>OU745307.1:17500-10017500 GCA_916618145.1 Emmelina monodactyla | reverse complement strand
ATTCAAACCTATTTAATTTTCCAATCATTGCCTGTGTCCACCTGGCGTCTTATCTCACATGATTGAACTTTCCTACCCGCCGCCATTTTTAATTCCATGCAAACTCCAAAATAGAAGTCCATACTAAGCCCGTCAATAATTGACGTAGATGACAGTGCTAGAATAGTGTGGATATTAACAAAAAGCCGAATTGGTATCAATTTCGGGTCACAGTCGGATTACTTTCGGCTTTAGGACCCCATGTTGTGACGGCTGTGCCATTGTGCGGGTACTTACTTGTTGCCGGAGGCAACTGTTCATAATGTGGCACAGAGCAGATCAACACAGATGGGGCAGTATAAAAGTAGATGTCAATTTGAAACTAAGATTTCTTGGAAATAATATTTAAACAGCGTCAGAAGTAGGTATTTATCGTTGCCAAAGATTTGAATTACTTATTACCAAAAATAGATTTTTAAATCTATCGTGTTTATGTGTATTTAAGGTAAGATTTGGACGAAGACCTATTCATTTTTTAAGGCTGATAATACTTACAGTAATCTCTAAACAAATTAGTAGGTAAATTCTTCAACCTAATTCTTCTTCCCCGTCATGTTAGTTGTTTCGTCTATTGGACATAGTTCCGCAGCTGGTAGCGAGACCCCCGCAATGCTAATCCCCAGGGACTCTATGTATTAACTCGGGCAATACTTTTTAATGCCGAGATTAACTAGTAACAGTAATGATGAAGCAGTATTAACAGATTTATATTTGATACTTTTTAATTAACTCCTTGGTATGCTGCGGGGATTATTTTTTTCGGTAATCGAAATATCATGAATGTATAGAAGAACGAAATAATTTGAGTGTAGAAATATTTAGTCGTTGATATTTATGTTGATTTTTAAAAATACTAGGTATATCTATTATCTCACCATGAGTTTTATACTATGAATAAAACAAAATCATAAATTTTCCTTTAAAAAACTTTATTTAATTATTATGTTATTTTCAAGTAAGCGGTGCATAGACCAAAGAATACCTATGCATCAAAATATGTGGTCAAAACCAATGTTTTTAAATAACAGTACATACACAGAAGAAAACTGCTTTTTGTAAAACAATATTAACTATGACAATTAACTACTATCAAGAGAAAAGTTATACTTAAAGGAAAAATATATAGTCGTAAAACTTCTAGTAATAGGATGAATTAAAAATTAAAAAGAATTAAAAAATATATAAATAACAATAATTGTTCTAAACAATTTGGTAGATGAAAAAAATTGGAACAAAATTGTATAAGAGCTAATATGGTATGCTAGTGCCATCTAGTAAACGAACGGGAAGTTAGATTTGGGCGTAACGCGCCCCTTTATAAATATTTTAAACGATATTTGGAGACAAAACCTAATATAGTAAAAAATATTTAACTTTACTGCACATTTTTAATTTTAACAAGATACAGTGCTATTACAATAACTAAAGTAGACATTATTATACTAAAAACAATATTTTATGCGAAAGTTAAATTTGAGCTTCCAGTGACATCTTTGTTTTAACAGTTGCACTATTTATAAAACTAAAGCCTTAAGGCTTAAGTAGAGTTATAATGAATATTGATATGACATCTAGTTTTTGATTTACGAACTATATTACAAAAACCTCTCCGATTACAGTCACAGTATTATTCATTGTTGTAGTTCAAACAAAAGAGCATAGATGTCGCTGTAAAAAACACTAGTTATATTCTCATTAAATTTTTAATATCATAGCTATGTGCTACAGTTTTATCATAGCTATGTGCTACACTTTATAGTATTAAATAAAATATCATACACTTACTTGTGAATATGTATAATACATTGGCATATTTAAATATTTCATATTCATTGAATTCAATTTCGTATTTGATAGATAAAATTCAGTAAGTATATTACAATTTTGCACAATATTTTCAGACTAATTAATCAAACCTACAAAGAGACTGCGTGATTAATTTCACGTATCTGTATAACACAATGAGTTGTTATCTGTAACGATGTTGCTAATCTTCCAATCATCTAATTAGGTCCTACTTTGTAAATATCTAATTGATTGCAAATACAGAAGTTTAATCGTAAACTTAGCCTTTCGCCCGTGGCTTTACTCGCGTGGAGATAAAATGTGTTCTTCTCAGATAACGTTGCTTTCTAATGGCGAAAGAATGTTTTTTATCAGTTCAATAGTTTCGAGATAGACACAATTATCAATGTTAATAATATTTTTTTTGATAAAATTTAAGAAAATATTGATGTTAAGTCAGTTTTTTTCCTTATTGATAACCTTCTCAATTCTTAGAAATTAATTATGAATACAATAGAAATATTTTTTTGCGATAAATTGGCCCAATTTTAATTTCTCTTCTTAATCTTTTTTTTACCGGTGAGATAAGTGATCTAAGACTGCGTTCATAGAACCATTCACAAGATAATTGTGCTGCAATAAATCGTGCATTAATTTTAAAAGTTTAGACATCTGTGGTTTATACGAATACTTAACATACACCTACTGGTCAAGCAAACCGAATGAACTTTGACATTTTCTGCTTTTTCTCACTTTGAAAACTGTGTGAAGACAGCAGCTATGCGTTTTTTTTTACGAACAAAAATCTAGAACACCCGGGTGTATGTACGTTAAAAAACGAAGACATTGAAACGTGCAGGACAGTGCTGTGTGAACCCGGCCTAAGGTGTTTGACTTCTACCATCTTCTACACAGAGTATAGTAAGAACTACTATACCTATATTTAAAATGAGGTGGTCCCACATACCGCAGCACACACAGATCAACGCTTGTAATAAAGTATTTTAACACACCGTGGGAACGGCTCTTTATACGTGTGAAATGTTGTATTTATCAACACATCATACAGAATCTTGTAGATAAGTTTTTTTAGGATATATAGAAATACTTAGATACTTGATTTGAAGTCAGTAACATTCGGTCTAGTGCAAGCGCAAAAGAGGGTTAAAATTAAAGTTTTGTAGGTAACACACTACAAAAGATGTGTGTTACCTGTACATTGATTTAAGTGTGTTATCTATAAATTCTTAGCAATAAGATTAGAAAAGGAAAAATAACAAAGAGTAGAATCACATAAATATAAGATAAGAAAATAAAAAAAACAATAGTTTTAATATACGTCTGTGTGGTTATCCTCAAGTAGAATTTTATATACCTAGTACTAGCTTTCCGCCCTGCGGTTTCACTCGCAACTAAATGGTTTTTCCCGTGGCAATATCTTACGGAACCCTATTTTTTCTAAAATATATAACCTATGTTACTCTTGGATATTATAGCTTTCGAATGGTTAAATATTTTTTAAATCAGTCCAGTAGTTTCGGAGCCTATTCATTTCAAACAAACAAAAAATAAAATCTTTCGTCTTTATAATATTAGTACCTCAAGACTAGTGGTCGCCCGCTAGATTATACATACGTTTTTCGCTTCTTTTTAGATACTATGATACTTAAGAAGAAATATACTTTTTGTCTATTATTTCGATTGGCATCATAAATATAGGGGTGATTTTTTTCAATATTTAAGTGGGTTCGATTCCCAGACGAAGCAAGTAATTTTTATAAATTCTTTAAATGCAGAATTACAAAAAAATAAAAAACAGTCTTCTTTCAGCAAAATATCCTATCTACGATATTTAAGGTACTTTCCATTGAGGTACCGTAGTCTTGGGACGCCCTGTATACGAGTATTTGTTTCGGGGGTTTTTTGACTTAAGCTTTGGAGAGGCAAACGTTGCTGAGAGTTGGTAGCACTGTTTGTTTCGCGCGCGAATTTGGAATCTGCTATGGCGGTCCGTTGTTCGTTACAGTAATATTTGATTCAAAGACCAATAAATATTGTATGTTAAGATTTCAGAAACGTAATTAAGTATATAAAGGGATTGTGAAACTCTGTAACCTGTGCTGTAAGTTTTCCGAAAAGTTCAAATACCAATCTGTTATTTCTGTTGTCATGAGAAAAGTTTTGTTACTTTCTGTAAATTGAAAAGTTTTAATATTTCGATGATAAATGAATAGGTACTGTTACTAACGTGATATTGCACAGTGTATTTTAAACTTTTTGTATATAAGTGTAGTGTATTTTTGTGAATTTTAGTTCTGCTCCAAATTAGCATGTTTTCTTGTACCTATGTGTTGGTTGTCTACATTTACAAATCAGGAGGTTTGCTTTGGTGTGGGAAATCTTTTTAACCACTCTCAATAATGGCTGCATACCTGCATCCATTAATGACATTTCCGTTATCTGCTGTAAAAAATAAAGCAGATTATATTTTGGTGAGCTTGTTCCTTTTGTTTTTTATGTTACGAACCAATTGTTAAAAATTGTACCTATTACAAATTACAACAGCTAACAAAACATGACGAAGTGTCAGAAACACTATGTTCCTTTGTTCAGTTTTAATACAATTTTATGTAATAGTGGTTTTAACCTGTTAATATAATATAGTAAATGTCAATTTTCAAATAAAACAATTTTTAGTGAATTATCTATAATATTGGTTCAAAAAATTTGGGTCTAAGGTCAAGTATTACAGAATGTAACTCAGTTATGAATTTAGTTTTAAAACTTAAGCTTTTATTTTAGAACCGTTCTTGAAACGAAATTCGTTGATCAACGTTCAATTGAGTATTTTTATATTTTGAATTGACTTTTAGGTAAGTTAAAATGGCCACTCATCGAGGTTTTGATCTATGCTCACGTAAATCGTGTTATCACCACTCTTGAAAATAGATTGAACAAGGTTCTATCCTGTAGCTGTGAATATTTTAATTAGTTCCTAGCGTAAAAAGATTAATATTTTTGGAGACTGTTTTTTATGTGCTTTTAGAGTGATTGTTGGTGATGCCGATGTTAATGCTTGTGGGGCTGATGATACTGCTTGCGAGGTTGATACGACTACTTCTGGGATGAAGATGGCTCAATGGTAAAAAGCTGCTCACAATACTGCTGTTTTGCCTATGGGCTGATGCATTTGCCTTCGGGGCGTAATTTGATTGTCTTTGAGGCATTATTGTAATGTTATTTATCGCAGAATAGCATCTACAATTACTATGAGAGCTTCCTTCGCGGTCGAAGGGAAATGTAGGATGACCAATGTTAACTGGACACTCCTAGCGTTCGATGGACATCTCTACGTAGTTTGGCGTTCGTTGGGATTTGGATTCAATCTACCTAATGGCCGTTACATGTTGTAAGTATTTGCGATTATTTTATTTTACGTTTTGTATAAGAAATATTAGATCTGAAGTCCATTAATAAATAAATATTTTTGTATGGACAATTCGAAAAGTTTAAGCTACTAACAGCAATTAATGTTATTATTTATTTATTATAATCATAAATTCAAAAAATAAAATTATTCCGTTATAATAAAGTACAGCTAATTTAAAGTCAAGAGAATGATTAATAACTCGTTATCGAAGGGCATGGATATATCGGTTCAATGAGTTAATTATCGTTATTCATTCATCAAAAACTATAAGTTGCTATGGCGATTGATGTAACGTCGGTTATAGAAACCGAGCATAAAGAAAGGCCTTACAGCCAGGTTATTGTTAAAATAATGTAGCAGAACCTATAACCAACTTTATACTCTTTCAAATAAGAATCAAGAAAATGTAGTTTAAAGCTAGGCTAACTGATCAGATAATCCGTTATTCGTCTAATAATGTTTATCTTTTGGTAATAACTATTACCGAAAGAGATACATTTTATAAAAAAAAAATGTGTAGTAAAATAAACAATGTAAAATATATGAGGGCACCAGCCCCCTAAGTCTAGAATAAAAATGTATGAAACTTATTCGTTAAAGCATATTTTTAATATTTTAGTTCCTATCCCAAATCTTTAAAAACTTTTACCAAATTCTATTCGCATAAATTATGGGAAATTTGACGATCTCTCTACACTCTTTCGCTACAATTACAATCGCTTTGTATGGCAGACTGTTTAATTACTGGTTACTAGGTATTGCCTACTATTGCCGTATTGGACAAATTTCGTAATTGAATTTTCGAAATTGGCCCGTGTCTGGCTGTTAATAGGTTCTCCTCTAATCCATTTGTGAGGTGCATATGACACAAATGCGTACTGACTGGGCTTACTTTAGGGCCACACAATTGATGTGGTAATGTCAACAAATTATTTGATAACTTTTTATAATGTTAGGTTATTTTGAATAGGTACTAGAAAAGGTTTTCTAGTGAAATAAATGAGTAGTCTTTAGTGGTCTAACATTATTTGACTAAAATATATATATTACAGAGCCTTTTCTGTGATTATTTAGATCGCACAAAACCAATAGATATTTTGAGGAATGGTTTCTCTGTACTTACATCAATGTGTGTTTTAATAACTTTACATTTTCTCAAAAGTCTGGTGAAAAATAAAATTTAAAAATCCAATCAATATATTATAATAAACTAAAAAATAAGTATGTCGGAGTCGGTGGACATTAAATGAAACTAAAGAACACCATCTATCATATTTTCATGAGAAACTTTGTAAAATGCAAAGGCCAAGCCTAACCAAGAAACATGAAGTCCGACGCGTGCACGCAAGGAATCCAGTCAGTGAAAGAATAGCGCGGGAATCGGAAAGAAGCAGTTGTCTTGTCCACATTCAATTTGCTGTTTGATTTTATATCGAGTCATTGCCTAAGTTTAACAGTTTGTATTCTAATGCTGTATCGGAAGTCGTCAATACGAAAGCTAAGTATCTTTGTATCCGTTAATCATGTAAACTAGTTGCTAGATTTCTGTGAGTAATGTAATAGCGAGTTTTATAACGTTCCTTTGTATTTGAATAATGATAATGGCAGAGTGGAGTTTATTCACCGGGTTCTTCTCCACTCAATATGTCAGACAGATTGTACCTGTCTTTATGAATCCGGTAAATTAAAGCGGAGTTAAAGGTTAAACTGTTTCTTTATTATTCCAAATACCCTTGTAGTTCATTATGGTAGTGAGGCAGGTCATTTCAATACAGTTGCATTAGTTTTATCCAATTATTGAGCTAAAGTAGTTGATAGATTGTTCCTATATTCTTTCATAATGTTTTAAGTTCTTGTTTGCTGCCTTCTACGCCCACTAAAACGTGATCTTAACATTCTAGCATTAACAAAAGACACCCGCTGTGTCGTCAAGTATAATTTGAAGTGCGTAAGAATTTGAACAGGAATCAAATCTTAACGATACTCATCTTATCTTTCTTAATATACTTCTTAATATCCTACTAATATTATAAACGTGAAAGTTTGTGAGTATGAATGTTTGTTACTCATTCACGTAAAAACTACTGGATGGATTTTGATGAAACTTTACAGTAATATTGATTATACATCAAAATTACACACAGGGTACTTTTTACCGCGGGAAAACTTCTCATTCCCACGGGAAACCGACTTCCACGCGAACGGGGTTAATATGTCACGTAATTTGACCACGATGGTCTTATAAACTACTTAGCCGATTTAAATCAAATTTGCACACCGTGTGCAGTTTGATCCAACTTGAAAGATAAAATAGCGTATATCTTAAATTTTGTCGCAATATGATTTAATTGCAAAATATAATATACCTAATAGCAAGAGTAATAATATAAATTAAAGACAGAAATTTACTTTTGTTAAGATGTTTTAAGTATTGTCACTGTCATTTAGGTACCGAACTAGTTATTTATACGGTGGAAAAGAAAAAAAAACAAAAGAAACAAAAGAACAGGAAACAAATATAAAAAATATTTGATTTTGATTTCCCAAATCTTAATATTTAACATTTTTTTCCAATCTTTTGATAAAAGGGTATTAATCTGAGCCACCAGCGATTATTGATAATTCGACAATTTTAGTAATTATAAAATGAATATTCGCTCATTTGCAAATTAATTATAAGGGGGCAGGACGTGTGTGGGTGTGTGTGTTTTAGTGGTCTTAAATTATAAGCAGTCATAGTTTTTATAGAAAAAGTAAGTAAACAGCTGTATATAAACAACAAACATCGAAATTAGCACAAAGAATTAAAAAACTAGGTAGACGAAACTAAATAAGAGCAATCTTAAGTTTATAATAATTAAATATAAAGAAAATAAATATAAACAGTAATTGCTCTTAATAATGTATATGCAGTGTCGTGTATCATCTGTTCAAAATAAGGTCATGCTGATGATATAATGTTATACAAGATGCAAATTGAAGAACAATACAAAATTTATATTATTAAAAAAAACATCTGATCTTATCCAATTAAAATTAACTCGGGTAAAATATTTAAATAAAAGATATAAAGATATTACTAACACCATTTATTTATTAAAGTTCCATTTGCCCAAGGCTTCTTATTGCATTATAAATAGCTTATGTATTTAATTCTCAAAGTTTTTTTCAAATAAGTGCTTGTCATTTTCGCATCAAGAAGAAACAAATCGACGTCTACACCCAAAACTGAATCATATTAATAAAGTAAGATGAGTGGTTTTTACGTAATAAATTACAATAAGTGAATATTTCAGATGACTGCAGACGTGAGACAAAGACTCAAAGAGTCCGATCAGAAACATAAAGATGAACCAAAAACAACAAAAAAACCTAAACACTGGGACCCACTTACAGAAGGAGTCAAATGGATAGAGAAATACGCCGATAGTTTAGAAACGTTCTTTGAAAGAATACCAGAGTTTGTTACTTCAATTATTGCAACATTCGCTGTTTTCACATTCGGCGCTACTTTAAGAGGTAAGAAGCAATTGATATTGTAAAATAACCCTTAAAAGTACAGAGTTAAGTTCTATGCCTATTTTTTCGTTCTATATTTAAATGTTCTATGAGATCTATGCCTATACTGTTAGGCCTATATCTAAGTATGTGAAACTGTATTTAAAATCGTAGACATCGCTTAAGGAGATAAAGAAATAATGACTACTGAGACGTGTGAATGAAAAATAATCTAAAGTACGCATTAATATTATATTCTATGAATCATTTTTCATTAAAATAGAGAAACAAAGATTTTTCAGAAACAATGTAATGTTTTTTAAACATGTCATTGTATCTTTAATAGTTATTATCATTTTTATAATATAAAATCTTTTGTCATACCTACTCAGAGTTAGGGTCATTAACAATTTATCAGTGTGATATCTAATCGAAGCCTTTGATTATCTAGTATTTACAAAAAAGGCAAACTAAATCCCTACACGCTACTTGTAGATTCGCTTATTATTTAAAGAACACCTCACATATTTTGTCAGTAATTATGAAAATTGAGATGTTTTTTTAAAAAGGAATATAACAACAACTTTATAAAAAGTTTTAAAACTACACAAATAATAATTATATCTTTACATTGTAAGCTTCGTAGGGGTGCGATTATGACGTTTTAAATCCGTAGCGTGGCTTAGACGAAGGTACATGCCCATATACAAATACTATTTAAATAAAATAAAAGCTTATTTGCCACCATTAATAACACCCTAACAACAGCGTGAAAGCCAATATCTTTGACATTGGATGACGCAGAGTATAATAACCTATTTTGAAATAATCCATTACGTCATTCTTATTATCTTCTTATCAACATAATCACTATTGGTGATTTTTATAATTTTGTCGAGACAAAAATAAATAATGAAATAAAGTTTATTATGAAAAAACTAACTCTTTAATGTCAACGTACTATTAATACCTATTAAACACGCTTTTTAATAAATCCCTACTAATTTTATAAATGCGAAAGTAACTCTGTCTGTCTGTCTGTCTGTCTGTTACGCTTTCACGCCTAAACCACTGAACCGATTTTGATGAAAATTGGTATGAAGAAAGAACTGAACTTGGGAAAGGACATAGGGTACTTTTTACCGCGGGAAAACTTCTCATTCCCACGGGAAACCGACTTCCACGCGAACGGAGTCGCGGGCGGCCACTAGTTTTTTATAATAAAATCATATAACTACCATATTAGAGCGTGCAAGAAAGAACTTCCATAGTGTAACGACATTGTAAAGAGTTGTAGGTACAGCTGTTTTTTTACCAAGCATTTTTTATTTATTTATAAGTTTCTAAGTATTAAAGGCCCTATTCATTAACACAGTCTAAAACTCTTAACAAACATGGCATTAAAATGTTTTGTCATTAACAAAGCATAGATTTCGTTATTCGTATGTTCTTTATTTATTTATTTTATTATTTTTATTTTTATTCTGTAGCTAGTTGTGATTTTTTTGACAAATATAAAAAAGCATCACAAGTAAGCACTACGCAATGTTTACTTGGAGTAGTTGGCATCCATTATATAAGTAACTATAGTTAAGTAAGTGTGTGGAATCCTATTCCTTGTAGAATTATTAAAAGTAACTGGCTGCCCGTGACTCCGTTCGCGTGGAAGTCGGTTTCGGCAAAAAGTACCCTATGTGTTATTCTGATGTATAACCTACATTACTGTAAAGTTTCATCCAAATCCGTTAACGTGAAAGAGTAACAAACATCCATACATCCTCACATACTCACAAACTTTCACGTTTATAATATTGGTAGGATTTTACAATGGACTTATCCCCGCGAAAAACAATAGCTTATTTATTTCTTCCTAACTTTCCTATTCCAAAATTCAGTAAAATCGGTTTAGTCGTTTTGTCGTAAAATTGGAACATAAATTAATAAGGATAGTAAGGAAGTAAAGATTTGTACATGGCGAGTTCTTTAGCATTTAACCTAACACATTTTTACATCGTTCCACCCTTTGGATGACCTGTTATTTGTAAATAAATGAGCCAATTCGTTCTATATAGATTTAACACCGACCAACATGTATCCCGAATCTATAACTTTTTAAACAAAGTCACTGGGACTTCCTTGGCCAATATGTACGACGTGTTAGCAATGTTCGTAAAAAATGACTTTTTAGCTCATTTCGAATAACTTTTTCTAAATGTTCTTTATTTACAAATTTAAGTGAAAAAATTACCTTTAAGATAACGAAAACCGCATTATAATCCCTTTAGTGGTATATGAGGAGTAAGCGGACAAACATACAAACAGACACAAATAGCGACTTGGATTTATACTATGTAATGATGATACACTGTAATTATGGTGTAAAGAAAATTATGATGATAATGATAGAGTTACGCCACAAAGGTCGTCAAATGAATCAAATGATATTGCAAACTAATTTATGAAGCACTAATACTATGTCATTTTTGTTTCAGGAGAATGGGTGGTTATCCTAGTGACCGCGTTGAGACATTTCACAGGACAAACGCAGTCCTCGAGAAACATGACTACAGAAGATATTTATCAACTGTTTACTTTAGAAAAGTTGAAACTAGAACACTTTGGCCCTATATTCATCGCCACGCATATCGTGTCATATGGCGTTTATTTTCTTATGGGGGGCTTCTTACACGTAAGATAAACCTTATCTTTTTATTACATTACAACTATAATCTTTAATTTCTTGTTTATAGCCACAACATGATTTGAATAATTGAAAACCAATTAGCGGAACCTCTATAAGAACCACACTAGGTTGTTTTTAAGAATACAGAATATCAAAGTTTGTTTTCACATAATTATTATGGAATAATAATATGTGAAAAAAATACCTCCAATTTTGTCAATTATAAAAGTTTTAAAATTTAGTTTTGAATCTTTGCATTCCTTTTCTGTCAATATAATAAAGTCATTAATTTAAATTTAGTATGACATTTACTTTGTTCGTCGATTTATATGAACTGCCTTAAAAGCATTTAATATTAAAGGACTCATTAAAACTGTAAAGAACTAACTTGATTATAATATAAAGTTGCATTGACCTGATGGTAGGGACAAAAGATTTTCAGAGATAAATAAAAGATTTAATATCTTCACTCAGACATTTCATTCATTAAATAGTTATTTTGATTTACCTCTAGACAGAGAAATAAAAAAAAAACTTGGTGCAAAGTTTTTAATTGATTGCTCTTTTTTGTAAAATAATATAAGTAATAAACGTACATCTATACAATTCAGAATTCGAATAGCAAGGTCACAAAAAAATTGACAAACTAAGTCATACATAGGGTATTCAAGACTAATAACCAAAGAATTTCAATTAGATTAAATAAAAAAAAACTGCCTTTGATAGTACATAATATACAGGGTGTAAAAAGACTGCTTTCAAAAACGAAAAACGAGCATTGCTGGACGAAAACTCGTTACGTTAAGATAAAAAAATGGTTAGATTGATTTGAATCTGAGTTAACTACTACTATTATTAATGGTCTGTATTTGTCACACACCCGTTATTTGTCAGCACAATGTTTACAACTTTAAGTAACAATAATTTGCAGTAAGTCACTACCTCTTAGGCTCTTTATAGGATCATTCTATTACCTCGATTTATAGCAATAAAAACGATGTAATAAGGCTCACTTTGCAAACAAGCGTGTTGAAAAGTATTTTCATAAATTCCCACGGGAACAGCAATTTAGCTGCTATTAAAACCGCAAGGACGAAATCCTTATTAAACTTACCTATTATTATTTTTTTACTTTTTTCCCAGTGGTATTTCTACATGAAGCGCCGGCACATCCCCCATGAATGGAAGATCCAGCCCAACAAGTGGCTATCCCCGGAGCTGGAGCGGCATGAGATCATGGTTGGAGTCATGTCCCTGGCCATCACTGGAACCTTCTCCGCATTCCTGGCCTGCTACATCATGAATGGAAACCCCTCGACGGTCTACTTCCAGTTCGACGAGTATGGCTGGGTGTGGTTCTTCTTGCAGTTCCCGGTTGTGTTTATTTACTCGGTGAGATATTTGTTTTTAAATTGGTTGATGTTTGTAAGAGTAGAAAGGTTGGCCTTCTCGATTATCTTCATTGTGCTTGTAAAAAGCAAAGTCGCTAATTGTGTGTATTTGTATGTTTGGCATTTAACTACTAAACCACTTGACGGATTATAATGCGGTTTTACCATGGTTTAGGTAGTCATTTGTAAAAAAAGATAAATCAGAAAAAGTGTTCTCAATTTAGCCAAAATTCAATACAACGTTGACAAGTCGGCCAAAATCACACTATGTGAACCGCACGGACTAGCATTAGATACATAGGTACCTAATTGCACTAGCGCAATTTATAACGATCTTCCCGTACTTATAAACAGCTCTCATGGTCGATATCGTATTTAATTTGTAAATTTGGTGTTTGACAAAGGAGTGTTGGGAGTTTTTTTTTCTCGACCTACAGATTGTAAAGCTGATTTTCAAAATTGAGGTTCTGGGGCGTTGTGATGGTGGCTTTAATTACTATTTAGGCTCAAGAATACACGGTTTCTGGCTACGGAAGTGGTCTTTTTACACCCTTTATTTACTGACTTTCATCAAATGTTATGAAATTACTCAATGATAAAGATTTTTTTTTTATTCCCCCTAGGACTACACCACCTACATCCTCCACCGTCTCTACCACACCCCGTTTCTCTACAAGCACTTCCACAAGCTCCACCACAAGTACAAGCAGCCGACAGCGTTCTCGGTGACCGCGATACATCCGTTTGAGATCATGCATGTGCAGCTCACGTCGTGTTTGCCGCTGTTTATCGTGCCGGTGCATTATGGTGAGTTTTTTTTTATTTTATAATTAAAAATACATCATTGCTTATTTTATTTACTACAGGGAAGAAATATGTAAAGTCGTTGTTATAAGATACACACATCTGTACACGGATTTTTAGGATTACGTTCGTAAAGAGTAAACGGGACCCTATTAATGGCGGACAGCGGTCCGTCCGTCTGTCGCTAGGTCATGAACCGTAGCTGGACAGTTGAAATTGTTGACGTTATATTTATTATTATAAACAAAACCAAAAAAGCAGAGGGCTCCCATACAACACACGTTTATTTGCCGATACTTTATAGATGTATGGATTTATTAATTTCATCTTCTACCTTGAACTTCTGGAGTTTTGAATTTTACAAATAACAAACGGTTTGAAATTTCTGTTTAAGAATAATTATTAATCAAATATATTTTAAGGACAACAAATATAATTGAAAATACGATACCTATATTTCGATGTTTGTATTTTCCGTTAATGGAAGATGATTCTATTTTCAAATTCAAATTTCTGCAATCTTGTTTTGATATCAAATCACATTTCAAAATGTACAAAAGCCAATAAACACAATTAAACGGCTGGAGATTGCTTATCTGCTGTAAGATCAATACTACTTTGAGGGTGAGGGCCTTTGAATCAAAATGAAAATCGGATAAATACAAACACAAAATTAAGCTTTAAAATTTCATCATTGATCTTTCGACAATTAATTTTGAATATAAGGACCAAAATGAAATAGTTAGACTTGACATTTGGTTAATTGAATCCAGCGAATTTTAAGGCTATTAAACCTAAATAATTTAGCAGAAATATATATTTTAGATCAATTAAATATAATATCCATTTTTTTATTTGTTTATATTATAGTTGAAGATAGATAAAATAATCACGCGGGAACTTAGTTATATTTCGTCCTGCAATATTTATTTATTGTTACTATTATTGTAGTGGGAGCCTTTTGAAAAAGTGAGGTTTAAATGTAGTAAAAGTTTTGTTTATTTATTTATTTATTTGCACCTTACATTACATTTTATAATATCGGATTGTCATAAATACATTTCCAAAAGAGTTACAAAATTAAGAAGTTATTTATATTTGAAATTTAAATTAAAAGTTGATAAAATAGGTACCATTATTATGAATAACTTACATATGTCAAATATTTAATTAAGGTCATAAAATTTGCATGCCATGTACTCTGAAACACAATAGAAAGGGCTGCTTTCGAAAAAAGATCGAATTTTAGATCTGAATTCACCAAAAGCAAGTTGTCTTATAGATGAGGGTTACTTATTATACATATCAATCTTAAATGGAAGACCTTGTTTGTGTGTTTTAACCAATCTAGTTCTGGGTGTAATAAGCTTGTCTCTATTTCTAGTATTATAATCGTGAATGTCCATTCGTTTAGGAAGTTGTGATCTATTTTTGTGTACTTCTAACAGGGAGTTAAATATATATAAAGATATGACAGTCATTATTTTAGATTTTTTAAAGATTGCTCGTACAGATGTCATTCGACGCAAATTGAAAATAGTTCTAATTGATCTTTTCTGAGAGATAAGTACCCTATTTATATTTGCCGAATTTCCCCAAATAGTTAATCCATAATTAATAATAGAATGACAATAACTGTAATAGATAGCAATCAGAACTTTTCTTTCAACCATTGATCTGAGCTTAAACAGCGCATAATTGGCACTTGCTAGTCTTTTGCATAGATTTTCTATGTGACTTTCAAAATTAAGTGTGGAGTCAAGTATACAACCGAGAAATTTCACTTCGCTTATTAGGTTATCATCATCATCTGTGTTAGTTCTTTTGTGTCTTCTACAGCTATAATTCATAATTTTTGTTTTTTTTTCGTTGACCACGATACCATTCTTTGTGAACCAGTCTTTTATTATATTTAACACTATCTCTGTTTTTTTTACTAAACCTTGATCATTTTTCTCATTAATTCCCAAATGCGTATCATCGGCGAAAAGTGTTATGATTGCCCAGTCAGGCATAATATAAGCTAAGTCATTTATATAAATAAGGAAGAGCAGTGGACCCAATATCGATCCTTGTGGTACTCCTATCTTATTAATAATTTGGTCTGAATTAATAGTTCCATTTATACTAACAACTTGTGTTCTGTTACTAAGATAAGATTTCATAATTTCTAGCTCTTTGTCCTCGAAACCGTAGAAATCCAACTTTTGGATGAGAATATCATGCCTTAAACAATCGAATGCCTTTGAAAGATCTAGAAATATGCTTCGTACCTTCAGTGACTTATTTCTACTTTATAAATAGTTTTTCTAATCGCCATTTCTGTGGATCTCTCTTTCCTAAAGCCAAATTGGCATTCAGAAAATAATTGATTAGATTCGAAGTAATTAACTTTTCTTGATTTCAAAGCTAGTTCCAACATTTTAGAAAATACAGGTAGTAAACATATTGGTCTGTAATTATCCATGACGTTTAGAGCCCCTTTTTTATGTAACGGTATAACTTTACCTGATTTTAGGCATGTAGGAAATATACCCTGCGAAATACAATCGTTTAGTACCCTAAGGCTGATGTCAAACAAGTTATTATTACTCATAATTAGTTCTTTTATTGTTTTAGTATCAAAATCATAAATGTCTTTTGAAGTTTTGTTTTTGATTGATTTTACTATTTTAGTGAATTCATCATTTGTAATGGGGGAAAAAAATATTTTAGTCTGCGGTTTAGGTATTGTTTCTAAAAATTGGTATGAATAGTCGTCGTCATTTAATTTATTAGTTAATTTGTATGGTATGTCACAAAAAAATAAATTAAAGTTATCTGCTATTTCTTTACTACTTTCTATTAGGCACCCGTTGTCATTAAGCATGCTTTCTAAATTAGATACTTGTTGTGAAACTTTATTTGTCTGTTCTTTAATCACTTGCCAAGTTGTCTTTATTTTATTTGTGGATTTATTTATTCGTTCAGCAATATTTAGTTTTTTGGATGTTTGGAGGACTTTTTTTAGTAATTTCTTATATATATATATATTTTTTTCTTTCTTTCTTCTGAAGGACAACAATCTTGAAGTAACTTCATGTTTTGTAAGTTTGATTGTGATACTTTTATTCCTTTTGTTGCAATAGTTATTCTCTTTCCTTGATTGTTGCCTTTTAACTTTTTAATGGGGAATGCTACATCAAAACAATATTTAAAATAACTCATCAAAATGTTCATTTTGTCATCTGCTAGAATTGTTTCTGTGATAGCTTGCTCAGTTATTTTGAAGTCTCTATTAAATAAGTAATTAAAATAATCTTTGTTTATACTTGACATTATTCGCAATGTTTTTCTGGGATTAGTTTTTCTCAATTTACTAGTTTTATTAGTTTTGTACGTAAGCTGTATGACATTATGATCCGACAATTTAATATCCATAACCTTACCGATATAGCATTCAGGGTCGTTTTCATTCTTACTAACTATAAAATTATCGATGCATGAAGCAGACTTTTTTTGTGTTCTTGTCGGCTCGTGTATGACAAATACACTATTGAGCTGTTCCAAGACTTTCAAAAATTTTCTGGATTTAGAATCAAGTTTAGGCTTGATTATGTTCAGATTAAAATATTATGTGTAAAAATAACATTTAACTACCTTGAATATAATTGTCTTTTAATATTTCTTCAGGTGAATAAAGTCGACAATTGAAATTGCAAAAGTTGCGTTTGTTCACCTGGGTGATTAAATTCCAAGGTGAACAAAAGAGACCAATAAAGTGGAATTTGTTCACCTGGGTGATATCACCTAGGTGAACAGATTCCAAGGTGAACAAAGGACTCTATAAAATCCACTTTGTTCACCTGGGTGATATCACCTGGGTGAACATAGTGGAATAATCCATCAAAGACGCATCAACATCAACTTTTCTGATTCCAGTATCTTGAAATGTTTTACCTTAACCTATAAGAAGGTAAAATTAATATCTTTAGAGTAATCTTTGCTACTGTTCCATTTCAAAAATCCCTTTGTACTAAAAAACTATATTACCAGGCAGTGCCATTTGCTTTTCTCTACAGAAACCTACTTACTTTAGGATTAAAAGACCTGGGGCCCGATTCCGTAACTTTTTTAACGATGCAACACGGTCGATATCGACCAATACGTGTGACGTTTTTGCAATTTTCGTATTCTGTAACACGCCCACACGCTGCATCGAGCCACACGTTCATTTTCTTATTTTGGTATTCTGTAAGTACAATTTAATGTCATTGTTTCCCAAAGACTAATAAAACCTATAGACGTACAACATTTGTTTTCAACAAACATAGAAACAAAAATACCTTCAAGCGGTCGAGTAGCCATTTTGGTTTTTTGATGCCTTATTTTTTGGGTAATTTTATTATTTTTGCAATCACTGGTTTTATAAAATATCCCTTTTATTGTAAAATATGCTAATAATATTGATTACCAGTATGAGCAAGTATGTAGTATTTTTGGTATTTTTTTTCTTTCGGTCTACCGAATCCTTAGTAAAGCTGAAGTTGTAAATTTTAAGGCGGCTAATTTAAATATAAGTAGGTAACCATTATTTTAGCGATGCTAAAAACTGCTAGGGATTTTTCTCATAAATTAAATTATGCATATATTTATAGTTAGGTATGCTATGTGTAGACACATGAGGGTTCTTAAGTTATTGGTCTCAACCTTTTATTTATCTTCTATCTCTTTTTACCTTAATGGTAACGTGCGTGTGGTTCAAATCGGTTGGCGTCCTTCTAGGGCTGTGCTTTCCTTTTAACCAGTCATTAGTGATGTAACCTCTTTTAACTAACAAATCTCGTCAATCATTCATCAATATTTTGCAACATACCACCAACAGGCTTAGGAAATAACTATTTTTGTTAATTAAAGTCAGTGTGAGGTGTTCATAATTTTTAGATTATCATTTACCTTAAGACAATGTTATTATAAATAATTTTATTAATAAATTGACAATGTCAATGACTTAGAGGAATAATTAAATCTAAATGACATGAGGTAGACAAAAAGTAGACTTTTTAACATTTTTGACAAGCACTGACAAGTTGTTTATAAACAAACCAAAATTTTGAACCCAAATCAATATAGTTACATTTTATAAAATTAGGAACAAATTTTCTGTTTCTATGAAGTAATTAGTAATGCCTTTATTTTATAAACATCTCCATTTATTCACAGGCAGTGAGTGGTCCTCAAATAGAAAATCAATTTTGGGTAAAATTTATTTTCAAAGTATGAGATGAAATAAATTCAACAGGGTGTGTTTAGTAAATGAATTGTAATAACCTATTTATGATGTTTCTGTATGTTTTTACCCAACCAAAGTTGTATTAAAAGTTACACCTTTACTTTGACACCAATAAAATACAATTGCAAAGCTATGATTTATTAAACGAACCACTACCAAGAGTTAGGTAGGTACTTACGTAGTGTATTTTATAACATTTTTATTATTTCATTAATTATCATATAAATAAATCTCCAGAATACCATACAAACAATGTAGTTTTAAAGTTAGCGCAGTACGCGTTACAGAATAGCCTAAAGGAAAACGATACGAGCTGATTTGCAGAAGAATCGAGAATCGAACACGGGACCTGCCTCACAACAATCACGCTGCGCAACAGAGGTCGTCGCAAGAGCTTTTGCAACTTACTGTACCTACATATTAACGAAATTTGTGGAAGAGTAGGTTTTTCAAAAAAAGGAGATATTGTCTTTCCCTAGATGCATAGGTTTTGCCTCCGATATCCTACTAATATTATAAACGTGAAAGTTTGTGAGAATGTATAGATGTATGGATCTATGGATGGATGTTTGTTACTCTTTCACGTAAAAACTACTGGATGGATTTTGATGAAACTTTACAGAAATATAGCTTGTACATCAGAATAACACATAGGGTACTTTTTACCGCGGGAAAACTACTCATTCCCACGGGAAACGAGTCGCGGGCAGCCACTAGTAGGTGCCATAAAATCGGTACAATGAAGTGGTAGGCACAAAAAAATATATTTGTACCTATTGTTAAACTTAAAACACTTACAAATAGGTAGGTTATACATATTTAAGGTAAATTTAATCAATTATCTAGCTTTAACTCGCTAATAACTCCGAAGTATGTATATTGTTTGTTGCACAAGTCGTATTTTTAATATATTTTTGTGTTTTTGAAGTAATTTCTATTTCAATTACGATTTTTTGTAAAACCAAAAACTTAAGTAGTCAAACATACAAAATTATAGACAATAACAATAGAAAATAATAAGTGCTTTGCCGTTTAGAAATAATAGGCGCCAACATCTTTCTATTCAAAAAGTATATTTATTAAACAATTCAACATTAGAAAGTACAAATTATTAAGTAAGTAAGTAATTTATAGTAATAATCAATCAAATAATTATAAAATATTGCTAAATTATCAAAAACGTTCGAGTAACAAGTGGCCGAAGAGTAACTGTTGTAAATCGCACCACACGCACGTCAAAAATGACGTCACATTGTCCCAAAAGTTTAGAGAATACCTATTTTTACCGGACAAGTTGTGACGCCCAGTCGTGTGGGCTTATAGAATACCAAATTTAAGAACATAGATATTGAACAACGCGTAACATGAGTGAATGGGTTGCGTCGCTGTCATGTCATGTAGTGTCACCCATTTCTGTAGGTTTGTTAGCAAACAAAGATAAATATTGCATTTAAAGGCTAAAGTCAGAAAAAAATACTGAAATAAAGTATAACGTGATAAGTGTGACTGGGAGAAGCTCTATTTTGAGCTGCCGAAACTTTATGCCCATAAGAGAAGTCATCGCCTCGCTAAACTAAATTGCGTGTAGTAACGAGGCTTTTACCAAGTTCTTGGTTCGTTTTGGAAAGAAATGATTACAGTTAAAGGTAAATATCAATTTAAAATATTCAATATTATCTATTTCAATAAGAAAACCTGGATATTCATAATAAACGATGTGCTTAGATTGCAATTGGTTCTAAACAGAAACTTTTCCCAATTTGGAATTTCATTGGATGTATGTATGTACCTACGTATGGGTACATACATACATCCACATAAAAAATATTCAGTAGGTACCTAAGTAACATTGTACCTAATATACTTAATTATGTTTTCATAAATATTTTTTTTAGGTAAGCTACTGGTTCAGTGGCTTCAATGGTAAGAGGAAATGTCCTCAGCAATCTGCTGGTGGAAACAACTAAGGTGTGACGTCGTATTAGCTCGACGCCCGCTTCATGAAGTTGAACGTTCACGCCAAAGCAAAAGCAGGAAAATAACTTGATTAAAAATATATCTTTTACTATACTATTTTTGTATAAATTAATACAATATATATTTTTCAAACCTATAAACCTAATTGCCATTTATTTTGCATGGTGTGTAATCATAGGATATTACCTACAATTTTAAGATAAGCTTTGTCATGGTATTATTAGATTGTGTCTATAGTCACCAACGCACACAACGATCAAAAGACTGCTTGCCACAGGATATTCGTAACACCACGGTCTTGCTACGCTATTTTCCCGTTAGCTTGAAAAATATATAGGTAATACCTAGTCCTTAAGGCAAATCATGATGGGAACCTAACCATTCCTTTTTTTTTTTTTATTGAATAACTATTTGAGACCAACAAAATAAACGTGCCTAAAACACGGAAGAAATCAGAATATAATACCACAAGCGTTCACCCATCCTAGGACTGTCCGCGGCCGACGTCGCTTAACTTCAACAATAGACTCGAACCTTAGGATTGCAACGAGTTATCGAATTATTACATTTCAAAGTCAGGCTCAAGGTTTAAAGGCAGAGCAGACGAAACATTATTTTAAATAATATTTAATCAAAGCGCTTAAAAAAGTATATCCATTTATATTCAAAAAACTTTTAAAACAGATTTAAAATAAAATTGTACAAAAGTATATATTTTTTTCTTAATATTGATGAATTATTGACGAGATATTGATATTGAGAAATAATGAATGGTTGAATGAACTATCAATCTAAGCGAAGCGCCTTATGGAGTTGCTTGCAAGCCACACGTACGACACGCGTGGCTTACAGAATACCTACAAATTGTCCTCACAGGACCCACTGGCATGCCACACGCACGTTACCACACGAAACGTTAAAAATTACAGAATCAGGCCCCAGCACTCATACCGTCACTTTATTCACCTTAAAAATAATTATTTATATTTACTAGTGGCCGCCCGCGACTCCATTCGCGTGGATGTCGGTTTCCCGTGGGAATCAGAAGTTTTCCCGCGGTAAAAAGTACCCTATGTGTTATTCTGATGTATAACCTATAAACGTTCAACTCTAATCTCCATTCCGTTTCACGATCCTCGCTTTAGTCCCGTTCTTCGCGGTGGCCATGTACAGCTACTACCACGGCATCCTGGACCACTCGGGCATTGACTTCAAGGCGCTGTGGTGGCAGCCGTGGCAGCCCGACGCCAGCTTCCACGACCAGCACCACGAGTTCTTCCACTGCAACTTCGGATTCAACATGTCGCTGTGGGATAGGGTGAGTGCTTTTTGGAAAAATGAAAAAAAAAATTTTGTTTTTTTTTGAAAAAAAAAAAAATTTTTTGTTTTGGTAGAAAATTTGTTTTTTGGTTTTTGAAATAGTATGGGTGATTTGGAAGAATAACTTCATACTCATAAAAAAATATTAATATCTACGTAAAGTCCATGCATTTGTTGGGTTTCATAAATTCAAAGTAATATTGATTTATTATAAGGACGCTGCCAGCAAAGGTAACACCAGATAATAATGCAATAAGACGAGAATTTCTAGAAAACTATATAAAAAAAGTTTTAATTCTAAAAACGCGTATCGCTTTTATTTAAAATCCACTAGAAACGTTTAAATAAATATATTTAAGTTTGTAATTCTTTAACAATGGTTTGTTTTTCAGCTACATGGAACCATGAGGAAGCAAAACCGTCATTACACCGAAGAAACCTTCCACGGAGAAGCCCCTTTAATCGAAGATGTAAAACATACACAACAAAACGACACAAACAAAGAACAACTAAAAAATAAAGCACAATAGAGTCTAAATTATATAATTAATCACTTGTGTTATAAATCCTGCCTTGTCTCAAAAACATCTTACAACCGAGTAAGAAAAATTACTAGTTAATATTATACAAGACAATTTCCTATTTATTTGTATCAAATCTGTCTGATGTAAAAATGAAAATAAAAATGGAGTGATTTAAGAAGAAAAAAATAAGTAAGTGAATTAAATCATTCTCACCTAGACTAATGTAGAACTATTTATTTAAGTATTATAAAAGAATAATAAAAAAGGTTTGTAAAAATGTTTAAGTTTTTTTTTGTAACATATTCAATCGTAGTGTAGTTGAGGCCCCATTTTATTGTAAGTATTACCAGTTAGCATTTTTTGAATTTTCTATCTGCCTGAACCCTGTCACGTAGTCACACTATCGTTTTCTTGAATAATCAACAATCATAATCCAAGTGTAAAGGGTTCCTGCCACTTTCCATACACCTCCTGGCCATGATGTGGACATGACAATTTTAACTAGCCTAGAACTTATTTGTATTGAGGAATATTTAATAAAAACATATTCTAAATTACTAAAGTGTAAATATTAATATTTATGATATGTTTTGCAATTCAAAATCAAGCGGGGAAAGAAAAAAAAGAGTAATTTTTTCATTATTTATTCATCATCATATATAATTAATACATTGTCTAAGTGCTGGGCAGGTAAAATTATATTGTTTTGATGCCTTGCCCAGCCTAAATACCATATTATGGTACATACATGTGCACAGCAGCCAATTGTTCTCCGCCCAACTAAACAATTACAATAATATTTGCTAACTGCATGTATGCCACTTGCTGTGTTATCAATCAAAATATAAACATAATATATTTTTCTACTAATGTGTCTACTTTGTATTTTACCTCTTAACAATGAATAATTTTCGGGCGAAATAAAATCTTCCAGTTGGCTGCTGGCATTACATATTTCAATAGTATATGCACCATTATTCCTTACACTCTCTGCATGATAAGATCGAGCCTGCCTTATTTGGTATGTACCACAAGTTATAATAATTATTTCACTTAATGTTAATCTAGGAAAACTCTCATTGGTCTGGTCCATATTATGGAAGACTGTTCTTCTTCGATTTAAATTATTGTTATTAACATAATCTCCTAACTCATTGTTTTGAGTTTCTGTTTGCTGAATACGCTGCAAAATCTGTTCTGCATCCACCCTGTCACTTATTCTTTGGCGAAACTTATTAATTAAAGTAGCAGCTATTTTAAAATCGACCATAGCATGACCTGTTGCTGCATTAAAATACACACTTCTAAACAATTTAAAACATTTTTTTATCAGGCCATTTACCGCTTCTACCACCCACCTACAAATTGTAACTTTACGGGAGTAATTAGCTGCTGCTGTTGAAAGCTGAGTTTCACCAGGTCTAAGAGAGGCGGGCATGTGTGTTACATAGTCACTTTCTTCTAATAAAGCAATGCAGTCTCTGAAACCCCTATCCAGAATGAAAACATCTCCTGGTTGAAAAAATTGCCTCAATGGTTGTTCACTGTTGTTCATTTCTTGCAGTATTATTTGAGCATCTGATGTAGTTGCTGGATAGGGGCCGAGAACATCCACAATGTTTGATCCATTGCAACAAACAATCAGCAGAGGCTTAATTAGATTTCTATACTTATGTAATGAGTAAGTATTTTTTTGGTAGAGATAATTGGAACTTTTTTCTACATATACATATGTTCCATCAATTATTACTATGGGTTCATTGTTGTTTGCAAATAATCTACTTGGAATCAATAGATTTCTTGAACTTATTTGTTCTCTTGTCAAATGAGACAAACCGAGATTTAGCGGCACAAAATCTGTAGACAGAGCAGCACGTGCCTTATCTAAATAACGTCTGAAAGTAGTAATTGGTAAATTCATCATGGTAGCAATTTTATCATGACTTTCTGCAGTCGGTTTTACGTGCGACCTCAAGCGGCGCATATCACTTTTCAAACCTAATATTTTTTTTAAATTGAGTTTTCTGGTTATCGTACTCTGTTAGTGAAGTTTTTTACTATTTAGGCTCAAGAATACGTTTCAGGTTTCGGAAATGGTCTTTTTACACCCTGTATTGCAATTCGTTATAAAAGATGTACCTAAAAAACTTAGAGGCTTGCTGAGCTGGTTGGTGGCGATCTAGTTCTGCACCTATTAGTTATGAATTACTTACAAAAAAATATATATTTACTTACTAGGGGCTACAATACAATTGATTTCTTTAACCCAGACCACGGAACTAAAATAATTATTATGAAATTAATGTCCGCTGCTTGAGATCAAAGCTCAACACATCTGCCCCCCATGTCAAGTGGCAGTAGAAAATTGCGTTAGCGAGTGAATAAAATAAAAATGTATGAAACCGTCATTTTTGTCAAGCTTGCAATTTGACAGTTTCATACATTTTAATTCTGTTAACTTGCTTGACTTTGGGGGGGGGGGGAACAGTAGGTACAAATAATAGAATGACGCTATGCTATACGTTATATGTTTGTGGTATACGTCATACAAAATTGTATTAAATTCACACAGCGTCTCTAGCAGACGTAAAATTAACATATCGACGGTGGAAAGGCAAAATTACCTAAGCGACACTTTTGGCGAAATTGAGTTATGTACATCAAATGAATCAGAAAAAAATAACTGCATCGTTTAGTCTTACTCCCTATGCTAATGCTTCTGTGACGACTTTTGATGTCGCTTAGATATTTCATTTTTTGGTGTTTTTTTTTGTGTTTTCGGCGACTAAACGACAACTTTTTGACCTTTTTGTGAAAAATGTTACTTAGACAATTTTTAAAAATAAGAATTGTACTTAGTTAATTTCACTTGATTTTTATTTTTAGTACTTTGGCGTTTAGTAAATTTTATCCGGAGACATAAAATAAAAAAATCGCACTAAGATATTTTTACCAAACCCTGTGTAATTGCAGTTTGGCGCTTAGTCAATAACTACCATTTCTCACTCAATGGAAAAAATTACGTTTAGTATTTTTTCCTACTAGAAATTCAATATGATAGTATGTCGCTTGGTAAAACATGACCTTAACATGATTCATGAGATTTACTCATCATGTTAGATTATTAATGTTTAGAGTCTGATTACGATAAAGCGAGTTTCTTTGTGTTCCTGAACTGTGTTTTTATTGTTTATTTTATAAAATTTAATAAAGAGAAAAACAGTAAAATTATGATATATTTCTTTTATTTAATAAAACATTTGTTACTGCCTTTTTTATAATATTATATCGTTTAATTTATTTTAAAAAATGAGATTATTGCTAAAACAAGAGACGTAGAAGTATTTTATCCTAAAGTTAACAGTTTATTTGAATGCATTTAAGTAATTTTAGCCAGAACATAATTTCATTTAGTTTTGGCTTATAACTATTTTCCAGATTGAAAAAATACAATCAAATATATTTAGGACTTATTTCCTGCACTTGAGTATTTGTTATGTGGTCGGTTAGTATTTTTTTACGGTTTGTCATTTTTGTAAAAAATTTACTAAGCGACATTAACTCGGTAATTACACAAAGTTAGCTCCAACTATTGAAAGAAGATAATAAAAGGTATTAATAGCATTAATTTTTTTTTGGAATAAAGTAAATCGAATCAATAGTTATTTTTTTATCCTCGATTTCCCGAAATTACAAACTTCTTTTTGCTCTCCTGTAAAATTACCTCTATGTCGCTTAAGAAATATTGCCTTTTCACCGTCGATATATGCCTAATTATTTTAATATCTGTTCATTGGAATTTTTATAGGACCTATAAAATTTTACTAGCTTAAAATAATATAGCCTAATGTAAACAGAACTAGCATATTCCAAGCCAGGTCAGCTAGCCAAGACAGTTTCAAAGAGAACTAGCTTGCTATCCTAGCTTGAAAAGCTAGCCTCGTGTATTCCGGGCATTCATCCTATTTAAAACTGTCCTGGCTTGTCAACTAGCTTACTAGTTTACTAGCTTATAAATCAAGCTAGTTTTGTCTACACGAAGCCAGAAGTACTAGTTTGCTAGTGTACGGTCTTTGACCGACATCGAGCTGAGACAGCAGTTTACGTGGCTCGCGGTGCGTCGCCGCGGACCTAGTTTCAGTTCACGTCAACGGTTTCACTCGTTTACGCGTGTGCTCATTATCATACAAAAATATCATTCATTAACTATCTTATTAATCACTCAATAAATATCTTATCACTCACAAACTCTATCAATTAAAAGGTGTCTCCTACAGCTAGCTTACTGACACTAGCTTGCTATCCTAGCTTGAAAAACTAGCCTCGTGTATCCCGGGCATTAAGTTAAGTCGAAATTGTAACATTGACGTACATTAAGTATATGTTACATATATATAGCTGGACATCATCTGCATAGCAGTGGAAATTGCAATATTTTATGACGCTTACAAGATTAGCACTATAGATGGCAAAAAGAAGTGGTCCAAGTATCGATCCTTGTGGAACGCCACGTGTAACTGCCCTTGAGTCTGAATATAAGTCGGTACAGTTTTCTAATTTAAGTTTGACTATTTGGGCCCGAGAATAGAGGTAGCTATGGAACCAGTCAACTGTACCCGGGTTGAGACCATAATATGTAAGCTTTGATAGAAGCAGATAACAATTTAAGCTATCGAAGGCCCGAGAATAATCCAGTAGAGTTAAAATAGTCTCGCGGCCAGCATCCTGATCAGCTAATATAGTGTCAGTGACCTCAAGTAAAGCTGTAACGGTTCCGCGCCCCTTGCGAAATCCAGACTGCCGTGATGGTAGTATGTTGTTACTCTCCACGTATTTGACCAGTTGCAAGTGCACTACCTTTTCAAGAACTTTTGAGAAATATGGTAAAATACTTATAGGTCTAAGGTATTTACGGCCCGTAAGAGTATTTCACTTAGGTATCGAAGTTACAAGAGCTTCTTTACACTGGTAAGGTACTCGGCCACTGGAAATTGATTTGTTAATAATTGCTGTAATTACATTCAAAGTCGTTGGCAGTGATAATAAGATCATTTCTCCACTAATTCAATCGGATCCAACAGCATGAGATGGCTTCATAGATAATATAGTCTTGGCTATATCACTTTCACTGATGTTGCTCAGTTCAAAACATGAGTGCCCAAAGCGATGGGATTGGAAGTAAGTCAGAAGAGACGTTGGCACCTGGCCAGATCCAGGAACCTGCAAGCAATAATCGTGAGAGTGAGAGAGTGAGAAAATGAGATTAGCATTGCACAAATTATCAGGAAGATATTCCATCTTAGAGGGGTCAACCAAATTTTTATCTTTGATGTTTTTGCAGAAAACTTTACTGTTTTTTGTTAGTGAATTATGTAATGATTGAAGTACGCCCGCTTTTCATTGGCTATACTACTCTTAACTAATTTCTTAAGGTCAAGATAGAACTTTTTGCTAGAATCAGACCGATTTACGGTATTTATTAAAATCATTGTTTTTTAATTTTATCATACATCTTATTGTATCAGAGATCCATGGTAACGTTTGATAAATTTTTTGCTTCCTTGTTTGCATTGGTGCATGCTTGTATTTCTCCCATTTTCCATTTCTACCATTTTTCCCATTTTTTCCATTTCTCCCATTTTCCCCATTCTCTTTATTTTTCCATTTTCCCCATGATCCCCACTTCTACCATTTTTCACATTTCTACCATTTTCCCCATTTCTACCAATTTCCCCATTTCTACCATTTTTCCCGATTTCCCCATTTCTACTATTTTCCCCATGATCCCCATTTTCCCCATGATCCCCATTTTCCCCATGATCCCAATTTCTACCATTTTCCCCATTTTCAAAATTTTCCCATTTTCCCCATGATCCCCATTTTCCCCATGATCCCCATTTTCCCATTTTCCCCATGATCCCCATTTTCCCCATGATTCCCATTTTCCCATGTTCCCCATTTTCTTCATTTTTCCATTTTCCCCATGATCCCTTTTTTCCCCAAGATCCCTGTTTTCCCCATGACCCCCATTTTCTTCATTTTTACATTTTCCCCATTTTCTTCATTTTCCCAATTCCTACCATTTTCCCCATTTCTACCATTTTGCCATTTCTCCCATTTTCCCCATTCTCTTAAACTTCCCATTTTCCCCATGATCCCCATTTTTACCATTTTCTCCATTTCTCCCATTTTCCCCATTCTCATAATTTTCCCATTTCCCCCTTGATCCCCATTTTCCCCATGATCCCCATTTCTACCATTTTCCCCATTTTTCCCATTTTTCCCATTGTACCTATTTCTATATTTTACCTATGTCCCCCGTTTTCCCAATTTCTACCATTTTCCCTATTTCTACCATTTTCCCCATTTCTACTACTTTTCCCATGATCCCCAATTCTACCATTTTCCTCACTTCTACCATTTTTCTCATTTCTACCATTTTCCCCATTTTCTCCATTTCTCCCATTTCTACCATTTTCCCCATTTCTCCCATTTTCCCCATTTTCTTAATTTTCCCATTTTCCCCATGATCCGCATTTCTACCATTTTTCCCATTAATCCCATTTTCCCCATTTGTACCATTTTCCCAATTTTTTCATTGATCCCCATTTCTACCATTTTCCCCATGATCCCCATTTTATTCATTTTCCCATGTTCCCCATGATGCCCATTTTCCCATTTTCCTCACTTCTACCATTTTCCTCATTTCTACTATTTTCCCCATTTTCTCCATTTCTCCCATTTCTACCATTTTCCCCATTTCTCCCATTTTCCCCATGATCCGCATTTCTACCATTTTTCCCATTAATCCCATTTTCCCCATTTGTACCATTTTCCCAATTTTCCCATTTTCTCATTGATCCCCATTTCTACCATTTTCCCCATGATCCCCATTTTATTCATTTTCCCATTTTCCCCATGATCCCCATTTCTACCATTTTCTCCATTTCCCCATGATCCCCATTTCTACCAATTTCCCCATTTCTACCATTTTCCCCATTTCTACCATTTTCCCCATTTCTCCCAATTTCCCCATTCTCCTAATTTTCCCATTTTCCCCTTGAAATGGGGAATTTTGCCATGATCCCCATTTCTACCATTTTCCCCATTTTCCCCATGATCCCCATTTCTACCATTTTCCCCATTTTTCCCAATTTCCCCATTATTACTATTTTCCCCATGATCCCCAATTTCGAAATGAACCTCATTTTTTCATTTTCCCCATGATCCCTTTTTTCCCTAAGATCCCTTTTTTCCCCTTGATCCCCATTTTCTTCATTTTCCCATTTTCCCCATTTTCCCTATGATCTCCATTTTCCCCATTTTCCCATGATCCCCATTTTCCCCATGATCCCCATTTTCTTCATTTTCCCATTTTCCCCATGATCTTAATTTTCCCCATTTTCCCATGATCCCCATTTTCCCCATGATCCCCATTTTCTTCATTTTCCCATTTTGGCCATGATCCCAATTTTACCCATGATCCCCATTTTCTTCATTTTCCCATTTTGCCCATGATCCCCATTTTCCCCATGATCCCCATTTTCTTCATTTTCCCATTTTCCCCATGATCTCCATTTTCCCCATTTTCCCATGATCCCCATTTACCCCATTTTCCCATGATCCCCATTTTCCCCATGATCCCCATTTTCTTCATTTTCCCATTTTGCCCATGATCCCAATTTTACCCATGATCCATGATCCCCATTTCCCCCGTTTTCCCAATTCCTACAATTTTCCCAATTCCAACCATTTTCCCCATTTCTACCATTTTCCCCATTTCTACAATTTCTCCCATTTTCTCTTTTTTTACAATTTATTACATATCTCCCGTTTTCTCAATTCCTACCATTTTCCCCATTTCTACCATTTTCCCCATGATCCCCATTTTCCCCACGATCCCCAGTTTTCCCATATATTTCTACCATTTTCCCCATTTCTGCCATTTCGCCCATTTTCCCCATTTTTCTCATTTCTCCCATTTTCCTATGATCCTCATTTTCCCCATGATCCCCATTTCTACAATTTTCTCCATTTTCCCATGATCCCCATTTCTATCAATTTCCCCATTTCTACCATTTTCCTCACTTCTACCATTTTTCCCATATCTATTATTTTCCCCATTTTCTCCCATTTCTACCATTTTCCCCATTTTCTTAATTTTTCCATTTCCCCATTTCTACCATTTTCCCCATTTGTACCATTTTCCCAATTTTCCCATTTTCCCCATGATCCCCATTTTCCCCATGATCCCCATTTCTACCATTTTCCCCATGATCCCCATTATATTCAAGATCCCTATTTTCCCCTTGATCCCCATTTTCTTCATTTTCTTCATTTTTCCATTTTGCCCATGATCCCAATTTTCCCCATTTTCCCCATTTTCCCAATTTTCTCCATTTTCCTCATTTCCCCCATTTTCCTTTTTTTCTTCAGTTTCATCCATTCGATTCTATTCGATTCATCATTTTCTTAATTTTATTCAATATCCATTTTCCCCTTTTTCCCATTTTCCCCACTTCCCTTTTCGCATTTTTTATTTTGATGTTGTTTACTATTTAGTAAGTTTATTTAATTCAGTTTATTGAGATTCTCTTCCTGTAGACGAACTCGCAAAGAAAAACAATTTTTAAACAGCAAGCAAATGAATATTGCACTGTTGTTTCCGCTCAGTTAATTAGACGAGATAAAACAAAGGAGTTCTAGGATTAAATCATCAACACATAAACCTAGTAATGTTATATAGCTGTAGAGTTTGTTCATTTGTTTGTTTGAATGCGCGCTACTCAGGAACTACCAAATCAAAATTAAAAAATCGTTCTGTGTAAAATTAGGTAATTAATGAAGAAAGACTATAGTATAGCGGGGAAGCAATTAAAAAGTTACAAAAGCGGGGAAAAACGAAATAGATTCATTCTCTTAATAACACTGAAAAACCGCAGGATACGTCTTACTCAAAAGTAAGTATATAAATTAAGTTCTTACAAGTTTAGTTATCTCTGTAGTTAAAATATTCACAAACTTCTTTTAGGCCAAGGAACTGAAGCAAAATTCATATAATTCCACTTGTGATAAGGGATACATGTGCATGCTCGTATTATAAAAAAAAATGTGCAAATCCTGTTAAGTAAAAGAACATGATAAACAGTTAGCATGTCTGATCTATACTAATATTATAAAGCTGAAGAGTTTGTTTGTTTGTTTGTTTGAACGCGCTAATCTCAGGAACTACTGGTTCGAATTTAAAAATTCTTTTTGTGTTGAATAGACCATATATCGAGGCAGGCTTTAGGCTATATAACATCACGCTGCAACTATAAGGAGCGAAGAAATAATGGAAAATATGAAAAAAAACGGGGAAAATTATTCATCCTTGAGGGCTTCCGTTGCGTGCGCTGCGAAAACGGTTCTAGATACCAAAAATATATGTATGAAAGAATTAAGGGAACTTTTTACCGCGGGAAAACTTCGCATTCCCATGGGAAACCGACTTCTACGCGAACGGAGTCGCGAGCGGCCACTAGTACCTAATAAACGAAGCTAATAAATAGGTATTTGATTTATTTGAATCTTAAATGTATAGATAAAATTGACAAAATACGAAAAAAAAAAACAGGAAAAACAGTTGTAAGCCTAATTTTCCAAAACATAACTTAGGAAAAAGAAAATTCGAACCGTTATCAGAAAAAGAAACTAAAAGTTTCGCATGTAGGTAGGTACAGTATGCAACGTTTATACTACTTAGGTTTCTGTACCTTTTTAACATTGTTCCTATTACATAAATGTTCTTTGCATACATAAAATGAAGCAATCAAACGGAGACTTTTGTTTCCAATACCGTTTATTGACATTTAACCAAAAATATAGGAACTTAAAAAATAAGTTTTCTCTTTTTGATCTTTTTGACCTTTAAAAAAGCCCTCGAAAACGACCTCAAAAAATACTCAAAAACATTTAATATTCAAATATAAAATTTAAATTTTGGTTTTAAATGTTTGAATTGCTGCCTAATTTACAGATGGTTAGTTATAAAGCGGAATAACTTAAGTTGAAAGAATAATAAAATTAGAGTACAGACGGTCCAACTGCGTTGTTACAAAAGTTCATTATTCCGCTAATTAGCCATTGCCGGCGGCTGCTTAATTTTTTTCTGGAAAAATCGTAATTGGTTAAATTTAATTAAATATTCGTAAAAGCTTCCAAGTTCGTTACAAGAGTTAGCTGAAACGTTTAGAAAACTGCTTTAAACATTAAGCGGTAATATTTCCAAAGTGTGTAGGTAAGTATAAATTAACTTATCAACGCAAAAAATACAAAAGAAACATATAGGCACGTATACGAACAAAAACGAACGGTCTTTTCATGTCAAATAGTAATTAAATCCCCGGATATCGCAACAAAAACTTCCTTCGTTCAGAAAGAAATTTTGCCTTTTCACTAACGCCATTTATCACTCGGGCGCGTGATGAAAAAATTGCCCCCGTCTTCAGGGGCCTCTGCCATAATGCAGGAGTTGGACTTGCCTGTTGATTTATACCCCCAGTTAATACAGTATTGAAGAGGGAGCTCTTAATTGTGTTGTAGGTGGAAACAATAGAGGGGGAGCCAACGAAATATGGAACTTGCGAATTCGATTGAGTCTATAAAATAACGTTTTAATGAAGTTTTTTAGTCAGTGCGGAATTCAGTGTTGCCATAGGTAACGAGGTCGATTCTTATTAGTGTATCTTTTATTTGTTCTTCTCTAAACTATTTTAATTAACGACTGAAGAACGTTGTATAAATCATAACCTCAAATGTAAACAAGGGAATGTGAAAATAAATGTATATATTGTTAAGTTATTTCTTGAATTATCTAAATATTCTTACGGAGGATTCAATTACAATAACTTTTTTACTTACCTAAGTATTGATAAAAATGTTGAAATGATTGAGAACCATGAACCTCTTTACACTAGGTGTAATTTTCCTTCTGAAAAATATTGAGCTTTTTAATCAAAACTTAAAATGTAAATTCAAAATCAAACTGCCACAATTAGGGCTCTATTGGCTTTCAAGGGTCTGCTAAGTCCTCCACCGCCATAAATTGAACACACTCACGTACGAGATCGTCGTATTCAGGAACTATATTTCATGGTGGATTACTGGCAACCAGGAGAACAGACGGTATCTCGGAGAGTAACACCTAGGGTATATCCCTATTTATTAGACAACTGCTGAAACTGGAAAACTTAGACTTTAAAACTGCGACTTGTAAAGACATATGAGTAGAAAGATCTGGCGTTCAAGAGCAACACATCTTATTTGATCTCTTATATAATATGAAACTTAATATTTTTATATAAGTTTTTTTAAGTCCAGGTCAAACCCTTTTAAGTGGGTCTCGTTCAAATGCAGTAACAAGAATCAAAACCTATATGCATAGCATGGTAAGTCGGTATTTTTATTGGATATGAGGTAAACGAAGACGCTTTGTACATAGAGATTTGATTTGTTGATAAAGATTATAATTAAAAAAAAATTACAACAACACGAAGATTCTCAATCAGCCTTTCTCAGAATCGAAGTCAAAAAAGAAACAAAAATAAATGTTGGAAACATAATATTTTAATAAAGAAAATAACAAACAGCAACCGTAAACATAATTAATTAATTTTGTTATTTTTAAGGGTATTAAAGCAGATTTTTAGGTCAATATATTTTTCTATAGATAAATGGAATTGAAAACCGTTTGGAAACCGTTTACCAAGAAATCTTTGTCGTTGTAATGAATTATAATTGGACATTTAAGCTTTTTTCAAAAAGGGGAAAGTTCCCAGATTAAGCCATCGTTTCAATAACGATAACAGGTTTTTAAGTAATTGATTCTAAATTTCTTTTCATAGTATTTGATTTAATTTGTACAGTGTAGGCGGTAAGCCATTATTCTCTAAGTATTTAAAAAAGGATTTGCTTATTAAGTATTATTATAAACATGGTTATTTCATTAAAGTTTAATTGATTCTTAAGAAGATAGATAAAGGTTAGGCTTTTGTAGTATTGTACGAGTATGTGCAGTGTAATTCTCAAACCATGGAAGGATTGCTTTCATGACCTGAAGGTAGCCACATAAAACTTAATATAAAAATGTTTTCCCGAAACCGTTTTGATCTAAGAAACAAGTTCTATACACACATTTAACAAATCCATCTTATTAATTGGCAATTTGAACTTTATATCGCACACAATTTAAAAATAACAACCCGCCTTTATACATTATAGCGCAGTCGGAAATTTGATATATGTTAGTATAAAGTCGACTGTTCAGAAACAGCAACAAGCCACTTACCACGTAACAAGCATTGCCAACTATCGCTGGGGGCTCAGTCGAAGACATAAACTACAAGATCTACAAATACATATACATTATTACTTAGACATATTATTTGACCTATATAAACAACTCGCTTTAATAGAACACTGAAAACATTAATCAATTAGAATAAATTAGCTATTTTTTTGTCAAATGTAATTTAAACAGTTGAACATACATTACAAAAAACACGTTGGTATCCAATGTTTGTAAGAGTATATCATTGCAAGTGAGAAACTGTTCGCAACTACCGAACTTCGCGCGTAAAGAGCATCTCTAAGCGGAGTATCCTCTGTAAGTTGGTGACTTGAGTCACAGAGGGTATGAGAGCAAACTGAGCGCGGAAAGCCTCCTGCATAATGCATCGTGATGCAGCTCAACCTTTGAGCTTCGCGGATTATACGATGGGCTTATTTCTAGAGAATTTTCAACCATCTTCTGATCCCCTGTGGCCTTTAGAGTCCGGGCTGGTATTGATACTGGCTGTTTGAAATTTAAATTGTTTTAGTTGCTTCTTTTAGAGGTAGGATACATTTTTAACTTTAAAGGACAAGGACTTTTTATGTGCGAATAAATGTAGGTAGCTAAGTTTCAAGTCGTGTCTGCGTGACTAAAACAAAAAGTAAAAAAACGTACACGTCGTTATAAGATTTCAACTTAAAAAGTTGATAGTGAAAATCTGCCACTTTTCCCACTTTGCATTTTTTTTCTCATATTTATTTCTTTCAAGTCTTGTTACATGAAACATGAAGCAACTACTTAAGGGAGATGAAATAATAACTTTTTCTCGTCCTTAATGTTTTTCACAAGATTTGGTTTTCTCCAGAGAGGTCTCGGTTTCACGTGACGTGCAAAATATATGTTTCTGTTTGTGGTATGACATAAACGAGCTTTTTGTAATAGAACCAGCCTTTTGCCCGCAGTTTCACTTGCGTAGAAATAAATTAGCAGAATAGTATTATTAATTCCTGATAAACGTAGCTATTTATTTTAATAATCGTTTCAGTAGTTCAATAAATTATCCCATACCAACTTGCAAAGTTGGACTCCTTGAAATATGATGTCCGCCTCTTGCGGTCATCGCTCACACATCAGCTAATGGGCTAGGAGCGATAATTTACATTGCAGAACAAAATAAAACACTATTTGATTTAAATTAAACCCGAAATCTCATAATTTACATTTTATCTATTATAACGGGTGTAAAAAGACCACTTCCGAAGCCTGAAACCATGTATTCTTGAGCTACAATAGTAACTAAATTCACTAACAGCATACCCAGAAAACTCAATTTAAAAAAGTTATTAAGGATTGAAAAGTCATATTCGCCGCTTGAAATCATCGCTCACACATCCACTGTCGGTTCAGGTGCGATTGTTTACGTTGCAAATTAAATTAAAAACCTATTTAATTTGAAATCATCGCAAAATCTTTCCAGCAATGCCTAGTTTTTGTTTTCGGAAGCAGTTCTTTTACACCCCATATATTTAATAATTTTTTTTTTATTTTGAAAGCCAGTTTTCGTTTTCGGAGTCTTTTACACCCTGTATGTAGATTAACAATTTCTACTGTTCGTGAATGAAGAACGGCTGCTTATTTTACAATGCGTAATAACAAAGACCCTTTTATACATGTTTAATTAAAAAACAGTAGCGTAACGTTAACAAAAATATGAATTATTTTTAATTTGCTGAATATTTGTTCAGTAGCTTAATGCATGTTACTTAATTAATATTTTTTCAGTAACCTAGGACAAGGAACTTATTGCCATTTTGGACATCAGCTAATTGCATTATATAATTTACTAGTGAACCGCCCTCGCTTCGCAATGGTGTAATTTTTGCCGACTTGCTCACGAAATTTGAATTTGAGCTTAGTTAAATAGGATTTTTCTTGATATTCTTTGCTTACAGATATAAATTAATAAAATTCCTAAAAGATGGTGAAAACTGCTATAAAATCCTTTCAGTGGTTTAGTAGGAGATAGCGGACATACAAACAAACACAATTAGCGTCTGGGATTTAAACTCTGTAATGATGATGATGATAATGATGACTTATTACTCATGCAAGTGAAAAATCAAGGCAATATTTAAAGCTCAAGGCTTAGGATTCTATTTCTTTCTTTTAAAGAGAGTTTCAAAAGCACACTTTTTAATCCAATCCCAGAGCTTGAAACAATGTCAAATTAAAAGTTTACTTCATTACCCACCCTACACCGCAATCACAAGTTTAAAAACTCCAAACTGAGTGCCTCTCCAAGTATTCTCATCTCACAAAGATTTTGTAAGTTAAAGTTCTTTATTATGAATACAATTGCACAACTTTAATGCGGAGGGGCTTGGGGCGGCAGTCTTACACAGAAATTACTGCCATCTTTGTTCTAGCACATGGCGGATGTTAATTAACCCGATATAAAACTGCTAAGTTGTCCGTTCTGTGAAATGTTGGTGTTTCAAAGTTTGTCTTTACAAACAGACGCGAAGGAACAGTGGGCCAATTCGCGTTGGAAACTTCATTTTTCAAAGATTTCTTGGCGATTCGTTAAATTACTCGACGATTAATGTAATGACGTTTAGTCGCTGAGAAATCGGTAAAATTGGTTATCTACCAGAATCGGGGGCCAGAGCGGCAGTAGGTACACTTCTCTGTTGTCATTGTATTGCAAATAATTACATAATTATCAGGTTCGTAATTAAATAAAATGAATGACAAACAAACAATATTTTCCAAGTAGTGTCGACACTTAATACAAAGGTGGACAGTTAAAAAGCGTAATGTTAAGTTTTTTACTGTAAATTTTCTAAAGAAGAATTCTTATATCTACAATTCTTCTTATACGTTCAATTAAAGCACTGATACACTTCGTAATACCATATTAAAATTCACATAATGAAAACGTTTAATAATACAGTAATATTCGCTTCTGTTACGATAACCTCTTATTCGCTGACCTTTATGTCCTTTTGTTCTCCGCGGAATTCACTTTAATTAGGATCCTGGTACAGAATTTAATTCTTCAGGGACCAAGTTGGAGTTTTATGTAATTATGTCTTTAAATTATTATAAATTAACTGCTTATATTGTTGCAGATCCGTGTGCTAAATTTTGGTAATTATTTACTGTTGTTTGTAAAAATATGAGGACGTTGTGACGAAAGGAAGGATTATATCAGTTATATAAGAAGATTCTAAGGTTAGTCTATCTAAAGTAACAGTTGTTTTTTAATTTTACTATAAGTTTAGCTTGGTTACTTAAGAAACGTTAACAAACATTGCAATGAAACAGTTCAAACAAAAAAGTCTATTAAATATGAAAAAATCTTTTTCTCTCATTATTTATTTGTGGATTGATGATACTTTTTTTCCTTAAATCAGTCCCTTGAATATTTTGACAATAATAAACCTGCCGTACCAATGAATTTTTTTCTTCGTATTATTAACGGTAAGTAATCAATATTTTAATTATTTCAAAGGGTAAAATACCGAAGCTCATACAAACTGGGGCCTGAATGTTTTCTGATGGAAATAGTACAGTATTTTGGTTATTCAAATATAGTGTGAACAACCATAATTTTCAAATAACTGGCAATGGCCAAATTGGCAAAATCATACAATGAAAATAGATTTTTTAGGTTATGTCAAATAGTTGTGTTACGTAGGTACTTACTTGAACTTAATTTAATTAGGCCAGAAAATCGTTAGGTTCTAATTACTTCTCCACTTGGTACTCTCCTCATAATTTCTTTATTAATATATCTTAGGGGGCGATCAACTTTAGTGCAATTTAGGTAACTAGGTAAGTATACACATTAAAATATTAGGGATGTTAGTAGGTATTACTGAGATTACAATGCCTCAAGCTACTTGTGTGCATGATTGTAGCTCTAATACTGAACCTAACTATATTTCAAATGTTACTTTGGTGAGTAGTTACCTAGTATTGAACCCCAAGAAAAATAATCCACTCACGCAAAAATACAAAAAGCGAATGACATGATTAACAAATGCAAACAAGATGGCTGCCACCGATTTAGCTAAAATAATCAATGTAGGTACCTTATAATCGATAATTGTTTTTTATTTGTTTTCCTATCGTATATTACTTAAAAAAAATATTTTATCTAATACTTTGCTAAATAAAAACTTTTGATTTCTAACACATTATGTATGAATAAGTATGTAGAATAAAGTGTTATTTTTACTTATCGATTTAACGATTCGATTCAGAACAAATTGCTATACATTTTTTCAAAATAAATATTTTTGGCCATTGCCAATTTTGTTGATTTTAAGCAGTCTTTTAAAGTAAAAAATGACCGTTTTTTTGGTGTATAATTTCTACAACAACTCTCAGTCCCACAGCCAAGTTTTTCCTTTGATTCCTTCTTTTCAGTATAGGTATAACACACTTTTACAAATTTTGCATTGCCTCACTTTATTCTATGTTATTCTTTAAAATGACATATTTTTGTTGTGGTTGGTTGTAGTGGTTTCCTTTGCGCAAGTTTTTGTATTCGATTCCCGATGTTGTTGAATAGTATATTATGATACAAGTGTGCAAAGTTGTTCATAATACACGAGGCTGAGGTTTGAATAGAGGCGTTAAGCAGCCGAGTGTCTAATGAACATGTTGCTCACGAGTTTCATACGCATTTTTCAACACACTGGCGAGGAAAAACAATTAAATTTTCAATAAATCGTTTTCCAATAAAAAATGAAAAATAAAATATGTACCATTATTTTGTAAAAAATTACTGTTTATTATCAACAATTTAACAATATTTATTTTTCTCCTAATATAGACACATTTATTTATTCCAAATATTTAAATGGACTTTCATTGGTATAAACCCTCTTTGATTTTGCAAAATAATTTACCAACACAGGTACATCTTCAATTCATCAGTCAGTTATACGTCAGTTTGACTTCAAAGCATCACTAAAACGTCACAAATGACGTTTCCGTCCCGTACATCGCTAGATAAATTGATCAGGGGCTCTCAAAGGCTTGTAATAAAAGCAATAACATTGAACCTCTTTACATGAGATACCTCAATAGTGGAACTATGAAAGGACAAACATAAGTGGCGGCATAACTACCTATGCATAGGTCAAATGAAAGAAAATTACTGCGACACGCTCATAGATTAAATAATAGATTATTACTATAAGGAAGCATTGATTGATAAAATACAAAAATATAACATTCCAATCTTATCAAACACCTGCCTTTTCTTTATTTAAAAAACTTGTTATCGTTGCAAAATGGATAAGAAAATAAATCTTGCTAAATAGGTAGGTACTTCCTTGTAATTCAAAACGAATGTAACTCTTATCATCAAAGCAACTAAACTTAAAATTCCATGTACACTTTTAATCTTTGAAAGTATAATCCGATACCTTTAAACAGCTACTACGTGTCATTAGGGTTCCGTACCTACAGAGTAAAAACGGGCCCCTATTACAAAAATTTCGCTGATCCCATTATGATGATAAAAAAAATCTTTGGCCACCAAATACCTAATTTACCAACAAATACTAAAATCAAAATAAAGTAAATAGATAAATAAAAGAGTTTTATGTAAAAAGGTATTTTATTTTTTATTCGATCTTATAAATGACAAGTGGTAGAGACTTGACTTCACACTTATTTACTAAATTCTTAATTTTGTTTAATAAAGGGGCTTCGATGCAACAAATACTGTAATAGTAACAATTTATAGATATTGGCACGGAGCCCTCCGTCCGACCCACACTTGACCAATCTGGCTTTATACTTATTTGATATCTTGGCTAATGGCTTGCCGTTCGTTCGCTCACCTATTCTAAGTTCTATCAATTTGTCATTAGCTCCATACCTGAGCACAGTTAACAAAGCCCGCTATTGTTGGAAATGAGATCGATAATCACACTCACTGATACTCGGTAATGTCGTTACAGCGGTGTCGATTATGAGCGATCGGTGGGAAATTTCAGGCGTTTTAACAAATAGTTTTACTAGGTTTAATAAAATTTTACGAACGTTTAATATCCAGTTTTGAAATAGTAAAATTACTAAAGATTCCATTTCTAGTTTAATTTAACTCTTCTGCTCCTTTTGTTTTGTAAAATTAAAACCTGCATGATCTTTGTGGCGCAGTGGTAGGTATGCATACCGCGGGTATTGTTGACTATATACTAAGAGGCAGTTTAGTTTGGAGTCGCTTGAAAGGCCCAGATTGAGCTTAATTTTTTCTTAGGACATGTGATGTTTATAATTTAAATATAAAGCTCAGTTTAAGACTAGATTTATTAATAACTAGCTTATCGACCTGCGAATTCTCCTGAAGCTAAATAGCTTTTGCTATAGAAATGGGGCACTTTATTGTGAAAGAGTAACAAACACACAAACACACACCTACACTCACTACAGCATTTATCATAATAAAAAAACTCATAGGTAAGTGTTTTTAAAACCTAGTGTATACTTTTATAAATTGTTTATATAGATAGATGCCGAAACCTACCAAACTGAGATTAATATCCAAATTATCATTGCTCATCAAATCGGCAAGCTTCGAAATCCTTACCCACCATCTTTTAGTCCACACTCGTTACCAGCGTTTAGTTTTTTCCAATTTGGTTGTCGGTAACAAGTGGAGGGTCGTGACCAGAGTGTTGAGAGGGAATAATGCAATCTGTGCGGGTCGCTAGAGCTCGCACCTCGGGAGGTGATGGCGAGTGCCGAGGTATGAACGAAAACACCGAGATTGATTGTTGTATAAAAATAATACACGGGTAGAATGTAGCCTTGAATGAGGAAACTAAAATCATGGTTTCTCTGTTGGTAGTTTTGAAGAAATTTGTAAGTCCTTGTCTTAAAAACGAATATGGAATACCCGATATATTGTTTTAGGTTGAAAACTAATTAACGATATTTGTTTTTGGTTTACCACAGTTTGTTAGGTAACGTTTTATTTTAGTTTCTCAAACAAATTAGCATTTTCATTTAGTAAGTAGGTAATTGATTTTTTCAGTTTCATTCACTTAATTATCTTCCTCGATATCGTCCGAGAATAAGACAAAGACATTTAATACTACTTATAGGTACCTTTTTTTTTTTTTTTTTTTTTTTTTCGACGGAAAAATCCTTTATGGATACCCAGGGAGATAAGAGGGCCTTGCCCCCTGGGTTATGTCGGAGTCGATCAGCAGAAGGCTGACATACCGACTAAAAAACCGTCGTTGCCTATCGTTCCAATATGGGGCGTGACCGAGGGAGCTTGTCGCATTCTTCTCGGTTCACGCCACTTGGTGTTCTTTCGAACTCGGCAGATGTTGTGCACGGGCTTACTCGCCCTTCGGCGTTAGGGGGTGGTGATGAACACCGGACCGTGGAGCCCCCCTCCACGGCCTTCACCCCTTATCAGGTTGGCATCAGTTGCCTATAAAGGCGCCTTTGCCGACCATTTCTCCTCCGACGGGAAGGGTCCGCAAGGGGGTCATCCTCGCGTGCCCTTTCCGCTGCCTCTTTGAGCTTGATGATCTGCTCACAGTAAGAGGCGACAGTTGACCATGCCGTTTCACTGCGGACCATCTTAGATATGATGGCCCGCAGCGACAGGTCATCTCCAATATCCTGGACTAGGATCTCCCGCTGCTGCGACCATGCCGGACAAGATTCTAGCATGTGCTGCGCAGTGTCTTCATCGGCACCACATTCATGGCACCTCGCATCAACCTCCCGGCGCACGACGCGGAACAGGTATTCGCCGAAGTGTCCGGTTAGCGCTTGACATAGCCGGAAGGTGAGCGCACCATGTCGCCTGTTTAGCCAATCCGGAAAGTTGGGACGGAGGGCTTCGATAGTCCACAGGCCTGCTGTCGGACTATCCAGGCGTCTTAGCCAGTTTCGAAGGGTGGTCCTTTCAGCTCTTGTCCGCCAGCGCTGAACAAGCTCTGGCGGTGGACGCACTCCTTCGCTTCTTACCATCGCGCTGCGACGGTATACGTCTGCCAGCGCTTTGGCGTCAAGTTCCCAAGGTGGGGTGCAGGCAAGGGCACACGCGGCTTCGCCAGACACAGTCCGGTAGCCACGGACGACCCTTATTGCCATTCTCCTCTGTGCCCTACGTAACGCAGCTGCATTGAGAGGCACCAAATCGTCTGCCCAAACAGGAGCCCCGTACAGTGCCATTGACCGAACGACAGTTGTATAAAGTCGTCGGCACGAGACACTGGGGCCACCTATATTGGGGAGAATGCGGCTTAGAGCTGCCGCTGTCACTAACAATTTCGGCACCAGCTGCCGGAAATGCTCGATAAAGTTCCATCGAGCATCGAGTGTCAAACCGAGATAGCGCATGTGCGCTTTAACGTCAATGCGCACGCCATTAACGATGAGATGCGCGTCAGGTGGTAGTCGTTGACGGGGCCCATAGAAGAGAAGTGCCTCCGTCTTATGAAGAGCAACCGTTAGACCCAGTCTTTCGATGCGACCGACTGTGAGTTCGGTGCCAACAGTGGCTAAACGAGCCGCATCGTTGTAGTCAGCTCCAGCTGCCAATATAAGGGTATCATCTGCGTAGCAGACTATTCTTAGGCCCGTCAGAAGGTTGCCACGCAGGACCCAATTATATCCGATGGTCCTAGGAGTGGGCCTAGGACCGACCCCTGTGGAACACCGCACATCATAATTTTCTCGACCATTGCGGTTGTTGCAAATGACTCGCCTATCCCGCAAATACTTATAGGTACCTAGTTAAAATAGTTTTTTTTTCGGCAAATCGCGGAAAGTTTTATGTAAATTCAATCAAATTAAATTCATAGTAATATCGAACACTGCTGAATCTTTTGATTACACGATAACATCTAAAACAACAAATAAATAAATTTTGAATATTAATTTAAAAAAAGTATTTATAACAAGCTGCAAAGTACGAGGCTTTCTTATAAACTAAAGGTACCTTTATCAATAGCTGTGTATCAAATTAAGGTTATTTCTATATCTTGTCTTAGATGGCAGTAAGTTGATCAATCGTAAATAAGTTTAGTATGTAGGGGTGTGCAGGACTAGGTACTACATAGAAGGTACTACATACGTAGCCTTGCAATAAGATAGTGAGATCGGTAAGCTTGCAGTGCATTGTTAAACTCTGTAGATGTAATCAATATACCTATTTTTTCTATTTTTGTCTTTTCTGTTGGTTTTGACAAAATGATTGTTGACCAACTCAGGCGCGTAAAGAGTAAGGACGATTAAAAAACCAACCAACGCTATCGGTAATCTCAGTACCTAAGTAATGTTTAAATATAGGTTTTTAATATTATTACAGCAACTACAGTTTTCAGATTATCATTACTTTCAGATTACATTTATTGCTTTATGCAAAATTTCCTTATTTTTATAGACTTTTTTATTTACCTACTTTCGGTATTGGTAAACATCATTGCAATCAAACCTTAGAATTTTAGATTTGTAATTAATGCATTCGTGAAGAAAAGCGTGTGTGACGGACAAGTGATCTCAAAAGGTCTATTTTTGTCTATTTATTAAATCAAAATATGTCATTACGACTTAAAAATAATTTACCTAAATACATACTCATATGACGTTCAAACTTATTTCTGTAATAAAAACGATTCACACTAAATGCACAAAAGTAACAAACAGCAAACGACATCATATTTCGGAGTCACTAAACAACTCCATAAAGTGATAGCAATGAAAAATAATATCCATTTTAGTCCCCAGACAATTTACTTCCAAGAAATATTCGCTGCAACGCTAACAGCCGCTGCGGTCCACAATACATTTGCATCGCGTTCGTTCGCATTAGTCTGAGACCTCGGTGCGAATCGCTCTGCAGCTATAAACTCTGTCGCTCTTTATTCCAATAGAGCTATCCATGTGATAGTAAAGTGTACAGAAGAGGTATTATTGGAGGTGGATGTATGCTTGTCACGACATGCGGGGATGTGGTCACGTAGCGAGTATGTCGCTTTACTCGAATGCAATACGATTGAGACGGATCAGCGCTTACGTTTCACAGGTTATTGGCTGCAGACGGAATTAGCTGTCGAGTTTCAAAATAAAACTCTGTGAAGTAAAAAATGCAATACTATTTTTTTGTAAAAAAATAAGCTTATTTTTATGTTAGATGTTCTTTTAAGAGTGTAGTACCTATCTGTATTCTTAATGTTTTGTTTGAAATTTTAAATCAGCACTTTTTTGAACTGGCTTAAGAACTAGAATTCCAAAAAAAGGTTTAGTAATAACCTCACCGTCGCGTCGACAGGGTTTAGCATATATAACTTTTCCGTTGAAAAATTTAATTAAAAAAACTTACTCTCACAATGGCGAGTCTGTAACTAATTCTGAAGTTTCTACCTCACGTAATGTTCGCCAATCGCTGGATTTCATAGCACGGGAGGTAGGAATAGTAATAATGTTATATTAAAATCGATTTGGTAGTCACACTGGAAAAAGTTTTTATCTGTTTAATAACTGAAGCTATAACGTAGCAAATATGAAAAGTAAGCAAGAATTCCTACGAATAAAAGAAGCATGCAATACTTTAAGCGAGTTGCTAAAAAAAGTGCCAAAATTAAACACTTTATTTAAAACTTTCCCGATAGTTCTAGAGTTTATAGCGAAAGTTATAAAAATTAAATTTTGTCTAAGTTTTAAAATATGACTCTTATTTTAAAATTCTAAAAGTATAAAACTTGCGTTTGCTGAAATCTGATGTGAGTTAACTCGAATAAAGCAACCGAGTATTAATCGACTTTTCAGCGCAATTTCCCAGTTTCCCTTAGAGAAGAGAAGAAAAGGCTAAATTAAAAAGTTTCTTAAGGAAGTTGTCGGTTTATTACCAGAACTCGAGCGAGCTATATTTTATCAATCAGCTGTGTTGAAGCTGTTAAATAAGTTTGATGGGCGATTAGAAGTTAGTTTAGAATTAACACCCCAGTTAAGCAAGTGTCAAATTAGTTGTAGGGCAGTTTATGAATAGTTTACTGTTTTGTCTTGAAAACTATTTATTCTAGAGGTATAAAATGATAAATCTAGATTGTGGGATACCCATATGTAGAAATATTGCTGTATTGTGGATTTTGTTCAGTTTTTTAACAGTTACCTATTGCAAATTCATTATTATCATTACATTACGTCGCTAATTGTGTCTGTTTGTTTTTATTGTGTATGTTTGTCCGCTAACTCCTCCTAAACCACATAACGGATTTTAATTCGGTTTTCGCCATATTTTAGGGAATTTGTTCTTTTAAATTTGTAAGTAAAGTTGTTTGAAAAAAGATTTTTAAGTTAGCCAAAATTCAATATTTTGTGAACAAGTAATAAGTAAATTACACCATTGCGAAGCGTAGGCGGGTCGCTAGTATAATACAAAATTAAGTTAAGAAAAATGATGGTTTTTTGTAGAGTTTCTTTTCAGAGATTTTATATCCGTCAGTGTATGTACTAGAACTGTGACTTCGATGTACGTTTACCTACTTTGTAGTTTTAGCTAATGGAAAGTTAAAGAGCTGCAGTACGAAACAAGATGCAATGTTGATTTTACTCCTATATCAGTTGCAGCTAATTAATGCTTTGTAACGTAAGTGGTAATCTACGCTAACGCGAGGATTTATTATCCCAATGGTTTTCTAACATTGTTAATGATTAAACACAATAAACAATATAAGTAGAGTGCAACGACATCTGTAGCGCAGTGGTGTACTAGACTTTAAAGCAGTAAGACCATGGTTCGATTTCCAAACCTGGCCATATAAGTGATATTTTATTCAACTGAGTAGGTATAGTACCTATCGCTTGTGTTAGCTAGATTTGCCTACACTATGGATCACAGAATCGTTGTGATAGTTTAGAGATTTTTTGTTTTTTTTTTACTGTGGGGTTCATAATTTGCATAATTATTGTTAAATAAATAAATAAATAGATATGTCCCATAGTTGAGCACAGGCCTTCTTCTCGGATAGCGAGAGGGTTTGAGCCATAATCCACCACGCTAGCTCGGTGCGGGTTGGTGGATCACATGATGGATTATCATCCAATCATGTGGGTTTTCTCACGATGTTTTTCCCTCACCGTTAGTGCGTGATAAACAAGTACATAATTTGAAAAATACCAAATTAGTGGTACACCTTAGTGGGGATCGATCGTTGCCACTAGGCTACCACTACTAATTATTGTCAAATAACAACTAAACTTGTTTTTCTTGAAATAATCTTCTTATAATAAAGGGGCCAAAAGATATACTAAAAGCAAAGTACAGTTAGAATTATTCAATTTCAAGGTGGAAAATGTGAGAAAAATATAAAACAAGGATCTGTGAAGTTGATAATCCACTTAAGCCTTTACCTAGCCTTAACATTAATTGGAGCTTTAGTAAATAAGTATTTTTAACAGTAAACAAAGAAAAACTGCCTGCGATATTTGACCTACTTGAATATTTATATAAAAAAAACTATTTGTTATTATAACGATGTTGTTATTGTTGGTGGGCTTTGCTTAGTAAGGGCTTGAAAACACCGAAAGTAGGTAATTCTAGGAACATAAATTTAATTTAAGATACAAAGGGTTTATTCATGGAAAATCTACTGCTAACAAATTGGTACCGATAGCTTTACCCTTTTTTATATACATTTGTACCTATAGGTATATTTCTCAAAAAATGATTTTGAATAGGTTTCTACTTCATTCGCTCTTTTGTAGTTTTTGCATGAAGCAGTGATCGTTTCGTGTGATCGGAAAGGCCGTCTGCCCATTGATATCCACAGAATTTTATATACCTAACTGCGTTTTCACTACATTCTAGAAGACGTAGGTTGGTACTCTTTTTTTGGATGATCCAGGAAAATGTCTACGCATACCCGCCCCTCCAGGGAAAGGAGACGGGAAATGTCGGGCTTGCACCGACTAAAATCCAGCCCCCCTACCACGTAACTAGCGTCGATTTGAACTCGACGTCGACAACTGTTTTCATAGGCTAAATTGTTAACAATGGCGGGTCTCTAGCCAATGAAAACAGTTGTCGACGTCGAGTTCAAATCGACGCTAGTTACGCGGTAGCCCCCCAGGAGATTTCCTTCAGGCCGTCGTATAATGGCGGAATACGGGAATGGCCCGTTAAGGCACCTACTCCGCGAACCCGCCGACGGCTGGCCACCTAAGTAGCCCCTTTAAGTTAGGAGGCGCGCTGGGACAAACCGCGGCGCGCCTAACCCCTCACGTTCCCTTGGTTAGCCACAGACCCTGTGTCGGCAGCCTAGGAACCATTCGGCATCCGCCGGCGACCCGGGACCTGGAGTCACCGACGTGCCACTGCGGGGACACCACATCTTTCTCAACCCACCTCCAAACAAAATCGCGAAGGACCGGATCTCAAGCAGAAACGGCCTGCGTGAAAGAGTAACAAAACACAGACTATTTGCACTTTTTTTTATTCATTTGATTATAATATTATTAACAAGTAGGTAAGATACAAACATTTTAAATCCAGCCGCGCTTGTAACTTGCTCGTCCATGCAGTACTACAAACGCACGAGTAATCTCGTAAAATATAACAACACGCGATTCGTTCACAATGAATGTTATGGGACGGTATTATGTGGAAACTTCCGTTTTTTGCACAACTTGCTACAATTACAACTTACTTTACAACTGCACACTGCGCCCCGGGCGAGCATATTGTATGAAATAATTGTGCTTTTAATTGTATGAACGTTTTTATAGAGATTTCTACTATGAGATATAATGTAGAGTTGAATTTTGTGAATATAACGATGGCTACTTACCAGCAATACCTACTAAAATATTGCAAAATAGTAACTTAAAAAAAAGGAACATTTTAATTAAAACACTGCGCATGTTTCAGGTGATTCGAAGAACAAACAATAAAATATGTAACAAGGCAGTAGGTACCTATATAAACAGTTAACAACATTTCGTATCAGGTTCCTATCATTTGCATAAGTAACTTCAATTATTTGAACTCAGTCATTTGCAAGTGCTAAATAAAGCACAGAAGTAAAAGCCACAAATCATCTTTATATAAACAATAATATAAACTAACAAAAATATAGGTACCTTTTAGTGACTGAGAAGTAAAATGACTTTTCTGCATTTTTAAATTTGTCAGTCATATGCATGAGAAAAAATATTAAATTTAGTAAAATTAAATTTCAATCCCCTACCTACAGTAAACTCGTTAGGTTTTCTTACATAATTAATTATTAATATTTTTTTACTAAGGCAAAGAAACAAGAATGCTGGCAAGTATAAAATATGTAGGCGGATCAAATTTTATTTGTCTCAAGTTAGTCCCACACATTTTCGTGCTTTCTGTACTGTAAACGGACCTAATTAGTATTTTTAGTTTGTTACTGAAGTAGAAAAATCTGATAAGTCTGGAAATTAGTTTTATATCAAACTAGTGACCACGCAATGGTGAAATTTTGGCCAGTTTATTATGAAACATAGACTTCTAGCTAATTTAAAAAGAAAACCTTTTCTAATGTTTTTTATGTCTAAATTTAACCGTTTTGTGGCTTAGAAGAACTTTGCGAATCAAATACAGACGGCTTTGATAATCCGTTATGTAATTGTATTGTATACTATGTAATGTAATGATGAAGATTATGATGATAATAATGATGTTGAAATAAAAATATATATTTCATAGAAAGATAACACACAGCTCAAACATAAAAATTTATTGTGAAATGATGACCTTAAACAATTTTCTTGTAAATATAAAAAACACTAACTTACACATAGGTATCTTTTCAATTTGTTTCTCGACTGTAAAATACTTGTGCAATAGACAATAAAGTATTTTATTCGCCGTCGATCTACTAAACAACAATGATGTTGTGAAGCTCAAACAATTGGAGCATTTTCAGTTTCTAGTCGGCCGGGCTCCGGTGCGGCTGAGCGTATGTCAATTACAAATTGAACGATCCTACGCTGCAATTAATACGCCACTCGAACGTCATCAATCATTGTGCCTCACTTACGTAACGACACAAATCAATCGCCCAACTACAAACAAATATATGTCATGTCACCTATAGGTTAGAGTTCCTATTCCAAATTCAGTTTCTAATGATCAAAAGATTATGGGATTTTGAAGGGGTTAGTCTTGGAGCGGTGGTTGTACGTCGCAAAAACAAGTGAATAGCAGGAAATAATGGGAATGTGGAGGAAATAGCCTTTAAGTTAACTTTTCTTGAGGTGAAAGAGAAAAGATTTGATGGGGAGATTGAATTTATGGCGTCACACGAGCGGAAACTTGTTTCTGAATAAGTAAGAAATCCAGTTATAAAAATAAGATTCTATAGTGTTTATTGTAATTCAACCTTTTTAGTAAATAAAAAAAACCCTTCACTTTTGTGTGAAGTGGAAAAATTATCCTCTTTGTGACACCAACCAAACAAATACATCGACGAAGACAAAGTCGTATTTCAATTTGGTTATTAGCCCGGTTAAGTTAACCCTTAAAATTCGTAAGGTACAAATAATTTGCATATTGTTGAAAATTGGTGCAAATTTTAGGATTATTTCTATAAAAATATGGGTGTTTGGCATTTTTCAATTAAACGCTAGTTTTATCACAAAAACTTGTAGCACAAAGTTACCTAAAGATAATGCAATCACCTTAAAAAATAGGCATCGCATAATTTCCTTAGAACAACAATATTTGAGATAACGACTTAGATTGAAAATTTCGGCTTTACCCTTATTTATATAACCATACTTTTGAATCGTTATCCAGTTGTAAAATATACAAGGAATAATAGATTTTTTTATCTAAAGACATTCTCAAAAATAATTAATATTAGTCTTCAAATCAATGCCCAATCTTCAAAAGTAATCGTTTCCATCAAAATCTAATTAAGACGGTCTTAATTTTAGCAAACGATTTTGGTGAATTAATGACTAGTTGTTAAGAGTACTTAATTGGATCTTGTTGTGTTGAGCGATCACGAGCCAGTACCAATAATATTCTGGTCCTAAAAAAATGGAATGTATTCTGATAGATTCTTTATGATTGTTCAAGGAAAATGAAGCTAGTTTTTAGGGGTTCATGCCCAAAGGGTAACAACGGGACCCTATTACTGAGACGTTGCTTTTCGCCCGTCCGTCCGTCTGCGTGTCACCAGACAGCAAAGTGAAAACTTCACACAAGGGCGGATCATGGGGGCCATGACCCCCCCCCCTCTGGGATGGGTCCAGGATCTACATAAACGACTATGTAACCCCCCCTGGCGCCAAAGCTGGATTCGCATTTGACTTCAAAGATATATTTATTTTGTCTGTAACAACAAATTCTAAAAATAAAATATACTAAAATTTGGATAATTGTAGGTATTCAAATCTCAGGCAACAAACTTTGTTATCCGCCTATGTCACGTTATTTCCTTATTAGGGAATAAAACAACAAAAGATAAGTAAATAATTAATTTTATTAAGACACAAAAAAAGGAATTTACAAAAACAATTTAAAAAAGTTTCTTCTAAGCTATATGATTTAATTAAGCAGACAGATTTTATTTTACGTCTTAGTTTAAGTTTAAGTTTAAAATTAAGTTTAAGTCTATCTTAGTTTAAGTTTAAGTTAATGGTTAAGTTAATTATTTTTAAGGATTCCAGAGCCGTGGGTAGGTTTCTTACGTAGCGTAAAACAAAAAAAAAAAGGTTTGTTTGGCCACGCGCACTTCCCTGCTTTGCTGACTTTATATGTAGTACTCGGCCCGAAGATGACGTCAGGAGGTCGAGCTGCTGCGTGGCTTCATAAAGTGCCGTTCGGGGTGCCGGCCGCTCAGGTCGCAGCTCAAATAGGTACGTTGAGAAACGTCAATGAGGGTTCACAATCCCGCCGTAGTTCCTGCACAACCATTGTTTGTATTACACTCAGAACAAGAACGGTAAATGCCACTTGTCTAACCCCGATGAAGAAAGCAGTGCGGAGAGTAATTCACTACTAGCAAAAGCAAGGAAGAAATTCTAAATTTTACTGGTAGGAAGTGGCAGTTTATTTAAAAGAATCAGAAACGGTTACAAAGTAACTGCTGGCGGAAGAAATATTACATTTAACAATCCACTAAAGCTATAAACTAGCCACTGCTGCTCAAATAAATCAAATTACCCTAATCTCACAAAATATAAAAGCAACAATAGCTGCAACACTTACCCAGTATGGGATTAAAACTCAGTTGGTTAAGTAAAACAATTATGAGTCGAAATAAGAAATAACCGACCGCACAGATTTTTCGAGTTGCGACGTCTATTAAAAATTCACAGCGCGCACAAGGAGTACACTGCACAACCGTGAAAGTTCGTCTGGCGAGCGGCGCGGGCGCAGTCCTTAGATAGAACCGGTTCCACGCCCCCCGCCCCGCTGCCTCTCGCCGTCTTGTGAACTAGCCATCGCATTATTTTGTTATTGTTATTTTTTACAATGTACAAAATAAATCGTTATGAATGTAGATAGTAGATTTTAATTAGAAGTAAGTTTATTTATTATCTTTGACGATTAAGTACAATCGTTACACCTATTCATTGATTATTGATTGATTTAATGGTATGAAACCCTTCGTATGTGAGTCCGACTCACACTTAGCCGGTTTTCAGTATTTGTTTAAGTGTTAACCAGGGTAGATCTCAAGTAAGAAAAACACTGATTGCGATGCCTTTCAAGCACTAATTACACTTCGTATTATAGTTGTATATTTATTTCGATCGTTAGAAAGTTTCAAGTGCTGTTTGCTTTTCAAATCGCTGTTTTGACGGCACTTAAAGGCCTGCAGATGTACGCCTTAAGGTCATTTTGAAAATCTATGAAAGTTATATGTCCATTTGTGAATGACTTACGGTTAAGTAATGACAACAAAGCCCACGAAACTAATAAACTTGCTTCTAATATCGGAAAAACTTCTTAGTGTTAATATTTACCAAATATTTGTCAAGCACCAATGAACTAAAATTCAGGTCCAATGAGCAAGATCAACAACTTAGAATTTGATTATATACTCAATTTAGCCGAAAAAATTACCACCACATATAGGTTAGCGTTAATTTTTTTGTCGTTTATCAGTCTTTAAAAACACAGGGTAGTTTAAAAAAATATCTAAATAGTTATATGTAAATTGGTTATTTCTATTCCAGTGTGCAACTGCTTGCAATGCCCTGATCGTTTCGAGGTTCGAGCGAGCTTGATTAGTCCTCATTAATTTCTGTAATTGCCAATTTATAGGCGTCGGCTTTGCATCCTAAGTTTTGATACTAACTCGACATAGATTTATTAGCGGAGTTAATTTAGCAACCGATTTAGGGTAAGAGAAGACTACAGTATTTACGGAGAAATAAATATTATTAACTGTCTAGCTTTTTGCCCGCAGCCTCGCATGCGTTGACATTAATAATGTTAACCTACATGTGACAAAGGGGATTACGTCCATTAATAAAAATAATAGTATAAATCTAACATTATTTTTATTTTGTTGTCATTACACGATCTTTTCTCTCATCGTTAATGCTTGATAAATATGTACATAATGGAATATACCAAACTTATGTTACACCGTAGTGGGGATCGAATCCGGGACTTTCGCCTTAATAGTACAGGTTCTGTAGCCACTAAAATGAGGTCCCACGGTACGCGATTAAATGCACAAACTGCCTAAGGTTTGGTCTTGGCAAGCAAAAATAGATTTTATTACAAGCAATGCGGTGCATTTAGATTTAGGTACCGTGGGATCACCTTTTCAGGCTACCACGTAAATATACTACCATTTGTCATAAAACTTCATAAAACTTGTTGGTTATGCGCGTACAAATTCCGTTCCTGCACAATTTCTGGAAAATTGTTTATGAATTTTCCTCTGCAGGCCATAGCTGGAGTTCATATGAATAACAAAGTTTTATTACATGCATTTTTTTACACCAAATACGCTATCTACACCAGCGGTGAAATTTTAAAATGATATTTCTCTCTCTTTCATTGTTAGGTAGGAAACTTATTAAATTTTTTAAACATATTATTTATTAATAAAAGTATGCTCTTAAAGTAAAACGGGTAGTTTTGTTAAAAGTTACTGATATAAAATACATACTTATAAAATATCTTTTGCTATGCCAAAAAATAGGTAATAGGAAAAGCATACAATATATTAAATTGTTTTCTATCTTAATTTAAAAATTAATATTAAATGTTAGGTAGTGTACGAATGCAATGGCGTGTGATATTTTCAACGCTGCTAAAGCATTCTTTGAGCCCTGTTCACTAACAATCGATAAATAAGTAGCTTTCACTCTTTGATACCTCTTTTATTCCAGCGCTTCTCAAATAGCTCAAAATACCCGCACGTGCAATACCGCTAGTTGCCAAAGAGATAGAGTTATTAAATTTAGGTCCCGGGTTCGATTCCCGCGGGCCCGGATGCGAGTGCAGTCGGTACAAATGTTGTTCCGGAGAACCGAGACTGCACTAGGACAGCGGCGCTCAAACTGTGCAGACGATATATCGTTTAATGATACAATGGTCAAAAGCTTTTGAAATACGTTTTATTGTTACTGGGAATTGAAACATAAAAAAGTGCTTATCTAAAACTGAGTCTCCTTAATCAAATTTACCCTTTTGCACGTGAGTTTTATTAAAAAATTCAAAGTATAATTTTATTGAAATTTAACGATTCATTTAATTTGTTTCATAATGTTTGATCATAAGCATCAAATGGAATTTATTCATAAGATTAAAATAAACTCCATGCCGGTGCTGCACATTGTACGTTGCAGTTTCAAATGAACGAGCATGAGATTCTTGGAAATTATAATAAATGAAACGACTTCTTCCATAAATGTGTGTATGTCTTTCTTTCTGTCTATCTGTATATTTCGCTTTCAAGGCAAAACGGCTGAACCGACTCAAATTAATTTTGGAATAGAGATATTTCTAATCTCTGGTCAAGTCAAGAAAAGTTGCATTCTCATAGAAAAAATACTTTTATCTGCTCTAAACCGGATTGGAGTCCACGTAGACGAAGTCGCGGGTATCAACTAGTTAATAATATTACTACTCAAGACTACTATGCCAACCATGTAAGTGCAGTTATCACTTGTTTTATAGGTTCTATATAATAGACTAGGGGAGAACCTTGTACATTTATTTATAAGTAGGGATCTCTGCCTTTTCGCCGAAATTGTTTGGCAGATTATCACTTGCCATCTTACCTTTCGTTGAATTTTATTAGCCGAAAAAACGGGAAAATTTTATCACATAATTTTGTTTTTTTTTCCCCAACCTAACAGTTGCCAAATAATGTCAATTTTCAAAATTCCAACTTTGGGGTAGCTAATATTTTAGTTAGAGTAATAAATTACTTATAATTAGTTGTAGGTATATTTTTTAAAGTTCCCTGAAACAATGGCGATTTAATTCTGGCACTTGGCCGGCCGCTGTCACGCTACGCTCGCTTCGCTCGCTCGGCTCATGCATTTCTGGTCGCAGTTCTAACCCCACCTAACTGATTCCTTTCGATTACACACAATCTTTTTTTCTTTACATAATATAAAATGTAAATACGAAAAGGAAACTGTTAGACAGACAAAACGTTATTCGTCTAAAAGATGTCTGGCCTATAGTCTATTCGCGTTGAGAAAATAGTTAGTTATCGTTGTCAGCCGGCCTGGCCACGCCCCCCAGCCAATTAAAATGCTAGAAATTAAAAAGTCGAGTTCACAGTGACCAGTTAAAGTCTGACCTTCGAAGAAAACGGTTGTGTATTTTTGCGTGACTCGTCCAACAATAAATTTTGAAAATGTATACTTCACCAATTCCAAAGAATAAAAGTGGATCAATAATCCATAGTGGAGAGAGACGAATAATTTACAATGTTTATTAGTACTTTTAAATTGTGTGATTTAAATGCAACTGTGGAGAGTATAGTCATAGAAACAGCAAGTGCATGCGGCGTGTCCGAAAATACTGTTTATAAAATTATTATTTTTCTTTTGTACTGTGAATACACCCTTATCCTGTAGTTGTCACTATTTTCTTAACGCGAACAGACTATAGTGAAGGATTTGACAAATGATAGTCGGATTAATAATAACTCTACCAAATGAAACGTTGTCATATAAAAAATTGACAATCGTTTGTTGTCAAAGTAAAAAACAGGCGAACCGTTTGGTGTGATAGTGATAATCGGTCAAAGAATTTTCGTGGAAAAGGCATGATCCCCATATGTAGATCGCGTATTGTTCCAGGTAGTGGCCTCGGGTTGGGAACCACTGTACTGCGGTACTTCAGAACGCCCACTTTAGGAAGCTTTTCGCTTTGATTTGTGTTACAGTTCACATTTCCAACTTATTTTACCAGAAGGTTGCTCTAAATGTACAATTTACTGCACAATATTTTACTAAAATTACTCGGGACTAGTCCAAAGGTTTTATCATATTGTGTAAAAGATAAGCTACGTTTTGAAAAACGCTTATGCTCTAAAAATTACAGGTTTTACTTCAAAAATTACATATTTCTACTAAATTTATGTTAAAAATATGGAAGAAATTTTGTCTGCTTTACACCTTTACGCCAAAAAGGTTGAATCGGTTTTGATGTAATTTGGTGTAGAGATACACTAGACCTTGGAGTAAGACAGGTTAAGATAGATTAGTCATAAAAAATACTAAGTAAATATTAATAAAGGTAATTATTTGTGTTTATTATTATATAAATTTAAATATATTTTGTATTTACGTTTATTTATTATTTATTTTGTTTATTTTATTACTTATTTATATACCATGAATGATAGTTTTGTATCCTGCTCTTCTTCCTCGTGTAGTTTCATAAGTGCTGACGGTACTTTCTCTTCCCCAATTTCATTACATGATCAAATCCTCTTCTTTGTCCATATTTCCCAAAAATCTCAATATTGGTCACATCAACATACAGAGTGTTTCTTGTCATTACTCAGATCTTCTGGCATCGTTTAGTAACCTACCTCTAGACGCGTTGTTAATATCCGAATCCTTTCTCAAACCTTCCCTGCCTTCTACGCAGTTTCCTCTTCCTGGATTTGTCCTTGTTCGTAATGACAGAACTGGAAAGGGTTGTGGTGGAGTCGCTATGTATATCCGCAGTAGTATCCCCTACAAGGTTGTTAGCACTTCTCCCTCCCTCTACTCTGAATCTGCCGAACATCTGGCTGTTGAACTGTCATTACAACACTCCAAAATCCTTCTCCTAGTGTTTTATAGCCCTAATTGTCACATCGATTATTTTAGTTCGTTGGAAAACCTATTAAATGAGCTGTGTCCTTCGTACGATCATGGGTGATTTCAACACTTGCCTATTGAAACAAGATTTACGTTCACGTAAACTGCTGTCACTCCTTTCCTGCCTTAACCTTGATATCCTGCCTTTGTCTCCTACGCATAATTTCCCAAACTCTTTACCATCCCTTATCGATCACATGATTGTTTCTTCTCCTAAAAACGTTTCCTTCCACAGCCAACTTACGGCCTCCTTCTCCTGTCATGATTTCATCTTCCTCTCTTATCGTATCCGCCCTCTTAAACGCACTCCTAAGTCCATTCTCCTTTGTAGCTACAGGAGTGTTGATTTGGAGGCTCTTCAACGTGATGTTAGTTGTATCGATTGGTCTTCGGTATTCGATGGCAGCACCATAGACGACAAGGTCAAACATTTTACCAATGCACTCCTTAGCATTTTTAACTATCATGCACCTTTAAAGCGCATTAAATTAAAGCGCAATCCTGCTCCTTGGATAACTGATGTGTTGAAAAATGCTATGGCTGCTCGAGACACGGCTAAACGGCGTTATAAGCGTTTCCCTACTGAATCTAATCTCTATCGTTTTAAATTGTTACGCAATAACTGTAATCGCCTATGCCGTGATGCTAAACGACGTTATTTTTACTCTTCATTACATAATCGCAGTCCCGCAGAAGTTTGGAATTTCCTAAAATCCTATGGTATTGGCAAATGCACTACAAATTCAGTCAATGACCTTGACTTAGGGTCTTTAAATAATCATTTCTCCTCACCCCCTGTTATTTTGGATCCTAATGTCAGGTCTGAGACACTGAAGTATCTTGCCAATACTCCTTGCCTTCACCCTCCTTTCATTTTCTCCACCTTGTCAGAGGAAGACGTCAGGAAAGCAGTATTGTCTATCAGTTCCGCTGCTGCTGGACACGATGGGTTATGCGCTAAAATGGTCACTCCTATCCTTCACTTACTATTACCTGTCCTAACCCATATCTTTAATTGCTCCATTTTCTCTTCTACTTTTCCTTTATCCTGGAAACATGCCCATCTTATACCCTTACCGAAGGTATCCAATCCTACTACCTTATCTGATTTTCGCCCTATTTCAATCCTGCCATTCCTATCCAAGGTCCTTGAACATTTAGTTCACGGCCAACTATCCAATTTCCTATCTCATCACAATCTCTTAAATCCTTACCAATCCGGTTTCCGTCCTGGCCACAGCACAGTCTCAGCACTTATCAATGTCACCGATGACATCCGCTGGGCCATGGAAAATAAGTCCCTGACCATCCTTATCCTACTTGATTTTAGCAGCGCCTTCAATTCTGTGGACTTTGACGTTCTCCTCGGTATCCTTAAATCCTTAAACATTTCCTCTCCTGCCCTTTCATGGTTTGACTCCTACCTCCGTGGTCGCTCGCAACGTGTTCGCCTTGATGAGTCTTTTTCTGATTGGTCGAACCTCAGCGCGGGTGTACCGCAGGGGGGTGTTCTATTTCCTTTACTTTTCTCCATTTTCATCAACACCGTAACCCAAGTGATATCCTCCAAATTCCATCTTTATGCGGATGACTTGCAAATTTATCGTCATTGTTCTCCTTCTGGCATCAATTCTGCGATTCACTCAATTAACCTTGATTTGGAAAGTATTAGTGGTTGGGCTAGATCATTTGGTCAAGTCATTAATCCTAAAAAAACCCAGGCATTGATTATAGGAAGTAGAACAATGCGCAGTCGGCTCGATTTGACATCTTTACCACCCATTTTACTGGATGCTGTCCCGATTAGCATTGCAGACTCCGCTAAAAACTTAGGTGTAACATTCGATTCTTTCCTAAAATGGAGTTTGAATGTTAACGAGATTAGTCGTAAAGTGCACTACTCATTTCATTCGTTGAAGAGTCTTCAAACCTATTTGCCACTATCTACCAAAATTTCACTTGCTCGGTCCCTAATCCAACCTATCATAGACTATGCGGATGCGTGTTACCCTGATGCCACTGAGGAGCTCTTAAATAAGCTGGAACGCTTGCAAAATCTATGCATTAGATTTGTGTTTAACCTTAAAAAATTCGACCATGTTTCTCATTTTCGCAAGCAACTCCAGTGGCTCCCAATTCGATTTCACAGAAACGCTCGTATTCTTTGTCTACTTCATAATGTCCTCCATAATCCCAACTATCATTCATATCTCCGAGATCGCTTCTCATTCAATCATCCTGAGGACGCTACTTGTAGGCCTCTCAAGATGTACTTTCTCACCGTACCTACCCATTCCACTGATTTTTACTCCTACTCCTTCACAGTGTACGCAGTCAGACTTTGGAACTCACTTCCGGTTGAAATTCGCGGTATCAAAACTATCTCCTTATTTAAGAAAAGAGTCAGATCGCACTTTTTATCCCTCTCTTACGATTAGTATATTCTTATTATTAAGCTTTCTTATCTAATTATGCAATCTATCTATTTTGTATTTTATATTACTGTATATAATATACGTATTATATTGATATATTGTTGTATTTGTGTATAGTTTAAGTATCTTATTATCTGCTGATATACTTATATATTGTATTGTATATGTATGTATTATATTATATATACTTAATATTAATTAATTTAATTATGCTACACACAATATTGCATTCCTCACTATCTCTCCAACAACAGGTCTGCTGGAAGAGATTTCAAACTGAAATAAGCAGTACCTTTGTGTTTACTCATGTTTTTCTGTTTCTGTTATGTATTATCTTTTTTGTGTAAATGCATAAATTATAAATAAATAAATAAAGGTATGAAAGTTGAAAATGAAGTTTGTCGTAATTAGTAAAATACCAACATAAAGTTAGCGTAGCTTTTCTGCAAAAACTTACTTAATTTATCAATCATCTAAAATAAATTGTTTCCGAAATTCATTTAACTTTTATTTTGTAAACAAGAATTAAAAATTACGCGGCTTCCGCAAAAAATATTCTATTTCAGTACCTATACTTACAGATTTTTTTTTATGCAATGCAATATTTTATTTTCTAAATTTTAATATTGCTTTATGGCAAGCGATGAAATTCCAGGTTTGTATCAACTAGATACCTAAATAGCAGAAATTAGATCCAATTACTCCGGTTTGGGGGAAGAGCTAAACTGGATTACGTTACAATTAGGTAACATCTTTAATTTTGTATCTTTAATAATAAAATAACATAATTCTAACCAGTAATAACTAATTTTAACAGTAAAAAATTTACATAAACAAACTGAGAGTAACGATGAAAAATTTAGCATATTGCATCTGGTTTAACTAAATCAGCAAAATAGACATGGCAAAATTATCCTAAAATTTTATGAATATACGAAACTAAAGTTTCAGTGTTTACTGATTCGTTCGTCGCTTCTAGTTTTATCATCTGCTGTAGTTTACCTATAATTGATTGCATGTAGTCATTGCCGTGTCCGGTGTGAGGTGTCGGCGAGCGAAGAGCCGAGCGAGCGTAGAGCGGAGCGAGCGACACGACACTCGCGACGCCAATTCCGATGCATTGTTCCCAATAATTGAAATCGAACAATTGAATTCTCGGATAAATTAAATGCTAAATACCAACCCATTCTTTTTTCAATTTCGAACCATTCAACACGAGTACCTATTGGTTTTCGAAACACTTTTGATATCGGAAGCAGATAAATAAATTCACGCTACCAAAAATAAAAGTTTCCCTTTCAGAAATAAATTGGAGGTACTTCCGTTTTAATTAAAACAAAAAGAATGAGAAGCATTTTTCCTGGCTCTTAAGATAAATGCCAGAGGTCAGCCGCTAATATAGACTGCCGGTCTCGTGGTTATTTGCTTTGACGTAAAAACCTAATTAAAGTGTTCGTGAAAAGAGTTCATAAGAAGCTGTTAAAGCTGGTTTACCGTAGTTGCAGAATTGTGTGTCTACGTCGCTATAAACAACTGAACAAGAGCTATACTCTGGATATTTTACTAGAATAGTAATATAAAGGGAATACGAAAGGAAACAAAGTATATCTTGTTCTTTGTAAGACAATGACACTAGGAAATTAGGTATTAAAAAAATGATACTGCTTTAAACAATATTGATGATGTTAGGCGTTTTCATTACATTCACGTCGATTTATAACTTTGTTTATCTGAATAAATAAAAAGCCCTAGCAAGGTGTAGGTGTGGGCTATTTTAAAGATACTTCATTAATGTGTTAGCTCGACATGTGACTTGAACCTGAGACTATACGCTAAATGGTCAGATATTCATACTATTGTTCCACGGGGGCCGTCAGATGAACTATTGGTGAACCACGGTATGTATCATTATTTTCTTTGTTACTAGTGACACGCCCACTCGCTTCGCTATGGTATTATTTTGGCCGACTTGCTCACGAAACATTGACCTTAAACAAACTTAAAACAACTTTTTTTAAATGTTCTTTATTTACAAATGTAAATAAAAAAATACCTAAAAGTTTGTGAAAACCGCATAGTAATCCGTAAAGTGGTTAAGGAGGAGGTAGCGGACAAACATACAAACAGACACGATTAGCAATTGGGATTAACTACTATGACGACTATGTAATGATAATAAATAATAGTTTAAAAACTAAAATACCACGCTTTTATTGCTAATCGAACTAAAAAATAGAAAATAAAATTTCAAATCGGAGTAAAAAGCGAGGGGTGCATTTTACTTCATATTCATAACTCTCTACATACTATATCGAGCACCCCACGCTTTTTACTCCGATTTGAAATTTTATTTTCTATTTTTTAGTTCGATTAGCAATAAAAGCGTGGTATTTTAGTTTTTAAACTATTATTTATTTTCTACTTTTTAGTTCAATTAGTGATGAAAGGCGCAGATCACGCGCTAGCTTTGTCTCTCTTACTCTCCTACAAAAGGATCTAAAGATGAATTTATTAATCCTGGTGGTCCTAATAAGGATAATGAGAAACTCTTATTAAATTATTGCATTGTCATCGGTCCTTAATACGTGTGCAAAGTTTCAAATTAATCGAACTTCTGGAAATCGGTCAAATTTATGCTCAAAGATTCCATTACATAGATACAACCCAAGCTAATAAAAGCGTGGTAAAATGATAATGATACCGCATGATTATTTTTACCAACTTCTATACAGACTCATTATTTACTAGTAACAAAGTTTGGTGCAATTATTTTGCTAAGCTGAGAACATTTCGATGCGAAATAGCAGATTAGAGTGCCGGTGGAATTCAATGTATTGGATTTTCATTTCTCTAGGATTAAAGTTGGGCGTTCAGGAACTGTTTATTTACTTTCATACGGCTTTTATCTGAAAATATTAAATTGTTGTTTTTACTTACATAACAAACAAAGGAAAATAACCATTTTAAATATATAAAATACTAGTGGCCGCCTGCGACTCCGTTGGCGTGGAAGTCGGTTTCCCGTGGGAATGAGACGTTTTCCCGCGGCAAAAAGTACCCAATGTGTTATTCTGATGCATAACCTATAATACTGTAAAGTTTTATCCAAATCCGTCCAGTTGTTTTTACGTCAAAGAGTAACAAACATCCATACATCAATCCATACATCAATACTCACAAACTTTCACGTTTATAATATTAGTAGGATGAGTTAATGAGGCCATAAAGAAGTATTAAAGTTGGATGCTAAATAACTATTTTACATTTTATAAACGCAATCAGTTATAAGATGCAAAGGCGTTGATAACTCTAGAGATTTTAAATGTTCGTTGCCGGTTTGAAAAATGCTTGCGCTTCAATGTGGAATACAGTTCAACTGTTAAGTAGTTCCTAGAAAGTAGATAGAAAGAAATGAAAGAAGCGAAGAAACTGGGAAGTGGAATAGCGACCGACGCTGTTAGACTCTGCATAAACCTAATTGATAAAAGATTTCAAAACTATAAAGTTCATTTACATTGAGTCAAAGTGTATTCAAAACTAAGCTAATGTTATTTATAATGCACATTAAATTATTCTACATAAAATTTGAATAGGTACCACCTTTGAAGGTTTTATAACGGAATCCCGATTGAAAGCACGAGCGGCTTGCAGTTCATAACTAAAGACAAACATAGTTACAGCGGAGAGCGAAATATAATAACTGTGTGATTGAAAAAGTTACGAAACTACCGTGTGGGTTGAAGTGATGAACAAACAGAGTAATAATGCAGCAGCGCACGCGTTTCTATCAGAACTTACTCAAATATATATACCGTTTTTTTTAGATTGTTTTGAATAAAATTGAGAGGATTTCAGATTTAGTTGGGTTTATTGTGTGACTTTTGTTTGCAATGTATGATTTGTTAGTTGTATTCGTGTATGAAACTGTTATTGACTCACGTACAATGTATATTTACAGTCGGAAAGCTGCAGGTGAAACCGCGATGTGATATAAAATTTATAAAAGGCAACGATTATAATAGTAGAATAAACGAATTAACCTGTTTTTAGCGGAATTTGCTTCCGTGCCTATTATTCTATAAAAAAATTAAGTTAACAAATTAGTTAAACAGAAGTAAGTACCTAGCTGAGCTTTGTACAAACTAAACTAAAACCATAAAGATTTTAATAAATGCAAAATCAAAAGTAGAAGAAGACACTGAATTAGGTAAGATGGTTAAATATTTTACAGTTCGCACATGTTACTAAGTAAAGTAACTAGCTAACTTCATAAAAACTTAATCATATAACGATTTCAGTACACTCTATGAAAGAATAAATAGTAGAACAACAGCATTTGCCTATGAGTTATGAGCCTGATAAAAAAATCCGTAGAAAAAAACACTAAGCACCCTTTTGACTAAAACGAAATGAACACAATAAAGACATACAATAAGACACAATAAAAACATAAGGTCACATGCTTCCAGTTACAGTTATTAAAATAAATCACAAGTTAAGAAAATGGGTATCATGTGTTGGAAGTTGAAGTTTTGCTAATAACTTAGAACTGAATTTGGTATGCCTTACGTAAGGTTAATCATAACATCTCATATTTTTTATTAAAAGCCTTAACGGGCTTTAAAATAAACCAAATAAAATATGTTAACCAAGTTAATAATCATATTGCCAAAGTGATCAGTGAATAGCAAGAAGAATCGTGGGAAAAAATTGCGCTCTTTTATCAAAATAATATACAAACAAGGTAAAATTTAATTCATTTTACCTTCATCATCAACAAAATTAACACAGCAAAAAATCTCAAACACAGTGACATTCCACGCTCAAACCAATCTCATAATTCAATTGGACAATTAATTTCGAACGGGAAGCAGCGAAACAAGAGAACTCGTCTGCGTTTAGTCTCCGCGACGTGGAATCAACCTGTCAACGAGGAACTATGATTAATACCACCCACGGTGCTCTACAGTTAGAAACACTCATGTTGGGACGCAAAAAACTGGTTCTTAATTTTAAAATTACCTAGTACTTAAATAAAAAGGTGTTAGAGTAACTTAATGTGTGTTAATCTTCTTTTCGCTACCTAGCTTTATGATTGCGCTTACCCATCCCTACTAATATTATAAATGCGAAAGTTACTCTGTCTGTCTGTTACGCTTTCACGCCTAAACCACTGAACCGATTTTGTTGAAATTTGATATGAAGAAAGAACTGAACTTGGGAAAGGACATAGGGTACTTTTAACCGCGGGAAAACTTCTTATTCCCACGGGAAACCGACTTCCACGCGCACGGTGTCGCGGGCGGCCACTAGTTCTGCATAAATTCGTTAACACCTCAGAGTTACTAGCACAATTGTTAGTTTGAATAAATAATAGTTTTTTATTTTATTAATTCATGTCGGAGTATGTAACGATCAGTCCTTATCGGATGTCAATTCAAAAGTAATTTTCCCATGGGAATGAGACTTGGTCCCGCGGTAAAAACTATAACATTAATTTTATTAAAATCTGCTCAACCGTTTTTACGTGAAAGTGGAACATACAGAGAGGCAGATATGCATATTTTTACTAATAAATTAAAAAAGAATAAAAATGACATAGTAAGCATTTAAAACCAATCCTATAAAACATAATCCTATAAACCCATAAAAATATTAAATTGATAAGAAAGAGACTTACCACCCTCAATAATATTCTCTACGTACACAGTTCTGTTCACGAGTGACTTACCTCCGATCCGCGCATTACACTGACGTTAAAATTTAATGTTTACCTTTCAAGTATTTATACATCCCCGTGTAAGGAAATGTATTATTTATAGCGCAATTTGCGGGGAGTGAGCAATGCAGACGGTAATGGTGATTTCTTACCAGACAGGTTTATATTTACTAGGTTTTTAAATTGGTGCTCTAATACAGGGTGAAAACAGGCAATTTCCATAGCCTTAAACGATGTATTGTTGAGCCTGAATAGTAACTGAATTCAACAAAAAAAAATCCACAAAAGGCAATCAAAATATGTAAAAATGATTAAAAAGTTACAGCATCAGCTGATATCCCAGGAGCGATGATTAACATTGTAGATTAAAATATAATACTGTTTGATCAGAAATCAGAGTTAACGTGCAATGTTTCAAGTGAGTTTTTTGCTCACTTTGTAACGTTGGTCCTAACCTATTCTTCCAGAAATTCAACTTTTCACTGTTACCTATTTGAAAACAAGTATTTTATAAGCCCCTTCAGAAACTACTCAGAATAAATTGCTTCCTACGAGCAATTGAAATTGAAACCTTCAAAAAGTTATTAAAGCTAGCTGGGTTACTGAATCTCAATACCTATCAGTTAGCAAATCAAAGAATCCTTTTGCTTCAACCAATTTGCCACTTGCCGTCCAGTGACAGACATCACATTTTCACATTTATAATATTAGTAAGGAAGAAAGGATTTAGCTAGCTCCGAAGTAACAGTTCAGCTCCGTATCCCAGGGATCAATGACCTCGCCTCAAAAAATCGTAGCTCCTTGAATGCTATACTACCCCGCTGCGTCCTAATACGATTCTCTCCGGCAAAGTGCCACAAGTGAGATTTTCTACTAAACTGCCGCTCACGCATATAAATGACGCTTTATTTATTTGATCATGTGAAACGCGGTGACTTCGTCGGACTGTTCGTTTTTTTTTGTACATACATAATTCTCACAGTTTTTATGAACATGTAAATAATATAAAATCTTTACAAACTGGCTTTCCATGTAGGAAAAAAAAAGAATTTTATTACTTTACTAATATTTACCTATTTACTAAGGTATAAAATTTATGATTCTGGCGTGAGATTAATGTCAGTTTTATAAACATTTTTCAGCAAAGCAAATAAAGAGAATCATGTCCGAAAAAAACTTTTCTAAATTGACACAGAAATAACTGTTCGCAAAACCTATTTGTGGGTCATATTAAAAGCTCAGCGTTACTTTTGGGAATCTGATTGGTTTTGCAGGTTATTTCACAACCCGATTGCGTTCATCGACTAGTTTCTAGCCTGTCAAAAGCAAAATGGCTCATTTTTATTTGTCCTTGTTCGTATTTTTGTAATGGGGATAATCGTTTAAAGCACATGGAAGATCCTGGAAATTGAAAAAAACCTTTTGCAAATTTTGATATTACTTATTCTACGATAAATTCTGAAATAACTTGTGAAGCTGTGGTCAACTCAACATTAATTTGCCCTTTGGTTTGATCAACCAACGAACCTACCCAAGCCACGTATTAATACAATAAAAACAAGAGTTTCATCTTTGACCCGCAAAGTTGAGTTGATCGGAGCTTTGAGTTAGTTTTAAGTCGCTCAGCCTTTTCGAAACTCTCAGCTAACTCCCCGATGTGATCTTTATTCTTTTTCGTCCAGATGATCGGTAGTAGAACCCATGCTGCAGTCCTAGTATATGTCTCGCTCGTTTTCTCTAATAAACGTTGGCTTACACTAATCTTGGCATTACGCGTATTTTCATTACCGCCTGCTTTCCGAGTGTCGTCTAATGTATTATATTTATTGTACGAAATTCGGAACAAAAAGACATGTCTCGAGGATGTAGGTCGGTTTTTGTTAGTTTGGAGGTTTATTCAGTTAGAAAAACTGTTTTATTAGATTTGGGGAAACTCGTTATATAGCACTATCCAATCTGTGTTGGTTAAGTGGGTCTTGCTTTGACTTGGTGCTAGGCAGACAAAAAAAGGTATTTAGGTGATTTTTTTAAACACTTTGTATTAATAAATTGTCCTAAAATACTTTTAATATGAAAACGAGGCAACGTAAGTTTTTCGAATCAGTCTGTAAGATGATAAAAAAAACTAGTTTACAATCAAGTACGGTTATTTAAATAACAATTCCGAGATCGAATTTAATGAAAAGCTATTTTTTCAGAGAAAGATAAATTCGAAGATGGATCTAAGCTACTAATTTCCAACCAATAGTTTCTAAAACAAGTTGCAAAGGTATTTTTTTACAACACAATGAACTAAGGGATACAGTGCTAACAATCTCAGTGATATTCTTCTCTTTTGCGAACTAAACAAGCATTCAGCATCATATTACTGAAGACTAATGGAAAGCCATTATCTACAAAGAGAAAACGCATTGACCTTGTGTCGGATCTGTTAACCCTATTCTACTAGGTTCTCTTGTGATATAACTTAGCAGCTGAGGCGGGCTGGATTTTTTTTAAAGGGTACTTAAATTTGCAATAAATATACGGGGTGTAAAAAGACTGCTTCCGAAAACGAAAACTGGGCACTTCATGTTTGGTAGGAACTCGTTACGTTAAAAGAAAAAAAAAACTTTTTTTTATCTATTTTTGCCAAATTGAGTGTAATTTTTCAAATATCCGCAGTATTTAAAATTGAATAGTGTTATAGTTTTATTTGCCATGTAAACCCTGGTTTGTGAGCGATGACCTCAAGCGGCGAATATCACTGTTCAATCCTCAATAACTTCTTTAAATTAAGTTTTCTAGGTATAGGTACTGTTAGTGAATTTAGTTACTATTTAGGCTGTAGAATACGTGGTTTCAGGCTTCGGGAATGGTCCTTTTACACCCTTTATTAATCAACAGTTCAAAATTTGCAAAATTAACATATTTAAATCTTATCCCAAAAAGTTGTTGACCCTGATTAAGAATAATAATAATAATAAAACTTTAGACAAGTTTCTTTACTAATTTCTAAGTAGGAACGAAACTAAACTACCACATATAACACTCAACCAAACTGAAATAAAAGGCAATCGTTCACCACACGTGAATCAAATAAGGTTATATGTTGATGTAGCGATAACGCACGTACCTCCGTACCTCCCAAACGCAAATCGAACCCGCAAACAAAGTTGTAACTCCTCAAGCAACTTTGCTAATCCTCTGCAATAGGATGTTGAAGAGGTTTTAAGGGCTTACGGTTACCTTTGTGTTTGGGCCCAAGAGATGTTTCGGAGCGATTACTCTCTATTGTAGATATGAAGGATACTACGGTTATTAAAATATACTGTAACTGGAGAGTGATAGCTTTATTTTATAAGCGCACGCGGTAATGCAGTTCTGGGGCGTTTTCTGGGTGTAATTTTTTTCAATAGATATCTTACTTTTAATGTCCTTTAGAATGAGAAAGTTAATTGTATAGTTGTATGTGTGTGTGTTTTTGCTTTTGTTCTCATTCCTGTTACTCTTGTAACCTGAACGGGGCAATTGGGTATTTGAGTTTTTTTATGTTTTTCGAATTAATCACCAGTATTAATAATAATTAAGTTTTAAAATATATTAAAAAAAATATTTTCTGAATCCCAATTATTGTCATCGGCATGTTAATTCAGGCTTGTTAATTTTGGGTAACATCAATTTGCTACGAGATGGATCCGTAGCAAAGACCCAAAGCTATGAACGATGGAGTCCTATTAAGCCTACAGACAAAATCTTAGGCTAAGACAACATTGGCATTTACACAATTTAACGACGAATTTCATGTTGGCTAGAATTTGACTATGCGTGTAGGTAGTATGTATTTGTATAAGTATGCTTATAGTATAAAAAAGACATGATTTTTTTAAGTATCTATGAAAAATATGTTTTTTTATGGCAACGCCAGTTTCGTGGCCACAAAATTCTGCGCCGGAGTCGGTCTAAGCCCCGGATTAGCGGCGCTCATCCCCACACAGTTTTAGACTTCTCGCGAGGAGATTCATTAATTTCACACTTACTTCATATATCTGTTCTTTAGGAGTCAGTGCCGGGGTAAATGAAACACTGTGATTGATTAACGGAAACTACGACATAACATAATATAATTATGTGCAAAATGTTGTTTGAAGTCTTTGAAGATAACAAGGAAAGGACGAATATAGCTTAATTGTACACGAATTAGTTTGTAACGAGCTGATCGTAACAGTGGGGTATAGGTACTCGTATCGATGCCTGGTGGTACACCCTACTAGGGATCGATCCTGGAACCTTCGGTATAGTATTCCAGGTCCTTTGGCCACTAGGCTACCACACACTTGTTTTTACGTAGGTACGAATGCATGCAAAAATTCATATTTTTTATTTTGTGAATTATTTAGAATGTCACATTCAAAGTGGCTTACCATCAATTGCTAAAAAGATAAACAAACTTCAAAAACACGTGGAATTTAAAATTATTTATACACATTTTCATACTAAAAAGTTTTTATGCTTCTGTATCATTATTATTTAATAGCGCTTACATATCAGCTTATTTGCAGTAGAAACAGAATTCCCTGAATCACCTAACCTACTCGTTAAAAGGCTTTTAAAGCGAGTATTAATAAAATAAAGGATATCTGATGAACTATTAAAACAACTATCTGTTTTATTTGGAACCACTAATTCGCGCCTATTTGTTATGCTATGTATTTGCCTCTCTTTGTAACACTAAAATGAAAGCTTTATATACATTATACCTACATCTTATAAAAAACGTCAAGTGTAATGTATACGTTTGCCATCCAATACCAAGACTCTGTTTCCAATAAACCTACTATTGTCCGTACCTCAAGTATCCTTGGAAGATAGTTCCAAGAACGAGCACAAAGAACTACGCATATTAAACAGAAATAATGACGCAACAAGGAGGTCACTTGGCAAGGTACACACAGCGACTGTTCCTACGCCCATTTAAAGGGGTATACATCAAAGAGATTTGTGAGTTAGGTTGCGGATACATGGGGTGTTTAGTGTACTAGAGCCATTTGAGAGAGCATAAAATGTATCTTCGTAAATATGTCGAAAATGTACAGATTGGTGCTATACTAATGTGAAGAGTTTGTTGGTAGGTATGTTTGAATGCGTGAACTACTGGCTCAAATTAAAACAATATGTGTGTGTTGTATAGTCAATTTAATGTAAAAGTCTATGAGCTATACATAGGTATAACATCACGCTTCGACTAATAGAAGCGCAGCAGAAACTAAAAATGTTGCAAAACGGGAAAACTTTCAAGAGCTTTCGTTGCATATTTTCTGTAATTATCGCAGATGGAACCGCGTCGCATAGCTTGTTCATTTTACATTTCACTTTAAAACATCGAACTGATATAGTATTGTAAATTGAAGATGAGCTTCCAATCATTATTTTAAATTGTATTAACTTAGTAGTTAGTTTCTTGCATGCAGGTTTTCATAGTTATGTGAATTTTACTTCCTGCTGTCTAAAATCATGGTTAGGAAAATACAGTTTTTAATAGTGGAAAATGTTGCGACGTTCATTGTATAGAATAAATAGAAATAAATAAATATGAAATATAACGAACACTTTTGTTACCATCAATATTGCGATCATGGAATACGTTTGCATCGGTTTAATGCCAATATTGCATTACCACAAATACAGGCATTAACTCAATACCGGTAACTATGAACTAGTCAATCCAGGAACCACATCAAAAGCGATGGTTGCAAAGCAATCTGCCACCTGATGGATCTGTTGTAGGCATCATTTGCAAAGCTACGAATAGCCAACCAAATAAAGAGGTACTCGTAGGTTAACTAGGTCAGAATTATATGACGAACGATGTTTTAGAAACATTTATATTGGCCGATTTTACTCGACTGAGACAGAAGGGAAGTTTTGTAGTATAATGTTTTTCTTATTGTTATTCCATGCCTAGTATAAAGTAGTTAGTCGTTAATTTGTTTTTTGTCCTATAACTTCTCATTAACAATTTTACGGATTTTAAAAAGCAGCTTTAGCCATCTGTGAGGTTAGTATTTCAATTAAATTTGTAAATAATGAAATTTCCGTTTTTTTTAAGTTAGCCAAAATACAATGTTTTGTGCACAAGTCGGCCAAAACTACACTATTGCGAAGTGTCATTGGTTTATAATTGTCTTAAAAGGCTGAAAGAAAATAATAAAAAAAAACAAAGCAGCAACTGTAAAAAAATAGCCCACTTAAAATCGTCTAATATAAGCAACAGAGATAGATTTTTTTAGTGTTTATCGCTTTATAGAGCTTGGAAAACCCTTTCTGCTTGGTGATTATTTTATCTAATCGGACCTTGGATATCCAAACTACTTACTATCGATTTGAAAATGTGTGTGTTTGTAGTACTTCCTACTAATATTATAAATGTGAAAGTTTGTGAGTATGGATGGATGTTTGTTACTCTTTCACGTAAAAACTACTGGATGGATTTGGATGAAACTTTGCAGTAATATAGGTTAAACATCAGAATAACACAAAGGGTACTTTTTACCGCGGGAAAACATCTAATTCCCACGGGAAAGCGACTTCTACGCGAACGGAGTCGCGGGCGGCCACTAGTAAATAATAAATAACTCAATTCTCCTAAACTTGACTATGTTAACATCGTATTGTTATTATTTGAAACACATTCCGAAATGTCACGATGATAAACGAACTCATGAAAGTTATTCCAGCAGTAAACAATTGAATTAGTAATCGCGACACACGTTGAGTTAGCAACGCAAGTTATTCTGATAAACTCGATATTACTTGCTTGACAGTTATCCACTGTCGCCGATCGCATATTTTCGCTCTGCAATAAAATATTTATAGCAAAGTATATAAAGTATATAAAATATTTACTGTATTACTGTATATTGAACTAGATCCGAAGATGGAAGTTGGAATTATAGCATTTACAATGTCTGACACGGAGATATTGCCTTGTTGTAATATTGTTTATTGGATCGTGTATTGGGGATGTCATTTTGCTAATAAGTTACTGTTTTATTTTAGAATTTCAAGTTTTTAGGTATCTTAATCATTTATAGTTTGGTTTCCTAAAAACTATCGGAATGAACAGTTTTTAAATAACAAAATAAAGGTTTTAATATTTTCAACTTTAAGTAGGTAACTTCCACAACGAAACACGTGTAGGTTTATACCATTAGGGCTTCTATCAAATATCAAAGAAGTAGAATTAGTGTTTATCTACAGAAGACACTCAAAAGGATTAATTAACTGAGAGAGCCTTAAGATAAGAAACAAACAGAAAACTAAAACAGTGTTTTGAAGTGCCGGTTGCAATTTAAAATGAAATATTCGTAATTGCAAAGTATTTTAAGATACATTAGGTTTGAAGATATGAAAGTAATCTTAGTATGAAACACACGTAAACAAGTTTCACTATGTAAAATAAATATTTAAAGAACTATTTTATGTGTCTGATTGTACGCAAAAGTTTTACAACGTTATAAACCCTTCTGACTTTCTTTGAACATAAAAACTCTCTTCCCTACATATGTAGTAACACATTTTGGTCAAAAACAGTCACAACGAGTATAAACCTCTTGTAAACATACGGTAGTGATGTGCATAACGGGAACCATCAATGTCTGAAAAAATCTATAAAACAGAAAATATAGTAATAATACGGTAGAACAGTTAACAAAGTGTTTCAAAATCATTTTATTCATAAAATAAATAATTGATTTTATCAAAAGGTCTTTCCAAACATATTTAATAAAGCACTCCAAAGCAAGATAAACGTCTGGCTCGACGGTGATTAAAGGACAAAATACATTTTTCTCTTTAATTTTTTTTCTATCCCACTGCTGGGCAACGGTCTTCCCAAAGATTACCAGAGAGTCTTGTTTTAGGCTATATTATGCCATCGTTTTCATGGCCTGCCACCTGCCACCATCAATTAATTTATTCCTTCCATTACCTATTGACACCAGTTTAGCAAAAACAATCGCACGATAAATTGTTGGTATTGAATACTATTGATGATACTTTTCTTCCTCTTACGTGTCAAATGGTACCTACTCCATATATTATTCTCCGTATACATTGGCCCCGTACTTAGCCAAAGCAAGCGCATTATCGGTGCCCAACAGTAGGTCTTTGATGGTACAAAGCAAGGGGTACATAACATAGGGCAAAAAAGCTCGTGTGTCATGGTCTGAGATGGTGCGCTACACACACTTACCATTATTGACGACCTCTGTGGTGCAGCGGTATATATAACGGACTGCTAAGCGGATGGTTCCGGGTTCGATCCCCGGGTCGGGCCAATTCCGACAAAATGGTTTTTCGAAATTGGCTCGTGTCTGGGTGTAACTAGGTTCTCCCCTAGTCTATTGTGTGGTACCTATAGTACAAGCTCTGCTTAGTTTAGGGCCATACAGTTGGTGTGTTAATCTGAAGATTTATTATTATTTTCAAGCTGGACCTAACCATATTTTCACCGCAGCGCCCGGTATAGAAGCACATCACTACACAGCGTCCTTCCCTAGTGACTCGCTCCTTTGTCCCGACCGCGAGTTTCGTTATCACCGCCTCGGCTTTATCTCTCAGAGACAACTTTTTAATGACGACTCTTTGTGTGGAGCCTCCAGTTGTGGAGCAAGTGAGGACTTGACGAAGTACCAAAGAATAAATACGAGATCTGCGAGTGCAGTTCTCTGGAGAATTCTATGGAGGTTCGATTCGTGGTTAGAAACGATTGAGGTGCCCTTTTCTATAAAAACGCCAAAAAACACGTTTCATGTATGGTATACCCTTAAATAGGCATAGTAATATTTTGTTTTTAGTATTTGTTGTTGTAGATATTAGTTATCTTCGAGAATTTTAACTGTCTAATTACCTTGGCTCATGAGATGCAGTTCCACGGTGCGCGATGCTGCGCACAAAATACTCAAAGTTTGATTACAAGCGCCGATTTGCGTGCGTTGTACAGCCTCTTAATAGGGCCCCGTTTTAAAACATTTTGTACAGAACCTGACATATAATTTTCAATCCTGATCTAGTCTGTGTGAACCTACGTTTTTTCTCGGTCTTTTGTTACAGTACCTTAAACACAAGCATTAGTTTGAATATGGAGTCCACAATTTGTGTGTGGTCGATTTTGTAGTTACAACCATGCCAGAGCGATACGAACGATATTGGCAATCAAAAAGTGTGTCGGAATGCGAATACCTACATAGATTACATACACTGCTTTTGATTTGATACGCTACGTAAAAGTTGACTAAAGTAAATTGGTTATTAGTCTTTGCACCGGATCGGACTAACAATTCTAATTGATATTTTATTTGTCTGCATATTATTTAATTAGACATAGTAAAGTAACTCTTACAAATTTTTAACGCTCGCATAAATCTATGCTAGACGAAGATACCTAATAAGAAAGGAAAAAGGGTTATTTGTGTAATATTTTTTCTATTATGTAGTTAAAAATTTATAGTTTTCATATTTTCACTTAATTTGATATAAAAAAAGCTTTATGTAGTTGAGGCAATTGATGTGGCTACATCATTTTTTTATTAGGTTGTCATCTTTCCTTTTTTAAACGTTAGTATTGACTTGACAATGAAACATCATATTTTCAAAGTTATTGGTAATAAGACCAAATAACTTTGAAAATATATTATTTAGTCATTTATTTTTTATGATCAGGGAGCTTAGATTCAAGTTCAAATGTCTCAATATTCTACATTGATGACCATACCTTTTGGAAATGCCTGGATTGAACTTCATGACTTCAAACAATATTATCGCTATTAAAACGATATTATGATTATTATCGAATATTTGATAGACACACATACAGGAAGAAAAGGTTTTCTTTTTATTTTCGTTTTCTCACCAAAACTACTTTATTTACCAGATATTAGTTCTTAAAAGCTCTTTGTTGCTAGATAATACCTATTCAATGGCCATCATACTATTGTATTAGTAATTATAACTTTCTAATGATTCTCGGAAATAATTTCGTTCTGTCATTTGCAGATTCAATATAAATTAGTTATTGGTCCAAATAAATTGAGGTAAGTATTAATAAATTAAGTTTTGTTCAGTATTAATAAATATAATTCGTTTTCACAAAGGCAGGTAAGTTCATGAAAAAGTTCTTGTATAGTGTTCTGTATATTTTTAAATTTGAGGAGTTAAAGATCGTTTGTATAAGAAATCTTCGATTACACCGTCTTGCTTAAAAATGTACATGATACTTAAAAAAAAGTTGTAATAGGCATATTAAAATTGATGCGTTATATCTCCCATTAGGTTAAATTTTTAAGAGAGTAAATTTAGGCTAATTTCGCTTATTTTTTGCCAAACACGTAGTTACTTAAATTTCGCAATTGCGTGTCAATATCACGTCTATCATACACATATGTATCACATATGTATCAGTTTGAAATGGTAACTTGCATTATAAAGAAGATTTAAACATTGATTTGAAGTAATATTGTATATGCTAGTAACGGCTAAAATCTTGCCAACTATACCTATGTGCTAATGTAGGCACAGGTATCCCCCCGCGACCCCCGCCACACCCCGCACCGTGTTCTACTAACTCGTCCCGGGGGTCTAATATCCAACCACACGCCCATTATTGGTTACATTACTACCCCAGCGAACAGTATTGCCACTTTTTGTATAATATTACACTTTTTATTCAAATTGGAGGTTTAAATAAAGAGCTGAAGGGTAAACATTTGCTTAAACGGGGCCGATGTTAGAAAAGTAATATCTATGCTTGTTTTATATCCAAAAGCGTAATAATCGTTTACCCTTTTTGATGTGTCCCGTGTGTGCTTGTGAAAATTAATAATCTGTGTTAGAAGGGGGAGTAAACCGGGGTTAAGTTTATTTAAACTTTGAGTAATGCACTACACGATTTAACTTTAAGCTGTACTCCGCATTAAATCTCAGAATCTTGCTTTTGCATTATATTCCAACCGCATAAAGCCGTTATCTAGATTTTATGATATCTATGCGAGCTGCTCGTGCTCGGCTGCCGTAAATATTAATTTGTCATAATAAGTCTAAGTAATTCAATGAGACATATGGTAGAAGCCATTCAGATTGACGAAATCAATTTGAAGTGCTAAATTGTGACGTGACCTAAGTTGTAAGTTTACTACAGCGCATCTTGTTTCATTTTACTACGATCTTGACTAGATTTAAAGAGATCCATATTTTCAGGGTCGTATTATCATAACAGTGAACAAACAAATTTAAAAATAAAAGAAATTTTTCTGAGCGAATTTTGTCGAACAAATGGAATGTTCTATGAATGAAAGGAGTGTTTTAAGATATTTGTCTAACCGTCCGTGTCATAAATACTATTTTCTATGCCTTCTACCGAGTAAGTATAGTATTGTAAGTTAAATTCACAACATTGTAAATAAGTATAAGGTAAAAAAAATGTTTTAAGCGTTTTCGTAGATTTAAATACAAACAGAACGAAATATTTTTGTGTCAAATCCAACTCGTATTAGTTACAATCCTTATCATGTTAAAATTTTATTAGTTTTTTTTTCTTTTGAGAAATAACCTTCTAACTCAAGATGAACTCAAGACGTTGCATATTCAGCCAAGGTTATAACATACCAACAGTGACAGAGAGACCGAGCTGCCATTCAGGGATGTTATGGATATAAAATTTCGGATACGGATTGGATACGAATATTGGAATTATTATTATACCGGATAGGGATACGGATATGAAATAATTTGGGATTATCCGTTAGTTTTGGATAATTTCGGTTACGGATATTAGATTTTTAAGGAATTTTAATTTCTTTACCATTAAAATTCCTTTGTCATCCACCGCGCGGCAAAACAACTTGTTATACTATCTGAAACTTTTATTTCGGATTCGGTTACGGATACGAATATTTATTTTTAAATCGGATATCCGATAATTTCGGTTACGGTTTCGGAGCTCCCTAACATCTCTGCTGCATATGGATTAAGTCTTTTTGGAAACCATCCGACGCTGGGTGACGCTGACCCGCTTGCATTTGCCAAAAACTACGTTATTTATGAAATGGCTCAAAAAAGGCTTTACACGACAGTACTCGGGCTGTATGAAACAAATGTGGATGATAGCGATTTTTGGTTATTTTTGTGCGGCATATGTAATTTGGCAGTAGTAGCTGATTTTAAAAAAGCTTGATTCATATTTTTTTACTGAGCTCGTGATACATTCAAAACATTGGAGTGTAACTTGTTATCCTGCCGAGCTTTGCAAATTGCAAGTAGAGCAGTTTTTGTCGAATTGGTGACGAAATAGTATATTTCAATACAAGTGTGGAAAGGCTGTCATTACAACGAGTTCCGACAAATGTCTACCCGAGCCGAGGCACAGCCGAAGGCGAGGGTTGACAGGCGGGACGAGTTGCAATGACGGTTCCGCACGTGTACTGAACGACTATTTTTAATACAGTTGCGAAAAAATAAAGCAATTTAATAAAATATAAAATTAGGATCGTAAATGTGGAAATAACTCATTTTGAAAATGGCGCCATTTTTTCTTCACCTATTTGGTAGGCAAAGGTTACTATGCCCATACAGCCAAGTCTTCAGTAGAATTTTTTTATTGATATGAAATGAAAATAAAATTTTATGAGATAAAATGAAATGAAACCAACCACACTAATTCAATCAAATCAATAAATCTGATATCGAAACAAACTTGTAGCTTTTTTTAGAAATATACCCAGGGGCGGATTTGCAGTCTCGGCCGCCCTAGGCCCCAAGCCATCAGCCGCCCCTTTTTAACATCCACCATATAAGTCTATATGGTGGATGTTAAAAAGTAAAAGAAAAAGTTTTTGGATCTCTTTGAATTTTTATATCTCCCTGAATTTGAACAAGAGATCTCCGTTAATCTCCGTCCATCTCGTATTTCATATCTATACTTGTATACTAAAATTATAAAGAGGAAAACTTTGTTTGTTTTGTCGAATAGGCTCAAAAACTTCTGGACCGATTTTAAAAAATTTTTCACCATTTGAAAGCTACTTTATCCACGAGTAACATAGGATATATTTTATTTTGGAAAAAATAGGTTTCCGTAAGATATTTGGGTTTTTCGGACACAAGGTGTAAAAAATCAAACAGAAAAGTTAGTTATTTTGCATACGCTGCCTTAACTATAAAGAAAGAACCATAAAATGTTCTTATTAATAGTACACCTTATAAATATCTACCGAAAAGTCCACGACACACTATACCTATCTATGTCGAGTGATGCACAACAAGCATTTTTTTATTTAAATATCTAGATTTTTTTTTGGACTACATTTAAACGCGTTTATTTTACTCATGCTATTAATCCTTAATTAATAATTTATAAATTATTTCATCACTAAGTACAGTTTATGTAGATAATTTTTAGACTTTGAATGATTGAAATTGGACGTTTTATTTTGAAGTTATAGTGAAACTAGAGGCCACCCGTGACTTCATTCGCGTGGAAACCCTTTATAACAACTTAATAATATTGTAAAGCCCTGCAGCACAGGCATATAGGTAGCTACTGCAGTATAGGCTAACATGGCTTTCACTTAAGATATAGATAGGTATATAGGTACTGCGAAGGGCTTTTTTGTAGGTCTATCCTTACTATCACCATCATCATTATCATTACATAGATAAATCCAAGTCGCCAATTCTGTCTGTTTGTATGTTTGTACGCATACTCCTCCGAAACTACGTAACTGATTTTGATGAGGTTTTTGACATATTTTAGGAAATTTATTCGTTTAAATTTTTACATTAGAACATTTAAAAAAAAATCTTTAAAATAGCCAAAGTTTAATGTTTTGTGATCAAGTCGGCCGAAAATACACTATTGCAAAGCGTGGGCTAGAATTATTATAAATGTGAAAATGTGTATGTCTGTATGTTCTTCCGCTTAAACGTAAAACCGTAAAAACGGCTTAACCGATTGTCTTGATTTTGGAATAGTTCGACACCCAGGAAAGAAGAAACGATAATTTTACTGCGGGAAAAAGCCTCATTCCCATGGGAAAAACCATTTAGTCGCAGGTGAAACCGCAGGGCGGAAAGCTAGTACTCTATATAATTTTTCGTAGATCTACGTACATCCTAGTACATATAATTTGATCAAAAAGTTAGCGCACCTACGAGTATGTATGTAAATCTTCGTAAATCAAAAATATTGTTTACTGAGTACATACTTAATTAAATTACTTTTTTGCCACTTGTCTAAATAAATTTAGAAATTTAGGGAAAAAAATAGTTTTATTTCGCAAGAATATGGTACATGAGTAGTTACAATTCGTTTTTTGCTGTAAAATACTCTGCCAACTTGGCATACTTGGTTATGACAACTTTTACACGAGTGTTATCAACTTTCAACACTTAATTGCAAGTAAAATATTTTAATATCTAATTAAAAACAAAAAAAAGTGCGCGTGGGCAGTGTGGGTAAAAGTAACTATAAGTTTACTTTGATAAATAGTGATAATAATAGCTGCTAATTTCTAATATTTTACGATGTTTCAGGTTTAATTTAAATAAAAAATTAAACGATTTTATTTATTCAACTATAAGTTAAGAGTACAAAATAAGGTTTAATAAGTGTTATACAATGTGTTACAAAACTCTACTGCACTTAAGTGCAGCAAAAACAATTAATTAAATCTTCGCAATCCAATTTCCTTAAAAAATCAGCTTCTATGTTAAGCAAAGCAAGATCATTTAACCTTTGGTCATCTATATAATTTTTAACTCGTCGTAAACAAGAAAACGATCGTTCTCCAGAACAGTTAGGTAGGAGCACTAGCACTAGCACACAAAAAAACACTATAATTTGTTTTTTTTTTATTATTATTATTTGGTTCAATGCTATGAAAACATGTACCTATTACTTTTATAAAATTTTACACCATGATTAATTTAAACACTAGCGCCATATTTATTTAACATTTTGTTATTGTTATTTATTGAAGTTCTAGTTTGATCCTCATAGTTGTAAAACCGTCTGTACCTAAGTAGGATTTCGATATTCAAACTAGGACTATTTCCTATGTTAAATTATATTGTTCAAATTTAAAATTGACCCTCGAACTGAGGTTTTTGAGGCATAAATATTTATTTATTTTTTGACTTTGGTCGCGCAGCGAACATAAATAGATGCAGTATAGATCGCGCCATGCAGTGCAGCCCGCCCAGCATACACCATGATAAGGTTTTTTGACATGATTAGGGCCGCCCCCTAAATCTGGCCGCCCTAGGCCCGGGCCTACTCGGGCCTTAGGGTAAATCCGCCACTGAATATACCTACGCTACGTAAGTATTAACAAGAATCATAAAAACTTCTTTTTTTTTGTAAAAACTTCATGGTTGGTTAATTTTTCTTTTTAATAGACATTATTTTGACAGTTGGGAAAGAGAACGCACGAGTGCGGGAAAGGTAAAAAAAAAGCACGAGTGTAAAAGCCCACATCCCGAACGCTATACGTCCCTGCAATACGCCACTTTTTGAGCAACTGTATTAAAAATATAATTTTGTTTCATAGAATATAGATCTAAAAACCAATATCTAAGAAGTTAAGCTTTTTATGAATATTAATCGTGTAAAAAAGGTGGTATCGCACTAACCTATAGACATAAACAAGTAAAAGAACTGCCCCCCAAGTCAAGTGGCAAGTGATATTTGCGATAGCGAGTGAACAGAAAAAATATGTATGAAACTGTCATTTTCGACAAGCTTGCAATTTGACATTTTTATTCTTTTCACTCTCTAACGCAAATTTCTACTGCCACTTGACTTAGGGGCTGTGCTTAACATTGTGGTTTGACATTATGTGAAAGACATGTAAATGTTAATGATATTTAGCCTCTTCTCAATCTATTATCTATACATAATATGTAAAAAAATCGTAGGTACAGCTCTCCTCGTTTTTTTCTAGATTACGGTGTGTTTCACAACAAATAATTATTCTCCTACGAGTCTGCGACTGTTCCACAATTCGACTATTTACTCAGAAGCGAGCTGAAGTCAGACATCCCAAAGGTATCTAAGTATGGCTATTGTTCATAAAGTGTATCCTAAATAAGTAATGGTTCTCATAGATAACGGCGGGGTTAATCCCACCAAGTTTGTTACGCAACTTGGAGTGATCTGGATGTATACTCACCGACTTTGTTTGTTGGAAACTGCTGCCTTAACAGAAAATAACTTGTATAAAAACACATTTAACTGATCATACATTCATACTGATATGCTTGGGAGCAATAAATTTAAGTTAACAGTTTTAATATCAACTGGGTATAAGCTACTTTAATACTGAATAATGAAAACACAACCTATGGTACCTGAATTTTCAAAATTATTAATTATACACTTTTTGATTGTTGTCAAAAAAATAAGAAGATTACTAAGGGCTATAACGATTTTAGCATCTTATCAATTACAAATCCTTTGGAGCTTTTCCCCTCGTAGCAAGTTTAACTAAAATGAGTAATCCACCCTAACGTTTTCACATTGGTCAGTTTTATACTTTTTTTTTTTTTAATTTATTCAATGAACCACAAACAAGTTTACAATTTGTAATACAATATAACTTCTTATCATTAGTACAATTATTGTAAACCCAACAGTGATGGTTACAGATAAAAATCTAAGAAAGTAACAGTGACACTATAGTCTATTCGCGTTAAGAAAATAGTGACAACTACCGGGTAAGGGTGTATTCACAGTGGAGTAAAAGTACGAAAGAAAAATAATAATTTTATAAACAGTATTTTCGGACATGCCGCATGCACTTGCTGTTCTATGACTATGCTCTCCACAGTTGCATTTAAATCACACAATTTAAAGTACTTATAAAATTGAAAATTATGTGTCTCTCTCCACTATGGATTATTGATCCACTTTTATTCTTAGGAATTGGTGGAGTATTCATTTTTTCAAAATTTATCGTTGGACAAGTCACGCAAAATCCACAACCGTTTTCTTCGAAGGTCAGACTTCAACTGGTCACTGTGAACTCGACTTCTTAATTTCTAGCATTTTAATTGGCTGGGGGGCGTGGCCAGGCCGGCTGACAACGATCACTCACTATTTTCTTAACGCGAATAAACTATAATTCAGTTAGACTTACACTTTGTCAAGTTTACTAGCATTAACATAAATTCTAGTTGATATATTGTGGTCGAGTGTACTCCTGCTCCTGTTATTATTTACGTTATAAAGAAGCGACGTGAGCGAAGTAGACGGCACTTCTAGGAGACTTCTTATCACGCGTGTGATCGTAATGTCTTAGTACCACTTGAAAATATACGGACAAGTAAACGCATGAGTAAAGGGAATAATAAAGAAAAAAATATATTGAATGTGATGAGAGTATCTGTGGCTAAAAAGATCTGTAATAGTGGTACCTATTTAAATTGGGACAGAAACATTAAAGGAAAAAGATTTTTTTTACAAAAGTTGGATGTCCTATCAGGTAAAATTAAGAATCAGGATTTTTCAAAAATTTGAAGAGTATTTTTCGTGATATTCCAAGTACTGATGGATTACAAATGCAAAATATTCATTTGTGATTAATTTTTTTCTATCGTGCATTTATATCATTCTGACAACTTAATTTTACCATTCAAACGTTCTCAGAGCTAATTATATCCAAACAAAAAACCTATTATTATATCCAAACATAATCCAATAACCGAAAGAAAGAGACAAATATAAATAGAAACTGAAGCGGTTACAATTCATTTTGCAACTTGCGTTTATTGCCCTAAGTCATTTTAACCAATCGTATCACATTCGTTGTAAAATTCCAATAATATTACCACAAATTACACTTCAACAGTGATATTTTTAGGGTAGCAAAGAAAGTGTAAACATTTTTAGAGTAAAAAAAAATTAGGTTGAAACATCATCTTTATTATAAGTTGTTATATTTTAATTGTCAGGCAATAACTGTGACTACTTTAGTAAAAAGTAAAGAGATAATTTAAAAGCAATGAAGTCTTAATTAAAATTAAAATATTGCAAAAAAAAATATCTAATGGCTAAAACGCAGTCCAGAAGGAAGGTCTAGGAGTCCGCAGCGTCTTTTTTTCTTTCTCGTGTATTATTGTACTGAACATACAAAGTTGTTAGAATGATTTTATATAATAAATAAATATATTCTATAAAATGAAGCATCTTTTGGGAGTTTAAATAATTTATTTTTCAACATAAAAAGATATTTTTACCTTCGAATATTTTAAACTTATTGGTGTAACGAAGTGGTTTCCAATAAACAAAACTATTCTACTGTTTAAAAGATTTTATTTCTTAAACTAGAAACGAACTAGATCATTTTTACTAATCAAAAATCAAGAAATTCTGTTTTTATCCTTTTTTATGTCTGTCAATAAATTAATATCAGTTTGCCTACTTCCCACCCGTATGTTCCAAACAAACACCGCCCCACACTAGCGCCATCTATACAAAACTTGTTCGATACACAACGCCGATATTGCCGGACACGTCCCGCTTAATTAGCAGTCCGCTCGTGGGAACCAAGCCTTAGGCTACCCGATAAACAGTTGACTACACTCATAGCGAAGTAGGGCACTACGTTAATTAAAGGAATAAGAGTTTTATTGTTGATTGTAAATGGTCCAAAATGCATATTTAATGGTATGGACGAATTTAGTCCTTTACTGACAAAGAAAAGCATAATGCACGGAAAATCTAGCTTGAAACGAATTGATCTAAAAAGAGGTTTAACTAGCAAGGTATATTTTTTAACAAGTAAACGCATTTTTAAGTTAAGCGGTTAAGTATTTTTTCTCTAAACACTTTCAAAAATAAAACACAAAATATTGCACATTTTAGATCCAGACGGTTACAACATATTTATAACAGACTTAAAATGATGTACCTATTAATAATAAATAAATAACACACTACCGCCCTGCGATTTCGCCCGTAGTTTAATAACATTTCTCGTGGGAAGCAGGGATTTCCCCGCGGTAATAAAAACATACTGTGTTATTTCGAATTATATTCAGTATTTTATCCAAATCCATTAAGCTGGTTTTCGCATGACTGAGTTAAACATATATTTCATATCGTTATGTCTTTGCACTTTTATTAGAGACTAGCTTTCCACCCTGCGGTTTCACCCGCAACTAAATGGTTTTTCCCGTGGCAATATCTTACGGAACCCTATTTTACTCGTGGATAATGTAGCTTTCCAATGGTGAAAGATTTTTTTAAATCAGTCCAGTAGTTTCGGAGCCTAATTACTTCAAACAAATAAACAAACAAAAAATTAAATCTTTCCACTTTATAATATTATATAATAGTATAGAAAATAGGAGTTTCTTTTAAACGACATACATTACTATTTTCATGAAGTGAATAACAAGTATTCTTATCCATGCATTTATGTCCATGCCTATTAGTGGGAATAAGCGACCCATAATCCTTGTATAGGGTATGAAAAAGCTTCGTAAAATCTCTGCGGTAAGACGTTTCTCACAAAAATTCTCAGGAAGACTACTTAAATATATTATAAAGAAGTAAGCAACTAAAGTGTGCTGGTTCAGATTTTCATTGAGCTTCGTTCATGTGACTACTTTGATGATTCCAAATAAGAACATACTTTAATGATGGTATAATCGTACTCGTACCACATTTGTAGAAGGGAAGATGGCAGCTGTACTAGAGTGGAGAGCCAGAAGTGAATAGAAATGTAGGCGGGCAACCAACGAGATGGACTAATGACCCGGTCAAGGTGGCAGGGAAAGACTGGAGAAGAAAAGCCCTAGACCGAAGAAGATGGCGTGCATCACAAGAGGCTACACTCAGCATTGGGTGGCGACTGGCTGATGATGACGATGATAATCGTACTACAGACCGGAGTAGGTAAGCGAAAAAAATAAAATATAAAACAAACAGACGTCAGTACCGCCATTTTTTATTATTGAGAGAGCCAATTTTCATGATACGATTTAATCTAAACTTTCAACCCACTTATTTATAAACACAATGTAAGTTAGTGCATTTATGAATAAAGGAGTAAAGCTTATACCTTTGAAAGTTTAACGAACATTTTACATACCTATGCACGATTACGTATATCAATAGTCTACACGTATACCTAAATTTCCATTAGAACTAGCATCTTCTTACCTACATGCATCATACCAACTCTCACGTACTCTCTCTAAATCTCGCATCACATACTCATCTATACTAAATACTGTTGTATCTCGCTTCCCGATGCTTTATTGTACCGAGGCACATCAATTTACGACTTTATACTTCTCCGTCAATTTTACAACGCCGAAAACTCATACAAAAACAAACTCTACGACTGATAGCTTAAAGTTTGAATTGTAAATTTTTCGGTAGTTGGTTTCGGAAGTAAGTACATTCGGGACACGTAAAACTATTTCATTTTTCGGGTGTCCAAGCTATTGTTGGTGATGAACGATGAATGTCTGCAGAAGGATAAATTATTGTTTTGTTGAAAGTTATTTCGTGAAATAATAACTGCGTGATTCCGTTGTTGATTTTTGGGAAGTTTTTCCCGACATGACAACAAAAGACCGCGGTAATATTGATGTGAATTTATTTGATACGTTTTTTCGCGCTCAGCGTTGCATGCGTTAAATTTAAATTAGTCTAGGTAGACAACATCTAGATTTGGTAAGTACTAACCTGCTCGCTACCCCTCCTTGTACAAAGATGTAAGTAGAATAGAATGTAAGATTCTTAAATCAATGTAGGTGCGTATCCGATTTTTGTTTTTACATTAAATTAAACCATGACTATGGTTTGTTTATCCTTCTAATCCTTCTTTCCTTCTAATATTATAAATGTGAAAGTTTGTGAGTATGTATGGATGTATGGATGTTTGTTACTCTTTCACGTAAAAACTACTGATCGGGTTTGGATGAAACTTTACAGTAATATAGGTTACACATCAGAATAACACATAGGGTACTTTTAAGCGCGGGAAAACTTCTCATTCCCACGGGAAACCGACTTCCACGCGAACGGCGTCGCGGGAAACTACCACTAGCCACTAGTAAGTATATATAGGTAATATCAATATGTAGTCAGACTATAACGTACACCCATAAACCATTCTAGATTAAGTTCATAGTCAGCATAAAGGCTATATTCCTGTGTTCATCATTGGCTAATACTAAACCGGTGTAGTCATAAAATATGGTCTGCAGAAAGACATCAATTTCCGTAAAGCTAACTGCATCTTTATCTATGGCTATTATACATATAATTTGCTCGTTCAAAATCTAGTTTGCATTACGTTAAGACGGAGCTTGCTTGCAAACTTTTTAGAGGCGTTTAATACTCAGAACTGCTAAGTACAATTTAGTGTATAATCTCATTGGCTGTACTACGCTGCCAATAGAGATACCATGATTTGAGAAAAACTTAAATTTGTAGTTGATGTTTGCATTTTTCAGAAAGGGAAACTGTTACTTTGTAGGTACTAGTTAATAGTTTAATACAGGAATAAAAATGGTAAAAACTTTTTTTTGTAGATACTCACCGAAAAACTTTAAATTACACAAACAATGAAATATGTACGTGTCTGTATTAACAAATCATTGTATTTATTAAAACTACAAAATAAACCTGAGCGTTGTTAATTTTATTCTTTTTGAAGTTGCACCCTTTCGCAGGCCAAAATTAGTTTTTTTTTATAAAAAAAATGTATTAAAAAATCACTAGCATGGCCACCCTACACAACAAACTTGAAGCATAACGCCGAAGTCGCGACACAATAAGGATTATTCCAAGTACAGTGTTGCAACTTGCCTCGTCTGCGGCGGTCCTAACGTGTTTGTTTATAGCAGCACTCGCTCCGTGTGAACCGGGTGTAACAATTAGAGCGGAGGAGTTAGCGGAACCAAACCACGGTGTTTAGTGGCCACACGGGATCCAGCTGGCGGGAAACTAGGTCGTAGGATGTCTAGAACATTCCATGCTGTGGTATATAGTTATATTCGTGGTAATTAGCTGAGATAAGATCTAGATGGCGTGATTTTAATGATGGGTATTATTTACTTATTATGAATATTTTTTTGAATAGCAGTATTGATTGATTTAAAATAGTTTGCTACAAGGTGTTTTAAATATCGCTATTAATATACTCTAAAAACAGACATCCAACAAATTTTAATAGTAAAAATATTTTACATTTTCAATTTATGCATATACAGGGTCTGTCGTAATGAATGGATAACCCGTTACCTACAGTTGATCCGGATATGAGGCTATAAGAAAATGGTGTCTTCTTGCCAGGGTTGTCAACCATAAGAAAATGGCGTAGACTTTTAAACTTTTTTATAAATTTCCCAATTTTTTTTATTTATTCTGCTGCCATTTCTTCAAATTTTGATGTATTTGTATAATTCTTTTAGTATTATACTGCCGAAGACGTGTATTATGTAATTTAAATACAATTTTAGGTGTTATCCACGTTAACATTATCAAAATACTAATTTTAAGAAAAATATTTCCAATTTTTTTTCTTTATGTTAACTTTTGATCATCTCCTGTGGAAAAAAAAAGTATGACGTTATAGCTGCCCATGATCTCAATAAATTGTCTAGTATGTGTAGATTCTAAAAAGGTATAACGATGTGTACTTTACAAGCAACATTAAGTTACAGGAGCGAGAACACTAATCAAGGTCGGAATTTTTATTTTTCATGTTATGTTATAAATGGTTGTAAAACTACGTCATAATGATTTTATTCTATCAAGATACTTTGCAAAAACACTATCGGGCCACTAATAGGATATTCAGAAGAAAACCCGGTTGTTTTTGGGAAAAAAATAACATTAGGTACTCCACGATAATAATGTAATAAAAATGTACAAATGAAAATTGTTGTGCTCTAATAGTTACATGCGACAAACATGTTGCGACAAGTTTATTCGAAATTGAAACGGATTTTAAAAATCGAACAAAGACCGCACTACAAAGAAAAGTGGAAAAAATTAGAAGGAAATCGTCCTTCCACTCTAATGAACACACGGTAATCAGGATGTCGCACATTTGGATATCTTACACGATAAACACTAGCAGCTCTATTGGTGCTGCCATTACGTACACCGTAAATGTAATGCATGTTTGCGTATTCGGCCGGCGTATACTGTTGCGGCATGATACACAAACTACACAAAAACTTTTCCAAAACAACAAGTTCAATCGATAGCACAACACAATGTCCGTAAATGTGAGCAAAGTCATCAGTATCACCACGTTATCAAGTCCAAATCACAAGGAAAATCATAGTCAAATATTAGAAAGCAGTAACAAATTGACGAAAATAGTGGCCCCGATTCTCAAAACACTCTCTAAAACTAAATTAAAAATATCGCTTTCACTTTCTCATGCTTCGTATTAGAACAAGACAGGTACATTGGTCTCACTAAATTTAGTCCACATCATTGTGAAATTGAACGAAATGCGCTGAGGACTAGCCTAAAATTGCCTTCGCCGTGTCATATTGCACGTACATTTTAGTTTGACAGGACTAAAATGATTACCTGTCTCTGTCTTATTGATGTGTAAGTGACAGCGATAGTTTTAATTTAGTTTAGAGAGTGTTTTCAGAATCGGGGCTAATGTGAACAAAAGGACATGCGATGGTCAAAATCACACTGATGTGATGAGTACCCTTTTCTTTGTAATGCCGTTTCAATTTCGGATAAACTTGTCGCAACATGTTTGTCGCATGTAACTATTAGAGCACAACAATTTTCATTTGTACATTTTCATTACATTATTATCGTGAAGTAAAGTTATTTTTTTCCCAAAAACAACCGGGTTTTCTTCTGAATATCCTATTAGTGGCCCGATAGTGTTTGTGCAAAGTATCTTGATAGAATAAAATCATTATGACGAAGTTTTACAACCATTCATAACATAACATGAAAAATAAAAATTCCGACCTTGATTAGTGTTCTCGCTCCTGTAACTTAATGTTGCTTGTAAAGTACACATCGTTATACCTTTTTAGAATCTACACATACTAGACAATTTATTGAGATCATGGGCAGCTATAACGTCATACTTTTTTTTTCCACAGGAGATGATCAAAAGTTAACATAAAGAAAAAAAATTGGAAATATTTTTCTTAAAATGAGTATTTTGATAATGTTAACGTGGATAACACCTAAAATTGTATTTAAATTACATAATACACGTCTTCGGCAGTATAATACTAAAAGAATTATACAAATACATCAAAATTTGAAGAAATGGCAGCAGAATAAATAAAAAAAATTGGGAAATTTATAAAAAAGTTTAAAAGTCTACGCCATTTTCTTACGGTTGACAACCCTGGCAAGAAGACACCATTTTCTTATAGCCTCATATCCGGATCAACTGTAGGTAACGGGTTATCCATTCATTACGACAGACCCTGTATAATTAATTCAACGCGTTGAAAGCCACTTAAATCACGGTGTAAAAAACATAAATATTTTCGACATATTTACAGGTAATCAAATACTTCACTTTATATCTTACATTTAGGTATATCATAGGTACTTACTTATAAACACTCAGTTTTTTTTTAAATCATGAATTTACTAATTTATTAAATACTTTTGAAACAATACAATTCAATACACTATATTCCATGGACAAATGTTATAGACAAAGACTAAGTTTAATTATTACTGTATGTACCTACCTAAGGTTTACACTAAGATATAAAAATAAAATAAATCTCCAGACTGACACACTAACTGTGTGGCCCTAAACTAAGCAAAGCTTGTACTATAGGTACCAGACAATGAACTAGGGAGAACCTAGTTACACCAGACACGAGCCAATATCGTAAAACCAGTTTAACGAAATTGGCCCGACCCGGGGATCGAACCCGGAACCATCCGCTTAGCAGTCCGGTATATATACCGCTGCACCACAGAGGTCGTTATTATGTTCGCACTATTTGAATAAACAATTTAGAGCAACGCTTTTAAAATTGCTTTTAACATTGTAATTGGTCAGCAGGATAGGACAAAGCGAGTATTTCCACATTGAATATTATAGACTGGGATCCCAACGCAATATATTCAGGTTAATTAAGAAGGGGGCGAATAAAAATAACAGACTGCCTAGCGGTTTTGTTTTTTACTTTGATAATTTTAACATTTTGTTGACAATAATATGTCGGAGAGAACACAGATTCGATGGACTTGGCCAGTTGAAGAACTACTTTACTATCTACCTTGACTATGTTTTGAAATGTCAATGTCAATGTCAGCGACTAAATGTGATATTGGTTGCGTCAAGTCGTCTTAACTTGGGTGTAGTCGGTGCGAGGCTTTATGAGTGAACGACTGAATGAGTTTCGGTCATTTTCCGTTGTGTCTAGTTAGCCCATCTATCTTGTTGTACGGCTCTTCTTCTTGTTGGGACCGTGGGGCAGTGCAGACGTGTAGTGAATAAATCAGTGATGGCCACACGCCGAATTCACCGCGCTTCCTATATCCATTTACATCCTGACTATTCTTGATGATTATTGTAAAGTTGCTTAACGTTGTGATTAATACACGCCCATACATCAAGTTCCACGTTTTATTTCGAAGTTTCCGCCATAATCGAACCCAGTGATAACGAACTCCCCGACATCAGAAGTGGGATGGTGAAACCACTTACCACGATGTACGGATGATGTCCTATGTGCTACGAACTATGTGAAAACCTTTGTGAAAAGATTTTTGTGGAAACCACGTGCTATGAATGACAAGGAAACTGCCTGCCATGTGCTTCGGATGATGAGCAAGCCACGTTCCACATGTTACGGATGACGACCCACGTTTTACGAATGATGGTGAAACCACTGGCCACGTGCTATGGATAATGAAGAAACTACGTTTCATGTGCTACGTATGAGAAAACCACTAACCACGTGCCACGGACGATGCGATAACCACGTTCCACGTGCTACGGGTGAGGAAACCCCGCTCCACCTGTACGAATGACATTCCATGTGCTGCAAATAACATCGACGGAAACGAGAAATTGCAGCAGCTTTTGGAACAACTGAATCATAAACCATCGGTGTGTAATTACGGAGGTGAGATGATACGGACAGGAAAGAAGAACATCCTAGGCCGCAACCGAGAGACTGCAATGACAAGACCAGCCATGCCATCACCTGCTACCACTGCCGAGGGCCTATCCATTATGCGTTGAGTCAGCGCAACCAAGAGACTCAGTGGAACCGGAGCCTCCAAATATAGTGTGTTGGAAGATAACGTCTGAACCTGTGCATCGTAGGTTTGCCAATTGAGATCCTGCGTTACGCTACCCGGTGAGAGTTTCTGTTTTCATTACGAGCTAAGTGTGTTTAAAATTATTTTAGACGAGTGTTATTTAGCCGTCTCAGATTTCCTAATTGCTTAGAATTAATGTTTGCCGAACTATGTGATACTGTGTGATATCATTTGTTTCAGGAAAACTGCTAGTATGGTGGAATTTGCTTGATGTTTGATGATGATTGATGGGACTATACCAGAAGTCGTTCTGCTCGATCGGTATACCTTGGAGGGTGGTCCGTGAGTGCGTACTGGCGGTTGACTCTAGCGAAGGTCAGGTTTCAGGGGAAACTATGGAGATATTGGCAACGAATATGAAGGAAGCCTAGTTGTTTAATTTGTTCTTTTTAATAATTTTATTTCTAAATGAAGTAGGCAGTAAATGCTCTGAGTTTCGAATGGTACTACGGTACTATTATTACGGTATTGTTAAGACTGAAAGTTGTGACTTTAGTTTTCCTTTGTTATCATTCTGTTTGACATACTATGGGTCTAAATAAATAATCTCTGAGTGGTTGTGCCTCTTTGGCAGTTATTTTAGACGAGTCTTATTTTGCCTAGGATTTAACATAATTGGACCTTCTTCGCCAAATTTGTGAACAATCCGCTGGATTTGGATAAACGCGCAGCCAAACCACGGAGAGCGACCTTTGGACCTCGCGAGCCGCGGAGACAAGAGCTGAAGAACCTAGAGCCCTACACGCACGGGCCTTTGACCAGTGGTGCTGAATCGTGAGTACCTCTCTTTTTACAAGCCTTTAGAATGCCGATTATGGGGGATGAAACTTCTACTTCTACGTCTACGAGTAGTCTTAGTACCCGCGATAAATCACCGTACAAAAGTGATGATAGTAAAAATGAGCAAATCGTTCGTGAGTTAGTAAGAAAGCGCGGTATGTTAAAGGGCAGGCTTACTAAATTAAGTAGTTTTGTTAACAACATTAGTGCGTCTCTAACACGGCAAAGTCGCATAGATTTAAAACTCCGCATCAAAGGCGCAGGTAGTTTATTCTCCGAATTTAACGATATTCAATCGAAAATCGAAGGCCTCGTATCTGATCAGGCATTAGATGAACAGTTAGATCAGCGACAACAATTTGAGGATAGCTACTATAGTGTTCTTGCTCTAGCTGAAACTATTCTGACTGAGGACGATCAAGCGCCAGCTACTTCTAAATCATGTACTCATAATCAAACGTCGCCTGCTGTACGGTTACCTGCAATTACACTGCCTACATTCGACGGTAAATATGAACACTGGCTCGAATTCAGAGACACCTTTCTATCTCTAGTTCATAACTCCATCGAAATCAGCGACATACAAAAAATGCATTATTTGAAAGCTTCACTAAAGGGCAATGCAGAACAAGTAGTTAACGCATTAGAAATCTCTGCCTGTAATTACGCTGTTGCTTGGGAGCTTTTACTTAATCGCTATGATAACACAAGGTTGTTAACGCAAAGTCACGTTAAATCACTTTTTTCTATGCAACCGCTGCCTAAAGAGTCACCTTCGCTAATCAGGTCACTAATTGATTGTATCATTAATAATTTACGGTCTTTGAAAACTCTAGGGGAACCCACGGACTATTGGGACACACTAATGATATATTTAGTTGTGTCTAAGTTGGATAAGATCACAGAGCGCGAGTGGGAACAACATAAAGGCGCACTACTTTCTCGTTTGCCATCTAACTCCACGCTAAAGCTTAACGACCTTATTACGTTCCTAAAGAGCAGAGCGGACCTGCTGGAAACCCTTGCGTTATCACATACACAATTATTAACCGTCGAAACTAAAAGATGTAATCTTAATTCACGCATTAAACACTCATCCAACGTAAGCTGCAACGTTGCAACTAACAAAACGCAGCCGCCGCAGTCCAGTCGCTTTCCACACAAACCGTGCGTAGCATGTAAAGCAAACCATAACTTGTACTCATGTTTAAAATTTATTAACAGCGATCTTAACACTAAACTTAAAATTGTAAAAAGCAATGGTTTGTGTGAAAACTGTTTGCGCACTGGACACTCATTAAATGATTGTTACTTTGGACCCTGTCGGCGGTGTAATCAAAAGCACAATACACTGCTACATCCGGATGAAAGGCATACGAGCGGCTGCAACATCGCAACTACACTTGAACCTGTGTCCACAAACGCACCGAGTGAAGCATTCCAGCCGACTGTGAGCCACGGCGCGCCTCAGCCGGTCACCCGCACAGATAGCGAATGCATTCAATCGTTTACGCACACGCAGCCACACACTATGCAAAACATCAAACCGGTTTTGTTGTCAACAGCGCTGGTCGAAATAGCCGATCAATATAACGAATATCATATTGCTCGCGTATTACTTGACAGCGGCAGCCAGAGCTCGTTTATAACAAAATCGTTTTGTGAGATGTTAGGAATCGATCTTTTACAGTCCACTTACGAAATAAGAGGAGTAGGCAACTCAGTGTCGCACGCGACACAAAGATGCGAAATTAAAATGAAATCGCGCATCAATACCTACTCCGCGCGCATTACTTGTTTTGTGCTTCCTAGAATAGCGTCAACTTTGCCGGCGGTACAGGTACACCGCACGCAATTTACAATTCCTGACCATGTACAGTTAGCAAACGAGCAATTTTTGGAAGCACAAGAAATTGATATTTTAATAGGTGCGGATTGGTTTTGGGACTTGCTAGTCGACGGCAAGATACGCTTACCTAACGGTCCGTACCTACAAAATACAAAATTAGGTTGGGTGTTATCAGGACCCATTAATTATAATTCACGCAAAAGGGAGTCTATACAATGTTATTTCTCTCAATCTCTAGACGCACAATTGAGACTTTTCTGGGAGTTAGAAGACTTACCTAAACAATCAGATACGCGCACAAATGATGAGTTGGCTTGCGAACACATATTTACTACCACTACTACGCGCAATAAAGATGGTAGGTTTTGTGTACGCATACCGCTCAAAGAGGAAGTCGGCGAGTTAGGCGAATCATACTCGCAGGCCGAACGTCGGTTTCTCTCTTTAGAAAAAAGGTTATCACGCACACCTAACGCACATAAAGACCTATACATTGAGTTCATACGCGAATATATCAGGTTAGGTCATATGACTCGCGTAGAAAAATACGGGAAGCATCACTACTTTTTGCCGCACCATGGTGTATTTCGCGAGCATAGTTTAACTACAAAACTACGCGTAGTTTTCGATGCAAGCGCGACAACAAGTAGTGGCAAGTCATTAAATGACATTCAGTACGTAGGTCCAGCTATTCAAGGCGACTTGGTAGGCATTTTACTTCGCTTCAGGCAGTTTCATTACACTGCTATGGCCGACTGCGAAAAAATGTACAGACAGGTACTTGTGGCTCCGGAGCAGCGGGACCTGCAACTGATTGTCTGGCGCGAGAGCCCGCTGTCTCGGTTGGACATCTACCAACTGAACACCGTGACATATGGCACCGCATCGGCACCTTTCCTTAGTGTTAGGTGTCTCAAACAACTAGCCAGCGAATGCGAAGATCTGGAGGTCAAAAGGGTCATCAATGACGATTTTTATGTCGATGATTTACTCACGTCTTGCGACGATAAACAAAACCTACTTCGCATTTGTAAGGGCACTGCCGATTGTTTACAATCGGGTTGTTTACCACTGCGCAAGTGGATATTTAACTTCGAATTGAGTGACAATTACTTTAGCTCAACAAGTTTTAATACGCAAAAGGATTTAAATCTAGGTGCACAAGGTCAATGTCGTACATTGGGTGTAGGGTGGTGCAATAGTTCAGACGTATTTAATTTTAACACGCAAATTACTATCACAGATGATTCGTTAACTAAACGCTCGTTGCTGTCAACTATTTCGCAGATATTTGACCCGTTAGGTCTATTAAGTCCGTCAGTTATGATAGGAAAGGTTTTACTACAAAAACTGTGGTTATTAAAATTACAATGGGATGACCCTATACCTTGCGACATTGCACTTATTTGGAAATGTTTCGTATCTCACTTGGCTTATCTCAGGGAAATTAAGGTTCCGCGACATGCATTTCTGAGCGGCTGTGAGCGTACTGAGCTTCATATATTTACCGACGCGTCTCAGACCGCGTATGGCGCCTGCGCTTATGTACGTGCATTTGGTACTGATACAGTGACCGTTAGGTTGTTGATGTCCAAAGGCAAGGTGGCACCATTGAAGCCTGTTACCATACCAAGGCTGGAATTGTGTGGTGCTTTGCTGGGCGCTAGGTTATTCGAAAAGATAAGCAACTCACTCACACGCAAATTCGATGACGTTGTTTTTTGGACGGACTCCACAATAGTATTGGGCTGGCTTCGCATGGCACCTTCGATGCTCAAAACTTTCGTCCAAAATAGAACTGCTGAGATTCACGAGTTAACTAGCAACCATACGTGGTGTCATGTGAGTGGCAAAGAGAATCCCGCAGACTTGGTATCGCGTGGCGTCCATTTACGAGATTTGTCAGGATCAAAGCTGTGGTGGGAGGGCCCTTCCTTCCTAAACAGTCTAACATTCAGTAATAAATTATGCTCGCACTTAGCATATGAAAATAATAATAATATGTCGCCTAATGATTTACCAGAATTAAAATTTAATAACGCAATCAATTCATTTATTTCTTATTCTAATGACTCTAATAATTTTAATTCATTGTTTCCATTCAATAGATTTTCACAGTTCAATCGTATGAGCCGCACCGCTGCCTATGTACTACGCTTTATACATAATGCGCGCAATAAGGGTAATAATAAACGAGCAGGACCTCTCAAGGTCAGTGAGCTTATCACTGCGACTCATACGTTGGCACGATTATCGCAGATAGAATCATTTCCTGCAGAATACAACTTACTTGCTAATGGTAAAAACTTAAAACCTAAACATAGATTGTCAAGTTTAAGCTTATTTTTTGATGACAATAGGATCATTCGCGTGGGTGGTAGAATCAATGCGTCACCTGAATTTAGTTATAACAAAAAACACCCAGTACTTATTTCAGGTAAACACAGGTTTACACTTTTATTATTTGCATTCGAACACATACAATCCTTGCATAGCGGGCCACAAGCACTATTATATCGAGTACGCGAGGATTGGTGGCCTATCGCGGGTAGGGACCTGGCTAGGAAGGTGACTCACCAGTGCGTTGTATGTACTCGCAATAGAGGCAGAACGTTAACACCGTTAATGGGTGATTTACCTAAAGAAAGGGTGAGCGCGAGTTTTCCTTTCTATCGCGTCGGTGTCGATTACGCCGGGCCAGTTTTCGTATTAAACCGTAAAGGCAGAGGCGCTAAACTTACAAAGGGCTACGTTTGCTTATTTGTTTGCTTTACAACGCGCGCGATACACTTAGAGTTGGTTAGTGATTTGTCTACAGAAGGTTATTTACTCGCGCTAAAGCGCTTCATTTCAAGGCGAGGAAAACCCACTGAAATATTTTCAGATAATGGACGAAACTTCGTAGGTCTCAATAACGATTTTGCTCATTTTTTAACACGCTGTAGCTCGGACATTGTTGATTACACGCATTCTCAACAAATTAAGTTTACATTCATCCCTCCATACTCCCCGCATTTTGGTGGCTTGTGGGAAGCAGGGGTCAAATCGTGCAAGCACCACCTCCGCCGCGTCGCCGGGAACGCTCACCTCACGTTCGAGGAGTTCACCACCACGCTGACGCAGATCGAGGCCGTGCTGAACTCCAGGCCGCTGGCGCCGCTGTCGCCGGACCCCCGCGACTACGAGCCGCTCAGCCCGGGACACTTCCTCGTCGGCCGCCCGCTCACCGCGCCCGTCTACGACGACGACTTGCAAGATGTGCCCGAGCATCGCCTGACCCGGTACCAGCGCGTGGAGCAAATCCGGCAGCACTTTTGGTCTCGCTGGGCCAACGAGTATATTTCGGAACTGCAGACGAGACTCAAATGGAGGCAAAACACATCCGAGCTGAAACCCGACACGTTGGTGCTGATCAAAGATAACAACTTACCGCCTTTGAAGTGGCAGATGGGTCGAATAGTGAAAACTATTCCAGGCAACGACGGCGTGTCGAGAGTGGCTGACATCCAGACGGCTGCAGGTATTGCGAGGCGCGCATACACGAAGATCTGCCCACTTTTCGACGATGACACGTCGAATTCGCAATGAACTGTTGAAAGCTGTTGCTTCCAAGGCCGCCGGCATGTTCAGGCGCATGATAGTTTGAGCCTACTAACGCCATCTACCTAACGATGGTGTCAACCGGACACGACTTAAACTTAGATTAAGTTAACCCTTTATTTGTTTCAATATGTCATTACCTACCTATATTCAATATTAATGTCGCTAATGTTAAGTAGATCTCGCTTTATGATTTTGTTACCATTATTTATGTCAAAATGTCACTTAAAAATCCGTTAAATAAATTGGCTTCTGATTCTGTACCGAACTGTTGCATTTTTATTAATTACCAAAAAACTCAAGTCTTCGTTGGCAAATTCACGCAATACGCCTAGGATTTAACAAGTGGAATTGCTTGATGGTTTGAATCAAATTTGAGTACGAAACATTGAAGTACGCGGCGGTACCTACATTATTACGTTATAACCGGACACAACATGATTGGGTGATGTAAAACATTTTGTAATATTTGAGGCTAAGTATGTTCTTTAATTCAATTATGTTTTGGCGGCAAAGGTGATGCTATCGATTTAAATGAAAGTCATTAAAGGAGGGCACACGCATCTGGCTAACTACCTACATTTAGGTTGACAATTATTCTTTGATTAGTATTCATTCTCTTGAACTATTTCATGTGTTGCATTTCTCATTTGTAAGTTTAAAGTTAAACCAAGATATTTACACACAATAAAAATTATTGGTTTTTACGTTTAGTGTTGGTTGATGTTTAATAATGGTATAGGTAATGGTTTTATTAACAACTGTAATTCACAGTTGTTTTAATATGTTCCGAGGATACATCGAATGGCGATTACAATAAACAAACGTCGGAGCCGCGATGATGAGCTGTGCTGACATCAGGACTTAACCCAGCGGTGCAGCAACAGAAAGTGATGATCCTGATATACGAGCGATGGCGGCATTGCGGTGGCCGAGGCAAGCCAGCGTTCGTACCGAAGTGCTGATTGACGTGTGAGCTGTGAATATTCCGCGGATTGTCTAGAACACAAAGGTGAATCGTATTCTTTCTTTCTTTCGATTCTAGTGCAGAATGCTCGTTAGTTAATGAAAGTTTTGGCGCGAAACTTTATGCGGGATCTTTTAAAAGGGTTTTAACTGTGGCGTATTAGTCAAACGCGTGTATTCAGCACAGAACGAATTTTATGTCATATTGGGAGACACCATCGGACGCCTATAGGGCTGTCTCGAAGTGTAATGGACACCATCAAACGCCAATAAGGCTGTGTTGAAGTGTCGGGGCTCGTAGACACAATCAGACGCTGATTCAGCTGTCTCGAAGCGTCGGGTCTATTGGAGGTCTTGAAGTACGCAATCAGACACCAGCTACGGTTGTCTTGAAGCCTACCATCAGACGCTTGAATGACATAACTTTGGCTTTCGAACCGATCATTATTTTTATGATTTGACTAATTTGTTGCATTTAATTGAAACTGTACAGATTAAAATCAGATGTAATTTGAGATGTCATTTGTTACCTTCTTACCGTTTTGTTTGGGTCAGGTTGACCGAGCAAGCTACTGCTGTGTTGTTTCTTTTGCAGACTGCTATCACACGAGGCCGTATGTCGGAAGCACTAGAAGGAACTGAAGTGGGCATTAAAATAAACGGCAAACTTATTAACAACCTAAGATACGCCGATGACACTGTCTTGATGGCCCCTAGCGAAAAAGATCTACAGACTATCGTAAGCAAAGTTCACCATCTCTGTGAAAGATATGGCCTCTCCATTAACACGTTGAAGACTGGGGTCATGGTTGTATCTAGAACGGCTATTGACCCTAAAATTAATGTCGCAGGAGTTGTTCTGGAGCAAGTCCGTCAGTACAAATACCTCTGTGCTTGGGTGAACGAAAAATAGACCTCTGACCAAGAGATAAAGGCCCGGATAGAGATTGCCCGTGCCTCGTTTAATAAAATGAGGAAAGTTTTGTGCTGCCTCCGAGTAATGATGTAAAGCTCCGAGCTCGCATTCTCCTTTGTTATGTATGGCCTGTCGTCTTATGCGGGTGTGAAGCGTGGACCATCAAGGACGATACTAATAGACGCCTAGAAGCCTTCGAGATGTGGTGTTATCGTCGCATGCTTCGCATCAGTTGGACTCACGGGGTTGCTAACGAAAGAGTTCTACAGCGTATATGTTGAAACCGTGAACTACTGCATAGCATCAAAAAGAAAAAAGTTGGATATCTCGGTCATGTGCTCAGAGCACGTCAAGATTCCAAGAGCTGATGGCCAACCAGTAGTGGAGAGGCACTGGAAGAAGAAGAATCACACGAGGACGTGTGAAGCGTCAGGAAGGCCGTGTCGGAGAGAACACAGATTCGATGGACTTGGCCAGTTGAAGAACTACTTTACTATCTACCTTGACTATGTTTTGAAATGTCAATGTCAATGTCAGCGACTAAATGTGATATTGGTTGCGTCAAGTCGTCTTAACTTGGGTGTAGTCGGTGCGAGGCTTTATGAGTGAACGACTGAATGAGTTTCGGTCATTTTCCGTTGTGTCTAGTTAGCCCATCTATCTTGTTGTACGGCTCTTCTTCTTGTTGGGACCGTGGGGCAGTGCAGACGTGTAGTGAATAAATCAGTGATGGCCACACGCCGAATTCACCGCGCTTCCTATATCCATTTACATCCTGACTATTCTTGATGATTATTGTAAAGTTGCTTAACGTTGTGATTAATACACGCCCATACATCAAGTTCCACGTTTTATTTCGAAGTTTCCGCCATAATCGAACCCAGTGATAACGAACTCCCCGACAAATATTTAATTCTTTAATTATTTATATAAATGTATTTTATACTTTAAAATCTAGAGTTTTGTGTTGATTTATTAACCTAGCAATGATTATTACTGTAAGTATTTGGGTAAATTTTATAGACAATCTGTTTTATAGATCCCTTCAAATACTTCCATTGTTTAGACACAAATTTTTTTACTACTAATTTTATTACTTGACTGATCTGCTATCTCTCTCTATCTTAAAAATCTCTCTCTCTATCAAAAGGAAAAAAAAAAACAGTATTGGAAAAAAGCGTGCCAACTAACATATGCCTCTCGGACTACAATGATTGCAGTAACGCGAGCAGCAAACTCCGTAGATAGTTACCAACTATGCAAGCGGCCATACGTGCAACGATACTTTTCAAATTTACAACCGAAATGTATGAAGCAGCGTCATATTTCACTAACTGCCTAACTACTGAATAACTAACAACCTTTCCACTAAAACTGAGCCTCCTTTTTATGGTGATTGTTGAACTAACAACATTTACCTGCTTAATATTTCTCTTTGTCCATATTTTTATGAGAAATAAAAATTAGATTGTAGAAAACAAACTTGTTTTTTTTTTCATGATTCCTACACATTGTAGTTATAACAAGTCTGTGTTGAATCCACTGAATCCCAGTTCACATGCCCCCATTCCACTCCCGCGCAGTAAAGTAGGCAATTTAAAAACAAACTGCTATGTTTTAATGACTACCGCATAAATATCTACAAGATGAATCATAAATGCAATGTAAACGAAACATTAAAATGTAAATAAACTTTCTCTGCGGTTGGCAGCACCGTCGCTTTGTATGTATAGTGTGTGTTGCTGAATACTGAACGAATACAGGACGTTACGAATTACGGGATGAAAGAAAAACATTAATTTGTTGATTGATGGTTTCAGTTGAATAACTTTCAGGAAGTTTGTTTTGCTTTTGTTGTGCGTTTTGATTGATTTTATTTGTGGTCATTTTGAATTCATTTCTCTTGAAATATGAATTAAAAGGTCATGATATGATTGACATCAGACAATTGTACGATAATTATCCATTATTAATTAAATTTAAACTAACAATTTTACACAATACGTTACAAGCTATCCGGTATTATTTTTGGCAAAAAACCACATGACGATTCACCTCTTTTCTCATTGGCCTCTGCTTGTAGATGACAGCCAGTCCGCTGCTCGACATTCACTTGCCGCCTTTACAAAGTATAATTATTATTTTATTCGTATCCACCAACCATCCGAAATTGTATAAAACTCAAAAATATTAACAGCAAGAGCACCCTGTACCACAAGTCTGCGGATTTAGCAAAATATTCTGAAATCGGACAAACGGATAAAAACCGTTTGTAGTTCATTGCTGTCTTTATGACTCCGACCGTGTATGTACGCTCTGCAAATATTAGCATTTGGATAAATAGCACGATTTTAAATTAAACGTTATTTCATTCACAAAAAAATAGTGTTTTTAATGCTTTATATTGAAACTAAGCACATCACTCACAAGTCAAAGTACAAAATAAAGTTATGATAAGCCCAAAAAGCCGTCTTGCAAGACAAGAAGATAATCTTACAAGATATTATTTTACAAGAAACTTAGCTGTTGATAATACGTGAGACTTTATAATAAAAATCTTACAAGGCAAGGAAATCTTTGGGAAGATCTTATTTCTGTAGTTTTTCATTAAAAAAACACAAAAAATGCAATGGCTCAATATTTTTTAAATAGTTCTTATATTCCATATTAGATTAACTTACATCGATCGTTGTATATTTTTATCGAGTTGTTTATATATTAAATCTTGGCACAATAGACACAAAAATTATAAGATAAGTAGTGGCAATATGCTTCCTACAGCTTTTATTTTTTCTGCAAAATAATAATCAAAATCCCGAATCACATGTACATTGTAGAGGTAAACAAAAAAGCTTTTGTACACAAAATAATGTTAAAAATGAAACGAAACGCCTTTGAATCAGACCGCGAGCAATTTCTCCATTATACAGAGGCACAAATAAATATTAATTCAAAACCAACTGAGCCGTATAATGATTTACTTGCTTTATGCAAAAGATTTATGATAATTGCGACCAAAAAGTTATGATAAACGCCTTACAAGTGAACCGAACCTTGGAACCCAACAGTCGAAGTCGAGACAAAACTCTACTTCATTAGCAAGTACGATATGACAACGGGTCAGAGTTATCTGTTTCCAATGCGAGACAAGGAAACCGCTATGTATAAAGATGTTGTGACGCATCTGTTTCACTCGCACTTAGAAGTGTTAGGAGTTGGACCTAAGTGACATTAGGTTTTAATACTAGAGTTTCGTATTAATATAATTTTATTAATTATTAATATCTTTATGCTTTGGAGTGTGAGTAAATATTCAAGTAAAACTACCCGTCAGCGACTTTGTAATAAAACTGGACTGAAATGTAAGCAAATGGTGAAAATGCATACATGAAAAAAGGCTATATCAGCAGGAATACATAAATATGGTGAGTGACAAATATAAATATAATATTAAGGGTGGTATTTGATGATTTAAAAGTACATTAAGCGCTTCATCAGGTGCTCGTACACGTAAAAAAGTCAATTAAGTCTTGCTTCTCAAGCTAAAGAGGCGTTCCCACGGTTCTACGCACAATTCCAGTTATAGATAGGTATCACGTTGAATATAAATATGTCGGAGATCGACTATGCTTATGGTTGATATAAGAAGAGTGCGGATTGCCAGTACCAAATATGGTGCTTGACAAAGTCTATGTGACATCGAGAGAGCAGCCGTCAGGGTGAAGGGGATGATCTCAAGTCTTAGCGACCAACGGGTGTAATTCTTGGTGTCTTGGAATCTGGTGCCTTCCTGTGAATTGATCAGATGTCCTACTGATTGCTATCAAGAGAAGATAATTACAGTGCTGAAACAGAATAACTTCTTTTATTGAACTGACTACCCACGTACGCCCACAATTCATAGATTGCCATAGAAGACGGCTCTGATGTCGAAGGTATTCCAGCCGCCTTCGATAAATATTTAACATGTGTATTAAATGACAATGAAAACATAATATTTATTAGTCGAATAGCATTTATATGACAATTGAGAAATCAGCCCTTAAACAAATTAATGAGTTTATTGATAATTACTCTAATTCGCAGTTGTAATAAAAAACTTGTACGATATAATATCCGATCCTTACTTCCTCACTTAGGTATTTATCTATAGGTTCTTTATCCTTATCTACCTCGTAACTTTTAATATAATAAATGTGAAAGTTTATGACTGTCTGCTCGTATGTTCCGCTATCACGTCTAAATGGCTGAACCGATTTTAATGAATTTTGGAATAGAGATAAATTGACAACCCGGGAATCCCTTTATTATAATAAAATAATAATACTAGCATTAATTCTGCTCTTACTAATCAGAGCGTGTGACTAGTAGTTCGAAATTGTATTTTTTGGTAATACAATTGAAAATGATGAACTCGTATTATTGTTCAATTAATTTTGTTCATGAGGCAAGTATTAACGTTATTTATATTTCGCAGAATAATTTTCTCTCTAAAATGTAGTATTTGGCAATTCTAAGTCAAAAAGTATTATTGCTTTGAGTATATTTCGTATTGTTTACCTCTAAAAAAATATTAACAAAAATATGCCTTTATGAGTCTGAGTAATATCAATGGACCAATTTGGCTATTTTTAAGGTGATTGAAGTTTAACTCTTACATTTACAAAATTACTATATTGTAAGATCTACATAACAATATAATGATACTGTTGCGTATTAACGCATCAACGTATTCGTGTCAAGTTTCCTCAAAAAGCGACTTAAAGAACTTATGTAAAGAGCTCTCTTCATGCTTACACTAAAAGAACCTGTGAAAGTCCTAATCTTTTCTAAGCCTCGTGTCAACATTCTTCCCTTTGTAGTCCTTCAACAAATTATTTTCGCACTCCGAAAAAGCTGAATCCCAAACTCCGACTAACCTTACAGAATAACAAATGTATTGAAGATGTGAAACAAATATAAATCGGTTTGTACCTCCATTTGAGGTGGGAATTTGTCTATAAACAGGGCCACAATAGCCGCTGGTTTATGTACCCGCATACTAATAAAATATATAGGGTGTGTTTACACGTTCGCTGGAATACAGGGTGGCGGGGAAGAGAATATTCTGGAAAAGCGGAACAATTTTTATTTATATCACGGGATTTGTCACACATTCACCTTTTTTTTAAGTTGAAAATCTCTTTTATTTACTTTTAGACAGTGTGTAGGTATATTATTATATTAGTTTTACGGATAATAATGATTGCAACTATTTTTAAAATACTTTATTTTTTTCTTGTCTACTTATATTACTATTGGTAAAATACAAAACATTGCAAGACCTCATAACATAACACAATTATATATTTTGAACTATATATACCTAAGTTAACAATATTTCCATTTTCGGTAAACACACAGACATAAGTACTTAATGTTGTTATTATATTGGTAAGCACTTCCATATGTCTGGTCCCAAGTCAACAAACAAAACAATTGAGCATCCTCATAACATTACTTGTGTTTGTAATATTCCCGTGTTTTGTAACAAATATATTATCTTAGGTCATACCGATGAGTGTTACCTGTACATATCATTAGGAATGAAAGTAATTATACCGAAAATAGTAGTTCTTTTTTTTGACTTCATTTAGAAAACGTAATGACGATTAGTTACATACCTATAAGTGTTTTTCATATACGTACAATATACGTTTTATTTATTTACTATTTTTTGACCTACAAGCATTTTAAACTGAAGATAACAGTCAGTAACATCATGGGAAATGGTTAAAGATTTTTAAATTTTTAGGGCTCTAAATATAAAAAATACTATTTAACAGTACATCTCAGCAAGATGGTAGTAATTAAAACAAAACACAAACTTTATTTTCAACTAAAAAATGAGGTCAATTATGATAATATCATGTACTCAATGCGAAGTTACGCCTGCTTCTATTAGTTTTATGTATTTAATTTAGTTTAATAGCTTGTATGTATAATCAGAATAAGGTCAATAACGTTAATACCATCACCCTGTATAGTTCTAAGTAATAGTTCCCTACACATCACCTCTTTAGCATTATTGAATCGATTCCACGAAACAGCTTTATAGCGAACCACTATACACTCCCCATATTACGACTGACCTGCAGCCTGTTAGCAAGCTATTGCAAATAGCTTTGAACAAATTACTTGTTTGGTTTATTAGAAATGTTTGCACTTTACAGAAATGTTTTTTTTTATTTTCAACGGCTTCAATTGTATATAGAATTGATCTTAGTTTTTTTAGTATTTGTTGTTATAGTGGTAATATTAATACATTTTCTGTAAAAATTTCAATTTTCTAGCTATCGCGGTCCATGAGATACAGCCCGGTGACCGACAGACGGACGGACGTACGGCGAAGTCTTAGTAATAGGGTACCGTTTTTAACTTTTGGGTACGGAACCTTAGAAAAAGACTAAAATGAAGATAAATTAGAAGGTCCGTAATTTGTCGCATATAAATAACTGAAATTTTCGAAAACGTATAAAAATCACCGTATTGAAAACTAAAAACAATATTGAATTCATAAGCATTTGTCTAAATTCCTAGAACAATAAAGCCAGGCGCCGCTATTGTTTGTATTTGACTTAATCGCATGTAATTACTTACTACGCCGGAAACCGATAATCTACTTAACAAGATTGAGCTAGTGTATTACAATATACTGCAATACGTCTAAACTACCCTATTTTGGAGGCTAATTCTTGTGTTAAATTATGTTGGGTTCCGACGTTACATAGTGTAACTGAAACTAACTATAATCATACTAAAATGTTAGTGTAACTATGATATTTAATTTACACATTTCTTTAAAAAGATTTTGCTTCGTATCTTGCTCAAAAGACAGCAGTTACATTTTTATGTCAAATGGAATCCTTGCGCCATTACCGAGTTAAAAAGCCGGATTGAAAGCGTTCTATTCTCAGTTTAAATTTTAAAAGAAACCTAGAAGGATGCAATGGAACGGCGCACGCATGCGTACACTGGATCAGTCGGCGGGAAGTCGTACGGACAGCAGTCAACCTCCATGCTTCGCGACCTACGCCGCGCGTACCAACACGCCATTGATGAAATCAAAAAGATCGCGGCATACAAACTTCTTGGTGATGACATTTTGAAGCTATTTCATTTATGGCCAGGCTTTGACGTGTATTAGAAAAGAAAAAAAATGAGTTTCGAATTAGAATAGTGTTTAGTGAGTGTGCAAAAATGTGTAAGATTATGAAAACTTTTCTATTGGGAATTGCAGTGTTGATCCGATTGACAGATTGTGTTGGTAAGTTATTTAACACTTTAAGTACTGATTGGATATTCTTAACACCTACATTTAAATTTTAATTAAGTATTCTAAAAGCCTACTGAAAATTGTCTTATATTTTTTTAAATATCAACAAATAATTAATTCCTTACCAAAATACTTGAACAATAGTTATTTGGGTCGTCATTTTCCCTTTAAAGCTTTGTCTCAAAAGTATTTTCTTGATCGTAATTCCCGGTTTGTCTTAGTAACACCGTTGGCACATCTGCCGCTTCCCAGGAGGAAATTGGACCAGAATTAAAACATGTGCGCTCGGTGCGAGGAAAACATTATTAAAATTTTATACACAGACCTCGGGAATAACTCGAATACGGAGGTAAGGGAGTGTAACGTTTTGTACTACGTTTTAATTATATTTGAACAGTAAATGAATACGGGTTTTGTTAGATAAGATGTAAAAACACCTTCAGAAGATGAGAAATTTTATTATTATTTTTGTGGTATCTCATTCTCATTTTTGTCTGTAAGTCACGCTTCCAGGTCATAATGACATTTTTATGAGTTTTGAAATAGAAATATGTAGTCCAAAGCACTGGGACGGACACAGCTACTTTTGCTTGCAGGAGTAAGCTGCATTCCTATGGGAAAATCACTTAAGAAGTTGTCGGATACATAAAAATAATTAAAAAAACTTTACAACCCGTTAAAATAAGTTTAATTTCAAATTATAATGATCTCGTAAATCTAAGAAGTTACATAATTAAGCAGTCATTAGTTTCAAGTGGGTGTAGATTAAAAAACTATTAATTTATTTATTTTATAAACCTTTATGGGTTCCCTTTTTTATTTTGTTTGAATCTCTATGTTTTTGTTCATATTTATGTAGGTCAAAAATAAAACTGTAAAATACGAATGCATTACAAAAACGGTTCTTCATAGCCTTTGGTCTACTCTTAACGCCTAATTAATTATTAGGAAGTATGTTTATGTGTCTGTAAAATTTTAAATTATTTGGCAAATTTCCTACTAACGTAAAATTCTACGAGCACATTTCAAATAAATTGCCTGCAATATTTTTCTTTAAATGAACCTTTACAAGAATTTAAAACGTGTAAATATAAACATTACCCGGGACGTTGATTCTAAATAATGACAAGCTTATATTATAAGTTACGGTACTTAAACACGTGTCTTAGCAAATGGGACTCCAGAATATACAAATTTATATGTTGACTTTCTTATGTTGGCTTTTCATTTCTTATTATGACAATTGCGGCATCATTATCAATCATGAAGTTATCGATATTTCCATCATGGTGATTGAAATTTTGGTGGCCCGTTAACTTCAGGCTATTCGAGGACCACAAAGGCTGGTTTTATCCGGATTCCTTTGTTCACTTCTATTATCAAGAACTGATGAAAGCGAAGACCCGCTCTACTGTAGTTTAAGAGTAAGCCCCAAGTCTATTGAAAAAAACTAAATTAAATAACTAGCATTCTTTTAAAGCCTCTTTTTAACGACACTCATCTATAAAAATAAAAACAAGGCCAATTCGATATGAAAACAAAAGACAAGAAAGGTATTCCATTTTCAAATTGCTATTTTTGCACCTGAGTCTGTAGCTTCTTCAACAACCTTCCACTTACATCATTTTTGGGTTGAAATCCCCCTCGTAACATATTCAGTCATACCGTGAACTGTCAGATAAATGTCATCTGTCAGATACAGCCCTCACAGTTGTCAAATGTATGATGGTTGCAATATATCACTCATAGGTTTTAAGGAAAACGACTAGCTGGTTTAGTAAACATTAAAAGCTGTTTTTTTTTAAAGTAAAGTATTTTACAATTTCATTAGCAAGACTTTTTATCTGCTTTGAATACTAGCTACTTACACTATAATAAATCAAATTAATAATACCATTTACCAAATCAAATTAATAGGATAATGCTATTAACCTTTTCACATTGTGTCCAACAAATTGATCAATCCGTATTAACAATGATGTGAGTGCTTAAAGACGCGTTGTAACAAAAATAAACAATAAGAGTTTGCAATCTCATCAGGGAAATGTTTTCTTGTTGACTGTTATTCTGGGAAACGAGGGTCTCCGCCGCCTATTGTCGAAAAAGACTGATTTCTGTAGAAGCTGGTATTAGCACGCGGATTTACTTATCTCCCGGGACATGCTATTGTACCTAAACTTTGGTATTTAGAAGCTTTGTTGTGAAGACAAATTAAAAAGGTTCTCCGAAGTCAATCTATGTCAAATCGTATTCAAAGGTGCATTGAACGTTGTCCAAAACAAATATTGACATTAAATAGTAGTATTCAATAAATGTTTGAAGGTAAATGCAATAACGTCAGATCAATGAAACTAGATATTAACTTTGTTTGATAAGTCTTACTGTTAGCTGAATACAGAACAGATCTCCAGAACTAAAGCTTGAGTAAACTGGGAAATCAATTTACTTATTGACTTCGGTATTCAATAATTCAATAGATTGATCAATGTAGACTTGTACTCGAGTGAGAGCGGTGCCACACGAGCGTTGCTGTTGCGTTGCTACAACTGAGCGGTAACGCTCCGTAGTTTTACATAAAATGGGTACCTAAATTTTAACCTAAGCCACACGTGCGGCAACAGAACGCGCGAGAAGCGGTCAAGAGGCGTGACAGACGAGGCGGGGGAGAGGTGATAATAAAGTGACAACGCAGCGCAGCGCAGTATGTTTTAAAAAATCATAAGCTGTTGCATTGCGACATCACAGCGCTCGTGTGGCACTCTGTCCGTTGAAATCACTGCGTTGCGAAGACGTAACGCACCGGCAACGCCCGTGGGGCACCGCTCTTATTTGAAGGATGATCACGTTTGCCAATAGGTTAGTTTCAATATTTTGTGTCACCTATACCATTTGGATGCCAGCTTCTATGTTTTTGAATATTCCAACAATACTGTTTTGTATTAGGTTCGTGACTATTCAATGATTTCAGTAAATATAATGCAATGATATCAGTAAAATGGATACATTGAAGCTTAACAATGGTTGATTTAAACATAAATTGGAATATACTTGCGGAAAATGGCTTATCGTTGTTAGGTTAATAATTACTAGATTAATAGGTAGGTAGGTATATTAGCGGTATTCCAACAATATTGATGGTTCATCTCCGTCTTTAATATTATTATTACAGTAGGTAGAGTAATATCTTAATTTATTAAAAGCCGTTTCAGACAGTTTCCTTTACTTATTTAAGAAAAAATATATATTACTTTTATATATTTTACTACAAAGATGTCCGTTGAAAATCTAATAACGTTTTGTTTGACTTAAATCTAATTTGCCCTTATTCTTATCTTTTTCGTCTTATTTTATAAGTATTTTTATTTCTGAAACGTTTCAAGTATTATAAAAGAAACTTTTCTTAGTTTTTTATGAGTATGGAAGTTATAGATATTAAAATTATTTCAAGAAATTTAGAATAGACTGCACTTGAAGGTCTTAACGAGTGCATAATATCTGTAAATGTAAACGCCTAGAAAAGTAAGGTAGCCTTAATTAGGAATAATTATTTTACTAGTCACGTGATTTTTTTCCTTTTTATTAATACTCTATGGAAAAGCTTAGCTGGCGCGAGTGTGAATAAACAATGAAATGGTTATAACAACAAGATGTTACTGACAAAGGTAATTGAACACTTTATTATACACTAACCTGTCGAAAACAACTACCGACTTGGTATGACGACTGCAAAATGGTGTCTATTTTGTGAAGGATTAGTACCGTGCAAAAAATAACGCATCATATATTTAAAGCATGGATAATCACTGAATCAAAAATATGTAAAATAATATAACTTTACAATCATTTTTAACTAACACCGCTCGTGCCATTAAGCATGTCGATCCTATAAAGCACGTTATCTATCGTCATTATACTCCTGGCTCTGCTATTAGATCAGATTTGCCATCAATGTCACTAACGGGCTGTATGTCTCCGGTGATCGATGCTCGCGCGTGATCAATTTGACACCACACATACACACACATATAAACATATGTGCACTCGCAATATGGTACACATACACAGGCGAACCGGGAACGTTTGTCTTCCCAATCGGAAATTGTGGTGAGTGCCGCAAGATGCAGGGGTGAGAGCCTTTTGCTTTATATGTTTGTAGTAATAAATTAAAAGTAAATTAAACATGAATTTTCTAGGAGTAGTTTATTGTACCTACGTAGTTGAATTTTAACTGTAATGTCGCTGAAAACCATCAGTTCACGAACTAATTAAAAGAAATGACAGTCTTATTTTTATAACAATTTTAACTTTTATTCCAACTCCTAGTTTTAATGACCAAACCATTTTGCAGTAACTTGCAAACTATATTCTTAATTTAGGGGTCATTTTGTATGTAACCAATAAGTGGAATATGAAGCAAGTACGATTGATTAATTTTATCATTTATTCATTAACACTGCAATTGAAAACTTAGATAGACGACATTACCATTATATTTAGACCATAACACATCAATCCTTAAATCCTTATAATATTGACTAACATAGTTCAACTCCGTAAAACGACTCTACCATCAATCAGTTTTCTTACAACTTTTTCAAACCAATTACGTAAGCACAAAACTAGTCTGAATACCGTCACATGTAAATGGCTTGATAGAAACCGTGTCTATAGTTTGTAGCATCTTGTATTGAACCAGTTTCCTTTGTAGTGATCGCATTGCAGCATTCACATCCTTACAATGCCTCTTACAGGATCATGTTGTAAAGTAGCACAGTCTTCATGAAAGTAACGGTTAATGACACAAAATGAACAAGTTACATGAGGAGTAAAAAATTATAATATTAATATTTAATAACAACAATTTGAAGTTGTAAATACTGGAAAAAGGAACGCGGGCGTCCGAGCATTACACGACTGGGACTTGAAACCAGGACCTTTGGATGACTGGTCCAGTATTTACAACTTAAAAAATTAATAAATTTGCATTTATAATGCAAAAATTTAAAGTCCAATCTCAACAACAATTTGGCCAAGGTGTCCGAGTTTTTGGTGTCCGAAAAGTCATTGATCCGAAAATTTATGTAATAGAGTAAAAATAAATCTAGTGCAAGCTAAGCTAAATGCAAGCTTGTATGATAAGCAATACATAATGGTCTAGGGGAGAACCTAGGTTCACCCAGACACACGCAATTGAGCAAATTCTCAATTGGCTCGACCCGGGAATCGAATAGGTCTAACGAGACTATTGTGGTTCTTTTCAACGCTTTAAAATAAGTTGATTTTGTGTAAATAAAAATATATAATTGTTTGACGACCTCTGTGGCGCAGCGTTAAATATACCGGACTGCTAAGCGGATGGTTCCGGGTTCGATCCCCGGGTCGGGCCATTTTCGTAAAAATAGTTTTTTGATATTGGTTCGTATCTGGGTGTAACTAGGTTCTCCCCTAGTCCATTGTGTGGTACCTATAACTCAAGTGCTTACTGCAACTTACTTTAGGGCTACATAATTGGGGTGTCAGTCTGGAGATTTATTTATATTTATTATTTAATTTCACTACGGCGTTGTATCGCAGAATTTCAAAAGGAAAGGCTCCACATATAGTCAGTAAATAAAAAGTGCACTTTCTTTTATCTCTAACTTCAATCACGGCAAGCTCTGTATGTCAAAGACTGACTTTTATAGGTCGAATATCGAACCCCGGCAGCGGATGTCAAAATATTTTTTAATTCTAGGAACACGACTGCGCATAAAGGAAATAAACGCGATGTCTTTTTTGAGGCTGTTGACATTAAAAGCATAAACTTATAACATTGGGGATTCAAACTATAGTTTTTCCTTTATTTTTGGCTTTACAGATTTTTTTTATTCACTGTACAAGTGCAAGGACTTGAACCTTATATTTTTTTACAAAACACTTTGTTTACTGCATTAAAACCTGTGTACCTACTCACTTTATAATAAAATGTATATTTATATTTTATTATAAATAAGGTTTAAATAAATGAAGTTGAGGTTTTTAGTGTTGGTATGATATTAATAAGATAAACCAATTTTAAAATTAGAAAGCATGTCTAAAATTATCCTTGTAAATAACATTATTAGCTACTAGTGGCCGCTCGCGACTCCGTTCGCGTAGAAGTCGGTTTCCTGTGGGAATGCGACGTTTTCCCGCGGTAAAAAGTTCCCTTAATTCTTTCATACATATATTTTTGGTTTCTAGAAACGTTTTCGCAGCGCAAGCAACGGAAGCCCTCAAGGATGAACAATTTTCCTCGTTTTTTCCCATTTTCCATGATTTCTTCGCTCCTAATAGTTGCAGCGTGATTTTATATAGCCTAAAGCCTGCCTCGATAAATGGTCTATCCAACACAAAAAGAATTTTTAAATTCGAACCAGTAGTTTCTGAGATTAACGCGTTCAAACAAACAAACAAACAAACTCTTCAGCTTTATAATATTAGTATAGATCCGTCGCGTCGGGCAGTTTTCCGATTAAATACTTTTTCCTGTAGCAATGAGGTATTTGTTCGCGTTATAAAGTGCCCTTTATGTAATTCCAAGATAATGCCCATTTATATACCTATCAAGTTCCCTTTAAATCCGTTCAGTAGTTTCGCGTGAAACAGTAATAAACACACGCTCACAAACATTCGCTTTATAGATAGTGTTGGCAATATTTATTTGCTAATCAGGTACGACTAAGCCATAAGCCGTCTAACTGGCTCCGTGCTCTGTACCAAGAACCAATAATTAAGTGAAAATGAGTACCCTTTAAGCCTTAGTGGAGCTGTCAGTGCAACGCTTGCAAGCCTTTTGAAAATATTTCCCAGAATGCCTTTATCCCCTACTCTGCTCTAGGTTCGGCACTTACTTACTTCATTTTTCAGTTCTGATTTGAGAATTTCTTTTAATTCAACTTTTTCAATTACGTTTGCTTTACCGGAGTTCCGTAGTGCAAACTGAGCAACTTTTATTATTGTTTTTATTTAATTTATTCAATTGTACCTATATTATAAATGTGAAAGTTTGTGAGTATGTATTCTTTCACGCAAAAACTACTGGATGGATTTAGATGAAATAGGTTATACATCAGAATAACACATAGGGTACTTTTTACCGCGGGAAAACTTCTCTTTCCCACGGGAAATCGACTTCCACGCGAACGAAGTCGCAAGCGGCCACTAGTACGACAATAAAAGTTATTTTTGTTTCTGTTAATAAACGGCATTAGCTCATTTGATTTAGAACTTTGACTAAATCAATTGTACACATGTATGAATGCGGCTTCTTAGCTTTGAAGTAGATTTTTTGTTTTAATAGTAGATCCATGAGCTTTATGATTGAAATTCTCTCCACAATTTAATACAAACCCCGGGGGTAGTCAAAACATGAATTCGCAAGTTTGATATAAGATCAATATTTAATTAATAGATTGTCTAGTTTTATATTGACCTTCGTCTAGTTCCTAGTTCTAGTAGGATACCACAGTTTTTTATCCATTACGGAACCCACAGTGTATTATTTAATACAAATACCTGCTCTTTTAACGGATTCCTTTTAAGCTGAAGCTAGAATTTCTGTGGTTGAAGTACCTTTCCATTATGTGTTTTTGATGCAGACATTTTTCAATGTATTTTTCTTTCAATAGTAAACTTAATTCACAAAATGCATTGCTTAAAAATTGTATCCGTATGAAGAAATTTAAACTCTTGCCAAAAACCAGAGGATTTTGTGACAGCAAAATCTATTGTCCCTATTAAAATCAATAATACACTAAAAGTCCGATAAATTCGTTTATATATAACCGAAACATAAAACATAAACATAACAGCTACCTTTTATCTACTATATCCATTGATCTTTTACAGCTTTAAGTAAAACCAACATAATAAAAGAAATAAACACTCGTGTACAAACAACTCAACTATGACCATTATTCTCATGTGTCGCTCTGAATAATTTTTCCTTTGAATCCCACCATTTATCATACGTCACCCACAACGGTATATGAAGTCGCCAAAATAACACAAAAATAGGGCATTATTTATCAAACGTAGGGTTCTGTAGGGCTGCCATAACGGGGGCCCTTTTATCAAATAGCGGCGGAACCACCTTTCTTGTGTTAGCTAAATGACCGCCATTTTAGAAGGCGTTAAATAAAAATCTACACCGCGCTTTTTGTATGAGCAACATTTATAAGAAAAACGGTTTTTTAAGTCGCAGCCTGTGTAACTTTACGAGTGTGTTTCTCTATTGTTATTTGAAGAGACACACACCGAATCCAAAGTTTTCAAACAAAACTAATTAAAAAGCAAATCGTGAACTTAAAATTACTTATTAATAATTTAGATGCTGACGAATGTAAATATATATTTAGCAAATCCTGGACTAAATTTGCTTTTTATTGAATAATAATCAGTTAATTCACAGCCATAATGAACCATTTCTCAAGTTGAACGTTACCTCAAGCTTGCATTCCTGCAGCTTCACCCGTGAAACTTCAAACTCTCAGTTTTTGCATCTAAAAAAAATTGCTTGCATATATGTAATAAACTCTGCGGAAATTAAACGAATTCCAACCGGAACTCCTCCATACAAGTATTTTCATTTCAGCAGAAAACTGCACTAAAATTCTAACGCCAAAACTCAAAGTAGAATGAGTACATTCCTTCATAGCGTCGCAAAGCTCTACATAAATATTGTTTAAAGGTGAAGCATTTTCCTCCGCAATTATTTGAAGATGTTTAATACAACTACAAAGCGCGGGGCTACAATAAATTGTCTAAAAGCTCAGATGCTCTTAATTTCGGACACATTTTTTATATCTCCATTCTCTTTCCGACATTTCCAGCCAAGATATTAAAAGATTTTTGGTAGTAAAAAGCGTGAGAAATGCTTCGTATTTTTAAGTGAATAAGCCGGTGTTTCTGCCATTTTGGTTCACAGGCACTGTGCTTGCACGATCACTTTGAAATTTAAGTCGCTTTGATATTACACTGCGAACTTAAAAGACTTTTTGCTTACAAGCTAACCAATTATGTACGAAAGCATTCGTTTACTTTTTATCTCTATAGAAAATGTTCATTTTATTAATTAAAATACAATTAATTCTGCAGTAAATAATAATGGCAGTCTGTCGGTTGTCGCTGCCCTGTAGCAAAGTGCTTCGCTTGTAATTTTATTCGGAGTGAGAGTCTGAATGAGCTTTTTCATTGCACGCAACATCAGACATTAATTATATCTGGCGTAGTAGTTCGTGGTACGGAGGTGTGGCAAACTGAGACCAATATATTTGATGTCACATTTTGTGTGTTGTACTTTGAAAACACTTGTTTAGAATATTTTTATTAGGTATTAAATCGCAGTTGGGTATATTAAGTATGAAAATAATATGTTGTGATTGTTTTTTTATATTGTAGATAAACAAAGTCCATAAAATACGGATTTAAATATTTTAAACAGTATGTGTGTTACCGTATATCTCTCGGGAATAGGTCGAACAATCTGATAATTCTGATAATTCGAAAGCGCCACATAAGAAAATTAATCAACACGATTAAAAATAAACCTACACGTATGATTGATAAGTAAATATTTACTAAATACAACTGACGGAGCCAGTATGTAAACACCCGTAGCAATATTTCATGATTTATTCTGTATATTCGAAACCACAAGCGAAATAAAATTGAAAGCTTCCAATTTTAACGAATTTAAATCGAGAATGGCGCGATAATTGGCACCAATCGATGTTTTAAATACATGCTGTTAATAAATATTGGAATCTGATTGTTGTATTCGATTTTCGTTTGATTTGTGAATGTGAAGGCGTACAATTTCAGTCAAATAGGAAAGATAAAATTAAAATTAACACGTTGATGATTGCCTGAAATGCGAGAACACGTTCTGTCATTTAATTTAAGTACTTACGTGTAGTTATTTAATTATAGCGAGTAGTTAATTTAACAACACACATAGTTATCTTACTGTAGAGAATAACATAACAAAATTATAAGAAAAGCCTACATGCGAGAGTCGCGCGTTATAATTCAATTGTTTTGCCGTCAAATGACGCGGAACGTTCTAATGCGTAACCATATATTTACTTTATCCAAAAAAGAACATCCCCTTTTCTTTATTTTGTTTACATGCCAGCGACAAGATAGCGGAGCGGTTCAACCCAGTATTCCGATAACGTAGCGAGTTTTTAACGCAAAGAACAGTAAACTGACGCAGTTGCCAGCAAAAAAGATAACAAAGACTTGTGGAATAAAATGAAACATAAAAACGAGAAACAAGTTCCGTTTTCAATACATACGAAAAGGGTTGGACACTGATCCTCGCTGACTGCACGGTTCGCTTTTTGTGAAATGTTTTACTTACAAATTACACAAAGCTTTTGCCATACGATTAAGTTATGTTTATAGAAATATAAAAAAAGAAATGAATAAAGCACATTCTATTTCAGCCAACGGCAATACTAAGATTTAACGTCTACGGGAAAGCAGTTAGGATGTTTTTGTTGACATCAAAGCTATCTCTCTATCTATCATTTCTCACATTCATAAATATTTATTCGTCTGTGCATGTCACTGTTATACATACATACACGGTAATACAGTTTTAATAAATCTTCCCTTTTTAGATAGGTTTACAAAATTCTTTACAAATCATCAACAAAAAAACATTGTAACTATTGGTAATTTTTAATTCAAGTTCCGTAACTACCTGTACATATAACAAACTGACAACCGATTTGACATTTCAATACTTCTATTCCTATAGATATAACCACACAACACGGATACGGTCGTAATCCGAAAACGGCTCTTAGATCGTCCGATAGCACAAAACGCGTTGAGAAAAACACGCAAACATTCGGTCCCATGTTGCGGCTCTTATCTTTTGCATTCGCCGATTATCGTTTTCCAATATTCCGTTGGAGCATGCTCGGGTAAACTTTGAGAATCTCTGGCAAGTTCCGTGGTATGTGAACTAAATTCAAGAAAGTTTGAGAGCCGTTGAATATTTCGAGTTGATTGCTCTGTAGTGGTTTGGCGGTAGTCACGATTTATTGGTTGTCGAAATTTTCTTTGGGAATCATTTGTTACCATCTTCAATATCGTGTGTTAGGATTTGTTTAGTGAAATATTGCGCATGTAGAAGAAAGAATTATTTTAACTTTTATATCTCAGTCTCAGTTGTTTGAATAGCGGATATCCTTACCGGTTATTAACGTTACTCTTTTTCCACATCCTATTTATATTTAATTTATAAGCGTAGAATTAATAAACTATCTTATGATACAAATTAGGTACCTACAAGTATATAATGATTTCTTCCCTTATACCCGAGAGTATACCCTCTCAAAGGACACACTAATTCCTCCTCTTAACTTATTCAGAAAGCTTTGTTCTTTCTCCGGATCTAATAACAACCTCAAAAGAGTTTTAAAAGCCGATTTAATTTAAAGCTGGACACTCGAGAACAATCTTTTAAGCTTTAGCGAATATAATCTTCACTTAATACGACAAAACTACTTCAAAGGTATGGGAGTTTCAATTTTGCAATCTTGCGTCCAAACTAAGTTTTAAATGCTGTTCGATCATTCCTGACGGACAATTTTAAAGTTAATAGCAACAGTAACTCAAGAATTTTGATCAGGAAAGTTTGGGTAAGCTGATTCACAGTGAATCAATAAAATTCGTTTTCGTTTGGTCGTGTTTTTTATACTATGTTAAGAGGCTGTAAAACTATCTGGTACTTTGCAAGATGAAAGACACAGGGTCGGAAAATTGATTGACCCCTACATAAACATGACCCTAATATCTCCGGGTTCTGCTACTGAGCCCTTTAGGGCCCATTTAAGTTCCACTTTATTTGATGGTGACGTATGAAGGACCTCTGAAAAGGGTTCAAAGGGAACTAATGTCAACAGGCCAAAACCTGATAGTCAGGAGTAATACATCTTTATTAGGTTAAGGTGCATCTTTGAACCCAGGTTCAAATTAAGTTTGACAATTCATCGAAGGCTTGTTAAAACTAATTAATTTAACCTCCAGTCCCTAAAAATAAATATACTGAGCTTTTTACCATGAAATATGTCTTATAATGAGCCTTTACATGATTCTATTGAACAAAATTACGTTTCGCTGTGTACATTGGATAAGGTATATTAGCTTACAAGTTGTGCAATTTCATAGAGTACTTGTACAGTAGCAATTTAGTGTAGTAATTGGAGTACCTACATAGAGGGCGGAATTCATTAGGGTAAGAGTAAAATCGTACTTTTGTGACGTGTTTGCACCTACTCATCTGGAGATATACTTTTTGGACTTCCACATGGTTTTCTTATGAAAATTAATAATATAATTATTTTAAACTGCCATCATAACTGTAATATTGAAGATAGCAACCAGAAGATTATAGAATTTATTATCAGGCTGATAACTTACTTTAAATAAAAGGAAGAACTATTTGTAAGACTGAATTTTAATATAAAGAATACGTATACAGTAAAGAAGTTATAAATGTTTAACTTCAATATAATTTCTATATTGCATATTGAAATTACTATGAAAATACCTGGGAATTCATACCCTCTCTTTCATATCTTTTATGGAGCTACACACAAACCTAAAAGGATTAAGTAGTTCTTTTTTCTCTGTAAAGTATTGTTTGTATTTATTTTATAATAGGTAAATACCTAAAGAAAATAAAAAATGCAGCAAAGCCAACTCTCTCTTTGTCAGATTGAACTTGACAATTCTATTGTGTTGCCACGCAAGGCAAGCACGGTTTGAACTATAATTTAATTTATTTGGTTAATATAATTACTATAATTTTATAAGTTTGGTTTGCTTTTAAAACGTGTCTCATTTACGTTATTTGTAATATCATTGTTTTTACAGTCGGCTAGATTAGATACTTTATAAAAAACACTTTAAAGGTAATTTATTTTTAGCTAGTTTATGGAATATTTTATAATTATTTTATCTATCTTTAATAATATTATAAAGCTGAAGAGTTTGTTTGTTTGAACGAGCTTATCTCAAGAAACTGGCTCTAATTAAAAGAAAACAACTTTTTCAACACACTTGCTCGGTAAGTGAGCCTTATTACATCGTTTTAAGGACCATAAGCCGACCTATTATACACTCGTGCATAATAATAATACACACAAGTGCGTAATATAACGTTCCCTAAAAATTTCTACTTCCCATTACTGCAAATAATATAGTAAACAACAAAGAGGTTTCCACATTGTCCATATTAGAAAAAAAAATATTAATTATTATCAAATTGATAAACAATAATTTGTTACAAAATAATTGTATTTTATCCCAAAAAATGTATTTTCATGTAGGCTGCATGGCGCGTGCAGAAAAAAAGTTGCGCGCCATTTCCCAAATTCTTTTTATTTTGTCAACATTGTATTTGTTGCTCTGTGTTGAAAAACGATTAATGCAAAATATGTTTGTTTTTTTCTCGCAAGTGAATTGAAAAAGTGCGTATGAAACTCGTGAGCAACTTGTTCATTAGGCACTCGGCTGATTTACACCCCCGCCTGTTGCTCGGGCTGCAAGCTCAGCCTAGTGTATAATGAACAACTTTGAACAATTGTATCATAATATATTATTACATCCTGTCCATTAATTGAGTAAGTCATTTAAATATTACGATACAACTAAAAGGAGCGGATCACCAATGTACAGTATATCAAAAACGAATACACTTTTGAGGGCTTTTCTTGCGTGCGCTTTATAAACCGTGAAAATTCGCCAAAATTCAAATTAGCTTTTCAATCGTTTTTCCTTAAAAAAACGTTAATGAAACCGCCGTATTAAACAGCTATTTTTATCCAGCATGTTGTTGCATCGTTCCCTCTATAATTAGACAGAGCTTTCTCTCTCTGTCTGCAATCCAACTAGGTTCTATTGTGTGCATCCGGTAATGCGAGATAATCGCGGATCAATGAGTAGAAACAACAAACAAACAGCAGATACCATTATTATTAACGTGAGCATTAATAAGATGTGCAGCGAAGAGATAACTAATTTATGGAACTGGTAATGCGATAAATATAATTAAAACACGATTGCTGATAATAATAAATATAAGAAGATGTTTAATAACTGTGTATTAAGTAAAAATAAGGAAAGAAGTATTAACTAGTTTAGAATTGTTAAATAAATAAAATATATATATTCAACAATGTTTCGTCCCAAAATTGTAGTTTTAACTGCTCTGTAGGAAAAACGCAATTTTAAAGATTTACCTTTTAATACGTAAAAAACTATATATAGACCTTTTCGTCTATTGCAGACGATTCATGGTGTATTGTAAGAAACTATAACAAAGCCACAAACGTACCCAAATGCAAGAAACACAGGTTCACGCATCATATTGATATCACCGTTAAAGTTGTAACAGCTTGGCTGGGACATGGCATTATAACGCGTGAAAGATTGCTTTTGTTCTTTTCATTTCCTAGTAAAATTGTAGAACAACTTATTTGTACATAGCTTGTTTCCCCTCGGTATGATTCTTACTTTTTTTATTAAGCTGAAGTTGTCAAATACTGTAAATACTTTTGTAACTGATGAATACATTTGCTTTCTTTTTAGGAATCCCCACCCAAAGGGTAAAATTGGGACCCTATTACTAAAACGGACGTGCGTTCATCCGTCCATCTGTCGTTCTGTCCCTAAGCTGTATCTCATGAACCGCTCATCTCATAGCTAGACAGTTGAAATTCTCATGGATGATGTATTTCTGTTGCCGCTATGACCACAAATACTAAAAATAAAATAAACATATTTTCGATGGATAATATCGGGAAAATATTTTAGTTTGAGAACTACCTTCAAAAACCAAAACTCAAGACTAATCAAATCCAACAATATAAGCTCATTGAATACTGACATGCTACACTACACCTGTAAATAATAACATTTGACAACGTGATTTATCGCGAATAACGCGAATCGACTCGATTAGTTCCGCATCGATTGATTGAATAAATGTTCATTTAGTCACTATATTTACTCGCGTTTATTCATTAACGAAATAAATAATAATATTAATTCAAACACCGTATACTGCTTATATTACATTCCGTATATTAATTTTACAAATAAATGCAAATATAAAAGTTAAACTACAGTATCAGGCTACAATTCATTAAAAAACGACTGAACTAACAAAAGAATAACGACTTCAAGCAGTAAATTATTCGTTCATTTGTCGCGCACTTATCTACTAACGTTGATATACTTGTACCATTTTTAAGCACAAATAAAAAACAAAAAATATTAAAAAAAAATAGGTGGAATAAAAACAACAAATATTTTGTATCTATGCCTCATTTTTAAATAAACGATTATGAGACCAATATGTATCAAACCTTTATCCTTTGAACTTTGGTAGAATATAAGAGTTCGAATATGAAAAAAATAGTTTAACAAAACACCATGATATCTCTTTAATTTGCAGACTAAATTGCTTAAGCCACAGATAAAAAAATCTTTGAAAAATCAAAATTTATGTTTATTTAAAATTCTTTAGATACCCAAGGCCAATAGATTTCAAAAGCCCTAAGGTTTCGGAAGCGTCATCGCTGAAAAAATATACACTTATTTTATTCACGCAAAACGTCTACATTTCCTCGCAAGTGAAACCGCGGCGGGTACACTAGTCAATAAGTAAATATAATTCCACCAATCAATGCCGTTAATAAATTAAAGTAAACGTCAATAAATTAGACATCAGTGTAGGCGTTCATTGAATCGACGAAGTAAACCAAACTGGATCGGACAGGTTATTTGAATTTAACACAAACAAGTCACTCAAAATGTTAAATTTATTTTAATTTTATTTATCCACTTCTGTTCAGAAATTCAATTAAATGGAAATAAGGGTATAGTCACTTGAAAGGTTACGGTTTTGCTAAGCTGTTTATTATGTATCATCAACAGACATGAGACGTACAACTGCTGGACGAAAGTTAATTCTTATATGAATATTAGGTTTTTTTATATATTTTTAAGAACTACCTTTATGAATGTAAAAAAAAACCATCAAATTATTATATGTATTAAAAAATATAAGTATTTTTAGACAGTTTAAATCAAATTTGTGGTTCATCAAAAACAATTTTTCATTTGCAAATTTTGCAGAAGCATAAAATGGATGTGAATATAACTTGCGTATTTAGCAAAGTTTCTAACAAACGTACGTAAACTAGAACTAATAGGAAAACTTGCAAGATTTAGCTGGAAACACTCTAATAAGCTTAGGTTACAACTGTGTGGGTTTAAAAATGGTTTTTGGCATTGAATTTATAACAGCATTTTTAAAGCTGTTTATGTATATTCCATTACCAGAGCGAACGGTAAGAAGTATCACTAATCTTGAAGAAAGTTGAGATTTGTATACAGGGTTATTTAAAATATTGTATATTTTTGCAATTAGCGCATCCTCTCTTGCAGGCGGCTTCCTTACATCAATCCCAATAACATTTACATTTTATAACATTTTTAGCGCTCTGTCTGTCTGTTACCACATAAATTTTGGTTTGAAGGTGTAATAGAAGAAGTAAAGAAAAATAAAAGTCTATTTTATTGTTTAAACCCAAAAAAAACTTGTTCTAAAATCAGTAACCGCGGTTTAAATTCACCATAAGCTTGAGTAGAAATGTTTAGTTTTTTTGGGATTATAAAAATTAATGATGGTACATTAATTTCTAGTAAATTCCACATTGTTTTCTAGTAAAATGTTTATATTTTATTTTCATTTAACATTGCGACTTGTAAACCAATTAGCGCTTGCGAAACTAATTGATAGCGATGTCTGCGCAAAGTTCAATATTTGTTATATTGAACTTTGATTTGAATAGAAACGAATAATATAAACCATAAAAATAATATTAAAGATACCAAACAAATAATTGGCATTTACGCATGTGTTTTTTGTTTGTCCGTGGGTTTCTTTTCACTTTGCCGCTTTATATTTAGATCTAAAGCTTTTAAAGAATCACCTAGGTACTCGTAAGTGCACACACAAGTCTCGTAATGTTAAAATGTAATGATTATAATCGTATAATAGGACTGACATGCCTAAACAGGCAAAAGTCCTTATTTTGTTAAGGAAGAAATAAAAAAAAATGATTATAATCCTACTAATATTATAAACGAGAAAGTTTGTGAGTATGTATGGATGGATGGATGGATGGATGGATGTTTGTTACTCTTTCACGTAAAAACTACTAGACATCAGAATAACACATAGTCACAATTATTAAGGACACGTTTATAATATTAGTAGGATGTAATTTTTATCAATTCAACATAAATATGGTCACGAAATTTTTTTTTAACTTATTTTGTTTTAAATTTATCCTTATTAAATTAAATGTAAACAGAGGTTAAATTCGCGCCACTAGTCAATACCTCATCAATATTAAAAGGCTTTGTGTTAAAAAGATAAACTTTAATTTTGTGTCGTCGTTCGGTTGAATTTGCATGAGCTCCACAGAATTTCAATTTTAAAATAGTCGCTTTAATCAGCAACTTGTTGTTTAACTCTTAAATGAAATCACTTTTGTATATTTTTTTTATTTCTAGAATTTTTAAAATTATATAATAATAATAACAAAAGGAATGCCACGCTTGTTTTTATTATTATCTTTTTAGTTAGACAATGAATATCATAAATTATACGCATTGTTCCGGCCCGTTTGTATATTCAAAATTTCTAGGACTTCGTTATTCCTGGAAATTTTGATAAAAAATCAATCTTGTGATTGAAAATTAAACAGTTAGGTCCAATAAGTTTATTTTATAATTATATGAAAACACTTTAACAATACTCTATGTTTTTTTGGTTTCTTTACAAAATTGTAAACTTGCAATCGCTTGGAATTTAATTGGATGTTTTCTTGGTTCACTTTAGAGAATGCTCCTTCCTGATTACAATTTTTCGGAGAGATTTTTAGGAAACTTATTAACAGGCTTTGACCAGGCTATTACGAAAGTAATTAAGTTATGTTACGTATATACTTTATATAAAACTTATTACCCACTTATAATGTTAATTTTAATATCCGGAAAGTTATAAGAAAAGAGCGTACTTCTTCCTTTACAGCGAGCTATGCACTCTCAACACCAATGTGATTGTGGGTATATAATATGTGTGACGGTGTTCACTTACCATAACGAGACCCGCGCGCTCGGTTGCTCCCTTTTTATCATAAAAAAAACTTTTTATGCAACATCATAAAATAAAGGTGTATGTTAAATATTTTAAGGATATCATGTAGTGTTTAATTTCTAATTGCAGTAAGTATTATAATTATTTTTTAACGATAAAAGTTGTTTAAATATGAATAACAATCTGTTTTTTTTTCAGAAACATTTTAAATATCTGTTGCATTGAAATTTACATAATTAATACACTTAAGGCAAAAGACTAACAATTTCGTTCCTAGTACTACATGTTAGTATGTATTTACTTTGACATACACAAAGCGGGAAAGAACCCCACGCACACAAGATTCCCACGGGAAAATAGTTTTGCTGCGGTTCACCCGCACCACCGTTCGGAAAGCTAGACTATAAAATATTGTTTCTGAGTATGTTATATGATAAAAACTGTATAAAAATACCTTTGTTTCAGACCTGCCGAGGTTTGTGGGCCCGGGCAGCAACGTCACGGTGGCCGTGGGGCGCGATGCCGCTCTTACTTGCAAAGTCGACAACTTACAGACCTTCAAGGTAAGCTTTTATTATAATAGTATATTCTGATACAAGTGTGCAAAGTTGATCATTATACGTGAGGGCGTAAGACAGCCGAGTGTATAATGAACATGTTGCTCACGAGTACCATACGCACTTCTTCAACACACTTGCGAGAAAATCAATTATTTTATGCATAAATAGTTTTCCTACACAGCAACAAATGCAATGTAAACAAAATAAAGAATTCGGGAAATGACGCGCAACTTTTTGTTCGCGCCTATCAGCCGCCATGCAGCCTATTTCAAAATATATTTTTTGAGATAAAATACAATTATTTTGTAACAAATTACTATTTCTTATAAATTACTAGATAATAATAATTGTTTTTTTAAATAGGGACACATTATTTTATTTATTCCAAATAGGTAAATGGATTTTCAGCGGCACAAAACCTCTTTGTTGTTACAAAAAAACTGTATTACCCGTCCGAATTGAAAATGCTCTGTTTACTATCATATACATAGATTTATTATCTTCGCTCTCGCTCTTACTAGATGGAGCACTGCCTGTAAACAATAGCTTTGATCTTGCGGCAGTTTTTTTATTTTCGTGAAAACTAGTGTGTCAAATAATACATAACTGTTCGAAAAGCTTCCGACCAAACCATGACATGTTTTCTGACTTAGTACTAGGAACAAACCAAGATGTCGCTTAAGTCCAAACCTTTTATTTACTCATCACCCTCGCTGAGCAACAAAATAATACGTAAAAAATTCAAGCTCGACAAAACGGAAACTACACATCTGTCTTTTTGTAGTTTTTCAATCATTTTGGCAATAAAAAATAAATGTTTCAAAAGTTTTGAAACGCCATCTATATATGACCCCCGACATTCCTTGCAAGCTGTTATATGTTAGTAACTACTCTTAAATTGACTATTTTTTAACCATCAACCACCTACCTACGGTCTCAGAGACCGTAATGTTTTATAAAATTCAAATATAATTTTAATTAAAAAAAAGATGGTTATTTTTTACTACTTTTTATGTTAAAAACTTACAAAAATACGAAACAATTGTTATATTTTTTTTTCAGTTCCTAAAGACATTTATAATTTAATAGCAAATATTTGGTGCTAAAACGAAGCATTGGCGTATAAAGTTGCATGTTTTGTTACGGAACTTTAATTTGTTAATTGAAATCCTAAAATCAACGCAATTATCTATTAGCGGTCTTTGCGACCGCACGGTGGTGGTAACAGGACAAAAATAGGTGTTAGGTGGTTGAGGGTTAATGTCAAATATTATGTCATAAAAAAACAGCGGCGTAGGAGTAACAATATTTTTAAGGGCCCTATAAAAAAAAAATTTAAACATAGATTTACAATTACTCCTCGCCCATGGTACTCGTAAAATGCGGGATAATAAAGAAGGTAAAAGCACTAAAGTGTACATACTGAAAAAAAATGATTGGCTTGTTAGAATTGAATTAGGTCTATTTAATTTGCCAACCTAGAAGATTTTTTTGTAAGTATTACGATAACATTAAAAAATATAAATATTTTATGAAATCGAGGTATTTTTGAATCTGAAAGAATTTATTTATTCCTTTGAGAATTTCGTTTCAGCTTTTAATGTGGTTTCTAATGCTTCGCCAATGTGTTATACCTACCTGACGAAGAGAATGCATGTACCTAAGCTTTGTACATGCTATGGCCACTGTAGAAACCATTACCACTTTGGGTCGAAATACATTCACCCCTGCTTTTCATTTTCACACTGCATGGGAAATGGCAACGCAGTAATTGATTTATTAAACTTATTGTTTTTATTTTCTATTATCTTCTAGCCAACTTCATTGATTGACTTGCTGTAAGAATTAAATACTATTTTAATACTCTATTTTGATCTTACTATGCATTTGCATACGAGAAATCCTATATCTAGACCATATATTGTAAAAAATATTTTACTTTTTTACACCGTCAATTTGGAAACGTATGGACTTATGGAGATTTTTTGTTTATAAAGTAAGCTTTATTCAATGAGTAAGTTTAAAAAAAGACATTCTTTTTAAGTTTACATTATTTTGGAGCCCCTGTAGCTCGGGGGCCCCAAAAAATTGATACGGCGGCTACGCCCCTGCATATAAGTTGACACTAGCTCGGGTAGGTTCGAGTATGCTGAATTCAGCACACTTGTGTTTTGCCGCATTTTACGAGTACCAGTGCTCCATCTAGTAAGAGCGAGAGCGAAGATAATAAATCTATGATCATATAATTTGGAGTACCTTAACTTTGTACTACCTTAACTTTGTAGGGATCGTTATATTATGCACTAGTGTGTAATAGGTCGGTTTATAGCCCTAAAAACGATGTATGGCTCACTTTCTGAGCAAGTTTGTTGAAAATAATAATAGTTTATACATATGGTCACGCCTGACTCCTATTGAGTAGGCAGAGACAATAGATCGCTTAATGCTAGACCTCTTGCGCTTCTTTTATATCAATCTTAGCATGAATGAAGAATATATGAAGAAACATGATCGTCGGTAACATTTGGTACATTAATAAAAAAAATTATTGACAAAAAAGGAAATAAATAAATCTATACCTAACAGGCAAAATACGAGTATATCCATATCCGTTAGCATTAAGTACAGTAAATATATTTAGCAACATTTAAGTAAAATCTGACTGCACAATTCCGGATATAAAGGTTTTCGACGGTTTGGTTTGTGGTAGTTCAAAAGGAAACCAAATATTAACCGAAAGCCAATAAAATGGTTTTACATGTTTCAGTTAATTCGGTTACATTCGCTTTATCTTGAATTTGCTCATTTTCATTCATTGCTATTGAAATAATCAGATATATATAGATACTAGCTGGTGCCTGCGAACTTCGTTTCGCCAACTTAGAAGAAGAAAATAAGTCTATTCAAGTAATTGTGGCACCTTACACACTAAAATACAATAGGTACTTACCACAGAAATGTCAAGTGCGGCGTAGTCGTTATTTAAATATATTGAGTGAACTTTTCTTCTAATTGCACATTTGTCTAGATCATCTAATTTATCTACTGTGGATAGTCGAGCTCTTTTTTTCTCGGGTGATTTTAATGTTTTAGTATCCCTTTGTTCTTTAATAATTTTATAAACAGTATTTTTGGACACACCGCATGCACTTGCTGTTTTTATGACTATACTCTCCACAGTTGCATTTAAATCACATAATTTAAAGTTCTTATAAACATTGTAAATTATGCGTCTCTCTCCGCTATGGACTTTTATCCACTTTTATTCTTTCGAATTGGTGAAGTATTACTTTTAATAAAACATGCGTTTAATTGTTGTAAATATATTTTTGAGATGAGAGTTTATAAAACCAGACGTCAGAAACAGTCACTGTCAAGTCATCCTTAACAAAATACACAAATGACACAATGTTTGTGTGTATTATCATTATTTATCTTAGAAAATTATAGAATTTATATTATTATTAGATTAGATAAGATATTAGATAGATTAATATTATAATTATGTTGGTACTTTTTCAAATCTCGGTTTCAGTGTAGTTTGCACATCATACTACCACGCACCCCTATGAAATTCACGTGCAAACGTATTTCAAGTTTTTGCCAAGCCCCCCCCTTTTATGGGTTGTTTTTTTTACCCTATAACCTGGTCCATAATTTTCTCTACATAATAGTAAAAGTTTCATCAAAATCCGTCCAGCCGTTTTCGCGTGATGCTCAGCCAAATAAACAGATAAACAGACAAACAGATAAACAGACAAAAATTCTAAAAACTATCGGAACGTGTTCTGTTATCAATTTTAAGTATCCCCAATATTTTTTTTTTCGAATATCTTTTATGTACAGACTTTCCATCCTCTTCAGCTTTATTATATGTATAGATTATTAATATAAAGTGTGTTTGTTATATACTAAATATTAATACGAATAACAGATACTTAGTATATTTTTTGAAGTTCTGGGCGCTTTCTATGTGTTTTAGGTAGTTGTTCCAACTCAAAGTAAGTAGGTTTTTTTTATAGTTGAGAATGAGTAAGAAGATACGTAGGTACATTTATACATGATTTCATAGTGATTATTGTATTAGTAAATTTACAAATTGATGTGTATTATTTGATATATATTTCTTTATTTTTTCTTACTACGATCTAACTCTTAAGCGAGCCAAAAAAATTCATAATATAATTAGGTATTTATTTGAGGTAATTTTGTACGACTAGTTACTAATTTATATGCATTTGAATACAATGGTATGCGTTTTAAACAATTATGTTGGACAATTTCAATACCAATTGCAATACTGTCGCAACCATCTGAATTTAATTGCAGTATTTTCTTTGTTGTATCACAGTAGATTGCTATAAAATTAATTAAAAATTAATTATACAAAAGAATCACATCGTAATGGAGAATGTTACTAGGTATGCCAAATCGCTTGAAATTTTGTCTCAGTAAAGCCTGTATGCATACAAATACACTAGTTTTTGTTGTAATCAAAAATACCCAGTAGTTTTGATTTTATAGGCATTCAAAGTTTCGAAAAATGTCGAGTCCCGCTAACAGTCACGTGACCGCTTGTGACGTCTTACCACAACGCGTCAGCGGTGGCGCATATAGCTGGCACAGTATTTTATTTTATTTTTTTATTTATTTAACATTTAATGTATAATTTTTTTGTGTTTTCGGTCGCGTATTAGTAAATATAAATATTATTCGTTATTATACGTTAATAGTAAATATTATTCTATTAATAAATTGGGTATAGGTTTCGAAAAAAGGTAAAATAGATGAATTAATGGCTGCGCATTATTTATCAAGAAATAGTGATTTTGTTGCCGCCGAAATGTTTGATATGTTCTAAACTGTTTTATCAAAACAAAATAACCAATATAATAAAAATACTAATGGAAGAATGCAAGTCCAATAGTAGAAGTATGTACCTACCTACCTATCATTATTTTTTTACGTTAAAGACAACAAATCATGTATCATAGTTTTGTAGCTATAGGTAGGTACGTCCTTCTAATATTATAAATGTGAAAGTTTGTGAGTATGGATGTATGAATGTTTGTTACTCTTACACGTAAAAACTACTGCCCCCCAAGTCAAGTGGCAAGTGATATTTGCGATAGCGAGTGAATAGAAAAAATATGTATGAAACTGTCAAATTGCAAGCTTCATACAAATTTATTCTATTCACTTGCTATCGCAAATATCACTTGCCACTTGACTTGGGGGGCTGGACGGATTTGGATGAAACTTTGCAGTAGGTTACACATCAGAATGACACATAGGGGAACCGCGGGAAAACTTCTCATTCCCACGGAAACCGACTTCTACGCGAATGGAGTCGCGGGCGGCCACTAGTATGTATACAAAGATACCGCTCTTCTAAGTAAATTTAAATAAATACATGCATTGATTTAGTACTAACTAGCTTTAGTTAGTACTAAATCAATGCATTGCTTTTCCTTGCTGCTTAATGACCTGCCCAGTCACATCCAGCAAGCCGAGATTTACATGTATGCGGATGACGTCGCGGCTGTAATTACGGCAACAACGATCGATGCGTTGGAAACGACACTGAACTCCGTTGCGTTCCGTTGGAGAGCGGGTTCAGCAAACGACCTCTGTTACCTTTCTTGGTTTCCACCTGGATCAAGCACTAACCTGGGAATCGCATATCGATCATCTTTGCGGGAAACTGAGCAAGGCTTGTTTTGCGGACTTGTTACTTCGCAACAGTGCAGTCGCTCTTGCAGTACGGCTTGGAATTTTGGGGGCGCGCTGCTGATTGGGAGCGTGCCTTCAGACTGCAGAGGCGTGCTGTACGAGCGATGGCACAAATCTCGCGAGAAGAGTGTGCGAGACCGTACTTCATCACTCTAAAGATACTGACCTTACCCAGCCTACTTATAATGCACGTCGCAATATATGCGCGCAAAAATTTATTAATGTTTACCAGACGTGGTGACCATGGTGATCATGGCCTGCGACACCCGCAGCGGCTGGCGGCAGTCGCCCACCGCCTGGAGAAGGCTACGCGAACTATCCACGCGATGGCTCCGCGGGTCTACAACAGACTGCCGGACGAGGTCACGGGTGCACCCAATACTCGTATCTTCAAGAGGAAGCTACGGAGCTGGCTCCTTGAGCAGTCGTTTTACAGTTTCAATGAATTAGTAACATAATTAAATAGTTTAAAATTATCATTTGCATTATTTTATTGTTATTTATATTTTCTTCCTTTTGACCATTGTTCTTATTATTGTTGACTTGCATTATTAATTTTATTTTATTATTATTTTTGGTTATTGTTTAATTTTTTTAGTATTTTTGTATTATATTCTTTGACATTAAATATTATTATTTTTTATTATTATAACTCTGGACATGACAATAATGTATATTTTTTCTGATGACTTGTAATCTTTTGATTATCAATAAAATTATTCTATTCTATTCTATTCTATTCTTAGTTAGCAGCTTCGCCCGCGTTTCCCTCGGGAACTGTACATTTTCCCAGGATTAAAAGAAGCCTATGGATTATTTCAGACATCGTCCAGATCCGTTCAGTACTTTTTGTGTGAAAGATAACAAACACAAACACAATCTTCCGCGTTTATTATATTACTAGGAAGTAGGATACCTATACGATCTAGATGTAGGTAGTTGAACGTTACAGATGCACTTTACCTTTAGTATTTTATTTAAGTAATTTAATTTTTTTTTTTGCAAATGTAGATGATATGAACTAAACCTCTTTTATTTATTTGTATTTTTACTAACAAATTGTTTAATGGTATTGGTTATGTTCAAGTTAAAAGATTTGGTGATGTATGTATGTATCCTTTGGAACTGTAAAAAACAACTTTTCCGGCGAATTGATAGTTGTATTTTTACATTTAGGCACAACACATGATTTCCTAGTAGTTGGATTAGACATTTTTAAAAGTATTTAGGTTTAATTTAGACGACAAGTGCGCGCGACCGCGAGCGTACTGAGTGAGCCAGACCGAGCGAGTTGTGGTGTGACGTCACATTGCCACCGGCAGCCCGCGTCGTGCGGTAGCAACTTATTTTACTTATAAATCGGAAACTAATTGACGCATCGAAATAATTCTTTAACCAGTATTTTTTATTTTTGACAGAGAATACGAAGAGATAATAATAAAAATTTGTTAACATTCTCCATTAAATATCCTTTATCATGAACAGCCAAAATCAATAATTAAAAGACCTTTGACGCTTTATTGAATATCCACGTTTGTGCATCTTAATAAACTTTGCCAGTTTGCTGTTGATATGTAAATTGTAGAAACACGTCACTAAAAAAAAATATTAGGATTGTTATTCGCCGCTTGAGGTCATCGCTCACACTTCAGCTGATGGCCCATAAGCGATGGTTAACATTGTAAATAAAATTTGACACCATTTAATTTGAAATAATCCTTCAAATTGGATGGCATTTTCAAATGTTATTTGATACAATCAACACAATACATTTTTTTATTTTATTTTTTTATCTTAACGTAACACTACCCCTCCAGCAACGCCCAGTTTTCGTTCTCCCCAGCAGTCTCTCCCACCCGTTCTTTTATCAATCACATGTCTTATGCCATCCAGGTGGCGTGGCTGCGCGTGGACACGCAGACCATCCTGACGATCGCGGGCCACGTGATCACGAAGAACCACCGCGTCTCCGTCCACCACGGCGACGGCGCGTGGACGCTCAGCCTGCGGGACGTGGCACCGGCGGACGGCGGCCGGTACATGTGCCAGGTCAACACGGAGCCGATGATGAGCCAGACGCACCGGCTGCAGGTCGTGGGTAGGTAGATTGTGAAGAACCACCGCGTCTCCGTCCACCACGGCGACGGCGCGTGGACGCTCAGCCTGCGGGACGTGGCGCCGGCGGACGGCGGCCGGTACATGTGCCAGGTCAACACGGAGCCGATGATGAGCCAGACGCACCGGCTGCAGGTCGTGGGTGGGTAGATTGTGTCAGCGATAGGCGGCGGGAACTATACAGGGTGTAATCGTTAAGTGTGCACAGGCGATTATTACAGATATCAAAAAACTTTAAACTGATATCGAAAGTACTTTACCTAATGAGTAAAATAGCACTAATAACTATTTAAAAATAAAACGAGAAATATCCAAAAACTTTACTAAATACTTGCGGAAGTTGACGCAGGTAACCAGGTTGATGCAATTTATACGGACTTTAGCAGTGCTTTGGACAAGGTCAGTCGCCCAATCTTAATCGAAAAACTAAAAGCTTTTGGTATTGACGGGTCATTGTTAAACTGGTTTAACTCATACCTAACAAAAAGAGCCCAGACGGTGGTTGTTGCTGGCTATGAATCCAAAAAGTATTTTACTAAATCAGGCGTACTGCAAGGCTCCCACCTTGGTCCAATACTCTTTTTTATCTTCATCAATGACATTACTGCTTGTATTCAACATAGTAATATCTCTCTTCATGCTGATGACCTCAAAATATACCGAATAATTAAAAACTTATCAGATATTCAATTACTACAGGAAGATCTAAACGGTATAAAACAGTGGTGTGAAAAAAAATTCTATGATCCTTAATATAAGTAAATGCTTCTTTATAAGTTTTACAAAAAAAAAAGATTGAGTTCACAATACTATTTAGGAGACGTTTCCCTGTTGCAACTAGATGAAATACGAGACCTAGGAGTAATATTGGATAGCAAGCTGAATTTCAAATCGCATATAAATGAAGTTGTCAACAAAAGTGCAAAGATGCTTGGTTTTCTGAAGAGAAGCTCACAGGGATTCTGCCCCAAAGAAACAAAAATAATTTTATTTAATAGTCTTGTCCGAAGCAGACTTGAGTTTGCGTCCATTGCTTGGAATCCAGTTTACAGTATATCTTCGCAGAAAATTGAAGGCATCCAGCGAGCATTCACCAGGCAATTAGCCTATACTTCGCCTGGTATCTACCATAAAGTGCCGTACAGGATGCGCCTATCTTTCTTCGGCCTAACCTCACTTAAAAACCGCCGTACTATGATTGACATGATCTTCTTACACAACCTTTTAAATAATCGCATCAAGTGCTCCGACCTGCTAGCCTCAGTCAGCCTCACCGTGCCTCGTTGCATCCCACGTCAACCTCTATCTCGCACATTCACGGTACCTCCATTTAGGACCAATCTAGGGCTTCACAACCCGTTAACCAGGATATGCTCGACGTATAATAGTTTTATGGCTAAATCCACCAACATTGATATTTTTAATGATACTTTAAAGTCCTTCAAAGTTAAGATACAGAAACAACTTGATAATAACTTCAGTTTTCATAATGTGTAAAGTATTATATTTGTTTTTTAGACTTTATATTTTCCTATTCTTTATATTATTATTGCCTTTTTTTAACAATGTTGTCGGTGCCTTTAAATGGCTCTACATATTAACTCTTTAAAAGCGAGTGTATTTAACGAATTGTTTATTTATTTTTTATTTATTTATAATTTCTGCATTTACACAATGACAAGAAAAAGTTAAAAGAAAAACAGATAAACAAGAGTAAATACAAAGGTCCTGCTTATTTCAATATGAAATCTCTTCCAGCAGACCTGTTGTTGGAGAGATAATGAGGAATGCAATAATTGTGTGTAGCATAATAATATACATATACAATACAAATAATGTACACATACATATACTGTACAAAATATATCAGCAGATAAATAAAACTATATATAAATAATATATAATAAATAAATACAAATAATATACATATGTTATATACAGTTATATAAATACCAAATAGAAAAAATATATGTATGGCTGTCGGTGCTGCTATAAATAAATAAATAAATAAAATACTTGTCTCAAATTAGGGGAAATTGCTAGTCTTTTAGCAATTTGCCCTAATTTGAGACAAGTATTTAGTAGCTTCGCATACGTAAACTTATGGTTTCCATAATTTAAATACACGTGGCGCTCTCTGTTAAGAAGTCAAATTCGCGTATTGTTAACTTAAGATTTTAATTGAACAATTAACCTTACTTTAATTTAACAACAATGTGATCCGAATGGCTAAATAATAATAATAACAATAATAAATAATTAACCTTAATTTAAGTAAGCGCATATCTTATTTTGTCATGTAAGCCATCTTTTTTTAAATTGGATTAACGATTCGAACTACATATTTTCGTTAAGCGCAATACTCAAGCGACGTCACAGCACATCAGTCTTCACGGCAAGTAGACACGGAGAACTCATACAAATTCAATACATTTTACATATTCATGGGTAAGCTCCGACTTCTACTAGAAGCACTTTAGTACGGGGTGTAAGTAGACCATTTTTAAAGCCCGAAAGCAGGTGTTGTTGAGTCGAAATAGTTACTAAATACATTGAACTTATCCATTTGCTCCAAACTTAGGAAATTCATTGCATAGAAGTCAATTGACCAAACAAGACAGATATAAATACCTCTATTGTTGTAGTTAAGTACGTATTTGATTTGTGATGTGGGTTACAGAGGGTTAGCACCAATCTGTTTACTTTCAGATTAACAGGGAGTTGATCCGATGTTTTTGCCATATCTTATATCTCAAAATATTATGGTTAAGGTGGTTTGAATACGAGATAAAAGTTGCTAATATAGTAGTTTAGCGCGCTTTGCAGTGGTGTAATTTTGGCCAATTTATTTAAATGTTTTTTTTTTCGAAATTGGCCCGTGTCTTGGTGTAACTAGGTTCTCCCCTAGTCCATTGTATCGTACTTATAACAAGGTCTTGCAGCACTTGCCTTAGGGCCACATAATTGGTGTATTAGTTTGGAGATTTATTATTATTTATTTATAACTATACAAACACAAATACAAACAGTTTACTACCAAAAGGCCTAATACAAAAAGAACTAATATTTAACTTTAATAAGAATATTAATAAAATCTAATCTTAATCTAGGCTATTCAAATATGAAATATCCATATGAGCCTATACTACAAATAAAAATAGATGCCCTGCCTTCAGAACTTGTGTTAAATTGTACCTCAGAAGGCAGTGATTCGCTCTGATAATAAAGTTTACAGTTTTATTGTTAAATTTATATTAAAATTATTATTACGAAGCTTAGAGTATACGTACACAATTTTATTTAAACAGTTACGTTATCAACTTCAAACTCTAAGTTACGATTTTTTCGCCGGCTTTTTTCGTCTTAGTCTATTATTATTCTACTAGTGGCCGCGCGCGACTCCGTTCGCGTAGAAGTCGGTTTCCCGTGGGAATGCGCAGATTTCCCGCGGTAAAAAGTTCCCTTAATTCTTTTATACATATATTTTTGGTTTCTAGAACCGTTTTGGCAGCGCACGCAACGGAAGCCCTCAAGGATGAATAATTTTCCCCTTTTTTTTACATTTTCCATTATTCCTTCGCTCCTAATAGTTGCAGCGTGTTGTTATATAGCCTAAAGCCTGCCTCGATTAATGGTCTATTCAACACAAAAATAATTTTTAAATTCGAACCAGTAGTTCCTGAGATTAGAGCGTTCAAACAAACAAACAAACAAACTCTTCAGCTTTATAATATTAGTATAGATAGTATAGATAAAGCTGAAGTTGTTAACCCACTTGATTAATAATTTAAATTAAATTTGTAGGTGTGTAACTTTACGTACACAATTTTATTTAAACAGTTACGTTATCAACTTCAAACTCTAAGTTACGATTTTTTCGCCGGCTTTTTTCGTCTTAGTCTATTATTATTCTACTAGTGGCCGCTCGCGACTCCGTTCGCGTAGAAATCGGTTTCCCGTGGGAATGCGAAGTTCTCCCGCGGTAAAAAGTTCCCTTAATTCTTTCATACATATATTTTTGGTTTCTAGAACCGTTTTCGCAGCGCACGCAACGGAAGCCCTCAAGGATGAACAATTTTCCCCGTTATTTTCCCATTTTCCATTATTTCTTCGCTCCTAATAGTTGCAACGTGATGTAATATAGCCTAAAGCCTGTCTCGATAAATGTTCTATCCAACACAAAAATAATTTTTAAATTCGAACAAGTAGTTCCTGAGATTAGCGCGTTCAAACAAACAAACAAACAAACTCTTCAGCTTTATAATATTAGTATAGATTGTAGTTTGTACCTATGTTTATATTAAATACTTTTAAGTTTTATAACAATACAGATTAAGTCAGTTTGTGTTAAAAACTTATTAGCTACGTCACAGCGGTTTTTGCAAGTGTGTAAAATCGTCGAACAATCCTACTAGTAGTATTATAAACGTGAAAGTTTGTAAGTATTAATGGATGTATGGATGGATGTATGGATGTTTGTTACTCTTTCACGTAAAAATTACTGGACGGATACTGATGAAACTTTACAGTAATATAGGTTGTACATCAGAATAACACATATGGTACTTTTTACCGAGGGAAAACTTTTCATTCCCACGGGAAACCGACTTCCACGCGAACGGAGTTGCGGGCGGCCACTAGTAAAATATAAATATGACGACTGATATTCGTCATCATCATTACTTAATACAAAGCAAAGTATGATTTTTTACTTATATATGTAGAACATTCAATGAAAACATTCTTAAGTAGGCCAAATTTAATGTAGTTAATAAATGAAATCGGTCATAACTACACCATCAAAAAGTGTAAGCACACTTGTAAAATATAATTTAACTAACGCGTTTAAGACTTGAAAGTTGACTAAAGCTGTATCGTGAAAGTTCTATTAATTTACTGTTTTGCATTAAATTAGTTTCGTTGGTCAGCACACAACTTCAGTGCGGTTTTACTTACAATAGTTTAGGGTTTAATCAGAAATGACTCAAGTTTTGGAAACTTGACCGCCCCTTTGTGTGGATTATTTGTTGCCAAACTTGTGAAATGTATTTACAGCTGTGCGATAACCGGCAGTTTAATAAGTTACCAAATTATCTGAGTACACATTGCAGTTAATTACGATTGTTAATTTAATTTAATACCTCACTACATATGTAAGTTTAATCGGACTTAAAAGTCAATTAATTCGTTTTTATTCAAGTTTATTATAAATCAAGTTTTTTTTAAATTATTTTTAAACCCGTGAAAATGGCTGGCTATTTAATTTAATATAGAAAAAAACTCAAGGTTACATAATTTGACATACATCGAGGTAAGAAATAGGTCAATAAAGAACCCAAAAGCTGTGTACATGATACATAATAATCCCTCATATAAATATGATAAATTTATTGTTGAATGAATATAAAATGAACACGCAAATAAATATTGTATTTGAATATATTCAAATACCTACGCTTGTTCGCCACAAGAATAACAAACAGCTAAATAATTGAAATGTTTGATTTTCGAATATTTTTTGTTTATTACACATAACGCTTCAACACCTTATCATTTTAACGTATATAAGCACAGCCTACATATTCGATAAGGAATTAAGTACATACCTACCAAAATTATCAATCTATTCCTTATAATATAATAAGCCATTAAACTGTGGAACTCACTTCCTGTTGCAATCCGTCAGTGTAAAACACTGCATCTTTTCAAAAAGTCTGTAAACGAATTCTTAAAATCTAATCCTGATACACGTTGAGTTATCATTCTTTCATATTTCATATATTTATTTATATATATATATGTTATGTAAGTATATTATTATAGTAATAATATTGTATGTAGGTAATTTATATATCGACGGTGGAAAGGCAAAATTACCTAAGCGACACTTTTGGCGAAATTGAGTTATATACATCAAACGATTCAGAAAAAAAAACTGCATCGTTTAGTCTTACTCCCATGCTTCTGTGACGACTTTTGATGTCGCTTAGATATTTCAATTTTTGGTGTTTTTTTTGTGTTTTCGGCGACTAAACGACAACTTTTTGACCTTTTTATGAAAAATGTTACTTAGACAACTTTTCAAAATAAGAATTTGTACTTAGTAAATTTCACTTGATTTTTATTTTTAGTACTTTGGCGGTTAGTAAATTTTATCCGGAGACAAAAAAATAAAAAAACGCACTAAGATATTTTTACCAAACCCTGAGTAATTGCAATTTGGTGCTTAGTCAATAACTACCAATTCTCCCTCAATGGAAAAAATGACGTTTAGTACTTTTTCCTACAAGAAATTCAATATGGTAGTATGTCGCTTGGTAAAACATGACCTTAACATGATAATTCATGATATTTACTCATCATGTTAGAATATTTAATGTTCAGAGTCTGATTACGATAAACCGAGTTTCTTTGTGTTCCTGAACTATGCTCTTATTGTTTTTTTTATAAAATTTTATAAAGAGAAAAACATTAAAATTATGATATATTTCTTTAATTTAATAAAACATTTGTTATTGCCTTTTTTATAATATTATATCGTTTAATTTATTCAAAACAATGTGATTATTGCTAAAACAAGAGACGTAGAAGTATTTTATCCAAGAGTCAACAGTTTATTTGAATGCATTTAAGTAATTTTAGCCAGAAACATAATTTCATTGAATTTTGGTTTATGACTATTTTCCAGACTGAAAAATTACAATCAAATATATTTAAGACTTATTTCCTGCACTTGAATATTTGTTGTGTGGTCGGTTAGTAATTTTTTACGGCTTGTCATTTTTGTTAAAATTTTACTAAGCGACATTAACTCGGTAATTATACAAAATTAGCTCCAACTATTGAAAGAAGATAATAAAAGGTATTAATAGCATTATTTTTTTTTGGAATGAAGTAAATCGAATAAATGGTTATTTTTTTATCTTCGATTTCCCGAAATTACAAACTTCTTTTTGCTCTCCTGTAAAATTACCTCTATGTCGCTTAAGAAATATTGCCTTTCCACCGTCGATATGTGCATGTATGTATATCCATATATATTAATTATATGTATGTATTAATTATTATAAGGGTTGACAATAGTTTTTACATGTTTAAGTTTATTTAAGCTATCTATATAAATTGCACCTATCCGATTAATTCTTTGCCTTCTATTTTTAATTAAAGGCTTGTCTGGTAGAGATTGCTCAGAGCAATAAGGCCACCTTTTGCTTTCTTGTACTGACTCCTGTAATATTTATTTTTACTGTGCAATAAAGAGTTTTATTATTATTATTATTATTAGTAATAAGTTCTGACTGACTGACTCATCATCGCTGCGCGTAAACTATTAAAGTAAGGTCCATGAAATTTGGCGCAACCATTCCTTTATTGATGTAAGTGAGCCCTGAATAAGGTTTTTTAGAAATCCCCACGGGAAACGCAATTTAGCTGCGGGTGAAACCGCAGTACGTAAGCTAGTTACTTATAAAATAATAACGTAACACTTCGCGATGTTCTCATTTCACGGGGATTAGATAACACGATAATAGGCGTGACGAATTGACTGACAGTTCAACCGGCGAGCTATATCTCATGCCTTTTGATTAATGTAGTATGTATCATATAAACAAGGTTAGTGTGTTGTGTTCACAGTATTAAATACATTTCATACAGAAGCAGCTTTACGAATAAAATTTAGTTTTTTTTAAATATATTTTTTATTATTATTATGCTGCCTTTATATCACAAATTAACTAGAAATACAATTAATTAGGTTTTTGCGCGTTTTGGGTTAAAAACACAAACTTGTGAAGTGCTTGACAGCCAACCAGCAGCGAAGTATTGTGGTAATGACGGGTCGATAGATTACTATAACTTCTAACAAATTAAGTTAATATTTAACTTTTGTGTTAGTATCCCAAAAAAGACTATATTTCAGTAGAAACTATCTTTCACCATACAAATTATATGAACAAACACATATGTTCCATTTTAGTATACAAACTAGACTTATGTGAAAGTTAAACAAGAGTAAGAGATGGCTTAACCTCGGAATAAAGTTTGTATGCATAGATATGCTAGAGTTGTACCAACTTATAGTTGCACTAGCTTTAATTGTTGATATATCCTTAATCTCAGTTTATGCGGAAGTATAACTTTATACTTTGTTTATTTGAAAGGCTGCAGGATTCTATAGTTGTTATAAATGCCAATACGATCAATATAGCTAGGAATGTTATTAATAAATCGAGTAAAATTTAACAAGAGTTATCTTTGACAATAAGGAGTTTATTTCTAAATTATTCTTATCATGTAATGTCAATATTACATAATATAAAACCAGAAATATGAAAAACTGAAGCAAAGGTTCGAAGGTTCCATACCATTATTATGAAATAACGTTTTTTATGTATCCCTTAATTATTATTTTATTTTAACTGTTTATTTTTTTAGCGCCTAACAGCTGTTGTTAGTAAGATCGAAGCCAAAAAAAGGTCTGGTCGCGGTCCGCGCGTCGTCAATTTTTAGTTAACAGTTTTGTTGCAAATATCATAAACTAGTGGCCGCTCGCGACTCCGTTCGCGTAGAAGTCGGTTTCCCGTGGGAATACGATTTTTTCCCGCGAGAAAAAGTTCCCTTAATCCTTTCATATTATTTATTTTTGGTAATTATCTAAAACCGTATTCGCAGCGCACGCAACGGAAGCCCTCAAGGATGAATAATTTTCCCCGTTTTTTTCACATTTTCCATTATTTCTTCGTGATGCAGCGTGATGTTATATAGCCTAAAGCCTTCCTCGATAAACGGTCTATTTAACACAAAAAGATTTTTTCAATTCGAACCAGTAGTTCCTGAGATTGGCGCGTTCAAACAAACAAACAAACAAACAAACTCTTCAGCTTTATAATATTAGTATAGATAATTCCTTCAACAAATGGTCGTACCCGACTATTTAATACACTCATTTTTATAATATTAAAAAAAAGGCACAAATCGCGACCGACTTACTGGTTAACCAAAAACGACGCACGAACCGTGACCAGCAGGGTGATTCTGTTACTCAAATTGTCATGACTGCAATTAGAATAAAAATCAAAATGTAAATTTTTCCATATAAAAAATGGAATTGTGGCGTTTTTTGATAGTAGTTTATGTCACTTGAAAGTTACAGAATCACTCCGCATTTGAAATTATAACGTAAAGGAACAGTTGCATGTGACAGATGAAGTTCTATCAAGTCTGGATATCACTATTATGATCTTACGATAAGATGCGGCTTAAGAAATGTAAGCATTTACATCATATATTTATTATAGATAATATTCACAATTATGATGTCTTTTTTTACAAAAATGGTTTGAAATGTTAAGTATGTAAACATTGACATTGCTCCGGAATGAATTAAAATTAATCATTTTTATTTCAAAATGACAGATTTGTACAAAAATGCAAGATAACCATCAACTTTTCTACCATTTCAGAACTAGATATACACTTGCTGCGCAAGATCCATTTTCACCGCATTTCTATCCTGACAAACCTCTATCTGTCTCAGTCCCGCCGGACATCGACGACGTGGCGAGCAGCAGCGACTTGTTCGTGCGAGAGGGAGACAACGCTAGTCTGCGCTGTGTCGCTTCAGGCACGCCGCCGCCCGCCATAGGCTGGAGGCGAGAAGACTCCAGACACTTCAAGATCAACAACCACACTTTGGGTAAGAAAAGCTTTTGAAGAATAATACTAAATTTTAAAGGGATGCAAAACAAAAAAATATTAGTTAAGTAAAATGCACCTATGCATTTTCAAAAATTATATTATGTTAGAAATTAGTGGTAAATCTGAATTTTTGATGACTTTTATCAAAAATAATCGAACGAAAATTTGTTTTTTTTTGAACTGGCAACAGTATTATTTTGGTCAGAGATTATTTTTTTCCATTTGACAATTTGAGTTTTTTAACCGTCGTCAGGGTAATCTTTTTCATTTGCTAATAGTAATCTGCCGGATTGGTTGTTGATATTTGTTAAATTCAAACCATTTAGCTTTCGATTTTTTCACAAAAGCCAAAGTAAATTGTCAATTTAATTTCAGATCTTTTGATATCGGCTTTAAAGCCGACAAAATGAGGCGAAAATTCCAGTTGGGAGGTCTTTCTCGATGATAGGCATTAGCCTGTCACAGACGATGTATCGGGAATACGTAATGAGCGATCTACCCGCACTTTACCTCACTCGCACAGTTAACTCAACAAATTACACTTCAGCTAAACTTCACAGAGGTTATATAACTGCTAACATTAGCCATACATTTTGAGTATAAACTTATTCCCTTGTGTCGTAAACTCGCAGTTTGTTTCATTAATACTCTGTTTTTAATACCACGTTTACCCGATACAAAGTTGTATGTAAAAAATATATTATAGCCAGTTGAAACATTGAGCGCAAAATGTTTCAACTGAATTGACTCAGGTTCAACAATGTTGAGTCCGGTATTATAATTTATTTGAATCCCGTATAATTAAATTCCACCTTGCTGGCAACATCGGGGTCAAACAGAACGCGACAAGCTTCAAACAATAAACGCGAACTTTCAACTTTACTGTCGTTACTATACAACTGCTACGATGCGGTGCTACGCCGTAGTCCGTAGTCCGTAGACAGCCGTAACATGGTATTATTTTATTTGATTTGTAAAGTTTCATCTTTACATTTTTTTTTTGTTTTTTCCAAAATATTATTTTTTTGTCCTTAGTAGGACCTAAAATGACATAAACTTACCATTTGAAAGCGATCGGAATCAACATTTTCTTTACACAAACGGATCTCTGATCGAGTATTCGGTCCATCGACTATGTAAACATTCACTGGCATGTGTGTAGGAAACACAAATAAACTTATATCTCTTGTTTTGTCGTATTTCTGTTTACTTTGGGTTTGTCATCGAAATATGAAAGAGTGTACTACAATGTGTATTTGATCTTTGTTTATTCAAGGTTTCTATGCTTTATTTTTAACTAGTGACGCGCCATGGGTTTCTATTCTACTATTTGTCTGCTATTTTTGATGAATTGATTTCAAGGCCTCAATTTTGGCGAATGATTTAAATGTTGCTGTATTTTTTGGAGTATGATAAAAAAAAACATCATACTATACAGTTTTGAATTAGCCGATATTATTTCTAATCATTTTTAAGACGATGTTTGAATTTGAACTTTACTTATTACAGAAAAATTTGTATTACACTGAACCGATTTCAAAGTAATATTAATTGGTCTATCTCGTATCTCTTTCCATATTTAAGTTTACATACTGAAATTCAAAAAATCTAAACTACTACACTTCCCCAAACATCAATCCTCTATAACCAATTTACACAACCCTACTTATAAATCTACCAAAATAAAACCTCTTTCCCACGGTCCGCCAGGGTTAAACCCGCCGCTTGTTATCCCATCACACGGTTGACTTGTGCTTCATAAATCTGTTCATGTTTGTTTAGGCTCTGTTTACTAGCCACAAAACCTTCCAATATATTATCGGGTACCTGCTACCGTTGATGAAACCTTTTCAGTATGAAACGCTATGAGCTATCGTTTCAACACGACGCTAAACACACATTACCTACTCCGAAGCTGAATGTTTTGTAAATTTTCCCGGTTTTTAGAAAACAAAAGTATTTGAAAACAAAATAAGCAAACATTTATAAACAGTAAATAATAAAAATGAAACTCGAAACTTAGAGGCAAATTCAATTTATTTATCAAATTGAAATCCTGCACCGGATTTGATTACCCGTCGGCTGCGTTGTACATTTAATTAACTGTCGCAATTTACACAACTGTTTCGTTTTAGAACTAACTGTCACAGTTAAATTAGCTGCAACTACCTGTTGTTGACATTAGACATGTCATTCAAATTAGTAATTAGGCATCATCAGTGAACACACATGCAAATAAATTAATTTAAATTTTCCCTATAAATTGTACTCCTATTTATACGTCTGAGTTACATTAGTTAGAAATTAGAAATCAATAAACCTTCCTTTTTACCTGACTACGGTGAAAACTAGAGATGGGCCGAGTACTCGGTTTATACTCGGTACTCGGCGTACTCGGCGGGTTTTTTGGTACTCGGTACTCGGCCGAGTAACTCGGTATACGACTGCCGAGTACCGAGTACCAAAAAATTAATTTATTTTGTTTAAAGAAAGCAATATATTTAGGTAGATATAATTTAAACAACAGTGTTAATCAAAACGTACTGATTGAGGAAATCTTTGACATCCTCAAGTGATAGATTCAAAATTATGCTAATGCAGGAGTACTAGTGAGACAAAATTAAAGGAACAGCAATAAAAATAATAAATATTTAAAATTTAGTAAATGTAAATTATGATGCCTTGTTTGGTGCCCTGTCCACCATTTGCCAACAAATTTTCTTCTTAATATAGGTACTTGTGTTCGTTTGTACTTGTTTACGCGCGCGAAATTGGGGATTTGATAGAACCGAGTTACTCGGCCGAGTGCTCGGTAAAAAAAAAAAAATGAACCGAGTAATACTCGGTACTCGGTACTCGGCAAAAGTGTTACTCGGCGCATCTCTAGTGAAAACATATAAGTTTTTTTTTTCCTTTTTATGTTTTCCTATTTGTATTAATCTTCCCTGCTCTAATCAAACTTGTACAAAAACGCGCACAATTACAACTCTCGCGCAATGATCAAGCGCTCATCTCGAAATCTTCGATCAAAGATGGCATTATCATTACGCCCCGGCGTCGCATCCATTATGCATTAGTTGGGACTCATGTTATGTTCTACTTCTATGGCATTCGGGATATTTCACTGGAGGGTAGCTGTGATTGTAGGGGAGGTACGGACATCGATCTTCGTTGTGGACTTTGATTCAATCGGATGCGATAAATTTACTTGGAGAGCTTTTTTGTGATTGGAGAATGATTGAGCTGCAGTTTGGTTTTTATAACTGTGTTGATGCAAACTACATATGTATAATTCGAGCTCGTCGAATCTTGTTTTCTTTCAATAAAAAATATATAAATGAAACGCATTTCTGTCATATTATTATGCATTGGTGAACAGTCCCAAAGAGCAAAGCGTTGAAAAAAATTAAGCTGAATAACGCTAAATAAACTGTTAAAATGGGTTAACTAATGGGGTAAATAAATTAATTAATTCAACACCAAAAACATTTCTTTACAAAAGTTCTATACAATTATTTTTATTAATTTAATCTACAACTAGCTTTTTGCCCTGCGGTTACACCCACAACTAAATGGCAATTTCCCGTGGCAATTTCTTACGGAACCCTATTTTTTACAAAATAACAAATAGCCTATGGTACTAGTGGATAATGTAGCTTTCGAATGTTGAAAGAATTTTTTTAATCGGTCCATTCGTTTCGGAGCCTATTCATTTCAAACAAACAAACAAACAAAAAATCAAATCTTTCCTCTTTATAATATTACGAGCGACCCGCCCACGCTTCGCAATGGTGTAATTTGGCCGACTAGCTCACGAAACATTGATTTTTGGCTAACTTAAAAAAATTTGTACCGATTGTTCTTTATTTACAAATTTAAATGAAAAAAAACCTTAAGTATGTTGAAAACCGCATTAAAATCCCTTAACTGGTTTAGGAGGAGTTAGCGGCCAAACATACAAACAGGCAGAATTAGCGACTTGGATTTATCCCTACCAATATTATAAATGCGAAAGTAACTCTGTCTATCTGTCTGTCTGTCTGTCTGTCTGTTACGCTTTCACGCCTAAACCACTGAACCGATTCTGATGAAATTTGGTGTGAAGAAAGAACTGATCTTGGGAAAGGACATAGGGTACTTTTTACCGCGGGAAAACTTCTCTTTCCCACGGGAAACCGACTTCCACGCGAACGGAGTCGCGGGCGCCCACTAGTACTATGTAATGATGATTCAGTATAAATATAGATATAGATAAATCCGTTGGTTGCAGTGTCGAAGTGGGTCGGGCCGTGGCTGAACGTGTCGGGCGTGGAGCGCGCGGCGGCGGGCGCCTTCCTGTGCATCGCCAGCAACGGGGTGCCGCCGTCCGTCAGCAAGCGGCTCCAGATACATGTGCTGTGTGAGTTTGTTTATATGAAGTGATTGGAGTTTATAAAAAAAATAAAAAAAAAATTTTTTTTTTACCCACAATAAAAATAATGGGTGTAAAAAGACCACTTCCAAAGCCTGAAACCATGTATCCTGGAGCCTCAATAGTAACTAAATGCACTAAAAGTATATCCAGAAAACCCAATTTAAAAAAGTTATTAAGGATTGAAAAGTCATATTCGGCGCTTAAAATCATCGCTCACACATCAACTGTTATTTCAGGTGCGATTATTTACATTGCAAATTAAATTAAAACCCTATTTAATTAGAAATCATTGCAAAATCTGATATTGCAGTTTTGTACAGTTACGTAAAAAAAAGTTTATTTTCTGTTTTTCATAAAAACATTTTTTTTTTGCACAAAACGTAACCAGTACCCCTCCAGCAATGCCCAGTCTTTGTTTTCGGAAGCAATTCTTTTACACCCCGTATATTACAGTAATTGATTATGTTATGATAGGTAATAAAATTGTGTGACTTTATGTATTTTGATTGGAACGTTATAATGCAGAGGAAATTAAAATTTAATTAACCTTGCAATCAGTTGCTTTCACAACTTAAAGAAAACTTATAAAGAATATGTATGTAGAATTTATGTTTAGTTTTATGTCTTTGAATTCATAATATAGATTTTATTGCCAACAACAAAAGTAGAAACATATTTACATACCTACTGTTTTTAACATACAAAATAAAAAGAAACATCGAAACCAAACTACTCTGTAAAAAACTCATTTCAAAAGTTATGACTGGCCATCCATAAACAACAACGCATCAACTTGACAGCCTCTGTTTTTCGTCAGTTGCCCCCACGGTGTGGGCGGGGCGGGTGGCGGTGCGCGCGGCGCGGGGGGGGCTGGCCTCGCTGCAGTGCATTGTGGACGCCTTCCCGCCGCCGACGGTGCGGTGGCTGTTCAACGATGACCTACCACTCGTTAACAGTAAGTAGAATACAGCGTAATGTGTGATGACTGATGGTTAACAGCCTTAAGTTTCTGACAGCCGAAGTTGTAACAGATGGTCGACTATCAAAACCGAGGTGTGTTTCTTGATGGCTTTTTCTCAGTGAGGGGTTCCCCATAGTGAACTAGTATTAGCGATCCATACGCAAGTAGTTGCTCATATTCGTCGCATCGGAGGTTGCCATAAATGTATCAACTGACTAAGTGGTAAAGCTCGGTGAAGCTATGAAGGCCGTGAAAAGGCCAACAGCAAGCGACAGTTACAAAAGAACTAATGACAGGACAGGGACCGGTCACCTACAAGGTTTAAGTTTTTCAAAGGTTGAAAGCAATTCTGTATTGATGATAATCAAAGTAATCTACAATCTCAAATAAACCATTTTATTTATAGCCTCATTAATATAATGTTCTGTAGATTAAAGGGTATTAAACATGAATTAACACCAAACAACACGAGGTGGATTGTTCCCCGAATAAAATAAATTTCTACGAAACTCCAGCTCTCATTTATGACTCGTGTAACATTTCACCGAACCTTCCTTATACCTGCCGTATAAAGGAAGCATTCAAATCTACTTATGTTAAATTGTATAAATAAACGTTTTACATTACTTACAGACATTCGGATCTTTTATGTTAAAAATACAGAAAATACCAACACAACATCCTTAATTGAATAACTTAACAGTAAAATTGTTTAACAAAATTAATTATAGGACTAAAAATAAATTATTTGTTCAAATTGCCAACTCCAAGCGAAATATGCAGAGATGTTCCATTTTCAGAAGGTAAAGATTTCAGCGATATTTATTACTTAGCGAAATACGCATTGAAGAAAATTTAAGAACTTGAAAAAACATCAAATTATTTGAGGGATAAATTAAGAACATGTGTAATGTTTTAATTTGATTTTTGCTATACCTTATTTTTATTAAAAACGCTTTTGCTGACATAACAACGAGTGTAGCAGACCATATCTGAAGCCTTAAACCGTGTACTCTTAAACCAAACTAAAAAGCAACAAAAGCCACTACACAGAATACCAAGAAACGTTAATTAAAAATATGTTATTGATTGAAAAGTAATGTTCGCCTCTTGATACTTAATTGGGTAAATAATATTTAAAATAATATATTTTTTGTCTAACCAGAATTTCGCATAGAAAAAGGAGTGAGACAAGGCGACCCACTCTCGCCAAAAATATTCTCGGTAGTGCTTAAGAGTATTTTTAGAAATATCAACTGGGAAAACAAAGGCATAAAAATAAATGGCGAGTACATGAGTCATCTACGATTAGCAGACGATGTTGCTATCTTTGCAGAGCAGACAACTAGAACCATCAACGATTTGGCGAGGGAAAGCAAAAAAGTCGGCTTATCTCTGAATGCAACTAAAACTAAAATTATCTACAATGGTCGACAAGAAGTTATAAACATTTACAGAGATGTTACTGAATATATTTACCTCGGTCAATCAATTGCGTTCAAAGATCAGACAGCAAATGAAATTAACAGACGAATTGCGACTGCTTGGAAAAGTATTGGTGCTTACAGTAGATAATGAAAAATAAAGACATTAGCATACATATAAAAAGTAAACTCTATAATACACTAATCTTACCATGCCTATCACCTTGTTTCAATGCTCCAACCAAATTATCGGATCTCAAACATACATAACATATTATTACTTCAAACGAAAATTCGATAAACTTTAAGCGCTGATCTCAATATTCCTTCTATTGTTAAAACCTTGGTAACGGCAAACTGCTCGTAGTGACGTGTTTCTGTATTTTTATATCAACAGCTTTCTACTTTAGTTGATTGACACAAAAACATAGGTATAGGTTACTAATACACAAGTAACTAAACACCAAAAGATTTTACCAAAATAATATAACAGACGATAGTCATCTAATTGAAGAATGTGATTTTATCCAGAACAGACAAGCCCGTAACGTCTTATTCAGCCATGCGATTCCGTCAAAGAACTTCAACTGTTTGGCCCTCTGAATTTGATCTTCGTTTGGTCAATTGTATACCAAATAATAATAAATAAAATATACTCTTAACTTTTTGAATTATATATCATAGAATTATTTTTTGCAATTTGATTGAATCACCAAAGAATCCATTACGTCCCACGATTATTATCGTTAAGATTCACGATACGTGCCCCTTCGTTCGGTAGTTGTCAACTTTGTAAATTGGTCCCGAAACTTTGTTGTGTCCGCGCGTTAATTTGCGTCAAGTCGGCAACTCGGGCGCCTTGTCCGCTACTTCGGGGGTAATTTACCCCAGCGCTGGGCCGTGAGGGATAACTTCATTTTTGAGACAAAACGACAGTTCCAACCCTTTGGAATTGAATTGATTAGTGCTAACTCGTTTCGCCCCTCGTTTTGTTGGCGATACTTTTGTGCGAGTTTTGTATTGGACCTGTCGGGCGACTATATTGTCCAAACCTCTATGATATAAAAACGTTAAAATGTACATTTGGCCGTACAAAAAATTGAAATTTGACGTTCTACCATCAGGACGGGGAATACAACTTTTAGGATTGTAACGTTAAACATTTCAATATCAGTAAAAAATCATATAAGGATTTTAATAATCATCATAAACAGTCAATTTTGTTCCAAGATATCTATCTATCAATCTTTAGAAAAAAGCTTAATTTATTTTCTTTCAATCTATTCTCATATCATTGTTTTTTTATCAGCCACAGTTAACATAAAACAACTGAAAGTATAACACACGAGTAATATTTCACGTAATTAAATTTACTTTCTTAGGTCGCGAGTTTCAGTATTGGTTTTCAATTACGTGCTGTTTGTTCAGCGCCGACTGTAAAAGGGTTGTATTTACAGCTGTGTTCTGCTACAAGAAGATTTATTATTCATGCGGGAGAATCATTTATAGTTTTAATCTAAAATGCGGTTACAACTAATTGCATTAAAACACTGTTGTTGATACATTTGTTGAGTAATGATCAACGTATTTAATTAACCAACTGCAAATTTGCAATAGAATTTGTAAGTAGATACTGAGTACAAATGTTACTTTTAAAGGTAGGTATGTATTTAAGTGGTAATGATTGCTTACCATCACGTGACCTGCTTGCTCTCTTATCTCTTTTTGCAAATAACAGTGCAGAAAATAAAAATCGAATGCTCTAATTGCCTGATTACCTGGCCCCTCCTCTCGGCGTAATCATTATTAATTTGATTGCTAATCTTCGCTATAAATGCAGTTTTGCCTCGCTGCTAAATCCCGGTTTAGAGTCTGCGGGCTAATGTATCAAACCCGCTTAGTGCACAAAGCGAGCATGGAATGGACCATTGTAGCGGATTCCGCAGAATCACTATTGTACGCTTAATTTACTAAACCATTGTTCACGAGAAATTGGAATATGTTTAGAATAATAATTTTGGGATTCGGATGCTCGGTTTAATGTTTGAGATTGTAATGGGATATTAGCGTTTCGTGCAAAAAGTTATGCGAACTGTTATTTTATGCATTTATTGGATCTTCCATATTTCATGACTTTTGGAATTGAATTCTGAACATTTATCTCTTTATTTCACCTTTTTATATTAACAAGTAAAAGAAAAAATTCCTTACACATTGTAATTATTATAATCAGTCATGATTAGACTGTAATGATCTACAATTAACTCTTATAGTGATTGCTATAATTGATGCATATCAATGTCAGATTTAGATATTGTTTTGGTGGGTACACACATTTACAAATAATTCATTGGCAATATTGAAATGTATCTGACATTATTCGGTATTAGTATTAACGATTTAGTAACGCGTGGATAGGTTGCATTCGACATAATTTAATAATGACTGTGCAATAAACTAATCGATACAAACCGAAAATTTGTTTACTAAAAAAAACTGATTAGGTACTCTTACTTACTTGTTTATACGTTTCAAATATTTGTCCATTATCTTATACAGGGTGAAAGATGGTCGTTACGGAACAAGAAAAAAAATTAATATAAAAATTCTTTACATTTGTTTACTTTCTTCTTAAGCTACATACCTAATATTAAATGTAGGTATACATTTTTTTGTATAAAAGTTTGATACATAATAGTATATTATGATACAAGTGCGCAAAGTTGTTCATTATACACGAGGCTGAGGGTTGCAGTAATTTAGCCAAGTGTATAATGAACATGTTGCTCACGAGTACCATACGCACTTCTTCAATAAACTTGCGAGGAAATACAATTATATTTTGCATAAAAAGTTTCCTACACAGCAACATATGCAATGTAAACAAAATATAAAGAATTCGGGAAATGACACTCAACTTTTTTTTGCATGCGCCAACCAGCCGCCATACAGCCTATTTCAAAATATACTTTTTGAGATAAAATACAATGATTTTGTAACAAATTACTATTTATTATCATAGTTTGATAATAATCAGCGTTTTTTTATATGAAAACATTTATTTATTCTAAATATATAAATGGATTTTCTAGTGGCATAAATGGCTGCACTAGCATATAATTTGCAGTAAGGAACTACCTTAAATTTGAGATTTTACTTTTAGTTTTGCAATTAAAATGCTAATTTATTAATTTTGATGTTATAGACAATAGAAAAAGAACGCGGGTCTCTCAGTGGTCAGAACATTAGACCGGTTATCTCAAGGTCCTGGGTTCGATTCCCAGTCGCGTAATGCTCGGAGACCCGCGTTCTTTTCCAGTGTCTTTAACATCAAAATTACCTTAACTTTGAAGGGATCGTTATAATATGCACTGGTGTGTAATATTATTTTACACAAGTGTGTAATAGGTCGGTTTATGGCCCTAAAAACGATTATATACTCACTTTCTGAGCAAGTGTGTTAAAAATCTATTTTACCTCACTTTTAACTTTTTAAATGGACCTATAAAATGTCGATGTTATATGAATATATGGAGAAGAAAAGAAGGTAAACACACACAGCGTGGACGGAGTGACATTAAATAAAATTGACTAAAAATGGCCTTTACCAAATAATTATTTTACTAAATGATAGGCGTTTTTTTGTCTACTTAACATTGCAGAATCTTTAGTTTATTGTACAATTTCAACTAACTTTATTAACATAATATCACGTCCCTAATCCCTAGCATTTGATGGTCATCACTCGTCGGCGTCCTTGTATTGAAGAGATGTTTAACTAAAGTCCAATATGTGTTTTACACTACTAAGGTCATCACTCGTCGGCGTCATTGTATCAAACAGATGTCTACACTAAAGTCCAATATGTGTTTTACACTACTAAGGTCATCACTCGTCGGCGTCATTGTATCAAACAGATGTCTACACTAAAGTCCAATATGTGTTTTACACTACTAAGGTCATCACTCGTCGGCGTCATTGTATCAAACAGATGTTTACACTAAAGTCCAATATGTGTTTTACGCTACTAAGGTCATCACTCGTCGGCGTCATTGTATCAAACAGATGTTTACACTAAAGTCCAATATGTGTTTTACTTCTAAGGTTCGAAGCACACGATGTCGCTCTCGTCCCGCGGTCACCGGCACACGGCGTCGCTGGCGGTGAGCGGCGTGGCGCGCGCCGACGCCGGCGCATACCGCTGCGTCGCCGAGAACAGCCGCGGGGCGGCGCGCGCGCAGCTCTACCTGCATTGTAAGGATGCTTTATAATAATAATAATAATAAATCTCCAGACTGACACACCAACTGTGTGGCCCTAAACTAAGCAAGGCTTGTACTATAGGTACCACACAATGGACTAGGGGAGAACCTAGTTACACCCAGACACGAGCCAATATCGAAAAACCATTTTTACGAAGTTGGCCCGACCGGGAATTGAACCCGGAACCTTCCGCTTAGCAGTCCGGTATATATACCGCTGCACCACAAAGGTCGTCAAAAACATAATAGAAGTAGTTATCTACCTACACTTTAAGGATACTTCCTAATTAAAAGCTTAATTAACACTGTTTAATAGAAGTAGTTGTCTATCAAGTAGAATAGTAGAAATTTGCGTTAGAGAATGAATAGAATGAAGAAATTATATGAAACATTTTCGACAAACTTTCAATTTGACAGTTTCATACATTTTTATTCTATTCACTCGCTAACGCAAATCTCTACTGCCACTTGATTTGGGAGGCTGTAAGAATACTTCCTAATACTAGGAGTTAGTGTTAATTAGTTTTTTATTTCGTTTTGAGAGTGTTTTCAAAATTTCTAGGTAACCTTTTCCCTTAAAAATAACCAAAGTACAATTCTAGTGTTAACAACGACTACATCGACGACCACGACCACGACCACGACAACGACCACGACCACGACCACGACCCCCCCTCCGACCACGACGGCTGTTCAACGTAAGTTCTGTTGTTTTAACTTTCTTACTCTTACAATATTCCCTTCCTATTATCGTCCTCTGGATATAGTATAAAAAGTCATAATGTGTCTGTTTGCACATTTGTTAACTCATTTTATTAACGAAAGCTTTGAGAAGGTGTATTAGGTAATTTGGATAAATATGTTGTGGTCGAAGTCATCAAAAATACAGATTGCTTCATTATAATGTTACTCTTACTAATATACAAATGCAAAAGATAGTAACTATGTGTGTTTTTTACTTTTTCACGCCAAAACTACTAATCGTATATTGGATAAAAAAATCTATATATAGGTGTAGAGAATCATTTAAAATAACACATAAAGTAGTTTTCACCCCATCACTACGGGAATTACCCGTAAACCGTAGGGCAGAAAGCTAGTTCAAATAAAAGTAGGCGCTTCTTGCAATCAAAAAACTATCAGTTCACTTTATTTTTATATCATTGTTTGGAATAAGTTAATGACGAATTAGAATTCTTATGTAATTATCGTATATTGCGTAAAGTTTGTAATTCTGAAGATAAGACAAATTTCCAGGTGGGGCTAATTGGAAATTCGTTTATCCTTAATTCTCATTTGCAATTCTAAGACGTATAACGGAAACTTCCTTTATAAAATTTTGAATTAAGAATTCCTACTCTCAGGAGAATCCATTAGTTTGTTTTGGAAATAAATTCTGATAAAACCCTTATTTGTGTATAAAATTTAAGCTTATTGTTGTATAGAAACTACGGTGTGTTTATTTTAAAGTTATTTTCCAAAGGCGGACGTTAATTAAATTAGGATCGTATTAAACGAGTGCAATTTTGGGCAAAGTTCCAACAAGTTCGGTTAGTGGGTAGTAAGAGGCTTGCTTATAGAGTTGCATTATTATTTGTCGCTGTTAATTAGGAAATTCTGGACCAAATAATGTAAATTTATTATAAATTGATGTCCATGGAAAAAACCGTTCAGTCTTAAAGTATATAATTATAAACAATTTCACCTTGTTCTTTCGGCTTACATTATGTTTCTTGCTATATTATTATATGCTTATATTATATTTCCTTCAGGCCTTTCCCCGTATAGGTATTTTTTTTTCTATCACTTCTTAGTCTTAAGTAAAAAGGTGTCATGAGTGTGTCATAGTAAATTGCACTTTACCCCAGCAGACACAGAGCTTAATTTAGAACAGCTGCATCGCGGAGTATTAGCGGACACAGACCTGATCGACCCCTACATCGTGCTGAGTCAACACCAGATGCAAAACATCGGTATTTACAAATCTTTATCATCATTACAAAGTCGCTAAAATTGTCTGTTTGTATGTTGTTACTCCTCCTCCGCTTAGACTAGTTAACCGATCTTAAAACGATTTTTACCATCTTTCAGATAAGTTTTCGATTTAAAAACTTAATGAATCATAATTCAGAAAAAGTTAATGATAACCAAAATTCTATGTTTTGTGAATAAGTCGGCCATTGCGTAGCGTGGGCGAGTCACTATACCTATAAACCAAAAGTAAGTAATTTGGTCAAAAGCGAGTTGGACACGACCTTCTTGGTTCCTTTGATTGTCAAAATATATAATAAATGTCTGTCTGTATACCTTCCCGCAAAAAACATTTAACTGATTTCATCATTTTGGAATAAACGTACTTATACTTGGAAGCTGCTGGCGAAAAGCCAGTATAAAATGTACATAGGTATTTAAAAAGTACTAATCTCATTAAATATACCTATTATGTTGAACACTATAATATTAATTTTGTTCTCTAGTCACTTTATATTCTCGACCACACAATTCATTTATATTGAAACTAACATAACTCTACCCGCCTCAAGTCATTTACACTCAGCACAAAATACATACAGAAGCACAAAAGAAAATCTTTCAAAATTACCTATACCTCGTGATATCAATATCGAGAACTAATATACGAGCATTCATCTACACTACAATAGATTTCCGACCAATCGCCTACGCCAGTGAAATTATTAATACCACAAACTATAGTCCGGTCAATTTAAACATTTGAAGCTAAATAAATTCCCATCTGAAAATCAGTAAGGTTGTTAAAATATGATTAAAAATAAAATTTGAAAGTTCCCCATATTTCCCCTGTATGGAAAAAAAATTGCTCTCATTTTTAGGTCTAGATTGACCGGACTACTATATATTACTGATTAATATGGGTGGTCATTTTATATCAATTTACCTCAAAATTGTGCATTTCTTCCAATTTTGCGTAAAGTGAGACTAACATACCTTTTCTATTATCATGTCCGCAATCGTTTTTTTTTCTTACAATTGATAACAGAGAATCGTTTGAATTCTTAGTTTTTATATATACCGGGTGGCTCATTCAAAGCGGTCAGTATGGGAAAGTCTGAAACTATAAGACATACGAAGATTTGTTCTTAGGAACCATGACACCGATTTTTCTAAAAAGAAAAACTGCATTCATACATTTGAAAAAAAAAATGTACCCATCTAGGGACTCGAACCCAGTCGTGTTGAACTTTGTATTGGAAAAATGGTGGTCACTTCGAACATCTACTAAAATAAATTATTTTTTTGTGAAAACAATGCATTTTATTCATTTAAGACATCATGTTTCATAGAGCCATTTACAGCTTAAGACCTACACAATCGATATTTAAATAGAAAAGTGCAAGTTTATAAAAAAAAATATTTTATTAAAAACAACCGGGTTCGATTCCCTAGCTGGGTACAGCTTTTTTTTCAAATGTATGAATGCAGTTTTTCTTTTTATCAAAATCGGTGACATGGTTCCTAAGAACAAATCTTCGTATGTCTTATAGTTTCAGACTTTCCCATACTGACCGCTTTGAATGAGCCACCCTGTATATTAGTGGCTCTCGGCCCAAAATTTAATTAAAAACATATTTTTGAAAAAAATGAGTTAACTTTTTTATTTTGATTAATTACCTATTTGTGTGCTTGTAAACAGCAAGACGCAACCAGGCTTGCGAAGAAATTTTGCTTTTTATTTTACTATCGATTCTGTTCTTTGTTTAAAAGCATTGTGGGATGAATGCCATTGAAAAGTAATCTTATATAATTAGATAGCGTCACACATTAAAACACCAAAACAAGCATTTTTGACTAGCTAGTGCGTATCAGCAACATGGAATATTCGTGTCACGTATATATTTAACATTCTGCTTTCTTATAATACGTGCGTTTTACGGCCAACAGTTGGACTATATTCTATATGATTTTTAGTTTAGACAGTTATTTTAATACTTTGAAGAGGTAAAGTTTGTAAGTAATTTATAAAACGACTCTTCTAATAATAAGGATGCTTGTGAAGCCACTAACAGAACTCTAAAAATAAATAAAACAAAAGGAAGTAATACTAGTGCAATTTATGAAAGGTATCACTCGCTATATTCCTAAGCAATAAACGTAAAAATAAAATTAAGCCTTTATTACACTGTGGGCAGTTAAAATAATACCGACCTACAAATCTTGTACAGAAATGGAGACCACAATTTGACCGGAAATCAGGGGTCGCAGTCAGTCGTGGAACAATGGTTGGCCACCCCTGACCGACTCCTCGTCGACGCCCGCTACAATATGGACATTCCTAATTACTGCACTAATGCTGATTGCGTGATATTTACGACTAATGTTTGCGACACCTGCCCCGTAGCTTTACGTATCGAACAAAAAGGTTGTTGTTATATGATCGAATTTGTATTGGTATTGCTGAAACCATCTGTATGTAAATATTTGTGTTTCATTCCGATTGTTGCAAGCGAAATAATTGTAGTTCTGCAACTTTGTAATTTACGTTTACCTATGCAGTTTTTAATCAACCAGTGTCTGTATTTAATTCAGTGTACCTAAATGAATATGTTAGCGGTTATTATTAAATATGTTTTATTTCTAATGCAATTGTATTGTACTTTTTTTCAGAAATGTATGTTGATGAAAAAAAAAACCATTAAAATAATTGATTGTTATAGTGTACGACATACTTACAGGCACTATTAGCTACGAATTTATACCTTCCCTTCAGAGTTTCATAAAGATTCTTGTACCTACCTTCATTTCGACCCAAAACATTTTTTTAATAAACCAGACAATATACCAAGCGAGGCTCTTTTGAAACTCTTAGAGCTTATTCAAGGCTGTACATATTTCTGCACAAAATATCTTTAGTCATATCAAAATGTAAAGAATCGAGATAAACTGTAAAATATACACTTACTGTGTAAATACTGAGTATCCTTTAGGTAAGCGTTGCATTTTTTGTTTATTTCTCCCTTAATAAGTCTTATATTGTTTAAAAATATAAATATATTAATTAAAAAAAAAAGTTTTTAATTGACTTTAATGATGTTCACTAAACATTGATGAATAAAAGCCTATTTACTCGTAACAATGTTTTTAATCAGTGTGGAAAATAAAATATAATGTTACTCGGACAGATTGCAAGAAGGTTGATACAAACTCGGTGCAAAACTTTCAAAATAATAAAACAGTTGCAATCAACCTCAGTTGCAAAGTTACTCTTTGCTATTAACAAAAAATCCAGGAACCACCTAAATTAAAAGCATTACAAGTTCACAATGTTTTCCTGTTTATCTTGTAACAAACTAATTTGAAAAAATGTAAGCCAACAGGCAAACCAATTTTTCATAAGTATCGTTTTTGCATATATTTGTAAGATTTTTGTTAATTTTAATAAAAAATAACAATATTTGTAAATCTAACAGCATTTAAATTGTACCATTGTTTGTTGTAAATAAACGTATGAAAACAGATGCTGTTTGTATTTATTTACTACATTCAAAAATTACCTTGTTTATAATCCTATTAGTCAGCACTAGCTCTTGCCCGCGGCTTCTAATATAAATTAATGATAAATTATTTTAAAACTATAAATTATTTTAGGTGGACAACGTTTAGGACAACCTACGCGTCACGAGTTAACCTTACTTTTACTTTTTATCTTCTTACTAATTCCATCGACCTACTTGCAGTAAGGTAGTGTTTTTAATATTAAGGAACAAAATAATGCAAGCTTAACATATGAGTATTTGGAATATTTGGGCCCAGCATCGAAGAGTAAGTTTCTACAATTACTAAACTCATAGGTAGGTACTTCAGTTATATGAACTACTGAATTTGGTAAGTTAGGTAAGTACATCGTGTGAGCTTCTAACTACTTGATATTTCTCGGTGGAATTCGAAGCAAGTGCCAAACACTTACATGAACTCACTTACGACCGATCTCAATAATCTATTCACCATTAGCGTTTTGTTAAATCTGTTAAAATAGCTACAATTTTCTACGCTTTTGCGTCTCAATAACTAGTAAAAGACAGAATTAGATGATAGTAAAAGACAGTTCACGTAAACAAAAGTATCAGTTCATGAAACCGAGGTTTTAACAATTGTTGGAGTATTGAGATCAGCCATTGCCATTCAAGGAACGATGCTTTACTTATAAAATTAAGAAAACTTAAAGTGCATTGTGTTGCTACAAAAGGAATTGTAATGCAAACATTTTTAATGAACTTAGCTGTGGTTGAAGTATGATGGAGGAGAAAATGTATCATGGTTCACAGCAGTCCGTCCTATTGTAGGTTAGAGTCAGTACTTAAACAATTTTTCGACTAATCAAGAGCAGCAGAGTCGTCGAGGTACCACTGTTCGTCCACTGGTGAGAAGAGTAGTAAAAGAGCCCGAAAACGGAAACAACGCTGAAAAAATATGAATAAAATACAATTTTCACACTTCTAGACGACTTCCCCTCTACATATAGAATAAGGCATGTTTTAATACGCCATCGGAAACAAGTATTAAGATACAAGTTCGTTTTGTTTGTTGAAGCTTTTAGGATTCAGGAGATGTTGGACTTTTATTGTACTTTCACAGAATCACAATGCAGTTTCACATTGGCAAAATTTCAAAGCAATAGTTACAACAAATGTTACAATAGATTTTTCAGGAAAAAAGTTAAGAGTTATAAATGTAAGGGATGATATTAATCAATAAATAACCAAGAATATTTAATACAAAAAATGCAGTAAGACACAATTCTGGTGAAAATTACTACGTAGAAATTTTATTTTAAAACCACTATTAAATATTAAATTGACAATTAACTACTAAGTATTTTTCCTTTTTCGCTGATCAAAAGTCATAATAAACGTTTCCGTTGTAAGCCGCGTTCTGATGTTTAATTGCCACATTACGATCATAAAACGCGTTCTCAGGTTAATTTCCTTTTTAAATTTAAGACTCTAATACTCACCCACTTCAAGCATCTCTTGGCCAATCATGAATTTTCTTATACCATCTTATAAGGTTCATAAATAATTGCCTTCAACGTAAGAAAGAGACGATGCTACTTACATGTATAGGTTCGTCTCGCCTTTTCTTTTGAGTAAGAGTGTAACGTTGGCAGGTTTTCTTGGCAATAAATTGGCCTGCAAGGTTCTAGTACGATAAGTCTGTTTTATAGTAATTTTATTCTGCACATTAGCGAAGTGAAGTGTGCTTGTACATTAATTAGAGGTAAAGCTGATTACGTCGGTGCTCTGAATGTAATAATTATGTAGTTTGTTAAGTTCAACCTTAATGGAGGTAAGCAGTTCGCTAGTGACTTAGCGCTGTTTGAATAATGGCTAATTATACTAAGATATACTTTGTTTCCGTTGACACTAAGTTATCTAGTACTTAAGTGAGACTTCGCTTTTTGGTAACTAACTAAACTAAATAGTAAGTACTTAATAATTATAATAGAATGTCGGTTAATTTGTTAAAATAAAAGATGCCCTGGCCAGTAGCTCGAAGAATTGGAAGGTTTTCTAGAGAAAACACCAGTAAGCCTAACGTAGTTAAAAATAGTTTTCGGAATGGCTCATGTCAGGGTGTTACGGAGAACCTATCCCGTTGTTCATCGCGTAATATCTAGTGCCTTTATCAGAAGCACTTCCTGCGCGCACTTAGTTTACTTTTAATTAGTGTGTTAGAAAATACTAGCCTAGAGATTTATAAAAAATTGCGGGAAAAATACAATTAATTAAATAAATATATCACGCGTCCTCATAAAAATATACTTCAAATTAAGATCTTGCCATATAATGAGGCAATCTTAATCCACGTAGAAAACGCAATAAAGCAGACTATAAAATCATTTCAATTCACAGGGTACCTACTTGTAATGATACTATGAAAAGAGGGTAAAGGTTCTATATTCCAAGTGGCAGGTTGCTCGCCATTGCCTATACAGTATCATCGGGTCTTCATTTCATTAAATTTCTTTTATGCTTTTTATATCTAGCTTGATACGGTTTGAGTTTATAGGGAAAGTGTATTTGATATTGTTGTATAGATTTAGCGTATATAGTTAATTTGTTCTGGTTCCATCATATCATCAAACGCTAGAAGTTTTACCTATCTAAAATAACGTGATGTATATTTACATAATAATAAAAAGGCACCAATTATTCTGATCATTTCACTTTTAATTTCACACTTGAAGGAAAGACACTATTCGTATTGTAATTTTTCCAATCCGCTTATTCTTTCTTAGCTATCAATTAAAATTTGCTGCAGTTTTAATTTCTGGCAACCTTTATTTTTAATATTAATAACTATTGGTTGCATATACGCCATAAGGACAACCACACACAAATTACAACCATGCAATATTGGAAATGCAATCAATTTTATGATGCAGGCAAAATCCGACTCATAACAGGTAGTACGGAGTCTGTGATTCTGTGATGTTGAAGAACATTTAATTATTTCATAGTGGAAACTTCGAACAGACTTGGGTATTTGGCATAGCATATTGGTACAGTCTAATTACCCACCCACATTGGAGTAAACGTAATATTAACATGTTATTAAGGTTGCCTTACGCAAGCCATTTACGGTGTCCTGCCAATGAATGCCTGAATTTCATCTGTACTTACATGACGCAATCTTCTCGAACAACATTTCTCAATCACGTCAAACATTTATTCACAACTCTCAGAAAGTAGTTACTTAGCTTTTTTCGTTTCGGTGCAAACGGTAGCTTGCATTGTTTCAAAATTGTGTGCAAATTCAAATTAGAAAATTACTTATAACTATCGTTATAAAGTTTCCAGCCAACGAAATCCAACTAAATTAAGACTACCTATAGAATACATCTTTTATTTTCTCAGAATTCTAAAGATGAAGCATACTTCATGGTCTTCCTATTTGTAACAGATTGATTGAATAAAATCTGCGGGTATGCGAATCTAATCAAACGTGAGTTAGTGGGTTCTGCAGAATTAATTTCCTAGTTTTGGAAACTAAAAGGTTCGTAATTTCGCTAGTTTTAGGAGATTTGACGCTTGTCATTAACGCAGGGTTAATGTTGGGATGGTTGACGCGCCACGGGTTAAATGAAGTACTCGGATTTAAATATTATAGTTTTAGGTCAAAGTTATTACAGACAGCCATAAATTAAGAGTAGGTACCCGTGATTGCTACAATTTAAATATTTTGTGCTGCTGTGATTTTTTTGCCGATATGATCGAGAATATGCAAGTTTGGCTGAGCAGATAATCCTAATTCCTACTATTATAAACGTGAAAGTTTGTGAGTGTGGATGTACGTATGGATGTATGAATGTTTGTTACTCTTTCACGTAAAAACTACGAATGGATTTTGATGAAACTTTACAGTAATATAGGTAATACGTCAGAATAACAGATAGGGTACTTTTTACCGCGGGAAAACTTCTAATTCGCAATCCCGGGCAGCCACTAGTTTAACTTATAATACGATTTAAAAGCTATTTATTCTCTAAAAGTATCCAAATGATGGTGAATACCGTGTCAAAATTCATTAGAGATTGTGTATTAAGATTGCAACACTGCAGTCTAGAGTTAAACACATGCAACGAAACGGCATTGTAGTTACTAACTATAATAATAATATAATAAAAATAATATATTATAATAAAATAATAATAAGAATTGAGGCAGCTAAGCCAAATGCTATTAAAGATAATCGTAGGGAATTCGATTTCTTACATTTAATTCATTATTTTACAAACCTTCCTTAAATCTTTAAATATTTTAGATTTTCACGTTTTTTTTTTTGTATTTTCTTTTCACTTTTTATGTTCTGCGTCTGTGACAAAAGTTATATTTAAAAGTAGCCTTTTTTATTCCAGACTGTTGTTCCGGAAATAAAAAAACATTAAAATCTATTCAGCCATTTCGACGTGGAAGTGAAACAAACAGACCGACACACACACTTTCACGTCTATAATATTAGTAAGGATTCAGTTTTTATAAAGTACGCTACTCATATAACTGTTGCAAATTTCTTACAAGTTACACAAAAAAAAAACTACATTTAAGTGAGTAACGTTTACTCAAAAAGTAGTAAAAAATATATATTAAAACTAGTGGCCGCCCGCGACTCCGTTCGCGTAGAAGTCGGTTTCCCGTGGGAATGAAAAGTTTTCCCGCGGTAAAAAGTATCCTATATGTTAATCTGATGTATAAGCTATATTACTGTAAAGTTTCATCAAAATCCGTCCAGTAGTTTTTACGTGAAAGAGTAACAAACATCCATCCATCCATCCATCCATACATCGTCACAAACTTTCACATTTATAATATTAGTAGGATCTCACATTGTTTAACAATCATGAGGAAAAAAAACAGTGAATTCTTTTATCTTGCCGATAATTTGTTCTCTTTTTTATATTAATACAATTATTAATAAGGAAAATAAACAAATTAATTTTCTTGTAAACAAATAATAAGACTAATCGACAATTTTAATATGTAAATCGTAAGCATTATCGTATGCCTTACGTAAATTTTCAGCCCTGCCGAAACATCGCACCCACGTGTTTACTATAACGTGCTAACTTTTTATTGACTTTCAAAATCACACAGTTTTGTTACAGCCGTTTGAACCGTTCATGTTTTGTAATTTCCAAGAATAGCACAAGTTACGGGGATATTCTGGAGAAAATGTATGAAAAGTGTGAGCTTTCTAGTTTAGCGTAATCTGAGGGTAGATCGCATTTAAACTTGGAAGGGGATTGCGAAGATTCAGGAAATACACTAGGTTTCAAATGGTGAAGGGATAAAATACTTAATGTTATGTGAAGCTGAGAGCAATTATATAAAGTATAAAGGAGGCGGATTATCTTGTTAGTAGTAAGTCGAGACGGAAAATAAAAGATTACCACAAAGAACGATTGAAAGGATTTTTTAAACGATGCTTTTACGTATTCACTTAAAAATCCTTCGGTTAGGGTTATAATTAAAAAAAAATAGAATCTAAATTAAACCTTAATACCAAAACTAAATCCACCACACACAATTATTTTCATACCTTACAAAACAAAATAAACGAATCAACATGACAAATAATCTAAAAAAACATTCAATTACCTCATATTACAGCTTGTGGCTCTCATGCGACCCCCCTTTCTACTTTAAAATAACTTTATTACTCCCCTCTGAGCTGTAAAGCGCACATTTATTATACAAGTGAGTGTAAGGTAACTGCTAGCGAATGCTTCGATTCCCAAAGCAGCAGTGATGGTCGCTCTGTTAGCAGTAATCACTACATTGAGCTCCTTTATAGTGGACTCAGGGAAAGACCGTTTGAATACCATTTTAAAGTAAGTACATTATTTGACCAAAATATGTATGCCACAGAATTTGTGTCAGATTCATATGACCTAACATATTATATACTTACCAACTTAATAAGATTTTAACTGTAACATTTTCAAAATGAATTAACTTTGTCGTTAAAAACTGTAAAATGTACAAATAACTAACTTTCGATAAAAACCCTGTATTATCTTTTGTTGTGACTTGTAAAGCCTGTTTTGGGTGAAACAAATTATGAACGGTAAAACAAATGTCGAAAAAGTTATAATAAACTTAGTTCTTGTTGCGTGGTTTCAACAAGAAAATCAATAATTCAGTTATTCATTCATTCTTCATTTGCGCACAAAAGAAAACTCATGGTCGTTTATATTTAAATCAGGAAGAGAAAAAAAAAGTGTTTACCATAAAAAAGGCCTAATTTGAAAACATATTGCCAATTTAATAATATTCTGTATATAACTATCTTACATGTAGTTGAAAACAGTTTCCAAATAATCAGTAAGATGTCTAGACCCTCTGTAACCTAGTTCTTATATCCCTTGAGGCAAATGCTAAAGATAAAAAGGTGAAATTGGCTTTGGGAATAAACACGGATAGTTTTACCTGTCCTGACTGTGGCAATATAAGTGATGTGTGATCACTGAACTATAATAACTATGTACATATTGGAACATGAGTCGTTGCCAACAGACAAATAATGTTTTTTTTACGAAAATGGATTTATTTATTATATTGGTTACATATATTTATTCTGTAAAAAAATATTTTGCATGAAATCATAGGGCATACTAATGCCCATCTCCGCTGATTTACAGCAAATTTTTAAAACCAAATAAATGAAAAATCTACCTTCAATTATTTTTTTTGATAGGCTTTGCCAATAATGTTTGTCTTCAAATGTTATCCTTTTCCGTCAACTTTCGTAAGAGAACCGTTGTTTCACCCACATAAGATTGCCTTTCCTCTGAGGTGTGTCGTAGAGTTTGTCAGTTATTTCGATTTAATACGTTTCTCTATGCTTTTCCTGATAAGACCGCTTTGAGTGATATACCTGTAACACTCACACTTATTTTAATCTACACCTGACTTTGACATCACATTGGTAAACATGCTTGGAGCGAGTCTTATGGATGGCTGTCACTCTCTTTTTAAATCATTCACATTCAATCATTCATTTTACTCATTCTATTGGTTTAATCGCTTGTTCGGGCAGATTGGTTTGTTCATATTTCTAAGCGGACGGTTTGGTTCTTGTCGTTTTGTTAGTTACGACTGATTTTTGTTAAGTTTATTGTTACTGAAGGATTTAATAATTACATTGTTATTGTGAATAATAAGGCATTGAAGACAATTTGCTTGTTTCCTTTCGTAATTACTTCTGAGCGTTTCAGCTCAGAAGTGGGATAAGCACAAAATAAAAGTCATTGTGTTGCACTTCACGCCCAGGATTGAAAAAAAGGTTATGTAAATTGATTATTTTTACGTTTTGTACTTCAAAAATAATCTTGAATTATAAGTGATATTGCTAAATGGTTCCCGTTTTAGTATTTGTTGAACAGTATTGACATACGATTTCTAAGATTCTATTGGATTCAAATGGCGGATGATTATTTTTTTTACAACCACATGTATAAAATAAACGCAAGCGAAGGGTATTTGTTATTTTTCACACTAGTTTTGTAAGCATTTGTTGTGGGTTTTAAATAATTTGTCTCATGTTGAGTATTGTTTAGAGGATGTTTTTTTTTGTCTATAAAAAATAGTTTTTTTTTGATTCAATGAAAATATTCTCTTATAATTTCTGCAAGATTGAATCGAAATGCATTGAAAATCAACTTAGCTCACTTTCATGACGGATTTTAAAGATTTAAAGCGATTATAAATTTATTTGTGAAGAAGAGTATTTACTTGTCCTTCTCGTTGAGTTAACTGATGTAAAAATTAAAGATATAAATTATATATATATACCAAGTGCGTCTTTGTTACTTTTTTGAGACAATACCTTTTAATTGAATATGAGTTTCAGAAAATGAGCACGAGATCTTAAGTGACTCCAATGAGGCAGCTTATGACCCCACCCCGTCATGAACAAAGACAATGGAATCGAGGAGGAATAACCCAAGACAGTGATAATCATCAGCAAAGAGAGAGTTTATAACGTTTCAAATTTATAATATGCATATACAATGAATATCAGCAGATCCCCATATTTCGATTAAGTATGTTAGATGTGGTTTTATGAGAGAATTATAAATTGTGAATCGTAAGTTTGGTGGAATGCATCGAATATTAATCCGTAAAGAGGCATGCAAACAAAGAAAATGAACTCATACCGCTTCGAAGAAAAATAACCGTCAACTATTTTTGAAAACTAAGTCGAGTGATTTTGTCCAGGTGAGTATACGAACCAAGGTCAGTGTTTTAAATTTATTTTACGATTCTCGTTTTGAGTTATGGAGGGTAATTTAAAAAAATATAGGCGGCAATTACAATTTAATAGAATCAGAGTTTAAATGACGGTATTGTTTAAAAGACTAGTTACTTTAAAATGTATTGCGAATCGGGCGTGCGTGATTTTTCATGATGATGGGACTATACCAGAAGTTGTGTTGCAGACGTTGCTCGACGTGGTTTTTTTTAATAATTTTATTTCCAAATGAAGTATTCAGTTAATGCTCTGAGTTTCGAATGGTACGTCGGTATTATGAATTAAGAGCCACAACTTTTGGCTTTAGTTTTGTTTTGTCATTATTCAGTTTTACATACTATGGGTCTAAATAAATAATCTCTGAGAGGTTGTGCCTCTTTGGCAGTTATTTTAGACGAGTCTTATTCTGCCGTCTCAGTTTTCTTAATTGCGTAAAATAAAAGTTTTCCGAACAATATGATGCTGTGTGATAAAATTTGTTTCAGAAAAGCTGCTACAATAGTGAAATTGCTGGATGGTTTGAATCTGGTAAAAACAAAATAGAAACGTTGAAGTACGCGGCAGTACCTACATTATTACGTTATAACCGGACACAACTTGACTGGGTGATGTACAATGTTTTGTAATAATTTAAGGCAGAGTATGTTCTTAAATTAAATTGTGTTTTGGCGGGAGGAGTTATGCAACCGATTTGGTTACAAAAGTCGCCAACTGACATAGAATTAGCGTGCACCTGGCTCCTATCTACGCCTATCTACCTATACCTACCTACTTTGTGTTTGCAGTTGTTCTTTAATTAGTATTCATTCTCTTAAACTATTTCACGTGTTACATTTCTTAATTGTTAGTTAAAAGTTAAACCAAGTTATTTACGCACAATAGAAATTATTGGTTTTTACATTTAGTGTTGATTGATGTTTAATAATGGTATGGGTACTGGTTTTATTTACAGCTGTAATTCACATGTGTTTTAATATGTTCCGAGGCACATCGAATGGCGATTACAATAAACAAACGCTGGAGCCGCGAGGACGAGCTATGTCGACATCAGAACTTAACTCAGCGGTGCAGCAGCAGGCAGCGAGGACTCTGATTGCTACAAATGTGGTGTGCCGGGACATGTCGCGGCCAGATGTGAGCGGTGGCGGCGTCGCTGAGGCTGGGGCAAACTGCACGCGCACTAAGCTGCGGGTGGATGTATGCGTCGTGAACCCTCCCACGGGTTGTCTTGAACACAAAGGTGAAAGGGGCTCCCCGACGGATGGTGAAAGTCTCCTTAGAATTCGTCAAATGGTTTGGGAGGAGTTGGCGGACGGACATGCAAACGGACACAATTGACGACTTGGATTTGAGATGACCAAACTGGATGTCATTTGAGATGACTAAAACTGGGTGCCATTTGAGATGGCCAAACTGGGTGTCATTTGAGATGACCAAACTGGGTGTCATTTGAGATGACCAAATGGGTGCCATTTGAGATGGCCAAACTGGATGTCATTTGAGATGACTAAAACTGGGTGCCATTTGAGATGGCCAAACTGGGTGTCATTTGAGATGACCAAAATGGGTGCCATTTGAGATGGCCAAACTGGGTGTCATTTGAGATGACCAAATGGGTGCCATTTGAGATGGCCAAAATTGGTATCAGTAATATGTGTGGGGTGTGACCTGGCATGTCGCGCCTTTGGGATTGTGGTTACCTATTTAAAAAAAATTAAATCAGTCCATGTTTTAATGAAAGTCTATAGTTACAGTCCTTTTAGGTCGTTATTTGAAATAAAGTCAAAATTACGTTTTTATTTGATCAGGTCTCTATAGTCTGGGGGTGCGATATGATCTTGCCGCCCCAATGAGAAGCACATAGTATTAAAACAATTTTTCTTTTTAATATTATTATTTCTAGTGATTGAAATTACTTCTTTGTGAATTTAACTAACAATGGCTTCTTGTTTACAAATTGTAACTGTTACTTAAATCTGAAATAATTGGTGTTTTGAAATTATTGTTTTATTAGAATAATTTATATTATTGAAATCATGAAAATTAAAATGCCTACTTTATTTAGTTGTTAACAATTGCCTTCTAATGTTAATACTAAACCTGATTTGTTTAAGTTAGTTCGTAAATTATGGTTAAGTAATGTAATGTGTTATTAAGTACAGATAATAATTGTGATCTACTATTATGTAGTATTGAAATGTTTATTTTTCTTTTTAAATATTATATAAAAATGTGTGGGGCATGATTTGGCACATGATTTTGCCGCCCCAATGAGAAGCACATCTTAATATTATTATTTCTAGTGATTAAAATTACTTCTTTGTGAAATAAATGAACAATGGCTTTAATTAATTAATAAATAATAAATTTAATTATTGTTTATAAATTGTAACTGTTACTTAAATCTGAAAATATTGGTGTTTTGAAATTATTGTATTATTAGAATAATTTATAGTATTGAACTCATGAAAATTAAAATGCCTACTTAATTTGGTTGTTAACAATTGACTTCTGAATGTTAATACTAAACCTAATTTGTTTAAGTTAGTTCGTAAATTATGGTTAAGTAATGTAATGTGTTATTAATAAGTACATGTAATAACTATGATCTACTATTATGTAAAACGAAGGGACTCGTTTTGAGAAGGATGGCCGACTGTAACACTCACACTTATTTTAATCTACACCTGACTTTGACATCACATTGGTAAACATGCTTGGAGCGAGTCTTATGGTTGGCTGTCACTCTCTTTTTAAATCATTCACATTCAATCATTCATTTCACTCATTCTATTGGTTTAATCGCTTGTTCGGGCAGATTGGTGTGTTCATATTTCTAAGCGGACGGTTTGGTTCTTGTCGTTTTGTTAGTTACGACGGATTTTTGTTAAGTTTATTGTTACTGAAGGATTTAATAATTACATTGTTATTGTGAATAATAAGGCATTGAAGACAATTTGCTTGTTTCCTTTCGTAATTCCTTCTGAGCGTTTCATACCTATAGGTGACATTGTATTGGCTATAGGAATATCACAATACCGCGGTCAAAGGAGCCCTTGGTTTTCAACAAAGAGATTCGATCCCGTGTCGGTCACTCGTGAAGTTCATGAGGTCTAGGACATAGACCGAAGCGAAACTGCGTATCAAAATATTATGTTATTTAAAATACTTATAAGTATGCTCTTACATCTTGTTATTATGCATAAAGATAATAACAAGAAGATGCCTGTTAAAAAATATTGCTTTAAAAATTATTTGTTTTTGAACAATTATTTTATTATTCAAAGTCTAGTATAAAGTAATTAGTAGTCATATATTAACTAAAGTGTTTCAGCATATAATTTGTAATCAATTGCGACTGTAAAAAAGAGTAATATAAAGACAGAACAGTTGTTCCGTTGGTTAACTAAACACCGTGTTTCCTCTATCTTCCGCCAGAGCCTCAATAAAAACGTCGAAATAGTCGGCATCGTCGAGCTGAAGTCGTCAAATTACGTCGATGGAATTTTATTTATTCTCCACATAAAACCCTGGTTACATTGTGGCAACAGGACCCAGATCAAAGATCCCATCTTATTGCCTCGTTGATATTTTTATTGGTTTTCCTTTTTTTTGAGTTAAATAGAAACATGGTCTTTGTGACATAGAGCTGTCGGCAGTAAAACAAGATAGAGATAAGTCGGACTTTCTTCCTTATATAAAAAGGATATAATCTATGTCAGGAGATCTCGAGTCTCACTGTCGGGTATTTAATTAACAAAACAAACAAAGATCGTATTTGTCGTATACATAGTAGTACGGGATAGTGTTACGGAAAATTAGGTCATAATGATATTCAGATATGAGCGGTATTTGCTTGACTTTCGTTACAAACTGTTAACTTTATCACTTTCATCAAGTCTTCTCTTAGCTACCCAGATGTAAGTCCACATTTACAGGTAATGGACATATTCAAAACGGAGCAAGCCAAATTAATAACATCATCGTAAAACTTCTTAAAGTAAAACGTCGTTAATTAAATCACTTATTTAAGTCTGACGCAGCAAAGTATAAAAACGTGGACTCATTTGAATTAGTAATTTGTTCATTATTTATTTTCGTGAGATGCCCGACTGATATTAATTAGGGTTCCTTGGTTGGAGCTCGCTGAATTAATAATTTCCCGAGCAAGTGGTTCCGTAACGAGCCACTCAAATTTCTCACTTATTCTCAATATCCATCGCTAATGAGACCCTAAATTAGAGAGGTCCTATTTACTGCGGAACTCTGACAAACATTTTTCTGGGCAGCGATCAAAGAGATATCTGTGAATGTCGAAAATTGGACATTTGGACTTTTTCTGACTGATTGGTTACCGATCGCGTTATTTTGCTTTGTATGTATTGATTTTATATGACGTGATTGTTCTTTGTCTGTTTAAGATGAAAGTAAGATTTGACTTCATATAATTTTGAGGCCAATTTATGCTGATATGTACTTTTAAAATTGATGATTAATGTTTAACAAACCTGGTTTGACTATACAGGGTGTAATCGTTAAGTGTGCACAGGCGATTATTCCGTAACTATTACAGTTTATAAAAAACTTTAAACTGATATCGAAAGTACTATTCCTAACGAGTAAAATAATACTAATAACTTTTTAAATATAAAACGAGAAATATCCAAAAACTTTACATTAAACTCTCCCATACATTTTATTTCTTAGTAAAATACAAATAGGTTAGGTATACAAATTTTGTATTCAAAGCAAATGTTCGAAGTGACGTCCTTGTTGTGCAGTACAATGACGAGCTCTATTTACAGTTTCTAAATGATTTTTACTTTAAACTTGCGGAGTAATTAAAGCAATTGCACGACGTATACGATTCTGTAACTCTTCTATGTACACGTCGGTCTTTGACAAATCTCCATAGGAAGAAAGGCATGAGATCCGGTGATCTGGCAGGCTAAAGGGTTGCACTTTTATTAGCTACGAAGCCATTAAATTAGTTTCGTAAGAAATTCATCACAACATTTGTATTATGTGCAGGTCCTCCATCTTGTTGAAAAAATATCGATCTTCTTTCATCGTCTGTAACTGGTTCTAAGAGACTTAGCATATCGTTTTGTACAAAGGGGAGATTTCTCTGGCCAGTTAAGGTTAGACTGTAAAAATATGGCCCAATGATCCGATCTCCAAGAATACCACACCACACATTAATTGAGAATCGCACCTGAGCTCTAACTTCAGTAGTTTGGCAAGGATTGTCAATTGACCAATAATGCGAGTTTTTTCTAATATAAATGCCGCAGTTTTAAACATTACTTTCATCGGTCCATAAAAAATTGACCTTACATTGATATAATTATTGAATAGGCTATTACAATAGACCAGCCGACTAGCAGGATCATCATTGTGCAGCGTTTGAGTAGGTTTTATCTTAAATGCTTCAAAGTTGTACTTTTTATCTCTACTATCACATACTAAATGTATGGGAGTGTTTAATGTAAAGGTTTTGGATATTTCTCGTTTTATTTTCAAAAAGTTATTAGTGTTATTTTACTCATTAGGTAAAGTACTTTCAATATCAGTTAAAAGTTTTTGATATCTGTAATAGTTACGGAATAATCGCCTGTGCACACTTAACGATTACACCCTGTATATATTTTATTATAAATTTTCACTAAAACGATTGATTTACGAGCTAAAGCCCTGTTCAGTATCTCTTAAAGTCCGTTGACATTTCGTTATCAATACTTCATCAAGTTGTTATAAAATATTTCCAGTTCTAAATATAATTTCCAACAAGTCACAACGATAATTTTCTACGTATTATAAAAAAAAACCGTGAAATTGTATTTTTTTTCCTTTCATCGAACCTTCGATTTGTAAAATGAACAAAAGCTCAGACAATATCTGTTGTTTTCTTCAATCTCCTCGCTTCGTTCTCATCTTCTAATACACAGTTTTATATATATTATAGGCATATCTGCGTCGGATTAAAATAACTCGCTATCAAAAATCCAAGCGGCGCGAATAAGAAAGCTTATAGAGGCTTAAGCGCATTAATATAAAAAGGCAGATTTTCAACGATTTTGGATCTTTCTGCTATTCTTGGAAGTGTATTTTCCATGCATTACAATGTTATTGTAGAAAAACAATGTTATTTGCACGATTGTCCTTTAAATTGTCACTTAGCTTCTCATTCGAACGTTTTTAGACCGCTTTCGGCAAATTCCACAAAAACTTTCTACTTTATTGGACTAATTTTATCTTTTTAATTTAGCGACGGACATAATTTTTAAGAAGGCTCCAAATGAAAATTGATGTACCTTTAATTTGCTTCCTCAATTTATTAAATGGAATGGAGTTTGTTAATAAGAAAATAATAAAATTATTCGACAACGTTATTAGAGACTCGCCATTACAGGTATCTTGTTTATGAAGGTTGCTCCTAATTCCTGATAATTAAGTTATTAGAAGTAAACGGAAAATAAACAAAATACATTATAATATAAAGTTTCCATTGTTGATAAGAAGATATTTTTAGAAATGTGTGTCAGTTTAAATACCTACATTAAATTTACTCTTATCTTTTATTTACTCGTATTTATACAGGTTGTAAAAGAACTGCTTCCGAAAACGAAAACTGGGTATTGCTGGAGGGATACTTATTACGTTTTGAGCAAAAAAAAAATTTTTTTTACGTAATTGTACAAAATTGTATTTGTAATATCAGATTTTGCGATGATTTCTAATTAAATAGTGTTTTAATTTAATTTGCAATGTGAATAATCGCACCTGAACCGACAGTTGATGTGTGAGCGATGATTTCAAGCGGCGAATATGACTTTTCAATCCTTATTAACTTTTTTAAATTGAGTTTTCTGGGTGTACTGTTAATAAATTTAGTTGCTATTGAGGCCCAAGAATACATGGTTTCAGGCTTCGGAAGTGGTCTTTTTACACCCGTTATATTGAACTAAACTTAATATGGCCAGTTGTGTAAGGTTAATGGCTTATATTCAACTTCAGAAAAAAAAAAATTCAACTTCGGAATTCTAACAAAGACAAGACAAGTAAATTCTTTTATTTCTTTATTTTGGCGTCTTTGAGTTCTCCCAAAAGTTTTATGATAAAATTTTACAGTAAAATAGTTAGTTTCATAAATTATCGATCTACCGCTATTTCATAAAGGGGTTAGGTAGGTGTAGGTAAGCATTAAGAAAAAATACACATTTAGGCTCTGGATGTAGTTTTTTTTTGGCAAACAACTTTTTCATAAATATAATTTGCAGATCCATTGGAAGCGCGATATTTTGATCTTAAATATCTTACTAACTCGACGCGGCCATGAGACTTTTAGGACTTAGAACGTCCAAATAATGGTAACTTCAACTTAACTTCAACTTAACTTCAACTTAACTTCAACTTAACTTCAACTTAACATCAACTTAACTTCAACTTAACTTCAACTTAACTTCAACTTAACTTCAACTTAACATCAACTTAACTTCAACTTAACTTCAACTTAACTTCAACTTAACTTCAACTTAACATCAACTTAACTTCAACTTAACTTCAACTTAATTTCAACTTAACTTCAACTTAACTTCAACTTAACTTCAACTTACCTTAAAATTTATTTCAACATAAACTTAACCTCAACTCAATTTCAAATTAACGTGTCTTTGTGTTTGAAATTTTTCCCCTGGTTACTCATAGTGGAGATTTGTATTTGAATAGATAATAAAGGTTTACCTAATAACGGTGAACATAATTATAGTAAAATTGTGTGCTAAGAACAACAACCAAGATATGTAGGATATCCACTACTGGTGCAACCACGAACAGAGTCGGAGTCATTACATTAGTTATGTTATTATAACCACTTTGCAATAGTTGTAACACTTCACACATTTACATAATTTCGCGCATCTTAAGGAAGATTAATAAATTTATGCTCAATTTAGGAGTTGTGATTGTACCTGAGTCTATTTTATTTTTGGAATGTCAACGTTGGAAATTAATAAAATACCAAATAATCGCTATTGCGCCGTTTAAATCATTTATATCAGGAAAATGAATGCGGATTTTGGTATTTCAGAATTGGATTAGCAATTGGATACTTAGAATTTAAACCAAATTTATTAATAAATTTCATTTGCTCTGATTTTACGACGTTCTTTGGAATACTGAAGAACTTAAAATATTTTACTAGTTATCCATTTCGACAATTATTGCAAGTTCAATAATATTTATTTGTAAATCCTTTCCAATAAAAAACGTTGTAACTGTTTTAGATTTTTCAAGATTAAAATACTTTGTCATTTATTTCTATCACAAACATTTACAGTGTTATATCCCATAGATTTTTAAAGTTTTGAAAAGTTTCAGATATGCAGCATCTATCGGAAAACACTGAACGAGTAACATTTAAATTTTATCTTCAAGTTTTCTTAAGGAACTTCTTTCTATAGACTGCTTCGATTCAGGGAAAAAGGTGAGCCATATGTGGAGTGGGGAAACAGTTACACTTAGTAATATAGTAATCGGTTATCACTCTATCTAAAGTGAAATATAAATAAATTTATAATATATTTTACAAATCGCAAATTTTTAAACAATCCTGTATTAAATTTTATTTGCATCCTTAGGAGATGTCGAGTTTCCCCCAAATTGAGCATAAATTTATTAATAACTAGTTGCCGCCTGCGACTTCGTTCGCGTGGAAGTCGATTTCCCGTGGGAATGAGAAGTTTTCCTGCGGTAAAAGTACCCTGTGTCCTTTCCCAAGTTCAGTTCTTTCTTCATACTAAATTTCATCAAAGTCGGTTCAGTGGTTTAGGCGTGAAAGCGTAACAGACAGACAGACAGACAGACAGAGTTACTTTCGCATTTATAATATTAGTAGGGATTTATCATTTTAATAAATAATTATTAGTAACGTTTAATTTCAATTTACTCGTGTGTATATTATTCTGGGTATCATCTGTCGATGAACAAAATTTCATCTGAATTCTACTGTTTTTGAGTTATTGAGTAACAAATATACCATCTTTAACATTTGTAATATTACAAAAATATTAATAGGATTATAAAATTTTGTCGTGTTGTTAGGTTTACTAACCTTTTGTCTCTTGCCTTTACTTATAAATAGCAAACAAAAAATCCCGAAACATTTACCCAAATATAGAACTCCAACGACAAGTTATCTAGGCTAAACTTCCTCGCAATATCGTGTTCATTTTAGAATCACTTGCACTCCCAAAAGAGCGGTCAACTCTCGACTCGAAGTTCCCCTTCCAATCCAAGGACTAGATGCTGCAATTCACAACAGTGTGGTTATTATATGGTTAAAGCTTTACAATAATCAAATTGACATATTCGGTGTACTGCTCATTATTGTCAGATCATTGACTCGACGTTAATCTGTTATTGACATATTTCGTAGTCCGCTTAGCAAATTCAGAGTATTTTCTATTAAGCTTATTGTGCTACATATTTCGTAGTACGTTTAGCAAATTCAGTAGTTTCTATTAAGCTTATTGTGCTGTTTCGCTCAATGTTTCAGGTACTCTCTATTTTCTATACATTCTAATTCTCTATACGATACAGTTCACTGAGGTTTATAATTCGATGGGAATCAGAATAACAACTTAAATTTACATGGTAATATAATAGTGCGGAAAGACGTTTGGCCGGTGTCGTGTTTAGTAGAATTGGGGCCTAGTTCCAGAGTTGGGCTCCTAGTGCTGTAGTGCCGGCGGAATTAAATTTCTCTCACATTACCAATGTACGAAAGTCTCTCAAAGGGAATATAGCGCCAACTTCGGTGTCAAACCTTACGTAACGTAGTAGAATGCAGCGGTAGGAAAGCATAAACACGGAATAACCTTTAACAGTTTAAAATGTATGTAGGTACAAGAAATGTCAGAAACTTGTTGATTATTAATAAATGCAAAATAAGTCAACGTATTTATCGCTTTAAATAAGTAGCTACTAGGTTAGGTTAGGTTAGGTTAGTGGGCTCTTGTTTCCGCACTTGGACTCAAGTTTGGTCCTTTGTGCGTGGTTTGCCGGCTAGGAGTTTAGCCAGCCTAACTCCGTCCAAAAGCGCAGAAGTCTCCTGGGACGTTCGCAGGCTTCGCGGAGTGACCTCGGTTTGTCGAGGATTTGTGCCCGTTGTGTAGCCACTCCCATACATTCCAGGATGACATGGGGGGCTGTTTCTTCAGCCTCCATGCAAGCTCTGCATAGAGGACTGTCGGTGGTACCTACATTAAAGTAGCTACTATTAAAAATCGCGTTGGATAAGTCAACGCCATACTGAGTGCGATCTCTACGTCATTTATTGGAATTACTTTTCATAAGGGTGCAAACGAGCAAGTCGGTCACGTGATAGCAAATGATTACCGCCGCCCAAATATATGTTATATTTATTATATTCATAATTATCATCTTGTTTTTTGTTTCATAAATAATATGTATTTTAAGCTTTTCTTTTCATAAACATACCATCGTTTGTGTGATCTTCTGTGTTTTAGTACTTCGCTGCAAGTCTAAGCTTTCAAATCGAATTTGATAGTCGGTACCTCTCGGTACATTACTTGGAGAGTTCAGGCATTTCTATCCATTTGGGACTAGACTGTATTAACCAGGAATTCCAAATGAAACTCTATACTACTATGCTAACTTTGATCTTGGCTTACGTGTGGAGTTTCGCACTACATTCAGCTAATTTTACTTGGCAATTAAATCATAAGTTCTGATACTCTCTATTAGCACTATCAACTGTGGTGGGTCAGTTCTAATTTTGCAGTTTTGACATAAGATTGGTAAGACCTGCATAACAATTTTTTATCATATATTATGCTACTATGTTTAAAAAAAAATATTCTTCGTAGTACAACTTTATACGTATTTAAATTATTGTTCAAGGAAAGTTACAAGACATTTTACAAAAAGGACTGTCCAAATGATACAACGACAAGCTGTCACAGAACCTCCAGCAATAAATTAGTATAGTTTCTCTAAGTAATACTTTTAATTCCTGTGGCGAGACAGCCATCGTATTTTATCAATAAAATCTAATACATTCTGATTTACGGCGCGAGCGCTAACAATAGGGAAAAACAATATTTTTCGGTCGCTTACGTAGTGCCGACATAAATCTTAGGGTTGCCGAACGGATATAAAGATTTCCCAAATAAGATTCGGGGAAACGACATTTTACTTCACCTGTTTTGATTGTTTGGTTATGACTGGGGCAGATGGAATAATAAATTATTGTTTACATTGTGTTTTATGTATGGGGAATGTTTGGGTGCAAGATATTGCTGGGGAAAGTAAGGGTAATTGTCAGGAAATATGTTTTGCAGTTTATGAAGTTGAAGCATTCGATTTAGCATGGGGATTAATTACTTATTGTTAAGTTCAACAAGGAATGCCAGCCATATATTTCTCTTGCAATTTTTTTATTTAATAGTAATCGTTATATGAAGTTGCTTTTTTGAGACGGCAGTTTTCGATAAGAAAATATTATATAAAAGAGTAGTCAAGTTGATCAGCCTTATACTTTATTTCAAAATTATTAAAAATAAGTAGGTATAAATAATATTAAAAACTTCAACTTAGTACAAAATATAACATTTGAACGAAAGGCATATTTACTGACTTTTATTATGGTTCACCACTAGTTTCGCTGCGATCTTATTTCAGTTTCTCTTTAATTTAATACTGATTCGTAAAAGTGGTAGGTGGTAACATATTTTTGGGCCGACCCACTTACCTATTTTAAATATTGAAGAAATTGTTTATACTAAATTCGATACAATTACAACCCATCATTAAATATTTCTATTTGGTTTGAATAAATTGTATTCGTTATCAATCAATACTTTAAATATAAGATAAGTGGCTATTAATAATTCTATTCAATAAACCCATTAAGTAAAATGTAAAAGTTATACTTTTGAAACAAACAGAGAAGGAACTTTAACTTTCAAGAAACATAAAAATACTTTTGTGACTGGATAATTATATCAAAACTTCAAGCTCTTTAGGGTTTTAGGAATAAAAGTTTTATTTACTCTCTGGAAAGATAATAACTCTGAAGCAAAATGAAAATTAAGGGGCCATTTTATACAAAAAAACAAAGTATTTTTACCAAATTTAATAGCGGAAGTAATTTCGAAATATTTTTCAAGCACTTCTTAATTATGTTACATATATTTAAAAAAAAAAAACCTTAGCGAAAAATATAAATTTGCATGTACCTAGCAATATATGTGTGTCTACAACGTGTACATTCCACATGCCCTGAAATGTTAACAAGGTAAGAATTTCAAAAAGATATATTGAATTTTACGATACATTCTATATAGCCATTAGATTATTAATTTAGGTACACATTTATGTATAAACTAGTGGCCGCCCGCGACTCCGTTCGCGTGGAAGTCGGTTTCCCGTGGGAATAAGAAGTTTTCCCGCGGTAAAAAGTACCCTATGTCCTTTCCCAAGTTCAGTTCTTTCTTCATACCAAATTTCAACAAAATCGGTTCAGTGGTTTAGGCGTGAAAGCGTAACAGACAGACAGACAGACAGACAGAGTTACTTTCGCATTTATAATATTAGTAGGGATATGCAGCTTTGAACTACTAACAGAATCCCGTTTGCACATCGTTGTTTCGGGTTATAAGTCACCAAATAATCATATTTTATATATAAATGTTTCGAACAACAAAAAACTATATTTTTGCAGTGGCAGAGCTGTAGTCATAAACTGAAGCGATTAATGTGCCGACTCGACCGGTGAAATACCACCGTCACGGAAAACCGACGCGAAGTAGGGACGATGTTCCTGCATTTCGTAAGGGGAGTGCAATATCTGCGGAGGTAATCTGAAACTGCCAAGTTACATAAACTGTTATGAAATAATGATAAAAAGCCAGTTTGGTCATACAAATACTGTTATTTTGACGTAAGATTTCATACCAATGTGCTGGTGCATAATTTCTTAAAGGCCAGCAACGAACTCTTAACACCGATGTGATTGTTTATGTTAATGTCTGACGGTAACCAAACTAGTATTGCTAGATTATCTTATAATGTTTTTAGGGTTCAGTGGGTACTGGCAATCCATTTATATATTTAGAATAAATAAATGTGCCCATATTAGAAAAAAAAAAGATTTGTTATTATCCAATAATTGATAATAAACAGTGATCTGTTACAAAATATTTGTATAACTTCTTAGATTTACGCGATTTATATTACTTGAAATGAAACTCATTTTAACGGGTTTTACGCGTTTATTTTATTATTTTGTCTACTCGAATAAAAGAACATATCGCCGATGTAAAAAACCGTCGCTATACAAAATCTGCAGTCTGTGAGCATTCCATGGATAAGCCCAACCACTATCTAAGATTTGATACCGTTAAAATCCTAGCAAAAGAGAAACATTTTATTCCTAGGCTGGTAAGAGAAACTATTGAAATTAAAAAACACCCTAACTTCAATAGAGAAGATGGTTGGAAGCTGTCACCAACGTGGGATCCAATACTTAGCAAAATAAAAAAGAACAACCAGCAGACCAATAAGCAGAAAAATAAAGACACTGTCAGCGTCTACTGCGTGAACCCGAGCGACTATGCGAGAAAATTACGAAACAGATGGCGGTGAATTCGAAAAATCGTTTTTTACTTAACTCTATGAAGACGTCAAACATCTCAGTCTACCCGTGACCACGGCATTTGCAAAAATGCCGAAACGTCGGAAAATCAAAAATAATAAAATAAACGCGTAAAACCCGTTAAAATGAGTTTAATTTCAAGTAAAATATTTGTATTTTATCCCAAAACTATATACTGAATAAACATAGATAAACTTAATAAACATTTTCATGTCATTTTACACGACGGAAAGTTGTTTACAACTTTTGGCTATTAATGTCGAATGGAGCATAAACGTGAAGCGTGGCGTTAAAGGAGGTTCTCACGGACAATGTTGTTCGGGTCGTTGGAACTTTTTATTGTTATGTTGTAACCCTGTTACGACGTCATCTACTCGACAGATGTAAATTGAGAAGTAGGAAAATAAGAACGTTTTAAATGAAGTTATTATATTATCCTACTATATAATATTATAAACGTGAAAGTTTGTGGGTATGTATGTATGGATGTTTGTTACTCTTTCAAGTAAAAACTACTAGAAGGATTTTGATGAAACTTTACAGTAATATAGGTTATACTACAGAATTACATATAGGGATTAGAGAACGGAGTCGCGGGCGGCCACTAGTGTAGTTATAAATTAGATGTTTTCCATTAATATTCCAAGAAAAGTGATAAGAAAAATTCGGGCTTCGTTCGTAATAATGTGTACGTTTCCATAATATATTAACAAGGAATTTATATCAGGTTTCTACCTGTTTATGAAAACGTAACAATGAAATAGAAATAAATAAAAATACAATAATCTACGGAAATTACGAAGCCACCAAAATGTTTTTTCCTTATATTTTTTTTTTGTGTTAAACAGTCCATTTTTGCAGAACAGTAATGAAAAATAATGCAAAAACGGGGACAATACTATAATATTTACCTTTGCTGATCATAGCCTTAATGTTCCTAAAACATATTTTTCTAGTTTTTTTTCTAAGTAAAGTGGATGAACAGCTAGTTTCATATAAACGTTAAACACGATAAATTATTTCAGCTCAGCAAGATCGTGATTGGCAATATAGTGTTGTTACGTAACAAGTTACAAGTAAACGTACTTGCTATCCAACGATATCCGAGTCAAGACTATGCTCCTACACTATACTTTACATACGAGTTGACACTTAATAGTTTGAACGTGTTTTCACATCACGAAGCAAATCCTGTGATAACGAAGTGCTTTAAAAGTAATAAGATCTTCTTAGTAAGTTAACAGAAAAATATTTCTTTACGATACCATAATAAAGCATAGATTAGGAATATGTCTTCGCGCGCTCTGTCAAGATAAACACTGACCAGACAAATCCATTCGTTGTCTATGTCGTAGATTCAAATCCATAAGTTTTTTTTTGAAGTTATAAACACTCAATCCATAAGTTGCATAAAAAGTAGCCTTTTTTCATCTCAGACAGGTGAACTATGTCTATTCAAAATTCCATTAAAATCGGTTTAGTCGTTTAGACGTGAAAGTCGTACATACAGAATGACATTCACATTTTTAAATTTATAAATAAATATGGAAGTAAGGAAATAACATAATTAAATTTATTAGTCTTATTTTGGTCTTATTTTTTATTTTAGAAAACTTATCAGACGTAGGAGTAGAAAAAATTAAACTTTATATAGCTTCTCGCACTTTCATACGACTAAACTAAGCTACACGATCCCACCACATATGACTTACTAAACTTAAGATATTCGGTTTATTAATTAAATTAAACATTTCCAAAGCAAAGATATTCGTTCTCTCATAATTACTGGGGTCAAGCTCCGGGGAAATCAGACATGACTGATTCTGTACAAGCCCGGGTTGGACCAGGCTTTCTAAAGTTTTTAATTGAAAACAAGTATAATTTTAATTATAACACACATTTTCTGACACCAACTTAACAATAATTTAAAAAAAATAAGTTTTACTCTGACCCCATTAATAATCAAAATTTTAATTTTGATTTTGATAATAATTGCATTTTCATTTTCACTTATATACTACACATATATAAATAAGCAAACAATTGTTTGCCTGTCAATTCAATGTGAAAATTTTCGAACAAGATACAAAAGTACAAGATTGTTATTTTCATCTTGTACTTGATGAAAATTGCTGTTTTCATCTTGTACTTTTGTGCCTAAATCCTTGGCTTATCATCGTACATCGATTCGACTATCGTATATCGACTGGACTAGAACTACTCTCTGTAGTCTTTGCAGCAGCATTTGTCTCTGATATAATATATAAGTATTTTCTGATATTATATTTACTACTACTCTAGAGCTTCGTAAATGCGAAACTAATTTTTAATAGAAATCAAACAAGTGAAGCTTGATATTCACTTTACTTATCAAAAACTTAGTTTTCCGATGTATTCGACGAAAGTAACATAATATTCAAAAACAACAATATTATACCGAAAAAGGTCATGGTTTTATAAGAAACTTATTTGGGGATGTTGAAATTAAGATCTTTTGTGGTTTATTTCATTTTCGGCTCGCAGCTAAAAAGTTTATTTAACCGTCGAACAAAGTTCTTCTCATTTTTATAAAAAACTAAAAATGTAATATGTTGAAGATAATTTATTTTTTCTATTAAACTAAAATAGGAAAACAACAGTTTTATAAATATCACTAGGCTTGTATCATGCATAACACGCGGTTATAATAAATTAATATTAAGCGGTAGGGGAGCGAGGGGCTTGTTGTTACAGGGGTAAGTAGTAACAGGCTCTTTTCACCAGGATCTTCAACACTATTAAAGTATATCTTTGACTCGATTTAACCCATAAACCGCACCACATCATATTGCCATAGCCAGTGTTCCGCCGGTTGGCGCAGTGAGCAAATGTGAGCATTCCCTTCATTTCTGCCAGGTGATATAAAATTGTACTGTAGTAAAATTTTGGTTTGTGTTTTTAATATTGCCTATTTTCAAATTTTCTACATCTTATTTCCATTCAAATTTATCTCTCTCTGATATTGTGTAACAGTTTTTATGATTGCTATATTGTTTAATTAGTTATCTTGATAAATGTTAAAAATCATACCATGGGGTTAGTTGTAACAAAATCCCGGGGCTTGTTGTAACATGTTACAACATGCATTGTCTGGTATGTGGTGAAGCTTACACAGATACAAACAAAAAAGATTGGGTAGAGTGTATTAGAAATAACTAATTTAATTACTTACTGTGATTTAAAAGTGCTATTATGTTTATAAGTAATGTTTAACTAGATAAAACTCTTAATTACTTAATTTTTAAGTGTTGATTACAAAAAAGTGTATTTGAGTTGATTTTTGATAAGAATTACATAATACTTACTTTGGAAAGATGTCAATTTTGTTAAAAACAAATAAAGAATAAATGATTAGAGGTATTAATGTCGTTTTTATGGTCGTTACTACTTGCCCCGGTAGACGTTACAACTTGCCCCAAGCACGAGGTAAGTTGTAACACCGCACTTCTTTTAGAAAATAATTGATTGTTAAATAATGACCAATAGTTATGATATTATTTTTACTTGATTTGGTAGAGGAAGAGTTACAGTATTCATCAATCTTTATTTAGTAGAAATTGAATCAATAGATCTCAAGATATACTAGTTTTACTGAAAACTGTTACAACAAGCCCCTCGCTCCCCTATATATTGAGGGTTATTCCGCAAATCCCAATTGGAAATACCCATTTATACTTATGATGGGAATTTCAGGAGAAGAATTTGAAAAAAATCGCTAATCCATTTATCGTTGAAATTAAATATAAAGTAATCATAATGAAACCTTCATTTTTATAAAGGTTATAATAAAATCTTTATTTTAAATCATAGTTTTTTGTATGTAATTAGAACACTTGAGGTCACCGCTTTAAAACCATCATGATGAATATTTTCAATGGGGATTTGCGGAATAACCCATTTTTGATAACGAAAAGTTAAAAATTATGGCACGTTACTTTCCTTAAAATTTATAATTTACCTTATTTTAAATAAAAGCTTAAACAAGGTAAAGCTGTTATCTTATAAAAACACTTACAAAAGAAAGGTAATCAAATTGTTAGAACGTAACCCAGATTCCCAAAAAAAAACCTCTGATTTATTTTTAAAGTTTTTTACCTAAGAATGAAATAGAAGTAAACTACCTACACTTTTACCGGTAAATCTCTCCAGTGATTCTCAAAATTCGTTCTGCTTTTTATAGCCTGGTATTGTAATACTCTGGAATATTCTATATTAAAGTATTTCTTTTTATCGATCATCGCTGCGTGACTCAGCAACAATGAATCTAATACGATAGGGTTGGCGCGAACCAAGTATTTAATTACCAAGTTTCAAAGTGCGGCAGTGGAGGCAATCGCATACCTGCAGTGTATGACAAGTAGTACCAACTTAAGGTGGAGGCACACTTTTTAATCGTTCCCATTTTATTTACAAAAATTTTAGCACAAGAAAAAAAATATATTAAACTTATTTTTCAGGCAAAATATTGTAAGAAAACCCACATGATTGGATGATTATCCATCACGTGAATCCACCAACCCGCACTGAGCCAGCGTGGTGGATTACGAGTCAATCCTTCACGATATCCGAGAAGGAGGCCTGTGCTCAACCAGTGGGATAAAGGCTGTTATTATTATGTTATGTTCCCTATTCTATTGTTATTATTATTAAACTTATTATGAATATGACGTAATAAGGCAAACATTTTTAGTTCATTTATTTAAAAAAATACTTGAATTCCTGATTATCATTGTTCCTATACGTATTCAAATTATTTTACTTTTTTTATCTAGCAGCGCAGATACAACAGTTGAGAAAGGCCTCTCTCAACATCTATTTTTTTACTATTTGTAAATATTATTTTCTCACCTACCAGTGTGTGCCTGCCCTGCTGCCGGTCTATCGACGCGGTATAAATTCCACTCGCGAGGTACTTCGTTAAGGTTTCGCGTCCCTGCGGTGCTGTAAAACTATTTCTCAGCGTTTTGTTTCATTGCAAGCTTCGAGAATCCAAGCTACTTTGATTTACCTGAGCACTTGGATTTACCTCCGTTTTTACAATAATTGTGTTATAGGAAACAGTTTGATTTTCACTTTTCTTTTATAAGGCGATTGAGATTTTTTTACGATGTTAAGGTATTGGTTTTAGTTGCTCAGAAAGTGAGCCTCATTACATCGTGTATAATAAAATATTACACACTAGTGCATAATATGACGATCCCTACAAAGTTTAGGTAGTGCCTTACTGCAAATTATATGCTAGTAAACAGAGCATTTTTAATTTGATCGGGTAATACATTTTTTTTGTAACGACAAAGAGGTTTTATGCCACTGAAAATCCATTTATATATTTAGAACAAATAAATATGTGCATATTAGAAAAAAAACATTAATAATTATCAAATAATTGATAATAAACAGTAATTTGTTACAAAATAATTGTATTTTATCACAAAAGTATATTTTGAAATAGGCTGCATGGCGGCTGTGGGTGTTTGGCACGTTTAAAAAAAAGTTAAGCGTCATTACCCTATTTATTAATATTTTGTTTGCATTTGTTGCTGTGTAGGAAACTATTAACTATAACTACTCGCAAGTGTGTTGAAAAAGTGCATGTTCATTATACCTACACTCGGCTGACTTATGCCCTCGCCTGCGGCTCGGGCTGCATCCCTCAACCTCGTGTATAATGAACAACTTTGCACACTTGTACCACATAATATACTATTACAATGCTACTTTACTTTTATATGGTTTTTAATTTTTTTATGAATAAAATTAAATAGGGTTTTTTTTTAATTTGCAATGTAAATAATCTCACCTGAACCAACAGAGCGATGATTTCAAGCGCCGAATATGACTTTTCAATCGTTAATAACTTTTTTAAATTATAGGGTTTTCTGGGTATACTGTTATTGAATTTAGTTACTATTGGGGCTCCAGAATACATGGTTTCAGGCTTCGGAAGTGGTGTTTTTACACCCGTTATAATTACAATAAAAATTTCGATAATGCTTTTTAGCTAAATTGAGCTGACCGAAATTTCTCGCTTATCAGTTTGATATTTATTCCAATTAATTCTGCAAGTTACTAGACACCTCTATCTTACTTTGTAGTATTTACAATCACAAAACATATACTACATTCGACCAACAAACGAAGAACCCTACAAACATCAACTTATCAAAAAACGTCAATCCATACAAAATTTACTATCCTCAAATACCGCATTCAAACATCACGATGCCTTATATCAAAAAACCTTCTCGATTTCTTATTGGGATTCAGTTCGCATCGACGTATGAAATTGACATCGGCTTGTGCTAACATCAATAAGTGAATCGGCGACCAACACCTGCGTTGTTCTTTACTCACACAGAGTAGTAAATAATAGAGAGAGCAACGTGGTTTTGTAATAAAAGATAGGGCATTTTGGTGCGAAGAGTTGAAAATGACAGAATACCGTGTAGGCAATGAAAGGAATACTATAGATGCTGACTTATCAAGTTAGGAGTCATCATAATTATACATTAAAATACACTTAGACCATTTTAATTTTGAACTTCCTTACTATTATTGCATGACTCGTTTACACCAAATATGTTCCTTTAGTTTAATTTTATTCGACATCTGTAAATATTTTTCATATTGAAACAATTTTTTTTTTAATAATCGCTTTTAATAATTTTAGCTGTCATTTAAGAACATAAAATGTCACAGATAATGCTAAATAAAAACCGGCCAAGTGCGAGTCGGACTCGCGCACCGAGGGTTCCGTACAAACCTGCAAAAACTACTTAAAATTTTAAGCTTTTCGGAATTTTTCTGTTACCTGTGCTGTAAGCTATTGCTTCTTACCAAATTTCAAGATTCTATGTCAACGGGAAGTGGTCTTTAGGTTTTAATTCCCGTGCGTGTAGTTGCGAGTTTCAAAATATGCGGTATCAATGGTTGTACTTTTGCGTTTTGCGTTTTTGCGTTGACTTAGATTTTTTTTTTTCACGGGTTAAAGGCAATTAGATCTAAGTATTAGATATGAATTCCAACTTATAAGTTTATATTTATTAAAAAAATATATATTTTGTAATGTAACTAAAAATTTAAGGTTTTCGGAATTTTTCCTTTATGTGTGCTATAAAACGTTGCTTCATGCCAAATTTCAAGATTCTAGGTCGACTGGAAGTACCCTTTAGGTTTTGATTCCCTTGCGAGTACTTGCGAGTTTCAAAATATGCAGCTTAAATGCTGTTTCTTTTGATTGCGTTGACATAGAAGTTTGATTTTGTTACAGCTTAAAGGTATTATAGACCTGAGTATTTGGTATGAATTTCAATTTAATACCTCTACGCATTTATGAGGAAATGGGTAGTAAGGTTAAAATTATTAAAAAAAAAATATTATGTGATGTAACTAAAAATTTATGGTTTTCGTAATTTTTCCTTTATCTATGCTATAAGACGTTGCTTCGTACCAAATTTCAAGATTCTGAGTTCACGGGAAGCACCCTGTAGGTTTTGATTCCCTTGCAAGTGTCGACTTGCGGCATAATTTGCGGCATAAACGGCTGTATCTTTTGATTGCGTTGGCTTAGAAGTTTGATTTTTTCACAGCTTCAAGGGACAGTAGACCTGAGTAATTGATATAAATTTCAGCTTCATACCTCCACGCGTTTTTGAGAAAAAGGGTCTTGACAGACGGACGGACGGACAACAAAGTGATCCTATAAGGGTTCCGTTTTTTTTCCTTTTGAGGTACGGAACCCTAAAAATGACATAAAATATGCTAAACATGGCTTGAGTTAAAAAAAACTCTTATATTATGCTCTCTATTGATTTCATCTCTCTATGTTTACTCAGGACAGGCTGAGTAGGAGGCCCTCCGACGAATGAATACTAAACTATGAGAATGTAAATACACACTACGCATTTTATCTGTGGAAGTAAGGCGTGTAAACAGACGCCCGCTGATTCTATACTTAGCTTTTAGATTTCGAAAGTGTTATGAACAAAATCCGGACTTCTGATTTTGTACCTACTTTTAACACGAATCTTTTATAGCCGTAAACTGACAAAGACTTCAAAGTGTTTATTCAAATTTATTTTTATGACTTTGAATTAAACATTTTACCAACATTTCAATCATAGAAAAGAATACTTTCGATCGAGTTACTTAGGTAGATTACGGCTCAATCCCTCTGTCTATTCGGGAAAGACAGTGAGAGTTTGTTGAACACGGCCTGTGTTCAATTAGTGGAATGTATATAGGCTATCATTATTACTATAAATTGACAAGACATATGTTTTTTTTTATTTTATTTTAACTCACACCTAAGAGGCCAGCAACGCGTCTGTTATAACATTGCAGATGCTCATTGGCTCCATGAAAAAAATGAATTTGAACGATTATGGTAAAGAACACAGATATGAAAATACTAACAGAACCAAAAGAATGCAGGAGTTAAAAAGTCAAGGTCCAGACGAGCCCAACAATACATCTATCAAAAAATGGAACTCCAAAATGCGTATTTCTTCATTCAAAAAGCCTTAACATTTTGATGAACACAAAATCAGCGGTTGATTGTAGCAAAAACGTTTGTACGTGAACAATGTACGCGCCGCCACCTCGCTACCACGGTATCTCGCACCTCCCTACCACGCACTCGCGCGTCGCGACAGTTATATAAATCTTTGTATGAGCGTGCACGAATTGTTTATGTTCAGAACCCAGAAGATAAACGACTGAACGATCTGGTCCAACGAGTGAATTAACAAGCAAACCTCTTTAATAATTGAAGAGGCGCTCAGCAGATGAAAGGTCACAATTTTTCTTCCCAGTCTAGTCTTACTGGGGTTGTGTTAGGAAACACTGTGGAATAGCGTATTTTTTTGCCTGGGCCGTTGAGTAACTAGAATTATTTATTCAGAATTCTGTTGTGCATCATTAATAAGTCTAGTACGAAAGCAATGTTTTTGTCTAAGTAAGTACTTGCAAAATAACGTTAAATAAAAAAATCCTATAATCTTATTTTATATTTTGACTTTCGTAATTCGAGTTCCAATAATAAATTATCCCCAAAGAAACAGATAAATCTCACTTCATCATATCTTCCTAGTACCCACAGTACACCGTATCGGATTTCTTCAAAATGTGTTAATTAAATACGTCTTATTTCGCAAGGAGAAGAATAGACCTTCGGAAATTACGATTCGTTTTCATTTCGCGAAGTTGTGATTTATTTGTGTTTTCGCAGCCGTCTTATTACAGATGATGGATGTTTGCGTCTTGACAGATTCGTTTGCCTGAATCCTGCAACACTACATACTAAACATATCCCTGAAAGCCTACTAAAAGGGTCGAACTGAAGGATAATGTAGGCACAACAACATGTTTTGTTGCTTCCAAACTGAATAAGTTATGCGTTCTATGGAAAATATTTTATAAAATACCTCATATTTTGTTTTTTCGCATAATTGTGTTTTCATTCTTTTGAACTTGTAAAGCTAGGAATCAAAACTTTTGGTACTTTGTGCGCCTTTTTTACTTGAACAAAATATATATAATTAATTTAGCTTTATCATTCTAACAAGAAAGTTCTTCGAGATATCATATAAATCGGATTGCGAGTAAAGCGAGATATTTATCTTGTAAGCTCCATAGTTCCGTAGCAAGCGGACCGTATTCTAGAACGCTACCCGGAATTAAATAAATATATTCTAGAATAAAATGATTATTTTATTGCAATGTTGTCTAAAATTTCTGCATCATATGTTAAAGTAAGTATAGTAAGCTTCTTTATTTTTTTGTGAGATATTATTATTCTTATTTATTAATTTATGAACTTTGGAATGGTTTAAGAATTTGGTTCGAAATGAAACGTCTCATTAAATTACAAAGTGTTTGCGGTGGCAGTCTGTCTGAGAAATCCTCATATTTGCAGTCTGCTCTAAAGTCTGAGATAGTTCTGTTATAACTACAAGACGTAGACAAGTTCTACACTAAACTGTGGTGGTAAACTGAAAACCTAGCGATAAAGTTTTAGTAACCTACAATACATATCCTTGGAAAATTATGTAATGTCGAATCATAACGTAATTACATATTTCTTGACAATATGAGTACTTACTATTAAATAAAAAAAGTGCATATTATTTTATCTATTATCTGTCAGATATTCAACAGTGGTATAAGAAAAAACTTTAATTTATTAAGTATTTTTTAGATTATTTAGAATAAACGTTTTTTTGTTCCATTATGAAGTGGTTTGGGTCTGTCTGTAGGTACTATATTTACTAAGCCCAAGAGTATTATGTCAAGTTTTTTGAAGTACAAAATTTTACCACGAAACTTTATTAGTATTTATAAGTATTTTTTATACGTTTTAATTCCAAAAATAAACAATACCAATCTCAATTTCTACCGTTAAGATTACTCGCATCGTATATCAGTCTTTGGGCGGGAACTCTACATATTCAGTTACTATGCAGTACTCTCCCTCCCAGAACAATAATTCACTTCGCTAAAACTCTCGCTATTTCATCGGATGCGACCCAACTTTGTTTTTCCGATTCAATGTGGTTCAACTTGTATTTTTTGCTAGCCAAACTGCGTGATACTTCTGAACTGTTGGACCTGCTAAGTTCCGTCGCGTTTTGTTTCGAAAAACGTGATACTACTAAGGGCGGGTTTTTTGATAGTCAGATTAATTTTGTCCGACAGATAATCTGTATTTTTTCGTTGCACGTCGAATATAAGTTTGAAAAATCAGACCTAAATGTATAAGACTCTGATGACATTTGTGGCGCAGATATAAAGGACAGTTAAAATTTTATACCAGGGTTGCGTTAATAGTGATAATGATATTTCGTTTCTCTGATATTTTTTTTTTTTTTTTTTTTTTTTATATTATCCAAACTCAAGTTATGAGGGTTCAAAAAAACGGCGAAACACTTTGAGAAAAGGTATGTGTTGACTTTCAAAATTGGTTCGCATCTGGTTGTAACTAGTTTTATCCATAGTTCATTATGTGGTGCCTATAATACAACCTTAGTTTAGGGCTATGCAGTCACGTTGTAGCATGAATTTAAAGAGTCTTGTAAATATAAGGAAAATATAAGGAAAAAAAATAAGGACAGTAATGATAAAGCGCCTGAATATAATTTTGTTACATTACTCATTAGTTGATCAATACTAAACATAAGCAGATTTTGTAAATTCTACTTAACAAAGACTGTCAAGTGAGTGCATTGTTTAAACCAAATAATAGCTTAGGAATGAAAGCGTAAATCTGAATTTTAGAGTGACGACAACTGTCCTTATACATTTGGAAAAAAAAAATTGACTTTACTAGTCACCTATCATACTATCTTATTAATCTGTTCGTGTTAAACAAAAACGTCACTGCTTTCATCGAATAAACACTGAAAGGAATTCATACAAACTTTTTCATTTCGTTTTTTAACGAATACTCCCGATTTACAGTTCAGTGTAAATTTGTAATCGGGCGGTTTATTTAATTTTAATTCTACTCATAATGTTTTTAATCAATCACGCATACCTAAACAGTTTAACGAATTTGAATGAAATGTTGTATTTTGTTACATTATAACTTTTATGCCATAAAACATTTTTATGCTGGGAAATTACTTTACTGCCACGGAACTGGTCAATTAGCCAATTAGCAATTAGAAACTTATGAGCTGAAAAAAATATTTCTACTATTCGGTATTCGCGACTTCGTCGGCGTAGGGTTAAGCAGAAACGACTTTCCCATGGGAATTAAACTTATTCAAGCTAACATATAAAAAGTAGACTATATTCTTTCCAGCCCCCCAAGTCAACTGGCAGTAGAAATTTGCGTTAGCGAAAATGTATGAAACTGTCATTTTCGACAAGCTTTCAATTTGACAGTTTCATACATTTTAATTCTATTTACTCTCTACTGCCACTTGACTTGGGGGTTGGGGGGGCGGGGAATCGAGCAAACTGTATTAAAAAATTCTGTACAATTAGTTTAACCATTTTGAAGTGAAACCTGAACATACAACCAAATACATTTTCACTTTTATAATAAAATAAATAGTTATAAATCTCCAGACTAAACACATCATATATGTGTGGCCCTATGGCATAAGCGCTTGTGTCACAGGTGCCATACAATTGACTAGGCGAAAACCTAGTTACACTCAGACACGAGCCAATGTCGAAAAACCATTTTGACGAAAATGGCTCAACCCGGGTATCGAAACCGTCCGCTTTACAGTCCGGTATAGTAACCGCTGCGTCACAGAGGTCGTCAAAATGTTGCTAGTATAAATATCAGAACACTAGTATAAGTATTTATTTAAAGTCGCGTCCTTGATTGCAGAGTTACACTTATATTTGGTGTCTCCACGAGCCGCTTTGTCACCGCTCGCGACCAATGGCGCGTGTGATTAGCTCACTAAGACTACGGCTTCATAACAGCGGAGCGGATATTCGACTGATAAGGACATGTTATTTTATAATCAATTTATTTGTGACTTAATAGAAACTCTAACATTAAGTTGCAGCAAATCGGGCGAGATAGGTGGGTAAGCATAAATGTTAGAAAAAATATTGAGAATTGCAGCATATGCAACCAAATAGGTTCTTCCGAAGCTGTTTCCTCATTGCAAATCAGGTTGTTTGTTGATTGAAAGCCTTTACTTTTTATTTTTTTGCGTCATTATCTTACCTACAGCTATAAACTTTTCAAAAATAAAACAAGCATTGCCCTGTTCCTGAGGTTTTAACTATATTAGAAGTAAATGGAAGTTAAAAAAAAACAATCTAACAAGGTATTTAAAAAGTTCATGATGATGTCTTTCGGCGAAACACCAAGTTTACTTTGTCTTTTCATATCCATGTTTATTGGTTTTGCTTGCAACAAATATTGTTTATATAATTTATTATTAAAAAAAATATTATGGATATTAAACTGTTTGTATAAACCCTAAAAATAAGATTAAAAAATCCTCCCACTCCACGGCTCTAAAGCCCCACCGCCATCTTACTCTACCATGACGTCACAAGTTCTGATTTATGGCAGTCACCCATCCATCAACTAGTTGATACATCGCGATAACATTCAAATGATGATGATGATGATGATAGCTGATGAATTACGTGATACGTCATTAATTAGCTCATTGGTTAGAGTAGTTACGTAGCTTATGTTGTGTTACTTAGTATTTGTTATTGGTGCTTATATTTACCTAATACTTGTTTATATGTTATATAGAATAAGATTAGTATGGAAATATTACTAGCGGTAATATTTTAAAATGTAAAAACGCGCGTAAAGAGTACCTACCATGGTTGTCAAAAAATACCTACAAAACCTCTTAAATTACCTTCTGTTTGAATAATACTTAAAAAAAATATATTTTTCCACTCTGCGACCCTCTTTTTACCTAATTATATGCAAAAAATACCCAAGCCTGACCACAACAAAACAAAACTGTACGGTTGCCAAAAAAGTTGTCAACAAAACACCAATAATATTTTTTATTGCAAAAATTTCAGTTTAGATTTAAATTGTATACTTAAAATATTAATGGATATCAGTTACTCCGGTATGCAAAGCGAATTGAATAACCGGCGAAGCACCACAACCCTTATATTTTTTAACTAAAAATTACCAACTACGTCGGAGAATAAAGTTATGAAGCAAAAAAAATGAGTCGAAAAATTTCTAAGTAATGATACTATGATTCAAAAAGTTATGGCAACTGACTATTTTGAGTTCCGTTGGTAGAACAAAAATAAATTAAGAAAAAATTATCTACGAGAAAAAATTATGAACATTGAATGTTATGAAAACAAATCGGTAATGGAATAAAAAAGAAAAAAAACGTTTAAGAGTGCAATATAGACCATGATACAGTTCCTCTCTAACGTTCTTCATTATAATCTTACCTGCATTACATACATTACCGGACGCGCATTCGGTATTGTATAGAATACCTAGGCAAAGTATAAAATAAATGATATTTCATACATTACCGACACGTTTTAGGGATTCTATACATTACCTAGGCATTGTATAGAATACCGGATTTTACACATTGCCAGTAACATATATACGTCACTGAATTCTCCGGTGATAGGTATGGTCTGCATTGAAAGAAAATACTTTTTACTGATTGATTTTTTTTAACGTTTTGAAGTCCTTAACAAGCGAGTGTAAAAATGTTGAGAAAGTATAAGTTTATGTAATTTAAACAAAAAACAAGTAAAAGTTGTTGTTAAGTCAAGTAATCAAATTTTTTTACACTTAAAATAACTGGCAACTGCAAAGACTGAAACTAAGCTAAACCTAACCTTACTTTTTAATTACCTTCCCCGCCTACACACAAAACAATATTTCCAATCAAAATATCCCTCCAATATGACCATTCTATAACTTTTTTAATAACCGTTAGATCGATACGTGTCCGGTTGCAGGTGAGTCTCGCCTGTTCGAATATTCAATTTGCGAGCAACGGTCGCTCCCGCGGATTTCCATGTAGTTAGCATACGATTACCGGGGGCAGCCGGCAGATGGCGCTACGGAGCCAAATTGTTTCAAATACCACCCGGACACTTTGTTGTGATTGAATAAATTGCGGAGTTGTCGAGTCGAGGGCTGTTTGCGGTTACAAACTATGTATGCGGAGACGGATTGAACCACGGGGTACTTGAATCACTTTGTTACGACGATGAGTCTGAGATGTTGTGTAAGGAATTTGATTTTCTTATTTTGTAATAAAAGTTAAACAAACTTTATTAGTACGTTATTCGTAAAGATGATGACTTTTTTCAGATTTTGTTAAGTGGATTGAAACCATTATTTGCAAATTTTTTGCATCTAGTTACAAATCAAATTTTTATTCAATTTATATTTTGGGGACACCGTTTTAAAAATTAAAATTTGCTGCAAATAGATTTTATAGAGCATTTTTGCATCGGTTCAAAAGCCATTCAATTATTAAAAAATACGATTAAAACACATCACTTTAATAGCAATTTGTTCAGTCATGTGAATAGCAGTAATAGCAGTACCTTTGATGAGTTAACATACATATCCTACTAATATTATAAACGTGAAAGTTTGTGTGTATGGATGTATGGATGTTTGTTACTTTTTCACGTTAAGACTACTGGATGGATTTTGATTAAACTTTACAGTAATATAGGTTTTTTTTTGAGAGAAGTTAGCAAACGAGCAAGCGGGTCACGTAATGGTAAGAGATCACCGCCGCCCATATACACCCACAATTACATATGCATTAAGGGTGCGTTGCTGGCCTTTGAAAAATTGGGCACCGGATATCGCACTCACCGAACGAAACGCAGGAACATCGTCCTTACTTTACGTCGGTTTTCTGTGCGACGGTGGTATTTCACCGGTCGAGTCAGCCCAGTAATCGCTGCAGACAGAGCCTACAGCTAGACTCTACCACTCTAAACGGTTATACATCAGAATAACATATATGGTACTTTTTACCGCGGGAACTTCTCATTCCCACGGGAAACCGACGTCCACGCGAACGGAGTCGCGGGGGCCACTAATTAAAACATAAAAATCTACTTGATTTTAGGTTAAACATTACTTTAAAACAATGTAAGTAAATACTCTGATAGCTTTTACTTTGTATCTTATGAATGAAAGAAAATTACTAAAAACTTTGAGGGCAAAAAGTAACTAATTTTATACGCAGATATTGTTTTAATCCATTTAAATAAATTGAAAGTTAGTTAAAATGCTATTTGTGTAAACTCTTTATCAATAAAAACTGTTAGATTGTATTGTTCATTAATTTGTTTATTTTATGCCTATTTTGCTTTCGAGAAGATATCTTCTCGTCTAATATTTAAAGTAATTTATGTATTCACGGTTTCCTAAAGGCGACTGAACAAGGTCCTTTGTATGGCACAATTAAGTTTTAAATGGAGCCGTCGTATTTAACTGGTAAATACTGCCTACAACAGCAAAGGAAATAAACAGTCGCTATAATTATCTACAGCTAAGCAACAATGCTTCAGCTTTATTATCGACACATCATTATCATTAGGTACATAGTATAAACCCAAGTCGCTAATTCTGCCTGTTTGAATGTTTGTCCGCTATCTTCTCCTTAACCAATAAACAGATCTTAATGCGGGTTTTGCAATCTTTTAGATAATTTTTCTACTTAAATTTGTAAGTAAAGAAAATTCGAAAAATGATATTTTATGTGAGGCTTAATTAAATGTTTCGTGAACATTTTTACCAAAACTACACCATAGCAAAGCGTGGGTGGGTCACTAGTCATCATTACAGTCAGTGTTTGTATGTTTGTCCGCTATCTCCTCCTTAACCAGTAGATGGATTTGAATGCGGTTTTCACCATCATTTAAATAATTTTTTACATTTAAATTTGTAAAGATTTTTTTTTATTCGTTTTTTTTTAAGTTAGCTAAAATTCAATGTTACTTGAGCAAGTCGGCCAAAATTACACCATTGCGAAGCGTAGGCGGGTTGCTCGTATATTATAAATAAGTAAAGTTAGTATAGATGGTCGGGGCAACTCCGTAACTAAACCGATTAAAAACACTTTTAGCAGTAAAAAGCTAAGTTACCAGGGAGTGACAAATTATTTTATTTTCAAGCGAGAGGAGCCGCGAGCAGAAGCTTAGATTCCGTATTGCAAATTCACTCACAGTAAAAAAAAAAATTCCGAAATAATGCTTGATTGAACATTTTGGTCAATATTACGCTTACTACGATGAATTAATAACAATAATCCGTTTTTTTGTGATATTGTAAAATATTAAGTACCTATTCTTTAAAATATTACATAAATATATTATTTTGGAAATACCAAGCACTCAAATAATATAATGTTCGCTTAATATAATAAAATACCTGTTCTGGCAAATTAATCCTGAATGAAAGCTTTGTAAATTTGAAATGAAGCAAAATAAATCCTTATTGAGCTAAAATGTATTGCCCTGATACCAAAATAAAATACCTATATCTCTGGGTAACAATATACCTATCACTATAACAGTAAAATATATATTTTTACCCGTGATAGTACCTAAGACTTATGAATTATGACCGACTTGCTCAAGAAACATTAAATTTTCAATAGCTTAAAAATATAAGCTTAGTTCCCGGCACGATGAATATTAGCTATCTTACAAATTGTAATGAAAAAAAAACCTTTAAGATGGTGAGAACCGCATTAAAACACGTTTAGTGGCTTAAGAGGAGTTAGCGGACAAACATACAAACAGACAGAATTAGCAACTTGAATTTATACTATGTAATGGTAATGATAATGATATGAAGAATGGGAACCAATATAATTATAACAGACGAACATCACTTAACTGAGCCTTGTCTGTCTTGTGTAAGCTATTTAAGGTGCACTCATTAGTTCCTCATTCTCAGAAGTAGTTTTTGTTAAATTTTATTCTTGTTTTACTTGTTTGTTTTGTTCATACACAAATTTTATAAAACGTGCGTGAAAATATCCATCAGTCGTGTAACAGATTTAGTTGATCTCTTTTCAATATTTCAATCAAATTTTAAAATACATAACAACTTCATTTCCAGTTTGAATCAAAACGGTTTTAGTGTTAGATTTCTTAATTGATTGTCATGTTTTGATATTGAATAATACGTTACTGGTATCTTACCTCATCGGTATTCTCATAATACTCATGTGTAATTTGGTGTTTTATAATAAATACATGTTTTGGACCAACTCATAAAAATTTGGACGAAAATTGTTTAAAACACAGTAGATACTTAAAATTAGTTCATTAATTAATTTGGCTATAGCAATAATGAACGGTATTATTCTGGCCCATAATCTAACATTTCACAAAATTTCATCCAATGTCAACCAGCTGGTTTTGCGTGATTGAGTAACAAACATTCAAACATCTTAACCTCTAAACAAACAAACTTCCACATTTATATATTAGTAGTTATTAGTAAAATTCATCAATTAGAATTATCAAAAAAAAATTGTAACAAGTTAAAAACATATTAATAACTAGTGGCCGCCCGCGACTCCGTTCGCGTGGAAGTCGGTTTCCCGTGGGAATGAGAAGTTTTCCCGCGGTAAAAAGTACCCTATGTCCTTTCCCAAGTCCAGTTCTTTCTTCATACCAATTTTCATCAAAATCGGTTCAGTGGTTTAGGCGTGAAAGCGTAACAAACAGACAGACAGATAGACAGACAGACAGAGTTACTTTCGCATTTATAATATTAGTAGGGACTTAATTTCCAGTTTGAATCAAAACAGTTTTAGTGTTAGATTTCTTAATTTATTGTCATGTTTTGATATTGAATAATACGTTAATTGGTATCTTACCTCATCGGTATTCTCATAATACTCATGTGTAATTTGGTGTTTTTTAATAAATACATGTTTTAGACCAACTCATAAAAATTTGGACGGAAATTGTTTTAATCACAGTTGTTGCATATTAGTTTTTCGCCCACAGCTTTGCATGTGTCAACTTTAGATTTCCGTTTTTAAATACACATAGTGCTCTCCAATTAGAGTTATTTTTACAATTAAAATTAGTTCATTAATTAATTTAGCTATAGCAATAATGTACGGTATTATTCTGGGCCATAATCTAACATTACACAAAATTTCATCCAATATCAAGCAGCCGTTTTTGCGTGATTGAGTAACAAACATTCAAACATCTTAACCTTAAAACCAACTTCCAAATTTATATATTAGTACCTAGTTATTGTGAGTGGGAAAGTCTAGCTGTATAGGCTCTGTCTGCAGCGATTATGTTCCTGCGTTTCGTTCGGTGAGTTCGATTTCCGGTGCCCAATTTCTCATAGGCCAGCAACGCACCCTTAACGCATATGTAATTGTGGGTGTATATGGGCGGCGGTGTTCACTTACCATCACGTGACCCGCTTGCTCGTTTGCTAGCTTATTATATATATAAAAAATATATATTAGTGAAACTCATCAATTCGATTTATCAAAAAAAATCTTTTCATTTCTGCAACAAGATATTTTAAAACCATATTAATAATGAAACGCGTGCGCCGCAGGGCAAGCAAGACCATTTCAGAAGGAACGCTGCCTAAAAAGCGAATTGCTTATTATCCGCAAAAGAAACATTTTTTATAAGTAAGTAATAAAATGTTTTTACATAATCAGTTCTGTTGAAATACTATTTAGCTACAAAACATATTTCCTTATTTTTTTCATTTAAACGTCGTGATTCAAAAAGTAATTTTGCACCACAAGGTAATTTAGTTTCTTAACATAATAATACTTCTTTGAAATATAAAGAAAGTACAATTTACAAAGAAAATTAGGTTAAAATGCATATTGTTCTGTTTAAACTATAATTATGGAAATAAACTTTATTATATAATTGAACCGAATGCAACATGCATGTTGTTATTTATACGTGTTTTAATGACCTAAATATGGATATTTGATAAAAAGTAAATTTATTTCTGTTGTTATGGATAAAATTAAATATATGACGACGACGGCAAGATACCTTCGTCATCAGAGCCGTCTTCAGGGGCCATCTAGTGCTATAAGTTGTGGGCGTACGTGGGTAATGTGTTAGAATCAAATAAAACCAATGTTCACAGTATCTCATTGTTGTAATTATCCTATCATAGCAATCAGTAAGTCATTCGATTAATTCACAAGAAGGCACGGATCACGGACAGTTTCTACGCAGACACCAAGAATTACACTTCCAACCGTTCGTAGCTTGAGATCATCTCTGTCACTCTGACAGCTGCTTGCTCGATGTCACATAGACTCGCAACATATTTGGTACTGGCAATCCGCACTCTTCTTATATCAACCATAAGCATAGTCGATCTCCGACATATATATTTGCTAATTGCAGTTTAAAATAACTAAGAAAAAATTCTCCGTTTTCAACTATATATTTTATTTACCTTAAAATAATGTTACTCATAAGAAAAACTTATATAATAATACCGAATGCTTATAAACTAGTCCGTACTGAAATAAAGGAACTAACAGTGTTAACATTTTAAGTATAAAAACATTTATTTTTTGTTTAAATTAAAGAATTTCAAAAAATCATTTAGGTATAATATAATTTACAGAGCATTCAGTGAGCGTTTAGATATTTCTTTTAAACGTTGGCTGTTAACGATCTGTTAACCGAGAAAAAAAAAGGCAGTGGGCAAACCTCTCACTAGGATATTACCTACCTACTATTAGATACATTCAATATTGATATAGAACATAAAAAACCTATGCTTTCCGCCTTTTACTTTAATTTGTTGATTAATTAGTTTACTCATCACTAATAACGTAGCTTTGTTGTCAGTATGTCTGTCTATGACCACCCTTATTTTCAAGAAATCGTAAAGGTATCAATTTGAAATCGAAATCAAATATTTAAGTCAACAACCCTCTGAAATGTAAAGCAATTACTACTCCATACAATAAAAAAAAGCTACATACATGTATTTGACTATGTTATAATTTTTTGGATTGTTTGGCTAACTTTAATTGTAAAGACATATATTATGGAGGTAGGATTTTTAACCGCGGGAAATCAAACTCGGGAAATCTCAATTTACTGCTTAGTGAGACAATAAGGCGGAAATATAGTAGTAAACCTAATACATAAAAAGTGGAACAATAATATAAAAAAGTATAGAAACGTGAGGAAAAAGTACGTAAAGCGTTTTAATTTTGTAACAAATTTTAACAAGTAATTATAATTTTAAACCAATAAACCACAATGTAAGCCAAATCATACAAAGAAAAGAGTTTTTTATCACATATAAATTAAATCTCCCTCGCTTTATGAGACAGATAGATTAGAGATCTGTCCCGTTTTAAAATAATGTTTCTGGAACTCACATTAAACTTTAAATTCTTTGAAACCAGTCCGAGTTATTTTCACAGTAGACGGAGATTGAATATTAAAAACGCAATGTTTTTACTGGTGGCACCTGGACAAACTTAGTTCATAATTTAATTCTGCAAATGAGATTCATAACTTTTGGAATTCCTGCACCGAGTCGTATTTAAGGCGGAGTGCATGTGCAGACGTTTATATCTAACGTAGAGGAAGAAGTTTTAATACTGAATAAAATGTTTGCAGATTTGAGATTACGTTTTTAGGGTTTTAGTTCGGGTGGGTACTTCAAAAATGGAGCGCTTTTAATATTACTTGGATGTCAATCTGTCTGTCTGCTTGTCTGTCTGTCTTACACTACCTTTTTTTTAAAGAACGTATAAACGTTGGAATTAAAAAACTGATACTCAGTTCTATAATCTTTTAGTGCCCCATATGAGATGTAAATATCAACCTTACACACACAATCAAAAGTCTAAGTCACTTACGTTTTATATTTCAATCAAATTTAAATTTAAATTTAAAATTAGTTTAATAGCGCGTTTAACCATCTTTATAATTGTTAGTGTTTTAATTGCTATAAATGTTTTTCTTAGTCAATCTTTAATAAATAATCATCATCTATTTTTTTTTCGTTCCACTGCAGAGAAATATAAAGCATAAAAAAATCACATCGTTATTAAAATTAAATTAAAAAACAACCTCAAAACTAAATTAATTAGAACTCCACACCCTATACGAGTCCTGTCAAAAGCATTTTTACGGCAGATGTGTTGAATTCATAATTTAGTACTTTAGTTCAAGTCGGACATTAAAAAAGGATATTTCACACGTTTTGCACATTTCGCCGCGAGGTGGCGCTGGCGTCGTGCCAGGGGGTGAAACGGGGTGAGGGGAGGGGGTAGAAATATATTTTACTTAGTGCTTCGGGAATACGCTACCATACATGAACAAAGATGAATAATATGTCAAGGTAAGTAAATCTTCTTGATCTCTTTCGGCTTTTAAATGCCACAAGATTTGGTTTGGAATACATTTGGCTTATCAACTTTATTTGATCCAATTGAGTGCGTGTCTTGATAAGGTTTACTCCAACAAAGCTCTGATTAAGACTGAGATGTATAAATATTATCAAATCAAAACAGTTATGAAATCCAATAAACAAAAAAAAATCACTTAAAACATAGCCATACTCTTTTGTAATGTTTCTGAAAACAGAAAATGATCATACTATGATTACAACCACCTACATACATTCTACTAGTTTATCACATCCAAGAGGTAAGAACTCAAATACGTATCCCATCTTAATTCTTAAATCAACTATCGTTTAGTTACAGACAGTAGTTGTTCCGTTTCGTTCCGTCCATCGTTTATTTACCGACAGCGCAGCGATAGGTCTCGCTTACGGCTCATTCGTCAACTAAAATATTCAATACAATCGCTCCGTAAGTGGTTTCAACTAGGAAATCCCTTGCTTGGAGCTTCGGCGATCTGCTGCTAGTGTTGCCAAAGTTGAAACTATTGTTTCTATGATTTGTTTTTGAATTCAACGAACATATTTGTTTAGAAATATAAAAAGTAGAACACAAAGAATACTTACCACACTTATCTTACCTATAACATTGTCTTTTCGATCAGTATCGTTACTATTATTGAAAATGCATGAATGTGTATGTATGTTTGTCTGTCTGTATGTTCCGTTTTTGCGTCAAAGTTGTTCACCGAGCTTCATTCCCATGATATTATCACTTCTATTTACTCTACACTATAAGTGCACGCAGGCAGAGTCACGGATACCAAACATAAACCTATAAGTGTAACTTAGATTATTTTGCACGTGAATAATAATAGTGTTATTTTGGCCGACTTGTTCACGAAACTTAAGATTTTTTAGGAATGTTTTTTATTTATAAGATGTGAAAAACTACCTAAAAGATGGCGGGAACCACATTATTTGCAATCAAATGTTGAAACCTAAAATCAGCTCTACTAGCAACACTCAAAGACTGCTTATCAAGTCTCACTGAATAAATAAATACAATCACATTATCCTCGTTTCATTCTCTTGGCGAGTTTGGAAAGCAATTCACTTTCAGTGTTTTAATATAGGTGCAATATTTCCTAATGTTTATTTACTAAATAGAAAAAAACATGTTGTCAATGTACTTTGAAGAAGTGTTAATATACGCTGAATATATTTTTGAATTAAAAAGTTGCTTTTTAATAAATAAAAAAACCTATTTATATTTTTGTTCTCATAAAGTTACAAATGTAGAGCACAAAGTTATCGTTAAAATAACATATTTTAAAACATCTTCCTCGAGTTTTGTTTACTCTCATAAAAGTCGTATTATGGACAATAAAAGCGACATTTATCAAGATTTAAACGGTTAAGTTTTTAATAATTCACTACTTAATAGCCAACGAACGTGCGAATTTGCGACAATTTAATACTTAACACTCCAAAGTTTTAACAACAAATGAAACCACACAGCAGTTTTAAATTCTTAAAAATAAAAACCTTAATGTTTCTATAGCATTAATTTAATAACCTCAAAAGAATGAACTGAGGCATTTGAATGAAGTTTTTCCAAGAAATCCTTCACTCGCTCGGGCGTCTTCGCGCTGACTCGGCAACGCTCGGCTCGAGCCATTTGGTCGGTTAATCGCCCTGAACGTCAGATACCGGAATATCTGTTGAGTGAATGATAAAAACGAGTAAAAACCGGCGCAGTTATGACGGAACTCGACTTTACGACGAACGAGTTAAAAATGTCCTGACGTTTTACGGAGTTTTTAGATTTATCGTTTTTTGTAGTATCCTACTAATGTTATAAACGTGAAAGTTTGTGAGTATGGATGTATGGATGTTTATTACTCTTTCACGTAAAAACGACTGGATGGATTTTTATAGGTAATAGGTACATCAGAATAACATATAGGGAAAAAGTACCCTATATGTTATTCGCGGGAAAACTTCTAATACCCACAGGAAACTGACTTCCACGCGAACGGAGTCGCGGGCGACCACTAGTTTTTTCATAAGTTTGTGAACAACGACTATAATGACTATCACGTCTGTTTTTTAACGGATGAAGAACACGTTAATTTGATAGAATCTTAAAAACGAAAAACGATCTATTTAAAGTAAAAGAAAACTGATATTTCAAACTAACCGAACAGTTTCTACTGCCGCCCACCTGTGACTTGGTTATAACAGCAGCTATTAACTAAAATCGTACATTAACTGTAACTGTACACTGAAAATAAATTATTATATGCTCGTACTAACACTCTATCTTCTAATAGCTTTATTTTATTTTCCTGTACAACCGGTCGAGTGCATTAAACAAGCGGCACATGCTAGTAATGGTGTTGTTCGTTAAAAGCGAGTAATAAACCGTTTTGAATTATTCCCTTTGTAGCCGTTTTATTTAGAAGAGTTGGTGCACGGCTAATTTAATTGTCTTTGTGGAAAAATATTTAGAGCTCGTTAAGTTTTTACTGGTCGTTCTCGAGGGATTAAAGCACCCCGCTGAGAGGGGGTTGGGCTTTCAGAATTTAAAGTATTATTATTATCTGGTACGTGAACAGAAGATTCCGGGATAGATAAGATTCCAGAAGCTTTCCGATTTGGGAAAAGATATTTTCCTTATGAATGTGCCTTAATGTTAATAAAGGTACCTAAAGTAAACGTGTATTTACCATTTGAAGAACTCTTTTTGAATTAAACTTTTGTGACGTGTGTTTTGTTTTTGTAAAATTTTTAAACACGTTAAATTTAAATAGATTAGTAAACCCACAATTTGTCTTATTTCAGTAGTTTAAAGATAACAGAGTACTAATAACAGATACAGAAACCGAGTATAAAATGTAAAAGTAGATTATGATACAAGTGTGCAAAGTTGTTCATTATACAGAAGGCTGAGGGTTGCGAGGGCGTAAATCAGCCAAGTGTATAATGAAAATGTTGTTCACGAGTACCATACGCACTTTTTCAACACACTTGCGAGGAAATACAATTATATTTTGCACAAAAAGTTTCCTACACAGTTACAAATGTACTGTAAACAAATATAAAGAATTCGGGAAATGACACTCACCTTTTTTTTTGCACGCGCCATCCAGCTGCCATTAAGCCTATTTCAAAATATACTTTTTGAGATGAAAAGGGATCGTTACATTATATACTAGTGTCTATATGGCCCTCAAAACGGTGTTTTAATTAAAGGCTTCCTTTCTGATCAAGTGAGCCTTGAACACTCTATTCTCTATGACCTTGCCTCTGTATAGAAACCAAGTTTATAGAAAATATTTCCTGGTCAATCTGAACATTATTTTTTCGGGAAATACTTCTTCAATTTTATATTAACTTTTCACCTTACTATTACACTTGCCGTTTAATTTAGTTTCCAAAAAAACTCTTGGGAATTTGGTATTCAATAAAACGTATAACGTATTCGTTATTCAAGGTGTCTTTCTGTAGAGTTACTAAGTTTTGTGTCAGTCCGTTTAGCCGTTTTTTTTAAACATGCAAACTACGACATTTATAAAATTACTTATATTCAGTCCTTACAAAAAAAAATATTAACTTTAATTATACATGAACCGAAAGCACGAACTCTGTCGCCAAATTCCAAATAAACAAGAAAGTCACGAAGCAGAAATTATCCAATTTAATACAAACAAAATTTTAAAAAAGGTAATAAGTTCCAATTATAACCGAACTTTATATTTACAAGCCTGTGACGTCATTGCCAAAAAACAACTGCATGAAAGGGACTGCAGTAAGTTTTGCATTTCAGTTCATCTGCCTGATTGTAAATAAGCGAGCGGCCAATAAATAAATGGTATTTATATTCAACAGCACTTTTTGCCAGCACGCAAGTTTGCCAAGTAATGTCGCCTAGGGTTGGCAATGTGAGGGGTAAGGCAAGAGCGGCAGCGGTGGCTTTTCATTGTATATTTTTTACCTTATACAGGGTTATTTCTAATTAGCGCATCACCTCTTGTAGGCAGCTTTTCTACATCAATCAAGGAAGCCGCCAGCAAGAGGTGATGCGTTAATTACAAATAATCCTGTATATGTTTGCGAGGTTTTCTCAGAAAGAATTGCCAAACGATGAAAACAACTTAATATGTTTACAACAACCAAAACAAGAGAAAAATATTTTTTTATAAAATACTTTGAGATACTTACGATTTCGTCAGTGATAAAATTGCTTTCCCATGGGAATGAGACTTATTCCCGCGGCAAAAAGTAGGCTATTATCAGTCTTTGTCTCTTGTGCTCAGCCGCTTCGACAGCAAAACGAACATCTACCTTTTCGCACTTATAATATTAGTTATAAGTTTCAACTCCAAAAATCCAGAATTCATATAATTTAACAAAAATCATGTTTTTCATGGCATTTTTAATGCCCGTTTTGCTTCTTTGCTTAAATTTAAATTTGAATAACTTTTACTTTAGTAATAATTACCACATCTTACAGCGTTTCCTACTCATAGTTCTAAAATCGATACGACCAAAACACGTTTATAATTCGCTTCTGAAATCTTGTGCCTTGTACCAAAACCTCCCAATACATTGGTGTGCAGCGCGTCACCGCAGCGTTTTTTGCACGCCGCGTTGCTGCCAAACGACTTCTGTTCCGCTTTTTGGACATCAAAGCTACAGTCAATACCCGAAATAACTGAACTCTCAATAGGTTTATGCATTAATTTTGACGGGATTGTGGTGGTTCTTGAGACTTTTGAAAAAACTCTCGTTTTAGTATAGTGATTGATGAAATGACTTTGACTCAAATGAAATTTAGATTGTCTCAAAAACTACTGCTGATTTATAAGAACAATAGTTGTACTTTGAATGGATTGCCAAAGGAACGCGTTTAAGTATCACCTCATAATAAATACAACAAAAAACCGGCTTCATGTATACATTTTCCTGTTAATGCATTCCTCCTTTACCTGCAAACAGCTAAGCCACATATCCAATTTTTGTAGGATCTTTTGTGAAGGTACTTTATTTGCTAAAGGCTTAATTTACACCTCAAAATTAAAGATATAAATAAACAAAAGATATTTTGGAAAAAACAGTCTATTTATCACACTTTTATTTTTGTTTCTTCCATTTAACGTTCAATATTTTGAACCACAACCCTATAACCATTTTATTACAGATAAAGTTCAAAGGAAGGCTTGTGAGAATATTAATATGAAGAAAATCCGGGAGAATGTCGTGAATACCTCCAACACGCTCAGGTATTCAATAGGGGTGGAAATATTTATATTACGGAATAGGCTTCATTCTAAAGGTTGATGTAGGTTACGACACTAGAAATGTTACGTTACAAATTGTTTGTTTTACATTGATTTACTACGCAATTGCTTATTTATAAGCTGTTTATGCTTTGACCTAAAAATATGATAAATTCGACGTATATCTTATGTTATAAATAAATATATATACCTTACCTATACCTTATGTTATAAATAAATCAGTTAGGTTTGCTTGTCATAAGACTAACTACTGATTAATTAGCAGAACCTCCAGCATTTAGCTGGAAAATAAGTGTATGTTCGCATCTAAATTACGGTTAAAATCTAGTTCTATAATCTCTTGATTCTAAAGGAAGGTGCTAAATGCAACAAGTTGCTCCAAAAACAAATGCGAAAGACATGTCCACGATTGATAAACTATTTTATTTTGATTTTTATGCAGAAGTACATATACAAAGCAAAATAATACATTATTAAATTTTTGATATATGTAAAAAGCCTGTTGTAAAAATACAGTATAGTGTAACTATTTATTAAAATACAATTTATTTCGCAGCTAATACGAAAAAATACCAATTTTTTTAATGTAATAATGTTCGGTCGAGTATGGTTGACTAGTTCAGAATTATGTGCAAAGGGTTGGAGAGTAAGGGTCGTGTTGTGTGAGGGTAGAAAAGAATTAGGCGTCGTGGGAATACCACAACTACCCACGCGATGGATCACAAGATTTTTTAAAATGATATTGTTTTACAATATTAAATCTAAATGCAGCAAAATGTTAAATTTGAGCAAGGAGTTACGAACCATTTGTTATATTATGATATTACGAGTATTGTTTACGATTTTCGACTATTTTCTTTAAGTACCTAGTTATTATATTATAATGTGTACTTGATGTGTCAAATTTTATTATTCTTGTTCAAAATTTTAATACTAGGTTTCTTAATCAATAGATAACTGCAATAATACAAAATGTATGTTTATATAAACTTTTAAGTCCTTCAACCTTTAACTAAAAAATCTATACCGAAGTATATACTAGGTATGTATTAACTTATACTTTATAAGATTTGACAAACAGCTGACAAACGGAAGAGAAAGAGATCTTACAAGTTTTTTTTTTATGTTAATGTTTTTCTTTTGTAGAACAAACCACCAAAACTTATAATGAACAAACAGCCAATACAAAAAGTTGACCAATAGTGAAGTTATATCATTTATTTCAAATCCATATAGGCATCATCTGAAAAGCTTGAAACTAGCAAAATAAATAATTAATATAAACAACCAATAAATCTGATGTATTCTAACAAATACTTACCTAATTAAATTTGATTTCCACATATATACGGATTAAATATTAATGTTTTGTTTGACCGGGGCTTCAAATGTAATAAAGTATTAATTAATTAGTCATGATACCACAGAACTACAATACCGCTTATATTAGTAAAATAATACAATTTAAACCAATATAATCTAAGCTGAAAGGGATTCAAACGATTCCTTTGTTCCCGTACAAATCATAGTGTATATTTAAAAATGAAATAATAACAACATGAATATAAAGTCAGTTTTTATGTATTTATTTATTTAAACTTAGATATGTAACATTTACTTAAAGATCGGCAAAAAGTTTCGATCTTTGGATTTAACCTATCAGTATAAAGTCACGAGGAAAAAGTCCACTAGCACTCTTTTGACTTATACCAAATACACAAAGTCAGCAGGAATGAACTAAACTAGATCATGCCAAAATGTAAAATCAAAAGGTCGTAAAATAAGTAGGGATAAAAATACTCTACAATTTCATCACAATACATTTTGTAGGTTTTCGACTGATATGTAACCTAGACAACCAATAAGTTCTTAACTTTAACAGTTTACTTCATTGGACAGAATTCCAGATTGTAAGCGCTTTGAATCGTATTTGGAAAGTCTTGTTTAAAAGTGACAGTAAGTGGTTTACACTACGTTAATAAGATATACAGAATAGTTTCCTGCATTACTGCCTTTCTAGTAGATAGGCAGTAATTCAGGGCAGCATCATCATTATGGTTACTAGTATAAATCGATAATCGTATTATTTTAGCCAACTAGTTTTTATATAACGGGTGTAAAAAGACCACTTCCGAAGCCTGCAACCATGTATTCTGGAGCCTCAATAGTAACTAAATTCACTAGCAGTATACCCAGAAAACCAAATTTAAAAAAGTTTTTAAGGATTGAAAAGTCATATTTGGCGCTTGTTATCATCGCTCACATATCATCAGTTGGTTTAGGTGAGATTATTTACAATGCAAATTAAATTAAAACTCTTTTAAATTTGAAATCATTGCAAAATATGATAGTATAAATGCATTTTGCACAATTACATAAAAAAAAGACGTGTGGCACTCGGAGACTGCCGCGGTAAAGCTATTGCAAGCATTTTTAACAAGTTATGTAATTATTTATTTATTTTATTTATGCAGTATTTTTTTCCTTTGTTTTTTTGATGAAATTCTGACACCTAAAATGGTGTCAGAATTGACCTCCGACGCTCCGTTTAGGAGTTATCCCCTGAGAAGCCAGGAGGGGTGCTTTGGTGTTAGCTGAGTCCCGAGGTGGAAGGGGAGTAGAGAGGAGTTGCCAGAACCGAAGACGAAGCTGGTCTCCGACACACCGGTCCGAAGATATCGCAGGATCTCTGGCGATGAGTTGTCCCTGGTCGAAACGGTATATGGTGCTGTGGGGGGGTCAGAACTGAAGTCAGAATTGACCTCCGACGCTCCGTTGAGGTGTTATCCCCTGAGAAGCCAGTAGGGGTACTCTGGTAGTAACTCCTGATGGTAGCCTGAGATGGTGGGGGGAGTTATAAGGGGTCCAGTAACTTACCCAACTCCAAAAAGAGGTCTATGTAAATTTTCGTTTTTACTCCACTTTTTTTCCAATTTGGCCCCAAAAGAGGGACGAAAAACTGCTTTTAAGACGAAAACTCAATATAATGGGGTGAATTTGAGGCACCCAAACACCGTGCCGAAGTCTGCCGAACTGAACCGACGATACTCGACTTTGCTGCACCGCTGTGCCGATTGGAGTGGGGGGTGTTAGGTTTTTTCGTTACGGAATTTTTACATTCGGTCCCCGCGCTCAGAGCCTGAGATAAAAATTTTTTTTCGTATAAATCATAAAAACGTATCCAGTACCCCTCCAGCAATGCCCAGTTTTTGTTTTCGGAAGCAATTCTTTTACACCCCGTATAGATTTAAGAAAATAATTATATTTATTGTCATTAAAATCCATAGTTTATAATTTAGTCTTTATTGAATCGAACGCCTGGTAAACACAAGAGCCTTCTGTGTTCAAAGTGAACTAAAGTAGTCTGAACTAAGTACTAGTCGCACAATAAGAACGGCTTGCAAGAACTTTAAACGTTTGTTCTTGTTAGAAAAAGTTGCTATAAAGCCTACTTTATAAAACAATTTACAAATACTATTGTGTATATAGTGATTTATAATGAAAAAAGGACTATTTTATGCAAATAGTATGATTTATCACCAGATTATCTATACACAATTGTTTGATACCAGGAATGAGATTCTATAACTGTTTAATATATTTTTTTGATGTTGCCACTGAAATACCTACATGATAAATAAGTTTTCAATTAATTTCGGAAAATGTATTCTGAAATACAGTCAAATTGGAATCAACATTCTTTTTGAATGAACTTTAATTAAAGCCTTTGTAAATGAATTGTTTAACAGTACATATTATATAATAGTTACTAGCTCAAAATAAATCTGATTAAAGTTTTCAGTCAATTAAATATTCGGGTAATTTTAATGCGATAAATTAATTTTCACTAACAAATTAGTTGAAGCCGTTACGTTTTCATTTGATTTTAAATCGTATTATCAATTTAAAATATATATATTTAATAGGAAAACATTATAAGTGAGATTTTCTTCCAAATATTCGTATAATAAATCAGTGAGGAAACTTGTGAGGTGGTATTCATACGTGCGATGAGGAATATGGTCTCATTCTCGAGCGAGGTGCGAACATTTGATCAATGAGCCGTGAGCCGTGAAAGCGCCCTGAGATATGACTGCGATTTTAATTCAAAGCTTTCACACACTAAGTAAGGGTTTATTCTGGATTTTTACATATTTCTTTAAACAATAATAAAATTGTAAAAAAATATATGTAAAAAACATGTTTTACAATTTACAGTTTAACTACGCCGTAGCAAAATCGTAGCAATGTCTGCTACGGCGTAGACAGACTACTACGAAATAGTATAAACATTTTTGTAAAGGCATCGTACATCAAAATTATTTTTCTTGATTAAACTGAAGTACATTATAATGTATGTGAATGATATTTATGGTTCAGAATAAGGCCATGGCACCCTTCCACAGTGGATTCTTGGCCGCCGCGTGAAAGCATTCCGAAACCATTTCGTTGCAGAATTTCTAAAATGAGAAACCGTTTTACACATAAATTATGAATATGGCGGCTCTCGGTCTTCAAGATAAGCACATGCTTTGTAGGAAGACCTTTTTTAATGCCGCCATGAAAATAAAGACAGTTAGTTTTTCGATTATCTCGTTCTATTATAAGAAAAAGCATATTTGGGGCGACCCTTTTTTTCGTAAGACAAAGAGAATTGCTAACATTAAATATTATATCTTGTTTTTCTTAAATATCTTAGTTTCATGTCTAAACGTAAGGTGAATTTTAAACGGCTTCTATATGTATATTTATATTTATATGGTGCTCTAAAAAATACCAAAAAAATGTCCAGTTAAAAAATTAAAGTTAATTTATCAGTTTCAATAAAGATAAATAGACACCAAATGTCACAGTCAATAATATCGATATTTGATATCGTTACACATACCGGTATTTATTTCTAGTCGTTACTTACTACAGTGGTTATATAGTAGTGTATCCTTGATGAATTAATTCTAGAAACCTTGTAGTAGATAGGAATTCAACTCTGGGGAGTCATTCCGCAGACACAATAACGGAATTGTTTAATTCTGTTATAACGATATAAATACTAAGGAACGTTTAATTCCAATGAATTGTTATAAAGTGGGCGGTGTAGCGATAGTAGAAAAAAACGTAAAAAAGGGATGATATAATTGTGTTATCCTACTAATATTAAAAACGTGAATGTTTGTGGGTATGTATGGATGTTTGTTACTCTTTCACGTAAAAACTACTGGACGAATTTAGATGAAACTTTACATTGATATAGGTTATATCAGAATAACACATAGGGTACTTTTTCCCACGGGAAAATGGCTTACACGCGAACGGATTTGATGTGATTTATTTATAGTTTTCAGTTTGTAGCAAATAAAAATGGCTAAAAAATTCAATTGAAAAGACACCATGTTCGTACGAAACCCATTAATTGTAATTGTAATAAACAAAATTTATTATATAACAACCATAGTCTCAGTTTTTAACTGACTTCAAAAAAGATGGTTATTTTATTCGACTGTTTTTTATTTTTGTTCCCTTAGAAGTTTCGACTTGTGCTTTCCTAGTAATTCCATTTGAATTTGATCAATGGAAAACCCTTGTAAGTTTAAAATTTGTATTTAGTATGTTTACGACAAATGAGCGAATATTTTACTTTTAGTAACCTGTTTATTTTATTAACAAATAATTATTTGCTATCCGTACAATTTCATTTTATCCAAAGGAAACCCATTTTATTTTATTAGAAAACAGTTCGTATTTCTTAATTATGTCGGCTATACCTTTATAATTCTATACATTACTGAACAAATATTCTCTTAGTCTTTTCTTACTATAAATTGTTTTTTGTTTAAGTGTTTGTTTTTGTAAAATGAATTCTCTTGTGTAAGATTTACGGTTGTTTTTTGTTTGGAGAGCAAGCTTGTCGACCCTTTTCTTCGTGTCGACATTAGCGTCCTATAAACACGGCCATTGTCGTGAAGGTGCTTAAGGATCACTGTTTTTAACATATACGATAGTTAAATATAAGTTGAGTTAGTGTTAGACAGAAAGGGATATCAGTAGATAGAGATAGAACTATCTTATTTTTATTACAAACCGACTACAAATTTAAAAAAAGATGTTTAATTAATTTAATTTTAATTTAATTCCGTTTTTGTAAAGGTAAAAACGGGACCCTATTAGATTCTTTTGCCCGTCCATCCGTCTGCCTCTCATCAGGCTGTATCTCATAAGCCGCGATAGCTAGACAGTGGAAATTACAAATGATAAAGTAGCCGCTATAACAAAAAATTAAGAAACAAAATAACAAAGACAAAAAATAAATAATACTTAAAAAAAGAGATATTACTTATAACCACGTTAAGTGAATTGAGTTAATTTATTTCATACTAGTGGCCGCCCGCGACTCCGTTCGCCTGGAAGTCGGTTTCCCGTGGGAATGAGATGTTTTCCCGCGGTAAAAAGTACCCTATGTGTTATTCTGATGTATAACCTATATTACTGCAAAGTTTCATACAAATCCATCCAGTAGTTTTTACGTGAAAGAGTAACAAACATCCATCCATCCATACATCCTCACAAACTTTCACATTTATAATATTAGTAGGATTAGTCTCCTAACGGGGCCACAACAGCTGGTCTCTCTCTCTCTCAACTCTTTCTCTACAGCCCCCCCGTCAAGTGGCAAGTGATATTTGCGATAGCGAGTGAATAGAAAAAATATGTATGAAACTGTCATTTTTGTCAAGCTTGTTATTTGAAAGTTTCATACAGTTTTATTCTATTCACTCGCTATCGCAGTTTTCTACTGCCACTTGACTTGGGGGGCAGGAATATTTATGTAACGCGAGATGTTGCAAAGAAAACAATAGACGAATGACAAGCTTCGCAGATAATAATGAAAATATAATACTGTCCTTAAGATAACTGGCGTTAAGTAAAGAATCTCATTCAGGGAACGTATCAGGGTAATATAATAACTGCCTTTGTTCGTGATGGAACGTATTAACGAAAATAGGATTTTATTAACGTTAATGGTTGTTGTTTTAAAAGTGATGTTATGAAAGGAGTGAAGAGTTTTTGTCTGATTTGATTTTGGTTTTTCTTAACGATTACACATTTAACGTTAAGTTTTCTTAATGAATGCAAAAATGTGGGAGAAGATTTTGTCACCATTGCAACAGTAAAAATGTACAAAAGAAGTTACACAAATAAAAACACATTTTTTTTAACACTAGCTTTTGTCATTATTTGTTATTGTACATATAAACCTTCCTCTTGCATAACCCTGTCTATTGAAACAAAACATAAAATTTGTCGCGTAATTTTAAAGATACTTTTTTTAACTACATACGCTACGATTAACTGAATATAATTCTATTCATCAAACACCTCATATTATGTATAGGCCTGACTGTTTATATCTTTTACACCAACCTCTTCTAACCATCTTAGTTCTATCATCATTATTTCATCACGATATTTATTCGCAAGAATTGCCGACCGTAATTTAGCGAGTTGCGACCAAATGAGAAATGTGCGTGCGTTGGCGACATGACCAAACTTATGCGTCCCTGATGCCAATAGACCCAAAGTTACTCTTAGTTATTCATCTTGGGAGGTCAGTTGAGAAAAAGTTGGTGCTTTACCTGTCTGTACGGTAAGACTTCAGAAACTAATCATATTCTAATTTTCTATAAATAAACTGAATAAATAAGTATTACAAAAAGTAGTTTTTATCTTGCAGAGATACATTACAGTTAGATAACATCTAAATGTTAGTTTAATTGTTTTCTATCTTTGCACAAGTCAAAGAACACAGATTCAAAAGAACATAACCTAATGTAACTGGACATTATAATTAAATTAAACATGTATTTTTATATAAAAATTAATACGCTATAAATTTCAATCGGTTTTACTGATTACTTAAGCGGATAATACCATGGTTGCTAGTCTTCTCGTGTCAGTAGAACGCCGAAACATCGCAACAAAAAAAAACCGTTTTAAAAAAATTTTACTTATAGCTCTTTTCTCGACAATCTACAGTATTCTTTCGCGTGCTAATCTGATTACCAATGACCATATTCCCACACGCCCGGGTCCAAATATTTCAGATATCTTTGTCACGTGCGAGCGCCATGTCTCGATGCAGGAGGCTATTACGAAACTTGCTCCAAATTGATCGATCGTGAGCTGTGTGTGCGCAGAATACTGAATCACATCGACGACAATGTCCAGGTGGATTGTAGCAGCCTGTTTTAGGATGCTGATGGCATATTATTAACATAAAGGTTTAGAGTGGGACCCTTTCTTGAAAAGTTTTTTGGGTGGAGAAAAGAAAGGAAGGTTTTTATCGAATTGTTTGTTAAAAAAATATTTGTAATAATAGTACTAAGCTTCGTTATAAAATTCGAATACATAAAACTTATTTGCAATTTCAGTTATTACGTTGAACAGGATAACATAAATGTATAAAAAATTTACAGTGAATATGACTATATTGTGTGGACTATAATATTTAATGCATAATTTAAAAAATACGACATGATCAACGCTTTTGTATCGAGTTAACTGTAGTGTTACTAAGGTACTTCGTGATCACTTTTATTGTCAACCGTCGTTTTCGTATAACGGGCTCGATACGTTAAAGGTGCGATTCGCAAAATATTCCTGATAGAGGCGGCACAGACCATGTTTAATTAAACATAAATTTTATTGTTAATAAGTGCTCATAAAGAGGTTAGCCGTCGCCAGTCAAATGTTAATTACGTAATCTATTTCTAGTTATAACAATTATAACATAAAGATATTGCATTTTTAACCTTCCATCCGAAAAGAAGAGTAATCCCAACCGAAGCTACAAACAAACCTAATCTTCCTTTTATCTTATTATTATCTTTAAACGAAAACCCTTTCAAGTCTCGCAGATACCTAAATCAAATATATTCAATTCCATATAATAAAATTATTGTTCTTCAGAATGTTCGTAATGTGATAATTGAATTCGATTCGATTTCGCTGCTCGAATCAAAGGATGGAGAGATCCGTTCTCGTTTCCCGACGCAGTAAATTATATAGACAAGATCTAGTTATCTTCCCACTGCTTGTGCTAGACGGAGCTTTAGCTCAGTGTTTGAATTAAAGTTTCCGATGGACTCTGGAGTTTCAATCATAAAAATTACGCGTCGAAGTTTGAAGTATTTTTGTAGAACTTTCCGCAGTTTATCGAAGATATCGTATTAGTTGGAAAAGGACTTTTTTGCTAGGCGGAAATTCGATCACGGTAAACTTCTTATATTATTTGGAATATCACAAATATATATCGTGATGCAATGGAGACTGCAGGATAAAATCAAAGGTGTCGTGTGTAATGAACCGGGACTCAACGCGGCGCATTGCAAGAACCCAGCTGTTGATTAGCGAGTGCTGACTAAAAGGGTTTCCAGCGTCACACAGATATTCTCGGATTACATGAGTTCGAGGGACTTGAACGAAAGGAGTATGTACTGAGCTTTATTTACTAGGAGATTAACACAATTAGACCTGATTGTTAATTGTAAGATAATTTCTATTCGACAGATAAGAAGTATGTTCTCGTTGCACGTACATTTAAAAATTATGAAGTGACAATTAAAACATTCTACTTATCAGTCACATAATATTTATCTGACAATAGAAAAATCTGTCTTAAATATGTCAAATCTAACTTCAAAATCGAACATAAATGAAGTAATATTTACTTATAAGTAAGTGACGTAATAATGACAAAATGCGACCTAATTTCCAAAAACCTCTCTAAATTAACCATAAAGTATACTTGACGAGAACCCCGGCGCTAACCGCCTGGCGAGGCCATTGTACAACCTCAAAATGTCCCCTCAACGTGACAAATGCGTCTATAAACCATACGCTAGTTATAACTTAGCGACTGTATTCGGTCTTAGGAGGACTCGGAGATTCCAATCGATAATGAACTTTAATGAGATTGGTTAGGGTGTATTATTGAGTGTCGTGGAAATGTTGAGCAGGTTGCGGTTTCAGTAATTCCGTGATGGCCGAAAGCTTGCGCCTGTGCACGGAACGCTCGTGGTTTCGTGGCCTTCAATTGCATTTGATGGAAACCTTTGATCAAATTAAATGTTGGTTGTTAATTTTATTGAGAGCAACAGTGAACATTTATTTTAAATAGGTGTATACATATGAACAATTAACTATTTTAATTTTTTTATGTGACAAAATATATAAGTTTTTTTTATTATAAATAATTTCATATTGATCACAAAAGAATTTGACGGTAACTACTTTTAGTATAATCGGAAACAAATAAATGAGTATTACAACCAAGAGAAAGACAAAGTCCCTTATTGTAATTACCTACTAGTGTAAATAAGTAACAGTTGAACTTATTTTTAGTATAAATTATTTCAATTCCAATTCCAACTTTAAGCCAGAGTAGTGGATTATGGCTCAATCTAAATTTAAAATTCTTTTTAAACTTACAAAAAATACTTCCTTAAACCTGAATCTATTTCAACATAATTAATCGATTTCACGCGCCTATCCTTCCCAAAGTTTAATCATAACTGGACCAATTAATATCCTTTTCGGGCGTGTCGTGCTAGAATTCGGTTGATCTAAAGCGAGGTTGAATGTTGTTTTTGTATTTAATTTTAAATGATCATAAGTTACGTGACCCGCCGCTGCGTGGCATTAGACTTCGTAATGGGAGGGCCGTTCGTGCGTGAGGTTGGGAATCCCTGGCTTAATACATAAATTGCTGTTTGTTTTGTATAAGTAGGTAAAGTTAACATTTTTTTAATTATGTTACTCTTAAAGTGTTTTTCAAGATTAAGAGGTTATAATGAATTGTTTTTTGGATAAGTCTTCAAAGTATCTACATCGTATTTGTAAACAATTCAACAAGAAAATGAGATAGATATTTTTCAATGCAGGAGTATAAACGGGATCCTACCACTAATTCGAAATGTTATGTACTGAAGTACATAAACAAATTCAAAGAAAAAAAATCAAAGTTATTAATCTCAAGTTAATTAAATGTTTATGAAGCTTCATTAAATTACGAAGTCTAGACTGACGAATAGGGCTTCAGTAACACGACCAAAATCTTAAGTCAAGGCACGTAGCAAATTATTCAGTATAAAGTTATGCCATTCTAATGTAATTAAACGGTGAATAACCTCAACGTTACGAGTTAATTCCACACGTAACAGTTACTGCGATGACAACAAATGAAAGTTAATTGCGCAGATAAACAATATTGTGACACGAAACATTAGAGAAGAAGTTACACATAATAAAAGTGTTTAGTACACTTTGAACTAAAACCGCAACAAAGTGAGTTTATGAAAGCTGATTTAAAGTATAAGTATTCATCAAAATTAACTAACAAAAAATTAGGACAGCACGCAAGTGACAGTAAATCTATGTATTTCGAAAAAAGTGTGTTCATAATTGAACATCTTTAACATATAAAAAATAATAGCCATCTATGCATATAGGAACACCACCATATGCAGACAGGGTTCATTCTTGAATAGTGAGAGGAATTAGCTTGTACTCCACCAAGCCAGCTCAGTAAATGATAATCATTACATAGTAAAAATACATTCGTTATTCTGTCTGTTTGTCCGCTATCTCCTCTTAAACTACGTGACGGATTTAAATGCGGGTTTCACCATCTTTTAAGCATTTTTTTCATTTAAATTTTTAATTTAAGAACATTAAGAAAAAAAAAATTAAAGTTAGCAAAAATTCTACGTCAGGATTAAGTCGCGCGAAATAACACCATTGCGAAGCGCGGGCTATTCATGCATAAAAAGGTTTCCTCACTATTTCTACTATCACCAAAAGTGACTGATATTTAAATTGAAATTAGAGAAACACCGTTATAATAACTAGTCTGCTTCGTACCTATAGTAATTATAGTTTAATAAAATAAGCTTTCTTAATTATATTTCCATCTTAATTGCTGATTGCTAAATTCTCTACAACATCAGGATTTGCCTCCGTTATTGCGACTCACCACACGTCACTAGCATGTTGGCTAGACTTATATTTCTGCTTTGAGAGAGTACTACTAGATTAATAATGTTCAGTTGTTATACAACGTAACATTCATAAATAATTACATCGTTGCAAATTGGTAGTAGCGTGGAGTTTGTTTTTTATTAGTATATTTGTAACAGAGCTTGCAGATTTTATGTATGAAATAAATAAATTCGCCGTGACGGTCTTATTATCCCAAATACCACACGAAGTTATAAATATGTACAATATAAGAAGTATACCCAAGTGGGAATAAGACCAACTAAATGGTTATCCAATGAGTCACTAATTCCTAGCTTCTAATATAAGATTCCACTCATTAATTTAAGTACAATTATTATCTTTTTAAACCTATTTACCTAGCTCGTTTTATTTAGTCATAATAAAATTGAAATTGTCTTTTCTAAGTAAAAAAGAACCTATTGGATGGGAATAGGTTCTCCTTTGGTCTATTGATTCGTACGATAATAAAAATTGAAGAGTGGGTCATAGATAAATGTGTAAGATTTTATTCTATTTTTAATATTTTATTCTATTTAGTAATTTTTATTTGTTTGTAAGAAGATTATGAGATAAGAAAATAAATAGTAATAAGCATAGCCGCTTTCTTTAGGCATTTCCATATACCTCTATAATCTTAAATAAATAGGTAGACATTATATAGATAATATATCTTTTATGTAAATATTGCCTGAAATAAATGAATAAATAAATAAAATAAATAAAAAAATATGAAATTGAAAATTTAAAATTCTGTTATGTTTGAATGCAGTTTTTTTAAGTCACAATGGATTCCACTACCAAAATAAAAAAATTGAACGAAGTGACATTATAAATCTATTTTCACACTAAACTACAAGTAGCATCACTCCCTTTGTTAATTTATGAATCCCACAGCCCTTAAATTATTGTTAAGTTAAACACAGCTACTGCTAATAACTTGTAACACCCGACCCGTTAACTCCTCGTCATTATTAATAACTAATGCGTTTGAAATCGGCGAGTTCGTAGGGAAAGTTCCGCAAAAAGACAATAGAATTCAGGCGGCGTTTGTCAAAGCGGCCGCATCTGAAGGGCTCCCGTATTTGTCAAGTAGTCGATAACGGCACTTCAAGTTTATGTGTCGTTCGAGAATACGAGTCGTGGAGCGCGGTGCGTTAGACGCCGCATTTGTAAACAGGGGTAGGTCAGGTTTCATTTGCTTTGATAATAATAATAAATAAATAATAAATAAATCTCCAGACTAACACACCAATTATGTGGCCCTAAAGTAAGTTGCAGTAAGCACTTGTGTTATAGGTACCGCATAATGGACTAGGGGAGAACCTAGTTACACCCAGACACAAGCCAATATCGAAAAACCATTTTAACGACATTGGCCCGACCCGGGGATCGAATCCGGAATCATCGGCTTAGCAGTCCGGTTATACCGCTGCACCACAGAGGTCGTCATTTGATATAAGCTTTACTTAGCGATGATAATATTTACGTTATCAATTGTGTTGTGGCATTTTATTTAGGTAGGTATGTTGATAAATGTAGGTTACTAAATTTAATCTTTTTCTGAAAAAAATATTTATTTTATCTTGTTTTAAACTGATTTTTAAACTTCACTCGATTACAAAAATAAACTTAAAGAAAACACACTAACTGAATTTATTTGCTTAACAGGTTATTAATTATTAGAGTATATTAATTATTTATCAATTTATTCTGTAACACAGTTCTACTTCAGATGCCAGCGCGTTAATCTATATTTTTTTGATAAATAAATAACTTTAGGTTTATCGACCTAGACATAAATATATTTGACATTAACTAACACATGTTTTCCACGCATATGTAGAACCAACAAACAACGCCATAAGTCTGCATTAGTTCTGAGAGTTTCAACCGCGGCGAGAAGCTAATCCGATTTATACATACGTGGTCGTGTTCAATATAACAGTGGGATAATAATATAACTGTGGGATGTAAAGTGATAAACTAATTGGGCGTTCAGATAGGTTGAGTTGAAGTTGACAGCATTTAGCTCCTCCTTCATACAGCCAATATGTTATAGTTCGATACAGCGAGATGGGTTCTCGGATATTGTCAAAGATTTTGCAAGCAATCAAACTTAACATAGCATTATGTTTGCTGTGACGTTTAATAATATTAATAATGTTCGTGTAGTAAAAAAAATGTGAGTAAGGATACGGGACAGATAGGTTGTAATTTAAGGCCAAATGCCTATAAATTATACAACGCAAGCTAGATTAGATTTTAAATAAAATTATAAGCATCATAAAATAGGCGTGAAAATTTTCAATAGAAGGTTAAAACCTTGTGAAATATTAGGTAGTTAGTACTTGCAGTAATTATCTTTAATTTAATAACGAAAATTATTTATGTAACTTCGAGCAAAACTTTAATTTAGGAACAAAATTTACCTAAAGATAGAAGGCTGGGGGGGTCCATTGCGATCCCGACTATTAACTCGATCATCGAGGCTAAGCAACGCCGGCCGCGGTCAGTCCAAGGATGGGTGACCGCTAGTGGCATTATATCCCGAGTTTCTCCATACTTCGGAAGGCACGTTAAGCCGTTGGTCCCGGGTACTTTTCCACCTCGTACTCTTCCCCCAGTCAGTAGGGTGGCCACTACCCTACAGGAATCACGACAGAGGCCCTAAAACCCGTCAGAGGCCCTAAAACGCAACGTCTTTGGCGCAGCGGTTACTATACCGAACTGTAAAGAAGATGTTTCTGGGTTCAATCCCCGGGTCGGGCCAATTTCGTCAAAAAGGTTTTTCGACATTGGCTCTTGTCTGGGTGTTCCCCTAGTCCATTGTCATTTGTTCTTACCTATAACACAAGCGCTTACTGCGCTTACCGCGGGCCACATACCTACAAATTAGTGTGTTAGTCTGGAGATTTATTATTTTATTTTGTTATTAAAAAGGCGGTTGTCAAGTAGGTCTGACACTGATGAATATGTGCTACAAAGTGCATATTCGTCACACGAAAGAAGAAGACTTAAAGATACTTTTTATTAATTCAAATAATATTTGCTTCTATAAAATTCGTTCCACCATTACAGTAAATTTATGAATTTCCTCGTCAAAGACCCGCCAGTAAATTTAATTAAATAAAAATTAACATCAACAATATTACTGCAAAGTTTGACTGCAAAACTTGTTAATAAAACGCAAATATTATCGTCCGTTACAACAACACCCGGCCGAGTAATGAGCGTTCGATTCCAGAATATTCGGGATATTGACGTCCCCGATTCATTCCGTCGATATCCCCGAACGGCCGTAAAAGGAACGTGGTTACATTAACATAAAATTAATTCAATATGATAATTTGGTCCCGCGATTGGGTCCAGTTGACCCTGATGGGACGAGAATGACCCCAGATAACCGTATCGCGGTCCGGCCGACCCTCGCGCACAGGTTAGGTATTTAGTTAATTTGCAAATTGAATTTTGATTACCTTCTTTACAATGCGAGCGCCGTAATCGGGTAATCAGAGGGATTTTTAGTCATTATGCTAAAGACACATTTTGGGGAAAATACCTGTTAATTTTCCGCAAATAATTCACAGCGTGGGAAGATTTGGTGAAGTTTAATTAAGTATTTATTACGCTCATGTTTGATACATATATTTCATTCATTTGACACTGAGATTACCGTTTTTTTTTTTTTATTTATGTAGCTGCTATTTTTCATTCCTTTCGTAAATATTCAGTCTTACTTACAACTGACTATTTTTTGAAATAAAACTCTCCTTCTTGGAAATAAATTTTATCATATGTATTTTTAATTACTTCCAAGCTCAGTTTAAAAAAGTAGAGGCACTATTTAAAATTGAACAAATAACTGTGTCTTGCCAAAAACTGTCTCAACGCCAGCGCACGCGGCGAATTTAATTTGTCGCGGCTTGTAGCCAGTAATTAACAAAAACAAACCCGCTTGGAAACTACCACTAGCTGGCTTCGTGTATGAACTTGGGTAAATATATGGCATAAGAAACACACAGTATTGGCTGTTTAATTAGTTTTACTGAGTTAAATGATGCAAACTGACGATTAACTATGGAGATTTTATGCAAGAAAGAAAAAAAAGTTTTTTGATTTTTTGTGTGTTTGTTATAATGGTTAAGTAAGGTATAAGTGTGTTTAGATATAATAGTTAATATTTATTACAGTAGTGGATCACAGTGCGTAAAACGGAGCAAATAGTAACTAATGTTTTGTTTTCAGTAGCTAAAAGAGATCATAAGTATTTCAAGCGCCTGTCGGTGTGTCCTACACTTTACTACAACTACTACCTTACTGATGCTACTTTTTACGTTTACTAGTCTAGTGATTAAATGACACTGTCAATTCAAGGTGTGTGATAATTACCAACAACATGCTATAAGTTTTTAAACAAGCGACATTCAATTATTTTGAGTGATTATTTCTTAATAATTATTAATTGCTTTTACATTGTGATGCTGACGTTATGGTTCACGGAATCCCGGTCCGTAATTGTGATTTAATATTATCAAACTGGGGACAAGCCTCCAGTTTATAATCAATTTTTAAACCATAATACATTTTCCTTCAATTCGTTCATGTATTCATTCAAGTAGATCTCACCATAAAATATAGCCAAGTCAGAAGCTGTCACGAGTGAGGAAAGGCCCAGTTTGCGTTAGTTAATTGAATCGCGGGCAAATAACACGGCGCAATGAACTTTATTCGTTATTCATTGTACTAAATTAGAACCGCATAATAAATGTAAGGCGATTATATCGCACGACTTCACATTATACTTACCAGCAAATAAACTATTAAAGATAAAATGGGTGTATAAAGCAGGACTCGGACATTAAAGTTTTTTTATTAGAACTTAAACTTCAATGCCTACTAATATTATAACAGTGAAAATGACTCTGTCTGTCTGTCTTTGAAGGTCACTTTTTATCGCGAAAAAGGGTAGAAGCATTTGAAATAGGCGATAAAAGTTAAATAAATAAATAAATAAAAATGTTTATTGTAAAAACTGTGTACATTGAGGTGTTTTATAATAGGTAAGTACTTATATACAGTTTGCCCTTTCGGACGTACAATAATTTATAATAATAAAGTAACACTAGTCATTGACAAAAAATAGATCCCGCCACCTTACAATATTACATAAGTGAAACTATAGTCAATTTATCTAAGTGACAAAAGTGTGGTGAAGTGTTTAACAGGTTAGATATATGGGAAAGTATAAATATTTAAATATTATATTACCTACATCAGTTAAATATTCTGTTATGCTATAATACACTTTACTCAAAAGAAACTGTTTTACTTCATACTTAAATATGCCTATACAACAAATCTCTAAAATATTTTTGGCAGATGATTATAAATTATTGGCAACATACAGAAAACACTCTTATTTAGATACGCAGTCTTATTATATGGACAAGTTACTTTTTTTCGGTTACGTTCACTTCTAAAATTAACAAATAAATGTAAATTATTTCTAACGAATAATACGGCTTCAAAAATATAAATACATGGCAGTGTCTTTATTTTCAAATTTTTAAATACATTTTTACAACTATCTGTTTGTTTTAATTTACAAATTGCTCTAATGCATCGCTTTTGTGCCCTAAAAATGTGTTCCGTGTCAGTCGAATTACCCCAAAAGAGTATGCCGTACCGAAGAAGAGATGCAACATATCCGTGATAAGCAGTCACGACTGTGGCTATGTTTGAAATTTTCGAAAGCATGTGAAGTGCGTATGAATATTGATTTATTCTCGATTTCAGCTTCTCAATGTGCAATTCCCAGTTTAGTTTATTGTCTATTATTAAGCCCAAAAATTTTGTATTCTGTACTTCTTGAACATTATGACCCTGATAATTTAAATAAAGTTTACTTGGATTTACTGCTCTATTTATAAACTCCATGACAAAGGTTTTGTTAAAATTTATTTTTAGAAAGTTTGAAGTTAAGCACTGCACGGTTGTTCCAAGTGTGTTGTTTATTTCTTCTTCAAGTTTGGACCTATCTTTATTATAAAATACAACCGTGATATCATCGGCAAAGAGTACCATTTGATGCTTAGAAATCTTCGGGAGATCATTTATATCAGCGGTGGGCAACCCACGCATGCGGCCCGCCGACGTCTTATTTGCGGCCCGCGAATGTATTAAAAAAATATACATATAAAATAAAATTTGACATAATTAAATAAATAGCTATGTCCCATAGTTGAGCACAGGCCTCCTTCTCGGATAGCGAGAGGGTTTGAGCCGTAATCCACCACGCTTTCACATGTTTATTAAATTTAAAACCATTGAATTTTTTGTTGATATATTATTATCACAAGTGTGGCCCGCCTTTGGTCGATTTTTTCACCATGCGGCCCTTGTCTGCTAAAAGGTTGCGCCCCTGCCTGATTTATATAAATAATAAACAGTAATGGACCCAAAACGCTTCTCTGTGGAACTCCACTATTAATAGTTTTATAAGAAGAAAAATATTTAATTTCTTTTTGAATTTTGGGATCAACACGAGAGATAAGAGTTGCTTGTTTACGGTTTTCAAGATAGGATTTTATTAAATTTAGAACATTGCCTCTTACTCCATAAGTGAATAATTTGTCTAGCAGTATTTAATGATTTACATAATCAAACGCTTTTGTAAGGTCCATAAACAGAGCGCACGTTGGAGTTTTTTTGTCTACATTTTTTACACAGTTTGTATGGAAGTTCCTTATTGTCAAACATAAAATCATGCAAGATTGTTCAATTGCTTAAGACAAATTAATGTATTGAATAAATTAAAAGAGATGAGTTAATAGGTGCAACGGGGAGAAAAGCGTGCACGGGGAAACTTTCTACTAATTTTATAAACGTGAAAGTTTTTAAGTATGAATGTATGGATAGATGTTTGTTACTCTCTTTAACGTAAACACTCTTGGATGGATTAGGATGAAAATTTACAGTAATATAGGTTATACAGCAGAATAACACATAGGGTACTTTTACTGCGGGAAAACTTCTCATTCCCACGGGAATTCGACTTCCACGCGAACGACAATCATTTACATTACAATCAATCAATATGAAAAATAGTATTTTTTAAAGCTAACAGTAGGGAATATGCGATCAATGCATAAAAAATTGCTATGCTAAGACATACATCGATAAAAATGGAGCCGCATCTACCTACTTTTAAAACGTGGCATACTCTAGTTAACCTTACCCAATAATAATAATAATTCAGTGATTATCACGACGTACCTATTGCTTGTCCGTCAAAACAAATCAAAGGCTTAGTGCAATGAACTTTCTGCAGCGGTATTCCCGGCTACCTACAACATGGGGCTCTTCAAGTCGAGAGTGTATCCCACCTTTAAGGTCAGCAACACACCCCCAACACCCACAGTGTTGCGGGTAGTCATGGGCGGCGGGGATCACTTGCCATCAGGTGACCCGCATGCTCGTTTGCTCCCTATATTATAAAAAAAACCCATGGCATGGTCTCACAAATCTATGTGTTACCCAAATTCAATATTCAGTAATCGTAATTTTTTAGCTGTTGTTTGCAAGTAAATCTATCTGCAAAGACTTGTTTTAAGTATTCTAGAGTTAAGGTAAAAAAAGGATCTATCATTACAAATTAAAAGAAAACATACTTTGGTTCAATTCGTTTCAATAAAACAATATTAAGCAGTCAAATACAATAACAATGGCCAAAATCAGGATAAATTCGAATTATTTCAATCCAGTCAATGTCTAAAGAATAATTTCATTAAAACAAGCATCCCGTCTTCGCTTCAGAACAATGAGATATTTCTTAAGGCATTCACTTAAATAAATCTGTTACCGACTAGAAACGAATTCCATTTGCCAAAGATTTGTTTTTAATTTGATTGAAAAGGTGGCAAAAGGAAAATAAATATGCAAATGCTAAATTGTATAGGATTTAAATCGATTTGGTGGAAATAGGAAAACATTTACGTTTTGGTAAAGATTGGGGGCAAGTAAACAATTTTCGTGAAATTAATGGTGTTGTTGTTAAGTACTTATTGACATATTTTTGCTATTTCGAAGATTAAGGTGTTCAACCAAATGGTGATTTCAGTTTAATGCTTTTTTAACAGTGTGCTTGCTAATAGATTTTACACTTATACCTTCCTACAGTTTAAAACAAATACTAAAGTTGAGAAAAATGAAAATTATTAATCATAGACTTCTTATAATTACTGTCATATTATGCTTTCTTTTCTCAAAATAATGGGTTGAAATCAAATTTCCTGGTTCTTTTTCACAAAACAATGGCTTCCAAAATGAATTAATAAAATCAAAGGCAGACCTTCCCAGAAAACCTATTATATATTGAATAAGGGTCAATGTAAAAATAATCTTTTCCGTTATATGACAAACTAGAGGCCGCTCGCGACTCCGTTCGCGTAGAAGTCGGTTTCCCGTGGGAATGCGAAGTTTTCCCGCGGTAAAAAGTTCCCTTAATTCTTTCATACATATATTTTTGGTTTCTAGAACCGTTTTCGCAGCGCACGCAACGGGAGCCCTCAAGGATGAATAATTTTCCCAGTTTTTTTTCCCATTTTCCATTATTTCTTCGCTCCTAATAGTTGCAGCGTGATGTTATATAGCCTAAAGCCTGCCTCGATAAATGGTCTATCCAACACAAAAAGAATTTTTAAATTCGAACCAGTAGTTCCTGAGATTAGCGCGTTCAAACAAACAAACAAACAAACAAACAAACAAACAAACAAACAAACTCTTTAGCTTTATAATATTAGTATAGATTGGAAAGAGAGAAATATAGAGTTATACATATATAGTATTTAGGGTTCCGCATCCAAAGGGTAAAAGCGATGATGAAATTTAGTTGCCGTCATCACAAAAATACCTACTTTAAACAAATAATTCAATAATGTATGGCTTCCATACACCATTTTTTTCACTAATCAAGTAATCTTAATTTTAGAATATATAGTTTGTATTCAAATATTTATGAAAAACAAAGGTTAATTCAATTTAACAAGACAAAATTAAGATGAAACAAATATTTGTGCGTGAGTGCGACTCGTACTTGGTCGGTTATTCGATTAAATTTGTGATCATGACGTCAATCATTTAATTAAAGCAACGCAAAGCTACATAACAGTACATATAAGCAGCACAAATAATAATTGTAATACAAAATATCGTAATACTTTTAATATTTAGATCGCACACAAAGTTATGATTCATCGGAGCGCAATTTACATTTGCAAGTTCCCCCGCACACATAGTGGTATCTTCTTTATTTAGATTTACTCGCTTCACAATATTATGCATGTAATATTTTATTACAAATTTTATCTTCCCCTATAAAAACTTTGGCAAGTAAATGTAATAAAACGAGCTCACTTTATACTCTTGCTGAAGATATAAAAACTGTATTTTGGTAATATAACGCTTGCGGAGACGGCAACATATCAAAAATTGCATGTCGAAATGATCAGGGGCGTGTTTACCTTAATATAGAGTTTATACCGCGGCGGTAGTAAACATGGAGTAATATTAAAGCTTTTGTTTCGTGTTTTGTTGATTGGATCGTAAACTAACATACGGTTGATCATCGCGTCTTGGAGCTTTTTGCATATCAATATTTTTTGCTATTCATTTACATAGACTACAATATACGGCTGAATATTATAGCATTTGTAGTATACTACATTAAAATAAAGTTTTTTAAGTTAACCGAAATTCAATAAAAGGACATGTTAGATATAATTACAGCGAAGTGAAGCGTGGGCGGGTCAATAGTCTTTTCAATCCTACTAATATTATGAACGTGAAAGTTTGTGAGTATGTATGGATTGATGTATGGATGGACTAGTGGCCGCCCGCGTTGTAGTCGGATATTTGTTACTCTTTCACGAAAAAACTACAGGTCTGGTTTGGATGAAACTTTACAGTAATATACGTTATACATCAGAATAACATATAGGGTACTTTTTACCGCGGGAAAACTTCATTCCCACGAAAAACCGACTTCCACGCGAACGGAGTCACGTGGAAGTCGGTCGTGGAATAAAAATATGTTAAGACTTAATCTTTTACGTTAAGGTTGAAAATATTTTGTAACATTAAATTTGTGTGTGTAATTTGTATGCAAGCAGTTATAGACCTTACACTCTGTATGGACTTTTGCAACTGACCGTACTTTACTTACAAAACTAAGTAGTAGTGTTTACAAAGAAGAGTCTGTTATTATATTATATTACAAATAAATGATTAGGGCTGATTTTTAAAAAGTCAGATGACCTCTATCTGACAGAAAATCAGTATGTTTTCGTAGCAAGTCGAATAAAATAAGTATTTGACAAATGATTGAAGTGACAATGAAAATATACCTCTTTTCAGTGGGATAGCAATTCATTGAAAACATTTAAAAATCAGCCCTAAGGAGTGCAAAGGTAGGTATTAATATTTTTTAAAAAGAAGCAGACTACATATTGCTACCCTATAAGTTATTGAAATGAAACGTATGTAGAAGTGATAATAATGCCATATTTAAAATATTTCTTGTAAAAAAAACAAAGTCTCACTTAACTCAGTTTTTACATAGTCAAAAGTTGAGAGATCCCTGTAATTCTAAGTCAGTTAATTAATAAATCCTTACTTGAAGGTCCTTCTATCTTAAATAAATACGTTATGAGCTAAGTTAACAACAATTTAAAATGACTATATTTATACTAAATTTATTTTACACTGTCTTCTCCCTGATGTAAGAATGTAAGTAAGTACCTACACTCTCCAAACTATACCTATCTTCCCACCTATATCATAGTTTGCATTTTCCCTATCAGCGAGTAACAATGAATAATTCTCAAATAGACGTATCAAATAGATTCAGTACTCTCCATAGCGAGAAAATTGGATATTCTGATCCCGAACACAAAATACATTTTCCCCCGAGTTTAACATTCTCTTTGTAGGTTTTTTTTATTAAAATATGGCAGCGAGCAATTTCGTACGATGTCCTGACACAAAGTTGGGCTAATTTGGCAACTTTTATTTACCTGTTCGGGTCGGCGGGGTTGCCGAAATATGAAAAAGTAAATTAGTTGTTGGTCGCGTGACCGACCGTGGAACTTACTCGTGTGTGATTCTGTAACACCGGGATGAAGCTGCCTGGGACTTTGAAATGACGGTTACGGTAAAAGGTCTTGTGAATAAGTATAACAAAATACACTGACATGTATAATCATTATCATTATCATCATTACATTCTCTTTGGTTGTATGTTTGTCCGCTATCTCCTCCTTAACAACTTTACGGATTTTAATGCGGTTTTTTCCATCTTCAAGGTATTTTTTTCATTTAAATTTTTAAATACAGAATTTTAGAAAACGTTTTTTTTAAGATAGCTATAATGCAAGGGTTCAAAATGGGGCTTTCCAATTTCCAATAACGTAAATGCTCCTATTAACGACCTACTAAAATTTGTACTCTATTAACGATCTATTTTTTCAATCAGTCATATTAGACTTAATATAGATTCTATATAAAATGTAACTTAAAAATTAGATAGGTAGATTAGTTAGTCAACAAACAGAGTAAATTTGTCTTGTCTAAATAGCCAGTGTTAGCAATAATTTGATATTGAGTGAGTGCCGCTCAATACCGACGCACTTTCCATAGTGTCGCGTCTCCAGCCTCGTAAGCACACCGAAATATTACTTAAGGTAAACAACAAACTTAAAGTTGATTTATCTGCTTGCTATGACATAACAACGATAAAACATATATTCGTTTTCGAAGTTACATTGAATTTAATCATTTTTATTGGTTTTTATGGCATAAAATCATATCTTAATTAAGGGCGGTAATAGGATCCAAATTTCATAACTTGACTCTATTAACGATCCGTGGCGTTATTAGAAGTTTGTAATTTTCATATTTGATTCTATTACCGACTCACAGCTGAAAAGAAATAACAAGAACCATTTTTATATAAACATGTAACCAGAGGTATACTGCTTATTATCTCTTATCTTAACTAAAAGCTTAGCTAATAGCTGTAAGTGAAGGAAGCAGGATATACCAAGCTTGAAGACCTATGGCATACCGAGAAAAACTACCGTGACAAGACAAATAATAAATACACAAATGAACATTGTGGAAAACAATATTGTTCAACGAAGGACGAAGAAAAAAGACTTTTGGACTGGATTTTCTATATCGGAAAGTCAGGTTTTTCTGTAACAAAATTGGTGGAAAACTTAGAGCGCTCTTATCCTTTCAATGATGGTGTTCCAGCTGTTTCTTAAGGCTATGTCTAGGCATCCTAACATTTCAAGGCGAATTGAATTAGCCTACAAGCCGATTTTTAATAGCGATGAGACGGGATTCTTTTTATGTCCCAAAGAAAAACAGGTTTTCGTCTGAAAGGGCAGCAAGGAAGTATATTATGTACGACCAGTGGCCGCCCCCCGACTTCGTTGGCGTGAAAGTCGGTTTCCTGTGGGAATGAGAAGTTTTCCCGCGGTAAAAAGTACCCTATGTGTTATTCTAATGTATAACCTATATTACTGTTAAGTTTCATCCCGTCCAGTAGTTGTAACGTGAAAAAGTATCCTCACATACTCACATACATCCACACATCCATACTAATCACAAACTTTCACGTTTATTATATTAGGAGGATTGCAATATTAAGATGTTGATTTCAAAACTGTAATAATGTCTTAATATACTTTTAACTGCATTTTTTTTATTTTTCGTTTAGATGAAGGGGCAATTTTTAGGGGTCGGTAATAGAATCAGAAAAAACGGTAATAGAATCAAACTACATCTTTAGGTCGGTAATAGAATCAATTGCTCTTTCGGATTAAACAATTATTTAATAATTACTGTGTAATAAAATACTAAATTGAAGTATGGAATCCAACAGAATACTTTACAAAGATTGATATTAAATTAAAACACCTTAACTAACCTATCAGTATCTATCTATTTACTCAAAGTTATTTCTAAGACAGCTTAAAGGGGCGGTAATAGGAGCATTTACGTTATACACTATTTAAACCAACTACTAACATTATGTGATTTAGAATAACAACAGCCTACAGCTCTTTCTTTCTTTCTTATCGTGTCGACTTTGGCGTTTTATATTTGTGAGGACCAGTATTTCGCCACGGATAAGGCATTATCCGTGGCGCTATACAGGTCCTCGCGTGTGCAGGTGGAGGGACACGCGGGGCAAGACAATAGATGTGCCATTGTTTGAGGGGAGGTACCACACACGCAAGCAGTTTCGGTGCTAAAGCCCCATTTCAGCATGTTGTCCTTGCTCCGGCCAACCTGAGTCCGAAGTCTGTTTAGAGACTTCCATATTGGCCAAGTCTGGTCATGCCCTGGGGGCAAACGTTCTGCTAGCGGGATAGGTGGGATATCGGTGAGGTATCTCCCCTTCCATAGATTGACCCTGGTGTGATCAGCTTCATCAGTTAGAGGTAGCACTTCTTTAATGAAACTGTGCCTACTCTTTAACCTCTGAGCTACTGGCCTGTGATCTGACAGTGGGTGTCTTGGGTCACTCTCCTTTTTGGTCCTTTCAAGAGAGCTAGCCACCTCTCTGCGGACCTCTGGTGGTGCAATACCAGCTAGGGGATACAGCTGAGCTACTGGCGTAGGTTTAAGACAGCCTGTTATTATACGGCATGTGTCATTTAGAGCTGTATCTACCAACTGAGTATGTGCTGAGCGGTTCCAGACCGGGGCAGCGTATTCGCCAGCCGAAAAGCAGAGAGCCAGCCCAGTTGTGCGCAAGACCTGTGGTGAAGCTCCCCACTTTGAGGAAGTGAGTCGACGTAGTAGATTGTTGCGGGTGCCAACTTTCTGCTTGGTGTTAAGGCAGTGTTGTTTATAAGACAACGATCGGTCCAAAGTTATACCGAGATACTTAGGAGTTGAACAGTGGGCAATTGGCACGCCACGCCATACGATGTTAAGTGCCCGTCGGGATTCTCTGTTCCGTAGGTGGTAAGCACAGGACACAGTTTTAGAGGGGTTTGGCCTTAAAGAGTTTTGCTCGTAGTAGCAGCTAAAGGCTTCAAGTGCTTCGCACAAATTCTTTTCTACTGCCTCAAAGGAAGGCGCTTGAGATGTTAAGGCCAAGTCGTCAGCGTAAATAAAACGTTTGGTGTTTGGCATACAAGGCTGGTCATTGGTGTAAATGTTGAAAAGAATAGGAGCCAAAACACTACCTTGAGGAAGACCATTTTTTGCCTACAGCAATGGTCGTATTTAAAAACGAAACTTAAGTTTGAAAGTCTAGCATGTAGTTGATTAAATGATCTATGCTAATATTGAATATAAGGTTATATCCGATATTATCTAAAAGTTTGATAAAAATATCCATATTTTTCATTGTCAAGTTCAAATCGTGATTAAATCTAAGTTTCATTTAATAATACGGCCATTAAAGTAAGTAATAAAATAAGTGCAGAAAAAAAAAATTGTTTTGCAAAATCTTTTCATTATCTGCCAGCATCTCTGCGAGAGAGTAATAACAGATCGAGTGGAAATTTACTCGAGGAATATTAAAAACAAGAAGCAGAAAGTAATTCTTAGTCGAGGGCTTCGAAAGTAACACCTTGGATTTACGTGGCAATGAATACAATTCAAATGTTTGTTATAAATTGTAAATACAATTCAAATGTGTGATTATGAAATAAATGGCACTAATGTCGATGATTTTTTTTCTTGGGAAAAAACTGGAATAAAATTGTTTTTTAAATAATAACTTTCCACGTGGTTTTGGCCCAATGACTTTTCCTGTGGTAAAAAGTATCCCATGTCCTTACCCTAATGTTCATCAAGGATAAAGTAGAATTCTAATGCTGAAAGAATTTTCTTTAACTACCTTATTTCAAAGCTCATCCAATTTGTATCTAGAAACAAACAAATGTTTTCCTATAATATTGGTATACATATGCACTTTTTTACTACATAGTCTGTGCCATAAGATGAACATAGAACCTCCTACTTGATTCAAGGTCAGTTAATACCACGAACAAGATTATATACAGGGTGTAAAAGACTGCTTCTGGGAACGAAGACTGGACATTGCTGGATACCTACTCGTTACGTTAAAAGCAAAACAATATTTTTTAATGGTTTGAAAAAAACCTCATTTGTGCTAAATTGCATGTAAACTATGAAATTTCCGCAGTATTTCAAACTAAATATTGTTTAGTTTTATTTGCTATGTAAAAACCATCGCTCCTGATACGTTAGCTGGTGCGCGAGCGATGGTTCAAGCGGCAAATAACACTTTTCAAACCTAAATAACTTTTTTAGCTTGTAGCTTGTTTAAATTTCGTTGCAGTTTATTAAATTATTATACGATAAAAATATTTAAACAAAGGATACCATCAAAACCATTAAATAGATTTCGGTTTTCTTAATATAGGTTTTTTACGTGTACCTATTCAATTATGCTTTCAAACGTTTAACGATAATGTTTCGACCTTCAATATTCTTAATACCAAGCTACACGTAATGATTTTATCTTGAAAAAGAAAACAAACATTATTTTAATAAAATCAAATCATTTCAACTGACATGACTGATCTATCATATTATGCGATCGATCACCATCACCTTAACTTAATAAATACGATTTTAATTTCTCAATAATTATAATAAATCTCCAGACTAAGGCACCAATGATGTGAGCACATGTGTTATATACCTATATGTGTGTTATATATATGGTATAGGTACCACATAATGGACTAGGGGAATATAGTTACACCCAGATACGAAGTTGGCCCGATCCGGGGATCGAACCCGGAATCATCCGCATAGCAGTCCGGTAGATATACCGCTGCACCACAGAGGTCTTCAAATCAATAAACAGCAAGTACCTACGAGTACATGTGAGAGTAACACAATGCCAACTGTTGTTGAATGTGGAGCGTAGTCTCACTTGATCAAGTCGGTATTGCTGTGCAATTGATTCAAAATGTTTTAGTAAAAATGTATTTTGTCAATACATTATAGATGTGGATTATTAAATCGAGTAGTTTTTCCTACCGTAGTTGAGGTAAAATTGGATAAGTGTGTCTATGAATTTATTCACCATGATTCGATTCGATCCGAAAGGTATACCTAATATGAGTTAATTAAACATACATACATACATACATAGTAATTTTAGTAAACGGTTTAATTTTTTTCTTTGAATACTCAAATTTTTGTGCCCATTGTCCGTATATTCTATTTCAATTCATTTGTGCGCAAATTCTTCAATCCCGAACAAATAACATTCACAAAATTGAATACTCATATTGTCTTCTCAATCTTTCTCTCTGTACTCTTGTAGAAGCCATCTTGTATTTCTCAGTACAGTTTAACAATGGAAGCTGCCACAGTTGGTAACTGGTGAAATTCCTCACTTGTCAATAGGTCCGCTGAGTTTCTTTAAAGCGCTTGTTTCTGTTTCAATCGAATTGTTCGGTACAAAGTTCTCGCTGAAATATTGCACTTTTATAACTGTGAGGGTAGGTATTGGGATTTTGAGTGTTGGTTGATAATAGAAATGATTAATTTAAGCGTGGTTTATCTTGCTATTCAAGAGATTTTGTCTACTTGGTAAGCTGTTATTAAACAAGCAATTATACTCTACGGCCACTTTTTTTAATGTTTCGAATTCATTTTCTACTTAGATAAGTTTTAGGGCCAATGTCTAAATCGATATTTTACCAAAAATATGTTACACAATAACATACATGTTATAAGCATTCTTTAAAATACCACTGTGAATTTGAAATACAAATATTCAAAAACCTCTAACCGAAGTACAAAATCGTCGTCCAAACCGCGCTCCGTGCAACAATCTTGACAATTTCCCGCAGTTTTAAAACATTCTTAACAGCGTTTCGTCGTTGGAATGAAGTGCCTCGGAGTTGTTAGTGTATCAGTGTCTGCTTCTCACTCAACAAAACTACGGGAAATGTGCTTAAACTAAAACTGGGAAACGTTCTTAAGGAACCGGAGATGGAAAGGAACTTAAATATTTTTAAATACTGGCATTGTCGCAGATGTTTTTGCATTCGTTCGAAGATTTCACTTCGGATGCTGTGGCCGGTTTTTTTTTTGTCATTCTTATCTACAAAAGAAATCTATGTGTGTCAAATTCTGTTATAACATACTTAAGTATTTGATGAAAAAGATATATATTATCAAAAAAAGATAAAAGATATAAGGGTTCATGGGTAATATAAAACTGTTTTTTGTTGGAAGTTGCAAAACCTCGCCAAAGCTACATACGAGTGCATTTTTTTACAATCTGTGTTAAAATTATTTAGAGGAAAAGTTTGTGAATGTAAATATTCGGGGCAAGGGTGCACAACCGCTTGCTTTGCTTACTTTGCTTACTTTAGGGCTACACGATTGGTGTGGTAGTCTGGAAAAAATATGAAAATAAAAGTTTTTTTTTAATGTATTAACCAGTAAAAATGTACGACACAGGAAGTGACCAAAGGAGGCATTTATTGAGGCTTATTTCTTTTTGACATGAGAAAACCGTAGACCGAAAGCTATTCGACTTCAGTAGTATTTTTTATGTAAAGAACTATCTGTCTAAAATATTTACTATGCCATTGTACTTTTATCCCTAGCGAAATAAAGATGGCGAAAACGGAAATAAAAACATTGCTAGGTTCATATTTTTTGTACACCACGAAATTCTTCAATAGATATTTTCAAAACTCGCCACCAGCACTTTGCAAAACACCAAAGCCTTCCACTCCGTCGCTTGCATTATTGAGTCGCGCTCCATCTGCATATCACTCTATGGGCACAAATGCAAAAGAATGGGCATTTGGTACGCGTGGGTGGGCACAATGACGTCATTGTTATGACGACACCAGCTGGGCAATGGGCAGGAGTGTAGGTGGAATAAAAACAATTGAACACGCTAGCGGACTTCCCGCTACGATTTTGTGATGATAAAACAAATAAAGATATGAAACAGTGCATTATTGCAATTATTAATGGTTAAAATATTGTTATTTACTCATTCTAATATTGGAATCCAAAAATTTAGCCCTATTCATTATAAAATGGAACGGAATCAGTCTAAATTCACTTCCTTGATTTATTTCGTACAAGCTATTTTTCAAGATTGATTTTGAAATACGAAATGCTAATAACAAATTTGGTACTCCTATGAAATATTGAAGGGCATTTGTACCACGAATATTATAATCAACATCATCAAAGCAGTTTGAAGCCCTGCGTGATCAAATAAATAAAAGGTTTAATATTTATTTTACATTCCGATATGCCAAAGAAACTTTTATGGTATTACATACCACATATAGATAATATAATTGCTATAATTTTTCACCGAGAGTATAAAACAACTACTGAGAACAGAAGGATTAGAGTTGTATTGATTGCGCATACGTCGATGTGGTGATCAATCATTGTTACCAGATGGGAGCTGGTTTCAGTTGCAAATCCTAGAAATGTAGAATTATTGCTTTCCTTTGTCGTTCAATACAGTTGGGGTAGATAAAAAGATATGCAGTGTAGAGAGTGCAGCTAGCTTATAAATTTTGAAGTTATAGACACTGGAAAAAGAACGCGGGTCTCCGAGCATTACGCGACTGGGAATTGAACCCAGGACCTTTGGATAACCGGTCTAATGCTCTGACCACTAAGCTACCGCGCCGCTACGGCAACCCAACGAAATTTCCTCCAGTATCTATGTGCTTACGTTATATAGGTGACATTATTCAATCAAATGTGAGGAGTTTCCGCCTCTACATTTCAGTGTCTATAACTTCAAAATTAGTAAATTAGCCATAGATTTATTATCTACGCTCTCGCTCTTACAAGATGGAGCACTGCCTGTAAACAATAGCTTTGATCTTGCGGCAGTTTTTTATTTTCGTGAAAACTCGTGTGTCAAATAATACATAACTGTTCGAAAAGCTTCCGACCAAACCATGACATGTTTTCTGACTTAGTACTAGGAACAAACCAAGATGTCGCTTAAGTCCAAACCTTTTATTTACTCATCATCCTCGCTGAGCAACAAAATAATACGTAAAAAAATTCAAGCTCGACAAAACGGAAACTACACATCTGTCTTTTTGTAGTTTTTCAATCATTTTGGCAATAAAAAATAAATGTTTCAAAAGTTTTAAAACGCCATCTATATATGACCCCTGTCATTCCTTGCAAGCTGTTATATGTTAGTAACTACTCTTAAAATTGACTATTTTTTAACCATCAACCACCTACCTACGGTCTCAGAGACCGTAATGTTTTATAAAATTAAAATATAATTTTAATAAAAAAAAAGATGGTTATTTTTTACTACTTTTTATGTTAAAAACTTACAAAGATACGAAACAATTGCTATATATTTTTTTTTATAGCAAATATTTGGTGCTAAAACGAAGCATTGGCGTATAAAATTGCATGTTTTGTTACGGAACTTTAATTTGTTAATTGAAATCCTAAAATCAACGCAATTATCTATTAGCGGTCTTTGCGACCGCACGGTGGTGGTAACAGGACTGGAGGTGGTTGAGGGTTAATGTCAAATATTATGTCATAAAAAAACAGCGGCGTAGGAGTAACAATATTTTTAAGGGCCCTATAAAAAATATTTAAACATAGATTCACAATTACTCCTCGCCCATGGTACTCGTAAAATGCGGGATAATAAAGAAGGCAAAAGCACCAATTGTAGACAATATAAAGAATATTTTTCTTTTTGCTAATTCATTTATGGATTTTACTATACACGTTTCTAGGGTTTTGGATGTTATAATAAATAGTGACTTCTAGAACCAGTTTTAGTTTATTAAAGTAGATTATTACTAGTTTCATTAAAATATACTTATTTATATACGAGTATATCCTCTGTCAGATTATCCTCTTTGATCTTACTATGCATTTTCATACGAGAAATCCTATATCTAGACCATATCTTGTAAAAAATATTTTACTTTTTTTTTAACACCGTCAATTTGGAAACGTATAGATTTATGGAGATTTTTTTGTTTAAAAAAAAGAATAAAGTAAGCTATATTCAATGTGTAGGTTTAAAAATACAATATTTTTAAGTTTTTACTATTTTATGGCCCCTGTAGCTCGGGGGCCCCAAAAAATTGATACGGCGGCTACGCCCCTGCATATAAGTTGACACAAGCTCGGGTAGGTTCGAGTATGCTGAATTCAGCACACTTATGTTTTGCCGCATTTTACGAGTACCAGTGCTCCATCTAGCAAGAGCGAGAGCGAAGATAATAAATCTATGAAATTAGCATTTTAAATGCAAAACTAAAAGTAAAATCTCAATCATGAGCTTATAAACCTGTATCTCAAAAATAATACAGATTTGATTAGGTTTTGTTTTCTAATGTTCATTAAAATGTTTTTGGATGTTTTTTTAATGTAACTAAATGTAATAAAATTTTGTTAGTGAACTATTACGCTTAGTTTTCTACCGATTATTTGTATTTGTAACTACAAAAACGTTATACGGATACCAATTTTAATTTAAAAAAGTTTTAACCTCACTAAAGTTTTATTTAACCAGAAAGCTAAAATAACGAATTAGAGATACCTAGAGCTAACCACAGCCGGTTTGTAATCTGGTGAAGTGACACAAATACGAGGACTCGCCGAATGTCGCCGAATGTCGCCGGTTCGCTAAGTAAGCCTTTTGATGGCGTCGTTCAAAGCTGCTCTCCTGCCCAGATAACACTAACCAACTGTGAAATTCCACTAAAATGTTGGAACGTTGGGGATATTAAAAATGGAAGGTTCATGTTCTTTTAATTTGGTTAATAGTTTGCATTGATAACTGACTTCTTATCGTGTGACGTCAAAAAAAAACAAGCAATAAGTTTTCAGCCAGCAATTACGTTTTTTTTTAATTATCTTCTCTAGATATTTCTCGTAGGTTAAAAAAAATGCAGGATTCTTAATTTTTTTCCCTTTGATACTTACGGCTAATTGTTCAATTATAATCACAATCAACGAACGCTCACGTCCTCAATTTTTTTTATACATAACAAATTAATAAATATTATACTTTGTAACGTATTACCCCGTCACACGTTCCTTAATCTTGGTAGAAGCAAATTAGACACGACGATTTTACCTCACCCCCCGCCAAGTGAGTTCCCATAGATTGAGTGTAAAAAAAGCCATGGCGATATTCTCTCCATTGTTTATACATCTATGTTATTAGTGACAAACCAGTCTCGAGAAACTGCAGCTGTAGAACAATGCAGGACGCTTGTTACAAGTTTTATTAAATCTATTTCATCTCTTTTCAAGTTAGGATTGGAACGGATTTTTTTACTTATCGGTTTTTGTCAAAAATTATAAATTTTTTTTTGGGAAATTGAGAGCTTTTGCTGTGTTGCTTTAGGATGAAACTTATATAAAAAGATCCTAATTAAAATTTACAATCAACATTTTTGTCACATTCTTATAAAATTTGATTCAGCAACTGTGACTTAACTAAGAATCATTAATCATTACATAGTATAAATCCAAGTCGCTATTTGTGTCTGTTTGTACTTATGTTTGTCCGCTAACTCCTCCAAAACCAGTAGAGGGATTATAATGCGGTTTTCATCAACTTTTAGGTTATTTCACTTTAAATAGTAAATAAGAGAGTAATCTCTCTCTGCAGTGACTCGACCGGTGAAATACCACCGTCGCACAGAAACCGACATGAAGTGGCGTCCCCACTGTTCCTGCGTTTCGTTCGCTGAGTGCGATATTCGGTGCCCAATTTTCCCGGCGGCCAGCAACGTACCCTCAATACTTATTTAATAGTAGGTGTATATGGGCGGCGGTGATAACATTAAAAATAAAAACATGAAGAACATTCAGCAGAGTTATTTTAAGTTGGCTTAATTTCAAAGTTTTGAGAACAAGTCGGTCTTAATGACATATAGTAAAATATAAATGTATTAACCATCAAAACGAGTTTAATTTCGATTCAATAGATTTTATTGTTCAGTTATTGAACTATGACGTCACTGTTCGTGACCACAGCCTAGCGTTGGATCTTCGTTAATTAAATAAGTATTCTCGTTGCCGTCTCATTAGTCCAGGTATTAATACAAATTAAGTATGCAATTGTTTTTAACCTTTCGTTAAGACCATTGAGTAAAATTTAATGAATTTTTAACAAAGTTTATAATTTTTAAGTTCTTAACTTTTTTGTCTACTTCCGTAAATAAATGTTTAATAGCATATTGATCTATATTTTGGCAATATCGTGGTCTTTAGGTTATGATTAAAGAAGTTAGTAATGGGACATAGTTTTTTCCCCGTATATTCTCTTTTATTAGAATTAAATACCAATAATAAAAATAATATATTTAAAAAAAGCTTTACCTACCTACTATATCCAAGCGATCATGTTTCCCGATTTTCCTATATAAATCCCGCTAACAACCACGAGGGTGGTTGCTGTGAAGCGTCTCGTTTTCCGTGAAAGCCTACTTGTGCACGCGTGCACTACACATGACCGGATTAACGGTCGACGTTTGTTCACTTTTTTATAAAGAACATATAGTTATGGTTAACGTTATAATAACGGGTGTAAAAACACCACTTCCGAAGCCTGAAACCATGTATTCTTGAGCCTTAATAGTAACTAAATTCACTAATGGTATAACCAGAAAACTCAATTTAAGACAGTAAATTGAAGATTGAAAAGTCATATTCGGCGCTTGAAATCATCGTGCACACATCAACTAACTGTTGGTTAAGGTGCGATTATTTACTTTGCAAATTTAATAAAAACACTATTTAATTTAAAATCATCGCAAAATCTGATAATATAAATGCTATTTTGGACAATTTCGTAAAAAACATTTTTATTAAAAAATTTTTTTTTTATCAAAACGTTACCAGTTCTTTTCCAGCAATGCCCCGTTTTTGCTTTCGGAAGCAGTCATTTTACACCTCGTATACTCGTTCTACGGCAAATAACGTGATTTTCCCGTGGGAAAGAGACTACTAAGTATAAAAAGTAGCCTAATTCCATTCTAGGGTATGTAAATATGTCTATTGAAATTAAAATGTTCAATAGAAATCATTACTAGTTAGGATAAGGATTTAAACTGGTGATAATACATAATGTTTTTATGACAAAAGAATAATACATTAGAAGATTTGAGTATATTATAATGAATATTATTATGTAGTAGGTATATAAAATAATAAGCGACTGTAGTTCCTGATTACAATACTTCTGACTACCATATGTTTTATATAAAGAAAGAGCATATCTCCACTTCACTATTTGTAATTTTCAAATAACATTTTTACGATTATGAAAACGGAAGTAAAAGTCTGCAAATACATCGTAACATAATCCCAGGGTAATAAAAATGGAGGAATTTCCGTGACCTCAAACAAAATGGATATGATTTCGGAACGACGAAAAACCAATTGGAAAGGCAACATTTTTTTATCACCTCATCGCGTTCAAATATTCACGAACTGGCCGTAAAACCGCTCGTAGATAGTACCACTCTGCAGGGCACACTGAAGGAATATTATAAAATGCGCTTGCATAACTAGGTATTATAAACTACGCCTGCTTAACTCGATGGTAAGTAGGTTTTAGTTTTGTGTGTCTGTCTGTCTAAACATTTACGACATTGAAATGGAAACTTGGTAAAATATAATAAAGTCGATTGTATTGTTAAATGTTTATTTGCTGACAGCTTCCCATGCGTTAACAAATATACGTGGCGCCCTCAACTTTGATTTGTTTATTTTGAATTACTTAGATATTATGTTTTGCTGTGTTAATATCTATGCTTTGAATGATCGGGGTATATTCCGGTACTACTACTGATTAGAATTGTTTTGTGCTTTTCAAATTTTACGTATGTCATGTCCTAGACTAGTTATATTATTTGCCTACTGATTTTGTGTTTGACGAGAGCCGGCTCTTTTCTCGATAAGAAAGAAAAAAAAAAAGTAATTTGAGCAGTATTTAACGTTTTCGTGGAAATCCCCGTATCCGTTTTATTTTGAGTATCCAGTTCTAACCGGCTACAAACTGAACCAAAATAATTAACCTATCGTTTACACATTCGGTTACTGGATTTTAGTTCTTTTTATTTATTAAATCGCTAACCTTTATGGCGCATCGATTAGTATTGCATACTGTGAAGCGGTGTGTCCGGTGTTATATTCACAGTACAGACCAATATAGTTAAAATGATTTTTCGAAATTGGCTCTTGTCTAGGTTCTTCTCAAGTCTATTGTATGGTACCTACAATATAAGCTTTCGCTAAGCTTAGAGCCAGTCTTGACTCTAGAAATTTATAATAATAAGCAAATTTGACTTACCTAAATGGTAGAAACTTATTCCTATTAGAAATAAAATACATTTTTTTCTCATAAATATTTTTAATCTTAGATTATTCTTAATTGATCCCAATGCTTTTAACTTTGATTAAATTGCCTTGTATTCTCGAAACTAATATTCTACTAACCTTTGACGCCTTGTTATTTGTGTAACTATGGTAACTATTTTCCATGTTTTTGCGTCTCAATAAACTATGGTAGATAGCTGTTGATACGGAAATGACAGAAACATGTCAAAAAAACTAGCAGTTTCCAATTACCAAGGTTTTAACTATAGAAGAATATTGGTTTCGGCCGTAAAATAAACAAAACGTAGATAATAGGACTTTGTGGAACAATTTCAACTCGTGAATTACAAAATATTATTTGTTGCAACTATATTTTCAGATCTCAGCAGGGTTTAGCGGGAAGTTTTTGAATCAAACTAAATCCCCGGGCGCCCTGCGATCCGGCTTGCGAGTTGCAGTTTATGAAACTGAAAACTTCTTAGAAACCCGAGCTGCAATACAATAGTTGTATTACAGAATGACACAGTTGGCGATGGTATTCCTGTATCGATGATTACTTTGGAGAATTTTTCGAAAGTTGCTTTAGGACGAACATAGAATATAACTACAGTTTTGTGTATTTGTTTGATTTATTTATATTTATTGAAATTTGATGAAACACCATAACTATGATGACAAAATAATTCTAATATTACGTCATTTTTTTAAGAAACATAAATGGCAAATATGATTTTAGCAATTCATTCTATAGCACTAAAAACTAATAATTTTAACCAAACCTCTAGTACTACAAAAATATAATATTTTATTAGTAAACTCTCGTAGCACCTACCTGGCTCAGCTGTTCTCATCGCCCCATTAACAGGCGCGAACGAACTTCAACGGCACTAAACTACGTTTGCCGCCCCCGCCCCCAACTCCCGCCCCTCGAACCCGCCACTACCCCTTGCCGTCTGTATGGCCAAGAAAATTAAAAGTAAATCTGTCAACCAACATTTGGTACGTACTTTACTTTAAGTTATGAAATATAATTTGTGCTAAACGAGTTGGATGTATATCATAAAATCTATACTAATATTATAAAGCTGAAGAGTTTGTTTGTTTGTTTGTTTGAACGCGCTCATCTCAAGAACTACTGGTTCGAATTTAAAAATTATTTTTGTGTTGAATAGACCATTTATCGAGGCAGGCTATAACATCACACTGCAACCATTAGGAGCGAAGAAATAATGTAAAATGTAAAAAAAGCGGGAAAAATTATTCATCCTTGAGGGCTTCCGTTGCGTGCGCTGCGAAAACGGTTCTAGATACAAAAAAAATACATATGTATAAAAGAATTAAGGAAACTTTTTACCGCGGGAAAACTTCTCATTCCCACGGGAAACCGACTTTTACGCGAACGGAGTCGCGGTCGGCCACTAGTAACTAAATAAATAACTAAATAGTAACTTGGCAACAACAGAATTGTTTAATTTTATACTTCGCCCATGTCGCATTTGATGTTCCTCCTAATAAATAATTAATAAGTTTTTACCATTTTTATAACTATGCGGTATAATTTATAAAAGGATATCACTATTTCTTGCTCTATCGTCGATTTGATCGCTTTTTGAAGAAAAATAAAAACAGGGGTGGAATCGCATCGAATACCTAAACTTCACTGAGATTTGGATCCGCTCTGTCTTTATAATCTGGGAATCACAGATTTATTAATGACTGTTTCAAGAAAACCTTTTTTTCTCCTTTATTATACATAGTAGGGGAGCGAGGGGCTTGTTGTAACAGTTTTCAGTAAAACTAGTATATCTTGAGATCTATTGATTCAATTTCTACTAAATAAAGATTGATGGATACTGTAACTCTTCCTCTACCAAATCAAGTAAAAATAATATCATAACTATTGGTCATTATTTAACAATCAATTATTTTCTAAAAGAAGTGCGGTGTTACAACTTACCTCGTGATTGGGGCAAGTTGTAACGTCTACCGGGGCAAGTAGTAACGACAATAAAAAACGACATTAATACCTCTAATCATTTACTCTTTATTTATTTTTAACAAAATTGACATCTTTCCAAAGTAAGTATTATGTAATTCTTATCAAAAATCAACTCAAATACACTTTTTTGTAATCAACACTTAAAAATTAAGTAATTAAGAGTTTTATTTAGTTAAACACTACTTATAATCATAATAGCACTTTTAAATCACAGTAAGTAATTAAATTATTTATTTCTTATACACTCTATCCAATCTTTTTTGTTTGTATCTGTGTAAGCTTCACCACATACCAGACAATGCATGGTGTAACATGTTACAACAAGCCCCGGGATTTTGTTACAACTAACCCCATGGTATGATTTTTAACATTTATCAAGATAACTTATTAAATAATTTAGCAATCATAAAAACTGTTACACAATATCAGAGATAGATAAATTTGAATGTAAATAAGATGTAGAAAATTTGAAAATAGGCAATATTAAAAACACAAACCAAAATTTTACGACAGTACAATTTTTTATCACCTGGCAGAAATGAAGGGAATGCTCACATTTGCTCACTGCGCCAATTGGCGGAACACTGGCTATGGCAATATGATGTGGTGCGGTTTATGGGTTAAATCGAGTCAAAGATATACGTTAATAGTGTTGAAGATCCTGGTGAAAAGAGCCTGTTACTACTTACCCCTGTAACAACAAGCCCCTCGCTCCCCTACTATATCCTACTAATACCTATGAATAGTGGAAATAATAAGATAATGCAAAAAACACCTCAATTAACTTCAGTTAAAGAAACCATTAACTTAACAAACAATATAAAAAATGACATAGTAATACAGACTAATGTTTATATTTATACAGGGTGTTTGGTGGGAGAGTAGCCAAATGATAGCAAAGTCTATTAGTAAATTCTAAAAATTGAACCAAAATTCAATTTAATAAGTGGAAGTAAATAGCTAATAGCCTCACCTTTCCACCATTTTCATTTGGCTACTAATCCTCTAAACACCCTGTAATACGTTTTATTTTTATTCATATACCATTTAAAATAGCTTGAAAGGTAATTTTTTTTTTTAGGTATAATTTCCGAAAAGAGTTCTGGGAGTTTTTTTCGCCGGCTTTTTTCTCTCGGTCTACGGTTAGGTAAAGTCAAAGTTTGTAACATTGACGTTCAGTAAATATGTTATATGATTAAAAGAATTTTAATTTTTGATTTGATTTTGATTTTGGTATGTATTGTAATAATAAAACCATAAAATAGCTGAACGGTATCTGCAACAATTTAATCTGCATTTTTTAATAATAATGTATTGTTATGCCTTTAATTTTGTCCCAATCTTTGGCCCACCTGTTTAGCTAATCAGTTTTATGTTGAACGCGAAGTCTGGAGGTAAGTATCCATCAGCTCTGTTGTATCGACTTTAGTTATTAATTTTGCGAGGTATATTCAGTTGCGGTTAAGATATTATCTTTGGCTTTATACAGATCCTTCAGTGAATAGCTAGAAAGGAATATAGTGCAGAAATGGAATGTGCCATAGTTTCATTAATAATACCTCTTTTGCTTTTTGTGGTTGATTAATTCTAAAAATTCTAAAACATAAACATCTCAACTCATATTTAAAGAGGGTTGTGGATTGTATGTTCCAGGTAATCTCCGGTACTAAGGGGAACGATTTGAAGAATCCTTTCACCAGTAACTTAGATTTAGAAACGTTATCAGAAAGTGTCATATGTTTTATCCACGCGAGTGAAGCCGCAGGCGGAAGGCTACAAATATAGATATTTATACATCAAAGTCTCATTACGAAAATTTAATATATCCATGAGTACATCATTAAATCTATTTTAGTTCAACGATATCGAATCCCGATTTACTTATTGCTAAGCCTTTCTACCCAATAAAGAAACTGACCGAAGATATAAATAATTCAGGCACAATTCTTGTTCGTCCGATCATATTTCATACAATCCCCCTATTTGTTTCCATCTACATAATTTGTACTAAAGCCAGACCACTCTCATAAGCTGGCCCTGAAGTCTAGACTTCAGAAGGTTACACGATTACAAAATGCTGTAAAAGATTTGTGTCTAACAATTTTAAAAATACATTAAATCGAAATGTTAAGGAACTCCGTTGTCACATGTCTACATGCGTCTATGCATATTATATATTAATTTTTATACGCCTTGCGTAAAACTGCAGCTAAATGTTGTTTCCGTGGGTAAGAAGAACTTAGTAGCGATAAAAATATTTCCCCGTGTTATAACCGATTATAGTCTATCTATGTTTCAAGTTTCATGTAAATCCGTTTTGTAGTTTTAGCGAGAAAGGAACAAACACACACACTTACAATCTTCCGCTTAAATAATATAGGGATGGTGTAAGATTTTATGAAACAATCTAAAATCAACAAGAAGTCTATGTGAAATTAGCTAGAAGTTTAATTATTATATTCCTTGATTTAATTTATTAACCTAATAAGTCTGAGTGTAAATAAATGAAAAATTAATTAAATAAACTACACGCAAAATATTAATACAGCAGTCGGAAATAATAGCAGCCAAGAGATTTCCTTTTTTTAAGGAAAATCAAGGTCTAAGGTCCGTTTTTTATTTGAATAATCAGAACAAATTAAAATTGAAGTTCCAAATTATAATCCGACTTCAATATTCTCTTACATTTTTCGTTCCAATTTAAAAGACTAGTGAATTGAACCAAGCTTTTACGTGAGGGCAACGTATTTTGAATAAAGTTCGGTACTCACGGAAAAAAGCGGACCCTCCGTGTTAGAGTCCGTCTCGCACTTGAGCGGTTTTTCTATTTATGAATGAACAAATATAAGAAATATATTAACATTGACAATGCCGTCGTTAGTGGTGATTTAGCGATAATTAATGTAAACAGTTATCATCTTTGTGATTGCCAACATTGTAAGTCCTTTATTGATTAGTCGATTGCCATAATATTTTAAAACAATAACAAAGTATAGTGAATGACGAGTGGCGGCGCTAGTATTGCATCTCGTGGACAGGTTAAAGACGTTTTGTAGTCTATGTGCATTTTTGAATTTGATTCTGTGACATATTCTGTATTCAATTTTTTTCCGACCCCGAATCTGTCAAGTTCACTTATCGTGTTTGCTTGTTACTTTGAAGTCAAATTGTGAATACAACTAAAAAGGATAATATGATCACTTTTGCAAGAAAAGTCGTTATTTTACTACATGAGTAGGTATCCACCCGCACAATGATGAGCTCTGAAAAAGAAGCAACTGTCGCTGCGCCCACGGTCGCATGGTCAAATTAAATATATATTTGCTAGTAAATTCAAAGAAGTGGTTTCCATAAACCCACAAAATAGAATAATCTTGGAAGATGTTGAACAACTGTTCCCATTTTTCAAAGGTTCTTTGAACATTTTTTACAAGAATACAAACTTAATTAATGTTACTTTGTTTGAAAAGACGTAAATTAAGCAGCGGCACGCGCTGCTTCTGAAATTAACGAATGTCAAGTTTTTACCAAAAAACTTAATACTTTTTGGGGTAAAATACTGCTTTTATAATTCATAGTTCTTTTGATTAACGAATAAAAGTTTAAAGGTTAAGTTCATACCGTCTGGTGCAAAATTAATTAAAAATTAACTGGTAACATGTTGAATAAAATTACAAAATTTTATGATAATTGATTATTATCAAGTTATTTAACTGCAAATAATTCAACTATGTCTAGATGAATGACAACCGCTTACCGCCTTTATCTTTGTTTCTAGTTGGAAATGTTCCCTATTCGTATAGTATTTTTCTACTTGTCCAGAAATGTGGCTTGATGGTTGTCAAAAACTTGCTATGTACACATAGCCTTCAAACCTGGATACTTTCGGGTTGCGATTCTACTAACGGTCACTCGTCTTAGGACTGACCACGGCTTCTTTTACTTTTACAAACAAATTCTTTATCTAAAAAAAAAATGACAAACAGTCTCAAATACTTCACCAAATCGTCCCAATTATCTACATAATTTGTTTAATATTTCATTATTAATAGACTGAATTTAAAAGTGAAAGTGGGACTTTAGTAGTACCTAGGTCAAACAAGGCTCTCATTAATTGTATCTTCAGGGGGACAAAAAAGTTGAAAGAAAACGATTCGTTTGAAGCTTGTGCTTAGCAAAACTTTCCTTGACTTAATATTCTTACATGTCCTTAAAACATCCTCAATGAAATTTTGTCAATTTTAAATTGTATATAGGAATTTAATTATCCAACTGATTTCGTTCACTACGACAATTGATATTTACTTCACATCTGAGGCAAGCCTGCATTGCATTAATTTACCTAGCTTATAACATCTTACTAGTTTCAGTAATTTACATACCTAAGGTATGCTTACTGATGAATAATAATAATAAATAATTAATCTCCAGACCGACACACCAATTACGTGGCCCTAAAGTTAGTGTAGTAAGCACTTGTGTTATAGGTACCACATAATCGAACCTAGTTAAACCCAGACACGAACGAATATAGAAAAAAAATTTTTACGAATTGGGCCAACCCGGGGATCGAATCCGGAACCATCCGCTTAGCAGTCCGGTATATATACCGCTGCACCACAAAGGTCGTCAAACTAACTACAACAAAACTAAAAACAAATGTCGACTAAATAGTAAATAAGGAGGTATATCAATACAACTGTATAACTGAGTCTATCGGTCATACACCAGTTGTCCAACGTATTGCAATACAAACAGAACAACAGACAATAAATAGTGATGGGGGCGTGCGATGGTTTTATGTCGATAGTTTATCTACTTTCGATGGAACGATGTGTTGCCTAGAGGTTGCTAAGAGAAAAATGTCATTAGGATCGACGATCTTGAAAATAGAAGTACTTAGATACTTTACGATCGCGATCAAAATATTTTGCGAATGAAAAAAAACAATATATTAACATTTTTTACACACCTTACACAAATTATGCCAGGATGTTCATTACTGTATGTATTCTTAATGTATAATTAACTCTTAAGCTACATCATGTCACGATTTAGCTAGTTCTTACTTCAAAAACGCATAGGTCTTGTAGAGAAAATATTTTTTTTATATTACAAAAGTGTTAATCCGTTCAAAACGTTTTTTAGGTGTGATATCGACATTTTAATGTAGCACAGCTCTAAAGCAAATAGCGCCCGCTCTGCAAAGTGAACGCGAACCGGTCCATGATGATACGTGCATTAGGAAAATGAAGCAAAACCGTCGTTGACAAAGGGAACAATACTTCTTTTCCGAATAGCAGTATTGCACGATTATATTACACTAACCTATTTAAACCGAAAGATAGGTTATGTTAACTTTATTTAATTTAAAATTAAAAGCAAATTCTTTTGTATTATCTAATCAATAATTCTACTCCTACAAATATTATAAATGTGCAAGTTTGTATGTTTGGATATTTGTTATTGAATCAAGAAAAAACGGCTGGTTAAATTTGCTTGAAATTTTGTAAAAACATACGTACAACTTAGGATATTTGCTGTTACTGAAAATTTACTTTATTGTTAAATCAAATTTTATATTAACCTAATACAAGTATTGAACCGGAATAGAGAGCCACATGTGTTTAAAATCAAAAAATCTGAAGTTCACACATGCGAAGCTTTGAGCTACTTACTAGATTCTTTTTAAACATTAAAAGACTCGGTATCATCAGAAATCGTGTTGTGAGTAGAAACCTCCTTTCCCACAATACACTAGTCATTGTTGATGGCCTCAAAGGAGTACACAGATACTGTATCTGATCCCAATCTTGGCACGTAACTGACGAGGAGGCTCGGATTTGATGAGTCACCTTCATGCCGCAGTGGTTACTGTGCTCGTGAAACTAGCGTTTGGAGGTTTGAATGTTGTTGTGAAATCCCTACTAATATTATAAATGCGAAAGTAACTCTGTTTGTCTGTCTGTCTGTCTGTTACGCTTTCACGCCTAAACCACTGAACCGATTTTGATGAAATTTGGTACGAAGAAAGAACTGAACTTGGGAAAGGACATAGGGTACTTTTTACCGCGGGAAAACTTCTCATTCCCACGGGAAACCGACTTTCACGCGAACGGAGTCGCGGGCGGCCACTAGTCCCTACTAATATTATAAATGCGAAAGTAACTCTGTCTGTCTGTCGGTCAGTCTGTCTGTCTGTCTGTCTGTCTGTTACGCTTTCACGCCTAAACCACTGAACCGATTTTGATGAAATTTGGTACGAAGAAAGAACTGAACTTGGGAAAGGACATAGGGTACTTTTTACCGCGGGAAAACTTCTCATTCCCACGGGAAACCGACTTTCACGCGAACGGAGTCGCGGGCGGCCACTAGTATTAAATAAAATGATATAATACGGTGTGTATTTGATATTTTACCTCAGGGAGTGGCGCATCTCCCAACTCTAAAAGAGGTGTTTTACAAATAAGATATCTATGTTTTTTGTTTGGACGCGACCTATGGTTACAAACTATAAATAACTCTTCAATAGATGAGTTATATGAATATAATATAGTTTAGGAGCAACATCATTCACAGAAGTCTTGAGTTAGACCGTCTAGAGTTTGTCTTACTTAAACTTGTATAACAAAACTAAAGAGTTTGTAAATATGGTTAAATAAATATTTCTTTGTTGATTTATTTAAACTTATCGATTGTTTGACATACACTAAAGTCACAAATTACTTATATACCTTTAATACTCTGGATATTTCTGATAAACTAGAACTACATAACGCAAAATTGTTAATCAATGTGACTCACGCTAAATACTCAAAGGGAAATTCAAGGATGAAATTTGGCAAAACATCCACTTTATTTGATGAAGAAAATAAAAATAAAACTGGCCGGGAAATGTTTAGCTTTAAGACCAATTGAATTTGTTTCAAATTAAATTGTACATTTAAATTGCAATATATTATCATCTTTTTCTGCTAAAAGTGAGCACGTAATTTGTTGATTGTTTGGTATTACGTAGTTCACCTGATTCAACTTATACCTGATACTACGCATAGCAAACTTTATCTTCTAATGATGTCGACGGTATATACCGGACTGCTAAGCGAATGGTTTTGGATTCGATCCCCGGGTCGGTGGCGTTTAAATAGTTTTTCAAGATTGGCTCGTGTCTGGGTGTAACTAGGTTCTCTCCTAGTCCATTGCGTGGTATCTATAACACAAGCGCTTATTGCGCTTACTTTGGGGCCACAAAATTGGTGTGTAAGTCTGGAATTTTTTTTATGATCATTTATTTGGCAAAAATGCCACTAAAAGGAAATAAATACAGCTTATTAGTACCTTCTCAGCTTATGAGTTGGTTATCTTCCTTCTCTAGACTAAGTAGAACCTAGTCTAATTTAAGTATTCGCATCCGAAGCTGCGGGCAAGAAGCTAGTGATTATCACTGATTAGTCTTGCCCTATGGAATCCCTACTAATATTATAAATGCGAAAGTAACTCTGTCTGTCTGTTTGTCTGTCTATCTGTCTGTTACGCTTTCACGTCCAAACCACAGAACCGATTTTGATGAAATTTGGTATGAAGAAAGAACTAAACTTGGGAAAGGACATAGGGTACTTTTTACCGCGGGAAAACTTCTCATTCCCACGGGAAACCGACATCCACGCGAACGGAGTCGCGGGCGGCCACTAGTGTTTAATAAATGAATGAAACAAAATGTTACTCGTTACATACAACCTAAATATTATCAATCAAGTCAAAATTAAAGTAGGTTTTTTAATACAAGGAGCTGAAAATCTATTTCAATTACACTAAACATTTTTTGTCTGAACACCACTATTGTAACACAAGTTTTGATTAATTTAGCACGTTTTACATTCTGTTTTGCATTCCACATGACTACTTTATCTGCTTTTCTGTTGTACGAAAAACATATTTTGCAAATGTGAACTCGTATGTACTCGTGTCTTCCGTGTTTCCACTCGACTGCTACAATGTGGGACTTTTCTCATTTAAATATCTGTTCTTGGCTAAATTGTATTTGTATTTTTATACGTTTTCTTCCATTTCGGTATCCGTTCCTTTCTCCGGTTGACGTAGATTGATAGGGACAAGGGTTCCGCCACTTTTGTTCGAGATGCCCTCCTTCAACGCAATTATTAGTTTCGAAGGGCTTTGCGAATTTTTATTATAGTTAAAAGACTTTCTGGAAAGTTACGGCTAAAAATATTTTATGTTTTGAAGTTGTGGGATTTTGTTTTGTTTACGTTATAATTATTGTTGTATATATGTTGCAGGCAATTTGTTTAGTTTACACGCTCGCCCGTATGCAGTAATTATGACGTAGGCAATGTGGCGATTCATATTTGGAATTGTAGGGTGACCACAATTAAATTAACTCGTATTGGATAAATGGAAAATACGTCAAATAAAATCGTTAGATAGTGCGTAAAATGATTAGCAATTTGGCGTCAAAGTCGAACTAACACAATGGAGCGAATGTATTTTATCTACGACGAACAAATTGTCAACGACATAATATAAATATCATGTCATTTGTTTTATAAAGCAAATTAACGTTGAAATCCTAGATTACTATTATAACGCGTTTTGCGTCATCTATCGAATATACTGCAGAAAGTGTTCCGAAGAGCTTTTTAATGTTTAAATACATAGGTAATATTTAAACTGCTGCTTATTAAAACTTATTAAAAAAGTCGTAAATCCCACCAAAAATTATAGTTCTACCCACATCCACACACCACCTTGACAATCCTTACCGCGTAATGTGGAAATACCTCCCAAAGAGCTATGACCAGGCTATTTTAATTCTAGAGTGTTTCGCTTTCTTACGTTAGCAACGCTTCTAACACTGATGTGATTGTGGGTGTTTATGGGCAGATCACCGCTGTTATGTGATTGTTCCCTTCTCCCTTAAAAATAATGTTAAACGGATTATATGCATATAAACTTTACTGAAACATTGTCATATTTTTTAATACATTAGATACAAAATATTTTATTTTTGATCTAAACGCCGTAAGTTGCCGCGTCGTGCGCGTAGCTAAACAAACGATTTGAATCTGTCCTAAATTAATAAGAACCTTATTACTTAAAATACAGTTCATAGTATCCAGTAACACTGTGAATTTACTTTTATTTCAAAATTTACATTTGCGCTACAATGTCCAGCACGTGACAGTTAAAAATAACAGCAACAGTTAAAGTGTGAGTTAACTGACGTACGAAAACTGAACTGAACGTAAACAACCTTTTTTCCAAAAAAAAATGCTTGTTTACAGTCTTTTAAGTAAGAGTTCATATTTTTCTTAGGAAAGTAAACTATTAAAATTTATAACAAATGCGTTCATATTTAGAAGCAACTTAAGTTTGTAAGTCTAGAGAAATAAATAAAATAAAATATACTCATTTTGTGTAAGACTGTTTTGTGTTAATTTTCTCATTACCTATGGTTGCTTAAAACAAGATCAATAATCAGTATTTTTCAAATTATTCGAGACCAACCATAAGTTTTAAAGATGTTTATCTCTCTATAAAACTTTATAAATCTAAAATATTGTGGCCGTTTGTAGAAACTGCTTGAGAGAATCCAATATAATAAAGAAGAAGAGAATATTCCATATTTATAAGTATTTTTATATTTGGGCGGTTCGGTGTTCATTTAACAATATAATATGAAATTGATTTTTAAATTACCTTAGTAAAACCATTTATTCCTTTTAAACTTTATTTCTTATTTAATAAATATGTTAACCACAGCAAAATACTCTAATCAGAATTTGCGCAACCATTAATTACCATTACGAGTAAGAAGATCTTCCTCATTATTTGTGTTAAATTTCGTCAAATAAGATACAGTGTTGACAAACGCTGGGCAGCTGGCGGTGAGTAGAGAAATTTGTTATAATAATGTAATAAAAGAGATAAACACGAGTGTGTTTGCCACTCATGTTGATAATTACCACATTCTACTAATATTATAAATGTGAAAGTTTGCGAGTAGGTATGTATGGATGTATGGATGTTTGTTACTCTTTCCCGTAAAACTACCAGACGGATTTGGATGAAACTTTACACTTTTGAGGTAAAATGATTAACCGTTTGATATAATGTCTTGATCAATTTGATCTTGACTATCTAATTATTGATTAAGTAAAAGATTTATTTGATATAGAAATACAATTTGATACCTAATAACTTTAATTATTTCCCTGTATATCAAAGCTAAAATAAACAAAGTACTGTACAAATCTCTAATGGTCAATTTCAATAATCTAGGTACTAACCTTTGATGACGCATTGTTATTTGTCTGACTAAGGTAACTTTTATCCTTGTTTTACGTCTCAAAAACTATAAAAAGATATAAAAATGACAGAAACACGTCACGAAAATAAAACAACCAGTTTCCAGCTACCGAGACTTTAAGTACAGCAAGAATATTAGGACCGGCCATACACCGGACAACCACCTCAGAATTTGCTAGAACTCGTACAATAATCCCAAGATCGTTATTGGATTCCGTCGTCGCAACATTAAAGGCAGTTGAGAACTATTCAACGGTCGGCCATTGCGATTGTCAACTATTTCCCGTGATTGTAATTCACTGGGGGCGGCAACTACGCGGTGTCTTAATGAAGTGTCGATAGTCCAAACTATAACTTAGTCCGGTTATCTGAAATAGTTACTTCGTCTGCAAAGAGCAATGGGCAGCTATTGAAACTTGGTGATTCGATACAACTATTTTAAGAACTATAAAGTATTTCAATCTGATATTGTATTGCTTGACAATTTTTAAATACACTGCTACTTAAAGTAAACTACGGAAAATTTAAATTAGAAAACTTGCGTTTCATTTAAGGGTTCGTCTGCCTGTCACCAAGCTATATCATAAACTTTTTTAACTTTCAATTTTTATCTAGATCTTAATAACGACAACTGTTAGGGGCTCAAAATATTCACAAAATATTCATTTTTAGTAACTTATAATACATAGTAAATAAAAAAATAAGGGTTTTGCCACCTCATTAAACAACATATATTTTGTTGTTTTATAAAGGTTGAAAGTTAAAATTGTACGGAACTATTCGTGCGGGAGTCCAACTCGCTCTTAACCAGTTTTTTTAATTCCCCTTCAACTTTCTTACGCGCTACCGCAACATAGGTGTTGAGTCTAGAACATGTAATAGATAGTTTCAGAAAAAAAAATAACGGTTGCAACTTTCCACCTGCAATTCCTGCTAACTTTGCCCAACTAACTTCTGGATCTAAAGTTGCCTTTAAAGCCTTCTGGGAAATCCGTAACGATGTCTCAGAAACTAGTTAATTATTAATCAAAAAGAGTTCAAAGGTGTTGATTGTAAAAAGTCCGTGCATTAGTAATGAAATTGTGCTAGCGGTATTTGTATAGAGAAGACAGGAGGGGTTTAGGTTCAGCACAGTATCTAAAGAATTCTTTCTTAGAAAAATACATCATTTAGGTACATACTGCAAGAAAGTATTAGCCTGTGTTATGGATGCTTTTCTACTCTTATACTATTGCTAGTTTAGAAAACCTTTAATTTATGGGGTTTACAATATTTAAGTAGTAAAAAGAGTCAAGATAGGTAAAAAAACTGGTTACTTAGGTTTATAAGAAAAATCTTACCATATGAAAAAATCTTTAGAATATAATATGTCCATTAACATTAAAATAAAGAGCATTAAACATTAACTGTTACAAGCCTTAAAACCAAATAAAATATCTTTTACATCACAATTGAATAAATTAAACAGATTATGTCAAACTGGACCCTAAACAGAGGTGAGTGACCTTTGTAGTCCGAGCTTTATGAAAAAAATGAAAGACCCTTTTGTGGGAATTAATGCAGAGTTAAAAAGACGACTCTTTTTTATAAATAAGAAATAATGTCACTTCTGTGAAGAACGTTGCTGTAAAATGACACGTTTACAGGAAATATTGTTAGTTACAAGAAAACATAGCTTAACACATAAGTTGTTTGCTAACGTAAATGCTCCTATTACCGCCCCTTTAAGCTGTCTTAGAAATAACTTTGAGTAAATAGATAGATACTGATAGGTTAGTAAAGGTGTTTTAATTTAATATAAATCTTTGTAAAGTATTCTGTTGGATTCCATACTTCAATTTAGTATTTTATTACACAGTAATTATTAAATAATTGTTTAATCCGAAAGAGCAATTGATTCTATTACCGACCTAAAGATGTAGTTTGATTCTATTACCGTTTTTTCTGATTCTATTACCGACCCCTAAAAATTGCCCCTTCATCTAAACGAAAAATAAAAAAAATGCAGTTAAAAGTATATTAAGATATTATTACAGTTTTGAAATCAACATTTTAATATTGCAATCCTCCTAATATTTTAAACGTGAATGTTTGTGATTATGTATGGATGTGTGGATGTATGTGAGTATGTGAGGATACTTTTTCACGTTACAACTACTGGATGGGATGAAACTTAACAGTAATATAGGTTATACATTAGAATAACACATAGGGTACTTTTTACCGCGGGAAAACTTCTCATTCCCACAGGAAACCGACTTCCACGCCAACGAAGTCGCGGGCGGCCACTAGTCGTACATAATATAATTCCTTGCTGCCCTTTCGAACGAAAACCTGTTTTTCTTTGGGGCATAAAAAGAATCCCGTCTCATCGCAATTAAAAAGCGGCTTGTAGGCTAATTCTATTCGCCTTGAAATGTTAGGATGCCTAGACATAGCCTTAAGAAACAGCTGGAACACCATCATTGAAAGGATAAAAGCGCTACAATTTTTCCACCAATTTTGCAACGGTTTCTAACAGTTGGTCTTTTGTTACAGGAAAACCTGACTTTCCGACATAGAAAATCCAGTCCAAAAGTCTTTTTTCTTCGTCCTTTGTTGAACAATATTGTTTTCCACAATGTTCATTTGTGTATTTATTATTTGTCTTGTCACGGTAGTTTTTCTCGGTATGCCATAGGTCTTCAAGCTTGGTATATCCTGCTTCCTTCATTTACAGCTATCAGCTAAGCTTTTAGTTAAGATAAGAGATAATAAGCAGTATACCTCTGGTTACATGTTTCTATAAAAATGGTTCTTGTTATTTCTTTTCAGCTGTGAGTCGGTAATAGAATCAAATATGAAAATTACAAACTTCTAATAACGCCATGGATCGTTAATAGAGTCAAGTTATGAAATGTGGATCCTATTACCGCCCTTAATTAAGATATGATTTTATGCCATAAAAACCAATAAAAATGATTAAATTCAATGTAACTTCGAAAACGAATATATGTATTATCGTTGTTATGTGATAGCAAGCAGATAAATCAACTTTAAGTTTGTTATTTTCCTATATTAAGTCTAATATGACTGATTGAAAAAATAGATCGTTAATAGAGTACAAATTCCAGTAGGTCGTTAATAGGAGCATTTACGTTAATTAAAAAATAAGAGTCTTTATTAAAATATATTTTGAACCCGTTTGTTTAATTTGCAAAAATACCACTTAAAATGGGGTTTAGTTCGATCACCAAATTGAAGGGCTAGTGCAATATTATCATTTTATTTAAAAAAAAAAACAAAGAACATTCGACTTATAAAATCGGATTTTCTTCTTAAAATTTAAACTTAAAAAAAAAATGTTATAACTGTCGAAGTAAATTCCAAAATATGCCATGGCTAGAATATCTGGAATTTACCGCTGGCAAATACTGAAATTCCTTCGGGATAACTCATTTCACTGCTTGTGAAGCGTCTGGCCAGAATGCAAGTTTATAATGTATTATACATTTTATTTATGTAAGTTCACACAATTTATTTCTCACGATAACAATTTAGAATCTTCTTTCACCAAAAATAAAGGACAGTTAGTTACCAACTTCGGCAAATAAGATAATTAATTTCTCCTCGTTATTGTCTTTTCTGTCTCGAATTATATTGGGAATACATTCCGTACCATTTAACAAGCTCAGCTGAATTTCGTCGACCTAGTTAATATGAAATTGACCAGAATATTCAATTATTTCATTCCCGGTATAATTTGAACACGTAAAACAAATGCCAATTTTAATTAAACTAGTACCGAAGCTTCAACAGTTTAAGTTTAGTGCCCGAAACTTTAAGTTTATTCGCTAGGCATCTAATGTTTATATAAACTTTCTCAAAGTCAAGTTCGGTGTATGAAAGAAATTTAGAAGATATATTTCATAAGCACGATATTAAGAACATCAATATTTAAGGAGTACCTTTACTAATGCTATTTTTAGAAAATAAAAAAACCATACAACACTTATTTTACACATATTATCCTGTCTTTTCATAATCCAGAATAACTATCTGTTCCTACGTCATAACACATACGTCACAAGCGACGATTAATTGCTGGATATTGACGGCTGCCCCAACAGCGATTCGTTCGCAACACGATGTAGCGTTTAGTTTCGTAATTAGCTCGTTTGTCGGCCAGTATGACAGCTTGACGTTGCGATCTCACGTTACTGATGTGGCCGGGAGTTAGGATACCGGGAGTTGTGGTACAAATGTACCACAGACGTTTAATACTGCATTTTGAGCATTGAAAAAATTAAAGTAACTAGTATGACAAGTTTGTTGTTACATATTTGATCTATTGTGCGTGGCAGACTTTTATAAATTTTTGATACCGTTTTTAGTGATTTAAAACATTGGGTAATTAAGTATTTATTTATATACATTGCATACAGCAATCAAGATTAACTTCTATTTTATTTTATTTATTCAAGCACATACAAACGTATAAACACACACACACACACGCACAGACACATACATACACACACACTTACATACACACAATGTAAATTCTACAGCAATTATAGCCTCTTTTAAATTTTAAATTTTATTAATTCTAATTTTGGCCTGAATGGCCAGATTATTTATTTAACTACTTTTTGTTTTTCTTTTGGTTTGTTTGATAGTTTTGTTATGATATGACACTGTGGTCCGTAACACAGGTTACACTTTCACGGGTTGCAGGGTTTTTATGTACATATTATGTGCACTTGCAAAACGTCAAATAAATGCTTTATTATTATTATTATACAGATTTGGCTCTGAGTTGTCTACAGGTGTATTTAATGTTAAGACATACATTACCATGAATTCCAACATGATACTTAAATGATTAGGAAGTTACGGTTAAAATTAGAACCAACAGCTTGGCGTTACGTGACAGATTGGTCGCAAAGTTCTGCAAAGTTGGGTACGAACACTAACTGTTTCTTAATTTAACAAAGTCATTTAAAGTTGAATTGATGTTGTCCCCTATATCAGGATTTTTAAAGGTTACGGTTATGATTTTACTTTTTAATTTTGCATTATAAATGATAATTTATTAATTTTGAAGGAATAACGTCAGCTATATGACGAAAGCACATAGATACTGGAAGAAATTTCGGTGGGTCAACGTAGCGGCGCGGTAGCTCAGTTGGAAGAGCATTGGACCGGCAATCCAAAGGTCCTGGGTTCGAGTCCCAGTCGCGTAATGCTCGGAGGCCCGCGTTCCTTTTTCCAGTATTTATAACTTCAAAGGTTACGGTTATTTTATTTTTTAATTTTCTTCTTTTCAACATCAGCCTTAAAATAAAGCTAAAAAAGCTTTTTAACTATACAATTTGAAAAAAAAATGGGCATATCATCAAGGCCGTGAAACTCTCGCATAAAACAAATGAATAAAAGTGCTCGCCGTGTAATCGACTCTAAAAAGTTTTTGTTTTTACAATTGACAGAAATTGACAAACGGACAAGACACAATAAATTGACTAGATTTATTTATACTCAAATAGCTTTCCGCTTGCGGTTTCATTTGAAGTAAGATGAGTTTTCGGTGAGAATGTTCGTTTTTCTAGGTCTGACCTTATACCAAGTTTCATTCAAATTTGGGGGGTAGCCGTTTTTACATACTCAAACATTTTCACATTTCAACATCCAAAATGTTAAATTTTCATTAATAGCAGGATTAAATAATGAAATCATTTATTTAAACTCTTAAAGTATTCGTATCGTATCATCACCGCCTAGGCCTCTTGTTCGCGCCATGGTTTCATATAATCCATTGAGCAGGTTTAATCAACTCGCTGCGGTTTGTCTAAACCGAGTTGCCGAATAACTTCAACTCACTCATGTTTTATCACCGCCATCACTTTGACACGAACAACGGCTCGTTGGATGAATGGGTCTTGTTATGTTAAGCGACCCATCAAATCGGGAGCATTATTTGGTCGCCACATGTTAAGGAAGCGTGGTGCATTGGTTGCATATGAGGACTGGCATTTCTGAGGTGCGAGTTCGAATCCACCTCGACCCAATATTATTGTAGTAGAAATTTAACTTATTTCAAGAATGCGGTTGAGGAGAGGACAAGACGTAAGGGGGAGGGCATTAGCTGTCAGGTGTTAATACGAGTAGGACGTTAATTCCCTATGTGTCCGTAATGACAGGCTAATTACAATACCTATAGAAATTGTTATTGTTTGAGTATTAAGTACCGTTAGTTGTGTCAAGTGAATCAGAAAGGGGTAAGTGGCATTTACACCATTCGTCTTGTCATTCATTAATTTGCACAGTAAAAATATTAAAATGTTGTTTTAGCCTAACGAAACGCCCTTTAAAAAACCTTGAACCCTGATGAGCATAGTCGAGGCAGGTTTTGGCAGGATTCCATTGAGTTAAAAATCCTCCTGGCGTCCAATTTAAATTTAAGTAGAATTAGTGTGTTAGATTAAGATACTTTTGTTGTTTTACTTAATTATAACTTTTCAATTCTACCCTACCTTACTTTCATTATGTCAACCCGTAACAGTCTATAGTAATAGTTTATAGGAACACGGTATCCCAACAACAAATTTAGTTTTTTGAATATTTGTGGCAAAATTGACTGACTCATAATTTTACTTTATCAATTAGAAATTATTTAAATTCATAAAGGTTTTGTTCACTATTGAAATCACATGACTTATTTTGTAGTGGTATGCTATTGATACTTTTCTCTAGATTCCTGGTACGATTTTCAATAAGATTCAATTTTGTTTTGTTTTAAACTTTCTAGAAATAGATTTAGATTGTTTGTTTTTAATTATTATCATTCCTTGTCTGTTTATCTTACTTGCATCTTTCTTATACATGATATAAATGAGAGATTGTGAGTTTATATGTTTTGTGATCCCTTGACGCAAAAACTACGGGACGGATTTTGATAAATCTTGTTATACAGACATGGGGTACTTTTTACCGCGAGAAATACCGTTAAGGGTATAACACAGTTATTTTTAAATATACACAGAGAAACACAACCTTTAGGACTTGCCTACATAAAAAATATACTACCCATTAAATAGCAAAACTTATGAAGAGAGCCATATTGTGTGTTTAAAATAATACGCATGAATAGAAGTAGGTATACTCAACATTCATGTAATTAAAATGTATCTTTTTTAGATCCGAAAGAAAATCTTTTCATAAACAAATTTTAAGTAAAAAAAAATATAATGAACTCAGTAGGTAGGTAAGTATGTGAGTAGAATTAGCAATCAAGAATTTCCGTGTTTCCTCATGCTATAATTTATCCTACACTCATTAATATAAAGGAGGGCGAAGCTTATCAAGAAACTCATAATTTTACAGCGGAGTTTCATAATTAGATAATATTGGGTGCTGCCTTAAACCTCTTAGGAACAAATTCGCAGTTTTACAACGTGCAATTAAATGCTCTTCACTTTTAGGAGTTAGAAGGCGAATTAAGCTGAAGGTATATTTTAATTTTGTTGAAATTGTTTAGTTCATAATTAAAAGAAGAATTATTTAGAGTAAATAATGTTTTCAGCAAAATTATTTTCTGTAATTACTGTAAGTATGACTTTGAGAGTAATCAGCAATTTTTACAGGAAACCAATTTTGTTACTTTTGACGTGCCAATTGGTAGCGTTGGTGTGGTACTTTTGTAGTCCAGTTTTTGGATGAAAATTTGTACGAACATTGCAAAAAACGTCAGCAATATCGGTCTATATATATCCAGTGGCGTTGTAGCAAAAGTTACTCAATTGAGACCCAGTTATTTACTTGCCAAAAAAAGCTTTTTCGTTTGCAAATGAAACTATTTAGGTTAACGTTATCCATAAACAAATATTAATCTGACCCATTCGTTAGTTTTTGCCTGAAACTATAACAAACATTTATACATAGTTATCAACGTTTACTTTTTATGATTAATTGTAACCCTGCATAATAATGCAACTGGATTTAATAATCCAATTAAAAAATTACCACTATGATGTTTTTCTCATAAAAATATATTTACAAATCATGATTTACGTTTTCAATCAATTAAATCCTATTTAGTGAAAACAAAATCGGTAAAGCTATCGGGTCGCGATGCAATTAGCCCGGTGTATGGAGCTTAACATTAGCGAATTAATCAGGATAGAACCCCACGTAGAGGACTATTCTATAAATTCGATGGAATAAACAGAGCTATATTAAGAACGGTTTTCTGAACAAAATTTCGTAGGCTATAAATGTAAGGTATACTAACTCATTTAAATGGTTAATTATCTTTCATCTCTATAAATGTTACTAGCAACCAGCCTTCGTTTCGCAATGGTGTAATTTCGAGCGACTTGTTAACAAAACATTGTATTTTGGATAATTTAAAAACACTTTTTCTAAATGTTCTTCATTTACACACCACATTAAAATCCGCCTACTGGTTTAGAAGGAGGTAACGGACTAACATGCAAACAGACACAATTAGCGACTTGGATTGATACTATGTCAAGATGATGAGGAGGTAAATTTGTGGATTTGTATAATTGAAACCGATTTAAAAAAGGGTTTAACCAATAAAAGCTATGTTTCAGTGCCATTTGCTAATTTTATTTCTATATATTCGCGATAAAATTAAAAAAACTACTTTGTATATGGAAACCACAGGTTAACTTTGTGCTTCCACCGTTAAATAGTTCACTTCAGGAAATCTCATGTAACAATTCCTGAAAGAGAAATCAGCAGCAACACTTTTTTTTTTTTTTTTTTATTCTAATGGCTCCATCGTTTTTAACGATGATTCTGCCAATGACCGTATGAAAAAGGCTCAGTTATTGTAGCACCATCGCATTGACATTTGACAGGTTGACAAGTGCCATAGCTGGCTCCTGATTGGCTGAACACAATTTGGCGCCTTTAAATAAAGTTGAAGGGCTTGGTCACATGAGCTGATCATTTGGCGGGAAAACGAAGTATTTAAAAGTAACATGTTACCACGAAGGCCTATTCCTGTGAAAATTTTGGTTTGATCATTTGGTGGTGCGAAGTGTTCTATGTTAGATTCATTTAATCTTAGTATTGTTATCAAGATTCAGTGCTAACAATTTTAATAAAATAAATTTATATTTTTTATTTCTTTTGTTTTAATAGCTCAGTTTCTTAAAATTTTTATGTTGATCATTTATATTTCATAGATATTGTATTTTTTTCTCATGTAGCTATAGCAAAAACAAATAGTAATAATTTTAAACCATTTAAACCGAAAAACCTTCCCTTTTACAATATCAAAGCCAGCCAGGATCAGCCGAGCGACTCTGTAACTGTCAAGTGACGTAAACTGCTATCAAAGAACGTCAAAATTCCATTATTTGTACGGCCAAAAGACGTTTTTTCTCATAGACATTAGGACAATTTGAGTTACAGAATCGCCCGGCGGTTCTATCAGTATATCCAGAATACCCCCCGGGACCCGTTTATCTCGGCGACACAACCGCCGGCCATCGTGCCTTACACGCGATTCATTATGTCCGCCAAGTTTTTCTAGCTGCGGGGTAATTAGAATGTATGGCCGCTGTCAGCTAGGAAAATTTATAAGACTAGTGGCCGCCCGCGACTCCGTTCGCGTGGAAGTTGGTTTCCCGTGGGAATGAGATGTTTTCCCGCGGTAAAAAGTATCCTATGTGTTATTCTGATGTATAACCTATATTACTGCAAAGTTTCATCCAAATCCATCCAGTAGTTTTTACGTGAAAGAGTAACAAACATCCATCCATCCATACATCCTCACAAACTTTCACATTTATAATATTAGTAGGATATACGAGTCGGGAGGGAAATAGCTGCAACACTTGTATGGTTTCGTTATGGGTGATTATGATCGTTTGACTGGTTACAGCATAGTAAAATTGTAACTAACTTAAATAATGTACGCTTAAACGTGTTTTGTAATACACTGGATTGTGGAGGATAAACATTTGATTTTACTGACTTTATTAAACTACAAAAGTGCTTTCAATATCCTCCTGGCTGTTCCTGAATTCAGAAAGTTCTTTCCTCTAGCTGGTTTTAACTCTTTCTGTTAATTGGATCTCATTGTAAGTTTGCCACAGAGCAGTATTTTCTCTTTAAATAGAACCTCCAAATATTGCGAAAGTTTGTGATTAATAATATATGTTTGTTTCACGCAAAAACTACCAAAGGGATTTGGATGAAACTGGGTATGTAGGTAGACAAAAACATAACTTAACACAATGGGTGCTTTTTATTGCGGGAAAATAAATAATTCTACGGTAAAACTTATTGTCCGACAAGTAATACAGAATGAAAAGCCGACAAATAAAAAACATCACCAACGTATTTTAAAATAAAACGTAGGTAAGAATGGGGAATATTTATTGTTATTTGCGTGTTGATTCAACTCTTTTTGCTCCTTTTAGGGCTGAAAATCAGCCCTTAATTATCAAGCGATAGCTTTAAAGTTTAGTTTGAGAATATTGAGTTCGTTTCTTGCACACCTATTTTATGTTTACAAGAAACGCCACAACAAAATTAAACTTGACAGTAACTTATTCAAATCTGGAATTATGAAAGTCAAATTCCTTTATGTTTTTTATATACGACACAATTGTTGAACACAGGCTTCTTCCTCAAATAGTGATATTAGAAATACGATTTTCAAGTCTGCAGTGTTTATAGAAAATGTTTAAAGAAGGGTGACTGCTTTGTAAAGTAGGTTCTCATGCCCGGTATTGTTCACTGATTTCTGATAAGTAAGTACGCCAAAGAATACATTTTAGAGGTATTTGAAAAGTTTTACCTACTGAAACAAAAAGTAGCTTGTGGTATCTGAAGTTTAAAAATATATATGTTTCAAATTTTAATTTCAATAACAGGCTATCGAAAATAACTTATGTTAAGGTTACGTCTAAATGGGAATCACATTTGAATTCTAAGCTGAGCTTCGAAATGTTCGGTTTCGTAACATTTTGTTTCACTATTATGCTTTTTACTGATTTTGACTGTGTAAACACACCAAAGCGCACTAACTCCCAATAATTTCTAATAGAAGTATTTATAATATCTACACCTACGATTACCATTTTCTCAACCAAATCATAAAATCTCAACATTTACTCGTAACTTGCTGTATCTCTAACAGTCAATCTTAGTTGCACTTTGCAGTATTTTCTTCTGTTGAAAAGCAGTAAGTTCCCGCCATTACCCGTAGTAAGAGCGGTGCCGGACGAGCGTTGCCGTTACGTTGCGCTGACGCTGCGATGACTGAGCGATAACACTCCGTAGTTTTACATACAAATTTTAAACTAAGCCACACGTGCGTTAAACAGCGTGCGGCAACGGAACGCGCGTGTAGCGGACGATGGAGCGACAACGCAGCGCAGCGCAGTATGTTTTAGGAAATCATAGACAACGCCCGTGTGGCACCGCTCTAATGCAACCCGGGGAAAATTAAGGCGCTATACAAAAATTCTGCTTAATGGAATTGTTAGCAAACTGCGGGAAGTAAAACAAAAAGGTTAAGTGTAAAACAAAAACTTCTGTAACAAAATTTAAATTTTTACGGTGCCAATACCAGCTTTTCGAAGCTTTTAGTCGAAAAAAATTAAAGGCTCGATTTCACGTGAACACAAGAATGTATCCGGCGCGAATGTTTATTAGATAGAGCCCGCCTTTTATTGTAGGATCGGTCAAAATGCTTTTAAAAACGAACCGCCAAGGGGCAGACTGAAGCGGAGCGGTTTACTTCACTATTTTTTAGGATTCCGTACCTTTTAAGACTGCGTCGTCCGTCCGTCTGTCTGTCCCCTGTTTACAGTTGATGTATTTTTTGTTTCGCTTCCCGGCGCGACAGCTTTTAGCTTTTATTAGAACTAATCTTCGCAATGGTGTAATTTTTGCCGACTAGCTCACGAAACATTGAATTCTGACTAACTTAAAAAAAACTGAATGTTTTTTATTTACAAATTTAAGTAAAAGAAATATCTAAAAGATGGTGAAAAAAGCATTTAACCCCGTCGACTAGTAAAGAAGGATTTAGCGGACAACATACAAACAGACACAATTAGGGACATGGATTTAGAATATGATATAATGATGATAGAAAGCATATGAAAAATATTGCATTTTTATATAAAAAAACTAAAGGTAGTAAATATAATATATCAAAACACGCTTCGCTCTACCTCGACTGTCCGTTTCCAGCGTGAAAACGGCACTTTACTGAGTTATAGAGTGCTCTTTTTTCTGAATTCCTTTGAAATTCAGCTCTTTGTGTTGTCGGGTATGCAATAATCTAACTTTCAGTCTTTGTACTACCCAATTCAGTTTTATAGTTGGCAGGGTTTGGAATCTGGTCTTAATGAAAGTTTTTAGCAAACCGTGCTGCGCTGTATTGCGGCTCTCGGCCTAGTATTTGAGTTTTGAGTGGCGTTGAATGGTGTAGCGAGAGCGGTTTAAAGGCATTTATAGTGAGGTTTAAAAATATGGGCGTGGGAAGTCAGTATTTTGTGGTTAAGCTTCAACTAGGTTTGGGTTTTAATAGCTTGCAAGTAAAATACTTAATTAATGTAATGCTTATTACTATTATATTGTTATTGTATGCTATAAATATTCCTTAGAAATGTAATTAGACATTGGTTTTTTAAATACCTTTCTATGATTTTTTTGTGGCAAGTATTTCAAATACTTACGATTTTAAAATAAATTTCAAGAAACAGCAATAGCTTTCTTATTACAGAAATAGAAAATATTTTCTGACTGTGTTTGGTGATTCGTATTTTATATTTAGAATAAAACTAAACTTGAAATTATTTTGTATTTCGCATTTGTGATTTAGATTTTAAAGTATAGAAACCTTAAGAGGCTTTATGATTTTCAATAATGCCGATTTCTAATTAAACTTTATACAAACAAATTTAAGACTAAGACGAGAAGTAATTTTATTTCTGCCAACCTTAAATATTTTAGTGTTAGTAAGTGAAGTCAATATTTTTAATTCGGTTAGGAAAGTGTTATTTAAACTTTAAAACCGGGTAGATTGCGCTGCTTTCTTTGTCAAAACCATCTTTTCTGATAAACATGAGTATTATGAACTCAAAAAAACAAAAGCAAAAATGAAATGTGTTTCTTAAACTGAAAAAAATACACTTAGGCCCAATTGCAGGGAACGTTTTAACTACTCCGTCGCTTGCATTATTGAGTCGCGCTCCATCTGCATATCACTCTATGGGCACAAATGCAAAAGAATGGGCATTTGGTACGCGTGGGTGGGCACAATGACGTCATTGTTATGACGACACCAGCTGGGCAATGGGCAGGAGTTTTAGGTGGAATAAAAACAATTGAACACGATAGCGGCCTTCCCGCTACGATTTTGTGATGATAAAACAAAATAATAAAGATATGAAACAGTGCATTATTGCAATTATTAGGCCCAATTGCAGGGAACGTTTTAACCTCGGGTTAGCTAACTCAGGTTTAAATGGCGCCACCATCGATTGTAACTACTTCTTATTACAATCGATGGTGGCGCCATTTAAATCTGAGATAGCTAACCCGAGGTTAAAACGTTCCCTGCAATTGGGCCTTAGAAGCAAGACTGATTATTTCTTGCAAGTGGAATACGTATGTAATTGGCAAAGAACAATTTTCTTAGAATGCATTCTCATTCTTTTTTTGCTTTTCAGAAACATACTTACAAATATATATCTTGCATATTTCACTGTGGAATCTTGTGATGCTCTTCTCAAAGAACAAAAGTATGACTAATTGTAGTTATGTGAACTTTCGTTGCGGAACAATTTCATGTTCTTTTATTCTACTTTTTCGAATAAATCCCTTAAGATTCGTTACAAAGAGTTTCATTTGCATGTTGTCGGTGAGTGAGAGGCCGGATGTAGGGCCAGGAATTATATTTTTAACATGCTTTTCTGCTTCGGTCGTATGTTACTATGTAACGAAAACTTTGAACGTAATTTTGACGTACTTTGGAACTAGATATCCATTTGAAATATTGCACATTTATTTAGAACTAATGACAATGCTAAATAATGTAAACTTTGTCCTGATTCAGCGCGTTTTTTGTTTTTTTTTTACTATTATTTTTAATATAAAATCTCCACCTTAGCTTTCCTTTCTATGCTCTTGTGATAAACACAGTTTTACACAATTAGTTTCAAACACAACCGTTAATTGACTCTGACGTGGCATTCTTTAAGGATTTATGAAATCATGGTGGCAAGATATGTTTTAAACTTTAATTCTCTGTAATATTTATTTTTCTTTGTGAAATAGTTTTTATTTGGTAAATTGCAATAAGCTTCAATATTGCCTGCAATGTTCCTGAACTCCTCCTGAACTACTTAACGGTATTCGCTTTCTTTTTGGAAATTTATTCATTTAGTAAATATAGAACATTCGAAAAAAGTTTCTTTAAAGTAGCCAAAATTCAATGTTTCGTGATCAAGTCGGTTAAAAATACACCATTGCGAATCGTGGGCGGGTCGCTAGTTAATTATATTTCGGCTCAAACTTTTGACATAGATTTAGAAATAGGCTTTACTGCAACGAGTCAAATATAATTTGTTATTATTTATACAAATTACAAATTGTAGTCCCTATTATGGCCGTTGTGGGAATTACTCTTAAATTATAACCGCTCGTTCCCTGGCCACACTTTCCTCCTTGTTAGATTTATTAAGGCAATTAAACTTGCTCCAAGTTGACTGTTTTTTCTTTTGTCTCAAAACTTTAATTACTCCCAAACCCGCTATGAATAAATATTGAAACATATAAATGTACCTATGGTACAGCGTACAACTTAGTTTAATAACAGAAATATAAATAATCGCATCAAATAAGTTCAAACATTTGATCAAAATTACGCTTATATAGTTTGGTTAATTGTAAATATGTTATAATATTATATGTAGGAAATAGTTTGTTTCCATATTATTATTTTTTATTTCATCAAAGTTAATTTACTGAAAAACTATCGGAATTGTATAAAACATAGGAATAACTCAGCCAGGAGTGTTTTTATAAATAATAATTCGTTGCATAAATGACTTATCACGGCAAAATGCTCATTGCATTTACGTAACAATAGTTTCTGCCAATAGTACCTACGTATCAACATTAATGCAATAACTATATTTTTTCTTTATTTTAGAAAGACTTAGCTAAAATTTGTACGTTATAACTGTATTTTAACTCGTTTATTATTTTATTTTAGATTTTTAGACGTTTCGATATTTTTACAAATGCCGCGGTCACAGGTAGACTGATATATTTGACGTCTACATAGAGTATAACGATTATCGAATTCGAATGCAGCGCCATCTGTTTCACAATTTTCCCACATTATTTCCCGGGTTAACACATAAAAAAAAACAATAAATGCGTAATAAGTTGAAATGAGTTTAATTTCAAGTTATAATGACCTTGTAAATCTAAGAAGTTGCATTGAAATCTGAATCAACCCTAAAAATTGGCCTGTATCAGTCTTTAAAATAATAATAATATATAGAGCAAGTATATCAATATATTTCTTAGTTACTGCAATATTTTAGTGTCCAAAATTTTAATTACAACATCTTTGTTATTATTAGTGGCTCCTTTACTACGTGAATGTCAATGCCCAGTAAATATCAGATAGATACCGAAAAAGCGATTCTGGAATTTCGACCAATTATCATTTCCATTCTAACACCAAAATAATAACCTTCTCTATAACTACCGCTTACCTCGTATTATTATTAGGTACTATCCTACTAATATTGTTAACGTGAAAGTTTGTAAGTATGGATGTATGGATGGATGGATGTTTGTTACTCTTCCACGTAAAAACTACCGGACGGATTTTGATGAAACTGTACAGTAATATAGGTTATACATCAGAATAACATATAGGGTACTTTTACGGGAAACCGACTTCCACGCGAACGGAGTCGCGGGCGGCCTCTAGTACTTGTATAATTCCATGTAAATTTCCTTGATTGCTTTCATCTTAGACACTAGCTACCAGTAAGTCCCAGCAGTATGTAATTTCTACAATATTCATGATCTATAAACAATTAGGTTTCCTATTGATAACGTTTACATCGTATGACGAGGGTTCGCTGTCGGGAGCCAAACCCGTGTCAATTACCAAGTATATTCATTTTAATCGGTTAGTTAAGTGAGTGGATTTAAATCGATATTAGAATGGGTGAAGTTTGCAATAAATTATTTAGTTTAGGCTCTCAAGATTGTGGAGATGGGATATGGGTATTGGAGTAGGCAGAATTTAGTGGGTCAGTTGGCAATGATTTCTTGGATGTGTTTAGGTTTGTTAAGAAAATGTATATCGGGAATAATATAAACTTAATATTTAAGTACATTTTATTAGTTTCACTAGTTATTATAACTTATCAATCAATCGTACGATTCCTCTCAGTCTGTGATAGTGTATAGAAACTGATATTTTTTTAATATTTCGAGCATTGATTAATTATTAAAATCTAAGTGGTCCCTGGCAGAAACAACATTGAGAGGCACTTAACTACAGATTTTAATTCGAACATTTGTTGGTTCATTAAAATTTCTAGGTTAAACTATTTTATTAAAATGTAAAGTTATATCTATATATATAAAATCCTTTGTCCTGAATGACTTATGGATCAACGGTGTGTTCCTTGTATGACGTAGGCATCCGATAAGATCGGATTTTTCAAAATTCCAACACTGAGGGGTTGACAAAGGGGGGCAAAGTTTATATGGGATAACGTGATTCTTTGGGCCAATCTTCTTTAAATTTTGCATAAACATTCTTTAACAGCATTGATGTTAAAGTGATCACCGATAGCGATAAACGGCTAATCCGATTTTAAATAATTTTGTAAATCACATAGTTCAACAATCTTGGATGAAAATTTAAAAAATACCGCGGTAATAAGTCTCATTCTCACGGGAAAATCACTTTTATCGTAGGCGAAGTTACGGATTCCTACTAGTCACACAACAAGTGCAGCAACTTTATGAGTGAGGGGTGCTTATACATTCATACATGCATTTTCTTATCTAATCATCTTTCAAGTAATATAAAGTAATGCTTTCTTTCTCTAGCACAGCTCGCTAAATATGAGACAATATTATCATATTTAGTAACATAATTCTACCCCAAATCACCACAGTAAATACTTTCAAAACTTCACTACATATTTTCCACACGCGATTCTACCCATACCTACGTAATATTTCATTGTACTCAAGTACAGAACAAAAAAAAGTGCTGGGTAGTTTGGGCAAAGCAATGGTTCTGTTTGTGTACCTATTTGTTATTGATATGATTTTAAGCTTACAAATTAGTAAGATTACTGATGGTGAAAACTTTAAATGATGGGTTTCCGATTTTTCATCCTAAGTTACAAATTATTTAAATTTGGTTATTTTGTTTTGTTTATTACTACTTACTTGTGGCTTTCAGAAAATGGGTAGGCATCGGTTTCACCGAAATCTCTATATTTTATTTGGTATTATAACGGAGGATATAGGTACCTACATAATAAATGCCCTAACTCCCAGAATAATTTTCACTCACCAGAAAATTTTTACAATGGTTTATTTATCAAACAAATTTCTCCATCGACATCGAATATGCATTTGCCTACAGAACCCTAGTACAAGAGCTAACTGCGAAACTAGGTTCGCGTTTGCCTCGTTGCTTCATTCAGAGTCGTGCCAAGTCTGAAGCGTACTTACACCCAGTGAAGAACACTTCTCTCCTGTAAAAGCATTTCTTTCCATTTGCATTGTGTCGATTTGTGTACACGAAACGGGAGCAAGTATTTTTTAACTCAATATAAAATTACGGGGAAACTATTAGGTGAACACACTGAGTATTGGTGCTTATTTAAAGCACGTTGGCAATAGTCAAACATGCCATTCTTATCCTACTAATATTATAAATGTGAAAGTTTGTGAGTATGGATGTAAGGATGGATGTATGGATGTTTGTTTCTCTTTCACGCAAAAACTACTAGATGCATTTTGATACAGTTTTAAAGTTACTTTTCTCTAATGTACCTTAAGAAATTACTATCTGAACTACCTCTGTTTAAGGTTGCTATGTCCCATAAATCAAACAGCATATTATATAAAAACTGAGTCGTTTATTTTAACCCAAAAATGCTATTAAAACTACCTTACTGTACGGGTGACGAATATCGACTGAATTTAACGTCGACGCGCTTCTGCCGACATGGCATTATCGCTGTCCCTACAGTAATATAGGTTATACATCAGAATAACATAAAGGGTACTTTTTACCGCGTGAAAACTTGTCATTCCCACGGTAAACCGACTTCCACGCGAACAGAATCGCGGGCGGCCACTAGTATGGTTTATAAAGTTGGCGTGCTTTACTATTGCCAACGTGACAATGATATGATACCTTCGTTTTCTAAAACAACTACTTCATTAGATAACATCTCCTATTGCAGGATGACTATTACAGCACTTCTAACACGTGCTTCGTCGTCTTCGGAATTAGGTCTTGCAGCAGATTATATTCTGTTCTAGACTAGTGGTAGTATTGCGGAAAAAAAATACGTCAATATTATCGTATTGCTGGTAAAGCCTGTTAAAGCCCTTTGTAGTTAAATTATGTTTTGCCTCCGACAATCCTGTGTGGCAACATTAGTAACCAACAGAGAGTAACGTTTACTCTCTCCCATGATACAGATATTTCTAGTTTGGGAGACTGTAGTCAAATTGTGGTTGTAAACTGCCTTATATGTAATTTAGTTTTAAACATCAAACCTGTGTAATAGGCTGTTGAGAAAATAAAAATAATAATAATTATAATTATGAAAAAAGTGAGGATAATAAGATTAGCTGCGTTGGGGTCTCGACTTGTTTAAAATAACCCCAAACCACAATCAGTTTTCGATAAAAGTTTTCAGACACAACTACTATTTTTCATATACCTTTTTTCTCAGGTAATAAAAAGAAGACTTCTATTTCTAAATAAGACAATCTAGAAGTAAATAAATAAAAGAACCGGTATTCCTTTTTTGTTAATAAGATTTTAACAAAATACTGTTTCTACACCTACATAACGAACCTACACTCTTCTTACTTAGCTTCAATATTCGATATAATTCCGAAATGAAGTTCAATTTAATAAAAAAATCAGGAACCGTTCCAATCAGAAACAATTACTTTACAAGTACTCTCGTTGCCGAGGATTTGAATCTTTTATTCGGTGAACATTGCCACGCCATTGTGACTTCTTTCCAAGGCTTTGCTTTATTCAAATATTTTCCTGTAGCTTTTCCTTACAGCGCAAAGAATCATCGGGAAAAAACTCACAAAATGGAATTTTAAAAGGTTAAAATTGTTAAATTATATAAGTAAAACTAAGTTAAAGTTATGCCGATCAATCAAGAAATTACCCGGAGCCATCTAGACGTGAGCGAACTTTATCAAAACTCGAAGTTACTTAAAATCCCCAAAAGGATTTTAGCATCAATTTTTGATGGCCGAGAGTGCCCTTTTCTGAACTTTCCACCAAAAACGCTACAAGTCTGCTTTGAAGAAACAAATTTGCTTTGGCAGTCCATTCTTGAACTAATTTAACTTCGGGCCAGGTGTCTCCTGCATTAAGATTCTGGAAAATTTTAAAGTTAAATTTCGAGTGTTGTTACATTAAGAAAACACAGGTTGTTTTCTTATTATACTTTTTGTTTTACAAAAAGACAACTCTAACAGCAGCCATAACGATAACGTAAAACAAATTACACATACAAAAACAACATAGATATTCTTCCCATAAAATGAAGCAAAGTCGTCAAACGTATGTTGTGAGTACCTACACTTGAACTGTATTGCGAATTATATCATTAAGATATTTTTCGAGTAGGTTTGTAGTATTTTTGAGCGGATTGTTCAATTCAACCAAAATTAAATGACTTGTGCCTACTCGTTCTAAGCTCGGGCTGTTGCCTAGTAACAGAATAATCTCTTTGATATTTATTTTATTCTCTCTGTATTGAACACGCTTTCATACAGTAAACCCTCAGTTTTTCGTTGCAAGAAGCCAATATTTAGAAATGTTGTATCCATAAGGAAAACATCAAGTCTGTGTTATACCTCAATATGCATTATAATTTTATGACGGTTCGTGTTTTCGGAATATAAAAGTTATATTGACTAAGTTTGACTTCAGTAATATGACGCAGCCATATTGTTTCTGTAAGACACGGAAGGGTAGGTATTTGGCATTATTTACCCTTAAAAACAGGGTTAATACATCAATTTTTGGTACTAAACTACGCGCTATTAGAAACGGAGACTTTACCTTCAATGCGATGGGACGAAGCACCGAGTACTTATTTGCCATCATTAGAGTATAAAAATTGTTTTCAATAAGTTATAAGACGCATATTTATTATATTAAATTAATATCTACATTCGACGGTGCTAAGCCCATTTTGACAAAAACTAAAGATACAATTTTAAATTGTAGCTTTTCTTTTCCTAATAGTTTATTTTCCTCCTCTTGTGTTTAAATTGAGTAATAGAATTGATTTCGTACTGTAAATGAAAGAATAAAGATGTAATCTGAACGGGCCCCAAAGTTGATTTATTTACAAATTTAGTGTTAATTTATTTCGTGTAATATCATCTTAAACTGCAAACTAAAATCTTTAACTTAAAATTTCACCGCAAAATTAACCAATAATCACACTATTATACCGTGCAATTCGCTCAGTTCATTAACCCCTGCCATTCCTGACGTAATTTCTATCCTATCGACTGCACTGAGCCCGGCCTAGTTTCAGTCAGGCTTTTGTTTTAAAATACAAAGTCTACGCGGTGCCAAATGTGGCGCGACCATAACGGGGTCACGAGCCGAAATGAAGCTTTTTCTTGACGCCTTTTGTGCAGACCGAACCGACAATTTGGGTTAAAACGTCAACAATGACACATCGAATCGTGCTAGACCCATTTGGCGTTTTGGCAAAACATAACAGTTTCAAATTAAAATAATGCGGCGACGAGACCTTGTTTGTATTCGCACGAGTAGTCATTTTAATTTGACCCGTAAAGTCACGCATATTTTTTTTATTATGGTTAAATATAAAATGTAAAGTAAAGAAAAGAATAATATATGTAGTAGCCAAATGTTTTTGCATCAGTGGGTGCTTAAATATCGAGCTGATAATTTAATTGAAATAATTCTAACTCAATTTTCCGATACCGAATTAGAATGTCACGTTTAATAAACAAACCAATGCTACACCCTCCAACTTTCCTTACGTTCCACTAACATATCCAAAACCAGCAAAATATTATCAAAATAGAATTGAATGTGTATATGACTCCAAGAATCATAACCATATCTTATCTTCAAACCACTGTTTACAAGTCGGTTGTAAAGTTTTCGGTCACCAGCAGTTTTCCGCGCCGTCGCCTCCTTTTAACAAGAGAACCCACGCTTTTGACAATGTGCCAATATTTGGAAATAAAATAATATGCATTATATTCGGCTGTTCTTTTTACCAAGAGCCTCTTTACTCAGAGAAGGGAACAACGAACGCTGAAAATTAGATTTCCGGAGAGAGCTCATTGCCTACAATGAAATGAAAAAATATTCCCTTGTTTATTTCAAAGTGTGGGTGGTTTAGGGTAAAGGGGAGTTTTCCGATAAGTTAAAAGGAAATCTTAATTACTTAAATTATCACACATTTATAAACCCTTTTGTACAATGTATTTAACTATATATGAATAGTAAAAAGTAGAATGAAATAGATTTTAAACGATCATTCGATTTGAATTGTTAATTTTTTGTTACTTACAATGAAAGATAAGGCTTTCGTATAATAATATCAGTGTAACGTAAGTCGTCAAATACAAATAAGATTTTTAATAAGCTCTTATGTTAAGGACCAGTTAATTCATCGTAATTACCATTTCATATTCAAACTCAAATCTATATTTAACCTAAATGAAATCAAATGATCTTATCAATTTGCGAAGCCCTACTAATTGGCAATCGTATCTATACAAACTGAATGAGTCGTACCAAACCTTTCATAATATAGTACAAGAGTGCGCATAATGGTGCGTCCCAAAAAATTTTCTACCCAACAAATCATTTTTTTTGCCGGTAAGCGAAAGGAAAAGGCCCATGCTTATGTATGAAGAACTTGAGAATAAATGGACGAAAAAATATATGACTGAGAGCCGAAGAAACGTAGTCAAATGATTCTTGGGATACCTTACTTACTGAAATTATACTAGAATTGGAAGGCGGTTTTTATACACTTGTGTTAATAATTCAATATTTTGTAAGGAAGATTTTTTGATAGGAATAATATTAACTGTTCTATGGGACCATTTCGACGTGACTTTAGAGAAACATGGTACTGATAAGGGTTGTAAAAAACATCAGAAAAAAACCCTTCCTAAACTAACGATCTCGAATCTCCAAATCATAATTTCCCTATTAAATTCCTCTTTCTTTAGACAGCCCTTATAGCCATTATAGTCGGCCGGTCTGCCGTGCCGAGGGATGCGTGGCCCCAGGCCCTACCCGTCATGGGCGCATCACGCCTGGAGTCAGTGCAAACTCTAGGTGCTATCTGTATTCCGTGAGTAAGCTCTTATCTTGTCGACCAAGGATCTGAGGGAATCAACCACGATAATTCCCTTGTGGTGGGAACAATATGGAATGTTAAAACTGGCCAAGTGCGAGTCGGACAAGCGTACATAGGGTAACAACAGAAATACAACGCCTAAAAGAATTCGAACTGTATAGTTTACACGGTTTTTTGAAAAATAAATAGTAAAAATTAACTAGCCGTAATTTCTAGTGCTACTTCCGTGAATTCGCCAGTAAGACTATCCATAACAGATCATATATCACTGCCTTTTCGTCGTTTTAAAGTTTTGCACGTGTCTCCTGAATTCGATATACCTGCAGCTTATTCAAGCCCAAGAACGCTTATATTGCGCACAGATAAAATAAAACGGTAAATAAAATAGCTAAACGAACAGCTAGTGTTATTTTATCGATTGCTTTCATCAATCGGCGGCGTTGAAACCGTTTAATACTTCAACTTCATTATCATCATTATCAGTATAAATCCAAGTCGCTATTTGTGTCTGTTTATATGTTTGGCTGCTAACTCCTCCTAAACCACACAACGGATTTTAATGCGGTTTTCGCCATCTTTTAGTGAATTTGTTCATTTAAATATGTAAATAAAGAACAATTAGAAAAGGTTTTTTTAAGTTAGCCTAAATTCAATATTTCGTGAGGAAGTCGGCCAAAATTACACCATTGCGAAGCGTGGGCGGGTCGCTTGTGCTTTCATAATACAAATATTTGTTTTGTCCTCTTTAAACTTATGGCAGCTTTATGTAGAGAAATAATAATATTTATGTAAAGTTGGTCTCTCGGGTGTCAACCGCCGCAGTAGCACCAACTGTTCCCAGTTTTATTATTACTATTATCTGGACCCACAGCCGTGTCTCTACAAATATATTCACAAAACAACTAACTGCACAGCTCAACCCTTAAATTGTGTAGTTTAATATGGAACAATATTCAGTATGTAGGGTGGGTAAGGATTCTTAAAGAGTACAATAAAGTATGTTTTGTTAGTATCTGTACACTTCTGCTAGATACAGAGTAATGTAAACATATATGTAATCAGGTTGAATGGTGACAACTTTTATGCAATACTATTTGTTTATGAATATTTTAGGTCAGTTTTTATTTTTGTCTAATAACCAATAAAATAACGGACATTACTCGTCTTGACGTTATTTTGAAGTTGATTTACCGTACGATATATTTCTAAGGTTGATTGCTTTCAAGATATGCTTATACATATGTACTTTACTTATGTTGCAGTAACACTGATCACATACGAACAAAAATTATAGCCTAAAGAGCCGTTCCCACGGTGCGCAATTCTACGCACTAAGAACCTACACAGTTTGGTGTTTGCAAGCTAAAATAGTGGTGCGGTGCTGTACGTGGTCTCAGGCACCACCGTGGGACCACCTCATAAAATGAATGAAAGATGTCTAAACTTCAATATTTGTGCGCGCGCCACACGGGTCAAAATAATTAAAATTCAGCAGGTAATGGAACATGAAATACTTTCAGAGCTTTCGGGCTTCGTAATATTGTGCAGTAAAAATGAGTTTTCGTTGTGTATAAATAACTTAAAAATATATAAGTAAAGAAAAACTCTAAGCACCCACCTTGTTGCACTTCCGTGTTGGATACTTTACTTCGTTCAGATTTTTCACAATAGGAAATTAATGTCGAATTTAATAGATTACACAAAAACACCAATTAAGCCGTTTAAACTAAAAAACGTTTTGACACATTATGTGTGCAAAAGCTGCGTTCCACTTATCAAACGAAACGCTTGCAACACCCGTTTTCGGTTCACTTGAAACGTCATAAATGACGTCATTGATGGCGACCGCATTGAACTTGATAGAATGGTCATTATAAATATAATTAATACATAAGTGAGGTTGTCAAAATGTCACAACATATTTTATACTAACTATGTGAAATGACTTAATGCCGTGGTTTATTTTATAAAAGACAGTTTATGTAGAAACTTTCGTAGGTATATACGTCCGATTTGGTGGCCGATCTTTTCGCATAACGTTTGTTGCCATACATCAATTGATATAATCATCAAATAGCATAACACTGATATCACATAATTACCTAAGTAACAGTTACTGCTAAAAAAAAGTCTGAGAATCAGTAAAATCTGGCGGCGCGGCGGTGAGGCCAGTAATCCTAAGCTTATTGTGGGGGTGTTCCCAGGTTACCGACATAGGGAGATTCCCTGGAGAGGCAGGTATGCGTAGGCATTTTCATGGGTCATCAAAAAAAAAAAGAGATGGGTCGGCGTAGACTTTGCCATTTGACAGCACTTGTCATATTTTGTTCGCCGCATCAATTTAACCAAAACATTTTAAATTTAACCACCCAAATAGTGAATACTGACACAATGAATATGGCGGAATTGTGAGAGCGGCCATATTCCTGTCGCCTACAGTCCATTTTTTTAAAAGTTTGGATCACCATGCTTTCGCTTTAGTGGAACTGCATAGCGATTCTGTAACTCAAATCAAAAAACAAAACAAAAACATTATTTGTGGCCAACTGAACATTTTGACATTTTATTCTCCTAAATGACAGGATAATTTAATTGAGTTACAGAATCACTCGGCAGAAATAAAGCGGTCGTGGTCGCGCTCGTTTCCGACCTTCAGTGGAACGCACCCAAAGCCAATACAATAAAAAAATTGAAATTAGAATATCAAATTTAACATTAATTTTAAATCAAATTAGAATTCGATATCCAAAATTTATTTGTTCTTGGTTCTTTGAAGAAAATCTTTTTTACCGTACTTACCTAATAAGATTTAAGTAGATTACAAATACTAAGCGAATATTTGCAATTGCCGGCTAATTGGTTCGGAAGTAAATTTTCACTTTTCATTACAATATTTTCAGTGTAGCCACATTCGTTGTTAAAATAAGATTTCTTGAGATTGATTTGAAGCAATGTTGGTATACCTACTTGAGCTTGAAGAGTAGGTTACTAAATTCACCAACAAAATTACGCAAAAATGTCAATTGTACAAAAAATTACAACGCTCACAGATCAGCCGATGTAAAAATAAGCCATTTTATTAGGTATGGGTAGGGCGGCAAGTTTTCAAGACGTAGTCTACCAAGACTAATTAAAAGTTAACATATGATAATCTGCGGGCAAAAATCTATTATAGTAGTAGAAATAATCACATACCCTATAGTAGGCCGATATGACATAGTGACGGCATCGTATTCCATAACAAACTTGATAATTCTTAGCATTTCTATCGGATGACTAATTAAAACAAAACTTTCGCTGTCCGCTTTGATACCACCAACTTTCTAACCGAAATCTTCGTTCGACACTCACCTAAATCACGCTGACGTTGAAATCCTCCGGTAAAATATTCTGTTAGAAATTCGCAGTTTTCTTCTTAAGGCTGTCTCGAGGAAATAAATAAGAATAGACTTCAAAAGAAAGTATTAAGATTGGTGCAGCGTATCGTGAGTGGTTCACGGAAAATCGTGATGCAGAGTGGCGGCGGTTTCTGAAAACGATACTAACAGAAACCAAGTCCTTTGTAATAGTCCTTACTAATAGGTATCATAAAAGTGAAGATGTGTGTCTGTCTGTGGGTACCAATTTCTCGTGGAAGTGGCTGAATGAATTTATTGAATTTTCGAGTAGCTATAGTTTAAGCGCCTGGGATGAAAGTTGGCTACTTTTACTTGAAAACTTTTATCAGACTATAGCTTCGTTGTCTTATTTATCGGATCATTAATAAAATAAGCGGTTTCCTTTAAAAAGTACATAAATTAAACGCAATAATGAAAAATTTAAAAGTTTAGAAAAAATATATTTGTCATTACCTATTTTTTTAATTCCTCACCCCTAGCTATCACAAAGCTGCAGGGTAAGTATTTATTAGTAAAGAGAATGTAAACAAACTATTCCTAGTATTTAAAAGAAAAGCTTGCATTCATTACCGTTGTGTAATGGAACCAATTACCCCAACTAAGTGCTTTTCAGTTACAAAGGAAATTAAAATACGGAACACACGCGAACAGGTTAACCGAGAAAATTCGATAGTTCACGTTTTAGTTGGCTTCCAGCTTGCTTTGGAAGAACTATTTTAATTAACCGGGTAGTAGCTAGGTTTTCAAATTGTTTCAATAGTTTGCAACTAGGTGCCAAACTCATTTTCATTTGGAATGTTCAATTTAATGTAAGGTATACTTAGATATAAAAAAAATACGCATTAAAAAGAAAAACAGGCCGAGTGCGAATATGACTCAAGCATCAAGGGTTCCGTACAAATTATCTCTAAAAAAGGCAAATATAACATTTGTTGTATGGAATTGTTTTAAGAAAATTGTTATTATAGCGGCAACAGAAATACATGATCTGTAAAAAATTCAACTGTCTTGCTATCATGGTTCATGCGATACAACCTGGTAAAATACAGACGAATGGACAAACAGCGGAGTCTTAATAGGTTCCCGTTTTTACCCCCTTTTTTTGTCTTTTTTATCGGAGTGGTGGGGGTCGTGTGTGGGACTTCCACCTCGGCAGCTGACACGTCGCCAAGGGGACTACCCACTACAACCCCGCGGCGGCCCGTCCTCGCCGCGTTGGTGAAGTCGTGGGACCGGCCTGAGCCCTACGCCACAACCCGTTTTCCCACCGCTGAACCAACCGTGAAGCATCGGATGCCGCGGCCGCCACACCGCACCATCCGAACATCCACCATTTCCCCCCTGGGTGCTGGGTGCACCACAAGACCGGCCCCAGTAGGATTTCGCCATCCCGCAACAATGAACCATAAAAGGAACACGATTGCGGGACGCCCTGTTTGTACCCCTTCCCTGCTCTGTGCAACACAAGTATTCCAGAGAGCCGCACGAGGAGGTACGCGCACCCCACTCGTTTTTACCCTTTTTTTTTTGTTTGTCCAGGAAAATGCCTACGCATACCCGCCCCCTCCAGGGAAAGGAGACGGGTTATGTCGGGCTCGCACCGACTAAAAACCTGGAGTTGTCCTTCTGGCCGTCGTCTTTCTGGCCCGTTTTTACCCTGGGTACGAAACTCTAAAAACAACTGCAAAATAACAAAAATAACAAAAAGTTGTCATCAAAAACAATAACAACATTGTTTTCGTTGCAGCTATAAGTTTATTAATCCGAGTAGTTTCCAACAAATAGGTTTTCAATTATTTTGAAGGCTGAACAATTTGCCCGTCGGCGCGCGGCAGACAGTTTGCAAGTTAGATTGAAAGCATCCCTTACCCTGCGACCCCTGCGCCCCCCCGCCTCGCCCGCCACGTACAGTCAGAATAAGAAAAAAAACATAGATAACAATTAGTTAGATTATGTGTAGATCATGGATCCATCAAATACCAACTTATGAGAGTATTTTCCTGCCGCCGCAAATAAAATGTTTCTGGACTGGAATGTTTTAAAAGGAACTGGAGCGGGCACAACGTGCAATACTAAAAGTTCTTTTTTATCTGCCTTTTCGATACCCAACCGACGCATTATACGAATATACTCAAGTTCTTTCAGTTCGCAAAATGTTCGTTTATCAATGTATAAGACGCTACCACAGGCAACATATTCCAGATGTACAACAGGTAAACAATAGAAGAAAAAACCGTTGTCCTATTCCGAGAGTTAGCAGTAGATTTGCGGAAAGAAACTTTGCGTACCTGGCTCCTAAATTCTACAATGCATTTTTATCTACTCAACCGGATGCTAAAAACCAGTCTAACTACAACATCAAAAGTACTATAAAGCTATGGCTTAACAAACTTACATATCACGATATTGAGACACTACTTGCCACTTAATCACCAAAGTCAAACAATATTAAATTATTACTAATTAAAAACAACATTATTTGCCAATATTTCTCACACTTTTAATCAAGTAAATAATTGTTAAATACAAAAATGTACGTAATTCTCACTTCTTGCTTGTTTTGTAAAAATCGTAATTGTATTTTTTATTCTTTTAAAGTCATTTTTCTTTTTTAAATATTTGTATAAATACCTAGACTGTATTACAAAACTGTGGATGTGAACCCGCTGTCCTCTGAAACACAGTTTCCATAAACTTATTGGAGGACAGAGTTTGTTTATGTTATTGTAATGCTGTTATTGAATAAACGTTATTATTATTATTATTCTTATAATGGTTCGATCTTTTAGTGTGCGCTAGCCTAATACGCGTTTATTTTATGATGCTGATGAAAAAAAAAAATTACCCAACGACATTATGAGCCATATTGATGAACATTGTATCGCATGTGTTGCAACGGCTGAACCGATTTGGTTGATTTCTGTTCGGTAAGTCTTACAAAAGTTTATATCGTGAATAAAACCGTAAAAAAATGCAAGGGAATAGTAAAAACATAAATTTTCTAGACTCATATAAATCACTGGAAAAAGGTCTGTTGTGACAGCTAGTGAAGAAATATACTTACAACATATTTTCTTAAATTTAGTTTTTATCATTATTATCTCATTATTTTAAAAAAAAGTTTTTTTGTAATGTAAATAATAGCCTATTTTTCAATAAAAGCGGAACATACAAACAGGCAGACAGACATACACATTTTCGTATTTATAATAATTAAATAATATATAGTAGGGAATCTTTTAAAATGTTCGAAAATTGATAATTTTCAAGTTGTGGTGCTGACTGTTCATAGATCCACACGTGGGTATTAGATACGTGGAAGGTTTTTACTGGATCCAGGTGAAAGTTTAATAATATTGACGTAAAAGATGAGATGAGCTGGTTACGAAACTAATGTACGTTTCATGATTGTTTCAAATTTATGCATCATTTAAAAAAAAAAAAATGGTGGCCGTGACTATTAGGTATTTGTGGCGGTAACCAAAGAGAACAAAAAAAGTTTGCTTCATAATCGAAGCCTTAAATTTGTAAAACCTTTTCATTCAGCTGGATGGATCGACTTTCACTTGTACATAAGCAAATAAAAAATGTTTTTTTTTATTTGCAATACAACGAGTTTAAACTAATCGTTACACAGTAATGCAGAAGGTTCTGAGCCGAGGTACTCGGTGATTTTATTTTTTTTATTTAAGCCCTTGAGGAGAAATTAAACCGAAAATGTTCATTTGCTAGCCATAGAATTAATATGGATATTCTATAACACCCTAGGTGCCCCTAAAGCTAGACCCCGTGCCCCTAGCGCAGCAAGCACTTGTGTTTAAGGTATCACACAATGGGCAATCAATCAATTTATAATTGTTTAACATTAAGACGTCAAATATGTTTTACGAGAGTTATAAATATTGTTAAGCGAATGATTTCCTTAATTTTATATCAGCCAGAAAAAAAAAGTAAAAGTAATAATAAAAACCAGCCAAGTGCGAGTCGGACTCGCGCACGAAGGGTTCCGTACCAAAATTTTCTGCCTGTTTATTAGGATCGAGTAAAAATTGCTTAAAAATTAAGTTTTCTGTATCCCCTTTAATATTTACTTTATTGTTATTTAATTATTAGTTTGAAAGGTAATATACAAGTAAATATTCTGTGAAAATTTGAGCGTCTACCTAAATCAAAAAAATACGAAAACAAACACGATTATTGTATGGGGACACCCCTCTAAATATATATTACTAGCTTTTTCCCACGGCTTCGCACGCGTTAAATTCGGAGTAAAACCCCTTTCCCTATTCTATAAGGTAAATTGAGATCTTTCCCGAGTTACACTTTTCGCTAACTTATATACTGTCGCAGACATTTTTTTATATCATTTCAAGAGGAATAATTCTTTCATACATAATATATTTTTGGTATCTTGAACCGTTTTCGCAGCGCACGCAACGAAAGCCCTCAAGGATGAATATTTTTCCCCGTTTTTTTTCACACTTTCCATTATTTCCTCGCTCCTAATCGTTGCAGCGTGATGTTATATAGCCTAAAGCTTTCCTCGATAAATGGTCTATTCAACACAAAAAGAATTTTTCAATTCAAACCAGTAGTTCCTGAGATTAGCACGTTCAAACAAACAAACAAACTCTTCAGCTTTATAATACTAGTATAGATTTTAGTATTTGTTGTTATAGCGGCAACTGAAATACATAATTTGTGAACATTTCAGCTTTCTAGCTATCATGGTTTATAAGATACAGCCTGGAGACAGACAGACAGACTTAGTAATAGGATCCCGTTTTACCCTTTGGGTACGGAACCCTAAAAAGATAGTTCAATGGGGCTAAACTTCATAAAAGGCAACTTGCTACATTTTACAATTTAAATGTTTAATTCTAAGAGATTGATATTCATCGATAAATCAGCCGCTCAGATTGAATTAACAATACCTTTGTTATAAGATTTTATTCTTTGATGTAATAAAAACAAAATTGTATGTTAAAATAACTTTCCTCTTAATGAATTGTTGTCGAATTCATTAAATGTCTCAGTTTATGTCACAAAGATCTTCGTAATGAGATTCATTTCCTATTTACACAATACTAATGAATTTAGCTTTCTTTAGAAGCCTACAAATAATGTAAATAAATTAAACTTTGTCAATTAAGAAAACGTTAATCATTATAACAATTACACTAATTTACACTTCAGCCTTCACTGAATTCAATGAAATTCTTGAATAATTAAATTTCCGTAAAGTTGTGGAAGAAAATTGTTTTGTCTCTGCGAAGTGGAAAGATTACCGCTTGTTTTAAACTCTAATGTAACAACTGTCATGGGAATATAGACTTTATGTTTTATGCTTTAAGACTGTGTTTACCAAAGTCATTAAAGTTAACACATACTTACCAGATTTACAATATGTTTTGGAGCTTGCATAGTCAATTGACTTTGTTTTAAGGAACTCAACAAATTCCGTATAAATATGGCTAAAATTTAATTTGTAGCAGCCGTAGCAATATGTAAAGTTGTACAACATACTTCCTTTTGTTAGGATTTTAAATGCGAAAGTTTGCGTGGATGTTTTTATCTCTTTTCCGCAAAACCTAGAAAACGTATATCAATAAAATATAATTATAATATATCGTATATTAGTATAAAGATGGTCATTAACCACAAATATCACATGGGGTGTTTTCTACTGCGAGAAAGTTTCATTTTAAACGCGAATGAGTCGCAAAATTTTAACACCTACAAATCCTAACTCCGCAAACATAATATAAGATTTACTACAAAGTAAATGATGGCGTAACTGTTATTTCCACACAAGTTTTAATAACCGCACCTGCACTTTTCTCTCCCAGTCTACTTTGTTGCCAGCACTAAATTATTTTACGCAGATACTTGCAGTAGTTGCAACCGTGGAATTATTCTGTGGCATGTTGAAATGTTGCGCGGATTGCAGCCGGGTTAGTCGCACGTTTAACTGTTTCGGACAGGTTTTATAACTGGGATGTGGTGCAAGTTAAACGTGTGTATTAACTAACATGTACACTGAGAGTGAGTGGTGTGTGACGTGGCAGTAGTTGAAGTTCGGTGTGAGAGACCCTGACTGGGTCTCTAAAGAGGTTGGTTGTTTTTAAGATGAATAAAAAAAAATGATAAATAATGAAAATTACTGGACGATAGCAAAATAGAGGTTGGCCAAATAGTTGGGAGAAACTTTATTTTTAAGGTAAAACGCAGAAAATCACATTAACATTAATTATATTATAATGACCCTGTTCTAAATGAAATGAAAACCAATTTCGAGGCTTGTTTTAATACTAATACTATTGTATCTATAGTCGCTTTTATATAATTACTGTAACTATTGAAATTTCAAATAGTTTCTTACTACAACGAACAGCCATATCAACTTTACATACATCCACATGGTTACAAGTTGTGAGAGCTGTAGCGTAGCTTAGCGCACAGAATTTTTTAACATAGCTTTTTCAAACACGACATGACATAATTATCGCTAACATTGGTGTAAATCGGCAATCCCATGGTGTCTTAAACCTCGCATCGCACCGCACCGCACCGCACCGCATAAAATAACAAACACAAAATTTTACTTAACCATTAAAAGTGTTTATTAGTGTTTGATAATTTGTAACTTTTTATAAGAAAAAAAATAAGTTACGCAAAATAATAATCAAACTTAAGACAATGCTTAGAATGTTAGTTTAGTTTTGTAATTCAAAGTTTCCTTTGACATATACTTAGTAATTTCAGCTTATTTACATTTGATTTTTAGAATTTAGAAGAAACATACAAACACATATTTTCTACATCGCTTTAACAACACTCGCACATAAAATTTAACCAGAAAACCAGCGAATATATCCGTATTTCAAAAAGAGCATTTCCCCGCGATAACGTGTTATCTCCGCGTCGCAAGATTCAATTTCGCGGGTTCTAATCCTGCGCAGCGTGGATCTATGATAGTGGGAGCGATTCTGGAAACAGTCAAGAAACTAAACTAAACATATTGTAGTGCTTTGCATTTATACTAAATATTGGAAACATACAGGTATGTTAGTCTTACTATACTTAGACTACATCATTGTCAAATGAATTCGCTAAATTAACTTAACTTTCTTTCACCAAAATTATTATAAAAAAACATTATAGTAGTTTATAAATAATAAAAAATAATAATAGCCTATAAATGTTTTAATAGTTGAGCTCAAGCCTCCTTCTCAGATAGCGAGAGGGTTTGAGCCGTAATCCACGACGCTGGCTCGTTGCGGGTTGGTGGATCACATGATGGATAATCATCAAAACCCTCATGTTTTCCCTCGCCATTAGTGCGTGATAAACATGTACATACTTTGAAAATACCAAATTAGTGGTACTTCCTATTGAGGATCGAACCCGGAACCTTCGCTATAATAGACCCGTTCCTGTTGCCACAAGGCTACCACGAACTAGTATTAGTTTACTTATAGAAATTAAATAACAACAAAACATAACAGTGACAGACACCACATTTTGCAATACACGTAAAGTTTTAGGTTTACTCACCAATTTTTTTTTTCCTTTTTTCACATCACTGCCATATAAATGATAGCATTATTTTTATTTCAGTTTAGTTTGGGTTCCAGAATCGAGGCCAGTAGTGCGCATTCGACGCATTCTACTTTAGAAGCAATTCTATATAAACCGGGATTAAATCTACCGCGTCTATGGCTTTATTTGATATATCCCCGTCTTGTTTTAGTGATAAACAAGGCGCCGATATGTCTTTAAATAAATTCAATACGAAGAAAAGCTGTTCACAATGAATAAGCAATGAAATGGGTATTTTTGTTTAACTGCTATTCAATTTGATTTTATTGCATCTTAAAGGTGAAAAAGACTAGTTTGTGAGTATGGATGTATGTATGGATTCTTTCACGTAAAAGCTTCTGGGTGGATTTTAATGAAACTTTACAGTAATATAGGTTATACATCAGAATAACATATAGGTTACTGTTTACCGCGGGAAAACTTCTCATTCCCACGGGAAACCGACTTACACGCGAACGGAGGTTGAATTGATGACAAAATTATAACTTTTAACAATTAGAGTCGAAGTTTTTTGGGGATAATAATCAGATCAAGTAATTGTGTTTCTACAGAATTGGACATGTGTCTTGCTGCTTATCGCTTATTTGAACCACTTTAACATTTGTCAAGATCTATGTGTGACAACGTTAAAATTGATTGACAGTACCTGACGATATTAAAATAAGACTTTTGTTATAATTATTCAGAATGTAAATAAAATATTGTTTTACTTACAAATTAAAATTTCTCGAAAAAGTATTTGAACAACAAACCTATCGTACAAATTTAATTATAGTTATACGCAATTTACCCGTTTACTATGATTCCTCGTATCGTAAGTATTCATTTATTTATAAACTTTTTTGTTGTAATTATATTCAATTTTCAATGCAGTAGTTTTCGATAACATGCATGTTTGTAAGTGCAAAACGTGTATAGCTAAGAAAGCATGATTTATCAAATTATTTGTTTCATTGCAAATAATTTAGAGAATATTCATATTACTCATTTGAGTTTTGAATACGTTTGAAACACATTTTCAAACATGAAATAGTTGATTAAAACGACGGGTCCCAAGAACAAAATCGTATACTAATATACAACAAAATTAGTTTTATTATTTATATGTATTTGGCGTCATATTAGCTATATAAATATGTTTAATTTTTTTTTATAAAACTTATACTTTAGTAGATACCCAAGCGAACATCATCCTATTTGAATTTGACTTCAAAGAACAATACAGTATGAACATGTACAAGCTTGTTCCTCTGAGTTCGCAACTCGCGCGCAGCATTGTATCGTCAGACGCGGGTTTGTTCTCGGGGCGGGGTCTTTATTGACAGGGCGCGACTATTTCTCTAACAATTCCAATTGATGTCAATCAAAAGTTAAGATTTATTGTTCATTGCATATTATACAATGACGGCCTTATCAACGAACCGAAGTATTTTTAATTTAGCACTTAGTTAACCCAGAAAAAAAAACACCTTCGTTCAACTCTAAGTGAGAAAACGGACGAAGAAAACTTAAATTTAGATGAGTACTGATAAAAACATTCACATTAAATAATTACATACTCGTTAAAATATTTTTGTACAACTCAATACATTATTCACTTGGAAAGTACCAACAACTGTAAATTACTGTCGTTTGTGATTATTAGATGTTTTTCTTAGAAAATCTTAAATAATCATAAAACATTTTTTTTATTTTTATTTTGAAGTTAAAAATAATTAAGTTATTTTAAATATGAATTCCAACTAAGATACTCAATATTTTATTTTAAGAACAATATTTTCACATACGTCTTTCTTCTCCTTAAATGCATTCAAAATTTACTATTGCTTGCGCCGATCCGACATTGTACTATGGAAAACTTATTGAAAAAAAATGACGCATGTAATTTTAAGTTTTTGTTCTTTGGCATTAATTTTATTATACGATTTTGTTCTACTATTAACTTAATAAATATAAAACTTTTTTTAACAAAAGTCACATCGATGATTTCCTTATAAGTATGGTATTTTGTTTTTTGAATATTTAATTATTAATTTTTATTGGTTCATGACAGAACCCGAAGATTCTTATAACGCTGCCTTGAACTCCCCAGTATCGCTTTAGGCTTAAATATTAGAAAAAATGTGTGATGATAGTATCGAAATATCACAGCATCAAACACAGTAGTAACATATAACAGTACTTCTCCTCTTTGCCTATTCCTTTACTTCATCAACTCACAAATTATGATGTTACTAGTGGCCGCCCGCGGCTCCATTCGCGTGGAAGTCGGTTTCCCGTGGGAATGAGATGTTTTCCCGCGGTAAAAAGTACCCTATGGTTTATTCTGATGTATAACCTATATTATTGTAAACTTTCATCCAAATCCGTCCAGTGGTTTTTACGTGAAAGAGTAACAAACATCCATCCATCCATCCATACTTACAAACATTCACGTATATGAAATTAGTAGGATTACACCTTTATTATATCCTAATTTTACACCCTCCAGTTTTGATAACTCACCAGCAAATCACTTGGAAGAATTTAAAGGAACTCTAGCTTCCACTCCATCCCTTCTCATATGGTTTTAGCTACGCCTATGCATTCTCTACTAAATACACTCAAAAAAAAAACTAATGATCTTTGTCCCATCCATTGTTCATGTCTAGATCATAAAGTCCTAGGTAATAACACCAACTCGGAAAAAAATACTAGGAAATGTTAAGTGTTAGATAATAAGTCTGACGTAAAGGGATGAAAACTGAAAATTTGGATAAGAGCTGCTTCAAAAATAAGAAAACTTAGTGATGATGAAGTTATTGGAATGTTTGACGAAGTTTTGCGAACTTGGGAGTCGAGAATAGCAGTGGAGTAATATTGCAAAATATGTTCAAAACATCAATGTGAAATATGCGGTGCTCATCGCAGTATCTCTAAGCTCACCAATGATCAAATACAGAACTTTGAGAGCCATGTAAAAAAAGCCAAGAAAATTGCACGGGGTTTGAAACAAAAACTTGAACATGAGGCAATAGAATTCAATGAATCTAATGCTACCGCAGTATCTGACTTTTAAAAAGTTTTGACTTGACTATAACGAAAGTAAAATATAAAAAAATTGTAAGCATGTATGATATTGGTGTAATAAGGTTCATTTACCTAATGGTTTATATTTTAAAGTCTCACTCTATGATTCAGAAGATAATCATCATGAAGGAGACAATGTTGGTGTGAACTAATAGGAACTGGTTAATAATGTTACTCAAAAATGTAAAGTAATTTTGCGATGAGAAATATACTTTTAAAACACAGGTTATGATTTACCTTTTGAACATCATAAAAAAAGATTAAATTTAATTTAAAATCCGTGATAATTATTATAATATTTAGTAATACCACAACAAGAAAGTATATTATTAAGTTGCTAGTTTTATTTTGTTTTATGTTAATGACAATATAAACAAAAATAAAAGCTTTTAATAGATTTTTTGACATTCAATTACTACATAATTTAAAGGCAAAGCCAACATACGATGTAATTATATGTAACAATTACGAAGTAAAACATCGCAAAAATACTTAAGACATCTGCAGTTTCATCAAACAAAGTCGTATGTGCAGTTAGTGCTTAGTTCATTCCATAAAACAAAATCAGATTTTATTATAGGAACCGAGTTTTACAGAAATAATCTTTATTACTAAATATAAGAACGTGAAAATAATGTAATTTAATAAAACAAATCACCTTTGAATAAATTCCATACTCAAATATTTTTTGTAACGGAGTAACTGACATTTTACTTTGCTCGCAACAAAAAAGCTGCGTACTGAAAACTGAACATTCGGTAGATACGACTTTGTTCTTGGGACCCGTCGAAAAATACCACGCTCTGCCAAAAACAAAACTAGTTACGCTCAGTTTTAAAAATAAATTCTCCATAAAATATATTATTCAAGCTCTGCAGATAGCGACTGGTACGTATGCCGTGTACATAGTGACCATAGCTCCGGCTTGTTTATATGACGATGTAATGTTTGTAGGCAAAATGAAAGCGAATAGAGTAGAACACGCGTGTTCACATGATTGCAGCCGGCAATAGGATCGCGTTGATTGATGAAACAACTATTTGTACGTACGAGTTTTATGTATAAAAGTGTTAGTTTGTGTAAACAAAATAGGTAATTATTTGAGAGGTTTGTAAAAATAACAGGTGTGTCTTTTGCAAGAATATATTGTTTTGTTTGTTAAAATCAGCTGGCTTCCGATTGCGGACTGACTCGTTTTGAAAAAACAACTTAGTTTAATAATTATATAAAAGTTTGCCCTAGCAATTACAGCTTTCTACTGGTTTGTGGTTATTAGTAACAGAAATTTCATCCATCCTAAAAAATATAGAGAACTGAAGTGGTTTTATATTTTTTAATGTTCCTCGCCCATTGTTAGAAGCCGAAGTTGTAAAAACCGTTTTTCATTTAGCGTATGGTACTACCCATTATGAAAGTTTTATTAAACGTCTTCTCTTGTTTGCATCTAATTGTTCGTTTCCAATGTTAGTGTAATAGTATTGAACTGCGAATAATAAAGTCAACTTATTGCGTCTATTTTGTATAGATTTTAAATAAACCTTTAGCATTTATCGCGTTTACTTTGCAGTATTTCTGTTGCTTTCCCATTGAACTACTTAGTATTTCTTGACAATGAATTAATTGGCATTCAGTTTTTCAATTCTACTAAATAATTTATTCAAATATGGTATTAACCATTAGACCAGAAGGTATTTGTATCAAAGTTTACACATGGAATAGGTTTTGAAGTAGTTTATCTAAGTTATGGAGGAGCACATTCGTGGCACGGCGACTCCGCGGTCATCCATCACACGCTGTATAATCGCTGGTACAAGGCAAGAGCAACGGGACTTGTTCTGTTAAAAGAGTTCTATGTTGAAATTTTAACTATTTCATAGCAGGAATATTAATTAACATTGTTATTTATATTTGTAGTGATATGCATAATAAGTATAGTATTAGTAACAATATTTGTAGAGAAGTATAAGTAGCAATCAATTACAGCTTGTATTTCTGATGTAACAATTCATAATTGATTGTTTCTTGGCACCAATTAGAAATAGTAAAAAATGCTATTCTACTTCCTTATATTATAAATGTGAAGGTTTGTATGTTTTTTACTCAATTATCAAATATCTTTTTGATAATTGAGTAAAAAACATACAAACCTCAGCTGTGTCACATCTGACCCTATCTTAGTAAATATGCGACTATCCCAGAACTATGAAAAGTAGAAGATATGTGCCCGCCTCATCTGCTGACTAGTGCCCCGCAGTAATCTCGGGCCCCGCGGGACTTCGCAGCCTCCACTTAATGCCCTTCACTACTCGCTACTTGCTACTTACCGACGTCGCACCTCTAATACAGGGTGTACTTTGAATACTTAACTTAAGAATATGTTGAAGTTAGTTTTAAAACTTAGTCTTAGTATCTAATGTTTCTTAACTTAAATGAAACCTAAGCGGTTGGACTTATAGGACAATTTTGCTTGGAATAGGCAAGAAAAATACTGTTAAAAATGATACAGTACCACTCACTATATTTGGAAAACATCTAACAAGGTAATTTTACTAAACGTCGCCACATCACATCTAACAGTGTCCAAGGAACGAATAGAGATCGTTTACCATACGTTTAAACGACACGCATTATATTATAAACTGTTTCAGTTCCGGCTAGCTACAAACTGTGTTAACTACGTAGAAACACCATATTTTTTCCAAGTCTATCAAAACCATCCCGGACTTGAAGGGATAGTTTCGAGATAGCGCTGAACTGTTTTAAATTAGTTTATAAGAATTCAGAGCTTCGTCTACGATGGCCTTCAGGAATGGCGCTTTGGGTAAAATATGATTACGGCAGTGAATTTTAACTTAAATTTATACTAATTAGGTATACAAATTATATACCTTAAAAATCATGAGTGTATTTACTTACTTATTTGTCAGTGGAGATATTCTGTTACTGCCAATACCTAACATAAACTGCTATTAAAATAACTACGTAAATATTTTATTTTGTAGGTTTTTAATTGCAGTTTATATGCAACTCTGCAGTAACAATACCTTCACAGGTGAACCCCATACAGTGAACGTTCCATTTTAAATTGAATAATCTTTCAATAAGGAAACAATTTCCACACAACTGCACGGTATTGCAACACACAATATTTACGTCTCCCTTTAGAGCTGACTTCCATCAAGCTACAATATTTATAACGCGGCAAAAGCCTTTAGAGGCTTTTCGTATTCGACAAGAGTTTATACTAGCTTCAAAATTGTACAATGCAAGCTTTAACAAAACTTAAAGAAATCCTACTAATATAAACGTGAAAGTTTGTGAGGAAAAAACTACTGGACGGATTTTGATGAAACTTTACAGTACTAATATAGGTTATACATTAGAATAACACATAGGGTACTTTTTACCGCGGGAATACTTCTCACTCCCACGGGAAACCGACTTCCACGCGAACGGAGTCGCGGGCGGCCACTAGTAATATATATATGGTTGGTTTATACATAGTCTTACTGTATATTGTGAAGGTAACACAACGTTGTTTGCTTATGAGCTGATTATGATGAAGTGCTCCTGAAAACAGGTGATAACATGCCACAAGTAGTGGTGCCTTAGTGTGAAGGCATTTCGTAATTAATGGATATACTTAATGTCGGAGGTCGCTTGTATGGGATGATGGATTAGGTAAAAGTATTTCTACCATAACTAGCTAAATATACGAACTATTTAAAATATTTATAAGGTAGGTACTTCTAAGTTCTTTTATGGCTTAAACGATATTCAAAAAATACCTACCTATGTAAATTGCGAATAAACGGCGATTATTTGTTTTGTGGATACATTAATATAAGGAAAAGCGCCAAAGAACGATGTTTTCAATAAATTGCAACTTGTAAAATAATTAAAGTTTGATGTAACAGTTTAATATACGAAAATACCCATTGTTACGCCTTTAAATTTAATGAAGCTTGTCATTTCCATTCGATGAAAAACATTTAATTCCATAGGAAAGGTAAATCAATTTATAATTACATATAATAATGTTATAATTACATTATCTACGTTAAAAAACGAAATTTTTACTACATTTTTGTTCATTTTTCTTAAATACGACCATGTTTAATTTACCAACGTTAGCAAAATGATTTAGGTAGGATGTTGCTCTTTGTAAGTTAAAAGTTGGACCAAGTAAATGTCCTTTACCAAGAGGTCCAGTTTCTGTACCTCGTGAAGCTAGGCACAAATGCTAGCCTGCAGCGCAATTTACTGCTAATATCACTTACTTTGAACGAAGCGAGTACTTTCGCAAAGCGCCCCAACTCTCCAGTGACCAAGAATTATAACCTAACTATATATACCAACGTTCAATTTTATGTGACTTTTAACAGTGCGCTGCATAGAAGCTTTTGATTAAGTTCATCATTCGAACAGGATTTTCCTGACACGCCTTCAAATAAAACAGCGTTAACATGCTTCCATATTTAAAAATATATACAATTAACAAAGGAAGTTACATTTCGAAGCTAAAAGCATTACCAACCCCACTTACATTTCGGCTTCCCTGCAAGTGGAACAACTACACAATGTTTCATCGGCACGGCTGTAAGTACGCGTGAGTCTACCATCATTACTGCAAGCTTCGCCGGAACTACATTTGTGAGTACAGTGCCTCAATCACGAATATCTTGTGAAATGCACAGTTAATGTACCAAGTTGTCTGAACGAAAATGTAGGTTGACGATAGAAGCGATCACGAAGCACCTACGTACCGCTACAGTTAACTCGATGATCACTGCATAAAAAGACAGAGGTGAAAAAAAAAATTGAACAAGTTTTAAAAAATGCGCATGATCGCCAGATTTAGTTACTTTTACGTCCATTAGCGCGCAGTCTACATGCATTTTAAATATGATGATACTACGCCCCGATCTGAGAGTTATTCGTGATTAGGCTACAGCACTCACCGACGTACCTCCACGAAATGCGGTCACATTTTATACACAAACGTTATTCACATTGAATTTAACTGAAAAAGTGTTTTCAACTCTCGTTTAAGAAGAAATGGACGGCGTCGTTACTGTGCCACTTCTGGGCGAGCAAAATGTTGAAGTTTTAAATATTTTTTTTTACTTTTAAAAATTTTACTGTACCTACCGTCTGGCAGGTTATGTTTAATACGTGATAATTGAGTTAAGAATAGTTTTAAGTTTTTTTTTATTATTTATTTACACTTTATGTACAACATACATTAAACAAGAAAGAAGTTAAACGTAAAAGAGAATAAAAACATATGTACAAAGGATTCTTTTTAATCTTAATAAATATAAACTACATTTAAGAAATTATATACACTAATAAGATTTTTTTTTACTTTTTAGTATATAAATTGGTCCCGAAGTAATAAGAGGTAAGTATGTTATTTAGTATATTATTTATTTATTATACCTACAGCAAAATTGCTACGTTTGCCCAGTGTCAGATGAAGAAAATATTCTGTAACAAGTAAGTATATTTGTCAGATCTTGATATTAAGTCAGAAGGTTGTTATCAATAATATGTTTTAGTTGTAGCTTATCACAAACTTATTAATATATATAAAATATTTTATATTTTGTACTTCGTTTTTGTATGTTTCTTTATTATTTTTGTAGATGTTTTAGGTCTACTACTTTTTCAGGTAGTTGCATAAATGCTATCGTTCAATAGCATATTTTAAAACTTAAAAAAGACGTGTCATTCGTATCAATTATTTGCTTCGGATGTTAATTCTTTTTTATTTATTTTTTTGTATGTAATTAAAAACTATCTGTTAGTAATATTTTTAATTTAAACATTTTTACCGTTTTTTTTTATATATTTATAATGCGCATATGTAGGTACCTCAATTTTGAAACCCAAAATTAAATTACTTAATATACGTCCGTCCATTGTAGGTAGGTACCCTAACTAACTCACTGTTCCGCCTTGTATCTACTAGCTATGACATGACGAAAGCTAATTACAACGACTTAATCAAATAAGAAAAGTGCCTTCAAACTAAATTAATATCTTTTAAAACATAAACTAATATTACACAATATCAATTTTATTATATCAACAACTGAAACTTTATTTATTGCCTCTAATTAAAATTTTAAATCTATACCTACACATTATAAAATAGACCGTGAAATACACTGTGGGCAACTTAACATACGACAAACTTATATTTGCGGTTGGAACAATTAGTCGTGTCTAGTGACCTAACCGCAAAATTAAGTTAAACCGGTATTCTATCGTTAGACAAAATACGTATGACAAACCATTCATCATTTGACAAACAACGTAAGATAAATTTTTACTAAATATTTTTTTTATTTTACAAAAAATTTACTTATTATTAAAATAACCATTTTGACAACCTCACCAAATGACAAACTTTTATTACAACCAAACATTTTTTTGCAAACCTTTTTATAACTTACATGAAAACGTTACAAACTGATTTACAAACGTTACAAACCGTTTACAAAGGCTTATCGAATTGAAGTATTTAGTTAGATTTTGGTTTAAAATTTTAGGGTGTTCACAATAAATTAATCCTATTGAAAAATTGTAGATGTTAGAACTTAATATTTAATTATACAGGGTGGCTCATTCAAATCGGTCAGTATGGGAAAGTCTGAAACTATAAGACATACGAAGATTTGTTCTTAGGAACCATGTCACCGATTTGGATAAAGAGAAAAACTGCATTCTTAAATTTTAAAAAAAACTTTGCACTACCTTAACTTTGTAGGATTCATTCTATTATGCACAGGTGTGTGTAATATTATTATGCACGAGTGGGTTAAAGCTCGGTTTACGGCACTAAAAACGATGTGAAAGCTCACTTTCTGAGCAAGTGTGTTGAAAGACATTTTTTATAAACGTAATACTTGTCAAATGAATATTTTTGGAATGCAACTCTAACATTTGAACAGTTTGCAAATTAAACCATTATTGTAGATTGAGATTTGAATCATTAGTGAACCAGTTACACCACAAAACCAAGTTTCATCGAATTCGGACCGGTAGTTTTGAATTATGTTCCAGCCAGACAGACAATTTTTTTTACACATTTTTGGATTCATTGCTAGTAACACATCCCGCTACTTATTTATTTAATATTTTCAATTTGCAGAATTTAATCTTCTACTATTTATTATAGGTATGTTCCTATAGATAGCCTTAAGAACTATACATATATCAGTTAAATCGGCAATAAACTATTTTGAACACACACTATAACCTTAATGAGCTTTGAAATACCCATAAAAGCTATGTAATTTCCATTTACTGCTAGAAATAAAAAACCTTTTTCCTTTATTCGCTATTCGTGTAATACTTAATAAATAATAGTAGACTATATTTGTCCCACTGCTGAGCACTGGCCTGCGCCTCGGATAGCGAAATTAATTTGAGCGGTAATCCACCCCGCTGGCTCGGTGCGGCTTGGTGGATAGGTAAATAATAAGTACTTGAAATTAAACTCATTTTAACGGGTTTTACGCGTTTATTTTACTATTTTTGATTTTCCGACGTTTCGACATTTTTACAAATGCCGTGGTCACGGGTAGACTGAGATGTTTGACGTCTTCATAGAGTTAAGTAATAATAATAAGTAAGTATAAAAATGTATAGGTAAATAAAAATAAAAAATCGCTAAATGTGTTGCTATGCACCGAATGGTCTGATTTCTTCTTTGTTGTCTTTATTGAAGTCTGAGGAAAGTTGTAAGAGAGGAAACAACGTAAATAAAAACAAACTTTATAATGAAATATTTTTCCATATAAATGCTGTCCCTGCCAGCCGGTGTAAAATTAAGCTAATTAAGAACTATCGCGGTAAAGTAATTTAAATTAATAAACTAATTCTGCTAAGATCGATGCCATATCATTGCTAAGTAATATATTCATCAATAATTCATCACCAATAGCCACAGAATTCAATACAGTGGAATAATACGCCTCGAGAAATACGTACGTACTGTGTTCACTCGAATAGCTCTTTTATTACAAATGTGCGAAGGCATGAAGTGGAGTGCAATGAACGAAATTACTCAATTGCACTGCATATATTTGAACATTGTAATCACATTTTAGTATTTAATAAGGGTGCTTTTAATGTATTGGAAATTGAATTAGAATACTAGTTAATTCTTCAATCCTTTTGTGGAATTAATCCCGAATGGTACCTACTAATTGTATTGTAATACCTACCTATAAATTCCTATCTACGTAGGTACGTGGAATTTAAATCATAATTATCGTTCTCAATGTGGTTATTTGATAAGATTATTTTATTATTTTCTATGAAATTTTTTATACAGAAGTATTTCATAAAAGACAAGAATGAGTCCTTATAAGTAACTACAAGTGTGGAATTTAATTTAATAAATTTAATAAAATATCAAGCACTAGCTTTCCGCCCTGCTGTTTTATCCGCAACTAAATGGTTTTTCCCGTGGCAATATCCTACGGAACCCTACTTTTTCCAAAATAAAATATAGCCTATGTTACTTGTGGATAATGTAGCTTTCGAATGGTGAAAGATTTTTTTAAATCGGTCCAGTAGTTTCGGAGCCTATTCATTTCAAACAAACGAAAAACAAAAAATAAAATCTTTCCTCTTTATAATATTAGTATAGATAAACAAATTGCATCGAAGCAAAGCTTACTTTAACTATGTAATACTTGGTGTGCGTATTAAGCGATCTTCAGGGGAACTGAGGGGGGGGGGATCTCTTTCTTTGGACTGTATTTTTGGATTGAATGTTCAGCTCGGATCCTCAACTACGGTACTTGCTCCAAAGTCCAGTCAAATACCTTTGATTTATTATAAACTGCGACCAGAAAACACCTAAATGCACTTGTACCTACTAGGTTAAGGATAGATAAAAAGGGGAAGCACTCACTGTTGCAGCAGAAGAGGAGAACACACAATTTCTACACAGGAGGTTTCACCTTACACATCTTTGGTATGAGCATAATTTTTCTAGTTACAATTGCACTAAGTAAATAAGTTTTATGTTTAAAAAAATCTGGATGTCCATATTCGGCGTCGAACGACGGTTTAGGTATATCTTTCTCTTCAGGAGAGGGTAGGAAGAACCCAGTACGTGCGGGTGATAATGAAAAAGTAATAAGAAACTCACTCATATCGCTACCAATGTTTTACCATTGCCTACATACCTACATAGTAAAAATATCACACAATAACGAACAATACTTAAATAGGCAATATTGTAGGCTCGAAATGTTATTATTTAAAAAGATGGACTGTTGAAGATACAGGCCGTTTTCCCAAGTTATTTATAAGTGAAAACCACGCCATCTATGGCTTAAAGCAAGAACTAGTTGTCATTCCCTAAAACGGGAACATAGTCGAAAAAGGCTTTACGAAGTATGATAATATTTTATGTTTTTGTAGAGTCGGAGCACAATATCTAGATGTCACTTTTGGCAACCAAAACTATCCTACTAATATTATAAACGTGAAAGTTTGTGAGTATGGATGGATGTATGGATATATGGATGTTTGTTACTCTTTCAAACTTTACAGTGATATCTATACTAATATTATAAAGAGGAAAACTATGTTTGGTTGTGTCGAATAGGCTAAAAACTACTGGACCGATTTTAAAATAAAAATTCTTTCACTATTCGAAAGCTACATTATCCACGAGTAACATAGGCTATATTTTATTATGGAAAAAATAGGTTTCCGTAAGATATTTGGGTTTTTCGGACACAAGGTGTAAAAAATCAACCAGAAAAGTAACTTATTTTGCGTACGCTGCCTTAACTATAAAAGATATAACCATAAAATGTTCTAATTAATTGAACATCTTATAAATATCTACAAAAAAGTCCGCGATACACTATACTTATCTATTTCAAGTGAGGCACAACAACCATTTTTTTATTTAAAAATCTTGAATTGTTTTGGACTACATTTAAACGCGTTTATTTTACTCATGCTATTAATCCTTATCAAAATAAATTATTTCGTCACTAAGTACAGTTTATGTAGATAATAGTTGGTCTTTGAATGATTAAAATTGGACGTTTGGTTTTGAAGTTATGGTGAAACTAGAGGCCGCCCGCGACTTCGTTCGCGTGGAAACCCTTTATAACAACGTAATCATTACGTAGTATAAATCTAAGTCGCTAATTCTGTCTGTTTGTATGTTTGCCGCTAACTCCTCCTTAAGTATGTAACGGATTCAAATGCGGTTTTCTCCATATTTTAGGGTATTTATTCATTTAAATTTGTATATAAAGAACGTTAAGAAAAAGTTTTTTTAAGTTAGCAAAAATGCAAGGGTTCGCGAACAAGTCGGCAAAATTACACCATTGCGAAGCGTGGGCGGGTCGCTCGTAATATTGTAAAGCACTGCAGCGCCCTTATCACAAGCATAATAGGTAGCTACAGCAGTATAGGCTAACATGACTTTCACTTAAGATATATTATATAGGACCTGCGAAGGGCTTTTTTTTGTAGGCCTCTCCTTACTATAATATAAATGTGAAAATGTGTATGTCTGTATGTCCGTCTGTCTGTATGTTCGCTTCACGTAAAAACGTCTTTACCGATTGTCTTGATTTTGGAATAGAATAGTTCGACACCCAGGGAAGAAGAAAATACGATAAATTTACTGCTGGAAAATCCTCATTCCCATTTAGTTGCGGGTGAAACCGCAGGACGGAAAGCTAGTAAGTTATATAAATAAGAATAACACATAGGGTACTTTTTACCGCGGGAAAACTTCTCATTCCCACGGGAAAACGACTTCCACGCGAAAGGAGGCGCGGACGGTACCTAGTGACCAAATAAGTTTCTTTAGTGGATACCAGTCCACTAGTTGTTAGGGTTGATTAGTGGACCATTAGGGGTAAGTCATACGGAACTATAGGTACAGATATAATGTGCATAGAATCATGACTTAAAGTCACTTTGGTTATAAATAAAAAACAGCTTTGTAACTCTGAGTTTACTCTCAAGCAAAATTATTTTTATATTTAAACGAATCATTAATATTCTTATTAAATCTATTGACAGTGTTACATACAAATTGTATTCTAAGGCAGTGATGTACAATGTTCTAGTTGTGGCCGATGAGTGCTTGCAACGTGCTTTTTACACTCAAATCGCACAGAAATCACAAAGATTACAATACTTCATACAATAAACAAGCAAAAATATATAGCAGACGTATCAAATTTATCAATGTGGTTTGTGAAGCTACAATGAGCCTTAGTGCAAATGGGCAGCCACCTGTTAATTGTTTAGATCTAACGTTTATTAATATATAAAAGTGTGTCTACTTTCTTGTAATTAGCGACTGGTGGTAGTAACCGCTCACGCTAACCTTTTATTGTTACTATTAACAGATACCATGGCTTGCACTTTACAACTTCACAATTTAATCCAGCTTATTAAACAACTACTTGATTGATTACAAATCCTAGATAAATATTTAAAAACTCAGCATATTTCAAGACTAGAAATATTAAAAGAAAACGCACTTACTCAAAATTACAATTCTAATAATTACAATCATTTACACGATGTATATTCTAATATATTTTACAATCTATGCATGATTCATATTGAATTATATCACAATATTATTATTAATGATGATATTATATTCTATATGTTTGTGAACTTCGTCTTGATAATAACTACGTAACGTTTAATAATTTAATGACTTTATTATGACTATCTTTTAGTTAAACAACTTCATTTTTAGAAAAGATCGAAAGTTACACATTGTAACGTATTATCTATTTATTCATAACACTAAGAATTTGTTCTCACGTGCTCTGACTAGATAGAGCAAAAACTGAACTACAAATGGGGCATAAAAATATACTATGCCATAATTGAGTCTTAATATGGCCAATGAGATGATTATTAAGAGATTCCCACTTTAGCGACTGTTTTGACCATTAAAAGTACATTGAAGTTATTCTGCTCAGTGATATGGCTTGGTCTCGTTACAATCGCATCAAATAGTGTATGTATTTTTCCAGACACAAAATTGAGTTGCCATTTCAAAGCGGTTTGTTTGTGCTCTATCAAGTCAAAGTGCACGAAGAGCTTTTCTTAATCGATTCGTATTCGTATATCAACGATGTCATAATTTGATACAGCTTTCGAAGTTTCTTCATTGTGCCCAGACCTTTGATACTTGTAAAAATATGTTCGCGGTTTAAAGTCGTTCAAAGTCCACCAAAGATCAATTAGTCCTCATGTAAAGTTTTTTCCAAGCTTGTCTAGAAGTCGAGCGTGGGTGGGTGATGGTACTTTTGTCTGTCTCAAGCTCTGTTCCCAATGCATCGAGAAATTGTAGTTTTTTTTCATGATAGTCCCCGAAGAACAGTCCGAAGGAACTACTGACAAGTTTATTCGTGACAGTTCCCGAGCTTACACATCATATTGCAGGAATAGTCCGATCATCAGTTGTTTCTTACAACTCCAATAGAAGAATAGTCTAATCGTTTGTTGTTTCATCTTTAGAGTTCCCAAGAACACATATAAAATTGCAGGAATAGTCCGGTCATCAATTATTACTTCATGATAATCCCTCAGTTCATAAATCCAATTGAGGAAAGTCCGATCGTCAGTTGTTTCTGCAAGCATATTTCCGCAATTTCCCGATCGTCAGTTGTTTCTTCAAGCAGAGCCAGCATATTTCCGCAGTGTCCCGATCGTCAGCTGTTCGTCGGTCTACACGTCGAGCGTGGGCGGGTGGTTGTGGTTGTGGTTGTGGTGGTGGTGGTGGTGGTGGTTGGTGGCGAGGTCGGCGAGGTCGGCGAGGTCGGCGGCGGCGGGGGGCGGCGGCGCGCGGGCGGCGCGGGGGACGCGGAGGGGGGCCGGCAGCAGCTCAGGCATCACGCTGTGGTGCGTCACCAGAGCGGAGAGAGAGCGGAACTCCTTCGTGAAACCCTGCAGCGAAATTATTGAGAAAATGAGTACACATGGTGATGGTGTAGAGCCGAAGCTAACTTGCCTCAACATTGGGATTAAATCAGACTAACACATTTAATTAAAATTAAACTAAATAGTAAAATGTTTTGAAATTTCAAAATTTTTTATGTAAAATATGTAGTTTTTACTGAAGTAATAGTAATGGAAGTCAAAAGATGATCAAGTATGGGGTACACATTTGAAAATAATAACAATTAGTTTGACTTTGTTTATGATACGATATTAACCGCCATTTAAATCACGGTCCGAAATTGCTATCAGCGCCCTATATGCGCTATTTGCGTTCAAACGGCGTCGGTCTATTAATAAGGCGAGTGAGATAAGCATTCTAGAGTCATTAGGGGCGTAATCGTACAATGCTAACGGTGCAAACAAAAGATAGGTTGTGTACTGTGTGCGGCAATGTCAAAGTCAATGCCGAACTGTCAACTGAATAATTCAATTTTTAGTATTTATCTCTCTAGTTTTGTACTATTTATATTGTTTAATATAAAGCAGTATTATTGGTCACTCATATTAAAACAGCTGTCGTTTTGACAGAACGTTCTAGCACATGTCTGTTCATACCAACTATCGATCCAAATTGATTTCAATGCAAACGTTTGTAAGCAATGAAATCATTTATGAACTGCGCATTTGCACGCATAACTACGATTACACAGTAATCTATTATCGGACCACAACATTAAGGGTGCGTTCTACTAAAGGTCCGAAACGACCGCGACCACGACTGCTTTATTTCTGCTCTACTAAACCAAAAGCATTGGGATCGAAACTATAAGTGGAATAGAATGTAGGCGACCGCATTATGGCCGCTCTCATTTGAAAGCACTTCTTTATCCAATTTTAGTTTGCAATATCATCAAATTAGATTGAAATTAGTAATTTGGTTTTATTTTCATGAACATAGACCCAGAATTATTTTATTGTTACCGTTTTTCCAACCAGCTTAGTACCAATTTCTTAAAAAGCTTTAAACTCTATAATAGGTGATTTGAGCAAAACTGTATTTTTTTTTTCTAGGCATAACATAGATCTATTAAATATTCTTTTAACATTAAATGAGCTGAGTATTAAAGGCCTGGAGATGAATGAAGATTGTCTTGTCTTGTGAAAATAGCAGGCGCAACTGTAGAAGTTAACGCATGCGAAGCTGCGGGCGTTATCTTAGTATTTAATAAAGAATAGACAGCTTGCCTTTATGAGCAATTTTTTTTTATATTTGTGGTGTATTCCGAAAATTTCTTAGAATCAACCAAAAACCGTGCAAAGTGGGTTAAATAAAATGGATAAAAAAATGGCTAAAGCTAAATTGACAGTAACATCTTAGTTTACAAATATCAAAAAAAAACAGTGTCGAATTTTAATACCTCAAAAAAAGTGTAGTTCTTCTTTCTAGTGACGAATACGGCACTAATGCAAGCCGTGCAAACGTGAACCTTATCAAATCCCCTTAGGCCCAATTGCAGGGAACGTTTTAACCTCGGGTTAGCTAAAATAGATTTAAATGGCGCCACCATCGATTGTAATAAGAAGTAGTTACAATCGATGGTGGCGCCATTTAAACCTGAGTTAGCTAACCCGAAGCTAACCCGAGGTTAAAACGTTCCCTGCAATTGGGCCTTATTATCCAAGTAATGTTATCCACGAACACAGTCGTACCTTGATCTTGTAGCCGGTGGCGGTGCGCAGGATGAGGTAGTGCGCCACGCCGGCGCGCGCGAAGTGCCGCGGCACGCGCACGGACAGCGCCAGGCAGCCGCGCGCCGAACTCCCGCGCACCAGGAACGCGCCCACCGGCTCCCCGCGCAGGATCTCCAGCGCAATCTGTGGACACGCCGCTTTATTATCATACTAGTGGCCGCCCTGGCCGCCCGTACCTATTCTACTAGTGGCCGCCATGGAAGTCGGTTCCACGGGAAATGAGAAGTTTTCCCGCGGTGAATAGTGCCCTATGTGATATTCTGATGTATAATCTATATGACTGTAAAGCTTCATCAAAATCCGTCCGGTAGTTTACGTGAAAGAGTAACAAACATCCATCTATACATCCATACTCACAAACTTTCACGTTTATAATATTAGTAGGATTTTTGAGTTTAGTGGGTAGTCTGTTATCTTCAGGAGTGTCGATTTCCGTTCTCGCGCTCTTCGGCAAGGGTGGAAAGCAATTATGTATTTTCAAACGTAAACAAAGTATAGAATATATAAATACTCCTGGATCACCTACTCGCTTCGCGGTGATGTAAGTTCGACCGACTTGTTCACGAATCATTTAATTTTCGCTTACTTAAAAACTGAATGATCCTTATTTACAAATTCAAGTGAAAAAAATACCTTACAGATGGTGAAAACCATATTCAAATCCGTAACATGGTAAGAGAAATTAGTGGAAACAAAAATTATTAGACACTTTTTAACGGACACAATTAGCAACTTTGCTTTACACTATGTAATGATCATGATGATAATGATGTTGATGATAATGATAATAATGATGATAATAATGTTGAAGTTGATGATAATGATGATAATAATAATGTTGATGTTGATGATAATGATGATAATAATAATGTTGATGATAGTGATCATGATGATAATGATGATGATAATAATGATGATGTTGATGATAATGATGACAATGATAATGTTGCTGTATCGTGCGTGTTACCTCCCGCGGCAGTCCGTGCTGGAACCACGGCGCGGCGGCCAGGTCGGGCTCGAGGCCGGCGGCGGCGGGCGCGGCCTCCAGCGAGGACGCGCCCGACGACGACGACGGACAGCCCGACCAGGACGGGTTGCTGTTGCTGTACAGACATATTGATCTATAACGGGTGTAAAAAGACCACTCCGAAGCCTGAAACCATGTATTCTTGGGCCTCAATTGTAACTAAATTCATTAACGGTATACCCAGAAAACACGATTTAAAAAAGTTATTTAGGATTGAAAAGTTATATACGCCGCTTGAAATCATCGCTCACACAAATCTGATAGTAGAAATGCAATTTTATACAAATACAAAAAAAAAAAATGTTTTGCTCAAAACGTAATAAGTACCCTTCCAGCAATACTAGTTTTCGTTTTCGGAAGCAGTTCTTTTACACCCTGTATAGATGATAACCACGCAGCGTTTTAAAACCTTCCCCTAACTTCTCTCTCACACAACCTGCAGTTGCTGCAGACAACTATTAATCTCAATTTGAATATCTTGGAACTTGGCGACGTTTGTAAGAATTCGCGTGAAACTCTATGGGTTAAAGAGAGTGATATTATGTTTTTCAACAATAGGTTATATTCACAAGGTTTAATTAAAAGGATCCTTCAAAATTAATTAAAATGGTTTTGATATCTAAAACTTTTAATCAAAATATTTGAAATCCAAAAACTGTATATTTCAGCCTATTTAGGTAATTCTTCTTTAAACTAGTGGTCTCATACTGTTAGGCATTTCTGCATTGATCTTATTTTTTATGTGTGCTTCAGAAAGAAATTACTGTATTACTAGTATAATTCGGGGCGTCAATAGACTATAAGCAAACCAACTATTTTTATGTCTCCTCATCACAAAATAATAAGTTTCCATCACGCCCCTAACATATCGCCCATCGCTCCTCTCCTCTACCCCATTCTCTGTGTACATATACATACGGGTCATTTCTCTGTATATACATAAACATACGGGTCAGTTCTCTGTATACATATACATACGGGTCAGTTCTCTGTATACATACATATACATACGGGTCAGTTCTCTGTATACATATACATACGGGTCAGTTCTCTGAATACACATAAGCATACGGGTCAGTTCTCTGTATACATATACATACGGGTCAGTTCCCTGTATACATACGGGTCAGTTCTCTGTATACTGTAGAAGATCTCACATTAAAGTTAAACGCAGCTAATATAGAGGTGGACAATCTGTCAATGGAAAACTCCATTCTAAAAAAGAAATCGGCAGACAAGAATTGATTGTAAAGTCTCTTAAAACACTTCAATCACCTGCAAACGAGAGAAATATATGTATTACACCAAAGAGAAATAAACTAGAGAAAAAAAAGGAATTGTTAGCATCAGTAACAAAAAGATTTGAATTGCAACCCAAACCTGCAACACGTGAGGTTACAACACAAACACACACATTAACAGACGTAGTCGATAAGACTGAAAGCTTAAAAGTAGTGAATAGATATAACAAGAATAAGATGAATCACAAATCAAGAGTATTAGCCAAATGTAAAAATAAATGCCTCAATGTAAATCTAAGTAAAATAATGAAGAAACAAAACAGGAAAATCTTGTCGCTTCAACGTGAGATAGGAAGATTAGAAGAAGAAAAAAGTAAGTTGCATCATGTTATAATGGAAATCAAGACGAAGATCGAAGCAGAAAGAATAACTACAAAGCGAAACAAAAATGAAACAGAAGGAAATAGCACAGCAGTAAGAACCAAGCATCGGAAGGCAGTAATATTTTCAGACAACATAGGACGCGGACTAGGAATACGATTAAAACAATGCTCAAATGGCATATCTATTGAAAATTATTGCAAACCCGGAGCCATGCATCACCAAATTTTGGGAAATTTCTATGAAAACACTAAACATTTACTTGAAGACGATGTTGTCTTCATTCTTATTGGAGGCTATAATCATGATAACAAAAGTCAATCTTATACAGAAGCAATCAAAAATATACTTAACGATAAAAGAAGAAATTTTAATGTAGTTTTAGGAAGTTTAACTTATGATATGTATAATGATCATAGAATATATATAAGATGTAAGTTGTAATATTTTCTTAATTAAACTCAATGTGGTTGCTCTGCAAAAAGAGATTTATTATAATATTGTTGTTAAAAGCTAAGAACAAACAATCGTTATTAGGTAATATTTTAACTGACCTGCAAAAAGAGAAACGACAATGAAGTTTATACTTTGTACATTAAATTAGTTAGATATCCTAAAAACTTGGTAAGTTATTAATGCCGCGCGAACAAAGCTTCTCCTTTTTGACAGATCGACTTTTTTGAATTTGACAGCTCAATGACAATCAGAAAGAAATGCGTTCTGTATTTCTTTACATCTCCCCCTCCCACTGAGCAATGGGCTTAGTACGCCTGCAACTCTTCTGCCTCTTCTTTACTTTCATGTAGGCCGGCTGGAGTTAGTTTTGTAATGTGAAACATGTTTGACTCAACTTTCCTGTATCCTGTGTTAACCTTGTATATGGTATCAGAAATTTTTTCAGTTATCTCATATGGTCCAATTTTTATTTCATCTAGTTTCTTTCTGTTTAATTTGTTTCCATTTTCTACATACACTCTATCTCCAACTTGAAAATCCCATTTTTTCAGTTTTCTGTCACATAGTTTTTTGTTGTAGTTATGTGATTTTATTGTATTTTCTAGAGCTATTCTTTTATCATTTAACCAGTCATTATATGTTCTTTCTTCTTTTAATTCTATTGGTAGTATTGTATCATTTGTACCATATAACAGGTAATGAGGTGAGTAACCGGTCACAGTGTGAATAGTCTTGTTGTAGCTTTTTACACATTCTTGAGCTATTGTTGTCCATGCTTTTTTCTTATTTCCTTCATTAATTTTACATCGAATTTTATTTACTAATGTTTGATTCAAACGCTCATTGAGGCCATTAGAAAACGGTGAATTTACTGCTGTAAATAAAATAGGTATGTGAAGCTTAGTTAAGAATTGTTTAAATTCTTTCGAATTTATTCCAGGGTACTGATCACTTAGGATCAGTCCTATGTTTTCTGTCTCTGCTACAGTCTTCACTAACTTTATAAAATCATCTGCATTCTGGGTTTTTGATGTTTGGATGAAAGCGTATCTTGTAAAGTGGTCTACTAGTAGGTGTAGGTATTTTTTTGTAGATCTTGTGCCACCAAAACCTCCAATAGTGTCTATAGAGACAATCTCAAAAGGTTCTTTAGCTGGGCCTAACTGGGACATGAATCCGTATTTCGCCTCTCCTCTTGTTTTATTTTTTATACAAACATCACAGTTTCTACAGACCCTTATTAAATTACTTGTAAAATTTTTAGATGTATATATGGCGCTAATAGTTTTTTTCATTTGTTTTATTCCAATATGACATAAATTTTCGTGTATATTCTTCATTAAATTTATACAGAAATCCTCTGATAATACTATTTTTTCTTTGTTATTTATCTTTTTGTAAAATACTTTATTTTTTTCAATCAACTGATTTTTCTTATTCTGAATCTCAATATTATTATTTTGATCAGCAATAATAGCTGTAAGTTCTACAAAGTTTACAATTTTTAGTTGTTCATCCATATTTTCTCCTGGTGGTAATACTGGATTTCGGCTTAAGCAGTCCGCTTCTAAATTCTGCTTTCCTGGTGCATATCTTATCTCGAAATCGTACTGTGAGAGATAATAAGTTAAATCGCCTAGTTCCTCATCCGTTCTTGCCTTGAGATTCATTTTTTCTAAAGGTTTGTGGTCGCTATAAACTATAAACTTTTTCCCAATTAACCAATACTGCCAATATTGTACTGCCTCTTTGATAGCTAAGCATTCTAAGTAAATTGCTTTTTTTTTCTTTTGTGGTCCACTTAGTTTCTTCGAAAAGTAAGCAACTGGGTTTTCTTTTCCATTTTCCTGTGTCTGTTTTAAAATAGCTCCTATGCCTTCAATAGAAGCGTCTGTATAAATATTAATAGGTAAATTTTGATCAAATATTTCCAGAACTGGCTGAGAGCAAAGAAGATTCTTTATTTTCTCAAATGCTTGTTGACATTTGTCCGTCCATATGAACTGTTGATTTTTTCTTAGCAAATTATGTAATGGATCCAGTATAACAGCCATGTTAGGTATGTATTCATGGTAAAAGTTAATTTTTCCTAAAAATTGTCTTACATTTTTCTGTGTTCTCGGAACAGGAAAATTTCTTATGGAAATCATATTATCCTTTACTGGTCTGACAGAGTTATCTTGAATTATATGACCTAAATATTTTACTGAGTTTGATGCGAAGGTACATTTAGTAAATTTTAATCTGAATCCTTCTGTTTTTATAGCTTCCAGCAGTTGTGTTAAATGTTTAATATGTTGGTCGAAATTTTCTGAAAATATAAGGATATCATCAATATAGTTTACTGTGAACTCTGTTAGTTTATACTTCCTTATAATATTGCTTAGTATTCTTTGGAAAATCGCTGGTGATGTTTTTAGTCCAAAAGGTAAACAAGTCCACTGGTAGTGTCCTTCTTGTGTTACAAATCCAGTTTTCTTTCTGTCTTCGATTCGTAAAGGTATTGCCCAAAATGCTGAATTTATATCAAGTGTGGTAAATACCTTACAATTTCTGGTTTTAATAACTAAATCTTCAATTTGTGGAAATGGTTGTTTTTGTGGAACTACAATTTTATTCAGGTCTCTAAAGTCTATACAAAGCCTTGATTTTTTGTTGTCTTCCTTTTTAAATGCCAAAGTTACAGGTGCAGCAAATGGACTGTAGGACTCTTCAATCAGGTTGTACTCCAGTAAATTCGTTATTTGTGCTTCTATCTCTCTTTTATCATCGACTGTGCATTTGTATGGTCTTTTGCAACAATATTTGTCTATCAATAGATCTATTCTTGCTTCATATCCATTCACAGCGCCTATGTCATACTTATGTTTTGCAAAAACTGATGCATATTTCTCAATGAGTCCATTAATTTGTTCCTTTTCATTTTCTTTCAAATGGTTCATTTTAGCTTTAAAATCATTCTTAATGTGTTCATTGAAATTTATTTCACAACTTTTTTTTTCTCTATGTGTTTTTTTATTTTCTTTTGTTGTTACTTGAAAAGAGCAAACATCCCCAGAATGAGTTTTATCTTTATTAACTATCTGTTGAATTTGTAGGTCAACATTTTGAGTGAGGTTGAAAATTTTTATCAGATCCAGTCCTATCAGAAAATCATATTTGAAATGTTCTTTCTCAATTACATATACATCAACAAACTCTTCTATATCAAAAATTTTTATTTTTAAGGTAGTTGAACCACTAGTTTTTTTAACACCATTAATTGTTACTAACTCTTCCTCATTCACACATTTTTTTTCTTCTTTAAGTTTCAAAAATTTTGAATTGATTAAGGAAACATTAGAACCCGAATCATAAATTCCATCAATTTGTAATTTATCATTCACTAGCAGTTTTATATTGATTAATGGTGTTATAATTAGTTTTTTTGATTCTGTTCATTTAATTCAGCCTCTATGACAGTATTGTTTACATGTTTTATGAAGTTTTTCTTTGATTTATTATCATCATTAGGTTTAAACCAGCATAGAGCTTCTGGATGATAGCGAGGTCCTTTATTCAATTTTTCACAATTGGTACATGGGTTTTTCTCTTGGTACTTACTTGCAGCACTTGTATTTACATATTTCCGTTTTTGAATGTAGCCTTTTTTGTTTACTAAGTGTTCATATTTACCCACTTCATGGAACAAATCAGTTGATGTTTGTAACTTATTTCTTTCTATTTTACTCACTATGTATTCAGGCAATCCCGTTGCAATAAGATCTATTAAAGTCCCTGTGTCAATGGTTTTCCTCATTTCTAACAACAGTTTTTCCTTTCTTATAGCGTAATCAAGCAATGAGCCTTCCTTATATTTGTATGAATGTGCATATGAAACAGAACTCCATCCTTTATTTTTAAAAGTTTCACAGAAATTAATTTTCCATAGTGCCCAATCAGAATCAATTGTGTATTTGATCATCATAGAACTGTACCAATCAATGCAGCTTTTATCCATAAATAATCTTAGTAATTCAATTTTCTTATCATCTGTTATCACATCAAACCGTAAGCATTCCTTTTCAAAAATTTCAATCCATTGATCTACGTTTGAGTTCTTGCTAGTAAATGTATCAATTACAAACCTTTCTGCAATGTTTTTCAAGTTAATAGGTTTGTTTTCTTGAGTTCTCATTAAAAACTTTTCAAACAGTTTGTTCAACATTTCCGGCTCCTGCTGTTGTGCTGTACTTCCTGATGATTGGGAAATCTCTTCTAAGTATCGACCTTCAAACTGAATATTGCCATCTTCATCAACATATTTCAGTTTTAATTCCTCTGTTAACTTAATCCAAACTCTTCTTATTTGGTATCTTTTTTGCAAACTGTTTTTTACCTTACTAAAGACACTTGTTTTAACAATTACATTGTGAAGACTTGTTGATTGAAACTCCGCCGGTAATGAATACACTTTGTTGTCTTGCGTACCAATTGAGGTTATACAGCATACGTTGGATTTTCCGTCGCTCGCTGGCAATAGTGTAAATTCAAAACGAAGTTTCTCCATATTGTGACTAAATTGTCGTTTTATAAGATGTAAGTTGTAATATTTTCTTAATTAAACTCAATGTGGTTGCTCTGCAAAAAGAGATTTATTATAATATTGTTGTTAAAAGCTAAGAACAAACAATCGTTATTAGGTAATATTTTAACTGACCTGCAAAAAGAGAAACGACAATGAAGTTTATACTTTGTACATTAAATTAGTTAGATATCCTAAAAACTTGGTAAGTTATTAATGCCGCGCGAACAAAGCTTCTCCTTTTTGACAGATCGACTTTTTTGAATTTGACAGCTCAATGACAATCAGAAAGAAATGCGTTCTGTATTTCTTTACATATATTATATTAATCAGAAATTAGCTCACTTTGCAAGCACAACAGAAAGGGTAAAATTTTTGGATCTAAATTGTGTTAAAAAACCATATCTCAAGTCATTTTTAGATAATGAAATTATAAGAATTAGTAGTAATACATTTAAAGGCTCAACTCATCTTAAATTTATTAATATTGAATCACATACCCAAAATTTTATAAAATTCAACCCAGCACTTGTGAATGGTTAGTTGTAGTACACGCCAACATTCAAAGTGTAGGAAATAAAGGCCTTGAACTTGAACTTCTGACGGAAAATACACGTTGCGATGTTCTGTGTTTGACTGAAACGTGGGCAAATGATCTCAAACTTGAAACTTTAACTAACGAAGGTTATAAGATGGCTTCATACTATAATAGGAAAATTTTTGAACACGGTGGTACAACGATCTTTGTTAAGAAAGAGTTAGATTTTAAAATTAGACATGATCTTGTTAACTTAAGCTTCGAAATGAATTGCGAAATAGCAGCGATAGAAATAAAAGGTTTAAAATTAGTTGTTCTTTGTGTGTACAGACCTGATCAAAACTTTGAAATATTTGAAGATAGGATGACAAAAATAATAGAAAAAATATCAACAGAAAAAAAAGAATACACAATAGCAGGAGATTTTAATCTGAACATAATCAAGCCTAAACTTGATTCTAAATCCAGAAAATTTTTGAAAGTCTTGGAACAGCTCAATAGTGTATTTGTCATACACGAGCCGACAAGAACACAAAAAAAGTCTGCTTCATGCATCGATAACTTTATAGTTAGTAAGAATGAAAACGACCCTGAATGCTATATCGGTAAGGTTATGGATATTAAATTGTCGGATCATAATGTCATACAGCTTACGTACAAAACTAATAAAACTAGTAAATTGAGAAAAACTAATCCCAGAAAAACATTGCGAATAATGTCAAGTATAAACAAAGATTATTTTAAATACTTATTTAATAGAGACTTCAAAATAACTGAGCAAGCTATCACAGAAACAATTCAAGCAGATGACAAAATGAACATTTTGATGAGTTATTTTAAATATTGTTTTGATGTAGCATTCCCCATTAAAAAGTTAAAAGGCAACAATCAAGGAAAGAGAATAACTATTGCAACAAAAGGAATAAAAGTATCACAATCAAACTTACAAAATATGAAGTTACTTCAAGATTGTTGTCCTTCAGAAGAAAGAAAGAAAAAAATTAAAATATATAAGAAATTACTAAGAAAAGTCCTCCAAACATCCAAAAAACTAAATATTGCTGAACGAATAAATAAATCCACAAATAAAATAAAGACAACTTGGCAAGTGATTAAAGAACAGACAAATAAAGTTTCACAACAAGTGTCTAATTTAGAAAGCATGCTTAATGACAACGGGTGCCTAATAGAAAATAGTAAAGAAATAGCAGATAACTTTAATTTATTTTTTTGTGACATACCATACAAATTAACTAATAAATTTAATGACAACGACTATTCATACCAATTTTTAGAAACAATACCTAAACCGCAGACTAAAATATTTTTTTCCCCCATTACAAATGATGAATTCACTAAAATATTAAGATCAATCAAAAACAAAACTTCAAAAGACATTTATGATTTTGATACTAAAACAATAAAAGGACTAATTATGAGTAATAATAACTTTTTTGACATCAGCCTTAGGGTACTAAACGATTGTATTTCGCAGGGTATATTTCCTACATGCCTAAAATCAGGTAAAGTTATACCGTTACATAAAAAAGGGGCTCTAAACGTCATGGATAATTACAGACCAATATGTTTACTACCTGTATTTTCTAAAATGTTGGAACTAGCTTTGAAATCAAGAATAGTTAATTACTTCGAATCTAATCAATTATTTTCTGAATGCCAATTTGGCTTTAGGAAAGAGAGATCCACAGAAATGGCGATTAGAAAAACTATTTATTATGTACTGAATGCTCTAGATAAGTCACTGAAGGTACGAAGCATATTTCTAGATCTTTCAAAGGCATTCGATTGTTTAAGGCATGATATTCTCATCCAAAAGTTGGATTTCTACGGTTTCGAGGACAAAGAGCTAGAAATTATGAAATCTTATCTTAGTAACAGAACACAAGTTGTTAGTATAAATGGAACTATTAATTCAGACAAAATTATTAATAAGATAGGAGTACCACAAGGATCGATATTGGGTCCACTGCTCTTCCTTATTTATATAAATGACTTAGCTTATATTATGCCTGACTGGGCAATCATAACACTTTTCGCCGATGATACGCATTTGGGAATTAATGACAAAAATGATCAAGGTTTAGTGAAAAAAACAGAGATAGTGTTAAATATAATAAAAGACTGGTTCACAAAGAATGGTATCGTGGTCAACGAAAAAAAAACAAAAATTATGAATTATAGCTGTAGAAGACGCAAAAAAACGAACACAGATGATGATGATAACCTAATAAGCGAAGTAAAATTTCTTGGTTGTATACTTGACTCCACACTTAATTTTGAAAGTCACATAGAAAATCTATGCAAAAGACTAGCAAGTGCCAATTATGCGCTGTTTAAACTCAGATCAATGGTTGAAAGAAAGGTTCTGATTGCTATCTATTACAGTTATTGTCATTCTATTATTAATTATGGATTAACTATTTGGGGAAATTCGGCAAATATAAATAGGGTACTTATCTCTCAGAAAAGATCAATTAGAACTATCTTCAATTTGCGTCGAATGACATCTGTACGAGCAATCTTTAAAAAATCTAAAATAATGACTGTCATATCTTTATATATATTTAACTCCCTGTTAGAAGTACACAAAAATAGATCACAACTTCCTAAACGAATGGACATTCACGATTATAATACTAGAAATAGAGACAAGCTTATTACACCCAGAACTAGATTGGTTAAAACACACAAACAAGGTCTTCCATTTAAGATTGATATGTATAATAAGTTACCCTCATCTATAAGGCAACTTGCTTTTGGTGAATTCAGATCTAAAATTCGATCTTTTTTCGAAAGCAGCCCTTTCTATTGTGTTTCAGAGTACATGGCATGCAAATTTTATGACCTTAATTAAATATTTGACATATGTAAGTTATTCATAATAATGGGTACCTATTTTATCAACTTTTAATTTAAATTTCAAATATAAATTTACAAAATTGTATGATTAATCCATTTTATATCAATTATATTTTATATCAATAATATTATGACAAATTTTACTTTATTAATTAACTTCTTAATTTTGTAACTCTTTTGGAAATGTATTTATGGCAATCCGATATTATGAAATGTAATGTAAGGTGCAAATAAATAAATAAAATAAATAAATACATATACATACGGGTCGGTGCCGCACTTGTGGTTGCGTCGCTCGGCGTCGGCCGCCTCGTTGATGTAGCCCGCGCTGTGCACGCTGCCCGCCGCCGTGCCGCACGTCGGACTGGAAGAAGGTGAGGTCATTATCAGGTATACAGGGTTAATGTTAATTAGTGCATCACCTTTTGTAGGCAGCTTTTCTACGTCGATCCCAACAACATTTAACCAACGACTAATTAAAATTAATATATTTTTTTAAATTGTTTTCCATTCAAATTTATTAGATGCCTCTGCCCCCCAAGAATGTATAGAATTTAAATGCATGAAACTGTCAAATTGCAAGCTTGTCAAAAATGACAGTTTCATACATTTAAATTCTATTCACTCGCTTTCGCAAGTTTATACCGCCACTTGACTTGAGGGGCTGAACGGTCAAATACTCTACGCCCACGCAACTAGCGTGGCGGGCGTGCGGGAGAAGGGGGGGGGGTTGTAGTCGGTTTAGGGACTTCTTACAAAATACAGAGTAATAAATAACAGAGCCCGCAATTTGTTTTTGTTTTTTTGTTTTTGTGTTAATTATCAAGTTTTGCAAAAAGTCATAGAACAAATGTCATTGGGATTGATGTAGGGAAGCCGCCTGCAAGAGGTGATGCGCTAATTAAAAATAGCCCTGTATAGGTTATAGATGAGGCACGGGTGGGTAAGGAAGACTGGTATATAAGTAATAGGTGAACTGGTGGGTGAGTGTGAGGCTGGTACAACTAGGAGGCGGATGGATAGTCTGTTTTACAACTAGAAGGTAGGAAACTGATTGGTTATTTGTTTTATTATTATAGGAGACGGATTGGGTATCTGTTTAACAAGCAAAGGGCTATTAGGTATTCAGTTATAAAATTTCTTATTAGAGTATTAGGTTTCTATATAGCATAGGCTATCTAGCTTTGTCTTGGATTAGTTAAATACAATTTAGGTAATTTAGTTCACCGTGAAGACTTATTTGAGTACGATATATCCTTTTATTTGCAATAGGCGTCTCAGAAACAATTGTGTTTAGTTCAGACTGCTGTAAATCTAAATCGCTCAACACAGCAATGGAGGAAACCGAGGCGGGCCTTACGTAGTCGGTGTCTCAGGTACTAAAGGCGTGGAGTCATCGTCCGAGGGGTGCAGCAGGGCGCCGCTGAGCCCCAGAGCGAGTCTCCTCATGAGCGGCGGTCGGTCGACCAGGCGCTCGCCGAGTCGCTCGCCGAGTCGCTCGCCGAGCCGCTCGCCGAGCCGCCGGTAGCAGTGCCGCTCGGTGGGCGAGCAACTCTCCTCCGAGCTGGTGGGCGACGCCTCGCTCGCCACCATGTCGCATGGTGATGACCTGGAATGTTAGGCGTACATGCTGTAACTCAATTGTTTTAAAAGATATCAGATGTGTAGAATACAGTTTCCATAAATCGTAAAATAGACAGTTTGACTCAACCGTTGACATTGCCCGCGGTGAGTCTTAGGATGGTTGATATGATTTGTTCAGTGGCTGTTAGTTTGACTGTTAAAAGATATTACCCACCTATCTCGACATCGCGGGTAGTGGTGCTGCAGCCCCGGCAGGTTGTCGGGAGGTCGCTTACACTCGACACCACTCACGTCCTTACTCTGGAAGAAAGGAAACAAACTTTAAAGAATGAGTTAAAAACAATGAATTAGAAGAGTAAAAACTATTGTTGATATATCCGGAAGTCGTGTCTACAAATTCTCATTTACCATGGATCGATATTGTTATCGACAATTTTCGTAAGTTTCACAGCTACAACTCTGAATGTTAATTTATGTTTTAGTGTTTAAAAAGATTGGGAACTACATCTTCTTCACATAGGTCTTAGACACACGTTAATCAAAAGTTGTATTAAGCCGGCGAATAGTAAACTCAAACTGCATTAAACAGTACATTAATAATGTATATAGGTGACCTAATTGACGCAATTGTGTCTAACGAAAAAATTGCTCTCCGTTTCATTAGCGCCAGCTTAAACTGGCTTCATAAACAATAAAACCAGTTTATAACCTATTATAATAGCCCTAATAGCTTTAATTCATGTTGATGAGGCAATTAAATTGGAGCATCTAAAGATGGCATCTCTGGAGCTATAATTTAATTAATTAAATCGGCTAATTGTCGACGTTCGTGGCTTTGAGACGAGCAAGTAATGAGGGGTCTCTTCGTTGGTTGAAACCGGTACTAACCGGTATCGCGGCGCCGGCATACCGACGTTTGCTGAAAACTATCTTCAACACTCAACTACATATCAAATTTTAATTATAAGGACAATTGTCTATAAATAAGTAGATAGTTTCGATGAAGTAATAACTACTTTATAAAAAGGATAATGGTGAACCTAAACTATATTTAACTTTTGGATTTTTTATCAAAACCAATCATCAATCGATCGTCTAAAGTTTTTGAAACGTGGATAAAGGTCTAGAAGTACCTATTTAAAGTAGCTTAGAGACTTTTTTTCTAGAACTCTACAATTAAAACTACAACGAAACAAACTCATCTTGTATTTATTAACCGACTTCCCTTCAAACAAGTCTATTCCGTTACGTCATGCGAATCCTTCAACGTTTAACCATCAACGTCTAATGGAAAATCCAATTCGCCATAGCCATCGACATCATCGCTAACATTTTAGTTTTCTTTTAATGTTTTATAAAAAGATAAGCAATCCTTTGGAATTAAATCAAATAACGATTTCAAGTCATCCAATTATGCTTGCGGAACTTCCTTCCCATCAGGCCAAAATATATGTAAATCTTCTTCAAGTAATTCAAGGCCCTTCATTCTTTTCTCTATATTAAGCTCTTCATACTCGTCACTTTCAGATGTTTTCATAAATATTGTGTATTTTTATCTTTCCGCAAGCATAATTGGAGTACTTGAAATCGTTATTTGATTTAATTCCAAAGGATTGCTTATCTTTTTATAAAACATTAAAATGTAACAAAAATACTAGCGATGATGTCGATGGCTATGGCGAATTGGATTGAGACGTTGATGGTTAAACGTTTAAAGGATTTAAGGATGCCAAGAAGGACGTCAAAATCGACAGAGTTGAAGGCATTACTAAAGTCAAGCAAAACGAGTATTGTGAGGGATTTATTTTCTATGGCCAAGCGAATATCATCAGTCATGTTAATGAGTGCTGTGGCCAGGACGGAAGCCGGATTGTAAAGGAGTGAGAAGATGGTGGGAAGAAATATGATGATAACTGGCCATGTACCAAAAGCTCGAGGACTTTGGAAAGAAACGGAAGAATGGAAATTGGTCGGAAATCAGCTGGCGTAGTTGGATTAAAAAAAAAAGGTTATTTGCGCAAAGGAATAACGTCAGCGTTTTTCCAGGAGGAAGGAAATGTAGAAGAGGATAGAGAAAAAATAAATATGTGATTAAGGACAGGAACATTTGTGAGAATAAGCCATCATTACCTGCGGCAGTGGAGCTTATAGACAAAACTGCCTTTTTGACTTCCTCCTCTGACTGAGAATAACAAATAAATAATTTATGCAAATTGTAGGTATACAATAAATCTATAGAAATTAATTTGATACTAATTGTATGAATAATTAATACACTATAATATTTATCTAAAGCGATTCTAGTGCTTTATTCCTGTCTCGATATTTAATACTGCCTTTGATATTGCACAACTTATTTCATCACAACGATCTAAGTAGCATAGATCGTCTTCGATATTTAAATAATCATCATTTAAAACAAATAAATAAATCACCGATAAGGATCCAAGTAGCATGGATTGTTTTCGATGAAACACTTAGATAGAGATTGTATTATACCATGTAGCTTGAAACGTTTTTAATATTTGTTTTTTCCCTAAATTGTAAAATAAGTCAAAATCAAGTGCTGTGGAACCTTATCATTGAAAAAAAAAAGTAGCGCGGCAAAGATGTGGGTTGGTAACATATAGTGATAAAAATAAGAAAAACTTAACTTTTGATATGGCTGTGTTTGTGACATGATAGAACGTACTGAGAGGAGTACTTCTGTATACTCAACTCATTTTTGACTCTAAGTTGTGGGTTGGATCCTTCTCAATTAACGACGTCCAATTAACAAGAGATATCCGTTCTTAGGGACCATCGTTTAGTATCGAGGAATATGTGAAAGTTTCTAGTTGAAAATAATGTTCACCACTGAATCAGCTATTCCCTGATGCGCCGTCAGTCATACATTTACTTAATACCGAAATAAAAACCAAGATTATGCTACTTTGTTTTTGTGATATTAAAGAAAAAGCTATTTAGTAGATATTTCTATTAAATTGAAATTTTCTAAAAAAAAAATATTTTTACAAGGGTCTAACTCACATTCAAAATTTTACACATATCATCAAACTTTCATTTTTAGGTATACTAAATTTAAATATGCCAATGGGATGAAAATACAGGCTTTGTTGCATGTTATGTACTATGCAAGAAACGACCGATGTTATGAAATCTTTTCACGTAGGGGAGCGAGGGGCTTGTTGTAACAGGGGTAAGTAGTAACAGGCTCTTTTCACCAGGATCTTAATCACTATTAGCGTATATCTTTGACTCGATGTAACCCATAAACCGTACCGCATTATATTGCCATAGCCAGTGTTCGGCTGGTTAGCGCAGTGAGCGAAACTGTGCATGCGCTTCATTTTTGCCAGGTAATATAAAATTGTATTGTCGTAAAATTTCGGTTTGGGTTTTTAATATCGCCTAATTTCAAATTTTCTATATCTTATTTCCATTCAAATTTATCTATTTCTAATAATGTGTAACAGTTTTAATGATTGCTTAAATGTTTAAATAGTTATCTTGATAAATGTTAAAAATCATACCATGGGGTTAGTTGTAACAAAATTCCGGGGCTTGTTGTAACATGTTACATCATACCAGACAGGTATGTGGTGAAGCTTACGCAGATAAAAAGAAAGAAAACTGGATAGAGTGTATTAGAAATAAATAATTTAATTAAATACTGTGATTTAAAATGCTATTATGATTATAAGTAGTGTTTAACTAAATAAAACTGTTAATTACTTAATTTTTAATAGTTGATTACAAAAAAGTGTATTTGAGTTGATTTTTGATAAGAATTACATAATACTTACATTAGAAAGATGTCAATTTTGTTAAAAATAAACAAAGAATAAATGATTATAGGTATTAATGTCGTTTTTTATTGTCGTTACTACTTGCCCCGGTAGACGTTACAACTTGCCCCAAGCACGAGGTAAGTTGTAACACCGCACTTTTTCTAGAAAATAATTGATAGTTAAATAATGACCAATAGTTTTGATATTATTTTAACTTGATTTGGTAGAGGAAGAGTTACAGTATCCATCCATCTTTATTTAGTAGAAATTGAATCAATAGATCTCAAGATATTAGTTTAGTTTAAATGAAAACTGTTACAACAAGCCCCTCGCTCCCCTAAGCAGGTACCTAGACAATTTCGGATGTTAAAATAATAGAAATAAAGGAATTATATAATATATTTCGAATAAAAACAACCAAATTACCCTCTTCACAGATTGCCAGAGCAACGTAACCATCGAATTAAATTAAAGGCCAGGTTTTTATGTGCCAGGGGCAGGCCCCACAGTGTCTTTTGTCGAGTACGTCCCCGTCGTCTGCCCTGGACTCTCCCTACTTGGTGCGCGGTAACGCAGTGGCCAGTAGCGGTAGAGACAAAATCTCGAAGACAAAACTGTGCGGCAGTGACTTAGATTCTTTCTGTGTAGAAATGGATCTTTCAATGAGAGCGGATCCCGCAACCCCCGGGAGTCCCCCAAAAGGCCCTTCTCAGGGCCAGCCTGTAGAGGTGCAGGCTCGAGCGAGGTTGGCGAAGACGCCACCAGTAGCCCAGACGTCCTCGGACCTGTTCGTCAGGCCGAGTGATATGTCGGATGGGTGTTTGTCTGACGCATCGGTGGCGAGCGATGCGTCGGATAAGTGGACGCGCAAGCGACTGCGGTCGCGCACGCGCGCATCCGAAGGGTCCTCTGGGACCTCCTCCGCGAAGGTCGTGAAGGCCAAGCGGGGTCGCAGTGTCCGTGGCAGAGGCCGCACTCCGCGGGGTACTCCGAGGGTGGAGCCCCCGTCGGAAAGCGAGGAGGCCGCGCCGAGCGAGGCATCGCGCGCGAGGTACTTGGCGGCGAGGAATACTCCCGCCGCCAAGAAAGATATGGGAAGGCTGGCGAGCATCCTGAAGAAGCAGGCGGAGGAGGAGGTAGAAGCCATTTTGGTGACCGCCAACTCCTCCAAGCTCACAAAGCCGGCTCAGGCGGCTCTCAGGGCCTCGGCGGCGTCGCTCGGCGAGATCGTCGCGGAGGCGATGAGTCGGGTGGCCTCAGATGAGACCAAGCGACTCGAGGCGATGGTAGAGGGCCAGAGCCGCGAGATCGCAGCGCTCCGAATGGAGCTGGAAGGACTCCGCCGTAAGGGGTCGGTGGCTCCTGCTGCCAGCGCCGGAGGTCCCTTGTCCCCGGAGATGCTGGAGGCGGTTAGAGGGGTCATGCAGGAGGAGCGTGCTTTCGTGCGCTCCTGCCTGGCCGGAGTCGAGGACCGCCTCTTGCCGGCAAAAGTGGTCCGGCCGCCATTGGCGGCGAGCAAGGGTCGCTCGGGGGTGGTGGCCCCGGCGGCGGGCCCGGCGCCGGTTTCCATCCCGGCGTCGGCGTCCCAAAAGAAGAAGGCGGCCAAGAAGGCGGCGGCTCCGGCTGCACCGGCCCTTGTCCCGGCGGCCCCGATCGCAGGCCCGTCCGGCATCCAGTCGGCGGCGGTAGTGTCCTCTCAGGAGGACACAATGCTGCCCTCGGCCACAGAGGCCAACGAGGGGTGGGCCACAGTGGCCCGAAGGAAGAAGAAGGCGCCTCAGCCTCCTTCCTCCGCAACGCAGAGGCCTGCCAAAAAGGCGGCCCCTACTCCGGCTCCCAAAAAGAGCCGGAAGAAGAAAAAGAGCGCCGCCTCCAAAACGGCGGCAGTCGTCATCACCCTCTCACCGGAGGCCGTCTCGAAGGGCGAGACCTATGAGTCGGCGTTCATTAGAGCCCGACAGACGGTCCGCCCTTCAGAGATGGGTATAGAGAGGGTGACGTGCCGACGGACCCAAACGGGGGCTCGAATCTTCGAGTTCCCGGGGGCCGACCGGCAACAGAAGGCCGACGCCTTTGCCGCCAAGATGGCAGAGGCCATCGCCGACGTGGCCAAGGTGGCGCGGCCTGTCAAGACCTCGTCCCTCATAGTGTCGGAGTTGGACGACTCCGTCACTAAGGGCGAGGTAGCCGCTGCCGTGGCGGCGGCCGGGGGATGCGATCTGGAGGTCGTGAAGGCTGGGGAAATCCGGCAGGGCAGCGGGGGCATGGGCCGCATCCGGCTTCAGTGCCCCGCCGTCGCCGCTGAGGCCTTCCTCAAAAAGGGACGGTTACTCATCGGCTTTAGTTCGGCAGTGGTCCGGGCGCTGGAGGAGCAGCCAATGCGCTGCTACCGGTGCCTCGCGCTCGGACACGCCCGGCCGTATTGTCCCTCACCGGTGGACAGGTCGGATCTGTGCTTCCGGTGTGGCCAGGCCGGCCATCGGCAGGCCACCTGCACCGGGAGTCCCCACTGCGCTGTATGCGCAGCGAGTGGGAGGCCGACGGGCCACGTAATGGGGGGGGCTAAATGCAGCCCTCCCGTCAGGAGGGGAAAGGAGCAGGCCACCGCACGGCCCGCCCTTTCAGGTGCCCAGGTTCCCCCGGTCACCGTTGATGGAACGATGTCCGAGTAATGCCCAGTCTCGGACATCGAACCATTATGCAGGTTAACCTCAACCACTGTCAGGCGGCACAGGACCTAATGGTCCAAGTGCTAGCCGAGTGGTCGGGGGACCTTGCCGTGGTCGCCGAGCCGTTCAACTTCCCAGCCTCCTGGCTGCGGGACACGGACGGTACGGTGGCCATCGTGCCGCGGCCTTCCACGGACTCCCCGCCCCTCTCGCTCATAGAGAGGGGCCATGGATACGTGGCCGCCGCGTGGGGGGATGCCGCCCTGGTGGGCGTCTACTTCCCCCCAAAGCGTCCGGTCGTGGAGCTGGAGAATTATCTCCAGACTCTCACGGCGGCGCTTGCACGGCTGGGGAGGAGTAAGGTCGCGGTTCTGGGCGACCTGAACGCCAGGTCCGTGGTCTGGGGAGACCACATCGACCATCCCCTGGGCCGCTGTCTTGCGGCCTGGGCGGCGTCCACTGGGCTGGTGCTCCTCAACCGGGGAACAGTGCGCACGTGCGTGCGCCACAACGGGAGCTCGGTGCCGGACGTCTCGTTCGCCACTGCAGCCCTGGCCGCGCTCGTGCGCCGGTGGGAGGTGGACGTGAGGGAGAACCTATCCGATCACAGGTATATTCGGATAGAGTTCTCCACTCAGTGTCCACCAGTGGGGGGGGAGCGGGAAGGAAGAAGGTCCTTCCCGCGGTGGGCCCTGTCGCGGCTGGACCGCGTCGCGGCCACGGAGGCGGCTTTCGTCCAGGACTGGTTTGCTCCGTCAACCAGTCCGGACGTCGACGAGGCCGCCCTCCAACTGAGGGAGGCAATGACCGAGGTGTGCGACTCCAGCATGCCTCGGTCGCGACGGCCGCCGCCCAAGCGCGCGGTCTACTGGTGGTCGGCGGAACTCGCCGGCCTCCGGGACGACTGCGGCGCCGCGAGGAGGGCCTTCCAGCGGGCCCGCCGCCGCGCCAACCGTGATGCCGCCAACGAGGACCGCCTCTATGCCTCCTACGTGGAGGCCCGGCGCGTCCTCAAGGTGGCAATCCGGGAGGCCAAAAAGGCGGCAAGGCTGGAGATGCTGGCGGGATTGGATGCCGATCCCTGGGGGAGGCCGTATCGGGCGGCGCGCAATCAGCTGCGTCCGATCGGCCCCCCCGTAGTCGAGGCCCTCCAGCCGGCCTTGCTGGAGGAGGTGGTCCGGGGTCTCTTCCCGGACCGCTCGCCGGACTTCGTCCCTCCCCGGATGGCCCCGCTCCCGCGAATGGGCCCTCCGGCCGACGCCGGGATTCCCCCGGTGTCGGAGACGGAGTTTGCCTCGGCGGCGGCCCGCCTCCGGGGCAAAAAGACGGCGCCGGGGCCAGACGGCGTGCCGGCACGGGTGGTGGCGATAGCCACCGCCCAAATGGAGCGACGTTTTCGGGACCTCTTCGACCGCTGCTTTGCGTCGGGGAGGTTCCCGAAGGTGTGGAAGGAGGGGGTTTTGTGCCTCCTCCGAAAGGTGGGTCGGCCGGAGGATTCGCCCTCCGGCTACCGGCCAATCGTCCTCCTGGACGATGCGGCCAAGCTCCTTGAGAGCGTGATCGCGGCACGCCTCAAGGAGCACCTGGGGGGGACCGGCCCTGACTTGTCCGAGGCCCAGTACGGGTTTCGGACGGGCCGGTCCACGGTGGATGCGCTTCTGGAGGTGAAGCGCATCACCCAGGAGGGGGCGAGGGCGGGGGGAGGGGTGATGGCGGTGTCTTTTGACATAAGGAATGCCTTCAACTCCATCCCCCACGCCACAATATTGGAGGCGCTCCGGTATCACGGAGTGCCTCCATACCTGAGGGCCCTGCTGACGAACTACCTCCAAGGCCGGGAGGTACTGTTCGTCGGCAGGGACGGCCGCATGAGGCGGCGGCCGGTGGAGTCGGGCGTTCCGCAGGGGTCGGTCCTAGGACCACTCCTGTGGAACATAGGCTACGACTGGCTCCTCCGGGGCGCCCTCCCCGATGGCGTTGGTGTCGTCTGCTATGCGGACGACACCCTCGTCACGGCGCGGGGGCGCAACTTCGGGGAGGCGGCCGACCGGGCGTCGGTGGGGGGAACCCTGGTCGCCCGTCGTATCGGGCGGCTGGGGCTGGAAGTGGCGCTCCCCAAAACCGAGGCCATATATTTTCATGGGCCTCGAGGGGAGCCGCCGCCGGACGCCCACGTCGTGGTGGCCGGGAGGAGGGTGGAGGTGCAGGCCCAGATAAAATATCTGGGCCTGACCATATCGTGCCGGTGGAAGTTCGCGGAGCACTTCCGCCTGCTCCGCGAACGCCTCCTGAAGTCGGCGAGGAGCCTTAGTTGGCTCCTCCCAAACATCGGGGGGCCTGCTGTGGCATGCCGGCGCCTTTATGCCGGCGTGCTACGCAGCATGGCCCTTTACGGTGCGCCCGTGTGGGCGCACGATCTGGTGGCGACTAACCGTGCCCTGCTCCGTAAGCCCCAACGCGCCATCGCACAGCGAATGGCGCGGGCTTACGGCACGGTTAGTCACGGGGCGGCATGTGCCATGTGCACTCCGCCATGGTACTTTGAGGCCGAGGTGCTGGCCGCCGTCTACCACTGGACGGCGGACAAGCGGGCTCAGGGGGAGCCCGCAGCACCGGACGAGAGGGTCGCCGTCTGGCGAAGGGCCCGCGAGGTCATGTTCCGCCGGTGGACGGCGGAGATGGCCAACGCGGACGACGGGCGGTGGACCCTGGACGCCGTCGGTCCAGTCATTGAGGGATGGATCGACAGGAGGCATGGGTTCCTCACCTACCGTCTGGCGCAGGTCTTGTCCGGGCATGGCAGCTTTGGACATTTCCTGTGCCGGATTCAAAGGGAGGAATCCACGGCGTGCCACCACTGTGGCGCGCCGGACGACACAGCGTGGCACACCCTGGCCGAATGTCCGGCCTGGGATGTGCCACGTCGTCGCCTCCAGGCGTCCGCTGGCCCGGACCTCTCGCTGCCCGGCTTGGTGTACGCCATGCTGGGCTCCGAGGCGGTCTGGGTCGCGGTGGCCTCTTTCTGCGAGGACGTCATGTCGCAGAAGGAGGCTGCGGAGCGGGTGCGTGAGAACGATCCTCTCGCGCCCCCGCACCGCAGACGTCGAAGGGGCCGGACGAGGCGCGATCGCGCCCAAGTCCAGCCTGGTGGTGGCCAGTGGGCGGGGGACGTGGGAATCCACCTGCCCGCATTGCACGGTCCACCACCGTCGACGGGTGGGAACAATCGGGCGCTCCCGGTCGTTCCCACAGGCCCCCCCTTCACCGCGGGGGGGGTCAAAATGGGCCCGTCGTGCAGTAGACGGGCCCATCGCCGGTGAAGTCGTGGCGTAGGGCCGCCGGTCCGGGCCCCACGGCTTCACCACCAAGGCGAAGACGGAGCGCCGCGGTGTTTTAGTGGGTAGTCCCCTGGGCGACGTGTCAGTTGCTCAGGCGGGAGTCCCACACACGCCCCCCGCCACCCAGGTGGGGGGTACGGTGCGTAAATGCATTTCACCGCGAGAACAAAAAAAAAAAAAAAAGGTTTTTATGTGCCACATACAAATCGTTCAGTGAAAAATTTACTACTTGTCCGCCGCCGACCGCTATCATTAATCTCACAGCGGGAAAAAAACTAATTTACAACTTTATAAGAAAGCTTAAAACGTACTTTAATCGTATGGTAATACGGTTCACTTTGAACTGTGCCTGGTCAAGTTTAAGTGTGAGCGGGCGATCACATTTAAATTCGGTAGCATAAACCCGTATGCTGTGTCATTTCGACCAAGTTGTAAAGAACAAGGCAGTATGCGATTGTCAATTGCTTTTTTTTAAAAGGAACAGAGTAATCGTTTCGAGCTCTCGATACCAAAACTGAGGCTAAAGATAGAAGAGATGACGAAGCACCTTCTTACCGCTGCAGTAAACTCGATAAGAAACAAAAATAATGCAGTCGTATTGATACGTTCATTACTGGTGAAAAGGTCTGGTCGAAATTAAAAAAATCATTTTTTTTAAATAAGCGAAAATTCTCGAGATCGTGGATTCGTTCCTTGTGCTCACTATTCGATAGTTATTCGTGATTGTACTACAGTCACGTTATTTAAGCATCGACTGAGCATCTGGTAGCGTGTGATTTCTATCACATATTGTTATTGCATGAGGGGAAGCATCGAAGTGAAGTGTTTGATGGAGGCAACAGCCACGTTTGAAGCTGAAGAGTGCTGCGAGAGTCATCAAACCGAAATAAAAAGACGCTGAGAACCTCTTAAAGTACACGTTTAAATGGATAGACAAGTGCCTTTATGTTATGAACAGTATTAAATAGTGTTGGTATTAGTTGGTAAGTATCTAACGATAACTTTTTCCTAGCTTTACACGTAACTAGCGACCCGCCCACGCATCGCAATGGTGTAATTTTGACCGACTTGCTCAAGAAACATAGAATACTGAAAAATTTAGGAAAACTTTTTCTGATTGTTCTTTATTTACAAATTTAAATGAATAAAATCCCTCAACTGGTTTAGGAGGAGTTAGCGGACCAACATACCAACAGACAGAATTAGCGACTTGGATTTATACTAAGTAATGATAGTGAATTTGATATTCTCTTTAACCTTTGATACTTGCATTTGACTCGTAGTTTTGAATTGATCAGCTGTTGTAGTTTGGGTGGTAGTAAATCTGTCTGATGGTATAGTCGCTTTAGGGCTTCTTGACATGCAACATAAAGAGTCAAATAGTTTTTATAGTCGAGCTACTAAAAGTAAGTTTGCCAATGTCTCAGCAATAGCTTCATAGGTTTAATAAGATATAGGCAAATACTGAGAAGTATGCAATAACATTCCAATAACTACTTACTTACTATTCGTGTGTTGAATGTGCACTTTTCAGCACATATTAATCTAGTGTCATTGTTAACTTATAAAACTGGTATTCTTCGATGGCATAAAGAAATAATATCGCATACCTAGGCGTCTATTTGAACCTCCATTTCACCGTCCTCTGACAATATTGAGGTCAATTGGGGTTTATGGCGTTGCGAACAATAAAATATACTTACGAAGATAATAAAAACATCTGCCTACTTCCAAAACGCATGTCATTTTCTTGACGGCATGAAAAAATACTGAAGTCTATTTCAAAATAGAGTAGTCAACTAATCAGTTACGTAAAAAAATAATAGCCATTAATTGTCGTAACTGTCTTGTAAATCAAACTAACTGATATTAATAATTTAAACCGATTATGTCTGTCATATTTTTTAGCAACAATATATCAAACCAATAAGTGATATACCATACGCAGTAGGACGTTAATGCGAGAGTTTGATTTAGGAGCACCGTTTTAGTGTATGGTCGGCCATTTTGTTTTTTTATTATTTCCCGTTTAGTTTCGTGCGTTGGTAGTATTTTAGACACAATTTATTGTACACGCCATGGTGCGGCGGCGCCGCAGACGTTGTTAATTGGAAAAGCAAATATCGCACTGAACGTTTTTTTGTGCAAAAAATATATTTAGAAATGAAAATTTGGACTATGTTAGGTTTTGTATTTATTCAAAATGGGTGTAGGTCTTTTACGAAGCAAGATACATTGCGCATTTGAGCCTATGTAAATAAAATATAATTCAACATGAAAGTTTAACCCAACAACTTTAATTTAAATTCCTTGAAATGTTTTCCAAATAATAATAATAAATAAAGTATCAGTTTCATTGAATTCCTTCAGGCATACATGCTAAAACTATACCGTTTCACAATAATCAGTCCACTTAATACAAACTAAACGCGGATGTAATCAATTTCCATTATAAACAGTAGTGGACTACTTCCACGGCTTGTATCTCCTCGCATGCACCCAAAACTCGTCCGTTTTACTGCGCCTACTCACGCGATCACCCTTCTCGCTCTTACTCGACGACCTTCGATATCTTTGTCTCTGTCGCGTGAAGAAAGCCACTTTCTGCCGGAATCCCCATTAAAATAAAAGCTTTAAATCAAGTGCGATATTGAAATAAGGCACTGTTGGACCTTATTTATTTACGGCGGCTATACTAGACCAAGTACTGATATAGATAGATATTACTACGAGTATTTGTAGCAATAATATTTTTGCAAGGCCAAACAACGTTGCACTTGCCTTTTCCTACCGCCTAACAATTAACTATATAGCTGTACGTTTAGTTAAAATAAAGCCTCTAACAGTGGATTACATTCCTCTATTTTATGCTACTAGAGTCTAAAACTTGTTAAGTACATACAATAAAGTGAGCCAAGCTCTTTCTTGTTAGTTATTCACTTGCAAAGAAACCTACAAATAGTAGGCAAGTAATACATACCTGTAACGTTAAAACTTGCGTCTGTTAACTTCTTTTTCAATTTCAAGTTACTTATTTTCGACGATGTGAATGGCAACAGTAAAACAGCTTGTAAAAACTCTTTCATGCGTACAATATCCACTTTTCTACCGAAGCGGGGTTCCCAAACTCATTATGAAGTTTACTTTTCCACCTTTTCGCGAATTCCGTAGATTTATATCTCAAATATAAGGCGAACCCTTTATTCGGAGTTAATTCTTTACCTTGAAGGTATTTTTTCTATTTGAGCTACGTTTTATGAACCGGAAAGTTTCAGGGAAAGGCTCGGTCGTTATCTTGCCAAGGACTGGCCCTGAATTATGGCGGGAACTTAGCTCTGATTAGGAAGAGGGCCAAATACTTTGTATATAGGTAAATAAGGTCTGATATAAAACTTTCTGTGAGCCATGTTGGTGCAAAAAATATCTGAATCAAATGCTAAATTTTTCTTCTTTCGATTCAAAGTTTATTTAATATGAATAAGTAAGTATAATAACATAAACCTAAAAGAAGTTTCCAATAGAATTTATCTGAAAATTCTAAAACCAGCCCTCAATATTTTATACCTCAAAATAAGTAAACGCAGCCTTTTTTAAAACATTAAAATGTTTATTAAGATTATAATATATCCTGCTTTGAAATACCAGTGGCGCCATTCTACTGTCATAAATCAAACGCGAGCTAACTAAACATAAACTGCATTTTATATATGATAGAGAGAGATAGCGCGTGTATTTTTTATATTTCATTCGCACGCTTAACGGAAGTGGGTACTAATAAAGCTGTAACGTTAGTTACTTTAAATGTTTTGCGAAATTTCTTTAACTGCGTTGCCTATCGATTATTTTCTGTTAAGTTAACAACTCGTTTAATAAAAACTGATTGAAACGGTTTCAACCTATTCTTTGATGTGAACCAATAAGATTATTTTTATGAAGTCGAAAATAATGAAGTTAAAAGCTATAAACGTTTAAATATGAAAAGAAATGTGATAAATGATGTTAATCTTTTAATAACTAGCTCATAAATAACTTTAGAAATAATCCCCTCACGGGAAGTAGGTAATCCACATTCCAAATAGTAGGTACTTATTCCAGCCGATATTTGATTAAGAAATTAATGTATAAATTTAAGCCCTATGTTAGTTAATAACCCTAAATCACCAGATAAATTTATATTAAGAGGTATTAAAATAAAATAAACACAGACACCTATTAAAAAATTAGCTCAATTTTAAGATATTCCTATAGCCTTAAAACGACTTGATCAATATTTAGGAATACAGGACTCGACACGTCTCGAAGAGCTGTGTAGTAAGTAGCTATCCGCGGAAGTGGATGCATAATGGCTGTGTGTAGATTGGTTTATGGTTTCCTTGTCACTAATTTAAACAAATTGACTATTTAAAATTATTTTTAGACTGTAAAAGTTATAAAAATGCTCATATTGCGAAGATCAATGCCCGTATTCATAAAATGTATTTTATCTTTGAAAATAGCCAAAGCTGTCTTGTAAGGTTGATATAGACAAACCATATTTAACCTTAGAATTTAATGCATTCATAATTAAGAAGGTAAAAAAAGAACTAACGATCTGAGTTAACATGGTACCACCAGAAATTGAAATTAAACTTTTTACTTAACAAGTTCATCGTCACAAAACCTATTTAATTCCGTTCTAATCGCAAATGACTCGACATGTTCCATGAAAAAAATAATTAAAACGTAGCATGTTAATGTATAGTTAAGCGCCGTGAGTGTATAACTCAACCAAGTTAAGTTTGCACCTCGCTTGTATGCGGCGTAGTGGACGCGAGCCGCAAACTTAACTTGGTCGAGTTATTCCCCTCGGTGGCAACATGAGGGCGTTAGTGGCTTCGTTGTGGGGTCTCGACAATTACTCTATTTATGTGGAGGTAATCACCGGCTACCAAATACGCGGTAATCATCCACCACACTTGTGAAGCAAATTGAATGGAATTAAATTCGATGCGGTCGCAGGGTGCCATTAGCTGTTTACTTTTGATGGATACGTTATTGAGGATTAAAATTTTGTTGTTAAGTTATAATTAATCCTACTTGTTTATTAATGTTTCGTTATAGATTATAACACACCAGCTTTTCTTTTCATTAAACTTATTTGTGTAAATGTTCAGTTAACAATAAAAAAAAAATCGAGTATAGCGTGCTTTATGTATTTGTCAACGCATACGAAGTTCCCTACAAAGAGATTGCATTTCATTAACTAAGATTGTTCTCATTAAGACGTCAACTTCATAGCTTGTTTTAAAAGCAATAGCGCAAAATATGTTTCGTTTAAAATTACGTTTCTTAATTCAAATTATGAACCTTAATAACACACTTTAACTTCGTATGATATTTTCATCATTATTCCCACACATAAACCATTATAACTACCCAGGTACCTTCCTGTGTCCCGCCCTCACTCTGTTGTACTACATTTTAATCAACTGAGCCTTGAGCCGTATATTTATAATCTATTAAGCCACACGTTCTCCTACGTAAATCATGTGTAATGGCTCTTACGCTACCGACGTGGAAGCATCTCGCACTACTTGCTGGAATTAATAAGAAATATGAGTCTTTTAAATCAATTATTAAAGTGGAAATGGATGTTTAAGGAACTTCCTGGCTGAAGTATAATGTATTTTAATACAGTTCTATTTGATAATCTTCAAATCGTTTACAGGGAATAATATTATTATGATGTCTCAATTTGCTATATCGAACCAAAGAATTTCTTCTCAACAACTTACAGAGGTCAAACATTAGCCGTTTCTGACTTAAACATCAGCGTTATCTCACCAACACAATGGCATACGTGGGTCGTTACACACTTTATTGTTATTAATCTGACATATAATTACTCTAGTTCCTCGGTGTATGTAGTTGGCAGGTGTGTTGCATTATTTACGAGTTGTATACTCCTCGGGAGTACGTCGCGCCGAACGGGTTAACGATCCACAAGCAAGTTTTAATAACCAGATGCAAATAAGCATTTTGCAGTAAAGGTCATTAAATTATGGCTCATATTTTAAAAGGAATTCGCTAATATCCCAGCTCCGGAGGCGGATGTTAAGTTTTATGATAATTTGTAAGTTTGAAATATGCTTACCTACCTAATTATAGAAGGCAGACAGTGGTTAGAGACGTCGGAAATGTAAAATTATTATTTGATATGTAACTTTACTATTGTCAAACAAATATAAATTAACTACTAAGGCTTAGTATTGAAGAATAAGTTATGTCATTGAAGAAGTTTCCAGTTCAAAAACTTGTATCAGAAGGAAGATAGAAATACTACTTCGATCGGATGGCTGTGTAGGTAAACCCAAAATAATTCTTGTTTGAGAGAAAGTCAGTTCCAAAATACACTTAAATTAGCACTTAAATAAAAAATTTATTTACACCTAAATTAAAAAATTTGCATTAGGGTAAGGCGACGGTAATTGGTTTATTTATCAAATGTTTACCATGTAGTTATAGCTACTTGCACTTTTCGATTTCTTTTTACAGATGATCTAGAGCTATAAATACCAAAAATGTATTAAAACTAGCGACCCGCCCACGCTTCGCATTGGTGTTATTATGCGCGACTTATTCCCGACACGTTGAACTAAGTTAACTTTAAGTATCTCTTCTGAATGTTTTTCATTAACAAATTTAAATGTAAAAATACCTAAACGATGGCGAAACCCCGATTAAAATCCGTTTCGTAGTTAAGGAGGAGATAACGGACAAACATACAAACAAACACAATTAGCGACTTGGATTTATACTATGTAATGATGATTACTACAGTAAGATCAAGTAAAGCTTCAATATTGACGACCTCTGTGGTGCAGCGGTATACACACCGGACTGCTAAGCCGATGGTTCCGGGTTCGATCCCCGGATCGGGCCAATGTCGTTAAAATGGTTTTTCGATATTGGCTCGAGTCTGGGTGTAACTAGGTTCTCCCCTATTCCATTATGTGGTACCTATAACACAAGTGCTTACTGCAACTTACTTTAGGGCCACATAATTGGTGTGTTAGATTGGAGTTTTAATTTTATTATTATATTTATTTTCTTTAAAAGTTCACCATTGTCGGGTGTCGTTCACAACTGTGAGCTTTTGGCCAAGCAATTGTGCGACTTTACGGCTTGTATAAAAAGAGTTGAAATGTATTTTCTTAATCTAATGTTGAGAGAAATTTTCGCACAATACGGCATGTGTTAAAAATAGTGGCTTTTTGCAAAAGTGTGTACGACAGTTTATGCATTTCTAATAGCTTAAGGATGCTATGTAAAGTTTTTGGCACGGTACCTGTAGAGGATATAATTATCGGTACAGTTTTTACTGAATCTACTCTCCATTGTTTTTTAAGTTCTATGACTAGGTCTGTATATTTACTAATTTTCGTTGTGTAAGTGGTCTGTAAATTATGGGTATTTGGGATAGCTACATATCATTACATAGTATAAATCCAAGTCGCTAATTCTGTCTTTTTGTATGTTTGGCTTCTACCTCCTCCTAAACCAGTAGAGGGATTTTTATGTGGTTTTCACCATCATTTAGGTATTCTTTTCATTTAAATTTGTAAATAAAGAACAATCAGGAAAAGTGTTTTAAAGTTAGCCAAAAACCAATGTTTCGTGAGCAAATCGGCCAAAATTACACCATTGCGAAGCGTGGGCGGGTCGCTCGTTATTATTATTATTATAAAGGTTGCGACGTACCCACAGCGGCGCGGTAGGCTGCAGCTGCGACGCGAACGCCATCCGGAACGCATCGCCCACCAGCGCGTTCAGAGCCTCCGCCTGCAGCCAACAATACAGAAACCTTCATAAAACTAGCTTATAACAGTCTTCGATAACCAAGCTATCTGCTAATGAAAAAAAAAAAAAAATCGGTTCAGAACATCTAAAGATAGGTCTCGTAAGGTAGGTATACTTAGTTTAACTTAATGCATTTAGGATGACATGGTGACTGTAAACACTTTAGGGTGTAGAACATATCTAAAGTATAAAGTACCGTTAAAAGCAATCTTAAGTTTACTTTATCCGACTCGCGCGCGAAACAATGTTCAATTTAAACATCTTATTTCATATACCTACCAAAAGATTATTCGAATCATTTAATCGGCATGATGTCTTAATTATTTTTAAAAAGCACACATATTAAAGGACATTTCACAAATAAGAGGCAAAACTCTCACTCATTGTAGGTACTACGCAAACTCAAGAAAGGAGAAAAGGTTTCATGCAATCTCGTAGTTAGTTACTACTTAGTGAAGAAGACCATAATAATAATGTAATATAACCATCTTAAATAATGTAATAATAAACCCTTTGAAATGTAATTACAGAGGATATTAACAAAAAAACTTTTTTTATTGTGATATAAGCTAGAAAACGAGCAAGCGGGTCAAGTGATGGTAAGTGATCACCGACGCTCAAACACTTTATAATTATTACATTAACATATTTCAAAATTACGGTTATAAACATTGTTATACAGTAGCTGCAAGTAGATAACCTTTAATATGCAATTATCATATTATAGACGGTAAAAAGCTTATTTGCGTTTTGATTAGTTTCAAAATTATCATTGTAGTGTTTTTCTTGACTAGAACTTAGACCGTCAAAAACAAGGCAATAAAAGATAAAAAAATAGCTACCTACATATTTATATATAAGCTAATTCTGTGCGTGCTTTGATATTATAATTCCAACACACAAAACATTTTTCCACCAAATAAACGGTTAGATACGCCTATTACTGTCCTAGATAGATCGTATAGTACAACAAACTAAGACCAAATGCCGAATTTATATTTATGTAAATAAATACTAAATGAAAAATAACTAAAATCGAGAACTATCAGTTTTCACAGTACACACAGTAGGTAAATGCCAATTAGAATAAAGCGGCTCTCCACGCTAACGACCACCAGATGACTTTTCTTTGCCAACGAGGTCACTGGAGTACCCCCACACAGTTCCAATCAAATTAAGGCTTGACCAAGTGCAGAATCTACATTGACTTTTAAAATTGCAATCAGCTCTTGAAAAACTCTTCAGTTCGACTTCATAAGAATCTTAAGCTCACATTACTATACCACTCTAAAGCAAACTTCAATACCTACTTAATTTACAGTTTTGGTAACATGAGTGCACGATCCGTATTGAAGCTCAATATACGCTACTTAGTAGAAAATAGTTTTACCAGCATTCGTCAACTATTCTTACATACCCACACCGGCATAGTTGTCGAAAAATCATAGCCGTAAAAGGTATTATTAGACAGATTTATAGACTTGGCGTCACAACATGCGTGACATGCTGCCATCACAACGACGCGCAAACGCCGAAATAAATGACTAACACAAAAGTAATGAAAATAAACAATCGCACACGCACGCGACGCCATTGCGATCAAAACCAAGGACTAATGAATTATAAGTACTTACCATGTATAAGAATAATCAGATCGTTTAAATACTTGGAGTAAATACTTTCATTTGCATGGATTTTTATGTTAAGCTTGGACGTTCTGAATAAACAAAAGCTTTAATTTAGAATCTTCCTCAAGAAGTAGAATTACCACGGAGCGTTATTCAAATTCGGATCGCTCACAATAAATACGAAGCGAGCAACTTTCCGAGTTAATTTCCTGAAACAAACATTAGAGCGCGACGTGCCGCCCGATCCCACTGCTGACTTCCGACCGCTCCCGATGACACCCGAACTTCCCCGAACATACGTTACTTGAATTTTACGTCTAAAGAAGACGATTTCAGAATCTTACGCAACAAATCCAACAGATTAAACCTTAAACAAAGATTACATGGGATAGAAAGAGTAATGATTGTGTTTGAAAACCAACTTTCATCGATAAATCACAGTAAACCCGAGGTTCTAAAACATTTATAATACAAACAGTAACGGGTGGTTTCCTGCGATCAAAGCTGAAGGTAGAAAATTATCCTGTCACGCCGGCGTTCACCTAACGACTAGCCTTTCTGAGGCTGTTTATTTAAATAATTGCACGAGTAAGAACGTCAGTAACGATAGACAGGATGCTGTTTCGTATTAGCTAATATCGACCTTATTTCGTAACCAATAAGAGTGTAGGAGTAATAGGAGAGGAGTTTTAGCACCGCAGGGGACGCAAAGCTGTCGTAAGCAGGCTCGCAATTATAAGGCTGGTCGGTTTCATCTGCTGTCAGCTACTAAGATATGCAAGTCGCGGCCACCAGCGGGCTCAGGACATACGGCTTTGTGATACTGTATCGATACACTCATCAGATTGCTAAAGTAATAAACTTACTTATTTTAATTAAAATGAAAAAAACAATTTTGAAACTGTTTATCTAAAATAAGTTATGTAAGCAAAGAGTTTGTTTTATGTATTTAAGACATTTTATTACTAAGTAAATAAATCAACCCTTATAATCATAAGGTTCAACCTCTACTACCTAACTAAAAGCCATTGATTTTTAATAAAATTGACTGTAACAAAAGGCAATCGGACATCCTGGTTGAATAACAATCGTAAAACAAAGCTATAAAACTGCTCACCCTTGTTTTGTTATCTGCTAAGATAATTAGAAACAGGCAAAGTACGTATCTAATGGAAATTCTACTGCATTTCTGAAGTCGTGTACGAGACGTGTGCGGTGAGTTTCAACTCAGTTTTGTATTACAAACTAGTAAGTACCTGCGAGTACGTCTGGGACAAATGTGATTTTCCCGTGGGAGTGAGACTTATTGCCGTGGTAAAAAGTAGCTTTTTTTCATCCCACGCTGTTGACTCGACTCGATTCGACTACAATCAAATCGGCTCAGCTGTTTCGACGTAAAAGCGAAACATACAAACAGAGAGTCATATTTACATATTTTTATATTAGGTAATGATATTAAGTAAGGACAGGAGAGAAGGAGTTAAAACAATTAGTATCTCTCTTCGGAAATTCAATTATTCATTCTAAAACACGTGATACTATTGGATCAGTAGCTATTTGAATAGTTAAGTTATATCCGACGTGTGTTTCCAGTCTCATTAGCCATGCGAGTCGAATCACAACTAGAGAAGAGGATTAACCGACCCATCACGTCGCGTAGACACAATATCAAACACTACTTAAAGCATTCTTGGTAGAGCAACATTAATTACTAGCCCATTATCGTTGCTCAATAAACATTCTTATTAAGAAAAAAAACCATGGATAAAAAAGGTGTTTAGATTTTCAATAGTTAACAATTAGGTAGGTAGTTTAATGTATAAATATAAGGGAGGCCAGTGTCTAGCAGTGGATGCCTTGTGGCTATTGACGATGATTAAGTAGACACATTAGGTGTTAGTATATATGTCCAGTAAGTTTCTCTTCAAAGCATAGTAAGTTATTTTAATAACCTATGCCGTCCCACTGCTGGGCAAAGGTCTACCCCAAGAATTGTACTACATAATTGTTTTAAAAGCTAATAAAGTTAAATAAAAAAAAAAAAAGAATTTTCAATGAGTCTTGTTTTTTTGCTTGATGAGACCTTCCCCTTTTTTCCTTTTTTATCAAACTAATTTATTAGAGCACTCTTCATCTAAATATAGATAAATAATGTATAAAACGAAGAAACACAGATAACACCATCAGATGACTGTTAACAACATGCAAAATAAAACGAGCGTTAATCAAATAAATGTCAGATGTCAACTTGACATTCATAATCCAATAAAATCAAAGCAGTGGGCGAGGAAACAAAGGCTGCGGAGGATTTGTCACAAGCGACGATGAATAAAACATGAGACGGAATCGAAACCACCTTCTGAAATATACAAGCTCGTTCAAATGAAAGTTGATCAAAAAAAGGTCTATGTAAAAGTAAAAAAAAAAATAGAAAACTATAAATTAATATTTTTATTACAATTGGCCAACAGTTTCACGGCTCCTTATAACTCGTAAATTGTATTATTTGTCATGATTAATTCTATAGAAAAACCTGAAAAACGTGGTAATGGCTTTTCACAACGCCGTCAATGAAGCCGGCAATTCCCCAATATAGTAGGCTGATAAAACAACTTTTACCACACAGTCCCCATAATTCCGCCGCTGTGTTCATCGCCTAGGTACCTCATCGATAGTTAATTCGCATACAATAGCCGTAGGCGCAGTTAACACCCGGTAGGTGACCGCAGGCGGTAACCTGACGCTTCACTAGGCACGCATAATACGCGGCAAGCAGCGAGCTTTACACTGCTGCCCTGGTACAATCGGCTTGCTTGTAGAGTTCCAGGGGTTGAATTATACCTACGATATAATAGCATTTTTATTGTTAAACTTGAGATTTTGCTTTTAATTCTAAAAACTTCAAAAATGTAAACAAATTTTAAACTTGTTGTTAAAAACAATGCAGTAAGATGTCGTCTATAATTAGGCTCTATAATTCGGGAAGTAGCACGAAGGTCGTGAAAAATTAATGATTTAGGTAAAAATAAAAAAAATACACCAAAACATCACTTTTAGAAACACATTTTTTATGATTGGACAGAAAAGAAGTAAGAAAAAAAAGTTGGAACATAAAGCAAAACAACATATTCCACTACCACTGTGCCTCGCTCGATTCATGTTCTGTGTCTGTGTACATCCCGATAGATTACATTGTGTTTGTTTGTGTTATATTATTCAATGGACTGCGTGGTATGGAAGCGGCCTGTACGGAATTATTGCGACGAAACAAAGCGTGGGCTGAATCCCAGTATTCATGCCTTCCATGGTAGTGGTTTGTTATTGTATTGAAGAATTCTGAACAATGTGTTCTGCGGGTAACAATAATTGAGCTCATTTCACAATACAAACATAATTACTAATAAATGAAGGGACTGCTTTCGGCCTTGATGGAAGCTCGGGTCAAATCATTGAGTTTGGTCAGGTAGAATGTTTCAATATGAAAATTAAGAGTTGCTCAATGCTTTTGTAGTGAGATTACATAAAATAGGTGTTACTGACATCAAAAGTGTGTATGTAAGTCTAGTCGTTATATGGTAATAAGAATAACCTTACAATCAAGCCTGCGTTCTGCAATTGGTGTGATAGTTTGAAGATTTATCTTAATTATAAACTGAAAATATTTCAAAACTTTAAGTACTTACTAGTAGGTCCCCACTTTAGAGTAAATAAGTAACTGATCTACCAAACCACTGTTTAAAGCAACCAAGTTTAGTAAGATACCCTGTGAGCTTCTTTGAAGAATGTGTTAAACAAATATTGTTTCCGACTCGCGGTGGTCGCGACTTCCTGAGATCATAAATTGTGTGTGTGTGTGTGTGCATGTGTGTGTGTGCATGTTTGTGTGTGTGTGTATGTGTGTGTGTGTATACATATGTGTGTGTGTGTAGGGAACCGCCTGCGCCTGAGCATGGCGTCTGAATCAACAACAGTAACCTTAAACAATATTAGTTCTGACTCATACAAACATTTGTCTTATACATATATTTTTTATAACGGGTGTAAAAAGACCATTTCCAAAGCCTGAAACCATATTATTCTTGAGCCTAAATAGTAATTAAATTCACTGACGGTATACCCAGAAAACTCAATTAAAAAATAATAACGGTTTGAAAAGTTATGTTCGCCGCTTGGTTCAGGTGCAATGATTTCAAATTAAATAAAAACAAGTATAAATGATATTTGTACAAGAAAGTAAAAAAAAAACTATTTAACCATTAAAAAAAATCTTTTTCTCTAATTCTAACCATCACCCCCCCGCCAGCACTGCCCAATTTTTGTTTTCGGAAGCAGTCTTTTTACATCCCGTATTATTTTTAACATAGGTAGCGTTATAGCCAAAGCTTTGACTATAGAAACTGGGGATATACTGCTTGCAACTATTTTCATTTTTTTGGGGTTCACTAGTTAGGTACTAACAAATAAAAAACAAGTTAACCCGACCCTTTACCATATAAATATAGGTAGGGCTAAAACTGATACTAGTGGCCGCCCGCAACTCCGTTCGCGTGGAAGTCGGTTTCCCGTGGGAATGAGAAGTTTTCCCGCGGTAAAAAGTACCCTATGTGTTATTTTGATGTATAACTTATATTACTGCAAAGTTTTATCCAAATCCATCCAGTAGTTTTTATGTGAAAGAGTAACAAACCATACATCCATACTCACAAACTTTCACATTTATAATATTAGTAGGATTAGTCAAACGTATACCCTAAATAAGTCATAAACAAGCTGCTAGAGAACCGTGCATCTTTTCAGGTTTAAAGTTTAACAAAAATAACTGATCAAATGTCAATGGATACTCAATAGCCTACATAATCATGTATCATTTGACCTCAAGATTTCTTGCGAAAGTCAAATCTTACTCAAACTTAATATCGACTCCATGATGTAATAAAGTATATTTCTTTAAAAGTATATATTTTAATTTAAAAAATCAGTGTCCAATTTCACAATAATAATCACATATAATTTTGTGAATATTTTTGAAAGCCCGCAGTTTTATCTTAGCAGAATTTTAACACGAACAAAATGTTTCATTTTCTTTCCGAAGAAATGCCCAGTAAAAATGGATTTGAAGTAAGTTATGTCTCCCAGTAGATTTGTGAACGTGTTTAAACTGTGAACTGGGGCCCTGATGGGCAAGAACGACAACTTCGTGTCTTATTCCTTTCAACGTGTTCAACCTAATTTAAACGCAATAGGTTTAAAATATTTCTAGACTTAAAATTTATGAGCTTTTTAAAGAAAACAACACAGATGTATCATGTCAGTACAGGCATGTCTATTATACAACGGATATACAAATATAAATAGTCGTAAACGTTATTTTTACCGTTCCTTTGATGGTGCTACTTACAGATAACTTTCCCGACTTATTAATGCACTAAGTTCCCCCATGAACTTTGTTGATTATGTTAACGTCAGATCAGTATGGCTTAAAACTAAAGGAATGATAACTGTTAAAGTGTATCTGTTACTTTGTTTTAATGTTAAACTTTAAGAGGTATTTGACTATAACCTGTAACATATTCGGATATAATGTAGAATTATTTCTTTTTATTATTTAGTATGAACAAAGAGGTTTGAACATTGCAGCTAATTAGGTTTAAAGCTATAGCAGCAAGTAAAGTTGGTAATATTGCATTTCAGCGTGGTATTCAATCCGGGCAGCTTGCACTAAGCCACGCTGGCGGTGGTTCATTAAAAACGGATCAGTTACTTCTGATCGCTGCAAACTCAACAAAGAACCATCAATATATAATATTACTAGCTTTTGCCCGTGGTTTCACGTTAAATTCGGAGTAAAACCCCTTCCCTATACTATGTTATTATAAATACAAACCTGCCTCTAAATAACTCTATCTATTAAAAAAACCGCATAAAAATCCGTTGCGTAGTTTCAAAGACTTAAGCATACATAGGGACCGAGAAACTTTGTTTTATACTACGTAGTGACGTAAAAACCGTGAACAAAACTTATCTTTAACGTATTTTATGCCATTTTATTATACCTAATAAAACACACAAAGCCGTTGGAACCATCAGCTCGAATTTCAAGAATCCCAAAACAATAAAAAATATGATACACGTAAACGAGACGGAATAAAAAACTAACCATACAAATTGAACAATAAAACTTCAATTTTTATTAGAATTGATCCGAGTCGCGTCGAATCGTAGGGCGACCATTAGTGTTGCTGATTACCGTGGAAAATGTAATAAACCGGATCCGATGGACACATTTGTTAATCGGACACACTGTCAATAATTACTGAGAAATTAAGTAGCGTCGTGGGAAGGTATCCAGGAGGTTCTTCGATTAACGTTGCTTGTTGATTTGCATTGCAAACTGCGGTGCGATTCAATTATAGTGTTGCACCCACGATTATTTATTAATCGCAGCCAGTGATAAATGATTGCGATGCAAATTCTATGAAGTTACGTATTTCACACGCGATTCTATATTGAATTTCAAACTGTCCATAAAAATAAACAAATCACAACGTAAAGCGCCCAAACATTGTAATAATAAGTTTAAGTTATGCGCGGCCTGGAAACTGTTCCAAAAATTTGGCAACAAACTTTCCAAGAAGTCAGTCTGCGCTCGCGCACGACTTATTGGGTTACAGATGTGCAGCGAGCTAATTGACCAGTAAATTCAAAGATAAACTTACAGTAATTGAGTATAATACACCGCTTAGTAACTTTAAGTGAATTGAGAGAGTTAAAGATCGAGTTGAACTTGATGAAGACTTGAAGATTCGGAAATGTGCCGCGGCATTATCTGTAGTTGCTATCTAAATGAGCATATTTCAATTTAAAGAAAATTTAACTTTTGAAAATGAAATTTGTTATCGTTTCTTGAATATTTTATAATTCGTCATCGTACTTCTTGTAGTGAGATGCTGCCGGCACGATAGCAAGTTTGAATAACGGTATAATTGATCTTGCACGTTATCGAACCTTCGTCCACATATATTTCAATATTAATCGGAAACAAAGGCTAAATAGGTACAAGATAGTTAAAACTTGTTAGATCTTCGCGAACAGTCACAATATCTGAAGCTCATAATCGCTCTCTCTCTATCTCGCTATTAGTTACATAGCTTTATTTTCTCAAAATTCGATATAGGTATTTAAATAAAGCCTAACTTTCGGGAGTAACATTAACTATCCTGACAAAAACACACTTCTTGTCATATCTTTATAACATTAAGCCGAAGTAGAAGACGGTACCTTTTAGTGTGGAAAATAAGTTTTTATCGACTACAAACCTTTGTAAACTGAGTTGGAATACTTTACTTCATAGTTTACCTATAGCAGTGCTAACTCAGGTAAGGGACCAATCACCGATCATGGAATTAGACGTTTTTCGTAATCTCTTATTGAGTTTTAGAAAACGAGCAAGTTTAATTACATTAACAGTATAATCTGTTAGACAAAGATAACAGACACTTGTTCTAAAGTGATTCATAACAATACTCCAAACTTAATCTTATCGAGATTAAAAACGACGACTAAAAGACAACAAAGTAAACTAAAGCTTCCTTTGACGCTTCGCTGCGCCGTTCACTTCAAACGTCACAAAAACCTCTGCGAATACTAATTATCACAAAAACTGACAATAACAAACAGTCCACTGTGAGTTGTTATTTAAATTGAAACACAAGAAGGGCACAAAGGAGCTGGAACACAAAGCTGCAGTAATTAAAAGTCAGGTAGTGGAGAGGCAGGCCGGACCACCGGGTGATGTCGCAGACTTGATAACTGATTGAAAAGGGAATGTGCGACCCTCCAGCCGAGAGCTCTTACATACTCCCACATAAGCACCATACTTAGTGTAATAATAATTGCTTTCTACCCTTTTTATGTTCAATGTATGTTTTAAGATAATTAATGGTGTTTTTTATGCGTAAGCAAACTTAGAAAACGAATAAAGCTTTTGTTTTAAAACACGTTCAACGCTACTCTGAATATCTGCCTACGTATCTATTGAATGAAAGGAATGGAATGTGAGGAATGTGACAAAGACTCGTTTGTTATCCACGACCTACCAAAAGTTTTGACAGAGCATCATCACCCAGTAATAATCATTAATTACCATGATATATTACTTTAATAACGACCACAACGTAATTGCTTTCAAATCATACAACAGTAAAACGCCGATCAGCGTACAATAAAACAAGAATTTCTCCTCACTACAGTCACACACAAAAGCAACAGGCCGCATACCAGAGGAAAGCTCCCACGATTTGTTTCCTATAATCACAGCACTGCGCGGTCAGTCGCACCTTCACACATTAAACTAACACTTGATCACTATCTGCGTAATCGATCACGGGAATATTCACGATAGTTTCCAAAACTGTGACGTCACGCTGAGGTCCCGCGACGCGCGCGCTCGGTGCCGGCGTCGGGTCGACTGAGGCGTGCGCGGACGCACCCGCGCCGCGGCGCGCGACCACATCGCAACCACCGCACACAAGCACTTGAACAACCGCTTTTTTATCTACAATTCCACACAAACGCTACGCAACTCGCAAACCGCTCGCGTGCTTTCTAGCTACTTGCTGCCGACCTCACCATTCATCTTCTTTAATGAACATCCATTCATTCAATTGCCGACGAACAAAATGCATCAAATTCAATTTACTACCAGTCATTTGCCGAGTCCACAGTGGGCTTCAAACGAACGAGCCGTAAGTCAGCGTAATAGCCGCCGATTCATCACTCGACGTTTTTTCGTACTTATTGTATCGCGACGACATGTGAATGGTGGCTGCTGGTCTTTAAATGGTCCAAAAATATGCACAGTTGGTGTATCGGAGGCTTTGCAAGACGGTGGCATGCGGAGGAATGTCCCGCGCAGCCAAGGTCACGCGATCTATGCAGCGACCACGGTGTTACCAGAGTTTGCACACAAACCGGTCTACAACTATACTAGAACCGAAGCTACCCGTGTCAAATTACAGCAGATCTATTACACTTAAAGATAACAACCGAATATGACAATTTTAGATAAATGAGACACACCCGTACTAGTAAAACGGGTTTGCTGAATGAGTTCACAATGTAAATCCAACAAAACGAACAAATCACGTGATCGATGACACACGCCCGCGCAGGTTGTCGACAAATAAATTCATGAAGTGTCAACAGAAACACCGAGTTGACATCCCGAAATACCTCCAAAGCTCTTTAGCCGATTTATTGGACGGAATAGCCGTGTTCCGATGCTTTGATTATGCAGACAAGACGGATTGTCACTGAATACGACGTATCGGATTTTGAGAAAGCGACGTTCAACAAAATAATTATAGTGGGCGTTGAATTTATAAAACGACCATAAATATGCAACACTGATTGGCCGACGTTTACTCTAGATAAATACGTTCCAACGACCATAGGAATTGAATAGGTTGAGTTAATGGAATGGGGAGCTTTAACGATAAAGTCAACGCAATGTGCCTTAGATATCTGATGCAAACTATTTGTGACACAAGTCGTGGTAACTGTTTCGGATATATACTTAACTTGTTATATTTAATGCAACTAGCTTAATTGATATAATTGCATATTAAACTTTACCGTTATCTATATTAAGGTAGCTCCATAATAAAATTTGCATCATTCTACCGCTAACGTATATTGTGGGTCTTCAAATAGTTGTGTGAGATATAAAATCTAAAGTTAGTTCCATCCTGTTAGAGGATGACGGTCCGCATACGTCGCACTAAACACTTAATTAACTGTTGGGGTTTCCGGTACGTTTAATTTTAAAATAGAATTAATACTTGAACTTAATTTTAACTGCAATTAAAAACGGATTGAGTGTGTTTTGTATCATTGTTTGATTGTGTATTTTCCCGTGAAAAACATTTGAATACAAAAAAATACAAAATGTCTTGCAACTCGGTGGTCCCCATAGCATAGGCTTCAACCGCGTCTACTAATTCCATGGTATATAAATACTTTATCCTAATTGAACTTGTTTAAGTTTTTACACAAAATCTGTGAAAGGAAACTAGACTGTAGGCTTTAGTGAAACTTTGTCTTCCATGTATTGCACTGCAATTTTAAACCGATTTAGAACAAAGTTGGAAGTGCTCTTTTCCAAAGACAGTTGTCTCGTCTGAGTTGAAAGTTTAATTCCATCGAAGGAGGCTTCGGGTCAGTGCTGGCGCTACTACGAGTATACTGGAGTTGGTTGGTGTAAGTAATAAAACGTAAGAGTTATCAAATGCAAATGTTGACCAAAATAACAGAGTTTTCAAGGTTGAATTATGTTTCTGTATAGTTATAACAAATACGTGTTTTTAAGATAGTTCATTGAATATCCCATTTGCGGAAATTGTTAAAAACCTTATTAAATTAAAATATTATAGACATTCATGTTATAACGAGTAATGTAACCTTATACTTATCCTCTAGTTCTGAAACTTACAAATAATAGATGATCAATCTACGCATTTCAAAGAAAATCTGTATAGTCTTACTTCAATAGTAGCAAATTTAAAATTTTCACAAAATCGGAGTTTCCTATATCTCGTACCACAAGTGTAATCGGAGTGCCAGGCCTACTCCAAGGTTCGCAATATCGCAGATTGCGTCCTCGGTCGACCGTTCTCCACATAGCACAGCCGCAATCAGATCTATAACTACAGATAGACGACCGGACTATCCACAGACCGAGTCATATTCAACTTCGATGAACATCGCTGCGATTGGATACGGGCACGAGCAAACAATGAGATTGCTTAAAGCTGACGGAAGATGAGGGATCCATATATTATTTGTAATGTTAAATCACAATTTACTTACTTTTAGATTTCGTTTCTGATATATGCCAACATGTATTGATTTTCGCTCCTGAACCTTTCACAAAGATTAAATTGGCAACTGCATTCAAAGTATTCGTGCACCGAAACGGAATAGAAAGTGCTGTAAACGTGGGCGCTGTTCCGAAATCGGTTTAAATTTTAAAGAGTATGCGGTCAGAACTTCCAATGCAGATGGTAATACAGATATTGGGTTAACCTGTAAAATTCAGTTTAAATTGGAACCTTAAACAAGAGAATATACGGTAGCATAAGCTCAGTGACTCTCCTAAACCAAGTTTTAACTAGCGTTTATGGAGTGTCGGTAAATATACAACCGAGCGACCTCACATTCAATACAAGCTTGTTTAGTTTATATGCGGTTAAAACGCTAAGTAAATTGGCTCAGAACTTGAGTATACATATGTTACGGCTAATACCCGAAGTGCGGCTACACCTAGTTTTAGCCGGTTAGAAGTGTTTTTTATATGGAAAACTGTAAAAAAAAAAATATCCTATGAATATAAAAACTGACTTCAATCATGAGTCGTCGACTCCTTTACGCGGGACTCCTTTTTCTGGGTGGTATCAAAAAAGTAACCTAACTAACCTAACCTATTGATGTTCTAACCGGCTAAAACTAGGTGTAGCCGCACTTCGGGTATTAGCCGTAACACATACACTAAGCACGTTAAGGATAAATAGGTCACGGTACCAATTATAGGAAATGTATGAATGTTGTGTATGAATGTTAAATCTGTCAGTTACTGTTAGACTTACAAATGCCAAGTATCATTTCTTATTGTAAATTAAATATTGAATTAATACTAAAGTTTAAATTAAAACTAATCAATTAGGTTTGACACCAACGTTATGAGAAGGCAACTAAAAATAAGTAGTATATTTCAATACAAGTGTGGAAAGGCTGTCATTACAACGAGTTCAGACAAATTTCTACCCGAGCCGAGGCACAGCCGAAGGCGAGGGTGGACAGGCGGGACGAGTTGCAATGACGGTTCCGCACGTGTACTGAACGACTATTTTTAATACAGTTGCGAAAAAATAAAGCAATTTAATAAAATATAAAATTTGCATCGTAAATGTCGAAATAACTCATTTTGTGCAACAAACAATTAAACTCGCAAAGAAAATTTCTGGAAATTGCGCTATTTTTTCTTCACCCATTTGGTAGGCAAAGGTTACTATGCCCATACAGCCAAGTCTTCAGTAGAATTTTTTTATTGATATGAAATGAAAATTAATGTAATAAAATGAAATGAAACCAACAACACTAATTCAATCAAATCTTTAAATCTGATATCGAAACAAACTAGTAGATTTTTTAGAAATATACCTACCGACTCTACGTAAGTATTAACATGAATCATAAAAACTTCTTTGTTTTTTTTTTGTAAAAACTTCATGGTTGGTTAATTTTTCTTTTTAATAGTCATTATTTTGACAGTTGGGAAAGATAACGCACGAGTGCGGGAAAGGTAAAAAAAAGCACGAGTGTGTAATAGCCCACATTCCGAACGCTATACGTCCCTGCAATACGCCACTTTTTGAGCAACTGTACTAAAAAAGTTTTATTTCTTGTCTAAGGCTCCAGATTTTAAACGCTACGATTTTCTTTAGGTATAACATTCATTGATTGTCATTTAAAAGAGTCTTAATTTCTGTTACGGTTCATTCCAGCATCTCTTATAACGCAACTTCTGTAAAGTTACTAAATCAAAAGTGTTTTGCCATATTACTGAAAATCGGTGTTCTCTTGCTATCTAGTGCTGCTTACCAGGGATGTTATGGATATAAAATTTCGGATACGGATTGGATACGGATATTATAATTATTATTATACCGGATAGGGATGCGGATACAGATACGAAATAATTTCGGATTATCCGTTAGTTTCGGATAATTTCGGTTACGGATATTAGATTTTGAAGGAATTTTAATTTCTTTGTCATTAAAATTCCTTTGTCATCCACCGCGCGGCAAAACAACTTGTCATGACTTGACTCAAATAGGCTCCCTATCCGATACTATCCGAAACTTTAATTTCGGATTTGGTTTCGGATACGGATATTTGTTTATATCGGATATCCGATAATTTCGGTTACGGTTACGGAGCTAACCTCTCTGCTGGTTACTTACCTCCTCCGGGGTGTCGGTGTTGAACGCGTGGCAGTGGTGCGCGGGCGCGGGGGGCGGCGCGGGGGGCGGCGCTGGGGCGGGGGCGGGGTGCGCGCGCGCGGCGCGGGACACGAACGCGAACACGGCGCGCGCGCGCTCACACGTCGCGTACGAGATGCGACGCAGCGCGTGCGACGACACGATCGTCTGTTGGGACAGTGAATATGCAATGTTAAATAGGATAGATTTAAGTAATAAAAAGAAAAGGAATTTTAATTCAGTGTTGACAGAAATAACAAAGCTTTTACCATCAAATCAAAGGTACACAGTTAGATTTATAAGTTAAGGTAATAAAAGGTACAAATTTTAAATGAAAAGTTTATTTTATTACCATGAAAATAAAGGTTTGTGTTTTTGTAAATACAGAGTGTTTTTATTTACCTTAAAATTGCATAGAAACAATAAAATTTCCGAATTATTTCAAATCAAATAGTTTTTAAGTTTAAGCGATGACCTCAATCCTTTATATTAGATTTAAATTGAGTTTTCGGGGTATACTGTTAGTAAATTAAGTGACTATTTAGGCTCAAGAATACATGGTTTCAGGCTTCGGAAATGGTTCACACCCGTTTAAATTTAACTTAACGGATAGCGAACGACCAATAGTAAATAAAAAGTCGCAATCATTATATTATCCCGAATCTTTTTTCTGTTTGCGCATTATTTTAAATATTTGATTTCGAAAAGTTTTGACAGTAAATATTTTTACTTTGCAAAAAGAAACAATAGGTGATTTATAAAACGAAAAAAAAAACATATTTTCAACACTCATTTAGGTGAACGCTGATACCAAATATAAGGCTACTGTAGGCTTTAACTTTCCCACCGTGATAAAGATGGATTATCGTAGAGAACTGAATTAATGAAAATATTTTTTTCTCAAGCTCATAATTTTACATAAAACTTCGGATCTAGCTTATGAACCTGAGTACCTACTAGGTCTCTTAATAGTCATTCAGTCCTGCAACGTAATCTTATTTGTTTTTTTGAACTTACATTTGCCTACTAAGCGTTATGGTAAATCAAAACATAAACATAAAAATATAATCTCTAAATGTCTTCAATTATCAGTCACACATCGAATTGGGACATGGTTTTAACTTTAATAAAAGAAAATCTTATTCACTACAAGTTTTATAACACACTGAATTTTATATTAAGTGGTTTGAAATTAGGATTCTCTGCTACCAAGTGAGAAAAAAGTTCCAACTGTCACACTGGCGCATGATTGAAACAGGTCACTACCTAAACTCATATCTATTGAATTAAAATGTCGTCATGAAAAAAAGAATTTGTTCGAAAACTTAAATAAACTTCGTACCTGATCCTCGGGGTTGCATATTTTAATTCCAGTTAGTGATACTACTACTAGCACCGGTATCGATTCTGCGGTCGCCTGCAAACAAAACATACACTCAATAAATACGGGGTGTAAAATAACTGCTTTCGAAAACAAAAACCAAACATTGCTGGAGATTACTGGTTACGTTACGTTATGATTACCAGAAAAATTTTTTTTTACATAATTTTAGAAAAATGCATTTGTACTATCAGATTTTGCGATGATTTCAAATTAAATGGGGATTTAATTTAATTTGCAATGTAAATAATCGCACCTGAACCATCAGTTGATATGTTAGCGATGATTTGAAGTGCCGAAAATGACTTTTTAATACAGTTGCTCAAAAAGTGGCGTATTGCAGGGACGTATAGCGTTCGGGATGTGGGCTATTACACACGCGTGCTTTTTTTTTACCTTTCCCGCACTCGTGCGTTCTCTTTCCCAACTGTCAAAATAATGTCTATTAAAAAGAAAAATTAACCAACCATGAAGTTTTTACTAAAAAAAAAAACAAAGAAGTTTTTATGATTCATGTTAATAATTACGTAGCGTAGGTATATTTCTAAAAAAAGCTACTAGTTTGTTTCGATATCAAATCGATTGGATTAGTGTGGTTGGTTTCATTTCATTTTATCTCATTATATTTCATTTTCATTTCATATCAATAAAAAAATTCTACTGAAGACTTGGCTGTATGGGCATAGTAACCTTTGCCTACCAAATGGGTGAAGAAAAAATGGCGCCATTTTCAAAATGAGTTATTTCGACATTTACGATCCTAATTTTATATTTTATTAAATTGCTTTATTTTTTCGCAACTGTATTAAAAATAGTTGTTCAGTACACGTGCGAAACCGTCATTGCAACTCGTCCCGCCTGTCAACCCTCGCCTTCGGCTGTGCCTCGGCTCGGGTAGACATTGGTCGGAACTCGTTGTAATGACAGCCTTTCCACACTTGTATTGAAATATACTATTTCAATAATTAATAACTTTTTTAAATTAGGTTTTCTGTTAGCTAATTTAGTTACTATTGAGGCTCCAGAATACATGGTTTTAGGCTTCGGAAGTGGTCTTTTTACACCCGTAAGTAAGATAGACCATTCATTCTGAGTAATATCCATTTGTATAGTAAAAACCATTCTTTTATTCTGTTGCTTCCAGACAAAACAATTGAAAGTCAAACTAACAGCTTCGCGTCATTCCTGCGGGTATTCATTAAATTTGTCCCAGTTTTGAGATTAATGAAGCGGACTAAGTTAGAGTGCGCGGTGTGAGTGAGCTCATTACCTGTTTTAATTAAATACGTTGGATGTGACCACGGTAATGTACTCCCCCCGCACCGCTGCTACCCCCGCTTCACCCCCGCCCGGGATTACAGGCGCTTTGGAGGGATGGATATCATTTTGTGAATATTAGTTCCTAAGTTTTTGGGGCTGGATCCCGAAATTGAGGCAGCGTAATGTGAAGACAGAGCAAGTTGGGTCTAATTAAGAATTTAAGTCTGCCTTTAAGTTTGTTATTTAAAACTGTTCTATGTTAAAATTGTGTGTACTGGGACAATTTTAAGTAAGTACCAACAACTCTTAGACTCAACAAATAAAGTTTCTTTGTTAGAAATTCAAACACAACAGAGAAAATAAGCATCTCACATTTATACGAAATTTTAGTTAAAGTTTAGCCTAACCCTAATTACACAAAAAAATTAAATCAACATTCAAATTAGTTTATTTTGTATTTTTTATATAAAATTACTGCAAGATTAAAATAAACCATGAACATCTTACATATGGGATTACATGTTTTTATTCTATACGAATGAATTTTATTAACTATCGATTTGAATTAGTAAAGCTAAAGTTATAAGATAATATCTTAAAATTATAATGATATCGCTTAAAAGTTATTTAACGTTAGCAAACTTAATATATATCTATATATACCTATAGCGATATATCTTAATCAAGGTATGAAAGTATTACAGTACCTAGTTATAGTTTTAATGATCTAAAGTAATGCTCTCTCCGCTCGTAACTAACAACGTAACAGCTTCTTAATTAATGTTTTTAACTAACGCTGTATCATTTTCAAGTAAGTACGCTGTTTTTATATAAATAAGATAGTAAAAGTCAAAACCTAATAATTAATCCTTAATTAGATACATAATGTAAACTATCAGATTTTAGGATTATTTCAAATCACATGGTGTTTAAATTTTATCTGCAATGTAAATCTTCGTGCCTGAACCATCAGCTGATGTAGAAGCTTTGACCACAGCGGACATTACTTTTCAATCATTTATATGTATTTTATATTGAATTTTCTTGTTTTTTTGGTGAAATTACTTACTATTTTAACTCTGCAATACATGGTATTAAGCTTCGGAAATAATCAGTATACACCCTGTATATATATACGTGTGTAGTTTATGTGGTAGTTTTGTGTGCATTGGAGTGGAGAGAAAGATAAGGGATGCGCACGAGTGGAGTGATGGTAGGACAAAGCCGAGTAGGACAGTGGAACGGTGGGACCGAGTAGGACAGATCAACCGAGATTAAGGTATATACCACCCGACACGTGACGTTTATACAGGGTCTAATCTAGATACACGACCTTGCAATGAAGTCGATATAAACGTCTATGTAGATTTATTTGCAATCTAAATCACATTGAATGTTTTGTAAACATTATAATGCTTAGAAAGACTTATATTTTATTCAGATATTTTTTTTTAAGAGTTTGCATTTTTTTCATAATTTACACGTTTTGGACCGCCAAATAATTTCGCCCTAAATTCTGTTAACAAGTATAATTATTTGCATGAAGAAAGGTAGGGGCCTTAACTCTACGAAACAAGCTTTTAGTGGTAACTGCTTGTGGCTCTCAAAGTTACACCATTTACTTGATTAGAATAATGATGCCTCACCTTGGTAAAGTTAGAGGTTCCATGTACTTACTCAGGTTTTGTTATCTATACTGATATTGTTAAGCTGAAGTGTTTGATTAAACACGCTAACCTCAGGAACTACTAGTTCTAATTGCCGAAATAGGTTTTTGTTAATTAAATTGCCCATATATGACATCACGCTACGAATAATTGCAGAGGAACTGCAATGAAAAATGTTGCAAAAAACTTACGTGCGCTTTGTAAACGGTGAAATTTACGCAAATCTAAATGACTTTTAGACAGTTTTTTTTTCTTAAATTAACACAGGAGAAACCGCAAAACATAGCTAATATTTTGTATAATGTAATCTGCGTATTGTATTTGAGTAACACAAGTTACACTTTATGATTAACTTCAATTTACATTTGGTAAAAACCGTTCTACATATTTATTTCAAATTCCATCATGTAATAACAGAAACAGTTATGACTTCTTGACAATAAGTTTCTACAACGGGATAAGTGTAGTAAAACAGAGTATTAGGTACTCTTACCGGCGCTGAACATCGATGCAGGTAGTAAAGGGCCCGCAAGGTAAAAGATTACAGCGGTAAGTATACCTACCACCCGTTTAATTTATACAAAAATATGAATATTGATTTTTAATGGCGAATAGTTATAGCGTAATTTTTCAACAAAAAAAAATCTCAAATATATTCGGTAATGTTACCACACTTTTGTATGAAGTGGAACAAATTGATAAATACATGTTTTTTTTATACCTGCGCGCGATACAATGGCTCTGATCGAAGCTAAGTCAGGCTACCTTACTTGCAGAAACACTTACTAATACCTGACTCCACTGACGAGTCAGGTGCTTTTCTATATTTATTTTTTGTATTACTATTTAACATTAATAAATGGTAAAGTAAAGTAACCTATATAGATACGCAGCCGCTTCTGACTAGAAGCAGGAAAGAAACAATAGGATCCATTAGCATCGACTGCGAGCTGTTACAACGACAAGTTGCAATCACCACACTTACAACTCTTACACAACGGAGCAACAATAGTATACACACTTGACGACATTTAGATTTAAATCTTTTGTATTTCTCAAGTTTTTTTTATTTAGAACTAGCTTCCCGCGATGCGGTTTCGCCCGCAGCTAAATTAGTTTTCCCGTGGGAATTTCAAACAGGATTTTTTCTTAGTGCTCACTTACATAATAAAAGGAATGCCTGTATCAATTTCATGGCCCTACATTTAAAGAAGTGAAGCTTATGTTGAAATGAGTCATCTTTTGGTGAAATTGATCAGTCAGTCAGACAAACAGTCAATCAGTCAGGACTTGTTATGATAGAGGTATAAGTACTCAAAGATAGATGGCAGGATATGCCAAGAATGACCGAAACCAAAGTTTAAATAGAGCCTTCAAAATGTTTTAAACTTAAATGTATTGGTATCATAAGCCTGCAGGTACCTAATGGATGTAGATTCAAAGTTTTGTTCTACGTATCTTAATCCAATACCAATTATGAAAAAATAATTAAACACCAAACAAATATTATGAACAGACTACGAAATAACTTAGTACAAATAAATCTACGAACGATATCCTGTAAGCATGAATATTTGCCAACACTTCGATTGATATTTGCTATGTGAGAGCACTCAACTCAATAATGCTCATTGATTTATAGAGTATTTATTTTGTACTTGATTTGAAATCGACGATAAATATAATTATTTAAACAGGAATATTGGATAGCGAATCAAACGGTAAACATCAATGGGTAAATAACATAAAGGGATACTTAAATACTGGTTAAGTGATATGAATTAGCGAAATTTGATATTTTTTATATACCTAGTGTATTTACCCCTTTTCCTTCTGATGGACAAAAGAGTGCCGAGTTTTTTTCCGCCAGCTTTTTTCTCTCGGCCTACTGATGATAAGCTGATGATCGATATTTTGACTTTCATCGAATGTAATTAAGTTACTTAATGATGAAATAAATGATTTTTATTTTATTTTTTATTTTTATAACCGAATCAATTTTCAAAATAAGAATCCAAATCTAACGAACGCGAAGCTGGTAGCAGAAACCTAAATACCTAACACATGTATTTGTTTGCACATCAAACACGTTTAATGAAACGGAAACAGGGTTTGTCCAAAAAAAATTAACTATTTGTTCGTTGCTAACATAATACTACTCATAATTATAGCTTTTACTATTCATAATTTTTACACTCATACCATATTTCATCCCCTAACGTTGCCTTTCACTTTCACCCCCCGCCTCCCTTCTGTACCCCCCCCCTTCACCTGCAGCCGTGTAAGTGCGAGGTGACATCTCTCAATGGGAAAACTTATGCAATAACGTACTCTCAAACCCCACACAATCATTTCATAACTGAAACATACGACTTACAACGCTTTTGCCTTGGAAATAAAAATAATTATAACTTTGCGCGATTTTCCAGGTGTAACATGGAATTATGTCGTTGTTTATGGCATTTTCAACCTTAATGGCTTGTAATAGGAATGGCTATAGGTGATGTAAGTTCTTGTATCCGTATGTTAACCGTCAGTTTGAAGATTTATGCAAAAAGCTAGTTGTGTTTCACACTGACCCACCGCTGGGGCACAAATCTCGCGCCCCACTTGGCCCAGTAAAGTTGCCGTCAAATCTTTCTCTTATTTTCATGGATTTATTATTGCAACTGCGGGGAAAAGTTACACAAACTGTGTCGGCTTTTAAGTTTCGGATACATACATTTACTCAAACAGAAAAGGAATAATGCAGAATATGTTTTATACAGAGACTTATATTAAATGAGACATAACCAAATGGTGATTTAAACTTCTTAGAATTAACGAATTCTAAGAACAAACAAAATGATTAAGAAAACTTTAATCTTAAAATTATATTATGGCACTAAAGTTTGTAGTTTATTAAGTTTAAAAACCACAACTCTCCAACAGAGCATAATTACCAATCTAGACATTTATTACTCTAATGAGCTTAAACTTACCTAATCGGTATTCCCAAAGCAATAAATTTAACATTCGCAAACGGAATCGACTCACGAAAGTGTTCCGCGGAGCTTAACTTACAAAAACAAAAAACGTGCGCTTTCCACGACGGCCGAAGCGCTACTGACGAGCTATTACATCTTCTGCTGTACAACCACCATCAAACTCGCTACAACTAACTTGCAGCTAGTTACAACATAAACCGACCAACTGTTGTAGAGTGTACAACATTGAAACGCGTGTAAATGTATACGCTCCGGCGTAGCGGCGTAGTAATCGCGTCGTAGCCGCTACGGATTCGGTTACGGCCGTCTACGCCGATTGGGTTTCCTCGGAATGGCAAAGAAAAGATTTTCTTCGATGAAATAAAATGTTCAGTCGATTGGTTGTGCAAGGAATCGAAATGAATTGTATCAAACAAAGAGTGATGGTATTTGTCAAAGCAGAATAACAATTTTCGGATAAACACGTTTAGCATTAATCTTAAATTATTAAATTACTAGTGGCCGCCCGCGACTCTGTTCGCGTGGGTGTCGGTTTCCCGTGGGAATGAGAAGTTTTCCTGCTGTAAAAAGTACCCTATGTGTTATTTTAATGTATTATACCTATTATATATAAAATATATTACTGTAAAGTTTCATCCAAATCCGTCCAGTAGTTTTTACGTGAAAGAGTAACAAACATCCATACATACTCACAAAATTTCACGTTTATTATATTAGTAGGACTTTGCTTAGATTGTCTACACAGTTTTTTATTTTTATTTTGAAATAATACTAAACAAAACAAATAAGGGGCGCGGCTTTCATGAGAAATGGCCCTCATTTTCTGTTATTTGCATACTTTTCATAGAGAGGCGTACTTGCGCTGAAAATATTGCACGTTTTATTTTATAGCTTCTCGAGTTAGGAACGCAAAAGGATTAACTTACATCATTTTTTACCAAATAGTTTTCCTTGATAAATTGCTTGCATTTTTAAAAAATATATTCGATCGTCGTATTTTTTTTTTTAATCAATGATAGTAAAAGCCTTTAGTTTGTTGAAGGCTGTCGCGTCTATTTTCAGTCGTCAATAAACATAAGAGACCCGTTCGATCGTCGAGTCGCTGATCGTCGGCTGTTTTCTATTAAGGTTTCTGCGATAAGACGTCAAGCTTTACTTATAGTATGACTAGTGACCCGCCCACACTTCAAAATGGTGTAATTTTTGAGGCCTAATTCAAAAAACAATAGATTTTAGATTACTAAATAAAACTTCTTTTGTGATGTGCTTTACATACAAACATCATTTCAATTTGAACCCGTAATTCCTTAGACTATCGCGTTCAAACAATCAAACTCTTTAGCTTCATCATATAAGTAAAGACAACCTTCAAACCAAGTTCATTCCTGCACTAGACAAGTCCTAAAAGTCCTTATCTTAAAAGAACTGGCTACAATCTCAGCTGCTATCGGAGAAGTCGTAAAGCGCAGCGGTCCCGGACTCGATAACAAACGGTTCTGCTTCAATGAACGGAGATCTAGATACACGGAGCCATACGACCTATGTGATGTATACAGGGTGTAACAATACGAATTCCGAAAACGACAACTGGATACTCGTTACAGTAAAGCAAAAAAAAAATTATGTAAGTATTAGAAAAATATTTACTTGGTTATGCGCATTTAACAAATATAATTTTATTTTTATCTGCAATGTAAATAATTACTTGATATGTGAGCGGTGACCTCAAGCGGCGGATATCACTTTTCAAACATATATATGTCGGAGAGAACACAGATTAGATGGACTTGGCCAATTGAAGAACTACTTTACTATCTACCTTGTCTTTGTTTTGTATAGTCAATGTAAATGTCAACGTCAAAATGAGATATTGGTTGCGTCAAGTTGTCTAACTTGGGTGTAGTCGGTGCGAGGCTTTATGAGTGAACGACTGAATGAGTTTCTGTCATTTTCCGTTGTGTCTAGTTAGCCCATCTATCTTGTTGGACGGAAATCATTGTTATTTGGTCCGTGGGGCAGTGCAGACGTTTAGTGAATTAATCTCTGACAGCCACACGCCGAATCCACCGCGCTTCCTATATCCATTTACATCCTGACTATTCTTGATGATTATTATTGTAAAGTTGCTTAACGTTGTGAATAATACACTTACATCAAGTTCCACGTTTTATTTCGAAGTTCCCGCCATAATCGAACCCAGAGATAACGAATTCCCCATCATATAAATTTTTAATAGTTGAGATTTCGGGGAGTTTTATTGGTGAATTTAGTAACTATTTAATCTTAGCAATACATGATTTTAGGCTTCGTAAATGGTCTATTTACACCCTGTATACTGTAGATACTTACTCAATCATATACAGATTGAAGATGACATTGCCTGAATCTGAGATATAAAAGCGGTGGTTAGAATAATTGCGTTTTTTTCTGTTATTATTTATAATTATAAAGATGATTGTATTTAAAAAGTATTATGAAGTGCTATTTTACATATAAACAGGAGTCAAGAGTTGTTCCTAAAGTTATCATTGAATGAAAACGTGTGTGGTCACATCGCACGTTCCACTCACACTTAAAAGGCTGGAAATTAAATAACTTTGATCACTCCGTTACTATAGTTAAAAGTTTTAATTATGTTGTTATTATGACTAGAAGGATTGTTTTGTTTTGCAAGAAACTAAAAAGACTATAATAATAATTCTCATGACTACATCAACTGTGTGCGAAAGCTTTTTACTATGCTACCACACAATAAACTAGGGGAAAACTGGGTGTAATTACGAATCCATTTCGAAAAGACATTCTGACTATGTTGGCCCGATCCGGGGTTAGAATCTGGGAACTTCCCGCTTTACAGTCCGGTATTTAACGTGGCACTAAGGTCGATAAACTTTCAATCAATACCTATACGCAAATTTTGTACCAGGCCTTACAACGTTGATAACCTATTTTTTACGATTTTACTACGTTTAAGATTATTTAAGCTTTGCTACCAAATATCCTTAAAAAATCACGTCATTAGAAACCTACACCGAAGCGAATGATTAAATCAGTTCCGAAATAAATTAGTCGGTCACATGTAGCCAATTACAGGCGGTAATGAGTTGGTCCGTGAGAGGTTTTCGCGCTAACAAATGTGTCGGTGGGTCCCAGCGACCCGCGCGGCCAGGGTATATGTGACCCCGAGCACCCGGCGGGTTAAAGGCAAGTTTAATTTGGAATGCCATGCTGTATGTTAGTTACGAGAGAATTAAATGCCGCTTTTTAATATTGACTAATTTGGACATCCTACTAATATTATAAATGTGAAAGTTTGTGAGGATGTATGGATGGATGGATGGATGGATGTTTGTTACTCTTTCACGTAAAAACTACTGGATGGATTTGGATGAAACTTGCAGTAATATAGTTTATACATCAGAATAACACATAGGATACCTTTTACCGCGGGAAAACATCTCATTCCCACGGGAAACCGACTTCCACGCGAATGGAGTCGCTGGCGGCCACTAGTGTATAATAATAATAAGATAAGTATACGAATCCTACTAATATTATAAACGTGAAAGTGTGTGAGTATGTATGGATGTATGGATGTTTGTTACTCTTTCTCGTAAAAACTGCTGGACGGATTTGGATGAAACTTTGCAGTCATATAGGTTATACATCAGAATAACACATAGGGTACTTTACTTTTTACCGCGGGAAAACATCTCATTCCCACGGGAAACCGACTTCCACGCGAACGGAGTGTTGATTAAAGAAGAACGATAAATGGATTAAAAAAAACAATACTATAGAATGTAAGAAAGTAAATTGACGATCTTCATAGAGCAGTGGTATACACACCGGACTGTTGAGCTGTGAGTCCCGCTTTTATTACCGGGTCGAGCCACTTTCGTTATTAGACATTCTAAGCTAGCCCTAAGATACATAGTTGTTTAGTAACTACATTTATATTATGTTAGGTAATGTCGTGAAAAGTACACTCATAAAGACTTGCTAACTCGCTTCACTAAGCACATACAAGTGAGCTAATCTGTCTACATCAGTTAACTTGTAATTTATGTTGTGTACGCAACGTGGTCTGTTTCGTCTCTAAATATAATTAATTCTGCGCTCCGCTAGAGGGCGCCTCGTAAAAACATAATCAAACTTGTGGCCCAGACACTTGGCTTGACAACCTTCCCCCTCTTTTATACCAGGGTGGATAAATATTAAGATGCTATAACTCAGTGATACATAGCGCGGGTAAGCGGTGATGGAGACTTGAAAATTTAAAAAGCTGTTAGCTGTTGTCAAAGTTATAATTGAAGGAAAGAGGTGTGAAGAATAGGGGGTAATATACTTAATCTTGTTGATCATTCAAATTATATGCGATCAGTTAAAAGTATGTTACGAGATGAAATAATGATTGTAGGGTGTGGCTAATTTGGGTGTGGGTTTATGCAAAATTGGCTCGGGTTTGGGATAACCACAGATGTAACTTTAGCTTTTGGGTCCCACTATCTATATTATCTCAATGTATGAACCTATCTAATTGAGGTTGCTTACAGTTGGTGTACTTTTTTGGTGATTATCATTTATGTTCGATGTTATTTTGGCTCTAAATCATCGCAGTAAATTAAAAATCCATCTCCCATTTCAAATAAAAGTAACTGACGCTATTAACTAAACGTTGTATTACATCATGCTAAAGAAAATCATAATCACAATCTAGTCTTCATACTTCAGTATTCCAAGATTTAAGTTAAAGCGTTAAGATCTAGTACACAATGTACCACTGGGGGTGCTCCCAGCGCTCATCCAATCTGAAACAATACCGCGCGTCGAGTAGATTTTGTTCGGCGGCCGTTTGCCGGAGCAACAAGGATTCTAGGATAAAATGTAACGACATGGAAATGGCAGAGGTGTCTATTCGGCTTAACAAGAACGTCGGAGAAGCTACTTGAAGTAAGGTTATATACTGAACACTCGAGTTTTGTTAGTAAATAGCAATGTAGAAAAGAATCCAATTTGTAAGGATTTAACATTTTCCGTGGGTTACTAGTTGACAAACAAATAACTAACAATACAAATTTTAATTGATCATAAATACTTCCCATTTATGAAACAGACAAATGTCGTTTCTTGCGAATCTTAGACCATGGCCTTAAGTTGTGTAATTTTTTTGTTTGTCAAACGCTTTTTCTCGGTGCCAGTATCTACGATATCCTATTCTGCATAAAACGAGAGTTAAACTATTGGACAGAACGGTAATACCCATTTTATCAAGCATAGCATATTTTTCATTATTTAAATTTGTTTTTTTTCTGTTTGATTTTAATGTATGAACTTATTTAATTATAATTTGTAAATTTGACATGCCAAAATTATGCAATGTAATAACTGGTGCAATAAATTGATTTGATTTGATTTGATTTGATTTAGCACAAACCTTTACCTCAAGCCCGTGATGTCTAATATTTTTTACTTTCAAAATGCAAATATCTCTAAACATTGCTTTTGTAACATAGAATATCAATTCCGCAATTACAGTAAGGCTTTTTGTTCCGCTATGTGTTTGTTATTGTCTGTGTAGAAGGATTAATCTCGATGTAGCCTGCAGTCATGGCCAGTTACTATGCAATACTAGACTAGGAATATGAGACTTAATTTCTAATAGAGGCAGAAGTAGGGTAAATACAAGGATTGGCGGTGTCTAAAAAAAAGGTTCATGATTTCTGATTAAAGCTAAAGGTCATGAGAAGTAGAAATAGAATGTGGAATGACTAATTGAGATAATGAGAGCATGTGAGAGCGATTATGTCCAGCACAAGACGACCAATAGCTTAAAGGAGAAGGTGCTCGGATTACAGTGTGCAATTTGTAGAAAAAAACCTTAAACAAAAAATATAAAAAGTGACTAAAACTACTCCGTATTGCACTTTTTGAGTATAGAAGGGACATACTCAAGGGCCTACCAGAACACACTCAACACCACAAAAGTACAATCAACGTGCAGACGCGGCCATTCAAATAAAAGTAAGTAGAAACAGTTCGAACAATACAGCGGCGGACGGAGGGTCGCCCGTCTGCGGTCGGGCCGCGGGAACCGAGGGTGCTTCTACTACATGCAGTCTAATACCTTTACCTTATCTATATACGTATAAAAGGCAAACTAGACTCACTAACTTTGATTTGATTTATAATAAACGCACAGTAGAAACTAAAGAACCCAGAAACTTGAAATTTGGCACAGGGGTTTTACGATGTAGTGAGCGCTAAGAAAGGATTTTTGATAAAACTTTTTTGAGTTTTATATGGAAATTTGAGAATTTTAAGTCAAAAATTGATAGACCCATCCGAAGCTGCTAGCGATACACTTGTTTAACGTATATATTTTTTGACCGTACATACTTGACAATGTTGTTGTGTATACTAACAACAATGACTTTCCAAAACAATTTTAAGGGTTTGTAATTTGGTCTAAATACTTAAATTATTTTTAAAATAATCATCGCCATTTTGTTTTGCTGTGATATTAAAGTGCAAGTAAACAAGCAAATATTCTTCATCCAGTTCTATCTACGCATGTATACAGACATGTAGTGGGTCTCCCCATGGAGTGTCGAAATTAAAATTCGGCTTTGACTGAGACTCAAAGGCGTTTTAATTAAGAACGTAAAGAGGCCACGCTCGAATTTATCTGCAACGCTTTACATAAAAATGTTAATGTGTTGACTTTGATATTTTGTTTTTAATCTGTACAATATTAAATTTGAATATACATAATATTTATAATACTTTTGACCAAAAAATTATAAATGATGACAACAAAATTGCTTGACATGGGAATAGCAGCGCGCAAGTTTCACAAGTAAATTATTTTTATTGCGACGTCATAAAAGGGGTAATGTCTTTATTATACTTTGATAAACAGAAGCAATCACACTACCTGCTGAAGCGTTTTGCAAATGAGTGGCATTTCCCCTGTGCTATAGAAATAGGGGGTTCCCCTACATGCCTTTTTGATAACTGTCAAACAATTTCACGGTGCGATTCACTGTGAGTACACCACTTGATACAAGCCCCTACTAAGTACGAGTACCTACATATAAATTACCTGCGACTTTCTGATAAATAATTTTAAGGAAACTACCTACGCAGACAAAGCTATTACAAATATGATTGTACCTTTTTTGGAGTCAAAGTATTCTTGAAGTAAAATGCAGTATGAATCAGACTTTAAAATGTATAGAACTGTACCCTTTCTTAGCTTTTCTACAAAGCACCAACAAAAATGTTACTCTAAATTGAGCCACATCGTTTTAAATATTGAATGATCTATTCAGTATCCTACCACATCTCATAAGCTTACAACTATATATCGTCGTATAATACTTCACAAAGCATCCTTCAATAAATCCTCGATAATGTTCCACAGAACTAAAAGCCGGCGGTTGTTGAGTGCTCAGATAAAAGTTGATGCGCCAAAGTTCCGAAGCGTGGCGCTAGCGGCGCCACTTGCAACTTACTACTCTACTGTTAGGCTTAACGTGGCTTTTAATTATGCAAAAGACCTAAGTAAATAGTTCCCGGGAGAAAACTTAACTTATACTAAGTCTATGACCTAACCTAACTTGCGATAAAAATACAGAATGGTCTACTTGACCCAGAAAACTTGTCAACCAGACTCATGTCTTGTTTGTTTAGCGTTTACACAACGTTGGCCTGCTTTAACTTCAGTCTTGTCCCAGCTAATTGCTCGGCTGTAAAAATCTTACAAAGCGTCATTGTCGGCAGTATTTCATACTTTGTAACAATCTATATAAGATGTTTCTCCGGGACTCTCCGGGCGCCATCACAGGCCGCTTGTCACAAAGTTGACCCACTTGCGAACGTACACTTGCTATTAGTTAGCAAAGTACCAGAAATGGGACTGTAAGACTTGAGGGATAGAGTTGAAATTCAAATGGGAGGTTGACCTTGGAATAACCTTGATGTTCTTGCAACGTGTGAATAGAGGATAGCACCCTAGAGAAAGGGCTCGGTCCGAGTGTGTAGGGTAATGTGATGTTTCACCTCCACAACGACATGAGATTTTATTTTTAGTTTGATGGACGCATTTTCGTTTTTTTTTGTCACTAGCTCTAGTTTTTATTAAAAAGTTAATGTTTGCTTGGGACCCAAAAACAGGGTTTATTAACACTTAAGTTTTAGCGCCGGTAGCAGCAGCGTAAAAATTAGTTTTTCCAAGTTTTCTTATAATGCATTTTTAAACTCTTCTATCTAACAGCCTCTCTAAAGATGCCTATATAATTGGATACTGTTATGCAGAAAGGTGTTAAGTGCTTTTTTGTCATTTTTCGCTAGACGCGATTAAAGATTTTTGACATCAGCTGGTTTTTCAAAACGTGTAGCTGCAAAACTAATAAATGTTATTTTATAAAAATTTGTTAACACCTATAAAAAAGTATTGTTTATATGACAAAATAAACATTTTTGAATAGAAATTCTAATTTTGATGAATAATCGTGAAAATACCACTTAACACCTTTTTGTTTAATGCTCTATGTTTCGAAATATGTTTCTAAAAAGCATTAAGTCACTTTGAATCGCTTTTGCAAATTACTTTACGAAGATAAAAAGATAGAGAAAAAACATAAATCTCATTAATTCTTACTTTTAAATTAAGTTTTACGTTAAAAAGCCCCGTATATAGTATATTATTTATTAGTTTTGAAGATTAAAAGTTATTTATGAAAAAAATAACCAGACTTCCAAACAATTTTAAATGGATAGGTAATATTTTTTACTTTCGTGTTCACTCGCTTTTTTGTTCTATTATTGTGAATAAACTTATAACAATTAAAAACAATTTAAGAAAATCTTAATACTACGCTAATTTCGCGGTGGGGCCCAAAATTTAATTTTACAGTAAGTTTGGTTTTGACTATGTTGGAAATAAGGAAATCTTAATTAACTAACAATTTTCTTGTCTTGAATTTAATCTTATTATGTCAAAACTCCGGTTAAGTGCAAGTCGGACTCATATACGAAGGGTTTCGTACGGTAAAAATAACGTTTTTGTAGATATGGGTAAGCATTATTGTTTATTATATTATATTATATGCTTATACAGTTATTTTAGAAACTAGTTATTTATTTATTTAAAGTGATTTTTTAAGACGTCTACCAGTTGTCTTTACTAATTCGAGAACAATATAGCAAAAAAACTGTGTTGTATGGGCGCACCTCTTATTAACTATTTAATAATGTTTTTAATATTCGTCTGTGCAAATTTCACAGCTATCACGGTTCATGAGATACAGCTTGGTTACAGATAGATAGACGGATGGACGTACGGACGGACAAACCCCAAGAATCAACCTCAATCCAAACTCACGAAACCACAATTCGCACACAGCAGATGTTTTCTGAAGTTGTAAATACTGGAAAAATATGTTTTCTGTTTTGTTTGGGGCCACCTATTGCCCAATATTCTGCCGGCTTCCGATAACGGTGGCCACACCAGCGGTTGCAAGACGGGCAGTTGTCTTTTATGTTGCCATAATGAGCGTGTCTTCGGCGTCACAGATCACGATTAAGCCCTGAGGAGTGCGCCTCAAGGAACCCAATCATACCTGACGTTCCACAAGAGTAGCTCGAAACTGAGCCCTGTGGAAAGCAGCAGGTCATGGGTACCACATTTCTTTTCCATGTCGCCGATGATGTGTTAGGCGCCTGCCATTCAGGTATGCCCCAATCATTCACCCGAGTTGGGAAAGACGTTTTGGAACCGTAAAGCACTCTTTATACTGTTCCAGAACTGAGGTTTATGTCTGTTTGAGAGGAGGTGCCCAAAGGCGGTGGTTTACTCTACCTCACAGTTCAGTATTTACCATTTTATTTGTTTACTTAAACACCGGCTCTAAGACGGGTAAAAAATACCAAAACGTCTATAATATTACCCTACTATTACAACGTACGTATTTGGTAACACTGCCAAGTGTGCTTCTCGGTGGCACAGGAAGCAATTAAACAAAAGGTGTCAATTTACTTTTAATTACCTAAATCCAATCTTTCTTTTTTGATTCCGTACCCAAAGGGTAAAAACTGGACCCTATTACTAAGCCTCCTTATGAACCGTGATAGCTAGAAAGTTCTTCACACATGTTTTATTTTATGTTGCCACTATAATAACAAACACTAACAATTAAATAAAGTTAAAATATTTAATAGGAATCCCATACACCAAGCATCTTTATTTGGCAATTTTCTTGACCTTATTAACGACAACTGATATTCACAAAATATTCAGTTTTATATTCACTGTAAAAATGAATTGTTTTATTTCAATAACATTCATATTAAAGGGTGGCACCAAATAAAAACATTTTATTTTTCACCGTTTTTATAGATAAAAACAGTACGGAACTTTCGTGCACGTGTCCGACTCGCACTTGGCAATTTTTTTAAAGAATTTATTGCAAAAATGAGACTAAGTTCTGAACATTTTCTAAAAGGTTTTGCACTTGAATCTTACAATATATCAGGCTTCCAACGTATCCTTAATATGCAGAACTGAACTTTTTAACATAACACTGTTGTGCAAAATTCAAAAGGTGGAGTAATGAAATTTGCAAAACCTATTTTTTGTAAATAACAAAAAATATATAATATTTGGAGAGTTCATTTTTTGCGTACAACTAGATTTTATGTTCACAAAAACAGTGGTATACTTAACTCAATATCCGATTTTTGGCACTTAACACCTTTCTGCTTAACAGGGTCTATATAATTATATTTCCAACCGATATGGCAGAAGGTTAACTCGATGTTTTATCTTATTTTATTTTTACACAAATTACTTATTTTTCAGGGACAAATATTTGAATAATGTCAGTTCCAAAAGATTCCGCTATATGAGAAGCAAACTGAGAGAAGAGAGAATTGAGTTTATGAATATCATTAAAGAAAGATAAAGGGTAAAAAAACTCATAAACCTAAGCTGGTTTTTCAATGGCAAATTTTGAAGAAACAAAATCTATTATTTTAGGATTTTTAGTAAGGTTAAGTTAAGTTGTATTTTTTTTTAGTGTGTGAGTGATCACAAAGTGTGAGTGCATTGATAACAAGCATATAGTTTATTTTATGTAAGTACTCCTTTTTTTTTTGACGATTGCTGTTGGCCCCTTGACGGCCTTTACAGTTTCAATGCGCTTGGGGCGAGGGCATAGGGCGCTCAACCAGTAGATAAATTTGTCCCTACCTAAAATACGACGGCTAAGGGCACCTAGTTTAAGTACGGACCTCGGCTTAGATCATTTACACTACACTGGTTGGTAAGGGGCTAATCTCAGTGAAGAGCCTGTAGAAACTCAGCGGGGATTGGATCTGAATACGTCCTGCAGGGTGAATCTGTAAGTCAACTTGTATCGACTGCTATGAGAAATAACGTCAAAATGAACATTTGCGAGTCTGTATGTCCAACTAGCATCAATTAGGACGTCATATGGCTCATGCACGCTAGGCCTTGGTTTGACAGATTTTTTGTATGGAGAAATGAAAAATAGCGATTCTGTAAGCTTAGCTTGCATCAAATTCATAGCAGGAGGAACTGTCAAAAACAAAGTTCAAAGTTTTATTTTAGAAAATTACGATTTACAGTTTATATACATTTTATTAGTTACATATAAATACTAAATGAAATAAGTCTTGGGCATTTAATTCTGTAGGTCCGTCGGTTTGTCCGACTTTTTTTGAGGAAAATTAATTTAACTTTGTTTTTAGCTCAGCATTGTGATGTCATTGCTTAGCATCTAGTTACTCTGTTTAAAATAAATTGCAGTGATACCATTAAAAGTGTTCTTTTTTCTACGTGTTATTGACATTTCTCGTGACTCGCGAACCCAAATTTTGCCCAACTAGCATCAAACCTCTCATGCAAGTTGTAAAATGCGATTCTGTAATTCTACAACTAGCAGTTAGTGCAATCGAACTCGATCAAAAGTAAATGATTGTCCTGCACATCATATGAGTATTGACAATATTTAATTTTCCAGGCTTAACATAGACCGCGCATGCGCCAAATTGACTTTACATGACATGTTTACAAATCCATACAGATTCAATGTTATTTTAATTAAAATACAAATTATAATCTGATTTATAAACTTTTAGTTAAATTTTACAAGAATTTTTGTGAATGTTTCATTCAAAGCAGTCGGAATAAAAAACCTTACGAAACAAAATATTAAAGGAAGCGAGTGATTGACGATGTGAAGTGAAAACAAATTATGTATGTATCATACGCGATTTAGAATGGTTGTTCCACAAAATAGGCAAACTGCAAGTTTTGTGTTGTTCAAATTTGTAAATCTCCTGTCCTTAACCTAAACTTAATATCTTTAACTTAATTATTGCAAGATGTCGTTGGTTTATCAACTGTTATAGATGTGATCGGCCGAAGATAACAAATCAAGCATGAAGGGTTCTTTTTCCTCTGAAAATATGCATTTTGTGTATATTATAATAAATTCAACATTCTAATTTCAGCTTAACTGCATTTGGTACAATCACTTATTGTGAAAGAAGTGTAATACCTACCCTGTTAGGTTATATACTGATAAATGACTGACAAGTAACATTTTTTGATTTTTCACCAGAGTTAATAAAAAAAAACATACAACTACAATTTGTTTCATTTATAATTAAAAAATAAATTTCTATGAATTTCCGACTAATAATTTGCGAACCACAAAATGAATAGTAGTTTAAATTCATTGCTATCTTAATAAAATCTTGCAGTTTAAATATGGACTTAATTTAGTGCCCTAGTGACCACTAAAGCACATGAGTAAAGAAACTGAACAGAGACAAAGCTACATACGAATGCGCTGTGACAGGTACATCACTACAAGTGCAACGCGTGTGTGTGCGTGACCACTGGCCGCTTGTCACGTATGAGCCGAAACCGCTTCAAACTAGATCAGCCAGTGGTCAATCTCAGGGCGTGCAGGCGTGACGCGACGCTCGAACGTTGTGCGTGTTTTGTTTTTGTTTTCGAGTTTCTCACATAATACGTAGTAATACTTTTGTTTTAGTATTTAAAAAGTTTTGTAAATATGGTTGTACATTGTACTGTGTGCATGAATAATAAGTTTTTTGATAATACCTCCTGACAATTTTATTGAATTTGTTGAATTGCTTGAGCAAAAATTTCGCGAATATTTTGATCTTCATATTAAAAATGTTAATATTGGTAATGACATATTAGCACGTTTGCAAGATTGTACATTTCATATGCCATGTGAGTGTTTCCCATTGGTTTATTTGAAAAAACTTTATATTAGATTTAGAATTTATCATTCGATTAAAAGACACAACAAATTATTAAAAACCAAAAGTAATAAAAAAAAAATATTTAGAGTATGTAATTTGTAAAAAAAAACCTATTTTAATAAAAAATTTGAAAAAAAAGTACATTTATATTTTTAATTTATTCAATTGTGCCAACCCTACCAAAATAGGTATAAATTTTGCTAGCTCTTTAGAAGCTTTGTCTCTGTTCAGTTTCTTTACTCATGTGACTAAAGACCACAGGCAAGCTTTTAAAGATTTTTTGGAAGAAACTGGCCTTTGGTCCGTCATTTTTTTTATAATATATTCAATTAATAGAAAGACAGCTACTTTGTTCTCGATGTTAATCGAGTCAGCGCACTTTCCAAATTTCATTAATAAAGATTTTCAAGAACCCGTCAATTTTAGAAACAATTGCATCTACAAATATCTACCAATTCTGACGAGTGTTTTATTTTACTCTAGAAAAAACATTAAATTATAATAAAAGCATTAGCAAAATATTAATAGTAGATTGGTATTGAAGATACATGAAAGGCTGGAAAGCTATTAAGACATTTGTTTTTAAAAAATACACTTCTAGTTGTTTACAGCGCATGCTCAGTCAAAGATATAAAGTGAAAAAATTAAATGTTAAGTCATTTCATACAACTTAATATAAGTTCATGACATTTTAAATGAGACTCATTGGACTCGTATCATTTGATATCACTCATGCTAGTGGAGATACAGAATACCAATTTTTTTGGCTCACCGGTGACTTGTCAAACACAACTGCTAGCTGCTTTTTAACAACTAGCATCGATTTTTGACTTACAGAATAGCCCTGCTGGTAAATTGATGTTCTAAATTAGTGTCTTTGTAATTGTTTTTATGTTTTAAATGTTTAATATTAATTTTCCCAAATAAAACACTGCCACTTCGCTGCCGCAATATCCAAACAATAAAAAAGTAGAGATTTTATATAAATTTTTAAAGCGAGCTTATAATAACAGTATTAAAGAGCTAAATATCAAAAAAAAATATCCCAATACTCAAAAACCCCGACCGATTTTTTTGTTGACCCTCAATTTCTGTTGGCCCCTTAACAGCCTTTATAGCTGCACCAGACTGAGAGTGCTTAAAGCCCTAGTATGGCCTGGCCCCTTAAGAGCCTACACACCTTCAACAAGCTTTGAGACAATCGTTTTAAGCCCCAGTATATATGTTATAATATTACTAGCGACCCGCTTCGCAATGGTGTAATTTTGGCCGACTTGTTCCCGGAACATTGAGTTTTAGTCAACTTAAAAAATATTTTTCTGAATGTTCTTTATTCACAAATTTGAATGAAAAAAATACCTAAAGGACGGTGAAAACCGCATTAAAATCCCTCGACTGGTTTAGGAGGAGTTAGCGGCCACACATACAAACAGACAGAACTAGCGACTTGGATTTATACTATGTAATGATAATGAAGATAATGATAATGATGGTGATGATAATGATAATGATAATGATGATAATGATTATAATGATAATGATGATAATGATAATAATGATGATAATGATAATGATGATAATGATAATGATGATAATGATACTCACGGAGAGGTCGCGGAGGCGCGCGGTCACCTGGTCGACGCGCGCCGCGTGCTCCGCCTCGCCCACCGGGAACGAACCCAGGTACTGCAACCAACGGACAAACACCTGATGATAATGCCATTGATAGAGTGAGAACATAAGGCTTTTTCTGATGAGGGTTGTGCATCTTGTGAAAAAATCTATGATATGGTGCATAAACATAATGAAGACTATCTAATGAAGACATTATTAAATATAGTTAAATGTAGGAACATGGGGTTGTTTTTTATATAGTAATGAAAATAAAACAATTTGTTTATTCCATGTAGTTAAAATGGTTTATTCCTTGTTTGCATATTTCAAGGCCCGTTTCGGTAGTTCCCGTTTTGCATTAAGCGCCATCTATCCAGAGGTGGCAACACCAAACACTATGAAAGCCCAACTGAAACGCCCGCTCTTCGACTACGACGTAGAGCTGTGACATGCTGCTTCGTTGCGAAAATACAAGTCGCAGTAAAACGCGATAGATGGCGCTAATAGTCTTAAATTCTGTCGTATAACAAAAAAATACTGTTTGTTACCCGCGACTGCTTCAAGAGGGAGGGTAGTGTTTTTTAATGTTTTGAATCGCTTTGTTAACCTATCAAATAAGGACAACATTTATTTATTTTATTAACAAATATGTGTTTTTTTGTTTATTTCCAAATCATACTTATTTATTATTTACGAGTATAATTTTCATAAAAAAATACGTCGAGTCTAGTTCTACTTTCAGCTAAAGCTTTCCAAAACCGACAGCTTACTTTTCCTCTATAGCATTTTATATTTCTCTCTTCATTATTTATTTTCTTTTGATTCATAATGTAGGAAAGTTTGAAGTTCCCTGAAGTTCATACAAGTAAGTATGTCTCAGCGACGCGCTTTCAGAGTTTTGAGTCTGTAAGTTAGAGTCTGTCAAGTTGCAGGTTGCGTCGCGACATCGCGTCTGCAAACGCAATCAATGGCAACGTGGCTACAACACAGGCACTTGGCTTTACTTAAACTTTAAAAATATATTAAAACTTTTCTTTGACAAAGTTTGCAATAGCAAGGAATAAGATGAGACTAAAGAAAAAACATAAGAACTCGATATTATTAAAAAGTGAATTTCGGTTTGCTTTCAGAATGCTTCCCAAACTACGTTATTGTTAATAATAAATTTGTTAATAACGTAGTTAGGGAAGCATTCTGTCTTATTAACATTTTAAGACAAAGCCTTTTCGACAGATTTTATACAAGTGGCCGCCCGCGACTCCGTCCGCGTGGAAGTCGGTTTCCCGTGTGAATGATAAATTTTTCCGCGGTAAAAAGTACCTTATGTGTTACTAGTGGCCGCCCGCGACTCCGTTCGCGTGGAAGTCGGTTTCCCGTGGGAATGAGATGTTTTCCCGCGGTAAAAAGTATTCTATGTGTTATTCTGATGTATAACCTATATTACTGCAAAGTTTCATCCAAATCCATTGAGTAGTTTTTACGTGAAAGAGTAACAAACATCCTTACATACATCTATACAAACTCACAAACTTTCACGTTTATAATATTAGTAGGATATTTCAGTCGTCTAAAGGAAATCAAGCTATGACCCCAATAAAATAGCTCTTACCAAAAATAAACGAAACCTAATACGCGGGCTAATAACTTCTGAAATTACTTAGCTTCAATGAAAGATAGTATAGCTGGGTTAATAGTTTGTAAGCCAATGGGACTCGAATGTTATTTTTTAGATAGTTGATAACTTTGGAATTTATAAAATAAAATAAAAATATTTTTTTCCTTTTGAAACTTTCTTCGTTGTAGTAATTATTGTCAGCACACGTATGATGATCTGCATGTAGTTTAACCTTTTCCAATATTATATAAATTATGACATCTGATTCTCGTGGCTTACATAAAAACCCAGCAGGACAAGCAGATGTAGGTAAGTACATAGATACCTATGATATAATATCATAATTATTATCGCAATTCAACGCACATTATGTTGCCTTTGGCCTTCTCCGGGTTAGAAACAAAAAACTAATTGAAGCAATTTAAATTTATCAGGGCTTCACTATTGATCAGTCTCTTTTAAACTTTCAGAAACTGCGGGCGAGCTATCCGATAGATACCTGAAACACCCAAGTTAATGACTTAATTGCCCTAAAATAGTCCCGTTAGAATTCCGAGCTCACTAAAAGTTCGTTACCTACTAACTGGCCGCAATTGTCCTGAAAACCGACAAACTAGATGCACAATTAACTGGCGGCGACAGTGGCGCCACTAATGGCCATTCGCGGCGGACGGGGCGGGCAACGCGGGGTAAAAACTTGAATAGTTGGCACATTAGTGTCTGTTGGGGCGACAAGGAGTAGAACGAGCACAGGGACAGTTCATACTGGGAGATGACTTAACTAATAGCAGCAAACAGAATTTAATTGCTGGATTATGTAAATCAGCATAATTGAAATATTGTATTTTTATGCCTTGTTAAGGAACAATCATTTGCTATAGCAATCCCAAAGGGTAAGAGAAAAGTTGAGCGGCGAATATAGATACTAACGAATATTAGATTTGGTGCTATGTTTACTGTGTTCACTGCTTACTAAACCATAGTTCAACGAGCGACACTAAAACCTACAACCACTTTATTAAAATATAAAATTAATAATGTTATAATCTTTTATTATTTTTTATTATTAATAGCCTATTATGTGTCCCAATAGTGGGCAAAGGCCTCCCTTTCTCTTTTCCAATTGCTTCTGTCGGATGTAAGATTTTCCCAGTCTCTTTTGAAATGATCTAGTTCATCGCGCCATCTTAATCTGGGCCTACCACGCCGTCTTTTGCCTGTTGGGACCCAAGAAGATGTAATTTTTGTCCAAGAATTTTGAGGCATTCGACAAACGTGCCCAGCCCAATCCCATTTGAGCTCTGCAGCCTTAGTGACAGCATCAATAATTTTTGTTCGAGAACGCACCTCGGAGTTTCGGACGCGGTCTGTCAATTTAACTCCGAGGATGCTGCGTTCCATAGCCCGCTGGCAAACCCCGAGTCTGAACTTTTGGCTTTCTGTCAATGACCAAGTTTGTGCGCCGTAAGTTAGAACAGGGAGGATGCACATGTCCATTAGTCTTCGTTTGAATATCAAGGGTAAGTTTCCTTTCATAAACGGTTTCAAAGACCAATAGCTCTTCCAAGCATTTTCTGTCCGGCGACTAATTTCTTTTTCCTGCCTGGACTGGAACGAGACTAATTGGCCTAAGTAGACGTATTCTTCGACATGTGCGATCGTCTCCCCGTTAATTTGCACATTTCCATCAGATCTGTTGGACATTAACTTTGTTTTTGCCATGTTTATGTTGAGTCCAACCTCGAGGCTTGCCGCGTAAAGATCTTCTATCATACTGTTCATTTCTAAGGCTGAGTGGGAAAAAAGAACTATATCGTCAGCAAAACGTAGATTTGACAGTTTTCTACTACCAATAGTGATGCCCACATTCTCCCAAGCAGGTGATATACGCTTGAAAACTTGTTCTAAAGCGCTATTGAAAAGTTTCGGAGAAAGTGGGTCCCCCTGTTTTACTCCTTTGGTGATATTAAATGGTGGTCCTTCAGTATGTAACTTAATAGAAGCTGTGCTGGTTTTATATATGTTGGTTAAAATACTGATATAAGTTGAATGGATGCCCTGGGTTTGTAATGAATTAAAGATTGCATTGTGCTTAAGGCAATCTTAATAATAAAAAACCTCAATTTAGTAAGTCACACTCTGAAGTCGTGTCTGAACATCCAGTAGTCGGCCATAGATTAAACAAAACCCGTAAATCCTTTGAAGCGGGAAAACGCTCAAATAAACAAAGGGATTCCACTCGTAAACCTGAAGTGAATATACGGGAATTTAAATATAATTTAATTTAAAAACGTTGGCTTTACGCAATGGATGCCGTTTAATATAAGCCTGGGTGGTGTGGAGCAGAATGAATAAAGTTAAAAGGGTGCTAGTTCCCTTTTCTTTTCATTCTTTTTGTGTGGTGAATACCTTTGAAGCGGTTCACTAATGTTTGACCAAACAACGAAAGACAGAATGATCATTTTAAAAATAACGATATAACGAGAACAAATAATAATTTGACAAATATCTCATTAAGCAAATGATTGACTTTGCAAACAGTTCAAATATTTAAGTAACGTTTCAAAAATATTCATTTGACAAGTAGACACATTTTTTAGGCCTTGCCTTGCGTTTTTAGAGGACGCAATTTTATTTTTTTGAAGTGTAGTGTAAGGTGGGGTCAGTAGGGGTGTAAAGCTAAAACCAAGTTTGTGGGGTCGCCACCCTTGTCCCACGGCCACCATCTTGAAAATAGGGGTTGAAATGGTTTTTACGATGTATCTCTTAACTATTTATCTGACAAAAAAAATATGAACATTTTTTGTTGCAAATTAAATTCTCTACAACTTTGGTTCAGTAACTTTTTGTCGTAGAACGATAAATAAAAAAGTTATAAGCTTTACACTGACCCACTACACTACAAAAAAATAAAATTGCATCCTCTAAAAAACGCCACCCGAAATGTAACTTTTCAATAGACTAAAGTATTACGTTTATAAGATGTTTTATTTTATAAAATGAGGGAGGTTAAACGTTTCTTGATAAATCAGGCACATCGGCTAATCTCATTTGAAATTGAAGGGCAACCATTAATAATTTTACACTCGTAAATAATGGTCCACTAGAATTTCAACCTGAACCTTGGACACTTTAGAAGGACAGATGTCTAAGTTTTTTTTTTATATTTCTTAAGTAAATTTTTGTAAAAAAATCATTATTGAATAATTGAAGCAATTTTTAAACAATACTTTTTGTTAAACGTTTTTTGAGCTATCTTTGTTTTGTAAATTAACATAGTTATAAAAACATTAGTTTATAAAATAATGTTTTGTTGTAAAGAAAGTTTGTCATCTGATGAGGTTGCCAAAATAGTTTTTTAAATAATAAATCGTTTGTCAAATAAAAAATGTATCTAACGTCTAGTAAATTGTTTTGTCATACGTTTTTTTCCTAATGGGATACCCTTTGCAGCACATATTTATCTGGTAGGTATCAGAGTTTTTGGAAACCGCCTTTGCTTTGTTAGCTCGCTGTACTTGAGAATTTGAGATTTAGAATTTGTAGGCGGTCGCTTGACGATACAAACATATGAGCAGTGTCACTTGAATGTCAACATGAGTTTGCTCGTTCATCATATTTACTGTCTAGGCCGCTGGGTCTAGACATGATCGCTCAAAATTGTATATAATGCTAAAAACATACCTATGGAACAGTTAACTATCGAAATACCCCGCAATTGTATAAATGTTTTTTTGATTTTTAAATTATTTATTCAAAGTTATTCGGAATTTTAATAATCAATGACCCAAATTATCATCATATAAATCATCTGTTAATTATATTATCTGTTATTGTACTGTGATTTAAAATCGTGATACATTTTAATAAAGACGAATCACGATATAAAGAATTTCACTGTCTAGTTTAAATCGTGCCTTAGTTGTAGGTATACACATAGTGTGGTCAATATTGTGTAAGAGTAGAATGAACCCCGTTTGATACTTCAATAGATGACATGAAGCAGGTACCATCCCACATACCTCACTGTCAATACAAACGCGTTGTTCACTAAATTGCATTCCAGTGGGCTTAGAGGATAGACGCAGTGTTTAGGTACAGAAAAACTGTTGCTTTTCTTTATAAGATTTACTTGTGGCCGCCCGCGACTCCGTTCGCGCGGAAGTCGATTTCCCGTGGGAATGAGAAGTTTTCCCGCCGTAAAAAGTACCCTTTATGTTATACTGATGCATAACCTATATTACTGTAAAGTTATATTAAAATCCATCTAGTAGTTTTTACGTGAAAGAGTAACAAACATCCATCCATACATCCATTCATCCATACATACTCTCAAAATTTCACGTTTATAATATTAGTAGGATAGGGCGATTGACTAGTTTAAGAGTAATTAATAGTTTAGGTCTTTAAAAATAAGGTCTACAAAAGCTTAAAAGGTGAATTGCAAACAGATTACGAGAAAAAATGCCGGAGGAATTAAATTTCTAGACAAATTATCAGTGGGATATAAGTAAAGCAAATCGCCCAACCCAATAACTGCTCCTTAATCAATCAACGGATTTTAATGCGGTTTTCTGTATCTTTTAGGTATAACTTAACTTTATACATTACAGAATATTTGAAAGTTTTTTAAGGTTAGACCAAAATTAAAATTTTCAGAAACAAAATTACACCACAGCGAAAAATAAGCGAGTCATTGGTTTATTAAAAACTGGCATCATATTTATCATTTTCACATTATTGCCTAAAAAACTGAGGCGACCAATCTAAATAAATCGGCTATCAACATCAATATAATAAGTGGTACTTCTGTATAAGTGTTGTGTGTCCGAGGTGAAGTGGAGAGCGAAATATCTGTTGTGACCCGAAACCGGGATGATATCACTTGTACCAAACACTAAAATATACAATATGCAAAAAAAAAATCCGTAGCCTAAAACCATGTATTGCTGAGCCTTAATAGCAACTACAATTCATGTTATTGTGTACCTATAGTTAAAGTTTTTTTTATTTTGTTCTTGGCTCCTGAAGAGCAGTCTTTTCACACCCTGTGTAGTGACTTGTAATAAGGATTGTTGTCAGCCTACCGACATGTTAGTTTTGTTATGTATTTTATGAAATGAAAATAGTATTTTTAAGATATCTGATTTTTATAAGATTTTCATTGCACATAGCTAATAAATCACCTACAAAATATGTTTGAATTTATTAATTTTCACAGCTAAACCGGCAGATCTTAAGCAGTTAGTTAATCAACAGAACAAACTAAACAACTTTAGATATAGTGATATATAAAAATATTGAATACCTACAACTTACCAAATCAAAACTGCGACCCACTTTCGCGGATGAATATTGATAATAGCCGAAGTTGCCTCGTAAAATAAACCATTGCTGCGTTGAGTGTTGCCAAATTCCCCGTTTGTGAATCGTATCCGGAGTTGCCAAACGGCGACAACTCGCAGTAACTGCTATCGAAATAGGTGACGACTTCGTACCACCTGCCGCCTGCGATACCGAGTATATCCGCAATGTTTACTATGTGTGGAACCTATGGCCGCTCGGTTTGAATACTGAGTTAGTGTTATAAGAAGATTTTATTGAAACAATGGGCCGAAAGTAATGGGAAATGGTTAGAGAAGTAGAATTATAATGCTTTATACGTAGCACAATTAACTTAAATGAATGGCTCAACAAGCTACAAGTGATGAAAAATTTAACAAGTATTAGACTTTTCTTATACAGCGCCTTATATTAAAATGAAACACTCAGTATAATACACGCGCCATTTTTCGCCCACAAAGTTACTAAACATTGATTAAATCTGCATAGAGCTCCACCAAGAAACACACGTAACTTACAAATAATTAAAACTTCCCCGAGCAACTTCCAGTTAAGTCTTTGAATCAAAATTAAAAGACTTCATTCCACTAGTTTCATTACGTGCAAAGTTTGATACAGTTATGCAAAATACCATGTCACATTGAACTTTTAGACGGTTTAGCTGGAATTAAATCCTGTCGCGACGCTTAAGAAAATGATGGAGAATGTTGGCAAGTAATTAGAAGGTTGGGGGCAAGTGGGAAGTTAGTTAATCAGTTACCCGACCGCGGGAAGGAGGTTGTGTGTGACGCAGCAGTTACTAGCTAATTAAAATGTAAGAGCAAATACGACGGTGCGCGACGTGATCAAAACTCGAGCTATGAAAGTTAACTCCACATTTTGTTAAAAGGATTCAGGAGTACGATAAGTTAGGGATGTCATAAACCAAGTTTAAAAAAATAGGTTTCCTCAACACTGTCGGAAATTTACTTATAGTTAACTCAATCCCAGGTGCATCCTATAACTAAATGTTAAGCCATAATGTAACTACACACATTTTTCATTGCTTAAATTTCTCATAAGCAAACTTTAGGTAAAAGAAGCTGTATAAAGCACTACCTGCTAGTAGCTACACAGCTAGTAGGGCACTACGGTTTTATTCGCGTTAATCAGAGAAAAAAATATATAAAACATGTTTGATTTTTGTGTTACAGCGCACGCAAGTAAATCTCCCAAAAGATATTTTCCCGTTTTTTCTACATTTTTTGTTGCTGCTCTGCTCCTGTTAGTCAGAGTGTGATGTTACTAGCCATCCTCAATAAAGGGACTATGCGACACAAATATTTTTTTTCAATCCGAGCAAGTAACCCCTGAGATTAGCGCGTTCAAACAAAAAATATTTTCAGCTTAAAATATGAGTATACTGTCGTTACTAATATTACATGTTATGTTAAAAACTACGTATCATAAAGTAATATCAGCCTAAATACGTGTCCCACTCTTGAGCACAGGCACTCTTCGGATATCCAGATTGAGCCGTAATCCAAAAAGCAAAAAACTTAAATTATTTCTACCTTTTTTTATAAAACGGACAACTTAACACTCCAAAACAATGCGCCGCAATCTTCAGAGGCGTCAAACACGCGGTACCCGTCGATCTCCGGCAAGGGCGGCAAGTTTCGAGTCCTCGCGCCGCGATTTGCATAAGTTTTAATCAAGCAGCGTGAAGTTGCTCTACTCCCGCGCCGACTTTTCAACTTGCAACTACACTTCAATGTTTTAACGATTATGTAAACGCTCGTTGAGGGCCCCTTGATGTGTTTGTTGGATGTTGAACTGTCGTTGAGGACCCTCGGCTGAGCCAAACAAAGTTGAAAGATAAAACTTTGACAAATTGTCGCAGATTGTAACGTTATGACAACGGTTTGTGCGATTTTAGGTTTAGTTAGAATTTTAATGACATTTCAAATTTAAATATTTTTGTTTAATTGGAAAAAAATAGATTTGTCTTTTAGGTAAAATATGTTTGCTAAATTTTCTGATATACCTATAATAACAAAAGCCATTTTAATGTTGATACTTACCCTGTTATATAACAAATGCAAACTAGAGAAGTAATTAAAATATGCCAAAAACAAGTGAATTCAAACCGAAGTTGTGATTATAAAATGACAAATATTGTAAATTAGGAAATGACAAAAATGACGAACAAATAACCAATCGTTGGAGTAGATTGTGAAACGAGGAGGGACGAGTCGCGACGTGGTCACTGTGGGACGAAATGGGACGAAGTAGGACGAGGTGGGACGAAACGTGGCGAGCCTGAATCGCTCATCGCAGTTCGTTAGCTGTATTCACTTTGAGCGTAAAGCGCTGCAACTGTCGCGGAATGTATTTCTCCATTCAGTACAAACTAGTTAGTTCCTGCAAAATTTGTAGTTTAACTAGAGACTTAATTTTCATTCAGTGACTTACTTTTATAACCTTTTTTAAAATCCAAAGCAAATTTGGTTGTGAGAAGTTCTTAAGTTCTTAAAAATATCGACCCCGACTACAATTTCGCCACAAGTACTTACTTAAGTAAAAAAGGCTTAAAAATTTCTTAAGAATTCAATGATTCTCAACATCTTGAACTAAATCACATTGAACGCAGCAAACAGACTTTAATTCAAACTTGCCACTACTGACCTAGGGACGATTGGCCTTCACAGTAGGGACGAGTATTTGTATTCGTTCCTGATAGAGAAAAGTAAACGTTGACGCAAACGAGTGTCCAATTGATCCCGCGCATGCTACCTGTCACAGCTACATCAATGTTGGCACACTGCTTGCAATCTCATGTCACTTGCAATCACATGTCGCTTGCAAACGCATGCGGCATGCAATCACATGCAACAACACTACAACCGTGGTGACAGCGATATCAAAAAATACATTCCAATTCACACAGTTAGAAAACTATTTCGATTCGATTCCGGACACGGAAAAAATAACAACTGTATGCAATATTTTATTTAGAATAGAAATCGCTGTTTTCATTCAATTCACGAATCGTTTTTAAAAATATTTTCGTATAAACACTTGTCAGATTAAAATGATTATATTATCAATCTGACAAGTGATTAAATGATTATCATATTCAAACTGAAGTTTAAAAAATATAAAATAAAGCTCTTGACTATAGAACATATTAATTATATGATCCTATAATTAGTGCAGTAAGCGCTTGTGATATAGGAACCAAACAATGGACTAGGGGAGAACCTAGTTACAACTCAAACAGAGCCAATTTCTAAAAACCCTTTTAACAAATTTGCCCGCCCAAAGATCAAACCCGAAACCATCCGCTTTACAGTCCTGTATATCCCGCGACACCGCAGAGTTCGTAATTTTACAATTTATAGCATGTTTAGTTCAATATCAAGTGAATGTATATGTTTATTAGTTTGTAGCAGCTAACAATGTCACTAATAAGTCTGCAGCTGATGGCAGTTCAAGTTTAGACAAAGTTGTTGCAGTCAGACGGCGGCACTCTCTGCAAGTTATTGTTGGCTGAAACTAGATACGAATTATATATACCCAATGCTATTTAAGCAGGTTTATAAGGTCATTAGGATACGAGTAAAGTTTTCATTTTTTTATAAAAAGTTCTAACATGATAGCTTTTTGAATGTCTGATAAAACCATTCTAAAACAAATTAAAAAGAAAACCAAAATTAGCAACCGCCTTAACTGGCTTGAAATCCAAAAGTTCTCAAAACTATTTCTTTTTAGTACCTAATACTATTCAATGTACTTAAATCTGTCATCCTTTATTACTACTGAGTAAGTGTACGTTACCAAAAAAAACATACCGGCCGAATTGAGAACCTCCTCCGTTTTTGGAAGTCGGTTAAAAAGTAAGATACTAAAATCGTAGCTCATTCAAATTATACGTGTTTAGATGTTCACGCGCGGTTCTCGGTCCCCGGTGTCCGGCCGCGGCCGGCGTTTGCCGCCCCCTCTTCCCGCCCCCGCCCTTCTCCCGCCCCCGGGGTCGCGCGACGGATTAGTTTCAAACTACCCGCGAACATGCACGATATGAATTTGTGTCGCCGCCTCAAAGGAACAGACAAATTCAGAAGCAGAAGTTAGACGTACTCTGTGTCCAGGTTTTAGATGAATGGGGGGCTTATGTGAAAAAGTTCAGAACCTAAATTTACCGAGAATTGCATTTGAATGTGTTTTAAAGTATTTTTAACTCATTGTTTAACAATTGTTTGAAGAATATAAAAACAAAAACTTGTATGGGAATAAATAATTTTCATTCTTATATCATTACATAGTAAAAATCAAAGTCGCTTATCATGTCTGTTAAGATATTTTAACCATCTTTAAGGTTATTTTTTATACTTTAGTTTCTGAAAATGTTAAAAAGTACAACGTTTTGTGAACGAGTCGGCTAAAAATACACCATTACGAAGCCTGGGCCGGTCCTAGGTTTCAAACTTCATTGTACCTATTTCAAATGACATTGTAGACGTTCCGTTTTCGTATTATCGCAGGTTGTACGGAGGCAACATTGTCGCCTCGATCAACTATTTATTTTGGTCCGCTCAGACACAGCGACCTGATTTACAAAATACAGTTTCAGCCACAATCAATATTCACGAATTTAAGTTTACGAGAAACCTAAACGATAGTTACGACGACAATTTGTTAAATTATTGCCGCATAGGTATTAAGGAGTTTTCATCCCTACTAATATTATAAATTCGAAAGTAACTCTGTCTGTCTGTCTGTCTGTCTGTCTGTCTGTCTGTCTGTCTGTCTGTCTGTCTGTCTGTCTGTTACGCTTTCACGCCTAAACCACTGAACCGATTGTGATGAAATTTGGTATGGAGAAAGAACTGAAGTTGGGAAAGGACATAGGGTACTTTTTACCGCGGGAAAACTTCTCATTCCCACGGGAAACCGACTTCCACGCGAACGGAGTCGCGGGCGGCCACTAGTTCAGTTATAAAGAAAAGATAAAAGAAATCGAACGATCTTAAAAAAAAAACAATAAATTCCTAAAGTAACCGCTTCATTTGACATTAATGTTTCCATTTTTAAATTACCTTAATCCATTTGAAAACATCAAGTCTGTCTCGTTCAGCAAACATCTTTGTTAATTATTAATGTTAAGCGAAAGTAATTAAACTAATGGATATAAGAAATCGTCTTACAGTTCCATTCAATGGCTTATCTTGAGCCGTTGTCTGGAGATCACTTCATCAGATGGTAGTCACTTCATCAGATGGCAGGGTTGCCAAGTAGATTTAGTTGAATAGAGAAGATTATAAGTTCTAAAAGACAATCTAGTTATACCTAAATGAAGCTGGCATTGAGTGATACTTAGTAATTTACATCCAAATAAATGCAATTCACGGTAATAGGGGTCCAATAGTTAATTTAGGGATTTAAAACAAATATAAGAAGTAAGAACCTATATAGGTTGAACACGCAAGAAAATACCGCAAATATAGGTTAGAGGTGGCTAACAGCCTACAATCCAAAAATGCAGTTGTTAATTTAAATTATCATAGGGCCACTTAAAAGCCTCCACAGACAATTTGATTAAATTACCCAATTTTGATAGTAACAAAAGTTAGAAACTTTACACGACACAGAATGCAATAAAAGTATATACCTACCTACAAACAGTGTTTCCATATAAAACCTTTACAAACTTTTCCAACAATACCCGATCTTTTAAACGTTGATGTTATCAAAAATATCTTTAGCCGACGGTATCTTATCCTCATTTGCATGTTTAACTTACTTTTGTAACTAAGTCCTTGATTGTCACATACAATAGTTATTGTTTTACTTACGTATTTACCTAAGCCATTTTGCTTAGTTCCATCGAGAAATTGTAGACTACAGTATCTCATTTGTATGAAAAGCAGTGGAAAGATGTTTAAATAGTCGAAATATATATTAAACTACCTTACTACCACAAAATAAGTTAGTATATGAAAAACATAAAAATATATTCTCCTGTAAATATTTAGTAACATTGAAGCTTAGATCTCATCGCGTTACAGGTCGACACTTTTCCACTTAGACGGTGCAATATCAAGACCATTATGAACCCCGGGCGTCACGCCTTTTGTGTTTTGTTTTAGAACGGAGCTGCAACAAGTATTACACTCTTGCAGAGTTTTCCAAAGTGGCACCGAGTGAAAATTTAATTAAAATCGCTGTAGATTATTGATATGACACTGCGTGTTACGTGATTCTACTTAATTCGCACGCCAAGAAGTCCGTGTCGCATCAAATTGTTTATTTTTGTAATAAAACAACGAGTTTAAAATTTACAGTAAATCCACTGCTTGTTAAGTTTTATGATTGAATCAGAAGGTAGTTTATCTAATTGGATAGTTCGAAGTTCTTCGTTAACTTGGTACATGACATATAGAAACCAACGGAAAAGTTTAGTAAGAATTTATTTTTCTGTTGGATGAAAACTAAAGTTTTTATCTTTCCGATAGATTCTAGCCCGCAACTTCACATACGTTGACAAATATTCGTGGCAACTTTGATTAAATTTGTATTTCTCATTTAATTTGACGATTTAGTTTAATTTAAAGTTAGCTATTCTTTAATAATCTAAATACATAATTTCATCCGAATCCTACTTTTGCGTGTTTGAGTAACAAACCTGTAAAATCATGAAATTTCACATTAATAATATTAAAACAGGATTGCATAATATTTCCAATGTTACGTAATCCGTGATGCTTCAAAATAATACCATAGGTATCCGATATTTTCTTGTATTAAGCTTCGTAAGCTAAACTTCATACTTTCTTTATATAAACGTCGGCTGTAATCCCTCACAAAGAAATAGGGCAAAATCCCATGAACCTCCCATGACCTTTATTTTATTAAAGCGGAAATGAAATTTTGTCACTACATGCTCCTAACACAGGTACGAACGATGGCCTATTATGAAGTTTGTGTCATCGTGGCTATGACAGATAAACGGCACTAAAGATGTGTAAAACAAAATTCTACTTTCGTCGCACAATAAAGCGAGAGCAGCATGCAAAATTTCATCCTACTAATATTATGAATGTGAAAGTTTGTGAGTCTGGATGTATGGATGTTTGTTACTCATTCACGTAAAAACTACTGGATGGATTTTGATGAAACTTTACAGTAATATACATCAGAATAACATATAGGGTACTTCCACGCGAACGTCCACACGGGCGGCCACTAGTCTTTTATAAAGTAACGAAGGTCTAGTGTTAACGGGCTCTTAGACCAAAACGAAGTTCCCACCGGTAGTCGGTCGACGGGACGGAATAAACCGCACGGAGGGAACGCGTAGTTGTGCTACTGTGGTTGTGCTGTAAACTGAAATCTTCATCATTGGAGTGTTGAAATATATAAATATTTAGTAACGACTTAAAGATAACTCAAGTCTAGTCTTATTGTTAAAAATAACTCTTAGTCAAATATCCGATTATAATATGATCTTCAATAAGCTGGTTAAATAGGTAGATGAAAAGTATAATATAGTAATAAAATATTTTCATAAATATATTGCAAGTGGATTGACTAGAAATGTTGGTCCAACATATGTATTTTTTCTCTGTATCGTTAGCTACTATTATAGATGGTAGGTACATTAATTAATTTAATTTAATAAAAGCTATCACCGATTTCGGCCTTTGACTTTATATTTAAACTTCCCAGTTCAATTGTATTTTAAAAATGAAAACGGACCAAACAAGCAATATCTATTAAAAACGTATTTTTTTCAAATTTACCGTCGCAAATATATTTTATTAATAAATTCACCGTTTTGATTTGATTAAAAAGGCAAGATTTAATAGTCTCTGGCAGGAACAAATCAAACAAATGGAAGTTGGCAGTGCCGGGACTCTACAATATAATAATTGGTTCCGAGCTGTATCGGTGAACGACGCTTCGATTGCACCATTATATAACGAATAATCTGAGGAAGTACGCGGAAAGGTAGAATAAAAAACATTAGAGTATAATTGTTCTAAAACGTTGTCTCATTGAATATGTTTTGCGTTTTCCATTGTGATTATTGTTCGTGCATAATATTGCCCGCATTTCTTTCTTTGTGTGATGAATATGCCTTTGCATTACATATACATACATACGCTTTTTAAGGCCTCTAAAGCAGTTCCTGTAGGGTAGGCTAGTCTCTTGCTTTAAAAATTTGTAAATTTTCTCTTAATTTTTGGTATTCTTTTTTGACACGTATTTATAAATCTTTCTTTATCAAACGTGTAGGTATTTGATTTTCGTACATTTTTGGCAACTTACGTTAGCAATTGGAGTTAGTACTTATGCAAAAAAATATAAAATTATATAAAGCAGTAATTTTTATTATATTTTATGAGATATAAATGTAGGGTATAATGATAATAATTGATATAGAGAGCAATCGAATACGCCCAAACCACGCACCGAGTAGAGGCAGCCACAACAGGCACTCCTGATTTATATTATATTAATACCTATTAATATTAAACCTGTCATATTGTCCATGATAGATTTTAATATTTCGCTTATTATTAGCTCTGGAATATAGGATTTCAGAACTGCAGTTTCTGACTGTGTTGGTTCAAGTTGTCTGACCCTTTAAGTAATTAATATGTAGTAGGTAAATCAATATTGTTTTATGACTTAATTTTACACAGAATTTTATTATTCCTAAGCAGTTATGAAAAAGTTTAGGCAGTTAAATAGCTTATATGTATTTATAAATTTTCGATGTGGTCTTTTGATTAGCATAATAAAATCCAAGTATCATATCATATAGTTGTATCTTTATTTCTTTTTAAATTATATTAATTTCTTATTTGTAGACGAAAAATAGTATTTAAGTATATTTAATAAATATGTTTTCAATCACTTTGTAATACGCAAAGTGTGTTAAGTGTATTTTTTTAGTTTTTATAACAAAGAACAATGACTTAATTTATGATGAAACCTACAATTGTCTAATTTTACTAGGCTCGAGGCCTCCAGAAATTATTTAATACCTACATACATTTCAGTAGGGCTTTTGAATCATATATTCATATAAAAACTAATAATCTAAAGTCAATTGCAATTGAAATTCTCTGTTAACTTAAACACTGTGTTACACATTTTTTAATTCAGATCTACACTAATGTTTGGCACAAAAAGGTTGCATCGCGCACGCCCACGGAGTTTCAACTTTGTTTTATAGCGTCGACGGAGACCTCAATAAGGTACCTCCAGTCATCGAACCCGGGACTTATTTTAGGATGAGACTGGTTTCAAAACAATGGATGTAGACGAAGAAATAACTTTAAATGTGATATAGACTGATTCAGCAATATTTATGAGCTAAGATTAGATATTTTAATTGATTTGTATTTATTTACAAATACTATATAGAGGTACCTACAAAAAGTTTGTGAGTTTGGAAGGTTTTAGCAAGTCAACGCTACGGCACTACCTTACCAATTACAAACATTCTTTCACCAATAGAAACCTACTTTAACAGAGAGTGACTTAGTCTTTGTTTATTAAACTTCTTTAGATCCACGCGAATAAAACTGCTGTCTTGTAAAGTATATAGTAAAATTACCAGTGCACGTCGTATTGCAAACATATCTCCGTGTTCGGGCACATCATCTGTCACTGTCACTGTCACTGGCGCGAGTCATCACCGCGCGCATGCGCTCTCACCGGCGCGCGCGCAGACCGAGCGCAGACTTGCGACTGGCAGCTTCTACCTACAGAGGTACTGTGGTTGCCGAACAATAAGGCAGTATTAGCAAACTTAGGTTGTATATGAAAATATTTAAAATAAAAAAAGAAAGGAAAAAAAATGAAATAATTTATTGGTTTTTGAAACTGTTGGACGTATAAAGAAGTTGAAGGTCTATGTTCTTCTTGGTAAGATGATATTTAAAGCTTATGTTTACTTTTCTTTATATTGTTAACGTAGGTAAGTATATCCTCTCACTACTAGGCAATTGGCTTGAAAGGTTAAATATAACTAATGTAAAAATAAGGTAACGCACCATTCCATGGTCCAAATTTAGAGTCTGTTTACAGAAAATTACGAAGAAACAAAGAACTAGTAGTACTTGAAATAGTGTGACGTAAAATTATTAAGTTTCGCAAAATAAATTTGATTCGCCAAGTCGAGCACCCCACCGAGGACCGGTCGGACCGGTGCCGCCCCCCCGCGCCCCCCCCGCGCCCGCCCGCGCCCCCCGCGACAACACGTGCCCCACGCACACACACACACAACACAGCGATAGACAAAACAATCGACACAGCCTTATAACATCAGGAACAGGTCCCCACGCAAGTAGCTCCCTCCAAAAATACCGAAAGGATTTAATACTTTTCATAAACCTAAAAAGCTCCTTTCATAAATAACGGTCGCACCGTAAAGCTTCTCTGAAGAGATGTTATAAATCACTCACATGAAATACCTACTTAAAATGTAAAGTAGACGACATTATCGTTAGTGTTACAACGCTCCGTCTCGCTGCGGCACGTTCCGAGTAAATCAAACCGAACGCGTAATGGATTTAAAACTGCTCGCAACTGTAGCAGGTGTCTGCAATTTGCAGAATTTATAGTCTCGAGTCTACTTGATTCAGCCACAACAACAAAATAAACGGTCCTTATTGCAAACATGTAAGATACACAATCGATAAGACACTTCGAGTGCGGAGTGCGAACGTTATGTTCGCGATAAAATTCAACGATTTGTTGACTCTCGCATCGAAGTTCTTAACTTTGCTGCTTCATCAAAATGTTAGGAAAACACATCCAGTTTGAAATTTCACGAGGAAATCTCGATCTTTTTGAATAACCCAAACGAGAATTAAACTGTAGGTAAAATAGAATATAGAATTTAAAGCTTTAATTACTGTCCCTCAGAAGTGAGATCTAATAAGGTTGTGAGTTAACCGCTCAAAGGGTAAATTGGCTGGTGGCCGCGGAAAATGGAGAAAGATAAGGAAATTTAAATAGCACAGGACGCGCTACTCAAAGAGGGAAAATGCAGGAGAGGCGCAAAGTGGCCAACACATGAATATGCAGCGCCGCAGCCGCTTGAAGCAGCTGGAGGGCGCCGGGCAAAGGATCAAGCGCACGGGAAATTCGGCAGGATTTCGGCCCCCAATTTATATGCAGCGCTTTAAATATTTACTGCGTATTTTTTTTTTTTTTTTTTTTTATATGAGAAGCTAGCAAACGAGCATGCGGGTCACCTGATGGTAATTGATCACCGCCGAGGAACTTTCATGAACTTCAGAGGATTTCACCCTATATCCTTTCTAATGTTATAAATGTGAAATTGTGGATCTTTGTCTGTCTTTCTGCATGTTCCGCTTTCACGTCGAAATCATTTTTTTACAGCCTGGGATAAAAAAGACTAGTTCTTACCCCGGGAATAAGTCTCAAAGGAAAATCACTTTCGCTTACGAAGTCGCGGGTACCTACTACTATAAGATATACCCACCTAATCCCATCTTACTATCAAAAAACCGACATACACAAAATTGATTTGTGGGCCAAAAATATCTCTCAGATAATTTCCCAACCAGATTCCCAAAATAGAAGCTCGACTACCCAGATCTCTTATAATAGCTCCATTCGTAAGATCCTCTCAGCTCATAATGGGAAGGCACGGGGCGTAAAATCTACAATGTGAATACAAAGATCATTATTTTCGTGTAGTGCACTATCAACTCTAACATGTAGAGCATAAAGTCGTTATTGAATGTGAAGGTATAATGTATATCGGTGTATTTGAGGAAGCTATCAGTCACAAGTTTTCAGCCGTCAAGCTCAGCAGCCTGACTAGTCAACCTGAAAATTACTTAGCAACCAGGAATATTCAAACATTCGAATAGTAACATACACTTTACTGACTTGAAGTCAGATGAGAAGCGAAGATGAACCGAGAGACAAACATGGAAATTAAAATTAAATAATCAAATTGTTATAATTCGCAATTACGTCCTTGATTCTAATTAATTGGTTATGTTTAAAGTTCATAATTAAACCAGAATTACATATATTATATTTTTTCAATCTTTAAATTGAATCATTGATCATTAGCAACTGAAAATTAGGTAATTTGACAAATTATAAATATTTTTTTGTAGAGAAACCTTCAGAAACCAGAAGGGTCAGAATCTCATCCTCGGAAGTAATAAAGAACAAAGCAGCGAAGAAAGGATTTAATTTGCTGGATCTACTGTCATGAGTGCTTTGTAATTAGCCTATGGTAAAATTAATTTAAGATATTGTTAAAGCAGGGCTATGAATTTTCTTGGGTTTTTTATAAATTACTAGCATTTCGCCCTGCGGTTTCACCCGCAGCTAAATGGCTTTTCCCGTGGGAATGAGATTTTTTCTCACAGTAAAAAGTACCCTAAGTGTTATTCTGAGTTAAAATATATTTTATATAATTTCAGCTTTAAGTTTCATCAAATCCATGCAGTCGTTTTCACGTGAAAGTAACATACACCCATACAAACAAACTTTTGCATTTATTAGCATGACGTAAGTTTTTTTATTGCGGTTCATATTTAGCGATGATGCTTAACGTCACATGACATTATACCAGTGCGGAATATTAAACATTGCTCATATCTTGGACCAAAGAATTGATGGGAATGTCGGTACAGTTTCAATTACTTCGATAAAACATACTACCCACCGGGTTAGCAGTCGAACTTCGCGCGCTTTGAAACATGTATTTTATAACTTAGATAGTTTTATTTGAGTTCAGATCTATAACTTTCTTCGATAATATAAAATGGCATTCATAATTCAAATCGTTATTGATCGGAGAATTTATTTGTTTCTAGTTGTTGCTCGCGGTTTCGCTCCCGTAACAAAGAAACATCCTTTTTGAAGAAGTTGAACAGACAGACAGACATAAATTTCCCAAATAATGGTTATATGTAGGTACATACCGTGTATGCATAAATGTGCATTAATTAAAAAGAAATTATTTTAATACTAGTGTACCAGTTTTTTAAAATAAAATCGCAATGGTGTAAAATATTGTATTTTGGGTTCTTAAAAAGTTCTATACTGAATGTTCTTTATTTATAATATTTAAAATTCTGAAAACCGCATTAAAATCCATTTGTTGGATTAGGTAGTTCGCAATTAGCAACTAGGATTTATACTAGGTAATGATAATTAAATGTAATGATAATGATGACTACAAATAGCCAAAGCAATTTTATTTATTAGTATCGATTTTTTCACATGATAGAGAGAAAAAAAAGTTCTATTTACAAATTTTTTTGCGATATGTCTTTATTTCCATCCAAAATCTTCATTCTCTCCACATCCTCTTTCGTTACGTAACGTGCTAACCGGTAGTATACCCTGACATATGGTTCGAACTTAGACCATTCCAGCCAAGAATGTAATCGGAAGCTCGTTGGTGCTCCATCGAACCGCTGTCAGGAATGAAATGAAATAACAACTCACGGCGCCGGGGCCTCACAATATAACTATACGATATGGCAGCGTTTCCCAACCTATGTTTAACTATTCTTTAGTTAAAATATCATTGGTAAAAAAATATCCAGAGAAATCATACAACAGGCTGATAGTGCATGTTTTATTTGTTATACCGAGCGGCGTTCACTGGTTGATAAGAACCTATGGATAAAGAGATCATATAGAGTTAACATGAAATAGAAAATGATAAGAACGAAGAAAAATGGGTGATATTAAATAATAAATATCGAAGAACTTATTAGTTTTAACTTGTAGGGTCTTAATTAAGGACATAGATTTAATCTTTGATAAGGATCGTTGCAATTAGGACTTTTTTTATGTTTATTCATGCCTAATTCCGTCTTATGATTATTAACGTAAAGATTAACAGTTTTTAGATTATCTCCCACTCCATATTCTACGAGTATTATAATGAACTTAATAAATCAGAGGTTAACTACTAACATTGTTAGCGGAATGTAATTGGTCGTAGGTAATTCGACCACCGCTAATCACCACCGCCGCCCGCTCCGCCTCGCCGCTACGACACACCGCACATACATTACTACACAACTTATTGTATACGCTCGAGACCTAACTCAATAAAAGAAAAAGTTCTATTTTAAAAATCGAGTTTTTATGTCTAACCATGCATGTCAACCAAAATAAGTGTGTATACCAAATTGCAGCTTAATTTGTTACCGAAAGTGGATCAAAATTTAACTTGTAAGATTCCGCACTAACATTTATAACCAGCAAAATAAATACAATATTCAAAAAGCAATCCTATTGCAGCCTTCTATCTCTCGTCATCAAAACAAAAGAGCACATAACTGTCACAATAAATAGAAGTGACAATGGTCCCTTCAATTTGTAAAATCTTGTAATTCCCCTGTTCATTACAGTTTCATATCCCACCTGGAGAGTACCATCGCCAACCACAGGGTCACAAGGGTCTAGGGTCATTCAGAAAGGTCATAAAGGTCAACCCATGTTACTGCTGCGATTTAAATGAGAATTCTGCCTCGTTTCATACTGTAACTCCTCGGTCCTTCTCGTAGTTGGATGTTCAAAGTTACGAAATTACATTCTGTTACGCACAAGTTGCCTTGTTTGCCTTTTTTTAGGAATAAAGAACAATTTGTTTGGTAAAGTTGATGCCGCGGAATCTAGGTTAACGCGAGGATTGTAGAATTTTGAAACGAAATTGCTTTGTAAGAATCTCAGAGAAACTATTACTATTCTGGTAATCGCTTCGTGCCGTTTTTTTTCATAAAATTATTCTCCTTTCTTCAAATGTCAATAATAAAACCAGTAATATTGTTATTCACAATGAAATATGAATACAGAAAGTATTGTGGAATATTCCACTCTCAATTTCCTGATTCCGTAATAAGCAAGAACATTTCCGTAACAAAGTTACGGTACTTTGAATACTTTTTAACTGTTATTATGTCCTTCCGATTATAAATCAGCGCTAATCTTTCCTTTCAGCGATAAAAATAAGGGTTGAAATGTGATATTTGAATTTATATAGCGTTTAACTTTCGCTACAAAATATAGGTGGCTATTTTATTTGATTTATGTTCTAAGACTGGGGCTTTATCAGAAAGGCGGCGATTCTAGTTTAATTTGTGTACAAAGTTAAATCATTAATATCGCCGGCAGACGTGAGAAATAACTTTTGTAAAACAATGCTAAAAAACTATAAAAAATGTTAATAGCCTATTTTATAGATAGCCTTATTTGCCTTAGTCGTGTGTGAATCTGACACAGGTTGTCACCTTGCACCTGATATCATTCCTTCCCCCCTCTGCCCTCTGCGCATACGTCGAGTAAATCTCTCTAACTCGCGATCATCCCGTCTGTCACCACACGCGCTACGGCTTACCTTCATTATACTGTACAATTCACCACCACATCGTTCACACCTACCATGCCAATTTAGACCTTATTCCCTTAAGACTAAGGAGCCAGTGTAAGACTCCCGACAGCCGACTTAGCGCAGTGCGTGACAATACTCTTATTAGCCGGTTTATACAGAAACAGCGTCAACATCCTCCTAGTACTGAATAACACTCTAAAACAGATATCGGGGCTTATTGTCTCAAGCTGAAAAATCGGGAGAAAACATAGTGTCTGAAATAAACAGCTTTTGTACCTTCTTTATATAAAAAAAACACTAGCCAAAACAATTGCAACACCACCACAGAACAGGAAGGCAATGAAAAGATAAGAATGATAATTTACGACGGTCTCTAATGAATTAGAAAAGTTAACGAAGTCGGGACTCGCAACAGAGGCTCTGCTGATAAAGTTTCTAAGCACATCTGTCTTCCCGGCGGTAATCTTGGAAACCACTTAACCGATCTCGATCCAGTTCAACCCTTACTGAAGGTTGTACAATGTATTGACATCAACACACTGGGTCGAGAGTTACAACCCTTATTTAAAATTCATTGATTTTCGAAAACTTTCCAGTGAATGTTGAAGTAATATATATATTGTAATGTATTGGACACTTAGTCCACTACCAAAACCTATCGAACTTGTACTCATTAATTATACGGAATTTTCATAACAAGTACATCCATGTTATAAATTTTACCCAACCCAGATAAAAAATATTACAAACTACTTTTTCAAAGTCGTAACAAACACACAAGATACCTCTTTTTTGGAAAGTTGTTACAACAGCACTATTTTGGCCCCATTATTCCAAGTTGCACTGCACTATAACACTACATTTGCTGAACAAAAATGCAATTCATCACACAGATAGTTCAGGGGCCAGCTTCACACCAACTTGCTGCCGAGAGTTTAATTTCCTGTTTCAAATTGATGCTGCACTCGTTATATGCATTTTATTAAAAATGTTTCTCAGGACTTAAAATTAGAATGGTTTTGTCATTAGGCTTAAGTTAAGTTAAGTATCTAGGATTGATTAGTTGTTTTAGTGCAGATTTAGTAAAAGTAAGAAGCATTCTTAAATACTAACAAAAAATCAAGGCAATTTAAAGTTAAAATACAATACATACTCATATTACAACATTTTCTACCTTAAAAAGCAAGTATGTAACTTAAGTGCATTCCAATTGTTTGTTACAGATTAACAAAATAAATAAACAAAACAATATTCCCGTATATTGCATGATGGATTTAAACCATTGCTTTTAGACCAAATTCCACTAAAGAACTACGTTTTACAAGCCTTCATTAACAATAACTGCAATAATTACTAGCTAACAATAGCCCGGGGCGGTATCTTCCTGCCACGGACATAATTAGTGTGAGTTACTTCCTCATGTGACAGATAGAACAGAATAGAATGGAGGTAGACACAGTGCCCGGTAAGGGTCACAGCACACAACACTTTAAAATGTGATCATCAAAGTATCGCCTTTCGCGTCGCCGTCAACCAGACATCAACCAGGCGTCAAACTTTGTTTTTGTTTTCGCGTAGGCAACTGACACGTCACTCACCCACTAAAACATTTTACGAGTGGTAGAGTCTAGCTGTAGACTCTGTCTGCAGCGATTACTGGGCTGACTCGACCGGTGAAATACCACCGTCGCACAGAAAACCGACGTGAAGTAGGGACGATGTTCCTGCGTTTCGTTTGGTGAGTGCGGTATCCGGTGTCCAATTTTCTCAAAGGTCAGCAACATACCCCCAACACCCGCAGTGTTGCGGGTAGTCATGGGCGGTGGTGATCACTTACCATCAGGTGACCCGCATGCTCGATTGCTCCCTATATCATAAAAAAACGCCTCAATAATCAGGCGTCAACCTAAGTCTGGCAGGTACCCAAAGCGGACGCTTGCAGACGCGTGCGCAACGATCCTGCAGCTCGTCAATATAGTGGCAAGGAGAAAACACCAGGGTTTTTAGTTGGTAGGCAGCGTTATGCTGGAGTCCAACATAACTCTCTTATGTGAGAGTATCCGTAAGAAGGATTTCCCCTGGGTAGAAAAAAAAAAAAGGTACCCAAAGCTGCTGACTCAGCTACGGCTACGACGCCAGTTCAGCAACGCAGGCCGCAGTAGAAGCGGGAGGGGAAGAAGAACGTAAGCTAACATACGAAGAGATGTTAATGTGGGAACTGCTAGTTGACCACGCACCTCATCGCGGTTTTTTGAGCCCGAGGCGACGTTATAAGATTACGATTCAAATAAGTGTACGTTTAATAAAACAATATTAATGTTCGAGTTGATACGGTGACGATCACGATCGATTGCCGAGAGTTTTTTCCGCCAGCTTTTTCTCTCGGTCTACTACGGCCATTGCTGATGAATGTAGGGGTGTCCCGTGACATCTTTTTTTATTTTTATTTTACGCTTTTGTCAATGTATAAGAGATTAGTTTTAAATCCTACATACAATAAAGTAATTTCATTTCATTTCATTTCATTTCGATCCTTTACCGAATTATATGTGTGCTGAAACCTTTACACTTACTACGAGATGCTTAACTGTAGCTAAATATCATACAAGCTCACAGCAACTTGTGCAGTGCGGAGAGCTTTCACCGGACTTAGTGGGACTTTAATAAATAGGTTTCAGGAGGTGGCATTTATTTTAAACACAACGTTATATTTGCGAATGGACGGTTTTTAGGACATTGAGAAGTATATTATATGAAAAATATGTGTTATGGGGTGTTTGTGTAAAAATAAAAAATAAAAACTTTGGGAATATTTATAAAGTAAATGTAGGTAAACTTTATAAATTAATTTTGCTAGTAACCTTTGCCGCGCTTTTATACTTTTAGGATTTAAAACTTTGAAATATGTGTTAAGTAAGGCACAGTGAGAAATTGTTCCTGACCTATAGCATGACTCCTGTGCAATTTGTAAAACGCTAACCGTACAGTAGGACACTTCCCCATGGGAACCTTACTTGTTTGACTTTATAAGAATTTTCACATCAACTCTACTTTTTTTAAAACGCCGAAAAAACAGAAAAGGTTAGGACGTAATTCCAAAAGGATTTTTAAAATTACTTTTTTTGTTTGAAAAGTAACATGATAAACTGCTCTTTACTCTTATTCTAAACACCAAGTACCTACTAAAATTGCACACTTAATACCGCTTTAACATTCTTGTTGGCACTAAGCTTGCTTTCCATACAATATCAACACGACAGTTGCAGGTGCCGGGTGCACGGCAGAGACTAATGTGTGTGTTTCTGTGTGCGTGACGGCGTAGACTAATGTGTGTGTCTGTGTGTGTGACGGCGGAGACTTATGTGTGTGTGACGGTGGAGACTAATGTGTGAGTCTGTGTGCGTGACGGCGGCATTAGTTGTGGGGCTGTGTGACGTCACGGGGTAGACCAACTACTGAAAACAGTGGAACTAAGGATATACTGGAGTTTATACAATGTTTTGGGGATCCCACTTTTGATATTCACCTAATATCATAAAAATTCATCAACAGATCATTATTTCTGTGACAGTGGGCTCCCCCACATTGTGTAGTAGGAAGTAACTGTTGCTATTACATAGTTGCAAAATCTTGGGTACTTCAACGTTTAATGGAAAAGTAACTCCATATGTCTTACTGAACCGATTTTGGTATTTAAAATGGGAATAATGGTACTTGGGGAAAAGATATAGGTTACCCTTGAGAAAGTTAGTATGGAAGTTCATTATCAAAAACAGAATCATAAAACTTACATAGTTTTATGATTTTGTTTACCTACTTATAATTTGAGAAATGCTGAGTACTAATACTATAATTTTTAGGCATTTGATATTTTTTTTGTATATTTAATTTGTGTTTTGATTTATATGTGATAAACCGTTTAAAGAATGCATATCTATCTGCTGGCAAATATCTACTGTATGAATGATTTTAATATAAATAAAAATGCTGTTTGGGATGGCACGTTTGTAGAAAATATATACCTAAGTAACTTAAGTCAATTTTCACAAAACAATATTTATTTTACAGCCATCAGAATATTTTACTCTCAAATCCGTTTCAATAAATACACTAAATACCTACAAAAACAATAGAATTCAGTCCAAATATAATTAAAAATAAACAACTATGTTTTAACAATTAGTATCGAATTGATTAAGCTCCCTTAAGTCAAATAGAAAGCAAAGTTATTTACTCTATGTCCAGTAAATAACTATAATAAATTCAATTCTACTTTGATAAAGCATGTACCTGCTATAAATTGTGTTTTTTACAAATAAATTATAAAAAATCCGTAGAAAAGTTCTAATTACAAGCGACACGGCTTCGCAAATTGAATCTAGTTTTTATTAAAGCTTCTCTCTACAGACAATAAATAAAAATCGAGGTTTTTGCAATAAATACTGCATTACTATCTGTAACAAACTTTGAACGAGCACAAAGATGAATGGACCCAACTTTTAACACGGCCATATTTGTTGCCAGCAAGCAATTTTACAACACTCTTTGTTTTAGAGTTTAGTTTTGTTCGAGTCTGGTTTGTTTAGAGGAATTTACGCGGAAAGCAATAACAAAGTATCGTAGTGGATGCTTGTTCGAGACAAACAAGCAGCGCCGGGGGCTATACTTGTATTTTTGTATACGCGAGAATACAATTATGTAAGGAAATCCAAATAGGTTTTTAAATAAATATTTTAAAATATATATTTTTACTACGAACAATAATAATATATCATATTATAGCAGTTATAAAAACTACGTCGGGACTATTTTTGTAAGCGTGTCCTTGTTAGAATCGATAGTTTAGAAAAGATCGATAGTATTAGTTTAAGTTGGAAACTGCGATCCGTTCTTGTTAAGTAACTTGAAGTCACATCGGCAGTTAGTAATCACTGCAATTTACTTACGGAAAGTTTAGGATCTTGAACTTCTGCAAAACAATTTTATATTTGAAATTTTAATATCGGAAGTTTAATTGTTATAGCAAAATTTGTTGATAGCTTTCGTTGTTCAATTTCATAAATATAGCTTTCTAAGAAAAATACAAATTTTATGGATAAAAAATAAGATAAAAAACTTTTAATTTATAATTTTAGAGTACCTAATTATATGTATATAGCGTCTTAATTAATTTCTAATAATTAAACAGGGCTAAAGATACATTTTATAAAAAAATCGATTTTATATTATAATTCTTATAGCCCCAATGGATTTCAAATAGCCCCTTCGATTTGGTGTACATTTCTGGAATATTCCCGTAGAGTTACATTTTATATTCATTGATGACGTCATAGCCACGGGCGCTGGTTCCGGGAAGGCTTAAAAAGGAAATGTTCAGCGTCCTTTGAAATATGAACCATTGTTGCAACTAGTGATGTTTGACTATCGATAATTTTCATCGTTGCTGAACATGTCTATTTAAATCAAGAGTATTTATTTTCCATCAACAAAGAAATTGATATACTTTTTAATTATATTCGTTGAAAAGAGTTTTTTTTTTGGTAAATATGTTATTGTTAACATCAACATGTTTGATGTTACAAAATTGTATACTGATCAAAAGAATTTTCACTTTTACTGTTTTTATATTTCATTTATGAAATTTTGTTTGCACAAATTATTGTAAATATTAAACAAGCAACAAGCTCCTGACCATATACTGTAATGATACTTGAAATTCGCTTTAATTAACCGACTTCAAAAAACAGCTATAAGAATTTATGAATCCAGTTTATCCGATTAATAGGACAAATAGAAAAAAAAGTTCATGTCGTCCGATCGGTCAAACTCAGCAGTCGAACTAAGTTTACAGATAGGATAAATCGGACCAATAGGAAAAAAAGTTCCGCGTCGTCCGATCAGTCGGACTAAGCAGTCGGACCAAGTGTTCAGAGGGCGATTAGCGACTTGGATTTATACCTACTTTGTAATGATAATGAAGAAGTCTTAATACACCATACCGTCATTACTACCATTAAGGTACAAAGAAACATAATAAAACCCGCTTTTGTAATCACTACATCATTATCATCATTATCATTATCATTACATTGTATAAATTCAAGTCGCTTATTCTGTCTGTTTGCATGTTTGTCCGCTAACTCCTCTTAAACTTCGTAACGGATTTTAATGCGGTTTTCGTCATCTTTTAGGATATTCACTCATTAAATTTGTAAATAAAGAACATTTAGAAAAAGTCTTTTTAAGTTAGCTAAAAAACAATGTTTCGGGAACAAGTCGGGCAAAATTACACCATTGCGACGCGTGGGCGGGTCGCTAGTACCTACACATATATAATCTAGCAACTAGTTTACCTGATTTACAGACTCATCACTTAACGTTCGTATCGACGACAGACTAACATCAAAACAATGTCCACAGTTTTCACCGCAAACATAGTAAATTCATGATAAATTCCTCTAAAAATAAAATATCCAAATGTCGATCACCGCGCCATTTTTATTTTTTGACAGCGACAACGTCAACATATGTTCAACCATAGAACGCCATCTACATTTCATGGCAATAACCAGCCAGGTATATAAACAATAATCTTACGATGTTGGTGCTATGAAATAATATTTAGATTTAATCTTTGTTCAAGCTAGTCGATGTAAGATCTCTCTAAAACAGACTATTGGCTTTAACGAATATTACCCCATTCAATGTGATGATCACAAATTTAATACTTACTATAAGCAAAAGTTTTATTGTTATTTAAAAAAACGACTCAATGTCAGATGTGATTCCAGTTTCAGGCATAAGTTTCGTTTCAAAATAAAAACTAGCTGTAAAAAATAGTTTTTTGGAATCTCGGTCACGACAGCACCGGCACCGTGGTCACGCGGCGGTCGTCGCTCAACGAACGAACAAACACACATACAGGCACGTGACGTCATCATATATTCCACTCGTCGACTCCAAACTGTGTATACTTACAGCGATGGAAGTTTCTCGTTCAAATTTATTTTCACGCTCAAGTATATTTAAACGGAATGTAAGTATAATAAATGACAGTAATAGTGGACTGTAGGTAGCTTAAACGCAACAGGCTGTACCTATGTTCGGTTTATTTTGTGAGAATAAACTTAACACAAAAAAAGCACAGTGAACACCTTCAAAACAAAAAATATCAATTTTTATTTATCATTAATGTTACATTCATTTTATTTGCAGACCGTCTAATACGCAACGTTCCAAGGTTATTTTAAATTAAAACCTGTAATTCCATCGCACTCATCGGTCGATGGATATCTTCTATTAGAAACTTGAGTCTACTAATCCCGACCTCATTCTCTCAGTCCTATCATAATTCTTGGATTTATAAAGTTTTAATATAAATGGGTGTCTTATCCTGTGGATTATTCTTGTCCCACTTCCGCGGGGTTGGTCCCACTATTGGGCCGAGAGGTTGGTCCTATTATTGGGCCGAGGGGTCAATAAATCTTTCCGCGAGCCACACACTAACCCCGTTACCTCTGTAATGTACCCACCGCTTTATCGAGAATTCATTTTAGAATAGATAAAGATAGAATATATTGGTCTGGTCTAGAATATAAAAGGTTTGGGACAACATATTTTAATAGGAAATTGGTTTGAATGAAAATATGACATCGCTCAATTTTATTAGTTTGTGATAATAGTTTAGGTAATGTTTTATTGTCCTAATTTTTTTTCTCTTTCTAGTCATCTACCTAAGCATTTGAAGTAGACATTTTATATCTTTCATCATAAAAGGTATCTATTTGTATATATTTTTTAATTAAATCATAGTTAATGAAAACTGTTTCAAGATTTGTAAGGTATGTTGGTATAAGATATCTAGAAAAATAGATTATAAATTAACAGAGAGCAAAGATAAAATATCGAAATTTCATCCCTAACATACGAGAGATTGTCACTAACGAATACTAAATGTAACTTGTAAGTTATAAGACACAACTGTAAACTGTCCTGCATTTGTAAATGAAGAAAGTTCTTCTAAAATACTTTGTATCTCTTAAATCTGTGCACCGTCTTCAAACAGGCGTCGTAATGTAATGAACAGTTGCAGCGGTACAGCGCTGCATCCAGCGGATAGTAGTTTGCACAGAATGAACATTTCCAGACGAGCGCGTCCGCTGCAGCGCTGCATCGCTGCGCGGGGACTCGGACACTATATTCTTTATTCTCGACCAATGAACCGCGGGATTGCGTTCCATGTTTAAACACCGGATAAGAAAACTGAGAAAATCAGTTATTTAAGGATATGTATAAGAAATACTCTAAATTTAATTTCAACACACTTGCTCGTAAAGTGAACATTATTACATATTCATTAGATACATAATCCGAAGTATACCTAATAATATTAGACACTAGTGCATAACATAATGATCCCTAAAAAGCTACGTAATACTGCAAACTATATGCGAGTAATCGGAACACTTTTTTTAACTGGGTAAGATATTTTTCTTGAAACAACAACGAGATTTTATACCGCTGAAAATCCATTTACAATTTGGAATCAATACTTATATTTGCATTTTAGCTCAAATTTTATATTTTGAAGTAGGCTGCATGTAATCAATCACCTTATATGTGGAGCGTGGAAAAAAAATCATGAGCGCCATTTCCCAAAATGTTTAGATCGCATTTGTTGCTATGTGGTAAAACGGTTTATGCAATATATGATCGTTTTTTCCTCGCAAGTGTGTTGAATTGAAACTCGTGTGCGTATGAAACTCAAGAGCAACTTGCTCATTATGCACTTGGCTGATTTACGAAGCTTATTTGCTCATTTGTGCTCATTACATTATTGTTTTGAATAATGTAATGAGCATAACTTCACTTGTAGTAATTTAAAATCGGTACCTATATAAGCACATATCTGTTATATATATTTTATATGTTTTTTTCAAAGAAATATTGCCTCTTTAAAATATTAGCATAAAAAGAAAAGTAGGTAATAATATTACATAAATATAACGTTCAAATACATAACGTAACTTAAACATAAAAGCATAAAATGAAAGGCATTTAAGACAAAACTTTTTAGTCAAAAATCATTTCTTATATACATTTTCTGTCACTCTTTTTGTACTAGAAAGTAATTTAGAAATGGCTTCTAAGAATTTTTTTCAAAGTAACGTCGTACGTCAGTTGTACGTTCATTATGAGATTTCCCGCGAGAAAACCCGCGTTAGTTCTATATGTATAGCCGTCACTTGTATCAAATTATACCAACACTTAAAATTCACATTATTTTTATCTCTCGTAAAAGCATGATAATGATATACGTCGGTAAAACATTTAATAATATCAAACTTAAATAATTTTTGGTACTTGATGACTACCCCCAAGAGGAAAATAATGAAAGTGGCAACTAACCCAGGCTGCCAAATAAACATACAGGCATAAGCATCATAAGAATTGAATTTGACGGTTTGAATTTATCAAACGCAAAGAAATTTTTAAGCAGAAGTGTGATAAATAACATAGTTTGGCCAGTAACCTCCTATTTCGATCGTTGTTCTAAATAAGAACCTATAAACTTGAACCAATATGTCTTCCTCAATTAACCATACTGTCACATTTACAGTGTTTCACTAGTTTTGTTGTTACGTCCTTTTTTTGTTTTTTTTTTGTCCTCAATGATATAGCCACAACGGCGCCATTCATTATATTTCCAAATTATCTGTATTGCTTTTGTTTTATTTTCCACTTGACATTTTACGGCAGCGTCGGTGGATATTAAACAGTGGGTTTAACTCCGTGTGACATTGTGAGCGGAAAGTTTGTGGGTTTGAGCACTGTGGGCGCCGGCCGTCGTAAATGTGAGGGCAACCGGGATATCATTGTGCTAACTGATCTGCCGGGACGAAGAGATAGCAATCGGGCTTTAAATGTGGTAAAACTATTGTTAAAAAGTTATGATACTTTGATTAGAACTAATTAAAGCAGTTCATATTTTTAGTTCAACTTAAATTAAATTGAGTTTTGATTGTGTGTTGGACTTGATCTGCTCTGAAAGTTACTTACTGTAACATCATTTGCCTCTTAATGTAGATTATTTGAAAATTTGCTTGTCTTCGTACCTCCACTAATCTTTAACAACGTAGCAATAACAGCAATAACAAAATCTGAAGCATCCTTTCATTATATTTGAGTTCCAACGAAACGTTTAAGCACTGAGGTAGAGAATTAAATGCCTTTAAGAATTTGAGTAACCGCGAGTTCTTTGTTCACGTTGAAATTCACCTGGTTTATGCCTCATATTTAAGGTAGATTCTCACACAAGTATTCAGTAAATAGCAACGAAACTTTAGATTAAAAGAGAGCTTCTGTTTGCCAGCTATATTGCGGCTTCAGCGGAGCGCCTCTGTTCCGTGGTATTTCTTATTTTTACCTCGGGAATATGCATCTACGAGTAGTATAGAAACATGCAGTACACATAATATGTAACTGATTGAGTTATTACATGATATGATTCGGTCCAGTGAAAACGTGCCTTTTCAAATAAACTTTAGGCACTCGTTAAATAACACTTTTGAAGTTATATTTATACACACAATCTATAATATGTAAAAATAAGAATAGTATTATTTTTTTAATATACAATAATGTAATGTAAAAAATAATAACTTTATGAGTAACCTAGTAGAAATTTGAAGTAAACTTTCTCGACCTAAAACGTTTCCCATTTGTTTGTTATTCTAGGATATAAGTAGTCTGTCTTTATAACAAGTTTCATCTAAATCCCTTTTGTAGTTTTGCGAAAAAGTATCAAACACACCATTCACATCACTACATAGTATAAAATAAAGTCGCTTTCTCTGTCCCTGTGTCCCTATGTATGCCTAAATCTTTAAAACTACGCAACAGATTTTGATACGGTTTTTTTAATAGAAAGAGTGATTCAAGAGGTACATGTATAATTACATAGTTCAGAGAAAGGAGTTTTACTCCGAATTTAACTTGTAAGAAGCCGCGCGGGTAAAAGCTAGTTTTTAATATAAGTAACACATAGGTTACAGACCGTAACAATCTGGTTCTAAGTTTCAATATGAGGAGAAATGATCTGTTTGTTTGTGACAAATGAACTCTAAAACTAATACAACGGTTTTAAGAAATGTTTACCGTTAACGGTATGGACAAAATTGTTTTTGCTGCTCTAAAAATATTTTATTTAACAACTGTAGCCAAATACATATAAGTCTAAAATAGGAAATATTTTTAAAAATAACACATTAACACAACAACAAATCCTACTAATATTATAAACGTAGAAGTTCGTGAGATGAATAGTGAAAAGATGTATGGATGTATGGATGGATATATGGATGTTTGTTTCTCTTTCACGTAAAAACTACTGGACGGATTTGGATGAAACTTTACAGTAATATAAGTTATACATCAGAATAACACATAGGGTACTTTTTACCGCGGTAAAACTTCTCATTCCCACGGAAAGCCGACTTCCACGCGAACGCAGTCGCGGGCGGCCACTAGTATTTATAAAAAGCCATAATTCTACACCCACACAGCTTCTCAGATCTATGGTGCAGACAAAAGGTAGGACAATATAATTGACTAGCTGGTGCCCGCGAACTTCGTTTCGCCAACTTAGAAGAAGAAAATAAGTCTATTCAAGTAATTGTGGCACCTTACACACTAAAATACAATAGGTACTTACCACAGAGCTGTCAAGTGTTAATGTTAAACTTTCTACGCGACAAAAAATTATTTGAAAAAAGTGCTAGGAATTTCCCGTCAGACGTATATTTTTATATAAATTTGTCTTTATTAAGGCAAATGAATTAATTTATATACAGCCATAGTCTTTTTTTATCGTATTGGTACAGCTTGGCCAAAAAGTGTTGACACATATTGGCTGCGAATTTTACCAAACAACGAATATTTTATCGGAAAACAATAAATACCTACTTTCGAAAACTTTTCTTATTATGGCAGTTTGAATGACGTTTGACACTTGCTGCGGTGGCATTGCGATATGAAGAAAAAATTTAGTTTCACTTTATTTAATATCTGCACTTTCATGCCAAGCTATACTGAACAGGCAAGGTACCATACAGCCTTGTCTTAAGTTCAAAATTACGTTCCATATCTAAAAGATTCGTCACGATAATTATTTTAAAAATCAAAATAGGTAGGTATGTTGGTTTAGCCTATAACGAAATAACTTTGTCTACGCACGGGGCTTTTTGGCGGGAGTTCGTCAAGTGATGTCGTGCTTGATGTTAAATTTTAAATTTATGTATATTTCGGGTTTGATTCACATTGGTGATAGTGTAATGAGTAGCAAACACCTGTGAAAGTGTACAGTGATTGAAGAATTCAATAAAAAGCATAGCCACTTGCCGGGCTGCTTTTCAAGAAGTCACAACAATCTGCAGTTTCATTACTATCGTGTTACTGTGGGTGGATTATAGATAGGAAAATCTCCTATCCAAAACTGTTCAATATGAAAATGTACAAGAAAATAAAGAAAGAATAAAAAAATGAGAAACATGTTTAGGCTGATGACCCAGATGTCAATGCCTTAATTTAATAAAAAAAAAAATGTCTACGCATGCGCAATGGATGGAGATGAAGCAAGATGGAAGCAAGAAGGACGGAAGGAATGCACATGTTTTATTCCTTTCATTTTTCGTAATATTGTTATGGTTTTTTGGATGTTTGTGTGTATTAACATTATTTATCTTAGAAAATTATAGAATTTATATTATTATTAGATTAGATAAGATATTAGATAGATTAATATTATAATTATGTTGGTACTTTTTCAAATCTCGGTTTCAGTGTAGTTTGCACATCATACTACCACGCACCCCTATGAAATTCACGTGCAAACGTATTTCAAGTTTTTGCCAACCCCCCCCCCCTTTTAGGGGTTGTTTTTTTTACCCTATAACCTGGTCCATAATTTTCTCTACATAATAGTAAAAGTTTAGCGCGCTTGTACAAATTTCAATGTGCTTCAGTTCTATATTAAAATTAATATTTCTCGTTCGAGCTTGAATACTGAAAGCGTTTCAAATAACTTTTATGTCTTTATTTCTCGATTTTAATCAAATGTTACTATTAATAAGATCGATTCTAGTAATTGATAAGCAAATCAAGATACAAAGAGTTGTTAGTCACATAATTTTTTCTCTGTAACACGGAATTTTGCATTAAAAGCACTTCTAACTAAGTGCGGGAAAAAGATACATTTTTAATTATGATAGTTATTTGAAATTCCATTCCAACTTTGCAAACCGATTGTAAGTAAGAGGCACCCAATTAAGCCTGTCCCCCCGCGCCCCCCGCGACCCCCCGCTACCCCCCGCTACCCCCCGCTAACCCCCGCACCCCGCCACTACACAGATTCGCACTCTCGGCTGATCAACGTTCAACTTTGTGGTACTCCTTGGTGGTACTTAACTACCGCTTTATAACTCAAGTATTGTTTCACTTTACACTAAACAAAGTAACTTTCGAGCTCAAAAGCAGCCCTTTTTGATCGAATTAGCTTCGGTTTGCAGTACCGTACATGTTCTACGATTCCAAGCCTTTTCGGATGTAATAAGTAAGGATAATAATCTATTAGGATCCTTCCTTTGTGTTGCCAGTACGAATAAGATTATACGATTAATAAAAATAGCTTTTACCCGTATCACATTTTAATACAAATTAAGAAGGGTTCGTTATCTATACATATAATAAAGCTGAAGAGGATGGAAAGTCTGTACATAAAAGATATTCGAAAAAAAATATATTGGGGATACTTAAAATTGATAACAGAACACGTTCCAATAGTTTTAAGAATTTTTGTCTGTTTGTCTGTTTATCTGTTTATTTGGCTGAGCATCACGCGAAAACGGCTGGACGGATTTTGATGAAACTTTTACTATTATGTAGAGAAAATTATGGACCAGGTTATAGGGTAAAAAAAACAACCCCTAAAAGGGGGGGGGGTTGGCAAAAACTTGAAATACGTTTGCACGTGAATTTCATAGGGGTGCGTGGTAGTATGATGTGCAAACTACACTGAAACCGAGATTTGAAAAAGTACCAACATAATTATAATATTAATCTATCTAATATCTTATCTAATCTAATAATAATATAAATTCTATAATTTTCTAAGATAAATAATGTTAATACACACAAACATCCAAAAAACCATAACAATATTACGAAAAATGAAAGGAATAAAACATGTGCATTCCTTCCGTCCTTCTTGCTTCCATCTTGCTTCATCTCCATCCATTGCGCATGCGTAGACATTTTTTTTTTTATTAAATTAAGGCATTGACATCTGGGTCATCAGCCTAAACATGTTTCTCATTTCTTATTCTTTCTTTATTTTCTTGTACATTTTCATATTGAACAGTTTTGGATAGGAGATTTTCCTATCTATAATCAACCCACAGTAACACGATAGTAATGAAACTGCAGATTGTTGTGACTTCTTGAAAAGCAGCCCGGCAAGTGGCTATGCTTTTTATTGAATTCTTCAATCACTGTACACTTTCACAGGTGTTTGCTACTCATTACACTATCACCAATGTGAATCAAACCCGAAATATACATAAATTTAAAATTTAACATCAAGCACGACATCACTTGACGAACTCCCGCCAAAAAGCCCCGTGCGTAGACAAAGTTATTTCGTTATAGGCTAAACCAACATACCTACCTATTTTGATTTTTAAAATAATTATCGTGACGAATCTTTTAGATATGGAACGTAATTTTGAACTTAAGACAAGGCTGTATGGTACCTTGCCTGTTCAGTATAGCTTGGCATGAAAGTGCAGATATTAAATAAAGTGAAACTAAATTTTTTCTTCATATCGCAATGCCACCGCAGCAAGTGTCAAACGTCATTCAAACTGCCATAATAAGAAAAGTTTTCGAAAGTAGGTATTTATTGTTTTCCGATAAAATATTCGTTGTTTGGTAAAATTCGCAGCCAATATGTGTCAACACTTTTTGGCCAAGCTGTACCAATACGATAAAAAAAGACTATGGCTGTATATAAATTAATTCATTTGCCTTAATAAAGACAAATTTATATAAAAATATACGTCTGACGGGAAATTCCTAGCACTTTTTTCAAATAATTTTTTGTCGCGTAGAAAGTTTAACATTAACACTTGACAGCTCTGTGGTAAGTACCTATTGTATTTTAGTGTGTAAGGTGCCACAATTACTTGAATAGACTTATTTTCTTCTTCCAAGTTGGCGAAACGAAGTTCGCGGGCACCAGCTAGTTTAAAATAAAGGCAATATACAGGGTCTGTCGTAATGAATGGATAACCCGTTACCTACAGTTGATCCGGATGTGAGGCTATAAGAAAATGGTGTCTTCTTGCCAGGGTTGTCAACCATAAGAAAATGGCGTAGACTTTTAAACTTTTTTATAAATTTCGCTATTTTTTTCATTTATTCCGCTTCCATTTCTTCAAATTTTGATGTATTTGTATAATTCTTTTAGTATTATACTGCTGAAGACGTGTATTATGTAATTTAAATACAATTTTAGGTGTTATTCACGTTGAACATTATCAAAATACTCATTTTAAGAAAAATATTTCCAATTTTTTTTCTTTATGTCAACTTTTGATCATCTCCTGTGGAAAAAAAAAAGTATGACGTTATAGCTGCCCATGATCTCAATAAATTGTCTAGTATGTGTAGATTCTAAAAAGGTATAACGATGTGTACTTTACAAGCAACATTAAGTTACAGGAGCGAGAACACTAATCAAGGTCGGAATTTTTATTTTTCATGTTATGTTATAAATGGTTGTAAAACTTCGTCATAATGGTTTTATTCTATCAAGATACTTTGCACAAACACTATCGGGCCACTAATAGGATATTCAGAAGAAAACCCGGTTGTTTTTGGGAAAAAAATAACATTACTTCACGATAATAATGTAATGAAAATGTACAAATGAAAATTGTTGTGCTCTAATAGTTACATGCGCCAAACATGTTGCGACAAGTTTATTCGAAATTGAAACGGATTTAAAAAATCGAACAAAGACCGCATTACAAAGAAAAGTGGAAAAAATTAGAAGGAAATCGTCCTTCCATAAATGCATTGTGCACTTTAATGAACACACGGTAATCAGGATGTCGCACATTTGGATATCTTACACGATAAACACTAGAAGCTCTATTGGTGCTGCCATTACATACACCGTAAATGTAATGCATGTTCGCGTATTCGGCCGGCGTATACTGTTGCGGCATGATACACAAACTACACAAAAACTTTTCCAAAACAACAAGTTCAATCGATAGCACAACACAATGTCCGTAAATGTGAGCAAAGTCATCAGTATCACCACGTTATCAAGTCCAAATCACAAGGAAAATCATAGTCAAATATTAGAAAGCAGTAACAAATTGACGAAAATAGTGGCCCCGATTCTCAAAACACTCTCTAAAACTAAATTAAAAATATCGCTGTCACTTTCTCATGCTTCGTATTAGAACAAGACAGGTACATTGGTCTCACTAAATTTAGTCCACATCATTGTGAAATTGAACGAAATGCGCTGAGGACTAGCCTGAAATTGCCTTCGCCGTGTCATATTGCACGTACATTTTAGTTTGACAGGACTAAAATGATTACCTGTCTCTGTCTTATTGATGTGTAAGTGACAGCGATAGTTTTAGTTTAGTTTAGAGAGTGTTTTCAGAATCGGGGCCAATGTGAACAAAAGGACATGCGATGGTCAAAATCACACTGATGTGATGAGTACCCTTTTCTTTGTAATGCGGTCTTGTTCGATTTTTAAAATCCGTTTTAATTTCGAATAAACTTGTCGCAACATGTTTGTCGCATGTAACTATTAGAGCACAACAATTTTCATTTGTACATTTTCATTACATTATTATCGTGAAGTAATGTTATTTTTTTCCCAAAAACAACCGGGTTTTCTTCTGAATATCCTATTAGTGGCCCGATAGTGTTTGTGCAAAGTATCTTGATAGAATAAAACCATTATGACGAAGTTTTACAACCATTTATAACATAACATGAAAAATAAAAATTCCGACCTTGATTAGTGTTCTCGCTCCTGTAACTTAATGTTGCTTGTAAAGTACACATCGTTATACCTTTTTAGAATCTACACATACTAGACAATTTATTGAGATCATGGGCAGCTATAACGTCATACTTTTTTTTTCCACAGGAGATGATCAAAAGTTGACATAAAGAAAAAAAATTGGAAATATTTTTCTTAAAATGAGTATTTTGATAATGTTCAACGTGAATAACACCTAAAATTGTATTTAAATTACATAATACACGTCTTCAGCAGTATAATACTAAAATAATTATACAAATACATCAAAATTTGAAGAAATGGCAGCGGAATAAATGAAAAAAATAGCGAAATTTATAAAAAAGTTTAAAAGTCTACGCCATTTTCTTATGGTTGACAAGCCTGGCAAGAAAACACCATTTTCTTATAGCCTCACATCCGGATCAACTGTAGGTAACGGGTTATCCATTCATTACGACAGACCCTGTATAACAATAATTTGTATAAAAAAATCATTGAGAACCCCACTCGAAGCCGAGTAACTCTAACCCGGACCTATTATATCCCAACCAAAATAACCTGTGCCTCGAACACGAGCTGCCCACGTATCGCCATGGCAGCGTCATTGTACAAAAATGTACGTAATTAAGACAGCGCCCCTAGCGGACGTAAAAAGAACTAAATCTAAATTTTGTTTTGACATTTTATATTTCTATAAGTACTTTTAATTATTGTTTGTACATTTGTTTGGGATAAAAGCGAGTCATGCCCACCTCAAGTATTGTTTTACTTCCTGGGCAGTCTCATTAAATGTTTTTTGTTTTTTTTTTAATTTTTACCATTTATGAACGTACGTAGTTACGTTTCGAGTTAACTATAGTGGTGCGAAGATGCTTCGTAATTGCTTCTATCGTCAACCTCCATTTTGGTATAGAAAAAAATAGTGATTGAGGTTCTGAACGCCACTTGAGATATTCTTATACCCCGAAGCACTTGTCAAAACATTGTGGGCTAGGGAAAATACTATACTCGAAGATTTAATTGATTTTCTCCGCCTATACTTATCGGCGATTATTGAGAAAATGTGAATAGAATATATATTATTTAAATAAAGAACGTTACAGCGATATTACATTGAATGTTAGTTAAATATTAAATATTTAACTAACATTCAATAGTAGAGTAAATTGGATTGAGATTGATAAATTCATTAGTTCAAGAATTATCAAATGTAATCCAAATACGTGCGCATATAAAATTTAATTTGGCGATTTTAAATGTGTATTTTTCTGCCTTAACTTAAATAAGTAAAACTTAAAGCGGCTGATTATTTAATACTCAAAACGGTATCATATAGTATTTTATTTTATTTTAACACCATAATGCTTCTAAAAGGCCTACAAAAGGCGGCTTATTCTCGTAATTTCTTGTAAAACGAATGTCAGAAATTTTTAAAATCATATAAAAACTTCAGTTATTAGTTAAATTTCCTAATGGTATTACAGGCAACCCCATGGTGATTTATATATGTTACGGCTAATACCCGAAGTGCGGCTACACCTAGTTTTAGCCGGTTAGAAGTGTTTTTTGTATGGAAAACTGTAAAAAAAAATTATACCTATGTTCATAAAAACTGGCTTCAATCATAAGTCGACGGAGTCCCGCTACGCGGTACTCCTTTTTCTGGGTGGGATCAAAAAAGTAACCTAACTAACCTAACCTATTGGTGTTCTAACCGGCTAAAACTAGGTGTAGCCGCACTTCGGGTATTAGCCGTAACATATACATTTGACACACTACACTGAGATATTTTTTATTATAGCTAAAGTTTAGGATTGTTGATATATTAAAAGAATCGAAATCTCGGTCAAAATTACAAGCCTCCATTGCTACTCCTTAGTCGCTTGAAACTCTTCAACAAGTTGAAGACCCTTAACGACAAGTGCCGTCCCTCTGACGTCACTGTCGAGTATCGATACCAGACGAGAAATTCAATCGTCGGTCATTGATACATTTATATATTATACTAGTGGCCGCCCGCGACTCCGTTCGCGTAGAAGTCTGTTTCCCGTGGAAATGAGAAGTTTTCCTCCGGTAAAAAGTACCTTATGTGTTATTCTTATGTATAACTTATATTACTGCATTTTCATCCAAATCCGTGCAGTAGTTTCTACCATATCCATACTTACAAACTTTAACGTTTATAACAGTAGTAGGATTCGCAAACATTTCAACATTGTGTTCAAAAGTTAGACAATTAAAATTACATTATATTAATGAAAAATCTGAATTGACGTAATCTATTAATGAAATTGAATAAAAGAAAACCACATTACACCCAGACGAAATAAGATATTACCTAACTTTATTGCCTAATTTTTTCAACGGTTCTCGGAAATTCAACAAGTTCTTTAAAAGACCGGATTACATCACGCTGTGCCACCGAGGTTGCCTATTTTTTTTTTTGATAACAATTTTTTCCCATCTTCTTTCCTAGTTTTTCAATTTCGCAACAGTCACCTCAACAATAAAAGGTTACAAAACTTGATTTGATTTGAACCCCAACATCTTCTCCAACAAGTTGTACAACCCACTACAACAAGTTGTACAACTCGCTACAAGTTGTCCAACTCGCTACAACAATAGCAACGGCGGTTGCGTGCGCGTCATTACATTACAACTAAAACACAACTGTAATATTGTTATTACCAAGTTGGTTCTGCAGTGTGACGTCACAGACAAACATGGCGGCTACCACAAGTTTTAAATAAAAACACAAGTTGCAGTTGTTTGTGAGGACAGCGGACAAGTTCCAGCGGGGAGAGGGAAACGGGGGCTACTAACTGTCGCTTCTTTTGTTTTTTAGACTGACCAAAACTTTTTTAAAACCGTTCTCAAGCTTCACTAGCGTGGAAACGAAATAGCCTTATTAAAAGTAGCATATATCACTATACAATAACGCTTTCTGATAACGTAGTTTTTTACTGCTAAGAGATTTTTGAAAAAGGGATTCAAATAAAAAAAAATCTTTTTGTGTCTTTTTGTAAAGTTAGTAGGACAAACTTATTTTTCTTATTACAGAAATATCAAACTTAGTTGTTCCCTCAAAGAGTTACAAAACGAGATAACGTTCATTCCACAAGCTATGCTACTCACACCAACGAAGTTTGTCTCTTTGTAATTTTTCTTCAGTTTCAACCAATAATCTTACAGTAATATTTTTTTTTCACTCCATACTACGTTTCTCGTAGCAATTACCGTAGTGCTACGCCGTAGTGGCCGTAGTCCCGTTTGATTAAAATATGATACATAATGTTCTGTGAAGCTTCAGTTTGCAGTTGGGAGCTTCTATATATAGTGAGAGGATAATGAGCAGTTCTTGTTGAAGAGAGAAGCGGAATATGAACGTGTGGCCAGGAAATACGTAAGGTAGAAGACAAATAAAAGCTGTAGTTTTATAGGAAAAAATAAATAACAAAACGCTAAATAATGTATGTCTTATTTTGGTACTAGTGGCCGCCCGCGACTCCGTTCGCGTAGAAATTGGTTTTGAGAAATGATATATTTTCCCGCGGTAAAAAGTACTCCATATGTTATTCTGAAGTTTCATAAGAATCCGTCCAGTAGTTTTTACGTGAAAAAGTAACAAATATCCATACATCCATCCATACATACTCAGAAACTTCCACGTTTATAATATTAGTAGGATATTGACAAAAGTCATAAGCACCATTATAAATAAGAAAATAATAAAATCTAAGGCACTTTAACGTTTACTGCAAAAAAATAGGTTATTTCTTAGTAATTTCGTTTTAATTGAACAAGCGACTTATGTCTTTTTATAAGTTTATTTTTAAGTTATAAGAGTGTAAGTATTATTGTATTAAAATTTCACAGTATCAACTCTGAATCAAGTGAATTTGTATACAAAAATAATAGTTTCTATAACAGATATAGCGAACCGCTAGTTTCGTGGCCACGCGCATTTTTTGATAGTTTCGTGCAATGTGTTTCTCCGCGATGATATTCAATATCTGCTGGCGACTGCTGCGGAGCTGTTACAAGAAGATGGCTTTACAATTGCACAGAATGCCGATAAAAAATGTATTGGATGTATTTTAGTATATTAATATAACACCGTTAGTTGTAGTCACAGATAGTATGGCAATATTGTTATTATTAATTAATCTATTTACGTAAGCAGTGCGTGAAATTAAACTTTCTTTAACGGATTATTTAGCGTTTAAAAATTTATGTTTTCCGACGTTTCGTCATTATTTCAATATCGTGGTCATGGGGAGACTGATGTATTTTAAGTCTACACAGAGTATGTCAGATGATAGATATTTGAGAATACAAAACTTTGTCAGAAACGCTTAGCGTTAAATTATTAGTAATAGACGCGTTAAAATGTATGCGTACAAAACGTATCTTTTATAGAAAATTTACTTAAATGGGCAAAAATAAAAAATAAAATGAATCAATTGATTAAACACAATTCAAAACTTAACTTTTTAAAATCTAGTTGATTATTAATAAAATTGATTAACTTTAAGAAAAAAAGGTTTGGAGAGTGTTAAGTTTTTTCTGATCTTATTTTTAAAAACAACTCAAAAAACACAATCAAGATTTATATTTAACATCTTTTTAAAAGATAATTCACAATCCATTTCACGATACATTTACGGCGCTCCGCCTCAAAAATAACTTTACATTAGGCGGCATCCATCAGTGGATAGCAACAAGTGACGGTCGCAATGAACAAGTAACCAAGTTCAGCGATATAATGTCATCCTACTAATATTATAAACGTGAAAGTTTGTGAGTATGTATGGATGTTTGTTACTCTTTCACGTAAAAACTACTGGACGGATTTGGATGAAACTTTACAGTCATATAGGTTATAAATCAGAATAACAAATAGGGTACTTTTTACCGCGGCAAAATTTCTCATTCCCAAGGGAAACCGACTTCCACGCGAACGGGGTCGTGGGCGGCCACTAATTTCATACGTAAATTGACTCGATAATAAACAGCCTTTGACGCCTTGTCAAGTTTGTTACTATGATATCCTTAATCTGTGTTTCATCGTCTCAATAAACTATGTTAGTTAGCTATTCATATGAAAATGACAGAAACAAAACAAGCAGTTACCGAGGTTTTAACTGTGGTAATGTTAAGACCGGTTATTCAACGACGAGAAATCACTGAAGTTTGTGAATAGAATCGAGGGTAGTTGAACACGCCCTCGTGCTTGTAGGGGTATTAAGGAGGTTTCCTTTTAAAATACTTTGACGACCTTCAGGAGGTCATCTTGGTCCATTGTGTACAGCCTGTAATACAAGCTTGCAAAGGTTACACAGTTGGAGTTAGAGACTGGAGATTTTTTTACTTTTAAATTACAATTTGTTCTCTTTTTATTATAACACCGATTTTATTCTAGATAAGTTTAAAAATATTACTTAACTGGTTGTTTGTTGGTTTAAAAGAAAGAGCATGTGTCCCGCTTGCTCGCACACAATACCACGTTATCTGTTACCGCTCGACAACTTTTTACTTTCAAATAACATACTCATTTCTAAGAAAAACATGTGATATGCGGAAAAAAGATTTATTTTATTCAGGAATTCCTGTTAAGTAAATCAGATAAAATATTTAAAGGATCCGAGAGTATGCGAACAATAGAAAAGGATCGACGAACAAGTTTTAAAGCTGCTATTAACAGCTGTAAAATGAAGCACACTAACACTACAACCTAAATTTAAAGTTATGATTCCGCCTCAAAAATTACGTTTATTGATTATTGTAGTCGCTTTAAAAAATCATTTCGTTTTTTTGTAAATCGGACATATTATAGTCAGTTACAGTATTTATACGTGCACCATTGTGTCGGCTATCTCGACAGTCATTTGTTTCTCGAACGAAACACCGCGATGTGTGTCGACGCAGAAATATTCGATAAACAAGATCAGTAAATACCAACACCCACCATTTGTTACACTCCACTCAACTGCATGGAAGAAGCGTGTTCGGAAACTGCCAATCTAATGGAAACCGTTAAAACTAATGCGACTATTCCAGTGTTTAGTGCTCATATGAAACAATAGTTGCATTAGTGCAAAGTCGCCGGTCCAGTGTCGATAATCGTCATGAACAAGTTGCAATCGGCTATTTAGTTGCGTGCTGACCGTTCTAGCGACAAAGTGACACAGTTTGAACACAAAGGCGGGTATTAGGTATGCGAGGCGCGAGCGGCCGGTCGTTCACTCGTTCATTCGTTCACTCGCTCTATCGTTCACCGCATGACCGAAAATACAACTGTCCACTGTGACAACGTCCAGCTATAAATGACGGCTAATTCACTGTTAACTATTGTCACTGAATATAGACCATATTTATTTACATTTTGAACAACGTTCAATTATTGCAAGCTGCACAAGCGTCACAATAAAAGCGTTGTGACAGGCAATTATGCAATATCTTCAGCCGTACGAAGCAATATCGGGCCCGCACGGTCGCTAGTTTATTATATGCACTTGTGAATACGGCGCCCCGCGGGGAATGCCGCGGGCGCGTGCCTAGCGAGCGGCGCGTGCGATGCATTCCATCAATGATACGAGTAATAGCGCATCGCTCCATCACGTCATTCATATATCGGGTAAAGGTTTAACTTTAACACAAAATGCTGATTGTGAATATTGATCACGCGAGGTAATATTATGATCCTTTATTGAGGTAATATTATTTATAGCTAGTACATTTTGTATACAAACGCGCAAATCCTTATATTCCAAGGGTGCAACATGACCGCCTTATATTAACTATATTGAAAATAAACCTAGTGGCCTGTGGATATTTTTGGTATTTTAAATTATATAAATATTTATTACAAACTAAAATTTACTTAATTGCTTAGTTTTATAACCTGATTATAAACAATAACAGTAAAAACTAGTCGTTAGCTTCACGACTTATCTCCCACGCTAAGTAAAATGATAGAAAGAACATAAAACCTGGACTAACGAACGCACTTAGCCAACAGCTGTTGCATAACATCGACATGCTAATATATAGATATGTAACATATACTTAATTTATTTGGAGGTACGTATATTTATATAATTGGGAGGTAAAGTTTGTGAACGTGGATGTTTCGATTATCTCCTTCCTAATTATAACTGATTTAAAAAGATTATTTTACCGATGGAAAGCTAAGTTATCAGGAAGTGATATAGGCTACTTTTATCTATAATCAAAATGTAGATTATTATACTCTAATATTTTAAGGTACGAATTGGTTCCAATATTTAAACTTAGATCAAGTATCGATAGGTATCTCATTAAGGATTTCATATAAAAGTGGCCTTAGAACATAGTGCCAAGTCAGGTTATTTTTACTCATGTATTTTTTACAAAGCTGCAGTATTTTGCCGAGATCGGCAATGTTTGCACTCTCTACACGATACTGAACGAGTGCTCCGTGGTCCGCAATAACTGCAACTAGCATACAAACACATAAACCACGTGAACTACCTACGAACAGTGAGTAGAAAACAACATGAACTATGTTAGTACTAGTGGCCGCCCGCGACTGCGTGCGCGAGGAAGTCGGTTTCCCGTGGGAATGAGAAGTTTTCCCGCGGTAAAAAGTACCTACCCTATTTATTATTCTGATGTAACCTATATTACTGTAAAGTTTCATCAAAATCAATCCAGTAGTTTTTACGTAAAAGAGTAACAAACATCTATACATCCATCCATACTCACAAACTTTCACGTTTATAATATTAGTAGGATACATACAGTGAGTAGGTACCAAAGACATGTGCGCGGCGACAACAAACAGAAACGAATTACGATCACTCCCTGTCGCCTTTTTTACATAAAATTGTCAACAACTTGCAAAAAATCACCCTCAAACATAAAAATATTTGTTATATTTCTTACAAGGACGTAATCCAGTTACAGAACGACAAAACCACCCGAATGACGGAACAAACGCTTAGTGACGGAATTCAAATATATTTCATTATTTAAGACGCAACCGAAACATAACATCCAATAACGTTCTGTTATTAAGCAATTCAATTGACTACTGCTTTGAGAATATTAGATTGATTTGATAAGTTGTAATTACTAACAGAAAGTAAAAAGTACTAATGCTTGTAAAAATCAAAATCCAACGAATATTATAAACGTGAAAGTTTGTAACTATGTATTGTTTGTAATACTAATTGGACGGATTTGAATGAAATTCTACAGCAATATAGGTTATACATCAGAATAACACAAAGAGTACTTTTAACCGCGGGAAAACCTTTCATTCCCACGGGAAACCGACTTCCACGCGAACGGAGTCGCGGACGGCCACTAGTGTTTTATAAATCCTTACAACCTTAAATCTTTATTAAGTTTAATGATCCTCATTTATCAATGCATCTGTACTTGTTAATTGGAAGTTGGAACTTAATTATAATGTAGTTGAATTTAATTAAATTACAAAGGTATCTGAAACTGTACGCATTTACTAATTGATGGAAGCTGAAACACTCCATCACCCACTTTGTACAGACCTTCAGATAAATTGTTGGCAGTTTACTAAATAACATTGATCCCTCACAACTACTTATGCCAATTAACAAAAATCCAAACAATGATGGTCGAGGAGGGAAAACTTATAAAATAGTTATTTTGTCATTGAGCTGTTATTACTTCGTATAGAGATGACACCCTTTACCTCTATTACGTCACGTTTAAAAGTGTTAGTTTATAGCTATAATATGTATAGGTAATTATCAACCGCTATCTGTAGAAAGTCATTCCTTTGCCCTTTTGTATAAGTTGAATTGTATGTGCAATTTCGTTACATACACAATGACATTAGTGAGTTTTCGCGCGTTATCGTTTATATATTTCGTTTAAGAGAGGTCAATGTCTTCTTTTGTCAAAATATGTCAACAATTTACTCAGTTATTTCGACGAAGTATTATGGTTAGTTCTTACATCATCATGCGCAAGATTACTTACATAAGCCGGACTTGCAGTGACTGCGTGGAACTGTTCCTCGAGCAGCAGATCGGTGGCGGCAGTGGCGGGGGCGGGGGCGGGTCGCGGGGGCGCGGGGGGCGCCGAGCGAGCGCGCGGCCGGCGCGGGGGCGGCGAGGTGCCCTCTGCCGAATAAGATTTTATAAGAACGATTATATGGACATAAACTGTTTGGCTAGATGACTAGTGCCAGGCTACTTCCAGCAGTTTTCATAGTTAAGTTTTTATCCCATTAGCTTTTATCTTTTTGTCCAAGCCTACTTAAGGTTCGTGCAAACCAAGGCTGTGATGATTGTTTACGTACTGCAGTCCATTTATAAAACAATTCAGTTTTACTGTGTTTCTGTTAAAAAGGCAGACAGGACCATTTTTTGTGTCAACTTAAGGTACAGATAAAACTGCACACATGGTAAAGACAAAAGGATCTACTTACAAAACATTTTGGTCAAGGATTTCATCATAGGTCACTTATCCTCTTCGGTATCTACGCGCAAAGACCTTTAACTCTCAGTAAATGTTAGAACACAAAGAACATACTCCACTCCTTACCATCTTCCTTAGCGAGCAGCCTGGCCAGCTCGAGCTCGTGGTAGAACTCGGGCGACTGGCAGCGGCGCGCGCGCGCAGCCCCCGCCCCCGCGCCCCGCCGCGTCACCTCGGCCGTCAGCCCGTTGAGCACCAGCCGCTGGCGCACCATCACTCCCGCGCACCGCACATCGCGCGCGCGCACCGCACATCACAGCACACCGCCCCAACACGCATGCGAGCCTGGTGCCACCATAGTCAACACGCTACACAAACTTACTTACCTACATGTTAAATAACAGACAAGTTACGAGTAATAATACGAAGCGAAATCCCCGTCACCAACATGGAAACAAGTAAATATTTGAGCAGAACAATTTATTTTTACATCCTGGACTTATTAAACCTGTCTAGACGCGTTCAAGCCGCAATTATTTTCGAGACTTCGGTAACTTCACTTAAAGTGTTACGAGGCTTTCCTGAAGTAGTAATTTTATTACGCGTCGGCCTTTATTCACATTTGTGGGTAACACAAAGTTATGTCGAAGTTCTGTCGACGTAGTCGAACTGATTTTCGCGCGAAGGCACGTCTGCTCGCGGCGAGCGCGCCACTTCTACTGAAGACTTATATACGAGTGCCTACTTCAGTGACTGCTACTCAACGGGTATAAAGGTATATCTATTTATCGGCTAAATGCAGACTGACATTGATGAAAATGCGAATGACGGGGGGCATTACCGAGATAGAAACACGGAGCTATAGTGCTGATATGGGTCAGATTAGGATCGATTAAGACAACGTTCACAAGTCGTTAGTTATGTTTGTTGTATCCATTAGTTAGCATACATAGGTACATGAACGTTTTGAAAAATAGCGTTCCGGAACAGAAATAGTATAAATAGTATTTAATATTTACTTAATATATTGCTTTAAATAGTAAAAAAATAGTGTAGGAAAATATAAGAAAATATAAAGTTTCAAATAAAATTTTCTCGGAAGTTTATCTCTGTTTGAAAACCTTGCAGTAAACAGGCACAAATAGACGATCGATATAAAAAAAATGTACATAAAGAACCTTCGTATCTTCTACAAATATTGGTTTGAACAAATTATTAAAAAAAAAATTCTTAAAAAATATATATAAAAGTTTTGTAATATGTATCTACCTAACAAAGCTCATTTAATTGATATAAGTTACCTGCTATACTAAACACCATCAATGTTAAAGTGACTGTAAAATAAAGAATTGTACTGAAATGGACTTGGTGCCATTTCTACACTGCCCGAAATTATGGCATAACTTATTCTATATCCTCTACACAAAAAAGGAACTTATACAGATTATGCTTAAAACTAGGTACATGCTGATTATTTCATTGATCTAAATGTGATAGAGGCTGTTGATTTAGATCAGTTTCAGGAAACTGGCGTTACAGGTCCCCAGGCCCGCCCCCGCAAAAGAATAAAAAGTAAAAACAAAACGTAAAGACGGAAAAATAACAGAAAATTATAAAAATATTATTATGAAGAACGCCAAAAACAAGCAACTTCAAAAAAAATACATGTGTGTGTATGTTTATGGTTGTGTGTGTGGGGCATTACTTATAATTCAATTTCACTTAGCAATAATGATGTGAACAAATAAAAAGGTATGAAACTGTCAAATTGCAAGCTTGACAAAAATGACAGTTTCATACATATTTTTTCTATTCACATGCGACTAGACTTGGGTGGCTGGACAGTAAAGGCATTACTTTTAATTCTAATTTACCTAGTGGTAATGTCACACTGACAAAAGTTGCCGACAGCGTCCAATACCACCTATTACTAGTGAGGTTCTTTCCTACGGGAAAAACTTGATTTTACTCAATTAACAGTTTAAAGCTGTTTTCAAATCATAATAATTTTATAACTAAGGTTTTATCAGGCTGTTAAGGTATTCAGCAAAATTCCATCAAGAATGTGTCAGACGTATGAAAAGCAAAAGAGAGAAGCGACAGTTTCTAGCATACCAATATGTTAGTGTCACATAAAAACTGCTCCAACTCTTTTGCTTGACATAAATTTAAATGTTTATTTATATGCTAGATTTATGACAAGTCAATGATTCGTCAATACTTTGTAGCCAAACGAATATGTCCGTTTTAATAATTAGAAATCAGTAATCGTGTAATAACCGCACTTATATGAATACTAGCAGCCTTGGGAGTCAATTCTGTTACTTTTATCTTACCTAATTCAAACAAGTAGTTGCAATGGCAATAGTACGAACATTGCAAAAGCGTCACCAACATATCCTTTATAGGGATAAAACAGAACCACCGTCTTAAATTAAAAAGTTGCAGAATCGGACCCCTTGTCGATGTCCTGCACGACGTGATCACCCTGTATACGTGACGTCAGAACTCACAGATATTTCATCGCTCGCTTACACCTAACCACTTTATCAGCTGCGACAGCATACCGAAGAAGCGAACGTAATATATGTCTGATAGTTACGGAGAAAAATCTATAAATGTCGGTAGATTTTCATAAATATCAATTTTGCTTTATATTTCTCATTGGTTTAAGCACTTTTTTAAGTTTCCTTCATAAAATTACCAAAAAAATTTTATAATAAATTAAGAATCAAAGAAATGTTTATGTGGATTAATATATTTATTTGTTAAAAGTACTGAAATGTCAAAATTTTAAAAATCGGTCAAGAACAACGTCAATAAAAAAATAGTCAATAAATAAAACAATACAAACACACACATACACACAAAGTATGGGGATTCAACTACATAATTACAATACCATTTTACTTTAAAAAATGCAACGTATATTCCTAGGTATAAATATTATACTACTATGAATTTAAATAGAATAAAGAGATCTAAAAGCTCACTAATGCAATAAGATAACTGACTAAATCTATTTCACAATTCCTCTATAACTCCACTTAAATAACGCTAACCTCCCACTATTCAAACGTACTTCCAATTACACCGCAACGTTCCCATGTACCGCCGGATTCCGCTCAGTGGGAACATGTCTAATAAAGGTCGCAGTGACACGAATGAACCCCGTCAGACGTGGCAGCGACGCGGCGCCGGGACACAGGACTCCAGTCTAATTGGTTTATACCACGTTTGTACACTCACACATGACAAGATCAATGGTGGTATTCTGAAACTGTCGAGTTAGATACACTAATATTATTACTAATGGCCGCCCGTGACTCCGTTCGCGTGGAAGTCGGTTTCCCGTGGGAATGAGAAGTTTTCCCGCGGTAAAATGTACCCTATGTGTTATTCTGATGTATAACCTATATTACTGCAAAGTTTCATCAAAATCCGTCCGGTAGTTTTTCGTGAAAGAGTAATAAACATCCATCCATACATCCATACTCACAAACTTCACTTTTATAATATTAGTAGGATTATAAACGTCAAATTGGCCGTTTGGACATACAAATAATGGTGTTTTGATGTTTTTGACAACAGTTTATATAACTTGACGCTTATAAAATATCTACACCGTATTTAAAAAAAACAAAACCATGAACTCCTTTATAGTAACATATCTAATAACAATCCAATCTCAATCTGTAGGTAATTGTAAGAAGAGAGTAAGGATTGCGACTTATTTAGATTGTGATGTTATCGAGTTATTTGAGTAAACATAAGAAACACTATATTTACATAGGCACGCACGACTCAGTTGAAATTATTTATATAAAAAGCTAAAATGTGTTCATTACTAACTCGAAGAGTTTTTTACCCCTGTTAAGTAAATTAAGATCAAATCCTGGCATCTGTCATATTACATAATATAAATCCAAGTCGCTAATTCTGTCTGTTTGTATGTTTGTCCGCTAACTCCTCATAAACCACGAAACGGATTTTAATGCGGGTTTCGCTATCTTTTAAATACTTTTTTTATTTAAATTTGTAAATAAAGGACATTCAGAAAAAGTTATTTAAGTTAGCCGAAATTCAACGTGTCGCGAACAAGTCGCGCAAAATTTCACCATTGCGAAACGTGGGCGGGTCGCTAGTTGTATCAAATTGTAAAAATAAAAATAATTTACTTTCACACATCGCTTTGTGAACTAGAACTTTCTAGAAGCTACTACCCTAAGATTATGGTTTGTTCCTCGAAGTCAGGTTTTTAATTAAATCCTTAAAATGTGGCGAAAACTTCGCAACCGACACTCATAAAGACAAAAGACGCCACTGAAATTAAACTCTGATATAAATGGAAGACACTGTTACAGAAAATGGATAATAGCAAAAAACGTGAAAATAAATAGAAATTATTTGAAGATGTCGCCGGTTTTTTTCATTAGCTTCTTTTTATAAATGAATTTAAAGCCGTTTTCATATTAGCAATGCTCGGGATGTAATAAATATATTTTCTAGTGTTCGAAATCTCTGTAATCAATTTTATTATTACGCGAAACTAGAATTAATCTAAATCTCGTTATAATTTAATCACAAATGTGAGTGTTACCTATTAACCTGCAGAGTTTAATTTGTTTTAATAACTACTTAATTAAATTATCAAAATTAAACTAGAACAGCCAAAAATAAACACGTTTTGCTTAAAATTGTATACTAAACACCACCTTTGTTAGTGATTAATTTCATTATATCATGTTTACTAGGAAACGACCACGGGTCCACTCGCGCCAAACTTTTGTGAGATTCGCTGCCAAAATATTTAAACATACTAAACTTCTGTGGAAAATAACCTAGAGTTTACAACATTTTAGCAAAATATCTTGCGAAATTCTTAATGTTAACACGGAATAAATAGCTCCAGTGACTTTATCACAGTATAATGTATACTTTCAAACGAACATATTTATATTTGCTACACAAATTCACTGAAGCGAGGTAATATCAAAATATATAGTGTGACTACGTCGTAGCAGCCGGCCGCTACGACGCTACGCCGTAGCCCCATTGTGTAGTGGACACTAAGCTGGGCCCCAATTCTACTATTCAACAGTAATTTTATTACTATCGGTCAACTTAAGCTATTCTACTTATTAGCTTGATACTTATATGAATAGCGATAGGGAGATACGTCAGCTATTGCCTAGCAGAATACAAGAACTTCACATGACACAAGGCGAGCTAATAAAATTCAATAATAAAAAAAAATTAAGAAAATTAATATAATAATCACTAGTGACCCGCCCACGCTTCGCAATGGTGTAATTTTGCGCGACTTTTTCAGTACGATGAATTTTGGCTAACTTAAAATAACTTTTTCTGAATGTTCTTTACCTACTTACAAATTGAAATGGTAAAAAAATTCCTTTAAGATGGCAAAAACAATAATCAAATCCGTTAAGTTGTTTAGGAGGACAAACATACAAACAGACACATTTAGCGACTTGGATTTATTAAAATTACCTATTGACCATACAATTAGTAGTAAATAGTAGAATAAGGCCCTGTCCGAGCAGGAAGGCTTTAAACGCTATCGTCAGCGACTACCCGCCATTACCTGCTACAGGGGAGCCTCCGAATTGAATTCCAAGATACTCGCCGCTTGAAGCAAGTTTAAGCCTTTTTGGGAAATTTCAGAAAAAAACATGATGATACCTCGATGGCTTTCGACCCGGTAGAAGTTCAACTCGGTTTATCCCGGACATTAGAATATGGTTTTTTGTTAATTTACGTAAAATCAATATTGTTCGTTGGATTTAAGGGTACTGAAATTACGCAGTTCCGCTTAAACTTCAATTTCAAACTAGTGTAGATATTTCGAAAAATGTATTTCAATTTAAATAAAACTTGAGAAAAATTTGTTTTTTGATATTTATTTCGGATATTAAAAAACTTACCCATTGTTTAGAGCATATATTCTGATATTCTGTTAGTTTGAAACCATAAAGCAATATCATGTGTAGTTAGCAAGCGTGATGTGAATTGCTTTTTGTAAAGAGAATAACCCAATTTAACGCTAGGCACTGTCTCTTACTAGAGAGTAGAGTGAAGGTCGGGGTCACTGACCTGAGATGTATCGCCTAGATAACCACGTTGTAGATACTTCATTTTACGATCTAAGACATTTATATTAATCTATATACAGCCTTGAGCCACAGGCGAGTGTTGAGTTTTAACGTTTTGCATAAAAGTAAAGATTAAATAAAGATTTCATAACTGCGATGTTGTGCGATCGTTAACGATATAAGCTTTAAGCATAAGATCTTTGTAAAAATATGTTTTTTTTAATAGTAAGTTTACTAAAAGAGGTGCTTCGCCTCGCAAAATATTTGCTTGTTATAAATTTTCTTTTGATTTAACTTCAAACTTGAGGTACAATTTCGTATCGCCTATCGTGGAAGTCCTTTAACTAGCACCTTAGTTATTCGTAAAACGTAAAAGGGTCAAGAATTTTTCAAAGTATTTGATTATTTACTTGTAAATATTTATACCCAACAAGATTTATTTTTTGCTAGAACAAGAGACAGGCAACCAAGTAATTCTTTAAGATTTATCTTCATTCTGTGACACAAAGCACTACCAATAATATGAATATGAAAGTTTGTTCGTTTCCGTTAGATATGTGGGTGTCAATCACGCCAAACCTAATCGAAAATTCTAAAGTTCAGTTAAACAAAACTTTCAACATTGTTTGAGCCAAGATTGATGTCATGATACCTTATTGTTCATAAAAATGATAATAGGTATGACCTTATCTGATTCTTTTCTATATTGTGGTCGTTAATGGCCCTGTTGTTAAAAAGCGACCTTAAATAAATAAATAAAAGTAAAAAAAACTAGAACAAGATAACGGGTTTATACAAACCACGTCAAAATATTAAATTCTTACAGAAAACCTTATTTAACGCTAAATGATTAAAAACTAGTCCTCAAATATAAATAAAACCTGGGTCCGTAATAGCCACGTTATAGCATTATAAACTTTCACGATATTATGTAAACGGTTATTTCGTTACCCTTTTCCAAAGGTACTTCATAATATGACGTCACACTATGCCAAAGAATATTAAATAATGAGCCTTTACCTGTCTCAAGGCAAAGTCATCTTTTTCTATACGCGCCCAGGGTTTGCAAAACTATCGCAACGATATATTCATTCGAATAGCGACCTTATTCAATGTAAATAGAGTTGCTTTTGGATGCTTGAGTGTCGCCATCACGGGTTAAATCGTTCCGACCGATGCGATGACGCATAAATATATTATTCTAGTTTTTTATATACAAATCCATAGATAATGAGGCACAGCTTCTGAAGTAAAGACACGTGCAATGAAATGTGTTCATGGGCAGTTTAACAAATAAATAAAAACACAAAACCTTAAAAAGAAGTAAAGTGTAAGTAGGTACAACACTAACCTTATTTAGGAAATTATTTCAAAACTGTCTGATTAGTTTTTTACCTATTTCGCCCTAGGTTAAGTTATCGAGAATGCTTGAGTGTGATTTTTATTCAACAAACATATTTAACTACATGTTAATGTAAAAAAATGAAAAAAGTAATAGGTATTTGAAACAATAAGAGCATATTCGTAGTTTGTATTTTCACTTTGTTTAACGAGGTAGGGAAACGAAACCAAATTATATATCAGATATTTTAATTATTTATGTGTAATTAAAATACAACAAATGAAGACTTCTGCAAATTTCGGCTGTCATCATTTTGTGTTACGTATTTCGAGAGCATTTAATGTTGTTTAATCTAACTTTCTGTCTGCAACCTCGACTGTGTGAATAAACTAATAATAGAATCGGTGTCTTTTTCACAACAGTCTTTTCAAAACTCAACACAAAATTTTACTCCCTCAGGGAAAGGAAGAATGTTTTGCCCGATTTCACCAACCACCCTTAAATTTAAGGGACACCTATCACATTTTAAAGAACACCTTTATGTAAATATTTTGCCCCATTTACGTAAATATACATCACCATCAGAGTGAGGTGAATAAACAATAAACACTAGAAATAGTGATTTCATAGTCCTTTGACATATTTTAAGTGCCCCTTAACTTTAGGGAAAGTAGGCGTAAACAAGCGTTGGTACGTCATATTGATTTGAGACTCATATAAGCTTTATAATAGTGTTGTTTTTAATAGGATTAAGTTAATAGGTATAATTTTAATATCGCGTATTGGCAACAACCGCGCGCGCTCGCCGGCAAATGAGATCGCGGATTAGCGATCGCCACGTGAAGCGATAACAACATGTAATAACGTTTTGTTGTTATCACATCGACGTTTATAACGTGATGCGTTTCATAGAAAGTGTTGCACGGTTCACTTAGCTAACAAATTGGAAACAAAGTGTTTTATATGAGTCTGGTTATTTTAACTACTAGAAATTATGTTAAGAGAAAACTATGAACCTGATTAATAAGAGACAATTCTTTCTCAAAACGTTAATATTATTTGAATTAATTATTTCTATCGAGAATACATTTTTTAATTTTACCAATAGTGCTTGTCATAATCATCTATATTATTATGTGATTGAATTTCGAATCAATGTAAGTTACAGCGTAACTAATTGAGCCATCAATCCATTCGCACAAAAACATATTTCACTGTAATTACTCGAAGCTTGTTCCAATTACAATTCCATGCGACCCTATGTTATGTGTGTGTGGGTGTGTCAGGGTAGAACGTAACTGTACGGGACCGCGGAGAGTTCGCCGCAAAAACAACCACTCTGTGGCAGATTACAACTCACAGAACTCATTTGTCGATCCATCGGGCAAAACCAACAAATGACAACAAAAACAACGCTGCTGCGGTTAAAGGGCAGCTTTCAAATTGCAAACAAACACACAAAAAGCCATAATTACCTCTTAGAACTCAATAAACATCTACCCACTTTATATTATTAACGAGGAATCTGCTAACCGAAAACTCAGGACTTATGATAACTACAAGTATAACAATACTAACGATCACCTTCGACATTCGACACTATTTTTCTCGTCGTGACAGTAAATCGCGTCGATTTCCCGCACGCGCGTTCGTTTAAACGCTCGTCAATGTTTGCGAGCGTGTGACGTCATAACGCACGTAACAGATTTTATTACTTCGAGAGGTTTTGTGGACAATCGCACCCGTTTGAACGTAACTCGCTGTACGGACTCGAGGGAAATTATGTGATATGACATTGTATAGCAAGCAGGAAGCAAATCCGATCAATGTAATTTAAAGTAAATAGGTTTAATTCAGGATGATCAATACGTTCGTTATGGAGGGCCACGCTAATACTAACACTGTCCTTTATTATAAGACGTTTGATGAGTTTAGTGTAAAATCCCTACTTCCTACTAATATTATAAATGCGAAAGTAACTCTGTCTGTCTGTCGGTCTGTCTGTCTGTCTGTCTGTCTGTTTCGCTTTCACGCCTAAACCACTGAACCAATTTTGATGAAATTTGGTATGAAGAAAGAACTGAACTTGGGAAAGGACATAGGGTACTTTTTACCCCGGGAAAACTTCTCATCTTCCCACAGGAAACCGACTTCCACGCGAACGGAGTCGTGGGCGGCCACTAGTATAGTATAAATCACGTTTTTCTTCCCAATCAATTGTTATCACTCGAAATATCTATCTAAAATATAGCTCAGATATTAACGAGCAATAACTATTTACAATTTACCGTCGCTAAGTTAAAGTAAGTCGTCATCGAACAACAATGAAAAGTTTTGAAAGTTGAAGCGACGCGTCATATGAATACATAATCAAGTTTTATTATTTAAACAAGTTTAGCAAATAGTCTGTCCTTTGTTTAGTAAATGCGAGTTAGTCTCCCGAACTAGCATTCAAACCTCAGCCACACAGCCAACACACGTTCCATGGATAGTCTACAATTTAATTCGATGTTCCAATACACAAGTGTCAGTTTCACAGAAGTACACGTCACTGATATCAGTGGGTAGTACAAATCACTGATATCAGTGGGAATCTATCTGCCCTCGTATCAAATATCATAACACATATAGTTCACAAAGCTATGTAAATGAAACGAGCTTTTCAAAGATAAGGAAATGCAAATAGAACAGCACCACTCATTCTATAAAATTATTATATTATTCTTATGTAAATGAAATTGGCTAAAATATCCCAATTGGAGATAGCAGCGAGGTTGAGGATAATTTACAGTCGTCGTGTTGAACCCCGCGCGGGTTTATACCGGATATTATGATTGCATCCGAAACTTTATAATAGCTGTTACAGCGCAGAGCTTAGATTTGTCAAATTTATCATTATAATAAAAAATAATTCGAGTTATATTAAAATAACGGCCGATGAATATATAGGTAAAAACTTAGTATTAACATCAAACATCAAACCAAAAAAAACGGTCAATTGCAAGTCGGACTCGTGCGCGGAGCGTTCTGTATCATTATTTAAAAAACCCGGCAAAAACAATGGGAGCCTTCCTTATTTTATTTTATTAAAAGCTTTTATTTATTTTGACTTGTATGTTAATAAATCTTGCAAGTTTAATTTGATCCACTTCCCGGTATCCGATTGACCTGAACTATTGCATGCTGGTCCAGAACCGATGACAATGCATGTTAATCATAAACGTGTCCTGATGCTGCTGCGAGGATCGGCTCCGTACGAGAAATCTCCTCAGCGGTAAATAGCAGGGACATTCGTTTATGATAGGCAGTTGGTAGGCCCACCATGAAATAGATGCCACATACAGGGTTGTCTTCGAACTATGGAACTCCTCAATATTCAACTGCTGGGACTTGAAATTTTGTAAACGCATTCGTTTATGATAGGCAGTTAGTGGGCCTACCATGAAATAGATGCCACATCCAAGGTTGGCTTCAATAAAAAGCTTTTATTATAATTTCAATTCTGTAAAGTCATAAATGAATGTGTTTAATGTGATTTAACATTTTTTTTATTTTGATATTTTTACGGAGTTTTTTTATCTTTATTTTATTTTTTTATTAATAGAATATAGAATGAATATTCATTAAAAAAATACTCTAATCGTCAACCAGCTTTAACTAATAATATAGAAAGAAATCGATCGATCAAAAAAATAAATTTGTTGTTTGAGCGCCTTAAATATTTATTTTGTTTTAGTGTGTATTTGTTGTTACGGCGGTAACAGAAATGCATCATCTGCGAAAAATTACAACTTGCTATCACGGCTCATGAGATACAGACTGGTGGCAGACACACGGACGGACGGACGAAGAGCGGAGTCCTATTAATAGGGTCCCCTTTTTTCCTTTTTGAGTACGAAATCCTAAAACTGTCCTCCCGACACAGTATAAAACGAAGTAATTTTCAAACAACTTCGAACAACGAAAATCTTCAGTATGTTGCTCATATAGTACCTATACCTAAGTAAATGGACACTGATTTCATGGAATTTCAGATTCAAGACTACACTAGTCAATCTCCACGCCTGCAATCCACGACGTCAAGTCCCTAACATGCGATATAATCACCGAACTAAATTACCTCCATACAATATTAACCCTGTGACGTCACCGTATCCGAAACTGCAGGATATTAATTAATTACCTCAACGTCTTGATCTCATACCAAAGCTATAAGTACAGCGAAACTAAGATTATAACTTATATTAGGTATTATTAACTATTGGCCGCCCGCGACACCGTTCGCGTGGAAGTCAGTTTCCCGTGGGAATGAGAAGTTTTCGCGCGGTAAAAAGTACCCAATGTCCTTTCCTAAGTTCAGTTCTCTCTCCATACCAAATTATATCTAAATCGGTTCAGTGGTTTAGGCGTGAAAGCGTAACAGACAGACGGACAGAGTTACTTTCGCATTTATAATATTATTATAGTAGGGATAATATTTTTTTATTAATAGTTAACATATTTCAACAATACACATATAAAATTATGCACCGCAAACCACAGTGCAAAACAGATTTAAATAAACGAGTAGATATTCAATTTAAATGAAACCCTCATGATTCGCTTGAAATCATTTAATTAAACAATTCGGCCAGTTATAAATTGGTATTCGATTACTATATAATTTGCATATTTTGGGCAGATATTATCATACGTAATGACAATGTCCACTGCTATACAAAGTCAACCTAGTATATCTTTACTATCATACATTACCCCATTCGGGTTATACTGTAAGTGTAACAATAAACCATTTTCATAAACACCTACAAAGTCAGTTGCTTTAAAATTTATTCGAAGTAGAGCAGCATGTTACATTTGTGTACCCGTACTTTGTATCATATACCTAACAAACCAAGAGCAAAATATTTTAAATTACTAATAATTAAAAGCAAAAGTATTCAACCCATAAACATAATTTAGTAAACATGATCCCCAATAAAGCAATTAAAACACCCTCCAATGTTATCATATTCAGAAACGGCCGAATTATTCTAAACCTCGTTACTTACCAACCATGAGTGTTCTTTTAATCCCATCTCCATACTAAAAGCGGTATCTTCGAGTGAGACAAAGGAAGGTAAAATACTTGCCCCCCCGGGAAATAACAAAAAACAGGCAGTTTATTACCCGTGCCATGCCTGCTACATACATCACCGTGTCACGGTAATTAATGGCGTTGTTTCTGTAAGAGGCTTTCGAGGAAAAAATAAACTGAATAAAACACTTAAGCTTTAGTTAAAAGTTCTGGAAGTTTCCACCAGACAGTTGCCGACGCGGCACCACCTTATGACAGTGGTGATATTTTTATTTTAAAATATGTACCTATATTGAGTGTCGAATAAAACATCTATCTATTTAAAAAGTGATCCCCACGGTGTGAAATCCTACGCACTAAGTACGTGTTTGGTATTTGCAAGCTAAATAGACTTTATTGTGTGCGGTGCGCGATTTTAGGCACCGTGGGACCGCCTCTTACCTAATATTTTAGATCGTGAAATACTTACTCTGCTCTACTTTTATAAAGTAAACACATATTTTCCGTTTTGACATGATATTCAACTGAAAATCATGCTTACCCATTTATAAAGAGTACGTAGTGTTAAAAAAGTTAGAAGCAGTAGTCAGGTGATGATTAATGTTGTGTATGAAGCGAGTTGAGGTGCGCTTTGGACGGCGGGCCACGAAACGAGAGGTTTCAAACCTAGAATATCAATTTAGAGATATCGAACGGTCGATTCGATAATATCGACGTTCTCTTTTAACACACCTACGTCTATATCATATGAACGCAAAGCATTTTATTAATGTTATTTATTTTATTATTATTTTTTATTTATCCACTAGTGGCCGCCCGCGACTCCGTTCGCGTGGAAGTCGGTTTTCCGTGGGAATGAGAAGTTTTCCTGCGGTAAAAAGTACCCTATATGTTATTCTGATGTAGGTATAACCTATATTACTGTAAAGTTTCATCAAACTCCGTCCAGTAGTTTTTACGTGAAAGAGTAACAAACATCCATACATCCATCCATACATCCATACTATCCATACATATATACTACAAACTTTCACGTTTATAATATTAGTAGGATTTATTGTACATTTGGTATACACGAGATTTAATACGAGATTTATTTAGTTAATGTTATCTGAGCTTCACAATATGTTAGCACAGCAGCGTTAGATTGTAAAATACTGCGATCTGAATAGAATTATATTATTCGCTTAGATAACCTATATAGAAGTTAATTTCCTAGCCTGAGATTATTAATGTCCGGCCCCTCACGGTATCAACTGCAGCTGTAAATCTATAAACTAGGTAGGCATCCAACGACAGGAAAAGTTAACACATTTTTTTAACGTAAACAAAAAATATTGAACGTATTTTTCAAATAAATATTCCACCCCAAACCTATGCATAACTCACTCTACTTAAATAAGTTCCTTAAACAAAGCATCTTAACTCTTTAGAGCACTTAATTAAAAACATATTTTCCACCCTTTATTTCAAAACGACCTTCAAAATCCGGTGCGACGGTTAATTTGCAAAGCGCCTTCGTTATTTCAGTAGCAGAGTCGCCCGCCCGCACCTCGCTCCGTCCGGCTGTGATCGTTATCGACGGCGGGACCACTCACCTGATTATTACCTACAGTTGAGTCAGGATGCTGCCTTCAATATGACGGGGGTCTGCCTATCACCAAGTAGATATTTGTTCATTTGTTTTACACATTGCAAATAGAGAAAGAATAAAGCAAGTTAGAGTTTAAGATCGACTTCAGCAGATTGAAGATTACTAGTATTTGTCTACAGTTTCAAGCCCCTTTTTTATTTTTCCACAAAGTAGAGTTGACCTACATACCAAGGTAAGGTACCAATACGGTTAAAGGCCGACATATAGTTTTTCTCAACTATTGTATTTGTTTTTGCCTATACTTTGTCCAAAAATAAACAAAATATTAAGATAACGCAGAACCTTTTAAATAACGAAATTTAACGTTCGGCCTTCCCTTTTCCGCCCACGCTGCAGGTCAACTCACTTTATTAATTAATAAGTTAATAATTCACGGAAAACAAAAGTAATACATTGTTTCCATCTTCCGATTGATTTCATTAAAATAATTAACTGACAGTCGAATTGATCTGATCTGACACAGCATCGAATGCAATTCAAATGTAATCAATCCCACTATCTGTTGAACTAACATATAAAAGAGGAGACTCGAGGGCCAAACGACGTGAATCTAGAGAGGATCTCACAATGACCACATTACTCTCTTTTGTGAGGATTCAATTACGTGTCGCTATCGAGCATCGAACGGGATCGAGCACAGCCCTGTAGGGACACAATTAAACTGGCTCCAAGCCTATTATACTCGAGTTCGTCGAGGAAACCAATTTTACAATGTTTCCAGGCAGACAGCAGATAAGCCGGTTCTTATTCAATTACTCCCTGGAAAATCCTGTTGGACCATTTAACATGGCTTGAACTAAAATTCTGGATAACGTTCGAGGTCACAATTAATAAGGAATTAGATGTATTTTTTAAATAATGACATATTAAAATATAACGTTGAAAAACATTTCTCCAATTAGCTTCACTTTAAATATATATTTTTATATTTAGGTACTTCAATTTTTTTTAAATCAGGCACCACTGGGCTTAACTTAAATTATTTAGGTACTAGAGAGAGGCCGCTCGCGACTCCGTTCGCGTAGAAGTCGGTTTCCCGTGGGAATGCGAAGTTTTTCCGCGGTATAAAGTTGCCTTAATTCTTTCATACATATATTTTTGGTTTCTAGAACCGTTTTCGCAGCGCACGCAATGGAAGCCCTCAAGGATGAATAATTTTCCCCGTTTTTTTCCCATTTTCCATTATTTCTTCGCTCCTAATAGTTGCAGCGTAATGTTATATAGCCTAAAGCCTGCCTCGATAAATGGTCTATCCAACACAAAAAGAATTTTTAAATTCGAACCAGTAGTTCCTGAGATTAGCGCGTTCAAACAAACAAACAAACAAACAAACAAACAAACTCTTCAGCTTTATAATATTAGTATAGATTTATAACACGATAAGAATTTACTCGCTCGTTGCCTGCCGATCCAAATTCAGTTTTATTGATTGATCGCCACCCTAGTGAATTCCCAATTTCCTGTTTACATACTAGTACCTTTACCTACCTCCGATCAACATACCTCCCTTTTAATGCGACAAAAATGACTTAAAGTCTCAACGGCCCGGAAATTAAGTTTTAATTCTAATCAGCTTTTGCTGCTCAACATTTTTTTGGGTTCCGTCCTGACATCCATCTGTGAGAGGTACCTAACATCACCAGGCAGGTGTTGTTAATATGTGCCGTTAAAGCTGCATATTCTTCATAAACATTACTAAACTCAAACCTAAAATGAGTAATTGTGGACGGATAAGGGTTATCCCGAATTTGAATAAAAAAATCTAAGATTAAAAAAAACACGCTTAAAAATATATTCACGCTGTGACGTATAAAGTTAAAGCAAATTCTCGTCTTTAGACATAACTAGGCGATAAAATTCCAATGAGTGTAGGTCAGAGATACTCTAACTAAAGTACAAATTTTTCAAAGATTTTTATACGAATATTTTACCAGCCAAAGTATTTGCATTTCGACCTACCTTACAATATAAACTATAAATCTAATTAATAAGTAGGTAAAATAGGAACGTACCTTGTTTCTAACGCAATTTAAGGTAGACAACAACGTCTTTATATTCACCAATCTTAAACTAAATTCGTAAACTTAATATTACTTTACAAACAAATCAAATTAGTATAAAGAGTTGCTTCGCAGTCAAATAACCTGCCCTCAAGAAAATACTATCAAAATAGATAGCCGGTAAACTGTCCATGCACATACGAAGCCAGCGTCGGTATAATACGGCGAAATAAGAAATGCCGCACTGTCGAAGCAATGCACTAACATTCACTTTTTAACTTTATTATTTTCTACTTAGAATCTTATAAGTATAAAATAAGAAGTAAATTCTTTAGCATATAATAAGACTAAATATAAATGTTTTTATACATAGAAAAAACACTATAATATCGGTATATAGGTTTTTTTTTATAATATAGGAAGCAAACGAGCATGCTCGTCACCTGATGGTAAGTGATCACCGCCGCCCATGACTCCTCGCAACACTGTTGGTGTTGGGGGTGTGTTGCTGAGCCTTCATACGAGCAAGCGGGTCACGTGATGGTAAGTGATCACCGCCGCCGCCCATATACACCCACAATCACAAATGTATTGAGGGTGGTTTCTAGCCTTTGAAAAAATTGGGCACCGGATACCGCACTCACCGAGCGAAACGCAGGAACATCGTCCCTACTTCACGTCGGTTTTCTGCGCGACACGGTGGTATTTCACCGGTCGAGTCAGCCCAGTAATCGCTGCAGACAGAGCCTACAGCTAGACTCTACCACTCGTAAAAACGTAGCTAGCGGACGTTGTATTAGAATGAAATGAAAACAACAGTCGTTGCGCGGCATTGTATCAAAATTGATGCTAGTACCTACTTGATGAACCCTTGTTGTCTTAGTGTACCTACCTATATACTTATTAGTAACTGATTTCATGGTAGAATACCTTGGTCACTGAAACAGAGACTGGTTGTTATTACAAATAGAAAAAACGAAAGAAGCTTCAAAACGGAAAGTATGTAGGAGGGTATAGTTACTTACAGACTGGAGCTGCTCCAGTGGAGCACATTCATAGCAACCACATTTAAAGTTCGAGGAGTCTCAGTAATATTTCAAAAGAATTAACTTCAGGATTAAACAGTTAACTGGCACAAGATCGATAAAAATAAATTGATATTGTTCATTTTTTGCACAAACGCAAACGTAAGTGGAATGGAATCGAATCGAAGACAAGACAAGTAGGACACGCCTAATAGATGGCGCTTATTGCATTTGTGCATTCGGAAGCGGGAAATTTTTGAAAACCCAAATGACTACAGGGTAGGGAATCAATAAGGATTGCTTTGCATTAACTACTAATATATTTTAATACTAATCTATGAACCTTTCTTTGTTTAAATTGATACAACAATCAGTAAATGACTGTGCAAATCAGCTACAATATTACTACCGACATATTCGTAAACGACCACGCCGACCCACCTCTGGAACTGAGGCGTTTTGTAACTGTGTGTTGCGGTCGCTTTCAATGACATCTTTCACAACATTGCAAACGCTACCACAACGACCGCGGTCGTTAAGTTCAACGGCAACCGAGCGCTTCGGTCGACAAGTGAAACGCACCCATCGTCGATTGATTGCCATGTCAAAATAAGTGTCATTGTCAGTTTGATAGAAAAAGCAAGATTGTCCGTCACGAATGACATTGACATTATCAGATAACCTCTTCATTTACGTAACATCGAATCGATCTAAATTTTCGGAGCCTGGGAAAGTCGTATTTGTGGGATAGTCTCTTGCCTGAGTGGAGTTAAATACAAATAATGTTGCGGCTTGGAAGAAAACAATTGGAGACGGCGACTGCATTCGCATCTTCAGCGATGGGCTTCGGAGGCGCTGCCTTCTGTACCCTCGTTTACTTCACGGACTGGAAGGTGTTCGCAGCCTATATACCATTCTACTCTGGCAAGTTCGCAGGACTCGAAGAAGAAGAGAAAAAGTAAATTAAATGTCTCGTTTGTACAGTGGCTACTAATAGGTGAATTATTTATGTTTACTTTAGTCTAAATTAAAAATTAACTAAGAATCTTCTGCAGTTTTAATTTGACTTCCTTTAGAAGAGTTTGCAATAACCCCTGTTGAAAGTCATATGATGTTGAATTTACAATTTATAATGACTCATTATATCAGTTTTTCCGATGTTCCTACTTAATCTTCCTTGTTTATAAACAAAGTAAGGACAGGCTTTGTATTAGTAAAACCATGGTCTGTCTCTGTCAATCCCATAAACCTTCGTTCAAGAGCTCTTAGACCATAATTATCAGACAAAACATGGAATAACTAATACTTACTAGTTTTATCTGCATTTATTAATAATGCGGAATATGCTTTGTTGGGTAAATAACTTGTATTTTTTTTATACTATTAATATATTAAGAGATTATTGAATTGATTAAAATTATTTTCAGGAAACATGAAAGAACTTTTAAAAAAATTTGTTTTCAAATTGAATGTATGAGTTCTTTTTTATAGCTACTGCTACATTAATATGTTTGCGTTATATTTCCAAAATATGTATAGTTAAATCATCGTAAGGTTACTAAAAAAATATTTCTGAAACTAAGCTTCTTACATTTGTACTTCCATTTAACTGTAGGCTTCTTATTTTAGCGGATAGTTACTAAAATATGTCCAGAACTGATTGTTTGGAAATTGATTTTTGGCTTAACCCTAACATCTTGAACCTGTAACATTAGTTTGATAGCGTATTGTGTCGGATTGTATTCAGACATTTAGTTTTAGCTAAACATGCAGTTGCAACTTATTTAACATAGTACCTATGTTTAGCTTTGAAACTCTTTTTTATTTGATGAGGAGGTACACCATGGGATGAAATGAAAACACATTTAAAATTATTAAAGAATCCTTTATTTGTTTAAAATACAGTGAGTGGATTTTAAAAAAGTGCAAATAATGTTCTACACTTACAGTTTACAATTTTATTGGGTATACATGACGAGCAGACTACATTAGTGACACACAATATACTTTAATGGAGCCGCAACTGGGTATTATAAATACAACTGCCTACATAAACTAGACAATTATCTAATTACACTTAGTAATATCAAACATTCATAAGCATAGTTACTGGTTCACCGGCAGGTTGAGTATTTGTTTATTGTTTCTTAATTTTAAGAGAATCATTCAACAAAATATACTAAGATTCTGCCATTTACTCTTTGGACGGCAAAATCAATTTCCTGCCCTTTTTACATTGTAAATTCTATTTTTTCATTCATTATGGCACATTTCCTTCATTTATGTTTTTAGAAAACTAGCTTTATTAACTTCATAAAATTTAATAAAATCAAAGTAAACTTCCTATAAGTATTTCTCTAGTCTCTAATTATTGAAAAACTTACAGAACCATTACTAAAAGATCTAGGCCTTATTCTTATATCTATAGCAACAGGTAACAGAACTCCTCATTTATATAAATTGTAAGTAAGTAGACCTACTCATGTATTAAGTTAAAAATGTCATTCGCTAAAGCATTATCTAGCAGTAATTAACTCTACCTGTGGCATGCATCCAGGAAATTAAATATTTTTTTGTGATTTGGAAAGATTTTCTATAAAATTCAAGTTAAGTACTTTACGCCATTTTAATATCCCACTTAGCAATATTGATGGTTTCAATTTCCTACAAAAGAATCATAATGTTTATTACATATGCGTTCAATTTCCTGATAGTAATACCTAGGTAGGTAATCCAAATCATTATTCCCTAGCTGACCAACCTAGCAGTAACTACTAAACTGTACGTAGGTATATAGTAAGTTAGATAGGCTATTGAGTGTCTAGCATTGTATTTCCAAGTGTTGTTTAGCTTCAGCTGTAAGTGGGTCTGTAGGCTAGGTTTGTGTGTGGTAGATAGGTCTACATGTTGGCTGGCGGCGCCTCCCCGGAGCCATCGTCATCGTCGTCGGGCGCGTCCTCTGCGTCCTCGTCCAGGGAAGCTGCTCGCTCGCCTGTTATAGAAGAGACGTTTTAAACCCATACAAATATAGCCACCTAACCAGCTTTCCGTCCTGCTTTTCCCGTGGGAATTTTTAAAAATCCTTTCTTAGTGCTAAATCTAAATCTATAGGTACTAATATTATAAAGACGAAAACTTTGTCTGGTTGTGTCGTAAGGCTCAAAAACTACTGCACCGATTTTAAAAAATCTTTCACCATTCGAAAACTACATTGTCCACGAGTAACATAGGCTATATTTAATTTTGGAAAAAAAAGGGTTCCGTAAGATATTTGGTTTTTTCGGACACAAGGTGTAAAAAGTCAACCAGAAAAGTTACTTTTGGAATAGAGGTAGTTCGACACCCAGGGAAGAAGAAAATACGATACTTAATTTTACTGGGGGAAAAAGCCTCATTCCCACGGTAAAAACCATTTAGTTGCGGGTGAAACCGCAGGGCGGAAAGCTAGTTACATCATAAAAGGAACTCCTGCCTGTATCAAATGTCATGGCTCTAAATTTATTAGTTAACGCTCATCGATGATGAATCAGTTAGTCCGTGAGGACTTGGTATTTAGGTATAAGTAACACCCTTATAGATAGATACTTAGCTAGCCTTTTACCTGCGGCTTCACTAGAGTGAAACAATCTCACAAACTTACTCTAAAGGATTACCAATTAGGAGCTGATTGCTTTAGATTTTTATGTGCAGAAGTTTTTAGATCTGCGTAACAAAGCGGTTGGGGGATTGCATAATTTATTTACCTACACCTGATAAATGTGGATGTGGCTTAGATTAGGCCACGCCCACTCTAGAAGTGTTTGTCTAGTGCGGTATATAAGGTATCCCATTTCTGCCCTTTAAGCATCGTCCCATATAGTTAAGAATTAATAATAATAATAAATCTCCAGACTGACACACCAACTGTATGGCCCTAAACTAAGCAAAGTTTGTACTATAGGTACCACACAATGGACTAGGGGAGAACCTAGTTACACCCAGACACGAGCCAATATCGAAAAACCATTTTTACGAAATTGGCCCGACCGGGATTGAACCCGGAACCTTCCGCTTAGCAGTCCGGTATATATGTTACGGCTAATACCCGAAGTGCGGCTACACCTAGTTTTAGCCGGTTAGAAGTGTTCTTAATATGGAAATCTGTAAAAAAAAATTATACCTATGTATATAAAAACTGGCTTCAATCATGTGTCGACGGAGTCTTCTTTTTCTGGGTGGTATCAAAAAAGTAACCTTACTAACCTAACCTATTGATGTTCTAACCGGCTAAAACTAGGTGTAGCCGCACTTCGGGTATTAGCCGTAACATAAATACCGCTGCACCACAGAGGTCGTCAATTATTTTTTTAATGTTGCAGAAGCAACCGTTCAAATGGGAGTTCAATCTTTTTAATGATCCAGTGAGTAGGTAAAACATTAATGTGTCCAGTCGTGCCCTCTGTGCCTTCGACATTGCCATAGAATATTGCTAGAAGTGACCAATACGTACCTAATTAAGCATTTAGTTTAGATGAAAAAAAAACAGAAAAATCTATTTGTCACCGAATAGACATGCTTGGGGGGGGGACAATAGGCATAGGTACACCGCTCTAATACGCGTTTGAGTATTTTGGGCAGCTTATTTTAAAATACTTGACGAGGCAAAATTGGTAGGTATCGACTATCTTCATCTACTTATCTATCTTTAGAGGCTAGACCCAGCCCATCCAAGACATAATCTTCAAATAACTACACTAATAACATGACAGCCCACTAAGTTAAGTGGCATGTGAACTTTACATAAGCGAGTGAATATTATAAAAATGTTTGAAACTGACAAATTGCAAGCTTGGCAAAATATCAGTTTCGTACATTTTTATTCTATTTACTCGCTTACGTAAAGTTTACCTGCCACTTGATTTAAGGACAGGGCCGTTTGCTTTATAACAAAAGCGTGTTCAAACAAACTTACTCTTCTGCTTCATGATACTAGAATTAGTTTCCATCGTGCTAGTGCCAGCAGATACCTACCTAAGTATTCTCTGGAACGTGTAGGTAGTGTGAAGGAGTACGTACCGGGGCAGCGCACGTGTCCGCGCGCGCGCGTGCCGGGCAGCTCGGCGCCGTGCGCGTCCACGCACCAGCAGCGGCCCAGCGCCGCGTCGCACTGCCGCGGCGCGAAGTAGCCGCGCGCGTCGCACGCCGGCCGCCAGCCGCGCCGCCGCGCCGCCGCCGCGCACGGCCGCGCCGCCGCGCGCAGGCAGCCGCACCACAAGCGCCGCGACAGCGCCCGCGCCCCGCCCCCGCCGCCCCCGCCCCCGCAGCCGCGCAGCAGCGGCCGCAGGCAGCGCTCGCGGTCGTCGTGCCCTGCGCACGGACACATGACAACCAGAACATCGCCGTGGATCAGCAGCCAAGACAGGCTACTATTACACTTCGTACTCGTCAAGCCAAGTCAGATGCCTAAGAGGCATTTAAAATACTGACCATAGGGAGGCCACTACCCTACAGGAACCACGTCGGGGCCCTTAAAAACGGTTTCCTAAAACTCTGACACTAGATGAATATATGCTTTAAAATGCATATTTATCACACGAAAGAAGAAAATGCAGTCAAAGAAAAGATTCTTTCATTCACCGGGCTGGACAAGTATAGTCTGTGTGCGCAATCTTTAACCGTTGGGTCACTTGCTGTGTGCTTGCTGTACCTACTGTGTTCGGCGTTGATTTGGTACGAAATCCCCGGCTTGATTTTGCAAGTTACGAGAGCATTACCTACAGTTGTTGTTGCTTGAGCTGTTCTTCAAGAACGCAGTCTTCAACTCATAAATAATAAAAGGATAGCTATTAAATAGTCTATTGTTCATTAAAAGTGACTTACTCAAGGCATACAAATTATCGTCGGACAGAAACCCGTCCCCGTCTGTGTCCAAGTGTTCGAACATCCAGCGCACCTCGGGCTTGCAGTCGCTCGGGAACCCTGCACATGTTAGTACCTATAGTAACAGCAGTGAACAGCCGACTATGTTAGTGAGTGCGATGGAGGTGTACCTCGGCGGGGCGGCGGGGGGGCGTCGCGCATGAGCACGGAGAACCAGTCCAGCAGGCGGTCCGCCAGCGGGCCCAGCGCGCAGCCTGCAACACGCCGCCGAATACACTTGACACTGGCACAATGTGCATATCATATTTGCACAATGGCCAAAGAGAGAAAAAAAAACATGCCACCGTCAGTCCACCGAGTGGCGCGGTGGGCACGCACACAACACACATTGATAAGGTTTTATTTAACACGATCCATTGAGGTCGATTGGCTAGTGAAGTTTATACCTATCGGGATTCTATCTAATAAGTAGGTACTTGATATTTTCACTTTACATAAAAACATTATTTAGAGATTCATTCATTAGAGAGATCTCAAAAACAAACTTAAGTTTAAATTGCTAGCTAATTAAATTTATTTTACGCTATACTTAGGTATATATCGATCACACTCCCATTCACCGTTGCCGATTTTAGCGTGGCAGGATGTGTACGTGGCACTTCTTATTCCTGGCTTAATCTTTAGTTCTTTAACATGTAGAATAATCAGAACTATTTTTTGTCATTTTCTGTAATAACATAAATTGCTTACCATCATCTGACTGCCGACGTCGAGCCTCGCGGTCGTTGATGACTTGTTCCTGAACAAATTAATTGTAATTGGACATTGAAATCTTTGTAACTTATATACTAGAACTTAGAACCCCATGGATTCGTAAATAACTCAATAATACAAATTTCTGTCTATGCCTTGGAAACTTGAAAATAGGAACCTAGTACTCCGACCAATCGTTATGATTGTCTTATAGCTCTCAACACATAGGTAGGTTGAACCACAAATAAAATAGGTACCTCTGCTAAGGTTCCTTAAAGGAAGTAGCAATAGTAGATCTTACCATAGGACTGAAGCAGTGCCTACTTTTGGAATATGTCCAACCGAATAGAAACATGAGTTGAAATGAGTAGTCTACGATTAAAGTGAGTCCTTTTTTTTGTTATACAAATATCCAACCGGGGAAACATAATAAGGGTTAAAGCGGTGGGGGTGTCCTCTAACTCGAATATCAAAACCTTTGAAAGGTATCGGTGTTAGGACTCTTGAACGAAATCGGTTTTAGAGTCGCAATCGCGTAAAATTTTGAATGAAATTACTGAATGATGTTGCTGCGTTTAGTATTCGATTGATATTCGAGTTACGCGACGCCCCCACGGGTCGTACGTGATGGTGGTGGTGGGCGCAGGGACAGGGCCGGTGGCAGCGCGGGCGCACGACCACGCGGCGGCCGCAGTTCCTTGCGGACAGCGCGCACAGCGACGCGTACGTGCGGTTGTCGCGCCCGCACACCGCGCCGCGCCATCTGCCGACCAAGCACGTGATGGCAAGAGGCAGAACTTAGCATCAACGTGATGGCAAGAGGCATCGTGCATCATCGGCATCATGTTACATAGGAGGCAGAACTTATCAGCATCATGTTACATAGTGTAAGGCAAGGGCGCTAATCCTGGCTGTTTGTAGGTTTGTCTTCTGACTGTTTATAAACCTTGTAACTGATATGAATGCGATATTCTCCTTCTCGGGGGCACGAGGCAGAACTTAACGGCATCATGTTACATAGTGCAAGGCAAGGGCGCTAATCCTGGCTGTTTGTAGGTTTGTCTTCTGACTGTTTATAAACCTTGTAGCTGATCTGAATGCGATATTCTCCTTCTCTTAGGTAGGTGCCTACTTTTGTCGTTTAATTTTATAAATGCAGACCATTTAAAAGTTTTATTTAGTTAGTAGAAATTACACCATTGCAAAGCGTGGATGGGTCGCCGGTCAGTAGTGTAACATACATATAACAGGACTCCTGTTACAGGAGTACGGAATTGGTAGCTTCGCTGACTCGGTGCGAGTTTATGGTACTGAGGTAAACAGTGACATAAGACTTTCGAAAACTAAGCAGATCTTACCTCTCTGGTGGGGAATCGACGTCTCTACCGGGCTGCTGCTCCGGAAGCAGTTCATCGTTACCGTTTACTCTGAAATACAAAGATCAAATTATTACCTTAATAGCTCTTAACAAAGTTACCGTTAAGCATGATATTGTGTGGAGATTCGATCGTGTCGTTTGTTCCAGCTTTGAGGTTTGTTATCGAACGTAACAAGATTACTACGTGTGATCAAGAGGCTTCAATGTAGGGTATAAAGTAAATATGAGTTCTCACGAGTGTCCGGAGGTACCCCTATGTAGGGTATAAAGTAAATATGAGTTCTCACGAGTGTCCGGTGGTACTCCTATGTAGGGTAAAAGTAAATACGAGTTCTCACGAGTGTCCGGTGGTACTCCTATGTAGGGTATAAAGTAAATATGAGTTCTCACGAGTGTCCGGTGGTACTCCTATGTAGGGTATAAAGTAAATATGAGTTCTCACGAGTGTCCGGTGGTACCCCTATGTAGGGTATAAAGTAAATATGAGTTCTCACGAGTGTCCGGTGGTACTCCTATGTAGGGTATAAAGTAAATATGAGTTCTCACGAGTGTCCGGTGGTACTCCTATGTAGGGTATAAAGTAAATATGAGTTCTCACGAGTGTCCGGTGGTACCCCTATGTAGGGTATAAAGTAAATATGAGTTCTTACGAGTGTCCGGTGGTACCCCTATGTAGGGTATAAAGTAAAAAAGAGTTCTCACGAGTGTCCGGTGGCGCAGACCGGCACGCGGCCGTCGCGCAGCACGCAGCGCTCGTCCGGCGCACACGCCGCGTCGCCGCACAGGGGGCCTGCCGCCAACACAAACCACCGTGGGGTATGGATACTTAAGCGTTTGAAATTAAACGCGTTTATCTATACTAATATTTTAAAGATAAAAGATTTGATTTTTTTGTTTGTTCGTTTGTTTGAAATGAATACACTCCGAAACTACTAAACAGATTTAAAAAAATATTTCACCATTCGAAAGCTACATTATCCACGAGTAACATATTTTATTTTTGGAAAAAAATAGGGTTCTGTAAGATATTGCCACGGGAAAAAATATTTAGTTGCGGGTGAAACCGCAGGGCGGAAAGCTAGTTAATTTATATTTTATTTACTGACATTTTGGCATGTTTACAAATACCGTGGTCAGGGGCTAACGATGAGTTTCATTGCAAGTATTGATCGCGTAAATCTAACAGTTGGGTCCGTGTTAGATTCGACCCACTAAGTAAGTACCTACTTACTTACCTATAGTTTGGTATTAACAAGCTATAATAGACTTTATAACAAGCTTTGGAGTGACAGAAACAACTACAAAAAAAGGAAAAATTCCATTATTTGTATAGAAAAATGTACATTTTGACGTTTATTCTTATAGCAGTCCTTAACAATTTGAGTTACAAAATCACCCCGCAGATCTGTTAGCGGTGCGAAGGTTAAGGCACCGTGGGACCGCCTCTGAAGAAGTTAATATGCATACTACAGTTAGAGGCTTTTCGAAACAAGGCAGCACCTACGTTTTTAAACGATGTCTTATAATAATTAGATAATTAGTTGGTAGGTATCCACGTCGCATTGAAAAAAATGATTTTTACAAAAAAAAAATAAGCGACTTACTCTGGGGGTCATAAATAAAGCGATGTCGCCCGCCGCTGCTCGGGAAGTCGTCGTCATCACGCACTTCTTGCAACTGTAACATTTTATTAATGGAATTAAGGAATTAAGATAGTAAGTAAGGTTATCTAACCTCTCGATATACCGTGAACAGTTACATACGATATTTATGCATATTTAAGTTCTCTACCTTGATGACCTTCAGAAAGTGCTAGACCCTTTCAGTAAGCTCATCAACTATGCACGGTGAGGGGTAACCTTTTATGTGTTGCCTTTTTTCTGCTCGGTGACCTACTTACCTAAATGTGCTTCGAGAACTTTTTAAAAAGTACCTACATGTTAACAATACCAGGTTATTCCTAACTACTGAAAGTAGGTGGTCGATTAGGTGTGGAGTAATTTTTATATGACAAGTGTCACGTTCAAAGAATTAATGATTAATCGCTATGTTAAAGTAAGCGAATGTTATGTAAAGCGAGACTTACGGCATCGTCGTCGAACTCGAAATCCTTGTCTGCGGCCCGATGGGCGGCGGCGACCGCTGCCAGCGCCAGCAACGCTACCAGCACCTTCATACTACACTCTGACTAACTAGAAACCCTCGTTTAAACCAGACATGGGTCCGGTCGATCCATGAAGTCGGGCGTACTCGGTTTCTGTTTCAGTTTGCCGCAGCCTCCCGCAGTCGTGCGCGCGCACCGCCCTGCCCCCCGACCCGCCCGCGCCCCCTCGCTGGCGCCCAACTGTCCGCTGGAACCTCGCGCCGGCATGTTTACGAGGCAGGAGGGGGTAATACGACGGCTATTGCGACTGCGCGAGTTACCATGAGTTTGTTTACCTTCTCCTAATATTTGTAGTGGGTTTGCTTTGCTTTAGCCATAACGGTCACGTCAGAAGATACCTATTTAACTAATTCGTGGAAGAGACTCTATAATTAATGACTTACAAGGCATGATACCAAAAAAATAAGCTAACACACCAAATGAAACTTTTATTAAGTAGGTACCTACCTACTGTGAAAATCTGCTATAATTTCTCTACTGGCAGTCTACTAATGCACCGTCCGCCCGCCCACAAGTTATGCCCTTTTAAATAAGTATACAACTCGAAGTTTCAGATATTTATACCGCTACAAAGGTCGTCAGGTTGTAATGAAAAATAACTACGTTAAAAAAAACCGACTTCAAGAAGTAAAAAGTTAAAAATAATATTAAAGGTTATATATTAACTAAATACTACGTACTTACCAATTATTTATATGTGCTATTTAGTAATAAGTTACAGTTGGCGCCAAATCAATTTAATACTTACGTAATAACTAGTAATAAGAGTAAGTTGCTCTTTATTTTTATTTATTAGGTACCCTTTACATATCTTAATCTTTATAGTATATCCATTTCGCAATTGAGCCAATTCAATATAAGGCCAATTCGCAATTAAGTATAAGTAAGTACCTATTCGTTAAATTAAGCAAAGCAAGTCATTTATTTGTGCATTTAATTTTTTGTACTCATTGATACTTAGGTAACTTGGATTTATTAATAAATAATTAGTTTCATATTTACCCATAAACTAAAAAAGATTCAAGGTTCAGGCTTCGGCTGAAACCTAAATATCCCTTTTCTTCCTTTCAGGGGGAAAACGGGTCTATTATAAAGAATACCCAAACACTGCTCGAGGTGCTACTTGAACATGTTTAAAGTGATCTTGTTTTTCTTGTTAACTAGGTAGGAAGGTACTCCTAAACAAATAATAACAAATTTTTTGGTAGGTATTATAAAGAATTAAGTATTATTTGTTTATTTATTTTCTAACGGTCTGTCATCTATTAAATATTGTAGTCACTAAAAGACTAGATAAAAAAAGGTTTTTATCGTCATCAATGCATAAATTAATTTAAACGGTGAGTCATAAATTACTACACAAAAGTATTTTTTTTTTTGCTGAAGTATCCCTTGAGACCATAGCTCGCCCGTGGTTTAATGCTGAATGCCTTTTAGCTAAAAAAAGTAAGCGTAAAGCCTATTTTTCTTGAGTTGACGCTCGTAAAAACAAAGCCTTGGATCTCCAGGCGAAGAAGAAAACATACAACGTTTTAACAAATCGTTACTATTCGCATGCAATTCTGTAGACCGATGAATCGAAGTTTGATAAGGACGGGATCACTAACTACCATAATGCTCATTACTGGGCCGATAAAGAAGCTTTAAACCCCCGAAAAAAAGACCGAAGGGGTCTCAGAGACGGTTTTCAGTCACTGTGTGGATGGGCTTCATTGATGGGTATTTAATTGGACCTCATTTTCTGCCTTACAATTTAAATGGAGAAGCGTTGGTATGAAGATTTCTTGATAAATCACTTGTTGTCCCATTGACGTCAGAAAATTGCATTTTTTATCGAATAAGTTTGTAAAAAAATAAGAAACTGATAATAAACTTTTTAAACGCGTAATTTTAAAACGTTTGTAACTTTTCAACATTTTATTACTTACTAGTGGCCGCCCGCGACTCCGTTCGCGTGGAAGTCGGTTTCCCGTAGGAATGAGAAGTTTACTCTATTTAACTTTGGTGTTTCTATACCGATTTGTAAAATTATTTTTTATGGAATAGTTAATAATGTTAACTTTTTTAATGAGGCATGACTGAGAGTGTTATAAACGTAGGAGTAGACAAATAAGATCAGAAAGCTTCGAACTGCTAAGCTATCAGGAGTTACAGGTGTTATTGTCAGTCAACCATGAAAGATAGACATAATATTATGCTGTCATGGGATATTTTTTATATAATTTTATGGAGAACATTTCCGTCATACATGATTTCGTGTAACGCGACGGAAGCTTAAATAAAATAATAATAAAAAAACTTTTAAAACAAGCTTTTATTTAAGTGCCCTAAAAAATATCAAAATAAAATTTTAAATCACATTAACCACATTCATTTATGACTTTACAGAATTGAAATTGTAATAAAATCTTGTCGCGATAATTTCAATTTGTAATTTAAATTTTGTAATTAGGTAGGCACCTACTAAACTTGTAAGCAATTCATAATGTTTGTAATTAAAAAAAGTGCCGTGAATGCTTAAAATGTGGAAATTTAACCTTAAATAACATTTTTGAACACATAGGATTTATCGGGTTCGAAATTTATTGCAGTACCTAGTTGATCTGTAAAATGTTTTTTAATTTAAATTTCATCTGACTGAATATGTAGAGATTTTCTTCTAGGCATCGCGACAAGCTTTATTTATAATTTCAATTCTGTAAAGTCATAAATGAATGTGGTTAATGTGATTTAAATAAATATTTTGATATTTTTTAGGGCACTTAAATAAAAGCTTGTTTTAAAAGTTTTTTTATCATTATTTTATTTTATATTTTTTAGTTTTTTAGAATTTTTTTTTTATTGTAGCTAACACTGGATGTGGCATCTATTTCATGGTAGGCCTACCAACTGCCTATCATAAACGAATGCGTACTTAATAAATTTTCATGTCCCTGCTATTTACCGCTGAGGAGATTTCTCTTACGGAGCCGATCCTCGCAGCAGCATCAGGTCACATTTATGATTAACATGCATTGTCATCGGTTCTGGACCAGCATGCAATATTTCAGCTCAATCGGATACCGGGAAGTGGGTCAAATTAAACTTGCAAGATTTGTTAACAAACAAGTGAAACAAATAAAAGCTTTTAAAAATGGAGTAACTTTTCCCGTTTTCCCAACATTTCCCGTCACTGCTACGCTCCTATTGATTGTAGCGTGATGAAAAGTATACTATAACCAGCCCAGGAGTATGAAAAATAATTGTACCAAGTTTCGTTTAAATCCGTTGAGTAGTTTTTGTTTTTATAACGGTTCCACAGACAGACAAAAAGACAGACAAGAATTTTACTGATTGTATTTTTGGCAGTATCAATCCCTAATCACCCCCTGATAGTTACATATTTTGGAAATATATTTAATGTACAGAATTGACCTCTCTACAGATTTTTTAATAATTACCTATAGATTATGAACATGGAGTGTCCGCTTTGCGTCGATAACAAAAAAACTCTAAATTCAGCATGTAGTTTTTTTATTTAAATTTTAACCGTCTGAAATCAGATTAAACAATAAAAGAGTTAAAATTGAAATAACTCAAAAACGGTCAACTTTTGCATACACCATTATTAGTCAAAATCGATTGCTCTTGACCTAATCTATCACCCCTTAACAGGAATACGTGACACTAAAAGTCACCCTGTATAAATCAAATAATGAAAATAATCAAAGGGTGTAAATTATAAAGGTAATCGATTTATTAAAAATCTATTAATATTACTATAAACATCGATGAAAAAAAACCCCATGACCCCTCCCTCTGGATCGGCCCTTCTACAATACCTGCTATGCTTTTGTTATGATCAATCATTTCATTCCTATATTCAAAAGATGTTATCCTTATGATTGAAACAACATGAAATGAAAGTAATTTAATTGAACCCGGACTGGAGTGAACGTCAATATGATTAAGTCATTCGTTGAATTTTATACTTGGAATACCTGCCTACTTAGGTTATTAGCGAAATAATTAATGATTTCAAAAGCTGAAAGGAATCAGTGTGCTATTTTTAGTACAAGTTTTATTAAAATAATCGTCGACCCAAATGTAGTTTTTTTTTATTATGTAGGTACCTAGGTAATAAAAGTTTAAATTATCAAGAAATTCGCACACACTTACCTCTAAATCTTTTCCAAGGACCAATTCAGTTTCCGAGAATTCTTCGTCATCATCGGCGCCTTCTAAAATCCTTAGAAGTTCTATAGAATCGCTCATTATAGACTGCAGTTCACTACACTAATTCTTAAACACTCCGCTTGTGACGTCATCAGGCTGTCGTCTATTTGAGACGAAGGCGTCCAGGGAAGTGATTTTGTACGACGCGCTAGGGATGCGCCGGAGTCAACATATTGCAGTTTTTATATGACGTTTATTTATTGATATTAACGTTTATGTATGTCTCTCATAACAGTGTTATATTCCTAACATGTTGTTATATTGAAATAGCAATAATAATTAAATAAAATGACACGTTTCGGTTGAATTTTGAATAGTTTATTACAAAACTTAGCCTTTCGCGGTACAGTACTAGCGGTCTCGAATATAAGCCTTTGGCGTGACGGACTAACTAGGTATTTGCTTAGATAAAAATCAATGTATTTTATTACACTATTTCTCAGGTCTTATAGCTCTAAGAGACTTATTTTTATACTCGTATTTCGCTGGCAGCTTTCATATTTCCGCTAGTACAAAAAAATATACCTGTATATACAGTTTTTAAACACATTTAATTCTTATTGTTGTGGGTCGGGTTTTTGGTCTTCTATAGGAGACTTTGGCGCGCCCGAAAGAGCTTGTCTAGTAAAAACCTGGGAGCAATGTCTAATATAGGTATATACTAGTATAGAACAACAAATAATAACAAAACTAAGGTCAAGTACTGAGGAGGAATATATCATTGTACCTATCCCTAATGTATGTTATATAAAGATATGAGGCTGTCATACTGCTGTTGGTTGGTTAGTGCTTTCCATTATTTAATATTCCTTGTTTTTTTTTCTTTTAGGAGGGAGTAGTAAAATCCTGAGCAATTGATTATCAAGAGTACCTACCTTTATTAGTAATTTACCACTTTCTATGTTTTTATTACAAGTTTAATTACCTTTAAATTTTATTAACTTTATAGAAAATAAACTAATACCTAGCAGATTGGCAGTGCAAAATTATCTAACTTTTAAATCCTACAGTGAGAACAGTTTCTTAGTGACAATTTGATTAATAGATGCTTTCTAGAGATGAACATATCTTCATTCCCGAAGTTCCGGATGCCACCACAGATTTTTCTTCAAACCCTATTAAGTTTACTTTTCGAATAATAGGTCGAACCTTGTAACTTCTTAGATTTACGCGATTATTATTACTTGAAATTAAACTCATTTTAACGGGTTTTACGCGTTTATTTTATTATTTTTGATTTTCCGACGTTTCGGCATTTTCGCAAATGCCGTGGTCACGGGTAGACTGAGATGTTTGACGTCTTCATAGAGTAAAGTAAAAAACGATTTTTCGAATTCACCGCCATCTGTTTCGTAATTTTCTCGCATAGTCGCTCGCTAGTCGCTGCTAGTTCACGCAGTAGACGCTGACAATGTCTTTATTTTTCTGCTTATTTGTCTGCTGGTTGTTCTTTTTTATTTTGCTAAGTATTGGATCCCACGTTGGTGACATCTTCCAACCATCTTTTCTATTGAAGTTAGGGTGTTTTTTAATTTCAATAGTTTCTCTTACCAGCCTAGGAATAAAATGTTTCTCTTTTGCTAGGATTTTAACGGTATCAAATCTTAGATAGTGGTTGGGCTTATCCATGGAATGCTCACAGACTGCAGATTTTATATAGCGACGGTTTTTTACATCGGCGATATGTTCTTTTATTCGAGTAGAACCTTTTTTTATGTTGCAGTAGAAAACCGACCGCCTAGCGCCCTCGTTACCTCCTATGATCTCCATGATAGGATCGCAAAGAACTAATAATACTGTGAAAAGTAAGAAACAATGCAAGCCTACCTTAAAAATAAAGATCCTATTATACTTAAAACGTAACAACTTTGCAGGAAAACGGCATAGAATTAAAAAAATGCGAAAAAAAAGTCTCTGTGATGACAACGTGCCCCGCTGGGCGTTTGTGTTGGAAATAACGCGATTACAAGTTGAGAAGAGGCGCAAGTCAACAAGGCATTGGCTGCACGCGTGGAAGTCGCTTTCCCGTGGGAATGAGAAATTTTCCCGCGGTAAAAAGTACATATGTGTTATTCTGATGTATCTTTCATCTTTAACTGTTGATGTTGTTTGACTGTAAAGTTTCATCCAAATCCGTCCAGTAGTTTTTACGTGAAAGAGTAACAAACATCCATCCATACATCCTCACAAACTTTCACGTTTATAATATTAGTAGGATATATTAGTAGGATATTACTGAGGGTGTTGAAATAAAATATTTTTTTTATCCCATTGATAAGTTGCCGGATAACACTTCTTTACAAGGAACTGCTAGAAATTAAATAGCTATTGTTATAACTAGCTGTCCGCCCTGCGGTTTCACCCACAGCTAAATGGCTTTTCCTGTGTAAACTTTCTATTGGTCAAGGTAAATAAAAGAATCATCTAAATTCGTTCAGTACATCCTGTTTTTGCATGAAAGAGTAATAAACACACACATATGGGTACAAATGTAATACATGACTTTTTGCTAGTGTTCATAGCGTGATAAGGATGTTTCAATTTGAGCCAGTAGTTCCTGAGATTAGCGCGTTCATACAAACAAATACTCCATCTTTATAATATAGATTATAGTACAGAAGTATCAATTAAAAATTTACTAGGATTAAGAACAAAACAAAATGCACTATACAACCATTTTTATATTAACAACCAGGCACATAAATAAGTAGAGTATCACTCATTTGCTTCTTACAATCTACAGTAATGATATATTCACTGATTTCATCTTGGAAAGTAACGGTAGGTTAGTGGTGTAGACCGAATGTCTACCATTAGCTGTTTTGTTGTGATGGATGCAGCGGTCCAATATCCTCAGGTGTTGGCATTACAAGTTGGACAAGTAGTGCCATTTGTCCACTGAAACAAACAAATTACTTACATGAAGATGGATTTCTGGACTCTTTTATATTAAACACAGTATGTATTGCAATGGGCGGGGAGCGATCTTTAATTATGGGAGGCGTTTAGGAGGGAAGGGTTCGAGCTAAATTTCATTTAATTTTGGTGATAGGGGTTTCGGCACATATCAAGTAAGTTTTATTTCCCACAACAAACCAAAAAAAAAACTGAAATTTTAGCTTTCGTTCACAAGAGAAAGAGAGGCCGAAAAATCGTCTCACGTTTTTTTTTCATCTAGCATTGGACGCCTATTAGTATAAAACTTAGGCTACTTCTTCTTTTTGTGTGATAAATATGCCTTTGCAGCAACAATTCATCTGTGGTATCACAATTTTGGTTTTAACCCCTATTTTAAAGGTTTCTGTGTAAGTGATTACCGTCGCTCTACCGTCAGGATCTTTTAAGACTACTATAGGACGTCTTCTTAGGCTACTATAAAACGCAGACAAAGAGACTGTGGCCAGCGGGCTGTCAGGATTTCTCAAGTCTACTATAGAACGTGTGCCACTGAAGTGGTTCCTGTAAGGCAATTGATAATTCTCCTGTCTAGACTAATAAAATACAAGATGCGGGCCGTTGAGGAACGACATCTTTCGGAAAAAGGCGCAGACAGAGATTGTGACTGGCAGTTCTTCAAGGTCTTCTAAGTAAGACGTATATATCATGGTGGCCCTCTGTTGTGGTTTCTGTAAGGCAATCTACTAAGCTACATAATTACCGCTAGCAGGAGCTAGCATTACGGCGGCGGCGCGGGTCAGTGACCCCCGTCGTATACACATATGTACCAGTGTCCCGCCTACTAAACTACATCTACATACCGCTAGCGGGCGTCGGCTTATATATCACGTGGCCCTTTGTTTTGGTCTCTGTAAGGTAATGGATAAGTCATCTCCCGCCTACTTTTAGGGAGCGGTAGAGTCTAGCTGTAGGCTCTGTCTGCAGCGATTACTGGGCTGACTCGACCGGTGAAATACCACCGTCGCACAGAAACCCGACGTGAAGTAGGGACGATGTTCCTGCGTTTCGTTCGGTGAGTGCGGTATCCGGTGCTCAATTTTCTCAAAGGCCAGCAACACACCCCCAACACCCACAGTGTTGCGGGTAGTCATGGGCGGCGGTGATCACTTGCCATCAGGTGACCCGCATGCTCGTTTGCTACCTATATTATAAAAAAAAACTGCTACATACCGCTGGCGGGCGTTGATTGCGCGATCAGTGACCCCTAGCATTCTCCTGCCTACTAAACAACGTCTACATACCGCTAGCGGGCGTCGGCTCATTTGTTGTGGTTCCTGTAAGGTAATGGATCTCATCTCCCGCCTACTGAACTGCTACATACCGCTAGCGGGCGGTAGTTGCGCGGCGGCGGCGCGGGTCAGTGACCCCTAGCTACTCCTGCCTACTAAACTACGTCTACATACCGCCAGCGGGCGTCGGCTTGTTGTGGGTCCTGTAAGGTAATGGCTATGTCTACTACATACCGCTGGCGGGCAGTGGCTGCGCGGCGGCGCGGGTCAGTGACCCCTAGCAATCTCCTGCCTACTACGTCTACATACCGCTAGCGGGCGTCGGCTTGTTGTGGTTCCTGTAAGGTAATGGCTATGTCATCTCCCGCCTACTAAACTACTACTACCGCTAGCGGGCGTCGGCTCATTTGTTTTGGTTCCTGTAAAGTAATGGCTATGTCTACTACATACCGCTGGCGGGCAGTGGCTGCGCGGCGGCGCGCGGCGGCTGCGCGGCCAGCAGCGCGGCGGCGGCGGCGCGGGTCAGTGACCCCCCGGCGGCCACCGACACGCCCGCCACCGCCAGGTCGCCGCCCCCGCCCGACACCAGCCCGCGCCATTCTGCGTGAACCTACGTAACACACACATTGGCGTAAATCATCATCATTACATTTATTTTAATAACTAGTGACCCGCCCGCGCTTCTCAATGGTGTAATCGTCTGACATTATCTTATTACATAGTATAAATGGACATAGTTTTGCAAAAAAAGAAGTTGAAGAAAAAATATGGACGTGGAGATGTGAACAGGCCCTAATGTTTATTAATTACATATTATGGATTTAAATTAATCGGCGGTTTACCTACTAATTTACCCATAGGGATAAATATTTTTAACAATTACGTAAAGCAGTTGGAAACAGCAGTGCTATCGGATTAAAACGATTATTGAAGATAGATGTGATATCAATTCGATAATAATAAGATATATGTATTTGATTCTATTTTACAGATAATCTTCATAGATATAGTATGCATTTCTTTAATTTTTTTATCAAAGTATTAATGCGACAATGAAGATTTAGACTATTTGATGGAAGATGGTAACTAACGGATTAAGAAGATTATATATATAATCTGGCCACCGAGAGATTGCGTTTGTGACACATGCCAGTAGTGTTGGGGTAAAAAATAATATTGACAAATATTTTTTCAATCAACATTAGTAAAAAAATTAGTTTATCTTATATCTATTTTACTTGTATAGCAAGAAACTCCAACTGCTGCCTTTTTTCAAAACAAATATTTAGGTCTACAATACAATAAGTACTAAAACTAAAAGTAGGTAATAAATACTTAAAATAATAGATATCGCGCTGGTATAAATTTAATCAGATTCCGATTCGCTTGAGGAGGTGCTATCATCATCTTCTCCAACATTTATAATTATGTTATTATCAATGATCGAATCAATTCTAATATCTCGATCAAAGTCTTTGGTAATAAGATTTTTTGTTTTTTCTACCGCCTTCGCCCAGTCTTCCTTCGTGATTTTTTCGCAAGCTTCTTTTAATAGAGCCATCATCTTTTTTGTGCTAAAAGGTGGGGACGTATTGCGACGGGCTGCATAACCCTTAATTTGAGCCCAAATTAATTCAATAGCATTGTATTGGCAATGATATGGTGGAAGTCTCAGCACCCGATGACCGTACTGCAGAGCTAATTCATCTATTTCATATCTAACATTTGCCGATTTATTTTCTTTCACTAACCGCAATAGTTATGCTTCAAGCATATCCATATTTACGTCGATATCATGTTTTTATAACCAAGCTACTTATTCTGCTTTTTTATTAGAAATTGATTGATAACTTTAAAATTGACTGATATTTTTAGCACATCCCTACGAAAATATGATGTTGTTTACATTTTTAAAAATACATATTTTATCAGTAATTATTACCCTTACAGTAAGCCATCAGTTATAAAATTTAAAATCAGTGTGTTTTAATATCATTTTATTGCTTATTATTTGTTTGTAGGGTCAAAATAGACGACTTTTTTTTTGTTTGTTTTCGTAGACGGCCTGTCAAAGTTACCTCGTTATGTCAAACACAATGTGTCAGGAACGCATTCTCTCGGTGGCCGGACAATAGATGCGTTAAACTTTCGAGATCTACATGTTTTACTCGTATCTCGATGCCGGTAATTACCTCCTCTGTAGAATTGTTCCTAAGCAGTAGAATAAGGTACCAACCCAGTAGAGATTTTCATAAACGCATTAAAATAGAATTGAATGTTTCAATTTTGTTACCCAGTAAAGCACTACATGATATTTATGTTGTGGCTTCAAAATTATACTAATACTTTACTACTAATAAACGTTGTTATCTCTAAATAGCTCCGTATTTAAATTGGCAAAACTTGTTAAAATGTTTTGTAAGCGCTCTGGTATTTCTATTTTTTGATTATTTTATTCATCGCTTTTTCTTAATTTTATTAATATAAGTAGCAAGATAATTGTAGGATCGATAAGGGATGTATCGTCAAGTCTAGATTAAGTAGTCAATCCGACGATATTTACTTTTACTCGGATATAATTCGAAGTAAGTGTAGTGAAATACTTAGTTTTATTCTGTACTGACCTCTTCAAGTATCTTGTGAGCGTATGCGGCGTCCTTCGGTTGTCCGTCGAACGCGAATTTGTTTTCAGGCTTGCCGTCAGGCACTTTGTAAAGCCTGCAACATGCAATATGTAGATATAAGCTTTATAGCAATGTCAGGCTTAATAGTAGATAAGCTAAGCTAATTGCTGTGTTGAAAAAGTTAGGACTACCAAATTTAATTACTTTGTAAAAAAGTTGTCATAAAGATGTTTTGTTGCAAAGAAATTAGTAGATATCGTATTTTTGGCGGTGGGTGCTATGCAGAGATTGGGTAAAATCAATGAGGCTAATTTTCAAGTTACGGATCTGTAAATAGGCGGTCTTAGTGTTATGATTATGATGGCGAAACTTCATTGCTTCTATAATGATTGCCAGTTATTCTGTGTACCCGTTAAAAGTTAGCGCCTAACTCCTTTCAACTCCGTTACGTAATCTTCAAGGGTTTTTTTTCTTCTAATTATTGGTTAGTTATTAGTTGTTTAGCTAGTCAAAAAAAAAGTTCTTTTATATCCCTCATCTTAAAAAAAAACGTTTTAATTTTATTATTAGTACCGGAACCACTCGGTGGTGGCGCGCAGCAGGCCGGGGCGCGCGCGCCGCAGGTCGTCGAGGTCGTTGACCTGCGCGGCGTCGGGGTCGTCGGCCGCGATCGCGATGAGCTTCCAGTCCGTCTCGCCCTCGTCTGGCGGACCAGTGACAGAAGTTGTATGACATTCATTAACTGCTTATAATAATGTACCTTACCTGTATTAATGTACCTTACCACTACATAGTATAAAACAGTCGTTTTCAGCCGTCTGTTTATACAGGGTTATTGGTTAAGTCGACCTATTCCCGTTAAGGGCGTGTAGTTTACATCTTTCCTGAATAATTTAACTATGAAACACCCTTTCCTAAACCTAACCATTTTCTAGATATTTGAATTTAATGGGTTTTTATCAAAAATTTTCGGCTATCAGCTTTTATATTTTGAATTTATAATAGTAGTAAGGTAGAAGAGGTAGAGTTTGTGAGTTTAGATGTGCGAAGGGTTATCTATGGATGAAACTTATATGGTTACTAATAACTACGGTTAAAAAAACTGGCAGCAGCTGTTAACTGCGTTTTATAATATTTTTCTTCGGAAGAATTGATGCCTGCAGTGATATATAATTTCAAAACGCGCATTTTATACGCCAATGCGTATTTTTATGCGCCATAATATGTATAGAAGTTATCTAATAATATACCATATTTTTAGCATAACAGCATGTACCACTATATTATTCTAGAAAAAAAAACATAAAAATCATTTCAGCTTAAAAAAGATAAGGAAAATATTAATGCACGATTTTGTGTAAACGAAACAAGTTTCAATGCCATTTGATGAATATCTATACAATATCTAGATAAAAATATTGAATGTCCCAAAACTGTTTTCAACTGATGAGTTGGCATCCTACTAATATTATTAATGTAAAAGTTTATAAATTTGTATGGAGATGAGTGGGTGTTTGTAACTCAATCACGCGAAAGCGGTAGGTTCGATTTAGAAGAAAATTTAACCATAGATACACAATAACCCAGAATATTACAAGAGGTTTATTAATTAAACAGAGTTTTTAGGTGGTAGTGAAATTCACAGTTAAGTTTTTTCAAAATAGAGGTCGCTACTTTTATTGTCAACGCGAAACTGCGGGCGACATTCTAGTGAAAAATAAAGATAACAAATTTCATTATAACGGGTAGGTAAGTGGTGTGTTCAATAGCTTTTTGGCTGGATAATCCAGCCTGGATATTGATATTGATTCCTGTTAAGTATGTGGTACACACCTCTAACTATATTCTCCAAGTCAAATAATGATCATTTTCCCATTGTCCCCATTCCCATGTCCATTTGTAACTGTTTTTCTACATCGTCGTAAGGAAACAAGAAGTATACTATCTGATCGTACTTTGCTATGTGTAGTGATCGTGTTTTGGTGTGTGTAGTGATCGTGGTTTGGTATGTGTAGTGATCGTGTTTTGGTGTGTGTAGTGATCGTGTTTTGGTGTGTGTAGTGATCGTGTTTTGGTGTGTGTAGTGATCGTGTTTTGGTGTGTGTAGTGATCGTGGTTTGGTGTGTGTAGTGATCGTGTTTTGGTATGTGTAGTGATCGTGGTTTGGTATGTGTAGTGATCGTGTTTTGGTGTGTGTAGTGATCGTGGTTTGGTATGTGTAGGTAACGTAGTTTGGTATATGAAGATATCGCGGTATGGTATGTGTAGATATCATGATATTGAATGTGTAGTGATCGTGGTTAGTATGTGTTGTGATCGTAGTTTCGTATGTGTAGGTATCGTAGTTAGGTATGTGTAGGTATCGTTGTTTGGTATGTGTAGGTAACGTGGTTTTGTATGTGTAGGTATCGTTGTTTGGTATGTGTAGGTAACGTGGTTTTGTATGTGTAGGTAACGTGGTTTGGTATGTGTAGGTATCGTGGTTTGGTATGTGTAGTGATCGTGGTATGGTATGTGTAGGTAACGTGGTATGGTATGTGTAGGTAACGTGGTATGGTATGTGTAAGTAACGTGGTTTGGTATGTGTAGGTAACGTGGTTTTGTATGTGTAGGTAACGTGGATTGATTTGTGTGTGTATAGCTGAGCTGGTGGTATGTGTTGTTACCGAGCATGGCGAGCACGCCGATGATCTTGACGGGCACGACTTCGCCGCGCGCGCGCACCTTGCTGCCGACCTCGATCACGTCGATCGGGTCGTTGTCGCCGCGAGCCTAACAAATTAAATTAATGAAAAAATAAGAATGACATGCTAAACTTATTATTTTAGGGGAGAGAATAGTATTGATACTTTTTGATAAGGTTAACTAAGAACGTTACTGTTTTAATAGGACAATACGACCTTTTTGAGGGGATTCCTAATTTTTTTTTTGTAAATTAAAAAAAAGATTTCAAGTACCATCTGTGTGTTATATTGTGCTAACATGTGCTTTATGATGTCTTTATGTACATAATTGTTTATTTATACCCTACCTGTGTGTCTGGGTGTATATGTTTGGGTGATTCCCATGTTTGAGGGACGGCTCCGTAGTTCCAGATGTATCCGTGGTGGGGGAACACATTGGCCACAAACCGAAGAGCTCCTTTCTTTATATCTTGTTTAATGGGATTCAATGTTTCAGTCATGCTAATCTCCATCTTGGCATTTGACCAACGAGGCACCTTTAATGAAATATTGTAATTATAAAGAGTTATGTATGAGAATGCAAAATTTTTGAGTTCAAATTATTTAATCAAGGAACTTTCCAACTATTGTTCTTTATGTTCATTTTAATAAGCCACAAGGTAACTCATAAAATAAGGTAAGAGATCACAAAGCAGTATAAATGTTTAGCAGGGCTTTCATAAGATTGTATCTGTTATTAAATGCATTACAGATTAATTACCTCAACTATCATATTTACTAGTTTCTTTTCCTTGTCAGCCCATAGTGGAATGTCATGCACTGGAGATATGGGGCCACTCTCATCACCTGGTTTTAACAAGGTTCATTTGTTTAGCATATGTGTTCTACTGAAGGAATAACATGTATAATCCATATATTATTTCAAAAAATACCAGATATTTCTATAAAATGGGTTTAACACAAAGTGCATGTAAATAAGCACTTAATCTATCAGATAACAACACAAACGAGTTAGACTTTCAACAACCTTGACATTCAGGTCTCTTCCTACTTCCCAGGATTGTGACATAAGAAACACTTCAACTTCATATCAGTAAATATTTTATCTACAAACAGATAAACTTGTAAAAGGAATTGTATGTACATTCACACAATAAATATCTACTTTTTATTATATAAAACTGAGTCAATATGTGGATTTGTAAGTATGACATCACAATAATATCTTATCTAGGTACTAAGTTTTTTATGATTCCAATATAATCTAATTATGTAAGAATAAGAAACAAAATAAGCTGTGAAACACAAATGTTTTCAACAGTTTAATGTAATTTTGTCAATATAGTACAGTTATTGCATCAGTGTTTACTATAAGTTTCTATATTTAATAAATATAAATATCGAATTCTTAGTAAATAACTGCAGCTTAGCAATAACTTGAGTTAGTCACTAACTAGTAAGTTATAATACAAAACATCTAACCTACCTACTTCATGTTACTGTATGGTTGCGAACTGTGAAAGTTCGCTAAGTACATATGTGTATTCTTCGTAGACTTACGGAAATAGACCCGGTAGTCTGGCGAGTAGAGGGAGCCTCTTTCTTCAGCGATGTACATATTGGAGAGGTTATTAGTAGCGCAGGCTTGAGATATACCACGACTAATGCAAGGCACTACCGATGCTACTCGACCGCGAATACTAGCGGACGTAGACAGCCAACACGAAACACTCACGGCGGCCACCGCGCAACGTGCTAATGACATTTTGATATTCGTCCAATCGCATTTCACACTGACAATGACTGTACTGTCAGATACCAATTGACATTGACATTAGAGTGACGACTTTTATACTGGTCCGAAATTGCTGGCAGCGCGCTTTCTGCACTATTTGCGTGCAAACAGTTGGACCATTAATACGAACGTTTGCATACTCTGAGCAATCTGACGTCATTAGTGACGTCACCGTTCAATGCTAACAGTGCAAACAAAAGATATGTAGTGCACTGTGTGCAGCAATGTCAGATGAATGTCAGTCAATGTCAAACTGACAACTAAATACTTTTGTCGTGGTCCTTTAATCGAATACGTGAAAACGTTGGTAAGCGTGCAAATGCGTGGACCAAAAAAGATATCATTACTCACAAACGTTAGCACTGATATCAATTTGGTCCACTTGTTGGTACGAACATATGCTTGACGTACTGTCAAAATGACAGGTGGTTTAATATGGGTCAGAATTATTGCATGTTGAGGTTTTCCCGATGAATCTGCTAAATATCTTTACATTAAACAATATAAGTTCAACAAAACTTGTCCGAAAGTTTAGATCTTACAAATTAAAGTATTCAGTTGTCAGTTTGACATTGCCTGACATTCATCTGACATTGCTGCACACAGTGCACTACCTATCTTTTGTTTGCACTGTCAGCACTGAACGGTGACGTCACTAATGACGTCAGATTGCTCAGAGTATGCAAACGTTCGTATTAATGGACCGAACGTTTGCACGCAAATAGTGCAGAAAGCGCGCTGACAGCAATTTCGGACCAGTATATTTAATTTGTAAGATCTAAACTTTCGGACAAGTTTTATTGAACTTATATTGTTTAATGTAAAGATATTTAGCAGATTCATCGGGAAAACCTCAACATGCAATCTTACTGACCCATATTTAACCACCTGTCGTTTTGACAGAACGTTCTAGCATATGTTCGTACCAACAAGTGGACCACATTGATATCAGTGCTAACGTTTGTTAGTAATGAAATCTTTTTTGGTCCACGCATTTGCACGCTTACCAACGTTTGCACGTATTCGATTAAAGGACCACGACATTAGAGTGCGTTCCACTATGTCCAAAAGGACCGCGACCACAACCGCTTCATTTCTGCTAAACTAAACCGACAGCAAGGTGATAAAAACTGTAAGTAGAATGGCATAGGCAACCGCAATAAGGCTACTCTCATGTCAAGTTATATTTTGAGCCCGAACGACATATTTTCGCCACCTTCGTTGTAACGGTGTCCACAATGTTAAACCGAACTATTTCCATTGTTAAATTTGCAATTTTTTGATTAAATTGAAGCCGCGATCAAATGTCACATGTTGTCAAACAGCAAACGACCGCGCTGACCCACGTCTGAATCACGAGCGTTGTGAGCTCAATGACGTCACTGATAACGCTGCAAGCACGACCACAACGATCGCGGTCGCAAAGTGGAACGGAAACGGGCGTGCGCCTCGAACGTTTTGGCCGATTAGTTGAACGTAGTAGCACGTTCAGAGATTACGCTCAAGGTGCGCTCGAGTTATTTAGAAGTGTGACGAAAAAAGTCTGTCTGCGCTGCGGCCTAGTACGCGCGTAGCCTTAGCTGTAGCGTAACTTTAGAAGTAATCATTTTCATTAAGAATTTCTTTTGTAAAAATAGCGTACTTATTGCTTATAGCTTCGCAAACCCACTAATGGAGGCAAATATTTGTGCCAATTACTCTGTGATGCTTGTTAATACAAAAAAGTATCAAAATTTAAACGCATTCACGAACATTTTTGTCTTAAAATAATTGAAAAAATATAAGCAAGTCATGATTGAAAAAAAACGATAAAAACATACCCTTTTCGAGAAAAATCCAAAAAACCTAAAATGTTGATGACCCCAATTAAGTTTTTAGCGCACGGGGATCGATGAGGACCTTTGGCACTTTATTTGCAATACAAAATACAAATAATGGTAAATAACTAAATACTGTCTGCCTGCTGCATTTATTTAACATAAAAAAAATAAAATGTCCTCTCAAATAATTATATTGTTACCGTTGAGTACCTACGTAGAAAATGATAAAACTCTAGCTAGAGCATATTGTACGTATCGTGGGAAAGTAATATTTGAAATAAGCGATACAAAATGTTTTCAACTACTAATAATACTATGCTGCTCGCTGTGTATGTGTGTATGATTTTCAACAATTTAATGTTGGCGAGCTTTTGCCCGACGATGTTTTGCAGTGGGCGCGCATGCAACTCTCGTTAGCCGCGACCCAGAACACAATAATTTTTTGATCTAACCTTAAAAAGCTTAGTTAAAAAGTAATAAATATGAGTAGATATGTTACGGCTAATACCCGAAGTGCGGTTTCACCTAGTTTTAGCCGGTTAGAAGTGTTTTTAATATGGAAAACTGTAAAAAAAATATACCTATGTATATAAAAACTGGCTTCAATCATGAGTCGACGGAGTCCCGCTACGTATCAAAAAAGTAACCTAACTAACCTAACCTATTGATGTTCTAACCGGCTAAAACTAGGTGTAGCCGCTCTTCAGGTATTAGCCGTAACAGATAGGTACATTTCATAAGTAGTTTACATTCATTACAATGCATAGGTATAACTTTTCCTTGGAATTGATTGAGCCATACAAACATATTTTTATGTAATTACAGTAAAAAATGCTTCTATAGTGTAAAAAAAATCCCAAACGTTAAAGTTTTAATTATTTTAATCTTAAAATATTTCTATACATAATTATGGATGTATGAAGCTGGATTTCTACGGTGCGCGGACCCGCACCTCGGTGCTTAAAATAAGGTTTACTTTACAAAGCTTTAGTTAAATTATTCCATGTATCGCTTCGTACTGTTGTAATTTTGGCCAACTTTATCACGAAATTAATGTTGGCTAACTTAAAATATATTTTTCTTACTTCACTTAACAACCTAATAGAAATCACCTTTAAGGATGAATAAATAAATCCATAACGTGGTTAGGGAAGAGTTAGTGTACGTTTGTTTACATGAAAAGCAATTTTGTATAATCTTGACGTTCACAGTTCACATCGATGACGTCATACACTACGCCGCTACGTGGACTACAAGCTTACTACGACGTAGAAGCTACGCCGGCCGGCATTCGCTCTTTCACAGCTACTTTAGTTAAGTTTAGCAAAAACTTTGCAATATCAAATCTTAATCGATTATCGATCGACCTTGGTCAGTTTAAAAAATAGGCTTTGTGACGTGTTACTCTGTCATTTCCATATCAAAGATATCCTACTAATATTATAAACGTGAAAGTTTGCGAGTATGGATGTATGGATGGATGTATGGATATACCTTTGGATGTTTGTTACTCTTTCACATAAAAACTACTGGATGGATTTTGATGAAACTTTACAGTTATATAGGTTATACATCAGAATAACATATAGGGTACTTTTTACCGCAAGAAAACTAATCATTCCCAAGGGAAACCGACTTCCACGCGAACGGAGTCGCGGGCGGCCACTAGTATGTTATATGTATGTACAGTTTCATAAAATTCACAAGCAGTGAGAATATATTAGGAAGGAACTTCATAGAATTTTTAAAAATCGAATTTTCGTCCTTTCGTTCTGGATCTACAACTCCCGACCGCTTCGCTGCTCTTTTTATTTACCGCCGCGCTGCGCACTTCACCCCTGCATTTTTTCAGTATCTAACCATGTTTTTGTCTTGTGCATTACATCTTCATGAACTAAAATTATTTTTGTAAATGAATCAGCCTTCTAGACCTTACATATTTTGTGATCTAGGTTTATGAAGGTAATCAAGTCAGCGTCAGTTGAATTCTTTATATTTAACTTACTGTGGTACTCCGTTAACTCCAGTTACAAAAGCAATAGTCACAGCGCGCAAAAGTTTTGACGTTTTAATTAATTACAACATAAAAACTTGGCCTAGTTGTGTTTTTTTAATTAATCTCACATTTTCGCATTGGTATGTCTATAACTTGAATTATTTGACAGTGAGAGAGAGATGTGAGAACAACATTCTGAAATTTACTTAGTGTAGTGAAATTTACTATGTTCAGGATCCTATTAAAAGCTACAGTAAAGGTAAACAAATAAAATAGTCAAATGGCGATTAAGCCTTTTGACACAAATGACGTTGGTGTGTATCACAGTTGACCGTTGACCGCATGAAGTCATAATAAATCCTAGGTATCCCTATTCTACCTAAAACCCAGTCAGTAAAATAACCTAAATGAATCATAACTTATGAATAGAACAAAGATAGAAAAAAATCATAAATCAAGATTGACAATGTTCTCATACGGTTAGCTGCAACATTTCTATATAAATAACTAAAGAGTTTTTTTATATATAAAACTAGCGACCCGCCCACGCTTCGCAATGGTGTAATTGTGTCCGACTTCTTCACGAAAAATTGTTTTTTAGCTAACTTTAAACAACTTTTTCTGAATGTTCTTAATTCACAAATTTTAATGAATACATTTCCTAAAAGAAGGCTAAAATCGCATTAAAACCCGTCACGTGGTTTAGGAGGAGAGGACAAACATACAAACAGACAGAATTAGCGACTTGGATTTATACTATGTAATGATAATGATGTCAATAAGTAACTTATTTTAGCCATCTTTGTTTAAAGGGTCGGTATCAACCGATTTTGTCAAAATTTACCACAAATAATTACTACCCTAGTATCTTTTCCTCTTCATTAATTTGGCTGTTGTAATAATTTTATTAACATAAGAAGATATTTGGGGAGGTACCTAAAGTCTGGCTGTAGACATCGACTGCAGTGACTCATGGGCTGATTGAACCGGTGAAATATCACCGTCGCACATAAAACTCAATTGAACTCAGTACATATTTAAATTTCATAACACTATGTAATACAGTTTGAACACTGATATACCATAAATAGCGTCATACGTTATAATGTGCAACATTTACAAGACTTGTCTTATTATTAGGTAAATAATATTTATTCGTTTACATAGCTTGAGGATATTATATCAATCAACTGGAAAACCACAACTTGTCTGGCGCATGCCAAACACGTTACTGTAATGGTATGTAGATTAACATATATGGATTAACTAATGTCTTAAATTAACCCAAGTTTCAATTTAAGTTTTAGTTTTATTTTAAAATTTATTTTATTTTTATTTTAAAATAAAAACTAAACTTAAATTGACACTCCGACATGAGTTTAAAATGGAACTTGAAACACTTTCCTCTTACCCGTTAGGTATTATTATATCTGTGCTCTTACAAATGTAGTATCCTTTACGTCAGGACTCATCGCAATTAGCAGTTATTTGACATCGCGGGATATCATCATTATAATCATCATCATTACATAGTATAAATCCAAGTCGCTAAATCTGTCTGTTTGTATGTTTGTCCGTTATCTCCTTTTAAACCACTTAACGGATTTAATGGAGATTTCACCATTTTTTAGGTATTTTTTTTTCATTTAAATTTGTAAATAAAGAACATTAAGAAAAAGTTGTTTTAAGTTAGCTAAAAATAATGTTTATCCAACTTTCTCACATCAGAATTATATTTCCTTATCACAAATAACTATTCAAAAACGGTAAAGCTAACTGGTTTATACTTGTAGGTTGGAATCCTTATGACGTCACGCGAAGCAGTTGACCGCAGGTTTGAACGTGTCGTTCGACATTTTATTTGTATTTTCCTTACTACTTAGTTATAAGGATCCTGCACTCTTTACAGCAATTATTTCTCGACATTAAATGCCAGTTATTAGACGTATTCATAAACTTTGTGAACTAAAATACCTTCTCAGTCTATAAGTTTCTAGTGTTACAAGTTGATTACTAACTTACAATGTTTAAACTGTCGTGCGTTGTATTTGTGTATTTGAATATGGGCATTGATGCAGCACCGCAGTAAGTTTAATATCAACAATTTTGTGGACTTTATTTTTTAACTATAAGGATCAATGTATCAAATGTATTTATGAAAATTTGTGTGTATCAAGCCATGTCAATCCTCACCAAACAAAGTTATAACGCCGAAACTGTTTTGCGTCTATTTTTTACATGTGTGATTTAGGACTGATTCATGACTTTTTGCATTCATGCATTTTCAAAATTCATTTTCATTGAACTTTCAAATTAAGATTACTGCTTGAGCACACATATTTTTTATATTTATATTTAACTGTAAAGAACTTTATCTTAGAACATTTTTTTTTTAATATATTGTACTTCTTATAAATACGACTAATTATAAAGAAGCAGAAGAAATATCAATTAAATATGTTTCAGGTCAGTAAAGTTACGGCTGCCCTCACTACATGTCAACGATAGAATTAAAATTACAGGAACAATGAAGCCTAACTATAAAAAGTAAGTTAAGGAAGATATTAATAATGATATTACCATGGGTTGATCTATTTACGGTACATTCCTCAATAGTTTTCGTAGAACTTTCATTGTCCCTACTAATATTATAAATGTCGAAATGTGGATGTGTGTTTGTATGTTGCGCTTTCACGTCGAAATTGCTAAACCGATTTTAATGAATTTAGAGAAGAAGACATAGTTCAGCACACTACACCTTTAAGTCTCATTGCCACGGGAAAAACACTTTTATCGCCTACGAGTACCTACTAGTAGTCTAATAATTCATTATGTTGGTTTCAGGTTACAGTTTATATTTTATTACGACACTTCTCCACATGAACAAGTTATCAAAATACCTGATAATATTGAAGATTATATAGTTGATGGTAAGTTTACTAACGTTTAATTGTTAAATTCCTATGATAATAATAATAATGGAATATTCCGAATACTTGTCAATGATTGATTCATCTTCTACCTTGTACAGGCGTTGAAATAGAAATACAGTTATATTACGAATAAACATGATCAAAAGCTCGTTACTATTAAGTGACTTGACTGACTTATGAACTTTCTTTTGCAGATAAATTTTCCTTTGAATTTCTACTGGCTGACGACGTCGTTCATTTAACTGCCGAGACTACAGAGAGTTTGAGATTGAACGAGTTTAGAATAGCTGATGTCAAATATATAGGGGTTGCTGGCGATGCCAATAGAATATCCGGACTGGAGATAATATTCAAGAACTTACTAATGCCGAGTTAGTTGTAATGTGCAGCATGATGTGGAAACTAACTCATAGCCAACAAGGGGTTACTTTTCGTATCTCAATGAAACGTTATTCAAACAATACTCTGAAAGATCCCGAGAAAGAAACATAGAATTATCTCCTACTCAGATAGGAACATATTATATTGTGGTTTGATGGCCAAAATACCAAATATTCAGTTGTACCTAGTCTGGCTATTAGAAGACATACGTCTACACTTTTTTTACGATTAGGTTTAATATTTATTTTAAATTTGTTGTATATGAAAGCGAACGCTAATTAGGGTCAAGTGGGGGACAGTGTAACAAAAAAGTTTTTATTTTTAGAAAATTAACTGTTTATTATAACGTTTTCTTACTATTTACTATAAAATCAGAAGTCTTTAACCTTCAGATTAGGCTTGAAATATTATTAAAATTGTACTTAGAAACTACTTATTTTTTTAGTTTTCTGAGATCACAAATTTGTTATAGTGTGCCCCCGGGGTGGGGTACAGTTTAACAGCCCTAGGGGTACAGTGTAACAAGATGGAGTACACTATAACAGTAGTAACTTTTTCACCGTTTTCTTCCTTTTTTTCTTTTCTATGCCTGAACACGCCTTTTTTCTTAACATATCGGTATAAAGTACCGTAGTTCACATTCCTTCTCTCGGCTCCTTTTCTTAAAGGTACTCTCTATTCAACCAGTTCTATAGCTTCTTTCATGTCATTAGCATGGTGCAGGCTAATTTCTGTCTTCCTTTTCCTATTTCAAACCAGTTTAGATCATGCGTACCTGAAAAAAAAATAGCTGAAAAACATCAAAGGGGGCAAAGACTATAACATGTTACACTGTACCCCGTAACACTGTACCCCGCAACCTACTTCAAAAAACAAAAAATCGTTAATATCTTATAGGTAAGAAAATGCAATAAACTTTGTTTTCTATTTAATCACCAACCTTTTGAAGATTAAAGGAAACATATATTTTTTCTACGAAAACCTAGAACTCTCCTCCTACGTAGTTACAAGGGCATTAATTTGGAGGCACTACAGCATGATGCTTCAAATGTTGACTGGGGTCCAGTTTCAAATTGCTGTGATTTAGATGACAAAATCAAACACTTTAATAGGTTGTTACTTAATATTTATGACACTCATGCACCTTTAAAGCGTATTAAAGTAAAATATAATCCGGCACCCTGGTTGACTGACAGTATCAAGAGCTTGATGGCATCACGTGACAAGGCTAAACGGCGGTTTAAGCGTTTTCCGACAGATTCAAACATTGATCGTTTTAAAACTCTGCGCAACAAATGCAACCGTATGTGCCGAGAAGCGAAGAGACAATACTTTCACGACTCCCTGCATAACCGTAGTCCAGCTGAAGTTTGGAGCTTCCTTAAATCCGTTGGTATCGGCAAATGCTCTAATGATTCTGTCAAGGATGTTGACTTAGGTTCACTCAATACCTATTTTTCTACACCTCCTAGTATTTTGGATCCTAATGTTAAGTCTTTGACGCTGAAGAATCTTGCCGATACCCCTTCCACTCATCCTCATTTCATGTTCTCCAATACCTCTGAGGAGAACGTCAAGAAAGCTGTTCTATCTATTAGCTCTGCAGCTGTTGGCCATGATAGTGTGTGTTCAAAAATGATAACCTTAATTCTTCCTCAGTTACTTCCTATTCTTACTCATATTTTCAATTTCTCCCTATCCAATTCAATTTTTCCCCGCACTTGGAAATATGCTCATGTTATCCCTTTACCTAAAACATCCAATCCATCTACCTTTTCCGATTTTCGACCTATATCTATCTTACCTTTCCTTTCTAAAGTCCTCGAGCACATAGTACATGGCCAGCTATTTAGTTATCTTTCGTCTTTCCATCTTCTTAACCCCTTTCAATCTGGTTTTCGTCCTGGCCACAGCACCACATCAGCACTCATCAACGTCACTGATGATATTCGCTTGGCCATGGAAAATAAATCTCTCACTATTCTCATTCTTTTAGACTTTAGTAACGCTTTCAACTCTGTTGACTTTGACGTTCTTCTCGGTACCCTTAAATCCTTGAATGTTTCACTTCCCGCATTATCCTGGTTTGACTCTTACCTTCGTGGCCGCTCGCAGCGTGTTCGCCATGAAGAGACTTACTCTGATTGGGCTGATCTTGTTGCGGGTGTGCCGCAGGGTGGTGTCCTGTCCCCTTTACTTTTCTCAATTTTCATTAATTCCGTAACCCATGTCATATCCTCAAAGCTCTACCTTTATGCTGATGATCTACAAATCTATCGACATTGCCATGTTTCAAACATCTCTTCCACTATTTTATCTATTAATGATGATCTAGAACGCATCGGATCTTGGGCTTTGTCATTTGGTCTCCCTATCAACCCAAAAAAATCGCAGGCCCTAATTATAGGTAGCAGATCGATGAGAAATCGCCTTGATGTTTCTACTCTGCCTCCTCTTCGACTTAATGGCATTACGATCAATGTTTCCAACACTGCTAAAAACTTAGGTGTTACTCTTGACTCTTACTTGAGCTGGGGCGCACACGTTAGCGAAGTTAGCCAAAAAGTTTATTACTCGTTCCACTCGCTGAAGTGCCTTCAAACTTATCTCCCATTGGCAACTGTAATCTCCCTATCCCTAACCCTAATACAACCTATCATCGACTATGCAGATGCTTGTTATCTTGATGCCAACGAGGAACTATTAAATAAACTGGAGCGTCTGCAAAATCTGTGTATTCGATTTATTTTTAATCTCAAAAAGTTTGACCATGTGTCTCAATTTCGCAGAAAACTCCAGTGGCTCCCAATCCGTCTTCGTAGAGACACACGTATCCTTTGCCTCCTTCATAAAATACTTAATAATCCTACCTACCCGTCCTACTTACGTGATCGCTTCACTTACAATAACCCACCCGGCGTGATTTGCAGACCACTGAAAGCGAATCTCCTTTCTGTTCCTTCCCATTCCACAGATTTTTATTCCTATTCCTTTTCTGTCCATGCTGTCAGACTTTGGAACTCTCTTCCACACGAAATTCGAGAAATAAAAACTATCTCACTTTTTAAAAAACAAGTTAAATCTTTCTATATAGCTCTCATTTAGTATTATTATTGCAATTATTTTTATGTTATATATACCTATATATATATATATATATTTGATATTATTATATTATTTATTTTTATAAGTAGTATTTGTATTATATATTCATGTAACATATATAATTGTGTTATTTAAGTATAATATTTTGTTTTATTAAATAATTTGTAATTGTATGTATTGTATATTATATATATAATATATATACACACAAAATTGCTTCTCTACCCTCTCTTCAACTATGGGTCTCTTGGAAGAGATTTCTTTAGGAATAAGTATGACCCTTGTATTTATATTTTATTTTAAGTGCTTCTTACATCCACATTTATTTGTGTGTAAATACATGAAATGTTAAATAAATAAATAAAATAAATATATTTAATCACCAGAAAAAAATGGTTTTCCAACAAAAACAAAACTTCACTAGCGAAATTATTCACAAATTTTTTAGATAAAACTATAAATTCGAGATTTTTTAGTTCACTCAGCAATTTGACGTTCGATGGCAGCTGTTTAAGATGGCAGCACATGAGGTTCACAAACACGTAAAGAGACACAACTGATAAATTAGAAAGAGACTGAGATAATCTCGTTGTTATACTGTGCCCCTTGTTACACTGTTCCCCACTTGACCCTACTTACTTACTTGTTTTCGAAAACGGCTGTTCTACCGATGACTAAATTTTTTTAATTAGATTAAATGAGCAGGTGTTATAAACGCTTTATTGTAATTTATACCTACACTTATTTTGTGTTGGTAAATTGATGTTATAACTTATTTTGTCAAATAAATGTTGAAAACACTGTTTATTTGTTACACTAGCCACGTAATTTTCGTGGTTTTACCTTTATATTGTAAAGCAAGAGTTGAGACTGGTGTATGTTTATTCACAAAATTAACAAAAGAGATGCTGGGAGTAACAACTTAAAAAAAAGCCGAGGTGTCGTACCTACTCTTTCATCTCTTCCAACTTTCTTATCATATTGTTAATTGATGTAAGTGTATTTTCATTATTGCATACAAATTTTTAACAGCAGTTAAAAATGACAGTACTTTTATCTGCGTTGATGTCTTTTGTATAAAGACTAAAGCATAGCCTAAAATAGGTAACTCAATAACGCCATAGGGCATCCTCAAGATGGGGTGATTCTGTGTCTTTCGAGTGACATAAACTACTATCAAAAAACGTCAAAATTCAATCATTAGTATGAAAAAATGAACATTTTCTTGCGGTCATAGCGGTCTAAAACAATTTGAGTTACGGAATCACCCCGCTTGTACAACTGCATGCAGTTAAATGCGATATCTAGGCTAGGAGTAATATCAAAGCTTGTACCATAATATACGTTATTTTGTCAATTTACATTCGTATTAAACTATTCGTTTGAATAGTTATGTTTAGGTGAAATCATGGTAAAATGAAATATTTTATATTGATATTGTTGTCAAAAAACTAATTAAGTAACTAGAAGTTTTTTTTTTTGAAAGTGAAAACTTTAGCAAATAAAAAAAATCCTATTTTTATTTGTAAAATGTCTGTTTGTCATGCGTTTTTGTCTAATGACAAGATCCCATATTGACTAGATACCCATCAAAAACATAAATGTAAAATGAGAGCCAAGTCCAATATGATGTTAATAACAAAAGAAGTGAGATCTAAATGGGTGCCAAGTTCAATAGACAGTCAAGTTTTTCTTTATGATATAGGGAGCAAACGAGCATGCGGGTCACCTGATGGTAAGTGATCACCGCCGCCCATGACTACCCGCAACCCTGTGGGTGTTGGGGATGTGTTGCTGACTTGGCTAGTTTGTACCACTTCATAGTATAAAACAAAGTCGCTTTCCGCCGTTTGTGTGTCTGTATGCTATATAAGATCTATAAAATTACACGTGTAGGTACATAGAAAAGTGGAGATATCTAATAATGGCAGATAATAAAAGTAGCACCTAATAAATTATTCTAAATTAGGTAGGTATGACAAGAATGGCTTAATAAAAAAAAACATTTTTTTTTAAATACACTTCCACACAACGCATGCTAGTCAGATACATACACAGGATACATACCTACTGATTATAAGACATAGGGCGGGTTGTATCAAACAGTTGGTTAACGTATCATACGTACGTAACGTCGAACGCAGGCTCAGAACGCAACTTTGTCCTTTGTGTCTTGAAATCCTAAAGCCGGCTGTACACATGGGGCCAAGGTGTTGGGCCAAAGTGTTGGGCAAAAATGATGGATAACCAAGATTGGTGAACAGCATATTGGCTTACTGATCATTCTGCATTGGCGCTTGAAAGATGGACATAGAAGTTCTAGCAGCCGCGGCAATTTATTTATACAGTGCGTTTAATTATTACGTACATGTGCACCAAAGTATAGTGACTAAAAAGAATTGGCGCAAAAGAAGGTGATGGATGGTGACTATTCATCGGAATAGAACTGAACAAGACACCAACGTGTGAATGCTGTTTGCGGAGCGCGCCAAGGTCCTTTGATGTGTGCACAAAAAACCGACACTATTCGGATGGCCTGCCAATGTTGGCGCCAACTAGACCAACTAAGCCAACATACCGCCAGGTGGCTCTCTACACGTTGGCCTAACACGTTGGCCCAACACCTTGGCCCCATGTGTACAGCCGGCTTAAAATTGAAATGAATAGGGGATATGCATAAAATTTTAAATGGCCTAAAATATTTTTTTCTGGAATACTTATTATCGTTATATTATAATGCAAAAGTTTTTTTTATTTATTTATTATTTAAACCCCTAAAATAATATTTAAAAAGTGCAAAATAAGGGAGCGAAATTCAAACTTCCAAAACGCGCCACCATTGGTCGAACGTAATGTGACGTCATCTGACACGACATTGCATTCATCAGCGTCGAAACTTATACTGTTTTACAAGTTTTTGGGAAAAAAATAAATAAATTTAATCTATATTCTTGTGCTGATTGTCATGAAGTTTAGTTTAGATTGGTAGTGAATCTTTGACGATGACTGAAGCTGGTTCTGTCATAGCACATTAGGACAATCTACCGAGAACAGGTGCATTTATGATAGCATATAATTTTGCATCTGTCGCGTCTCCAAGGCGCGATGTGGGTTGTGGTGGTGTAGCAAATGACAACCCCAGATTCTTCTTTGATATTAGATTTAATAATGTTTACAATTTGATGTTGCGTGTTCAACGGTTGGTTGGCAAGTGAAGTTATACAAAGAAAGAAACAAAAACTAGACCAAATATGTAGTTGAGACGTATTGCTATAGAAAAGACGTAGGCGCGCAGACAGCTTCGAAACCCGATTATACGAGCGCAGAGATCAGAGGATGTTTCATAGTATATTTAAAACCATAATATAGATTTTTATTCATAAACGCACACAGCAGTTTACTTAAAATACACCAAAACATTTACATATTGACACAAAAATATATGAGGCAAAACTCCTTTCTTCAACCGTAGAGTACGTTTTTCTCCTTGCTCTTTTATTAAATTGTATTCAATATAATTTTCTGTATCTTCCTTTACCTGGAATAAATCAACAACCATAAAAAATTCGTAAAACCACAACAGGAATAAAGTTTTAATAGAAAGTTATAGCTACTGATCTTTTCTTATAGGGTGGGTTAATTTTATACCGAATTTTCTAATGTTCAATAGCTAATGCAAAACTTACTAATTCACATTAAGCTGTATATAAATAAAGTATACTTTCGTTAAAATGATCTTCACAACAATATGAACAAGATTTAGGAGATATATTATCCCTTCTCATCACCTTACACGACCGTCTTCGTATTTTCGCATCACTTGAAATACGAAAAAAACACTTTTTCGGGTGTTTTTCGAATAGTATTTGTGCACTCCGGTACTATGCAATACTAATAAGATAATTTTTTGGCTTCTTCCATGGTTTTAAAGCTATTAAAACTGTAAATATGTATGAAATAACTGAAAAGTTCATAGTAAAGTCCCACTGGACGTGTCGTGTGACGTCACGCAAAGCGCGCGCAAAATGGCGGCGTTTCAACTGCTTTAATTTTTTTAATGTTTTAAATTTCGTTTTTAAAAATATCTAAAGTATTTTGAAGATTTTTTATATTTTTTTATATGTTATAATGTCGTAAACTATTAATTTAAGGCAAGAAAAAAAAACATGAATATCCCCTATTGTCTTTGGCTGTCACTGTCAGTGTCAAAGAAAGTTTAAAACGATTTTCATGTTCTTTGTTGTTGTTTTGCGAAACAAAATCTTTTTACCTTTTTATTTTTGAGAGGTTTGCAAAAACTATTACTGTCGCCTTAGTCTTAACCTGTTTTGCTGTTTGAGATACTAAGAAACCGAAAAGCAATCGTACTATCAAAATGGTGGGGCTGGAGACCGACCCTAACCGTGACGACGAATGTGACAACATTGGGCTAGGATGTGCGCTGGAGCACTTTTCTGAACATGAGGAAGTAATGAACATGATCGATAATGTAAAAAATATTTATAACACTCCAGCTTTAGAGATGGAGTACGATAGATTGTACACAATCCTGAAACAATACTATGAGCAGCCTCACCTTCTGGATCCTCATTTAGACAAGATTCTGACCAAGTGCCTAGGCTTGGTGAAAGATAAGGATATCCCCTTTGGTATAAAGCACGCAACTTTCAATTACATGTACCAGATTATTAGAATTCGTGGGTACAAAGTTGTGGTTCGGCATCTACCACATGAAGTGAGTTATTTAATTTTTTTTTGTTATACAAAATAAATAAAAAACGAAATAAATAAATTAAAAACTCCTTATTCCAGGTTTCAGATTTGTTGACTGTGTTGCAATATCTAGAAGCTCAGGATCCTAATGACAAGGAGACATGGCGCAGTAGATTTGTTTTACTTCTGTGGCTATCCATTGTCGTAATGATTCCTTTTCATATGAGCAGACTGGATGGATTTGCTCCGTCACCATCTGGTAAAATATTAATTATCTAACAAAGATGTAACCCCAAAAATTTACACAAACAACTTTTAATGAAGTTCATCTTCTACTGTATTAAGTTGGTGATGCAGAAAAAGATCTAACAATGTATATAAATTTGCCGCTTTCAGATGATAGTGAAAAAAAACTGACAGTGATGGAAAGAATATTTAACGTTTGCAAGACATATGCACTGAGTAGAGACTCTTGTGCTGAAGCTAGTGCTTATTTAGCTTCTAAATTTTTAACTAGGTAAGCCCTTAAACCATAAGAAATGTCTTTATAATGATTCTTTGCTGCCTTGATTCCTTTCCCTTTTTTAATACTGATTACAGAAACATTTGTTATAAACAAATATTATGTAGTCTCAAAAAGTACAACACAAACTATATGAATTCCAGATCTGACGTCAAAGAATTGTACATGAGTGCATTCTTTGACTGGGCTTGCGAACTTAACTCCAACCTTCAACAAGAGGAGCATATCCACTACGGAGTCCTGGCTGCAGCAGCCGCTGTTCTTAAACATGGCAAAAGGGAAGATTTACTGCCATACGCTTCTAGGCTATTGGAGTGGGTAACCAATCAAAATTACCAGATGTCAAAAGCAATGCTGGTCAGAAGATATGGAGTGAAAATAGTGCAGAGAATTGGTGAGTTCATGTGAATTAATGGTCATTTATAAATTACATGAAATGACATAAGTAAAGCAGTTGTGAAACTAATTTTTATAACAATACATTTTTAAATTTGTGATAAGAAATACTATTTTTGGTTCCATAAAAAAAAACGATTTTCGTTGCAATGCAGGTTTGAATTTAAATATCACATAACACCTTGACAAAACATAACAATGAATCAAACTAGATTCCAAAAAACATAGAAAGAACAATGTCATAGTTTTGTGTTCATTTTATATATTTTTTACTTATAATTTTGAAGGCTAGTCACTACATAGTATAAAACAATGTCGCTTTTTTGTCCCTATGTGTGCTTAAATCTATAAAACTATGCAACAGATTTGGATGCGGTTTGTTTTAATTCAAATTCAAATTCAAATTCTTTATTTGTCAATATGGGTAAAGGAATAAAGTTGTCAAAAATATAATAGAGAGAGTGATTCAAGAGAAAGGTTTACATGTATAATTACATAGTGCAGGGAAAGGAGTTTTACTCCGAATTTACCGCGTGCGAGGCCGCGCGGGTAAAAGCTAGTATGAGATATTCTGCTCGTGGTCCAGGTTTGACGTTCCTGCGGCCGCGCGTGGCGTCGTGGCGGTACACGCAGGGGTCACGGTCGCTGGGGGTCACGCTGGGGGGCACGCCGGGGGGCACGCCGGGGGGCACCGTCGCCGCCGGGGACCACAGCGACGCCACCGCCGACACGCAGGATGACGATGAGGATATACCACAAGAGGTAAGGGTGATACAAGTGGAATGAATTACTTGAATGGAATTCTACCAGATTCTAGTAGACAGCCTCTCTAGTAACTAGAACATTAGAACGGTTTTTATGGTAAGTTATTGATGAAGAATTTGTGGTTATATATACCAGGAGGTTATGAAAACAAAATATTGTTATAATTAATACATATATTTTTCCAAATTTTAATCATTTCTTTTATAAAGAGAAATAGCTTAATATTAAGCTAAAAATATGATAAGTAGGTACTATTTAGCTAAATATTAAGTGGTGTTATTGTTGTATGTATATGATGGTGTTGAGTGGTATGTTATGTTATGGTATGATGTGTGGTAGGTTGGTTGGTTGACGGCGGACTGTCGAGAAGAGTGGTGTGCTGCTATGTCTGTTTGATGGTCGGTGTAGCATACAGGCGGCAAATTAAATTTCATATGGGCGGCAAATTAAATTTCATAGGGGCGGCAAAAAATTAAAAGCCTACGGGCGGCAAACTGTAAATCCGCCACTGGGTCAGGTGGAGGAGGTGGTGGAGCTGCTGCTGTGCTCGCTGCGCGACGAGGACACGGTGGTGCGCTGGTCGGCGGCGAAGGGCGCGGGGCGGGTGGCGGCGCGGCTGCCGGCGGCGGCGGCGGGCGACGTGTGCGCGTGCGTGCTGGCGCTGTTCACGCCCACCGAGCGCGAGACGGCCTGGCACGGCGGCTGCATGGCGCTGGCCGAGCTCGGTGAATATAAAATTACGTTATTAACAGACATTAAGTTACAAGTTTTAGCAAAAAAAATGTAGGATAAAGAAAGAAGTGGCTGACTCACCGAAACTCCACGGCTGGTTCAGCGCAGGGTTAGCGGAGACTTGCTGCAGCTAAATGCTTAAGCTTAATGCAAAAAATACCTAAAAGCTGGTGAAAACCGCATTAAAAGCCCTCAACTGGTTTAGGAGGAGTTAGCGGCCAAACAGACAGAATTAGCGACTTGGATTTATACTATGTAAAGATGATGTTAAGGAACACTCCGAATCACATTTGGCCAATTTTTTCACGCATTTTGCAACTTGTACTTGCTCTTGATTTAAGACGAAAAACTAATAAAGAATTTATAAAACTCTTTTGTCTGAATGCAGCTTCTTTGTGGCCGAGTTATCACTGAGTCGATATTTTCAGTTGTCTTGTGAGTATCGATAAAGTAAAAGATGTGATCGGTAACATGGTCGACCGAACTGTTGAATGTCTCTGAGCTGCCGGCGGCAACACGCGGCATTTCGGACACAAGAAACTCGGACACCTTGGAAAAAATAATAATAAAATTTAAAATCCATACATTGGCCAAGGTATCCGAGTTTTTTGGGTCCGAAATGTCGTCCACCCAAAATGTCTTTGTTGAGAATGCTGCGGCGGCATGGCCGGCGGTAAAGCCGTCGGCGGATGACGCCGGGCTATGAGGATCCACCCTTAGCTTGTACTAGTAGATAAAAATATTGTAAAGGGTAAAACAAAAGCGATGTACGAGGGTGCGTTTTTAAGTTCGCGGAATGAGAGGGTTGGAGGGGGGTGATTAGGCTCATTAGGACCGAAACGCGTTCAGTGACTCATAATTAGTATAAATACGAGGTTTCATTGTTATCAGACAATTAGTCTTTGAGCTATCGTCAACCAAGCAACATAATCGGGAGTGAATAATCACGCCGCCGCAAAAACAACAACGCGTAGAGTGTTCACGTGCATTTTTGGACCTCTGCAGTGACGACAAGGATGGTGTATTGAGTCGAATTTGTTACTGGAGACGAAACTTGGGTTCATCATTATGAACCTGAGTCGAAACAAGACTCCATGCAGTGGCATAAAAAGGGCACAGCACCCCCCAAGAAGTTAAAGGTGTCACAGTCAGCTGGGAAACTCATGGCAACGGTCTTTTGGGACTCAGAAGGAATATTGTTGATCGATTATAAAGATAAAGGTGTTTCTATAACCGGAGAATACTACGCTTCAATATTAGAGCGACTAAAAGAAGCCATTAAAGAGAAAAGACGGGGAAAATTGACGAAGGGTGTGCTGCTTTTGCACGACAATGCGCCCGTCCACAAGAGTCGCGTTGCGTTGGCTGCCCTGCATAAGGTGGGCTTCGATATTTTAAACCACCCACCCTACAGCCCAGACCTAACCCCGAGTGATTATTACCTCTTCCCAAAAATTAAAAAAAGAGCTTCGGGGTAAAAAATTTACCACCGATGATGAAGTTAAGGGGGCAGTTTCAGCGTATTTTGAAGACAAAGATAAAACATTTTTTTATGAGGGTATAAATAAATTAATTGAAAGGTCTGAAAAATGTATCCGTCTTGCAGGTGAATATATTGAAAAGGAAAAATAATTTGTTTTTTTTATTTCCACCCCTTTCCCTCCATTCTGCGAACATAAAAACGCTCCCTCGTATTTTAAATCGATTTACAATACCATACCAACAAAACTACAGTTTAACTCTGTCTAATCATTATTACATTGTATAAATTAATGTCGCTAATCGTGTCTGTTAGTATGTTGGTCCGCTGTATCAATTCGGTTATTTTTTTCACTTACATTCATAGGTGGATTTACCACTAGGCTGAGTAGGCTGGAGCCTAGGGCGGCAGATTGGTTTCTATTTAATTATTTTTCAAAAATATACTTTAAAAAAAATTACAAGTAACATTTTACAAGTGAGTAATTTGTAGACATATTGAGTGTCATTTACCTCCATTTTTTACTTATATAATATTCCAAAGTAAAGTAATTTATCATCTTTTTGAATTTGTTTTGTTAGGCGGATTCTAAGGGGGGCGGCAGATTTGCTTCTATTTTTTATTTGATCAAAAACATACATTGAGAAAAATTGTCTTAACATTTTTCAAGTGAGTAATTTCAAGCCATTTTGAGTGTTTCGTATCCATTTTTAAACATTATAACATTCCAAAGTAAAGTTATTTATTATCTTGTTGGATTATTTTAATTGTTTATGTCTATGGTAAAGCCTTACTAGAGCAGTAAGGGCATAGAAAAACGGAGCAAATCTAAAAAATTAATGTTAAACAACGAAATACATTACGTTCGCGTGCGGAAGCGGCTATTACAGTTATGGTATGGCAGCATTTTCGACAGTACTGAATGAACGGTATTTTATACTCTTATGAAATTGACACTATGGCAGTAGCAGTATCTGCCAAAACATTTGAGCCAAAAACTGCGTCTACCAACTTTCATGATTCGTAGTCTTAACACAAGTGACACTGATATTAAGTTAAAAGGGTGGTCAGAAAAGTGACGAGCAAAAATTTTTTTTGGTTACTAGTGTTGAGTGAGTCCTGAAACACCTCCATGTTCTACGATTTTGCGTAGTTTCCGAGTTAAGATTTTTAAAGTTTTTTTTTACCTTTTATTTTGACACAAACAGTCATTATAACATAAGTAGGTTTCAGTAAACATTTGTTAATGTAAGGACAAAACAGTGCCCAAGAATAATAATAAGCTTTCTTCCAAAATCAACTGTAACTTCAATAAATTTCATTGGGCTGAATAATTTATGCATAAATGCACAGTTCAAAAAGATTTAGAAGCAAAAAGAGCAATAAAGAAAACAAATAAAAAGAGCAATAATGCAAAAAATCTTAAACAAAATCGTAACTCGAAGACTATGCAAGATCATGGGGGTATTTCAAATTCATCTCAAAACGAGGCACCTAAAAAAAATTTTGAGCGGTTCATTTTTAGCCTCCCTGAATAATTCTTTACCGACGATTAAATATCATAGATTAGTCAAATATAATTTCTCTTCGGAATTCCAACAAAGATGCTGTAAACTCTATCTATTTTCTATTAATGAATACCGCTTCCACAAATCATTTATTTTTTGCAATTATTTCCTACGGCTTTTGGGCCATTTGCGTTTTAATATTTGTAGTTTGGCCATAATATCTCGAGACGTGGATATAAGATTAAGTGAAAATTAGAAAAAAAGCCTTTATTTCATTCATCATAAGTAACAAAGAACTGTTAATGCAAGTCGGTATTTACAACTTCAGCTTTAAAGAAAAAGACTGGTCGTAATGTAGTTGCAAACTAGGGCATTAAATTTCATAGGGGCGGCAAAATAATTGAAGCCTAGAGGCGGCAAATCTGTAAATCCGCCACTGCTTACATTTGTAAAACAAGAACGTAAGCCCAGAAAAAATAATATTTCGTGAACAATTCGGCCCAAATTATACAATTGCGAAGCGTGGGCGGGTCACTCGAAAATATATTTTTAATACAGTTGCTCAAAAAGTGGCGTATTGCAGGGACGTATAGCGTTCGGGATGTGGGCTATTACACACGCGTGCTTTTTTTTTACCTTTCCCGCACTCGTGCGTTCTCTTTCCCAACTGTCAAAATAATGTCTATTAAAAAGAAAAAATAACCAACCATGAAGTTTTTACTAAAAAAAAACAAAGAAGTTTTTATGATTCATGTTAATACTTACGTAGCGTAGGTATATTTCTAAAAAAAGCTACTAGTTTGTTTCGGTATCAGATTTAATGATTTGATTGAATTAGCGTGGTTGGTTTCATTTCATTTTATCTCATTAAATTTTATTTTCATTTCATATCAATAAAAAAATTCTACTGAAGACTTGGCTGTATGGGCATAGTAACCTTTGCCTACCAAATGGGTGAAGAAAAAATGGCGCCATTTTCAAAATGAGTTATTTCGACATTTACGATACTAATTTTATATTTTATTAAATTGCTTTTTTTTTCGCAACTGTATTAAAAATAGTCGTTCAGTACACGTGCGGAACCGTCATTGCAACTCGTCCCGTCTGTCAACCCTCGCCTTCGGCTGTGCCTCGGCTCGGGTAGACATTTGTCGGGACTCGTTGCAATGACAGCCTTTCCACACTTGTATTGAAATATACTATGCCGATTCAATTATAGCAAATTCCAACCAAAGTTTAACTCCCCATCGGCAATTTACTTACCAACATACCTAAGCCCAATTTTCTCAAAGGTTAGCTACACACCCCCGACACCCACAGTGTTGCGGGTAGTCATGGGCGGCGGTGATCACTTACCATCAGGTGACCCGCATGCTCGTTTGCTACCTATATTATAAAAAACCTCCCACCAGCCCGTCGCGGCCTGCTCTCCCCGCACCAGCTCCAGGCCGCTGTAACCGCGATCGTGTCGGCCCTGTGCCGCGACGAGCCGCGCGCGGCGTGCGGGGGGGGGGGCAGTTACCCTATATAGTAACCCTATCGGCAATTTACTTACCAACAATCCTCCCACCAGCCCGTCGCGGCCTGCTCTCCCCGCACCAGCTCCAGGCCGCTGTAACCGCGATCGTGTCGGCCCTGTGCCGCGACGAGCCGCGCGCGGCGTGCGGGGGGGGGGGCAGTTACCCTATATAGTAACCCTATCGGCAATTTACTTACCAACAATCCTCCCACCAGCCCGTCGCGGCCTGCTCTCCCCGCACCAGCTCCAGGCCGCTGTAACCGCGATCGTGTCGGCCCTGTGCCGCGACGAGCCGCGCGCGGCGTGCGGGGGGGGGGGGCAGTTACCCTATATAGTAACCCTATCGGCAATTTACTTACCAACAATCCTCCCACCAGCCCGTCGCGGCCTGCTCTCCCCGCACCAGCTCCAGGCCGCTGTAACCGCGATCGTGTCGGCCCTGTGCCGCGACGAGCCGCGCGCGGCGTGCGGGGGGGGGGGCAGTTATCCTATATAGTAACCCTATCGGCAGTTACCTTACCAACAAACCCCCCAGCCCGGCGCGGCCTGCTCTCCCCGCCCCAGCTAAAAGCCGCTGTAACCGCGATTGTATCCGCATTATGCCGCGACGAGCCGCGCGCGGCGTGCGGGGGGGGGGGCAGTTACCCTATATAGTAACCCTATCGGCAATTTACTTACCAACAATCCTCCCAATAGCCCGGCGCGGCCTGCTCTCCCCGCACCAGCTAAACGCCGCTGTGACCGCGATTGTTTCCGCATTGTGCCGCGACGAGCCGCGCGCGGCGTGCGGGGGCGGCGGCGGGGGGCGCGCGGCGCGGGACGCGGCCTGCCACGCGGCGTGGGCGCTGGCGCGGGCCTACGACGCGCAGGCGCTGGCGCCGCACGTGGGCGCGCTGGCGTGCGGCCTGATAGCCACCGCGTGCTTCGATCGCGAGGTCGGTGACTAATACTTATATAATATACAGCGTGTCCCAAAAGGTTACGTAGCTGGGAAGGGGGGTGGTAGGGATGGTCACAAGGGTCCCCAGAAAAATAATAAAAAATTCCCCTCTGGATATTTCATTAAAAAAAAACCATTTTTTTTAAATCTAAAAATTTTACACCTTGTTACCCTATATTGCTTACTGTACCTACAGATATTGCTTTATTTGAAAAAAAAAACCTGTTATGTAATCGTCAATAACCCTTTATCAAATTGAAATAAAAAAAACTATACATATCTAACCAAGTTTTAAAGAAAATTAAGTTCTTGTCCAGTCAAGGACTTAGTAATTACGACTTCACTCAACTTCTTGCAAGCGTACTGAAAAAAAAATGTACTACGCAACTCCGGCGAGTAAGTTAAAAAAATAGGTAATTTTATTGCAATTCCAAAATGGTATAACACTTATTTGAAAAAATCATACTAGGACATTTAAAAATATTTTTCGGGAACAATACTCCTGCAAAAATAAAAATATCAAAAAACAATAGTCTCAAATTCGTACGCAAATACATTTTTAAATGTCTATTCTGTTGCTTTGATGTTACTGCCCGGTATAATTCTCAAGATTGGAGTACAGACATACCTCAAACATTCGAATAAGGCTAGATTAAGTTTTTCCATATGCCAGGGAAAATAATCTTTACTGCATTTACTCAAGTAAACGAAAGATGTAAAGGATCAAGCTTCACCTTGTCTGGTCTGTACAAAAGCAAAGGTTGATAGATTTGATTAGCTTATCTAACTGGTCTCTTACCTAAAAGTGGCTTATTAACTAATACTTTCAGCTCATCCCTAAAATAGTTTTGGTAATATTCATTATAATTTCAGTATAGGCCATAGACATCTATTACCCTGTCTAAGACTAGGTAAGCTGTGATAACAAATAAAAAGCGTGGTAAAAATAAATCCTATTTCCATACAAAAAAAGTTCGGTTAGTTAGTTTCAAAACGGCCACAGCTTACTCGACATTACAGTTGCGATTTTAAATGAAACTCGAAAGAAAACAAAATTATAATTTATTATTTTAATAAAATGCTCGAAATGTCTACCACCAACATAAATACATGCCTTGCGTCGTTTTAAAAATGAGCATCATAAATGAACTCAAGTCAACCAAGTCCTTGATGGGTTTTTCATAAACTTTTTTATTTTTTATTAAACGAGCAAACGAGCATGCGAGGCACCTGATGGTAAGTGATCACCGCCGCCCATAACTACCCGCAACACTGTGGGTGTTGGGGGTGTGTTGCTGAGCCTTCAAGGTGGGAATACACTCTCGACTTGAAGAGCCGCATGTTGTAGGTAGCCAGGAATACCGCTGCAGGAAGTTCATTCCACATCTGCGTAGTGCGCGGCAAAAAATTCCGCCTGACACTCACGGTGGTACGCACAAATGATGCGCAAATCAAGCTCCATATTTTTACAACTTACCCGTTGATCTAGCCTAGACTGTACTTGAATGTTTGAAGTATGTTTGTACACCAATCTTGAGAATTATACCGGGCAGTAACATCAAAGCAACAGAATAGACATTTAAAAATGTATTTGCGTACGAATTTGAGACTATTGTTTTTTGATATTTTTATTTTTGCAGGAGTATTGTTCCCGAAAAATATTTTTAAATGTCCTCGTATAAATTTTTCAAATAAGTGTTATACCATTTTGGAATCGCAATAAAATTACCTATTTTTTTTAACTTACTCGCCGGAGTTGCGTAGTACGTTTTTTTTTCAGTACGCTTGGAAGAAGTTGAGTGAAGTCGTAATTACTAAGTCCTTGACTGGACAAGAACTTAATTTTCTTTAAAACTTGGTTAGATATGTATAGTTTTTTTTATTTCAATTTGATAAAGGGTTATTGACGATTACATAACAGGTTTTTTTTTTCAAATACAGCTATTTCTGTAGGTACAATAAGCAAAATAGGGTAACAAGGTGTAAAATTTTTAGTTTTTAAAAAAATGTATTTTTTTTATTGAAATATCCAGAGGGGAATTTTTTTATTATTTTTCTGGTGACCCTTGTGACCACCCCTACCACCCCCCTTCCCAGCTACGTAACCTTTTGGGACACCCTGTATAATAAATCTCCAGACTAACACACCAACTGTGTGGCCCTAAACTCAGCAGAGATTGTACTATAGGTACCACACAATGGACTAGGGGAGAACCTAGTTACACCCTGTAATGTGCATAAGCACTATGTAGGAAACTTATGTAGACTTGAATACTGGCAGCTATTGTTTTATATTATTTAAATAGATTCTAAAGAAGAAACAATGAGATATTGACAGCATCCTTCCAGGCTCAGTCATATTTTCCACCAACTAACGTTTGGGGGAAACGTGCAAGAGAATAAAAGATTTGAAACGTGTTTTCAGCTTTTTTAGCCAACAATGACATTCGGTAGATGAAGTCTACTGTCTTTTCATCGTGATCTTGCCGATTTGAATAAAATTGAGCGGCGTAATCCGGATCTGAGGTGAATTCTTGTTTCAAAGCTTCTACTATATCTTCAAAAGTTGAAGTATCATCACTGATGGTGTGAAAATAATTGAGGGCAGGCCCCGATAAATAATTTGAAATTAAAATGGCCTTGGTATTGTCATTCCAGGAATTTAAAGCTGCTAATGCATTGTACTGCTTAATAAAAACATCAATATGAGAAGAAACGCCGTCAAACGTTTCCATGTTGGAATGTGTACCTATAGTGTATTTGTAGGTACTTAGCTGTAAACGATGCTTCTTGAGATCCAGTCAATATCCAATATTATTCCAATTTTTCGTAGCGTATATTAGCGTATAGTAATATTCTTGTATAAGTAGTTGCAGCTGCACTTGGCTGGAAGTGATGCCGATTTTGATTAGTATCAAAATCTTTTTCGTAGGCGGTGGGATGTAATGTGCATAAGCACTATGTAGGAAACTTATGTAGGCTGGAATACTGGCAGCTATTGTTTTATATTATTTAAATAGATTCTAAAGAAGAAACAATGAGATATTGACAGCATCCTTCCAGGCTCAGTCATATTTTCCACCAACTAACGTTTGGGGGAAACGTGCAAGAGAATAAAAGATTTGAAACGTGTTTTCAGCTTTATATTACTGTGACTCACTTTTATGCTTTAAATATAAAGCTGAAAACACGTTTCAAATCTTTTATTCTCTTGCACGTTTCCCCCAAACGTTAGTTGGTGGGCCTCCTCATATTTTCGTGCTCGGACTGTGAGCACATAACTTTAAACTCACTTTTATGCTTTAAATATAAAGCTGAAAACACGTTTCAAATCTTTTATTCTCTTGCACGTTTCCCCCAAACGTTAGTCACCCAGACACGAGCCAATTTCGAAAAACCATTTTGACGAAATTGGCCCGACCCGGGGATCGAACCCGGAACCATCCGCTTAGCAGTCCGGTATATATACTGCTGCACCACAGAGGTCGTATTGTTGGTATAACAATATCAGACTTGCCCCGATGGCAGGGTACTAAAATTTTGTTTTGCAGCTTAATTCCCTGTTGCAAGCATTTATCTGCATGCTTTGCGATGCGATTTTGCGCACCAAAACACAATTTAACTTTCTTATTCTTTATCAACAGTAAAAAGCTGCACGCTTTTGTCAAAAATAGTTAATTTCCAAAAAACTAGTTCTGCAACTTAATCAGCAAAAGAGACAAACCACTCAAGAGCACTGTCATCTCTACACTTCCAACCTAGAACTCTTACATTGACGTCTGTAGATAAACTGCCGGCGAGCGGCGTCCGCGGCCTACCAGGAGAACGTGGGCCGCCACGGCATGTTCCCGCACGGCATCGACGTGCTCACCACCGCCGACTTCCAGTCCGTGGGGCCGCGCACTAACGCCTACCTGCTGATCGGCCCGCAAGGTACAAATTATCCTACTAATTCCTACTAATATTATAAATGTGAAAGTTTGTGAGGATGTATGGATGGATGGATGTTTGTTACTCTTTCACGTAAAAACTACTGGATTGATTTGGATGAAACTTTGCAGTAATATAGGTTATACATCAGAATAACACATAGGATACTTTTTACCGCGGGAAAACATCTCATTCCCACGGGAAACCAACTTCCACGCGAACGGAGTCGCGGGCGGCCACTAGTGATTGTATAATTTTGAAAAGAGTGCCGAGAATTTACTCCGCCAGCTTTTTCTCTCGGTCTACTCGCTGATGAATGTAGGGGTGTCCCGTGACATCTTTTTTATTTTTATTTTACGCTTTTGACAATGTATAAGAGATTAGTTTTTAATCTTACATACAATAAAGTAATTTCATTTCATTTCAAGTGGCGCAGTACCACGAGTACACGCGACCATTGGTCGATCATTTAGTCGACTTGAAGGTGCAGCACTGGGACTGCGCCATCAGAGAGCTGGCTGCGAAGGCGTTGAATAAGATCACTTATAGGGTGAGTGGTGATGGGATGTTGGGTTTCTATGGAAGAAAACGGGCTGATGATAATAGTCATTAATAAAATAGTACACTGTGACAAAAATAGAATTAGCCCTAGACAGAAGAAAAATCTCGTTAGGCTTGGAATTCTGACTTTCCAAATGAGTTTTTTGCAATATTAAAGTTAAATACGGTATTCATATTGGGCCTCGTTGGGTTAAAAAAGGCTGTAAGAAATGACAAAATTAAAAAAATATATATTTATCTGTCAAATCATTTACCTGTCGCTCAGTGTTTATTTTGCTTTAAGTAGAATAAGATTGTATTACTGAAGTTTTTTTTGTGTTTTACACTTTACACATTTCTATGATTTTGAGATAAGTCTGCTCTAAACTACTTGTAAGTAGTCTCAAAATGTGTGAAGTGAGTGAACTCTTTACAACTTAACAATACAAAAATGCAACTAGCAATTTAACTGATTTTAAGCTGTATGGTGGTTGAAATAAAGTGGTATTTCGTTTGTCGTAGATTCCAGAGTATGTAGCTACGGAAGTGCTCCCTAAATTAGTGGGATTGACCGAGTCCATAGATTTGAATGTTCGCCACGGAGCTATATTGAGCATTGGAGAGGCTGTGCTTGCATTGTCTCAGTCTACGTTGGCTGATGGTGAGAACTGTTTTATTACACTCTATAAAAACTACATTAACTACAAATAGCACTATAGTGGCATTAGTTCAGATTTGAGTGTACAAAACTAAGTTTCTATAAGTATTGTATACACACAAACTAAAGCATGTTTATCGTTTGTATTTAATATGTTTTATTTTTATAATATTTAGTTCCAAAAATTCATTTTGTATTAGCTCATCACTGTAGTGGCACACGCGAGACGAAAGTCATCAATTACACGCTACATTCTGACACAAATGCATGTTATAAATTATTTAAATATTAACATGCATGTATTAAAGTAACATTATTAGCCTTCAATTACCCACTCACCTTTACAATCCCAAGTAAATATATTGTAATTATTAATTTCATCTCTTCTGAACAAGTCAGGATGGCCGAGCGGTCTAAGGCGCTGCGTTCAGGTCGCAGTCCACTTCTGTGGGCGTGGGTTCGAATCCCACTTCTGACAGACTCTTTTTGTACTACTACAATTATTTATCAATAAAGATATTATTCTTTTTTATAAAAATATATTTTTTTATATTATAAACGGGGTTACAATATTTTTTATTTATAACAAACTAGTGACCCGCTTACGCATTGCAATGATGGAATTTTGGCCGACTTGTTCTCGAAACATTGATTTTTGGCTGACCTAATTTAAATTATAACAGCATAGCTAAACATTTAGTTGAATTATATCCTTTAAGTAGAAGTTTTCAACTTTTACTTAAAGTAAATAATTCTTTCAACAGTTAAAGTTTTGAAGGTTTTTTTTTATTCAAATTCCATAATATTTACAAATTTTAAAATGTACCTAGTTTTGTGCTTTAAATCTTGTAGCAGAAAAAGCTGGTCTTCTCGCCTTTAGAAACATTGTCATGTCTTATCAAATGAACTTTACTTGCCAATTTTTTTTTTATTTAACGTACTTTAGCTATCACTAAAAATACTTAAATTTAAGATATTAACTTATGTTTTAAAAAAAATCTTAAAATAATTTAAAATCATTATCAATGTTGATGAGGAAATTATCATGTAAAAAGCTATTTAGTAAGTTTAAAACTCTTTACAGCAAAATATCAAACACTAAGTTTATATTTCTCGTTCACTCAAAAAGCGTAATCACTATCATTACCATTATTATATCATTACATAGTATAAATCCATCTTTTAGGGATTTTATTCATTTAAATTTGTAAATATGGAACATTTTAAAAATATTTCTTTAGGTTAGCCAAAATTTAATGTTTTCTGATCAAGTCTGCCAAAAATACACCATTGCGAAGCGTGGGCGGGTCGCTAGTCATCATTACATAGTATAAATCCAAGTCACTAACTCTGTCCGTTTGTATGTTTGGCTGCTAATTCCTCTTAAACCAGTTGAGGGATTTTAATGCGGTTTTCATCATCCTTTAGGTATTTTTTTTTATTTAAATTTGTAAATAAAGAAGAATCGGAAAAAGTTATTTTAAGTTAGCCAAAAATCAATGTTTCGTGAGCAAGTCGGCCAAAATTACACCATTGCGAAGCGTGGGCGAGTCGCTAGTATAGTATAAACAAACTCGCTTTCTCTGTCCCAATGTTCTTATGTATGTTTAAATCTTTAAAACTACGCAACGGATTTTGATGCGGTTTTTTTAAATATATTAGTGATTGAAGAGGCAGGTTTTCATGTATAATAACATAGAACAGGGAAGGGGTTTTACTCCGAATTTAACGCGTGCGAAGCCGCGCGGGTAAAATATAGTTTATTTTTAAATAAAGCTTTTTTTATGCTATTTATATCTCCCTAATAAAGTATAGAATAATCAGCCTATACATGTAATGATCAACTAGTTGGGCACTGGCCTTTTTGTGGATTGAGGCTTAAAATACGGGTTCATGTATTCCCATGTTCATCATCATCCAATCTAAACATATGAGATTCAATCTCTTACCATAAATGCGTGATAATTGTAATAAATTCTGCCAGGTAAAACCGCGGACTCACTGATATCCGGCGAGGTCAGTGCCACCATTCGCGACCTAGTGCCCAGACTAAAGTCTAGACAGCAGTTCCGAGGTCTCGGCGGCGAGCTGATGCGGCAGGCGTGTTGCCACTACATCGCACAGATGGCGCTGGCGAAGGCGCCTTACCATTCACATGCTACTATTGGTGAGTTTAAGGAACCATTAGTAAAATTTTCATTTTTGTACTTCAACTAGCTGACCCGGCGAACTTCGTACCGCCTTAGCGTTGCAATGATGCACTACTTTATATGTATTTTTGAGATTTTCTTAATATTTTTTTCCGTAAGAACCTTCTTCTAATAATAACAAATACAACAAAAAAAGAATTAGTGAAATCGGTCCAGCCCTTCACGCGTGATGCCGTGACCAAGGAAAACGGGTTACATTTTTATATATACCGGGTGTCCAGGAAACAATGGATAAGCTCTGAAGGGCTAATAGTAGAACTAAAGGCAAGCCTAAAAAATAATTGATAAAAAGTATAACCCTTACACTGCTAGAAATATGGCGCTTTAAAAAAATACTATTTTTTTGACTGTGTTCATATTTTTACTCGTAACGAGGTCAAATCACTTAATAACATCATTATTTCTGTGCTAAAATAATTAATATTAACCGCATCAGTGAATAACTATCAAATAAAATAGCTAACTAAAGTATTTTTCTCAAAAAATAATGTTAAACTTTTGATTTGTGTAAAATTTCTGAAGAAATATTTTTGATGCGCAACTTTGAACAGCTCTGGTGTAAAAAAATTATATGAAAGTAACAGTGACCAATGATTTCAAAATATTCCTGGTTTAATAACGTTTTTAAAAAGATGTAATATGTCGTTATTGTAATGAAAAAATATTGAACTAATGGTATTAGTGTGTAAAATGGGATAATTATTAAGATCTAGCAAAATTAAAAAAATACAATAAAACTAAGGAAATATGATTTTCAATTGACATTAATTGCAAACCTATTGGAATAATTGAGAGTAACTGTTCAAATTGTCTGTCCCCATTCTGATGCAGACCCTGCATCTACGAATAAAGGATCTTCAAAGAAATCAACTTAACAGGAGAAAGTGATCAAAATTTTCTTCTTAATGACTTACCCAATTTATTGATAGACGTGTCCGAAGAGCTTCGCGACACATATTGGCTTCAAAATGAAGGCTGTCTAGCACACTATGCTGTTGCAAAATGTGCATACTTGACGAAACCTAACCTAACCTAACAGGTAGGTAGGCCGCCTAAACCTAAACGCTTTAGACTTTTTACTGGGGGTATTTTAAGGAAGAGTTTTACCGGCAACCAGTAACTTCATTAGAAGATCTACGAGCTCGTGTTCAGGCCGCTGCAATCAATGATCGACGACACGCGCGATTTTTTTAAAGATCTTTTATGCGTAGTTGTAGGGCCTGCATCAGGATGGGGACAGATAATTTGAACAGTTGCTCTCAATTATTCTAATGTTTTTGCAATTAATATCAGTTGAAAATCATATTTCTTTAGTTTTATTGTATTTTTATAATTTTGCTAGAACTAAATAATTATACCATTTTACACACTAATACCATTAGTTCAATCTTTTTTCATTACAATAACGACATATTACATCTTTTTAAAAACGTTATTAAACCAGAAATATTTTGAAATCATTGGTCACTGTTACTTTCATATAATTTTTTTACACCAGAGCTGTTCAAAGTTGCGCATCAAAAATATTTCTTCAGAAATTTTACACAAATCAAAAGTTTAACATTATTTTTTGAGAAAAATACTTTAGTTAGCTATTTTATTTGATAGTTATTCACTGATGCGGTTAATATTAATTATTTTAGCACAGAAATAATGATGTTATTAAGTGATTTGACCTCATTACGAGTAAAAATATGAACACAGTCAAAAAAATATGAAGTTTTTTTTTAAAGCGCCATATTTCTAGCAGTGTAAGGGTTATACTTTTTATCAATTATTTTTTAGGCTTGCCTTTAGTTCTACTATTGGCCCTTCAGAGCTTATCCATTGTTTCCTGGACACCCTGTATAAGATAGATCTACATGAAGTTTAGACAAACAGTATATTATTGAAGTTTTTAATTTGTTTTAATACAAGACTCTCGTTATGAAAATGGTATAAGCTACAAATGAAGTGCTTTGCCACAACAAGCTTTAATTTTACTTAATTTATTCGCGACAGTACCCGCGGTACCCGGCGCCTCCACCAACTAATGTTTGGGGGAGACGTGTAAAAGAATTAAACACTTTGGATATGTAATAGCTTTATATTGAAAAGCATAATAGTATATTTCAATACAAGTGTGGAAAGGCTGTCATTACAACGAGTTCCGACAAATGTCTACCCGAGCCGAGGCACAGCCGAAGGCGAGGGTTGACAGGCGGGACGAGTTGCAATGACGGTTCCGCACGTGTACTGAACGACTATTTATAATAGAGTTGCGAAAAAATAAAGCAATTTAATAAAATATAAAATTAGAATCGTAAATGTCGAAATAACTCATTTTGAAAATGGCGCCATTTTTTCTTCACCCTTTTGGTAGGCAAAGGTTACTATGCCCATACAGCCAAGTCTTCAGTAGAATTTTTTTATTGATATGAAATGAAAATGAAATTTAATGAGATAAAATGAAATGAAACCAACCACACCAATTCAATCAAATCATTAAATCTGATATCGAAACAAACTAGTAGCTTTTTTTAGAAATATACCTACGCTACGTAAGCATTAACATGAACCCGAACGCTATACGTCCCTGCAATACGCCACTTTTTGAGCAACTGTATTAAAAAATGATTTTATAGTTATGTGCTCACACTCCGAGCACCCAAACGAGAATGTGCCTGGGAGGAAACCGACGACATTCCATTGTTTTCTCTTCAAATTATTCGAGAACTCTAAATAAAATAATAGCTGCCATGGTTACACAAACAGTTTCTTACCTAGCGTGCTTATGCACCTTACACAATGTATGTATGTTTGTCCGGGTGGAATCTAACAAGTAAAATTTGAGCCACTTCCCGGTTAGCGATTGAGCTGAACTTTGGTATACACGCTTATTTAATATGACAACGCATGTTTTTTTTTTAAACTTGTTTTAAAAAATATCACTATAAGATTATTTGTATATATTGTATATAAAAAAAATTGTACAATCACTGTTTATTATACTTACAATGTATTATTTCCCAGATAAATGGTTGAATCTAATAGCAGAGTGCCTATCGCACGAAGTTGTTGTAATTCGCGAAAAAGCCATACAAGCCTTGCCTCTCGTGTTCGCTGAATATTTACAAGACGACAATCTTATGTATGGAGATATGACCGCTAAACAGAAACGGGCCGTTCTTATAGACAGATATTGTGAACAACTCGGCAGTACGGGGGTCAATGGACTGTATTTGAGAATGGGATATTCTAGAGCTGTTGGTAAGTGAAATTAAAAGTGTATTTTATATTTTTAGCCTTTGTTACAACATATCTATCTGTTAAAAATATTCTGGAAATTTTCAATTCGTTCTGTAGATTAAGAAAAAAACAGAAACTCATAAAAGAACAACTGAAAATAAATGTTATTTTGACAATAAACACTAGCCTTGTACGGCTAAACTCAATTAGTCTTTTACGGCTAACCTTAGACGCCTTATGGTAACCATTATCATTTTTTTGGTGTCTCAATAAACTATGGTAAAAAGAAAGTTACTTATATGAAAATCTGTCATCTGTCAATACGGCACAAAAAGTAAAGAATTGAGACCAGTCGTTCCTGCTAAACCTACTTACGCTCTTAATCTCCATTTAAGGCTCCCTCCCAAACTACGTAGTAATCGAGCACATGCCCATCATAATCCAATCTCTCATAATGTGCACTAAAGTCACCGACTCCACTCTAAAATGGGCGGAGTCTCGCCGCGACGCTGTCATCGGTTTGACAGAAGTGTGTCAAACTCGGGGACTGTCAAATGGGGGGGATAAATATGTCGGGGAGGTGATGGAGGCTTTGCTGTGGTGTTTGAATGAATACACGGTGGATATGAGAGGGGATATAGGGGCGTGGGTGAGAGAAGCTAGTATGACGGGTAAGTTGGTAGTTTTTGGTACTAGGCTTTAGTAAGATAATCTAGTGATCGAGCTTAACAATGGTGTAAATTTGGTCACGAAACAATAACTTGTAAATTAAAATGACTCGTTTTGAATATGAACTTTGTGTAAATTTTAAATCCCACCTAAGCCTACCTTATAATTATTTGACAAGTGTCAGAATCATACTGATTGTCAAATTTATTCACATCACAACAAGTAATAAACTATTTTGAATTCAGATTTTCGCCACCTAACTTCAATTATATACTTCTACAACAATTTTAACCTTTTTAGCTCTCTCTTCATGACCATAAAACACAATGTCCCTTGTAGGTATTCTAGCCATAGTGCGGCAATGTGCGTCCGAAGCGCCGGAACTGAACTCCCCCGATGTGATAAAGCGAGTGATGTGCGGGATCGCGCAACAAGCGGTTGAGAAGATAGATCGAACCAGGGCGCATGCCGGCAGGATATTCACTGCGCTCATTTATAAGTAAGATATAGTTAAAACGATGGGAAATAGAAATAAGATGAAAAATATATATCGACATCGACACCTTCCAACTGTTATTACTATGACAACATACTTACATCTTTTTGAAGCATACTTTCCAATCTATGACTGAATTAATATTCCGTGGGAACTGTATTATGTAGCCGCGTTAAAAAGCTTGCTTGCTTTTGCTTTTCCTAACTTTCCAAATATGAAGATTAACTTTTACTGTCATCCCCACAACATATAGCCAAAAGTATACAACATATTTTGACATTGCGTTCTAGTCCTACATTCACAGATTTTAACAATTGTTAATATTGTTATTCTGACATTTGTTTCGTTAATTTGTATGGACATTACGTAGACAAGTGTTAAAATAACTACATCAACCTTCGTTAAGAGTTCCATGCTTCGACAACAGAATTGTCAAAATACCCTTTTTACCATATTTTCTCACCTTTTTACAGTGACCCTCCAATCACAAACATCCCTCACCACGAAGCCCTCAAGCGTATTTTTCCCTACGAAGAGGTGGAATTAAAGCCCTCCACCGACGAGGACAAACAGACAAACACCAGTGTCAATACTAATGTAGTATTATGGCTTTTCCCGGGACATACTATGCCGAGATTCGTGCAATTGTTGCAGTATGATATATATAGATATAGCATGATTAAAGGACTGGTTGTCAGTGCGGGCGAGTTGACCGAGAGTTTGGTATGTTTTAGTATTATGTTTATTGATTTTTAAAATTTCGCAATATATGTATTTTGGTAAAAGTCGAGAGATTGATAGTTGAGTATATGTGGTCAACTTTTGTGTTGCTGCCTATAGAAGATTCGACAAAACTGCTATATAATCAATTTTGACAAAGCGACTGATTTTGACATTGGTATTGTACAGCGTCAAGTTAGCTTGTCAGTATTTTTATGCAAACTTCCATAAAAAAATATACAACCCCAACTAAAAACAGTATTTTATCCATGATCCCAGGTAAAACACACGACCGGATCTCTGTTCTCTTACCTGCAAAGTCTACACAACGATCGAGCTACATTGGTCTCTATTTGTGACACTATCGTCAAAGTATTCGCTGATAATATACATGTGAAGAGAATCACCGGACCCATGTTTAACTTCCTGGATCGACTGCTTAGTTCAGGTATAGAAATATGGTCACTATAAACATTACTATCTTATTATTATTATTGTATATATTTTCAAAATTTTTATTTATAACGGGTGTAAAAAGACCACTTCCGAAGCCTGAAACCATGTATTCTTGAGCCTCAATAGTAACTAAATTCACTAACAGCATACCCAGGAAACTCAATTTAAAAAAGTTATTAAGGATTGAAAAGTCATATTCGCCGCTTAAAATCATCGCTCACACATCAACTGTCGGTTCAGGTGCGATTATTTACATTGCAAATTAAATTAAAACCCTAATTTGAAATCATCGCAAAATCTGATAGTATTAGTGCAATTTTGGAAAATGTCGTAAAAAAACATTTTTTTTTAATCATAAAAAAATCTTTATTTGCTCAAAGTGAAACCAGTACCCCTAAAACAATGCCCAGTTTTAGTTTTTGGAAGCAGTCCTTTAAACCCTGTATAAATATGTTGTCATAAGAACATCTTCCTTATAAGAATTTAACTAATTTAACAACTTAACATTGAAAATTGAAATACTGCAATTGCTATTTCTTATGTTACCATATACTTATTTACACCTATGTACTATAAGGGAACAATATTTATTGGCCTTTAGTTTAAACATCTCTTTAATGAAATATGAATTAGTAGAAAATACAACAGGTAGCCGCCATTAGATTCAATCCAAATTCGCGCCCACCGCCAGTGACGCCAACCAGTGATGTCCCTCGAATGCTAGGGATGTCCAGTTACCGATTACTTTTGTTTTACAGCTAACAGTACTTACAAATCTTTGTGACCCATAATAATATAATAATATGTTTAGGTGCCATTTCTCCGATCTTGGAGGACCAAGAGTCTCAGTTCGCGCTGGACATTCTCAAATACCTGCAACTAGAACTTCGCGGCGGCAAGAATATATACAAACTGCTCGATTCTATCAATGTTCTGTGTCAGTTGATTCAGGTAAGTCATTTTCTAAGAAATATAAAATGAAACGTTGTTTTGACATTTGAAAAAGATATTTCTCTAAATTTGTAAGTACAATTTTGACAGTACAATTAATAGAAGTGAAACTGACTTCTTAAATTGGTAAATCTGGAAATCAGTGCCGAATTATCTTTCCTCCATCCAAAGAAAGACTGGACATGATGAGAAAGCATCATATGCCTTAAGTATTTTTATAGTAAGTTTCTTCCTTGTTTTAATACCTGTGGAATGTCAAAATGATCATCCCTCTGGTTGCCTTGGCTAAGCCAAAACGTAAACTAATTTGAGTTTAATTCCTTTAAAAATACCGTCGTAATTTCAAAGGTGGGCGGCAAGGTTGGGCATCTCTCATCTATTTGTGCTACAGCTATCTATATCTTAACATCTGTAATGTCAAAATACACTCTATTTACCAAGACGTAGCCATCTTTATTCAAACAAATATGGCTTCTATCCCCATTAAAATACGGTTTAAATTCCATAGGTGGGCGGCGAGGTTTGCCGCCGCTGTCTCGGGCAGCTCGTGATCTATCTGTGCTACAGCGATCGATATCTGCGAAGAGTGGCCGCCACTAGAATGTATGAAGCACTCACTTTGTATGGAGACGAGAGCTCCGTGCCTGATGACAACTTGGATAAGGTATTTGTCGGCTATTTATATACAGGGTGGCTCATTCAAAGCGGTCAGTATGGGAAAGTCTGAAACTATAAGACATACGAAGATTTGTTCTTAGGAACCATGTCACCGATTTTGATAAAAAGAAAAACTGCATTCATACATTTGAAAAAAAAGCTGTACCCAGCTAGGGAATCGAACCCGGTTGTTTTTGATAAAATATTTTTTTTTATAAACTTGCACTTTTCTATTTAAATATCGATTGTGTAGGTCTTAAGCTGTAAATGGCTCTATGAAACATGATGTCTTAAATGAATAAAATGCATTGTTTTCACAAAAAAATAATTTATTTTAGTAGATGTTCGAAGTGACCACCATTTTTCCAATACAAAGTTCAACACGACTGGGTTCGAGTCCCTAGATGGGTACATTTTTTTTTTCAAATGTATGAATGCAGTTTTTCTTTTTAGAAAAATCGGTGTCATGGTTCCTAAGAACAAATCTTCGTATGTCTTATAGTTTCAGACTTTCCCATACTGACCGCTTTGAATGAGCCACCCGGTATATTACATGTGTATATGTTTTGAATATTGTGTGTTTTAAATATTATTTTAAATAGGGTTGAATTTTTTCATTTTGTAGGACAACATTAGTTAGTAGGGGGTTTACGGTTGCTTTTAAGATTTTTGTATAGTGGCGAATGAAGCCGCGAAAGAGGATACTTTTATTAAACCATATCTTTCACAGTTTCAATATTTTGGCATAAACTTTTTTGTACTTATTATTTATTTCTAAATACAAAATCTATTTGTAAGATGTAAGAAACCTACACCTTTCTATTTCTAGATAATGACAACGCTCGCCGAAACCGATTGGGAGAAAGATGTGAGCGAGCTTCGACCGATCAGAAACGAGCTTTGCGATCTCATGAAAATAAAGCGACCCGTCTTGAAACAGAAAAACCCGACTTAATAACTTAACAACAGAGTTTTATTTAGCTTAGAAGACAGACTGAGCTGTCTTTTTTATGTTGCAACTTTTAGCCCGTTCTCAAAATCGTTTATAACGATAGATTTTATCAAGGATTTTGACAGTCCGAGATATCATGTCAAAATTTTGACACAAAATAACAATTGACTATCGTTAAATAACTTTATTGGGAACGGACAAAGTGCCTTATAACTAGACGAAGCCTAATAAAATTAATGTATGTTGCTTTTTTTCTTATTAATGTTTCAAATGTATTCCATAATAATACTCATTCCAGTGTTATCATGTTTTGTGCGCAAATAACTAATGTAGCTTGAAAATAAACTTTATTTATTTTTCTTTTGTTTTTCATTTCCAGATTTTATTAGGCCCAATTGCAGGGAACGTTTTAACCTCGGGTTAGCTTCGGGTTAGCTAACTCAGGTTTAAATGGCGCCACCATCGATTGTTGCTACTTCTTATTACAATCGATGGTGGCGCCATTTAAACCTGAGTTAGCTAACCCGAGGTTAAAATGTTCCCTGCATTTGGGCCTAAGTGCACTAGACATGCCCTTCTTATTAATATTTGTGTAAAATAGTAATCTAATCATTCATAGATCCATAACAAGCATTCGTAAATTGTTCTTTTCACATTTACCTATCAAGTTTTTCTGATTGTCTTCGAAGATTGCGAGGTTACTAGTTCAATAATACATCGCATAGATAAGCATCAAGTATTTTCAAGCATCGTGTTGGAACCAAATAAATTATTTTTAAAGTTTTTAGCTTAATTGCTATTCCACGGACGGGGCATGATTTACACAAAATACTTAGCTCTTTTTTTAGCAGCTAAATGAGACTATTTCAGATTCGTAACTTTGTGCGAAGATTTGAAATACCTAAGGCATCTTTTAGCTACTAAAAACTAAACTTCAGATAGTTTGCACGTCAAATCACGCATCGTGCTAACTTACTGTTAGAAGTATCGCCGAAACACAAAGCAAACAAAGCAAAATACCTAATAATGTTTTATTATCACCAATACAGTATTTACATCCTAATAACTTATTCTTAAACAATATTTCTGTAGTTTATCCTAGTATTTGTAATTGGGCCGGGTCTTGCGGTGTCTCTGCAATCAAGTTGCCCCAAAATGTGGAGTAGTCCTTCAGTACCGTGCCCCTGGAAATAAATAGAAATAGTAAATACTTGTTGCGTAGATTCAATTTCGGTGTAGAGTATATAAAATCTATTTCTCTAAAGTAGCTTATTTTCTTCCATGGTTGTCGAAATATGTCTGTTCCAAATTAATTTAAATCGGTTCAGCCGTTTTGACGTAAAAGCGAAATAAACAAACAGACAGAGATACCAACCAACACATCTTCACATCTATAGGTACAAGTAATATAGAATTGCAGTGTCAGGTTTCCAATGATAATTATCCGCTTTTAATACACGGTATTTAAAGCTACTTTTTTCACATTATTGTCTGTTGGTTCCGGCTGGACCGATTTCAATAGGGCCTTTACTGACAGATTTTGTATAAGGAGTAATTTAGGCCTTTTAACCGACTTCAAAAAAGCAGGTTTTTTTTAAATACGGGATACGGGTTTTTATGAATTAATCACAAACACGTTTGTTGAGGAAAGTTTCGTTGAGGAAAGCACATTAATTGAAATATCTATTAATTATAAAATTTCTATTAAAAAATATAGGTATGTAGTTATTTAGTAAATGGTCTATTAGTACCTACTAGAGATGCGCCGAGTAACACTTTTGCCGAGTACCGAGTATTACTCGGTTCAATTTTTTTTTAACCGAGTACTCGGCCGAGTAACTCGGTTCTATCAAATTCCCTATTTCGTGCGCGTAAACAAGTATATTTAGAAGAAAATTTGTTGGCACATGGTGGACAGGGCACCAAACAAGGCATCATAAATTACATTTATTAAATTTTAAATATTGATTATTTTTATTACTGTTCCTTTAATTTTGTCTCACTAGTACTCATGCATTAGCATAATTTTGATTCTACTTATTACTTGAGGATGTCAAAGATTTCCTCAATCAGTACGTTTTCATTAACACTGTTGTTTCATTTATATCTTCCTAAATAATATTGTTTTCTTTAAACAAAGTATTATTCTATTTTTGGTACTCGGTACTCGGCATTCGTATACCGAGTTACTCGGCCGAGTACCGAGTATAAACCGAGTACTCGGCCCATCTCTAGTACCTACGTATTACTCTCAAACTAATGGAAATATATGATAAGTGCGTGTAGCTAATAAAATTAATGTAAAAATATCTGAGTATTTTACTATACCTACCTACACTTAAATTTTTAATTTTTTTTTGCTTAAGTGTACCACCGTTAGCATAAAAGGTAAGTAGGTAATTTAAATCTTAATATGTACTTAATATGCTACTAGATTTATATCTAATACAACGTAAAATCTATTTTAACTAACTTAATACATTATATTGCGTCATATTACTCGCAAAATCGCAATACTTAAGTCGTAATTGTCATTCATTAACAAGCATATTTTCCGATAAACACGCATGAATACTAAATGCGATAATTCTAAATGACTTAGCAGTATATGCCATATTAATCTCCGTTAATTATCTACATTACGAGCAGTTTAACTAAGGTCAAACATATACTGTGCATGACATATCACATATTACACAACTAGTAAATAGGTTAGTGAAAGGGACTAAGGGTTAACAACCTCATTAAAACATTTGGCTGTCGAATCTAAAAGCTTTGCTTATATGAAATTGGTAATGTATTTCTTGGGTAGGTACTTAAAGTACTACTTAGTTTGGTACCTCTATACTCTAGTACCTAATATTTAGTGTAGGTAGGTAATATATTTAAAAAAAAATATTTACAAGAAATATATAAGTAGATGATAAGAAGGAGATTTATTGTATTTATGTTAAAACCATTATTAGTTTCTTTTCTCTTTGGTAACTAACTAAGAAATTGCTGACAAATTTACTTACCTGCCTTAACACCTAAAATATCATTGTTTAAGTCTAAAATCACCTATCCAAGCATGTGCTCTGTGATATCCGCAAGTTTTACAGATATTTCGCCAATATTTAGGTGCATATAATTTTAATAAAATCTTTTTTTTATGTAAGTTCTACATATTTAAAGTTGATTCTGTTTATTGATAAGAGATTAGAAAATATCGGCTTAAGATTGAAGGCCACTAAAAAAACTAAAATCCCTAAACATAGATGAGTTAATTCTTTGTATGAAACGTTTATTTACAATCTCTCACCAACTAAAGAGTCGTCAATTAAGATCATGGTCATATGTGCAAGAGCATCGTTTGATCTTGACGTTCAAAAGCTCGCATCAATAATTTACTTTTATAGCCGACCGACAGAAAACAAGCATTAGTAGAAGTTAATAGTTAAATTAACATAATTGAGCAATTTGCGTGGGAATCTCGATCAAATGTTATGCTTTTCTTATTAGGTAGATTATTAGTGATTTTGCTTATGACAGACAAAGTCTATTATCAATATAAATCATTAAGTATAAACCTGTAGGTACCTAATTTTTAATTATATGCACTTTATTACCATTTTCATTTATTTGGGCCAAAGCTTGTTTACCGCTTACCTACTTAAGTACTTAAAATTTTAACCTGAGTTGATAACATTTAACATATTATCATCTATTTATAAACATACTTACTCTTTTATTTTTAACGCATTACACACCTACTTAGGTACTGTTTATCGGGGTATGTGTGGTTAATAAAAATACACTAATCTTACGAAAAATACATCTCGCGAGAAAAATACACTGAACTTACGTAAAGTACACCTGCCCCTGCGCGTTGTCAGGGGCCCTCCACACCAGGGTGGCCCTTGCCTTCTCCTTCGGGTCTCCGTGGGTGATGGCGGAACACTCGGGGTGGATGGTGGTGTTCGGGGCCGGCTCCCACGAGCCTATCCACTCGTGGGTCTCGGCAGACCGACCTTGCAGGAAGAAACCTTTGAAGGTCTCCGAACCCTCGATTGACACTGGAAGATGGGGTAAGGATATAAATGCTATTTACCTTTGCTAACGTTTTATTCCAAAATATTGTTTTACGGCAAGGTTTCTTTGGCTTCAAAAATTCTATTGAGTTAGGTATCTCTTTAAGTTTGTCCAGATTATTCATGGTCGATTAGGTTAATTAAATTTAAAGTTCAAAAAAACAGTAAGTTCCATTGCAGTTCCAGTCTCTAGTTTTGTTTTGGGAGCGCTATCCTACCTTTATTATTTATTAAACGTGTCTTTATTAAACGTGGTGAAAGGGCCGCAAAATAGGTTTTGTTTGTAATCCATAGGAAAATAACCGCCTTTTATCAGACTCTGATCTTACCTCAAATATCACTCGTTTCATAAGCGATCAGCGAATGCAATTAATTGCCAACCTTTTTGTTTTTTTGCGAAGAATACTAACCAATCAATTAATGAACAATCGAAGTTTAAAAATTGATAAAGCTTTCGTCTAGTTACATTAAGCAATAAAAAATATATAGGTACCTACTGCAAAGCTTTCTTTCTATACCTGCCGCAATCAAATTTCTAAAAACTACTTACTTTTATTTTTTTAAGGGCACACCGAAGTACTGCAACTTAAATCCAGTTTTTTCACCCTATACTTAATGTTTTGTTTTTACAACTACTAATTTATTTATTCATGTAGGTACCTACGAACGAACCAGTTATGGGAGTGTGTGACCTAGATTTTCATTGACTAAAATCTGGTTCTTGCGTATTGTTACAGAATGAATGTAGATTGGCATCAGTCGTAAATTGTAGTAGGTCTACCTACCTACTAAGAATAAATTCAAATAATCCTGTTGGTACATACATACGCTGTTGTCATCTGAGTTCTGCAGATTTTTTTATTCATATAATTACTTAGACTTATTTGTGTAAGGTATTCTCAATTTAATTTACGTATCGTTAAGTTAAAATTGTTTCTGATGTGTTTGGAATATAAAACACATCATTAATTATTTTTTCGCCTTAGAACAGTCGCTAGGCCGTGAAGCAAGAGCCAGCGGAATTTTTTATTAAAAACATAAAAAAGGTTGAATGGTGTCAACTAAGGTTGTATTGCGGTCAAAGCTTAAGGCCCTTGGTTCAATTTTTAACCTTTTTTATTATTTGTTTTAAAAGTCAAGAGAATTACGTGATTAAAGTAACGGAGTACCTGTGATTGGTGTATTAGGTCCATATCCCGCTGAAGTCGCGAACACCCTGTAGGGTAGCGTCGACAGTGGTTGCGTCCTGTGCTGCCCGTGGTTCGGCTGGTTCGGCCTATCCTTCACACAAGCGTCGATCGGCGCCCCATCCGGGAAACTATACACTCCCCAACAAAGCAAAAGACCAAACAACAACTTAGAAAACATGTTTTGGCCCTACAGTCTATGATATGTGTGCCCGCGACCAGCAACCATTCACCTTTGGAACCGAAGCTCGTAAGGATCTAGATTTTAAATAAGTTGACAGTACGTTTAAACGATTGTGGCCGCGGGCGGTAAAGGTGTGCCGAATCTTGCGCAAGTTGATATGTTACTACCAATGTGTGTCTGGAACTATCGACCAAGGAGAACTTTGTAAATAAACACATGTTTGTTACAGTCACTTTATTAAATTAAAAGCATATTAAGACTTAACTACTCAAGAAGGTAAATAGGAATTCATAAGTTTAATAACTAAGTGGATGGTCCTTAACTACTTAACATTACCTATTTATCTAATATTTTGGCGCTTTTTAATTATTTCTAGTCTTTATAGAGTCCTCGCAGTTAGTCAATAAACATTATTTCGTCATTATCACTACGGTTTGGTGACATGAGATCGGGTCTAAGGCCACTGGTACGATTTTCAATGTCCTTGCTCTCCATATAATTAATGATTTCATCCAGCATGTCTTCATTGTAGTCTGAGTATATTTCTATATCTTGATCATCGAGCACTGACTCCGTACTACTATTGGCCCCTTCCATTCCATGTACTTTATTAGGCATCTCAAAGATGATGCCATTAGCCAGTATATCTTTGCTTGTGCTAACGTCTGATTCCTTCTTTTGTAAAGTCGAGCAGTTATTGACGACGTATCGTGGTTCGTTATCGACGTTGCTGCCACTGCTTGGTGTTGATGTGCGTCGAAGCCAGTCGTTGCACTCGATAGTATCGCTCGACGCGTTTGTGAACTCACAGTCTGCTGCTTTTGTTCTTGTTGCAAGTTTTTCGTCTTTTGTTTTATTTTCAGAAGCTTCTGTTTCACTAGTGCAGCTGTTGAGTATTCCTTGTGCCAATGTTTCGTAAATAGGTTCAAGTATCTCGGCTAAGCGTTCGCTTGCTTGTATTGATATAATCTCAGCCACGTGTAGATTTGGTTGTATTGAATCTTTGCGACTCACGTTAGTGATTGTCGTTCTTTTAGCTGAGTTTGGGTTGATGCTGATACGTGGATTTTCTGATTCGCCTCGTATCCTTGATACAGCGTTTTCTGTTTTTCTGTAGGTTGCTTTAACGAGCATGTGTACCTAGAAAAAGCAAATGTAAATTAAATATTAAACGCAAGCTTACTACCTACCTAGGTACATAATTAAGATAATGAATATGCTTACCTCTCTGTTCATATAGCAGTATAACAAAGCTACAATAAACCCTTGAAATCCTTCCATTGTATAGGAGATGTAATAGAAAAACTGCTCTCCACTGCAGTTGTCTGTGTTAGGTCTGAATGCAGTGAAGAAGAATTGTACTCCAAACATCGGCATCAAGAACAGTGTGGCCTTTGTTGTGCTCCTGTTAAACATAAAGAGATAAAATCACTGAGTCAATAGTTTGAAAACCTATAGCTCTTATGTAACGTCGAGATTTTACTTTTAATTTTGCATTATAAATGCTTATTTATAATGTATTATAAATCCTTTTTCCAGTATTTATAACTTCAAAATTATGTAATGTCGTCAACTTTGGAATCGTTACAAGAGCAAAGGTAAATCAAAATGTAGCCCAAGCAAAATAGGCAAAAATCCACCCAACATTTTATTCATTTCTTTATTTATTAACTGCTTTTAAAAATAACCATTATATCTAAACTGGAAGTTAGTAACTACTTCCGCGCTTCCATTTTTCGTTGTTATTTATCCGACAATCGTTTTGCGAAATCAAGTCGTCAAACCCTACAACTCTTACAGCTGATTCAGGCTCTCCGGGTTGTTCAGCTTCGTCAGCAGCACCCTGAGGACGTCAGCAAACAGCACCGTGTTAATGAGCAATATAGCCAGTCGGGGAGCATCCAGGATCCACTGTATGTGGCTCACGGTGAACACCACCCAGCAGGAGTGGTCATTGTAGTAGTGCATCACCAATGCCCACACTACTACTGGGATTACTGCCACGGCTGCAATAGAAATCACTGATAGGATATCGGCCTTCGAAGATAGCTAAGATCTACTCAATCTTTGAAAAAATGTAAGCAAAATATTTGTAAACTTTTTATTCCAAATGCTTCTTCCGTATAAGATGATAAAATTGTCAAACCTGCTCCCAACGCGTACAGTATCTTCAGATTTATCTGTTTCTTAAACACCGCTACTATAAGTCTATGCAAATATATCCCTTCGACCAGCATACACATAAAGACCATATTGCCAGCAAACCGCTCGGCAACAGCTAGCAGCCGGCAAGCAACGCCATTGGATTGAAGAGTCGTAACTCCCGAGTTTGTTACTTCGTCGATGTAAATCTGAAAATTATAAAGTATAAGTAGCTTAGTGTACGGTTTTATTGTCTCTTACGGGGTGTAAAAAGACTGCTTCCGAAAATGAAAACTGTGCATTGCTGGAGGGGCTCTGGTAACACTAAGAACAAAAAAAAAAGTATATATATATATTTACCTATTTGTACCAATTAAAAAGTTGCACTGAAACTATCAAACCTCAGGATTATATCAAATTATGTACCTAAATATAGTTTAATTTTTATTTGCAAAGTTAACTATCGCTCCTGGGCCATCTGCCGATGTGTTAGCGATGCCCTCAAACGGCGAATGAGAAATGGTATTTTTACACCCGTCATGCAAGTACTGCCAAAGTTAGTAGGTTTCATTGATTGTTTTGTATATCAGAGAACGTAAACAGTCACAGATAATATATAAGTCATTGTCGAAAATTATAAAAAGGAAATTTCATCATAACCGCCCGAAACGGATGAACCTTTAATATTAAAAATGGATAAAACAAAACACCTAATTATACCATCGAGGCCAAAAGATTGCAGTTTTTATGCCGTTATTATTTCTCTTAAATTATAATGTTGCAATGAGTTCGTATTTCTGCGTATGTTATCGTTTTAGAACGTTTCGAACGCAATCTGAATATTTGCGCTTCCGCTTGCAAGTAAAGTAGATTTTGTGAGATACCCCTGTCTTTATCTTTAGCGTGCCTTTGAAACCAATTTATTCATCATTGGTATGCTTTAAGGCCATTTATCTGCCACTATCCTTGAAACGTCTTAGTTGTCTGAAGTCCTTGAATTAATTGCCTTTAGTTAACGCATATTGTTTCCTGAATTACTAATAATAGGTGCTTGAATTTCAACGACTGAATAGGAAGTTATTTTTTACGAAAAACCTTTAACTTGGCTTCTGTTGCAATGCTTTACACTTCTATCTACAAAATTACTGGTAAGTACTATTTATTTCCCCACCTACCTCAATACGACTGGTAATCACAAGCACGTTTCTCAAAATGATAGCAATGAGCAGGTTCCTATGAAGCGCCACTCTCGTCACCCTCAGCCTCTTGTAGAAGACGAACACGCAGACAGCAGGTAGACTGGAGGCGATGGAGAACGACAGCATGGCGATGTGGAAGTAGTAGCGGCGGAGCATGCGAGGCGTGATGCTGCAGGTCGTGTAGTCCGTTTGGAGCTCCCATGTGGAGTTGGCGTTGCAATACTTGTAACTGAAGTCTGGGAAATGAATATACTGTTAATAAATACAATACGATAAGTAGGATTTTTAACACAGTCAACTGCGTTGGTTACACCGTTCTGCCTATTACTCCGTTGAAGTGTTTCGGTCTATAGGAATAGTCAAAGATATTTTGAAAGCCGAAAATAAAGTTTCGCAAAAATCTCTTTGGTCTTAATGGTCAGTACCAGCAATCAAGTTCCTATTTACCTCATTAACCTATAACAGTCCAGGAGTAAGACTTACGATTGCACGAAGGTCCAGAATTAGAGTAGGCGAACTCGGAGCAAACTTCGGCTGCGTTGGAGTCAGGGTCAGCTCCGTGCCAGCAGGTCCACCCGTCGTAGGTCGCGTCGCAACCAATCAGCGCTAGTTAAATCACTGGATCAATTCGCTTAGTTGTCAGATCAATAACCGTTAGACTACCCAAGTGCTTATCAAACTAAATGACTTCATATTTTTATTAAATTGGTTATTTATTCAGTTTGTAATTTGTTCAACATTTTCAGCTGTAAGTACCTACTGGAACAACTAGGACTTTGAGTTTGAAATCATTTAATGTCGTTTCATGTCATAATTATTTTTTATACCTATCTATTCCAGTAGGTCTGTTGATGGACTTTGTTATTTATCCAATGGACACTCTTAAACTGCAAGTATTTTGGCATTTCGCTCCTAACTCCTAACCAACCTTCTCCTAGCTCGACCATTTGTTCGACGCAGCAGTCAGCGGCGTTTTGATAGCACCTCTCCCATCGACCCTGGGCTGAGGGCACCATGGCCTCACTGATGGCTGAGGACACCTCCACGAAGTTCGGGTCGAAGGGGTAACAGCCGCATGTACCATCTTCTTTAGGCTGGAGCAAAAATGAAGTTGCAACTGGTTGACGCTACATACACAAGAGGTAAATATTCGAATTTTTTGAGGTGTGTGACGCGAACACGATTGATAAATTGAATCGAAGTTTTCGATTAATAACAGCTGCTTTAGTTTCGCAAGTAGGTACTACTTAGAATTTAAAAATCAATAAATAGTGACCAAAACTTGTATAGGTATTCTTTCTTATCATATTACTAGTTCTTTAGTATCGACTAAAGAAAGAAGAATAAAAAAAAATTAGATTCCATGAGAGACCTACCAATTCCATACACGGTGCATACAAATTCTCATAGTAGCATCCAGCATTAAGCATGAACGGGTTCGACCCTCCGACGTACAGAGAATCCCTGGTGTACAGCAGACATCCTCGACCAGCCACCCAGCGGTAGATCTGCTCGTGGTACCTCACGTTGCGGTAGTTGCAGGTCTTGCTGGACTCTGCTGACACTAGTTCTGGAGGCAGCTGGAATGTATTGAGCAGTTTGAGTTGATGAGTAGAGTGTAAAAATTATAGAAATTTAAGTCGCTAGTAAGTGGAAAGAAATTACGATGCCACAGACAAAAGCACCGTCACATCAAGCTATTCAAACTCCTCTTTTAAGGCGAAGGGATTAAGAGTTTGCACGTAACCTACCTATCTTAATTTTGTTAAAGGTTCTTAACCTAACGAACAGTTTTGAGACCAAAATGGCTTACCTTAATAGCAACAAAATTTTGATAAAAAAACCACAAACCTCACAGAAGTAAACATTAGGTCGTTCACAGTCCAAGTCTTCATTCCGTGTGCTTCTGATTGCTCGCTGCTTCGACTCATTCTGGTCCCACGCATCCCATTTTGAAGTCCAGGACTGCTGGGTTTCAAAAGCGTAGTCTACGTAACTCTGTACCTTGGATAGATAAAAATGGAAGTAGGTAACAAGTTGTAGGTGAAATGTGATGTAGATGTTCATACTGACTTATCGTCCTTATAACAAGTTTCTAAATAAGTTCGCACTGTGGCTGTTGTAGTTAGATACAAGCAATTATTTTGGTTTACCTGACATCCTAAAACCAGACAGCTTACATAAAGCACTGAAACCGCGTTCCTAAGTCCACACATCGTTTTGAGTCACAATCGCGCACTTGGGTCATAGTGACACATGCCACAACATTTTAGGGTTAAGACATTTTAACACAAGTATCTTCAGAGATGTTGTTAGGGTTACTGCGATGTTAACAGACAATACGACACATTCCACAAAGATAAATAAGCTTTGTTGATCAATATTTCAAGTATTTTCTTTGTCGACTGCCGAGACGTTGCAATACGTGAATATGAATGTTTACAAATTATCACATTACGATCTATTGTTATCAAATTAATCGGCTTGCCGTGATTTGAATTGGACTATATATAATTTAGGTATGTATCTACAATTTTATCATTTAATATCATTTTTAATTAAGCAGTCAGTATCTAATTGATAAAGTTCTTGGTTAAAACGGAAACTCTTGCTTTCTTAGTTTAGTGGCCACTAATAAGTGGCTTAACCAGTTGTAAATATATCTTAAAGCCATTTTTTTTATTTAAAACCTTTATTTATTATCTTCTAATTTAGTACATCTTACTCATAACGACATACCTTTAAAAGTGTGTTCACTATAAGTAACTTGAGAGATTAAACAATTGCTCAAGTGATTCCACAGGCACTTAAAATAATATGAATCGCGATGCGCTTAGCGTATTTTCTTTTTCTATTTTTTTTGGTCTACATTTACAGAAATTACAAATATTATATCGTATGTGAGACAAAAAGAAAGAAATTGGAAAATTAAGATGATATTTTATCATATCACATACCTATACTTACCTACCTATCATTTAACTGAACAAATAATTTACTTTAATTTGAAATGCGGGTTCCCATAAGCGCTTGATTTATGTCTAAAAGTCATCCTTTCAATAGTCAAATTTTGTGTGCAAATTAGCGCATTTATCAAAACAGATAAAATTCTGCAGATAGAATAGGTAGGTTAAGAAGAAAATAAAACTAGTTTACTCTTTACTTACTTTAATCTTTAAACTACTACTCTTTTCGCTTCACTAAGTCACTGCGATTTAGGTAGTATTTACGCACCAGCCCATGTGGTTGTACGATTACAATTATAAATTCTAACGATGATAAAGTTTATTTACTGGAAATAAAAGTATAAGATAGGATACGTACCTAAAATATAGAGATTGTTCCAAGTAATCGGCTACGACTGAAATTGAAAATTAAACAGCACATGCGTCTCTAATAATAATGTAGGCATAAATCCTGAAAGCGATAAAGATTCCAAACGATAGGTTTTCAACGTTAGATGATAAGTGACGTTAGGGTGAAGTAAAACCAAGTAAAACCTTCCAGGGCTGTTCCATAAAAAGAACGATCGGTGTTTTCCCTTTCAATCGCGATTGGTATTTTTCTTATCAGCAAAACGATTCCTAGCATCGTGGCAAAGATAACCAGAAACTAATTAGGACTTAGGGCGTCTACTACCCTTCAGGAACCACTTCAGAGGCCTAAAAACCCTGATACCTACTAGATGAATATGTGCTGCAAAGTGTAGGTACTTACATTTATCACACGAAAGACCAGAAACTCTTTTTCAATTATTATCATAAAAAACAAAACAGTCTCGCGAAATTTTATCGATTATTGCTCTGTGTTTTTTGTTTTCCTTGGGAATCCATTTTTAATGACACGGCCTATGAACTTCAAAATGATAAATTATCTTAATTATGGCTGTATCATAACATGATATTCTATTTTCATGGATGTTATACTTGCCTATAAACATAAATGAAGTAAGTACCTACTTTTACAAATGTAACTTTGTAGCTAATTTTGCATGGTCACTTATAAATGGCAAGTAACTTTAATACCACATCATCAAGATTAAATAGGTTGGTATTCTGATCTTATTACTCCTTAGTAAAGACTAGTTACTGCTAATTTGCGTCCCCTAAAATAGAAAAATGTAACAAAAAGAATGTGCGCACTTTTTATTACCACCCTTTTTCCATACTCTAATTCCTAGGTGTTCTAAATGTCTCAGTAAAACTGCCAAAAATACTACCTGAACTTTGGAAAAATCTATTTTAAATTCAGTAACATCTCGCATCTTTGTTAAGGTCCTATCTCAAAATGATAAATTTCCAAAATAGAAAAGATCCACTTTTATTTCCGTGGTTTACTCACTTTTGTAAACTATTGCATCATGATAGAAAATTAGTCCTAGAGAAAATACCTACCTCGAATAAGATTCAAGTATTATGTAAGTAACATTTAGGTAAATGACTCGAACAAAACAACAAAAAAGATAAGATTCTACTGTTTTTGTGGTAGTAAACCATTTGTGACATGGACCTCTGATTATGATCATCGCCAAATCATTAGGTACCTACCATATAGGATGTTAAAATATTAATAGGTATATGAAAACTCAGGGTCGAACAAGATAAAGACAGACATGACCTGAGAAGTAATGCGACCAAATTCCTTGGGCTTTCTCCCGATGGAACAAAAAATGTTGTTTTCACCGTTTTTATAGATAAAAATACGGATTCGTTCGGACGTGAGTCCGACTCGCACTTGGCCGGTTTCTAAATACCTAACTATCTTTACATAGTTAGTTCGATTGATAAAGGTTAGGTTATTAGTTTGCGCTGTCGCATGCCTTGTCATTATCGTTGATTATGTAGGTATTTTTTCATTGAGTGAGTGCCTGACGCGACGTTTTAAGGCGGGTAGTTTTTAAAGTACCGTCAGTTTTCGTGTGACAAGGTCCAAAACTGGTTAATCCGCTGTGTTAGTGGGAAATTAAGTGATTATATTTTGGATTATAAAACGACTAAATATTGTGAAAAACCATTCAATTAGTTCATTCAGCTGTTATTAAAGGTAGGTAAGGTGAAATATTTTTCTACAATTATCGTTACGTTAACATAATGCTCCTGCGCCTCATTTCAATAACACGATTCTCAGATAAAGCACGTTAATTATTTTCATAAATCTTTAAATGCAATCTGCGGTTTCTTTATTTTATAATATAATTTATTTTAGTCTAAGTCTGAAATTAGTTCTTACCATTCCAAAACTTTTTCCCATTTTTTTTTATTTTGACGGTGAAACTGTTTATTTATTTGTTCGTAATAACATAGGTATTGTGGTATTAGCTACTTACCTAAAAAAATGAAAAGCAACACGATACCTACATAATTTTTTACAAATATAAAATCAGACAAGATGTCAATAAATAATGACTTGCCAACGATAGTGTAGGTATTGAATTGTAATTGTAACCCTTTTGGGTCAGTTTTATATCTAAATGCTTGTCAAATACCATAACATCTTAAACTAACAATATTATTAATTTTATAGGTATATGTGTATAAATCTCTGTAAACGCGGGTATTCTCTAGCTATAATTTAACTTGAGTTAGTAATTTAATCATTTGTTAACGCAAATTAATGCAATCGGCATTATAAAAACTTATCAATCTCGTGACAAATCTTGAATTAAAGCGCCAAAATTATCATCTTTTCAGAATATTTATCAACTTCAAAACAAAACGTTTTGGCCAATCGCAATAGCCCGTGAAATTAGCTGCGCGCACCACGATCGATTTTCATTGGTCATTAGAAGACGGCTGTCAGTGGCGCCTCCACGACCTTATAAATATCGGCGCGTGCCAATTCCGGACCTCTTTTCCACAGTGTTATTCAGGGGGATTGTGTTGGGTTATTTTTGTGAGCTAACTCTAAATTCAGAATGCCGGAGACCGCAAAAATGAATGGATTTGTCAAAACAAACGGACACAGTTATGACATGGAAGATGGATCATTGTTTTTATTCACCTCAGAATCTGTCGGCGAGGGGCATCCAGGTTAGTTCACGGAAAACTGCAGGAGTCTTCCGAGACGAAAAATGGCCGCTTAGACATGTGCGCAGAAAGTATACAAAATAAAAAACCTCATGTTTTTATGTAAATTGCATCAGCTGAGTATTATTTGTGTACTTTTTGGTGTTTTGTATCAATGTTTACAACATAGACCCATGTGTTTGTATAAGTTACATCATGGGTCTTTTGGGTTTACCGTCATGTCAAAGTGTCCCCACGTGGTTTGGTACCGAAAAAATAATCAAATAATTATTTTCTGATCTTAGTGATCTAACCTATATTAGTGATCTAACTTATAATGTTTTCAGATAAAATGTGTGACCAAATAAGTGATGCGATACTTGACGCACATTTACGCGAAGATCCTGACGCAAAAGTGGCCTGTGGTGAGTGAAATTGTGGTGCAAAAATTATAGTTGATGAATTGTAAGTGACATGGTAATAACAACATGCTGTAATCGACAGAAACCGTCACCAAGACTGGTATGGTGCTACTTTGCGGCGAAATTACATCGAAAGCGAACGTTGACTACCAAAAGGTCGTAAGAGACACGGTCAAACACATCGGATATGACGACTCTTCTAAAGGTAACTATTTCATATCCTTGACCAGAAGTACACCAGTTAGTAAATAGATGCACTTGGCAGCCGTCCAAGCGTCTAATTACGTGAAAATAAAGTTCAAAATTCTATAGATTTTTGTAAAACCATTTTAAATACTAGGTTTCGATTGGCGTACCCTTAACTTGCTTGTGGCGATTGAACAACAGAGCCCTGACATTGCCAATGGGGTGTATCAGAACCGTGAGGAAGTAGAAATAGGGGCTGGAGACCAGGTATTGTTGTGATACAAAATATGGGGTTCCGAAAATTGGCAACATTACACATTTGCATGTAGGAATGTTAAAAACTGGTCCCGTCAGTTTTCATCGATACCAACTGGGATCACTGGGTTGCTAGGATCACATTTAAACACTTCACATTTTAAGTATATCATTATTTGTTGTATCATGTTCATTAACGGAGGCATGTTGGGATCAGGGTTTGATTACAAGACATGCAGTGTGATGCTGGCGTTAGACCAGCAGTCACCGGACATAGCCGCAGGGGTGCATGAGAACAGATGTGAGGAGGAAGTTGGGGCTGGTGACCAGGTATATTTGCTATGTGCATTTACTTTTCATTACAGAATATTTTTTTATTCACAAAAATCCAAATGTTTTAAAACTCATTATGATGCCCATGGTTCAAGCCAGTTCTGTAGTTATTTTTATATATTGATTATCTTTACCAATTCAATTTAAAAGCTAAGCACTTTTAATAATATTATATTAATTAACCTTAAGATAATTTTGCATTAAATCTTTCTTAATAGGCTGTTAATTCTTCATATCAAAGAGAGTAGGTATAATTTTATTAAACTTAGTTAAAATTATGTTTCATAAAAGTTTTTTTTATTTTCTGATAACCTTTTTCCATACAGCAACAACTTAAGATAACTGAACTGGTTTAATAGAACAGTTTCTAGAAATTTTTCACAATGGGTTACCACCACGCATGTGTGTCATTAAATTATGTACAGAATGTACCTACCATAAGCATGAAACATTTTGATGTAAAGTTAATTAGGTTTTACTTTGAAAATGTTTAATTTTGTTTTTCATAGTTACAAATCTTAATCTAACAGTTAGGGTACATAACTAACTTCTTTTACAAATTTTATATTTTAAAAGACATACCTCCAATTACATATCTAAGAATTTCAGCTAAAGCTATTACTTTGGACTTATCTAAAAGAAACCAACTCCTTAGGGCCTGATGTTTGGGTATGCAACCGATGAAACAGATGAATGCATGCCGCTCACAGTTGTACTGGCTCACAAACTGAACCAGAAGATTGCTGAGTTACGACGAAGTGGTGAATTCTGGTGGGCAAGACCGGACTCCAAAACTCAAGTAAGTTGATATATTTAATGTCCTTATTTTTGTTCCTTCTAGTAAGATATAATATTCTATTCACTAAGTGTTTAGAGATGATCAGTTAATTTTATATTAGTTATTTCGAGGCAGACAAAAGTTTACATCTCTTTCATCAGATTTAAGACGGAAGATTTTAAACCAATTTCTTATATTTTGTTTAAAAAACCTACATAGTTTTGTTATTTCCTGAGGAGGTAGGTTAAAAGAGATATGACTAACTTGATAATTCAAAAGATATTATTACATATTTTCGTCACCTACTTTTTTGTTTATGATATTCTCGATATTTTCATAACACAATTTATCTTTTATGTAACCGAAGACGTTGTTATTTAAATAAAAATAACGCTGATAAATGTACATGTTGTTAAATCAATATCAATTGAAAGTTCAATAACATAACCATAAACGCGTGTACCTTACCTTAAGTTTTAAATTAACCGTCTGCCTAACTACAGACACTTGTTTTTCGTATTGTTACATTTATCAAATTACCATAACCATAAACGCGTGTACCTTACCTTAAGTTTTAAATTAACCGTCTGCCTAACTACAGACACTTGTTTTTCGTATTGTTACATTTATCAAATTACATCGACTTAAAACCAGTGTCATATGACAAAATTACTGCTGATGAAAAGATCCATTGTGTTGTAGAAAAGGACACCAATCGTTTAAATGATATTGAATATCACTTCAAGCATCGCTTGGACTTTGCCTCACACATTTAAACCATACTGAAATGAAATGACCTACTGCCTTATAGTCATATCACATAGAGATAATATCTATTATGCGTTAGGGTCAATTCATACTAGCGCAGAGTCGAAGCGCATCGAAGCGTCAATCCGAAACTTAGGGTCAATTTATACTAGGGCAGAGTCGAAGCGCATCGAGGCTTCTATTCAAAACTGAACATAACAAATTCAACCTTAACCCCACAGCGTAACGCACGCATTGCTTCTGAGATTTTAAAAAGACGCGCGCATTTTTCGGAATTCGCGCGTCTGCGCGTGACCAACGCTGATTGGTGCGTGCGCATTCTCTTTAGTTGTGAAGAGTTTGACGCTTCGGTGCGCTTCGACTCTGCCCTAGTATAAATTGACCCTTAATATAGCAAATTCACCCTTATTTCCACAATGTAATGCACATATTTCTTCCAAGAAAAAAAAAGACGCGCGAATTCACGCACATTCGAGGGAATTCGGGCGCCTGCGCGCGAGTAACTCTGATTGGTGCGCGCGCATTCGCGCGAAGCCAAGCGGCTATTAGGCGAACTACGCGCCGTCTGGTCAGTCGGCAATCGGAATCGGACGGAAACTGTCTTGTGTCGAAGTGAATCACAATGGAAAACGACGAGAAATTAATTTATTTGGTCCAAAAATACGAATGTTTATTTAATTCGAAGTCCAAATATTATAGCGACAAAAATTCAAAAAGTAATGCGTGGGAAAAAGTTAGCAGTGAATTGAAACTACCTGGTAAGTACTAAGTATTTATTATTATTACACATGTTTTCGCTTCCGTGCGACGTTGCCAGCTCACATGCTGGCGCGTCGTAAAGCGGCGCAAAAACAAACCATTTACGTCAAGAAGTAACATGTAATTTCACACATTTAATATATATGTTAGCGGCAATCTGTATAATCCGGTATTCTATACATTGCCTGGATATTGTATAGAATACCTGAATTATACAGATTGCCGGTAACATATATAATATTTTATAATCTTGTCCTATTTCTTAACATCGTGTTATCTTTTCATTTTGCCATGATACTGCCCCATGCTCAGAAATGAAATAGGACTTAAAGATCTCTCTAATCTCCATGGCATCCACGTTTTGATTACCGGTTATGTCCATGTTTTGACTGTCAACGGAATAATTTTGTAAAATGCTGTTATTGGGCACGGCAATGTCTTCCGACACAAAATCTTCCATAATATAATTATGCAGACACGTGCATGCAAGAATCATGGTATCTAAATACGTTGGTTGCATTCTTATACGTTTTTGAAATACTTCAAATTTTTGTTGTAATATTCCGAAGGCACTTTCCACAATACGCCTTGCTCGGCTTAAACGATAATTATAGATTTTCTTCTGGCTATTGTTTAACAGCTCACTACCAGGATAAGGTCTCATAATATGTTCAGACAAAGGGAATGCTTCGTCGCCAACAAAAACATAAGGAACTGTGTTTGTCATACCTGGCAAGTTTTTATTAGGCGGTATACTAATCATATTATTTTGTAATAGTTGGCCGAATTTGGAACTGCTCAATATGCCGCTATCGTGATTACGTCCATATGCTCCAATGTCTACTATAATGAATTTATATTTAGCGTCAGCAACAGCTAACAAGACAGTGCTGAAAAACTTTTTATAATTGTAGTACAGACTTCCGCTGTTCCAGGGTGCCCTTATATTGACATGCTTTCCGTCGATCGCTCCTATACAATTGGGAAAATTCCATAGAATTCTAAAATCTTCCTCGATTTTAATCCATGACTCTAGCGTTGGTTTTGGCATAACAAGAGGCTGTAAATATTTCCATATTGCAGCACAAATTTCATGTACAATTGTGCAAACTGTACTATAGCCCATGCGATAATTATGAGCCAGTGATTTGCAACTAATAGCAGTAGTTAGAAACCTGTAACAAAGTATTAATATTATAAAGTATAAAAGTATTAATTAAGTACATATATTTAATTTGTTTTTTTCAGTGGCTGAATGTCAGAAACAATGGAAGAAACTACGTGATTGCTATAAAAAGGCTCTAAGATTAAGACAATATAAAAGCGGATCTGCGCGAAAAAATGAAAAACCAATTAAATTTGAGAAGGAGTTGGAATTTTTAAAACCCTACCTCCAGGACAAACCACAAACATCAAACCTAGGTTGTTCTGAAGATAGTTTAGACATAAACACGGAAGATAACACAATGATAGAGTCACCAGCACCACCATCAGATGTCATGCAAAGTCCACGCTCTGATTCATCGTTGTCAAATTATAGCGCCAGAAAAAAATCACTGCCCCTATCGCAGCTATTATTCACACAATATCTCGAAGCCAAAGAAAAGAAAGAAGATCCATTAGATGTGTTTTTTTTATCAATGAGTGGAACAGTAAAAAAAATGCCTGTATCAATACAAGCCGAATTAAAGAAGTCAATACTTGGCCTAGTTACCGACGCAGAAGTAAAACTTGCCTCAGAGGAAAGAAACGATACTCCACCATCTCTGATTAACTACTATGAAACACAACAACAGCGGCCACTTAAAACTACTCAGCAAAATTATTATCCGCCATCTACTTCAACTTACATCCCATCCACCATGACCATTCAACAAAATCCAAATACATTCGATACCAGTTTGGTCCCACCACCATCACCTTACGTACCACAGCCGATTTCAACAATGCAGCATCAGCGGCAACCGAATTTAGATGAAATCGAAGACTATTTGCAAAAAGTTGACAAATAGTAATAATTCATTAATTCATTATTATTGACCTTAGAAATTATGATTCTACATGGCAAATAATTACCTATATAAGAATTTTTTTAAATAAAGAATTTCAAATATAAGCTTGTTTATTTATTATATTGGTTAACTTTTCTATCAGCTTTACCGAGAGTTTAAATATCTTCTTGTTATTCTTATTAGTTATATTTATATAAAAATTACAAAAAGACGTAAAACTCACCTTAAGCAGACTGATATTCGCTCTTCAACGGAAATGGGTATCGTTAATTTAGTTTCTTGTTTTACAGTGTGTGGCTTCAAAATATTGACCAAGTTTTCAAATTGATCATAGTTCATTTTATAATAGTCGTAATAAATACTTGGGTACAGATATAAATCTGCGCAAAAAGAAATGAATTCACCAGATATACGTCTTTTCTTCCACAAGTCGTGAACTCCAAAATTTCGCAATTTTCTTTTTCTTTTTTCTGCGTTTTCTTCTTCTTCAACTTCTGATATAAGCAACATCATAGCAAGATCAATGTCAACCATTTTATACGAGTTTCAACAACGAGATTCAACTGGCAACTGGTGTCCATCACTAATGCCACGAAAAAGCGCGAGAATGCGCGCTAATTCACGCGAATACGCGCGACTTCGCTTTGATTGTGAGGAATTTGACGCTTCGATGCGCTTCGACTCTGCGCTAGTATGAATTGACCCTTATTGAAGCGACTCCGCACGTGTGCAATTTTTGACATTTACAAAGATTTGCTTATTTTCTATTAAATTCAGTTGTATTTATTTTTCAAAAAAAAATACAACTGAATTTAATAGAAAATAAGCAAATCTACTTGCGCGTGGTTCATAAGCTTCTGAATAAATAAACACGTATGACTTTACAGTATACATTAAGAAGTAGGTAATTATTTCTGAACAGATTTTTAAATTGCACAAACATCACATAATCTGGTTACCGTTCAAATACGTATTTGTTGCAATGACCAATACTTTTAAGTATAAATTCAACGGATGTTATAATTACTGATATCATCAAATCGAATCGTATTTTGTTCTTACATACTTTAAGCAATCAAGCATTCATTATAATGTTTTATTAAATTAGCCTGTATCATCCCACTACTAGGCAAAGGCCTCCGTTCCACTCTTCCATGTTTGTCGAACTGAAGCTATATTGTTAACTAGTTGCCACTTGCGACTTGACAAACAAAAAATTTACTGATTGCATTTTTGGCATCAGTATCCCTAATCACCCCCTGATATTTATTTTGGAAATATATTTCATGTACAGAATTATCCTCTACAGATTTATTATAAGTATAGATTACTGGTCTTCCCTTGACCACGGGCGTTTGTAAAAATATCGAAACGTCGGAAAATCAATAGTAAATTCATAAACGCGTCAAAACCCGTTAAAATGAGTTTAGTTTAAACTTTATTGCCTAGTATTTAAGGGTGTATTTCGTGTGCAGGTAACTTGCGAGTATGTGTTCGCCGGCGGAGCCACCGTGCCGCAGCGAGTCCACACAGTCGTTGTTTCGCTACAACATTCTGAAAAAGTAAGTTTTCTGCTATATTTTGTTACTACAAACTTTATGATACTTGGTTTTGTCCCAAGCTCTGCATTTTATGACTAAGCTGTGCGAAGTTTGTAAAGAAATAGTTTTTCTTGTATGTATCACTTTACACTAGTACACAACTTAACAAAAAAACACAATTAGAATAATAAAACCATTTTCTATAAATCAAACATGCATAGTTTAAAAACTACAAAGAAATAAATTCCGTATATCAAATAAAAAAACCCGAACTGATTGCGTGTTTTTAAACTTCGTAGTTTCTGCTTCCGTGAATGATAATCATGAATATCTTCGTCTTACTACGTCTTAGTATAAATTAAATATTCCATCTTGATAACAGGATTTACAAAAGAGTATTCATAACAAAGATCGTATGCCTTTATTCAAAACTTTTTGCTTACAATACTGTCTCTACGTAAACAACTCATAGAAACGTATAAAGTGAATCTTGTCGAATAATCGTGTTATGTTTCAGTCGCGTCATAAACTTATCTTCGAGAAATGTTTATTTTAAATGTTGGATACAATTTCATCAAGCATGATGTAATTCGTGTTTTGATGACGGGTACAATATTGATTACTGGCGCGTGTTTGCAACATTCTCCGCTTTAAGTCTGAGATTTGTTTCATAAACATTTATATGGGAGGTTTATAAATAAGTTAAATATCGATTTTACTTATCAACTTGTTTTTAAAATAACTCTTTAAAATGTAAAACTCTTGCACATACATTGAAATAAGCCAAATCACAGGTTATGAGATTATTAAAGGTGGTCATTAACTTAAAACATTAGTAATGATTGGTTAATTAATCAATACAATGCTTTTGTTTTGAAGACATCTAGCAAGCCGCTAACTGTGACTGTTTGTCGTCGTAGGTATTTTTTTTTAACTTTAATTTGTAAATAATAAACATTGAGAAACTTTGAAATAAGCCAAAATTTAATTATCGTGTACATTCTTGTGCTACCATTGACCATAGTGATCGATTTCAAAGTTTTTTGATACAGTCGCTAACATTAAGATCGGAATATTATATTTATAAAACAAATAGACTTACTCTTAGCTCATAATTTTTACTGTACAATTGTATCACTTTGTTAGTTTTAAGCCGGCTTAATCTTACAAGATGTATGGCTTATAAAATAAATTAGAATAAAAAGAAAACGAGTACAATTCCACCAAAATTCCACTATTCCGGAACACAGATCACTAGTCACTAACCAACTAAACATCCTTAGATCACCCTGGAGGCTCTTCGGGACGAGATCAAACAGCGTGTTATCAACGAGGTAATTCCTCCGCAATACCTGGACGAGAAGACCGTCATACACATCAACCCGTGCGGGAACTTCATTATTGGAGGGCCACAGGTGAGGGTTATTTATAGTTTTCAAAGCTTTTCGTGTATAAAATGGAAAAATATCCCTTGGTGTCTCGTAATAATAAACGGCTCTATACATCAGTTGTGTAGTTGGAGGTGAAATAGGTGTTTAAAAAAATTGTTTATTCCCAGCTAAATAGCGATTCGCAAGAAAGCTGCAAGTGGACCAATACTACAATTTCTTGAATACTTATTATCGTTATATTATGATGCAAAAGTTTTTTTTTAATTTATTTATTATTTAAACCCCTAAAATCATATTTAAAAAGTGCAAAATAAGGGAGCGAAATTCAAACTTCCAAAACGTGCCACCATTGGTCGAACGTAATGTGACGTCATCTGACACGACATTGCATTCATCAGCGTCGAAACTTATACTGTTTTACAAGTTTTTGTGAAAAAAATAAATAAAGGACAATGGGCAATTTTATATGGCGCTTGGCCTATCAGCGGCCATTACCTAAATATATATTTTCTTGAAGGCATTTACCTACAGAACATATATCGAAAAGTTCAAAACTGTGAATTATTTGGCAAAAAATATATAGCTGATTCAAAATGTACAAATCTGGTTTTATTTTTACAAAGATTAGATAAAAAATGCAAAAAATTGGTTGAAAGTAGGAACAATATATTGTGTCAGTGATTATTTTGTATTGATAAAGTACAATTGAATATAAAAATACAAAAAAATAATAAATAATTATGGAATAATGTATTTTTTTGTATGTTTTATAAACAATTTACTTAAAATATGTAATAAAACAAATAATTAATCCAAAAAGTTTTGTATTCAGACACAAAAATCATGTAGAGTACAATAAGCATATTATATCTATATATTTTTTCTATATAAAGTTCAGTTTAGTTTATATTAATTGCGAGAAACCAAAAATAACATTTCTTAGTCAGCAGCTTCATCAACCGTGCAAGCGGGATTTCGGAAGGGAATGGGATGTACGGATCAAGTTTTTCTCTAAGAACGATGTCAGAGAAAGCACTAGCAAAACACCAAAAGGTGTTTTGTGCTTTCAATGACCTAGAAAAGACTTACGATAGGGTGATGAGGGACGCATTATGGTCAACACTTTCGATGTATGGGGTGGGCGGCGGTCTGATACGTGCGCTGAAATCCCTATATGGGGATTCTAGTGCCTGTGTCAGACTAAATGGGACCTACACGGACAGGTTTGGCATCAATTGTGGTGTTAGAGAGGGCTGTGTATCGTCCCCGTGGCTGTTTATCCTGTATATGGATAGTTGTTTGACAAGTCTAAAAGGTGCTGAATGTGGATAGATATGAATGAGTCAGTGTTTAAAACCCTGCTGTATGCTGACGACCAAGTCCTCGTTGCGTCGCCAACATCTGACTTGCAGCAGATGACCATCCCTGTGATGAATGAGGCATTTTTAAAAAAGAGTATGAAAGGGAATGTCATGAAAACCAAAATATTGGGAATGGAGAGGGATGAAAAAGTGGCAGAATGTGATATAATGATAGGGAATGCAAAAGTGGAACAGGTGAATGAGTTTGTGTATCTGGGTTGTAAGTTTACGAGAGATGGAAAATGTGAGGGAGACATTAAAAGAAGAGTGAATGCGGGTAATAGTGTAAATGGAGCCTTGCACTCGATTGTGGCAAGCCAAATAATTCCTGAAAAGGCCCGTCTTGCCATAATAAAAGGAGTTCTAGCCCCAACACTCGTGTATGGAGGTGAATCGTGGGTATGGCAGGAGAAGCGTGAAAGTAAGATCAATGCAGTGGAAATGAGACCGTTGAGAAGCATGTGTGGAGTAAGGTGATAAGATTGATAAGGTGAGAAATAGCGAGATCCGAAAGAGATGTGGAATGAAAGAAGATATTGTGACAAGAGTTGAGAAAGGTATGCTTAGATGGTTTGGTCATTTAGAAAGGATGGATGAAAGAAGGAATACGAAAGAGATACATCGAGCGAGAATGCATGGCAACGTCGGTGCGGGACGTCCTAGGCGGACGTATATCGACCAAATTGGCGATATATTAAAAGGGCCAAAAGTACCCGTAAATGAAGAGCATGTATGAAGAGATTGATGTGTGTGAAATAAACGCAAGAAGTATGTCTGGACCGAAGTATATGGCGATCCATAGTCTCTGCCTACCCCAATGGGAGACAGGCGTGACGATATGTATGTATGCAGCTTCATCATCGTCAACAATGACACTGTTTAAAAAATCTGCTTGCAAAGGAATGTCACCATCTCGGTTTCTTTCCCAACCCATCCCAACAGCCGTCTTCATTAAATCTATTATGTGGACAAGTGTAGCGCAGGATTGCGAACTGTTCGCTGATTGGTCATTGAAAAGAGAAGCAGGTAGGTAGATTCTAGGAAATGTGTATCCACGAACATATTGTTTTTTTTTCAATGTATGTAAATAGTCGGTAATATTTTTCGGTAGAGACTTGGCTTGATTAAGTAACAGAAGTAGTATTTATTTTTTTATATAAGAAAATGTTTCCTGAGGCATTGTAGACTGTTTGTATTTGAATATAAATGTATTCTTTCTTACTATAAATGTTAAAAAAATTATAAGCAAAAAATATATAACAAAAACAACGAAAGTGGTTATAACTTTTTTATGAAATATAATTTAATAGAACTCCCTGAACTAATGTTGATGTACAGTAAACCCTCGTTAAAATGACACCAATTTTTTTGGTGGCCGCTGATAGGCTTAAATGCCCATTGTCCTTTAATCTATATTCTTGTGCTGATTGTAATGAAGTTTAGTTTAGATTGGTAGTGAATCTTTGACGATGACTGAAGCTGGTTCTGTCATAGCACATTAGGACAATCTACCGAGAACAGGTGCATTTATGATAGCATATAATTTTGCATCTGTCGCGTCTCCAAGGCGCGATGTGGGTTGTGGTGGTGTAGCAAATGACAACCACAGATTCTTCTTTGATATTAGATTTAATGTGGTTTACAATTTGATGTTGCGTGTTTAACGGTTGGTTGGCAAGTGAAGTTATACAAAGAAAAGAAACAAAAACTAGACCAAATATGTAGTTGAGACGTATTGCTATAGAAAAGACGTAGGCGCGCAGACAGCATCGAAACCCGATTATACGAGCTCAGAGATCAGAGGATGTTTCATAGTATATTTAAGACCATAATATAGATTTTTATTCATAAATGCACACAGCAGTTTACTTAAAATACACTAAAACATTTACATATTGACACAAAAATATATGAGGCAAAACTTCTTTCTTCAACCGTAGAGTACATTTTTCTCCTTGCTCTTTTATTAAATTGTATTCAATATAATTTTCTGTATCTTCCTTTACCTGGAATAAATCAACAACCATAAAAAAATCGTAAAACCACAACAGGAATAAAGTTTTAATAGAAAGTTATAGATACTGATCTTTTCTTATAGGGTAGGTTAATTTTATACCGAATTTTCTAATGTTCAATAGCTAATGCAAAACTTACTTTTTACTAATACACATTAAGCTGTATATAAATAAAGTATACTTTCGTTAAAATGATCTTCACAACAATATGAACAAGATTTAGGAGATATATTATCCCTTCTCATCACCTTACACGACCGTCTTCGTATTTTCGCATCACTTGAAATACGAAAAAAACACTTTCTCGGGTGTTTTTCGAATAGTATTTGTGCACTCCGGTACTATGCAATACTTATAAGATAATTTTTTGGCTTCTTCCATGGTTTTAAAGCTATTAAAACTGTAAATATGTATGAAATAACTGAAAAGTTCATAGTAAAGTCCCACTGGACGTGTCGTGTGACGTCACGCAAAGCGCGCGCAAAATGGCGGCGTTTCAACTGCTCTAATTTTTAAATGTTTTAAATTTCGTTTTTAAAAATATCTAGAGTATTTTGAAGATTTTTTATATTTTTTTCTATGTTATAATGTCGTAAACTATTAATTTAAGGCAAGAAAAAAAAACATGAATATCCCCTATTGTAAAATTTCAAAACCGATTCATTTTCCTTATCCTTATTCTACTATTTTTCTTATTACTAGTCTTTATTGACGGTTAATGAAAAATTAACAACACCATGCCTTTTTTTTCGTAACTCTTACAATTCATTTCAACAAGTCTCAACCCCAATATATAATAATAATAATAAATAGCCTATATATGTCCCATAGTTGAGCACAGGCCTCCTTCTCGGATAGCGAGAGGGTTTGAGTCATAATCCACCGCGCAGGCTCAGTGCGGGTTGGTGGATCACATGATGGATGATGATTATCATCCAATCATGTGGGTTTCCTCACGATGTTTTTTCCTCGCCGTTAGTGCGTGATAAATATGTACACAATAAGAAAAGACCAAACTAGTGGTACTCCACTAGGGGTCGAACCCGGAACCTTCGGTATAGTAGACCGTTCCTGTCGCCACTAGGCTACCACGCACTAGGCTTCAACCCCAAACTGTTGTTCTTCTCTCTTATCCTCTCACTAACCCCGTGTCACCCTCCAGTCGGACGCGGGGCTCACGGGCCGCAAGATCATCGTGGACACGTACGGCGGCTGGGGCGCGCACGGCGGCGGCGCCTTCTCCGGCAAGGACTTCACCAAGGTGGACCGGTCCGCGGCCTACGCGGCCCGCTGGGTGGCCAAGTCGCTGGTGCGGGCCCGCCTGTGCCGCCGCTGCATGGTGCAGGTAGCTACTACTGTGTTACACGCTGCATCATCACATAGCACTTGTCCGGCAACACTTCACCAAGGTGGACCGGTCCGCGGCCTACGCGGCCCGCTGGGTGGCCAAGTCGCTGGTGCGGGCCCGCCTGTGCCGCCGCTGCATGGTGCAGGTAGCTACTACTGTGTTACACGCTGCATCATCACATAGCACTTGTCCGGCAACACTTCACCAAGGTGGACCGGTCCGCGGCCTACGCGGCCCGCTGGGTGGCCAAGTCGCTGGTGCGGGCCCGCCTGTGCCGCCGCTGCATGGTGCAGGTAGCTACTACTGTGTTACACGCTGCATCATCACATAGCACTTGTCCGGCAACACTTCACCAAGGTGGACCGGTCCGCGGCCTACGCGGCCCGCTGGGTGGCCAAGTCGCTGGTGCGGGCCCGCCTGTGCCGCCGCTGCATGGTGCAGGTAGCTACTACTGTGTTACACGCTGCATCATCACATAGCACTTGTCCGGCAACACTTCACCAAGGTGGACCGGTCCGCGGCCTACGCGGCCCGCTGGGTGGCCAAGTCGCTGGTGCGGGCCCGCCTGTGCCGCCGCTGCATGGTGCAGGTAGCTACTACTGTGTTACACGCTGCATCATCACATAGCACTTGTCCGGCAACACTTCACCAAGGTGGACCGGTCCGCGGCCTACGCGGCCCGCTGGGTGGCCAAGTCGCTGGTGCGGGCCCGCCTGTGCCGCCGCTGCATGGTGCAGGTAGCTACTACTGTGTTACACGCTGCATCATCACATAGCACTTGTCCGGCAACACTTCACCAAGGTGGACCGGTCCGCGGCCTACGCGGCCCGCTGGGTGGCCAAGTCGCTGGTGCGGGCCCGCCTGTGCCGCCGCTGCATGGTGCAGGTAGCTACTACTGTGTTACACGCTGCATCATCACATAGCACTTGTCCGGCAACACTTCACCAAGGTGGACCGGTCCGCGGCCTACGCGGCCCGCTGGGTGGCCAAGTCGCTGGTGCGGGCCCGCCTGTGCCGCCGCTGCATGGTGCAGGTAGCTACTACTGTGTTACACGCTGCATCATCACATAGCACTTGTCCGGCAACACTTCACCAAGGTGGACCGGTCCGCGGCCTACGCGGCCCGCTGGGTGGCCAAGTCGCTGGTGCGGGCCCGCCTGTGCCGCCGCTGCATGGTGCAGGTAGCTACTACTGTGTTACACGCTGCATCATCACATAGCACTTGTCCGGCAACACTTCACCAAGGTGGACCGGTCCGCGGCCTACGCGGCCCGCTGGGTGGCCAAGTCGCTGGTGCGGGCCCGCCTGTGCCGCCGCTGCATGGTGCAGGTAGCTACTACTGTGTTACACGCTGCATCATCACATAGCACTTGTCCGGCAACACTTCACCAAGGTGGACCGGTCCGCGGCCTACGCGGCCCGCTGGGTGGCCAAGTCGCTGGTGCGGGCCCGCCTGTGCCGCCGCTGCATGGTGCAGGTAGCTACTACTGTGTTACACGCTGCATCATCACATAGCACTTGTCCGGCAACACTTCACCAAGGTGGACCGGTCCGCGGCCTACGCGGCCCGCTGGGTGGCCAAGTCGCTGGTGCGGGCCCGCCTGTGCCGCCGCTGCATGGTGCAGGTAGCTACTACTGTGTTACACGCTGCATCATCACATAGCACTTGTCCGGCAACACTTCACCAAGGTGGACCGGTCCGCGGCCTACGCGGCCCGCTGGGTGGCCAAGTCGCTGGTGCGGGCCCGCCTGTGCCGCCGCTGCATGGTGCAGGTAGCTACTACTGTGTTACACGCTGCATCATCACATAGCACTTGTCCGGCAACACTTCACCAAGGTGGACCGGTCCGCGGCCTACGCGGCCCGCTGGGTGGCCAAGTCGCTGGTGCGGGCCCGCCTGTGCCGCCGCTGCATGGTGCAGGTAGCTACTACTGTGTTACACGCTGCATCATCACATAGCACTTGTCCGGCAACACTTCACCAAGGTGGACCGGTCCGCGGCCTACGCGGCCCGCTGGGTGGCCAAGTCGCTGGTGCGGGCCCGCCTGTGCCGCCGCTGCATGGTGCAGGTAGCTACTACTGTGTTACACGCTGCATCATCACATAGCACTTGTCCGGCAACACTTCACCAAGGTGGACCGGTCCGCGGCCTACGCGGCCCGCTGGGTGGCCAAGTCGCTGGTGCGGGCCCGCCTGTGCCGCCGCTGCATGGTGCAGGTAGCTACTACTGTGTTACACGCTGCATCATCACATAGCACTTGTCCGGCAACACTTCACCAAGGTGGACCGGTCCGCGGCCTACGCGGCCCGCTGGGTGGCCAAGTCGCTGGTGCGGGCCCGCCTGTGCCGCCGCTGCATGGTGCAGGTAGCTACTACTGTGTTACACGCTGCATCATCACATAGCACTTGTCCGGCAACACTTCACCAAGGTGGACCGGTCCGCGGCCTACGCGGCATATACATATATAACAAGTAGCTTTTCCAGTATCTAGTCAGCAAAACATAGGACCTAGGACTCGCCAAGTGTGGAAACAAAAGCCCACTTACCGAAACCTAGCTGTCAATCCTGCGGTTTGACCCGATGATGACTTTTCGCGTGGGAGAGACTCACGTTTCTTATTAGCGGTTTCGCGAGACTAATAAAATCGGTCTCGTCTTTTAGCTATTTTCATTATTTATCCTAGTTTATAGTTCTTCAGTTAATAAGAATTACTTCCAATCAAGTTTAAAAAATCTCTTGTAAACCTATTATAAAATCACAGGTAGCATACGCCATCGGTGTGGCCGAGCCTCTCTCCATCACAGTGTTCGATTATGGAACATCGCACAAAACACAGCAGGAACTACTTGCCATCGTCAAACGGAACTTTGACCTCAGACCGGGCAAAATTGTCAAGTAAGTGGTCAATTTTTACAGAAATTGGGGACATCAAGGGTAAAATTATGTATTTTCCCTGATGTAAGGTAAAATTGATAGATAATGAAACATCCCACCGCAAATAAGTTTGATGAAAAGATTAACCATATTGTCATTTTGTTTAATAAATAGACTCATTATTATGCTCAAATTCGCATTCGCAATTCAGAAACAGAGAAAGCTAAATTAGATTTTACAATTGTCAGACACTTATATTCTATTGACAGATAATTTGTATTTTTCAATGTCACAATTAGTGACATGTTTACGCAAAGCTGTTAAGAAAGAAGAGTCGAAAAAATGAAACAAAAGTACACAAAATTAGTAACATTGAACATAAAAACTTAAATTACGATAACTGGACATCAATATAAAATGCGACATTGAACTTAACTATCATACGAATTGAAGCGGAAACAGTTAAATGCCGATAAACCTAATGTTACGTCACAATTGAACTAGCACAATCTTATTAAACGATAGCCTTTAACACTCTGATAGTGTATCTAATGACTGTGCCAAAAATACTAATTGAGTAATTTCTTAATAAGTTTGTGTCATGAAAATGTCACGAGCTAAGAGCGTTGGCAATCAAAGGTTTATCACATTTCATTGATAAGCAGAGGGAAATATATTTAAGTTTAAATTAAGTATATCTACTTATGAGAGATAGTAAAAATTGCTCCAATGAAAAAGTCATTTAAATCCTACTAATATTATAAACGTGAAAGTTTGTGAGTATGTATGTTTGTTACTCTTTCACGTAAAAACTACTAGACGGATTTGGTTTAAACTTTACAGTGATATAGGTTATACATCAGAATAACACATAGGGTACTTTTTACCGCGGAAAAACGACTTCCACGCGAACGGAGTCGCGGGCGGCCACTAGTAAACAATATGTAACAGATAATCTTTGCAATAAAACAACTAATATACCTTAATCTGTTCTTTAACATTTTTTTTTCGATTTAGTTGGTTTATCATGCATCAAAATTGTACTTCCTTATCAAATCTTTAAACCTATACAGGGCGTCCCAAGACTACGGGACATCAAAAGAAAGTCTACCGGGACAGATAGTTTGAAATTCGTAACAAAATACGTTTGAAGATGTCATTTGTGAAAATACCTAACAAGATCATAATTCTTATTTTTTACACCAATTGTAAACTTTTGCCAGGTCATTTGTAAAATCACTTAACGATAACAAAAGTGTCCCATTTCTCTTGGTGTCATCATCAATAATGAACACGTGTATAAGTGGATTGAACTGGAAAACATAATTATAATTTTATTATCATAATATGCAAAATTGCGATTTATATTAAACTAACACGCAGTTCTATCGTTTTGCGATGAATAACTCATCTTATCTTTTTCTAGACACGAGTATCAAAAACGATATTAGACTGATTCAATATTTATTTATTTATAAGTTTATTAGTTACAGATATAGTGTGGGATAAGGGCAGGTAGATAAAATGATAGTGTAAAATAGGTCCAATAATTGTCTTACAACTCTTATCAAATTTTCGAGAGGGGTCTTTTCACATAATGGCAATAGCAATCGCATTAAAACACATAAATCATATTAATTTTAATACTGTCATTTCGAACAAACAGCGTCAAGTCTTTTCCAGGTTGAAATAGAATTTCCCTAGCTTCATATAACTGGTATTAAAAGACCACTTCCGAAGCTTGAAACCATGCATTGTATTCTTGAGCCTCAATCCCTACTTCCCTACTAATATTATAAATGCGAAAGTAACTCTGTCTGTCTGTCTGTCTGTCTGTCTGTCTGTTACGCTTTCACGCCTAAACCACTGAACCGATTTTGTTGAAATTTGGTATGAAGAAAGAACTGAACTTGGGAAAGGACATACTAACAGTATACCCAGAAAACTCAATTTAAAAAAGTTATTAAGTACTAGTGGCCGCCCGCGACTCCGTTCGCGTGGAAGCGATTTTCCGTGGGAATAAGAAGTTTCCCGCCGTAAAAAGTACTCTATGTATTATTCTGATGTATAACCTACTAATGGCCGCCCGCGACTCCGTTCGCGTGGAAGAGATTCCCGTGGGAATGAGAAGTTTTCCCGCGGTAAAAAGTAGGTACCCTATGTCCTTTCCCAAGTTCAGTTCTTACTTCATACCAAATTTCATCAAAATCGGTTCAGTGGTTTAGGCGTGAAAGCGTAACAGACAGACAGACAGACGGAGTTACTTTCGCATCGCAGTAGGGATAATACTGCAAAGTTTCATTCAAATCCGTCCAGTAGTTTTTACGTGAAAGAGTAACATACATCCATACTCACAAACTTTCACATTTATAATATTAGTAGGATTGAAAATTTTCGATGAATTCGCTGCTTGAAATCATCGCTCATACATCAACTGTAGGTTCAGGTGCGATTTAAATTAAAACACTATTTAATTTGAAATCATCCCAAAATCTAATAGTATAAATGCAATTTTGTACAATTACTAGAAAAAAAAAAAACCGGCCAAGTGCGAGTCGGACTCGCGCACCGAGGGTTCCGTACAAACCTGCAAAAACTACTTAAAGTTTTAAGCTTTTCGGAATTTTTCTGTTACCTGTGCTGTAAGCTATTGCTTCTTACCAAATTTCGAGATTATATGTCAACGGGAAGTGGTCTTTAGGTTTTAATTCCCGTGCGTGTAGTTGCGAGTTTCAAAATATGCGGTATCAATGGTTGTACTTTTGCGTTTTGCGTTTTTGCGTTGACTTAGTTTTTTTTTTTTTTCACGGGTTAAAGGCAATTAGATCTAAGTATTTGATATGATTTTCAACTTGATAGCTCTACGCGTTCATGAGGAAAAAAGTAATAAGTTTATATTTATTAAAAAATATATATTTTTGTAATGTAATGTAACTAAAAATTTAAGGTTTTCGGAATTTTTCCTTTATGTGTGCTATAAAACGTTGCTTCATGCCAAATTTCAAGATTCTAGGTCGACTGGAAGTACCCTTTAGGTTTTGATTCCCTTGCGAGTTTCAAAATATGCAGCTTAAATTGCTGTTTCTTTTGATTGCGTTGACATAGAAGTTTGATTTTGTTACAGCTTAAAGGTATTATAGACCTGAGTATTTGGTATGAATTTCAATTTAATACCTCTACGCGTTTATGAGGAAATGGGTAGTAAGGTTAAAATTATTAAAAAATATATATTATGTGATGTAACTAAAAATTTATGGTTTTCGTAATTTTTCCTTTATCTATGCTATAAGACGTTGCTTCGTACCAAATTTCAAGATTCTGAGTTCACGGGAAGCACCCTGTAGGTTTTGATTCCCTTGCAAGTGTCGAAAATTTGCGGCATAAACGGCTGTATCTTTTGATTGCGTTGGCTTAGAAGTTTGATTTTTTCACAGCTTCAAGGGACAGTAGACCTGAGTAATTGATATAAATTTCAGCTTCATACCTCCACGCGTTCCTGAGAAAAAGGGTCTTGACAGACGGACGGACGGACAACAAAGTGATTCTATAAGGGTTCCGTTTTTTTTCCTTTTGAGGTACGGAACCCTAAAAATTATGAAAAATATTTTTTTTTGCTCAGAACGTAGTCGCTACTCTTTCAGCATTGCCCAGTTTATGTTTTCGAAAGCACTCTTTTACATCCCATATTTTAATAACGTATTTTTTACAGAGAATTGAACCTGCGTGCCCCGATCTACCAGCGCACGTCGACATACGGTCACTTCGGCCGCGAAGGCTTCCCGTGGGAGACCCCCAAACCTCTGCTAATGGAATGACTCCAACACTAAACCACACACTAGAACATTGTAAATACAAACCGTAATCTAAACGTGTGTTTCGTAGCGATAGACATTACGAGGATGGATTTCGCGAACAAAACCTCTTTGGACGTTCAATTTCTAGCCTTTTTATTCATAGTGCGTATTGATCTACTGATTATGTAAAAGCGTGCTACACGCACGGATATTTATTTTAATGCAAAAGCGGTTGAAATAGAGCATAGCGCACTAAAGATATAAAATAGAAGATTTAAAAACCAAGGTTTAACCAAATACCTGTAACATTGCCTCCAAAACTGGTCATAAATGTGATAGTAACCGATTTTATTCGAAATGTGAGTAAAAGCCGTTCGCGAGGTTCGGTACAAGTAATTTTTAAGTATTCACTATCATGTCGTAGGTTAATTTTATTATGGTGCCGTCAAATCTGAATTTGAGTTAGTTCATTAGTGCAAGCTAAAGGCAGTCTCGTATACGTTTATTGTTTATTTAACGACAAATTTATTTTTATATTCAAAGACAATTTTAAATCTGTGACTTTATTGCATGAGTTTTTTTTTGTGTTAACTATGAATTATGTATGATTGTAAATGTATTGATTCCTAGTTATTTTACGATGGACTGCCATATGATTTTGGTTCTATAAGAGCTACAGTTTTTAGTGCTATGATAGTAGAGTAGACTACTTGCCTGCTTGCGTCACAGTGAAGCTTGAATACGGAACGGGTGACTTCGTTTTGTGTTTTGGCTTCTCTGCAAATATCGTGTTAGGAGACTTGCCATATCTAGCCAATTTGTACCAATGATCGTATTTTAACTGTTGGTAAAAAATTGGAGTGTTACTTAGCCCTACCTGTGAGTATATAATTAGTGTTTAGTGTCTGTACTTCAAGTCTCTGTTTCACAGTTTGTGTTGTGTTTCCGAAAGGATTGGAAAAGAGCCATTTTGAAAACACACCGACTCACGCAGGCCAGTAGTTAACTGTGCATTTAACTCCTTTATTCCGCCGTAGGTTTTAACTAGGCGCAAAACTAACTGTATGACATTAGTAATTAGGATTTTAACTATTAATTAGGCGGTTAGTAACTTGTGATTATATTTTCGATCTGTTTCAATCCGATTAAAGTTTCTATAATAACTTACTGTGGATATTGATTTGTCAGAATGTGGAATTTTGAACTAATATTAAAATGTGCTGCCCGGCACACTATCGGGAATAATATTGTTTTATTTGCTTTTTAACATCACCCCTTGTCTTATAACTAAGAATAAATACAAAAACAATAGGTAGTAAATGTTTATATGTAATTAATTGAAAACTTAATTAATGGTTTCCTTAGAAATAGGTATTGAACATATTGGATTTCCTGATTCAGAAAAAAATTAACAAAGTATTAATGACGTTGAATAAATGCATATTAGTCACTCGAAACTTAGTCCCAGTAATTGTAAAATGAAACGAAATGCGCTGTGAACTAATGTAAACATGATTTGGTTGTTTTATTTTCACAATGTGCGCAAAATTGTGAATTGATGGTTTTTTCATCTCTTGTCTTATTTTATTCTGTGATGGCATTATTTTTTAATGTTTTTAAGTGAGTTCAAAGACTGAATCGTCACCATTATTTCTATTCTATTATTCCTTGAGCCACGAAGCTACAATCCTCCGCGCTTCTTGCTGCACTTGTGACATTTTGATGGTGTCTGATGGCATCCATTGTCTCATGTCAAAGCAATGGGATGCTCTGAAAAATAATAAAGTTATGTGCTTAGTACAAACTTGAGGCTAACGAATTTTGAAGAAGTTAAAAATTTGTCATGAATGAAGTTTCACTTGTTAAAAAGTAGCCAAGTGTTGCCAGTAGAATCACTTCTAACACGTTAAAAAAGCGGTTCTTAAAAACTGATAGGTTCCAGATGAATGTGTTCAAACGCATATCACACGAAAATCAGAATATAAAATTTTGTTGAGCCACAGCACTTAGTGCCTAAATGGCCGTGAATTCACACACTCCATTCTAAACAAACTTCTATTCCTACCTATTGATCAAGTAGGTAGGCGACCCTTCCTTCAGGTCGCGGTCGACCCGGCCCAGGGCGTGCCACGGGTCGACGTCTCCGTGGATGTTGATCGTGTTGTTCACGTCGGGACTGAGGCCACCGAATACCGTGTTCACGCGGTCTACCGCGTTGTACACGAACGTTTTGTTGAATCTGGGGAGTTTTAGATGGTAAATATTCAGGTATATTTATCACATTCGATTAATGCATGTGAATGGATGGAATAAGAAAGGATGGACTGAGTGAAAGCCGTTAAACCTAGGAAAGGACTGAGTGCCGAGATGTCTGATAGAGACAAATGGAAGAAACAAACATGTTAAACCTTGCATAGAGATGATGATTTATTACAAACAAAATAGTTGATTCGTAGTCCAATTTTATGTATTTTATCATATTTTAATTAGGAAGTCAATTGAGTAGTTATTACCTATAATGTAAACATTTGGTCAACTTACAAGACACCAAGCAGCCTGTGAGTAAAATATCGGTATATACTATAAATTTCTTCTTATGTGGTTAGTTATACATTTTAAGTACAGTTAAAATACGTGAAGCGTAAAGGAAGTGCTTATAGGGCATATGGCAGCAACAGGTATATATATATAAATGTTATTTATCTTTTCTCCTGAAAATACCAACCTCTCATCAAACACTTTCTGGCAGACATCGACGTAGAAGTCGACATCGACCAGCGTCAGAGGGTCGAAGGCCGTGCCGGAGCGCGGCGCGGTCTGGTAGAAACCGTACTCCGTGCAAGTCTGGTAGTACCACGCTCTACCTATACAGGGTTATTTTTAATTAGCGCATAACCTCTTGTAGGCAGCTTTTCTCTACATCGATCCCAACAACATTTAAGCAACAACTAATTAAAATTAATATTTTTTTCCAAACAAATTTATTAGATGCCTCTGAACGGTCAAATACTCTTGAACAAATGTTATTGGGATTGATGTAGGGAAGCCGACGGCAAGAGGTGATGCGCTAATTAAAAATAACCCTGTATACATATATTTTTTTAAATACACACTGTAAGTTACTTTTGGTACTTAGTATTTTGATAGGAAACTTTAGTTTGGAAGTAGAATTAAGCCGCTTTTGAACTATTGAATCAAAGTAAAATTTATTATAAATTATGCTAATTTGTTATTTTAAAAGGTAATATTCGAAGGTTCATGAAGAAAGTGCATAGAGCAACTAGATTAAATCTAAGTGTCATTCTATAATTATTTTGGTTGTATAGTTTTTGATTACATACAAAAATATATTCCCCCTTTTTGTTTGAGTGTCAATATGCAAAACTTTATTGCTAGATATTTAAGCCAGCAGTTTCAGTTGAAACGTAAAATAACACAAAAAACTGAAAATAGTTAAACTTACACCAAGATATTTTGTAACTCTAATCATTTATTTATTCACATAATGTACCTAATTTAGAAACAGCCTACTCACTCATAGAGGGTTGGCTGTAAGTATTGAGAAGTCCCTCGTAGCTGAGTTGCCAGCAACCATTTGCACTGAGTCCATTTCTCCAAGCGGTAAAACCACCTAATTTCTCCATTGGCGTATTTCCTGAGTAACAAAAAATTGATCAGATAAGTCTTTTTTTAGTACTTACCTTATCGTTAGTTATATCAGGAATAATCTGCCTTGGTTATTTCTTCCATGACAAACTACTTAGTTTTCTTCATTATGAAATATTAGTACCTTACTCCTCCGAAACGGCCTTACTGATTTTAACCAAATTTCATATGCATATTCCGTAAGTCTGAGAATCGGCTAAAATCTATTTTTTAAATCCCTAAGTGCTAAGAGTTGTCCACCTAACATTATATTTCAAAACGACGTTATCAGAGTCATCTGTTTATAAATAATCTTCGTTCTAACCCCAGACATCAGACTCCAGGTATCCACAGATGGTCCGCAGCGAGCCGGGCGTGGCTTGTTGGACGGCGCCGGAGAACGCCCACGTTATCAACCCGGCCTCGAAGTACGCCAGGTCGAGCTTGTTGTCGTAGTTCATGGGACCACACATTCTATAAGAACGTTGTTTGTTTTAAACTTACAGTACCAGTATTGGCCAATGACGTGCTTAGTACAGGAAGGAAGGTAAGGATTATGTATTGCACTGAGTACACATAAAAAGTCGCTTGATAGTATTAAGGTTTGTGTGTCAAAATATGTACTCAAACCGAATTATTGTTAGCTGAAAAAACGAGGAAAATAAAAAGGCGTCTTTGGGCCTTTGACAGATAATTTTCCCACCTCATTTGTCCTAATCCTTATAATATTATAAACTAGTGGCCGTGAAAGAGTAACAAACATCCATCCATACATACATACTCACAAGCTTTCACATCCTACTAACCTACTAATAGGTATTATAAATGTGAAAGTTTGTGAGGATGTATGGATGTATGGATGGATGGATGTTTGTTACTCTTTCACGTAAAAACTACTGGATGGATTTGGATGAAACTTTGCAGTAATATAGGTTATACATCAGAATAACACATAGGGTACTTTTTACCGCGGGAAAACATCTCATTCCCACGAGAAACCGACTTCCACGCGAACGGAGTCGCGGGCGGCCACTAGTGTTAACATATTTCACTCGCAAAAACAGTTTTATTGACACTAAACTTTACTTTAACGGCATCTTATCCATTCTGGTAAAAGTTTTTAAAATCGTTTCAGTAGTTTCAGAGTTATCCATTATATCCAAACTCACACACATTGCTACTTTACAATATTAATTGGTATTAAAAATTGTTTTTTTTTTATTAAATCCAATCTAAAGTTAATACATCTCAACCAACCTAAAGGCTTGTTCCAGCGTGCGTCTTCCCGCTTCGGTTTCCATCGCGGCGACGGTGTCGGCGACTCCCTGGCGGATCACGTCGATGCACTGATCCCCACCCTCCGACTGGAAGGCCTTGTGGACCACTTCCAGATAACCTGGGAGTTAAGAAAAACAAAAATATGGGTGCGGCGCGGTAGCTCAGTGGTCAGAGCATTAGACCGGTTATCTAAAAGTCCTGGGTTCGATTCCCAGTCGCGTAATGCTCGGAAACCGGCGTTCTTTTCCAGTGTCTATAACTTCAAAATTAATAAATTAGCATTTATAATGCAAAACTATAAGTAAAAATCTCAAAAATTAAATACCTGTAAAATCAACTTCTCCTTTAATAGGCCCACTGGACGCCACGACTCCTGTCACCAAGTGTGGGTACCGCTGTTTGAACCAAATCACCATATTGGCCGCGTACGACCCGCCGTACAATATGAACTTGCTATTGGCAAATCGACGCTGCGTCTTAAAATACCCGATAAAGTAGGCGAGGTCGGCCAAAGCTTGGTCTACGTTGAGGTAGCGTAAATTAGGCGTTGAGTAGTCACTAGAAAGAAAATAAACAAAATATGTTATAAAAAAAAACCGGCCGAATTGAGAACCTACTCCAAGTTTGCAAGTCGGTTAAAAATAGTATTAAGTTACGTAAGTTATTCATAAAGCTAGTTTTTTTAACTAAAAAAAGATTACAGAATTTGGTCACTAACCATTTTATTTAACTATAGTTACACCGCTGTAATAATACCTGCAATTTTTATATTACAAGCAAGGACTTACGGCACAGGCATAGAATTCCCATAGTACCGATGTTCGGTATACATCATAAACCCTTTGTTTTCCTTTGCCATTTCATACATGTTGCCGGTTCGAAGCCAGCCGTCGGTGATGGCCCATTCGCCTCCCACCATAATGAATACAGGGTAGTCATCACCACCGAAAAACTCTTCGTTGTACATGTAACGCTGAAAAAAGGTATTAGATATCGATAATTCATCGTTATCATCGTTGAGGACATTCTTGTACATTTGTTAATAACTTCGAGCCTGAAATTGGGCTACGGTGCACGAAGCGCACAGTGTAAAAAGGAAACTAAGTGCCCATTTGTTGACGATTTTTATGAATTTTTAGGTAACAGCTGCTTTTGTATTGGGTTTACGGCCGGCTATAAAAGCACTTTGACAAATGCGTCTCCAACTTTTAACGCATTCTTAACTAATCTTAAGAAATCACAATTAAATTAAACAGTCTTTCCTTCTTGATTAGAAGGAAGATACATACCATCTGATAAAACTGGTCATCACTAAGCGGGTTGAAGTGGTCTACCCTCATCCTGACTTGCGTGAGCACCACACTCCTGGCTTGAGTCGGGGAGCTCCTGACCTGGTCCTCTGGTGGCGGTGGAGGCGCCATGCTGACTAGGATCGGAGGCTTCATAGGAGTACGGTTGTCGAGGGCCGAAGCACCCACGCACAGGAGGGATATCAGCAGCTACAGTGTTTGAGATATGTATAGGTACTTATAACATACCAAGTCCTGACTGACTGACTGATTCGACTACACTGAGCGTAAGCTATTAAAGATAGGAACATGAAATTTGAAACAGGCGTTTCTGTTATGATGAACGTGAGCACTAAGGATTTTTAGAAGTTCCTACTGGAAAAACCATTTAGATACAGAGGAAACCGCAAAGGCTAGTATAAAAAATAATGAAGAAAAAACTATTGGTGTCTTATAAAGGCAGAATAGTATAGCATGAGGCATGAGGTAAACGACAAACGTTAGTGTTAAAGCAAAAGATGTTTTCTTTATGGTATAACAGAGGTTAAAGATAAATCTGTGAGAAGTAAAAATCGTAGGTATTTAAAAAAAATATAAAAAAGGTAAGTGAGATAAGTTATAAAACATCTTTGCGTAGTACCTAAGTAAGTATATAAACGATCCATTGTAATTTTTTGATAACTTTGTTAAAGTATTGGCTTAAAATTTATACACCAAGTACTTATAATTAATTTATTACTTACCCACATCATGATGATATTTAGCTGCACAATTTGATTGTTTTACTAATTAGTCCCATGTATTTTTTCTCTAATCAAATAAATACGCGATATCGTTATCACATAGATAAAATAGTTTTTAGGTGATGGGTAAACTTGGTGAAATTGACAAGTTAATAAAATTTTGGTATCAAAATAAATTATCAACGACTTTTTTCAACAAAATTTATATCATTACTTACATTTAATAAATCTTTATACAATACATATATTGTTATTTTATATTCGGTTTACCAAAGTTTCCACTTGATATATTGAATGATTAGATAAAGGCATTCTCAATTATTTCATTGTAAGTATTTAGTATAGATAAATATAGTTCCAGTTGATAAACTATTTCATATAAGTACATTAATTAAACGGTAGTTAATTTCATTTTAGGCAGATACTTCAAGTAGGCCGTCACTAGTACCTACTTTATCTATGCATCATCATTTTAATCGTCGTCATTGTCTATATTTTCAGTCATTGTCTATATGAGTCTGAGATATTTGGATTACTTAACTTAATAAACAATATTTATTTAGTTCAAACAATTTGCCTTGAGTTGATCTTGACCGCTTAAATGGTTTTGAAACCGCTATAAGGTTATCAACATAATCAAAATATTATTTCTGAGGTATTTATACTTAGCAATGAATTCAGAAAAATATTATTGACACAGGGATAGGTTAGATTCGAGCATAACTGGACTCTTGAGCGTGTCACTAGTGGCCGTAACATGTTAAAATAAATAAACCTACTATGGTTACAATATTTAAATTAGGATCCTACTATACTTAAACTCAAAAAAGATTCATATAAAATAATTTATTAGATAAGGTACGTGCAAGAGTAATATATGTATGGTATCAAAGTCATTTAGCCGCAATCAGGTCCATATTTTTGGTAGCATTTCGACTTTGGTACGCAACTTAGTCTTTTGCTTGGAATTCCGCTTTTGTACGGGGCCTGACCTATGATGTTGCCACTGAAATAAAATGATAAGCTTCATACACTCTTAAAAAGAAGATAAAGACTAAATTTAAATCATTACAATGCGGCATGTTTTTTTTCCATTTTCATTTTCAGACAGTTTTTTTTGTCATTTTAGGTATAATGGCAGGCAATTAATTTAACATTGTATATTATAGACTAGCCGGGGCCTATGAGATATCTTCGGAAGCTATGGGCTTGTTAACAGAAGAAACACTTCGAGAGTGATTTAGAATCGTGCTGCATAGATCTAAGTTGCTTTGGGAGCGAACGTTCGATGTCAACACATAGATGGCGCCACAGCTATCATAATTATGCTTCTAAGGCCAGAAGATTTCACTTACGCAGGTCCATAATTACACACTACGAAGTGAGTGTGAAATCTGTCCTTTTTACTCCTGTTTACCGCGCACCCTAAATGCGTAGAGTTAGACCAGGCCATCTGAAAATAATATAAAAGACAATGTATTTAATAACAGGTATCTATTCTATAGACTATCCTCTTTCAGTTATTAAAAGGTCTCCTATAAGTTTGACGGAGATTAAACATTTTAGCTAAATGTACCTAGTATTTATTCTCTAGAATCCTTGCTCTAACGCAGTTTGTTATGTCTTTACCTGTGTATAATGTGTAAATTTCTTCAATTTGTGCACATTGTTCTGTCGGTATGAGGTGAACTTGTAGGCTTCGTATTCCTTCCACCAGCTCCGCAGCGGGAAATCCATGTTTAACGTCTTGTTGGGATCTGTCGTTTTAAACCAGTACAGGTTCTCACCAACCAGGAATCTGCCAGACGCTAAAATGTAAAAAGTTTAAGTTTTATTAATTTTTAACAGTAGGTAGTTTAATTATTGAACTCTTTAAGATCGTTAATATCGTTATTTCGACATTGTCACGCCTTCACTCGCGTGAACATAAGCTTTATAAAAGTAACCTGTCTCTTAGTACGAAAATTTAAAATCGGTTAGGTAGTTCCAGAACTTAACATACATACTTCCATTTTTGACTTAATTAATTTATCTCTGTGGTTACTGTTGTATGAACGATAGGTACGTTTGTGTACGCTTAAAGCTCGGACAATAGCAGTCATCTCTGACTGATAGCAGAATTTCTACAATACAGAATTTATATTTTCTTTGTATAAAATTGGTACTTTAAGTAGGAGATAGCGTGTCTTTGATTATTCAAGACTTTTGGCACATTTCATAATTGATAACGCTGCAAAGCCATTTCACAAATTGATTTCCTACTATTCCTGTTATTTTAAAATAGCTTTCAAAACGATTAAGAACTTACGTATTTTTTTGTCAGGGTTGTGTAAATCCTTTGCTAATATGGCCCAGCCCGCGGCTTTTGTCGCTAATTCTTTATCCCATATCTATGGATGAAATTATTAATAGGCAGTTAGGTTACCTTTAACTCAAAAATATTGTTTTTTTATACTTAATAGAGGTAGCAAACGAACAAAGAAACAACATATAAGTACACGGTGTAGTGTTTACGTAGGTAACAAATTTCATTTGGATACTTAAAAAGAACCGGCAACTTTTAAATGCGATAACTTCATGCAATTGTTGGTCCGATTTTATAATGAGTACCTAGAAACAATTGGAAATACCTAAAGCGGAGTGAAAATACCGTATACTTAATAGGAACGTTGTTTGTAGGCACCTTTAAATTTTAGGTAACATTAGTCACACTATTACGAAATAATAAAAAAAGAATTTTTTACCACTTTTGCCCTAACATTGATTTTAAGAGAATCAAAATAAATATCTAGTAATAAATTTATATTTAATTAAGGGCCAATTGAAACGACAACGTTATTAAGAATAGGTATTTTAAAAAGATATTGCTATCACTTTCTGCCCACCGCCAAACGGCGATGCGTGAGAGAGACAACTGCAGGCCGGACAAAGTATGCAGTTAGAAGATTGTCAAAATCGTGTATTTTGTATTCCACATATCATTCCTGTAAATGTGAACTAATTGTTAAATTTTACAAAGGGTATTAGATAATTATGTTTTTTTTTTCGTTTTTGTAAATAATTTAGGTATTATAATTATATAATGTGTCTGTAAAACCCGAAAACTCTTTGAAAAAACAATAATTAAAACATGCTGTCATAGAGCTATTCATCAACATAAGATAAGCTACGATGTTTTTTTTTAACGGTTTAGATTTGAGATTAAGAAATGAGGAATACGAAGTCATACACGACACAACTTCCGTTTTTTTTCTGTCTGTCGATTGCTGTTGGCCTCTTGAAGGCCTCTACAGCGTCACCGGGTTTGGGGCGGGCACAAAAGGCACTCAGCCAGTAAGCAAGACAAAATACCGGTTCACAAAGCTCTTATTTATACGTACAATAACTCTCATATATACGTACAATAGCTCTCATTTATACGTACAATAGCTCTCATTTATACGTACAATAGCTCTCATTTATACGTACAATAGCTCTCATTTATACGTACAATGGCTCTCATCTCGGCGGCTGGCGGCTGTCCCCGCACCATGCCTTTAGCTAGCAGGAGTCTGCGCTCGTTGTGACCATCTACGAGCTGACGAAGTTCCTTACAGCTTAACTTTATTACTGGAAGCAAAAGGAGGAATGGTAAGGATGCTTTTAAATTTACAAGTATTTTTTTTGTACCTACCTAAGAAGTGGTTGCATGATTATAAAGCTTTTTATTGGTAGGTACATAATTCCTTTACCTGTCGCAGATAACACCGACTCACAAGTTTTAACTGCAATTAAGTGGAGAACCTAGTTAATATATAGTACACCCAGACACGAGCCAATTCCTAAAAAAAACCCTTTTATGAAATTGGTCTGACCCGGGATACAAACCCAGAGCGTTCCGTATAACAGTAAGATACACATACCGCCGCATCACAAGGTTCGTCCCTTTGTAACATTGACGTTCATATATGTTATTATCTATGATGAATAAAAGAATTTTGATTTTGATTTTGTTAGATAAGACTAGTTCATTTTCATCTTATCTCTAAACTAAATCTGAACATACCTACATATAATTTGAATGCTATGCTGAATGTTGTAAAGTTTTTGTTTTTTTTTTTTCAAATTAAGTAAATCCAAATACTTTTTAACTTTAACTTCCAATTGAGTATTGACACTCTCAAATAACCTTTTATGAAAGTCTAACCGAGACATATCCTCTCTAAAAAAAAAACAGAAAAATAAAAAATTCTCATAAAATAAAAACTACTGGACCTACCTGAATCAAATTTTTATGAGACCAATTCGAAGCTATTCCGCATCAAACAAAAAAAGAATCAAGTAAATCGGTTCAGAAACCTCGACGTAATCGATGTACCTACTTACATACATAAAAAAACCGACAGAATTGAGAACCTCCTCCGTTTTTGGAAGTCGGTTAAAAAACAAAAAATCGAACAAAAAAAACTCACGATCAGCTCCGACAGTTAACAAACAACCGCTAAAACACAATAACACCACCTCGTGTAGATACATATTCTTAATTTAAAACACCACTAAAAATCCACGTAACCATTCACCTTCAACAGTTTAATCACAAGAAAGTCGGTAAAGTTTCATTTCCTTTCCCCTTTCCCCGATGTTACACATTCATAACCAACTGGTTTATTTTTCAGTTTGAGATCAAGTTGAATGCATTGTGTAAGCGGCTTCGGTTCTGGAGCCCAATGCCAACTCTTATCAAATGGTTCACTCGTAAAATGAAATTATTTCTCAAATAATACGTCGGTCTCAAACAATAGAACGAATGATTTACATACGATTAGGTTAAATCTTTGAAAGAGTTAAATCTGGGTCAAAACATTAATTAATTAATTTTCTTGTCCTTTGGTATGTGTGTATTACCTTTAATAGATATAGATACAATTCGGTATAAATGTTATAATTGAATATTTATTTTTCGAAATTCCGTCCGCATGAGAAAAATTCAAACTTAACTTTAAATGGTAACATTTCAACAAATGCAGGCAGGTACATTTAAGCCCCTTAAAATTGTAGATAAGAATAAAACAGAGGTATTTCGTGATTTATTTGTTTATTTTGTTTGCGTTACAAGTATCACTTCGTAAATGAAAATAAAAAATGGAATATCTTACCACAGCTTATCATTGTTACACAGTTTTTACCCGATTGGCATTATAATGGTATTAAAAAAATATTAAATAAAATTAAAATGATTTGAATTGTAACTACCTACTTATGAATCTATGAGCATTGAAATATGCCGAACAAGAATTGCTTTTTTATTTATTTATTCATACGATATTCAGCTATTTTTTGTTTTTAGGTTTTTTTTGACAAACATACTTTTATTACTTATTTTTGCAGATATATAACACTTTATATATGTATTTTTATTTAAAAACGATTGCTACACTTGATTTTGATAACAAAATCATGCAGTTTATTAAAAAATAACATAAGTTTTATATTTGTAGTCAAAAATCATTTTCCCGTTAGGTCCAGTGTATAACATTTTTACTGCCTTTTTTTGTTTTTTTTACACTTATAATACTATGCTATTTGTATGCAGTTGCTTTGAATAAAAAAAATATTGGAAAAGTGTCAAAGATTAAAAACATATAGGAATAGCCAGTAATTCCAACACCAATCAAAATGTTTTTTACTAAAATGATGCCTAAAGTCCCATATCTACTTAGGGTCCGTTCACACAGAGAGGAGAGCAGATTTTTATCACATTGGAATCAGAGTTCTAAATCTTTGTAGTAAACCCTTAACCATAATAATATACTATCCCTGATTTAAAATAAATTTGTCGTATACTGCATCGTAACATCACAAAGAAAACTGTTCTATTATGTTCCTACCGCAACTGCATACACTTAAACCACAGACTACGACATTCCTTAAAAAGAAAAAGGATTCATAAATCACATCTTAACATTTACACATTCACACAATGGTAATAGAATTAAAAACTAAAAATGTCATCAAATTGTTTCTACTTACGTTAAAATGTTTATAAAATTCTACAAACAAAAATTTGTAGAGTAAAAAAATAATAGAGAAATTTCTTTCTGGTGTCTGCAACTATGTTAAGGAAACTTACGACACTAATTTATAGTCTCCTGTTGACAGACTAGTGATGGTAATTTGTTGATGTTTAGTTTGAATTGTTTAAATGATATTCATCAGTATCCATTTATAATAAAACCTAGTTAATAAATTAAAGGGAAATTCTCCTAGTTAGTGACTGGGCTGTCCGTACCGCTGCCACTATTCTCAGTCATTGCAAGCGCTGATTTGGTATTTTTAGGATTCTTCTTAGCCGACTTGCTGAGGGTTGCCACTTCTTTGAGTAAATTCTGGATTCTAGAGTTCATCATGTTGAATTTGGTATCATTAAGCCGCTCTCTGTTTTTCATCTCATTACGGAGTTCTGATGCCTGAGTCATGCTTTGTGCTTTAAGTTCTGTAATCTATAAAAAACATTTGTTTATAATATATTTATTTAATGTTTTATACATTTATTTATTTTAATGATAAATTTTATCACAACATAAAGGGTTTGATTTTTTTTTATTTACCAGTTTGTCCTTGGATAGAAGTTCCATGTCTTTTTGATTAACTCTTTTCTGGAGACTTGCTATGGTTTCCTTCAATTGTGTAATAGCCACTACATGGTCTGAACTATTCGGGTCAAACTCACCTGAACATAAAATAAAATGTCATTTACGGTAACCAACTAATGTGTTAAATGTTAATGTGTAATAACTTTCTAAATTTATATGGATAATTAACAAATTATTCTGTAAACTTATGAACATAATAAGCAGTTTCATTTGCATGATACAATGTATTTGATGTGTGAGTAAGATACAAGAAAATATTATCACAGTTATTAATAGCCATGGGTTTCCTTAAGTCCAAGGTCTTAGTAATAAATTAGAATACCATTATAGCTTTTTTACATAATAATATTTGTTGTATGAATAAAAAATAATATCCAAGAAATTATGTAGAAAAGGAAACAATGAAGAAATAAAATAATGAAAACAGTGCAAAAGAGTAAATCAAATAAAATTAAAAGAAGCATGACATTTACCTCTACCTTGCAACGGATTGAGTTTACTTTTCTTCTCCAGAGGCTGGGAATCATTGAGAGACATATCATTTGGATTCATGGATTTCCTCATGTCGGACTTTCTTTTATCTTTGTGTCCACTTCTAGATCTGAAAAACATTAAATACATTTTAGTTGACAATTTGTTACTATAATAAATATACAATCATGTAAATATTAATTAAAATGATGTTAAATGCTTACTTATGGGAGCGGTGTTTATGTTTTTCAACAGATGAAAGATGTTGCTTTGTTCTAGCCAGGGCTCGCTTGAGAGACTGGGTGCACAGCCAACACAGTAGTTTCCCGTCAATCTGTAATAATAATAATTGGAATGTTGTCAAACTTTTGTTTATGTAATCTACTTTGCAGGAAGTAATTTTAGTAAACTGTGGATATTTTTAACAATTTTGTATTCTTGTCTTTATGGCCTTAAATGTATCAAAAACAAACATGTAAAAAGTTTATGTCACAAACCTTTTTGCTGTCATCATGTCTATCAAAAGCGCAGCGTTGCTTGCATTGTTCACAGGTAACTGCTGCTCCATATTTGCGTTCAGAGTTTGTACAACGCTGACATTTATTACCTAGACATAAAACATTTTTTTTATTAAACAGGATGCAAAATTTTATAATTCACAAAAAAATGTTATACACACCAATAAATGCAGCAATAATGTTGCAATACTCGCACGCAGTTGGTTTTCCATAAGCCTTTACATTGGCTTCACACTTTTTACAGATTGATGATGTATTTGATTTACTAAGAACATGAAAATGTTTAAGTTAGTGTTATTAATTTTCTTAATTAATAAAATTGCCACATGCATAGTTTTTCTAGGTCAGAGTTAGTGTGAAAATTTGGCTTGTAAAATGGTCAGCGTTTTTGGCTAAACCTAAATATTAGAAAGACCATTTCCCCATCACATTTCTATTATTAACTACATAGACAAACCTTGGCAGCTGACACAGACCTTGTTTGTTGAAACTCGGAGCGACAGTACGTGCACTTCACAACAGGAAAAGAGCCACGACATTCCTGGAACCAAAACACAGCGTCATAGTTGACGTCGATCGAATAACAGTACATAATTACTGACTACCCTGTATGACGCACTCGCTCTACTTACAAATCAAACATGAACTTAAAACTTGGCAGATGTTTATCCTTTTACAAGAAGCGATGCAATGAATCAAGATAACATACAATAAAACATCACAAACCTTGCACAGCTGCTCTCCAGGAGATAGCTCTTCGAAAGGATGTCTCGAAAAACAACGAGAACAGGCAAATAAGGGGGTTGAAGCTGTATTACTCATTTTCTAGATAGTTATTTACAATGCAACACCAGGTATAAACAATAAGAACAAAGATACAACAGATACTTTCTACAAAAAATAAAATAATTCACTTTTGTACAACTGTTGCAGAGATTGTTGGATTGATTGAATTGAAAATGGCGTTGAGTGAGTGAATGAATGAATATAAAAATTACCGAACGAATCCTTGTACTGGCAGTTATTAATTGTAATGGCAATACTAACGAGAAAGCTATTATTTTTATTTTTATACTCGTATTGAAATGTAAAAGTTTCGATGTTTGTTAATCAATCTCGTAAAGGCGGTTTGTTTAATTTCGATGACATTTTATAAACAAAAACTATAACCCAGAATCACATGTTTAAACGATTTAAACTTATCAAAATAGAGAAAGCCACGTGTATTTCAAATTGGAAATCTGAAGAAAACGAATGCGAAATCCGGGTGAAAATATAGTCCTACTTTTCTATCCAGTCCTCTAATATTAATATAAAAGATTGTGTCTAGATGTTGGGATGTTTTTTACTCATATCAAAAGTGGGAAACTCATTATTTAGAAGACAGTATAAATCAAAGTTGCTATTTGTGTCTGTTCGTATGTTTGTACTTAATCTCCTCCTGAACCAAATAAGTATGGAGTTTAAAGATTTTATTATTTTAACTTTTTTTTTTTTTTTTCTATGTAGTAATTGCAATCAGCAATGTGCTTTTAGCAATTGTGTTGGAAGAATTTGTGATAGTCGAGCGCATCCTTCATTAAGGATGCTTCTCTTTATTAGCTTCTAGGGGGCTAGAAGATGTCTTTTCGTTTCAGTCGCTTCGTGTAGCTTCTAGAGGTGAGATTTGTAGCCAGTGGGTTCGGATGACATTCTAGTTTTCCCCTATATTTACGTAAGCGAGTGTTGATTTCTTCCTTCACAGTGTCCATACTGAGGGCCTCGTGGATTTCATTGTTGGTAATGAACCATGGCGCGTTAAATATTGTTCTGAGTATTTTGGTTTGCATTCTTTGCAGTGTCAATATATTAGTGTTACTAGCACTTCCCCACAGCTCAATGCCGTACATCCATATAGGCTTCAAAACAGACTTATAAATTAGGAGTTTGTTGTCCATAGACAATTTACTGTTTCTTCCCATTATCCAGTATAATTTTTTGTGGCGTATATTTAACTCATCCCTTTTTGTTTTGATGTGGTGGTGCCAGGTCATACGTCGATCTAAATGCAGACCAAGGTAGCGTACAGTGTCTTGCTGTGGAAGTGTTCTGTTGTCTAGCTGGACCGGTGGGCAATTTCCTTTCCTCAGAGTGAATGTGGCATGTACAGATTTTGAAGAGCTAGGCTTTATCCTCCATTTCTTTTGCCATGTATTTATTTCGTTTAGCCCATTTTGCAGGACTTGAGATGCAATGGAGAATGTTAACAAATTTTGATTATTATCTCTTCATATTCTCTGTCAAAAATAAAAAATACTGGTGAAAGAATTATTTCGATGCGTCAATTAGTTTTCGATTTATAAGTAAAATAAGTTGCTACCGCACGACGCGGGCTGCCGGTGGCGGTGTGACGTCACACCACAACTGGCTCGGTCTGGCTCACTCAGTACGCTCGCGGTCGCAAGCACTTGTCGTCTAAATTAAACCTAAATACTTTTTAAAATGTCTAATCCAACTGCTAGGAAATCATGTGTTGTGCCTAAATGTAAAAATACAACTATCAATTCGCCGGAAAAGTTGTTTTTTACAGTTCCAAAGGATACATACATACATCACCAAATCTTTTGACTTGAACATAACCAATAGGTACCATTAAACAATTTGTTATTAAAAATACAAATAAATAAAAAAGGTTTAGTTCATATCATCTACATTTGCAATAAAAAATAAATTAAATTACTTAAATAAAATAGTAAAGGTAAAGTGCATCTGTAACGTTCAACTACATCTAGATCGTATAGGTATCCTACTTCCTAGTTATATAATAAACGCGGAAGATTGTGTTTGTTATCTTTCACACAAAAAGTACTGAACGGATCTGGACGAAGACTAAAATAATCCATAGGCTTCTTTTAATCCTGGGAAAATGTACAGTTCCCGAGGGAAACGCGGGCGAAGCTGCTAACTAAAGCTAGTTAGTACTAAATCAATGCATGTATTTATTTAAATTAACTTAGAAGAGCGGTATCTTTGTATACATACTAGTGGCCGCCCGCGACTCCGTTCGCGTAGAAGTCGGTTTCCGTGGGAATGAGAAGTTTTCCCGCGGTAAAAAATACCATGACAGTTTCATACATATTTTTTCTATTCACTCGCTATCGCAAATATCACTTGCCAGTTGACTTGGGGGGGAGTAGTTTTTACGTGTAAGAGTAACAAACATTCATACATCCATACTCACAATCTTTCACATTTATAATATTAGGAGGACGTACCTACCTATAGCTACAAAACTATGATACATGATTTGTTGTCTTTAACGTAAAAAAAATAATGATAGGTAGGTAGGTACCTACTTCTACTATTGGACTTGCATTCTTCCATTAGTATTTTTATTATATTGGTTATTTTGTTTTGATAAAACAGTTTGGAACATATCAAACATTTCGGCGGCAACAAAATCACTATTTCTTGATAAATAATGCGCAGTCATTAATTTATCTATTTTAGATAGATTACACGATTACCTTTTTTCGAATCCTATATCCAATTTATTAATAGAATTATAAACTATTAACGTATAATAACGAATAATATTTATATTTACCAATACGCGACCGAAAACACAAAAAAATAATACATTAAATGTTAAATAAATAAAAAAAATAAATAAAATACTGCGCCAGCTATATGCGCCACCGCTGGCGCGTTGTGGTAAGACGTCACAAGCGGTCACGTGACTGTTAGCGGGACTCGATATTTTTCGAAACTTTGAATGCCTATAAAATCAAAACTACTGGGTATTTTTGATTACAACAAAAACTAGTGTATTTGTATGCATACAGGCTTTACTGAGACAAATTTTCAAGCGATTTGGCATACCTAGTAACATTCTCCATTGTCGGATTTTTATGACTTGTAAGTACTGCTGTATCATCTGCGAACGTGGCTGTTGTAATTTGAGTTACTTGGGGCAGATCTGCAGTAAAGATGGTGTACAGAAAAGGACCCAACACGGAGCCTTGAGGGACTCCAGCTCTTATCTCAAAGAAGCCTGAGGTACTATCAGCTTCTTTTACTTGAAATATACGTCCATGTAGATAAGTTGCCAGTAAAATGTAGAAGCTGTGAGGGAGGCCGATTTTCAGTTTAGTCAGCAACCCTTTATGCCATACTTTATCAAAAGCCTGTTGAATATCCAGAAAAACAGCAGAGCAGTATTCTTTGTTTTCCAGAGTACATCTTATTTTATCAACCACTCTGTGTACCTGTTCCACTGTAGAGTGCTTCTGTCTGAAGCCGAATTGGTGTCCCGGTATTAAGTTATTCTTTTCCGCAATTGGCAGCAGTCTATGCAGCAATATTTTCTCAAATAACTTGGAAAGGATTGGCAGTAAGCTGATTGGCCTGTAAGAAGTTACCTCGTGATCTACTTTTCCCGGTTTATGAATCATAAGGATTTGTGAGACTTTCCACAATTGAGGGAAACATTGCACCCTTAGTATTCCATTAAACAGAGTCGTAAGGAAAACTATTGCTTTTCTTGGAAGTTGAACCAGGATTTCCTTTGTAATGAGGTCAAAGCCAGGCGCTTTCTTATCTTTGAGCCTCTTTATTGTTCGCCAGACTTCTTTGACCGTTACTGATGTAGGTGAAGGGGACATTTGGAGATCTTGGTTGAGAAAGTCATTAATTTCCCTTTCAGAGTCGAGGTCAACCGATTCGTTAGGCTTGAAAATATTTTGTAGATGCTTGGCAAAAGTATCTGCTTTTTCTTGGGACGTTCGAGCCCATCCGGTGGTAGTTTTAAGTGGTGGTTTAGAAACTTGTGGTCTGTCGTGGTGCTTTGTAAATTTCCAAAGAGAATAATTTGTTGCTGCAGTTGGTGAAAGTGATTCTATTTGTGTTTGTAGAGTGTTGTGGTACCAGGTCTTGAGCATATTCTTTAGTTTTTTGGCCTCTGATTCAAAGATTTTTTTGTCTGTTTGGTGGCGACTTAAATGCCAAACACGTCGTAGTCTTCTTTTTTCCAGAACTGCTTGTCTAATTTCAAGAGGGACGTTAACATGTTTCTGTTTAATTTCAAGGTCAGGGGTATTCAGCCAGCACGCGTTTTGGATTAGTGATGTTATATATTTAGTTGCATTTTCTATATCATCCTCTGTTTTAAGTGCTATCTTAAGTTCAAGGTTGTCATTTATGAAATCTCTGAAAGCCTCCCAGTCAGTATATTTATTACACAATGTTTCGGGATTTTGAAAATCTATTAAACATGGACTTATGGTAAGTAACACAGGTGTGTGATCTGAGGTACCATCATAACACGGTTCCGGTTTTAGGTAGTGTTTATGTATTCCTTTTGCAACGAATAAATCCAAAAGGTCTGGCTTTTTTTTAGGGTCACTAGGCCAGTTTGTTGGCTCTCCTGTGGAGATGGTAACCAGTCGGTTGGTATCCACGCTCATTTTTAGTTGCCTGCCACGAGTTGAGATAGTTCGTGAACCCCAATGCGTGTGTTTCGCATTAAAGTCTCCACCTGCGATGAAACGATTGCCAAATGTGCTGAAGTAGTCATTAAACTGGTAGTCTTTAATTTTATGCTTAGGGGGACAGTAGGTAGCAGATACATTAAGATAGCCAATGTTATCTTTAACCATGATTGTGGTGGCTTGGATATGTTCTGTTTTGTATTCAGGCATTAGTTGATGTTTAATATTGTTTCTTACAATGAGTGCTGTACCGGCGTGGCCTGTCCCATCTGGATGGATTGTCATATAACACTGGTAATTCTTAAATTTCACATTCGATGATGCAGTACAATGTGCTTCTGAGATCATTAGGATGTCTATATTGTGATTTGTTAGAAAAAGTTCTACTTCATTTTTTTTTGGAGACAAACCATTGATGTTCCAAGTTGCAAGACGTATAGAAGTCATTTTTTGTTTGAAAGATTGTTAACGAGTGTGGTTATGAGGCTTAAGAGGCTGCTCATTTGTTGTAGGATCAGATCAAATTTTTCTGATTGTTTTGAAAGTATATTTTCCAGGATAGGAGATATGGGGCTTTCGTTACGTCGTTCGCTATCGTTAGTTGGTGGTTTGACAACCCCGCAGAACGTCTTAGATGAGATATCTATGTTAGGTGCCAGAACAGTGGTTTGTTGTATTTGTTCATGGGTTTCCATTGGAGTAGGTTTATCTTCTTGTAATGAAGTTTTGTTCGTAGTACTGTGTCTGCTTGCATTTCTTCTCGCTGCTATTTCTAGATAAACTTCACAACCTTTGTAATTGGCAGGGTGGGGGCCATTGCATAGAACACATTGTGCAGGGGTGTTACGGTCTTTCTTGGGGCATTCTGAGGTTTTGTGCGGTAGTGTGCATTTCACGCAGCGGTATGGTCGCATACAATAATTTTTGGAATGTCCATATTGTTGACACCTTTGACATTGTACTATACTCTTGCGTTTCTTCGGGTCTTCTATAACAACGGATTGGACGGATGTACTTTAACTCTTTAACATCCTTATTTTTAATGCTTGGCAACAGGTTGACAAAGAAAGTAGAAGTCGGTTTTTTTCTCCGGCCCATATTTCGCGTTAATTATTTCTCCAGAGACTATATTTTATTTTTATTTATTTTAACTTAAGACGAAAAATTACATGAGAAACCAATTAACATAAAAACAATGTACAAACTAGTAACATCTCAAGTCAGATGTTTTCAGATAAGTTAGATAGTCAAACTAAAACTTTTTATCTCTCTAAGACAGTAAACATCTGGAACTACAAAAAAAAGTTTAGATGAAATATGTTTGCATGGATTGCATTGTTCAGTATTTTATGTATGGGGGTTCGCATAGGGTTCCTCCTCGAGCGGCCATACTCTACTTCTCTGGGGTACTTGTATTTGGAAGGGCAGATAAGATGATCAGTTTGGTGCACTCTGGGCATTTCGCAATGGTCTTCCGGCTTCAGACTGGAACATTGGCCGGTCGTGGTGAAGGCCAACCCACGGGGGGCGCTCTAGCTGGGCGTCTTGACGAGTCCGATTCCTTTCCCCAGAGGGAGGCATTTTCCTAGGATGTAAAAAAAGTACCTATTTTATGTATCAAAATGCACGTTATTTTGAATGAGTTGTAGTTTATTGAGTTTAGTTGAGAACTTAATAATTATAATAGTTTTTAAAACTAAAAACTATTATAAATATTAACAACATTAACCTTTTAAGCAGAGCTATGGTCTCAGGAGCGCGGCACGCTTCTGCCCACATTGGTAGGCGAACTATTGAAGATATCAGGGCGGGGTTTTCATATTGCTTTGTCATCGTCCCTTAATTAATGCAATTTTTTTTAAAGTAATCTGAAGTTACAAAATATATTTACATACAGCCCGTGCTAATAAAATCGTGCTTAAAATAATGATTTTTTCATTTTAATCAATTGCAAAGGGGATCTCCCGATGTCGTTAAAAAGAAAACTCTTCGACATGTGTATCTTGCCCGTCCTAACTTACGGTGCCCAATCATGGTCATTGACCGAGGCAAAAAAGCAGACTCAAATTATGCCAAAGAGCCATGGAACGCAGTATGCTGAACATTAAGCTCCAAGACAGGATCAGGAATACCATAATACGTTCCAAAACTCAAATCGTTGACGTAGCTGAGAAAGCTTCTAACCTAAAGTGGGATTGGGCCGGCCATGTTACTCGCATGCACCCAGACAGATGGGCAGCTGCCGTTACTGACTGGGTGCCGAACGGACAGCGGCGACGTGGCAGACCAAGACGGAGATGGAGAGACGACCTGGATTCTTTTGCAAAAGATTGGCCTATTCAGGCGAAAAACCGAAATCAGTGGAAAACGTTGAGGGAGGCCTTTGCCCAGCAGTGGGATCGCCATGGCTAGTTAAAAAAAAAGAAAAAAAAACAATTGCAAGGAGAAATAAGAAAAATCCGTTTTAGTACGTGTATAATTATGCGGAATATAGTATTCCAGAGAACTCGCAACGAAGACTGCCACTCGAGGAGGTATCCCAAATGCGTGCACCCCATTTTTTTTGTTTTTATACACCAGGCGAAGCAGTGTGTATGAATCTGGGCAACTGATAGATAGGGGAGTAGGTACCCACCAAAACTCATCGGTGCTCTCTCCTCGCCTTTGTGGTGGAGTCGTGGGACCAGCCAAAACTCTACGCCACAACCCCACCGGCTCCCACATGCCGCCCCGGATCAGACTATCATGGTAATATCATCTACCACTGACCAACCCACCTACAGACAGTCCTTCTGGGAAAGTCATTAATATACTTAGGACCTATAATTAAAAGTAAATAATAACAAACAACACAAACGCAATTATTATCACGAAACTAAAAGTTAAGTTTATTAGGGCTACGATCAAAGATGGATTCTCTAATTATCCATTAATTTAATTAGATTTCAATAATTGAAGTTGAAAGTAATATTTTCTATTATAGGTAGCTTTTCCACTGAATGCATAACAGATTAAGACCACGAAAACCCGCGAGCGAGAAGCTTGTTAAAATAATGAATGAATGAACTTTGGATGGATTGGATTTTTTTTTAATATCGTTTTTACAGGCCTGGAGAATGGATTGGACGAATGACCGAATGAAATGAAAAAGCTTGCATTGTTGTGTGCGTGCGTGTTTTGATTTTTGAGCCAAGTGAAATAAATTTTCTGTTTATCGTGTAAAATCCCAAAGTTTTACTATGGAAGTTCCATTTAACATGACTTAGAAGCACTGATAATTGTATTGTTTCTTTTTAAAATGACCGTGCCGCCGTTTCCTTCGCAAGATTTGGCTAAGCTGGTACTTGGTAAGTCTTTAGCCACACTTCGTTTGGCGGGAATGCGTTGTTTTATCAGCAGCTTTTAGCAGTAACGGTTAATTTTTCAGGGTATCTTGCTGAGGAACAGCTTATGACTGCTTATGATGAGTTTCTTCAAGCAAGTCCTTATTTGGATGCTCTCCAAAATGAGTATGATAGGATATTTATGACCTCCCTGAGGCACATAGTAGCTGAATATCGTGCTGTGAAAATTTATGGTAAATATTTACATAGTTCAGTGCAATAGTTTTTTATTACGATTATATCAACTCTTTTCCAACTTAACCTTACCTATTCTATTACAGTGGAGACCTGTAAACCATTATTGCTGAGAAAGAAACTGGTCCAGTGTGCTAACTTGCTAGAGATTATCAAGTGTCTGGTTAATTATGTTGATATCAACAAAATACACTGTCAAGAAATCACTGAAAAATCTGGGTATGTTCTGTATCAACGCAAATCATATATTCAAGCATTTATTGTCTATTTTAGTTGGTTTCTAAATTAAATTAACTAAATATACCTTTTTCTTAATTTCAGTGCTGAAAGGCAACATCCTAAGTTGCATGTGCCAAAAACTACAGTTTATGCTACAGCATGTGATGGTTGCAACTCAAAAGATTTGACCAAATGTGGGTGTCAAAGCAAAAGTTTGGTTGATACAGCTAGAACTATTCCAACAGAATCTACTGTTGAAAGCTCTGTTGAAACTACTAGTCTGAGTGATCTACCTGGTAAGTTATTTTTTTTGTAATTCTTATAAGAGTATATTTTTGTCTCTCAATAATTAAAGGCTTTTCACACTTTGCATAAATACATGTATAAAAGTTATAAATAGTAACACATATTTCAGGTCATTTGAGCAATAATGGTGGTGGTGTGGATTCTGGCAAAATTTCAAACCAGAATTTTATTGAAGATACACAAACAGCCGGACCCAAAGTGGCTCAAAACAATCATGTGAACCCACAAAATATATCAATAGCAAATTTTATGTATTCTGTAAGTATTTTTCTGAATCATTAAATCAAAGTGTTAAAAAAAGTAAAAATTAAAGAAGGTAAATAAACAAATGGTTGAATGTAAATGCTTTAATTAAACACTACAATACTATCTGCAACAGTTATTACATTTAGTTCGGCTATGGGTGATTATCAAAAGCAGAGTTTTCGTCTTGTCCGAGGCCTAAAATCCATGAAATTTTGTCTTCTTATCATTGATATTTTTTTTATAGAAAGTTTTAATACATAGACACTTAGTGCCATACAGTATTTAAGCAAAATTTATATAACTGGATTTAAAATATTTTTTTAAAGGTAAATTTTCTAAGCTCTTTGGCGCGTCCTTTACTCCCTTATTTTTTTCTGTGAGTTGTAGTATTCTAAATTATTAAAATAAGAATGTGATTTTGATATCTTTTATTTGTAATACATTCTGATGGTATTGTGAATTAATTTTAATACGTAAATTACATAAACTTTCGATGTAATGAACGAAATGGTTTTGTCCGAGCAAAAAACCCTAATTTCTTTGGCGCGACAAAACCGTTGATTTATCACTATTAAAACACTTCGCTACTAATTCGAGTGAAAACCCTCGGAACTAGCTGGTCATCCGTCAATAAATCGCAGGAAGCAGACGTGCGTTGTGCGTGACGCCTATAAATAAAAAAATTTTTTCGTCTAGATTGTGGAGTTTCGGCAGGTAAGTGCCTAATTTCTTCGATATACATTTCCATGCTACAATATTTACAGATTGCTTAAATATTTTTTATATCTATAGTCTAGCTCAAATGGCATGCACCTGGCAAAAAAAAGTCATTTTACCGCCAAAGGATTTTTAGAAAAAAATCGAAAACATGTGTTTTCTAATTTCATTGTTCCTAATTTCTATGTATTTCTTTGGCATCCCGCGCCAAAGAAATTAGATTTTGTACACAGAAATTATAACAAGAAGGAAAAAGAAAAAGTTATCAGTAAAGAAAAGCTGCGAAAAAGACTATATAATTTTTATAATAAATATACTAACTGTGATTATTCATGTTTCAAGAGAAAATAAATGAAATTTAAATGGAAACAAAACTTAGTTTTATTTGTTTTATTCTTGTTTTTTCAGGTGTGGTTTGAAAAAATATACCTGTTTTTATTATTATTATTGAAGCTAGAAGTGTTACTTGTTTAATATAATATCTGAAAATATGTTTTGCATTCTAATTATATATTTTTAGGAGAAAAACCTAATTTCTTTGGGCATCCAAATTTTAAAATGCTAAAACATCAAAATTACTGGATAAATTTTAGGGCCAAAAAGATTAATTTGTAGCTTTAGACAACATCTACAATGTATGTTATTTATTATGGAATAATTATGAAAAAAAAAATGTGCCAAAGAAATTATGCATTTTAGGCCATTTTCTGATAATCACCCCTATAAATTTGAATGCAGCATAGCACATTCAGTTTTTTTTATTTACATGCCAAACAGTAACCTTTTATCTAATAACTTAAAATAAATGATGTTGCCTTTTTAGGTAAGAAATAATGATCCTCCTCCAATGATACCTTTAGAAATGTGTCCAAACAGAGAGAGTAATGCCCAGATAGGAACGGATGATAGGCGCACATCCACCGCTGGTACTTTCCAGGATTTTGCTACAGGGATAAGAGGTAATATGACACTGTTACAGAAATTTTTCCTGCAATTACTTTTAAAACAGCAAAAGAGGAAAAGTTATTTAGATTTTTATTTTTTATTTTTTAACATTATTACGCATATTTCCACTGTATATTAATCATTACTTATATAATAAGCCTTGCTATAGTTTTACAAATTAATACTAGCCTATTAAAACTTATCATTTTAGGTCCAGATAGTGGTAACAGTGGTATAGTACCTGATTCAAGTACTTCAGAAAACTTTCAGTAAGTATTTAGTATTTAAAAAATAAAAACTCTTTATTGCACAAAAAAAATAATTTTACAGGAGTCAGTACAAGAAAGCAATGAATAATAGTATGAGAAAAGAATATTATGAGATCAATAAACTACACATATTTTTTAATTAAATATGTATATGTACATAATAACAATGCAAAGCGAATTCAAAGCTGATGACTTACTGCCAATCTCAATATTCTACTATAGTTCAAACCTTGGTTTTTGGAAAGTGCTAGTTTTATTTTTAGTGATGTGTTTCTGTCATTTCCATATCGACAGCTATCTACCATAGTTAAACATGGATAATGGTTTCTATTGTTACACAAATGACAAGGCGTCAAGGGTTAGTAGAATATTGAGTTTGGCTGTTCTGTTAGTCACTTGATAAATTATTAATGTGTCGTTTTCATTTACGTTCTTTTTCATATAAAAAAAAACGTACAAACAATTAAAACATCTAAGTCTTTCTAAGGCTGCTCTCTGTTGGGTCAACAGTTTACTGTAGTTTTTTTATGGCTCTCTATATCTCATTTTCTTATATTTCAGCATATCTACAACCAAAGAACCTGTGCAGCATACGAGGGGTGCAAAAACAAAAATCATAATCCGGGAAAGAAAGGCACCATATTTATTACAAGTAGACAATCCCAATGTTTATCCAAACCAAACCATGCCCAGCTCTATTGACCCTAATAAAACTTCACCAAATAAACCGGAGGAGCAGAAAATCACAATACTTTCCGATGTTAAAGTTGATCAGACAAATAACAATTTTGAAGGAGTAAAGTCAGTGGGTATGCCTCCTGTACTGAAAAATGCCACATCCACACCAGTGTTGCAAATGCAAACAATACTTATAAATGGAATACCAGCTTATAGACATATACCAGTGCTGCCGACTTCTTCAAGCAATTTCACGAAGGATGAAATCATGGCCATGCCTACTATCATTATGGCTACATCTAGTAAGTTGTCCTAATATAATTTTTTCATAAGGGAGTTTAAACAAAGTAGTTGTTTTGTGGTCTTATAGTGTGCAAACTTTTTCAAAACTATAAGTTGAATTTAGTACCACTTTCGTTATCATTACAAAATAAAAAAAATATTAGATGAAGCCTTTCTATTTTTTTTATCAAAATCAAAATATTTTATTTGCATGTCTTCTAAAAATTTGTGCGTAGTTTAAACAGTTTACTTGCATATAATAAAAGCGGATTAATATTTTTCGTAAAACTAAGAAATAGAAGCATTCAATAAATAGAATTTTAAACCATTGTTAATTTTTAGATTCAGTGCCATCATCAACGTCCCAGTCGGCGATGCAATATAAAACAGTGAAACAATGTGCCCCTCCCAATGATGCCTTCGCCCCTTTAGTCATAGATGTTGAAGAAAACAGCACACTAACTTCAAGATCTCAACCAGAAAAGAATGAGGCAGCAAAAGAAAACGTGACCGGTCTTGTAAAGACCTTTGAAATGAAATCAATGCCAAAAGATAGCATAGTAACTAGCCCAGGTAAATTAAATACACCCCATGTTGTCCCACCATTAAGAAAATCTTCATCAACACCCCGTCGCTCATCTCATATTAGGGTTTTAGACTTTACCACCCCTAGACGCATTCTACAAGAAACAATAAGTGAAAATGCTCAAGAATACAGCGAGGAACAAGTAGAATTAGTTTTAAGTAGGAGCCCTAATCTAGCTAACGTAAATTTAGGTCCAGTTGATGGTAATGTCACTTCTACGAATATTCCAGAAGAAACACCGCAACCAGCAACAATCGAAGCTCCTCGCAAAGATAATATTACTATTGTTAACAAAACACCGCTTAACTTAAAAAAACGCAATTGGGATGCTGATCTACGAGCAGTAGCAGTATCACATGTACAATATTTACCTGTTACTAAAGTTACGTCGAATAAAAAAGAGTATAGTAAGAAAAAGACTGCCGCAGAAAAGAAAATTTATAAACCTAGAACAGAAGGTTCCAAAACTAAAAAGAAAGTGGCGAAACAAAAGAAAGCCTCAGCCGTTGTTGAGATTTTAGATGATGAGAGTGATGCAAAAACGAATGAAAAAACTCCTAGCATACTTACAACGGTAAAACCAAATATAAAAATCATCACTAGTTCTGCTGATAAAAATACTAGCGCTCAAGCGAGTGCAACGAAAAAGAATAAATCAATAGAAGAAAAACAAGACAAGTCTACTGAAGACTGCATTGAAACACCAGAAGCTGAAAGACTATCTTTACAAAACGTCATCGGCGCTAAGTTAAACATTTCCGAGTTTTTGGAAACTCCATACAAACAAGCACTCTATGATATTCAAATGGACACGCCCAGATTTCTAGGCCCTGATTTACCAGGAGAACCTATGTCCGATATAAAGATAATGAACATCCCAACTCCAAAGTTCTTGAACTCGCCAAACTTGGCACAAGCCACGCCGTCCTCATATTCTTCTAGGCCCACAGACTATTCTAGTGGCGGGTCGTATTATAAACCCGACGACCAAGAATATATTCCATCTGCAGAAATATTAGGATACACCAGCGGCTCCACGTCAAACAAACAAGACTCTGATACATCGGAGCAAACTATTCAAGATAAAACTAAACCTAAATCGCGACCTGTGAGGCAATGCACTAAAAATGTGTCCTATGTGAGTAGACCTACAAATAAAGACACAGATGACGTAGAAACTACCTCTAACAGCAGCGAAAATGTCAAGAATAAAAAGGCGCCCGAAACTAAAACACCTAAAGAGGTTAAACCATTAAAAGAGGTTAAAGCAAAAACAACTAAACCAGAACCTAGGAAAAGAACAAGTACTGCCAAGAAACGGAAAACACCAGTCAAAAAAGAACCTGCCAAATGCTTTATGAAAATAAAACCGAGAAAAAGCAGTCCTCTTAAAAGTCCTAAACTAAAAAGAAAATTGCCAAATTCACCTCTGAAATCAGTCTCAAAAAGGAATGTTAAAATACCTAATAAAGAAAAATGCCAAACACCTGCTTCTATGGCGTCTGTACCAACGAAATCACGAAGGAAGTCCTCCACTCCGCGCAAACTAAATAGCACGAAAACATTCCATTCTGAGAGTTCTGGTCATGACTCGCTTGATAATGAAGTTAATTCTAAAATGAGAACGTCCCGCGAAGGAAGCCAAAATCACGGCATAGATTCTGACACTGATCAAATAGCTCTGAGATGGTCTGATGACGGTTCCCAAGACGCCAAAAGCAAAGACCACACAGACAACACAGATGATATCGCCAAAATAAAAGAGTACATAGAAAACTGCAGTACACCATCGACAGAGATTGAAGGCAATTTACACATGGACCTTATTAGTAGAGGCTTTGATGCAGAAACCGCTAAGAGGATAGAAAGAGACTTACTTGGGAGTACTCCTGACCCTATACCAGCGCCAATAGAAAAGCAAACTATTCTTAACGTTTTGCTTGATATCACAGAAAAAACGACTACAGAAAAGAATTTAGAATCTGATACGTCAAATAACCTTCTAATTGTACAGGATGAAGACGATGAAGAAGTTGAAGATGTTGAGCTCTCTGTTACTGAATGTAATGAAGAAGATGACAGTCCAAACTATATAGGAGTCGTGCATGATGATAGCAAAGAACCGAGTGTAAAAGAAGCAATGAAACTCAAGGATAAGTTCTGCATGGAAATCAGCATAGAAGATGGTGTTACAGTGAGGTGTAGGGCCACAGAATTTACTTACTTGTTTCAAAAAGGGCCTGAGGACGAACCAAACTTTAAAGAAACACAAATGGCAGTTAGCTCCATCGCAACTAACTTCGCATCGCTTTACACGCCAATGAAAGACGTAGTTAGAGCCAAATGTCATGAGATATTTGACTCGACGTTAACCAGTCTAGATACCCCACTCAAAGCTAACAGCCCTAAAGCTAAAGATCATGATAACACCGTAACAGAAATAGTTTTAGAAGTCGAAAAGGTAATGGAGGAGAAAGAAGTTCAAGAAAAAGTGGAGAATAAGAAAAGGAAAAGACAAAGCAATTCGCACTCTGACGAATCTGCCAACGAGAGCAAGAAAACCAAACCAGAAGCGCAGTATTTACTGAATCCTGCAAATATACAAAACTTTGACATAGAATCCGTGTTGAAACAACTTCACGGATCTTAGTTATAAGGTGTAAGAGACTATTTTTGTAAATAGCAATAATGTGAAACTCGAGTTGTAGTTAGACTTTATGAATATAACTGTTATTATGTGTTCGACACGTAAGTTAACTTTGTCAATAGCTTTACCTTATCTGTTGTAGGCTAATATTTAGTTATTAATAAACATTATGTGCAAGACACTCATAATTTATCATTAAAACAATATTTTGTAAATAACCGTATTTTTAATCTTAAATGATATAAATCTATCCTGTTTATTTGTAGCCCACTATCTGTCGGTTTTCAAATTGATCGTTTGAAGTTGGGTTATACTTAAGTATTCATCAAAAGTATTTTTGTAAGGTCAACTACAAAATATTTATATGTTCCCACTTCATAAACTGACGGTATATCTTTCAAAATCACTACAATATTTTGTTTTTGCACTTCGGAGTTTTTATTACATCACATATGTACATATTACAGCACACATATTTTAAAACATCGTCTTACCTAAAACTTTTTTTGAGCCTAAAATCAATCAGTACTTTCGGAAACTTAATATACACTTCTGACGAAATCATTTAATTATGTTCTTTTTTGGCTATGGTACACTCGGGTTTGTCGATTTCGGCATAGTGTTTGTTGCCGTCTTTTACATCTAGTCAGAGAACGCGAATACGTAGTCTTTATCTATGGCTCTATGTTTTATCCCTACTAATATATAAATGCGAAAGTAACTCTGTCTGTCTGTCTGTCTGTCTGTCTGTCTGTCTTTCTGTCTGTCTGTCTGTCTGTCTGTTACGCTTTCACGCCTAAACCACTGAACCGATTTTGATGAAATTTGGTATGAAGAAAGAACTGAACTTGGGAAAGGACATAGGGTACTTTTTACCGCGGGAAAACTTCTCATTCCCACGGGAAACCGACTTTTACGCGAACGGAGTCGCGGGCGGCCACTAGTCGTGAATAAATATTAAAGTAGGTACCTGCTATTAACAAAGAAAAAATATATATACCTGCCAAGTGCTAGCTATTTTAGGTTTACTACAAGACAGTTAATTCCAATGAAAGCAATTTAAGCATATGATCTTGCTAAAATTGGCAATAACTTACAGTTAATGACAAAAGCTGTGCGAGGTAAAAGATGTCAAAACATTGGGACCTTGAATGGCAATATCAATTAGTTAATGCGTTACGTCTGTTGAGGGTAGATTAATCATGTACCTACCTTACTTAATAAAGTCAGTTGTCAACCATACTCCGTCTTGTTATTACACTACATGGTGACAGCGGTGGTTTTAATAATTACTACTTAAAAAATAAAACAGTTTATCGCGTAGTAACGTGTTTAGTAAGTGTTAATAATGGAACACGCTCGACCACCACCTGAGTTGAGTTTGGAAGGCAGCTCCGTCAGCCGGGCTGACGCATGGAAACGTTGGAAAACGCAATTCAACCTTTTTCTAAAAGCATCGGGGGTGCATAAAGAAGGCGAAGGTGTTCAAGCAAGCTTGTTGATCAACCTAATAGGGCCTGATGGTTTTGATGTTTACGAAACATTTACCTTTGAAAAGGACACCGACAAGGATGACGTTGCCATTTTGTTAAAGAAATATGACGAATATTTTGGGGTAAAACCAAATATTACATTAGCGAGATATAACTTTTTTACCCGGAATCAAGAAGCAGGCGAATCAATCAATCAGTTTGTTATTGCGTTGAAGCTGTTGAGTAAAACATGCATGTTTAATTTATTAGAAGAGGAGCTGGTTCGCGATCGTATTGTTTGTGGCATAAGGAGCACGATCGTGCGAGATCGCTTGTTACGAACAGAAGATTTAACCTTAGAAAAAGCTATAAAAATTTGCCAAGTTGATGAAATATCAATAGACAGCAGCCGATTGTTGGAAGCGAGTGGCAGTATGTCGACGGGGCACGTTGATGCGATCGGGACCCTGGGGGCTCGACGTCGCGACGACGGCGCCAGCGACGGGGCGCGCGGGCACTGGCGGGGGCGCCGCGGGGGCGCACGCGGGGCTCGCGGGGCGCGCCCGCCTCGCTCGCTGCCGACGGGAGCATGTCCGCGTTGTGGGGGCAATTGTGACGAAACTACTCAATGTCCGGCTAGTTCGATACAGTGTTTTGTGTGTCAAAATCATGGTCATTTTGCTAGGATGTGCAAAGTAAATAAAAGTGTAAAAAAGTTGTACTTATGATATAAGTGTTCAAGAAGACAAGTTGGATGATAACGAGGACTGTAAGTTTTATATATCTGTATTATCTGACGCCTCAGAAATCAAAATGTTGTCTCAGGACTGGTATGAAATACTTAAGGGTGAATATGGTTCAGAAAAATTTAAATTAGACTCCGGGGCAGATATAAACGTTTTATCTCATAGAAGGTTTTTACAATTAGGCTATAATTCGGAAAATATTATTTTGAACCACAAAATTAAAATTCAATCGTACAGTGGTAATTTGATTCCGATTTTGGGTATTTGTAACCTAAATTGGTGGTATAAAAATTCTCAGTATGTTTTGAAGTTTGCAATTGCCAAAATTGATTGTCAAAGTGTGCTCGGATTGCAAGCATGCTTAACCTTAGGATTAATAAAACGAATGCACAGTTTAAACTTGTTAGAACACGAAGATTTATTTACTGGATTGGGTTGTTTACCGGGTGAATATCACATAGTTGTAAATAGCGAAGTACCGCCGGTAGTGTGCGCCCCGCGGAAAGTACCATTAGGTTTACGTGACAAATTACAAGAAGAATTAAGTAGAATGATTGAGTTAGGTGTCATTAGAAAAGTGACTCATCCAACACCATGGGTTAACGCATTAGTTATGGTCGCAAAGAAAAATGGTAGTTTGCGCGTGTGTTTAGACCCGAGACCACTTAATAAAGCAATTCAGCGTGCTCATTTCCAGTTACCTACAGTCAATGAGTTAGCCACTAAAATGACGGGAGCAAAATTTTTTTCAGTTCTTGACGCTAATTCTGGTTTTTGGTCAGTTAAATTAGACAGGGAAAGCGCTGATTTGTGCACGTTTAATACGCCGTTTGGGCGTTATCAATATTTAAGATTGCCATTCGGATTGAATAGTGCGCCCGAAGTTTTTCATGCTAAGGTCAAGCAACTGTTGGAGGGTCTCGATGGTGTCGAGTCTTTTATAGATGACATAATATGCTGGGGATCTACTAAAGATGAACATGATAGGAGACTTAATGAATTGTTTAAAAGGGCACGAGAAATTAATTTAAAGTTTAATAAAGAAAAGTGTCGTATTTGCGTAAGTGAGGTAACATATTTGGGTCACATATTCAATAAAGATGGACTCAAAGTGGATACGGATAAAGTTAAGGCTGTAATTGAGATGCCAGAACCATCTGATCGTAAAGGCTTAGAAAGATTTCTAGGTACTATTAATTACTTATCAAAATTCGTTCCAAATTACTCTGAGCACATTTTTCCTTTAACAAGATTATTAAAAAAAGATACGACATGGTGTTGGGAGACGGGACATAAAGATGCTTTTAATAAATTAAAAAAACTTATATGTGAGGCGCCCGTTTTGTGTTTATATGATGTAAAGAGCGATGTGCTGGTGTCTGTGGACGCCAGCAGCGTGGCGCTCGGCGCGGTGCTCATGCAGCGCGGCCGGCCGGTCGAGTACGCGTCGCGCACGCTCACCGACACTCAACAGAGGTACGCGCAAATAGAGAAAGAATTATTGGCTATAGTCTTTGCATGTGAAAAATTTAGGCAGTATATTTATGGTAAACAACGTATACTTGTGGAGACTGACCATAAACCCTTAGAAAGTATTTTTAAAAAACCGCTTAATTCAGTGCCAGCGCGTTTGCAGCGTATGATGTTAAAACTGCAAGGGTACGATTTATTAATAACTTATAAGCCTGGGAAGTTTATGTACATACCTGATACTTTGTCACGTGCACCTTTGCCAGATTTATATGATGATAATATTAGTAAAGCTGTATTGTGTCAATTAAAAATGGTTATAAGTCATGTACCTATGTCACAAAATAAACTTACTTTAGTTAAAAAAGAAACATCCAAAGATGAGAAGTTAAAACGATTGTTAAATTACATCACAAAGGGTTGGCCCAGTCATAAATATAATATTGACTGTGATTTAAAATATTTTTGGTCTATGAGAGATGAACTTTATTGTGTAGATGGGGTCATTTTTAAAAATAAGTTAGTTTTAATACCTAAGTCGTTACAAACTGAAATGTTAAAAATAATTCATGACGGCCATCTAGGGATCGATCGCTGTAAAAGACGTGCTCGTGAAGTTTTGTTTTGGCCAGGTATATCTAAGGATATAGATATGTATGTCAGAAGGTGTAAAACATGTCAGGAGAATTCAAACATGCCTAGTAAAGAACCAATGATTCCTATTGAAATACCGAACTTACCTTGGAACAAAATTGGCACAGACATATTTGAGTATAGAAAAAAGTGTTATTTGTTGATGATTGATTACTATTCTGGTTTCGTTGAGGTAGCATTTTTGAAAGTAACTTCTTCTTATTCGGTTATAAATGTTTTAAAAGAAAACTTTAGTCGTTATGGTATTCCAGAAACTGTTATAAGTGACAATGGTCCGCAGTTTTCTTGCCGTAACTTTCAATTATTTGCTAAAGAGTGGGGTTTTGAACACTTAACTTCATCTCCATACTATGCCCAATCAAACGGCAAAAGTGAGAGAGCGGTTCAAACGGTAAAAAAACTTTTAAAAAAATCCATCGAGAGTAACACAGATTTTTATTTAAACCTGCTAAGTTTAAGAAATACACCTCGAGAAAATTTGGATTCTCCTGCACAACTTATGATGGGCCGTCGATTGAATTGTAGATTACCTGTACATCCTGATTTGTTAAAAAGTTACCATTGTAAGGGGTCATCGCAGTATAACAAACTATTAGATAAGCAAATTAAAACTAAAACTTATTATGATCAACATTGTAAGCCACTTCCGACATTAAATGTTGGTGATGATGTGATAATGATAGAAAATAAAAATGAAAGAATACGTGGCAAGGTGATAGGTAAATCAGCTACTCCGCGTTCATATATTTTACAGAATAAAAAAGGCATTTTTCGTCGAAATCGGCGACATTTAATCAAAACGGTGCCGGAAAACATTCAAGACCAATCTAGTGTAGTTGTGTCGGACGAGGAGTCGGGGGAGGAGTATGAGATGAGTAGGGATGACCATACTGCTCCGACACCTTATGTTCCTCCTATTACTCGTCGGAAGGCTAATCATTGAGTTGCTGTGTATTTATGCCTCCTTAAATTAAAAACTTTTATATTGATATATTATGATAAGATAAGTTCTTTTTTGTTATGTATGTTAATTGGTCATTTTTATAAATGCCTTCTTTTTGTTTATTTAATGATAATGTTTGCTTGTAGGGGAAGATGTTGAGGGTAGATTAATCATGTACCTACCTTACTTAATAAAGTCAGTTGTCAACCATACTCCGTCTTGTTATTACACTACAACGTCCTGCTTGCTTTTTCATTCCTTGATGCTGACAGTTTTCTTAGCAACTGTATCTGTAAAATGTTTTCCATTAGAAATATAGCCCATGTTGATGAAGGTTATGAAAACTTTTGTTCAGGATATTTAGCATTAATCTTCTTATTTAAATAATAACAAAGCGGACACATATTATTCTGACTATCGACCGGTGAACAAGAGCGTGAGCGAGACAAGTATACTTATAACATTAACAAATTGACATTGACGTTGACATGTATTAGACTAAATACTTACTTCAACATTTACCCAATCGCAGCTAAGTTCGTCAAACCGTAGTACCTACACTACATCAACTCAAGGTAGCATTTAAACGACCTCTCGTGAATTTATTTAAAACGTCCCTGCTCAGTAATTTACTGTGTATTGTCAAGAGAGCATAAACCATCCTGAATTGGCAATATACCGGCGGCATGACACAAACTAGACCAAAATACGGTAGACGGGAGGATGGGCGACTAAAGTGGGTCACGGATGCAACTTACTACGTAAATAGGACGAGTGTTGTAGCTAATGCTAACTCAACTTACGTAAGCTGGAAGCATATTTTATTAAAATGGTCCTTCGTAGTTCAAATGTCGTTATTTTTACATTGGGCATTGGATTCTTGAATGTAACTTAGTGTAAGAAGAAACGGACTGCGTAAAGAATGAGGTTTTAGTATAAGTTAGAAAAAGCACATGTTTTCTTAGCGATTTAAAAATACAAACGCGTTAACTGAAAGCAAAGATGAAGGTAGGAACATATTAATGTGACATCAATCTACATGTAACCTAAAGGCTTCATTAACTATATGTATACAGATATGGTAGATGAAATTTATGATCATCGGTAAGGTGTAGAGGTACCTACGTAGGGAATAGCCCGTTATTTTTTGATATTGAAAATTTTGTCTAATTTCAAAAAACTTTTTTCGAATGTTCTAAATTTACAAATTCCCTAAAAGATGGCGAAAACAAAATTTCAATCCGTGTGGGCGAAAAATAGTAAACTGTAGGTATTTGTGTCAATAATAATAAATAATAAATCTCCAGACTGACACACCAACCGTGTGGCCCTAAACTAAGCTAAGCTTGTACTATAGGTACCACACAATGGACTAGGCACCCAGACACGAGCCACTGTCGAAAAACCATTTTTACGAAATTGGCCCGACCCGGGGATCGAACCCGGAACCATCCACTTAGCAGTCCGGTGAGTATACCGCTGCACCACAGAGATCGTCGATTATGAGTTACAAGGTTTCTGAATTATTACTACTTATTAAAAATATAAACGAAAAAAAAATAATCCTCATCAAGCCTTTCGCCAGCGGCTTCACTCGGGTGGGTATAAAAAAACGCTTTCGAACTATTTAACTAAATTAACTGAACCGTTGCTTTCCGTTACTTATGCAGAATGATATTATATTTTTCCTAGATATTGTTAACCCATAACAACGAAATTGACAAACATTTAGCTCTAATAGCGCATTATTATCGATTGGCAAAAATATGCCTATGCATTTGTAAAATAAATTCTTCGTCATTTACGCCGTTAGATGTGTTTGTTATTAATTTCAATAGAAACAAGTATAAATAAAGTCAATTCGTCAAAAACTAGGTAAACCTTTATATATTGGTACTATTAGGTACATAAAAATAACTGTTTAAATGTTTTGATTTAACTTCTCGAATTTTATTTTTTATTAAAGTTTGCTCAAGTTAAACAATGATGTAATCTTTTAGTTATAACAGCCGATCAAACTACAAGGGTTTTTGTTTGAAATTAGATAATAGATAGGTTAGTATCGTATTGTACATTTTCCAGAGCAACCAGGCAATGTAGGTAATGTAAGTGGTGGGTAGTTGCAAGAAAATGGTAATTGCGAAGATGAAAGCCCGAGCCTTAAACATGTTAAGTAGCAACGTAATCGCTGTACAGTTGGAAGGTAAATACAATGCACGGTTTTAAAATCGACTACATTTTACAAGTTTATAACAATGCCATATTTTTTACTTCAAAACCATAGGCACTTATTTAATAGAAATAATTGAAATTCACGCAGGCAGCAATACTTATTTTATTTATTAACCATCTTCAGAGTGTAAAGAGGTACCTACCTATAAGTTTATCATCTATTACCATCTCATTAGTTATCGTCTACAAGTTCCCTATTATTTTTAAAGCTTAGGATAACAAATTCTAGTAAGAAAATAATTTATCTTCTAGTAGATAGTCCTTGGTGAATAGCTTCAGACGACACGATATACCGTGCGAACGTTCCATCCACGTAGACGAGCGAAGTGTGCAGCTCCCAAGACGCGTAATATTGATAATTTTAACACTGCGATCCTTAACATTTTTCGACGTACATTGCTCGTTTCCAATATATAACCTCAAAAGAACTTTCTTAGGAAAGCAGCAATGTAAAGCGTTCGCAGCGATCGCGTCGAGGATTTAGTGAGTGGTAATTTTCCACAGGCAGTTCGGGTATAAATGATTGCGGGTGATTTTACACCCCCTCCCTCGATTTCGCCCCCCACCCGAAGTGCAGCGCCGACGCGACGTCGCTCTGGACAATCTGCGTGCACTGCTTATTTTCGCCAGTAATTCCTTTGGCGGAAATTGCCTTTATAAAGAAAGGAATTTAGTTTCGGAGCAGTCGGTAGGTATTAGCGGAATGAAAGGCATTGGGGCTTTGTGAGAGTTGATTGAAGTTTATTTGATAAATTGTAAAAACCTTTACAGATAAAATTAGGTAGATACCTAATATATAGGTATATGTTAGTTTTGCTTTTCATATTTTGTTGGTACCTTATAAGCGAACTGATACATTTTCGGAAACCCTTTTTTTATGTTTAGGTACCAGTGATCATTAGGAACTCGATATCTTCCTTATAAAAGGAACAGGAATTTACTTACGTTACCCGTCAGGCAGATATGGCTTAATGGATCCAGCGTATACCTATTGACTTAAACAATACGGCAGATATCCCTTTGTAACTTATAGCTATTGTTCGGATATCAAAAGAGAGGTTATAAAATGACACGCTTGCAACAAGGGATGCTTCGCACGGGTTATAGATGGGCTCCGAGCCAAGTAGGTCGAGTTTTCCGTAACTTGGTGCCACTTCTGCCGCCCTGGTTCCTACCATTGACACACTAACGCGTATTACCACCAAAACTCTATCGAAAACCCTGCGGGAAACAGCGTAGTGGACAAAGTTATAAACTTAAGCTAAAAGTTCCTGTTAAGAGTTCCGTGCATGCATTACCTGCCTTAAGTGTGTCAATTGGTAGCTCGATGCGTGCCTCCCCGTGGGGTGTGGGGCAGGTCGGATCGATACCCGCCGTCTGGCCCACGACCTCGCAACTTCTTACCACCTTCCTAAATACTAATTACATGCTTTGACACAGGCTGCACCGACTTGTGTGGAATGAAAGCCGCTATGGATAGCAACACGAGCGTTATTAACACCGACGTGTTGTTTTTTTGGGAACGTTACGGTCTCGTGCGAGATGCAGAGAGCATCCGGGGTTGGAGTACCTACGTCTCATGTCGTTAGGGATACGTTTCGTATTTTTAGAGAAAGATTTTTCGTTATCTTTTCATAGAACCGTCTTTTAGTGTTGGCAACCAATTAGGAACGTAACGTTTTGTAGTTGAAGTTGAAGAATAAAACTCCAATCCGTTAGTGAGTCAGTAATCCGATTACATGTTTACTTCAAACTTATTGAATGACTCACCCACAAATACTCTGTATTAGCGGTTCAGCTGACGTACGACCTTTATTAGAACGAAGCTTTCCTAAGGCGGATAATATAAAGAAAACAGGATTAAAAATGTATTCCCAGCACGTGGAGTATAATGCGATTTATCGGTGCCAGGCATGTCGTGACTAGATACTCAGACCAAATATATCATAGGTGCATTGTACCCCGTTCCCCCCTAGGTTAGGAGATAACCCACTCGGTGTTTAGTGGTGTCGGCTTGACTGCTAAATTTGATATGCTTTGGTCGACATATTGAAAATATTAAACCTTAGCCTTTCCCTATTTCTATTTGGCTAGACGTTTTTATCTGCAATTCTTAATACACACATCTGTAATCAGTGTTTGTAAGTAAACAAGCTTAACTGTGTAATCGATTCCAATTAGCAAAACCCTCACTAGTGTGATTGAACCATTGTTATTTGCAAATGCTGAAAACACGGCCTTTGTAATCTGTTTATCGAAATAAATTTCCTCCTACTGTGCCTAACTTTACCCGCGCAATATTTCCCAGCCATTCCTTTCGTCCAATAAGTGTTAGATAAACACTGGCGTAATTCATTACCATTACGTGCACGAGTGTGGTTTCGTCCAGAAAGCCGGTGCATCTTCGGGTGTGAGGCCGATCCGCCCCCACTTTCGGCAGCCCACCCCCCTAAAAAGGGGGGTTAAAGGGGGGTAATGGACGCATGAGGCTCCTCAGCCTGCACTGCTCCCTCTTTATAGCTAGCCTGCACGCGTGTACTTGCTATTTTCTTTGACGTCCCTTTGTTGGGATTCCAATTTGGAGTTTCGATTCGAAACGGCCCCGGATCGAGTTTATAGTTGCATTCGAATAGCTGTTTCACTGGAGCTCGAATGGCTTCGTCGGGTGAGCTTAATGTAGGTAGATCGAACTAATTAAGGACGTGGATATCGGTTTTGTGCTGTGTACAAGTTCTATGTTTTCGTTTTATTTCTGATTATGATGTTTGTGATTACCTACATGCAGTTAAATAGAATTACTGCTAAAGATAGATTTTTAAGTAAAAGTTTAAATTTATGTTTTATTAGTTGTTTTTTTTTATTTTTATATTATATCGCAAAGCAAACGAGCATGAAGTTGTTACCATAACATGCCTATTTTTTTTTTACGAAGAAGTTAGTTATAATGTGGATACCTTTTTTCAAACCTAATCTATAGCATTTAATCTGAATAAATTAGTAGGTAGGTACCTATATCTACTGTTTATCCTTTATACTGGGTATCCTTTCGAAATTAATTACCATTTCATGTAGTCAATAAGCCACGTTTGCTATACTTATTAAAATATCAATAAGTATCCTTTGTTACTTATCAGATCAAGCGCGTCATATCCAGCTAGCTGCAGAACGTTAAACAAAGAAAGCACTTTGGCGTTTTTTCATCCATTTACTACTTACACCCACTCCTTATTCTTTTATGCATCTCGCGGACCGTCTAATCATGCAAATTTCCTAGAAGAGGGGGAACCCCCCTACTTGGGTCTGAAACTGAAACTGCCCCCCGCATCTCCGAAGGTCGTTCAAAACTTTTCTCAAGAAATGAATCTGATGCAACCGTGTCTGAAACACTTTCGTTTTGATGTTTAGCGTGGGAGTTGAGAAGTTTCTAGAAATGAAAATGTAAAGCTATGCAGACTGATGACAGTTCGGTGAAAATACCAGATACCTACAGTTGGTAGCTACGTCTTTGTTGTAAAATTTAAGAGAATGCAATAAACTTGCCTCGTTGCAAATTACTAACCTAAAAAGGATAGATACATTTAAAAGTTACTACTGTAATTAAAAAAGCCTTAAAGTATTAGAAGGGAATACTCTTTCGCTTTTTTAATTTTACTTTGCAATCAAACGTCCCGGTTTATCTTTAGGTACCTTGCTAATAGGACGACATATTTTTTAGCCTTAATAAATCATTTGCAAAATCAACTTAAAAAGACCCAATCAAGCTGTTTCTTTTTTGTTCTTATTCGTATCATTTTTTAAAAACGAACATTTGAGAATCCCGTTACTTTAGTTAACACTGTCTCCTGCCTGTAATCATTAAAAAACAAATCACAATCGTGTTCATTCGCCGTTTGATTTTGCATCACATTTCCCCGTCGTAATGAACAAAACATTTTAATTATCCTGACTTGAAAGGGTGAGCAGGCCCGGTGCAATATCGATCTTTCTGAATTAGTGTGCGAGTCGGCCGTCTTTATGGTGCCTAGGTCCAAACAGGCCAAAACAACCTCACGCCTCCCTTCCCCCTTGTTACCCCCCGGGGGGTGGGAGGGGGTGTTAATAAATTTTAAATTTAAAATGCCGATGAAGCCTGAAGTATTTGTCAGTAGTGTCGCATGATGCATGCAACTCTATTGATTTTGGACGTTACGATTTTTGGGAGTCGATATTACGAGGTTATACCATAAGCACGAAGGTAAAAAAAGACAAGAAAATAATTTGGTAATACAGTACATTTAATTCATTAAATGCGATTAGTATTACCCACTTTTTGAGCCGATACGTCTAAAAACTAATTTGTAGATTGACCTTTAGATAGCATTAAAAAGTTTTGGCTGCAAGAATCACAAACAAGTAGTACTTTATCCCCTTTCTGCTAACAAGTTAAACACGGCAAATTATCCAATTAACTCTTAGCAATTAGAGTTAAGATACTCTGCTTGTGTTAATTACATTACCATTTTAACTATGAAACCATGAACAAACACATTATGCAATAAATTAGATGAACACAGGCTTAAAATCTTTATCTATTAATTGATTAAATTGTATTATTACTCAATTATTATTTGAATACAATAACTTTTAATGTTGTGTTTATTTGGAGATATAAAAAAAATTGCTTACAAAACCCAAAACATAATAAACGAAATTCTTATAATCGAATAACTTTTTGCAAAGCTCAGAAATTAATAACGATGTCGATATAAAAAAAGTACAATTATATCAAATTCAAGTAACCTAATTATACTACAAATCTAAACCTAAATATATTGACCCCTGTATATTTCCTGAAGCAGACTGCATATTCCTGCTAAATATTTGGTTGGATAATTATGTAAAGAAACCCCAAACCACTGGGCGTCCATCTATTGAATTAGTAAATTCTGTCAAAGTGCATCGCATCCACAAAAGTCGTTGCGTGGGAAAAGGGGGTGTTCCCCCCTCCGGGCCCCCTAACGACTAGGGGGTGGTGGGTTTAGGGGGGATCCTCCTACACACGTCGGTCTTGTATTTTCAGAATTGAAGGCGAATTCAGGGTTGATGTAAACTTTGATAAGTATTGGATTGTAGAGGGAGTGATGGGTGCTGAAGAAATTCTGTCGATGATTCTACAGCGTGGGATTTTTGATGGTTTTGCTCGTTTTGCAATAACAGTGGTCAGTATTGATATCTCTAATCGGATTATACTGTTATTAGGTAGTATTTTGTTCACCGTCGGTCATTATATTATACCTTTTTTGTTGGGTTAAAGAGATGAAGATAGTTAACAAATAAAAGTATAACAAGAGACTTAAAAATTGATATTAGACTAAAAAAAAGTTTCAGGGTAACCGCTGCAGTAATACCCGCATTAGATTTGGGTATAATACATTATGAATAGGTCTTCGATTTCTCTGACTTAACTAGATGGATGTGAAAAGCGTCCGAAACGTATGACATTGTAAGTGTATGTATTACACACTTAACACAATATTGGGTATGTATAAATGGGTTTTCCACGTACTATAAATAATATTAATTTTAATGCTTTATGATTCCGATAGATCATATGTTAATTTTAACGAAATCGTGTCTCAAACTTATTCAATTAAAAGTTTTTTTATTAGGTACTAAAGTCAGTTCAATTAATTTGCAATTTCATTATTTAATTAATCATCTATGCACCTTTTAACGAGCATAAAGACAGAAGGTCATTTTCTTCAACACTTAACAAGTACTTGACATTTATGAGTTAAATTATGAATACTGCGTCCTTAATTAGATTTTCTACGCTAATCGCGTTTAACTTATCTTTCTAACTAATTTTATATGTATAAAAGTATAATTAAGAAGCCCTCCCACCAGCAGTTTTAATGTAAGTGCACAAAAAGTGTGTTAAAAAAAAATTAAAAGGCGTTGCATGAGAACGTACCTGGAAAATATAAAAAAGCAGCAAAGTGCAAGGACTCGCATACTGAGGGCTCCGTACAAACCTGTAGGTAAGTAATTAACTCGTTATTTTTTTTATTTTATTGTTTCCTTTAGGTTATCGTGGTATAATACTTTGCTTATGCCGAATTTCATGGTTTACAGAGAGTTGCCTACAAGTTTAATTTATTTATTTACAAATACCTAGCTGAAAAGCTAGGTTTATCTTATGTTCAGGTGGACTTAAAAGTTTTTTCTCAGCATCATCAGACTTGAATATTTATATTTTATTGTATTTATATCGATTTTAACCAGATGCGTTAAGCGTTTCTAAGAAAAAGGATACTGACAGACAGACAGTTACTACTACTAGAATTATTTTTACGTTTTGAGTTACGGAGCCCTAAAAGAAAGTAAAAAGTAGGATAAGCAAAACTAGATACAGAAGTTAGTGATTTGGCTTCAATTGTAAATTAGGTAGTGGGAGTCCGGGAGAGTTGAACCACTTTTTGTTTAAAGTATCGTATTTTCCTATATTTAAGACTTAGTGTTACTATTATATTATTAAACATTTACTTATTTATTTATGCTTACCTATGTACAATAACTTTTTGGCTATTTTAATACTAAAATATGTTATACACATTTCAATGAAAAATGGGAAATGGGTCAACTCTCCCCACTCCCAGGGACACTTGAACCGGGGTGTGGGGAGAGTTGAACATTCTTTTTTAGGGGACAGTAAAAGAAAGACAGCTATTTCACAGATTTATTTTAAATAAAACATTACAGAATAACACTCTACTGCTCTTTTAAAAAAAGGAAAATAAAACAAAACTTCTTCTTAAACATTATAAGTCAACACAATTATTATATCCTTTCATCAAACTATCTCAATCTTTTTCAATCATTTGGTTTAAATATATATTTTTTTATAATTTGGTTACTATTTAACTTATAACGTCTTATTGTACTTCTATCGATTCCATACTTAATAGATCTTTTTCTGATCGACGCACCCTCTTTAACCTCACGTATAGCGTTTTCTAACTCAGTAGCAGTATATTTTTTTCTTTTGCGTGTTTTTTCAGACGCCTTATATTTAAACGGCATTTTTCATGCAATTAACCTGTAATAAAAAGTTTTATTTACCGTAGCCAAACAAGCAAAACGCAAACAAACTTCAAAAACATACTGTCATATAAACACTATAGAGGGAGAGTGGAACCACTGAGCATGTCTCCCGGCCACACCATGGTTCAACTCTCCCGCATATACTACTTTGACATAAAATATGATACACAAAAAAAACATTCAATCGCAGCAAAAAAACACTTCACACACGGCAAACTATAATAATCAGGCAACAAAATAGTAATAACACATAATACATACCTCTTTAAACACGTTCGTAATGTCAAAACTGCACAAATTCGAAAAATTTACTCTCCTATAACAAAAACACCTTTCCGAACCTGACATCCAAACTAATCGGCCATTCTGAAAAATGGTGGCGTGGTTGTTTTTGGTCTCATGCGCGCTACCAATGACCGACTTGACGTTTCGATTGCGCGAAATTTAAATCGAATTTTGTTTGGTGGTTCAACTCTCCCACCTGGGCAAGTCTCCCGGACTCCCCCTATAAAACTTTAGTGGCTGCTAAAACGTTTAAAAGCAATTTTTGATAAGTTGTAATAATATTTCATTGTACTATATGATGCTTGTACAAAGAAAAATCAAACCAACAAGAATCAAACGAAGGACATTTTATTTAGTTATATAAGTACAAAAATATATATTCTTATAGAAGTCCAAATAAAGTTATTGTCTAAAGATAACAATATATTAAAGTGCACACAGTTTTACTTTGAACATTCAGTAAACCATTGTGACTATCAATAAACATTTTGTTATTATCCGTAAAAAGAACTTCACCTTTTTTAAACAGAAGCACCATGTTCAAAATTGCTTCAAAAGCATTTAAATTGGCATACAGCTTGTTATACTAGTAATTACCCTCAATGGTTCAGTCTTTGACAGTATCCAAACATAACCTCAAATATCGCATCACTTAACAAAACAATTATACACATATAGTTGAATTATACACATACAGTATAACTATGCACGGTCTATTCTAAACAACCAACACAAAGCTTAACGCTTCATCACACCACACAGCTGTTATTCTACACGGGGCTTCAATTAATTGCATATCACAATTATAATTATACAAGCTATTTATTAAACTACCTCTTTGCAATTATTACTACTGGCTGCGTCGGGAATAGCAAACTTATAAATAAACGAGAGTGATAACATCAACGCTAAAGGGTTAGTTTATATTATCGATTTAGACTTAGAAATGGTTTACTGTTTATAGGTTAAAAGAATGGATGAATGAAAAAAGCGGTGGAAAGTATTTTTAAACCAGACACAACTCTATAAAACACTACGTAGTACCAATGCATACATTTTTTGTGAATAGTTTACACCAAAATAAAGATTTTTTGTATAAAGTTTTTTTCGTGCAATATGTTTAAGTTTCAGCAAACAGTGTTTGTTATTGGTAGGTACTAAAGGGTCAGTCGGCGGCTATAAAGAAAATGCGTCTGGTAGGTTCAACGCTCTATTATTTCAGCACCTATTCTGTCTGTACGTAACATCGTCTGCTTAGCATTGTTCAGTTGACAGGGCAATGACGTCGGTGCAACCCCCCCGCCCGCCCCCGCACCCCCCATCACCCCCCGACGGTCGACGGTCTCAAAAAGGAAAAAGGAAAGGATAATCTATCACGCCCCAGGCTCGATTCGATAAAAATGAACGATTAGGACACACAATCGATACCATTGCACACCGCATCGAATGATGAGCGGTTTTTTTTAATTGCAATAGTTGCCGTGATTCGCGCGAAACTATTTAAAGTTTGGGTAGTAAAAAGCTAAACACGAAATCGGTGTAAAGTTTATGTAACTGACTCCCAATTAAGGTTTGGACTGTAAATTCTGGATCTTTATGAGAATGTGGCACGTATGACTGCGACTTTAAAGTGACGCAATGGAGTTTCGCCTTTCGTGTGTGTTATCTTGTTTTGGTTGCCCTGGCGGGTGCATTACTCTTTGCCAGGGTATTACCCTGAAGGGGGTGTGTCTGAACCTTAAAGGCAGCATGCGAATTTGGCAAGGGTCAATGCCCGGACGTAGCCTGCTACGCGCTACGCATCTACGCCGTAGTCGGTACCTATGTGAATGAACGGCTGAGCTTGCCAGACAAATTGATTATTAAAATGTCTGTCGGCCGTCTTTTGTCTGAAATCTGACGAGTGAAGGTGCGGAAAATAAAATAGAAAAGTCTTCTCGTAACAATATTTTAAATAATGTCGAAATTATACGATTTCTATCGAGTGCAAGACTTGTGCCGCCTCATATTTTAGATACCTTTATTCGAGATCTGAATAATATTGGTGTAACGCACTAGAATTGAATGGTCTTTCTAAATCATGGCGTATTTGCATTTGATATTTGGATACGTTGCGGGTAGGTAACCAATGGTTCTTTCTTGTGACTAACTCGATCGTAAACTTTGAATATACATTGTTAAGTACTTCCTGTGCAACGACTGTGGTAACTTATCGTGTATTGAAGTTTGAAAAGTTTATAAGTGTTTTAAAACAAGTTTTTAAAACAGTAATAATAAACTAAAATTGTCTTTTAGAAGTAGTCACAGACAAAGTTACATTTATCAAATTTAATTAAACATTATTGAAAGTTCTTTAACATAAACTTATTTTTTAACCTACTGTTACGGTGTTTTTATTTTATTTATTTTACGACGTTTCTCTGTAATTGCAAAGAAGCAGCAGATACACTTTGCGCCTTCTCTTTTGATTAGTCTGGGAAGTGATGCGAAATAATAGGAAATAGATGGCGCTGATGTTGACAATATCGTTTCTTACATGTCGACTCTGTAAAATATTATAAATGTACATTATGTGATACATAATCATAAAAAATATGAGTTATAATCCGTTTAAAATTCGTTTATTTTCTAAATGAAACTGTCAAATTCTGCAAAATTTTAATGAAGTATAACATAAAATAAATAAATTGGTTTAAACAAAACACGCTTGGAGTGGAGACATGGGCTGAGGTGAACCATTGAAGATATCAGGACGGAGTTATCATAATATTGCATTGCCATCGGTCCTTAATAAATGTGCAAAATTTCAAATTAGTCTGAAAATTCAAAGTACCTCAAAATAACGTTAAAAGTTTCTGTTACATACATACCGTCCGAGCTAATATAAGCGTGTTAAATATACTAGTAACTAAAAATAACTGTAGAACAGTAACTCCAACCGTTAGTGTAAATTTTTTAACACAATCGTGGAAACTGCACGAAAACTACACTATAGACGGCCACGGAACCATCACTATTGCGTTATGTCGTTTGTAATGCATTGACAAACTACTATCCTTGAACCAACGATGTATGATTTCAGTATCTCAAACACAAAGCAATAGCTGAATGAGTTTGTACAATATAATATATATTTTTTAAATAGATTGACTTTCTTGTATAGTAATTTTTATTTAGTTTTTTAGGTGCAAAGATATAAATATGCATTTAATTAAGTTAGTCTAAATAGTTTAAGAAAAATATGATTAGAAGTGAATTCCTTCTATCACAACAACCTATGGTAAAAAAATGCAAAAAACTTTTTTGCGATGTTTCATATCGTATAGGTACATAACCTACGCCTAAAGAAAGATTTCTGCGAAATTCTAAGGATCTAAGCCGCAAATAATAACCTGTACCTGAATTATACATGTATTTTATAGTATTAGTTCAGCCTGAACCATGTTATTGGCAAGCTTCCGTGAGAATATTCCTCAAATTAGGAGCAAGAACACCTTTTTATTAAATAGCTTTACTTCTACATAGTTGAGTTACAATTACTAAGCGATACAACATACACGAGACAGGCATAAGTTGGCATCAAGCGTCTACTTTAATATTGTGGTAGAAAGTCTATTTTTGTGTTTGTTCTGTGTAAACATTTAATTAACCATGGTTTTAGTTGATTATAAGTTGAAGTGTAGGAAATGTTTAGCGTAACTTTTTAGATTTACGCGATAATTTTTACTTGAAATTAAACTCATTTTAACGGGTTTTACGCGTTTATTAAATTATTTTTATTTATCCGATGTTTCACGTGGTCACGGGTAGACTGTAGTCGTAAATCCTACTAATACTACATAAGTATAAACGTGAAAGTTTGTGAGTATGTATGGATGTTTGTTACTCTTTCACGTAAAAACTACTGGACGGATTTTGATGAAACTTTACAGTAATATAGGTTGTACATCAAGATAACACATAGGGTACTTTTTACCGCGGGAAAACTTTTCATTCCCACGGGAAACCGACTTCCACGCGAATGGAGTCACAAGCGTCTACTAGTTCGTAATAAACGCGTAAAACCCGTTAAAATGAGTTTAATTAAAAAATAAATGTTAGCGGTCGTGAGGTAAGAATTGACGCGTCAGTTCGAGGCCACCATTTTAAAGATGTCTGCTTTCATTCAAATGCTCATTGGGTAACACAACCGAGAATAAACAGTTACTTATATAGCATTTAAAGTTTAAAATGTATAATTTTTTTCAATCAATACAACAAAATAATGTGAAAATAAAAAATATCTAATCATTTTCTATTGCCCTTTTATACTGAAACTTTCTCTAAGAGAGCCTTATGCCAACTTGCTTAAAATAAGGCTATATTGTCTTGGTCCAACTTACACCCATACTGTATACATAATGCCGCAATACGCCGCGCGCGCATAATAGTGGTTTAGTAAAACAAATAACAATCGGTTGTGAGTGTAAACTTACTAGCAGGATACTAGGCTCTTTATAGAGAACTTATAGAGATTTATGGCTGCAAGTACAACGGTTAATAATTTGAGGTTAAATGTAATAGTTAAATGAATAAGTTTACCAATACCTTTTTATTTGTGTATGAGGCTTGTGTTGGTAAAAAAATATATCAGTTACTTTTTAGGTTTGTAACTATAGTGAAAAGTTTATTGTAATGTGAAATGCACACGATATCAAATTCAATAGAAATCACATTACTTTTTTCTGGAAAAAATATCTAAATCTGAGTAAAAATATAGAATTTGACAAAGAAAGAACACATATATACCTATAAGTAGGAAAAAATATAGAAAATGAAATCTCGATAAAAATAAAAGAAAAGTGTTCTGTATGTAATCTCTTCCGAATCTAATAGGTCGTACCTATACTAAAATGTTAACAAGGGAATTATAATATCGGAACTTCAAACAAAATATGTTTTTTAAAAGTTTATAATTAAATCTTATCTTTATAATTAAAATCTAATATTAATACTGCTTTTGTTCTAAAAGTCAAACGTCACTATAAAATGCATACCATTAACGCTTTGTTTACAATCAAATCCACTAACATCTAAAAAACTGCTTTCCAACATGCATCCCGAAACTTTCACAAAAAAAACTCCAAATGCGACATTAAACTTAACTCTTTGTTACCCCCAAAACCCAACTAATTACCCATTCAAACACACTCCAAACGGTCCGTTCGGTATAAATCTCGCCCACGACGAAGATGGCCGACCGCTGGTTCTCTTTTCAAATAATTAATGCGATAAAGCAGTGCGGCGCGTGAGCTGCGCGCGCGCACCGTCACGACGCGCCCGCGACCTCGCTGCGTGCTAGATCAACATCGCCGGCGGAGATGAGAGCACCCTGTACATTGCTGGCTACGTTACAACTGGTAATTTATGGATTTTTATATTGATTTAGGGATTTATGTTGGCGATAAGTAAAAGTGATTATAGTGTGACAGACATGTCACGCGGTGTCGGTATTGAGAAAAATTATATCGGAAATGTTTTAGCTTGAGCAACACTCTTTACACGTCAGAAATAAGCTATATGTAATGTAAAGAATAAAATTGTTAAAAATCTTGTTTGTTTTGTACTTAAGTTTTAATTTAGACTTTATTAGTCAGACTAGTAAGCTATGAAAGCTGAATGTTAACTGAATGTCGTGGTGTTATTGCAAAACTTAGAAGTAATAAACTTAGTTAAAAAGTATGAGTTTTTGCAGTGTAACTTTTCACTGAGTTAGATCAAAGCTAAAATCATACTGAGATCATTCAAAACAAAATTAAAAGCTTTCTGCGTGTAAATTAGGAACACAACTTTTAGGGTAGCGTCTCTCTTTTAAGTGAACTATCTGGCAGTGTCGCATGTCAATTTCAATATGACAGATATATGTTGAATTTATAATTTATACTTTTCAGTATTCATTGAGTTTTAGATTTGAAAAAAGTTTTACGTGGTATGCAAAAAGTTTGACTGCATAATACCAATATAATGATAGTTAACTTAGATTTTTAGACTTTCAGTAAAATTTGCCTAGGTACCTTTATATAAAAAACATATTTTAAACAGTAAACGTAGGCCTCAACGCTTAAATGGTGTGACAACTCTAAATTAGCAATTATTATGTCATATACGACATTTCTATTTTCTTAAAGACACCATTTACTTAAATAATTGTGTCATTACAATTGTGCTGTTTTCTTTACTTTTTGACAACGCGTTAAACTCTTTTGTATGGATAAATAAGGAAATCGTTAAGACAAAATCAACCCGAATACTTCCTTTTTTACCGTCACACAATATTTACATTATTTTTTTACTCCAAAAAATATTTTCAAAATTTTTCGTCTAGTTATAAAAAATGCTTGCAAATGTGTCACAGTAGCGCAAACTGGAATTCCACCCTAAATCGTTTGTTGACTTAGCTCGAAGCTAAACGGCAATGTACACATCGCGGCAACGCTCGCTGCAAAATTTCAACTCTAAACTTCAACCAAGACTCTATGCACCTCTATTTTATTTATTAAACCAGGACACTGCCCTTACTACGGTGTATATAGGTTTATATCTATGTATGTATACGAGGTATGTGTTGAAAATGCATGTTATGCAAAATTATGCCAGATTTGTGTAAGAACTACCTACAGTCTACGGCTTAGATTCGGATCATTGCTTATGTTGGCATATTTTAGTGTAAATATGATTTGTAATCGTATTTAGTATGAACAACAATGTTAAGCCATGTTTTTTTAATCAAAATGCAATTTACTGGTTAAAGAAAAAATATTTATTGTCTTCCGTTGTACAACAATTTATGCCGATTAGGTATGGAAATTAAATTGTTATACATATAAACCTTCTTCTCTTAAATCACTCTATGTATTAAAAAAAAACTGTATCAAAATCCGTTACGTAGTTTTAAAGATTTAAGCATACATAGGAACAGACAGAGAAACCGACTTTGTTTTATACTATGTAGTGATCCAATTTATTTTTTCAACATTGTTAATAATTTTGTGTTCGAATATTTGCTCGCCTTAAGTTTATTTAAGTTAAATGCGTAATTCACTTATTAACTAACTTGTTAGCAAAAGATTTTTGTAAAAATTATTGATAGTAACTAAAAGTCATAATAGAACATTATCAACGTAGGAACTTCCTCAAGTACAAAATCCAAAAACATACATATTTATCATACAAATAATTTTCAAACGCACGCTTATTACCCCAAACCAGGTATTTACATTCAAAAACACAGATTCCAAATTCGAATGTTAATTAATCCCAGTTCCCAAGCGCATCTGCGCATTCATACCGCGCATGACAGCCGCGTGCGCCGACAGGCTGCGTCTGCGACTATTGCGACGTCACTTACCGCGACTAATGCCCGCCGCTGTGAAGAGGTTAATATGTGGTGGTGCGTATAAATGGTACAATTGAATCCAGTTTGAATGTTTAATTGGCTTTTTGTTGTCGTGATATTTATTGTTTTTAGGATTTAAAATAGGCGTTTGGCGGTAAAAGGGGAGATCTCCCAGTGCTAGACAGGACACGGGTCTAGGGCCAAGCGGGGCCACTGAGATGATTTCAGAAGTCGTATATATAGTAACTGCGTTTGAAATGTTGATAGCGCGTTATAGGATTTGTATGCGTACCGCCGGGAAGGAATGTTGGCGACGGTCAGCGCCATCTATGTCGCCACAGGCGGTTATGTTTTGTATATCTTGTCATTTTTTTATAAAATAGTTTAGATTTATAATATTTAAGTGGGAAACTAGTATTATCCAATGCCTATATTTTCTGAATGAAGAATTCAAATTTAAAGAACAAGTTCTTATTCCTTATCTTTTTTAATCAAAGGAACCATTCCTTCGCGACACGTAGATATCTGAGGTATTTATTATTTTGTATCGATCCCTCAAATTGCAGTTGGCAACATTTTAATGGGGGTATTATTTGAGATTCGATCCACCGTTACAATATAAGTACTGGATCACAGTGCGTTCGAGATACCGCTTATTGGGAACAGCTTCTCAAAGTGTACGCCTAAAGCTATTTTAGGCGTACACTTTGTAAAGGCATGTATAGGCATGGATATGGTAGCAAAAATAATGGAAAAAATGTCAACTTCCCAGTGACAGCTTTTTTTTATAAAATAAAATCATATTAGCTTGCAAACTTCAAATCTTCTCAATCTTACAGTGTATATAAGATGGTGAAACATAATTCAGAATGTAAATGTACCTAGTTGTAAAGTGCGTTTATGAATAAAGAGAAAGATTATAATCAGGGCTTTTCCGAATATTATGTATACTATATGATTATGATAGCCACTTACAGATTACTTAAAAATCGCTTAGTCCTTATAAAAGTAATATGTTGCGGGCAGACATCGCTTCCTAATGACGTTACAAAACTTCGACGAGATTGGCAGTTTAACTCTCATTTCGAAAAATTAGTTTCTATTTCATTGCTCTATCTTTTTATTTTTAAGATGATTAAACTTTTTAAACCGAGCGACATCATAGCTGTGATGATTGTAATCTTTTTGGGCCAAAAATATAAGAGGCACATTCATAGTTTTTATTACAAAGAAGCTCAGTACCTGTACGTTTTATTTATAAATGTTAAAGTAACTACTTTACTATAGAGGCCAGTTTAAGTATTAACAAGATACAAAAAAAGACTAAAGGAAGATCAGCACTTGTTATAAACATTAACTTGTCTGAAATAATTATCGCGAACATGTTTCATATATCAATTTTTATTTTTAAATTTACTTAATTTAAAGGTACATGTGCACTTTTGTTTTCAGGCTCATTACTGAGTCACACAAAAAATTATATGGATATAATTAGATAATTAGATATACAAGGATCTATAAAACTCAAATATGTACTTGAAATTTTAACCATTTGAAAATACTTTATTCCTAAAGGCATACTGCGGGCGAAAAGCTAGTCATTGAGTGCACACTTTGGAAACCGTAGTGTTAGAAACTATGATTGCTGACATCAAAACTAAACTGTTATTTTCTTTAGTAAGGTAGGCCTTTGTTTACTTATAAACAGAATATAATTCATTATGGTGCTACAATTTTAAAATTAAGGTGTTTATTTAAAGTTAACTTGCTTTTTCATCCTGAGGTTAGATTCAGAATATATTCTGTTTATAAACCAAATTTGAACAAGAAACACCCGAAAATACAAATCTTCACTAACAGATTTGATTAGGATAAAAATTTAATAAGGATAAGACAAAAACCAAACTGTTTTTTTTATTGTTATGTAGGCTTTTGAACAACATAAATAATATACTGTTGGGGTAATGTAGAACTTTTGTACAGCGAAAATGTACCTCTGGTTCTTACCCTACCTTAAAGCTTACCAGTTTTTGTAAGTTTAAATAAGGATTCGTAACATGAGAATTTTACTTTCACATAATCATCATCAGCTATTTCTTGCTGTTTTCACATAAAAACGGGTTATGCCAGAGTCAGACAAAATCTGGGGTAAATTCCATTGTAAAAATGAAAGATATTCAAAATATGTTTATTAATCAATAGAATTGTTAAGTATAGAATAAATAAATCGTATCACGGTGTTTGAGGACCGTTTCTTGCGTTGTTGTAAATTCTACCAATTTTAATAAGAAACACTTAGGTATTCAAACTTTTTACACTCTACGACTATGCAATTTATGCCCATCCTTTGTGTCCTTAGTTTTTGCGCCTTCCGTTTTTCTTTTTAAACTATAAACTCGTTTTTAAATATGGCAATGTTTTGTTAAGAGTGGGCCTGTTGTAAAACAAATGCCCGCGAGGTGGGGGCGGGGTGATTCTGACGATAGTGCACCACTAGCTGAGATATGCTTCTAAATAAGTAAATTGTAGGCACGACGGCTTAGGGAATAAATTAAAGATTTAACGAAAGAGCCATTGTAAACATTGGGATTTTATTTGGTGGCTTTGTAATCAAGTATGTATGTAAGATATGGTGTATATGAGTCGTTTTCGTAAAATGATTATTGTGTATTGTTTGTTTTGTTGGAGACTTACTTCAACTATAGACGTAAGGGCGAAATTATCTATTTTGTAAAGATATTATGCTGTTTCTTCAATTTTATTTAAATATAAATTAAAATTGACAATTTTAAAAAGATTAGACATTTTTCTATATTATAAAAACAAAATTATTTGAATGTCACACATTTGTTTCTACAAAAATAAGACTGTCATTTTAAAAATCATTAAAACTAAATAGGACTTACCTAACAAATACAGTCGCTCCTGTTATATGTCACATTTTAAACATAAATTGCTATGAACATTTATTTATTCTGTAATTATTTTATAGCCTTTTTTAAGCAAGTTTATTAATAGCTAGTTATCAATAAACATATATTACTGTAGGCGACTGTACATCAATGAATATTTAATTAAAAGATAAATTAATTTCTCACCTACCGATAAAAATCAATATGAGTATTTATACATTATAATGTATCATTTTGTGTGTGACCATTTTTATGGATTACACTTGCAGATGACGCGTTATAATAATTAAACTTTATTTATCATTCTGTAATGTATCTGCCGCGAAAATGACAACGTGAAGTGATAGCCATCTTAAATGTTGTAGCCACACGATTTGAAGCGTTTATAAATAACAGATTTTTTAGTTTTCTTAACAAGCTTTAAATATTGGTGGTAGATTTAAGGTAAAGCATCTCAATAAAAATATATAATAAAACCCGATAAAAAAATCTAAGCAGGTAAATGCACGAATCGCGTTAATAAAATTAGTTTCATACGAATTGTGTGCTACTGAAAAATAAAAAAAAACTTTATGCAAAATGATTTCTTGGATTGAATGATGTTTTAACTGTGTGTAAAAATATCTAAAAGAAACCCAGCTTGATGGATTAATATTGTAATATTACCATGAGTGAAAACCTTTACGCTCTACCCTGTGTGTCCATTTCGCGTCGCTCCACTCTATGGCACCTGACTGCACCTAGTCCACTAAGTACGTCTTTAATTAATTGATCCGCGCTTTAAATGATATGCCTGTATTAATCCCAAGTGTCGGGAGGGAGTTAAGTGCAATCACTAATCATGATCCAGGTGGTCAACACCTGCAGCGTTACCCTATTTTCTGGAAAGCTAGTTTGTGGAATGTATCATTTTGGTAGTAAGAGCTAGTAACGGTAATGAGTTTCGATAAGGGTATCATCAGAAATAAGTTTTTATTAGATTTTGTTTCGGTGACTATATTAGATTTATACAATTACTTTTATATTTTTAGTACCTAACCATTGCTAAATAATTGATCGACACAATTATATCAAAAAAGGTTATTGACCTTCGCACTACTTTACAGTTATTCAATATCCCTGTTAAACTATATTCAAAACTCACAGCTCTGAACTACTTTAATATCCGGCGAATAATTATGTAAAATTAAGTCATTACACTAAAAACAATTAAGAAATTCCAATTTCCACTGTCAGAAGCTTTCGGCATTCAAATCAAATTAAGTCAGACACAGGCCGAATCGTTCCTTAACACGAATCTTAACAATAGCTGGTGGTAATAAAAGAAGCAAGTGATAAAGCACTTGTAATTTGTTCTTGTAATTATGAAGTTGCTTTGACATGCCGTGAGCAAGCTTTCAATTTGCGTGTACACACCGCGACAAAAGAAACTACCCGTTCATATCGAAGTATGTCTGCGAAGCTGTGATTGTGCATTGTACTCGAAATCAAGCCTTCAGTTTAAAGTAACACCGATGCAGACACGATAAAAAGATAAAATTAATAACGCGATAATTAATTGTGATTAATACCGCGCCACTCACCTGGCCGTTAGTTACATTATGTTTAAACCGTCTTGTAAAATTTAACTTTAATGACCTAGCGATTTCGTTAAGCTCGAGTATTATTTTATTAATTTAACAAATTGGTTAGGGTATTTCTTACACATTAAGTTAACTAGCTGTATTCACAACGGATAATATTTAATGTGATATAATTATACTTTTATGAAGTTTATACATGAATAAAAGCTCTTTAATTTAATTAAAGCGTGTGTATTTAAGCGTTTTAAACACGTTGTAACCGACTGTGAAAAGAGGATAACCAAAACTTCTATACTTTATTAATGTCTGGGCCCAATTGCATCTGGATTTGGAAGTTTATCCAATGTTCCGTATTTAGAACATTAGTTGAAACAAATAGGGGATTAAACGGTCGTTTAAATGGTCCACTGGTGGGGCTAATTGCTCGGGGATAGTGGTGGGGGGCGGAGGGGGGGTCGTAAAGTATGCTGCAGTTACGGATAAAATCATTGGATGGGTCGTTTTTTTGCTGGTAATTGTAATTTGTTTGAGATGATACTATTGAATAGTTAATTTAACTTGAAAAAAAATACGGCTTAACTTCCTTAAGTATTTTGTGTGCATATTTATAGTATTTTAGCTTAAGTGCTTAAATATTTTTTTTCTTAGTTTGTGTTAATTGTAACATTTAACGGTTTATAAAGTTATAGATGTTTGCTTATAAACAAAAAAATGTTGCATTTCTATTTGTAATCCGCTTTGTCGTGATTTCAGCATTCGTTGAACAGGCAGGAGACAAATAGTTGCTATTCGCTGCGTGACTGCACGGCGCATGCGTCAACATGTGTCCCTGCGCAGTTATTTATACTGAGTGCTGTAGATTTACACAGCGACGAAAAAAGGAATATGTTTCGATTTTAATTATAAGTATTGTGCTTTCGAGTGAATAAACTGATTTAACTAGGAATATAGATCATTTTTCGGGGAAAGGCCGTTCAGGCTGAGTTTTTTTTCATAACGTGAACAAGTAAAACCTTTGGTAGCCTTTTACCACAATTTTTTTTGAAAAGTACATAACTTTCTATTAGTTTAAAAAAACAACGAGAATATATTTTTACATTGCTACAAAATATTACGAAAACTCTGACAAAGATGAACTTAATACGTTATTCTATAGAGTTTAGCATTACATAGTTCTTAAATAAAATAGGGTAACCTAAGTTTAGTTCTAAAAGCGTTAATAACTTTTTTTTTGTTTTTTTTGTATGAATCTCGAGCGACGCTCATGTAAATGTGACGAATTTGTTTGTTATAAAACTGACTGTAAGACTGTTGGCCTAAAAAGTAAAATGTCCTTATCGTCAACGTCTTTAAAAAAATATATAAATGACTTGAAATAGCGTAGTAAATAAACCACAGTATACCTTATACTACATTAGCAGCATTATAAAATATACAAATAATTTTTGTAATTTGTTTTTGACAAAAACATTTACACAACTTGCAGTAAGGTCTAAAGTTTAATTTCTGTTGTTAATGGTAATCGTTCCTAAATAACTTTCAAATTATAACGGGTCATACGTGACCATAGTATAGATCTCTATGGCTATAATAGTAGATGTGACTTGAGTCCGGCAGTTTAATATTAGGAGAGACTCTTTGTACTTTGTTAAGTACCTATACCAGGTATGGTCCCTTAATATAGAGGAGTATGTCTAGGAGAGTCAATCAGATTAGTAAAAAAAAAATCGATTCTGAAAAATACTCGAGTGCATCAGATTAAAACGATATACGTTAACTACATGCAGAAAACAAAAATATTTTAATAATCTGTCATTTTGAGTGTAACTTAAAAAATTTAGCGAGTCACTGAGTTGTTTGTTTTTTCCATTTCAAAGGAAATAGCTTGAAAATTATAGAAATACTATATTTCATAAGCCTAAGCAACTAAAATCATCAATAGAGAGTAGTATGTACTACTACTGAGAATTATGTATGTGATCCAATATGTCTTTAAAGCGCTGGAGTAACGCAGGATTTAGCCCTCTGGGCTCCCCTGGGCTACTATAATATTGTCAAGTATAATTTTTCATTTGTAAGCAGATCCGTACTTATTAACATTTTTATATAAGTACAGGGACTACAAGTCAACAATAAATATAAATAAATAGTAAATGTAATGCCGTCGTTGCTGCGTTGTCATTTTGGCCTCAAGTTTGTATAATTATCTATTAATATTATTTTATATAATATTGTATCCAATTCTGTTAGCATTTTATATAAAAAATTAAAAACATCGCACTTTCTCATACTATGGCCCATATTTTTAAGTTAGTAGGTATACTTAAGTTTAGTCTTTTAATTAAAGTGTCATCTCAAGATCGAGTTTAAGCTCGATCTCAGAGTTAAGAGTGCTTTATTGATACGGGCCTTAATAGTTGTGAGTTACTATTACACTTATATTAAATAATATCTATACATAGATTTATACTTCATTACTGAATATACCGTCAGTCTTCCAAATTGTATAAAAAAATCTAATTAAAAAAAAACTTCACTTTTTAAAAACGCCTAGTTAAAATAAGTGTATAAATAATTGGATACGAGCAGCGTTTACTAAAGTTGTGGTAAACAGCATCATAATAACAGTTGCTGAAGTATGGGTGGTTATCGTCGTGTTGTAGACTTTTGTACCCTCACAGCGACTCACGCGCAGTCGTTACGGAACACTCCGACGCATGAAACCTGGCCTTATTTTAGTTTTATTATTGCTGCCTGAGAAGGCTGTTAGAGAAGCGGTGTAGTATTAGAGTTAAGCAGGGAAGATGCAATTTTTTATTTAGATTCTTGGTTGGTTTTTGATAATAATATTTATAATAATGTTAGATTCTTTATGTAGGTTAATATAATCAAAGATAAATTTATATATAAACTTACTATTTATGTCATTAAAATTCTACTTCTACTTTATTATTTACGAATATTTTATCTGTTTGCAAATATGTCTTTTTAATTAAGACTCTCCAGGTAGGTTGTATACCTATAATTTGCGAACTTCCAATTTCGTAGATTCATTTTCACGCAATCTTTCTGTAGATTTATTAAAATTATTTTCCTACCATTCCTACTAAAATCAAATAAACTTTAACAGGGCGTATACAAGAGAAACCCTAGCGAGTCAAGTCGTGAGTGCGCTTTGCATAGTTCCCTAGGCTGGCGGTGCGTGCGCGCAGCCTAGTGAAATGGATCGCGCTTATGAGCTTACCTTTACCTACCTATACCAGTTCCCACGTTTAGATGGAGCGAGATATGTATATCAAATAGGTACACTTTGCTAAAAGGAAGATTTACTTTCCCAACGTCATATTAATAAACTAGTGAGTTACATCCCTTGTTTTGTCTCTCTCGGTAATGAAAATTGTCACATAGGATTGTTTTACTTTCACTAGTTTAGTTTCCGTTTATGAATAAGGGGGTTAATGTTGATCTTTATGCACATTGTGAATAAACTTATTTCGAATAGCTACAAAAAGAAATGGCCTCAAATTATATTTCTTCAAAGTTTAATCCTCTTATTTATAATCTTAACTTGAAACCTACATCGATATAATGTATGTTTTATCTTATGTGACAGCTTTCATTACTAAAAAGAATGTAACATATTTTTCCTAATAGAGGTTTACAATCTTAAATATGGAGAGTAAAATTCGAATATTTGCTTTTTAACTATAGAATGTACATAAATTAAATAATGTTGCTTCTTCCATTTTAGAATCGAATCACTTTTGTCAAATAAGCATAAAAACGACTATATTTTAAAACAATTTGAACTTACAAACAGGCGGTAAAAAAAAAATTTACAAAGTGTGCACTCAACTTAATTATGTATCTATGCTTAATTATGAAGCCAAAGCTACGTCGGTGCTTCGAATCATCAGAACCTATAGGTCTGGATCTATCCCTGTCCCATAATGGTCCATGCAATTAATTCGTCTGTAGAGCACTTCGCAGATAGCTTGAATTCGGTGAGGTGCTAGCTTGCCGGGGCATTGTGCGCCTCTCCTGTGTTGATATGGATAGCCAGAGACGTTTATACTACACGACTTTATATTGTGATAGTTAAGTAAGTATGTAGCTAAGTTGTCTAAGATGCGGAATGGTCATATCGAACTCAATAACTTATGCTTTAAGCAACTTGAAATTTTACTTACATGATTTTTATCTAATAAATTTACTACTAATATAATGTTTTTCAGTATCTATAACTTCAAAAATTAATATAGTGTAGTTTCCTTTAAAATATTTGAGAGAACAATAAAGATTTATTGTACTTTTTTGTAACAGAAAGCTAACATTTTCCTAGAAGTGCTCCTTTTCTATATTACCTACAATAAACCTCTGTCGATTTCCTCCTCGTTTCCTGTGTATTATTTGTTGTTTATAGAATATAAAATGATAAATAAAATACGTATCTTTAAAGCGGAATAAGTTGCGACAGTATTACAGCTTTTACTTAATTATTAATGTAACTATTATCAGAACAGTTCTTCAAGTCTATTTATAAAATACTAAAACACGAAACTTTTAAATAGCTTGGGACGTATTTAGGCTACTATTATGTTTGCTTTTTAAAAACTTACTGGTTAAGTTCATAAAATCTTTAGAGATCTTTTCATTTCATTTTAAAAATAATTTTTTATATGACCTTAACCATTTTATACGCCGTCGATTTCTTACTCATTTAATTGTGTTGTTTTTAAAATCGTGTGATGTAAAACCCCCTAAATCGTGCCTATTAGCGGGCGGGCTTCGTGCGGAAGTGCGCGGGACTAATTGGTCCGTATTGTGCGCGTGCGTCGTTCATCTCTCGCTCAGGTTTATACCAGCTATTACTGAGACGCATGCCTTTGCAGGAAGGTGGAAATGTCTGGAGGTTCGTTAAGTGGTGAAAGAAGCTGTGGGCATTTTTGGTAAGGTTGAAAACATTATAGTGATAACAGATAATGCAAGGTTTTAGGAATGATAATTTGATGAAATAAACCTCGTAGGATTTAATTATATTTTTATCTAATTAGCAAAAATTCGCTATAAATACAAAACATACGTTGTTTTAGTGCCTTTTGAACAGCACCACCAATATACTTACTACTATTTTATTGTCCTTCTACCAGTTTCTATTTAAAATTACACGCAGCTTTAAGTTATTTTAACATTTAATTCCTAGCTTAAACGGCGGTTTCAAGTAACAATTCGATGTAATACAAAATACGCAGCCATAAACAGCGAGATTTCAGCGTATTGTCTCTTCGGGTCAAAGATCAGGCTTTAAAAGTCGCTAACAAGCTTCGCTTTGGCGTTAATTTTTAACCGACAACCAGCCTGGGTATTGTCAGGTGCATAGCCTACCATTGTTCGTGAACTAACTGCACAATGGACACAGAGTATAGTCACAAAGGGATAAGCTTGAAAAGGCTACGATAGATGTATCGCGAGTTCCAACCTTTAGAATCTTATCGATTGCTTTTCAAAGGGTTTAGGTTTTCGGTAGTAATGAAAATATGTGAGTAAAGCTTCGTGGTATGGTTTGATGGTTATTATATTAAATATGTACAGAGACAACGTGGCTTACGGCTCAATTCTTCTCGCCGATCGAGTAGGATGTCTTGATTTGTTCTATATCCGTTTAGTCATTGCAATCAAAGAAGATTTTTTCATTTTTATTAAATAAGTTTATTAGTCATGTAGGTCAATGTTGAAAAAAATTAAAAGAACAAAACCTATAGAACGAACTTAAACAACTGAAGTATTTTTTTTGTCCTTAACTCTGTTACACCTTCAAAATTTAATAACTTTAGATTTTCAAGCAAAAACCAAACAATTTTTTATTTTCAATCAACAAAATATTTGATGCACTGTACATTGCCGGCTTAAAACATAGGAGTCTAAAAGCTTTCAGTATGAAGCAAGTAATGTACGTGTGAGGGAGGAGTATGGTTTAAAATATTTGGGGTTTAGAATATTAAATAATGATGATTTTACTAAACTTTTAGATAGAATAACTACATAGTATAATACTAAGTCGCTTTCCGCCGTCTGTGTATCTGTATGCTTAGATATTTAAAGTTATGCAACTAATTTTTAATTTTTTTTTTATAGATAAGGTGATTCATACTATTTTATTATAAATTTAAACCTTCCTCTTCCTTCAATCACCGACCACGACATAGTTATAGGGTATTTTTCTACTTCGACAAATAAAAGTCTGAAAATGCGAAACTTTGAAGTTATTGATTACTTAGAAGTAAAAAATGATTTAGCTAATCATGACTGGACAAAAATTTTGAGTTGTACAGATGTAGCAATTGCCGCCAATACTCTTACAGAAACCCTGGAAAGGTCACTGCGCATACATTCTAAAATTAAAAAGGTCTCTAGATCTAAGCACGCATTGAAAGAATGGATAACCCCAGGCCTTTTAAGATGCATGAAACACAGGGATAGGTTGCATTTAAAAGCTAAACAGAATCCAAACAACATAGTTACAAAATTAATTTATAAAAGATATAGAAACTTTCTCTCCAACCTTCTTAAAAAAATTAAGTCAGAACACAACCACAAGAAACTATTGGAGAACAGAAACAACCCCCGTAAATTTTGGAACACCATAAATGACATTTGTGAAACCAAAAAGCAACATAATTCTTGTGAACAACTGCTTAAAATAAGCAACTGTCCCAATCAATCCCTTTCTATTTGCAATGACTATTTTGCAAATGTCGGAAAATCTCTTGCAAATGCAACTTTAAAACAACTCAAAACGACAGAAGAACATCTTGTGAGATCCTTAAAAACATCATCAGTTTTGAATTCCTTTTTTATGAGTCCTTGTGATGAAGATGAAATTCTCGGTATCATTAAATTACTAAAAACTAACTGTTCACCGGGGATCGATAGAATCGACAACAAATTAGTTAAAACTCTTGCTTCTGTTTTACTGTCTCCTCTTAATCACATATTTAATTTGAGTTTGTCCTCTGGTGTGTTCCCAAGCTGCTGGAAAACTGCTTCCATTACTCCAATCTATAAAAGTGGCCACAAATCTGATCCCTCTAATTACAGACCCATATCACTCCTTGTAGTATTTTCTAAAATTCTTGAAAAAATTGTAGAGAAACGTTTAAATTATTATCTGGAAGCCCAGAACCTACTCTCTCCTAGCCAGTTTGGTTTCCGTCGTGGAAAATCAACCGAGGATGCTGTGTCTACACTCCTTAGAAAAGTATCAAATACCTTGGATAACAACAAGGCCTGTATTGGAGTTTTTCTAGATCTTTCAAAGGCGTTTGATACTGTCTCCCATCCAATCCTTTTACGTAAACTTGAGTTAATGGGAATACGGGGTACAGCTCTTGATTGGTTTAGCAGCTACTTAAGTAACAGACAACATTCCGTAAAATTGAATGGGTACACTAGTTCACCAAATCACGTTCATTTTGGCGTACCGCAAGGGAGCATTTTAGGACCTCTGCTGTTTATAATATACCTCAATGATTTGACTGAGCTTTTTAAAACTGATAAAGATGTTGATGTTATCTGCTATGCCGATGATACAGCAATTATTTTTCATGGTTCTTCTTGGGCGAATGTTTTTACCAAAGCTGAAGCCGGACTATGTAAAGCTGCGAACTGGTTACATCATAACTTGCTAACAATAAATACACAAAAAACCAATTATATCTGTTTCCACAAAACTAATGCATCCTCCCCTCCACCTAACTTATCTCTTACAATACATACGTGCCACAATTCCACCTGCGCCTGCGTTGCCCTCTTAAATTTGAATGTAGTTCGTTATTTAGGAGTTCTTTTAGATAGGCGACTTACTTTTAAGGATCATATTCAAAGTATCTCTGTGCGTTTACGTAAAATAATTCATATCATGAAACTGTTAAGAAACGGTGCTGATAAGGACACGTTGTTAATGGTTTACACAGCGCTGTGCCAATCATTAATAGTGTACTGTATCACTGCCTGGGGAAGCGCAGCTAAAAGTTTCCTTATCACAGCTGAAAGAGCACAAAGATCAGTTTTAAAAGTAATGCTTCGGAAACGCTTTCGATTTCCAACAAATTTATTATACAAAGAAGCTAAAGTGCTCACTGTACGACAACTTTACATTTATAAAGCTACTTTATCTTACCACATGTTTCGAAATAAAATTCCTGTTCCTAATCCGTCAAACTATAATTTAAGAGTTCGTATTCCACAGCCTACTGTAAAATCTTCTTTTGCTCAGCGTTTCAGCGACTTTGCCTTCCCTCATATTTATAGAAAAATAAACAATATTAAAAATCTAACCAAAACATCCTTTCCAGAAGTTAAAAAAGTTGTCAAAGATGTTCTTTTAGATCTTGATTATGACACGACCGAAAATGTTGTACTTTCCACCTGTTACTTAGTCACTTAAATATCCAAAACACACACTATACCTACCACACACACAATTTCACATACACTTCTCTATATTTTTCTTTGTTTTATCAATAAGAAGTCTGATTTTATTTTTATTTATATTCTTATTTTAGTTTTAGTTTGCTTTTATTTTATTTTATTTTATTTTCTGTTACTTAACTCTTGTAATATTTATTGAAATTTTATAACTTGTGTAATTGATTTATAATACTATTCTAATAATACATTAGTTCTCCCGCGATACAGGCTGATTGCCTAGTGCGGGGAACGTTGTCTTCCTGTGATTCATGTATACTTCTTATTTGGTAAATAAATAAATATTTCTTTCTTTCTTTCTTTCTTTCCTCTACCTAGGGAAAGGGTTTGGCGTGCGAAGCCGCGGGCAAAAGCTAGTGCAAGGCCCTGGGGAAAAAATTGCTTTTGCTACTAAGACAAAAATAAAAAAAAACAAAAATAGTCATAAACATACTTTTAACACATAAGATGAAAAATCATATTACAACAAATGTAGATAATTAAGCTTTTACGTATGGACAAATCAACCGTTACCACAACCTTGTTCCGTTCAAAAGTGCTAATCTATTTATTTATTTAAAGTTATTCCTTTGCACTTCGCTGTATATTAAGGCGGTCATAATGCTTAGGTGCATATGGTCAAGCATGAGGTCTAGAGAATAACAGAATATAAGTAATAGGTGTAGTAGCAGCGCCCAATGTAGGAAGAGTATTATAAAAAAAAACAGTTATTTAAGGTGTTTTATCTTATTTAACGATTATAACATTTTAAGTAGGAAGTCCCTAAGAGTTTGTAAGTTAAAGAATTAATAATTAAGTGAAAAGTATTTCCAAAGTAACATTACAGAACCTTTCGTGTTCATAAGTTCAACTTATCAGCCGAAAACCCCACCCCGTAATACGAGTATCAAAACAGCGTTGACTTTTTAACTTTGTTGCCGCCAGTCTCAGCGTAATGCGTCTAGCGCGGGAATTTCAAAAATAGAACATTTTCATACATTTTTCAACATAGCCAACGCTCGTTATCTTCGAAATGCGTTCGGTCTGGCGGCGCGGACTTTGATTGATGCAACTGGCTGCTCAGCGTTTTCTGGACTTATGCTTTTTGCCGTTGCCTTTTCCAGATTGAAGTAAAAAGTTGTAGGTACTCGATTTCGTGTAGCTTTACTTGCAGATGTTTTAGCTTAGTTTGTTTACTTTCTTTTATAAAGAGTAAAAATTACAATCAATAAAGAACCTGAATTCAGTTGTATAGATATCATTGTTTTATTATGTTTTAACGGTTAAAAAATAAAACTGAGATGAAAAAAAACAAAATGTAAATCTTCAGTTTTATTTAGTTCATTCTATGCCTTAATATTAATTAAAAAAACCTTTCAAATAATTTAAAATGTATTTTTCTTCTCTTCATAAAAGGACAGACTAGCAAACATTACGCAATTTTATTATGAAAAATATTGTTTAGTATTTTAAAAGCTGTATATTCTATAATCTAGTTAAAAGCCTACAGCTCCCGAATATTTGTTCGCTTGAATGCCATCGATCTAGGTCTCAGCTAGTCCCGTGCTGGAGCGATGATCGATCCAGTTCGGCCATCTTGTTTGAGGTCTAATGAATGCAGGTAATATATCGGAGCCACTCGCTCTCAAATACTTCTAGTGCTTTGGGCGAACTAATAGCTGTGTTGTTTGTTGGAAAATAGTATGGGAAATTTTACTATGACGAATTTAACTTCGACTGTAAATTGTAGAGTTATTATTCTTTATGAAAACTTAAATAAGTTTTATGATTTTTGGAATGTGTTTTGAAATTTTAAATTGTATGAAAACTATAGAAGGAAATGATATTTACCCATCAATATTGATAAATTCAAATTGTTGTTTATCTATAGTTGAAGGGTTGTTTGTATGTTTAATATTTTCTGCGTTTCTTTATACTTTTTGTATATTTTTAGTACTCTTACTCATAATTAACAAGTGGCCAACTTAGTTACTTGATGAGTAATTACTTTTGAAAGCTATCTGACTGCTGGAACACGGTAACATATTTAGGTTGCGTTTCGGGGGGTAGTTCACAAAGAAAGTTGGCGGCGTCTAAACTTGTTTGTAATGTGCACTTGTTGGGCCACGAAATAAGAGAGTTAACTAAAGTTAAACTATTATAGAGTAAATTTAGGCAGGTCAATTATAGAGGTAGTATATTCTTCTGCGTTTGTCGTTCAATTCTTCATGTGTGGTAACAAACTCGAATAATATAACTCGTAGTCATATTGAGCAGTAGAATCACGAACAATAATGACACCAGAGCTTGTGTTTAACTTAATTAACTTAAGTTACATAGTTTTCTGAGAATTTAATACTACTTTTCTTTAATGCCAATAGTTTAACAGGCACTTTAATTGACATTTCTTTTTTTATGCTGCTTAGAGCGGGATCGAGAAGTGTCATCCAGGGAACCTTTGATCTTGTTCTGGCCTTATCAACGAAGGCAAAGACATTGGTATACCGGGCAAGGACTACTTAAAAAAACCTATTACCAAATCCCTCATCCGCTATTTCCCTGGCCCTCCCCGCAGGGTGCAGCGGGCGCGGGGGTCGCGGGGCTCGCGGGGGGCGCGGGGTGCGAACAATGCCTTCCGTGAAAGGCTCGGACGTTGATAGATGCGATAAGCTCGGATGCAACGTTGCATATTTCGTGTTGCACTTTTTCTTACAAGAAGCTCTTAGTTAACCGCCTGAATTTGATGCATTTGAAAGTTGGGCGCCCGTTTCTGAATCGCTTCGAAAATAAACGGTTAGTCAATTCATCAGTTTTTATAGGGAGCTTGTAGTTCTACGAATTATCAATCAATTGCATATCACTGAAGTTTTGAATGTATAACACTTAAAAAACGGTTGTAAATGTATTTGTAACCTGTAGGTATATTTAATTACCTAAGGATTACATTTTGCTTTTTTATTTCGTTTATGATTTTTAAGTACCTTTTTTTTAATATAGGTAATAAACGGGCATGCGGGTCACCTAATGGTAAGTGATCACCGCCGCCCATGACTACACGTCGGTTTTCTGTGTGACGGTGGTATTTCACCGGTCGAGTCAGTCCAGTAATCGCTGTAGACAGAGCCTACAGCTAGACTCTACCACTTACAAAATAGCTTAGGTACTTACTTAATAAAAATACGTCCTTTCAAGATCTGTTTTTAGTCTTTTCTAGTCTTTCTTTTGATAAAAAAAGTCTTTGTCTTTTTGTAATCAAAGACTACGTTTTCAATCACAAACGACCTTTTCATCCAGGTCTCTACTTTTTTTTTTTTTTTTAAATAATTCTAAACTTATTTACCTCTAACTGTGCACTGTAACCTTGATTCAATGTGCATGCAAGGCTGTACCAAGAGTTCAGTGCAGGGGATATAAAATTTTATAGTTTGCTTTACGACTTCGTTTCCAACAGTAAAGATAGTTCAGAAAACAGTTTTTCCGTGACATAGGCCTTAAACAAACATTGTAGAATGAAACGGCATCGTCTTTGATGTTTTGGTATATGAGAATATGTTTTCGAGGCTTTTTAATAAGATTAGTAAAACTAGTTGGGCATTGCCGCTTCTCTTTTTAAGTTATATACTTACTATCAAAGTTACGCCGTTTGAAAAAAATGGCGGAAGAAAATAGCATTGAATAATTTATGTTGGTTTTAGAATTTTAGATATTCTGAAATTCAATTAAAGGAAGACAACAACCAGTGCAATCTAATTCTTAAAAATCCATCTACAGATTCCGCGGCATCTGAAAATTTCAAGTAATCCATACTTTAGAGATCACGTAGAAGGCACGAAAATACGCCGGACGCTTTGCGGCAAGGGGCGTAAATGCATTTTCTTATAATTCAGCAACGTCACGTTCCACGGAGCCTCGGGGAACGCAAGCGAATTTGCAGTTACCCCTTTTTATCTCACGTCCAGACCTATAAACTCTGAAGAGATTGGATTGAAAAGAAATTCTTTTAGGTTCTTAAGAGGGCTCCAATGGGTCTGCGCTCATTGTGGTGCTTTCAAGTTTTTTTATAGTCTAGAACTTGAAGGGTGCCGCCACAGCGTAGTCGCTGAAGAAAAGGAACACGAATAAAAAGGCTTGACAGCTTCGCAAAGTTTCGTAGTCTCGAGTGTCGAAACACGCTCGCCTCTGTTACGAGCCGTCATATCAGTCTGAAAGAGTAAGCGCAGCGTACGAATATTTTATTTGGGCAGTTGCCCCCCATGCCTAAAAGGGGGGACTCCACAGTAGGGGGCTGTGGGGGACATTGATCGATGTACGTCTTGCGCCGGAGGCTGCTCTCGACGTTATTCATTAAACGCTGAAACTGCAAGCGGATTTTGAACATTAAACCTAGTCCTCACGGGAAGGCCAGTCCCGCAGTCTACCCGTGCCTTTATACCCGCTCGCCAGCTTAAACCACCCTTTAGTAAAGCGAATAGATTAATAAAGCCAAAAAGGTTTTAATGCAAATGAAGTTTGGGATTTAAGCTGGAAATAAATGTTATTAGTTGTTGAGTGGCTTGTTTCTAACCCTGTGCTCTGGTTTGTTTAATGACGGGAACCATTTCGAATTGCAACTAGTTTATTAATTAATTTCGATGCTATGCTGGTAAGCCCTTTGTCTGAACGAACTAGCGCCTTTAATAATAATCCAACCTTTGATTTAAAATTAACAAAGTCATGTTCGTTTGAAATTGAATGGGTGTTGCAGACTTAATTCATCAGCTTCATGCATCAAGTAGTTTCTAGTATGTAAATCCTTATACAATAATCTCCTGACTAACACACCAATCCTTTCTTATTAATACTCACTTACTTATGACTAATTAAAAAAATACTTAAATATTAAAACCTACATTCAGATTTTCAGACTAAACAAGTCATTTGCAGGTGGCAAAAATATACCTCTAATTTTTCGTACAAACCTAAACCAATCTCAATAATTTACTCTTTTTCGCCGCTTTTCAGTAAAAACGCTGGTCTCCCCCGCTTTTCTACGAGCTGCAGTTTGTAATAGCGCGAAGGCAGATTTCTTGCTACGTGTGCATCAATCAACGTCTGTGCGCAGACTGAGGACATTGCAGGAGATTATGTTGTGGTGGGCGATTTGTAACGGGGGGGTTTGAGGTGAGGCGGGGCAGGGGGGACCGTGGTGGCGAGCACGATGGATGGACGAAATATTGCGGGAGCGACCTATAGAAGCTAAGGTCTTGAAAGTGTTTGAAATCCTAGTTACTTAGGTACTCGTACTTATGTGTTTCTTAAAGAAAAAATATATCATAATAAGTAGTTAGAGATGTTATTATTGTAGTCTGTGGACACGCGTGGAGTAGCTCTGGTGTCGTATTTTTCAAGATAACGAGCGACCCGCCCACGCTTCGTAATGGTGTAATTTTGCCGACTTGCTCGCTAACCCCTGCATTTTTGCTAACTTTAAATATTGTTTTCTAAACGTTCTTTATTTACAAATTTAAATGAATAAATACCCTAAACTATGGAGAAAACCGCATTAAAATCCGTTACGTACTTTAGGAGGAGTTAGCGGCCAAACACACAAACAGACAGAATTAGCGACTTAGATTTATACTATGTAATGATAATGATATTGTTACATGAAATTAATCAAAGATGAAAGCCACTATAGCTTGTATGCCTTGTTCATGTTTTGCATCTAAATAACCTTTGTATATAGTAACCAGAGCAATGTCGTTATTAGTATAGCCTTATTTTAAAAAATACTGAGTAAAAAGACTGCTTCCAAAAAAAAAACTTGACATTGCTGGAGGGGTACTGGTTACATTTTTAGCAAAAAATAATAATATACGATTTAAAAAAAAAATTACGTAGTTTATTGTTCAAAATTGCATATATACCATCAGATTTTGCGTTGATAAGAGTTTTCTGGGTATACTGTTAGTTATTTAATTTGCTATAGGGGCTCAAGAATACATGGTTTTAGGCTTCGGAAGTGGTCTTTTTACACCCGTTATATATGTATTGTGTAAAAATATACTATGCCTGATTATGTAGAAATCTTGTTACTATAAGCAATAAATAAATTATATAATATAAGAAGTTATTTATATTTGTAGTTTCCCACCAACTTTACAATTAGCAATTTAAATACGTAATTTATCTATAAATATACCTATAACCTACCTGCTGCTAGTAAATAGCGCATAATAAATCACATGATTTAAATACAGAACTATGTACCTAAACACTTTATACGTTTTGACATTAAATAGGTTGTTTTGAAAAAAAAAAATTAGCATTACCAAAGTTTAGTTTGAATTCGCATAGTATCATCATCATTACATAGTATAAATCCAAGTCGCTAATTCTGTCTGTTTGTATGTTTGTCCGCTAACTCCTCACAACTACGTTTCGGTTTTCTCCTGTATGTTATGTATAGGTAAAAACTAAGGTAAAAACAGATACGTGCAATGAAAAGTTTACAAAGACAGAATTTTAAATAAATAAAGTTTAGCCATATGTATATTTTTATAGGTAATCATAAGATTATTAATGTAGGTACACATTTTTTCAAAAACATGAAAACATGCAAAAATATGGAGCTTTGTTTTTCTCTGCTTGTGTACATTCCATCGCCCGTGACTGTACAAATAATTCAATGAATGAAAATCATTGAAAAAAATCAAAATTTAAATATATTTTTTTAACAAAATATTAATACCCATTTTTAAAAACAGTGCAATATAAAGCTAAAACTAAGCGTTTCATGTGACTAAACTGAAAAAATTGTGTGTAGTCTATAGACACAGATTCAAAGTGTAATAAAATCAGAAAACAAGTTATTTCCGTATAAATGTACTAATAAGTATGTACGTATATTTATATCCATTTTCAAGGTCCAATTATTTATATTTTGAACTGACTATACCTATTGTAATGCCAACATTTTATTGCACTCGGTACCTACGCATTACTTCAGAATTGCCTATTTTCATGAGTAATTGTGCCTAGTGGTGTAGTAAAGCCGAGTTAATAAAGTTTTATTTGAAACACGTGTAAATATTATGGCTTATGATGTAACCAGGAATATTGTGTGTCTGCAAGATTGTAGGTAAAATACATGCATTTTGTTATATATCTGTCTTTCTTGGCTTGCATTGTATGGAGTTTTGGGAAAAATATTTGGGTCGATAACTTTTCGGACACAAAAAACTCGGACACCTTGGCCAATGTATGAATTTTCAATTTTAATATTATTTTTTACATGATGTCGAGGCCGCAGTTAAATTAGAACGTAAATTAGAAAAATAAGTGGATATAGTATATTGCAGTTAATGAATATATATATTCAACTAGTCAATCGTTTTTAGGGTTCCGTACCCAGAGGGTAAAAGGGTCCCGCCCTATTACTAAGCCTCCGCTGTCTGTCTGTCTGTCTGTCTCCAGGCTGTATCTCATAAACCGTGATAGCTAGAAAGCTGAAGTTTTCACAAATGATGTATTTCCGATGCCGCTATAACAAGAAATACTTAATTATATATTATATTAAGGGGGTCCCCATACAATAAACGTGTTTCTATCGTATTTTGTTGCTCAATATTAAAAACTAAACAGCTAGACGCTTTAAATTTTCACAGAATATTTACTTGTTTATTATCCTTCAAAATTTAAATAACTATAAAGTTAATATTAAACGGGGGCTCCCATACAACAAACGTAATTTTAATCAATTTTTACTCGATCTTAATAAACAGGTGGAAAAGTACGGAACCCTTCGTGCGCGAGTCTGACTCGCACTTGGCTAGTTTTTTTTTACAAAATGTTTTCTACTATATTTTTGATTTATGACTGTCGGTGGCCTCGATTCAAGAACACTCTCTAAACCAAATTAAAATATTACCGTAACTTTCTCATACTTAGTGTTAGAAAAATGACAGGTAACTATTATTATTGGACTCAGCAAAAGTCCACGTCATTGTAAAAATGTACGCAAAATTGAGTTTTACAGGACTAACGGTAACGGAAAAATGGTTACCTACACGTCTCTGTCTCTTACAATTGCATATAGTTAAGTATTCATAGTTTAATTTGAAACTTCTTAACATGAAATCGGCACCAATGTCGTGCTTACTTGAAAAAATTGCCTATAGTTGTTATACCTAATATAAATACCTATTAAACTTTTAAGTTAATCATTATCATCTGAGGTAGGCACTAATACAATGACGTCAAATCTGCAGTATTTTAACAAAACACCTATTTGACTTTGTTTCGACGGATCAGTGTTTCACCCCGCCATAATCTACGTAGATTAATTTTGCCAGCGTCACATGTTAGCCGTCGTGTAGACGTCTAGATGGCGCCTCCACTAGAGGTGATGCTTTTCACTGCACTGAACTATTGCCATAGTTTGAAAATAGCGTGAATGTAAGTGGTTACAGGCATTAAATGTTGATTCGAAGGGTTAGATGTGTTCATATATTCTTTCAGAGGAATAAGGAATAAGTTATGAAAGTTGTGCTATCTCAATACTCCGAGAGAATGGGCTTAGATGTACTTAAATAATGTATGTGCAAGTGTTAAGTGTCTCATAATACTACGTGACTAATAATTTGCTAATTTTCAAATTACGAAACGAAGAAAGCTAACCCATATATCGTTCAATTACGCGGATGGAGAAATAATTTACTCCTTAAAATCTAGAAACTTACCCTCGCAATCAAAAGCGCAGTTTAAACCTTCATCAGAATAAATATATTTCGTCTTTGTTAGAGAGAGACTAATTACATTTCAACTAATTTAGTAAATTTAGTTCTGAAATTCATGAACATCATCATCAAACGCCTCTATAACTATGGAAACATTTTGTCAGTTTATTTCTGTTCCCGTTCCAATTGTAGTGAACTTTGTAAACAGTCCGGTATTTGCACAAGTAGCAATTAATTGCGGATCCAGTTAAAGTTGAACTCACAAATTGTTGTCCCGTTTGCCGTTTTCTCCTGGTTAAATGGGGGATGAATATAACAGCTTAATCTTCTTTAAGGGGCGCTTTAGTATAAAATAGAGGTCCTAGAACACGTGGGGGTAGGTTTTAAATGCTTAAGAAAGGAGAAGATTGAGAATCTTTTTGGTCATTAAGTTAGTTTAATATACTGGCGACAAAGTTACTTAAAAACTAGAGGACTTACCGATATCAGTGTGTATTAGTAACACAACGTTAGTATCAAAAATTACTAATTAAAAAAAATAGTTATGGGATTAATTTTTAAGAATATCCTTTCTATTAAAACAATAATAATATAAATTGGACTATTCTGTAAAAAATATGCGGAGGTAAATAAAAATAAAATAAAAAAATGAGATTAGAAAACCATCTTCTTTTTTTTATTGGTTGTTAACCTAAAGGTTGGTTCAAATATATATATATATATATTTCAGAGCTCCCAGTGTGAACGGTGGCACAGTGCGGGTCCATCTAGACGTCTATACGACACTCACCTAAATCTACCAGACTAATTCTTGAATAGATTGCACTTACGTACTTTGCAGCGATGGCTGTATCAGCTTTATGGCTGCTGCTGGAAAATAGGTAAGTAGTTTTATTAAAAAATACAAAGATAGCGTAAAATAATCCGAGTAGGTACAAGCTTTTCGTATATTTTTGAGAGCAAATACATTTTACACGATGTTTTTGACTGGAAGCTACGTTTTGCGTGTAGTATTATAAAGTTAGAAATACGATATTTTTGTAATTAGGTTACAAGTTTACATGTAAATATGTGAAAAGTTTATTTACAGTATTTTGTATGGCCATCATAGTAAACAACTTTAATGATACATCAATGATATTAATGTTTAGTGTCAGTAAAGATACAAATGTCAACATACTTGAGTAGGTAATGATAAAAAATAAAAAACGGCCAAGTAAGAGTCGGACATGTTTGACAATGGCAAGAAGGTTTCTAAACCGCTATCTACAAATAAATCCAAAAAAAATATCATCTATCTCTGCTAAAATATTTTTAGTATTTTCTGTTATAGTGGTAACAGAAATACATCGTCTGGGGAAATTTTTGGACATCTGGGTATTTTGATGGGTCCCATTTTTACGGTTTTTGCATGTAAAACTTTAATAAAAAAATATTGCAGGAAATAAGATTTATTAGTTCATCTATTTTTATTTGTTTGTACCTATTGTAAGGAGAATATTCCACTAATAATTTGTTCTGAATTAATTACAAGTAACTCCAATTAAAACATTATATTAATCTTCATGTCGCAGATATACCTACAATCCAAAGAAATATATCTAAGGAAACTTTATTGTTTTTGCAATATCAGTTGAAGTAGAATAAAATGTATTTTAAAGATAAATCTATAGAATAACAAACAAGTTAAAGGTGAGACGTAAAGTAATATGTGTTTACCGCCACTTTTTCTCAAACGATTTCAAAAAACTAGTGATGGATCGACCTTTTTATATTATTCATTATTCAAATTTCACTCTGCAATGTTTTACATTAACATTGATGTATTTATGGGACAAGAATTAGAGCAAAAACTGTTGCACCTCAACTTTACAAAATTGTAGGGTAAATGGGAAAAAATGCGACAAAATTAACATGAATTACTATTTGCCGTTTGTTTTTAGATGATAATATAACTTGTTTATGTTGTCGATTTTTTTTATGTTAACTAATTTTAGAACTCCGTATCTCAAAAGGGAAAACGGATCCTTAATAGCATTTCTTTGTTGTCCGTCTATCTGTTTGTCCACTGATGATTTGCTGATCCAATGACTGAAAAATCAATCTTCTTAGTCTTCTCAACTTAATTTTAACTACTATAGTTTTTAATCTTTATATTTCATTCATTTATACTTCCCGTGGAGCTAAAAAAAATCTTACATTTGTAAAAAGCTTAAGGGCTAGAGAGCTTATGACTTTTGTTCGTAGCCTTCTATTACGAATCTGCGTACTTTGCTTTTTTTATTAATGTTATTAATGTGAAAGGGAATACAGAATATTGTGGTTTCTTCGAGCAAAGCAGGTCATTTGTAAGTCTGCCCACATTATCGACAAATGTCTACAGAGTTTTTATGCTTAAAAATATGCTTGTATGTAAAAAAAAATATTTAACATAGTTTAATAAAAAGTAGCTGCTGTGTAGTAAGTTCTGGATTATAACATCAAGTATGTAAAAAAATACCAAATCCATTTATTTACCTATCTTTTGCGTGATTGACTAACAAACATCTAAACATAAAACAGTATTTTATTTAAAATAGGTATAAGATATATATTATAGAATAATTTATGAAATCTCGGCTGGTAAGATAAAATTAAATTTTAAAGACAACATACTTTAATATTTATATGACGAAGACGGCAGGAATACCTTCGTCATCAGAGCCGTCTTCAATGGTCGTTTAGTACTATAACTTGTGTGGGCGTACGTGGGTTATGTGTTAGACTCAAATAAAACCAATAGAACTGTTTCAACACTGTAATTATCTCCTCTTGATAGCACTCCGTAGGTCATTCGATTAATTCACAAGAAGGCACGGATCACGGACAGTTTCTACGCAAACACCAAGCATCACCATTTTCCAACCGCTCTTCACCAAGACCTGAGACCATCTCTGTCACTCTGACAGCTGCTCGCTCGATGTCACATAGACTCTGTCTAGCACCATATTTGGTACTGGCAATCCGCACTCTTCTTATATCAACCATAAGCATACTCGATCTCCGACATATATATTTTAACAGACAATTACTAATCAAAAGCGAAAAACCGATTTCGAGTAAAAAATTACGGTCGGATGTACAAGTCAATTTTATAGACAAGAAACTAAAAAAATATTCCCCTTCAAATTCAAATAAAAAACTGAATCTACAGAACAAGCTAAAAAACATCAAATTTGAAAAACATTTTAATTAACCTTAAAATCCATTTGCAGTCATGCAAAGTTGCCAACTCTCGGTACGGCAATGCATTAAAACATTTCATTTTCGTTAAATTTTTCTATAAAAAAGGTCGCCTTTGCATTTTGAAGCGACAAACTGAATATCAGTGGAGCGACATGCGATACTGCCATCAACCCTGATACGAGACTGAGCTTCGTCCTAGCAGGAGATCGTGGGCTAACTATAGTCGTATACGATATTATTCACGAAAATTTCAGATGTTTCGAGAAAAGGTGAAAGATAGTGTCTTTGCTTCTACTTTTATACTTTATACTAGAGCATAACTATAGGTAGATATTTCTTTTTTTTATATGGATAGTATCTGTTATGGTTTGGCATGTAAAACTTTAAAGTTCTTTCACATTTCAAAATAACGTTGAAATATTCAACTTGAAGTAGCGATTACTCACGTACGTAGGTGAGTAATTTTGATTAAGACGCAACATACATTTCTAAATTAAAAAATACTAATACAGTTTAAGTAATTTCTTACATTTTACGTATCACTGTTACCAAAGCATTTTTTTAACTGAACGATTCGTTTTCGACAGCGTCCTTTGCTGCCGTCTGTAGTTTCAGTGCACGAAATTTTCGTTGCATGTGTACATAACACCTCAGTCATAAAACCTGTAAAAGTATAAAATAACGCTTTTGTTGTACAAAATTGGGGTTAAGCATTGAATTTAGTATTTGAAGCCATACTTTTCTTCATATTTGTCGGAAAAGTTAATCAAGGGTGGCTAAATACTTGGTATTAAAAATAATGTTATATACAGTCTATAAATTTAATTTAGTCTAAAACTAGCTTTTCGCCCTGCGGTTTCACTCGCAGCTAATTTTAGTTTCATTTTATTTCCTTGGGGGTACAATTGATCAAAATCTTTTCTTAGCGGATGCCTACGTCATAACATCTACCTGCATGCCAAATTTCAGCCCGATCCGTCCAGTGGTTTGGCCTGTGCGTTGATAGATCACTCTGTCAGTCAGTCACCTTTGAGTTGTAGGTATATATTTTGATTTAAATTATAAATTTAAAAATTATCATTTGTAAGAAAAAAAGTTTTATTTTTTAGTATTGTCTAGTTCTAAGGTCGACAAGTTACGTATTATTTTAACAAGTTACTATTAATTTTCGTTTAAAAATTAATTTTAAATGCAAGTCTTATTGACATACTAGCTTCCCGCCCGGTTGTTTCACCACTTTATCCATTAGGGGTGTCTGTTATAAAAGGTCCCGCTTAGTTTAATGGGAAACACAGTTGATAAGTCTGAAGAATATAATTATTTTGCTTAATACATGTAGATATCGGTCATCACTGGATTAAATATCTCAAAATTAACGTAGTTTACGCTTTTTCCTTTCTTTTTATACCTTTGAATTGTAAGTAGGTATACATGTTCCTATTTTGCATGACTGAAAAAACTAGTTATTACATACCTACTACGTAATTTTCTTATCTGAGTATAACAACACATAATGGGACTATGCGTGACACTATGACGTGTTTGGCTTTTCATAAATAAATAATATAGGTGCGATTTAAACCTAGGCAGCGCTAGGTAATTAAATTCAGTACCTACCATTCTATATGAGTACTAAAAGGGTGCGTGTTGTATGAAAAATGCATCAAATTAGGTTAATGCGTCTGTGGACTACACGTGGAAACGTGGTGTTTGTTTTTTTAAGAATCCTGGATGTTTCAGAGCAGTTTTCGGATGAAGCTAATATTCGGGGTCATTTTTATTCATACAATTTCAGGTTAAATGAACTAAACTTTTGTGTTTGTTTTGATTACTGCACTGTTTTTATTCACCAATCAATAAACTGTACCTACTCTCTTCTCAATATGTAACTATTAATTAATAAAAAATTAAAACTAAAGTTAATTATTACAGTTACTTGTCTTGCCCAAAACCCTTTACCCGTGGTCATCGAGACCCCAGCCTCCAGACATCCCCAGAATAATGTCAAATGCACTTTTTGCTTATTAGAGGTTCTATTTTTTCAATTTATTTACGCCGTTAGCACATAATGGATGGTACCGCGACACGCACACTACCAACATGCGATCGAGTAATTTTGCAGTGCATGGCTGCACTCTGAAGTAAAAACATTATTGATTATGATTGGCGACCAGTAATTTAATAAAAATATCATGCAGATATCAAGCGGGTGGCTACGTGGGAAGATAGGTTTTGGTATGGACATAGGTACATAATGGAGACTTAATTTAGAGTTGACCACAGGATAAAAAAACACCTAACATAAAATGAGATTTACCTATAAAAAAGTGATAAATAAACTGACTCTAGTCTACTTCACTACTATTCTATTTCACTCTCGGTTCAATATTATTTAATGTAGATTTTGCATGCATTATTTTTGTGACAGTTAAAGAATGTGCATTTAATCAGCAGACTGTCAGATCCTTATCAAAACTATTAAACGTACTAAATGTAACTTTGATAACCTACTGTAAACTGTAGTCGTAAATAAATAATGCTGATATGTTAACATTGTCAGACACTGATTTTGGATTTTAAACTACTTATACAATTTAAAAATAGCTGCCTCTCAATCAGTTAACATATGCGGGTTTCACTTATTTTGCTAATTATGATATTTGATAATATGCTATTACACACTTGTACCATTCTATGGTACTTTGTTATACCTATCACTGCTGTCGTTGCAATATTTTTTTTCAGTTTGTTAGATACACTTGTGACACCCGCTTCTCTTCATCAGGGCAAAACCTAAATCTGCGGGGTGATTCTGTAACTTTCGAGTGGCATAAACTATAATCAAAAAACGATAAAAAAACAGTAATTTGTATGGAAAAATATACATTTTGACGTTTATTCTCATAGCAGTCCATGACAATTTGAGTTACGGAATCACCCCGCTGGTTTTACAGAGGGTACGGAACTTATTTTGACGTACGTCTACTTCCTATATGTAGCTTTACCAATTGAAGCTTTCAATTAAGTGTTTCAATTGGTTGCCTCGTCTTAATGTAACTAAATAGCTACAAACTATTTTCGTCAGAATACTCCAACAGAAACACAATTTTCTTAACTTTCTTATCGTTACATAAACCTTTTTCAGAAATGAGCTGCAACAAAGGTTGTTTCAAAGTCAACGCACTGTCTTAGTTGTTTCATAGAATCCCTGCGGGGTTGGCGGTAGAGGGGGGGTAAGTACTGAAGTGCGGGGGAGGGGGGTAATGTTGATAACCTGAATAAAAGATATAGCTTAGGAGCTACCGACGAGTCTGAAATTTACAGCTGAAAAAGTTGAGCTGAGAAATTGAAATAAAAATCACGTTTGAAAGTTTATATCGCTACATAGTAGGTATAAAACAAAGTCGCTTTCTCTGTCTGCCCCTATGACCTTATGTATTCTTAATTCTTAAAAACGTTAAAGAAGAAAAACGTTTATAGGTATGTATAATAACATAGTATAGGAAAAACAGTTTTACTCCGAATTTAACGCGTGTAAAAGCTAGTCACGTATAAAAAGAGAACACAGACAGATAACAAGAAAAAAATTTATAGAAAGGCTTAAGACTTTTAAATTGTTACTTAGTTCCTATAAGTGATCGGTAATTTACCCTTTTGCTTTAACCTCGGCAACTTAATTTGATGTTTTTATTTGTGCCATTCCTAAAAATAATTAGGTACAGTTTTAAGTTTTCACAAAGATATTTAGCATAAATGTACACTATTTTTAACTTTTCTAGGATAGGTTACAATTAATTCGAGTTATTGACCCCGTTTTTAATGGTTACTTAGTTCTTAACCCCGTCAAAAGGTTGTTACATCGGATTTAGTCTTAACCCAGCCAAAAAATTTGGCGCTATATTTTTTCATTTTCATTTAATTTTATCCGCAGCTCTTCAGCTATAGAAAGCTGGGTGTGGCAGGGTCGAGGCCCTGTACCGTCAGCAGCGAGCTCTGCCTGCAGCTAACCGTCCTCGAAACTATGTAACGACATGTCCCTCCAAATAGAGCTGAAAATAAGACAAATAAAATATTTTTAGAAAGATAACAACTACATGTCTTAGTTGGTGTTTTTTTTTCTCAAAGTGGAAAAATGTTTTTGTAGAGAGAAAGGTCCTAAAAGACAGGGGGTCTACTGGGACTTGAAGGTCGTATCGTGCATCTTATCAAAATCGCGAGATTGGTACCGAGACTTACGACTTTTAAAACGATATTTCCTATCGTTACGATTATCGTCTTAACACCTTACAGGGACTTGTGTCGTCGCCTAGTTGAGCTAAGAAATAAAGTAAAAGAACAGAAAAGTAAAAGAAATAAATTAGTTACCTTACCGCTCAGCTAAACCATAAAATCTAAAACGTTGCATAACAAGTATAAAAACAATAAAATTTATCAGCAGAATTTCATCTAAACACGTTAAGAGCTTAAATCTAATCAAGAGAATTGTAGCCATAAAACGGATCATCGACCTCTACATAAATTTCATGAAAAGCTGGTAAATGTATTAAGACTTTAAAAATATTATGAAACTTTTGACAAGCGATCCGTAACTGCACGATATGGATTAATTTATAACTCGGTTTTGTATGTTAACCCTTTATTAGAACAAGGACGTACGTGTAACTTGGTAAATAAAAGATCGTTGAATTTAAACTTGCAGTTATAATGAAATTGCATTGTAAGAACGCGATGAGGGGAAGCTTGTCGTTTTAGCCGCAAAACGTACTCTGCTGGTCAAAGCCTACTCTATACATATAGGAGGATAATCTATAGATTACCACAGTAATCGGCAGCGCACCGCACACAGATCGGCGCTTGTAATTAGGCCTATTTAGCATGCAAACACCGAATATTAGGTGCTTTCTGCGTCGAATTACGCACCGTGAGACCCTACTGTTAGAGGCGTTATGCAGCGCATTCCGAGATTCGTCCGTGAACAGTAAAGGTCCCGTTACTGTTAACTATCGAATCTCTAATTAAAAAAAAACTGTGTTTAATGAATTCTTATCAAACCGCATTTGGCTAAGAGAAATCGTTGTCACTTACATTTTAATCTATGCTTGATTTTTTTTCAATTATCGATCCCAATTTAAAATATCAATTGATCTTCTTGTATCTTTCAAAGTTTCGTAAACAAGAACTAAGGTATTTTTTAACAAGACTGCGTAGAGCCCTAATCTCTTCCTGTGATATGAACTAGGAATCTCCCTCCCTCGCCTGAGGTCAACCCTTTACATTACGTAATTCAGCACTCTTAGACCTCGCAGGACCTATAATTTGCAGTCATTCAATCATGAGGCTTAAGGATATTGGATACAAGCAACACATCGTGAGCTATTTGTGAAATACAGAGTTACACGGTGCTAGAAAATTGATTAAAATATTAAGGCTTTGGAAATAAGAAATACTTTTTGGTTTTTGAAAACCTTTTTTAAACCTAGATATTCTACTGCTGATTCTACTTAAAATCTACTAACTAAACGGGTATCATTGTAGTCCTTACAAACTAAAATTTGGGTGCATTATGATACCTTAGACTAGTCATTCACGCATTTCGTCTAATAAAATAGTGATAAAGCCTTCATTTTGTGAGGCCAATTCTTTATCTAGTATGAGTATAAAAAAGTGACGGCAATATTTTTAATTTGGTTTAGAGAGTGTTCTCGGAATGAGGGCCATTATTAAACATTTATAAACACAAAACAAGTGAAGTTTCTAAAGTATTTATCCTAGGGATTAGGCACAAACGATAAAAGAAAACATTGTACAAAGAGTTGATAATAAACATATTTCAGAAAATAAACAAGTTGCTTGATTCAACAGTTCAATGCTACATTGAATGCGATGCTCAGTTTTAGTTCAGTCCCTGAAATAATCCCAGGCATGAGCTCGTGTCGTTGCTCCGAAGCCTCGGGGACAACACCCCAAACTGCAAGTCTGGGACAGACGTTGAACCGCCGACGTCTGAAGCGAAGCCTCCAGCCTACTGGATTTACGAGAAATCGATACAGACCTGCCGACCAAACGACCTGGGGGTTAAACGTCTACCACTTTTTTCATCTACCGTTATCTTACCTCAGGTGTCCCGTGTGTACAATCGGAATGTTTTCTACGACTCGGTAATAGTGTTTTTCTGCGAGCGCGGGCAATTACGGACAGCCTTGCTGGGCAGTGTCGGCGAGTGATAATCCTCGCAAATGCTAGGTGCGCACGCGTCGCGCATACGTCCGCTCATAACCGTCGAAATGAGCGCTTTTTGCGGGCAGGATGATCTATGCGCGGCAATTATACACATTAACGAAACAATTGAAGATCGCGGTGAAAAAGCAAAATGCCGCGCGCGCGCCGGCATTCGTACATTGCGTAGTGTTCTTGCGTAGGTTATGAGACGTTTGTTTTTTATAGTTCCACCGACTGAACAACTTGTGTTATACAATGTATGTTTTCTGCCCGTACGCATTAAGTGCCCATTTTTTTTTATTGTCTGAAACCATTGTAATTATTGTTTTTGCATGCTCTGTAACTATTAGTTATTCTTTATAAAACTAAGTCGTATTTCTTTTAATCGATTTTTAATGATGGTAGCCGTTTCTTGAAGTAAGTAGTCCATTATTCAAATGAGTTGGTTTTTTCAGCTCGTTTTGTTTCTAATATGCAATAATTTTCTAATGACGATTTTTTATTAATGTTACATGTGCATGTGTAGGTATATTGCCGCAGATGTAAATAATTAGCTCGTTATATATAGTTCCATTAGTTTTGTTTATTTTAACAAATCGTAAACATTTTCAGTGCCGTAAGCTGATATTTGAACTCGTTAGTAAGCAGTAAAAGGTTACGTATTATGCATTTGGTGCAGTAAAAAGCATTGTTCTTTTTACAAGTAAGTTAGGGGAGTACTTTTATTGCGTAATGAATGAAGAGAGGTCGGTGTTCAGCCCAAAAGGGGGGGGTGGTGATTCGCCCCCTACTTGTGGGGGTGGGGGGTGGTGCAATACCCCCCTGGAGCCTTATTTCGGGTCATCGAGCCCGCCCTCGTCAGAACGCAGCATGTACCTCCGGCAAAATGGAGTTTTCAGATTATTAATTTTAGCTAGACTAATTTGTTTGAGTACAGAAGGTTCCAACAGTCGAGTTTTGTAAGGTTTCTTATGAAATATCAATATTCTTTATACTTTATAGATTCATTGAACTTAATTACGGAATGCTTTGAGCATTTTATCACCAAATTTAAATTCTATTGCAACAAAAAACGTATTACCTAATAAACCTAAGTCTCAGTTTTAGATTTTTGGATTATATTACATGCTTTAGGAAATCTTACTCTCACATGCTTTTTATTATATTAATTGTTAACATCAAATACAAAAACAATGTTCATAAAGTAGCTAAGTAGACAAAGCCTATTTATAGAAATCGGGAATCCCATTTAACAAATATCTAACGAAAAACAATCTCGAGAGCAATGACAAGACCTACTCAAAAATATACCTATTATATCATTTATTAACGACAATTTGAACCTTATCTCCTAAATCATAAAGTAAAAATTACATTGCCAAAATAGCATAGCAAAAAAGTCTTTGTAAAAAATGGGTTTGTATTAGACCAATTTTCCAATTCATCATTACTCTTCTATTAAATATAGTTGAGTTAAAATACCGTAGAGTTAACTCGATAACAATTTATATAATAGATCGATAGAGGTTTAGACTAAGAAGGTTTGACGATGATTTCAGCACTTTAGCAAATTGACGTCTGATGAACTGGATAAATCCGGATATTTGCGAATGAGGTTTGCAAAAAGTTCAAAAGTTTTGATTTCCGGAACGTGGTTGGAACTACTTTTAGAACAGTTTTTTTACTTAATGGCAAAATAAATGAATTTACGTACAGAACAGAGCGTAAACATCAATCGAGCGCGAATTTGTATTCTTCTATTAAAGCCTTATTATTTGTGACGATAGTTCTCAATAATTTCATTATTTATCACTACATATCTGGTAAAAACAAAGTCATTTCCCGCCGTCTGTGTGTCTGTATGCTTAGATCTTTACGCAATTACGCAACAGATTTTGAAGTTTTTTTTTAATAGGTAGAGTGATTCAAGAGGAAGTATAAAACATCCATTAAATAGTAGAAAAATAATTTTATTTTTGAGGTTTCTAATGTGATATCGTAAATAATTACATCAGAGTTAAAGTATAGTGTAGGAATTTAGATATTTCAAAGATAACATGAAATCTTCGCGATATAGGGGAAGGGGTTTTACTCCAAATATAACGCGTGCAAAGCCGCGGGCAAAAGCTAGTTCATTATAATAATAACGGTTGGATTTTAAAATTACACTATCAAAACAAAACGAGCCGACATATTCAGTCCATAAATGGGGATTTGCGGAATAACCCCAGTAGGCAAGAAACATTATATTTAAAAAAAAATAGCACTGTTTATCAGTAACCCCCATATTCTTAATCGCACTTTAACCCCATATTAACTAAAGTATGCAGTCTCTGACTGTTACAAAAGCCGACAAAGATTGTCAGAGACAAGACAAGCCAGAAGTAATAGAAATTGTGATCACCTGCCCGTAAATATCTCAGCATTAAACACTTCATGGAAACACCGTCGAAAACAATATCATAAAAAGGTAATGTGTTAAGGAAAAGGGAATACATTCGTTTATTATAAAGCATACAAAATTATAGGTACCACGTTTACATAATAAAAATTGAATTACTTCTTGTAATCCGTACAATAAAATGAAACCAGTAACAAACTGATTGTAGTGTTCAACATTAAATTAAAACTCTAGTTAATTCAAATAATTTTAACTTTACTTTTATCTTAGTAATTAGTAATAGTTAAAAGGCCATGTATAGAAAGATCAATTAATGCGATATAGAGTATGAAGTAATGCAATTTTTGTCGATGTTAAATGAAAAGTTTTATAAGTGAACGCACTTGCCGGCAAGGCGGACAAGTAAGGGTTTGGGCACACTCAGCTTGTTCTAGGAATTAAATATTGGTGTTGTAAAATCATTACATTGTATAAATCCAAGTCGCTAATTCTCTTTGTTAGAATGTTTGTCCGCTATCTTCTCTTATACCACTTAATGGATTTTAATGCGGGTTTCGCCATCGTTTAGGTAATTTTTTTACTTAGATTTGTGTCGTGAACAAGTCGGGCAAAATTACACTATTGCGAAGAGTGGGCGGGTCACTAGTAAAAGTACAAAATGGAGGTTTTCTTTTGTTTCGTTAGTTGCGTGTCCTTACTAACGGCTTATATAAAAAATCTAATAAGGTTTAACGTATAACTGTGTTACTATTCAGGTTTTTACGTCTCAATTAACTATGGTAGGCTGTTGAAATTGTGTATAAAGAGTCCGAGGTTTTAATAAAAGAAGGAATACTGAGCTCGTCCATAAGATAACAATCAAACAGAGAACTACTTCACTTTTTTTGGATAAATATTTACCTATTGCTATATAAAAATTTGGTTGTAATATCATTTATAAATAACTGATCCAAAGAACAATTCAACTCACGGCATATACCTTATTCATACAACAATTAAATAAAGGATAAAATAACATTAAATCGCTGTGATGTCGTTGTAGTTCCTAGAGTGGAAGAGTCTAGCTGTAGGCTCTGTCTGCAGCAATTACTGGGCTGACTCGACCGGTGAAATACCACCGTCGCACAGAAAACCGACGTGAAGTAGGGACGATGTTCCTGCGTTTCGTTCGGTCAGTGCGATATCCGGTACCCAACTTCTCAAAGGCCAGCAACGCACCCTCAATGCATATGTAATTGTGGGTGTATATTGGCGACGGTGATCACTTACCATCACGTGACCCGCTTGCTCCTTTGCTAGCTTCTCTAAAAAAAAAGGTTGTTTACAGAACCGGAGGACAGTGTAGCGTTAAAATTTTAGTTGAACTTTTTCCAACGCTCTCACGTACATCATACCGCTTAATCCTAATAATAATTTAAAGAACACAACTCAATATTTTCTTTACTAGTGTCCTGGCATTCCGTTTGACAGGTGGCGGCGATAATCCCGCGCAACCGCCGTGACCTTTCAGTAATTGAATGTGCGCACACGCAGCCACGCACGCGACGCACGACACGGTGTAGCACGTGGGAGGCGTGGGCTAGGGACAACTGCGAGGGAAGGAAGAGGATACCGACGTTATACATAAATGAATCTCCAGAGTAAACCAATTATGGAGCTTTAGCTTACTCTAGAGTAAGCGCAGGAGTGGTTGTGATATAGGTACCACACAATGGAATAGTGGAGAATTTTATAATAAATAAAACCTAGTTTCACCCGAGCCAACGTCGAAAAACTGTTTCAACGGATATGGCCCTTGCCGGGGATCCAACTCGGGACCATTAGCTTTCTAGCCCGGTACTGCGCCACAGCACAGTGGTCTTTCAAGGACGTTAAGATCTTCTATTCTTAAGTCCTAAAGCCTATTGAAAATCAACTTGTGCTTTAATAAAGTAATTTACGATCACAAGTTTCTTTTTGTTTACTCATTGATTTAAAAAATCAATAGGAGCATTTTGTTTGTTGAGACTGCCTTCAAAAACCCGGTAACACCTAGTTCTAACCGTGCGATAAAGTTCATCTCATAACCACAGTCTAATCATTGAACAAATGCAGGTAATTAATATGTTTTTGTTGAAGCTTTGTAGTAACTCGTTGCTAAGCTCGCCGTCGGCTTCCCAAGCTCGACAAAGGGTGTGATTATTCAATTAATCAAACATGGATTCATTCGCACTGTTTATATTTATGGTTTTTGCGTCTGTCTGTTTGTTGTTGTTGTGTATTTGTTGGAGCAGGATCAAATTGTGTTAACTTAGTACGGTAAGTGAAGATTTTATGCAAAATGACTTTCGTTCTTAAACATTTTTAAATATAAGGCATAAAGTCAATGTTCAATAAAAATCTGAAATAACACAGAACACAGTAACGGCAATTTCATTAAAGTTATCATAATACAATATACTTTTCACACTTTCTTTAGACTTTGACGTAGTCAATGGTTAAAAATATCGTCGTGTTATCGTTCCTTAAACTGAATTCATAATTAAAAATTGTTCAACCACCTAAAGTTTAGATCCTAAACAAAGCCAAGGTATTTCGCTAGCTCCACCTAACTATCTGATATAAACATAATCGTATAATACGACCGAGTGCTGCTAATCGGGTGGAAAACCGTTCACTGGCCGCTGAACAGGCAGATTTTTCTCTTCTTTGATGTGTTCAATAATGCATGAATAGCGTGGAGCCTAATTCCTGGACACTGCTTGGTTAGGTATATACCGTATAATAAATACAAGCCTATATACGTTGTACTAGTTAATTATAGGCCTGGTCATTAGGGATTGAGCTGTAATCCACCATACTGCTTCAGTGCGAGTAAGTGGATTCACATATCCGACTATTGCCCTATCCAACTGAAATTAGATTTTTGTAATTTTATTTGTTTTACTCGTGCAATAAAGAGTATTTTATTTATTTATTTATTTATGTGGGTTTCTTTGTGAAGTTCCTAAGTTTTAAGTCGTAATGTAGTACATTATTTGTAGAATACAAATTTAGTCTGGTTTTTTAGTGGTGACCAATTTCGTAGGCGCTTTTGGATAACAGCTCAGTTCCTAGCCCCAAAGCCAACTTTCTATAACCAATTAAAGACTATATTCATGTGTTGTTGATCAAGTCCCTTGTAATAATTACAGTTTCATATTTATAAGTTGACACTTCGTTGATCCACCTTCATATAAGGTAAGGTTAGGGTGTTTAAATAAAAACCAATTCATAGAAAAAAATACAATAGATATGGAACAATTTGAACGCGTTGTAATGTAAATTATTAAACTTAAGAGGTAAGTTATAAATAAAATACTTATGTTTGATACATACTTATCTATTTACGATTATTATTATTTACGAAATTTCATAGGCGGTTCTCAAAATTCTGATACCAGAGTACGAGTTACGGCCAAAATATTCCGAAAATGTTAAATATTTGAATTTTTAAATGATGTTTTATAATTGGTAAGTAGTTCGACAGAACTAAAACGAACTGAATACCTACCTGTATAAAATATTGTGAATCCTGTCAATTAACATGTCACTTTTAACGTGTCGCAAGTTGCATCAGATTTCATTTTAAAACACTACCAGAAAGGCATGTCAAACCATATTACCACGAAAGCTTTTCCGTGTTTAATGCGATTTCAACTGAAATAGTAAATTAGCTTTTGCGGGCAGACGACTATTTTATTTATAGTTGTTCCAATTTGAATCGGTGTGGGTCACGTAGATCAACTATTGATTTAAAGAACCTTTTATATGCAAGTGAGCGGAACTGGAACTGAAATAGGCTTTATTTAAATCAGGTTTATTGATTAAGCGTTGATTAAAAGTTGGTCTTAGCGCGCTCAGACCAGTAGAAGTAGTCTGTAACTGTCGATTTATATAAACTGCTATCAAAACACGTCAAGGTAGTAAGATTAAAGCATTTCACTCGCTCGGGAAGGTTCGAGTATTTTGATTTGGGCATCGTAATATGACTATTATAATATACCTACACCATTTGTCTAACTCGTTACGTATCCAGTTGACATTTGATCAAAAATGCAACAAAGTTCAATTACTCACTGCGTAATTAAATGTAATGTATCCGTGAGACGCATCGCTTTCAAAGATAACGTAAAAACGCTTTACCTACAAATAAAAACGTAATACGTTTAACCTTACCTGTTCACTGTAACTGCAATTAACGCCTTTAACTGACTCGACTTATGCGTTAGTTAAATAACTTAAATAGGTTTTAACGTGCGAAATAAGTTTTATTGATGAAAGAAGTTTCGTACAACTCCTTTCAAGTGTATGTAATGTTTGCTCTTATATGGCGAAGTGGTTGAGAACCTCTTAATTACAGTCAATTACATGTGAAGTAAGAAGTCAACTATGCATAAATGTCCGACAGTAACAAACAACAAAAACTGTAATAGAATTAACTAACAAATAAAGATGTTCCGAAATTGTTAAGACTGAAAGAACATTGACGCTTATAAAGATAGCTAAGGTCAGTTTTTATTATATACAGGGGGTAAACAGCCCACTTCCAAAGTCTGAAAACGCGTATTTTTGTAATAACAAGAAAAAAAAGATTATAAAGTTATGTAATTCGCAAGACCAACACGACGGTTTATATATTATTATATTGTAGATTACATTAGAAACTAATTATTTGATGTGAAATAATCCCGAAATATTATGATTTACTTGCAAATGTGTAATTAAGTTAAATAATACAAATAATACAAAAAACTCTAAACAGAACGAGTAGGTACAATTTCCAGCAGGTATGCATCATGGATACTGCTCTAGCAAGCATTGATTTTCGTATTAAGGCTACCGTTACACAATTATAATCGCTTGTAACATTGCAGTTAATATTAATATTAATCGTACCATTAGATGAAAAGCTCTATAGTTTTTAAATGGTTTAGTAAAAGTTGGTGATAGCACTTACTTAATTATGTTTTTGTTGGAAAAATAACAAAATCTTGGTGAAGACTATATATATACAGACAAACAGACACGTAGCTTTTTGCCCTGCAGTTTTATCTGCAGCTAAATGTTTTTTTTGCCCAGTGACTGGGTTGAAAGTAAGCCAACGCAAAATATTTTTTCATTTCGAACCAGTTAGTTTATTTTATTAACGAGTTCAAACAAATTCTTCAGCATTATAATATTAGTAAAGATAACATTCCATTAATGTTAATAAGTTGATTCAAATAACATGAAGATATCAAACAAAACCACATAACACTGACACAATGTGTTGATTAACTCAAGAAATCCATTTTTAACTACGACCTTTTAAATATTTTCATCATAATTAAAAGTCTAGAGAACAAATTAATTTGTAATATTATCTTTTAGAATGAATGTAACGTAGAAAGAAATACATCTGCTGTGCAATGAAAACATAAAAGTTATAAATATTAATTATTAATAAATGAAAATATTATGATCTTTAAATGAGATACAGCTATTTTAAAGTAAGACACATTTAACAGGTTCAGAAGTATTAAATAACTATTAATAGAGGTAATAATATCCTACTAATCCTACTAATATTATAAATGTGAAAGTTTGTGACGATGTATGGATGGATGGATGGATGGATGTATGGATGTTTGTTACTCTTTCACGTAAAAACTACTGGATGGATTTGGATGAAACTTTGCAGTAATATAGGTTATACATCAGAATAACACATAGGGTACTTTTTACCGCGGGAAAACATCTCATTCCCACGGGAAACCGACTTCCACGCGAACGGAGTCGCGGGCGGCCACTAGTATTATAAAGGTGAAAGTTTGTGAGTATGGATGTATGGATGTTTGTTACTCTTTCACGTAAAAACTACTGGACGGATTTGGATGAAACTTTACAGTAATATAGGTTATATATCAGAATAACACATAGGGTACTTTTTACCGCGGGAAAACTTCTTATTCCCTCGGGAAACCGACTTCCACGCGAACGGAGTCGCGGGCGACCACTAGTATAATATCAAGCCTATAATAATTTTCGGGTAAATGCATTATATTCATGAACAGTATTATTTTGAAGTCTTTACCTATAAGGTAATGTGCGTTATTATTATAATTTTTTATATATTTTATACATTTACAATTTTGTATCAACTATACTTAAGAAAATTACCTACATTGTTATGCTTAAAACATCTTGAAACCCGATTGCTCGTTTAGCTTATACTAAAAATTAATCTGCCTTTTTCTTATATGAATACAATAAAATTAAATTGATATACGTACAAATATTAGTGCATATTTTTCTGGTCGCAGGATTCAAAAATCATAGAGCACAAATTATTAGCCACCAATGCTTAAATTCTCCCACAGATATTGAGCAACGCGCAGGTGTGTCATCGGATTCGGCGTATGCGCAGATATGCACTCGCTCAGCGACGCGTTTAGCGAGAAAACAACGTGTGAACTCGACCTGTTGTTATTGTACGTTAATTAAGCGGCTCACTGTGTTTATATTGTAAGTACTTACAATATAAACAGAATAAAAAACTTATTAACAGAATAAAAAACACTTATTTAATATAAGGCCTGATTTGGTTCACTTGGACCTTTATTAAATGAAGAAGAAAAAAAAAACACACAACCGTTCTATCCACCAGCAAAAGCTGCCTAATTTTACTTCCATAATAATTAAAATTATTTTCAATATATCCTATTGAATGTTTGGAATTAATTCATTCTTTTCATAAATTACGTTCTGGCAGACTTGGCAAGGGTCAAATTGTAGATACATTCATAGTTACAATGTAGTAGGCCGGTTAGTCATTAAAGGTGCGTTTAATTAACAACAACTAAATTAAGCTTTCCTGAAACCATAAGAAGACATCAATTAAGCACACTTATGGTAGAAATAAAACTCTCTTTAATAGATAATTGCGCGATCATTTGGTTATATTAAAAATCCTTAAAATAATTTAAATTTCAAGTTATTTACGCGTAAGTCTAGGAAATTATCTATGCTTATATAACAAAGAGAAAAGATTTGATGGTTTGAATGGGAAAGGCTCCAAATCTACTGGGCAGAGACGTATAACTTTATACCGCGGGAAAATACCCCATTCCCACAGGAAAATTAGTACCAACATAGGTATGTTGTACACAGTTTGTTCTTTGAGATAAGTTTCGTTGTGTAATTGCTTTCAATGTCATGCTAGAGATACTATTTATAAAGACTAAGGACTTACAAGTGAAAACGCGACTTGACCTATTTCGTTAACTAGTTAAAAAGGTTTTATTGAATACTAGTAGCCGCCCGCGACTCCGTTCGCGTGGAAGTCGGTTTCCCGTGGGAATGAAAGTCTTCTTGCGGTAAAAAGTACCCTGGGTGTTATTCTGATGTACAACCTATATTACTGCAATATTTCATCAAAATCCGTCCAGTAGTTTTTACGTGAAAGAAACATCATACATCCATGCATACTCACAAACTTTCACGTTTATAATACTAGTATGACTAGTAGGATAGTAGGATTTTTCAAAACTGTTCAAAGCGTGTTAAAGCGTTTAGTTTTGAAAAGTAACAACCAACTAGTGCGAGAAAGCTTTGTTTTTCGGTTTTTTTAATTAATATTTGTAATTATTATAGTCGCTATTTGGTTTGAACATCCGCAAGTTCAAACACAAATAATATATTTAATAGTATATAAAATTCAATAACAATGTAACTTATTATACGAAGTGATATTTAAGTGTTAAATTTTAAGCTACTAAAGTTACTTTATTTAATATCACCTTTTAGATATTATTTTCAGGTGACATAATTGTTTTTGGGTAATTAAAAAGATCACATAATACCATATAGCTTTTTAAAATTAACTATCCAAAAAGGTTATATAAATAGTGATACAATAATTTGAAGATCGTAAAAAAGATCACACGGTAACATATCTCTACCAAGTGCTCGGTGATAGGTAGGTATCGCTTGTGAGTCACGTCTGAGAGGCGATTCGGAGGGAATGCCATTGTTTTGATCGTTATAACATAACAATATTGTGAAGTTAACGCGAATCGGTGTAAATACGCTAATGTTACACGAAAGTTGTATACATTTTTAGGTTTATTTTAACTTACCTATGAAAAACATAAGTGATTAGTTAAAGTTACAAAAAGTTTAATCATTACAGTTTGTTTAAGGGGTTTCTTTTCCTTTGTTACATCTAAACCAATATTTTAAAAATACAAAGTATCTCTGTTAGCTTGATGACTGTGGGCACTTTATGTCGAGTCTGTCCTCATTAGTCATATGTTTATAATCATGTTATTAACACATTTAAAACATGCAACATAAAACACTTTATCGCATAATCTCCATACGACACGCTTTTAATATATACCCATCTTTAATACCTTCGAACACTGTTTAAAACGCAACCATTGTATGCAGATGTCCCTTTCTTGTGTAATATTTACCACCTGAAACAGAAATACCTGAGTAAGAACATTATCATCGCAAAGATAGGAGATAACAGATATATTGTCCCTTTGACTTCAACATTTGGTAATTGCCTAGTTAAAAGTTAAATGTTTTCGGTGCATAGGTACTAGTGTAGAAGTTACTAAAGGATTAGCAGCAAACACATTCTTATTTCTATGAGATACAACTAAGGTTTCTTAAAATAGGTACGTTTTGAAGACATATTGGGTACTAAGTACCTAAAAGACCCATACGATTGATAAAGATAATACTCAACTCAGGTAAACACCTTTCAATTCATGAGATGTGTCAGGCTTTGGACCTCTACTTGTATAAATAATAGTTTCTAGGTGGCCCTGTAATTTTTTTAAATAAAATAACTGAAATCAATGATGTACAATTTTCAATCTTGTATAAAGAGAAATGCGTCTTGCCTGTAATCGTGTTAATACATTATATAAGCCTATACAGTTACATATGTTTGTCTTGCCTTGGACCACCACTAAACCCATAATCGATTCATACCTTCACTTCCCATTGAAAGAATCGAATGTCGCTTCAAATTCTATGTGTTACCGATACCGTATCAATAATCAATCGATTCAATCAAGTCTGGGGTCTTCCACTGCGAACATAAACCTCGCTAAACTATTGTGAACACTTATTATTTATAGATTTTGTACACGACAAGCTTTGTCCTTAACAAGAGTCTTATGCTCGTTGGAGGATTCTCATATTACCTATTGGATCACTTATGTGCAAATATTTATTATAAAAATCTCATTAATTAGCTATCTGATAACGTAGCTTTTTAATGGTGAAAGAAATCTGAAAATGGGTTCAGTAGATTCAGAGATTACCTATTGTATCCAAACTGATTAACTTTAGGTACCTATCTTTAGGTTTACAGCATATATAGAGCCGTCAATTCGATTCCAACATACCTATAGAAACCTCAAATCAAGGGCCAATCAATCTGTTTGTTGTGGTCATTCTCCATTAGGTCCGTTTACCTACATTCGGATGTCACTTACAATACTGTTTTTTTTTTTTTTTTTTTTTTTTTTATATTAATAGGGGGCAAACGAGCATGCGGGTCACCTGGTGGTAAATGATCACCGCCGCCCATGACTACCCGCAACACTGTGGGTGTTGGGGGTGTGTTGCCGACCTTTGTAGTGGGAATATACTCTCGACTTGAAGAACCCCATGTTGTATGTAGCCGGGAATACCGCTGCAGGTAGTTCATTCCACATCTGCGTAGTGCGTGGCAGAAAATTCCGCCCGAAACGGACGGTGGTGGAGCGCCAGCTATCCAGGTGGTGGGGATGGAATTTCAATCTGTGGCGGGAGGTGCGGTGGTGGAATTGTGCAGCTGGTTGATGTTAATTGTGCTGTGGTCTTGAGTTACTGTAATTGTTAAGTAATGTTAATTAGTAACTCTCTTGAGCATCTACTTAGCACCTACTTACATATAAATATTTATTATTATTCTGGATAGTAAGGGGATGGGTTTTTTTGTCTTGATTTCTTAGAAGATTCTTTTGGTGTCGATGCCAGTCTCGAAATATTATACATGATAGAACGATTTAGCAGAAAAACTTAAAAATATTTTGCAGTAAGGATAGCGTTATTTTAGATGAAAATTACTTCTTTAGTTATGCTATAGTGAGCGGGTTTGAATTTTAAATAGAGTTAGTATAAAGCACTTTAATTATGCATCCGTTCAAAATTAGTTTTAAAAAGACGACCTATATTAAGGCCTTTTCACAAAATACTATTATCTACCTTTTCCCAGTATACCGGCAGAGTTTAGTAAATTATTATAATTAAATGATTATAAGTAGTAGGCACTTAATTAAGGCGAATCCGGTTGTAACTTGAAAGAGCTATTAAATTTTCCTAGACACCATGCAAAACCTCCTGAATATTAAATAAAGGCTTATTTTATAATGATTCTTATCATCATAAGATTTATAATTTTTACTTTATATTAGCTAATAGAACTTTATGGCTCAAGAGTGCCCAACTAAGCGGAAATGGCATTATTTTCCATTATGTCTATCTGTTGTGAGCATTATTCATTAATGACTCTAATTCTTTTAATTGCACCTTTTAACTTAAATAGCTACTCACGCATAATTGCAAATTGCCTATTAAAAAAATGACCTTTGTTTTTTTTAAAACAGGTCTTCAAGTAATTGCTGTGTTACTAAGGAGGTCTGGCCGAATGCATTTTTCGTTTTTAGCAACTGACAAGGCACTTTTGCATTTTATCGCCGACAGAAAAAAAAAACTTAAAAAAGTTCTATTTCAATTTCTACAACGATGGTGCGGAACGCACCGAACTATTCATTCAAACGGCATTGCTTGAAGATATAGGTACCTTAAAGAATAAAAAAAGGTAATTGTTTGGAATAAAGCAGTCCAGGCTAATTACAAAATGGTCATCAAGGAAAGTCCAAGCAAATTGGCGGCAATTCAGACGCGAATGACGTTGACGTTTCTACATGTGTTTCAATTAGGCGTTGTATACGGCGACCCTGGCGATGGATAATTGGAAAATAAGCCTTTGCGTACGGAAGTTAGCCATTTATGTGGCCGTAATGTTTAAACCTAATTAAATTACTAACTTCATTTAGGAAACCAAGGTAAATCTATTAGCTTTTTGGCATCTGGTTATTTCGAAAGATCCTTCGTTTTTGTTTTTAAATTATCAAAACACAATGTAGTGACATTTACAAGTTATACTTAATTAAGTAGGTAAATAAAACATCTGTAGAGCTTAGGCGTCTATCAACGAATCCTATTTAAATGTGATTTAAGGTGGTATAAGTTGCAAAAGCTGTTAAATATCAAACAAGACCTAATCTAGCTTTTCACACTGCCAAAAGCCAAAAACACAATAAACTCAACAACTAAAAAGCTCAAACAATGCCCACATTTGCCTTTTGCGTGCGTCTCCGTCGTGCCCATAATTTCTTAATAAAAAACCACAGGACATCCGATTACGCACGACAAAATCCTTAACCCTGCTATACACATGCTTATTTTCGCATGGTTATACGTACCATTGTGTCTGGTTCTCTGCAAGTCGTGACGATTCGCGACCTCATAGTTATCTCCGAACTCTCACGACCACGCTCGGGCTTGCCACGACTGTGTTCCTATACACAAGTATAGTCGGAGTAGGCTTTGGTGATTAGAAATGCGGGTTTAAATGAGCTCCGTCGAAATGCTGCGAGCCTGGTACTTTGAGTTGATTAAATTTAAATTTTTGACGTTTTTAAGATTGTTTACTTGATTTATTTATCGTTCTCTATCATTGTGGTATTGTAAACTAACATATATTTTTATTTTATTCTATTAAATATTGAAAAATACAGTTATATACTTTACGATAAATTTTAAAATACTTAGATGTAATGTAACATTTCCTTCTATCATCAAATGATTACAATAATTTATTGAATAAAAAATAAAAGCTAATCTTTATCGGTCAATGAAAAAAACACATTAGAGTAGCTACAATTATAGGATCACTCGCGTTATCAAGTACGAATGTCGTGTTCGGCCTCCTAATCGCAGTCAATTAAAATGACAATCTGATACTCTCACATTGAATGCGCGCGCACTTAAAACGAACTAACTACCTCAGAACTAAACTAAACTAATTAGTTATCTATTTATTTAGATGTGTAGTGTATACTTGTATAACAAAAACGCTAAAAATAATGACTCGATGCACGGAAAATTACAGAATAAAAAAACATTAACAGTCTGAAACAAAAATAGAAAATGCAGATAATATAATGTTTTTTCCGGTTGGTGACACACCAACGTGGGTGTAGTTTTCCTTAAAAATTCGGAGAAACTTGATAAAAACAACGGCAGCTTACTAAGGTTAAACAGCTTTTAAAATAACAGCAAAAAGTAGGACGAAAGATTGCTCAGTTTATATTGTTTTCTGACTTTTAAGAAAATTCAATTTAAAAAATCAAACGCTACGATATTTTTTTTGGCTATTTAAATTTATTTCGTCTATTTTTTATGCTCGATACATCCTGATGGTTTCACCCGCAGATAAATGGCTTTGCATGTTGGAATCACTTTTTTTCCTAAGTAAAAATAACATCTTGTTTACCAATTTTTATCCAACTTCGTTCAGTAGTGTTTGCGTAGACAGTAACAAACACATATAATGATCCGCATTTATAATATATGATAGTATAAAAACCACTTACTTATAAATCATCGTTTAGTTAAAATCAAAATCGAAAGAAAACATGTTTTTTAACACTATACTTTTTTCTTCATTGTTTATTACTTAAATTAAACAATAATGTACCAACGAACATAAGAAATATTTTGCGAGACGCATCGTGAGTCTGGTTTGCTTAACGGTCATAAATACGGCGATAGATTTTTTTCATAAATATCGTTGCAATTCTGTTTTTTCTAATTAATTTAGCCCATGGCCTGCTTACAACTAGGTTAACGCAAGAATTACCCTCACGCAACGAAGAGCCTGCGTGGCATCAACTAATCATAACTTTTTAATTATAATACAACCTACATGAACAATGTCATTTTTTTTTTGTATATTTGAACCGGGTAAAGAAACTGTGCTGCAAGCACAGAACTTTTAATGATCTTTAATATCGTTAATCGGACATTTGTTTAACTATAATTAAAATTGGTATTAGCATTAACGATGTCAACTATCAAAATAACAATATCAACGATGGTTTAGATTTTTATAGTGATTTGTACGTTTGCTTATCGGAAGGCAGAAAAACATATTTCTTGTAGAAAAAAATAAAGAGTCAATTTTGATTATCTTTATATTTGAATTCTTGCAAAGTCGTAAAACTCAATTTAAAAAAAAACGTTTAAACTGCCACCTACCAATTAATACAAGTAAACAGAAAAACGTTTTATGGAATATCAAAACCTTATGATTATGCATACGTTGGCATGGAAAAAATATGCAATTACAGTGCGTTTAAAACAAAACACAAACACTATCATAACCCAATGAAGATATAGCCCAGTAAATGAACACGGACAAGGAAAAATGTATTGGTAATTATGAAGAAGCAGAAATAATTCCATGATTTATTTAGCTTTTTGCTGGATTCTGCTGGTGCTAATTTATGGCAGATTTAATAAGCGTATCAATATGAGATAATGTGCGATTAAGTTATATAGTTACCTACTAACCGGCATGTCAAGAATAGTTTATGATTGTAAACAAAATTTTAGGTTAAGTAATAGTACCTACTATTAAATAAACTGTTATGTGGGTTTTGTCATTCAACGAAACAAAAATAAGTAGGTACCTATTAATTTTCGATCACGCTTTATATTTCATAGTAAGTACAACATTATTTGATTGAGATTAATGATGTAGGCAAGTTTCATATCTAAGTAAATAGTATGTAAGTAGCACAATGTAGTTAAATAAATGTGCGGCTTCGATTGTTATTTCATTAAAAGTAAGTCAATAAAATAAATAGTAGGACAAAGTAGCCACATTTTAAGCATTTTGCATACAGCTGTTCATTGTGTGTTTCTTACATAAGCACATTTGACAGTTCTAATTTATTTCAAAGATCTCAATAATAATCTCCCGACTAATTTGCGAAGCTAACTAGTTATACATTTTTATTTATAAACTCAGCAATTGCATTGCATGGGTGGCACACGCAGTAGGTACATCCACCTGCAAGTAGACCCTCGATTCTTCATAAACAGTATTTAAATGAATCATCTATGCATAAAAGTTAATGCGTAGCTAGGTAAATAAAAAAACACATGCACTAAATAACTAATGTACGATAATTATGCCGTTTTTTCTTAAACATTTTTAAAAAACGCTGCCTATGCGGTCGCCCTTTTTTTCTATGGTCACTTTTCTTTGCAGACATCTGTCTCGTTTCTTTATATGGTGTGTGAAAAAGACAGATGTCCACGGGTAGACACTTCATTCTTGTCATGTCACCGCTCATTTCTTAACACCTTTGAAGGGACGTTTCTGGGTAATTATGCGAAATAAAATAAAAGAAAATTACACTCAAGAACGCACGTCTATTTAATAACATTTAATTATAACAAAAGTATTGTTTTTTTAAATTCCATTATGTTTGTTTATAACTAATAATAAAATTATGACCTGCATCTGCTTTCATTTAAACTAAAGTGCTTTTCTATGAAGATATTTAGTGATGTTTTATTCCGCAGTCAGAGGCAGTGCAATTAAAATTAATAGCAAAGTTAAACTATTATTTATTGTTTAAATATTATGCAGTCGTCGTTTTTTGGTTGAAAGTGTAATAAAATTAGAGTGACAAGTAGGTAGTTAATTTTAATAATACCAGATGATTGCTATTTACAAACAGGTGATAGTTTTTGTCATCTGGTGATGTATTTTCTATGCATATTGGGGTGCAATGGTGTGTCACATCGGTGCATACGTTCTGAGCGTAGCATGTTTCTAATTTCAGTAGAAACCTAATGCTTGGAAGTCACTTATTCGAGAAAAGTATGAGAATACTAGTGGCCGTCCGCGACTCCGTTCGCGTGGAAGTCGGTTTCCCATGGGAATGAGAAGTTTTCCCCAGGTAAAAAGTACCCTATGTGTTATTCTGATGAATAACCTATATTATTGTAAAGTTTCATCCAAATCCGTCTAGTAGTTTTTACGTGAAAGAGTAACAAACATCCATACATCCATCCATACATAGTCACAAACTTTTACGTTTATAATATTAGTAGGATGTATCGATAAAACATAATAAGTTCAAAGCTAACGGTGTATAGTTCGCGAGGCGTAAGCTGAGCTTCGCATTAGTGTGTGTGGTGACCAAAAGTAGAGTCAGACAAAAAAACGATTTAGCTTGACATTATAAAACAGTTAAAAAAAACTTTCAAAATTAGATTAGTAAATAATTGTCCAAATCGAACTACTATGATAAGAAAATACGTGGTCTCCTTAAATAATATTAAGAAAATCACAAATCTCGCTTTGACAATCTTTTCGTTGTTTATGTCGGTTGAAAAATAAGGATTAAAATTGCACCATGACAGAGTAATGTAAGAAACAAAACTAAAACAGAAACCAACCCGTATTTAGATTTGCCTACTAGCAAAGAGTAAGATATCCTTAGTTTACTTGTTTTGGCAGCCATTTTAGTTAAAAATCGAATACAAAAATTAAATAACAAAAAATAACTAAAAACTACTTTGCTATCAGTACAAAAGGTGAAACGCTGGTGAAAAATTTCGACTGTTTTCCTATTTATCAAATCTTTACTTATAATAAATCTGGAGAGATGTCAATTCTGTACATGAAATATATTTTCAAAATAACTCAGGGGGTGATTAGGGATCGATACTGATGCCAAAAATGCAATCAGATTTTTTTTGTCTGTCTGTCTGTCTGCCTGTCTATCGTATAACCGTTATAGAAACAAAAACTACTTGACGGATTTTAACAAAACTACGTACTTACAATTATTTTTCATACTCTTGAGCTGGTTATAGTATACTTTTCTTCACGCTACAATCAATAGGAGCAGAGCAGTGAAGGAAAATGTTTGAGTAAACAGGGGAAGGTACTCCATTTTTTGAGCTTCCGTCCAGAATTTAAATTTAATGGTAAAAGCTACACAGAAAGAATGTATGACGGAAATGTTCTCCTTAAAATTATATAAAAATAAGCTCTTACGTTAATAATACTCTCAGTTATCCCTCATTAAAAAGTTAACATTATTAACTATTCCATAAAAAATAATCATAGAAATCGGTATAGAAACACCAAAGTTATACAGGGTACTTTTTACCGCGGGAAAACTTCTCATTCCCACGGGATACCAACTACGGCCACTAGTTGTTATAATAAAAACAAGCTAGTCTAATAATTAACGATTCGATTAAAATTGTAAAATAAATATATTTTTTGAAAACTAAATTCATAAAGTTATTGACTCAGTTGCTTCCAAAGTAACCCAATTTTACGATATTATTATAAAAACTACCTTAAGATCTTATTTATTAAAACACTTTATAGTTGTTAGATGCATGTAGGTAAGTTTCAGAAGCTTACATGTATAACTTATATATTTTGGTTTTTAATTGTTGCTTTTAATATTAAAAGCAATAATTACCTAATAATATGTAAGTAAAACAAAAACAAAAAGTTGGACTTCAAAAAACCAAAGGTCATTTTGCAAGCGTGACAACAGGCAACGGTTGCCAGTTAAAAAAATCTCGTTTAAAAAGAGTAAGACTGCGTGGCCTGGGGCACGGCTCGCTGCCTGCATGCGTGAGTAGCTGTACATTAAATAAACATCTAATTATTGGAGATATTCCCGATGATATGAGATCTTATGATTGTCTCAGTCGAACGGTTGTATATCGGTTCATAGATAGAGTTATTTATTTTTATTCATACGCTTAGGGATGATAAATAAATACCTTGGAAACTATTAAGCCATTACGTTTAGTTTTTTTATTAGTTCGTAGTAGAAAGAATCGACGTGCAGTTAGCATTTAATTGAAGGATAAAAAAGCTTTCTTTTTTGGTACTAACAAATATAATATAATAAAATATTCAAAATACTACTTACCTTTAATATGATTTGTTCCTACATTAGAAACACCTATTTCTATTTGATGTTAGTTCTCAAACTATGTGAATCCTCCCCTACCCTAGTTTTAGCCCTACTAGCCGAATCTGTGTGAAGAGGGCAAGTAGGTAGTATATTGACCCAGACAAGACGACATTGTACTCGCCTGTGTTGGGTTATTGATCTGGGCTTTAGGAGGCTGCTATTTCATCGAATAACACCGTCTGTTGGGGCAGGTTAAGCTGATTTAAGCTTTAGTCAATCAAGAATAAGGTTTTGTATAGATTGGGCGGTAAAAAGTTTTTTTGTAGTCAAAAGTGCAAAACTCAAAATACAAACTTTATTAAGGTATCAAAACTTTACTCAATATGTTTTGAAAACAGGGTTGTTAAAGAAGTTATCGAAAATGGAAAGGCGTTTGCAATAATTGAAACATTTTGAACTTCGAACAAACATAACGACCGTTAATCCTTATTTCTGTGCCTACTTTTTATCGATGCTAGGCACTGGCCTTTCGTAACATCTGCTGGGTCTATTAAAAATAAATGAATTGTTTACAATTGTTGAAATATCTACTTTTACAATGATAGGATGTCAGGATGAATTATGTCATTAGTAACCAAATAGGATAATAAGTGTTTGTTTGACTTTATTATTTATATATTTAGTAATAAGGTAGAAACAATATTATAGTTAATTACAAAAAGTATCTTCTATCTAAAACAATTGGGTTAAGAAAAGTTTTTTTTAATATCCCTACTTCCGTACTATATCTTATATATAAAATTCTCGTGTCCCAATATTAGTTACCTTACTCCTCTGAAATGGCTTTACCGATTTTTACCAAAATTTTATTTATTTATATTCAGTAGGTCCGAAAATCGGCTACTATCTATTTTTTATACCCCTAAGTGATAAGAGCTGTCCCTGTCCACCCCTAACATTTTTTATTTTTACTGTTTGCGTCACGGGTTGCAGCTAGTAATATTTATAATATTATAAATGCGAAAGTAACTACGTCTGTCTGTCTGTCTGTTATGCTTTCACGCCTTAACCACTGAACCGATTTTGATGAAATTTGGTATGAAGATAGAGCTGAAATTGGGAAAAGACATACCATTCTGTTTGATACAAAAAAGTGGTAGAAGAGGTTGAAATAGGGGATGAAAGTTTGTATGGAAACTCCTTATTGTCAAACATTAAATCATGTAAGATGGTTCAATTGTTTAAGACAAATTAATGTATCGAATAAATTAAAAGAGATGAGTTAATAGGTGCAACGGGGAGAAAAGCATGCACGGGAAAACTTCCTACTAATTTTATAAACGTGAAAGTTTTTAAGTATGGATGTATATACATGTATGGATGTTTGTTACTCTTTCACGTAAAAACTACTGGATGGATTAGGATTAAACTTTAAAGTAATACAGGTTATACATAGGATTAACACATAGGGTACTTTTAACCGCGGGAAAACTTCTCATTGCCACGGAAAACCGACTTCCACGCGAACGGAATCGAGGGCGGCACTAGTATTTTATTATTCTAACAAACTTTAAAATTGGCATATTGAATATTTGGCATTTTTTAATGAAAAAAATATGTAAGCAGTAATGATTATAATAATTAAGGACATATAATGTAATAAGTTTCTTTCCAAAGCTAATTAAAACAGTGGGGAGACGATTATGAACCAAAGAAATAGTATTTCTATTTCTGTTTAAACATTATATAGCACAATAGTACTATTAAATTCACAATTACCGTGAGTATATTTGCACAATGATTTTATCTGTCCTTTAATTTATTTCCTTTAAATATATTACTTGAGAAAGGGCTGCAGCTGTTGTTCTCTGGCGTTTTAAAAAGGACGGTAATTTTTTATGCATATGGCAACATTGTTAAATGACATTGACGTTTGACAGTGACGGATACAACTAATGCGCGCTACGCTGTCTGTATTGTGTAAATTGCAAATAAAACTTACCACGCCAACATAATTTATACTGTGTAAATTATTGAAGTTTAGTTATCCGTATTTAATAGGTGTAGACTAGCATTAGAAATTCAAAATGGTTGCGGTTGTAACGTATCAATTATTCGCATCATTACCACGAATTCTCTTGATAAAATGTAATTAAATTACGTAAATAAATTCACTGTGACACACGTGAAAAGGTGCTTCAAAACGTGTAGGGAATTTACATCAAATTATTTTTACGCTTCGAATGCATCAAACTTACAAATCGGCAACATTAGTAACTATTTAGGTATTAAAATCAGGTTGTTAGGTGCGTAAGTTGTAGAAAATTACCAGTTTCAATGTAAACTTAAAAAAAGAACTAAAAAAGTGAAGCGTATTTTATTTGTATTGTTTTAACAGATGGATTGTGGATTAACATAAATAAGCTTATTTATTAGTAGATTCATTTAATAATTGGAAGTGATATAATTTTTTACTATTATTTTGTAATCCGCTGAAGAGATAACGCTAAGGTTTAAGCTGTTGTTTAGGATGCAAGTTTGGCCAGGAAAAATGCGGGCAGTGACGTAAGAGAGCATTCGGTTGAAATATACTTATATACTTACCAATAGAGACGATGATTTTATTTGTTCCAATTCGCTACTTTCTATTTGTAACAAAAATTACAAGTTTTTTTTTTCTTTATCATAATCGAACGTCATGTAAGTATTTACCATGTTCGTAGATTAGATACCTACCTATATCCAAAATCAAGATGGTAATACTTTAAATAAGGTAACCAAGCTCATCAACTAAACCGCTTAATAAGTTGTTCTATTTCAAACAGATTACCTTTTATGCACAGTTTTGATGCACCTACGAGTACATTAGTTGTTTTAAGAGCTGTATATTAAAAAACACCCAACGCATCTTAATATTAAAAAAAAAACGATTCTTTAAAAAACTGTTGACAAAACCTGATTACAGCAAAATTATTTACTACTAGTGGCTGCCCGCGACTCCGTTCGCGTGGAAGTCGGTTTCCCGTGGGAATGAGAAGTTTTCCCGTGGTAAAAAGTACACTATGTGTTATTCTGATGCATAACCTATATTACGGTAAAGTTTCATCAAAATCCGTCCAGTAGTTTTTAGGTGAAAGAGTAACAAACATCCATACATCCATACTCACAAACTTTTACGTTTATCATATTAGTAGGATTTTGCAATTTTATTTCTGTATTTCGAGCAGAGACTTGAAGACACCTTATGATTAGCATGATCATTAATTAGGGTCCATAGTTACTTCTAAGAAGCAGCGAAGTTAGGTTTCTACAACAAAAACTCAAGATAATTGGTTCAGGTAAAAATAAAGGTCGAATATTTTTTTGAACTTGCGTACCTCTGTATTTTTTAATAGATTAGCAGTATTCTTGCTTTAGCTACAATCAAACTTTATGGTAGAAATTTTGGCTTTAATAAATACCCAAATATATTCAATCAAAGTATTATAGGTAAAGATGAGTAACCTTAAAAAAATATCTCAAATAAATACAAGTTTACGAAGCATTTACGAAGCCTACACAGTACCTAAATTCGGCATCAAAATAACCATATAACTTGAATTTTGAAATAAAATTGATAAGAAGTTAGGTTTGTCGCTCACATCAACTGGGAGCGTAGAAATAAAATGTTAAAGTTGCAGTGGTGGGTCGCTTAATGTTAAGGTAATATTTTTCACATCGCAAAATTCTGATACTAAAGATAATGAGTTTTCTGAAATTAATAAGAATTCACAAGGCAAATACATTTTAAACAAAACATATGTGCTTTAAAGGGCATATTCATCACACGTAAAGGAGCAGAACTAAAATCGTCCGTTTCCTGGCTTCTCATAGCGTTAGCGGCGCGTGCACCGTTTTCAGTCAAAACAAAACGCGCCACGACCGCGTCGCCCGCGCAGCCAGTGCCGGGCAGCGGACAGAGAACACGAGGAGACGACACTGTGATACATTTTTTTTTATTGAGACATATAGACAGACAGCACTCTTAATAGAAGGAGATTTTAGACGAATATGGAACCTAGAACAACGTATAACAGTAGAAACAGACATTTCGTAGATATTTAAATTCACAAGTATTGGTAAAACAGCCAGCTTAACACAATATACGAAAAAGTGTATATCTGTCTGATCGTATGTGACTATCTGATAACCTACTAGCTTTTGTTTTATTTTATTATTAACAAAATGTATAGCTAATTGTAGAGCAAAATTTTATTTTAAATGAATTTAGGGTAAACTGCTCAATTGGTTGCAAAAACCTTTACCTAGACAAAATGCACGTTATCAATGATCAGGATTATTTTCATTTCTTTTAAGTAGGTTAGCCTTTATACTTCTCTAACATAAGGATGAAACTTGTGTGCTCTATGAATTAAATGAAATGAATGGTTAAGAACTAATCACAGACAACCAGCTTCCTCTGCAGTATCTGACACATTTATTATGGTTTGAATGAAAAAAATACATGATGGATTACCTTAGTAACTTAATAAGAGGAATTCTGTTTTAAATTGATTTCTTCTTACTTATTTGTTGCCTTAAACAAGCTGTTTATCACTAAAAATAGTTTTTTTCTCTCGCTTAGGTCTTAGTGTAGCCGTTTCATTGTGTTTATTTGGTTTGCATATGAGCTGAAGTACAAAGTATAGAATCCATCTAACATTTGCATTAACATACTCAAATATTCCTGATGGAATGCAAAAAAAAAAGCTTTCCAAATTTTTTTTCCCAAAAAAATGTCACCTCACTTTTTTTCGCCTCCACCCCACTCCTGCGCCTAGTCCAGGCGGGGGCGTGTCGGGAAAAGTTGCACATTATTTACGACAACCACGATGCCGATGCGCCGATAACGCCCGTCGCACTAGCACGTCACGATCTATCCTATCTGGAGATACCGGGATCGATACCCGGTCATAATACTTGGCAATATAACCATGATACCTGTGCCGAGGATTAAAAAGTCAAGCGGCCTAAAATGGAAGGTTTCGTGAGTAGCACGATAAGTAAGGGAAGAAAATTACTGTTGGTACCAACGCTTATCATAAGCAATTGTATTTGGATCTAATTGCTTGAAGAATTATTAAATGCAATAGCTTACAATTTTATAAAATGAGGGAAATCTTCGATTTGTCATAGCTAATAAATAGTTACTTGTAAGGATTTTTAAATTTTATCCGTTTTCCATTCTTACTCATACAATTTAAAGAATTTTGTACTAGATACTAGATGTAGATAACGGAACTTAACAATGTATACCTACTTAGGCAAGTAAACACAATAAAAAAAGTTATGATACAAAAGGCTGAATCATATACTATAAATAATATCTACACTCATTACACCTCACTGAGCAAACGTCAATCAATAATAACACACGCACGATAGAAGGAAAAAACCGCTTAATCTAGAACTCTTAACAATATTTTTTTCACCCGATCGACCAGAACTGAAAACAATCAGGAAAAATCCGGTTTTTACCAGCAACGCCTATTTGGGTCATTCACCCACGAAATGTAAGACGCAGAAAATTTCTAGTCATGCGGAGTAAAACGTCTGGTTTTTTTGGTTCGGAAAAACTTTGTTTTGCTTAAATCAGTATTTAAACAAGTGCTTTTACGGACTACGTGGTGTGAGTTGTATTGTGATAGGCCGTTTTTCTTTATAAGTATAACTTAATATAAATAAGCAAAGGAACCACCCAACCTACCTACTCAATTTTTTTTTCAATTGCAACATGAAAAAATATTTTAAATCAACTTTACATTTAGAAATCTATTTCTGTAGTATTTTACTTATTTGAATTCCTTATTAACTTATATGTTACCGGCACTTTCTAATTTTTCATTGCGTATGAATTAAATTAAAAAAACACAGATTAAAAAAGGAACACGCACCCTGTGCACACTAGGAATAACCTACCTACAGGTGCCAAAACAAATCTGAAAGTTTGAGAAAAAAACTTTATTTTTATTTAAGGATATAATTTCATATCCTAATTTTTATTCCACACTATTAATACAATGGCACCTGTTATGCTCGAAAACCTGGTGGGCTCGACTTTTGATATTAAATAGTCTTTAGCATCTTATCTGTGCGGATTGCACCATAGCCATAAATGAAGAAAAAAAACTGTGTGGATTAAAAAAACCTATTTAATATTATATAAAAACGTGCTTCTATAAAAACTTCTTTTTATATTAGAAGGTTTCCACTTCGGCAGGCTTAAACAGAGATGGCGCGACAAGCTTGACCACTACCAGTCCAACTGGAATAATATACATTCAGATCGACAGACGTGGAAGAATTGTGGTAAAGCCTTTACCCAGCGGTAGGAAGATACATTACCTACAATTTTTTCACAAAGCTAAACGCATATTGAATAGAATATACTTCCATAATGAGGCTTTATAAACTAATTTTATTCTAATGCAGTAGAAATTAAACTCATTAATTTTTGATCCGGTTTTTTTATCAAATAAATAGTTGTTCATTAGTTGTGATTGTTTTTTCCCATGGCAATTCATTAGGGCTTACTCCATTAAAAATAATTTAGTGAACCAGAAGTTGAAGCTTAAAAAAAAAAAACTTTTATAAAGCTATAGAAGTTTTTGACTTTCTAACTAACCGATGCAATGTAATCAGAGTTATCCTACCCCTTAATTCAAGCTAAAATTGCTTGAACCACAAAAATCAATAAAACCTTTTAGCCTCTGCCGCTGAATCACTTAAATTAGCCCAGGTCATTCTAGATTCCGGTTGACAGGCAAATGACCTATAAATCCAAATGCATTCTGTTGGAACAAAATTAATAATAGAATAGCTTAACCAAAGACATCAATAGGCTTTCAGGTTTGTTACGTCACTTGACCTACTTACAGAATGCCTGTAGACGGCCGTTACTGCGTTTCGTTTGCCGGATCTGCCGGCAAATTCGTCTGAGGTGCCTTACGTAACGGGAGCCGATTGATCAACCCTAAATTAGGGGTAGCGGGGCGCGGGGAAGCAAACTAGGTTGGCCACGAAAGCACACTAACCCCTAGAAAACTAGGGGTGCGAAACTCCTCCCACTTTTCTGGTCGCAAGAGCAGTGCTATTGGTCCGCCCGTTTTACCACTCTCCCCTCGCCCCGATTACAATCGGGGGGTATACTCATAGAAATAGTGCTATGTGCTTACATATGTACATCCTATATAGTATATAGGGTGTCCGAATTCGTGACATTGAAACCATGTTTGGTGACAAGCGCTGCAGTGGTGTATTGACGTTTTTTTAATAGCTTTTTGATAGATTATTACCTAATGTAAATACATAAAAACGTTTCCTATTGGTTCCTAAACTAAAATCAAAAGAGCATTTGTAAAATAAAACATTTACAATCAGCTATTTTTTTAAAAACTAATACGAAAGTGTGTTTATTTAAAAGCACTTTTACTATTATTGTGGCAGTCAGTAGGGTAATGGGTAAATGTTTTCGCATACAGTAATTTGTTGCCAGTAGTATAAACTGGCAAGTTTTAGAGTCTGGCAAAGTTTTAGACGCGGAGTTACGAATCTAACGGAGGTTCCATTGCTAATAATCAAAACAAAGTGTATTGTTCATCAAATATCTCTTTAGAACTTAGTTTTTTATAAGTGTTATATTCAGTTTTTTTTCCAAAATAGAAAAGAAGCTGATTTGCTACGATAGTTTTTTAATGAAAATTCTTTTTATACGTATGAATAAGATATTTTTTTGAAAAAGCCACGACAATGTAGCTAGGCCAATTAGTTTCTCAGCTGCGCATTTTGCCATAACAAACATATTTATCGACTACAGTAGATAATGCTACATTAATAATACAATTATTACTGTTTAAGATATAAAAATATTGTAAAATATCTATAACTATACAAATATTATAATGTTTACTGTTTTTATTAAATAATTGTAAATTATTTCTTGTAATCAGTAGTTATAAGAACGCAAATGATTTTAGAATAAGAACGTTTATTCAAGAGTGTAATTTTTTGTAAAATATTATCAAGTAAAAAAATGTGGACCCTTTCTGCCTAGCACGACTAGCGTGTACATTAAAACGAAACTTATGCTGACAATATTAATAATTTAAATTAAAAATTATTGTAATATTAAATAGTTATAGGAACTTTGAGGTTAATTACAACAAATGAATGTTTATTGTGAATTATTGTGATGAAAATTTGAAATTATTTGCGAAGATCCTTGAACCTGCAACTATGTTTTTAACAAAAATCGTAACTTAAAGTATGCAATAACAATATTCAATAGCTAAAACATTTATAAGAGAGTAATTGAGTGTTTTATATCGATTCTAATGTGCAGAGAGTTTTTTCCGCCAGCTTTTTCTCTCGGTCTACTACGACCATTGCTGATGAATGTAGGGGTGTCCCGTGACATATTTTTTTAATTTTTGATTTTATGCTTTTGACAATGTATAAGAGATTAGTTTTTTATCATACGTACAATAAAGTAATTTTATTTCATTTCATTATAAATACGGGCCTAAGAGTTTGTTTATCTAATGCCACGTCCAAAGATTTCGTACCTTCGTAGCTTGCAGCATCCGCGGGTAACTTCGCCTGAATGAAACCAGCCAAGACTTTCATTTTCCATACGAGCTCGCATGCACATAGTTTTGCATTTTATTTCCCGCTTTTTCACTTATGACGTCACACGATTCATGATCTTGGTTTGTAATGTTATCGCTTTTTTTTTGCTGGCAACTGCCCCTCTGGGGATTAAGCAACAAATTGTGTAAGTGAATTTTATTTATCTACCTACAACAGTATAGTAATTAATACTTTCAATGATTATGTAAAAATAAGTCTAAAATGATTTTTTTATTAATACCTATATTAATATGTTATATATAGGTAACATTTTTTTAACAGTTTAAGTGTTCAATGACTACTCATTTCAACTATTTACATAAATATGAGTTTACTCAGACCACATTAAGAAGAAAATGGCTAAATACAAAACAAAAGTAAAAAAAAAGTAAATTCGTAGCTGAAATAAAAACGTAAACAATAATATAAATTTAATAAATATTGATGAACAAACAGGTGATCCTCAAACTTACCGCCAATCTTAATAATCTATCTATCAGTCACTGAGTCCTTTTGTTACTATAGTAACGTATATCCGCGTTTTTGCGTCTCAATAAGCTATCTAGCTGTTCATATGGAAATGTCAGTAATGAGAAAAGTTTCTGCTACCGAGGTTTTAACCATAGACCGGCCCTTTGTGAAATTCAGAAACACTCAATGCAGCGTTAGGAATTTTAGTATTAAAATACTAGATAACTACTGTGAAAACTTCGTCATATATGTTTGTCTACTGTGAAAACTTCGTCATATATGTTTGTCTTGTTAGCAGTTATCACTCTGCCTACTCGGGTAAAAAAACCGAAGCACAAGAAGCTGTTTGTGGGTAGAACCAGAAACTACTAACACAGTTGGGTTTATCACATAAATGTAGCAACGTTCATCATTTGTTAAAGTTTAGTCACAATTTAGTTCTGTAAAGTGTCAAAGAGTACTTGAGTGTTGTTTAGTCAAATAAATATATGTAAGCATTATTTTGGTAACAGACTTTTTTACTTGGGAAATAAATAAATGTAACTATATTTGAATTGACCTGGCAACTTGAAATTAAAACCAAAATTACTTTAAAATGTTAGAGTTAAATGTAGTTACAGACACAATTATAAATCTCCAGACTGACACACCAATTATGTGGCCCAAAAGTAAGTTGCAGTAAGCACTTGTGTTATACTTGTCCACACAATGGACTAGGGGAGAACCTAGTTACACCCAGACACGAGCCAATATCGAAAAACCATTTTAACGAAATTGGCCCGACCCGGGGATCGAACCCGGAACCCTCCGCTTAGCAGTCCGGTATATATGTTACGGCTAATACCCGAAGTGCGGCTACACCGTTGACTCATGATTCAAGCCAGTTTTTATATACATAGGTATAAATTTTTTTTTACAGTTTTCCATATAAAAAACACTTCTAACCGGCTAAAACTAGGTGTAGCCGCACTTCGGGTATTAGCCGTAACATATATACCGCTGCACCACAGAGGTCGTCAAAGTATTTATAGAGTCTTTTTTTTGAAAGACAAAATACTAATAAATAAACTGATCACATAGTAACCATGCTGAAAACGCCAGGTAACTTATATTTAATTATTTTTTCCTTAGAAATAAACAGTTTCCCTGTAAAAGTTAACTAAAGTGCTGTGTCAATTGATGTGTTCCCACTAAGCAACAGTATTTCTTAGTCACGGTATTCAGCTACCGACCAGTCTCACACAAAAACGAATTACACACCAAACATATATAAATTAAGCTTACCGCCTAATCTACGAATATTAAACAACAATTAAACCGATTTAAAGTTAAATTCTGATTTACAAACCACTACAATACACGCTCTTTACATGCGTTACACGAAAATAACAATAAATATTATAATTAGACTTGCTTTTTCCTAAATTCGTGTAATTAAGGTACAAAAAACTCCATGTGTGGAACTTGGAACTAATAGCCATATATTATAACTGTTAACTTGTCTAGGTTTTTTTAGGAATTTGCTAATGTGTCTAGATCCAGATGTGCACAATTTAGAATGTAGAAATTATATTTGTTTCGTTAATCGGCAACTTTTATCTAATAACAGGTTAGAACGGAAGTCAGGACATTTAAATATAGGAATAGTTATCCTCAGAAATGTTAAATATTTGAATTGCTATCGCATCTTCGTATGCAATATATATTAATTAGGATTAGAAGCAAGATTTTCGAAATATTTTTCATAATTAAATTGACTACCATTTTTTAATGTCTATACCTAATAAGTATGCTATTAATAATACTGATTCTTCGTTACCATAAAATGTATTGCGTATACTTATAACAGTAGCCACAAATATCGTTTTTTTTCACACAAATTATAATAGAGCTTACTAACTTAAATGTAATTTAGGAAAGTAATGTTAAGAATATGTTTATAAATACAAATGTAAGTATTAAGTATAAATATTAAAAAAACTACGTAATCAAAACTGAAAAAAATCGAAACCAATTGATGTGTTAATTAGTTAAACAACGAAGAAAAGCAGACTTTACTTTAAACCAAAACCAATTTCGCAAACTCTTGCTTAATTTTTCTCAATCATTTTATTTGTAACATCTTTGCTTTCGCCGAGATTTAAAAATAGAATTTCACGAAACATCAACTTACACACACGCACGAAATCCTAATCCCCAACGCTGTAGCCAAAAAAAAAAATAACGAGGTCATTACCCTCTAAACCCAGTCTGGACAAAACCTAGACTAGTCAGCTATGCCTTATACACTAGCTTGACGCGTCTCTAAAACATACAATTATCAACATTGTATCTTACATTTAAGGACTATTTTAATTTAACACGCCTCTTTAGCCAATATTCTTTTAATTAAGATAGAAAAAGGAATTTGAGTTTTATTTATTACATGTAAAATTGAATTATTATACCTGCAAGCGTCAAGTCGAATAATTTTGTTCGGTAAAAGGTACAAATGACTTATTCATTGATTTTCAAGCAATTTATCTTAAGCTAGCTGCAATCTTATCTGTATTAAGTTTTTTTTTATTTAGGCTTGTATATTAGATTAGGCATACAAATGTATACATGAAGCTCATTACAGCATAATGAGGAGATTTTTATGCACCATGACGCACCGTGGGAACTAACCTTCGGCCGGGTAGACCAACTTTAATAGCGCCAATCTTAAAGGGATTTTTGCGATCTGCTTAGGGTGTATGATAAGCAATTTGTATGAAAAATATACAAATTGTTTTATTTGTAATAGACTGAAATAATCGTGCATATTTTCATACTATTTAAATAAATAGGTACTGCTTACGTCTTTACTTAGATATAATGTTTTGGGAAAACTTCTTAGATGTTTATTTGTCATGTTGGTGGTCGGATATTCTCTTTCTTTAATTAAAACTAACCATATTTCATATCATTATCACATTTCAATTTCACTCATATGGATCTCAATTCTGTAAAGCTGTTGGCACGAAGCCACCTACAAATATAAGCCTATACTTATAGACCGTATTGTAAAAACGTCACCATAATGACGTTTTTACAAAGTTTTTACAAATTGTCATACAAAAATTATTGACAAACCACCCGCACTTCACTACTGGGCACGTTGTAAGTAAGTTAATTGCACTATAAAACTCAAAATAAACCATTTCCATATATCGATCAATAAAAAAGATAGGTTATAATAACAGCCTGTATAGTGCGTCCCACTAGTTAACTGAGCCGTAATCCACGGCATACGCAAGTTCAAGGCAAATTCGTGGTTGTATATGAAGGTTATGGATGAGATAGGTTTCCTCCCCATGTTTTCCCTCACTTAAGGGAATCTGATGTATGATAGGCAACTAACCCAGATTTAGGATATCTACTAAGCTATTCATATAAAACACAGGTAAAGTAGATAAACAAACACATATTTGCTCTAGGTATTTGGTGTAGGTCAAGCCAAAGCCGCGGGTTTCCCAAACAATGGTAAAAAACAAATACAATTGCTTATACGCAGTACGCACACAGCGCTACATGCAAACATAAGTGAGGTACTTAAACGAATTTTAAGTATTAGAAATATTGTTGAAGAACACATGGCAGTGATACTTTAGTGGTATTCAAAGTAAAAAAAATCTGTAATTAAAAGCGTAAGGACAGTGCGTAAAACAGTGCAATGCGGGTAAAAGTCCATTTAAGTTTCTGAAATTGTAGGTACTTCATGTATCTAATAAACGAGGCATATTTGGTACTTATATAACACAGTGTGACAACAAGTGTCTGACTTCCTGAGATTCAAGGAAATAAAAATATATTTAATTAAACGAATTGCAACTTAAATGATAATTTTCAATATATAGACACTGGATTAGCATTTTAAATGCAAAACTATAAGTAAAATCTTAAATGATAATTATCATTTTATTTAGCATTTTTATATGTGTAACTACATACCAGCAAATCTGATTTTTATTTATTTTTAATGCAATTAATAAACTAGCTAGTCTATAAATAAAGCCTTATTGATGGATTGCCTTTAACAGAAAGCTACAAGATTTTGAATCTCTAAGTGTGAATCATCAAATCTTGCACTTTAGTTAATTATGATAAGTCTAACATAGTTTCGTCACGTAAATTTTACGGTGGCTGGTCAGAACCAAATTTCCGCAAATCTTCCTTAATATGTCAATGACCTACACTATATTTTGTTAGTTACCCCCAATGGTAACAAATAGATTTTAACTGTTTTTTGCCATTCGATTTAATAAAAACGAAACAAAATTGAACGAACATCAACATAACAATGTTGTTGGAATGTAAAAGCTGATGTAATTGTAATGATTTTAAGATTGATATTCGACCAGCATCGAGCTACTGGAATTACTCGGTACTTTTTTGTATCTAAGTACCTACTTACCTACCGTACACATAGTACTACTACTTACTTACTATACCCACTTAAATAGAAAATATGCTACCTATAAATATCGTTTGTGAAAATACATCTCAATGGATGACAATGTCAAAAAAAAAAACAAAAAAAGTTGAGCATAGGCACAGGTAAATTCGGCCGTGGAGCCTACGCGCGGCATTCGCATCGTAATGTCAGTCGAGGTCACTACACGTCTGTCTGTCTATAAAAAAAAATGGCAGCAAGTAGACGGCGCGCAAAAAACCGTTCCGTGTTTGTGCTAGACGGGTCGCTTAGAAATAAACTATAGTTCTACGTTTGGGGTGGATTGTCTACCACTGTTTTTTACGAAGAAAAAACTTAGAATTTTTCATAAGCATGGAACGAAAGCGTAAATGCAATTATAACGATTAACCAGCCATTCGATCATAGTGGATTACCTTTAGCACGTTTTTTAATCTATTTTCAAAACTTTGGATACATTTTCGTTTTTATATAGAATTAGCCTAGACAAAAAACAATATGTATAAAAAAACTACCAAAATTGTAACACTTAAGTAATCATTCGCATACTCAACTAGTAACATAGCAGTCTGCATATAAATTAAGTATTATTTCTAAACATTATATATACCTATTTTTTTTCATTAAAACAAGGTTTTTATGCTAAATACTTTTCAGTCTGCACCTACGTCTGACGTCGCAACGGTAAATTAGATTATTTCAAACTGGTTTCGAATTCTCAGCCAATCAACATTTCGCTTTTTATTGGCCACGAATTTAAGTAGGTAAGTAACAAAAATTTTGGCAATTAATAACACTGTGTAGGTTAAGCTCGCAGTAAATTTTTTAGCAGTGCAAGAAAACGTCTGTGAATCATAATGTCTTTATGTAATTATGTAAACTATTAATTAGTTAAGTTAACGGAATTATGAAAAAGGTGGGTGTAAATAATTTAGATTTATGAAAATAGCTTAATCTGAAGTATTTCGTTGTGTTAGTTACGTAACTAGTGGTTTAATATTTATTAAAAAAATATATTTATATTTCAGAAAATACATTTATTAGTTATAAAATAAGATTGGACGCGACCTTATAGTTTTGTAGGTAAAAAGTTATAATCGCATTGATTTTAAGATGCCAACTTTTTATACATTTGGTTTGAGATCTTTTATTGCCGACATAATTATGTATGTGCAAATCTTAATATTAAGGTGAACATTTTTAACGAAATTGATTCGTATTTGATGTATAATAAAGGTTTTTATAGTTATATTATATCGGTATAGCAAGTTAAAAACAAAATAAACTAGGTTGCAGCCGCTACATTCAAACTTCGTAGAAATCTCTTTGCTGACTCTGCTTCATAGACTCTCTCACAGACATGTGCCGTTTAAAATTAAACTGTATTGGAACCAGTTATGGTCTGGTTAGTATTAACTTAGTTTTCCTTGGTTATTTTTCTAGTAGAAACGAAAGAGTGACCACCCAAGGACTAAGTATTGCACGTAGATAGTTAAATGATATGAATATTTAAAGTGAATGAATACGTGTTTAAAAATAGCTAATGTAAAAAGTAAGCTTGAAAAATTAATAAAATTCTTTTTTTTTCAAAAATAAATAAATTTGCAGTGTCTACGACTTAGACCAACCTTGACTCTAAGTAGATAGACTCTAGATACCTAGACTCTAGGTATTTGTACCTGATATTGAAATAACAGTTTTTTAATAAATGCATATGTACCTTACGGTTTTTCTGTCTGTCTGTTTGTATCATATAGTCTTTGGAACGGCTGAACCGATTTTGACGGCACTTTTTTATGTGAATAAGCAGTAATTTGGACTACTTTCAATGAGTTCCATGAGGTTTTCTTAACTTCTATTCCTAAAAGCTTTTTTTTCAATATTTTAGTGCTAGTAGTGTTAATAAACTTCAAGTAATTTTTTACAAAGATAATTTAAAAATATTTCTTGAAAGCAAACAAACAACATTTCCTAGAAGAAAAACTTTATACCTATTACGGAATTCGGAGAAAGATTTTTTCCAGAGTAATTGTTTTTTAAAGTTAAATGGTAGTTAACGAAACTTATTTTGTAAAGTGCAATGTTTTATTTTTTATACAAGATGATTCTGTAGTTGTTACATGTTACATTTATTTGTTCACTAGTAGGTACCCGCGAGTTCGTCTGCGATTAAAGGGATTTTCCCGCGTAAATATGACACATTCCCGCGGTAAAAGAACCATTTTTCATCCCAGGCCATTGAACTATGTCTATTCCAAAATTAATTAAAATCGGTTCAGCCTTTTCGACGTGAAAGCAGAAAATACTGAGAGACATACCCATCAGTAAGGATAAATCGGCAGATTAGATAATTCGATAGATGTGAAAATACCTATAGCCAATGAATGCTAAGCTTCGTACTAAGCGGAATACTAGTTACAATGTAAAGTTAATCTAATGTAGGGTTATAAACAACTTTAGTAACACCTGCCCATAAGTATTCAAATTTTAAGAATGAATAGGCATCGCACTTATTTTCTACTAGCGACCCGCCCACGCTTCGCAATGATGTATTTTTGAGCGACTTGTTCCCGGCATGTTGAATTTTGGCTAACTTAAAAATACTTTTTTCTAATGTTCTTTACCTACAAAATTAAATGAAAAAATACCTAAAAAATGGTTAAAACCACATTAAAATTCGTCAAGTAGTTTTGAAGGATATAGCGGACAAACATACAAACAGATACTGTAATGATGATGATGATAATGAAGTAAGGTACTATTCTATAGGGGAATCCAAGGCCACAAGAACTTAACGTATTTTAGGTAGTTGTGACAATTATTTAAAAAACATTTGTGATATATAATATTAGTGATAAATTAGTGGGTATTTTTTACAGACATACCTAAAACAATTTTTTCCATCTGCTTTTATTATTTCTCATCTTCTCTTTGACTCTCTTTAATATAAAAAAATATATAACTACCAGACTAAAATAGTGGTAAGATTTTGTGCAAAATCCAACTGTTGTGGTTTTCGAGCAGAATGCCTTTAGAAGCCCAGGCAGCATATTTTCAAGATAAAACTTAAAAAAATCAGTGTTTATAATAAATAGTGTAAGAGTTCACAGGCGATGAAGTATGAAGTAATAAACTTACATAAAGGTAACCTACTTGTTTTGGTAAAATAAAAATCTCTTCCTCTGGTTTTTTTGATAATTTCCTAATAAATAATACTTGCTAACACCTATGGGACTTATTATTTTAAGAATTTTGTATTGTTACTTACCTATAAGATTTACGCTATCATTTGGTGCCTGCAAATCGACTGCAGTTTATAGAGAGATACATAACAGACGTTAAACACAATTTGAAAAAATAACAAAACGTCTGAAATTATAATTGAAATAATCATGAAATAATAATAAGTAAAATAAGTAATCCGTTAAAATAAGTATTATATTGTTATTTAATATTTTTTAAAGATAGGTATATATTAGACTAAAAATTAAATAAAATGCAAACAATGCCTCTTGCCTATATTCTTGTTTTATTTATGTTTTTTTAATATTAACTTAAAACAAATTCTGAAGAAAGGGGGTTCCCCAAATACTCGTACATGTTTAGGTATTATATATGCCAATAGTTTAGTCGTTTTTGTACTTTAGACATCATTAAAATATGTAGAAAATAGCAACTATTTACTCAAATGTTAGTAACAAAGTTTGTTATTTTTCATTTACTTAAATGTATACTGCTTGTTTTTATAATTAGTGTCAAATTAAATGTTATATTGAGGTAGGTAATGCCTATTTAGTAATATATTCTCGTTTAGTATTTTAATATCATATTTTCGACCGAATTATCGCATTGAAAGTGTGACATTACAGGTGTCTGTATTAATATGGTAATGACTATGCCAATTCATTGACAAAACCGGTTTTAGGAAGAAAACGTTTACTTTAATATAACTCAAATTCACGTTTACTGACAAAGTACTTACAAGTTGATATACAATTTTATTAAGAAAGCAGCGTGCAAAACAAGTGACAACCGATTCTGATTAAAATAAGAAATTCAATACTCTGAAACACTTGGTCAATGAAGTAATATGAATTCTTAGAATCACACTCGTAATGTGTTCGATTCACAACTTTCACAATCGTTTTTGTATCGTGTTGATCCTAAAAGGTGTTATAAAATTATTGTACAGTATCTAAACTAATTTGAACTTACGTCTCAAATAGATAGGTGTTTGAGTTTTGTCTTTATGAACTTCAGACCTTGGGTATATGACCTTCTATATAAAAATTGACTATTTGAATGTTGACACGTCTTCGTTGCATAAATTATTTATCAGCACACGGGGCGTCCTATTTCTTAGTACCAAAACTAATAAATGTTTCATTAATTTAAACTTTTTTGAGAATTCTTCTTTCGTGTAATGAATATGCACTTTTGCAGCACATATTCATCATATCAGGGAGTTTTATGAAACACCGATTTCTATTGCTGGGTTGGTCTTCGTACCTTTCTTCATAATTTCATTGAATCTTAACGATTGCTTACAATTGTTTCTTACAGGAGTCTGGTGAGAACCTCCTGTACATGTCACGTACGAGTACCTTGGCAAACACAAGTTAAATTGACGATTTTATTTATCTGCTGTGAAACCGAAGTGTATTAAATTAGATTGACACCTACTAACAACCAAGTTTATCTTATGATAACCAAATAACCTCATACATACATATTTACTAGGGAAACAGAAGCTCCGTAATTGTAATAACTTAATACTAAAAACGATTTCACACAAAGTTTCAAAGCGCTCTTCACCATATTATAAAGTAGTAGCAGATGTACCATTTATAAAGGAAACACAAAATAATTTTAATCAATAATAATTTATATAAATTAAATAAATCTCTAGAGTAACACACCAACTGTGTGGCCCTAAACTAAGCAGAGCTTGTACTATAGGTACCACACAATGGACTAGGGGACAACCTAGTTACACCCAGACATAAGCCAATTTCGAAAAACCATTTTGACGAAATTGGAAGGATTGAAATGTTGAAACATCTAGTCGTCTTAAAACTATCATGGTTTTTATTATTATGTAACAACAAAAGACTATTATAATCATGGTAAATATCCCGTTCAAAGTGTTGTAAATCTAGTCGTCGTCTTTTTTATTTATGTGTTTCGTAAAAATTGTGTAGCAAATTGTAAAACAGGGAGTTTCAGTTATAACATTTCGATAAGATAATCCGGCAAACAAGCACAAGATGACACGAATTTTTTATTTTATTTTTAATTTTATCCAGCTAAAGCAGCTTTTTTTTTTGTAGACCAAATACTTATGATGAAATAAGACCTAAGATTAGATTTAGTAACCTTTTAAGGTTACTCCCCGATTGACGATTACCAAGCTTTCAATGTCCCTAAAGACAGTAGATACCCAACACAATTAACCCTAAGAATACCAGTTTAGAGCAGACCGCGTTGTAAAAGAGGTGACCAAGGGCATTACCAACCAGGGTCCCGAGTAATACCTATTTAGGGTTTTCTACACAAAGAGTAAAAACGCGACCCTATTAATATGACTCCGCAGTCCGTCCGTCTGTCAGTCACCAGGCCGTATTTTATGAAACCGATAGACTAGATAGTTACCGTTTTCACAGACCATGTGTTTCTGTGAAGCTATAGCCACAAATTCTAAAACAAAACAATTGTTTTTAAAGAGGAACCTTCTTACAATAAAATCTCTTGTATTTATTTTCTTTAACAGATATATTATAGAGAGATTATTAGACAATAATAGGTGTAGTGTACCTATAGTTAGTAGATAATGAATCCTTCTTGCAATCGAACCCTTGGTCCGACTCGCACTTAGCCGATTCTTAAAAAATGCCACTGGGCCTTTAGTCAAAAAGGTTGACGTTTCAATCATACAAATTGGTATTAGTAGCCACACGCTCGTCACCACTTGAACCGTTGGAAGTAACAGATTTGCCACCAGAAGTCAGATTGCAGTGTCATATTTCGTACCACAAGATTTTCAATAATGAACTGTTGCCCACACGACTTATAAACGTGGCGAGATTAGTCATATCACCCATTGGAGTCAGGCTCAGCCGCCATGACGACACAGAAATCCAAATAAAAAATATAAAAAATCGGTCAAAGATCACCGATACTAAGCTGCTACTTTAGCTTTTGAATTTAATCTTCTCCAATTTAATCAGAAGGTCATCTTACGGAAAGCAAACTTTTACATTTAGTCGTTCAAAAACTTTATTTTAAAGGTTTCTTTTGCTAAAAAGAAAACACAAATTCTTTTTACTAATGCCTACGCGTGTCTAGGCACTGTCTGGCTGCTAGTAAGTACCTACCTGAATTTAATTTATAATCGTTCATTATTTACTTAAACTCATAACACGTTTAATGGTGTTCCCCAATAAATGAGTGAGAATAAAAAAAGTAACAAAAACCTACATCTTATTTTTGTAAAATAAGGTTCCCACGGTGTGTGATACAACGCACCAAGTCCACCAGAGTCCTACGCATACAGATTACGGCGCTTATACTACATCTATAGCAAAAAAAAACAAAGTTCATATACAATATGCGTCGTATCACACACCGTGGGGACTCACCATAAAGATATGACCATGATGTCAGAAGAATGATAAATTATTTTTCATGCAAATATTTTAACACCTTATAAGCAACTTCAGTCTACTAGGCGAGTGACAATCGATTTATGTCTAATCAAATTTTACCAAAGCGATTATATCAATCGACACTCATACTAATATTATAAGATTAGAGGTTATATTTGTTCATGTAACCAATGAATTTTTAAGCATTTTTAACGATTAAAAAATACTTTCGCCCTATAATCGAAAAGAAACTTGGGCAAAGTTTGATTTTAATTATTAAATTAATGTAATAATTTTTGCTCTATATTTGTAAAGCAAACAGAAAGAACCGTAACCGTGTGCTACTTTACTAATTAGATTGATTTAAGTTATTTGAAAGGTGAACTAATTTTTATATTTGTCTAAATACCTACACCAAACTGAGGCTACCGTTTGCAAAGCTGCGGCCTTAAAGCTGGTCTCATATAGTTTAATTCTATTCTTTCGAGCGAAAGTTAATTACCTATCTCGGAGGGTATTTTCGTTAAACGCAAAATTTTACGACACTTGATAGGTTATTTTTCTTTAAAACGGGTTATACCGGAAAATATGCTAAAAACTAGCAATAATTCTAGATTAAATCAGAATTATAATTAGTATTCTAGGTCATTTTGTGTTAGATAAAAAACTTTAAACTTAGCAGACATGTGTGTAAATATTTCCAAGGAACTTAATAAGAACATAAAAAATATAGAAAATGATTAGGAAAGCTTTTTTATCATCGTTAATATTATTTAAAATCAGCCATGCTTGTTTTAAACTTAACTACTTATCTAATCACTAGAAGTAAAAAAATATGAGTTTAAAAAACTTATTTTTTTTCTTTTAATTACTAGAATCAAACTTACAACTATGTTTACATTAACTTATTCTATCTTAGGTCGTATTAACCGAATAGATTTAATGGCATTGAAGGTTTCATAAACGAAAACTTTATATAACGTTGCTTTACTGTTGACGTGTAATAACAATAAAACCCACGCGTATTGGTGACGCAAATATCATCGTACGCCTACGAATGAAAACAGCTTTATAAAAGGAGCATTTTATTAAAATCTTAATCTTGCAGAAGCGCAACAAAGAAGCTGTAGTGAATGGTTCTGCGCTTGACCGTCCGCGCGGCAAGGGCGCCGTGCGTCTTGCCGAAACTATTCGGCACTGCACAATCGATTTTCCGTCCGATGCGGAAAATTGTTCGGGGCGGGGCGGCGGGCGCGCGGGGGGCGGGTGCAGCGGGGGCGGTGCATCGCCGCCACAGACAGTGAGTCGGCGACTCGTAGCAGAGACGGTGCGAGCTCGGGCGCGCGGAGTGACATGTAGCGCGGACTAGCGTACCCGCGGCCGACGCCCGCGCCGCCACGCATGGAACCCAGATCCCTACCAAGGTCAGATATTGTGCAGTGCGAGACCACACGTGCCAGTGACTCACCCCCTTTTCCGTGTTTTTCCGCGTAATCGCTGTAGATTTGGCGGCAAACTGGCGAGGAACCAGCAACCCCATGTAGGTAGGCGATAAGGTTAGTCGCTTTTTTTGGTTTGTTTTTTACTTTACAATTTACTGTGTGTTATTTGTTGCGAAACCTTTTTTTGATTTTCAGTATAAAATCTCATTTCTTAAATAGTTAAAAGAAAAAAAAACACGCAGAATTCAAACAACCACTTATTGTTTTTTTTTGTTTTTACGCAATATTGTTTCATTTTCGTGTAAAATAAAGTTTTTTATTATTATCTATTTTTCCGAAGACTATGGTTTGCAATAAATTACACATTTTCAACGTTATAAGTTTATTACCGACTACAATTATTGATTGAACGAAATAGTTTTAAAAATAGCTTCGCGCGTTCATTTAGGCCTACTAGATCATAGGCATCTACTATATTATACATTGAATTTTGTGTCTGTCACTTCATAACATTGTGATTATTATATAAAAATAATTATTATTATATAAAAATAACTCTCGGTTTAATTTCTCATGCTAATCAATGTAAGTGAATACTTAGTAATAGTCAATTAATACCTACGTATCTTTGACACCGGCGAAAACAGTTTATTCACCGAAATGTTTCAAAAGGTTTTAATTCTGAAAACTTGTTTGAGGGTTTAAAAATAATAAGTCTCGGGTGTTGTGACATCGTTGTTCGACCCCCACCCCCACCCCTAGACGGTGGGGGTGGAAAAGGGGGGTGAGAATGTGCAGCGACTTTCAGACGGGCTGTGCCTAATAAAATCGAAGTTTTTGAGCATTTTCGCCAGTTCAGTTTCTTTTGTTTCATTTTGGGTTAAAATTTAGTAAAAAAAATACGTTATCTACAGCCAGAGACACAGGTTAAGATTGGGAGTCATATTTAGGTACCAAGTTACATTAATTACCTATACTGTTAATAATTTAGTTTTATCAGGCTTATAAAAGTAAATATAAAAGTAGTTAACTGTTTCATAGGTTTTTGACATCTGTGTTCATAGAGGTAACTAGTTATTATTTGACCAGCTGTTTTAGACAAAGAGCTCTCTTCATTTCACCTTGCGAAAAGCTAAATAATGTTTATCTACAAATTCGTTTTGCAAAAGTAGTTAACAAAAGATTTTTTTAAGTGACATGCTAAAAGATTTCTTAATTTTTCTGATTATGTTAGACAAGTATGTTTAGTATTTGACAATTAGAAAATATGATGGTGTCATGGAATTGTGTCTGTTTTTCTAATTATCTAATAGAACTGGACTGTTTATTTATTTTAAAAGGAAGACCTTTTGAACTGGTCGTTATAATTAGATTGATTCGAAGTGTGAAATTGTTGCTTTATGAGATATTTGTAAAATATATTTATTACATTCAAAATTTTACATAAAAAATTAAAAGAAAGCTCATTTCTAAAATAAAGCGGTTCGGTTATATTTTTGTTGGTTATGTCAAAATTGTTATTTAGTTGCTAAAATGCTTGTATCCAGCAAAGTATTATTAGGAAACTGTTTTAAGGTTGAATTTTTTTAAGGTTTCCTTTAAAATATATTTTTTTGATTTAGAATATCCATTGGTCATCTTTAGTGTTTCTTTATATCTCTTTAAAGTATACTTATTAGGAGCAAATCTTATAATAAAAATACTTCAAGAAAGATTATAACCTTTCTATAACTAACACTAATTTTTTTGGAAAATAATAAATAGTTAACCATATTTTTAATTTTTTAGTAAATAGTAAAAGTTAAACGACTGTGTACACATTACAATGTTCTCTAAATATATTTAACTTTTGTATTTCCATGTTTTGTATTGCAAGTAGGTAAGTAAAGAAAAAAACATATGTGTTACACTTTTTTAGGCAGTTATTATGTAAAGTATTAATTTCACGGTTTTCTTATTCAAAGTAGAATAATATATATTTATTAAGGATTTAAGATTTTTCTGTTTTAAAAATGTGTAGTGAAACTTTTACTTTTTTTTTTATTTCAACTAAACCTAATTATACTTAATAAACTTAAACTTACATAAACCATTACTTAAATTATGTTTTGACTTTTCAGTTCTGCAAGATTTCCCATAAGCATAAGATTGATACCGACTAAAATATTTTTACTAATGTAGTTTTTAAAACCGACCTCATCAACTTACAGACAAGAGTTAAATGAGAGATTAACGCTTCGTTAGTTTTTTTAATAATAAAATAATGAACTTTAACTTTTATCATAAAATTGACATGTTTTTTGCAATTTTTTTCCCAAGAATATTTGTGTAGCATATAACATTATTTTTTAATACTGAGGAAACATTCCATAAAATGTTTTGTAAGAGTAGTTGAAAGTATTTGAATTTAAATTTATTAAATAGAGTTTCTTTATGTCCACAAATTAAAGGCTTTACTTATATTTGACACAGTTTTACAGTAATCACCTGCCAAAATCAATTGATATCGATTACAATCTCACCGACAGTGCTTTATCACCTTTATGCTAAAAACAATCAAAAATAGTTAATCAGAACAATTAACAACTCTCGTGCAAATGATTAAGGCATACTTTACTGTGAACCGAATTACATAAGAAACAACACGATTTATGACGTCATTGTGGAAAAAACGTTTAGAAATAACAAGCGTTGGAAAACTTAATAAAAAAAAAACATCTCAATGCTTACGTCACCTTATCTTATATAAAAACTCATTGTGTTTACTGGTTTATACGGGGTGTAAAAAGACTGCTTCCGAAAACTTTAACTGGGAATTGCTGGAGGGATACTCGTTTAAAAAAAACAAAAAAGGTTTTTACATAATTGAACAAAATTGCGTTTATATTATCAGATTTCGCATATATTATGGAATAATGAAGTGTTTTAATTTAATTAGCAATGAAAATCATCGCACCTATACCATCGGCTGATGATTGAGCGTTGATCTCAAGCCGCGAATAACACTTTTCAATCCTTTATATATTTTTTAGTTTTCTGGGTATTCTGTTTTTGAACTTATTATTAAAGTTATTATTAAGGCTCAAGAAAACATGGTTTCTGGCTTCGGAAATGACCTTTTTACACCCAGTAAAAGGCACCTGAAAACTGGAAACCCTACTGGGAGACACTTTTCATTATTTTTTGCTAAATTATATTGTTGCAATGAAATCAGTGTCCGAGTAATGAAACTAAACTTTGGTTTTTCTAAATTGTTTAAATTTTATTTGCGGTAAGAATAGAAACGATTTTTATTACAAGGAATAACATGCAATTTTTATTTTACATGAACTACTTAAAATATTTATAATCCGTTTAAAATAAGTAAAATTTGAAAAAAAAATGAAAGTTAGAAAGTTATCTATTAACATTTTTGAAGGATTATATTAACGAACATAGCATCAAAAAATGAGTTTTTTTAATAAAAAATATTATGTACGTTTCTTGGGACAAAAATAACCATCTGCGATTTGATGTTGTTAACACGACCGACTTTGTAGAAAGGTGCCGAAAGTTTTCCGACGGCTTTTGGCGTCCCGGCCGACCAGTTACTGACCTTACAAGTTGAAGTCGTAGAATACCATAATCAATTCTAAACATTTATTTCACCTATGACTATACATTTTTCATAAAATTATTGGAAAATAATCCCGGAGAAAAAAGTCCTTGGTACACCGGAGCACATGAGTAAAGAAACTGAACAGAGACAAAGCTACATACGAATGTACTGTGTGTATGAATAATAATAGAAAGACTAAAAATATTTCTTATTTTAACCATCCCAAGGATATTAATTATTTTTATTTTTAATTTATTCAATTGTGCCAACCCTACCAAAATAGGTATAAATTTTGCTAGCTCTTTAGAAGCTTTGTCTCTGTTCAGTTTCTTTACTCATGTGACCGGAGGCTTCATTGGCGTGAAAATGAAATTAGCCTTTACATTATTAGCCTAGGCCACTTGCTGATAACTTAGTTTACTGCACGTGATATATTTTTTTGTTTTTGCTTTAGAACTTTTTCTATAGATTATCCTGATTAGCTTAACTCAAAAAAGTAACCACTGCATAATATTTCTTAATATAATTGACATAGGGTCCCTAATAAAATGTAGCTACTTGGTCGTCTTGCCACCTTGTCTAAATAAACTGTTTTCTCAAGATTGCTACTACGGTGTTTACTATCACACCTGTGTCTTTGTAAACACCACGGTGTTTCCACGGACCGAGGGAAAGTGCACTTTATTGTTATTGATATTTGCCCTATTATTGTTTATTTATTATAAACTAAATAAACATAGCAAGGTAGTAGTGCCTAGAAAAAACAAATGAATATATAATATGTTGAAAACATATGTTATGATAGGTTATTTTATTTTTAAATTAAAATAAATAAATATTTACAGTATGTTTAACGGTTAGGCCTCTCTTAAAATGTATGCTTTTTTATTATACTAATTTAAAAATAATAAAATAAAGTAAGTAATTGTTTTTCCTGGTTTAAGTAAGATAAAATAGTTTGTATGCAAATTTAATGTGTTTTATTTAGTAAAACTGCCACGGACATCTATTAAAGAAAGATCTAGTAGCACAATAGATACATTTATAACGAAGCCTCATTTTGCTTCATACTATGCAATAGTACAATTAATAAAAAAATGTCAGCACTAAAATACGAAATGATATAATCAACGTATATTTTACATACCAACCTCACCTACCTATCCTATAATTACTGAACAAATTCGCATCAACCAAGCTTGTATTTCGGACATAGCAACATATAATAATTTTATTCTAAAAGCCGTCTCCTAGTGACGGTCATACACGCACACAGACACACGCCAGCTCACAATAGGTCTAGATTCTGTTTATTGCCTATATAGGTGTATATTATAGACTACACACACACACACGCAAGCTGTGTATGTGTGTCCGGACGTAGATTATACCCTTGAACGCGTGCGCATGCTAGATAGCGCTGCACATTTTGGCGGATCTAAATATTGAATAGTCTGTCTCGATACAATTTTATAAAGTTTAACTACTATTTGGAAACGTCATTTTTATAATCGTATCATAAATAAGTCGATTTTAACCTATTTTTTTATTGTAATCTAATTAGTTGAATGATATACATTAGACTGTTTTTTTAGTACTTTATTATTTTTGTTGCATTTATTGTAACTTGCAGTTTTTGACAAAATTGCTTCCTAACTAGAAGGTAAAGTATTACGCAGGTTTATAATTCAACAATAATATAAATTCTTCGAATTATTTCTTAAATTAACAGGTTAAAACTTAAAACAATGTTTCTTTTTACTTTTAACTGTCATTCTACTGCTTTGATAATATCTGAAAATAATAATAATAAATAGACTAGTTAATTATGTAGTCCCTGAAATAATGTATTTATTTTTGGGTAGTATTTAAACGAGTGACTGTAAATAAAAAATTTAAGTGTCAAAAATAATTAATTTAGGTTATAGTATTACTAAGTGAGCGACTGACTGTGAGTGACGTTAAATCAACAAAACAGCAACTTACAAACATTATTTTGAGTCACTTAAAATACAAAATGGAAGCTTCATATTAGCTTAATAAGCGCTTCACCGGGTGCTGCCGCACCACGCTCGCTACGCTCGCTCGGTTCGCTCATGTGGGGCAAAAGTCAACCTAACACGCTCGTCGCTGCGCTCCTCGCTAACCTATCCTAGCTATTGCATAATAGTAGAAAAGACGGTTATGTTGAGAAAATATAGGAAAACAAATAGAAGTGCAATTGATGGCTATTGCTACTGGAGTAGTATCAAAATAAAAAATCATAAGATCTTAAATGGAATATCTCAGCTTAGCAAAATTTGCTAAAAGTGAACTTTTTAGTAGATCGTAATATAAAACCTCAATTGGAAAAATAGAAACTGTTTTAATATTGAAGTTGCCGCCTCCGTATTTGTAAGTCGCTCACTTAGTAATGTAGTCGCACGGATAGTAGTTTAATATCTGAAATGGATTAATCAAAACCCTTTTTTGTAAGCTCGTTCTGGATATTTTTATCAATCAATATTCATCGTTAGTTTAGTAAATTTATCGTTTACTCAAATTCATACCGCTCAAGTTATTAAAACAGTATGACATCATCAGTCGTTATTTTATTTTTTATTCGCTCGTTTTATAATTCCCCTTTATTTTTTATCCATTTTTGTTTTATCCTCAGAAAATGAACTCAACACTTTAATATTTAATCAAAAATAATATAATTAACGTTGTTTACTTTTGTTATAACTGTTATTTTTGTCATTTCGAAGTAAATAATTACTTTTTATCTATTTATAGAAAGATATAGTTTTCAATAACTTAAGTTAGTAAATTTTAACAAAGGACCGGTTTTCCTTAATTTGGTAGAGTTGTATTTAGCATTATAAGGAAAATATATTACAAAACCTGAATATACTATAAGCTAATGCAAAATGTCATGAAATGAGCAGTATTGCAAATATGTCAGGAGCGCGTCATTTCAAGGCGAATATTATGTAAAATAGTTATAACAGTTTTACATATGTATCCAACATATTGATTGTATGATAGTAAAAAAACCAAGGTCACAGAATACTATAAAATAGTATTGTACTAGTGGCCGCCCGCGACTCCGTTCGCGTGGAAGTCGGTTTCCCGTGGGAATGAGAAAATTTTCCCGCGATAAAACGTACTCTATGTGTTATTCTGATGTATAATCTGTAAAGTTTCATCCAAATCCGTCCAGTAGTTTTAACGTGAAAGAGTAACAAACATCTATACATCCATCCATACTCACAAAATTTCACATTTATAATATTAGTAGGATAATTGTAGTGCAGGACTCCTAACTCTTATTCATAGAATTTACCAACAACTTAAATTGAAAGCATTTTTACTATACAGTTGTAAACTAATATATTTATATAAGAACAAGTATTTTTTAGGTTATACATATATTTACTACACTCTTTGTAATTATCATTTTACAATCTAAAGATATAATTTCATTGCAATACGAATGACGTTTTTAAGGCGTCGTCATTTAAATTACGTTATTGATTGTCATTTGCCATTTCATAATATGGGCGGAGCCTGAATATGCACACGTTTGGAAAAATATCGTATTCTTATGTACAGTTTTAAAATGTAGGCAATATTTAAATTTGTAGGTGTTAGAAATATATTTTGTTTTTAAAGAGTTATAGTTTTGGAATTTTATGTATTATGTTTGAAAAAATAACAAAATACATGTTTAAAAAATATTCGTTTTTTATTTTATGTATGTTATTAAAAAAATATACAAAAAATGTTTAATTTAACACAAAAAAAAACTTAACTCTGTCTTTTTAATAAAGTCGTTAAAAGGCCAAAAGATGTTATCATCTTACATAGTAAAACTTTAAAAAAATATTTGTTACATAATAATAGGAGCAGACCAACTGATAAACAATTTACAAAAGCTTCAACCGTTGGAAGTAACAATGGACTTCTTAAAGCTTCGAAAAGGGTCGATTGGTTTCATTTATTAAGATAAATGATATTTACGAGTGCTAAGACTAATTTTTAGGTTCACTTAAATAAAGATATGAGGATCAATTAACACGTTCGTTTATTTTGATACAATAATTTTAGCAGGACACTTAAGATTTTTATTATTTCTAGGTGATATTCTTAGTAAGACATTATTAATCAAATTAAAAATAAAATCCTGCAAAATGTGCTGAGTTTTACACTTATGTAAATCACTGTACTTTATATTCAAGGTATTTTTTTTATTAAAACCTGTGAAAGTTGCAAACTGGATTGGTTCAGGAAGTGAAAAGAAATAGAAGTCCTTCTTATGCCGCACGTTGATGTCTCTAAAAGGGTTCTTTTGACCTTTTGCCCTACAAGTAAGTTGTTACTTAGCAACCAGTTGACACTGGTGGAATTTTGACCGACTTGTTTACGAAACATTGAAATTTGTTTTTTTTTTTTTAATGTTTTTATTTAAAAAACCTTTTCGAAAAAAATACGTTTAATATGGGGGAAACTGCATTAAAATCTATTACGTGATTAAGAAGGAGATAGAGGACAAACATACAGACACGATAAACGACTTAGCTAAATGTTATATATTGATTATGACATATTTACAATATAATAAACTTGAAGAAATCTGCAATTAAAAATAAATTAAAATTTCCTGATAGAAGACAGCGTAGATAAATAATTTGATAGAAATACCTAAATTTTAATTTAATACTTATTTTTCATGATTTTCATTTTTTTAGATTCAAACGTCTTAGATTGTAAAAAAATGCTTTTGTTGTTTCTTTTTATAAAAACCATAAGTTTTTTTTTGTTACCTTTAATGTTTTTTATTCTTCAATATCTTTTAAAAATGTTATAAAAAATAGGTTTAATTAACCAAATTATATGAGTAAAAAACGTAATTTAAGGTTGTCATTATTGAGTTTAAATTAAAATATTGTTACATAGCGTTTTACTTGTAGTCTTCTTTAAGCTTAACAAAACTGCATATAAATATTCCGCAGATCAATACAGTTAGTAATAATAGAAAAGGGGAAGTACCTTAATTGTAGAATTATTAATTCATATTACGTAACAAAACTTAGTGCAGTAAAAACCAGATGCACAATAAAGGAAGTTTTTTTAGGAAAAATTGTAGTTTTTATTCAAATGATAAGTAACTGTGTTTTTATAACTAAGTTCTATGAATGATAGGTATATAACTGGTAAAGTTGACCTTTGTTTTAAAAATGCTTCTTTATCTTGAAGCTTTCTTAATAAGAAAAGCATTTTAATACTCGATTTGCTACGAATTACCCCTGAAGCCATTAGCCATAGCCATTCATAATCCGACCAAACAAATTGCAGGTCCAACGAATACAGTTAACTTAAATCTAAGAAGACAGAGCTACCAGTAATGTACTAAAAAGTGTAAAACACAAAAATGAAAGGCCAAAAGCATAGACACAGTTTTTGTATCAAAGTACTGTACGACGACCCCTTGATGTCGTTTTTTTTCGTCTACAAATGAGTTTTGGAAATCCCAGTCACTCAGTTAAACGTAAGAAACTTGAGATAAATCTTACAATCGTAGTTGGACATTAGTTAGACCACTAGAGCGATGCTAAAAATACGTTTGGCGTTTGTTTTGGAGTGTAAATTTGTGTGTTGAATTAAATTTTCACTGTGCTGGTAAGCAATTGTTTTTGTGTTAGCTAATTTTGTAAATAATGTCTCTTGTATGAAAAAAGGTATAGACTCATTTGAGTTGATTTATATTTAGCAAAAATACAGAAAAATATTAAAAAAACAATTTTGCAAGTCCGTAAGCACGAACTGTTTTCATTCATTTAATAAATATATACATATACATTGCTTAACATCGTTTAGGAATGCGAAACATCATCACAGCGATAGGAGGAGTTAGTGTTTAGACATGATTTAGACCAACACATCTGTCTAGGCAGACCTGTTTTCACAGACATCATAAAAAAAGAACTTTCGAAAACTAGCCGTCGCCGATTCGATTTGTAAACGAGTGATTTAGTTTCAAACTGAGGCCAAATTTAACGAAATATCCTTGTAGCAGAATATTTGAACTTGCTTTTTTGTAACTAAGCTTAATAAGACAACTCTGAATACAAAGGATATTTTTTTATAAAATTATCTCTGGACTCAAAAAATATAATTCGGTTAAAAAAGATATATAATATTTTTATAAAATAATTTTAAGGGCTTTACCCATACAAGCATATATTATTTTTTTACACTTCTGTGCTTTAAAAACGCCAAAGTTAGCATTGACTTTTAATAAACCGCTTAGTTAACTCTCATGCGAGTCATGCTTTGCGTTATTAAGTATTTTTATCTGCAATTCAATGAGAATATTTAGCAGATATGTTAATTATATAATTGCACACACACTCTATAATTAGAAATAGCATTGTAAAAAAGTGTATGAAAGATTTTTGACCGATTTCTTTTTTTTTTGAAAACGAAAATGAATGTATTCTGTAAGTTTCCATTAGGTCTTGTCTTTAGAGTGTTAATTGGTAATTTTAGTTTTCAAGTTTTTTACTTATATTTTTTGATTTATCAAAAGTTTTAACTGTTTTCATTTGTTAGCAAAGGAAGTAATACACAACATCAACATCGTCTAGGGATATTTTGTATAAAGTTCTTAAACTCAAAAAATGGTACATGGAAAAACTAATAATTTACTAATCTATGGATTTTTATACCAAACTAGTGGCCGCTCGCGACTCCGTTCGCGTAGAAGTCGGTTTCCCGTGGGAATGCGAAGTTTTCCCGCGGTAAAAAGTTCCCTTAATTCTTTCATACATATATTTTTGCTTCCTACAACCGCTTTCGCAGCGCACGCAACGGAAGCCCTCAAGGATGAATATTTTTCCCCGTTTTTTTCACACTTTCCATTATTTCTTCGCTCCTTATAGTTGCAGCGTGATGTAACATAGCCTAAAGCCTGCCTCGATAAATGGTCTATCCAACACAAAAAGGATTTTTAAATTCGAACCAGTAGTTCCTGGGATTAGCGCGTTCAAACAAACAAACAAACAAACAAACTCTTCAGCTTTATAATATTAGTATAGATGAAAAACAAGTTCCGTCTAGTTCAAAGATGCTGAGATATATTTATTAATGGGGTATTCTATAGATTTGCATTGACAGCAGCTGTCTTAGTTATTCGGATGGCAAAGTAGTATATAGAGGAAAATACAGATTTCAAACAGAAATTAGTTTAAATAACACCACAGCAGAGTTGTTTATTGTTTCTGGTTAGAAGTTAAATCACTTTTACTTCCATTTATCTAACTTAACATTAATATAAGTAGGTAAATCAACCAATTGATAATATATTCACCCTAGAGAACAAGTCTATATTAGGATGATATTACAACTTATTTCCTCGAATACATAAATAACGGAACTTCAAACATAAATTGAATATCAGTTGTCACGCCCATGTCTGCATTATGATTTTCTAAACAATAATAATACAATTTATTGGCTAGATAAGCTAAAGTATAGACTGGGCTTAGAGAGCTCGCAAAAATATGCGTGGGCGCTTATAGGCAACAAGCGTTATCTTAATAAATGTTTAAGTATTGGGTTCAGAAAAAATAGGCAAAGAATTGTTACATTAGGTTAACATAGCCAGAAGCTGAAATTTTGTCATCTTACCCATATTATAAACTAGCTTTTACCCGCGCGGCTTCGCACGCATTAAATTTGAAGTAAAAACCGTTTTCCTATACAATGTTATTATACATATAAATTTTCCTCTTGAATCACTCTATACATATTTAAAAAAACCCTATCAAAATTTGTTGCGTAATTTTAAAGATCTGCATACAGACACACACACGGCGGAAAGCGATTTCGTTTTATACTACTTTTGAAATGGTTTGAATGAAAGTTGGTGAAGATACCTAATATATAACTTGGAATACATGGGGTAATTTTAACAATTAAAATGTCCCATTTACACAGTAAGAGCTATTAAGTTTCGGGTAAAACCGCAACGCAGAATGCTAGTATTTGAAACTACATAGCGTTTACGATACAGCTTATAAAATAGTATTTTTCTATAGACAATTGTTACCTTTAAATGAAAAAAAAAATATATTAGCTGCTTTACTAAAACTAACAAAGTTCAAGCAAGTAAAAGTTAATTTATTAATTTATCAAACATCTTTGACTAATATCCAAATAATTACTATTTAGTTGTTTTGTGCTGACTTACCAGGAAGGAAAGTTATAGCATACCTAGATTATACTTGTTTAAATAAATTTGAAAATTTTCCTTGTTTTGACTAAATTATATAAAAACATTACAAATGAAAGTAACAAAATAAAATTTGAAACGTAACACATAAAAAGTCTAGACAGATATAATAAAAACGCTTAATTAAATGCTAGAAAAATATATTTAGAAATCAAAACTACTCCTTTACATATTTTTTATGCTCAGTACCCATGTAAGTGTGAGTAATCTAGGAACTTAAGATTTTACCGTCTTAAGTAGCGACTCTACTGCCGGGATTATTACAAGCATACTTATGTAATTTGTTTAGATTCAGCAGTAAATTTGTATGTTTATTATTTTATCCTATCTAATGTGTCGTTAAGGTTTGTTTTAGTAGCTAAAAACGCCAAAAATAAAACAATGTTATATTTTTGGGAATATCCCTTTTTTAAACTAGTATGTTATAAGTATTTCACGTTTCAGAGAAAGTTTTTTGAAAAAATTATATATATAGGTACGAAAAAAAATGCCATAGTAGCTAGGAAGTTACGTTAAAAATCTACCTAGCTTTGTTTCTTTAGTAGTTACACTATCTAGGCCTATTATAATTCAATAAAGAACGTATCACTTTGTAAGCTTAGTAATACTACATCCTTAATGCGTGATAGACAAGCGACCAGGAACTGTACCACACCAAGACTACCAAGATCCGGAGTTCGATCCACTCATCTAATATGTGCAAATCTAACTACATATTTGTCACGCAATAACAATTAGGGAAAATATTGAAAGAAAACCATCATAAAAACTATCCAAAATTTGCATCCATCAACCCGTACTAAGCCTGGTGGATCAAGAAGCCTATGTCCAAGTCAGACGTATATCAAATTATTATTACATTGCATACAAAATTTCATGTCAAAAATCTGTAATCATTATTCTAACATAAATCCTTATAAAATCTGACACTTCACAAACCGCCGACTACCGAAATAGTCGCGATGCATCATCTCACAGTACGCATGTGTAGCTGGGACCGTCGCCGGCGCATACAATACGTCGGTAGGTGCGCGCGACCTTGATCTACACGCAGTCGGCACAGCGCCGCGCGTGTAAATAAAGCTCGGATCACGGTGCGACGGCCATTTTATTTTTTTGTTTTTATACGATTGTGGTTTTGGCTAGGTTATTTCAAGGAAATAAGCAGGGGTGATGCATAAAATACATTATAAAAATATGAGACTTTTTTTATTACAGAGGTATTATGTAAAATATAAACATGAGACAAGAATCAATAATATAGAGGTACGTAGAGATTTTTAGGATGGTGTGCTTAATTTGAGGTTGTGTGTCAAATGTAAAAAAGGGATTTGAGACGGTTGGGAACTAAAAATCTTGAAAAGGTTTTCGTAAGTTTTAATATAAGCGATATTTTTTCTCTATTTACATAATATTTATTTGTGTACATTTTAGTCCTATACCTAAAAACTGCAATGTTAATAAACAGTAACGCTTTCAGTTAGACTAAAACAATTTTTATTTTTTTAATAAGGTAAGCAGGTCAATTAGGTATTAATTTGAAAATCCTGAAATTATACAATAAGAACGTAAATTGTATAAATAAACTAAAAAATCATAATGCTGCATCACGGATATATATTTTTTTGTTTTTAAAACGACCTTATGCATTTGGCTTTATATTAATAATACAGTATAGGTGCATTGTCTAGGTAGATATACATGAGTGTGTATACATATTTCTGTACATTTGTATATTAAAGTGAAGTTTAAGGTCAATTAAGTACCAATTAAACTTTTTTTTTTAATTCGTTACATTAGGTACTTATATCAGGTGAGTATTACATACAAATAATACGATTTTGATTTCAAAAGCGTGAAAGCATTATTTGTGAAACCTTAATCTTAAAGCTTATTTTAACCATGCCTACATAAATTTATTATTAACTAGTAGCCGCCCGCGACTCCGTTCGCCTGGTAGTCGGTTTCACGTGGGAATGAGAAGTTTTCCCGCGGTAATCCATCCATACATACTCATAAACTTTCACGTTTATAATATTAGTAGGACTTTGTCATTTAATTATCTATGTTTTATCTTTAAATACGTTATAACGAAATAATAATCAACGAACAAGTCATTGTAGTCTCGGTACTACGGTTACCACCGTAGCAAGAAAAAGATGAACTAACTTAATTTTATTTAAAATTAATCTGTAATTCATCGACTTCAGTTGCGTATTTAACCTCGAATGAGTGGCAACACTACGCATTATTGGCGATCCGCTGATAAATAAATCTATATTTAGAACAATCCATACGATTGCGGTGCGAACGTTTCATGGAAATTACTTTTACAATTTTGTTGATATATATTTATAGTTTAGTAGTGGCCGCCCGCGACTCCGTTCGCGTGGAAGTCGGTTTCCCGTGGGAATGAGAAGTTTTCCCGTGGTAAAAAGTACCCTATGTATTATTCTGATGTATAACCTATATTACTGCAAGTTTCATTCAAATCCATTCAGTAGTTTTTACGTCAAAGAGTAACAAACATCCATACATACTCACAAACTTTCACATTTATAATATTGATAGGATTATACTTAGGCAAGTAGATAAGGTGCGTATGCAGTGATTTTATCATGTGATAAGCTCTCAATATTCAATGTGCAGCGGCAACCAAAATGTGAGTCACATTCAATTCAAAAATGTTCTATTTCCATAATGTATGTAATACAAGCCAGTAGGTCATACACATATCCTTATGTGTATTTTGTATGCCAACTAAAGCGCCGTAGGTTACCTTCAAGATATTTTACGATTATATATAGGTAGCTATTCTAAACACCGTGTGAACTGAAGCTACATTGATACTTAGACGCAACGCTAGTCTGTCAGTTTCTGAAGGTCAGGCATGGGCCTATCGCAGGAGCGTAACTCAAGCGAAAAAAACGCAACTCATGGATGGAATGCTAAACGACTAGACGTAATGTGTCTAAAATCCTATATGATTATTTTATTAACAAATTACTACTTTTTTAGTAACTTACTTGAGAAACAGACTTATTAAAGCTAAACTTAGTATATGATGCGTATCGAGTCTTCATTTAAGTCCACAGAAGCGTCTATACCTTGGCTTAAAGTTGTTTTGTTTTTAGTGCCACAATTTTACGCGTTAATATTCAAAAATATTGGGCTGCAACATAAAGTTGCTGTTTCTAGTATAGATATATTGGTAAGTACTAATGCAAAACCATTATTGATTTTTTTTCTTCCTTGCCAGTTTTCGCGCAAAAAATACCTATCAATCCACACAATAATGTCTCCCGCAATGATAACCGTACTGTTTTTCTATTAACATATAACTTGCGCGAACAGTAATCCTATGAACACTAATCCATAGACTAATCCTCCATCTGATTGTTAATAATTCACCTTCCAAAATCCAGCCTAACACATGCCTAGACTTCGCTAAGCGTACGCGCCGATTTAAAATTCGTTCCGGGTGCGCGGGGGGCGCGGTGGTGCGGGGCGCGGGCTGCGCAGACGGCTCGATGACATCACGCGTTGCAACGGTGCGGCCAAACTCTTACGCAACTCACAGCGCCCTTGATCTTGACTGCGCGGCGCACGCGTGCTCGCACTACCCGCCTACATAATATGACGTACACGCAACAACAATAGACGATCCTTGTTCATACGTACTGTTGAGTCGTTTAGCTGGGAATTGCTTGTTATTGTACTTTAGACTTTAGCTGCTAGTGTGGTGTACAGCAATCTATTATTCCTCACATTAGTTTATTAGTAGGCACGACGATATTGGCGAATAAGTCATAAGGCTCAGTTTTGTTTGGCTTCTGCGCTCGCGGCTCTACATGACAGCGGCTAAGGAACGGTAATTTTATTGATACTTATTTTTATATCACCTCCTCTGTATGCCAAGGTTAAGACCTTTTGCAAATATTTTGCATATTATCTGCATCTGCATAACTTGCACGCAATTTGATGTTTGAATAATCGTATTTTAGTTTATAATTTTGGTGTTTCCGGATCTGTTTTTTGTAGGCATAGTTATATGGTTAAAGTGAGTAGGAAAAACCTAAGTTTGTTTTGAGTCGTGAACGGCTTTTCCATGAGTTAAGTAGGTACCGTTATTACCTAATCGCTCGATTTAAAAGGTAGAATTGTTACACCATTTACAGTACTCAGAACTTTGATTTTGTGTATATGTTACGGCTAATACCCGAAGTGCGGCTACACCTAGTTTTAGCCGGTTAGAAAATCAATAGGTTAGGTTAGTTAGGTAACTTTTTTGATACCACCCAGAAAAAGGAGTCCCGCATAGCGGGACTCCGTCGACTCATGATTGAAGCCAGTTTTTATGTACATAGGTATAATTTTTTTTTTACAGTTTTCCATATTAAAAACACTTCTAACCGGCTAAAACTAGGTGTAGCCGCACTTCGGGTATTAGCCGTAACATATATACGAAACTTGATGCAAATTTTTGTACTAAATCATAACACTCCCGGCCCTTAAGGTGTCAAAAACATTGAGCGTTAATGTATAAAAATTATAACCATTTGGTTGCTTCTTGATAAAATATAGCAACAAAAACATTTTCAGAGGAAAAAAGAGGGTTGTATTTTTTATCTCATTGTACCTAATTATAGGTACCTACCTTATGTTATAACTGAGCCGCAATCCACCACACATATCTAAAGGGAATTATAAAGAAAAAAGGGCCTATTTCTCTTTATCTACTTGAAAAAGGACAGAATAAAAACGAAGTGCTAAAGTTTTTTTTATAACTGTTAATAGAAATTACTAAAATCAGTTGATATCTCAAACTTACCACTGATGGATAGGTAACAGTAAATAATATTTTTATAAGTTCCGTGTTTTGTCAAACATAGGCCTCAGTGATAAGATAAATTATCTATTTATTGTGATTGTGTTAATCTTACACGTGGAAGCTATTATCTGTGAGAGAAATTTACCTACCAACGTTCCTAGAAGACACTTTTACCGGGTATTTTGTTATTTGATACAATAACTCAATAGATATTACTAAGAAGGGCATTTTTTTAATAAAGTATTTGAAAATTAAAAAAGAGTAACTAATGAAAAGATTGCCCATATCGCATCTGCATTTAGCTCCTACTAGTTGAACTGTAAACAATGTTATAGGACATTCTGATTAAGTAAAAAATAAATAAAGGTTGTTAGTATTAATACGAAAATTCAAAAGATTTTTTTTTTCGATATAAAAATACTTATAAATATAACTTGAATGGTTCAGGAAGTGGAAAGAAATAGAAGTCCTTCTTGTGCCGCCCGTTGATGACTCTATAAGGGTTCTTTTGACTTTTCACTCTGCGAGTAAGTTGTTGCTTAGTAAGTTTTAGGTAGACTGTCTGCAGCGATTACTGGGCTGACTCGACCGGTGAAATACCACCGTCGCATAGAAAACCGACGTGAAGTAGGGACGATGTTCCTGCGTTTCGTTCGGTGAGTGCGGTATCCGGTGCCCAATTTTCTTAAAGGCTCAGCAACACACCCCCCACACCCACAGTGTTGCGGGTAGTCAAGGGCGGCGGTGATCACTTACCATCAGGTGACCCGCATACTCGTTTGCTCCCTATATTATATTTAAAAAACATCAAACTAGTAATACTATTTAAATATTTTTTAATAATGTAATAGGCTTGTTACTTGTGCTCTTATCACTCAATTACATTTTACACATCTTTCTCGTATTCACAAATAAATAAATAAAACATTATGTAGTTTACGAGACTCGTCGTTAGTAAACTCGTAGAAAAAAACTAAGTAAGTAGGTATATTATTTTCAATAATAACGTAGCTCTCGCATTTTGTTGGGAAATGTTTACCTAAAAACCTATTTACAGGTAAGTCTAGACCTAGTTTTAAACATATTCTTGATTCGAAAATAATTTTGAACCAAATGTTTGATCTACGTTAAGTTTAAGTAGGGATAAGTAAGGAATAGGGATTTTTGTATTCTTTCTCGTCTATTCTTTAAAATTTCCCTGCTTTATCATCGCTATTTTTTTAATAACATTAGTTAGGTCGCTGGATGGCTGGTCCACAGTACAAAGCATCGTGATTTTTTTTTTGGCTTTAGACTCAAAGGAAAGGGTATGGATTTGAGTTAGACACATAGCACACATACCTCTAGTAGATATTCGGGAATGTGTTTGATTTTGTAAAACAATAGGAAAGTGGGACGCAGGTTATTTTTGTAAAGTTAAAATTGTGGGAAAATATTTGTACGGGTCTGAAATTGTTCGTTCTAATCATAGTATACATATTTACAATTCAAATATTTTACTGCAAAGCTAAATTTGATAGGCAAATCGGCAAATAAAAAGAAATTTGTCTCCACGTGTAAGATACGATCCACAAGAATTATATTTTTAAAATAGCATTTGATAAAAAAAAGCGCTCGTGTAACCTCGATAGCGGTCGAAATAGTGAGTGATAAAATTGTTGACATAAGGTACGTCACTGTATTGTACAACTGCCTTTTAGAGCGGTGCCACACGGGCGTGGCCGCTACGTTGCGATAACGCTCCGTCGTTTTACATATAAACTTTAACCTAATCCACTCGTGCGTTAAAACAGCGCGCGGAAACGGAACGCGCTTGAAGCGGACAAAGCGGCGTGACAGACGAGGCGGGGAGGGGTGATGACGGAGCGACAACGCAGCGCAGCGCATTATGTTTTAGAAAATCATAGACGTGATATAACTTCTTAGATTTACGCGACTATTATTACTTGAAATTAAACTCATTTTAACGGGTTTTACGCGTTTATTTTATTATTTTTGATTTTCCGACGTTTCGACATTTTTACAAATGCCGTGGTCACGGGTAGACGTGGTCACGGTCATAGACGTGATGTTGCGTTGCGAAATCGCAGCGCTCGTGTGGCACTCTCCGTTGAAATCACTGCGTTACGGCAACGCAACGCACCCGCAACGCTCATGTGGGTCCTCTTTTAAGGGTTCCGTTCTTGAAGGGCAAAAACGAGACCCTATTGCTAAGATGCACTGTGCGTGCGTCCGCCCGTCTATCTCTAGGAACCGTGATAGCTAGACAATTGCCGTTTTCACACTTGGTGTATTTCTGTTGCAGCTTTACCAACAAATACTTAAAAATAAAATAAATAATGTAGTGGGGGGTGTTTTTTTAGATATATGTAGGTATTTGGTACGGAACCCTTCATTCACGAGTCTAACTCGCACTTGACCGTTTTTTATAAGAATCACATATTTTTTATTAGTTCGGCATATACTCGGTAGGGTATTTTTGAATTTAGGTACGTCTTTAAGGAATACCTAAGTAAATACAAGTTAATTTTAATTTTCGTCAAGAACATTTTGTAAATGTATTAAAAAATAAAAAATAAATATACGGGGTGTAAAAAGACTGCTTCCGAAAACGAAAACTGGACATTGCTGGAGAGGTACTCGTTACGTTAAAAGCAAAAAAAATGTTTTTATGTTTTTTTTCCAATATTTTTTTTTACCTATAATTATGCCAAATTGCATGTAAAGTATAAAATGTCCGCATTATTTCAAATTAAATAGTGTTTTAGTTTTATTTTCTATGTAAACCATCGCTCCTAAACCATTAGCTGATGTATGGGAGATGATTTCAAGCGGCGAACATCACTTTTCAATCCTTAATAACTTATTTAAATTGAGTTTTCTGGGTATGCTGTTAGTGAATTTAGTTACTATTTAAGCTCAAGAACACGTGGTTTCAGGCTTCGGAAATATTATAAAAAATATAATAGAGTATGTAGTTAATTTTTAAGTGGTAGAGTCTAGCTGTAGGCTCTGTCTGCAGCGATTGCTGGGCTGACTCGACCGGTGAAATACCACCGTCGCACAGGAAACCGACGTGAAGTAGGAACGATGTTCCTGCGTTTCGTTCGGTGAGTGCGGTATCCGGTGCCCAATTTTATTTATTTATTTATATATTTTCTTAAAGGTCAGCAACACACCCCCAACACCTACAGTGTTGAGGGTAGTCATGGGCGGCGGTGATCACTTACCATCAGGTGACCCGCATGCTCGTTTGCTACCTATATTACATAAAAAAAAAAAAAAAAAAATAAGTTTAAATTATTTAATGAGTTTGATGCGCGACTTTCACTTTTCCTAAGCTCATTGAAAGTTAAATATATCGATTTAAAATATTTTACGCCGGGTTTTTCTCCCGATCTACCTGCTACTTATTATATCTTACAGTTTGAGTTTCTAAAATACTAACAAAAATCAAGTAACTTTTTTTTTAACTTAAATGCGTCGCCTATGGAAACATCCTTAAATTGGGCTACTTAGGAATTAACTGTGTCAATAACTATGTATACCTATATTAGGTATTTACTTGAACCTCATTAGTACACCCCTGCAAGGATTAGGTTCTGTACCTTTGGTATAACAGCCCAGTTCCTTAAACCACTAGGCTATCCTATAATCAGCAAATTATCTTCTTTTCGTGTGCATGACCTTGACAGTAAATGTTTTTTATCTTTATTTCCAGCGGCGGGAGCTAGCTCAGACATGGGAAGTGAGCACTATTGTTTAAGGTGGAACAATCATCAAAGCAACCTGTTGGGAGTCTTCAGCCAATTGCTGCATGACGAGAGTCTCGTGGACGTCACGCTCGCCTGCTCCGAGGGCGCCTCCATTAGAGCTCATAAAGTACGTACAAGGATCCTCCCAATCATCTTCACTATTATCATCATTATCATTACATTATCATCATTATCATTACATTATCATCATTATCATTACATTATTATCATTATCATTACATTATCATCATTATCATCATGACGACCTCTGCTAAGCGGATGGTTCGGGGTTCGATCCACGGGTCGGGCCAATTTCGTCAAAATGGTTTTTCGAAATTGGCTCGTGTCTGAGTGTAAATAGGTGTTCCCCTAGTCCATTGTGTGGTACCTATAGTACAAGCTTTGCTTAGTTTAGGGCCACACAGTTGGTGTGTTAGTCTGAAGATTTATTATTATTATAGTATAAAGTATAGTGGCCAATCGTCTCTGTTTGTATGGTTGTCCTAACTCCTCCACCACTCCAAGGATATAAAGGCTTTCGCCACTTTGAAGGCGATAGGTGATAGTTTAGTAGTATATAGGTATGTACGAGCAAATTCTTACAAATTGTTAAACACAGTCGACAAATTAAGACGACTTCTGTGGCACAACGATATGTATACCGGATTGTTAAGCGATAGGTCCCACCTCAATTTGGTTTACTTTTCTTTTTGAGATTACGAGATAACAAGGCTTCTATCGCGGTCAGCCCTCTCTTATATTTTGGGTTTTTCTTTCGAATAATTTGTTCATATTATTTAAATGTACTTACGTTGTGTTTAACCGAGCTTAGATTTCATTGTACGTGACTGTGAACAAACAAAATATATTGAATTTTTTGCTTTAATTCCTTATTTTGATGGAAAAATCCAAAATAATAGGTAAAAATAAAAAGCTTGATTCGCAAAACGAAAACTAAATTAAATTTTGCTAAAAAAAGTACTTAAGTATTTACCTAAAAAGTATATTGTAGTGTCAAAATATAAAAAGTTAGTTCAAGTCAAAACCTTAAAAACTTTAATGAAAAATTAATGAAGTAGGTATTATTATAGCAAGTCCACTTTGTCATTTAGGATTTTTAAAATGTGTCTACTTACCTCATACATTTAGACTTTCACTATTTATCTGTTTCTACAAATCGTCCGTCGTTATTTTTAAACAATCGCGCTTTTATTGCACTCTTTTTATTCAATCGGCTCTTATACACGATCTAGGCTATAATTAAGTACACCTAACATTCGTTGTTTAATGCAACTGCGAATTTAACATAATATTAAGTTACCTCTGCTTTGCTCAACTTCAAAGAACCAATGAAATACTCCAAAATTTTCAACATCTCAACTTCTTCACCTTCCAGGTAGTCCTCTCAGCCTGCTCCTCATACTTCAGGTCTCTGTTCGTGGACCACCCCTCGCGGCACCCCATCGTGATCCTCAAGGACGTAGGCCTCGAGGAGTTAAAGACGCTGGTAGACTTTATGTACAAGGGCGAAGTCAACGTGCAGTACTGCCAGCTGCCCGCGCTGCTGAAAACTGCTGAAAGCCTGCAGGTATTGTACTCTTCATTATGAGGAGAATATCCTTCATTTAACAATACTCATAAATTGGTTTTCCCATAATCATTTGAGAGTGGCACTGGATATCTCAAATTCAAACATGAAATACATGTTTTAAAAAAAAAAACTATACATTATAATCTGAATATTTTTGAAATACTTTTAAATCTAAAAAAAATATGTCTTGAATCTTTAATTTTTGGCTTAGTCAGAGTATAATTATTCAAGTAGACATAGTTAACTATATAACATTTTATTATTTCAGGTCAAAGGGCTTGCTGAAATGACTACGCTAAGTGCTGCGGGTCTCGAAACAAGAAACGTTTCGGAACCAATGGAGGAGTGCCAACCGCCGGACGCCAGGGAGTGCCCAGAGTCTAGTGAACGTCTGGAAGTTAGAGAAATTAGAGACAAAGAAGAGAGACGCGACAAAGACACGCGAGATGCCCAAAGAGAGAACAAAGACAGGGAACGCGACGCCCACCCTCGAGATTACCGTGAAGCAAGAGAACACAGGGAGAGAGAAACCAGAGACTTGCGGGAACCACAAGATCTTAGAGATCACAGAGACAGAGACCACAGAGACCGAGAGCCTCGCGAACCACGGGACCTGCGGGACATCCGCGACGCAAGAGACATCAGAGAACCTCCAGAGGCGTCTCCCCCTAGAATATCCCCACTACTATCTGTGCGACGGTTTCGGACAGAAACAACAGTCGAGACACCGACTCTTACGCATCCACCTATACCTAAAGATGAACCACCCGATGAACCTCTGCGGTCGAACTCGCCGGAAGAAGACACCATGTCCGTGAGATCCAATGGAACTCAGAACGAAAGTGTTGGTAAGAACAAAAAACCTATACATAACACAGTCACTGAGCTCGATATATCTCAAACTAAGGTTCTTGCGTCTATTTTTTGTGTACTAACCAAATTTACTGCAAGTCACCCATATGGAAAACTATCAAGTAAACTTTTAGTACGTTCGTCGGTATGTACATTCGGAGTAAACCGTAACAAATGTACTTATTTCCAATGGCTTGCAAAATTCTATTGACGAGATTAACCTAAAGGAATACATTACCTTATTCGAGGTCCAGGTTCAGTGAAAATCTCAACGTTTATTCCCCAGGCTCGTTTCGCAGTTATTAAGCCCCTTGCTCTTCCAGGTTTGAACATGACGATCAACAGCCACGTGCTCGGCGCCCGCTTCTCGCCGGTGGAGCAGCGCCTGAGCGTGCTGAACGCGATCCCGCACCCCGCGCTGCCGCACCCGGCGCACGCGTCGATGCCGAGTCCGCGGCACGAGCCGGTCGCGGGCCCGTCCGGACTGCCGCCCGTGCAGCAGGTGCCGCTGGTAAGGGAATGTGAGCTTTAGGACTACGGGGGAAAGTTTATTGTTGCTTGCAAGGTATGTAAGTTGCCGCTGGTAAGCATGAGCATTAGGAAGTGATGTTTTTTTTTTTTTTTTATGTAATATAGGTAGCAAACGAGCATGCGGGTCACCTGATGGTAAGTGATCACCGCCGCCCATGACTACCCTCAACACTGTAGGTGTTGGGGGTGTGTTGCTGACCTTTAAGAAAATATATAAATAAATAAATAAAATTGGGCACCGGATACCGCACTCACCGAACGAAACGCAGGAACATCGTTCCTACTTCACGTCGGTTTCCTGTGCGACGGTGGTATTTCACCGGTCGAGTCAGCCCAGCAATCGCTGCAGACAGAGCCTACAGCTAGACTCTACCACTCAAAAAATTTTAATATGTTATTAAGGGAGAGTGAGCTTTAGGACTGAGGGGGAAGGTTTATTGTTGCTTGCAAGATATGTAAGTTGCCGCTGGTAAGCATGAGCATTAGGAAGTGGTGTTGGTAAGGGAGAGTGAGCTTTAGGACTAGGGAGGAAAGTTTATTGTTGCTTGCAAGGTATGTAAGTTGCCGCTGGTACGTATGAGCATTAGGAAGTGGTGTTGATGAGGGAATGTGAGCTTTAGGACTAGGGGGGGAAAGTTTATTGTTGCTTGCAAGGTATGTAGGTTTGTCTGGGTGGAACTTTGCTAGTTAAATTAGATCTACTTCCTGGTTCCCTAAACTGAAATTATGTAAAATCGTAGACGCGCTTATTTTTAATGAATTTAAATGGTTATGTTTGTTTTTAGAAATTAAATTTCTTTTGAACTTATTTCAATGTAAATGCTACAAACAAGAACTTAATAATTATACTGGCTATACTTTTTTTGTATAAAAATATCAATATCTTTTCATTAATAATATTTATATTATAAAAAAGAAACATACATATTTATGTTATAAAGAATAGATACAGTTAATAAATATGTGAATAACATGCTCACTAATTAGGTACCTACATCATAGACTATATTTTGGCATTCCTTAATAAAAGTGTGCGGATGCCTCGTCACAGTTTTTAAAAGATATTGTAAACTCATATTTGTCTAAATTTTTTTCCGGGGTCGAAAGATCAATTTCCAATTGTTTTTTATCTGGGTGTATTTCTATCTCTAGTAGTCTCTCCCCTAGGTCATTGTATGGTACCTTTAAAACAAGTTTTAGTTTAATTTCTAGCCACGCAATTGAAGTGGTAGTATACCTACTTATTTATTTTTCACTATAAATTTATTTGGAGTGAATGTACATAGACGAAAATGTAGAGAGTAGAGATCAAAGAAGGGATGAATGGACTGTGTGAAAGACGATATTCTTAGGAAAGAAGTCAATGCCGAGATGACGACTGATGGAGGGAAATGAAAGAAAGAAAATGTTGTACCGACCTCATTTGAAGTGGGATAATTGCAGGGATGATTATGATGATGATGATCATGTATTATATTATATTTTCCAAACACATACTCGTCAAGCCAAGTCAGGTGCCTATTACGAGTAGGTAGGTGGCTTGAAAAATACTGCCAGTACGGTTGCTACTACCCTACAGCGACCACGTCAGAGGCCCTAATAATGCAGTTCCCAAAAACTCTGATACTAGATGAATATGTGCTGCAAAGTGCATAATCATCACACGAAAGAAGAATAAGATTTATTTATTACTAGTGGCCGCCCGCGACTCCGTTCGCGTGGAAGTCGGTTTCCCGTGGGAATGAGAAGTTTTCCCGCGGTAAAAAGTACCATTTATGTTATTATGATGTATAACCTATATTACTTTAAAGTTTCATCAAAATCCATCCAGTTTTTACATGAAAGAGTAACAAACATTCATACATCCATCCATACTCACAAACTTTCATGTTTATAATATTAGTAGGATTTTTAATCAAATGTGTATTGACTTTTCCAGTCTCTGAAAAAAGAAGTGGACTGGGATCGCAGCAACGAGGACAAAGGCGGCGAATCATCCTCCGAATACCGGATGCATGAATCCGTGAGTTACTACTTTAAATATTCGTATATCGATGTTGTAGATTAATACAATACTATTATTTGGTGTAATATATAGTGGATGCTTGTTTTGTATTCAAATTATTTTGTATACTGCAAATTAGTATTTTAATTGACGGTAATAATGTAAACAAAATATTATTTGCATGTTGTATTCATGTAAAATGATGTTTTTGTTTTACTGGTAGAGATAGCAGTAAAGATTAATGTTATTTAAAAGATATCATTTTTAGATCTTAAACGTGGTAAAGCTGGACATTTTCAAGAGCTTTTTTTTCAAAAAAAGCTTAATTGCCTTGTTGGTATAAATATTGATTCATAATAGTTTAAATGTATTCATAATAGATTGATGCTAGCTTCAGACTTCTTCTTCTTCTATCTACCGTTATTTAATTTAAAGTGTTTTGTAATAATTGTTTTTGTTAAAATCTAATAAAAAATATTTTTAATCTGCGTAAATATTGGTAAAATCCTTTAGGAACTTTTATAAGTTATATTAATAGTTTTAAGGTGATATTTATTTAAGTTGGTGTGTGGTTCGTTGTTTTATTTGTCTGCATGCTTGTTTGATTGCTATGCTATTTGTAATACCGAGTACTATGCCTTGCTGTCAAGAAGTTGACCTTCATTTTGTTGGCCATCAGTTTTATAATCATTCATTTGTTTTGATACCTATATTATTTTGGGCAGTTTTGTTATATATTTGGCCATATTCAGGTACAAGCGTAACGTACTTTAATATCGAACGCGCGATAACACAACAAGGCATAACCCAAGCCGTACCGATCACTCCTGCAATTTTTCGGGCAAAAATGGGCGTCAACTTCTTACTTACTTAGAACCTAAAGATAATGCAAGAATGCATTTCAATATAGAATGTAGTGGTAGAATGATTGCACAAGTTTGGTCCGTGTAAAATGAGATGAGAGAAAAGAAGTTGATGTTCTTTTTGTGGTTGCAGGAGTACGATGGGTCCGGTAGGGGGCGTGGGGACGAGGGGGAGAGGGTATTTCCGTGCATGCACTGCGGCGCCGCGTTCCCGCACCAGAGCAAGCTGACGCGGCACATCCTCACCACGCACACGCTGGACACGCTCAAGTACCGCGACGCGCTGCTGGGACGGCCGGTCGCTCTGCCGATGATCAGCCAGTTCCCCGAGCCCGCGTACATGATGGCCACCGACGACGCGCCCATAGACCTGGAGATAGGACCCGTGGAGCCGGGGAACGTGGTCCTGTGCAAGTTCTGCGGCAAGAGCTTTCCCGACGTGTCCTCGTTAATATCCCACTTGCCGGTCCACACCGGCGATAGACCATTCAAATGTGAATTCTGCGGAAAGGCGTTTAAGTTAAGGCATCATATGAAGGACCATTGTAGAGTTCATACAGGTAAGTCCCAGCAGTATTATATATTGAATTATGTGTTTATAACTTTTGGTCCGCCATTTTGAATTAACCATTTCGTGTTGCAGGTGAACGGCCATTTAGATGTGTATTGTGCGGCAAGACGTTCTCGCGGTCGACGATTCTCAAAGCGCACGAGAAGACTCACTATCCGAAGTACGCTCGGAAGTTTCTGTCACCGAGTCCCGTCGACACGGAGGAAGAGAGCCCCCATCAATGAACAAGCGACGGCCGTAGCGCGAATCTAGCGTTTAGGCAACCCTATCCAAAATAGTAAAATGGTGTAGTGTGAACAAAAGATGGACAATATAATGTTGTAATTAGTTAAGAATGTGATTTAAACGCCGCAACTGTGATCTGAATGATATGAATAATATTTGATATTCACTAATAGATAATTGACATACAAAAGTTACATCTATTCGTTTGATGAAACGAGATTGAGTCCCATTTATTAATTTATTCGATTGCTTTTCCCATGAATATTTCGTTAGGTGCTTTCTTTGAACGCTTTAGGTAATGTAGGTACTCATGCCACATGGGTGTAGCGGCATAGCCAAAGTTAGCTAGAGAAGTTTAACTTCTTCTTTTTAATATCATAATCATTGTTTTTTTTCGGAATAAATAAATCTTTTCCTTATTATGCAAATTTAAAGATCTTGTTTAAAAAAGTATTTGTAAATTGTAAGCTATCATAAAATTAGACCTGACATAATCTTTAGTGACATGCATACTGTAAGTACCTAGTTGAAGAGTTGATTTATAAAACAATTAGGATAAAAAATGCTTAAATCATATAAAATAGAGGCCGTATCGAAGCACTCGGAATAGATTGAAAGTTTTAAAGTGTTAGGATATTGAGATTCACTTATTCGATGTACCTAATTGTAAAAATGCACGCTCCCCTGGTGTAAATCAAAAGCAATATTACGACATATAAAATTATGTAAATAAAATATAGTTTGGTAATATTGGATTTTTAGATAATTGAATAGAATATAAACGCTTTGGTAGATCGTTGTACCACGGGGGACATATTTGGATGTGTGATTGAGGGAAATAAAAGCTTTAAGTATTTTCTGTTAAATTCCAAATGCTGTGTCTCTTTTGTGAAGTTTTCCAAATATTCGTTTGTTACACACAGTTCATTTTCATTCTCTACCAAATAGATTCTAGGTATGCAAATATATGAGAAAATAGAAGAGTTTTAATTACTTATATACACACTTTACACGCATAAGAGACATAGTGAATATTACGAAATATGTATATTACCGTATATGTATTTTTACTATCTATTTTCATACTGAGAACTCACTTCTTTTGTAGTAACTCCGTCAGTGTTATGTATATGTTTAATATCTATACAAAATATAGAACAATATATGTGTGTTCAATACATTCAACAGAGTCAAATACAGGGATATTTTATGGACCTTACTTATTCATTTTACATCTCCATACATTTCAATATATTCGAACTAATTATATATGTTTTCCGATGTACCTATCTGCGAACTATGCTATTTGTCAATTTCAAAATACTAACAATTAGAAAAAGCGATTTTGATGTTTGTATCAAAAACTATAATTGACAAAGTATATTTTGTAGATTTTGTTATGTTTTGGTAATGTTTGGACGCGGGCTCACTATAGACGTTATGCCTATGAACATAAGGATGTTTTTGTTTTGTTTCTATGATGTTAATACTTACTGTATTCTGAGGACCCACCACGATTTACTCTTTATTTTCGACATGTTCTCTTAGACTTTGTCTAAATTAAAGTTAACCTGACAAAGGTTATAAAACGAATTCTCAAAAACTAGGTATGATTAGAGATAGACATATCAACAAAAATATTGATGTTAACTTGTTTTACTTAGAATAGGTAATACGTATCAGTAGTGGTAAAATTGGAATTAAAAATAGTCAGTTTTATTTTTATTCTGAAATATTTTCTAAGTGATATCGAAATTCGATTAAAGTATTAAAATGGACGTTTTATATGAAAATCTGTGATATATTGTGAATAAGTGAAAAACACCCGGGAGTAACTGAAAGATCTCATTGGCTGAAATTTAATTACGTTATATGATTGGTTGTAAGATTCGGTTTTAAGAAAACAAAGTTATGATTAGATGATTTATATGTTTTAATTAATTCTTGTATTTTAAAAGCTTGGAATAAATCGTGGTTCCTTAGATTACTGTAAGTAGTTATGCTGTGTTAATTATTATTATTATTTTTACAAGAGTGTTAGTAAAAAAAGGCGTATTGTTAGAAAATTTCTGTAGTACTTTTTAGTAAAAACACAATTCATATAACAACTTGTAAACATTCCATTCCGTTTGATTTTAAAATTGTTCACGTAGTAAATCTTTAACTTATTAAACCTAGAAAGAAACATCAGAATTGTGTTAAATTCTAATGTTAACAAAACTAAATGTAATTTTAATATCTTTGTACATTTTAGCGAATTTTAAATGGGAAAATATGTTGAAAATTATGATCACACGCATTCGCATTTTAGGTAAAATAGATTGGTAGATGCGCTATGTCCTGGAAATTAGCATATTTGGATATCAAACTTTTTAATTAATATATAAAAAAAACAAAAACATGTCGAGTCACAAATATGTTTTTATTTGAAAAGCTGCACTCTTTAGTTAACTTTGGATCGATCGTTCGTTACCAATCATTTACTAGTTTGATTATTGCCTTATGACATTGAATATCGATTTTCACAAATCTCAACCATACAGCTGTCTGGAAGGCTTTTTTAATGTTCCTCCTCTTGTTTTAAGAAAGATTTAAATATATTTACAATTTACACATAATAATAACATATAGCAATAAATACACAGTTAATAATTATATGATACAAGTTTGTACGAGTTTTTATTGAAATAGTTTTATAATACTTACCTAACAGTATGCAGTTGAGAAGTAATATTTTATTTCAGAACCCTCAGAGTATATATTTAAGAGTATATTTAATAATATATGTATTAAAGTGTATATATAGTCGGTGTTAGTGAAGTCAATATGTTGGAATGAACAATAGAAATGCAGACCCTAAGTGCAGTTATTCAAATCAGAACATTAGCAACCACCACGTCCCGCGCGTGCACACGCCGTTAGCACAAATAAATAGATAAAACATATATAATATATATATCTAATAAAAATAGCATATGTAATAAAATAACTTTAGTATATTTTTTTGTATCTTACTTCGTAAGAAGTCACTAGCACGAAGTAATACAGTGTTGACATAGCAACGTAGATTCATTTTTGTATTAAATTGTGACCACGGTTTTATATTTAGAGTGCCTCTTGCCTATACAAGACTTATATAAAGGCTGCAAATCACGGAATATACATAGTATATGTAGTGAATTAATAGAAACTTGTAATTTTATGGTGAAAATTGTACGCTGCGTTATGATATGTGACTCAATAAGAAGGTAATGGGTAATATCACTTTGTCAATTTGTTGTTTGGTTTACTGTGATGTCAGTTGTCGGTAGATAGCGCATCCAATTATGTGTTTACATTCAAATATTATTGTATCTGCAGTCAAGTTGTTTAGGGTTAAGTTTTTTTGCAATTTAAGTGGCATACCTAAATATAGAACTCAAATTGCAATTGTCCTAAGTTCCTGTAGATGTACGTTAATTATTGTATATTGGTACAATTGTTTTAATTGTAATATGTTTATTTAAGTTTTCTGACTTAGTATTTGTATTAGCATCGATGATTTGTCGACGATGGAAGGAAGTGTTAATACAAGTTTAGTGTAATACAAATTTAATTCAGCACAAGTTCAAATTATGTAGGTTTATTATTATTTATAGAGCTTAATGTGTTTCCATATCAAAGGATATAATTTCCTTAAACTGTTTTATTTAAACATTCATTGTTGAACTTTTAGATTAGGTGATAATCTGTTTTTGCCTTAACTTTATTAATATAATAGTACATAATGTTGTAATGTGGAGCAGTACAGTTTTGTTTATTGAAGAGTACTTATATCTAAAAATATAAATTCACAAACAAATTGGTATCACGTTTCGTCAATTCTTCAACAGTATTCAATGGGTCGTCCATTGCTGTGGATCACTGTAACTTTTGAAACAAATGTAAGCATATCATAGCTGTAAAAATACAATTTTGACAAATAAAAGCTCTACAATCATTACACACAATAATCAATTTTTATTTATAAACCTAAAATCCTAAGCATCAGCCAGGTACGTTTAATGCCTTCCTAAAATAAAGCACACTGTTTTGAAGACGAACGGTTTGTAATGACGGTGTTTTGTTTCGGCAGATGTGCCTGGACATGTCGTGCTCGTCCCCGAGCGTGGCGAGCGTGCCGAGTCCGATCCCCGCGCCCCGCAGCCCCGCGCTGCCGCTGTGGTCGCCGCTGCTGGCGCTGCAGGCCTGCCGCCTGCGCAGGTACCTCAGCGACGACTGCATGACCTACCCCAACAGGCAGCTGCTCTCGGAGCGCCGGCGCTGCGGCGTGTGCCTGGCGACCTTCCCCTCCGCCTGGCTGCTGGAGCGCCACGCCGCGCTGCAGCACGCCACCGCCGCCTCCTGCGAGGACAAGCCCTTCGTCTGCGAGCAGTGCGGCCAGAGCTACCGCTACCGGTCGGCCTACGTCAAACACAGAGAACAGAACCACCGCGCCCGACTCCCCGCTGACAAACTGTTCACGTGCGACGTCTGCGGCATGCAGTTCCGATACCTCAAGTCGTTCAAGAAGCATCGGCTCAATCACACCCTGGAACGACTCCACACCAAGAACACAGACCCGGCCGATATCGAGCAGGTTACCAGCACCAACGAAGCTCTGATTGGGCAATGTGGCGAGATGGATCTGTCGATGAAGAAGAGGACGCGGACTGACGCTCCTAACTCCTCCCCAATTGACGTCATCCGCGACGCCGAGCAGGACAGCACCGTCGACTCCAACGGACCGACCGACTCCGTCGTCACAGTCGATGACTCGACCGACTGTAGGAACTCCAGCGCCGAAAGTGAAACCAAGCGAGAGGAAGAGCCACCAGCCGAGGGCCGTCGTAGAATTCCCGTATCATTCGCAAGCGTCAGTTCAATGGCTGACAGTTCGGAGAGCGAGAGGTCCGAGAGCATGAAGCACGATGCAGTCGGTCCGCATGGCATACTGGGCTTCCTGCAGAACGACGACCGCCAGCGAGAGCGGGAGAGGAGATTCGCCTGTCCGTTCTGCGGCAAGTGCGTCCGCTCGAAGGAGAACCTGAAGCTGCACGTGCGGAAGCACACGGGCGAGCGTCCGTTCGTGTGCTTGTTCTGCGGGCGCGCGTTCGGCGGCAAGAGCGACCTGACGCGCCACCTGCGCATCCACACCGGGGAAAGGCCCTACCACTGCGAGGCTTGCGGCAAGTGCTTCGCCCGCGCCGACTACCTGTCCAAGCACCTCACCACGCACGTCCACAACACGCGCTGAACCACCGTCCGCACTCTCCACACGGATACCTCTAATAGATAATGACCGAGTCATATTGTAACATTAAAGTGGTATATTTTTTAATACATTTTTACAACCATATTATAATAAGCAGGTTTAATTAAGGTTTTACAGGATTGTTTCATTTTTAAATATTTATAACTATTTATTTATTTTACAGAACTACATGGAGACTGGCATTTGTCTGCCTTTAAGCAATAATAGAATAAATGTATTTTATGGTACATCATATTTGAATATACAGTAAATGGCCGAGTTTTGTCTTAGGAATAACTTTTATTTATGAACAAAAAATTGTTTTTTTAAGCAACAATAGGCTTTCAGTTTACGCCATATTTTTATATGCTTATAATAAAATACCACTCATTCCAGAAGAGAAGTTAGGAAAAATTGATAGTCGAGACGATAGGTTAGTAGAAGAATGCAAAAAGCTGTGATTGTATGATTAAGACCAGTCAACAAGTTTTAGAACATCGAAAAATATGTTTTACGTAATTTAAATTATCTAATAAGATATAAAAGAATAAATTATAGTTTTAAGAAATCTCTCTGTGCCAAAAAATGTACCTCATAACATAAAACAAGTAGATAAACAAAATGTTACTTTGTTTTTCGGTTATTTTGGTACTCGAATATATATATTTTAACAGTAGAACACGTCCATCGAATATCTATATTATACAGCAAGATTTTCTCCGTTACCACAGATATATGAAGTACCTACTTTTTAATATACAACACAATATAACAAAATGCTATATAACTTTACCTTAACCGTACCAAAACTACTAGAACGTGTCTAATTCTTAATATAGGAACGATATATTAACTTATATAATAAAATCCACTGCCGATATTGTGATATTAACTCTCGAAGAGTAGCTAACAACCACACGTGGAATAGAAATATTTTTTACAGATTAAAAAAAAACTGAATGTCAATAATTCCGTGTCTCCTTGTTACTTATTAATAATGAAGACGTGTATTTTATTTAATACTTTGAGGGGAATGCAAAGAAAGTGAAATATGAGTCGTTGAGAAAGGTATTTATTTAATTATTTACGTTTCCTTAACTAAGTTTTTCTGGGTAAACGAACACGAGCAAACTAGCAATTTAGCCCTGCCCTTAAATTAACATCCAATTGTGATGGAGCACCTTTATTGATGTCACTTATTATATATTTATTCACACTTCTGAGAGCGTGTTATTCAGAAAATATGTTGCTATGTCAATTAAAAACTTAGAATAAGGCTTTATGCAATTTTCTGTATGTTCTAGTATTTTTGGTACACAAATACATTTCAAATAACAATTATTTAAAAAACTAACATGTTACAATAGTAAAGCAACGAATCAACCAGTTTTATAAAGTAAAGATATATTGTTAAACAATATAAAATAGTATATTTAGTTAGAAAGTTAATATAATAGCGGTTACAGAATTATTACCTGTTTAATTTAATTTATATTTGTTTATTGTTACATTATACAGTTGTAGTGTGGTATAACAGTCATTGCCAGAGGGATGTGTAATTATATTAGGTAGTCGAAACATTTAGTATAAACCAAGAAGCAATACTCGGAAAAGATTATTTTTACGATCATAATACTCACTTTGGTTAAAGGAGCCTATACTAAAATTTTTACTTTCATCTTCTTTAGAACTAAATATTTTTACCTTTGTCTGATTCAACCAGTTTGTGGACCTTATTAATAGGGTTAATTTAGATTGTATTTCATCCGATTTATTAAAAGGTTCACTTTAAACGTAAAACTAAACGATAAAGCAAAGGTAGTTCAAGTGAGAGTTTTGTATTCGCTCCGCGTGAGTTTACCATCGAATGAAAATTATCAAAATTCTTGTAAGTGATTGTAGATATTACCAATAATATGACAAAATTAATATTCGTAAATATTCAAAATTGATGTTGACTGTTTTATTATTATATATCAGCAGTAGTTATTGATGTTGTGGTGTACTTTAGTGTCTTTAAAAATTTATAGTAAACCATTCAATTTGGTAAGATATTTGTGACGAAATAAGATCTTGGAAAGTTTACGCAGAGGTCAAGTGTTTTTGTATCCTCTTTATTGAAATCACTGTTAGAATACAAGTGGTACCAATAAATTGCTAGTCTATTCATGCATAAATGACATGAAATATGTGCATGGAGGTCCTGAACCAATTGAGTGGTTTATATTGCGATAATCTGTAGTTTTAATAATTGGTGTGGTATATTATTTGTGTTTGTTCGTGTATCATATAATAGATAAATTAATTGCAGATTCTAAAAATATTTAGAGCACTGCAAATGTTTTGTAAATAAGAGTGCTGAACGATTTCAAATGTGATAAAATAGAACTTAAGTGTTTTTTTTTGTTTTTACTGAAGCACTACCATCGTTTTAAAGGTTTTATTTAAGGGTTGAAGTTTTAACATATCTTTTTAATATTTTAATGTAACCCATTTTAACAGTGATTCTGTGGACTGTGAGTGAAGGGCATTATTTAATACTTATGTGTATATTTAAAGCGTGGTTTAAGTATTTATAAAACAATAGAAACGTATTTGAGGACGTTCAGTCTAGCTTAAATACAGTAAAAGAAAACCACGCACAATTTTATACCGTTTTATAGAAATGACATCTGTCTCCGTCCAGTAAATGTCAACTCTTCTTAGTCAAATACGTCGCTGTCAACGTCACGGCGCGATGACGTTTACGTTCAGAATGATTTAGTCTTCGCTCAGTCAATTTGTATCATTAGAGGTTCTTATTATCTCTTTTATTACTTCATGTTATTAATTTAAGTTACACTCTCTCGGTCCAGGTCTTAAATTCAAACGATCACATGATTGTTTATTTTAATGTAGGTATTCAGTTAAAGAGTGGTGTGTTTTTTGTTTATTTGTGAATAGTTCTGTGGTTGCTATGATTGTGATATTACTTTAAGTCAAGGCAACGATAAATGCAATGAACGTTCCATTCTGTACCATGGGTCAAGGATAGAAAGCTAGACTGATTTTGGGTAGCAACAAACGTAGGCCTCGAGTTTCCCCAGTCAATGAAGATGTTTCTCAAATATATTTATTATAATAGTTGATTTTAAATATTTCAATGCCAAACCACAGCTTCAATAGTTAATAACATTAAACAATAAGAGAGTTTATTTAATTTTAAAAACATAATTTATACAAATCTTTTATATACCGACTTTAAATTATTTTTCAGATGTACTGATTTTTATATAACTCCTTTTACAATAGAGGTAAGAGTAGATAATGTAGATGGTCTATTAACAGTGTGGTGCTAAAACGTGTAAAGATATGTGATAGAACTGTTCTTCAGAGTCGTTTTATTTATTATCAATCCAATAGATAAATGAAGATTTGGACTTTTAATTCAACACAATCGTGGATCGCCAAATTTCCTTGTTTCAGGAAAAATATAAATGGTAGCTTGACATTTAACTATTGGTTTTTAAACTGAAAACTTTTTTGAAAATATTCTGTCAAACTAAATTTAAAACTTCTGTGTGTATAATTGGTACTGTGTGTAAAAAAATATGATTTAAATATAATTGACCAAACTTCCGCGACATTGGTTTAAAATTTAGGAGTAAGTAGTATGTTCTGTGTCTAAAACTTCGATCGTCCATTTCTTAAAGCCAAGTTATTGGAGAATTTGAAACACTCTATCGAGGAGCTAGTTAGTGAATTTTAATTATAAGTTCAGCTAATTGAAATTGGCGCTTGTATCTTGTATTATAATATTTGTAACTTGTTTTATGGCCTTACTAAGGATAATGTTATCTTGGAATTGTGTAAAAAATAATATATACTTACCTAACATAAAATTCTTAAGGTGTTGAACATAAAGAATAGCAAAAGAAACTTTCAAGAGTTAAGTTTCTTAACTTTTTTACAGAGGGATGATATTGATATGATTTTCTTTGTATTATATGATATATACGATTCATATTCAGAAGTCGTAGTTAATGGAACTGTTATAAGTATATATTTTTTAATTATATATTTCAGATTATTGTTGTTATATACAAATGAGCCTGTTTTATATTTTTACCACAAAAAACATTCAAACAAGATGTGTTACCGGAATGTTTTCTTTTGAGTAACATAATGTCAAAATGTCCATATAATTTAACATTGTCCATTTATCCATAATTTGTCGTAGATATAGTTTCGTATTTTGGATGTGTATTATACCACTATCTAAATTTAAAAATGCTATTGTGTATATTATTTCATTATTGGTGTGCAAAATTATAGTAAATGTCTTGGATCTCTTAAAATTAAATAAAAAAGACAAAAACACTTTACGAAATTTCTAAATGTGCAATAATTATGTGTGTGTAGTGTTACCATTAGGCGTAAAATTTTTAGCTATATAAATATGGTTACTGATATATTTGTATTATATTTCATTAAGTGAATACTTCCTCGTGAACAATCTGTAGTGAATGTGATTGTTCACTAAGAAATACTTTTATTTAATGAACAGTTGTTCGTAATTTTAATGAAATGTCAAATGATCTCATTCATTGAAGCAGTAACTGTGTTTATGTAGAATTATTAAATGAATATTTGGCACTTAAAAAAAAGGCACATTTTCCTATTGTAATTTGAAATGGTTTGAAAAGTGTTGAAAAGGATTTGTTGGTAATTGGTTTCATAATGAAATATACTTGTTTCAAGAATTAAATATGTTTTATTTGTTGATCTTAAACATTTTTGGTATTTAATGGGTAAACTGTTAACTAGTATGAATGAATAGGTTATAGAGTTAAAACATTATTTCTTTTATATCCCTCTCTCAATATGCCATTTATAAAATATTCGACCAAACTCACCCTTTTCCTGACTTTATTTGTTACCCTTGTAACCTTCCTCACTATTTTTACGTAATTGCCTTCTTTCGAGCAAGGAAAATAATACGATACATGGCAACAGATAGGTAAATATCAATTTGGTATGGGTACCCTTTAAAAAAAGTAAAAGGAATTCAAAACAAAACTTGAAGTATATGCTTTAATTTTATTGTTGTTACAAGCAAAACCCAAGAATGACTAAACTACAACCTAAATACAATAGTTGATAAAAAGGCTTTCCGCGCAAAGGCTATGACGTGAGATTACCTTATTATATTGCCAGTCGCCTTTAAACTAAACTTATTAATACGCGGATCACCTTAAGCAGCAGACAAATAAATCAAGACATCCAGACACACTCGTCTGCCACATCACAAAGTAAGGAACTTATACTTCTTTGATTTCAAACTTGTCATGATTCTGCTTGACCTCGTCCATAATGACTTCTTTAGCCATATTTCTCGAATACTCGTACCCCATACCCTTGGCGAATGGGGCGGCTGAATCGTCAATGCGTTTCATCAGTATATCTGCCAGTTCCTGGTCGGTGTACGGGGCAGCGAGGGCACCCAGCACCAGGACCAACACCAATACTAGGGTCAGCTTCATCATAGACACTTCCTTGATTAGTAAGTTATCACTTCAAGACACTTGGAGGAACTTAGAAGACACTTGACTTGTTTGTATTCCTTGGACTGATCGGTGAGTGAATTGATGCTACAAAAGTACTCAACGCAGCTTTTATACGGTTTCAGAAAACTTAAGACTTGACTTTTTGACATCAAAATGATAACGCTATCGGTGCGACAAAACAGGAAAATGGTAAGTAATAATGGCTGATTGGAACTCCATTGTTTCTAGACAGTTTTTAAATCTACCTTTAGAATTTTTAGGACTGTTAGGCAATGCAGGTATCTTACAAGTTATTTAGCGGTTACTACGCATGTGAGGTAAATTAAACAAATAAATAAATCTCCAGACTATCACACCAACTGTGTGGCCCTAAACTAAGCAGAGCTTGTACTATAGGTACCACACAATGGACTAGGGGAGAACCTAGTTACACCCAGACACGAGCCAATTTCGAAAAACCATTTTGACGAAATTGATCCGACCCGGGGATCGAAGCCGGAACCATCCGCTTAGCAGTCCGGTACATACCTATGCCGCTGCACCACAGAGGTCGTCAAACTACGAACCTTTGTATAAAGTAAAGGTTTAAACTAAAAAAAAAAAACAAAATACAAATATAGCTTAAACGCCGCTTAATTTGTAATATAATATAATGAAAGCTATGTCAAAACGTTTATTTTTAAAACTAAAATATAATTTGGCATATTTGCATAATTCAGTAGTAAGTACATGCCATAGGTATTTTTTTCTAATAAGTTTAGATTTGGAAGAGGAAAATAAGAAATACCTACAAAGATACGATTTAGTATGGTTGAAATAGGGATTGACGACGCTCTTAAAAATTCCTCAACGAGAAAATGTAAACTTGTTTTGCGACGGTTCGGCATGTTTTAAAAACTGAAGACTGAACGAAGAAGTCGACGACGTAGAGCAAACAAAGGCGCAACCTTTTAGCAGGCAAGGGCCGCATGGTGAAAAAATTGACCAAAGGCGGGCCTTGTAATTATAATATAGCAAAAAAAAACAATGGTTTTAAATTTAATAAACATGTGAAATTTTATTTTATATGTATATTTTTTTAATACATTCCGCACGCGGCCCGCGGGCCGCGGGTTGCACACCGCTGACGTAGAGTATAGGTATTATGTTTTGTCAAATTCAGTGCTACAAAATATTTGATTTTATTTATTAACTAGCTGACCCGGCGAACTTCGTACCGCCTTAGCGTTGCAATGACGCACAACTTTATATGTATATTTTTCAATATTTCTGAGAGATTTTCTTAATATTTTTTCCGTAAGAACCTTCTCCTAATAATAACAAATACAACAAAAAAAGAATTAGTGAAATCGGTCCAGCCATTTACGCGTGATGCCGTGGCCAAGGAAAACGGGTTTCATTTTTATATATATAGATGTACATACTTATGTACTTACAAAAACTTACTTAAAACAATATTTATGTTTATAAAAAAAGTATTGATATAAAAAGAACATTTTATTTTCTGGAATTACTAGTTTATCTATGTTACCGGTCATTTAATACACTTCAAACATACTTACTTTATAAGTAATTATAGTTTTTTAACGGCGGTTTCCAAAGCTCTGATGGGTAGGTAGATACTCAATAAAAAGCTGTAGAAACATATTCATCACACGATACAAATATGCAGAGACGAACTTATGAACCTGCTTTTATTTTTTATGTCTTTCTCAATGTGACTTTATCAAAAAAATATGACGGGGGACTGAGGGCGCAGGGACATTTGTCTCTTCTTCCTTCTTCAGAGCTCATCATTGTGCGGGTTTTCTTGCAAAAGTGGTTTTGTAATCGTCTTTAGGTAAATTCACAATTCGACTTCAAAGTCGTAACACGTAAATTAAAGGAACTTGACAGATTCAAGGTTGGAAAAAAGTGAATCCAGAATATCTCATAAATCAAATTCAAAAATGCACATAGACTACAAAACATGTCCACGAGATGTATGCTACCGCCTCTCGCAAGGACTTACAATATTTGCAATGAGCAGTTTTTAAAAAAATAAAAATAAAATAGTTCATACAAATTCGCTAGATGGCGCTGAACAAACTAAGTAGGTACGCAGGTGGACCTTTAAATAATAAATAACCAATAACGACGAATAATAAATGACCAACTAACCGAATTTTTTTGCTTGTGTTATATTTCATAATTTGACATATTTTATGCGAAGGACATAAAATTGTGGATAATTTATTTGATAAAAGCCTTTACTTAGGTACTCTTTATCCCGGAAAAGTATATACAGAAGAAAACAAAGTTAATTTTCCAGTTTGTTCCCTAAACATGATAACTGTACCAAATCCTACTAATATTATAAACGTGAAAGTTTGTGAGTTGGTAGGTATGTATGGATGAATGTATGGATGGGTGTTTGTTACTCTTTAACGTAAAAACTACTGGACGGGTTGGATGAAACTTTGCAGTAATATAGGTATATCAGAATAACACATAGGGTACCTACTTTTTACCGCAAGAAAACTTCTCATTCCCACGGAAAACAGACTTCCACGCTACCGGAGACTCCGAAACACCTAAGTACCTTACATAAATAAAGAGGACTACACAAAACTCGGAGCATAATCTTTAATTTTTATTGACACTACAAAAACCCAATACTATAACCAGACTATGCATAGAACTTAAATACAATGGTAATAACCATTAGGTTATACCATAACTAAAAGTATGTCCGCACACAGGAAATGGCGATTAATGAGCAATTGAATCTTATGGGTAGATACCTAAGTATTTATACATTAATGCTGCCAGTTGTCTCTTAACTAAAACTACAGACACGTATTACTTCTCTCTACCACTTGTATGCAGACGATCTACAAATTTATAGGCACACGGCGGTAAATAATCTAAATTATGCTATTTCTGCTGTTAATATGGACCTTGACTCAATTGCTGAATGGACCCTATCATTTGGCATCACAATTAATCCTAAAAAAACCAAGGTTATCTTAATAGGAAGTTCTAGAATATTGTGCCAAATCAATTATAATGACTTACCGGCAGTACATTTCAATGGTGAACTGCTACCTTATAGTCAAACTGTCAAAAATCTTGGCCTGCTTTTCGATAACACTCTTTCTTGGACAGCCTATCTTGACGATGTTAGTAAGAAGATGTACGCCGCTAACAGTAGTCTGCGTAGACTGCAAAACTTCCTTCCTACCTCCACAAAAATTGCGCTAGCTCATTCCATCCTGTTCCCGATCCTTGACTACGCTGATGTCTGCTGTACTGACATTACTGAGGAGCAACTTAACAAACTTGAGCGTCTTCAAAACTTGGCAATCCGCTTCATTTTCGGTATACGCAAGTATGACCATGTTTCCGAATTTCGCAAGACGCTCAAGTGGCTCCCAATCCGCCTTCGAAGGAATGCTCACGTCCTGTGTCTCCTCTACCGTGTCCTTTTTGACCCCAAAACTCCTGGGTACTTGAAAAAACGTTTTTCCTACCTGTCTGACTGTCACGATCGCAACCTTCGGTCTGATAATAGGCTCACACTTACTTACCCTCTTAATCATACGAATTACTATAGCAAATCTTTCACCATTGAAGCTATCAAACTCTGGAATATGTTACCTATCACTGTACAATCGGCACCAAGCATCTTAACTTTTAAAAATCGCTTGCATGAACATTTTCTTTCTTTATGTTAAGTATTACTGTGTATTATTTGATATATATAATATATATATATATATATATATATATATATATTTATGACTTAACTATTTATTATATGAATATGTATGTATAAATGTATTTATTATAACATAGAATTATGTATTTAGTATATGTTATTATTATGTATTTATTCTGTGTATAGACGTAAATGAATCTAGGACTCTAAATATAGATTTTTATTTTTAATTATTTTAAATTATTTATATTGCATTCCTGTACCGTTGACCGCAATTACTTTTAATTATGTTCTTTTTCCACAACCGGCTTGTCAGGAAGAAATCGCTTAAAGCGATATGGCCGCCTTTTGTTTTCCTTTTTTTGTTTAATCTTGTGTAAATTTTTGTGTCTTATGCAATAAAGAGTTTTTTATTATTTTTTATTATTATTATTACAGACAAAGGATTCACTGGTCCAGTCACGCTCGTCTGCTTCTCAAAACGTACAAATTACACTTTTAGCTCTTCGCCTTTGTTTTTTTCCTCGGCCTGCCGCGCCTTCACTGCCTGCATGATAATATCCTTAGCGAAGTCATTCGACCATTGCTTCGCAAAGCTGTCGGCAAAAGGAGCAGTCGCATGCGCAATGCGCTGGTCCAATAAAGCACTGAGTTCCTGGTCAGTATACGGGACAGCGAGGGCACCCAGCGCTAGGACCAACATTAACACTAGGGTCAGCTTCATCATGGTCACTGGAACTGATTTGGAGCACTGGATTGATGGAACTGCTTGACTTTTCAAGATTCTTGGGCGTGAAGGAGAAACTTTCTAGCAGATACTTGATTGTGTAAGTTAGACTGATCGCTGTGATCAAGTGAGTGTAGTAGAGAACTGATGCTACAAAGTGCTCGACGCAGCTATTATACGGTTTCAGAAAACTTAACTGATGACCTTTTGACATTACAGTGATACCGCTATTGGCGCACCGAAACAGGAAAATGTATACTTACAATAAATTGAAAACTTGAACATTTAGACAGCTTTTAAATCCTATTGTTATTATTTCATCATAATTATGAGACGTCCACTCCCACAAAGATTCTGATAGCAACCCGTTCTTGCGATACCTCGTTAGGAACTCTACTTATATCTTCTATCTTCTATATATATAAAAATGAAACCCGTTTTCCTTGGTCACGGCATCACGCGTGAATGGCTGGACCGATTTCACTAATTCTTTTTTTGTTGTATTTGTTATTATCAGGAGAAGGTTCTTACGGAAAAAAATATTAAGAAAATCTCTCAGAAATATTGAAAAATATACATTTAATTTTGCATATTTTAAAAAACGCGCGTAACTAATGTCAATGTCATTCATAGCCATAGATTATATTGAAAGAGCATCGTTTGTTTTGCTGTCATCGTAGTAGTGCATCATTGCAACGCTAAGGCGGTACGAAGTTCGCCGGGTCAGCTAGTTTTGATATAAATCTATAGAATTTCTAACACTTTAAAGCGATGTGACCTATTAAATATAAGGTAGGTTCCGAAATGTTTTGGTTTTTACTACGAGCACTAGGCATGTTTTTTGCCTGAATTGAAATTGAAACCAATATTTAATTAGCGCATTTTTATTTTATTTTAGATTTAGTTGACATTTTATTTTATTCCGTGAAAAGTTAAAGCTAAAAATAATCCGTACCAAAGTAAACTATATATTTAGGTACCTATTAAACAAATTTATTAAATGCGTATTTACGCGTGTTTAGAGGAACATCTACTCTGTGTTAATAATAAAAAAATAAGTACTCAGTCGGAAAAAGATTCAGTTAAAAATTTATTTCTTTAAATCATAAAACACAAGAAATAGAAAACCTTTTCAATTATAATACTTAAAGAAAGAGTTTCTAATAATAACAAAGATTACCTAACACTTCTCCTAGTGCTAAGTATAAAAATGGAACAATTTTTTGGTCATTTTTCCTGTTATTTTGCAATTTCTCTGGGATCACTAGTTTATCAGTTTGTAACTAATCGGTCATTTATTATATAAATAAGCAATAACGTTAATATGTAATTTTATCTCATAGTTATTTACATTTTTTTTTTCAAAATACGTATTTATTTAGCTATTTAGTAGGGTATTTTTACAACTTTTTAAAATAACTTTTTTATTTCATTTTTCATTTTTTTAACAGATATGCAAGTACTTCAGAAAAATGATATTATCATTGCATCATTATTACATAGTAAGTCGCTATTCGTGTCTGTTTGTATGTTTGTCCTCTAACTTCTCCCAAACCATGTAACGGATGTAAATGCCGTTTCCACCATCCTTTAGAAAATAAGTTTTTTTTTAATAAGAGGTGGGTAGGTAAAGAAGGAACATACTTGAGTTTTTTTAGGAAAACCAAAATTTAATGTTACGTTAACCAATCGCGAATTGGGCTCCAAAGCTCCGTCACTTGTAAAGCTTTAAATAGTTAAAATTTATTTTGGATACAATTTAAAATATAAAATTATGACATCAAATCGTAGCTTTTGATGTAGGCATGTGAATTAAACATATTTTATAGTAACATTTTGCTTTATCTTAATAAATTGAAATAATTCTATTGCGATATTTTTATGCAGACAAAAATCCCGGTGAAGCTTCGGTTATTTTCTCAAGTTGGCGCCGAAGCTGCATATTCTGAAAGTTAAATGAACTATTAGGTAATTTAATAACCAATACTTAATTGACAACATTCTCAATTTAGAACACTCAAAAAACTATTTTTGCACGTTAGCAAAAACTCAAAGTTTACGTGTTTAGGACCTTTTTAGTTTGCCTTATGTAACATTTTTCTTTCGCCCTTACATAGGTATACTTAGTTTTCACGAATATAAAAAATAATCCTCAACTGTTTTCAGGAAAAAACCGTTCAATAATCAAATTACTTATCTAAATTATTTTGTTTGTATAGAATTTGATTCAATTGAAATATTTACGCGATCATAACTTGAACACTAATTTTAATGGATTATTACGCATTCATTTATTACTAGTGGCCCGCGACTCCGTTCGCGTGGAAGTCGGTTTCCCGTGGGAATGAGATGTTTTCCCGCGGTAAAAAGTATCATATGTGTTATTCTGATGTATAACCTAAATTACCGCAAAGTTTCATGCAAATCCATCCAGTAGTTTTTACGTGAAAGAGTAACAAACATCCATCCATCCATCCATCCATACATCCTCACAAACTTTCACATTTATAATATTAGTAGGATTAAAAAAGGTAAGATTTTCGTGCACGGTCTTGGTAAAAATGCCAAAACGTCGGAAAATAACATTCAAATTAATAATGGTATTTTTATCGTCAAGATATAACTTACCTCTCTCAAAAGCTCGTCTTCTCTATCGGCTGCAATCTTCAGCATTTGTTTGGATCGCTCCAGCAGTATGTCCTTGTCTTGTATGCTGCGTTTTAGATTAGCTATCTCTATCTTGTACGAGTCTAGTTGGCTACGACCCTGAAACGAAATGTTTTTGTTTGGTTTTGCAATGAAGCAATAAGACTAACTATTGGTCCATTTGTCGGAAGATAGACAACGCTTATAGACTTTTCAACGCACTTGCTCAGAGAGTAAGCCTTAAAACACCGTTTGTGGGCCATAAACCGACCTATTACTCACTTGTGTATAATAATATTACACACTAGTGCATTATATAACGATCCCTACAAAGTTAAGGTAGTGCTTTACTGCAATTTATTTGCTGTTCTGTTAAAACCAATCTGTTAGTAAACAGAGTATTTACAATTTGATCGGGTTATACCTACAGTTTTTTTTTGTAACAACAAAGAGGTTTTATGCCACTGAAAATATTTAGAATAAATTAATGTGTCCATATTAAAAAAACACATTTATTATTATCAAATTAATTGATAACGAACTGTAATTTGATACAAAATGTATTTTATCTCAAAAAGTTTGTATAACGGCTGGTTGGCGCGTGCAAAAAAAAGTTGAGCGTCATTTCCCGAATTCTTTATATTTTGTTTACATTGCATTTGTTCCTGTGTTGGAAAACTATTTATGCAAAATATAAGAGTATTTCCTCGCAAGTGTGTTGAAAAAGTGCGTATGGTACTCGTGAGCAACATGTTCATTATAAGTACACTTGGCTGACTTATGCCAAGCAACCCTCAGCCTCGTGTATAATGAACAAGTTTGCACACTTGTATCATAATATAATATTACAGGATTAACAGGCTCCCTGTCCCCATAGTATTTTTTTTAAATGCTTACGCGCCGACTTTTTTTATTACCTATCAGGTACGTTCTTCTTTGTATTTTTAGAGGGTAATTATTTATTTAGATAAGCCACGCACTCAAAAAAAAACTTGACAATTTGCCTACCTCTAACTTTGATTAATCGGACAGGGAACTTATACCTAAATGTCCTAAGAGGTTCGTATTAATAAATTAATTACAAATCGTGCACAAATGCTCCAAATTATAAAAATCATATTTGGGAAAATGGTAAATTTTTTCAAGTTCTGTTGAACACCAATATTGTAATTAGAAACGGAAAAATTTAAGTAAATACCTTAATAAATACTCATACCTTTTCAAATCCGCTGCGCCCACTGCCGGGCCTCGAGTCCCCTCGCTTTATACCCGATTTCTGCTCCGACTGCAGTTTACTTACCAATCCTAGTAAACAAAAAATAGAAACAGTCAAATAAAATACACTTTATTGAATTTTACTTTTCTTTATTTCACCTAGTAGAAAATGTTTGCCTGGGTAGGTCAACTATTTTTTATAAAAGGACTTTAAACAACAGAAACATAATTAATAAAAAAGTTATGATAATAAATTTAAAACAATAATTAAAATACAAATAAAAAAACACGTGTGGTACTCGGGGACTGCCGCGGTAGAGCTATTGCATGACCGAAGTCTGTGAAACTGTGCTACGAGCACAGAACTTTTAACAATTGTTAATATCGTTACTTTGTCATTTGTTTCGTTGATTTGTATGAATATTAGCGATGACATCTGTCAGAATAACGAAATTAACGATCGTTATGAGTTACATGCTTCCACTGCTGAAACGACGTTTGACGATGCACGGCTTTCAACGCCGCACCGCTGTATTTTCGTTCGGAATTTTTTGATTCGATCGCCACGCTCAAAGCTTGCGATATAAGCTATGCAATAGCTTAAACAAGAGAATATAAATGTATTGAGAAAATTTGAAACTACTTACTGAAATAATTTTATAAAATGTTCTACCATTTCCCAGCAGCGGTTTCAGCCGTAGCAAAATGAACTTGGCGCGGAATTATTACTTTCAGGTATATTATTTTCCCTAGTACTTATTTATTTATTTATGTTTATTTGGGGGGCTTACATCTACATCTAATAGTACGTAGTTAGATTTCATCACTACTACTTAACTATAAACATAAGCATTTTCCCTGAACCTAGTAACCAGTCGCAGCCATACCTCTCAGAGTAAGTATGGTCTGCTCGAGGTCGTTGACCCTGTGACTGGAGCCGCCCGAGTGCTGCGTCTCCAGTGACGTCACGCGCAGGGTCAGCTGGACGTTCTCTTCCTTCAGCATTGAGCAATAACTACACGAAGGAAGAGAATAGGTTGCTCAGGCCCAATTGCAGGGAACGTTTTAACCTCGGGTTAGATAACTCAGATTTAAATGGCGCCACCATCGATTGCAATAAGAAATCGATGGTGGCGCCATTTAAACCTGAGTTAGCTAACCCGAGGTTAAAACGTTCCCTGCAATTGGGCCTTAGAGTTAAAAACAAAACGTTCAAATAAGATTGGAATATTTCCAAACACTTGCTTTATATTAGTTTTTTCAATACACTAATTTGATTAAAAATTAAGAATGAATTTATGTTAATAGTTTTCATTCTAGGGAACCGTCCTGTTAGAAAAATCACCTACCGCAATTCCTTTCAAGCGCTGTCTACACAATTCTTCAAAATATTTAAACTAAGTATACTAACAAAGCAAATTTGTGTTACATATAAATTGCAATCAGTGTATAAAAAATCAAAACAGCCCTCACGGTCAAAAAAGTAAAGTTTTACCTCTTCCAATAGTCGAGTTCCGGTTGCGGGCCATCTTTGTTCTGCATGGGTGTTTGTATCTGCGCCTCCAGCAGTGAAGACTCCAGTTTTAGGACCTGACCTTTCAGTGACGTCACTTCAGCCAGAGATTTCTCGTACTCAGATACTAGGACTTCGTTACCCTTTCGTTAGAAGAAAGAGGATTTGATTAATGGTGGTAATCACTGCCATTCCCTGTTGCAGCCTGGGTCTGATATTTAAGCTTGAGTAAGACAATCTTCATCACTTTTATCATTAAAAAGTATGTAGCAAAGTCGCTATTAATGAGTTTGTATGTTAGTCCACTAAATTCTCCTAAACCAATTTACGCCTTTTATTGCGGTATTTACTATCTTATAAGTTTATTTTTCACTAAAATTTGCAAACAAAGAACATTATTTAAAAGTTTAGAGAACAATTTGGCCAAAATTACACCATTGCGAAGCGTGGGAGGGTTTCTAGTTGTAGATGAAACTCAATGTTAGGCTTTCTTCGTAACTAGTTTAAAGCCTTTGGTTTCTTAGGCACTACCGCTTGGCACTACTAGTTGAGTCAAGGGAAATTTTTCATTCCCGTGGTAGTGCTATGGTTAAAATCACATTTCCAGTGACACTACCTTGTTGCCAGTAGATTCATGGGAAATTAATTTCCCATGGCACGATTTATGACTATAGAGACTTATATCCATACGGAGTGTAAAAAGACTGCTTCCGAAAACAAAAACTGTGCATTGCTAGAGGGATAATTTCGGTGAACTTTTTTATGATTTAAAAAAGTTTTTTTTAACCTTATTTTACGAAATTGCATTGTTACTATCAGATTTTGCGATGATTTCATAATAGTGTTTTAATTTAATTTGCAATGTAAATAATCGCACCTGAACTATCAGTTGATGTGTGGGCGATGATTTCAAGCGGCGAATATGACTTTTTAATCCTTAAAAAATTTTTCGGTTATCCATCATCTGATGCCCCTGGAGTAATGCGAGTTTATATTGCAAATAAAATTAAAACACTATTTAATTTTAAATAAGCCTGAAATTTGGTAGTACAAAATCAATTTGTTATAATTATTAAAAAAATTAAAATACTTATAAAAACGAACGAAGTTTTCGAAAGTATAAAAAGGGAAAACAAAGATTTAGGCATGCCAAAGAGGATAATGATTTTGTTATAACAAATAACTTTTATTTAAAAAACTAATCATATTAACTGTTTTATTTTACTTTGCTACATCTACTTATAGTCTATTCGAGTTAAGAAAATAGTGACAACTACAGGATAAGGGTGTATTCACAGTGGAGTAAAAGTACGAAAGAAATATAATAATTTTATAAACAGTATTTTCAAAATCAAAAACCGTTTTCTTCGAAGGTCAGACTTCAACTGGTCACTGTGAACTCGACTTTTTAATTTCTAGCATTTTAATTGGCTGGGGGGCGTGGCCAGGCCAGCTGACAACGATCACTCACAATTTTCTTAACGCGAATAAACTATAGTATCAGTATTGGTAATGAGTTAATGATACGGGAGATTTTGTTATATGCGGGAAAGTAAAATGTCCCTTGACTCAACTAGTAGTGCCAAGCGGTAGTGCCAAAGGAAACGAAGGGTTTCAAGCACAGTTGAATTTACATGACGCAATTCTTTGCACCTGACTATTGTAAATTCGATAGGTCATAATGCATTTTTAAAAATGGAAATGGTATCTGGACTTACCTTTTCAGCTACTTCCAAAGCGGCAATTCTTCTTTGTTGTGCTTCTACTCTCTCCAACAAGGCTTTGACCGACACCGGAGAGCTAGCGCATTGCTCACATAGAGACTTGTCGACATAACGCGGAGTTTTGTCGAAGTACAGTGGAGACTTGTCGCCAAGTCGAGGAGATTTGTCACCGAAGTTGATCAGTTTGTCGTCAAAGTGAAGAGATTTCTCAGATTTCTCGCCATCTTGTTTCTCGGTAAGAGGTGGGCGAATGTCTTCGACATTACCTGAATAAGTATATTGTTATAAAGTTATCTAAATGCGCAGATGACGTCGGCTGTGGTCAATCTAATTTGGTAACCTCTTGTTGTCAATATCACAAGCTTAAGCAAAAATTAAAGTTCTCAAGCAAAAGATATTTCTAAGAAAACAACAAGTATTCTGTCTGATTTATCCTTAATAACCTTTTAGTATGTATATTGTACAACGCTAAGATAAAGCATTAATAAACGTAAATCTTCACTTTAACAAACTAGCAGATGTTCTCTATCTTCAATGCAATCATAAAATCGTACCAGTAAGTCCCGAGCACCGTCCCAGCAGTACTCGTTTCTCCTTCTCCAGCCTGACCACGGCCGACTTGGAGAGGCTCAGGTTCGACTCCAGCTTCCTCACCTCCTGACACTTGTCCTCGTAGCGGGCTTGCCAGCGGTCACTCGCTTGCTGGGCCCTGGGATCAATACCGGATTTAATGAGGTTTGAATTGGGGTTTTGAAAACTGATTTATTTTACTGGCAAAGCAAAAAATATACAGATAAGTTGCGAAAATCGGGCTTCAAATTAAAGAAACGTATGTCATTCCTATAGGATTCTCAAAATATATGTTACTAACGTTGTTAGGTATTTGCTTTCTCTCGTCAAAATTTCTAAAGGCTTCAGTTCATAAACGCTGTTATGAATAAATATGCCTATCAAAATTTGCTGTTTTGCTCAGTCCTCATCACGTTTAATTTAACGGTGTGATAAAAGTATTTGTATGCGGCAACAATACCATTCTCCGCTGCAGTTTCTAATGTGATACGCTATAAACTACTACAACTGTTGTTATACTGCAGCTGTAGACACTCGTGGCAGCTATGTGAGTCGGCGCTACCTCTTCCACTTGTCCCAGAGCGCGACGGAGGCGGCGGTGTCTCTGCGCACGCCGGCCAGCTGCGCCTGCAGCGACGCGATCTTACCGTGCAGCGCGGCGCTCTCCGCGGTGCCCACTCTGTTACTGATGTGCTGCTGTTATAGTTAACTGCAGCTGTAGACACTCGTGGCAGCTATGTGAGTCTCGCTACCTCTTCCACTTGTCCCAGAGCGCGACGGAGGCGGCGGTGTCTCTGCGCACGCCGGCCAGCTGCGCCTGCAGCGACGCGATCTTACCGTGCAGCGCGGCGCTCTCCGCGGTGCCCACTCTGTTACTGATGTGCTGCTGTTATAGTTAACTGCAGCTGTAGACACTCGTGGCAGCTATGTGAGTCACGCTACCTCTTCCACTTGTCCCAGAGCGCGACGGAGGCGGCGGTGTCTCTGCGCACGCCGGCCAGCTGCGCCTGCAGCGACGCGATCTTACCGTGCAGCGCGGCGCTCTCCGCGGTGCCCACTCTGTTACTGATGTGCTGCTGTTATAGTTAACTGCAGCTGTAGACACTCGTGGCAGCTATGTGAGTCACGCTACCTCTTCCACTTGTCCCAGAGCGCGACGGAGGCGGCGGTGTCTCTGCGCACGCCGGCCAGCTGCGCCTGCAGCGACGCGATCTTACCGTGCAGCGCGGCGCTCTCCGCGGTGCCCACTCTGTTACTGATGTGCTGCTGTTATAGTTAACTGCAGCTGTAGACACTCGTGGCAGCTATGTGAGTCACGCTACCTCTTCCACTTGTCCCAGAGCGCGACGGAGGCGGCGGTGTCTCTGCGCACGCCGGCCAGCTGCGCCTGCAGCGACGCGATCTTACCGTGCAGCGCGGCGCTCTCCGCGGTGCCCACTCTGTTACTGATGTGCTGCTGTTGTAGTTAACTGCAGCTGTAGACACTCGTGGCAGCTATGTGAGTCACGCTACCTCTTCCACTTGTCCCAGAGCGCGACGGAGGCGGCGGTGTCTCTGCGCACGCCGGCCAGCTGCGCCTGCAGCGACGCGATCTTACCGTGCAGCGCGGCGCTCTCCGCGGTGCCCACTCTGTTACTGATGTGCTGCTGTTATAGTTAACTGCAGCTGTAGACACTCGTGGCAGCTATGTGAGTCACGCTACCTCTTCCACTTGTCCCAGAGCGCGACGGAGGCGGCGGTGTCTCTGCGCACGCCGGCCAGCTGCGCCTGCAGCGACGCGATCTTACCGTGCAGCGCGGCGCTCTCCGCGGTGCCCACTCTGTTACTGATGTGCTGCTGTTGTAGTTAACTGCAGCTGTAGACACTCGTGGCAGCTATGTGAGTCACGCTACCTCTTCCACTTGTCCCAGAGCGCGACGGAGGCGGCGGTGTCTCTGCGCACGCCGGCCAGCTGCGCCTGCAGCGACGCGATCTTACCGTGCAGCGCGGCGCTCTCCGCGGTGCCCACTCTGTTACTGATGTGCTGCTGTTATAGTTAACTGCAGCTGTAGACACTCGTGGCAGCTATGTGAGTCACGCTACCTCTTCCACTTGTCCCAGAGCGCGACGGAGGCGGCGGTGTCTCTGCGCACGCCGGCCAGCTGCGCCTGCAGCGACGCGATCTTACCGTGCAGCGCGGCGCTCTCCGCGGTGCCCACTCTGTTACTGATGTGCTGCTGTTATAGTTAACTGCAGCTGTAGACACTCGTGGCAGCTATGTGAGTCACGCTACCTCTTCCACTTGTCCCAGAGCGCGACGGAGGCGGCGGTGTCTCTGCGCACGCCGGCCAGCTGCGCCTGCAGCGACGCGATCTTACCGTGCAGCGCGGCGCTCTCCGCGGTGCCCACTCTGTTACTGATGTGCTGCTGTTATAGTTAACTGCAGCTGTAGACACTCGTGGCAGCTATGTGAGTCACGCTACCTCTTCCACTTGTCCCAGAGCGCGACGGAGGCGGCGGTGTCTCTGCGCACGCCGGCCAGCTGCGCCTGCAGCGACGCGATCTTACCGTGCAGCGCGGCGCTCTCCGCGGTGCCCACTCTGTTACTGATGTGCTGCTGTTATAGTTAACTGCAGCTGTAGACACTCGTGGCAGCTATGTGAGTCACGCTACCTCTTCCACTTGTCCCAGAGCGCGACGGAGGCGGCGGTGTCTCTGCGCACGCCGGCCAGCTGCGCCTGCAGCGACGCGATCTTACCGTGCAGCGCGGCGCTCTCCGCGGTGCCCACTCTGTTACTGATGTGCTGCTGTTATAGTTAACTGCAGCTGTAGACACTCGTGGCAGCTATGTGAGTCACGCTACCTCTTCCACTTGTCCCAGAGCGCGACGGAGGCGGCGGTGTCTCTGCGCACGCCGGCCAGCTGCGCCTGCAGCGACGCGATCTTACCGTGCAGCGCGGCGCTCTCCGCGGTGCCCACTCTGTTACTGATGTGCTGCTGTTATAGTTAACTGCAGCTGTAGACACTCGTGGCAGCTATGTGAGTCACGCTACCTCTTCCACTTGTCCCAGAGCGCGACGGAGGCGGCGGTGTCTCTGCGCACGCCGGCCAGCTGCGCCTGCAGCGACGCGATCTTACCGTGCAGCGCGGCGCTCTCCGCGGTGCCCACTCTGTTACTGATGTGCTGCTGTTATAGTTAACTGCAGCTGTAGACACTCGTGGCAGCTATGTGAGTCACGCTACCTCTTCCACTTGTCCCAGAGCGCGACGGAGGCGGCGGTGTCTCTGCGCACGCCGGCCAGCTGCGCCTGCAGCGACGCGATCTTACCGTGCAGCGCGGCGCTCTCCGCGGTGCCCACTCTGTTACTGATGTGCTGCTGTTATAGTTAACTGCAGCTGTAGACACTCGTGGCAGCTATGTGAGTCACGCTACCTCTTCCACTTGTCCCAGAGCGCGACGGAGGCGGCGGTGTCTCTGCGCACGCCGGCCAGCTGCGCCTGCAGCGACGCGATCTTACCGTGCAGCGCGGCGCTCTCCGCGGTGCCCACTCTGTTACTGATGTGCTGCTGTTATAGTTAACTGCAGCTGTAGACACTCGTGGCAGCTATGTGAGTCACGCTACCTCTTCCACTTGTCCCAGAGCGCGACGGAGGCGGCGGTGTCTCTGCGCACGCCGGCCAGCTGCGCCTGCAGCGACGCGATCTTACCGTGCAGCGCGGCGCTCTCCGCGGTGCCCACTCTGTTACTGATGTGCTGCTGTTATAGTTAACTGCAGCTGTAGACACTCGTGGCAGCTATGTGAGTCACGCTACCTCTTCCACTTGTCCCAGAGCGCGACGGAGGCGGCGGTGTCTCTGCGCACGCCGGCCAGCTGCGCCTGCAGCGACGCGATCTTACCGTGCAGCGCGGCGCTCTCCGCGGTGCCCACTCTGTTACTGATGTGCTGCTGTTATAGTTAACTGCAGCTGTAGACACTCGTGGCAGCTATGTGAGTCACGCTACCTCTTCCACTTGTCCCAGAGCGCGACGGAGGCGGCGGTGTCTCTGCGCACGCCGGCCAGCTGCGCCTGCAGCGACGCGATCTTACCGTGCAGCGCGGCGCTCTCCGCGGTGCCCACTCTGTTACTGATGTGCTGCTGTTATAGTTAACTGCAGCTGTAGACACTCGTGGCAGCTATGTGAGTCACGCTACCTCTTCCACTTGTCCCAGAGCGCGACGGAGGCGGCGGTGTCTCTGCGCACGCCGGCCAGCTGCGCCTGCAGCGACGCGATCTTACCGTGCAGCGCGGCGCTCTCCGCGGTGCCCACTCTGTTACTGATGTGCTGCTGTTATAGTTAACTGCAGCTGTAGACACTCGTGGCAGCTATGTGAGTCACGCTACCTCTTCCACTTGTCCCAGAGCGCGACGGAGGCGGCGGTGTCTCTGCGCACGCCGGCCAGCTGCGCCTGCAGCGACGCGATCTTACCGTGCAGCGCGGCGCTCTCCGCGGTGCCCACTCTGTTACTGATGTGCTGCTGTTATAGTTAACTGCAGCTGTAGACACTCGTGGCAGCTATGTGAGTCACGCTACCTCTTCCACTTGTCCCAGAGCGCGACGGAGGCGGCGGTGTCTCTGCGCACGCCGGCCAGCTGCGCCTGCAGCGACGCGATCTTACCGTGCAGCGCGGCGCTCTCCGCGGTGCCCACTCTGTTACTGATGTGCTGCTGTTATAGTTAACTGCAGCTGTAGACACTCGTGGCAGCTATGTGAGTCACGCTACCTCTTCCACTTGTCCCAGAGCGCGACGGAGGCGGCGGTGTCTCTGCGCACGCCGGCCAGCTGCGCCTGCAGCGACGCGATCTTACCGTGCAGCGCGGCGCTCTCCGCGGTGCCCACTCTGTTACTGATGTGCTGCTGTTATAGTTAACTGCAGCTGTAGACACTCGTGGCAGCTATGTGAGTCACGCTACCTCTTCCACTTGTCCCAGAGCGCGACGGAGGCGGCGGTGTCTCTGCGCACGCCGGCCAGCTGCGCCTGCAGCGACGCGATCTTACCGTGCAGCGCGGCGCTCTCCGCGGTGCCCACTCTGTTACTGATGTGCTGCTGTTATAGTTAACTGCAGCTGTAGACACTCGTGGCAGCTATGTGAGTCACGCTACCTCTTCCACTTGTCCCAGAGCGCGACGGAGGCGGCGGTGTCTCTGCGCACGCCGGCCAGCTGCGCCTGCAGCGACGCGATCTTACCGTGCAGCGCGGCGCTCTCCGCGGTGCCCACTCTGTTACTGATGTGCTGCTGTTATAGTTAACTGCAGCTGTAGACACTCGTGGCAGCTATGTGAGTCACGCTACCTCTTCCACTTGTCCCAGAGCGCGACGGAGGCGGCGGTGTCTCTGCGCACGCCGGCCAGCTGCGCCTGCAGCGACGCGATCTTACCGTGCAGCGCGGCGCTCTCCGCGGTGCCCACTCTGTTACTGATGTGCTGCTGTTATAGTTAACTGCAGCTGTAGACACTCGTGGCAGCTATGTGAGTCACGCTACCTCTTCCACTTGTCCCAGAGCGCGACGGAGGCGGCGGTGTCTCTGCGCACGCCGGCCAGCTGCGCCTGCAGCGACGCGATCTTACCGTGCAGCGCGGCGCTCTCCGCGGTGCCCACTCTGTTACTGATGTGCTGCTGTTATAGTTAACTGCAGCTGTAGACACTCGTGGCAGCTATGTGAGTCACGCTACCTCTTCCACTTGTCCCAGAGCGCGACGGAGGCGGCGGTGTCTCTGCGCACGCCGGCCAGCTGCGCCTGCAGCGACGCGATCTTACCGTGCAGCGCGGCGCTCTCCGCGGTGCCCACTCTGTTACTGATGTGCTGCTGTTATAGTTAACTGCAGCTGTAGACACTCGTGGCAGCTATGTGAGTCACGCTACCTCTTCCACTTGTCCCAGAGCGCGACGGAGGCGGCGGTGTCTCTGCGCACGCCGGCCAGCTGCGCCTGCAGCGACGCGATCTTACCGTGCAGCGCGGCGCTCTCCGCGGTGCCCACTCTGTTACTGATGTGCTGCTGTTATAGTTAACTGCAGCTGTAGACACTCGTGGCAGCTATGTGAGTCACGCTACCTCTTCCACTTGTCCCAGAGCGCGACGGAGGCGGCGGTGTCTCTGCGCACGCCGGCCAGCTGCGCCTGCAGCGACGCGATCTTACCGTGCAGCGCGGCGCTCTCCGCGGTGCCCACTCTGTTACTGATGTGCTGCTGTTATAGTTAACTGCAGCTGTAGACACTCGTGGCAGCTATGTGAGTCGGCGCTACCTCTTCCACTTGTCCCAGAGCGCGACGGAGGCGGCGGTGTCTCTGCGCACGCCGGCCAGCTGCGCCTGCAGCGACGCGATCTTACCGTGCAGCGCGGCGCTCTCCGCGGTGCCCACTCTGTTACCGGATGTGCTGCTGTTGACAACGAATTTGAAGATTTTATTAAAGTTTCGAAAACTGGGTTCTAGTAGGTTAACAAGGCGTTGGGACTTTAAAACTTTGGGGTGGAGAAGCGTTATCGAGAAAAACTTTAGATGCTGGGTTTCGGTGCAAATAAGTAGGAACTCTGCCTATTCTGCTTTTCAATCCATATCACAGAGCAACTAAAAAATATTTAGAAAAAAAAACTTTTATCCTTAAGGAGTACAAAAACCATAATAGTTTTATTCTTTAACATTATTTTCTAACTTTTTTACGGATCTCTGTTTTATCGCCGTAAATTGTTTGGCAGATTATCACTTGCCAAATAACGTTTCGCAGAATTTTATTCGCCGAATAACTTATCACATAATTTTGTTTTATCTCCCAACCAAACAGTTTCTAACTTTGCATTTGGTCTGCCTTTTATGAAGACACTTTTCAAGAGGCCAATTTTCAAGTAGCGAATATTTCATTTAGAGTAATATTCTTTGAAATAATTATTTTTCAAACGTAGCACATATTCAAGTGCCCAGTGTAGTCAAAAAAAATTGATTTGGTTCCATTCATTATTATTATTTTTTGGTTGCAATAACAAATGAATCGTTAGCATATAAAAATTTGGTAATCGTTAGTTGTCAAAGTGAAAAATAGGCGAACCGTTTAGTTAGGAAATGAAAATCGGCCACACAATTTTCTGTGAAAAAACAGGATCCCTTTGTTTACTAATATACCATGTATCTTATGGTGTATGTGGAATGTTAAACTTCTAAGAACGATACAACATACAAAGCGCAAACACTACTACCTACATTCTATACAGCTGGTTCTTCAGGTTCTGCGCGTCGAGGCGCGCGCGCCGCTCGCGGGCCGCGACCGCCTTGATCTGCCTGCGCAGGAGTGAGTTCTGCTTCGACGCCAGCTGCTTGTCGCGGCGCAGGCGCTCGATCACTGGCTCCTGCCTGTGTTGACAAGGTCTCGGCTTTTTAATCCTACTATCCTACTAATATTATAAATGTGAAAGTTTGTGAGGATGTATGGATGGATGGATGTTTGTTACTCTTTCACGTAAAAAATACTGGATGGATTTGGATGAAACTTTGCAATAATATAGGTTATACATCAGAATAACACATAGAGTACTGTTTACCGCGGGAAAACATCTCATTCCCACGGGAAACCGACTTCCACGCGAACGGAGTCGCGGGCGGCCACTAGTAATGCTATACAAGACAAATCAAGGAGTTTTTCTAAATATTAAAACATAACAGAAGACCATACAACCATTCTTTAACCAGAAATGATGACTGATCTTTTAAAAAAACGTGGTCGTATACCTCTTTGTTCAGGTTTTTTTTAATACTTTTTACTTCAATAGTGTTTCAAGCTCATATTGATGTACCCTTAGATATTAATTAACTTACCATATAGCAGTAGAACTTGCTTGTAGTTTTCCATCATGAATCTCATTGAGGTCTCCGGTAGAGTCGAACTTTATTTCTAATCGATCTGAGCCGTACTGGGACTCGTCACTTGGTTCTTCCACTTCCACGATTGCAGAAAGATCAAAACTGGGGTCGTTGGTAGCAATTACTGTTTGCATGCTCATTATTTGTGTCTGTAATTTTGTTGTTAGTATCAATGTCATAGGTATTTTAAACTAGCTTTCCGCCCAGCATTTTCACCCGCGGATTGCTTTTTCCGGGAAAATTTCATAAAAAGTAGGTACCTATCGCATGTGTTATTTCAGGTTATAACGGGTATAAAAAGACCACTTCTGAAGCCTGAAACCATGTATTTTGGCGACTCAATAGTAACTAAATTCACTTACAGTAAAAGAAAGAAACCCAATTTAAAAAAGTTATTAAGGAATGAAAAGTCATATTCGGCGCTTGAAATCATCGCTCACATATCAACTGTTGGTTCAGGTGCGATTATTTACATTGCAAATTAAATAAAAACCCTATTTAATTTGAAATCATCGCAAAATGTGATAGTACCAATAAGTAAATGCAATTTTGTACATAAACTTATTTTTTTTTTCTGTTAAACATAAAAACATTTTTTTTGCTCAAAACGTAACCAGTTCCCCTCCAGCAATGCCCAGTTTTTGTTTTCGGAAGCAGTTCTTTTACACCCCGTAGTCTATCTACGATTATATAGAAAGCTTTCTTTTAAATCCGCATTATGATATTAGTAACATAAGATAAGATGAAAAGCCACGCCAAATTTTGTGATTTTGATATATCGACATGAAAGTAAAAAAAGTGTAATAAATTGATATATGGCGTTGTATATCTTCGTATCCTACTAATATCATAAACGTGAAAGTTTGTGAGTATGTATGGATGTATGAATGGATGATTTTTACTCTTTCACGTAAAAACTGCTTTACCGCGGGAAAACTTCCCATTCCCACGGGAAACCGACTTCCACGCGAACGCAGTCGCGGGCGGCCACTAGTAATTATATATTAGTAACTAAGGAAGGATTGGATTTTGATCATATTAATTTCAAGGTATTTTACAATTAAGTATATTTACAGTACGTTTATTACGGAAATTTATCGCTTGTTACCTTAAGTCCATTGACCACAGCCCTAAGCTGTTCAATTTGTGCGTCTTTATCCTGCAGCTGCTTCATATGAGCGGTTCTCTGCTCTGACAGTCGCGTGCGCAAGTCGAGGTGTTCTCGTTGACAATCGTTCAGTTGGACTAGCCAGTGTTGGTTCTCCGCTTTGTATGAATCTACCTTTGGTTACAAAACACATATTTCAAATGTCTGTGCTGCAGTAAAGTTTAAAAGTAGTTTTAAAGACAATATTAAAACAGCACTATTATTGACTTGGACAAGCAAAACTGTTATTGAAAATTTGCAGAAGGTTTTACTTTATGCATTTAAAGTTTAAGAAGAGATTAAACTATATCTATGATTGATTGTATCTGCTATTATAAACAATGAAGATCCTGAAATTTTAGAAATATACTAACTTCTTGCGTATGTCGATTTTCCAACTGTGTATTCAGAGCTTCCATTTTCATCAACCGATCTGACGCCAAGTTTTTCCATCGCTCCATCTCACTCTGACACGACTTTCTACAAACACACATTTCAACTTAGAAACAAAAGTTATACATTAAGCACTAATAGCTAGCTTCACATACAATTCTGTAGCAGAAACGTCCAATTCACTTTGCAACTTGAAACACTTGTCTTCTAACTCGGCAACCTTCCAAGAATATTTGTTAGTAAGCGACGACACCAAACCGCTACTCGTTGCGTTTGACTCTGTAGCTCTCCTGCACACAATACACCGATTAATGTCTAGAAATTGTAACAGAAGGTAGATAGTAAATATGTTATCAGGAAAAGCTGACATGATGTGATCGATTAGCGAATACTTGACATTGCTCTTCTAGTAAAATTACGTCAATGTGGAAGACAAACCAAATAATAAACATACCTGTCTAAATTAGATCGAAGCTCAAGAATTTTTGATTGCATCTCTTTAACAGATTGCTTATACTCTTCTCTTTCATTTTGTAGAAGGTTTTTATACTCAGCAATTACATTTTCTTTGTCCAATTGTGCTTGTTTTAAAGCTGTTAATAGAGAATCGTTTTCTTTATGGGCATTGTTTCTAGTTTTTTCTTTGTCTTTCAGTTGCAGGTCCTGTAAATCGTCGATTTGCCGTTTCAAGATATCTAAACTAGCGGACAGATTGTCATGAGCAAGATCTTTCTGATTGATTGTTCTTTTGAGATCACGAATAACAGATTCTAGTTCAATCTTTTCCAGCTTAGTGTCATGAAGCCTTTGCTCGTAAAGTTTGGAATTTTTAGAAAATTCATTAAGATCAGAGGCCATTTTATCATTTTCTTTTGTTACATTTTTAACTTTCTCCTCTAAAGCATATACTTGCTGATCTTCGTCTGTTTGAACTAATTTTGAGTTCGTTGGTGATTTTTTCGGACTTGTTTGCGTCATAATATCAACAGGATCTGGCTTTAACACTTCTTGATGTTTAATTGGCGAGCCTAGTAAAACTTCTTCACTATTAACTTTTACTACACTTTTTGTTTTAGCGGGTTTTAAAACTTGTGGTTTGGGTAGTGTAATTGTTTTACTTTCTGAAACGTTAAAATTATTTTAAGTTTTCTGTGAAATATAAGGTAGGGGCATTACTGCGGATATATTATTAAAAAAAAGATAAACGTTGGATCAGTAAAAAGTAACAGAGATCAAATTCTTTTGACCCATATTAAATGTAAGTTTTATGTTTAAGTTGTATATTTTTTATGATAATCATAAAATTATTGGGAAAAAGGATAAGTATGTTTTTTTTTTATAAAGAAATGCGTATACTTCTGCTTTCTTCGTCGTCCGATTGAACATCTTCCAAATCGAGCTGAGCTACGTCTTTATCTTCAAACATTGTAATTTTATCACTCAATACACCATTATTAGGTCTGTTAAAAGCTTGGTTAACCAATACGAGAGTTTTTTCTAAGTTGTTACAATACTTTATTATTTCTTGGCGAGACTTTTCCATGGTTTGTAGTTTTGTATTCAAATGATCCACTTCGCGTGCATGAATATTTTGCTGGAATTGAAAATAATGGTCAAAATTATTATCTCTATTATGTTCTTAATATATTTTATTGGAGAATAATTCACCATAACTAAATTTTGTAGTCTATGTGAGCAATCATTTTCCTCTTCTACACACTTATTTTTAGAAACATCTAGAATATGGTCGTAAACGCTGTGTTTAGTCATTAGTTCTGATCGTAGGTCTTCAATCTCGTTTAGCTTGTTTTCGACAGCTTGATTGTTTCTGGAATATTCTTCTAAATTATTGAGATAATTTTCAATTGAGAATAAGGGCAAGCTGCCTTGATACTGTTGTCTAAATGTCTGCATTATTTCATGTATATATCTGAAAGAAGTTGAGTATTTTATATGAAAAGTGCATAAATAATAAATATGTTATCATAAACTACACCACTTACTTAAATTTTGTTTCAAACCTTGATGAATACACTTCGAAAACTTTTTCTCTCGTATGTAACATTTCCTCGGCTTCAATTCTCATTTGTTTTTCTTTGTTCCAAGCTAAGTTCAATCTTTCTATTTTATTGTAATTTTCTGTTACTTGCAAATGTGCTACAAGTACTTCATTACTTAAACTAAAATTAAATATTGAATTAGCAATAGCTATGGCGACTAGTCATATTTTTACACACATAAAAAAACTCAATTAAGTATATATTATGTGGTAGTTCGGTCAATTTAAACATTCGAAGCTACATTGCAAAATTGACATGTACAACTTTTTAAATACGTTATATCTCAAATACGGTGGCGAGTAGGAAAAAAGTATTGCTACATTTTTGTAGATTATTTTATGATCTAAAATTTTTGTTAAGATATGTTTATTATAAAACTTACCGTTTCGCTGAAAATCCAGAAAAACTTTTTTTTTGATCTTGAATATTTTTTTTCAACACAGGGGAAAGATGGGGAACTTTCAAATTTTAGTTTTGATCATATTTTTAACAATCTTACTGAATTTTAGCTTGATGGGAATTGATGTACCTTCGCTCTCATTTTTATGTCTAGATTGACCGGACTATGTGGTGTCACTAAATTTTTTGGTTACCACAAGAACACATCCCTTATCCCTTTTATTCCCCATTAGTACGTTTTTGTGACCATATTTTGTTAAGAAGCAACAAAACTTGATGTAGATAAAAATCAAATAATATTGAATCACTTAGTGACGTATTTTTTTTTTCAAACTATTTATATTGTATATAAAATTTACATTTCGTAATTATAAATGTGATGTCCTAAATCATACCTACTTTACTCAGAGTTATTGAAATGACACAGGAAAAGCCTAAACAAAATATATTATTTATTTATTTATTTATTTTACACTTTGTTGAACAAACAAGTAAACAATGAAAAGTCACAGGTAGGTACATCAACAGGCGGTCTTATCGCTGCGAGCGATCTCTTCCAGACAACCACAAGTTAAAGAAACATAGGGTACAAAAGTGGATAGGTGCAAAATAATGTAGATAACATGGTACAGTATTATTAAAGATTTGTAATAAATAAAAAGAATACACATAGATACATATTTTATATACATAAATACATATATATTCAGTAAATACAAAAATATATATACTTACATAAATATACAGGTTTAATTCTTGAGATGCATAAAACATAGGAACAAAATCATGCAAATGAGTTGGGAAATAAGGAACACTAGGATTTTATAGGGACATATAGTGAGTGTGGACAAGTTTTTTAAAAGTAAAAAGTGTTTTAGCACTTTTTATTGTAGTGGGTAAGTCATTCCACAGTTTGGTGGCTTTTAAAGTAAAAGAATTAGCAAAGAAAGATGTGGAATGTTTTGGAGTAGTGAGTGCTAGTCTATGAGATGTGCGAAGATCACGCAACTGATTTTCACAGCGAAATTGGAAACGTTCTTTGAGGTACTTCGGGGTAAGAGGATCAAACAGAACACGAAAGAGAAGGGAAAGAATATGGGCGTTTCTGCGATGACGTATAGGCAGCCACCCAAGCTTTTTACGGAACTCGGAAACGTGATCATACTTGCGCAAGCAGAATATGAAACGAATGCCAAGATTCTGTAAGCGCTCAAGTTTATTAAGCTGTTCTTCCGATACGTCGCAAAAACAAGTGTCTGCGTAGTCCAAGATAGGCAGGAGGATGGAGTGTCCAAGCGCAACTTTTGTAGCAACTGGTAAGAGATAGCGCAGTCGTTTCACTGAGCCAGCCGCAGCTAAAAATCTCTTACTTACTTCATTAATATGAGATGACCAAGATAATGTTGGGTCAATAAATAAGCCGAGGTCTTTTACGACGTTATTGAATGGAATAATAGCGCCGTCAAAAACAATAGCTGGTAGGTTATTTTGGTTAATAGTAGCGAGTAACTTGGAACTACCTATAATAATGATTTGGGTCTTTCGAGGGTTAACTACGATGCCGTGATATCGACTCCATATCAGTACATTTTCCAAGTCACGATTGATATTTGCGATAGCCGAGCAAATATTGTCGACGGGGCATTGTGTATATATCTGTAAATCGTCTGCATACAGATGGTAGAGAGAAGATAATTGGGTGGTAATAGAATTGATGAAAATTGAGAATAAAAGCGGAGACAGCACACCACCTTGAGGGACGCCGGAATGGAGATCACTCCATGACGAGTGTTTGTCATCATTGACAACTCGTTGGCGACGTCCTCCCAAGTAACTTTGAAACCATTGGACTGCCATAGGGGACAATTTGAGAGCACGCATCTTTGCCAGGAGTATGTCAAAATCAACAGTATTGAATGCGTTTGAAAAGTCGAGTAACGCCAGAATTGTTACTTGTCGATTTTCCATGCCTTCCCGGATGTCATCAGTGATTTTGGATAGTGCGGTAACGGTACTGTGACCTGGACGGAAACCGGATTGGAGAGGATTTAGGAGGTTGTGTTCAGTAAGGAATTTGCTTAGTTGTCTATGAACAAGACGCTCTAAGACCTTAGATAGGAACGGTAGAATGGAGATAGGGCGGTAGTCGGAAAAATTGTTAGGATTTGATATTTTTGGAACAGGAATAACGCTAGCATTTTTCCATGCAGTTGGGAAGGAAGAGGATCGGATAGAGTTATTAAGGATCTTGGTAATAATAGGACTAAGGACGGTGATCAAAGGTAGGACCATATTTCGGCTGACGCTATCACACCCAACTGCATCCGAAGTAATAGCTCGAATGTTACTTTCAACCTCACTGTTAGTAAATTCGTTGAAAGAAAAACTGTAATGTGTTGGTTCCGGCATGGAGGCCAGTTCTTGTAGCGTCTGTACCTTTAAATTGTCTGCGCAGCGAGTTACAGTTGAGAAATACTGGTTGAGGGACTCTATATCAACGTTCGATGGCAGGGAATTATTGCGTTGCTTGCCAATTCCTAAACTTTTTAAAAATCTCCATACCCTTTTGGGGTCTGGATTCTCAACGGAACGGTGGATATGGCGTAGCTGTGCGTCTCTACAAACTGTTCATAATATAATTTTTGGTTCATCTAATACTTACCGAGCAACAATAGCTTTATTATCTCCAGTCGATTGCAAGTCGAGAATTTGATGTCTTAACATATTAGTTTCAATATCGTTATTCATCTGCTTTTGCTCACTGTCTCGTAGCTAATATAAAAAAGAGAAAACTTTAAATTTCTTTGTGTTTCTTTAGCTAAATTCCAAATATTTTAAATGGCCTTGGAACCTCATATATTACCTGTGTCAACGCTATGGTAAGTTGATTTTGTGTAAAGTGGTATTGCTCCTTTAGCAATTTATTTTCTTCGGTCAATCTTAGAAGTTCTGTTTTAATATGATTTACTTCTCTATCAGTTTCTGCGTACAGCGTTTCATCACTAAAACAAAGTTATAAATGAACTAGCAGTAATAAAAGTGAACTGAAATAAATTAATAAATATAGTTACATTATTTTTGCGTTCTTTGCTTGTAGTTCCAAATTTTTTGTTTCACATAATTTTAGCTCCTTTTCTCTTTTTTCAAGCTCCATACAAAGTTGCTGTATCTGCTTCTGAAGTACAGATACTTCAACATGCGACAGTATATTTTTCACTTTGTTTGAATCTGGTTCTGTAAAGTATTTTAATATAAATAGAATAATAGAATTACAACCAAAAAAATTATTTATCATTAATTTACCGGTGTCATTTGAACAAGTTCTAATAAAAGTGCTTAATATATCTGTTTTATTGTCATCTAGGAACTTTTGGAAATCTATTACATTATTTTTATATCTGAAACTGCTTTCCAAACTTCTTCTATATTTGATTGTTAAGTTATTGAGTTCAACATTTTGTTTTTTGCAAAATTCAACAGGTACTGAATTTTTTAGTTTATCATTGAGTCTGTTTATTGTGAACATCAACTTTTGAATCTCATTTTCGTAATTAGCGGTTGCAAGTAAAGATTCTTTTTTGAGATCCATGCATTCATTTTTAATATTTTCGTTCATAGTTCTATAGTGCTTGTACAAATCTTCCAAATAGGTGTATTTTCTTTGAAGATTACTCGATGTAGATAGCTTTATGATGCCTGGTGAATGTTCACTTATATCTTCTTCATCAACGCCGTTGATTTGAGACTTTAATTTTTCGATTTCAGCTTTGTACTGCTCTTCTTGGAGACTCCATTTATTTTGATCATCTACCGCTTGCACCGACATGGAAGTCATTTTATCGAAGAGGTCTTTGTATTTATTATGAAAATACATTAAATTAGATTTTAGTTGATCTTCATAATTAAGTAAGTTTTTAGACACGTACTTATCAATTTGAGTGCTATCACTGACATCTTTATCTTCCATTGGTTTAAGCATCCATGAGCCAAACTCTCCAATGCTTACGTTTTCCGTATCTTCTGCAATCAAATTGTCTTGCTGTGATTGCTTGGATTCTATTTCATGCAGCTTTTCTTTTAATTCGGTGCATTTTGTTGATTCTTGAGACAGCTGCTGCATCACATCAAATGTTTCTTTTCTAAAGTAAAAAAAATGGAAACATTGTTTTATAAAGATATTAATTAGAGAGATAAGTAGCTATATTTTATTTAGTATACCTCGCTAAATGTAACGCATTTAGTAAAACATCACGGCCACCGATGGCAGCCCGGAGTTCCATCACTGTCGACATGTGCGGTGCGAACCAGCCAGCCACGGACCTGGCCTCCATAGACCGTAACACAGTCTCCAAGCTCGGACACTCTAATGCTAAAACTCCAGATGACGTTGTACCTAAAGCAAAAAGGAGCAATAATATTAACTATATGTTTTTTTTTTATTCGAATCTGAGGATACACTAAGGAGAACTCACTGTTATCTTTTAAAAAGTTGAGAAGTTCTTGCAGACCCTTTCTTAATCCTTCGTTTTCATCTATAACGGCTTTTAATTCATTTTGTTGTTCTAAATGTTTCGCAGGATCTACTGCAGGCCTATGTTCAAAATGTATTTATATTAAAACGACGAAACACTTTGTTATATTATTCCTAGTATTAGTACTTACTCTTCTAGTTTTACTTTTCTATTCACATTGTACTGCCCATAAATTTCTTCAATTTGATCTTTGGTAAAGCCATTGTTTACCAAAAAAATTGTTAACTTAGACACTTTCGAATCAAGTTGCAAATTCTCCAATTCCAATTCGACTAGTTTATTTTCATTTTCTTTAAATTCCTTGTATAATTTAGCTAGCTCCTTCTCCGTATCATAGAACTTTCTTAATGTACCTTTGACGGATATTCTCTTTTCCGTTGGTATATTTAACTTCTGCCTGTAATTTAAAAAAAACTCTGTATAAAAAAAGAACGCAATACTTTTGTATTTGATTGCCTAAATAATAAAGCACCGCAAAGTTTCGTTTTCCAGTTGCAGATTATCTACATCTTGTGTCAAGGTATTTATCTCTTGGACTAATGTTTTGATACCCTGATCTTTAGACTTCAGTTGCTTTTTCTTAACTTTGAGGCTTTCCATTAATTGCTTTATTCCTTCATTTGTTTGAAGCAGTTGCAACTGCGCTGTTATTTCTGTTAACTAAAAAAAATTGAAATTAAGTAAATTTAAATCAAACAGAACAAAGATTTAAAAGAAATCTAAGCTGTTAACATAATTACTTGTTGTTCTCGCTCAGAAATCATTTCTTCTAAGCCTTGATTAGTCACTACTAAACTTTTAACTTGTTTCTTCAATTTGTTTGCGAGAACTCTTTCTTTCCCGTCATCGCTTTCATTTTTAGTATTTGGTGCAGAGTGTTCAGACGCATCATCAATCACTTTCTTTAGATTTTTGTTATCCTCTTTTAGTTTTTCGATAATGTTGGCAGACTTTATGATTTCGTTTGTTGCTTGACTCAGTTTTTCTTGCAATTCGTGTATTTTTAATGTTTCTTCTACATTTTTCTGAATTGTGAAAAAGTATTGTGAATAGTTTCGCTTACGATATTTATAGTAAAAACTGCAAGATACTATCTCTACACTACATCAACTTACTTTAGGTGAAGATTTAGGAGTAAGTCGTATTGCATCCTTTAACTTTAAATTCTCAGTGCTTAGAGTGTCAATTTCTGTTTTGCTAGTTCTTGCTAAATTCTGTTAAAATATACATTTAAGGGTTAATAATACTATTTATCCGGTTAACGTAATGATATTAAAACACTATCTTACTTTCCAATATTGAACCTTTGCTTTAATATCTTCATAAACATTTTCTTTTTCTGTATCCTTCTCCAAAAGTTCTTTCTTTAGAGCATCAATTTCTAAATTTAACGATGATTTAATTTCTTCGTTTTTCCCTAAAACCTCTGCAAAATAAAAGCATTAGCAAAGAAATACTTTCTTAACTCATCTTAGGTTTTTTAACTTACCTTTTAATTGATAGTTTTCCCTATTAACGTTTACAAGTTTCTCAGTTAGGTTTTCTATCAGTTGTGTAGCTTCGTTTAATTTTTCTTTCAATATCGAGGTTTTTTCTTTAAGTTTAATATTTTCATTTTCTGTTGACTAAAAAATTTGCTTTCTTTCATAAATTGTCACTTAACATTAGGTAATTAAACTCCAATAGAAAATACCTTAATGTCTGCAATAAGTTTTCTGATATGTCTGTTTTTAGATGAGACTTCAGTTTCTAGTTCTTTGACCGCGTTTAGTTCAGATAAGACACTCCTACTGGATTCACTTTCCCTGTCTTGTTTATCTTCTTCTATTTTTTTCTTAGCATCTTCTAGTTGAGCTATATCAGCGTAGAGTGTTTCGATTATTTCTTTATTTATTTTTATTTCTTCCTCTTGTCGTGCTATTTCTTCTGCCAAAGAAGATGGAGCTTTCGGTGAGTCTAAAATATAAGTATTTTCTTTTATATCTCTAACGCCTAATACCTACTAATTTATTGTCCTAATGGAATAAAAGTATCATTAGTATAATTTACCTGCATTTTGTGAAGTTTTTGATTTTCCTCTACCCTTTCTTGGAGGTTTTTCAATCTGTCCAAGCAGGTTGTTGACCTATTATTATAGAAATAACCTTTATTCAATACAAACCTTGGTAATAATAGGAAGATTAAAATAATTTCCCTATGCACATTTATTTTCACTATAAAAAGGTCACCTACGAGTATTTTCTTTTTATCAGGTACCTACCTACCAAAACAAATAAAAAAGTAGGTAGTATTATTTTATAATTTTTTTGCACCTACCTGTTCGCTTTTGAACTTAAGAATATCCTGTGCCAATCGAAACAAAGTCTTCAGATCCGCAAAGCTGAGTTCTATATCATCGGCGTCCATCCACGATAAACTTTCACATAACCCTTCTTTGTCAGACTCCTTCAACTCTCTTTGAGATAAACTCAAGATCTCCCTCCAATCTGTCTGTACCATCTTTACAAATAATCTTTTTTATATTGTATATAAATACTGTGTTTATTATTTGAACTTTGTAGTTATATTAACCCAGCTACTCGTGACTGTTTGGTAGTCGTTGCTAGGCAACCGCCATGACAACAAAGACACACTGACGCATGAAAATTGACAGTTCCTGATCGAATCACGTGTCAAAGCGAGACAGAAATATTAATAATCTCAGAGTTGTAGTTTAGTTGTTGCTTGTTGGATAAGTAGGTGAGTTATATTATGAGTTAGGTACCTACTTATAGTGCAGAAGGTGTAAGCTGGGCTTTGCATTAGTGTGCGTATATACATATAGAGTAGGTGTGACGTCATGCCTCTAGCGCGACTACGCGTTCTTTGCTTCATATCATTATCATCATTATCATTATTACATAGTATAAATCTAAGTCGCTAATTCTGTCTGTTTGTATGTTTGGCTGCTAACTCCTCCTTAAGGACTTAACGGATTTCACTTATTCATTTAAATTTGTAATTAAAGAACGTTTAGAAAAAGTTTTTTTTAAGTTAGCAAAAATGCAAGGGTTCGCGAGCAAGTCGGCAAAATTACACCATTGCGAAGCGTGGGCGGGTCGCTCGTAGTTCAATAAAACCGGTTTATTCCACTTTTGACGCATCCTCCGCGCTTCAACCCTTGTACTGATAGCAAAATAGTTTTTAATTCTTTATTATTATTAAATTTTTGGATTCGATTTGTAACTAAAATGGCTCCCAACATAAGTAAGGTTATCTTACTCTTTGCTAGTAAATCTAAATACAGGTTGGTTTCTGTTTCTGTTCTTTTTCTTAGGTTCCTCGGTCGCGGTTTAACTTTAATCCTTATTTTTTAACCGACACAAACAACGAAGAAGGTTCTTAAAGCGAGATTTGTGTTTTTTTATATTTTTAATAATATTTTTTTACTATGACCACGTATTTTTTTACACGGTAGTTCGATTGTGACAATTATTTATTAATGTAATTCTGAAAGTTCTTATTTAAACTGTTATATATTTTTTGTCTTACTTTACTTTTGGTCACCACGCACACTAATGCAAAACCCAGCTTACGCGCCTCGCGAACTATACCAGTGGAACTATCCCTTAAAAAAGTATTTCGGACTAAATACTTGCATTAAACCTTTTGAACTACATAAACTAAGTATATTTTAATAAAGTGTAGTTTACTATAAAATAACTGGGTTCTTGTATTATATCTACTTTTATATAAAACACTTTATTAACTTAAGTAACAATTTTATTCGTCCGTATGCTCAATTTAGAGTGGCTGCTATATTTATTATTCGCGTTGCGTCATACAAAATAGTGTCCATATTTTTATATTTTGTTATTATGCAGCATTTATTATTGCGACTCTAATCAAAAGCCTTTATTACAATTAGCATTACGTAGTTTTGCTATCAAACAAATTACTTTTTGACAAAATACTTAGCGTGAGGTCGTTTTAATCAAATAAAAAATACAACATTTTAATTATAAAGATTATTTTTATTAGATGTGATGATTTCGAACAAAGCATAGTTAAATGTTACATCCTCAGATGTCAACAACAAAATAAAACGAATGTGCCTTTAAAAATAAATTAACAATTCATACAACAACAATATTTAGAATAACATAAAGATTATTGACACACTTACACAAATTATAAATAGGGCGAGAACAAACAGTAAACAAAATATTGTAAGAAAAGGGTTTGCTTAAGTTACCACATTTGAATTCAAAAAACCATATAATACTAAAATATTCCACAAATTCACATTGTGACTAGACATCTAATGAAAATATCGATTTCACTTGTTACAAAGTTTATATGAAAACCGATTTAGAAACGGATACATTTAACATCAAGGTCAGACTAAATAGCACTCATATTTTCCATATATAATAATACAGATACATCTTAATGTAAGCATGCTACCATCGTATTGTCAATGTCTCTAACTACTCGCCCTACAACTCAAGTTGGTTTAAACCATGAGATTTTTGTTAAATTCATGTAACTTTTGTTATAATGCACGATCAACTCTGTGGTAACTAATGCCTTCTTGATTTTGGTAAATTTCATTGACGGGAACACTTAGGCCTGGATTTTAAAGGTTGCTAGATTTCAATGGCAACAAAATGTTTAAACTTTGGATGCGTTCAGTTTAAACAAAGTTTAACTTTTGCCCCGATATGTAATACGAATGAACACTGATTACCTATATTAAAAATGTTAGTTTGTTAATACCTGCGTGCGGAGCTGCTTTCTTTTAAAATTTCACTTTTAAAAGAGGAGCCCAACTTTATAACTACAATTTAAATAAATACCTACAATATACCTACTAGACAATTTCACATGTATATATTTATTTTTATTATTTTTTATACAATTATACAACACGATTTTATCTGATATTCTTTGGATAATATAATATCAACTTTGGACTATATTTGATTATGCTCTTTAACTGGTTAGCATGGATTAAGTGAAGAGTTTTTAACGAAGCTTATATTTAAATAACATTTCTGTTTTAAATCACAAAGTGCCTAAAGTTATACTTTGGTCAAAATGATTTTATTTTAATTTTCGAGGCAGTTAGTAAGATTAACACTGATTTTAATTTTCAAGGGTAACTCGATATTAATTTATTCAATTATTCTATTTATGTCTGTATTAAAAAGGTTAAAAATGTAAAAAAGGTCATGGTGATTACTTTTTTCGTATTTAGCTCAACACGTCTATACATTTTGTCTTAAAATCTACATTTTGTAATAAATAATAAACAATGACCTATTTAGGTTAATGCTATTTGCAATTACTTGTATATTACATACATATGTGTTTCGTATTACGAAAAAAGATTTGTATAAGATATTATACACAAAACACGTATGTATAATTCGATTTATAACACAGAAACTGTCTGTAATATCGATCTATATTTTTTTTTATTTTAACATGAACCACAATCACAAGTATTGGTAATGTATAATTGTATAATGGTCGTGTATAATAGTATGTATTATACAAGTTCATTGCACTTTCCGTCCACAGATGGAGGTGCGCAGGAGTCGGCGCGACGACCACCACGGCCGCTATCAGATGCGCTCCACGTAGTTACCTGGATCGAACAAAAGAATCATCATAAAAAACTATTTTTTTATATCACGCAGGATGCCCCATTTACCACTGTCAAGTCAAATAGTCTAACGCCTTGCAGCTAACCAGAAAAATATATAAAAGTTGAGGTCGAGTATTCAAATTATGGACATTAAAAGAAAAGTATTAAAAATATTTAAAATTTACAATTTTTATTTGATATACAGAGTGTTAGCCGATGTAACCAGTAGGTGTAAGGCATATTTATATTTATATTTAAATAAATAAATACAGAGTGTTTGGAGGGTGAGTAGCCAAATGAAAATGGTGGATATAAGCTATTTACTTCCACTTATTAAATTGCATTTTCGTTCAAGTTTTAGAATTTATTCGATTTTTAAGATTTTCTTAAGAAAATCCCTGATTATTTCATGAAAAGTCCAATATTTTTTTTATTTACTGTCGGAACCAAGCGATAATAATTTTAATTTAAAGCCTATCTTCAGATTTGATGGGAGCAAGGTATTTTTCAGGTAAAGCTAGTTCTAATTTGGGAAATCGCGTTTACTTAAGATCTAGGTTAGGTTAACTTAGTGTGTATGTGTATGTGTGTATGTACTGACCGGGGAAGGTTCCGAAGCGGCCGCTGCGCTGGCTGGAGCCCACGTACCAGCCTATGTGTTAGTGTGTATGTGTATGTGTGTATGTACTGACCGGGGAAGGTTCCGAAGCGGCCGCTGCGCTGGCTGGAGCCCACGTACCAGCCTATGTGTTAGTGTGTATGTGTATGTGTGTATGTACTGACCGGGGAAGGTTCCGAAGCGGCCGCTGCGCTGGCTGGAGCCCACGTACCAGCCTATGTGTTAGTGTGTATGTGTATGTGTGTATGTACTGACCGGGGAAGGTTCCGAAGCGGCCGCTGCGCTGGCTGGAGCCCACGTACCAGCCTATGTGTTAGTGTGTATGTGTATGTGTGTATGTACTGACCGGGGAAGGTTCCGAAGCGGCCGCTGCGCTGGCTGGAGCCCACGTACCAGCCTATGTGTTAGTGTGTATGTGTATGTGTGTATGTACTGACCGGGGAAGGTTCCGAAGCGGCCGCTGCGCTGGCTGGAGCCCACGTACCAGCCTATGTGTTAGTGTGTATGTGTATGTGTGTATGTACTGACCGGGGAAGGTTCCGAAGCGGCCGCTGCGCTGGCTGGAGCCCACGTACCAGCCTATGTGTTAGTGTGTATGTGTATGTGTGTATGTACTGACCGGGGAAGGTTCCGAAGCGGCCGCTGCGCTGGCTGGAGCCCACGTACCAGCCTATGTGTTAGTGTGTATGTGTATGTGTGTATGTACTGACCGGGGAAGGTTCCGAAGCGGCCGCTGCGCTGGCTGGAGCCCACGTACCAGCCTATGTGTTAGTGTGTATGTGTATGTGTGTATGTACTGACCGGGGAAGGTTCCGAAGCGGCCGCTGCGCTGGCTGGAGCCCACGTACCAGCCTATGTGTTAGTGTGTATGTGTATGTGTGTATGTACTGACCGGGGAAGGTTCCGAAGCGGCCGCTGCGCTGGCTGGAGCCCACGTACCAGCCTATGTGTTAGTGTGTATGTGTATGTGTGTATGTACTGACCGGGGAAGGTTCCGAAGCGGCCGCTGCGCTGGCTGGAGCCCACGTACCAGCCTATGTGTTAGTGTGTATGTGTATGTGTGTATGTACTGACCGGGGAAGGTTCCGAAGCGGCCGCTGCGCTGGCTGGAGCCCACGTACCAGCCTATGTGTTAGTGTGTATGTGTATGTGTGTATGTACTGACCGGGGAAGGTTCCGAAGCGGCCGCTGCGCTGGCTGGAGCCCACGTACCAGCCTATGTGTTAGTGTGTATGTGTATGTGTGTATGTACTGACCGGGGAAGGTTCCGAAGCGGCCGCTGCGCTGGCTGGAGCCCACGTACCAGCCTATGTGTTAGTGTGTATGTGTATGTGTGTATGTACTGACCGGGGAAGGTTCCGAAGCGGCCGCTGCGCTGGCTGGAGCCCACGTACCAGCCTATGTGTTAGTGTGTATGTGTATGTGTGTATGTACTGACCGGGGAAGGTTCCGAAGCGGCCGCTGCGCTGGCTGGAGCCCACGTACCAGCCTATGTGTTAGTGTGTATGTGTATGTGTGTATGTACTGACCGGGGAAGGTTCCGAAGCGGCCGCTGCGCTGGCTGGAGCCCACGTACCAGCCTATGTGTTAGTGTGTATGTGTATGTGTGTATGTACTGACCGGGGAAGGTTCCGAAGCGGCCGCTGCGCTGGCTGGAGCCCACGTACCAGCCTATGTGTTAGTGTGTATGTGTATGTGTGTATGTACTGACCGGGGAAGGTTCCGAAGCGGCCGCTGCGCTGGCTGGAGCCCACGTACCAGCCTATGTGTTAGTGTGTATGTGTATGTGTGTATGTACTGACCGGGGAAGGTTCCGAAGCGGCCGCTGCGCTGGCTGGAGCCCACGTACCAGCCTATGTGTTAGTGTGTATGTGTATGTGTGTATGTACTGACCGGGGAAGGTTCCGAAGCGGCCGCTGCGCTGGCTGGAGCCCACGTACCAGCCTATGTGTTAGTGTGTATGTGTATGTGTGTATGTACTGACCGGGGAAGGTTCCGAAGCGGCCGCTGCGCTGGCTGGAGCCCACGTACCAGCCGTCGTCGCACTTCTCCAGCACGTACACGGTGTCTCCCTCGTTCAATTCCAGCTCGTCGGGGTTCTGCGGCCGGTACTTGTACATCGCGCGGTAGCTGGAATGATCGGATGCAATGTGAGATCTACACTATCATCGTCGTCAATACGTAGCCTGGTCAAGTCAGCCTTAAAAGTGGCGGTAAAGTTACAATAGTTCTCATATTGGGAACACCTCTATAAAATGAAATGTTCAAATTGACCATCGATCCGCCATTTAAAAAAAGTAATTAAAGGTCAAATGTTTTCATTTTTTTCTACCACACGGTGAATTTGAATTAAAAACACACAAACATTATTTTTTATAAAATCCACCATTTAGCTGATATAAGCAAAGAATCAATGGGGACTTTTAACATTTCATTGATAAAGAAGTTACCGACACTCGTACCAATTATAGTAACCCAGTATGTTTATTTTGACCGGGCACAACACACAATATAAAACAAAGTCGTTTTGCAACTCATTAATTCCTGTCTTGTTTGTCCTCTAATTCCTTCAAACCTATACGTATATTGTACTATATGTATATTGTACTGTAACTGATTTTAATGAAATTTTCATAATCATATTGGTATTTTTTCGTTTAAAAAACATTCTAAAAAACTATTTTTTAAGTTGAAATAAAATTTTATGTTTTGTAAACAAGTTAACCAAAATAACACCGCTGCCTGGGTAAATGGGTGGGTCATTCGTTGTTATTTCAATGTAATTTTGGAAATGTTGGTTCGATGGTTACAAGAATGGAATTGGAGATAAGTGCATGCTTTTATATGCCATCATAAGAAAGGCAAGGTTGTTTTTTCATCGACAAAATAATAATAATAAAAAAAAATGTTATATTTTAAACAATAGCTATTTAAGAAAGTCATCAAATATTATTGCCTTCACATAATATTCAGAATAAAAGCCTATGATATGAATTACTTTCTCATATGATTAGAATTATAAAATGCGAAAAAAAACAATAAATATCTTTATAATATTTTTTTTTACTGCTGCCCTACCTGTAACCAATGCCGCCCTACTTCAAACTCGACTCTAGCTACAGCCCTGCTTCTGTTTACCCCTCTTCAATATGACCCTTCTAAAATCCCTATAATATACAGGGTCTGTCGTAATGAATGGATAACCCGTTACCTACAGTTGAGCCGGATGTGAGGCTATAAGAAAATGGTGTTTTCTTGCCAGGGTTGTCAACCATAAGAAAATGGCGTAGACTTTTAAACTTTTTTATAAATTTCGCTATTTTTTTCATTTATTCCGCTGCCATTTCTTCAAATTTTGATTTATTTGTATAATTCTTTTAGTATTATACTGCTGAAGACGTGTATTATGTAATTTAAATACAATTTTAGGTGTTATTCACGTTGAACATTATCAAAATACTCATTTTAAGAAAAATATTTCCAATTTTTTTTCTTTATGTCAACTTTTGATCATCTCCTGTGGAAAAAAAAAGTATGACGTTATAGCTGCCCATGATCTCAATAAATTGTCTAGTATGTGTAGATTCTAAAAAGGTATAACGATGTGTACTTTACAAGCAACATTAAGTTACAGGAGCGAGAACACTAATCAAGGTCGGAATTTTTATTTTTCATGTTATGTTATAAATGGTTGTAAAACTTCGTCATGATGATTTTATTCTATCAAGATACTTTGCACAAACACTATCGGGCCACTAATAGGATATTCAGAAGAAAACCCGGTTGTTTTTGGGAAAAAAATAACATTACTTCACGATAATAATGTAATGAAAATGTACAAATGAAAATTTTTGTGCTCTAATAGTTACATGCGACAAACATGTTGCGACAAGTTTATTCGAAATTGAAACGGATTTAAAAAATCGAACAAAGACCGCATTACAAAGAAAAGTGGAAAAAATTAGAAGGAAATCGTCCTTCCATAAATGCATTGTGCACTTTAATGAACACACGGTAATCAGGATGTCGCACATTTGGATATTTTACACGATAAACACTAGTAGCTCTATTGGTGCTGCCATTACATACACCGTAAATGTAATGCATGTTCGCGTATTCGGCCGGCGTATACTGTTGCGGCATGATACACAAACTACACAAAAACTTTTCCAAAACAACAAGTTCAATCGATAGCACAACACAATGTCCGTAAATGTGAGCAAAGTCATCAGTATCACCACGTTATCAAGTCCAAATCACAAGGAAAATCATAGCCAAATATTAGAAAGCAGTAACAAATTGACGAAAATAGTGGCCCCGATTCTCAAAACACTCTCTAAAACTAAATTAAAAATATCGCTGTCACTTTCTCATGCTTCGTATTAGAACAAGACAGGTACATTGGTCTCACTAAATTTAGTCCACATCATTGTGAAATTGAACGAAATGCGCTGAGGACTAGCCTAAAATTGAATAAAATGATTACCTGTCTCTGTCTTATTGATGTGTAAGTGACAGCGATAGTTTTAGTTTAGTTTAGAGAGTGTTTTCAGAATCGAGGCCAATGTGAACAAAAGGACATGCTATGGTCAAAATCACACTGATGTGATGAGTACCCTTTTCTTTGTAATGCGGTCTTGTTCGATTTTTAAAATCCGTTTTAATTTCGAATAAACTTATCGCAACATGTTTGTCGCATGTAACTATTAGTGTTAGGGTCCGTAATTTGGCAACATTATTTAAATAAAAAAATGTAACTGACAAGCCATCAGGCGATTGTGCTCGGGCTTGTGATTGGTTGGCGGCCAATGACGGTAACCAATCACAGGCTCGGATTTTGCCGCGTAAAAATAGTGGACGAAAAGATGGTGAAAATTTGGTTGAACATTCTGTTGTGAGCTGTCGATTTGGAAAGGTCTAGAAGAATAAAAAGTGTCTCAGTGTAGATTGGCAGTTTTATTATATTAGAGCACAAAAATTTTCATTTGTACATTTTCATTACATTATTATCGTGAAGTAATGTTATTTTTTTCCCAAAAACAACCGGGTTTTCTTCTGAATATCCTATTAGTGGCCCGATAGTGTTTGTGCAAAGTATCTTGATAGAATAAAATCATTATGACGAAGTTTTACAACCATTTATAACATAACATGAAAAATAAAAATTCCGACCTTGATTAGTGTTCTCGCTCCTGTAACTTAATGTTGCTTGTAAAGTACACATCGTTATACCTTTTTAGAATCTACACATACTAGACAATTTATTGAGATCATGGGCAGCTATAACGTCATACTTTTTTTTTCCACAGGAGATGATCAAAAGTTGACATAAAGAAAAAAAATTGGAAATATTTTTCTTAAAATGAGTATTTTGATAATGTTCAACGTGAATAACACCTAAAATTGTATTTAAATTACATAATACACGTCTTCAGCAGTATAATACTAAAAGAATTATACAAATACATCAAAATTTGAAGAAATGGCAGCGGAATAAATGAAAAAAATAGCGAAATTTATAAAAAAGTTTAAAAGTCTACGCCATTTTCTTATGGTTGACAACCCTGGCAAGAAAACACCATTTTCTTATAGCCTCACATCCGGATCAACTGTAGGTAACGGGTTATCCATTCATTATGACAGACCCTGTATAATACGAGCGACCCGCCCACGCTTCGCAATGGTGTAATTTTGGCCGACTTGCTCACGAAACATTGATTTTTGGCTAACTTACAAAAACTTAATTTTGCGCGACTTGTTCACAATACGTTGAATTTTGGCTAACTTAAAATAACTTTTTGTTAACGTTTTTTATTTACAAATTTAAATGAATAAATACCCTAAAATATGTAGAAAACCGCATTTAAATCCGTTACGTACTTAAGGAGGAGTTAGCGGCCAAACATTCAAACAGACAGAATTAGCGACTTGGATTTATACTATGTAATGATAATGACAATGATGATAATGATAATGATGATACTCACGGCACGGCCTCTGCGTTGGTGTCCACGTAAAGCGGCTCGGTGTTGTTGAGGTCGGAGCTCGGCCGGTCCGTGGGTTGAGATACTTTACTTGTATACCCTGGAGTGGATATATACAGGGTGATTGGTAATGCGATACAATCCTTCTAAGAGGTTAAAGTAGAGCTTATTTGCAGTCAATTAAGTCATATCATACCATGTCCGAAAATTGATAATTTCTGAGATATGCAACATTTAAGATTTTTTTTATAAAAAACCCCATTTTCGAAGTTCAAATGAATCCTTTTAGTGAAGAATTCAAAATTAAGTTTGATGTTTTGTTGTTTTATGGTAGATTGATAGATTCAAAATAGCTAAAAATAATCGTCCTTATTTTAGAAAAAGTCAAGAAACCAAGAACAACTTTAAAAAAAGTTAAGTCTTATGGCAATAAAAAGGGATTTTCTAAAAAAAAGTCCAAATAATGTTGCGTACAAATTAAATAACTAAGCAGTAGTCGAAGACGTTATTTTGACAGTTGTCATCAATAATTTTCATACAAATTAACGAAACAAATGTCAAACAATCGTAAGAAGTTCTGTGCTTGTAGCACTGGTATTACCTATTTAATGTATAAATCACATTAGATATTGTGTAATATGTATGTAACATGTTAGTGTAGGTATTTTTTTATTGTAGGAACCAGCTAATCTCAGCAACTACTGGTTAAAATAAATATATTTTTTGAGTTTGAATAGTTCATTTATTGAGGAAAAGTACACAACTCTAACAAGAAAAGCAATTTAGCTGCGCCTGGAACCGCAGGCGGAAAGCTAGTTTGTAAGTATGTGTGAGTGTATATTTATTCATGTATATTAGTTATATGAGTGTATATGTGTATATTGGTGCCGATTCTACATTAAGACTCTCTAAATTAAACTAAAAATATTGCTATCACTTACTCCGCAATAGTAAAAGAAAGAGATGGGTAATCATTTTAGTCCTGTCAAACTAAAATTTGCGTGCATTTCGACATGGCGCAAGCAAGCTTAGACTCGTCGTCGGCGCATTTCGTTTAATTTTACAATGAGGTGGACTAAATTTAGTGAGACCAATACACCTGTCTTTATCAATGAAGTATGTGAAAGTGATGGCAATATTTTTAATTTAGTTTTGAGAGTGTACTCAGGATCGGGGCCATTATGTATGTATACTATGCATACCTTGTAACGGTTGTGTTGGTTGCGGCGCGTGGGACAATGATGCCGCGTTGTGAAGCGGCGTGTAGCTGTGCCGGGCCCCGGGGGAACTACTGGACTCTATATTGGAGTTATATCATTCATAAACGGTAAACCTGACTCACTGAACCTAGAAACATGAAGGGTTCCTTTCATGATGTAAGTTATCAACAAGAAAGGAATTTAAGAAATTCAACCCCTAAGGGGGGTGAAATAGAGGTTGAAAAATGATGACTGAATGACGCATACAGAGCTGCGAGCGACATACCAGTAAGTTATGATGTTTTTCTTGACTACACCACTACTCAAACCCCGTTAAATCTTATCAAACTTCATCTGCCATCTCTCTCTCACCTGTCCTCCCCTGGCTGGGTTCCTGTAGTACATCCACGTAACTGTCCGGGAATATACCCGTCCTGCTCGCACTCTTTCCCTCCCACCAGTTATGATCCACTCTTCTAGTTAACGTCACAAGTTCGCCTTTCTTCAGAGGAAGTTCTAAGTTCGTTTGCGCGGTGAAATCAAACTTGGCGCGAGCGCGACCTTCGATGGTGGATGGAGGCTTCTTAGGGGTGATGGTGGTGTCGCCTTTTATTAACTGTAATGAAGAATGGAGGAAATAAGTAAAATCATTATTTTTGATCGGGTAGGTATGTTTGCTACAGCTTTTAAATAACGTTTTAACATACGAAATCTGCAAAGAAAAAATATGGTTTGACTTCGTCTGCGATAAAAGTTGGTCTCCCACGGGGATGACACTTACACCCGCACTAAAAAGTAGCCTGTTTTCATCCTAGGCTGTTGAACTGATCTAATCTAAAATTCATTAAAATCGGTTCAGCCACTTCAACATGAAAGCGGAACATACATTATAATATTAGTAAAGTTACACAGTTAAATATTTGGCTTAAATAAAATTTAATAAAAAAAGTAATATTTACCTCAACATAATTGTACGGGAATAGTCCTATTCTCCCGTGGACCTCTCCCTCGTACCAATTGGCGTCTATCTGCCGTCTCACTCTGATTATATCTCCTTTTCTAAAGCTCAGCTCTCTGTGCGTCTGCCCATTGAATGTGTATAAAGCTTTGGCAATTATCTTCTCAGCATCATCGTATCTGTTTAAAGGAACCACAGCTTTCTGCGCAGGCGTGAAGTTGTCTTGATGACGTCGATTCTGCATGTCTTGCAGCTCCTGAAACGACGTAAGTCACACTCTGACGCGTTGTAAATTGGACTTAATAGAGGAGGCAATAAAGTTTAGTTTTTATAGACACAAACATCGAAAGACATGCCTGTATGATATTAGAATACCGTTAAGAAGCAAATTTACGCCTGCCTTATGAATGAATTATCAAGTTTTAGGTAGTTTGCATTAAAGTTTATTGATGAATGAGGTTTTTTCGTGTTAATATTTGAGTCACACTCTCAGTCAAGCGTCACCTTTATGTAAGAATCGAACGCGTCTATATCCTCGCTGCGAATGTCATTCTCCTGAAAAGTTTGGACATGCTGTATATAGGAACATTTAAGGATATAATTATGTACGAAGGTGGGTATATCTAATTTGAAATGGAAGAAGAGATCATTCAGGTTCTGTTCGTGTAATTTATACGGCGATTCCTGTTTCGTTGTATATATGCAAAAGTTTTATATGTTTTAGGGTATAAATCTAAAATATCTTCATCGGCGAGTAATTCCCGCCCAAAGGTAATCACTTCCAGATTTACCAAGTTATTTTTACTTTACGAGTACCAACACGTTGAAGCATAATCAACCTTATGCTATCCGAGAAAAAAAAAATTTGAATTGAGAAATTATTTGAAATCTTTTGAATATCAAATTCATATTTTGCTTCGACAACCTATAAATAATAATACCTCCAAAATTATACTACAAGTCTAAATAAATATAAACATTACAGTTCACGGTTTAGAAATTAACTTAAAGAAAATGCAATTATTGCTATTAATTTCAGTCAACTAAAATAATTAAGGAATGAAAAAACGGAATTCAATCCAAAAAAAGGAAGTGAGGAAACCAACCATTTTGCTATAAACACATAACGTGTATCACGACCACAATCACAACATTACAACAATGATCTAGCCCACATTTGTATTCCAACTAAATCACGCCAACTGTAAGTTCAAACTGCTGCGTGTGCGTGCGCATGCAGCGATCACCGCTTTACTGAATAACAAAACAAAATCACAGCGCGGAACGATCATATGAATTAACAAATATAACAATTAACTTGAACATAATAAAGCTCAGTTTCGAGTGTGAAGCGGAGAAGAGGTAGTAAAAGTGTACCGGCGCTAGCAATCGGTCAAAAGTTTGACAAATACCATAATGGTACTTATACCATAAGGTCGGCAATACCACGATTTCCAATTTCACGGGTTTTTCAACGTGTACCGGATGTTTTAAAGTTCTGGGAAGACAACATAAAAATTTATTGTAATGGTATTTACGGTACGAATGAAACAATAGACTTAGTTTTGAGATAATAGTCATTATTAAATTATCATCATCGTTGTCATTCAAAAGAAAGTAACTAAAGAATTGTAAGCACTTTATTGCTATACATAACGGAATGTTATTTTCTTTACAACTATGCAGTAAGTATTTACGGCATTTCACCGACATCGAGATAAAAAGTAAACAAATAAATTAATTTTAGACCCTATATATCTTACAAAGAATGTTGTTTGGATAACTTTACTAATGTATTAAATATTTGTAGTAGAAATTTCGCAATAAGAAAGTAAAAATCTAGACACTGAATAGTTAAGTAGGTCATCAAACTAATGACCTAAAAACATCGGGTAAGATTTAAATAGGTAACAGTATTATTTATTCGCCCATTGTTCTTAATTGCTAACAAAGTAATCACATTGTATAAAACATTAATTACCTGAATCAGAATAGGCCCCGTGCGGCGCTCGGCGAGGCGGTTCCGGCGCAGTCTCGCTCTCTACCAGGCACAACAAAACACGGAAATAAAACAACCAACCAATTACCAAACATCACAATTAGATCTATTGATTTTTCTGTATTCATGACCACAGCACAGACATCGAGGCCGACAGTCACGCTGAACACGCACGCACAAAAGCAAAAACATCAATAAATCTAAAGGGTTTGTACAGATTGACTCCAAAATTAAAATACCAGCATAGTAACCTTGAAATGTCACGGTATGGCGTGTGACGAGGGGCGCGAGGCGTTGTGGCCAGGAAGCGGGCGGGGGGCGCGGGGGCGCGCGGGGCGGCTCGTAGCGACCCACCGGCCGGTGCAGCGACGGGTCGAACTTCGGCACCTCGTCGTCACTCCGCAATATCGAACTCAAATTTAACGTATCTTTGGACACACTCGGACGTTTGACCTCTTTCAGAACCGGGGATTTCGACCCACGAACTAAACTACTCGGGTCTTTGATGGAACGGTTGTTATCAAGGCGTTTAGGAAATTTATGCGCGATCCACTGGCCCGCTAAATAGGGCGCCATATCACGAAGCTCGCTTACGTCGGGGGCTGAGGTGTATATTTGCCCCAAAAGCGACATAGTCTCAAATCTGCGTCGCATTCTTTCAACTTCACCTACTCTACATTCCGAAGCATCTTCTGCGGATTTTGACCGCGGCACAGTGCGCCTTCTTAATGCAGCCATTTTTGATATGACATCAATGTGTGGCATATAGCGGTTAGTCGGACGAAGCCGCATTCGCGCTACGGGCGGCATGTTGCGTTGTTTTCCTGGGTGGTTGAGTTTTTCGAGCGACGCCCAGGAGGTGTGCGTGAGGCGGTTGATCTCCGGGTCGCTGGTGTGCCGCCGCAGCACGGCGCGGGCGGCGCTGGGCGGGTCGAAGCGCCGCGCGAGGCGCCGCACCTGCCCCGCGCGCGCCAGCCTCAGGTACGCGCGCCAGCAGCGCTCCGCGTCGGGCGACGGACTCCGAGTGCGCCAGATCGACTCCTCGCTTGAAAACTGTCGCGTGCCGACCGACTGACAATCGCTCGTTTGCATATCGACATGCGGCGAGGACGAACGCGACCGCGAAATTTCCGGCTGGCTCGGCAGGGAAAGAAATTTATTAATCTCCGACTCGCCAAAAAGCTCTTTAATATTCGTACACGACTGCGACTGAGTCATAATATGACCTTTTGGAGCTTCGTCGGTATTCTCTACAAAAGGGGGTGGTTTACTTAAATCTTCGGCTTCATCTGAGCTTTCTCGAGCGTGGTAAATGATTTTACTGTGATCGGAAGCTTTTTGCACTGATTCAAAGTACTCAACTTTTTTCTGAACTTCTTTTTTCGGTGATTTGTAAATCACTGTTTTCCCTGATACGTCAGAACTAATGGTGTCCGTTTCGCTAGCCGAAGACTGTGTGCGTTGTTCAGATTTTTCTGGAGATGGTGCGTGTGATACAATTTTCTCTAAAAAAGGATTGGTTTCTTGTTGGGCGGGTGGAAGACTTGTTTTTTCTTTCTGGGGAATAGCGTATAGCTCTTCCATAACTTTGTTATCGGTATTTGGTTTTACTGGAGAAAGTGCACAGTTGTCTAGCTTATTAATACGAGATAATATTTCTTTACTGAGTGACTGTGACATACGTTTCTTTTCTGTTTCACTGAGCGACATTTGAATTTTATTTACGTTGTTTTTTATGTCTTTTACCGAAGCAACGGGACATGAAATTGCAGCTATTGATTCAGCTTTTACGAGTTCTTTTGTATTAATTCTGTTCTCACTTGGAGTAACTAGCGAGCTACATCTTACGTGTAAGGAAGATTTATCAAAATTATTTGAGGGATTAACGTCAATGACATACTTTTCATTGTCTTTATTTGATTTGGCCTCTAGTTCTTTACTGTAGATTGCATTGAGTTGGTTTTTTAGAGCACTTACTTGCTCCATAGACAGACTACTCCATAAACGGTTGCCTATGCCAATTTTTTTTCGAAGTTCAGTAAAAGAGTGATCAGGCTGTAAGTTGATAACCGGTTTCACAATTATTGGCGAGTGTTTACCGGTTTCATTTTTCCTATTTATGTTAAACGCAGTTTCGGATACACTTGTTCCTCTCCATAGCGGTTTATATCTATCAATTGGCTTAAGATAGTCCGGATCTAAATCAAAATAAGACGAATGTTGAAAATGTTCTTTAAGATCTTCGACGGACTTTTCTTTTATTCTGAGTCCTCTATCTCTGTCATGATGCCAACGAAAGTCACTAACGTCAGTTGGATAAAACAGTACGTCTTTTTCGTCTTGTGCTTTCCTCAATTTTCTATGAAGAATGTGTAATTCTTCTTCAGCTCTTTCAATTGACCTTATTTTTTTCCATCTGTCAAAATCAATTATTTCCTCATCTTTTTTTCTGTGCCTTAGATCATTAGTAGATGTAACTTTTTCTAACTCAGCAACTCTTTCTAGGTACGCATAATATCTATTTAGTTCTCTAAATCTTTCTGATCGAGCATTTGAATTTTCCATATCCCGAATATATTCTTCATATTCTGGATCATCCAGGTTCTCGTCACTTTTGGATCTTTTAAGTTGTTTATGTTGAACCTTTATATCTTTGTTATCGGCACTACGTGTTCGTAATATCTCTTTAGAGGTCAGATTTCCATATTTTCCACTTTGGGTTCGAACATTATGTATTCGTCGATAGGAAGGTGATCTGATCGGTGCAGGAGAAGAAGATCGACTCTTAGAACTGCGGCTTTTTACTTCTTTGGGGGAAACTGGTCTTGAGGTTTGAGAGAAATATAGTGTTGCTGGTGATTTCGCTCTAATTTCTTTCATACCTTTTTGCCTAGATTCCATAGTTTTTCGGACAACGACAGGGGAAATGGGACGTACGGTTTCTGTAAAGACTATTCGAGTCGGTGATATCGATTGTGATCTAGAAGGACATATAACTATTTTTGGCTTATGCTTGACACTTGGTGAGACTGGGCGCGACGTTTGTGAAAATATCAGTTTGGCTGGTGATTGATTTTCTCGTTTATATGGCTCTATCTCTTTCGGTTGTATTTTCTTGTGAAATATCACTGTCGGTGATTTCGGTCGAGATGTTTGAGAAAAATACATTTTATTTACGGGAGGTTCACTTTTACTACGATTAGTAGCTAAGGAAGAGGTCGATCCAAAATCTGGATAACTCGCCAAACTATCAAATTTCCTTACTTCGTTGAAGATTTTTCCAGGCCAAGAAACCGATCTAGGACTCTGCGCTCGCAATGGGCTGGGATATCGATCCCACATCTTAAAACGCGACAGAGAAACTGGTTTTCTATGAATAAGATAACTGTTTAAGGATTTGGGAGTAAAATATTCTTGTGGATATGACTGAAACATTCTTGCCTTTTGCATAACAGAGGTGGTCGGCTCTGTCACGGTATGATAATAAATATTTGGAGCACAAGTCAAGTTCCCCAGAAAAAGATGTTGGAAGAAGGTATCAGTAATAACTGCATCTCTCGTTTTCTTTATTTCTTTAGTATTTATATCGTGTTTCTTTTTTAAGCTTTCACAAGAACCCAAGTTTGAGGCTCCCCCAAACTGACTTCCTGTTTCAGAATCATTTGGGGAAATAGACTTGGAACTTTTAGTCTTCGTTGATTTTTTCAAGTTTTTTTTATTATCTTTTGATTTCCTACTGCATATCTCATGGCAGGGTGTTATTTTGGGTTTATTACTCAAATTGTCAGTCGATTTTTTCTTTTTAAGATTTGTGACAGTTGCTACTTTTATTTGGTTTGGTTTTTTTAAGCCAGGCAAATTGGTGGAAGATTTAGACATAGTGGATAAATGTTGAAGTTTTATTGGTTTAGGTTCAGTCTTGTTGAGACACGGGTTGGATTTTGTTAAAGAACTAAAAACTTTTTGTTTTTGTACTTTTTCCGCAGTTCTGACCATATCTCTACTTTTATGAACTGCACTTGATATGGGCATTTTTGTCGCTTTAACAGGCAGTGAATTCGAGTTAAGTAAGGACTTAGATCTGACTTTGGAAATATCAATTCTTTCGTTTCGTTTTTCAGCACTCCAAAGTTTATCCAAAGAAGTGACTTTGTCTAAAATATTAGATATAGGCGTCCTTCTGCCAGCTCCCCCTTCAATGACGGCTGATGTTTGAGACTCGCCGTATTTACTGCGGAACCCATTGTATTCGGAGGGTAATAAAGTTCTTCTAGGGGAACCAAAGCTACTCGTAAGCTGTGGTTTCGAAGGTAGAGACTTAGGTGAGCACGAGGGATATTTTCTGTTCACTGAAGGTGGTGCGGACGTAGACATGATTCTACTTTTATTTAGCTTGTTGGGTGAATTTTTCTTCGAAAGTATTTGCGTGTTTTGCCGTACGAGTTTGTTGCTGATTTTATTTTTGAGAAAGTCTACGTTTGATTGCGAAGGTTCAGTTGGTCTTTTTGGTGATGTAGATTTAGGTCTGGTTGAGGTTACTAATTTGAGTGTTCTACTGTTTTTAGACGAGATTCGCCTTGGTGGTGCGGGAGGGAACTCTATAACTCTTGGAATGTCCGCATGGGAAGCTGCTCTCTTGTATCTTTGCAGGTCTGTTTCAATGCTAGTCACCGGGTAGCATATGACTTCTTGATAATGCGGCGCCTTTTTGTGAATCCTTATCTTGGTCAGGGTCGGCGATATCGGAATGTATTCGATCTCAGTGTCGTCTGTGGAAACGTAACCATTTTGAGTGTCTCTTCTATTTGGCTACTTTAGTCGTGATCAAACGGTGTCTTGTGTTTCGTTATATCTGTGTCGAAGCTCATATCTGTCTACTGGTGTTTTAAAAACGGTGCGTTGTTTATTAAAACGTGGTTTTTAATTTTGGAGTCTACTGTGGGTTAGGTTGGTTTTACCTTTCATTCTGGTTCAGCGGAAGCCCTGCCACCTTGGTTATGAAGCCTTGTTTAGGTATAATCATGCAGGACTTACCTGTGTAGAGCTGCACTGGAAACTAACGTTTCCGGCGATACATGTGTGTCATTACTATTAACCTTGAAACGGCAGCGCATCTAACAATGGACTCAGATGATACAACATAGTTTTGTCACATATTTTTATGGCGACCATGACCTCAATATCACCGATATTATATTTAGTTTACTTTTATTTAATTTTATTGATTCCAGTTACCTACAGTGAGGTTAATACACCGACACCGAACATTCCACGCAAGTCATGCAAATTATAGCCTCTCCGATTTGGGTAAGTCCGCATTTTAGGGTTATCGTTAAAGCACTAACATACTGCATGTTTGAATTATAATTTGAAGCCGTGATATTTTCTAAAACTTAGGGCCGGTTTTTCAATAGTCAGATAAATTCTATTTGACAGAAAATCAGTATGTTTTTGTTGCACGTCGAACATAAATACTTGACATATGTATGAAGTGACAATAAAACATACCTCTTATCAGTCAGTTAGCATTTATCTGACTATTGAAAAATCAGCCCTTAAAAGATAAACTTAACATAAATTATCATCTTTAATAAATGAAATAAAGTTTTTTTTTAAATATGGTATACAGAATACCTTGTTCTGATGCTTCTACTGTGTCTTTATTTGTAACTAAGCGCAAAATTAATAGATTTGTTGTGCAAACATCTAAAGTTGCCAATTTCATTCCTTCAAGATTCTTTATACGAATCTTTGAAGCATCATTATTTTTTATGTTACCTTTAAAAAACACATATTTTTTTAAGAATAAATACAGTTTACACATTAGTTTTGGCAGTTCTGCTGCAATTACTTCCCTACTCCACCAATCTTGCAAACTACTAAACAATCCCATCATGAAAATGGATCAACAAATCCAACCTTACTACAGCTTACTGACATATCCTCACAAAATGCTTATTCAAACTGCACCTTATACCCTACTAGCGACCCGCCCACGCTTCGCAATGGTGTAATTAGGCGACTTGCTCGCGAACCCTTGCATTTTTGCTAACATAAAAAAACTATTTCTAAACGTTCTTTATTTACAAATTTAAATGAATAAATACCCTAAAATATGGAGAAAACCGCATTTAAATCCGTTACGTACTTTAGGAGGAGTTAGAAGCCAAACATACAAACAGACAGAATTAGCGACTTAGATTTATACTATGTAATTATGACTATTATGTATACATACCGGTCCTGGCGGGCGCGGGCGAGCGGAACCCCCCGCTGGGCGGCTCCCCCCCCGCCTGCAGCCGGCGGTAGGCCCGGCGCCACTCCGCGGGGGGCAGCGCGGGCGGCGGGGAGCGCCGCCGGAACACCAGCGTCGAGTCCGACTCGTAGCCGGACTCTTTTAGAGCTCTAGGAGAGAGATACAGAGCTAGAGATCCATCATAGGGTAAATGAAGTAGTCTTTAATGGCAGTTGACTTCCAAATTGACTCTGTAACGCTCTATTAAAAGAGATACTTAAAGAGGGCCGGAAGATTAAAGTCGAGTCTTAGCCGGACTCTTATAGCTCTAGGGAGAGAAGGATGGTTAACCAAAATCGAGTTGCTAAACTGAGTTTATACTTATTATTATTAGCCATCAGGGTCCCATAGGTCTCTGCCCTTTCTCTACCCGGTTTGTGGTTAACATAACCCAATCTTTGTTACAAGCATCTAGATCGTCTCGCCGATGACGTCGGGGTCTGCTGTCTTGGTCTGGTGTCAAGTTTGTGAGAGTTTACTTAAGGAAACTTTAATGGTGGCAGATTTTTGGTTTGACTCCCTAAGAGGGAGAGAGAGGGCTAGAATGAATGCAGCTATACAGGGTGATTGGTAATGCGATACATTCCTTCTAAGAGGTTAAAGTAGAGCTTATTTGCAGTCAATTAAGGCATAATATGCTATGTCCGAAAATTGATAATTTCTGAGATATGCAACATTTAAGATTTTTTATAAAAAACCCCATTATCGAAGTTCAAATGAATCCTTTTAGTGAAAAATTCAAAATTGAGTTTAATGTTTTGTTGTTTTATGGTAGCTTGATAACTAAAATGATATTTCAGATTCAAATTTGCTAAAAATAATCGTCCTTATTTTAGAAAAAGTCAAGAAACCAAGAACAACTTTAAAAAAAGTTAAATCTTATGGCAATAAAAAGCGATTTTCTAAAAAAAACTCCAATTAATGTTGCGTACAAATTACATAAATAACTTCCCCAGTTCATTAGCTATTCAAAAAGGTACATTTGTCATACTAAAACTAAGTATTTGATTGACAATTCTACTAATAAAAGAAGTTACCTCTCTCTTAGAACGCCTCTACATTGTGGTTACCGCGCACTTTTGCAGTGTTTTCTTTGGTTGATGACGACGTCTTGCACAGGGATAATGCAATAAAATTTAAGATCTGCCGTTTAATAAATATTTTTTTCGAAAAGCCAAACCTTCAAGTGTGTAGCTTTTGCGGTTAATTAGAAAAAAAGAGTATGCTGAGTGCGGAAGAAGTTACTTCTATTAAAAGAAATTCATTAATCACTACCCATCACTTGTTGTTTTTTCTTTGGTCGATGTCGCCAACTCTTGTGGTGGTTGCTAGATTTCTGCGAAAAACATCTATCATTTCTTCGTCTACCTCGCCAAATTCGAGGTCTACTAGATTCACTTGTTTGGGCGGATACAAGCTTTATTTTTCTGAGACGTTGATACGTCCCCAAAAACACTCTAACGTTTGACACACGTTGATTACGGAAACGCAACAAGTACTTTTTTTGCTGAAACAGCGTTGCCGTTACACAGTACGTAAATAAGAAAAATGCACTCGCCCACAGCAACTTTTTGTAGCGATGCTATCGCTATGATGCTATAAGTAAACGCATGTTAGTCGAATTTGCAACGCGCTACATTACGCGCGATTGCATAGCTACAAAAAGTTGCTGTGGGCGAGGGCCTTTTGTAATGAAGAATACTCAGACATTTTTCTTATTTACGTACTGTGTAACGGCAACGCTGTTACAGCAACCACCACAAGAGTTGGCGACATCGAACAAAGAAAAAACAACAAGTGATGGGTAGTGATTAATGAAAAAGATGTAGTTAGCTTTCTTTCTTTTAATAGAAGTATCTTTTTCCGCACTCAGCATACACTTTTTTTCTAATTAACCGCAAAAGCTACACACTTGAAGGTTTGGCTTTTCGAAAAAAATATTTATTAAACGGCAGATCTTAAATTTTATTGCATTATCCCTGTGCAAGACGTCGTCATCAACCAAAGAAAACACTGCAAAAGTGCGCGGTAACCACACTGTAGAGGCGTTCTAAGAGAGAGGTAACTTCTTTTATTAGTAGAATTGTCAATCAAATACTTAGTTTTAGTATGACAAATGTACCTTTTTGAATAGCTAATGAACTGGGGAAGTTATTTATGTAATTTGTACGCAACATTAATTGGAGTTTTTTTTAGAAAATCGCTTTTTATTGCCATAAGATTTAACTTTTTTTAAAGTTGTTCTTGGTTTCTTGACTTTTTCTAAAATAAGGACGATTATTTTTAGCAAATTTGAATCTGAAATATCATTTTAGTTATCAAGCTACCATAAAACAACAAAACATTAAACTCAATTTTGAATTTTTCACTAAAAGGATTCATTTGAACTTCGATAATGGGGTTTTTTATAAAAAATCTTAAATGTTGCATATCTCAGAAATTATCAATTTTCGGACATAGCATATTATGCCTTAATTGACTGCAAATAAGCTCTACTTTAACCTCTTAGAAGGAATGTATCGCATTACCAATCACCCTGTATATTAGCTTAACTCTTTAGCGTTCGAGAAGAGTGATAAAGGAGTTATAGATAGTTCATAAGATAAATGAAGTTAGAAACTTTAATGGCAGCTGACTCTTAACTTGAATCTTTTAGCGTTATTTGAGGGATAAAATTAACCATAAACTATATTAATAATCTTATTCGCAGTAAAATAGAAAAAAGTGATTTTACCATGGGAACGAGACTTAGTAGTAAAAAGCGTCCTATTCTATCGAACTATCTCTGCTATCCATTATAATCGGTTCAGCTGTTTTGACGTGGAAGTGGGACATACAGACAGAAAAACATACACATTTTCACATTTGTAATATAAGTTAAAGATTATACGTTTAAACTAAAAACTTGGGTTAACCTCGGAATGTAAGGCCAGCTACCTTTCATTAAACAAATCAATAAATAAACCCGTTAAAACCTTATCTTTGGCATTTCTTTACTTTTGAAATTATTTCTCAACTAAGTAAATAACACGTTTATTCAAAAAGTTGTTGAGAATATTTCTCTTTTCAATTTAATAAACGCAAATACCAAAAAAAAAAAACATTAAAATGATATTTGCTCAAAACATAAAAAAATATATTTTAAATCTCCTTATTTACCTCTAAGTTATTTATCATTAAACTTAATGTTTAAGATTTTTATCAAAAACAACGTTCCAACCGAAAAAAATACATCGGCACACCGAAATATAAAAAAAACATAATACACAGCTAAAAAATAATTAATAGCTTCAGTGATCTTGAAAAGTGAATACAAACACAGCCCTTTTTTTCTTTCTATATAAATCAAGAGCTAAACAATTATTACTGAGACTCAAACTTGTAAAACAAAATAAAAAAACTACTATTGAAAAATATAGTGTCAAAATGAAATTTTCTATGAATGACGTATTTCAATAACACTTTAAGCTTATAACGTTATGTTATAAGGGACATATACTAGTGGCCGCCCGCGACTCCGTTCGCGTAGAAGTCGGTTTCCCGTGGGAATGAGAGGTTTTCCCGCGGTAAAAAGTACCCTATACGTTATTCTGATGTATAACCTATATTACTGTAAAGTTTCATCAAAATCCATCCAGTAGTTTTTACGTGAAAGAGTAACAAACATCCATCCATACATCCATACTCACAAACTATCACGTTTATAATATTAATAGGATTCAAGAAACATTAATTACTTTTCAACGTGTTGGATGGAGTATTAGAAAACTATTTTATGATTTGATTTCATTTTTCGAAAATGTCCATACCTTGCCATATTAGATTTAGATAAAATAGCTGAAGTCAGGTCCTTTTTCTCTTTGGGTGAAGCTTGAGGTAGCGATGTCGTACTCGACATGTTATTCTGAAAAAATACTGCCTTTATTATTAATTCTACAGCTTGACTCCAAAATAGACCATTCCGATACACATGCGAAGTATTGTTACATTCATTAGAACACTTAAAGCATTTACATGCTAACACCAATTATTAACAATAGTAAATATTATTCAACACACATATCAAACAACTTGTATTTTTTAGATATACATAATCGATTCAAAAAGCAGAATTCAAACACACAAGCCTATAAATACTGCCAATCTAAACACCGATCGCTACCCAACCATTTTGACATTCGCTGCAACTTCACTCCGCACTTTAGCTGTAAGTCAGCGTAGTGAAGTTAGCATTGCTTACTCGTTTGTTAATAGCCCGAGCCAGGAGGGTGGAGTAGGGGGGCAGCGGGGAGTTGTCGTCCAGCCACTGCTGGGCCACGCCGGGGGTTGCAGCGGATTAATTAAGGTAGGGGAAAAAGCACTTTGTAGGGTCAATTGGATTTTGACATTGATATTATGGAAATGTCAAAAAAAGTAATTTTGTGTAGTTAATTTTGTGTTGTAACGACAAAAATGTTAGTTTATTTTGATATTGATTTGTCATTTGATATGTACAAAACAATGGCTATAATTGCTACTAAAAATAAAGCATATTTTATAATGTTGAATATTTAAAAAAACTTATAATAAAAGTGCTTTTTACCACTAACTTTGAATTTTTATAGTGTTACAAATTTTTTGAGTAAGGGAAACAAAATTATTATTGTTACGCTTATAATGAAAACCCAATCCAAGTTATATGAAAACCAAACCAGACCCGAAAAGCTTTACATTTAGGGCCAAAAACGTACACAAAATCTCCAATCATATTAAAATAGGCATTTAGTAAGATTTAATATTATTAAATTTTATTCCGCATCCCTTTTCATTTTGATTATATAGGAAATTGAAACCTAAATATTCCAAATGAAAATAGTTAAAGTGTGGCCCCAATTCTTTAATGAAATCTTTTAAGATACTGCTATCACTTTCTTTAAGATAATGAATGAAAGAGATGGCTATACGCTTACTTTGTCAGTTTACTAGAAATTTAAATAGTCTTAACATTTCAATTCTCTTATAACATCTATAATATAATAAATCAAAGAATCAGGGCCAATATATTATGTGAGTGAATTTTAATAAGATGTAGGATAATAAAAACTCGTACCCCGTCAAATATGTCCATTACTTCGTCCCACCACTAGAAAAGAAAAAATGCATCTAAATGTACTGTGATGGATGCCATTAGTAGGTAAAGTGTATGCGTCCCAAAGATGGTTATTACTTAAAGGCACTAACGTTTTAAAAACGTTCATAAAATAATAACTATAAATAGAAAATTGTAGGTAAAAACTGTATTTATAAGCCGCTCTTAATACTGATCATGTATTAAAACTGAAAAAAAAAATTGTTGTCATAAACAAATGCGTTGTTTAAATAGAAGACTTTTATTTTGACACTTTGCTTAAATAAGTTTAAATTTTGACAAAAGCAGCGCTTACTTTTAAAAACTAAAACGATAATGGCTAATCAAAAGTGATAAATGACAATTAATACAAAGAATATTGGTTAGAACCCCACAAAATGCCAATAAAGTTAAGATTGTCTTTAAACTTCTTTTAATCATAACTTTATTATTTTTTCCGGTTTTCCAGACATTTGACTAAACACACTTGCTAAAAACGATAATGAAGTACATACTTGTTGATGATAATGCTAATGCTTACCTGTTTGGTCTGTTGGTCCACGACGGAGCTCTTCCCAGGAACATAGTCCTCGATGCGGCCGGGCTGGTTGCGGTATTGTTCACTGCGGACGCGCGCGCTCGATATTGTACTGTATCTGTATGGAGATAAGGCACATTTTGTATGTTCGCGATGGTGAAATTGTAAAGGGAAAAATGTTTGTTTTTTATTTTCACTTTGGTTAAGGTAACGAAAAAGTGTAAAGAATACTTTTGGTTTTTAATTTAACGGATTTAAAAACAGCTTTAGTCTAAGTATATGTGATTAGACCTAAAGTGGTGATATTGGGATTGGTAGATAAGATATTTAGGTATAGGCTTGCTTATTTTAAAATTTTGAGCGTTTAACGAAACTTTGTATAGCATTATGTCTTTCGAGTAATTTAGAAATCAAATATTCTAGATTTAAATCAAACACTAAGCGTAATAAACCATTACTTATTATTTCTCGTAATTTTTTGAAACTTTTTAAAATTAAAGAAAAAATAATATAATTTACTGTATAACTACATTCCTTATACAAAAATCTTGCAACAACTTATGTCAAAACCGAAGTTCAAAACTGTCAAAATTCATTTTCACTCAAATAGATTAACTTACTTGTTAGTAGGTAAATACGGCGACTCCATGGCGGAAGTGGTTCTCCTCCGAGTGTTACTAGTGACGTCCCCGGCGTCGCTCCCGGCGCTAGTGTTGTGCCCCAGTCTAGTGATGCCCCCCTCAGGCTCCGATAGATACCCTGATTTGGGGTCGAAGTACGCGTATTGGGACTTGTTGGAGATACGCTGTAAGGGCTCGCCTGGAGAAAAAAAGGGTTTAAGGGTTATTGGAATTGGGAAGAGTTGTGAAATGAAAGCTATAAAATGAGAATGGTTATGCTAATATAATGATTTATTATGTCTAAAACGAATTATGATTATGAATGATTTTTTTAACTCGTTTTTAAGATTGTCATCATAATTATTGTATTAATAAAGGCGTGTATGAAGGAAATTTAGAAAAATGTAACAACGATAAAAAAAACAACGTAACTACGAAATGGAATACTGAGATACTTAACAAAAAATATTTTATGGTATGATTAAGACAAAACATCTCTATTTTAAACCACAAAGTCTATAGAAAATCTTGTATTAAAAATCGTATAGCTGTTTTGGTGTTATAATTTAAGTTATGTGCAAAAAATCAAGCAAAAAAACCTTTTTTTGTATTTTGTGTTCTCGAAAGTCCAAATATTATCGATATGTCAATAAGTTTGAAAGTTAAAAACAATTATGTGTATGAACAGTATAATGCGTTAGCGATTGGTGTTAATTTTGAAGCAGAAAGTAGAATTTTAATTTTCACATTTTGTACCTTTTTGGTTTTTGTATCGAATCGTCACATAATCGTCTGCAAACAAATTTGTAAATAAAATAATTAAATCATAATCAAAAGTTTTTAAGTGTAAATTTGATAAATGTATAGTATACAACGTACCGTCGTATTTATTTTTATGTATAGTGTCGTACATCTTTTTGTACCATTTTGACTGGTCTTTCACTTCCTGAAAATAAAAGAGAATTTCATTATTAAGTATTTAAATTTATTTTAAAAATAATTTTCAGTTAACTTTTATAAAAAAACTATCTTTCTCTAGTTTTAACAATAACAATATTTTTAGTTTAGAAGCTTGTCTTGAACCTTATCAATGTTAATTAAATATTTTTAGGGGGTATATCTTAATAATGCTTTTGGTCCTCATAAAAATCGATTGCTCTTTAGAATAAGATAAACAAAATATATTATAAGACAAACAAAGACTGTTCTTTGTACCCAATTTGTGTTTGTTCAATTTTGTGATAATTTATACAAAACAAGCGCGTGTCATACACGCATCAACAATATGATCAAATCTTTAAATACTGTGAAGTCTAGATCACTAACCGATAACGTAGCTTCGTACTAGTAAAGCAATTTTAGGATATGCAACCAAATTCTAAAACTTTACCTCTTTACAATAAATTTAAAAGGCACATATTAAGTAATTAAAAGTAAAAGTAGATAATAGATAATAATACACATACCGATCTAAGTGTGAGCGTCCCCGCATCGTTGTTGGTTGGTTGCGTCATGTTGTCTCGCGAACTATCATTCATGTACTCGCGCCGGCGAGCGTATACTGGAATAATTAATGACACTCTTTAAATGTATACTGTCAAAATTGTAACCTTTTTTGACATTTTGACATTTGTTAAGTAGTTGACAAATAAAGAAATGCACAATTTTTCACGTTTTATTAATAACTTAATTACTTATTACCTAGAGTAAATTCTGGATTCAAAATACAACTAAATGAAACATGCCCGTAGATTACTAAAGAGCCACAAAGATGGATCATGACAAGCCAATACAGGTATGATGTCAAAATGTTTTTTTTATTAAGTTGCTATGTTAAGTTTTATAGTATTTTGATAAATTTCAACCATAAACACATAACTTACTAAAAACTATTTTAAAACACCATATTACCTGGATCACCAACACGCGGCGCTGGTCGATCTCGCGGCAGTCTGCTGCTGTCGCTCTCCTGTTGCAACTTCTGTTGTTGTTGCAACTGCTCTTGTTGCAACTGCTGCTCTTGTTGCAACTTCTGCTGTTCAAACTGCTGTTGTTGAAACTGCTGCTGTTGCAACTGCTGCTCTTGTTGAAACTGCTGCTCTTGTTGCAACTTCTGCTGTTCAAACTGCTGTTGTTGAAACTGCTGCTGTTGCGAATGGTGCTGGACGCTGTTGGTGCTGCTCGTGGTCCGCGAGATTTGACCGTCTGGAATTAATATTGCATAAAGAGTGTAAGCGGATCATTTCGGTAATGAAAATACGTAATAATGAGCCTAAATAGTAACTAAATTCATCTACAAGAAAATTAAAAAAACTTAATTAAATTGGCCCTTATAGGCTTTTTTGCATTTGTTTGCGTAATAAAATCACTATTTTGTCTAAGTCACCCAGAATAAGCTCTAAATCTAAATAGCAATGGCGGTGGTAGGTTGTTAATCTTCTGCTGTAGACAATAGCGTACTTAGATCCATCTTTACAACCACAAAAAGCAACATAAGTTATGAAGATTATTTGCTAAACAGTTATAGAGAAACATATTAAGGGATGTTTTAATTTGTCTGATAAATTCCATTCGTTTAGTAAGTAGTTGTTTTTTTCGTCGAATATTTGACTTAGCATAACTTAGTTAGGACTTTAGCTTAGCTTGATTAAATACCTAGTCTGGCTTAAGAAACCTAAAATCAAACGCAGACTTTGACAGTCGGACGTTCCCACGGAGTGGGTTGCGGTATATTGTTTTACACCCCGTGTGAAACCATATTCAAACATTTCGTTATACTCACAACATTAAACAAAAAAATAAATACAAAAGTGAATAACGAAAGCAATTTCTCAGTTCGCGCTACAAATATAAAATATAGAATTTCCTTGATCGTATTAGTATGCAATTTATTTAATTTAGCCCCCGAAATCCCTTCATAATTTAAGATTGGAAGGGTGATTGGCATTTAATACGGCGCCTTAGAAGATTTCAGATGAAAACAAGACAATGAGTTAAAAAAATCATAATCTGTGTTTATAAAGTTGTAAATAGGCAATCATAGAGTTTCATTCATATAAAAACTTACAATTTAAATTTTTAAGTGTTTCTTTACGTTAAGTTTTTCTTTATAGACATTTAGCAACTAACATGCGTTGGGCATATAAACGACCCATCCTTTTTAATAGCCCAATCGGATATTCCAATTTAGCGTTTGCATGAAATAAACAATTTGAGTTCTCATTACCTTTAAATAAAGCTCACATTCCACTGCCAAATTTCTGTATCTAAATTTCCTTGTATCGCTATAACTAAGACGCAATGGTACAATTCCGTACACAGTGTGTATAATTTCGTGTATAATTAGTGTGGATAGCGCGTGATGTTGTCAGATCGTGTGATATGAGGCGACGTGTGATTGTCACTTGTGTGATTAACATTCTGAATGAGGCAGTTTAAAGGTTGAGCACACCAGAGTTTTTGAAATTGATATCACGATAAAAGTGATTCAATAACCTAGCAACGTAAATAAGGATTTTAAATTCGAAAATACTAAGTAGACAGTTCAATCCATATCGGGTAATGATAATATTACTTAACTTTTTACAAGCGGTGTTTTTAGAAAATAGATTATTTTTCAATATTGCCAGGCGTAGTAAGTTAGATAAATATAATTTTAAACCATTCCTAAAACTAAAACATATTTAAAAACTTTCCCTCGTAGCATCGTAAAGTATGTAGGTACATTATCCAACTTATTTCAAAGATATCACAACGAATGCCAGGTCACGTACAAAACGTCAGCTGTAAGAGTGTCTTGTAACAAAGAACTGTGAGATTTTATAATAATTTCCATAAATTTTCTTCAAAATTTCGGCAGAATTACATATTAATGTGTGCTGCTAACACCGAGACTTAGGTGGGTATGTCAACATCGCTGGGTGACTTGAAATGACAGAAATGCTTAAAGTGTTTGCACTTTAACATTTTTTTACAGAACATGGCGAAATAGGAATACTTATCACCTATAATTTTAATCAATATGTTTTTTTTTATTTAGGGCTAACGATTAATGTATTGGGGAAATTATATAAAAAAATATTGTCATGGAACATAAAATACGATGAAACATTTTCTTAGAAATTCTTGTATTCCCATTAAAAATACATATTTCTATGAAAAGTCCACATGTGGTTTATTTCTCTCATGGTTATATGTAAGACCACTGCCAACCATCTTAATAACAGCTTACTCGTACCAACGACGAAAGATTTGTAGCATTCCTATTTGAAAGGCTTTCTCGCAATTCGTTTAAACCTTTTTAAACGGTCTCTTCTCCGTATTACCACAGAATAACTAGTTTCATTGAAGTTAGACGAATGAAGGTACGTGATAAATGAGGTTTTGTGAAAAAAATATGGTTATTTTCATAAATAATAATTGTCTCAAGCTATAAACTACGACATTTTTTTTTTCTTAGTTTTATTATAATCATTTTTGTATACCTTAAGCAAGTTTTACACAATATATCGCCATCTAGAATTAATAACACACTTTTAATTACAATACCCATCTCATTAGTACCTATTATTTACTCTAACGCTGTATTAAAACAAAGAAATAAACACCACATCAATCTTCCTGCAATGCTGTATTGAAATGAAAAACAACACTTCAATTTGGCATGACCCTTATCTCACCTTCTGCAATTTTCTTACTCTAATGCTGTTTATAATAAAAAGCAACACAAATGTTCCCTTACCTTTAGCCTTCAGCAGTAAGTAGTGTGACAGGTTTCTTACCTCTCGCCTTCTGTTATTTATGTATTAAAATACTAGTGGCCGCCCGCGACTCTGTTCGGGTGGAAATCGGTTTCTCGTGGGAATGAGAAGTTTTCCCGCGGTAAAAAGCACCCTATGTGTTATTCTGATGTATAACCTATATTACCTACTGCAAAGTTTCATCAAAATCCGTCTAGTAGTTTTTACGTGAAAGAGTAACAAACATCCATTTACATATCTACTCACAAACTTTCTTTGGACTCAACCAATAAATAAACCCTCATCAATGATGTTTCTTACCTCTAGCCTTCTGCAGTAGCGTGACAGTAGGGTTCTGCACTTTAGGCAGTCTTCCCGTTGAGGTGAGGTGGTCGGGACTCAACCAATAAATAAACCCTCATCAATGATGTTTCTTACCTCTAGCCTTCTGCAGTAGCGTGACAGTAGGGTTCTGCACTTTAGGCAGTCTCCCCGTTGAAGTAAGGTGGTCGGGACTCAACCAATAAATAAACCCTCATCAATGATGTTTCTTACCTCTAGCCTTCTGCAGTAGTGTGACAGTAGGGTTCTGCACTTTAGGCAGTCTCCCCGTTGAGGTGAGGTGGTCGGGACTCAACCAATAAATAAACCCTCATCAATGATGTTTCTTACCTCTAGCCTTCTGCAGTAGCGTGACAGTAGGGTTCTGCACTTTAGGCAGTCTCCCCGTGGAGGTGAGGTGGTCGAGTCCCGCGGCGGGCGCGCTGTGCGACGTGCGCAGGAGTGGCTCGCACTCGGAGCCGCTGGCGTGGCCGTTCTGATCCGCGCTCTGGGGCAATTGTGGTGGAAGTTGAACAATTGTTTATAAGAAATGAACGACCCGCCCACGCCTCGCAATGGTGAAGTTTGGGCCAACTTGTTCACGAAACACCGTTTTTTTCTAAATGTTCTTTATTTACAAATTTAAATAAAAAAAATACCAAAATGATGGTGAAAATTCCATTAAAATCTGTCAACTGGTTAAGGAGGAGTTAGCGGACAAAACAGACACAATTAGCGACTCGAATTTATACTATGTAATGATAATGATAGGGTTAGATTTGAGTGAAACATTTTACTTGTAAAAACTAACAGGTTAATTAAAATGAGATACAAAAAATATTCATCTTATTACTTTATTCAAGTTTGTATGTAAAGGTGGGCAAAAGAAATCTCAGTTTATTAAAAGTGCAGTAGCTTTTAGAAGTTATAAATAGAAAAGATAAGCTTTAAACTTTTACAATATACCTGAGCAATGACCCTAAAATATATATTTTAGGAGGTCCATTAGCAGTTTTCAAGCTAATCATATGCCAACCAAATATGATATAAAAGAGGGCCTTTTTCTAGTCCCATTAATCAAAATAACAAGTACAAATGCTTTCCTTCAGGCAATTCCTAGAACACTCACCCCGGTCCTGATAACTTCAAAAACAGAACAAGATAACGAACTTTTGTTTTATTTATGCCAAACTTGGATTCGATTCGGAGAAAATATTATATATTGATGGTACGTTGCAAACTTCGGATGTGTCTGAGAGCACGTCCAGGGATTATTTATGTGCGCAACTTCAGGGCGTTGGCAACAAGAATTTTTCGTTACGGCATCCATTTTAACGTACTTTAAAGATACGTGGAGCGAAGTATTCGTTTTGTTACGAGCTTTGGTAATTTTATTTTCCTATTGGCCAAACGAGATTAGTGCTTATGGAATTTTACAAAGAAAAAGCTCTCTCTATAACTAAAACATTTTAAGGTTGTTTTGTTGTTTAAGATTTAAGTACCGCGTATTTTTTATTTAGCTGGATCCACCATATAAAATTGATCCAGTTTTACAACCAGTTTAAATTCTTCATGCACACCTCATTTTGATTACAAATTAACAATTTACCGCGAATTTACGGCGGGCGGGCGGCGTCTCCTCGAAGTGGACTGGGCGGAAGTTCTTGCGGGGGGCGCCGGGGGAGGAGGCGGGGGTCCACACGGGGGGCGGCGGCGGCGGCGGGGGCGCGGGGCTGGGGGGCTGCGCCGGCGCCGGCGGGGGCGTGGGCGCGCCCGGCCGCCAGATAGCTGCAATGATAAATAAAGTCTTAGATATGAGATGAATTGTGATATCCTAGTATTAAACTTAATATTCTTTTCGGCCTGACTAACGGCAGGCTGGCAGAGGTAATTTTAATGGTTACGGATGTTATGCTTATGCTAAGCCGAACCGAACTTAACCGACTTTCCATAGCGTCGTAAATGCCTTAAAGTTTAGGACGAAAATAGAAACTCTTGACAATAGACAAAACATTTTCTTTTAATAAGTTTGTTTTTATAAAGCATCTTAACAACCTTGGCAATACAAGGTTTCAGTGTTCATGCGGCGTAGGACGGTGCAAGACTCCTACAATTTTTTTTCACTAAAACATATTTTTTCATAACGTGCTAATTAAAATAATTTTCCGTAGGTATATTTTTGTCGAACTCAACCCACATGTCAGTCAAACCAACCACGTCAAAAGGGTGGCTTATTGAAATCATCGGGACTTTGTATGAATTCCTGCTAACATTAATAATGTGATTGTATGTTTAGTTGTTGTACTTAAACACACACAAAAAATGATCACTTAGATGAAAGGGGGTTAGATAATAACCCGGAGCGTGTTGCTATTATCTAACTTCTCTGCTTTCTGCTATCTGCTTGTTTAAACTAAACTAAATTAATATTAAATGTAAAATTTGATTTTTTTATCAATGTAGAGCTCTATTTGCCAACGCATGTAAAAACAAGTAGTAATTAAATCTACGCGTCGTAGTGCTTCATCTCTGTAATATAAATCCTCCGTTACAAGCGACTGCGGTCGGCAGCTACGTCGACAGTCGCATTCCCAACTGATTTAGATTAACATTCCCGAAAACTGGACTAAATATCTGGTTTCAACCAGTTACGAGACATAATTTACAGTTCGAAGGTTATAAGTAAAAACATTTGCATGTTATTTTTTTAAGGGCTACTTACGTTACTCAACTTTAAATTCTGTAATATATAATTCAGCGATATGCTTCGTATTAACTTTCATTCAGAATCGTTATTTTATTATTAAAAAAAAAAAACTATTTTGTAACAAACATTATAACTGAATGATTCATTTGGACCATTAATTATACAAAAGAACCTTTGGTTCGAGGGTCAACTATCTCAGGCTTTGGTATAGATATCCAATTTGGGTGTAAAGGTACCTACTCTCGGTTTACGAGCGAGCCATAAATTTCGTGAGGCTCTGTAGCCATTGACACAGATATGGGGTGCTTGCTAAATTCAATGCAAACTGAATGTATACTGGAAAAACGGAAAAATTAAAGAAAGTGTAAGTAGCTTAATGGCTTATGTGACTATCATGGTAGATATACTTAAGCTAAAGCCATTATCTTTCCTGAAATATTTCAATTGCAAAGTAGAGGATAGTCAAGTTTGCTCCATAGAGTTTCATTTAAACTTGTTCACAGCTTAAACTTTAACGTATGAAATAAGCATTTTAAATATATACGTATTCTCAAAAATAGGATAGAATCCTACATACAAAATATTTTTTGAAACTAAGTAAGCGATCAACCACCTAAGGTTATAACACCCTGTATCGTACCCTTGTGTTTGTATACAAATTAGGTTACTCCCCCCGCGCCCTCCCCGCAATCTGGTAATGTATTAAGGGCTAGATGTGATCCGCGCGATTCAACTATTTACATTACGAACAAATGCCAACTATTCGACGCTAATGTACCAACAAATCCTACTAATATTACAAACGTGAAAGTTTGTGAGAATGTATGGATGGATGTTTGCTACTCTTTCACATAAAAACTACAGGACGGATTTTGATGAAACTTTTCAGTAATATTAGGTTGTACACCAGAATAACATATAGGGTACTTTTTATCGCGGGAAAACTTCTCATTCCCACGGGAAACCGACTTCCACGTGAACGGAGTCGCGAGCGGCCACTAGTAGGTACACAAACGTAGGGTAACTGTAAAACTTAAACGTAAATGAAAGGGAGATAACTTTATTATTGGATAGAATGTTTCAAACAAAGTGGCTGTAGCTTATGACTCCATACAACAAAATAAAGTATCTTATTTCAAGATCAGTCTAGACTATTCGAAAACATTACAAACTCTGTTTTCAGATATAGCTTTGTTTACATCTAAGTTTAGAGAGTACGAAAAGTTCACAATTTAACAAAATTGATGTTCTTAGCCAATAGATTAACTATTTCCAAATATTTCTCAAATACTTGAAAACCGGTATTTGTTCATAAATAACGAACCAACCTTCTACTAATCTGCTTAGTGTACATAAAACTTGCAAATCTTTTCCAAGCGTTAAATCCGGTTAAGTGTGTCTCCAATGTCCCTATTGACCTAAAAATAAAGGTCCCAGATACCAGATCACACACTATGGGAGTAAATCGTATTGAGTTAATTCGTTATTTATCTAAAAAGGACCGAGAGAGCCAACAACATCAAAGTAAGGGGCGGGTGGATATAAATTAAAAGCTAGTCGAAAGCGAATTCAATTAAAGCATAATTGAAAAATTCCCTGCTTTTCGCATGGTTTTGGAATATCCCATTTTCTGCAGTGTGGGTTCTATCTGACGCTGCGAGGGATTTGAGATGGCAGGTCTAAAGTCGGTGCAGAAGTTAATCAGACCTTCGAATTATTAAGGTTTTTGCTTAAATTGGTATTTTAACGCTATTAATATTGCAGATAAAAGTGAGAGCAAGCGCTCAGCAAAATCGTTTACGAAAATTTGTTTTGAGAACGTAAATGTTATTACTTAAATACTTTTTGTGTACAGAAAAGAATAACAAGAGAATGTGAGAAAAACATAGACCGACAAAACTTCTGATGTCTTTCCTTCACGTCATTACTTATAGCAAGTAAGGGCGGGTTGTATCACAACTACTTAACGTGTCTGTCAACGTTAAAAATGGCGTTTACCACCCGTCAAGCTAGAAAACGGGTTGTTTCACCATTGTCAGCCTTTAACGGACGTTAAAAACTAACGATTACGTTGACCGGCCATCTACCCACTGGTTAACGTAACTTTTCTCTTGTGTTGAGGACATCTTTGATGAAAACTTTTATCAATACCTATGGGTTCTGTTTATTTTCATATATTTTAAATGATTGTAATGATTTACTTTTTAATAGCAACTCGAATAACATTGACGAACAATTTTTTTGTGACGAAACAACACTTTGTATTTGACGTACGTTAAACATCTGATGTAATCGTCAAAAAGTTACGTACGTATGATACGTTAACCAACTGTTTGATACAACCCGCCCTAAGTGTAGGTACTTGCGCGGTATTTAAAAAAATTGACGCTGAAACAAAGGAGTTTTTAGACGAATTTTAATGATGAATTTCACTTTATGCGTCTATTGTTTTATTTCCAGCTTTGCGGATTACATGCGCAGGTACGCGAATTTCTAATACCGTTGTTATGCAAATACATACCTACAAAAGCATTCTATGGAAAAGAGGAACAAATAAAAAGTCCAGCTCTTTATTAATTGAGGATTCCGTGCGCGTTGCGAGTGGACTCCCGCGTTTTGTTTATGAGATTAGCAACCTTACTCTTTTGGTGAAAGTCTTTCATTACTTGCGATAGCTGTTAGCGATGTAAATCTTACAAATGATAACATAACTTTTTAGTGGAAAAACTACTGAAATATACAATCAATAAGAACAATTGGTAAATTCTAATAAGTGCATAAGTGTGATAATAAAACGACATCCGAAGTCGTAAAACTTCAAAATATTGTTTTGCTATTTTGTAAAAAAAACTTTGTTTATCTTCCTGCTTCTACTACAAAAATGTCAAACTTAAACTGAACTATATTTTATCCTGTATTGGAAACTCGACCTATCCGACATAATGTTACTATGAGCTGCTTTTGTATTCGTTGGCGCCACTTGTTCCACAAAGTTCACGAAGTTTGGGGGCCCACGACCCGAGTCGTGCCTCCTTAGTTATACAGTACTAAGTGCTGATAAACAGTGCACACATTACCTACACGTGTTGTAGAGAAAATTAGAAGGTAGCCTACTTAAATAAACTAAGCTTGCTTAAGATGTTATCTCAGGAATGCAGGCTAGGGGGACAGGAGTCACTTATTTTCAATTGGTATTTATTTATACTAAATACACTAGCGTTTTCTCATCGATCGTAAATCACTACTTTATTATTTACTAGTGGCCGCCCGCGACTCCGTTCGCGTGGAAGTCGGTTTCCCGTGGGAATGAGAAGTTTTCCCGCGGTAAAAAGTACCCTAGGTGTTATTCTGATGTAAGTATAACCTATATTACTGCAAAGTTTCATCCAAATCCATCCAGTAGTTTTTACGTGAAAGAGTAACAAACATCCATCCATCCATCCATACATCCTCACAAACTTTCACATTTATAATATTAGTAGGATTAAAAGCGCTATAATAGTTAAAAAGTTGTTTTCCTTCTTGTGATCCCGGTCTCATGAGGTGCGACTTAAAATAATGAATCAGGTTAACGGTCTACTATTTGTGATGATTTACTTTGGATTGTTGTCTTTACAGACAAAAAATCTTAAGATATACTTAAGATTTTTAAGATTTTTTGTACCTAAGAACTAATCTGTAGACAGCTTGACTTTGACAAGGTAACGGATAACAGCAGATGATTTTGTTTTGTACTTATATTACCACCTTTTTGATAACTAACTATCCGCCCAAGACTCTATACACGTAAAACCACGGAACAGAGAAGTAGATGGAAGTGTGAAGTAGGCGGGGCACGCGTTCCACTAGTAAGCGGAGGCTCGCAAACCTATACCACATGAGTAAAGAAACTGAACAGAGACAAAGCTACATACGAATGCGCTGTGACAGGTACATCACTACAAGTGCAACGCGTGTGTGTGCGTGACCACTGGCCGCTTGTCACGTATGAGCCGAAACCGCTTCAAACTAGATCAGCCAGTGGTCAATCTCAGGGCGTGCAGGCGTGACGCGACGCTCGAACGTTGTGCGTGTTTTGTTTTTGTTTTCGAGTTTCTCACATAATACGTAGTAATACTTTTGTTTTAGTATTTAAAAAGTGTGAAATCAGGTTTTTTGATAATACCTCCTGACAATTTTATTGAATTTGTTGAATTGCTTGAGCAAAAATTTCGCGAATATTTTGATCTTCATATTAAAAATGTTAATATTGGTAATGACATATTAGCACGTTTGCAAGATTGTACATTTCATATGCCATGTGAGTGTTTCCCATTGGTTTATTTGAAAAAACTTTATATTAGATTTAGAATTTATCATTCGATTAAAAGACACAACAAATTATTAAAAACCAAAAGTAATAAAAAAAAAATATTTAGAGTATGTAATTTGTAAAAAAAAACCTATTTTAATAAAAAAATTGAAAAAAAAGTACATTTATATTTTTAATTTATTCAATTGTGCCAACCCTACCAAAATAGGTATAAATTTTGCTAGCTCTTTAGAAGCTTTGTCTCTGTTCAGTTTCTTTACTCATGTGCCTATACCTCAGTCGTGCCTGTCTTATTGTCGTGTTCGGTTGTGTTTTGCTGTGATCGTATTGCGTTTTCTTAATCTAATATCGACTTTATTTTTAAAGCAGTAAAGTTCAATTCATTTTTGTTCTAATTCTAATGTAACATAAAACATAACAATTGTAAACATGAACTTTATTTGCCAAGAAATAAAGTTCAACTTACATTGTTAAATGTAGGAACGCCACATATTATTAAAAAGTTGAATTTTGTGTGAGTCAGAATGGCGGGTGTACCTTAACAGATTCGAGCGAGTTATATGTAAAACTTTAGTAGGTACCTAAGATGTACTATTTGGTACCAATTAAAGAAATTGGTGTACCTCCTTAAAAGCAGAGATATAACCAAATGCGAGTACACCCGCCACATTGACTGTAAGAATGGCGGGTGTATCTCCAGTTCTGGGTTATAGACATGTTGGTGAGTTATTTAAAGTATACCAAATTTCTGTACCTTTGGTGAACACAATTTATTTTCGGCAATTTTTTCGCCAAGTTATTGATTTCGCCATAATCTCGTCAGGGTCATAATTTTTCAACAAAATGGCAAAAAAAAACCTTATCTGGCAACGCTGGCGATACTCTTTCGCTCCCTTGTGTTTAAGTGCTATGGTCCTTCAAATAATCTTTTGAACTTGTAATTTGTAGACCGTTCAGTAATAATATTTAAGAGACATCTTCGTGTACAATAGTATTGTTAAAATACTACAACGCTCACAGATCTTCTACGACAAATTTAATAAGCAGGTACACAGCTATTTTCGTAACTTTGTAGCACTCACCTCTCTTATTAAAATTTTAAATCAAAGTTTATTTATGCCGAAAAACAAAATTTTGCCACCAAACTATAAAAAAATCCAAATTTTAATGATATTCGCTTATATTTCATCGACAAACACTTCATTATAGATAATAAAAAAGTCCCCTTATGTTAGGTTGTTGACGAGGGTGGCGGAGTAAAAGCATATGGACGTTTCACAGCTTTATTTAACGTAACAAATTACATCTCGTAATTAAATTAAAAATGCTCACATGCATGGCGTAGTACGAACCGAACAGAAAAGACATAGACTAGCAAGAGTCGAGGCATAGACCTAAAATATTGGAGTGGCTTGTGTAATGCCATAGAGTAAAATATAACACCTTACTTAAAATACCAGACTTGAGGCCCTGTATTTAGGCGTCACGGTAAAAAAAATGCGTACCGCCGGGAAGAATGTTGGCGACGATAAGCGCGATGTATGTCGCTACAAATTCTCTAATACCAAAATCTTGGATTCCTTTGGAATTGAGCAATATTGCTCTTTGGTGCTCTTTTATGTTAGGTATACCAAAGGTACAGAAATTTGGTATGATTTAAATAACTTACCATCATGTCTATAACCGAGAACTGGAGATACACCCGCCATTCTGACAGTCAATGTGGCGGGTGTACTCGCATTTGGTTATATCTCTGCTCTTAAGGAGGTACACCAATTTCTTTGATGGGTACCAAATAGTACATTATAGGTACTAAGTTTGACATATTTCCCGTTCAAATCTGTTAAGGTACACCCGCCATTCTGACTCTCACAGATTTTTTTATATGTCAACGCGTACGTGAAGTAAGTTGCGGAAGGTCGTAAATACATTATGGGTTTTAGTAAAGTAAACTCTATTCATCACTGACAAGGTGTGTTTTTGCTTAGCAGCATTTAGAAATAAGGTCATTCCGGCACTAAGGATATGCGACCAATAAAAACATTTGTTTACATGTAGTGACTATGTTTATTATCAGTTCCATGTGTGAGTTTTGGCGACAGCGGTTCCGCTAGTAAGTTTGTCGTATAGCATTTCCATCTACTTCTCTGTTCCGTGCGTAAAACAACAAAATATGTCATTACCCGATAACGTAACTTTTTACTCGTTGTTTTTTAAATCGATTTTGATGTACTCCAGTTCCCCCAAGGATCCAAACCCACAAAACTTACTTCTTTATTTATTGTTGAAGGTGCCAATAGGTACTTTTAAGTCTGTTTTTTTACCTAGTAGCTAAATATTGCCCTTAAGGTACCAAACCGTTTATACCAAAGACGTTTGCCACAAAGATAAGCAAAATCCAATAACTCTGCCGAACGTCTCTTGGCCCAGGAACAGAGTAAATGGGAAAGTCGCTTTAAAAGTATGATCAAAAACGTGCTATTTGCTAAAAGAATAGAGGCTAAAGTTATTTAAAACCATTTACTTAAAAACGCCGGCCGTACTAGGTATGTTTGAAAACTTTTAGATAACTTACATGAAGTTGGGCAAAAACAAATTTGTCTTCTTTTTATGTAGGTGTAAAACGAATCAATGTAGGTACATTAATGCTTCCAAGTAATTAAATTAAATTTTATTAATACATATAATGCACGCAACTTTTGAAAATGTATTTGGATCGTTTCTGATTCGAATACAGCATATAATTTCATCAACTCTTCAACCAATTAAAATATCCTCGAAAATCTCTTAATTGTCCAATTGCCTATCAAACTGAATGCCCCCGAACGAATTCAATTATTTTATCAGATTACAGCTAAAAATACGAACATTTTATTTTTCGGAAAATCCACGTTTCCACGGATTGTTATTGGAGTGTACTCTGCTCGGATTACAAACTATGCGAAAACAGATAAAAAAAATGCACTTTAAGAGGGCATGTGTTTCGAACACGAAACGTTAAAATTAATTGACTTGTGTTTTATAACTCAGAATATGTAGTAATAGGTATGTACGAGTAGTTTTAATAAACACAATATACCCTTTCACCCTTTCATTTCAATATATTTATGAAAATATTAAATTTTATTTAAGAGAACATTGACAAATTTAGGAATTACTAGAAAAGCTAATCGTGATAAAATTATGGTTTGCTTAAAGCAGCAAATCATGTATCGTTCATCAAATCATAGTTCTGGAGTCAATTTAGTCTATGCCTTTTAATAAACATTAAAGAAAATAATTTAAAAAACATTATAAGCTAACTATAAACCCAAAGATCACATGGATGATAAAAGGGCGTGGGATGGGTTTTAATTATTTCTTGTATTAACAAGGATTATATTTCGCTGTCTTATGCTAGTTATTTTATATCTTAAGTAGGTATGTGTAGGTTGTAAAACATATTACTTATGGCTAAATAACTTTTTTGACGAAGAGTGCTCAGAGTTTTTATTTGCTAGCATTTTCCATTTGATCTAATTGTTTCATACTTTTTCTATAAAGCCGAAGTTAAAAAATATAGACTTTCATTATGATGTTTTTTTTTCTTTCTTTCATACGAAAATAACATCAAAAGTTTTATAAAAAAATTGTTGATAAATGCAAAAATATGCATAAAATTGTGTTAAATTTATCGTTAAGCAACGATTAATATAACTTGACCGTATGAACCCTGCTACTTTTTAGTAAAATGACTTGTGCTGCTAGTTTTGCAAACGCAACACTTAATTTTAAAAGTAACAAAAAAAAACAATAAATCTCGGTTTCCTTTTTCACCGATCTTTTTAAGAAAACCCTCAACATCCGAACACAATACGCTCAATTACTATTAAATTGAACTTTGCGGCCTCTCACAATTTCCCTAATGAGACTCCAGCAAATAAAGGGAAAGACGAAAGATTTCCTCAAAAGTCACTTGGGCTATTAAATTATTGTTTAAAAGATGCTAATAGGGCTATTAGTTGGTACAGGAAAAACTTCAGTACCGAGAGAAAAATGGGTGATTATGCCGGTAGCGCCACAAACGAGGCGCCTGTAATTCCGAAGTAAAAGTAAGTAGAGATTTTGTTAATTCTTTTGAATTGAATTTACTTTCTTGAGGCTTGAATTATCCTTTTGAGGATTGGTTGATGATGAATTGAATGATTTTTAATACAGGTTTGACACTTTGATTTGACAACGCTGTGTTAGGTTTTTACTTGGTTGAATTCATTTAAAAAGAAAAAAAAACATAAAATCACTGGCTGCCTGATCTGGCTCCAGACAGATTAAAAAATTTGTCATGTTTTTTTTCATAAAAACTTTGTTCTGTTTATAAAAAAACACAAGAAAAAAAGAGTTAGCGCCTACAATTCGGGCGTTTTTTTTTTGCGATAGTTGTAGTTTTTTTTAAATTATAGTTTTTACATTTTATTATTCAGGCGTAAAAAATTTAAATTTAATCTCAATGATTTTGTAAATAAATTATAAGTCCCCAATAAATAATTCTAGCAATTTTCATACTAAGCTCAGTAATTCAAAGAACTTACGCTACTGAAGCGGTCTTTTGTTACACTACCCTCAAAGTCATAATTTCCAGGATAAGAGCTTTGCCAACTTACCTGCAAAGAAAGAAAAGTTCAATTAAACAATGCCTAGAGAATTACATTAGTTTTCAAGTTAAACAAGAACAGGAAGGTTATATTTCAGGATAAAGCTTTATATATATCTCTAGCAAATAAAACCTAGTTTTATAGACAAATTATAAGGCCAAATTATAATGAAAAGATTATGATAAACAATCTACATTGACATACCATGCTACAAAAAATATCAATCGATATGAAATTCAATGCCTATTAAAAAGTATTGATGTCGAAAATAATATTCATTATAGCTATAGGTCACATATGATTTCAATTATTTTTTGGTTTATTCAACTTGCATTAAATCGATGAAACTAATATTTTGCTTTGAGCTCAAAAATGTGTCGATGATAGGTATATCTCTTTATAATTTTGAAGCTAGCTACTAAAAATAGCAGTCTCTTCTTGTTGGACATTTTCTAGTTAAGTTATAATTACTCAATTGATGCTTTAATGCTTTTAAGTTCGAGTCAAACACAGAGATTGGCAGAACTAGAGCAACGGATATGACGTCGCCGGAAGGAAAAGTAAATTTAAATAAGCTGTAACCCGATCACGATTCTACAGATTATTACGTTATGGTTTCGAGTGAACGATAACGTATACGGAGTAAGTACATAGGTATTTTTATGAGTACCGAGGTTGGAAACGGAAGGAATCAAGCAAACGTAATAGTATATTTCAATACAAGTGTGGAAAGGCTGTCATTACAACGAGTTCCGACCTATGTCTACCCGAGCCGAGGAACAGCCGAAGGCGAGGGTTGACAGGCGGGACGAGTTGCAATGACGGTTCCGCACGTGTAATGAACGACTATTTTTAATACAGTTGCGAAAAAATAAAGCAATTTAATAAAATATAAAATTAGGATCGTAAATGTCGAAATAACTCATTTTGAAAATGGCGCCATTTTTTCTTCACCCATTTGGTAGGCAAAGGTTACTATGCCCATACAGCCAAGTCTTCAGTAGAATTTTTTTATTGATATGAAATGAAAATGAAATTTAATGAGATAAAATGAAATGAAACCAACCACACTAATTCAATCAAATCATTAAATCTGATATCGAAACAAACTAGTAGCTTTTTTTATAAATATACCTACGCTACGTAAGTATTAACATGAATCATAAAAACTTCTTTGTTTTTTTTTAGTAAAAACTTCATGGTTGCTTAATTTTTCTTTTTAATAGACATTATTTTGACAGTTGGGAAAGAGAACGCACGAGTGCGGGAAAGGTAAAAAAAAAGCACGCGTGTGTAATAGCCCACATCCCGAACGCTATACGTCCCTGCAATACGCCACTTTTTGAGCAACTGTATTAAAAATATTTTATTTAAATTTAAATATTAAAATTTCACTATGAAGGTGAAATATTTATTAATAATGTACACAATAAAATACTGCGATTAGGGGAAAAATGTGTTCGAATTTTAATTTATAATATATTTTTGATTTTCATACAATGGAAGACATTTAACAAAACGCGATTTTTGAATATTTATGACATGAACATGAATGACCCTCATGGCAGGGCGAACATCAACTAGTCAAATTAAAATCCAATAAATAATACAAGTATAATTAAATAAGCTTTTTTTTAATAAAAATGGTTCTTATTTTTAAAAACGCTATACTAATTTTAAATATTTTATACGATAGCGATCCATGAGAAGTTCGTAATCGAACTACAGTTTTGGTTAAATGGTCAAACGAAAATTTATGATGGTGAGTTTTTGACAAACCTTTTATTTTGTAATTACTGTAAGTTGTTTTTTTATCACATCATCTTTTTGTTCTTAAAAAATTCTAAAATAACAACAATATTATAGACAAATGCTAAAACAACTTTTTGTTTCATTATCAATTTTGGCACTTTATCCCGCGTTTGTTGTTACAATTGTGCGTGTTTATGTATAGCTGTGTGGTTTCCTGTTTGCGACAGTTTTCATCTGTTTTGAGGTTATGCAATTTGACAGCGCGCCAACAGTCCCAGGTATTTGTGACCTCCGCGCAGGCGTGGAACTGTTGACACTGCGCGTGAGTCACTGCGCCGGTACACTTCATTATACGAATTTAGGAGTACGACGACTTCATTAATGAAATACTCGCGGCTCGTGACGAATTTACTGTATTGTCTATTTTTACTTTCGTTGTTCGCTGACTTAGCAACAGTAAGGTTATGTGAAAAAATTTCACAGCTTAATTATCCTTGGCTTAGTTGAATTGACTTGTCGGCACATAATTAAAAAATAATAAGCCATTTATTTGACACTATTTGGCACAGATAATTTAAATAAATCAATTGTAATAGAATTTAATGATGTCGTTCCGGTTTAAACTGGTATGAATAATCCCAGTTAATGACTAGAGATACTATGTAAGAGAAACATACATAACATAAACCAATTTAAATCTGAGTCACAAGCTTACAGATCCGACTTAATTTCCTTTAGAAGTCGATAACTATCTGCGTTCAGCTTTCATCTGATTAAAGGAGAAATATAATCAAAACTAGGCATTTAAAGTAAATTTCTTAGAATCTGTCAGCGACGTTTTAATTAGAATTCTGCGGATTATTGCTTTGATGTCTTAGAAAGTCATTGATAGAGAAGCCTTACAGATAGATGAAGCTTGATAATTATAATTATCAGATGTAGTTACAACTATTAAGTTTTCTAGTAGTCAGATTTTCTTGGCATGTTGACGGTAATTATTTTGTTATTTATTTAAGTTGTTTCATTTTATAAGCTTAGAAAAGAAACTCAAAATATACTTTTTGGTGTCTGGGACATAGAATTCTTAAAATCGATATTTGATTCGGTTTAATCTCAATCAAATCAACTCGGAAAATATCACGTTCATCTAACTCAAAACAGCTGAATTACCCAACTTGTTATTTTCCTTTTGTTTATTATTTTATTACACTGCCTACAATTTCATTGCGACTTCTTTAAAGTGTAAATTTATATTCCAAGGGCGTCTATTAGCTGGAGAATAAAGTTCGAAGCCCTTCACACGTTCCGAAACCTAAACTTTTGACACACATCCGAGAATCTCAAATAGAAACGGCTATTTCTGTTCAGACACTTAATGAGTGTCGAGCTGATCGTCACATATCAAATTTGGCCCACTATTGGGCAACATTATCTTGAACTCTAAAAATACACCCTCAATGATTTGTGTTTCCTTTGGAAAAATCTTCTAGGAAAATAACAACGAGCGGACAAACCAAATGGGAAAAAATAGGATTCTTAGCAAAATATGTAATAACATTAAAGACATTTCAAAGGGAAGAATAGATAATGACGTTAGTTAGAAATTCGACGTTTTGACAACAAATATCATTCATACCGGTCCTAAAATACTTCTTTAGAATGACGGAAGACCCAACCACAATTAGGATTAATGAAATGACATTCGTATAAAAGTGATAACAATCGTCGACCGGGCAACAGATGTCTCTCTGATAGTTGATATGCTTTTGAAACGCAATACTGAGCCGAAACAAGCCCTTTAGAGCCGCGTATTTTTAAATCGACAAACGATATTCGATGCTCGCCAACCTATCGATTTTTTTTACTAGTCCAAAGAGTTTCCAAATATTTACGTAGCTCTAGGATACACCATATTTTTTGTTAATCAATACCTATATATTAAGAGTAGTTTCATTGCAGCTGATTGTAAAATAACGATCGGTATATGTATGTGAATTTTTGATGATTATTACAGAAAGAGTATTTTATTTAATTCATTTTAATAACTTTAGACAAAGACAATATTCAGGTAATTAAAATCGGCTTATTATACTAGTAGATATGATAAAACATATTACGAGTAATTCCTCTTTCACTTTCTAAAGTAATCACAATTTATCTGATGTTATTTTGGTAAATAAGAAAAGGATCAACAAATATGTAAACAAATTGAATAAACATCCGTTAACGATTGTGTAAACATCGCAATTTTTTATTACTTGAGAAAACATGTGATGAATGAAGTTAAAAATATATTGTCAGCTACTGTGAATAATAAAGTTTATTTATAAGTTGGAATTTTTGACTGTTTAATGACCGTGTACGACAAGCTCGTATCTTACTACCTCTGAGAAAAAAACTGTCATCATAATTCTACTTTAAATTTAAGAAACACCCAATATGCTCGTATACTTTATGATATAATGATGAAACCTATTTCATAGGTGCTTGTTAATTACTACAGATAATAATGGTCACCGCAGACATACTACCCCAATCGAAAACAATAAAACAGATATTTCGTACGTTGAATCACCCTTTTGCATTAAGCATTTTTAATTCGACAACGAACCGAGTTAAATATTTGAACATTGCTGAATAATTGAGATTAACAAAGAGAACGTTCCAATAAACTTAAAATTAAAACCTTTATATTGAATATTTTATCTTTAAATAAAATAGGGAAACGACTCTTCATTACAGTGCTTACTTTGAAACAGATAAATCTTAATGCAATATCGAAAACAATGTAATTTGTGTCTGTTTGTTTGTCATAGTCAGATCTAGTTGCAAAACCAAAGTACCAGGGCAGCATAACCGCAGCGAAGCTTGTCGCTGCTGCCAGTCTAAACACCGCAGTGTGTTTTGCATACCGCTGCAAGAGCATTTGCAGGACGAAATTCCGCTCAATTCTCTACAATAACTTCGATGCTATATTGTTTATACATTAAAGCAATTTTCAAGCTTAATTAGTTGCAGAATCCGACTTAATTGAAATTCCGTAAATTGTTTTGGTACAAGCGGTTGCCTATTTCGAAGGAAAATTCCAAATATCGTTAAGTTGAGTACTTTATTTTTGTCCATAACAATTTTATCTTTTACAAAACGATTAATTAGGTTTGACCTCTAAATTGGACTATATTTAATCGGGAGTTTATCATTAGTTACAAGATATTGATATCTAATGTTTTACAGTTTACAATAAAACTTTATGTTACGTGGAGTTTTAGTTTATTGCCTTCGGTTCAAAACAGTTTTGTTCATTACTACATTGTTAAATTGTAGAAACGTTAGGTTGTTGAAACGCAACTAAACTTACTGAATTAACCTTAAAAAAAAAGGATTTTTTGTCAACCCATTATTGATATTTAATCTGCATCTTAGCGTTTTCTTTTGAAGATGTTAAATAAAGTGTCACTCAACTCTTATAGTTTAAGCAAATTTAACTACCAAAAAACTTCAAAAAGTTGAAAACCTCTTTAAAAAATATAACCCATCTTCTGTGATAGACGGGTAGTAATTTTCCCCGTCATAGTTTATCTGGTATTAAAATAATATAATGCTAGCGCCACGTCAACATTACAAAACCGCTGTAAGGTCGCAGGGCATCTGGCCGCGCGGGCGCATGTGTTTGCTATTTTTATCACCGCCATTCACAGAACTAATGTCAGTCGCTATACAATACCAACAGATAAATAAATACACCGAATTATGCTCCGGAATTGATGTGGATAAAAAGTATTGTAGTCCAGACACGTATAAATAAACATTCCATAGCCAATACTAATAAATAGAGGTTAAAGACGGTTTCAATTTGTGGTCAGAAGTGGGATAACCCCAGGTATCCCACTTCTAACCTTAAAAACATTAAGTGAGTCCGATAAAACTAATAAGGTAAAAATTCCTGAAACTTTATATCTATAAATACTTGCCTAAAACTTTATCTACGACGTTATGAAGGTTAATAAAATTAAAAGTAAACTAGTTGCCATCATGTGACAAATATTATAATAATTCTGTTAGCATTCCCAATGACAAACTTACAAAGTTATGTTAAATTATGCCACAATTTAAATAATCATGAACTAGTTAGTTAATGGTAATTTAAGTTTTCTCGGAAACATGTGACATAACCGTGGATTTAATTTATTTCATGGACATACTAGGTTTTAGCCCGCAGCTTCGAATGTGTCGACAAATACACGTAATAAATCTGTAGAAAATGACTGAATGAATAAATTGCCTTTTCTATTTATTGATGACTTATGGCGGCAGATCATTAAGATACTTAATCTAATGTAACTTCTTAGATATCCGCGATTATTTCTTAAAATTAAACTCATTTTAACAGATAATTACGCGTTAATTTATTTATTTTTGCTGTCGTAATCAAATTATTAACTTAAAATCATTTTAACATTTGCTTTTATTTTTTTCGAATTCATATATACGCATTATTAATAAAAAAGTAGATAATGACATTTACAATCAAACTAAGGGGCGTTTTACGTAAAGCTCGGCTTTAATCCTCGCGAGTATATTATAATAGCTTTAAATTATCGATCAGCTCACAACAGGTTAAAACCGTATCTATGGAGCTGATATAAACTTCGACGACATTTGTAATCGCGGCTTAAACTCCAAACATACGAGACGAACCTTTCTCCTATTCAACGGCAAAAGCTGCTTTAGACTTAAGAACCAACAAATCAGTAGCGGAAATAAAAATGTTGGGGAAAGGAAGTTCAATTGGTTAGATACAAGACGGTCTTCTAAGAAGACAGAATTTAAAGAAATACAAATTCCAAATTGCTTTCTGATTTATCAAATCCCAGTCAATCTATTTCTACCTCCGTTTTAAAGAAATATTATTTATTCATATAGGCAAGAAAAACTTCGAAACCAAGAACCTACAGAACTGTACAATGATTTAAAAAACAAGTTGTAATTGAAAAAGAACAACTTAAACACTATTTAAACCGCCTTTATTTCAGTCTGAATAATGTTTGAAAATTTTTAGCGACACCCGAATCTGAGCGACATAATGGGAAAAGTTGTAACAAGTATTCGGTTCGTATTATACCCCATTAATATTCTGACGAGTCACAAAAGCTGGCAACTCCATAAAAGTTGCCAGGTTCCAGTGTTACCAGTATAAACGACACAGTATGGCCGCGCGTTAATTTTGACTAACTTTTAACAGCCCATTTAAAAAGAACTTTAAGTATTAGAACGATCAATTTTATATTTTTAAATGAAATTTAAAATGTGATAAAGCTGCATCACATACCTCTTTGACCAAATCGAAAAGCAAAAAATAGAGACAAAGCAAAGTAATGGACCTAAAAGGAACCATTTTTCATATTTCAAAGGAAAGACTCGTGAACGAATCCATTTGTGGCAACGTATTGTTTACGCAACTGCAGGGAAAACGTATTTTTTTGCACCTTTTTTACTTAAGATTCTGTGGTTGTGTTGATTTATGATAAATCGACATAGTTAACGATGTAATTTTATTTATTAAAATTATATTTAGTACAAAAATATATTGGACTATTCATTCCGACAGATTCATTATGAAAACACTTATTTCGTTAAAAAATGTGTCCTATTAGCTATAAGTTTGATGGTTAGTAATTTTCGTAATACCGTTATAACCTTGAGTAATAAGAATTAAATGACAACCTTATAGTTGCTTCATACATTATCAATTGTTACCTATATATAAAATAAAAGTATCAATAGCGTTATTTTATATCTTGTCATATAATACGTACCTAATTTGTAATATTAATTTAAAATATTAAAAGACCTCGATTTCAATCAAAGTCGATACAAAGCATTATTTCCAAGACTTAACGGATTACGAGGTAAATAGTTATTAACCTGAAAGTGCCCCTTTGAACGAGGCTATACTAGGCTCATTATTTAATTAAATGTAAATTGATGTCTGTCAATATTATTATTATTATGGGTTTTTTTCCGACGTTTCGGGATAATATTATGGAATATAGGTAAAAATATATTCCCTTACTTGAATCCACTGGCTACTTTCTATGGAACTGCATTTAAGTTATTTCATCGAGACCTTAAAAGCGAAAAGCAAAACTACCGACTGCATGACTCGACAGTCCATATTCCCTTACACAGTAGAACCTTAGTTAGTTACTACAAGTACAAATGAAGTTGCAATAATACCTGCAATTTATTATCACAGTAATGATCCTGACCTAGCGGCGCTTGCGTCACTCGTCAAATAGATAATTTGCAATCGAGATAACTTTGTACCGCTTGCCAACAGACTACACAAAGATACGTCTCTCCATATAGTTGTTATAAAGATATATATTTAAAGTAGTATAAAGATATACATGAGAAGGATACTTCGGCTATTTCAATTATTTAGGAAGTAATGTACATAATTGTTAGACGCAGTAACATTTTATGTGTTTTTCCCTTGTAGAGACTACCATAAATGGCAAATGACGGCGTTTTACATACCTACGATTCTGCTGTTAAAGAAGTGTATTTAAAAAAAAGAAAAAAATGTGGATATTTTTGCCTATGACATTTTTTTCAATTTAAATCGAATATTCATATTAACAACTATGTCTGATATAAAATTCAACGCTTATTACAAGTAGACACATCGTTAGAACACCCAATATCATAACAATTTAGCGGACCCTATTAACCCTGCGAGGCGTGGTCTGGCCGACCCAGTGAGCAAGTCAGCAATAACCCGGCTGAGGAAATAATGCTCGTTTACGGGTCTACCCTTTTTACGACTACTTACCTACAGGTTATTGCAGGGTACGAGACGTCTAAAAACTGCCCTCAAACTCCTTAATAACCTTTTGATAGCCCTTCAAAAACAAAGAAAAAAAACGATAAGCGTTTAGTAACCAATGAAAAAGGCATTCGATTAGTTGAAACCCAAAGTCAAACAACACGGTTAGTTCCATTAAAAAGTACAACAATTAACATTTGCATGGCAGCATTTCAAGGTTGGCTGTCTATTATTATGATAATTCTGTATTTAGTTGTGGAAACAGTCTATTAAACTGTCGTAAGTGGTATTTTTAGCTTTATACTCAGAATATTAAATTTCACTGCAGTCAAATCCCAAAAAAACTATTATAGTGAAAAACATATTGTAAATATAAATTGTTTGCGTAAAATATATGATAGTAGATGACTCGACTGCAGCGACTATATTTTTTTTAAATAAATAAAGGTAGTATGTACAGAGGTAACAAAAACATCAAGTTGACACAGTCAATGCACGAGCACTACCTGGCGAGGCAGAGCGAGCCTTGAACGTCGGCGTTATCATGACGGTCTCTGAAAACATTACATACGTTCAAAATATAGCAGTTATAGCCTTTAAGAAGGAAGAATAGGGATCTAAATTGATTATCAACAAAAACAAGATATCGCCTAGATCTATAGCTAAAAAAATTAATACAGGAGTTACAAAACAAACGATAGGTAAAGTTTCCTGTAACAATAGTATTATTGAAAATAAGAATTTATACGATTGTGTTGTTATACTGTTTGCGGAATACCTTAACTACATTAACATGTCCTATCGTCATAAAACAGTCGTTAATACCAACGTGGGAGTGAATGTTCTGTTACAAATTAACTACAACCAAGGAATGATAATTCTATTTATGTTATACTAGTGGCCGCCCGCGACTCCGTTCGCGTGGAAGTCGGTTTCCCGTGGGAATGAGATGTTTTCCCGCGGTAAAAAGTACCCTATGTCTTTTCCAAAGTTCAGTTCTTTCTTCATACCAAATTTCATCAAAATCGGTTCAGTGGTTTAGGCGTGAAAGCGTAACAGACAAACAGACAGACAGACAGACAGACAGAGTTACTTTCGCATTTATAATATTAGTAGGGAAGTAGGGATAGTTTTACTGACATCCATAAACTTGACTAAGGACATGGACACGATTTCTATGCCAAGGCCGTGAAGGACTATGTGACAGATGCCTTAAATGTCAACGTCGATGAAGTCAGATTCCGCTACGTGTTTAAATTTTCCAAGAAGGATTATGAGTAATATCAGGGACTTGTGAGGTTTCTCTAACCGCAATTGCGGTTGGCACAATTACAATTTGATCAATAGACACGTTACTGAGTGGTAGGTAAGGATCCTTAATGCTATCATAATACTTGCTTTAACTCTATTTCGCGTTCGGCACAGCAGATTTCAGACAGTTTTGTACAGATAAAAATTAAATAAAAACATGTGTTTAAATACATAAATTACAAGATCCTGATTCTCTATTAATCTAGTTAGTTTGTTCCAAAGTCAAAACAAAACTCGATACTGCACAATTAGCTTCTGTAGTAGACAATTTAAAGCTGCCGACTATGGCTTTCACCGCAATTATGCTGTCCGTGTTAATTCAATATTAGCAGACCAGTCCAGTTTGTCAAATGACGCGCGTGCTCGTGGAAAGTGAACTATAGTTCTAAAACTTTTTAATATAATGATTTAACAATATTTATTTACTACTGCTTGGCTACCGTTAGAGAGAAGTATGAAAGTTATGAGTTCGAGGTTAAGTAAATTTTGGAGACTTAAGTGACTTTTAAAATAATAGCTTTAAATTGGTAATATGTTCTAGTAGTGTCATTGTTAAAGATGACATTTGATTTTTCGTTTTTTTATATTTTTGTTCTTTCATCACTTTTGTATAAGAAACATATTTTGGGATAACGCCTACCAACACGATATCTATGCGCCTTACAATCTTGTCGACTATAAAATATATAATGTTGGCTTCATAACAGAGGTATAACCGAGCAAAGGGTAATAGGAAATTTTATATTACTCAGAGATTTTTTTTCTTTGAGAAATTATTTATCTAAGGTTACCCGACTCAAAGGATGAGTCATAGTCTCTAGCTAGATTGTCTTACCATCTGTCTAAATATGATTTCACCAGGTAAAGTTGCCACGTCGCTTGCCAGTTATCGTTGGCAACGGCTCCTCCGTAAAATCATTTTGGCTACCACACAGCTACTAAAATACACAACCTACAGGTAACGTACTGAAGAGCGCTCTCGTCATGACCGATTCAGTTGCGTACAACTGCTACTAAAGAGTGAGAATTTTATGTGTGGATGTAAAACTTTACCACGACCGCGGCCTTCGTTTTAATTGACGTACCTACTCGGTTATTTGTTTACAAAATTTACGTCAATGTGTCTGGCTTTATTTTAATTTGAAATTGTTTTTGTCGAAACGTTCCTGACGCAATCCTCGTTTCCAATTCATTAAAATGTGTATAAAATTAAATTTTTTGGAGCTGAATAATCTGTTAAATATTGATTACAAAAAACCAATACTTAATATAATGCATTCATACGTATTTCTGTGCACGCGTAAATATTGCCGTATTGAACTGTCGAAATCTATTTATTCGGCGCGTTCATTCAAATTTGAACTTTATGGCTTGTGTTGTTAAAGTGAATTCTGAAAGAGTGTGTTTATAAAGTAGTATGTACACAATGTAGGGAGTGTCAGTCACACATGACCGTCCCCGGTCTAATAGAGCCCAGATCCTGCATTGTGTAGACCGCACCTAATTCAGACAACAGACCTATTTAAATTATAGATATTTATTACATTGGATAGAGTTAACTGCCTAAACATTTTACACAAACATGTGACATAACTGAGCAAGGTTTACAAAACCATAAAATGACATTAACACTAAACCACTCGTGGAATTTCAATGACAAGTGCTAATTTGCTAAATCAATGTTGCAATAATTCGAGGGACTCCATAAATAATGATCACAGAAATGTTCTGCGAAATAACTTTATTAATACGGTAATTTAATGGTTTTATTTGAAGGAGTGGTGGTAACTCAGAATGCGTTTGTTCATGATTCTTTGAAACCAATCCAAGTTTGGCTAAGTATATACTTAAAAGTTTTTAGTGAAAAGCTAATTGTTTCCGAACCACAAAAAGTGTGTGATTAGTAGGTACCTACCTACACACAAGAGGTCAAAACGGTTATAATACAAATAAACTAACCTAAAACTATAAAAATTAATTTAACTTTACCAGCATATAATTTAACGGACGAAACAATATGTTTTATAATTCGTAAATCCGTTAAAATAAGTCAGCAATATTGCTATTAAAAATCTAGTTTCAATAAACGTACGAAAATCACAATTTCAGATTTAAAAGCACTAGCTGTTATTTGATCAAACATCATTAAAATTGTCGATGCTCAGCTAGTCCAAAACAAACTCAGACAAATTAGCATAAAATTCCAGCGGTTCATCATTTCAATTACCATAGTTTTTTATTACTGAATGCTTTAACAATTTTTTTACATAATAATGACAGTTTGAGTAGGTATACAGATTTTGTTAAGAACGAAAGCTAAGAGTCAGTATTAAGAAAACATTGATCTCAATTTTAAATTAAAAAAAATATTATGAGACTATCTATAAAAAATATTAAGAGTTATTACCAACTTATATTATTTCTTCCAAACACGTATAACTTAAAGTTTTCAGGCAAAAACCAGCATAGGAATTTCATTATGCACCGTACAAATTTTTCTCACGTTTCAATCCCGCATAATGTCAAATTCAGTGAGCAGTCTCCATACAAAGTAACTGATTTACGTTCCAAACACCCAATACGGTATTCGTGCTCGATTGTACCAAACACGTCACTCATATGTTACCCGGTACTGTCACGAACAAAAATTATAAACCAGTAGTTAACGCTTAGGAGAAAATATTCGGTTGCTTTTAAGTAAAGTTGTAGATTTCATCAGTTTATTATCTACTCCAGTGAATCAACTGTGATTAGTTTTGAATCTGTTATCTATTAACCTTGTGTTATCAGATAATCGTAGATCATCCTTATCACATACTTAAAATTCCTAAATAAATAACAGAGTTCATTAATCCAAAATACAAAGAGTAACATTACACTGTACGGCACACAATAATTTGTTATCTTGCCTACTCCGCCGCTGGGAAATTCACTTTAGTTAATATACTCGTTTTCACATCGACTCCACGAGATATATAGACAGTCTCGCCCCAATATATCCTTGAAAAAACAGGGGCAAATGCCCGAGAATGGAACGAGCAAGATGGAACACAACACGAGGGAGTAATGCCTCCAAATATATGGAGATTTGATAGCGGTGCAAACGTGCTTCTAATATCAAACGTAACGTATTATTATTCAAACATTTTTCCAGCTACGTAATACCCGCACATGCGAGTTAAAACTTTTTTACGTTGCAAACTTTTGATTGGATTAAAACAGCCAACGGCTTCGGTCTCAGGCTAATTTCAGTTGAAATGGCGCGGAAACAAGGATGTGGCCTAATTTTGAATGGAGAGAGATGCATTTAGTTACGCATGGGCTTATTATGAAACCAAACAACGATAAATCTAATAAAAATACCGCGTTGCTTAATTTTATACGGGAATGAATTTGACAATTGATGTTTTTGTAAGTAACTTTGACAAATATTTTGATCAACGTTAAAATATTTTTTATGAATCTTAAAAAATGTATGAGGTGTACTTTATGAGTTCGATTATATTATACAATGACAAAAGATATAAATCTATATGGTAATCCTACTAATCCTACTAATATTATAAATGTGAAAGTTTGTGAGGATGTATGGATGGATGGATGGATGGATGGATGTATGGATGTTTGTTACTCTTTCACGTAAAAACTACTGGACGGATTTTGATGAAACTTTACAGTAATATAGCTTATACATCAGATTAACATATAGGGTACTTTTTACCGTGGGAAAACTTTTCATTCCCACGGGAAACCGACTTCTACGCGAACGGAGTCGCGGGCGGCCACTAGTATTATAAATGTGAAAGTTTGTGAGGATGTATGGATGGATGGATGGATGGATGTATGGATGTTTGTTACTCTTTCACGTAAAAACTACTGGACGGATTTTGATGAAACTTTACAGTAATATAGCTTATACATCAGATTAACATATAGGGTACTTTTTACCGCGGGAAAACTTTTCATTCCCACGGGAAACCGACTTCTACGCGAACGGAGTCGCGGGCGGCCACTAGTGGTAGCATAAACACAGATTTATAGTAGTTATTACTAATAGCTGCAATTATAAAATAATTTAATATTTTTTCAAAGAAGTAAATAATTGTACGGTTGTATAAACAGTTTCAAACACAGTGAATAGTGATCTACAAGATTGATAGCCAATACCATTAAGGGTTGCTCATAAAAATACTATTTTATTGACTTAATTATTATATAAGACATGACTTTTAGCAGCATGTTAACCTTTACAACATTCTACGATTGAAATCTAACGATAGCGCTTTAGTTTTTAACACGAGTTCATTTCATCAAGCAAAACTGCATTAGTTACACCGTATTAGGATTATTTATTACACGAAATTGTCTTATTTGATTCTGAACTGTTGAGTTAATAGTTTAGTTTTTCTACTCCAAGCTTTAGATCTAAATCCGTCGGTTTATTTGTATTTTTTTTTGTATTTCGCTTAAACATAATTATTGCCATACCCCCTTAATATTGAATGTAGTTAAGGTAAAACCATGTTTTACTACCTGTTAGTAACGAAGACAAAACATGTTTTTTTTTCAGTTTTATACTGCGTTTATCAGTTTAGTTTCTTCCTGGCTCAAAAATACGAATTATTTTCAGCGAACGCCAGTGTTGAAAAGAAAATGTTCCACTGATTTATAGCCAATTTATATGATTAGCTACAGCTGGCTTTCAATAGCTAAGGAGTCGTAGTCTTAACAAGCGTGAAATCTATTCGGTATGCGCATGCAACTATGCATGTACTGCATACACTTTCTACGTATCGACCTATGAACCTACGCCAACATAAACGCCGCAGGATCACCGTGAGACACGCAATATCCAAATGTATACAACCATCTCTTTCACACGTACTGCTAAGAAGAACTGTGCGAGCGAGAAGGGCAACCCTGACCATAAAATTACGATGAAATCGTAAAAATAATTTGGTAATGGAAACTATTAGTGTTGTGATATAATAAGACGATATGATAATGGTTTTTGTAGATTGAATTCAATGTTTACCGACGATGTTAAACATGCTATCGTGTTTCAATAAAATTGTTGACACTTTGCTTTTCAATAATGAAAATAAAGTTCATTTTCGAAAAAGTTGGTATTTTACTTTGTTCAGAGCATATTTAATCAATATTTTAGTATACTTATGTTACTGGTTTAAACATTGTCTGATTAACCTAAAACCGTTTAAACAAACTATTCAATTTCAAAATCAATCCATAAGATGGGCCATTTTCTAATCATTGTCCTACATACGATTTAACGAATCTTATTACAGGTCAAACAAAGCAGGTACTTAATGTAATTAGTTTGTAATAACTTCGTTAGGTACCGCGCTGACCGAACGTTTTGATCGTACCGGCCAGGGCGTAGCCATGTAACCATGACCTAAATAAGGTTGCTACATCTTCTATGTGTAACTAGCTTTATGTGAATTTATTTCTGGTCGACAGGGTTAAATAAATATTATATAGGTTTTGTGATTTTTCCTACATTGTATGATACGCTTCGATGTTATTTTTTAAGGTAAGCAAATTTTTTATTAGGAAAGTATAACTATGTTATTAAATTCTTTTTTTTTTAATTTTATATTTATTTTGGATGATTTTTCAATCAATCGTGCAAAAACGTCTTAACAGTTTCGGTTTAAACTTGGTATGAGTTTAGGGAAATATTTTTTTACCAAAAATACCTCCGTTGTTGTGTTGGCTTCTAGCCCTATAACTACTGAAAAATTAAAACATCAAAACCTCCATGCAAAGCGGAATTCAAATTGTATTTTTTTTTAAATCGGTGGATGAGACATACGATGGCAAAACTTTGTATGAACGAAATACCGGTTCTCATTTCTCTTAAACAATCACACAGGAAAATTTATATTATCGCCAGTATAGGTTTTAAAATTCCCTCCTTGTATACATATCATTGCCCGTGACTCTACCCATCAAAAAGGCAGACAGCAAGTAAAGACAGTCAGTTTGTGTAGTACGTCTCCAAGTAAGTACTCATAAGATAATAAGATTATTTGAATTAAAAAGACGAAATCAAGTGTATTCAAAGTAAATATTTAATTAAGATCAGAAAATAGTCTTCAATTATTGATCAAAGTAGAATAAAAAAGCTTTTATAAAATTTCTTCGATAAAATCAATTATCTCAGCTCTGTATAGCAAAAAAAATGACAACAAAAGACGATCGGCAATCCTACAAATATTAAAATCGTGCAAGTTTGTGAGTATGGATGTATGTATGGATGTATGGATGTTTTTTACTCTTTCACTCTTAAAAACTACTAGATGGATTTTGATGAAACTTTACAGTAAGATAGGTTATACATCAAAATAACATGTAGCGTACTTTTTACGGCCGGAAAACTTCTCATTCCCACGGGAAACTGACTTCCACACGAACGGAGTCGCGGGCGGCCACTAGTTTCATATAATTCCATTCGAAACAAGTAGTGGCCATACTATCCTGTCAGTAGAAATTTAAATCTTCACCATCTGCTTTCATACCCGACACCCCAACACACTAGGGGCATACGCCACAGCCAATAAATCTTACTCTATCCCGCTCTAACAAATTAATTAAATTACCAACGCAAGAGGGATGGGTAGCTACAACGATGTACTTCAAATGGTAGAGCGAGCAATTAAATGTTTTATTGTATTGCCCATGACCTGACTTAATGTGTTAATTCCTATTTCATACAGTTCTGAGAGGACACGGTAGCGGAGATATTACTTTCACGATCTTGAGAATTCATATTGAACTTTAACAGGTCTATGTCTCTCGGAATATGAGTAAAATGACGTAACTTCGCTAGTAACTTAGGAAGTTACTTCGGTTTATTCTTATTTACAACAAAATACGAACAAATGAGTTAATACCATGTTCGTATTTTTTGTAATAACCTATATTTTATGTTGGGTACATGTAACTATATCTTGGGAGTCAACCAACCCGTATGGAATACAATTTTAGAAAACTTCATGAAAACCACTTTTCTTATGTTTGGCGTACAATGTATTGTTTTTCTGCAATTATACCATTGAATAAACAAGAAGGTTGGACCAGGCTTCTAAATCGCAAAAAAAAAAAATGGTATCAGAAACTAATTTAACATTCACACTAACTTCCCACTGTCACTTCACCAACGTGCGAGTTTTATTTTATAGATAAGGTTACCAATACATCGCCTCACATTGATTAATAAACACATTTGACCTGTCAACGATGTTTCATTAAAATTGACTCGTTCAAACTAATCGAATAATAATAAATTGATTCTCGCAACGCTATAACTAAACGTTATTTTCATTATGAGTGGGTAATTTATGATTAGTCAATATTAAGAAAATTGGAAACTTAAAGGTAAAAAAACAGTAAGTTATGGCAATAAAACGAATAAAAGAAGTTTCTTTTCTGGCACTAATAAAAAACATTTTATTTTTCGTTCAGTTTTGGGCTATATTCAATAAAAAAATTATCGCATTGATTTCTCAAAAGGTCAGACCTATTTAGTAACAAACTGGCCATCTTATTTATTTTTAAAAGGTTCGCCTGAACTTGTTCTATGTTTAAACTTGGCCTAGACATTTCTTATGAACACAAGTACACATTTAGCGATGTTTGGCTAAACATTCGCTGTTATATTGGTTGGATTTTTGGCCAACTTTATTAGTTCAGTTTGCACATTATAAGTAACTAAAAAAATGGCTACTTAAAATAATTAAATACTAATATATTTTTTAACAATACAAACACCTTACAAATAACAAATAATTAAAAATGCAGGTAAAGTGATAGAACTTTAGAATTTTGCAAATACGGATTTCGAGGTATACGGTAGGCAAACACATGTGTATAAACAAGTGAGCATCTGAATGTTTGTCCTATTTCGCAATACAGAAGTTTTTACCTTCTGTTTACATATTAGGTACATTACCTTGGACTATTCGATACAAATAAGTGAATTCGTTCCAAAAGACATAATACTTTTAAAAGGAAAAGAAGTGTTTTTTTTCTTATCAATAATTTATGTAACGAGATTTTCTCATACAGATAAACTTTCAGTGAACATTAAATTTTAAAGGGGTCTGAGACATTGATATTTGGATTTAATGGCCTAATCGATTTCTAGTTCTATTAAAGTACTTCACAATTTACACGTTGATGAAGTTGTCTATGTATTATTCATTTCGTTGACATCTGATTTTTATCGAATACGTTTCACTCAAAGAGCCAAGTTTCTATGTTAATAAAGTCGATTGATAACGATGAAATGTCGAAACGATCCTATTTGCAGCAAGGGCCCGATTCTAATGCAAAAGTTACTTAATTGGCAAAGTTTTTTTTATGTTCATTCGAAGGAGGAAAAAAAAGGTAATATTTTTCATAACATTGGCATGTTTCAGATGTTTGATGTTTTTTAAACATTTTAAACCATAATTTGATGGTGTTTAGAGATAAAAGTACCTATAGCTTTCCTGTTTTTAATTATCGAAAGTGGAAAGTACACAACCTATAATTTTATTTTTCCGGTATGCATGACTCAGGCGTTACTACACGACTATGATGTAGTTAACTCTAGGTTAAAGTACAGACGTTAGGTAAAAAAACAAATCAAATGTAAATTAAGCCTGCAAGGGCAAAATTTTATATAAAAAGGCACCCTTTGTTATCACAGGGTATCCCAAAAACACCTTCCCAAAGGGTGTCTCCATTATGCGGGACGAATACCCTTAATTGGACATTTTTGCAAACAATACAGCTCTTCGAGGAAAAACAACTTATTATAAGCCGGTTTTACTAAACTCTCATTTGTGTCAATTAAATTAGGTAAAGATTGTAGAAAAAAAAACCGAAAATACTTAATACATTTTCTTAACAATTCAAACTCATATATCTCAGGATGACGTTATAAAATAAACAATTGTAATTAGAAGAGTGCCTACATGTGTAAACCGTCGATAAAACGATAACGTCAATCAGAAATCTACGATAAACAATAATAAAAATCCCAACAACACAACACAATCGCATAACCTTCGACACCTTATCGCTAATCCGTACCCTCATCTCTACTAAACTACTATTTTTATCATCTTAACTCTATATCACTTACAATTTAAAACAGTATCCAGTTAGCAATCCAATCACGCTTGCTACACGCAATTCACCTCACATTAACATTATGGGATCCAAATATTGAATCACACGGTATTTACTATACTCCGGTCATTTTAGTGTTGGAAAAGGCGCGAGAATTTCGGCGGGAAGCAGATCCAAGATGGCGGCGAACGTGCGTCGAGCGGCGAGCGCGCGGCCGGACTGACGCGCGGTTCCATTGATAACGGAGGGAAAGAAAACAATTGGACATCCTTGTAGAGAAAATTATACTCGATAATTTGAATTATGTCGTGGCTAGAGATTCAATAAAAATAAAATTGTGTATAATAAAGAACAGGCTGAAATGTTTCTTGAAAACTTTGGTTTATACTAGAGCCGAATTAATAAAATAAACTAGGTACATATTTCGGTTACCAAATTATTAATCCAAAATGTTGGTTGATATAATCACAGTACGTTTATAGACCTAAAATATCTACTCGCAATGAAACAAAATCGTTAGAAAATAAAAAGTAAGCACAATTACCGAGTAAAAAATAGCCCCCAGAAACACTAAAACCACATTCAATTTGTATCGCAAAGTTCGAAATACCCACAATTTGATACAAATCGTATTGTCGTGGAACACGCAAAGTGACAGATTTACGTCAAGTACCAATAAAAATGGACAGCATCTGACGAAAAAGACACGAGTATTTTTGTGTTTTCGTATCGCCCTTAGATTCGCACGTCGTTCGAGACATTTCGAGACAGGAAGGGCCGAAAATAAACTCAACAAATATCTCGAAATAACCGCCGCTGGGCGACTATGACAGATGGAGGTAATAGGCAACAACATATTAAAAGGTATAGTTAAACAACAGTATTCAATACCTTTGAGGAAATTATATTTTATAAAATAGATATTGTAGGTATGTTAACAGAACTACACAAAAGTGTTAACAATTACAGTGACAGTTCCTATACACTTTAGTTCGCGGCGGGTATAGAAAAACGTTTCTAGAGTTATCATAATCTCATTTAGCTGATAAATGTTCTATATATCACAACTATTAGGTAAATTGAAACAGTATATCTATCATATACATTATTATAATAAACGGTAAAAAAATCTTTACCAGCAACGACAGCAGGAAGCCAGGAAAAACCCAATAGGTAAGGTTTTTCTGTCATTTTAAGTTACACTAGTATACTTTTGTAAATATACGTAAGTGTATACATTTAAGCAAATCAAATACCCATACCACATGAGTAAAGAAACTGAACAGAGACAAAGCTACATACGAATGCGCTGTGACAGGTACATCACTACAAGTGCAACGCGTGTGTGTGCGTGACCACTGGCCGCTTGTCACGTATGAGCCGAAACCGCTTCAAACTAGATCAGCCAGTGGTCAATCTCAGGGCGTGCAGGCGTGACGCGACGCTCGAACGTTGTGCATGTTTTGTTTTTGTTTTCGAGTTTCTCACATAATACGTAGTAATACTTTTGTTTTAGTTTTTAAAAAGTATTTAAAAATATAGGAAAAGATTCTTTTTTTTGCCATTATAAGGACTTTAATGAAGGTAGTGTGAAATCAGGTTTTTTGATAATACCTCCTGACAATTTTATTGAATTTGTTGAATTGCTTGAGCAAAAATTTCGCGAATATTTTGATCTTCATATTAAAAATGTTAATATTGGTAATGAAATATTAGCACGTTTGCAAGATTGTAAATTTCATATGCCATGTGAGTGTTTCCCATTGGTTTATTTGAAAAAACTTTATATTAGATTTAGAATTTGTCATTCGATTAAAAGACACAACAAATTATTAAAAACTAGAGATGGGCCGAGTACTCGGTTTATACTCGGTACTCGGCATACTCGGCGGGTATTTTAGTACTCGGTACTCGGCCGAGTAACTCGGTATACGAATGCCGAGTACCGAGTACCAAAAAAGTAATAAACTTTGTTTAAAGAAAGCAATATATTTAGGTAGATATAATTGGAACAACAGTGTTAATCAAAACGTACTGATTGGGGAAATCTTTGACATCCTCAAGTAATAGAATCAAAATTATGCTAATGCATGAGACAAAATTAAAGGAACAGTAATAAAAATGATCAATTTTTTAAATTTAATAAATGTAAATTATGATGCCTTGTTTGGTGCCCTGTCCACCATTTGCCAACAAATTTTCTTCTAAATATACTTGTGTTCGTTTGTACTTGTTTACGCGCGCGAAATTGGGAATTTGATAGAACCGAGTTACTCGGCCGAGTACTCGGTTAAAAAAAAATTGAACCGAGTAATACTCGGTACTTGTTACTCGGCGCATCTCTATTAAAAACCAAAAGTAATAAAAAAAAAATATTTAGAGTATGTAATTTGTAAAAAAAAAACCTATTTTAATAAAAAAATTGAAAAAAAAGTACATTTATATTTTTAATTTATTTAATTGTGCCAACCCTACCAAAATAGGTATAAATTTTGCTAGCTCTTTAGAAGCTTTGTCTCTGTTCAGTTTCTTTACTCATGTGCCCATACTGACCGTTTATTTTTATAGTACTTAACAAAATCATCATTTTTAGTTTTAACGAATGCCTGTTACTGTTATATATAATACATATGTATATTTGGGTATTATTTAAAAAGATAATCTATCTATAACTGTTTATTGTAAGCTAGACTATAACTCAAGATTAAATAACAGTTGAGCACATACTAGAGTCAACTGTGTTTTTGCCTAAACTTTATAACCTACTTAATAAACCTTATATTTCAGGTCAACAAAGTTAGATTTTAATTTAGGATTAACCTGAACTAAACTTTACCTATGTAGAAATGAAATTTGAAACTAACCACTGGTACATGTAAACTTGACTTCAATTTAAACTAAACCAAATATTATACATTTCATCGAATATTTGCAATTCTTAACCAAATGCTAAACTTATCATTCTATAGAAAAAAGTCACCATACTGAATCCATGTGACATTTACAAGCAGTTCATTGAACTCCCGATTTTTATTTTGGCACTGGATAAATAAATGTCAGGAACATTTCTTTAGGGAAATTTAGCTTCGAGAAATAAATGACACCGATCTTTAAACGAGGCATTAGTGTTTAATAATCTTTGGTAATAATGAATTAACTTTCCTTTTTTAGGATTCTGTACCTAAAACGGGATATATATATTATATCTTAGACTTTGCTGTCTGTCTGTCACCAGGCTGTATCTCAAAAACCGTGACAGCTAGATTGTTGAAATTTTCATAGGTGATGTAAGTATTTCTCTAATTATAGCAACAAATACTAACAAATAAAATAAAACAAAATAAGTAACCGTTTTTTTTTATAAATAACTAGCTGTGGCTCTTGGCTTATATCCCGTTACATAATAAAAATCGAATATAAAGTTTAAAATATAATTTAATAACTCAAAGGAATAGAGTAATTAAATTATAAAGTTGAAGGAAAAATACTTGTGGTAAAGGCTTGCACGCATTTTGTACCTTTATATCTGTGATCATTTACATAGATATGTAGGAATCGAGTATTATTATTCTTAGAGTCTTCTTGATTGTCCTTGAATACATCATAAATGGCTAATGGTAAGAATTACTATAAAAACCATAACAAATTGGAAACAAATCAACAGGGAATAGGAACTTTACTTCTACCAACAACTGAATAAACAAACAGAATCTCCACAATTACAGTAAATTAGAAGAAGACATAATGAGTGTCTCTGATTGCTGTCTAAAGGGCAGCTGCAATTTACTTCGTAACACGCACACTGCCACTTAAAATTGTTAGACTGGGGGTCCATTTTTATAATAGTGACTTGATAGATGCATGAAACCATTGACAACTAGCGTATATTTAAACTTATCTTAACCGACTCCTTGCCACCATCATTTTTCGAGCCTTTCCTCCGTGGCCCCATACAAAATTCAATGACATGCTAGTCGCGTCACGGGCCCTCCTAAATGATGACGCACCTAACGCGTCGTGGGCCACTGGTGATGTTATTACGCTATTTTAGGCAGTTTCAACTAAAATAATACAAAGTAAGACCTGTTATTGTTTGTTATGTTTCATTTACTAGTTTAGTGTATTTAAAAGTGTCGATCTACGTGTTGTATACGAGATGGAAGGTAAGTTATAGATTTCCACCATTGGTTGTCAACCTGTGGGAAGTATTTTATCGCAAATCAAAAAATCTTCCTTTTTTACATCTATACTATTCATTGGTGACCAAAAATAGTGATTATTTTTATACATTTGCTAAGTTCGAATCCTGGCTTTGATAATAACACTTTTCAATAATTTTTGAATGCAGTTTTAATTATAAGGATTTTTTTCTAGAATTAATTAAAAAACGCAAGTATGTGCCCGAAACTATGTATGTTTGAACTTCTAAAATTGAAAATCACGATTCAGACCTACCTACCTTGCCACCTTAATTATATATTATAAATAATTAAGGGGCCAATTATACAATAATATGAATATATTAAATCATGTAGTATTTAAATAAGATATTGGCATCTAATAAAATACAATATTGCATGACAAGGGCAATTTCTACTCATCAACTACATTTCAAGAGTCTTTTAACTTTCCAAATAGTGTAAGGTAATAACCCCATACAGATATCTCACTCGTGCCATGGGAAATTAATGAGCGGTTTTCAAAAAAATAAAATAACGTAAATGCTCCTATTAACGACCTACTAAAATTTTTACTCTACTAACGATCTATTTTTTCAATCAAACATATTAGACTTAATATAGATTCTATAAAAATTTTAACTTAAAAATTAGATAGGTAGATTAGTTGGTCAACAAACAGAGTAAATTTATCATGTCTAAATAGCCAGTGTTAGCAATAATTTGTAATTGATTGAGTGCCGCTCGATACCGACGCACTTTCCATAGTGTCGCGTCTTCAGCCTCGTAAGCACACCGAAATATTACTTAAGGTAAACAACAAACTTAAAGTTGATTTATCTGCTTGCTATCACATAACAACTATAAGACATATATTAGTTTTCGAAATTACATTGAATTTAATCTTTTTTTTTGGTTTTTATGGCATAAAATCATATCTTAATTAAGGGCGGTAATAGGATCCAAATTTCTTAACTTGACTCTATTAACGATCCGTGGCGTTATTAGAAGTTTGTAATTTTATGTTTGATTCTATTATCGACTCACAGCTGAAAAGAAATAACAAGAACCATTTTTATAGAAACATGTAACCAGAGATACTGCTTGCATAGGCGCAAGCAGTATACCTCTGCTCAACTAGAAGCTTAGCTGATAGCTGTAAATGAAGGAAGCAGGATAAACGAAGCTTGAAGACCTATGGCATACCAAGAAAATCTACCGTGACAAGACAAATAATAAATATACAAATGAACATTGTGGAAAACAATATTGTTCAACGAAGGACGAAGAAAAAAGACTTGTGGAGTGGATTTTCTATGTCGGAAAGTCAGGTTTTCCTGTAACAGAAGACCAACTGTTAGAAACAGTTGCAAAATTGAATTGCGATGGGACAGGATTTTTTTTATGTCCCAAAGAAAACCAGGTTTTCGTCCGAAAGGGCAGCAAGGAAGTATATTATGTACGACTAGTGGCCGCCCGCGACTTCTTTCGCGTGGAAGTCGGTTTCCTGCGGGAATGAGAAGTTTTCCCGCGGTAAAAAGTACCCTATGTGTTATTCTAATGTATAACCTATATGACTGTTAAATTTCATCCCATACAGTAGTTTTTACGTGAAAAAGTAACATCCTCACATACATCCACACATCCATACGTACATACTCACAAACTTTCACGTTTATTATATAAGTAGGATTGCAATATTAAGATGTTGATTTCAAAACTGTTATAATGTCTTAATATACTTTTTACTGCATTTTTTCATTTAGATTAAGGGGCAATTTTTAGGGGTCGGTAATAGAATCAGAAAAAACGGTAAAAGGAATCAAATCACATCTTTAGGTCGGTAATAGAATCAATTGCTCTTTCGGATTAAACAATTATTTATTAATTACTGTGCAATAAAATACTAAATTGAAGTACCAAATCTAACAGAACACTTTACAAAGATTGATATTAAATTAAAACACCTTAACTTACCTATCAGTATCTATCTATATACTCAAAGTTATTCCTATGACAGCTTAAAGGGGCGGTAATAGGAGCATTTACGTTAGTTCATAAAAATTCGCAAGATGGCGCTGAACAAACTAAGTACGCGGGTGTTACCTTTAAAATAGGAAAAGGATAGAAAAAAACCAAGCTATTTTTTTCTTTAGCAATACTAATGTCGGTTTTGATTTGATTTGAATTTGAATAAAATATTAAAATTTTGATTAAATAAAGTTTTGTCTTTGTCTTTCCCATTAAAAATAACGTTCGTAGTTGATCCATCTATCAACATAAAATTAAACTAAAATTAACAGCTGTCAGAAAACCGTTCATTTCCCGTGAATCTACTGGCAAGAGTGTAGTGTCACTGGAAATGTTAATTTAGCCTTAGCACTACCAGTAGTGCCACTGGAATGTAAAATTTTCCTTGACTCAACTAGTATTGCCACGCGGTAGCGCCTAAGGAAACAAAGGAAAATAAATATTTTTCATTACATACGTATTTTTTTTAATTTTAGTATTTTGAAATATAGATTAACTAGTGGCCGCCCGCGACTCCGTTGCCTATGTGTTATTCTGATGTATAACCTATATCACTGCAAAGTTTCACCCAAATCCGTCCAATAGTTTTTACGTAAAAGAGTAACAAACATCCATACATCCTCACATACTTACAAACTATCACATTTATAATATTAGTAGAATAAACAGTTACCTGTAGGTAGGCACCCTATGGTTGACAACCACTGGCAATTTAACTTTCCAAAAAAAAATAGTGGCCCTTAATATTGGTGTTCCTAATGAGTTAATTTTTATATAAAATAAGATATTTTATTGATTTAATCAAATAAAAATTTGAATTGCAACTATTTTCTAATGACGCATCTCGCGCGTCATGGGCCTCCCTGAAGGTTTCTTCATGACGCGCTAGGCGCATCACGGGACAGGAGTCGGTTAAAACAGGTAAGATTTCTTTGCGCGACCCGTACATTTCGAAAATATTTTTCCAATTATTACTTTGTTTATAACAAGGATATAGTATATAGAAGAAACATGCGTTGAATGTTAACACCATGGGAAGAAAATATGTTACTTTTACCCCGGGAATAAGTCTCATTACCGTTCAAAATCACATCTATATATCTACTTTACGTCGAATGTGAGTCCACGCCGACAAAGTTGCAGGTTTAAATAAAAAAGGCCCCGAATAGCAAGAATCAGTAGATAATTTTTTTCACGTATCGCAGAATTAGCTCTTCATGATTCAACAACTTAGGGATCATTAGCTGCAAAGTAGGTATGTTTGATGTCATTCTCTTCGTAAAACAGAAGATATTATGTACCTCACCCAGATTTTAAGCATTTTTAATGAAACAATATACCAATGCACCGACACTCAAAACTTTTATCTCTTGAACATCCAAAATTTTAATGAAACACCTTTTAAAAAGCTCTTTAGCTCACCAAACCAGTTCGTATTCTTCATATATTTAATTTTACTGAAGCTAACTGAAAGCATTCCAACCAGCCCCCCAAGTCAAGTGGCAGTAGAAAATTGCGATAGCGAGTGAATAGAATAAGAAATGCATAGATTTAAATCGTTAGATAGGCTCTTACCGCAGTGACACCGCGCCGTGTTGTTCCACAGTCGAAGTGAGTGAGCTCACTAACCTGGGAGTGTACGAAAGAGAAAGTAGTGTTTGCAACTTATGTAGGAGAAAAAGAGATGACACTATTTTCTCAGTTCACTTGTTGTGTATAGATTGCAAAAAAAAACAATGCTACAGTTTTTGGTGTCGGGGCCTATCTAACGATTTAAATCTATGCATACAAAATATCATGCAAAGGTACCTATTTACAACAATAAATTATGAAATTAAAATAAAACCATATTTTTGTTACGGTTTACCTTTTAAATAATTTTTTTTTTTACATTCATACATACATTAACTGAATCCATTTAAAATAAATTTTCACTAAAACATGTAAAACCGCAATCAGCTGATCGCAGAAGCCGCCATTTTGTCGCCGGAGTCATCTACAAGGTTTTGATGTACGCTTCATTTTCTATTCTATCAAGGCGAAACGCTTGTCAAAATTGCCACATGGCATGGAAAAGTCAAAAAGTCATAGCTACGATCTTTCAGTTTCTAAGGAACATTTGTATGACAACTTGTTTAGGCGTGAATACGAATCGACAATTAGCGAATGCCACTTGACTTGACCCCCAGAAAACCTTTATTATAACATAAAGAAAATGAAATCATATCTTACACCTCTATATTCTTAGAAGATGGTTTCTTGACTTTTTCTAAAATAAGGACGATTTTTTAAGCAATTTTTAATCTAAAATATCATTTTAGTTATCAAGCTACCATAAAACAACAACATCATTAAACTTACTTTTGATTTTTTCACTAAATTTACTTAATTTTGATTTTTTCCCTGGATTCATTGGAACTTTGAAATTGGGGTTTTTTATAAAAAAAAACTCAAATGTTGCGTATCTCAGAAATTAGAAATTTTCGGACATGGTTTTATATGACTTAATTGACTGCAAATAAGCTCTACTTTAACCCCTTAAAAGGAATGTATCGCATTACCAATCACCCTGTATATATATCTTAGTTCATACAGAGCTCCAATCCCCGACTAAACGTTAGCAAACATCTCGAACCCTACATTTCAGATGCGTGCGTGTTAGTGGGAACCCTTCAACTGTAAGATTAATTAGTTCTGTGGCTAAATTAATAACCAGCCCTATGTGTATATTATTATACAGCCTTCTGTAGGAGGTCCGTAGAAATTGTTAGATGGACAGGGTCGAGCGAATCTCTTTTGGGCATTAAATATGTCTATTATGTTATATAATCGTCATAATTTTCGCCTCTCTCTCCCTCCATTATTTATTTGTTTAACATTTAATTTATTTACACACAGTAATAACACATCAACAAAGGGAGAGACAAAACCATAAAATTAAACAAACATGACATGTATACCTATATAAATACAAAGATACAGCCTATTCCAAATTTAAATTTCCTCCAGCAGTCTCTCTCTCTTGCTCTCCTTGAACAGCTTGGAGCGAAAAGATATCACTCCATTAAAAAAAAGAAATATATACCAAAGATAAACTTTAAAAGTAACTGTCGTGAATCAAATATCATAAATGCACGCCTAAACAATGTAAAAATAAACTAAATGCAAGAGGAAGAACGCGCGACGCCCCGGCCTGCAAACCAAGTAAGTTTCGTTGCTTTTACCAAATTTCCTTGTGAAAACTCATTTGTACAGTACACTTCGTGTTTACCCTGACAATAGTAATGTTACAAAGAGGTCATGTTTGTGAGTTTATTTGTAAGGGGTAATATCTGGAAATGCTGCCCCATATTCAAAAAATATGTCATCAGTTAGAAAGCTACCTTATCATGATAGCTATTTCTACGAGAGTAAAACTGCGGGTAGAATACTAGTTAAGAACGAAAATACGTCTAGGTACATTATTCTATAACTTTAATAAAAATAGGGGTTAATCACAAAAAATAGAGGCAGGCGATTAAGAGAATCTGATTTCTTAATATTTATTGAAAAAAAAAAACTTTAAACTAAACTTTAAGACCTGTACATGTACTAACAGGAAAAAAAACAAACAAGGATAATAAAACAATTACACTTATAATATTCCGACACTCATGACGTAACAACATTGTGCATCCGGCTCGCTGGACCAAACACGTAAATCTCGCACCCCATTTAGATTCCTATTTTAATGTTATTTGATTCATCATTTAGCTTAAACTAAGCACAACCAAAATATAACAGAGTTTAGGTTAATGGGATGTTTAAAAGCGATTTACATTTTGATAGTTATTTTAGGAAACCAAAACACCACATCCAATTAATTTTTGGTCTCGTTCAATTATTTTATTTAGTTTAATTCATGACGGTTTGTTTTTACTTGCTCTCGCAAAGTGTAACGCTGCAAATAGAATTAAAGGTTTCTCGTTTTGAAATAATTTTCTATGAAAACTCTATACCAATGAACGTTACTATGTTCTCAAAGGAATGTTCGTATTTTCTTAGTTCTGTTTGAGAGCTCTAAAGCATTAACTTAAGTAGATAAATAACATGCAATTGTTTATTTCTCACAACCATTTATGGCGGACTTCTTACAAAACGCGCACTGGTAGCACTGGCGCTGAGTGTTGCCCATTAATTGTAATCCTACTAATATTATAAATGTGAAAGTTTGTGAGGATGTATGGATGGATGGATGGATGTTTGTTACTATTTCATGTAAAAACTACTGGATGGATTTTAATGAAACTTTGCAGTAATATAGGTTATACATCAGAATAACACATAGGGTACTTTTTACCGCGGGAAAACACTTAATTCCCACGGGAAACCGACTTCCACGCGAACGGAGTCGCGGGCGGCCACTAGTAAATAATAAAATTATGCATATACTAACACATGCCTAGTACAATGGCAAATCAATGTGAGTGGATAATTCAACGTTGGAAATTTACAACACTTTTTTTTGCAAACAAAGTTTTTTTTACAAAATACGAGGTATTATTTTAAGAGGATTAAAAGATTAACTGAGGAAATTTGTAACGATGTTTTTTGATCTAAATAAACATAAAAGTACCAATTAGTCGATAATCCGTGAAGATTATTTGTTTACTACTAAGTAATTGTTTTTATTTGTTAATATTATTTAATAAAATTGTGAGTTAAACCATCATAACAGAAACGTAAAATAATTTAAAAAACCGTCTTTTAGATTAGTGTAAGCTGTGAAAGCCCATATTCATAAGTTGCTCTTCTCTTTGAATGAGAATTTAACCTTAAAATACTACTTTCTTACATTTTAATAGTAACTTATACGCATGATTCATATTAAAAGCCTTAATACGTTGATACTTGTCAAAATAAATATTTTGTTGATTACCTTTATTTTATTGAACTGAAATACAAAACTCATTTAGTTCCATGGAACCAAGAAACCATACTCAAATGATGTCAACTATAACCAAGGTTTTCATGAAATAAAATTAACGGATATGAATATTACTGATTTAGTGGCAATTTTTTCAAAACTATACTTTAAAATTATTAATTTACAGAAATTTGTTTTTCGAGCAATCTAAAACCCATCCACAACTTATTCAAATGAACATTTTTATGTCATCAAAATTAATTCCTACCTAGTTTCTAGGCACTTCACTACAGACTTCCGTACCCGAATGAGTCTAAAACAAGTTTTTCACGTTTCCGCCATATCAAAAGTTTTGACATTTCATAAGCTGTTGCAAAGCTGAAAAAACAACTCCGAGAATTCGGACTGGTAATGAAAATTGCTATTTTGCAAACACAGGAGCAACTGAGAGAGTGTAAGCTAACACAAATACCGTGCTCAAAAGCCCGGCTCTGAAAATAGTTATAGGTAAATGAAACTTGAGTTAGTAAATACTGATTTAGTAAATGTTATAGCGGATTTGCACATTATTTACCAAGTCAAGTTTCATCTAAATGGATTTTCGCAAAGTAACGCATGATTCCATCAGTTGTATGTAATGCAACTTTATAAAGTTTTTGCAATAAATACTATCATATAGATTTTACTATTTATCACTACATAGTATAAAACAAAGTCGCTTTCTCTGTCCCTATGTCCCTATATCTCTTATATCCTTAAAACTATAATAATATAATATAATATAATATAATATAAGTATAATTACATAGTACAAATAAAGGAGCTTAAATCCGAATTTAAAGGGTAAAAGCTAGTTTATAATATACAACACCTAGTGATATGTATGTGGGTTACAGTGAAAGTAAGTGAAGAAAACTAAGATATAGATGGCGCTGAGGATATCATGACCTTGTCATACCACAAACACCCAATATGAAATTGGCAAAGCTGATTTGATATCAGCATCAGAGCCAATGTTTTAGCAAATAAATATAGTATACATAAAATAGGGCGAAAATATTCAGTTCAATAACAGTTTAAGCGGTGTGAAGTAAATGCCAATAGAATTTCATTGGTTCAATAATTAACTAGAGAAAAGGTAGATTGGTACGTATATCTTCTTAGCAAAAATGTAATAGTAGTATTTTTTAATATAACTGTACAATATAAAATATGTCAGAATTAAGCAAAAGCTACATTACACAGGTCACCAAACAATAAACCATATCAAATATTCAATCGCAAAAACCGTAAGAAAAACCTTTCTGTCTGCAACTCAATATGGCGAAAACGTACAAAAATGTAAAGAAAACCTCCACAAAAGAATCATAATATGGTAATGTAAGCCACACAGTCCCCGTAACATAAAGTTTTACTATATCACAATATTAAAATGGATACTAGTTCCCTCCATATCATAACAAAAACGATAGCAAGAATATCGGGAATGGAAAACTTGCTTTTATACTGGAAAATATAAAAGAATAATGAAACGGAACAAATGTATGTGGAAGTGAAAAATAACAAAATGCTGTGGGATTAAGTCTGTAAGCTGTAAAAAAAGTCAAGTGACAATGGCATTAACTGGCATTTTGATTTCATTTTAGTAAAAGGTTGATCAACTACGAGGTGTAATGTGTTAATAGTAGGCGTATATTTTTTTATTACTTTTGATATAAATTTAAAACAAACTACTGAGCTATTCGATGAAATCGGTACAGACATCTAGCGGTGATTAATGAAATTATCTGTCAGCACTTCGCGCGTCAACACACAGATGGCGCTGCTAAAAACAACTAATACGATTCTCGACAACATAAAGCAACCGCAATAGACGACCGTAAACCAAATTCCTTACGATTATAAACATCGACTGTTACAACAAAAATAACAGGGCTCCATCAGCTACCCACATATTTATCGCTGAATTAAGGTTTACCTCGTGGATATTGCTGCTATTGAACCCGGCTTATCCCTTTCATGAGCAGTCCCCGTCCAAAAGGTCGCAGTATAAATATGCCGTTTTCGTATTTGTATTGTGGTTGGTAAGCATACGAGTGAGACCCCTCGGCGTGACGTCAGTTCCGCCATGGAATCGCTTCCGGCGCGCCCGCGGGCGTCGTCGTTCGCTCTTTGTGCGCGCGCTGGCTGACGTTTTGTCAAATTATCTGTGACTCCGCGAGCAGTGCGATTAGCCACGCGGAAAATATATCCTCGAATATTTGACGCGATGGGATTGACAAATGGCTCCTTCTAGCGGTTTCCATCAAATTAAACTGAACCGACTGGCTTTAAAGCAAAACATTTGACTATACCTTCTTGTCTTCGCTTTTTTTTTAGTTTCACAATTATCTAAGTAAATAAGACTTTAAACTGTGTCAAATTACATACTGGCAAGCATCAACCGACATCGTATCATCTTTATTAGTTAGTTACCACTAAGGGCGGGTTATATCACAACTGCTTAACGTGTCTGTCAACGTTAAAAATGGCGTTAACCACTGTCAAGCTAGAAGACGGGTTTTTTCACCAATATCGGCCTTTAACGGACGTTAAAAATTAACGATTACGTTGACGGGCCATCCACCCACTGGTTAACGTAACTTTTCTCTTGTGTTGACAGGATATCTTTGATGAAAAGCTTTTATCAATACCTATGGATGCTGTTTTATTTTCATATATTTTAAATGATAGTAATGATTTACTTTTTAATGGCAAGTCGAATAACATTGACGAACAGTTTTTTTTGTGACGAAACAACGCTTTGTATTTGACGTACGTCAAACATCGGATGTAATCGTCAAAAAGTTACGTACGTACTTACGTTAACCAACTGTTTGATACAACCCGCCCTAAGAAAAGCAAATTAAAACGCAAAACAAGATGGTACACACAAACATATTTTTATTCATATTAATATAGGGACTGTACTGTCCGATATGTTTATATGTGATATTTTAATTTGTATAAATATGCTAACTATGTCATATATTTACGCATAAATAGCAATATGGCAATTAGATCATTCCTAAGACTTGAAGCTCTATTTAAGACTTATTTTTATTTAACGAATATCTTATATCATCATCATTACATAGTATAAATCCAAGTCGCTAATTGTGTCTGTTTGTATGTTTTTCCGCTAACTCCTCCAAACCACTCAACGGATTTTAATGCGGTTTTCGCTATATAAAAGGGTTTTTTTTTTCATTTAAATTTGTAAATAAAGAACAATCAAAGAAAGTTTTCTCAAATTAGCCAAAATTCAATATTTCGTGAGCAAGTCGGCAAAAATTACCCATTGCGAAAAGTGAACGGGTCGCTAGTACATCATCATTATCATTACATAGTATAAATCCACGTCGCTAATTCTGTCTGTTTGTATGTTTGGCCGCTAACTCCTCCTAAACCAGTTGAGCGATTTTAATGCGGTTTTCACCATCCTTTAGGTATTTTTTTCATTTAAATTTGTAAATAAAGAACAATCGGATAAAGTTTTTTTAAGTTATCAAAAATCAATGTTTCGTGAGCAAGTCGAAACATTGATCATTGCGAAGCGTGGGCAGGTCGCTTGTATCTTAATAAAAATAAATATCTCACTATACTTTAGATGCCTCAAACCACTTAAATCTTCCGAAATCAGCAAGAGATATCGCCACCAACACAAGTAAAGTGCAAAGATTAAAGGAAGCATTCGCGCATTGACAACATATTTGTTGGCAATGGCGCCCGGTATAATTAGAACATGACTTTGTAACCAGCATGACGAGAGGTAAACAGAATTTGCTGATTCTGCTGGTGTGCAAATGAAAATATGCTGAATACTGGTGTAACTAAAAACCATACTTAAAAATTACAATAAAACTGTATTGCTAAATAAGTATAGCTAGAAAACGGCTATACCGATTCGGCAGACTATGTTTAATATTCGTTGTAGTTCGAGGTTTTCGAGATAACCATACATTTTGTTTCATGAAAAATCGATACTTGTACTCGTAACTGTAGGTACTAAAAGATACTTTATCTTGAAGTAGTCACGACAAAGATTTCCTTTAGCGATATAAGAGGAAAATGCTCAATCCTAAAAGTTACGTATGGTTATTATTTTAGAATAAACAGAGTAGTAAATATGTTAAACTAAATAACAAAACACACTGATTGTGACAAATTTGAGTAAATAAAATATCAGCTAAAATATTAAAGCAATGCATTAAATATGGGATCATAATATATGTTTAAATTTATACATATATCACAAATACTTATAGGTTTTTTTTATTTATATTTTCAATAAACAGTTACTAGTGACAGTCAAATATTTTGCTTGTCCTAATTAACTTTAGCAAAGGTCAAAGACCAGATTAAAATGTACATATTTAGTTTTGCGACACTGAGTCACACTGAGTATTCCTAATATAGGTGATCCGAATACAGAAGTCCAAGAAACAAGGCCACATATTTTAATGTTTTAACCGCAAGTAATAAATCATAATAACATTTGAGGTTAAAATGACTAGTCGGTAATATATAAGATGCAAAACAAAAGATGATTAAATTAATGAGGCATATATCTATAAATCGTTACTCAATTACAGTACAAAATATGATCTAAACTATTATCTCTGTTTGTTGTTTTACTAAAGATTTACTGAACGCTTAGTAGTTACGTATAGGAAATTATTACATTCCATTACGCATCATATATAAAATATTGATAGATAAAATATATTATTAACAACAGTATAGGTTTGAATCAAACGGAATCAATTGATGTATAAAGTAATGAATCATGCGGCCATTTGCCAAATGGAAGGTATCAAATTCGCACCGTTTAGTACATAAACATACCTACAGGATTTCATAAAACAACTTACCTTGAATGCAAACGTTTATTGATCTAACATCACATTGCTGCTTTAGTTTATCTATAAATAGGGTTCATACAAAGAACACAAATGTTAATAAACAACCATGCAAAGCAAAATCATCACTATATACTTTGTATTAAAGTTTTAGAAGTTATTTCGCCAGAAACGTAGGAAGTACTTTCCGATGGCAATCACTAGGATAATCACGGCACACACAATCACGTGCGGAGCTGGAGGGGCAGCCCTCGACTCACCAGACGTGTCGGACCCTGTATCCTTGTCCTTATCCTTAGTCGTGAACCGAACGAAATCTTGCAAATGACTTGGCAACCTTTTAACGTCTTTTTCTTCACCTCCTTCTATCACTTTTATTTTATGCTCAATGATCTTAGGTTTGGGCTCCCGATACACTAAAGTACCACTATCACGCTCATCTTCAGTCTCAGGATCATGAATGCCAAGCTTGTTCCATCGTTCTCTAGCTTTGTAAATAAACTCTTTCTCAATAGGATTGTTAACTTTGCTGTCAATAATATCCAGCGAAGATGTACTTTTAGAAACTTTACTGTTAGCTATTACAGGTGTGTTGGTTATTTTTATTATTTTCTTCTCTTTCCTCTCTTGCCTGGCAGCCATTTGGCTTACATATTCAGAATACATTTTATCCCTATTAAGTTCCTCTTGACTGCTACTAAACTTGTTTTTTTCTAAGTTGCTAGATTTACTAACTTCTTTACTAAATGAAGATGTAAAGTTATTGTTTTCTGTTTTGCTTTCAAGTATAGAACTGCTTTTGGTCATAGTTGGATCTAAAGCTTGCCTTTTTTCAAGGAAAGCAGTCCTTTGTTTTTCAAGACGTTGGATTTCTGCTTCTACTTCTTTTTCTTTTTGCCGTATGTATTGCATTTGTTCATCACATATATCTTTAGGCAGTGAAGGACGCCGAGGCTTCTCCATAAAAGCTGGTAAATCTCGCCGACTATAATTGTATCGATGCATATTTTGGATGGATGACACGTCACTTTCAATATCTTTATTTAACTGACCAGTTGAGTAATGGAAAAACTTTTTTTCACTTTTGATAGATCGTAAAGAACTATCAGTAAACTCTGAACTCTCATCACTTTCATAGTACGATGATGAAAACTTTTTAGCCCGAGGTGGAGGTATTGGCTTCATTGTGCTAGAAAACTCTTTTAATGATCGAAACGTATGATCAGAGCTTTTTTCCAGGGATTCAAAGTTCTTTCGCAATTGGCTAAATTTCGAATTTGAGGATGGACTTGGTTTAATGTTATTAGTGACACTAGGATCACGTATTAGAGCAAGCAAACGACTACCAGTTTGTGATTTGAATGGAATGACAGGTGGTTCATTCGCTTGAGGGGTTGATCTTTCACTTTCTTTCGAGTAACTTTCGTTATAACCCCTACGATCAACAAACTTTTTGTGACTATCGACTAGTTCACTAGCGTCTTCTTTACTTATCACTGTGTTGGTTCTCTCCATTAACATTTTCTGTGAAGGAGACAAACACAGATACACTGGTGCAGTTTTGGTAGGTAATGCAGTCCAGTTAGTATCATCTTGAGACTTTTTTAACGAAGAATAGCGTGGCTTTACTGGTGGTGGCACGGGTTCTTTATCATGCGAGGGCAAAATAACTTGATTAATAGTCGAGATATCCGGTAGCGGAAAATAGGGCATGTCGCCACTTAATTTCCTCTCTTTTACTTTTTCAATGTCCGTTCGTTTTATAACACTAGTTGAAACTTTATTTAAAATGTTTGCATGGTACAAACGCTTAGAAACTGCAGCTAACTCTTCTATTATTTTATCTCCATAAGGCAAAGAAGCGATTTTTTTCAAACATATATCTCGCAGTGCTGATGGCTCCTCAAAATGATCAGTGATTCGCGATCTGTCTCTCGATGTTCCTGCAATGCATTCAAATACATCTTTAACATGGCTTGTTGCGTCATCTAGGGCATCTTGTTGTGACTTATTACTATCGTGTCCATCATGCGTTATATTAGTAATGTCATTGAGGGAGGAACAAGTTGGGTTATATTTAGCTGTACATTGGGATGCCACACTACTACTCGAAGAATCTTGACGAACAAACGGAGGAACTTTATCACTTGATTCGGTATCACTAGAAACTTCTCTCATTAAAGTATTAAAAGCTTCATTTAGCTCAGTTTTTAAGATTTTAATTTCAGAATCTTGAGCACATTTATCTTTAGATGAATCTGATAATTTAGATATATCTGTTTTAATAGGTTTAATTTCATTTGACTCATCTATATCCTTGACATATAAATCAGTTTTTATGTTATCGATTGATGTAACAACTACCTCGTGGATAGTGTTGGACGTAACATCCTTATTGCTATCATCTAATTTTTCGTTGATGTTAACTTGGGAATTTTTATTTACTTTAGCGGGTTCTTCATTAGATTTAGTCAAAAATGTTTTCTTCAACAAGCTTTCAGTGTCAGTTACTTCTATAGTGGGGGTTATCATTCGAACTGAAGATTCATTATCGATTTCATCATCAACATCTGAAACTGCATCGCAAATTGAACTTGTGCTGCTTGAAGTATCAGTTAAGTAAACTACTTCAGCACCAGTTATTTTTTCAACAGTTTTCATGCTCCAATCAACTCGAGCTTCATTAACGTCAGGATCTTTCATTTTTGCACCAACTAGCAAACAGGGCTGAGGTAAACTGCGTTGTAAGTTATAGACATTTCTATTTCCTATAAATTTGGAACTTGATTTTGCAACTATCTTCTTACTATCTTCAAAAACATCGTCATCTAAGTCATCTACTTCCACTTTTTTCTCGCTTAGATGAGAATGCCTGCGTGAGGACATAGATGATTCACTGCTACCTTCTTCATCGATAACATCCAAAATTCTAGGCGGCCCTAAATGTGTTGGTAAAAATTCTTCGGTAGAGGCTTTCTTTCTGAGCCTGTGTTTTATTTCCTGGTCGACAATTTTTTCGATTTCAGTTCTGATTTCAAGTTTTGATACAACATTATCCTGTTCTGGTTGCGTCGTTAAATTCAAAGTACGTAGGTACTGTCTTAAGGAAATTTCTTCCTCCGGTGTGAGAGATTGAGTTAAGTCACATTGAGCAAAGTTTAATGGTATTGCTGTTATTGAAACGGTTCCGGTCACTTTCTCAGCATTTTTCATATCTTTACCATCAGATAATTCATCGATTTTCTCCCAATCAACATCCGATTCCACATCAGAGACCGTTACATTGCTTGAGTCAATCACGGCAAGAGTATCATCGTCGCCCTGAGCAATACTAGTTTCTCCTGTAATCTCTTCTATGTTAGGGGCGTCATCGTCGTCTAAACTTTTACTTTTAATCGTATTATTAAGTTTTGGCTTACTTGTGGTGGATTGTTCAGGTGATTCAACAATGTAACTTTGGGATATATTTTCACTATCGCTTGGCATTAAGTCGTCATTCGGAGCACATGAAATTCCGACTTGAGCCTTATCGTTATTGTTATTTAGATCTTGATTTAAAATCGTTTGATCAATGAGGTTTTGGTCGTCGGTTACACTTGTACTGGGTTGGTCAGTTTCTAAAATGTCAGATCGAATGTTTTCATCTGAAACTATTTGCGTTTTATTTTCATTTTGAGCATCATCGATAACAGACGAATTTAAATCAATATTTTCACAAGATGAACTGATAGATTCATCGTTATTTATGGAGGACTTAGTGCTTGTTGCATTTTCGGTTCGGTTTTTCTTATTTTTATTCTTTTTGTTCTTATTTTTACGACGTTTAGACTTATCTGGCATGATTGAAAGAAAAACGCAACACTTATGTAAGTTAGTTCACTTATCACCGTCACATTCACTATCAGGGTAAAACGACACGTGCTCCGCGAGGTTTATGCGAGTAGGCGTTTACGTATACGTGGTTGATATTAGTTAGATCGCGGCGGCGACGCGTGTTAGTAGTAGTACAAAGGGCTGAGTAGACGAAGAGCGTCCCGAGAGTTCGAGGTTAGCATTTGTGATTTTCTTTTTAGCCGAGCGGTGACCGGCGGCGGCCGCTGTGCGCTCTCGCCGCGATTTACTGATAATTATAAATAAATGCGTCGAAGTACGCGAGCGCGCCGAGTAGACTTTATTTTTACGCGGAGACTTGCTTACGAGTGTGCGCGAGAGCACCGCGCCGGCCCGAGGGGAGCCCACACTACGTGCATGCATCGTATTATCAAACAAACTTCATGTATCGCTAATTAATATTGCACACATGCTCCACACCTATTTTGGGAGTAAGTAACGGGGAGAGACTATTAAAGTATACAATGGACGGACCGTACCTACATGGATCGAAACTAAACGTTAACCAAATTAGTGATTAGGGTATTGTATAAACAGGAAGGTAATGAATTATAAGCCGGTCAATGTTAACCTTGTATCTGCATCAAAAATAAAATGTTTGAATTTCATTGTGATTAACTTATCAAAAGATATTTCTTGACTGATAACCAAATTGGCATTATCGAAATCACCTTGGCTATGTCGTCCAGATAACAAGTGTAAAACACAGGTTACTTGTTTCCATTTTATTTTCTAAGATGTGCGTCAGTAAGTCATAAATGCATATGAATTCTAGTCTAGAATAGTCTTAACTCGTAACTGCAGGTCATCAGAAATGATAGCCAATTTCCACTGCAAGGTAGTTAAAGTCGATAAATTGTTTTTATGAGGATGTGCCTACCTACGTGTGCTTAGTCCAGCTAGGTGAATTTGTTAGCAGCAAATACGTAGATATTACCTAATCATTACACTGCAATGAATTTATAACGAATTTTAATCTAATAACCTTGACCTACAGATATTTTTCCATTATCGTAAACTTACGAGTATGTAGCTAATCACCGGCAACAGTAGAAAAGGATGTTTTGAAAATCTATCACTACGATAAGAGGTAAGCGTTTAAAGGAAAAAAATAGTAAGTTATTGTTTAAAACAATATATAGAGGTATCTAAAACTCGTTATGATAACACAGTCTTAAAAATAAATCTTATGCATTTAAAATATTTAGGCCACAGCTTGTTTTTGCGACTGCTATAAATGAAGTCGAATCCAGAGTTGCTCTCATTCAACATTTTATTTCTGTAACATTACGTACGTAGGTATCTAATGTTCTATTACAATCAATGACTGTGGGGAAATAAAACAACGGATGTGAAAACTATGCCAATATTCTAGAAAGCAAACGAAAAACAATAAAGATTTTAAATCCTTTGTTTTACGATCGCACGAAGACGTCAGGACTGAGTAAACGACACTCCTATAATCTCCTCTAATCTTAATACACAACAGTTTAAATAAAACCTCATTCTGAAACCCACGTGGTGAAATTAAGAAAGAAAAGTTTTGAAAATGTGTAGACCGCGCATGACATAATCGCTCTTGTAGATCCGTGCCACTGCGCCAATTGCGTTCGCCGGTTTTTCTGGCACCAATTCAATAGGTTATGGGTGAATGTAACGAAATGCAAGCAGGAACTATTAAATCCTATATCGAATTGTCAACTTTAAATGCAACCTTCTGAGAAGGTGGGTAGTTCTAGTGACCTAGTATACGGTAGATAAAAATACCCGTTCTATTTGTACAGCTAATGTGCCTTCGTTGATAAGATGGTGTGCAAACATAGTAAAAACAAAGCACAGAAGTGTATTTAAATAGCAAAAAAATCTACGAAAAAATTATTTACGATAGTTTTAAACATGTAAACTTTTGTTAATATGTGAAATCTAGGCACTCGTATCGGATGAATAGAATAACATCAAAAAATAATGTATAAAAGATAATAAAAACCAATATAATATATAACCTTAATTATAATAACTACATTTAGAAAAAAATGTGAAAATAAGTACAGTAATCAGGTATCTTCCTTATCTTTCTTCACACCGTTTTTCCCTTTTTAAGTCCCTACTTTCGTATTTCCAAAGGTATGCCTCTAGCTTCCAGTATCCAATAGTTAGGTTAAATTCAGAGCTAGCTAATTTCCAGGTGGTTGGTTCGTATGCAAAATTGCGGTCAGAAGTGGGACCGGGACCGCGCGATCATTTAACTTGCTAATGCGAACAGACAGACAAACGGTCATCGTTATATTAATTTGAGAGTTGGGCCAATGCGTTGCTGTGGCAAGATTAGGGTAGCAGCTTTGCTTATTGGGGATTGTACAGAGCCTGTTTAAAACCGTAAAACAAATATAAGGCACCTGACAGGTTGATCAATATTTTGGTGCTTAAACATTATAATTTAAACTTAAACTCTCTCTAAATTATTAAGATATCAAGATATTAGGTTTGTTAGAAATCGTTATAATGTATCATGTTATATACGATATTAAATCGTAAAGCTCAATTTGGTAAAATTGCTAGTGCAACAATTTATTAATACGAAATCATTATCTTGTGCGAAATTACATGATCATATAAGTCATTGAATTAAATAATCATAGCTTTACCTAGTAACTGCCTTTTTGCTTTAGAATAAGCACAGTGTTTTCATATTTTTGTACCATTTATACTCAATTTTAGCTAAACTTGTATAAAATCCGGTGCGTTTTGAGTAAAAAAAAGGGTCATGACAATAATATCTAAATATGAGGGTTGTATTATAACATTAACTTTATTTAGATAAGGTTAAATTATCGATAACAACCCTCCAACGGGTTGCGCCATCTCTTATAGGTTTTTATCGCAACCTTTTAGGGTTTTTATTAAATTTTCTACAATTTACTGGGTCGACCCCTCTCCAGTTTCACGTAAGTACCTATTCATAAGGTATTTACATTTGAATGTAATTTATTTTTACTTGTTACCTAAAGTCTGAAATAATTAGTTTAAATGCCCAATTTGGAATGTAGAGCAGAGTTTTTTTTCTAATGGGACAAAAAGAGTTTATTTATTTAGGAGAGGGCCCAATATCACGAGACTTTTTTCCAATAAAGTTTTTTTTTCTATAATACTTTTTAAACAATCTAAAAAGGATAGTCTTAAATAGTTTTTTTTTACTAACGACAATTTCGTCTACTACTAATTTATGTCAAATAACATATAAATACTGTAGTGGTTTGACTTACATCAGGATGACTTAATACAATGTATAAAAGATAAATGTTGTTGCCGCAAATATAATATATCAAAATCGTTTTTTTTGTTTATGTAGCCGTTTTCGCTACAAAAGCCCTACAAAATGTATCTTATTTAGTATCATTTTGGTATTCCTACACTGGCCTTCATACAGTTTTCTTTGTATCAGTCCTATACATACGGACTCATGTGTTCTTGTGAGAGAAAACAAAAGCAACACGTTGGCCTCACAGTTTCGGGTTACGAAAAAAATATGGCGCCTCTATTCCTAATGAGTAACAAAAGAGCAATTTAGGACCGAACAAAAGGATACACTTATACGTTTAGTTTCGACGCAGTTTACTTACTACGACGTATTTTGAGTCACAAAAGAAGTAACGGTAAATCTGTTTGATAAACGCATATAATTATTTATACGTTTTGCTGAATTGTTAAAGTTGTGAAAGATCTAAGGCAGTTTTTATACTGCCACAATGAAAACTAAAGTAGATAAGTAATATAAATAATTTAATATATGTGATACCTAATATCAGAACGCGTTTTAATTGTTGTGTAATCTGGATGCAAAATAATTAGATACAAATCATTTAGGCCCAATTGCAGGGAACGTTTTAACCTCAGGTTGGCTAACTCAGGTTTAAATGGCGCCACCATCGATGGTAACTACTTCTTATTACAATCGATGGTGGCGCCATTTAAATCTGAGTTAGCTAACCTGAAGCTAACCCGAGGTTAAAACGTTCCCTGCAATTGGGCCTAAGAAACTTTAAAACTACTGCAAAAATAATATTATTTCTGATAACACAGGAATGGAACACAGCTAACAAACGGAGGATATGTCGCAAACAGGGACACTACCTATAAACTATCGGAAACGTGGAAAAAAACATTTATATAGTGATTACTGTATGTTTATGGTGTATGAACTCACGTTTGGTGGGGCTCGCGGCTACCGGCGCGGGCGCACCGCTCGGTGACGTCACAGGCGTCGGCGGCTTCGCTGTGACCACATCCTGCGCCCGCTCGGCTGTTGGTGGAAAATGTACCGTGAGACAAGGGCGCAAGGTCGGTTATAGAAATGCATAGGGAGGAGTTAATGTAATGTGGAATATTCAATCAATTAAGTATGCGTATTGGGTTTTATGACCTATAGTTTTATTTAAATCAAACCACGAATTTTTAAATTTTTTTTTTGGTAAAAACATCTATTTTATTGTAAAGAAGAAATATAACGAGTAGCAAATAAATATATTAAATCCTTAAAAGAAAAAAGGTATAAAAAATATCTAAGTACAAAAAATAACTGGCTAACTATTGAAAACTTCATCTACAAAATTTGTTTAACTTAGTTCTTGAAAACGCTACACAAAGCTCCTAATTTAAGTTTAACAATCGCATAGTATTAAGGGACAAAATATGTTCCCTTTTGTACTTGCAGACTTGAAATACCTACTCAAAAAAATACAGCTCGCATTTATTCTTCAGTATTTCAAAACTAAGCTGAATTTCATTTGAAACTCTTTCAAAACCATGCACAGACATAAAATCGTTTACGCTAATACGATTTGAAACTGCTGAATCCCGAATATTTATCGTTTAATTCACAAACACCAAATGCAAATCGAAATCCGAAAACACTCACCATAACTTCGAATGAATTTGTAAATAGATACGATCGAGCGATATCATTCGACCGAACAATTTCGACACAATTCGATTATAATCGAATATTACTCGATACAATCACTCGGTTGATCCCCTCTCTCGATTGCAATGAGCACTTTGTTTTATTTTTGATTTCCAATTACTCTAAATATAGCAGCTGCACCTGATTTGTATAAATTGCTTGTTTGTGTTTAAACTGAGAACTTCCCGGTAGTTTAGCTCAAACGAAATGCGCGATCGCAACGAGCCGGATTGCACTTTCGATCTTAGAACACCCTGTAACGCGGTACCGACAAGAAACAAAAGCTATCCTTATTCTTAAAAATACATATTACATTGCAGCTGTAGCAGTAGGAGATACGACGCGGCGCGAAAGAAAACCAGCAATGTATATTGAATTTTATGTTGCATCGATGTATATTAAGATTGACATTTGTAGAGATAGGTCAGTAGTTTGAGGAAGCTGTGTCAATTTAGATCTTCGTCGCCTATAGTCTCCTGGTACTTTCACACACTAATTTAAGAGCAGTATTAGTCTTAATTGAAACATCATTGGCAATTAACAAACAAAATATTCAACATTCAAGTAGGTATCAGCGCAAATGGATTTTCATTTAATTAATAATTTATTGTGATAGCTGAGTGATAAATAATTGAGAACGGCTCTGTTAACATCATTTACATTTAACAACTCGAATTCAAATACTACGGTATACTTTCTTACCAAAGTTATGTTACTTGAATTGTACCTTTTAAAAAACCCCAACACTGTATTAAATGTCACACAACACTTTTTTAACTGATACACGGCATCGGTCCCCAGTCGCGACAAGCCAACTGTGGCACCCAACAGTCGCACAATGACCAATTTTTCAATGCAAATCACAATAAAAACCTGGTCTAACCTTTGTATGGCCATTTCGACATATCAAACCATCATTGAAATAGTTGAATTGCATGTGTTTATGGGGTTCGGAATACAATTGAATCGCGTGATTGCTCACAAGACGATTGACGGCCAACAGTGGGTGGTAGGTGTGGCTATAGACTGATCGAGGTTTAGATATAGGCCTATCTATACCATCTATTTTATTGTAAAGAGGTAAAGTTTTTATGTTTGGATGTCCGTAGTAATTTTTGAAACTTATAAACAGTTTAAAAACAAAACAGAGACTATGATGCTGCGTTATCAAGGTGTAACGAAGGCTAATTTTATTTCCACGCCAGTAAAACCTTAAAATTCCTACCGTGTTATTTCATAATTTGAGCACCCAAAAAATAGCACGATAATACTAGTTCTAATAATCGTTTTAAAACACTATTGACTTATATGACGGTGGTTCTGATATTCTAAGTTAGATGTCCCTCATTCTAACGAAGCTTTATATCAAAACAAACTTAAATCTTAAAATGCGAATTGTAAACTTAAAATTCAGCTATAACCCGAGTTAACACCAAATACCTACTCGTTAATCATTTGCATGTGACATAGTAAATTAAGTATAGTCGTTAATTATATGAAGAGAGAATTATGAAAGTTTTGACACGAGCCGTAGTCTAGAAAACCTCTTGCCCCAGTAAGGCTTTGAAATTAATTACCAAGACACTACTACGAGTCTACGAAAGATGTTGCTACGAATAATTTCGTAGCCGTGGGCTACAAATAATCTGAATTTGACAATTAAGAAAAAGTTAACTAACTTGAAAAACAATAAAAATCTATCTTTGGATTCAGTTGGTTTTGATATGTGGAACCTCTGAATATGTCTAATTTCAAACAAAATTGGACTGAAAATTGCAAAGTTACCTCGTAATTATATCAAGGACACACAAAATACCATTAAGTTTGAATACTTACTACGTCACACTCACAATTACTGAAAGTACATTTAATTCAAGCATATTTATAAATTTAATATCAGAAACAAGACAAAATTCGGTAAGTTTTGAACGACACATGAAGACTTTATTCAAATTTGTTTACTCATAAACCTTCTGGTAATAGGCATGATGACTGTGAATAAAATACACAAAATTTATGCTACCATCTAATGAAACGTAAATAAAATATTAAAAAATAACAAGGTATTATTATAATTAAAGCGAGATTAATTAATATTTTTAAAAAATAAATCTACAAAATACTACAGTCCGCCATGATATTCTGAACGCCAATCAGAGCGAATGACGTCACTATTGAGCATGGTTAGGGGTTTTCCCCCCAAATTTAGGGGGTAAATTAGTGGGATGGGATTTTTTTTTATTTTGTTTTTATTCTAAAAATTAACAATTTAGTTTTTTCTTATTGCTTTTTTAAAAATAGTCAGAAAAATAATTTATATTTACTAAAATAATCGGTTATAGATATTATACGACCGTGCAGATTCCTTCTAAATCTTGAAAAAAAGAAGTTGGTAGATCTACCTACTTTTCGAATTGAGTTTGGTCAGAAACTACCAACTTTTAGAGTCGTACGGAAGGATTTATAAAAATTCGAGTTGGTAACACTGCTCAAGAGTGACGTCAAAATTGACGCCATGACACTTTGGAGCGTTTTGGTGGGAATTTTAAACATAAAATTTTAAATTGATTTTTTTCATATAAATCATGCTTTTTTTTCCGAAATATGATATTTTTTACAATAAGTATATATTTCTGAATATGATACAACAGTTTTTCAAAATCTGTCATTATTATCTTGATCTTTATAAAAACCACGTATCAGTCCGTTGCGTTGATTAGAAGCGGTAACCGAACAAACATACTAACTGACGCGGGCCTTCAAATTAAACTTAGACATTCCTTTCTCCCACGATTGACGCTTCGTATAACTGGTTGATCAATCATGAATACGCAGTCAGAAACCACTGAAACGCCTCTCTAATCAGCCGGCATTGTTAGACCCCGACTGATTATAAGCAAAATACACAGCCCTGTATGGATTCTTCATAGAAGATTGGCGAAGGGTCAAAAAGGTAAACAATTAACAACGATTAGGAATATTGGTTTTTACGAAATAGGGTTGAAAAAGGTTTGTGCTATTTATTTTAGTTATTCGTTTTCAATTATTAAGTTCTATAATTTGATTTTTGACTTGTTATTATTATACGTTATAGGTTAAGTGTTATTTGGAATATTTTAAGTGTGTTCATAAACGAGAGATTTTTAAATTTACGTAATCAATTATAGCTTAAACGTGCCTTTTATTTGTGTTTTATAATTATCATTACTTCATAATTATCATTAATGCATGCGTACTCGTAGTTTTCATAGATCGAAAAAGATTAATCTCTTTGATTTTACATATAAATGCCTTTCCATTTCATTGGTTTTTTTTTCATTTCCCATTAGATAAAGCTTGGAGCAGGCGTGGGTACCTACCTACATCAAATATCTACATTGTCGAGTGTACAATAACGAGATTGTTACAGCATCCTGCAAGACTCTAGTACAGTAGTGCTATGTGCGTATGATCAACAAAAAAATTAGTTTTTTACTTTTAGGTTGCAAGTAAATGAGTTTTATCGTGTGAATTTTAATTTCGCGCGGTTAATGTACACTTTGTGTTATTTTAGGTTAAAGTTTATTCAATTACGATAAACGATTATTCCTATCTTAAGGTGGTAGGGAGGCCTTTGCCCAGCGGTGGCGTGACACGGGCTATATAATAATAATACGTTTGTGATAATAAAGCAGATAATTTTAATACTTACATAAAAAATCCATTTTTATTAACATCCCATCAAATACGGTAAACAATCATTTCTAACAAAGGCATAAACACATTAACGCATACATTTAACATTGCAAGTTAAATTAATTTATTTCGATGCTGACTGTACCACATATCCAGTGCTTGGTCACTGGAAATGTAAAAATGCAAGTACGTACTCCACACGTCGAGATGTCGACAACAATGATATCTTATTTATAGCATCGACTGGGAAATGGATCGCTATCTTGTTTAAAGCTTTTCTCAGTAGGAAACTTAACTCATTCCTAAATAGTCGATAAAATGATAGACAACTTTCTTAAAAACTCTAAACGATGTAAGTTTTAAACTCTTTAAGCATTCTAGTTTGAAACTTTCTAATTGAACAATTTTCATTCTCATATTAATATAGAAGTCCGACGAATTCATGTCACAGTTTTGAGTTTTGACATCGTTATCGAATTTGAAATTAGCCAATTAGGCACGGTCTCCGTGGATTCACGCGGGAAAATCCGCCTGAATGGTGCCTTGTGCTACTATTCGATTGTCATTTATAGAATAGTACTATAAAAACGTATGTAATGTGGATTTGGTAGGTATCGGTGTCCATTGGTGCGTCACGAGGAATGGGTCAGTGAAAAGGGCGGAACTGTGCTTGTCAAAATAACGCAATGTACGTCGCACCCTTACGTTTTGTGTATTGTAGGCTCGCATTGTGGACGCCGCTTCCGGCACAGATACTCTGACGGGCAGATCTGTGACGCTCTTGTCATTTTTATGTTGTTTAACCTAATGTAGAGGCAGTAGGTACTAACTGGCTTCAGTGGAAGTTGTTTGTCCTAAAATGTAACTATCTAATATCGGACGGAATCGCTTAACAAAAAACGGTTTTCAATATTGAAGGGAATATTTTCTCGTAATTTTGTGTTATCACTGCGACTGGCGTATATAACAAGTGTATTGCCCGTTTGCACCAACCTCAACTTAGGCTTGTCTTAGTTAGGAAACACCTAAGCTTAGGTTCAACCTATCTTAACAAACGGTTTGCACCAACAGCCCGGTCGTAACCGTGTCTTAAATTAGGCATTGCCTAGCAAAGTGAATGATTGAACGAATGAAAGATTGATTGCCTATGGTTTTTAATGTTTTTTTTTAGGAATGTGAGGCAGATGAAGAAAATTTTACTGACAAAATATTTCAGTAAAAATTTCTTTTCAGTGAAAACTTATACACTTTAAAGGGGCCATCATAAGGTGCCCGGAATTAGGTTTTAGAAATGAAAGAAGTAGAATCAAAACTAAGCCTAAACCAGCAAATAGACTTGCAGCAATGAGAATAAGGGTAGAGCAAGAAAAAAGTCCCTTATAAATCAGCAAAAGGCACAAAATGCATTTGCATATTATAAAAATGGAAAAGAAAAAAATAAAAACTATATTGGAAATTTTATTATAAACAGCTTCAGGTTAATATTTTTAAATAAAGATAAATTATTTATTTACACAGTAAAACAGTATTGTGCACAGTAAAACAGACTTCTCCCATCTAAGGCATTTGGTAGTATCCCAATGTTAGTAATTTCGTTTTCAATATGGCCAGCCTGAATCTAATAGTTGAGAGACTCTTCACACAATTCTTCTGGAGCAGCGGGCATATCATCATTCAAATCTACACAAATGTTATGCAGGATGCAGAAAGCTATACAGCAGTTTGATCCAAAACCCACAAAACCGTGCTTTTGCACATCCACGTCGTCGTAATTTTCAAAAGGATTTGGTCGTGATCTTACGATACGAGGCATGCTGATCATGATGCTGATCATTATGAAAGTCCACTTCTTCTAAAAATCAAGGACATCTAATACCTACTTCCTCTGTCATGATGCATAAAGCACTACAGCACTTATTAAACTCCTCAAATTACAAATCACACAACAGTTTTCAACACAACAGACAGAAACTACTCGGCATAACCTCAAAACCAGCTCAAAACGAACATTTATTTGACAGATATGTCAATGTTTTACGAAAAAAAAACTTAGGCGTTTCTTAACTCCCTAGGCATGTCATAAACGGGCTCCTAAAGTTAGGAAATGCCTAAGTGAGATTAGGAATGACCTAAGGTTAGTGCAAACCAATTTTTCGTTAGGAGTTGCTTAAACAAGTTAGGCAAAGACTTAGGATGTTCTTAAGTTTGGTGCAAACGGGCATATATGTTTTTTTTTACAGAATTTAAAGAGCATTAACTGAAGAATCACATTCTAATAATAACGCATTGTTATTTAATTTTAGTCATCTATTTTGAAATTAAACATTGTCAAGATAAACTCAAAGAAACAACTTAGCAAAAACAATTCTTGCTTTAAACTACAACAGCGATAAAGCGCTAGGTTTAATTTCAAAATGACATAATTTTATATTAACTCCATGTCGGGCATTATACTTTCTTTAGATGTTATTACAAGGGAAAATTTACGATGGCTTTTTATAGGTGGTCGTAAAAGATTCAGCTTGGAAAGGTGCTAATACGAACGCGACGATATTCTTGCAACTTGACACATTGTGATTTTCGCTTTTATGAAGGACGTTTATGAAAAGGGTAACAACTTTTTAACAGGAACGATTTTATGGTGGTTAAAGTGTGGTTTTATGTTTAAAATAGTGTATTATAGTATATAAGTATAACTTCTTATAGAAACATTTCTTTTTTTTGTTAGACGTTTAATACCAACACTAACCTTGTTTTTCCTTCACAGATTTCTTATATTTACACCTTTTGATATTGCACGTGAGCTTGTCTATAGCTTTTAGTATTTTAGCGCTGACTTTGTTAATGGTTCTTCGTTTCGGATCGCAGTATTTCTTCGTGCGAGTTCCTGCGGAATTCTCCCGCCCAGAATCCGAGCTTTCGTCCGATTCGGTAGCGGACGAATCCGACGCGGGTCGAAACACGTGTGGTGGCGTCGAGAAGCATGGCGAATTCATTATTACATAAAAAATAAGCAATTAATGTTTTTCATTTGTTTTCGATTTATTTTCGATTTTTTTGCACAGATACACGCGGCGTCTTAAAGAATGCTCAGTGAAGGCAAAAGCGGAACTGATAGTCGTTCGGGACGTTAATCCAGGCTCGAAGTGAAGCGTGGCAACCACTCCCTTAAAGACCAACCTTCAGGAAGACCTTGTACACATCCAGGTACTAATTATGTCATTGTTTTGAATCAGCTCTAGGCTTGCTAGGTTAATTGGAGTCATAATTTTAAACCATTGTGATCGACTTCGACTGAATACGATGTTTATTCAGTTACGAACTATTTTAAACTTTTAAAGGTAATGAAAAAAATATATTGTTTGATTTATTTGTGAAATAGTACCTAGGAAAAACATTAAAAAGTAGATATTTTAGCGTATTTTTTTAAGTGACGAAAAAATCATATACTTACTTTTATCATATTTTTCACCCTATTGACTTTGTATCTATGGATTTATTTCATTTAAACTTATTATGTCAAGGCCACGCAGGCAATCAATCAATCGGAAAAAATATCACATCGGTGACATATAAGCAAAAAGTTATTGAGCGAAGAGATAATTTTCTGGCTCAATAACTGTGAGATGGATGGCCGTATTTGTAAGAAAAATCTGCGTGGAAATGATCTTCAGTGAATTAAGTATCTATTTTAATAGCTAAGCTAAGCGCCTTACATAAAACGTTAGCAAGAAGCTTCCGAATCGACTTTGCTATTCAACATTTTCAGGCGTTTAATATCGTTGAATCGCATAGTTGTTAACACTTGTTTTAAGGTAACGCGCGTTGTACACATTATTTTTACACTATCCGAGATTTCGCGCGGTAAGTTAAAAGCAAAAAGGTAACGTACCTCTTTGCCCGACGTTTCGACAGGGTTACACCTATCGTCAAATCCCGGATAGTGTAAAAATAACGCATAGTTGTTATTCGATAGTTTGCTTAATAAAATAGTAACCTACTTGAGTAGACAAGCAAGTAATCTGCATTTAGTTAAAATCTTGATCCAATGACTGTTTTAAACTTGCTGCGAGACTGAGCAGCTTGTTACTCGAGAGTTAGTCAGTTCTTTGAGTTTTAAGTAGCCGAGGAACCAAGTTTCCCTAACGATGGATACCGGCCGGGATTCATAAAGTTTGTCGCAGATATTTAGAATGACGGAGTTCACTTTGACGTCATTTCGGAACATGACCGCTTAATTAAAAGGTGTTTCCTACACTGACCGCTGTTGTGGTGTGCCTACCGTAGACAAAATAACATATTATCAATAAACGCATTTAAAATATACAATAATTGAAATATCTGTTGTTATGGCTTGTTTCGAAAGCAGTCATAATAGATTTATAATCCCGCGACATCATTTAACTCTATCTTATTATCAACAAGCCACAATAACGTATTTAAAGAAAAAACTTCAAACGGACGGATTCCTACGAAATTTCTAAGAACGTTGCAAAGAAGGATCGATAACACTAGGTTTCTACCGACTTTATAAAAAATAATAAATTATAACAAATCTAAGACAAACGCATGCGAAGTGGGTAAAAAGCTAGTTAAAACGAGAAAATAAAAACATACCATAAGAAGATCGTTGCAAATGCTCGAACAACACGGATCTATCGCCGTTGCTCGTCGAAGAATTCTGTGTATTTTCTTGTTCCCGCCTCACAAAGGAACTCGGGGAATAAGGCAATCTCTCGTTTCCTTGTTGGCATTTACTTTGTGCGTCATAATCGCTCGAATTACAAGTGCGTTTCGGCGATTGTTGACTGTCCATATTGGATTCGATCTGCGAGTGATCGCCGCCGCTGCCATTCAGCACGACTCTCTTTATTGTCTTCACTTCTTCAATTTCGCTTATCTTCTCCTCTGTTATCGTGCATCGCTTCGTAACTTCGTGGAAACTATCATGTGTGGGGAGTCGATCGTTTTCCAATTTGGTATCGCGAAGGTATTTTTCGAACGGGTCCGAGTGAGATGCGGTTTCAAATGGATTGCACGGTGTTTTGTTGTGTCCGTTTGTTAGTTTTGGTCCTGATTCGGATCTGGTGAAAATGGGTCTCTCTGCGGCGGTGTTTTCTGTGGATTGGCTTCTTTCGTAGAGTTTTTGTGTTTTGGAATTTGGTAGTGTGGTGTAGAATGGGTTGGTGGGGTGGTAGAATGGTTCGTACGGTGGGAGGTTGATGGAAGCTCGTTTTGAAGGTGAAGTAAGGTTGGATGTAGGAGGTCGGATTGTAGCGTATACCGGGGCCTGGGGAGTGGCTTCACATGATAACTCCGATAGCAGTTGCGATGGCCCTGGAAAAAGGTTGATTGTTACTTGTGTGCGGTTTATCATAGGCAGATTTTCTACAATTCATATTTTTTTATGAACAATTAGGTTGAATATGTACCTACTCTTATAATAATAACTACGGTATAAACGTATTTGTAATATTTTTATTTATAAATACAATAAATATAATTAAAACTTTTGCCATTCACTATAAAATTGCTAACCAAACTAATATTCTAAGTTAAAAACCTTGTTTATCCTAGAACAAGCTGCAAATGGATATCCCTATTGCAAAGCAGCTGTTATAAACAACCTACACAACAATGCATTTATTTAAACTGTCAATACATCCACGCCGATGCAAAACTCAATCAACGCACATACAGAGTTGATATTCGTCCGCGCGACTTTGCTATTTTTCTCGTCAGGCGATAAAGTCCTGTTTGGAAGAATGTCGTACAACGTGTGATAGTAATACATGTTGTGGGACAAAAGCAAGCTGACGTCCTGGGATATGCTCAGACGATGATTTATGGTATATGCGAATGTAAATAAGAATAAAGCGTATTGCGATTTTGTAGGACGGAAATAACGGTATGTGACCGGTTCAGATTTGTACGGATGTAATTCTTAAGAATTCAACAAAATAGATTGAATTTTGTCTTATTAAAAAAACTATTGACAAGATGTAAATGTATTACTAGATATAAATATATAAATAATTGTGAAAAAGCTATTTAAATCCGACGCGTTTTTAATACTTATCTAATATTCTCAACTGTTATAATTTACTACGAGGTTTGAACATTAAAATAACTTTGCATTAAGTATGGTAATATTGTTTACCATACCAAAATAATATATAAAAAAGCAAGAAAATAGCTTACATACATAACTCCTATGTAATTTACATATTCTAATTTGTTATTGACCCACTTTACCTAAGAAACCTTTAAGATAGCTCTCATTTACCTATTCTATTCCAAATACAGTGTAAGTACTTCGTTCATTGGTTTCGTCATTGCGATTCAAAATGGCGGGAGGCGGTGGAAATTAAGAGATACCCTCACTTTGATAGCAGCGCTTCGAACCGTCGATATCTTTAAATTGGTTGGATATCAAGCGGATTCAATTAAAGGGGTTTAATCTTTATTTGTAAAACTGAATATTTTGCGTCACAATAATCGTAATTAGTACATAATAATAAATAAATAAATTATTCAGGCTGTCTTATTTAAAATAAATGTACAGATCTAGAGTATTTAATTAGAATCGAATACAAAGCAATCAATAGGTAATAGAATAGGTATTAACTAAGCAAAGAAAAAAAGTTCAAAGCCTTTGTCATATTTTTTCAAGCGTGGCCAGGGTTTATTTTTTCTTCAATTTGAAACCTTTGATAAACTGCAATTTATTTGACGTACGAAGCTTTAGGTGAAATAGGCAAAATTGAGTGAAAACCGAATCAAAATCCGTTGCGTGGTTTAGAAGAAGATATACATACTCAAACAAACAGCGTCTGCGCTTTGCACTATGTAAAGACAAAGATGACGCGTGCTAAAGCCCTAGGCAAGACTAACCCCGATAAGCCTACCGTCCTATTTGTAGGACAATACAAATCCAAAAATACTACCACCTCCTTTTTTCTTCGTGGTAATATTTCGGTAACAAAAAACAGTTAAGGCTCATCTGTGCTAAGTTACCCGCACCAAAATCAACGATTCTAAAACAGCCCAACACAAAATCAGGCATCTCCCCAGTTGCAAAATAACGAAACAGATATAAATCTTACGCTTCAGTTCCGTTCCTTTGAAGGAGCGTCGTCTCGGCGAGGCGTCGCGGTCCCTGTGGACATACAAACTTAGATTAGATACTACACTGAGGTATTACTTAGAATCTGTCAAATAAGGTAATATCGTAAGGCCACGAAGATATTGATAGTGGATTTGGAAAAAGTACACGGAGTACTGCAGTAAGACTGAATTCTAAGTTATACCATCATACGTAAAACTACGTGTAGGTATGACCTAAAGCAAAAGTAATTAGCAGCTACGGTGCCAAAGTCAGACAAAGACATAAAAAATATAGAGACACAAAGTTAACATGTTTAATCATAAAATTAACAAGTATTCTTTTAAAAGAGAAAAGGATGCGTTTGTGTGAATAACTAAACTTGATATTCAAACTCAATATAACTTTTGCCCGATCTAATTTCACAAAGAATTTGATTTATTCATTATCAGCTTCACCACATAATTGTTTTAATCTAGGTTCCCGCTATAGAACGACCTTTTAGGAGCTATTTAATGGATGAAAAATATTTTTTATCAAATAAAATATGTCAATAAATATATTGCGAATGGATTGTCTAAAAATATTCAGTCCAGTATATGATAAACTATCAATATTTTTTTACTTCTTTCGTTCTATAGCGGGATCCTACACTATTTATTGAACTTATCGAAAACGAAAATCCAAGCTCTATGTTTATCGTTTAAATATGCGCAATTACTTTTACTCGCAATAAATCGCTTCAGTAATTACCCAACTTAGATTGGAACGTAATTAAAATATATGGACCACCATTTTGGAAGCACGTAAACATATTCTAGAAAGGTATCCTGTTAGAATATTTAAGGCTTGGGTCTATTCAGGCCAAATAAGAACTTTAATGAAAAAACTAATCAATCTCTTTTATCTCTTTCTGCGAAAAGTTTCTGGTTTAAATATTTTTAATTATATTTATTGTTTTATTTCGATACTGATTTTGTTTATAATCATCATAGTTAGTTTGATTGATATCATTTGATCATATTGCAATGCATTTTAGAGATATTTTGGATAAAATAGTGGAGCCCTCTTTCATAATTCGTTTCAATATTGCAGTGCTCACAATGCGTTTAATAATTTCATTCATATGCATGAAATGCTATTATTTATTTATTTATTTATATTTATTAGGGAGTCTTACAGCTAAACTAGTTTACAAATATTTGAGTTAAATACATATGTGACAAAGCTAATAACAAGTCTCCACCAGTGAATAGTACAATTGAAAAATATATAAAAAAAAGAAAGTTGCTTGGTAGTACAGAGTTAATGGTGTCTTATGAAAAGGTAATTGATAAAAATAAACAAAAGGGATAATGCATTTGAAAGGAACTGTGACACATTTACTTATAAGTTAAAAAGAAGTGTTGTGCTATACATTTCTTAACGGAGGCAGTACTTGAGCAAAACAAATCTATGTTATACGCGTTTCCATTATTATTAATACTAGAGGCCGCTCGGATATAAAATGCATTTTGTCTGTAATTAGTTGCGACAGTCGGGATATGTAATCTTACTTTTTGGCGCAAGCGTAAATCACTACAACCGATTCCTATTAAGGAAAGCAGTTCTGGGCAATCGACGGACCCCTTAGCTACATTCAAGAGGTAGCAGATGTCAGCCGCTTCTCTTCGTATATGGAGTGGTAAAAAGTGATACCTCTTGCAACGATGTTCATAATCTATAGAGAATGACTTAGTTTTGTAATCGAGGAATCTTAAAAATTTTCGCTGTATTCCTTCCAGTCTGGTTTTGTAAGTTTCGTATTGGGGATTCCAGATTTGGGATGCGTATTCTAGAAGGCTACGCACGAACGCACAGTAAAGGATTTTAATAGATTTTATATTGTTGAATACAGCTGCGGTTCTCATGATAAAACCTAGAGCTTTAGAAGCTTTATTAATAATATAATTAATGTGATCATCAAATAACAGTTTGCTATCATGAACTACACCTAGATCCTTTATATTGCTTATCCTACATAGTTTGTTATTGTATAAGCTATAGCCTTTGCTTAATATGCTTCTTTTCCGTGTGAAAGAAATATAAAAGCATTTATTGACGTTTAGATCCAACTTGTTAATGAGGCAGTATGTCTGAAATCTTTCTAGGTCCGACTGAAGAGCATCGATGTCAGAGATATCATTAATATTTTTCAAAATTTTCATATCATCTGCATATAACAAAATTTTGGAGTTTTGGAAGCATTCGTTAATGTCATTTATGAATATAACAAATAGGAGAGGCCCTAATAGGGAGCCCTGTGGAACTCCAGATGGAACAGGCATCCAGCCAGATGTAAATCCGGTCAGAGCAACAGCAAAACTGCGGTTATTGATGTAAGAGCAAACCCATCTAAATAAGTCTCCATGTATGCCCGCTCTTGCAATCTTTTGGAGAAGTACTCCATGTGATAAACGATCAAAGCACTTGGAATAATCGGTGTAAATCACATCCACCTGACCGCCAGTCTCCATCCCCTTGGATATGTATTCGTTTGCCAGAATCAGGTTCGACACAGTAGATCGTTTCTTGAGGAATCCATGTTGTTCAGTATTGAAGAAGGAGCTAAGCGCTATGTATATTTGTTCATGTACAATTTTTTCAAATATTTTAGCGAATAAACATAATTTCGATATAGGCCGATAATTTTCGACATCAGATTTATCTCCCTTCTTGTAGACGGGCGTGACGAATGCAGATTTCCAAATAGCCGGTACAGCTCCCTCTTTGATAGATTGCCTAAACAGAATACAGAGAGGCGTAACAAGGCTTGGAGCACATTTTAATATGAAAGTAGCAGGCAAACCATCAGGCCCTCCACCTTTGGTGATGTCAAGGTTTTTAAGGTGTTTAGACACTTCAGTTGGCTCTATATGTATGGTGTTGATGGAGTTTGTACTCATATGATGAGAAAAATCAATACTGTCATAAGAATTCGTATTCGATGGATCGAGTTGAAGAAAAGTAGAGCCAAAATATTGAGCAAAAAGGTGGCTGATTGATTCTCCTGTATTGGCGTTAATGTTACCATATCTCATACTGCTTGGCGTGCCGCTACTTTTCTTCTTACTTTTGACGTAAGTCCAAAAGGCTTTTGGATCTTTAACAATGGATTCTTCGATTTTTGAAATGTACGAATCAAAGCAATCCTTTTCCAGTTTAAGAGCTTTATCACGAAGAAAAGAGAAGGTATGATAATCTGAAATATTTCCGTAGACTTTGAATTTTTTATGGTATTTGTATTTTTCTTTAAGAGTTTTAATCAGTGCAGAGCTATACCAGAGTGGATGACGTGAGGAACGTATCGACTTGATGGGTACATACTGATCTCTACATTTATAGAGTATGTTGTAAAGCTCTGTTGTTGCAATCTGGATGTCGCCACCGCCTAGAACTGAGGACCAATCAATGTCGTCTAAGCTTGCGCAGAGAGCGGTATAATCTCCACGGGTGTACTGGTATCGAGTGGTTGCCTTTACGTTCAAGTCTTTACAATTTAAGATTTCAGTTTGAATGCACAAAGATTTGTGAAATGGATCCTCGTAGACCAGGGGGCGATCGCACGCAGATACGAGGATTTGTGAGTTAGATAGTACTAAGTCGAGAACTCTATTCATATGATTTACACAGTGATTATATTGACTCAAGTAACAGGTATTCAAGGTGTCGATAAAGTCTTGGTATTCCTGACCTAATATGTTTATAGGTAAGACTTCTGGTGAGCCGTGCATAGTAGTCCATGATACATTATGTCCAAAGTTAAAGTCGCCCATAATTATGAATTTGTCTAGTGGATTACCTAAGATAATTTCATTCAATTTCGTTTGAAAGTTGAGTAGTTGGGAAAAATAGGAGTTACCATTTTTTTCTTTCAAGAGATATAGGACACAAATATGAATTTTATTTACTATATCATTTCTTTTCTGTCTCGGTGAGATTGTGACCCATAGGTCTTCTGCTGAGCTTCGCCAAGCTGTGTTTTCAGTTACAGCGAGATCACGTCGAGTTGCTATCAGTACACCTCCTCCCGCAGACTGTCCGGTTCTCTGGTAATCACGATCCCGCCTCCATAAGATATAGCGATTATCCACCAGCTCGGCATCTTCGATACCTTCCAAGAGCCAGGTTTCAGTTATCACAATAATATCATAGTTATTTAAGTATATATTTCTTAGAAACATGTTAGTCTTCGTACGCAGGCCTCTAGCATTTTGATAGTAAATGTTAAGATACACAATAAACAGTAACAAATCGCAAATAACATAGATTGATAATGGTAGTAGTTCCTGTCTCTTTAATGACAATAGGTAAAATATTTAAAGCATAATGACAAGACAAAATGAACAAATAATAAGTTTGAGCGGTACTTTCCTCCCCAAAATACAACATTATAAAAACACACGAACATCTATTTATAAACAAAATACAAAATAAATGGCATACAAGAACTTTATGAAAAGTAGGACTTTGTGTGCCAAATAAAAAATAGTTGTAAAAAGATAAACATTTAACACCAAAGTTATGCGCACAGTCTATACAGAACATTTTTCTTCCAGTTTGCAAAGATCCTTCTCTCCTTTTATATATATAATAGGTGAAGTATCGTTTTTCCTGATAAGTATTTTTGAATGCTTCACCCATAAATACCGAAAACCCAGATCAATCTTAAGTTTCTTGGCTTTGGTAAGAAGTGCCTTGTTGTAGGTCGTCAGGTGATCGTTAACAAACACATGCCGATTGGTACCATAACTAATGGAATGGGTTTGTGAATCTTTTGTAGCTGCTCTTGCCGCTGCAACAAAATCATCCTTGACGTATCTATTGTTGAAACAAACTATGATCGGTTTTACGTGCTTGGCGTCATACGTTGGGACTCTAGTAACAAAATTAATCAGTGTTTTTGCTATTGGGTATCCTATTTGTGAACCAATGCCAGTCACGATGTCAAGAAGGTTTTCATTTTTAGCCTGATTAATTCCCTTGATCTCGACGTTATTTAATCGCGCCCACTGCTCCTTTTCGCGAATATCTTCTTCATACTTGTCCAAACGTTTCAGTATAATGTTCATTTGATCCTTTTTGCCATTTTCAACTTGCGATAATCTTGTCTCAATTGATGATATTTTCGCCGCAAAATCATTTATAGCGCTACTGGCCGCTTGAAAATTAGCCTGTAGACTATTGAACTCTGCACGTAGCGCTTTAACGTCATCAGTGAGCGTTTCTAAGGGAGCCAGTTTTGCAGCGAGAGCTCGTATCTCCGCAAGTATGAGTGTAGGAGATGGTTCGTTGAATGAGCTCGGCGAGGTGGGAGTTGGGGATACAGCTCCAGGTATTAAGATGTGAGCCCCCGACTGTTTGCATTTTTGACAACGCCAAGTCAGCTTTCTTTCCCCGAGCTTTCGGTACCCTACCTCAGTAATACCTGCACAGTGGTAATGTAAATCACGGTCGCAAGCATTACAGTGGGCCCCCTCAGTGAGACGATCCGGGCATAATGGACATTCTTGATGATTCATGGCAGATGCACAAATTACCGTTCAACAAAGCAAGCTTAATAATACCCAGAGATTGTAAAGCAAATAAGCTTCGTATGTTTTTGCTATTGAATAAATTAAGGTAAAAATCAGCAGGCAGAATTAAAGCAGCTCACAATTTCGTCGCTTGACGCCACTTGTACCGTGGCTCAGTTGGATACGGTCAGGACTGAAGATCGGAGATGTCCGGGTTCAAATCCAGCATGGGCCAGTGGCGTCTTTTTAAAGCAACAAATTTACGCACCAGACGAAATCCGTATGTCCCTCTCTAGCGCCTCCCACTGGGTGGAGACTCCAATTTAAATTGTTAAGGAAAGACAAGGAATCGAAATTAGCAGCAACAACCAATCACAATACACGAACACTATTAACGGAGCGTCGCAGTAACACACGTCCACTCTAAGCCACTTTACAAGACTGACTGGATGCTATGCTATCATCCATATGCTAGTTTCCTAAGTCTATTCAAATGTTGAATGATTGACCATGCAGTTAAAAGTTTTGTGATCACTTCAGAATTTTATTTCCTTTTCGTTTATTTTACTAATTAATTTTAGCCACTTTGTTACACACTTATAACATAGATAGTTTCTGGAACATTCTGTCAAAGTAAACCACTAAACAAAGTAACCCACGCTAAGCAACAATTGCGGTCGAAGTACTTTCGTACACAAATTGGCTAATTCCGATTTGAATTCACACACATAACTCAATGCTGACCCAGCGAACCTCGGAACATTTAATACACACAGGAACATACACCTTTAAATAACTAAATATTTAAAAAAATAATTTCAATGACTTCAGTAATTAAGTATTACAAGTTAGTTGATTGTTGCTGGTTCAAAAATTTACACGAAGGTTATCTAGAATTAACATAAGTTTAAAACTGGGGAAAAACCACAAAGATCTTAGATTAAATAAGTTATGAGATTTAATCACGAAATAAAAAGTCTAGATGTTGTACGTTACGTTTCGTTTCACTGTTTTTTTTTTCATAAAGCAACAAAAGATATCATCTATGTAATGTTAAAGTTCCTTTAAATGGCCGTATTATATATTTCTTGTTAGCCTTTTGCTTTATGTTTATTGCAATAACTATAAAAAAATGACTGAAAACCTTTTTTAATGTTGTCCATTTTTCCTTTGTTTGGGTTGATTCCAATTTTCGCTTAACACATCATACACTTTTGAAGTTGTAAATACTGGAAAAAGGAACGCGGGCCTCCGAGCATTACGCGACTGGGACTCGAACCCAGGACCTTTGGAAAACCGGTCCAATGCTCTTCCAACTGAGCTACCGCACCGCTACGTTGACCCATCGAAATTTCTTCCAGTATCTATGTGCTTTCGTCATATAGCTGACGTTATTCCATCAAATGAGAGGACTTTCCGCCTCTTCATATTCCGAGTCCCAGTCGCGTAATGCTCGGAGGCCCGCGTTCCTTTTTCCAGTATTTACAACTTCAAAACTAATAAATTAGCATTTATAATGCAAAATTTAAAGTAAAAATCTCACATCATACACTATTCTTTCACAACTTCCCGTAAGTGTATTTATCTAACATAATTTCTAAGATCAGAATTTACCTTTTTTAGCTTATCAGAGTTAAGAGCTTTAAGTGAAAAAGCTAACTAAGCAACACGTTATTAAAATGAGCTCGAAGCTTAGATCGAAGGCCAAGCTCTTGTGGTTACCGATCACGCTTATCGAACAATTTTTGTATTTTCAACCATCTTCAAAAAAGGAGGTTTTGAATTCGACTGTTTTTGTTGTTTGTTATCACAGAACTTTCAACTGGGTGATTTTTTATTTATTTTAAAGTTGATCCTTCCCCAACGAAGTGGTGTGACCCTATTTCAATTTGGTTCAGTTCTGGCGATGGCAACCATGGGAAAACCATATAAGTCTTCAATGTGCATTAATTAAGTGTGCGACAAATTAACGATTAATACTTCTAGTTTACTGTTTGATATAGCTTATTTGAAATATAAATATGTTAGGAACACGATCATAGTCTTATTAATCGAGGTAAGTTCAAAGTGACCAATTCCGCTTCTAATCTCCTATATGCTCTTAGAGCAGAAACGGTTCGATTTGAACTTAATCCAAAGATGGAAGTGTGTCGTGCTCTCCGGAAATACCCGAATTATGCCGAACGTGAATGCCAGGATTTGAGTTATTAGGTGCATTTGGCCTTGTGAATTGGTAATCGGGTTAACGTACATCACATGCAAATTACCTAGATTGCTGCGTAACTAGATCAAAATAGGGCTAAAGTAAGGATAACCTTTGATGCAGGGTGCATTTTTAATGGATTTAGACTCGTGTGAGCTGAGAGCACAAAGCGCAGAAATAGTGTTAAGAAGTAGTATTTAAAAAGTAGAAATGCTATTTTAAATATTAATATTTTTTAAAACCATGCATTGGATTTTAAAAGACTGTTTCCGAAAATAAAAACTAGGTATTGCTGTTATGTTTGTAGCAAAAAAGATTTGTTACCTACATGTTCAATTTTAAATAATGTTTATACTTAATCATATACAATTTGCATTAGATTTCTGTATTATTTAAAATCAAATAAAGTATTGATTTATTCTGCAATGTAAATGATCGAACCATCAGCTGATGATTAAATTAAAATTAAATTCTAGGAATTTTGTTGGTGAATTTGGTAATTACTTAAGCGCAAAAATAAATGGTTTCAGTTTTCGGAATTGGTCTGCTTATATCCTATATATACCTTTCAGCTCAAACATTAACGATGATTATTTTAATAACTGTAGAAACTTTTACATGCCAAATTTACTATTTACGGTTGAAATATATCATCGATTGCTCTGAAACTTATCTATCAGCAAGTTTAGCCGATTCCATAACTAATTTGACTACTTCTACATTATGTTAAAATCTCCAATCTAATATGAAAGCGCTCCCCGCATAGGAAACACAGGCGATTGAAAAAGTAATCGACTGGTACATTTCCGAACGATTTGCTTTCATTTCTTTAGATAACGCGCTGTTCTAGAAGCTATAGTATCAAATGAGATAGATATAGGCTAATGAAGGCAGAATGTGATTTCTTCCTGTGTCGATAAAACTATAGTACCTACCATTCGCCTCCATTCCTAAATTATTTAGTTTTTAAAAAAGAATATTTTCGCCTGCACTAATTATTACACAACATATTAGATTTAAGGATACATTTGTCGTTTTCACGTATTTCTTTGATTTCTTAACTTGATAAAGATAAAAAGCTGATTTGTATAAAAATGACTTCATATAATAAAATAAATTGAAAACATTTAAATGTGATCGAAAGTACACAAACTTTATGATGACGGTATGCGTGAGCTTATAGGCAATGCAATTGTAATTCGATAACGATAGAGATAGTGAAAGCGGTAGAAAAGTGCGTCAATCAGAAAAGATAAGACGTTTTTTTAATGAATCAACAATTATTTCTACGATATAACAACAAAATTAGATATAATCAATTTACAGACACCGTTGATTTTTGAATTGCAATTTGGAATCCCTAGTAATATTATAAATGCGAAAGTAACTCTGTCTGTCTGTCTGTCAGTCTATCTGTCTGTCTGTCTGTTACGCTTTCACGCCTAAACCACAAAACCGATTTTGATTAAATTTGGTATGAAGAAAGAACCAAACTTGGGAAAGGACATAGGGTACTTTTTACCGCGGGAAAACCTTTCATTCCCACGGGACACCGACTTCCACGCGAACGAAGTCGCGGGCGGCCACTAGTAAGTTATAATTTTAAAAATAAATATATTGTCACTCATTTAAGTAGGTACAGTTTTTAAATTTTATTTAACTTTTTCAAAATTTGAGACGGGCAGTTAGCGTCTTCACCGTTCACCTAACTAACCTATTTTATTTTACAAAATTACTTGAATCGTGAGCTGAATTTGTTCATTTAAAGTTGAAGATATGTGTTTAGGAAACAGTAAAACAATAACAAATTTGTTATACAACAAAATTCAGCAACAAATACAAAAATTTCAACCTAATTTCAAAATGTTTTAGGATATCTTTTATACAAATAAACATGTTTGTCTAGATATTAAACCCAGTACATTTTGACTTGTCTGAAGTGTATACAGTTTACTGTGTCGGCAGCCAGTTATCTAGCTTAAGCAGGTCTCTACAAAGGATTGTTTCGCGAATTTGAATTGCGTATGCCTTTATGAATACAGATAGGAGAGTGCCAAGTCCCCAATCGAATAGTGGATGAACTCACGTTTCCTTTTGACATCAAAAACCTTATTTACGAGAATACGTAGGCATTGTAGGTCAAGATGTCTCATATTCATTTAGATATTTTTCAATATCTTAACCGACTACATCTTAGTGAAAGTTTTAATAAACAAAAAATGTAATACTAGGCTTGTGCAGCTTCATTTGCGTGAAATAAAATTGGACGCGATTTAATAAAAGTAATAATTGGGATGTTCGGGAGAATCTCTGGTACTACTGAACGAATTCAACAAACAATTACAAGTATAACTTCTTAGATTTACGCGATTATTATTACTTTTACCACGACCACGGCATTTGCAAAAATGCCGAAACGTCGGAAAATCAAAAATAATAAAATAAACGCGTAAAACCCGTTAAAATGAGTTTAATTTCAAGTAATTACAAGTAGAAAGCTCCGTTATGTCGTAGGATATTTTGTTTATTTATTTTCCCGGAAATTAACCACCAGGCACGCGGCTAGTTACAATTAAACTTCTATTTCCTAAGCAATTAAACACTAAACCACCTGGTTGTTAGTGGCATCCAGGTCTATGGACATTGTTAATCGAAGATGCAGTGATAAAACAATGCGTAGCCGGCTCAAGGCTTAGCCTGGTCAAGCCATTTGTTCCTGAAATTTCACTAGTTAGTCCACCCCTTTATTCGAAACACAACAATGCATACACGTAGTTATTATGGCAGTTAAAATAGGGTGGATGATAATACCTACCCAGGCTTTTTTAACTGTAGGCTTAGTTAGTACAAGTTCTTTACGTGTTCTATATCCGTTAACTAAAATTTGAATGGTAATCAAACTGCCTCCCTAGTTTTCACTAAGTGAAACCTTTTCGTTTTAACGTAGAACAGTCCATTTCAAATTTCGAAATGTAAATCTAGCCCTGAAGAAACTGCTAACTCTCCCAACTTACTCATTAAGCCCCAGTTTGAGGGTAGGCCCGGCGGCCCGCAGCATCGCATGCGCCTCCGAGTTGGTGACACCCTTCGTCAGTTGCCCATTGATAGATGAGATGACGTCACCTTCCCGGATACCACTGAGGGACGCCTTGCGACCAGGATTCACCTGGAAGGCAAAAATCACCTATATAATATATACAAAAGTAAAGATGTACCTATTAGTGGCTTATGACCCGATAGGTATGTATGTTCCAAGCAAACCAATTTTTTATACGATTAAAAAATACATTTTAAAATTTATATTCTTGAATATATCAACGATAAAATTGATGTCACTTAATTAATAAAATTTTGAAAAAAAATGAGAACGACAAGTGTCATACGTGCTACATGGCGGACTTATAAAAAACCTTTCGAGTTGAGAGCCATTAAAAAATCATGCATACATTTTTGAAAACTTGTCACAATCAGGATCAAAAACTGTTAGTGGAGATGATTTTTTGATTGATTGATTTATGGAAGACAATAAAGATTAATTCGTTAAAACCTATTTCGCTTGCCAAATTACCAGCCCCCCAAGTCAAGTGGCAGTACTTAGAAATTTGCGTTAGCGAGTGAATAGAATAATAATGTGTGAAACTGTCAAATTGCAAGCTTGTCGAAAATGACAGTTTCATACATATTTTTCTATTCACTTGGTATCGCAAATATCGCTTGCCACTTGACTTGGGGGGCAGAAGCACTTTAATTAATAGGATCTCACTGGAATAAAGACTTTTAAGTGGCTAGACTATGTAGTGGCCAATTTAAGGCTCAAATTAAGGCAGTGTTTGTATTTCCTTTGCATGTTCAGCAAAGAAGTCGCTCTTTCTAAGCATAGGGTTAAACTTCGGAATGTAATAAACTACATATAGTTAGTTAGTTTATAGTTATATGTTGAGCTAATCATATTATATGTTGAGGCCTTGTAATATCTTCTGCACAGGATAAAAGCTTACACGTAAATTTTATGAGGTTTTGTAACAACATGAAGAATGAAAAAATTAAGTTTAAAACAAGTATTTAACGATTTTAGTTTGTCTTCCCCATTTTTAGCTTAAGTGATTATATAAAGTAAAGATGTTAGTTTTAATCCCAACCACAAAAAAAAATACAAACAGTGTTACAGTACCTAAAATGTTTTTTTGTTTCGAAACGCATGCTTCAATGTTACGTATTTTTTTTTATTCAGACTCAAGTTTAAACCCTAAAACTGTGTGAAGTCCTAAGTGTAGGCTCAAGTGTAGGCGTTTGGGTAAAAAATGAGTCTTCATACGAAAACAATTGTAATAGCTATTTAGAATGGCTTTTTTCATCGTTCATTTTACGATGTCTTAGACGACATTAAAGTCGTGTAACCTCATAACAGCAATTTGCCATCGCATGTCTGCCTGTTATTTGTCTGCTTGAGAAAAACATAAGATAAATAAATGTTTGTATTTCTGTCTACTAAAAGAAAATAAATATTAGCATCAGCTTGAAGGCCGTATCAATTTTTTTTTGGAAAATGCAAGTAAAACTGGCTGGAAACATAAACATACGACTACTGTCCTAGTCCTAACTTCTGTCCTTTTAAAATTGCTATCAAAGGTAAATCAAAATCAAATCAAAATCAAAATTATTTTATTCATCATAGATTAGTATATGTTACATATACTTAATGAACGTCAATGTTACAAACTTCGACTTTACCTAACCGTAGACCGAGAGGAAAAAGCCGGAGGAAAAAATCTCCAAGCAGTAAATGCTTAAATAGCTCTTATCCAAATAGATGAACAACCAACCATCGACTCATGCGAATCAATCATCTAAATTGTACTTCAACTACCGGTATTCGAATAATCCATCGATACAGCTTCCTTTCAGCCCTGGAGCCCTACGATTGACAAACAACCTGATCTGTTAATTGATTGCGGATAGAACCGGATTATACCGGATTCATCAGGCTTATTAATTAATAAACACGGTTATGGGAATAATATTTGAAATGGTTGGGAAGTTGATTAGCTGACGGTGGCAGTCAATGCCTATGATGCTATTACTATTTACCTCTTGTATAGAGAATTTGGTATGTTAGGGAGTTGGTAAGTTTTTTAATGAAAAGTTTAAAATTTTACAAATAAGATTATATTTTTTTATTATTACCTATATTATTATTTGTTTCTATCATTTTTGACCTAGCATTAGTTAATGCCGAAAGAGGAATTAGTATCAGGAGCCTAGGCCAAGTGTACTTCGCCTCAGTGGGATCACATCACAACCTAGATTGTGATTCAGTAGTATTATCAATTATGATTAAATTTTTAATATATTTACGGGTTTGAAACCTATTAAGTTTTTTTTTCAGGTATCCTACTATTCTTATATTAACAAAACATTCATTATAATAGTGTACCTACACGAATTTGAAATAAATTATTTAATCAAGCAACATCATGGTTTCATCAAACATTTTTTTATAATGTGACATGCTGTAAGACTATCTAAATCGAATCAAAACATTTATAAAAACATTCCTAATACATAATAATAAATCACCAGACTAACACACCAATAATTGTGTGGCCCTAAAGTAAGCGCAGTAAGCGCTTGCGTTATAGGTACCACACAATGGACTAGGGGAGAACCTAGTTACACCCAGACACGAGCCAATACCGAAAAAGCATTATTACGACATTGGCCCGACCCGGGGATCGAACCCGGAACCATCCGCTTAGCAGTCCGGTATACGGGGTGTAAAAGAACTGCTTCCGAAAACAAAAACTGGGCATAGCTGGAGGGGTACTGGTTATGTTTTGAGCAAAAAAATTTTTTTTTAATTATATAAAAATTTAATTTGCAATGTAAATTATGGCACCTGAACCGACAGTTGATGTGTGAGTTATGATTTCAAGCGGCGAATATGACTTTTCAATCCGTAATAACTTTTTTAAATCGAGCTTTAGTTTGGGTATGCTGTTAGTGAATTTAGTTTCTAATGAGACTCAAGAGTACATGGTTTCAGGCTTCGGAAGTGGTCTTTTTACACCCGTTTTATACCGCTGCACCACAGAGGTCGTCAAATGTACAAATACATGTACCTAATACATTATTTTAGAAGTTTACTGTTTGCATATTATAAATTTTGATGCTATCCATGCTGAGTTGTATTTAGAGTTTCTTACATAGAGATTAACTAGTGGCTTAGATAAAATTATTTTAAAGGATGTTGATTGTGGCTGACTTAGTTATTAAGAAGGCAATGTGGATTTTAAGAGGCTCAAAATGCTATTAAAAAGAAGTAATTTTTTTAGTACTTGTAAATATTAAGTATTAAGTCTATTAATCCAGTTCTGTCATTGGTATCCTAGGAAAAACCATATAAGTCTTAAATTCCATAGAAGTTTAGTAAACCTATATTTACTTATTATAACATATTCTTAAACTTATGGGACAATAATTACACGAAACAATTTTCAAATGTTGGGCAACTATTTTATGAATTATAACATATAACATAATCCAATATGTATAGAGAACCCTTCTGTCTCCTGTGAAATTGAAACGATGTATTTATGTATGTATTTTGTTGCAAAGAGCATGTTTCAGCTCAAATACCTTAGGGCGAAATTAAACTGTTAAATGGAGCAGTTAACAATATACGAATTTTAATAGCTAATTCGTGATATGCAGATACCTACAAGGAACTTAATATAAAATAGATATACACAAATATATATATATTTTTAAGATACTTTTGGTACTTTTATAACATCTATTTACATATTACTTTTTATTTCAGTGCTAAAAATTTTAGTAATTATAGTTTCCTTAAATCATTCTAAGGTGGTTTTAACGTAATTAAAACAGAAAAATAGTAACTAAGTGAGATTATGTGATTTCACAAGAATTAATTATCTTTGAAGTCAAGCTATTATTTCTGAAATTGAAAAATGTTTCCTTTGGGTAATAACTAGAATAAAACAGCAATTTTTATTCGTTCCGCAAGTTACCCTCATAATACAATATTTTCGTCGTAAGTTTAAAAGATAGTCGCGAGTACAAACCGCATTGGTCTCTCGTCTGCGAGACGCCGGGGAGCAGAACTTGAGCATGTCTCCTTCCGATTTTGAAACACTTCACACTTTGCCACCCTCATACACACACACACATACCCAATGTAACCAACGTTGGGATAGGTCAACCACTTTGTTTTCTTTTTTCCACTGAATGAAAAAAAATGAACGGGAAAAAGAGTTTGGATACAAGCCTTAATAGAGAAAACAAAACACACACGTTATTTAATCCGACAGAAAACAAACAAGCCTGGCGGCTCAAAGGGAGTTAACTCCAACACTAAAGCTAAGGTAAGCTTGCTAGGTCAAAGCCAATAAGGGAATATTCACATATACAACCTATTGTTGTGTCGAACCCATCACTCGTTTAGAATATTAATCCACGTCGACATCGCCAGCCGAACTGAACCTTATTGCAACGTGTTAAGAACATAATGGGTTTAGCAGTACATTGAACTTTGAGGTTGTGTGATAATAAATTGAGAAATGTCATGCTGACGGGGGTGTAGCAGCCGAGAGTGGTCTTAAAGGTATATGAATAGCAGCGTATACTATTAGTAACTTAGTGGTGACTTCGACAAAAGGTGAACGTGATTTTGAAACGGCAATCTTTCTATTAGTTTAGATTGTTGTGACATTGTGGGTTTATTTTTCTTAGAGACGATAATAGAAGTAAGGCGTGAAAGGTAAAATAAAAAGGGCTGTTGATATAGATAATACAATCAAACAACGAAAACAGTATGAATTTTTGACACATTAAACTAGTCATACTAGCCTTAGATCTTTATCTAGACATAAATTATCTTCTTATTTTGCTTTAAACCGTAATTCAAGCCCGGAAAAACAAAAAACGACGTAACCTCTAACTCTGTGTCTCTATGAAGACTTCTGCACCCAGCCTTGATAAGTTCTTTGCCAACTCACTTAAGTCTCTTCAACCATAAAGTAGGAAAGTACTGTCTAAGTCAAAAAATGCATGCGCATATTAAAGTGAAATTTTTCGCTGCGTTGTTCCTTAGCACTGGCAGCTGGAAGATGCAGGCATTGCATAGATGGATTCTAGTTTAGAGCGATTTATAAACTCAAAAGTCTGCTTATTTTAAACTTATTACTGAGGTTTTATATTATTAATATAAGAAGCTATTGAATATCAAAAATCCTACTTCAAAACTAAAGAGTTAAAAATAATTAAGATTTAATATAATTTACATATCTACTGCCTATTATTTATACGTGCTATTTCTAGGTTTCAAATCAAGTCGGTACCAAATCAATTTGTTTCTTATGTATTAAATATTAAGAGTCAATTGCTCTTTATTTATTTATTACATATCTTAAACTTTGAAGTAAGAATTTCATTGCATTAATTTGCTCGTAATATTATTATGTATTTGTTTTAAGGCTTGGCACCGACTTCAAACCTATTAGTAAATAGCACGTATAAATAATAGGCAGTATTAAAATTATATTAAATCTTAATTATTTTTAAATTTTTATTAGCTTTGAATTCGGTTTTTTTAAAGTTAAGGTTTTTTCATTTAATACTTTTTAGTGTATTTTGGCTCCTTCATCGGATCCTGGAGGATACTATAGTCCATTCGCGTAAAGAAAATAGTGAGTCATCGTTGTCAGCCGGCCTGGCTACGCCCCCCAGCCAATTAAAACGCTAGAAATTAAAAAGTCGAGTTCACAGTGACCAGTTGAAGTCTGACCTTCGAGCAAAACTTTTGTATATTTTGCGTGACTCGTTCAACAATAAATTTTAGAAATGAAAACTTCACCAATTCCAAAGAATAAAAGTGGATTAATAATCCATAGTGGAGGGAGACGCATAATTTACAATGTTTATAAGTACTTTAAATTGTGTGATTTAAATGCAACTGTGGAGAGCATAGTTATAGGAACAGCAAGTGCATGCGGTTTGTCCGAAAATACCGTTTATAAAAAAAATATTATTTTTCTTTTGTACTTTTACTGCACTGTGAATACACCCTTATCCTGTAGTTGTCACTATTTCCTTACGCGAACGGACTATAGTCACTACCGGCATCAAAGTGCTTGTCAAGACGAATCAAACGAGCCCAAACTCGATAGTGTGCTGTCATTTAATTACTTAGTTCCAATGGCCACCTTCCGATTCCATCATCAGACCAGCTCCATGTCATAATATTTTTTCAATGTCATCCAATTTACATACGTATACAAAATTACAGCTCAATCGGTAACCGGGAAGTGGATCAAATTTACTTGCGATATTTGATTTCAGACATCGGGATAGGTAAAAGTAAATAAAAAATGCTCATTAAATAAAAACTACTGGACCAACCTGAATAAAATTTTTGTGGGACCAATTCAAAACTATTCCGCAACGAACAAAAAAATAATCACGTACCTATATCAGTTCAAAAACCTCGACGTAATCGGTGTAGATACATAAAAAAATATAAAAAAATTAAAAAAAAACACACCGGCCGATATGAGAACCACCTCCTTTTTTAAAAGTCGGTTAAACAAAAGGACAACTTAATCTTAAGCGATAGGTGCTTACAAATTACAAAGTAAGTACCTAAACATTTATTGAACAAAGATTCTTTATATAGTATTTCAAAATGAATTTGAATGCTTACCAAATACTTAAAGAATTTTCTCATCTCCTAAAGTCTTGACTTATGAATCTTGTTTTGGCTGACTTGAGTACAATATTAAATGACTGGCCCACCGCCCGTGGCTTCACTCGCTTGGAAATCAAATAAGCCTAAACAAAAGCAGACTGTCACTCCCTGACCACATCACTTTCTGGTAAAATAATTTAAAAAGTCTACAGTAGCTCAAGACAATACTCCTTATATCTAAATACAATAACGTGACCTCTTTTTAACATTAGTAGGCAAATAAACCACGGCGACATTGAGTTGAAAATAAAGGCTTAACTCCTCATAAAAGAATTCGAAAAAGACTTTTTAAAACGTACGTCTACACCGTTCGTCCTTTGTTAAAGGTAGGTTAGGAGGTAGGCTTTCGTAAAACGAGAACCGTGTAGGAAGCGAAGAGGGGATAAATGATAAATGGGAACGGTACCGGCACCACGATAATGGAGCAAATTTGACAGATAGTGATGTAAACCTTCGGTTAAAATTGATTAAGCTTTACAAGACAATGGTGAATATTTGGTATGGGAAAATTTAGGGGAGAAAGAATACTTATACAGGGTATAAAAACACTGCTTCCGAAAACGAAAACTCGGTATTGATGGAGGGTTACTCGTTACGTTAAAAGCAAAACAATTTTATTTTTATTAAAAAAAAAAACATAGTTTGCCAAATTGCATTTAACCATCAAATTTCCGCATTATTTTTAATTAAAATTAGTGTTTGTTTTATATGCTTCGTAAACCATCGCTCTTGAATCATTTAGTTGATGTGTGATGGATGACCTCAAGCGGCAAATATTAATAATAAAAATAACTTTTTCTAATTGAGTGTTCTGGGTATATCGCTAGCGAATTTAGTAACTATTTAGGCTCAAGAATACGTGGTTTCAGGCTTTGGAAGTGGTCTTTTTACACCCATTATATTTTGTTTAAACTGTTGAACTAATATATCTACGAATAGAGAAGACACCCATTACCACTACAATGTCACGTTAAAAAATGCTATCTATTTACTTACCTATGGAAAGTTATTCCTTTGCACTCCGCTGTATAACTTGGTTTATTTGTGCATATTTAGTGCGTATTTTGGTTCAAAATCAAACGTGTAAAGTGCTCGACAGCTAACAAGCAACGAAGTAAAGTTCGGTAAATTGGGGCCAATAGTAGTGGTGACTGGTGTCTTTTCTTTCTTTACATAGTTCAGTTCCATGGTTTAAACATACAATATGTAAGAAAGTTAAGACAACTCTGTGGCGCTTAATAAACATTTCACAAAATTCAGTGCATAATGAATGAAATAAAATGGCAGAATATTTGTTTTTAATTGATTTAGGTAGAGCGTATGTTATACACTTAGCACGTTGTTACAAAAAGATAAAATAAATATTCGTTTATAATTAAAAGTAATAAAAAGGTAGAGAAACTTTTCCTATGATATCAACAAGTGGAATTTTATAGCAGGGATATTTCATTATATATTTATTTCCGTTCGTTAGTATTTTAATCCGAGCTTTATGCTTAACACACGTACAGTTAATCTTCCCTTATTGGCGTAATATGTTCCAATAAATCAGCATATTTAAAAAACAGTTGTGATATTAAAAGAATATATGTCAAACTGCCAACATACGAGGTCCATATCGAAAGTTATTCTGGTTCCTGTATTAAAGCTTCTTATCACATATAATACAATCAAAAACACCCAGCATCATTCTCAGTCACATAATCCCAGTATTCCACGTCTCATTTACTTGTAATTAATGCTCCCTCTGTACCACAGTGGCTGCTTTGTTGCCAGCAATTTGCTAGTTCGGAGCAACAATATAATTCAATGCACAACACCGCTCCTTGTTAGTGCAATTAAATCAAGTAGGTGCCTCCGTCTAGCAAGTTCTAGAAGCAGCTAACAAGCCTTTGAAATACTAGACGTGTGAGGTTTGAGACGCGAGTGAGAACAGGCAAATTACGGGTGTAACTTAATTTTTGGGTCATTCTTTCTGACCCTATGTTATTAATTCGAAAGTTTGTTAAGATGGCTGAAACTCTTCAATGTAAGTATAACTTACAATAATACAGCAAGCACTTTTTATGGCTGTAAAATTACGCAAGAGAAACCGAAGCCCTAGCATATGAGTAATTGTATTAGGAAAACTGTTTGTTTACCAAAAAAACAGTAGGTATGTAGTAATGAAGAAAACCATATTTAAAATTCGCTTACTACTCGATAGTTATTCGTGATAACGTTACAGTACCTACAGGAAGTAAACAACTTACATATAACGAATCGCTATTTTTTGAAAGCCTTCAAATGGAATGATAGATGAATACTCTTAACTACAGGTTACAAGATTGTGAGATCCATCTTCTTATCCCGAATAAGTTGTGTCAGTGTATCATTGAAAATCAAATTGTAGTTATCTTCTTTTGCGAACGTTGTTTTTAACGATTTGATAATAGGTAATTGTTAAAGCGACTAGTGACGAAACTTATAGACAATATCAGAGTTTAGGTATATGAAAGGAGCAGATCTGTAAATAAAATAAAAAAATAATCAAATTACCTATTGAAGTTTAAAAATTAAGCTCAGAATTTACAGGAAGTAATCAAAGATTACATTTCGATGAAAGATTCGGATGATAACAGAATGATTGAAAATTTCTGTTGGGAATTATTTTTTATAACACATTGCTACTCTATTAGAGGACTAAAACTTTTGATAATTTACTAAGTAAGTTTCCCCCTCGAACTTTTTATGCGGGCGATTTAAATGATATATTTGATTACTGTACCTACATTGAATTTTACTCGGTATTCAGATTTAGATTTTATTTAATATCAATATAAATTCTTAATTTCAAAGTAGTAAATTGTCTACTTAAATATAACCCATCTCAAAATTTTAATAGCTTTCGTAACTTTGAAACCTGCTACGTTCACAAAACCATGACACATACAAACATTAGAAAAAAGCGTGCCGGTGGTCTTAAATCAGTTGGTATGATAACGTTAAGGCTAATGCATTGCATAATAACCAAGTTATTAATGCATGCAACACACGTAAGGGGTCTTTGAACGTGTGTGGTGCCTTGGTGCTGAGCTTCGGTTTTTATAGGACACAATCTTACGATATGTTTGCGAATTCAACAAATCTTGTTAGGATGATGTTTTCCGTGGGAACCAACAAAAAAAGCCTATTGTGTAGCCTCGATATTAATGCTATAAGCACGTTAACATTTTTGTTGTTTAAACCGAAGATTTTTGGTTTTGGAAAAGTTTATGTGATTTGCTAGCGTCACACTAAAAGGGAGTAATGGGCACTTATGATATTTCATGAAACTCTGTTAAGAAATAACTTTAAGACCTTTATTAAAGCTATTACTTACTACTTAACAAAGTTTCATCCAATCAGCAGGGTAACCTGTTAAAAACTCGAATTTCTGTTACCCTAATCTTAAAACCCCGAAAACGCTTGGTAGATCTTTTAAAAGACAGATTTAGTGAATGACTTTTTTTTTTAAATTCCTTTTTCATTTTCCAGATGAATTTATTTGCAGGTGAACTAAAACCAAATTTTCAAAAAATATTTTTTTGTTTCCCGTATTCTCATAATCCAGATATAGTTATACCAGATTCTCAGAATACTTTTTTTTGTTTCCCTTCGTACCATTTTCCAAATAAACTAATACCAGATTTTCATAATATTTATATTTAGTTCCCATACAATCATATTCCTGATAAACTATTGCCAGATTTTCATAATCTTTTTATTTGGTTCCCATTCAAACGTGTTTCAGCTTAACTTTTGCAATGGAAGCCGCTACTTTCGCATTACGTCGATTGTCCTAAAATCGTTCGTCATACATAAATTGTCACAATCATCAAAAAGCATAACACTCATGTCGCATAATTTATCCTTTGCATAACTTTTAAACGGCAAAACAGTCTATAGGCATATTATTCTTAAGCATAATGTATAAAATCCCTAATTTCAATTGGCATAACATCCTCATCATCAGTCCTAATATGCTTTATCTTGATTTGGTTTATCATAACTATAAAAAAACCTAATTTTATTTGACCAAATTATTATAATTTACAATTTTGGTTATGCGCTGTTCGTTCATTTATCAAAATAATAGGTACGACGACGAGCGAAGCGAGGAGGAGTGTGAGGTTGAATGGTGACCATACAGTGCGCAAGCCGAGCGAGCGAAGCGAGCGTTCCGCGGCAGCGATCGGCGAAGCGCCAAAACCGAAGTTCTCTACTAAAGTACAAGGATTTAGTTGTTGTAGATATCGTTTATTTGGATTTAAAAAATCTTCAAATTGTTTGTCTGGATATCAATAAACTGTATTTAAAAAAATTGTGTTTTAAAAATCTGGCTTTTGTGCATATGGATATCGGTCATCTAGATTTCGCGCATTTAGATTTCGTGTGTCTGGAACTCATTCGTCTGGATTTTAAAACGTCGTGCAAATGAATAAATGGGCAAATGAAATTCGGAGTTGCGATTATATAGCAAACAAAACTTCGAAATTCTAAAAAACGCGATTATGAAAAAATGACGAAACGTTTTCAGGATTATGAAATTCGGAATATTAAAATTCGGGATTAAGATAGGTAACCAATCAGCAGATTATAATGTAAGAATGACAGATGTTGGTCAGTCCATTCAATATTCTAAGCATTTGATAGGATGTTAGAAAAAAAGAATGAAATGAAATATATTTGGCGAGTTATTTGTTAAACAAAGATCGTAACAACGATATAATTATACCGGAACACGTTGGTGTACAAACAAAGAAAAAGAAAGTAATGGTAGTACTATTTTTGTGCTTTGCACGGCACGTTTTGTGAATCTAATAACAAGGAAAACGTTTATAGAACGGGACTTGAAAAAGTCTTTTACCGTTGTAATATTTAAAGATGTATTCTTGACAAGAAAATTTTATTATCAAACTGTTTATCTTTTATAACCAGACTGCCTACGTCAAGGAAAACCCTTACATAACCCATAAGGATTAATGTTATTCAGTTTACTAGATTTACATTTTTATTAAATTGATGTCCAAATTAAAAATTGATGGGATACAGGCTAAAAAAAACAGGTTCCCTCTCCGATGAATCATATGTGATCCATAGGAAGAAAAATTTTATACGTTCACAAATCACATGTGATCAAAGGTTGCGGCAACTTGGCAGTTTTTTTTTGTGAGACTCTTTGCTATCTTATTTTGTATTTTATCTTTGCTAGCTTTTAAAAAGATAACTCGATTGTGATTTAATATTGTTTTAGTTCGTTTTGCTCTTATAAATTCTGCATTATACTCGCAGTGCTTTTCCTCTTTTAAATATTGCAATAGTGAAATTACTAAAACAACGGCTTCCAAAGTGCTTTTAGCACTTACAATAACACACAGCATGGAAGGTCCCTCTACCACACATGTACTATTGAATGCAAAATTTCATACGATTCTGAAATCTGCTGCCACACAATAGTTATGTTTACAACACATCGGAGCGAGAATTCGAGATGCACACAAAAGGTAACTACTGATATTAAATGAAAAGCCCCACTGAAGCTTGCTTGTAGTAAGGGGAAGTGAGAATTAGTGGTGAAGCGGAAAAATTATACGAAGACGGAAACTAAAGACTTAAAAAAAGAACAATTATTATTGAAAAAGTATTATGGAACATCTGTTTGAAAATATGAGTTAGTTCCTCATTTATTCTAAGATTTTGGTTCGGTTAATCATTTTAAAAGTGACAAAAATAAGATTGTCCTCATTATCTAAATAATTTGAAGAAACTAGGTGTTTTTTTTTATATTTAATATATTAATGACTACGGATATTATTTGCAGCTGCATCAGGCGCAACATTATCGTTTATTTACTATCAGAAAATGTTTGCCTTTTAAGGCTAAATTCAATTGTGCGTTTATTTCAAGGCCGTCTTTCGCACTGTTCTAACTATTTAACCAGCGACTTAAAAGAAAGGAATTAATAAAAAAACAAAGTGCAAGCGCACCGACGATTTCATTACCTTTGTATTTAATTGGAAGGGAGCCGATAGAAATTATATTAAGTCTGTTTGTGCTTGTATATGTTTAAATATATTATAGTAACAATTTCCTTCAACCTGTGTTATAAACAAACACTGCATTTTCCTACACCGTTTTAAAATATCGACACCGCAAAAACTATTCGAAAAAAACGCAGCCCAACTTTCGATTACGGCGGCCATCACTATGACAACAGTGTCAAATACCATCAGAAATCGAGTTGAACCAAAACTAATGGATTTCGGATATTCAATACAACGTTGGACGTAACCACGCGTGTTTCTACTACAAGCGACGTGTGTGTGGGTGCCTACCTGTCAAACGCACAAACTGAACCTGATGCCATGAATATTCTGCGAGCTAAAAGCAGATGGTTGCTTCTATCTAAATGGATTCAGTTTTTGTTATATGATTGATTTTAGGGACAAGATTCTACTGGTAAAGAGGTGAACTAAATAAAAAGTAACATTTATTTTGTACTATATAGAAGGTACCCCTCCGTATTTCCGACGAAGAAAACAAGACTAACCAATAAAAATATTTGGTTTATATATATATTTTTTAATGGCTCTAATTATTAAATTAATTTTCAATTGGTAAACAATCTTAATGACAAACTCATATTCCATGAATACTACCTCAATCGAACTTTATTTAATTACATCGGGCGATTAATCACAAGATAGGTACCACTAGATCACTTTGCCTCAACGTACCCCTTTTATGTAAACCGAGTCCGCATTTTCACTCAGCACCCATCAGTGGAACGTTATCTAACCGACAATATTAAATACCGACAATATTACAAACTTTTGTCGAAACCTTCAATAAATACAGCGGCAGAAACAAAGAGATTTGAACAAACTCTTGTACGGTCAGCATAAGCATATAAGTAAAAATACTTACTGGGGGTTAAAAAGGTGATTAGTTAAAGTATAGTCAGGAACAAACTTTTAGAAAATTTTAACTTGTTATCTTTAGAAGTCGTTTTTCTAGCTTATGAGTTAATAAGCAATATAAAGCTATCATATATCAGTTGTTAGACTTTTCTACTAAATTACATTTCCGTAAAAATTCTAAAAAAATATTTTTATCAAGTCCAAAACTTTGATTTAACTTCAAGTAGCATTATTAAAACAATTAACACCGGTTTTACAAGGTCAAAACAATGCTTACATAAATTTAATATTATTGGCATATGGACCGGACAGACTATGAGATGATAGCACAAAGTAATTGACAGCGTATTAAGTGTTATGTAATATAATTTAATAAGGAAGCTAAACTTACATCGTGGACCCGCTCTACATTGTCGCTGTAACGCTGGAAAAAACAAATAAACAATAAAATAATAAAAAACAAAAAATAATAACAACAAATATACGCAAAGCAATGAAAAAAAAACAAGATTGGTAAGAAATTGGTAAAGAAACAAAACATTAAACAAAATAAGTAAGTACATTTACTATGTACATTATTATAATAATAAATAACTATAAGACAAAGTAAAAGTTATCTTGAGTAAAGTGTCGAAAAATATCAAGATTGGATTTTTTAACAGATACCCTCAGTTTTTCACAGTGGATAACTTTAACTACAATTATTTCAGTCTTTTCTACGTACAACAATACCGAGCAAGCACACTAGTGTCTTGTTCTGTCGGACGAAGCAATTGTCTAGACAAATTATTGTCTGCTTCCACTCCGCATTGTAAATATCGGACAATCGCCATCAATTTTAGAAAGGCGAAATTTCAAAGTTTGAAATTGTAAAAATAGGTATTGTAACAAAAAAAATAAAAACAGTTTTTTTTGCCTTAATAATATAATAGTTGACGACAGATAGTCAATGAAGTGATTCACTGAGAACTTAAAACCAAAAACTAATTCGAAACCTGTTCATACGGTGAAGAGCTACTACCCCACAGATATACATAATACCTATACATTTTAAATTTAAATACTTTTTAGGTAGGGAGTTAAAAAAATAATTCAAAAACCTATCTTAAGTTCCAAATGAAATCTTTCGCACGAACAAACACAAACAGTTATCGTACCGCAATGAAACGAGATTAAATAAAATACGACGACAAAAAGCTATAATGGAAACCCACACCAGTTGTTCTGCAAACAATGTGCTCTGAGGCAACGTTTCAAGTTAAAAAAACGGTTATCTAATTACGTTATTCGACTGGACTGGAAAACTCGACGTTTTTGCCAAAGCTGCGGTTTCAAGAGGCATTTTATACAATTCTTAAGAGGGTTTTCTCTGGCTTAGCTAGTGAAACTTGTATTTACTTGTTAAGTACATGTAGCAGTAGACTGTGTGTTTTGTTTGTAGACAATATTTGCTTGCTCGTTCATTTCGTGAGATGAATATGCATTTGCAAAACATACTCATTTAGAATCTATGTTTTTGGGAACTGACGCTTAAGACCTTTGAAGTGGTTTCTGTGGGGAAGTTGCTAATTTTTTACATATATTTTATTTTATGATCTAAAACTTAAGCGCCTTGAACCGACTTGTTACCCTATTCAGCAAAAACCCATAAACTAGTTCCAGTTCGGCTCCTTAACTACGAAATAATTCAAAAACAGCTCCAAACAACTACAGTTCCTAAATTTCCATCAGCAGCTTCACCCAAAGTTAACTACCTATCATAGTCTAGTATCACCTCCTATCATAGTGGTGTTTTAATTACCAAACTTACCCTCGATATCCTCAGCGGCTGGTTCTGATCCGCCCCCCCCGTGCATCCTGAACCCCCATGGCGCCCCCCCAGACAGCTCCACCTCCCTCGCCGTCATCCCCACTTCACCATCACTTTCACCACATTAACACAACCCTAAACAACTATATCTATGCCAGGATGTACAGACCACATCACAAGTTCATTACGCGCACCGGAGCCCGACGTCCCTGCAACAAGATTTTATTAAACGTTAATCAAATTTCCATGTTCCGATAATCGATTGGTGAGCGGAGTTTTGTAAACATTTTAACAATGTCTGGCGCGTTTGCAGGCGGATGGTAAATTGACTGCATAATTAAGATGATGATGGGTTTTTTAACTAATTAATTGACGCAATCTGAAATTGTGAAGTAAACTGTGGAGTTATGTTTTCACTAAATCAGTGCTATTTTTATTTGTGTCAACGAAATAGGTAATTTAAAAACAGCCAGTAAAATACACAGAATTTAGATTAGAGTAGTATTTGAGGAAGAGTCGTATGGGGATTCAAATAACGGATGATCATTCAAACAACTCAACGTAATAAAAACAACAACGTAAATAAGCTTCAATAAAATATATCTTCAATATCCACGTCAACTGTATCGTAGAACATCTAATAAAGTTACAAATATCATATCCAATATTAAGAGGGAACCTATCTCAAACCTTTATACAAAAAACCTTATTCAAATAATATTGAATCGTGTTCCAGCAGTTGTTAAGGGTATGACAGTTTCTAGAACTGCCTCCGAGTATTATTCTTTTAAACAGCAGTAAATGGCAACACGTAAAAGTAATTTATTGTGGACCTTCGGTAAATTACAGCTATACGAAACATGTGGTGCTGATACGGCAAAATTGAGAATTACTAATTGTTGATGGTTCTAATCACTCCTTTATTGTGGAGGGTAGTATTCCCACAAAAACATCAATGTAAAACATCCTTTTTTATATTGATTGAAGTTTAATAATTTTATGATTATTTTGATGATTTAGTATAACATAATTCAACTTAATTACATATTTAAAAGGGCAGTTTATTCCAGATGACAAAAGCCTTTTGGGATTGCTTTGGAAAACTTTTGATAACCAGAGGTGGAAAAAAGTTCTGGGTAAATCACGTAGGTACCTACACTATAAACATATTGTACAAAATATCTCTTTATGAGAGATTAGGATAAAATATGTTATAATCTTTTTCTCGTTATTATTGAATATAGTTATAGTTGAATCCCCAAGTTAGTCTCATAATATGTGGTAACTCAAACCACATGCACATTAATAATAGAAACTGTGTCACTGAAAATTCTGTGTAAGGACAGAATAATAAAAATAATATGGTTTTATTTATGTTATTCCAGTGCAATGTTTTCTTTTTATATAATAGCAGTGATCTGATTGTGGTTTCCTCTTCCGAGCCATCCTGTTTGGTCATGATTTGGTGAACTTTTCCTGCATTTAGGTTCACACCAAACTGCCAATAAAAATTATAAAACCACTCGCTGATCTAATTTGCAGTCTTTGTCCTTATGGCTTATGGATTATGCTCTCTTCTCTTTAACTTGCACTAGGCAAAGGCAATTGATAGTAACTTCTTCATTAAATGAAGTGCACAATTCTTCTTCAGGAGCCATACCGATACCCTTCCTGCGTCTGCCTCAATCAGCATCAACCTACATTTTCAGTAATTAAACTTAACAAAATAAACCGCATCAATCCGGTTCCTAATGAACTCCAGCTATTTTCGACTACTATGAACGACTTGCGTGGAGTTCCAGTCGTAAACGTAATGTTGGTCAGCGAGGTCAGGCTAGGGGTATTTCTGTACTGTGATGTGCACTAAATAGTCAGTACATTGTTTATAAGAATGAGCAATAGACCGATAGACTGAAATTGATAGACATCCCGTCTAGTCAACTATTGTTATAGAGATTATATTAATGAATAAATGTGACAGCTTGGATGTTTGATAGTCAATCACGCAAAAACGGCTGATTTGATTTAGATACAACTTGGTACAATGATAGGATATAACATAAAAATACGAAAATCTAGTACTGTCAATGAGAGAGCACATTTTGTCTTCTCTAAAACCAAAAAACGTACTTACAATAAAAATATTCCAATTTGTATAGGTTTTTACGAGCTAAAATTATGATAAGGAACTTAATTCTACCATACCATTGACCAGTAAAATTCCTATTTAGGAAGACTTCAGCTAATTTCTGAACAAAGGGCGTTCACACTGCACAATTAGCACGTATCTCATTAAGATTCCACGTAAATTCGATCATCAATAGTATCTAAAGTAGGCTACAAAGTAGAAGGCACTAGCTTTTTTAACCGTTGCGACCGTTTGAATTTCAATTATAATAGAAATGTTGAATTACGTTTCACATGGCAATTTAGGCAAACTAATACTTATATTGTACATGAAAATGTTTATGACGAAATATGTATGCATAATTGTTACTTTTTCAGGCAAAAACTAATGAACGAATGGACATGACACAAGGTGCAGAAATAATCATTACCACGCGAAAACTAATTGTTAACCTAGTAACTTGTAAAAATAATCTTGTGCAAAAATATTTACAATATTGTTGTTCTTTATTGGACTTCGCAATATGGTTTTCGGGAAACTGACTAAGAGCCGGAAAGGGAAGTTGCTTTTGACGTTTCAATGGAACCTTCTAAAACTGTGTAACACCTGTATTTATATTTACAAGGTCGATATAAGAAGGTACCACCTACCCTACTAGATATAAGAAGTATGGAAAAACTTGCTGGAAAATTTTTCAAAGTAGAAAGTTTTTAAGAAATATATTAGACCCTATTTATTAAAACTCCACCGACCTTCACATATTTCTTCCAGATTTTTCTCGATTCCTTTCAGGTGATTCTTGTAACTGAATATTCTTGTTAGGTTTTGTTTGCTTTTACGCGATTGATACGACGTTATTTCAGACATCAAATAGCCCACGTCAATCCGTATGTCAGTTACAAACGCGATTCAGCTTATTATAGATTGTAGATGCGTGTGAGTCATACGCCGAGGTTTGGTCAATAGATGTTTTATTAGTGGCTTGATTACAAGTGGACAGGTTACAACAGGAAGATATTATGGTTTATTATAGCAAACTTTCTCAGCAAACAAGATAACTACACATATTTGTTTGTTTGATTGGCTTAGCAAGTTTAGACGAAATTTGGTTTAAGAAATCTAATCTTATTCGTATTCTATTTCTTCGACATGAAATTACGAGGATTTTACTGCGAATAAAATACCCTATTTCCACGAAAGAAACTCACTTGAAAGGCGGGCAGAAAAAATAACACGTTAATCTTATATTTATATCTGAGTTTGGGTATACGATGAATTGATCTGTGCTGTCAGAACCTACAAGTTTGAAGATGAATTACTGTTCTTTTCAATGCCATTCTTATTCTTTTGCGAATTGATTTTTTCATAATTCTTGAAACTTCTAAACTCCTGACTTGCGATTTGTTCGTCGAATTTTATAATTTTAGTTTTGAAGTTCCTAGATTTATCGCTTTGCATAATTGAGTTTCGAAGTGGAGCTTAATAACACATTCCACGACATTTAGTTACGAAAGGGTTGGTTGGTAACACCGCGGTGTCAGACTGATTTATATTACCCTTTCCGAGACCAACCTCAGTAGAAGTGGGTCATGCAGGGGTTGTAAAAATATCTAGTGAGTTTACTTTGTCATTTAGTAGCCAAACTGGGACACTAGTTCAAATAGGTGTAACAAAATAAGTGACCTATAAAAAAACTAATGGGTAAATTACAATAAGCTTTTTTGATTGACAAAAAAAAGCTCCATCAATCATCAATGATCCATATAGAAATGTGGGCATGTTTCTACAGATATGAATTCCCTACTGGACGCAACTGAAAATATGGCAAACCAGACTGCATGCTCTACTATAAAACAACCAAGATACACGGCAAAGCACTACGTTATTAAGGCACTTATTATCACTAGAATACAACCAAATTTTTATTGCCACGTAAATTAATAAAGCTAAAGATATAAAGGATTACTTTCAAAGCAATAAAAATAAACATTGCAACGCAATTACGATAAAAATACACTTTTGAGTAACACACGATTTAAGAACTGACGCATCATCTCCGGTGTCGAGTAGAAAATAATATAACATCAAACGAACTTCTTGAAGTGAAGTTCGATCGATATTATATTAATCGCTTCATTCGAAGATATATATTAACAAGGTAGTATTCTATCCTACTAGGCAGTTTTGCACGATTTATTTAGACTAAAGTATGGGTATTCGATTTTTATCGAATAGCAACACTTTTTTAATATTGGTAACCCTAATCCTACCAACCGAACTTCATTATTTTAGAGAATAAATATAAACAACTTTTCTATTTGGGACTCAGGGTGGGAGGGTGTTTATATCTTCGAATGAAGCGATTAATATAATATCGATCGAACTTCACTTCAAGAAGTTCGTTTGATGTTATATTATATGTCATCGCTTCATTCTTCAGATATATATTAACAAGGTAGATGTTTAAAGATAAAAAAAACACATAAATAGAAAAGTTACTATTTTTTATTAGTATTTATAAACAATCAAACAAAAAAATATATAATAAGCAACAACATAACAGTAATAATTAAACTAAAAGTTAACTTTGTTTGCATTTTTATTTATGCTTTTCTTAATGAACATATTGATCTTGCGAATGAATCATTGTCAATTATTGGGCGGTTATAAAACCTAGCAAATGATTTAGAGCTGCCAGTCCAACCAGCAGCCTTTTTAATATTGTCAATAGTAACACCATTTCTAGCTGCTGCTGAAGTAGAAGCGTGGCGAGTGCTGTGCGCACCGAACACCTCCACGTCAACACCGCTCTCGGCTAATGTTGCCCTAATCCAACGACTAATTGTCTGGGTACTTGCTTTTCGATGGGGCTTTTTATATGTTATCAATAAATATTCATCAACATTGTTTCGTAAATGCGAAGTTGCCGATATGTAATCTTCCAAAGCTGAAGCTGGACAAATACTCAAATCAGGTTTATAAAAAGGTAACATAAGAAGTGGTTGTTCGCGTCCAACGGCTGACGTTTTTATAAAATCAGTAATGTTTATTGTAAATCCGGTATTAGATTTCAAAATATTAGAAAGTTTAATGATTGAAATGGTTTGTACTCTGTGACCAGTACATAGAGCTAGCAATATTGTCAACTTTCTTGTTAGCTTTTCTAAGTTTAAGTTAGTATTGGGATGCCAAGACGAAACTAAATTTAATACCACCTGGGGGTCCCATGTTCTAGAGTATTTAGGATGGGAAGGTCTTTGACGATAAACCCCTTTCAAAAGTCTAGATATTATCTGATCTGAACCTATGTTATTCCCTAAGAGTAATGATAGGGCAGATCTATGACAATTCAACGAACTATATGACATTCCTCGATTGAAAAGTTCAGTTAGAAAAGCTAAAACTAAGGAAACATCGGCGTCAAAGGTATTTACGTTCCGGTCAGTACAAAATTTCCACCACAATTTAAATGTTACTGAATACTGTTTCATGGTACTGGATGAAATTGAACCAATTAGGAGATCTAACGACTCTGAAGGTATGTTTCTTCTGATGAAAGCGTCCCTGAGAGCCTCGCGGCACCCAATGTAAGCGTCAGGTATAGAGGGTGGATTGATCTGTAACGTGAAGATAAAAGATCTTGATTGGGCTTAAAATACACTATTTCTGAAGCGAGCATACTTTGAAGGAGTGGGAACCAAGGTTGGCCTGGCCAATTAGGGAAAACAAAAATACCAGTCGCCTTATCGTTAATTATTTTTCTTAAGCATTTTAAAATTAAACAAAATGGTGGAAAGGCGTAAAAATAGTATCTATTCCAATTGACGGTAAATGCATCAATCGCTATGGCATCCGGATCAGGTTTCCACGCAACAAAGCATGGACACTTAGTATTGGTTCGCGAAGCAAACAGATCGATACTAGGTTGGCCAAAACATTTTACTATTCTTTGAAATGCTGAATTGGATAGTTCCCATTCTACGTCAACGTTAATTTTTCTCGATTCTTGGTCAGCTTCTATATTATCAGCCGAATTAATGTAAGATGCGTAAAGCCAAATATTTCGCGCTTCGCACCATTGCCAAATTTTTTGAGCTAAGCTATTAAGATGAGGAAATTGTATGCCTCCGTACCTATTAATATAGCTTATAGCTGTTGTGTTATCAACGCGTAATAAAATTGAGCATGAAGACCTGCTTTTGGCAAACGATTTTAATCCCATGAAAACTGCAAGCAGCTCGAGGTAATTAATGTGTCGTAAAAGTTCGTCCTTTTTCCAACCGCCATTGATTCTAACACCATTACAAAATGCACCCCATCCTGTACGCGAAGCATCCGTGTAAATTTCAAGGCTAAATGTGTCATCGGGACGCATAGAATTTTTGGAAGTCAAAATAACCTTTTTCCACCACATAAGATCTGGCCTTACAGCTTCTGGTACCTTTATTTGTACATCGTAATTGTCGTTAAATTTATGTAAAAACAAAAACTTTATACGTTCTAAAGTTTTTGTATACAGCCAACCGTATTTAATAGCTGGACAGGCTGATGTTAATGTGCCAATCAGTTGTGAAAATTCTCTGATAGTGCACCACGGTAAAGAATTAAACTTATTTATCATTAATAAAATTGCATTTCTTTTATCATCGGTAAGTTGTATAGACAGATCACTAGTATCAAAAACAAATCCAAGAAATTTGCAAACTTTTTGAGGATATAGTTGACTTTTTTCTAAATTAATAACGAAACCTAATTTTTGTAATAAATTAAGTGTCGTCGTAACATTTTTGTTGCAGGATTCTAATGAATCTCCGATACAAAGAATATCATCTAAGTAAATGACCGATTTAAAACCTAATCGTCTCAGAAAATTTATTACCTCCTTCATCAATTTGGTGAATACATATGGCGCAACTGAGAGACCATAGGGCATAGCATTAAACTCAAAATTTTGTTTGTAGAAGAACCTTAAGTACTTTCTATAGTTTGGATTAATTGGTACTAATAAATATGCCTCCTTTAAATCTATAGTTGCTAAAAAACCGTCTTTTGGAATAAGTTTAGCTGCTGTCCTATGGTCTTCCATTTTAAAATGTATTTTATTAATAAATCTATTTAAAGGTTTAAGATTAAGTATAAATCTTGAACCTCCATTAGGTTTTGGTGTTAAAAATATACTAGACATAAAGTCACCGTGTGACCGATTACAAGTTGATATCGCTCCTAATTCAAGAAGCTTTTCGACCGCTTTGTTCATTTTAACATCATCTCTTTTTGGATACAAATTATTCAGTGTAAAGAATTGAAAAGGTTCTTGTGAAAATGAAATGCAATAACCATATAGAATCCAATTAAGAACCACAGTGTTTTTAGTGACGACTAACCAATGCTTAAAATACTTTTGAATTCTGCCCGCATGTACCTTTAGTGTGGATTGGGGTTTCGAAATCTGGCTGAGTTCGGGAACCTCGATGGGCCCGCTGCTGCAAATCTGCGGTTGACTGGGGCAGTCCTTCTCGGCCCCCCTCTCCCCCCCCTGATTGATGGGAAGCGAGGAGGGCCCATCCAGTTTCCCTGCGGTCTAGGACGACTTCCTACGCGTTGGACTTGAGATACTGGTACTCTTGAATTTGGTGTTCTCCTTATTTGTAAGCCCTGTCTCTCTATTGCCTTCGAGACTTTAATTTTTTCAGATAAGTCTGACCCGAAAAGAAATTCACCTCTTTCTACTCCTTGAACAACGGTTGTGAAAGCTTTGTCTAAGCTTGAAGTAACAAACTTCTTTCGGGCTTCGGTTTCCGAATGATGGAGATCACAAAGCAGTCGGCAACTGTCACTTAATATTTTTATCACGCTAATGCGATCTGTATCTTTATCGTTTTTTATTAGATACTCCAAGCCCTGATTAAGGGCAGCTATACCTAAACCCAGTTGCTTTTGAACCCCTTCAACTCTCTTGTCTCGAAATCTAGTGGCGTCGGAAGTAGCCGCCAATATTTCCGGGTTCAGCTTAGGAGCTTGAAGCAATGTGCAGTTTTCAGGAATGAGGAATTGTTTCATTACCTTGTCTCGAGTTTCTGTATCTAAACCTTGGCGTAAAATAGGCTGCCACAGTTTCGACAAGTTGTCGTGGGTCTTGGGGCCAAATTTGGGTGTATCTTCGGAAGATTCTCCAAGAGCTAATAAGACATCTGAACTAAGTTCAGGTGTTACTTGTAAAGTAGTGCTGGTGTCTGTGCCAGGTAGTGTATCTGGGGCTACAACTGGGGTTGATGTTTGAGCCGGTTGTGTCTGAGAAACTTCGGGTAATTCTTCGACTATTTCCTCGTCGATTAAATCGTTATCAAAGACTTCCTCATAAGCCCCCGGTATTGGTACTTCGTCTTCAACTTCTAAAAATTCACCTGGAAATGGTGAATTATTTTATTAAATTTTTTATTACATCATTTACGGTTTTGCAAACAATAATTAACAATGGAGGGTAGTTTAAAATTATGATAGCGTAAAACAGTTTAACTTCTCAAGTTCTTTAATATTAGATATGAATATAGGAACATTCTGCCACCGTATTAACCCGCAGTTAATCTCCAGGCATTCCATTAACCATTGTGTTAACCCGCAGTTAACCTCTAGGTTTTTTTTTTTTTTTTTTTTTTTTTTTTTTTTTTTTTTTTTTTTTTTTTTTTTTCGCTCACTTTTTAGTTTCTCATAATATTCCTTGAGATCAAAATCTTAGCAAGAGGGATTCACTTCACTATGTATGTAGGTACATTTGAAAAATTTTACTAACCGTCTGAATCATCACCTGTAGATTCTTCACGTTCCAGCCGCTTAATTTTTCTTCTATATCGTTCTATTTTATCACGAATTTTGCGTTTAGGCATTATTAAATTATAATTTCGATATGCAAATAATATACACTTTTTTTTGAGCCGTGCGTTCACTGCCCTGCACGAAAGAATAATGAAGTTCGGTTGGTAGGATTAGGGTTACCAATATTAAAAAAGTGTTGCTATTCGATAAAAATCGAATACCCATACTTTAGTCTAAATAAATCGTGCAAAACTGCCTAGTAGGATAGAATACTACCTTGTTAATATATATCTGAAGAATGAAGCGATGACATATAATTGTTACAAAGCACCTAAATGTTAGCACTAGATTTAAACATTCCTAATGAACACAAATGTTAGGTTGACTACCTAATTTGCTAATAGCAGTATTTATTTTAATATGGGTCAAAATTACACGACAGAGACCAAAGAGCTTCTGAAGATCCATAACTTTAAAGCGCTAGAAATACAGCTGAAAATGGCTTGACATTCACAGTGTTTGTACGGAAAGCTATTAGGGAAGCTGTTGTCGATTTTCAATCTCATCACTATTAGAAGGAACTACTTAGTGAACTAATGGATATCATATTTGTTGCTTCCTGCACTGAGAATGAGCTATTGATAAATACACAACGAAATACTTCACGGAACAACTGGACTATATCAATGTGAAGAGCTTTTATAGGATTAAGTCGAAGTGGACTTTGCAGACTAAGAGCTATGGAAAAAGTTGCATTAGCAAAATAGGTCGATATGTACAAGAGTATTAACTCTTAGTTAATTTTATGTTACCATTGAATATGAAATGAATTATTTGGATACGGATTAATATTAGGGTATAGGTAACATGGTCCGATAATAGTCGGCAAAGCTAAAAACTTTTATAATGTAAAAATGGTTGTTATATTGTCTTATTGCGATGTATTTTGTACTTATTGATATGCTCTTCTTATACTTTTGTAGATTAGGTATATGCAAAAGGTTACATGCAATAGGTTTTTTTTTCACACTTTGGGTTACATTCTTGAAGTTTTTATACGGATCCCTAACATTTTTGGAAGTGTTCTATAGACTATGTCTATCACGGATAATGTGGAATTCTATAGATGAAAGATTGTTTAATCGGTCCAGTAGTTTCAGAGCCTATTCACTTCAAACAAACAATAAAATAATTATTTCCTCTTTTACTCATTAGTATGGTATTACAGATTTAGCTTATGTACAAACTTCATCTACATGCTTCAAATACAAAATTTCCCCTACTAAATCGTATTAACAGGTATCGATAGAAAATCTTGACCCTAATTCAGTGAACTTGAAGGAAATTCAGAACACACTTAATCAGTACACTACACTTGCAAATTCCATTAAAACAAAGCCGGTAACAAAGTTACAAACAAACAAGTTGCTAAGAACCAATTCATTATTGAGAGTTCCGTTTACAGCCTTAAGGCAGGGAGCAAAGACACACCAAACAAATGGACGCAAGTAAAACATGGCTATGTTATGGGAATCGGGGACTAGAACGGTAAAGGTTAACAAAATTATAAAGGTGGCTGATGAAGTTGTATTCGATGTATAAAAGTTGGTGACAAATTCTGGTTTAAGAGTAATATCGATCGATCTCAAATAAGAGAACGCGAATACGATGCATTTGGTGCAGATATTAAAAAGTTATTATTAATAACTATTCCTGCCCACACTTCGCAATGTTTACAACATTGTGTTGGTTGACTTATTCACAAAATATTAAATTTTGAAACTTACGGAAAAAAACTTTTTCAGAAAGTTCCTTTTTTTTTTTTAAATCCTACAAGATAGCGAAAACCGCATTCTAATCTATTAGTGGTATATGAGAAGTTAGAGGACAAACATACAGACAGACTCTATACTATGTAATGATGTTTAAGTCTATTGAATTTACTGTAGATTTCTAAATTATCTACTATTTTAGCGGCATCTAACTCTGAAAAATAATAATATGAAATGTGAAACTTCAATTAAAGCTTTAGTTTTTTTACCCGTGTTGTGCTTCCATTAATAAACAACCTAATTCTTATTGTACGTGTAAGTCTGAATTCCGTATTTATTTTACAAAAAGATGGCCTGAAAAATTTATCTGTTAGGTTTTTTATCAATGCCGGAACCTGTCAAATAAAGTGATGGATAGAGGAGATAGATATTTTTAAAAAACAACGTGTTCGTTGGTCCTCGAAAACTGGAAGCAAAACCCGTTCGATATTCACGCGAACAAAAGGATTAAGACCACGGAACAGAGAAGTAGATGGAAAGGCCATAGGACCAACTTACTAGCGAAACCGCTGTCGCCAAAACTCACACATGGGACTGATAATAAACATAGTCACTACATGTAAACAATTGTTTTAATTGGTCGCATATCCTTAGTGCCAGAATGACTTATTTCTAAATGCTGTCAAGCAAAAACACATCTTGATAGTGATAAATAGAGTTCACTTTACTAAAACCCATAATGTATTTACGACCTTCTGCAACTTACCTCACGATCGCGTTGACATACAAAAAATTAAACTACTTAACAATAGATGGCGTTCCTACATTTAACAATGTAAATTGAACTTTATTCCTTGGCAAATAAAGTTCATGTTTACAATTGTTATGTTTTATGTTGCTTTAAAATGTCTTACGGAATAGAAAATTACGTAAATTATTATAATAAAATGAAATAATGCTTACTGATGATACGAAATGCTACCATGGCTGATGTTTTTAGTGCGGCTTTCATTTTTGCACTCCAAAATGGAGCAGTATGGCATATTTTCAGCGCAATCCTTTATTTCGCTTAGTAAACACAATCGTCTTATCTTATCAAGGCTATGCGGCGAACTGAGCTAGGTTTTGCGGAGCTCCGCGTATATGTGACACACGCGCCACGCCCACTTGCCACTTCTACTCGTTTTTTCTGTTCTGTGATTAAGACAATGAAAATGAGAATGCTAGTGGAGAAAAATCCACAGACCAGATCCGATATAACGGTAGATCCGGTGACAGAGCCGACTCAATATTAGATTTGTGTGACTTAATCAAACGCTCGTCACCCCAACGTCACGTTTGCACATATCACTGTCTACTGCGCCATATACAGTGATATATGATAGACGCAGAACCCGGCACGAGCATATACACTAATCCCCTATGCGCCACAGAAAATCACCACGGAAATTGCCAAAACCAGCAAAAATGTTTTCCAAATTTCGAAGCTTTTAAAAGCAAAAATGGCAGGTTCCATTCTGCTTTTGAAGAACTTAATGTTATTGAACACAAAAAGGACAATAGACGTGTAAAAATAGCACAAAAATATGGAACGATGGTAGCTCTTCATTGTATGAAAATTTATAGATGGAACGCATCGGGAGCGCGCCAGTAAACTGAACTGGGAACTTGATAAACCGTGTATTGACGAGATCGAAAATCGGCGAGCGTGTTAGAATGAGATTTTTTTAAAAATGAATATCGTTTTTTTTATATTTACGTCATTTGTACACTTTCTTCCGCCGTGTTAATCAAGAAGCCGCTAGAAGGGGTAAACGAATGCATTTTAATGATGTGCAAATCAATTTTATCGCAAAGCCACTCATATCAAAGGTCTTCACATCTGCGATTTAATTAATAAGACTATTGATTCATTCATAAATGAAGATACTGGACATTGACCCCTCCAACAAATACCTTATACAAACTAATGAAATAACTTAGTAAGCAATGAAAGAACTTTTGTTCAGAGCATAAATGCACGTTATTTTTAAACTGGGTCGCGTTCGCTCTCGTAAGATGATTAATGTGATGCTCTAGTAAATATTGATAGGAAATTAAATGCAAAACAGGTGGTGATAAAAACTATAATTGCATGTAAGCTGAGATTATGAAAATTCCTGCATTCTTGGCAATAAATGTTTCTTACAAAATACCGACCTATTGAATTAAAGCAAAGAAAATAAAAATATTTATAAGAAGCCTTTATAAATAAAAACTTACACATTCTCTTATATTTTAAAGTCTGTACAAGTTCGTTAACTTTGGTCAGTAAAAAAAAGGTTTCGAAGGTGTTCGTTATAACCCTAATAGGGTTTTTAGAACGCCTCAGGGATGGACAATAAGGGTTGGGCGAGGGTAACTGTCAGCTGTAATGTGCCGATAAGGAGGATTACATGCATACGCTGGGGATTAGCCTAAATTGACAAGGATACTTCGAATATCTATTCATTACAGAGAATTATTACTGCGGCGGAATTTAATTTACGTGTCAACTAATTCACAATTACAATGTAAAATCAGATTTTTCTTATAGATTTTGCTGAATGTTACTTTAAAACAAAAAGCAAGTCAAAAGGTTGGTCAAATGTCTGGAAGTTATTTTCAGCAGTCAATAAATTTTATGACCATCCTTGAAATGTAAGTGGCATTATTAAACATTCAAAACACATTAGAAGCTATTTGAATTTTACCGACTTTTTAGATACATCCAAATTTTATAGGCAGTTTGATTGTTTTGCAACCAAATAATAACGAGGTATTGCAAAAGATGTCTTAATTAAAGATCTACTTGATATATTTATATCCAACATGAAAGTGCTTAAGCCTGAGGGATAAAAATAAATTTTTCAAACGTTCTTTTGTATCTTTTACTATAGAGTGCGTTACGGTTATAACGCAACCTTTAATTATTATCTAAATTCATAAGTGTTCCACAATTACACAATATTGCAATAATAGTTCAACAAATATCGGTCAAAACAGGCTAGTTGAGTGCACTCAATTCCGAATTATGACAAATCAGTTAAATGGGATGTAAACGTCATTGGCACATAGTTGTGACACATACCATACGCCCATCGTAAATTGGGCTTGTACGAATCGGTTATGCCAATCTACGGAATCCGATAATCCAAGTATAACTGGAATTCCAGTCAAATGTGTTTCAAAATTTCGATCCACGATAAGACAGTTGTATGGCAGTATACACTGGACTACCTAAAATATAAAACAGGCAAAATTCCTTAGAAAAGTCTTGTTAGACTCACAGATTTATTCAAGTAACAATTTTCCATTTAATCAAAGTTCAAGGGTAACACCGGGCTATGAACACAAATCTAATCGAAACGAAATCTCAGACCACAAACACGTTGGTCCCGCCCAGTGAAAATTTAAATTAAAACCCTATATAATATAAATTTGGTTTCAGAATTTACAGGCCTGCATAATTTAAAATTTAGCATGCCCCAATAAATATCGTGGACATGTTGGACTGTTTTTGGTATGGTTCCAACAGGGAAATTGTACAGTGTTATTTTATATAATGCTTTGTTATATTCTAGTGTATTGTTGATCAAATAATGTGGTAGCGGCTTCATAGTGGTAATTTAAATGATGCTGGGTCTGCGATATTACAGAAATCCGATAATGCGAATAGTTTAATGAATTTAATTAGCTGAAATAATTGTTTCTGTACGGTGCAGAAATTATGGTCGGTTGGATAAATGCTTTGGCTTACAGAGGCCATAAATTTACTATACCGCTATGCGGTTTTTTTTTTTTCATTTAATTTAACGTTATCTTTCGAAATTAAAAAGATAGACTGTGATTTTGTGATATTTTTAATTGTAATATCAAGGTATTCGCGACTTAATCCTAAAACACACTAATAAGAACTCCATTTTCCTATAGCAAAATTCCATCGATTTCCGATATGCTTGGACCTTCACTATGCATTACCCTCATTTTAAACTATCGCATTCTTATCTAAAGCTCGACTACTCCAATTACAAAGTTTTCAATCAGCGGCCGTTCCGACGTCCAGGGCTGAACGGCATTATCCCGGAATCGTTCGCCTGGGCACGTCCAGATAATGGCCTGGCAGAAGTGGCAGTGAAAAGGGTCACCCAGGGGTACCGATAACACTGGCTCGGTCACCACATCGCCGCTCATAGACAGATCTAAAGGGCCACTTATCTGATTTAAAGCATTTACAGACTCGGTAGGAACAGTATTTTTTGGATCGTGAAGATTGTTCAAAGGATTCTGTGACGATTACTCTAATTTTTATATAATCAGACTCCCGTGGCCACGATATTCGCAGCAATTTTTCTAATATTATAAATGTAAAAGTTTGTATGATTGGATGTTTTGATGTTTGTATCGCGATCACGCAAAAACGATTGGTGGGATTTCGGTTAGGTACGTTTTTGTGTGAAATCGTAAGTAATATAACCCAGAATAACAAACAAAAAAACCGCTTACCTTATTGTGTATTTTTTTTTTAATAAACTAAACTAACTCTAAGTAGAGGGTGTGACATGTATTTTTATACGAAAACCTGAAGTTTGCGCGACGTTTGAAGTTTGAAGTTTTACGGGCGATATACTTGTCTTCCATAAGAACGAGTAAAATTGATGTCTGAGCAAGTTTCGCAGAACAACGATTTTTTTATTGATTTTCCTTGAAGTCCTAACAATACAAACACTTTCCTGACCTGTGTTTCCCATATAAAATTATTAAGAATCAGTTTCCAGCTTATTTTTACGTCAGCGGGTTAAAAATAATGAGATACTTCTATTGAAATTCCAATATCTTCATCGAATACCTATCAGATATTCTCAGATGTTTAATACTTTTAACCTTAGCCCATTTTTGCGTAACACAAATTGTTTATATTAATTCGTGCATAACACGGGAACTATTTCGGAGTTTTTGTTTACAGTATACCTACTCGAATCATAGAGGGATTTTTGTAGATTTCTCATACGAGAACGTGAAAAGTTGAGTAGAATATGATGTTAGTATAAACATGGAATAAGTTGGCGGATCAGTAGTTCGAACTACTTTGTAGTGGGTACAATTTTGTAACTGTATATCAGTAGCCTCCTCACTTAAATTTTAACCTTAAAATATTTTTCAAAACCAAAATATAAAATTGACGAAACGAACTTATTTAAGTTTTATACTTAACTACATTTTTAAAAAGGCCCACGGCAGTACTTTATACAGCACTTTTAATTATAGGTTGTATCAAAAATATTTTAATATTTAGTAATTAAAAAACCATAATCCACCAATTCGTAAGCACTGTGGAGGTTTCCTTTTGTTTATCCAAACGTAATTTTCAACTACAGTGCCACATAGACTGGTTTACATTATTACTAGCGACCCGCCCACGCTTCGCAATGGTGATTTTTTACATACTTGTCCACGATACATACAATTTGAGCTAATTTAAGAAAACCTTTCGTTTTTTTTACAAATTTAAGTGAAAATATTACCTAAATGATGGTGAAAACCTTATTAAAATCCGTTGGGTGGTTAAGGTGGAGATTGCGGTCAAACATACAAACAGATACAATTAGCGACTTGGATTTACACTATGTAATGATAATGATAAGATTCTAATTAGTACGCAAATTTTATGCCCACACAAATTTTCCTATCCTAATAGGTATTTAAATAAGTGTTATACAAGCCAACTACATGAATGTCGTTTTATCTAAATTTTGAATTAAAAGCAACAAAGATTTGTATTAATAATCAACCGAATTTATTCGGTCATTTGCGTGTTTAACGCTTATCAACGAATTTTGGGATTAATTTTAATTTAGGTAAGTGTAGACTAGATCAAAAAGTGTATCATCATATTAAAGTTATCAAAGTAACTACTACTTTAAGATATTTTGGTTGGATTGTAGGTACCCAAATTATGCCTTATTTGTAAAACATAATATTTATCTTGGTATAAGTATTTTTCTGCCAACTTTTAACAGAAGAGAAACTGGGGTCATCGATGTGCGTTGCTTACAACCCCTGCACCGCCCCTAATCACAACCCCTCAACAACCCTCTACAATGGGACTAACACGTGTGGGACACCGGATTTACTACCCCCAACAAATATTAGAAATCTCTGCGAACGAACTAAAGAGAAAACTTTCAAAAACTGTTGCTTAGATACAATTTTTTTTTATCTTAATAAATCAGTTATTTCTCTGCAATTTTCAATAAGAACAACACATTTTTTTTACAATTCACCGCTTAATATTTCACCCAAAACCTCCCCAAAACTTCAACCCCAAAAACTTGTTAAAAAAAACCTCCTCACGCACCAAATTACCTATTTGCAAAAAACTCGTCCAAATTCAATCAAACTTACCCTTTAACACCACTATCACATAAACTACTATCAATTTAGTCCCGCACTGCAAAGTTTTCCGTTTTAATTCGCGTGGCGTGTGTTTCACGTTACTTTTCGAGTAACTCGCGTTCGCCGGGCACAGAATCCGCGTTGTCTTTCGATACATAAACAAAACGAGCGCTCTGAATGTAGCGGCGGATCGGCGGGGCTATTAGACACGCAGACGATATGGGCAGTGATATATGTCGATTGTAGAGTTGGTGTATAAACGCTGAGTTTATCGTTTAGTTGGCATTTTAGTAAGTGCTCTATCTTGGTGTTTAATTGTAATTGTTACTATTCTTTAGGAAGAAACAGAAACTATAACGTACTTTGAATGTGTGATGCTACTTCTTTTTAAAAGTTAAAATTACACTGTTCTACAGGTGCCTACTAAATTCTTTTTTTTCTACTTACGATCTCCCAATGTGAAATAATCTCCCACTGAATACCTACTTATTAAACTACGGTATTTATTAAAACTATTGATTACTATAAAGGATTAACATTAAATTTCAAAATTTAGGAAAATATCGATTGCAATATCCGCTCACCGAGAATAACTCCAAGATTAGCGCAACTGTGACGTGCACGTAATTTCCGCGCACGCGCTCTACGCTTTACTCTCCCTTCATTACAACGAGCTAATTTACACTCTAACTACACTACAATAGAATCTACAATCTAAAACACTGCATCTACACCCTCAAGAGCAGCTTATCCCAGCAGCTGCAAACTAACTTCAACTCTAAATATTTAAAATAGAGTTTATATTAGAGTGTGAATACTCACAGACTTAAATACTGCAAGGCGACGCATCACGTGTTTTAGGGGAAGAATGCAGTCAAGGCTTATGACCCCTTGAGCCTAGTTTAAGAAAAAAAAACAAATTTTCATGACAGTATTTTTTGTATTTACATGATAAAAGATAGATTTATAGACGTTCTCTCAAAACTTCTTAGAATTCATAAATTTAATTATCAATTACATAAAATGGCAGTATATAGTAATTGTATATAGAAAATATATTAAATACATTTAAGCTACAGTAATACCTATTGGTATATATTTTTTTTACATAATATACAATATTAATCAGAATAAATTTTCTTTAATAACATGTGTTTGGAAGAACACTGTAAAAATATTGAGAAATACAATTTTAATTTAAATAATCAAAAAAAATTTATAAGAACCTACCTACGTATTTTAGGCAAATACAGATTTAAAATAATCAAATTATTTTTTTAAGTGAATTTGATAAATTTACAATGCCTTCTTTCCGATACCTTTCTACCCTGTACCTTCCCTTAGGAACAAATATATTTTTACCAAATATTAAAATTTTCTTGTTTTAGCTAGCGTTTTTAAAACATCAAAATTTTAAACCAAGTGTGAAATAAATGAAAATCTGTTTATTTTTGTATAAAGTAAACAAATTGGCTGTTAAAGAGTAAATAACATAAGATATGCGTAAAAATATTATATAAGTTCCATATTATTATGTAGGTATATTCAAATAAACACTCTATTTAAGTTTTAAAAAAATATGAGTTTTTCGCGAATTTATTGGCCCTAGAAGTTCAAATACATTGCTTTCAAATCCAACGTACTTGTATATTTAATAAACAACAAATAATATTAAGTGTACTTACTTAAATTGATTTTTGAAAATGTTTACAATTATATTAAAATCAACATTCACGATTAATAAATGTAAATGATGTAACCCATGTAATTAATGTTCAATCATGTTGTTTTACTATTATCATTAAAATAACTTATAAGATTGCATACTATCCCCACAATAATGACTAGCTGTGACAATCGCCTTGGCTCAAGAGTCAAATATCATAAAATATAATGTTAAATCTGAGATGGCCCCTTGATAATAATAACAATTATAAATATAATATATGAGATCATTAAATTATCGATTTGGTATGTACTTGGCAGTCTTCTTAATTATGTATTATAATAACTCTCACTTTGCCATATAGACAGACAATTGGATGATAAAATTATATCTGATATAAGTGATATCTTTAATTAACTAGGACTTAGATAAAAGCTACTATTGAAATATGTATAAGTGACTAGAAATACGGAATAGAATATAAGTAAATATATTTTTCAAGCCTCTGTGCACAAATTTAAACATAAATATTATATATTAACTCCCATTAGATGAAACTCTGATAAAATAAACAATAAATTAAGCATAGTAAATTCAAATCAACTAAAACTTGGTTCATTTAATTACCCTTAATAATAATAATTTGGTTTATTGATGAAAACTGGCTGAGTTTGCAATGTTTTTTTATGTTGACTAAAAATTATTATTAAATAATAATAATAAATCTCCAGACTAACACACCACCATTTACAAAGACTATTATTTTGATTTTTTTAGTCCAAAATGTATTTTTTATTTTATTAATGCTTATATTTTAATTTTTGGTGTACTTACCACAACATAGTTAAGTGCAAATAGCATAAATATTGTAAACATACAAAATTCTCAGTATACTTATGAATAACATATAGATCACATTCACATTTATAAAATAGTATAGATAGATTTTATTAAACAATTGTTTTTTAATATAATTTGGTCTCAAAATCACTTATAAAACTAATAGTTATCATAGTTTTCTACAATATATTTCAGCTTAATAAATTGTTAAATCGAATTTTAAATTTTCATGAAGATTTAGATTTTTTTTTTCTTTAAACAAAAAGTTATGTATCAAAATAAGTATCTATACATGAATTTCCAAAATAAATATAAAAGAGATTAATTGTGCCTTTTTGATGCGATTTTGTTTTCGTATTATTTTCTATTTCTGCTTACATGATTTGATTCCACTATAATATGGAATAAACTGATTGGCACAAAACCACTATTAATCAATAAATGCATATGTAACCAAAATGTTTCCATACACAAGCATTTTTGAATACCAACCTTGTTCCTTCAACTTAAAACCCATAATACAATACAGTCCAAAAGTTCAAGTCCTCCAGTCAGAAAGTTATATAAACATTAGATTAATAGGTAAATATTTAAAATTCTTTTTTTTATATAACTTGTATATAAACTGACCTCAACAGGCACAGTACTTGGCTTCTTGTTTCGCTTGCAATCGTTGCAGGGATTGTCTCCGGCGGCCAGAGGCGCAGAACATTGCGTATTCCACAGACGTTTCCATTCTAGAACAAGATACAAATCAATTATTTTCATATTCATTCATTTTTTTATATACAGAATTATAGTTTGATTCATTCATTTTCATATGGTTTATATTATTGATTAAATTTTAAATGGATGATTCTCAATTTTTACAGGACACGATAAACACTTTTTTGTATCTAATGAATTGACATATAACGAGAGTTGTAGGAGCAAACTTTTACCAGCCAATGAATGTATTTATTTTATTTATTTATTCATTCATAACTTAAACTATCATTACAGGATACCTTATGCAATGGTTTAAGTAAATTTTATACATAACAAAAAAAATACAAATTCAAAAATAAAAACAATAAAGGCAATAATTATAAAACAAAAATTATAAAACAATACCATTTAAATTATTTAAATAAAAATTCGAGTATAACATAATTTAGCCTAATAGTTTAATTATAAGTTAGCAAGTTATTATAAGTGGCACTCTGGCCACGATAGCAAACTGTTGTCTCGAACATGAGAACAGCCCCCCTACCGCGTAACTAGCGTCGATTTGAACTCGACGTCGACAACTGTTTTCATTGGCTTGAGACCCGCCATTGTTAACAATTTAGCCAATGAAAACGGTTGTCGACGTCGATTTCAAATCGACGCTAGTTACGCGGTATGCCCCCAGGTCGATATGGCGCGAGATGTCTTTAGCCGGATCCCCACCGGTCGATCCAAAGCGCTCCGATCGCGCGCGGCACGGAGCGCGCTATACCTCTCCCTGTCCGCCCGCACACGGAGAGAGGAAGAGATATAGCGCGCTCCGTGCCGCGCATTCAGCGTGTGGAGCGCGCGCGTCAGCGTTTGGTTGGTAGGTAGGTAACATCAGAGGTTGGTTGGTAGGTAGGTAACTATTGCACAGTTATTGTTATTCATACATTGAACAGTCAATTTTTTAAGCAATTTTAAACAAACCTGTGCATAACCTTATCCAAAAGAAGGTCAATGGCTCTGTCAATGTTCTGCCCGGACTTAGCGCTTGTTTCAAGATATTGTAAATTGTAGTTCTTAGCAAACTCCCGTGCCCGGTTTTGGTTGACGAGGCGTTTCTCTTGCATATCGCACTTGTGTCCACATAGCACAATGTCTGGGTCGTCACTTAGGCTGTGCGTCTAGAAAATGTTTATGACATTGGCTAATGAATATAAAGACTAGAGCAATAACTGCAAAACACAAAAAAAATGGTTTGATTTTACTTGCGAACAAATTCAACTATGTATTTTTTTTAAAGCACAACATCTGCTTTATCTTGTATTTTGATAGATCAAACAATTTAGTTTTGCGGAAAAAGTATCTAATGCTTCATTACTTACATTAATATCATAAAAATTGCTTAAACTTTTACTTCCAGAACAATATAATTTTGCTTGGCTTTATTTTCATCTGTTTATTATTTTACAAAGATCTACACAAACATAAATCGTAAGTTTTAATCAAATAAAAAAAAAATACACATAAGGTACTTTCCATATGTATAATCATTATTGTATTAGGGCTTGGTTCTCTATAAATGATTACAATAACATTTTACTAGACAGTGGTGAAAAAATGCTAATATTCCAACAATGTTTGAAAAAATATTACCTTTAGCTGCTCAATCCAATTTCTGACTTCCAAGAAAGAAGCTTCATTGGTAAGATCAAAAAGCAACAAGAAACCCATTGCATCACGATAAAACGCTGTTGTTAGACTGCGGAACCTGAAAAGAATAGCATATAAAATGTTAATGATACTTTAATATAATTAAATAGCTAGGACCATGGTTCTATTGCATTTATGACATACAACTATAATCCAGAAATCTTAGAGTTTTTATTCACTTTAAAACATTGAGCTACTGTTACTATGTATTAAGAAGACACTTACTCTTGTCAGCTATGATGTCCCATTCAAAATTACTTATGTATTTACTTATCTATGGAAAGTAATTCCTTGCACTGGATTGTGAAACTTGAATTATTTCAAAAATGTTGAACATATGCAAGGGCATTATATTGTGGGTTACTGCATTTTTTTATTAAAAATAAACTATTAAAGAGCTTAACAGCCAGCAGGCTAGAAAGTAAATTAGCAGCACTGGTCAGGACGTAGTAGTGGCAGCAGGTGTCTTCTCAGTAATTAGAAATAATAGCTCAATGGTATTAACACATTTCAAAGGTGACACAGCACTGTAAATACTTATGTTATTTTTTTTCAATTTAATCTTATTTTCTTACCGCTCTTGACCAGCAGTGTCCCAAAGTTGCAGATGTATTCTATGTTGCCGCCCATTTTGCTGGTACATCTGTAATTTACACTTCTTTCATATTATAATATAAAATAAGCATTTGATGATCTAAATTATTTATTCATGCTTTCAAGGACTTACCACAGTTTTTTCCCTGAAATCGATTCCGACCGTAGAAATAAATTGTGTATGGAAAACTCCATCGGTGTATTTGTAAAGAAAACTAGTCTTTCCAACACCAGAGTCCCCGACGCATAATAATTTGATCAAATAATCGTAATCCATTGCAATGTTATTGATTTCAGCAGCGCTTTGAATTTTTGTAGTACTTAATGTTAGATCATAATAAACTGCACACTTAGATTTGCTTGTAAACGTTTAGATTGGTAATCATTGAAATAACCAAGCAAAAATTAAATAAACAGTAACAGCTTATTGAGCTTTTATTCCGAGATTTTTTTAACGTCTCCTCCTTTACCTACATTACCTGACTGACTGACTGACTATTCATTCATCTATTGTGACTGACTGACAGATGACATGACACTGGTTTGATTAATTTATGACATTTATAGGGACGAGGGTTCGCCACATTCTCTATCGATAATAGATTTTAAAAAATCATTACAATATACTTTAATATTTATCAATTTAATTAAAATAAACTTACTATTTTACTCGAGTATCTTTGATATATTTTTGTTTTGGTTTAATGTAGATAATCAAAAAATAATAATTATAATATTATAAGGAGACCTCCCCTCTGTGATTCGGGCTACCAAGTAGACACCTATAAAAGGCAAAGCGCATCGTCGCACGCACACTTTTTGCTCGAGCGTTCCTGGTGTCGACTTGGTAGCGTGAGTTACGTACATCTTTCATCTTTATTATTTTCTCATTGATTTTATGTTCATTTCTGTGTTTATTTTGTGTTAGTTGTGAAATATGAAAATCCGTTCCTCAATAGCCCAATATTTTATAAAAGATTAGTTTTTTTAAATAAGTGGATGTGTATTTCCGCTAATATTGTTTTTTTTAGTCTATTTCCACTTCCGATCTTATAATAGGTATATTAATCAAATAAGTCGTTTTTTCTAGCTTTTCGTCCGCAGCTCCCCGTGTGGTGATCTTAAATAAAAATAGGGTATATGGTATTATTTGTATGTTATCCCGGGCTATATCAATCTATCTATCGATCTTTCAATAAAATCTTACCATCCACTTTTTTGTGATTATCTAGTTATCAATCAGGTTGAAAAGCCGATTAAGCTTGTATTAATAAGCAAATCTTAAAATGATGTTTGAAATATTGATTATTAACAGTTGAATATCAATAAAAACGAAACTAATCGCAATTATCACTACTTGCTTAGCCCATCTCTAGAGTCAAATGTCAAACTGACAGATGCCACAGACCTTGTTCTGTGGCTGCGCTCGAGCGCGACTCGTGCACTTTTTTTTTTTTTTTTTTTTGTTTGCGCGGTGAAATGCGTTTACGCACCGTACCCCCCACCTGGGTGGCGGGGGGCGTGTGTGGGACTCCCGCCTGGGCAACTGACACGTCGCCCAGGGGACTACCCACTAAAACACCGCGGCGCTCCGTCTTCGCCTTTGTGGTGAAGCCGTGGGGCCCGGACCGTCGGCCCTACACCACGACTTCACCGGCGATGGGCCCGTCTACTGCACGACGGGCCCATTTTGACCCCCCCGCGGTGAAGGGGGGCCTGTGGGAACAACCGGGAGCGCCCGATTGTTCCCACCCGTCGACGGTGGTGGACCGTGCAATGCGGGCAGGTGGATTCCCACATCCCCCGCCCACTGGCCACCACCAGGCTGGACTTGGGCGCGGTCGCGCCTCGTCCGGCCCCTTCGACGTCTGCGGTGCGGGGGCGCGAGAGGATCGTTCTCACGCACCCGCTCCGCAGCCTCCTTCTGCGACATGACGTCCTCGCAGAAAGAGGCCACCGCGACCCAGACCGCCTCGGAGCCCAGCATGGCGTACACCAAGCCGGGCAGCGAGAGGTCCGGGCCAGCGGACGCCTGGAGGCGACGACGTGGCACATCCCAGGCCGGACATTCGGCCAGGGTGTGCCACGCTGTGTCGTCCGGCGCGCCACAGTGGTGGCACGCCGTGGATTCCTCCCTTTGAATCCGGCACAGGAAATGTCCGAAGCTGCCATGCCCGGACAAGACCTGCGCCAGACGGTAGGTGAGGAACCCATGCCTCCTGTCGATCCATCCCTCAATGACTGGACCGACGGCGTCCAGGGTCCACCGCCCGTCGTCCGCGTTGGCCATCTCCGCCGTCCACCGGCGGAACATGACCTCGCGGGCCCTTCGCCAGACGGCGACCCTCTCTTCAGGTGCTGCGGGCTCCCCCTGAGCCCGCTTGTCCGCCGTCCAATGGTAGACGGCGGCCAGCACCTCGGCCTCAAAGTACCATGGCGGAGTGCCCGCCATGGCACATGCCGCCCCGTGACCAACCGTGCCGTAAGCCCGCGCCATTCGCTGTGCGATGGCGCGTTGGGGCTTACGGAGCAGGGCACGGTTGGTTTCCGGCAAGTCGTGCGCCCACACGGGCGCACCGTATAGCGCCATGCTGCGTAGCACGCCGGCATAGAGGCGCCGGCATGCCGCAGCAGGCCCCCCCGATGTTCGGGAGGAGCCAGCTAAGGCTCCTCGCCGACTTGAGGAGGCGTTCGCGGAGCAGGCGGAAGTGCTCCGCGAACTTCCACCGGCATGAAATGGTGAGGCCCAGATATTTTATCTGGGCCTGCACCTCCACCCTCCTGCCGGCCACCACGACGCGGGCGTCCGGCGGCGGCTCCCCTCGAGGCCCATGGAAGTATATGGCCTCGGTTTTGGGGAGCGCCACTTCCAGCCCCAGCCGCCCGATACGTCGGGCGACCAGGGTTCCCCCCACCGACGCCCGGTCGGCCGCCTCCCCGAAGTTGCGCCCCCGCGCCGTGACGAGGGTGTCGTCCGCATAGCAGACGACACCAACGCCATCGGGGAGGGCGCCCCGGAGGAGCCAGTCGTATCCTATGTTCCACAGGAGTGGTCCTAGGACCGACCCCTGCGGAACGCCCGACTCCACCGGCCGCCGCCTCATGCGGCCGTCCCTGCCGACGAACAGTACCTCCCGGCCTTGGAGGTAGTCCGTCAGCAGGACCCTCAGATATGGAGGCACTCCGTGATACCGGAGCGCCTCCAATATTGTGGCGTGGGGGATGGAGTTGAAGGCATTTTTTATGTCAAAAGACACCGCCATCACCCCTCCCCCCGCCCTCGCCCCCTCCTGGGTGATGCGCTTCACCTCCAGAAGCGCATCCACCGTGGACCGGCCCGTCCGAAACCCGTACTGGGCCTCGGACAAGTCAGGGCCGGTCCCCCCCAGGTGCTCCTTGAGGCGTGCCGCGATCACGCTCTCAAGGAGCTTGGCCGCATCGTCCAGGAGGACGATCGGCCGGTAGCCGGAGGGCGAATCCTCCGGCCGACCCACCTTTCGGAGGAGGCACAAAACCCCCTCCTTCCACACCTTCGGGAACCTCCCCGACGCAAAGCAGCGGTCGAAGAGGTCCCGAAAACGTCGCTCCATTTGGGCGGTGGCTATTGCCACCACCCGTGCCGGCACGCCGTCTGGCCCCGGCGCCGTCTTCTTCCCCCGGAGGCGAGCCGCCGCCGAGGCAAACTCCACCTCCGACACCGGGGGAATCCCGGCGTCGGCCGGAGGACCCATTCGCGGGAGTGGGGCCATCCGGGGAGGGTCGAAGTCCGGCGAGCGGTCCGGGAAGAGACCCCGGACCACCTCCTCCAGCAAGGCCGGCTGGAGGGCCTCGACTACGGGGGGGCCGATCGGACGCAGCTGATTGCGCGCCGCCCGATACGGCCTCCCCCAGGGGTCGGCATCCAACCCCGCCAGCATCTCCAGCCGCGCCGCCTTTTTGGCCTCCCGGATTGCCACCTTGAGGACACGCCGGGCCTCCACGTAGGAGGCATAGAGGCGGTCCTCGTTGGCGGCATCACGGTTGGCGCGGCGGCGGGCCCGCTGGAAGGCCCTCCTCGCGGCGCCGCAGTCGTCCCGGAGGCCGGCGAGCTCCGCCGACCACCAGTAGACCGCGCGCTTGGGCGGCGGCCGTCTCGACCGAGGCATGCTGGAGTCGCACACCTCGGTCATTGCCTCCCTCAGTTGGAGGGCGGCCTCGTCGACGTCCGGACTGTCCGACGGAGCGAACCAGTCCTGGACGAAGGCCGCCTCCGTGGCCGCGATGCGGTCCAGCCGCATCAGGGACCACCGCGGGAAGGACCTTCTTCCTTCCCGCTCCCCCCCCCACCACCGGTGGACACTGAGTGGAGAACTCTATCCGAATGTACCTATGATCGGATAGATTCTCCCTCAGGTCCACCTCCCACCGGCGCACGAGCGCGGCCAGGGCTGCAGTGCCGAACGAGACGTCCGGCACCGAGCTCCCGTTGTGGCGCACGCACGTGCGCACTGCCCCCCTGTTGAGGAGCACCAGACCCGTCGATGCCGCCCAGGCCGCCAGACAGCGGCCCAGGGGGCGGTCGACATGGTCTCCCCAGGCCGTGGACCTGGCGTTTAGGTCGCCCAAGACCACGACCTTGCTCCTCCCCAGTCGTGCAAGCGCCGCCGTGAGAGTCTGGAGATAATTCTCCAGCTCCACGACCGGACGCTTTGGGGGGAAGTACACGCCCACCAGGGCGATATCCCCCCACGCGGCGGCCACGTATCCATGGCCCCTCTCTATGAGCGAGAGGGGCGGGGAGTCCGTGGAAGGCCGCGGCACGATGGCCACCGTGCCATCAGTGTCCCGCAGCCAGGAGGCTGCGAACGAGAATGGCTCGGCGACCACGGCAAGGTCCCCCGACCACTCGGCTAGCACTTGGACCATTAGGTCCTGTGCCGCCTGACAGTGGTTGAGGTTAACCTGCATTATGGTTCGATGTCCGAGACTGGGCATTACTCGGACATCGTTCCATCAACGGTGACCGGGGGAACCTGGGCACCTGAAAGGGCGGGCCGTGCGGTGGCCTGCTCCTTTCCCCTCTTGACGGGAGGGCTACATTTAGCCCCCCCCATTACGTGGCCTGTCGGCCTCCCACTGGCTGCACATACAGCGCAGTAGGGGGTCCCTGTGCAGGTGGCCTGCCGATGGCCGGCCTGGCCACACCGGAAGCACAGGGCCGACCTGTCCACCGGTGAAGGACAAAACGGCCGGGCGTGTCCGAGCGCGAGGCACCGGTAACAGCGCATTGGCTGCTCCTCCAGCGCCCGGACCACCGCCGAACTAAAGCCGATCAGAAGCCGTCCCTTTTTGAGGACGGCCTCAGCGGCGACGGCGGGGCACTGAAGCCGGATGCGGCCCATGCCCCCGCTGCCCTGCCGGATTTCCCCGGCCTTCACGACCTCCGGGTCGCACCCTCCGGCCGCCGCCACGGCAGCGGCTACCTCGCCCTTAGTGACGGAGTCGTCCAACTCCGACACTATCAGGGACGAGGTCTTGACAGGCCGCGCCACCTTGGCCACATCGGCGATGGCCTCCGCCATCTTGGCGGCAAAGGCGTCGGCCTTCTGGTGCCGGTCGGCCCCCGGGAACTCGAAAATTCGAGCCCCCGTTTGGGTCCGTCGGCACGTCACCCTCTCAATGCCCATCTCTGAAGGGCGGACCGTCTGTCGGGCTCTGATGAAAGCCGACTCATAGGTCTCGCCCTTCGAGACGGCCTCCGGTGAGAGGGTGATAACCACCGCTGCCGATTTGGAGGCGGCACTCTTCTTCTTCCGGCTCTTTTTGGGAGCCGGAGTAGGGGCCGCCTTTTTGGCAGGCCCCTTCTGCGTTGCGGAGGAAGGAGGCTGAGGCGCCTTCTTCTTCTTTCGGGCCACTATGGCCCACCCCTCGTTGGCCTCTGTGGCCGAGGGCAGCATTGTGTCCTCCTGCGAGGACACCACCGCCGCCGACTGTGTTCCGGACGGGCCCGCGACCGGGGCCGCCGGGACTGGGGCCGGTGCGGCCGTAGCCGCCGCCTTTTTGGCCGCCTTCTTCTTGGGTGCCGACGCCGGGATTGAAACCGGCGCCGGGCCCGCCGCCGGGGCCACCACCCCCGGGCGACCCTTGCTCGCCGCCAATGGCGGCCGGACCACTTTCGCCGGTAAGAGGCGGTCCTCGAAGCCGGCTAGGCAGGAGCGCACGAAGGCACGCTCCTCCTGCATGACCCCTCGTATGGCCTCCACCATTTCCGGGGACAAGGGACCTCCGGCGCTGGCAGCAGGAGCCACCGACCCCTTACGGCGGAGTCCTTCCAGCTCCATTCGGAGCGCTGCGATCTCGCGGCTCTGGCCCTCTACCATCGCCTCGAGTCGCTTGGTCTCATCTGAGGCCACCCGACTCATCGCCTCCGTGACTATCTCACCGAGCGACGCTGCCGAGGCCCTGAGAGCCGCCTGAGCCGGCTTGGTGAGCTTGGAGGAGTTGGCGGTCACCAAGATGGCTTCCACCTCCTCCTCCGCCTGCTTCTTAAGGAGGCTCGCCAGCCTTCCCATGTCTTTCTTGGCGGCGGGAGTATTCCTCGCCGCCAAGTACCTCGCGCGCGATGCCTCGCTTGGCGCGGCCTCCTTCTCGCTTTCCGACGGGGCCTCCGTCCTCGGAGCACCCCGCGGAGTGCGACCTCTGCCGCGGACACTGCGACCCCGCTTGGCCTTTACAGCCTTCACGGAGGAGGTCCCAGAGGACCCTTCGGTTGCGCGCGTGCGCGACCTAAGTCGCTTGCGCGTCCATTTGTCCGACGCATCGCTAGCCACCGATGCGTCGGACATACTCCCATCTGACATGTCACTCGGCCTGACGAACAGGGCCGAGGACGTCTGGGCAACTGGCGGCGTCTTCGCCGACCTCGCCTGAGCCTGCACCTCAACAGGCTGGCCCTGAGAAGGGCCTTTTGGGGGACTCCCGGGGGTTACGGGATCCGTTCGCATCGATAGATCCATTTTACGTATGAATCAGTCTCTTCCTGCACAGTTTTGTCTTTGAGATTTTGTCTCTACCGCTACTGGCCACTGCGTTACCGCGCACCAAGTAGGGAGAGTCCAGGGCAGACGACGGGGACGTACTCGAAAAGACACTGTGCGCGACTCGTGCACTCGGTTTCGGTCACCAATCGGTTTATGCGCTTTTTCCGTGTTGTAAGTACGAATATATACTATAAAGAAAATCAAATAAAATGAAGGTGCCTAAGCTATTTTACGTACATACCATGTTTAAAATTTATATAACAGATAGAACAGATATAACTCATTATTCTAGACTCAATAAACATGAATTTAACTTTCTCATTTATTTTTGTATTTATACACGGATAAAATAGTTTTAAACAATAGGTGCAAAACAAAAAAGTTCTTGAAAAAAATATTTGTGGAGATTTTGATTATTTTGGTATAAAATACCTATCTACTAGATTTATTCGTGCATATGGCAATCCTTGTGTACGTCTATATTTAATTTAACAATATTTTGTCTTTACATTTTTGAATCAAATCAAATAAAGTTAAAGAGAAAACAAGGACTCCCGGATCAAATCTCTTTTGTTATTCCGATCCTTATCTTAGCATACAAAAACTTGCGATCCCTTTGCGCTCCCGATGCTCGCTGACTAACTGTGAGTTAATAATAATAATAAACGCTTTAATGGGTGGCTACACTAACGTTGAACGTCCGTGAACTATATAATTAACGTCATTTCCAATTTTCCAGTTTCTGTAAGCATACGCAGCAAGACAGGTATACCAGAATTAAACATTTATGAATTGGTTCAATGCAATAATAAACAAACATAATAAAAATATCAACCTACGTCCTAGAAGTTGGGCATTAACTAAGCGAGAAAAATATTTTTAAGCACAACGTAAAATAAAATCTACCTTTTATTCCGAACGTGTTCCAAACAGAAGTTCTGAACGCACGTAAACTCTACAAAAGTTTTGTTTATTTTCATCAGCTGATTTTACTTACTACTTTTATTTATCTAATATTTATTTATACTATGGCTACCAATGCTAATGAACGACAAAATACGGTTCTCAAAGAAAAACCGAATGTAACTGTTGAATATTGGTATGTTTGCTTTTGTATAAAATCGACTTCTTTCATACACCCTAGGTATCTAACCTTTCTATATTTTATTATTATTTTAGCGGTGTATGCGATTATGGTGGGCATTGCCTAGCATTAGCGAAGCGAATTCGATCTTCAACTCCGGAAGCTCAGGTGCTATGTAACCGCGGAAGACAAGGTTAATAAAACAATGTCCCGTTTCAAAAAATACTCTAAAACCAAATTTAAAAAATCACATATGCCTTGGTATCTTTATTGAAATATGCTTTTTAAAAGTAAGCAAACTATATTCCCACAATTTCAGGTTCGTTTGAAATAACAGTAAACAACATATTAATCTACTCAAAACTCCAAACAATGGCATTACCCAACTATGAAGAAGTAGCCGAAGTGATTGACCAAGTTGCACTCGGAGGGGAACCAAAATTAATACGAAAACAACAACCCATTGATTGCGTTATAACATAGAATTTATTTTAACAGAACACAAAAACATAAATATATTGTAAATAATTTTAATATAGGTATTACTATTGAAACATCATGTCACTTATTGTTACTAGTCAGTAAAATAGTTAAATATACATGGTATATAAATTTAGAATCTTCTTGTTTTATTACATTAAATTTTTACATACAAATAAGATTACCTATTTTAATTTTATCACATGATAAGGCAAGATAATTGAAATTTAGTAGGTAATTACTTACATAGAAGTTTATTATGCATCAACTATTAATTTAAAATGTTCATCATTCAAGGAATAGTTTGATGTTTCATTTTATTTGTGATTTGGTTAAATACCTATTGCAAAATAAAGGCAAGACACTGACTAAAACTTAATTTAAAAATATTATAAATTCGAAATTGTGATCATCTTACTAATTATAAATGCGAAATTTATTATGAAGGTGTAGATGAAACTTAATAAGTATACACATAGACTATTACCACGGGAAAATAAAACATTCGCATGGAAAAAGTCATTTAGCTGCTGTAATCACAGGAATATAGTAAATCTATAAAGCAACTGCTTGGACGGCTTTTAAGGAAGGCACCTTTATTTTATTGGTAGTATTGTCTATTGAGACTTGTAGATTGTATCTTAAAATATATTACTTACCAACTAACAAACATATGACTATCTTAATCTATTTCATAGGTTACTTTTTAGTAAATTCTGATAATACCTAGCTAAATTTATTTACTAAATGTAAGGTATAGTTTATTTTAATAACAATGATATAGATATTATCTGCCTTAGTTGAATAAAGATTGATTAAATTACAAAAAGATCACATTGGTTCTTATTATCACAACGGTTATTTAAATATCAAGATTCAAATATGCATAGTTTTTTTACACTGCGCTTTTATACAATTTATTATTCGATATATTCTGCTGTCTATTATCGATGTTTTTTGCTTTAACAGAAGAGTAGGCTTTTAGTATTTGATCGTTGGACATCTCTACGCTGCCCATATAACTTAAGTAGACTCCAAACTGCATTTTTCCAGCAAATATTTCTGATATAGTCCTCAGTGGTTCTACAGTCTTCTCTCCGGTATATTGGTCTATGCATACCATTTGACAACGGAAACAGGGGCCTTCCACCTAAAAATAATGAAATAGTAAATAATATATTATCCGGAAAATAATACTCCTGCGTTGGTACCATCTCTCTGCCTATTACTAAAGTTTAATCACTATATTTTGGAGGGAAATAATTCAAATCATGCAAGTCTTAATGATCGACAAAAATTATTTCAATAAACGAAACAAACGTCGTTTTTAAATATAATGATTTCGCTTAGAGATAGGCAGAGCCAATGTCAGTGCCAAGACTAATCATTATTACATAGTATAGATCCAAGTCGCTAATTCTGTCTGTTTGTATGTTTGGCCGCTAACTCCTCCTAAACCAGTTGAGGGATTTAATGCGGTTTTCACCAACCTTTAGGTATTTTTTTCATTTAAATTTGTAAATAAAAAACAATCGGAAAACGGTTTTTTTAAGTTAGCCAAAAATCAATGTTTCGTGAGCAAGTCGGCCGAAATTACACCATTTCGAAGCGTGGGCGGATCGCTAGTAATAATTTAAGGCTTCTTATTAGTCTTAGAGTACAAAGTCTTTAGTTGTCGTTTAGATTATTTCGATCGTTGGCTTTCACTAGTAGAATTATATTGATGTCAATTTACCTCAAGTATAGTTCCCATTTGCACCAATTTCGTAACTTAAGTACTACTAGAAACTATATTCATAACTAAGTGCCTATATCGAAATTCGTCCAGACATTTTTGTGCGGTTGCCTAACAAACGCCTAAAACCGCAAAACTTACAAATTTAATATCAAGCCAGCTTACCTTAAACTCATGTTTCCCGATAAACAACTTTTCCCACTTCTTCTCTTCCAGCGCTTCATCCATATCAATAATAATATTCCCTCTGAACCTATCTACCGTTCTATGCATATCTTCATCAAACGACGTATCTCTTATCTGATCTTTCAACCATCTGACCGACGCCTTATTTATCAAAAGAAACTGGGCTTGATTGCTTAAAGCTATCTTGTTTCCAACTCCGGATTTCCTCTTCTGTCTTCTATCGTTATCAGGCAGGATTCTGACAAGTCTCAGGAATGATATTCCTAAAGCTTGTGAGACCCAGTCCGAAGCTTTGCTCCCGCAGTCTTCGCCGAGAACGCTGTCGGTGCAAACTTTACTATTGCAGAGGCGAGTGTCGCTGATTGGGCCGGAGTTTTCGATATCAAGAGGAACTGATAGAGAGTCCATGCCTGAAAAATAAGGACTTGTTTTAAAATTATTATAGGGACAAAAAAGTGTAGTCCAGGAAAATGCTTAACATGACGACATGAGATAAGCTCCTCAATTAGTTACTAGCATTTTAATATTTTTTAACTTTAATAATGTTGAGCGAGGAGGTACGAGAAAATAATTTATATGTTCACTGTATGTACCTACACATTTTACATGAATATAAATTATGATTGTATAATTTTGAAAAGAGTGCCGAGAGTTTTTTCCGCCAGCTTTTTCTCTCGGTCTACTACGGCCATTGCTGATGAATGTAGGGGTGTCCCGTGACATCTTTTTTTATTTTTATTTTACGCTTTTGACAATGTATAAGTGATTAGTTTTTAATCCTACATACAATAAAGTTTTTCTTTCTTTCTTTCTTTCTTTCAAGGCTGGGTAACCCTCTATTTATTTAAAATTGCAGTTACGAAAGCTAACATAAGGTGATAATAAGGTTGAAAGGGAGACTTGTTACAGCTAATGAATGATTTATTACAACTCATCTACTGTTTGGTATTCAGAGTAGCAACAAGGTCATTAGAGACAGTAAAATAAAACATGCCAGTTATAGAAAAGTAAAATGTTAAAGTTAGTAGATTCATACGCAAATTAAGTAGTAATGTTTACCTTTTATATAATTTATTAATCTTTAAGATAACTAGAACCTTAACTTTTAAAAATGATTATTTTAAACAAGATCATAATTACCTTTACAGTTAAGTATCATGACGTTATTTTTCAAGTCAATCACTGGTCTAATTAGACACATATGCGCGCAATGCTTCTGCGTCAAACAAACCCCATTATCTCTTACTATCATCCATTCTCTATCATACTTAAACCCTTTATCCCCGATTTTCCACCAAGAATTCGCTTTGAAAGCCCCACACGACTTAATAGGGAATATCGCAATCTCCGTCACGGCTATTTTACTCGCTCTCTTCGAATCGTACGAAGGTATAACTTGTTTCCCGTTTTTCAGATCGTTGTAAATAATTTCTTCGTAGTTGTTGTTCATGTTGATATCCTTTTTGTAGTTCTTTGGAACTTCGACTTTGTTAACGTGTTTGGTTCTGCGTGCTAATTTAGTGACGCCGGGTATGAAACATCGTGTGATCATAGCTAGAAGTTTGTCTACGTCATCGTAAGTATTGAAATATCCGAACGAAGCCCGAATAGCACCGGTAGGTCTACCGTCAATTAAATCTAATTCATCGCCACATCGGTGACCCATTTTGTGCATTTCCTTCATTTCCTTGTTAGAAGCACCTAGATGCCTCTGACAAGAGCCAGAATTACAAAAGCAGCCAGTTCTCACGTTAATGTTGAACAAATCGGCCATATGTTGAAACTGAAAACGTAATTAAACACTCGATTACAGGAAACAGCTGTCAAAGAATAACATTGTGGATCATTTGCAATTCAAATTTAAATTAGTAACAGTTTACTTTATATAGTCTAAAATAACTACCTATATTTTAACAACAACCAATGTCGTAAAATTACCATACTTTAGGATAGCAACTATTAGGCACTGTTATTTTGTTTTTTTTTCGATGTTGTGGATACATACCTCTGCATATCCAATATAGGTTCCATTTTCCCGCATGAGATTAAAACACACAGTCCCTCCTTGGTATTTTATATCAGAAAAGTCCGTATCTGCATAAATGACTGCTGCCTTCCTTCCATTCCTATGTTTTAACTCTTTCAAAGCAGTGTACAAATCCTTGGCTAAGTAGAATGTATGGTAACTAATTGTATCCATAATGTGATTACCCATCACTTTAGGAATCAATGTGTTCATAGCTTCAAAACAGTTTCTCAGAGCCAAAATAGAAAGAAATGAAATGGTACCATCTTCGAATCTGAAAAACAAAAGTTGGTTTCAATATAAAAAGTTACATGTCTATATATCTTTCAAGATAGGTTATAAGTTACCTCTCATAAGTACAACTTCTTTTGACATGAAAGTCTTCGCCGCTTAGCACAACATCAACCGTGCCACCTCCGAAATAAAGTTTCTTACTCAAAATATCTTTGCTATCATTTTTAACCAAAAGAGCTCCTAATCCAGTGGGGTAACCAAATATCTTATAGAAAGACATACAAACAAAATCTGGCTGTGTTATTGATAAGTCTAATTTATTTGACGGAACGTACGAAGCAGCATCAAGTAGAACAAACCAGTTTGTATTGATGCAGCTTAAATTCCTCTGAGCATATTGTCGTAGACATCCATTTTTGACATGATCCACTTTAATTGGATACTTGTAACCATTGAAGTTAGTTTGTGCAGGGAAGACAAATATTGTGTTGCCGTTTTGTCCATTTTGTTCTGGTTTTTTATTAGATGTCTGCCTTTTGATGGCTTCGAGGTATTCGTCATGAGTTATGTGGATGACGTCAACATTTGTGCCAACGATTTCACGAAGTCCCAGTACAGATGTATGATTATCTCGTAGATAGACCAGGGAGCCATTGACTGCTTCATCTAGGTCACTGCTGAACTGGAATGATTCAACAACAATCTTCAAGGATTGTGTGGCCCCAGAAGTGAATATCACAGTATATTTCTCAGGGTCAGTGTTGAAATGCTTTAATATCTGTGACCGTACTTGGTCAACGCAGTCTTTGGTGAAAGGGTCCGAATGTGGGTTCATATAGACATTGTTCGCTAGGTCCTCGTGTATTCCTTTAAGTATTGATTGTGGATATAGAGTTGACCCGGCATTTTCTAAATATGTTCTCTCTGAAATGTAAAAAAATAAGAATAAATTTACAAATTATTTACACAACTTTCTTTCATTATTCTTTGTATAAATAACTAGATGGCTAATGTTATTTATTTAAATTTGCTAACACCTGTGTTCGTGAAAATAAAATTGAAGGCTGATGTCTCTCTCATAACTTTTTTGTGTGAGAAAAATAATATTTAATTTCAATGATATGTTAAATTCATAAACAAAATATATTAATTTAAGAAAGGCTTTATTTAGACTTTAGACTTTTAAAATTATAGGTAACATCTGTTTATAAATGAAAAACAAATGATTACTTAAGCAATTAACTTAGGTACCTATATAGGCTAGAAAATTGATTTGTAATTGTAGAGAATGTAAAAAATATAAAGGAACACTAGGTTGGTCTGCTTCTTAGTGCTTGAATAAACTATTTCAAATCTTTTAACACATATAAATTCGATTTCAAACCAATTAAAATCAAGGCTATCATGTAAAATAGGTTGCTTTGAGTAAAAAATACAAAATTTCATCATAATACGAAAATGGAAACAAGTTTAAATAACTTACCACCTAGTCGGCTAACTTCAGCCGTTATCTTTTTCATTTGATCATTATCAATAACAGCACTCAATAAATCCATATTAATTCACTTTGGTTCTGAAATGTTAAACGGTAACTTAAAAACAAAGTTTTCCGAGAAGAAATAAACAAATAAAATGAATGAAAAACACGCGCTCACACTATCTTTTAACCTTACGTCGACTGAACTGCACAACAAGAGTAATGAAGTAATAATATCTTTTCATTATCAGTGTTTTATTTGCAATTACCTAAATAAATTACACACATCAGAATAGAATCATTTACTTGTGTTCTGAACCGAAACTTTAACTTGACAGTTTGAGGGTTGTTAAACAATGAATATAAAAATAATCGACAGTCGATACAAAAATTTACGATAAAACGTTCGACATGAAAGTTAAAACATTTTCTAAAGATTTCAAAAACGAATAAGTTACCGGTTTTTTTGTGAATAAGAAATATTTAAGCTCCAACTAAGTCGCATACCACTAAAAACATTTTTTAAATAATAAATATTATAATAAGTAGGATTATTGAAATATTATTTTAGCAAACGCAAAAAAAAAACAGTAAAAATGTAACTGTTCATTTACACTACAGGAAAATAAATTTAAACTTTTTGTTTCATTTTTACGATGACAGGAAAATAAATTTAAACTTTTTGTTTCATTTTTACGATAATTTAAGTTTCAAAATAAATGAATCGTAAATCGACAAAAGAAGTTTTAAATTTATACATCACTAATCAATTTGACGTTGACTAGTGACATCGTGCTCTGTCATATAAGGTATTGCCATTTTCGTTCCCGGGTTTTGCTGCCAGAAAAAATGTTTTTATATTAATTTCCATCAATTCTTCTCGACTTCTGTTAAATATCGATAGTTGAGAGTTCTCTGTATTCAAAAAAATGCTTTATTTTATCAAATAATGTTGTATTTCACCATCACTGTCAATGGGTACTGCATGCTACCTATTTTAAAAGTTTTTTACTCTAATGCTAAAAATGGGACTCTGTTGCAAAGAATCCTATTAGCTTATTATTATTATTTAATAGGCTTGTAGTAAACAAAAAGAAGACTCTTCCAATCTTATACGACTATAGCTAATGCACTCATCAGCGTTTTCGACTCTTTAGCGTTTTATGGTTCCGGAGCCTGTACTTAGATACCTACTATTTTTACCTGACCAGCTAGAATTACGGTAAGGTACACAATAATAAAAAAACTGAAAAATATTTACATTCGTGTTTTCGATGAATTTATAATACTTGAAAGTTTAGTAGGTACCTACACGTTTTGCAAATTCCATGAGCAAAGTCAATACAATTTTCATTTTGTTCCAGCTCCGTTAATCTCAACTTTACTCAACTCTCAAGTAAGTAAGTAATTTAATAAATTTACAATGCGATAGTGTTAAAACTACCTTATAAATTCTGTAAACCTACCAAGTATCTGATACACTGTTTGTGTGACATCTCAAAACCATATTATTAAGTACCTACTGAGGAGGTAGATAGGTAGGTAGGTACCTACCCGTAAGTGTTCATCTCAACCTACTTATACGCTAGGGACGTCAATTCACTTAGGAGGAGCCGATCATAGCGTCGCTTGCTCTAAAAGCTACTAAAAGCCTTCATAAAAGCAATAATTAAATTCTAGTAGGTAACTCGATTGAGTAGGCGGGAATGCTGCGCTGTGTTCCTACTTGCAGTATAGACATGTAGGTGCCCTTTGTAAATAATGCAATGATGCAGCTTTGGACCGCGAAGTTTACCATGACCATGTTATAGGGTTCTAAACAATTTGATTAATCTTTTGACTCGTAGATGAAGGTAATATGGGACCTTGCCAAAAGCTTTTAAATTCCATTAAGTTTTCTTGCAGTTAGGTAAGAAGCTTTGTTACGTCCCTCATGCCTCTCAAAATAAGATGGTAATGGTATGAAAAACCTAAACAAGGCTGTTAAGAACTCACTTAAAAGCTTTAACTATGGCTGCTATAGGGTTGCACTGTTTTTTTTCTTATGTTTTAAGTTAAATTGCTTTTTTCTTATGTTTCAAGTGAAATTCATTTTTATATTTATTTAAAAGTCTGATTTTCAACACAGTTCGTTTCCGAATTTTACAGAAATCTCCCTACCAAACTTTACCTAAAATTATACTTATAGATACAAATAATTGACTATACAGAATTACTTACCCCTTTTTATTGTATTTCACTTTTGTTTTTATACAGCTTGCTGTATGTAGTAATAACTGTAACAAAATGCAGCGATCAGCCCTTGCAATTTTTATAGTACCTACATTTACAACAAACAATATTCACGTCTTTTATCAGTTAAATTAACTTAAATTAGAGTAATGTACCTACTTACTAAAAAAAGAAAGTACTTACTTGTAGTAGGTCACTGCCACTGAGTCAAAAAAGAAAATAAACTAAGTTAAAACTAATTTACTTTATCACTTTTGAATTGTTAATTAACACTTAAACGTTGTTTTTAACACAGTAGGTATTTCAGCACCGAGCTATCCTTTGAAAGCATTTTCTTCGAATGAACATCAGCGTCTTCGTATTTTTATACTTAAAGGTTTTAATCGCAGTTGTTTTTAAATAATTAGTATTTTCTATCAACAACCAGGATGTAACAAAAACACAAGCAAGTGAGTTATTCATTTTATCCGTCTTACGTTTAAGAAAGAGCAATGAATCACACCGACAAACAATTTATTGAAAAACATTTTTCTTTGATATAATATTATGTAAGAATAGCTATTAATACCATTGAAAGCAAACAACAGACATATAATTGAAATTTTATGAAAGTAAGAGGATAGATACTTTCGTACATTATTTAGATTTATTTTTAAGGTAAAAAGAATGGTGGGATTTGTTAAAATAGGCCATAGCTGCAAATATTATATGTATAGCATAGTATGTGACCTTTTTCCAAGTAACAAATATGTTTATATTGAAATAGGGGTCAGAATAACATTATTTGCCCTTCCATTCCAATATGTGAATATAGTTAGAACTAACTAGTTTTCTGTCTTTGAAATACTTTATACTATGGCATAGTCGTTTATTGCTTCCTTTTACCGTGCTTCCGTCTGTGCTACCTGAGAAGTCTGCCTGAACTAGAATATGTAGTTCTCCAAGATAAAGATAGCTAGCTACCTACCATGCTAGGATTAAGGTAAGCAGGTATCTAAATTTGAAAAAATATTTGAAAGTTGATATCGATCCTACATGTCATGGGTGTTCATTAATAGAGTGGCTTTGAAAATATTTTTTCTTTTAACGTGAATATTAAGTTATATAATTTAACTTGTTAAAAAGATGGAAGGATGAAGTTTTATTATTTTGAAGTTGTTTTGTAGGATCGGCAGGATGTTAAATTCATGTTAAAATAAGTATCAGCGGAAAACATACTTTTATGATTGTCTGCTTTTATAAAGAGGAAAGATTTGATTTTTTGTTTGTTTGTTTGAAATGAATAGGCTTCGAAACTACTGGACCGATTTAAACGGTCCGAGTAACGAGTAACATAATATGCAATATTTTATTTTGAAAAAAATAGGGTTCCTTAAGATATTGCCACGGGAAAAACCATTTAGTTGCGGGTGAAACCGCATGGCGGAAAGCTAGTACTTTATAAATATGAGCCGCTTTTTTAAATGCCTAACCGACTTTATGCAGCCCCAAAATTCCTGAGGGTAAGCGAAAAATAAACAAATTCTATGGGAAAAACCTTAGTAGGTTAACTATTACGATAAAATTTAAGTTTTAAGGCCAAATACAAAATAAAGGAATAATATGTAGGCAGATTTAAAAAGTACCCCTAATGCATCATAGTTAGAATTTAAGTTACGTTTTGTAGGTATGACATACTCTAATACGCTTACCGTTTATACTGAGTTATTATATCGAAGTACCTACTCATATTCGACGGGTCGTAAAGCATCATTAAATATCCGGTTCATTACACGAACAGCCCCCAGGAACTAGTACCTAACGATCTGTTGTGCGTGCCATAACTGCACCGCTTACGAGGCGTTACTGGTTTTCACAAATCAGTTTCATTTATGTCCTAGAACAATGACTTATTTTAGCTACCCGTTTTAAAAATTATTTTCTTGCCATGTTGAAAGGTAAATCAGTGCGTTACAGGGAATAATGCTATCATCGGACATATTATCAGAAAAATAATTTACCCCAATATCATGGCAGAAGAAGAAATTCAACGGAGAATTATTTAGTTTTGCACTGAGACTGGTTTTTACTTATTTCCTAATGTTCAAAGAACTTAAAAATTAACATTAACGTTTTATTTTATATAAATTGACTCAAACAGTTACCTACTCTTATAACGGTTTGAAATTTGACCACCTCATTCTTGTGCTGCCTGAATTAAGGTACCTATTTATTTAAACTTGTGCGTGCTAGCTTAGTGGCAACAGGAACGGGTCTACTATACCGAAGGTTCCGGGTTCAATACCCACTAGGGTGTACCACTGATTTGGGCTTTTTCAAATTATGTATATAATTATCGCGCACTAACGGTGATGGAAAACATCGTGAGAAACTCACACGACTGGATAATTATCCATCATGTGATCCACCAACCCGCACCGAGCCAGCGTGGTGGATTACGGCCCAAACCCTCTCGCTATCTGAGAAGGAGGCCTGTGCTCAGCTATGGGACATATATAGGCTATTTATATTTATATATTATATAAAATATCAGTGTGTATTAACCATACTGCTATCCCTAACTATAGCAAAGTGACCAATCGTGTATGTTTGTCTGTAAGGTTGTAAATTGGTTGGTTCTCTAACTTCTCAAACCACACCACGATTCCATACGATTATCACTTAAGTTTTTATGTTTTTAAATGACACTACGATAGTATAGAACATAAGAATATTTTATTAAAAACTAGAGGCCGCCCGCGACTCCGTTCGAGTGGAAGTCGGTTTCCCGTGGGAATGAGATATTTTCCCGCGGTAAAAAGTATCCTATGTGTTATTTTGATGTATAACCTATATTATAAGTTTCATCCAAATCCATCCAGTAGTTTTTATCAATCCATCCATACATTCTCACAAATTTTCACATTTATAATATTAGTAGGATGACTTTACTTTCAGAAAACTTGTAGGTTGTAATGAAAGTTCAAGTTCAATGTCTTGAAAGAGTTGTAAGTAATCAAGTCGTTAAAGTAGGTATCTTTTACATATACCTACTGGCTTTCAGAGTGGAAGAGTGAAAAAGTAAAATTTATATCCTTTAAAAAAACCGCGTAATGAATAAGTTTCATAGTATAAATTTTATCTCATAAACAAACTACTAAAACCATTTCTTTATATCTTTAAAGAATTTTAACGAAAATAATAAAATAATCAAGTTTTATTTATTTTTTAATCACTTACAGTCATTTTTGAAAGTTAATTATTTCCTAAATGTAAATGACATGTTAGTGAATTGCAAGCGTGCAAAACCGGGCGGGTCGCAAGTATTGCCAAAAGGTCAAGTGTGTACTTACTAGCCAATGTCAATGAACTTTAAAACAATTTTGCTGAGGCCTACTGCAGATAGGGTTATCAACTCCTTAACTCGTATCAACTTGAAACCAGGTGACAAGACATGTAGCTCTTGTATAAATGTAGGTACGTAGAAAAAACATGTGCGATTCAAATATGTTGTAAAAGGTCTTTGCTAATCAAATTTAAAAATAAAAGTGAAAATCAAAGTCTTCGCTGAAAATAGGTTCTACCTACCTGTCTAGGAAATAATTATTAGATACAAATAAGTTTTATACGTGACTCTCGTCCGGCGAGGATTCTAACTTTAGTTTAGCATTTTTTTTTGGCATACTGGTTTACCTTGAAGTGGACAATAACTAGCGTCCCTCAAACACACATAACGGGACGCATAATTTAGTTCCGAACGGGACGGTTGGCAGCCCTAGCTGCTATGGTCATTATGAACCGGTTTTTGCAAACGTGACATTGACGATTGTTTTTATTAACCCTGAAGTTAATTCTATGGTCTTATAAGAACTTTGTTATTATTTTGTATAAAGAATTTTGTCATTCTAAAGCTTTAATTGTAGATCAAGGCTATTGCCAAGGTTACAAAAGTTATTTCAAAATATTTTACTGTATTTTGGTGACTTTAAAATATGCCCGCAAATGTAACCTAACTAGAAGAAAAAAGAAACATATTACTTATGTTCAATTACATAATAAATTTGATTTTTATACCATCTCTTCAACTACACTACAGGTCTGCTGGAAACTGGAAAAGATTTCGGTTTTGGTATTAGCAGAACCTCTGTAGTTATGTCTTATACTTAATCAGTTTGTCCTTTTATGTGTTTAATTTTATGTAGATACATAAGTTTGTAAATAAATACATTTACGTATTGTTCTATATGTATTGTGGGTAGGTTGCGTAGCCAATAAATTATCGATCTAACACGTATAAAAAAAAAACTTCATTGTACTCAGCAAAAATATATTAAAATAACACTTGGTCTCAAAGACCCAAAGCAACCTTAAATCTCGTGAAAAAAATAACAAGTATTCATTGATAGGTTGATAAGTTAGTCCATTCACCAAGATTTCGACATTAATTTGTGACTGACTGTAGAAACACGACGTGTTTGGCAATTCGTTGACCATGGACTTGGAGAGTTACTTGTTGTTTAGTATTTTATTTAGCTTGTGCTGTGGATGTGTTAAAAACGATGTCAGAAGTGAACTGTGCGAGGCGATTGAAACCGCAAGATTGAACACAACCATGCTGATATCGAAGCGTGGGTATCCAGTGGAGACGCACGAAGTAATCACAGCTGATGGATATATTTTAACACTGATTCGAATACTTAAACGGTCGTCCAGTGCGGCCAAAAGTCCACCAGTGCTTTTAGTTCATGGAATCTCCGATAGTTCCGACTCGTGGGTAGTGCTTGAGCCCAAAGAGTCATTGGCCTTCTTGTTAGCAGACGCTGGTTATGACGTATGGATGACTAACGCTCGGGGCAACAAATACAGCAAGAAACACGTCAAGAAACTTTCGCAAAAGCAGTACTGGGACTTCAGCTACGAAGAAATGGGGACTGAAGATCTCCCAGCGACAATAGACTTCATTCTTCAGACAACGAAGACATCACAGCTCTCCTATGTTGGCTACTCCCAAGGGACAACCATTTTCTTTGTGCTCTGCAGCATGAAACCTGAATACAACCAGAAAATACGGCAAGCTATTCTTATAGCCCCAGTGGCGTGGACTGGGCACCTAACGTTCCCTTTTCTTGATTTTTGGACGACAAGTATAGACGCCGTGTATGCTTTGTTAACGTCAATTGGAATATATGACGTTTTTCCTGATACCCCGCAGCTAAATGTGCTAAATGCAAAGGTTTGCGGCCGTAACCGGATGTTGTTATATCTATGCCAGCTACGTCATTTCTTCATTTTGGGGTTATCAGATATAAGACGGATTCCCGCAGATTCCCGGTCGACTTTTGCTAGCCATATTCCAGCTGGGACTTCATCAAAAACGTTTGTGCATTTCATCAAAGCTATCACCAGCAAGAAGTTCCAACGGTTTGACTACGGGAAGGAGAGGAACCAACTGGTGTACAAAACAGTAGATCCTCCGGATTATGACTTGTCGTTGGTGACCACGCCAGTTTCGTTAATATCAAGTGAAGCTGATTGGTTCAGTGACCCTGCGGACGTGAAATTGCTGAGGGGAAAATTAAAAAGTGTTGTTAACTCTATAAAATTGGATGCGGGTTTAGGAATGACCCATGCTGAGTTTGTGTATGGAATTCACGCCAAACAGTTAGTCAACTATCCTGTTCTTGATATCTTAGACAGAACTACCTAATTGGGAAAAGACTGATTTAGCAAAAGCTCTATATAAAGAATATTATTTCCTACATGCGAGCTAGGAATTAGGTAAGTGGAATAAATTGAATACTTTATTAACATCTCAAGCTAATCAAAATCAATATTGTACAGTCTTAGTCAATGTGTTTCTACTACCTATTCATGTATACGGTAATTAATGAATTACTTAGATTATTTTGCAAATATTAGCAATAAGCGTAAGTACCTATAGTTTTTAATGGAAATGACACCTGTATGTAACCCACCTGATATGAATAAAACACAGTACAAACTCAATAGATATAATTCAATATATTTGCTACGTGAAGTTTGTTATCAATTTTTAGTAAATTGCAGCGACATTTTTGCGAAAATCCCGTTCATTTTATTCACTGCCTAAGCCCTTATAGCGATGTGAAATTCAATCACCGCTGTGCGCTATATGTAACGAGAATTCAGAGTGCCACACTACTACAATCACGGGAACACAATTGAAACACACACACACACGTCCAAGTTCAGAACAAATACCGATACCAAAAATTAAAAAAGTCAGTGAAAAACCCCGAGTCGGTGTCGTGTGCAGGCGAGTTGATGAAATTGCCTCTCCACACCCAATTTAACCTGGAAAACACTCTGTTTTGTTCGAGTAATGAATGCAGCTGGACCGACCGGCAGACCAACTATTGTCGTGTGTCGAGAGTTCGCGATATATCGTCAAGCACTGTCATTAACTGATGCTTGGAAATGGAAATTCATTTTAAGTAAGTTAATGTGTTTCGGTTATTAACTTGAAATGTTGTTATAATTTTGAAATTGTTGATTTAATAATTTAAGTGCTGTTTTTTCATTTGTGACATAAATTCTATTAGAAAGTTAAGTAGAATTTTCTCATTGCACTTCGAATACTTATAAACATTAGACATATGTACGAAGTGTCAACGAAAACATTTTACTTATTGGTCGAAAAGAATTTAAATGATAAATGAAAAATCAGCCCTAAGTTAAACTAATAAGTGTCATAACTCGAATGTGATGTTAATTTATTTTGACCTATAAATACTTGATGAATTGTTTTTCTTGTATCATTTCAATGAACCGTTAACCAACCAGTTCAAGCATTTGAGGTGTTAAGCGAATTCGATCAGAGCCAGATAAGATAAGTCAACAGTATTAATTGCAAATTCCAGTTTGCTGTAAGCTCATTGGACCCTCTCGGTTGTCAAAGGGTTAAGGCAAGGTGTGGTTGTGTATCTGATCTCCTTGAGGGTGAATTTATACAATTAGATTCGGATATTGGTCTATTTAATGTAGCTAAATAGTTTAACACCAATGCTGGAGGCATGCAATTTAGTAAAATATGGAATCAAAACTTTAATTGCTTCGATTCCAAATGTACTCTACACGTAACTTAACTTAAAATATTTCCATAACTTTCTGTCCCAAATATTATAAAAATTTACTCCAAAAAAATGTAAAGTAAGACAAAATGCGTTAATTAGGTAAACTAAACTCGCTTGCGTCATGTCTTAATGCCCGCAAATTTAAGTACAAACATATAAAGTTACCAGCAGCATTTTAAATTTAGTTTAAAGTGTCAAAAGTCGATATCAGCACCATTTACCCCTTACTTAATTTACAAAATTTCGCTCTGTTCTATTAAACAACCATTATTAACCATTATTTCAATTATATCTATTACGTCACAATGCAGAGGGTGACCTAAACAGTTCAATTGTAAACCGCATTGGCCTTCTTTCATTCACGTGCCGAATTATTAAACGTGCTTGTACTTGTCAAAATCACAGTAGAACGTTAAGGTTCCGTAATAATGGTCATGGTCGAGATATGTAAGTAATCATCAAGTAGATAATATATAATGTCTAGGTAATTATTACTGAAAAGTTGCATCAAATCGCTTACCTGTGAGCCAACATCTCATAGCACAGATGTGTTATAGACTATATAACATCATAATGTACGTTTTTAATAGTACCAAATAATTAGCTTTAATTATTTAATCGGAAATAAGGAAGTGCTTTAAAAAGCATTTGTTTTATTAGTACGGAGATAAGAAGGCATTGATTGATTAATTTAAAACAGTAGGTATTATTTTATTTGAAATAATGTATCATTTCATTATTTTATTTAAAAAAATACATTATGTAACAGCGGAAATAACCTTCTGCTTAACTGTTTTTATTCCTTATAGGCGAGTATTAATTTCGCGAATGCGTTTCCCATTGTCACTAACAAGGTTAATTTATTAATAAACATCCGTTTTTTTTATTTTACGAAAAACCAAAAACTGGTTTTTCATGGACGTTTTCTCTTGTTTCCTGTAGAGAAGAGAGTTTGCATAAGAACTTTATTTTAATATTTTAGACAAAGTCAAACTTAAGGTTGCATATATTAAGAGATGTGTGTGTTCATGTCAATTACAATGACATGGTCTAAATTTAGTGAGACCAATATAGGTACCTCTTTTGTCTTTAGCCTATCACATTAGGAAAGTCACAGTAGTTAGTTTAAAGAGTGTTTTCAGAATTGGGGCTATTTATTATACGTACGTAGGAAAGTGCACTACTACCTACCCTTAAAGTTTTATCCTTACCTATAGTACTTCCTAACCTACATTCATTAAGTGTAGATATAAATATACACATGGCGCGCTGTCAACCTGTAGGTACTCGGCTTGACAAGCTACCGCGTGTCTAGATCTAAAAAGAGTGTAGTAAAATACAGGGAGTATTTCACAATTTATTTTTTGGACACGATATTTTAATAGTTAACTACTTTAGGTTTTATTTATATTTAACGTGATTGTTTTTTGTGAAGATATTTTTTAAATACTTATATACTATGTATTTAAAAAAAAGGAGTTTGTACTAGTGTAAAAACTTATTAAGTTACATTTTTAAGAGAAAAAGTTTTTTTTAAACTAATTTGAATATCATATTAGTTTTAAATCATTAGGCTGATTTGAATTTATAAATGATATTTAAATCACTCATGTGATTAATTTTATTATTCAATTACGAAACAACTACATTTTGGACATAACTACCACTTTTATATAATAAATTTGAAATAAAACCTGATTTCCAAAATAGTTTAGGAACAAATTAAAGCTGTAGCAGAATAAGAATAATATTAAAAAAAAACCTCCATCGAAGATTTTTTTTTGTATATTATTTATTTATCCGTAATAAGAACTCTAAAAGCTATGACCTATTTTTAAATAATAAAAAAATACCGCTACAGTTTTCAAATAAATATGCAAGTCCGTTCGGAAATGTGGTTATGCCCGCTCGAGCTGCGATGACGTCACAGACTAGCTGATTTCCTGCTGTCGTTGCTCCATTTATAGAACTTATTTACAAAATCAATGTTTTCAATAAAAAGTTTTATTAGACTTTCTATCGAAGCTGTATTTACGAGAGAAAATGTAAGTTAATATCTTTGAATGCAGCTTCCAGTTTGCACAGAACTTAAATACGTTTAAAAAGTAGAGCGATTGCAACGTTTTATTATTTACTCTAGGTAAGTACTATTTTGAACTTCTCTCAAAAAGGACATGCGAAAAGAAAAGTTAAAAACAAACTTAGTATTAAAAAATATTAGACTGTCATTTTTTCTTTACTAAAATGGTTTTGTATGTGTTCATAGTAATCTCTGATATATTATGTGATTTATTTTTAACTTTTTTTTTATATAATAGGAGCAAACGAGCATGCGGGTCACTTGATGGTAAGTGATCACCGCCGCCCATGACTACCCGCAACACTGTGGGTGTTGGGGGTGTGTTGCTGAGCCTTTGAAAAAATTAGCCACTGGATACCGCACTCACCAAACGAAACGCAGGAACATCGTCCCTACTTCACGTCGGTTTTCTGTGCGACGGTGGTATTTCACCGGCCGAGTCAGCCCAGTAATCGTTGCAGACAGAGCCTACAGCAAGACTCTAACACTCATAAAACTAGTGGCCGCCCGCGACTACGTTCGCGTGGAAGTCGGTTTCCCGTTGGAATGAGAAGTTTTCCCGCGGTAAAAAGTACCCTATATGTTATTCTGTTGTATAACCTATATTTCTTCAAAGTTTCATCCAAATCCGTCGAGTAGTTTTTACGTGAAAGAGTAACAAACATCCATACTTACAAACTTTCATGTTTATAATATAAGAAGGATAGCATGATTATCCACTCGCGATGGCTTATTATTAGCGTATTTAATGTATAACTTTGGTGTTACTTAACCGCTTTCTATGATTATTTTTTATGGAATAGTTAATAATGTAAATTTTTTTAATTAGGGATGATTGAGAGACGTAAGATTAGACGAATATAATCAGAAAGCTTCGAACTGCTAAGCTATCGGGAGTTACACGTGTTATTGTCAGTCAACCATAAAAGATAGACATATGCTGTCATGGATTTTTTTTAATATAAATTTTAGGAGAACATATTCGTCATACATGATTTCTATGTAGCTTTAACCATTTTACACACGCGAACGAAGCTTAAAAAATGAAGTAACTTCTCCCGTTTTCCCAAAATTTCCCTTCACTGTTCTGCTCTTATTAATTAATTGTACCGTAATAAAAAGAATACTCTAAACAGCTCAGGAGTATGAAAAATAATTATACCAAGTTTCGTTCAAATCCGTCTAGTAGTTTTTGTTTCTATAACGGTTATACAGACAGACAGACAGACGGACAGACAAACATTTTACTGATTGCATTTTTGGCATCAGTATCGATCCCTAATCGCCCCAAGATACTTATTTTGGAAATATATTTCAGTACAGAACTGACCTCTTTACAGATTTATTATAAGTTTAGATGGATATTTTAATGGAACTCAAACGTCATGAATACCATTGTTCGTATGTTTTGAAATCCGTTATTCAATTATGAGTACCTACATATTTTGGGTTTTTGTCAAAATTCTTGCTAGGATTTGTAGCTTCAACGTCGAGATTCGTTTTCATTTCAATCTGGTCCAAAAATCCGTGGAGATAAAGCCAATTAGTAATATAGCACCACTACAAAGTATAAAACTTCTTAGATTTACGCGATAATTATTATTTGAAATTAAATCCATTTTAATATATTAATATTAAACTGGACTAAATAAAAATAAATTTAATAATCGCATAAAACCCGTTAAAATAAGTTTAATTTAAAAAGAAAGCTCTCGCTTTCCTATGTTTGTGTGTCTGTATGCTTAGATCTTTAAAATTACGCTACAGATTTTGATAGGGTTTTTAATAGATAGAGTGATTCAAGGGAAAGGTTTATATGTATAATAGCATAGTACGGGAAAAGGGTTTTACTCCGAATTTAACGTATGCGAAGCCGCGGGCAAAAGCTAGTTGCATATAAACCAACAAGCATTCCCTACCTACCAGCCTATCATCTTATCGTTTTCTCAAAAATGAATGTCAACATTGCATCATTGACGAGGTTGTCAATCATTTTTTTTAGAAAGTACATCTCTAAAGTGCCGTTCCTACTGTTAGCTGTAAAAAAAATAAAAGTAATCGGTAACTGGACATCCCTAGCATTCGAGGGACATCACTGGTTGGCGTCACTGGCGGTGGGCGCGAATTAGGATTGAATCTAATGGCGGCTACATGTTGTATTATTATCTATTAATTCATATATAATTAAAGAGATGTTTAATCTTTGGCCAATAAATATTGTTCTTTACACTACGTAATTCATGTACGATATGCAATTTTACGCACTTAGTATAAAGTTTGGTGTTTGCAAGCGAAAGTAGACTTTATTACAAGCTTCGATCTGTGTGCGGTGTGGTGCGCGGTTGTACGCACCGTGGGACCGGTTCATTACGCCCTCTACAGTTTAGATTGGTTCTGACGACACGCGGCTGAGTGCATACGTAATCTGTCCGTGTGTGTGTTTGCGAAACTAAAAATTCCTTATTGGAGGTCATTATAGATTGAAGGTCTGCGTAGAATACTAGTTTGAAAATTAGCATACTTACCTCCTAGAACATGTTTTTATGTCATAATTTGATTTTTATTACGGTTTTATTGTAATTAGATAGGAGTCTTATTGTTATTTTAGTTTCTATATGGATTTTAAATTTAAAAAAAAAACTAATATTTTGATCTAAATGATAAATACCCTTGAAATCTTAATCTTAGACAAGCTATGATAATTATTATTCTTTTTTGCAATCTATTAAGTAAATAAAAGAAAATCAAAGGTTTTTGGAGTCTTTTCGTCAATCAAATCAAAAAGTTAGAAGAGATCAAAAAGTTAAAATTTTTTTTTTATTAAAATTCATCTAATTATTTATGTGTAGTTAATTTTAATAATGTACGCCAACCTGCAATATGTACATATAGTTATCCTCCTACATAAATAGTAATCCTGTACCGGATTTGCCTGGAAGAGATCGCATAGAAATTATTAAAAAGTACAGTTAGACAGTACAGAAAAATCTAAAAGTAATAGGTTTGTTAAAGTAATCCTGACGTTGATTTATAAAAATTAAATACGATCGTTAATTTTTGAAGTTACAAACACTGGAAAAAGGAACGCGGGACTCCGAGCATTACGCGACTGGGACTCGAACCCAGGACCTTTGGATTGCCGGTCCAATGCTCTTCCAACTGAGCTGGAAGAAATTTCGGTGGGTCAACGTAGCGGCGCGGCAACGTAGCGGAGCGACGTTCAGTTTCATAGTCACTTGGAAGACAAAGCCAAATTGGCTTCTAAAAAGCTTGGAGTGCTTAACCGAGCGAGACAGTATTTCAAACCGGCCCACCGCCTTCAACTATACAAGGCACAGGTGCGGCCCCATATGGAGTACTGTTCTCACCTCTGGGCAGGAGCACCTCAATGCTTACTTCTTCCATTTGACAAGATACAACGTAGAGCGGCTCGAATCGCTGGCAACCGAGCTCTTTCTGATCGCCTCGATTCTTTGGCCCTACGAAGAGATATATCATCTCTTTGCGTTCTGTATCGTCTATACAATGGGGAGTGTTCTGAAGAATTATTCGACCTTATACCAGCTGCACAATTCCACCACCGCACCTCCCGCCACAGATTGAAATTCCATCCCCACCACCTGGATAGCTGGCGCTCCACCACCGTCCGTTTCGGGCGGAATTTTCTGCCACGCACTACGCAGATGTGGAATGAACTTCCTGCAGCGGTATTCCCGGCTACATACAACATGGGGCTCTTCAAGTCGAGAGTGTATTCCCACCTCAAAGGTCGGCAACACACCCCCAACACCCATAGTGTTGCGGGTAGTCATGGGCGGCGGTGATCATTTACCACCAGGTGACCCGCATGCTCGTTTGCCCCCTATTAATATTAAAAAAAAAAAAAAATTGACTAATCTTGTATATTGAATCGTCGGTAAAGAATTTTATAGGGTGGCTAAAAAGGTAACGCCCAAATTTTTTTTATGCCTTGTGTTGATTTGGACCTGAAATATGTATGTTCTAAGTTTTTGTATACTTAGTTTCCGAGTTACGATTTTGTTTGAGATTTTTGTCAAAATTCCTACTGGAAAAATTTGGCCACTACAAAAAGAACATTTGGTTTTCAACATAATATTAAAGTTCTAAAAAGGAAGTAAGTAGTAGGTAAGTAGTTTTAGAAATTGCGGACCTTAGCATTCATAATATTAATAAGAAATATTAAGTATTTAGTACGCTATTTTTTACTGAATACAGCCTTCAAACAGCGGGGCGAATATTTTGTAAAATATCATTTTGTCAATATTGTTTCTTTTTGGATTAGATTTTTACGAAAGTATTTTAAAAAATGCTGAAAACTAACCCAGAATAGCTTGATCTGCTCAAAAAATACTTCTTTCGATTTTTTATTTTAAGACGAAAATTCAAGTGGTAACTTACTTACACAATTTCTCAACTTTAGATTAAAATTTTATCAATGATATGGAGTTGATTATTATATGCCTAAATGCACAGTTTGGAAAGAGTTGTTAGCACAGGTTGAGGGCGTTGTTGAGGGCAAAATAAATTAATTTCTTGACATTTTCTAAAATTAAAAAAAAACGGTTTTAAAATTTGTTTTCAATTTATCATTAAGTAAAAAACGAAACGACCCGAATGTGGCGAAGCATAGATACCTACTGACAAATACTTAGTTTACTCAGCAAATATGCAAATATAACACATCTTTTGTGAACGTTGTGAACAAATACATTTAAAATAAATCCTTGCTTGTCACAGTCGAGGTAGCCAAATAACAATAAATACTAACAAATGTACTTAGTAGCCATCTTGTTTCAGTGCCTAATTAGTATGACGATGTGACCTTTTTTATAGAATCAGACCTTTGTTTTAAAAGGAATTTGAACCTGTATTTCGTGCATACAAATCGTGCTTTTGTATTCCTTATTTTCTTTACCCAAATCTTAACAGTTTATTTTTTTCTAACATAATATAACTATACCTATTATGGTTGCGATGATTTCTGCTATGCTTTGTTACTTAATATTCGAGTTTAAACTGAGAGATATAAAAAGGCGAAACCGACAAGTAGTATTGAATTTTTACATAGAAACCTAAACACTAAATTAATATTTAAGGTATTTTAAAATAAATTATAATATTGCATTTCATCACGAAAGATTGGCTAAAATGTTTAAATGGGAAAATAGTTTTTTACTATACTCTATGTAGACGTGTAACATCTCAGTCTCCCCGTGACCACGGCATTTATAAAAAGGCCGAAACGTCGGATAAATAAAAATTATGTAATAAACGCGTAAAATCCGTTAAAATGAGTTTAATTTCAAATTCAAATGATCGCGTAAATCTAAGTTACATTAAGTTATTTTATTTCTTAAATAAAATTTACTTAAGTTTAAAAAAATAATTGATAAATCCGAACTCATTTTTTTAATACCTACTTCAAATCTGTTTCGACTTGAAAGCCTTAAATCACCGTATATATTACCTACCTATAGATACATCCTACCGTCAGGATTGTCTATACCTAAGTACCATATCCAGACACAGTTAGCAGCATTAGTACCACGGTTCGTCACGGGGGGCGCTTCAGAGACACCGACGAGAGAGATCGGACCAAAGAACTTTCAGCTTCGACTGCTTGCAGATTCACGCTCTGAATAATCTCTACTCTGGATCAGCAGTTACAAGGCATTTCAAGTTATGCGAGGTAAGGTGTGAGCGTTGAATGCTTTGGTGTTGGTTTGTCGTAGTTATGGAGTTTTAAATTTTTTTTTACCTAGTTACGTAATACTTATTAAATTGCTGGAACGGTAACGTTCGACGGACATCACTAAATTAGTCTTGACAGTTCGCGCGGATTTTGATTGAATACGGCGTAATGTCGGTTACGTACTGTATTTGCAAATTTTTTACATTTTGTTAAAGAAATATTTAATCCAGTAATTATTTTATGTTAATAGTAGGTAACTATGTTAAAACAATTAAAAGTTACCCACTGGCTTAAAACTTCATTTGTTTTCAATAAAAATACATTTCAACCAACAAAATGGTTCAATGAGAGCTTCAATTATCATTATCGATGCTATTCTTTTCCAGATCTACTATCCTTATTCAACCCACACTCATCCTAAATCAAAAAACAGCAACATATTGCTTTTAACTTTTTAATTACTTTTTAAACCGAACGACCGAAACAAAAGACCATCGCTTCAATCGCAGACGCTGCCTTCAATCAGTGCGGGTAGAAAGAAACTCAATCTGCCCCCGCCACTGCGAGTGACGTAGCAAAATAACATTTACTGTATCAAAAGATCAATAGCACACGAGGTTATATTAGATACTAGTAGCCGCCCGCGACTCCGTTCGTGTAGAAGTCCGTTTCCCGTGGAAATAAGAAGTTTTCCCGCGGTAAAAAGTAGGTACCCTATATGTTATTTGATGTATAGCCTATATTACTGTAAAGTTTCATCAAAATCCATGCAGTAGTTTTTACGTGAAAGAGTAACAAACATACATACAAACTAACAAACTTACACGTTTATAATATTAGGAGTTTAAACGGTTTTGACAAGGATAAGATGGATACTTGATTAGGGTAAAAAGGAAATTATGGTACAAAGACAAGCTTGTATCGACAAGTGGCTATTGTGTTTTTTTAATAACTTCATAAGATGACGACAATTTAGTGATCAAATACCAAACCGCAACTCTCGAACCAGTGTTATGAAGTAAATATGCAATTTTTACTTCCAAGATATTTTTAGAAGGTAATTTAATTTTAAACAGAATTTCTCTTAAGCCTATGGTGCAGATTTACATCTCTTCCTACGTTTTTTTAACAACTTAAAATTACTTACGTTCCAGCAAATACTATCCCATTGACAACATGTTCCTTAATTGCTGTAACAAGCGCCAAACACACAAACTAAACACATGAACACTTTAAACATTTTAACACCAACATATTATTATAGGAATATATACCTTAACCCCCTACAATAAAGGTTACTAAAGCTCATAGTGTAAAGTGCGGTATGTTGGTCCAGTTTCAAACGATTCTTTGCTCAATAATACGTTCTAATTTGTTTAACGGGATCACACGGCTCGATGGTCCCGTGAATTTTCATCTAATTACCCCTTCAGCGGGTTATACGACTTCAAAGGGTTATATAAATACCGGCTTAACAGATATGCCTAGTGGAGTATGGAAAATATGAACATAAAAGGCATGTGTGATTGATTTTGCTCCTCTTTGCAACGTTATGGGTTTATAAGTGGGATAATGTGCAAACTTTAAGCTGTATATAAGAGGTAGGTTGGTGTTCAGTAAATGTATATATATAGGTGTGTATATAATAGGCACTTATAAAGAGGAACAGTTTGTGTGTTTGCATGTTCGCAGTATTACCGATCCGATTTTTTAAAACTTTCTACAAATTGAACGAATTCTCAATTTCTAGAGGCTAAGTCTAAATAGAATGAAAAGTGTAAATGAATGTAAGTATACAATTATATGTGTTATTAGTTATATATATATAAATATCCATGTTAAAAAAATTTTAGGTAAATAGATAAGAAAGTTTCTAGCAGAAAATCCCTTAATTTTACTTTCCTAAAACCACACTTTGTGCTGGTATTGTTATAAAGTAAAGAAATGTAGGGTAAGGTGGTATAGGAGCACACACTTATACTTCGTTCGGTTAAAAGAATACAAATAAATTGATTATTCTAATCAGTTCTCATTTTAATTGAATAATAATCTAATAACATAATTATATTGTGAGTTACAACTTCTTAGTTAAATACGATTTTGAGTAATTAAGTAAAAAACAAAGATTGGCATTTGCAAACTCTTACACACACAGGTGTATAAGTATACGCACGGGGGTCGATAAGAGTAGTGCGTATAGTAATCATTACAAAAGTCACAAATATAGGTGCCAAATTCTATATAAGTGGTGCATATTTCATGCCACCAAATCTACACTTCGCACACCGAATCCAGTCATCTTCTTCATCTTCCTCTTTGTATACTTCTTGACATCCTCCACAAGTATAAATCATATTTGGTTTGGCTTTTGTGTCTTTCGTCTTCTTTTTGAAATTTTTCGTGTTTTTTAGTTCCTTATCATCAGTCTTTTTTTGGTTTAGGGTTTGTAGTTAGTGGGTTCAGTTCTTTACTCTATGTGGTTTATTCTTCTCTTGTGTAACTTAGCGTACTTACTCCGCACCTCCGCTCTGCGTCATCTTACACTACAGTATCTTTTGATGGAATCAAACCTACGACCATCTAGCGACCATTCGCAGATTTATGTTCGTTTGCAATATTTTATTTTATTTGACTATATCAACATAACCTTGATAGAACGGCATTCGAAAACAATAATCGCCTTGTATGTAATACATCACGCTTTTGAGTTGTAATACTTTAAAAATGCTGAAAATAATTAACAAATTTCAAAAAAAAACTTTTAACTTACCTCAGATTTAACTTAACCTCTTTTAACTTACTGCACGTCAGATTTTTTTTTCGTGACCCACTCCTGCACTTTGGGCCAGTCTAAACACAACTTAAGTTAGCCTTAAGCTTTAAGTATCATTTTAGTCACAAGCTTCACTGCGTACTCTTATCGCCCGCGTACTCTTAGAACAGTTTACCCTATCTTGCAGTATTTCTGGCTCAAATGTAATCTAAAACCATTGAAGTAAATAAAAGTATTTAACATAACATAGTTATCGATATTTTAACAAGAGTGCTGTATTTATAAAAAAGAATAACTCAGTTTAAGTAGAACTTCGCGCAGTGGACAACAATTATAATAGCTTTTAAATTTAAAAGCTTTACGACAGCTGCCGGTTAAAGTAATGCATTACGTACAGAATATCGAATATTTTCCAGTATTAATTATTTTATGAAGTCTACTGGAACACATTATTGTTTAGTAACATGTATGTATGTAACAGAAATCGGTGTTTTGTATGTTTAATGGTTATTTTATAAAGTTAGTTGAAAAAAGTGCACTTAAAACGATTCAAATATTTTTTAATTTGCCTATTGTAAAGGTATCTTAAATAACTACTGTTTAATTCTTGACTGTGTAAGGTAGTATGTATCTTCACCTACCCTCGGCTGAAGTCTTTTTTGTAACCGCTGAGCAAAGCGGATTGGGCATAGAATAATATTACTCAAAGTTTTGAGAAAATGAAAATATTTAAGAAAACGTTGGTCGTTTGTGCATGAGCTCTTGTAGTGCCGTCCTATCACGCTTTCTACTGACGTTCAGTGAAGTGCTGGAGTATCGCAACGTTTGCAATACTGTGCTGCAGCAGTGTTTGTGCCAACAGACGCCCTTGGACTATAGGTACGTTTAAACCTTGGAGCTCCACTTACTGAGGCTGGTGGTGGAAGCTTGAGGTTTGTGCAGCTTTATATATTATCTTTGACAGGCAAGAGTTCGTAGTTCAGCCGCTCATTAAAATCATTGTAAATTCCTTGAATTGAATACCTAAAGGTCCTTCGAATCAGTGGATGATTTGACCAGCCCAAAAAACTACTATAACACATAAAATCTAGTAAAATATAGCATTTTAAAAAAGTGGTGTTTAATATTCATAAATTTAGTCACTTTTTTAAATTAATTAAACTAATCGATGTGACATAGCACTTCAAAAAATATGCTTTTTATATTTAAAACCCCAAGTCCATAGTTCACTGCCTTATTCGAGGGTCGTATGACTATACGGTTCATCGAATTTAAAATCGATATTTCGAGTGCGCAAAGAGAGTGTAAAGCGTTCTGTAGGTTAAGATGGGTCCTCATCGGTTCACAGCATACTCATGAATTATTAACAGGTTCCGACTACTAGGTAACCTACACTCCACGCTACCCTAAAAAGAACAGATAAAAGAACTAACAGTTAGTAGAAAGAGACAGAAAACTGATTGCGAAATTTGGTAATGCTGCCATCTCGCTCACTCGAAAGAAAGCGGGAAAGTATGGTTGGATTTGCAAATCGAATAGCAAGTAAAACGATATTTTAGTTCCAGAATTCAAATAAGCGAAATTATTAATTCTAGTCTCGGTTTAATGGAATTAGTCATTGTGACTGAGTTTTGTTATTAAAGATACTTACTACTTACTTATTTAAATCTACCGTAGGTCTAATCTTACTAGGTAATCCTAAAAATACTTACTATAAATATAGAACCGAGAAGTATGTATGTGCTCAGTTATTGATTAATAACATTCATATTATTATTATATTAACACTATTTCATCTATATGAAATATTTATATTGTATTTCCACTACTAATTTATATAACACATATATTTAAGAGAAACGCAGAACCCTGTCTTTTCTTACAATAATACTGAAAATTTACTTATGGAAATTTAGTACAGTATTCATATTCGTATCTGTATCGTTATTTTATCGTTTTCATGAAACATTAAAGAAAGTATTGTCAGTATTTATCTTAACGAGGTATTCTGCGGATCCTTTAACAAAAGGAATTCTTTTAAGTTCCCATTTTACTTTATAAAAAAAATGTGAGTTATTTTAGACATGCCTATGTATTTTTTGGTAAATTTGTAAAATCTTTATAATGACATTCTCAAGGCGACTCTTAATACATACATTTATTTATTTCCTTCATTATTTTAAGTATATAACAGCGAAAATAATTCCTATTTTCGAATAAATAAAAACTGTAGGTAACAATAGCATTGAAGCTTAATAAAATTGCTGAACTAATAAGATAGTAGCAGGCTACCTCCACTAGTGCCTATTAATTTAGTAAAAGAGAAAAATGGAATTTCCTCTCGGATTTTCTTTTCTTGGAAACTTCAATAAATTATTACACCTTCAATACTATCTTGAATTTTATCTTCAATCCTGACTTATTGAGAGTTGGAAATTGACTTTATGAAAGGAAATTCAAATCTTGTAGCAAAATTTATTGGTATAGGGGAGCGAGGGGCTTGTTGTAACAGTTTTCAGTAAAACTAGAATATCTTGAGATCTATTGATTCAATTTCTACTAAATAAAGATTGATGGATACTGTAACTCTTCCTCTACCAAATCAAGTAAAAATAATATCATAACTATTGGTCATTATTTAACAATCAATTATTTTCTAAAAGAAGTGCGGTGTTACAACTTACCTCGTGCTTGGGGCAAGTTGTAACGTCTACCGGGGCAAGTAGTAACGACAATAAAAAACGAAATTAATACCTCTAATCATTTATTCTTGATTTATTTTTAACAAAATTGACATCTTTCCAAAGTAAGTATTATGTAATTCTTATCAAAAATCAACTCAAATACACTTTTTTGTAATCAATACTTAAAATTAAGTAATTAAGAGTTTTATTTAGTTAAACACTACTTATAATCATAATAGCACTTTTAAATCACAGTAAGTAATTAAATTATTTATTTCTAATACACTCTATCCAATCTTTTTTGTTTGTATCTGTGTAAGCTTCACCACATACCAGACAATGCATGTTGTAACATGTTACAACAAGCCCCGGGATTTTGTTACAACTAACCCCATGGTATGATTTTTAACATTTATCAAGATAAGTATTTAAACAATTTAGCAATCATAAAAACTGTTATACAATATCAGAGATAGATAAATTTGAATGTAAATAAGATGTAGAAAATTTGAAAATAGGCAATATTAAAAACACAAACCAAAATTTTACGACAGTACAATTTTATATCACCTGGCAGAAATGATGGGAATGCTCACATTTGCTCACTGCGCCAACCGGCGGAACACTGGCTATGGCAATATGATGTGGTGCGGTTTATGGGTTAAATCGAGTCAAAGATATAAGTTAATAGTGTTGAAGATCCTGGTGAAAAGAGCCTGTTACTACTTACCCCTGTAACAACAAGCCCCTCGCTCCCCTAACGAATATTGCATTTTTTATTTACAACTATTATTGATAAAACATAAACCTGTTTAGGGTTCAGAATCAGATTAAATAAAGAAATAAGTAGATACTTACCTATTAGAATTATTAAACATTAAACTTTTTAATTCTTTTTTTGTCAAAATTGGTAAGTAGGTACAAATTGAATTTAATACCTAGGTAACTGTTTCAGTTTATTTAATAGGTACAAAACAGATCCTTATCTTAACTCTTGGCTAAAACTGTGCTTAATACAGATCTGATTTAAATAAAAAAACTTAAATTTTCCTTTAAACAAATTTATCAAGACTTTACTTCCCAGACCATTTTGCGTAAGACGTAGGCCACCCATCTTCCCGCGGGTATCTAACCGCCTGTGAAACAGCTCTCCACGTTACCTTACACCCATAACCATACCTCGACTTTAATGTAAGTGCCTACATGAACTTAAGCGTGTAGACCATTTCCACTAAGTAACACGATAGTTCACTTAATTCTGGTAAGGTAGGTTAGTAAGTAAGGTAACCAACATTAGATACAGACTATAAAAAGTGTCCGCTTCCACTGTTAAGGTTTACACAAGAATCGCAGAAACTTTGCTTTAGCTCTTGTTACGTTACTATTGATAAAAAGTAGGTTACTTGACTATTGATGTCAGGAGTACGACAACTGGCATGACTTCCGCCCGCACAACACAATATGGCGCTAGTGTTGCGGAAATAAGACGTCATTCACGAGCCGACGCGAGCGCCGAGCGGACGCGTCACTCACGCGCGTCACGATAAAATAAAATGATTATAACATGAAATTGTTGTTATGCGACATGCGTAGGGTTTGGTAAATTAGCTTTAGCTAAGTTTGTGGATTATTTTATGATTTGGTTTCTTAAAAACTTTGTACCCAGAAGAATAATGGCATTTAAATTGGAGGGAGAAAAGCCTAAATATACCTGCTTAAGTTTCTCCTAAACCGTATGTTTTTGTTTATTTCTGTTTTTAACTGTTTATCTAACAATATTCTGCTGTCATTTGTTTTTAATTTTACAACTTTCATTTATTCCTATACCGCATGCATTCTCCTATATCACTTTTTTCATTATTTTCCAATTTAAATCCCCCTAGTTTCTTTATCGCCATTTCACTTACATATACTGTTTCTAGTGACCACGGTACAATAATTGACATGCCACATCCACAAAAGAGCACATATTGTACAAACTCTGCTGATAGTGTCACCAACCGCGACGAGCGGTCAGACCGCAGCGTGGGGGCTTGTGAAACTATTATATGCTGTAGGCAGTGCTTGGACATAAACTGACACGGTTTGAAAGAACAATAAATTTATTATTAAAACAAAATAACTGAATATGAAGTTATAGTAATTGGGAGAAATAACTTTTGATGATGTGACCTTTGTGATTGTTTTTTGCCTTTTGTATTTACTTACCATTGAATTGTACTTAAAGATAATATAGAAATAACCTTTGATTAAACTAAATTTAAAGCCCAGGAAGAGTAGGTACTTAGAATTATTGACAAAACATTTTATCAATTCAAATTTAAAACAGGATTTATGCGGTAGCGATTAAAAATCATTATAATTAATAAAAAGAAATGCGCACGATAGTTAAAAACATCATCTATCTTTTGCAATAGATTTTGAGTGCGTTAACAATCGCAATCAAAGTTACCTTAATTTAAAAAAATGCTTGACTCTCGTAATTAACAGACTAAATACTATACTTTTTGTTTTAAAATTTTTTTTTTATGTTCCCATGTGTTAAAAATCAAAAATCAATCAAAAGTCATAAAAGGTCACCCTTTCCAGCTATTAATTAATTATTTTTTAGACACCGAGCTATCATGCACGTTAAGTTTGTGGCACTATAACAGTAAAGTTGCGTCAGACAGATGATTCTTAGATATGTGTCTGTTTTGACGAGGGGTTTCATACAAGTGCTCATTGTAGATAGCAACCACTGACGAAGGATCCCATTATTGTTAATATCAGTGAAGGCTGTGTTTCAGATGGTGTAATTTGCTAAATTAGTAAAAGTATGATTTAAAAGTGATAAAGATATGATTGGTTGTTTTTTGCGGCCTAAATCCACATTTTCTTAGTCTTATATTCTTACTACTACTTTACATTTTAAGAATATTTTTGTTTTTGAATAGATCTGTTGAAAAATGCAGTTTATGAAAAGGTTTTCTGATGTTTTTTAAAAAAAATACTTAATTCAATGTATGGTCAAAATATTAATTCGCATTATTAAATTGCAAATACTGGGTACAAACTATGATTGTGCCATATGTTAAACGAAATTACGATTTTCAATAAACGAAATACAGATTTAAACCCAGTTAAGGTTCAACTTTTCCTAATCACATCTACCACTCTAAGCAAAATACCGGTACAATAGAGTTTCCTAGCGGCCACTTCAATTCGCCCCGTGTTCGCAGTATACATATTTGTTCCTGAAAAATCTACAACAGAACTTTTGGTTTTCCTATTGATTCAGCTACGCCTGGGAACTTTTGAGGGCAGTTTATAAAGGAGGTTTTATATCAAGATTATATTTGAAACGAGGCTTTTTGATGTAAGAACATTAATTTGCTTTGATTAATTTACTTTTTGAAGATTTTTAGGTGCTACGGGCTACGGCGTAGTATGGAAATAAATTTATGCTCTAATTAACCATACAGCAAGGTAGTAGATTTTCTTTCTTATTATAAGATTTATTTATAAAATTGATGAGAAGTTTTTAGCGTGTCTGGTATCAATTAACTTTGTAATATTGTATTCAGGAAATCGGACCATAACATAAATGCATTAGGCAATCAAAGTGCACTGTATGTTACATATTTTCTATAAAACCTTGGTATTAATTAAAACTGTCATTCAGTAAAATCCCCGAGCTATTAACCTATTAAGGTTTCAAACTACATGGCATATGTAAAACGCTTTATTAATGTATCTCCCATATGCTGTAATTCAATTTTGCTTCACTGAAGGCGACTCGTAGCTGTGTGTGTAGACTGCATGTGTGTGTGTGTGTGTGTGTATGGACAACAGATGAACTTAAAAGCCGTTTTAATTGAATTGGTCTCAGATTGCACCGGCTCGTAATTGTGTTAGGCGCAAACATGCTCGGAGCTACTAACTGAGCGCCTTTTTTATTTGTGGAGGAATCGTCGCTTGTTGCCGCTTTAGTCGATTCTTTAATCGATTTACTAGATTAGGTGAAGTTTGTGTTTAATAATGTAATGTATGTTTAAGTTTGCTCTTTGTTTTAAAACTATTACTAATACTTAAGTATTTCGTAATGAATCAAAAGTGTACTGAAATAATAAGTACACTGGTAAATTTTACCAGTGCGATGTTTTGATGTTGAGTTTCTCGTATTTTATAAATAAAATAAAATGAGTTCGAGATATAAAATAAAATATAAAAATCATCTGTTTATACCAGATTTCAACTTAATTAGCGATCCCTGTATTTACGAAATAGCAATTACCGTCCGCCTCTCAGTATCCGATTTTGCTGAAGGCAAGATTTTTTATCTGGCAACTCTCACCACTCGAAAACGTGGAGGTTTTTCTCTTTTACACTCAAATGGCAGAACCAATTATAACTTGTTAGTAATCCTCTTATAGGGCTGTCGACTTGGACATAACTGAGTTTATCCATATTCAATTTTGATCCGTCGTCGAAAATAGAACGATTCGATTGAGAATTGCCTTCGAATAGAGCCTTCTTTCTTGTCTATTTTCAATGTCCACTGAAGTGTTGTAATTTACGCGTTGTGTTTCATATTGTGAAAGGAGGCACTTTCATATTTTATCGTTGTTTGAAAGAGGAAAAAATGCAGGAGGGGCTAGCAAGTCTATTTTTCACGTAATTGAAGCCACATACCGTATAGACTTGCTACCTTTATAAGGCTTAATATGTGTTATGGGGTGTAAAATTGTCAAAGTGCAAATAATTGTTTCAATTACTTGGCGACACCGAGTTCTGGGTTGCCATTACAAAATACGTGACGCGAATGTTTACGACGTGTTAATACACACAAATCATTTCAACAAGAAAAAGTACAAGAAATAACTGTTTACACAGATTGTAAAAAAGTTCAAACTCTTTCCTTTTAAAATGTTGGCTAAGAGAAATGTTTTAAGCTTTTTGGTTAAACTTAAAAGAGCTTCAATGTTGTTACTTAAAATATATTTTATTTCTTTCTTCTTCGGTATTTTACAATTTACTTAACAATATCTTTATACCTTTGTGAAATAAAGCTACAATACTGAAAACTGATAGTTATTAAAGTAAAAAGAATAACTTGATTTTTCTTTTTTATACGCATGTCTATCCTACTAATATTATAAATGTGAAAGTTTGTGAAAAGGTATGAGAGTATGTGAGTATGTATGGACGTATGGATGTTTGTTACTCTTTCACGATGAAACTGTGCAGTAATACAGGTTATACATCAGAATAACACATAGGGTACTTTTTACCGCGGGAAAACTTCTCATTCCCACGGGAAACCGACTTCCACGCGAACGGAGTCGCGGGCGGCCACTAGTAAGTAATATTTTAGTATGCTGTCTGCCGTTGAATCTATTTAAGATCCCACTTAAACAAAAGCTAATTCAGGTGAAGTCAATCCACTAACTTCCACTGGATGTAAATTAGGAAGCTTTAATATTCATGATCTGGAGAACTGTTAAAAATGCTGACTGCCACTGCAAACTTAATATAGGGTGTCGGTAGCGCGCCTGATTTCATTTCATAGCAAAGTTTGTGTTCAAGTTATGTTTACTTTAAGGATATAGTTTGTTTACTGCATTGAAATGAAAACTGCGCTTTTATTAACAGGAGTTCAACCTTAATAATAAAATTAAACCGAGATCCGAGAGCGACCCCTTTCCTTGAAAAAATACAAAACCATTTCAACGTAAAACGATACCAACTTTAAATAAAAATAAAAATAATGATTGTATTGTATGCAATAGAATTGAATAAAACCTGCATTGCACTAATGGGACGTACTATATCTGGCAGGTAATTTAAGAGCGTTTTTACAATCTTTTATAGTCTGAGATCAGAAGCACGATTTTTATCGCCATTTTCAATTACGGCATAAAGAGCATTTTCCGCTTTTAAGGCTCTGAGATGCATTTTATGAAACGTAATTTGATATAGTAGTTCATTAGGTACTTAATTGAGCATCTCCGTAAGAGGCTAATTGCTAAGATAGGTAATAATTTGATTAATGGCTGGTATTAATGAAGTAAACTTTTTATCGGTCTGTTTTCAATTAAGTTTTTGTTAACTTCAAACTAAGATATTATTTTAATTTTTATAATCGTTTATCCACGGCAAATTTTATAGATTGTATGTCAATGTAGGTAGGTACATGTTGATTGTTTTTAACACAATTAGTTTCTTTGCCTTTTTTACTACAATCAACATCAATCTACACACTGTAAATGTACTTATTTATAATTCAAACTGTGAGCAAAGTTCTTAGTATTAATCATGATCATATACAGAAATAGTATTAAAAAGGAAATAAATAAAACGAGAAAAGCTCGGATACTAAAGCAAGTAATAGTGTTAAACAAGCAAATACTTCCTTTATTTATTTTTATATTTTTATTTTCTATTTAACTGGTCTGCCGTAGCATGTTGAAGCAGGAATAAGCAGACGCCATTTTCTGAAAATGTTACACTCATAAGTTTTTCTCCATTTCTAAATAGTACGTAGCAAAGCTTGTATCCTAGTCTGTTTGTTTATTTATTCAACTTAGGTACTATTTTAAATTACACAATAAAATAAAATAAAAATGCGAATTTCACTAGCAACGAGAGGCTTAAAAGAGCAATAGTGTTTTGAAAAATAGTCTCTCAATGAATTAAAATTCCATGTTCTCTATACAATTCTACAAAACTCCATCCGTTTGTAGTACCTACAAGTGAGTCCAATAACTGACATATTCATTTTTGCATATAGTTTTCTTACACTGGAGTAGGTTTCCAAGGAGACCTCGTCAAAGCCGGCTTCCTTGATCGGCAGCTGCCTCAGAGAACGCTGCATGATGAGCACCAGGTAGGGCCGGATCACCCTACCGCTGGAATTCCAGAATTTGCAGCCCCAGCAGGCATCACACACCGCATTTACCTGGAGTTTCAATGGTGTTAATGAATAGGAGATATATCATACATGTCAGAAGTTAACCGTAAAAATTTCGTAATTTTACAAAAAAAATAATGTAGAATGTAGGTACCTCAAAATATAAATGACTAATATATCCATTGCTAGTGCCTTCCCACAGTACCTATTTATTGTTGTTTTAGAATTATGGAATTCGGTTAATGCATGGCAAGACTGTTGGTTGCTTATAAGGTAGATTGTAATCCTTCTAATATTATAAATGTGAAAGTTTGTGAGTATGGATGTATGGATGGATGTTTGTTACTCTTTCACGTAAAAACTACTGGACGGATTTTGATGAAACTTTACAGTAATATAGCTTCTACATCAGAATAACATATAGCGTACTTTTTACCGCGGGAAAACTTGTCATTCCCACGGGAAACCGACTTCCACACGAACGGAGTCGGGCGGCCACTAGTATTATTATAATGGGTTTACATTTATTCAGTTGTCTTAGGTGACAAAGTATTATGAGGTTTTGAAATTCTGTTCAACTTACCTTCATAGCAAGGAATGTGCACAGAAAATTGGGTATAAAATAGTTGACGCACGTAGCCACAAACAGCAATATTAATATTGCATGGACCTCCCCATCGTCGAATTTCTGTAATATCAAAGTAAGAAATAAAAATATGAGCATGGTAAAAGATGTGTTATATGATTCAATAAGTACTGTATGTTTTTAACCTTGGGTCTATTTTAATATCTACCAACATTTGGGAAACAAAGTTTTTGATTGCAAGATGTTTTTTTTATATCCTACTTATATTATAAATGTAAAAGTTTGTAAGTATGGATGTATGGATGTTTGTTACTTTTTCACCTAAAAACTAATGAATAGACATTAATGACATTATATAATAGGTATAGCTTATACATCTGAATAAATATAGGCTATAATATAGATATAAAGATATTGTGTGTATTGTCTTAAATATTAAGTAAGTAGATAAAAATATTAGGTGAAAATCTACCATCTGCGAGCTATTCTGGCGTGCGCTGCCGAAACCACTGGAGTTACTCATATGTAATGTATGATGGAAGTTTTTACCTTAAATAGTCCTACAAATTGTTACGTTGTAATAAAGGGTTCCCACGCGGACGAAGTCGCGGACGGCCACTAGTTCAAACATAGTTCAGGGAGGTTGCAAAATTCGGGACTAAATAATAATAATAATAATAAATCTCCAGACTGATACACATACTGTGTGGCCCTAAACTAAGCAAAGCTTGTACTATAGGTACCACACAATGGACTAGGGGAGAACCTAGTTACACCCAGACACGAGCCAATATCGAAAAACCATTTTTACGAAATTGGCCCGACCCGGGGATCGAACCCGGAACCATCCGCTTAGCAGTCCGGTATACATACCGCTGCACCACAGAGGTCGTAAATATTGTTGTCAAGTATAATTTGAGTAAATATGATATAACCTCAGCCGCGCAGAAGGCAGTAAGACAAGCCACGGGGCCACACATCTTCTGTTCAAACATCAACATCTTTAAGTAGACCGCTGAGTAGTGATCCATTAGACTGAAAAATGAAAAAATATATTAAAATACTACTAAAGAAAGGAAATCTCAAGTTAGACGTGTCTTTCTATATTTTTGTAAAGTGGTTTAATTTTGTTCAACACAAACACGGGGCAGCCATGAGTGCTGACGTTATTTTTTTAGCATGAAGGAATAAACCTTCCTTTATTCCTCGATAGCTTTTATGTAGGTACACGCTAATACGTTCCCGGTATGATCTTCTTGTAAACTTCAACTCTAAACGAGTTTCCGGCACAATACTCTCGCGAAATTTACTCACTCACATCAATTCTTTGCCAATTCATTTATTTGATGCAACTTTCTCTTTCGTTTTTTTATTCCGGTTTTAATAAATTTTTGAATTAGCTTACGTATACATAGACTGGTGTTGCTTCACGATTAGCGCAATCTCACGTTTGATGAGCTGCTCGTAGTACTTCTCTTCTTCAATAGTTGTTGCTGGTTGGACCTCGTCGAACAAGTCTTGGAGAGCCCACATCACAAGGTCAGCCTTTGTGGTTATATGTCGGATCCATACTATCTGTGTTTGCAGCATGACTTATGAAACAAAAGATATGACTGTCACCCACACATTTAATATAATAAGATATGCTTTGTAGTTCCTGCATGGTCCAGCTACGCTTGCATTTAATATGAATAGAATACTTACAAGTATAATTATATCCGTACAGTATTACAGATACGTTGGCAAAAACAAAAAATATTTCGTACACCGGTGTAGCGTGAAAATCAACTCCTGGAGCCCAAAACGGAAATAACAGTGGTCGTGTTTTATTCTGAGTTTCGTCATACGTCAGGTAATAAAACGCCAAACAAGCACTGGCAAAGATAACCATTCCAATTGATATGAAGTTAATGAAAACGATGATCTTAAGACACATCTGCCAGGTGAAGAGCTGGTTTTCGAAGAAGCGTGTCCTGTCAAAAAAAAACATATAAACCAAAAAGAATTTTACGCAAAAGAAGGACTGAAATGCAAGGGCTATTACTAACCTGTATTTAGACCCAAAAGTGCAGATGTACTCGAAATCTTCTTTCATCATCTTCAGAAGAGCGTGAAAGTGCTTCGTGTCCTGTTTGGTGCATCGCAGTATCATGAGCTTGTAGAGAAGAACTATTAGATAAGTACCAGCCTCGGTGATGAGTGGTATCTCCCGAAGATTGATCCCGTTGAAGATGGCGAGCATGCAGAATGTTATAGAGGTCATGGTGGAGAGCGCCATGTAGACGACTGATACGTTGCTACAATAATGAAGAAAATGTCTTGTAAGCTCGGGTAATAACCGTGATTTGTGTATGAAATGTAGCATATTGAAATAGGCACGTTTTGCCAAATGTTGTTATTATCATCACAGGAAGTTCTATCCCACTATTTAAAGTGTGGCTGTGCACATAATTCTTTATTGTGAACTTTTGCGCTGAGACCAGGTCATTTGTTTTGCCTAATTACATCATTTTTTCGTAAAAACTACTGGACGAATTTTGAAGAAACTTTACAGTAATATAGAATGTAGTTATATCAGAATAACACATAATGTACTTTTTTCCGCGGGAAAACTTTTAATTCTCACGGGAAACTGATTTCCACGCGAACGGAGTCGCGGGCGGCCACTAGTAAATAAATAAAGGCGTAAAGTAGCCGAGTGTCTAATGAACAAGTTGCTCTCGAGTTTCAATTTCTTTTTTTACACGCCCCAAACGTAAGTGATTCTTGAAAATACCCCTTTGGCATTCTAAGAGAAATAAAAACAGTTCAAGTAATGAAAATATTGATGTTAATATTAGTTTCTCAGATAATTGGCAGGTGAAGCTACATACTTTTTTTTCACCGTAAGTGCTCAAAGATAGAAGTGTTTTTTTTTATTTTTACCCTATTAATTGGTACTGAATTAATGCAATCACTTAAAGTATCATTTATTCAGGTGTATTAAACAGTATGCAGAACCCAAAAAAGTTGATATTTAATTAAATGGCATGAAAATAACTGAGCGATGGGAGAATTTTCTTAAAAAACAAATTTTGTACGGTATTTTGAAAACCATGACACTTCGAACCAATTTCGAATCCCAGTCTGAATCAATTTAGGGGATCTGCAATAAAATATTGGATAACCGATTTCAACTCCTTTACAAATGAGCATAGCATCGTTTGACAGTAATTATGGTTGAAGTAGACTAGAAAATGCTATTGAAGAATTACTGTCAACCGGATTTGAAATTCAGTGGACAGAGTAGGTATACAACAAGATTCTTTCTTTCGACCCGAAGCTAATAGGTAGGTGTGTTTTAAATTACAAACAGTATCATTTCATAAGTTTACTATTTGAAATTCCATTTTTTATTTTCCATGGTTAATCGTTTTTTTTCTATTTTTCTATGACCCCCAGGCATATTCCTTGCATAGCCAATCCAGACTATCGAATACTATCAAAATAGCCTAACTTACACCAAAATAAGCGGACCCAAGTTTGCAAACTCACGTATACAGAGAAACCGGTTCATCCAGGCAGCCGTACCACTTCAACATGAGGTAAACTGTACGATAATACTCATTTGCATCCACCACTCCTTGCGTGGAGTCAAAGCCATCTTTATTGTAGTAGGATTTCAGATTCTCCATGCTTGGTGTCAGTTACAAAGCAATGATTTCAAAGGATTGAATTTCTAGCAAATTGATCGCGACATTTATTTGATTGTGACCTATTCCGTGTCGAATTTGATTCGGGGGCTTATGACAAATGGATGGAGCTCTTTTCACGAAATTGATTTCTTGGCGTTAGCGAGATTTATTTCGGTTACCGAGGATTGTTTGTTACTTTACTGTCGTTATTTGGTTTGTTGGATTGCTGTGTTGGTTTTAGCGGGATTAGTTAATTGCTTGTCTCTTGTTTATTATGATTATACTTTTGAACAAAGCGTTGTCCTTGCAAATAAAAATAAAAAGTAATAAAGATTTTTCCTGTTCCTGAGTGTTCACGGTATACTCCACTTTATCATAGATGGTACCAATTTGATGAAAAATGTGCTCTTTCATTACTCAGTTCTGAATTGGGAGTTCCTCGTCGTACTGCTACAAATTATTTTGCTCTGGCCTCGGGGCATAGGACATTACGTATGTACTTATTGTGTGGCATCTGGTTCCATTGAATTTTCTTTCACGTATTTAAAAAATCAATATCGTTTTTGAAAACGGTTTTAAAATTGTACATTTTTATTATCATTAATTACCTATTACTTTGTTTTTATACAGAACTATTTAGTACCATTTCCATTATGTTAATGTGCAGTCTGTTTCATAGCTTACTGGTGTTTCGGAATCCTAAAATAATTCAGGTAATAATTAAAACAAACGACTACAAATGTTCAACGATAAAGTGCAGAAACTATTGAAGAAAGGGCGCTTATTCTGAGCTTATCAATAAATATTTATATTTCGAATTCGAAGTCTGTAAAAAAAGTAAATAAATACCTACACGGGATCGCTGATTAAGGAATAGATAAGGAATTTTAAGCAGTTTTCCTAAAATAGAGTTAATAAATGTTTGTTTTGCCTAACAATTGATCATTTAATATGTAATTTCGAGCCGGCCCTCTACCTGTCCCTAAATGTAAGCAAAGTGAAATTAGGTGCCAACATTATGTGGACCCAACGTAATTGTATTTATATCCTGTCCTCTATCAATTTCTCGGTTGAACGATATTGAAACTGTTATTTTTGAATTGTGCCTTTCATCGGGTTAGTTTCAAAATTGGAATTGTCAAAATCAAACGTTACCTTTGTAACATACAGAAGATAGACGTTGAACGAGTTTATTTTAAAATAGAAATTGAATTTTGATGAACATTTTAGCCAAAGTTCAGTACGTTTAAATATTAGAATTTATATGGAGTTATGCCTGAGGGGCTATTACGTAAGCCAATGGTAATCGAATGTCATATTTTCAACAATTCTGGAAACAGTTAAAATTAATTAAAATCATAACGGTTTTGGGCTTAATAGATTGGCTTACCTACGCAATAGCCCCGCAGGTTTTTAAATATTTAATTTAAATAGATTGATATATACGGAAGCCGTGAAAACAGATAGAGTCTAATGTTACTTTTCATATCACTGTCGATATATATCGATTGGTTTGAGAAAAGACCCCCACCTGGTCCCAGCTGGTAGTTATTAAACCTTGGCTCTGTGTTGTCACATTTCTATTACTTCTGTAATTACCATTATCTGTCACATCCTGATGTACTAGTTTAATCTCCAAATATTAAAGTTGGTCATACACTTCTGCAGGTTCTATGTTTGCATCCCGTTTTAAATGGAGCTGTCTGAAAGATAAGTGCTTTATAGTTTGGGATATTTAGGAATTCGAGAAGCTATTATAAATGATGGTAGAATCTAGTTTTAATTAATTGGTTGTTATTACAGATAATAGATGCTTGCTAAGTGTTATGCTAAGAGATGACTACCTAATTGGTGCAGCGGTATGTATACCGGACCGTTAATCGATATGACCCGGTTTATTGCTGTATTTTTGTAGTTGGCTCGTGTCTGGGTGTAGGTAACTAGGTTATCCCCTAGTCCATTGTGTTGATATATATAGATAAATACTATAATAAAAGCCTGCGCTTTGTTTTGGTTCTGGAGATTTTTATTATTATTTTGAAAGAGGGTTTAGCTTGAAAGGATTTTAGCCTTAAGGGTCCAGAGTTTTTCCAAAAAAAAACTATTTAATCTATTTTCATTCAATCTTTTCATACACCCCTAAAGCAATATCGATGCTAACCGATTAGAGTATCGAATAATTTATCTCCGTGTTGTATAGAATCGTATGTGAGCTTTCACCCTCGGAGCGGAAGTGGAAAAGCTCAATTAGGTGACGGCGACCGGATGTGAAAAATTAATGTGTTCCGTAATGGCGGCTAGAGCGTTTCCGTTCTAGAACGATTGGCGGTTAGAGCCAACTTCCGTTTTGATACCAATTACTGGAACAGAATGAATGACACCAGCTTGGAATATTTCTGCTCAGAAATATGGGCAGAGCAAACGAGGCGTGGGGAGTGATTCTACTATTTGTGACTTTGCAAAGATAGTGGGAGGTAGTGGGAAGTTTTAGGATTTTTTAGAAGGTTTGCATTTTAAATAGAGAAAAAAAACATTTATTTCATCATTTAGTAATTTCATTACATTGAAAGACAAAATATCGATCATCAGTAGGCCGAGGGAAAAAAGCTGACGGAAAAACTCTGCACTCTTTTGTCCAACACCAAATACACAAAATCAAGGCATACAACTACACCAAGACATGATAAAAACGTAACGTCACAAGACGGTAAAATTTAACTAAGAAAATACAACTACTAATTCTTGTGTCATCTCTTTGTCTAGATGTTTACAGAGTACATAGTTAATACCTAGTTACAACACAACAGAATCTAAAGAAATGAGAGTTTGATGGTTTGTTAGTTTTTGTATAAATGATAAGAATAGTAAGTAGACGAATTCAAATGTAACTACTACTATATTCTATAGGTATAAATAGTTGTAGGTACCTGTATTGTTAAATGAAATTATCTAATCTGTCTTTTTTAAGTCACACTTGTTAATAATTTGTTTCTAGTATTGATACACATCTCATTAAAATTTCAATATTTTTCGTGTATGTGGCCTTTGATATTAATGTCACCAAACCTTCCAACTGGTACCTATACCCTTTACCCTACTCCAATACTAACATTAGTTGTAAGATTCTAAAAATCCTTTTTCAAGCATTATTCCTCCTACATTCTTACATGTTTACCGACTTTCCTTAATATCTATGTGCTTTATGCTATGTTTCTTAAGCTTACAAACGTCAGTGTGAAGGTGTTAGTTAAGTCAGGTTGCGTCAGACAACGTGACTTATCTACGAGTCGCAGGCAGCTGTGTGTCTCGAGAAATTAAATACAGGGTAGAATATAGAGATGTGTAGAACAATTGAAATTTTAAATGCTTGGGACAGATTGAATATGTCAGTAGTAAAAAGGTTCTAGGTTGATATTTCGCTGCCTAATCCTTCAAGTACAATCATAGGTATTGTACTTTTGGATGTTTAGGTGTGTATCAATTAAACAATGTTTTTTAATCCAGCAAAGTGTCTAACTGATTCGCACAGAAAAATGAGTACATTATAGTGCTTACTTCTACTTTTATAGCTATAATATATAAAACCGAGCCTAGCGCCTCATACGTTATAAGATACGCCTACTGAAACTGTAAGCACCCACACATTTCTCGTCTTAAAGCATTTCCATGTATGCAACTCAGCCGTTCGAGGATCACGAACTGCTTCTAAGTCCCGGGATTCAGATTAATTGAAGCGAGCCACTCAGTATTTAATAACCCTCATGAGAGCTAAGCCGCGGGGGTTATTTAGGTATAGGAATAATATATAGATATACAGGGTGTAAACAGACCATTTCCGATTTTTTTTTCGGGGAACTTACTTTTTTGAACTTACGTTCTGTTGAAAGCTTAAATACGAAATTTACCAATAAAATACTCGGAAAACTCAGTAAAAACAAAACAATTTTATTTAATATTACAGTTTAATAGCTTAATGTTTTTCCCATTGAGAAAAGTTTAAGAGCGGCTGAAACTAGTAACACGATTAATTACCTTTAGCCTACGCATTCCACTGAAAATAAATTGAATTACTTGTAATAAAAAACAATGGGTACGTATTTTTAACATTTCCATATGTATTTAGTTTTAATACAAAAATATAACGAGTATAAAAGGACAATTTCCGAAGCCTGAATCCACATATTCTTGAGCCTAAATAGTAACTAGATTCACTGACAGTATAACCGTATAAAGTTATTAAGGTTTGAAAAGTGATAAAACAAAAACACTATTTAATTTGAAATAGTGCGTAAATTTGATAGTTTAATTGCAATTTAGCACAATTAGGTAAAAAAGGTTGTGTTTGTTAAATGTTTTACTTTTAACGTAAGAATTAGGTACCCCTCCAGCAATGCCCAGTTTTTGTTTTTGGAAGCAGTATTTTTACACCCTGTATATTTTTAAGTCGATAAAACAAGGGTTGTTTTTTTATAAATAAATTTTGTTTCGTCCTCTCCAATACCGTAGTGACTCAACTGTCCACTTTGACCAACGTTAAATTTGCCGCAAGCAAAAAGTTGAATCGACTTTTGATGTATTCAATAGTTTTTGTTTTTTTGGAATAACTTGTTTATCGAAATAACAGATTTGTTTGTGATTTGAAGCAATATTTTTATTGCGAAGAAATAGAATTTACTGTTACAGCATGTAAGGAATAAGTTGTAATTACGTAGGTATGTGTTTTGGCCCTTATGAAATATTTCTGTATTATTTTAAGTGATTTCTATACATATTATAGACTAGATTTTATAAGATTGATATAAAACATTGAGAATGTAGGTTTTCACAAAAAAAAAAGATTTACTAATTAATTTCCCATTAGGTTCCTCTCTACGTACCTATTTTTAACGTCACCAAAATATAGTTTCACCTCTAATTGAAAAAAAAGGAATTACCCTAACTTTTAAGAGTATACTTACTCAATTCAATTAAGTTATCGTAAATCCTAACAGCGATATCCTAAGTTATCAAAATTAGATTCATATCAATAGAACTCAGAATGTTCAACGATCCGTATTCTGCTCACGCGCTTCGTTCGCTGTTACCTACAAATTGATATTTTTCGATACCAGTTTTATAAACAGACCTTTTCAATCCTTTCTTCATATAATACTGAGAAAAGGTTCGTGTTTGCTTTGTGTGCTTAGTGCGATATTATGAATTCTTTTTCACCCTTTTGGCGGAGTTGAAAATGCTCACAAATAGGTCAATGCTTTGAAACACATCAAATATTACTTAGTCGAATAAAGAATTTATAACAATTGCACGCTTGTACATTATATCGAGAAATATAAAAAAGGAATGTAAAGTTTGTTTGTCTGTTATATATATTAAAATTATCTTAATTACAATATTATATATCTTTCTATATTTTATATTTGTAACAAGAACTTTTAAAAACTATATACCTATATTATTTTAAATACATAATGTGGTAATGTGGTTCCTATAGGTAGTATAAGTACAGTACGTCCGAATTAAATTTGCGTTATTTTTAAGTTTTGGGAAGCAATAGTAATATTGCTATGAATGTATATTTTTATTTATTTATTTATAATTTATGCATTTACACAATGATGAGAAAATGATAAAACACAAGAAAAACAGACAAACATGAGTAAATACAAAGGTGCTGCTTATTTCCATATGAAATCTCTTCCAGCAGACCTGTTGTTGGAGAGATAGTGAGGAATGCAATTATTGTGTGTTGCATAATTTAAATTATTAATTTCAAGTATATATAATATAATACATACATATACAATACAAAATATAAGTATATCAGCAGATAATAAGATACTTAAACTATACATAAATACAACAATATAATAAATACATATAAATAATATACTTATTTTAAATACCGTTATATAAATACCAAATAGATAGATTGCATAATTAGATAAGAAAGCTTAATAATAATATACTAATCGTAAGAGAGGGATAAAAAGTGTGATCTGACTCTTTTCTTAAATAAGGAGATAGTTTTGATACCGCGAATTTCAACCGGAAGTGAGTTCCAAAGTCTGACTGCGTACACTGTGAAGGAGTGGGAGTAAAAATCAGTGGAATGGGTGGGTACGGTGAGAAAGTACATCTTGAGAGGCCTACAAGTAGCGTCCTCAGGATGATTGAATGAGAAGCGATCTCATCGTATTATATATCTCAGTGCCTAGGATAGAGCTAGGATTGCTTTATGTTGTCTTATAATTGTAGTATTATAATCATAGCTTACATTGTATGTACAAAAATTGCTAAAGAAAAAAATGAACTCAAAAATTTTGAGGCCCGCCCTTTTAAAGGCATCTGACGTGTAAGGTCTTTGCACCTTTCACAACCTTTCAAACCGCCCAAAACCTGAAAATAACTTTTCTTTATTTCAAAGCGCCGCTTCTTTATTTAATGTTTGATTACTTCTTTAATGGTTATCAAAGTAAAGCAGTAACAAAACGTATAACTTCTACTGCACAGTTTGAATTGCGTTTCACCTCGGTCTCCTCATAAGGTGCAATATAAATTCATAGACTAGGATCCTGGCTTGGTCCAGACTCGGCTATTAACGTAGGCATACTGTTTGTGGTCCAGGATTTTTGAGTTGCAATCCGTAATATTTAACGTAAGTTTCCTTGCTAGAGCCAATTTACTTAACATTAAAATTAAAAAAACTTGTTTGATATAGAAGTCAAAAATACATAGATAGATATAACGGTATAAGTTATGGTAAAAACCTTTCTTAACTGACATACTCGTATAATATTTGTCAGATATTTTTTTATTTATCGGCCTTACTCAAAATGACACTCAGGATTAAATATGTAGTTAAAAATATGTCGTTTTGCCTGAGTCACGAAGGTATCTGCTTTTTCAGGTGGGGCCGAGGGCACCAAATAAAAATAATTATTGCAGTATTTTTTCTTTAAATACTTAAAGCTGGAAACTGAATTCGCTATGAATACAGATCGACATGTGCTATTTAGTTTTTGATTTAAATCTCTACTGCTAAACCTAAAATTTCTTACTTGTAACACAATTTAATATACCTACTACAAATTTTGATACAAACTATAATAAAATACAAAATTAAATTAAATTATTACAAGAACCTAGGGATAATTTTATTTGTGAATCTGAACGAATCGATTCCCAAACTCAATTTTACAACCGCCCACTCCCCGTCACTAGGCGCTTCGTCAAAATTTTGAAGCACGCTGTTATTATTTTGATATATAATAGTATAATAGGGACAATAGAGCCGGTATCTTATTGGGACGTGTTCAGAACCACGCGTGATTGGGTTCTGTTCAGTCGAGAACGTTCAGGTGTGTGAAACGATAGCGCGAGCATATTTGTATGAAGATACATTTCATACATTCTATTGGAATAATGGGGGCTTTATTGAAAATAAAAGGCTTGGTAATGACTTGAAAGGAAATGTATTTGGTAGAATTTGAGTATGGATTTATTATATTTATGGTAAAGAATAAATCAACGTGTAATCAATGTCGTCTTTTCGACAGAAAGTCGTTTTTTTTTGCCAAAGCTGACGCCTAATCGCAAAAGGATAAAAAAATTAAGAAAATATAAGTAAATTAGAAAAAGAATAGTAACAATAAGTGTGTATGATCAAGTACGTAAACGAATTTTATACAGGTACCAACCAATATTTTAACGATACAGAGTTCTAATTAAAACAGAGAGTTATTTAAACGTTCTTTAATACCCTTATTTATTTACTTTTTTTCCTGTAATACTAACTATTCGTAAATTATTTCGTCTACTGACTTGAAAATGAAACTCGCGGGGGAGAGTTATAATTTTAACAATTCGGCAAACGAGGGACAAAAAGAATATCCTAACTAACCCTGACTGGCAGACATGATTACCTACTCGTTTAGTTGTTATTTGTTGAAACCTAACTAGCTACCTATAATGTTAAAAAAGAAATATTCTAAAAAAAAATTAAATGTACAATTGTACACGATTATTATTAGGAAACTATTACGAAATTCCGAAATACATGGTATGAATCTGAAATATAGATCATGAGAATGTGGCTGTTTTGTTTTATTTTGTAAATATTTGTTTTTTTTTATATATAGGGAATAAAATAATCCGTTTGCACCAACGACATAACCACATGTTTTTCATCTGCTTCTATGCTGCACCTATTTGCTGCAAAATAATGAGGTTTAAAAATAACTATTTTACTTCGACTGTAGGGAGGTGCAGTGCTTGCCTTTTTATACTGTCTACAGATTTTTTAACAAAAAGGTTTTTTTAGTAACCACAGTCTAAAATTAACTTAACTTACCACCACCGCCATATATTGCACATGTTTTAAATGTTGTATGCCTTAGCTGGTAATTATAACGTGACAGCAATGTGCAACTTACAAAATTATTAAAATATTTTGTCTAAACGTATTAAAAAATACTAAAACAATATCAAATCAACCTCCAATGTAAAACAATAACTCCCTGATTAACAATCCAACGTACAAGCCTATTGAACCTCTTCATACAGTTGAAAGCGATGTGAAACTAGCAGAAGCTCAAGCATATAATTTATTCTAGAGCCAGTCATGCCGCGAAATTGGACAATAGGCTGGAACGTAGCTAACTTCAGTGTTTAGTGGTAAACAAAGCAAACGCTGCAGCCAGAGATGGACGAAATGTTAAGCTGAATGCACATTGTACGTGATTTTTACTAGTTTTTGCCGGAATATGGCATTCAAATTCGTTCAGGCGTTTCTGTATGAGAAGTCTTTCAATTGGATTTTTAGCTTTATAAAAGCACGATATGTTCAAACTTAAAGTCTGGCCAATTTAAAAATATGGATTAAGCTATCCTTACGTGCTTACCTAAAGTATAAAATAAAGTAGCTATAAACAAAGGTCTAAAAAAATCAATAGGTAATCAGATTTTTCAACTTAAGAATTTTTAAAGCTTCATTATGTGTTGGTTAATTTTAATGTGCCACGTTTTCTAAAAAACTAGATATAAGGTAAGAGAACCGATTATGGCGGTGGACCAATTATGGTTTTTCATCGACATTTCTTCAAAAATAAATAGACTGGTAAATTATTTTATTTTACAGAAAAGGTTTGTAATTACAAAAAAAATATATAAAACTTAAATGTATAAAAAAACAATTAACATTACTTGGATGCACTCGACTGTTTTTATCACATTGCAAAGGTTACATCTGAATATTTGTTCTTAATTCCTATTTGATTCGTACACGCGCTCTCTAGAAAAAGGATTATTAGAGTTGCGATGGACAGATAGACAGACGGACCGGCTGAAAACAAATAAAATGCTCTAAAGTTTCGTTTTACTCGTTTTAGGTTCGGAATCCTAAAAAAAATAGAAATATTTAAGTACATCCAAATCAAGCACTTACACAAACACATTTAGAAATTCCTACATGCCGCGGGATTTTTTTATTTACCGTTGCGAGCAAATAACTAAATATAAATAAACTACCATTTTTCTTAGTCAGTGTTATTTATACAATTCACTCGATTCCAAACACACGTGTGGTACAAACTGCTGTGTAGGAAACCTTAGGCAATCTTTTGAAGAAATTACATTTTATCAGGTACAGCCACTAAAGGAAGTAGGTAGGTATTCCTTTAAAGCCCTCTTACTGCGTCGTTTCTGTGTGCAACAGCCTTATCCGTAGTTAATACGATTAAACTGAAAACGGAAGTAAGTTTAACTCTAGTATAGAATCATTCATACGATATCCGGCAGAACGTACCGTAAAACATTGTTTAGAGGTAACTTAAATTAAATTCTGTTTGGTTTTAGGCAACTAAATTCTAGACAATGCAGGCTAACTTTGTTTAGCAAAACAATAGTGTTCCACGGTACTGTATGAAATTTAATAATTAATATTGTATATATTAAAAATAATAACAAAATTATCGTGATTCTAAAGTGTAATTCAAGATTGTGATGAAGATAAAGATTCTAAAATCGCTAAAAAGTTATTGTGTTCTTTTGACTGTTTTGGGGGGCGAAATATTTTTTTGCAGTAAAAAGTACCTCTTAGGCCCAATTGCAGAGAACGTTTTAACCTCGGGTAAGCTACGGGTTAGCTAACTCAGGTTTAAATGGCGCCACCATCGATTGTAACTACTTCTTATTACAATCGATGGTGGCGCCATTTGAATCTGAGTTAGCTAACCCGAGGTTAAAACGTTCCCTGCAATTGGGCCTTAGATACATAAAATATTTACTTACCTATACCTACTTCTATCAAATTTTATTCCAATGGGTTCACCCATTTTTGTTTCATTTAAGTAATACACATCTAAACATAAAAACTTTCATATTTTTACTACAAGTTGGATGTTTCAAAACATTAGATCCATAAAAGTCCTCACTTGGATTTCTAGTGTGTCGGTAATCGAAACTCAATATTACCGGAACTTGAGTCCGATACATCCCTGAAAACGAGTGTACAAAATTGTAAACAAAATTTACCGTCAATAAAATCCAATTCGTTTCACCTTCCTCAAGAGTGTAACCTTCACTTGACATCCGCAGTTTGTGAGAAAACATTAGCGAATTGGTGTCAAATCGAATTAGCGCGGTCGATGCAAACGACGCGGGTCTCGTCGTCCATTATGTTTGTCTGTCGGCAAGTTTGACGTGCGTCAGACTGTCAGATGTCAGATAATGTACAGTAGCGGGGTACTCGTGCGGTGGCTGCATGCGAAGTCACGCACTTGCACACAGACGAATCTAGGTCATCGGGGGCTAGCTAGGTAGGTAATTGATTTATGATGTTCAAGCTGCGATATTTTCGGGACTTACCTTAGTATTCATCTTTTCGTTGTGCGTCTAGTACGCGTATATGTAAGCGTATTAGTTAAAAGTGCGAATTTATAAGTAGTTCGCAAGAATATGAAGAAAATAATACAATATTAAACGTTATGGGTTTATTTGCGATTTTAGCATAAATAATTATTTATACTTAGTGTTTTTTTTATGAATATAGCTGACATGTACTTTTCTTCGTAAATCTTATGTACAAGGTTTCAGAATAAAGGGGTAGGTATGTCTTATCCACGGAACTCTAGAACTTACCCTTAGTGGAGGTTGAATACTTACATCTTTCCATTTTTCCAATTTATTGTTCAGTTGTTACGACTATTACGTAGACTCGAATCCGATGTGTTTGTTGTAATAAATGTGCTTTTTTACATGAAAGTGGAACATATAGACAAACAGATATACACATTTTTACATTTACAATATTAGTAAGGACTAAAGATGTTATTAAATGACTTGCTTTCCATAGGTACAAGCCTCCCCATCAATTGAGAATACGCTGACTGGGCTAAACAAAAAGGGGCCTTACACGTCACTCGTGCGTCATCCACGAGGTCAATGACCTGTCTTTCTTAGCATACTGTCGAATGCAATGAAGGTTTTCAGTAGAGGGGAAAAATGACAATTTGATCAATGTTAATTATTGTGTTAGGTTAGAAAAGGGTTTGGGACATTGTTTTTAAAAGCCAAGTTGCGGATTCGTTAAAATTTTATTTGTCTTGTAAGAATCAGATTTTTTAGTGTAAATTACGTTCTTCTTATCCTAAACAATACATTTCTAAGATAATAAATGGGCTCAGTCGCAGAGTGTCCTTTTCGCAAAATGTCCTATGGTCGCAAAATGTCCTATGGTCGCAAAATGTCCTATGGTCGCAAAATGTTCTATTGTCGCAAAATGTCCTTTTCGCGGAATGTACCTTTCGCAAAACGTGAATGTTCCTTAGCCAACTGAACCACGTAAAGACGGCAGTTTTGACTAGGATGAAATTTTGTGCAAAGATACGTAATAAACCAGAATTATATACGAATTTAATTTCGATAATAATACAATTAATATGTTTTAAACATATATCACCACGCGTATTTAAATTCGTGCTTACAGTCTAAAGCTAACGCATGCAAAGTAAACTGCGGATGAGAAGGTATATTTAATAAATGATATTGATCTTTGTAAGCAAATAAGTGTCACGAAATTCAAGTTTCCAGTGTCACATTTCAAAGCACACAACCCGTATTGGCATTAGATATTAAGTAACCTACCCAACGTAGTAAATTGAATTTGACGTCTCGACTTTTACCGCTGGGACACCAAACTTTATCCGCCGTAGTGTTGCCCGTTAGCGCCTATTAACAACCCCACTTCGGTGTTGGAAAATCAATGAAAAAGTTAAAATAAAAAGGCATTCGGAAATGTTTCGGCGGCGGGTTGTTTGCACATTGCTCTCGCTAGGGCTACTTCCGGGGCAAAGTTAAACGTTCGATTTAAAAATGTTTACAGGATGCGATGATGTGTGCGTATATGCTCGGGAAAAGAGCTACCTAGTTTTTAAGGAATATCAGTTTGGTTTTTGAATGTAGGTAGTGCGAATTTTCTAAAGTTATGATTGTGTTGAGCAAAGGCTTGAAGAGATTGTACCCTAATTCAGAGTTTACGACCATTAAATATTGTTTCTGAAACTGAAACTAAACACTGTTTCGAAACGTGTTCATAAGTAAAGCGAGTTGTGCTTTAAACAACAATGTTTCGAGTGAAGCGCTGTCTGAAAGCTCGTTCCAAAGACGTGTTTCAGAATGCAATACAGGTAACGTTGCATAATATGCCCGCGTTCAGCCAAAATATTCGTTATGGTATTTGCTACAACGCCAACCGGGCATATGTTTTTCTCTATGACGCCAAACGTCAGGTGTTCATCTCAAGTACCGTATTCAAAAATCAACCAAAGTCCATTTGAGATAGAGTTGGAATTAGGTCGATGGCATCACGGCGGTTGGTCTGTTTCGCTTGTGCAGCGAAAGGGGGTCTGCCTTCGGCGAGATGTAGAGAGCACTCGAGACTCTGTAGTGTGGGGTATAAGGGTGAGTTTGGCAGCAGAGTGGGACGGGTGTCCTGCATCCCTCTTGCTCCGGTAGTTGGCGGGCTTTGCTCCGTCACTCACGTCTGGTCGGCTGCGACGTCGTGTGTCCTGCCTGCTCCTCCGCGCTGCGATCTCCGACCCATTGCAACGCGCTTACGTGCACCCTAACCTTAAATTAAAAAGAATACTTAACCCTGTCGTGCCTGTGTCAGTGTAAAGATTTAGACTAGATTGGACTATTTGAGGATTGTTTGGATTGTTGTCGAGCCGTCTTCAGCCGGCCGTCTGCCTCGCGTCTGTCGTACAGGTAACAAATAAACAAGTACCTACCTAACTGAGAGATGTTTCCTATTCTTTGTTTATGCCAAATTTATATTGCTGCAAGTGTATTTTTGTGTCTGGGGACAAAGGTTTTTCTTTTTGTTTTCTTTTTAAAAGTTTTAGTTACATTTCAGAACTACACGTCGCTGGAAAATATTTGTTTCATTTTGCATTTTTGTCGTACGCTGTATGTAGCTCGCAGAGATTCTTATTTATTTATTTTGCTTAACGTATGCTGATGTAAGCGTCAGCTACCTTAATTAGCATTTAATTAACACGGGATTGTTATGCGAGTGACTCGTACTTCATAATTACACCGACGCGCCCCGGCTTCATGTAAACAGCCCGAAAACTCCAAACTAAGAACTTCCAACATGGCCGTTACTCACAAACGTCAGCGAGTTATAAACTCGTTCAGTGGAAATAAAATAAACACCCCCAACTTTCCCTTTTTGGTCCTTCGCGGGGTAAATTATACGTCTCTTGAGGACCAAATGGAGACATACTCGGCTCCTGGGACCAAATATGGGTTAGTTGTGCTCTGCAATGGTAACATTCATATTTTATGTGGCATGTGTACTTTAATAGCATGTTTATGGCCGCAGAGGACGCGACCGCAGGTTGAGCATTACCTTTTTCGAAATTCGAGGTTCTCTAATTCTAAATTTCAAATGGCTGCTGTTGAACAATTTTAAATTTCGTTTCGCGATCAAAGCTTCGTATAACTACTAAGCCCCTTATTTATAAACTTACTTTAAAGACATCATTTGTCATATATTTTGTCACAAAATTGACAAACACAAAATATATTTCTAATATAGGTTTTAAACGTGTTCATAAATAAAGTTACTCTTAGTTTCGTCATAAATCAATGTTACTTAGTTGGGAATTGCCTATCCAATCAATCTAACGATAAAATAAGTAGAACTAAGTAATCGGATCTATTGAAGGCAAGTTTCTTCTTGTTGCTGACGTTTTCTTTGACTTTGGTAATGTTTTGGTCGACGAAAGACTTTCCCGGAAATCCGCAACATTGTAATTGAAGCTTTTGTGATTTATAAATAAGGTGGTGATGGCCGGGGAAATTACAGAGTAAATTGTAAGGTTGCAAATGATTTAGGAGTTAATTAATTGTCTCATGAGGAAAACAACTTCCATTTGCAAGACATTTTTCTCTTATTATTTTTTCAAGGCCTGGGGAGCAAGTTTTTTTTTTGTAATCAGGTTTTCTAACTTTAAATAATTGTAAGAAACCGTCGGTTAGGCTATAGAATATAGGTTAAAAATATAGTAAGTATAAAAACATGTTTTTACCTGTTTAATACAAAGTCTAATAACGCCTTTAGTCCACTAGGATAAAGAAAAAAAAATGTTATATATGTTACGGCTAATACCCGCAGTGCGGCTACACCTAGTTTTAGCCGGTTAGAAGTGTTTTTTATATGGCAAACTGTAAAAAAAAATTATACCTATGTATATAAAAACTGGCTTGAATCATGCGTCGATGGAGTCCCGCGTAGCGGGATCTGGGTGGTATCAAAACAGGAACCTAACTAACCTAACCTATTGATGTTCTAACCGGCTAAAACTAGGTGTAGCCGCACTTCGGGTATTAGCCGTAACATATACACATTTGTTATTCACATCTTAAACATAGTTATGCGCCTAAAACCAACTAGCTTGAATAAGTTTTGTTCACAACCGTAAAACAATCTATCAAGTTCCATTAAATCTTTCAAACTTTCTATCTTCATTCGTAAAAAAAATTTATAAGTTATTTACACAGTTTAAAACGAAACAAGCACATCACTAAAAACACGGGAAAAGAGGGTAGTTTCGATTATCAAACGTTTGTTGAATTGCATTTCTACATTAAACACCTGAAGTACCTACATTAGAACAACATTTACTAATTTAGCAACATGTTCATGAAGTTTGTGTATTTTAGTTGGACTAATCGAAAATCTAAGTTAAACGAGATAAAACAATTACGTTTTGAGCGGGTAAACGTAATATTAATGTAACAAATCGTGTTTTCATTTCGAATTCCTTTTGATGTTTTGAAACATAAAGCAAGTACCAAACATTTAATGAAATAATTAAAGTTTCAATTTTTTATTGGATAGATTAGATTGATAATTTTTAGTTTTTGAATAGAAAATCAGAGGCTGGGAAAACTTTATCACTTTTAAGCAAACCTTTAAAAAAAAAGGGTTAACTGTAGTTTTTGGTACAGTCTGCAATAATAATTGTTAAATTTTTGGATCTTCTTCTTTCGTGTGATGAATATGCACTTTGCAGCACATATTCATCTAGTATCAGAGTTTTGGGAACCGCCTTTTTAGAGCTCTGACGTGGCACTTGAGTTTTGGGTGAAATATTTTTAATGATTTTTATCCTTTTTAATCATTGACATCCAATAGGAATGAATTATATTTTCCTTCGTAAGTTTGTTACTTGATTTCTTAAAGTCGTCAGTCTCATTTCGTTTGAAAGGCTCATTTGTTCCTATGGTCGTCATCTTAAGATCTGAATATCTTTTAGAAATTGAGGATAGATTTTAGAATCGAGATTTTTCAAATTATTTAGATACCTATGCACAATCAAATAAATTTTGTTATTATTTACGTGATTCGAGCTTATGCTTTTGAAAGCTTAATTTAACCGACTTTATTTAAAGTTAACAGTTTTTTTTCAACCGTGTGCAGCTTCATTTTCGCTTCGTCTCAACGCTATTACTGTTAACGATTCGTTCCTGAAGTAACATTTCTAGCTGTAGTTAATTTACATTATTATGTCTGCCTTTGACAAATGGTTCTCTGCATGACACGACAAAATATCAAGACCTGAGTTACTGGCGCATATAGCACAAACAACGTACATTATTTTACAAGCACTGTGTCAATTAATATGCTTGAAATGCATAGTTTGAACTTACATTTTGAATAAACCAACAGTTAGTGTGTGTATCTGACAAAGTTGAAACAAACGTATAGCAATTTCACTAACAGAAGTTTTAATGCAAAGTATTTTCCTTTAATCTAGTACGTTTCAATTGGGTTTAGTTATTTAACTTTTATAAAATGGTTTTAAAACGGTCGTTAATAATAAGGATATCGTAGAGTTGTATAACACCAGTAAAACGTACTTTGCTGCCAGTAGTAGTAATCAAAAGAGGATAACTTGAAGATTTATACTGATATTTTTGACAAGAAAAAGTAGTTAATCTAGTACTTAAATCAAACCGGCTCATTTCGGAAATTGGCGGTTGATCTATGATCGTTAGTTCCAATTAATGTAGGTACGCCAATTTGTAAAGTACACATCGCTCCCGCGATTAAAGAGTATTACAAATTGAGATGCCAATGTAATCCATATTAGTTATCAATTATTTTGGGACATAGATAGTTAGAAAAAAACGTATGTATTGACAAAAAGTTTACGCACACCGAAGCCTCCGTACAAAAATACAAATAGGCATGCCAAAAATTTTTATTTTTTTGTGTGGTTTTTTCCCTTGTGCAATAAAATTTTGCAACACACTAAATTTCATGGTTACGGGAAGTACCCTATCAATATTTGGTTAATTATATGGAAAGAGACATACAGACGGACAGCACAGTAATGCTATAGGTAAGGGTCCGTTTTACCTTTTGTGGAACGCTGTCCCAAAAGGTTCCTACTGACTGAGATGTTTTTTTTTATATTATCTAGAAAATATCAACAGCATCCTTTAAAATAATACAATCGCCTAAAACGCTCATAAACAATTGCAACTAATCCCTGATAATATCCTATCGTTTAACAACCAGCCATCTAATCGTAAAAACAGACGACTTACCGCAATGTCATGGCTCCTGTAACCAGTGTGACAAGTTATAGGAAACCGCTTAGGATACCCACTTGACGGGGTTCTTGCGACACCCTTACCACAATGGATATAAGACCGTTATTCCAACGTCCCGCGCCGAGAAATGCAATACCACGAATTGAAAGCCGCATATGAGTGCAGCATAGTTTAGTTTTTACTAAGATCCTGGTCACTGTATGTACGGCCAGCACAATCTTGTTCGAAATTCAAAATTCTGTTTCAAACTTTTTTCATTACAACCTTTTTTCAATTTGCTTTTCCTTTTATATCCGGCCAGTGTCGAATGAAAATAAAGGAGGTCGATTTCATAATGGACTTCGTTCACCTGGCGTCGATTTGTTTAGTTGTTAATTGCATTTGTATGACACAGTTAATAATGACCGTCGGAGCTCAAATGGCAGACGCGTCATAAATAATACACATAAATTCATACCGGAATTAAATAGAGAACTATTGGGCGTACTTTTGATGAAATATAAATTAGAACGAGTTTGTACTGAATTTATTTTGAATAGATCAAACAGACAGACATTCATTGTTCTACAGCAATAATTAATCTTCCTAGGATTAGCGGATTTAAAGAAATAGATTAAGCTTATTTACAGCTGTAGGAGTGCTATCTTAACAATAGTTATGATTAAGTCATAATTAAACAAAGAAAAAATAACTTGCAGTGTACCTTATTTTTAGTTTAATATTAATGAATCAAATTGTTCTGTTCATCAAATTCAAATAATAAAAGAACAGCTAGGATTTTACTCTCCGAAACTCTTCTTCTTAAAATACATTTGCTGCTGATTTCTTACAACAGATTGTTTTATTAACATCTTTCTAAATCATACTGTAGTCAATCAATTAAACACGATGTTCGATCTGACTACCCTTCCAAAACTGAGCCAACTCTCAACTTTCCAAAGCGAAAAGTGCTCAATAAAATCCTTTTTTATTACTTTCACGTCATAAACCTACAAATCGAGTTTCTCGACGATAAATACTTCGAGAAATCTGGAAGTTGTGAAGAGGAATGAAATTTTTGCTTCCCGTTTTTGAGGAAACGTGATTGATAGACGCTGAAGTAAACTTATCGATAGGATGACCTTGAAGAATAAAACAATACAGTTGGAACTTCATTTTGAATTTGGAACAATATTTGTTTAGTGAGATTGTGGACATTTGTTGACGTATCATAATGGAGACCTTATTAACGAAAATATACTTAATAATTATATATTTTCGTCGGATATACATGGCAGATGATCATGAATCAAACAAAATCAATCATGAAAAAGACTAACAACTAAAATTGCGGGTAGCACTCGCGACGACAACACGCAATTTCTGTGCGCTCATTTGTTTTTATTTATTTCATACAAATTTACCAGTTTTTCATACTAATAAATGCATTGAATACTCGCGAAATTCACCTGCACTCACTTTCACTTATTCTCCAATCACTGTTTAATCACCACACTATAAAATACACCACAATGGAAGTCAGCGGCATGGAATCTTTGGGAAACTTCTTCGAGTCCCGCATGAGGGACTATGAGAACAAGCTGCTCAACATCACTGGAGCTGCATCTAACCCGGATGTTGCATCATTGTCCCAAGACTTCAGTAATTTCAAATCTCTGGTTTGGCAAATGTTTTCCAGAATAAAGAAAGAATTTGAGGCCATCACTTTAAGTTTGGACAAACATGAAATTACTTTGAGAAGAAAAGTGCTGCTTTTCCATGGCGTGGCTGAAAATTCAAATGAAAAATTACAGGAGGTTATTCACAAAATTTTACAAGATCAGATGAAACTAAAAGATGTAGGTAAATCTACCTTGCAGGTTTGCCACCGTCTCGGTTCATCCAAAAACAAGACTAGGCCTGTGCTTGTTCGCTTTTACAATATAGAAGACAGACATCATGTGTGGCATAACAAGACTGAACTCAAAGGATCAGGTATCACCATCTCTGAGTTCCTGACAAAGGTGAGGCATAGCATTTTTACAACAGCCCGTGAGCGTTTTGGAATTCGAAATTGCTGGTCGGCGGAAGGTAAGATTGTCATAAACCTCCCTGACAAAACCCGCACAAAAATCGAATCTAAATCTGCTCTAGAAGATCTACTACTAAGGTTTCCTCGTTCCGCCGATAATAGCCAGCCAACTGTTGATCATGCTCAAATTGAATCAAATTCAAAGACCAGCCCACCAAGGAGAACTCGACGCCGGCATTAGATTTATGTAACTTTTTAAAACTTCTTGTCAGATATTGCCGGTATTTGTATAACTTTATCATTTAATTTTCTGTTTTAACCTGCAATCTAATTTATTTTCATGTACTTTCCTTTTTTTTTTCTTACTTCTGACGTCTTGATTGATTTATGTTCATTCGTGATTGATACATCACAGTGACATTGATCTTGACATATTTTGTTGACTTTTATACTGAGGTTCAGAATCAGCTAACTGCGCAATTTGGCGTGCAGACGGTTCGTAAAACGTAAATAGCGCGCTCGTGGCGATTTTGAATTTTTGTAATTATTACTTTTATTTTTCATCTTTTAGATTGTTTTCAGTTAAAATAATTTGTTATTTTCTTTCTTTCTTATGTTATTATTAAAATATATTTTTTTGTTAACAATAAAGTGTAAAGGTGAGTTTCGCAGCAATATTCGTATATTTATTTTAATTTTTAATTTTATTTAATATAGTTATATTATTTTATTATACTTTTATTTATTATTATTTTATTTATTATTTTATTATACAAGTATTTTATAGTTATTACTACATATGGATATCATAGATAACTTCGACGAAAGTTTCTTCTCTTGCTCGTCTTCCAGTCACAGTTTTGTCAGTGCTGAGAGTACATCTTCTCCTCCCCGGTCTTTAAATGACCAGCTCTCTTCTATCTTTTCCTTGTATCCTCGTAATTTTAATATAGCACATATTAATGCCCAAAGTGTTCCCGGTCATTACTCGGATCTTCTGGCATCCTGTAGCAGCTTACCACTTGACGCACTCCTGATATCAGAGTCATTCCTCAAGCCTTCCCTACCTTCTACCCAGTTTCCTCTTCCAGGGTATGTACTTATACGCAACGACAGAGTTGGCAAGGGTTGTGGTGGGGTTGCTATTTATCTTCGCGCAGAAATACCATACAAAATCATTAGTTCCTCTCCTTCACCTTACTCTGGATCTGCCGAACACTTAGCAATCGAAGTCACCCTTAATCACACAAAGGTGCTCCTAATTGTGTTTTACAGTCCAAATCTCACAATTGATTATTTCAACACTTTTGAGACTCTATTAAACAATTTTTGTCCTCAATACAAGCACATTTGTGTGATGGGTGATTTCAACACCTGCTTGTTGAAAAATGACCACCGCTCCCTGAAATTACATTCTCTCGTTTCCTCATTAAATCTCAACATCCTACCTCTTTCTGCTACCCACCAGTCCCCGAATAACCCTCCTTCCCTACTTGATCTTATGATCGTTTCCTCACCCAACAATGTTGTCTGTCATGGGCAACTTCCTGCACCTTTTTCCTATCATGACCTCGTGTTTATGTCCTACCGTGTTCGTCCACCTAAGCGTAGACCTAAATCGGTGTTATTGCGTAACTACAAGGGTATAAATTTGGAGGTCTTGAGGCGTGATGCAGATGAGATTGACTGGATTTCCGTGTACGATGCTGAAAATATTGACGATAAGGTGCATAATCTCACAAAATTGATAGTAGATCTCTACGATTTGCATGCACCACTCAGACGTGTCAAACTTCGTTACAATCCAGCACCTTGGCTCTCGGAATCCATAAAAGAGCTAATGGCTTCCAGAGATAAAGCTAAAAGCAGATATAAGCGTAGTCCCTCTGAGCAAAATCTTGTTAGCTATAAAACACTGCGTACGCAATGCACTCGCATGTGTCGTGATGCGAAGAGGCGACACTTCCATGAAGCCTTAAATAACCGAAGCTCATCTGAGGTTTGGAGCTTCCTTAAGTCCGTTGGCGTTGGAAAGTGCTCTTCAGTATCTGTTAAGGATCTTGATCTTGACACACTGAATAGGCATTTTTCCTTGCCCCCGCTCATTCTCGACTCTAACATCAAGACCCAAACTTTAGATGAATTTTCGAAAATGCATTCTTCCCATAACTCCTTCAATTTCTCTGGGATCTCTGAGATGGACGTCAGGAAAGCGGTGCTGGCCATTAGTTCTGCAGCCGCTGGTCATGATCAATTGTGTTCGAGAATGATAACCCTAATCTTACCTGTGTTGCTTCCAGTCCTTACCCATGTACTGAATTTTTCCATTTCCTCTTCAACATTTCCATCGGCCTGGAAGTATGCCCATATCATTCCTTTACCTAAAGTAACCAATCCCACATTACCTACAAATTACCGTCCTATATCCATCTTACCATTCCTGTCCAAAGTTTTCGAGCACATTGTTCATGGTCAATTTTCTGCATTCCTGTTTTCCAACAATCTTCTTAGCCCGTATCAGTCTGGTTTTCGTCCTGGCCACAGCACAGTTTCCGCATTAATCAACGTCACTGATGACATTCGCTGGGCTATGGAGGAAAAACAATTAACTTTGCTGGTATTGTTGGACTTCAGCAATGCTTTTAATTCTGTGGATTTTGACGTCCTTCTCGGTATCCTAAGATCTATGAACGTCTCACTTCCTGCTCTTACCTGGTTTGATTCATATCTTCGTGGCCGCTCGCAGCGGGTTCGCATTGATGAGACTTTTTCTGGTTGGTGTGATCTCGTTGCGGGTGTGCCACAGGGCGGAGTGCTCTCTCCTTTGCTTTTTTCCCTCTTCATCAACTCTGTGACCCGAGTTATTTCCTCTCACTACCATTTATACGCTGATGACCTTCAAATTTATACTCATTTCCCTGCTTCCGACATCCATTCCGCTATTTCCTTCATAAATGAGAATCTTAGTCGAATTGTTGCTTGGGCCAAGTCATTTGGTCTACTATTGAACCCTGACAAGAGTCAAGCAATTATAATTGGTAGTAAGTACTTCCAAAGCCGGCTTGACTATGCAACACTTCCGCTTGTAGTACTAGATGGAACTCCAATTCCTCTTACTGACTCCGTCAAAAACCTAGGTGTCCATCTTGACTCAAGTCTTAGCTGGAACACCCAAGTCAGTGAAATAAGCCGCAAGGCACATTTCTCATTCCATACCTTGAAATCCCTCCAGTCTTTCCTTCCCATTAAAACAAAAGTTATCCTATCCTTGACACTGATACAGCCTATCATCGATTATGCCGATGCTTGCTACTTGGATGCTACGGAAGATATTCTTTGTAGACTAGAGCGTTTGCAAAATCTGTGCATTAGGTTTATATTTGATTTGAGAAAATATGACCACGTGACAGAATTTCGCAAGCAGCTACACTGGCTCCCCATCCGCTACCGTAGAAACACTCGGATCCTATGCCTCCTTCATAATGTCCTTCACAATCCCAATTACCCATCCTATTTGCGGCAGCGCTTTTCCTTTGAACATCCTGAAGACGCTGTCTGCAGAGAACACAAGAAAACCCTCCTATCCACACCCAAACACTCCACTGACTTCTTCTCGTACTCCTTCACTGTACATGCTGTTCGACTGTGGAACTCACTTCCTTCAGATATTCGTGGTTGTAAAACGATATCTAGTTTCAAGCGACGAGTAAGGGAATACTATTTTTCATTATCATAAATTATATATATTTTGTATTTTTTATTTTATTTTGGTATTTAGATTAACTTTAGTGAAGATATAATGTCCATTGTATTTTATGTAGTTTCTATGTATGTATATAAATATAAGTATGTATTATATATATATATATGTAAATAAGTACCTATAGGTATGTTATATGTATGTAAATATAAGTATATATTATACGTAGTATGTCTATGTAGTAAGTTTATTTAAATCTTTTAACTTCTTAAAGTAGGTATGTACAGAAGTTGCACTCTCCTCCTTTTCAGTATTCCGATCACAGGGCTGCTGGAAGAAATCCCTTTAAGGGATAAGCAGTACCCATTGTGCTTGCATAGTTTTAATTGTTTTAGTTTTAAGTTTCCTTTCTTTATGTATGTACATAAATTGTAAATAAATAAATAAATAAACAACTAAGATTTACTGTCACAATATAAGAATCAAAATGACTTGTTTATTTTCTTGATTATTTTCAAACATGTTTATGCTGTCCCTACCGACGTAACGGTAAGAGTGGCTTATTCATGTTACGGCAGTGTCAACAACCCTGTCTCAATTCTGCCACGCTCTACTGCTTACTAGCAGCGAACTCACCCAGGAACTGATATATTTTTATATCACTCTCCAATGTTTTTGGTACTGGTCCAGTTATAGTGTGAGCATGGGATATGCAACTGTGCTCAAATGAAGACAAAAACAAAAGAAAATGAAAACTATTAATTACTTAATCATGGTGAAAATTCGTAAACAGTGTTGTGAATATAGACAGCTATTTTCATTTGCTTCAATTGAGTCTGACACATTTAAAAGCTGTAGTGAGTTCGAAATAAAGTGGATGTACAAGACGTTGTTTGTTTAAAAAAAAAACGTTTTTAATAGATAATCATTATTACTGTCTATTAACTTGGACCAATGTTAGGTTCGGGATCAAAACCACAATTTAATAATCGTATATAGAATTGTCGATGGAAAATTTATTTTAAATGCGTCAATAGAGCTTAGGTGCGAGGGTATTTATTTATCTAAATATATAAATAATTTAACATGAAACCAAAAGGTAAGTTACACTGGTTCATAAGTACCAACTTCGACAGAGATTCTCAATCAAAAACCAATTGAAACTCAATGTTGTATGGAAATGTCGGCTGTGATATGCATTGGCTCAATGCAAGTTTGTATGTTAGATGGCATAACCCGGTTTCATTTACTTCCGAAACATAGAAACAGATATTGCTATGGATTGTTTAGTTTTTTTTTTTATTTTAGGTTTTGAATTCCATTTACTTCAAGACTTTTTGCAATTATTTACTACTAGTGGCCGCCCGCGACTCCGTTCGCGTGAAAGTCGGGTTCCCGTGGGAATGAGGAGTTTTCCCGCGGTAAAAAGTACCCTATGTCCTTTCCCAAGTTCAGTTCTTTCTTCATACCAAATTTCATCAAAATCGGTTCAGTGGTTTAGGCGTGAAAGCGTAACAGACAGACAGACAGACAGACAGACAGACAGAGTTACTTTCGCATTTATAATATTAGTAGGGACTAGTGGCTGCCCACGACTCCGTGCGCGTGGAAGTCGCTTTCCCGTGGGAATGAGAAGTTTTCGGTAAAAAGTACCCTATATGTTATTCTGATGTAGGTATAACCTATATTACTGCAAAGTTTCATCCAAATCCGTCCAGGAGTTTTTACGTGAAGGATTAACAAACATCAATCCATACATCCATCCATACATACTTACAAACTTGCACGTTAATAATATTAGTAGGATGTGAAGGGATTGTATCAAAATGATTGCGATTGATATTTTTTTACGCGCACGGGTCCCAAATTCAATCTCTGTTTCCAAAGGATTACGGTGAATAGGTATGTTTAAAAATACTTATCTACTTAATTATTGTATTCATATTACCTTAAAATAACGTTTATGAAATAAATATATAATTTTTATTTTATTTATTTATTGACTAACCACTCCAATTATGTGGCCCTAGGGTAAGCACAGTAAGCACTTGTGTTTTAGGTGCCACACAATGGACTAGGAGAGAACCTAGTTGTATCGTATTTGCTAATTACTTGACGAGCAGCTTATCACAATAATCTTCTATCTAACTATTCAAGCTTCATTAAATATGCTACTACATCTCCTATAGCAGCTATCTGTGATTTCGCGTTTTAATAAGCAACTGTAGAAAGCTGCTTATATGAAAATGAAGGTAACCCATAGATCACACGTCGCATAAACAAAACAAGCAGTTTCCAGTTACCGAAGTTTTAACTATAGTAAGAATATCGAGACTGGCCATCAATAGGTTTAAATCAATAAAACTAATTAAATGTTGGAAAGTACATTTGTCACGATCAAAGCGGCGGGCGGAATAACATTCATTGTATTCGAACTCAAATTCTTATAATAGGTAATAATAGACAATTTTAGTGTAGGTAAAATATCATTTTAGTTATCAAGCTACCATAAAACAACAGAACATTAAACTTAATTTTGAATTTTTTACTAAAAAGATTTATTTGAACTTCGAAAATGGGGTTTTTATAAAAAAACTTAAATGTTACATAACTCAGAAATTAACTTTTTACTAATTAAAATTTTCGGACATGGTATGATATGACTTAATTGGCTTTCAATAAGCTCTACCCCTTAGAAGAAATGTATCGCATTACCAATCACCCTGTATAACAGATTCATAAACTTAAAAAAAACTAGCAAAAAATATGTGCTCCTTCATCCCGACTGAGTAAAATGATAATTTGAACCTTGTAGGCGGTTCTAAAACGTCTGAGAATATGCCTACCATGTAATTTCATGACACATTGCAGATAATTAATTGTTATGTAATCAAATCACTTTTAACTACCTAATGATTAACGTTAATATAACGATATTATCGATCGTTTAGAACCACACAATAGTACCTAGAGATAGACGATTATGTTTATCTTTTGAAGATTTCCGTGCGGTATAAATAACAGTGACGGTCCCACGGAGCGCGATTTGACGCACCATGTGCCTAAAGATCGCGGTGCGGTGCGCGGTTTTGGGAACCGTGGGTCTTCAAATTGGCTAACGTCTGGGCGTCAACCGGTTTTCCCTTAGTCCAGTGTAAGGTCTATACTAACCACCTTAAGTTTATTTAAGGGCCACTGTATATGTTACTCAGGAGATTAATTATTATTTACACAATAAAATAATCCAACTATTTTTTTTTTACTTAAACTGTATCTAAAAACACAATTACAACAAACTAGCAAAACCTAATAAGTAGAATACAAAAACAAACTCTTATTAAAGTTATGAATAGTCGTTGTATCTTCATTTCTTTAAATTACGAGTATAATCCTCTTTGATAGAGTAACCGACCGTCACTCAGAACTGCAGGTCCAAACAATAAAAGCTCTCAGATCTTTTGTGGCATTTCAAGCGTAAAGCTAGTTGATATTGTATGCCGCTAGCTACGAATAAAACGTATATATTCCACTACAATCCTGCAGTTTTGAAGTGAAGGTAAAATACGGTTAAAATAATATAAAGAAAAAAAGTTATTCTGGTCTTTCCTAAAATTTTTTACACAATGAACCTGTTAATTAAATTTTTAACAGGTTAAAGCGAATTGTATTTTTTTCGCGCGAACAGTGAAAATGGAATAACAATTTTCGTAGTATTGTATGGAGTTATTTACCGTTTTTCTTTGTTAGTTGAAATAAAAGAATCTTTATAAAACCAGTAAGATAATTCAGTTTGCTTTCAGACTAATCAGATAACAAATCTGCAATATTGGCTCTCTGGAGGTTTATAGGGACGATTCTTCGTCAATCACAGACAAAAAGGCTTCAAAATCAGCTTATTTCAACAACAAGCATTGTATAGATTTACATATAATTTATACTTTATATTATTACTAGTGGCCACTGGCGACTCCGCTCGCGTGGAAGTCGGTTTCCCGTGGGAATGAAATTTTTTCCCGCGGTAAAAAGTACCCTTTTGTTTATAACCTAAAATACTGTAAACATTCATCATAATCTGTCCAGTAGTTTTTACGTGAAAGAGTAACAAACATTCATACATGCTCATAAATTTTCACGTTTATAATATTAGTAGGATAATCAAATAACTGACTGCTACATGGGATGATAAGATACATCCACCTGTACATATGTGTGCGTGAGGGGTGAAAGTATACACACAATGGCATTCTATATGTTTGTGTAATTTCCACAAAATCCTGCTTGAGGAAAGCCGACACAATTATTAACTTAGCGGAAACTCCGAGTTATATGAACGTGGTGGAAAATCTGGTTCGAGACGTAGCTGAAGATATGAAAATGGTAATGGTAGGTTGAGATGAATTTCATTATCTAAGAGTCGTGTCAAGTTTATCGTAAGTTTATATATAGATAGTAGTATCACTCGATATATTAAATTGGCTCAAGCTCTCTGCTTGTGAGCTATGAGGAAGGTGTCACATAGTGTTTTTGACAAGTGTAAAAAAATCAGTTGTTAAGAGTTCTACAAAAAATCCTAATAGCAAGCACAAAACTTGGCAAAGGTTTCATCTAGGGAAATAATAAACTAACGCTTTATCGAAATAAAAGATGCTGCTTTTAATATAGCCCTCTTCCGAAAATTCAGACCGTAACTAAATTACTTCATACCTACCTGTTCGAAAAATAGTGACCTAGATATTTTTATTGCATAAAAAATATTTTACCAACGTCGACATGAATCATATTTTACATCAAAACGTGAAAAGTTGCGTATCAATTGGATTATCGGTGGTAATCTTTTTACGTTCGTATGTGAATAAATAAAGTAGATGTATAGGGATAGTTTGTATCTATATCATTCTTTTGGATCGTAATCGGATTATTTCTCAGGAGTAATGACAAGCTTAGAGTCTTGGGTAAGACAATACCCATGACAGAAAAACTATCAGATAATGAACGACCAGCTAAATAAACGATATACCCATCTTTTATTACACAATGATTAAGAAAGAGACACGAATGTGTTCATATTACTAAAATTAAACAGAAAAGTAATTGATCTTTATGGATTTTAAGTTTAAATTAGTCACACGCCGATTTTTACAATGTTTTGGAACGTGTGACTAACTATCTATCTCTTTCATTTATCAAGTAAAAGTAAAGGATAGAAATAAGTAGTATTACTTTTATTTTAATAAATTGTTTCCGAATTGAGGCAAGAAACATATTTAAGTTTCACAGAGATCTGCTGCTATTTCGCAGTTTATAAATTTGTCGAAAAACAATAAATATTGTTAACCTTTACATTTATTGTAATAAGTAAGGAATAATTGGAATGTTATGAATTGTTGATAATATTACCGCACGCACATACACACTGCTATACCTTTCCCATGGATTGCCCATTGCATATCTAAACCATTTTCAAAACATTTTCGATACCCCACGTCTATATTCATAAAACTCCCCTTTCATCCCAAGGTGCGTGCTGAAAAATTTGATTGAAAATAACCACGTTTTGGCGGACAAGGCGTATATTGAATTTTAGCTGCATGACATGCTGACTGCGTTTTAAATAACTTAGCAACGGCTTTCTGTATTGATTTGAATATTTCAGCTACCCTCGATTCTCCGACGAATATTTAATTGAATACGGCTGATTAAGCATCGATACACAATAAAATGTATGACGTTTATTTTGCGATTTCGAGCATGTTTGCTTTTTCGCTCTGTTGAAACCGTCTCCCTGTTGGGTGGGATGGGAGTATTAGTATGGTTTTGAGAAATTAGATTCAGGGTTTTGAAGCTTTTGAATCATTTTGGGTTGTGTTTCTTGTCGGTTGTAAATCAACTGCGCGGGAGTTTGTTGGGGCACGCTCCGGTGGCGCCGGATTCAATTCAAGACTTGAATGAAATTTCTTATGCCCCCTGCATTAGAAATTGCTGAGATCAAAGACAATGTGTATAATCAAGTTGTGGTTTTCGAATGTCAAGTATTAAGTTGACAGAAATGATGTCGGTTGAGAATGGAGTTTCAGAAATTGTAATTTTTTTGTATTTCTTGTTGAAATTTTTTAACGAAACATTTCTATTTTTATTAAACCGAATAGGTGAATAACAAAATCAAACCTTCTCGAATACGGAAATCAGCATATTCTTATTGAACGTATTTATTCAATCGTGAAATAAAATTCAGGTTCGCAGTCGGTTTTTTTATTAACAGTTGATAGGCATTCAAAGAACGCAATCAATATACTTTTTTGTAGGTAAATATTTTTATATGTATACAAAATACACGAAAATAGATGCTTTTGTCTGAAGTGAGCAATAAATTATATAATACCGTTTTTAGAGTTCTGCATCACAAAGAGTAAAAATATAGGTAGGTATGTAAAGACACATACCGTATTTCATTGTCCGTCTGTCCGTCTAAATGCGTTTTTTTGAAAGCGCGAAGGTATTATATTGAAATTTTAATAAGTATCTGTCTTTCCTTAAAACGAAATTGCTGATTAAGGTATTTTTAAAACATATAGCTAAATATTAACATGTAGGTCCCATTCGCAGAATCATTATTACATTAAGAAAGAAGCAACAAAAAATATGCGGAGCCCTAGTGCGTAAGTAAAGCCCGCGCTTGACTTTTTTATAATTGAGCAAAATTGCTGTTCGATGAAACACGATTGAAACTTATTTTGTAAATAAAAATGCAAAATGAGTGGCGCTTTGAATAAATATTCAAAGAGAGGGACGATTTGCACTTTTTACACACATTATATTTAAGTAGTTGGGCATAATTTTTCTTCCTAGTTCCAATGAACTAAGGCGAATGATAAACGCCAATCAAAACCCTAAATTTCATAGCTCATTTAATACTTTTCGTTTAAATAAATATTTAAGTTTTTTTTTTAATTTAATCGATACACATTTATATTTATTTACACAAGACAGTTTGCCAAGCTTATTGTGCTTGATTTTGATTTCCTACATAAATTATGGTTTCTTAAAATTGAAGATAACTGCAAATTTTTACTTTAACTAAAACTAACTATTGCACTAACTCAATCTATATAGTTCTGTTTCTGTTGTCCTGTTTATTCGTTTTTGTTAAAACAAATTAAATTAATTTCAGCAGGCATTTCATATAAATTTTTATACATTTAAACCAGCAATTTAACATCGAAATTTGATTATAATTTCCATATTAATTACGTTTATTTGTGAGTTAATCGCGCTCATTGCCCGCAAGACAAACAATTTGTATGTTCAATTAAAATTTGCATTGAAGCATTGTTAATACCATTAAAATGCAAGCATTACAGAAATAGGGACTTACATATAATTGGTATTATAATAAAACTACAGGTATGACTAAAAAAAGGTTTTTTATATGAGTTTCTTTTAGTTTTGCAAAGCAGAGATAAACAAAATATATTTGAATTCTACATGTTAAAAGAATGTCACCACAACAATTACGATATTAATATAATTAAAAACTACAGATAATAAGCTTTATTGTCAGAAGTCTTTAAGCAAATATATTCTAAGCTTTAAATTGAATTTATCTAAAGGTAACTTTGAATACTCTCATAAGTTTCAATAGAGATGTAAAACCTCACGATTTCACGATTCAATAACACGAGATATTCAGGTGATATTCAGGTGATATTCATGTGATATCACCTGATAGAGCCAGTGCTGCCACTTCGAGAAATAGCAAAATTGAACGGTTTTCTAGAATTATTGATTCAGAAATAGACGACGTTTTCTATGGAAAATTTTCTATCCGGAAACGTAGGTGATATCAACCTTTTGAAATGTGTTTTTTATGGTATTTACATTATGGTTGCATATCATGTTGGCATACCACCTGATATAATGCAAGTTATTGTGATCTTTTCTTGTTTGTTTTAACGGTTAAGTATTTCTTAATAGTTTAAACTTTGGTAAATAAAAAAAATTAATAATTCAGCCTTATTTTTACTATGTCTCAATTCTTTTAATAATGATATAATTTAATTTCTTGACAAAAAATTGAATCGATATTACAATAATTTTAACAGAATAATACGAATTTATGAATTGTACGTTTATACCTACACGTGTTTTATTTTCGACATTTAGTCATTTTTTTAAATACCGTGATCATGGGAATCTCGCCCAATCGACGACTACATAGAGTATAGTAAAAACTATTTCGCTTGACTTCGGCGCCATCTGCTTCTTATTCTTATTGCATAAATTCCCGGGATTAACACAAAAAGGCGCAGTTTTGATTTGCCTGCTTTTATTCTGCTCGTTGTTCTCTTATTTTTTTTTATAATTAGATCCCGGTTGGTGAAAGTTACCAACCATGTTCTCTATTAAAGTATTTATAATTGGCTAGTTCCTCTTACCAATATACTAAATCCCCAAAGCTCGACGTAACCCTTCAACTTGGCAACACCGAGGTATGCGAATGTCACAGTCAGCGTGGAGTGAAATTCATTGTTCTCAGACATCAATATGTGCACTGGAACCAAATGTAAGGTAAACTTGGAAGTGCATTCGACTGTATTTAGATCTATTCACTGGGGCTTCTATGTGTAACTCTATCTGTAAATATAGGGCAATGAAATCAAACTGAATATTACTTCGGTTGCTATATGGTAAGGTGTGAAGATTTCTTTTTTTATTCAAAGATAAAAATATACAAAAAAAATGCCATTATATAATATCTTTCACATAGCTTAGGGGTTCTGTGAAACAAACACTAATTAGCTCAAAGCAGAAGGATGTTGCAACCTTTTTACTATCTTGACAGTAATCCTTTGTTTTAATAAATCATTATCATCACTATCATTACCTACCTTTGTATAAATCAAAGTGTTTAATCGTGTTTGTTTGTATGTTCGTCCGCTTACTCCTCATAAACCACTAAACGGATTTTAATTCGGCTTTTAAATTTGTAAATAAAGAACTTCTAGTACAAGTATTTTTAAGTTAGCCAAAACATAGGCTTTATAACATCAGGCTACGACAAATTAATAGGAGCGAAGCAGCAATGAAAATGTTGCAAAATCGGTGAAAGTTGTGATTTTTATTCGCCTTTTTTTGTTTTGTTTTTTTACGCCAGCACTTTTGACTGAATGATTTTTTAATTTGTAAATTGGTGCTGCTCTTTAGGTCTCATGATAAAAAAAATCGTTATTACAAATTGTTATTTCCCTAATTATCTCGTGTGAAACCTGCGGTTTAAAATCTGCTTGTCAAAATGTTTTCAGTTCCGTTTTAATTAATTTCATTTAGAAACGGTATTATTGTATAAAAACAACAATTCATTCATACAATTAACCAATAAACCATACTTCAACTGCGAGTACATACATTGCGGGAGTTACATGAGAATAAATAATGAATGCGCAATACCAGCCGACAATGTATATTGTCATCAAAACACAACACAACGGCTCTATTCATTATTATTGGAATAAGTAATGTAAGGGTGTTTTGATCATTAGTCACAATTAAGATTCAAGGTAATTAGTAGCTTACACACATGATAATAAATAAATAATTCGAATTAGATTTATTCGCTTAAAACATGATATTCCAGTAATAAAAAATAACATAATAAGATAGCAAGATTAGATGAGAAGAGCTAAAATTAGTTTAACTGGAAAACCATACAATAAACATTATCAAACAGGGTGATAATTGAGTCAGTGCATACTCGAAAGCTGCGTTATAAGTCCGAAATACTTCTATACAGAAATGCAGTTATTATGTTATTATTGTGATGTGTGTATGCTGTGGGCAAGGGTTCATGTATTTAGTCTTTTTCAATGATCTGTTCATTCATCAAATTAATATTAAAAAATAGTCGAAACGATATTTACATTAGAGTTAGTCATTTATAAGATAAGCACGTTAAAGCCAATTCCTCGGCTTTATAATACAGAATAGATAAAAAGCAAAGCTCACTGGTCGCTCACTTCGCTCACACCTCTACAATTTCTTTTCCCTTTGTGATTGCCACTGTTTGCCTGTACGCATCCAGCCAGGTTTACTGCTAACAGCATTTGCAATATTAATTATGCCGCCCACCGGCCAGCTTGATGTCCTGTAATAACGATTCTGATTATACAATACGCACGTACCACATTACTGTTTAATGAGGACTTTAGTACACAACGTAAAATGACGGCTGCGGGTCGTAAAAATACGTATTACGATCGTTAAGGCAACTATGGGAGAGCGATAGGAGCTAATTTAATTGCGAAGGTATGAGGCGATAAATGTCTTAATTAGGTTTTGATGAGAACAATTCATTAGAAGGGATTATCTTTTAAATAACGTACATATTTTTTTTAACTCTTTACTTTCTTATGAAAACTGTCACAGTTGTGAGACTCCCAATATTCTTGTCATGATCCGTCAACGAATAAGAGGATTAATCAAAATGCTTCCGTCACTGTCATTTCTTGCCATCATTTGTAGACGTCTCTTAAATCACCATAAATCCAATTGTATACCCCAAACAACACCCTTTTTGCGTTATTTAATTAAAAATCGCCCAATTTCCACCAACTGATTTCCGACCCTCCAGCTGGGATCATAAATTTCCTCTTTATAAAGAGTTAGTTACTTAACTGCGGACACATTAATCAATTTAGGAGTGATTAATGAAGGCTCTCCGATATCTTGATGGATTAGCCCCCACATGGTCGCGCATAATTCGCAGAGTCGCCACCTGTGCCTATATTCGTGATGGCAGAAACAATCAACAACAAAAGACTACCGATAAAAAATAAAAACATGAAAAAAACACTCGGACACCGATTGTTGCTCTTTGTACTTAACCACGGCACGTTGTTTGAAGTAGAATGTCACCAAAATTCTCTTGAAGTCGACGTCTGTGTCGAGTGTGACCTTGTTTTAAATAATTATCTTAAATGTTTTGTAAAAGCAATATTACGAAAAAGATTCTTACAGAACTTTATAAAAACCAATCATACTCTATTTGGTTGAAGCAACTTTTAAGTAATTAAGTAGAATTTTAAATACTTAAGAGCTATTTCTACTTGAAAGCAAAATTGTAGGAACATTTAATAAGCAAAAAATGTTTTTGTATAGTGACTAATAAAGACGCTTTGTTATCATTTTAAAACTAACATTTGAAAAATAAATGACGACTTATGCAAATTAGATGTTCATAACCTACAGTGGGTATCAGTTGGAATTGTTTTTATGTGTAACGTTTTTCTAAATAAATATTTTTTCATTTTCATTTTTCATTTCATTTTCATATTCTTTTTTATCCATTTAAAAAAAAAAAAAACAAAACATACACCCACAGTTTTTCGGTAATATTTTACCAAACCTACAATTGTTATTCCACTTGTGTTTTATATCACTTGTTTACAAATAACCGCAATGACACATGCAGGCCTCTCCATAAGCCCTCGAGATAACAAAACAATTTGTTACTTCCCTATTTTCCAAAATAAATAATATTATTTTGGGTTTACCGCAGTCCGACATCGTAAGGTGCAAATCCTTCAAAATCCCCCTACTACTTGGAAAAGCGTAATCGTATCTCCAAGGTATGTTACTACCAAACTTGCGGGTATGTTGTAAAAACGTTATAGCTATGTGACGGGTTATAACAATACATATTTCATAACCGCGGCATTTTTAGGGTTATGAAATAACAATGGGTTTATTCGAGAGAGCTCTTAGAGTAAATATTTTCATGTTTATTTATGTGTAGATATTTCTGAAAATATTGTAATGATTCCCTTATTTGTCTAATTTACAGGATGAACGAAGCTGGACCGGTCCCTTGATAAGGCGAGCATAATAAAAACAATCTAGCTTTTTGCGTAACGTAAGATCACTAAAATCGGAATAACCAAGAAAATGCCCCTAAAACAATAATTTTGTTATATGCCCTGCTTCCATTCCGATTTCCATGAACGATTGTGCGACGATGGGTAAATCTTTTTAGATATCTAAATTTTTTTAACCAATTGCCGAGGGATAAAAGAAATATCTCTCTCTATACATTTAAATTTTAATTTCATATATTTTTTATAAAAAAGCTATAGCATTATTTCCCTTGCGAGTCTTGAAAGCTATCAGGGCGAGTATGCTTTTAATCGTGCTAAAATAATCTCTCTCAATCTGCGTATTGCTAAAAATCACTAATTTATTTATCTACCCATCTAGTCTCCATCATTCTATCTATGGCTACTCTATAAAATCATGAAAACACTATTCCGTATCAACGCCTAACCTACCTAACCGTCATTTGTTTAACAAAAAAAAGCAAATCATCAAAAACACGTGCAGTCAAAGCTTCGGCCATTACCGAATTTGTTTCAAAGTCTGTTAAATGACGCACGCGCCGGTAATAATTAACTGACGGCAATCCATCAGTGACAGTGAGGGCAGTTGCAACTTGCAAACATAGTGAATTGGTGCTTTGTGACACGTTTTTTAGAAATATTAATCTGTAGTGTTGGGTGTTAAAATGGTTTGAAAAACACATATAAAATTTATTGATTTAAATTAAACGAATTTGGAACTCGGTTAGAGTTTATTAACGTAGCTTTTTTCTTAGCTTCATTATGCTGAAAACTTAACATTTTACAAAAAAAATTGGTAAATTTACAAACAAAAGGCTCACCACTATTTCAAGTTATTACCAGCTTAAACATTTTTAAGCGTTTAAAAACTACCAGAACGAGTTTCAAGATCGTTTCAAGTATCCTTAAGTGAAGTTAGCGCGTAACTTGCTAGTTTCATTTTCGCCAATACAAAGTTATTCGTAACTTGTTCGTGTAGGTTCTAATACAATTTAAACATGTTGAGGGGTTCGCAGTTAGACACATGTTAGTTGCCTGATTGTTTTAAATTCACTTGTTATGCGCTTGCGCTTGCAGCACTAACTAGTCTAATAAAACTTGGTATTAGATAAGCTAACGAGGTTTTGCATCGCCTAATGAATTAAGAGTGTTACAGATTTTGGTTTATACTTACATCGCAGGTTAAAACCAAAACAGTAGGCAATGACAAAGCTGATTATATTTCTATGAATTGATTAAAAACCCTAACAAGTCCTCTTCTTAAGCTAATAAAGCTTAAAATCTATCTAAACTTTTAATACTCGACAATAATTTTTATTTAGGTAAGTACTTAGTTTAATTCTTTTAATTGCTTATTTTATACTAAGGACGTGTTGATAACCCATTGAACGGAATAAAAATCGTGATATTAAGCTGACCAATTTGCTTTAAAAAAAAATGCGTGAGACCTCTAAAAATGCTGTCTCAGACTTAATATGTAAGTATTCTAAAGCCTTAATATCACACAAAACAAATAGTCGATACGTTCAAATCACACAAACTTTTAATTCACACGTATAATATACATCTCCTGCCTAGCGTATGAGCGTTCAATCGTGTTCCATCATATCATTAACACGCTGTATAAGTATTTGCACATTGTATACAGCCCGGCGTGGCACGGTTTATACAGTGGCAAACGGCCGCACAGTGGTGATTAACCTGCCGACCCAGGCTTACTCACAGCATAATTAACACCTAACATGAAAGCACTAATGGCCACCGGAAAACCTACAAGTATAAAGTCCTTTTAAAAACATACAAGGGTTACTTTGACTACCTCTGTTGTGCAGCGGTATATATACCGCACTGCTAAGCGGTTCCGGGTTCGACCCCGGGTTGGGCCAATTTCGTAAAAATGGTTTTTCGATATTGGCTCGTGTCTGGGTGTAACTAGGTTCTCCCATAGTCTTTTTTGTGGTACCTATAGCTTTGCTTTGTTTAGGGCCACACAGTTGGTGTGTCTGTCTGGAGATTTATTTATTTTTTAAATGCTGGTATGACTTTGTCTGCATCTCTATTGAAATCTTTGTCTTGGTTATTTTAACTAAAATCCAGTCTTCTATAACTTCATTATTTTTGTGAACATGAAACACCCTCGAGAATCCTTAGAAGCATATTTTGTTTGGCCTGGTTGGTTTTGGTGACGAGAGACGAAATAGAAACATCAGTACAGTAAAACTCTCAATCACATTATGTATGTTACTAATTTGTTAATCTTTTCTTTCCAAGTTTTTTTTAATCACCAAAAAATGCCTGATTTGTAACAGATTTTTAACAAAAAAACGACATCAAAATCGGTTTAACAAATGGATAGTTCTGCAGTTACAAACATAAAAAATACATATATTTAAAAAAACAAAATGAGAACTATTATAATAAATCAATCTTTTATTTATTTACTGGAGATTTATTATTCTCAACGAAATTTGGATCATCAAACATAACATCTAATGTAGATTTCTCTAATTATTCGGACGTAGCATTGAATGCACTAGTGGTTCAAATTACCTATCGTTTAATCCAGATTGCGTAGACTAATCAATGCTCATGCAAAGTAATCTAGGTATACTACATTCATAATATTCCATGTCATGTACAACTACCTATGAATTCGGTTTTGATTAAGAATAGTCACTACATAGTATAAAACAAAGTCGCTTTTTCTGTCCCTATGTTTGCTTAAATCTTTAAAACTACGCAACGGATTATGATGCGATTTTTTTTCATAAATAGTGTGACTACAGAGAAAAGTTTGTATGTACAATAACATACAGGGAAATACGTTTTATTACGAATTTAACGCGTGTGAAGCCGCGCGCAAAAGCTAGAAAGTAATAAATTGTATCTACCACCATTACAGAGTATTAAAAAAGTCGCTATTTCCGTCTGCCTGTACTCTTACTTTTCCTTAACCACATAACAGATTTCAATGTGGTTTTCACAATCTTCTATGTATTTTTTTCGAATAGGTTTCGTTAGTGAAGTATACATAGAAAATTAGTTTTGAAGTAAGCTAAATTTCAATATTTCGTAAACTACAAAATAAACCGTTTACTCTCATGTCATGTTACCTTTATTATCAAAAATTTTGATTAATACAAACAATTCGTTGAAATGTGAAACATTTTCAATGAAAACAAGTAAAACATTTATTGTTTGTTGCCGGTTGCAGAAACTTGCAGTAGAACAAACTTATACAATAAAATTTATTGTTTGCACAAATTGGAGCGTATTACCTGAAACTATGGTTATCTCCACAGTTCATCTGATTGTTTTTTTTTTCAACTCAATGTAATCTCGACTCGCCATTTCAAATTCTCAAGACACCTTTTTTTAACTTAGTTACAAATGTTTTGCTTTTTTCCATGAATTTAAGTAAAATCGGAAAAACACAAACTTCGAACGCCGTTCAAATATTTTTTTTACTTATTCTTCATTTATCATTAAAAACAAGATTTTTGCTACGTCCTTATTTATAGGCTAACGTTAGCACATAAGTTTGTCTAAAACCAGTATATAAAACTTAATAAAACTATATTTTAGTAAAAAAAAAACAAATATAAATTGTGTAAGTATGAGTATATAATATTTTGTCTATTGTGAAAATGTAGAAACATCAGGATTCCATTTGTTTCTTTCTAACTAAACTTTTGATTGGTTGCTGTCTCGGCAGCGTATATTTTATACTTTGTTTGAACCCCGCGTCTAGAATACGACCAAGGTAACATGAACTTTAGATAGTTTAGTTTAAAAACTAGTTAGGCGCTGATATTTTATTTAGTAAAAATTATTTAGATTTTTCAAGAGTTTTTTTCTCAAGAATTTACAGTTTTTTTATAATTGTTTACTGATTTTATTTATTATTAGAACATAGATTCGAACTGCATTTACATACAGGCTAAATTACTATTTCCATGGGAATTATGTATTTTACCGCTGTACAAATTATATCTTGAGATAAATTATTTCGTAATACTGAATAGTGCCTACTTACTTTATTGATTCGAAAACAAATAGAACTAAATCAATGTTTCTTTTCAGGTACTCATTCGGAGTAGAAGAAGAAATTCGCTTCTCCGTAACGGTAAGATTTTACATATGTATTTTTTTCTACATACTTCAAGACTACAAGACTTTCAAGCTTAACAAGATATTTTTCCAAAAGAAAATCTATATTTTTTATTATATTAAAACCATATTGGTTGCGCCAATTATTAAGACTTAGAGTAGGTACATGAGTTTACTCTGAATCCGAAATGTGTAAACACTACTTGCATATTGATTGACTTTACCCGAAATGGAAAGAATAATATCTCAAAATTGGCAGCCCTTTGCTTCTATTCCACTATTATTAAGTTATGTTTGAATATATCTGTCGGGTCGTCTGTATAGGTTGTATCCTGCTATTCTCGGATCTGCCTTTTAGTTAGTTCAAAGAGTTACATATAGTAGTAGTTGCAACAGTTAAATATCATCTATTTATAGGCTGGCGCGCGGCAGGAGCATCGTATATTTGGCATCGACGACATCCAGTATTCGTTTATCTGATACTAAATCTAGACGATGTTGCAATCGATTTTTCTAAAATTATTTAGGATGAGTTTCGATGAAACGTAGTAATGAATGTTTTAGTTATTTTTGTTCTGTTCTAAACAGAGAATCTGATATTGATGAAATCGTGATCATCTTTTTCTAGGATTTTTCTTCGAATCTCGCTAACAGTTTTTAAGCCAGTTAAAATATTTTACTAACATAAAACACCTTCATGATTTTTCGTTAGCTCTTAAGCATCTTTAAAAACTATAACGTACATCCTTCACTTAGTTCATTGTAAGGTAAAATTTTGTTTTCCATAAAAAGCACATATATTTGATTTAATAACTTTCCTACAACATTTAAGTCTAATAAATGTCACCTTCCCAGGCCCATCCTTGAAATAACCCGACTAAATTTAGCCGTCTAGCGGAGTGTGGCGTTGTTCGGAGCAATTTTCTAGCAGCTCTATTTGGCAGTATTAAACAAACGTTCCACTTCGTATGTAGTTTGTATGATAGTAGTTTTAGAAACTGATTTGACAGGAAACATGTTCGCTTTAAAAGCATTCTACTAAGTGCAAGGGCTTGGTCTGAAGTCACTTTTGGGTAGTTTTAAATTGTGATGTTAGTATAAATGTCAAAGTTCCAGTTGAGATGTTTGTAACGAAGAAAAAACATGAACTAATAAATGAAATAAAAAGAAAAAAAACCGCCAAAAAAATTTTGGAAATAAAATTGTGTTCTTTTTACTATTAAACTAATTATAAAAACCAAATACCTAAACCAAATGACTTATACATATAATTAAAATTGCCGTAATCGATTGCAATGTTATAATTCTCAGCGATTTGACACCGGCTAGGTACAGCCTTAATATTGAACTTTAGTTGGGGAATTTTAAAGTCCTATTAATATTTATTTTTTTAGTGTCTTTGATCTAACACTTGTTACCGTATCATGGTTAACACACGTGATACGGTACGATCAGTAGAAAGTCTTGTTAGATAAATCTTGTTCCACGAAGTAAAAATAAGCTGTACTTTCATGCCAGTGGGAACAAAATGCTGTTACAAGCTTGCGACAAGCACTATAGCAAATATTCCGTGACGTCTTCCACACTACTTTGTAAATAAAAGTAGTTTTAGTGTTCTCCCTTTGTGTTAAGGCACTTATTTTTGACCATACAGTTGATATACTTATGTTAATGTTAGGTTGGAGACTTATTGTCATTATTTATTATTTGAATTTTTTACGCCAAATTGAAAATGTAATTTTGTAGTGTTTGTCTTTATAATAAATTTCGGAAGTAGGAAATTTGCTAAACCGTCTAGTATCAATCAAGTAGGTCAATACAGCGACTTGTTATCATTTACGATGGTTCAATTGAAAGATTGGAATTAAAGAAATATAAATTCAAGAAGGAGCCCCGCTGACAGTTGACATTGTCACAAATAACAATAAAACGCCTTTGTAACACGCATTCATACTGCGCGGATTTTCCATTAACCTGCAACCAAATCTGAGTCTTACAACCTAGGTGTTACGATATAATTTCCATTTCATCCACATGTGTATGGCTTCATTCGTAGTAATAGCTGCCCTACATATGAAGGGTTGAAAGGGACATTTGCGTTTATTTTTAACAAAAAAGGGCCGTACAAGAGCCGTGGATTATGAAGGGTCAGTTTTACGATGACAAAGTGAATCGAGAAATTTGGAATTCGCCAAATTGGGAGATATAACCCTATTGTAAGCTTGTAATGAATGGTTTGCCGTGTGCTTTATTGTATGTTGCGACAACACCCTTGTCAGGCTTAACTGTTAATACCGGATTTTCTGATTGTTAATTGTTTACATTAACATATTTGTGAGGTTGGCTAGTGTGCGGTTGTTTTATTTTTAATCTGTTAAAAACAGTGTATGTATATTAATAGTTAAGTGTCATTTTTTAGTAAAACTCTTAAGTGCAGTTGACTGCTGAGAAGATGCACGAAGTGGACTTTTTTACCGCTTAGTTTATTAACAAAGCAACATTTATTTCAAGGAAAATCGGGGACAGTCAGGTAAAAATATAGAAAAGAACAAATTAAAACTCCTTTTAAAAAAATATTTATATGCCGCGAGTGTATACTTGCATACATTTGAAAACAAAGATTCGTTTTTAAGAATTTAAAATATGTTTTTGTCCGCTGAAGAAATTCAAAGGAAACTGACCAAAAATATAGAGATACAACAATAGCGTATACATTCTTTCGGCTTTTTATTTCCATTTTATTTACTAACGAAAATAAGATAGGAGTTTATGTCGTGTATATCAACCTGCCTTTTTAATAGTAAGTAAAGTAGTAAACTTTAAAAGCTGACAAATAATATAAACGAGTGTTCGCGTGGTTATGTACCTCCAAGAAGTGTACCTCCTTGTATTCTGTCATCCGCAATTTGATATCAACGCAAATTTGGACAAAGCTACTTTACTTTTATGCTGTGTGTGTGCCATTTTAAAGAATAACGTCTATTGGAAATTCTGTATGCAATATAGGTATAGAATATTACTTGCAACGTATAAACTACTTTGCCAGCTTGTGCCTTTTTGCATTGTATCTTATTGCTTCCAAAATGTCATCCATTTATAAATAATGACTTGCAAGTTCCTTATCTTTTTATAAAGCCTTCACTATAACTCCCTTTTTTATATCTTTGTTTTTAGGGTAGGGTAGTTCGCATTGACGACACCATCGATGAGCAAACAAATTAAATTAATCAATTAAATCAACCTATAAATTTACTATGTAAATACGCGTACAACCTTAATTATCAAATTCAACCAAAATCGTACCTTTTGATCAAGGCTGAGATGGTACCAAATCCAGAATCTTCGTCTCCTAATATTTGTCATAGATCGATCGGCAGTATCAACCGTATTTCAGTCGTATGTCAATTTGTCTTGTATGCTATAGTAGTGAGGTTGTGGTCTGCGGTCGGGCCGGCCGCAGCGCGATGCCAGGAATCCGATAGGCTTTGTCATTGGATATGAAGCCAGAGGTAACATATTGATGTATTGATCTAAGAAAAGGCTTCGACTTATTTGAGTTAGAGACTTATGTAAGTTAAGGAGTGAGAGATTAAGATTCATGTTAAAACTATTCGGCTAATGTTTGTTTGACCACGCTAGTATCAGGTAATTCTGGTTCGAATTGAAACAAAACTGTATGCGTTGAATAGGTTATTGATGAAGGCTATATAATCACGCTACGACTAAAAGAATCAATGAAAAATTTTGCAAAACTGACAAAATCGAGAGCTTTTGAGAGACTCCTTACGAGTGCTGCGTAATAAGATTTTTATCTACAATGGGACTAAATTTACACACAAAATACACAGATAATCCTATTGAAAATATAAAAATGATTGATAAGTGTTATTCGCAGCTTGTAGTCAACGCTCAAACATTAGCTGATGGTTCAAGGGCGATTTACATTGCAATTAAAGCATTATTTGATTTAAAATGATCCCAAAGTCTCATACATTACATTAAAATTTTCGTTCTAAGCGTAACGAGTACTTACCCCTTTATTTGTCTTTTTTCCCTCTACATTACACATTTTATTATTTCGACAGAAGCAAAAGAAAACAGTCTAAACATTTCCTCTTGTAATACTTCGAAAAAAAAACAACTTTTAAACCTATTTAATTCTTTGTCACTTCGTACTTATTTTTTATTATCCAAGCATTAAACCATCAGATAAAGTAATTTTTAAGTACTTGATCCTAACGTGAAGTCAGTTTCCCTTTTTCATAAAAAGTTGTTATATTAAAGTTTAATTAAACGTCTTCAAAGAAATCTTTATGGCATTGTTCTTTTATTACTTAAACATTTTACAACAAAGATGGTACAAGAGTACTCCGGGATAATATTGCAGCTCATTTAACAGCTTTATTTTTTATTGGTTTAGCTTAAGACTGTTATTAGTTTAGCTTGAAATAAAATCCAGTTTTTTAATATTGGCAATGTAAATAACACTTTATAAGGAAAAGTTTTTAATTTAAGATTTTTTTAAATGTAAATCATTAAAGTTGGTTTAAAGTTAAGAGGAATTTAAGACTGGACTGGACTGGTAAAAAATAAGACATAAGCTACGAAAATGCTACGAAATGCTACGATTTATATAACAAAGACAAGGCTTTAGGAACGTCCAAGTTATGTTTATGTCTCTTGTTAGATGGTTAATAAGATCATACTCGTAATAGGTAGGTAATTATCATACTACATTAGGAAAAAAACATTTTCTTTCCTAGTCCTGGGTCAGTGATGAAATGGATATTGATTTCAATAGTCATAATGCCCAACTACCAATGACGAAAACTCATATTATTACACTCGTAATTTCTTCTATTACTTAATTAGTAAAACCTAAACATTAACGTATAGCTAATTGAAATCGTAATCCCTTTCAAAACAAAACACTACTCATCAGTAAAGATCTCATTAATCTCGCGTTTGTTTCGTGTTTATTTAATTATATTCATTATAATGCATACTCACGCAAATTACAGTGTTGCCACCAAAAAAAAGGCTACGCCATTTATATAAGTTAATAAACTCACTCCCTAGTTGAAAACAGTGTAACAAAAGAGAAAAAATAACAGTCAGCCGGCGCATTAGCACTCATTTATCAGTTTATTATGGTCGGGTAAAATACCCTTAGAATAGTGGGCACTATGTTTTCGGGAGCCTGTTTTTGTGAAAAGAATTTCCAATGGGTAAGGCGTGTTTTTCTCGTTTTTGCACGCTATTTTCGTATGTAACAAAAGTTGGTTTTACATGGACAGTTTTTCAATGTCTGTTTGCATCCGTATTGTGATTTTTCGATGATAATAGGGTTTTGTTAAAAATCTTTTGAAAGATTACTGTTTTGTTTAGAGCAACGTTCTCAAAGAGATGTTCTCATTTTAAAATAAGGTAGAATTATTATTAGAAGCTATTAATTATTTTTTAATAATAATAATGGTTTGTAAAAAAAACAATAGCATTTCTACGTACCGTTATTATATATGAAAATTCGTCTAAAACCGCTAAAACCGGTAACCGCCAATACATTAAACCGGTTATGGTTTGCGGTTTGTCATAGTCAATTCTGTCAGTCGGCAAATGGTTTTAATTAATTAACACAAACACGACTGCAGTAAATTAATAGCTTATTATATTCACCACCAAATACAATAAATAATTATAATATAAAAAAACTGTACATATATTGTTAAGAGCTAAGTTTCATTTACACAATCATATTTTAAGTTAAAGAAGCTATATAAACTTATCGAGGTATCTTCATTTTAAATTTTCACCTGCATTTTTCGTTTTACCCGAAGCTGAATGCCTTCCCCGTGGGACTTCGGTTCTTTCCGGCGCTAAAAAATAGCCTCTCTCGATGAATAGACTATAAAACACGAAACAATATTTTTCGATTCGAACTAGTAGTTCCTGGGATTAGCGCGTTCAACCAAACAAACAAAGATTTTTATTACATCACTACATGTACACTACACTCTGTCCCTATGTATGCTTAAATCTTTAAAACTACGCAACCGATTTTGATGCGGTTTTTTTTTAATAGATTGAGGAAGGTTTACATGTATAATTACATAGTACAGAGAAAGGAGTTTTACTCCAAATTTAAGGCGTGCGTAGCCGCGCGCGTAAAAGCTAGTTATTACATAAGTATATACCTTTAGGTATGGACCTAAACAAAAACAAAAAAGAGTAGCTATAGTTAGTGAAACCTTTTTGTCACCTGAGACCGAAAACTCGGTTTTAAATTATAAAACCCCTTAAAAATAAATGAGGGTCAAAATGGTCGAAAAGTTTCACAAGTTCACCGCTTTTATGTACGCAACTATCTACAGGGTGTTGTGTTTTCTTTTCCAACTTTTTTTATATGTGCAGTCATTAATATGCCATTTTTTCACTAATGTGAAAATTAAAAAAAGTTGTATTAATAACAAAAATTAGTTTCACAACAAAAAATGATAATAGGCAGAAAATGGCACAAAAACCGTAACATGTTCGTACTCTGTAATTCGACAACAACATAAACCCTTAAAATCTACACCCTGTATAAGCAAGGGGTTCAATTAAGGGCGGACCTTTCCCATTAAACGCTAATTGTATGAGAAATAAAATTAATTAACTTAACGTCGGGATTTCAGTAATAATGCGGTGATGTTATGATTTCTACAGGTTAGGGCTGGCTATGTGTGATTTCGATTTGTGCGGTGGATATTTTTATAACATAATTTTTGATCAGTTTTTTTGTAAATATCATCATAATAGAATATTTGGTTCTAGGTTTGTAACAAGAGAGTTACAGTAACCATTTAATATCATGAGATGTTGCATTTTTTTATTGCATTTTAGTTTAATAGAAGTAGAGTTTAATAGAATTACAACTGAAATATTATGTACATAAAATTATTCCTTGATAAGGATAATCAAAATAAGGCTGTGTTCTAACGGTTAAAGATAGGTAATCTAGTCTATATTATCTTGATTTAGTTTGAACTGCTTCACAACCTTAGTAAATGCTTAGTGAGTGAGTTACCTTACCACGTGTGATCCTACTAATATTATAAACGTGAAAGTACGTATGTTTGTTACTCTTTCAAGTAAAAACGAATGGACGGATTCAAATGAAACTTTACATTAATATAGGTTATACATCAGAATAACACATAGGGCACTCTATACCGCGGGAAAACTTCTAATTCCCACGGGAAACCGACTTCCACGCGAACAGAGTCGCGGGCGGCCAGTATCCTACTAATATTATAAACGTGAATGTTTGTAAGGATGTATGGATGTTTGTTACTCTTTCACGTAAAAAGTAATATAGTTAATACATCAGAATAACACATAAGGTACTTTTACCGCGGGAGAACTTCTCATTCCCACGGGAAACTAACTTACACCAGTATTACCATAAAGGGATTCCAGGCTTTTGTATCTTTCAAAGCAATAAATATATTAATAATACCTACCCCTCCTTGTAAATACGCATTTTAATAACAGCTTTAATTATTGAAGCGAATATTTTAATTAACCCGTATTGAATTACCGATTTAGGAGCGTGATCGTTTAATTAAAGCGTTACGTCGTTGTAACGCGTTATTGAAATAACGGTTAATTAATTACAAGAACCAAAAAACGAGGCAAACGAACATCACTTGTTTTGGAGAGCAGTGGATTTGTAGCAGGAGCTTGAAGATTTCTAATGAAAATAAAATCATATTGAGTAAATATTCTTTACAGTATTATTTATATCTCTGAAATGTATTGTAACGGGTTCTTTTCTATTTATTCCATATACTAGATTTGATACATATTTTGAAAACTGAATAAAAATCGAATATAACGATAAACTTTGGTTGAATATTTTAAACTTTCACTTCTAGGCATAAAAGCTCTAAAAAGTTAATTTCTCACCTTTACATTTTGCTTTTTAAGTCTATGCGTACAAGTTCTATAGGAAGCTGTGGCGTAGCTGTTTCCCCGTAATAAAGTGCGTTGTATTCACGTCACGTCCGCGCCACGCCGCCGCCGCCATTAGCGTCGGTCGCCACAATCCGCTTATTTACTCGCACTTGCCGAAACAGTAAAATATAGCTTTTTAGTGTAATTACTACTTTACACAGTTTGTATATGAGTAGAAGAAGATGTTGTACTTAACTGTTGAAATAACCATTCTTTTTGTTAGGCACAAGCCTATTTTTAGGAAAGACAGGGGTCGGAATCCACCACGCTGGCTCAGTGCGGGTTGCTAGATGCAAAAAAACCTTTGAAAACTTTTGAAGTTTCCTTAAGACATTTCCACAATAAGACATTTCAACAAATTAACGGTTATTACTAGAGTTTGTTGTTATATTTAGAGGTAAGGTAGCAGTAAACGATAAGGTTTGACTTACAGATAGCTAGGTAAATCAAGTGCCGTACGGACGGGCAGTAGTACGACGTTTCACGCACCATGAAACCCTGCCTTAGGGCTATATTCTTGCGTCATGGTCATCATCAAAGACCACTTAGAATTATTAGTAAGCACTGTACTAACTAGAAAGGAAAAGACATCATAAAAGGAATGACTATCAGGAACTAAAATTTCATGGCCCTAACTTTAATAGTTTAAGCTCTGCGATGATGAATCAGTCAGTCAGTCAGGACTTATCATTACATAGTATAAATCCAAGTCACTAATTGTGTCTGTTTGTAAGTTTGTCCACTATCTCCTCCTAAACCAGTAAACGGATTTGAACGCGGTTTTCACCGCCATTTAGGTATTTTTTTAATTTAAATTTGTAAAAAAAGAACATTCAGAAAAAGTATTTTTAAGTTTGCCAAAATTCAATATTTCGGGAACAAGCGAAGAACCATTGGGAAGCGTGGGTGGGTCACTAGTTATTTTGGGTTGGTGACATTTCGGACCAAAAAAACTCGGACACCTTCGCCAATGTATGGAAAATAATAATATTAAAATTGAAAATCCATACATTGGCGAAGGTGACCGAGTTTTTTTGGTCCGAAATGTCACCGACCCGTTATTTTATAAGTACTTATACCTTAAGTAGTAACTTTTTTTTTTCTATTTTATTTTTATATAGGTACCTAATATTTCAAGTCAGCTTTATCAAATTATACAATGTTTTATACCGAAAAGGTATCTAAATAAGTTCATATAGCATACCTACTCAAAGTTTGGGGTCGGATATGTAACAGAAAAGGAATATTAAATAACATGCAGAAAGCATCAATTTGTAGGAACGGCTACGTAGTATACTGGCAGAAATCTTATTATTGAATAAGTGTGCTTCGACCTATGGCTGTCGAGAACAAGGATCTAAATCAATAAATATGATTCAAGCACATATTTTATTTTATTTTTAAAGTCAGTAGCTAGAAATTCTAGAACAAATGCATTGAATGCCTAGCGGGTAGTATTAAGGTTTTAAAACCGAAAAAGAATTTGATTTCCATACAACTAGGTAAAGACTGCCTCCTTAATTATAAACGTAATTTGAAACTAAATAATAATTTTACAAATGTACGTCTGAAGATTATCTTTTATTTACATTTTCACATCAATCCTACTAATATTATAAACGTGAAAGTATGTATGGATGTTTGTTACTCTTTCACGTAAAAACTTCTGGACGGATTTGGATGAAACTTTGCAGTTATATAGGATATACATCAGAATAACACAAAGGGTACTTTTTACCGCGGGAAAACATCTCATTCCCACGGGAAACCGACTTCAACGCGAACGGAGTCGCGAGCGGCCACTAGTAAATGTATAATGTTCGAACTTCAATTCTTTTGGTAAGTTTATTCGACTTGTAACAGATCAGTTAATTCTAAAGATTAAATAATTAAGTTGATATTTCAGTGTTTGAATAATAATTTGGTTGCCATAATTTCGTAAATATAATCATAGCACCTACTACCATTTTTATTTACCAGTACCTCAGCTTAATGCCACATCCAGTGCCTACAGTCTTATATCTGTGATTCGGTTGGATAATCCAGTTACGTAGAAAACAGGTCACAAGCAGGATCCGAGAGTTTGTGATACCTACCCCTCGTGTATAACTCTTAGAAACAAAAGCTGGTGCAATAATCATGTTTTAGTGATTGAAAACTTAACCGTATTACCAAGTGTATAAGGTCTTGAATTGGTTTTAAAATTAGGTCTTAATTAGGGTCCAACACATTTATTTTCAAAAAAGATACTGACTGCCTGATGTTTGCATTATTTACAATATTGACAAAACATTGAATTTTTCTTTATGAAACCACTTTTTCAGTATTTTTTTATGTATTGTACCTAAGTACTTATAGACCTTCGAAATCAAACCTCTTTCCATTCCGCCCTTATAGGGACGGCTTCAATTTGTGCAGGGCCCTTATAATTTATATAGACAGGCTGGAAACCCTCGTCCTGTGTGATGAAGGTCCACCTGTTAAATGTTTTATAATCCACCCTGTAGGTACATGTTTATCGTTGCGATTTTGAATTATCGTGTATGACCTTGCTCACCCTTCGCTTTAGAAAACACCGTAGATTAAAACAAACAAGGGATAAAATTAACAATTATCAAACTGATTTCGTTTTTATCTCTTTTTAATTATTTTTGTTTCAATAATAAATTTCTTCTTATTTTTGCAAAACGGACAGAAAAAAAATACATTTGGTAAATTTCGCAATAACATTCGCCGTAGTTTTTTTATTAGTTAAGTGAAAATATTTGTTTTTCAATGATTGTAAGACATAAGTAGCGAGGTAAACTTTTTTTAATGTAACATCATCCGTAATAGATTATAATGTAAATAAATGTAATATATTCATATTTAATAGTAAGTTATGTACTGTTAGAAACGTACTTTTTAAATGAAATCACATACCCGGACAGTTTTTTGGCCGAAAATCAAAAGAGTGTTGAATATTCATTGAACTTTGAGATATAATTTTTTCACGACAATGATACATAAAAATATTGTACCTATTTATAACATTTTATTATGTTTGAAACTATCTTACCATAGTACCCAAACAAAAAACCAAAAGCGAAAAATTAACGATTATTGGACTCTTTCATACGATTCTTACTTTTGGAACTACTTTAAAAATCACTGTATTATAAGCTTATGAACTAACATACAAATAATGCGATAACTTTAACCCTTACGTTGTTATGGAAAAAATAACACAAAAACCCATGACACAGACTTTTCTCATAGTCTATCTTTACAATCTTCAACACGTTTTATTATTATTAAGTATAGAAAGATGCATTATCGTCTATTTTATGGTAAATGTTATTGAACTCATCAACATCAAATCCTTTTACTACAGAATTTTTATGTAAAAGCAATCCAAAGTTTTATGAGCGTCTTTGAACGGAGGAACGAACTATGTAGCGATTTTTAAATGTTTTTTATAGTTTTGTACAGTAGTTACGAAGAATCAGGTAACTGAAATAAAAACTTGAAGGGTAAAACAACCTGACATGTTAAACCACTACATAGTATAAAACAAAGTCGCTTTCCGCCGTCTGTGTGTCTGTATGCTTAGATCTTTAAAATTACGCAACAGATTTTGTTGGGGTTTTCTGTAATGGACAGAGTGATTCAAGTGGATGGTTTATATGTATAATAACATAGTATAGAGAAAGAAGATTTACTCCGAATTTAACGCGTACCCAGCCACGGAGTAGTAAAATCTTAATTAAAACTTACTATTTTAAATAAATAAAAAATAATAATGACAACTATTTAATGAAACGTAAATAATGACTAAAAAAATAACGTGGTTGAAACACTTTCTTATTTTTGGAAATTACTATAGAAGCTACTCGACATATAATGTTTATTTATTGTATCTGTGGGTACTTCCCTTGCTTAAATCCAATATCAGATGCAAGAGTGCTGTGTTCGTAATTAGCTGTCACATCTACAACACTCCAACGCTCCAACGCTCCAAACACTCCAAACAGGAGAGTGCGTGAAAATTAATTCCTATCCAAAATTACAACATAATAATGACAATAACATTAACAAAGGATTTTTTTTAAAATCAGAGCTTTTCAAACGTTACAATTACATTGAGGCGTTTTATCAATATGTGATTGAAATGTAATTTACTTATATTTTAAACTTTATAAATGCACTATCTTATAATTATAAATATTAATTAGGACACGTAACTGCATTTCGTATACCTACATGGAAACCTGACTTCGTATTCCTCACCTCATACAAAAATAAACTTATAACCTGTAACAGTTTTAAGAAAAGTAATACTTATATAATAGTAGTAATGAGCTTAATTTAAAAGTGTATAAATTAAAAAAGAAATAAGAGGTTAAGACGAGAACTCACATTTTGTTAAACGACTGTATTTAAGGTTCTGGGAGTCGCCCCCAGCGTTACTGGGAACTAATTTTCTTTGTGACTTTAGTTCATTACCGGGATAAATGCCCCGCCCCATCTTTTGATAGAACGTCGTTATTTTTAACCAAATAAGTTAGCTTATTTTTTGTCAGTTAAATTGTTAATTTAACTATTCATACAGCTTTAAGAGATGTGTTTGTTTCGCTAGCTATTACGAGTTTTGTTCAAATTAAGTTCTTGCAAGACAAAATTTTTGGGGAAAGCTGCCTACCCCTATGGATAGATGCTTCGCAGTGGAATAGCTGAGCTGGATAGTTGCCTTAAGTAGAAGATAGACGATTTAAGGAGTCAATGAAAAATACTTACAATGTTTGCAAAAAAAAAGGTTTTTAAAGAAAGATGTTATAATATATAGTGCAGGTATAAAGATAATTAAAGAATATGCATTTTCTTGATCATAATTAATAAAAGCAATTTTCAAACAGCAACTTACTCTAATAATATAATGAAATATTGATTCAGTTTCAACTAAACAAATGTTATTATTAAATTAATATTATTATGTTTTTTTAGATATACTAAAACTAAAACTATATGTTTTTTTTAGATATACCTACTACAGGATATAAGACTAAGGGCTGATTTTTCATTAGTCAGATAAATGCTAACTGACTGATAAGAGGTATGTTTTCATTGTCACTTCATACATATGTCAAGTATTTATGTTCGACGTGCAACAAAAACATACTGATTTTCAGTCAGAGAACATTTATCTGACTATTGAAAAACCGGCCCAAGGAAAAAAATCTTCCATGCGTGGCAAAAAATATTTATTACCCTTGATGGAATGGAATGATTATCTATAATTAGCATCCATCATCCACCGAGCGACCGTGGTGGATTAAGGCTCTGAGTAGAAGGCTTACGCCCAATTAGTGAAACGTTTATAACATATATACGAAATATGTTTATTTGAAGTATCTAAAGGCGAACTGTTCCATACTCTTAAAATATGAACACTTAAATAAAATCCCATAAATTTATGTAAAAAGTTGTTTTAGATATTGTTGGGCCATATCATCAAATTGCACCGTGCGATTTATCATAGGTATGTAACATTTTTAACAGATAATAATTTAAATAATAATAAATAATAACAATTATTATAATTTAAATATGAAATGAAATAGGTTAGATTAATATTTATTATGAATTAATATCACCTCTAATTCTTCGTAAATAGATGTAGCTTTTTCACTTAATTACAGATAGTAAGAATTAATAAAAAAGAACTGTAGGTACATTTTAATTTTTTTGAAGACGTTCGCAAGAGTTCTTGCGCTACTTTTAATACATATATTGCTTTAAAGTATTTCTTGACAATGAAAAAACCTGCACAATTGTAGTTTACTTTTAATAAAACCATAGCTCACAACGAAAACAATAATATATAAATAAATACAATTTAATCCCTACTTCCCTTCTAATATTATAAATGCGAAAGTAACTCTGTCTGTCTGTCTGTCTGTCTGTCTGTCTGTCTGTCTGTCTGTCTGTCTGTCTGTTACGCTTTCACGCCTAAACCACTGAACCGATTTTGATGAAATTTGGTATGAAGAAAGAACTGAACTTGGGAAAGGACATAGGGTACTTTTTACCGCGGGAAAACTTCTCATTCCCACGGGAAATCGACTTCCACGCGAACGGAGTCGCGGGCAGCCACTAGTTAATTTATAAAACAACCCGAGGGAATTATTAACTCACTAATCATTTAACTAACTAACCCTTGAGACGTCGGTAAGTTATCGCAGCACACAACTTTAACAATAGTTAACTTAAGTTACTGTAGAGTTAACAAATCAGCATGTTGAGGATTATCTCCCTCGACGGGTACCAGCCACCAGCTCAATAACCTTTAACATAGTTGAACAACTTGTTTCACTTAACTCCAACTTAGCTTCACTTAGCCGGGGCATATTTACATAAATCTGTCTCGGTAACACTTATTGCATCTACTCTTTTGGAAGTCTTCAAGGAGTTTTGCTTCCGATTCGGTTTGCAATGGTGTGGTGGCGGTATTTAGTTCTAAAGTTCTAAATATAAATAAAAATCACATAGTTTTGATATTATGAAATCGATGACTCAATTAATTTATATATGCTAATAATATATGCTTTATAGCCATAATGTTCTTATGTCCTGTTATGGATTTATAATTGTAACCAAAAATTTTATTGGTACAAAACATTAACCTTTCAATGTATTTTTTCCATTCCAACATACTTCCCGACATTGAAATAGGAATTTCAACCACCACTGCATGCAAATTATCTAAATCCAAGTATTGAATATCCCTGTACGACCGCGCTTTGTTCCTTCATGATTCTCCAAACGAGATTCCAAAAAAAGTATGAAACGCCGCCATTGTTGGGAAATCTGACGTGCGAGGGGTGCGGGGGGAAGGTAAAGGGGGTTCATCAAGTCTTTTTATAAATGATTTTTACCTCCGAACAAGGAGTGAATGGTTAATGAGCGCAGGGTTCCTTTGTTTGCAGTATATTCATTTGCTAGCACGCTTCGCACCGAACTACTAGCTGCATATCTGATTACTTTGAATATATAAATAAAATAATTTGTTTAATTTGGGGACTTGTTTCATCAGTATTTGTTTTGGTGTCACCTAAAACTGAAGACGCATTTATATTAAAACCAGCTGACCCGGCAAACGTTGTTTTCCCATAATGTTAGGGGTGGACAACCCTTATCACTTAGAAGTATGAAAAATAGATAGTAGCCGATTCTTAGACCTATTGAATATGCATGTAAAATTTGGTAAAAATCGGTAAAGCCGTTTGGGAGGAGTAAGGTAACTAACAGTGTGACACGAGAATTTTGTAAGTATAGGTATACATATAAGTGATTACGAACGTGTACGAACGATCTGTCTGTGGTTACATTTTCCATGTGGATATTACACGACTAAATATGTCCTCTTTGTATTTGCGGACGCATTAAAATAATAAAATGGTTCAGTCGGATCAAAAACAAAGTTTACTATTGAGTTTCAATTCAAATTTTTGCGCAAACACTCTTTAATGATTAATGAATTTCCCTATTTAATGGAAAAAAATAAACGTAAATAAAAACGAGAAACTATAAGAGCTAGTTACAAATCAGAAATCATATAATTAACATCTCGATGGTATCTTCATAAAAAACTCTTTATGCTTTGAAATAAAAATAAAAGAAAAATAGGAGAGCCCTCAACATCCATTCCCTGTTGGATATTGAAGAATCGAACTCAGTTTTTTCCTGCCTTTTATTATGATGTAAATAATTAATGATCATCCTTTCATTATACGTCTGAAGTGTCTCCAGTGGGCAATCGAGCTTGAATAGGTCGATACGTAATTAAGTGTTGTATGTGTGTATCGCAGTGTGTGTATCGCAGTGTGTGTATCGATATTGAAGCGAGCATTGCGTTGTAACATGACAAATTAGTCTACCAGGTACTATTGCAGAGTGTGTTTGTTTTAGCCTCGGGTGTAGGTTGCGGCTGACTTAGGCTTGCTGTGTAGGGAATAACGACTGAATCAAATTGAGCTAAAATAATAAACTACTTTATCTAAAACACAATTTATATTTAAGTCATTTTTTGGTTCAACAGAAACCTGTGAATAAGTGACCAATTACTACTAATCTTACTACTATGACCATTCGCGGTATGTTCGATGTTTCTCTACATCTCTTTTTTTTAAAGTAGGTTCAGATGGAATGTATAAAGTATCCTTTTTGGCGAAGAACTCAACACTTAACTTTCTAAATTCAAATAAGAAAATAGCTAAACTTACCCAGCAAACACAAAGACTGAGATGGCTAGTAAATACCTATAGGCCGAAGATACTTAAAATTGGCACGAAGGAACTGTTTTAGGCTTTTTATCTACTTTGTTGAATTCCCAATAATTTGGACTAATTTTAGTGTGACTTTAATAGAAATTGTTTACTCAATCATTTTAAGTATGTGTAAGAGAATGTATATTTTTAGTTTTGTTAGTGTTTAAGTATAAATTACTAACCATCGTTATAAAAATGGGTAACCAAAGTTCATATAAAAGCTCCTAACTATCAAACTCCGTGTTAAGTTATACAGGGTCTGTCGTAATGAATGGATAACCCTTTACCTACAGTTGATCCGGATGTGAGGCTATAAGAAAATGGTGTTTTCTTGCCAGGGTTGTCAACCATAAGAAAATGGCGTAGACTTTTAAACTTTTTTATAAATTTTGCTATTTTTTTCATTTATTCCGCTGCCATTTCTTCAAATTTTGATGTATTTGTATAATTCTTTTAGTATTATACTGCTGAAGACGTGTATTATGTAATTTAAATACAATTTTAGGTGTTATTCACGTTGAACATTATCAAAATACTCATTTTAAGAAAAATATTTCCAATTTTTTTTCTTTATATCAACTTTTGATCATCTCCTGTGGAAAAAAAAAGTATGACGTTATAGCTGCCCATGATCGCAATAAATTGTCTAGTATGTGTAGATTCTAAAAAGGTATAACGATGTGTACTTTACAAGCAACATTAAGTTACAGGAGCGAGAATACTAATCAAGGTCGGAATTTTTATTTTTCATGTTATGTTATAAATGGTTGTAAAACTTCGTCATAATGATTTTATTCTATCAAGATACTTTGCACAAACACTATCGGGCCACTAATAGGATATTCAGAAGAAAACCCGGTTGTTTTTGGGAAAAAAATAACATTACTTCACGATAATAATGTAATGAAAATGTACAAATGAAAATTGTTGTGCTCTAATAGTTACATGCGACAAACATGTTGCGACAAGTTTATTCGAAATTGGAACGGATTTTAAAAATCGAACAAGACCGCATTACAAAGAAAAGGGTACTCATCACATCAGTGTGATTTTGACCATCGCATGTCATTTTGTTCACATTGGCCCCGATTCTGAAAACACTCTCTAAACTAAACTAAAACTATCGCTGTCACTTACACATCAATAAGACAGAGACAGGTAATCATTTTAGTCCTGTCAAACTAAAATGTACGTGCAATATGACACGGCGAAGGCAATTTTAGGCTAGTCCTCAGCGCATTTCGTTCAATTTCACAATGATGTGGACTAAATTTAGTGAGACCAATGTACCTGTCTTGTTCTAATACGAAGCATGAGAAAGTGACAGCGATATTTTTAATTTAGTTTTAGAGAGTGTTTTGAGAATCGGGGCCACTATTTTCGTCAATTTGTTACTGCTTTCTAATATTTGACTATGATTTTCCTTGTGATTTGGACTTGATAACGTGGTGATACTGATGACTTTGCTCACATTTACGGACATTGTGTTGTGCTATCGATTGAACTTGTTGTTTTGGAAAAGTTTTTGTGTAGTTTGTGTATCATGCCGCAACAGTATACGCCGGCCGAATACGCGAACATGCATTACATTTACGGTGTATGTAATGGCAGCACCAATAGAGCTTCTAGTGTTTATCGTGTAAGATATCCCAATGTGCTACATCCTGATTACCGTGTGTTCATTAAAGTGCACAATGCATTTATGGAAGGACGATTTCCTTCTAATTTTTTCCACTTTTCTTTGTAATGCGGTCTTTGTTTGATTTTTTAAATCCGTTTCAATTTCGAATAAACTTGTCGCAACATGTTTGTCGCATGTAACTATTAGAGCACAACAATTTTCATTTATACATTTTCATTACATTATTATCGTGAGGTAATGTTATTTTTTTCCCAAAAACAACCGGGTTTTCTTCTGAATATCCTATTAGTGGCCCGATAGTGTTTGTGCAAAGTATCTTGATAGAATAAAATCATTATGACGAAGTTTTACAACCATTTATAACATAAAATGAAAAATAAAAATTCCGACCTTGATTAGTGTTCTCGCTCCTGTAACTTAATGTTGCTTGTAAAGTACACATCGTTATACCTTTTTAGAATCTACACATACTAGACAATTTATTGCGATCATGGGCAGCTATAACGTCATACTTTTTTTTTCCACAGGAGATGATCAAAAGTTGATATAAAGAAAAAAAATTGGAAATATTTTTCTTAAAATGAGTATTTTGATAATGTTCAACGTGAATAACACCTAAAATTGTATTTAAATTACATAATACACGTCTTCAGCAGTATAATACTAAAAGAATTATACAAATACATCAAAATTTGAAGAAATGGCAGCGGAATAAATGAAAAAAATAGCGAAATTTATAAAAAAGTTTAAAAGTCTACGCCATTTTCTAATGGTTGACAACCCTGGCAAGAAGACACCATTTTCTTATAGCCTCACATCCGGATCAACTGTAGGTAACGGGTTATCCATTCATTACGACAGACCCTGTATAACTAACTCGTGAACACTGTAACGTATTGATGATTGTATCCGCCGTCTAAATCAGATGTAAGGGAAATAACTTCGCAGTTTAACTTGTAACTAACTTCAAGTAGAATGTCTTGCAAATTTGCAGCTCACTTCACCGTCTAACGCAGTGTTGCGAGTTTGCAGCTATCTTCACGTTCGGTTAGACGGGATATTAGATTGTAGATTCGGATGGAATGTTTACTTTATAAAGCATGGATCAATTTTATAAATTTATTTTTGGTAGAGTTTCCGAACTAGAAATTGATTGGTCGAATTCAATTGAATCGAATTTATCACGATATATGTTAAAAATATATCGTGAGTTGGTTGGAAAAATAGTTTTATCCAGAACAATAAAAACACTACTGCGAAAATAAAAAAAACTTTTACTTGCGTGGTTTCACTCGCGTGGAAAAAATAAATCCTTTGTCATTGGTTGATAATATGGCTTTATATTGGTGAAAAATTTTAAAGGTCAGTTCTGTTGTGCACTTTGGTTACCAATTCTTTCAACAAAACTCAAAATTACCGTATTTTTTTGAAATATGTTCTAAGAAATGTTGTTTATAAACGTGTTTCTTCAACAAAAAATAATTAAATCATGATATCAGCATAATCAAAATAAAACAGTGTTACTTATTTATTTTATTGTAGATATTTAATTAATTATTTAAAACAAAAAAAGTGTATATTGGTTTAACTTATTTCCTCCAAACGCTTGACTTGATTTTAAAACTATCTTAGAAAGCTTTTAAAATTTTGTTTATACTAACGAATCCCCGTGTCTCAACGTATAAAATGCAATCAAGTTGTAACGCAGCAGTCGAGCTGTCGCGTCTCAGTCGTTAACTCACGGTTTTACTGCCATTTTACATTCTGTCGGATTACAATTACCAACTGTTCTCGGAAAGGAACAGAATTTAAGAAAGTATTTTACGGTACTGTAAGGACTGACCTCCTTTGTACACGAACGAGTTTCAAATATAAAAAAGTAAGAAGTTCAAAGTTCATTACGTGACAATAAAAATATTAAGATGGACGTAAGGCAAAGCCTGATGATGTTGCAATAACGTTAAAATCCTACTAATATTATAACGTGAAAGTTTGCGAGTATGTGTGGATGTTTGTTACTCTTTCACGTAAAAACAAGCGGACGGATTTGGATGAAACTCTACAGTAATATAGGTTAGGTATATATCAGAATAACATATTAGGGTAGGTACTTTTTACCACGGGAAAACTTCGCATTCCCACGGGAAACAGACTACTACGCGAACGGAGACGCGGGCGGCCACTAGTTAAGATATAATTATTAGCAATATCAAAGTATATTCTCAGAATAATCCCAAATTCCATTGATATTTCTTCTGGTCATTTAATTAGTGTTTAATTCTTCAGGGTTAAATTAATATTGTTCAGGGTGAATAGCATTCGTTAAAAATTAATATCTGTTTTAATTGAATTTCAAAGTTTTTGCAATCTACATTGTAAATTAAACGGAAAATTAACGTTTCGCGTCTCATTTCAGATTGTTACCAACCGACGCGACGTAAAAATAGAAGGAGACAGCTGCGTATAAGACCGCAACTAAGTAATAATTCTACTAACAACCTAAATAATTGAATTATTGGCTTTATTTTGTTGTAAAAATCTGCATAGAAAAATTGAAGAAACCATGCTATATTTTCATTTTAATTTCATTTTCTAATTTATACAGCACAAAACAAACATCAACTTACAAACCTAATTTTCCACACGATTGCTCGTAGTTAAAGAACCTGTATAAGCGACGTGATAAACCGTCCTATTTATACGTATTATGACGTAACTGGACGTAACACACACTTCACGCATAAAACCTAATCATCTACGAGTTTCAGTGCGCCAGTAAGAGTTATATGACCTCTTGCCCGTAAAACTAAGGGTTCTCGGTAGCCCTCGGAACATACGAAGAGGCTTTGAAGGATGTGTCTTAAACATTTTCTCTCTTTACTTAGAAGCATTTAGTTTGACTTGTGTTCAGTTAAGATTCTAAGTTTTATTCCGTGTGTGGTTTCTTTTAAAAATTAAGTACCTAAACTCTTAATATGTATCAATTTAGTGTCACGTTGTGTCACCGCGATGGACTCCTAAATAACTTAACCGATTTAGATCTTTACACACCGTGCAGTTTGATCCAACTTGAAAGAAAGGATAGCGTTAATTTTATAGCCGTAATATTATTTTATTGCAAAATATATTATAATAACAACAACCTAAGCCACAGCAACGCGTGGCCGGTCTGCTAGTAAAATATATATTAATGGCATTTATTTTACTACCTAACTAAAAAAAGGTACCTAACCTAAGCACCTGAATGATATGTAAACTTCACTATTATTCGTTTCGATATAAAATTTCAAATCTCCGTGGCAACAATTAAATGTTTAATGCCGATAGTTTCCACTGACTAGAGGCACGGACCTCGGATGTCAAATTCTACTACTCTTAATTTCTGTCATCACGGTGTTTAATCCCAATAAAGTTTTTTGTTATATATGCCTACGCTGTAAATTATTTATTAGAAAATTAGGCATTTTTTTGACTGTAGTTTATTGATGGTCCCTTAACAACCTTCACAGCTTCACTGGGCTTGGGTCGAGCGCTAAGGGTGCTTAGCAGATCTACGAGTATTGTTGCGGCTAAAAACAATTGAAAATCTAATGTCAAAAGGCCAGTTAGCCATACCAATAATGTAGGTTTGTCATAGAATTTTATACGAATTGATAGCGACCTAGTAACAAATATGTAGAAATTCTACAGTAGAATATAAGAATGCAGATTACAGTTTAATACAGTCGCGCTTTACTTTAAGCTTTCTAGTATTCTATTATAAAACAATAAGTTTCTATCATATCCTATACAAACGATTAAATTTATTCTATTACTTTTATTTTTATGATTAAATATAGTACATTTTTATGTATTTTTGTTACGGCCCGCTCTAACCCGTTACCCAAGTCATGCTAATATTATGATAACACACATTTTAGAGCCTATAAAATGACTTTTAACATAACTACAGTAACTATAAGTGCTGTCGTTTCTAAGCTTTTATTACTTTATATGGAAAAAGAGTATAAAATTCTTTTTTTTGTTTCAGATTAAAATATCATCAAATTTCAACGTGAATTGTAAGTGCACCTTTATTATATTTAATTTTGTATTTTTAAAACCCGATTAAAAGTGTTAGGTATAATTTTGATTGATTGTTCCTTTGTCTATGTGTGTCGCTTTATGACACTGCAGCTTCTAAACGAATGAACATTGATTGATGACTAGTCCTTGCTCTGGCTTATTGGAGAGGGAATACTAGTTTATTGCGGTTTATAATACGAGTACTATACCTAACGAAATCAGCATACTTACTAGAACCTAATCGATCTATTGTCATTCAATAAGTAAGTTCTCTGCAATGGCGTATCAACGATCTAGAGTTCCGAACATCTGAAAACAATAACGTAGTAATAATCCGAAGTTATATACTTAACTATCTTTTATATGACATACTCGTATATTTGTGACATTTCGCTTCGCAAATTGAACTTGTACCTACCCACAAATTCTTAGAATAAATACACCGTGCGTAATACCATACATATCATGACCAATCAAAACTTTACTGAACAACTAAGGTAAGTACCTAAGATTGATACCCAAACAAAGTATGTATGTTAGATCTCTGGTCCCATAAGACCCCATGTCCAAAGTAGGAACTGACCGTCCAAGTTAATCAATATGTAGGACTCCAGAGACCATTGCTCCGAGTTTTCGGACTTCTAATGGTTAAGGGATATACTTCATCCTTTTGTTAGCACGAAAAAGGTCTTGAAGTTCAATTTAAAAGTTGTGAGTCCAATGTTAAACAACGTCGGTGCAAATTAAAAGCAACCCCGGTGTATCAGCTTTCAGAGTTTCAGGCTTTTGGATCAACATAGAGTGGTGTCTTTAATTCAAAGTTCTTAATTCTAAACTGCCCAAACATAAATAAACAGTTCATTTCTATTTTCAGTAGGTATTGGCACCTAAAATATCAAAAAAGGAGAACAATAACAGAGGTAGTTCTAATCTTCGAAATAAATAAAACGTAAGCATGTATTAACTACCAATAGCAAACACAGTAAAGTATCCATATCCGGGTTTCCTTGCTGAATATGCTATTGGCTTAAAGGCTGTATTATACGCAAGTCACGTTTCTCCCCGAACTACTAGAGGTCTAGCTCAGCAGCAACAAGTTGAGGCAACAACGAATTAGGCTTTGATGAGCGGTGTCCATGTCATGGGTTACAAACAGACCGGTGGAGAGGATACCACGAACTGGTTACAATTGAAGTGTTACGCGATGAGGATGGCATCCCTACTAATATTATACATGCAAAAGTTACTCTGTCTGTCTGTTACGCTTTCACGCCTAAACCGCTGAACCGATTTTGACGAAATTTGGTATGAAGATAGAACTGAACTTGGGAAAGGACATAGGGTACTTTTTACCGCGGGAAACTTCTCATTCCCACGGGAAACTGACTTCCGCGCGAACGGAGTCACGGGCGGCCACAAGTATATCTGTTATGCCTCAAACCTTCGATTCATGTGGACGTAACGATTAACGTTTTAGGTATGGATTATTTCTGATAACGCTTTATTCACTATAAGATTACATAATGAGTAAGGTACCTACGTAAAAAAATGTTTTATAAAAGTGTTATAAATTAAAGAAAATTATCTAGAAAAACAAAAAATAGAAAAATCAAACCATTGTTTGACATCGAGCTCAGGCAGTGCTCAAGTATACCGTTAAAATATTCCTATCACAAGAGGTTAGTAAAATATTAACAGTTTTGAAACGTCTACGCCGGTTGCCGGCGAAACGCCAGAGATATTAGCTGTATGAGGCGAGACAGGTACTTTGCCAAGATCGCGCTTGGCACTGGAATTCGAAAATTATTTAGTATAACTCTAGTTTTGGAACACGAAGATTTGAACCCTTGAATTTGATAGCTGCTATTCCATCTTTAATTCGAAATATGTGTCTGTCTTTATAATAGTCGGCTATCTTCACGTAACCTCGGTAAAATGCTGTTGTGGTGACACATAGTTTGTAAATAATAGTTTTAATTTAGTTTTAATGTATATTTGTAAAATAAATATTATTTGTTGTAAGTTTATTTAGATAGGCTCTCTTTACGGTATTGCTCAAAGAGGGACATAACACGGGGCTCTCTTTACGGTATTGCTGACGTTCAGCTCATACCAAATTTTGTAACTATAAATAGGGTACCATTTCTAATAAATTCATGAGACCTGTTAAGAGAGTTTGAGAGGGCGCACCCGATCCCCGCGACCGCCGCGTCCCCCGCGATCTCCGCGTCCCCCGCGATCCCCGCGTCCCCCGCGATACCGCAAACGCTATCTCTGCCGGAGATAGAGTTCCCCCCGCTCCCACCGACCGCGCCGCTGACTTTCAGCGAGGCGCCCGCGTCCCCCGCGCCCTCCGCGTCACAAGACCGCCGCAATCGCCGCGTCCGCCGCGTTGAGGAATCGCGTTCGCGCTCACGCTCGCCCGCGCGCCTGTTGCCGGCAGATGAAGAGGCTTCCGAAGCCTCTTCAGCCGACAACCACTCAGATATGGAGGTACAATCGTGTGCCTCTAACACGGAATCAACACCGGACAACTCATCCGATGAGTTCGTCCCAGTCCCCGGCTCACGCAAAAAGCGTCGCAGCCGCAAGGCCAAAGAGGACCGAGCCTCCAAGGCCATCAGGGTCTCGGGCACCGCCGCCCAGCCCTCTCAACCGGAGACCTCCTCCGCAACCCCATCCGCGTCCCCGTCCGCTTCTGCCGCAGTTGCGTCGACGTCGACGCAACAACCGGCCGGCCCCAAAACTCGAACCCCGCCGCCTGTCTTCATCCAAGACAAGGCCGCGTGGGTAAACGCCTCCAAATACCTCGACAGCAGAGGTATCAGGTATTCGACGGCGCGAAATACCTCTCAAGGTATTCGCGTACAATTATGCACCCCCGAAGGTTTCCGTGCCTTTACAGGAAACCTACGAAATAACCAGATTAGCTTCCACACGTACGCCCTGGAAGAAGAGAAGCAGCTCCGCGTAGTCATTCGTGGACTGCCCAAGGACATCCCCTTGGATTATATTAAAGAGGACCTTCTGTCCCAAAATCTACCGGTGCGCGAGGTGCACCGTATGAAGAATCAGCGCACGGGCGCAGAACTTAATCTGGCACTGGTAGTGCTGGATAAAACCCCCGCCGGCAAGGCAATCTTTAACATAAGCCGGGTGTGCCAGCTTTCCGGCATCACCATAGAGACCCCCCACAAAAGGGGTATGCCCGGGCAGTGCCACCGCTGCCAGCTATACGGGCACTCAGCGCGCAACTGCTATGCGCGTCCCAGGTGCGTCAAGTGCCTGGGCGACCATGGCACGCCCGACTGCCCTCGTCGTTCTCGTGAGAACGAAACTGCTCCAGTGCAGTGCGTTCTTTGCGAACAAGACGGCCACCCGGCCAGCTACCGAGGCTGCTCCAAAGCACCTCGTCGCAACCGTCGGGTTGCTAGGCGCCTCCCGTCATCTGGCGCCTCTGCGGCTGTCAGAGCCGCACAGCGGCCTGTGGAACTTAGGCCTCCACCCCCACCCGCCACTTCAGCATGGGCTTCCCGCCCTGCCCCCTCAAAGGAGCCAGCCCCAACTCCATCTCGGGCTGTGCCACCACCGACCACATCGAGGGCCTCCCCCTCGACAGATCTCCAGCAACCCATTGCTCCCCCTCCTGGGTTCCCCAACAGGCCCGCACCTGTAGTGGAGGCGCCTTATCCCCCCATCTTCACATCGCACGCTCAGTACGTGCAATTTATTCAGCACTGCCAAGCACAGATGCCACAAATGATTGATAGTTTCTTCCGCGTAACCCTTAATGGATAACACTCCATCACGAATCCAACCGCGTGCCCTGACTGTCGGCTCTTTCAACGCTAATTGCCTCAAAAACACACCGAGAGACGAACTTCACGAGTTCCTTCGAACTCATGAAATAGACATCTTACTAGTGCAGGAGACCTTCCTAAAGCCCTCCGACCGCACCCCTAAGATAGCGAACTATTCCATTGTTCGAAATGACAGACTGAGATCTTCGAAAGGAGGCACCCTCATCTATTACAAACGGTCCCTGCACTGCATGCCCATTGACCCTCCCCCTTCTCTAATCAACTTAGAAGTCTCATGTTGCCGTATTGCGATGACGGGCCATCAGCCTATCGTCATAGTTTCTGTTTACAAGCCCCCCGACATTGAAGTTCACAGAAGTGACATTCAAACCCTGTTAAGGTTAGGTAATTCAGTCATATTAGCGGGAGATTTCAACAGCAAACATAGCAGTTGGAACTCCCGAACTCCCAACACTAACGGCAACCAACTAGAGCGAATAGTTTCCTCTCTAAATGTAGATATTGTAGCCCCTACTGACGTGACGCACTACCCTCTCAATCTGAGCCACAGACCGGACGTACTAGACATAGCTATCTTGAAAAACGTAACCCTCGGGTTGCGTTCGATAGAAGTTGTGTACGAACTGACGTCGGACCACCTGCCCGTTATCATGCAACTCGGCTCCACTCACGACCGGGTCCCTCTGACCAGAACGGTCGTGGACTGGAGGAGGCTAGAGGAAGCCCTTAAGGCGACCGATCCCCCCGCGCTTGATCTCACCGACCTGACTACTGACGCAACAAACACCGCGATCGAAGTCCTGACCGACCACCTCCGCAGTACCATCCGCGAATGCTCTAGACAGGTGACAGCGGCGAACGACCGTCGCTGGCACCTGCCTGACGACATCAAGGAGTTGATCAGGACCAAGAATGCCGCCAATAGGGCCTATTGTTCCGCTCCCTCCGAAGAGAACCGCATACGCTTGCGGCGACTCCAACGCGAAGTAAAGTCTCGCATCAAAGAATTACGCGACAACTCGTGGGACAGCCTGCTGCAGGGGATCACGCCATCGCACCAAGCCTATTGGAAGCTGGCGCGATCCCTGAAGGCAGACACTGTCGCCACGATGCCTCCGCTGGTCCGACACAACCAACCTGACGCATTCGGTGATGACGAAAAGGCAAACTGCCTAGCCGACAGTCTCGAGCAACAGTGCACCGTCAGCACTGTAGCAGTCGATCCGACTCATGTGTCCGCCGTGGACGATGAGGTCGACTGTCGTATCCGCGCCGCGCCCACCGAACAGACCGAACCGACAAACGTCGAAGAGGTCGTGGACATTATCAAGGGTCTCAAAGAGAGAAAATCCGCCGGGTCAGACGGCATCTCGAACAGGGTTATCAAAATCCTGCCTCTCGCTATCATTCAGTTGATGGTTGTCATCTTCAATGCAGCCATCAAAAGTCATTCATTCCCCCGTCCGTGGAAACACGCTACCGTAATCGGTATCCGCAAACCAGGCAAGCCGGCCTCCGATCCCTCTAGTTATAGACCCATCAGCCTCCTCAGCTGCATGGGGAAGATCTACGAACGCATACTCAACAACAGACTATTAGCTGTAGTGTCCGCTAAAAACCTGCTCCCGGACGAGCAGTTTGGCTTCAGAGCCCGCCACTCCTGCGTGCAACAGGTGCTCCGCATCACGGAGTACATGCACCACAACCTCGGTAGGACCCGACCGTTCGGAACCGCCGCTCTATTCCTCGACGTTGCGAAAGCGTTCGACACAGTCTGGCACAACGGCTTGTTGTACAAGCTGTTCAACTTCGGAGTGCCAGACAGTCTCGTGCACATCTTGCGAGACTTTCTCACCGATCGAAGCTTCCAATACAGAGTGGAAGGAGCGTTGTCGACCTCCCGCCCCATCAGGGCCGGCGTCCCTCAGGGCGCCGTCCTCTCCCCCATTCTATTCTCGCTATACACCAGCGACATTCCCCGCCGCGGACCGGCCCAATTGGCTCTGTTTGCCGACGACACCGCGATCTACTACGCGCATCCTAACATGCAGACGTTACGCTGTCGCCTCCAACAAGGAATCGACGCCCTAGGCGCCTGGTTCCGGAAGTGGAGAGTCGGTATTAACCCACATAAAAGTGCAGCAATGTACTTTGATACGAGTTACCCGAGACGGCGCAGACGACTCAACATGCTGCGTCGGCAACTGGAGCTCTTTGGGCAACCGTTGCCGTGGCAAAACTCCGTTAAATACTTAGGTATTACCCTTGATAGTGCCCTGACCTTTCGTAAACACATCAAAACAGTCCGCGACCGCGCCGCGTTCGTTCTCGGCCGTCTGCACCACCTCATATGCAAGCGCAGCAAGATGTCGCTTAGAAATAAGCGTACACTCTACCTGGCTTGCATACGACCGATCATGACCTACGGAAGCGTCGTATTCGCGCATTCCAATAAGATCTCTCTGAACAGACTTCAAGTCATTCAAAACCGTTTCTTGCGCAAAGCGACCGCCGCTCCGTGGTTCATGCGCAACGTGGACTTGCATCGGGACTTCGAGCTCCCGACTGTAAGTAAGTTCATGAAAGATGCGTCTCGTCGCTTCTTCGACAATGCACCTCACCATCCTAACCCGCTCGTGGTTAACTCGGCAGCTTACACTGCAAATCCCGATGCAACTCCCTGCTACAGACGACCGAGAAACGTCCTCCTCGACCCCGACGACGCCATCACGTTGGCGAACGAGCGATCCGACCGCGCAAATAATAACAACAATAGCGATAACAGAAGCACACACCCACACAATTACCGCCGCACCCGCCGGCGGGCGCGGCTTTCACTGTCACGACGGCGACCTAGGCTTGTTCCTGGTCGTTCGCCTGATGACAATTCCCACCTGACCCCCGCTGAGTTTATTGCTGGCTCTTCTCAGAGAGGGGCCCCTTACGAACCAGTGTAGTGAAAAAGATAGCAACGCCCAAGCCGAGGCTCGTACCCACTCGGGGTGCCCTTAGGCAGTTGCATCGTAGGAGTAGGGTTTTCCAACTCGGCTGAGCGCCTTTAGCGCTCGCCCCCAAGCCCGGTGAAGCTGTGAAGGCCGTCAAGGGGCCAACAGCTATTCTTTATTAAAAAAAAAAAAAATTATTATAAATTCATGATCGCATACATCTGCCTTTCATTCTGCCTCCAACCTCCGTAGAAGCAAGAGCTCCAGCAACCCACTAAATTGGTGACCTCTGACTGAAGAAAATAAAATGGAAGACACAAAGAAAACCGACCAGGCTGAAGTGGCTACAGTCTCACTACAGGCGCGAATTCCACCGTTTTGGCGAGAAAACCCGAAACTTTGGTTCGCCCAGTTTGAAGTCGTGGTGGCAGCACAGAAGATCGGCGACGAACAAAAATACAACCTTGTCATTCCCGTCCTGGAACGCACCGACGTCGAGCAGGGGCCTGATTCTGTTATTTTTAACGTTTCGTGTGGTAACGTGCGTGTGGCATGCCAGTGGGTCCTGTGAGGACAATTTGTAGGTATTCTGTAAGCCACGCGTGTCGTACGTGTGGCTTGCAAGCAACTCCATAAGGCGCTTCGCTTAGATTGATAGTTCATTCAACCATTCATTATTTCTCAATATCAATATCTCGTCAATAATTCATCAATATTAAGAAAAAAATATATACTTTTGTACAATTTTATTTTAAATCTGTATTAAAAGTTTTTTGAATATAAATGGATATACTTTTTTAAGCGCTTTGATTAAATATTATTTAAAATAATGTTTCGTCTGCTCTGCCTTTAAACCTTGAGCCTGACTTTGAAATGTAATAATTCGATAACTCGTTGTAATCCTAAGGTTCGAGTCTATTGTTGAAGTTAAGCGACGTCGGCCGCGGACAGTCCTAGGATGGGTGAACGCTTGTGGTATTATATTCTGATTTCTTCCGTGTTTTAGACACGTTTATTTTGTTGGTCTCAAATAGTTATTCAATAAAAAAAAAAAAGGAATGGTTAGGTTCCCATCATGATTTGCCTTAAGGACTAGGTATTACCTATATATTTTTCAAGCTAACGGGAAAATAGCGTAGCAAGACCGTGGTGTTACGAATATCCTGTGGCAAGCAGTCTTTTGATCGTTGTGTGCGTTGGTGACTATAGACACAATCTAATAATACCATGACAAAGCTTATCTTAAAATTGTAATATCCTATGATTACACACCATGCAAAATAAATGGTAATTAGGTTTATAGGTTTGAAAAATATATATTGTATTAATTTATACAAAAATAGTATAATAAAAGATATATTTTTAATCAAGTTATTTTCCTGCTTTTGCTTTGGCGTGAACGTTCAACTTCATGAAGCGGGCGTCGAGCTAATACGACGTCACACCTTAGTTGTTTCCACCAGCAGATTGCTGAGGACATTTCCTCTTACCATTGAAGCCACTGAACCAGTAGCTTACCTAAAAAAAATATTTATGAAAACATAATTAAGTATATTAGGTACAATGTTACTTAGGTACCTACTGAATATTTTTTATGTGGATGTATGTATGTACCCATACGTGGGTACAAAAATTCCAAATTGGGAAAAGTTTCTGTTTAGAACCAATTGCAATCTAAGCACATCGTTTATTATGAATATCGAGGTTTTCTTATTGAAATAGATAATATTGAATATTTTAAATTGATATTTACCTTTAACTGTATTCTTTTTTTTCCAAAACGAACCAAGAACTTGGTAAAAGCCTCGTTACTACACGCAATTTAGTTTAGCGAGGCGATGACTTCTCTTATAGGCATAAAGTTTCGGCAGCTCAAAATAGAGCTTCTCCCAGTCACACTTATCACGTTATACTTTATTTCAGTATTTTTTTCTGACTTTAGCCTTTAAATGCAATATTTATCTTTGTTTGCTAACAAACCTACAGAAATGGGTGACACTACATGACATGACAGCGACGCAACCCATTCACTCATGTTACGCGTTGTTCAATATCTATGTTCTTAAATTTGGTATTCTATAAGCCCACACGACTGGGCGTCACAACTTGTCCGGTAAAAATAGGTATTCTCTAAACTTTTGGGACAATGTGACGTCATTTTTGACGTGCGTGTGGTGCGATTTACAACAGTTACTCTTCGGCCACTTGTTACTCGAACGTTTTTGATAATTTAGCAATATTTTATAATTATTTGATTGATTATTACTATAAATTACTTACTTACTTAATAATTTGTACTTTCTAATGTTGAATTGTTTAATAAATATACTTTTTGAATAGAAAGATGTTGGCGCCTATTATTTCTAAACGGCAAAGCACTTATTATTTTCTATTGTTATTGTCTATAATTTTGTATGTTTGACTACGTAAGTTTTTGGTTTTACAAAAAATCGTAATTGAAATAGAAATTACTTCAAAAACACAAAAATATATTAAAAATACGACTTGTGCAACAAACAATATACATACTTCGGAGTTATTAGCGAGTTAAAGCTAGATAATTGATTAAATTTACCTTAAATATGTAAAACCTACCTATTTGTAAGTGTTTTAAGTTTAACAATAGGTACAAATATATTTTTTTGTGCCTACCACTTCAAAGCTACCGATTTTATGGCACCTACTAGTGGCTGCCCGCGACTTGTTTCCCGTGGGAATGAGTAGTTTTCCCGCGGTAAAAAGTACCCCATATGTTATTCAGATGTATAACCTATATTTCTGTAAAGTTTCATCAAAATCCATCCAGTAGTTTTTACGTGAAAGAGTAACAAACATCCATCCATAGATCCATACATCTATACATTCTCACAAACTTTCACGTTTATAATATTAGTAGGATATCGGAGGCAAAACCTATGCATCTAGGGAAAGACAATATCTCCTTTTTTTGAAAAACCTACTCTTCCACAAATTTCGTTAATATGTAGGTACGAGTACAGTAAGTTGCAAAAGCTTTTGCGACGACCTCTGTTGCGCAGCGTGATTGTTGTGAGGCAGGTCCCGTGTTCGATTCTCGATTCTTCTGCAAATCAGCTCGTATCGTTTTCCTTTAGGCTATTCTGTAACGCGTACTGCGCTAACTTTAAAACTACATTGTTTGTATGGTATTCTGGAGATTTATTTAATGATAATTAATGAAATAATAAAAATGTTATAAAATACACTACGTAAGTACCTACCTAACTCTTGGTAGTGGTTCGTTTAATAAATCATAGCTTTGCAATTGTATTTTATTGGTGTCAAAGTAAAGGTGTAACTTTTAATACAACTTTGGTTGGGTAAAAACATACAGAAACATCATAAATAGGTTATTACAATTCATTTACTAAACACACCCTGTTGAATTTATTTCATCTCATACTTTGAAAATAAATTTTACCCAAAATTGATTTTCTATTTGAGGACCACTCACTGCCTGTGAATAAATGGAGATGTTTATTAAATAAAGGCATTACTAATTACTTCATAGAAACAGAAAATATGTTCCTAATTTTATAAAATGTAACTATATTGATTTGGGTTCAAAATTTTGGTTTGTTTATAAACAACTTGTCAGTGCTTGTCAAAAATGTTAAAAACCATTCTACTTTTTGTCTACCTCATGTCATTTAGATTTAATTATTCCTCTAAGTCATTGACATTGTCAATTTATTAATAAAATTATTTATAATAACATTGTCTTAAGGTAAAAGATAATCTAAAAATTATGAACACCTCACACTGACTTTAATTAACAAAAATAGTTATTTCCTAAGCCTGTTGGTGGTATGTTGCAAAATATTGATGAATGATTGACGAGATTTGTTAGTTAAAAGAGGTTACATCACTAATGACTGGTTAAAAGGAAAGCACAGCCCTAGAAGGACGCCAACCGATTTGAACCACACGCACGTTACCATTATGGTAAAAAGAGATAGAAGATAAATAAAAGGTTGAGACCAATAACTTAAGAACCCTCCTGTGTCTACACATAGCATACCTAACTATAAATATATGCATAATTTAATTTATGAGAAAAATCCCTAGCAGTTTTTGGCATCGCTAAAATAATGGTTACCTACTTATATTTAAATTAGCCGCCTTAAAATTTACAACTTCAGCTTTACTAAGGATTCGGTAGACCGAAAGAAAAAAAATACCAAAAATACTACATACTTGCTCATACTGGTAATCAATATTATTAGCATATTTTACAATAAAAGGGATATTTTATAAAACCAGTGATTGCAAAAATAATAAAATTACCCAAAAAATAAGGCATCTAAAAACCAAAATGGCTACTCGACCGCTTGAAGGTATTTTTGTTTCTATGTTTGTTGAAAACAAATGTTGTACGTCTATAGGTTTTATTAGTCTTTGGGAAACAATGACATTAAATTGTACTTACAGAATACCAAAATAAGAAAATGAACGTGTGGCTCGATGCAGCGTGTGGGCGTGTTACAGAATACGAAAATTGCAAAAACTTCACACGTATTGGTCGATATCGACCGTGTTGCATCGTTAAAAAAGTTACGGAATCGGGCCCCAGGACGGGAATGACAAGGTTGTATTTTTGTTCGTCGCCGATCTTCTGTGCTGCCACCACGACTTCAAACTGGGCGAACCAAAGTTTCGGGTTTTCTCGCCAAAACGGTGGAATTCGCGCCTGTAGTGAGACTGTAGCCACTTCAGCCTGGTCGGTTTTCTTTGTGTCTTCCATTTTATTTTCTTCAGTCAGAGGTCACCAATTTAGTGGGTTGCTGGAGCTCTTGCTTCTACGGAGGTTGGAGGCAGAATGAAAGGCAGATGTATGCGATCATGAATTTATAATAATTTTTTTTTTTTTTAATAAAGAATAGCTGTTGGCCCCTTGACGGCCTTCACAGCTTCACCGGGCTTGGGGGCGAGCGCTAAAGGCGCTCAGCCGAGTTGGAAAACCCTACTCCTACGATGCAACTGCCTAAGGGCACCCCGAGTGGGTACGAGCCTCGGCTTGGGCGTTGCTATCTTTTTCACTACACTGGTTCGTAAGGGGCCCCTCTCTGAGAAGAGCCAGCAATAAACTCAGCGGGGGTCAGGTGGGAATTGTCATCAGGCGAACGACCAGGAACAAGCCTAGGTCGCCGTCGTGACAGTGAAAGCCGCGCCCGCCGGCGGGTGCGGCGGTAATTGTGTGGGTGTGTGCTTCTGTTATCGCTATTGTTGTTATTATTTGCGCGGTCGGATCGCTCGTTCGCCAACGTGATGGCGTCGTCGGGGTCGAGGAGGACGTTTCTCGGTCGTCTGTAGCAGGGAGTTGCATCGGGATTTGCAGTGTAAGCTGCCGAGTTAACCACGAGCGGGTTAGGATGGTGAGGTGCATTGTCGAAGAAGCGACGAGACGCATCTTTCATGAACTTACTTACAGTCGGGAGCTCGAAGTCCCGATGCAAGTCCACGTTGCGCATGAACCACGGAGCGGCGGTCGCTTTGCGCAAGAAACGGTTTTGAATGACTTGAAGTCTGTTCAGAGAGATCTTATTGGAATGCGCGAATACGACGCTTCCGTAGGTCATGATCGGTCGTATGCAAGCCAGGTAGAGTGTACGCTTATTTCTAAGCGACATCTTGCTGCGCTTGCATATGAGGTGGTGCAGACGGCCGAGAACGAACGCGGCGCGGTCGCGGACTGTTTTGATGTGTTTACGAAAGGTCAGGGCACTATCAAGGGTAATACCTAAGTATTTAACGGAGTTTTGCCACGGCAACGGTTGCCCAAAGAGCTCCAGTTGCCGACGCAGCATGTTGAGTCGTCTGCGCCGTCTCGGGTAACTCGTATCAAAGTACATTGCTGCACTTTTATGCGGGTTAATACCGACTCTCCACTTCCGGAACCAGGCGCCTAGGGCGTCGATTCCTTGTTGGAGGCGACAGCGTAACGTCTGCATGTTAGGATGCGCGTAGTAGATCGCGGTGTCGTCGGCAAACAGAGCCAATTGGGCCGGTCCGCGGCGGGGAATGTCGCTGGTGTATAGCGAGAATAGAATGGGGGAGAGGACGGCGCCCTGAGGGACGCCGGCCCTGATGGGGCGGGAGGTCGACAACGCTCCTTCCACTCTGTATTGGAAGCTTCGATCGGTGAGAAAGTCTCGCAAGATGTGCACGAGACTGTCTGGCACTCCGAAGTTGAACAGCTTGTACAACAAGCCGTTGTGCCAGACTGTGTCGAACGCTTTCGCAACGTCGAGGAATAGAGCGGCGGTTCCGAACGGTCGGGTCCTACCGAGGTTGTGGTGCATGTACTCCGTGATGCGGAGCACCTGTTGCACGCAGGAGTGGCGGGCTCTGAAGCCAAACTGCTCGTCCGGGAGCAGGTTTTTAGCGGACACTACAGCTAATAGTCTGTTGTTGAGTATGCGTTCGTAGATCTTCCCCATGCAGCTGAGGAGGCTGATGGGTCTATAACTAGAGGGATCGGAGGCCGGCTTGCCTGGTTTGCGGATACCGATTACGGTAGCGTGTTTCCACGGACGGGGGAATGAATGACTTTTGATGGCTGCATTGAAGATGACAACCATCAACTGAATGATAGCGAGAGGCAGGATTTTGATAACCCTGTTCGAGATGCCGTCTGACCCGGCGGATTTTCTCTCTTTGAGACCCTTGATAATGTCCACGACCTCTTCGACGTTTGTCGGTTCGGTCTGTTCGGTGGGCGCGGCGCGGATACGACAGTCGACCTCATCGTCCACGGCGGACACATGAGTCGGATCGACTGCTACAGTGCTGACGGTGCACTGTTGCTCGAGACTGTCGGCTAGGCAGTTTGCCTTTTCGTCATCACCGAATGCGTCAGGTTGGTTGTGTCGGACCAGCGGAGGCATCGTGGCGACAGTGTCTGCCTTCAGGGATCGCGCCAGCTTCCAATAGGCTTGGTGCGATGGCGTGATCCCCTGCAGCAGGCTGTCCCACGAGTTGTCGCGTAATTCTTTGATGCGAGACTTTACTTCGCGTTGGAGTCGCCGCAAGCGTATGCGGTTCTCTTCGGAGGGAGCGGAACAATAGGCCCTATTGGCGGCATTCTTGGTCCTGATCAACTCCTTGATGTCGTCAGGCAGGTGCCAGCGACGGTCGTTCGCCGCTGTCACCTGTCTAGAGCATTCGCGGATGGTACTGCGGAGGTGGTCGGTCAGGACTTCGATCGCGGTGTTTGTTGCGTCAGTAGTCAGGTCGGTGAGATCAAGCGCGGGGGGATCGGTCGCCTTAAGGGCTTCCTCTAGCCTCCTCCAGTCCACGACCGTTCTGGTCAGAGGGACCCGGTCGTGAGTGGAGCCGAGTTGCATGATAACGGGCAGGTGGTCCGACGTCAGTTCGTACACAACTTCTATCGAACGCAACCCGAGGGTTACGTTTTTCAAGATAGCTATGTCTAGTACGTCCGGTCTGTGGCTCAGATTGAGAGGGTAGTGCGTCACGTCAGTAGGGGCTACAATATCTACATTTAGAGAGGAAACTATTCGCTCTAGTTGGTTGCCGTTAGTGTTGGGAGTTCGGGAGTTCCAACTGCTATGTTTGCTGTTGAAATCTCCCGCTAATATGACTGAATTACCTAACCTTAACAGGGTTTGAATGTCACTTCTGTGAACTTCAATGTCGGGGGGCTTGTAAACAGAAACTATGACGATAGGCTGATGGCCCGTCATCGCAATACGGCAACATGAGACTTCTAAGTTGATTAGAGAAGGGGGAGGGTCAATGGGCATGCAGTGCAGGGACCGTTTGTAATAGATGAGGGTGCCTCCTTTCGAAGATCTCAGTCTGTCATTTCGAACAATGGAATAGTTCGCTATCTTAGGGGTGCGGTCGGAGGGCTTTAGGAAGGTCTCCTGCACTAGTAAGATGTCTATTTCATGAGTTCGAAGGAACTCGTGAAGTTCGTCTCTCGGTGTGTTTTTGAGGCAATTAGCGTTGAAAGAGCCGACAGTCAGGGCACGCGGTTGGATTCGTGATGGAGTGTTATCCATTAAGGGTTACGCGGAAGAAACTATCAATCATTTGTGGCATCTGTGCTTGGCAGTGCTGAATAAATTGCACGTACTGAGCGTGCGATGTGAAGATGGGGGGATAAGGCGCCTCCACTACAGGTGCGGGCCTGTTGGGGAACCCAGGAGGGGGAGCAATGGGTTGCTGGAGATCTGTCGAGGGGGAGGCCCTCGATGTGGTCGGTGGTGGCACAGCCCGAGATGGAGTTGGGGCTGGCTCCTTTGAGGGGGCAGGGCGGGAAGCCCATGCTGAAGTGGCGGGTGGGGGTGGAGGCCTAAGTTCCACAGGCCGCTGTGCGGCTCTGACAGCCGCAGAGGCGCCAGATGACGGGAGGCGCCTAGCAACCCGACGGTTGCGACGAGGTGCTTTGGAGCAGCCTCGGTAGCTGGCCGGGTGGCCGTCTTGTTCGCAAAGAACGCACTGCACTGGAGCAGTTTCGTTCTCACGAGAACGACGAGGGCAGTCGGGCGTGCCATGGTCGCCCAGGCACTTGACGCACCTGGGACGCGCATAGCAGTTGCGCGCTGAGTGCCCGTATAGCTGGCAGCGGTGGCACTGCCCGGGCATACCCCTTTTGTGAGGGGTCTCTATGGTGATGCCGGAAAGCTGGCACACCCGGCTTATGTTAAAGATTGCCTTGCCGGCGGGGGTTTTATCCAGCACTACCAGTGCCAGATTAAGTTCTGCGCCCGTGCGCTGATTTTTCATACGGTGCACCTCGCGCACCGGTAGATTTTGGGACAGAAGGTCCTCTTTAATATAATCCAAGGGGATGTCCTTGGGCAGTCCACGAATGACTACGCGGAGCTGCTTCTCTTCTTCCAGGGCGTACGTGTGGAAGCTAATCTGGTTATTTCGTAGGTTTCCTGTAAAGGCACGGAAACCTTCGGGGGTGCATAATTGTACGCGAATACCTTGAGAGGTATTTCGCGCCGTCGAATACCTGATACCTCTGCTGTCGAGGTATTTGGAGGCGTTTACCCACGCGGCCTTGTCTTGGATGAAGACAGGCGGCGGGGTTCGAGTTTTGGGGCCGGCCGGTTGTTGCGTTGACGTCGACGCAACTGCGGCAGAAGCGGACGGGGACGCGGATGGGGTTGCGGAGGAGGTCTCCGGTTGAGAGGGCTGGGCGGCGGTGCCCGAGACCCTGATGGCCTTGGAGGCTCGGTCCTCTTTGGCCTTGCGGCTGCGACGCTTTTTGCGTGAGCCGGGGACTGGGACGAACTCATCGGATGAGTGCCCCGGCCTAACTAACCAGAACCCCCTGCCTAGGGTTTGTGTACGGCAGGGGGGTGTGTACCTATGGTGTTGTGTGTGCAACGTGTACCTCCCTCAGTGTCTTGCGCCCGAGAGAGGGTGAGCGTGTGCGTGCTCGACGGGGTTGACTAGGGGCACCCCCCAAGGCCAGTGGTCCCGAAGGCTTCCGAAAGCGGTGTTCCCTGAAGGGGAAAACCGAGGTCTCGGGCGGGACCTCCGCACTCTTCGTTATCACCCGTAGGTTTCCAAGTGCGACGCTGAAGGCGATTTTCAATCGATGGCGTCACAGGACGCTGGGTGCAATATTATTAGTTGTTGCTTGAAACTAGCTCGCAAGCGCAATGAAAATTGCACTTGCGCGCTGGGTGCAATATTATAGTTGTATGAAACAAGTTCACAAGCGCAATGAAAATTGCACTTGCTAACAACACGGCGATGGCGCGACGCGGCGCGCGGGGTGCAATATTATAGTTGTATGAAACAGCTCACAAGCGCAATGAAAATTGCACTTGCAAACAAACGCGACGAGAGCGACTCAAGCACACGTGGGCGAGCGCGGGAGCGGGCGGGAGACACGACCGCTCACGAGGAGCGCACGGAGCGGAATCAGTTGATCATGAATTTATTAGAAATGGTACCCTATTTATAGTTACAAAATTTGGTATGAGCTGAACGTCAGCAATACCGTAAAGAGAGCCCCGTGTTATGTCCCTCTTTGAGCAATACCGTAAAGAGAGCCTATCTAAATAAACTTACAACAAATAATATTTATTTTACAAATATACATTAAAACTAAATTAAAACTATTATTTACAAACTATGTGTCACCACACTGTAGAATGCCTACAGCGTAATTTTCAATTAAATTCATAAGCACAATTAAAAAATCCAAAATTCAATGTTTCGTGAACAAGTCGGTCAAAATTTCACCATTGCTAACCTCGCGCTACGTTAAATATAAAGCCTTACAAATAAAAAATACATATCTACAACCGCGATATTCGCTAAAGAAAACGACCTCATCCCTCTATATCAAACAGGAATGAGGAGGTTTTCGACGGGAAGGATTCATTCAAAATTTAAAAATATATTATTCCAACTTTTTTAAATACTGGCCACTTAGAAATTCCTTGTAACTTTTTCAAAAGGCTGAATAAACGGCAAAATTGAGTGAGATTTCGCACCAATTTCTGGGCTTCCGAAGTTGAGCTTTCTCGCCCGATAAATAAAATATGAGTTGCTAGCTTATGAATTGTTTCATAATTCCCCAAAAGTATGTTTAAGTTAATGTTTTGAGTGGATAACGCAATGTTGAGTACAGATTGTAACCGTTTTAGCATAAATAATTTGTTTACAATTATGAATTTTACGCGTAGCAGATATTTATAATACGAATTTGCTTATTCTGTTATACATGCTATAATATCGACTTAACTTGGCTACTAAGAATCTTAGATAGACAAATAATAATAATCCAAACAAAAAAACTGGCTTCACTCATGTCTCGTTAGAAAAACGGCCAACGTTTTCCTAATTGATACCTACGTACTGAAATACGCGTTATGCGGAATTTTAAAACCTAAACTTTCATGTTTAAACTAGTTAATACCCGCGATTGCGTCAGTAAAAATATATAATAGTGATTTTCCCGTGAGAATGATACTTATTCCCGCGGTAAAATAAGCCTAGAAAATAGAGTTATTTTACCGCGGGAATCGCAGTGTGACGAACTATCTCTATTCCAAAATTAATTTCAATCGGACGACAAAGCGGTACAAACAGACAGAGAAACATACACTCTTTTCCATTCACAATTACTAAGGAAGTAATGTTAATATTCACTTAGTAGTAACAGTAGAAACTGCCAAACAATAAAACGATCACAAAGTTCACGACATCGTCTAAAAACCTAATAATTTAAGGTCAAGCCCCACCCTTTCTCCGACCTTAAACCATTATTATAATTTCTATAGCCGTATCATTACAACGGTTAGTAAATGTCATCTTGTACGAACATAATCTTGTCCGGGTCTAATAAGCCCACACGTAAGGGGTTAGGGTTCCGAGACCACATGGGTTAAGATTGTTTTGTTGTTTGCATCCGCAGATGGAAAACGTTTATGGTAATGGTCGATTATATTGTGATAGCAACAAGTGCTCATACATGATATTATTATAAGCTTTCGTCCTAGTTTTTGAGAGGGATTTTCGATTATCGGTAGAAATAGACGATAGGTTGTTTAAATAAAAAAATGCTCTATAAAAATTTAAAAACAACACCAGTTAAAATAAAAAAAGAAAAACGTTGCGACGTCGAAAAAGTTAAAAAATAAAATAGAAATAGCTTATTGCTTTATGTTTCAAGACCATAAGGTACTTCAAAGTTGCGTGTCTTTGTAATAGGATATTTTAAGGTACTTAAATCAAATTTGAGGTATTTACTTCGTGCCTCGTTTTCAAGTACGTGGGACCCTAATGGGTCGGTTATGAACCTTCAATATCGTTTTCAAATGTCTAAGGCTTGTCTATTTTAGCCAGTATTAGTACACTCATTAGGTATCCGTACTTAAATTACAAATGCATAAAAGTGTGTTTCTACGTCTGTATATCTTTATTTTATATTTTTTCATCAAAAAGACTGAAACTGTTTTTGAATAAGGATAGTTTAACACCCGAGGAAGAAAACAGGCTACTTTTACTGATGGATAGATTTTATTCTAAATACTTTTATCTATATTACACAGAATTTGAGTCCACGCAAAAAAGTCGTGTGTACTATCTATTAAGTATAACTGGCCAATTAATATGTAGAAATGGAAGAAAAAGTCGCGAAACGTATTGAATAGAACAATCAACCTACCATGAGTTAGAAATGTTTATATGTTTTACTGGGTGCAAAAACCGTAAGTGCCTCTACAATCAATATACGTAGAAACTAATTTTACACTCCAATCTGTTTTAAACCAGCGCCAAATTAATACAAATACCTCCTACTACTGTATTTCACATTATCTCCACCCTGCAAGCTTTAAGGCAGCGTTTACACAAACAAACACAAGCGTTGAGACACGCAGCTCAGCCCACTAGAGTTGCTACTCCGCTCCGCTTTCCTTGCGGTTGCTCCTTAATGCTTTTAAAAGTGGAGTGTACCAGTTAATACTGGATACTAATTCCGAGCACTAATGGCTTTGTCTAGATCAGGCGAACGTTTTTTAAACATTATTTGCTGTTGACAGTTCGCTCTTAGTTCCAATTAAAAGTATCGAAACGATTCCATCGTTTTAGAGGTAAATAATTACAGAGTGTTTACTTTTTGTGTTATAGTAAAATTGATAGTGATTTTTAATGAGGTTCTTACTAACTATATTCTCTATTATATTACCTTCTAGTAAATATTAAAAAAAACAAGTAATAGTAACAAAGGAAACATTACTTTTGATAGTTTAAGTACAGGGCAGCAAAGAAATTTGTTTCAAGTAAGTAAATGAATAATATACAAACTATGATTGGCAAAAAGCAGAAACCATATTTCATTTTATAATGTTGTTATTAATTATAATTTAAACGATGGATGGATTGCTGTTATTTAATACGAGTAGGTATGTAGAATTTGAACAATGATTGATGATCGACTATCCATGATCTGCCAGTAATACAATTGATGATTGTATGTATAATCTAAGTGTATCTTGAATATCTCTTTAGAAAGTATGTGTGATACGTGTGTGTACCTATAATATCTTAACTTCTGCATATATTACTTATTTATACACATTACATGTGACCGGTAATTTTGATAATTCATCATATAATAAATTCTAGAAATGTTACATAACGGCGTTTGTAAGAATAAAAAAAACCTACTGTTTGCCTGCCTTTTATTCCATAAACTTGCAGATATAAATTTATTGAATTTCTGCACTATACACCAGTGTGACATATTTAATAATAATACAAAAAACGATTCAAATCCAATTTTTACCTACAATAAAAATGTAACTTGAACTTAAAAAGATGAACCTACGTTCACAGAAACCCGAGTAGTCTCGAGTTGCCTTATAATAAAAGACCTGAGCCAGTTCATAATGACCTTGTTAGAAATGAGCCGAGCCGAGTAAGTGGGCTGAACCTAAGACATCTTTAATTTCGTCAATTAGTGACTAGCTACGCACGACGCTCAAATTCGCATCGATTTATCCTCCTGCCTCTAACATTAATTATATTAACAAGATTCTCGAAGTTAAACACAATTGGAGGGAATTTACTTCTGTATTGAGATTTAGATTTGGGGTTTATTTAATTGGAAACATTATTAACGGACTTCCGAAGAAGGTAGATTACGACGAATTCAACATGATTTTATTATTTTCATGTATATTAAAGATACATTTATACTTAAATACGAATGGGATATACCTTGTTCCTGCAATGTGCTGTATGATCCACAAAATATTAAAGTTTGGGCAAAGAATAAAAAACCTTATTTGAAGCGCCGACCTGTAGCATCCTATTGCGCTTTCCCTCTCATTTTTGATTGTAAAAACATATTTTCCTCTTCATCATTCAATATAACTTTATTCCCGAACCCACCTACAACATATATTAACTTTATTGTATATCTCTCTAGAGTATTTCCAACTTTTTCCATCACTCATTTAGGCTGCAAATGTATTAAGTTACATTTTCATTACTGCAACTTTAATGGTTTCAAAGAGATTACAAAGGGTGTTCGTGAACACATTTCTCTTGGAAAATATCTGAAGCCCATTCGTTAACGTCGAGGGAACTGACAGGCTTCAAGTCCCTTTCTAGGTGGGTGATGTTTATACGCAGCACATCGGCATTTAGTAAGAGTCTGTTCTGTGAGTTTAGGAACATGATAGTTTAGGTGGTAGGTAGAGGCTTAAAACAATTATTCGTAGCCGCATTTTAAGCTGTTATTGGTTAAAATATCGTCTTCGATTTGTCTTATATGAAAGCGCTCATGACCTTGTTAGGTAATAAAACATGGTGCATTTCTTGATAAAAATACACTCGTATGTTTGTGCTGTCGAAAAATACCAACAATATTTAAACGAGCATCAAACTATGTATATACTTAAGATAATTTTCATATTTTTCGGTTTGGAATAAATACTTAGGTAAAAGATATCTCGATTTGTCCATCAACCACAGAGATGTTATCAATAGCTTTGAACAGTCTATCCTTCCTTTTAATCATCTTTTAATATCCGTTTTGGTGTCTTATTCAAATAAATAACTAGACGTTTCTAATTTTTCGTTTACATCCGTTGAAATACTAAAATCGAGTTTGTATCGATGCGTATTTCAATCAGCTAGTAGCTTAGGGTTGTCAAATGTCTGAAATTCTACAGGGTTGTCTCGACAGTTCATATGATGTCCCGGAAAAAATATTAATATTTAAAATTACGGAAATTCAAACATTTTTTTGTTTTAACTATGTTTTTAATATCACTGCGTGAATGTCGTTTTTGACTCAGATTTTACCAATACAACAAAATATTTCCTTGTTTAATTTTCATTTGTATTATATCTAATAACTTTGTATAGAAATTCATTATTTCGTCCACAATCTTTCAATCCCAACTTTTAATATTTCGCCCAGACTTTATTTTGTCAGATTTTGGCGAGCCCATGTGATAGCCCTGACGCTTCATTTCGGTCGTAGAGTCAATCACCACAAATTGGACATGTCAGGGCGTCACTAGCGTCAGTTTTCCTCGGTCTCCCCGCGATCGACGCCGTTGTAATTGGGAAGCTCAAAACGTTTTAGCTTACGGGAATCGTATTGATCTACAACATTCTAATGCATTTTGATGTACGGTTTCAATGCTTTGTGTGTCTCTATAGAAAGCATTTAACTTTGATTAGGTATGTTAGAATTTTATAGGTAAGACTAAGTAACTTTTACTTTAATGACTGTGACCAATATTTTCTTAAAAGGTGCGTGTATTACCAAATGTTTAGAGTAACACTTCGATTTATTATATTATTTTACATATGGGTTCACTTGCAATAAAGTGTGTCTACCTACCTGCAGAAATGTTGGATTTCCCGCTGTAGAATTGTAATAGTTTATTATACCATAGGAAAATCAAAATAGTACAAATCTGTTAAGCAATTTTACGCGACAGATTAAGTAAGATTACTTAATTTTGTGTTAGGTACTAGCCCCAAATAAATTAGTCTTAGGGCCGTATTATAGAATGTAACTCAGTAATGAATTTAGTTTTAAAACTAGTTTTATGTAAAGCTTTTATTTTAGAACCGCTCTTGAAACGAAATTCGTTGATCAACGTTCAATTGAGTATTTTTATATTTTGAATTGACTTTTAAGTTGAAATCACCACTCAAGCGAGGATTTGATCTATGATCACGTAAATCGTGTCAACACCACTCTTGAGAGTAGATTGAACTAGATTCTGTCAAAAGTCTGTAGCTGTAAATATTGTAAACAACAAATATTTTTGACGACAATATCTACAATATAATGGATTGCCTAATATTGATGGTGCAATTGATGCACACATATATAGAGTATCAATACTGCTGAAGTGCAGCATCATGAAGTATTCAGAAACCGGAATTTGCCCTACATTTCGGTGTCATTTGTATGCGTACCGCCGGGAAAGAATGTTGGCGACGATCAGCGCCATCTATGTCGCCACAGTATAAAAGGTTTTTGATATTCTACACAGAACAACAAACAGTTAAATAAAACATAAAAAAAACTATTTATTACTTGCTTACACTGTTAACATATTAATCAGTCTTTAATTTAGACTATGAAAAAATCCAGTATTCTAAACTTTGTGCTATAAAATATTTATATATTTTTTAAAACACAATAATTTGTAAATGAAAACCAACTAGAACCATAAACAAAATGAGCTCCGCTCAAATCGCCACTCGAGTCAAGTTTCACCTGAACTGAACTTAAAATGCGTTCTGTAATAAGATCGATTCTTGAGTGGTGATCTGTATTTAAAACGAATTTTGAATGATTGAAGTTCAAACGACGCTTGAGTCGCCTTCTGTAATACGGGCCTTAAAGTATTACTAAACTCAAAATTAACTATTCAATGCATATCACCAATATTTCCCGCACAAAACCTAACTCTTAAAAACATTTGCCGCAGATTCGATATTTATGTTAAAAATGTATTTATGCAAAAGTTTAAAACGGCCACAAACAAGGCGTCTTTGCTTACCCAAATTGAATAAAAAGTGTTTGTTGGACCAAGTGAGCCTATAATCGACGCTTTGAATATTTCAAAGTGGGGCGACGTGATCGAAATTCAGTGTAGAGATGTACAACAACGGGGAAATTTAGATCAGGTTTATATACTGACGAGTGTATCGATAATTTGAATTACCAAATACCGGATGAACGTACATTTTATTGACAGGTTGGTTCATACAATTTTATACTAAACTTTTAGGAACTACGGTGTCGCCTACGGCTAAATGGCTCTATTTGTGGTAAAAGTACTTTTGAGATGTTTTAGGTTATATTCAATGCAAAATCATTCATTGAATATAAATCAAAAAATCCATTGAGCCAATGCTTGATCCAAGAATACAAACATTTACTTTAGAATGTATGATTAAATAGTCATTTTATATGATAATTTCATGCAAATTCTAGTGATCGTAATGTAGACGACGACGTTACATTACGATCTTGAAAAATCTTGTTAAAAGATTTTGAATCTCGACAGTTTTTGGCAGACTATTAAGGCATCGCTTTTACAGTATTAATCAATATTGCAAAACGATATCTTGATATAAGATAGAGATATAAAAATGTACGATCATTTTTATATCGACTTCAACGACGTATTTTCACATCACTAGTGGATGTTCATCGCAACAGACAATTTTGATAATGGATTTTTGTTATTTTTTAAATTAACAACGTGCTTTATCAGTAATTTCGAGCGTGTGAGTAATAACCACTCATGCGTTATGGCAAATAAAATATACATAATGTGTCTATATAATGGTAAAGAGGCTTTCTTATTTATTTTAAATTGTGTTTCAGGAATGTATTTAAAATATGCGTTAATGATCTATTTATTAATCTTTAGGTAATAAATAACATATTTTAGTGACAAAATTAAACCTACTTCGTCACTTTTATTTTAAAATAAGATGACACATAATTTAATAATTTCTGTACTACAACAGGCCAACAGCATAGCTTTAAGTTTATTGGGAGATTTTACGCAATATTATATAGGAACTTCCACACAAAATACTCGGATATACTTAGTAATACTCAGAAACTAGCCAATTAAGAAAACAACATTAAATCACATTGTTATTGACTTATGATTTCGCGGAATTTGTATTTTTTTATTTTTTATTAGAAATTGACATATACAGACTTAAGTTATTTTTAATGACGTCAACTAACTTGTAAGCGATTTGATAAAAACTGCTAGCTTACGGAGTGTTTTATATATAAGTTAAATTACTAAACTTGCCCAACCAGGGAATCAAACACTGGATATAAATTTTTACAATCCTCTTCATCTTCCGGTCCACTATAGAGGAGACAAGAACATTTAAATAAATAAATAAATTAAAACCTAATATACCTCATATTCTATATTAATAAGTATGACTGCAAGCTTTTAAAGTTTATAACATTAAGAAAGTTTTCAACCAAAAAGCTCCAACCGCCTTCTAATTAAACTAGAACCCGGAATGTTTCAATCGATTTTGCGTGGTTCCCTGTTCTAAAAGTTCCCTAATTAACTTGCCCAGAGCATTATAACCCTATTATGTAATGTCAGTAGGTAAGTACATACTGTCAGTTTCTACAAAGCCTACAAGACAAGGGTTCTTCGTGCATATAATATTTTATGCTCTACCTGTAGGCATGACACGATTTTTAACTGTCAAGGTTCAAATCATAATTAATAATAATAATAATAAATCTCCAGACTGACACACCAACTGTGTGGCCCTAAACTAAGCAAAGCTTGTACTATAGGTACCACACAATGGACTAGGGGAGAACCTAGTTACACCCAGACACGAGCCAATATCGAAAAACCATTTTTACGAAATTGGCCCGACCCGGGGATCGAACCCGGAACCACCCGCTTAGCAGTCCGGTATATATACCGCTGCACCACAGAGGTCGTCAATTGATTTCATGAATATGATAAATAATATGAAAATTAAGTTATAGGTTTTTTGAACATTAGTCTACTCAAAATTAGGGTCAATCATTTGTATTTGAATTCAACCGACTAATAAATACAAATGATAAGTTAATAAAAAAAAAAAGTGTTTAAAGAAAATTGTATATTGCTTAACTAACTTTAAAATCAGACTTCTGAAACTTACAGTAAACTTGGATTACATAAATTTCAGTATATTTTGTTTGATACCCAAAATAACTTTACGATAACGCGGTCTGTGTACCAATTAATTAAGGTTACACGATCTTTTGTTTGGTTCTTCAATATTAAATTATTCAATATCAATTTACCTAATTATGGGCACATGAGAAGAGTAAAATTTGTTGCTTGAAGACGTTGCTATTTTATTTTGAATAAGCTTATTTTTTTGTCGTAGTTTTTAATTGAATTGTATTTTGTACAGATTTTCACGAACTAGTTTATAACCCGCCAAAGGCATAACGTCACTTTTTAAATATTTTTTATTAATTTTGTTGTCTATATACGCTTAGACTTTTTGTAAAATATTCAAAATTTGGATGAAATTCTTTATATATGTTAACCTTTACCTTACTTCAATAATGTGAAGAATATATTTTTGTAGAAAACTTTAAACGTTTCAACATTGAAACATAGGTTACTTGTCTGTATGTAATTAATTTCTAAACACAGGCAGCCATCCGTCAAAATATCGTCTGCGGAGTTTGCGCGAGTGTGCTATGTTTACACGAATGTTGGTGTGTGTGCGTCGCAGGTTATTGATTCATAGCGGTGGATTTATACCTGCCCTCTCTTACACTTAATGACAAATACGTCGGTGCAAGAGAGACAAACATATGCACACCTAGCTGACTTTGAAGAGATTTTATGCCTGATAGGTGCTGGAAAAATAAACAATATTTTTAACGAAACATTTTTTTTTAGGAATTAGATCAAATGATATAATTGGTGTAGGCAAATATTAATTTGGCTCGATGGGGCGGGTGCGGGAATCTGTGCAAATTATAAATGGGAGAATTTGCCCGGGGTATCATCTAAAATCATAATGTTTGCGCCCTAGATTATCTTGTTCCAACGCGGTGGGCTACCAATTCTGCAAACAATACAGCGGCTCCCTGAGCGTTTACTTGATAAACCCCTGGGCTATTTCTACCACGAATTATGGGGTTTACTGTAAACGCCACGAAATAATTTACTTGTCATCTCATTTGCGACGCCAAATTGGTGGAAAATAATTACTTTTCTGTGACGTTAGCTATTTGTGTAATAAAAAGGTGTAATATTGAATGAGTACATCAATGACTTTTTTTTTACTGTTATCATTTTATTTTAAACCATACCAACAAGTTTTTTTTTTATTTCTATTTACGATGTTATAGCGGGTGTGGAGACTTGATTTTACAATTATTTTAAACAAAAGCGCTTACAAGCGACACAAAAAAAATAATAATTTCCAAGCAACAATAAAAATCTACTAACATCTAAACTAAAGGTGCATAATTATTTAATAAAGTGTTTAAATAAGTTTGCAATTTTTTTTTTAATCCAGCGAAAGTCTCCATCCCATCCCGTATCGTAGTTTCAAAATAACTAAAAGCCAAAATTCGTAGAAATATAATAAAGCGCTGTATGCATGCACAGATTTAAAAAAAAATTAAATATGATAGGCAAACTTCACAAAAAACATTCTATACGCGGAAAAAGTTGTTATACGCATTGAGTAGTCGACATTGTAAATTCATAGAGGTTTTACTACATTTTTTACGAGAGCAGTGAAGTGGTCACGACGGCAAACTCCATATAAAAGTTAATTATTTATTTTGTTACAAATAAAAATATTAATATTTGGTGTGACCCAAATAAAAATGAAATTCAGCTACATTTATAAATATCAAACATTTTAGAACTGGTGTTTAAATAAACATTGAAAATATTTACTTTCTATAAATAGTCATTGGAATATCGTTGTTTACAATGTTGTTTCTATTTCTATTTCGCTAGCTATTTAATTTTAGCTTTGGCATCTAATATAATTTAAGCTTAATTTAAAATTTAATACAAGCTATATAACCTATATTACAATTTAATATACCCTATATTACATTTTGTCTTATTAAACTCGAGTGAAGGCCTATGGGAATATCGTAAATTTGGGCTTCTTTGAAGACACAATGTTTAAAACTTATATGATTTTAACGCTCAAAAAACGTTTTAATTTAATTTTTATAATAAAATAAAAAACAAAAAAAATGTTGGCATGTTTTATCTAAAAGCAACCAAATCATTTATTTACTATTTTACTTATATGCTTTCTAAATTATATGCCAAATCTTTGACGAATGCATATGTATTTTCATCATTATATAGTATAAATAGTAGACAAGTCGCTAATTCTGTCTGTTTGTATGTTTGTCCGTTATCTCCTCCTTAACTACAAAACGGATTTTTGTGCGAGTTTCTCCATCTTTTAGGATATTTGTTCATTTAAATTTGAAAATAAGGAACCTTTTGATGAATTATTTGTTAAAATAAATAATCTCGATGTTTGAATATATTGCATATATATATATTCTCATGAATAATGTATCGGCATTATAATCCATAGATTGCCAAAGTTGGATCGCATCAATTTTGTAATTATTCCGTGAAATGGGCCGGATCATTCCGATGTTGATTCAAACGCACTGGATGAAGTGTATTTTGAATTGTTATTGTTTTGGTTCAGGTAGCTTTACATTATGTATTCTATGCTGTTTTTCCTTATTGTTATAATTTGCTAGAGTAATAACTTAAATTAAACAGGATTATTTATTAAACGGTTTTATTTAGATAGCCCTGTTTGTTTTTTTAAACTGAATTAAACTTGTAGTTGTGATTCCAAACATAAAAAGGTTAAGGATTTTAATTTTAGGCGCCAAAAAAGTTTTTTATTTCAATTGAACTTACCTACTACACTTTCAGATTTCAAAATGAAAAAAGGTAACTTAAGATTCGCATTACGTTAAACCTAAATAAGTCCTTAAGGCTACATTACCTCACCGCAACACGTGATAAGTAAAATGTAAATTAAATGAAGCTAGTGCAGGTGGTAGCAATTTACTTGCGCCAGAAATGCAAGCGCTCCATCTTACATGCAAGTTACTAGCGCAAGTTGCAAGCAATAATACCCCCGTGTTTTCTTCGTCGCACGTCACTTTGTAACTATCAACTTAGTCGTAAGACGGTGTTGCCTGTTTAGCGAAGTTTGCGGGCGATGCGTAAATTGTTTAAAGCTCGTTTTGGAAACTCATTACGGTCGGATTGGAGACGAAGTTGCGCTTTTTAAGTTAAATGACTTGAGTTATAGCTTTTAAAAAAGGAGAAGTTTTGTTGATCGTCTGTTAATATTGTACTCATTTATTTAAACGAAATGATCTTGATTTGTACATTATTCTGATCAGTGGGTAAAAGTAGGTATTTAGTTTAAAAGCGGATTGCAAAAGCGACCTACAAAAGCAAACCGAAGCTAAAACCATCTATCCATTTCCGACAAACAAACCGCTGAAACCAGCAGCTGCCGTTAAAATAAACATTTAATTAACTGGCTATCAAATAGTAAATCGTCACTCGGAGTTTCCAACTGTGCACTGGCAACACCGTACTTCCATTACCCGCGTTTGTCTGGCGACACTTCCCGAAAGCTACCGATCGAAACTCTAAATTAGGATTGACGTAGACAGGTTTGTAAAAGCATTGCACTGTTGAATTATTAAGGCGACTCCGCCTGCCTTTATATTTGGACTCTGTAAATTTATCCGGTACGTAGCGCGCTCATTTGCCATTCTGACACCGCTAGAGCCGACGAGCATCTCGCAAACAATAAAACTAATAGCCCAACAGACGCAAGTAGATACTGTAACACTAGAATACTGATATCGCGATACCTGCGTTAATGATATTCACGTGAATTAATAACGGTAACTAACAAAACTATGCCTTCGGAAATTGAGTTGCGAGCTTATAGGGAAGGGAAAAGTTTGAAAGCAATTTCGTGAAAATTTAATGCTTTTCTGAACTTACGAGAGTAAGGAATTCTCAAAATGAAGCCAGCCCAGGGCATAGCTAATTTGTTGCGAATTTTCAATGAGAGCTGCTATAATTTTCAATGGTTTCTTTGTTTCGCGGATCTATTATATTCCCATCGGTGTTTGTGCAAAAATTAATTAGCGCTTTCAAGTATTTTCTTTATTGTTCTGCCCAAAGACTTGTGACAGGATTTTGAAACACCTTAAAATCAAAATTTCGTTTATTCAAGGGTTTTTAATTGGTCAAATAAAGGTAAGAATTGTCTTTTTAAGTATGCACATAATGTTTATGTTTTCGTTGCACGTTAAATATGAATTAACAGTGTGAAATTAAAATTGTTGTAATTTAATTATAATAAAAACTATACACAATGAAATATATTTTATGCAAACTATAAAAATAAATCAAGGGGTAATTAACAATCCTAGTGCATTATTGCTACGGCAATTTTTACATATTCTTATTTTAAGTGACTTTATGTTAGTGTGTATTTGCCCTCATAAAATCCCTTTCATATATAAATTACAATATGCTTTTTATTTTTACTAAACAACGTACACATAGCCCTGTAATATTAATACCGGGATCAGTCAATGAAAATTCTAAGTTTGATTGAATTCAGAAATTATTTTCGTCAAACAATAAAATAATTAATTAGCCGATCCAATCAAATCAAGTAGAACAAAGGCTCTGTGAACAAAACACTACAAAATATTGTATTAGAACTCTAGGTAAAAATACTATAAATAAAAAAATCCACTGAAGTTATTTCCTAGTGTTTTTTTATGCTTTTAGTTCACACGTTTTAGCGAAAGATCATTTTTCAAAGTTTGCTCTCATTTTATTTGGACGTGCCCGGTTTGAGTAAATATAATTATGTTTTGGGACACCCTGTATACCTAATGGACTCGGTTGGGGCCAAAACCATAAATAAATAAAGTAATATTGCTGCCTAAATAACGTTCGTTTGAATTTAAAAGGTCGTTTGTTAATATTAATTAAAATTATCTAATCAATATGTTCAATGGTTATAACTTATAATTATTATATTTTTATTGATATTATGTTGAAGGTTAACTAAGAGTCGATGGTAAACATATAATTTCCGTGAGTAAAAATCTTATATAATGAAATTCTCGTGTCACAATGATAGTCACCTTACTCCTCCGAAACGGCTTTACCGACTTTTACCTTTATATGCACATTCAGTAGGTCTGAGAATCGGCTACTATCTATTTTGTATACCACTTAGTAATAAGGGTTGTCGATCCCTAAAATTTTTTTTAAATATGGCAAAACAAACTTCAAAACATTAAATATAAATAATTAAAAATTAGAAAATTATGGAAAATTCTAGTTTAAAAATAAATAGGTCAGATGTTTAGTTAAATCAATTGTTAAAAAATGTATGAAAAAAATGATAAATAGAAAACTTCCCCTACATCCCACTATATCGACATTTGTACTTATTTATCTTACAATTCTGACGTTTCTGACCCATCAACAACTCGTATTTTAGCGCTCAACATTTCCGACACAAGGTGAAGCCTTAAATTAAACCATACCTTAATGTTATACCTCGGGATAAACTTTATCAATTACTGTCTTAGATTGAGTTAAGACTCAAATTTCAATCCAAACTATTATGGAAATTATCACGTAATCAAAATCCATCGATAATTTAATTTGTTTTCATAATAGCCTTAAGTTTTGGGTTTAGCAAGAATAGGGCAAGGGTCTTGTTTTACAGCTATTCATTTATATTCAAATCTAAGATTTTAAATAGGCTGTTTATAATTAATAGGACGGTTTCAATTAATTTGCGCCCGCTTAGTTATATACCTATAGGTTTCTGCGAAATTAGCCTAGAATTGTTGACGCAAAAAAAAAATATAGTAGGTAGTTGTGGTATCCATCTAGCTATCCAGAGTTCCACTTAGCAACTAAAGGTTCAACTAATTAATAAAAAACATAAAATCCTGATCCAACTAATTAGGTACTTACTTAATCAATTGGGCCTTTTTTAACATATAAGGATGAATATGTTATCCTTTCAACATCCTAATTTTTATTTGACAATCTCCTTTACTTTTAATGATATCTGAAATAACCTAAAAAACCTTTCGAGTCTTTAAAAGTACCGTTCGTACTCATCACTGTAAGTACAGCAATGGAGATCAAAATGAGATCAAACAACCTTCTTAGTAATATTCTCTTTGATAGAATAACAAAGCGTGAATTACATGACTCGATTGTGTACCTTATGACCTTGGTAATAGATATCTTATTAAAATTTACAAGATGTTCCGAAAGAACGGAAAAACATTGTTTGTAATTTTTAATGTTATTTATTAAATTCTCTTGGCACAATGTTAGTTACATACCTACGTAAAGTTAGTTGTAACTACGAATTGAAAAAAACATACTTGACCTTTTGAAAATATAATAATCAATATGACTTGAAAAAAATCCTACTATTTATAATATTGAACGGGAACTGGTAAAATCTGGATACAATTTATACTCATAGATACCCAAAATAACATTCCAGCTACCTAATTAAAAAATGAACTATTTTTCAAGTTAAAATAATATTAATAATATTTACTATGATCTCATTTTGATATGAGGACACAATATCAAATTGTTTTTAAATGCTTTTATTTTGATAGTTCCGATGTTTGCGTCACATAGCTAAGACCGCTGAAACGTACGACCGTTTCAATGAAAGCGAGTCAAGATCTCGCTTCGTCTCGCTTCTGGGTCGGTACTTTTAACAAATTAGTTTGTGCGACAAAAGATCAAAAGTGCCTTTTATCAGTGACTTGAGATCGTACTATTATTATAATTAATCAAACATAAGTATTAGTACTTGACAATATTAATATTCTATAACTTATTTATTATTGTATTTTTGTGTATTGATTTTTTTTTACTTTCTCTATCTGGTTACTAAGATGCTGAAATTGTTTTCCCAAGCAGAAAAAATAAACAATTGCAATTTACAATCTGACTTTTTACATCTTATATTTTATAGAATAGCTAGCTGACTCAACAAAATAAATTGAAATGTTGAATTTGAACCATTTTTGTATTGGTAAGAGTTGATTTTTGTATTGGTAAGAGTTGAAGTTAGGCTAAAGTTTTTCATTTTCACAGGCATTTCTTAGACCGAGGGTCAAAAGGTATAACGGACACTCAAAGCATTTGGTACTTTGTTGAGCTTTTGCCTTTTTCTTAGGAACGAGTGAATGTGTCAAGTAGAATTGATCTCGAATACATTGCTCTAGTATTAAATGTCCTGATGCGGTGAAAAAACAATCTTAAAAGGTGGTTCATATTTTCAAAATTTGTTATTCCAAAACTTAATATCATTTATAAAAAAAAACATACGGAGCTCTCGGTTTGCGACTTCGTGCATTTTGCTGCTTATTTCTTCTTTTTACTAAAGAACTTGGGCTTACATGACATTTTAGAAAAAAAAACAACCAATTTAAAACAGGCTATCGTCAGTTTTTCTCTCTAATTTTTTTTATTATTAATTTTATATAGACGACGGTGTTTGCTTTCTTTTTTTATACCTATGTGTTTGAAATAGCAAAGCCTACATTCTGATTTATCTTTAAGAAGTTTGTAGACAACTAAAGTTAAAAAGCGAATAGGTTAAGGGGCATACGAGATGTGCTCATCTAAATCTCCATCAAATAAGGCTGTAGATTTAAATTCCCACTTAAATATTTCAAGATATGCAAAGTAGCAACATATCTGATATGAAAATAGCTTGTAAAGTAATCACCCGAGTCATTCATCCGCACTGTGCAAGTCTGCGAACTTTGCAGTGCTCATCGGAATAAATTATACAAAGAGACTCTCAACCTTACTCCGTAAGAAATAAGGCTCAGTTCCAAGTGGTGTCGAGTCTGTAAAGTTAGGTGTGTGATGTACTCCAACTTTGTTATTAGTAAAGCACTAATTGTGAATGAGTAAATTAATTAGCAGAGGTGAACGTAGTTTGTTAATGTTGTTGATTAAAACCAGATTTTTAAGAAGTTTTATTTTGCATTCTCATTTTATTTGTATTATGTTCAAAGAATAATGATAAGAAAAGACTGTACCTAACCATTTGGGATTGATAGATGCCTATGTAAAAAATCTTGCGTTGTTTTAATCAGAAAAAGAAATCGGAATAATACTAAAACATAACACTTTTATATCTTCTACTCCTTTCTTTAATTGTAAATTGTAATTAATGCTAACCTATATACTATTTGCGTCCCTAATTACCGATATTAATTGGCAGTCTGATTGCAATTTATCAAGCTACAGTAACTACATTACTGGTCTATCTAATGCACAAATCTGCCAATCTCTCTCGTATTAATAGCTTATATTTAAAATCAATACAGCAATACACGCTCGGGACTTCATATTCTGCTTTTTAGTTTTATTTACAAGCATTGAAACCGACCGTAGGTAAGTGTTTTATTTACGGAAAGGCAGAAATACCGCTTTTATTAAAGTAATTGCTGCTTTTTTTACGTTTAGAGTATTTTTAAACAGTGAATAGGAAACTGTTTTAGGATTTTAATTCAGGTTTGGAATAGGCGGTATTTGATGAGTTAGTAAGTAAATACAAATGTTAACATGGATACATGCAATGTCAGAAAAGTAAGTATAAAAAATAAAAATATACCTAAATATAAGTTTTCAACTGGTTTTATTTGTCTAAATTGGACTTATTAAATAGTAAGCTAGTCATGGAAAGTTATTTATCATCAACGTCATCATCAAAGCAAAACCGCTAATTTTGTATGTTTGACCTCTCCCATCAACTTTCTGTAATTTTCTCGCTAAAATGCATAAATGAAGGAAGGACATTCCGTTATTTTAAAGTAGCGCAAAATTCATTGTTTCGTGAACAAACGGGCCAAAATATTACCATTACAAAGCGTGTGATATAGTAGTATTTTGTAAAGAATAGTTCGTAGGTAATAAGAACAAACTCACTAGTACATTCTGCTGGTGCTCGTGACTTTGTAACACTTTGTATATTTCGTGACATTCTCAGTAACTGCGACACAATATTCCACCATTATTATGTTTTCACTAGTGATGAGACAATTTACAAAACGAATTTAAATAAGTTATTGCTTTGTAATAATACAATGTTTTAAAATAATGTTTTTTCGGAGTATAAAATTAAAAAGGTCTGTAAAGATATATGAGTTCTTGTACTATTAGATCGTTAGAGCGATAGCAGTTTATTGTAAAATAATTTCATATCTATTTCATAAACTTTACCTATTATCTACATATAAATTAAATTACTCGTTCCTAAATAATGGTAGTAGCTGAAAAGCACGATATACATGCCACCGAAAAGTCGTGGTATAATCTGAATAAAAAGTTTTGCGCGTATTCATTATTTATTAAAAAAAAACTAGATTTTGAAGTTATAAATACTGGAAAAAGGAACACGGGCTTCCGAGCATTACGCGACTGGGACTCGAACCCAGGACCTCTGGATTGCCGGTCCAATGCTCTTTCAACTGAGCTACCGCGCCGCATCGGAGGCCCGCGTTCCTTTTTCCAGTATTTATAACATCAAAATTGATAAATTATATTATAAAATTAGCATTTATAATGCAAAATTAAAAGTAAAATCTCAAAAAACTAGATTTCACAAGCTTCAATTTCAACAGTATTATTTTGTTAAATTTAATGAATATCTTCGCATGCCCCGCATCACTACATTCAGTGGATGGGTACCAGGCGCTCAGAAGTCAGAAGGACGTCTCGTGAAGTGTCTGCGGAGTTAGCTTCACGCTCGTTCGTACAGTGAGGCCTTGCGTAGAGGCGAGACTTGCATTCTACATACGATGTTACAAATGTAGCGTTATACTGTTGTAACTTATGAGATCCTAGTCGTCACAATGGTAGAAAAATAGCGAAACGTTGTATACAAAATTTTATTGAAACAAGGCATATTTTTAAACAAGATTAGTTTTATTATTTGCTTCGTAAGTTATAGTAGGTATATAATTTTTCTTTAAGTTTAAACCCAACTTCTATAGCCTTAATTTTTTATTCATAACCATTCTATTATTATCAATCCCGTTGACATCATTAACAACTGAATTTGTAACACTTTTTGACAATGTATAAACTTATAAAATCCTTACAAAATATTTGGTATAATTATAATACAACCCGCACATCACTAGAGCCCCTTTCCACCGACATAGCTTCAGGTACTTGAAGCGTCGAATACCATCGAGCTATCCGAGATTATTTATACAACACGAGATCATCCCGTTACGTATAATATTAGATAGGAACCTGATTTGTGATCCCTCTTACCATATTTGCTTCAGGGTCTGTGGATTATGCCAACATTTTCGACGGTGTAGAAGATTTTTGAAGAATTTTGTTGTGAAATTTACTTGAATATGCTAAAAGCAAAGAGTGTGAATGAAAACAATATATTGAATTGTCATTAGAATAGATAAAATATATGAAAAAGAACTTTAGATACAGGCAGTCCTAGGATACCATTTTTTGATGTCAAATCAAAATCGTTAATCAAATTTCAAACACCAGTACCATCAAAATTTAATCCACCTTTCAATTAAGTGCTTCTGATCGCAATGTTGTACAGCCCTGAAACTTCTAAAGAAGGGAGTCGACAACCCTGTCGGCGACGACGTCACGCAACCAAAATGACTATCAAAGGCTTTAATAAATTCAAACAATCACGTTTATTGACGCTGTCAAAATTTAAAAGGCGGACCCTCAATATTGGATACCTTTTAAAGAAAATTGGCAGGCTCTGAGCAATTCTTCAAAATAATTTCTTTGAAATAAGTTTGCGGCGATGGATTGCTTAGTTACGAGCGGATTTTAACAACAATGTGGAAGGGAAATTATCGACAAATTGGGTTGTAGAGTTGTGTGACGTTATTATGCTTATTGACTTGCATTGTTCTGTATGGAAATATTCTTTGGCGTTTGTTTCTTCTTTTACAAACACAGTGAACTCTAATTTACAATAAAAATAGCTCTGCCATGTGATTTCAATGGCGATAGTAACAGAAAAAACCGTTAACGTGCGTATGCAAGGAAAGCTCTCAACGATTTTTGTTACAGCGTTTCAAGATGCTATGATTTGTCTAAGTCGATCGCACTATTTTTAATGTTATGTACGACATTAATAATAATAGTAACGAAAAGTGTGCTCTACAAATTAATTTAATTTTAACTTTAAAATAAAATGAACCTCGACAGCAAAGTTAGAGAAGCATCCTGCATTTGCAGTAGCAAATCTTTACAAATCTCAAAATGCTTGGTTCATAGCAACATTTCAAAATAACCGCTCTGTATTATAACAGTGATTCTCAACTTGTGGTCTGCAAATACGAAAATGTTGACCGCGAAAGGTAACAAATTTAAAACGCTCATGTCCGGTGATAAAAGATGTAGTTTGCGACTTTCAAAACCAAGCATAAGACCAACCGAAACAAATGTATACGAACTAGAGGCCGCCTAGGACTCCGTTCGCGTGGAAGTCGGTTTCCTGTGGGAATGAGAAGTTTTCCTGCGGTAAAATGTACCCTATATGTTATTCTGATGTATCACCTATATAACTGTAAAGTTTCATCAAAATCCATCCAGTAGTTTTTACGTGAAAGAGTAACAAACATCCATATATCCATCCATACTCACAAACTTTCACGTTTATAATACTAGTAGGATTACACGAGTTGCCATTCGATTGAACAAACATAACCTTAACCTTTAAATAAGTAAATATAATCATAAAAAAATACAATTTAATCATAAAAAGGCTCAAAACCACTGCTCTACAGCATTTTAAACCTGTAATTCTTAAGCTAAATACTCTTGCGCAGCTTACTTCGACTAAATATTTAGTTTCGGGGGACGCCGGCAGATGGCGTCACCGTCGCCGCGGCCACAATGCCGCAGTCGTTCAAGACGAGATAGACCGAGTGTAGCGCGCTTTGATCAAGTGAACACAATATGTAAATAGAGGTGATCGTAGATGTTTTAAAAAATAAAAAAATTAAGGCAAAGCTGTTTTAGTTGACAATAATTAAATATTTTGAATATATTTATTTTGAGGTATTTAAGATGTTTCTTTGTGTTTTAAAACCATTGCAAGTAAATAAATTTATGCATCATTTTCCATACATGTTCCTTTAAATTATAACTTACGTTACTACGGATAGCACCCAAATCTAATTATACTATCAATTTACAACGCGACCACATATTTTACAAGCCTACAAAACTACACTTTGTTTACATTTTGAATCACTCAAGCGTCGGGTGTTGTTAGATAAGCGCGGAGCGTGTTTGTCGCGCCGAACAATACGCTTCCGCCCGTGGCGCCGGGAGGCAACTTTCCCGCTAACATGTTGATTTCAACGTTTTGTGTGCTCAGGTAAACGACGCCTGCATGAAAAACTGAAATTCACGGGAGTTTCGCTTCACGCACCGCAGTTTTAGTGGTGAATAAATGTTGGGTTACAGCTTGTTAGTCGTTCAACCGAAAGTTCAGATAACATTACGTTTTGTTGTTCGATTACTTAGTTAGTTTGGTTAAAATTTACACAAGCTCTGAGATAAAATTTTCAAGGGTACGTCTTTCGAGTTAGTAATTAATTCTATTGTTTACATTTTGGACATTATATTTTTAGGACAGTTTACCGTAGCACCTTCGTAGCGGCTACGGCGTAGCGTACCTCAGTCGTAGCAGTTTGCAAACTTAACATGTAAAGTACTTTGCTCTTTACTTAAGTGAGTACTTACAGAAATTGGCAAGTATATGAGCGCACCTATCTACCACGCATTTACATAGTAAACGAAAACAGACAACTTGGCGTGCCTCCAAACGGGACGAAATCGCCACTTTGTACTTTAAACGACAACTTACTCTTTCGCGACAAATTCAATGTAAACTTACCTGCAAGCGAAACTTAATTAAACCGTATTTGAACTGCGGCTTTTACTTCTATTTATGAAAAATGGAGGTACAATATAAAGGTTTAAATAATAAAGAAAACGATTTCGTTCTCAATTAGGGTTGCCACATTTTTCTTAATTCCCAGTAGCACGACCCTTCAAATATTTAGGAGCATTTTATGGAATGTCTGCCTATTATGTAAGAAATATTCAGTATTATTCCGATTTGTTTGATTTGTTCTGAATTAAGTTTCTATATCATTCGATCAACATAAAACAAGTTTTAACAAACATAACTTCCATTATCTCGTCGTTTAATATTATTTTCTAACTGATTATTACATTTCTATCTCGTTTTCACTATAATAAAACAACAATACTTATATTTTTCCTTCTTCTTCAAAAAGATTAATTAAAATTTACCCTTTTTTTCGTAACAATAATGAACATTATTACATATAAACTTACTAGTGGCCGCCCGCGACTCCGTTCGCGTGGAAGTCGTTTTCCCGTGGGAATGAGAAATTTTCCCGCGGTAAAAAGTAACCTATATATTATTCTGATGTATAAACTATATTACTGTAAAGTTTCCTCAAAATCCATCCAGTAGTTTTTACGTGAAAGAGTAACAAACATCCATACATCCATACAAACATCCATAGTCACAAACTTTCACGTTTATAATATAGTAGGATAATATTAATGTAATATTCTATTAAACATCCCTGCCTCCTCACAAGTGGGTATCTGTGTGATCTCCGGGCAGGTGTGTTCCCGACAAGTCTGGTCGACGGATCCGCCCCCGCAGCACCACTCGACCGTCGACGCGACGTGTACACGCCATGTGATCTCTGCTCGACTGGAAGCGGCGTCTAGCGATGTGTAGTCGGAGATGTTTCGGTGGTTAGGCTGATCGGTTGAGGGATTGCGAATTTGTGTGTATTTTCTTTTGATAGTCAAACTTTTTTATGTTTCTTAATTTGTTCCCTCTTAATTAAGGAACAAACGTGACGTGGCTCAGGTTTTAAATAATGCCTGTACCTATTTAATGTTTTACATTTTTTTGATAGGATCCTTAGTAGTTGATAAGTTTCCAAAAGAATTACTTAGTTTTTTCTTTTTACTAAGTTAACCTTTTTTCTATTATCAAATTGGTTAGTTTACCAATGTTGTAATTACTCGACGATCCCTTGCAGACATTGACAGCAGTTACCTCTCTAAACGTCTCGATCCGCCATTGAGTCGTGCCAGTCGCCTCCCGTCCTCAGTTGTCAGCTCGCACATTCCTCATCTCAGCCTGAAACGAAGCCTTTTGTACCAGAAGCTTTGTGTATAAAGCTTTCTACTCACGAGAAGCGATGATGAAACTTGGTAGACACCGCTTTTAAAACTCCCTTTATGTCTCAAATTAAAACTTTCAGCAGGAAATTAAATGTCGGAAAAATATGATGCGCGTGATAAAGGTTTAGGGTAGGGGAGGCTGCGGTGGGGCGGTTGTTTAGGATCTACTTTTGTTATCGGGGAGTGGCTTGTGTTTGTTATAACAACAGTGTATTTTTTATTGTAACTTTCTGTAAACAGTTTTTATAATGTCATGTGATCTCATGAAGTATTATTTTTAACGAAAAATAGTTGTTTTGATCATTTTTAACAATTTATAGAATTAAAATTTTACAATTAATTTGAAGTATTTTTTCATGATGTTTTAGTGCCTTATGGCAATTTTTGCGACAAATATTTAAGCCAAATCGCCATGCAAAACTAACTACCATTAATACAAAATAATTGCTATATGTACGTTGATATTCACAAACATTTGCTGCATACCATCAGTAGCTGAAATAACTAATGCATACCAGTGCTTAAATGTGTGTATGTGTATGTGTGTGTGTTACCGACACCAATGTTGATTAACACACACATATACGTGTCTGTGCAGCTTGACAATATGTATAATTAGCAGGACTATACTAACCATGTTTAGCTTTATCGTTTCACCAATATGAAATTTTAAGGTGTCGTTCATGTAAATTTTATTAGTGTTTTTTATTAACAAAATTTTTACAGACGTGTCTTTTAATACATCAAAACAAGCAATATATAGGTATTTGTTATTCGATAGTTCCAATATGAGAACAGAATTGAGACCTACAATAGGAAAATACTCATATATTTATTCATAACTTTGGAGTAAACTTTAATAATGTCTATTAAATATTCACTTTGCATAAGAGGCTGTTATTTTGCTAATACTGTAGACAGATGGCGACACAAAATCAAAAGACAACAAATCGTCACCGCGAACTGAATCAGTTTATCCTGTGCCCCGGTCTCCCCTAAACTTCTCCTGCCGTCTAACTCTAATCCTGCAGACAACACTAAATACATCAGCGTCGTGCCGAGCCAAGTTACAAATATTTACAACTCAGTTACAAATGACACAATATGTGAAATGTAACTTGTTATAACACGGGAAATTGCAAACGTCAAACTTCTAGGAAATGTTTAGTTCATTGATAACAAGCAGAAGTTTTGTATTAAAAGCTATGTGACTGGATTATAAAGTTGTTTAATGATGAAAAGGATGTGTTTTGCATACAGTCTATATTAAATGTTGGTATTAAATTTTGAAGTAATCAACAAATATTACAGACTAGTGGCGGCCCGCGACTCCGTTCGCGTGGAAGTCAGTTTCCCGTGAGAATGATAAGTTTTGCCGCGGTTAAAAGTACTCTATATATTATTCTGATGTACCTATCCTACTTCCTACTAATATATAAATGTGAAAGTTTGTGAGTATGTATGGATGTTTGTTACTGTTTCACGTAAAAACGACTGAAAGGATTTTGATGAAACTTTGCAGTAAAATAGGTTATACATCAGAATAACACATAGGGTACTTTTTACCGCGGGAAAACATCTCATTCCCTCGGGAAACCGACTTCCACGCGAATGGAGTCTCGGGCGGCCACTAGTATTACTATAAAGTTTCATCAAAATCTGTCCAGTTGTTTTTACGTGAAAGAGTAACAAACATCCATACATCCATACATACTTACCAACTTTCACGTATATAATATTAGTAGGATGTATTCTATTTAGATTATTTTATACTTTGGTTTAAAAGTAAATAAAAAACAATCTTGAATACAATATGTTTTTAACTCATAAAATTAATTAAATTAGCTGAAACCACACAGCTAGGAAAGCAAGATGTATAATTCTGCACACTTCCTAAAAACGACCTTCTTATCACGTTTTTTATTTAAAATTCCTATAAAAACATGTACTGTACTCTTCCGTTGAATATAGGGTAAGCCGTTAAGTGGAATGCGTACTTGCATTTCGTCCATACATTACCGTGATTTAATCTTCCTTTAATTTTTTACATATTATTTCGGACATGTTTTTTTTATAAGGGGTTCGTAATGCTAATAGTATCTTTCAGTTTCAAGCAAACACTATATTTTATTGTCTATCTTTCAATCCAAAGTTAGTCAAATTATTTCAAACTTAAAATCTATTGAGTCTAGTTCGAAAGTTTCTATTTTAAAATTTAACCTTCACCCCACATTCTATATAAAACTACCCTCAGATCCCGGTGTTAAACTTTAACACGTGGTTTAAGAGCCTTCGTAATTTAATCACCAAGTTTGCACCCTCGACAATCCTAAAACTTTACATACAAAATGTTTTGACCCTTTGCAAACAACCTTTAAGGGAAGCGCATGTTTTCGGTACATAATTTTTTTGTTACGGGCAATGTTCGCTTAAAAACGATGAGGAACATTGCCAGTTTTGTTTGTTGATGTTTTAATCACTTTTTTAAATGCTTTTTAAGTATTATAGATATTAACCTTAAGAAAAACTGAAAACCTTATATACAATCTACCTATAATTCTATCAGTCTAGCATTTTGACAGGTGTTTATAAACAACCATCATTCATTCATTTAAGTCATGATGTATGTTTGTAATATAGAAATGAAACACATCTGCGTCAGTATGTGTTCCAAATTTCCCGTGTCTGCTGCGTTGGGACTCGCTCTTTGTAAATCCCTTTGATTATATTTTCACCTTCTCACAGATTTATAAGAGAAACATATTTTGTATGTTTGAGGGGAAAATTTGTATAACAAGGTAAATGTTTGAAGGAAAATTTGGTTTTTATATTGCATTTGTTAGATTATTCGGAGGCTTTTATGGAACCCATTACTTTTGTTTGTACTTTTCTTTTTAACGCAGAAAACTAAAAGTCTATTCTTAGAGACATAGTGAGTAAAGGGTCTCGAATCTAAAATTAGCATCCTAGGGAATTTGCCGAAAACGTTGTCTTGATTGACGATTTCTAACCAAAAAAATTGCCAACCAGTTTATTTTTATAATATTTTAGTCAAAAAAAACAATTAGCATTAATAAAAGACATTGACATATGCATTTATTATTGTTATAAAATATTTACAGGTCAAGAATTAGGAAATAAGTACTCTCTAGTTAACAGTTCACACAATAACCGTGCAAATGATCACACTGACAAACCATCAAAATGGTCTTAGGTAACCTTTAAAGGTACAATTTTAATTCAAGTCTAATGCACTGCGACTGTTTCACCAAAAGTCTCAAAAACGCGAAGCTCATTCATCCGCATTAAAAATTACAATGAACCAGCCTTCAGCCCTCAATTCCACAGCAATTTCCATCCATTCTCATCGCGCTCTAACTTACAGAATTACACCAGAACCTAATAAAGTAAATGGACCTTGTGTATTATCTTGCGCCTGTCATGTCGGCAATGTTACAAAAATGTTTTTTGTTTATTAGTCTGGCAACTCCGCCCGCTCGGACCCGGTAGGTAAATTAAAGTTGGTGTCAGAAAGTTTCTGGCGCGCAACTTTTTAAAATGGAAGCTTAAGGGTCGGTTTTAGCTGTCCAAGCATTCTGCATTGTGTAGCTAATTGTTGATGAGTTATTATTAAAGCGACATGTATGTTTTCACCGTTTCTAACTTGCTAAATATTGGATAATTATATAAAGTAATTCAATATAGTAGGTTGGGATGCTTTGCTTTTAATATTACATATTTCACCTGTCAATAATCATGATCAAAAAACATGTCTTTGCCTATAAAAACATATTAATGAAAGCTTAAAATCATGATCAATGAATTAATCAAATTCATCCTGCAATTACCTACTTTGAACATATTTTTGGTGTCAAAAATCGGTAATCTACTTTTGCAAACTGCGATAATGCCCGTGACTTAATAAAAATAACGATTTTTATTATTTTACAAAGTCCTAAAAACATTTGTTTTATCTTTTAAGCTTTTTATTTCAAACTGCCAAGTGAAGACGTAAGAAATCCTTTTAAAAGAGCAACTTAGCCCCTAAACATGTTCAGTGATTTAACTTGGTCCGAGACTTGGATTTTCTGTAACTGAGTCAAGTGATTTGTCATGTTGTGGTCAATCGTACTTAGAGACTTTTATTTACTTAGAATCTTTCTGCGACATAATTTATTTGGTTGCTATCAAGTAAGTTTTAGCTTGTTATCACTACATAGTATAAAACAAAGTCACTTTCTCTGTCCCTTTGTATGCTTAAATCTTTAAAACTACGCAACGGATTTTGATGCGGTTTTTTTAGTATATAGAGTAGATAGAGTGATTCAAGAGGAAGGTTTACATGTTTAATATCACAGTACAGAGAAAGGAGTAGTTTTACTTCGAATTTAACGCGTGCGAAAACGCGCGAGTAAAAGCTATTCTATTATAAAAGTGTATTAAAGTATTGATAAATTGTAGATTACCAACAGCGTGGCCGGGCTTTTAGTTATGTTATAAACTTTGTATCAAATTGATTGATTTAATTCGATGATACCGTAAACAGACTTAAAATAAAATACCGCAATTTTTCCTTCTGTACACATACAGATTGGTCACAACCGAGGTAGTTAACATAAAATTACTCTACCCTCACATAGTTTTCTTTACAATAAACCTAAAACAAAGTGCAAATAACGCTACTTACCTGAATTAAGTATTACATGAACCACACCAACAGAAAAAAGTTTTAAGGCAGAAAGAGACAAAATACTGAGCATTATTTTATTGTGTAGTTAGAAAAGGACAGCGCGATGCAAACAAAGGGGACGGATAATTAACGCAGGCTGTGTGAAAGAGGTTTTAATGAACTACCCACTGTTGCGAATTTTATTAAGTGTCAGGAATTTCGTAGGCTATGAGCTGCACAGATTTTTAGCAGAGACTTTCATAATAATTAATAAAACATCAAACTGTCTGATAGAACATAATTAAAATTTTCAACTTTGATGTATCATTTTGACTGGATTTTTACGAAAAAGGATTGAATATTAAAATCCAGTTTGTACTGGTAGTTATAAATATTACATTTTTAAATCTATTTGTTTTGTTCATTTTAATTGGCTACTTTCTTGTTTTATTCGCTTGGTGAATATATGTATTTCCAATTATTTAAAATATTCGAATTTAATCGTAAATTCTTATAAATTATTTACAAATACCTTTGTGTCAATCGTTATATTCTCGATAAACCTTATTATAAATGTTTAAAAATCATCGCTTTGTGATACATCACTGGCCAGTAAATTAAGGTTTAATTAACTTTATTTCAGACTCAGTTAGACACAGTGTTAAAAGCTAGAAAATATAATTCATAGTTCGTGATATTCTGGTGATTAAACGTATGCAATTAATTAAGTATGCAATTAATTAAGTTAATAATAGTTTTCCCCCGCGTCGGTTTTCACACTTCGACCCCATCAAGTACCAGGCAAGCATATGTAAAGTAGAATCGTATTAAAACTCCATTCGTATAGAATTATATTGTTTCTGCGGTAACCAAAACCCCATCTATAGGGATTGCTCCGCGCTCATTAGCCAGGTTCAATATCCAGCGCGCGTGACTACGGGAAATTGAAAACTCCACGGTAATGGAAACATTCAATTCTTAAAAACACAATTTTAATCAACTGGTTATCAATTTTCGGCGGCTGATGGCGGTTGCCGATTGTGAATTATTTAGAAATGGGTGGTTTTTGCTTTGAAAAATTTTGGGTTGGTTTTTTTTCAAAATGTTGGTTTTTGTTGGCCGTAGTAACATTTTGGCTTATAACAATGGACTGAAACTAATACTAAAAAAAATCTATCTTTAAATGTCAAATTTCTTCCTTCGATTTTGAGTGTTCATGAAAATACCTTCTAATATCCCGTCAACTTTATACCTGAAATCACCGCTGAATTTCTTAAATAATGTTTAGCGCTCATCAAGTAAAAAAGCACAGGGTGGGGGCAAGCATAGATATTCAATTAGATAAGCAAAAAGCTTCGAACAGCGGCGGAACCCTTATTATTATGTTCGCTCACGATTTGGTACTTGAACACGTTTACCCACAATCGCGACGGGCCCCTAATTCTAAACATTCGTCTTTAAACCACGAACGAAAACTAGAAAAATGTAATATAGCCTTGTTAGTTATAGCGGAAGATGATAAACCTTTTTTTTTTCAAAGCTTTTTTTTATTTTTTTCGCAAACGAGCATGCGGGTCACCTGATGGTAAGTGATCACCGCCGCCCATGACTCCCCGCAACACTGTGGGTGTTGGGGGTACGTTGCTGACCTTTGAGAAAATTGGGCACCGGATACCGCACTCATCGAACGAAACGCAGGAACATCGTCCCTACTTCACGTCGGTTGTCTGTACGACGGTGGTATTTCAGCGGTCGAGTCGACAATTGATTAAACTATCGACGACCTCTGTGGTGCAGCGGTGTGTCAACTGGACTGTTGAGTGAAAGGACCCTGGTTCGATTGCCGGCCTTGTACTTTCGAAATTGGCTTATGCCTGCGTATTATCATTATTGCGTCTACACGACTTCTGATACTATACATAAGTAAGATAGGATGTTTGTTAATCACACATGGACGGTGCAACAGATTTTATTTAAATAGATACAATAAAAATTTAATTACATAACAGTTACTATTTGTACTACTGTTACAAATATCTCATTCGCACGGAATAAGTCAAACAGTCGCGGGTAAGACCGCGGGCGGAAACCTAGTTAAATTTTTCAAAAATACTTTTATTGTTACCTATGAAAATGAAAACATTTTTAGTAGATGTTCTGACGAAGCAAGTACGCCTATTTCATTTGAATATTAGCAAAAATGTTTTTTTAACATAGATCGAAAACAAAACCTTTTGATATACACACATCAACATCGTCTAGGGATATTTTGTATAAAGTTCTTAAACTCAAACAATACTGACCAATTTTAATTTTTTTTGAAAAAAGTTTATTTTGTAAACCTTGTGGGACGATTCTATATTTGAATTTGAAAAAAAAAATTAAGAACAAAAGATTCAAGCTGCATAATGGTAGCGAAGTCTGAAGGTTTCATTTACCTACAGTAACTTTTGTCATTTTTTTGTGCCAAATTTAAATTTTATAGCAAGTTATCGGTAAATTTTCAATTAATGTTATTGTGTGCATGGAGCGGGCTATTGAACGAAGAAAGAAATGTTAAGGGCAGTAGGCATGCTCCAAGCTGGGGCTACTCAACGGAATATTGCTGAGGAGATGGGAACAAGACAAAACGTGATATGAAGGTTATAGTCATGTTATCGTGCTACTCGTGAAATGGCTAAAAGACACCCAGACGGGAAACACTTAACCACTCAACGACAAGTCCGATATTTGCAAGTTGCCGCGAGAAGGCAACCATATGTTACGGCCATGCAGTTGGTTCAGAGGCTCCAGTCAGAGCACCAGTTGCTTGTGAGTGATGAAACTGTGAGGAGAAGGCAGCATGAAGCTAATCTTCATGCTCGCAGACCGCTTCGTACTCCACTTCGCACTACGCCGAAGAAATCGTGAACGACTGCTAGAGTGGGTTCGTGAACATTTGCTCTGCGAAGATAACCAGTGGTTCATATTGCTGTTAACCGATGGCTCACGGTTCGGTTTCCATCCTGATACACGTAGAGTACGTGTTTAGCGAGTTCCTGGTGGTGAGTGCCGTCTGCGACACCCTCAAGAAGTCCTTCCATACCACAGCGGGACAATTAAGGTTTGGGCGAAAATTCGTGTTGGTGGAAGAACAGACCTCGTTTGGATCAGAAACACCATGTCAGCTGAAAAATATTGTAACGAGGTGCTAAAACCAATAATCTACCCCGACCAACTGCAAAGAATTCATGCTGATGAACGACAAAGCCCGTCCGCACACAGCGAGAGTGGTGACGAGCTGGTTGCAGGAGCACGACGTATCGGTCCTAGGTTGGCCCATTCAGTCGCCTGACCTAAACCCCATTAAATACGCGTAGGATATGCTCCAAAAAAGAGCTTTAAGGAACTTTGCTACAAACATTGCGACGAAAGAACATCTTTTTTTGCCACTTAGCCGGACCTGGGACAATATACCGCAGCCTTTTTTTTTTTTTTTATAAGAGAACCTAGCAAACGAGCAAGCGGGTCACGTGATAGTAAGTGATCACCGCCGCCCATATACCCCCACAATTACATATGCATTGAGGGTGCGTTGCTGGCCTTTAAGAAAATTGGGCACCGGATATCGCACTGACCGAACGAAACGCAGGAACACTTTTCCTTGAGAAAAACATTCGTTACTTTTACATTTTTTTTCACTTTTTTCTTTATTTAAAAAAAACACTTTTACGCAAAAAAAAGATTTGTTTTATTTTGTTTATGTTGTCTGATAAATGAGCTTTATAAAAATATTTACATTTTTAAAAAAATTTGAGTAAACTAAGTAAATTATTTATATGATTTCATGTTACCCAGTTCGACTGAAATAGTAAACAAAATGTAATTGAACCCTAAGTAAACAGTATAACATAATAATACACCCTGTAGGTATGTCTCATATCAATATTTGTGGAAGCAAAACAGTGAATATATCACAGTATTCACACGTTTCGACAGGGAAGATTATTTCAACAAACATATACTGTTACAATGTTTTATAATAAATACAGGGTGTTAAAAAATCTTTCCTAAACGAAAATTTTAGGATATATATTTGGTAGTTACATATTTCAAGCTCTAACTCTTTGCCTGCAGCTTAGCATTCGTTTATTTTTAAACTAGTGGCCGCCCGCGACTTCGTTCATTTACATGCAAGTCGGTTTCCCGTGGGAATGAAAAGTTTTCCCGCAGTAAAAAGTACCCTATGTGTTATTCTGAACCTTTATTACTGTAAAGTTACATCCAAATCCGTCCAGTAGTTTTTACGTGAAAGTGTAACAAACATCCATACTCACAAACTGTCACGTTTATAATATAAGTAGGATTGGTATTTTATAAAAATCTTTTCAAACTCACCTACGTAGACAGTACGACATTGTAAACCGTAAAGCAAATTTATTTTCTATGAAATTTCTTTTCCATGAAAAGCTTTTCGATTTCATAAAAAGTTTGTGTTCGGTTTTCTGGTGTTTTTAGATATCAAAAACACACACGAGAGAGAGCGTGGGTGAAGCAACAAGGTCACCCACTTTTTACAGATTTTTTAACAATTATTTTTATAACTCCAGTCTAAAATCGCTCCAGTAGTTTTACGGTTTCTATAGTTATCAACAAACAAAGTTTTACTCTCAATAATACTGATACCATTATGGTTATATACATAAGTTTCTTTACATATTTGTAATTTTATGACACATGCTGTATAGTTATAAAACTGTTTCCAATATTGTGTCTAAACACCCCGGGGTGAGACGTTAAAGGGTGTAAGTGACAGAACGTTAGAAATTGAGGTAAATTTGTCAATTTATATGCGAAGCACAGCCTTTGAACCGGGATTATTGCTTTCTTGGTACCTCAGGTACCTGCCTATTCTATTACCTTTTTTCCTAACGAAGCAATTAAGGCGTAGATTTAATATCGCTTGTTCGAGTTAATTTATAAGCATTGTTAAGCCAATATCGTTACTTCTACTTGAGGATTAATGTTGTTTTGATGAGATCCGGTGAAGTAATTGGGATTGGGGAAATAAAAATATTAACGGTATTTTATCGTGAGGTTATGTAGGATTAAACTAGCATTACTTTATTGAGGAAAACTGAAAACCTTTTATTGAAACTTCACAACGATGTAACCTAAATTGGTGAAAATAAATCTCAATTTTAGTCAATAGTAAAACTATGTAAATAAAACCATATTTGGAAAGATAAACTCTAACAGTAAACAAACATGATTAAAACGTGCAGATTCCAATAAAACCATAGCATTTCAGTCATATTATTAGCACCAGTGACATGGAGACAAATTCCATTTGGACATAACACACTCAGTTTAGTTAAATATTCGATTTCCTATTATGAATACTTGAAAATAACGCTATTTTCTTAAGTAATAAAATCTTGCTCACTAATGATTCTATACAATAGAAGGTGAATACATTATAGTATATTATGATAAAAGTGTGCAAAGTAGTTCATTTCACACGAGCCTGAGGGCTGCAGCCCGAGCGGCAGGCGAGGGCGTAAGTCAGCCGAGTGTATAATGAACATGTTGCTCACGAGTACCATACGAACTTTTTCCACAAACTTGCGAGGAAATACAATTATATTTGGCATAAAAAGTTTCCTACACAGCACAAATGCAATGTTAACAAAATATCAAGAATTCGGGTAATGACACTCAACTTTTTTTTGCACGCGCCAACCGGCTGCCATACAGCCTATTTCAAAATATATTTTTTTTAGAAAATAAAATACAATTATTTTGTAACAAGTAACTGTTTATTATCAATAATTTGATAATAATAAATGTTTTTTTTTCAAATATGGACACATTTATTTATTCTAAATATATAAATGGATTTTCAGTGGCATAAAACCTCCTTGTTGTTACAAAAAACTGTATTATCCGATCAAATTGAAAATGCTCTGTTTAAAAGCATATAATGTGTGTAATAAATATTACACACAAATTTGTTATAGGTTGGTTTATGGCCCTCAAAACGGTGTTTTAAGGCTCAATTTCTGAGCAAGTGTGTTGAAAATAATATTATCGTATTAAATAGTAATTATCACCTCATAGATACTCCATCTTCCATTGCTAACTAAACTGAACTAACCTAAGTTATAACATCGTACGAAAATCCAAACACAACTATATCATAAACAAAAAAGTCCAAAACTGTTTCCTGCCGCCACAAAATAGCAATCTCTACCGCCAGATTAGCAGATCAATTTCCTCAATGAAATCCGCGCGAGCAAAGTGTTTTCTTTCAATCACAGTGGCAACTTAAACGAGAGGTCCGGAAGAGACTTTACTCGACAAACTGTCCCGGAACTCATTATCGTATAAACCGACTGAGATCTCGTAATCTTCCTCGGGGAAATTGAAAATTGAGAGCATTAAAATTATTATAGGTCCGGCATTAGCGCCTTTACGAACGCGGCGATGTAGCCAACTGCATATTAAAACATCGGCCTTGAAGATTTAAAACATTTCTAAAGATTTAAAATCGGTACGTAGCTTTCGCAGCGTTATCCTAGATAAGTGGTCTGCGTCCACGATCATAGATTCTTCTTATCGTAGTCTAGACTTATCCTACCTAGCCTTTGTATACTTACCGTCTTTCGTAGCTATCTTTACTCACTCCTAACGAATTGAGACGTTTCTAAATGATGCTATCAACACAATTAATGCTTAAAACTCTTTCCAGGTAGAGGAATGTTGTTTATTACACAAAGTCTGTCTAAGTTACGTCGGTTTCATTTTATATGTCAAATTTAATGTGAGATATATCTCCGGTTCTTTTAAGGTCTTCAGAGGGTAGCTCGAGGTCGTATTTCATTTTAAATCTACTCGCTTCGCTAATATTAAGTAAGGAGATTATTCTTTGACAAATTTTAATTTGAAACGGAGTCGGGTCTGTTTTTATTTTCCCCCCAACGAATCTACCTGGGAGTTGAAACTTTTGGGTGGGTAACGGTGCAAGCAATTGAATTTACGAAGTTTTTTCTGGAATAACACGGAATCAGGGTAAAATTATGCGAATACTGTATTGTCTTTAAAGTCCTTGTCAGGGTTTGGAGTTTGAAACGAGCCCCGAAATTGTGCTGCGTAGTTCGCAGGTTGGAGGCAGGAAGCAAACAGGCCCTGGTAATGTTTAAACTTTCACCTGTCTGTAACACTGTTTTGTTTGTTTCGAAAACATCAACGATAAGTACTTGCGTGTTTTTGTTACCGTTGTCTCGCGCAGGATCATCTTATTAGGTATTCTCAAACATCGGTTTAAGGTGCCCCTCTTTCGGAATTAAGAAAGTGTTCCGTTTTTGTTTGTTGTTTTCCTTCCTTATTTCCTCCTTGGATGGTAAGAGTACCTACCGAAAAGGATCAACTTGGTCTTGTAAATTAGAATGTTTTTTACATAGTATGTTTCGATCAAAAGCTTCAATTATATGATACTTAATACGGGCCTACAATTTTCCTTTTATGCAGCATCTTCTTCAGAACAAGCCGTTCAATTCTTTGCGTTTCCGAGTACATATTTATTCCTTAAAATGAATACAAGTGGAGAAGACGGCTTTGTCTTTTGGCCAGCAGCCAACGGTACGCGAGCCGGTAATATTTTTTAAATTCAATTTCGGCAAAGCCACAGTGCAGTAGCTACCACCGAACTTAATGTACACCTGGCGAACGTATCTATAAGTGAGGTACTACGGAATGTTATTTACTTATTGATATAAAAGATTTCACTTCGCGCAAGTATCTGCAGATGTGACTGTTGAAGCAAAGTGGTCTTGCCTTGCGGATATTTCCCGTGAAATGGCAAATAGCCAGACAGATAGTAACATGTCATTTGAGGATGTGGAATATTGATAAAGTTTTCAATTCTGTATTTCTGTTTATTGTACCGATATTGACGTTCTTAGACTTTTAACATGATTCTTATTCGGGTGTGGTTGACGTGTTTTAATTTTTATACTGAAACTAAATTTAAATGAAATATTAAATTTAAATTAGTTTCGGGTTTATTTTTAATATCTTGCTGCAATAGCGTTGCGATTTATTTATTGCAGCCAATTTTAAAATTTTAAGATGAATGTATTTAGCGACTTTTTATTAATAAATTAACCAGTGACCGCCCAAGCTTCGACTGAATGCCATTTTTGAATTGACGATCACAAACATATGTTCTAAATTATTTGTTTTTATATAAATCTCTACAATAAAACTTCTACTCTTGAAGAAAACTGTTAAGAAGGCATTCGTACAAACAGACCCAGTTATCTAAGAGGCTAGTTTTTCTTATCAAATATTTAAATAGAAACATACTAACTTCATACCAGCAAAGACCCAGCTATCTCAATATTATCTTATCAAATAATAAACCTAAACCTAACTTTCTCCCAGCAAAGCCTCGTATCTCATGTGAGCTTTTATGACCAGCTTATTATGATCTTAGGTAATATGCAAGACTTTATAAAATTGTGCAGTAAATTGCTGTAGTTTTTCATAATCATGCAGGGGAGTTACCCACATGAGTTCACCTGAAGCTACTAGCATTGCTCTCTCCCCTTTACACAGGATTATACTCTTTCATTGTTCGCGAAGAATCTTATTTTATTAACCCTTGGTTCACTGGGTAGCAAGTTAAATTACCCAGACCGGTATGGGTACTTCAGACGGAGAGTTTAAACTTTGATCTGGGCATAAATGGTCGATATTTTTACTGGTTCAGAGATGTTTCTTGGGATTTTGGATTTTGTTTTTGCCATCTTGACGAAATAATTAATAGAATATTAATATTAGTTACTCACATTAGGCTAATTGATGCGTCAGTTATGAAATGATTGCAATTGATTTCTAAAAACTCTAATGTTCACATATGTTTTTTAAGTTTACACAATTCATTTTGATCACACTTAAACCTTTTTTTAAAATAAAGAACAGTAAAACTTTTATACTGTATTTAACATTTGGACCAAAAGTCAATGTTTGACAACAATATTTAGTATTTTTCCTCCTAATTTTATTTATTAGGAAAATATAAACACAAAGAAAATGTTATGAGATGCGATCTACTAATTAAGCATTTCTAGTGAACCTACCATAAAATACAAGCAATTTATTGCTCATAAAGTAAATGTGGAACATTCAGTTTCGTAAAATAATGAAATATTCACAATCGCATCCTCATTAATTTACTTACTACTCCCACATTTTCTTCAACGTGAAATTGTGAATTCCTTCTGTTAAAATGACAAGTGAAGCGACTTGGGCCGAAAGATTCCAAAATGGAAAATCAACACAAGAAATAAATGGAGCACAGCTTTACTGTGAAAAATATTTATTTTTCAAATTGGTATCCCTGTGGAATGTAATTTGAATATTCATAAGCGACGAATATGATTTCGTGTGTTCTTAGGACGAACGGGTCAGTGACCTTCTGATTTGTTGGTGAAGGCAAGATTGTTTCTAACTGATATATTAGTTTAATTCAATATGCATGTATATTCCTGAAAGGCAATGTTTTTTTTTCAATGGCAAGTAACATATCTTCTTAAAGTTGACTTCTTAAATCGCTGAGGTGTTTTTGCCAGACTAATATAGTTTGAGAGGTTTGAGATCTAGATAGTCGATCAAAGGACCTTTATTAAACCTTTAGTCTCAGTGGACTTTGCCTGATTTAATGTGATATTAGTATGGCTAAAGCTAGATTTACTTTCAGACCTGAGTTAAGTTGCATAATGAGAGTCCAGGGTAAGATTGGGCGATCAAGCCAATTTTTTTATTTTATTATCATTAAAATATCATATCACAGTGTCATATTGCCCTCTCCTGCTCATTGTGCCTTCATGCTTACACCCACTGCTTACGTTTTGTTTACGATACTGCATTTTTTTATTTAAATGTTCTTTTTGTCATTTCTTAAGGTTTTTTATGTACCTACTATATTTTATGGTTCGTAAATTAGATATTGGTGTAAGCCACGCTCAAAACCTAAAATTATAATATGTTAATGGCATACACTTGAAGTTCTCACAAGTTAATTTCTCGAACCCCAACTTACAATGAAGACAGACCAAAGCAAACTTTGTACGTCGGTCTATTGTTTAATCCAAAAGCGTCAGAAACTATTGAAGTATTGGCTCCAAGTTTGTACCACGACATTTCTGCTTATGATTTGTTTTATACAGATTTTGCTTGAGTTAACCTTTAAATGTCAATTGCTGTAGAATGTTGTCGTTTATTACTGTTAACGGAAATAGTAACGTTGACATCTCTACGATTTTAAGACTAATACATTGAAAATCAGTTTTTTTTTATTGGTTCGGTGCAGGTTCATTAGGACAAATATTATATTTGTAACATTACTGCTAGATGTCAAACTAAAGTTATCGGTAACAATGTTCCATGAAGTTTTATTTACAAAAATGTGATACGGATCACAGTTTACCTAAAATTTATATATTTTTTAAATGTTATTATTATAAAATTTATACCTAAGGTTTAAACCAAGATTTACCGTAGCTTTAAGCCACATATCGCGATCGGTGTTTTAAGTAAAAGTGACATTTAAAATGGAATAAGTAATCGAAGCCTTAATGTGTCGCTAAAACCGTAACACGTTCATTTCCACAAGCCCTAAGGCTTAATCAGTTGAACAATTTTCATTATAACGTTTCAGCGTGTCCAGTATCTAGTAGGAAACTGTGAACAAACAGTACAACTTTAATAAAAGTAAATCGCATTAACACAGAGTTTGTAAGCTCAAAGTGTTACGGCGGGATACAAAATGTTTGTGACTCGGTACTGGTTTAATTCGTTCGAGTTAATTCTTTGACGGTTTGTGCTTTGTGTTATTTGATGACGTGACATGTGATTGTATATAATAGTGTGGTGTTTTATTTGATTTAAAATAGAGAGATGTATAAGGTTAATGACTCTAGAGATTTCGTTACTTATTTAGTACATAACGAAGGTTCTGGTTAATGTTAAAGTTAACTAATTTACGAAGTACACACAGTTCCAATTAAATAAGTTTACCTATAGCTTATTAAATGAGTTAAGCTATAAAAAAACAAAGTTTACACACTTCTTGCGTCGTTTTGCATTTCAATATAAACCGTGATAAAAACACTAAAGTCGTTATCAGACGCGGTTGATTTAACGAAAGCTTTTCACATAACAAAACAATAAACTACCTATTTTAAAAACTTTTTTCTCACCTACATTTTCAATGCAATGTAAAAGTTGCTTGCAATTTTCTCGATGGTATCCCACAATAAGGTGACAATAGGGTCGAGAATCCTGTGTGGCCACAACGAGTTGTGAAGTGTGCTCGGGACGGCTTGTATGTCAGGTTAATTACAACTTTCTATGCGATGTATGGCTGAAAAGAGTTAGGTGCGAGGAAGGGAGTGGGATAGAAAATATTTTTGTAAAAATAGAAAAACTCAATAACGACAGGTATTTTAATTAAGTAAAGACTAGGGATGTTACGGATATGGAATTTCGGTTTCGGTTTCGGATAGGGATATTAATTTTTTTTTATATCGGTTTCGGTTTCGGATACGGATATGAAATTATTTCGGATTATCCGGTAGTTTCGGATAGTTTCGGTTACGGATATCAGATTCTAGGAATTTCAAAAGGAATACAAAAAAAAGATAATAAAATGGTTTTATTTATATAGAGGAGGACGATGGGTGAGGACGATGACGTCATAAACACCGTTACATTGAGCTCAAAGAGAGAACCAACACTTTATTCACAGTTCTGTAAGCGGTTTACGGAACGCAGCCAATGGAGTGGTAGAGTCTAGCTGTAGGCTCTGTCTGCAGCGATTACTGGGCTGACTCGACCGGTGAAATACCACCGTCGCACAGAAAACCGACGTGAAGTAGGGACGATGTTCCTGCGTTTCGTTCGGTGAGTGCGGTAACCGGTGCCCAATTTTCTTAAAGACTCAGCAACACACCCCCAACACCCACAGTGTTGCGGGTAGTCATGGGCGGCGGTGATCATTTACCATCAGGTGACCCGCATGCTCGTTTGCTAGTTTCTCATAAAAAAAAAAAAAAAAAAAACAACTTGTTGTAACGTGTTTCATTTAGATTTTCAGATTCCACCACTATCCGAAATTATCCCAAACATTTATTTCGGTTTCGGTTACGGATACGGATATTTTTTTATTTCGGTGATACATACAGAGACAAATTTAATTCACATTTTATTGAAAATACAAATGAAAAAAATAAAATCTACATAAAATTTCTGCAATACTAATAAAAAAAACCTTCACTTTATAAGCGGTTTTAAAATTATATTAAGTATAAAACGGTCGCTCTGTCGTTCTATCTCAAGAAACGGATGTACGACAAGATAACAGAAGCCTACATGACTTCCGCTTTGGAATTAGACGCCTTTCGCGGAAAGGAAACCAAAGATGTTCGCAGTTTGAAATTATTTCTCTTATGAACGATTCAGACATTGTACAAAAGTTATTGTATAAAAGTTAACACAAAATTGTGCGTACAAGTATTATTTAGTTTCAAAGTTTTGAGATTTTTTCTTAGTAAGAAAACAATTCGATTTGGGATATTCTTCGTTACTTTTACAGACTTCTTTCATCTTAGTTCGCAGTTCTTAGGGTTCTTACATTATTTTTTAAATATGACACGAAGCTGATAACTTCTATGGCTTCACCTTTTTCTATGTATTTAAAAGCAAAATTTTAAAAGCATAAAAAAGCGGTCGCTAACATACCCTATATTTCCAATATATATTTCAAAGTAAAATTGTATCAACCACCCACACTTTAACCTATATTTCACCAGCTCTAACTCTATTATAGGAACAATTGAATCAAAGATTTCGTCACCGCGCCTCTGACGTCACAACATGGCTGCCACCACCGATAGTGCTTCATCAAAATATCAATTAAATTGTGTAATTTAACCTTTCACGAGCCGGTCTCACTCCAGGGACTACGCAAATTAATACGCACGTACGAGTATATCCCATCGGATAAGAATTATGAAATGGTTCGTAGGGTTTGTTTAAATTTTACTTATTCTTCGCCTGAAGGTTTCGAATATGATGACTTTAGGTTGGTGTTTAACAAATGTAGGTATTTCTTATTGTCCAGTCATTAGACGCTTTGATCTTTATGTCGAAAAGCTCTTAGGCCCAATTGCAGGGAACGTTTTAACCTCGGGTTAGCTTCGGGCTTGCTAACTCAGGTTTAAATGGCGCCACCATCGATTGTAACTACTTCTTATTACAATCGATGGTGGCGCCATTTAAATCTGAGTTAGCTAACCCGAGGTTAAAACGTTCCCTGCAATTGGGCCTTAGACTTATTTATAACAAATGACTAGTCTTTGTATTGTAACGTTTTGACAAGATACAGTAAAATGGTGTACCATATTTTTTGTAGATCTACCAAATCTGTGTCTACCAAAGACATAATATTTTTGTAGCACATAAACTTTGCAAACATTAACGTAAATCGTTTTTTCGGCGTGTTTTTTAAATAGGAAGTTCCCTATATTTTTCGTTCTAAAGTCATACATGACTTTAAAAAACTTATTTCTTTAAAATAAGGGTGAAATACTAGATAATAAGTAGGTGCCTTCTTCTTTTTCTTCAACAGCATGTCTTAGCCCACTGCAGGGCATATGCCTCTCCAATAGTTCTCCACTCGGTCCTATCACCGGCTTTTCGGCCTGAGTCGTATGTCATCGGACGATCTGACTGGTGGTCTTCCTGCGTTTCTAATTCCTACTCTAGGTCTCCATAGAGTACGGATTTGTTCCAACGATTAACATGCCCAGCCCATGCCCATTTCAGTTTCGCAATACGGTATCCTACGTCTGTTACTTTGGTGCGTCTTCTGATGTCAGTATTGCTCACCTTGTCTCGCAGGGATATCCCGAGCATGCTCCTTTCCATGGCTCTTTGTGCTACCTTCAGTTTACTAATTAGGTTCTTTGTGAGTGGCCATGTTTCCAGACAAAACAGACTGGTCATAGACTTTGGTGTTCAGCGACTGTGGCAATTTTTGCCAACATAGAGTCTCTTCCTAGTCTAATAGGTGCCTACGCCTGTAAAAACATTATTCCTCTTACGATAAGCTGTACTATATAACGCGATTAATTAAACACTTTATAGTTCGTAGGAAGTTAAGTTAGTATTTAAAACTTCTTCAGTGAATTTTAGTTTATTTTCTTGTTTCATATTTTTCGTCAAAACTCATTATTCTACGTAACCTGATTGAAATATAGCAACGTGGTTGTGCTGAACAAATTTTAACATGTTTTAATTTATTTTCACTTGATTATTATTTCCGACATTTACAATTTTCATACCTGCGTCTTGGTAGATATATTCAATTAAGCTTGATGTTTCGAAGAGGGTGCCATAATTAATTCTGATTTTGCTATACATTGAAATAAACGCAAGACTTTCGTGAAATGTAAAGTATGGTAAAATACAGTATTTTAAGGGATAGGTTGAAACTTTAAAAAATATTTTCTGGTAAAATATTAACTACGTTATAAGGACGTGAATATAATTTGCTATTTTTGTATAAGACCATAATTTTGGCCCAGTTTTAGTATACCGTTTATTTCCCTCACATCTTAAACCATTTGTCTTCACTTAACGAGTATAGATTAATGGGGCAGAGTCCGAAACTCCAGACTTGAGAAAAACGATCCCTTAGATACGAGTGGCTACTTTAATTTAGATTAAATAAACTGAAGGAAAGTTTCTTGGAGCTATAGAAATAAATGGTTTTCGCTGTTTTTCCCTTTTTGCTTTTGGTATGAGAACATTAGTCACAATTTGACTGGGCTTAGACTTTATTACTCTGATTGTGATTTTAAAACACTTCCTTATCTTATTTTGTAGATATATTTATTCAGTTGTCAATTTTAAGACCAGAAGCTTAGTGAGTTAGTGGAAATACATACGAACAGTCGCCAAGAGAAACAGGCTTAGAATCTGATAATGACTGTAGCTTATAGAATATGTTAAGAGAAAAAAGCATCTGATGTCACCAAGTCGAGCATAAAAAGCGGTACGGCCGCACTATCCTTTTAAACTTTCGTAACAACATAAACAAAACCAGTTACGCGCCAAAGAAATCTAAACAAAAACACCACAACAATAAAGTGTTTATTTCCTTAAACTGAAATGAAATTTCCATTTCCAATTACCACAAAAGCGACGTTTACTTTTTAATTAACCTCTAGTGCGGTGTCTTTATTGCCTTGAACTCAAACACTCGAGGCGACTAGTGGTTTGTTTAGGACCGAACTACCAATCGTCCGCTGGATCAGACATTGTCTCGCTGAGTGCCACTGATTTGCAATAGACTTCGACATAATAGATCCAAACTAGTCATACTCGGACATAATAGGACTACGTGTGGGTTTATTGACAGATTATTAAGGGTTAAGAGGGAATGGCTACGAGACTTGTAGGGCATAAATTTTATATCCAACTTCCTACCATTGGATGTTTAGATGTTTGGTTGATGGATACTCAATCTCACCAAAACGGTATTAAATTCCGAAATGATAGGTGACAGATATGACCCAGAATAATATACGCGCCAAAATTAAACAATTGTACAATTAAATTTGCAATTTACAATATGCAAAATGTACTCCAACGAGTGCCCGGGTTTATTTAAAATCGAAATTCTAATTCAAATGAACGTCACACGTATGCACCTTTAATGCCAGGAATGACAGTAAATGCCAATGATTCACGTGACGCGCTTTGTCAATGTGACATTCACGCTTTACAAAACTATGCTAATAATGACGATACCTGTGGGCGAAAATTATCCCTCCCCCCTTTAGGGCGAAAATATGCCGAAGTGTCGAATAGCCAATCTGAAAATGTTACCTAAGTAGATCCCAAAATTAAATTAAAAAAGAAGAAAAATTGCTTCCTTTACCGACTTAAAATTTTAACCACCCCATGGTTGTAAAATTGGGTTACCCTGTGCTAATAGCTTTATAATTTTTATTTAATAATCTGAGGATTTTACCGCACCAATCACTTGCATTGAAATGCTCAACGTTTCTGACACAGGGTTAAGCCATAAGCGAGAAATAAAACTTACCTACATAATTATAAGTAGGTAGCTATGGAGTATACATAGCTACAGCAAAAGTTTAGTCATTTACAAGGGCGCCGCCTCAAGCAAAGCAATTTTATATGGAATGCTTCCAAAACAAGTTCAAACAAAAAACGTGTTTATTTACTTTATATTTGGTCTTATTTTCTTTATCGCTATATAAATTTTGCTTTTGTTTCAGGTGAAATCATTAACGAAGATACTGAAACAACATTCTGTAAGTATTTTCCAAATTTTTTTTTTTAACTTTTCTGTTTCCTAAAAAATACTTTACAGGTGCCACAGAAATCCTTAATAGGCACTGAGTCAATCAAATCTATTAAATTTTCTGTCAAATTTACAACAACCTACACCAACTTTTGTAGTTACTCAGTAAACCAACTATTCTACACTTAAAACTTATTGTAACTTTAATGCACAGTAACACATACTTAGTGGTAACTTAGTCACACTTGAGTAAATACGAGCTAAGTACAAAGTTGGGTCCGGTGTAACTTGGCTAAGCATGCACTAGGCGACAGTATATACCATTTACCTAAACAAGTTTACCCCTAAAACAGCGTAAGCGACCTCGACGGTGTTTATTACTACCGCACATTAGTAAATATTAAGTAAGGTATTTAGTAGGCTCCTGGGATGCTGAAGCTCAGTGGAGTCAAACCTTTTTAAGGCTCCGACCCGAAAGGAAAACCGGAGCCTTTGTGGGATCCCTGCGTTTTCCGTCTGCATGTCTGCCAGTCTCTCGCGACCCTTTTTATTAGGAACGCTTGAAGGTAGTTGAAATTAATATCAAATACCTACCTACCTATTTCGGGTGAAAAATATTCTTAAAAGTTATTTTATCTCTTTATGCAAAAAATATTTCTTTTATAATTTATTCTTCGACTATGTTTTGTGTCCAATATTTGTTATTTTACCCGGACCATATTGTTAGTGGACTAGTTGAGAGCTACTGGAAAATGGTAGGCTTTTAGGCGAACAAACGCTCACAAGCGGAGAAACGCTAGTCTTGAAAAGAAAGGATGATTAGGTATATGATATGGATTGGATTAGAAGCATTTTTTGTCTAAAATTAAAAAATAGAAAAATGGAGACGTACCATTCAAAGTAATTTTTTCATACAACAATAGTTGGGTTAACAAATTACATCAATATTAGTTTGACCCGATCCTACTAGTTTTATTAATTTTATTTTAATCAAGCATTATCTAAAATCTATCGTTTTTACCTAAGCTTTAAAATATCTTCAAAAACTTTAAGTAATTAATCGAAGTAGTTGGGTACAAGGTTCTTACATAACTATCATCATCATCATTATATGTAGTTAAATAAAATTCGGATTGGATTTTGAAATCGGTCGCCTGATTTAGGGGTTGTGGGGGGTTGGGGGAGGTGGAGGGGAGGGGTCTGAACCCCCTACAAGTAATTTTGGCTGCCGGAGTTGCGTCTAAATATTTTAAAAAAAAATTCAAAATTTCTTAAATACTTGCACAATTGCGTAAATCGGAACGTAACTTTCATGCTTTTCAATGTTTTTTTGGTGATTAACGCATTTAGCATCTTGGATGAATGATATTGACAGCTTTAATGTCAAATTTGTACGTAGTTCGCGTCATTTCTTTGCTTTCGAGTATATGTGAATGTGTTCTTCCGTATTGTTTTGTGTTTTTTCTACGACTTGGCTACGTTTTTGGACTCTGTTTGGAAATACAATCGAGGTAATCATATTGTATTTATTAAGTGTGTTTACATAATTCTTAGGTAATTAATTGCAATGTCTTACTCCGAGTTGACACAATCCGACATCAATGGGTTAGGTTACTTTTTTTAAACTGCCAGAAAAAGGAGTCCCGCGAAGCGGGACTCCGTTGACTCATATTTGAAGCGAGTTTTTATACATATAGGTAAATTGGCTACTAAAGGTCGCCATATTGAGGGATACGGGGTTTAAAATTTTTTTTTTTTTGGCGCCCCCTTTTTTTCCGGCGGCTGGAAATGGTCAGGGGGGGTTCAGAACCCTCCCCCCCCACCCTCCCTAACCCCGCACATCCCCTAAATCAGGCGACCGATTTCAAAATTTTAACCTAAAATTCAGAAAAGGTATTTTAAGTTAGCAAGAATTCAACGTCACACTAATGCGAAGCTTGGGCGGGTCGCTAGTATAAGTATAATAAGTTATGATATTTTCGGGTGTAATAATAAGCGTTCGAATACTGCTGTCATTCATTCTTCATTTACATCGACACCAAGACAACATAGTTTATTGCAACGCCTCAATTTAATAGAAGTAGTTGGTGCCACGGTGCCTTTGGTAAGATACCTACAACCAAATGCTTAGAAACTATGCGGCCAAGTTGCAAATCTGGAAATGTCAAGCTTGTTCTGAATTGTAGCTGTAAATCACTAAAATTATATACTATTCAGTATTTGTTGAAGTGTTTTTAATAAAAAATATAGATTTATTTAATCATTTATTGATTTAAATTATATATAATGGAAGTCCATCATATATTTATATCGGTCATCAGTTTTTAACAATCAGTAGGTAAACCGAGAAAAACCTTACCAAAATCTTAATATAATACGACTTTCACATAATACGACTTCATGTTACAAAAAACCTATGCAAGGCTGTTGGGGTGGTATATATAAATTCGATAATCAGATGACCCATGGTGCTGACATTTAGTTAAACTAAGACCCTTCTTAATATCTTGCATCGAAGATTAAACATGGCGACCATCCGTCGATCTCAACCACTCAAAATCCTTTTAAAATGATTTTCCTATCCAAACTTATGATGTAGTCAAATTATAGTTACCATTTACCTGTTTTACTAGTAAGTAGGCATTATTAAAATTTTGTGAATTGAAAATTAATAATTTGAAGTGATGTCGTCCCGGTAAACATGGTTTAACGCCGGTACATTATCGTTGTTGGGCAGCAACCGCGGTTTCATAAACCCTGCAACCGATATTGAGTGCTTTTAGCGTAAAATATCACTGAATTAAAGTTGATTGCGTATATAGGTTATATGAGAACTCATCAACATGCGAAACTTAACATATTTGTGTGGATTGGCTCAATTTAATGTAGACTTTCTTAGTTAGTAGATATTGATTTTAACTTAGCTTTGGTTGGGTTACAACATGGGTTGTAAGGAACTTCTTTTCTTCTTCAAAAATATCAGATACTAGCTTTTGAATGTTAATATTTCTTAAACGTTTTTTGTAAGTATTTTTTTTCCTTTTTATCTTAGGGAAAAGCCTAGAAAACAAATATTTTCACGTCTTAACAGTTAAATCGATGTTTAGATAAAGAATCTGTTTTTTTATACACATGATATGTTATGGTACCATTTTTATTTGGTCAGATTTTATATACTCTACACTGATATGGAGTCAATGCAGACGAAGTCGTGGGTAACAGCTAGGATACCTATAATATAACAGATTTAAACAATAAAATTCAAACAGCTGAGAAGACAAAATAAACTCGTATTTATGTCACAGAATAAAAAGACTATCACAATATTTCTTATGATATCAAGTAATTATTAAAAACATTTCCCAGAAAAAAAAACAAATAATCTAACCTTAATTAAACATAAAGATCGTGAAATATATTTAATTTTGTATTTCGTATAAAAAGAAGTTCCGTTGTATGAAAATGCTTGGATGCCGCATAGGTAAGTTGCCTAGACTAGGGTATCTTTTTAAAATATGATTAGAATTAGTTTTGTTTCTTTTACTTATTTGATTTTTAATCTAAAGTAAGAAATGATTGCTTGGATATAATTATTTAATTTCTAAGTATGAAAGATAATTGAAAAAGCGTGAAGATTTAGGCTGAAAGTTTTCAATTAATTTATGCTCAAAAGTGGAAAGTTATTCCTATTATTTATTAATAGCTTACTTAAAACTTAAAATTATTATAAATATTACTATCACTTAAGAAAACTTAGTATTTTCTTTTGAAACGTTATATCATTATGAAAACGTTTCCTACCTACTCTTAAGATGTTTGTTACCCAAATATTCAAAAACCGCAGAACGTATCATGTCAGCGTTTATTACGTTATAGGTACTAGACTAATGAATCTCACGGAAAAATATGTAGGTACCCAGGGATAAAATTCCTGAAACAATAAAATATTAGTAGGCATTTAGAATACAATGAGAAAAGCAATTTAACCCTCATATTGACTTCCATCTAAAATAATGAAATGCCTCCTTCGTTAAGCTATATTGTGTCTTTTTTAATCTAAATTACGATCTCAAATCGCAAAGCGACGAGAAAATTAGCAAGGCTGAAATAGGTTTTAAACATACCTAATTGAAAACGTTAAATAAATAAACAATTATCGTTGTGTCTGATAAATTAGTTTTATCTTTATTTTAATTAGATCGTTTTTTAAAACTAGACCACATAATTAAAATAGATACCGACTGCAATTAGTAGAGTTGTTCTGCAACTTTGCTTAATAATTTCATGGAAATCACTTTTACGTCGAGTCCCTAAAATTTACAAGACGACATACAGGTTTCACGTAAGTATACTTTACAAAATACTAAATCCACTTTAGGCAGGTCCAAATTCGAGAAAGGTCCATCTCGGATGCGTAGCGTAGGACAAGGGAAGATCTCCTGTACTAGACACAACTCGGGTCTAGAGTCTAGGTCAAATTAGCTATAGTTAGCTTAAGGCTTAAACAACACTTTTTTTATGTGCTTAGTGCAAAATAAATGTATTACTTATTTCCCACTTCCCGTTTACCGATTGTGCTGAATTTAATGTACGCTTATTTTGGATGACAATACATAGTTATATAAAATGCTTGTTATATTTCTTTAAAACTTTCTATTAAAAACCTTGACACAACCCTCTGAGACTATCGACTATTCTTCGCCACTCAATCTACATACATTTGTATCTTTGCATATATTCTATGGGTCCATAGTTATGAAACTTACACCTGATTTCCCCTGATACCACACTTTATAATCAGAGCTGAGTGTTGTTCCATCTTCGACATTTTTACACTCTCGCTTGCAAAGTAGTTTTTGAAGTTAGATTAATGTCGGACGGGCAGAGAGATGATTCAACTTGGTCCTGTTATAGTGAAGTTTGTCTATGATAAAACTAGATACTGTTATGCTTGTTGGTTTATTTTGATACTTTGCTCTTATAGTCAGGTAGGGGTCACAATCGGTAAATGGTGGAACATAAAGTTTTATAATTAACTAATAACCGGTATTAAGATTATAATAGTGAGTGAATTTGAAATGGAAAGAGTGTTATCAAACGGATACTTTCCTACTTTACTGCAAACAGCATTTAATATTACTTCAAAGGTTTTGTTTAAAATTGCAGCATTTTAGATTACCAAATGGGAGTTCGTAGGATGCTTTACAACGGACTTAGGTAAAAGAGCAACAACAAAATGGTCCCGACCTAAACATCGATTCGAACAGTCCCCTTTTCATGCCACTGTTTCACAGAGATCCATTCAGTCAATCACATTCGAGTAAGTTTTTAAATAATTTACTTGCTTTCCGCCGTGCGGATTCACCCGCAGCTAAATTGATTTTCCCGTGGGAATTTATATAAATCCTTTCTCAGTGCACACTCACATCATATAAGGAACGCCTGTAGCTTTCATGGCCCACACTTTAATAGTTAACGCTCGGCTATGATGAATCAGTCAGTCAGGACTTTATTTTCTAAGTATTGATCTTTACTTAGCATCTCTTAACCTCTTATTCGAGATACGAATAAGTATATACAAGAGAACTTGAGAATTATTAAACGCTAAAACGACAGTTATATTTTCTCTTCTGAATAGTTATAAAAAGCAAAGCAAAAAAACCCTTAGTAATTCTTAGTGTTCCGATTGCCACTGAGTGAAATATAATCCAGTGTAAAGTAGATTCAGTGTCAGCCGTTAAAATATTTATGAACAAGACCCTTTTACACTCGTTTATACCGGTATAATGTGAGGAATTTACTGGAAGGCACCTTTAATGTAATTGAATCGCAAGCTATAGGCTATATTTGATAGAAGAACATAAGTTATTTTCAACCGACGAAAAAAAGGAGGTTTACAAGTCGACGTAATATTTTTTTGTATCATCACGTATTTTTTAGGGTCGACGACATTTCGGTCGGACACAAAAAACTCGAACACCTTGGCCAATGTATGGTAAAAAATAATATTAAAATTGAAAATCCATACATTGGCCTAGACCATAGTCGACCCTAAAAAATACGTGATGATACAAAAAAATATTACGTTAACTTGCAAACCTCCTTTTTTTTCGTCGTCGAAATGTGATAGATACTGCAAGGTTGCCAATTAAATTTTACATAAAAGTTATGCTACTTAATAACATATTTGTCATTATTTAGTTATATATTTGTTATTGTTTATTTATTATATGTATAACCGTTAATAGGAAATTATTTATTAAATTTTTAATAATAAAATAACTGTAAAAACGTTGCGATTTCCAATCGGTTCAACTGCAATTACTCGGTCGTTAGTGATAGTTCTGTACACACAGATCTTCTCGATTTAATAAGTATTAAAAAAAGTAATAAAGGTTACTGAAATTAACAATAATATTTCAACAAATAAAAATAAAATTTATGGCTAAGCAAGCTTGTATTACAAGTACCTACATTTAAATACGTAAAAACTCAAGCTAATTACAAAACATTTTTCAAATCATCCCCAACCCTTAAATAAATCTGTAACCCTCCGCTTAACAGTCAAAAAGCAAAAAAAAACCATTAACAAAATCACTTAAAATTTTGACCAAAGAATTATTGATCATTATAAATGGATTCTAGGATTACACTAATAATGCTAACCATGATAGAGCAAGAGCCGATGTAAATCTGCTCTCATTGGTTTTCTATAGACTGTCGACTGCCGTCGCTGAAAACCGCGCTAGGCCAAGAGCCCCCGCTAATTAGAGCGGCATTTTGACTCAGAAACTCCAATTAATTCCGTGAAAACCACAGCAAAGCACCCTTTTTTGTTTGAATAAACGTTGATAGTGTTAGAATCGATTACTTTAACTTTGGTTGAATCGCTACTTTACTGAGCGTTTAATAAAGTAACGTAACTGTAAGAAATTTTGAGGGTAGATTCAGATTATTTTGTGACGTTACCTAGTCAGTCACTTTACTTTAAAATATAAATAATTCATAGCGTTTTTAATATGGTTTTCAAAAGAATCTGTTATTAAGGCCATTATTTATTAATTCCTTTATTTTTTTCATAAAATAAAATAAAGTCGTAGAAATCATCATCATCATTATCATAGAGCTTTCCAGGTTTTTACAGACGATTTTCTGTCTCATTGTTTGAGGCAAGATTTTTCATAGAAACTGGTATGAACTCTTAAACAAGACACACAAACTGTCGAACCCATCTCCCAGTAAACTTAGTCTTATTTTCCCACCAAAATCGATATAAAATCAATTCAGATGCAACTCCAAGCTTCAAAGTCCCACAAAACGGAATAAGTCGTAATGAAATATTTGAAATTCCGGAACTTGGCGGTTTCTTTGTGGTTTCCGCGGTAACGTTTCAACGGAGAATAAACCCGGGTTCACACTGGTCTTGATAAAACTTACGGTCGTATTTTGAAAAGCGACTCAAGTCCGTTTTAAGTTCTTACTAGCGACCCGCCCACGCTTCGCAAGGGTGTAATTTTGGCCGACTTGCTCACGAAACATTGATCTTTGGCTAACTTAAAAAAACTTTTTCTGATTGTTCTTTATTTACAAATTTAAATGAAAAAAATACCTAAAGGATGGTGAAAACCGCATTAAAATCCCTCAACTGGTTTAGGAGGAGTTAGCGGTCAAACATACAAACAGACAGAATTAGCGACTTGGATTTATACTATGTAATGATAATAATGATGATGATAATGAAGATGATACACAGTAGAAACAAAGTAAAATCAAGTATTATTAAAAATGTTCTTGGTTATGGTATTGGTTATATTCAATTCAACCTAGTCTGAAGAAATAAAACTTTAGATAGTAGCTTAAACAATGATATGATCTGAGTTTCATTGTAATAATATTACCATTAGTCATAATAGTTTTTTTTTAAATAATAATAAAAGACTTCGTTGTCAAACACATAGGTACCCAAATACAAACACACACGTAAATTTTTAGCAACATCTTCTAATTAGCTTAGTAAAAAAAAATGTGAAACAAACTATCTGGAAATATACCAATAAAAATGTAAAAAATAATTAATTTTTTTTTTATATAAAATACTTATAACATTTTCACAAACCGGTTTTTAATCGACTCGTTACAATGTGATCACGTCCTAACATAAAAGACGTACGTTTTGCCAAACTGTTATTTGAATTTGAATACGTATTTAAAACATTGTAAACGTGACAAATGTGTTCGGGGGATGCTTTATTTCAAGATTGTGGTAGAGGGGTGAAGATCAAGAGGGTGGGTTTTAAGGGAAGACACACCATCGAATAACGGTATTTTATAACATATCGATTTGTGTACTGTTTGTTTGTCTATATTTTTGTTTAAATAGCAGATTCTGATCTTACTCTACTGCTTAGTGATGAAAAATAAAAGGATTACAATAATTGGCTTTTGTATTTGTATAAGTTGTTGCTATACCGAAAAATTGTTAAAAGCAAATATAACGCAAATGAGAAAATAAGATCCTTTTTATATTGGTATTAGAATCTTTGAGAACAACTACTTAATTAAAGTTACAATAAATCTTTGCGCATACCAATGTAGTATGTTTTTTAAAACGCTTCATTAAAATGTGAGTTATCGTTTCTGATATAACCGCTTTACACGCTGTAACCGGTATTTCGTATAATGTTATAAGGGCGGTATATGGTAATTTGCTTACGGCTGAGTCTTAATGAGACTTATTGGTTTTGAAGGCGTCTGAGCTATAGGAGCTATATCTATAAAAGGTATGGTTATCCTGTTTTGCATACAAAGCGAAGTACCGGTAAATACAAACGCGTTTAAGTGTAATTTATACGCTTTTGAGTGTGTACCTACTTTATACCTTTCAGGTTCTTGTTTTTAGATTTAATTTTTTGAGAAATAGAGGTGTTCTGGTATGAGTATTAACCTTTGTGTTTATATAATTATGTTTGTGTGACAACTTTCAACTCTAAGAAAGGGAAAAACAAATTCAATTGTTTAAGTACCTACCATGTTTTATAAGGTATCAAAGGTCAACAAAGTATCTCATAAAATCTTTTATTTATATTATTTTTATACGACGTAGACTGCCGCATAGAAATTGGTTTGAAAGGAGAGGCATTTTTCTCATTAAAAAACATAAAGCCGAGCTTATTATAATTATTATAATCTATACTAATATTATAAAGCTGGAGAGTTTGCTTGTTTGTTTGTTTGTTTGTTTGTTTGTTTGTTTGAACGCGCTAATCTCAGGAACTACTGGTTCGAATTTAAAAATTCTTTTTGTATTGAATAGACCATTAATCAAGGCAGGCTTTAGGCTATATAACAACACGCTGCAACTATTAGGAGCGAAGAAATAATGGAAAATGTGAAAAAAAACGGGGAAAATTATTCATCCTTGAGGGCTTCCGTTGCGTGCGCTGCCAAAACGGTTCTAGAAACCAAAAATATATGTATGAAAGAATTAAGGGAACTTTTTACCGCGGGAAAACTGTGCATTCCCACGGGAAACCGACTTCTACGCGAACGTAGTCGCGAGCGGCCACTAGTTTATTATAAAGATACTAATGTAAGCTTAATAACAGAACAGACTTTGACTTAATTATACCTAATTGACCTCACCTAAAGCCCATTCGCGCCAAGAAAATATTGGTCATCAATTGCTTACCAATCGCAGTAAGATATTAAAAAACGATTGCAATTCTTTTACGTGTAATCCCATATTTGGAACTGAAGAAACTGTAAAATAGTATGTTCGTAACACCGAATAAAATAATACGTTTCTTATGCTTCCTACTCTTTCACCTCTCATTTTATCAATACGAATATCTTGATACAGTCTCTTCAAATGTGGGGTGAAAATAGTTTTTGCAACACAAAATCTTACCGTTTGATGTATGATGGATTGATATAAAAGTTACGAAGGGAAGGCAAAATTGATTGAACTGTTCACCCGATAGTAAATAGATCAAGGTGAAACGAAAATATTATGTAGGACTAGTGGCCGCCCGCGTCTTTGTCCGCTTGGAAGTCGGTTTCCCGTGGGAATGATATAACTTTGGTATTTCTATACCGATTTCTATGATTCTTTTTTATTGAATAGTTAATAATGTTAACTTTTTTAATTAGGGATGACTGAGAGTGTTATAAACGTAAGAGTAAACAAATATAATCAGAAAGCTTCGAACTGCTAAGCTATCGGTAGTTACACGTGTTATTGACAGTCAACCATAAAAGATAGACATATGCTGTCGTGGGATATTTTTATATAATTTTAAGGAGAACATTTCCGTGGTACATGATTTCTGTGTAGCTTTAACCATTAAGGTTGCACACGCGACGGAAGCTCAAAAAATTGAGTAAATTCTCCCGTTTTCCCAACATTTCCCTTCACTACTCTGCTCCTTTTGATTGAAGCGTGATGTAAGGTATATTATAACCAGCTCAGGAGTATGAAAAATAATATTACCAAGTTTCGTTAAAATCCGTCGAGTAGTTTTTATTTCTATAATAGTTATACAGACAGACAGACAGACAGACTGACAAAAAATTTTCTGATTGCATTTTTGTCATCAGATCCCTTATCACCCCCTGATAGTAAGTTTGGAAATATTTTAAGTACAGAATGGACCTCTCTACAGATTTATTATAAGTATAAATAGATTTATAAAGATACTTAATGTTTTTTTGTTTGTTTGACTTTACTAAAATGACATTAAAATTTAGTAGAAAGAGTTAGTGGTTACATTTTTTAACAGCATTATCAAGCGTTAACATATATACCTAATTGAGAATTTGAAGTTCGCGTATAGTCAGATATCTTCGTAAACATGTATTCGTTGCTCAACACCTAATGCTCAATACAGAAACCGACATATAACATTCTTACAAACGATTTTAGATGTAATTTTTGCAAAGACAACAGTTAAATGTATTTTTTGCAAATACAATTGACGGCTTTTCCAATAATTAAATAACGCTATGTTCTAATATTAATTGTGTTTCATAGAGGAACTAGGTAAGTTCAAATGTTCAATGTATAAACTGATTTGATTGTTTCATCACAAAACAAGAGCTGGCGAATTGCCCAAGTAAATAGTTGGATATTTGAACGTATTTACAATTCTTTACACTACATTAAACTTGCCAAATTCGTTGACACTTTTGGGTTCACGACTGAAGTTTGAGCGAATGAACGAGAGAACGGGTGAAAGAGTGAACGAAGGCTTCGTCCCTCGCTGTGAAATCTTCCCGAATGATTTGATTTTCCGCTAAATTAGATAAAAATAAAATACGCCTTTCCATCTACTGTCGAGATTACATCTCGCCTTTGGAGCGTATTGACGAGTCAGTATCGAGGGGGTGATCAGAATAAATAGGTGTTTTCCCACCTAAAATCTAAACAAAATCTTTAAATATTTCTCTTACGTTGATATCATCTATTTTTAACTTTTTGAAGCCAACTGTCTACGTATTAAAAAACTAAATAAAAAACATAATATCATATAGCAAATACAAACATCAAACCTCAATATTTCTCAATCTTGTAAACATGTTAAATGTCTATTCCATACTGCCTTCTTCAAATATTATTACCAGGGCGTGTCATTATTCGCGATATATCACGCTCCAAGATACCCTCCCTGGAAGGGTCGACTTTTATTCAATTTGTCGAGAATCAAATCCCCCAACTTGATTATGTAGCCGGTCTCGAGATTTATACAAAAAAAAACATATAAACTCAGTGTCGATTAATACCTCTATAAAAGCTTTTATGTAGGTTATTGGGTTTTTGCGGATGAGTTTATAAGGTAATAGGGCACTTAAGATTAATTCTAGACTTTTAAATAAAGTAAAATTGGAATTTGATTACTCTTAGAAGGTAGTATAACTTTATTAACATTCCGCCCTGTGTCAGGAACGTTGAGCGTTAAAGTGCTAGAAATTGACGGATCAGATTAATGGGTACAAAATGCGTCTAGCAAAGATTTAATATAGTGTTAAACGTAATAAAAATAACTTACGTTTTTCTGAAACCGAACTTGAGACCCCTAAAACTTCTATACTACAAACTACTATACTACAGCTTCAAAAAACCAAAAAAACTTTAAAAGTTCAACTGAAAGTTCAAACTAACAGCATCTCTAACATTCCTCTACCAATTAATAAGTGTGTGTGTCGCCATTAGTGCTTGTTTATTGGCTTGTAAGTTTGGCGGGGGCTGTAATGGCGGCTGTTGGCAGCTCTGTGCAGGCAGCCTCTCGCAGGTTAACATTCAACTTGTGTTACAGAGGAACGTTTGTTAGAAATGTAAACTCTTTTGTGGTGTTTTCCCACAAACCTCCGGGGTTTTTCAAACACCATGTTAAATATTTTGATGTAATCACTTCTTTTTATTCAATAAATAAAAAAAAAAAAGTGAAAAAGAAGCGGAGAGGAAAGGTTTAAATTTGTGAAACGGAGATGATTTGTTATCTTGGATTGGTGCTGCTTTAAATGCGAAGTTAAAAAATCATAAGAGCCGTGTATATGTATAGGTATCGACTAATGATTAAGATAGTAATGGAATTTTTCATTGTAGTTTATTTTTTCAGTGTCCACTTCTCGCACGATGCCTACTCTCACTTAACTTTAATAACCCAAAATAAACCTTCATCTACACAATTATTTAACTAACTCTCGGTGTCAATATCTCCGAGAATCGTTCTCATTCTCGTCTTGTCTGGTCCGAGGCGGAAATAACCAGTATTTACTAGCATTAACCGAATAATTGCGGGTCCTCAGTCACGGAGCAGAATAAGTATTTGTAAGCGGAATGTGGGCGCATACCGCACGCGCCGAGCGGAGCGGCAGCGGACAAAAATCACGAGTTATTGTATTATTAAAGAATATTTCCCGAGGCACTGTTTTGTGGTCGGCATTGTGGAAATAATGACGCAATAGGTTGTGAAATCTTATTTTTTTGTTTATTTATAATCACGATACCTTAACATTACTAAGCAAGTCTTAGTTTACATTTAAATGTTTGTTTTTATTTACGAGGACAGAGCCTTGAGGTACCTACATCAAAACGTTTTATAACGCGTAAGTAGAAAAAAGTATATAACCCTTTAGATCAACTTTGTTTTTATTAAGTCCTTATAAAAATGTTTTCTATATCTACATAAAAATAATACTCTGTGATTATTTGAATATTTGTTTTTTCCAATACGTACATTTTCATAAAACTGAGATACAAAAAAAGTATTTTGAATAAAATTGCGAGATGCGGTTTTCGTATTAAAAATTGCTTTAAGGTACGAACATTTTATAAATAACTGTCAATGCTAAAACTCTACAATGCACTTTAAACCTACGTTGGTTAAAATATTTTTCATCTTTGACAGAGATACATCTAGATACATATAAATAGGTACATGTAAATACGTATATGTTTGTCTAAAATGTGAACATAACTAAGCAGATGACTATTTCATAAACAATTTAGCAAACTACCTTTACTCTATTTCAGGGATGTGAAACATTTTTCTTTCGCATATTTCCCCGACTCGGCGAATATGAAATTTTCTCATTAATAGCCGTTTCAGAAATGCCAAACAACTACTGTAGAACTCTCTGAATTTATTTCCGAATCGCAAATTGTTTTTTTTAAGTCCTACGTTTTATAAACAGAAAAGTTTCTGTAGAATTTGCATTTAGTATGAAAGGACCCTTTGAATACTTTAGCTAGACGAGTTGCATTTGTTTCTGATATCAACTTTTGTGAGTGCTTAGCGCCGTTGCTGTGTCATTTTTCAGAGAAACGCAAATTTTGGAAAGTTAAACTTTGACACCGAAGTTAAGGAATATATGATAAAAGTTGAAAAAGTATAAACCGATGTCATAACAAAAATAAAGTCGCTTGCAGCCTCTCTCCCTTAACATGTAGGTTTCTAAACTAAGAAACGATATTAAAATATGTTGTTTGTTTCTTCTGTCATTTAGAAAGTATTATACAAATAATATGAAATACCATACAGTGATATTGCACAATAAAAAAATATGTTAAACTTAGGTATTTAATATTAAATTACAAAAAAATACAAAATTTAAATGCTGGTCCCACGAGTCCAGTTCTCATCTGCTTCGTCTAAAAGGCTTTGTACGAAGTATTATAAAACCATTATAGGCTTGACGAATTTACATAGTAATCCATGAATAAATGTGGACAACACCTGGAAATTTTGTCCAAATTAGAAGAATAACTTTTCAAACTATTTTAACTAATTTCGTTTGGTCATCAAATATTATTGAAGCGTTATTTTTACATAAATACCGTCAAAATCATTCAACTATTGGTATAATCCACGTCCCACTAACTGATCACAGGTTCCCTTTTCGGTTAGCGAGAGTGATTGAGCCGTAATCCATGGCAGTGTGCAGCTTTTAGCATAACGTATTTAGCTTGCAATACGTTATGCTAAAAGTTATTTCTTTTTGTTTTTTGGTTTGGTGTTTTTAAGATACCAACACAATAAACCAAAATCAGTAAAATGCAAAATGGGTAATTAAGCACTTTATTATTTTTGCATTCAGTTTTAACAATGCAATAGGTTTTTATATTCTGTAGGTATTTGACCCTAAAGTGAGAATGCTGTAGCTTAGCATTCCAAAATTTCTGGAATTGAAACTGCATAGTAAGCTTGTTATTATTAATATTAAAATCTATGCATAAAAATAATGCACTTGTATATTTAAAAGTAAACAGAAAAACCTCTGTCTAACTAGAAGAGCTTATTTCCTTCAGTCAGATTTACCTGCCAGGATTTGCTTTCTTTAGAAGTTTTTTAAATAAAGAAATACGGCGTTTTGAGAACTTTCAAAAGAATGCCTTTATATTATTTGTTTAAGAAAACAATAGGAAAGCTTCTGTGGCTGACAGTTAGATAATCCTTTTTCGTATTTTCCATTATGTTTATGATTTTTGGCGGGAAAGTTCTGAGACTTTTGATTCGGAGTAATAAGAAAATGATTGCATTTGTCTTGGTTCTGAGGTCGCGATTCCAGTTACTTTTTTTTTCAATCAAAATATAATATATTTAGAAGTAGATACAAACAAGCAGCACACTTAATGTTTTAAAATTACTTTTTCATTAGCACCAGCATTTGTGCATAGGTACTATTGTAAAATCTGCCCTTACAGAAGGTAATAAGACTTCAACAAAAGCACTAAACCCGGTAACATGCTAGCGTGACATAACACTATTTACGCTGATCTCGCTGCGCCATTCAAAATGGCCGCTACTACAAAATGGCGCCTGTATGACACTGACAAGTGCTTCCGTGAAACTACCCCACATTTACCTCACTATCATTTTACTTCTCGATTTGTATAGGTTTCCGGTGGCCCAGATGTGATATTGTGGTATGATGTCTCTTTCGATCAATGGCTGTATTTACGTCAGTTGAAGGAAACGAGATAAAGTAGCTGGTTGATACGGATGCTTTGTGTTTGTGACGATTGACAATGACGTTTTGACAGTTATGGCAGCACAAAACTGGTGATAGTTTTGTATTATTCATGAACCGATTTAAAACTTTTATATCGAAATGTTTTGCCTTTTTCAATGTTACGAAACAGCTTGTTATATTTGAAATATGTAAGGTGTATAAGCACGCTGGATGTGAAACTTATTGCTTAAATACTGGCAGGTATTAATTTATATTATTCAAATAGAATTTGAAGAGGAAACAACAGCATGTGGCTTCCTTCCAGTGACAATCAAATTTTGGTGCTCGGAATGTGAGCACATAACATTAAACTCAATTTTATGCTTTCAATATAAAGCTATTTTAAACTCAAGTATTTTATTTCTCTTTCACGTTTCACCCAAACGTTAGTAAATACCTATACAAATAGTTTTTTTATAAATTAATTAAATGAGTTTTAAAACCATTATTCTTTATAAAAATGTCAATGTCAACACCATTTAGCTTTCTCGTTTCTAATTACAAATCACAAGAGAGAAGCCACAAAAAATCGTTCAACGAATTCATTTTTCAATGTCACTTTGGTTTCAAAGTTACCTCAAAAAGTTACTATGCTGGACAGAATTGTATCACAACAGCACATAGGAATAAGTAAGTTAACTTTACATAATAAGATTTTCTTGATTATTTAGAACACATTAAAGTTAACTTGAATAAAGATTAATGTTGGTAACGTTGAAAGAAAATAACTTTTGTTTGGGCTAGAATTAGTAACTACATGACTTTTAGAAAAGATGAACGCTTGTTTAAATAATCTGTTTTGTTCCATTGAATTATTCTACAAGACCATAACGTACCCATATAAACACTAGTGGGTGCCCGCGACTTTGTCTGCAGTTAAGTGATTTTCACGTGGGAAAGACACTTATTTCCGCGATAAAAGTAGCCTATTTCCATACCATTGGTTAGGCCGTTTCGACGTGAAAGCCAAACATATAGACAGACAAACGTACACATTATTAAATTTATAATAACAGTAAGGAAGTAAGGATAATAATACATGTTCACGTATTCTCTTAGTTGAATATGGTTCAAATAATCAACTTGAGAAGTCTTACTGTTTACTTATTACTATGTAGGTTTTGCCAAACAGAATGGTAGAAGCAATCTATGCAATGGAACAAGTTGTACACAAGCTAACTCCGACATAATTGTTTGATAACTTGTATTCCATCTCTGTGGATTTAACGTTACAACAAATGTAGTGAAAAATAAAGTTTATTTACTTCTTTATAACGAAGAGTTATTTGAGTAAAGCTAAATTTAATAGGTTCTTGACGTTTTAATTTCCTTACTTAAGGTTATTTTTTAAATAGAAATAAAAATAATTTTAGGAAAAAAATACAGCTTAGTTTAATTTGCATTCATGTTCATTCATATAAGAAGCGTATGTTGTTTATACGAAGATGTTAAATCTGAATTAGTAGGTACCATACGGTTGGCTTTATTAAAATATTTTTTAAAGAATCTAATATGCAACCAATATTAATACGTAGTAATCATTTTAACTGTACCGCGTTGTAGAATCTGAAAAGGAAAACTTTGTTATAGTAATGGTACAAAACCCTTCGTGCGTGAGTCCGACTCGCGTTTGGCAGGTTTTTTTTAATTTATTAAGAACGAGCGACCCGCCCACGCTTCGCAATGGTGTAATTTTGCCGACTTGCTCGCGAACCCTTGCATTTTTGCTAACTTGAAAAAACTTTTTCTAAACGTTCTTTACTTACAAATTTAAATAAACAATTACCCTAAAATATGAAGAAAACCGCATTTAAATCCGTTACGTACATTAGGAGGAGTTAGCGGCCAAACATACAAACAGACAGAATTAGCGACTTGGATTTATACTATGTAATGATAATGAAGTCGCACGAAGTAAAACGTCAGCGACACCTTTCTTCGCCTCAGTCGACAGCCACCTTCCAACATGAGCTTCAACTCTGGCTTTAATATAGCTTTTGGAAAGTTAAATTAATTTGGCCATCAATTTTGGTCGATTAAATTGCCAACAATATCACAAAGTTGCAACTTCAACGTATGTACTGGTCTCTAGCAAGTTACCTGCCCAAAACAGGCAGACAAACTGGAAATTAGTTTCAGAATTCTCCGGAAAAGTTTAATTGCCTCCTCAGTGCCAATATGTGGCTGCTCAATCAAAATTTCGGCTCAGAATCGGTACGACCGCTTCAATTTTAATGATTTTCTTACATGGTGGAACATACCGAGTAAAAAAATAAAGTTCAATAGATATTGAGCACAAAAAGTATGCAATAAAAGTTTAAGATATACCTACCAGCATTCTTACTTAAGTCATTTAAAATACTTCGACTTGAACTCCTCCCAACCAGTAAATATTCCTCTAAATCTTATTACTCTTTCTTCCTCTGAATGCCTCAACTTCTTCATAACTGCCCACTCTTGAAATAAGCGGGGTTATTTCAAAAGTGGGCAGGTCTCCTTCTTCCATATTTTTTGGTGTGTACCTGCAATGCATCTAGTTAATAATAACTCGACTGCAGCTTGCTTTCAGCCTCCGCAAGCACCATCTCAGTACAGCTTGTGTTGAATATTGTATCTGTTACGACCACCGTTTTCAGAACAAATGTAGGAGAGCAGAAATTCCAGTTCAAGTGTAAATTTTCCGATGCAAATAAAGGAGGCTAGTGGTATCCTTAACTTGAAATCTAACGCAATCAGGTTTCGAGAAACCTGACGTCTAAACAGAGCATAGTAATAAAAAAAAATTCATCATCGCCATATGATTCTTAATTTTCTCTCATAATATAACAGGCAAAAAAAAAAATTCTGTTTTATTAAATTCATAGTTGATATCTTGACATAAGTCAATAAAGAGGTTTGAACAGTTATTAACATATCATCAGGGAAGCACCACTTTGAAAATAATGAAAGAAGTTTATTAGAACATTTTCTAACCCATAAAAAGATGACGAAACGGAACATAAAATAAACTAAGTACAAACACACATCAGTTTATTTCAACTCTGATTTCATCTGACTACGATTCCCCATATAGAGGAACTGTCAGATCATCATAATCATCATTATCGATATGTAGGCACCTAATTTTCATACAAGAAAGTTAAAATTCGTGAATTTGCCTTAATTCAAACTTTGACTTAAACTTCCCAACTTTTAATGGTTTCAGGTTTTCAACTATCAAACAGATTTTTTTTTTTAATTACTCATTTATGATTAAAAAGTTTTTATAGTAAGCTATACCTAATTCAATATTTCGTGTCGTTAGAAAATCGGATTATTGTCTAGCCACGTTACAATATCGGTTTAAAACAAGACAGGGATATCAATAGCTTAAGGCCAATTTGCATTGTAAAATAAATAGATTAGCTGGAATTTTACGATGAAATGATTCCTCTCGGGGAATTTCCCATAAATATGGAAGGATTTCTATTTATCGAAGTTTGTAAACAATACAAACGAGATTCTTTTAACTATGATTTTTTGTAACGATTGATGATTTGTGATGAGTAAATAAAACATATAAAGGCAAACTTATAAAAAACTATGACTATGATTGCTATGATACTACGATAAAAAGGTTTAGAATTATTATAATAATTACTTTCTCATTCTATTATATTTTTAGTTTCATCGTAATGTTATTTATGTTTTAGCATTTTTGCTTGCGTTAAAAGAATAAAATACCTAGGTACATTATTTTATATGAAACACCATCGCAACTAGGACCGCACCAGGTATAAGAAATCTACTCGTATTCTTAACCATTTCTTTTCCGTAATCAAGAAATACAGTAACACTGCGGGTAATAAATATTACCCCATTAAACGGGAAACTTATAAATAGACGTCATTAGTGCGAGGTATAAATAAAAGTAATATATCAGAGCAGCTACTGTTACTAATGTTGAAGATAAACTTGTATGTAATATTGATATGTATATTGTAAATAATTTATTCGGTAAGAACGTAATATGTAGGAAAAATACAACTTCAAACTTTTTAGAATATTAAATACGCATACGAAAGACTTTTGGCATATAAGTAAATAAAGAACACTAAACCCAAATAGAGAATTTTAATCAATGCCATCGGCCGGCGTCCTTTATGTATTAGGTACTCAATCAAAAAGAAACCATCCTATACCCAGAGACAACCGAATCGGGAATCGAACCTGTCTGTGTGGCTGTTTCTGAGGCTGTGAACAATATTTTTTCAAGTGTTTTAATAGGTAAGTAAACATTACAAATATAGTAACTATACCTAATCAAATCACTTTTTTGTATTACAAATGACCTTTTTTACTAAGGTTAGTATTAAAACGTTATACAGTACCTATTAGTAATACTTACTTACTTACTTTGAAGGTTAATCTTAAGTGGTCCTCAAAACTAACCTATGATGAGTTCAACGTATCTATTGACAAGAAACTGAGTAAGAAAAAACAATAAAAACCTACTTTTTTACAGTTTTTATTATTGCATCATCTGAAGAAACATCGTTTATGAATATCTGTTAAATCAATAACTGGGATTAGTTTGCTCAGTCTTGTTTATTCAGGGTTACCTCGTTGGTGGAAACGATAGCCAATTTACCAATTTGCAACCCCATTACACCACGGTTAATTGATTTAATGCTATTTCGCGCGATAGCATTTTATGGTCACTACAACTATCAAATAAAATTAGCATTAATTTAAAATACGCTGATTTCGCGGTAGCAACACCTATGGAGCTATTTATTTATAATAACGGATTTTTGCTGATGTGAATGTGAAAGTTTGTATAATTGTGTAGGTATTTAGATGTTGGATGTTTGTAACTGAATCCAGCATAAACAGCTGGTAGAATCATTATAAAATGATCTTATACTCCTAGAACTATACATCTGTTATATAATATACGTGATAAAAAATTACATCGAAGTAGAGGGCGCCACGTGCATAAGTCAACTCGAAAGAAAAGCTGGTTCTTCATAAAATATTGACTTCGTAAGTCGGTCTCCCGTATACGTTTGTTTCGGAACTAAATTGAATTAAGGTATTCCGTTCTCGGAGAAAAGATTAAAACTGAGTTTAAAGTGATGCCCTGCTTCGGTTATGGATTTTAAGTTACTTTACACGGCAGAATGGATTGAGTTAGACTTCACGTTTATAATATTAGTAGGATCATTACATTGCAACAATTTCTCATATATACCTTCCTAACAAACATAACATACCTACCTATAAGTATTATGGGATTATATCTCTTACGTGATTTAGTAAGAATTTACACATAATTGTATATTATGATACAAGTGTGCAAAGTTTTTCATTATACACGAGGCTGAGGGTGAAAAAAAAAAAAAAAAAAGGGTTGCAGGCCAAGCCGCAGGCGAGGGCGTAAATCAGCCGAGTGTGTAATGAACATGTTGCTCACGAGTACTTACCATACGCACTTTTTCAAAACATTTGCGAGGAAAATGAAATATATTTTGCATAAATAGTTTTCCTAAACAACAATCAATGTAATGTAAACAAAATATAAAGAATTCGAGAAATCATTCCCAAAAAAAAGATTTTTTGCACGCGTCAATCAGGCGCCGTACAGCCTATTTTTTTTTTTTTTGTAATGAATTACATTTATTTTGTAACAAATTACTGTTTATTACCAATAATTTAAAAATAATTATTGTTTTTTTTAATACGGACACATTTATTTATTCCAAATATAAAAATGGATTTTCAGTGGCACAAAACCTCTTTGTTGTTACAAAAACAAAATTGTAATACCCGTCCAAATTGAAAATGCTCTGTTTACTATCATATAATTTGGAGTACCTAGGTATGGCACTGCCTTAAATTGGTACAAGTGTGTAATAATATTACTATGCACGAGTGGGTTATAGCTCAGTTTATGGCTCTAAAAACGATTCGATAAAGTGTTGAAAAATGCCATACATACCAACTAATCTGAAGTGAGTAAGATTTTATAGGAATGAAAATAAGTTTTTTCTTTATAGTTTACCTACTTAACTACATCCACATTGATTCCGGTAAAACACATCAAAAATACAATCATGGCTATCGTTCTGTAAAATTTCAAATTCCAAGCATCTTTCAAAGGCATCTGTCGAACCCTTTTTCTACCCTCATCCACGTCAAATTACACACTCTTTATACCGAATGTCAATGTTTTTAAGTGAAGATATCTAAAACCGATATTGTTTTTTTTCAATCGCCAACCGATTTGTCTGTCTGCATATTAAGAAGATTTAGCTCATCAATTCAAATCCTACTAATATTATAAACGTGACAGTTTGTGAGTATGGATGTATGGATGGATGTATGGATGTTTGTTACTCTTTCACGTTAAAACTACTGGACAGATTTGGATGAAACTTTACAGTAATATAGTTTATACATCAGAATAGCACATAGGGTACTTTTTTTCGCGGGAAAACTTCTCCTTCCCACGGGAAACCGACTTCCACGCGAACGGAGTCGCGGGCGGCCACTAGTCACTCATGAAATAGATAATCATCGTCGGGTTTCTTTACTCTATGTTTCCTCACTGTTAGTGCATATCAATATTTATAAGACCAATTTAATGGTATACACCTACCCAAGTAGAGATCGATTCCGGACCGGTGAAGGAAAACATCTTAAAAACCGATGACTTGATATGGATGATTTTTTCGAACGATAACAAGAACATAAATAATATACCACAACTAACTTGCATTCATGATTATCTATATTATCTTCTCTAATATTAAAAAGAAAAGTTTTAAGAAGAAGAAGCAGAAGATTTTGATTGTTTGCTTGATTTAAATAGGTTCAGGCACTCCACTAGACTTAGAGTCCTACATTATCCCTGCTGACTTACCCAATCCCATGACAAAAGCGTTCCTGGAACAGTCATTAGCCGGATCCACACCGGACGATCCAAATGGATCGGCGATCCTGCGATCCGTGATCCAAGATCGTGATGCGTGGAGCGTGGACCGTCCGGTGTGGATCTGTCTGATCCAACAGCAATGCCTGACCATAAAACCGACAACACATGGATCACACGCGGCAAGGAGCGCGCGCTCTCCGCCTACACTTAACGCTCCGTGGGGCGCGCTCCGTGTCGCGCGCGATCGGAGCGCTTTGGATCGTCCGGTGGGGATCCGGCCATTAAGCTTCGGCAAGCCGCAAGCCGCACATCAAAGCATTTGAAACATCTTATAATTAGTAGGTGACCTACTGACCACATATTTGTTTCCTATTACGTCAAAGCGTATTGACCAAGAGCGAGGATCACCAAACCACTGAACCAGCCCCCAAATCCCAATCAATTACTCCTGAAATCGTCCCCACTTGTAAAGGTCACAGTGAGGACGTTTGTCTCAAAAACCAATATCCTTGTACGATTTTTTTTTGTTAGTATATTTCTGTAGTTTATACAACAAATAAATAAAAAGCTGACGACATAGAAATACCGGAAGGTTAGAGAATTAGGAACTGTTTTGCAATTTTAATTTACAGCCATTGAATGGATGTCGTATATAGGTGCGACCTTTTTTATGTTGTTTTCCTCTACTGTATTTGTAAAAAAACGATTACTTACTTTTATAACGATACACAAGCCTTCTGGTCCAATCTAAATTAACAAAAACTACACTGTTATAAATAGGTATGGTGCACAATTAATAGAAGACAAACTAACAACAAAAAATGTTTCTTTTATAACTATTTCAGTAGTACAAACATATCGTCCCCGTAGAAGGAAAAGTAACCAACTAACAAAATGTGACTTTCGAGAAAAACGCAATTTAGTGTATTTTTTGTGGAAAATTCGTCATATCTTTTTTATTTTAAAAGATATAACTGTGGTTTTTACATATAATGTAAATAACGGTTTTATTTACAATATGTAGTTTAAAATTTTAATTTTTAATGCACATGAGCAAAGATAAATATTAAAAAAGCAATTATCTATTTTTCCCTCTTCTCAGAATTGTTTTTGTTCTTTAATTGGTTACTTTTTCATGTGAGTTATGTATTTTTCCTACTCCATAAAGCTAAAAAAATGTTGCTGACGATTAGGATAAAAGTTGTTATCTAATTTTTCCCTTTTTTATTTAAATAAGTGAATAGAAGTTAGGTGATTTAAGTATGAATCAATTTTATTTTATTTTTATAGAAATAGATAAAAATATATCTTAGAAAAATGAAATGGTCCTCAATAGTAGTAGTGGTCTTCCATAGTATAAAAATACTTATTAAAAACAAAAAAAAAAACGCATAATCAACTTCATTTTAATTTTTAAACATCTTTACTTGCTGAACTTTCATTAGGGTAAACCGTGATAGATGCCCTGCTTTTTTTAGAGCGTCGTAATTTTAAACCTAACCAAATAAGTTATCATAGATTTTCTCAGTAGTTTTGTTAGTTTAACTATTCATTCAGCTTTAAGAACAGTATTTGTTTCTCCAGCTATTACGAGTTCAGCCCAAATTAAGTTCTTGCGAGGTAATCTTTTCAGGAATAGTTGCCTACCCTTATGGATGCCTCGCTATCGAATCTATCTGAGCAGGATAGTTACCTATAGAGAATAGACCTACCTATAAAATAGTCAAATTAAAAAAGAGTTCACAATGTTTGCAAAATGTATTTTTTATACAATTGTTGGAATAATGTTATAGTACAGGTAAAACCATAGTTAGAGATATGCATTTCTTTGATCATAAATAATAACAGTTTTTAAGCTACAACTGACTTTAATAATCTGACGAAATATTGATCCCCTCGTTTCAATGAAACTAAGTTTATGACAGTATAATAATATTATTGCTGGGTATTTTTTGGCCTTTTACCTTGCATGGCAAATACTGTTGAGGCTTGATAGTCCTTGCCGGTCCTATAATATCCTTCTTGTGAATGAAAGTACACAGTTGGAAGAAAAGATGTTTAGACTGTCATCGGGTTTTCTAAAAAGAAAACTAGATATATCTTAACTTACTATGTCATCAATAGGGCGACCAGCTGTTCAAGGTGATTTTACTTGTTTCGTACAAAAGTTCCTCGTTAACAACATTGTAACCGTCAAAAGTGTATCTAACTATACCATATACTCAATATCTATGAGGTATTTCCAGGTCATACAGACAGTCACACCCAGAAAACTAAGAGATGATAAGACAACTTTTTTGTTTGAAGGAAATTTAATGCCGAACCGCATAGATAGTTAAGAAACATTTGTTAGCAGCCGGTGTAATAAACGACGACACTTGCTGCAAAAATGTACATAGCATCTATCTATCTTTTGAAAAGTCGAGGCTATTATCCTTTTCGCTAGATATAGTTGCCTCAGTAGTTTAGTGGGCTCTTGTTTCTGCACTTGGACTCAATTTCGGTTCTTTGTGCGTATTTTGCTACTAGGAGTTTAGCCAGCCTAACTACGTAGGTAAAGAAGCGCAGAAGTCCCCGTGGGTCTTTCTTAAACTTTGTGGAGTGTCCTTGGGTTATCGAGGATTTGTGTATTCCAGGATGGGGATTCTATAAGGGGAGGTTTCTTCAGTCTTCATGCAAGCTTTCTATAGTGAACTATCGGTGGAACCTACATTAAATAGGTGTTTGTTGAAGGCAGTATGACTGGTGATAAACGAGGTTATGTCTATTCTGGCAGAGCACAAAAACGCGGTCGGGTGATGGCAGTACTCCCTTCACAGCCGTCGGTCTTTTCCAATCGATTGTTTTTTAGATTTACGATTTGTTCTCACAGATAAGGTCGGAAAAGGCTATAAGGTATCGGCGACGTTGAGACAGGGCCTAATGGTGTTGCTTTAAGCCAGTTCATCTGCAACGCTATTGCCGTGAGAACTACGATGCTCTTTAATAACCATTCAAGTGCGACCTTAATTGTTTCTGCAACTTTCTCCATGCCTAATTGAAAATCGTTTATAAGTCCTGAGCTAACAGCTTCACCTTCAAGTGACACTATCTGACACTATTGGAATATTACTGTTGGTAACTTTTCGCGGATGTAGTCAACTTATTTGCATAATCCAATGACCTTTACTATCGCGATCGCCGTTATAGTCACCAATAGAAGGACAGCCAATGACTAGGGGACTTCTTATTTGTCTCATCATTTGAAGGAAGAGCAAAGCCTGAATCAGTACTTTCCATGCGTGGTAGATATTTTCTCTTTGTCTTACAAATAACCAATATACCCATGGTACGTAACGTGGAATATTCTATTCAATAATCACACAGCAATTATATTATTGTAAAATAATTTAATTCAGTTCGTTCAAATGAGTAAATTCTTTTTTCGTCAGATTATCAGTTGTAGCTTAAAAACTGTTGTATTATTTATGAATACGGAAATGAATATATTTAATTACTAAACTTGCCTATAGTAGGCCACTTTCCAGCTCAGTTATTCCATAGCGAGCTATCCATAGGGGTAAGCAGGCACCTATCCCCAAAAAGATTGTTTTGCAAGAACTTTATGTAAGCAAAACTCGTAATAGCTTGAGAAACAAACACAGTTTTTAAAGCTATATGTATAATTAAATAATTGTATAAATTGATAGATTATACTTATTTGGTTTTCAGAATTTCTGAAACGCGCCAAAATAACTAACTTACTAAACATTACTAACGTTTCACATGTGCGTACCTCTCAAGTGTCAAGGAAGAATTCACTAATTACACTTAGTTATTATTTTTGGCTTATCTTGGGTTATCTAAACCTGAAAATATAATGGGAAAAACAACCAAAATGCTTTGGGTAGTTTTTAAATAAGAACAAGGTTTATTTTTCTTACATAATGTTAGTTGTGTAATTTTGCCTCCCTATTTCTTTAAACATTGCGAATTATGTATTTGGGCTTCTAAGAGGATATTTTAATTTCTAAAGTAGTTAGGAATACGCTGATTGGACAGAAAGATGCGCTATATTAAAATGCTAACGAAAATACAATAAAGTGAATTTTGTCAAAATGTTAGTTGGTTACTTTTCCTTCTACGGGGACGATATATCCTTAAACTAAGGCCCTTATTAACCAATAATATACCTTTTGGTGAAACCAATGAGAAGCTTGTAATAATAGTAGAATTACCTTCAGGCTGTACAGTAAAACGGCTTCGGGTTGACCCTCGTACATTACTGCTGTACAGCTATTAACCTACAGTAGGTAGGTTGAAATTGAAGCATCGTTTTCCTTATTCTTGCTACATGAAAGTTGATCTTTCATTTGAGAAAAATCAATGGTTTGAAGGTTTGGCAAAAAAATCGAATACAAACATACCCGCAAGCCTAGTAGCTTACGTTACGTAGTCGTAGGTACCTACATTGTAGGTAGTAATTGATATCCAATTAAACTATGGCTCTACCAGCTATTTTGAATTACTTCGGTGCCATTGCGTTTAGCGTTTGATATTATCCCAAACTAAAAAAAGATTTTTGAAAGATTATTTGTTAATTTACAATAATCTATACAAAAAGTGATAAAATATTTCACTTTCTCAGTGCTAAGTCACCGCAGTCAATGTAAGTTTTTTTTAAGTAGAATCCAGACTATTATAAAAACAATTAATGTATTTTTTTAACGAACTAGAACTTTCGAGGTTAGTTTTCAGTTTTTCAATATCATGTATATTGAAATGGCATCTTGTTTCCACACTGTATAAAAAAAACAGCATATAAACAAACGACGCTCCGGTTGCGTCACAACATTTTTTGCTATTCGGAAAACCGCACGCCAACCAGGGATTTGAAAAATGGTTAGTCATGTTCCTGGCACAAAAAATAAGGCTAGAGTCTAAATATAGCCCAACTGTAGGCTGCAAAAACAACATAAAATGTCATTCGGTTACCTGAGAGTTATATAAAAGTATTCGAAGGTTATTTTAAACATAAGCATTTGAATTGTTTCCAAAACCAATACGTAAGAATTTGATCAATTTTGGAATTTCATTACAATGCAAATTAATAAAATTAAGCTTGTTTACACTAAGTTCCCGCTAAACACCGCTGGGACGCGGTTTCGCCTCCAATTTGTCATTTTATAAAATATTTTCCGAAGAATTTCTTTCTGCTTGGCATAAAGAATTTCATTTGCGTGCTACAAAGGTAAATACAAAATATGAGGTAATCTCGCGGAAAATTGTTGTTTATTTATGTAGAATAAAATTTAAAACTACCTGAAGTTTTCTTTTTCTTTTGTGGTTTTTTGAATTCTTTTTACAAGCTTTTATTTAGCTTTCATTGTTGTAGATACGACCTTCAGACTTTTATGCTTTTGTGGGTAAAAATACATACATTTTATTTCTTGATTAACTATTTTATTTATCTCCGATAATTTATAAGTAGGTTGATCTGTGTATCTGTGTATAAGATACACAGATCAATGTAATCAGATTTGTATTCATTAATAAGATTGGGATTGATATAAAATTTTACTAGATTTATTTCACTTCATTACATAATATAAATCCAAGTCGCTAATTCTGTGTGTTTGTATGTTTGTCCGCTATCTCCTCCTAAATCACATAACGGATTTTAATGCGATTTTCGCCATCTTTTAGGAAATGTATTCATGTATATTTGTGAATTAAGAACATGTAGAAGAAGTTGTTTTAAGTTAGCTAAAAACTAATATTTCGTGAAGTCGTCGGCCAAAATTACACCATTGCGAAGCGTGGGTCGCTAGTTTTAGAATAATAAAGAGACGAATGCTGATATGTAGTCAAATTTCCTGTAGACATTAATGTTTTTCAAAAATATATTTAGTATGGAATATTATAATTTTATTAAGTTGGTGAGTACTTGTTTCTCGGCCGCAAATAAGCATCCAAATCCTCGTTTTTGTGTTACTGAAAAACAAACGTGTAATCATGCAAACTTTTGTATTTCAAATTTTAATGAAATGGAAGTTGGGAAATCTTGGATAATCAATTCAGGTCTTGATTGCGGATAAATTTATCACTGTTAAACTTTGTCTGCCAAAACATAATTACAAGGGTCGGTATCAATCAGCTAGTGATGTGTCATCAAAGCCTACCTCAGCAGGCCCCTTAATCCATTTGGCCCGGAAAGCTTTCTATTAGAAAGAGCTTAGTACCAATAGTATCTTCTCGACAAACCAAGTCGAAAGCCAATGAAGCGACTTAAATTTAAGAAAACCCTAGATAGTCTTAGTATTGGAAAGGAGAAATAAATGATTATATTATTAAACTACTATTAAAGCAGTGGCCAAAGGCTTTATATTTACTTTAGTTTACATAACCCTGACACAAGATTAATATGCGCTGTCGTATAAAAAATCGTATTTGTCTTACAAAAGTAAAAAATAAAAGAAAGCGTTATGTAAATAAATTTCTCGTTACAACCGCAAAACAAACATTCCAGCAGTTCATTTCTTGCTTATTTGCATCAAAAATTTAATCAACAGCTCTACATTTTACTCTAGAATTGCCCATAGGCAGTTTTAATTCGTCCATAGACCAATAAAGAGGAGAAAGAATACACCCCTTGTGCCGAAATGAAACCCACCCTGATTTACGCCCTACTTACCTACCTTCCGTTAGGGATCTTATTAACATTACTTTTTATAACAAGGGCGCTAACCTGTAACAATGTAGCCTGAAATTTAATTAAACCGTCTAGTTAGAGGTGTTAACTAACGCCGTTAAACCAGGTTTATGGCGAGAGAAAAATTGCTGGAAAAATGAGCATTCATAAGTTCCCTGGAATGAGGAATTGCTTTGAACATTCAAAGCGGGTTTTAAATGTATCACTTTAACTTCCACACTACATTCTCAAAGTTTTATTTATTTTATCTAGTTTTGCCGAGTGTTAATTAAATTAAATGAATATTACTGACCTCTCTGGACTGAGGATGATAGCAATTTATTAATGCAGTGTCTTTTTCCACGACTCAATTTTGCTTTGCCACAAAACTCTTTTATCAGTATCGTAGATGTAAATAATTTACCACGAAAAATATCATAAAAAACAGATAAATGCTTCACGTGACAAATCCCATTTTGTTGCCAAAATTGAGAGTATGATGGTGTAAAATGCAAAAAATAAAAACTATATCTATGTCACCCTCTAAAACCATCTTCTATCCACACCTACTTCTTACTTTAGTCCTCACTCTACCCTAAACTTAGAAATAACCTAACAATCCCTCAACCTTCTTCAAGCTTCATTTCAAATCCCGCCATATGAGTAAGCCCGCGAAACAAATACCCCTGTCCCGGTGCCCACTAATCCGATTACCAACTCTCGGAATTAGGATACCTGCCTGGGGAAATAAGTCTAAACATCGCCGCTGATCCCTGGCTGCAGATATCCTAGGAATTGGCGAAAGAAAGTTTCAAGACGTCGCGGTCGTCGTGTTGTAACTTGACATCTGACTGTAAGCCTGTGGTGCCTGCAAGCAAACTTGTGGATCAAATTGTTAAACGATGCTCGCATAAACTTTAAACGACTATGGTAAAAAAAAATTGTTAAAAACACGTAAAACTAAAAAAAAGAGCTTATTGACTCAGAAAAACAATATTTAAGCTACACCTTAAAAGCCTGTTTCAATACCTTACCTTTATCGCTATTTAAATACACGTAGGTATTATAAATTCACTCAGGTTAAAATAACCGTATTTTGTAAGGTTTGATTTATTTGTTAAAATACCGTAAAAAATTTAATAACGAAGCTTTACAGATAGATTGATTAAAAACAAGATTATTCCTTTGTTTACCAATTACATCATTAATTTACTTGAACTAATTTAATTGAAATAATTTTTCTAAAAATCTCACTTTTCCATAACGAATTCAGCAACGGAACCTTCACTTTATCCTCTTCGAATCAGGTCAGATGTTAAGCTGAATTGGTGTGTTGTTAGTAAACTGCGGCGTCGTCGTGGCGACGGCGTAATTAAAACTTGCCCGTGCGCAGCCGAGTAAACACAATTTGAAACACCTCATTGACACTCACGCGATTAGCACCTTTATGCATTAGTAATGTTTTGATTTTGTGGGCGAAAGTCGTCTGGCAAGTAATTGACGGTTGAGGTTAGCTTTTCGTTTGCAGTGATTGTGTTATATTGACTATAGTCCGTCCGCGTTAAGAAAATAGTGACAACTAAAGGATAGGGGTGTATTCACAGTGGAGTAAAAGTACGAAAGAAAAATAATAATTTTATAAACAGTATTTTCGGACATGCCGCATGCACTTTCTGTTTCTATGACTATGCTCTCCACAGTTGCACTTAAATCACACAATTTAAAGTACCTACTTATAAACATTGTAAATTATGTGTCTCTCTCCACTATGGATTATTGATCCACTTTTATTCTTTGAAATTGGTGAAGATTCATTTTTTCAAAATTTATCGTTGGACAAGTCACGCAAAATACACAACTGTTTTCTTTGAAGGTCAGACTTCAACTGGTCACTGTAAACTCGACTTTTTAATTTCTAGCATTTTAATTGGCTGGGGGGCGTGGCCAGGCCGGCTGACAACGATCACTCACTATTTTCTTAACGCGAATAGACTATAATAACATCTCATATTTGGACGTTTTTGTACAAAAGTAAAAAGTATTGATAAAAAATAAACATGTAACTTCTTAGATTTACGCGATCATTATTATTTGGAATGAAACTAATTTTAACGGATTTTACGCGTTAGTCGAATCATTTTTATTTATCCGACGTTTCGACATATTTACAAATGCCGTGGTCACGGGTAGTCTACCCGTTAAAATGAGTTTGATTCCAAATATAAATAAACATTGTTTTTAAATCGACAACATTATATGATAAGAAATAGTCAAAAGCTGTTATTGTTACAATAATAAGCTTGGGTAAGTAATTGTTTCATGTTTCAGGGTGTATTTGCGTCAAGGGTTTAAACCCAACCCTTAAGGCTGCCATCATCTTAACAGCTGATAAAAGATTCAGCCCTTTGAACTGAGAAGGGTCACTTTTAAGAGATGAGGATTCAGTTTCAGGAACTAAGGGAAAGCCAAAAAGCTTTCATATCGATTGAACTTTCGATGGTTTTAATCACTGAAATACATATTGAGCCTTCGTTACATAAACTTCTGAATAATAAATACCGAAAATTTTAATAATATCTTTTGATCATACTCACACATTAAATTATAACAAGATGTATAAAATAATTTGTTTTTAACTAATAATAATAATACGGTAAATGTTTGTATTCCCTATGGATTAAGCAAGTATGTGATGTGAGTGAAAAATTTGGCAATTCTAAACCATTTTTGGTTAGGTATTAATATAATAATTTCCAAAACTAATGAGGCGTGAGGAAGTTATTACCGATGCCTACAGTCATTGAAAAAATACGTAACTCCAACCTATAAACTTCAAAGGTAGTCTACACAAAAATTTGCGTATCCTTTGTCCCTCACTGTTTAATATATTTTGGACCATGCTCAAGTGTCAACAGCAATTTATTCACCTTTACACAAACTCGAACACCTAACGCATCTAATATACAGTATTAGAAGCATCGGCGACAAAGCAGAGTACGGTGGGAAAAAGTAAAAGAACATTTACGAACAAAATATATACAAAGCATTTTTGACTACGTCGTAGCAAAGGATAATTTATTCCGTAGCGTATCCGTAGTTTCGTAGTCACGGGCAGACTACGATTAACTTACTAAGGTGAGTATATTTAGAAAATGCAATAATTTCATTAACAAAAGACACCGGAATAAAATTCTAAGTACTCTTTTGTCAAACACGAAATATATAACCTCATAACAAGGGTCGACGACATTTCGGACACAAAAAACTCGGACACCTTGGCCAATGTATGGTAAAAAATAATATTAAAATTGAAAATCCATACATTGGCCAAGGTGTCCGAGTTTTTTGTGTCCGAAATGTCGTCGACCCTATAACAAGGCCAAGACACGATAAAACGTAAGGTCACAAGGCGCTAAAGTTAAAGTAAGAAAATACAACTACTCTTATCCATTCATGTCTTGGCCCAGTGTTCGTAGAGTATTGTTCTTGATAAACCATTTCCAATGCCCAAAACTATGCTAACAATAACTACTAGAAAAAAAAGTTGGTAGTTTGCCGCTTGAGGTCAACGCTCACATATCAGCTATATAAGATGGCGCAGGGGCATTAAATCAAAACTCCGAAATCACGTTTATATGCAATAGTGAAGATATAATAAAGATATAAAAAAAGATAACAACATTTTGCTCTAAACGTATAGAATACACCAGCAATACCCAGATTTTTAAGCAGTCTTTTTACACCCTGTATAAGCTCACAGCCATACTAAAAAATATTTTTTTTATTTTTTTAATAAAAAAAAATTGAGCTTACGTTTTTTTTGCTACCCCTACATTCATTGAACCCGTGAAAAGTAAACACGAACTACCCGTTATTGTGGCCAGCTTCCGACAACAAACCCGCAACGTTTACATACAAAAGCAACCAATATTTTACTTACAAAGCCGTTATAAATCACAATACAATAAATAATTAAAGTTTTATTATTACGGGCTTTACCAAAAATTAAAGTACCTACAGATTTTTTTGTACTCGACAATTTTACATTATTTTTCTTTAAAGTTTCAAGTAGATAGGTTTGAGTTTCGGTGGGTAATTTAACGCTCAAAGTCTTACCTTAACTTTGGGTTTAACAAGCTTAAATAGACATCATTTCAAGCACCAATTCGGTTTTGCTCACCGTGGGACCGTATCTTAGATACACGTAGAACCTGCGTTCGACTGACGTTCTACGAAGACAATACCTGCGTGAATATGAAAAATTAAATTGAATTTTAATCAGATAATTTCTCAAATATAATGACCGTTAAAAAAAAAATAAGAATCAAACTCTGTCATTCTCTTTTAAGCACTAACTTTTACGATCGCGAAATTGAGAGCATTTGAGTCCTAAAAATTTTTCGTGACTTAAGTCCACGATGGGTATTGAGAGCTTAAAAATCATCAAGTAACATCACTGAAAAGCTTATACACACTCTTATAAATGCTTAAAGTATGATTTCATTTAAAATAATATATTTTTCTAATAAATTTGGCAGAGTAAATAGTTAAATCATTCCGCCACTCAGATCTAAGTACCTCAAATAGCAATGTGTGAACCTTTGTTATAATCACAATGCCGCCGATATAATTGATACCCGCATCCGTATCCGTATTAAGTCCGTAGATACGGATATATCCGATAACATTGGGCTGAGACGGTAGCTGCTCATATGAATTCCTGGCACTAACAATAGAGCACAGTTATACCCGGAATGCGGTATTTGGTGCGCATGGTAGGACCTATAAAGGTATAAGATGGTGGATTAGCGGCTTAGTCAGCTTTATAATAAGCTTTGTTTGAAGAAAAAGCGTCCAGAAAATATATTTGGATGTTAAGTCCACCTTTCTATTTTGCATCTCTTTCTCCTATAATTATTCAATCTTGGAAATTGAGTTTTAACTTCATATCGTATTCAACATGGTTTTCTTTCAAATCAAATAAGTCATTAAAAAAAAACCTTGTTCCCATTTATTTTGCACAAAAATTCCAACGCTGGTCCCTCATATCTCGCAAATGATAGCAAATTGATGGATCATCAGAATTTCGCACAAAGCAATAACTCATCCTAGCTTACGATGATCAATTCATTATTTCAATATTAAAACCATTTTGCATAAAATAATATTGAAGTAGAGATAATTCGTGGGATCTCGAAAGCTTTGTAGGAAGAATCCAACTTGTGATAAGGGATTATGAACTTTAATTGCTTCCAGGCAGACGGGAGATAATATTCATTGTAACCATTTCTATGGAGGTTTTTCAAGTTTTAAATTACAATTTCCCATTTGAACTTGGTAATCTTTGTTACCTATTGTGCTCAGACTGGCAGATAATTAAGATTTATTTAGGTAAACTCAAAGGTAAAGTAAAAAGTGCGTGGTAGCCTAGTGGAACAGGAACGGGTCTACTTTACCGAAAGTGCCGGGTTCGATCCCCACTAGGGTTTACTTACCACTAATTTAGTCTTTTTTAAGTCATATACATGATTCTCACGCACTAACGGTGAGGGAAAACGTCGTGAGGATACCCACATGGCTAGATGATTATCCATCATGTGATCCACCAACCCGCACCGAGCCAGCGTGGTGGATTACGGCTCAAACCCTCTCGCTATCTGAGAAGGAGGCCTGTGCTCAACTATGTGACATATATAGGCTATTATTTATTTATTATTTATTTATATTAAGGTAAACTCTTTTCTCGTACCACTCAATCCAGCAGCTTCAATGTTTTGTGTTTGATTTTTTAACAACAAATTGGTAATTACTCGTTTTATTATTTTTTTTCCTTTAAAGCAGAAATAAGTAGACCAACAAATGTAAAACACAATAGGTAATGCCGGTCAGAAAACATACTTGTACTCGAAAACTAAATTGACTGGAAAAACATGCAATTACGTGCCTTAAGGAAAACTTAATTTAATTGGACACGGCGAATAAATAAATTAAGTTATAGCTCTCCAAACTTGAGTATTAAAATTTCATAATTTGTTTCAGATCATTTAACTTTGAAGTGCACCGGATTTCAATAAAATGTAAGTACTCAAACCTCAGTAGACCCCAGGCTTAAATCCAAATCATTTTCCTAAAGCGACACCATTTAGCTTTTTAATAGAGAAATGGTTCTTAACATCCTTTGAAAAACTGAACTCGACTTTTATTTTCCAAATCATGTTTCTGTCAACACTGAATCGAAATGTTGCTTTCAAATTACAAAAAATCTTGAAACATCATTTTTCTTGTTTGCGCCCTTCGTAACTAAAGTACCTACTTATTAAGGAACTTTTACACAAAATATTATGCAAAGATACACACATAGCATACTTCCGACATTGCTCTTTTAGCACCAATAATAAAGTATTGATTCCTTCACAATTTAATTAATATAATCCGATGGAAAGTGTCGTCATAACGTTTCAATGAAACCTTCCAGACGATGCTTTATTCGAAAGCAATTAAAATAAATTGCTCAATTCGCGGAATTGTCGTGGAACAAACGAAAACAATCATGAAATATAATTCTGATGATGGTCATATCTTCATAAATTATTTTTAAACTACTTTCCTGGCAAAAATTTTATAAATTTTATAAAAACTAATATAAATTTTAACATTTTAATCTTAGTAAAAATACGTCTGTTCTTACTTCCTATATTTCTAAAGTGTGTGCTTTAAATTCAGGTTTTGCCTTTTTTTTTTTTTTTTGATATTCCAGGAAAATGCCTACGCATACCCGTCCCCTCCAGGGAAAGGAGACGGGTTATGTCGGACTCGCACCGACTAAAAACCTGGAGTTGTCCTTCAGGCCGTCGTATAATGGCGGGGCCGCGGGAATTACCTGTTGAGGCCCTCGCCGCGAACCCACCGACGGCTGGCCACCGAGGCAGCCCCCTCAAGTTTGGAGGCGCGCTGGGACAAACCGCGGCGCGCCTACCCCCTCACGTTCCCTTGATTGGCTACCGACCTAGCCCTGTGTCGGCAGCTTGGGAACCTCCCCAGGGTCTTCGGCCGTCTGCCGACCTGGGGCCTCACCGGCTGGAGTCGCCGACGCGCCACTGCGGGGACAGTGGCGCGCCGCCGAATCTACCCTGGGCCGAGGAGAGGGGTTTCCCCACCACCCCTTCCTCAACCCACCTCCAATCCAAATCGCGGAGGATCGGATGCCGCGGCCGCCACGCCGCGCCACCCGACCCACCACGATTACCCCCCTGGGCGCTCTACAGAACGAGGGCCAAAGGCCCTGCTGGAGCCTCCCCTCCTGGGGTGCAACTGACCGAGTGCCCGGCCAGAGCCTCCCCTCCGGGCGCATCAGCACGCTGGGCTTACGCCCAGCTGGAGCAGCCCCCCTCTCGTGGGCCGGTCTACCTCACGACCGGCCCCATGTGGGACCGCTTAGCTTCCCCCAGTAGCTGGCTTGCTACGGGGTACTAAGCCCCCCCCGCCGCGGCAAGGCGCGATCCCTTGGGGGGGGGGGGATTCAGGTTTTGCCTGGGTTTTTTTTAATACATAAATTATCGTATGGAGTTACCGCAAAAAAAATGCCGCGACGTGAGTTAGGTATAAACATAATGGTTTTCTAATTTTGAGCTAGGTTAATCTTTTTTTTAGTAAGAATAGAACCCAAAGACACATATTTAAAGTTTTAATAATCACTCGGTTTTTTATATTTATTAAATTAATCGCAATTCTAGGTTCCCGACCAACAAATTTAAAGAATTTATTTCTTTTTCGTTTACGGCTTATGTTTCTTATTCAAAAGCACCCTGTTCCAGTCATCCATTCATTTTGCCGCGTCAGAAGCCACGCTACATTATTATTGCCCCGCAAACACGGTTCTACCATGCTCAAGTAATATTTCACCTGTTTACGTTTTACAGCGGCCATTTTGAACCGTTCCGAGATGCGCTAGTTAGCGTGCTCATGTCGCGAAATGGTTGAAGGAATTTTAGTCAAACTGTGAAAAGCACAACTTGAATTTAAGCCCCGCTATGATTCAAGATTCATATTATTTATGCGACGTGTAGAGTCACAGTTAGAGAGGCAATGTATTTCGGAAAGTTTTAGCTCAGGTAAGCACTTATTTTTGTGTTGATTATGGAGGGTACTTTAAAAAGCAACTGAAAACTGTAAATTTTAAATGTTTTCTAGTTTAGATTGAGTACCAAAATTTCTACCAGATTATATTTTTGATGGAAGGAATACAAAATAGTTTGTAATTTTTAAGCTTTTTTTTGAAAACCAAGTTTTATAAGATCATACAGTCTACTGCTATAAGTACGATTTTGCATAAAGTGCAACTTAGGTAATACAATATCATTAAAACTTATTCACTTCACGGCAGGACAAAACCATCTAGGAGTTTTGAAGTTTTACAATGAAATCGCGCTCGAATATAACCTACCTTGACCAAAGTTTTCCGTAGGAGTATTTGCTTATTTATTCAAGTTTAGTTTTCCCATAGCCACGGGAAATAGAGAAAGTTTATAAAACTATATAAAGATGTGTATAATAGAGAAATATTAGGTACGATTAGCATCGATTAATAGGTCAGTACCTACCTACGCAAAGTTATATTTTATCAGTAGGTAGTTATTATTAACCGACTTCCAAAAAAGGAGGAGGTTCTCAATTCGGCCGGTATGTTTTTTTTTTTTAGTTAAGTATATTTCGTTTGTGAATGAAATTGAGAAATAGTTAAATATGATGCATTTGTGAAGTTTATTTACAATAGGAGGTTAAACTACTCACTAAAAATATAATCTTCACACTTTCAAATATAATCCATACAGTTTTATCACAGACTTTCATGAACCACACCTACATCACACACAACACATACCTACTTATCTACCTCTTTTATGTCGGTATTCCGAATGCCCCATTGGGTAGTTATAGATGTTTTTACGCGAAGTTAAAGATAGTTGGGTCTAATAAACAACCCTCCGATGTTCAGGGGTTTTTAAGTAGGTATACCAACTGAACTGTTCCGCGTTAAAATTCAATTCCAACTTCAATTTAGTTGAAATATCTTTTAGGAAATGGCATCTGTGTGAACCAACCTAGGTTTTGCTACAGGTTCTAGTAAATGTAGGGCCACATACTCGTACAATATAAGACCGGCCTTATTTTGATGATCCAGGAAAATGCCTATGCATACCCGCCCCTCCAGGGAAAGGAAGCGGGTTATGTCGGACTCGCACCGACTAAAAACCTGGAGTTGTCCTTCAGGCCGTCGTATAATGGCGGGGACACGGGAATGTCCTGTAAAACCGGGTGTTTCGTCAGTTGACCCCGGTCCTGAAAGCACCGCGGTGTCAAACGCACAAGGACTCTTTTTGAATTAGCCGATAGGCACAATTTATAAACGATCGATGTAACTCGGTCGAAACGTCGGGAAATACAGGAACATAGAATTAATGTATCGAAATACAAAATGACCGCGTATAAGACCCGAAGTCATCAAAAAGTTATAAATAAAAAGCGCGAGAGTTTAAAAATAATATCACTACATAGTAGGTATAAATAAATAAAATAAAGTCGCTCTCTCTGTCTCTATGCTTAAATCTATAAAACTACGCAACGGATTTTGATGCGGTTTTTTTAACAGATAGAGGAAGGTTTATTTTTATAATTACATAGTAGGTACCTACAGAGAAAGGAGTTTTACTCCGAATTTAATGCGTGCGAAGCCGCGCGAGCAAAAGCTAGTTACAGAATAAATTATTGCTCCGACCACTAACTAGAAATTCAAACTTTTTATCATTCTAAAATCTTAAAATTGTTTTAGATCTAATTAGATTAATCGAGTTTGTTTCTAAATGGCGGTAGATCGCTACCCATTCAAGGAAATTTAGAACTTTTTTAATTGATTCCATACCTTACACAATATTTTTAATAATGGCTGAGTAAAATGAAGGAAAAGTCTCTGTTGTAGGTATTACAAAAGCTTTTGAGTTGAAGCACTGACTTGTGAAGCGCCCGTTAGTGCAGTTCCGCCGAGAAATAATAAATAAACAATATTTGCGAAAAGGAAGAAAAGAAAGAACAAGACATTTAAGCTCTGTGTACTTACTTAGATATTTTTATACTAGTTAATAAGTACCAGTTTTGAGATTTTACTTTAAATTTTGCATTATAAATGCTAATTTATTAATTTTGAAGTTGTAAATACTAGCAAAAGGAACGCGGGCCTCCGAGCATTACGCGACTGGGACTCGAACCCAGGACCTTTGGAAAACCGGTCCAATGCTCTTCCAACTGAGCTACCGCGCCGCTACGTTGACCCGTTCCTTTTTCCAGTATTTACAACTTCAAAGTACCAGTTTTTTTTTAAGTTGTTAGAAAAGGATAGTAAACTCTCAACGTACTGACAGCAGGTGTCCTTATTGACCAAAACTTTAGGTAGTTTAAAATCTTTGACTATACCTACATAGATTTACTAAAAATGCTGCTCGACACCGAAAACCAACACAAAATTCATTTTAACGTGGTTTTAACAAATGATTTGTTAGAAGTCAGTTAAAAATACGATCTTCCAACTTTTCTTCATAATCATGCTAAGTAGGGTTTGTAAGGAAAATGCCTTTCTACCGTTGCCGAGTTAGGTAGGCAGGTATTATTATTATGTTTCAAGAAAACCATCTTTACTATAGGGTATTTATTATGATTGTAGACTGGCATCACAATCCTTCAAATCTTGCAGTGATTCCGGATCAATTGTGGTGTTTCACTAGCTAGTGAGAAATCTGAATAGTCATAAGAGTAAGGTAGAACAAAATTTGGTATAAGCAGGTAGTATTATGTAGGTGAAATAATAGAAAATACAACATGTAACTGACATTAGATTCAAAAGTAATCCGCGCAAACCGTCAATGACGCCGACTAATGATGTCCGTCGAACGCTAGGGGTGTCCAGTAAAACCTTTTTTTTTACAGAATGTCCTCACTAGTATTCTCTTTTGTGTGATTTTGAACTATGATAATTTTAAAACGTAAGAACTTCAAATATTTACGCAATTATTACTCGAAATTAATCTAATTATTTACTAATTAATTAATTATAACGATGTTTTGGCATTTTTACAAATATCTACAGTTTTCACGGTTGTTAAAACTAAAAGAAAGGAAATACACGCCAAGTACTTACTTTTACTTTTTTTATTAATATTTAGAAATAAATTAATTGATAAACACATTATTTTTCTAAAATAAGTTTAATTATGCCAACATTAGGTGATAGTGATACTACGATACAGTTGAAAATCAAAGTTTTAAAAGTACCAGTAGTAAAGTATTTACCACGCATCTCTAACCATTATTTTTATTCTAGCTTTAAAATTCAGCGCAGTGCCCAGTGTGCTCTGATGTGAAACAAACACCATTTTTAAGCTGGAAGCATTTTCCAATTAAAATTTTTTGAGTGGTAGAGTCTAGCTGTAGGCTCTGTCTGCAGCGATTGCTGGGCTGACTCGACCGGTGAAATACCACCGTCGCACAGGAAACCGACGTGAAGTAGGAACGATGCTCCTGCGTTTCGTTCGGTGAGTGCGGTATCCGGTGCCCAATTTTATTTATTTATTTATATATTTTCTTAAAGGTCAGCAACACACCCCCAACACCTACAGTGTTGAGGGTAGTCATGGGCGGCGGTGATCACTTACCATCAGGTGACCCGCATGCTCGTTTGCTACCTATATTACATAAAAAAAAAAAAAAAAAGATTTACCTTTCATTTCACTAGAGTTTAGATGCACCAATTTTGTTGAGCGTTTTTATTATATTAAAAAAAACTTACGGTCTTAGTCACAAACACATTGTGGTATAGGATGGTAGCATACCTAGGGAGTAGAGACGACCACTTATCTTTTTAAGATTGTTTATTACAACAAAAATGTATGTTGGTGTACTTTTGCCTTCCTTTCAAATATTGGGCATGAAAACAAAGGTAGGTATTAACTGAAAGTCCAAACACTGGCAAAACATTATTTTAAAAATAGGATTAATATAATGTGCCAAAAGTAACAGGCAATTGTTTTATTGCAAAATTCAATAGGTACCTATTTAAGAAAATTTTATTTTTACTACTACGACAATAATACAAATCCCGATTCAATTTTCTCACATAAATATAATTAAGTATGTGAGTTGGTATATTGTAATTAAGTATATTGTAGGAACCGTCACCCTTTTGTAAGTTTCTCGTGTACTTGGGTAAAAGTAAATGTAAGTAATATAAGTAACTTCTAAGAATTACGCATTAGGTAGGTATAATCCGTTAAAACAGTTTAGTTTTAACTAAAACGTTAGTAATTAATACAAATCATCATAACTGAGTACATTGCAAATATGCTATGCACATTGTGCCAGTGTCAAGTTTTTTCAACCATTTATTTACATACTTCCTTTTTTTCGTTTGATAAAAGTTTGCCATTTTATCAAACTTCTATCCAAAGAGTTGCAAAGTTGCGCAAAAACTCCGCTTGAGGCGCTTGAATCGCTAAATCTGTCTTTCTTGTCTGTGCTAGCTAGCTACGAAAAAAAAAACAAATCAACCATCGACGCGTCACACGTCGGGTTGTCGAACGAATTTTATTTTTTTACTTTTTGTGACAAAGTTATTGTGATATGTGTGCTTTTATACACAAATTGGTGATAAACTAGTGATTAAGATTTGTTATGTATGTTGTATAATCGTTATACGTTGGAGCATTGAATGAGGTGAGGAGGTTTTGTTAGGAGTCTCCAGAGTGATTGTTTGGGATATTGTGGGATCAATAACCCGGTCAGCCAGCCTCATGGCGCGTCACTGAGGTTATGTCGCCAGTTAGAACAAGTATTGGAGTTCAAGTAACGGTGCTGGCGAGCAGTGCGGACGGATTTCGCTCCGAGTGCACAATCCGGTCGGGCCTCAGACCTGTTAGTTTTTTATAGCTATTAGATCCTCATTCGCCGCCCTCATTTCGTTGCGCTTGCCGAACACCAGTGTAAATAAAGACTCGGTAATTAGCCTCGCTTTAGTGTTGACGAACAATCCAAAATCCTGCATACCTCTTAGAGCTCGTACCTTCGATATCCTTTTGAGATGTGCGCCTGTTTTCCAGCTTACCCTGCCTGGTGCGTGCAAAGGTCCCCGAGTCCCAGCCATTAGATTGAGTGGAGTGTCCCCTGTCACCCACGTAGCCCCGTTGCCGCCAAAATTCCGCGTGACTCCACGGACAGTTCCTCCAGCATGGATCTGGAGAAAACCCCCGCACTTATTCATGAGGAGGACTCCAAAGTCATCCTCACAATCAGACTGATTATGCAGGGGAAGGTAAGACAGCACAATTCAAAACTATTCAGCGATAACTTCTGCTTGAATAGGTATTCAATGTGTGTTGATTCGTGAAAGTGTATATTTTACCTTCTTCTAATTTTTTTGCTGAATCTGTTATGAATACTGAATTTCTTTTATAGTTTTTTGTGCAAGTGTTACCCAGTGCATTGACTTAAATCCCAAACCCAATTTACTGAGTAGAACAATGTGAAGTAGTAAATTTTCATAACATTTTTTTTATTGCTGTGTAAATATTTGACACATGAGTTTCCTTGCGTTATAATGGAAAATAAGATACTCTTTTAATATTATTAATGAATTAATTTAACCTAATTTCATACTTTCATCACATTAATCAGATATTTGGTAATGAAATCAGAAAATAAACTGACATTATGTTTTTTTATGAAACAAACAGTAACTTAAAGAGTTGTATGTATTCACCAAAGCATGATAATCTAATATAGCTAACTTTGGTATTTCAATCCTGTTAGGCAATAGGCAGACACATAACACACATTTATGGCTTCCTAGCAAGATCTTGTTTGTCCATGTAAGCATACTAATTGACTACACTTTCATAAATCTAAAGGTACTTTTAGAAAGTAGATCACTCAGGCCTTACTCTGATTCACATACCTACTACTATTCAATAACCAATGAATGGTGTATGTATAATTTTCTAGTCAACACATTAACTGCAACTTTCCAATGACATAAATACATTAATGTTGTTTATTCATGTTTTAGAGACAAATTTGACACTTTTTTTGTATAAAGTAAGTTTTAACACGCTTTAACACAGGCAAATTTGGGCTTATAACATAAAGATAGGTCTGCAAGAAATGTAACATATTAAACTACTCTGTTACTTCAACTGAAATTAAATTCCTGTATTGATAAAATATTTGTCATTCATAAATATGTTAATTTAAGAGGTTTAATGAATTTGATAAGTGGAATGTTATGTTATTTAAAGTACCTAGTTGCTCAACAGTATTAATTTAGCAGTGCTAGATGTGACCACATATCTCACATAGGAGATGCATCAATGCTTTATACATATAGATATGCTGCATCTAAGCTCTGCTTTTAATTGGCTCTAATCCAATACAAAGTATTTTTGGCCAAGAGCCAGCTATTACCACCACTCTTGTTCATGAAAGTTGTTGATTTATTTTTTTTAATTGAAAAACAGATTTCATTGTAGCTTTATTGTTGTCTAGTTTGATTTACGGAAACGTTTATGGATATGAAATAGTTTTGTTAAACACTTTCTCAAACATGTAAGTTGATGCACTGCAATGTTAAGCAATTGGCTAATATTTTTTCAATTTGTACTTAGAAACTACGCAAAGTAATAACGCAAGTAACTCGTTCATACCAGTTTCAGCATTACTTTTTTACTCATACATAATAGATCACTTCCTTTTCCAACTTGTATTAACTGTAGCTGCACCCGTATAATCTTAGCAGTTCTTTGAACCCTGTTTGCAATCCAATCAAACATCTATTTATATAGAGTTGTCATCAGCCGTGGTAGCATTGTTCACATACTGCCAGAGTCAACATGCCTGCAGACTGGCCCACCTTCTCTAACTAATCTTGATAGTTGCTATTATAGTATCGCCTATTATTGGCACTCAGACAGGAACTCTTTTGTACAATAAATCTCTGTGAGTGTGCATTAATTACGTCGACCGTTGCACAATAGCCGCCAATGATGCATAGAGGCGCTTTATTTAGGTACCCGGCGCGACAAGCTACGTGACGATGGATAATATGATCTGATTTGAATTCGTCTTTGCAGGAAGTGGGCAGCATCATTGGCAAAAAGGGAGAAATCGTCAAAAGATTTAGAGAAGAGGTAAAGTTTTTTTTTTACTAATACTAAATTACTTAAAACTTGTGGTTATAATCGGAAACTGACCAATATTGCTTACAATTAACTAAAAACCCTTTAACATTAGTAATTAGCGACTCTTTTTTTACTAATATCATTCCTTTCCTGTTTTCAGTCGGGAGCAAAAATCAATATATCCGATGCCTCGTGCCCAGAGCGTATTGTCACAGTCACAGGGAACACAAGTGCAATTTTCAAAGCTTTCACTCTCATATGCAAAAAGTTCGAAGAGGTGCGTATACTTTTTGGTAAAACCTGTATCCCGTCAAAAACATAATGTAAAATGAGAGCCAAGTCCGAGCTAGACACGCGGCAGCCAATCTACATTTAATATATTCATGTGCAATAGTTTTTAAGTTATGAGGGGGACAGAAGTGGCTTCAAATGGTTCGGGTAAATATACACACGGCGCGCACTGTCAGATTGTACTTGGCTTGACGCGCTGCCGCGTGTCTAGATAAGTATGATGATTATATGGAAATCTTTTTAACTTAGGACTTAAGGGTGCAATATTGCGGATAATACTTGATACTTTCTGTGCTATAACAAGCAAATAGTAACAATGCTAATTTATGTCAACCTTATTGCATTTTATGTTCTAAGGATTTTTTATGTGTTTTCAAATTACGATTTTGTAGTATGATTTCTAAAGTATCATAAAAATTTTACTATATAGCTAAATGAAAAAGTAAAGTAAAAAAACAGCAGCCAGATTTTCATGTCCAATTTATTTATTAACACTGCTATGAATTTTATCCATCAATTTAGTTGAAAAATAATCCTTTGGCTTAGGTTTGTAATTGAGTTAATTTGAGGGATTCTGATATTTATTCTATTAATCTTGACAGCCTTTTTCAAAAAGGAATTAATAGACAGATTTTTATGTTAATTACAAGACTTATTTAATCTTTTTTCCTAATAAAAGAAGAGTGCTTGTTGTTGTTTGCACTTTTTTGATGGTTTTATTAGCATATAATGTAATTATAGACACATCATTTTTAATCATTACATGGTCTAAAGCACAGTTGCTAGTCGTGTCTGTTTGCAAGTTATTTCGAGGAGGTTTCCTCTTAACCTGCTTAACGGATTAAAACGCAGTTTTTGCCATTTTTAGTAAGTTTACTTAAGAAAGCCATAATTCAATGTCTTATGTAAATGAGACCCTGCATTATTACTGGTAACGGTCGGCTATAATCAATTATCTTCACTATTAAAAAGTATGGGCGAATCACAAATATGGTATACAATATTCTTGGATGGTTCCAGTTCGGGCCAATTTCGTAAAAAACTTGCACTTATATTACAAGTGCTTACTGCACTTACTTTAGGCCACATCTTTGGTGTGTTACTCCATACATTTAAAAAAAAAATATCGTTGAACATTACCTTACCAGTACGTGTTTACCCAGCGGTGTTCCCAACTAACGGGTGTGTTGCCCCGCAGTGGTGTTCCCAACTAACCTGTGTGTCAACCCGCAGTGGTGTTCCCAACTAACGGGTGTGTTGCCCCGCAGTGGTGTTCCCAACTAACCTGTGTGTCAACCCGCAGTGGTGTTCCCAACTAACGGGTGTGTTGCCCCGCAGTGGTGTTCCCAACTAACGGGTGTGTTGCCCCGCAGTGGTGTTCCCAACTAACGGGTGTGTTGCCCCGCAGTGGTGTTCCCAACTTACCAGTACGTCTTTTCCCAGCGGTGTTCCCAACTTACCAGTGCGTCTTTTCCCAGTGGTGCTCGCAGTTCAACGAGGGCGGCGGCGGCGGCTCGCGCGCGCCCATCACGCTGCGGCTCATCGTGCCCGCGTCGCAGTGCGGCTCGCTCATCGGCAAGGGCGGCTCCAAGATCAAGGAGATCCGCGACGTCACCGGGGCCAACATACAGGTGGGGTTCTGGGTTCCTAGAGGGAAGCTTTCAGACAAAATGTTGCTACTGATGTGATTGTGTGGGTGTGGTTGGTGGTCAACTTGAAGACAGGAAGGTAGTTGGAGTGGTGTGATTGTGGGTATGGGGAGCGGTGATCAAAAAGTACAAACTACAGTAGGCGATTAATCGATATTTGTTCCATTTTAAGCACAAAACGGCGCTGCTTTTACGATACCTAAGCATGTTTTAATTAATTTAAACAAATGAAATATGTAGTCTCTTGCATAACGAAGTGACTTGTCTTCTGTCCTTTGTAACTGACAGAGGCAAAACATTTTCAACGTATGCATGTTTCAATTGTGTTTATAAGGGTTTTACTATCAAAAACAGATAATTGTTATCATAACAACGCCTTCCTTAACTACATAAGAACAGCCACCTAGCTCTCACGTCTTCATATAAACTACTTACAAATACCAAACAGTCTCCACGCTACTTTCGCTTCTACTACCCTGCAATAAGGTGTACATTCCTGACGAGGTGACGACCTCTGTGGTGCAGCGGTATATATACCGGACTGCTAAGCGCAAGGTTCCGGGTTCAATTCCCGGTCGGGCCAATTTCGTAAAAATGGTTTTTCGATATTGGCTCGTGTCTGGGTGAAACTAGGTTCTCCCCTAGTCCATTGTGTGGTAGTTTAGGGCCACACAGTTGGTGTGTCAGTCTGGAGATTTATTATTGTTATTCCGCCAGGTGGCGGGCGAGATGCTGCCGAACTCCACGGAGCGCGCCGTGACTATCAGTGGGACTTGTGACGCCATCACACAATGTATCTATCACATCTGCTGCGTCATGCTCGAGGTGAGAAATACATTATCCTACCATTGTTGTAGACGTAAAAGTTTGTTAGTATGTTTGGATGGATGTTCCTGAGATTAGCGCGTTCAAACAAACAAACTCTTCAGCTTTCAGCTTTATAATATTAGTATAGGTATAGGGGAACCTTTAACTATTGGCTTTTGACCTGGAGCATATCAGCTCTAAAAAATGGATGTAATCTAATAGTAAAGTTATTTTCTAGATATTTCAAACTCTATACTAGCGCAGTGAAATATTATCAATAAGCTAAACTTCAACGTAAATAGAGGGTGCCACTTATATTTCAACCGATTGGCGCATGCGAAGCTGCGGGCCATATACTAGTACCCTAGTATAATTATCATTAAATAGTATAAATCCAAGTCGCTAATTTTGTCTGTTTGTATGTTTGGCTGCTAACTTCTCCTAAACCAGTTGAGATATTTTAATGCGGTTTTAACCATAACCATGTAAATAAAGAACAATCGGAAAAAGTTTTTTAAGTTAGCCAAAAATCAATGTTTCGTGATCAAGTCGGCCAAAATTACACCATTGCGAAGCGTGGGCGGGTCGCTAGTAAATAATAAATCTAATCTACTTCACTTGCTAACGTTGCAGAGTCCCCCCAAGGGCGCCACGATCCCGTACCGGCCCAAGCCCACCGTGGCGGGCCCCGTGATCCTGGCGGGCGGCCAGGCCTACACCATACAAGGGAACTACGCCGTGCCCGCGCAGGATGTAAGTTACACACCAAACATGTTATGTATATGTTACGGCTAATACCCGAAGTGCGGCGAAGTGCTAGTTTTAGCCGGTTAGAACATCAATAGGTTAGTTAGGTTAATTTTTTGATACCGCCCAGAAAAAGTCATGTCACCCGTCGACTTATGATTGAAGCCAGTTTTTATATACATAGGTATAATTTTTTTTACAGTTTTCCATATTAAAAACACTTCTAACCGGCTAAAACTAGGTGTAGCCGCACTTTGGGTATTAGCCATAACATACATGACAAATATTAGGTTGTATACATGACAAACGTTAGCGATTTTCCTATGGGAACGACACTGATTCTCACGGTGAACAGTAGCCAAAAATATTACTATTAATATTCGGCTCAGCTGTTTTGAAATGAAAACAGAACATACACACAAACAGACAGACTCTATTTTTTTATTTTACAACATAAGTAAGGATTAGTGAGTACTACCTTTGAGGAACTGCCAGTAAAACGACAAGGCCGGTATAATAGTTACCAAGTCCACGGGATACTGATAAGTATGAGTGGTGTTGTGGTACCAGGCGGGCGGCGCCATGTTCCCGCTGCTAGAGATGAAGCCGCCGCTGCTGGCCGCGCTGCCGCCGCACCACCTGCTGCCCATCGACCACGCCGTGAGTCGCGGGGCGGTCAAGTAGTTGTGTGGGCGTTGTAGGGGGCAACTAGGGAACTAGGTGTAGGGTAGGATGCAACTAGGCAGGGAACTAGGTGGAGTGTAGGATGCAACTAGGCAGGGAACTAGGTGTAGTGTAGGATGCAAGTAGGGAGGGAGTTAGGTGTAGTGTAGGATGCAAGTAGGGAGGGAGCTAGGTGTAGTGTAGGATGCAACTAGGCAGGGAACTAGGTGTAGTGTAGGATGCAACTAGGGAGGGAACTAGGTGTAGTGTAGGATGCAACTAGGCAGGGAGCTAGGTGTAGTGTAGGGTGCAACTAGGCAGGGAACTAGGTGTAGTGTAGGATGCAAGTAGGGAGGGAGTTAGGTGTAGTGTAGGATGCAAGTAGGGAGGGAGCTAGGTGTAGTGTAGGATGCAACTAGGGAGGGAACTAGGTGTAGTGTAGGATGCAACTAGGCAGGGAACTAGGTGTAGTGTAGGATGCAACTAGGCAGGGAACTAGGTGTAGTGTAGGATACAACCGCGGGAGAAGTTAACGACGCTAATGTAGGGCACTAGGTGTAGTGTAGGATACAATCGCGGGAGAAGTTAACGACGCTAATGTAGGGAACTAGGTGTATTGTAGGGTACAACCGCGGGAGAGGAAACTAGGTGAAGTGTAGGATACAACCGCGGGAGAAGTTAACGGCGCTAATGTAGGGAACTAGGTGTAGTGTAGGATACAACCACGGGAGAGGGAACTAGGTGTAGTGTAGGATACAACCGCGGGAGAAGTTAACGGCGCTAATGTAGGGAACTAGGTGTAGTGTAGGATACAACCACGGGAGAGGAAACTAGGTGTAGTGTAGGATACAACCGCGGGAGAGGGAACTAGGTGTAGTGTAGGATACAACCGCGGGAGAGGGAACTAGGTGTAGTGTAGGATACAACCGCGGGAGAGGGAACTAGGTGTAGTGTAGGATACAACCGCGGGAGAGGGAACTAGGTGTAGTGTAGGATACAACCGCGGGAGAGGGAACTAGGTGTAGTGTAGGATACAACCGCGGGAGAGGGAACTAGGTGTAGTGTAGGATACAACCGCGGGAGAGGGAACTAGGTGTAGTGTAGAATACAACCGCGGGAGAGGGAACTAGGTGTAGTGTAGGATACAACCGCGGGAGAGGGAACTAGGTGTATTGTAGGTTACAATCGCGTTAGAAGTCGTAGTAGATATGTTCAATGGGTAGGAGAAACGGACGTGGGCAATAGAACGGGAGCGAGAAACGTTACGAGATCAGTATAGGGAATATGTATTAAACAAGTTGGTTGAATTTTCATTCGCCGAAGAGTAGTATATGATAAATGTATAGAAAGAAATGATGTAGACAAAGAACGAGAGCGAAAAATGTCAGGAAACGGATAATGTTTGATAGAAATGGATATAAAAGTAATTTTAAATGTTGGAGATGAACGTATTGAAAGTAATGGTAAAAGTTCGAAGAAGAAAGAAGAAACGGATATGAAAGTTAAGTTAAATGTTCGGGAGAGACGTATACGAAACAACAAAATCAAGATGTAAGTCGTATTCGATCGATTTCTAGTTTGCGAATCAAAAATTTCTTTCTTTGTTATTTAATTGCTGTATGTTTAAAAATCGTTTAGATTACTGGAATCGTTTCTAATCAGATAATACGCTATAAGTCTTATATTTTACGGTTAAAAATTTCGAAAATACGGAACTAAGAACTACTTGATCGACCCCGAGTATGGTAATGCATACGAATAAGAGATATTTGCCCCAATAGACAAATAATATAAATTGTAAAACAACTTTCAATATTATCTCTATAAAGTGTTAGTAATATCGTAAATACTGACAAACGACTGACGACTCACGGCAAATATCCCTTGTTCCCTAGATCTGAAATAGTAGAAGAGACCTCAATATATAATTCTCATGTCTTAATCCGGCCCCGTAAGGTTCATTTCCGCTTGACAAATTTTCCACCCCGTAGACAATGGTCTTCTTCGACTATCTCTTGAAGGATCTATGGAGTGTGATGCGTGATAATATGTGATTGGTGCTGCCCCTGAATCCCTTGACATTGGTTTGTGTGGTGCCCTTCCAATAGAATTAACTATCAAACGTATTCAAGCCTCAGGTTATGCTAAATCCAAGAATGTCATACCCTAGTAATTTTAGACCCTAAGCCTTGTCGATATTTTCCCATGCACGCTACCCCGCCCTACCGTATGGGACCAGTATGTAGTTATATTTGTAGTTTAGAAAGATATGTTAAGTTGGTACAACAGTAGAAGCGATATAGCTTTATCTGTTTGTTTTCTGGCATTGCCGAGTTACATCGAAGCACAGAAATACCCCCTCTGCACCTTGCCTACTTCTTGCCTTTCCCTGATTCTTTTGTTTTCATCTATACGAATTAACCACGGAGGCGCATGGCTTAACGTGACAGAAAGTCGATGTAGGCTCTATTTGTTGTTCATTATTTAAAAGGTGCATTCATCGGGGCAGCACTATTCATGTACTCACAACGTGGTCAAAACAGAGATGGCGCTAGTGTACATTTTGTCATAAAAATCGTTTGTCGAGATTTTGAACCTTTTTAAGAGTGTAGTTCCCAGGTTTCTCCCAGGTCTATCCAGCCCCTATCCAGGTGAATCCCATCCCGGTTATGTCAGAAGAAACAAGCAGCTGGAGCTATCGTTTTTTTCTTAAACTCTTTGGAGTTACCAACTTGTAATATCCAGATAGTTTGGTTTGGTCGTACAAGTCTGGGGCCTTTGTTGTGTGTTTGAATTACAACTTATATCAAGTCTACATACATCCATTTGAGTATAAACTTGTGCTTCCGAAATTCAGAACACGCAATTTTGGCCCTTATGTTCTGTAGTATATAGGCATATTCGTAAACAATTGTTTGTTGCGTTGCAGATGGGTGGTCTAGCGAAGTCTCCGCTGGCTGGTTTGGCCGCTCTCGGTCTTGGTGGATTGGCTCCCGCTAACGCCGGTGGATTAAACCCAGCAGGTAATTGGAAACTTTTACTTTAAATTATCTGCAACAAAAATGGGATTAAATACAAAACTAGTATCTTAAGACACAAAGTTGAAAATGACACGGAAAAGTAGTAATTCCTTATAGAAATTATAGAAAATTTGTACAACTGGTTATAGATTGAAACATTTTTTTTTAAGTCAAAAAACTTATTTCTATCAGTCAAATAGAATTTATATGGTAATTGAAAATTCAAACAAAAACTGTAATATTGTCGTTTGACTTAATATCAATTTATAGCCACCGAGTTACAACATAACACAATTGGTCACAACACAAGTAACCCTTTCCAACCTTTATAGCTTTAGTCCTGTGCAAAAAATAAGCCAAAACTAAACTACCCCCTAATAACATGACTTAAGTAATCTCTTTATAACATAGTATAGCATTGTGAAAGTTTAATTGTCAACTACAAGTAAAACTTGTGTTGGTCTGCAGCCGCGCTGGCGGCGCTGGCGGGGTCCCAGCTGCGGTCGTCGGCGGCCCGTGGGACCGCGCCCGCCGCCGCGCCGCACTCGCACGAGATGACCGTGCCCAACGAACTCATCGGCTGCATCATTGGGAAGGTAACGTGACGTGCTTATACATTGACGATCACTGTACTGGTTGTAGAGGTTTTTGGTTGGTAGGGGAATTGGTTATTAAGTATGTAACAAGTAATTATTGTCCGGCCACCGAGAGAATGCGTTCCTGACACATTGTGTTTGAAATAACGAGGTAACTTTGAAAGGCTGTCTACGAAAACAAACAAAAAAAAGTCGTCTATTTTGACCCTACAAACAAATAATAAGCAATATAATAATAGCAGTTTTAATAGATATTGCAATACCCAATACACACAACTTACAAACAACAATATCTGAAAAACTAAGGAAATATGTAGACCTGAAAGATGAAATAACACGAATGTGGAACCTCCGCAAAGTCACAATAGTCCCAATAGTTCTTTCTACAACCGGTGTCATCCCTTCATCGCTGCAAGAATCTCTAAAAACAATAGATCTTCCGGAACTTACCTATATAAACCTTCAGAAAGCAGTTATTTTAAATACTTGCAGGATTGTCAGAAAGTTTCTACAAAATGACTCTACGTCTTCAGACCAAATACCTCTACAAACAACTCGAGCTGATGTAGACTTGGCTTAGGCCCGTGGACATCTCTCTTTTAAATCAGCTGTAAAGCTAGACTTGAAAAAGTTAAAAAGAAAAATAATAATAAATAATAATAATAAATCTCCAGAATTTATTAAATAATAAGCAATAAAATGATATTAAAACACACTGATTTTAAATTTTATAACTGATGGCTTACTGTAAGGGTAATAATTACTGATAAAATATGTATTTTTAAAAATGTAAACAACACTACTTCTAAACAGTACAAGGTTATGTACTTATGATATTTTCGTAGGGATGTGCTAAAAATATCAGTCAATTTTAAAGTTATCAATCAATTTCTAATAAAAAAGCAGAATTAGTAGCTTGGCTATAAAAACATGATATCGACGTAAATATGGACATGCTTGAAGCATAACTATTGCGGTTAGTGAAAGAAAATAAATCGGCAAATGTTCGATATGAAATAGATGAATTGGCTCTGCAGTACGGTCATCGGGTGCTGAGACTTATACCATATCATTGCCAATACAATGCTTTTGAGTTTCGTTTGTAAAAAGGCAGCAGTTGGATTTTCTTGCTAGTTCTTTTCCACCTTGGGCTTAGCTTCAAAATTAACGTTATACAAGTATCTATACTAATATTATAAAGCTGAAGAGTTTGTTTGTTTGTTTGTTTGTTTGAACGCGCTAATCTCAGGAACTACTGGTTCGAATTTAAAATTTTTTTTTTCGAATTTAAAGAATTAAGGGACCTTTTTACCGCGGGGAAAACTTCGCATTCCCACGGGAAACCGACTTCTACGCGAACGGAGTCGCGAGCGGCCACTAGTCTTTAATCTAATTATTTACGTTCCTACAATAAAACAATACTGTTTCGATTTTGTTTTTTATTATTTTACCTAGATTTTAACTCGTAACAACATAAAACTATTTTTATATTATAAATAAAATATAAATAAGATAAGCAAGTTTTTTTCTGTTGATTGAAAAATGATTTATCAATGTTGTTTTTTACCCCAACACTAATGGCATGTGTCACAAACGCATTCTCTCGGTGGCCAGACTATAGACGTTAATAATACGCGTAAAGTCGTCAGGAAATAAATGGATAACAAAATCCAACCAAGTCACGAGATGCGTTTTATAGTCCCAAGTAAGAGCACCTCTGCGCAATACGGGCAGTATGAATAGAGATACCCATAATGTGTACATTGCCATAGTGTTCATTACTGACCAAACACGGTTAAACAGTTGTATGATTGGGATAGCGCTCTTCTTACTCATTTCCTATATAGTGTATAAACTAATTAATGTTAATCGTCTGGGAAGTGTTACTTTTTATTCTTTATTCATAATTAAGCTAGAAATTGCTTTCGACCTAAATTTAATTTACGAGTTTAACGTGACTACATCGGAATATGTTACTTTTTCGTAAATTACCTTTCACATTAAATAAACAATAGGCATGATGACTGTGAATAAAATACACAACAATTATGCTACCATCTAATGAAACGTAAATAAAATATTAAAAAATAACAAGGTATTATTATAATTAAAGCGAGATTAATTAATATTTTTAAAAAATAAATCTACAAAATACTACAGTCCGCCATGATATTCTGAACGCCAATCAGAGCGAATGACGTCACTATTGAGCATGGTTCCCAACTTAGGGGTTTTCCCCCCAAATTTAGGGGGTAAATTAGTGGGATGGGATTTTTTTTTATTTTGTTTTTATTCTAAAAATTAACAATTTAGTTTTTTCTTATTGCTTTTTTAAAAATAGTCAGAAAAATAATTTATTTTTACTAAAATAATCGGTTATAGATATTATACGACCGTGCAGATTCCTTCTAAATCTTGAAAAAAAGAACTTTTCGAATTGAGTTTGGTCAGAAACTACCAACTTTTAGAGTCGTACGGAAGGATTTATAAAAATTCGAGTTGGTAACACTGCTCAAGAGTGACGTCAAAATTGACGCCATGACACTTTGGAGCGTTTTGGTGGGAATTTTAAACATAAAATTTTAAATTGATTTTTTTCATATAAATCATGCTTTTTTTCCGAAATATGATATTTTTTACAATAAGTATATATTTCTGAATATGATACAACAGTTTTTCAAAATCTGTCATCATGCCTATTAAAATATAAAAAAACCACAAAACATCCATCAAATAACTAGACCTACTCAATCCTCAACGCTTGATACTTGAGACAGAGATGGGCCGAGTAACACTTTTGCCGAGTACCGATTACCGAGTATTACTCGGTTCAATTTTTTTTTTACCGAGTACTCGGCCGAGTAACTCGGTTCTATCAAATACCCAATTTCGCGCACGTAAACAAGTACAAACGAACGCAAGTATATTTAGAAGAAAATTTGTTGGCAAATGGTGGACAGGGTACCAAACAAGGCATCATAACTTACATTTATTAAATTTTAAATAATGATTACTTTTATTACATTAGCATAATTTTGATTCTATTACTTGAGGATGTCAAAGATTTCCTCAATCAGTACGTTTTGATTAACACTGTTGTTTCAATTATATCTTCCTAAATATATTGCTTTCTTTAAACAAAGTATATTACTTTTTTGGTACTCGGTACTCGGCATTAGTATACCGAGTTTCTCGGCCGAGTAACGAGTACCAAAAAACCTGCCGAGTACGCCGAGTACCGAGTATAAACCGAGTACTCGGCCCATCTCTACTTGAGACTTTAATATGGATGATATGGCCTGCTGCAGGGCGGCACCAAGATCGCGGAGATCCGTCAGATCTCGGGCGCCATGATCCGCATCTCCAACTGCGAGGAGCGCGAGGGCGGCGCCGACCGCACCATCACCATCTCCGGGAACCCCGACGCCGTGGCGCTAGCGCAGTACCTCATCAACATGAGGTCAGTGGGGGGGACTGACTGACGTACGAACTGATATAGGGGCTGGGAAACTACAGACACAGACAGACATAGGGACAGACAAGATACTCCGGCGGACGAGTGAGGGAAACTAACAGACACAGACAGACATAGGGACAGACTTCTGGAGAAAACACTCGGGAAACTACAGACAGACATAGGGACAAACTTCTGCAGAACTCACCCGGCAAACTACAGACAGACATAGGGACAAACTTCTGGAAAACACACTCGGGAAACTATTAGACATAGGGACAGACATAGGAAGTATCTTCTGTAGAACTCACTCAGGGAAACTACAGACTGACATAGGGACAGACAGACATAGGGACAGACAAGATACTACTGAAAACTCGCTTGGGAAACTATCAGACACAGACAGACATAGGGACAGACAAGATACGTCTGTAAACTCGCTTGGGAAACTATCAGACATAGACAGACATAGGGACAAACTTCTGGAGAACACCCTCGGGAAACTATTAGACACAGACAGACATAGGGACAAACTTCTGGAGAACTCACTCTGGAATCTATCAGACACAGACAGACATAGGAACAGACGTGACACTCCTGAGAACTGGAAAACTGTCAGGAATGATTTGACGTTAGAAACGCTGATGCCAAATATCCTCCTGTTAGGAAACAAACGGGTGTAAAGTAACGAGAATACTATAAATGTCTAGTCCTATTGAAATTGATGACGCGCTCCTCCTAGCAAACAATCTTCCTCAAATGTATCCTAGAAAACTATCACAAAGGATTCCTAGTCCTTTATTATTAAGCCCTGTCAAAAATGGTACTTTAAAAACACGCTCCTCCTAGCAAACAAACTTCCTTAAGTAACAACAAATTCCCATCAAAATGTGTCCTGAAAAACTCTCACGAACTATTCCCGTTTACAACCTATTTTAAGTCCTGTCAAACTCTAGCCCTATCAAAACTGATTCCGGTCCTGTCAAAATCATGCCCCAGTCCTAGACTGATTTGGTCCTAGTGTTCCTAAGTGCATACCTGACCGGGCCGGTTGCGTTTTGAATTTTCGATGCAAAACCACGGGTCTCATCCGATGTCCCTTTCCTTTCCTTTCCTACATTTATCTATACGCCTATAGTCAATGTTAAAAAATGTTAAACGGTAAGTTAATATTATGGTTTATCGGAAGCGTTTAGTGAATTAAGTGGGCTCCGTCCTTTCCCAATTGAAATCCTAAATTACGTCTGAACCTTATCAATTTGCCTAGTCCGTCCTTAAACAAATCGACCAGCTAACCTTACCTATATTTTAACTTTATTTTTCCAAAGTAATTTATTTAGGTGCGGGTATAAAATAAGAATTACAGAATGTATTTTAGAAATATTTTCATTTTTCTGTATTTATCGTATATGAATAAGGTTTCACTTAGTTTGTCTAACTAAAATTGCTAATTTTGTGTAAGTTTACTTAGGAAATCATAAGTAAGGACGTCGTCACAGTAAGTCACTGCCAAACTATACTAAAATGATAGGTCTTCCTTTACCCAAAACGCTGTCAGTTTCACCAATTTTTCCCACACCACAATCTTCCTTTAAGCAGTAAAATAGGTCTTCTCCCAAAGCCACGGTGACCGAGAAGGTGTCATAACCGTAAGGCAGTTTTAAAACATACTCCGTCTACCTTTTCCCAAAGTAACTTACGGCCAATCTCAATAATCCGCTAGCAATTGACGCATTGTTAAATCTGTTACTATTTTAACATGATAGTCGTTCATATCAACACAAAAATGACTGGAAAAACGAAACAATCTTCAAGTTACCGAGGTTATAACTACAGTAGGAGTATTGAGACTGGCTGTGGCCCCCCCCTCCCCCGCTTACCTCCCGCTCCCCGGGTGAGCCCGTGGTGACCCCCCCCCCCCCCCGCCCCGCAGCGTGGAGCTGCAGAAGGCCAACCTGGAGGGCGGCGGCAACAACCCGCTGGCGTCGGCCATCCCGCTGGCGCAGCTGCTGACCAAGTCGGGCGCGCTCGGGGCGCTCGGCTCGCTGTCGGCACTCGGCCCGCTGTCGGACCTGCTCGGGAACTCGGCCACGAGTAATACGGTGCAAACCACGGGCGTGCATCGCAAGTACGCGAACAGACGCGACGAGGACCCGCCGGCCAAGTCGGCCAAGGATAGGAAATACAGCCCGTATTAGAGCGACGCTAAAACAGAAACGGAAAGTGACTGTGCGCGGGACGGAAATATCAAGCGATAGATGGCAGGGTTAACTCTGATTAGTGTGAGTGTGTGATTCGACCCGAGTCGGCAGTAGAAATGACGTGATTTCGATTTTGACAGCTGCACCTTTGCGTTTCTATTTTAGTTTGGTCGAGCTGAGGAATTAGTCGGTTGTAAAACGAAATTGTTATTTATGTTTTATTTTTATGAATCGCGCTCACCTGAAATCCGAAATAGCATCTAAGGGAAACGTTAAGTTAAGATTGACGGTTTGGAATTGTGACCACTACTAAAAAATCATTTGCCAATCGCATCGTCAGGCTTTAAATCATGTACTTTGTAAATAGAAGCGGATAGTTGACGTAGTGTTGGACTAGCGGGAATCAGAATAACTGGGGTAGTCGAAGTGGCAAAAGCGAATTAATCACTCTAATATTAAACAAAAATAATCAATCCTGAGTGATGATGATTTAATCGCGTTAAGTAAGGTATAACTGATTTCCAAAATTTGTGGCACCTTTTTTAGTTGTAAGTTATTAATCGTATACTTAAGCTTTTTTATAATGTCAGTTTCACGATGTTACCTTGGTAACGTGTTAATTTAGGCAGAGAAACATGAGAGTGTAAATAAAGAGCCGTTAATTATAATCCTTTGGTGTTTATTGTTTTATTTTACGGTTGAAAACTGTCAAAAAGATGTATTTGATTTTGAAGTACCTAGGCATTGAGACAATAGTAGGAGATATGTAGGATTGCTACCGCTGTAGACTATTTATATGCTTGGCAGTAAAAATAGTACATAACGTGTGAATTTGACATTAAAACAGGGTGAACAGCTGTATTCTGATCGCAAACGTGTGAGAATGTAATAGAATTAGTTAAAAAAATACACAAAATGTTTTTTTTAACGTAAATCGATTAGCATAGAGGTACAAGACTGTTTCTTTTTCTTCAACTATTTTAGTAGGTACAACATTAAATGAGGCTTATCCGTTATCAGATAGCACCTAGTTTTTTCTCAAATCACAGTTTATAAAATACAAAGTTTAAGTTATAAAATACTGAATTAATATGAAATAGCAGTTATGTCACTTAAATGAAATATTCAGCCCAGTCTTAAAGGCAGTTTGACTTAACTTAATCCACGGTCGAAAATATGAATATTCTAATATGTATAGTTATTAATACTAATTGTATTTAAATGGTAATGTAAAGATGGAAGCCTCACTGGCTTAGCTTAACTTTTAGATGGCGATTGATCGTTTTTTAGTGTGTCATTATTGTGACATGAAGTTTGAAAGAGTCAAATGTATTTTGACAGAAGCTCAATATAATGTTGCAGTTGTAAATCAGTTTCTAAAAACATAATGTGTCTTATTTTTATACATCGAGTTGAAGTCGGAACTAATAATAAAAGTTAAGACTATATGCTTGAAAACCTGTCAATTATCGATAATGACATATTAAGTAAGCGGTTGGCACGTCTTTACATTGCTTCTATGACATTGAGGTCCAATATTCGAGTGTTTTTCTAGCGCTACACACCCCCATAGGGGGTGTAGGCAGTCAGTTTTTAAATCATGTTATTTTTTAAACGTAGATGTTGTAGCATAACTTCAATATAATATTCGCTAGATTCTTTAAGTCAAAGTGTATGAGTCACTAAAATAAATTTATGAATATGTATTTGTTTTTTATTAGACCTAGTTGTAATTGTAAGTGTAGGTTGTCAAAGTCCTTTTGTCAAGAACCCCTCCTCTACCTGGCTTGATATTCCTGAACCTCGAGGCCTGCGAGTAACCTACATCCCGAGGATCAATCACCCCAATGTCCTGGTAAGAAGTTTCCTTTACATTTTAATTTGACTCCCAACACATCCGACCACTAACTCGAAGGAATTTGATTTTACCTCCTTGATGTCCAATCCGCCTCCAGCCACGTCCTCGGAGCAAGTCACAGAGCGGTTCACTGAATTGTTTAAAAACACTGATTTCGTTGTAATTTCGAATGTCAATGCCGTGTTCTAAGTGTCAGAATCGTTTCTCTTACAGTATGTTTGAAATCCGTAGGATCACGATGGAGACGGCCGGGCTGCCGCTGCCGGGCTACCACTACATCGCGCCCAACCACATTGTGAAGGCGCCCATCCATTGAATGAGAGCCCGAGGCCAGGACGCGCGCGCTGCCTTCAGGCTGGAGCCGCACCGGAGCTACTTCGTCCCGCCGCAGCGCGCCCTGGCCCCGATATACTTCCTGAAGTAACCACCACTATGTTTACATTTGTTACGATTTTATGAATATTTTAGATATTCTTATATTTATTCTCCAACGTATTCGAGAGCTCGGAATTGTAATTGCGAAAATATTAATGTTAACGACTGAAAAAAGATCGCTCGCTGCGAATTTCGAACGGCGATTTTGTGTAATTATTACTTTTAAAAGACATTAGCGTTTCGTTTGTCCGCTCGGAGTCCGCGGCGCGCGAGTCAATCGGTTATGCGACAGAAATTAAGATTTACTGATCGAATTTACTATGGGGTTAAGCGGTCGCGTATCTCAATTATTGGATTAATTTCATCGTAAGCTGTACTGACCACAAGGAAGTAATGTTCAAATAATGTTATACAAGGGTCGTCGTAGATAGGAAGTAGCCGCGTTACTACGACCTCGCTGGCGTAGCGTAGCGTTAGTATAGCAAACAGAGTGAGAGGGTTTAAGACAATATTTGTAAATAATAAATCGTACTGACCCGGAATATTAGGTATATAACAGAATCAGCTGCGTCGAGAGGCGCGGCGGGAACCGATGGGATCAAATCCTTTAAGAAATCTTACATTAAAACGGCGACAGAGGCAAGATAACACACTTATACTTACTAAAAAAATAAAACTTATAAAATACAAAAGACGTTAGATGTATAAAATAGTGTTGCTAAATGTGATAGTCTTATAATTTTATTTAACATTTGACTATATATATCTGTACATCGGCAATCGGAAATTTATAAGTCGATTTAATAATATTGGTCTAGGGATCAAAGCCAAAGATTGTTAAAGTTTGTTTAACATTAATAATGTTGTGGATTTATGCTAAATTATTCTGAGAGTAGTTAATGAGTAGTATTTTTAACTTAGAACAAGTTTATTTAAATTTATTTTTTAATTACCCTCTCCGGACTGCTCATTGTAATTAGTATTAGATGAGGAATATAGAGTTTAGTCCTGTGGTATTCAAACAAATTTCCAAAAAAAGTAAAAAAAAACTTGTAGGCTACGTTTTAGGATTAAGGTTAATATAGGACCAGTGTAATGAAGGCTTTCCAGTAATAGCTTACAGATGTAATGCCACGACACGAGAAACCAGTGCCAAACTTAATAACAATGGAACAAATATTAAATGTAGCAACCTGTATTATCGGGTAATATTTTTATTTATCTACATAAGCAACTCGTAGGTTAGTATGTATTTGCTAAATTAAAGAACTTCACCTATATTCTTTCGCACCTAGTTTCTAAGACACGTTTAGAATAAAAAAGAACATATCCCATGGACATATTTTATCTCCCCATGTCTTCCCGTCAGTATTTCTCATATTTTGTAATTGTTAAATTAGGGAATGAATGTGCCAAAATAAACATGACTTAGTATTTATTGGCGCGCGAGTGCAAAAATGTTATTTTTTTATTATTTTTCGTCGGATTATGCTAGTCAATTGTTCAGAAATGAAATTGTTGTAATGAAACAACAAGCTAGTCAAAATTGTTTTTAATTGGTATTTTTTTATATGAAAATATTTTTCTTTTTTTTGTTGTATTATTTTTTATCATATTGGAAATTATATGTTGTGTCACTTGAAGGAAGGTAGCAATAATGAAATTTTGATAAAATCAATTATTTATAGCGTAATGAAATTGGAATTAAGATAATGTACTTATAGAGCTTTGTACACTTGTACTAAACAGGTTAATGAAATATAGATATTGCGTACTCTGCAAAGAGGTAAACATGGTATAAAGAGATGAGATATAGCTGTGATTATAAATTGGCGCACTTTTGTGCATTGGTGTTGGTAAAATGCGATAGTCGAGTAGGCACAGTCGTGTGGTTCTAGCGAAGGCTTATAGAAGAAGCACGTACATAGCTAGGTAATACAAAAAAAAATGTATGTCGTGTAAATTGCAATTATAATACAATTTAACTGTATTAGTTGGTTGGTGTTGTCATTATTAAATATTAGTACAATCGAGTTTTAAATAATAATAGTGATTAGTGTTATTTGACAAGTTTATTTTGACAGTTTTTAAATAGTATAGGCGCGGAAATTTGACTGCCCTCAATTTAATTTTTATAATCGACTATTGTTATTTATTGTTATTTTTATTTGCTCAATTTAATAATTGTTTATTGTAAGTTAAGGCTTGGAGCTTTAGTTAGTTTTGTTGATCTGTTAGTTATTTTATTCTATTTAATAATTCGATTACATTACTACGTGTTGTCGTGTCTGCAATCGCGGATAAAGTAAATAAAAATAATATTGTAAGAATAATTATGTGAAATCTCACTCAATATGATCTGATTATTAAATGTTTTTAAATATTAACTGGCGATATTGACGTAAAAATAGAACATGTACTTATATAATAAACAAACTTGAGCACAGTTTTGATGATATTGGTGCCTTTTTTTTTCAAAAATGATTGCTTCTTAAAACTATTTTCTATTATTTGGGCACAGCATAATTAGCCTTTATTGACAGGGTCAAACGGCGCGGTATCATAGTGTATTAAAAAAATATCAATTTTAGCTAATATTTTAATAAATGTATTAGTTAATTTTTTAGACTATATTCATGTAGGCACAGAATTTTTGAATTATGTATTGCACATTTTTGTAATCCCTCTGTGCTATTTCGAATCTGTTCTTGAATTGAATGATAAATTCATTTTAAATGTTGATATATAAATGCAGTAAAGATAAAATATTTGTGGTTAAAGACACAGGTTTGCATTGTTAACGATTGGGTAAAAGGGTTGTGTCATTTGTTATCAATTTACAATATTCATATCGCTTCAATCCTATTTAGAGACAATTCAAAAACACGTGCATAAATTACGCTGTCATTTTACTTAAAAGTAGTTACTTACCAGGGTAAATATAATTATGAAACAATTAGTTTCACCGAGATTCACGTAAACTTGTCTAGTTCAAAATAAATGTATTCCAAATGCTTATAAACTGTGCTTTATATAAAAAAAGTATTTTAAATGTTTAATTTGTATAAAACTATTTTAATCAACTAACAGAACAATAAAATGCATGCTATAATATTAAATATAATCGATGTACTATCTTGTTTCTGGCATAGTCTGCGTTGTATACGAGATTTTAAAAGTTTACAGTTATGTATATTTCTATATGACGAAAGTGCGCTTTTCAGATTTGGCAAATGAATATCACAAAAGTAATTGAAACAAATATATTCATGCGTTCCAAAAATGTAGTTTCCACATATTTATTTGTTTAATCTGTGCAAGAATCCTCTCTCCTTAGAATCAGTTATCGGTTGTTTCAACACCTAATATATTTAGTAGACTATGCCTTACTTATCGTACTCATTTAGCCTTAGTATTTTATAGCACTTATCGACTGATAGTTAAGTGGATATCAACTAAAGAACGTATTCACTCGTCATCTGCAATTTTAAGAGCATTTATTTTCACAAAAAATGAATTTGTTATGGAATCTTCTTTATTATAAGATTTGTCATATCTTTTTGAAAATATCACTGTACTCTAAACATATCGTAATCTTTTCGTGAATTGATAAATGTTAAAATATAAATGTTATCTCTACTGTTTACTGTCACGACGTTCTTTTAAGTGTTTGTTTTCATTACGTTAATTCAATAAAGTGTGTAAATAAAATTTGGGATATTATTTATGAGGAAACCCACATGATTGGATGATTATTCATAAATTGCATCTACCAACCCGCACCGAGCCAGCGTGGCGGATTACGGCTCAAACTGGCTGTTTTTCATGGGTAGTCCTTTATAAATACTAGGAAGTCAAAGACCCTTCCGCAGGCTCTAGAAACGTTTTAATATGCTATACCTACCGAGCAGCATCTCTGATCCTTTGTTCTCATATTATTACATTAGCAAAATATTATATTCGCAAAATATTATATTCTCAAAATATTAGAAGTACAATCGAACACAGTGAAAAATAAAAATGAATTTATTCAAACTAAAATCTCTCTTTATTCCAATACCTAGGCATCATAGAAACACTCGAACGTAATACAATATTAAAATCAAAATTGCAGTATCATACAGTATTGCAAGATTATTTGCATTAATCATTAATATACTATAATTAATAATAACTGAAACTAAACAAATCCCGCGTGAAGTGCATACAAGTTTTCACAAATGGCACCTGTTTCCAAGCACGACGATTGGTACAGCCGCTCAACAATAAAAATTACAAAAGTATATGGAAAATTTATGGGAGCTTATTCAACGCCGCTAACATGGTTAAGCATTCTATTGATTGAATTTTGTTGGATAAACAGTCTGTGATAATGCAATTAATTTTTCTATCATTTTCAATGTATTTTAAAGATCTTTTTTTATCAGGGCAGTGGAAAGCACTTTTTAGCAATATTTAATTTTGAATTTGAGCTTTTACTTTTACATTATACATCAAAAACAATTGATAAATAAAGACTGACACTAGTACAAACATAGGTTTTTCATTGTAATCTGACAGGAACTATTATAGCAAAGAGTTTATCTATTAAAACTTCAATATAAATGCACATAATATTATGTTAATGCATATCTTCAGGATTATATGATGATGACAAATATTTATTATTTCTTCCCTCAAATTAAAAACATTTTTCGCTGTGATTGTTCTTTGTGTAATATTTTGAGAATATAATATTTTGCGAATATAATATTTTACGAATGTAATAATATGAGAACAAAGGTCTCTGATTTGACAAGTAGGTTGTTAGTCTAATTGGTTAGTTCGGCCAACTTGCTTTAAAATGATTTCCGTTCGCGTCGAAACCGACTCTCAAGGGGTATAGTCACCCTCTTTTAATTAATATTTTGCTTCCGCTGCAATGACACTACTTTCGATCGATGCGCCCTTCGGAGCCCTGTCACGCTGACGGGCTCATACCGCACCGCTAAGACAATCTATGTACTTAGTTGAAGTGTATGTGAACTGCTAGCCAGCAAGTGTACTATAGACATTGGATTCAGTGAACACCAGGACGATAGCTAGGATCTCTCTAGCTATCTTGCAGCGTATCCAGTAAGCCATTGCACGCTTTGATCGAGTGCTATTATATAAATTGTCATATCTGCCACCCACTGGGTAGAAAGGTGAAGTGGTAGAGTAGGTACATCAACCGCACCGCCGAATGCCAGAATGGCCGTGTAAAGCTCCTTGACGCCTGAGCTTGCGAACACCACTACATCCAGCTGCCAACTTAATGACATTTTGTCGTATAGCACAGCAGTAATAACGAGTTAGTTCTCCCCTTTATTTGGTACATAGCTAAGCTTGAACATAGTTTTTTTGGCGCTAAAAATAGGACGGTAGTGTCTACCCAGACTTCTCTGAACAGAAGGAACACTAGTAAAACAACCAGTCTGTCGCTAAAAAACCAACACTAAAAACAATAATATAAGTATTAAAAGAGGCACTCCTTAAACTTGCACTATACAACGAACAAGGAATGTAAGTCTCATCAAAAAGTTAGGTAAGTATGTAAGTAGGTACCTACATCAAGTTTCCTAGTTAATTCGGTTTTTATTTTTTTATTTATAAGATATCGTGAAGAGATACCTAAGACTCTAGGTATCTCTTCACGATGCCTACCATTGCGTCTACGTTAGGTAATTGTTATGTAATTTTCCAATATTTGTCCAGCTTAAATACATAAGTAGGTTATTTTATTGTTATTTTCTATAGTAATACTAGTAGGTATACTTGTAAATCAAAATATTAATTTAGTGGCTAATGCAAACGTTTACCTACGTTTAAACACGAAGGTTGTTGTCTTTAAAGTTATAGCTATGTATCTAGGTAGGTACTTAAATGATTTTAGGATTGAAATTAGCGGCGTCATGAAAGTCTTCGTATAATGGGCATTATTGTAAATACTTACCTAGTTCTCATAATTAGGCTTGCTATCTATATTTAATAGTTAGATACTTACCTATACGCAGCGGCTTAGGCTGTGCGTTGATCCATCAGTCAGTCATTCAGGACAAAGGGTTTTTTTTATACTTTTGTAGGTGGCTTAAGATGTTATTGATATCATTAGACAATTTTTAACGTCAATTCAATTATTCGTTAATTTCATCTGATATTCATTTATTTATTTATTTTATTTAACATTTTATGTATTTACACACAATAACATAGGATGTAAAAAGCACTTAAAAATAAACTGGACGTAGTTATGCAATAGGGATCCAATCCACATAATGACAGTTTCGAGAAAAATGAGATTTTGTTAAAATAAGGTGAAGAAAAAAAAGTATTAATGTTTTTGGAAAAAATTTAATGCAATACTGTTGAATAGATGTCTTTTTATATATTTTTTAAACAAATTTTACAAATACAATATTAGTATTGTTATTTTATAACAAAAACTCTCCTGGATCTTTGTTGCAAAAAGGATTCAATGTGGATTGGATCTTTATAGAGACATATATTTATGTTGCATAAATATGTGTTTAGGGTAGTAAATAGATAATTAAATTTGAAATTATTTATTGTTTACACAAATTATTAGTCATTAAAGTTTTCTACGACCATTTCAAAATCAGGATTACCTGAATGGCCTTCCAAATCATCTTCAATGCTATTATCGTCTTCAAGACAAACATCAAACTCATGTGCATCTTTGGGTATAAGATGCAACACGCTCTTTAAATCCTTCAACTTGTCCTCTGATATTGCTTTACCATTTGGCCAAAGAGGTGCCATCATATTTAGATATAATAGCTAGTTTTCTGACCGTACCCAAAGGGTAAATCGGGACCCTATAACTAAGCCTCCGCTGTCTGTCTGTCTGTCTGTCTGTCTCCGGGCTGTATCTCATAAACCCTGATAGCTAGAAAGCTGAAATTTTCACAAATGATGTATTTCCGTTGCCGCTATAACAACAAAAATTAAAAAATATATATATTAAGGGGGTCCACATACAATAAACGTGTTTTCTTTTCGTATTTTTTGCTCAATGTTAAAAGGTAACGGACGCTTCAAATTTTCACAGAATATTTACTTGTATATTACCTTTCAAAATAAATAATTAAATAATAATAAAGTTAATATTAAAGGGGGGCTCCTATACAACAAATGTATTTTTTTTTCAAAATTTTACTTGATCTTAATAAACAGGTAGAAAATTATAGTACTGGACCCTTCGTGCGCGAGTCCGACTGGCACTTGGCCGGTTATATCTTAACCTGCATGTAGTATTCAGGTGTATACAAACGCTGTTGATGCTTAAAGGCCGATTCAATTTTACCGAAATCGGAATAGTAATATTAATTAAAAAAAAAACTATATTACTTATTCTTATCTACACTAATATTATAAAGAAGAAAACTTTGTGTGTTTGTTTGGTTGCCATGAAAAGGCTAAAAACTATTTCAAAAATTCTTTCACTATTCGAAAGCTACATTAACCACGAGTAACATAGGTAATATTTTGTTTTGGAAAAAATAGGGTTAAGATATTTGGGTTTTCCGGACACAAGGTGTAAAATATCAACCAGAAAAGTTACTTATTTTGCGTACGCTACCTAAACTATTAAAGATAGAACCATAAAATATTCTTATGAATTGTAGACCTTATAAATGTATAAAAAAAGTCCGCGACACACTATACCTATCTATGTCGAGTGAGGCACAGCAAGCATTTTTTTATTTTAAAATCTTGAATTTTTTGCACTACATTTAAACGCGTTGATTTACCCATTCTAAAATAAATAATTTCATCACTATGTACTGTTTATGTAGATAATATTTGAATGATTCAAATTGGACGTTTGGTTTTGAAGTCATGTTGAAATTAAAATATTACGATTTTTGCTGCACGATGAACGAAACTTTATAGTAATATCCTTCTAATATTATAAACTAGAAAGTTTGTAAGTATGTAGGGATGTTTGTTACTCTTTCACGTAAAAGCTACGGGAAGGACGGATTTGGATGAAACTTTACAGTAATATCGGTTACACATTAGAATAACACAGTTGGTACTTTTGACCGCGTAAAAAAATTCTCATTCCCACGGGAAACCAACTTCCACGCGAACGGAGTCGCGGGCGGCCAGTATTAAATAAATTAATATGTATTTCATGACGTTTTCTAAATATTATTCTAAAATTTATTAAAACAAAAGGTTACAAGTTATAAAAATACGGAGCATAATAATATCATGCAATAAGAATCTTTATAGATTTCGTTTATAAAAAAGTTTTAGGTTTGCACACAAAATATCCAAAGTTAGTTGGTCACCAAGTACATTTAAATTATATAATTTTAATAAAGAACCATGTGCCACGGATCTTTGTAAAACTTACATTGTCGACATTTATTTAATTATGCAAACAAGATCCAAGTCACTTGGACTATGTAAGAAAATTAAGAAGTGTTTATGGCACGGGACCATGAAACTTGGATCTGTATTGCAATTTTGAATAACTGAGGTCTCGAAGTATCAATTGCCATGGATCTTTTTATGTTTAAGCAAAACTGTAAGTCTCTGTGATGGTATCTTTGTAGCTAGTGATTTTAACCCCTAATTTTCTTTTAATTACTTTGAACTTTATAGGGCCTATAAAAAGTTCATTTTTAAGCCGAACTGCATTCATAGATTGATTTTGACAAAGTTGTGGGTTGGATCCCTTTTGCATAACTACGTCCACTATAAATACAAGGGTCTTACTTATTCCTAAAGAAATCTCTTCCAGTAGACCAATAATTGAAGAGGGGGTATAGAAGCAATTTTGTGTGTAGGTACAATAAATATACAGGGTGTTTGGTGGGCGAGTAGCCAAATGAAAATGGCGGATAGCTTAGGCTATTCTTCCACTTATTAAATTGCATTTTGGTTCAAGTTTTAGAATTTATTAAAAAAAGGGGGACTGAAACCCAACTCTGCGGCACACCCGCAACGAGATCAGCCCAATCAGAGTAAGACTCTTCATGGCGAACACGCTGCGAGCGGCCACGAAGGTAAGAGTCGAACCAGGATAGTGCGGGAAGTGCAATATTCAAGGATTTAAGGGTACCGAGAAGAATGACACAGTCAACAGAGTTGAAAACGTTACTGAAGTCTAAGAGAATAAGAATAGTGAGAAATTTATTCTCCATGGCCCAGCGAATATCATCCGTGACGTTGATGAGCGCTGACGTAGTGCTGTGGCCAGGACGAAAACCAGATTGAAAGGGGTTAAGAAGATGGAAAGACGAAAGATAACTACTTAAATAGCTGGCCATGTACTATGTGCTCGAGGACTTTAGAAAGGAAAGGTAAGATGGAGATAGGTCAAAAATCTGAAAAATACGGATTAGATTTTTTATTTAGGTAAAGGAATAGCATAAGCATATTTCCATGTGCGGGGAGAAGTTGAGATGGATAGGGATAAATTAAAAATATCAGTATGAACAGGAAGTAGCTGAGGAAGAATCAAGGTCACCATTTTTGAGCACACACTATCATGGCCAACAGCTGCAGAGCTAATAGATAAAACAGCTTTCTTGACACTCCTCGGAGGTATTGGAGAACACGAATTGAGGATGAGTGGAAAGGGTATCGGCAAGATTCTTCATCGTCAAAGACTTAACACTAGAATCCAAAATACTAGGAGGTGTAGAAAAATGTGTATTGAGTGTCCTAAGTCAAAATCCTTGACAGAGTCATTAGAACATTTGCCGATACCAACGGACGGAGTAGCATATTCATCTAGTATCAAAGTTTTTAAGGAACCATTGTTTAGGCCCCTGGAGTGGTTTTGTGTAGTAGTAGGTAGACCACCCTACCGCCAGGAATTTTTTAAAACCAGCCCATAGGCACCTGACTTGGCGAGTACCTACCTACACAGTGCTTAAAGTCAAGAATCAAATTACCATTGATTTGTAAACGATAATTTTAGTTGAATTCAAAAAACAGCAGCTGTAGAAAAGTTTTACGATAGGTACCTACCTACTAACCTATTGAACGGTTTTAAAAAGACAAATGTTCACGAGGCATGTTTGTGAAATGCCGTAAATCAAAACTTATTTACAATATCACAAATATTGATACCAAATGCGTAAATATCGAGTAGGTAAATATTTTTTTAAATCTGCTATAAAGGTCAGTCAGAAAAAAACATTTTCACACTTTACATTTGGCGTTTCGATACACGTTACAGTTCAAGATGTCTACAAAAACTTATTATTTCGTTATTTTAACTGCCTTGTTATTGTTTTCATGTAAGTACCTACCTCATTTAGATATCTACTCTATAGGATAGCTGCCCCCCAAACCAAGTGGCACGTTAACAAGGGAATAGAAAAAATATGTAAGAAACTTTCATTTTTGTCAAGCTACAATTTGACAGTTTCATACATTTAAATTCTATTCGCTCGCTAACACCAATTTCTACTGCCACTTGACTTGGGGCGCAGGTTTGAAGGACGTCATACTGTCCTTGTAAAGGTGAAGAGTTGAAGATCGACCTCCTTCGACTTCGAGCTTCCGACGATAGCTCAATTCATGAAGAAAGAGTCTAGGCGCTTCTTCGACTCTTCCCCCCACCACCCCAACCACCTGGACCCACGCAGAAGGCGACCGAGAAACGTTCTTCTCGATTCGGACGACGAGATTCACGTCGTAAACAATCTGCGTCCGCCAGACCGCGACGCCCTAAGCTGAATTCAGTAGGAACTAGAGTAGTGTCAATGATCGCGACGCCCTAAGCCGAAGTCCGTAGGTACCCAACCGGGTGCCCTTAGTAATCACATCGTAGGTAGGGTCAAACTTGCTTACTGGCTGAGTGCCTTTTGCGCTCGCCCCCAAGCCCGGTGAAACTGTGAAGGCCGTCAAGGGGCCAACAGCAAATGAAAATTCGAAAAAAAAATCGCAGTTTTAGAAGTGTGTACCTATAGATATTTTGATTTTTGTCACGCGTGCTTAAACGTAACTAGTGGGTAGGTACCCGCGACTTTGTCTACGATAGAAGTAGTTTTCGTTGGAATGAGATTTTTTCCCACGGCAAAGAGTAGCCTATTTTCAACCTAGGCTATTGAACTATGTCTATCCAAAATTCATTAAAATCGCTCCAGCCATTTTGACGTGAAAGCGGAACATACAGACAGAAATGCATTTTTACATTTATAATTTTACTAGTGGCCGCCCGCGACTCCCTTCGCATGGAAGTCGGTTTCCCGTAGGTAAGAGAAGTTTTCTCGCGGTAAAAAGAACCCTATTTTTTGTAATTTTTAGTTATTTTGATGTACAGCCTATATTACTGCAAACTTTCATCCAAATCCGTCCAGTAGTTTTACATATAAATGTAATACATATAAATAACATAATACAAATTCAATATAGGTACCTATTTAAAAATAAATGGTATGTGTCGTTTGCATTATTTTGCACGGAGACGTCGTAATTTTAACCGCACCTTGTGCACCGCCGGCGAGTACCAAGTCAAGTTGCGCATCTCTTGAGCAACAAACGTGCTTTTTTTCTAACCTGCTGGCAATTATGTGTAAGAAGAAACTGGCCTTGTCACAACTCTCCTAGGTCTCCCCAACACTCGAATTGAGAACCTACTTTTTAAAGCCGCTGGGTTATTATGTAAGCCAATGGTGATCGAATGTTATTTTTTCAACAATTCTAGATAACGTTAAAATTGATGTAAGTAATATAAAGTTTTTTTGGGATTAATGGATAGATAATCAATGTCGCCATCTATTAAGCCCAACACCGTGATGATTTTAATTAATTTTAACCTTTTCCAGAATTGTTGAAAAAATTACATTCGATTACCATTGACTTACATAATAGTCCCACCGATTAAAAAGTTTATCCTATAGTTATACAGGGTGATTGGTAATGCTATACATTCCTTCTAAGAGGTTAAAGTAGAGCTTATTTGCAGTCAATTAAGGCATATCATTCCATGTCCGAAAATTTATAATTTCTGAGATATGCAACATTTAAGATTTTTTATAAAAAACCCCATTTTCGAAGTTCAAATGAATTATTTTAGTGAAAAATTCAAAATTGAGTTTAATGTTTTGTTGTTTTACGGTAGCTTGATAACTAAAATGATATTTCAGATTCAAATTTGCTAAAAATAATCGACCTTATTTTAGAATAAGTCAAGAAACCAAGAACAACTTTTAAAAAAAGTTAAGTCTTATGGCAATAAAGAGCGATTTTCAAAAAAAAAGTCCAAATAATGTTGCGTACATATTACATAAAAAACTTCCTTACTTAATTAGCTATTCAAAAAGGTACATTTGTCATACTAAAACTAAGTATTTGATTGACAACTCTACTAATAAAAGAAGTTACCTCTCTCTTAGATCGCCTCTACATTGTGGTTACCGCGCACTTTTGCAATGTTTTCTTTGATTGATGTCGACGTCTTGCACAAGGATAATGCAAAAACATTTAAGATCTGCCGTTAAATTTTTTTTTTTTGGAAAGCCAAACCTTCTAGTGTGTAGCTTTTGCCGTTAATTAGAAAAAAAGAGTATGCTGAGTAAAGAAAGAAAGCTAACTACATCTTTTTCATTAATCACTACACATCACTTGTTGTTTTTTCTTTGGTCGATGTCGCCAACTCTTCTGGTGGTTGCTAGATTTCTGCGAAAAACATCTATCATTTCTTCGTCTACTTCGCCAAATTCGAGGTCTACTAGATTCACTTGTTCGGGCGAATACAAGCTTTATTTTTCTGAGACGTCGATACGTCCCAAAAACATTCTAACGTTTGACACACGTCGATTACGGAAACGCAACAAGTACTTTTTTGCTGTAACAGCGTTGCCGTTACACAATACGTAAATAAGAAGAATGTCTGAGTATTCTTCATTAAAAAAGGCCCTCGCCCACAGCATTTTTTGAAGCGATGCTGTCGTGCGTTAGCATCGATATCGTAGACTAGCAGTCGCTGACAGTGTGCCTTCATAGCCACGATTCAGTCGCGATGCGTTAGTATTGTCTTTACATCGATACAGTTGCGATAATGTAGCGCGTTGCAAATTCGACTAACATGCCTTTACTTAACGCGCGACAGCATCGCTACAAAAAGTCTTCGAAGGCAAGGATCTTAAATGATACCATTTCAAGAGTTCTTAATGAAAATATGCAGTAAGTTTTCTTTTAATAGAGGTCACTTTTTTCGCGCTTAACACATTTTTTTTCTATTTGACTGCAAAGGCTGCACACTTGAAGCCCTGGCTTTTTACAAAATTTATTTATTTAACGGCAGACTTTAATGATATTGCATTATCCCTGTGCAAAATGGCGACATAAACCAAAGAAAACGCTGCAAAAGTGCGCTGTAACCACAAAGTAGAGGCGTTCTAAGAGAGAGGTTACTTCTTTTATTAGTAGAGTTGTCAATCAAATACTTAGTTTTAGTATGACAAATGTACCTTTTTAAATAGCTTATGAATTGGGGAAGTTTTTTATGTAATTTGTACGCAACATTATTTGGACTTTTTTTTAGAAAATCGCTTTTTATTGCTAGAAGACTTAACTTTTTTAATAAGTGTTCTTGGTTTCTTGACTTTTTCTAAAATAAGGACGATTAATTTTAGCAAATTTGAATTTAAAATGTAATTTTAGTTATCAAGCTACCATAAAACAACAAAACATTAAACTCAATTTCACTAAAAAGATTCATTTGAACTTCGAAAATGGGGTTTTTTATAAAAAAACTAAAATGTTGCATATCTCAGAAATTATCAATTTTCGGACATAGCATATTATGCCTTAAATGACTGCAAATTAGCTCTACTTTAACCTCTTAGAAGGAATGTATCGCATTACCAATCACCCTGTATATAATTGAGTGGTCACCTAACCTTAATCTAAGTATTTGAATTCTAGATTCATCATCGGCTTGTGCTTCAATGGGATCAGTAGCACCTCGATCGCAGACGTATTATACTGGTGTACCTGACAATGAGAGTTCAACTATGTCTACTACAACACTTGGATTTGAGGATGATACGGGAACAACAACTAACGCTTAGTAAGTACATGTGTAACACGCATCAGCCTGAAAGAAGAACTTAGAAAAATATATTTTTTGTAAAGTAACTACATAGACAACATAGTGTATATCTACTTAGGTATACTTCTTTACGTATTTTAATAAGTTTTATGTTTTCAGTTTTCATTGGACTTAATTGTGCGTACATATAATATTCGATAAACAACCTTTATTTAAAAGAAATGTTTTACTTACCTATATGTAGAAACTTCAATTGTGAAGTTAAGTTAATGTGCTCCACGATTCAGCGAAAGTTATTTCAGCGACATTTCATTTTAAAATAAACAAGTCTTTAATGAAATGACATGATAATACTGTGATGTCGTTAAGGTTTGTTAGCAAAACCGGGTCCCTCTGTTAAATTAGGTAAGTACCTACCTACCACAATTTTGACTAAAATCTACAGGATTACGTCAAATTGGTAGGTAGTTGATAAGCACCCTGGTCGAATTGAAATAATTCGTGTAAAATGGTTTTTATTCACTTGTTTGTTTTGTGGACTACTTATTGACTAAGGGAGCCAGGTTGATTCGCTAGTGGTTATTATATCAAAACATGGGAACGACATCAAGTTAAGGCTCGTTCATACCTTCTTCACTACTAGGTACTACCACTTGGGGCAAAGATGATGTCTAGAATACAGAATAATGATGCGGCTTAAGAGGAACAAAAGGATTTTTTTATATTGTTATTAAAAAAATAACAAAGGTTACCGTAGTTAGGTCTACAGTCATATCCAAACTCAACTAAACTTTATTTTCCCCCTGTTGATCAATATAACATTTATAAATTTTGGAAATATTATAAAAAACCAGCTAAGTGCAAAGAGTTGCGCAGCTATATAAACGTCGAAAAAACAACGAGTAGGTACCTACCTATTTGTTGTTATTGCGGCTAGAGCAAAACAGTATCTATACCTACTCATTTTAACTCTACGTCTATACCTATAACGGTTTTAACCCAAAAACATATTTGTGAACGGAACACAACATTAAATAAAACAAGTAGGTACCCAATCATAAATATTGGTGACACTACTGAGCTCCGCACAAGTAGGAACCTACCTACCTATTAAGTTTTACCTATCACAAGTAAGTTAAAACAACGGTACCTAAGTAGTCTTTCAATAGTGATCCAGTTTGAAATCATAACATTAATTTAATTAAACAGATACATACGCAGATTTGTTTTTATTGATGCCTGCGTGAAGGTATAGGATAGGTACAATAACAAAAGTGCTCGGTGGGCCAGTTTTGATATATTTTAAGATAAGATACCTAGGTATTCAAAAACATCAGAAATCAAATATGTAGGGAATAAACTGAATTTAAAAGGCTGTTGGTCATGGATATACTTAAAGGAGGCCTATAGTCAAAATAGACTGTAGGAGAGTTGAATATGATGATACAAAGGGAGGTTAGAAGATACTTAATAAAAATTAAAAAAAATAATGTAGGTAAGCGACCATAGTAGAAAAACAGTTTTCATATTATACTTCGTTGCTGCATCCTACGAGATTCAAGAAACCTGTAGTACGTTTTCTGCTGTACTGCATCATCACACGATTTTTAGATCCTATTTTAAATAAAAATAAAATCGAATATTGACTCAATACCCACTCACTACTACGGTAGCCGGTGACAGATGGCGCTGCAATCATTCGTTTTCCGTGTGATGCATCATCCGCGTGTGCGCTGTTAAAATTAAGTTAAAAAATAGTGAAATTAAGTAAATTCTATCATATTTGTTATAAAAATGGGTAAAAGAACCAGTGAGAAGACAGATGATGAAATAAAAAAGAAAATTAAACAATTGCAAAGTGAGTTGTGACGTCAAAAACCTCCGGATGGTTACCAAACAGAAGGTTAGTAACGTTTAATTATGTACGTTCGAAAACTAAATATGATGCTACCTAGTGGGCTGTGCGATTCGTAAATTACAAACTTTGTGTTGAAAAACAATAATACGGCGATGTAGTTTTGTCAAACATATTTTTGAAACCTAACGGTTAATTGAAGGCTAAATTTAAAAGAGATAAAATATCTCAACGTATCAATATATTTCCTCAGTGGTGGCACAAAATGCCATCCGGAAATATTTTATACCTACCCGCATATTTTTGATACTTTATTTAACATATTATTAATTTTTTCCTAAGGGGTAACACGCGATGTTGTCCGGGAATTATTTATTTTCTTAATAGGGCGGCACGTGATGTCATCCAAAAAATAAAAAAATTCTGAGTTGAGAAATTTATTCATATTTAACATTTAATAAGTTTATTTTCTAAGGGCTAACACGCGATGTTATCCGGAAATAACTTCTTAATTTTCTTAATGGGGTGGCATGTGATGTCATCCAGAAAATAAAAACTGAGCTAAGTGGAGAAATTTAATCATAATTAACATTTTATAAATTTATTTCCTAAGGGGTAACACGTGATGTTATCCGGAAATAACTTTTTTATTTTCTAAATGGGCTGGCACGTGATGTCATCCAGAAAATAAAAATTGAACTAAGTTGAGAAATTTAATATATTTAACATTTTATAAATTTATTTCCTAAGGGGTAACACGTGATGTTATCCGGAAATAACTTCTTTATTTTGCTTAATGGGGTGGCACGTGATGTCATCCAGAAAATAAAAATTGAACTAAGTTGAGAAATTTAATCATATTTAACATTTTATAAATTTATTTCCTAAGGGGTAACACGTGATGTCATCCAGAAAATAAAAATTGAACTAAGTTGAGAAATTTAATCATATTTAACATTTTATAAATTTATTTCCTAAGGGGTAACACGTGATGTTATCCGGAAATATTTTCTTTATTTTCTTAATGGGGTGGCACGTGAGGTCATCCAAAAAATAAAAATTGAACTAGGTTGAGAAATTTAATCATATTTAACATTTTATAAATTTATTTCCTAAGGGGTAACACGTGATGTTATCCGGAAATAATTTCTTTATTTTCTTAATGGGGTGGCACGTGATGTCATCCAGAAAATAAAAATCGCGCCCTCCTCAGTGCCCCACGCGAACCAACCACGCGAGCGAAGAAAATACAATACCTTCGGAGATTTTATCCATCTTGGGTGAAGCAAAAGAGTCAGAAGAAATCTTTGGTAAGAATATTCCTGCGTAAGTCTCTAAACGTTGGGGGGAAAATACTAATCGAGGGCTTGACAAAAGAACAAAAGGATACACTATTGGCAAAAATACTGTATCGCTGGTATAGCTAAATTAACATCAGATAAACAAAGACTTAAATAAAATATGAATTTATCAAACAGCTTTCTGAGATAAATCAAGTATTGCTCGATCTTCACTATGAAGAGACAATGAATCGTAGACGTCTTAGCATCCCGACACAGCCCCCGCCGCCGCCGCGGAGTGCGCGCCGGCCGCCGCTGCCCCCGCGCCGTCGCCCGCCGCCGCCGAGCCGGCCGCAGGACCGACGTACTCGACGCTAAAGGTACCGCACCCTGGCCCTATTCATTACTAACGATATCCAAATTTTGGATACAGTTAAAGGATATAAATGAAGTTTGAACTACGTAACTCACCAGGTTCCAAAACTAACATGCCAAGTACCATTAAAAAATATTGGCATTAATAGGCATTTCATTTCGTTACTTTCGTATTTACTACAAAGTACCTAAAAACTTTTAGTGTGACCCAATCCTAATTTTCATTCGTTAATTCTTGTCATCCATTTATTTCATTTCAATCAGTTGAGAACAATTAAAACATTACTGCAACTTACACTTACTTACACATTACAAATTTACCAGTTTCCATTTCTACTTAGGTATTACAATTTCATTACAGTTTTCAAGTTACTAAGTTATTATTTTCATAATGGAATCAGAACAGTTGTTATTTGAGCGCGATCTTCTAATAAACAATTTACAACGTATTGTCGATTGCATTGATAACGAATCAGAGTTTCGTGTTCGAGTTAAGGAACTCGGCAACGGCAATATTAAAAAACAGTTTCTATCAATTCAAGCTAAGTTAGAAAAAAGTTTAGCTAAAAGTGGCAATTTCAAAACTGAGGAACAGCTGTTAAAACGTAACTTGTTTGATGATTTGTATTTCAAAGTACAAATTAATGTCGACAATATGAAGGAGCAGCGCAGACAGAGCGTCGCCGCGCCGGCGCCACCCTGTGCTCACGCGCATAGCACCTATCCGCGCATACAGTTACCTACACTTTCGTTACCTACTTTTCATGGAAACTTAACTGAATGGAATTCCTTTTTTGATCTTTTCAAATCGTTAGTTCACCATAATATAAGCCTGTCCGATGTTGAAAAATTTCGTTATTTATTACTGTCATTAAAGGGAGAACCTTACAATTTAGTAAAATCTATTCCGTGTACGGATGCGAACTATGAAAGCGCATTAAATGTTTTGATTAGTCGATATGAAAATAAAAGAATTATTGCTACAAAACATTTAGATAATATATTGGATGTTCCTCCTGTTACCGATAAAAATTGTGAACAATCGTTGCGTAGTATGTTAAATATTCTTAACGAGAACTTAACTGCGTTACAATCGTTAGATATGCCAGTTTCGCAGTGGAGTTTTATACTTCTTAACATTTTATTGCGTAAATTAAATTTCAATATTCGTCGTCGTTTCGAACTTTCTTTGTCTTCGAGTAGCGAAATACCTACTGCCGACGAACTTCTAGATTTTCTTGACAAAGAGCTGGCAGCCTCCGAGGTGATGAGCGCCGCGGCAGGCTCCGGCGCCGACCGCGCGGTGACGTCATCGCAGCGGGGCGCATTCCTTCCGCGACACGCGCTGTCTCGCTCGCACTCGAGCGGCGGACAGGCTAGGTCGCCGAATAAGCAATTTATAACGCGGAATATGAGTGTCCATACGACTTCTGTCAAAAATAATATTTGTGAACTGAAATGTTTTTATTGTAAACAAAATACGCATAATTTGTCAAGATGCGATACTTTTAATAACTTAACTTTACAAAAACGAAAACTTTTTATCAAACAACATACAATTTGTACAAACTGTTTATACGTCGGACATACTCTAAAAGATTGTAAATCAAAATTTTCTTGCCGCATTTGTTCGAAGTGTCATCATACTTCACTTCATGAAGACTTGCCCATTAACGGTAGCACTCAAAAGTGCATTTCCAAGTCCCCTGAGAAAAACTCAGCTGCGGACACTTTTCAATCCCCACCTATACAGGGTGTAGCGGATACCTTTCAGTCCCCACCTATACAGGGTGTAGTGGACACTTGTCAGCCCACACCTATACAGGGTGTGTGTGGGCATCTTTCGTCTCCACCTATACAGGGTGGTGGACAATTTTCGTCAACACTTATACAGGGTGGTGGACAATTTTCGTCAACACTTATACAGGGTGGTGGACAACTTTCGTCAACACCTATACAGGGTGGTGGACAATTTTTGTCAACACCTATACAGGGTGATTTCGGGCACTTTCCAAATAACAATAAAAATTGTTCGGTTTTGTTAACTACTGCGTTAGTGAACATACATTCTTCAAATTCCGAGTCCCACTCGCCTTCTCTAGTACGTGCCTTAGTTGACCAAGGTTCTCAAGCTACACTCATTAGTGAATCTTGCGTTCAAAGGCTTGGCTTGCCGCGTTACCGTGCACATACAAGCACGACCGTTACAGGCATCGGTGATCGGAACGAACAACCTCGAGGTTATGTCATTTGTGAACTTACGCCTCACAATAAACTTGAACCTAAATTATTTATTGAAGCCCTGATTTTACCGAAGTTAACAAGTTACATTCCTTTCATTCCAAATAGTTTCGAACAAATTGCGCATTTACAAAATATTCCACTTGCGGACCCTGAGTTGCGCTCAGCACGTCCCATAGAGCTTTTAATTGGTTCTGATTACAGTGATAGCATCTTGCTTCACGACAACATTGTTGGACCGCCAGGTACACCTGTCGCCATCAATAGTATTTTCGGTTATTTGCTAAATGGCAAAATCTCTTCTTCCAATTACGTACAATTGTTTACAAATCTAAGCACATGTCAACTAGACATTCAACTTCAACGGTTCTGGGAACTTGAGTCGGTTCCAGAACGCCTTTCCTCTCCGCTCACAGGTGATGAGCAATTATGTGAGTCGATTTTCCTGAACACGCATCAGCGTGATTCTAACGGACAATACATTGTTCGTCTTCCATTTAAAGAAAATGCACCTCCATTGGGTCAGTCACGTGACATAGCATTGTCGCGACTTTTCAAACTCGAACGCAGGCTTTCGAGAGATAAGGGATTGAGAGATCAATACATTGCATGCCTCCAAGAATATTTGGACTTGGGGCATATGGAACCTGTTTCAAGTATCGAATCCAATAAAGTCCCATATTACATTCCACACCATTGCGTGGTGAAGGAATCATCTACCACTACAAAGGTGAGAGTGGTATTTGACGCCTCTTGCAAAACCTCTAATGGTTATTCCCTCAACGATACTTTACTTATAGGTGAAAAACTTCACCAAGATATCATCGATGTTCTTTTAAAATTTCGACTTCATAAAATAGTTTTTACAGCGGACATCAAAATGATGTATCGTTTCATTCAGCTCCACCCTGAAGATAGAGACTTTCAACGTATTCTTTGGAGAACGTTTTCAGATGAACCGGTGCAAGAGTATCGCTTGTGCACGGTTACTTTCGGTGTTGCTTCATCGCCTTTTCTTGCCTTGCGCACATTGCGCCAGCTCGCAAAGGACGAAGGTTCAAAATTTCCCCTGGCGTCTCAGATACTTCAAAATGAAGTTTTCGTAGATGATGTCATTTCAGGTGCTAACTCTCTTGAAGAGGCACTACAAAAACAACGCGAACTTGTGTCTATTTGTAAAGCCGCTTCGTTTGAGCTTCGCAAATGGACAAGTAATAGTCCAGACTTTCTTTCATTTATTAATTCAAATTCTAATGATGATTCATCAATTCTATCGGCGTTAGACAGTGATGCGTCTGTTAAGGTTTTAGGCTTAAAATGGAGTCCTATTTCAGACACATTTACTTACAAGGTTGATCCGCCTGCTAACAAATGCACTAAAAGGTTCATGCTGTCTGAGATTGCAAAAATCTATGATCCGTTAGGTTTCCTTAGTCCAATTACTTTATTTGCAAAACATTTAATCCAGCTTCTCTGGATGTCAGGGACTGAATGGGATGAAGAGCCTCCACAAGGCATAAAGGATTCATGGTTTTCATTCATTTCTGAACTTCATCTTTTACAAAATATTTCATTGCCGCGTCACGTACTTCCTTGCAACAATGAAGTACAAATTCATGGTTTTTCGGATGCTTCAGAAAAAGCATACGCTGCCTGCGTTTATCTGCGTGTTATTAATCTGGACGGTTCGATTAGTATTCACTTTCTGCTAGGGAAATCAAAGGTAGCTCCCTTGAAGCGTATTTCTCTTCCACGTTTAGAGTTATGTGGAGCATTACTTCTTTCAAAACTTATTCAAAAGGTTCTTACAATTTACGGTGATATCTTATCTCTTGACAACATTTTCGCCTGGTGTGATTCATCAATCACACTAGCATGGATTCGATCAAACTCCTACGAATGGCGCACGTACGTAGCCAATCGAGTTTCGGAAATTACAAGTCGTGTTCCAGCCGCTCATTGGCGACACGTACGTTCTGAGGATAATCCTGCGGACATTGCCTCCCGGGGTTCTCTTCCGTCACAGCTGAACCAACAGTTCTGGTTCACTGGACCTTCCTGGCTTTCCGAGCCACAGTTTCAATGGCCTGTGTCAAAGGTCGATTTCAAGACTAACGAGGAACGTCGTCAGCACGTTCTTATTTCAAAGGTTCATAAACCTGAGTTACAATTTCTCGAGCGCTTTTCCTCATTTTCCAAAATGCTTAGAGTTGTTTCTTATATGTATCGGTTTATTCAAAAATGTCGTAAATCGAAGGAAACTTTTACATCAAAAATTACAGTCCACGAAACAAACCTTACATTACAAAAAATAATTTCATTAGTTCAACAGGAAGATTTCGGCGAAGACATCGCCAGATTACAGTCTAAGCATAACTGTTCAAATCGTTTACAGAAACTCAAACCTTTTCTTGATTCCGTCGGACTTCTCAGGGTCGGCGGCAGAATACAGAGAGCTAATATTTCTTATGAGGCCAAACATCAAATCATTTTACCCAAAAAAAATATATTTACAACTCTGTTAATTGACCATTTTCATAAAATTAATTTACATGTTGGACCTCAAACATTACAATTTGTTATTTCCCAAAAATACTGGATACTTTCTGCTCGAGATGCTATTCGCATGCGCACACGTCGATGTGTGCAATGTTTCCGCGCGTGCCCGGCCGCGCCGCAGCCGCCGATGGCGCCGCTGCCTGCCGCGAGAGTTCACTCTCTCAGGCCTTTCAAACATGTCGCTGTAGATTTTGCAGGACATTTCTTTCTTAAATCTACGCCTCTCAGGAAAGCAAAAGTTTTTAAATCTTATGTTTGTGTATTCGTGTGTATGTCAACGAAGGCAGTACATCTAGAATTAGTTCCGGATCTATCGACCGAATCGTTTCTTAATGCTTTACGTCGGTTCATATCCCGTCGTGGGTTATGCACAGATATTTACTCAGATTGCGGACGCAATTTTGTTGGATGCGATAGATACCTTAAAGAATTATTCACTTTTCTTTCCTCGCAAGTCGTTCAAGATGAGCTTTCACACAAACTTGTTGATTTATCTATTACTTGGCATTTCAATCCTCCGTATGCAAGCCATTTCGGAGGCATTTTCGAGGCCGCGGTTAAGAGTATGAAAACACATCTTTACCGAGTTGTCGGCCAACATCATCTTACACAAGATGAGTTCAATACATTATTGTGTCAAATAGAATCAATTCTGAATTCTCGACCACTTTCCTTACAGAGTAGTGATGCTACCGATCCACTACCTCTTACGCCCGGACATTTTCTTATCGGCGAGCCACTCGTTTCATTACCCGAATATAATTTCGATTCTGATAATCCTAGCCGACTTGTACGTTGGCAATTAATTCAACAAAGTGTTCAACATTTCTGGAAGCGTTGGAGTGTTGAATACCTTCAGCAGCTTCAATCCAGACATAAGTGGTTTCGCGATGGTCACACCCCCCTCGAGGAGGGTTCAGTGGTGGTGCTGGTGGACAACACGCTGCCCCCACTGCAGTGGCGCCTGGCACGCGTGCACAGTTTGCATCCCGGAGTTGACGGAGTTACTCGTGTAGTTACTGTACGCATTGGTAACTCATTTTCTAAGAGACCTGTTGTAAAGGTCTGCCCTCTGCCTATAGATAAGTAGGTAGTTTCTTTGGGTGTAGGGTAGGTTAATTTCATAAGTTAGTTTTCTATTAAAATAAGCTAGTTATTTTAAGGTCGGCGGCATGTTCCGTACTTCATATTTTGTAAATGGTAGCACAAGTAATTTAATTATTTTCGCGTTCCTGAGCCTGGCCACACAAAAAACGTCACAGCTGTCAGTGTGACACTCATTCTCTTTTCTAAACTTGGTCGCAACGGTTGGCGCGCTTTTAATATATTGACCTGGACTGTGGTGCACGCTAGACACGAGGAGTATCAGACCTGGATTTCCACAAACCTATGTTGGGGGGCCCCCTGGCTGCTGCTCGACGGACGGCGACTCTTCAAGTAAGTGGTCAGGCTCGCGCTTCCTAACAATACCATTTCAAGAGTTCTTAATGAAAATATGCAGTAAGTTTTCTTTTAATAGAGGTCACTTTTTTCGCGCTTAACACATTTTTTTTCTATTTGACTGCAAAGGCTGCACACTTGAAGCCCTGGCTTTTTACAAAATTTATTTATTTAACGGCAGACTTTAATGATATTGCATTATCCCTGTGCAAAATGGCGACGTAAACCAAAGAAAACGCTGCAAAAGTGCGCTGTAACCACAAAGTAGAGGCGTTCTAAGAGAGAGGTTACTTCTTTTATTAGTAGAGTTGTCAATCAAATACTTAGTTTTAGTATGACAAATGTACCTTTTTAAATAGCTTATGAATTGGGGAAGTTTTTTATGTAATTTGTACGCAACATTATTTGGACTTTTTTTTAGAAAATCGCTTTTTATTGCTACAAGACTTAACTTTTTTAATAAGTATTCTTGATTTCTTGACTTTTTCTAAAATAAGGACGATTAATTTTAGCAAATTTGAATTTAAAATGTAATTTTAGTTATCAAGCTACCATAAAACAACAAAACATTAAACTCAATTTTGGAATTTTCACTAAAAAGATTCATTTGAACTTCGAAAATGGGGTTTTAGAAGTTCGAAATTTTTTTATAAATCTAAAATGTTGCATATCTCAGAAATTATCAATTTTCGGACATAGCATATTATGCCTTAAATGACTGCAAATTAGCTCTACTTTAACCTCTTAGAAGGAATGTATCGCATTACCAATCACCCTGTATATAATTGAGTGGTCACCTAACCCTAATCCAAGTATTTGAATTCTAGATTCATCATCGGCTTGTGCTTCAATGGGATCAGTAGCACCTCGATCGCAGACGTATTATACTGGTGTACCTGACAATGAGAGTTCAACTATGTCTACTACAACACTTGGATTTGAGGATGATACGGGAACAACAACTAACGCTTAGTACATGTGTAACACGCATCAGCCTGAAAGAAGAACTTAGAAAAATATATTTTTTGTAAAGTAACTACATAGACAACATAGTGTATATCTACTTAGGTATACTTCTTTACGTATTTTAATAAGTTTAATGTTTTCAGTTTTCATTGGACTTAATTGTGCGTACATATAATATTCGATAAACAACCTTTATTTAAAAGAAATGTTTTACTTACCTATGTGTAGAAACTTCAATTGTGAAATTAAGTTAATGTGCTCCACGATTCAGCGAAAGTTATTTCAGCGACATTTCATTTTGTTCGTAAAATAAACAAGTCTTTAATGAAATGACATGATAATACTGTGATGTCGTTAAGGTTTGTTAGCAAAACCGGGTCCCTCTGTTAAATTAGGTAAGTACCTACCACAATTTTGACTAAAATCTACAGGATTACGTCAAATTGGTAGGTAGTTGATAAGCACCCTTGTCGAATTGAAATAATTCGTGTAAAATGGTTTTTATTCACTTGTTTGTTTTGTGGACTACTTATTGACTAAGGGAGCCAGGTTGATTCGCTAGTGGTTATTATATCAAAACATGGGAACGACATCAAGTTTAGGCTCGTTCATACCTTCTTCACTACTAGGTACTACCACTTGGGGCAAAGATGATGTCTAGAATACAGAATAATGATGCGGCTTAAGAGGAACAAAGGGATTTTTTTATATTGTTATTAAAAAAATAACAAAGGTTACCGTAGTTAGGTCTACAGTACATATCCAAACTCAACTAAACTTTATTTTCCCCCTGTTGATCAATATAACATTTATAAATTTTGGAAATATTATAAAAAACCAGCTAAGTGCAAGTCCGACTAGTGTGCAAGGAGTTGCGCAGCTATATAAACGTCGAAAAAACAACGAGTAGGTACCTACCTATTTGTTGTTATTGCGGCTAGAGCAAAACAGTATCTATACCTACTCATTTTAACTCTACGTCTATACCTATAACGGTTTCAACCCAAAAACATATTTGTGAACGGAACACAACATTAAATAAAACAAGTACCCAACCATAAATATTGGTGACACTACTGAGCTCCGCACAAGTAGGAACCTACCTACCTATTAAGTTTTACCTATCACAAGTAAGTTAAAACAACGGTACCTAAGTAGTCTTTCAATAGTGATCCAGTTTGAAATCATAACATTAATTAAATTAAACAGATACATACGCAGATTTGTTTTTATTGATGCCTGCGTGAAGGTATAGGATAGGTACAATAACAAAAGTGCTCGGTGGGCCAGTTTTGATATATTTTAAGATAAGATACCTAGGTATTCAAAAACATCAGAAATCAAATATGTAGGGAATAAACTGAATTTAAAAGGCTGTTGGTCATGGATATACTTAAAGGAGGCCTATAGTCAAAATAGACTGTAGGAGAGTTGAATATGATGATACAAAGGGAGGTTAGAAGATACTTAATAAAAATTAAAAAAAATAATGTAGGTAAGCGACCATAGTAGAAAAACAGTTTTCATATTATACTTAACAAAATAGATATTATAAAAAATGTTCATGACGTCAAAAAAGCACTGCAGTCGGATGGTAGTAATTAAGTACTTGATTGTAGCTGATCACTAACTCTTATAGATCCCTGTCACATTAACTTTGGTGTTTGGCCACCAATGGCACCAGCCATTGTCTTCTACAATGCCAATCCTGCCCTTCCAATGGAAACAAAGTGAAGCTGTTTAGCAGTAGAAACAAGGAGAACCGTGGAACCAATACAGCGGGTCGATTACCGTAATTGTATGCAGTGCTGCTTAGTTGCGTTTACCTCTTAACCTCTAAATCCGTATTACCGTAATAACACGAAAACCAAAGGATTCGCAAAGTTTTTAACGCTTAAACGTGACGTGTAGGTTTTCCTGTCATTACGAAATACGGATTAAGAGGTTAAGACGTAAACGCAATTAAGCAGCACTGCATAAAATACGGTAATTGACCCGCAGCTGTATTGGTCTTTGAACAAAGACATTATAAAATATTTTGCATATGTATGTAATGTTTAAGTTACCTTTTGTATACCTACCTGCATTTTTATATTAACTCGAGATTTTTTTTCAACAATTTTTTTTTCATTACCATACTTGTTCCTTGTAATCCTTGAGTTTTTTTTTATTTATTTTGTCGGTCTGATCTTAGCCCAGTTTCGGCTGTAAGTTCTCCTTCAATAATTAAAACCAGATGTTCGCTATATACAAATCAAAATACTTGTAAATCAATGATTATTTTCCTACTGTGAAAACATTTCATTTGATTTGGATATTTATAGGTACCAGTAGTTAAATATTTGCGTAATTGTTATTTGTTATGAATCAAAATATTGTTTTGTTACAAGTTAAATTTTGTAATGTGCATAGGCACTATGTAGGAAACTTATTGCTGGAATACTGGCAGCTATTGTTTTATATTATTTAAATAGATTCTAAAGAAGAAACAATGAGATATTGACAGCTTCCTTCCAGACTCAGTCATATTTTCGTGCTCGGACTGTGAGCACATAACTTTAAACTCACTTTTATGCTTTAAATATAAAGCTGAATACAGTTTCAATTCTTTTATTTTCTTTCACGTTTCCCCCAAACGTTAGTAATTTCTAGGTGTCTAAGAAATATTTCATTATTTTAACTGTCTTGTTTTGAAAAACACGTACGTAAGTGCCTCTTCTTCCTCACTATTTTTCATATACCTACTTAGGTACTTGCTTAACAAAGTTTAATTTCAGTCGGAATAACGTCAATTTAGTAAAATGTTATTGTCTCGACTGTTAGGTAAATGTGAAATATGGAAACCTGTCATGAGTCAAAAAACGTATGTCAAAAACGTTAGATAAATGCACAGCCCCCCAAGTAAAGTGGCAGGTAATATTTGCGTTAGCGAGTATACAGGGTGATTGGTAATGCGATACATTCCTTCTAAGGGGTTAAAGTAGAGCCTATTTGCAGTCAATTAAGTCATATCATACCATGTCCAAAAATTGATAATTTCTGAGTTATGCAATATTTAAGTTTTTTAAATTTCATTTTCGAAGTACAAATGAATCTTTTTAGTGAAAAATTCAAAATTAAGTTTAATGTTTTGTTGTCATAATACAACAAAACATTAAACTAGCAGATTGATAATTAAAATGATATTTTACATTAAAATTTGTTTAACAAAAATCGTCCTTGTTTTAGAAAAAGTCAAGAAACCAAGTACAACTTCAAAAAAAAGTCTTGTAAATCTTCTTGTCAATAAATTGCAATTTTCAAAAAAAAAGTCCGAATAATGTTGCGTAAAAATTAAACTTCATAAAAAACTTCCTCAATTCATTAGCTTTTCAAAAAGGCGCATTTGTCATACTAAAACTAAGTATTTGATTGACAACTCTTCTATTAAAAGAAGTAACCTCTCTCTTAGAACGCCTCTATTTTGTGGTTACCGCGCACTTTTGCAGTGTTTTCTTTGGTTGATGTCGCCGTCTTGCACAGGGATAATGCAATAACATTAAGGCCTGCCGTTAAATAAACCTACCTTGTAAAAAACCAAACCTTCAAGTGTGCAGCCTATGCGGTCAAATAGTAAAAAAATATGTTAAGCGTGGAAAAAGTGACCTCTATTAAAAGAAAACAAACTAGTTACATCGTTTTCATTAATCACTTCGGATAACTTGTTGTGTTTTCTTTGATTGATGTCGCCAGCTCTTGAGGTGATTGCTGAATTTCTGCGAAAAACATCTATCAGGTCTGCTAGATTCATTTGTACGGGCGAATTCTTTATTTTTCGAAGATGTCGAGATGTCCCTGAAACCACTCTAACGTTTGACACGTCGATTACGGAAAACTTCAAAATTAATAAATTAGTATTCTTAACGCAAAACTATAAGTAAAAATCTCAAATTTTATCTTTGAAGTTTGAATGTCAAATGCATTGGAATATTGAATGATAAGACTTCGATATTATTATTTTTTTTGGATTTCAGACTATTCTGCAGATCGCATTGTGTAAGGTGCATAAGCACGCTAGATGGGAAACTTATTGCTTACTTGAGGGAGCGTGAAGAGATTATTTATTGGTATGTTGTATCATTGTTAATTTTTATTAACCGTTGAATGTAGTAAGAGAATATTTGAATGTTTTCACTATTTGCCCCAAAGATTTAATATTCAAATAGGTATTTAATTTATGAAACTTCATATTAAGTAAAGATAGGATTTTCGTAGATTGTTAAAATCTTGATGAGGTAGGTAGATTTGATTAAATGAATTTTGTGTATGTGAATGATTGAGTAGTTGTTCAATAAGAATATCTTTCATTTGTTATGTCGAGTCATTATGTAGTATTTTTTATTATTATGTTGGTCTTTTGTCGAGCGAGATGTAACATTGATAATTTTCAGATGATGACATTGGACAATGATGTATATGTTACGGCTATTAGCATTTACTATAGAGATAATTTGTTGATGCAGCTAAGCAGCTAGGGTTACTGAATGCTGCCTAGATGCATTATGATTTGAACCACTACGAATGTGATTAAAATATTAAAGTTTTTTTTGCGTCTATTTTCAAAATTCCTTTTTTTAAGTTTTTGTGAAGTTTTTGGACTAGCATACTGTGATTCAACCATACATCATGTATTTTTGTTAGGTTTTTACATGGTGGGGTCAGTTTAACTTGTTTAATTAATTATCTTTCTTATTTCATTTGTTTACTCCACGTTTTAACCTGACTGGTTGTTTAGCTACAACTATTGGGTTGAATCACTTTTACTTCGAAACTTCCTAACTTAGGTAGGCAGCCTAAGGCTAGGAAGGTATGTGCTTGGAAGTAATGCCGATTTTGATTAGTATCAAAATCTTTTTCGTAGGCGGTGGGATGTAAGGTGCATATAAGCACTCTAGATGGGAAGTTTATTAATTTTGAAGGGAAACTTATTGCTTAAATACAGGCAGCTATTATTTTATATTATTCAAATAGATTTTGAAGAGGGAACAATGGCATGTTGACGGCTTCCTTCCAGACACAGTCATATTTTGGTGCTCGGAGTATGAGCACATAACATTAAACTCAATTTTATGCTTTCAATATAAACCTATCTTAAACGCAAGTGTTTTAATTCTCTTTCACGTTTCCCCCAAACGTTAGTCATTGTTAACATAGCGAGTTCTCTATAATTATAAAACGGAGCTTGATAATAGAAGCAATCATGAAGCACCTTTTGTTGTACAGGTAACTCGATTAGAGACACTTCGTATTGATATGTTCACGAATGGTCAAAAGTGAAAAAAATAATTTATCAAATTTGGAAAAATACTCGTGAACGCTATATCTAGCTATCTCTTACATTTTTGTACGATGACGCTACGATTACTGTTCGATTTATTCGTGACTAGCTTTCACCCGCGCAGCTTCGCACGCGTTAAATTCGGAGTAAAACTCCTTTTCCTGTACTATGTTATTATACATTTAAGCCTTCCTCAAGAGAGTAATTCCTTGGAATTTTAGGAAAAAGCAAAGGATTAGTCATGATAGCTTAATGGCAATAGGTACGGTCAGTTTTTCATTCAGTTGCCTTATCACTACATAGTATAAAACAAAGTCGCTTTCTCTGTCCCTATGTATGCTTAAATCTTTAAAACTACGCAACGGATTTTGATGCGATTTTTAATAGATAGAGTGATTCAAGAGAAAGGTTTACATGTATAATTACATAGTACAGAGAAAGCTAGTAAACGTATAAACACACACCTACACTACAACATCCAGTAATTTTAGTGGTAGTTGCTTCTGAATTCGATTATGATTCGGTAGGTACACGTAACTCCAGGTAATGGTCTAGGTAATGTTTGCACCTACTGCGTAATTATTAAGTTGCTTTATTTTAAACCAAAACGGTATGTAAGTGTGTTAGAAGATATTCTTATTTGTACGTTTTGGTCTCTTAGTATGATCTTTTTTAAATAAGAATTATAAAGGTATGGCTTTCTACTTAAAATTAAATAAACAGTTTATTGCAACCTTGGGCAAAACGTAGTAGAAAAGTAATTTGCATATTTGCTTTGCAAGGTCTTAAAGTTTAGTTTCTAACCGAATATATACCGTTTCTACTACTAGACAAGTCCCTATAGAAAAAGAAGGTATCAGGGCTTCTATTCCAAATAGAGTGCATTAGTCCGACAGTCGCAAATCAGGTTTGCCTGCCGCCGAGCCATTAGCCAGCATTCACGCCACATGCCGCCCTGACCTCCACACTTCCTAGTATTGACTTTCTTCACCATTTACTTCTCAATTGGGTCAGGATATAGTTTTGAATCCTCGTCTAGGTTCTCAAAAATAATTCTTTACAGAAACGTGTGAGTCATCCATTGCGCGTGTGTTGAGGCCGTCGGGAGCGTCCGCGGTAGCATAGTGTCGATGTATGGTTATAAATAGTAGATGCTAAGTGTAGTAGTGTCGAGGTGTGCAGTGCGCATGCTCGCCACTGCGCCACTGGCGCCGCGCTGCCCCCTGGCGGACTCCGCTGCAACGTTGCGTAACAAAGCACACAGACACTCGCCCGCCGCCGAGCGAACTTGCGTGCCGAAAACAACCACGAAAAACGACTGAAAACTTTATCGGCGCACATAAACCGTTAAAAAACTAACGCCCGCGGGCGCGCAAATTCAAAAAACAACAGACGCTCGCACGACGGTAGTCTTCTGTTTAGTTCGCGGCAACTTGCAAAGTTTGAAACAGTGTGATCGAATTTGGCGAATAATAAATTAATGTGAACGGTAGTGGTGTGTATATTGTTTTGCTGTGGTTGGTGGCGAGCGGCGGTGGGACCGCGCTGGTGGTGGCAATCGATACCGTGGTGGGAGCGGCGAAGGTAAGATTTTTATTATTACCTACCGCCTTTTTATCGAATTTTCATGGCATTTGTTTTGTGTTGAGAGCAATTTTATTGGCAATCGGTCTGATTGCGGTGGATGTGGCCTCATGGCCAGCCGCTTGTAGGTAGCTACGGTGAAGAAACAAAGGATCGTTAAATCGCCTAAAACGGGCGCTTAACTTTTATCGACTTTAAGCGTTAGCCCTGAAAATTGTATAGACTGATGGTTCGTGTATTTCTTTGATATTTCTACGTCGTAGCCTGCTACAGCCGTAGTCTCCTGCCGTCTTGCTTGGTGCGACTGTTCCACTTGGGTTTCGTCCAAGAGATAGAGATATTGGTGTATCAATTCTTAAGACTAGGTCAGCCGAGTGCAGCGTTCCCTGTAACAACGTCATACAATGTAATCAAGATGTAATGCGCATTTTCATACTATTTTATTATTTACTTATTCACGCTAAAGAAGCTGCTGCTACCACACGAACAAAGAACGCATTGTTTTTGGAAAGGTTACTTTTATATTGCCAGGCGTGTATTCTCAAACCAAGCAAAAACCTTGAGGTTGATATCAGTAGCCTAATTCATGAGTTAACTATAAATAATTTGAAAGAACTTCTTTAATTCATTCATATTTAAAAATTACTGTATAAAACTAAAGTAATTATTCAAAAATACACGCTGTAAGTTTTTTTCAATAATAATTAATATTTTTTTTCTAATATTATAATACGAATTTTTGTTAGTGTGTTTGTTACTCTTTCACGCAAAAACAAAAAAACGACATAAGGGCTTTGAATTAAGCTTGGTAAAATATGTATTTTTTACCGCGGGAGTGTACCTACATACTTGATTCCAATGGGAAAGACCATTTAGCCGCAGGTGAAACCGAAGCGTGGTTAGCTAGCTATTAGATAAACCCTGTTTACTCTTACTCGAAGAGTTGCTTATGTAGAAATACTCATAAAGAATCCAATACGCCATATTTATTAATTACACATTGCATTTTTAAGTATGCATTGGAGAATAACTTTCCACGTTCTTTATAATTTCAAAATCGGCCTGCAGCATTTCAGATGCAAATATAACCTACTTTTCACCTGTGAGTCTGTTAAAAAATTCAATTTGCTTCAACCCACAGACCGAAGGAAACCGCAGTCGATGATATCACATCCAATATGCAACTTTTACACAAACAAGTTATAAAATTCAGATATACTTTAGAAACATGCATTGCTTCTTATATTTCAATACTCTCTTGGTTGTTATATTCTATCCCCAATTTATGTTTACTGAAGAAAATGGTATTTCAACTTATTTTTAACCTTGTAACGAGGAATCAATGGATATGCCAGATTGTTCTATGCCAAACAAGAGAAAATGGCTTACCGCCGATCTCAATATTCTACTATAGTTAAAACCTTGGTAATTGGAAACTGCTAGTTTTGTTTTTAGTGACGTGTTTCTGTATTTCCATATCAACAGCTATCTACCACAGTTTATTGAGATGCAAAAACATGGATAATGGTTAGGTACCTACTATTGTTACACAAATAACAAGGCGTCAAAGGTTAATAGAATATTGAGTTTGGCCGTTTATCGAGTGATAAAGTTTATACAGTTGATATGAAAAATTAATCGATAATTTTAAATCAAGAAAACTAGTTAATTGTACAATGGCGGCGAGTATTGTATAATTATATCCAATTCCAATCCAGTTTAATATGTATTTATGTTTGAACAGATTTTTCTAAGAAATAAGATAACTATAGCTCTTAAAAAGTTTAAGTTAGGTACTAGGACGGAATTCTCTCATATATGGTATTTGTAGTTTTTGAAGGCTTGCTACGACATAATTATGTTAAAGTGGCAGAATTTTTTAGTGTCATCATACCGCCCATGAGCCTATACGTCTGTATAATTTGATTTTCTGATTGGTAGTTGTAAAATATGTAATGAAGAATGACAATCATTAATTTTGAATACTGAAAATTACTTTTGTATGATCACTTATATGACAAAATACGTTGAAATTTCTGGTATTTCTTGTGAAAAGTTTTTCAAAAACACAATTAGTTAATGGAGTAGGAGTAGGTTATGTGGCGGTGTTGCTTTATGTAGCCACCAAATAAGGTTCTGTCAGACGAAAATGGAACGACTTTGTGGGGATAAAGTCAATACGTGAGAGAAATATGATGTCACGAGATTCGATTATCTTGTGGTCACCGAATTCCTGACCTGTAAAGAAATAGGTTACTAAAAAAAGAAAAAAGTTGTAAGATACAGTTAATCAGCAGTTAACAACGCCTTTTGTCTTGATCTGAAGAATTTTGAGGGATAATTAAGAAAAAATGCCACTGATCAAGAAGAAAAATATTCTTTTCCTTTGTTCCGTAGATTTTAATTCCTTACTCTCTCCATAACCACAGTAATTGCAAAATGACCAAAATGAAAACAATTTAAAGACACGCTTTATAAAAAATTGACAAAAACATTGGCTTAGCAATGTTACTAAAATTAACGTTTAGATTTATGCGCGTCATTAAAAACACGGCTCGAATCAGAACCTCTTTATTTACTTCTTCATAAAAAGTAATTATATTGAGTCTAGGTAGGTCATGCAGAATTACTAAGTATAAAAAATAAAATAAAGTCTTCTTTCAGCAAAATATCCTACCTACGATATTTAAGGTACTTTCCCTTCATAAACCATAGTCTTGGGACGCCCTGTATATTATCTTTCTTAGTTATGTCTGTCCTGCAAGCCGCAGTAACGACGTTACGGTTCAATCCGCCGGCTAATTGTTTGAAGCGGCCACTAAACTATCACCATCGACCGATCGGCTCTCAAACTGGATTATCCAATATCAATCTATCTGTGTCCTTCCTGTGCTTTTATAGCTTTAATAGGTCTGATCCGAAGAGCCCTTTGAGTCCTGTAAGCTCCAATTATTCAATAATTCTCTTAAAATAAGACTTTAGTGTTTATATAACTTCTTAGATTTACGCGATTATTATTTCTTTGATTTTTATTTCCGACGTTTCGGCATTTTTGCAACATTTTTCAGTCTACCCGTGACCACGGCATTTGCAAAAATGCCGAAACGTCGGAAAATCTAAAATAATAAAATAAACGCGTAAAACCCGTTAAAATGAGTTTAATTTCAAGTACTTTAGTGTTTATATAGCTAAACCTCTTTTAGAACATGAAAGCACGGTATTTTATCAATATTTCCAAATACAGTGTTTGCTACCTTTTTTATCAAACAACCTATTTACGTAAACCATGTTGTATATACTTACAAACAAATCTCCTTAAAAGGTTTTCGAAGGAGCCCAGTTTTTGTAAGATCGATGAAAGCACAGGTCACTGACGTTGCTTTCGATAAAAGCCTAAAACATTATAATACCCAATGAGGTCATTTACATTCTCTTGGCAAAGCATCAAGCCATATTATTTCATCTAAGACTAACTGTCCCAATCATAGTTTTTTTTTAAGTCTGAATGTTTTTTTATACAACACTAGGGTAGAGAACACTGCAGTTTCATTCTTATTTATAAGAGATAAAAGCTGTTGATTTTTGCATAACTTTCACCACCCATCGCACGAAAATTTCCCCGTTTTCGCAATATTTTTATTACTACTACGTTCCTTTCAGTCGTAGCTACCATATTTCCATTTCTTCAAAACATACGCCATGATTTATCCGACGAGCTGCCAACTCGACATGAGCATATGATTCTGACGCTGGTATTTGTCCATATAAATCAATATTTCCTGTGACTGGTGACAGCGGTTCGTCCTACATATGGACCGCTCGAAGCCAGACTATTTGATGGTAAAACCCTCGAGTAACTGTTGAAACTGAACTAGATTTACGTGAGCTGTGCCGAGAGGGTTTTGGTATGGATTCAAGTCTCAACTTGTTCTGGGTTAGACGCAATTGAGACGGTTTTTTTAAAAGGTTGTAGTAGTGACTTTTAATTATGTTACTGGTTTCCTTGTATTTATCCTTTATCTACTCGAAATTAAGCAATTTAGTAACTGAGGCTCTGAAGATTTCAATGTAGTTTGGAAATAATAATAATAAATTAAAACAAGGCTTTGTCATGAATTTATATTTATACCACTGGGATATTTTGGGAAAACAATGATGAAATCCTGAATACGCTTCGGGTGTAAATACCAAAATACCTTCTGTTTTGAATTCGATTTTCAATAGCTACCTACCTATTATGATTTTTCCATTCATACTCGTAGTTTTTTAACAAAAGACTGCCAATATCATTCAATTCTAAGATGGACATCCTATTTTAAAAATAAAATGAAAAAGTAAAATATTTCATTTAAAAATCTAAAAAATGCTGCTTTCAGCAGTTTTGAAGTAATTTATTGTAAACATATCACTTCACCTAGCCTATATACGGTTAACTGATAAAAGTTAAAGTGAGTTTTTTTAATGTTATTATTGGACTAGCGGCCACCCGCGACTTCGTTCGCGTGGAAGTCGGTTTCCCGTGGGAATGAGAAGTTTACCCTATATAGGTATAACTTTGGTGTTTCTATACCGATTTCTATGATTCTTTTTTATGAAATGGTTAATAATGTTAACTTTCTTAATTAGGGATGACTGAGAGTGTTAGAAACGTAAGAGTAGACAAATATACCTAATCAGAAAGCTTCAAACTTCTTAACAAATAATTCACTAATTTCGACCAAATTTTAGTACCCTAAAAACGATTCTAGTGAGTTAATCTTAAAAGATAGCATATACTGTCGCATACATTTTTTTAGATCATTTCAAGAGGAATAATTCTTTCATACATATATTTTTGTTATCTTATAGTTGCAGCGTGATGTTATATTAAAGCCTTCCTCAATGAATGGTCCATTCAACACAAAAATATTTTTTCAATTCGAACCAGTAGTTCCTGGGATTAGCGTGTTCAAACAAACAAAAAACTCTTCAGCTTTATAATATTATAGTATAGATTGCGAAGCCACTTGCAACTTTGTGAAGTATGTAGACACATTCCGTATGTTCCCAGTATTATCATGTTTGGTATATTCAACTGTCTGACCCCAAAGTCAATGCGCCAAACACAATTTTTCTATAAGATTATTACACAATATTTGTTGAAGCTGTTGTTTGTTATTTAGGTATCAATTAGGTATTATAACTTTCAGTTCCCAATTGATAAATAAATAATGAGAGAAAGACACAAACACATAAAAGCTTGTTCTATGGGAACTTCGCAAAATAATAACATTTTGCATTATATACATATTAGAGTACCTATGTATCTAATGTATGCAAAATGTCATTATTTAGGTAAGGAACTTCCATCCATTATTGCTATTAAAACTCATACATTTTTCAACCCATCATACTTCCATGCAGAAGTTTAATTCGGCAGATTTTTCGCATTCAAAATAAATGAATATCTGCCTCGCCCGTTATTAATATTGAATACTTCATTAGTTCGAGATGAATACATGCATCATGGATTCAGTACGTTGGCTCTTTACTCAGGAAATTACGTGAATGGTCATTTAAATGTCATTTTAGTTTTAATGGAAATTATCGTAAGTTTCGGTGTAATTTCATTTTTGTAATGTAGTTCAAATGACCTTTTCGAAAGTAGAGTGAAGGGTATTATTTCGTAAAATCTTATGAGCCACTCATTAAATATTTATTATTACATTTACTTTTTTAACCATACAACCATACACACACTTATATTACCTTTGCTTTTTGATACATACAACATTGATAGCATACAACTTAAAGGCTTTTGTAAGCTAGTTATCAATATAACTAAAACTTTTTATAAATTTTACTACAATTTTTATAAATTTTACTACAATTTTTATAAATTTTACTACAGGTTATAATTTTTATCAAACTAACCACCGCCGCCCGTTCCTGAACTATTTATTTGAATTTAAGTCATTCATAAGTTTATTTTATTTATCATCTATTTTTTGTCACTTAAGTTGTACATAGGTTGTTGTGTAATTCTCAATATAATAAAAAGGCGATAAAACTAATATTAGTTAATTAAATATTCCGACGCTTAATTTCATAAATTTAAATAAAGTTAAGTTAACATTTCCATACAGTATAGTGCATGTTCACACAGATTTAAATAAATAAAAATAAAAGCCTATATATGTCGCAATAGTTGAGCACAGGCCGCCTCGGTTAGCGAGAGGGTTTGAGCCGAAACACGCTGGCTCGGCACGGGTTAGTGAAACATGTACCTACATAATTGTGGAAGATACCTAATTAGTGGTGTACCCTTTTGGGGATCGAACCCGGTACCTTTGGTATAGTAAACCCGTTCCTGTTGCCACTAGGCTACCACGCACTCACACACAGATTTATTACATTTTTTTTCGCCATCATCTTTAAAAACTACCTCCATTCTACAATTTAGATATCATTGTTCCGCGACACGCTGTAGGTACGTGTATACAGGGAGTCTGCTTTGTTCTCTGGTATGAATATTGCATCTGTTGAACGGTTCGTCGAGCATTACCAGCTCTTTGTACTGCGGGACATTCGCTAGAAATATGTCGCGGAAATTATGAATTAAGTCTGCGGTTGACAGGTGTAAGCTGCCGGGCGTTTTGTGAATTTAAACCTTATTAAGATAGAATAGCGACTATTTTACAGTTTGGTACTTGTTCGAGTTAAAAGATGTTGAATCTTTAAGATTGCAAATCTTAAAAAAAAATATGTGATAAACTAGTACATTAGTACTACATTTGATTTATGCAGAGAGCTTTGACGAGCTCCCAAAAATAAATTTTTGTCTTCAAGAATAATCTCAAATCTTTGAACAGGTTTGGGAAAATTATCAGCGACTGTTTCTGTAATTTTGTTACGATTTTAACTATTATTTAAAAGAAAATTGAAATTGCAAATTTTCTTTTTCTCTTGTGAAGCAAAATACATTTTTACAAATACATTTTAAAAATTCCATAAATGAAAGTAAGTGCATTAAAACAAAAAAGTATAATGTAAGTTGTACTATGTGGATATACAAGTATGCTTGACGAACATTCCACCATTTCGATTCCATACAGCAACAGATGTGGCTTCGACGAACCTCTTTTTTACCTTCCTAGAACTGAAACTGGAACATGTTGAATTCTGTTCAACCAACAATTCCAATTTTAAGTGAGTCAAATACAATTACTGGCGAGGTCGTATTGTTATCTTTTCTTGTTCCTTTTAATTAACCTTTTTCCACGGTTCGTTCATGAGTACAATAGAGTGCAGACATTGCCCGTTTGGGTTTCTCTAATTATAAAACCACTTCTATCGTAAGAGCTTAAAGTTTTGTTTGCTTTGCATTCGGTTTCATTTTGCAAGGATAACCCTTAGAATACGCTTACCCTTTATTTTTTCAGTCCAAGGACAATGTTTAGGTTATAAAGATTTTCAGAACTCCTAAAGCCTATAACCTACTTTTTGTGTACGCCATTTTTATGCGGTATGGTAGGAATATGTTGGTTATATGTATATTTATTGTTAGAAAGCGTAGCCTTGAGACATTGAGCGTATTTGTCGTGGCGCAGCGGTAACAAACAGACGTAGGCTTTAATATTGTAGTTGTAAATAGGGTTGGTGTAGAGAATTGAAATTAGTAGCCGCATTGGCGTAAGATTTGCCTTTCCTACGTCATAGTGAAGGTGGTAGGTACTTTCGAGGTACGAGTATGTTACATATTAAGCATTACAGTTTTGAATTTAAAAGTTTTGTTGGTGTTCGATTCATACACAAACGAATTAAACTTTATTTCAGAATGTTATATTTTATGATTAAGATATTATTTTGTTGATTAAGTACTCAAAATAAGGAAGTTAAAGAAAGGTGGAAGAACAATTTTTATTATCATTATTAATGCACTTGTAGAGTTTCAGGTATTTCGAGCATCTAAAGGCTTCAATGCTTATCATGAACAAAAATCATTTTCACCTTATAGGTATATAGTGGTAGGTACAAAACAGATAAACTTAAGAAAAAACTTTAATTTATGATTAATAGTGACCACATCTTAACACATAAATCGCAACATTTATTACTGTGTCTGAATGAAGTTAAACATCGCTCTTTACTATCTCTCTATACTTAATATTATGGAGCTAAAGATTTTACTTGTTTTCACGCGCTTATCTTTGGAACTGCTGGTTCAAATATAAAATATGTTTGTTTTGAAAATTCAATTTAATATGGAAAGTTAGCTGCTACGCCCAATAATGCAAAATGTTGCAAAGAAGGAGAAAAGTATATCATAGCGTGATGATCCTAGGTTTTTAATCAATTTACTCTAATTGACACGAGTGAAACCGCATGGCACTGCTAATATATTGATAACCCTACTAACAGTGGTTACCACTGTATTACTCGGAAATGTTGTGGTCAACCAACTGCGATGGTTCGTAACGTGACCATTAATTGTCGTTTCACGTATCAATCACATTACAATACTAATATACTTACCTACTTATCTCATACTTGCTTAGCTGTTTTGATTGTATTTTTTATATCTTCTCATCTGTACACTATAACCTATGTTTCATAGACTTTCGTTTACAAAGTAAAACTAAGAAAAACTTCATTTTTTTAATTCTAGCTTTAAAAGTAAGTAAGTAAGCATTGAAAATTAACGCCTTCGTAAATCTTACTCAATTATTCATTCCCTTTGATCCAGGCTTAATGGTTCTGAGATTATGCTAACTGGATACCTCTCTCGCTTCTGGGGCTTCCAGTAATGGACACCTTCAACATTTAATGCATTTAAAAGCATAGGCGAGGTAGATAATATACAATACATAGCCTGAAGAAACTTTACTTTAGTTTATCTGTTAATTTTATTTGGTAAGTCCAATGCAGAACTTAAAAAGAAATGCTGTTTCAATGATAATAAAATCTCTTTAGTATTAAGATAGGGGTGTAAAAACACTGCTTCAGAAAACGAATACAAAAAGTTGGTGTTACTCTTGGTTTACCAACATCCTAAAACCTAAAAGACCTTGTTTTTCGAAAAGTTAATAAACAACCACTTTAAGATATACTCGTTTACACTTTTAAAACCGAGATTAAAAATCTAGCCGTCTTTGACTGGCAAACATTGTAAATTCGAAAAGTTTTGGTTCAAGTGCCAGCCCGAGAGCCGAATGCATTACGGGTAACGTAATTTTCTCACTAGGAGTCTATTTGCCTCGGGTTCCGTACTCTGAATAACGTAATTACGCCGGTACTGGTTAATTGCCAATAGTTTGACCACTTAGTCTTGTTTACGGCGGTTGTGGCGAAAACTGTGATTTGGTAGCTTACATGAATATTATAGGCTAAGTATTTGATAGCCATTAAGTTAATTTGTCGAAGTTAAAGTACTTACCTCCTATTTCCAGGTTGTTCCGAAAGTTATCATTTGAAATTATATACAGACTCCATTTGATGGTTTTTACAATTACAAAAAATGATGTTTTTTCTATAAGCGACATTAGGTAAAATGCATCTATTGGTATATTACACACATCAACATCGTCTAGGGATATTTTGTATAAAGTTCTTAAACTCAAAAAATACTGACCAATTAAAATTTTTTTTGAAGAAAGTTTATTTTGTAAACCTTGTTGGACGATTCTAAATTTGAATTTGAAAAAAAACATTAAAAACAAGAGGTTCACGCTGCATAATGGTAGCGAAATCTGAAGGTTTCATTAACATACAGTAACTTTTGTCATTTTTTTGTTCCAAATTTTAGTTTTATAGCAAGTTATCGGTAAATTTTCAATTAATGTTATTGTGTGCATCATGGAGCGGGGCTATTGAACGAGGAAACAAATGTTAAGGGCAGTAGGCATGCTTCAAGCTGGGGCTACTCAACGAAATATTGCTGAGGAGATGGGAACAAGACAAAACGTGATATGAAGGTTATGGTCATGTTATCGTGCTACTCGTGAAATGGCTGAAAGACACCCAGGCGGGAAACACTTAACCACTCAACGACCAGACCGTTATTTGCAAGTTGCCGCGAAAAGGCAACCAAATGTTACGGCCATGCAGTTGGTTCAGAGGCTCCAGTCAGAGCACCAGTTGCTTGTGAGTGATGAAACTGTGAGGAGAAGGCTGCATAAAGCTAATCTTCATGCTCGCAGACCGCTTCGTACTCCAGCACTACGCCGAGGAAATCGTGGACGACGGCTAGAGTGGGTTCGATAAGTAGTTCATATTGCTGTTTACCGATGGGTCACGGTTCGGTTTCCATCCTGATACACGTAGAGTACGTGTTTAGCAAGTTCCTGGTGGTGAGTGCCGTCTGCGACACCCTCAGGAAGTCCTTCCATACCACGGCGGGATAATTAAGGTTTGGGCGAAAATTCGTGTTGGTGGAAGAACAGACCTCGTTTGGATCAGAAACACCATGTCAGCTGAAAAATATTGTAACGAGGTGCCAGAAACAATAATCTACCCCGACCAACTGCAAATGGGCCAAGAATTCACGCTGATGAACGACAAAGCCCGTCCGCACACAGCGAGAGTGGTGACGAGCTGGTTGCAGGAGCACGACGGATCGGTCCTAGGCCGGCCCACTCAGTCGCCTGACCTAAACCCTATTAAATACGCGTAGGATATGCTCCAAAAAAGAGCTTTAAGGAACTTCGCTACAATCATTGCGACGAAAGAACATCTATTTTTGCCACTTAGCCGGACCTGGGACAATATACAGCAGCATGACTTGGATAACTTAATCCAAAACATAAAAACCGTTGTAGGACCGTTTTTAACGTGGATGGATGGTTTTACTGACTACTGATTTTTCACAATACCGTTCAAAACTGAATAATTTCTGATTATTTTTCACTTTTCCTTGAGAAAAACATTCATTGTTACTTTAACATTTTTTTCACTTTTTTCTTTATTAAAAAAATCACTTTTACGCAAAAAAAAAATGATTTATTTTATTTTGTTTATGTAGTCTGATAAATGAGCTTTATAAAAATATATATGACGAAGACGGCAGGATACCTTCGTCATCAGAGCCGTCTTCAGGGGCCGTATAGTACTATAACTTGTGTGGGCGTACGTGGGTTATTTGTTAGACTCAAATAAAACCAATAGAACTGTTTCAACACTGTAATTATCTCCTCTTGATAGCACTCCGTAGGTCATTCGATTAATTCACAAGAAGGCACGGATCACGGACAGTTTCTACGCAAACACTAAGCATCATCACTTTCCAACCGCTCTTCACCATAGGCCAAGACCATCTCTGTCATTCTGACAGCTGCACACTCGATGTCACATAGACTCTGTCTAGCACCATATTTGGTACTGGCAATCCGCACTCTTCTTATATCAACCATAAGCATAGTCGATCTCCGACATATACATGTTGTATGTTATTTTAATAAATTTTGAGTAAACTAAGTAAATTTAAAATATCCCTAGACGATGTTGATGTATATACAGTGCCATGATATAATAATATTTCTAACTAAAAGTAAGGGACGGGCCCTGGCGTCAAATACAATTTCAAAATTAGTTTGATAAAAATATCAAAACCCCTGATTTCAATACAGCACTAATTTTATTTACTCAGTTACTTAATTTTGTAATTTGTATGTAGGTAAGTAACAACTTCAAAAGCTTCAGCGAAAACGATCTCTATCGAACAGGTAAACTTATCTTAACTTTTCCAAGTCATTTATACAATATAGTAGGTTTATATTAGTATAATAATCTGAAAATTAGTAAACATAAAAATAGGTGTTCCAAAAACATTTTGACTTAATAATACTTATTAAAATATGCCTGAGTATTCTTCCCGGTTTGTGGAGTGCAATTATAAACCTACTTATTTATGGTATCCATTATTAACGTACTAATTCCTGGGTAAGCACATTTCATTTCTATGATAAAGGTACTACACAGTTGGTAGCCGCGGCATTGTCAGCTTTTTTATGATGATTCGACTCACAGTATGTGTAGAGTAAAAAATAATTTGTCTTTCTTTAATCTTCAGAATTAGACTTTCCCACGATGAAAGTCTATTTTCTTCCCAGGGCTTAAACCCATTTTTTTTAAAACTTCATTCAATTCGATACATCCGTTTTGATGTGAAAGGGGAGCCTACAGTCATACGTACACATTTTCGAGTTTATAATTTTAAAAAGCAAGGAAAGGTCTTCGCAATTGTAAGTCTTGCATACAACATACCTACTCGTAAGTATAAAGTTGCCACCTTATAGCGCAGGCGACCTCACTTCTCTTTGAAACTATCTTTTCAACACTTTATCATGCTGTCACATAAATTTTCTTTCGTTTCAAAATTCAAATAACTTGGATAGCTATATTTGAAAGGTGGCTCAAGGTTTTACTTTTTAATATGATTTTCCAAGGCGGTACTAAGTAATAAAGTAAAATATATCGTAAAATGTAACGGGAAATGATTTTAATTTAATTCAAGTAAAGACTCACAACTACTTTAATAATTTACAAAAAACTTTAATAATTCGCTTGAAAAACATTGAACAGATTCCGATAAAATATATTAAGTCAGATCTTGAGCTCCACCATTGATAGCCAAAATAAATTGAAGGGGTGGAAATAAAAGTTTGTAGGCAAGCAATATTTAAATTTATATAATACAAAGTTCCTTTTTAGGAACGGGCGAAAAGTTTCTTCATGTAGGTATTAAATTCTCGTGTTACAATGTTCGTTTCCTTCAAAACGGCTTGACCGATTCTCATGAAATTTTTTGAGCATATTGAGTAGGTCTGAGAATCGGCCAACATCTATTTTTCATGCCCCTAAGTGATAAGGGTTGTCCACCCCCTAACATTTGATATGGCAAAACAACGTTTGCGGGGTCAGCTAGTTTCTCTATATATTTTACAATACCTACCCGTGCACAAACACAAAGTATTCGTAGCGAGCCATTCTAATGAGTATCAGAGATATTAGCGAGCGGCGTGCGCCGACGCATCAAGAAATGATCTAATATTAGCTCAGACGCGTCGCCCTTGACTGACGATCGACACATGTGCAACACGCTACAAGCAAACAATCAATGAAAACTAATAAATAAAAGGCCTAATTTTATGACGCAACATTAAATAATGTAAATAATCCTAATTGGACCACTACCCAATTTAAGTGTGATATTGTTTTTCTCTAATAACATAAATTTTGTAAAAACTCTCCATCAACTACATATAGGTACAAACCTAAGCAAGTTATTAGGAACGTGCGACGCAATTTTGTGTCTATTTGTGTTTCCTACAGTCATTTCAGTTTGACTGACAAGAATCCTGCCAATCGCTTATCTAAAACGCTGTAAGCTAGTTTACTGCCTTTTCATAGCTTTTGCAGCTGCCATTGTTGAGTTAGATATATAGACGTATTCGCTTCTGAAACAAGGTTACGTGTCATATTGTTGCGAGTACGAGCAGGAGTGCGACATACTTTGTTAATGTGTTCTGAGATGTGTTTGTTTATTTGTTTGTACAAAGTTGTGATAACAGTATGTGAATAGACTCGGAAGTTAACTGAAATTGCTTCTCGCCTTGCTACGGATCATTATTTAGTTTTATGGGAGTGCTGTTTGTTTTACCAATGCTTTAAGAAAACACAGTTAAGCTAGTTGTTTATTAAACATTAAGTAATTACGTATACATTTAGTTTGGTTGAAAATCACATATTAGAATTATTCGTACCATTTTTTTTAATCAAATAGTTATAGATGAAATTTTAAATACTATGTACATCAGCGTATGACGTAGCAGGTTATGTTGTTCAAAAATTTGTGGACAAATAACCTTATAACTTTGTTAAACAGCTAGTTAGAAACTTTTTTTCTGTCCAAACTAGAAAACCAAAGTAGAATACGATAGCCGTCAACTCAAGGTTGCTCGTCACACCCTAATAATTATCAAGGGAATCGTATGTTGGTTTATTCTATTTCACATACAAAATATTCATAAATACTTACTTTGCTACAGCCTAAAATAGCGTTTGTAGGGTAGACATCATTATTTCGTGACCCCATTTCACCGCTTATTTACATTGTGCCCCAGCACATGTCTTATGGGTGTTGTACACACTTACCAAATATTTAGGATGTATTGTTTTAAAAGCGAATGTTGCATGATATTTTAATGGAGATAAAATATGTTTCGTAAGGGCTAACAAAACAATATCTAGTACTATTTTTTATTTGACTAAATAAATAGTGGATTTACTGTTAGGGTCTAACGATTTAAAAGTAGCAATCACAGATCCATAAACAAGCTTTAACTTTCCGCTATTAAATCTTTCATAAGGTCTTCAAAGAAGAATGTTACTCGGCGAACGTTTCGTGCAAGAGTGTGCAGGTGGCATGAAACCCTTTTAAGTAATAAAAGTTGTGACACGGTCACCCCGAGGTAATGTCATATTTAGCAACGGTCTTCAACGCGGGATAAACATGTTTCTGTGGAAATATGTTATTTTATGATATGGGTCACATTGCCACTCGCCAACATTTAATCTTATCATCTCATGTTTTGATGTTTGTTTGTGTATAAATCTTGTTCAGAGTTTAGTATTAAGTTTCGATTAAATCATCATCAATACTAGTTTTGAAACATTAGAATCGATAAAAAACTAGAGGTTTTCAACAGGTACCTAGGTACTTTATTAAAACTTAATCTGACAGTTTATCAATCATTTAATATAATATATTTAGCAAAAAAATCCGAGGGAATATTAATTTCTGTCAGGAAATTCCTTTTACGAAGCCAATAATGTTATTTAAAATTTAAATTGGAAATGACATGTTGCATAGCCAACGTTTTTATTTTTAGGTATTATTAAATTAGCATGATAAACAATTTTTATTAAAAACATAAACATAGTTATGAGAAGTACTTAAAAGATTTACCTAAACTCCGCTTTCTAGAGAACCCTAGTGAGATTGACGTCAGCAGCGTTTCATAAATAAAAAACTTCAAAAGAGGTTCAGCATCAATTCGTATTCCTTTTGTATATTTAATTGCCGGTGTCTATAGTTACTGTACCTTTTCATTAGATGATATATAATGCAGCTAGTCGTATAGAAATGATCGGCTGTTCTCAGAAATAGACGCCGTTCGGCCGGCAAATCGCAATTCTATTGATTGTATGCTTTTTAAGGCTATTTTTGAAGACCACTGGTTAATGCAGGGCTGTCAACTTTCGATTGGGCCAGAACTAACAGTTGTTAACGACATATTAAATACTAGTGGCCGCCCGCAACTCCGTTCGCGTGGAAGTCGGTTACCCGTGGGAATTATAAGTTTTCCCGCGGTTAAAAGTACCCTATATGTTATTCTGATGTATAACCTACCTATATTACTGTAAAGTTTCATCAAAATCCATCCAGTAGTTTTTACGTGAAAAAGTAACAAACATCCATACATCCATACTCACAAACTTTCACGTTTATAATACTAGTGGCCGCCCGCGACTCCGTTCGCGTGGAAGTCGGTTGCCCGTGGGAATGAAATGTTTTCCCGCGGTAAAAAGTACCCTATGTATTATTCTGATGTATAACCTATATTACTGCAAAGTTTCATCCAAATCCATCGAGTAGTTTTTACGTGAAAGAGTAACAAACATCCATCCATACATCCGTACATCCTCACAAACTTTCACATTGATAATATTAGTAGGATTAGCAGGATCTTCGTTTCGTTTTTAAGGCGTTTCATTTGAAATGTGTTTAATGTTAAGAATAATTAATTGATTTTGTGCAGATGAAATTAAGTGGGTACCCCAATCTGTAAACCGTTCTCACGTGAATAAATATCGAAACTTTTAGTCATTAATAATCACTAAGGAAACTCACAAATATTTCATTATCCTGGGATACAACGAATTAAAGATTATACAAGGTAAGCATATTATTTGTTACTTTTTTATATGAAAGTGGAACACTATAATGGCCAGTTCTTTTAAACCTCGTTGAGTTCCTTCCTACAGCTCCTTTGCAGCGTAAAGCCACTGCAAGTTACGATATAAGTAGAGCCTCTTACATTCACTGCTATTACATGAGGTACTTCACTTGCAATAAGGGCTTTTCAGGAGGAGGGAAACTAACATAACAAACTAATATAACTTACTGATACTTATGTCTATGACTTCTATAGGTAATTCTGTTATAGATAGTATGTATACCTATGTTAAAATTAACTAATGAAATGCTAGTTGAAAATCGCTACGATGCAGTTATAGTGTTTTCATAGTTTTTTGTATTGTAGCACAATAAAGCCAAAAATAGCACGTCTCGAGAATAGAAGCGACCCAATTCAATCGCTTCTTCATTTGCAAATTAGGCCTAATTTAAGTCGATATTTCGAGATATTGATAAAAATATACTATTCTGAAATACTATCATTGGGCCAGTTTTCTACTTATTACTATTCATTGTTAGTTTGTAGGTAGGTACTAACCGTTCTTATACCTAACTAGGGGCTGCGCGCGACTCCGTTCGCGTAAAAGTCGGTTTCCCGTGGGAATGCGAAGTTTTCCCGCGGTAAAAAGTTCCCTTAATTCTTTAATACATATATTTTGGTATCTAGAACCGTTTTTGGCAGCGCACGCAACGGGAGCTCTCAAGGATGAATAATTTTCCCCGTTTTTTTCACATTTTCCATTATTTCTTCGCTCTTTATAGTTGCAACGTGATGTTATATAGCCTAAAGCCTGCCTCGATAAATGGTCTATTCAACACAAAAAGAATTTTTAAAATCAAACCAGTAGTTCCTGAGATTAGAGCGTTCAAACAAACAAACAAACAAACAAACAAACAAACAAACAAACAAACTCTTCAGCTTTATAATATTAGTATAGATTCGAAAAATATGAAAGTTTCTGTAACAACTTTATTGTTTTATTTAATTACGTGTTTGTTTCTGTTCCCCAAATAATTATGAATCTTAAGATATTTCTGATGTATGGAAATCACTTTTAAGAGCTCTGCCTCATTAAGACGCCATGGCGACGTCGCCAGCGGCGCAGGCCTGGCTACTTCTGGCATCCGATGGTCGCCAAATCAAGTGGCCATAACAATAAGAAGCTAGTCGAACATATGCAGTGAAAATTCTTATCATACGAGGTATAGGTACCTATATATTGTTTACACAAAGAGTCTTATTTGAACCCTTATTTTGTCTAATGTAGGTTTTAAATGTGTTTATATGTCCCAAATACTTAATTTATAAACACATTTTAAACCTACATTAGAATGATTTGTCTGATCTTTATGCTTTGATTATTCTGTAAAATTACATTATTCTCTGAAATTAGTTATCTACTTCATAATAAACTATTAAAAACTTTATCGTGTGCAAAACACGTTTCCAAAAGCGATTGAAAGTTTAATAGTATCGTGGCCGGCCGGCGAGAGTTTAATAAAACATGTCGTTTGAACCAAGTATCGATTAATATCGACAAACTCGCCATCGAATAGACAAACTAGGGATGGGACAAATATAAAAATCGATTCTTTGATGTACCTTTCTCTTAATTTTTTACTTCTGAAAAAGCGTTTTATTTTTTTGTTGACTCTGATTTATATGTAAATTAAGTTTATTTATCAAACTAAAAGTGAGCTCAAATCACACCCTGATATCTCGATAGAAATGTTTAAATTAGTTTTGTTGTTCCCGGGTTTACCACTACCTACGTCTTTACCTCTATAATACTAGTATAGTAGATAGATATAAACATCGGTTATTTCTAACATCCTAAGCTATAAACAAACTTAATCGCAGCCCCGGATCTTCAATTTTTTTTAGGCGGGGCAAAATCTGAAAATGCCGCCCCCAACCACTAATATTTATTTTTACCTTTATCATCTTTATAATTTCAGTTATCAGATGTCCACTAACAAATAGCCCTTCCGGAAATAATGCATCATTTGCTGTTCTTTCCGTGCTATGCCTGTTTTTTTACAGATGTATAGATATGAACGCGTAAGATATACAGGGTGTTTGCTGGGTGAGTAGCCAAAAGAAAATGGTGTATAGGCGAGGCTATTAGCTATTTACTTCTTCTTATTAATTTGCATTTTGATTCAAGTTAAAGAATTTACAATACTTTTAAGATTTTCCTATGGAAAACCCCGGTTTTTTCATGAAAAGTCATTTTTTTTTAATTTACTCTCGGACCAAACAAACCTAATTTTAATTGAGAGCCTAATACTGTCTTATTTCGATGCAATCATAAATTTATACCAATCATCTCACAAAAGGTTACAGTGGATTCACAAACTTCGTTGAACCAGTAAGAAAAAAAAGTAATGTCAACTTTGCTATGAAAGAAAATAAAAAAACACGAGTTGAAAATTTCATTTGCTTTTAAAAACTTCTTCAGTTAATACCTACACTTTATATTGATATGCTACAAATGTAACATTAATAATTAGAAATCTCGACAAAATTAGTAAGTTAGCCCTCAAAGACGGCTGATAAGGAAGGTACGAATCCGTTCAACTACCTATGTAGATAAAAACTTCTGTCTCATTCTAACAAATCTTAAACAATTATGCTATCTCATTTGACTCTCCCTTCACTTTCCTGCCTCGAATTAAGGACTCCTGCTATCTCACACGTTTGACTTCGGTCCGCGTAGATTTTCGGTGACCTACACTTTTCTACAGTTGGAGTAAGATGTTGCTTGAAAATAAGCGTATCAGCGAGTCATGACCAACGGTAGCATGATTTTTACGCATGCTAGCAAATCTCATTTTACCAGCTGTAAGTCATGTAGAACCGGTTCACGGAGACTGAATCTAGGAGTTCCTTTTACTCCGTCCCTCACCACCCCAACCATCTGGTGGTGGAAGCCGCAGAATATTCTGCTATTTGCGACCTTCGCAAGAGGCGATCAAAAAATGAACTCGAACGTTAAAAGATTACTGTCGGGAACAATCTGCTTCCTCCAGCCCGCGCTCGCTACCGACCCCGTGATCACGATTGTGGTAACAGCCTTAAGTTTTCCCTATAAATACACCTCTCAAACCGGCAGGTGCGACATTCAACAAAATTGGTTTCATCGCCTATCAGATCCGACTCCCGTCGAGTTTCTTGCTAGGTCTTCTTAGAGAGGGGCTCCTAAAGGAACAGTGTATTGAAAATGATCACGACGCACTGAGGACCGTACCCAACTAGGTGGTCGTAGTAGTTCGTATCGTTAGTCAGAAAATAAAATCATTATTTTATAAGTACATAAGAATAGCAAATAAGAGAAATTTTGTCTGGTCACAAAATAGATACAACAATAGGCATAGATTGGTTAGAATGAGACAAAACTCTTTACCTACATAGGTAGTTGAAGGTGTTCGTACCTTCCTTACCAGGCGTCTTTGAGGACTAACTTACTATTTTACTTGAGATTTCTTACTATTTAAGTTACATTTAGCATATCGATATAAAGTATATTAGCTGTAGAAGTTTTTAAAAGCAAATAAAGTTTTCAAACTCGTTAATGTTTTTATTTTTTTTCATATCAAAGTTGAGATAAAAAAAAACCCCACTGGTTCAACGAAGTTTATGAACCCACTGTAACTTTTTGTGAGATGATTGGTATAAATTTATGATTGCATCTGAACTTTAAATTAAAATTATTTTTATTTGGTCAGACAGTAAATATAAAAATATTTTACTTTTCAAGAAAAAATTGGGGATTTTCTTAGGAAAATCTTAAAAATGTTGTAAATTCTTAAACGTGAACCAAAATGCAATATAATAAGTGGAAGTAAATAGTTACTAGCACTCGACCAACAAACACCCTGTATATTTTACACTGCACAGGATAGGATTAAAAATAAAAAGTTAATAGTAAAAATAAAAATAAAATTGGTGTATTCAATTGCAATTATTATGAATTAAAATTTACTTTTCGAGCTTTTTGTTCAGCAAATTAATCTATGACCTTGTCATAATTTCCGTTCCTAGTAAATTAGTAAGTTCCTAGGAAATACGCCTAAAGAGGCGCCACACGAATAATACGTCACATGTTCCATGTGCTGTCCCTGAGTATCGGTCTAGTTGATATGGCCACAGTAAAATAAGAGTGAAAGTTCTGTAATTGAACTTTTATTTATTCTGTGGTCAAAGTTAAGTAGGTATTATATTTGAATTTGGCCGCCCCCTGAGCTTGCCGCCCGGGGCATGGGCCCCGGCTTGCCCCCCCCTAGATCCGGCCCTGCTTAATCGAGAATGCAAGCGTGTGTCACAGTTCCCAGGGATGTAGTTTTAATACGACACCAACATATGTTGACCGGCGCCACAAACATGCATAATTAATAAGAATAAAAGAACCTATAAACTCAATTTACCTTATTTCTTTTCTAGAAACTGGTACGATACCAAAGAGTGTAGGTTTTCCCGAAGGTACCTATTCTCGTATTTTCAGCAGATTCATTGCAAATAAAATGTTTCACAGGCGCTTTGTTTCGCCTATACGTAGGTATATTCTAAAAGTGTTGAACTACGCACATAGTTTTGCATCTGATCTTGCTGTCTATCTATTGACAAAGAAAAGAACTTGATGTTAACTGTGGGTAAGTAGTTGATATTCTTAAACATAGATAAAACCAAAAAATACAAAGTAGGCAGTATTTAGGTATTTTTATAAATAATATGACTGAAAAGTAAACTAAGTATATTACAACTTCTAAACATGAGTAAAAAGCTGTAAAACTAACCTTCTTGAGTAATGTTTTTAATTTGTTTCAACTTAAAGCAGGTCAATAATTAAAAATTAAACAAATGATCACGTATAGTTTAGTTCACTTGCCGACATTTGCACGGAGCACGGAATTTAATTAAATTCTCCGCTTTGTATGTACCTAGGTGGCGAGCAACTCCTAGTTTAGATATTAGATTACAAACTTACGAGTGTTAGTTGGATATTACATTAGTTATATTCGCCAATTATCCAGCTAAAGTTCATTGAGTAAATAAGTATATCAGTTTTAAAATTCTATTTAAAAAAGGGCCTACCTCGCGATCTTCATTATTAATTTATTTGTTTATTTGTTTATTTGTTTATTAGTGGAAACTCTATCATTTGTTTAATTTAGTGGAAACCTATTAGGAATTTTACAAATAACACTGTTTGAAGTTTTTTCTAATTTATTAGTGTACCTACTAAGTTTGATTAATGATATGTTTATAGCGCTGCAGTAAAATGAAAAGACCCTGAAAATCGATATCATGCGACACGATTACGTAATCGAACGTCGTGTTCAGTAGACGTTACATTTTATCACCTCTAATTATATAATATCGACATTATAAATCTAAATTAGTACAGCTTTGTAACATAATTTATATCAGTTCAGTTTTATGCCTCATTTTCCTTTACGAAATAAGCACGCAATAGAACAAAAATCTTATAGTTGGTTGCTCAACTAGACCTGAGTTTTATCTCTCTTAGGGCCGTATTATAGAATGTAACTCAGTAATGAATTTAGTTTTAAAACTAGTTTTAAGTAAAGCTTTTATTTTAGAACCGCTCTTGAAACGAAATTCGTTGATCAACGTTCAATTGAGTATTTTTATATTTTGAATTGACTTTTAAGTTGAAATCACCACTCAAGCGAGGATTTGATCTATGATCACGTAAATCGTGTCAACACCACTCTTGAGAGTAGATTGAACTAGATACTGTCAAAAGTCTGTAGCTGTAAATATTGTAAACAACAAATATTTTTGACGACAATATCTACAATATCATGGATTGCCTAATATTGATGGTGCAATTGATGCACACATATAAAGAATGTCAATACTGCTGAAGTGCAGCATCATGAAGTATTCAGAAACATATGCCATACATTTCGGTGTCATTTTTATGCGTACCGACGGGAAAGAATGTTGGCGACGATCAGCGCCATCTATGTCGCCACAGTATAAAAGGTTTTTGAAATTCTACACAGAACAACAAACAGTTAAATAAAACATAAAAAAACTATTTTTACTTGCTTACACTGTTAACATATTAATTAGTCTTTAATTTAGACTATGAAAAAATCCAGTATTCTAAACTTTGTGTTATAAAATATTTATATATCTTTTTAAAACACAATAATGTGTAAATGAAAACCAACTTGAACCATAAACAATATGAGCTTCGCTCAAATCGTCACTCGAGTCAAGTTTCACCTGAACTGAACTTAAAATGCGTTCTATAATAAGATCGATGCTTGAGTGGTGATCTGTGTTTAAAACGAATTTTGACTGATTGAAGTTCAAACGACGCTTGAGTCGCCTTCTGTAATACGGGCCTTAGTATTTGCTTTTAAATAGAGCCTCGTGTCTTAGAAATCACTTGCGCAGAAGCCTTTGTCATATAAATAGGCAATGATTAAATATATTTAGACTTCTGATACTTGCTAACGCTTTATATTTTTATCCTATATGAGTGAAGGCAATCTTAGAAAGGATCTTAACAGGTTTCTAACAAACTAGTATCAAATACGTTACTTTAGGAAGAATTGCTTATGGAAATAAAAAATATAGTACCTATTCACCACCCGTACGCTCGTGCGTTTATGTCGTCTCTTCTGCTTTTAACAAATAAACAAGTAAACCCTGTAACTAGCATGCTTGTAGTCACGATTTCAATTCCGTCTCGTCCCTACGAATGTCGTGACTCGGTTTCCGGTTGTCGTAATTTCTAGAAAAGGTACGTTTGTTCCGACCGGATATCCCGTCCAGCACATAGACAGATTCGCTCGCCGGCGTTTTTGACCGCAAAAGTAATTGGCGGCCTCTAACTCCAGTGCTTTTGCGCTAACGGCTCGTAAATTTTGGGTTCTTTAACTCTGTCGGTATGTATTTTCTACCCGTTTTAGTGATGTGGTTTTAGTTGTGGATATTTTACGGATGTGTAAGTTTTTAAAGAGTTGATATTGACAGGTGTCGAAATAAAATAGAGAGGTAACATTTTATTTGTCTATGAATAGATAAAACGTACCTACTTCAATAGTTTTTGGCACTTTAAATAATTTAATTGTTGATTTGCAATGATAAGCTTCTTAAACTGCTAGAGTGGTAGAGTCTAGCTGTATGTAGGCTCTGTCTGCAGCGATTACTGGGCTGACTCGACCGGTGAAATACCACCGTCGCACAGAAAACCGACGTGAAGTAGGGACGATGTTCCTGCGTTTCTTTCGGTGAGTGCGGTATCCGGTGCCCAATTTCTCAGCGGCCAGCTACGCACCCTCAATGCATATGTAATTGTGGGTGTATATGGGAGGCGGTGATCTCTTACCATCAGGTGACCCGCATGCTCGTTTGCTCCCTATTTTATATATAAAAAAAAAACATTTAGTAAACTTTAAAGTAAATAGAAGCACATTATTATTGAATTCAACAACCGTGACCTTAAAGATTTGATCTGCTGTCTTCAATAAACCTCATTCTAAACAGGATACGTAAGACTTCGCAAACGATAAAGCCATCCGTCTTGAATGAAACTATCTAGAAAATTCGATTTCTACAAATCGGGTTACTTTGTAGTCGCTCTATTTTATTGAGAAGTAAAGTTAGAAAAATAGTTCGCATTGTTGAGAAATACTAAGTTACAAAACCAGATACAGCAACTTGCAACTGCTTTTAAATTTAAACGCCCAGTTTAGCCATATAAATACCGTTATTTTGACGTTAGATTTCAAACAGAAAATATTAGAAACCAAGTTAAAGAAAAGCAACGCAGATCCTCATGATAATGTAATATCACGCGACACATGTCATGAAACTGACAATTCTATACGTCATTCTTGATTTTTCGTAGCGATCCCCCGTCTACTTAAAAATGTATTTCGCTGTCTAGAGTTCCCGAGTTTCGCTTCTGCAGGCACTGGATATTAACTATATAACTTTGAAATTTAACCACAGTGAGCTTTTTCCAATTTTAATTAATAAGAATAAAATTAAATTAGAGGCTGATTTTTCAATGGTCCCAGATAAAAACTGAAAAGAAGTGTATGTTTTCATTTTCACTTCAAACATAAGTCTAATGCACCTACGCATTCGACGTGCAACGAAAACATAGTTACATGTTCTGTCAGATAGAATTTATCTGACTATTGAAAAACAGCCCTTAATGCCTAGTAATAATTGTGAAAATCAGCTGCAGGCTATAATAAAAATAAAATCTAGAATACATTTCATTACGGCGGTGGACAATAAAGCAGGAGTAATTTCTTTATCCAGTTTCATGTAGGTAATGGATGCGGCAAAGCAGCCTCTGATTCCATCAATTTGATAGTATCCATGTTAAGGAATATCACCGCTTTTGTAACAAGTTTCTGTGTATCAAAGGTAATAAAATTAGGGTGGTAATTAAACCAATTCCTTTTTAATAGTATTTTCCGCCTCTAAAAAACCACATTGCCTTCTAAATAACTAAGTCAGCCGCAATCAACATTCTTCAAAATAATTTTGTCTTATCCGCTAGTTATTCTCTATGTAAGACACTCTAAATACAACTCAGCCTGATCGTTATTTCTTAGTATCAAATAATATGCATTCAAGCAGTGAAATTCTTGAATAATAATAAATGACACAAAATAGTAGTTCAAATCAGCTTCTAATTTTGTTACTCAGCAGGTTTAAAATATATTTAATAATTAATGCCACCCATTTTAAAACATTTTAACGGCAGTAAGTAGATTTTTGGCGCTTCGCCGGGTGCTACCTCACCACGCTCGCTCCGCTCGCTCGGCTCGCGCATGCAGTGTCCAAATCAACCTAACACGCTCGTCTCTACGCTATATTAAATACCTAGCCTGGTGGCAACAGGAACGGGTCTACTATACCGAAGGTCCCGGGTTCGATCCCAACTAGGGTGTACCACTAATTTGGTCTTTTCCATATTATATACTTGTTTATCACGTACTAACGGTGAGGGAAAACGTCGTGAGGAAACATGACTGGATGATTATCCATGATGCATATCTCCCAAATAGCACCGAGCCAGCGTTCGGATTAAGGTATAAGTAGGTACATTATTTTTTAAAGCACTCCATCAACGATTTGAGTTGAACTTATCTTATTTAATGATGTCAACCCTTCAATGTTAGTATTTTTTTGCTTTTTTATACTATCTTTTAGCATAATAAGAGTTGACTTTGAATATAACGTAATGAGATTCGTGATGAAAGGAGGGGGCAGCTACAAGTCGTCTATGATTTGAAGATGTACAATCATGGTTATTTAATAATAGGAGTGCTTGTTGTGTCGGGTGGAAATATTTACTACGCCTTAAATGACTGTTGGAACATTTTGAGTTGTATTAGTTAGAGCGACGGAATAGTCAATAAGAATTAGTCAGTTGCAATGTTAAAAAGTTTATAATGGACACAAGTGAAAACAATTTTTTGTGTTTTATATATTCATAATAGTTAAAGTGGAGTCCCTCGGTGCGGAAAAACGTGACTCACACTGATGCGAAGGCTGAATTAAGGTCTCTTAGACTTAGCTATTATAAACCAAAATTTTGTTCGAGGTTGTTTTTATTACCTCAACAAACTACTCGTAGAAACATAACAGTGGTCAAATATGAACAATTAAAACACTTTAGGTCTAGCATATTTAACCACAAAGGAACTGCCGCCCTAATTTACCTTTTGGACGATGAAGTCGTCGGGCCTGGTTCGTGAGGTCCGGGCAAGTCCAAGTGCGTTGGAGAAATAAAATCCGTTATTATGTAGTACGGAATAGTTTAGTTACAAAACAACTGTGACAATACGTGTTCATAGGTCAACAACATCCTCTAATATTTTCTTCTTTAATTAATGACAGATGACAGATAGCAATGCGTTCTGAAATAAGCAAATAACTATACCGTGCGTCTACGACGCCACACCACCCCCCCACGGAGAGAGACAAGTTAATCTTAGTCGCTAAAAAATTTGGGTCGAACAATTCTGCCGGACCGTGTGGTATATGGCTGAATAATAAGAGGAGGAGAAACAGAAGGTGGCGAAGGCGTATCTTTTGGAGCAAGCTGAGCAGGATGGGCTGGAGCTGGCTGTGTCGTTAATAAAGGCTCTGCACGATCGGTCGGTGAAGGCATTACAATTGCATCACGCATCGTCTCTGGCCATTCTATGAATGCAGGCTTGACACGATCGACACTTACGGCAATTTTTCTGCCTCGAATGTCGAGGGTCAAAGTTTTACCGTCAGCAGCCCTTTCAATAATTTGATAAGGACCTGTGTATGGCGGTTACAATGGACGGCGGACAGCATCCTCTCGAAGGTACACATGAGAACAGGTGGCGAGATCTTTAAAAACGAAAGTAGTTGGATCGCCATGTCGAGATGCAGGGACAGGTCGAATATTCGACATATGTCGTCTAAGCGATACGACAAAATCAGCAGGACTATTATGTAGTTCAGGTGTAGCCGAGGAGATCAAAAGCTCGCCGGGGAGACGCAAGGTTTCGCCATAAAGCATTTCTGCAACCGAAGACTTAAGATCTTCCTTAAAAGAAGATCGCATACCTAAAAGCACTAAAGGCAGAGCACCAAGCCAATCGGTACCGTGGCACATTATGGATGCCTTTAGTTGGCGATGAACGCGCTCTATCATTCCGTTCGCTTGAGGGTGATAGGCAGTGGTCCTAATCCGCTTCGTGGCAAAACTATGCATCAACCTTCGAAATAGGTCGGACTCGAATTGAGTACCCTGGTCGGTGGTGATCAAAGTTGGTATGCCAAAACGGGAGATCCACTCTCTAACAAAAGTGTCAGCAACTTCCTCCGCTGTAATAGTCTGCATCGGCCAAACTTGAGGCCATCTGGATGCCCTATCGATTGCAGTTAAGCAGTATAGATATCCTTTGCAGGGAGGAAGAGGCCCAATTATGTCGATATGGACATGCAAGAAACGACCAGAAGGGGTCGTAAAATTACCAAGCGGAGCAGTATTATGCCTCGTGACCTTAGCACGCTGACATGCGTCACAGGTACGAGCCCACTCTCTGCAATCTTTGTTAATAGACGGCCATACAAAGCGTTCTACTACGAGGCGATTCGTCGCTTTGATGCCAGGATGGCTTAAGCAGTGCAGCTTATTAAAAATAACTCGTCGCAGATTCGATGGCACAAAGGGGCGAGGCTTGTGATGAAAATGTGCACAGATTGTTCCAAAAACGGTATGCAACTGGTGTGTATCGACGAAGCACTTCCAAAGAGGTCGTAGGGAGTTATTAAGCAGCGGGTACCTCAAATGCGTAGCTCCACGCCTCTGTAGTCACGTCGAAATTGTCGCCGGCAAGGTTAGGTAATGAACCAACACCACATGCAGTGAAAAATAACAACAGGCCATGCAGCAGCTCGACGACACGTAGCACACCAACCAACACCCGTGCAGCCCAGTTAAAACACCGACACCAAGGGCCCAACGTGAACACGCAGCATCACGTTGGGGTCACCAATTTGGACGATGAAGTCGTCGGGCCTGGTTCGTGAGGTCCGGGCAAGTCCAAGTGCGTTGGAGAAATAAAATCCGTTATTATGTAGTACGGAATAGTTTAATTACAAAACAACTGTGACAATACGTGTTCATAGGTCAACAACATCCTCTTATATTTTCTTCTTAATTAATGACAGATGACAGATAGCAATGCATTCTGAAATAAGCAAATAACTATACCGTGCGTCTACGACGCCACAACCTCCTTATAGTCATAGTTAGCGCGAACAATATATTCAATTGTTTATTTAGTCCTGGAAAAAAGTTTTACGCTAACGTTCACATAAATTTGTGTAGTACCATTAGTAATGTTAGTTAACGAGCCCCAGAAGGCAGCTAAGAGGCTTATATTCATAGCTTAAAGTTACTTCTGAGCAATTAGTCGGGCTTTACAGTAGTTATGCTTTCATGCAATATTAGGCATAAACTGAGGATAAATTGAAAATTTAAAGTTCAGTCATACTTAAATATTAAGAAACCTTTATATCACTAAACTTTTGAGATACTAATTAAACAAACTTGAAATCGAATGAATTCTTTAGTTTTGTCAGTTTAATTTTTTTAATATTAGTTTAATTGTATTTGAAACCAAAGATTACCTATTTCTAGTAGTTTAAAAGATGATAAACTACTCTGTAGTTTGTAAAACTAAACATAAAGATTGGCTTTTATAGGGTTAAGATAACTTACATATTTAAAACAAGCATAATTGTTATATTTTTTTAGTGTCGTTGTTTGCTTAACGCACCATTGCATTAGCACCTTTATTTAGTTTAAAAAAAATGGAGGTATACCTATTTTCCATACGTAAAACATTAACTTTAAAAAGATAAATTCTCCCCCTAAACTAAAGTTAAATGAATATTTAGTACTCATGACTTGTATATAAAAAAGAGACTTTTACCTAATAGTTAATTACATTAAGTATAAGATGTAAGAAAGTTGACGAAATAATTGACAGTCAAAGTAAATCTAATTATATGTCTGTGCCATTTTATCTGGCATCCTAAAATCCGTGATTTATTAATTTTATATTAATTACCCATATAACTTTGTCAGAAGCTAATTAATTTCATACTAGAATCACTTATTATTTTTTAATACATTTTCATTTTTACATATGTTACGTTTACTATATTTCCTTTATGTGATAAAATTATAGATATTTGTATTACTTTTAATTAAATCTCCAAACAGTTATCGATATAGTATCGATATTCGTTTTGTATCGATAACTGTACCTACAGACGTCAGTTCGAACGGCGCGCGGACGGCCATTCGATTTTCAAATATTTTTTCTACACAGACGAATTTTGTGAAGAGCATTTTCAAATAAATATAAAAGATATTTTAAAAATCTACTAGTTTTTATCTCAACCACTTCTAGGCTTTTATACAAAGGTACCCATAGTGGGTTATTAACGGTTTTAAAAAAAGTTTATTTTTTATATAAAGTCTAAAAACTCGTTCTGTCGTGGTCATATTCGTGTTAATATGAAGTGGTAGCGAGCAGCTAAGAAGATTTCTTGTGATCTTTCATACAAGTCTTGTTACGGGATGACAACAGAAGAGCATTCTTAATTCTAATATTATAATTTCATTTGACAAATTTAGCATGATAATACACTTAAAAAATTAAGTAAAGCTTAACTTCTCCGATATTATGAGCGATATTTTAACGAGTTAAAGTCGAGCTATACCCACTAATAATCACTGACACAAGTTTAAGTAATGGATTTGATATTGGAGTGTGTCTTGAGAATGCCACGTTCATACGTAGTCGTTCAAATATCATGGAGTTTGTAAGTTAATCCTTAAAAGAGAAGCAATCACAAAAAACTAAACTGGGTTAATATAACGTTAAAAGTTCACGGACTTTTTCAACATCACAATAACGATCAAAGCTAAATGGAGCGGTCAAAATATAAATAGGCCAGCCCCAAAGTGCCGGCTGCATCATGACTCAGCACATCTATTAATACCTATATACACTGCCTACTACAGACAGATTGCCGGAAATGTTTCAAAGCGGACTATTTGCCAGTGTCTCCAAATAAAATGGCGCGCACCTTTTTTGGATTAATCATCTTATTACTCAAAGAAATGAGCCAATTCGCCGGAAGCTAATCAAAGGCTGGAGAGTTTTGTGAACTTGGTTTGATTGATTTTGTTGAACTTTAGTTTAAAGGATCTTGGAAGTTTGACACATCTTTTGTGGTGGTTCTTAAATAAAAGCTAAAACATTTAACGTTTCCTTTTATGAATATTGAGCGTGCCTTTTCAGATGTTCATTACTTATTATAATGGAGAATGTTACTAGGTATGCCAAATCGCTTGAAATTTTGTCTCAGTAAAGCCTGTATGCATACAAATACACTAGTTTTTGTTGTAATCAAAAATACCCAGTAGTTTTGATTTTATAGGCATTCAAAGTTTCGAAAAATATCGAGTCCCGCTAACAGTCACGTGACCGCTTGTGACGTCTTACCACAACGCGTCAGCGGTGGCGCATATAGCTGGCGCAGTATTTTATTTTATTTTTTTATTTATTTAACATTTAATGTATATTTTTTTTGTGTTTTTCGGTCGCGTATTAGTAAATATAAATATTATTCGTTATTACACGTTAATAGTAAATATTATTCTATTAATAAATTGGGTATAGGTTTCGAAAAAAGGTAATCGTGTAATCTATCTAAAAATAGATCAATTAATGGCTGCGCATTATTTATCAAGAAATTGTGATTTTGTTGCCGCCGAAATGTTTGATATGTTCTAAACTGTTTTATCAAAACAAAATAACCAATATAATAAAAATACTAATGGAAGAATGCAAGTCCAATAGTAGAAGTATGTACCTACCTACCTATCATTATTTTTTTTACGTTAAAGACAACAAATCATGTATCATAGTTTTGTAGCTATAGGTAGGTACGTCCTTCTAATATTATAAATGTGAAAGTTTGTGAGTATGGATGTATGAATGTTTGTTACTCTTACACGTAAAAACTACTGACAACATTACTCATTTTTGACAAGCTTGCAATTTGACAGTTTCATACATATTTTTTCTATTCACTCGCTATCGCAAATATCACTTGCCACTTGACTTGGGGGGCTGGACGGATTTGGATGAAACTTTGCAGTAGGTTACACATCAGAATGACACATAGGGTACTTTTTACCGCGGGAAAACTTCTCATTCCCACGGAAACCGACTTCTACGCGAACGGAGTCGCGGGCGGCCACTAGTATGTATACAAAGATACCGCTCTTCTAAGTAAATTTAAATAAATACATGCATTTAGTACTAACTAGCTTTAGTTAGCAGCTTCGCCCGCGTTTCCCTCGGGAACTGTACATTTTCCCAGGATTAAAAGAAGCCTATGGATTATTTCAGTCTTCGTCCAGATCCGTTCAGTACTTTTTGTGTGAAAGATAACAAACACAAACACAATCTTCCGCGTTTATTATATTACTAGAAAGTAGGATACCTATACGATCTAGATGTAGGTAGTTGAACGTTACAGATGCACTTTACCTTTAATATTTTATTTAAGTAATTTAATTTATTTTTTATTGCAAATGTAGATGATATGAACTAAACCTCTTTTATTTATTTGTATTTTTACTAACTAATTGTTTAATGGTATTGGTTATGTTATGTTCAAGTTAAAAGATTTGGTGATGTATGTATGTATCCTTTGGAACTGTAAAAAACAACTTTTCCGGCGAATTGATAGTTGTATTTTTACATTTAGGCACAACACATGATTTCCTAGTAGTTGGATTAGACATTTTTAAAAGTATTTAGGTTTAATTTAGACGACAAGTGCGTGCGACCGCGAGCGTACTGAGTGAGCCAGACCGAGCGAGTTGTGGTGTGACGTCACACCGCCACCGGCAGCCCGCGTCGTGCGGTAGCAACTTATTTTACTTATAAATCGGAAACTAATTGACGCATCGAAATAATTCTTTAACCAGTATTTTTTATTTTTGACAGAGAATACGAAGAGATAATAATCAAAATTTGTTAACATTCTCCATTTGAATATTTTTATCCAAATTTAGATTAGAACATCCGAAAACTGAATAATAAAATCTTAACAACACAGTACTTACCTACCTACCTATAAAACTGATAAGTAACTTTAATAAAAAGGGAAGAACTCCTGCCTATACCTTTCAGGTAACCATATCCTATATACTTAAGCCATCAAGTACCCTAATATTGAGTTCACCTTGACAGGAAGTGAAAGAATCCTCGTTCCCAGGGGAACGCAGCAGACACTTTGAATAATTTGCAGAGCTGTCTCGTATGGAACTACTTTATACTCGGACCCAGTTTGAGTCGGATGCTGCTGGTTAAATCAAAATGAACGGTGTCTACCTAAGTTCCTACTTATTGAAAGATTTGATCCTAGCAACGTTACATAACAGGCTATTTCCCTGTAGGCAATAAACGAGAAGAAACCATATCTAGCAAATATTAAGTATTTAAAGGCGCGAAAGAAGTAAAAACAAAAAATAAATGTATTTAAAAAAATATTATACTTATGTAGGTACCTACTAACCGTTGATAAAATAAATAGGCTTGAAGACTATTGAGGTTAAAATTCCAATAATTTAGAAATTACGTAGGTGAATATCGACGGTATAATAGTTTCGCAGTAGGTATCCAAAGAGCAAAAGTCTATGTTTAAGTAAAATAGGCCTTTGTTTATTTCCTGGAAAAAAAAGCTATTCGATAATTCGTTATTGAACATTCTATCGCGTGTTGAGGTATCGATTAAAATATTCTGAGAACCAATTCGAGTTGCACCACGTTTAACTGACCCTAGTAGGCTTCTTTACATAAATTTATTAGTACACAGAACCAATGAATGTAAATTAGCTGTTGTTTGTGGCAATACAATTTAAGTAGTTTAAAAAATCACAAAAATAATGGCTGTCAAACTAAGACAGTGTTACGTTTTCCGCAGTGTGTTAGTTGAATCTTGTTGCATAGGTGTTACAATTTCATCGTCAAAAGTTAATTATTGAACCCACTTTCAGGATAAACTTTCCTGTTTTTCTTTTAATAAGAATATTTTATTTGTTTTATGGAAACACACCTTCATAAAATAAGTATCTTATAAGCAAGTACTTCCTTATACCTATTACTACTTTAGTTCAATTTCTTGCTCGTATGTCGAAGTTTCCAGAAAAGCTTTCGACGCGGCCCCTGGGGCACACTTTAGTGCAGAAAACACAGATATTCCGGCACGAGCGAACGATAGCTAATTCCTTGCTGATGCGATTCTGTGAGACAAAAGAACGTCGGGGCATAGAGTATGGGGCATGAGGTAACTTGTAAAGAAGGACCGTCATCTGTGTATTTTTTGCGGGGGGTGAGGTAAGAATTCTCGTATCTAAGGTATCTCGTGTCAAAGGAGAGTAATAATAAAACAACTATAATAAGTGATAATTAATCTCCAGAGAGGGTTGATTTGTGCGGTTTGATTACGCCTCGCTACGCTAAAATACCGCTTATAACTTTTCATACAAATTTATTTACTCCAACTAAATAAGGATAAAAAAATAGCTTACTGAGTTGGTAAGTACTTGTGTACTAAATTAGAAAATAGAATTCTTCACAGTTAGGTATAATATTGGTAGGACAGTTTAGTATCCGTAAAATATGACCGCTGGTAAAAAAATACTGTTTAGGATTAAGGTTTTATTTCTGTTAAATTAATTAAAAAATATATATTTGTTCATTTATTGAAATAAATGTCTCCACAATTTCAAGGTCAGATTTATTTTTGCACTTACAAACAAATATACGCCGAATGCTACAAATATGAATATGCTTTTAAATCTACAAAAAAGGCCTGTCATCCCTGGACAAAATCCAAATAAAACTAAAGCCCAGTTTATACGATTATGTAAAGCGAAGCAAGCAGCATCACGTAGGTACTTCAGAGTCACATAACTCGCCGCGCATTGAAAGCGCAATGCATACAAAACAGCTTGAGGATGGTCCATTGCGCTTTTCATATAGAAATCCGCAAAATATTGCAGTTATTTTACACAATTCATTGATTTTGGCTTCTGTGTCGTTGTAAAGTAGCAAGTTCAGGGAAGAAAAAATTAAAGATTTTGCTTTTAAAATATTTTTCTTTTTTAAAATATTGCAAGAACCACCTTGAAAACGTCTGGTTTGTTTAAAAGTCAACGTGTTTTTTCTTTTAGTCCGGTAGCGTATTGTGAATCCGATAAAAAAATAAGTTGTGTTGCCAATAAGATTGAAATTTAAATTTAAAGTCAAAACGATTTAAATCGACTTACCTACTTAAGCTTACCTCTTTGTTGTAGTAACTTACCTTTTTATTTCTTTGTGCCATATTTTCCTGACTACTTGGAATGGAATAAACTATTTCCGATAAACCGGTATATAACTTATAGACATTGTAATTTGAATTTGCTCTCTATTTAAGCATGACATTTATTTTGATAATATCATAATATATAATTTCATAATCCATAATTTTAAAACCCATAATCATCATGTCACATATTATTATAACGCATAATTTTAAAAGGCATAATTTTTATAGGCTCAAATTGTTTTTCATAAGTATTAAAAGGCATAATTGTGAAACGCAGATAACTTTAAGCAGATTTTTTAAAAGCATAACTAATAATAAGCATAATAATCAGGACGCATTATTTTTAAAAGTATAACTGCTAGCTTCGCTCGCTTCGCTTGCGCACTGTATAGTCACCTCACACTCCTCTATGCTTGATTCGTCGCCGTACCTTATATTTTAATATATGAACAAACGGCACATACCCAAAATTGTAAATAATAATTTTAATAATTTGATCGACCTATAATATGCCAAATAAAATTAGGTTTTGCTTTAGTTATAGAAAAATTAATTATGCTAAAGCATTTCAGGACTGCCTAATGTTATGCCAATTGAAATAAGGGATTTCTTTTATTATCCCTACTATAATATTATAAATGCGAAAGTAACTCTGTCTGTCTGTCTGTCTGTCTGTCTGTCTGTTACGCTTTCACACCTAAACCACTGAACCGATTTTGTTGAAATTTGGTATGAAGAAAGAACTGAACTTGGGAAAGGACATAGGGTACTTTTTGCCGCGGGAAAACTTCTTATTCCCACGGGAAACCGACTTCCACGCGAACGGAGTCGCGGGCGGCCACTAGTGCTTAATAAATAATATGCCTATTGACTGCTATGCGAAGGGACAATTGTAGCATACATGAGTGGTATGCTTTTTGATGATTATGACAACAAAGTTTTTGGGACAATTGACGTTATGCGAAAAGAGCGACGGCTTCCGATTTGAATATGGTGATGTTTCTTTGCTTCTCTTTCGAATGAGTTTTTTATATTACTTACATATTTGAAAGTTTACAGCTTGTTAACTAAGTAAGAAAATTAATATTGGCTACTTTCAAAACAATATATTACTGAAGATAAGTAAAATGTACCTTTTAAATAGATATCAAAGGAAACCAGAAAATCTGTTTATTCTTGTACTTTGCCAAATATGGAGGAAGGTTGCACATTTCAAATTCCTATTTGCTTTACATTGTGGGGCATGTTGTATCCAAATTTAGATAACGTACAAAATACATGCCGTGGAGTTCCCGTGAGAGCTTTCCTATTGCAGACCAAACAGGTTTCATAATATCTTATATGTTAGTAAATACCTGCTCCATGGAGTCGGGAAATAAATAGGTTAGAAGTTTTAATAAATGAATATGAATGCAAAAATACACTCGGTATCAAAGACGAAAACGAAATTAGAAACATATTATTTAGATTAAGTAATTTTAGCTATAAAACAAAAGTAATCGGTAACTGGACATCCCTAGGATTCGATGGACATCACTGGTCGGCGTCATTGCAGGTTGGCACGGATTTGGATTGAATCTAATTAAATTAAAATAAAATTGAGCCTACGATGCAAAATCGGCATTCACTCAAGCGTCATAGATAAGGGCTTTTCTTTATTATTTATAATTATATCTATCAGTTAGTTTTGCATACTACTCCTTCTTATTGTATAAGGAAACAAAACCCGATTATTCTAAAGTCATTGCATGTTCCATTATTATAAAGATTTATAATTATTTCGACCCGCGTAAAGCGCACAGCTATCAAATTTCTTAAATATCACTTTACCGCCGCGCGAGTCTCCGCTACTCATTTATATTCTTTAATTTTTTTTTCGGGTGCAATCGGCGTACCTACACACATTTGGTTTCGCTTTTTGTAACACATCTGAGAGAAAATAAAAAATATGACGTCAAATATCTTAGCTACTCCGTGATCAAAGCCACGATATTTGAAAAAAATATGAAAATAAGAGTCGCTTAACAGAATTTAAATATTGAACGCGTAAAATCTACTTAAAAATATGTTTTATTCATACTTTATTAAGTATTTTTAGGTAGATTTGTAGGTAGTAAGATTGGTAGATAGGTATCTCTCCGCACTGCGGTCTCACTCGCCGAAAAATGGTTTTCTCCGTTGAGACGAGGTACTTTCCTGAGGTAAAATAGTAAACAGTGGTTTTTGCGTGAAAGACACTTATCAAAATATTAGTAGGAAGTAAGAATAAACAAAATCATTTTCTTATGTCACCATAAGCCACTTCAGTCGCATTTAAACCCTTTACGCGTTTTACATTTTAATTTAGTTTATTAGAACTAGTAAGAAGCCATTGAATGTGTCGCCTCGGGCGAGCTGACTCGGTCACGGGCAGGCTGGCCAACTTGGCAGCGGGAGCGCAGATAATTATATCGATCCAATACAATATTTCATTCAATTCTGTACCTGATGAAAGTATATGGCCCACAGTGCCAAATACAAGGAGAATCCGTGTTGGAAGTCAAACAAGCCCCTTAGTAGTTTTTTTTTTTATAATTAAGACATGAGTATATTTAAGATGGTACCTACCTACCATCTAACAGGAATATGTAAAATATGTTTGGTCTATCAATATCTTAATTTAAAAGAAACTAGACCGAAGAGATTCTGTCGAATGGGTAGCTATTTAAAAATTTTATTGCCGATTTTTTCTAGGTAAGAGAGAGGACTAATTATGCAATAGTAAAATTGCCAAAACCGTTTATTTGTATTCCTCATTTCCCTAGACTAAATCTTTATCAACTTTACAGAAAAACAATCAACCACGCCATAAGTTTTTTTCTTGAAGCAAGAAGGTATTAAAAAGGCTTTGAGGGTCTTCTCTGAGTATGCCGCCCACTTCCTAAATCTCTGCTGCAATTCCATCTTCACTTGTTTTTCTTATTTCTTTTGCGTAAAAAATAATTTGTGATCCCCTAGTTTATAAGATTTACTTTTAAAATAATCATATCATTAATTATTATATCGATCCGCTAGTTAACATAAATTTATCTATAAAAACTACCTATTTAAAGCTCTCTTTTTGATCAAAACCTCTTTCTTGGATAGCGAGAGATAGAGCCATAATCCACCACGCTGCTGGTAGGTTTTCCTCACGATGCTATCGCTCACTGCAGTGCATAATGAAAATGTTCATTATATGGAAAATACCAAATTAGTGGTAAGCACATCTTAAACCTGGAACAAACGGTATGATAACCCAGTTTCAACCACACACGACCTTCTTATTTATTGATTAAATAAAATAATCCGTATTATTAAGAATTAATCTAACAACACTATTGTCACATACAAATGGCACGTTCAAAATGTTATAATTAAAACGCCAAGAGAATGGCCAATTCCGGACAAATGAAAACGTCAGCGGTTCCCAAAGGTTTCACAAAAAAGTTCCATTTGTTTACCTACCTTCGGTTAATTGGGTCGATATTTATATAGCGAAATAGCTCTCCGGCGTTTCGTCAATAGTCAATGTGTTTTTATTTTAATTATTTCTCGTTTATATTTATTTACTGGTTCGTGAAATGTGCTTGTGGATGGAGTTTTGTGCAGTTGAATCATCTTAATTAACGACTGAAAAACATTGTTATATACCTTATTTTAAAATGTAATGACTAGATAGATACTTGTATAAATAAAGAAAAAGGATATCAGCGAACAGTACAGAACAACAAACAACACATTGTTCTTTGTGATTTATATAGGTATTAAGGACATAGAGTTTTGTGTTACTAAAGTAAAATCTGGACTGAAAAAAATTTTTATTAATAAAAAACTAAAAAATGTACCTCACAAGTTTACTCCTCTGGTCTCTAATACATAATTATTGATAATACATTAATGAAAATGGCTATCTACGAGTAACCTTAGATGTTCGCCGTGTTAGCTCCAATGACCCAATTCCCCAATATTTGAGTGTTGAGGGCGAACCGACCCTAATAAAAACTCTTTGTATCGTTTTATTAGGCTTTTTAACCCTGAATTGCTTTCGTGGATTCCACAAAATTTTCCACCACTACTTTGATAGTTTTCGTGTTTTACAGTAGATCATTTTTTATTGGAACTAATTAAGTTGATTAGGTACATGAAATCTTTTTTTTCAGTCAAAGGAAAAATTATAAAACATGCCTTGGAGCTTTCTAAGATATACTTGTCGCAGCGCGGGTGTCTTTTCTTAATGTCAGAATGTTAAGATCACGTTTTAGTGGGCGTAGAAGGCAGCAAACAAGAACTTAAAGCATTATGAAAGAATATAGGAACAATCTGTTAACTACTTTAGCTCAATGATCTGATAAAACTAATGCAACTGTATTGAAATGACCTGCCTCACTACCATAATGAACTACAAGGGTATTTGGAATAACAAAGAAACAGTTTAACCTTTAACTTTGTTTTAATTTACCGGATTCATAAAGACAGGTACAATCTGTCTGACATATTGAGTGGAGAAGAACCCGGTGAATAAACTCCACTCTGCCATTATCACAATTTAAAATACAAAGGAACGTTATAAAACTCGCTATTACATTACTCACAGAAATCTAGCAACTAGTTTACATGATTAACGGACACACTGATACTTAGCTTTCGTATTGAAGACTTCCGATACAGCATTAGAATACAAACTGTTAAACTTAGGCAATGACTTGATATAAAATCAAACAGCAAATTGAATGTGGACAAGACAACTGCTTCTCTCCGATTCCCGCGCTATTCTGATAATTTAGGTGTGAACACTTCAATTTCTAAGAAATGAATGCCCCTTCCTTGAATGTTCAATGTCTTTTATACCAAACGGCCGTTTCCGTTTTTATCAAAAATAGCACTAGGCCTTGCCCAGGTTCTCCGCTAGAGGGCCTGCGTTTCCGGTCACAATGATTTAACAATCAAAATTAATCCTACAACAATAACTGATTCAGTAAGAATTACATCATAATTAAATCACAATTTTCAATTAGGTAAATTACACAGCAAATGATATTAAACAAAATTTAAATTAATCCAGTTAAGCTTGAAAATGCTTAAGATGGCGCTAGTTGTCCGAAAATACCGGCCGATTGCCAATGTGGCGCCATCATTTCCGACATACTTTATACAGTTAGTAAAAAGTAGTCAGCTTGTAAAACTAAGGGCAGATTTTTTCAATTGTCAGATAAATGCTATCCGACTTAAAATCCGATCAGACTTAAGATCCGATACCAATCTATATTTTCACTGTCACTTCATACATATGTCAAACTAGTGGCCGCCCGCGACTCCGTTCGCGTGGAAGTCGGTTTCCCGTAGGAATGAGATGTTTTCCCGCGGTAAAAAGTACATATGTGTTATTCTGATGTATAACCTATATTACTGTAAAGTTTCATCCAAATCCGTTCAGTAGTTTTTACGTGAAAGAGTAACAAACATCTATACATCCATACTCACAAACTTTCACGTTTATAATATTACTAGGATTCCTATATTTTCGACGTGCAACAAAAACGATTATCTGTCAGATGGAATTAATCTGACTATTGTAAAACCAGCCCTAAATCTACAGTCTAACTTCGGACCGTTCCCACCGGTTTTTGTTTCACGGTGACGTAGATCCTAGCGCAAACTGTGCAAAGGTCATCGACCTGAGTAACAGCGCTCCTGAACTTTGTATAAAGCTGGTAAGACGATGAAATTCCGAGGTTCTACGACCAAGTCGATAAAATTACGCCCGGTAGGGGTACGCCCGTGACGTGATCAGAATTATAAAATTTTGAAGCTCTCAGGTTGTTTTTGGAAATATATTTTATAGATGTAACTTCTAATTGAAGGCTGGGACTGTGCCAACTTTAAATGAAAGGAATCTTTGTTAATCACTTTATAATATTGTTAGGTTTCTGAAAAGTGTGGTTTACAGAGTTATTGACTTTAAACGAGTTTACTATATTAGCATTAGGATAGGAAAAGCATAAAGGTACATTTGTCGAATATGGAAATTTTTACGCTAATTGATGTGTTGTAAGTTGGTATTATTTCTATCTGTCCCTCTTAACTTAATATTTTTGTAATTGCCGAATGAAAACGGATAGAAGAGGCATACGTTTAGCTAGATTTTGTCTTCCTCATTCCACTTCCTGAAATTTTAACGCCACGAATTTTCACACCATAATTTACATACCCGACCAAACCTACGAGAGTCGCAAATGTTGGCAAACGCTCGTTAAACCGGCAACACTAAATAACCTTGTGATAGTAAAGTGACCCGCTTAATGGGGATTAACGTGCGCAATCGCATCTAGTCGGGGATTACGCCAATTTAGTTAAATAAACGAGAGTCCAACTATAACTAGCACGCTAGCATCAATGGACGGAATTATAATTAAAATTAAGTTACGTAAGTCCACAATATGCAACAGCAAATTGTACAGTTGACTTTTGTGAAACTGATAAAGTAGCTGATTTTAAAACAAAACAAACACTACATTTTTCATTTTATTCTTTTATTATCCAGGGACAGAAAATAGAAATTAAATCTATTTCCTAAATTGTTAGTTAGCAAAGTAAAAAGTTAACATCTATGGCTATTTTAAATTGACAACAGGATGCAGAAAGGCCGTGGTAAGAAAAAAACTCAATGTGACAAAAGGCGAGAACTTAAAAAAAACTTCAGTCTTTGTCTAGAAAGTAACATAAACTGGCTACATAATAATACGATATATTTACTGAAACTTACCACGATGGTAAGCTCACCGTGTCTTCAAGGCATTTCACTTTATGGGTGTCAACCCATGTGGTATGATATGAGTTCGCCATGTCGTATACCTACCTATATTCTTATACCTATAATCTCTCCTCAATTAAGTATGGTCGCAAAACTAAAATATTTTCAAAAGCGTCCGACTAAAAGCCAGATTTCTTTATTATTCCAGCCTATATAGAAACGAGGTCAATGTTTGTACATTCGCCATGTCTGTCTGTTTGTTGTGAAAACCATTTTAGCTAAAAGGCTTCACTAACAGCTATGAAAAGGCAACGTTCGTCTGCCTTTTATAGACGTTCAGAAGGTAAACGGTACGTAAATGAAACATAAAAATGATGAACTCGTAATATTCTCTTTAAACTTTAGTTACCCGTATTTTATCATCTCAGAAATTACCTTTATTTATAGTTTATTTGCTATGAAGTTATAAATAAACCTACAATTATATACCGCGTTCAGTTTGATCAAAACGTGTGTTTATTTGTCTACGAAAGTTTCAAAATAACATTTATCTATATTTACTGTCCCTAGTCTAGTAATTAGTGAGGTATAGTAACCATTATTCTGTGGTAAAAGCGAACATGTCAATTTGCTATTTATAGTTTATTTAAATAGGACAACGTCAGTTTAGACGTTGACACCTATTTTAACGTAATGAAGTTTGCTTACCACTTAACTGAAGTGTAAAATTGAAATTAAGAACGTAATTTTTATAATGTAGGTAGCCATGAATGTAACAAATTATTATTTGTAAATTTAATGTAGTTTTCGTTCTTTGCAGAAGCTTATATTTTATTTACTCACAGTGTATTCTAAAGCATTTAGAAGAATCTAAATATCCATATAGTAAGAAGATAAAAAGAATTACTTACGTCATCAAAAAAAGCATTTCCGAAGTAATGACTTAATAAAATCAAATAACCTAGACTTTTTTTAACTACTTGCGCTACGAGATATTTTAGCAATCTTTTTTTAAGTACCTCTAAAGCCGACTTTTCTTAAAATATACATTAGTAGTAGTATGTGTGTAATTTAAAAGAAAGGAACGTTTAACTTTATTTTATTAGGCACTAACCTGTCGAGTTTGAAGCGGTATATAGAAAAGTAAATTGTCTAAAGTTTGGTTCGAAGGTGCGAAGGCTTGTATTCGGTAATTGTGGCCTTGCAATCTTTTAAAGATTTTGAATTTTTTTCTCCGTAGTTTGGCGTAATAAAAGGGACACGATCCATTTAAAATGTTACGTCTTATAAACATTTAACTATAGTTCTGACCATAAATTAAGTATTTTTCCTTGCTCTCGCTCTTACAAGATGGCTCATAGGTACCTACTTGTAAAATGCGTCATAAAATTGAATTGAAATACGCGAACATGGCATCGTCTAGTCAATAGCGTATCGAATAGTGTATGTGTGGATTTAAACCCGCGGCTTCGCATGCGTTAATTTCAGAGTATAACCCATTTCCCTATAATTTGTATTATACATGTAAACCTCCCTCTTCAATCACTCTATCTATTAAAAAAACCGCATCAAAATCCGTTGCGTAGTTTTAAAGATTTAAGCATACATAGGGACACAGGGACAGAGAAAGCGACTTTGTTTTATACTAAGTGTTACAACGAAATTATTTCAGAATCATGTGATATTCACCGAACGATATTCAAAGAAAGGTAAAACCTTAACATAAATCACTGACATTGAATTACCATCATTATCCCATTCAAGTGCCTTTGTTCCTTAACAAGTTTATTTATCGGCATTTCTACAGTGGGTATTCAGAAGTTCAAACATCACTTATCATATTGTTTAACTTGGTCTTTGTAAAGACACTTACCCTTTCAGTGAAGTTTGAAGACGTCAGTTAGGTTAGAGACCTCTCGACTCAAAGGGTTCAGGAGAGGGCCCTAGTGGAACATTCGCGGTAACTGAACCATGTTAAAACTCGTTTTGTTTAGATATTTGGGATATAACAACAATGAACGGGGCGAGATACTCAGAATTAGGTATTTAAAGTTAATACTTGTCTTAGGTTTATGAGGTTATAAGTGTTGTTAATTTGAGTTAGTTAAGATGCTGATCAGCGTTTTAGATCGCCATCTTTTTAGAAAGTTTTGAAATATTTTTGACTAATATTGTTAATTTTTATTTGGAAGGTTTTGGACCACTTAATTCTTGGTATGTGAAAATACGCCCCTAAAGCAACAACGACTTTAATTAATAGTATAGGTTTTTTGTAAATTTCTCTATTCTATCTGTCTGAAGCTAAGCTTTCGAATTTCCTTATAGTTTACTTTTAAAACTGGAACAGACGTGCAATCAGCCCGAACTCATTATCTTATTAATTTTTTTGACACATAAAAACCTCCTTATATTTAAAAAATGGAATAACCCGATTCCTTTCATAGACTACATACACTCGGCTAGTGAACCTCGCACGATCGATAGTCTACTGTACCCAGCACCCGGTTCACTGTGAGGAAAATAACGCATCTCACACGTTTACACACTTAATGGTTTTTAAATCTATTATTTTACAAGGTGCATGTTTGGCAGTATTTTTAGTGGGTAAGCGTAAGTAGTTCAAAGCCTTCGTAGTTATTTGTATGAACAATCTAGTCGTGTACCTTTCAATAAGATGATGGTATAATACTAAACCATATAAATATTTGTTTTATTATTTAATTGCTATATGCGCTAGCATTTTACGTAGAATAGATAATTCCTTTAAAAAAATACTATTCTAAAACAATCTACCATTCACTCTTAAACTGTTCAAAATGGTTTAAACCCAATTATTACTCAACTATTATTTATTCAATTCAATACAACATTAGGTACAGTCTGGCCTACATCAAGTATATCGGTGTTTGTTTATTCAGTTTATATGGGCAATAATTGTTGTGTTAATTGACTGACACTAATTAATCCCGTACAATTAACCGACACACATCAATTTGCATTTGATCCATTGAGTTCAATCTCATTATAAACTAGCAATTAAATCTATAAATTTTACTGATTCGTCGCTTTCCCGTAAAGCAATACAATTCGACATTTGAATTTAGAAGTAACCTAACCTATCTACATCATATTAAACCTTAAACTTACTCACATAACTAATTGAACCAACATTTGAAAATGGAAGTCGTTTTATTTTATTTTTTTAATATTTTATCTTCCGAATTGTTTCCGGCCAGTTGTATAATAAATATTTTTGTGTCACCCGAGAGAGTGGCTGCTACTCGCTGTCTCGCCCCGAGCCTTTGTTTTATGACTGGCAATTAACAAAGCACGTTCTATATTTAAAAAGCTTCAAATATTAAAATTGTCTCGCTTAACAGTCTGTGTAGCTTGACAAGTATTTCAAGTTTTGAGCTGTTTATATCGTGGTTAGAAGGTTTGTACTGTAATAATATTTTAATACTCGTTACAAAATAATATGTTGATAAAATTAACATGCATTTTTTTAACCATCTCCAACATTATATTATCTTACTATATACATTAAAATATAATTTATAATTAACTGGGTGGTATCAAAAAAGTAACCTAACTAACCTAACCTATTGATGTTCTAACCGGCTAAAACTAGGTGTAGCCGCACTTCGGGTATTAGCCGTAACATATATACATAGTAATAGCTTAGTGTCTGTAACCTCTGTGATCTTATAAATAACAAGCGACCCCCACGCCCACGCTTCGCAATGGTGTAATTTTGGCCGACTTGCTCACGAAATATTTAATTTAGGCTAACTTAAAAAACACTTTTCTAATTGTTCTTTATTTACAAATTTAAATGAATAAATTCCCTAAAAGATTGCGAAAACCGCATTAAAATCCGTTGTGTGGTTTAGGAGGAGTTAGCGGCCAAACATACAAACAGACACAAATAGCGACTTGGATTTATACTATGTAATGAAATGATATCCACTCCTCATATGAAAACTAAGTGCCAACAAATCTGTAAAATAATAATAAATAATATATTGTGACTAAACATAAAAACGAACTTAGAAAGTTGGATATTTTGTAATCAAAATGCTTATGACAATAAGTTGACTCATATTACAAAACGTTGCAGTACCACGGTAGCTAATCAACTAAAATACTTATAAGGCTTTGCATCAGCTTGATAGCTTATCACAAGAATATTAATTTTATCATCACCAAATCCTGCACTCAACCATAAACTAAAATCACCCGACAAAAATAATAACTATGCTAATACACCGTTCTATGAAAAACAGTTGATAAATAAGAAAATTGCACGTTGAATATGTAATTTCTAGAATAATTCTACATGGAAGGTCACACAAAAATAATAATGAAACATGAATACCGCAAAACAGACACGTATTACACTAAAGTAGCCCTTTCAAGGTTTATTTATAGTTTTAGCGGAAATTAGAGGAAAGCCGCAGTATTTGTACAAATGAATAACAACACGCAATGATTCCAGCTGGCTTACCTACGCAAGGTGAAAAATTACAACCATTTCGTTTAATCAAATGTAGGTTAAGTTATAATCAAGTTCGAATATAAGTGGTTACCTACCTAACGTTAGTGGTACATAACAAAAAAAAGAAATATACACAAAAGATATACACTATTGCGCTTTATAGTTATGTAATCTGCAGGTTCGTTGAAGCGAAAATTAAGATAAGATTTGAATGTGACATTATCCTGAATCCAAATAAGGTTGGTGAAAGATAAAATTTAAATTCAGGAGGTGATTTCGCACTCGCGTAATAAAGGCAGGTATGGCGGGCAAATATGTTTGAAACTTGGGTCCCATACACAGTTTGAAGTCAGGTTTAATCCCAAACAAACAGGGTTAGAGGATCATCATAGTTTAATGCTGAGTATACCTTGATCAGCGGCAGTAATAAACCGATACATTATGTTTCGTACATGCTGTATTCGAATTTGATCAGTTTGACTGTGTCGTTACTGGCCAAAACTCGCTTAAAATTAGACTTTATTCTGTTATTAATTGAGTTCAAAATTGGTTTTCCCGTGTGGTTGCGATGGGACAAAAATTTAAATTTCTGGCTGGGTTCGAGAAGTTGTTTAGATAAAATACTATAATAGATAAGGTAAAAAGACTTATTCATCTCTATGTGATTGAAACTCAGCAAGTTAAGGTCACTTGAACCCTAAGCCAGTTTGACAAAAGACCGCCAAAATCCAACCAATCGAGAAAACGAGAATACTCTTATGCACGTCGACAACGCCTTTCAGTATCATTTTTGATAGGTCGTATTATTTATTTTGCTCAGATTTAATAATTGATTTAACTTCATTAAAAAATCATTTACAGATTAAGTTATATCGATTATTACCTCACTTTGCTATGCTTGTTTGAAACGACTTTTAATCTTACATGTTGTAAATTGAAACACAACCATTAGTTACATAGATACAGAATGCTTCAACGAAGCAATGTAACGATTTTTTTTTAGCTTATTGTCTCATCGATACATACTACATTTATATCACATTAAAACTAATCTAATTCTGCTTCTGTCCTCGTCCGAGCTGCTCCGAAACTTCCAACTACCTGTTAACATGATGAATCGTATCTCACAACGAAACTTTCGAACTTTTCCTATATTTCACTGTCGTAAAAATAACCCGAAATTACGACATGAAATAATAGAACACGTTTTTGTTCGTGTCGGGCTTCGAACGTTGAGTTCCCGGGAGGGTAGATCGAAAAAACTCGACGTAGACAGGTGTCCTCATTAACTAGGGTGTTGTCGATAAAATTTGAGTTTTATAGCGAATTTCGAGTTAAGTATGTCTTCATAAATGTGTTTATAGGCTCCTGGGTGTAGGGAAACGAAGATTGCTTTATGCGCCCATGCTAAGAATTGACAATTTATATTTTAATATTTTTTATGTGCTTCACTATCGTTTATACTTGAACATCTTATTTGAGAACGAAAAAATGAATATCGATGAGCTTAAATAAAAACTCTATTCACAAAAAAAAACCAAAAACCTCAATTTAAAAAAATAAAACTTCTAGAAAAGTAATTTTCGCCGCTTGCGGTCAACGCTCACACCATGATTTACATTGCATATTAAAATGAAACACAATTTGGTTAAAAGTAATCCCGTTATCTGTTTGTGGACTTGCAATTATGTATATGACGAAGACGGCAGGATACCTTCGCCATCAGAGCCGTCTTCAGGGGCCGTTTAGTACTATAACTTGTGTGGGCGTACGTGGGTTATGTGTTAGACTCAAATAAAACCAATAGAACTGTTTCAACACTGTAATTATCTCCTCTTGATAGCACTCCGTAGGTCATTCGATTAATTCACAAGAAGGCACGGATCACGGACAGTTTCTACGCAACCACGGAGCATTCACATTTTCCAACCGCTCTTCACCAAAGCCCAAGACCATCTCTGTCACTCTGACAGCTGCTCGCTCGATGTCACATAGACTCTGTCTAGCACCATATTTGGTACTGGCAATCCGCACTCTTCTTATATCAACCATAAGCATAGTCAATCTCCGACACGGCCATCCTGCGTGTACACGTCCTCGTGTATTATACTGTGGACAAACACAACACGACAGTATCTACTTGTTCCACTCGGCCAATTCTGACCAACAATCATCAGACAACTTCACACGCAAACCAAAATTTAAACTCAATTTCTGAACTATTGTTTTTACTCCTTGTCTTAGTAAATCAGAATATCATGAAACAGTAATATCACAACACCAAAGTCAGTATAGATCATGTACCATCGATAAAGGTCATTACTTCATAACAACAAATCAATCATTGCAACACGCCACGACACGAGTGAACACCCCTCTATCTCCACGGCCTCGGCCAACCAGCAACATCACCATTGCTCCCACCACTTTATAAGCCACCACGCTTTTCAAAAGCCTCCACGCTTTTCCTAAGCCACCACCCCGACCTCCGCCAGATAGAGCTCTCACTCGCGTTTACACAAAAACAATTAAACATCGCCAACGCATTATCAATTTCATCTGGTACATGACCTACCAACAATGTCAATCATTTTTGACCGATCTATTGAAACGTCGCCATTAAAACAATTATTCAGTAAACAATGAGGTAAAATCTCAAGAGGTTGAGTATCAACGTCACATGACATTAACAAGTTCTGTGCTGAATACGCGTGTTTCATCAATAGGTACCAGTTTATAGCAGCCACCTTGTCAAATCGTTTACCAATAAATGACGCCTTAAAACTTTCTTTAACCAATGAGCATTCAACACCAGAATCATAAAAGAAACAATACGGATCACCTTGTGCTCTCAATAACCCGTGGCAAGGTTAAGTCGCGTGTGGCGTCAGCCTCCGCGAGGCCGCCGCCGCCGCCACCGCTCGTACACCAGGCCGCGACGTGTCCCGGCACGACACATTTAAAGCAAAGCAGCGCCCTCGCTGTATGCTGCTGCACGGCTGGGTTTGGTCCTCACGTCAGTACAACTTGTCATCGCGGCTCCAACCTTGGTTTATTTGTAAACTGTTTTTCTGAAACAAATTATATCACACAGCATCACATAGCTCAGCAAACTTTTATTCAAAGCAATTAACTCTCACCGGGTAGCGTGACGCAGTAACTCAATTGGCGTATACAATTGACTTGGGAGCTCCGACGCCACTGGTGTTCCCATGGCTGCGTTGACTCAACGCACATTCCTTTTTTTATTTTACTGACGGTTCTTTGTCACAGGATCTGTCACTATGCCGATTTTTTTTACCGAAAATCAAGACAAGGCTGTATGGCTTAGTTTAAAAACAAAGTTGCGTGTCATGATCTCGCGTCCGTGTCCTTCTTTTCCAAATTTGAAATCAGGTTACTTCATGCAATTGTTTTCGGTACATCTGCGCGCGCATGTTCTAATTTTGTTTTTTTCAAACAATGCATAGCAACGGTCAATTTCACTTTTTCTTCTTCTCAATTTTGAACTAACACAGATCATAGCAACGGTCAATTTCCTTTTCTTCATTTGAACTAACACAGGATTATCCCACTTCTGATGACGAAGACGGCAGGATACCTTCGCCATCAGAGCCGTCTTCAGGGGCCGTTTAGTACTATAACTTGTGTGGGCGTACGTGGGTTATGTGTTAGACTCAAATAAAACCAATAGAACTGTTTCAACACTGTAATTATCTCCTCTTGATAGCACTCCGTAGGTCATTCGATTAATTCACAAGAAGGCACGGATCACGGACAGTTTCTACGCAACCACCAAGCATTCACATTTTCCAACCGCTCTTCACCAAAGCCCAAGACCATCTCTGTCACTCTGACAGCTGCTCGCTCGATGTCACATAGACTCTGTCTAGCACCATATTTGGTACTGGCAATCCGCACTCTTCTTATATCAACCATAAGCATAGTCAATCTCCGACATATATATTAAGTAGTAAAAAAATATATTAAAAAAAAAATTACGTGTGCCTCTTTTTTTTCAGAAACAGACTTTTTACACCCGATGTTAAATATTAAGTCGGTACGATTTGAGACCAATGTTCCTTGTCGAACAAATTACTGAAATTCTTCCATAATTTAATCTTTACATATATAAACCTGGTTATGCATATGTTTATCTACTAAGTGAAAAGGTCGAATGAGTTCGGGCACGCAATCGTTGTAGGTATGTTATGTTATTACTTTGCCTATAGCCTAAAGATATTGATTGCTAAGGTAAAAAAAAGTTCTAGATGTCTTGCACTAGTCACTATATCTTTAATAGGTGGCTTAATTGTTGAATTATTTGCCTTGTAAGTTATATATTAAAAAAGAGACATATTTTGTAAGTAAATATTTGAAGAACTATTTTTGAAGCCACAATACGTGAGAAAAATGCAAAAAATATTTTAATTTTAATTTTGATTTAACAAATGTTAGATAAGACATTTTAAATATAAAAGCTAAAAATAAAGTAAAATTCTGCCCAAAATTTCTCATTTCCATTTCGTTTCGAAACTAAAAGCAACAACTCGTTAATTTAGAAACACGAAATCATATTTCACAAAATTGCTGCATGAATATGACATGGCTACCACTGATATCGTAAATCATACTGAATGTGTTATTTGTACACAGTTTTTTCTTGTTAGCTAGATGGAATGGAATGCCTTTCGTTGTTGGAGGTTCATTTTAAGAATATTATGCGACTTGATTGGTCTGTAGGTACTAACTTTTTTTTGAAATGAAACCTATATAATTTTTTAAACTTACAATAGACACGACTAAATTTATTAGTAAATATTATAAAAGTGCAACTTTACTCTCGCATAATTTAAGAAAAAGACATTCGCTTTTACTATTTTTTTCTTTCCATGTAATGAGGAAACCAAAGAGGAGAAACACAAGACAGTATTCGTAGCAATTATACTAATGTATCTCACTAATTTATACCACCCTTATTACATGACCAACACCGCTCCAAATTATCTTCTCAACTAATTATGCTAACAACCGCTTACGTCTTATCACGACTGTCTCTTCTCAAAATGTTGCCAAAGTTTAATAACTTTCGGAACCGGAGACGAGATGTCTTTTGGCACGACTTATGTCTATATAGACAGAATAGTAATGAAGCTACAATCCCCGGCTTTACCCGTGTGGAAATCTAATTAGCTAAATTAAAAGTCACTCATAACATAGCATTCTACTGGTGAAAGTTTTCTATTAAATCGGTTGAGTAGTTTTAGAGATTACCTTGAACATCTTAAATCACAAACTTTACATATTAATGTTAGTATAGAAAAATATAGTAAGTAGATAAAGACCATGGCCCGGGTAGACTGGGTCGTTTGACTTCTGTCACAGCTGCAAATGGCACTGATTGCGACTTTTTTCATTTCAGTTTTGGATATTACGTAATTTTGTTTGGTGAGGCCAACGTAAAATATATATAAGAAGATTTTATTGATTTTTCAATTAACACAGAAATATTAGTTGCTATTTGATTATTTAGTGATAGAAAAGTACATAAATTTAGTTTGTTATAGAGTGGTTAAAACCCTGCGTAAAGTTAAAATTTAACACTAACACAACTAATCCTTTAAATTAGTAGCGCTTTAGCGTTACCTAATAAAAAACTGCCGATGACCTCAATTCTATTACCAAATTAAAAAAGGGATTACACTTCAAATTGGAACTCTGCAACCGGTCATAAAATGGGTTAGTGCTATCAAGATCGCTTTGGGCTTTAGCCAATAATATTTCTTTTTACATAGAAGAATTTCCGAAGGCCCTATTTCGATCTGAGAAGATATAAGAAATTTATTGTAGACCCATCCCTTGTCAGCTCAGGGGTTTTCTCTCAATTCAGGGGGCTGTAAGAAACATTCGTGTTTGCTTGTAACGATCATACCTTTGAATTGTAGGCATTTTTATTCGACACGGTGAGAACTACTTACAACACGGTTTGCGTGTCATGGTACATATGTAAATATATGAGCAGCGATATATGAGAAGTGATATTTAATGTCATGTCATTGTAAATGTATTTTGATATCTAACCTTCGTTAAATATATTTTGAGTTACGAAGAAAGGGTCCTATATTAATATATGTTTTTTGCAATAGGGTTGGTTTCCCACTTCTATGTCTAATGAAAAGCCTTAGTTATTACTTCTTTATTCGCAGAATAAGCACAGTCATTAATAGCACCCATGTCAAACATTTGTAACTGAAGTATAACGTCGTTTACCCGACACGCAACGGATAGTAATATATCTTTCTGTCCTTTCTGAAGTTTTAAAAGTACCGTAAATTAAAAAGCTTCAACAGAATAAAGTTCTTCGCTTTGTTATCAAGTCGTCCAACATTTACTCGTGTTAAGACTCTTGTTAAAATAAAATTAGATATTCTTTCTGTATTGCCACGTATTTCCCAAGGTTTCGTCTTGAAGGCGTTCGTTAAAATGACTTAACATTTTGTTTACGGCACCTGCAATGCATTAGTTTAGTGGCACAAGGTAGCGAGAGGACACTCTGTGCATTTACCTATTTACCTAATGCAACAGCTATATATAACTATCACTACATTGTATAAAACAAAATCGCTTTTTCTGTCCCCATGTATACTTAAATCTTTAAAACTAAGCAACGGATTTTGATGCGGTTTTTTTTATAGATAGAGTGTTTGAAGAAGAAGGTTCAAATGTATAATAACATAGTCAGGGAAAGGAGTTTTACTCCGAATTTAACGCGTGCGAAGCTGCGCGGGGAAAAGCTAGTTATAGTTATATAGCTGATAAAGTTCTACTCTGCTCTACTTTGTTGGGAGTATGGTTTTTTGAAATTATATTTGAAACATTTTTGATATTCCTCTTTAGATACTTTATTCACTGTAAAATTTTTACTTTGCATGCATTTCTGTAATCACTGGAAGCAGTAGAAAAAACGTCCAAATTAGTACATTTTCACTCGGCCTTTCTAAATTACATAACTCATCTTGAAATATTGTAAGGTATAAATATGTGTATTGACAAATATATGTATAGAAATATTTCTTTGAAAGTCTCCTTTTCCTTTAATCCTCAGAAATACTTAAAATCCGTTAATTGACATTGAAACAGCTGTAACATATTTAAGTAATTTCCCAAAAATATTAAAGTTTTTCAGATTATATATATTTATTATTTACAAGAGTTAAACTTTATCTATGGTTAACTAGCTTTTGCCCACATCTTCGCATACGTTAAATGCATGTTTTTACCCGTGTATAATCATGTAAAATAATTTTAATCATGTGAATCCTCTACGTTGGCACTAAACAAGCGTGGTGGATAACCGACCCATTTTTATATTCTAATCGTACATACAATTGCAACAAAACTAAAACACACATTCACATAGTTCGTTACAACCAATTACAGCTAACTTCAGTCGCGTAATATCGAACAACTAAGCCGAGTGAAGTTGCTGCGGTTTCCGCTTATTTATCTTATTACCGACTTATTGTGATCCGAAGTTAGCGCTGTAAGGAAACTGTGTTAGTTCGTGATTGTATCGTTGTTATTAACACGTAGGAAAGATATAATGAGAATAGTTCGCTGGTGTTATTAGTTTTTGTTTTGATGGTACAGGATAGCAACTTACTTTTGTCCATTATGTATGTTCGAAATTATTATGACATCGCGTTAAATATAAATGTAAAAGTAAGGAATAAAAGCTTTGAGTGAAGACTTATGGCCAATTCAGGGAAAGAACTTAAAATACAAATCTTTATTCTATTAAAACAAATCAGGCAATATACCTAAGTATGTATGAAAACAAAACGAACAAAAATAAATTTAAATCTTTTGAAAAAGAAATCGAATACATTTTCTTAGTGAAAGTTTACTCAAGTTGTTAATAATCATTAAAATATATTTACCCAAGACTTAACAAGAATTTCAAATAAATGTGAAATTATTTTAATTAAAAATCACGTACCTAACACACATACCAAACTTAACTCAAATACCACGCTACGAGCCCGGCCCGCTACGCCGTAGTCATTCGAAACCGAGAGAACCGTAGCATGACCGAAGCAATCACGTTATTGACGTCTCGAGAGTTCCAGAACCTTCGAGAAAGATTAAAATCGGGTCCGTGGCGAGCTTTACGACTATTGCCTGCTGAGCTATTGTCCGCAAATAGCTGTGTGCTTCCATCTAGAAGATACCGGGACAAAAGCACTTAGAATACTACAAAGATAAATAAATGTAGTTACACGTATTATCAAGAAAAGACTGGCGTAATTGTCGGAAATGTAATTTATTGTATCTTGTGTTTTTCAATAAATTATAGTGTAAGGTTAAACATATTTAAACGCATCACTATCTACTCAATAATGAAAAAAAAACACTTTTTTATTTCGCACTTTTTTATAAAAGAGTAGGTAAACTTAAAAAAATTATCGTGCCTGGTTTGAAACATAAAATACTTTTTTACCATTTATAATCCTAATTAAATCATATCACGCAAAAAAATATTTTTTAAAGATATATTTTAGTTATAACATTTGGTAATGATTTTCTTGGCATTGTATCAGATTGTAGGACCTCCCGTAGAGTCAGATATAAGTAATGGCTGGCACACTCACAGCGGCTTATAAGTTGTTAACTACGATATATCTTAAAACATTTAGTTTACAGCCGACATATATTTATGTGCCATTGTAAAATGAATCTCATTGAATACCATACAGAGCTCTTTCTCAATCAACAGGTTTAAGGTTAATTTTCAGTTATGTGCCAGTTTAGAAAACCAGTTCAACACCATTATACCACCATTATAAATATTGTAATTATTTTATCAAATATTTATATAGCACTTCGATCATAAACCATAAGAAAAACCCCCGACTTTTCTGCCAAGAATACAATCTTGTTATTTTTCGTTTAAATTCACATCACGCGCACCTCGGGTATTAAATTGTTACAGGAACCATATTTCCTAAGCCAGCAGACAGCAACATTTATCATTTTCCCAGTACATCAATCAATCACTGAGTATAAATAATTCTAAACGATACACAGTCTGGTGCGTCTGTCTGTATGTACAAACTAACTGTGGGTTATAATTTATGTACTTAATTAAATTTAAAAGTATTCGCTGGTAAGCAAATGTTTTAAGCTGGGTTAATTAAAGATAAAGCAATTAAATAATGCAATTAAAATAATATTTTTATCACACTTGCTCAGAAAGTGAGCCTTATTACATCGTTTTTAGGGCCGCAAACCGACTTATGAAACACTCGTGTGTAATAAATATTATTACACCCTAGTGCAAAATATAACGATCCTTACAAAGTTAAGGTAGTGCCTTACTGCAAATTATATGCTATTACAAAGAGCATTTTCAATTTGATTGCGTAATACAGTTTTAACAACAAAGAGGTTTTGTGCCACTGAAAATCTATTTACATATTTAGAATAAACATTAGAAAAACAACATTAATTATTATCAAATTATTGATAAATAGCTTTTGCCCACGGTTCCCACGCGTTAAATTCGGAGTAAAACCCCTTTCCCTATACTATAAGGTAAATTAAGATCTTTCCCGAGTTACACTTTTCGCCAACTTTTGTCATACAGCGCCTCTCCTCCTTGCAGCGTCATGATTGCACGTTGGTGTTATTTTAAAATTGTAATATCTTCTATTATATTTATTGTAATTAAGTGATGTCAAAGACAATTTTGTTAACAATTAAATACTCTTAATCAACAACTTATTTATTTTGATAACCTACTTATACTAAATTTATGTCTGTCAATGACGAAAGTTGTCACATAAGATTGTGAGAGACAAAAATAGTTTTAAGGCAAAGGTTAAATTTCAAATTATTATATTCCAGGAGCTTACAATAGTATCTAACCTCTCTCCACGGTCACACGTATTCAGTATCAGACACCGCGCTGCAGATTTCCCTCTAGACCACTGAACACTGTTGGCATTTGGAAATGTCACAACACACTTTGTTGCCAGTTACTTCTTTGTGACGTAAGTGCAGTTAATTGAAAATTTCGTGAAAATTTTGAAATTAGCCTCGGTATGAGGTGGTGAAATTGTTTTTGTAACTTTATTTGTACACGGATGAGTTTGGTATTTTTGGGACGGAATGTTTGTATACATTTTAGTTTTTTGTAAGTATATTTAATAATTAAGTGCGTGGTAGCCTAGTGGCAACAGGAACGGTCTACTATACCGAAGGTTCCGGGTTCGATCCCCACTAGGGTGTACCACTAATTTGGTCTTTTCAAATTATGTACATGTTTATCACGCACTAACGGTGAGGGAAAAACATCGTGAGGAAACCCACATGATTGGATGATAATCCATCATGTGATCCACCAACCCGCACCGAGCCAGCGTGGTGGATTACGGCTCAAACCCTCTCGCTATCCGAGAAGGAGGCCTGTGCTCAACTATGGGACATATATAGGCTATTTATTATTATTATTATTATATTTAATTATAATCATACAGCTTTTGTATTTATTAATTAGATATACATGCCTCAACTCATTTAGTTTTAGTCATTTTTTCAACTATAAAAATAATTTAAAAAAGTATTACTACACGGGTCCGCTATTTCGAAAAGCGTTTTGACTGCCTCGTACGCTCGAATGCTTGTGATTTCAATTAATTATATCATAAAACGTTTATACATAGCGGACCCTACCTGCACAATACACTTTTAAACATTTATATTCTTATTTTATATCTTTTATGAAACTAAATTATCCATTGAGTCAATAAATGTTTAAAACATATATTTTTGTAAGCAAGAAGTAAAATACCCACCTTTTAGATAAATAAAATTGTTAAAAAACGCCGTCGTCCAAGACTCTAGGTAAGCTGGTCTTAAGTCAAGTTGAAATGAAAAGATAAAATGAGTTTATAAACGCGGCTTCTTGCTGCGAAACCACTATTTATTTTTCCTCCCATTTTTGTCGTTATTACGGCAACACTGAGTTTTTAAAAGGAAAGACTTGTAGTTTATTAATAGCGTCGTTTTCATTTTGTGTATGTTGTTAATTATGAATTAAGTAAGTGTATAGTAGAAATATTTATTATAAGACATGGAAAGGTACTAAAACCTTTTTTTTATTAATGTAGTTCAAGTTTATTCCTAGGTACTTAGGTGATTTATTGTATGTAGTAGCTCAACTACCCTAGATGTTGCAGTTTTAAGGCTTCCAACGGGAATCCGGCCAAATCAGGCTGCATAATAATATAAAACTGAAGAGGCAGAGAGTCCGCTGTAAATACAAACAGTAACTTAATTCGGTAACATTTATTGATTTAATAATAATTGTTCAAGCTACTGTATTACAATATATTTTATTTATATATATTTACTAGCTGACCGCAAACGTTGCTTTGCAATATTAAAGAAAAAAATGGGTTGGACACCCTTATCACTTAGGGGTATGAAAAATAGATAGTAGCCGATTCTTAGACCTACTGAATATGCATATAAATTTTTATTAAAATCGGTTAAACCGTTTTGGAGGAGTGAGGTAACAAACATTGTGACACGAGAATTTTATATAAGACTAGCTTCTGCCCACGGCTTCGCACGCGTTAAATTCGGAGTAAAATCCCTTTCCCTATACTATAAGGTAAATTGAGATCCTTCCCGAGTTACACTTTTCGCTTACTTGCAGCCTTGCAGCGTTAAGTTTTGGACATCATGCATCAGGCGCGGGTGAATTTTATATCGGTATTATTTTAAAATTGTAATATCTTCTAAGATATTCATTGAAATTAAATGATGTCAAAGACAATTTTGTTTACAATTAAATACTCTTAGGGCCGATTTTTCAATAGTCAGTTAAGCCTTCAGATAGGACTTATTCTATGGATAGCAAGATTGTGAATTTTTCAATTAGCGGATAAGCTGTAACAGAAGGTTAAACTCGATAACTGACTGATAAACTTAGCTGCCTCTTTTTGCCTCAGTTAAGCAGTTATCTAACAGATTATTTGACGTTTCTGCCATCATGCGTATGTAAATATAGGATAATTTATTTGTGTATTGCTTATTTTTTGTAAAACCATGGATATTTTACTTTATTTGAAGACAATAATGTATAGTTATCAAAACGGGACAAAAATATATATCACAAGAGGTTTAATTTTGAATATCTGTGCAATAAGCTATTGTTGACATCACAGATGTATACATTTCTAGATGGAGTAATACGTTTGATGTGTGCGTGTCACAAATAACACACTGCCAAAGATACGCTATATCAAAATGAGGATTTTTTGAGAATTATATTAAAATACTAAGTAGTTATTAAGACATACAGTAACATAAAGTATCCTTGAGTATATGAAATACGGAATCGATTTTTTAAAAAAGCATCAAAAATATTCTTAGCAATCAATATAATAAGATAGAAATACTTTCTCAAAGTTTACAGACACATGTTAAAATATATTGTATTTGTAACTTTTATTTGTATTTTTTTTCGGTGGGCCCCATCTAGTTTTCGGTATATCTATGTATTATCGTTGACAGCAAGTCTTGATGTCATACCTACATTTTTTGTCAATTGGGACACCCGCTGTCAATGCGTTGAAAGTTTACAGTCCTTTTCTAACAACTGTAAAACATATAAGAATGTCTCTTTCTTGCACAAATATCATTAGGATAGCTAGCAGAGGGTTATCTGACCATTGAAAAATTGAAACTTGATTATTCGTCTCAGTTAAAGCTATCTGGCGGTTCGATATCTGGCGTTTTAACTATCTATTGAAAAATCGGCCCTTAATCAACAAACACATTTATTTGGATAAAGATTAATATTATTAAGTTGATACAACTCTTAACAAATAATGCATCAATTTCAAACATATTTGATTACCATAAAAACGGTTCTAGTGAGTTAATCTTAAAAGAGAGACATATACTTACTGTCGCAGACATTTTTTTAGATCATTTCAAGAGGAATAATACTTTCATACATATATTTTTGGTATCTTGAACCGTTTTCGCAGCGAACGCAACAAAAGCCCTCAAGAATGAATAACTTTCCCATTTTTTTTAATTTCTTCTTCACATTTTCCATTATTGCTTCGCTCCTAATAGTTGCGGCGCGATGATATATAGCCTAAAACCTTCCTCGATAAATGGTCTATTCAACACAAAAAGATTTTTTCAATTCGAACCAGTATTTCCTGAGATTAGAGCGTTCAAATAAACAAACAAACTCTTCAGCTTTATAATATTAGTATAGATTAGTATAAGGTCAGTTATAATTTTTACATGTATTGTAAATATTGTAAAAAACACTGAATGCTAGATTTTATACTAGTTTCGTGCTTAAAATTCGTTTTTAAATACAACCATAAAACAATGATCATACAAAAACCAAAGTAATGTAATCAGTCTTAAATAGGTATATCGTATCAAGAAAATCTAAATTAGGGTCAATACGCTAAAGATCGGCTACCCTCGATTGAAAAGGTCAATGACCACTTACCGTGTAAATAGTACGACTACCCACTACATTACATAAGCAGGATACAGTTTCATGAGAAAGAGGTGACCGGGTTTTCTTATTTTCTAACTAGTTAAGCTCCGATTGTCGAGTCGGCCATCCTTGTTTTGTTGAACGTAACAATGTTCGTGTGAGACAAGCAGTCTGTCTGTCAGTTGTACTGCGTTTTGGAAACGTATTTTTATCTTATGTTATAAAAGGTAGCCTTATAATATCATTTTTTATACTTTATTCTAGGAGAGTATAGTCTAGGAGAGTGTAGTCTAGGAGAGTGTAGTCTAGGAGAGTGTAGTCTAGGAGAGTGTAGTCTAGGAGAACTGCAAATTCTGGTATTAATTGCCTGTTTAAGTATTATTGATATTTAGATGCCTCAATATGATAAAATATGTTTTGTGTCATGTGAAGAACGTTAAATTACCTGCAGGTAAATTTTTTTTTTTTTTTACTAGCCATTATTGTCCCAAAATTGGGCAAAGGCCTCTCCCCGTGCTTTCCATGTGCTCCTGTTGTCGGTCAAAGTTCGCCAATCCAAAAAAAAAAAAATCATTACCTAGCTTCTTACTTGCATATCTAATATGAAGCGATTCTTGCGAAATAGCCCGGTACGTGTATCCGCAGCCTGGGATTGCGGGATTGTTGTAATACCGGGGATTTCCAGGCGACACGGGACCACCTCGACCCGGTCGGTAATCTGTTGCTTACTGCAGGAATTTAATGCAGCTTGTTCACTTGAGAAGATAATAATAAAAGTAAGGTGTGTTGACATCTTTTATACTTACCTATGTATTAAGAAACAAATAAAACATAGGTATTCTAGAAACCTCTCAATACCTATATGTATACATACAACCATAAACATATTTTTACGAAATTTTAAAAATATTTTATTTAGGATAATAGTGTGCGAATAACTCCTTTAAGTTTAAATATAAGGATGAAGTTGAAAAATTGACTGCTTAAGCGGCGGTCCCATGGTGCACAAAGCCGCGCACAGCCCCGCACACTGATCGATGCTTAAAGTTGAGACTATTTTCGCTTTCAAACACCTAACTTAAGCACTTTGTGCGACGAATCGTAGTTCCACTGTTAAGCCGGTTACAGACCGAAAACTAAGCTATGCCACAAATAAACTAAGCTATGCCAAGCTGAGCTAAAATATATGGCGTGTACACTAATAGCTCAGCCAAAGCTCAGTCATTGTTGCGAATTTGCCATAGTCCTTCGACTGTGTGTTCCATAGTATAAGGTATCGTTCAACAATTTCAATTAATAGCTCTGGCGAAGGATGTGCGAAGGGCGTGCGGGGAAGGCGGGAGGGGGTATGTTTTGCTCGTGTAGCTGTACATCGGGAAACACTACTAACTTGGCTATGTTAGCTAGCTCACATTTCTTAGTTTGCATAGTTTGCACTCTGTACACGAGGAAAAATAACTAAAAATAAATATGGCCCGAGTTAAATTAGACATAGCATATGTATCACACATTAACAACGTCTAAACACAGCATTTGAGCCATAACAATTGCAAAATTCATGCCAAAGCTCGGCATCCCGAAAAACAAAGAAAATTAAAATACGGGCTCCATTCCCAGTGTTCCCGAGGAAAAAACAACAGAATAATATTATTTTATCATCCTCCCTTCAAAGCTCGCGGGTACAAAAATGTTTATTTTATGTCGTCACGCTGCGACGAAAAGACAAGATTTCAGTAACATTAACATAATCTGTAAGATATGCTTTCGGTATATACCACGTTGTTTTAACATTATTTTACTATTTACTAAGTTTGTTATTCTTTTTTCGCACGTCAAATCTAGTTACTGTATTTTATTTAAAGTTCATAAAGTTATTCAAAATGTATTGTACAAGATTGAATTAAATAAACAATGTAGATTTATTCATGTTTATGCATAGACGCTGACCCGAATCCCCAATAACGACATTTTAAGGTCGTTTAATATTGTTATGTAAATAAATACCTAATGTTTAGCTACAGTTTATTATGCGAGTGTTTTTTTAATTAAATCTATAACAAAAAATTGCAATCTTTGACCATACTTACGTCGATAAGAATTTATTAAAACGTATTTAGTCTTTATTTAGCCTTATCTATATTCAGCATTAGACCCGCTGCAATCTTTTTTAAAGATGGTGGATTTTTATAGCATAGTAATCGTACAGTATTAAAACTGACTATTTTAATAAATGGCTCTAAGAAGACTGAATTAGCTTTGCTAGTTAAGCACATACATATACATTTAGTTATATACATAATATGTAGGGATGTTAAGGATATCCATATCCGTAACCGAGACTACCGGATATCCGAAATAAAAAAATATCCGTATCCGTAACCGAAACCGAAATAAATGTTTCGGATAATTTCGGATAGTGGCGGAATCTAAAAATCTAAATTTAACACGTTACGACAAGTTGTTTTTGGCTGCGTTCCGTAAACCGCTTACAGAACTGTGAAAAAAGTGTTGGTTCTCCCTCTGAGCTCAATGTAGCGGTGTTTAGGACGTCATCTTTCTCACCCATTGTCCTCCTTCCTCTATATAAATAAAACCATTTTATTATCTATTTTTTTATTAATTTTGAAATTCCTAAAATCTAATATCCGTAACCGAAACTATCCGAAACTACTGGATAATCCGAAATAATTTCATATCCGTAACCGAAACCGAAACCGATATAAAAAAATTCAATAACCGTATCCGAAACCGAAACCGAAATTCCATATCCGTAACTACCCTAATTATTATTAGCATATTTGCTACCAACTCTTGCATTTGCAGAGGGGAACATTTGTATTAACGACCATGTATGGAAATGCAGTTCGCAATCATGTTTCAAATTATTCGTAATTTGCTTTTCTCGTATTCGAAGCATATTACAACAGCATATAGCTTGCTACACTTACAAGTTAGACAAAGAGGTGAGTTATTTTAAAAAAAAATCTGAGATTCTTAATTTTGAGAAAAATTCAAAAATCTACCAAACTGCGGTAGTGGTATGTTGATTACTTATGTTAGACCTAATAGCTTTAGAATTGGGCGCTTCCTCTATCACATTGGTAGGCGAATCATTGAATATATCCGGACGGAGGTTTCATAACATTACATTGACATCGGTTCTTAATAAATGTGCAAAATTTCAAACTAATCTGAGGTTCTAAAGTACGTCAAAATTACGTTCAAAATTTCCGTTACATACATACAATCCGAGCTTATATAAGCTTGTTGAAAAAAAGAGTCACACCGTCTGTTCCTTCTTTATTGTTGTCGCGATGCAAAATGCTCTGTCACTTTTTGACTGTTTCAACTCTTTAGTTGTGAAGGGTCTTGATCTTCAGTTGTTTCGTCGGGTCATTGGATACGATGTAAACTCACGGTACTGTCATTTGGTTTCAGATCGTCGTGATGCGTGGAACGCAGCGCGCGGGGTCCTCGGCGGATTGATCGACGCTCCACATGCTGACAATACACTGCCAGCAGCTGAAAGGTACCCACTTTCATAAGAAAGTCACTTATTTCAAAGGCATATTATTTCTTATTTCTTAAGAGTGGTAGAGTCTAACTGTAGGCTCTGTCTGCAGCGATTACTGGGCTGACTCGACCGGTGAAATACCAACGTCGCACAGAAAACCGACGTGAAGTAGGGACGATGTTCCTGCGTTTCGTTCGGTGAGTGCGGTATCCGGTGCCCAACTTTCTCAAATGTTCAGCAACACACCCCCAACACCCACAGTGTTGCGGGTAGTCATGGGCGGTGGTGATCACTTACCATCAGGTGACCCGCATGCTCGTTTGCTACCTACCTATATTTAAAAAAAAGGCACGGTACATCACAGTATGTATAAAAATGATTTTTAGCACATCACCACTGTATTAACAGTATGGTAGCTTTTAAAAACTAGCAAAACGAGAAATAACTTCACTGGTTTCAGTTTTGTCATATAACTTCTAATTAATGCATGAAACCAGAGAGAAATATAAAGGAGAATAGAGATAAATAAAAACCACCTCGTAACATGATAAAGCATTATTGTATTCTATTTCTCATTACACAGGGGTGTTCCGTTATTAGTCCTAAATGAGTCGGGTTTGTATTCCTTAACCTGTAGGCTACTTAACTAATTACTATACGATGACTTGACAATATTCCATACCTAGAAATTAGAAATGGTATTTTTATAAACGTAAGCTTACAACCTACTGAGAGTAAACTTTATTATCGCTACAGTAAGAAAATAAAACACAGCTCTGATGTATTTCGGAAACTCAATTTCAGAATTTAAAGTTAAGTTATTCTCAAGAAACTTTCGCACTCGGTTTTAATAGAGTGCCTTCATAAATGGTTATTTCAGTCGAATGATGCAATTCCAGCTTTTATTTAAAACTCAACTGAAGCGAGCTAAATTAGTAACATTCATACATCCTTTACATTTTTTATCAATTTAATTATACTAACAATTATGCATCTTAAATCAAGCCAGGTAGTAGTTTACTATAGTGATGTTAAATAATAAATTTTCGTGGAGAATCGATTCGTAGTAGTTTTCTTATTCTTAGAAATTCGATTGTAAACTATAGTCTATTCGCGTTAAGAAAATAGTGACAACTACAGGATAAGGGTGTATTCACAGTGGAGTAAAAGTACGAAAGAAAAATAATAATTTTATAAACAGTATTTTCAGACATGCCGCATGCACTTGCTGTTTCTATGACTATGCTCTCCACAGTTGCATTTAAATCACACAATTTAAAGTACTTATAAACATTGTAAATTATGTGTCTCTCTCCACTATGGATTATTGTTCCACTTTTATTCTTTGGAATTGGTGAAGTATTTATTTTTTCAAAATTTATCGTTGGAAAAGTCATGCAAAATCCACAACCGTTTTCTTCGAAGGTCAGACTTCAACTGGTCACTGTGAACTCGACTTTTTAATTTCTAGCATTTTAATTGGCTGGGGGGCGTTGTCAAGCCGGCTGACAACGATCACTCACTATTTTCTTAACGCGAATATACTGTAATTGTACTAAAATATATTTTTAACTTATCGAAAACAGTAGCAATAATTATTATTAGCAGAAAATGAAATCTAATAAAAGACACTTGCAGTATTTTCTTTGTTTTTTTAATGCCTATCTTTATTTTGATTTAATCTTATAGCCATTTTTTTCATAACGCTTCGGCATGCATAGTATTTTGTAATAAACTTTCATTATGAACTTACCTCCGTTATACTTTAGGTACTAAGTAGGTAACTTATGTACAAACGTAACTTTTGTACAGTTTTGTGGTCTTATCGACCAAAGGTTGTTCGGTCCCCTGTGGAAACCTCAATTCAATATTAATAAGGTCCGTTGCCTTGAGACCAACATTTCAATAGGAAAGTTTAATGGAAAATGTTTGCTTTCCAGTTTATTTATTTTTTCTTTTAATTTTTTTTTAAAGAATTGCATCTATCTTTTAGGCATTATTATTGAAACACTATTGGCAGATAGTGAAGTGATAAGTGTTACGAACCGTTCCTACGGTTTGCAATCTTACGCACTAAGTAACTAAAGTTTGGTATTTGCAAGCCTTTATTACAAGCGTTGATCAGTGTGCGGTGCGTTGCACGGTTTCAGGGCCGTGGGATTGCCTCTTTAAGAAATCAATTTTATTCAAGATATATTTTTGTACTTAGGAACTTTACAGGTATTTTTACCAACGCCTTTCCAACTATTATGATATTTATTTATATTTATAAATAGGTTAATCTTATTGTACTAAATAATTAAATTCTTTATAAATAAATACTTTAAAAGCAGGTACTTACATATTTGCTTCAATTTATCATTTCACATCTAGTCGCCCTCTGATTCTGTGTATCAATGGCCGGTATCACCTTTCTGTTTACGCGAAGACACTTCACTGGGAATATTTACCACCTTATAATAAGCATGAATAAATAAATAATAAATTTCCGTTAATATTGGTATTTTGAAATTTATAAGCCTCCAATTTCAAAGTGCGTAACCTTATACCACACTACCCTATACTTACTTAACCTGTTTCACTTCTTAAGGTTAGTTGTAGCTTAAGAATCAATTTTCATAACGAAAAGAAAATTTGAACTAGCCAACCATAAAGGTGATTGAAAATGTGTGACTTATAATTGAATGACTAATTAAATAAAATACTATTAGTATTTAATATAAGGTTATGTTTCCAACCGCAAGCAAGCGCGCACCGTGAAATTAATCCAACTATAGATATTTTACAAATTTCAGTTCCTCTTCAATTTTCCACGCTATACCAGACACCTTTATTGGTAGCCAGTGCCTCTGTAGTCCTTACATTCTGCTGTCCCATCTCTGCACCATCAATTTCAACATCATACATAACTTTTAGGTTTCGATAAGATTCATAACCAATGTTTACGCATTATAGGAGGCTACATACAAACCACAGCTATACATGTAATAGAAGCCGATTTATGCATCCCACCTCTAAAAAGTTAGACGGCAATATTTAGGTGCAAAGCTTTATCTTAAGTGTCGATCTCTTCTTAAAAATTCAACCATAGTGTCAAATCTTTGTCAAAAATAGTACTGGAAAAACAAGTATAAGCATTTGCTAGTTAGTTTACATGAATCTTTTATATACCTATATACCTATTATACGCTTCTAAATTAGTGGAGATATTCTCGTTAAGTACTTGGGTCAGCTATGTGGATGTAAACGATGCTATTCGTATTAACAATAGACAATTTTACGACCGCAAAAAAAATTGTAATACAGATTAAAATTTTCTGTGATAGGTATTTTAAGAATGAATTTGGCAACTATTACCAGATTTATACAGATGCATCACTCACCAAAAATGAAATTGGTGCCGCATTCTTTGATTCAAGCGCCAATATTGGAATTAAATTTAAAATAATAGTTAACTAGTGACCGCCCCTTACCGTATCTCCGTTCGAGTGGAAGTCGGTTTCCCGTAAGAATGAAAAGTTTTCCCGCGGTAAAAAGTACCCTATGTGTTATTCTGATGTATAAACCTATATAACTGTAAAGTTTCATCCAAATCCGTCCAGTAGTTTTTACGTGAAAAAATAGCAAACATCCATCCATACATCAATACATCCATACATGCTCACATACTTTCACGTTTATAATTTTATAGGAGGATTATGCATTTCGATTATACGCATTCTGTCCTGCATACTAATATTAGCTTGCATATTATAGAACTAAGAAATCAACTTTATCAGACAGCAACGACAAAGCATTAAGCAAACAATAATCAATCATTGTATGATTTTAGTTATTTTCGTTTTACCCTTAAATTCGTAAGAAAGGTTCAACTTGTTTTCTAGGTTTACTCGCATTTCGACAAATATTTTTAAAAATGTGTTAATTCTTAAGTGTTTTACGTTCATCTAATGTCAATGTGTGTGTGTAATTTGTATGCAAGCAGTTATAGCCCTTACACTCTGGATGGACTTTTGCAACCGACCGTAAATACCTACTAATGATACTTGGTTTAAATTACATGCTTGCTTTGCCGGCGTCGAAACGAATGGAAATAAAAATTTAAATTTAAAAGCACTCGTTCCGTGCTGTTGTGAAATAAATGAGGGTAGTTTAACAGAGTCACGTGTCTCATTGACGTCACAACGTTTAATCCAGGTCATGTGTTTTCAAATCAGTTTTAATAACAATTACAAAGAAAAATATGTTTTGCGGGTAGTTAGTTTGGCCTTGCGACACGACTGGTTTTGCGGTTTAAAGCTAGTTAAATGTTAAATGCATCATAATTATGTTTTTTTAGTCACATAAGCTATTGAACACGACATTTAATGAGTATGGAACGTTTGAGTTAATGTTTTAATAGAAAGGAACTCTAATGGGCAGTCAAGCGATACACCTCACCTTTGATACGCCATTTTAATTTGTGAATGTTTTTTGTTTAACTTTGTTTAACATATTTCTGGATACCAACTATAATTTTAATCTTATACTGTTGATGTTAAATTTCTACACACGGTATATCTGTGCAAATTAATTTGAAAAAAAATTCATATGAAAATGTCAGTAACCGATAAATCAATCGTCACAAAATAAAACCAGCAGTTTAGAGTAGCCAAAGTTTTACCTAGAAGTTTGAGACTGGCCATTTGCAAAATTTGTTTTATTCTCTTTTTAAAGTCCTCGATGTAGAAATATTCGAATATCTACATCACTATTTGACGGTTGCATCTTAGAACGTTTTTGAACTAGCCAATCCGAATGCTATGACTACCTTTCCCGCAACCCGGGCCAATACAATGCTTGACGTTTAAATATACGTAATCTGTACTAAGGGGGAAATTTATAGTATTTTATCATCATTTGAGTAATTATATCGATGTATATTTATATCCGACTAGCACACCCGGCGAACTCCGTTTCGCCACCAGATGGCTTCGTTTTTTGTTAAATTTCGAAGTCTTTGTTAAAACGAAGAGTTTTATTTTTCGTTTTATATGTATTTGAAAAGGAAAAAAAATTAAGTGTAGTTGAACTTTTCTAAGTAAAAAATTAAAGTGAATCCAAAGTAAATACTGAATTGAAGCATTATACAGGGTTATTTCTAATTAGCGCATCACCTCTTGTACGCAGCTTTTCCACATCAATACCAACAAAATTTAACCAACGAATAATTAAAATTAATATTTTTTTTAAATAAGTTTTTCCATACAAATTTGTTAGGCGCAAATTGGTTTTTGTTTTTTTGTTCTGTGTTTTTGCAAAAAGTCGTAGATCAAATGTTATTGGAATTGATGTAAGGAAGCCCTGTATATACTACATCAACGGGATTTGTTATGGAATCAACGGATTTGATTGTTTGGTGAAATTCAGTGTGTGTACATCATTATTCAACTGGGACTTTTCCATTTCCAACAGCTAACAATTGTTTAGAAAATTGTGCAGCACTTTGATCATTTTGAAGTTGAACTCTCATATTAGTGGTTAGCGATAATGTTTTTACGTTATTCCACAAAGGTGATGCCTTCAGGCAAGCATTCAATTCATCTGCATGCGTCCCTCGGGGAATTACTGGCAACGTCTGCCTGAAATCGCCTGCCAACAATATCATCAAGCCGCCAAAGATGTTGTTATTTCGCCGAAGATCCTTCAGTGTGAAGTTGAGTGCTACAATTGATTTCTTATGTGCCATTATGCACTCACTTGGAGTATCACTTTTATTGTGTTTAAATTGAGTGGCAACTTATGCGCAAAATGCGAATGTACGACTGCCATCTAGAAGAGTCGCCGCAATTCCAGATGATGCTAACGCCAAAGCTATGTCACATCTTGATCGAATAGTGGCCAAAATCAATGAAATGACGAATGTTTTTCCTGTTCCTCCAGGTGCGTCCAGGAAGAATAGACCACCATTATTATAGTCCACCGCTTGCATTAATGTTTCGTAAACTTGTTTTTGCTGTTCATTCAGAAACGGCACATTATTTCGAACGAATTCCTGCAATGTATCAACATTGTATTGCAGCTCTTGATTTAATTCTTGGTTGGATGCGTCGTGCATCGATCGATTTGGCGCAATCATTCCTACATCATCAATAGCTTGTTTGCAAAAGTCAAGCATTGATCCTCAATCACAATCAATCCTTCATTGTAGATTTCATCGGTTATTTGCATGTCGGGATTATTCGTTCGAATGCGCAAGCGATGCAAGATATCTTCACATTTGTCGTCTTTGTATTTGTTCCATAACTGAAGGAAAACATGTGGTGATGATAATTGCGAACAGCGTTCATATTTGGTACGCATATGAATAACAACTGAATCCGCAACTGTTAAATCCCAATGAGAATTGTTCTCCAGCAAACCCAATAGTTGACATGCTTCTCGATATGTTTGGCATTGGTGGCCATTCACAGTTTTCAAATGCGCAAATGATTTCGGTCCACGTACATTTACCAACAGCAGTCGCAAATAAAAACATTCATCATTTCTAGGATGAACAGTATACATGCGACCTAGCGCATCAGTAGAAAACACCTGTGGCTAATCTGGAACTGGGGTTCCTTGTTAGCGACGGTGGAATTTATTTGTTGATTGATTCCAAGTTTTAAACTTGGGCATTTCAACGTACATCAGCGTCGTTGCAAATGGCAGATTGCAAAGAAGCTAGTCAATGTTGTCGATGGTGGTCTCTCAGCTCGTTGTGCAGCATTAGCCTCAGTGAAGTAAACTCTTTGTTCATTTTCCAAATGCACTGCTAAATGTACAACTGTGGGATATCTTTCATGAATTTGAAATGACAATAATCGCCACAGTGCTTCATTAAGACTGACATACTGGAAATTCATCGTTCCCTGTGACTGTTTCAGCAACTAACGGTCGCGGATATCGTTTTGTGCACTTTCCATCAGCCATGCAAGGCGATAATGGATTTAATGCACCGCACGGTCCATGCACCATCTGTGTCGTCACAATGTCGTGTAGATGGGGGGATCAGTGACTGGATCAGGAATTTCAGCTGATATGATGTAATCCACTTTATTTGAATTTAATTTGTTCAGTAAAATGAAACGTACTTATTTTCGTGAGGGATACTCTCACACAACGTACTGGCACCATTGTAGTACATGCTATATATCAGAGATGGCGCTGTATGTGAAAAATGATTTTCCCTGTTTTCTGGCTCTTCTCTTAGAATTTTCTTTGCTATAAACCTCACGGAGCCTGAGACCTTTCCAATGAATGCAAAACCATGGAAATCGGTTCGTGCGTTCTGGAGTTATAGCGTCAGGAAGGAAAACCCAACTTATTTTTATATATTAGATAACTTATTCTACACATCGTTTACAAAATTTGTTTTTTTAATAAACTGAAATTCATGGTTTCTTTAAAATCGCCGTTGCTATTGATCTCATATTATGATAAACACCGACTAAGATTGTATACGTTTTAGTATGGTAATACATGGTTCATTTGTTTTCCAGATGTCCTAATATGGGTAGTCCATGCGTGGTGGCCCGCGCCCTTGTGTTCAATCTCATGCTAGCCTCAACTTATGCCTTCACCTCCGACATGTAAGTTTATTACTTTTAATTGTTTTTATTTTTATTTGTAAGTGGCCAAGTGTTTTATGCAGGAGGTTTTGCATCCGATTGTCAAAAGGTAAAAAATAAAGTTTTCTGTTTGGCTCAAGTTTATATAGACAGTAGGTATCCACTTCCGCAGTTCACGTGATGGTTATTTTACTTCACTTAGATGCTTACGAGTTTCTTCTTGAAGCTACGAAGAAGATACTCGTAAGCAGCAAAGTGAAGTAAGTACGCATTACACACCTATTCATGGGAAGGAGAAGAAAAACACAGTGTGAAGTGCATTCATCTTTTAAGAGACAAAAGTTTGTAAGTTTGTATGTAAGAAGTAATCTTTAGAACCATTGAAACCATTTGAATAATTACTCTATTAGCAAAGCTACATTTTCAGGTGATGACATAGATTAGATACCTTATAATAGCTAATTTAAAGCCATGGGTGGAAGGCTAGTTTTTAGGATTACTTATCCAAAGGGTAAAACGAAGCGTGGTGACTGTTTTTCTAAACAATGGACAGTCTGACTCGCAGTTGGTAGGGTTTTCATATAAATAATATTAGAAAGGCAGCGTAAGTATACCCGCTAAGACAATACTCAAGGCAGCTTCAGGAGCAGAAAGAGAAGCAAGCGTAGACTGTGAAACTGAGACCTTACATAAAGCATACTGACGTCGCCTATAGTGGCGGCGGCACCTATTTTGTCATCATGTGTGAATTAACATAAATTGTTAAGTCTCTCTTCAAGCTTAAAGAAAAGTTGATATAAAATTGTAACAAAGCCATTGTACAATGTTGTATATGTAGGTAATAAAATATGTAGTTCTCAAGAAATCCTCTGGAGCTTATTTTCTTCAATAAACACGAACAAAGTACAGATAGAAATACAGTAAAACCTTGTTTACAACTTGGAAACAAATAACTAGTACTGGAATACAATAAAAGTTGGTAAAAACAAAACACAACAAGCCGTGGAAATCGATTGCTACAGAACAAAAGTGTATTGTTCGCTCTACGTTACAAAAAGTAACAAATTGATCGAATACACTTTGCGAGGTACAACTATGTACTTAAGGGTAGGTTTTCATAACCTAGTTTTAAAAAATAAAATCAGTTAAGTTACCTTTCGTAGCTTAAAATTTTCGTTAGTTATAAATAAATGATAATTTTGTTATAGTGTCATTAATTTTTTAACGATCTTGTATCTTTATAGGTACCTACTAAATGAGTGCTAGGAGCTTGTTAATGTGTTTTTACATATTCACTCGGAACAAAAATTGGCTGTGTCGTTTACATTTACCAAGTAAACACCGCTAGGCTGAGTCTCTGTATATACTTTAGCAAAAATTTGATCCGAGCGAAGTTTCAAAACAGAGGGTCACTCGCTGTGAAGTTTTTATGTATAGAGCATACACCATTCTCGCTTTGAACTGTTCTGAACAAATATGGGAGAAATTTAAGACAAGTAGACTTTAATAATAGCTTTTCCATTTTACTTGGTAAGTCACAAGCTTTCAAACAGCAATGTTTCATTACATAAAACGTACTTAACTAGATCTTTAGTTTAAGAATAGTTAATTAAAAAAAAAATACTATCACTCTCTGCCTGCTGCTGCTTAGAGCTCCTGAGGAAAGGTTATCGCGGTATCCGGTGCCTAATTTTCTCAAAGGCTCAGCAACACACCCCCAACACCCACAGTGTTGCGGGGAGTCATGGGCGGCGGTGATCACTTACCATCAGGTGACCCGCATGCTCGTTTGCTCCCTATATCATAAAAAAAAGGTTAATGATAATACAGTCTGATAAATCACATCGTAGAGGCATAGCACTTATAATAAAAAAAACGGCTTGGTTCAAGATGAGGGACATAATCAATACCAAACCAAGATTTGGTTTGAAATGCCTAAACCTTCATATTTCTTTCAAGAATATTATAATTTAACAAAATTGTTAAATTACACAAGCTCAAGTTTAGCAAGTCACTTTGCCGCTACACAAAACATGCTTGATTCAATTAATGTTAGAAAAAACGTTTCTTTTGCCGTGTAATGTTCCGTGTTCAAGAAAAACTGTTACAAGGACGAAAAGTACCGGTAATTTTGTATGGAGGGCCTTAAATGCTTTTGGTTGCAATGTAATGTTTAGGTAATGTAGAGGAAAAATAAGGGTGAAAATTGTAATTGTAAGCATATATTTTTGGTATCGAAAAAATTGCAATATTGGCAATATGTATATAGGGAAATTTATAGATGAGCTCAAAGCTCGATACTTAATTTTAGGTTTCCTGTAATATATATTTTTTGTATCCATAACTTAACCCTGAACCTAAATGGTGCAGTATTTAATTTAAACTAAAGACTTAGGCTTTAATAAGGGTTTTTAAAAAGAACCAACCTAAGACCTATATTTTTTTGGTCCAACAGGTCCATCTATTTACAATCCGAATACACAAATGGATTATCTTATAAAAGGCGGTGGAGCAGTCTTACATTTAAATACACATACCATTTAGCCTATAAAAGAGTATATCGCTTTTAAAATCTGCCTAGCTGCTACCAAAGTACTTACTTATATTGTAGGTGTAAAGGGCACAGATAGGCGGTGAAGCGGACATAAGGGCACCACCTGTAGGGCTGACTGCGCCTGACCTAACTTGGATCGTTTGATGTACTTACTGACATCACATGAAATTAGTTGTAAAAGCTGCACCAAACAAGCCAAACGAGAAATGTCATGGTTTCAGTTAGAGTAAAATTAGTGTCGAATTCTATGCAATAGCCATCTAATTTGTGTAAATACTTACTTAATTTAAATATACCTCAATAAACTTTGGGCATTATGACTATGTACCACTGAAAATAATCGTAATAACTAAAGTAGGTTGATTATTAATCTTTTGATTATTTTGTATGTTTATTGTGATTAAAAGTAATTGGAGAACAAAGTTAGGCTAAACATAAAAAGTAACATTACTTACAACTGCTTTATTAAGTACACAGATACCAGATACTTATCATACAAAATGATATCTTTGCACATTCAAATTGTATCGAAAACCGTGCAATAAATAACGTGATAAGCTCAGAAAGGATGATATATTGAAGAGATAGAAAAACCATTTCCGATAACGATACCCCCTCACAACGCATAAAATTCAGATAAATCTCGTAAAAGTGGTATCAAACTGCATTTGATGCTGAAGTTTTGTCATATTTTATACTATAATTTTATATTAAGTAGAGCAATATAAATTTAACTGCCTGAAATATTAGAACGATGACTTAAACATTGGGAAAGTTTAGAAAAAGGGTTAGTTCAAAGCCGATTTCATTAAGCCATTAGAATTTTCACACATCAAGGTTACCTACGTAATTAAACGTTTATCACTCAATGTAAAAAAAAATTAAACTGCCTTAAAATGAGAAAAAAAATTAGAAACTTTCTCTCAGTAGGTTATTGCACTCATTTGCAAACCGATGAACTGCAATTCCTTCTTATTAGCTACAGATCCCCTGCAAGGTAACTGCGACTAATCTAAAATCAATACATAACCAAGTCCTCGTACCCTCGTATACCTACGAGTACATTCACTTGGTGTGTCAGTGACAATGATAAATGGCATTTCTCTTGTAACTGCGCGAAATCCACTCAAGAAACACCAATTTCTTATATACAGCGAATAAAACTACATTAGATGTTATCAATTCCAGATTCGCAGCAGGAAAGTCGGACAAAGAAATCCTCGACAATCTGCTGAAAAACTCCCGCTATGACAAAAGACTGTTACCCCCCGTAGATGGTAAATATCCAATTAATATCGTATACATAATCATCTGTGTATTCATCGTTTTCGTTTTGAGCATGGCCTTTTATGGTGGGTGTAATTGCAGATCCAGATTTCTGTTGTGGTCTGACGAAGCCCAACGACTCGCTTCCACATAATAACTTGGATCCTTCAATATTGAGGCGCATCTCGCATAATCGGGGTGCGTTGTGTTACATGTTTCTGAAAAGAGAATTTGTATCAATTTCTCGATCACTCAAATGTATATCGTAGATATTATGTTAAGCTATACTTCCTCTAAGCACGCAATGGGTCTAAGGATCTCTACACTCAGTGGTTGCATTGTATATCAGCTTCAATATTTGCTAGATTGGCAACGTGTGTACCCTTGAATGCTCGTCCTTGCACTGAAAGTAGATGAATGTGGTGTTCTGATTTTTACTTATCAGCATTTTCTTGCACCACAATTAATGTCACAGATAATAATTGGGAATTACTACACAGTCACTGCACATTTTTTTGAGTTGATAAAATATCTTACGTTGACTTTATTAACAATAATACAACCATCGCTTTTTTTAAATATAAGAATATTATCACTTAACATTTGAACGTGTTAACAGAACTTAAATAATTTTAGTTTGGTTTGCTGTTTCGCTGTCATGATTTTGTTTTAACTCATCCTCATGGATACTTTTCTCTTTTCACGAATATTATACACAAAACTCATTTGGCCCAAAGTTCTAAGAAATCATCACTTATTTTGATCTTTCCAGAAATTGGGTCTGCTGATTTTTCAATTCTTTTATTTGCATAATATTGTGTTCATCTGTTAAATCAAAATTTTATAAGTCCACGAAATGTTAAGCAACATATTTGTGAGTGTCTTTTATTACCCAAAATTAGATTAGTTTGTCCAAATTCAAACATTAGTCGTAACGTCGCATGATTGTGTTACTTATCCTTAATTAGCCTTCCTTATTTATTGTTTAAGATCTTATTCATAGTGGTAACCATTAATCTCGATATTCATTTTAATTTCAGGTGTACTCACAGTAAATGTTAGCGTGCTACTTCTTAGTTTAGCATCACCTGATGAATCTAGTCTAGTAAGTCAATCTTTCTTTCTAGACCTATCATTTTCTAAGCTTACATTTAGGTTTTACTTGAGTATACTAGACTAATTTTAAGCTATTACTCGGTTTGTGGCGTTTCTGATTAGGTTCTTTAAATCTTCCAGAAATATGAAGTAGAGTTTCTCCTGCAGCAGCAGTGGTTTGATCCGCGGTTGCGATACTCCAACCACTCGCAGTACGACTTCCTTAACGCTATCCACCACCACGAGGACATTTGGCTGCCAGATACCTATTTTATCATGCATGGGGACTTTAAGGTAACTAAACTTTATAGTTTAAAAAGTAATTTTGAGAGTTAAATTTGGAAATGTCATCATAATTAATAGAATATGTTCCAGGACCCAATAATACCCATGCATTTTGCATTGCGAATTTACCGTAACGGAACCATCAATTACTTGATGCGAAGACACCTGATACTTTCATGTCAGGGACGTCTCAACATCTTTCCGTTTGATGACCCATTGTGTTCATTTGCCTTAGAAAGTAGTAAGTATTCATATTTTTTATCTTCGTAACTTTATTGGTTCAAAGATAACGTAATGTTTTTTTTTTATTTTTTTACAGTATCTTATGAACAATCAGCTATTACGTATGTTTGGAAGAATGACGAGGATACTCTTCGAAAGTCACCTTCTCTGACAACACTAAATGCGTATTTAATACAAAACCAAACCATCCCCTGTCCAAACAAAGCAAGTTGGAGAGGTATACTACCATTCTTATCATTTAAGACATCTCGCTTTACCATGATTTTATTTTTTTCAACATCATTAACTGTAACAACTCATCCTCTGTACGCACACACTTATATTTTGCACAAGAAAAAGTTATTAATAATTTCAAACTAACCGAAATTCTAATTAACTCTTTTCAGCTTGGTCTTGGTTTCCGTCAAAGGTTTATTTTCACTTTATGTCCTAAGCAGTAATACCCGAATAGTGAAGTAGTAGCTTCCGATCCGCATAATGTAATTGTACCCACCCAAAGTAATGTGTCTAGTATATTATGCTAATAAAATGCCTAAACATAGCATGACCATGACACTAGTTATCGCAAATATCAATAGTAGTGGAACAACGTATTTACGAAAATTGTTTGCTAGTCCTAGAGTCCACAATATGTAAGTTTGTTACCGTCTTTGCAAGCAGCTGATGGTTTGCTAGTATACGAAGACGACGACGAGTTGCTGGCATGTAATCTTTGCCAGAGACGCTTTGAGGAGCAAGGTACTTGACATTGAACTCAGCGGCACACAGTTAGTTGTGACAAGTGTCGTTGATTTACCGTTTGGATGTCTGTTTATGTGTGAGTAAATGCGTTGTTGTGTAATTCGACATCATCACTTAGTTTAACTAAATTACCATCTTGGGTTATCTCGTTGTTTACATCATAGTCTCCTGCATGTTGTGACAAATCTTTACTTATAACAAGGCAGCATGATTGTTTTATGTGAAAATTGTGTTCATAGAACTAGACACGTAACGCATTATACTCATACATACAGAATAACAAGTAGATAATAGAGTTTCGTTTCACAAGACAAGGCCACTGAATGGAGTTATTTGGAAATTACTTTTCTGTTCTTATAGCTAAATACAAAAGAACAAAACACACCAACTTACGCTTGTGTTTTGTTCATATTTATAAATCTTGATTCCACAGGTAACTACAGCTGTCTTAAAGTCGACCTTATATTCACAAGAGATCGAGCATTTTATTTTACTACAGTTTTTATCCCTGGAATAATTCTGGTGACATCATCGTTCATCACCTTTTGGCTAGAGTGGAACGCAGTGCCAGCCCGTTCCATGATAGGTAAAATTAAAAATGGCTGGCGATCGAAATTTAATCGGTCTAGCATAATGCATCCCTTCTTCTTTATCTTAGATCTGGGGCTGATCAATAACACGCTGTTTTTTTCCTCTAAATCTGCTTTAGCGTTGGCAAAATCTAACATCTCACCTTTGCCGGCCGTCATTCTTCTTTATGTTTATATCATCAATTTTATTAGATTATGCTTCTTTATAGGAAATTACAGCTGTCTCAAAGTGGACCTCATCTTTACAAGAGACAGATCATTTTATTTTACAACCGTTTTCATACCGGGGATTATTTTGGTGACCTCATCGTTTATTACTTTTTGGCTGGAATGGAATGCAGTACCTGCTAGAGTAATGATAGGTTGGTGTAATTTTATGTTGCCTTTTATAGTTGGGTCATAATCATCAAAACTTAACAGGTGCCTAGTAACTTTAATGTACAAAGATTACCTACTTAATTAGTAGAGCGTAGTTAGATTCTTTGAAATAGCTTGCATGGTAAAACGAAGAGCTTTACAAAGTTTATCTTGTACTAATAGTTATAAAACTTGTAATAAGTTATCATCATTATTGAGCCAGAAATTGTCACGCAATTTGTACGTGTAGGTGTGACGACGATGTTGAATTTCTTCACGACGTCCAACGGGTTCCGCTCGACGCTGCCCGTGGTGTCCAACCTGACGGCCATGAACGTGTGGGACGGCGTGTGCATGTGCTTCATCTACGCGTCGCTGCTGGAGTTCGTGTGCGTCAACTACGTGGGGCGCAAGCGGCCGCTGCACAACGTGGTGTACCGGCCGGGAGAGAACCCCGTCACGCAGGTCAGCGCCGCCGAGCTCTAGCACTCCCTCTCTGTGCTCCTAATCGTTGTCTGATCAATGTTTGGTGTCTTTCCAAGTATCTCGTAGAAGTGCTGCACATCCGATTATTTCAAAACGACATAGCTCGAAATGTGTTTAACTGTGTTCGATATTTATAATGAGAATATTTTAACTGTCAATTTTAATAGCTCCGCTATCGAAGGTAAAAAACGTTCTATGACATTTTATTCAAATTTATTGCTGATTCGTGTTGTACATACACTTTGTTGAAACTTGTTGTGGTTCTTAAAATATTCGATAATTTTTTGCACTGCTAAACATTATAACTTTGTCTTATTGAAGTATACCTAACGATTGTTTTTATTGAACAACTTTCATTTATTTACCTATTTTGATCTATATTTTTCTTTATCTTTGCAATGTTTTCTTTTAGTCTGGCATTAACTTTGTAGCTATTTGTTTACCTACCTTCTCCCCATTATAAAATTTTAATATATATTTAGCATGGATTAAGTGTTTCTAAATTATGCATGTTCTTGTGATTTAGAATTAACTCATCACATGTTTTTATTTGCAATTGGTATTTCTTTACACTTCACAATTGCAGACTATTTTGTGTGGCCATGTTACTTGTAAAACTTAAAATAAATATGTATTTTATGATTGTAGAAAACATTGCAAAGACGTTTGAGTCAGGTAAATACATTACAATATTTGCATTTTTCAGAATTTAATAATCCGTTACCTCCATTGATGCAATAGAAACTTTTGTTGAAATTTTGATGCCTTTTGACTAAAATTTGGTGCCTAGTTCGTTCTATCTAAAGTTTTGAATCCGGCCACAACAGATTAGTCATTTCTGTCTCCCCTCACGGTTGCACAAGTTCCGACCATCTGTCATGAGTGAACAACCTGTGTGTGTGATGTGTTCACAGCGACTGCCCGCAGTCCTCAGCAGAATTGGCATTATACTCGCCAGCCCCCTGGTAAGAACCTTCGCCACTCTCATTGGCACCCTCTAATTACTCTGTTACATTTCTTACATATTCTGTATCATACACCACTTCTATTTAAAAAATAGTTTCAGTATATCTTCAGTTTTGAACGAGAAATATAACAGACTAAGTTGAATGGCCAAATCACGCACGACCACATCCAAACGCATGGTTCCGATATTTTGTAGAACTTAACTAGAACGAAATGGTAGATCGTGATTTTAGTTTAATTGAAATTAATATTTTTCAGCAGCAGGAGCAGAGTACGAATGACACGCTTTGAATGCCTTTTATTTTATTTGGTCGATACCAAAGTCAGCATGGATCCTTATTTCTTAAAAACAAAAAGTTATTGAAACAACTTTTATAAATACTTTAAGATCACCCGTCACACAAATATTATATTCAAGCTTACAAGCAAGCCATTGCTCATCAAAGGCAATGTTTGACGATACAAAAACGTAGTGCGAAGTAACTGCCACTTTTTCTGTTTCAACGCCGTTCGAGCTTAAGAAAAACAATTTCTAGCTTTTGCCATGAACTTTGCATTGAGATTGAACAATTTACAGGGACGTCATTGTTATTGTTCTATTTCAAATGCTTGCTGCTAAAGTTGAGCTCTTGGTCTATCCAGGAGGCGATTGCCTTCTACCACTGGGCGAGGTCAGACTCTCCTCAGCCTGAAACTAGCGGCGCAGTAAGTGATCTGTCACTGAACCGTCCATTCCCCAGCTTCACCACCATTATGACCTGATATCACGAAAACTAACGCACATTGTTTTTTAACGCTGCTCTGGATTGCAACAGCCTGTAAGTATGCTTCATGGTCATTGACATTCAACACTAATAAAAAATTCTTCTCTTAGATTTAGATTTTTTTGCAACCCGATTGATAATTTCCTTATAACGAAATCTGTGTTCCCCGTTTGCTCATAATCATTGCGTTCCTTTTTTTATCTTCTGTTTATTTGTGGTCAGGGTGATAAAAAGCGGGAATCGAGTACAGCGGCTGATCTCGTGACTTGTACCGCTTGTACCGGGGCTCCGGGGTCTTGTACGCATACTGCCAACAATGGCGGGGTCTCGGAGGTAAACTATTCTGATTTAACATCAATTCATTAAGAATCACCTTCGTTACTGCCTGTAGACAACTAGTCATTTCTGTCATCATTAGCATTCACTCCATTCAATGTCCCAATAAGCCATTCGATTTCTGTAAAATTAATAAAAGTATCTATTGACTTACAATCCAATTCCCTATTAAATATAATGTCATATTCCCATCCTGTTTCATTGTAGATGCATACAATCCCCATTATTCGTATGATAATTCTATTGCAGCCATGTTTCGCCCAGGTTCGCAAAAAAGAACCGCCGCACCCGATCCGCGTGGCCAAAACCATCGACGTGATCGCCCGAATCACATTCCCCACTGCCTACGCCGTGTTTCTCATCTTCTTCTTCATACACTACAAAGCTTTCTCTTAATCCTACCTCCTCACCATCTTCTGTTACAGCCTGAAGACTTTAAACAACGTTACTTTAATTTTCCATGTGATATTATTTCACTCCAACGGAGTTCTGAAATGTGATTTGGTATATTAGTTAAGCTATTGCGAGAGACATGAAATTTATATAATGTTATATATATTATAAGCTTCTGGATCCTTATCAGTACAGCGGCGAGTAAGCATATATCTAGAGTTTTAAGGACTTTTATGAAATAAATGTAGATTTCACAAACGTAAAGGCGTTAGGTAGGTACGTGAACGTATTGAGATAGAAATTAGAAGGGAACAATATCGTAAGGAATACCATCGACTATTTAGGTATGAAGAATTCACCAAAGTATATATGAAATGTACCCGAGTGTTATAGATTTTGTAAAAGATTAGGACCTATTATTTAATTATTGTTGCTACATTGACGCCTTTAATGTAAAAACACGTTGGTTCACTGTAAGTTAATATAGAAATTATATTTAAAAATGTAGCTTCACATTAATTTTATTTGTTAAATTTATAAACATATTTTATAGACCAAAGTTTAATGTATCTGTTAAAAAGCTCAATTCGTGGTTTATTGTTTAATTTTTTTGTAAAAACTTAGTTGTAAAGCGCACTATTTCAATAGTGTGTCATTTCAGTGTGTGAATATTCAATGGTACCTATTTATTGGTAGAAATCTGACCATGTTTTTTGTTCGTAACAAAATGTGGTTTATTTTGTAAATAAAAAGATTTATATTGCCTGTGAATACGTAAAGTTAAATTGGCACTTATTAATGTATTTGTAACTATATTGCTAAATGCTATGTGAATCCTCCGTCACCATTAATTTAAGTGATAGTGAAAAATTAGTGTTTTGTTTATTTTAAATTATAACTTAAGGACCCTGTAGATATTAATATTGCAAGATATTTAATACGATAAAAGTCAGAAACTCACTCTAAACACTATTTCTAAAATATCCATATTATTATTTTACTTATTTGGAATTAAAGCATCCGTCACTTTTATTGTCATATTCTACCGACTTATAGAAAATAAAATGAAGATTAATATTTTCTGAAACAAGTGCTGGAGATATTTTTATGCATAAAAGCAGCATATATCAACTGAGCCATTAAATTTTATATAGTTCTAATATAACAAGTACTTAATGCTATATGCATTCAGTTTATAAATAAAATAATGTACTGTGTAAAATATAAATTTGCCTTTTTGCTTATTAAATGAGGACCAAAGAGTCAACTGTTTTGAAACATAGAATAATTTGTATAAATAAATAAATGTTATAATACCTTGTAAGAAAAAATGCATTTGGCTGTGCTTCGTACTCAAATTATATTAACAATATTATTATGTCCAAAATATTTAACATAGAAGATGAGAAACTTAGTTATACCCAATTTCAATATCAGCGACTTAAATTAGTTAGATATTGTATTATGAGTTTTCATATTTTATTTAGGTAGTTATAGTAAATTATGAAAAAGAAAATTTTTGTTACGAACCTACAATTAAGTAGATGCAAACATCGGTGAGGTAAGGCTGAAACAAAAATTGAACAATCATCGCGTCATACAATTTTTTTAAAGATTTTACCTTTAAAACGTAAATACCACCTACATTAGATCCATACTTTGTCAGATACAAAAGCTGTCTCATGAGATTGAAAGAAACAAGACATATTTTAACTAATGTAGGCTGGGAGTGCGATAATGAATAAGTAAGAAAGTATATTTTAAATCATTTTTAAAGATTCTAATTGGTTTGTAAGCTTTCTGATGGGAGTTCAGCCTCGTAACCAATATCTACCTATTCTCTCACTCGATTCTATTGCGTAATATCTAGCTTATAATAAAGCGAAGACACTTCTTTGTGTAAGGCGCTACTTCTTCTTACACGATATGACGCATGAACTACCCAAAGTTTGATGTTTGCGAGCTAAACAAGACTTTATTACGAGGGCCGATCTATTTGCGATGCGGCGCGGTGCGCGGTATTACGCACCGTGGGAACGTCTCTTTACAAACTGCTAATAACGCGGTTTTATGAGTGAGGCTAAAATATTTTGCTAGGTATAAAACAATATTAAAAATGCGTGGGTATTCCTATTGTCGCGGTTTTAAGATAAAAATGATATTTATATAAAATGTTTCGCCATTTTGTCTGCTAGATCGAAGTTTATTATGCTTATTATAACCAAGTGCCATTCCTATAAGATTTAAAGACACAGAGTGCAACTTTAGTTCTACCTGAGCTCTAATACATACTAAGACGAAACGTTACATATCATTCGCTTTTTAAGATAAAAAATATATATAAATATATCTTGCTAAAACCTGTTAAATTTAAATATATATTCTATGCTGCCTTTAAATAGTAGTTTTATCAAAAAAAATTGGGTTGATTTTTGGGCATAGGTAATTCTTATTAAATATTTTTATGAATATTAGATATAACAGTACTTTACCTGTCAAATGTGCTTTAAATTAGACAGTTATAATTTAAATTGTAGATTAGTTAGACTTTTTAAAGCATAGTTTTATAGGTAGGTATCTTATAGGCGTTAAAAAGTATCTACATACGCAGTTCATCCTATTATTTTTCTTATACTGAATAGAAAAAGAACTAATTAATAATTTACCTTTAACCGAAAATGTTAAATAAATTTAACCAATTAAATAATTCTGATGTTGTTATCCTAATTTATTATTACATAAAGCACACATACCTTTTAAGTATGAATGTAAATTAAGATCATATTTTATTTTATTTATGTTTTGAATGTAAATACAATATTTACCTATTTGAGAAAAAATTATAATGAACTCAGTTAGGTCTGTTCAAATCAATTTCAAGATAAAATCTTGGGTTTACGAAACTTTTGCGGAAATACATACACTACCCTCATTGAGAAACAAAGAACAAAATATCATATTATGTATAATTATCTGTAGAATGCTGTTTTTTTTATATGCTTTAGAATTTTTACCAGCCTAACTTCTTACACGTATTAAATAATGTATATTGGCTTTATAGTAGGAGTTTTGTACAATATTAAGTATGATAATGTATGCTGTACAATTAAAACAATAATTCAAGTAGATTTGTAATTTAATTGTGTGCATTAAAATAATATTTTAATACAGTTCTTTGTTCATCACTAAAGATTTAAAAAAACACCTACATTTTGAACACAGCGTTAGTAGCCCGTTGAAGTCGTATCAACTAATTGGTATCTTTTAACTTTTCTTATTTTTTTGCTTAGCATTTGCGAATTTCCAGTCAAATACCTGCTATGAGACAAAAATGTGATCAACCATTTAAATTACTCTGAGTAGACATCTAATGCTTCATTTTTTTATTCTAAAATAATTGAATCGTAGATATAATTAGTTATGTAATAATGAATTAGATATAATGCGCACGAAAAGACATTAGTGAGATAAATAAAATAGAAAACCGGTCAAGTGTGAGTCGGACACTAGCACCGAAGGGTTCCGTACCTCACCAATTAGAATAATATTTCACCCTATTTCTACCATAAATAGCAAAACAATTATTTTTGTCAACGAATTTAGCTTAGTTCTTTTTTGTTATACGAATGGAACTCTAATTATGGACATATTGTGAGTTTTATAAAATTAATGTAGAATAAGGAATTTAGACATATGTTAATGTCCATTCAAATTTGTTAAGAAGGAACTTAAATAAAGATTATTTATGTGAGCCGGCACGAGCTAGAAACACTTAAGTACTTTAATACTTTAAATACATTAAGTATTTAAAATAACGTTTTAAATAAGTTGTTTTATTATTATATCTACTTAAAGTGCAAAAGTATAAACGCTTAGATTTGCATGTTGAGCATCATGATATACGAGTATGTACCTGTATCCACCTACCTACATAGTTTAATGAGTGAACGTACACAATTACTTTAATATCTTTAAATCTGTCAGTGAAATTAAACCAAACACAAACATTATTTCTCAATGTTCACAAATGTTTTTCAATAAAAACTTAAGGCAATTTAGCATAACACTAGGTTCTATAAACTAAGTAGGTAAATTTCAAAAGGTTTGCAGAGCAATAAATGCTATCTTCGTACCGCTATAAAACATGCCTTGATGTATTAGGTAATTGTAGATTTGTATAGACATAAAGGTAATTTAGTACCTACTGAACACGCAACGCCTATTGTACATAGAATGTATTGACATCGTCACTCATTACTTGTGGCATTGTAAATAAATTAAGTACCCTTATTGTAAAATTTATGAATTAAAAATTTTCATCAAGTAAAACACAAATTCAATTTAACTGATTGTCTTTTATTTCAAAATTCAGTTTGAACCTTCTACGCATTGATTTCCCCGATTGGATCAATTGAATCCCGAATGGATTCAATTCTTGGCGTAGTCTTACGTGGGTGAACTATGTAATTCTTAGGGCTTTAGTACTACTACTTAGGTACCTACTACTGTTGTATTTTGTGTTATCAAAAATATCGTAAAAGGTTGTCTTTGCTACAAATTATTTGTACATACCTACTTATGACAAACAAGTTAAGACTATAAGTATGTAACTAACAGTCCAAAGCATAAAGACAAGATAGTCAAAAATATCTTAGGGTAAAAAATTCATATTATTGTCATATTATGACATGACTGCTGACATACTGACTATGAACTGAGTTGTGTAACTTCAATCCTTCAATGAATTTTTATTGAACAAAATAATATGTTACCAAGTCATAATGCGCAAGCACCTACCTAGTAATTCCATGTTTTAAATAAATAGGTTGGTGTGGTACCTTTTCCAAACAACGCTTTACCAAGTATCTACGTAAGTATCTCCAAATGTATTCCTTGTCTATGAATTTTCCCAATTCAAATACAGCGGACCCCCGGTAATCCGGCCCATGTCTAATCCGGAACCCCCTATAATCCGACACGATTGAACATGTAAAAAGAAGTGTGATTTGAAGATCAGACTATGTTTTAAATATACAAAATGTACATATGTATGTAGAATCTTATTGATCTGTAATTTGTCAGATTACAAGGTACTCTTTTGTACAAATGTGCGGACTACAGGGGGTCTTCGGCAGTACCCTATAATCCGACAAATTCGATAGTCCGACACTGCCTTGCAAAGTGTTTGTCGAATTACCGGGGGTCCGCTGTACATCCATAATTTTTGAATTCGCTTATAGGGCAAATAGTTGAGCTTTGCATTAGTGTAAGTGTATACAGATAGAGTTGGAATGACGTAAGACTACTTACTTGGTAAAAACCGGTTAATTCCGCTTTTTGGCTACCCCCGCGTGACGGATCCTCCCCGCGCAACCTCCGCGCTTAACCCCTTGTACTGATAGCAACCAACGTAAAGTATTTAATTATTTCTTAATATTATATTTTTGTATTATATTTTTTATGAAAATAATTTTGACAGTTTATCTAAGAATATACAGTATACAGGGTTATTTCTAATTAGCGCATCACCTCTTGTAGGCAGCTTTTCTACATCAATCCCAACAACATTTAACCAACGAATAATTAAAATTAATATTTTTTTTAAATAAGGTATTCCATACAAATTTATTAGGTGCATCTAAACGGTACAATACTCTACGCGCACGCAACTGGCGTGGCAGGCGCGCGGGCGACAGGGGGTGGGCGACCGGTTTAGGAACTTCTTACAAAATACAGAGTTATAAATAACAGAGCGCGCAAATTTATTTTTGTTTTTTTGTGTTAATTAACAAGTTTTACAAAAAGTCGTAGAACAAATGTTATTGGGATTGATGTAAGAAAGCCGCCTGCAAGAGGTGATGCGCTAATTACAAATAACCCTGTATAAAATTTAACTAAGAATATCCCAATCTCTGCTAGTTTTCTGAAATACGGGTGTTTCTGTTTACGTACATTCAAGGTTGAACTGTAATTTATTTGAGCTTTTATTACTACCTAGTAATCTTAAGTAATATAAATAACTTTTTTTTTTTTGTATTTTGTCAGTTATTTTTTTTGCCTAAACCTACTTTTGGTGAACTCTCACACTAATGCAAAGCTCAGCTTACGCCTTTTGAACTATACCTACTCGTCGAATTCTTCTTATAGGTATATGTTGTGGTCTGTTAATAGAATACAGTGGAAACGTTGCTAAGTGTGTAAATGCGTCGTTAATAAATGATTTCATTAGGTACTCACAAACGTTAGCACTGAAATCAATTTGGACGGATCGTTTGTACTAAGGATGAAGGAGTAACTTTACTTCTTCATCCATGTTTGTACGAACATGTGCTAGAACGTACTGTCAAAAGGACTAATGAAAGTTTTTTATTTTTTATTTATTCGTTAAATTTGCTAGTTATATACATTGAACAAGATAAATATAACAAAACTTGTCAGAAAGTTTAGATACTACATATTAAATTATTCAGTTGACAGATCTACATTGTCTTTCCTTGCGTTCCGTAAATCGCTTACAGAACTGTGAACGCTCAAATCGCTTACAACCGTTCCGATTACTTTTAGCGCGATATTGACAGTTATTGCGCCAATTTAAGTTTTGACAGCGCTTACGCCGACCATACTCCAAAGTGTTGGTTCTCTGAGCGCAATGTTAATGACGTCATCGTTCTTACCCATCGTCGACGATGGACGCGCTCTCGCTTCAACGGAACGGTGATGTGAGCGATAAAATCACTTTTATCTATTTGCGGAACGCAGGGTTTGTCATTGCTTCACACAGAAAAGCATCTTTAGATACATTTTCCTTGATAAAATTTTCACTTTACAATCAATTTATTATTTAAATAACTGTATTGACAACCTCATCAAATGACGAACTTCCATTACATCCTATATTTTTTTTGGAAACTAATATTTTATATAGTAGGTATATTATGATACAAGTGTGCAAAGTAGACAAAGTAGACACTTGGCTGATTTACGCCCTGTGTCGGGCTGCAGCCTTCAGCCTCGTGTGAGGAGGACCTTGTTGCTCACGAGTTTCATACGAACTGTTTCAGTACACTTGCGAACAGTACACTACACGTCAACAAATGCAATGAAAACAAAATAAAGAATTCGGGAAATGGCGCGCAACTTTTTTTTTCACGCGCCAATTGAAAAAACTATAATAAATGGCAAAACAACGATAGCTCATAACATGTGACAAAATATATTGTTTTTTTGTTTTTTTTTTATTATTATAAAAATACAGTCTCCACAGACTCGAGGTCCGTGTCTTTTTTTACAATTACTATTTTTCTTATTATTATTACAATTTAAATTATCTCCGCTTATATAAATAATATTAGTTTTTTGTTATAGCTACTTAAAGTTAATTGAATAAAATAAAGTTAAATAATTTTTATACATACAATTAAAATACAATGTTACTTATACATATACACTGTCTGTGCCGTTTGCGTTTATAATTATTATATAATATATTAGTTAATATATTGTTCAATATACTTCAATGATTATGCTAAAAATGCACATTTCTAGAAATGTATAAATTAAATATTCTAAGAAGGCCTTATTTTATTAATATCGGGGGCAAATTTTATAATTCACCATGTTAGAAAACTGCCTAGTCCGTTTACAAAGGCTTGTCAAATTGTAATTTTTAGTTTGATTTTGTTTTAAAATTCTCAAATGACCAAAATCATTTTAAAAAGTACTATTGCAAAAAAATACAAGATTACATACATTATAACTCAGAAACGTGCACACGTCGTATTAATGGACCAAACGTTTGCACGAAAATAGCGATTATAGGTGACAGCAATTTTGGACCGTGGTACTACATAATTACACAAAATCAAAACAAAAGGTTGCGAAACGAAAGCTGGAAGTCGAAATTGTTAGATAGAACTGTATAAATTAAGATTAGAAATTTACCAAGACGTAGGCACATAAGCGCATTACTCCAGATACGATATAATTTCACCTAGAGTAAAGAAAAACATAGGGAAATAAATACAAACTCGAGATTTTTTGTTGAGCCTTGAAACTCCTGAGGCACGTTCGGATTGCGCTCGGACGCAGTCTCTCTCTAAACGCAACCCCACACCAAAAGGACCGGTAGAGATCATTGGCACAAAATAAATAAGACGGGTACAAAAACGACATAATTAAAAATTTTCAAAAGTAAAAAACAAATAGGTGATTTAATTAATCTTCCAACTAGTTTTTATAATATCGCGAAGAAAATCGATTAGTTTCCGATCTATTAATTTACATCCCTACCTTCTAGTCTAAATCAAAATGGCCGTATATTTTGCTTAAACAACGTCGGCGTGGGTTCATGTTAATTCGGTTGATTGTCTTGCGATTTTGAAGTTATAACCTTAGTAGAGTGTTAAAAGTATTTTAGTGTGAAATCTATATTAAAAGTGAACATGCAGTCTGGTGGAGCTAAAAATCCGCCGTGGGCGCGTTCTAATGTCAATACAAACATGACCGGCATGAGTAATCAAATGATGGACGCCAATTCTATGCTGCCGCAACAAGGTATTATGCCTTTTCAGCAACAACAAGTCTTCAACAAAAATTTTATGCAGCCCCAGGGTGGCATGGGGATGGCCATGACCGGCCAAATGCCGATGAATCAAATGGCTCAAGGACAGATGTACCCAGGCAATGTCGTAGCGTACCCGACACCGCGCGGTATGAATCAAGGCATGTATCAAAACCAGAGCTCTAATAACCAGCCCGCCGGGGAACAGAGGGTGTTCACAGGCACTGTGACGCAGGCCCACAACGACATCGGCTTTGTGGACAACGACGTGTTCTACCAAACTTCGGTATGTGCCAAAGGTATTATTCCAAAAGTGAACGACCGTGTTCTTGTCGAAGCTTCTTACAATCCTAGTATGCCTTTCAAGTGGAATGCAACCCGTGTGCAAGTGCTGCCTAAGTCTGGCAACAACAACATGAAACAGAACCAGCCTCATTCGAATAAGTCTAACAGTTACAACGCTGCACCACCGCCCATGAACAACAAGAAGTCTATGCCTTCACGCCGAGATGATCGGCAGCTACCAAGACGTGATGATAGAGTAAGTAACTAATACATACTTAACTTTATAACTTCAGACCAAGCTTGTGTATGTATACCTCTTAACCTAAGGTCAAACAAATTTGGAACTGATTCAGGATCCACTATACTGTAGTACTGTACATGTGCCTTGTATAGTTGGGAAGACAAAGGAATGTTTTCACAACAAGCTGTAATTTTTCTACAATATGGTATTAATTTCAAGGTGAAACCTTCTATTCAGAAGAGATCAAGAAGCAGGAGCAGATCTCGCTCAAGGGACCGCCAAAGCAGCCGCAACCGCAGGGACTCCCCGCCACGTAAGCGCCCAGTTGTGCACCAACCTTCACCACCTAAGTATTCAGTGAGGGTCCCTCGTATGCCCCTTGATGTGTAAGTTTAACGTTTATATTTTTTCACCAAAAACAATAGTGATTATCTATTCTTTTATTTTTGAGATAACCAGCATGTGTAGAATCTTAATTATGTACTTTTTATATAGTGCTAAACTGGATGTCCCAGCATTGTCTCAAAGGTACACAAACTTGTATGTGCCATCTGATTTCTTTGCTGCTCAAGTGAAATGGGGAGAAACATTCCCACCACAGACCCCATTCTCATTGAACAACCCATGTGCATACCACATCATGCCCAAAGATGTTCCAAACCCACAAGAGAATGATTCTGTCTTGGAGCCCCCTGATGCAGATTACAGATTTTCAGCTAAGGTATGTTATAATATCCATTTTTTTTACATTCATCATAAATTTCTATATTAATTTGTACATTTTCTTTTAATCAGGTTATGTTAATTTCGATGCCAACTTTGGAAAGCCTTTATCAGAAATGTGGACTTACTAAATCTGAGAAAGAGGACAAAGACAAGAGATCCAGCAGTAAATCATCCCCTCAGCATCCTACTAGATTGATTAAATTCTTAGTTGGTCAAAAAGGAAAAGGAGGTGAAAATTTCGCCATAGGTGGGCCATGGAGCCCCTCACTCGATGGGGAAAACCCTGATACAGATCCTGGAGTACTAGTTAGAACTGCAATCCGTACTTGCAAAGCACTCACTGGAATAGATCTGTCTACCTGCTCACAATGGTAAGTTTTGAATTTATTTCCTGAACCAATCCTGGCATCACATCCTGTAAAATCATCTGGGTTTTCTTTGAGATACAAAAACTTAGTAGTCTGAAAGTTTCTTCTAATGAATTGGTTGTCCAATATCGCCTGCTGTGTGACTGAACGGGTCGAAGGCGTTCCGGAGGTGTATCCAAACCGTTAGCTGCCAGAGTTGAGCCTGTTAGAGGAAGCTTTTGTTTAATTTAAATATAAGTCGCAGTACATCGGTGTTGGCGGGATGTACGTGACGTGAGTATTGCGACGGCACTGTACTGTGCTTCCCGCAGGTACCGAATGGTGGAGTTTTACTACTGGCGCGAGGGCAGCGGCGGGCGCTCCCGGCTCGAGACCGTGGTGGTGTTCCTGCCCGGGGCTCCGCAGGCGGCCGCGGACTGGGGCTCCCTCGGACAGACCTACGCCGCCGCCGCAGCCGCCGCCGTCGCCAAACTACAAGCGCAGCTGGACAAGACCAAGGACGACTCACCAATTGTTTGTTCTCAGTTTGTTTGATAAAGATTCCGGCGCTACTTAGACCCGCTACGCTCCGATGACGACTACGCTCGGATGACTTCAGGCGAACATTATTATAAGTCGCATTAACACAGACCCCCTATACATATAGTACTGAGTAACTGACAAATTAATTAAACTCCTTTGAAAGTCTCTCTTAAACAAAAACACACAATATGTTTATTTCCCTGCTGTCTTCTAATCATAATTACTGCTTTTTAGGATGCGGATGCTACAATATGTGATACTTCAATGAATGAGACAATTACTATTGATGAGAATGAGGATGAAGCTGATAAACCGGAGCCAACCCACTACTCTAAGATTGACTTGAAAACTATCAAGGTTGCGCAGTTACGTGACGAATTACGCGCTAGAGAGACCAGCTGCAAAGGTAAAATGCTTATGTATTTGTACTCATTAATTGTCAGAAATTATGGCAGTGGGAGTTTTTACACAGTTTTATATGTACTTAACTTAGTAAATCCTACTAATATTATAAATGTGAAAGTTTGTGAGTATGTGAGGATGTGAAGATGTATGAATGTTTGTTACTCTTTCACATAAAAACTATGGGACAGATTTGGATGAAACTTTGCAGTAATATAGGTTATACATCAGAATAACACATAGGGTACATATACCGCGGGAAAACTTCTTTTTCCCACGGGAAACCGACTTCCAAGCGAACGGAGTCGCGGGCGGCCACCAGTTTAATGTAGTAAGTAAAAATTATATTTTTTTATTCTTATTATCTTTTCTTTGAGCCTTGAAAGCAACTTCAAAATAATCACATGTAAAACTTACTTCATACTATTACAGGAAATCGTTCACAACTGGTGTCCCGTCTCTCCAAGCTGATCAAAGCTGAAGAGACAAAGGACAAAGGTAAGGATGCCGGAGACAAGCAAGAAGACGAGGCTATCGAGACTGTGGAGATCAAGGATGATAAAGAAGAGAAGACAAAAGAAGAAGAGAAACCGGCTGAGGAGAAGAAGATGACAGAGAAGGAAATTGAAGAGTTAAAAAAGAAGGTAATTTGGTTTACTAGGGTTTGTCACATATTTTTATGAATTATGTTTTTATCCGTTATAAGCTTTTTGTCTAGTTCTGTAATAACTTTTCCAATATTACATAATGGTTTTCTATTAAAAAAAAACCACTTATCATTTAAATAATCCAACAGTTTGTAGGACTAAAAAACAACCAAGGCCTCAACTTGTGAAACTGTTGTTTACCAATTGATTATTTTATTATTCTGATTCCTGGGGCTAACCTAACCTCTTGTTAACCTTTAAACATCAACATACTCTTCACAATAGATTATTATTTCCTCAGATTGAGAAAGAGAAGCAGCATATCAAGTCGGCTTACGAGCTGCCTTTAACTCCGCATGTGATAGTCCATCCCAACCCGACAGCCAAGGGAGGGAAGTTTCACTGCTCCGTGGCAACATTGTCACTGTTGTTGGACTACCGTATCTCAGATAATAAGGAACATAGCTTTGAGGTAATTATGTAGGCTTGTTGGGTATTTACACCATAACCTTTTGAGTAGATTTTAAGAAAAAGACGCATTATGGCTCCGATTTTGAAAACCCTTTAAACCAAATTAAAATTATCACTCTCTTGCTTAGTATAAGATAAAGAAATGGGGCCAATGTACACAAGCTGTTAGGGAGACTTAGGTAGCATCAGTGTTCAGCCACATTTGCAAAGCTGAAATTTACTAGTATTTGATTGATCAGTTTAAATTTTTATTGCAACCTTGATAACATTACTACACCTGTCATTTCTTTTAAAGATGTAAGTATTGCATAATATTTACTAAGTACTACTACATACTACCAATACAACTTTTTGTTAATATTGCCAAAATATTTCTATGCTTAATAAATAGCTGTTCATTCCTACTAATATTATAGGAAAAGTATAAAGATGATGATAAACATATTGTAGGAATATGATGAAATTGCGTACCGACATCGATTAACCAGAATTACACACTAGCAAACTTAAAAAACAGTTCTCTAATGTTTGTTTAACACGTATTTGACAACAGATGCAAAACTGAAAAACAAGTTAACATATATTTATTTACTTTTATCTTCCCAACCAGCTATTTGTATTTGCGGAGCTATTCAACGAAATGTTGATGCGCGACTTCGGCTTCTACATCTACAAAACTCTGTACACTCTGCCTGAGAAACCAGAAGAGATTAAAGAAATAAAGGAGAAACAAACAGAGAAAGAGGGAGACAAGAAAGACGATAAAGAAGAGAAAGGAGACAAGAGAGAAGAGAAGAAAGATGACAAGAGAGAAGAGAAGAAAGAGGACAAGAGAGAAGAGAAGAAAGACGATAGGAGGGATGACAAGAGGGAATCGCGACGACGCGACAAAAAGGTAATACATGTTCCTTCTAGCTTACTATCTCTTTTAATCAAATGAGCAAATAAATAAAGTAATTTTCAACTTAAATAACACAATCTACGACTTAACATTATACAAATTTACCCATGTTATCGTTAAACACAAGCCAAGCAAATGTTAAAATAAATTGATGACTCAGAAGGTAAAATATACATGAAGTTGTATAATATGTTATTATTCTTCATTACGCATATTACTAATTATTTAAAATATATGTACATTCTTAAAAAAATACTTTGTGAAAATGACTACTCTTTTCTGTCAATCATGACAGTGTGTTATGTACATAAAATCACCAATTTTTTGGGGGAAAAAACACTCGGCACTCTTTTCAAAATTATACAATCATAATTTGTATAGTGTACATACAGTGAACATATAAATTACTAGTGGCCGCCCTCAACTCCGTTCGCGTGGAAGTCGGTTTCCCGTGGGAATTAGAAGTTTTCCCGCGGTAAAAAGTACCCTATGTCCTTTCCCAAGTTCAGTTCTTTCTTCATACCAAATTTCATCAAAATCGGTAATGGTTTAGGCGTGAAAGCGTAACAGACAGACAGACAGACAGAGTTACTTTCACATTTATAATATTAGTAGGGATAGGGATAATTTATATAGTGTACATACAGTGGACATATAAATTATTTTCTCGTACCTCCCCGCTCAACATTATTAAAGTATTATTAATTCAGACATCACCCAACATGACTACTTTCCACCAGGAGGGCAGTTCGGAAGACGAGCGTTCGACCTCCCCCCGGCGGCGCTCCCGCGGCGTGGAGCTGCCCCCGGACCCGTACCTGCTGCTGGCGCTGGTGTACTTCGACACGTCCCGCGGCGGCTCCATCAACCGCAAGGACCTGCAGAACCTGTTCATGAGCCTCGGCCTGCAGCTGTCCAGGTCGCAGCTGAAGAGCATCCTCGAGAAGGTGTGCCAGCGGGACAACTTCAATTACAAGTGAGTGTTGTTGCGGTTAAAATTTTGAAATCGGTCGCCTTTTTATGGGGTGGTGGGGGGGGAGGGGTCTGAACTGAGCAAAATATTTAGACGCAACTCCAGCAGCCAAAATTACTTCTAGGGGATTAAGACTAACTCCCTTAAGCCCCCTACACCACCAATACCCCCAATTATATTTCAAAATCCAACCCATTATTCCTACTACTGACTTAATTATAAGTTAGTTCCAGTAAGTTTACTGACTAATTAACTACTCGGTAAATAATTTAATTATGATTCTTGGTTGCTTTTCGACCCAAAGTGTATGGTATGAGTCGGACGTATACTGTAATATAGATGTGGTAGTTTTTGTTATTAACTAAAATTACCTAAGCCTTTTGGAATTAATAGTATGAAGATTTCTTGTATGAGTACATGATACTGCAAAAAGTACTGACCTAGACTTGACGTTTCTTTTTTTTACAATACAAAATCTTTTCTACTTGATGTTCCAGCCTATTTGCTTCGTGTCTAAAGCTACTGTAAAGTCAGAATCTTATGATTATTTTACTTCATAGCACAGAACTAACTATGCAAATTGTTCCAGGAGTCTGATTCAAAACCTGCGTGACGTATGCTCCGGCGCAATCATTCACGAGATTCCATTGGAAAATGCCAACACCACTACTACATTACCCGCACATGTATGTATTCATTATTAATTACACTAAAAAATAACAAGATGATAAGTCTATGTGAAATAACTTAATTCGTATTCTACCTGTTACTTACAAGCTTATTTTCTATTGTTTAATTTAGTCAACCAGCCATTAGTTACTTGTATTACAAGTATCTAGTTTCTTGTATCTTGCCGTCAAACAATTTATTTATCTATTTTACAATTTAATAATAAATACTATTAAAAGCCATTATTCAATTTTCAATCACAAATTTAAATTAGAAATTTTATATTAATTTATATGTATTCAATTTATTTACTTAAAGTTAGGTAAAGTTGTCTGTATGCCCTTGACAAAAAATCCTCCAATCTTTTCAATATGTATTTCTTATTAAAATATAATCAATTTCAATACTATCATCACAGGTGGTAGAGTTGGAGCAATCTATAGCGACTGGCAACCGAGCCCTGCTGCCCGTGTTCGACCGACCCGCTGAAGATGGAACTGTGGCCCGGGGCCCTAAGGAGATTGAGGATGGCAGTGAGTTTACATTATTTACTAGAGAAATTCCTAGCTTGTTACAAACAGTCAAGGGGGCACAGTAGTTTAGAATCTAAAAATGTTGGGTTGTCTGTACAATAGTGTGGTAGATTTATGGGTCAATGAATTTTCGGACACAAAAAACTCGGACACCTTGGCAATGGAGAATGTTACCAAATTTTGATTATTATCTCTTCGTATTCTCTGTCAAAAATAAAAAATACTGGTGAAAGAATTATTTCGATGCGTCAATTAGTTTCCGATTTATAAGTAAAATAAGTTGCTACCGCACGACGCGGGCTGCCGGTGGCGGTGTGACGTCACACCACAACTCGCTCGGTCTGGCTCACTCAGTACGCTCGCGGTCGCGCGCACTTGTCGTCTCAATTAAACCTAAATACTTTTAAAAATGACTAATCCAACTACTAGGAAATCATGTGTTGTGCCTAAATGTAAAAATACAACTATCAATTCGCCGGAAAAGTTGTTTTTTACAGTTCCAAAGGATACATACATACATCACCAAATCTTTTAACTTGAACATAACCAAAATACCATTAAACAATTTGTTAGTAAAAATACAAATAAATAAAAGAGGTTTAGTTCATATCATCTACATTTGCAATAAAAAATAAATTAAATTACTAAAATAAAATAGTAAAGGTAAAGTGCATCTGTAACGTTCAACTACCTACATCTAGATCGTATAGGTATCCTACTTCCTAGTAATATAATAAACGCGGAAGATTGTGTTTGTGTTTGTTATCTTTCACACAAAAAGTACGGAACTGATCTGGACGAAGACTGAAATAATCCATAGGCTTGTTTTAATCCTGGGAAAATGTGCAGTTCCCGAGGGAAACGCGGGCGAAGCTGCTAACTAAAGCTAGTTAGTACTAAATCAATGCATGTATTTATTTAAATTTACTGATAAGAGCGGTATCTTTGTATACATACTAGTGGTCGCCCGCGACTCCGTTCGCGTAGAAGTCGGTTTCCGTGGGAATTAGAAGTTTCCCCGCGGTAAAAAGTACCCTATGTGTCATTCTGATGTGTAACCAACTGCAAAGTTTCATCCAAATCCGTCCAGCCCCCCAAGTCAAGTGGCAAGTGATATTTGCGATAGCAAGTGAATAGAATAAATTTTTGACAAGCTTGCAATTTGACAGTTTCATACATATTTTTTCTATTCACTCGCTATCGCAAATATCACTTGCCACTTGACTTGGGGGGGGCAGTAGTTTTTACGTGTAAGAGTAACAAACATTCATACATCCATACTCACAAACTTTCACATTTATAATATTAGAAGGACGTACCTACCTATAGCTACAAAACTATGATACATGATTTGTTGTCTTTAACGTAAAATAAACCGGCCAAGTGCGAGTCGGACTCGCGCACCGAGGGTTCCGTACAAACCTGCAAAAACTACTTAAAATTTTAAGCTTTTCGGAATTTTTCTGTTACCTGTGCTGTAAGCTATTGCTTCTTACCAAATTTCGAGATTCTATGTCAACGGGAAGTGGTCTTTAGGTTTTAATTCCCGTGCGTGTAGTTGCGAGTTTCAAAATATGCGGTATCAATGGTTGTACTTTTGCGTTTTGCGTTGACTTAGTTTTTTTTTTTCACGGGTTAAAGGCAATTAGATCTAAGTATTTGATATGAATTTCAACTTGATAGCTCTACGCGTTCATGAGGAAAAAAGTAATAAGTTTATATTTATTAAAAAATATATATTTTGTAATGTAACTAAAAATTTAAGGTTTTCGGAATTTTTCCTTTATGTGTGCTATAAAACGTTGCTTCATGCCAAATTTCAAGATTCTAGGTCGACTGGAAGTACCCTTTAGGTTTTGATTCCCTTGCGAGTACTTGCGAGTTTCAAAATATGCAGCTTAAATTGCTGTTTCTTTTGATTGCGTTGACATAGAAGTTTGATTTTGTTACAGCTTAAAGGTATTATAGACCTGAGTATTTGGTATGAATTTCAATTTAATACCTCTACGCGTTTATGAGGAAATGGGTAGTAAGGTTAAAATTATTAAAAAATATATATTATTTGATATAACTAAAAATTTATGGTTTTCGTAATTTTTCCTTTATCTATGCTATAAGACGTTGCTTCGTACCAAATTTCAAGATTCTGAGTTCACGGGAAGCACCCTGTAGGTTTTGATTCCCTTGCAAGTGTCGAAAATTTGCGGCATAAACGGCTGTATCTTTTGATTGTGTTGGCTTAAAAATTTGATTTTTTCACAGCTTCAAGGGACAGTAGACCTGAGTAATTGATATAAATTTCAGCTTCATACCTCCACGCGTTCCTGAGAAAAAGGGTCTTGACAGACGGACGGACGGACGGACAACAAAGTGATCCTATAAATGGTTCCGTTTTTTTTCCTTTTGAGGTACGGAACCCTAAAAATAATGATAGGTAGGTAGGTACATACTTCTACTATTGGACTCGCATTCTTCCATTCGTATTTTTATTATATTGGTTATTTTGTTTTGATAAAACAGTTTAGAACATATCAAACATTTCGGCGGCAACAGAATCACTATTTCTTGATAAATAATGCGCAGCCATTAATTTATCTATTTTAGATAGATTACACGATTACCTTTTTTCGAAACCTATACCCAATTTATTAATAGAATAATATTTACTATTAACGTATAATAACGAATAATATTTATATTTACTAATACGCGACCGAAAACACAAAAAAATTATACATTAAATGTTAAATAAATAAAATAATAAAATAAAATACTGTGCCAGCTATATGCGCCACCGCTGGCGCGTTGTGGTAAGACGTCACAAGCGGTCACGTGACTGTTAGCGGGACTCGATATTTTTCGAAACTTTGAATGCCTATAAAATCAAAACTACTGGGTATTTTTGATTACAACAAAAACTAGTGTATTTGTATGCATACAGGCTTTACTGAGACAAAATTTCAAGCGATTTGGAATACCTAGTAACATTCTCCATTGTGGTTTTACAATTTTTTTACAAAAAGTCATTGACCCAGATTTGCCTTTTTATTGTTTGTGTAAGAAACTGTCGTCAAACTTGCAATACTAAAGTAAATCTCAAACAATTTTCATAAAAATCCGGCATTGTAACATTTTTTTTAGGATTCATAAAATCCAACTAATAATATAAATGTGAAAGTCTATGAGAATGTGAGGATTTATGGATGTTTGTTACTCTTTCACGTAAAAACTACTGGACGGATTTTGATGAAACTTTACAGTAATATAGGTTATACATCAGAATAACACATATGATACTTTTTACCGCGGGAAAACTTCTCATTCTTACGGGAAACCGACTTCCACGATTCCACGAGTGATTTATTATCAACTAGCGACCCGCCCACGTTTCGCAATGGTGTAATTTTGCTGACTTGCTCACGAACCCTTGCATTTTTGCTAACTTAAGAAAACTTTTTCTAAACGTTCTTTATTTACAAATTTAAACGAATAAATACTCTTAAATATGGAGAAAACCGAAAATCCGTTACGTACTTTAGTAGGAGTTCACAGCCAAACATACACACAGACAGAATTAGCGACTTGGATTTATACTATGTAATGAAGAAACAATGTTTACACCACCAACTGACGTGAAGACCTCTGTGGTGCAGCGGTTTATATACCGGACTGCTAAGCGGATGGTCCCGGGTTCGATCCCCGGGTCGGGCCAATTTCGTAAAATGGTTTTTCGACATTGGCTCGTGTCTGGGTGTAACTAGGTTCTCCCCTAGTCCATTGTGTGGTACCTATAACACAAGTGCTTAATGCAACTTACTTTAGGGCCACATAATTGGTGTGTCAGTTTGGAGATTTATTATTATTATTAACTCGGCTCCCCAGCGATAATCGTGTACAAGTCGCGCGCCATCGACGTGGGCGCGCTCATCGCGGCCGAGGCGCGGCTCGCGGCTCAGAAGCTCAGGCTGGAGTCGTCCCTCGAGGTGGCTCGGCGACAGCTGGCGGCGGCGCGGTCGGCGGCGGCGTCCACGCAGCAAGCCGAGAGGGGAGCACAGAGCCAGCTCAGCGACTTGCAGCACAACTACAACGCGGCGAAGGCCAGGGTCGCCTCGCTCACGGTATGTGCCTAATATTTTTTTTAACATCCTACTATCCTACTAATATTATAAATGTGAAAGTTTGTGAGTATGGATGGATGTTTGTTACTCTTTCACGTAAAAACTACTGGATGGATTTGGATGAAACTTTGCAGTAATATAGGTTATACATCAGAATAACACATAGGGTACTTTTTACCGCGGGAAAACTTCTCATTCCCACGGGAAACCGACTTCCACGCGAATGGAGTGGCGGGGGGCCACTAGTAAATAATAATAATAATAAATAAATCTCCAGACTAACACATGTGGCCCCAAAAGTAAGTTGCAGTTCGCAGATGTGTTATAGGTACCACACAATGGACTAGGGGAGAACCTAGTTACACCCAGACACGACCCAATATCGAAAAAACCATTTTGACGAAATTGACCCGACCCGGGGAACGAACCCGGAACCTTCCGCTTAGCATTCCGGTATATATACCGCTGCACCACAGAGGTCGTCTCTCGTCGAACAGTATCATTACTTCTTGTTTTGGTCTTAACGTAACAAGTACCCCGCCAGCAATTCCAATGTTTTCGTTTTCAGAAGCAATCTTTTTCCACCCCGTATATTTTTTTTTTATAATGTTGTGAATGAGAAAGTACTAAACAGTAAAATGTATAAATTATTAAGGTATTAGTATTAATGATCAATTATGTATTACTCGCGCAAAACGACTTGGATTAATTTAGAATAGCAATGCATCCTGCATTAAATGCGGATCAATACTTCTCAGTGCAGAGATTATTGTTATTACAACTAATCATATAAAAAACATAATAACACATTTAGAGGAAGAACCAACACAGTATTAATTATTAAGTAATAATAATCATATTTTTTATGATTAATAGGCGAGCTGTAAGATATTCCATTCAGCACTGAAGAGCATCCAAACCAAGGTGGAGGCGGTCGTGAACATCAAGTATGAAGACGATGACGTCGAGGTAGCCAACGGGCCCAAGTGAGTTATAATTATCAGATACACGGTTTTCTTAATAACAGTAATAAAATATCTAGATGACAGTAATATGCAGAAGCATTGTAAACCCTAAAGACTAGTTGGTTACAATACAAAGCCAGTATTTGCTTTGGAAATCCGGTAGAGGCACAAAAAGACTTACAACCAAGATAATATTATAGTAATACTCTCTATTATTGACTGAGCAAACAACTTTTTAAAAAAATATTAAAATTATTTACAGATCTGAAAAGAAAGAACCGAAGAAAGAGGAACCGAAAGACAAGGAAAAATCCAAAGACACTTCAGAAAAACCAGCGGAGACAAACAAAGCAGAAAATAAAGATACAGACAAGAACGAAGTAGCAGTTGATAACAAGGAGCCAGATAACACTGCCGCCGAGAATATGGACATTGATGATAAATAAACACAATCTAATAATGTTACTCAAGTCATTAACTTGCTCTTTTGACCTATTAATCTACATAACTAACTAATTTTGACATTGTTAAAAGGTTAACACAATGTTCTTTTATCAATTTTATAATCTTTAAGAATAAAGTTCAACATAAAAAGTAAATGCTGCTTTATGAAGCACGTTAAAAAGTACTTTAAATCTTCATTAGTATCTGGTAGTTTGAGAAGTTTGTCTCTGAATAACATTTGTAAATAGAAATCCAAGGGGGTTATTATGGAAGCCTATGAGAGACAAATGTCATTTTTAAACAATTCTGGATAACGTTAAATTAGTGAAAAATAAAGGTTTTTTGGGATTACTACATGGATAATGTCGCCATCTTTGGGCCCAAAACCGTGATGATCTTCATTAATTTTAACCCTTTCCAGAATTGTTGAAAAAATGGCATCCGATTACCATTGGCTTACATAAAAGCCTAGCTGTACTGGGCTTTATCATAAGATTCGATTTAATGTAGATTTAAGTTCCATTTTACGCAGTTAATGCAATAAAGTGATGCCTGTAAATTTTTTTTTTATTTTACCTTCCTATGGTATTTAACATCTGGGGACACGACCATAACGTCATGTGAAGGTAACGTAGTTTCTTAGAAAAAAACATGCGCTCCTTTTGTTGAAGTTTTCAATGTTAAGCCATAATACTCAACACCTTAATATCTCTGGAATCTTAAGCGAATCTATTTCTTTGATTTGGCATGTCGCTGTGACGAATTCACGACTATTTTTTGGAACCTATACCAAGTCGTAGTCTTTATCTTTTGCTTGCACGAGAGATGAAGATTACACGCTTGACGTTCAAGCCATAATCTGGAACCAATAACGCCGAAACTTTATTATACGTCTATTTTTTTTACATGTGTGATAATGACTAATTTTTGGAAATTTTCAAAATTAGTTTTTATTGAGGTTTTAAATACGAGGATTACCTACAGCTGAAGCACACACTTTCAAAACTAAGGCAATTCATTCAGTAAACAGAAGCTTAAAATGTATATATTAATAAATGCATTAATCAAGGAAAAACTAAAATATTCTAAAATTTTATCCCTACAGTGCAGAATGGGGGGCAAGTTTATATGTATATGTTACGGCTAATACCCGAAGTGCGGCTACACCTAGTTTTAGCCGGTTAGAACATCAATAGGTTAGGTTAGTTAGGTTACTTTTTTGATACCACCCAGAAAAAGGAGTCCCGCGTAGCGGGACTCCGTCGACTCATGATTGAAGCCAGTTTTATATACATAGGTATAATTTTTTTTTTACAGTTTTCCATATAAAAAACACTTCTAACCGGCTAAAACTAGGTGTAGCCGCACTTCGGGTATTAGCCGTAACATATATAGACCCTGTTAAGCAGAAAGGTGTTAAGTGCCAAAAATCGGATATTGAGTTAAGTATACCACTGTTTTTGTAAACATATAATCTAATTGTACGCAAAAAATGAACTCTCCAAATATTATATATTTTATGTTATTTACAAAAAATAGGTTTTGCAAATTTCATTACTCCACCTTTTGAATTTTGCAAAACAGTGTTATGTCAAAAAGTTCAGTTCTGCATATTAAGGATACGTTGGAAGCCTGATTTATAGTAAGATTCAAGTGCAAAACCTTTTAGAAAATGTTCATAACTTAGTCTCATTTGTGCAATAAATTCTTAAAAAAAATTGCCAAGTGCGAGTCGGACACGTGCACGAAGGGAAAATAAAATGTTTTGATTTGGTGCCACCCTTTAATATGAATGTTATTGAAATGAAATATTTTTTACAGTGAATATAAAACTGAATATTTTGTAAATATTTCAAACGTCTATCAATTGTCGTTAATAAGATCAAGAAAAAAATTGCCAAATAAACACGCTTGGTGTATGGGATTCCTCTTAAATATTTTAACTTTATTTAATTGTTAGTGTTTGTAATTACAGCGGCAACATAAATAAAACATGTTTGAAGAACTTTCTAGCTATCACGGTTTATAAGGAGGCTTAGTAATAGGGTCCAGTTTTTACCCTTTGGGTACGAAATCAAAAAAGAAAGATTGGACTTAGGTAATTCAAAGTAAATTGACACCTTTTGTTTAATTGCTTCCTACTCCACCGAGAAGCACTCTTGGCCGTGTTACCAAGTTGTTGTAATAGTAGGGTAATATTATAGACGTTTTGGTATTTTTTACCCATCTTAGAGCAGGTTTTCCTATAGACAAATAAAATGGCAAATATTTAACTGTCCGATAGCTTTAATTAAGACGAGAAATAAAGTTTCAAATTTTCTCAGTGGTCAGATAGCCCTCTGCTTTTCTAATGATTTTTGTGACTAGTTTCACATAAACTCAGTGAGGACGAGCATTCTTTAGTATTTTACGGTTGTTAGAAAAGGTCAATTATCTTTCAACGGATACGGATTTTGCCACGGTCAGAACTAGATCAAATTGACATGGAACCACACGGAAAGAACCATCTTTCGAATAAAAAACAATCATCGAAAGGGCCTTCTCCCAGTCGTTAGCTCTGAGTTAACAAATATAGGTAGAGTGAATCACCGCCTTAGGGCACCTCCTCTCAAACAGTCATAAACCTCAGTTCTGGGACAGTATAAAGAGGGCTTTACGGTTTTTCCAAAACGTCCTTCCCAACTCGGGTGAATGAATGGGGCATACTTGAATGGCAGGTGCCTAACACATCATCGGCGACATGGAAAAGAAATGTGGTACCCATGACCTGCTGCTTTCCACAGGGCCAGTTTTGAGCTACTCTTGTGGAACGTCAGGTATGATTGGGTTCCTCGAGGCGCACTCCTCAGAGGCTTAATCGTGATCTGTGACACCGAAGACACGCTCGTTATGGCAACATAAAAGACAACTGCCGGTCTTGCAACCGCTGGTGTGGCCACCGTTGTCGGCAGAATATTGGGCAATAGGTGGAGTAAATAGAGTAATAGGTGGCCCCAAACAAAACAGAAAACATCTGCTGTGTGCGAATTGTGGTTTCGTGGGTTTGGATTGAGGTTGATTCTTGGGGTTCGTCCGTCCGTACGTCCGTCTGTCTATCTATCTGTAACCAGGCTGTATATCATGAACCGTGATAGCTGTGAAATTTGCACAGACAAATATTAAAAACATAAAATAGTTAATAAGGGGTGGGCAGTACAATACAACACAGTTTTTTGCTATATTGTTCTCGAATTAGTAACTAAAGACAATTGGTAGACGTCTTAAATATTCACTTTAAATAAATAAATAACTCGTGCTTAAAATAACTGGGATACCAGATAAAAATTAAACAATAATGCTTACCTATATCTACAAAAACGTTATTTTTACCGTTTTAAATCGATAAAAGTACGGAACCCTTCGTGTACGAGTCCGACTTGCACTTAACCGGAGTTTTGACATAATAAGATTAAATTGAAGACTACTATTAGTAGTTAATTAAGATCTCCTTATTTCCAACATAGTCAAAACCAAACTAACTGAAAAATTAAACTTTGGGCCCCGCCGCGAAATAAGCATAGTATTAAGATTTTCTTAAATTATTTTTAATTGCTATAAGTTTATACACAATAATAATACAAAAAAGCGAGTGAACATGAAAGTAAACAATGTTACCGATCCATTTAAAATTGTTTGGAAGTTCAAGTCTGGTTATTGTTTTCATTAATAACTTTTAATATTCCTATATACAGGGCTTTTTAAAGTAAAACTTAATTTAAAAGTAATAATTAATCTCTCTCTATCTTTTTATCTTCGTAAAGTATTTTGCAAAAGCGATTCAAAGTGACTTAATGCTTTTAAGAAAATTATTTCGAAACATAGAGCATTAAACAAAAAGGTGTTAACTGGTATTTTCACGATTATTCATAAAAATTAGAATTTCTATTCAAAATTGTTAATGTTGTCATATAAACAATACTTTTTTATAGGTGTAAACAAATTTTTATAAAATAACATCTATTAGTTTTGCAGCTACATGTTTTGAAAAACCAGCTGATGTCAAAAATCTTTAATCGCGTCTAGCGAAAAATGACAAAAAAGCACTTAACACCTTTCTGCATAACAGTATCCATATATATGATTGTATGTGTATGTATATATTTACTTATATACTTCTATCGTTGATATTTTACTTCTATTTCTTATCTTCGTATGTATGTATATCTTGTTATTGTACTGTTCGTGATTATTATTGCACCTATCCCTTTCTTTCGTATTTTCTCCCTTTGCCAGGTTTGTCTGGAAGAAATTGCTTAAGGCAACCCCTTGCTTATATTTTTTTGTTTATTTTTAAATTGACGTTGGGGTACCTTTGTATGCGTGGCTCATAACCCAGCGGGAGCGCCGCCGCTTTCCGTTATTTAATGAAGTGCCCCTACCCTGCCCATTTTTTTACAATATAAACGAAATATATTCTATCAGAAAGATTAATTAAGATCTAGAGAAATAAAACAAATAAATTATGCTATATTTTGTTTATTTACTTAGTCATAAATAATATACAAGTTACATATATGAAATTAATCTTAATCAACTAAAATAATAGGCAAATGATTACAGTAAAATATTTATATTAACCTACAAATAACAAAATTTAAAAGTTTTATGGGTATCCTTAAATTAAAAACAGAAATTATATTAGTTTTGTCCTCCATGGCTCCTTATTATATAAATGGATAAATGCAAATGTATTCCTTTGTTTTTATTAACATGGCAATATTAACTGATTCCAATTATATGCCAATTAAAAATAAACTTAAATAACTTTAAAAATATATTTTGATACATTAATCTTACTGACTTAAAATAAAAGTATTGGTCTTAAAATAAATGAATGGATAAATGAAGCATACTTTTAATGTCATGTTAAAGATAATATGATTAGAAACACACCTGTGTTTAATAAATTGAATGACAAAAAAACAAAATTTAACACGAAATCTTGTAAATTATATAAGCCTTTGCGACTTTCATAGTTCAAAATGTGGAAACTTGTATCATATACCTTACACATGTTAACCGCAACTGTTTATGAAATATTTGATTACCATATTTACCATAAATAAAGAATTGCTTCGGCGCGCTCCGATCAAATTGAGAAGTCGTACTTATTACGTAATTCTAAAGTCCGCATACCTGATCAAAATAGAAATATAGATTTACACTTAGGCCACATATTTTTTGTGCGACGGAAAGAAATTTAAAAACGACCCAGAGACCATGACATGGTTTCTTCAGAAGCGAATCCAATAGTATTATAAATCTCCAGACTATCACACCAATTATGTGGCCCTAAAGTAAGTTTCAGTAAGCACTTGTGTTTTAGGTACCACATAATGGACTAGCTGAGAACCTAGTTACACCCAAACATTTTTCGAAATTGGTCCGACCCGGGGGTCGAACCCGGATCCATTCGCTTAGCAGTCCGGTATGTATACCGCTGCACCACATAGGTCGTCAAAAATAAAAGTATTTCTCTCGTACGTAAAATTTAGTTATTGTAAGTATTGCAGGCGTGTGCTTCATCTAGTCAGCGGCGTAGACCTCTTCTTAACCTATGCTAACTTGTAATTACATATTTTTCAATTTGTAATTAATTCTAGAATTATTATTATTATTATTTCTGCTTCAATAACTTAAATATGCAATTTGTAATTACTTCTGCAATTTGTAATTACTTCTGCAATTTGTAATTACTTCTGCAATTTGTAATTACTTCTGCATTTTGTAATTACTTCTGCCATTTGTAATTACTTCTGCAATTTGTAATTACTTCTCCCACCTGTAACTCCCCTCGCCGTAATCAGACGGTGGGCTCCACGTAGTTGCCGGGGAACAGTCCGGTGACGCCGTCCATGACGCCCTCCCACCATCCATCATCGTTCTTCTTCAGCACGTAGATCACGGCCGACTCCTGGAAGGACAGCTCGTCCTCCTTGTCCGCGTAGTAGTCGTAGATGGCCACCACTGTGGTAGAAATTAGAAGAAAATATATAGATTTGTTAGATGTATTTAAGTCGTGTTTTGGGGGAAGTAAAAAATATATATGTAATAGTGGCCGCCCGCGACTCCGTTCGCGTGGAAGTCGGTTTCCCGTGGGAATGAGAAGTTTTCCCGCGGTGAAAAGTACCCATGTGTTATTCTGATGTATAACCTATATTACTGCAAAGTTTCATCCAAATCCATCCAGTAGTTTTTACGTGACCGAGTAACAAACATCCATACATCCTCACAAACTTTCACATTTATAATATTAGTAGGATATAAACCACATACCTTTCTCGATATAGTTCTTGGGCACCCAGCCGGGCAGGTCTTCTTCATCAGGCACGATGGCAGGCATAGCCGCGCCGGCATATTGCTTACTCTGTTATATTGGAATTTAAATAATTATACGTTTTTTTTTCATATTTAATAGCAAAGCAAACGAGCATGCGGGTCATCTGATGGTAAGTGATCATGACTACCCGCAACACTGTGGGTGTTGGGGGTGTGTTGCTGAGCCTAATTTTATCAAAAAGATAGCATTACGCGTTTCCTATCTTACTGTCACGTCAACTTGTCTTACACTCCCCCTCAAACATTTTCTCTTCAAGAACGAGGTATGTAATATTAAGAATTTAATTGCATACATATTTGTAAGGTCTAATAAATTTGGATGAGTGAAATGAGGTATACGAAGACACGATTTTGAAAAGTTTTCAATTACATAATTGTCTCGTTTGCATTGTTAGTGATAAATACTGACAATCACTTGCATTCCAAACCTTACTCCCTACAACATAAAGCTTACATCCCACGTACAAAACACTATCGTTCTAAACCCTATTCCCATAATGATAAAAGCCCAAAGTCAGTGATAAACTAAACTCTATTCCATTTAAAATGAAGTCTCCACTACACATACACAATCTCCAGCAAACCAAACGCTATTTCCTGCGTCATTAACCCCATACAATACATACACTGTTTGTGGTCAGTTCTTGGAAAACTAGACCCTATATCCCACACAATAAAGTCTACAACACACACACATATACACACACGCACGCACACACTCACACAGGGTCGACGACATTTCAAACACAAAAACTCGGACACCTTGGCCAATGTATGGATTTTCAATTTTAATATTATTTTTTAACCATGGAGTTTTTTGTGTCCGAAATGTCGTCGACTCCTCACACACACACACACACAGACACAATCACTTACAAATTAAACTGTACTCTCTACACAGTAGAGTGTACAATACGTACATAGTAAAGTCTACAACACACACACATACACACACACCTCTACTCTCTACACAGTAGTGTACAATACGTACGTAGTCGGTGGCGAGCTCGTGGTCGAGCGGCGGCGGCGGCAGCGGCGGCGACACCGAGCAGCCGCGCCCCAACACACACACATACACACACACACACCTCTACTCTCTACACAGTGAGTGTACAATACGTACGTAGTCGGTGGCGAGCTCGTGGTCGAGCGGCGGCGGCGGCAGCGGCGGCGACACCGAGCAGCCGCGCCCCAACACACACACATACACACACACACACCTCTACTCTCTACACAGTGAGTGTACAATACGTACGTAGTCGGTGGCGAGCTCGTGGTCGAGCGGCGGCGGCGGCAGCGGCGGCGACACCGAGCCGCCGCGCCCCAACACACACACATACACACACACACACCTCTACTCTCTACACAGTGAGTGTACAATACGTACGTAGTCGGTGGCGAGCTCGTGGTCGAGCGGCGGCGGCGGCAGCGGCGGCGACACCGAGCCGCCGCGCCCCAACACACACACATACACACACACACACCTCTACTCTCTACACAGTGAGTGTACAATACGTACGTAGTCGGTGGCGAGCTCGTGGTCGAGCGGCGGCGGCGGCAGCGGCGGCGACACCGAGCCGCCGCGCCCCAACACACACACATACACACACACACACCTCTACTCTCTACACAGTGAGTGTACAATACGTACGTAGTCGGTGGCGAGCTCGTGGTCGAGCGGCGGCGGCGGCAGCGGCGGCGACACCGAGCCGCCGCGCCCCAACACACACACATACACACACACACACCTCTACTCTCTACACAGTGAGTGTACAATACGTACGTAGTCGGTGGCGAGCTCGTGGTCGAGCGGCGGCGGCGGCAGCGGCGGCGACACCGAGCCGCCGCGCCCCGAGCCGCCGCCGGACGCCGACGACGAACGCTGGCGAATTCACCATTGTTAGTGTTGTTAGCATAAATCATTAGCATAAATCTCCAGATGGTAGTCTACCACCAATAACGTGGCCCTAAAGTAAGTGCAGTACGCGCTTGTGATATAGGCACCACACAATGAACTAGGGGAGAACCTGTTTCCTCCAGTCACGAGCCAATTCCGAAAAATAGCCGGGGATCGAACCCGGGACCATCCGCTAAACAGTCCGGTACATATACCGCTACACCACGGACGTCGTTAGTCATCACCAGTATCATCGTCATTACGTAGTATAAGGATCTATTTGTGGGTATTATTGTGACGGGTTCAATGCAGTTTATACAATCTTTAAGGTGATTTTTTATTAATTAACATTTTTTATTATTATAACAACGTATGTTTGTCCATTATTTCATAATGGACCACGCAATGGATTTGAATGCGGTCATCACCATCTTTTGAAAAGATGTAAGTAGATTAAAGCTCTATTCTATGTATGTTTCAGATAACTTTTTTTAAACAGTATAAAGGAAAGTCGCTAGTCTATGTTATGATTGTTCTCTTACTAATTCTAAACCATTTAACGGATTCAAATGCGGCTCCAACAATGCTTTAAAAACCTATCGAACAGATTTAAAATCAGTATATATTTATACTAAGTGAGATAAGTATAGATTACAATTAGACTTACCTGTCCCGGTAGACTATGCGACAAGCTGTGTTCCCCGTCCGAACCTATCAATGGCGATGGTGGCGCTAAATAACAAAAATAAATTATAGGTACCTGAGATAATATTTACAAAGCAGAAAAAACATATGTATAATACATTTAAATTATATCAAAGCAACGGATAATCCCTTCTGGATCAATTTACTTTTAAAAATGGTTCGCGAGAAAACGTATAGATGCACAATAATTTTAAACATTAAACGTACACACAAAAACACGCCAATATTTAAAAATGTAATATTTTAAAAGTGTAGCTCTAATTAGGATAATCTTGAGAAAATAATTAAAGTGCTTCAAAGAAACTGTGTTGCTGAGCTTTGTAGCCCTAAATATTTTAATATTCTTTTTACCGCTCAAAAGTTAAAAGGTACGTATTAAAATAACGAAAAGAAACACTATCCTTTGACTACTATTATTACTAATTGAAATTATTTTAGTTAATCATATTAATTTAGTAATTTATTCATTATGGGCATTTCCGTTCAGAACTCAGAACTATTAAATTGACGAACGATTGAAACTCGACATACAATCAATGCATCGACTATTAACCGTACATTCATGGACTAGTTGACGGATAAACTGAGTTTCATAGTATAACGAGACATCGGCTCCTTAACGTAGTCGCAATACAAGTTCGTGTAATTCTTTCATTTACACATTTTTTGGACTTGTTCGTTCTGTCTCTGCAATTCAGAAGCAAGTTTTTAAATAAACCAATATACAGTAGAACGCTTAATAAGATCACGTTAAAAAAGTTTTTAGGTTTAATATTCTTAATGTGTATTGCGCTTTATGGCTCAAAAAAGTTACGTATCCTTGTTATTGGTAAGGCGAAGTCTATTTTAAAAACGTAAGATTCACCCTCCTTGTAACTATGCTGTACAACATCGAGCTTGAATGACCGTTTTATTGATTCATTGATTCAGCCAATAAAAAACTTATTGAAATGTGAACAACACAAAAATTGCCCTAACTGGTAATGGCGTTTAGGTTTAGTCGGCCTACCTACCTGTTAGGGTAGGTTTCGTCAAGTATGCACATAATGCAACAGTTGCTCTCAATTATTCCAATGTGTTTGCAATTTATATCAGTTGAAAATCATATTTCTTTAGTTTTATTGTATTTTTTTAATTTTGCTAGAACTAAATAATTATCCCATTTTACACACTAATACCATTAGTTCAATATTATTTTTTCATTACAATAACGACATATAACATATTTTTAAAAACGTTATTTAACCAGGAATATTTTGAAATCATTGGCCACTGTTGCTTTCATATTATTTTTTTACACCAGAGCTGTTCAAAGTTCCAAATCAAAATATTTCTTTAGAAATATTACACAAATCAAAAGTTTAACATTATTTTTTGAGAAAAATACTTTAGTTAGCTATTTTATTTGGTAGTTATTCACTGATGCGGTTAATATTAATTATTTTAGCACGGAAATAAATATGGAATTAAGTGATTTGACCTCGTTACGAGTAAAAATATGAACACAGTCAAAAATATGTGAAGTTTTTTTTTAAAGCGCCATATATCTAGCAGTGTAAGGGTTATAATTTTTATCAATAATTTTTTAGGCTTGCCTTTAGTTCTACTATTAGCCCTTTAGAGGTTATCCATTGTTTCCTTGACCCCCGGTATCAGTTTGTACGAGAACACCGATTTCTATATTAACTTTCAATATACAGACAGAATCACAATCACAATAGATGGTATTTTAATTTTAATGAAACGCTTATACGAAGAAACTTCGCATGACGTTTATCAAAAACTGGTCTATTATTAAATAGACTACTGAACCGATTTTTTAGATGATAACCGAACGTTGTGTGGCATCGGTGTAGTACCAAATGCGAGTAACTAGTGTAAGCGCGATTTAAAATACTAGTGGCGCCATCTATCTGTTTCTTAGGAAGATTATGAACCGTAGTAAACTTTCTTGTATTTTTTGCTTTAATACTTTTCGTGTACTTTTCCCTACAACCGTACTATACTTACATTGCTAAAATTATTGCTTTCGAGACTACACACTGCCCTACATATTATATTAATTGCAAATGCTACAATTTTTTTAAAAATTTCGTTCTAGTGAATATTTTAAAAGATGATTAAAATATTGAATCGGATTTTATAAATTGCATTTCATATTTATTTGATATTGTTTAATATAGAGCATTTGTTTAATAAGCCATATTAATAATGTATGAATTCTCAGTCATTTGTATACTTACGAGGCATGCTGGCATGCAGGTCCTGTTGTGCCGCATAGTTTGAAGTGGTCTGATGCTGGTTCGGATGCACCATTCCAACCTAACATAGAAAACAACTTAAGGTTAAGTTATGTCTTATAAATCTTGTAAAGCTCATTATAATTTACTTTATCAACAAAGAAACAAACAAAATATTTATGAACACAGTTATAATAAACGTAGTTCCATTATTTTTTCTTTTGCGGCTTTTAACCTGAAACGAATGAGCTTTAATTAAATAATAGGTTGAACCGATTTTGGTTGGTAAAAGCGAATAGGACAATAAAAAACATTGCTTGAAGTTGATATTTTTGCGCATGTACCTTTACTTTTGTTATTCAGACTAATAAACATAGCCATAATACTTCCATGTTTGACACTTACCAAAAAGAATCACGTTATATGTGAGTATATTTATCCCTACTGTTGTGGCTTCGAAGCAATCCTTGCTGATTCCCTGCCCTAAAGTCATTTACCTACTTTCCAAAATTCCCTCTCCCGAATGCACAACTGCAATAAGCGCCATCTATGAGGCGCGACCAATTGATTTTCCTTCGATTCCGCGTACGTTGCGTGTAATGGCGTGTGCGAGTAAAAAATATTAATTAAAAAGGTTAATCGATCGATCTAGTGCCTGAAAACTGTTTAATCCTGAAGATAAGTGCTGTGTCTGTTCAGATATAACTGAAACTCCTCGAACTTTAAGTGTGGTTGCTGTGGATGTGCTCCAGCCTTGTGAGTACCTATTCCTTCCGTTTTGAAGCTACTTTCGTTTGTCTCTATTTGAGATTACCAGGTTTGGATAGGCTATGTTTCGGTGACCTAGGTATCCTACAATTCAAGCCATAACTAATATATGCACTAAGTACACAAGGGTTCAAGTACCAACATAAATTCTGATCCATTCGAGCCACGGATGTCATTTTCTTTTAATAATATTACAGTCCACTTACTATATTACCGATATCAAGTGTTATTTGTCTAGAAAACATAGATATTTCGGTTTATTTTATACTTTGTAAACCTTTCAAATTATAATAAAGCTAAAAAGTGAATGCTTGTTTCTTAGTGCATATTGCTCAGACAGCGCGGCATTTCTTATTTCGCCGTATTATACTGACGCTTGCTTCGTATGTGCATTGACAGTTTTACTTTACCGGCTAACTATTTTGATCGAATTATCTTGAGGGTAGGTTATTTTACTGCTTAGCAACTCTTTATACTAGTTTGAGTTGTATGTAAAAGAATATTAAGTTCACAAATTTAGTTTACGAGGTGCATATAAAGTCGTTATTTATCTACCTATAAATTGCGGTTCAAACATTTCATAGCTAGATACCTATTTAACCTACTAATTACTTAGCTTGATAACTTTTATAGTAAAGTAGGTCGAAACACAATACCCTGGTAGGTAGATAATATATTCAAATATAAATCTTTGAAATAACAAGGTATTTGTGCACCTCACATCAATTTCAGTTTATTTGGTCAAAATGTCTAAAGACGAGAATATGCTTAAACTTTATACGTCACAGCGTGAATATGTTTTTCATGCTATACAAATTATCTTAGATTTGTCTATTCAAGTTCGGGAAAAACCTAATCCGTCTATAATAACTAAGTTTAAGTCTAGGTTTTCTAAATTAGAAAGTATTCGCGAAGAATATGCAACTTTAACAGAAAAAATTAACAACCTGAAGTTATCAATAAACCCTACGGACAGCATCGACATGCAGGCAATGTCTGCATTCGATGATTTGTACTACGAAGTCCTAGGCGTCGCGGCCGGCCTGACGACCCCGGCGCCGCCGCCGGAGTCGCGCGCGTGCGCGGAGCCCGGCGCCGGCGCCGCCGGTGTCGCTGCAGCCGCGCCCGATACGGAAAGGGTGGCACACGCTAGGTTGCCTCAAATTGAACTTCCAAAATTTGACAGTAAAATTGAAAACTGGCAAACATTCTATGACACATATTTAACGTTGATTCACAACAATACATCGATTGCTCCGATAACGAAGTTTCACTATCTTTTGTCTTGTTTATCGGGATCCGCCCTTGGGATCGCTAAACAGGTCAAGGTCACATCGGACAATTACGAACTAGTTTTTAACGAACTTATAAAACGTTATCAAAATAAACGCATTTTAGCAGTGACGTATTTAGACCAAATAAATAAACATCCTTGTTTAAAAAATTCGAATTTTAACGAATTGCAGACTTATTCTAATATTCTTTGTGAATCGGTCAATGCCCTCAAGGCCTTGAAGCTAGATGACTTGGGTGACTTTATTTTATTTAACTCGGCGTATCGCGCGCTCGATAACAATACGCGACACCGCTTCGAGTGCCAAAATAAGTCAGATATACCCACTTTTCAAGATTTAATGGAGTTTCTTCAAGACTATGTTAAAGTTTTAGAAACTACCTATCACTCGTCGAACGCGAACGAACCAACTTGTGTTAGTACGCGGCCATCTCAATCTTATGGCGGGAAACAGATCAAAAATGTTACACCGCGCCCGCAGAATTACAAACGTTCTGCGCTTACTTCTCAATCTAACAATTCTAAAAGCTTGGTATCATTAGAATGTTATCATTGTGGTGCAGCGCACAGTATTTACAAGTGCCCCACATTTCAATCGTTATGTTCACAAGCTAGGTTGGACATAGTTAAACAAAACAACTTATGCGTTAATTGTCTACGGAAACATCCTACTGATAAATGCATTTCTAAGATGAAGTGTTTTATTTGCGGACGTAATCATCACACGTTAGTTCACGTCGACAGCCAGTCTTCGCTAGCGACCGCGGCGGCCCCCGGTCCAAGCAGCTCTCTCGCCAACTCCAGTGCGCCCGCGCAGGCTCGGGACTCGTGCGTGGTGCTGCTCGGGACGTGCGTGGTGCGCGTGCAGGACGCTTATGGCACGTTGCAGCCGGTTCGGGCGCTCATCGATAGCGGCGCTCAGGACTGCTTCATGACTATGAAGTGCGCAAAGAAGCTTGGTTTCCAGTTGAGTCGATGTAACACTACCGTAGCTGGACTAGGACAACATACTGTGTGTCAAGTCAGGGGAGTAACTCAATGCTCTTTACGGCCGTGTGATTCGAATGACCCGCAGCTTAATATTAAGCCTATTGTTATCGATAGCATTACTTGTAAAATGCCCACTTGTGAAATTCCACAAGCGGTTCGAAAGTATTATAAACATTTAGTTTTAGCAGATCGCGATTTTGACATACCTGGTGATGTTGAGCTGCTGCTTGGAGCTGAAGTGTTCCATCACATCTATGACGGCCAGAGATTAAAGCCAGAGCCCGGTTATCCAGCGGCTCTGCACAGCATTTTCGGGTGGATTCTTACTGGTCCAACTAACGTTGCCAGTTCACAGAACTCAGGTGCCACGTCTTTGATAGCTTCTACTTCTTCGATTGAAGAGATGGTCAAGCGATTCTGGGAAGTGGAGGAGCCACCACATACAACCATTTCTGTGCCGGTCGATGACGAAGTCGAACGCTTGTACTCCAGTCTAACTTACAGAGAAGCAGACGGCCGCTACGTAGTACCAATCTTATTAAAACAGCCCGCTGCTCAGTTAGGCAATTCTTATTTTAGTTCTTTGTCGCAGTTTATTAATCTTGAAAAACGCCTTATGCGTCAAGAACAACTCAAATCTGATTATTCTGAGTTTATACTTGAGTATGAAAACTTAAATCATATGCAAGCCGTAGAAAATACCCCAAATGGTAATTATTTTATTCCGCACCATTGTGTTGTCCGTCCAGAGAGTACAACGACGAAACTTCGCGTTGTTTTCAATGCAAGTCATCAAACCACAAATGGTTTATCGTTGAATGACATTGTTTATACAGGACCAAAGTTGCAAGCGGATATTGTCGACGTCGTTACGGGGTTTAGAGTTCCCAACGTTGTTTTTACTTGCGACATTTCAAAGATGTATCGACAAATTTTGATAAGGCCTGAAGATCGTGCGTGGCAACACATACTTTGGCGTGAGTCACCATCGTCTGCCATTCAAGAATTTGAACTTCTTACTGTGACCTACGGCGTTAAGAGCTCACCTTACTTGGCAATTCGAACTTTGCACCAATTAGCTGCAGATCATGGTGATCAATATCCTCGCGCTGCAGACGCCCTCCGTCATCACACTTATATGGATGACATAACCACAGGCGCATCCTCTGTTGAAACTGCTCTTCAGCTCAAAGAGGAACTCATCGATCTTCTAAATTGTGCTCAACTACAACTGCGAAAGTGGAGCAGCAACAGCCCTAAGTTTTTAGAAGGACTTCCTGTCGATCATTGTCAAACACCAAAGTCATTTTGCGAAGACGGTTCTGTCACTCTCAAGGTGCTAGGAATTCAATGGGATCCAGTAAGTGATCATTTCACGTACTCCGTCACACCTGTGGACGTCGAGTTTACCAAACGTTCTATCTTGTCGAACGTTGCTCGGATTTATGACCCGATGGGTTGGTTAGCCCCCTTCATTCTATTAGCTAAACTGATACTTCAAAACTTGTGGCGTATCCAGTTAAGTTGGGATGAACTCATTCCCGAAGAGCTGTGTAATGATTGGGCTAAGTTTGTCTCGGATTTGTCTAATTTAAACGCAATTAAAATACCGCGAAAGATGGTAGTTGATGTTGAAGCTGACCATCAGCTTATCGGTTTTTGCGATGGTTCAACTAAGGGTTACGGTTGTTGTATATACCTTCGGTCCAGTCTAGGTGACCAGGTTCACGTTTCTCTTTTAATTGCAAAATCTAAAGTCGCTCCGATAAAACCTCTCACAGTTAATCGATTAGAGCTGTGCGGAGCAACCTTGTTATGTCGCACTCCTAGTCATATGCAAAGATTACTTGACTCGAAAATTAAACTTTCTCAAGTTTTAGCTTTTACTGACAGTTCAACTGTATTAGCTTGGATCAATACCGAGCCATATAAATTGAAAACCTTTGTCGCACATCGTGTAGTTCAAATTGCTGACACCTTTGACCCGTCTATCTGGCGTCATGTCTCGACTGAAGACAATCCAGCTGACTACGCCAGCCGAGGCCTGTCTTGCGCTGAGCTAGTTAGTTGTGAAAGATGGTGGTTTGGACCTGAGTGGCTGATTGGAGACCCGAATCACTGGCCGCCTCCTTTCAAAGGTGAACCGTCACTGGAAGTGCCAGAGATGAAAACGTTTTCACATTTAGTTCAATCTCAAGATACAACTGAAAATACTTGCCAAATGTTGCTAGATCGATGTTCTTCGTTAACTCATTTGAAGAGAACATTGGCTTGGATTTTCAGATTTGTGTTTAATGTGCGACAGGAACCTGGTAAACGAGTCAGTGGTCCTCTGACTACGGAAGAGTTAGAACACTCTTTGCTTGCTCTGATCAAGTTCGCTCAGCAGACAAGTTTAAGCGACCATATCTCGAAACTTAATTCAAATCAGTGCCTACCTAAGCACTTACAAAAGTTGTCTCCTTTTATTGATGACTCGGGTCTTGTCCGAGTGGGGGGAAGACTCAAAAACTTTGATTTGCCTGACCTTGCTAAACATCCCTATTTATTGCCGAAAGAATCAACTTTATCTAAGCTGATTATTATATTTTATCATACATTTTATTTGCATTGTGGACCTCGCACTCTGCAATCATTAATTCAACGAAAATTCTGGATTCTAGGAATCAGAAATCTTATTCGTTCGAACTTGTCAAAATGTGTGACGTGTTTTAAGGTAAAACCATCACCGTTTCAACCTTTAATGGGTAACCTGCCCCCTTGTAGGGCACAGCAGGGTTATTGTTTTCAAAATGTCGGAATAGACTTTGGTGGACCATTCTTAGTAAAAGAGAGTCGACGACGTAACGCGCGAACAGCTAAAGCTTACGTTTGCTTGATAGTCTGTCTCTCTGTTAAGGCAATTCATTTAGAACTCGTTTCTGAATTGTCAACGGAAGCGTTTCTAGCTGCTTTTGACAGATTTGTTGCTAGGCGTGGAATCTGTCGACAAGTTGTGACAGATTGTGGCACAAATTTCGTCGGCGCTAAACGCTACCTTAACGACATGTATAAACTCATGATTGAGAAGAAAGAAGACCTTTCTACTCAATTAACGGCTCGCGGAATTTCATGGAAGTTAAATCCGCCTTCAGGTGCCCATTTTGGTGGCATCTTTGAAAGTGGTATTAAGTCTACAAAATATCATTTGAAGAGAGTTGTTGGCTCTCAAGTGCTAACGTTTGAAGAGTTGACAACAATTTTAACTAAAGTTGAGGCAATGCTAAACTCGAGACCGTTATGTCAACTATCCTCGGATCCGAGTGAAGTTGATGTTCTCACACCCGGACATTTTATTATCGGACGCCCGCTAGTGTCTCTTCCCGAACCATGTTTGGAAGACGTCCATCCTCGAACTCGTTGGCAGCTACTGCAAAAGATGTCTCAACAGTTTTGGAAAGTGTGGCAAAACGATTATTTGCACACACTGCAACAAAAACGCAAATGGTACAAGGATGACCAACAGCGACCTGAGATTGGACAACTTGTTTCAGTTCAGGAACCTAACTTACCTCCTAATGAATGGTGTTTAGGGCGTATAGTAGAAGTACATCCTGGAAATGATGACATTATTCGCGTTGTGACGGTAAAAACTAGAAAAAGTTTGTTAAAAAGACCTGTGGTCAAACTATGTCCTTTACCTATCCAGTAAATAGTTTTATCTTTAAATATTAAAATACTTTTTTATTACGTTACTTTGTTTTTACGTTTTTCTTTTACTATAAGCTAGTTTTATCAATGCACATTACGTAAGTTTAGCTAGATTACTTAACTACTTGTTAAAAATATATTATTATTATTTTTTCTCTGTCTGAGCAATAGGGTACCTAGATGTTGCTGGACATTGCTTGTCTTGTGAAATCCCTGGATGATTTCAAGTGGGGGGAGATGTTGTGGCTTCGAAGCAATCCTTGCTGATTCCCTGCCCTAAAGTCATTTACCTACTTTCCAAAATTCCCTCTCCCGAATGCACAACTGCAATAAGCGCCATCTATGAGGCGCGACCAATTGATTTTCCTTCGATTCCGCGTACGTTGCGTGTAATGGCGTGTGCGAGTAAAAAATATTAATTAAAAAGGTTAATCGATCGATCTAGTGCCTGAAAACTGTTTAATCCTGAAGATAAGTGCTGTGTCTGTTCAGATATAACTGAAACTCCTCGAACTTTAAGTGTGGTTGCTGTGGATGTGCTCCAGCCTTGTGAGTACCTATTCCTTCCGTTTTGAAGCTACTTTCGTTTGTCTCTATTTGAGATTACCAGGTTTGGATAGGCTATGTTTCGGTGACCTAGGTATCCTACAATTCAAGCCATAACTAATATATGCACTAAGTACACAAGGGTTCAAGTACCAACACCTACTAATATTATAAATGCGACAGTAACTCTGTCTGTCTGTCTGTCTGTCTGTTACGCTTTCACGCCTTAACCACTGAACCGATTTTGATGAAATTTGGTATGAAGAAAGAACTGAACTTGGGAAAAGACATAGGGTACTTTTTACCGCGGGAAAACTTCTCATTCCCACGGGAAACCGACTTCCACGCGAACGGAGTCGCGGGCGGCCACTAGTATTTTATAAGAATACCCCATACCTGAGGCTGAGTGAGCGGCAGAGCGGAGTAGTGTTGGTTGCGGCGCGGGTAGTTGGGGGCGTAGTGCGAGGGCACCTGCGGGGGCGCCACCGCGGGGGGCGTGCGGTACTCGCGGGACGACTTGCCTGGGTACAAGTCATGTAGAGGTACTCATCAGAGAAGCCATTGAAAAGGGCAAAGGGGTGGTAATTATACATGTAGAAAATAAGTAATGTTTTAAAAATAATATGAATGTTTAATAAGGTTTTGAAATGTTTACTTTTTATTCTAGAATTTAACTTTGTTTAAAGATCTTCTTAATTAATCTGGTTAGCGAAATGATTGTTGTATTTTCTGATAAAGCCACTGGGACAGGCTTAATTTCAATATTACCTTTACTACACAATATAATGTCTCAACTTGGTTGCATTTTACAACACTTACAGAAATATATTTATGGTCTGATGCTTATTCATATATTCATTAAACAGTAATCAACATATTTAACTTGCAACCATTTTATTTTTTCCCTTATGCCTTATGCTTTAAAGGCCTTTATGACTTTGTTTTTCTTTATTTAGCACCTCATACCCTCCTTACCAAGAGGGGGGAGGCATATCTTCAGCAATGGAAGTCTTATAGCTGATAAGGATGTCTTACCAAGTGTCCCTCTGCCCAGAGTGCCAGTATTAGAAGCAGATTGCGCCCTCACGGCCGAGGGTGGCGTGGGGGGCTTAGTGGTGGGGGCGGGAAGCGGGGCGGGGGCGGCAGCTGGGGCGGGACGACGGCCGCGGGGGGTGCCACCCGCCCATCGAGACCCGTGACCAATATCATCCAACACTGTATAATAGAGAAGGAACAATATAATAAAGGTCAATTTTGTTAATAATATACGAAGGCCTGTATCGATAAATGTGGCTTATAGCTCTGTCCTTTTTGCGAAGGTGCACTGTGCCCAATGTGTGGAATGAACATTAGCTGGTATTAATATTTATAAATTATGGACTCGAATGAAATACTCAAGATGACACTTTGTTGTTGTATTTATGTTTACTAGCAGTGTTAATTAATAGTACGGAAACAGAAGTGTTGATTACAGCATCTTACAATATGATATTTACTTTGGAATGCAGATGTGATTTGACAACAAATTGGATAAGTAATTATTGTATGATAACCAATTAGTATTACACAATTACATAGAATACTTACCCGTGTAGTCAATACTTTTTCGAACATATTTAATTGGCTTTTCAGGATTTGCTGGTGCAATGATTTTGTACTGCCTGTTAGTGACCTTATTTGCTGTTAACACTCCAATTTCTCGCCGGGCTACTTTTTCCTTGTGAATGGAAACAGTCTGAGCAATGTGGTTCATTTGGCCCTCCATCTCCGTCAACTGCATGGTCTGAAGCTCCAGCAATTGCAGGAAGTTGTAGGCTAGCGTGTTGATTTGGTATGCAACACTGGCCAGGGACTGCGTGGTGTAGTTTTTCGTACTTTCAAGAGCTAGTCTCTTGTTTTCCGATTGGAAGTAGTTAGCTTCGCAGTAATCGGCAACCCGCTCTAAGTTGGTATGACTGTCCGTGAGATGACTTCGTCCTTCTGGTATCTCGGTCTGCAGCAAAGCCGCCAATTCCGCCATTTTGCTGAAAGGTCCAAGAGTTTAAGCTTACAGCATTACAAAACATCTTAAAATAGTGAAAACTAAGAAGTGTAACAAGGTAAAAGGGTGTGTCTTTCCGCTCCCGAATGTAAGGGAACTTACAAATTCATTTTGCACCATAAGATAGAACAAACCTGTGGAGTTGACAATACTTCTAATGAGGACAATAGGCAAATTAGTAAATAATAAACAATACCAAAAGAATGTATCATGAATGCAATAAAAACATCGCGGCGAACGATAGTACAATCATTTGCTTATTACTTATTACCTGATATTTACTTTATCGGACAAACTTAGTTAAAGCCGCAATAGTATTAAGAATATTACACAGCAGACTAAGCCAAAATATTTAATGATCACCTTATAAATAAAATAAACTTTTAATTAAATTTAAACCTAGGTATCGGAAATATTTATTTTTTGTTCGAATCCTCCATTTTTATTTGATAAAGTTACCAACCAACTCTAAAAAAACCTCTAAAATCTAAATGACAGGATTAATTTTTCTATAACATAAAAAGTGGCATAGTTCATTGCTTTCTATGATTGAACGCATTATTCTCAGGCACGACTTGGAATAAAAAATATGTTTGTGTTGTGTTGTCCATTTATTAAGAAAGAAACGTTACCGATGAAGCAGCCATTTTATTTTTCTAAAACGGAAAAAACTTGCGTGCGATGCGTAAACGATGAAAGTAAAACGCAAAAAATAAATAAAAACTCAAAACTCAGGTAGTAAACATACAAAAACCTCAATTTTATTGAAAAAACACAAAAAAATTTATAATTCAAAATGTCTACTATTATGTAGACATTTTGAATTATAAATTTTGTTACTCCAACTTTTTTCGAAAACAAACAAACAAAATGTATAATTTAAAATGTCTGTATATAATAACTTCAACTTTTTTCGATTCAATAAATAAAAACTTACTCAACTTAACTATCCCCAAAATTTTGGATGAAAACAAATAAGTTGGAAATTTGGAACCAGTTATATAAATATGCCCATAGGCATGGCAAGTGTGTAAATTAATTTGTTGATATTTGGCCACACTATTGATAACGGCAATGCTTATACAGGGTGATTGGTAATGCGATACATTCCTTCTAAGAGGTTAAAGTAGAGCTTATTTGAAGTCAATTAAGACACATCATACCATGTCCGAAAATTGATAATTTCTGAGATATGCAACATTTAAGATTTTTTATAAAAACCCCATTTTCGAAGTTCAAATGAATTCTTTTAGTGAAAATTTTAAAATTAAGTTCAATATTTTGTTATTTTATGGTATCTTGATAGCTAAAATGATATTTTTGATTCAAATTTGCTAAAAATAATCGTCTTTATTTTAGAAAAAGTCAAGAAACCAAGAACAACTTCTTTAAAAAGTTAAGTCTTATGGCAATAAAAAGCGATTTTATAAAAAAAAGTCCAAATAATGTTGCGTACAAATTACATAAAAAAAACTTGCCTAATTCATTAGCTATTCAAAAAGGTACATTTGTCATACTAAAACTAAGTATTTTATTGACAACTCTACTAATAAAAGAAGTAACCTCTCTCTTAGAACGCCTCTACTTTGTGGTTACAGCGCACTTTTGCAGTGTTTTCTTTGTTTGATGTCGACGTCTTGCACAGGGATAATGCAATAACATTTAAGATATGCCGTTAAATAAATAAATTTTGTAAAAAGCCAAAATTTTAATCTAAAATATCATTTTAGTTATCAAGCTTCCATAAAACAACAAAACATTAAACTTAATTTTGAATTTTTCACTTAAAGGATTCATTTGAACTTCGAATATGGGGTTATTTATAAAAAAAATTAATTGTTGCATATCTCAGAAATTAACAATTTTCGGACATGGTATGATGTGTCTTAATTGACTGCAAATAAGTTCTACTTTAACCTCTTAGAAGGAATGTATCGCATTACCAATCACCCTGTATATAGTGGATAGCTACACTTTAACCATCAACGTAAGGCCCCTGCTAGTCTTTAAAATTGGCATAGCGTTGCGCACTCCACTCCATATCTTAGCATACAAAAGCTTTCATGCGCTCCCGATGCGCTGCACTAACAAAGCGTAGTGTGGCTGCTTCAACGCAATTGTCACGTATATCCTTTTTAAGTACCGCCTTGATCTATCGCCATCTTAGGAACCATGTCACCGATTTTGATAAAAATAAAAATTGCATTCATACATTTGAAAAAAAAAACTGTACCCAGCTTGGGAATCGAACCCGGTCGTGTTGAATTCTGTATTGAAAAAAACGGTGGTCACTTCAAACATCTACTAAAATAAATTAAAATAATGTGAAAACTATGCATTTTATTCATTAAAAACATCATTTTTCATAGAGCCATTTACAGCTTAAGACTTACACAGTCGATATAACCCCTCGTTTAAACCCGAGCGGTAGGGGGCTACCGCTGTCAAAAACGTCAAACTTTCCCTCAAACCCCGAGCGGTAGCCCCCTTCCGCGGTCTAATGCGTTCATTGTGAGCCTTATTTTACAACAATAGAGTCTTTTTTTCTATAAAGAAGTTATGAGTTACGTTCTTAGATAGACGTTTTACTCTGTGGACGAATAATAAAAAAAAAAAGCGCATGTTTAGTCCTTTTTTTAGAGGTTGAATTTCATGTTTTTTTGTGCGTGTCAAAGTTAATTGAGGGTACTTTTTTTATGTTTTTCCGGATTCAGAGAAAGTAATTGGTGTTTTTTATAAAAATACTATTGATTCTGATCATTCTAAGAATATTGTGATACTCGATTGTGAAAAATACACGGTAATAATTTCAAGATAAGGCCCGAAATAGTTCCACTTCAATAGTTACCGTTGACAGATTTCAAAGTGTTTTATTACTATATTAGTTCCTGAAAATAGTGCTACTCTAATAAAAATCAGTTATAGCTCATTTACACAACCATTTATCAACGCGTAATTGTTAGTTTAGATAAACATTTAGTGGGTTGCTGGAGCTCTTGCTTCTACGGAGGTTGGAGGCAGAATGAAAGGCAGATGTATGCGATCATGAATTTTTTTTTTTTTTTTTTTTTTTTTTTTTTTTTTCTGACTGTCGATTGCTGTTGGCCCCTTGACGGCCTTTACAGCTTCACCGGGCTTGGGGGCGAGCGCAAAAGGCGCTCAGCCAGTAGATAAGTTTGTCCCTACCTACGATGCGACTGCCTAAGGGCACCCAGTTGGGTACGGACCTCGGCTTAGGGCGTCGCGATCATTTACACTACACTGGTTCGTAAGGGGCCCCTCTCTGAGAAGAGCCAGCAATAAACTCAGCGGGGGTCGGATCTGATAGTCGACCATCTGGTACGACATCGGATTGTGAAGGCCGCACCCGCCGGCGGGCGCGGTTTATGTACATGGGAGACGTTAGGTTGGATCTGCCATCGTGTCTATGGGGACGTGCGCGGTCGCGGTCTGGCGGACGTAGATTATTACCGACGGTGATATCGTCGTCCGAATCGATAAGTACGTTTCTCGGTCGCCTTCTGCGTGGGTCGCGAATGGCAGAGTATTCTGCTGCTTCCACCACCAGGTGGTTGGGGTGGTGGGGGGAAGAGTCGAAGAAGCGTCTAGACGCTTTCTTCATGAACTGAGCTATCGTCGGTAGCTCGAAGTCGCGATGTAGGTCGATGTTGCGCATGAACGGCGGAGCGTTGACGGCCTTGCGCATGAACCGATTCTGCAAGACTTGCAGCTGGCGAAGTAGCGATTTGCTTGCATGTGCAAAGACCACGCTACCGTAGGTCATGACTGGACGGATGCAAGTCAGATAGATGGTGCGCTTATTTCTAAGCGACATCTTGCTCCGACTGCATAGGAGATTGTGTAGGCGACCGAGAATCATCGCGGCACGGTCGCGTACGCGTTTCGTATGTGGCCTGAAGGTCAAGCGACAATCGAGGGTAATACCTAAGTATTTGACTGAATTGGACCACGGAATCCGTCGCCCATACAGCTCTATCGGCCGAATCATGCTAAGCCGTCTGAGCCGTCGACGTCCGCTCCGATCGAAGTACACTGCTGCACTTTTCTCGGGGTTGACCTCGACCCTCCATTTCCGGAACCACTCGCCTAAGGCGGTGACTCCTTTTTGGAGGTGCTTCCTAAGACGGACCATGTTAGGATGGGCGTAGAAAATCGCGGTGTCATCGGCGAACATCGCTGTCTGGGCGGGGGCGTGGCGGGGCATATCGCTGGCGAACAGCGTATACAGGATCGGGGAGAGAACGGCGCCTTGTGGGACACCGGCCCTGATGGGGCGGGGAGTGGACAGCGCTCCCTCGACTCGGTATTGAAAGGTGCGATTCGACAGGAAGTCTCGCAAGATGTGCACGAGACTGTCTGGCACACCGAAGTGAAACAGCTTGTAAACCAAGCCGTTGTGCCAGACTTTGTCGAACGCTTTCGCAACGTCGAAGAAGAGAGCGGCTGTACCGTAGGGACGGGTCCTATTGAGATTGTGCAGCATGTACTCCGTGATGCGGTGCACTTGCTGCGGGCAGGAGTGACGAGCTCGGAAACCGAATTGCTCGTCAGGAAGGAGACCTTTGTCGGATACGACAGAATTCAGTCTGTTTGTCAGTATACGTTCGTATATTTTACCCATACAGCTCAAGAGGCTGATGGGTCTATAGCTAGACGGCTCAGAGGCGGGCTTGTTCGGCTTTCGGATGCCGATGACTATGGCGTGTTTCCACGGCCGGGGAAAAGAGTGATTTCTGATGGCAGCATTGAAGATGATGACCATCAGTTTAATAATGAGGAGGGGAAGTATTTTGAATACTTTATTCGAGATGCCGTCAGGCCCTGGGGCCTTGCGGACTTTGAGACCTCGGATAATGTCGATGACCTCATCGGCGTTCGTCGGTTTGATCGTTTCTACGGGAGGGGTACGAATGCGACAGTCGACCTCACTGTCCACGGTGGACAGGTGAGTCGGATCGACTGGCTCAGTGCTCGGGGAGCACTGCAATTCGAGACTGTCGGCTAGGCAATTCGCTTTCTCGTCGTCGTCAAAGGCGACTGTCGAGTCGTTTCGGATCAACGGAGGCATCGCAGAAACAGTGTCTGCCTTCAGGGATCGCGCCAGTTGCCAGAAGGCAACGTGCGATGGCGTGATTCCTTCGAGCATACTGTCCCATGCGTTATCGCGGAGTTCTTTTATACTCGATTTGACTTCGCGTTGGAGTCGCCGCATGCGTTTGCGGTTCTCGTCAGTGGGGACCGAGTTAAAGGCCCTAGTGGCGGCATTCTTGTCCCTGATCAACTCTTTGATGTCTTCAGGCAGGTGGAAGCGGCGATCATTCGCCACCGTCACCTGTCTGGAGCATTCGCGGATGGTGTTGCGAATGTAGTTGGTCAGGGATTCGATCGCGGTGTCTGTCGCGTCAGTAGTGGCGTCGTTGAGATCAAGGTTGGGAGGGTTTGCCTTAAAGGCTGATTCGAGCCTCTTCCAGTCCACGACCGTCTTGGTCTGAGGGACCGCGGCGTGGCGGGAACCCAGTTGTAAAATAACTGGCCGGTGATCCGAGCTTAGTGCTGATATAACCTCTATCGAACGCACCTCTAGGGTGACGTTTTTCAAGATGGCTATATCTAGTGTGTCGGGGGAGCCGTTGCGTCGGGGCGGAAAGTTTGTCGGGGACATGGGACCGAGAACATCTACACCAAGGGAGGGCAGCATTTTGAATAGTATCGTGCCGTTACTATTGGAAGTGCCGGAATTCCAAGAAGGGTGTTTACTGTTAAAGTCGCCGGCTAGGATGACAGAGTCGCCTAACCTTAATAGGGCCTGCATGTCGCTCTTAAGGAGCTTAAATCTACCGGGGTGGTAGACCGAAACAACTACAATGGGCTGATGGCCCGTCATAGCTATTCGGCAGCACGATACTTCTGTGTGACTGAGAGGGGGGGAGGCAATAGGTGAACAGTGCAGGGACCGTTTACAATAGATCATAGTGCCTCCTTTAGAACATCTAAGTCTGTCGTCGCGAATTAAGAAGTAATTCGCTATTTTGGGATCGCGAGTGGAGGGCTTGTAGAAAGTCTCCTGCACCAGTAGGATGTCGATTTGATGTTCCTCGAGGAACATTCTTAGTTCGTCACGTGGTGTCTTCCGAAGGCCATTTGCGTTGAAAGAGCCGACAGTCAGGGCGCGGGGTTTAACTCTTAATGGGGCTTTATCCATTATGAGGCATTTTGAAGAAATTACCGATGATGGTCGGTACCTGAGCGTTGAAGTACTCAATGAGCGACTTCATTCTCTCAGGGGAGATCTCGAACAACTCAGGTTCGGCTTGTTTTGGCTGGGAGCGAGCAGCCTTGGGCAGCGGCGGGAAGCCGGGCGGAGGACTGCAGGAGGCGGTCGCGCCGGGCGCCGGGGGCCAGTAGGTGGGGGGCGGGGGCGGGGGAGCCTCCGTGGTGCGCTCGATTGCGGAGCGAGGGGCAACCGGGGCGCCTTTCTTGTGTGGCCTATTGGCCGCGCGGGGGGGGGTTGGTGGAGGGGGCTTGGCGTCTCGCAACCCTATGGTTGCGGCGCGGCGCCTTGGGGCAGCCCCGGTAGCTGGCCGGATGACCAGTGGTCTCGCATAGCACACAGCTAGGCGGGTTGGTCTTTGAGGGCTCCTTTGGGCGGGGGCACTCAGCGGTGCCGTGGTCTTCACGACACTTGACGCACCGAGGGCGGGCGAAGCAATTACGGGCCGAATGCCCGTAAAGCTGGCAGCGGTGGCACTGCCCAGGTAGACCCTTCTTACGAGGGGTTTCTACCCTCAGCCCAGATAGGGAGCAGATCTTTGTCAGATTAAAGATCTGTTTGCCGGCCTCCGTGCGGTCAGACACCACCATGACCAAGTCAAGGGGTTTCTTGGACCTCGCGAGGTGCATTCGATGCACTTCGCGGACGGGGTATCCTTGGGACTTAAGGTCCTCAAGAATGAGCTGAGAGTCCAGCTCTTTGGGCAGTCCGCGGATCACTACGCGGAGCTGTTTTTCCTCCTCGAGGGCAAAGGTATGAAAACCAATGCCGTCGGCGCGGAGGAGGGCGGTGACGGTGCGGAAGCCGTCGGTGGTGCACATCTGCACACGAATCCCTTGCGGGGTGTTTCGCGCAGATGTGTATTGAATGCTGCGCGCATTCAGATGTGCCGATATTTTCGGCCACGCAAGCTTCTCCTGGATGAAGAAGGGCGGCGGGGGGCGGGGCTTTGAAACCGCTTGTTGCGTCGACGTAGACGCAACCGCTGCGGATTTGCGGGGGGAGGCGCGGGGGGAGGCGCGGGGAGACGCGCTCACTTTGGCCGCTTTTGGGGCCGATACGGTGGCCGGCGAGGCCCGGTGTTTGCGCTTTTTGCGCGAAACGACTTGGAAGTCGCCCTCAGCTTCGTCAGAGGACGAAGCTGAAGGTTTGGTTGGACACGCAGGTTTGCACGTCCATCTCAGATTCCGCTGAAGAGCGATCTTCCGACGAAGCGGGATTGTCCGAGGTGTCGGACTGTACGGAAGACGCAGTGGGGGACGCAGTCGCGGAGGACTTGCGTTTGCGGCGGGGGGCGCGACGTGAGCGGGGCGCGGGGGGGGGAGCATGAAAGCTCTAAAAGAGAGGGGATCGCGGCGGACGCGGGGAGTACGGTCTTCGCGAAATTGGCGAGGACCGGAGGGGGCGCGAGGGGCGCGGGGGTCGCGGGGGACACGGCGAACGCGGAGGTCGCGGTGGGCGCGGGGGTCGCGGGGGGCGCATAAGGCGCGGGGGTCGCGGGCGTCAATGGCGCGTACGTAGGTTGAGCAGAGAGCTCAACCTCAAAGGTCGCGGGGGACGCGGGGGTCGGGGGGGGGCGCGGAGGCGCCGCAAGCCATTGACTCGCGATCGAGTCGTTCGGCCAGGGCAGGGTCCTCGGCATGGACGCGGTTGAAGTAGTACCTATAGTACTGCATTTCCGCCTCCATGGCGGCAAATCTTTTCTCCAGGGACTCCATGGTTGGAGCCAACACGATGACGGAGCAACCTAAATTGAGCCGGGGTTGGAGTGCCCCGGCCTGCCCTATGTCCCCCTGCCAAGGGTTTGTGTGCGGCAGGGGGATGTGTACCTATTGCGTGGTGTGTGTAGCGTGTACCTCTCTCGATGTCTTACGCCCGAGAGAGGGTGAGCGTGTGCGTGCTCGACGGGGTTGACTAGGGGCACCCCCCAAGGCCAGTGGTCCCGAAGGCTTCCGATATCGGTGTTCCCTGAAGGGGAAAACCGAGGTCTCGGGTGGGACCTCCGCACTCTTCGTTAGCCCCCGTAGGTGTCCGAGTGCGACGCTGAAGGCGATTTTCAAGTGCACTTGTTCGTTCTATGAAACTTGTTCGCGAGCGCAATGAAAATTGCGCCTCGCAAACGAACACGACGAAGTGGCTTTACGAAGAATAACGAGCGTTATTCAACGTAAAGTCGACGGATGCCGAAGCGGGCCGAGCGCAGCCGAGTCGAGCCGACGAGCGACGAGCAGCGGGCGAGAGCGGGGTGGGAGTGGGGCGGCGCGGGGTGCGCAGAGAGCGTGCAGGCAAGACGACCGCTCACCTGGAACGAGTTGAGTTCGATCATGAATTTATTAGAAATGGTACCCTATTTATAGTTACAAAATTTGGTATGAGCTGAACGTCAGCAATACCGTAAAGAGAGCCCCGTGTTATGTCCCTCTTTGAGCAATACCGTAAAGGGAGCCTATCTAAATAAACTTACAACAAATAATATTTATTTTACAAATATACATTAAAACTAAATTAAAACTATTATTTACAAACTATGTGTCACCACATAACCCCCCTTCAAGTGAAACGTACGTTCTTCTTTATCGTCCGCCCGTATCTTGTCACGTAGGTAGGTACCGTCACGCCCGTGTTTGTAGGTACCTTCGTGGCTGCAGGTTGTGATGCTGTCGACGGAGATGATCGCTGTACGCAGAGGTAGTTGTATCTTGTAGTGTTTGTCGCTGCGCTCGAGTACTTCGTACGGTCCGTCGTATGGTGGTGTGAGTGAACTTCGTACTGTATCGTTGCGAATGAAGACGTGACTGCACGAAGGTAAATCCTTGTAGACGAAAATGTTCTGGTTCGATGCAGTTTTTCGTGGAACTGGTGCGTATGACGTCATCGTTTCGGTTAGTCTGCGTACGAATGCGGCATCTTCAACATTGGTTTTTGCGGGTACAAAAAAATCTGCTGGCATTCTCAGAGTTGATCCGTACGTCATCAATGCTGGGCTAATGTTGTTGTCGCGTAGTGCTGTGCGAAGTCCGAGTAATACGACAGATAGTTCGTCGCTCCATGTTGACTGTGCGCCTCTTGACATAAGCGCGGCCTTCAGAGTGCGGTGCCATCTTTCAACTTGCCCGTTGGCTTGCGGATGATAAGCAGTTGTTCGGATGCGTGTGATGCCAAACTTTTTCATGAGAGCGTTGATTAGTGATGACTCGAATTGCCGGCCTTGGTCTGTTGTCATGCGCAGCGGGCATCCAAACCTCGAGATCCACCCATCGTAGATTGCTTTTGCGACGACTTCGGCTGTTATTTCAGTGGTGGGGATAGCTTCGGGCCACTTCGTAAATCGGTCGATAATTGTGACGAGATACCGGTACTGATTTGATGTTGGTAGGGGTCCGACGATATCCACATGTATGTGTTCGAACCTCTGTGACTGCTGGAACTCGCCAAGGGGACTGGTTACATGCCGATGTACTTTTGCACGTTGACAACCGATGCATGCTCGTGTCCACACTCCAACGTCCTTGTTCATAGCTGGCCAGAAGTACTTGGATGCCATAATTCGCCTCATCGATCTGACGCCTGGGTGGCTTATCTCGTGTTGAGCTTTGAAGGCAGCAAGACGATAAGCTGGCGGTAGATAAGGTCGAATATGTGATGATGAAGTCTCGCAGGTAATCGCAGAGTTAACGCCTGGCATGTTGATAATAGCAAATTGTAAATTTGTGCTATTTGCTCGAAGTTTCTTCAATTCTTCATCTATGTTTTGATCTCTCGATAGCTTCTCGAAGTCAAAGTTTGCGGTGAATTCTATGTCTTCTATGCGCGACATGGCATCAGCAGCTTGGTTGCGGTCACCGTTGATGTATTTGATACTCGAACAAAACTGACTCAAAAAGTGTAGTTGTCGTTCTCGCCGCGGTGTGTCGCTACTGTTCGCTGGTTTACTTAGCGCGTACGACAGGGGCTTGTGATCAGTGTAGATGACAACGTCGTTTCCTTCTATGAGTCTTCTCAGGTGCTTCACAGCTGTGTACATTGCAAGAAGTTCGCGATCGTACACGCTGTATCTTCGCTGTGTCTCGCTCATCGTTTTAGAGAAGAAAGCGAGTGGTTTCCATACGCCGTTCACTTTCTGTTGAAGAACGGCGCCGAGGCTGTGATCTGAAGCGTCGGTCAACATACATAATGGAGCTGCGGGGACTGGGTGTGAAAGAGTGGTTGCTTCGGCAATGCTTTGACGGCACGTGACGAAAGCTTTCTCGGCTTCAGTTGTCCATTCTATTGCGGTTTTATCGTTCTTTTTGCTGTTGTGTAGGTATTTGTTGAGCTCCTGTTGATGTTCTGCTTGATGCGGTAGGCAGTCGCGGTAGAAATAGACCATACCGAGGAATCTTCTAAGCTCTTGTACATTCTGTGGCTTCGGGTAGTTCAGTATAGCTTGAATGCGTTCCCCCGTGGGCTTGATTCCTTCAGATGTTACTTCATATCCGAGAAACTGAATGTTTTCCTTGCCGAACTCGCATTTGTCGATGTTGAGCGATATTCCATACTGGTTGAGGCGTTGAAGTACTTGTTCGACATGTTTCTTGTGTTCCTCTGGATCCGATGAATAAATCAGTAGATCGTCCACGTAGCAGAAAACAAAATCGTCTAGTCCTCGAAGTACTTCATGCATGAAACGTTGAAACGTTTGACCCGAGTTACGTAAGCCAAACGTCATGCAATTAAACTCGAACAAGCCGAATGGGGTGATGATTGCGGTCTTCGGTGCGTCTGCCTTTTCGATAGGTATCCAGAAATATGCCATCTTGATGTCAAGTTTTGAAAATATTCTTTTCTCGTGTAGGCGGTATGTGAAATCTTGAATTCGTGGTATCGGGTAGCGGTCGGGTACAGTGACCGCGTTCAGCCGCCGGTAGTCGCCGCATACGCGCAGTGATCCATCCTTCTTTTTGACGACGTGCAGCGGACTAGCCCACGAGCTCTTGGAAGGCTTGCATATTCCCATCTCCAACATTTTCTCAAACTCGAGTTTTGCGGCTTTGTACTTGTCAGGAGGAAGTGGGCGTGGCCTCGCAAAAAGGGGTGGGCCTGACGTCTCGATGTGATGCGTAACAGAGTGTTTCGACGGAGACTTGAGTGACATCGGCCGCAGTACATCTGGATACTTTGACAGGATATCATGGTAACTGTGGTTGCGGTTAACCATGAAAATCGTCGGGTCTTCATTCTTGATTGTTATGGCGTCGATGTTTATATCCGTAATTGTATCTATTAGTTTGCGGCGGTGCAGGTCAACCAGTATCTTGTGTTTTCTCAGGAAATCTGCTCCAATAATCGATGTCTTGACGTCCGCCACAATAAATGTCCATTTGAAAGAACGACGTAAGCCTAGGTTGAGTTCTAATGTGCGCTCTCCGTAGGTACGTATCGGTGTGTTGTTGGCTGCGTATAATTTATAACTTGTTGAAGCTGTGTTGAGTCTTGATTTGTTGCGCGCCGACAGAACTGAAATGTCTGCTCCAGTGTCCACAAGAAATCGTTCTCGGCTATTAATGTCGAAAACGCAGAGGCGGTGGCTTGAACTGGGAACATCGACACCCGCCACGGTCGATGTTTGTCTTAGTTTTCCTGCTTCCTTCTTGAACACGGCGACTCGCAACGTTTAGCTTTATCGCCGTATCGAAAATGGTACTTGCACTGCCATTCCTTATCTCCGGGCCTTCGGTTGACATCGGCGGGTGTGCGCGATCGGGAACGATAACGCGAGCGCGTGCGAGAGGGATGGCGATATCTTCGTAATGTACTCGTGCGTAGCTCGGCGATTTCTAACGTAAGCTTCTCGATTTGCTTGCTGAGGAATTCGAACTGCAAATTTCCGTTACTCGAACTGGCAGATATCGCAGCTATTGATGCACCCTCGGTTTGTTCCAGCATCTTGTCGGCCATGGTTGCTAAAATTTCTAGTGACGACTCCGTGTTTACCGCAAGAACCGTGCGTACGTTGGCTGGCATCTGCTTCATCCATATTATTCGAAGCGCGTCGTCGGAAAGAGTGTGGCCGCCGAGATCTCTCATCTTTCGAAGTAACTGGGTAGGCTTCTGGTCAGCTAGTTCTAGTCCGCCGAGTAGTTTCTGCAGCTGTCGACCTTCGGACTCTTGATATACAGAAATAAGCCGCTTTTTCAGAAGCTCGTATTTTCCAGTAGCTGGCGGGTTCAAAATGATGTCGCTGATCTGCTCGACGTCGGTGCGTTCCAGGACGGGAATGACAAGGTTGTATTTTTGTTCGTCGCCGATCTTCTGTGCTGCCACCACGACTTCAAACTGGGCGAACCAAAGTTTCGGGTTTTCTCGCCCGGTGGAATTCGCGCCTGTAGTGAGACTGTAGCCACTTCAGCCTGGTCCGTTTTCTTTGTGTCTTCCATTTTATTTTCTTCAGTCAGAGGTCACCAATTTAGTGGGTTGCTGGAGCTCTTGCTTCTACGGAGGTTGGAGGCAGAATGAAAGGCAGATGTATGCGATCATGAATTTATTTTTTTTTTTTTTTTTTTTTTTTTTTTTTTTTTTTTTTTTTCTGACTGTCGATTGCTGTTGGCCCCTTGACGGCCTTTACAGCTTCACCGGGCTTGGGGGCGAGCGCAAAAGGCGCTCAGCCAGTAGATAAGTTTGTCCCTACCTACGATGCGACTGCCTAAGGGCACCCAGTTGGGTACGGACCTCGGCTTAGGGCGTCGCGATCATTTACACTACACTGGTTCGTAAGGGGCCCCTCTCTGAGAAGAGCCAGCAATAAACTCAGCGGGGGTCGGATCTGATAGTCGACCATCTGGTTCGACATCGGATTGTGAAGGCCGCACCCGCCGGCGGGCGCGGTTTATGTACATGGGAGACGTTAGGTTGGATCTGCCATCGTGTCTATGGGGGCGTGCGCGGTCGCGGTCTGGCGGACGTAGATTATTACCGACGGTGATATCGTCGTCCGAATCGATAAGTACGTTTCTCGGTCGCCTTCTGCGTGGGTCGCGAATGGCAGAGTATTCTGCTGCTTCCACCACCAGGTGGTTGGGGTGGTGGGGGGAAGAGTCGAAGAAGCGTCTAGACGCTTTCTTCATGAACTGAGCTATCGTCGGTAGCTCGAAGTCGCGATGTAGGTCGATGTTGCGCATGAACGGCGGAGCGTTGACGGCCTTGCGCATGAACCGATTCTGCAAGACTTGCAGCTGGCGAAGTAGCGATTTGCTTGCATGCGCAAAGACCACGCTACCGTAGGTCATGACTGGACGGATGCAAGTCAGATAGATGGTGCGCTTATTTCTAAGCGACATCTTGCTCCGACTGCATAGGAGATTGTGTAGACGACCGAGAATCATCGCGGCACGGTCGCGTACGCGTTTCGTATGTGGCCTGAAGGTCAAGCGACAATCGAGGGTAATACCTAAGTATTTGACTGAATTGGACCACGGAATCCGTCGCCCATACAGCTCTATCGGCCGAATCATGCTAAGCCGTCTGAGCCGTCGACGTCCGCTCCGATCGAAGTACACTGCTGCACTTTTCTCGGGGTTGACCTCGACCCTCCATTTCCGGAACCACTCGCCTAAGGCGGTGACTCCTTTTTGGAGGTGCTTCCTAAGACGGACCATGTTAGGATGGGCGTAGAAAATCGCGGTGTCATCGGCGAACATCGCTGTCTGGGCGGGGGCGTGGCGGGGCATATCGCTGGCGAACAGCGTATACAGAATCGGGGAGAGAACGGCGCCTTGTGGGACACCGGCCCTGATGGGGCGGGGAGTGGACAGCGCTCCCTCGACTCGGTATTGAAAGGTGCGATTCGACAGGAAGTCTCGCAAGATGTGCACGAGACTGTCTGGCACACCGAAGTGAAACAGCTTGTAAACCAAGCCGTTGTGCCAGACTTTGTCGAATGCTTTCGCAACGTCGAAGAAGAGAGCGGCTGTACCGTAGGGACGGGTCCTATTGAGATTGTGCAGCATGTACTCCGTGATGCGGTGCACTTGCTGCGGGCAGGAGTGACGAGCTCGGAAACCGAATTGCTCGTCAGGAAGGAGACCTTTGTCGGATACGACAGAATTCAGTCTGTTTGTCAGTATACGTTCGTATATTTTGCCCATACAGCTCAAGAGGCTGATGGGTCTATAGCTAGACGGCTCAGAGGCGGGCTTGTTCGGCTTTCGGATGCCGATGACTATGGCGTGTTTCCACGGCCGGGGAAAAGAGTGATTTCTGATGGCAGCATTGAAGATGATGGCCATCAGTTTAATAATGAGGAGGGGAAGTATTTTGAATACTTTATTCGAGATGCCGTCAGGCCCTGGGGCCTTGCGGACTTTGAGACCTCGGATAATGTCGATGACCTCATCGGCGTTCGTCGGTTTGATCGTTTCTACGGGAGGGGTACGAATGCGACAGTCGACCTCACTGTCCACGGTGGACAGGTGAGTCGGATCGACTGGCTCAGTGCTCGGGGAGCACTGCAATTCGAGACTGTCGGCTAGGCAATTCGCTTTCTCGTCGTCGTCAAAGGCGACTGTCGAGTCGTTTCGGATCAACGGAGGCATCGCAGAAACAGTGTCTGCCTTCAGGGATCGCGCCAGTTGCCAGAAGGCAACGTGCGATGGCGTGATTCCTTCGAGCATACTGTCCCATGCGTTATCGCGGAGTTCTTTTATACTCGATTTGACTTCGCGTTGGAGTCGCCGCATGCGTTTGCGGTTCTCATCAGTGGGGACCGAGTTAAAGGCCCTAGTGGCGGCATTCTTGTCCCTGATCAACTCTTTGATGTCTTCAGGCAGGTGGAAGCGGCGATCATTCGCCACCGTCACCTGTCTGGAGCATTCGCGGATGGTGTTGCGAATGTAGTTGGTCAGGGATTCGATCGCGGTGTCTGTCGCGTCAGTAGTGGCGTCGTTGAGATCAAGGTTGGGAGGGTTTGCCTTAAAGGCTGATTCGAGCCTCTTCCAGTCCACGACCGTCTTGGTCTGAGGGACCGCGGCGTGGCGGGAACCCAGTTGTAAAATAACTGGCCGGTGATCCGAGCTTAGTGCTGATATAACCTCTATCGAACGCACCTCTAGGGTGACGTTTTTCAAGATGGCTATATCTAGTGTGTCGGGGGAGCCGTTGCGTCGGGGCGGAAAGTTTGTCGGGGACATGGGACCGAGAACATCTACACCAAGGGAGGGCAGCATTTTGAATAGTATCGTGCCGTTACTATTGGAAGTGCCGGAATTCCAAGAAGGGTGTTTACTGTTAAAGTCGCCGGCTAGGATGACAGAGTCGCCTAACCTTAATAGGGCCTGCATGTCGCTCTTAAGGAGCTTAAATCTACCGGGGTGGTAGACCGAAACAACTACAATGGGCTGATGGCCCGTCATAGCTATTCGGCAGCACGATACTTCTGTGTGACTGAGAGGGGGGGAGGCAATAGGTGAACAGTGCAGGGACCGTTTACAATAGATCATAGTGCCTCCTTTAGAACATCTAAGTCTGTCGTCGCGAATTAAGAAGTAATTCGCTATTTTGGGATCGCGAGTGGAGGGCTTGTAGAAAGTCTCCTGCACCAGTAGGATGTCGATTTGATGTTCCTCGAGGAACATTCTTAGTTCGTCACGTGGTGTCTTCCGAAGGCCATTTGCGTTGAAAGAGCCGACAGTCAGGGCGCGGGGTTTCACTCTTAATGGGGCTTTATCCATTATGAGGCATTTTGAAGAAATTACCGATGATGGTCGGTACCTGAGCGTTGAAGTACTCAATGAGCGACTTCATCCTCTCAGGGGAGATCTCGAACAACTCAGGTTCGGCTTGTTTGGGCTGGGAGCGAGCAGCCTTGGGCAGCGGCGGGAAGCCGGGCGGAGGACCGCAGGAGGCGGTCGCGCCGGGCGCCGGGGGCCAGTAGGTGGGGGGGCGGGGGCGGGGGAGCCTCCGTGGTGCGCTCGATTGCGGAGCGAGGGGCAACCGGGGCGCCTTTCTTGTGTGGCCTATTGGCCGCGCGGGGGGGGGTTGGTGGAGGGGGGCTTGGCGTCTCGCAACCCTATGGTTGCGGCGCGGCGCCTTGGGGCAGCCCCGGTAGCTGGCCGGATGACCAGTGGTCTCGCATAGCACACAGCTAGGCGGGTTGGTCTTTGAGGGCTCCTTTGGGCGGGGGCACTCAGCGGTGCCGTGGTCTTCACGACACTTGACGCACCGAGGGCGGGCGAAGCAATTACGGGCCGAATGCCCGTAAAGCTGGCAGCGGTGGCACTGCCCAGGTAGACCCTTCTTACGAGGGGTTTCTACCCTCAGCCCAGATAGGGAGCAGATCTTTGTCAGATTAAAGATCTGTTTGCCGGCCTCCGTGCGGTCAGACACCACCATGACCAAGTCAAGGGGTTTCTTGGACCTCGCGAGGTGCATTCGATGCACTTCGCGGACGGGGTATCCTTGGGACTTAAGGTCCTCAAGAATGAGCTGAGAGTCCAGCTCTTTGGGCAGTCCGCGTATCACTACGCGGAGCTGTTTTTCCTCCTCGAGGGCAAAGGTATGAAAACCAATGCCGTCGGCGCGGAGGAGGGCGGTGACGGTGCGGAAGCCGTCGGTGGTGCACATCTGCACACGAATCCCTTGCGGGGTGTTTCGCGCAGATGTGTATTGAATGCTGCGCGCATTCAGATGAGCCGATATTTTCGGCCACGCAAGCTTCTCCTGGATGAAGAAGGGCGGCGGGGGGCGGGGCTTTGAAACCGCTTGTTGCGTCGACGTAGACGCAACCGCTGCGGATTTGCGGGGGGAGGCGCGGGGGGAGGCGCGGGGAGACGCGCTCACTTTGGCCGCTTTTGGGGCCGATACGGTGGCCGGCGAGGCCCGGTGTTTGCGCTTTTTGCGCGAAACGACTTGGAAGTCGCCCTCAGCTTCGTCCTCTGAGGTTTGGTTGGACACGCAGGTTTGCACGTCCATCTCAGATTCCGCTGAAGAGCGGTCTTCCGACGAAGCGGGATTGTCCGAGGTGTCGGACTGCGCGGAAGACGCAGTGGGGGACGCAGTCGCGGAGGACTTGCGTTTGCGGCGGGGGGGCGCGACGTGAGCGGGGCGCGGGGGGGGAGCATGAAAGCTCTAATAAAGAGGGGATCGCGGCGGACGCGGGGAGTACGGTCTTCGCGAAATTGGCGAGGACCGGAGGGGGGCGCGAGGGGGCGCGGGGGGTCGCGGGGGCCACGGCGAACGCGGAGGTCGCGGTGGGCGCGGAGGTCGCGGGGGGCGCATAAGGCGCGGGGGTCGCGGGCGTCAAGGGCGCGTACGTAGGTTGAGCAGAGAGCTCAACCTCAAAGGTCGCGGGGAACGCGGGGGTCGGGGGGGGGCGCGGAGGCGCCGCAAGCCATTGACTCACGGTTAAATCTTTTGGCCAGGCCAGGGGACGCGACCTGGACGCGGTCGAAGAAGTACTTATAGTACCTTAAGTCCGCCTCCATGGCGGCGAGTCTACGTTCGAAATATTCCATTTCGACGATGGCGTAAGCAACCTAATCGAGCCGGGGTTGGAGTGCCCCGGCCTGTCCTATGTCCCCCTGCCAAGGGTTTGTGTGCGGCAGGGGGATGTGTACCTACTGCGTGGTGTGTGTAGCGTGTACCTCTCTCGATGTCTTACGCCCGAGAGAGGGTGAGCGTGTGCGTGCTCGACGGGGTTGACTAGGGGCACCCCCCAAGGCCAGTGGTCCCGAAGGCTTCCGATATCGGTGTTCCCTGAAGGGGAAAACCGAGGTCTCGGGTGGGACCTCCGCACTCTTCGTTAGCCCCCGTAGGTGTCCGAGTGCGACGCTGAAGGCGATTTTTAAGTGCACTTGTTCGTTCTATGAAACTTGTTCGCGAGCGCAATGAAAATTGCGCCTCGCAAACGAACACGACGAAGTGGCTTTACGAAGAATAACGAGCGTTATTCAACGTAAAGTCGACGGATGCCGAAGCGGGCCGAGCGCAGCCGAGCCGAGCCGACGAGCGACGAGCAGCGGGCGAGAGCGGGGTGGGTGTGGGGCGGCGCGGGGTGCGCAGAGAGCGTGCAGGCAAGACGACCGCTCACCTGGAACACACGAAGCCGAATGTCATGAATTTATTAGAAATGGTACCCTATTTATAGTTACAAAATTTGGTATGAGCTGAACGTCAGCAATACCGTAAAGAGAGCCCCGTGTTATGTCCCTCTTTGAGCAATACCGTAAAGGGAGCCTATCTAAATAAACTTACAACAAATAATATTTATTTTACAAATATACATTAAAACTAAATTAAAACTATTATTTACAAACTATGTGTCACCACAAACAAAAAGGTGATTCATTAGGTACAACCCACGCAAAATGGCGGAAGTCAATCAGTGTTAGGTGATTTTGATCTCTATTTGTATGGAGCTAAGGTCCTAGTTCGCCTGTGGATGACGTAAACTATTGTTTTTATAGTCCTGTGGGCTTAGCATAAGCGGCGTGATATCGAGTATTTGACATTTGTTTGTGAGAATATCTCGATTTTTTTAATTCGGTAGCAGGACTGCACACTATCTCATCGCAACTCACGGTGATCAGTGACTCACATACGTCATTTGGCTCTCACGTCGTAATCGGTAGCATGCACGCCCAAAAACACACGCTTCTTTTTTTTTAATACGAGAAAATTTCTCTTCCTCAAATTTTGACGACGAGAAGCTGTGAGATTGCTTTACTGAGATTGATTGTGTCGAATTGTGCTTGCATGCATCATCTATATATAGGTACTTGAGTTTAATTAGCTGATAAGTGTTAGAACTTTTAATTTTGTAAAGAATTTTTAATGTTTAAAAATTAAAAAGGTTTCAACATTGTACACAACTGTCATTGCGTCTGGCATTCGGACCGAGCCCGTTCTCGCGAGTGGGCGTTGTAGATTGAAAAATATATTGTTGTGAAACTATTTTTACTTTGTTAAATTAATAAAGAATATAGAATTCAAGAAATATCATTTATTGCAGCATCCTGAATCTAGTATTACAACATAAGGTAAAACCGTTTGTAATTATTTGATATATTATGGCAATCCCTTACTATAATCATATGAATAGTAGGTATATAGGTACTAGTGACCCGACCACGCTTCCCAATGGTGTAATTTTGGGCGACTTGTTCCCGAAACATTGAAGTTTAGTTAACCCTTTGAAACCTTTTCTGAAAGGAAGGTGAAAACCGCATTAAAATCCCTCAACTGGTTTATGAGGAGTTAGCGGCCAAACATACAAACAGACAGAATTAGCGACTTGGATTTATACTATGTAATGATGATAATGAGCAGCGGGAAAGAAGGAAAATTGAGCGTAGCATGCTGAAAGAAGTGATCCCTTTGACATGGGGGATCACGAATGATGTTGAAGTACTTTTGATATAATATTTATTCACGAAACTACGATTACCTATCCCGCATTATTTGTTTTGTTTACTAACTCCACCCAGACTACAGACTAGTAAGAACATACATACTAACAATAGACAAAAATACAGTGGTGGCTATTTGTAAAAAAATAGAAATTGAATGAATGATGATGTTAAATTTACATAAATAGCAACACTCTCTTCATCACCACGGAAACGAAACTCGACGTGAGTTTTCTTCTCTCTCACAAAGGTCATGCTACCGGTTTCGACATAAAAATAGAGATCGATTCGTACTCCACTCCCACCCACGGAGTATCTCGATACCGGTCATGCTAGGCCTACTGGGGTCGGGTTTCAAGTGGGGTCTGTTGTAAAAACATCGAAGTTCTTTTGTATATGTTTTGTTGATAAGAAGTCAGCATAGGCCCTTGTTATAAAGATTTTATTAGATTATATTGTTTATTTCACGTAATTCAACTTGCAACATAGTCTTCAAAGTAAACATTTGTGAAACAAATTTCGTATTTTACTAAACACTACATTTTTATGCCTCACAGATAGGAAATATAACAATAAGTGCATTGTTTTTTACAGAATGATAAAACATGCTTAGGTTGCAGAGATATAAGTTATTTACAACAATGTAGTAATTACGCCGCCATTTTGCCAATTTGCAGGGTTGCTGAGGTCAGCATGTTGATAATTAATTTCGTGAGGGAATGGGTTAAATAGAAAAAGTGTAAGTTTTTTTCTACAGAACTGGGTTTGGTTCCCTTGCTGGGTGTATCTATAAGACTGTAGTCTTTTTTCAAATATATGAATGCAGTTTTTCTTTTAACCAAAATCGGTGACATGGTTCCTAAGAACAAATCTTCGTATGTCTTATAGTTTCAGACTTTCCCATACTGACCGATTTGAATGAGTCACCCTGTATACATACAAGTTATTGATTAATGCTTAATTGAAAAGAGTCATAACTCGGTAGAAAGTTTCGATGTGGCAAACAAAGTTATTCAATTGACTGTTAGACATTGATATTGAGGTTGCTGCACACAGTACAGTGCCGCTTTTCTGTTCGCACCTTTAGCATTTGATCGGTGACGTCAGACTGCATATAGACGTGAACACGTTGGATTTATGAATTGCATGTTTGCACGCAAATAGCGCCGCTAGCGCGCAGATGGCTATTTTGAACCTTAGCAATAGGGGATATGCATAAAATTTTAAATGGCCTAAAATATTTTTTTCTTGAATACTTATTATCGTTATATTATAATGCAAAAGTTTTTTTTTAATTTATTTGTGGCGGCTCAGCCACCACTTAGTTCATACGGAACGCACCTTTAATGGGGCACGATTATTATGTTAAAATAGAACACAACTCTATGTTAGATGTTTTACTCTGTGTTACATTCTCTTGTGTTTGAATCTCTCTCTGTGTAATGTAACGTATTTTCCTTGAGTAACATTTTCTAGCAATAAACTGTGAACTAAATATTATTCCGTGTTTGATATCCATAAACGAACATTCTACGCAACCCCCAAATTGGTGACCCCGTACGTTGCAAAATATTGGAATTTCAATTCGTTGGCGACTGCCGTGTTTGCCTTTCTTGGTGAGCCTGCGGCGGCGCATCTTCAAGTTGGTGCTTTGGAAGATCTGCGGCACGTTGCGACCGAGCCTGCCTTTATAATTGGTGTGGACATTCGGCCGCCATCCGTTCCTACTAGCCAGCGATCCCCTACGGAAACAATTTTGGCGTTCCAGCGACCATCGCGTACCTAGGTGCGCACTCGCAGCCATTCCAGTTCACACATCATCGCTGTTTGTGCTACCTGTGTTATTAATATGTGTATGTAGTGCTTGAAGTCAATAAGCCGTTCAGTGCCTAAAGTGTTTAAGTAAAGTGTTTTGTGCATTCGCATGTATTTGCGTCCGCGTTGCGATATCTCATTACCTGTGATTTGCTGGGTGAATGGTAATACCTGCTTTTACCCCTGGCATGAACATTTTGAAGCCGCTGACTGCCTGCACTCATGCATGACAGTTTGTTAAAGTTCCAGTTCACGCAAGTACACTTGACATTACCTTTTTGTGCATGACTTATATAATCAGACTTTTGGTTAAGGTGATAACTTTGCAATTATTAAATTACCTTTGCATTTACTAATTTGCCTGGTATTGCAACCTAAGAACTTTAAAAAATATTTATTACCTGTGAATATAATTTCATTTTAACTTATGTATAATTAAGACTAATCCTAATAACTAAATATAGTCTAGGGTAGGTTCCTTATACAGTGCATTTTGTCATAATTTTTATTTAACAACTTTATTGCAGTTGTCCGGTTATTATGTAATTTTTTTCATGTTGTGTTTTGTCTTGCATATGTTTTGTGTGATATTGCTGGAACATTTAAAACTACTACTATATTTTATTTGCTACTGATTTGCACTTGCATTTTAAGTTTTAACATTATTTTTTACAAATTTTACATTTCACATTTTACATACTTGAAAACTTATTTTCAATTATTGTGCTTTCAACTGTTTACTTTTTAACATTTATCCTTTTGTTTATTGTTGGTTAGGGTACTTACATACTCGCTATATTTTTTTTATTGTATGAGTGTTCTACTACTTACGGTTTGAGTTTTTACATCTCTTAATTTTTTTTTATTAACTGTTATATGCTTGGTGTCTGTGTGTGGTGTTGGTTGTTATCTTTTTAACATTACTGTTACTTGCTTGCCTCCTTGCTACATCTGTTACCATGGATGCTGATCTGCAAGCCCGTCTTGCTACTCTCGAGGCAGAAAATGCTGCTCTTCGAGAACAGGTCACCGTCCAACCTAAGGTTGAGAAAACAGCCGAAGTACTAGCTGTCTCTATCAAATTGCCACCATTTTGGCCTGACAAGGTGACAGTTTGGTTTGCGCAGGCTGAGGCACAGTTTCTACTGGCTGGAATAAACAGAGATGAGACGATGTACAGCCATGTCCTTAGCCAAATGGATCACCGAATGGCTGGTGAAATTGAGGACATAGTTACAAATCCACCTGCACAAGGAAAGTACCTAAAGCTTAAGGAGACGCTCATAACCAGACTTTCCTCTTCAGAGGAACAACGCGTCAAGAGGCTGTTGAGTGACGAGGAATTAGGAGACAGAAAGCCGTCTCAGTTCCTCCGTCATCTTCGTTCCTTAGCTGGAACCGCATTGTCGGATGACAAAATTTTGCGGCAGCTATGGTTTCGCCGATTACCTCAGCACGTCCAGGGTATCCTAGCAACCCAGGCTGATCTCTCCTTGGACAAGGTCGCAGACATTGCTGACAAGATTGTTGAGGCTCAACCCGGCCCTTCTTACGTACATGCTGCTGCCGAATCTCCTCTTGACGCTATGATGGAGCGCATCGAACAGCTTCTTAGTAGACAAGTTGCAGCCTTATCTTCTTCGGGACGTTCTCGTTCCAGGAATCGCTCCTTATCAAGAAACAGTCATTCAAGAACCGGCACTCCAACACGAACCAGCAAATTTTGCTGGTACCATCAAAAATATGGTCCCAAGGCATAAGCCCATGCAATTGGAAGCCGGAAAACTCTGCGAGCAGTCAGTAGCGGCGGCGACTGACTGTGAACCCAAACATCCTCACGGCCGCCGTCTGTTCGTCACCGACCGGATTACTAAAAGGCAGTTTTTAATTGACACCGGTTCGGACCTATGCTGTTACCCTCGCCGCTGGCTTACAGACCAGAGGAAATCCTCTGACTATGAGCTCAGCGCGGCTAATGGTAGCTCTATTAAGACGTACGGGACTATTACCCTGACACTTAACTTTAGTCTTAGGCGGAGCTTCGTGTGGAAGTTCGTTGTTGCAGATGTTACCACTGCAATAATAGGTTCTGATTTTCTGGCTTATTACCATCTTTTGCCAGATTGCCGTGCTAAGCGCCTTGTTGACGGCATTACCAACCTATCAGCACCCGCCTCCGCCGCAACTATGGAACAACCCAGTGTCAAGGCCGTAGCTTCAACGAACTCTCCTTTTGCACAAGTGCTCACAGAGTTCCCTGACATTACTCGTCCTCCTGGTTATCCCAGGACCGTTAAGCACAATACTGTGCATTACATAAAGACAACGGATGGACCGCCTTTATCATGTCGCCCTCGACGCTTGGCTCCTCAAAAATTGCTTGAAGCCAAAAAAGAATTTGAGGATATGGTACAATCTGGCACCGCACGGCCATCCAAGAGTTCTTGGTCGTCTCCGTTGCATATGGCTACGAAGAAGGACAATTCCTGGCGCCCCTGCGGTGACTACCGCGCGCTGAATTCCAGGACAATTCCCGACCGTTATCCGGTCCGCCACATTAATGATTTCACTCACAACCTTAGTGGCTCTAAAATTTTCAGTACGATCGATCTGGTAAAAGCTTACCATCAAATACCCGTGTTTGAAGAGGACGTGCCGAAGACAGCCATCGTTACCCCGTTTGGCCTCTTCGAGTTCCCCTTCATGACCTTCGGTCTCCGGAATGCTGGTCAGACATTTCAGAGGTTCATCGATGAGGTCACACGGGGTCTCGATTTCTGCTTTCCGTACTTGGATGATATCCTCGTTTATTCACCAGACGAGGCTCTCCACAAAGAACACCTGCGGATCCTATTCAAACGACTCCAGGATTATGGTGTCGTCATCAACACTTCTAAGTGTACATTTGGTGCTCGGGAAGTCACATTCCTGGGATACCATATTTCTTCTGAAGGCACAAGACCTCCACAGGATCGCATACAGGCAATTCTGGATTTTCCCCCTCCCAAAACTGTCCAAGGCGTTCGACGTTTTCTCGGTATGTTGAACTACTATCGTCGTTTCATACCTCACGCCGCTCAGTTTCAGGCTCCACTCATTGATGCCGTAGTGGCTATCAACGGAAAAGGTGCTAAGCCATTCATATGGACACCTGAGCTTCTAGACCGTTTTGAAGCCTGCAAGAGGAGTTTATCCGACGCCACTTTACTGCAACATCCTATTAGCGACGCACCTTTGGGACTTTTTACCGATGCTTCCAGCGTCCACATTGGGTCTTGTCTTCAACAGCAAGTTGACGGTCAGTGGTTTCCCCTTGCTTTCTTTAGCAAGAAGCTGACCCCAAAACAGGCGCAGTGGCCCGCTTACTATCGCGAGTTGCTGGCGGTGTACGAAAGCGTACAACATTTCCGCCACATTCTCGAGGTACAGCACGTAACAATCTTCACGGACCACAAACCGCTTTTGTACGCTTTCGTACAGCGCCGAGAGAAATTACCACCGGCACAGCTAAATCAGCTGTCTTTTATAAGTCAATTTACCACCGATATCAGATTTATAAAAGGAGAAGACAACGTCGTGGCCGATGCGATGTCACGTGTTGACGCCATCGCCGTCGAACAAGACTACGAAGCACTTGCCCAGTCTCAGCAGACAGATCAGGAACTATCTAACTTGCGTAATCGCAGTTCCAGCCTTCAACTGACTAACGTTATTATTCCTGGCACTAACATTTCTGTCACTTGCGATGTTTCCACTGGCAAGCCCCGTCCTTATTTGACCCCTCCCTTTCGTAGATCTGCATTTAATAAACTCCATGATTTAAGTCATCCCGGTGCACGAGCTACTACTCGTCTCGTGACTGAACGTTTCGTGTGGCCTTCTGTCAACAAGGATTGCAAGGAGTGGGCTCGCACTTGTGAGGCGTGTCAACGCGCCAAAGTGTCTCGCCACAATTCTGCTCCCATTGGCAATTTCGACCTTCCATCTGGTCGCTTCCGACACGTCCATATTGACATTGTCGGTCCCCTGCCGATTTGCAATGATTTCCGCTATTGCTTAACAGCAATTGACAGAGTCACCCGATGGCCTGAGGTTTGGCCAATGCGTTCCATCACCGCGGAAGAAGTGGCTGAAACTTTCACCCGAGAGTGGATTCCACGTTTTGGCATTCCATCAGTCATAACAACAGACCAAGGAACACAGTTCGAGTCTGATTTGTTTCGCCAACTAATGACACATTTTGCCACCAAACGAATAAGGACTACCTCGTACCATCCTTGTGCTAACGGCATGATAGAGCGCGTACATCGTCAACTTAAGGCGGCTCTCATGTGCCATCACGATTCTTGGGTACGTACGCTCCCTCTCGTCCTTCTCGGAATGCGTTCTGCCTTCAAGGAAGACCTTAAAGCTACAGCAGCCGAGATGGTGTATGGCGAAACGCTTCGCCTTCCAGGTGAATTCTTCGATGCTACAAGTACTGAATTTACTTGCAATTCCTCGGACTTTGTAGAGACCTTACGTCGTCACATGTTGTCTTTTCAACCAGTCCCTGCTTCTCGACACACTGAACCTGCCACGTTCATTTTTAAGGACTTAGCTACAGCGACTCATGTATTTTTACGTGAAGACTGTGTTCGTCGCTCGCTGCAGCCACCTTACACCGGCCCTTACCAGGTCATTGACCGCGCCAGCGATGGCAAAACAATGACGCTGGACGTAAAAGGTCGCCGTGTCGTTGTTAGCGTCGATCGCCTCAAGCCAGCTTATGTTGACCATACTGGCCAGGCAATATTCGAGCCTACTGCCGGAGTTGCACACTCTTCACCTAAACCTGTTCCTGTACCTTCACGGCACCCACCCTCATCTTCTGTTCCATCAGATACCACCACAAACACCAAGCCAGAGTACACTACTCGTTCTGGTAGACGCGTCAAGTTCAAGATCTTTGACTGATCTCACTCCGTGGGGGGGTGGTGTGGCGGCTCAGCCACCACTTAGTTCATACGGAACGCACCTTTAATGGGGCACGATTATTATGTTAAAATAGAACACAACTCTATGTTAGATGTTTTACTCTGTGTTACATTCTCTTGTGTTTGAATCTCTCTCTGTGTAATGTAACGTATTTTCCTTGAGTAACATTTTCTAGCAATAAACTGTGAACTAAATATTATTCCGTGTTTGATATCCATAAACGAACATTCTACGCAACCCCCAAATATTTATTATTTAAACCCCTAAAATAATATTTAAAAAGTGCAAAATAAGGGAGCGAAATTTAAACTTCCAAAACGCGCCACCATTGGTCGAACGTAATGTGACGTCATCTGACACGACATTGCATTCATCACCGTCGAAACTTATACTGTTTTACAAGTTTTTGTGAAAAAAATAAATAAATTTAATCTATATTCTTGCGCTGTGAAGTTTAGTTTAGATTGGTAGTGAATCTTTGACGATTACTGAAGCTGGTTCTGGAACATAGCACATTAGGACAATCTACCGAGAACAGGTGCATTTATCATAGCATATAATTTTGCATCTGTCGCGTCTCCAAGGCGCGATGTGGGTTGTGGTGGTGTAGTAAATGACAACCTCAGATTCTTCTTTGATGTTAGATTTAATAAGGTTTACAATTTGATGTTGCGTGTTCAACGGTTGGTTGGCATGTGAAGTTATACAAAGAAAAGAAACAAAAACTAGACCAAATATGTAGTTGAGACGTATTGCTATAGAAAAGACGTAGGCGCGCAGACAGCTTCGAAACCCGATTATACGAGTGCAGAGATCAGAGGATGTTTCATAGTATATTTAAGACCATAATATAGATTTTTATTCATAAATGCACACAGCAGTTTACTTAAAATACACCAAAACATTTACATATTGACACAAAAATATATGAGGCAAAACTCCTTTCTTCAACCGTAGAGTACATTTTTCTCCTTGCTCTTTTATTAAATTGTATTCAATATAATTTTCTGTATCTTCCTTTACCTGGAATAAATCAACAACCATAAAAAATTCGTAAAACCACAACAGGAATAAAGTTTTAATAGAAAGTTATAGCTACTGATCTTTTCTTATACTCGTAGGGTAGGTTAATTTTATACCGAATTTTCTAATGTTCAATAGCTAATGCAAAACTTACTTTTTACTAATTCACATTAAGCTGTATATAAATAAAGTATACTTTCGTTAAAATGATCTTCACAACAATATGAACAAGATTTAGGAGATATATTATCCCTTCTCATCACCTTACACGACCGTCTTCGTATTTTCGCATCACTTGAAATACGAAAAAAACACTTTCTCGGGTGTTTTTCGAATAGTATTTGTGCACTCCGGTACTATGCAATACTTATAAGATAATTTTTTGGCTTCTTCCATGGTTTTAAAGCTATTAAAACTGTAAATATGTATGAAATAACTGAAAAGTTCATAGTAAAGTCCCACTGGACGTGTCGTGTGACGTCACGTAAAGCGCGCGCAAAATGGCGGCGTTTCAACTGCTCTAATTTTGTCAATGTTTTAAATTTCGTTTTTAAAAATATCTAAAGTATTTTGAAGATTTTTTATATTTTTTTCTATGTTATAATATCGTAAACTATTAATTTAAGGCAAGAAAAAAAAACATGAATATCCTCTATTGTGCTTTTCTGAAATGTCACTGTCATTATAAGGAATTGTCAACGTCAGTTATGTCATAAAAATTGTAAAGCGTCGGTGAGTGAGATATTCTTGCGTATGGTGTTGGACTATTATTGTTATAAAAAGTGGTGTTTATTCCTAAATGAACGATACAAGAATATCTGGACGATCTAAAAAATGAATCCACGTAAGATAACAATTTGATACAAGTTCCATTTGTTATCAAGCTGTTTCTCGGCATTTGTACTTATCATGTTTGTTTTCTGCAGAGGATAGAGGCCCTGCGAAGCGTAAGGTGAAGCCGGTAGAGCCCCAGTCTTTGCTCGACTTCGACCTTGGCGAGGGGGAAAGCTCTGATGATTCAGATTTCCGAATCGAGGACCATCCAGAAGAGAGTGATGATGAATCAGTCAACACTGACGATGAGGACAAAAGTAAGTAATTACTATACTTTCAGCACATACATCACACAAAATATTCTATTTGTGAATGTAAATATAACACTGATTATCTTAGGTGTACTCAAATATTGCACTTAATACATATACTGCATATTATATGTATCTACAGTATGGGTTCTTTTTATAATTCTTATTTATCCTGTGTATAATAGTTTTGAAATCTTTGCAGAAGGAGCTGCTGACAGTGGCAGTTCAGACGAGTCGTCTGATGATGATGGAATTAAGAACACTGCCAACAAACTCGAAGGAGACCAGTCCGCTTCCAACCTCCTTTTGAAAGCTAAATGGGAAGAATTTAAGGTAACCACAAATAAGTCTTTAAATGATATTTTCTACGGCACAAATAAAAAATATATTCATTACATTGGGTTGTGAAAAACATGCTCAACTACAAATCAGTTAGGCAAATAAAATTAATAATAAAGTAATTAATTAGTATACAAGTCAATTAAATTACATTCTTATCATTTTATCAAATAGTTTAGTTTTTTATTTTAAAAACTGCATTACTGTAGTTTAAAAACAGTAACGTAAAATGTTTATATTTTACAAGAACACATAAATCTATACACATGTTTACCCTGAATATCCACAAATAAATATTTTTAAATATTTATTTAGCGATATAAGCTGTTTTAGGTCACCTAATTACCAAATTATTTCTAAAATTATCATACATTATTTCAGTTCCCGGGAGACATAGCAAGTGTACTGATTTGTTCTGGATGCCTCGGGTCGCGGAGTGACGACTTCAATGAGATTGTTGAGTGTGATGGCTGTGGAGTTACTGTTCACGAAGGTAGTTATATGTTCACATATTATGTTTTTTATCAAATTCATGTCATATTAAAAAACACTATTTAGAAACATTTTCTTTTTAAAGCTGACTTAAAGTATATCAGTAACCAACATACTGTTTTGCTTAATTAAACCAAAGAATTTGCAAACTTTAAAGAAAACAAGAAAATATTTGATCTCTTGTTATGAATGAATTGAGAGCATTACATAAAAACAATGTTGCATGTTTGTTATGACCAGGTTGCTACGGAGTATCAGATGTGACGAGTGAGTCCAGCACGGTCAGTTCTGCATCAACCGAGCCCTGGTTCTGTGAGGCATGCAAGGCCGGTGTCAAAGATCCCGACTGCGAACTATGTCCAAATAAAGGTAAAATATATTATTTGTTAATGATACCTACAACAAACTATTTTGCTATATCATCATTTTCATTATAATTACATAGTATAAACCAAATTCGTTAATTGTGTCTGTGTGTTCATAAGTTTTGAGACAAAAATACGGAAAAAAAGGCAGGATAAAACCAATAGTGATGTGAAAACTTTTGGTGTGAGCCATAACTTCGTGTTCGTAAGTTCGTGTGTATATGTTACCGGCAATGTGTATAATCCGGTGTAGAATACCGTGTAATACCAAGGTAATAATGTATAGAATACCTAAAACGTGTCGGTAATATATGAAATATCATTTATTTTATACTTTGCTTAGGTATTCTATACCATACCGAATGCACGGCCGGTAATGTAATGCAGGTAAGATTATAATGAACGTCAGAGAGTTACACTATCCGACGAAACAAGGAGACAAGTTCTTTGCAATGAGAAAGCTCTCGCCAAAGAAGCGGCCGGCCACGCTTTGTGAATCAACCGAGAGCGACTTAGACGAAATCCGTGTCGCACTGAGAAAAAAAAAATCGCTCTTCAGCCTAATATTTCGCGTATTTCAGTCAAAATAATACTGAAATGTGCTTAGGAGACTTTACTGTAGAAGAAAAGTAAAACCAACCGACAAAACAATAAAGTCTATGCCAAAAGTAGCAAGGACGTCCCACGATCGCGACCACCGACATTAAACACGCTGGATTACTCTTTGTGGTCTGAATTAGACCCAAACTTGGAGTCACTGAAGCGAGTTCTTTTCCGAGAAGGAAAGCGAATCCCGCTGGAAAAGATTCGTGCCGTCAATGATAACCGGCCAAGTGGTCTAAGGGCCTCGTCTCAAAACTTACGAATTCACGACCTTATTTGATTTAGGATAAGAATATGAATTCAGGGAAATAGTTCTATAATTTAAAAGTACCTACTTTTTTATATTTGAGATTTAAGATTTATTGATATACTAGTAGCCGCTCGCGACTCCGTTCGCGTGGAAGTCGGTTTCCCGTGGGAATGATAAGTTTTCCCGCGGTAAAAAGTACCCGATATGTTATTCTGATGTATAACCTATATTACTATAAAGTTTTATCAAAATCCGTCCAGTAGTTTTTACGTGAAAGAGTAACAAACATCCATACATCCATACATACTCACAAACTTTCACGTTTATAATATTAGTAGGATGAGTCAATTTTGTTGTTGTTGTAGGTGGCATATTCAAAGAAACAGAAGTTGGTGCGTGGGTTCACTTGGTGTGTGCTCTGTATGTTCCGGGCGTTGCATTCAGTGAGGTGAGATATTAAGTCGTTATTTAGACGCGGTCCCACGGCGATTCTTCTCACAAAGTACCTGAAGACTGGTGTTAAAATAAAATCTATTACCAGCGTCCATCCGTTAGCATGCGGGACCCTTGTGGGACCTTCTATTTAATTAGATACTACTAGGTTAACCATAGTTGTAGGTTATCGCTATACGTGTACGTTTGTATGTATATCCGACGTTTCATATTTTTTTCAAATATCTATTCCTGTGATCACCGTTTTTGGGGGGTTTATAGATACTGTAATTAAATAGTAACCAGTTTGGAAAATTATATGAATATGCTTGACGCAGCAACACAATAATGTCCAAAGTGTTTGTAACACAATAGTTACAAAGTTGTTCAATTGCGTATAATTATGAATCGAGCCAAACGTGATGTGATGTTTGAGTGCGTTCCACTAAAGGTCCGAAAAGACCGCGACCACGACCGCTTTATTTCTGTTCAACTAAGCCGAAAGCATAAGTGAACTGTAGACGACCTTATGACCATATGATATATGGCGCCCTCATGTCAAAATATATTTTTTTTTAACCCAAATGGCATTATTTTCACATAATTCCGCCATTTTCATTGTATTTGTTGTCCACGATGTTAGACGGAACTATTTACATTGTTAATTTTGGTTAAATTAATGCCGCGATCAATATAGAACTTTCAAATCTAATATGAATCTGAGTCGTAGTGAGCTTAATGTAGTCGCCATTTATAACGTTTCAAGCACGACCACAGTGGAATAGAAAACGGGTGTTTGCTAGCGTTCCGGTCGATAAGTGGAACGTTGCCTATGTTTATTAGGATACTAGTGGCCGCCCGCGACTCCGTTCGCGTGGAAGTCGGTTTCCCGTGGGAATGAGATGTTTTCCCGCGGTAAAAAGTACCCTATGTGTTATTCTGATGTATAACCTATATTACTGCAAAGTTTCATCCAAATCCATCCAGTAGTTTTTACGTGAAAGAGTAACAAACATCTATCCATACATCCTCACAAACTTTCACATTTATAATATTAGTAGGATATGTGCTGACATTGACACTGACACGTCAGGTGGAGCGCCTGTCGGGCGTGACGTTGTTCGAGATGGCGTACTCGGGGTGGGGCGCGCGCGCGTGCGCTCTGTGCAGCGACGCGGGCGCCGCGCGCACGGGCGTGTGCGTGGGCTGCGACGCCGGCATGTGTCGCACGTTCTTCCACGTCACGTGGTGAGTGGATACGACATGTTAGTGTAAGCGGTGATATCATTGCCATTATCTACCATCACTATCCTCACTGTCCTCACTGTCATCATTGTCTCCACTGTCATCATTATCATTGTCCTCACTGGCCCCGATTCTGAAAACACTGTCTGAACTAAACTAAAACTATCGCTGTCACTTACTGTTCAATAGTATAAGACAGAGACAGGTAATCATTTTAGTTCTGTCAAACTAAAATGTACGTGCAATATGACACGGCGAAGGCAATTTTAGGCTAGTCCTCAGCGCATTTCGTTCAATTTTACAATGATGTGGACTAAATTTAGTGAGACCAATGTACCTGTCTTTTTCTAATACGAAGCATGAGAAAGTGACAGCGATATTTTGTGTTTTGAGAATCGGGGCCACTGTCATCACTGTCAACATTATCATCATTGTCCTCACTGTCATCATTATCCTCACTGTCCTCACTGTCATCATCATCATTGTCCTCCCTGTCATCATTATCCTCACTGTCCTCACTGTCATCATCATTATTGTCCTCCCTTTCATCATTATCCTCACTGTCCACACAGTCATTATTATCATCATCATTGTCCTCACTGTCATCATTATACTCACTGTCCTCACTGTCAACATTATCATCATTGTCATCATTATCATCATTGTCCTCCCTGTCATCATTATCATCATTGTCCGCACTGTCATCATTATCCTCACTGTCCACACTGTCATCATTATCATCATTGTCCGCACTGTCATCATTATCCTTACTGTCCATACTGTCATCATTATCATCATTGTCCTCTCTGTCATCATTATCCTCACTGTCCACACTGTCATCATTATCATCATTGTCCTCCCTGTCATCATTATCCTCACTGTCCACACTGTCATCATTATCATCATTGTCCGCACTGTCATCATTATCATCATTGTCCGCACTGTCATCATTTCCTCCACTGTCCTCACTGTCATCATTATCATCATTTTCACCATTGTCCCCACTGTCCTCACTTTCATCATTACCATCTTTGTCCTCGCAGTATATTGTCACCATCAACATGATGACTTGAAATTAAACTCATTTTAACGCGTTTATTTTATTATTTTTGATTTTCCGACGTTTCGGCATTTTTACGTAAAACCCGTTAAAATGAGTTTAATTTCAAGTAATAATAATCGCGTAAATCTAAGAAGTTATAACATGATGACTGTTGCCATTAACAGCATATATGTATGTATGTTTGTGCTTTTATACCTTTTATCCACGTAAACATATTTGAATAGGCTTTTTCGCCATCTCTTAGGTATTTTATTAAGGTTAATTCTAAATAATTAATTTTGTTCTTCTAAAAATCTTTATATAGCCAATATTTATTTATTGTTTCGTGAACAAGTCGAAGAAAATTACATCGTCCCAAAGCCTGGGCACCCGCTTACTAGTGTTAGAAATAATAGGTACCTTTCAGAAATAAATGAACCTAAAACATTTAAAGCGTTTTATCCGCACACGCATTTTAACCTATGTACTGCATGTCAGGACAATAGCCTGATATAAATCACAGTGTATACACGGTGTACCTTTCAATTTAACAGTTATAATTCTGGCACATAGGATTGACCAACACAAAACATTTTCTATCTTGTACTGGTCTGAAATCACCTTACTCCTACGAAACGGCTTTACCAAATTTTACCAAATTTGATATGCCTATTCAGTGGGTCAAGTCAAGTGGCATTCGCTAATTGTCGATTCGTATTCACGCCTAAACAAGTTGTCATACAAATGTTCCTTAGAAACTGAAAGATCGTAGCTATGACTTTTTGACTTTTCCATGCCATGTGGCAATTTTGACAAGCGTTTCGCCTTGATAGAATAGAAAATGAAGCGTACATCAAAACCTTGTAGATAACTCCGGCGACAAAATGGCGGCTTCTGCGATCAGCTGATTGCGGTTTTACATGTTTTAGTGAAAAATTATTTTAAATGGATTCAATTAATGTATGTATGAATGTAAAAAAAAATATTTATTTAAAAGGTAAACCGTAACAAAAATATGGTTTTATTTTAATTTCATAATTTATAGTTGTAAATAGGTACCTTTGCATGATACTTTGTATGCATAGATTTAAATCGTTAGATTAGATAGGCCCCGACACCAAAACCTGTAGCATTGTTTTTTTTGCAATCTATACACAACAAGTGAACTGAGAAAATAGTGTCATCTCTTTTTCTCCTACATAAGTTGCAAACACTACTTTCTCTTTCGTGCACTCCCAGGTTAGTGAGCTCACTCACTTCGACTGTGGAACAACACGGCGCGGTGTCACTGCGGTAAGGGCCTATCTAGCGATTTAAATCTATGCATTTCTTATTCTATTCACTCGCTATCGCAATTTTCTACTGCCACTTGACTTGGGGGGCAGTAGGTCTGAGAACCGGCTACTATCTATTTTCATACCCCTAAGTGAAAGGGGTTGTCCACCCCTAACTTTTTATTTTAAATATGGCATAATATTGTTTGCTGGGTCAGCTAGTGTGTATATTAATAAGGCAGTTTAAAATCTATTTTAGTGTTTTATTCCGCAGTCTTATCCTACTAATATTATAAATGTTTGTGAGGATGTATGGATGGATGTTTGTTACTCTTTCACGTAAAAACTACTGGATGGATTTGGATGAAACTTTGCAGTAATATAGGTTACACATCAGAATAACACATAGGGTACTTTTTACCGCGGGAAAACATCTCATTCCCACGGGAAACCGACTTCCACGCGAACGGAGTCGCAAGCGGCCACTAGTAATATCTAACTGTTTTGAATGATGTTCCCGCCAGTGGGCAGCGCGAAGGGCTGCTGGCCGAGGCGCACAGCTCGGAGGCGGAGGCGGACCCGTTCTTCGCGCACTGCCGCCTGCACTCGGACAAGACGCTCGTCGGCAAGCGCAAGCGCAACTGGCGCGCGCTGCAGCTGCGCACGCACGCCAGGTACGACGCCTGTCAGTGGTGACGTTGACGTTGACGTTTGCTGTGTTTGGACGCTCAAAAGTTTGGGTACATTTTGTGTCGAGTTTGCGTTTGGAAGCCCAGTTTTAGATAAACTATGATGTTTGTATATGGATAACATATGGTACATAATTTAACAGTTGCACTTGATCTTTATAGAAACACATAAGGTTCTTAAACCTGTATCCTACTATCCTACTAATATTATAAACGTGAAAGTTTGTGAGTATGGATGTATGTATGGATGGATGTTTGTTACTCTTTCACGTAAAAACTACTGGATGGATTTTGATGAAACTTTACAGTAATATAGGTTATACATCAGAATAACATATAGGGTACTTTTTACCGCGGGAAAAATTCTTATTCCCACGGGAAACCGACTTTCGCGCGAACGGAGTCGCGGGCGGCCACTAGTTTTATATAAAAAAACTACACAAATGATGAAAACATATTAACTAAATTGTACAAACAGTTAAATGTACACGTATACTCATGGATTCCGTAAAATGTTGTAAGTATTACTTATATTTCTAGAAAATTGGAGCAAGAGAAGAATTTGAGCGTTGAAGAGAAAAAGCGAATCGAGCGAAAACTAGTGAAATACAGGAGGAAATACCAACAGCAGAAGGAAAATAGGAATCCACCATGGGGTGAGAATACAATATAGAACTTATATTTTATGTTTATTATTATATGATTTTTTAATTGAGTGTGTGCGTGTAGTTTTTGTAGTTTGTTGTTTTTACGCATTTTTTATTTTGTCTCAAATTGGACCTCTTTATTATATCTTTTTAATATTATACTGTGTTTTAAAAAAAATTACATATACGTAACGTGATAAACTGTTAAAAACAACAATGGAAAAATAAGACTACAGGCAGGGAATTATAAGCGTATAAAAAATCTGTTTTATTATTTGAACTCTATTCATTGCGATTTAAAGTAGTGACTCGATTAATATGTTTTATGTTAGCATCTGTTATGATAATTTACTTTCTATAAACAAATACTATAAAAGACAGATTAACCTGTAGACTTTGCGTAATGAGATTTGGGTTATTAGTTAGTGTCAAAATTAACCGTGGCAACTGTCATAATTGCTTTGTAAGTACAATGTCATAATTTTTTCTTACGCAAATTTTTAAGTTTTGTCAATGTAACGTGACAGCTTTCGTTACTTTGGAATAATACGATTTTTATATACAAAAAGAAAGAACGAACCAATCAAATCGTACACTTAGTATCGAACTATAATTTAACAAAATATTATGTTTCTTTTACCCCACTGCATCTTTGCAATTTTGATACCATACATTTCTGGCAATCAGTAGAAAGTGTAGAATAAAAAAATACATACATACTTTAAAATCTTTCGCAATAGAATTAACATATTATTTTCTACTATTACAAATAGTGCCAACACAGAAGATGGCCAGAATGCTCTACAGCAGTGCGGCGGCGATGAGAAAGTTCCAGAAGAAGGCAGAGTCTATGGGAGTGGACATACATGCTCTGGAGTTTGAAGATTCACAGGTTTACTATATTTTATTAACTAGTTACTCTTTAATTAGCTGTCCCCATGTAGCGATAGCTTTTTTAAGTTAATTTACCACAAAAGCCACGGCTTCGACTTTTTTTGAATAAAGTTATTTTAGCTTTTTATTCTACTAACATTATATTTGCAGTAGTTTGTTTGAATATGACAACTTTCAACTTGGTTTGAATTTTCATATCAATTAGTAGTTTTTTTTTAAATATCTCCTTATTTTAGGTTACAGTTAAATTTATAAAAAAATACATTAACAAGTTTAAATTTATATCACAGATAGCGGCATTAAAAGATGTATCCCGCCGTTGGCACGTGCCCCCTGCTTTCTCAGTGGAATTCGTCGGCTACTATCTAGAAAGGAACTCTAGAGTCAACTCCTTAAGGTTGTCTTTGGAACGACTGACAAAAGAAAACGAGAAATTACTGGCCGAAGATGACGGTTTAAGACAGGATTATGATGAGGTATATTCACAATGTATTTTAAGTTACTTGAAATTTTGATTACCTATATTTTTTTTTATAAAGAGCATAATTAGCAGTCAAATTAATGAATGGTAGTATTTAGTTGTTTAAGTTTATCATTAGAAACATTGACTTTTCGTTTTATTTAATAATTACACCAATAATAATTTTAGATGGAACAGGGTTAAAAACAATACCTTCGTATATTTTTTATAGAGAATTTTGAAAAAACATCTTTTATACGCAGGCATCCGAGAAAAACACAACTGAAATCGCATTGCTAGGGGAGAAACGTCAGTCCCTTCAAAAGCTATACGATGCTATTATAGCGATATGCCCCAAAAAGGTTTACCCCCCAGTTTTAGAGGACAAGCCATTATTACCCCCCGTCATAGAAAGACCGACGCCAAAAGTTACCCCGCAACAGTTGCAAAAACGGTAAGTTAAAAAAAGGTTAAATAAATAACAATTTACAGAAGTATAAAAATAAAAAAGTGCAAAATCAGTGATTAAAACAAGATATTAGTTGTTATTGAGAGTCAAATATATTTAGATGCAGATAAAAAAAACAAATTCTTTTGGAAATGCATTGCAATGATAACTTTAATCATTTAACTCAGAAAAATGCTTCTTTTCAGTACTATTTATAAATAAGTTATTAATTTTGCACTGACAATTATAATTTTATACTATTTGTTTGTTATTAATGTGATAGATATCAGCAAGAGTAACCATATCCAAAATTACTTAAGTGCCAACTTGATTAACAATCTATAAAAAATATTAAACACCTGTTTTTTAAGCAATCAATATAACTTTTGTTGATCAAATTGTCAGTAATATGTACGAAAATATCTCATTGGGAAGTATAAATACAGTTTATGACCGAGCAAGTTACTAAAAATAACCAAATCTATTTGATATTTACTACTTTTAGACAAACTTTAAAAACAAATCAAATTGAACAATTCATTATTTTTAAAGAAAGAATAATGTAATTCTTGCTAGTCATTAACTACTTCAAAAGGGCTCGTAAATAGGACAAATGTTTTGGTACCACAACATTCATGGTAGTAACTCAATATGTTGTAATTGAATAAAAAACGATTGTTCTTAACAAACAATAATATTTTGCTGACAATAATTTTTTCACTAAACTAAATTTGTAGTGGCTCGATTCAATGTGATGAAGATATGTGCCGATCCAGAGTTAAAACTATCTCAGCTTAACTCAAAAATTCGTTTCACTTGCTAAGCAACTGTATAAGACAGACAACGTATTTCCCTTAACTTAACCAGGTTTTAGTAGTCCAAATTAGTAATTAAGTGGAACAACATACCTTTTTTTTCCATATTAACAATGGGACACTGCAAGCAACAATTTTAGTAGAGTTCGATTCAGATTTTCAGAAACAGAGTCCCCGATTCCAAAAACACTTTTATTACCAAAAAATTGCATTAAAGCCATGTAACATAAACTGCTATCAAAAAACCTTATAAATAACAGTATTTAATGGCCAAACAAAATACACAGGTCTAACACTTCACTACCCTTTTCTGTCTTATTTCAAGCCGAGTTAGTAACACCTAGTTATTATTTAGTTAAGTGACTTTTACCTTAGAATCGGCACCATTATACCTAAATATAACCGAGTATTTACGCGTATAATTTACCATTTAAAGCTACTATTTACGATTCCTTTTAAACTTCCCATTGAGTAACATCCGTACAATGCAATGTATATTGGCATACCGTAGGTCTATGTGTGTGCCCACCGCCGCCGCACTAAAGATGGGCGTTGGTTTTCCTCTTAGCGACAATCCGGACGCTCGCCAAGGGAAGGTTCTGTCCACTTCCTTTGAAGGTGAGTTGGATTCTGACTGGTTTTTAATAACAGGTTACATTATAATCAAACAGCCTTTATCCCACTAGCTGGTAATATAGCCAGTTATAATACGAAGAGCAACAACGTTTTACTACGTTCCACTAGTTTAGCACAGGCTTCCTATGCATCTATTATTATAATTAAACTTATAGATTTAAGGCACGCGATTTTGCTATCGCTAAAGATACATAGCTAATTACAATTACCGTTTTAGTGTTAAAATTTCTGTAATTAATTTAAAACCAAATTTCCTTGAAATTAGGCTCTAAATATTTGTGTTCATATCAGTAAAATAATTCAAATTTCTAAATAATAAAAAAATGAGATTTTGATGCAAAAACAAACTTATGGGTCTTTCAGTTGCTTTCACCGCCAAATATGTTTGAGAGAGATTGATAATGTTGTATGACTATAATAAGTATAGGTACGACTTCCATACCGTATGTGTCAATCGGTAGATCCCGGGTTCGATGCCTAAGTCTGCTAGTTCTGTTAATGTCTTTTTCAATTATATAATAACAAAAAACATTTTCAAATAGTAGGATTAAAAGTCCGTTCACAAATACCGGCTCGGAAAGCATTGGCCACGGTACGGTGACTCATAACTTTGTTTGCAACGTGATAGAAATATCCTCTCTTCTCCAAGCCGGACCCGCTAGAAATGTGCGATAGTTAAATGATAATATTAGAAGGGTTATACAAACATAATATTACTATTTTTGGAGTGGTAGATTCTAGTTGTAGGCTCTGTCTGCAGTGATTAATGGGCTGACTCGACCGGTGAAATACCACGGTCGCACAGAAAACCGACGTGAAGTAGGGACGATGTTCCTGCATTTCGTTCGGTGAGTGCGGTATCCGGTGCCCAATTTTCTCAAAGGCTCAGCAACACACCCCCAACACCCACAGTGTTGCGGGGAGTCATGGGCGGCGGTGATCACTTACCATCAGGTGACCCGCCTGCTCGTTGCTCCCTATATAATACGAGCGACCCGCCCACGCTTCGCAATGGTGAAATTTTACCGACTTGCTCGCGAACCCTTGCATTTTTGCCAACTTAAAAAAACTTTTTCTATACCGTTATTTATTTACAAATTTAAATGAATAAATACCCTAAAATATGTAGAAAACCGCATTTAAATCCGTTACGTACTTAAGGAGGAGTTAGCAGCCAAACATACAAACAGACAGAATTAGCGACTTAGATTTATACTATGTAATGATGATGATCATAAAAAAGAAGTGTGCTAGTAAACATTTCCCGGTCGGCAGCGTCGACGTTCTCTGCGCGCGAGTGCGCGGCGTGCTCCCGCTCGAGCGAGTCGCACCTGATGGCGGCGTGCGACACGTGCCGCCAGCACTACCACCTGCACTGCCTGAACCCGCCGCTGCAGCGCCCGCCGAAGAAGACCAAGCTGTATGGATGGTGAGTTGATGACGGTTTATAATAGCACTAGCACCTGATGGCGGCGTGCGACACGTGCCGCCAGCACTACCACCTGCACTGCCTGAACCCGCCGCTGCAGCGCCCGCCGAAGAAGACCAAGCTGTATGGATGGTGAGTTGATGACGGTTTATAATAGCACTAGCACCTGATGGCGGCGTGCGACACGTGCCGCCAGCACTACCACCTGCACTGCCTGAACCCGCCGCTGCAGCGCCCGCCGAAGAAGACCAAGCTGTATGGATGGTGAGTTGATGACGGTTTATAATAGCACTAGCACCTGATGGCGGCGTGCGACACGTGCCGCCAGCACTACCACCTGCACTGCCTGAACCCGCCGCTGCAGCGCCCGCCGAAGAAGACCAAGCTGTATGGATGGTGAGTTGATGACGGTTTATAATAGCACTAGCACCTGATGGCGGCGTGCGACACGTGCCGCCAGCACTACCACCTGCACTGCCTGAACCCGCCGCTGCAGCGCCCGCCGAAGAAGACCAAGCTGTATGGATGGTGAGTTGATGACGGTTTATAATAGCACTAGCACCTGATGGCGGCGTGCGACACGTGCCGCCAGCACTACCACCTGCACTGCCTGAACCCGCCGCTGCAGCGCCCGCCGAAGAAGACCAAGCTGTATGGATGGTGAGTTGATGACGGTTTATAATAGCACTAGCACCTGATGGCGGCGTGCGACACGTGCCGCCAGCACTACCACCTGCACTGCCTGAACCCGCCGCTGCAGCGCCCGCCGAAGAAGACCAAGCTGTATGGATGGTGAGTTGATGACGGTTTATAATAGCACTAGCACCTGATGGCGGCGTGCGACACGTGCCGCCAGCACTACCACCTGCACTGCCTGAACCCGCCGCTGCAGCGCCCGCCGAAGAAGACCAAGCTGTATGGATGGTGAGTTGATGACGGTTTATAATAGCACTAGCACCTGATGGCGGCGTGCGACACGTGCCGCCAGCACTACCACCTGCACTGCCTGAACCCGCCGCTGCAGCGCCCGCCGAAGAAGACCAAGCTGTATGGATGGTGAGTTGATGACGGTTTATAATAGCACTAGCACCTGATGGCGGCGTGCGACACGTGCCGCCAGCACTACCACCTGCACTGCCTGAACCCGCCGCTGCAGCGCCCGCCGAAGAAGACCAAGCTGTATGGATGGTGAGTTGATGACGGTTTATAATAGCACTAGCACCTGATGGCGGCGTGCGACACGTGCCGCCAGCACTACCACCTGCACTGCCTGAACCCGCCGCTGCAGCGCCCGCCGAAGAAGACCAAGCTGTATGGATGGTGAGTTGATGACGGTTTATAATAGCACTAGCACCTGATGGCGGCGTGCGACACGTGCCGCCAGCACTACCACCTGCACTGCCTGAACCCGCCGCTGCAGCGCCCGCCGAAGAAGACCAAGCTGTATGGATGGTGAGTTGATGACGGTTTATAATAGCACTAGCACCTGATGGCGGCGTGCGACACGTGCCGCCAGCACTACCACCTGCACTGCCTGAACCCGCCGCTGCAGCGCCCGCCGAAGAAGACCAAGCTGTATGGATGGTGAGTTGATGACGGTTTATAATAGCACTAGCACCTGATGGCGGCGTGCGACACGTGCCGCCAGCACTACCACCTGCACTGCCTGAACCCGCCGCTGCAGCGCCCGCCGAAGAAGACCAAGCTGTATGGATGGTGAGTTGATGACGGTTTATAATAGCACTAGCACCTGATGGCGGCGTGCGACACGTGCCGCCAGCACTACCACCTGCACTGCCTGAACCCGCCGCTGCAGCGCCCGCCGAAGAAGACCAAGCTGTATGGATGGTGAGTTGATGACGGTTTATAATAGCACTAGCACCTGATGGCGGCGTGCGACACGTGCCGCCAGCACTACCATCTGCACTGCCTGAACCCGCCGCTGCAGCGCCCGCCGAAGAAGACCAAGCTGTATGGATGGTGAGTTGATGACGGTTTATAATAGCACTAGCACCTGATGGCGGCGTGCGACACGTGCCGCCAGCACTACCACCTGCACTGCCTGAACCCGCCGCTGCAGCGCCCGCCGAAGAAGACCAAGCTGTATGGATGGTGAGTTGATGACGGTTTATAATAGCACTAGCACCTGATGGCGGCGTGCGACACGTGCCGCCAGCACTACCACCTGCACTGCCTGAACCCGCCGCTGCAGCGCCCGCCGAAGAAGACCAAGCTGTATGGATGGTGAGTTGATGACGGTTTATAATAGCACTAGCACCTGATGGCGGCGTGCGACACGTGCCGCCAGCACTACCACCTGCACTGCCTGAACCCGCCGCTGCAGCGCCCGCCGAAGAAGACCAAGCTGTATGGATGGTGAGTTGATGACGGTTTATAATAGCACTAGCACCTGATGGCGGCGTGCGACACGTGCCGCCAGCACTACCACCTGCACTGCCTGAACCCGCCGCTGCAGCGCCCGCCGAAGAAGACCAAGCTGTATGGATGGTGAGTTGATGACGGTTTATAATAGCACTAGCACCTGATGGCGGCGTGCGACACGTGCCGCCAGCACTACCACCTGCACTGCCTGAACCCGCCGCTGCAGCGCCCGCCGAAGAAGACCAAGCTGTATGGATGGTGAGTTGATGACGGTTTATAATAGCACTAGCACCTGATGGCGGCGTGCGACACGTGCCGCCAGCACTACCACCTGCACTGCCTGAACCCGCCGCTGCAGCGCCCGCCGAAGAAGACCAAGCTGTATGGATGGTGAGTTGATGACGGTTTATAATAGCACTAGCACCTGATGGCGGCGTGCGACACGTGCCGCCAGCACTACCACCTGCACTGCCTGAACCCGCCGCTGCAGCGCCCGCCGAAGAAGACCAAGCTGTATGGATGGTGAGTTGATGACGGTTTATAATAGCACTAGCACCTGATGGCGGCGTGCGACACGTGCCGCCAGCACTACCACCTGCACTGCCTGAACCCGCCGCTGCAGCGCCCGCCGAAGAAGACCAAGCTGTATGGATGGTGAGTTGATGACGGTTTATAATAGCACTAGCACCTGATGGCGGCGTGCGACACGTGCCGCCAGCACTACCACCTGCACTGCCTGAACCCGCCGCTGCAGCGCCCGCCGAAGAAGACCAAGCTGTATGGATGGTGAGTTGATGACGGTTTATAATAGCACTAGCACCTGATGGCGGCGTGCGACACGTGCCGCCAGCACTACCACCTGCACTGCCTGAACCCGCCGCTGCAGCGCCCGCCGAAGAAGACCAAGCTGTATGGATGGTGAGTTGATGACGGTTTATAATAGCACTAGCACCTGATGGCGGCGTGCGACACGTGCCGCCAGCACTACCACCTGCACTGCCTGAACCCGCCGCTGCAGCGCCCGCCGAAGAAGACCAAGCTGTATGGATGGTGAGTTGATGACGGTTTATAATAGCACTAGCACCTGATGGCGGCGTGCGACACGTGCCGCCAGCACTACCACCTGCACTGCCTGAACCCGCCGCTGCAGCGCCCGCCGAAGAAGACCAAGCTGTATGGATGGTGAGTTGATGACGGTTTATAATAGCACTAGCACCTGATGGCGGCGTGCGACACGTGCCGCCAGCACTACCACCTGCACTGCCTGAACCCGCCGCTGCAGCGCCCGCCGAAGAAGACCAAGCTGTATGGATGGTGAGTTGATGACGGTTTATAATAGCACTAGCACCTGATGGCGGCGTGCGACACGTGCCGCCAGCACTACCACCTGCACTGCCTGAACCCGCCGCTGCAGCGCCCGCCGAAGAAGACCAAGCTGTATGGATGGTGAGTTGATGACGGTTTATAATAGCACTAGCACCTGATGGCGGCGTGCGACACGTGCCGCCAGCACTACCACCTGCACTGCCTGAACCCGCCGCTGCAGCGCCCGCCGAAGAAGACCAAGCTGTATGGATGGTGAGTTGATGACGGTTTATAATAGCACTAGCACCTGATGGCGGCGTGCGACACGTGCCGCCAGCACTACCACCTGCACTGCCTGAACCCGCCGCTGCAGCGCCCGCCGAAGAAGACCAAGCTGTATGGATGGTGAGTTGATGACGGTTTATAATAGCACTAGCACCTGATGGCGGCGTGCGACACGTGCCGCCAGCACTACCACCTGCACTGCCTGAACCCGCCGCTGCAGCGCCCGCCGAAGAAGACCAAGCTGTATGGATGGTGAGTTGATGACGGTTTATAATAGCACTAGCACCTGATGGCGGCGTGCGACACGTGCCGCCAGCACTACCACCTGCACTGCCTGAACCCGCCGCTGCAGCGCCCGCCGAAGAAGACCAAGCTGTATGGATGGTGAGTTGATGACGGTTTATAATAGCACTAGCACCTGATGGCGGCGTGCGACACGTGCCGCCAGCACTACCACCTGCACTGCCTGAACCCGCCGCTGCAGCGCCCGCCGAAGAAGACCAAGCTGTATGGATGGTGAGTTGATGACGGTTTATAATAGCACTAGCACCTGATGGCGGCGTGCGACACGTGCCGCCAGCACTACCACCTGCACTGCCTGAACCCGCCGCTGCAGCGCCCGCCGAAGAAGACCAAGCTGTATGGATGGTGAGTTGATGACGGTTTATAATAGGACTAGTGGCCGCCCGCGACTCCGTTCGCGTGGGAGTCGGCTCCCGTGGGAATGAGAAGTTTTCCCGCGGTAAAAAGTACCCTATGTGTTATTCTGATGTATAACCTATATCACTGCAAAGTTTCATCCAAATCCGTCCAGTAGTTTTTACGCGAAAGAGTAACAATCATCCATACATCCTCACATCTTCACATACTCACAAATTTTCACATTTATAATATTAGTAGGATTGAGTGCTTGTTTCTTTAATACGATTAAAAACCTGCTAGCCAGTTTTGTGCTATACCTTATCTGTTTGTTACAGGCAATGTTCTGAATGCGACAAGTCGTCCGATTCTGAACCAGAAGTATTAGAAAAGAAAGTGCCGCGTCGCTCCAGAATACGATACAGCAAAGACGGCGCCATCATACAAGACCCGCCCAGTCCCAATAACTCACCACCGCCCAAAATGAAAGAGAAGCACAAGGAAAAACAACATAGACTACCAGAGAACCCATCGCCAATCAAAGTCACAATCAAACCGTTCGAATTCAGCGACGAGAGCTCCGAACACAAAAAGAAGGAGAAGAAAATCAAAAAGGCCCGAAAAGAGGCGATCGCCGAAAATGAGAGTCCATCCAAGAAACTTAAACGAGCTTTCACATCACCAAATCTAACCAACACACCGTTAATGTCGATAACTCCAATAGTGGCGGACAGTCCGAGCGATTCGCACAACGAGAATTCAAACGCGTCGACCAACCACGGGCCGGCCAAGAAAGATTTCACTCCCAACCTATCCTTCTCATCTCTTCTAAACGAGGCGAAAGACAAGGACAGAGATAGCAAGACGATCGAGACGTCGTTCGAGAGTAAACTCGCGGATTTGACTTCGGATATAGCCAGTTACAAGGCGCAGAGGAAGCGAAGGAAGGAGAAACACAGGAATAGATATTCGCCCGACTTGTTGCGGTCGCCGTCCAAGTCGCACAAACACAAACGTAAGAAGAAAACGCAGGATATGGAGAACCCGGACATGCCACATCCCAGGATTACTATCAAGGTACAACTTGTCAAAACAAAAATATTTTGAAAACACTAGATTGATAACAGTCGCATAAAGTTTTTACAGCTCTTATGACATAGCATGTCATTAATTTAAAACGCTAGATTTTTTGAAGTTTTCTTTGAAACTACTGAACCCAAATTAAAAACGGTATCTCTAGTAGAAAGGGAGTGGTATAAGCTACTTTTATTTACACTAGTTTCATTCCCACAATTATTTAGCAATTGCAAAACACAAACACATCATCATCAGTCATAAGAAGTCCACTGCTGCCATTTTACGCATAGTTTAATACAATTATCACGGCTCAATCCCTTCTGCTGCTCAATTAGTAGGCGTACATAAGCTAGTGTTATTGATATAATGTATATTTATTTTCTGTTCAGATAAAACCGATCCCCAAGCCGGATGGATCTCTCGACACTCAAATGTTCTACGTGCCAACAGACAGTAACGACGGACCCCCTCCGGCTATCTTGAAGAAATTATCCAAGGTAATAATTACACAATATATGATTCACCAGTATAACTAAAGTCGTCCGGTGTCTCCGATGCTACCGCGTGTTTAGAGCGATCGCGCACATTAAACCTATAATAATCAGATAAATACCGGCTAAGTGAGTGCCGGATCACCTAGCTGTTGTTTGAAACGCTAAAAATACTTTTTGCTTGTAGTAAATAATACGCAAAGGTAAGTAAGTGTATAATATATTTTTTTGTAATTTTGTTTTTAGAATGTGCTTTATTTACATTTACTTATAGGTTTTTGTTCAGAATTCGATGACTGATTTGTACCTGTACAGTCAGCACCATATAGTTTGTAACATCCAATGTAGTCAAATACTTGAAAACAACTTTCAGTGAATCAGCCAGTGTCATCACATTCATCAGAACATTCAGGTTGCTCTAATTTATCGTAGCGTGCAGGAAGCCTTATAGAAAGTCGCATTCAATCCCGTATCAACCAAAGCGCCATCAGTAACGTAGCGCTCAGGGTATTCACAATCTTCGGTACAAAGTAAGAAAACAACTTTATGCTTCATGTAATAGAGGTGTACTTTGCTTGACAGGCAGCGTGTCTAGATGAAACTGTTATGACAGAAAACTTTATTTGATTAAAAAAATGTATTTATGAGATATAGAATAAGACGGGGTCTTAACTACTGGGCTCCCAGTTTTATAAAGAAGATATTTTGTTTGTAAAGGCATGCTTTAATACATACGTAATACCTACGTCTGAATTGAATGGTATCCATATGTGTTTAAATAAAATATGTTACTAGGTTTTCATAAGTAAGAAAAAGTCAACAAAATTATCCACTGATCTAAGATACGAGAATTTAATTTTAGATTCTGTTTGACAGATTGAAGTCTTTTTTAAGTTTTAGTGAAAATGTAAAGCATGTAGCTTAGTTTGTTTACTTCTAGCTAGCAGCGATGGTGTCAGGGCTGTGGCGTCCGATAGACGATTCATGAGAATGTGAAACCCATCAAGTTTAAGCAGTCTTTTTGAGAATTGAAATGACCTACTTTTTTTCATTTCTGGTCCAAAAGATGACTTGCAATGATTTTATTATTAAAAATGTATTAATTTTTTTATGAAAACTGAAACAACATTTTCAAACAAACTGAACAATCATTCAGAAAGATGATCAAATTGCATTTAAATTCAAAGATACCATTTTAAATCGTTTAAATAATAAACACATACTAGATTATCATAAATTGTCAAGAGGTAGTAAGAGTATCAGTAGTTGCAATAAATGAGGATCCGAAGGAACATGCAACGTACGTTTTTTTTATGTATATAGTAAAAATATTTATATTATTTTAGTTTTTATCTGTTTCATGTAAATATTTGATTTCATTACTATATTAATTTTGACCCTCGTTGACATAAATATTTACTGAAATTACTCAGTTGAAACTTAAACATTTATAAAGAAGTTGCCATGTTGTTTTCTAAGTTATTAAATTGAGTCAGACTCGCGGGTGAAACGTTCCATATCATTATCTATATTGGTTTAAATATTTGTTGCTCTATCGGCAACGAAAATATATTATGTGAAAATTTCAACTGTCTAGCTCTCACGGCCTATGAGATACAGACTGATGTGCAAACGCACAGACAGCGGAAAATTAGTATTTGTGTCCCGATTTTATTCTTTGGGTACGGAACCTTACAAACAACATTCTCAAATATTCCTCAAATCGGTTCATCGATACCTCTGATAAACCTTTTGCACCTTTCTTTGTTAACGGAGAGCATTAAAAGTGCAACATGCAAACGCGGGACTGGTCTCTAGTTTATTTTTAAAATCAAAGTACTAATTTTATAGGCTTTTATGAAATAAAAAGAGTAGATAAATACTTATTGTAAAAATCAATATGTCACATTATGAACATTCTAGTTAAGGAGCCGGATGTTCATAAGTAAATAAAATAAGAACAAGTTAAGGTTTTAATTCTGTTTCATTATACGTGAATCAATATATGATTTATTAGTCCTTGCTGTTCCTACTTGTCCACGACAAATATAAATTTATATTTTATTTTGAATACCAATGTTAGGATACCTACCTGAAAAATAATTTATAGTAGGATTCAATAACCCAAATAACAATTTTATGATCGGAAATTATGACTTATTTACGCGCGGCAAATATTTATTTTAAGAAAAGTTGTTGCATCTGGCTCTTGCTTAATTATACGTCAAGAAATGATAGGTATCTGATGTGTAAAATATGAAACTTCTTTGAAGAAGGTTCAAATTTCAAACAAAATAAAAAATATTTAAAAATTTAGGAATAAACTAAATTTTTAAATATTTCGAGAAGTATTCTGAGAAGTCCGTCGTTGTTCCATGTCCCACTAGCACACAGCTCATACCGCCAGCATTCCTTCCTGCTCCGAGCGAGCGACCATCTCAACCAACTAATACGAGATATCGATGTTGACCCATTTTATACCACCATCTCAAGTGTGAGGTCCGGCATCGCTAATATATTTTTTAAAAATAATTAATTTACTGTAAATCCTTAATTTTGTATTTTTGTATTTTGTATTCTGTAACTTTGTATTTTGTGTAAGTATTTAGCTTTTATGAATTTTGTTTTAAGTGTAAACTCATTTTAACTAAATGTGGGAACGTGTAATTGGCCTTCTATTTTTAAACTTGAATTTTATTGTTATTTCCTAGCTGTATGTTCTCCTAAAATTTTAAAATAAATAAATAAATAAAAATGTGTCTAGCAAAAAGTTAGAATGTTAACTGAACTAACTATTCTATGTAACTTCTTAGATTTACGCGATTGTTATTACTTAAAATTAAACTGTAAGCGTCGCTATACAAAACCTGCAGTCTGTGAGCATTCCATGGATAAGCCCAACCACTATCTAAGATTTGATACCGTTAAAATCCTAGCAAAAGAGAAACATTTTATTCCTAGGTTGGTAAGAGAAACTATTGAAATTATAAAACACCCTAACTTCAATAGAGAAGATGGTTGGATGCTATCACCAACGTGGGATCCAATACTTAGCAAAATAAAAAAGAACAACCAGCAGACAAATAAGCAGAAACACCAAGACACTGTCAGCGTCTATTGCGTGAACCCGAACAACTATGCGAGAAAATTACGAAACAGATGGCGGTGAATTCTAAAAATCGTTTTTTACTATACTCTATGAAGACATCAATCTCAGTCTACCATTGACCACGGCATTTGTAAAAAGGCCGAAACGTCGGAAAATCAAAATTAATTTAATAAAACGCGTAAAAACCCGTTAAAATTAGTTTAATTTCACTATTCCAAGGCTCACTTGCTAAAACGTTTTAACATGAAATGCTAGTACATAAAATTGATTGTTCGGCGCCGACTGTGACTTTTACCTGAAAGCTTGGAACCGGAAAACAAAAGCTAGAAAGTTTTTGAAGTTTGAAAACATAGGTTCTTACACACTTGTGCGTTCCTGGTTTATTTTTTGACGATTAGAAGAAGAAAGCGTATTTTTATATTTCGCTGGGCGCTTCGATATCGATGGCGCTTTGGTTGATGCGTAATTGAATGCAACTTTCTATAAGACTTTCTGGACGCTTCGATAAATTAGTACAACGTGAATGTCCCGATTAAATGTGATGACACTTTTTGATACGATGAAAATGATGACTGGGTGTTATCAACTATTTGGCTACAGTAGTCGTCACGAAGAATATGATGCTGACTGTACTGCACTTTTTGCTGGTGGTAAATAATTCGCAAAGGTAAGTATGTAATATAATAATTTATTTATAATAATGTTTTTTTTACTATGTGCTTTATACAATGACCTTTTTTTCAAAATGCGGTGTCTTGTATCTGTACTGCAAAGCACAGACAGAAAGAAATTGCAATAATATATATATTGTGATTTATGATCTATTCATTGTAACTTGTCTTAAAAGCCATTAAAATCTATTTAAATTAGCCATGAGATACATAATTAATTTCTAAAATACTCTTTTGCTGCGTTTTTTTGCTAGCCATATTTTAAAGTTTTTTTTCATAGTCAAACAAGAATTAGAAATTAAAACGAAGATTTTTTCGGCCCCGGAGCACTGAAACACAGTCCTCTTGTCTCAACGGAGCGATCACAACTAAACCATGAAACAAAACATGCCTTAGATCCCAGGACAGGTGCGACAGACGAAAGCGTTCTGCGAGAAATAAAAACGTAGTAAGCGCCGAATAAGTTTTAATGTAATAACTCGTAAAGTATACATTATTTTCTAAAATCGCTAGTAGGGTCGCTGGGTAATATAATTTGATAGTATGTAATAAAATATTGGCTCAATAGTATGCATAATATTGGAAATAAATGAATAATAGTTGAAAATTAGAGCTAACTTCGTGATTTTTTTTTATCGAGAAAATTTTATTTTTTTATGTTTTCACTCTGATCAGTCCCTTGGAAATATGCTTTAATATCTATGGTATTTTTTTCGGGTAATTTGTGCTTTGTTTTCTAGGGTAAAAATACAAATTACGACTGGAAATTTACCTGTATACCCCCTCTTAACAGAGCTTTTTGGTCTCCCTTATACAGTTTTACCAATGCGTTACGGATATTTTGACAGCAATTTGCTGCTTCTTTTTTTTTCAATCGTATTGTTTATATTATGACTTGGCGTTATGTGGCAAAGGAAACTTAAATCCTCTGATCTAAGTTTCTTCTTGTGATGTCAAAGCAAAACCCGTGATAAATATTACCCACAAAATAGTATTACATTAGTTACTGTTGTGTCTGTGTGTATGTTTATCTCCTGTATCCTTCTAAATTACGACACGGATTTTGATGCGATTTTCACGAACATTTAATAATAATGTTACTTCGTGAATGTTTTTATGTTTATAAAAATGTTGGTTAAATGTGTCAAAACTTCATATTTTTAACTATAATACATACAGAAAAATATTTGTTTATCAGTCTAAGGGCTGATTTTTCAATAGTCAGATAAATACTAACTGACTGATAAGAGGTATGTTTTCATTGTCACTTCATACATATGTCAAGTATTAATGTTCGACGTGCAATAAAAACATACTGATTTTCAGTCAGATAGAATTTATCTGACTATTGAAAAATTAGCCCTAAGTTTAATATAATTATCGTGAATAAGTCCACAATTAAGATAAAAAATATGTTTTTTACTTACTAGCAAGCGGAACAAGAAAGTCCAAAGCAAGACGCTGGGCTCGCGCCGATCACTCCAGAACCTTCTGTCGCTCTTACACCTGTAAGTAAATTAATACAAAAAGACAGCCTACTTAAATATAGTAAACAGGATTTATAACTTGGCTACTAAAAATAACATTAAATTATTACTACAAACTTTTCAGCGTGAAATACGAAATGAAGAATAACTTTTGAGATTTTACAGGGTTAACTCTAATTTGTTGCGTTTGACATTTATAAACTGAGCAGCCCCCCAAGTCAAGTGACAAGTGATATTTGCGATAGCGAGTGAATAGAGTAAATTTGTATGAAACTGACATTTTTGACAAGCTTGCAATTTGACAGTTTCATACATATTTTTCTATTCACCCGATATCGCAAATATCACTTGCCACTTGACTTGGGGGGCAGAGCGATTGCTGGGGGGCAGAGTCTACTGATTAGTAGAATAATTGAAATAGACAAATTTTTGTTATGATAGTCAAATGGCAAAGAAGTAGAGTAGGAATACAAATAGTCGAAGTATAGTATTATAAAAACATAAACGCTGTTATCTTTTACTTAAAATTAATAAAAGTTATCTTATTACAAAATAAACATTTTAATATTGCGATGTACTCTCTTTTGCAAGCTTATATTGCCGGAGGAAAGTAAAAAAACAGAACCAGTTTCAACTAAACCAAAGGTAAAATTATGAAAATGTTAGATGTAAGATGGAATAACACCCGAGGCTAAACTACAAAAGGGACTGAGGATAATGCTTTCATAGTTACATTTAAATTAATACAAAAAATAAGATTTTAATTTTAAAAGAAATATGACAAGTTGCTGTATTTTACCAGAAAATTTTAATGAATGTAAAGTTAGCAGCATTGTAAGTTTTAAATTTGACGCGTTTTATATTTGTGTCTTTTAGCTTTACTAGCTTACTTATAGTTTTTTAATGTCCCGAGTCACGTCAGATAGATTTACTCAGATAGACTCTTGAAGATATATTTTTGTAATTTAAAATTTATCTTGCAATCCTGTCTCAAATATTATCACGCAACGGCTTATAGTAATGTAATTCTGCTTCTATAACAGAGCTATTAATTGTCGTAAATCATTTATATTTAGTTTTCAGTAAGATCGGCATTGCGTACTTAACCTACAAGACTTATTGTTATTCGTTAAGAAACTTAGGTTATTCATTAGCTTCCTAGATACTCGAATATGCTACCTGGTACATGCTATTGAAAATAACTGTGTAAATAGTCCCTACTTCTTTATAATAAAGTTGTATTCCGCGTAGCGTTGTCGCGAGAACCGCTCGAAGCGCGCGAGCGGCGCGGGCGCAGCCAACGCGTCGCTTCCCGCGCTGGATCAATGCGACGTTTGTACTGAACCGGGAGATGCCACCAACCTTGTGAGGTATGATATTAACATTGTTAGGTATGATAATAAAATAATAACAGTGTCAGGTATGATATTAACAGTGTCAGGTATGATATTAACATTGTCAGGAATGATATTAACAGTTTCAGGTATGATATTAACATTGTCAGGTATGATATTAACAGTGTCAGGTATGATATTAACAGTGTCAGGTATGATGTTGACATTGTCAGGTATGTTATTAATACACTGGACAGCAAATAAACCGAGCCACCCGCTCTCCCGGTACTCTTACCTCATTTTCTAAAAAAGTATGTAACCTACAACTATCAGAATTATACCTACAGAAAGTACGTTTCATGGTGATAAAATTGAGTATAAATTTAATTTATAGTACTGTCACTTCACATTGCAATCAAGCAACGAACAAAATGCTAGCAATTTGCTCTGTTTGATACTTAAGAGTTATTTTTCTTCAGTGAGGCTAGTCTGGTAATTTCTTACAATTTCTTTAGTTTCTGAGCATCGCTTGCTCAAACACGTTTGTTTTTGATACTTTGTTTACTCAATAATGGATACCACAGCTCAAGAGGCAGCTCAAGCTGTAGCACTACTTCAAGCAGGCTTTGGACAACGTGAAGTTTCTCGAAGACATCGAATCAGCAGATCTTCGGTGCAAAGAGTTTATAAACGATACCTAGAGACAGGAGCATTCGATCGCCGCCCAGGTACGGGCAAATCTAGGGCTACATCAGCAGCAGATGATCGTTATATCCAACTTACTGTTTTATGAAATCGTCGCCTCAATGCAGTTCAAGTCCTACATAAGCTACGTGACAAACGCCAAGTGGTCATAAGTTCCGATACAGTCAGAAGGAGACTAGCTGAACAAAACCTTACTCCCAAAAGAGCTGCAACAGGCGCGGCATTAACGGTAGCCCACCGTCGAGCACGACTTGAATTTGCTCGAGAGCATAGAGATTGGACGTTAGGGCAGTGGGGTGATGTACTCTTTACTGATGAGACCAGGGTGAGTCTGCAGAGTTCCTGCTCCAACACGACTTCCAGAGCTACGAAACGCGATTAAAGAAGAGTGGAGTGCTATTCCCAAGATTTCATTGTCAGGCTCGTGAGATCGATGAATACGAGGATGCTGGCAGTTATCCGAGCTAGAGGAAGAAACACTTAATACTGACCAGCAACTTTTTCAATGTGTTTCTTTCTTATTTAGTTTTTTTCCGAGATTACTAACGATTAACACAAACAGAAAATTACTCACCTTAAATAATCTTAAAGAAAATCCAAATTATTTGACGACATTAATTTTGTTTTCATTGATTTTAATCACCATAAAACGTACTTTCTGTAGGTATAACTTTGAAAGTTGTAAGTTACATACTTTTTTAGAAAATGGGATAAGAGTACCGGGAGAGTGGGTGGCTCGGTTTATTTGCTGTCCAGTGTATTATCAGGTATGATGTTAACATTGTCTGTAGGTATGATATTATCATGTTTTTTTCAGGCTTTACAGAATTTGATTTATGTTTACGTTATAACGGGTGTAAAAAGACCATTTCCGAAGCCTGAAACTACATATGTATTCCTAAGCCCAAATAGTAACTAAATTCACTAACAGTATAACCTGAAACACTTTTTTCATTAAGGATTGAAAAGTGATAATCTCAAGCGGGACTTGAGACACTCCAGCAGTCTTTTTATATCCGTATACGTTTTAATCTCAGGAACTACTGAGTGTTTTAAAAAACAAAATGAAAAAAGATTTGTTTCAAATATTCAATATTTAGTCTATAGGTTATATTAACTTTACGCAACGACTAATAGAAGCGGAGCAATGAAAAATGTTAGAAAACAGGGATTTTTCAGAGATTTCCTAGCGTGCGCTGGTGTATCTAGTTTTCGCGAGTGAAATAGCGTAGCTTTGTATATTTCAAATATATCTGGACAGAGTTTTATTACCATATAGATTATTTAGTTTTTTGCCTAAGCTGCGTTGGGGCGATGGATGTCATTAAAACAAAAAGTCGTTTTTTCAAATAACTTATTTGAATGTGTTTATTACTATAGAACTCAAATCAAATTAAATAAAAATACAGCTTACCAACCTTCATCTTGAAGGTTGGTAAGCTGTATTTTTCCTTAACCTTCATCTGCTGTTACCTTTAATAGTTTCCGCCCAGCGATGATGAATCAGTCTGTCAGGACTTTTTATAAGTTTAGATTATGTTTAAGCACATAATAATTTTAATTGCACTAAAACCGAATTACATTCTATAATACGAATACTAGGAGCACCCTGTATAAAATTGTGAGACCGGCAGAACGCCCACAATGTCAGATAATAACACGTATACAATGAACTCCACTTTAAGCAATAATAAAAAAAATAAAAATGCTTTTCTAAGAATAACGCAATTTCTCTGTTTCACTATTTAGTCTCTCGCTTCTTCAAATATTATTAGTTTTAAAATTGTACCCGCGAACCAACCTCGTATTAAATTACTTTTTTCTTTTAGAAAATTATTTTTAAAGAGGTTTCCTTACCTCTGTCTTTTAAAGACATAAGGAAATTAAATAAATTTCAAATAAAGCTAATATTATTTGATAACAAAATATAATTCGTTTCCGTCTCAGAACGGTAACTTTTCATTTCATTGAACTGAAGTTAATGAGGCACCTTTAGCAACTTTTTGATGAAAGACGTTTTTATTTGTGCCGTGGCATTAAAAATTGTAATTAAGGTATCTGCTCTGAGTTGGTTCGAGATGTTTTTAATTACATAACACGTAATAGGAAGATTTTTTAAAAATAATAACGTGATTTTTTCCAGAGATGTTAGGGAGCTCCGCAAACCGAAATTATCGAATACCCGATATAAAAAAATATCCGTATACGTAACCGAATTCGAAATAAAAGTTTCAGATAGTATCGGATAGGTATGGAGCCTATTTGAGTTAAGTTATGACAAGTTGTTTTGCCGCGCGGTGGATGACAAAGGAATTTTGATGAAAATCTAATATCCGTAATCGAAATTATCCGAAACTAACGGATAATCCGAAATTATATCATATCCGTATCCGTATTCTTATCCGGTATCATAATAATTCCAAAATCCGTATCCAATCCGTATCCGAAATTTTATATCCATAACATACCTTTTTTCAGTGGATTTAGACAACGTGGTATAGTGGCGTAATTGTATTGTACATTTTATCAAGACATGCTATGAGTTGCCACATGATTTGTTAAAAAAAAGTGATGATAGTTTTTTTTCCGGTGTACCGATAGTTCAAAGCATATTTATGATTAATTTGTTTATCTCAAGTATGTGAGGGAAAATACCGTAAGGCAATCTACATGGTTGGACGATTTTCCACCAACCCGCACTGAGCCAGTGTGGTGGATTACGACTCAATCTCCTCGCTATCACATTAGAAAATGCCCAACTAGTGGAACAACCTATACAAACAATTTTTCTCTTTTCGTTTTTTTTATCTTCATAAAAGTGTACTAATTATATTGTTTATGTCGTAATGGCTACAAAGCTGGATGTTTGTTACTCTTTCCCGCCAAAACTACTGAATGGATTTCGATGAAACTTTGCAGTAATATAGGTTATCAGAATAACACATAGGGTACTTTTTACCGCGGGAAAACATCTCATTCCCACGGGAAACCGACTTCTACGCGAACGGAGTCGCGAGCGGCCACCAGTGCTGGTATAAATGTCTATCTGTTTGCATCAGATGTGACGAATGCAACAAGCGGTATCACTTCACGTGCCTAGAGCCGCCGCTCAACAAGAACCCGAAGAAACGCGGCTACAGCTGGCACTGCGCCGACTGTGATCCTACGGTCAGTATTCATAAACTACTATAAGATTCTTTTAAGTTTTTTTCTTTAGTAAAAGTAGAACATGTGCCAGAACATGAAAATTTGGGGGGTGTTAGAAAAACCTACTGATAGCGATCATGCGTTTTAAATAATTGCATGACATAGACGATTTATTTTATAAAAAATATGTCAGTTTGTATAGCGATGTCGCTGCGATATCGTTACGTGTCGTTACCGTTACGATAAGTTTTATCTAGTCACTAATTTCGAAAATAAAAGTCATTTAAATTCTTGACCCGTTTATTTTAACACTTTGTTTTTGTTTGCAGGACGTGGAAGATAAATAATGAACTTAGAAGACAGTTTGGAAAATGTACATTTCGTATTAAAATTAAATTTCCTGTAAAATGTATGAAACTGTTTAAGTACAAGTCGGACCGAGTAAGATTTAAAATGGCATTATAAAGAAGCTTTTAAATGTTGGCTTCTTTTACTTAACTCCTTGAATATTCACAAATCTGAGCTTCGAAAGTGTATAATTGAATTAATGTTCGTTTGATCAATTAGGTTGAGGAATTCGTTAAATTTTGTCTACATTTTTATGTAGTTCTAGTCACATTTGGACACTATTTGTATAAAACCTTATCAATTATACAAAAACACAGTTGAAACCAATGTTGGTCAAACTATGTTTTGTTTCTTTTAGTTGTTATACATATTGACAGGGACAAATCATATTTTCCAAATGTAGGTTTAAAATACGTTTATGTATAAGAAGGTTAGTATTTTCTTTAATTCTCTGCGAGAATTTTTTTATAGCTTTGTTTAAGGTGTACATTGAAAAGTGAAGCTTTTTGTGAGTCTCCTTTAGGTTATCGACATACATTATGTATTGAACTTGCATTTGTAAGATAGTTTACAATAATATTTTGCATAGTATTAAAATATGTAAGAATATAATGTGTTTTTTTTCGTAACCTGTGTTAACCTTTAACTCAGGCGAAGTTGGTAGAGAAAATTGCGGGCGTGAGTATAAATAAATTACTATGAGAAGCATTGTTTGAACAAATTAAATTAGGTTTATTGTCGGTGCCAGCTTGTGTGGAAAACACCTTAAGGTGATGGGGGGAAGTGCCAAAATTGAGGAGAGTTTGTGAAGTACACCCGAGGTGGGAACAATGTGGTGGGGCGGAGGCATTGTCGGTGCGGAGGGGTCGCAATTTTTTTCATCTATAAGTAAAAGGGGAATCGCTAAAGTTATAAGGGCACGCAGGATTGCCTTGCTCTTGATTGAACATCAAAAATATTTCTTGTTTACTTGCATAGGGCTTTTTTGCACATTTCAGATTATATCCGGACACGTAGGTACATTAGCGATATTTGAAGTGTTGAAGCAAATAAGAATTATTAAAACATATTGTAAAACTTTTATGTAACCTACATCAAACCTTTTTTATCATACCTTCATAATATGAAGAATAAAAAACATAACGTAATAACATAAACAGCGCTACTCCAAACTTCTAAGAGCGAAGCATTGTTCGCTTTACACGATCTGCCCTCCGCAGTTTGAACTCGGCGTCTTACTAAGTATATTAACTGTACATTGCTGGCTGTTGACGCTGCGGTGAAAACAGTAAACAAGTGAGGTAATCAATGGATGCTGAATTGTTTACATTGCGGCGTCGTCGCGGAAACTAATGAGTACCTATAATAGTTGGGAAATCTTGCAGTAATTGATGAGTTTGGGTAGGTACCTACGAGTATCTAATTTGATATTACTGCTCCAGAGCCTTTATCTGTGTCTATAGAAATCAGCCAAGTGCGTCTCTGGATTTTCAATTTTCATATTATTATTTTTTTACCATACATTGGCCAAGGTGTCCGAGTTTTTTGTGTCCGAAATGTCGTCGACCCTATTATTTACCGTTGCTTTTTTAATTCAAAGCCTACTGTCTCATTAAAATTCAATCATTATTTTATACATATCAACTCAAAAAAAGTTACAGCGGACACATAAACTCCGTTGAACTAGTGGAATAAAAAAGTGGAGTTTCTGATTTTAATACAAAAATAAAAAAAAATTGTAAATACAAAAATTTTAGCCAAAATGTAATTTAATATGGCATAGTAAAAATAGATTATAGCCCGACCTATCCACTATTACCTTTTTGCTACTTTCCCTCCAAACACCCTGTATATAATTATATTTTTTATTCTTAAATTAATGGTTTTTTGAGTAATAACCAGTTTTCGGAAGGTTTATTTTAACACCCCTATATAGTATAGTCCTACCAACAAGCCTCCTCCCTCAAACATAGAAAAGGTAGATACCTAGATAGATACTATCTTATTACGAACTCTCTTTGTCAGTAAATTGCACGCGTTCCTTTCTTTGGGCATCACTGAAATATTCATCATCATTGTGCAAGTCTTCTGTAGGCATTCTATTCGCGCCAAACTTCAGTTTGTTTTGTTCAAACTTAACGTGGCGCCCCTCCGTATAATAAGTTTGTATGTGCAACTTAAATATTCCCACATACCCGCCCGTTTTGAAGCTTTGCTTAATTCAGTAGAAAATTATGTAGTCTAAGAGCTAGGTGAAAAGAACTAGTTTTAGTAAAGATGGTGCGGGATATTTTGTGTGAAAGGTGTGATATAAGTATATTTAGCGTTTGTTATTCGTAAGTAGGCAAGTAATTGATTGTTAATGGTTTGTTGTTAGTAAGAACATTATTATTTTGAAGCAACTAGCTATTCGAGTTGCAGAAAAAGACAAATTCATTAGATGGAACTTACCCCATGTTCATAACCACAGTTAACGATTATTACAGATTCTCCCTCTCTGTCTATAGTTGATGTCACTGAAACAATCGCAGATCGCCCTGCAATGGAAAACGCGGGTAGTCTGCTAATGTTTGTGTTTGGTTCCAACATCTGTGGTATTATAGAGCGCAGCAACAACCTATTATTTCAACCAGTGGAAATTAAACTGCACGATGAAGACATAATAGAGCTAAATGAAGACGCGCTTATGAAAATTAACATAGATATTTGTTAAAACTAGAGTTGAACTTTGGTTGTGGAATATTAATTTGCAGTTTGAGTGGCTTAAGTAGTGTTTTGTTTGAATTTCAGAATGTAAACATACGTATGTTTAAAAATTGGTTCACTAATTTTGGTTTAAATTGGTTTTACCAAAAAATGAAATACCTACAGAATGCTCTTTTGAAGAATAACGATTGTACAAACAACTAATCATTTGACATGATTCATTTAGCAAACTTATTATTTTAAAAATTTTACTGTTCAAATTAGAAGTAAAGTTCCTAAAATATTCATTGGACAAGTATTACGTTACTAAAAAGGTTTTTTTTATAAAATGACGGGAGATAAACTGTTACTTCATAAATCAGGCACATTGCCGAATCATCCTTGAAGTTAAAGGGCGACCATTGTTACATTAAACGTGAATAAATGGATAATGTGTGCAATAAAATATTCGGGAAAAATGCATAAGAGCCGAGTTATGTCTATTTGTTATGTAGAATGTAAATAAGCTTTGCTCACGTTTCATTTTCACTGATTCTCAGACTTCTGTTGCCCAAAACTGTTAAGTAGGTACCTACTTAAGTTATGTTTAGAATGTCTTTTTTTTTCTAATCAATAACGTTAGATATGCAATCCTTTCTGCCAACTGTAATGTAATGATTAAGTGAGTAACTCTTACAAGTAGGAAGCGGTTTACCACTATGGACATTAATAAAAATTACACAAAAACTGATTTTTTTAAGTTTTTCTTTTACGTCACGTAAAGATTAAACGTAAATATTATACGTTTAATATTAAGAAAAATCGCTTACCAATCTAATAGCCTCTCTAAAAATATCGTGACCAACAAAAATCTCCATTTAGCCGAAAGTCGTTTGTAGATAATTGAGAATTGATGATCTCAAATCATTAAAATACTTCTGGTTTGATTAATTATTCCTATTCAATTAAGTGGAAGGACAATATGCTTTGAGTAGTTAGGTAGGTATATTCAAGTGTTATAGACATCGGAAGCATAAGAGGTAATGTCATGATGACATGTTATGACAGCTATTCTGACATTGGAAATGATTATTCATGGGGTTGGCCATGTTGTGTATTTTACTGGCTATCTTATTATGTAATAAATACCTACACCAATTGGCTATAGTGTAAAGTAGCTGTTTAATTATAACTTACGCACAGAAACGTGCTCTGAAGATAATTACCTACTAATAAAGAAAAAAAAACTAATTATTTAGTAACCAAATAATACTCTTTAAATTGAATAAAAACCTAGACAAAAACACCTAAGAGCTTTTATTCTTTTTGAAATAATAAAAAGCTTTGCGATAAATGAAATAACTATAAACCCACCTGCTTCATCAAAAATATTGTTCAAGAGTACCTACATAGAGGAAATCTTACGCTTTTAAATTAATCAAATTAAAACAGTTAATTAAGAACAGCTAAGTAATCATACTTCTGTTTTTATTTAATTAAACAATCTCAAGCAAGTTGCCAACTTAAGATTTTAGTATTTACCTACCTACTGAATAATATGGTTTGTTTATTACTTTGTCTTAATTGTATCGTAATATAAAGTACTTTGAGTATAGGTATTGTATTTTTGATCTAAATTGAATGTTAACCTGAGGTCTCACGGTGCTGGATTGGACGCACAAAGTATGTTAAGTGCGCATAAATGGTGCTACAAAATACAAAACAATATTTCGAGCATAAGTTAGACTAGGGGAAAATGGAAACATTATAAAACCATGTCACTCCCTTATAAATTTATAACATAGCCTTATATCTTTAAAAAAATTTTTAGATTCGGCCACAGTAGGTACGTAGTTAATTTTTTGCAAGTTAATAGTACCTATAGTCTGAGTAGTACCCAAGTAATATTAATTAATTTATTTTTTATGAAAAATTCTTGTGGAATCAGAATAATTCACCTGCTCTTTTAACTGGTATATTATCAAATTAATGAGTAGAATACATAAAAATCGAATTTTAAGGAATAAAATATAAAATTTCAGAGCAAAAGCCACTAATGAAACACCCTGCGTGCAAGCGCGTGTGGACCAATTCTTAATCTATGTAGGTAAGTAGGTATAGGTACTTCGATGAAAAGTTTGATAGGTATTATGAGCCCTTTGATATTTCTAATCAAGTTTTAAGAAATTCTTTTGCTTTATTTTTGAAAAATGCTTCGTAGATGGAAAATAATAACGGAAAGTACGTCATATCGTTTCCAGCGAAAAACCCTCGTTACTGAACTTAACGAGCGGTAATACGTGTGGTTATATAGTTTTAAATTGTGAAGGATACTGGCTGATTAGTACCCAGCTGATAGTTACGAGAATCGCCACTTAGCCGGTAAATTGGGAATCGATTTTCATTCATCGAGAAATAAAGAGGTGCACTTTAAATGAACGTGATCGTGCCGCCGCCGGCGGAAAATGTTTTGTCGAAAATTTTGCAGTGAAATGGTTCCATATATTGATTTACCTTTGATGTACCTATGTATTTATATGGTTATAGATTGAAATTGGATTAAGGGCAAATTTTCGCTTTAAAAGAGTGGTGGATTCATCCCATCCATTCATTGCATCCAACTAATATTGTAAACGTGATAGGATGTACCTACGTAAGTTCATTTCTCTTTAATGAAATATCTGTAGGGACAGCGATAATGCCATGTCGGCAGAAGCGCGTCGACGTTAAATTCAGTCGATATTCGTCACCCGTACAGTAAGGTAGTTTTAATAGCATTCTTGGGTTAAAATAAACGACTCAGTTTTTATATATGCTGTTTGATTTATTGGACATAGCAACCTTAAACAGAGGTAGTTCAGACAGTAATTTCTTAAGGTAGTTTAGAGTAAAAGAAACCTTAAAGTGGTGACCCCGACAATTAAACCTACTGTACGGGTGGAAAATAAGTGGCGGCTCATAAACAATTTCAATAAAGAGACAGTTAAGTGGTGAAGTGAGTAAAAAAAAATGGCGCAAGACACGAAGCCAGAGCTATACGTTTTATCGGTCAGCTCCAGGATACCAGAATTCTGGACGGACCAACCAGCCTTATGGTTCGTTCAGTTCGAAGCGGTCGTAACTCCACAGAAGCAGTCGGACGAAAGCCAATACCAACTGTTAGTGGCTAAGCTCGGAAAGGACGTTCTGCAGCAGGTGCAAGACATTGTCACGACACCTCCAACCACCGAGAAGTACAGCGCTCTGAAGGCAAGATTATTAAGCGTGTATGAAGAGTCGGAAAACAGGCGAATCCAAAAGTTGGTTTCTGACATGCAGCTAGGAGATCAGCGCCCATCGCAATTGCTGAGGAAGATGCAGAGTTTATCTGGTAACCGGATGAACGACGACACCTTGACAGTCTTATGGCAGAATCACCTTCCAACATCGGTCAGAGCAGTGTTAGCAGCATCAGAGCTGAAGGACCTGACCAAACTGGCGGCAGTTGCAGACAAGGTGCTGGAAACCGTGCAGCCTAGTTCGATCGCGGAGGTCAGTAGCAGTTCCAACGGCAGTAGCGTAGCCTCTCAGTTAGCCAAGCTGAGTTTGGAAGTAGCAGCAATGCGCAACGAGAGGAGGCAGCAGGTGAACCGTGGGCGTTCCAGCTCACGTAGCCGTGGTTACCGTAACCGGAGGGGAAGCCAAAGTCGGAAGCGTACACCTCAGGATGCAGACTGGTTATGTTTCTATCACTTTCGGTTCAAGACAAGAGCAACAAAATGCGTTCAGCCATGTAACTGGAAGGGACAAAAACCGGGAAACTAAACGCGATGCAGCCTAAGGCGGATTGCTGCATCAATAGTGTGAACAATCGCCTATCAATTAGAGACAAAAATAGTGGAATGCATTTCCTAGTGGACACTGGTGCCAACGTTTCTGTTTTACCTAGAGAAAAGTGTGGTTATAGGCGCGAGTGCAGTGATTATGTACTGTATGCGGCAAATGGTTCAAAAATTTCAACATATGGTGTAAAATCAATTGAGTTAAACTTGAATTTAAGGCGAGCTTTTCGCTGGACATTTATTATAGCCAATGTCAAACAACCTATATTAGGTGCAGACTTTTTAAGCCACTATAGGTTGTTAGTCGATTTGAGCCGTAAATGTCTAGTCGATCAGTTAACGCAATTACATACTGTAGCTAGTATTAAGGAATGTATAGAACCATCAATCAAAACCATTGACATTAATCATCCTTATAATAACTTATTGAACGAATTTTCAGAGTTAACAAAACCTTTGTCATTTAGGGAAGCACCACAGCATACGGTACTACATTACATAGAAACGACGGGTCCACCGGTGCATGCCAGAGCAAGACCTTTACCTCCTGATCGTTATAGAAGAGTGAAGGAGGAGTTTCAGGTAATGCAAGACTTGGGGATTTGCAGGCCCTCGAACAGCGCTTGGGCAAGCCCGCTGCATGTGGTGCCTAAGAAGAACGGGGATATCCGGCCTTGTGGCGATTACAGGCAACTCAATGCCGTCACCAAACCGGACCGTTACCCTATCCCAAGACTCCACGATTTCACATATTTGCTGACAGGTAAGAAGATATTTTCCCGAATAGATATAAACAGGGCATATCATTTTATTCCTATAGCTCCAGAGGACATCGAAAAGACCGCGATCATCACACCGTTTGGTCTCTTCGAATTCCCGAGAATGACCTTCGGTTTGAGGAACGCGGCACAGTCTTTTATGAGATTTATGAATCATACTGTATTAAATGGACTTGATTTTCTTTTTGCTTATATAGACGATGTAATCATAGCTAGTGAGATCGAGACGATACATCAAGAACATCTGCGAATATTGTTTGAGCGTTTACAGAAATTTGGAATCACAATTAACGTAGAAAAATGTTGTTTTGGCGTAAATAAATTAGAATTTTTAGGTTTCGAGGTTACAACTAGTGGCATACGACCTTTACAGGAAAAGGTGCAGGCAATTGTCGATCTGCCTAGACCTGAACGCGTAGACGAATTGCGACGTTTTCTAGGGATGGTTAACTTTTACAGGAAACATATCCCAGGTGCAGTCAAGAGCCAAGCTGTTTTGAGTAAATATCTACATAAAACCAAAAAGAATGATAAATCACGTATTAGTTGGTCTGAAGAGGCTGACAAGGCATTTCAGTGTTGTAAGGTGCAGTTGCAGAATGCGGTAACGTTATCGTACCCCGTGAGTGAAGTCCCTATATCACTCATGACGGATGCGTCGAATACATGCGTAGGCGCAGTACTTCAGCAAAAGGTAAATAACATCTGGACACCTTTAGGTTATTTTTCAAAGAAACTTAGTGAAACGCAAGCACGTTACAGTACCTATGATAGAGAGTTGCTAGGTATTTATTTGGCAGTTAAGCATTTCAGAAAAATGTTTGAAGGGCGTGAATTGATAATCTTCACAGATCATAAACCCCTGACTCATGTTTTCAGCAAAGTTGGTTCTGATTCCGAGACTCCGAGAAGGACGAGACAGATTTTATTCGTTAGCGAGTTTACAACGGACATTAGGCATATTAGCGGCGATAACAACTGTGTTGCTGACACGTTGTCTCGGGTCGCGACAATTTCCTGTCCCACGAGTCTTGACTACACACAACTTGCAATCGCGCAAAACAACGACGAGTACATAAATAATATAACACCCGAGGTATCAGGTAGCAATGTGTGCATTCGCAGAATGGTAATGCCAGGCACTGATAAATTTATTTATTGCGAAATATCTAAGGCTATAGTCAGACCGTATCTACCTATAAGTTTCAGGAAAGCAGCGGTTGATACAGTACACAATCTTAGCCATCCAGCTACAAGAACTACAAGGAAGATGGTTACAGATCGTTTCTTTTGGCCAGGAATGAATCGCGACATAAATAGGTGGGTTAAAACTTGTGTAGGTTGCCAGCGAGCAAAAATCAATCGACATACAAGTACAGAATTAGGTGAATATCCAGAAGTAGATCGTTTTCAGCATATCCACGTGGACATCGTAGGCCCGTTACCAGTTTCACAAGATGGATATCGCTACTGTGTCACTGTAGGTACCTATCCAGGTATACGCGTTGGCCGGAAGCTTTTCCGTTAAAGGATATTTCGGCGGAAACGATGGCAAAAATGATTTATGAAGGCTGGATTTGCAGATATGGTTGTCCAATTCGTTTAACATCTGATCAAGGTAGGCAATTCGAAAGTCAATTATTTACAGAACTACTAAAATATTTAGGTGTGCAGAAGATTCGCACAACAGCGTACCACCCACAGAGCAATGGTCTAGTAGAGAGATGGCATAGATCTTTAAAGGCATCGTTGATGGCTCGTTTACAAAACTGTTCTTGGGTTGATGAGTTAACAACAGTTCTATTTGGGTTACGAGCAGCCGGACGTAGTGATACAGGCGTTAGCGCAGCGCAGTTGACCTTTGGTCGAGCAATGCGTTTACCTTGCGATTTTATTGAGGCTGGTTGCAGTGTAAAGGGTGATGTAAGTATAACATTAGAGAAAATTCAGCAAGCCGTAGAGAAAAATCGACCGATAGTAAAAGCACATTCAAGTAATCAAATTTTTTATAAGCCAAAAGATTTAGATACATGCGACTTTGTTTTCGTTCGCGATGATACTGTTCGTAGGCCGTTAAAAACTCCCTACGACGGTCCGTTCAAAGTAATCAAAAGAAGTTCAAAAGCTTTTACTATTCAGTTCGACAGAAGACAAGCTAATATTTCTATAGATCGATTAAAACCGGCATATTTGTTGAATGATGACATCAGTTCGAGAACACCCTGTACACCGAGTAACATCACTACTACAGGTATTGTACAACCACAGCAAGAGGAACGAAAATCGCGCAGTGGTAGAATAATTAAGCCACCAGTGCGTTTTAAAGACCTACATTTTAGTAATAAATAGTATTGTAGTTTGAATTCTTTTTTATTACACTATTATTTCAGAGGTGAACAGCTACTTTTCAGCAACTAACTATGGGTAACTGGAGTAGCAAGAACGAGCAAGTAGTGGTTAACGCTAATGTACAGGCTCAACTGGACCAGAAGCAGAAACACTTAGAGGCAATGAAGAGTAAATATGATGTTATGGAACCTCTAGTTATTGCAGTCTCAATCTGCGTTATGTTGGTAATTTTGTGTTTGTGTTGTACTAAGTGCTGTAGTCAACTTAAAAGTTGGGTCAAAAAGCAGTTGATGACGTGGCAGCAAAGCAGTGTATCAGTTTTTCCAGTCCAGGTGCAGCCGACTAAAAAGGAAACAGGAGAGGTACCTACAAGGATAGTTTATGCGTAGGTGATATTTTTTTATATACATTTTATATACATGATTTACTTACCTTACATTTTTTTTACAGATTTTATACATATATATTTTTTTTTCATCTGTGTTTCATGTCCTATTATACTTACATATTAATGTATGCGCATTTATACCTACATATTAATGTTAATGTCCTAGTTTGATTAAAATGTTATTCTGATTGATGGTTCAGACTTCGATGTTCAGAATAAAAATTGTAAAATCTTACATGTAACTAAAGGTATTTTTGTATACTACGATATAACTTACTTAGTTATAGTTCATTAATTTTATTTCTTGTACTATGTTTAATAAGTACTTCATATAAATCTAAAAATAGATTATGTTTGTAATTCACTTTGCATTGTATCGAGTGCAGTAGGTATTGTTTTGTATCATGCATTATACTAAGAATGTTACTGTAAACTGAAACGCAGACATAGCGTCAGCATATTTATGTAGTACCTAAGGCACGATAAGTGCGCTTTTGAATTGTGTTTTAAAATTGTTGGTAATTCTACTTATGTATTAGTTATAGAATATTTTTTTTGTGAAAAATTTTTAATGTATAAAATTTTAGGAAGGGTGTACTGTAGGGACAGCGATAATGCCATGTCGGCAGAAGCGCGTCGACGTTAAATTCAGTCGATATTCGTCACCCGTACAGTAAGGTAGTTTTAATAGCATTCTTGGGTTAAAATAAACGACTCAGTTTTTATATATGCTGTTTGATTTATTGGACATAGCAACCTTAAACAGAGGTAGTTCAGACAGTAATTTCTTAAGGTAGTTAAGAGTAAAAGAAACCTTAAATATCTAAGTACCGAATGGAATGGATATTAGATTGGTCTTTGGGTTGATTATACCTAATCTAGAGTACGGCGATTCCAAAAACACTTATACAATTTTAAATTCTATGAGAACTGAATTAATATATTATTAGGTACGTGTAAAATAACGAACCTAGATCTACAACGGATAGAAAAATCGGTACTTATGAAACGTCATCCGTACCTAGGTTCTTATATAAACAAGAATTTACTTCGTACCTAATATGAAAAACTGAGATTTTAAGCTGCATACAAACTGAATCTGCTTCGTCGTATAAATTGGATTTTACTATTGGATTTCCGCAGTACAGAGGAATTCTACAATCCCATTTGTTTGACATCAAGGCGCTGTACAAAAACCATTGACTTCTGTCGGCAGTTCGTTACGGGCGGCGTCGGTGCCAATATTAAATCTATATTGTGCATGCCAAGGGTACAGCTATGGTACTTACAAATTCAACTTTTAGGTACAGGTACTCTTAAAATCGGCTGTTATACGGCTGTTGGTTTTTACGTGAAACTTCTATAGGTTAGACGATATAGACCAAATTGTTACGGTTCTGTTTTTACCAAGTTTAACATCAATAATTAGAAAAGTATTATAAATACAATTTACTGCACAAGACACTAAGTTAATAATGCCTAACTTTTCCATTTAAATTGAATAAATCCATTACAAAATTGAGTTGAAAAATGCTACTTATTGTAAGAGGCATAGTTACCTATTAGTTTTAGTTCGAAAGGGACTAAAAACCTTTTCTACAAATTCGGGCTGCACCTTGAAAATAGCAGGTATTGTACCTACTGAAAAACAGGATAACATAGAATGGTATCTACGAAGGTTTTGAAAGCAATTTCACAAGGAATTTCGAGGCATCTTTCTCCAATTTGCTGCGATAGTAAGTGGATTTTGGAATTTCATAGTTAGGTACTTAAGTACTATAGTTTGGTATGCTAGGAAGCTTGTCTTAATTGACAAATTACAACTAAAAAACTAAGAAAAAAAAACCGGCCAAGTGCGAGTCGGACTCGCGCACCGAGGGTTCCGTACAAACCTGCAAAAACTACTTAAAATTTTAAGCTTTTCGGAATTTTTCTGTTACCTGTGCTGTAAGCTATTGCTTCTTACCAAATTTCAAGATTCTATGTCAACGGGAAGTGGTCTTTAGGTTTTAATTCCCGTGCGTGTAGTTGCGAGTTTCAAAATATGCGGTATCAATGGTTGTACTTTTGCGTTTTGCGTTTTTGCGTTGACTTAGATTTTTTTTTTCACGGGTTAAAGGCAATTAGATCTAAGTATTAGATACTTATGAATTCCAACTTATAAGTTTATATTTATTAAAAAAAAATATATTTTGTAATGTAACTAAAAATTTAAGGTTTTCGGAATTTTTCCTTTATGTGTGCTATAAAACGTTGCTTCATGCCAAATTTCAAGATTCTAGGTCGACTGGAAGTACCCTTTAGGTTTTGATTCCCTTGCGAGTACTTGCGAGTTTCAAAATATGCAGCTTAAATGCTGTTTCTTTTGATTGCGTTGACATAGAAGTTTGATTTTGTTACAGCTTAAAGGTATTATAGACCTGAGTATTTGGTATGAATTTCAATTTAATACCTCTACGCATTTATGAGGAAATGGGTAGTAAGGTTAAAATTATTAAAAAAAAAATATTATGTGATGTAACTAAAAATTTATGGTTTTCGTAATTTTTCCTTTATCTATGCTATAAGACGTTGCTTCGTACCAAATTTCAAGATTCTGAGTTCACGGGAAGCACCCTGTAGGTTTTGATTCCCTTGCAAGTGTCGACTTGCGGCATAATTTGCGGCATAAACGGCTGTATCTTTTGATTGCGTTGGCTTAGAAGTTTGATTTTTTCACAGCTTCAAGGGACAGTAGACCTGAGTAATTGATATAAATTTCAGCTTCATACCTCCACGCGTTTTTGAGAAAAAGGGTCTTGACAGACGGACGGACGGACAACAAAGTGATCCTATAAGGGTTCCGTTTTTTTTCCTTTTGAGGTACGGAACCCTAAAAATGTATTGTTTTAGTTAAAAGTCGTTGTCTTCCCCATAAGGCGTATATGTTTAGATTTTAATGCAAAATTCAAACTGTGTTTAATTAATTACCTACTAGCTTCAATATTAGTTTAGCTTCGGTCGGTGGATGTATTTCAATTTTGTTTAAGTTGCTAAGTCGCCCGACGGTTATTCGTCGGTAATATCCTCTAGTGGGAGTTATAATCTTGTTTTATCTGACGGTGAATTTGCTCGAGGAAACCATCAGGCGCTAGAGCTTCCTGCGGTTATTAATAATTAGCGTTGTTGAGTAGATCATTACGATTAATACGAGATTTTATTTATGGACTGAAAGTATTTTTTATGTAATGTATTTTTAATGATAATACCTATGTAGGTTATTATCTGAATTTGAACAGGTAACTTAGTAGAATTTAAAATGAGCGGCTTTTAGAAAGCTTTAATTAGAAGTTCGTATACCTAAGGTTTCATATACTTAGTGAATTTAAAAAAAGCCTTTTTCCCAAAAATATTTTTGCGTACCTACACTTTCATAATTACTTAATCAAAAAATTTATAATTAGGTAGGTTGCTTTCTTAGCAAAAACAAAGAAAATTATAGGAAAACACGAGATAAGTAGGTATAATATAATTACACGAGTTCTACATATATTTTTAACATACTTTTTAAAAACACTGGATTTTACAACTCCTGAGAGTATTGATAATTTTGTAAAAAAAAACATAAAAATATTAATGGAAAATTGTTCAACAACTTATTTCATGTTCCAAAAATGATTTCACCAAAAAGGAGTTCTTTCGCTTCGGCCCCACGAAAGAGAAATAATTAATTTTATTTTCGCATGCATTTCAAATGAAATATTTCGGACGGCGTACCTACAGCTAGGGATGTGAAGTTAATGAAAAAATATCTATTTTTTCACAAGAAAATCGATATTATTATATTATTCAAAGTACCTACTTGCTTTTTCTTATCATCCAAAAAATAACCAATTCAAAACTAAAAATCGAAGTTTAGTTTTATTTATCATAATTAGGTACCTATATAATGTAATAATGAGCATCCCAACAAAATGACAAAGTTTTCGTCTCAAAAACTAAAATATAAGTCTAATAATAAAAACAATATCGATGGGCGTAAATTATATTATCAATTTATTAAAAATCAATTTATATTACCATAAAAATCGATAGTAAAACATCTATTATAAAATTCGATTATTTTTAACATCCCTATGTGAGGAAGGTGAAATCCTAAAGGAAAAGGTTATACTTAATTGCTCGTTTTATTTTATGACAAAATATTGTTTCTTAAAAAACATAGGTATTTATGGTTGACAGATTGTTGGTATTTAAAAACCTATTTTTTATTAACCTATTTTGTGAAATGCTGCTTCACTAGTAAGAGTGCTATGCGTGCCTACCTATTTTTAATATATGCATTAACACTAGGTAAACTTATTTATTAAAAGCAGTAACACTTTTATAAACGCATTCCATTTCCTAGTCTTTGATCTTTCCGATTCCTGCAAACCTGAAAAGTTTTATTTAAATGGCGACAGAAGTGTTTGTATGTAGGTACCTAGGTCTCAGGTTTTCCCACGACTGCGAAAGAATTTTAGATTTCTTCTTCCCCCATCTGGTTTACGGTTGGGTATCTCGGACCCGCTTCATTGGAGTCTGGCTGACAGCTGAGAGGTTAATATCTTTTGAGTCACTGCACTTTTTCGGTACAATAAGCACGAGGGCGCAGAGTGGAGTTTTCACAAGATAGGTTAACTGATTTGACAAAATAGTAGGACGACTTTGAGTTTTGATCTATGAGAACGAAATAGAATAATTTGGATAGTTTTCATTATCATGTTAGTCTTGCGTAGACTGCTGTGGCAAAGCATAATATCTAATTTTGAAAGTTCGTCTAACTAACCTCAGTATAGCTTCTTAAACTACCTACTTTCATAAATTATGGAGGTGTTTAGAAAGCTTCGATGGCGTGAGGTGTTCTGAGCTACAATATGGTGCCCCACAAAGTTACTACGTGACCAACATGCAAGCAGTTAGGGACACCCTGGATTACGTAGGTGACATCACAAACATATTATATTACTAGCTTATGCCCGCGGCTTCGCACGCGTTAAAGTCGGAGTAAAACCCCTTTCCCTATACTACGTTATTATACATATAAACCTTCCTCTTCAATCAATCTATCTATTAAAAAAAAACGCATCAAAATACGTTGCCCAGTTTTTAAGATTTAAGCATACATAGGGACATAGGGTCAGAGAAAGCAACTTTGTTTTATACTATGTAGTGATTGTATGAATGGGTATTAGATGAAAACTTTGAAAAGGTTGATTGATTGTAACGTGTTGTTTAAATCCATACTAATATGAGAAAGCTAGTTATTTTTTAATTTGTTTGAACGCGCTAATCTCAGGATCTACCTACTGGTTCGAATTGCTGCGTGAACGGTGATGGTTACGCAAAAGTTTAAATAGTTTTTCAATAGTATTTCATTTTGCCGGCGAAACCACGGGGCACAGCTATGGGATTGTTAACCTCAATGTTAAAAGTTTGTCGTATATAACAGGTGTAAAAAGACCACTTCTGAACCACACAAGACCACACCGAAATGAGTAGCAAACACCTGTGAAAGTGTACAGTGATTGAAGAATTCAATAAAAAGCATAGCCACTTGCCGGGCTGCTTTCCAAGAAGTCACAACAATCTGCAGTTTCATTACTATCGTGTTACTGTGGGTGAATTATAGATAGGCAAATCTCCTATCCAACACTGTTCTGTGAAAGAATAAGAAATGAGAAACATGTTTAGGCTGATGACCCAGATGTCAATGCCTTAATTTAATTTAAAAAAAAATGTCTACGCATGCGCAATGGATGGAGATGAAGCAAGATGGAAGCAAGAAGGACGGAAGGAATGCACATGTTTTATTCCTTTCATTTTTCGTAATATTGTTATGGTTTTTATGATGTTTGTGTGTATTATCATTATTTATCTTAGAAAATTATAGAATTTATATTATTATTAGATTAGATAACATATTAGAAAGATTAATATTATAATTATGTTGGTACTTTTTCAAATCTCGGTTTCAGTGTAGTTTGCACATCATACTACCACGCACCCCTATGAAATTCACGTGCAAATGTATTTCAAGTTTTTGCCAACCCCCCCCCCCCTTTTAGGGCTTGTTTTTTTTTACCCTATAACCTGGTCCATAATTTTCTCTACATAATAGTAAAAGTTTCATCAAAATCCGTCCAGCCGTTTTCGCGTGATGCTCAGCCAAATAAACAGATAAACAGACAAAAATTCTAAAAACTATTGGAACGTGTTCTGTTATCAATTTTAGTATCCCCAATAAATTTTTTTTCGAATATCTTTTATGTACAGACTTTCCATCCTCTTCAGCTTTATTATATGTATAGATAAGAGTAGAGTGGACGGCGATCGGCTGATTAAAAATTGCACAATAACAATATTTTCTAGTAAAATTATCGTTTTGTAAAACATTTCTTGTCCGTTTGCGGCATCATAGCTGCAAAAGCAATTATTAAAAATGTTTTTGTGACTTAATATTTTAGGGAAAGATATTTTATATAACAAAGGTTTATCAGTTTCTCTTATTGAATTTCGTTAAAAATGAATGCCTCGGAAACGCAAAACACAATTGGTTTTCCTATCTGAATCAGTAATCATTCGCCTCCATATTTCTTGAAACATACGATATTAAATTGTTTTTTACCGATGGAAATTGAATATGATTGAAATGTAAGGAATATTTCAACGAGTACGTTTCATTGAAGGTCCATGTGTCAGTATGAAATGATGATTGAAGTGGCTTTGGAATGAGCATTAGATTTGCTGAAGACAACCATATTATTGGATCGACTGATAGACATGCTAAGGTACACGCAGGCTTAATGACAGTCTTCTATTTAAATTTTTCAACCAAATTAGAGTGTTGTGTACACAAGTATTTAATACTGTACCTACTGGACAGATTTTTATTAAAACATCGAAGGTAACAGTAAAACAAAAACAAAATTAATTTGAATAATCATATAAAACATATAACAATAAAAAAACATGCATTATGTAAGCGGTGTTCCATTCATATATCCAATTTAATTCATTTTAGGTATCAGGTTTACAGGTTGGTAATTACCACGCGGAAACCCTATGCTAGTTTTCCGAATATACGAGTACTTTCAATACAACGAATTGTTTATTGTCTTTAAAAACATATATACTTAACCTACAATCTTAACAACAATATAAGTATATATAACTAACGCAACTTCTGTACCTGTCTGTGCGTGATTGATGGGAGTTGTTCGGCCCAAGTCTAACTTCTGTTTATTGAGACTGAACTTGCAACTAACAAATTCCCCCTTTTCTCTTTTCTAATACTCCTTGTTTACAGAAATTGCCAACAATGACACACAAAAAAAAGTTTTAAGACGTACTTTAAAAAAATATATTATGTTGCTATGGTTGTTCTGTGTCAATATGCAGATTAATCTTACTAATATTATAAATGTGAAAGTTTGTGAGGATGTATGGATGGATGGATGGATGGATGTTTGTTACTCTTTCACGTAAAAACTACTGGATGGATTTTGATGAAACTTTACAGTAATATAGCTTATACATCAGATTAACATATAGGGTACTTTTTACCGCGGGAAAACTTTTCATTCCGACGGGAAACCGACTTCTACGCGAACGGAGTTGCGGGCGGCCACTAGTTAAGCATAAATCATAGCTATATTATTGTAGTTGACGTTCAAGTTTACTTTCGAGTTAAAACATAGCACAATAATGGAAAAAAATGATTTTATCGTGCTTTACTTCTTTGTCGGTGACAACATTTTCACTTCAATATTATAATATTTTCCCAGAAGAGTCCTGAGTAAAATGGTATGCCCACTTCCTTAATATTTACAAAATAATAAAGTAAACCAATTAAACGTAAATCCACAAGTTTCTTCTTCAAAGCTTATATGAGGTTTTGATTTAGCTCGTAGCATTTTTCGTAGCGTTGACGTGGAAGATCACAAATAAGTCAAAATCAGACCAGTACATACACGTTTAATCATTTTATACTAGAATTGTTGCCTCATTTATTTATTTATTGTTATAATAATTTTATTTTATTGTTGTATTTGTAAAAACACCAAACTTTAAAAAAGTTACTTAATTCTCGATTTAATTCTGTCGATGGTTTTCTATAGTTTTGTATGAAGTATGTTTCTTTTTTAATCAGCCTAAAAAACTAAATTAGTTACTTCAATACAATAAAAAAATATCCTACATCACAACGTTCGTCCAATATATTATTATTACGCAACCAATATCTTTCCGTTCCGTGGTAATAGGTATCCTTCCTTTTAAAAGTTTTCCTCGACAAAAAGTCCTACTTACAACTTTGGCTTTTATGTAATATAATGTTGAATAACTCTACCAGCTAATATCTGAATTTATAAAAGAATAATGGACAGAGCTATATAGAAATGATTTTTTTTGGACGGTGATAAATGCGCGTTGGAAGTGAAACGAAATTTATTGTTTATTTATTGCGATTATGTAGAATTATGGGTCCCTAGAGGTATTGTGTTGTATATTTCATTAGTGAATTACATTTAAAAACCACCTATTGACTACCAGAATATTGTGCAAATTGAAATAATAAATCTATGCCATATTAAAGTTCACCTATCGAATGCTCTAAACTAGGCTTCACCGGGGTGGGAAATTACCGGGCATTTTCGGCTAGGGAAAAAAAACATCATTTACATACATTTTCATTAAAACATGATCCAGCTAAAAATCTAGTTTAGTATATAAGCTAGTGAGTATAGAAGGCCTATAATAATTATAATACCTTCTAGGAACTACTTACATAGTGACCTACCATAAGGCTACTCATTAGAATAACTTACGGCTCTGCGGCTAACCACAATGGACTGCATAAGTACTTAAGCATTAACCTGGAATAATGAAGAATACTTCTATTTTAAGGTAACAACAGCTTATTGAAACGGCTACAAACTTGTTAAATTAATCAAAAGAACAGACAGGACTGTATTTAAATGTATTTGACGTTTTTTTATTCTGTATTACTTAGTCGTAGAAAACGAGTAGATTATTTTCAAACAGTAATTATTAAGTTAATTAAAATTAAAGGTCTAAAAAAATCCTTGAACCTTTTTGAAAACTATCAAATATTCATTAAATAATGAAACCCGTCATAAACAGTTTGTTTTACCAAAGGGTTCTAAGTTTAACCTAGGTACAGATTTTTTCACGAAATTGCAATTTTAACAAAGAATGTTAGATTCTATCGTAGTGCCTATATTGACACTCTTTGATGGATGACCGCAATATTAAAATGAAACCAGAGAAGTTCTGGGTTTTGTTATAAACTAGCGACACGCCCACGCTTCGCAATAGTGTATTTTTGGCCGACTTGATCACGAAACATAAAATTTTGGCTAACTTGAAGAAACTTTTTTCAAATGTTTAATATTTAAAATTTCAATGAATAAATTCCCTAAAAGATGGCGAAAACCGCATTAAAATCCGTTACGTAGTTTATAAGGAGGTAGCGGACAAACAGACAGAATTAGCAACTTGGATTTATACTAATGATGATGATGGTGATAATGATGATTGTGATGATGATGATAATGATGATGAAGTGCCTTCAATTAATTTTCACCGAGAAATGTAAATTTAAATCATTTTATGAAATTAGAAGTTAGGTTAATTATTCAGATTACTTTGTTTAGTAATAATTACCTACAATTGTTTCGTCCGATAATAATGTTAGATCGTGGGCCAGTATTGTAACTCGTTCTGCCTCTCGTCTAGAGTGCCTAAAGCGATCGCCCTCAAGCCCGGTGAAGCCCTTAATGCCATCAAGGGTGGCCCCGGAGCGAAAGTCAGTCGAAAAAAAAACAAAAAAATTGTACCGGCCTATTTGCTTGTCATCCGTTGTCAATGAAATTCGTTTTGCGAAAACCCTAGTGCGTTACGGGTCACATGAGATACCTACCCACTTCGCTTTGTTTATTTTTGTTTTATGTACATTTCTGTAAATAAATAAGTAAAGATTAAAAAAACCCCATGGTTTCTTTTATTTACTTTGTCGACCAATTTGACTACAGCAAAAGAACGGGGGGCGGGGTGAAACCTACCTACGCTAAAACCATTCTTGGAAACTCGGTACCGTTTTCAGTGTTTAGTAAAAATGTTAATTGAAAAACAATCTTTAAGTGAAATGCGCTAAAAATAAACTTTTCTTTTAAAACTTTTACTTGCTTGTCGCGAGTTTTAAGGAGGTACCTACTCGTATTTATTTTGTTTAAAAGTTTTAACTTTTTGCATTTACAATCCTTCGCCAATTCTTTGTATTTAATTACTTATTAATCAAATATTAAGTTTAACTGCAACTAACTAAAATTCTGCAATTTGCTAAATATAAAAAAATCAATTTTTATAAACCGGTTAAGTAGCAAAAATATAATTTTCGATTAACCAAGATGAGTCAAAGCTCAAATAAGGTCTTCTAGGTAATATTTATCATACGTCTGGAACCGGAGTAGAGTCAAAAACGAATCACGCGACTGACGCCATTGTAAACTTGCGGGTAGTCCCGAAACGATCAACTTATTTCAACCTCTTTTTATTATTGCCCCTATGACTTAAGACATAAGGTTGACAATGTGCTGAAAGTTTGCCCTTTGTCCGAGAATTGAGTGAAGGTTATTTTGACCCTTTTCGGGGGTGTTCGTCTGTTTTCGGCTCGACTATTATATGTTGAACTAAAACTCATACATTTCTATTTATTTGTTGATGAAAGTTCCAAGGGTCTGAAAGGGTAACAATAACCGTATAAACAATTTCGGGATATAATTTATTAATGTCTTGCTTACTTATGGATAAGTTATTTAATGCCTGCTCAGTTGGTTTACTTTACGACAGTGACATGTTGTTTTTAGTAAATGTTGTACATTCGTATACTTACATTTGGCCGGATAAAAGGAAAATGTGGCTTCTCTTTTTTACTTTCGAGTTCTAAGAAAGTTTGTTTTAATGAATATGTATTACCATCAACATGTTTAAAAAAGTAAGTAGCAGTTGCAAATTATAGCTTCTGGGAGTACAAACTTTTACTTTACTTTGTAAAACTCTCACGAAACTTCGCCATAAGTTATGTTAAGTTTGAAACTCTTCAATTATTGGACGGAGTACTAACTTAATTTAGTTCTGCAGTTTGAATTAACTTAATATAGAAAAGCCATAGCGCGTCATGCCTAAAAGAAATAAAACATTAGATGCGAAGACCATTTAGAATTTTTTATTATCCTTGAAACTTAAAATATAACTCAACGTAATAAAACCATATGCGCGGCAGAAATAATTGATAAAAAAATATCCAAAAATCACGCCATTTCTACTATTAGTTTAATGACACTACCTACTTTTAACTATTTTTACATCTTAAAAGGCGTTAGAAATGCCGAACATCAGACCATGTTTTCCACACCTTTCCAAATAAGTGATTTTGTATTCAAATCTGTTTCAATACCTGTAGATTGTTCAAATCGGAAATTGCATCCAAAGAGTTACTTCGTCGGCGTGGACTCCAATTAGGTGTAGAGAAGGTAAGTACATTTTCCATTGGGAATTAATTAAGTAGCTTATTTATATCCCTAACTGTCGAACTATCTCTATTCATTATTATCGGTTCAGCCGTTTTGACGGAACATACAAATAGACAGACACACATTTTCGTATTTATAATATTGGTAGGGAGGTAAACATTTAAAAATGTATGCGAGTTGGTTAGGTTAGGTTAGCTACCTACTTATTTTAGACGTAGTCTTGATCACGGAAATTCGTAAAATAGGTTCTAGGTTCATAACAACAGTTAACGAACACGAAGGCTCGCACCAAAAGCTAGTCATATATAAAACAACTCACAGTTTCGATACTAACAGTATTTTTGTTTTTACTAAAAGTACCTACTCATTAACTAAGTATACAATAAATGTTATCAACACCACGCAGTTATTTAGGCTATGGTCATAGTTCAGGATGGCATTCATAATAAACGATGCATGTCGATGTTCCGAAATCAGTCAAAATACTCTTTTGTGTACATTTTGGTTCAATATGTAGAGTGATTTTGTAATTGAGGGCAACATTTTAACCTGGACTAAGATTATAAATATAACATATGTAGGTAGCTACAGACATTTTACAATGCCTAACAATAAACCAAGCTACGTAAATAATAAATGTTACGATCTATATATAGGTGATAGATGCATTTTTAGAGGTCATTATGAAGTATAGAGTAGGTACATTGGCATTCATCATTAAATATAAAGAAAAAAAAGTTGTCGGAATTTATGGGCTATTCCATGACCACCGTAACCGCCCAATAAATTAAGATTAAGTAGGTTAAAGCAACTTAAATTAAGGTTATGAAGTTGGATTTTCTTTCGTATCACTACCATGAAATTGAAATTGTAAATTTGCGAGATTGGACTTGCTTATACCCTCACTATCCCAATTAAACTTTGTGCGATGTTTTTACATGCCACTAAATTAAGTTAGTAAGTAATTTAGTCACTCACACTACTTCTCTTCCAAAAATACTAACCTCTGTGACTACATAAATTTCTACTACAAATAAAATACTATTAAACTTCCAGAATTTTCTTCCGAAAACATTTTCCAGCTCTCACTAGTATTTCCAACGAAATCTGGGCATATGAAACTTTTTGAACGTTCTGCACTAGTAAAAACTTAGTCGCGAATTGTTGGACAATTTCGCGAGTACCCGCAAAACGGTTTGCACTGCCGAGAATTTGTTTTAACTGGTAAGTTTTCTTTTTGATTTAAGTTATGTTTTACAGTAAAGGTAGTTAGGGAAAGTTTTGGTTCGATGACATAGTTTTGTTTTGACGGTGTTTCTCTAAATAGGCATTTCTCTTCGAAAATTGTACACAATAAATCTGTTTTGTAGGTATGTGCTGCTTCTAGTGAACTTTACCAACGTATTAAGAATTATCCAATTCAACTGTTGAAGTGTAGCTTACCATACAAAAACAGATCAAGTGAAATTCAATTTCAAACCAGCTGTAAGACTTTATAGGTAAAAAATATGAAAAAATGCAATAAAAGGTCGATAATATGCTGATTACTGAGTACGCTTAGGTACTCAATAAAAATGAGAGCCAGAGTAAGAGCCAAAATATAAAATCAAAAATTGACTCAATGAAGACCAATAAACCTTAAAATGATTAATAACTAAGGCCTTTCAAGTAAAATTGAATTTCTGTGGGCAGTGAGTTTACGTAACCGGAAGCAGATGGTCCGTGCCGGAAGTGGCGACGGCGCGGGATGTATAACTTCCGGTTCCTGTTTCACCTGTCCCGATAAATTTGATGTTCCGCTTTACATGGCTTGATTATTGATTTATGTCTACATTAATCATGTTTATATTTTACATAAAATATGTATTTTTATTTTATTGCATTCATAAAAGTAACTTTTGACATAGGTAGCCTATGTCATTCCTTAGGTCTAGCCTCACTTGCTCTGGGTTAAATAACATAGAATTGATTCCATAGGTACCTTTATTTATATACTTTATTTTTATATAAATAAATATATAGGTATATATATACAGGGTTTCCAGGAAACAATGGATAACCTCTGAAGGGCTTATAGTAGAACTAAAGGCAAGCCTAAAAAATAATTGATAAAAAGTATAACCCTTACACTGCTAGAAACATGGCGCTTTAAAAAAAAACTTCATACTTTTTGACTGTGTTCATATTTTTACTCGTAACTAGGTCAAATCACTCAAGGCCATCATTATTTCTGTGCTAAAATAATTAATATTAACCGCATCAGTGTATAACTATCAAATAAAATAGCTAACTAAAGTATTTTTCTCAAAAAATAATGTTAAACTTTTGATTTGTGTAAAATTTCTGAAGAAATATTTTTGATGCGGAACTTTGAACAGCTCTGCGGGTCAATTACCGTATTTTATGCAGTGCTGCTTAGTTGCGTTTACGTCTTAATCTCTAAATCTGTTAACCGTAATGACACGAAAACCAAAGGATTCGCAAAGTTTTTAACGCTTAAACGTGACGTGTAGGTTTTCCTGTCATTACGGTAATACGGATTTAGAGGTTAAGACGTAAACGCAATTAAGCAGCACTGCATAAAATTACGGTAATTGACCCGCTGGTGTAAAAAAATAATATGAAAGCAACAGTGGCCAATGATTTCAAAATATTTCTGGTTTAATAACGTTTTTAAAAAGATGTAATATGTCGTAATTGTAATGAAAAAATATTGAACTAATGGTATTAGTGTGTAAAATGGGATAATTATTTAGTTCTAGCAAAATTAAAAAAATACAATAAAACTAAAGAAATATGATTTTCAATTGATATTAATTGCAAACACATTGGAATAATTTATAGCAACTGTTCAAATTGTCTGTCCCCATCCTGATGCAGACTAGGGATGTTACGGATATGGAATTTCGGTTTCGGTTTCGGATACGGATATTGATTTTTTTATATCGGTTTCGGATACGGATATTAAATTATTTCGGATTATCCGGTAGTTTCGGATAGTTTCGGTTACGGATATTAGATTTTAGGAATAGATAATAAAATGGTTTTAGGTATTTATATAGAGGAGGACGACGGGTGAGAACGCTGACGTCATAAACACCGCTACATTGAGCTCAGAGAGTGAACCAACACTTTGGTCACAGTTCTGTAAGCGGTTTACGGAACGCAGCCAAAAACAACTTGTCGTAACTACCCTACCCGTAGACTACCCTACCCGTGACCACGGCATTTGCAAAAATGCCGAAACGTCGGAAAATCAAAACAATAAAATAAACGCGTAAAACCCGTTAAAATGAGTTTAATTTCAAGTACGGATATTTTTTTATTTCGGATATCCGCTAATTTCGGTTACGGATATGGATATCCTTAACATCCCTAATGCAGACCCTACATCTACGAATAAGGGATCTTCAAAGAAATCAACTTAACAGGAGAAAGTGATCCAAATTTTCTTCAAAATGACTTACCCAATTTATTGATAGACGTGCCCGAAGAGCTTCGCGACACATATTGGCTTCAAAATGAAGGCTGTCTAGCACACTATGCTGTTGCATTATGTGCATACTTGACGAAACCTACCCTAACAGGTAGGTAGGCCGCCTAAACCTAAACGCTTTGGACTTTTTTACTGGGGTTATTTTAAGGAGAGTTTTACCGGTAACCAGTAACTTCATTAGAAGATCTACGAGCTCGTGTTCAGGCCGCTGCAATCAATGATCGAAGACACGCGTGATTTTTTTGAAGATCCTTTATTGGTAGTTGTAGGGCCTGCATCAGGATGGGGACAGACAATTTGAACAGTTGCTCTAAATTATTCCAATGTGTTTGCAATTAATATCAATTGAAAATCATATTTCTTTAGTTTTATTGTATTTTTTAATTTTGCTAGAACTAAATAATTATCCCATTTTACACACTAATACCATTAGTTCAATATTTTTTCATTACAATAACGACATATTACATCTTTTAAAAACGTTATTAAACCAGAAATATTTTGAAATCATTGGCCACTGTTGCTATCATATTATTTTTTTACACCAGAGCTGTTCAAAGTTCCGCATCAAAAATATTTCTTCAGAAATTTTACACAAATCAAAAGTTTAACATTATTTTTTGAGAAAAATATTGTATTGAGTGATTTGACCTAGTTACGAGTAAAAATATGAACACAGTCAAAAAAATATGAAGTTATTTTTAAAGCGCCATATTTCTAGCAGTGTAAGGGTTATACTTTTTATCAATTATTTTTTAGGCTTGCCTTTAGCTCTACTATAAGCCCTTCTGAGGTTATCCGTTGTTTCCTGGACACCCGGTATATTTGTGTTGTTGGGGGCTGCCTTTGGCAAAGTACCTATTTGTTTGCTATTACATTTCAGACGAATAAAGAAATCAATTGCCTAAATTTAGTGACTTCTATTAAAAAAAAAACAATTTTCATAATAAGTTTTTTTACAATTTCGTTCGCTAATTCTTAAAATCTACTTTTACCAAATAATACATATATTTACGACATTGCATCCAAAACTTTCCTATAAGAATTTTCTAGCTCATAGAAGAAAATACCAAGATTAGTTCGTCCGACCACCTTTATTTACAAATTCTACATAGTTATCATGAGATCATCTTCATGCCACGGTGAGAAAGCAAATTTGATTTATTTTTGCGTAAGGCAGTCTATTATTTTCCTGAATTTATGATATTTATTATTTTATTTTTTACTAGTGTGCGCGCGCGACTCCGTTCGCGTAGAAGTCGGTTTCCCGTGGGAATGCGAAGTTTTCCCGCGGTAAAAAGTTCCCTTAATTCTTTCATACATATATTTTTAGTATCTAGAACCGTTTTCGCAGCGCACGCAACGGAAGCCCTCAAGGATGAATAATTTTCCCCGTTTTTTTTATATTTTCCATTATTTCTTCGCTCCTAATAGTTGCAGCGTGATGTTATATAGCCTAAAGCCTGCCTCGATAAATGGTCTATTCAACACAAAAATATTTTTTAAATTCGAACCAGGAGTTCCTGAGATTAGCGCGTTCAAACAAACAAACAAATTCTTCAGCTTTATAATATTAGTATAGATTTATTTACCGTAATTAGATTCTTTTGTTTTAAATAGGTAAGTGTGTCTTGTTCAACTACTGCTGATTATTACAGCTTGTATTGTAAACAAACTTTTTAATCCCAAAAGGTTATCGCACCTACCCAAAGTCATTATTTTCAAAACTATCGCGGTTGATAATACGTTATGTACAATTTCGCATTTCACGAACCGCCTAGTCTGTTCACAAACGCTTTCCAAATTGTGATAGTTTGGTTTTGGTTGTAATTGTAGGGTGATAAATTATGTTGGATTAGACAGAATGTTTGTCTTAAAATTAAAATGATACATTAGCGACACATTAGCGAGGAAGACAGCGAAGAGCGTGTTGAGTTGGATTTGTCACTACATGCGCGAGTAATATCTTAATTCTGAAAATTTATTTATTTAAATTTATGATTTATGCTGCCAAAAAGTAACAAAATGACTAGATTTGTCTTATTTACACTATACGAAGCAAACAGTCTTTATTTGGCGCTAATGCACCGTAAACCTCACGCTCATCGCTTTGCTCCCCACTAACTAATGATCTAGGGACACAGAAGTGCAAGCAAAAGTGCACTTCGACCTTTTCTCAAGTTTTTATTTCTAGATTTATTTTATTTTAGAAGACATATAACATACAGGCGACCGGGCGAGCGTTTATAAACATATAATTGATAATCAGCGTGATTTTTGCAAAGGGCTCGTAAATTTCTGAAAGGCCATAAACAATTATCGGCAAGCCACTCGGGTCCACTTGTACCCAAGTGTGCACTTTACTTGTACAAATTCCTCTACATTTGGGTTAAAAGGGCGAGAAAGGTCGAGGTCAATGATCCGTATCAGCGCTGGTGCCGCTATCAAACTAAAGATAATTACTTCCATTAAAGTTTGCAAGAAAAAGCGAAGTTTCAAGCTTTTGTAGGATTTGTAAAGTTTGCAGTGTTGGTAGTGATCAGAGTGAAAACAATTAAAAGGTTCTTTCTTTTAAGTTTGAACATATGTATTTAAAAAAGGAAGCTTCAACCTAGCCCATCCCTTTTAAAATATCATTTTCTCCGCTTTATGTACAAAGTACCTACCTTATATCCTATAGCACTGTCTATATTTTGTTGTACTCGTTTCCGTGTGTATCATCATCATTATCATCATTACTGCTCTCTCCTCCTAAACCAGGAAACGGATTTGAATGTGGTTGTAATGTATTTTATAATAAAAGATTAAATAATTTGAAGCACTTTATTTAGTCGAGTCAGCCATCTTAACAATCTGCGTTACCAATCAATAAGTGTTGCCAATATATTATATTTAATCATACAACAGTGGTTTTCACCATCATTTAGGTAGTTTTTTCATTAAAAAAAGGGTCACTAGTTTATTATATGCTCTTATAATAGGTATATTAAACCAACAAACCTACTATTAAGACATATAATGCTTGTTAACTACTTACATATACATACCTATTACCTATTGTAGTGCCTGGCTTGAGAATTATCGCATAGTTAGGTACAAAATATGTATTCATGGACAATGAGGTAGTTTCCATAACTCCTTATTTTTATAACCGTTTATTTAAGGGCCGATTTTTCAATAGTCAGATAAATGCTAACTGACTGATAAGAGTTACGTTTTCATTGTCACTTCATACATACATATTTCAAGTATTTATGTTCGACGTGCAACAAAAACATACTGATTTTCTATCAGATAGAATGTATCTGACTATTGAAAAACCGGCCCTTAAACCTGTAATTTTATTGTATGACCTATAATGTGTGTTTTTCTTTTTGATAATATTAGTTTTTTTTTTAAACGAATTATGTTTACGTAATATACAGATTTATGACAGATTTAAACAGTAATAAAAATATACTTGATTTATTTTTTGATATTTTTGTTTGTTTAAATTAGTTTGGAAAGCTGCCTGTCATTGCCTGTGCATACATACTATTGCATACATTCCACATATAAGTACATTTTCGAAATGGATAAAAAATACTCATACCAAAGAAAGGCATAAAAAGGGATGAAATCTACGTTAAAATTTTGCCGAACATAGGTATATTATAAAGAGGCAAAATTTTAGAGTTTAGAACAACTAGGTAACCGTTTTTTTAATTATTTTACGTTTTACGTAGATACGTTGATAACTAGTCCGATCCGCTCTCAGCTTATTGAAGTAAAAATCCATTTTAATACAAATGGGATTTCAATTCAATACTACACATGTCTCTTTGAACCTTTTATTCAATTTACCATCAAAATGGAGCAGCCAAGGTTTCACTGGCTGGGTAGTGAAGGAAGGTCGCTGCTCGAATGTAGTCTCTAGAGAGTGTGTACTCTCGAGGGCATAGGTTCCCAACCAGTGGCCCTTGAGAGCTAAAATATAACAAATTTTGAACGCGCACCGTTAAATAATACATGTTTTTTTCCGAATATTCTTTAGTTATATATTTAAGTAAATTTATCTCGAGACAAAAACCATATTAAAATCCGTTTAGTAGCTCATGAGTAAGCAGTTAGAGGACAAACATCCAAACAGAAAAATTAGCAACTTTGCTTTTACTCTCTTCCTAATGATGAACAGTTAGCCAATACAGTGCGATACCTACCTTTGACTTTTTTTTTATTTACTGACTTTCTCTAATCTTGTGATCCTGCTAACAATTTTAAAATGCAAGTTGTCCTTTGTTAAAAAAGTTGGGAACCACTGTCCTTATGTGCAGCCGATCCGGGACGGTTTCACAGCGATTGCAGTCGGAAACGCAATGCAAATTGAAAGTTTGACATTCTGATGTATGGGGTTTTGGAGAAGTAAGGTAGTCATGCAGAAATTGAGATTCTTTAGTAGCATAAGAGCTATGGTGTAACCGACATCGTGTACCTACGGTGTATGAATATAATGTTATTTTTTATTTAATAAATTGATTTTTCGTATCGTATTGGACCAAAGGCATTTACATGCTACAAAATATGAACCTTGTGGCAATGTTACACCAATTTTTATTTTTTTGAAAATACTCTGATACTTTTTTGGAATTACTTCTAAAAATCTCTTCTGCCTATTGATTAGACTATATTTCATATAGATTTGCTTCGGTCGAAAGTCACTGAAGAATCACGATGTACCTATACTGGAGTATCCTCGGCTGGAGTGAAAAACAGCCCTTCTAAAGCGTAACTAGCGTCGATTTGAACTCGACGTCGAAATCGAAATAAATCGAATCGAATCGACGAATAAATCGAAATTTAAAGGGCGTGGCTAAAGCGACCGCCGATAACAAACCGAATGAATAAATGACCGCCGAATAGAGACCCGCCAGTGTTAACAATTTAGCCAATGAAAACAGATATCGACGTCGAGTTCAAATCGACGCTAGTTACGCGGTAGCCCCCCAGGTGAACAATGTTGTTGTTGTTGTTGTTGTGTTCGTCGGCAGGGACGGCCGCATGAGGCGGCGGCCGGTGGAGTCGGGCGTTCCACAGGGGTCGGTCCTAGGACCACTCCTGTGGAACATAGGCTACGACTGGCTCCTCCGGGGCGCCCTCCCCGATGGCGTTGGTGTCGTCTGTTATGCGGACGACACCCTCGTCACGGCGCGGGGGCGCAACTTCGGGGAGGCGGCCGACCGGGCGTCGGTGGGGGGAACCCTGGTCACCCGACGTATCGGGCGGCTGGGGCTGGAAGTGGCGCTCCCCAAAACCGAGGCCATATACTTCCATGGGCCTCGAGGGGAGCCGCCGCCGGACGCCCACGTCGTGGTGGCCGGGAGGAGGGTGGAGGTGCAGGCCCAGATAAAATATCTGGGCCTGACCATTTCGTGCCGGTGGAAGTTCGCGGAGCACTTCCGCCTGCTCCGCGAACGCCTCCTAAAGTCGGCGAGGAGCCTTAGTTGGCTCCTCCCAAACATCGGGGGGCCTGTTGTGGCATGCCGGCGCCTTTATGCCGGCGTGCTACGCAGCATGGCCCTTTACGGTGCGCCCGTGTGGGCGCACGATTTGGGGGCGACTAACCGTGCCCTGCTCCGTAAGCCCCAACGCGCCATCGCACAGCGAATGGCGCGGGCTTACGGCACGGTTAGTCACGGGGCGGCGTGTGCCATGGCGGGCACTCCGCCATGGTACTTTGAGGCCGAGGTGCTGGCCGCCGTCTACCACTGGACGGCGGACAAGCGGGCTCAGGGGGAGCCCGCAGCACCTGAAGAGAGGGTCGCCGTCTGGCGAAGGGCCCGCGAGGTCATGCTCCGCCGGTGGTCGGCGGAGATGGCCAACGCGGACGACGGGCGGTGGACCCTGGACGCCGTCGGTCCAGTCATTGAGGGATGGATCGACCGGAGGCATGGGTTCCTCACCTACCGTCTGGTGCAGGTCTTGTCCGGGCATGGCAGCTTCGGACATTTCCTGTGCCGGATTCAAAGGGAGGAATCCACGGCGTGCCACCACTGTGGCGCGCCGGACGACACAGCGTGGCACACCCTGGCCGAATGTCCGGCCTGGGATGTGCCACGTCGTCGCCTCCAGGCGTCCGTTGGCCCGGACCTCTCGCTGCCCGGCTTGGTGTACGCCATGCTGGGCTCCGAGGCGGTCTGGGTCGCGGTGGCCTCTTTCTGCGAGGACGTCATGTCGCAGAAGGAGGCTGCGGAGCGGGTGCGTGAGAACGATCCTCTCGCGCCCCCGCACCGCAGACGTCGAAGGGGCCGGACGAGGCGCGATCGCGCCCAAGTCCAGCCTGGTGGTGGCCAGTGGGCGGGGGACGTGGGAATCCACATGCCCGCATTGCACGGTCCACCACCGTCGACGGGTGGGAACGATCGGGCGCTCCCGGTCGCTCCCACAGGCCCCCCTTCACCGCGGGGGGGTCAAAATGGGCCCGTCGTGCAGTAGACGGGCCCATCGCCGGTGAAGTCGTGGCGTAGGGCCGACGGTCCGGGCCCCACGGCTTCACCACCAAGGCGAAGACGGAGCGCTGCGGTGTTTTAGTGGGTAGTCCCCTGGGCGACGTGTCAGTTGCCCAGGTGGGAGTCCCACACACGCCCCCCGCCACCCAGGTGGGGGGTACGGTGCGTAAATGCATTTCACCGCAAAAACAAAAAAAAAAAAAAAAAAGGTGAACAATGTTGTTGTTGTATGAACTGAATTTAGAAAAACAGGATGGTTATAACAAATAATTATTAAGAAAGAAATGTAATATCTGTAAGCAAGTCAGCACTTTTATGTTTATGGTGTTACCATGTTAGCTGACTTATAACAGTGCCTTTTATCATGTTAGTGAGAACTAATTAAGGAAATTCGACCCCAAAGGGTGTGAAATAGGGGAGTAAAGTTTTATGGAATTTTCTCATTCGGGACTTAAGAGCATGCGAAGCTGCGGACAACATAAGTACTTGTGATTCATATAGACTCCTTTGGTTTTTGGTTTATATTGCCCATTTATTTACATTTTATAAGTTTGATATTTAAACATTTTAATTTTATAATAAACAAGCGACCCGCCCACGCTTCGCAATGGTGTAAATTAGCGCGACCTGTTCCCGATAAGTTGAATTTTAACAAACTATACGAAACTTTTTCAATTTTTTTTCTTTATTTACATAATATTTATTTTTTCTTTAAATGAATAAACTCCCTAAAAGATGGCTTAAACCAAATTAAGATCTGTTATGTCCTTTTGAAGGAGTTAGCGGACAAACAGACAGAATCAGCGACTTGGATTTATATTATGTAATTATAGGTAATTGGGTACATCAACAAGTCAGAGATAAGTAACTAACCTACAAGTTTATTTTCAAATAAATTATCAACATGCTTGCTGCGTCTTATCAAAATAAGTGAATAATTTTAACTTGTTTCAAGTTAGGTGTTCGCTTTATCAATGTTCAGTCTTCACACCCTGCATTAAAAAGTAATACATTTATTTGAGTTACAATTAAGTATAAATAACGACAGATAACGACATCTGAAACAGTTTAATTTATTTAACAAGCAGTTAACTTGTGTTAAAATGTTGTTAAAGATGTTGATCAGTTCATTCGTTTTAATTTTGTTCGTGAGTTATTCAGCGCACAGTGCTGAAGATGCAGGGAGTGAATGTATCTACGATGACGCAGGATTATGTAAGAATTTTCTATTTCTTCTGTTTTATTTTTACTAAATAGTGTGAAACAAATGTCATCCCCACATGTTTGTATGAATATTCAAGGAGTATTCGCTTTCTTGCCACTTCAATGTTTCACTTTGAAGTTTCGATGGAATACGTTCACAAAACGTAAAATTTATATCATGCTATTTAATTAATTTCTTGTTGCTCATATTTATAACTTTAGAATATTACATGGTGACGTACCTAATGTAAATCTACAAACTCTTGAATTAATTTACTTACAACAAAAGCAAGAAGCCAATTCCAAAAACAAAGCCTTTTGGGACAGCGTTTAACGCTGAAACAAATTTAACAATTGTGTAGTTTAGTATCTCTCATTCCCTGGAGGTCCAGTCTAGCGCTATTTTTACTTGAACACAGGTAAATCATCGCCAAATATTTGAGCTTAAGAGATATTCAATCATGGCACTGGATATAAGAAATTAGTGCATTAGTAAACCTGTGAGGAGAAGCTGCCACTGGGCATCTCCCTCAATAAAGCAATGGCTTACATAACTGCGGACTTCATTTTTCCGTTTAATCAAACGAACCATATTCTTTCACAATTTAGCAACCGTTTTTCTGTCTTGGAACAAAATCTTCTAATGAGAAGCACAACTAATTTGCTTATAGTTATTTTGACTGATCGCAAATTAAAAGAAGAAAAAAAAAAATATTTTAGCTTTTTGTTCTCGGTACAGGTGTTGAACCGTGTCCTCCCGACACGACGTCGTACACGTCGAACTGCGTGGACGCAGCCGTGTCGCAGGCGACGTGTCGCGCGCCGCAGCAGCGCTCGCTCGGGCTGGTCTGCGACCTGTCGCGCTGCGACTGCCGGCCGCCGCTGCTGTGGGACGAGGCCGCAGAGAAGTGCGTGCGACAAGAGAAGTGCTCGGACCAGAGTGCGCTGAGGAACAAGATACAACGCAAGTAGACGTTTGTGGCAGAGAAGAAAGGCTCTCGGATTTAACGACCATGTTGAAGATTGAACAAATTGTTTTGAAGATGTCTCTGGCAATTGATGTTTTTGTAATCGCATTCATATGAAAAATATAATGTGGTGTTGAATACGTAAGTTGCACTTGTTGTCTTAATCTTAAAAAAACTTAAATGCCATATGCATGTCTATGTTTTAATATATAACTTTTGTTGGTTAAATAAACTGATATTTATAAAATATTAACTTTTTTCTTTTAATTTAGACATTGTTTCGTCTGATAAAAACCAAATTTAATCGGTTTTCAACAAAGGTATTTTTATAGACTTATACAACCAGACAACTAATCGTCGTACGAGTAATAGCATGGATTATCACAATCATACTTTACAGTGGACAAACTTCAAACAGACGTCATTTGGGCTAAAATTGGAAAAATACTGGACTGTTCGTAGGCGGAGATAAATAGAAAATGTATACTTTAGCACCGCAGCATGCAGATTAAACTCATCTTAACTGTCTGGAATAGTAAATAGAGGTTGTCGGACGAATTATCTTTAGTACTTTGAATAACTTGAGCTAGAAAATACTGGAAAGTTTTAAACGCATTCATGTTAGTTTTATAATTGTATCAAGACCTAAAGTTTGATAAAAGTAATTGAATCGTTATTTGAAATTACTTAATGGGATTTTTAAAGTTTTTTACTGTTTGTTTTTATAAGGAACTAGTGGCCGCTCGCGACTCCGTTCGCGTAGAAGTCGGTTTCCCGTGGGAATGTGAAGTTTTCCCGCGGTAAAAAGTTACCTCAATTCTTTCATACATATATTTTTTTGGTATCTACAGCCGTTTTCGCAGCGCACGCAACGGAAGCCCTCAAGGATGTATAATTTCCCCCGTTTTTTTTCACATTTTCCATTATTTCTTTGCTCCTAATAGTCTAAAGCCTGCCTCGATAAATGGTCTATTCAACACAAAAAGAATTTTTCAATTTGAACCAGAAGTTCCTGAGATTAGCGCGTTCAAACAAACAAACAAACAAACTCTTCAGCTTTATAATATTAGTATAGATTACTCTGTAAAAACAGTAAAAAAAAAAGAGTACCTACATAATTTAATATTACTAAAAACAAATTAATCAGTAGCTCAATATAAGGTTGCTGGGCGTCCTTGATATACATATGTATGTATAAAAATAGGTAATTCATAAAACTAAATATTGATTTACCTATTACTATTTATCTAATTTTTGGTTATTCTATAGGTAACAGCTTGAGAACGGCTATTATTAATAATGTCAATAGTTTATGACATACCTTAATGATATGTGTAGGTATTTAAAGGGACCATCTTCTTAAGTAGGTATTGAACTCAATAAAAGTTATGAAACGAAGCGTTTATTCTATTAAGCCACTTAAAGGTCTATTTATTCACACTAACATTCATTCATGCTTGATATTTATAGAATATAGTAGACTAGTGCGTGACCCGCCAACCCGTAATTTTGGGAATGTTCTCAAAACATTGGTTTTTGACGAATTTTATATAACTTTTTCTTAAAGTTCTTTATTGTAAAAAATACTTTAAGATGGTGAAGTCCGCAATGAAATCCGTTAAGTGGTGGTGGAAGAGTTAGCGGACAAATCTACAAACAGACACAATAAGCGACTTGGATTTATACTATACTAGCGATCCGCCCACGCTTCGCAATGGTGTAATATTGAATTTTGCCTAACCTAAACTTTTTCTGAATGTTCTTTATTTACAAATTTAAATTAAAAAACTACCTAAATGATCGCGAAAGCGCATTTAAATCCGTCTTCTGGTTTAGGAGGAGATAGCGGCCAAACATACAAACAGACACAATTAGCGACTTAGATTTATACTAACTATGTAATGATAATGATGATATAGAGATATTGTAGTTGAAGTCAGATATTTTTTTATAAATTTTAAAATAGCAGTAGAAACACATAACTGCGGACTTCATTTTTCCGTTTAATCAAACGAACCATATTCTTTCACAATTTAGCAACCGTTTTTCTGTCTAGGAACAAAATGTTCACACAATATTAGATTTCAATACGAATTGAAGATGTTTTCACTTGAATCGAATGCAATGAGGTGTGAACACGATCCAATATCGGGAAAATATGAGTTTCTTAAAGATAATACAGCTTTTGTGTATAAAAATATTTGCTAAAGAACATTTTAAGGAGTCTTCCACTTATAAGATATATATTTTTTGTGCAAACTGTTCCTGATTTTTTCTTTACTTCTCAAAAATTGTTTAAGTAAGTTCTTAAGTTATATTTGCGCGTATACCTCGATAGGTAACTTGATAGTTTTTATGTGACCACTTAAGCAATTCTTGGCCTCCATTGGTATTAACATTCCACAATGAACCCGGAGGAAGTCTGTAACTCCAACGTGTAGCATACCAGAAGTTCTTAAGAGAAAAAGGTCACACAATGTTAATATAGGCCTAATACGAAATCGCTTTGCTAAAAATATTACGGACTCAGGACCCAACGGCGAATGGCTCAAGGTTTACAGAAATATTTAATCCTAAAAACAAAAGGCATTAACATAATAAACTCGATCTATTGGCAAAACAACATATGAGTCGGTTTAGTTTTGGATAAAGAGATCGTAGAAAAGAAATCAGGATATAATACATAGCCTCCTAATACTCTTTCGTTGTCTTCTTGGATTTGGATCATAGCATATCAGGAACAAAAGATAATCTAATTTAGTTCCTTTTTTATGATAGGCTAAGCGAGTGGTCGCTCGAACGGAACATAGTAGTGACGACTGCATCTTCTCAATACGTTGTCATAATAGCTTGATGTCGTTGAACCCGCTCTTCATCTTGTTCATGTCACACCGACGATCTGAGGAAGGTGCCAGGCAGTGGATGGATCCGGGCTGCCCAGCACCAGGATAGTTAGCTCAGCAAGCCCGTAGCACAGCAGACGGAATAAGTTGGCACAATCTGAATAACTGGTATGAGGATATAATTAATAATAATACTAACCTAATAATAAAACACCAGACTACACCACCAACTGTGTGGCACTAAACTTAGCGAAAGCTTGTACTTTAGGTAGGGGAAAAACTCATTACACCCAGACTAGAATAGAAAACTATTTCAACTAAATTGGCCCCATCCGGGAATCATACCCGGGACTTTCCGCGTAACAGTCCGTCATACTAAGACTACGCCACAGAAGTTGTAAATTTTAAACATTAAGTTCATTATTGATTGCTAGCGTTGGTTGAATACCTATATGTATATAATTATCAGTTTATTATTATTATTCATTTGTGTTTTAATTGTTGAATGTCACTTTATTTACGACGTAATAAACAACAAAATACTTTAGAACTTAAGATGGGATTAAATAACGAGTACTTTATCACAATTCAATCACTTAGTTAGAAGTTATTACTGTGATAATTAATGTGTACTTGATAAGCATTTTAATTATTTTCTAAGATCCTTATAAAGAGTTTACAATTACATTAAATCATTTCAGAGTTAATTACTTAAATTAGAACATCTCTAAGTAGAGAGCAATTAATTAGTTAGGTAGGTACACAAACCATTATTTTACAGGCGATTCAGTAACATAAAATCTTTATTTCCATAAAATTGGGAGACATACAAAATTGGATTATGAATAACGTTTATACTAGTGTATGAACACTGGTTGGTATGCGTATTTGCTTTCCTAATTTAGAGAGGTCGGCAGGCTGAACAACGGTATGAATGCCTGTGCCTTAACTAACAAGATACTTAATTTTTTTTTTTTGGTAGATTCTTCCGTCATGCGGAAAGGCAAAGAGACTATGCCCATACAGCCATGTCATCAATAATTTGGTTTTCTTCTTTCTTGTTGACTTAGTTTTGTTTAGTTTTCAATAAGAAGTAACATTGACGATATTTTATTTCCTCATAAACAAACATAATAAGGACCAAGTCCATGTCTTTAATAATAAAATGCTAATATATATTTGTTATGAGTATACATAAACATTTTCATCAGATATTACACACTGTAAATTTTATGAATTTATACATAGGTAAATAGCATTCAGTTGTTTTTAAAAGTTCTTGAGTATTACGCGGGATATTTTCTAATGTTTTATAAATTTCTAATAGCTCATCAATGAAAATTAACCTGTAAATATGAAATTGAGGACATTCAAAAAATATATGATCCAATGACTGTACTGACTCATTACAATATGAACAACAAGGGGAAGTTATCATATTCATGCGATATAAGTGTTCATTAAAAGCAGCATGACCTATACGAAGACGACAAATTGTTGTATAAAAATTTCTATTTTTGAAAGAGCCCTTGGTAAACCAAGGAGACGAAATTTTTTGGTTACATACGGAATACCACTTGCCCTTTTCTTTAAGAGAATCTTGCCAAAATTGAAACCAATTATTAATCATTTGATTTTTTATTTCAGGAAGAAACTCTGAAATGGGAATTGCTATGTTTTTTAATTTGCAAATGTTGTTATCAGTATTTGTAATGATACTAGCTAATGTATCAGCTAATTCATTACCACTAACACCAATGTGTGCTGGTGTCCAGAAAATGACAATTTCTTTATGTTTCAATGATAATTTATAAATCTTTTCCCGGATCTCATATATAAAAGGATGAATTTTACTAGAAAGACGGGGATTATTAATAGCTTGAAGAACACTCATACTATCAGAAATAATAATCCATTTACCAGAAGAATCTACAGAACTAATCAAATCTAAAGCAAACAGAATAGCAGCAGCTTCTGCCGTAAAAATACTGCAAATATTAGACAGCTTATAACCATGTGCAATTTTCAAAATAATATCATAAGCCGCTATCGACACAGACTGAGATGTTTTTGAAGCATCTGTGTAAATTTGACGGTAATTATCATAGTATGATAACTTTTCATATACTTCATATTTATTTTTTAAATTTGTGTCTATAATGACATCAAATTTAAAAAACTTACCTTCATATGTTCCACTATAACAAGGTAAAATATCATACTGAGCAATATTTTCATTTTTCAAATAATTAATGAAATCAAAATTTTTACATAAATAAGAGTAATTAGATATCAAAATCTTTTTGTACAACGCATTATTAGAAGTTTTCATCAAATCAATTATGAACCTTCTTTTCAAATAATCAAACCTAAATTTAATGGGACAAGTGTTAGTTTCAACTTGCATTGAATTAATCGGAGAAGTACTCATGGCTCCTAGAATTATCCTGAGATTTTTATTTTGTACTTTATCTATTTTATTTATAAAATTATTGTCAGAAGCAAAGCAAAAAAAAGCATATTCAAAGTGACTTCTAACTAATGATTTAAACAGCATCAATAATATTTTAGGATCTGCACCAAAACGACAACCAGTAAGGCATTTTAAAATATTTGTAGCTTTTACAGCTCTATCTATCAATATTTGCACATATTTTTTAAAACTTAAATTTTGTTGAAATACTACACCTAAGAATTTTATTTCTGTACAGTTAGGAATAAGGTTACCATTATATACACATTCTAATTTACAATCTTTATCTCTAGAGAAAACAAGAGATTTACTCTTTTCTGTATTTACAGTTAAACCTAAGAAAGAAAAATAGACTTCAAGCCTTTTACAGGCATTATTTAAATTCGTTTGCACATCTTTAAGTTTTTTGCCAGAACAATAAACAACAAGATCATCAGCAAACTGCAGATTAGAAACATTTGCGCCTAATATCTCATTCAATTTATGAATATAAATTATATACAGTAGAGGGCTCAAGATGCCGCCTTGATTGACGCCTTTATAGGAATAACGTGGACCATAAAAGTTGTTACCCAATTTAACATAGACCATTCTTTCATTTAGAAAGTTATATATCCAAAGAACCATTTTTTTTGGAATTCTGAGTGATAGCAAGATATTAGCAAGCGTTTCTAAACCTACATTGTTAAAGGCTCCTGTTACATCGAAAAAATTACAAGCAAGATAATTCCGTTCCTTTATGGATTTATTTGCATCTAATAACAAATGTGCAATGCTTTCCCTAGCCGAGCGTCCACGCCGAAAACCAAACTGATTACTAGGAAGAATACAATTTGATTCGATGTAATATTCCAGACGTTGTTTGAGCAGCTGCTCAAAAATTTTACCAACACAAGAGGACAACGCTATAGGTCGATAAGAATCTGGACTATCAAGATCCTTCCCTGGCTTCAGTACAGGGACCAGACAATCAGTTTTCCATTGATTTGGTATTAAGTCATTTTCAAACAAAATATTTAAAATTATCAAGAATTTACATAGATTTTTATGACTGAGAAGACGAAACATTTTATAGGAAATACCATCTAAACCACAAGTTGTATCTTTTCTTGATTTTATGGCAGCAGTAAGTTCAGAAATTGTGAACGGATCAAGCAACGAAAGATTTTGTCTATGAAATTTGTTATCTGCAAAAGTAAAAGGTTTCGAGACATAGTCTGCAGTGTATTTTTTTAAAAAACTATTTACCCAATGATCATTTTCACTTCTAGAAACAAAAGTTTTGTTAAATCTGCGTATTTTATTCCAGACATGAGAAATTGGAGTAAGACGATTTATAGAATTGCAATAATCTTGCCAAGATTTCTGTTTTTCAAAGTTTATAGTCAATTTCTTAGAAGCCTGATTTTTTTTAAAAAGCAAATATTTTTCTACAGAAGGATCATTTTTGAAAGCAACAAAAGCATCTTTACATTTTTTAACAGCATCTGCACATTTGCTATTCCACCAAGGAACGGAATGTCTTGCCCTTTTTGCCCTAAAACCTGAAACGGAACGTGAGCATAAATGACAAAGATTTTGACATTGACAACAAGACTTTGTTTTCGTTTTTTGTTGTGACATAGATTTTTCAACTGATGCCAATAAAATATCACAAAACTGCAAATAACTTTCTAGTGAACATTCAGAATTAATCATAAAACTATTCAACGAAGTATTAACAATATTTACATACAAATCCCAATTAACTAAATTCAAGTTTAATTTCTTACTGACATTTTGAGAGTGAACACAATGTTCTGAAGATATAACTGGAGTTTGAGACAACAGAAGTTTAGTAATTGTAGGCAAATGATAACTTCCAAAGGAATCATCATGAACAGACCATTCACAATCCCATGATAAAGCTGGACTAACCAAAGAAAGATCTAAGCCATTTGGTCTCCAGGACGAAGTTCCTACAGTCGTGACTTCTCCTGAATTTAACAGAACAAGGTTATTTTCATCAAAAGAATCTAGTACTTCTTCACCTCTTTTATCCACTTTTTGACAACCCCAAGAAGTATGGTATGCATTGAAATCTCCAGCAATAAAGACTGGAGTTGGAAGACTATCAATTAATTTTGAAAATTTTAATTTTGAATAATGACACCTAGAAGGACAATAAACACTAACAAATGAAATATATTTACCACCTATTTTTATCTGTACAGCAACATTTTGTAAGGAATCATCAAAATAAGTATCAATTTTTAAGAATTGTAATTTGTTATGAATTATTATTGCAACTCCATTATGTGTATTACCAGTGTCATTTCTAACTATTGTGTATCCCTTTATGTTAAAGGTATGATGTGGTCTAAGCCAAGTTTCACTTATTAAAGCGATATCAACATCATTACTATAAAGAAAATATGTAAATTCAGATTTATTACTTTTAATGCTTTGAGCATTCCACTGAACTATTTTTAAATGAGCCATTAGGATGGATTATTAGCAGATGACTTTTCATAAATATCACTTAATATTTGTAAAATATTTTTAGTACTGATGGAAGTTTCCTTTGTTTTATTTAATGTAATTATTTTAACAATAGCCTCAACCAATAAATTCAAAGATTTATTATCTTTTTTCAAGTGACTGAGCAGGTCAAACTTTTGTCCTAAGGCTGGAAAACTCTCTGTATTTGCAACTGAAGCATAAGACAAAGAGGATAAACCAATTTTAATATCATTAATTTTTTTCTTTTTAATAGGACACTCAGCAGATATACTAATGTGATTTCCTCTACAGTGACAGCATGTAGCCTTTTCCCTAGGTACTGTACATTCTTTAAAAGAATGTGCATCTCCACATATTGAACATCTAACATTATTTTTACAGTACTTAGCCAAATGTCCATACCGTAGGCATTTAAAGCATTGTTTTACAGGTGGAATGTACATCTTAACTGGAAACCTCCAGCCTTGTAAATCAATATGATCAGGAAGATAAATGGCAGCAAAAGTTATGATTACTGTTTTAGTCGGTTGTAATTCAAAGTTTTGTTCATTTTTAACCTTCCTTTGAATTCTCCGAACAGAAATAATTTTTTTATTACTATTAATCACTCCAAAAATTTTTTGATTGGACCATTTAATGGGCACATTAGTAATAACACCAGTAATTTCAGTAGTTTTTGCAGGAATAGTTGCTTTGAGTTTATATTCTGATAACAAAGTCTTATTGTTAAGAAAACTATTTGCCAAATTTGCACGGTCAAAATGAACTGTAACTTTGTATTTATTAAGATTTTGCATATATTTTATGCCTTTTATATATTTCTTTAATGTTGATGATAAAGAAATCATATCTCTTGTTGAAATAGGTTTGGACTCATCGTTTGATTCCAAGAAGACAACGAAATCTGTAGCTGAAGAATCCTCAGGATACCGACGTGTATAATCGGGAACGAAATAAGTTTTATATGGATCGGACTTAGCTGAATTGCAGTCACTGTGCATGGAGTCGGAGTCCGAAAGCAGCGAGTCTTCCCCTGATATTACTGCCTCCTCCTTCTTTTTCTTGCGTTTCGCCCGAGACGTCATTTTAATAAAAATTAAGCTTCTATACGATAGTTATTAAAAATATATACAAAATGTACACTATTTAACAAAATTGAAAGAATTAAATGAATTTTTAAGTTCACGAAAAAAATTTTCACTTCCAATTTTCCCGCGCGCAAACCGGAAGTCTTGTTAATTTTCACAAGATACTTAATAAGTAAGCTGCATTCCATATTTGCACCATGGCCAAAGAAGAGAAAAAAAAAAAAAATAAGTAAGCTGTCACTGTCAACATCAATTAACTATTTTTACGTGCACTATGTTGGCAGGATTAGCTCCAGGGTAGAAGCCATATTACCCCAAAATTGAATTGATTTACGAGAACTATTTTTTTACGTGAAAGAGAAATGGTGTTATTGCGTTTATATTCAAGAGTGTGAAGTAGAGGCGTTTGAAGGCGACATATATTTCCTCTTTTGGATTTGCGGTAATTAGCCGATTTAACTACATCCAACCACATAAAACATAAAATACAGTCCATTATTATTTACTCTCACTGCCAAACACAAAATTTCAATTCTGGCTGCTATTTTTTGTAGAAACAGTATTCCAATGCCCTAAGTATTTTAACAAAAATACTTCTTTGATACAGGGCGTCCCAAGACTACGGTACATCAAGGGAAAGTATCTTAAATATCGTAGATAGGATATTTTACTAAAAGAAGACTTTATTTTATTTTTTAAACTTAGTAATTCTGCATTTAAATAATTTGTAAAAATAACTTGCTTCGTCTGGAATGGGTTCGATTAAATATGAAAAAAAACACCCCTATTTTTATTATGCCAATCGAAAGAATAGACAAAAAGTAATAATTCTTCTTAAGAAACATAGTATCTTAAAGAAAGGAACAACGTGAATAATTTTTTTAAAAATTTCAAGAAAATTATTTATTGTCTAAGAACAAAATTACTAAACACAGAACTATTATTTTTGTCGTGCTTATAAATCCAAAGAAATTCTTGTGTGTCTTTAACTACGTTCCTTTCCACGTTGCCAAGGAAGCAGTAATCAAGAAAAGTGGTGCCCTTTTCAATTAGCTGTTGCGTCGGACAATGTGTCTGCTTGAAACTGAACGTCGTTCTAACATGCGGATGTTGTGTATCCCTTGAGGGAACTTCCTGATGTTTAGTTTGATGGTATTTTTTTTAATTATAAACCAACCTATATGTCATGTCAAAATGAAATAAGTGGTCATCTCCCCCCTGTAGCAGTGGGGTAAAAACGCGTTGTTACTAGTAGATTGATTTGAAATGAAAAAAAATCGCAGAGCGGTATTATCTATTTCACAATCACCTTCCGTTTCAAAAGAGGTTTTGATTGTATTAGGTACTTAAAGGCGAGTTATGTGTTTACATTGGAATTGCTTGTATCATTACTTAGGTATGTATATTAAAAAGACACAATTTCAATTAACTAGTTAAAATAAATTTGCACCTTTAAAGCAAACTTTAAGAAAAACAGCCCGGTATGAGCAAATAAAAGTGTAATTTTAATGCATATAAATTTACAATCATTGACAAAGCGTTTAAAGAATCTGTTTGTATAATTATAACAATCGCTTACCTTTAAGATAAGGTCAATATTTTCTATTATTGAAGCGATATCTTGAATGAAGGTAAGTCTAGGTGAGGAGTAGGAGAAACAATAAACGAAGCATTTTTTTTTAAATTTACTTTCAACATAAAATCACAGCACATCATTTTGAAGATTTATTGTGAATTGCTTCTATCGATATCACTTTTTCAGTAAGGGATACTCACAATTGGCTTCGAAACATTATTCCGACCACGATTTCATCTTTGTGACCAATTTCTTTGTGAAATGCTGGATTATCCCTTTTGGGTCGTGATCAGGGTTTCATAAGAGTTACTAGCTAAATTACAGAATGCTATATACCTAATGATCTTTTACTATAACTAAGTATACTAGGTAGGTACTTGACTAAAACAAAAATATCCTACTAATATTATAAATGTGAAAGTTTGTGAGTATGTATAGATGGATGTATGGATGGATGTTTGTTACTCTTTCACGTAATAACTACTGGACGGATTTTGATGAAACTTTACAGTAGTAATATACATATATACATCAGAATAACACATAGGGTACTTTTTACCGCGGGAAAACTTTTCATTCCCCCGGGAAACCGACTTCCACGCGAACGGAGTCGCGGGCGGCCACTGGTAATTTATATTTTTAGTTAAAATTTCCATTAGATTTTAAGAACCGATACTTTAAAGGTACGATTTGCAAAATATTCGTGATTGAGGCATAGTACAGGTACCTACTTAACACTTTATGGCGTAAAAATCACTACAAAAAAATATATAAAACAAATATCTTGTAGCACTTAGTCACCATGGCACGAGTCAAGGTCTTCAGTATGCATCTGACGGGAACTATAAAGAAACGTATAGTTCACTACTACGGAGACCGGATATTAAAAAGAAAATACCTTGGAAATGTTTCAAATAGCTTGCCTGGTAAGACATTAACCTGTTAAAATGAATTTTAAAAAGACTGTAAAGATAAACTAGACACGCTGTATACCGGGTGTCCAGGAAACAATGGATAAGCTCTGAAGGGCTGATAGTAGAACTAAAGGCAAGCCTAAAAAATAATTGATAAAAAGTATATACTTCCTACAAACCAAAAGTTGAACAATATTTTTTGAGAAAAATACTTTAGTTAGCTATTTTATTTGGTAGTTATTCACTGATGCGGTTAATATTAATTATTTTAGCACAGAAATAATGATGGTATAAAGTGATTTGATCTCGTTACGAGTAAAAATATGAACACAGTCAAAAAAATTTGAAGTTTTATTTTAAAGCGCCATATTTCTAGCAGTGTAAGGGTTATACTTTTTATCAATTATTTTTTAGGCTTGCCTTTAGTTCTACTATCAGCCCTTCAGAGCTTATCCATTGTTTCCTGGACACCCGGTATAAAATAAAAATAAAGGTTTAATAATTTTAATATGCTGAGTCTGCAAATGATCTCATAGACTCAAGATCAAGATGATTTTGTGAGACATCTTATTGTGATATTAGATATTTCTGGTAAGTTGTAAGTAAATAAACAATTAAAAGAGGCGCCATTGCTAATCATCGCATATTACAAACAGCACGTCACGAAAAATCAAGTTCTATAAAATATTGTCTTTCAAAAAAGAGAGTATGTTTAAACATTAAAATCATGTCGTCCTCATAATAAGTAGGTATGTAAAAGTGACTGAAAAGCATCATTATACTTGTATTGGAGTTACTCTAGGTTAAAAGTAAAATATGGAGATACCTACCAAGTATAACCGCGGTCATTTTTAACAAAAAAAATAAGTTTTTACTACGATTCAGCAAAATTTGCAAAATTGATCAAAAGGCAAATCTAAAGTAGGTAATCGACAGTTGGAAAAAATATCATACAATGGGCATGAGAAAATAGCACCGTTTATAAAGGTGATTTCAACGTTGAGACATATGTTATTATTTTTGCAATAACACTAACTACTTATTAGGTTTTTTGTTACCTACAGTTAAACATAAACTGCGGCTAATTTTGTATAGAAATGATGAGGCATAATTTTTACAAGTACCAAGTGCAAAACATAAAAAAATGAAACGCCATAACATCTGGAACGAAGTGATTATATTCTCTTCGATTATGTCATAATAACTTTTAAATTCGTAAAAATTTCCGTAAAAATATAGATAAAGTGTATCTCAATAATTTGAAACTATCATTTTAAGCATAAAAGTAAATTAAGTAAACCTATTTTAATATAAAAGAATATTGACGGATAATATTTAAGGTAACGATTATTTGAGGGTTCATCTTTGTGGATTTGTTTCAATGCTGTTATTATTATAGAGGCATACTTTATCAACCGGTTACCGCAACATTGTGTTTTACTTACTTTTATTATATTATTTTATTTTATAAAATATTGTTTTCGAGCACCACCTCTTAGTTGTGAAAATTAGTTATTGTAGGTTTGTTAGAGTTTGCCTTATTTATAAGGTGTTTTTGATTGATATTCATGCACAGTTTCTCTTAATTTTGTATGACTCTGAGTTGCAACGACCGTATCTTTCTATTTGAATTAAACGGCACCATAAAAGTAAGTAAACAAACTATAATTAAATAAATTACTTCAAACCTTATAGAGCTTACTTTGTAGGTAAACAAAGTTTAAAAAGGTAGGTGTATTTTTAAAACCTTCACCTAAAATTTCATTATGGCTAGAAATAAATGCCATGCATAACTTAGACATTATGTTATTATCGTAGGTTCAGTGCAATTTACTGCATAAGACATATTTTATTTAAAAAGTGTGCATCGTCCACCACCTAAAGATTAACACAATCCAATTTGTTAAATAAAAAGGATTTTTTGAAAGGTGTCTTATCTTTAAGCAATGTTATTGGATATCTATATTTTCTTGTCGAGCATCGGAATTGCCAAAACGAGTGTGTTTTATCTAGGCTTGTAAAATGTTAATCTTTATATTGCGAAATGGGCTCGGTAGCCAGTCAAACAAATGAATATATTATAACTTTATGAGTGTGTTTTAGGTTTACCAGCTCATCTTTGAAGCGTCGGTGATGCCTTCTATATATAGCAATAACATTGATGTTTTACATTCAGTTGCGGGCGCGCGCTGCGAGGTGACGCTACCATGACAAGTAACCCCGATACAAATACAGTGCCAGTGAATTAATAAACCGAGTATACTTAAGCAAAGGTTAACGTGTGAATGAACTAAAGAAGTATCCCTTGTGAAATATGACGAACAAGAAGACGGAACAAGTGGTCACCGTGGTAGAGGAAACCATAACAAGGACCGTCAGTGCAAGTTTCATTGATATAAAATGGAAGCTTCTTCTATCGGAACTAGTGGCCACGATGATGCTGATGTTTTTCGGTTGCATGTCGTGCATGCCCGTCACGAATGCGGTGCTGCCGCCACTGTACGGCGCTCTAGGCTTCGGCATGACAGTCGGCATCCTGGTGCAGTGCTTTGCGCACATTTCAGGAGCACACATGAACCCCGCTGTGACACTCGGCGCGTGGGTGATGGGGAAAATGACCACATTTCTAGCCATCGGCTACGTGGTGATGCAAGTCATCGGGGCCATCCTCGGCTACGGGCTGCTAATGGGACTGACCAATGACGATTTCGTGGGGAACAAAATCTGCTGCACCTTACCGTATGCGGGATACGACTTCTACCACGCGATCGGGATCGAGTTCTTCCTGACGGCGGCGCTGATCATGGTGTGCTGCTCCGTGTGGGATCCTGCGAATTTGAACAACGAGTCTCTCCCGCTCAAGTTCATGATGACGATCGCCGGCCTGTCGATTGTGGGGGGGCCTCTGACCGGGGCGAGCATGAACCCCGCCAGGTCTTTGGCGCCGGCGGTTTGGACTGGAATATACACCGGCCACTGGTACTACTGGGTTGGGCCGTTGCTCGGAGGCGGCGTTTCGTCGCTGCTCTACAAATTGGTGTGGTTAAAAAAACCGGTCAAATAAACCGATAGACTTTGCGTGCTATTCAAGTATAATGTGATAAAAGTCGTTATGAGATCTGCCTGTCTTGCGCAATCTCGACACGTGATGCAGTTAGATAATCCTGTGTGATAGCTGTTTACACTCCTTTCGAGTGGATGGTCTTTAATTTATACGTTTGATACGAAATGTGTTTTTTATGTGTTGAATTAATAAATTGTTAGATACCAAATACGAATCTTAATTCGGTCATCATGATTAGGTAAGAGCATGCGCAACGTGTTATTGTTTTTGGTCAGTAACCGTATACTTTTGATAGATTATCTGTGAAACCGACGTGTTTGTAAACACTATCGGACAGTAATATCAAACTAACTTGATGTGGTTTACCTTCTTGTGTCATTTTTAATGATAGCCAGAAGCTATAAGAGTTCTCTGTTGCAATATTTTCATATCAATACTTAGTACGGTAACCGAGACTGGTTTTATTACTTTCTCGTATAGTTTCTATTCTTGTTAATGTTACTAACATTAACAAGAAGACAGTTTGATGCAAAAGTTGTCTGCTAAAAGGTTGTTAACCTTACAATGACTAAGTATGGTCTATTCAGTGAATATACTTATCAAATTATATACTTAGGACATAAATTATATACTTAGGCAGCTAATTACTTGAGTAAATCGAGATAATAGTTTTATTTTAGTTTTAAAATCATCGTTTTGCATTGTTATTGATTAAAAATTTACTTGTATTTTAATAAACCAGAATAACCAGTTTTAGCTTCAGTTCCTTTTATTCATGCAATATGCCTACACTTGAAGATAAAATAACTAACGGTTATTTTATCTACAAGTGTAGGCATATTGTATTTCAATAAATTAGATAAACCACTTAAAAACAATTAAACAGATAAGGTAATCTAATTGCTAAACTTCATATGCATTATTTATCTATTTGGCGAGATGTAGGTAATTTTTCTTTCGTCAAAGTAGCTTGGTACTCCTAAAAACAGGTTTCTGTAATAATTAACTTATTGACCTCAAGCAGATCTTTGGTCCCAGTAAAAAATGAAGTAATTTTATAAAATATAATTAACATAAATAGTGTATTCATAATTATAATATATACTGGTTTCGGAGGAAGACTCGTTCAAGGACAAAAAAAATAGTGTGTCATTAGGTTAGTTGTGGCGACATCTATGTGTTCCAGCCGTCACTCGCTCTCAGGGATACTAACATATATTTACATCGCCGATTCTAAATCACACTATTAAGTTTTAATTCTTAGTGTACAACTTCCGAAATCTTCTTATCATCCACGTTTGACCCAATCATTTGTGAAATCATGTTTTTTTACATCTTACTCGATATAAATTTTAACATATTTTTTTTTATATAAAAAACTTTTTATTTATTAAACAAAAGGTTAAGATTGATCACCATCAGGTAAGTGACCCGCTTGCTCGTTTGCTTCTCTTATTATAACAAAAGGTTATTTTTTATAAAATTAATAATTTTATTCCATTAATTACTGCCATCCCAACAATCTACTACCCTTTGACCACTTGCTTAATGTGTTACTATGGTAACCTTTATCTTATTCAACTATGGTAGACTAGTGGCTTCCCGCGACTCTGTTCGAAGTCGGTTTCCCGTGGGAATGAGAAGTTTTCCCGCGGTAAACAGTACCCTATGCCCTTTCCCAAGTTCAGTTCTATCATCATAGGGAATTTCATCAAAATCAGTTCAGTGGTTTAGGCGTGAAAGCGTAACAGACAGACAGAGTTACTTTCGCATTTATAATATTAGTAGGGATATTACTGTAAAGTTTCATCCAAATCCGTCCAGTAGTTTTTACGTGGAAGAGTAACAAACATCCATACATTCATACATCCATACATACTTACAAACTTTTACGTTTATAATATTATAATTATATAATATTATAAACGTAAAAGTTCCTACTAAGGAAACAAGCAGTTTAAACAGTTACCAAAGTTTTAACTAGGTATAGTAGGAATATTGAGACCGGCAGCAGTAAGACATCACAAGCGAGGCTAGCTTATCCTTACTATTCCTCCATCGAATCTGAGTGTAATTTGTTAATTTATAGCAGACATTTTCTTAGAATTTCGTCTTTGGAATTCAGTTAGGAGCCTAGATAACATAGAAGGTTTACCTCACGTGCTCAGCGGCGCTAAGTCTATTATAGAGACCCACTCCGATTGTAGGCTTAGTTAATGGATATTTAGAAGGGTATCTATACTAAGCTAAGATGTTTTTTTAGTTTCATTGTTTTGTCTAAGAAGGCTTTCGAAGTAAAGTTATGTTAAAATATCTTGGAAAAAATATTATAACCGTAATATATCTCGATATAATGATACCCAATTAACTGTTAATTAAGATAAATACAGAATATATATTAGTTAAAAAAATACGTATTGTAAACGTGGACAAATCAGACATTAAGTAATCTCCATAAACTTGAAAGATAGCAAGGATTAGCAAATCAATTTAGATTTGAAGTTTAGAAGATTTTTTATCTGTTTATCATTGTTTTTTATTTCTACTTGTAACCACAATATATAAGAAGAAATAGTATTTCTTATAGAAAATTTAAAGGCTTGTTCCGTAGGTGCAAAAAACTAGAATAATATGTATGATAAAATTTAGACAATTTTGTTGATGAGATTATTGAGAAAAGAAAGTAAAATTAAGTATTTTTTGAGTGTATTTATCGTGTTGAAGATTAGTTTTTTACAACCATAAGTCTTTACACATCTATTTTTATGAATTTTATGAAAGTAATTGAGTGGCCAAATTGCATGCCAATGCTTATCATTATATTTATCGTATCAAAATGAATATACAATACTAGTGACCCGCCCACGCTTCGCAATGGTGTAATTTTGAGCGACGTTTTTCCCGAAACCCGGAATTTTGGCTAACTTAAAAAATCTTTTTCTCTTTGTTATTTATTTACAAGTTTAAATGAAAACAAATCCGAAAAATGGCGAATACCACATTAAAATCCGTCAACTGGTTTAGGAGGAGATAGTGTACAAACATACAAATAGACAGAATTAGCGACTGGGATTTATACTATGTAATGATAACCAATATCGAAAGAAGATCAAAAACGATATTTCTTATTTAGATATAAGATATGATTTCCGATTTATGTATTGTATTCGCGGTTTGCATGTATGTGACTTGATAACTTATCTTAATCTACAAGATCTTTGTTAAATGAATTTGATTAAAGCATACCTAACAACAAACAATTTTACCGAATTATTAATCTTTTCTCGACGTGGGAACTATTCTACCAATATTAATATTATAAATATGAAAGTTTGTATATTTGTAACCCAAAACACGCAAAAACGAAATGTTACTAATATACAGTTTGTAAACATACGAGTGTAAGAAATGAATAAAAAAAATATTGTTACAACTTGAGTGGCCCGCCCTCACTTTGCAATGTGTGACATTTTGGCACACTTTCAAGTTTTTTTTTCATGTACTTTATTTACAAATTTGTTGAAAACCTCATTTAAAATTATGGTGATGATATTAATTATAGACTTAATTTTTTTAGTTAATTTACAGCGTGACTGGTGGTGAAATGATAGTAAACCCTAATTTTAATTTGATTATGTACATTAATAACCCTTGTCATGATATAGGTACAGCTTATCTCACGCACGTCAGTTGTACAGAATGTCTTATCAAGAAGCCCTTTGTGCGAATGTCTGGTTGGTATATACCTATCTGGAGGTACCTGCGTAATACTAAATGTTTAAGGTTATATTCCGAGGTAGGTCGTGACATCTTGGATAAAGTATTTGGTTCCGAATATCTGACCTTGATTACTTTTAAAAATAGCTCGATTCAAAAGAAATGAAAGCTATGCCTAGGTATATAGGTATGCCTGGTATAAACTTTAACGTTGTTTCTTTTTTGAGGGAATTTTTTTTCCTTGATTATTTAACATCGATTCTGCTCATTGTTAGGTATATAAACACCGTGATTATTTCATTAGCTTTCGTCCTCAACGTATTACGAGAAAATTTGGTAGCATGTAAGTATTTATTATTAGTTATAATTGTTGGCTCTAAAAACATGCTCATGCCCTTGTTTAGGAACTGTTAGAAAATCAAGCTTGTAAAGATATTTTGCCAAAAAGTAGGTAGGTACCCTCCTATGGTGCATGGTTTACGCACCGTGAATTTTATCTGTGTTATTCAATACTTTCTGTATAATATACCTTGATAAATCATCAATTTCACCTTGAATAAAATTTCAAACGACCTTTCATACCTTCAGGCCCGTAGGTATACCCATTCTATAGATAATAATATTTTAATTACGCAGAACGGGTGTCGTATTTCGAGCAACCCTTGCCTTCTGCCCATTTGCTAGGTGGGCTGAGCCTTCAAGTACTCAGTAGGTATGCAAATTAGATGATCCTTCAGTAACAGCTACACAAGTGCAGGTAACGCATAAATTACTGTAACTTTCTTAATGGACACTGAAATGCTAGGATTATGATGTAGCTATAGAAAAATGATAGACTTTAGAAGTAGCAAAGGGGTATGTTATGATTGGGTTAATTCTAATATGAAGATTTTGTTTGTTTGAGCGCGCTAGTCTCAGGAACTTTGGATTTGAATTGAAAACAATATTATTAGCTACGACTAAAAGCAGTAATGAAAAATGTTGCAAAACTGTGAAAATTTCAAGAGCTTATCTCTTACGTGCGCTGCGTAAACGGTGGGTTACGCAAAAATAGTTTTTAATGCAGCTAGTGTAAATACCAACATTGTCTAAAACTTCTTCAAACGGTCTCTCTGCTACGGGATCGGAGGACGGCGACCATCATGGCCGTCAATCCAAACCACTTGCGAACGATTTAAAGCAACAATGTTATCTTCTAGGTTGATGTCTTCCCTATAATATGTTATTATCCTGTAAGATAAATTGAAGCAGCGGGCATTCGCTATTTCTTATATTGTGTCCAAAGAAGGTAGATACCCTTATTTTATTACTAGTGGCCGCTCGCGACTCCGTTCGCGTAGAAGTCGGTTTCCCGTGGGAATGCGAAGTTTTCCCGCGATAAAAAGTTCCCTTAATTCTGAAAGAATATACATGTCGCAGCGCGGGTGTCTTTTCTTAATGTCAGAATGTTAAGATCACGTTTCAGTGGGCGTAGAAGGCAGCAAACAAGAACTTGAAGCATTATGAAAGAATATAGGAACAATCTGTTAACTAATTTAGCTCAATGATCTGATAAAACTAATGCAACTGTATTAAAATGACCTGCCTCACTATCATAATGAACTACAAGGGTATTTGGAATAATAAAGAAACAGTTTAACCTTTAACTTTGTTTTAATTTACCAGATTCATAAAGACAGGTACAATCTGTCAAAAGGTGAGTGGAGAAGAACCCGGTGAATAAACTCCACTCTGCCATTATCATTATTCAAATACAAAGGAACGTTATAAAACTCGCTATTACATTACTCACAGAAATCTAGCAACTAGTTTACATGATTAACGGACACACTGATACTTAGCTTTCGTATTGAAGACTTCCGATACAGCATTAGAATACAAACTGTTAAACTTAGGCAATGACTCGATATAAAATCAAACAGCAAATTGAATGTGGTAAAGACGACTGCTCTTAGCCGATTCCCGCGCTATTCTGATAATTTAGGTATGAACACTTCAATTTCTAAGAGATGAATGCCCCTTCCTTGAATGTTCAATGTCTTTTATACCAAACGGCCGTTTCCGTTTTTATCAAAAATAGCACTAGGCCTTTGCCCAGGTTCTCCGCTAGAGGGCCTGCGTTTCCGGTCACAATGATTTAACAATCAAAATTAATCCTACAACAATAACTGATTCAGTAAGAATAAACACAATTAAATCATAATTAAATCACAATTTTCAATTAGGTAAATTACACAGCAAATGATATTAAACAAAATTTAAATTAATTCAGGTAAGCTTGAAAATGCTTAAGATGGCGCTAGTTGTTCCAAAATACCGGCCGATTGCCAATGTGGCGCCATCATTTCCGACATACATATATTTTTGGTTTGTAGAACCGTTTTCGCAGCGCACGCAACGAAGCTCAAGGATGAATAATTTTCCCAGTTTTTTTCCCATTTTCCATTATTTCTTCGCTCCTAATAGTTACAGCGTGATGTTATCTATGATAAATGGTCTATCAAACACAAAAAGAATTTTTAAATTCGAACCAGTAGTTCCTGAGATTAGCGCGTTCAAACAAACAAACAAACCCTTCAGCTTTATAATATTAGTATAGATTATTTCCCAAGTTTCCTTCTTGGTTCGGACTCTTAGTTATAGGTTGTGTGTTTACACGTTTAAGTTTTTTCATTTGAACTTTTTTCCACCCAAGAAATATGTACAATATTTCAACGGCTGGTGTAGGTAAATAGCTTTTGGAAAAGCTGCAACAGTGTGACTCACTAAACTTTTTGTTCTGTAGTCGTTGCAACGCAACAATCTAAAACTAAACATCTATAATCACGCTAGAAAAATATTTTAAAAATATTTTCATATAACTTGGTACAATTTACAGACAGATTTTGTGAACAGATCGAGCCGTCGGATTTTATACCGAACGATAGGTTTCAGGTTAACCCCTACTGAAATTTTCCGCAACTTATTTTTTTTTGTTTTATGTAAGTGTAAAACTTACAATGCAAGAAAACATCAAGGGCTCCCATAGTAAAATTATAATAGTCTGCCATCCCACTCTGAACCAGCGTGGTAGGTAACGGTTAACGCTTCTTGCTATTGGAGATAGAGGCTTATATCCAACTAGTTGCTACAATTATAAACATTAAACACACACAAATTACGATAAAAACCTTTTTAAAACGCAATGTGTAGTTTGGAAACGGATTACCGTCTATAAATAGACATCGACTTGAAATTAAACTCATTTTAACGGCTTTTACGCGTTTATTTTATTATTTTTGATTTTCCGACGTTTCGACATTTTTACAAATGCCGTGGTCACGGGTAGACTGAGATGTTTGACGTCTTCATAGAGTTAAGTAAAAAACGATTTTTCAAATTCACCGCCATCTGTTTCGTAATTTTCTCGCTCGGGTTCACGCAGTAGACGCTGACAGTGTCTTTATTTTTCTGCTTATTGGTCTGATGGTTGTTCTTTTTTATTTTGCTAAGTATTGGATCCCACGTTGGTGACAGCTTCCAACCATCTTCTCTATTGAAGTTAGGGTGTTTTTTAATTTCAATAGTTTCTCTTACCAGCCTAGGAATAAAATGTTTCTCTTTTGCTAGGATTTTAAATGTATCAAATCTTAGATAGTGGTTGGGCTTATCCATGGAATGCTCACAGACTGCAGATTTTGTATAGCGACGGTTTTTTACATCGGCGATATGTTCTTTTATTCGAGTCTGAAGCGGGCTTCAATAAAAACCATATACAAGCATAATGCGTAAAACCCGTTAAAATGAGTTTAATTTCAAGTAATTATAATCGCGTAAATCTAAGAAGTTAGACATCGACTTGGTATACTATTCCGTTTTGAGGAGATAATGCTAATTCAAACGCAATTCTACCACTTCCAATGCTGGCCACAGTTAGTAGAATGGCAACTGTTACAATGTCCAGTTGCGTCAAATTGCTACGACCCATTCCGTAGTAATAGGATTGTTTCAGTAACTGACTGAATTGACTACGACGAACAGCGGATGCCGTTAATACGTAATGTAAGGCAATAGGTGAAATAATAAGGTTATTGCAACGTTGCTTCCATTTAGGTAGCCGTGGTCTTGGCGGTAGATAGGTAGGTAATTCTGTTACCTCTTGGTGTAAGATCCGAGTTTGAATCGAACTTTGCTCATGTGCTTAGAGGTTTAAAAGTATTTGACGACCTCTGTGGTGCAGCGGTAGGATATATACCGGACTGCTAAGCGAATGGTTCCGGGTTCGATCCCCGGGTCGGGCTAATTTCGTCAAAATGGTTATTCGAAATTAGGTCGTGTTTGGGTGTATTACTAGGTTCTCCCATAGTCCATTGTGTGGTACCTATAGTACAAGCTTTGCTTAGTTTAAGGCCACACAGTTGGTGTGTTAGTCTGTTGATTTATTATTATATTATTTTGCATGTTTATTTTAATTATTTATTTCCGATATAATTTCTCAAAGGCCAGTAACCCAGCAGGCCCGGCGGCGGCGGGGATCACTCACCATCAGGTGAACCGCTTGCTACTTTGCTCACTCTATTATAAAAAAAAAACTATACGAAAATTACTTTGAATAGTATTTTAATGAAACAGGAGGGTGCTTATTCTGATGTATTAGCGCAATTGTACGGATAACTACTTAGTGGACCAAAAAGTAACTAAATCTAGCGATCACGAGTATTTTTGAAACACTTTTGACTGTTCATGAAGATACCAATACATATAATAACATTTTGCTTTCGTATCGAGTTAACTGTAGCGATACGAAGGTGCTTCACGATCGCTTCTTTCGTCAACCTCCGTTTTAGAATCGGGAGCTCGATACGATAGCGTTGCGATTTGCTAAATATTCGTGATTGTGGCACTGCACTCTCTTTTTTTTTTATTCTCGTGCCCAAGTTGGTATGTTATGTTTACCTATAGGTATACCTTATGTTAATGTTTTTTTAACACGTGTGACTAATCTAGCTAATAACACGGTTCAGTAACAACACGAAAGTTACAATAGTGGAAATGTTACCAGCTGTAACGTTATTCTACACTATAATTATTGTAGATACAATCAAATAAAAATGAATGATGAAAATTTACAAGAATGACGTAAGGTGAGTACGAGGTTGTATGTATATACCTAAACTAGCTTTCCGCCCTTCTTTTTCACCCGCAGTAAATTTTCTGTTCCCGTTTTTCAGGATGAGTCAGTCATTCAGTAAGGATGTCTTATTTTATAAGTATAGATCAAGATCTATCATGCCATGTAATGATGGTGACTACAAGACAAGGCTATCTGCAGCGCATGCGTCGTGGGCTGTTTTCAGAAAACCCTTCCTCCACACAGGAAGTAGGTCCTTAGATATTAAAGACATTTGTCAAAACGTCCTTAATTTCTAAATTACGTGAAAAGTTTTCTAATCCTTTGTCCCTGGTCAACATAAAATTAAGTAACTGGAAGGTCGACCAATTATTAAAATTATACAGGGTGATTGGCAATGCGATACATTCCTTCTAAGGGGTTAAAGTAGAGCTTATTTGCAGCCAATTAAGTCATATTATACCATGTCCGAAAATTGATAATTTCTGAGTTATGCAACATTTCAGTTTTTTTATAAAAAACCCCTTTTTCGAAGATCAAATGAATCTTTTTACAGATAATTTCAAAATTAAGTTTAATGTTTTGTAGTTTTATGGTAGCTTGATAACTAAAATGATATTTAACATTAAAATTTGTTAAACAAAAATCGTCCTTATTTTAGAAAAAGTCAAGAAACTGTACTTGACAACTTTAAAAAAAGTTAAGTCTTATGACAATAAACTGCAATTTCTAAAAAAAGTCCAAATAATGTTGCATAAAAAATACATAAAAAACTTCCTCAATTCATTAGCTATTCAAACAGGTACAGTTGTGTTGTGAAAGAAGTAACCTCTCTCTTAGAAAGCCTCTATTTTGTGGTTACCGCGCACTTTTGCAGTGTAAATAAGCTCTACTTTAACCTCTTAGAAGGAATGTATCACATTACCAATCACCCTGTATTAAGCAATCAATTCTCCAAAATAACAATTATAAATAAAAAACTTAGAGCAGTGTAGGTAAAGTTATCTACTTAAAAAAATGTTTGTTGATTTTGGCAACTAAATAAACAAAATAATTTTAAATTAAGTATATTATTATATTATATTTATAAAAAAAAAGACGTGTGGCACTCGGAGACTGCCGCGGTAAAGCTATTGCAAACATTTTTTAACAACTTATGTAATTATTTATTTATGCAGTATTTTTTTCCTTTGTTTTTTTTCTTTGATATTAATTCAACTTTTTGAGCGTGGTGACCAATATATAAGAAAACATTTTTTTTTCTTTTAATAAATAAATGAGAAGTTGATATTGTTCAAAATATTTTTATAAGTCATTAAAAGTTCTGCTATTCATCGATAGATGGCAAAACAAAAAGTATCACCGCTGTGCCGGTCGGAGTAGGGGGTGTTAGGTTATTTTCGTTACGGAATTTCTGGATTCGGTCTCCACGCTCAAGGCCCGCGATAGAAGCTATGCAATAGCTTAAAACATTTGCCAATTGTATAAAGTGGCAATGACTTTAAATTAGCCCAACCAGCCATACAATGAAATTTAAACTGACGACCGATAATATGCCTGCAAGTATCAACGCAGTCAAGTCTGACTTTGCACAGAATCCAAAAATTTCTTCGTCAAAGAACCTACAATTCCACAATGTTTGTTTATTTTACACACATTTGCTCTGGAACCTTGCAAGTGGGAGTAATAATATCTGTGTACGAAGCCACCTCGACGGCAAGATTCCGTTATTCCTCTGTTTCTGGAGTAACATTAAGAGGGGTTATTTTGTTTGAATATGGAATGTGGAATAAGTACAGGTTTAATAACTTGACATTGTGACTGTCGTGGCTGTGGGAAAGAAGGGGTTACATTGTATCAAATGGAAGCGTATGTTTTACATATTTTTTTAAGACTTTTTAAATAACGATTAAATAACTTTTTTTTGTTTACATAGGTTTCAATCATACGCGATTCTGGTACATACCTACGCATACTCGACTTCTGCCTTAACACTCAAATTTGTTGTCACTAAAGCAATGTTTGGTTTTGATTGAGGCACTCACAAAACAAGCGTAAAGATGTCTTTAACATCATTTTCCCTTTTCACGTTATTCATCAATGTAGCTAAGCTGTAAAAGGCTGTAGTAGCTGTGTGCAGACTCTTGCTCAATATGAATACTTTTTAGCTACTAAAGATGAGCTAACAAGACGCAAAACTAATGGAGAAGACGACTGCATTATTAAATTACATGAATGAAATACCAACTATTATTAAATCGGACTCAAAAAACTCCAAACATCAATAAATGGCACTATACCTATACCTGACCCCGATTAAACACTCTATCAAATAGTTACAGATTATCAACAAATACATACTGACAAATCACGCATCTCATTTCTTTATTTGAATGCTCGGAGCATCAAAAAAAGGAAAACTCGACGAACTTAAATGCAAAATCAAGGCAATACCAACAACTGTACCTACATGTGATACTTCTAACAGAAACCTGGATACGAAATGAACAGCAATTTCAGCCATTGAAAATTGAAAATTACACTCACCATTATAGCTACAGGACTGATATTAGAGGAGGAGGAGTATCAATATATGTATATACCTACATAACAACCTAAAGCACCATCAATTAGAATCAACATATGAAGAAGGTAATAATTATTTCTGGATAAATCTCGAAAAATTTGCAGTATAGACGTTGGCGTGGTGTATAAACCCGGGGATACTAACACAACAAACTTTTTGGAAACATATGATATGAAATTAAAACAACGAAAGAGATCAGTTATATTTGGAGACTTCAATCTTGATATGTAAGCAAAAGAAAGCACATTGAAAAAATATGTAACAAAATATAAGCAAATAATTGAGGAATCAGGACACATATTACTAAACAAAACTTATAACTATAACTTATTGCACAAGAGATTCCGCCACAAAACAATCTATCTTAGACCACGTCATCACTAACCTAAAGAATGAAAGTTTCAACTTTACTATTATAAACTCTTCGATGTCAATTGTAGGTTTTTTAGATGTTTAAAGATTTTTTTCAAGGACCTGTTTACAAAATTACCAATTTCTTGCAAAGTAACTATTGGGTCTATTTTCTTGAAATAAAAAAAGTTATTATGCCTAGTGTCTGGCAATTGTCATGAAATAATAAAAAGCATCCAAAACAGTAAATAACATAACTAAAAATTAGCTTTTTGTAAGAAAAGTGCATTATTTAAGCTGCATTTTCTAAAAAAACCTTAAATTGCAAAAAAAATGCCTCATAATTATAAAACTTTATAGCAAATTATTATAATCTATCATTAAGGCTATCAGATAAAAAATAATCTTCATTCTAACTTAACTATTGGCTAGGTAGGTTCTTTACATTTTAGTTAGTAATAAAAAAGGGCTTTAACCACAATAATTTTCATCAGTTATGTTAGTAAAATTGCACATAAATTGTCTTTTTATTTAAGGCATTAAATTTTGCAAGAAATTAATATTTTTGTACACAGGTCCATAAAAAAAAATTAATCTTTAAACATCCAAAAAACTTAATTTTTTTTTTCAATTTTTTTAGTCGATGATTTATGGTCTAGTTTCATCCTCTTTCGGGATGCACTTTCTTTACGAAGGGACACACTGTTAAAGAATGTAAAATCATTTAACAGTTTTAAGTCACAGTTGTCTGATTGTATTCTAGAAAATTATCAGTGATACCATGGAGGGCACTTGTGATATTACATAAGTGTTTTCTATGGTATTATTGATAATTTTATTTATTATAGTAGACAGACAAAAAAGGATTAAGTACTCGTAATAAGTATCCACTTAAAACTGTCAAATGCCTGGTGATCTCTATCAAATTATTATTAAGAAACTCTGTTCTCAAATAAGAAATTCCTGTAATCTTTCTGAGAATTAATTCTTTAAACCTAAACCTAAATTGGTAAATCTTGATTTGATTCTCTAGTAATGCAACATACAAATTTACATCTTTTATCTTTGATTAGATTGTAAATAGTCTGCCTTTATTTCCATTATTTTATGTTATTGTCTCGGGGAATATTTGGGTGCGTATTTATTTGCAAGCAAACGTATTCCTTACACAGCGGAAAGGAAGCTTATTAAGCGAACAAGGAATAGTATATTTCAATACAAGTGTGGAAAGGCTGTCATTACAACGAGTCCCGACAAATGTCTTCCCGAGCCGAGGCACAGCCGAAGGCGAGGGTTGACAGGTGGGACGAGTTGCAATGACGGTTCCGCACGTGTACTGAACGACTATTTTTAATACAGTTGCGAAAAAATAAAGCAATTTAATAAAATATAAAATTAGGATCGTAAATGTCGAAATAACTCATTTTGAAAATAGCGCCATTTTTTCTTCACCTATTTGGTAGGCAAAGGTTACTATGCCCATACAGCCAAGTCTTCAGTAGATTTTTTTTATTGATATGAAATGAAAATGAAATTTAATGAGATAAAATGAAATGAAACCAACCACACTACTTCAATCAAATCATTAAATCTGATATCGAAACAAACTAGTAGCTTTTTTTAGAAATTTACCTACACTACGTAAGTATTAACATGAATCATAAAAACTTCTTTGTTTTTTTTTTTTAGTAAAAACTTCATTGTTGGTTAATTTTTTTTTTAATAGTCATTATTTTGACAGTTGGGAAAGAGAACGCACGAGTGCGGGAAAGGTAAAAAAAAAGCACGCGTGTGTAATAGCCCACATCCCGAACGCTATACGTCCCTGCAATACGCCACTTTTTGAGCAACTGTATTAAAAAAAATATTAAAGTAATTTCGCTGATACATACAATTAAATAAGCTTGATCACACGATTTTATGCAATAGGGTTGTTATTTCCTCGCATATTCCTCGTATGTTGTAAAAGTGCGTATGAAACTCGTGAACAACTTTGCACACTTTTATCATAATATACCTACTATTTTATTACTTAGCACTCTACGTGGAATAATCAAAAATCAATATTATTCTTAATACACCAGTTTTTTGTCATAACACAATACCCAATAATATTCGCAGAAAGTATTTTTTCTACCTCCAGAATAAATTAATTCCATGAATAAATCACAGAATCGGAATTAGAGATCGACCACTAGTGATTGAAATTCAGCTACAAAGAGTCCAAGGAAAAATATTGTTATTTTTCCGCTTTTCCGCTTCTAAGTTATTATTTTTATTGTATATATCACATTCATGGAAACACGGCACATGCAGGATTGTATTAATTTGCAAACGGTTTTCTATTCATTAATAAAAAGGTAATTTTACCATAATCTTTAACGACAAACATGCTTTGATGTCACAGACAGAGGAAATACCTAAGGACATAATAGAACACACGAAATACACAAAGGCTTTTATTTGTGGTTCCATTTACAAACTAACGTACGGAAGTGCCTAAATTATCAAGCAAGGTAATCAACATTATAGGTTATGTAATGATTGTTTTGTTTTTGAGCCCAGTACCTAAACAATTACCTCACAATCTAACAATAAATTTGTGGTTTCCCGAGGCACTGGTACCTGCTATTTCATTATCAGCCAACATCTAAAGAACCTCAAAACCCTATAAAGTTTAACCCCCGATCGCCGACCTCACCTTCGACGTACAAACAGAGACAAAGGCTCAAGAATCCAATTATAAATGGTAATAAAAAGCCAACAGAGCATGTTTACAATGGCCGCCTGCTTGCTAGCACAAATCGATGTCTAACGAAGTTGACTTTGCTTCAACAAATCTAATAGAACTCTACCTGAACAGCGAACGCAAATACAAATGAAAAAAAGTAAGACAGGAAAAAAGGAAGACGGACAGTAATAAATTAATAAATGTATTATACCTAAACGTTGGTTTCTATATATAAATTGTTTTGTGTTATTTATAAACCACAAAGAGTACGCTCCCATAAACCACTGGAGACACAATTTCGAGGCAAAAATGACTGAGGAAACACATGGGCTCGTGCGGAAAAACTGAGATGAAACAGATATGAATATAACTCTTGTTGTATTTAACTTACTGAAATGAAATTTTATTCATCTTAAGTTACAATTGCAATTTTAATGATGGTGTTTGGGCCTCGGCTTTAACAAAAGATAAGTAGGTAGGTAGACCGAGAGCAAAAGAGCCGACGGAAAAAATTCTCTCAGCACTCTTTTATCAAAATAACAAGCACATGATAACTACCGTGCGTATTAGGGATGTTACGGATATGGAATTTCTAATAATCTGGATCCGGATACGGATATTGGTTTTTTTATATCGGTTTCGGATTACGAATATGAAATTATTTCGGATTATCCGGTAGTTTCGGATAGTTTCGGTTACGGATATTAGATTCTAGGAATTTCAAAAGTAACATACAAAACAAATAGATAACAAAATGGTTTTATTTAAATAGAGGTCACCAGTTGGCAGGTACTACAATCAATCAGCCTATGAGCAATTATTACAGGTAGCTATTTACTATTGAGTAAATTTTCTAAGTAATTAAAGTAAAAAGCTATAACAAAAATATTATATTTAATTATTCATTTCGTTTTAAAGAGAAAATATTTGGAATCACATTGCACATATTTTTTTACTTACTATTATTTAATTTTAGTACGTATAACATAACAATCTTAGCTTTCTTGTATTATTTATTATATTTAGTTACTCTCTTAACTTTCACTTAGTCTAAATCATAGTTTTAATATAGTTTTAATAATCAAAACTGAGCAAAGGTAAATTATACTTAACAAAAAGTAACTTCGCCGCCTTATCACCAGAAAGTCGATTTCTTAAGCGATCATATTATATCAACCCAGCAGCACTGAAGATTTCATTATCTCATGATCTCATTTAGTTTTTTAGATTCCGCCACTATCCGAAATTATCCGAAACATTTATTTAGGTTTCGGTTACGAATACGGATATTTTTTTATTTCGGATATCCGGTAGTTTCGGTTACGGATATGGAATGTCATGCCCCAGTCAAGCTGTGCATTTACCTATATTTTCGAAATAGCCTGTACAGATATCAATCCCACGCCCTTTAGTCGTTCATGTATACAGGGTTGTTTGTAATTAACGCATCACCTCTTGCAGGCGGCTTCCTTACATCAATCCCAATAACATTTGTTCTACAACTTTTTGCAAAACTTGATAATTAACACAAAAACAAATTTGCGCGCTCTGCTATTTATAACTCTGAATTTTGTAAGAAGTTCCTAAACCGGTCGCCCCCCCCGTCGCCCGCGCGCCTGCCACGCCAGTTGCGAGCGCGTAGAGTACTGTACCGTTTAGATGCACCTAATAAATTTGTATGGAAAATCTTACTTTTTAAAAACATTAATTTTAATTATTCGTTGGTTAAATGTTGTTGGTAATGATGTAGAAAAGCTGCCTACAAGTGGTGATGCGCTAATAAGAAAAAACCCTGTATAGTAAGCTTAAGTTTATAGTAAGCTTTTCTACATAAAGTTTCCTTTTTTCATAACAGAGTATTGACACTCTGATAAAAGATTTGTGCTTTAATATATTGATGTAAGGAATAGACATTATTATCATGATAACCTTTTCTAGTTGGTAGCAAATTTGTCAATGTTCTTATAAATGTACATTTTACTTTCATACACATATATTGAAATGCAAGGGTCAAGATATACCAAGTCTCTTTACACTTTTATCTTAGATATTCTCTACAGCCAAGTTTATTAATTCCACGAAAAGCTATTTCTGCAGAGTAAAGCTCGTTTTTTTTACCATAAAACGGATGCCGTAAAACAGAAAACTATGAAAATAACTAAATTGACCATTCTGGCCGTGTGGACATCAGTCAGTGATCGAATTTTCTTTACCGCGAACGCTGCAGAACTCAGTCTATTCGCCAGTTGTGAGATGTGGGCTCCCCATTGAAACTTCGAGTCTATAGTTATACTAAAAAAAAATGGTTTCATGAACTAGGCTGAACTTATCCCCATTAAGATGTAAATTTGCCTCAACTCAATGCCTGCAAATAAGAAATACTTCCAACCATTCTCAAATGTATCTGAGAACACTCACTTAAGACACTATTCAAATAAAAGACAAGCGTAGGTTCTTAAATGGTAATGGCTATTTTTAAGGAGTCAAATACATATTATATCTAATGTTAAAAAATTAATAAAAATATGTCGCCGAATTAAAAAATAGCCATAAAGAAATTAGTTTTTTAAAGGTTTAATTGAAAATGAAAAACCACTTGTTAAAAAAACTTGAAATAATTGAACATACAAAAATATGTGAAAAAATGCTTATTCTGTGAAAATATTTTCTTTAAAGATATGGCAAGTTTTCTTATTTAAAATACTGGAATAAGGCGTGTCATGTCTCTGTGGTTTAAATCGTAAGAGAAACATGAATTTTACGTCGAACTAAAACTCTGTTGTCCTCAAGAGGTATGAAGACAAGTTTGTGTTTATTAAAATGTCAGAAGTTCGATAAGTAAGGATTAAGGAAATCAATTTTAGAAGGTGATTTTGGATTTAGTCATGACCAACCGTCAGACACGTACGCATCCGTGTCACTCCGTATTTGTGCATAGAAAATTTGTTTTTGTGGAGTTCAACTTGCGTTGGTTTATTTATTGTTAACAAACAAAGGATATCTCTTTCTATCAGTACAAATATATATACGGTCATCTCATTTTCTTAAAGAAGCACGAATTTACCGGAGTAATATTAGAGTTTGAAAGTTTTACATCAACGCTGTCGATGTATCGATATTTTTCGTAAAAAGAGGTTGCTTAACTTTTAACCAAATTTTAAACTAGATATCGTGTAGTACCCTCTAATTAGGTAAAAAATATTTACTTTGAATCTAACATTTATAAATTAGAAAGGAAACTCACGCAAACTTGGGCAAAAAATTAAAATTGCGAAAATTGATTGCGAAAATTGTAGATTTCAAACATAAAGTGTAAAAACATTTGTAAAAAATGTTTCTCTCTCATTAAGAGATAAACAAAATATTATCTAGGTTAGACAAAAAACAGTCTAATGCCTACTTAAAAAGGCTTCAAAATGTTATAATAGCTTTAGTACTTGTCCCACAGTTTTGGTACCATAGCAATAATTGATATGAATAAAATTTCTAGTAGTGCGAAAAGTTTTTTTGTTGGTCGGTACTTTTCTAATTTGGGCTAAACATAAATAGTCTCATTTATTATATAAAAGAATGAAGGCCAATCAACCAGGTAAATGTAAATCTGTCGATATTTTTATTAAACGATATTTATAATTTATCGATACTTTTATCGAATACTTACATCAATATATTATCACTATTTGTCGGGTGCATCTTAGAACGTTTTTGAACTAGCCAATCAGAATTTTATTACTTCCTCCACCGCTCCTCAACTTTTGGTGACCCTGATACAACGTAAATGTACGAACATGCGGAATCTATTAGGGGGTGATCTGTGCTGTAAGTCGAAACCTTGTTGAAAGAAACTCGCAATTTTATATCATTTAAGTAAAAACTAACGAATAAATACGAAAATTTGAGAGAATGTGTGCTTACCACCCATTCACGCAAAAACGTTCAGTAGGATGGATTTGGATGAAACTTGGTTTACCTGTAGATAATTAATGCCCGTTTCCACCAACGTTACCTTAATTTAAGGGATTCCTAACACATTTTAAACAACACTTAAATGTACATATTTTGCGATAAAAAATTCTTGGGGCTTATAAATTATTAAACAGACAACAAATTGTAGTAAAAAAATAATAAATAAAGCTTTAAGTTATTGGATAGACCTTTGAAATATTTTAGGTGTCCTCTAAATTTTGGGGGACGTTGGTGAAAACGGGCATAAAACTCTGTATATTTACTTACGGGAAAAGCCAAGCTTCAGGTGCAACCACAGGGCGGAAAGCTAGTTCTCAAATAAAATATATGAAACATTGAAAGCGCTGTACAAAAACTATTTGCTGGCCGAGTAGTTTAATCTATGAATATTTATATAGTTTGCGAACAAAATTTCTTCCTAAATAGTCCGTTAAACTCAGAAACAGCCTCGGTAAGATATTTTTCATAACGTTTCAAAACATTCACAATGACAGACAAGTGAGAAGATACTCTCTCGTTGGTTTGTTGATTAACAATTAAACGACATGGTTACTATGTTTCTGTCCGCCTAACTTTTGTTCCACTGTTTTAGATATTTATCCCAAAAATATTTCTTAATAAATTCCAATTTTTTTTTATAGTTACTTTATTGTAGGTACATATTGAGTCTCTAAAGAATCTCTTTGTAAAAAGTCAGAAATTAATTATTGTTTCTTTCAATACGAAACTCTTGCTTAAATTGACAGAACAGTTCGCCATTTAGCATAACGAACGATGCGCCATCGTTTAACTTTTTTTGCTTTACTTGAGAACAATTTTAATTGGTCATATCCCCCTCCTCCCCACTTTTGCTGTTTATAGCGTCGCTTCTGGAATTTTCTAGAGACGTTTAAAAGAGTAAAAAAAATTCTCACAAAGGATCAAAGCAAGCATCTTTAAATAATAAAAGGGAGAGTTGTATATCGTTTTGTTTTCGCAGTTTTAAATATTTTAAATAATTATATTAAAAGTATTAGTATATTCTTGTCATTCATTTGATAATTAAAATAATTGCACCATACGTGTTAGATATACACATAAATAAACCTCAGTCTCTGACCGGAAATCGTTACCGCGAATTGTCAGAGCTAACTCCCGAACTTCCGGAGTTAACAGTAACTCAGTTGACTCGCACCAAAAAGAAGGTTTTATTCTCAAATAAACCAGAACGATCCAGAAATAAATCTGGAAAGTTCCAGACCGTTTATCTACTTGCAGGTAGTTGAACAAATCGCGCCGATGTTTCCAAAGTGTAAATAATTAAACGAAAACATTCTTGTTTTTCTCTGATCGTCTTCTGCTTTAAGCGGACAGTGGAGTTAATTAAATTGCGCCTGTATTTTTACTTACTTTGTGGAATAAAGTATAAAAAAGGTGTTTATAATTTATTAATTATTTATTTCATTCAAGGTTTTGACTTTGTTGCCTAAGGTCGTGGTATTCTCAGATTTTATAAGAAAATTGTTTAACGTTAATTTAACAATTATCTTAAAAATAGTTTTTCCTTGAATAGATCGTATCTTATTCTTAGAGTCTTAATTCACTAAATTAAGATTGTTCTATCCAATAAATAAGAGTGGGTAGTGAAAAATTAAAGTTTGGATGTTCGTTACTCAATCAATTAACACAGGGCGGAAAGTCAGTACCTACAGTTTTTTTGTGTTTATGTCGGATACAGATTTGTCCCAATGCGAGTGGATTTATACCCAAAATTTACGTCGATCGTTTTATAAAGAGAATTTCGATAAAATAATTTAAAGATAAGCTTAAATTCCTTCAATGGAAGATTTTAAAAGACTAACGTTTCTCAATTTAGAAGTTATCGTTAGACTACATTTAGGTACTACCTAATAACAATATTTTTTCATTGGTTTGACGAAAACATAGAACGGTACCTATCGCTTTAATTGTGCAATAGTCCCTGCCGAATTCTTTCAAGCAGCTATTTCTTATTGTTTTTTTAGCTCCTTTTAATATGATCAACTTATTATTTTTAACAATAACTTCGTATGACATACTAGCTTTCCTCCCTACGGTTAAATTGCTTCTCCTGTGGGAACTTATCAAAATCCTTTCTTAGTGCACACTTACATCATAAATGGAACGCCTGTAACAAATTTCATTACCCTAACGTTAATAGCTTACCCTCGGCGATGATGAATCAGTCAGTCAGTTTGTCAGGCAGGACTTGTAATTTTTAAGAATAGACTAAAAGCAAGAATGAAAGAAAATCCTCTTCGGCAACAATATTAAATCTCGATCGTATAACAAATGATTATGCACATAAAATCGATACTCGTTTGTTTCTCTTTGCACACATTCAAAATATATTCAACAAATATTTACCGAGGGGCATTTCCAAGCGGAAAGATATGCACCATACGATATCTTGTCGAAAAGAGGAACAAATCGCGCGTGAAATTATTAAAGGTACAGTGTATACAGCTAAATACATGTGTCTATAAGATGTGGGTTCTTTGAGTCCCTTACACTTGAACGAACCGAGTGTAGGAAGATTTTAGTATGTGTCAGGATTATTACGATGTTGTGTTCAACAGAACTAGGATTCATTAGCTTGGAAATAAAATTAGGCTTAATGAAACTAGCCTTTGTCACTCGTTAATAAAGTAACTTTTAATTCGTGAAAGCATTTTAAAAATCGTTTCAGGAGTAACTGTTACTTCCCTAACATCGATACCTACTACTTACAAACTTTACCTTGTAATAATATTAGTACTTACCTAAAAATGAAAAAGTCTCCGAGGTGTATAAATGACAATGAATTTGTTTTTAAGCGAAACACACTTACCTATAAAAAGAGTATTCTGCATGTTATTTTCTCAGTAATTTGGGTTTCCCTCCGTAAAGCATCATATCTCTGCTACGCCTACGCCTTCTCGAAAATTCATGAAATTCTCGCATTTCAGCCTTTTCGAAGGAATGAGGAGATCTCTCGTTATCATTTTATATTTCATGTTTTTGTTGTTTTGGCGTTTAAAAGTATGAAGTGGTTAGTATGAAAAGTAATGGGTACCAGAGTAGTGCTTCAGGAAAGAAGATGTTTAATCAGTATGCGATACAAAAAAGAGCATACAATAATTTAATATATCGAAATAACCTTAGTAAGAACCTACAAGTTATACATAAGTACCTAATTAGTGTTCAATTTTCTTGCTGATAAAGAAATACTTTTTTTTTAAGATTAATGCCCCTATTTCATCAACGTTCCTTAAATTTAAGGGTCTCCTAACACATTTTAAACAACACTTAAATGCTCATATTTTTATAGGTATACACTGGCAACAAACTGTAACGAAAAAATAATTAATACATCTATAAATTGTGTTTTTATAGATTTTTGAAATATTTTAAGGGCAATTTAAATTAAAGGGGAACGCTGATGAAAACGGGCATAAGTCTTTTAAAGCAACACTTTAGTGATTTGTTTGCAAAATCATTTATTATTAGCTCAAAGATACATCTTAATAATCTTACTCACCACACATAATTTTAAACAAAGTTAACCTAAATTGGACTTTAAGTGTATTTGCGTTGAATACAAACTTGCCTACATAAAGTTAGCAAATAGTTTACTTTGAGATAATTAAGGGTAATGTTAGCACAAGGTGCTAGTTAGAAAGGACTTGTAAAGTGTGGGACGTTCTATCTCAGGGTGAACAGGGCCTTAGTTCTATTAGTAACCGTTAGGGGCGCTGCGTATATTTCTTTGGCAGATTAAGGGAAGATCACAGTAGCACAGTATGAAGATCACAGTACCCACGGTACGCAATATAGTTCAGTTACAAGAATAAAGTACCTATGGTGTTTGTGCGTGCACCTATGATCTGTGTACGGTTCAGGCACCATGGAACCGCCTCTTTAGGTGAAGGTATATGTATGTACGACGTGTAAAAATAAATACCTAAGGATTCGCTGGCACCTTTATCCCCTGGAAATTAGTAGAAGAGGTTTAGTTGGCCGTGTTAAATGTAAACATATTGCGGCTAAGGCGGTTACAACCATTAGTAATATAAATTAACGTGAGAATCAGGATGGCAAGGGTACCCAACATTAACGCATATCTACGACGTCACGGGCGAAGACTATTTGTACCTAATTAAATCGTAGTTTCTGCATAAACAATATATACAAACTAAATTCCAGTAGTGAAAATAATAATGTTTTAATTTAGACGAGTTTGAAACATCGATTCAGGTTTATTTAACTCGATTGATGTAACGATGAGCGACGTGGTTTGTGCCTGCAATGGCTAACACGAGACGTAACCTGTGCCGTGGCGAGAACGAATGTATTCTGAAACTCACGGTATAAGCTTGGATGCATCATTGTGGTAGTAAGACTTTCTGCCATTCGCCCGCGGAATTACAACATAGCTTTCTATTAGTGAAATCAGTTCAGATATTTCGGAAAAAATATACACTTCTATTGTGTATAAGAAATAGAAATCAGTGTAACAATAAAATTAAATTCGGTTACAAAAGCTGCTAAAAATTTAGAAAACTACTTTCTTACCTGATGTCATATAACTGTATGATTCGTCTGCTTCGCACCATTTGTTGCACGGTCGCGCATTGTTTTTACAGTATATATTTTTAATTATTATTTATTTTATACGTAAACACGATGTAAGAAACCAAACTATCACCACGCTTAATATTTTTTAAATCCTACTAATATTATAAATGTGAAAGTTTGTGAGGATGTATGGATGGATGGATGGATGCTTGTTACTCTTTCACTTAAAACTACTGGATGGATTTGGATGAAACTTTGCAGTAATATAGGTTATACATCAGAATAACACATAGGATACTTTTTACCGCGGGAAAACATCTCATTCCCACGGGAAACCGACTTCCACGCGAACGGAGTCGCGGGCGGCCACTAGTATACACATAAAATCTGCCAGAAATATCACAATTTACAGAATTCCTTCTATTCTGCAGTCGGGATATCTGTACGCGAGGTTCGTGTTTGTTCGTTAAGGTTCGGGTAAGTTCGTGCTCGCTCGGGCGCTCTCGTGGTTTGATCTATGGAACAGCTGTTGTATTGAATTGTCGCCCGCCAAAATAATACTTACACGAATAGAGGCAATAATGGGATAAGATTTATTCGATAGTGACAATCAATATTACGTTCCAGTGTTCCTTTAAAAACTTACTCGTCTAAAAGAAAAGGTACCTAGATGATAATATAGTATACTAGCGGCCCGCCCACGCTTCGCAATGGTGTAATTTTGGGCGACTTGTTCCCGAAACATCTAAATTTAGTTAACTTAAAAAAACCTTTTCTGAATGTTCTTTATTTACAAATTTAAATGAAAAAATTACCTAAAGGCCGGTGAAAACCGCATTAAAATCCTTTAACTGGTTTAGGAGTTAGCAGCCAAACATACAAACAGACAGAATTAGCGACTTGGATTAATACTATGTAATGATGATATAGACCCGTAGCGAATGTCTCTAAGCTACACAATATATTTCGTTTTTAAATAATAAAGGTGATAAGTTTTTTTGTTTCGAAAATTCGTATATTAAAATGACGAATTATTATTTATTATTCGAATTATGTTTTTTTTTTCAACCTAATATCTAATTTTAGGCCACACATGTTTTAATTCAAAATTCCAAACCGTAACTACATGTATTTTATTGCTAAATGGGAAAAATAAACTTTACGCTCAAGAGCCGATTACAGAATGAATTGTAATTCGACGTATTCCTCTTAGGATGTGACGATACTACCGATATCCAATTATAAGACACCCTGTATACCACGCTGTATAAGCGCAACTGAGTCATTTCTATTTTAATCCCATTTTGCATAATGTCTTCATAGATATTTCCATCAACTTCATATCTTATAACATAAATAACAAATTTATTGAAGTTACTGTTAAATCAATTCTGTTTGTGTTAACTTCTCTTGAACATTGGGCCTTGATTTAATCAAACTCAATTATAATGGACGCTTCCTTAGAATACCTTTCTGTGCAATTAACTTAGTTAAAATAATTCGAATTCCAAGTATAATTCACCGAGTTTCTGATTTTCATATTTAAAAAAATATTAGGTATTGCTTGAAATAATTCGAGATACTAAACGCTGCCAGGATGTAAATTATTTTTCAACGCCCTAAATTTTAATTAAAAGTTATTTTTAAAATCTTAGTAGGTATGATGAAAATCCTTGGGATGTGTTAATTTTTAATAATTTGTTCGTAGCAGGCGTAGCGGTTTCGTAGCTAAATTAAAAAAGCCGTAGATACCCGTAGCACGTAGCATGCTGGTAACTGAATTTTATATTTTGTTTCTTTATGGTAGCTAACGTAATACGCCACATATAAAAGAGTGAATAAAAAGTACAAATAAATCTTTACTTCCAAAAAAGCGTTCTTGTATTCCTACAAATAAAGCTCCTTTCTTATACTACCATAAAACTTTTTTCCCGCAAAAATGAGAGCTAAGAACCCTTTTGTAAATAATGTAAACGCTTTATATTTCATAGGAAAGAATATACATTTACTTGTCGTAAAAATAAATCACCGTTTATTCTGTTCAGTCGTCGAACGTTCAATCACTTGTTATATTATGCTATGCTATTTTAAATCTTATTGCTTTCAACATAACGGTGTTAATTTTTTTGTTGGTCTTTTACCTGTTCAGGGAGTCGTAGTAACAGCTTGCATTTATATTGTACAAGATTTAGGAGAGTGTATTGTGCTTGATTTAGTATTCTACAGCGTGTATATTATGTATGGACTTTTGAGAGGGACAGGGACTATGAAATTAAATAATAAAACAACGCTGGCAGCACCGGAGGCGAAAACGAGACTAAATAAAAAACCGGTCAAGTGCGAGTCTGAGGCCGGATTTTTGACGACGTTTTGTGATTAAATTGCGGACTATTTATCTTGTTTAAAAAATTTCATGGTTATAGCTCGACAAATAATTATTCTTAAATGAAAAAAAATATTATATATTAATAGTGATTGTATTTTACAACTTCGGTGGAAGAAAACTTTTGGGTCTCCACGGGTTATCTCCAATCATTTTTTTAATGAAACGTATTGGCTATTTGATGAATCGAAATTTTGGACAACGCTTACTCTTAATTCTGATCACAGGTTATTTAGTCAAAATAATATTGATTAACAATAACATATACAAACTGATCGCCAATTAATTAACTCTGGTCACTCTTATGATGTGCGGAATAATAATAAAACATTGCTTTCTTTATTCTTTATTCTTGAAACACTTATCCAATATCATAATTCTTTCATACTTTTATTTAGCTAATTTGACATAATTTGAGATTCCCGAACCTCCATTAAACAAATCATATTGTCCCAGGCCGTAGTCCTTTATTCTAACATTTTATAAATGTATATAAGTGTTTATTATGTTATTCATTGACACTAGTTCAAAAAGTTTAATTTTAAAGATAAGTAACATTTACCTCTTAATCTATCGTAGCTTTGGCTCCATATTGTTATATATATTGTAAGTTTAAAAGCAACTTATAAATTAAAACTTGTACTTGGAAATAAATATTTTCCTACACTGGACATTGCGTGTTAATTTATATAAATGTTCAAATTTATTTCCAAGCCTCTCCTCAAACAGCGAAATTGATGTATTTTACTACAATTGTGATAAAACATCAGTCGCGTATAGTTACAACAAAGTTTAACTAGATGAGTTTAACTTACCAAAAATATTTACAACTCGCTAAAACAAACAGAAAATATAGCTCGTACATACTTATATATACACAAGGTGTAGAATTGTAGATATTCTTTGTTTATATGCGAATAATTTCAAATTTCATTTCATACATCATAATCATATTCATCTTCTTATTTTCTTCACAAGTAGAAAGCTAAGTCATAATGCTTGCCTGTATTTATGCATTTTTCTAGACTATGCGCCATTTTTATTTTACAAATTGATAAGGATGCTTACTATGCCTTATACTATGTAAGAATAATGATGTATACTTATATGCTATATAACATAGTCATCGTGTAATGGCATAAATTCGATATAAATAGACATAAATATTTATTTTACTACATTATTTAGACACTTTTAAATACAACGTGGAATGTATAATGTAATTTTTTAATTTTGGTGTCGAAATTTAAGACAATCGAAATAAATATATATATGTATTTTAGTTTTAGAACGAAGGCACACCAACCAATAGAATATTTATGAAAAACATATTCTTATACTACTTAATTAAATACATTTATCAAAATTTCAATACTGTTTTGTCAACGTAGGAATATATTTTAAGTTTTATCGTTACATGATGTTTGTGTATTATACATCTATATTGGATAATAATTTGATGTCATTCAGTGAAGGAGTTATGATGTATGTAACTGGCAGTGTTAATTGTGATATAAGTAGGTCATTTATGTATATTTCTAAACAAAAGCGTTGCCAGCTAAAAACTGTTAGCATACAAAATTGGATCAAATAAAAGATTTCAAATCCATTTCATAGGTTGGAGAAAATTTAAAGAGTTATGAATTTCAGCTTAGTGAAAACTCCCGGTAACTCTATAAATTTTGAAGTCTATTGGCATCATCTTTGTATATAAATATACATATTATTACGATTTCCTACTCCATTTATCTGTAATAATAATTCAGTAACCACGCATCAGAGATGAAACAGTTATTGCATTCGAAATTACATAAGTTATTTACGCTGTGAACGAAAAGCAGGGGTTTGCAATTTGTTAACTTTATTTTTTTATTTCAAATCCAGATACAACATCACTTATAATTGCTTCTACCATAAGTGTAATCATAAGTGACTCTCACCCGGTGACCGGTGACTTTGACCCAGTCATCTTTTTAACATTCCTGTTTAAACAGTTTTTAACTCCCTTTTTATTATACATTCCTGTTTAAACAGTTGTCAAACTCCCTTTTTATAGTTTACTGCTGCAACGAAGAAGAAATACTTCTTTTTGACATCAATTTCACCCCATACCTGACTATCTACCAAAACGCTATCTATTTATCCGAAAAAGACCTCCCCCACTCCGTTGACAGCCTTCCTAACCCCCTACTCAACGTTAAACACCATCATCATCACAAACAGCCACAGCGCATGCGCGACCGAAGCGGTGACGGCGGCGCCGGTGGCTCTGACGTCACTATCCAGCACGAACGGCTCGTCAATCACGTGGATAATCCCGTTGGTGCACTCCACGTCAGGCCGGAACACGTGGATCCAGCGCCCGTTCCACTCCACGTAGTACGCTGTATTTATAAAAGCACTCGTAATTAGTAATGACAATTCACATGTTCCGTAGCGTGTTGGTGTTTGTGAGAGTTAGTGTGTAATGAATGGAAGTCACCCGCACTCACGGTTTGAGTATTGTTGCGTACGAGGACGTCAATTAAACGGTGTCCTGTCATTTGACAAAAAATTACGACATAACAATCAAACAAACAACGTTTGATAAATTTTTACTTGATAAAATTTTCATTTTTTAAACATTTAATTATTTAAATAACTATTTTGACAAACTCATCAAATTACAATTTTTTGTGACAGTTTTGTGCTACAGAAAAGTCTTAGAAGCAAAAGATTTACGAGTATCTTAGTTACATACTACAAAGCAAATAGATGTAACTTGGCTCTTTTACTTTTTTCCTCTAATATTTTATTGCACGCTTATATTAATGTAATAATGGTCCCCTTCTATGTCAAATGTGATTCGACAATGCGCCTGACTTCTCAAGTAACAGTTTATCTCTCATCATTTTACAAAATAAAACATATTATAAACGTAATATTTGTGAAATGAATATTTTTGGAACGTTACTTTAACATTTGAACACTTTGCAAAGTAAAACATTAGCAAAATTTGTAGTTTGTCAAATGATAACTTTTAAAATAATATGTCTGCTGATGTTTGTCAAATGAATAGTATTTTTTTGATTTATCGTTTTTTTTTCAAATGACTATTTTTTTATTCGTTGTTTGGTCGAACATTAGTGAACCCTATTAAACACCGTAGTCGGATACTAACTGGTAAATTATAAAGTAAGCACTGCGCGCCTAACGCACACATACATACACAGCAGGTATCTAATCACAGTATTCACATAATTATTTTGTAGTACGCTAATGTTTATGAGAGCTAGGTCCGTGTTTATAAATCACTATCAACTCTGAGATCGAACTTGAGATCGAACATTGGTGATACGCTCTTGACGATAATTTATTGATCAGTAAGAAAATCTTGAGAGCATTTCAGCTGAGATTGATCTTGGGAACGATTTATAAATACAGTTTGACAGTTTCTAAACACAATTTCTACATATAAATCGCTCTCAAGTTCGATCTCAGCTGATCTCTAAAACGTACACGCGAACTCAATTTCTTTAATAATTAATAAGTTATTATCATGAAGAGCGTGTCATCTTAGACCGATCTCAAGTTCGATCTTAGAGTTGAGAGTGATTTATAAATACGGGCCCTATAATACTTGTGTAAAGGAGTAATTGCTAGTGAATGTGTGAATGCATGTCACCTGCACACTCATTTGAGTACCTAATCACGATAGATGACTATCTCACATGGCCATTATCTCGGAAAAAATATGAATATCACAAAACTTTTGTACAATTCTTTCTGTTTATAGATTAGATTTTGGTTTTGAATTTCTTTAAAAAAATATATATAATTGTTATGGATAAACAGATTTTCATCGGATTATAACGCTTTCTTTCTTTTCACCTTTTTTGAAGACATTTAATCCGTAATCTTTCCGTTTTGAATAGCGTGGCTATTTGAAAAATGTCACAACATTGGAAAACGAACTAGCAAATAATGAACGCCTGATAAATAATCCGCATATTATCCGTTGAAATTAAGTTCATTAAAATAGATTAAAGATATAAATAAATACAGAAATAGAAATAAACTGTGCATAATAATTAGAGATGTGTCAACTAATTACCGATTAGTAAAGATAGGCTAAACAAAGCCGACTAACCGGCCTGTTTGATAGCGGGCTAATTGTCGGCTAAAAGCGCCGACCAGCGAGCTTTCTATATTTTTCAGTATTTCTAAAAAAAGGTTTACAGTGGTGGTAATAAAATCGTAAACATACATGATGGGTAATAGCTATCTACTTTACATACAGCATTACAATGTGCGATAGAATATAAGCAAAAATTATATTGTTAAAAAAAAACCGGAAAAATGCAAGTCGGACGAAGGGTTCCGTACTATAATTTTCTACCTGTTTATTAAGATAGAGTAAAAATTGCTTAAAATTTACGTTTGTTGTATGGAAACGCCCCTTTAATATTTACTTTATTGTTATTTAATTATTTATTTTGAGAGGACAAGTCAATATTCTGTGAAAATTGGAAGCGTCTACCTGTTACCGTTTTCAATATTGAGCAAAAAAATACGAAAAAACACGTTTAATGGGTCCCCGAAACGAATGGGAAACAGAAATACATCATTTGTGAAAATTTCAGCTTTCTAGTTATCACAGTTTATGAGATACAGCCTGGAGACAGACAAACAGACAGACAGCGGAGGCTTAGGTTAGGTTAGGTTAGTGGGCTCTTGTTTCCGCACTTGGACTCAAGTTTGGTCCTTTGTGCGTACAGCGCAGGCTTAGTAATAAGGTCCCGTTTTAACCTTTGGGTACGGAACCCTAAAAAATATATGACTAAAACACGAAGTATTAATCAGTGCATGCGGATAAATCGGCATATTATACGTTTTTTACCAAAAATATGTTACTACTATCATTATTTACGACGAAAATCAATATTTTTATAATCGTTGGAATGTTTTATTTTATCTGTTATCCACACGGAACAGAGAAGTAGATGGAAGTGTGAAGTAGGCGGGGCACGCGCGCCACTAGTAAGCGGAGGATCGCAAACCTATACCTCAGTCTTACCTGTCTTATTGTCGTGTTCGCTTGTGTTTTGCAGTGATCGTATTGCGTTTTCTTAATCTAATATCGACTTTATTTTTAAAGCAGTAAAGTTCAATTCATATTTGTTCTAATTCTAATTTAACATAAAACATAACAATTGTAACTTTACTTACATTGTTAAATGTAGGAACGCCACCTATTGTTAAAAAGTAGAATTTTGTGTGAGTCAGAATGGCGGGTGTACCTTAACAGATTCAAGCGAGTCATATGTAAAACTTTAGTAGGTACAGTCAAAAGCATAAATATATAATGTATCAGAGTCTACAATTAAATGTTAGTTGCAAAGTTTCAATTTTATTTTGGCATATACAGTTATCAAATTATTGTCACCAGTATAAGAATCATATATATCTGCGGGTTGAAAATGTCCAATTACATCGTATCTTTTAAAGTAGTCTGTATTATATAGGCTGCCTAACATTCTCTGGTATCTAAGCGCCCAGAATAGTCAAAAATATCTTCGGTTACATGGTACAAGCAATTCTAAGTCTTTCGCCATAAGGTTTATAATTAATGATTATTGCAAAGATTTATTATCACATGTCCATAAGCTAGTAGTGTAGCCATAACATGTGGAATCCTACAAAAATCGTGTAAAACTTGACTACAAAAATAAAACGTGACAGGAAAAGTGCCCTTAATCAAAAGAAAAACGTACTTATTTTTGTAGTAGCCCTAAAAAATTTATTAAAATTTATTTACATGAAGAAAACGTTATTACGTATATTGCGTTAGTTATTTAATAAAAATAAAACATGAATTATAAACCAAACTAAAACCCTTTGATTAAATAAAAAAAAAAAAATTGAACTTGGAATTAAAATCTTGTGTATCGTCCTTCTGCATTGATGACATCTAGAAATACAGCATTTTGACAGAAATCAACACCTCGCAGGGAATCCCATATTTGCATGACATGCGTACGCAATGATTCTGGAGTTCGGGATTCATGGTGATCATCGATGATGATAGAATTTTACAAATATTCTGCAGTACAATTTTATTAATTTGCAATACAATGACATGAATGTCAGAACTATTATTATCTATGTTTATAGATTCCAAAGTGGTTTTTCGATTAAGTTCTATCTACTATTTGAAAATAATTATTTCTTATCTGAAGAATTTCATTGCGTGGTTATGTCATATTGACATACTTACATTAAAAAACATACTATATGACAATGTATGTCACTGGTCATGTTGATTACCTATACATAATAGAATAAAGAAATAGGTTTGTCGGTTCATTTAATCAATAATTAAATAATTTTTTTCTCGTCATATATTTTTAACCTTAACTAAACATTAATGGCACATACTTAATAAAGAAAAAAACAGAAAATATAAAGAAAAGAAAATTTAAAATCACACAGAAACGAGAGAAGTGATCTTTTTTTTGTAGGTAATTATTATTTTACACTAGATTTTATAAGTTATTATTGGTGTTATTTATTCGCCTTTTTTAACTCAATCCCTTAGTCAATGAGATCAGTGAATTCGTTTAATGGTTACGAATACGTTTTTTTATTTAGGCACTACCGCTTGACACTACTAGTTGTGCCATGGGAGATTTTTACCTCCCATTACACTATCGGCATTTTCCAGTAGTGTAATTTCAGATAAAACCGCGGGCGGGGCTTTCTTTCAAAAAACTATTTTCTTACGACTTTAATTATAAAAGATTAATTCAGTTCTAAACAAAAGCCACGTCAATGACGTCATGCATAAAATGAAACAGATAAATAAAGATGATTACTGTGACTTAAGTCATAGAGTTTATTTTTCTTAAGCGCGAAGATATTTTTGAAAAATTAAATGCTTAGATACCAATGAATAGTGTTTATGCCAACATAATATTGAACATCTTGATGCGTTATATAAAATTGCAAATTATTGCGATGATATTTATGTCAACTTTGTTTGGTTACAATGATATGGTTATTATGACACTAACATAAAATTGAATTTTTCACCCAAAGATATTTTTGACTATCTTGTCTTATAATATCTTTATGCTTTTGACTGTACCTAAGATGTACTATTTGGTACCAATTAAAAAAATTGGTGTACCTCCTTAAAAGCAGAGATATAACCAAATGCGATTACACCCGCCACATTGACTGTAAGAATGGCGGGTGTATCTCCAGTTATCGGTTATAGACATGTTGGTGAGTTATTTAAAGTATACCAAATTTCTGTACCTTTGGTGTACACAATTTATTTTCGGCAATTTTTTCGCCAAGTTATTGATTTCGCCAAAATCTCGCCAGGGTCATAATTTTTCAACAAAATGGCAAAAGAAAACCCTTATCTGGCAACGCTGGCGACACTCTTTCGCTCCCGTGTGTTCAAGTGCTATGGTCCTTCAAATAATCTTTTGAACTTGTAATTTGTAGACCGTTCAGTAATAATATTTAAGAGACATCTTCGTGTACAATAGTATTGTTTAAATACTACAACACTCACAGATCTTCTATGACAAATTTAATAAGCAAGTACACAGCTATTTTTATAACTTTGTAAGCACTCACCTCTCTTATTAAAATTTTAAATCAAAGTTTATTTATGCCGAAAAACAAAATTTTGCCACCAAACTATTAAAAAATCCAAATTTTAATGATATTCGCTTATATTTCATCGACAAGCACTTCATTATAGATAATAAAAAAGTACCCTTACTTAAAATACCAGACTTTAGGCGTCATATGTGTAAATGCGTACCGCCGGGAAGAATGTTGGCGACGATAAGCGCGATGTATGTAGCTACAAAGCTTCTAATACCAAAATCTTGGATTCCTTTGGAATCGAGCAATATTGCTCTTTGGTGCTCTTTTATGTTAGGTACACCAAAGGTACAGAAATTTGGTATGCTTTAAATAACTCACCAACATCTCCAGTTCTCCAGTTCACCCGCCATTCTGACAGTCAATGTGGCGGATGTACTCGCATTTGGTTATATCTCTGCTCTTTAGGAGGTACACCAATTTCTTTGATGGGTACCAAATAGTACATTATAGGTACTAAGTTTGACATATGACTCGTTCAAATCTGGTACACCCGCCATTCTGACTCTCACAGAATTTTTTGTATGTCAACGCGAACGTGAAGTAAGTTGCGGAAGGTCGTAAATACATTATGGGTTTCAGTTCAGTAAACTCTATTTTTCACTGACAAGGTCTGTTTTTGCTTGGCAGCATTTAGAAATAAAGTCATACTGGCACTTGGTCGCATATACCAATAAAAACAATTGTTTACATGTAGTGACTATGTTTATTATCAGTTCCATGTGTGAGTTTTGGCGACAGCGGTTCCGCTAGTAAGTTTGTCGTATAGCATTTCCATCTACTTCTCTGTTCCGTGGTTATCCACTAAAAAGCAGTAACAGACTTAGCCGACTAATCGGCCTTTTCAGCTAGTCGACCATAGCCATACTCGGCACATCACATCTCTAGTTACAATCCGATTAAAATGAGTGAATTAATTATCAATATAATACAAATAGTTCATTGATTGCGATATATTCAATACCAAAATCTAACCTCAAAACTTAATAACTCTCCACATATACTTACTACTACTTTATTATTATTAATTTAGTTCTTTATTATTAAAGACTTACTTTTATCCGACTCCTTGATCCTCAGTTTGAGTAGATCCCTGGTGGTGGGAAACCCATGGGGATGGGTTTCATTGGCCATTAGCTTCAGATCCGATACGGTGTAGGCCCTCGAAGCTTTTATAACATGTCGCTCGAGAATTTGTTTCGTCTGAAAGATGTATAAATACCTCAACCAAGGATTATGACAGACATTTTATCTTTTAAGGACGATGTCATAATGGTAAATATAATTGAAGACATGAGTTGATAAAGGTGATATATCGTATTTTTGGTTTTCGGTGTTTTTTTGTGTGGATGAAGGTAATATGTATGATTGAATTATTACAAACCTTAAAACCATCAAAATAAAGCTTATTTATGTAAATAAAATTTTGAAAAGGTGATAAAAAAATGCAGAGGATGAAAGAGGTATGTACACATATCAGTCTCTCCCAAATAAAGAAGGTGAAGGTGATATGAACATAACACCTTCTTCCACTGCGCTTACTATGTTCGAATAAAGCGAATGACGTTGTATGAACATAACATGTCTATCAGTATTCGCACTTAGCACCTAATTTTATAAAACCGCAAGGACCAATAAGTTTAAGTTAGTTCATGGAAGAAGGAGTTATGTTATTTTTTTTTTTTTTTTATAGATATCCAATAATATCGTAAGAGTTTTATTATCAACGTACCCTTAATTTAAGATCATTCACACACTACTTTACATTCAAATTTAAGGCATAATTAATCATTTAAGCGACTTACAAAAGAAAATTGCAGTAAAACTTTAACTTCAATTTACTCAAAATCTTAAAAATAGCACTTATCACCTTCATCCACTCACGTCTTCAATTATGTTAATGAAATATTGACCTCGAGTTAAAGAACACTTATTTACAAACTAACTAAAATATAAAGCTTCTTAAACTGATGGTACAAGAAACAGAAAATATTGCAAATTGTATATTATGACCTTTTTTGACTAGTCTTCTGTAACTACTTTTGCGATGATCTGAAACGCATAACTAACTTATTTCATGAACGCCATATACCCATTTCCTTCACATATCAATCAAAAGTTTTAAATTACAATAGCAAGGTAAATAATCGTGTTTTTTTCTGAATATCTTACGAAATATCCGAAATCCTCTCTAAACAGAGTCTTGTACGCGGACGGGTGTCGAATCTGGAACTTAATCCACGCGTGGTCTCTGGGCACGAAGTACGTGTATCTATGGTCCATGTCATTTAACTGAACATTGAACATCTGCCGCTTCCCCAGGTTGTATGTGATGCTGGAATAAAACTGCTATGTAGTGCACCAATATTTGGATTAATTTTGCATTTATATTGAAAGTTAAGAGTTTTATGCAAATTTGTGTTTTTCGAAGTATTTTTAAGCCAATGTTGGTTGAATGTTAAAATGTTAAATTATTTGCAGGGGCCTAGTTATAGTAAACGTTACACTATCGACGTCTTACATAAAACCGAATCGTCACAGCCTCATCCTGAGTTAATTCGTCCTTAATCATATCGCATACGAAAACTTTTTTACACCTAATCAATTATACTTATTCAACTAAATTATTACTTTAACATAAGATCATTTTTTTTAACTAACATAACTAAGTAATAACTTACTTTAGCATAGGATCAGTTTTCAGCTTCTCAAACACAGTCGTATAAGGTACTCCCAGCACTTTGTCTATGATATGAACGAAGCCATTCGTCGAAGCTATATTCGGCTGAGTGATAGTGGCATTGACCCCGCCACCCTCCACCGTGATAGTCTGGTTGTGATGATGGCTCAGCACGTTGAAGTAGAGATACTTCCGAGCCAGGGCCGTGGGGGCTTGGTATATCTGAGGGGGGGGAAACTTTAGGGCTTCGAAGGTTTGAAGACGTTGAGAGAAGGAAAGAAAATGATAAATCGCTGGATAGTTGAAGATTGTTGGCGAAATTGAAAAATTATTATGAAACATAAACAGAATATATTACAAAAAAATCATTTTATAAACAACGTTAAATAAACAAATAGATATTCATACGTCAATACAAGTTTGTAAAATAAAACAATGATTCAGCTCAATTAAAATAAAAAGTGAATAAAACTTTCCATTCGAATATTTGTTTCAGTTAAACTGAAGCTTCAATCAATCGTCAATTTGTTGGATTGGAAATCGTCCCGAATATTCGGTTTAAATTCCATTTCCAGTGAAAAAACAGAATAGGTGTCATTTGCAGTCCAATGCGAAAAACGTTTGCCGTTTCTATGAATGTAGAAATTACATTTGCACTACGAAACATTACCATACCATTTCAAATGAGGATGCAATCTACCGACATTCATTTAATATAAAAAATATCATTCATTTAGTACATGATAATATAAAATTAATATTATATAACTATCAAGATTCATAAATATTGAAAATAATGTAATACAGTGGACTTTCAGAATCTTAGATGCATAAAACTCTAGAAAAATTTCAAAAATATCTACATAATTGAATAAACCAATTAAAAAGTAACTTAATATTTTGGAAATGTATAATAATGGCAAGTTTAAACAACATGCATTTTTATTTAACGTATTATTATAAAAATAATCGAAACATCAAATCAGAAGGTATGCAGCAATAACAACAATTTATTTGTAAAACAGACGTACTTGTCCCGGGAGCTATTACAATATTAATTAAAAACAACAATTAGTTTTTGTCATATCTATTACGCTTTGTTATGGATAGATTATTACGTATAAGTTATTATTTAGTACTTAGTGATTAAGTCTACAAATTACCTGATTCAAATTATTGTGTATGATAGCATCCGTTGGTAGTCGCTCCCTTACTAAGTGAAGATTTAAAATTTCTCTCAGTTTTTGATGATTTCTGTAACAAAACATATATTTTAAAAACTTTTGGTAAAACTAATACCAAACTTTGTAATATAGAAATATATGTTTAACTATAACAGTATAGTGGAAAACTTAAAACAAATTCGTTGCAAACTTCTCCCACTACTTTTTAAAAGTTATTACTTCTACAACTTGACAACTTACAAAAAAACTAGAACGCGAATCTCTGAATTGCGTATTCCATGCATACTTACCAACTAACTCCCTACAAATTCAAAGTTAGTTGGCTTTATGTAGATTCAAAGTTATTGCGAAATCCCCAGGGCTTCAGAATTTCCAGCTAATTACCCGTCAGTGCCTAATACATAAACTTGTCATAAGTACTTAATGTATTATTTGAAATTTAATGCAAACACGCTAAGTTTGCTAGCGGATTAAACCATATGACGAATATCAGAATTGTTGCCACAATTATTATAATCAATTATACAACGAAATTAATCTCTCTATACTTGTATCAGTTGTACAGTTCTTTAATAACAGAAATCTGTTCAAAAATGATCAAATAACAAAATAATACCAACATACCTTTTTCAAATACAAGAATCATGTAGAAAAATCTATATTGCCTTTTACTCGTTGAAATGCTTGACATGTATTTGTTTTACGATCATGAATTCTCGTATGCAACTATTAGTTTTCAGAATTTTCCATCTAGAATTTTCCTGTTTTCATTTGATTGCATTTCACTATATGCTTTTAACGTTGGTAAATGTAAAACAAAATGTGAAATAAAATGAAAGGATAACACATTTACTAAAACTGCTTTTAAGGCTAAATAAATAATAAAGTCAATAATAAAGTAAAGGTAAAGTCTGAAACTACTGAACCGATTTATAACCGCATAATCCAATAGAAAGCTACGTAATCAGGGAGTGGCATAGTTTTATTTTATACACGTGCCAAAGCGTAGTCCGTTATAATCCAATAGTTTTTTAAGCACAAAAGAGTACTTTCTAAGCCATGGTAAGACTAACCACAACATTTTTTTTACGTTTTTATAACTTTGATTTTGAAAACGCCGGAAAATAGAAAGAAATCGTGTAACACGTATGAACCTGTTAAAACGTCAGAGTTTTTACCTGAGTATGTTCAGGACGCTGGGTTCGTTCCAGGCCTCGTTAGAAGGCGCGAACAGAGTGATATCTTTAGACATGGTGAGTTCGTTCAGGAACTGGTTGTTGGCCCCGAGGTCCATGATGACCTCGTAGAACTTGCAGAGAGGACCGTCCTCCTTCTCCTAGAGAGAGAGGTAACGGGGAAAATATAAGAAAGATGGCAAAGTGATAACGATGTTTATATGTTGAGAGGTTAAAAGCAATGAGTTGGTATATGAGTCACATAAAATAAGACATGTATAAAAAGACATATGATAGCAGTTTTTTTTTAAATCAAGTTAATAGAAAACAATTATGACAGCTTCAGTAATATATGTGTAAAGTAGAATAATACCTATAAAGTTAATAAAATATATTAATATTACCTTACAAAGGTACCTCGTGAAATTTACATAAATATTGGAAACAAATATTGAAATGACAATAACATTGTCCTATTCAAAACAGAAACTGTGTTGCGTATTACCTGTCCTGTCCGTGGTAGCTTTTTAATTATATTTTAATGTTACAAAATGCTTTTAGTTCTATTTACCAAGAGGATACTAAAAGTGGACGAAACTAAGTTAGATTTAAATACATGCAAGTACTTACAATCCCCTATTGATTCATGCAGGTCCACGGGGCAAGGAACAAACATACAAAGTTAGGTTTAAAATGTGTGGTGAAAATGAGAAAACAAAACGGAGTAGGTAACTGGTGAGGTTATCCTTATTGCGGGGGGAGGGGTAGAAATCGTCGCGTCTCATTGGCTGTCGTGATTTCATAAAAGAGTGTAAGAGCTTACGTCACACTGAGCAACTATAAACTGTCACTGTCACTGAAACGTTAATAGGAAAAAAAGATGTCGTAAAAAATGTGCGGTCAGTGCACAAGTCCAAAATAGAAAAATATGTTTTTATAGGAAAAAGCCAAAAGTTTATTAAAAGCTTTCTCTGTAAAGTAAAATGCTATTGAACGAGTGTTATATATAACAGTTTTGATTGCAATTCTGATGAATATTGAATTGAATTTTCTTTTGAGTTGCGGTGATATCATATTTCTGGGCGAATGGAGTTAAAAATAAATGTAATTTATGAAACAGACCACCACTATGGTTGTTATTATCAAGAGCAAATGAAATATTAATTTTCAGTTCACAGTTCCATAATTTATAGCAAAAAGTAAAGATTTACTACAATTATGAGTAAAATGAGTTAATGACTAAAAACGTACAATGTAATTAGTATCTCAAAATCTATGTTTTCGGAGTGTTCTCGCCGCAGTTGGGTGTTGAGTGAGAAAACAACTGCAGGTCGGACTGACTATAAAGTTTTGTAGTCGTCAAAATAGTAACGACATATTCTTCATTTCTTTCATTCAAAATGGAACAGTTTTTCCTTTTTTAACAAAATGCTGACTTTGGCCTAACTTTGTAGTTTTTTTGAAAATATTGTTTTCCTTTACAATCTGATCAGTTTTAAATTAGAATATTGAAAAATACGAAGTCTTGATGCATGAACGACGGAGACATACACATCTCACTTAAATTTACAATTGTCGAAATGGATGATGAGTACAAGTCTAAATGATATGGACAAACATATTTAAAGACAATCCTCTTTACCTACCGGCTTCTATATCCAAAAGCATACGTCCAGGAAATTTAGAACATGACACACTCAACATTTTATATATGTAGAGTAAATAAAGTACCTTAAATAAACGTGCTTAAGTATTGCTCCGAAAAATACAGAAAAAGGTCAGAAAAGTAAAATAGTTTGTTTTAAAAATAAGAAAAACGAGCCACACGTTACCTTCATAGCCTGGATTTCCATTAAGATGGAGCGAGAATTTAATAATTCAAAGTTAAACACGTTTTCAACGGTTATGCATTTATTCAGAAATGAATGTGTGGGAAATAAAATGGTTTATTGGATTTTTAGTTTTTTTTTGTATTTTATTGTCAAGTTAGTCTAAACGATTCCAGAATGAATTAGCGTGCAATACGCCGAATTACCCAAGTAGGATTGAATCAAATTTCAAGTTAGGAATAAATTTGACAGATGTCAAACATGTTTGCGTGGTGTGACAATAACTATATTATTGTCTTAGGGCTGGTTTTTCACATAACTTTTATCCGACAGAAAATCATTATGTTTTCTTTGCACGTCGAATATAAATATTTGACTTATGACTTAATAAGTGACTCACACACAACACACTTCTGACAATCATCCCTTAATTCCTCGTTACTTTGTAACCTTGTTTGAATATAGGTCTTACCTTCAAGAAGTCGACGATGGAAGTGTCGACGATCATCAGCGGCCGCTGTATGAGGTGAACGACCCCGTTCTTGACAGGGATGTTGGCGCGAACTATGTCCGCCATTACCACGCCGCGCGCGTGCTTCGTGTCGCCCGACACCGTGTTGGATTTCACGTACGCTGATTGAACAATTATCATCGGTATTGTAATTATCATCATCATTATCATCATCATCATTATCATCATCACCATTATCATCATCATCATTACATCGTTTAAAACCAAGTCGCTAATTGTGTCCGATTGAATGTATTACCGCTAACTCCTCCTAAACCATTAACTGGATTTTAATGCGGTTTTCGCCATCTTAAAGGTAAAAAGATAACATTCCGAAAAAGTTATTTTAAGTTATCCAAAATTCAATGACTCGTAAACAAGTCGACCAAAATAACACCAGTGCGAAGCGTGGGCGAGTCACTCGTATTATATAAATGTTTATTCCATTCATATACTTTATTTTGCTTTTATTTATGAATACAAAAATGTTAAAGTGGTACCACCGAGAGATTAAAAAAGTTTTTTATTACGTCGTGTAAAGTTTGCGAACTAAGATTGTCAAGAGGTGTACGAAAGGTATTTCTATTTCAAATGATCAAAACTTATCCCCGTTAACCGTTTTCAACCTCGTTTAAATTATGTTGAATTATATAATCACCATCCAATCCATCTTTTACCAGGCTATATGGTATCCCAGATTCGTTTAAGAATCCAATAATTGTAAAATACCAACAAACTCAATTAAGCGTGAATCCGGCATGTTTCTGATTATTACACGAAAAAGCTTTTTGCCGCGACACAATGGGGAGCCGCGCGAAATTTAATTGTCATTGTACAAATGTATGGAAATTGACAGATGGGAGATGGGAGACAAGAGAGGTGAGATGGGACATCGAGTGGAACTGTCACTCGAATGATTGGACCCCCGAGGCCTCTATTACAATTAAACTCGAATAATCCACAACGTCATTGGATGTTGATCGTCAATTGTATTTGCATATAATTACAAGAGCTCCATTTGGAGTATTTGTTGATGACAGACATTTGTGTACAAGCTGCGAGCGTGGAATTCAGATTTGGCGCCGGTTTCCAACGCTGCAGGGATTGCAATAACATTATCTTGTGCACGGTTTCGCAAATATGAAATGTAAAAGGAAACGAACTAACATTGGGTACCTCGGTCGGTATTTTATGGTATTATACTTAATTACGGAACTTCAGGGTTGGTTTCTGGTTAATAGTTGTGTTGATAATCAAAACTATAAATTTATAAATCCATAACTATTATACTTACTTAACAATGCTGCATAGAAAATGCATCTACTTTAATAGCCAAGATTCAGATCAAACACGTCCTATCGGCGACTAGTTCACTAAACTTGTAATGAAAAACTTGTCATTGTGGAAACTTTGATCCAGCTATGTGATTAGTTCTCCATCCTCGAAGTTCAACTAGCGATGTACAGTCACGGGCAATTAAATGTATCCACAGACAATAATGGGCTGTTTTTTTTAAGTTAGTAGCTTCTTACCTGATTCGTTCTTTAGAATCTTTTTAACTGTGTACCTAATCCCACTTGTTAGTTAACATAGTCAGTGGCTCAAGTCGTAAAGGTAGAAGAAATTGCAAAATCTGTGGGGGTATTCTGTAGCTTTCATGTAACAAAATTGCAATCAAAAACGTCAAAATTATATTACAAAGTTTTACTTAAGTATTAAATATTTGTTTGTGTGTTTAGATTTGTTAAGTACTCTGCCCGTCAGTGCCCATGCATACATAACATTGCACGTGACTGTACTTAAGCAATATAACCTGCTAATTATCTGCAATTGGCTGTAAACTATGTTGTTACCCTCAACAGAGGTTCTTGTTTAGACAAATTGAACTTGTGTGGTGTTAGTTACTGTTCAGATAACTATGTGTATCAGGTTTGGTAACTCGCTAATGTTAGGGTGTTATTACGTTATAGGAATTTAATATGGGGAGGCGTTCTTGACTTGGCTCGTAAATTGCACGACAATCGTGAGTTTATATGAGTATTTTGAGTGAGCTATATCAATGGTGAGTAACGACCAAAAATATGTTTCTTTCTCTCTGTTTTAACCTTAATGATAAATGTTTCACTGTTAATTTCTACTCTATTCATAAGTACCAACCAATTATATTAGGTAAGAACTGTCAATCTATTCGACTCAAACAAAACCAGCTTAAGGCGTACTTTTTTGTCTTTTTAAGTGCGTTAAAAAAAATGCGATTCTAATACTTTCAACAACTGACACCTCAAACAAAAAACTCTAATATTGAATTCATAAAATATGTAAAACCACTCATAATAAAATTAAATAAACTCACTGATCTCCTCCCGTCCGTTGATCGTCGTGGTGAAAGAGATGATCACTTTGACGTTGTCACTGAAGGCGAGCGTGTCGAACTCCTGCGCATCCCGCGTCGCCTGCGTGAACAGCACGTGGTGGGGGATCACGTGACCGTCCACCACTTTAGCGTCGATGAGATCCGAGCGGGTGGTGGGCTTGGGGGAAGATAATCATTATACATAGTCATCATTATCATCATTATCATCATTACATAGTATAAATCCAAGTCGCGAATTCTGTCTGTTTGTATGTTTGGCCGCTAACTCCTCCTGAACCACTAAACGGATTTTAGTGCGGGTTTTGCCTTCTTTTAGGTAATTTTGATATTATTTGTAAATAAAGAACATTTAAAAAATGTTGTTTTAAGTTAGCTAAAATTCAATGTTTCGTGAGCAAGTCGGCCAAAATTATACCATTGCGAAACGTGGGCGGGTCGCTAGTGCTATATAAATATTTAGTAAATCAAAAGTGGGATGACTTCATCTTTAAAAAAAACGGTCTAAAAATGTATAGACATAAACATAGCATTATACTTGATGAAATAGTATAGCGAAAGCAAGTAAAATTGGATGATAATTAAGGGATTCCTTCTTTGGTATCATATTGTTTTGTCCAATATTAACACATTATAACACAGCGCAGTGATAATAGTCTTGTCAAAAGCGTATCAAATAATATGTTTTTTTCCTGAACAGAACATTAAGTAGCCGCAATTTTAGAACTGTTGTTTCACTTGTTTGCAGGTACCGCTCCATCTAGTGAGAATGTGCGAAAACCTTTTCTTAACTTTTGATATAGTTTTACCTTTTCACTAATGAATTATAACATATTTCTCTTCGATTCGATAAACATAAGGATTAAATGGCATGAACATTGAATTTACGCCATGCTTGTCATCAAAAAGAACATATATAAATGTATCTTTACAACTATAAATAAGTTGTCCCAGACAATTAAAATTGCATGCTTATTAACTCGCAAACTAAGTAAATTATTTACTTTGAATCCTTCGTCGACTGGTATGAAGAAGGTATGCCGCCCGTCCGCGTTGAACACCTCCTTCTTCTGAAGTTGATTCACCTTTTGTCGGAATGATCTGTAAAAAGAGTACAGCTTAACATTTCCTTTACGAATGTTTACATTTTAATTGAACATAATTGCTGAAGGCATTTACATTTCTATATAATCGCAGTAAGTTGGCATCAGACAGAAACTTGCTTTAATCTAAATAGACAAAGACAAGAATCTTAATACGAATACATTTTTTTACCAAACTTTTAGTTAACGTGCTGAGATTTTTCAATGCAATAAAACAGCGTTAGTTAAAGTTGGCAATGGAAATAAAAACCTAAAATGTTGCAATCTAAAAGCCGCTGTTGCCAATTAAAAATTATAACAAACGTAAACTAGGTTTTATTGTTAACTACAGTTTTGAAATACATTTTGGCTGCAACATGAAAGTTTTAGCAAAATGTAGGTACACTTTGTATTCTGTGTTGTAAGTTGTGTTTAAACTTCGTACGAAAATATAGTAGATAGCTAATTTATTATTTTGCAACTTATAATTAGTATTAGCTTTTAGAATGGGTCTTTATAGAGGTAGATGTAAGTTTATATTTTGCTTTTTTTATATTTACGATGATTTTGCTTCACAATAGAATTCAACGATTATATTATAACAGCCCCGAACTTTGAAACAATTATTTCTACCTACAAAATAAAATATGCTTACATGCACGTTTTTCAAATTTGCCAAACACACTAAGCATAGCTTAAAAATCAGTCGAATATTCTGCCAGGAATTTTCAGATAAGGTAAATGATGATATTTGCAAAAAAATGGTATCAAAAATAAATGTTCTCGTAAATATTACATGAAAATACGAGACCGTAGTCAGAATTTAATTCTCGAGCCGGATTTGTCAACAAAAATAGTCCTCTAAAGAGAAACCTTTTTATGACGATCGTAGGCTATTTATTCCGATTATGAAGCGAGCTACGTCGTTATTTAATATTTCAAACGTTCACGTCAGAATTAAGATTTATAAGATATAAATAAATGAGGAGATATTAAGTTATAAATATGGGAAGATATTTATTAAAATATTTGACGGTATATTGCGGAAATTCGTTCATGGATATCTACTTATTTTTTTATCAACTTTATTAACAACTATTTTCTATACAGTCATGTCTTCGCTCATTGCGTTATTAACATTTAAGTTATTGTAAAATCACATACAAATATCACAGTAAAAAAGTCGTTATACATTTTCTTATTGAACCTGTTTAACATACCTACATTTATCTTAAAAAAACATAACTTTTCGCAATAACCTTGTTAGAAAGGATCGAATCAGCTATAACCACGTGAATTTGTTAGACATGAATACTTGAACACCATTTTAGGTACGGGAAACCACCGCCCGCTTCTAGCCACATTTTCATGAATATTAACTTTGGCATTTATTCCTCTTTCTATTTGTATGATATAAATAAGAATTGAATTATACAACTAATCGGAGTTGGCAAGAGGGGCTGTGAATTGAACATAAGAGATTCATTGACGGACAAAATTTAATTTAATGGAAAAAAGTTAATTAACTCAAGTAGATATAAGAGCCGTTTTAATCTTTATAAAATGACTCTAATTTGTGATATTTGTATGTTAAAAATATGTAATGAAAGCAAGTCATCAGTAATTAACCTTGGTACTCAAGGTCACACCGTTTTACCTATTCCCGATATTGTGACTTAAGTGGCTAATATTCATTTTGTTTTTGTTTCAGAGGCCTTATCACCATAGCAGAAATATGTATGAAATTAAGACAGCGCCCTTGAGCCCTTGAGGACGTAAATTAACGATTATTTTTCACAACTTGTTTTTTTTCACTTTTGTGATCATCGCTTTTGTATCGAGTAAGCGGACGAACGCGTTTCTTAATCGTTTCTATCGTCAACCTCCTTATAGAGAGCTCGATACTTTAACTACGCGATTTGCAAAATTTTCGTGATTGCACAATATCTTCGTCTTACTAACTTCTAATACAGAGCTGCATATATCTATTTGCTAAGTATTCGTGAGCGAGACACAGCTAATTCTCACCTGAGCCGGTGCTGGCCTATGTTGAAGACATCCGAGTGCTCCAGGAATTGGAAGGCATTGGGGTTGTAAACCGGGGAGTTGACCGCCGCGCTCCCATGGGGCTGGAGCGGCTGCAGCACCTGGTCTATCACGTGCAGCACCTGGGGTTCAATTGGTATTAGAACTATTAATTCAATGTGTGTTTACATAAAAAGTGATTGATAATATACTAAGGCCCACTTGCAGCAAACGTTTTAACATCGGGCTAGCTTTGGGTTAGCTTACTCAGGTTTAAATGGCGCCACCATCGATTGTAATGAGAAGTAGTTACAATCGATGGTGGCGCCATTTAAACCTGAGTTAGCTAACCCGAGGTTAAAACGTTTTCTGCAAGTGGGCCTGAGAATACAGATTGTATTTATTAAATGCAATGTGGCAATTTGCTTTTGGCATACAGCAATCTAATATTAGCGTTTGTTTTTGATGCCACACAAGTTGATGTTAAATAATATAAACTAGGAAAAAACAAAAATAGTAAAAATATCAATCAATGCTTAATTTCCACTTCCACTAAAAACATTTCGCAAACGAGTTCGTGACAAAAAAAACACCATCGCGAAACTGTTTCTACAGAACAATGGAAAGGGACCCTTATTAAGGGGATGTCTACAAACAATGGTGCTAATTACCCTTCTAACGGAAATTCTACACTTGAATTTCACGGGTAAAAGGGCTCGTTCCACCGGAAAAAGGAACATCAAGGGCTTTTGAGTAATGTTTGGAGGTACCCACATTAAGTCTTGTTCGACGTCTGAGTGTCTTATGTTACGAGACAAGATTCCACGAATTACAAGTAGGAATTAAATTCGTATTGAGTTTAGTTAATTTTAAAATGTAAATTACAAATTAAAAATATGTAGGTAATGCAAGAAATATTCAAAAAAATGTCTACTTATACAGTTATTTCATTTAGATAAAAATATGTTAACGAAACTCATTTCTTTTTCCACTTTAAAAGGTTCGCGAATTCGTCACTGAGAAAAAAGTCTGTTATATCTCTAAAATAATATCCAAACAAATTGTAAATTCGACGATACATATTATTTCCATGCAAATGCAAGTGACTGTACATGCAATCAAGATTGCTTTTCCTTTAAAAAAAACCAACAACATACGTAACTCTTCTTTAGATGGTTAATATAATTCTACCAATATTTTATCTCCGTTCTCGACTTATTTATCGTAGTACCTACTGAATAATTCGATTTCTTATCATTAGGGTGTATAAGTAAGTATGAACCTCGAATGATTCACTCTTGTTACATTGTTGATATAGTAATACTTAGATGGGACCAACAAAATAGTAATAAAAGTTTTATTAGGTACCTGTTATTTAAGCATTAAGGGGATCGTCGTAATCCTACTCATTTCAGTTTAACTTAGACATTTATTAAGCTTACTCTTTCGAAAGACATAATTTTAGAAAAGATACAATATACGTAGGTATATTCATCAAGTGACCAAAAGTTTTGCATGACATTAAGGCAATCATCAATATTCATCTATGCACTTCGTAAAACTACCACGACTAAAGCAAAATATTGTAATAACCAATAAGAGCGAAAAATGGTAATTCTTCTAATGTTCTTGACTAGTGATGTACCTGTCGCTTCCCGTTCTTATTGACCGCCTGGTAGGACCTAGTGACGTAGACCTTCGCGTTGTTCACGAATATATCATCATGCGTGGTATCCTGCCGCCTCGTCACCCAGAGCGGAGGGTTTCCATCCAGTTCCGAGGATACCGCGTAGTCCAGGTTCGTCAGAGTGGTCGCGAGGTTTGCTGAAATAGGTTTGATGAGTTAGAGAGAAGGTAAATATGAACTTGGTTTAGAGATACAAAGATGATGTAGTCTTGAGTTTCATAAAATGCTTTTTTGGAATGGATCGTCTGGCTATTCGATAAAGAGGCTTGTTCCGTAGGGGTCTGACATATTGTAAAATACCTTAACATTCCCGGGTAGGTGTATTACTATCTTGAAAAATAGTTATCTTTCGTATTTTTTTAAGAACCAGAAGATTTTTTTAAGTAAGGACTAAATTACACTTTAAAATTTTTGGGGTAATACCTATATTTTATAAACATGAAGTAAATTCCTTAGACAACGTATCCTTTGTGTCGAAAGTCAAATCATCAAAGTTTTTTATAATTTTGCTGGCCTCACTTGTAAAAAATAGCTTATTAACTTGTAGTGTGCTTAACTATGTATGTGTATATTTTACAGCTGTCCATAAATTTAAAAAATAATTAAAACCTAAAAATTATTACCGAAATCTAAAAGTTTACTAGTTTTTTAGTTTAAGTGTAGGTAAAAAAAAATTATTTTGAAAGTAACGCCGGAATACCCAGTTTCCGCTTTCGGAAGCAGTCTTAATTTACTTCCCGTTTATTAAATATTTTTTTATGTTCCACTGGAAGTAAAAACATTATATTGTTGAAAATAGCAGATCAAGTCGATTGTTATTTCTGAGAAAAGGTGAATCGTGGATCTTTAAAAAGACTCACCAAAGAACTTCCAAATTAAGTTACAACATCGGTATTTTCGACTGCCATCGCAACGTCTCTCAGACACGAATAGAAGTTAATTTGCTTTAACAATTAGCATAGAATTATCTCAACGGATGCGAGAACGAATTGTTAGGGTTTGAGTACAAACTGTAGCTTTTTTAATGCGCGTTGAAATTGTAAAAAGTGGTGGTATTTCGCAGGGAACACCCGTATTTTTAACTCATTTTATTTCTGCAGACAACTTTGTTAAATGTAACGTGTTATCACGTTTTGTATGGAGTTGGTTAAAACTATTTGTATGTACATGTGCTAGATAGAGTAAGTTTGTCTGAAATGTTAATAAATGTTTTATAAGCCACTTATACCTTTAAATATTGTACATAAAAAAAACGATTTAGCATTTGAAAACTTTATTTGATACTACTACTTTATTAGGTATGATGATACTAGATAATAATAAAATAGAAAAATGATGATACTAGATAATACTAAAATAGAAAAATAAGTAAACCAATATTCAAAGCTTTTGTTTTTGTCACGACAATAGCAATAATTTCTTAATTTTTACACCTTATTTCGTAATAACGCGTATCAGAAGCATTATGTTGCAAAATTAAATGAAACCCGCAACCAACACATATAAACAAAATCACTACTCTGTTGATAATAATCGACCTTTTGCAACATATAAAATGTCACAGTTGGTGTCCCCTAAAGGGGACTAGTGCTAATCCCAGCACACATGTTCACTACACATACACATACCGAGTCAACATATGTATGTGCTGTTACACTGTCTGCACACACACACATACACAACTTTGTGTAAAACACACACAGGCTCATCCCACTACAGTCGACTGCGTTATCCTTTAATCCAGACACAGGACAAAGTAGAAGTTTTATTTCAAATAACTCTATTTTCAAGGTTTAATTCTACATTTCTAAAGTTAAAAGGAGATTATTTCTTTTTTTAACAAAAAAATTGTGGCTTTTAATTCAGTGAATTTGTTAATAGCTTTAAGTAAAGATATCTTGTTAAAAATGCCAGTTTTTCGCGCGCCATAGAACAAATTTAACGGCTGCACTTGTTATTTTCTTAATTAATTTATGGTTTCGGATACTGCTAATTTTCTATTGTGACGAGTAATCTGAGCAATCAATCAACTATTACTGACATATTTTATATCATCTTTAGTTTATTGAAACGCAAAAACGGTTACCATAGTTACACGTTTGACAAGGCTTTAAAGGTTAGTAGTTTATTGCTATTGACCGTAAATAGTTTCGCTAAAAATTGTGCCCGTTACATAATTAATACCTGCTTGTGTCACACAAAGCGAACAAATGATAAAACGCTTATTCATAAAATTCGAGAATTCAATATTGAAATATTTTCCGAGTTGTTTTTGTTTGACGCTTTGAATTGGAATTGCTGGATCCAAATAACGTAGGAGTGGTGCTAAAAACCTTTTGAAACGAATATACAAACGATGTGTAATTAAAAAAGTATTAGAGAAAATACTCTAGATAATTTTATTCCTAATGACACATGAAAATTTATTGCCTGGTTTGATTTTTTAATCTTTAATTATAAAATAACAAGTTCTGACTGACTGACTGATCCATCATCGCTGAGCGTTAACTATTGAAGCTAAAGCCATGAAAGGACATCAGGCAAAATCCATACATAGTTGGTCTAAAAAAAAAAACTGCGCGGCCAGACCTAGGATTATTTTCAATAGCTAGGCCATATTAAGAACTAAAAAAAAATATGGACTTAACCCTGTAACTGCATTTTATAAGTAGTTATTTAAGTTATAAAAAAGATTAAAAGTCTTAATGCATTCAAAGGGGTCTTACTGGCAAAGTAAAAGGGTTCAAAGTGGGAAAGTAGTTATACTGGGAAAGGGGCCGTACTGGAAAAGTAGTAATACTGAGAAAGGAGCCGTACTGGGAAAGTAGTAATACTGGGAAAGGAGTCGTACTGGGAAAGGGTTCATAGTGGGAAAGGGGCCGTACTGGGAAAGAGGTGATACGCGGTAAGGCGTCGTACTCCGTTTATTTTTTTAAGCTGTTAAGTATTTAAGTTTTAATCTTCTGCAAGTTATTTTAATGTAGATAATTGATTTTAGGTGGGGATAAGAAACAAAACAACAAAGTACATTTTTTTGTATTTAATCATTAGTTCTCATTATTACATTTTCAAGGCCTGGTGCTGGTGGTATTACATGTCGATGTCTTGCATAGCCTAAATACCAGACAATTGTCATGCAATGTGCACAGCAGCCGACTGTACGCTTTCCAATATGACATGTACAGTAATAATGATTGATGCTTTCGCGTCCATTTAAAGCATTATCTATGACCACATAAACATAGTATGTCCTAGCCCGTACATGTCTGGATTGAATTCTTGCGCGAATCATCCATAAATCATTTCCTTCCAATTCGCTTAACTGCTCATGGTCTGGTTCTCTGAAGAGCTCTATCATAAATGAGCCATCTTCTTGAACGTGCTCGCCGTAATAGCATCTAGCCTGTTTCAGTTGATAAATACCGAGCGCAAACAGAAACAGCTCTTCTTCTTCCAAGCGTGGAAAGTCCTCAAACTCTGGCATATCTGCTGACATAAGTCTGAATTGAGCTCTTCTTCTGTTATAATTGTATCTTTCAACAATTTCAGATAGATGGTTTCTGGTGTTCAATCGTTCATTTATTATATTGAGTATTGTCGAAGCATGTACATTGTCTTCGATCACAATGTGGAATGCGTTAATTAATGCCGCTGCAATTCTTGTATAGTCGAACAAATGGGCTAATGCCCGATTGTTGTATACATATCGTAGCAATCGGAAATCTCGCTTCAGCCTCCCGTTCACAACTTCCACTACCCACCGGCATATGGTGATAAGCCTTGACTTATTAGCCTGTATCGTCGTAAGTTGTGTTTCATTGGCATGTTTGCTCGCAGGCATATGAGCAATGTATCCATTGGATTCTAAGTTATCCACCGAGTCTCTAAATCCACGGTCTAATATGAACACGTCATTGGGTTGAAAAAACCAATTTAAGACGCTGTCTTCACTATTCAATAAAGAGTTCATTATAGTAGCGTCAGACGTTACCGCTGCATATGGACCCTGCACATCTATTATATGACCATCGCAGCAAACTATCAGGAATGGCTTAAGGAGATTTCTATACTTATGATGACTGTACGACTCTCGCTGGAAGAAGTAGTTTGTGCTTTTTTGTAAGTAAATATAACTACCATCACACACAACTATGGCTCTTCTTTCTGCAGAATTGGCATCAGGGTTACCGAATAGCGCATTCGGTAATAAAAGATTTCTTTCAACCACCTGTGCGCGCGTAATATGGTCGAAGCCAAGGTGGATGGGCACAAAATCATTTAATAATGATTCCCTTGCTGTTTTTAACATACGCCTGAACGTTCGTTCACTAGTTTTGAAGATATTGGCTAATCTTTTATCTGAGTCTCCAGTTCTCATCTTACTCAACAAAGCCGCTAATATAGTTTTTTTGTTAGCACGTGCAGATAAACTAGGAGTACTATTAAGTACTTCCGTAAACTGTTCCGCAGTTAAGCCTGTCCAGGTTTGGAACTCATTCGGATCCATGTTTTCATAGTCGTCGAAATCAATAAAATCAGTGTTGACGCGCCCTTTTAAAAGCATCACGATATCACTAACTTGATTAGGCGTAAAGCGGTGACTATTATTTTCTTGTGCAAGGAGATCGTGCCACGAACCCTGTTCGAGATGTTCTGTGCAAACACGCGCGTTTTCAGGTATATAATAATTGTACCGACATATCAATCTAACCTTAACATTGTCAGGTATGCGGCGGCGAGTTTCGTTATTACAATGTTGAAAAACACAGGTTCTCGATGTATTTGGTGCACGAATTAAATCATCTATGAACATCGAAGAAACAGGATGATTGTCAACATCTTCTTCGCTATCTTGGTGTTCTTCTACGTCGTCCACCACTTCTACTTCCACCGCTTCGTCTGCGACCGCCTCTTCGCCTTCCTGAATATGACGCCGATAGGCTCTTTCAGCCCTTTGCCAACAAGGGCGGCAAATGAAGTTCTCTGGATTAACCTGAAATAATATATTTTAATTCTTTAGACATAGTTTCAGAATAAAGGTATCAGAGACTGTTATATAAACATACATAGATAATTATAACACCAAGGGTCACAGGGCAAACATCTATATTCATCACACAAATGTTTGCCCTGGGTGGGAATCGAACCCACGACCTTCAGCGCAGTAGGCAGTACTACTAACCACTGCGCCAACGAAACTGTTTTCGTTTTGACAAACACACGTCTCGTATTACGTTATTTTGCGTTAATAACTTGTTAAAGCTTACCTGTCGGTCTTGTATTTCTTGTATAAGTAACTGTGCTATTTCATTGTGTTGCTGTACACGAGTACTCCAAACATAATTCCTGCGATTTCGCACAGAAATACCACATCGAATGCACAATGACATAACTATAAACAATCGTTAACAACAATCTTGTTACGAGGGGATAGCCGTCCAATCTAACGTACGTCAAATGGATAACTAAATAAAAATAATTCGTAAACAAAACTATAGCAGCCCAGCAGGTAAGAAGAGCATCGTTTCTCTCACTCTTCCCTTATCACTCTGTCTCGTTTCGTCGGGCGGCAAATGAATGGCACAAAACCTGTTTCGACACGTTTAGCTTTGTAATGTGAGTGAGCGGCCAAAACGAAATCAAGCCACTGACACAATATGCATGTCTATAATAGTATTATTAGCCGGCCTGCATTGTTAACTAAATACTGATGAATTATCAAAAGTATTATTTATTATTATGAGTTACGTATGAAAACTTAAATAACCACTCAGAAAACGTAGTTACAGTGTTAAATTCATCAGAACTAGTTTAAGGTCTACTTAGCCTAGCTATTTGAAATATTCGTAGTTCTGGCCGCGCAATTTTTTTTTTTTAGACCAGAATGCCTGATGTCCTTTAACACAGGCGTTCCATTTATTATGTAAGTGAGCACTAAGTAAGGATTTTCGGAAGTTCCCACGGGAAAAGCAATTTTGTTGCGGGTAAAACCGCAGGACGGGAAGCTAGTTTAATATTAAGGAACCTATTGCAAAATGCACCTAAGAAAACAGTTTTACTAAGTCTTACAAAATAATTTCTACGTAAGTTTGTGATAAGCAGGTGTACTTAATATAAGAAACAAAAGAAAACCAGGCCAAGAGCTTGCGAACGACGTTATTGTATAGGTATTAATGTTTTATAAATACCTTACTATTCAATAATAATCGAATGTTTTATAATAATACCTATACAAGGCTCTGAGGTCAAACTCAATCAAAACACTTACGATATCGACGCGACATCGCTTGCTAAACAGCTGAACATCATTTGATAATTTATCAGCTTCAATGCATAATATAAATCCGTTTCTCCGTCTGTTTGTAAGTTTGTCCGCTATGTCCTCCTAAGCCACTTAACTGATTTGAATGCGGTTTTCGCCATCTTAAAGGTATATTTTTCATTTAAATTTGTAAATAAAGAACATTCAGAAAAAGTTATTTAAAGTTAGCTAAAATACAACGTGCCGGGAACAAGTCGCGCAAAATTACATCATTGCGAAGCGTGGGTCACTAGTTAAAGATAAATGCCAACGACTGACTGAACCATCCAAATTATCCTACTAATATTATAAATGTGAAAGTTTGTGAGGATGTATGGATGGATGGATGGATGAATGGATGGATGGATGGATGGATGGATGTTTGTTACTGTTTCACGTAAAAACTACTGGATGGATTTGGATGAAACTTTTCAGTAATATAGGTTATACATCAGAATAACACATAGGGTACTTTTTACCGCGGGAAAACATCTCATTCCCACGGGAAACCGACTTCCACGCGAACGGAGTCGCGGGCGGCCACTAGTGATTGTATAATTTCGAAAAGAGTGCCGAGAGTTTTTTCCGCCAGCTTTTTCTCTCGGTCTACTACGGCCATTGCTGATGAATGTAGGGGTGTCCCGTGAAATCTTTTTTATTTTTAATTTTATGCTTTTGACAATGTATAAGAGATTAATCCTACGTACAATAAAGTAATTTCATTTCAAACTACCCCATTTCGAATGTACTTACAAATATGGTAAAGCACGAGCGAGTCATCCATTTCGCCGTTGTATCTCTGGAAGGCTTCGTTGGTGGGAGCGAAGAGTGTCATCTGCCGGTACTGGAGACTGGTGTTGGCTACCACGTTTCGCTCCAGAAGGGCCAGGAACTGCAGACAAGGTTTTAGATTATAGCAGAACAATTGTAACAATTTGTATTAATTAAATTATAAATATTTTTAGACGACCTCTGTGGTGCAGCGGTAAATATACCGGACTAAGCGGATGGTCCCGGATTCAATCTTCGGGTCAGGCTAAATTCGTAATCGGTGTGTTAGTCTGGAGATTTATTTATTAATATCGCTAACTTACTCAGAAAAAGTATTAGATAAATACGGGTAATCATTAAAGTCCTGTTAAACTGAAATTAGCTTGCATTATGACACAGCGCAAGTAGGTAAGTTTTGACTAGTCCTCAGCGAATTTCGTCAAAATTTTACTTGAATGTGGACTAGTTTATCTGTACCTGTCTTTATCTTTAAATAAGTATGATAAGATGTCGGCAATTTTTTTTTTTTCAAAATACAGGGGCGATGCAGAATGCTACAAATTTAAGCACAAAAGTGTTTTTGGCGAAGGCTTTTGAGTGATTGTTAAACGCGTTGTTATCAGATTCTTTTTATTCCTAAAAGTTAAAAAATCTCATAAGTAATCTGCATATTTTCATATTATTATTTTTTTCCCAGTTGAAATATAAAAATAGTCTTATTCATGTTTCAGTACATTACTATTCCGACAAGTAAATTAACCCTGAGTTGTTAGTTGTAGAAAGTGGTAAATAGAACCATTTACACTAAGTATATACCCTACTTACTAATTTTTATGACCCATTATAAATCCATTTCTTATTCCTCCATCAATACTTTTAAGAAATTTGTAACTAAGTGCTTGTAATTATGCGTCGTTTCGGGTAGATTATTTTTACTTAATTGTCTATTAGTATTAAAAATGAATGTCCATTTAAAAAAATATATATATTTAAATTTAAACTTTAACGTGTAAGTAATAGTACTAAGCGGAATAAGATTTATTATTTAATATAAACAGGTTACGTATAAAAACTTCCTAAAACAAAACAAAAGCAATTGTTTTTAAAAAATAATTATCGCAGGCTTTATACATCCCTCTAGTTTGTCAGAGGCCTTCATCAAGCATCAAGATCCCTGCGGATTGCTCAGCCAATGTTAAAAAATACAACTTCAGCAACTAATTTAGTTTTGCTAATCTAGAGAGAGAGCAAATTACTCTTTTTACCTGCAAATGACACCCACACACACACCTCCATACAATAAATCTCGGTCGGCAATTTACGATAATGTGTCAATGGAAAGAAAGTGCCGATTAGAAGCTTGGTGAAAACTAGGAAATGAAACTAATCAGACTCGATATTAATCCTTGTTCATTAGTCACTAAGGTTCAGATTGTTATTACGTTTCATTTTGCATTGAATAACAATGAGCAATCAGCTCCCAGGAGCACATAGGTAGGTAGCACTATAAGTACTTATAAACTTATCTAGTTCCTATTTATAGGTATCGGTAACTTCCGAAGAAAATGAAAGAGAAACGTGGAAAACTAAAGTGAAAGGTAGATTGTAATCAATAGATTAAAATATGACTGCGTCGCTATTATAAATTAATGAATGTAGGTAATCATTGGATTCTCATAAATAGAATAGTGGCTGCAAACTCTCAAGGGAGTCGTAAACCGACCCTAAGTTACAATAAATTATTAGGAACAAGGTAGGGTACTACCATCATATACGCCTGTAAGTTTTCTAATTTGTGTTTTATTTAGAAAATTAACTAATATTTATCTTCTACTGTTTGAAGACCGAAGCCGCTCTTATATTTTTTATCGATAGTCAATATTAAAAGCAATACTACATATTTGTATTTAATATCATTCACGTTTAAATTGTGTTCCAATCATTGAACCGAACGGCTAATTTTATGTTGCAAGAAGGATTTTAATATAAAAAATACTTCAAATTATATTCTTATTTTATAAAAGTTAGTCATTTATTTTTCATTTATCTTTTGATGAAGTGTCAACAGAAGCAGAGAACAGAGAACTAGATATTAATCTTTTTGCCACCATCACATATAACCAAGCACACATAAAATGTTGTTTTCGACTTCTGCAGCGGCGATAAAACACCCCGAACCCCGCCACACCGCGTCCATGATAAATTAATCAGAACAACTTTGTTTTTCATGGCAGTTTTACTATTTCAGCTTAGCTTCATTATATTGGCTACAGTTTCTCGTAAACATACATTGTGCATTTTTTATTAGAGTTAGGAGCGCAGAGTCAAAGTTTTAACGCTAGATTTAAGATATCTTAAAGAGACTTGGATTTTGAAAAAGGGTTTAAATTAAAGGGTTATAGAATTATAACTAGCGATTTAAACAATGATGTGCTACTAATGCGCTATTTGTATACTGTTAACCTAAATAGGTACTGGACTTTAGATAAAACATTTTTTTTACCAAAACGTGAAATAATAGAAAATACAGCATGCATGCATGAGTGGTGGTTACCACTCGCTTCATTCCAACACAGTGTCATTTACAGCCTGAAGACAGACAGATAGACAGCGGAGGCTTAGTAATATGGTCCCGTTTTACCCTTTGGGTACGGAACCCTAAAAAGGAACAAGCTCGCCATAGTCCGATTTCTCAGAAACACACTCAAACTTAGTTTAGTTATTTAAGAAAATTCAAAACAAACGATCAAATCTTTGAAAAGATTAACCCATCTCACAAGTACCTAATGAAAGGACGACGTTTCATTCAAGAATGCTGACAGAGTAAACTCATTGTTACGCTACTTGACACACAAAACAAAACAATATACATATAATGAAACAACTGTAGGCTCTTATTCTACAGTCCAATTAGAAGGTCTGTTTACTGAACGCAGTCTGTAATTAGAAATTTGGCGGGAAGGACAGAAAAGCGGGAAATAGTACCAAAATGGCGGTAGGTAGATGACACAAAATGGGCGAACCGTTGGAAAAGAATTATGATGTCAAAGCCGTGACAGGCCCTTGGCAGGCCGCAGTAACAAGCCAGATGTTCTAATGTCAATAGGCATGATGACTGTGAATAAAATACACAAAAATTATGCTACCATCTAATGAAACGTAAATAAAATATTAAAAAATTACAAGGTATTATTATAATTAAAGCGAGATTAATTAATATTTTTAAAAAATAAATCTACAAAATACTACAGTCCGCCATGATATTCTGAACGCCAATCAGAGCGAATGACGTCACTATTGAGCATGGTTCCCAACTTAGGGGTTTTCCCCCCAAATTTAGGGGGTAAATTAGTGGGATGGGATTTTTTTTATTTTGTTTTTATTCTAAAAATTAACAATTTAGTTTTTTCTTATTGCTTTTTTAAAAATAGTCAGAAAAATAATTTATATTTACTAAAATAATCGGTTATAGATATTATACGACCGTGCAGATCCCTTCTAAATCTTGAAAAAAAGAAGTTGGTAGATCTACCTACTTTTCGAATTGAGTTTGGTCAGAAACTACCAACTTTTAGAGTCGTACGGAAGGATTTATAAAAATTCGAGTTGGTAACACTGCTCAAGAGTGACGTCAAAATTGACGCCATGACACTTTGGAGCGTTTTGGTGGGAATTTTAAACATAAAATTTTAAATTGATTTTTTTCATATAAATCATGCTTTTTTTTCCGAAATATGATATTTTTTACAATAAGTATATATTTCTGAATATGATACAACAGTTTTTCAAAATCTGTCATCATGCCTATTATTTGAGGCGGTACTAACGTATTTTGTTTCGATAAAGTATTAAATAGGTAGAGGTTTAGATTTTTAGGTTGATTTTAATTATGTATGACTAATTCAATCACTTGTTAAATTTCTGACTTTTTTTAAACGCCTTCGAGATTGCAAATAGACTAGAAATTGTTTTGTGTTCGATTATGACAAGAAAGGTTTCAAAGAAAGCATTGAAAGAGGTAAATGGAAATACTTAAATTAATTCGTACCGCTCCGGCACTGTATGTAGTCAACAACTCAATTTCTTTTTTTATTGAGAGGGAAGTCTATAGCTAACTAGTAATCGCATAAAGGCTGCTTTCATAAAGTATTGTAAAGACCTCCAATGTATAGGTATATGTTCTAAATTTATACATAAAAAGGAAATACTTTATTTGTTATTTTGAAAAGATACATTAAGGATAGAAAGGCGTCAGGGCAAGAACCTTACGGTGTTATTACGTTGATAAAATAATTGAGAAAGTTACACGGAATTAGCTCTTATATTCCTTGTAGAATTTCCCAGTATACGTCAAAACAATTATTTACACTGAGATTAACTGACCAATTGTGACTTAAATGTTTATTAAAATACTAGTGGCCGCCCGCGGCTCCGTTCGCGTGGAAGTCGGTTTCCCGTGGGAATGAGAAGTTTTTCCGCGGTAAAACGTACCCTAGGTGTTATTCTGATGTATAACCTATATTACTATAAAGTTTCATCCAAATCCGTCCAGTAGTTTTTACGTGAAAGTGTAACAAACATCCATCCATACATACTCACAAATTTCGATAATTTATGAAAGTCAAAAAATGAAATCTTATGTAGTTATGTCGATCTATTTAAAAAACTTAAAAACTGCTTTAAATATTTCAAAGTTACATAATATATGTTAAACTATAACTGGGTCCTAAAATGATACTCTTCACGCTACACTTAGTAATTCGTCGTGTTTAGTTAGATAGCACGAGTAGTTAAGTTGTAGTCCGACGTTGTGCCTCATTACCAGCGCTATTTTGTCTTGTTTAAGCTCAGGACTTCCACGGTATGCATAACTGTCTAAACGTAGGTACCTACTTCACATTATCTACGTTATAAGTTTTCGTTAAGAAAAATATGCTGTTGACTGCTGAGTTAAAAACTTGCTTTTGTTAACTAAATATGTCCTAATTTCTGATAATTTAAATACGATTAAGAAACGATAATTAAGTTATTTTATTTGATTTTAGTTGTGCGAACAAAATCAAAACTTTAGGTAATTTAAAAACATATTTGCCTTAACTACAATAAAAATCAAAATTATGTAGCAGGTAGCATCAATGGTAGTCACAATTTATATCTATTACCCACTATAAGAACTATAGGTATACCTCTTAAAAAACGATATTTCATACACTTGGCTCGCATCCGTTGTATATTTAAAATGCTGTCAGTAACCATCGTTATTCATATGTTATTCAATGTACAATGCCACGGGTCGACGCCGTTCCTCTAAATATTCAAATAAAGTAAACATCAACGGAAAATGGGAGGGATTGTGCAAAAGTTTTAAATACAGAGTACAAAATGTGCTGAGTGTGTTGGTTCGAGGGATTGGGTCATATAGTTGTAACGCTGTTTTATGTCTTGGTTTTGCTCGTTTAGCCAATAGAGCTCTAAAACTGTTGACTTAGGGCTGATATTTCAATTGTCAGAAATATTGTAAGAAATTATTTGACTGATAAGTAGTGACTTTAATTGAAATTATTTTTAGTTTGGCAATAGAAATTATGAAATGTCGGGAAAATTCATCACAATAATTCATAATAAACGCTTATTGTTACGTTGTTGTAATTAACCTCGAAGGTCCCATAACTATTAAATATAACAATAATTTCTTATTTAAATTATTGATTTTGTAAACACTAACTGTTTTAATGTACACGCCAGTGGTGCTAGATAGAAAAGGTCCGGATTTTTCACAATCAAGTTTAACCATTTTTTGGGGTAAAACATTTTTTTATATACTCAGTCAAAATAAGGGGTTTGCAATGTCCTGTTAGACGATGGACACCCTAGGTAGTATCGGATTCGAAAATTCCAACTTAAAATTCATAGTTATTTTACGACGCGGTGCTCTTGCATGTTCCCCGTAGATAGCAGACACATCGAGGTTTGAAATTAATAATAGACGTTTACTTTTATTTTTCAGGTAAAATAACGAAAATCGTGGTATGTATACCTATTCGATTGCACGCACATCGTTAAAATCAATTTTCACCAAATCAAGCTGCGTTTCACACGGTCCCATTCACATGAAAACCGCAACAGCCAATAGGATTGATTAAAATATAAATCCTCTGAAAAGTGATCAGAAATACAGCCACGATGGCTTGTTATAATTATTAATTAGTTAATTATAATTGTTAATTAGTTAATTATGAATAGGCTTTCAGGTCGTAAAGCCTTTGCAAAACTGTCGCTCTATTTATAACCTATCCCAACATACAGCGTGATGTATTTTTCTTTAAATATACGTACTTATGTCTCTTAAAACAAGGACTGGATCATATTATTGAGCGTTATTACCACAGGTGTGTGTAAGTATTAATGCATGGGCAGCCATTTTTGGCACAGAGCACATTGTAGGTCAGGACATCGTCTCGGCTCGCCGGGGGACATAAAGCGCGGTTGTTTGTGTTTGTCGCCACGGTGGCGCCACTGGGTCGTTGATCCACCAGATTTGGCAATGAATGCGGACGTTAACTGAACTTGCAACCGGCAAACAAAAGACATTTTGCAATTGGGAGGGAGTTTTCATAAGCGGCTTGTTGGGACTTTACGACTTTATGTTTACTTATATGTTTTAAACGAAATACTTATTTATACCGATGTTTTAATTTATATTTGGACATTTCAACAAAAGGTGAACTAATTGTTATTAATACAATAGAGTCAATTTACAAAAGTTTAAGCTATCGATCGCATCGACCTTTACAACACACATAGTAACATTCCATTATAAAACACAGTATTGTTCCTGAAAATACTTGATTAGCTATCTTCAACCCTTTGTAAACGCCGAGGCTTGTGTCTGGACAATTGTAGACAATTAGTTAGCGCTTTACACATTAGTGATTTAATCTTACGTGGTTTTTCAATTGGAACAATACAGGCCCTTTGTTCCATTTTAGGTTTTGTTTGCGGTTGACTTGGAATAGTGTAATGAACACCTTTACCCTTAATTATGGTGGGTTTATACTGTGGTAGGAGGGAAAACACACTGGTTACAATAAAGCTTCCCTTAATAGGTTCTGTAATTATTCTGTCTACTCTGCCGCTATAAAACGAAGGTCCAAATAAAAGATATTGTATTTATAACGATTATCTAATATTTCAACGCGGCATTTACCTCCTTTGATAGTTGATCGAGTGTACTGGAAAAATATTTTAATGGAATTAAATTGAAAATCACTTTCAAATTATAATTACGATAGTTTGTTTTGGACTAGGTTTGATACAAGTAAAGATTTATTATAAGGAATGTTTCAGTAACGTTTATATTATTTCCCGCGTTATACATAAGGATATTGGTGCATATTGTGTTATTCTAGATTATTAATTCTACCTTTATACCAAATTTTTATTCATTGAGCAATTTTTGAGTAATTAAGTTACAAACATATAAATTTTACATTAATTAAATAAGATAAAAGGCGCTCTCGCAGCAAGCGTTACAAATTATTGTAAAACTTTTAATTAATAATTTATCTCAAAAAACCGTACCAAAGTTTTATCTTGTACTTAACATCAAGTTATAAAATGATTTATTTTCCGGTCATTAATAACGTTTTGAATCAAAAATGCTTTTTTTTAAGTATTGACTGTTTTTTTCTTTTATAATGACAATATATTTCCAATCTATTAATAATATATTTCATACTGTAATTTAACAAGATATTTAAATATTCTTTTTATTCATAATTGTTATGTATTTGCCCCCGCGGCTTATTTATTTTCCCGTGGGAATTCATATAAATCCTTTCTCAGTGCGCACTCAAAACATAAAAGTAACGCCTTTACCAAATTCCATGGCCCACACTTTAATAGTTTACGCTCGGAGATGATGAATCAGTCATTCAGTACTTGTTATTTATAAGTATAGATCACATATACCTATGATATAGACAATGCGGTTATCAATACGGTGGTATGGAATTATGGAATTCATGCCGTTGGTATACCCAATCGAGCAACCTGTCAAGTTGTAGGTAATCCTAATGGTAGGGAGATATGACAAAGCAAACCCTAAATCGGATATTCCATGTAATTAGGGAACGGTACATACCCGCATTGCATACGTTAATTTGTAACTATATCCGTATATTAGTCTACTACAAGTTTAACGAAGATTATATATTAATTTAAATTTAGGTTCTGAAACAATGTTAATGGGAGATACGCTTATTTGGGTTTGAAATCAAATAAGATCTAAGTAGGTATGCCATAACGACTAATTGTTTAGAATTTAAACTGTTTCATTTTTTATAACGTACATATTTCGTAAAATACTTTAAAGGTATAAAAAGAAATGTTAAAGTAGTCAAGGTTTATTAACTTAGCAATGCTTTCAGTCGCTTGTCGATGTGTCCATCAAAAAAACCGCTGATTAAACTTGCCATATAACAAGTTAATAAAGAGATCATACCACTGGTGACGATTCAGAGTTGCAACTCTCTTAACTAAGCTATTTTTTTGCCATCACATAAAAACTTTTTTTGGAGTGGTAGAGTCTAGCTGTAGGCTCTAGCTGTAGGCTCTGTCTGCAGCGATTAGTGTGCTGACTCGACCGGTGAAATACCACCGTCTCGCACAGAAAACCGACGTGAAGTAGGGACGATGTTCCTGCGTTTCGTTCGGTGAGTGCGGTATCCGGTGCCCAATTTTCTCAAAGGCTCAGCAACACACCCCCAACACCCACAGTGTTGCGGGTAGTCATGGGCGGCGGTGATCACTTACCATCAGTTGACCCGCATACTCGTTTGCTTTGCTATATTTTATTTAAAAATAACTCAGTCATAATAAATCGGGCACGGGATGGGCAGTAATTTGAGGACGATTAACAAAAAATATACTTGATGTAATGAAACGACGCAACTTTAAATTTTAATTTAAATCAAGAAAGCACAACCTTATCGGTAAAATCTCTGTCTAAATATTTTTTTTCAATTACTAATAGCATTTTTTCATTTACTTATATATTTTTATATTACTTTATTATTTGTGGAAAGTAATTAATTCTTAGTTCTGTATTTAAACTAGGCTAAAAGTGTAAGCTTTAGAAGCTGGTCCCCAGTCCACGCTTGTTATTCTTTACATTTTCAATTGCGTTTATACTTATTTTCTATCTGTCTTTGTTTTGAACCTTGTTTGTGTTCATGCAAGAAACTTTACGCACCTCAAATGTACATAATCTTGGAAATTCACTAATATAGGCAACATATTGTTAGAAAAATAAGTTTTTATAGTCAACACTAGTGGCCGCTCGCGACTCCGTTCGCGTAGAAGTCGGTTTCCCGTGGGAATGCGAAGTTTTCCCGCGGTAAAAAGTTCCCTTAATTCTTTCAAACATATATTTTCGGTTTCTAGAACCGTTTTCGCAGCGCACGCAACGGAAGCCCTCAAGGATGAATAATTTTCCCCGTTTTTTTCCCATTTTCCAATATTTCTTAGCTCCTTATAGTTGCAGCGTGATGTTATATAGCCAAAAGCCTGCCTCGATAAATGGTCTATCCAACACAAAAAGAATTTTTAAATTCGAATCAGTAGTTCCTGAGATTTGCGCGTTCAAACAAACAAACAAACTCTTCAGCTTTATAATATTAGTATAGATTAAGTGATGGTAATATATTTTGCTAGTGTTTTTGGAATCAAGGCCAGAAGACGAAAACACATGGTATTAAAGCATACAACATTATATACGCAGCATGTTTGCTAAATAACAGACAAAGTGTAGTCAGAGTTCAGATGTTGACATGGCATACAGGGTGTGCCAGAAATCACAACGATATAACATTTATGTGAATCGAACTAGTGTGTTTTGTGGGCAATAGTGGTAAGTAACCCACCATGGTGAGTTTTCATGAAAGCGATAAGAGTAAATTTAATAGGTTTTATTGGATAAGTTTGATGTTTTGTATATTTATAAAATAATAAGGAAATCTAAAGTAAAGTAGATCGCCATAGCTTTAAACATATTTATTTCATACTCTCGATTGAAAAAGAGCTTCAAAGTAATGACGAAGTTTCATCTTGATTTATCTTTCAAGTTCTTTATAAAACGGCTAACTTCTTCAAATTGTTTGCTTTTAAAACTCTTTGAGCTTTGAGAAGTTATTGCAAGTAGAAAGACAACTAGTTTATGAATTTTGTAAAGCCTTTTTGAAGTTTTTATATAACTTTACTTATATGATTGTATACATGAAAGTTGATTTACATCAAACTAAATTGTTATGTTTAATTTACAGATAGCAAAATTTTCATCGAAGTAGGGGGCCACCACTATTTGTCAACGCATGTTACCTACATGTTTGGTCATTGGGTTTTAGTGTGGCGCTTACAACGTTGGTAGCACCTTCTTGCCTGGTTCTACCACTGAACAGGTTTACTATGCCTCGTTTAAAACACTAAATAAGGTTTATGCTAAATGTTTTACTGTTATATTTTAAATCACTAGTTAGACGCAAGTTTTTTTATCAGATAGCGATATTATATCAATTTCATTGAATTTATAACACACTTATATCAGCAAAGGGGTAAAGTTTTTGAGTTTGCACGTTTGAGGTAATGTTTACACGAAAAAACTGATCAAAAGTCTTGAATCAGTAGAAAGCTACGTTATCAGGAAGCGACAAAAGTTTTTTTTTATAGGCAATAAGCATTATTACCACGCCAGTGGAGCCACGGACGGGAAGTTAGTTTGTTATATTTCGTATTGACTTGCTTTGAGCACTTTGTTCAATTAAATTCCGTGCCCTCCCAGTGCTTACGTAACTTGCACATAGACTAAGATGCACTATGTTCATTCTGCTTTTATCTAATAAAGTGTTATATTAGCTCGTAAACAGCCGGCTCTTATACCATTAGCGCATCTAAATACGTACTTAGTTTTAAGTCAATGTACTTAAAGTAAAGTAAAACTAGCAAATGGAGAATGTTACTAGGTATGCCAAATCGCTTGAAATTTTGTCTCAGTAAAGCCTGTATGCATACAAATACACTAGTTTTTGTTGTAATCAAAAATACCCAGTAGTTTTGATTTTATAGGCATTCAAAGTTTCGAAAAATATCGAGTCCCGCTAACAGTCACGTGACCGCTTGTGACGTCTTACCACAACGCGCCAGCGGTGGCGCATATAGCTGGCGCAGTATTTTATTTTATTTTTTTATTTATTTAACATTTAATGTATAATTTTTTTGTGTTTTCGGTCGCGTATTAGTAAATATAAATATTATTCGTTATTAACCGTAATAGTAAATATTATTCTATTAATAAATTGGGTATAGGTTTCGAAAAAAGGTAATCGTGTAACCTATCTAAAATAGATGAATTAATGGCTGCGCATTATTTATCAAGAAATAGTGATTTTGTTGCCGCCGAAATGTTTGATATGTTCTAAACTGTTTTATCAAAACAAAATAACCAATATAACAAAACTACTAATGGAAGAATGCAAGTCCAATAGTAGAAGTATGTACCTACCTACCTATCATTATTTTTTTTACGTTAAAGACAACAAATCATGTATCATAGTTTTGTAGCTATAGGTAGGTACGTCCTTCTAATATTATAAATGTGAAAGTTTGTGAGTATGGATGTATGAATGTTTGTTACTCTTACACGTAAAAACTACTGCCCCCCAAGTCAAGTGGCAAGCGATATTTGCGATAGCGAGTGAATAGAAAAAATATGTATGAAACTGTCAAATTGCAAGCTTGTCAAAAATTTATTCTATTCACTTGCTATCGCAAATATCACTTGCCACTTGACTTGGGGGGCTGGACGGATTTGGATGAAACTTTGCAGTAGGTTACACATCAGAATGACACATACTCATTCCCACGGAAACCGACTTCTACGCGAACGGAGTCGCGGGCGGCTACTAGTATGTATACAAAGATACCGCTCTTCTAAGTAAATTTAAATAAATACATGCATTGATTTAGTACTAACTAGCTTTAGTTAGCAGCTTCGCCCGCGTTTCCCTCGGGAACTGTACATTTTCCCAGGATTAAAAGAAGCCTATGGATTATTTCAGTCTTCGTCCAGATCAGTTCAGTACTTTTTGTGTGAAAGATAACAAACACAAACACAATCTTCCGCGTTTATTATATTACTAGGAAGTACGATACCTATACGATCTAGATGTAGGTAGTTGAACGTTACAGATGCACTTTACCTTTACTATTTTATTTAAGTAATTTAATTTATTTTTTATTGCAACTGTAGATGATATGAACTAAACCTCTTTTATTTATTTGTATTTTTACTAACAAATTGTTTAATGGTATTGGTTATGTTCAAGTTAAAAGATTAAAATTTGGTGATGTATGTTTGTATCCTTTGGAACTGTAAAAAACAACTTTTCCGGCGAATTGATGGTTGTATTTTTACATTTAGGCACAACACATGATTTCCTAGTAGTTGAATTAGTCATTTTTAAAAGTATTTAGGTTTAATTTAGACGACAAGTGCGCGCGACCGCGAGCGTACTGAGTGAGCCAGACCGAGCCAGTTGTGGTGTGACGTCACACCGCCACCGGCAGCCCGCGTCGGGCGGTAGCAACTTATTTTACTTATAAATCGGAAACTAATTGACGCATCGAAATAATTCTTTCACCAGTATTTTTTATTTTTGACAGATAATACGAAGATATAATAATCAAAATTTGTTAACATTCTCCATTGCACTAAGGACTGTATCTACCAATTTGAATTCGTCAAAACATCATCAAACAATAATAAAAACATTACCAAAATTCTTTATAACTTTTACACGGCTCATAAAACCGAATCGCAGATTTCAAAACTTCACGTAACACATTCATAAATCAAAACTTGTAAACACGATAAAATCTGCGCCTGCCAACCCTAATGTAAACGTGTGAAATTGTCAATTTCTCCCTCTAAACATTTTGCTTTGTTGACGCCCAAAAACGAACACAAAGAGCTTACATTGTTACCCCTAATCTTGATTAGAACTCGCTTACTGAATGTAAAACTGACGAAGTGTTAATCTGATTTAATTCATTGAGTTAACTCAGCGGGGAACGCGCAAGACTGTTTGGCCGCCATTCAAAATAATACCGGCGCCATTACAACATCACACTTTTAACCCACCCTGTATGTACAGGATTATTACAATATACGTAGAGTCAAAAAGCACTATAAGTAAAGGGCAACTCCTGTTTTGCATTTTAATAACTTTGAATAAACAGTTAGTGTCTGCACGATGTTAAAAGCTTTGAGACAAAAACTGACGTTCTTATTTAGAAGTGTGACTTTAGCATTTTGGGGTAGTGCACTTTTGTATATCGTTACGTCAGTCAGTTATAAAAGTTTTGTAAAGTAAAAATATTTTTGAATAGGTATTTTTTTCACAGGAATTTCTTAAAAAAACGCCTTGCAAAAGCATTATTATCAGATGCTGATTCAACCATTAAAATAACAACATTATGAAAATTATTTCCTTCACTTTGCAAACGGCTACACAAAAACTCTAAATTGAAATTGCTTACCACCCACTCTTTATCGCACTCCACATTCCACTTCAAACGAAAACTAATACCAAACTGCTTTTATACAAAAACCACATCGCCTTAATAAAACACATTTATAGGCGAAAAGCTTGCGGCTATGTAAATCCATAAGTCCCAATCTATAAAAACTTGGAATGCCAACAAGGGTCGGAGTTCAAAGGGATTCAGCGACTGTGATATAAGCATAAAATACGCTTTTTATATACACCACTTTGTAAGTGACAAGAAAATATATCGACGAATGTCAAATAACAAAGAAAAGGAGAGGGAACGAAATGTGTTTGGGTTTGCGATCTTCAGTATGCTCACTGTCTTAGTAATAATATACCTTTATATTTTTACCATCATTCTAAAGATATTCTACTCGATTTTAGAATGATGGTAATTTCTAACTGAAGATATTCTACTACTAAGGTTTTTTAACTTAATTAAAAAATCATTAATTTTTTCTGATTGATTATTTTAATTATGTTTAGAAAGTTTCCACTCTGTTACCTGTAGATTGGTTGGCACAATAAATTGTGGTGAATTAGCACTCCTGCGCCGTTTCGCCGTAACAATACATCTTATTTAATTAAAATTGGAACAACTTGGCGAAATAATTAAGTGCTGTTCATTTCCGGTAACTAATGAATACTTCAGCTTGTAGCTTTCTACTTCTATTAAATTGATTAGGATGTTACCACGCATATTGTTACCATAAGTAGGTAAATACACTTACAAGAAAATACATGATGTTTTTGTAAGTACTTCTGTTTTCTACTAGTTGCTATAATTAATTAAAGCTTATCAAAACAAAAATCGCCCTTTCAACTCTTCAAAAATAAAAAAATACTGGAATTTGTCAGTTACTCCTTAATTATTCTGTGCTTAAAATCGAATTATACAATCAAGCCAATCAACAAGACCCTAGCGTTTGAAATAATAATTAATTCCTCCAACATTTACATGCGAATGCTATAAACCAAAATGACTAGTCAAAGTAATAGGGAAGTACTTAAGACCGACTGAAAACAATGTTTACGGTTTCCCCACCCATAGTTTCTCAAAAAGTTAAATAGCTAAAATAAAAAGTCTTTTTCAACCGATTTAAAAAAAAAAAAAGATGCTCAATTCGACTGTGCATTTGTTACCTCAGAACTTTTGACTGGGTGACTTTATTTTAATGATTTCCTTTTTATTTGAAAGTTGGTGCTTCCCGTGTTATTAGTTAGTTAGTAGTTTTGAGAACGTCATCCATTGGAAGACCATAAGAGTATTTAGAATTGCGCACATAGAGCGACAAATACATCGAATCATTTTACTTTTTAGTTTACTAGAAGTTTATTTTAATTTTGTTTACAATAATTTTATTTCCAGGTAAAGAACCTTAAAAACAGATGTAATTCATTGTGCAATAGGTTTACTTTAAGCAAGGCAGTTATTGGTTTACCTCGTTTATATTTACCGTTCGTACATACTCGTACTAACGTCAACCAATTAAAAGCAAACAGTTAATTTAAAGTATTTATTTGGAACTTGTAACCAAATATTGGCTTCTCATTCCTAAAAATCAATTCTGTAAATCAATTCAAAAAAAATCTATAAATCAATTCAAATAAACACATAATTAGTTACGAATTAAAAAAAGGACATTTACCTATTGGTAGATATAATAAGTAATGGGGCAGAGACTTGAGGTTCCCAGTAACAAAGACTGATAACGACAGAAAATTCTTTAAATTAAGTCTCTTTTAGAAGAGCACATCAAATGTATAAGTTATTATATTTATTTCCCTTATTTAGTAACTTCAGGAGCATTTTTGCCTACGGAGCATGGATTGTGAGGTATATTTTCGTACATAAGCCAATACGCTCTGTTCAAATTGCGACCGCTAAACACAACGCTGAACTTCACCTCACGTCAGAGGCCCTAAAAAGGCGGTTCCCAAAAACTCTGATACTAGATGAATATGTGCTGCATAGTGCATTTCATCACACGATGAAGAAGAAGAAGAAAACCCTCACCAATAGTAGCTACTAGGTTTTAGAACTAAATAAAAGCGAGGTTTTACTACCCTTCATAACAGTGGAGTGCCAAGTTCTGAGTTATGATGCACTAAGTACCTAAAGTTTGAAATTTGGGAGCCAAAATAATTAATCTTTTTTACCTTCGAGTACATGCACCAATCTGTGCGATGCGGTGCGTTTTTTTGCACTCCGTGGGACCGCCTCTTAACTCATTTTATCAATAAAAACCAATCATCTTCTTAATTATGAGTCGGCATTCTAATAAAAATGGGAGTTAATAAATCTTTATCAGTCGACAATTAATTATCCTACGCTTCATCGGACATTTTTAATTATCCATCTTTTGTCGCACTTTATACAATAATGTTCCTACAATTGACAAAGCTATTGATTCCGAGTGCTGTGAATGGCGTAATTCTGTGGAACGGCACATAAAAGAATCCCTCTGAAATTATATCTAATATAAAATGGGTTATACGTGCGAAACGTTCAAATAACATAAAATTAGGCTATAAAATACCTTTTCTGAATACCTTAAATTGCAATCGTAACGTATTTTACTTAAGGTCCAAGTTGAAATATCAATAAATTTGTGCTTCTGGCAATAAATCCTTTGCCGTTATAAATTGGACTGATTGAAAATATGATATCAATGTAATATTAATTTGTATGTAATTAATTTGTTCCAATTAGCAGAAGTGAAATCAAAAGTGATGAGGTTTGTTAATGCAAAAGAAGAAAGTAGATAGGTACTTCTGAGAATTGAGATTGAATATTAATTTATTGATGAGAATATTAATTTTTTAGTTAAGTTCTTACCTAATATATACTTAATATAATGTCTTGGTATTGTATGAAAATGTTTCAACTTAAATATCCATTTGTTTTTACATTCAACTTTTTCATTTATCCTTATACTTAGTTGATTGCTTCGTAATCAGGACCATAATCTATTGGTCAAAAATGCTGAAAAACCAGAAAATTACTTAAACTAACTCCAAATATTATATAAATGTAATTTACTAACCTTGATTTTACTCCAATTCTAGTTAATGTTCGTATTCGGATACTATGTTCTTAACATTGTGTTTCATAAATATATGTTTTTCCTATACCTTAATCTGCAAAGTGTTTAAACACGTCGAAAAGTATTACCTAACCCATTCGCAATGTTACATAAACATCAAATCCAACACCTCTCTATGCTATACAACTTTAACCCTGCGAAGGTCGCTGCAGTTCGACTTCGATCGGCCGCAGGCGCCTTTCAGTCGCGACTACGGAAGCTGCAGACTAGTGAGTTGTCTAGTGAGTCACAGTGGCGCCATCTACTTCAAAACAGGCTTCGTTCGAGACTCGAGACTGAGAGAGGTTTTGTGTCAATCAGGAGACGTCTTTGTTAGTTGGTTTGAAGTAGTGTGAAGTAAGACGATACTTATTTATCCTGGTAGATAGAGAAAGTTTGCACCAACTTTTGCAATTTTGGGTTCCAATACGAAATAGTAGAAAGTTAGGCCACCTTTTGTAGGTTATAAACGTTGGTTTTATAATTATCATTTGTTAACATAACCAACAAAGATATGTGTTTATTTCTCTTACTATTGTTTAGATATAACTTTTTACGCTATACATTAAATTTGAGTTTAAAATATCTGACTTTAGGTTCTAAATTGAAGAAAGTATTTTATGAATTAAATTAAATAAATAAATAAATCTCCAGACTAACACACCAATTATGTGGCCCCGTGGTAAGCGCATTAAGCGCTTGTGTTACAGGTACCACACAATGGACTAGGGGAGAACCTAGTTACACCCAGACACGAGCCAAAGTCGAAAAACCATATTGACGAAATTGGCCCGACCCGGGGATCGAACCCGGGACCATCCGCTTTACAGTCCGGTATAGTTACCGCTGCGCCACAGAGGTCGTCAATTGCATAGAAAATAAATTAAAGCTAAATCCTTATACTGTTAGGGATTCAATGAACTGCTCATCATAAAGCTTCTCCCAGTTCAAATTAGTTATACGATTATTCACACATTATTTGAAGCATCAAAAAGTCTTCCGTGACAAATCCCATCAAATCTCGGTTTGGGTTAAACATGGAAAAGGGTCGCCAAAGATAAACAAACTTGAGTGTTCCCAACTATGTAAATAATATCCTAAAAATATATGGATCACAATGAAATGCGGTTCAAATAAAAATTTGTAACGTTAAACCAATAATGATTTATTTGAAACGACCATTATCTTGTGAAAACACGCTTGACCTTAAATATTTTAATAGAAAATGTATTTAATTTCATAATAAAGTGAACTTTACTGTTGAAAGAAAAACTAAATTGCCGTGACAAACTAATTTTAAATTGTAATAAAAAACTATAGTACAAATAAATGTAATAACTTGTAAGGTTACAAATGTTTTATTACAAAAAATTGCTTCTATCATAAAGGTTATAGATACACATAGGTATTTATAAGTGCGAACACCTTCGGATCCATTAAAATGCTAAATAATTTCAACGTTGGTAAAAATCCAACTCTTAGGCTGAGAAGTAAGGCAAAAATATAATTATTTGACTGCAGACAATTAGACTGTAATCAATCAAAACACCTACCTACCTACCTACCATTGAAAAAAATACATTCTTAACCAATTAAAACTTAGAAATAAAATATGTTATACTCAAATAATAAGAGGTAAAATTTGTGAGTGTGTGTTGATGTTAGGGGTAATTGCTGCAATGACCAACTTCAAAATTTCTATTACCAGTAAAAAGCTAAATCTCATGACATATCATAATTGTTTGAATAGTTGTTTAATGATATCATCATCGACTGTACGTTCAAAAACAAATTTTAAAACAACACTAAACAAAATAATCACCATAACATAACTCCGTATACAGTGTAACCCATCCTTACATTTCGCGGAAAATTTCGTTTTCTGCAACGTACCTCGTTAAAACTAAGTTGCGGTAAAAACCGCTAGACAAAGAGAGCAAGATCACAAAAACCTCTTGAAATACGGTAGACAAAAGGATGAACGTCAGGGTTTAAGCGGCTGACTGTCGAAGACTTTGTAGGTATACTTGAACAATGAGACCCGCATTCAGTCAAGATACCTAGACATATTGACTCGATCCTTGAGTTCGGTCTCCAATGTTTTAACTTGAAGTTTTAAATTGAAACGATTCGTCATTCGTCAGTCAGTGTTATTGGTTTTCGGATCAATTGGTTAACAGGTGTTAATAAACAGAATACAGGTTAAGGAAAGTGTTAGTCTAGTGACTTAAAAAAGGGGCCTACGATGAAACCCACAATAAGCCATTGCGGTCAATTTTGGCTTAATCCCTATCGCCAACAGGTGGGCCAACTTAGTAAAGAGTAAAATTATTTATTAATTGTTTGTATCATAATGGCTTTGTGTTTGTTAACAGTTGTGGGCTTAAAATAATTTCATCCTCGCGTTAGTAGCAAATTCAAGAGATTTTTCTGTAAAACTAAGTATTTATTATGTTGCCTTCCGTACCGCAAGTTGCAAAGTGGATGAAACTTTTAAAAAACTTCAAATGGGTTAATTTACTTCTGTGGTTAAACCAACGTTGGGCTACTTAAAAGCTTTCTTAGTCTGACAAGAAAATTTAAAACTTTTAAATTACAATTTATTCACCTAATTGGTACACAACCCAACGATCAATAAACCCATGTATGCCAACGTGACAAAAATAGACTTCAAAATAAATATAATTTCCAATTCGAAATTCGAAGACGAGTTCGTTTTACGCGGAATGGAATACTGATAGGTATTGGTGTAGCGTAGCGTGACTGTGACTCAAGGGCCGGTCGTGGGAGATTTGAATTCACGATCACTAAGGTACGGGCTAGACGATATTGACAGCAACTTTATTGTATGAAGATCGAACGATATAAAAACAAATGACGTTAGTTCAAATAGGTTGAAATAAACACTTTAAAACAATCCTGATGTCATTTAAAGTATGTTTGAACACTTGTTTTTAAAAGCTTTTTGATATTAATTGTGGTTTATGTAGTAGGTATGTATACTCAATGCGTTTTTTCATTTTGATTTTAAGTAGATTAAGTATTTTGCGTTTTCTGGTAACTTTGTGTCACTCTGTGGTTTTTATGCATAGTTTTAGACAGCAGCACCATAATGTGAAATTAAAATTGTTTACAGTCAACGTCATCTCAAACGCCAGGAGTCAGAAACTAATCTTCTGAAAGCAATTTGTCTTCATCCCGCTTGGCCAGTCTTTACTTCGAAATTGCTATTTAAATTCCCCTTCATCTGACAGGGTTTCATAATCCTGGGATCCTTGGATACAAAATAGTTTGCATCGCTGGATAATAGTGGCTCAGCATACGGATATTTGATAACTTAGGCTATTATATGGTTCGGTAACGTGAATTTGATACTGCGATTTTGGTAAGTATTATATACCATACCCAATTTCTGAAAGGTGTGTTAGCTCCTAATCACTTGCCCAATTCTGAACAACTCAACATTAAGTTGCTATAAGCAAAGACAACCGATTGATTTAATAAGCGAATTAATTTTCACTTGTACAAAAAAAAAGTTTAATTGACATACGTAAGTCCAATTTGAAGATATTGCTTGATAATTAAAAAGTAAATTTTGAGTAGACTTTTTGGTAAATGGGGTTAAAACCATATTTTGTGGCATTATTATTATTTTGTTGTGGGTATTATTTACTGAATTACTTTTAGCATAAAAACGGATCAACTTTACTTGGCAACGTCATAGCTACCGGTGTAACCTTTTTTTATCTAAACCGAAGTCAGGAAAAAGCTGCTGACACAAGAAATGGGATACAATACATTCATCCAACAAATGAAACTACATCAAAGGGCGCATCTAACAATGTGGAAGAATTCCCTTTTGACCATAATCTGCGTACAAATCACAAGTCACGGCTCTAAGAGCATCTTTTGTTCACTTTCTTTACATTTTTGAAATGTTATGAATTTGTAATTATCATAAATTTGGTGTCTATTTAAAAAAGTTACTATACGTTACTTAGGGTAACCTACCAGAATTTTTTCATTCAAGTTTACTAGAAAAGCAGACACCACTTATTTGGCCTTGCTTGTCCACGTTTATCAAGTACTGACGGAGTGACGGTGAAGGAAAACTCGTAAAGAAATCTACGCAGTTGGATGATGATGAGCCAGCGTGATGGATTACGGCTCAGACACTCTCTATCCAAGAAGGAGACCTGTGCTCAACTAGTCGGACGTTTATAAGCTGTTATTATTTAGAAAGAAGCAAATGGCAAGACTGGATTTTAAAATTAGTTGGAAATACCAGTGATACGTATTGCGAACAACCTATCATTCTTTTCCAGTAGTTCAATTCCATGTTCTAGTCCCTTCAATGATAAAATTACTCTTTAATATAACGGTAGGTTGAATCGACATTAGAACTGATATTTGTGACGAGTTAATACGCTCTACTTACTTCATACACGAGAAAGGTTATCGATTCCACTGGTACCTTTAGCTGACTCGCGTAATGAATTAATCCAAAAGAGAAAATAAATCCTTGATAAATTTAATCGTGTTTGCTGAGACCGGGACAGCTTAAGTCGCAGAAGCCTTACAAGATCCACCGGAACATAAGTAAGGTTTCCTCCACTCACCTACTTAAAAAACAGGACACTCTCTTACTAACTTTGGCCTCTTTACCCACGTGTGTTTGCTGTAGTAGTCATGTTTTATCCGACGTCATACATATTCAATAAAGGGATTAATAACCGCCCGCATTTTCAATTATCGGCACAATACAAAAGCTTTGACAGTTTTACGTGCTATGCTTTAACAATGCCGTGTCGTACAACAAACCCTAATTACTTTACTAAACATGCCCAAATCTGGCAATACAAAAAATGAATTGTTGTATATCAGTATAAAAAAGTTGCGTAAGAGTAAAAATGCAAGGGGAAGCGACGATATGTAAGTTTTTGTCATCGACAATCACGTACCATTTAATCACGACGGATTACGGCGAATAATTGTTAGGATTATGTTCTCCCTGATTTATGACGCTCCGTATGCCAGTATCTGTTCCATTTATATGCGTAGTTTGAACTAATAGATGTTCAAAACATTTAATAGGATTTAGAAATAGTAAACAACTGTTTCTAGAAACCTCCCCTAAAATGTGAACACAAAAAAGTTTTTAACACGAATTAAAACTTATAAAGACTTGTAATAAGTTACGAAGATCTCCTACAAGTAAAAGTGAGTCAATAAACGGGAACATCTCGTTATTTTAATTCGTTGCGACAGAATAAAACATCCCCAAAAAGGACATTCGGTCGAAAGTTGAGGGTCGTTGTCGGGAACCTTTGCGTTTGAAGTTGAAAACTTCGGCCATTAGCAGTTTGTATGACAATTTAGGAAACATTGTTCGGAGCTGGCGATCGAAATTAATGAGGTTCAACTGCTAACTTCACAAAGGTGAACTTAGAAAATTCCTCACTAAAAGAATTTAAAATATCCTTGAAGTGCATAATCAATGAACTTTGAACAGGCTTATTCTTTCGAAGTATGAAGCCATCACAAGCCTATGCAACTAGTTCATTTAAATTGCAAATTATTCAAACCGAGGGACTATAAGGTTGCAGTTTGAATAGCAAGTAACCACCGGCGCTGGTTAAAGTGGTTTTATAACTGAATAAACCTTTCATTATTTTCCTTTATATCATCAGTCTTCACTGTCATACATTTCAATTTAGTAAATAGATAAATTTTCAAAACTTTTAGCGATGTAATATTAAATCTACAAACTGCCTTTTTGGATTCGGAATAGGCAGTTATAACTGAGTAATGGCTGTATTGAGGATGTTTTAGCATACAGATCACGGCTCATGGATTCCACTCGAGGGTCTAGGACTGGGTCGTAAATTTGGCCAATGACGCATCAAATGACGCGTATACACGTCGAAAAATCCTGTAGGGATTTATAATGGGATGGGGACTGTGGTGATATTGACAATGCGGGGAAATCTGCGAACGACCGGTAATTTAAAATTTAAATGTAAAATTTAACGAACCTCCAAATACTGAAATGTTTGTAGAATTAAACAATCAATAAATTTAGCTGTTAATTTTAATAACTCTTATCATTCATATCACTAAAATGGTAACCTGTAGTTGTAGAAATGACATTACAGGTATGCACAGTGTTGGGTTAGGCTTAGAAAAAATAGATAAGACCTTTTATTTACTATATACACAAATCTATTCAGATTTAAAACCAAATTAATTTTTACAAATCCCATTCCAGATTAAACGCTGTATTTATTCCGGTTTTCACACTGGTGTAACAATGCAAAAAATCCCTCAAATAAACCACGGATTAGCATTTTTATTCCGTGAAACAGCAGTTGCGATATTTTGCGAGGATGCAGCCATACAATAGTCGAGGTTGAAGGGGGAAGGGGGGTATGGTAACGTACTCGAAAATAGTGCCTTGTCTAGGCACGTTTGAAGTGTTGAGAATTTCATGTGCATATGCAAAGATTTGAGGGGATTGGGTTTGAGAAGGTATTTGCTGCGCCTTATGTGGCGAAGTGGGAAGGACCCCGCGTACGTTCTTCTTTTGTTTCGAAATCAGTTTAGGAATAAACGAATAGAGCTTGGATAGTGGTGGTGTGTTACATGGATTGCAAGCCAGCGGCTTTCATGTCGTAGGTACTCACGAAATTGCTTGCACGCTTTGTGTTGACAAAACTGATGTTTATATCTGTAGGTACAAGATACATAAGTACTTACTAAGCCAATTTTATACTCGTTTAGCCGAAGAGTTTGTTGGTTTGTTTGAACGCGGTAATTTCAGGAATTATTGATCAATTAAAAAAATAGACTGTTAGAAGGTACCTATATTATTCCAGAGTGCTTCCTACCTATTAGTATCCTACCGGTTAGATTTTATCTTGGTAAATATGTTTTTTGAATAATTAATTACTACCTGTCAGTTGGTAAAATCGACATAATTAAAGTCGAAAAATAACTAAAAGTATTGTGGCATGCACTGCATAAAAGCTGAATGGTAAATGTATTAATTACAATGAGCTTATTAATAAAGCCCGCGAAACCATAAATATATCGATGTTCAATATTTCAGCCAAAAATACATAGTTCGTAGTAGGCACGGACGGAGCGGGTTAGGGTAACCTACTCTAGGCGTAGTCCAACCACTAAGTAATTGAAAGTAAACGCATGCGAACTTGTAGGCGCAAAGCTAGGGTAAATATAGCATGAACAACTTCTTCACATTGACAAACTTTATATTCCAACCATCTACGAGTATCATAACTTATCGCCGAGCCAATCATTTTATTTCTCCCTACGTTAAACGAAACCTTGAAACCTAGACAAGGATCAATAATGGATGAAATACTGTCACGTCGCGACGTGGGACCGACTTAAAAGACGTTACAACATTATGCATGTATCGGCGATCCTGTCAAACGGCGTTCGGAATACAAAAATACAAGATGGCGGTACCCGCATCGCCTTATTGAATACCCTCAACAATTGGTGAGGAAGTCTGTGATGACAGGATATAAGGAAATATAATACTAAACGAGCATCCAAATTAGGTAATTATGTCCGTCCTAGCCTAGATAACAAGTAATTCATTAGAGGTTAAGGAAACTAACGGACTTTTATAATGCAGGTTACACTGCTTATTTTTGAACTTGTGGGTAGGAAAGATCAAAGTTTTTAAAAGGTAATGATAACTAAAATTCATAGGTATGTTGTTTTCAAAAGAGCTCTAGGTAATTTACTTACTGAACTACGTACAAACTTCGTGCTTCGTTAACATTATTTTCGTCAATAGACTAAAGTACAGTTTCCAAAACAAGGTCAGAGTAAATTTGAAGTAATCGCAGGCATTAACCCTAATGTCAGTAAAAAGTTTTAAGCTATATTTAAAATGTACGTTATATAATTATCACATTTAGGTATATCATTTAGTTGATGTTGCAATTTTGGCTCATCAGTTGAAAACACAAATTGTTATCATAATCATTATCCAAGAAATACAATTATGAAAAGTATACTTACTTCCTAATCAGTTACATAGTAAGGTTTACAAAACTTTAGAGGTAGAACCATGGTAAAGGCAATTAACAGGTTTCCTGTCCAATAAATCTTATATAACTCGTCTGAAAAAAATTGGCCTAACTTTAAACGTTTATGAATCACATATGGTCAAAGTTGGAGGTAACTTTGCAGTCTTATTCTTTGGGATCCACGTCCCTCATTAATTTTATTTTTAGTAAGTACATGGTTGTAGAAAGATTGTGAACCGTACTGAAGCGGCAAGACGTAGGCAGTTAAAAAAACATATTTTGTATGGTGTCAGGGACTCAGGAAACCTGTTAATACCTCAATTTCACAATTGAACTTCAAACCTACTTAAGTTAAATTTTGTCACAACTCTATCAATCATATATGACAAATTTTGTTCCTGTCAGAGACACAGCCTATTTTAGTACATGTAATTTTAAAAGCGAATATGAATATGGGGAAAGTCTTTAATGTGGTTTGTCTCTGATCTATATCCAGGAGATATAGATCTTTCCTGGTAAACCGGTATAATTCATAACTGACCATAAATATCCCAGCAGCTGGGCACAAGCCTCCTTCTGGAACAGTGAGAGAGCTTAAAGAATAATCTACCATGCAGGTTGGTGGATCTCTATGGTGAATTATCATCCGACCACGTGGGTTTCTTAGATATTTCGCGGTAATAATATCAGTACAATGTATTCGTTATAGACGCGTATGCAAATTAGTACTCACACCGAAATAAGGGTTAAAATCCACAAACATAGAAGTAAAAAAAATAGATTATATTTTTTTAACATCAATGATATATCTTTATTTTTAAGATAATTGGATCAGATTTTTTCTGTTTTTATAGTTAACATACCAATATACGTGTGACAGGTGTATATCACTCTAGTTAACATTGTAGGCTTTAATCAAGGGCTCATTTTAGAGTCAGTTTATCAACCATTGATTAGCTGAAAACTACGACTTATAGCTCAATAAATAGTAATAATAATAAAAGGGTATTAACTAAAGTGTCAAATCAACAAATAAATATTTTGATGAGCGTTATTAAAACATTCGCCACACTTTTAAACTTCTAATAATTTGACGTATAAATATATTCTTGCTTCTCATTTTCTCTTGTTTTATTTAAATACAAAATCAAGAGCAGTACCAGTTCAAAATGTTCGTACAAAACATTAACTTGAATACAAAGCAGCTGAGCCAAAACAAATATGCACCAAACTTTACACAAGAAGATGGATAATCTTGAATCTTAGTGTAGTTTGCGAGCCGCCTTTCTGTATTATGTATCCTAACCTAGATACTTGGAAACATCTCTCCCACTCACAATAAAACCATATTAAAACAAAACACCGTCGTAACCCAATCTCAGCCAAACCGTCTTCGTGTAACCTGACCTTTAGACGCAAAGGAAGCTTCAATGAGTTGTAACTACTAACCCGTTGATTGAGCAGGGAACCATCGACCATAATTACTTCTTAAGAACCAAATGAAAGTACCTACTTGCTTAAAGAGAGGCCACTTGTGAGGTCTAAGCGATGATAGGATAATCAACGGAGGCAATTACGAGCTAGATGGTGACGCACGAAGCTAGGCGATGGGTTATTATAGGTGACGAAAAATACAGCAGTGAAAGACTGAATTACTTTTCTATAAATAGAAAATGGAAAAGTATGTTTGTAGTTTTAGGCTGGCACAAATTAATATTATTTTTTACGCAGTAATAAATCCTCGATTAACAATACTAATAATAATTTTATTTCAATATTAATGGGAGTAAATACAAACCTGTGAAGATAACAATTTTGACTCCGAATAACTAATTAAAAAAAAAATTGTGAAACTGTAATGTTTGCATGAGTCTTGTTTGTTTCAGTATCTACTTATATTTATAAAGCTAAAGTACACGTCAAATAGATTGCTAAATAAAATTTATTACTCGCAAACGTGCAAATGAACACTCGTACGATTTAAAGATACATCGAAACTACCATCTTCAGCGGATGTAGGTGATTGAGAAAAAGGGTCCCATTACGAAATCAACTCACGCGTCTGTTTACCATCATTGTCTTACAGCTTAGCGAGAATTTGCACGCACACGAACGAACGATACGTCATTGATTGAGTGAATGAGTCGTTATCACGATGGCAACAATGGCGCGCTTTTGGAAATGAAAGAAAAAGAGCGACTCGATATGTAAACCGTTTAATTAGTGTCGAGTTTGTAAGCGTAAAAAATGTTGAAAGTTTGATTTGAAAGGTGTTTCAAATATGTTTTCATTGGGATACATTTTTCTTTGGAAATTGATCCAAATACTTTTTTATATAATTAACGATAGCATTTTCTTTGTAAAAGCAGGTTAACAGTTACCTATGCTACTTAAATTTCATATATTTGAAGTTAACCTATTTAACAATGAAATCTAAGGTGAAAGAGTGTATCCTTAACTTCTTACCTTCAATATACCTTTTATCCTACCGTACACTAAGGTATAAGAAGCAAAGAAATTCGAAGTAGTGAGTAAGATAAATTGCTCATACGTTCAAAAGTTGACCGTTAGGTTTCAGTTAAGCGGTTCCTGTTAACGTAACAATTTAAATAGCATGCTAGACAACACACCTACTTAATATTAAGACTTTAATATGAGGTATTTTGTATGTTTTCTTTACTTGTTCAAATACATTTGTAAGGATTGACGACCAAACATTATTAAGCCAATCTTTAGGTTTTAACTGCAGTCCTACTTAGCCTATTTGCTTTGTTAAGAGAAATAACTTGTGGCTGTCGAAAAATCAAAAAAACATATTTATAAGCGCAATATTATTTATAAATTTAGTAGAATTCTTTTGAAAGGATCCTTTGCCAGTATCAAATGGGGTTTAAAACGCATTATAAATAAATCCTACTTTACTTTCGGAGTTTGTTTTGAAAAATGAATAAGTACCTACCTAAAAGAAATTTCATAATAAAGCCTCATTCGACTTTAAAACACCATCCTTCAAGCTGTCAGACAGATAAGAAGTCTACGACGTAAAGTTTTTACATACACTTTTATATAATAATATGATGTTCGTAAAGAAAACAAGAAGTGTTTGTCAAAACTTTACGGGTTCGCATTAAACGATTAAAATTGTTATAATACAAGGGGGGACATCTGCCGTCTGCATTGGCCTATTATTTTATTAGATACAATGAAAAATATATAAATTTTTGTTCTCTTAGTTCATATAAATGAGTAAAAATATACTCTTTGCTTTAATGATGTTACAACATTCTACTTTTCTTATTGAAATTGAAAGACTATTACTGAAATATTATTGCAAATGACCACGGTATCCGATTGCTGTGTGCACCTAAAATTACACATTTGGAAGCAATTTCATAAACACATCCCAACGTTTCTTTGATCCAATCGTATTTAATCAAATAACATTTACCCTTAATCAACCAACCCGCAGCCGTCAATAATTCTAAAATTAAAATTTCCCCATTTTATTTCTGGTATTTTCGCAAATTCATCCTGTTTTTGACATTTAATAATCCTGAAAGTGATTTTTTCATAATTATGATGGAGTTCCATAATTCAGACATATTTTTGTCAGATTTGGATGTGGAAAAAAAGTTTATACGGGCAATATAGATTTTAGGAAAATGTAAAGAAGACTAAACGATTTAAAGTCACAAGTATAAAATTATGACCATATTTTGTTTAAATAGATTTTTGTGATATTAATAAGCTTAGTAGAAGGCTAATTTTATGAGATTATTTAGTTACTTACAGTACCTTTTTTAACTTGCATCCGTTCAATTTCAATTTGTTTATTTAGGTACCGTAATAAATCCCTTAAACACAACAGTAGTCTGGGTTTAGGGCTTAGGTCAGTAACGTATATGTGAGATTCCGGGATCCTATTTGGGTATAACCCCACACAGATACAACCCAAGGAGGGTTATACCTAAAACGGTTGGCTTTAGCCCGGAACTGAACTATCGTTGTAACCGATCGGGGCTGACCTAAAAGCAATATATTCTCTGAAATGAATAACAGAATTTTAATGCCTGTGTAAAATCCATGTTGATTAACAGAATTTAAAAGCTATTGTAACTGGTTAAGTTTAAAAACTGCGTTGCAAGCTTTGCTTTTAAAATTGAATTCGTAACGTTTTTAACAACAGGTTTTGTGTATTTACAGACATAAAAGATTCAACAAAATAATCAAAATTAACAATAAAGAAGTGGTAAATTGACTTTTCTTTTTATTTCTATTAACTTATTTCGACTTGTTGATTAATTAAGTATTTTGATTTTTAAACAAAAACGAATAATTTTGCTTTGCACTATGTAATGAAAAAAAACACGTATTTGAAAACGAATACATTTAACAAATCGAGTTACCACATAAAATACTTCCTTTACGAGTTTTCCATGAATATTCCATTCCTTTTTAATTAAATTTTTTTTCTCTATCATTTCAAAACAATGGATTTCCCAAACTACGGACATATAAAACGTACAAGTTAGTTTTAGGCTCGGGTCAGGACTGGCCACAAAAAAAAGAGCAGGAGTGGAAGAGAAATATTACACATCAACAAAATAAATGACATGTCTTCTGATGAATAATAACTTTATCGAATAGAAAAAGTGGTGCTTAGATATACACTTTTGAAAGTGGTTAATCAACGTACCTATATAATGTGTTTAAATGTTATTTTAGTGTTTTAAAACAAGTTTATTTTTTCGCAAAGATTTTTGGTAGTTTTTAGTGATTAAGATCCGTCTGTTTCGTATGTAAAGAGCCCTTTTTCTTTAAAAACTGGTGCAAGATTTTTAAAAAACCATTTGAAATGTATATTTTTTAATTCCCCATAGATACAGAGATTGAACATGCCCTGAGCGAACTATCGTGCCCCTAGAAAATGTATACACATGTGTATGTTACCATTAATGTATGATGTACATACTTTACCTACTTGATTTTAAGACACTATAAAACTAAATGCTCGCTCGCTTTAAAAATCTCGTTAAAAAATAATAACTCGTAAATTTCATGATGAGATCGTAAACTTTTTGATATAAAGTTTTAAACTCTCTCGAAGACCTTTACAAGTTCTATTAAAACTAGCGCAAAAGTTAATGCTTGTCCATTGTACCCAAGTTTATTGTTTTTCGTTTAATACAATAGAGGGCTAGGGGCAATAACTCTAGATAAATGAGAAAGTGTAGAGTCTAGCGGCAATGAAGCTGTTTTAATAAAGCCTCAACAGAAGAAGTTAAATTTAATTCGACTAAAAGAAAGTAAGAAAGATATCATAGTTATATTAAGCGTAGGTAAAGAGTAAAATAAAAAGTAAACGGAGAATAAATAACAAAATGCAAAATGAGGTGCATTAAGAGAAAGAAGATGAACCAATCATTCGAAGATCTGTTTTCAAGTAAAGGTTTTCACATCGGTTGTGATAACATGATTAAAGTGCGTATGGATCTGGACAAAATAAAAGAAAAACGTGTCTATATTCTGTCTCAAAAAAAATACACATCGTTTTTTAGTTCTTTTACTGTAAACATCGTAAAAGTGATGCAAAACAGCAATATTAAGTCTTGGACAAAGGCCTATTTCGGGCATCTTCTTACTAGAAGATGAAGCAACTTGTGACATTACCATAGGAAACCTGTTATTGAAAATTTCTGCCCTCGAATTATATTTGTTTTACAAAAGGTCCTCTCGAAAAAACTTCAAAAACCATATGCTCAAGATTACGTGAAACGTAAGAATGTCCAACGGACATAACACAATATGATAAGAATTTTAATAAGGTGTGGTGAGCGTGATGGTTGCAGACTAACCAACAAAATTACAGTACCTAAGAGACAGGAATATTTCTATCTTCTTTTTATACCACCAAAATTTGTCGAAACGAAATATTCCCATAATCAGATAATCAGGTAATCTGAGAAGCTATGAAACCTTCTAACTTATATTACTAATGAGGTTTTTTTATATGTACAATATTGGGAAGGCTTTAATATCAATATCTATGTATATGTACACAGGGCTACTTAGGACCCGGGATGGATAGCGATCATTGGGAGAGGCAAAGTTTATATGTGCACGTATAATAGATAGGCTTATCAAAGGATTCTTATAGAAATTGTATTATTGAATTTAAGTATTCTGTCTTTATTCTAGCATCATTTGTTTTCGGTTAGTCTTTATATACGAAACAAAACACCTCAATGACTTCCTAATACCTAGTTTAAAAAAATATTTTCTTCTATTCATATCATAGGTTTAATGTCACATGAAAGTTCACTGAATTGTAATCGATGGGTAATCAAATTATTTATACAGTGTTTTTTATTTTATTATTCTTAGTTTTCAATCAGCGTAAACAAAGAAAAGGGTCTCTATGACAACGCTTGTTTTTATCTTGCATCATAAGTGGTGCAATAGTAATTTCCATACCTATAAATAAAAAATACAGGTGTGTAACTTTGGATTTGCTATTTTAGAAATGGTTGTTATTCACCCTTCTTTTTTTTTCAAAATGATTTAAACTCTATTATTATTCTCGAATTAAACTTAACAAGTCTAAAAAATACTTATCGATAAAGATCAGAAATAAGCCTTAATCAATTGCATAAACAGAACCAATAATTTCGTTGGTGCGGGAAAAGTTAGGCAATATAGAACTTTTATTTTGCCCCGAACTATGTGCATTTATTGATGTAGTATACGTTATACATATTTCGCATCATGGGATCGTGGGATCAAGTAATACTGCAGTATTGCCTACAGATAATAGGTACCTACTAGAACACCAGACCCGATAAACCATTAAACATTCCCTCACTTTAAAACAACGACAGGTCTATTCGTTAATACATTACTTTAACGACATTACTCATGCTTACAATCATATTATTATGAGTCACTTGTCGGGTTAAGACAGATGGTCGACGACCATTTTAAACACGGAGGTACGAGTAACATACGCTGCTGAGGGGTTACAGTTTGATACAGCATGTTAATGTTTTATACAGCGTGTTCAAATTATTGACTTATTTATGAGATGTTTTCTTAGGTTCAAATGAAATGTTAATGGATCAGTTATAGTATTTTGGGCGTTAGAAGAGTTGCAGTGCCTACAAGGCTTTCGAAGAATAGACCTATCTTACTTACTATATTATAAACGTGAAAGTTTGTAAGTATGTACGGATGTATGGATGTTTGTTACTCTTTCACGTAAAAACTTCTGGAAGGATTTGGATGTAACTTTACAGTAATATAGGTTATACTTTACGTCAGAATAACACACTCGCAAGAAAAGCCCTGAAAAGTATTCCTATATTTGTTTTAAAAATAGTTGGCTGCGTCGTGCCTTTTAGTATAAGTAAGACAGTAGCTTTCCTCAATAAATTGACTTTTTAACGCAAAAAGAAATGTTCAATTCTAACCAGTTGTCTTGAGATAAGCGCGTTCAAACAACAAACTCTCAAACTCAAACTCCTCAACTTTATAATAGGTATCAGATTTCCTTCTTCCGTAGGTAATTGAACTTTTCCAGTTTTTCTAACTACCTACAGAAAATGAAGAAGTCTAACCTTACTCTTTGGTGTGGTTAAGATTAGAATCAATATTATCTTTGGATCATTGATAGAATACTATGCTTTAGTAAAAATGGATCTGGTTTGGAAAAAGGAAATTAAGATTACAAAAACATAATTTCACATCGAAATTAAAAAGTATTGCCAATTAATCTTCTAAATGTAACTCGATGATTATGTGGCGGCAAGCCGTAAGATAAAAATAAGCCATAAGATTCAACCTACATAATAAACGCGTAAAATCTGTTAAAATGAGTTTAATTCAACATAATATGTTCTACAACATTATATTTTATATATTGTAAATCTAAGAAGTTACATTAATGAAACTAATTTCAACGTTTCTTTGCTATTTTTATACAGTTTTCCGTCGTTTTGGCAAACCCATAGTTTATGAAACACAACTCTCCTAATATGTGCATCATTTTAACCTAAAAATAATAATAAAAAAAACTCTTTATCGCACAAGTAAAACTAAATTGCAAAAAAAACAAATTATAGACGGATAATTCTTAAAGTATTTACCAGGCAAACCTATATAAGGACAACGTGAAAGAAAATGTGTTAACCGTCTTGTGTAATCGTCTTTTTTAACACAATGAAGACTTCTCCATTATCGTTTTTATTTATTTTTAAAATTCATTAATGTATAATATTTTAACTCGGTAAGTACCAATAGATGTAAAAATAAAAGCCTAGGACACATCCTTACATTTCTTAATGCTTTCTTAATGGCCACACCCATTTAAATCACGTAGGGCTATAACTTTTAAGTTTATGAAGGAACTGCAACACATAATTTTCCTAAAAGTACTTAGTATTGTTTGTGTGACAAATAGGTAGTTAATATTTAGCTTATGAAGTGATTTATCGGCAAAACCGTAAGTAGGTTAAAATCGTGCTAAAAATTCGATATAATTAAAAATGAAGTTTCTTTTTTTTTTAAGAAATACGCAGGCACTTTTATCACGATAAATGCTGATGTAGGTTTTTGTGTGCAAAAAAAATCCTAGTTATACACAAAGTACTTTTTTGCACTTTCATCCATTTAGAATAAAACTAAACACTTAGGTATATTTTATAATGTTTTATAAAAATAAATAACGTAACAAAAGACATAACGTACCTATCGTATTACTTTACAGTTTATGCATCTATATCAATATCATAATGTTAGCATGTTTATATTGGCGGCTACATACATAAACAATCTATTTATAACCGCATTATAAAATACACAAAAACATGAAGCGAAAGTCATACGTAACTTGATTCTAACTTGAATTACTTAGTTACTCGGACTTCAAAAGCCTAAATTGGCTCAAAACAAAAAAGTGAGCATCGGAAACTCTATCAAAAGTTTACCTGCGACAGATCAGAATCCTCCTTGAGTTTCTCCGATATAGTTAACTTCGGCTCCGCCGTAATGTACCCGGCAACCATCACTAACAACACTATGCAAAGTACACTCATCTTAACCAACTTTCGGTAGCCGATCTATCACAAATCACGGGGAACACACGCGAATTTCTATGACATTTATCGTAAGCCTGCCTCTAGCCAGGATGCGGGTTTGTTGCTCCCGAAGCGGACAGCTACTGACGCGTTGACGTGCGCCGACTATCGCCGTCTCCCTCCCACTTGCAGAGATGAGTCATCTCGGTGCGAGAGGTCCGAAACTGGTCACCTACACGCGGTGACCGTTGGAAGTTCGAAAATTACCTTGAACTTGATGCAATTAAAAGGTAAATTAATCTATGAGCTTTAGGAAGAAGTTTTACCAATTCTGTGAACCGATAGTCAAAGTTTGTCAGTTGCTGACTCCAAGTTTTAACTGCACCTGCTCAACTTTAACTTGAACTTCAACTTTGAAAGTTTCTAAATGGACTACAAACTCTAGCGGTCATTAATAAACGCCACACATAACAGAGATTACTGTGAATGCTTAAATGTAATCGTACACGAATGCCGCAAAATTGCTCAATACAAGCTATTTGCGATGGAAATAGTAAGTTTCGTCGACAATAGGTGTTGTATTGAATATCATCGGATCGTGACGTCACGATGTAGGCCCCTCTGCCCTATTGCTACCTGCTCGTCAAAGGTGTTGTTATTGGTACACACACCACAAATATAAAACAACTTTTTACTTAAGTATTTTAAAATTATAAATGTTTAGTATCTCTTTATTCTCATGTTAGATAGTAGTATTTTTGGAAGTATTTATTTATAGACATGAAAATCAAAATCCCCTTTTGGTACTACCCAATTCAAAGTTCTTTAGCTAATTATAATTATCATATTAAAACTCAAAAACAAGTTTTTTTAACCTATATACAGGGTGTCCCAAAACTCGACGTCAACCCGAAACCGGGTGACAAGGCAAGTCATGCTGGTTATCAGAAAAATGTTTAAAAAAATCTAAGTCACGTGTTCTCAAAATTATTGGCATTTTAAAAAAACACGCAAAATTTCACACCCTGTGACAGTGTTTTTGCTGCTGTTGCCACAAATGTTCACTTTTGGAAACTTTTTTTTTTGATATGTAACCCTGAATAATGCTTCTCTAAACTGTTATCAACATTTCAAATCTAGCTCCTCGAGATTGCATAAAAATAGGACTTATTTCCAAGAAAAAAATTAAAAATTAAAAATGGCCTAGTTTTAACTGTCTGCATTGAAAAAAAATTGTATTACGCGAGTTTGGCAAGTTGTGTCAAAAGTTGGCGCATTTAGTAAGGATCCCAAAATGGTATGACACGTGGTAAATTGTAGTTGCTATCATGAACAAAAAAAAAATTCGTAAAAATCCAGTGTTCAACAATTTTTTCTTACCTGGTTAAAAAATATTCTAATGGGCCCAAGGTTTTCCAAAGAGTCGTAAATTGTAAGTAGTGACAAAGGAGTCTTTCTAGGAAGTGTAAGCGAGATAGTATTTGTGCTAAAGTGATTGAGTGAGACGGAGAGAGTCACCTTCTCAAGTGCGAGCGAGACAGGTATGGACGCTAAAGTGACTGAGATGGAGAGAGTCATTTTACCAAGTGCGAGAGAGACAGAGAGTGACGCCAGGTATTCGCTATTGTAGATACACATTACAAACCAGTCAGTACGTTACGTTCCTTCGTTTACTGCGCTTGTTTTCGTATTCGTTTGTGTTGATTTCGTACTGTTTACTTTTGGCTATGTTTATGGACTTGTGATTGCTTGCGATTTAGATTCGGACTGTTTGTTTTCTCTTAACGACGACCTTTGCTTTCCTCTGGACTATTGTCTTCGTATACCACTCGCGAATACGCTAATATGCACCTTATTTATGGTGAGTGCAGGTGTAATGCCAGTGCTGCTGCCAGACTTTACCGCGAAAGGTACCCAAACGCTGCTCGTTACCCCGATTATCGGGTGTTTACGAATGTGCATCGGTTGCTCTTCTCAGAAGGCCGCCTCCCAAATCAAACGCATGGTGGAGGCAGACCCACCAACCCTATGGAAGAAGAAGTTCTACAGGCTGTCGAAGAAGACCCAAGTACTTCAGTAAGAGCTATTGAAACGAACACCGGAGTGCCCAAAAGTTCAGCCCACCGTATTTTAAAAAGAAATGACCTACACCCATACCACGTACAGCGAGTACAGACATTATTACCCGGTGACTACCAAAATAGGGTGAATTTTTGCCGGACGATATTGGAGAGGTACAGAGATGACCACTTTTTCTAACAAAAATTTTATGGTCGGACGAATCAACTTTTAAAAAGGACGGCTACGTGAACATGCACAACCTGCATGAATGGCGTGTTGAAAACCCTGATTTAACGAGACAGGATCGGTCCCAGTACCGATTCAAAGTTAACATGTGGACCGGAATTTTGAATGGCAAAATAATTGGTCCTTTTGAGTTGCCTGATGCATTAACTGGCGAGGTTTACTTAGACTTTCTTCAAAATCTTCCAAATTTATTAGAAGACGTGCCGCTAAGCATTTACAGAGAAATGTGGTTCCAACAAGATGGGTGCCCAGCGCACTTTGCTCGCCCCGTAAGAGAGTACCTCGATGAAGAGCTTCCTGGGAGATGGATCGGGCGGGCTGGACCAATCTCGTGGCCGGCCCGTTCACCGGACTTGAATCCTTTAGACTTTTTTTACTGGGGAGCTGTTAAAGAAAAAGTTTACGAGAAGCCCATTGGGAATGACATGAATTACGGCAGAGAATAGCTGAAGCAGCTCAATTTGTAAATAATGGACGATACGCTAGAAAGATAGCTCGATCTTTTTTAAAAAGATGTCGCGCTTGTATTGCCGCCGAAGGAAGGCATTTCGAACACTTATTATAACAATTTAAGAATTATTGTAAATTTTATTAATAAACATTGGTATTAAAATTTTGTTTTATTTAAAATTGAAACCTTTAACAATAAATGCTTATTCCAATGCACACACTAAAAAAAATAAATTAAAAGTGAACAATCTGTTCATTCAATAAAGATAGACGAGTACATCAGTACAATGTACAATTCAGTTAAATTTAATCAGTGTGTAAATTGGAAGCGGCTCCAATGTAACCAACGATAAGCTTTGCAATTTTAACCAAGTAAGAAAAAAAGTTAAAAATGGGTTTTCATGGAAATATTTTTTTTTGTTCATGATAGCAGCTACAATTTGCCAAGTGTCATACCATTTTGGAATCCTTACTAAATGCGCCAACTTTTGTCACAACTTGCCAAACTCGCGTAGTACAATTTTTTTTCAATGCAGACAGTTAAAACTAGGCCATTTTTAATTTTTAATTTTTTTCTTGGAAATAAGTCCTATTTTTATGCAATCTCGAGGAGCTAGATTTGAAATGTTGATAACAGTTTAGAGAAGCATTATTCAGGGTTACATATCAAAAAAAAAAGTTTCCAAAAGTGAACATTTGTGGCAACAGCAGCAAAAACACTGTCACAGGGTGTGAAATTTTGCGTGTTTTTTTAAAATGCCAATAATTTTGAGAACACGTGACTTAGATTTTTTTAAACATTTTTCTGATAACCAGCATGACTTGCCTTGTCACCCGGTTTCGGGTTGACGTCGAGTTTTGGGACACCCTGTATACTCAACTGCTATGCAATAAAAAACCCTGTAAGTAGAAAACACCACGTTGAAAATAAATTATTAACACGAAATTGGCTTAGAAAAAATGAGTTGAGTGTACACTACCTCATCGTGAATTCATGTAGTGAACCTATCATACCTTATTGTCCCTTTACTAACAGCCTACTTGGCTTTCAAGATAAAAGGCAGTTGTTTAATATCAATAACTTTGTATTTACTTTATGTGACTTCAAAAATAAACAGATTATTCGGTGATAAAAAGTAACTTGAATCATTTTGACTTAGGTACTCGGTGTGATGGCGCTTAAACCATTTATCCATCACCCAAATACAACATGGAGTGTCGCTTAAGCCCTTTCAGCTGCATCTATTTTCTATGTAGGGTGATACTTAAACCAAGTAGCCATTTGTTTCAAATATCTTGCTTAGTCGTTTAAACATTTTTGACCTATTAGTTTTTTAAATTCATGTCGCTTAATACTAACGATAAAAAGAAGTGATGAAATTTGAAACACTTTCTTAGTTTTAATAAAATTACGTGTCGGTCTTTCTATCATTACATTTTAATATGATACATTTTATCCATGTCATATGAAACATATTTGTTTTAATCTCTCGGGAGTTAAAAATCGTGTTTATTCAACCGGACAGTTTCGCGCAGGCGCTTCAGATAATGCACCGGAAAAGATTTTACAAATTATTGCAAGACCTAAAGCTATCAATCGTAGATAATATAATTCAAGTTTGCCGATTACCAAAGCCAAATACATGGACCTGAAGAAATTGTGCGACACTGGGGTTATACCCAAGATATTTCACAAAGAATACTTAAATCTAAACACAGCAATTCCCAAGAAGTTTTACTGGACACTGATGTAGAGGATACAATCGAAGAAAATGATAATTAAATTATGTTCTTTCTTACTGCATTATGATTATAATCAAGCCTCTGTTTTAAATAACTACAAGTTTTTATGTTGATTTAATATTTTTTTTATTAGTTTTAAGTTTATACTAATTAAAAAAATATTGGTTGTGATTAATTATAAGTAAGTTTTAGGACAGCCAAGCTCAAGTCAGATTGAATAAATAAAACCTAATTATATAATATTACTGATTTTACTTGATATTATAGAAATTATAAAGACTTTAAGAACTGATGTTGTTGATTATGACTAAAAAGTAAATAAATATACTAATTGATGTTGATTGAGACTGTTCTACTTAATAATTACCTATTATTTTTAATGAATACTTTAAGTAAAGTTGTGTTGTGTGTATTCCTTTATTTATTCAATATAAGCATCTTAGATTCCCGGTGGTTGAGTTATATCCAGGTTGTTTCAAAGCAACTTGCAACCTTACCTGGGCTCGGCTTGAGCTATAAGACAAAAAGAACCTATCTAACAGGGTTATGGGAGCGTTAGGCCTAGAGATGAGCAAGCAGACTAATTTAAATTGTACGGACGCCTATCCGCTGCTCATGCAAGCGAGGTTCAGATACACCTATGAAATAAAAGAGGTTAAAATAGATTATTAACTATTTATTGTTTGGATAATTTGTTTACAACAGAGCAAGGGGAAGTGCTATACGGAGACAATTTTATAAAGTCATAATAAACCAATATTTTAAATCAAGGTCTTTCACTAAACGCTACACATATTATGAATAGTTACAATTTTACCTTAACTTAGAAGAACCAAAGCTGTATGCGCTGGTGCATATTAACATTGAAGCTTAGCAATTAATATCCATTAAAATGAAATGAATGCTTGAGGTTAAATAGCAAGTGTGGTAATTTTATATGGATCCCATCGTGCATCGTTGGTGCAGAAGCAGGGAAAAGTTCAATGGTCCATATTTGAAATTAAAATCAAAAACTAAATAAAATGTTAAATAGAATAAAAAACCCTGCAACAAAAGCCATTGATAGTATTATACGTAAAATAATGTGACATCAAACGTTATTTTTTTTTTATATTAACGTCACTTATGTAAATTAGCCTAACCGTCATTTTAATCTAAATTGGTAGTTGTGATAAATAGCTTGCTACTATTAATTTTGGGTTGCGTCTATACTGTAGCGTCGCTTAATTTTTTTTTCCCTGTAAGCAATTGTACTTATGAAGCCACTTAAATCTTTTTTCCATACCCAGAAAAATAAAAGCTTAAGGCGATTTGTATTAATTGGTATTAGCTTCTCGTCCGTTTTTTTTGGTATTAGCTTCAAAAACTCGGCGTTTTAATTTCAATTTCGATAAAATTTACCTCATTGAAATAGCTGAAGTAGTTTTATTGTTATGATTTTTTTTCTAAAATTTTAAACTTTAAACGGCTCTCCTGTAAAGTTGCAGAAATGTCGCTTAAACCAAATATGATGTTTGTTACACTTTCGCATAAAAACTACTGGACGGAACTTGATGAAAATTTACAGTATAATATAGGTTATACATCAGAATAACATATAGGGTACTTTTTACCGCGGAAAACATCTCATGCCCACGAGAAACCGTCTTAACTAGTCACCAATATTTTGGCAATCGCACCGTAAACCAAAACAGATACCAAAACGGAGGTTGACGACAGAAGTGATTACGAAGCATCTTCGTACCACTACAGTTTACTTGAAAAGAAGGGAAAATTGTAACGCCGTATTGATACGTTCATAAATAGTCAAAAGTGAAAAAGATTTTTGTTTTAATTCTCGTGATCGCTATATTTAGTTTCTTTTACGTCCGCTAGCGGCGCTGTCAAAATTTTATACATTACGAGCGACCCGCCCACGCTTCGCAATGGTGTAATTTTGGCCGACTTGCTCACGAAATATTGAATTTTGTCTTACTTAAAAAAACCTTTTCCAATTGTTCTTTATTTACAAATTTAAATGAATAAATTCCCTAAAAGATGGTGAAAACCGCATTAAAATCCGCTGTGTGGTTTAGGAGAGTTAGCAGCCAAGCATACAAACAGACACAAATAGCGACTTGGATTTATACTATGTAATGATGATAGTACAATAACGCTGCGCCTGTGCGTAGCTTACTATTCAATAGATGATATTCGTGATTACAAATCCAGCAGTAACTCCAACGTCATACTTAACCTCGACATGTTCCTCCCGATTCCAGACACAGTGATTATATTTTATTCCAGACACAGTGATTATAATTTAGTTATTGACAGAAATACCAATTTTGCATCAGAATGAAACATAATTATGGGAGCGAATTCATAATTTAAAATACAATCCCAGAAGCCGGGGCCATTGCGTAAGCAAATGGTAATCAAATTTCATTTTTTCATCAATTCTGCATAACGATAAAATTGATGAAATATAAAGTTATTTTTGGATTAATAAAATGTAGATAATCAATGTCGCCATCTATTAAGCCCAAAACCGTGATGATTTTCATTAATTTTAATCCTTTCCAGAATTGCTGAAAATATGACATTCAATTACCATTGGCCTACGCAATAGCCCCGCCGGTCAAAATAATGATTTGATATCAAAAATTAAACTTTGATGATAATGTAATGCCATTTCTACTTATGTATAAAACAAGGGCAATTTACCTACTGCATTGAATCAATGCAGCACTACAAATACATTCCTATTGTTTACCGCACATGCAACTGTGGTATGGGTTAGGGATTTGTAATAAATCAATCAATAATGAATACCTGCATCAATCAATAGTTTAATCTCACCATTTCGTGGAAACACATTTAACCTTTGACTGATACATGTACTTACCTATTTATAAAAGCAATATAAACAGACCTAGACAAATAAATATATTAGATAAATTTCTTTTTTAATAAAACATTTTACTTATAAATATAAAAAAGGACACAAAGGATCTAAATAATTATAACATACCTGAAAAAAGGGTTATTGTCATTATTTACAAATAGAAAGCCAATACAATTTGTTATCAATTAGAGATATATAAAACTAGCGACCAGCCTACGCTTCACACAAACATACAAACAGACACAATTAGCGACTTGAATTTATACTATGTAATGAATATTACTAGAAAAAGAGAGACGCATGGCTTTACACCTCAATTTTATTTGAGTTAAATTTACATAATTATTTAACCCAATTTATTATTTATTTATTTAAAAGTTTATGTATCTACACAAAAAACACATAAAAGGACAACGTTATTACAAAATAATACGTAAGTATAGAGGTTCTGCTTATTCCAAACACGAAATCTCTTCCAGCAGACCTGTAGTTGAAGCGATGGTATGGAAAGCAAATTTTGCGTTACATAATTACTTACTAATAATTGATACATATCTACTAATATAAACTACATACAAATAGTTTCATATTATTACTTAAATACATAAACATATAAATATTTAAACATATACAACCACAATATAAAAAAACAATGTACCTACCTATCACATAGACTACATAGCAAGTTAAAAACTTTTGACACGTTTCTTAAACAATGAGATAGATTTCACTGTTCGAATATCGTGAGGCAATGAGTTCTAATCTTAGCGTTTATTGCAGATTTTCCTATAAATGTAGTTTGTAGTGTGTAGGTACTCTGCTTTTAAGAGACGTGAAATTAGGCTGTATACCTATATGTTTTTTATGTAGTTCGCGAATAACATTGTCTGTTGATGATGACGTATTTTTTACTTCCAAAGTTTGTATCTAGTCAAACTGAAATTCATATTTAATTGAACATAACGTTATTAATAGTAAAGAATTGCAACAAATTAACAAAGGTATTTTTTTTTAACTTTTATTATTTATAACTAAGGTGCTTATTAAAACAAAAATAACAAAAAATTAAAAAAGGCGTAAAGTACTACATAGTTCATGATGATGTTATAGCACAAACCTTTTGGGTCGAAAGTCACAGATATACGAATATTTTCACCAATTTTTTGTTTACCTCAGGCCTTGTAAACAAACATACCCACATACTTCGTACTGGCTTCGTTGAAGCATCCTTTGAGAACGATATTAGATTTGTATTCGTTATCATACGTTTAAGATGGTACATTTTTAGCCGCAAATGTCTTGTACGTTTATACTTTATAGAATAATTCACCACACACACATCTATTTTGCTGATAAAGATCATCGTTGACTTTACAAAATAAATACAACAGCGGCATACTTTTGGCTTGTAATTTTCTGACTTTTATGTTCACTTTGGGGCAAATAATACGAGATATAAAGATGTCCCACGAGACTCAGAACTGTACATTATTAGCGAGTCATTAATGAACGCTGTGTTTTGCAATGGTGGGGTGTGTGTACCTACCCGCTTTCGAGAAAATTAGGACATTTGTTAGCCTAATGCTGTACATTTTGATTGCTAAACTATGAGCTCCATGTTTTTGGGCGATCAATGCCTTTAACGTTTAATATCATTTTAATAAACATACTTAATAGGTAGAACTATTACAAATTCCAATAACCTTTCTGTTTTAGACATTGGACCTAAACCTAACAACTTCATATTACTCGTAGGTACTTCATGAAATATAATAAATAATAATAAATCTCCAGACTGACACACCAACTGTGTGGCCCTAAACTAAGCAAAACTTGTACTATAGGTATCACACAATGGACTAGGGCAGAACCTAGTTACAACCAGACACGAGCCAATATCGAAAAACAATTTTTACGAAATTTGCCCGACCCGGGGATCGAACCTGGAACCATCTGCTTAGCAGTCCGATATATAGGTATACCACTGCACCGCAGAGGTCGTCAAATCAATATGACGTCCTTTCAAAAAGAAAAAAATGATTAAAAATGTTAAGATCGTTTACCTACTTTTAAGCATTTCTTTGCAACTGTTTGTTTTTAAAGGAGTTCAAACTATTCTATACTACCTAAGTTTACCTATATAGGTAAAATTTGTAAACAACGATAGGGCAAGGTGTTTTTTTTTTCCTTTCCTTTAATAAAAAAACGGAGCTATTCCATATCCATCCCTACTATAAACATATAGTCATAACCTATAAACATCAACAATTTAATAATATTACTGCATTTTTTCATATATAGTTAAATTCACTTCCTATTTTTCTTACTGCGTATTTATCTGTGGAAATTCAGTGGCAATTAGCGCAGCGTGACTTTTGCTAATGAAATCGTAAAGGCGCAGCTAGTGGAAATTGCCTTGTGTTTGTTAGCATACAAACTAATGCATAGCAAAGATGTTAGCTGATCCCACCGAACTGGCTCGCGTCCAACTAGCTGGGAACCACAGCTTTTTGCTAAATGCGCTTGCTACTGATATTAGTTTCCAGCTTTTATCGACTACTTACCTTTAGGTAGAGGAACCTACTAAAACCTTCGAATTAATAAAAGAAAGGAGTTAGCTAATAGTTCACTAAAGTGCCTATGGTAATTTAAAAAAAAGCAATATCTTTCTAATCAAAAGCATCTTCAAAAAGATTAAGTTTATTTTAAATGACCAGGTAGTAGGTTGGCACATAAACACATTTTCATTTGAAGCTATTACTAATTACATTAATATCTCTACTGCTATCAGTTTTGGACCTAAGTAATTATATATAATATAAGTTCGACACAGTTTCGTAGTTTAATCGGAGCCGGCACGTCTAAGTTTAGGATAGTTAAAGTAAATCAAGTTTGGTGATTAGCTCCGAAATAGGAAGCTTTATCACTAGGGTAATATTTCATTCACTTGAGAAATGTGTAGTGATGTAAAGGACTACTTACTTTTTGAATTCAGTTAATTTTTTAATATTTAAAAGTTTGACTATAAAAGCATTACTTATATTTAATTTAACATAATAATGTATTTTCGTACTTATTTGAATCTTAATTATTAGGTATCTGTTTTTTAAATTGGTAAGAGATAAAGAAACATCTGAAAATTACGCAGCTGCCAACAGTTTAAAAAAAAAAACTCGTCGTAGCTCTGTTTCGGTTGTTAGTTAAGTTAAGCTATTTTATAATAACGTTTTTTCGGCTGTTCATTTGGGGCTTAGTTGAAAACTAAATTAAATATCCTATTCTTATAATTAAAGGATGTCATTAATCCAACCCAAATTGTGAGTGGTCGTATTGCAGTTCAGTCACGAGCAAAGAAATATGTACACGGGCAATTGGCCAAGTAAATCTAAACCACTAAGGCCCAATTGCTTTAACCTCGGGTTAGCTAACTCAGATTTAAATGGCGTCACCATCGATTGTGATAAGAAGTAGTTACAATCGATGGTGGCGCCATTTAAACCTGAGTTAGCTAACCCGAAGCTAACCCGAGGTTAAAACGTTCCCTGCAATTGGGCCTGAGCCACTGACTGTGTCCCGAAAAGGCGAATTAGGTACACCTACTTCCCAGTTAGACTAATTTGACAGATAAACAGTAATGCCCATGGGCATTAAGTACGCCATTGTACAATAAATGGTACTGTAAGTTTTAAGTAAATAAATAAAAAACAAAAAGTGTACCTCCGTATTTTTGATATTTTTGTGTTATTTTACTGCGCGTGTATTAACTAAATATTTAAAAACTCTATTTTTCGAACAACTACAAATACATAATTGGTAGAAGGTGAGAACCTCCATTTGAATCAGCTTAAAATAATGTTAGTTGTAAGTCAAATTCTTTGTAGTGAGTAGTAAGATCCATAAGTAGATTTCCGAAACCACATAGGAATTGTAAACGAAAGGTACCCAAGTAAACAGACATAGACAGAAGGTAACCTCATTTGTACCGAACAGACAAGATGAAAATTCAATAATTGTTTCCGACTGCGCCCTCCATCTCTTTGATAAATATCCGGCAACGCAGGTGAAATTCCAAATGTATTTCCACAGATTTATCGGTACTCACAAACTGCAATGTCGTCGATGGTTGAATTATTGTAGATTCTTTCTGAAGCACCCTGGAGACTCAGACTACATGGCAGTTAGAACGTACTTTTAATCAATGATTTAAATTGAGTAAAAACAAGATTTGAGGGATGTTTCAAAATGTATATATCTAAGACTTTATTGTAACTTACCGGCTTAAAATTTAGTTTTATTTCAAATCTATGACTTTAACAGAAAAAAGTTCCTAGTACCTACCTACAAACCGACGTATTATGTGCCTTGTTTGTTCTAGAAAATTGAGTGGTAAAAAAAGTACTTATTAATTACTGTAGTTATCAACTTAGTTTAAATTATATCCTCAAATCAGGAGGTATCTACTCATTACGCCTTTTATGGACGTAGGGTAAGCAAGCCATATCTCGTAGATTAAAATTTATCTGGAAAATCCACAATCGGTTAATTTCGAAGACTTTAAACTGTAGGGACCTATTTGGTCAACGGTCATCAGAATAGTGTCAACTTACAATATACCTACCACCTACAGGGTTGAAACAGATCATTTCCGAAACCTAAAACTATGTATTTTTGAGCCTAAATGTAACTTAAAAACACAATCAACATACACAGAAAACTTCATTGAATAAAGAATTTTTATTTGTCCGCGTCTTGAGTCCAACGCTCATGCTCCAGCTAATGGTTCAAGCACGATGATTTACATTGCAGACTTCATTTAAACACTTTTTGATTTGAAATAATCCTGAACTTTTATAATTTACATGTAATGTTTTCATTTTCGGAAGCAGTCTTTACGAAGATCGGAGGAGGAGGCCTGTGTTCAACTAGTGGGCCGTATATACCCAGGATTTTGTTAAATTCGTAGTGAACGCCCGCGACTCCGGTCGCGTGGAAGTCGGTTTCCCGCGGGAATGAGAAATTTTCCCGCCGTAAAAAGTACCCTATATGTTATTCTGATGTATAACCTAATGTATTGTAAAGTTTCATCAAAATCCATCCATTAGTTTTACGTGAAAGAGTAACAAACATCCATACATACTCACAAACTTTCACGTTTATAATATTAGTAGGATTAGTAGCATAATAAGCAGTCTTTTTCCCTCCTCGTATAGCGAGGTATCCAACGATATGTTTTCTGTACCTCAATGTAGCCACCGACTGTCGCGATGGACGTAACTAAGCGGGCACTAGAGGAGGTATGCGACAAAGTGAAAAAGACAAATTTTGATGCTCTTTGAAACAGGTAAAGGAACCTGGAAGTTTGGCATTCTAAATTCAGAATTTTCTAGAAACACACGGTATACCTACAGATATTTCCAACCTATTAGTTTTTTTTTTTAGATTTGTTGCTTGCAAATCTAATGGCTCATATATTTTCAAGTTGATTTAATTGGTGGTTAAAGTTGATGCACATAAAGTTTCACATAATTTAGCTGAAACATTGTTTGTAATTACATTTAGTTTAGGTAACAAGTTTCCGATTTTTTACAGCAAGAGCAATAAAGTAACGAGAGGTTACACTTTTGACAGGAATGTTTAATCGGAAAGCCTTATTGTTCTTAAGAAAAACATAAATTATTTAAAATATTATAGTACTCTATGGAGATACTATTTAAGTTAGCACAACATAACAAGAATAGAACGTTTTAAAATTGAATAAAAAAAGCAATTTTTAGGGTTCCGTACCTCAAAAGGAAAAAAAACGGAACCCTTATAGCATCACTTTGTTGTCCGTCCGTCCGTCTTTCAAGACCCTTTTTCTCAAAAACGCGTGGAGGTATGAAGCTAAAATTTATATCAATTACTCAGGTCTACTGTCCCTTGAAGCTGTGAAAAAATCAAACTTCTAAGCCAACGCAATCAAAAGATACAGCCGTTTATGCCGCAAATTATGCCGCAAGTCGACACTTGCAAGGGAATCAAAACCTACAGGGTGCTTCCCGTGAACTCAGAATCTTGAAATTTGGTACGAAGCAACGTCTTATAGCATAGATAAAGGAAAAATTACGAAAACCATAAATGTTTAGTTACATCACATAATATTTTTTTTTTAATAATTTTAACCTTACTACCCATTTCCTCATAAATGCGTAGAGGTATTAAATTGAAATTCATACCAAATACTCAGGTCTATAATACCTTTAAGCTGTAACAAAATCAAACTTCTATGTCAACGCAATCAAAAGAAACAGCATTTAAGCTGCATATTTTGAAACTCGCAAGTACTCGCAAGGGAATCAAAACCTAAAGGGTACTTCCAGTCGACCTAGAATCTTGAAATTTGGCATGAAGCAACGTTTTATAGCACACATAAAGGAAAAATTCCGAAAACCTTAAATTTTTAGTTACATTACAAAATATATATTTTTTTAATAAATATAAACTTATAAGTTGGAATTCATATCTAATACTTAGATCTAATTGCCTTTATCCCGTGAAAAAAAAAAAATAAGTCAACGCAAAAACGCAAAACGCAAAAGTAGGTACAACCATTGATACCGCATATTTTGAAACTCGCAACTACACGCACGGGAATTAAAACCTAAAGACCACTTCTCGTTGACATAGAATCTTGAAATTTGGTAAGAAGCAATAGCTTACAGCACAGGTAACAGAAAAATTCCGAAAAGCTTAAAATTTTAAGTAGTTTTTGCAGGTTTGTACGGAACCCTCGGTGCGCGAGTCCGACTCGCACTTGGCCGGTTTTTTTTCAATCTATTTCGCCTTAAGTCTAAGGAAAAGAAAGGTATTAAATATATTTTTCTTTAGAGACATTTTCAGAAATTTAATATTCATTAATGCCCGAGGCCTCAAAGAATCTAATCACGCTGAAAAATAAAGATGAATTCTGAAAAGATTTGAATTACTTATTTTTAGGATTCCGCAAATTCCTGGCTAGGTATATTTGTTGTAATCACTTAGACAGGATTTTCAATAAAGAATAAGTACATTTCAGAAAAATATCATTATTGCATTCATTTTGGCTGTACATATCAGACTTCTGATTACTTAGATATAGCCCCTTCAATAGCAATCGAAGGCTAGATTGTTCATCAGTGTTATGTCAATAGAAGGTAGTTCGCTCTGTGACTGCAAGTGCAACGGACGTGTTTACTTTTATCGCGTTATCTCAAAGTTATAGTAGAAGTAATGGCACCGAATAAGTGTTCATGTTGCAATAAAAACGTCACTCAAAAATCTCCGGGTCTTGAGTGTAGCAGATGTGGAAAAACCGTGCATGCTTCAACCACCTGTGCTAAGCTTACCAACAAACAGCTGGCTGCTCTACGAAACTCAGATGGCCTAGAATGGAGCTGTGAAGAGTGTCTGAACAGTGTATCTAGACGATCATCTTTTTTCACACCACAAAAGCGCGATGAAAGCTCAGACGACGAAGAGGGGCAACTTCCAAGTTTCAATGAGAAAAAACTAATTGCCGGCATCACTAGAGAAATGCAAAAAATTGTAAAAGCGGAAATGAGCGAGATATCTGCAGCTATAGAACATATGAATGGGCAAATGACCGACATCGAAGAAATAGTTAAAAAACAGGAAAGTACCATAAAAGCTCTGTTAAATAAAAATGAAAATCTAAGTAACAAAAACAAGAATCTCGAACTCAGGGTTGCAGTCCTTGAACAACACAAAAACGAAGTCGATCAGAAATTACTTTCAAACACCCTAGAAATTGCTGGAATTCCTGAATTACCTAACCAGAATATCGAAACAGTCATGGTTAACCTAGCCAATAAATTGGGGGTAGAACCTAACGATATTATAGCGGCTCGTCGTATGCCAAAACCTAAGGATCGTCCATATCCTGGCCATATTATATATTACAGGTAAAATCAACGACTGCCAGGAACCAATGGATACAAAAAGGCAAATCTAAAGAGCTTACTGCCGAAACTATTATACAAAACCTACCTACTGATCAAGCTACTCGTCGGGTGTACGTGCGCGAAGCATTAACTCATCATACAAAAACCCTTTTGTATAATGCACAGCAAAAACTCAAAGATCACTACAAGTTCGTGTGGTGCAAAGCAGGTATTATCTATGTTAAGAAAACTGAAGATAAGAGTAGGCCTCATATCATACGCATGATGGCCGATATAGACGCATTAGTACCAAAAAAAAAACTACTTATAAATCATACGTAACAACTATACAACCCTAACTATATAATAATGGCTAACAATTCTCCAGAAATACATAACTGCACCACACTTAACTCATTTCTTAAATGTGTGTATTATATGTGTATATATTCGATCCATTAAAAAAAACTTTAGCAAACTGCAACTTATTATAGACTCATGTAATAAACCTATAGATGTCATCATTTTAACTGAGGTAGGAATCTCTCAAGCATTGTGTAACCTATATAATTTACCCGGTTATAGAATGCACACAGAACTGCGACCTAAACAAAAAGGTGGCGGTATTATAGTTTATGTAAAAAACTATCTTAAATTTACACAAATAACAACAAAAACAACACACTTTGAATCATTATTCGGCCACTTAGTTACTTCAAACAACGAAACTTTGACACTGTGTGCATTCTACAGACCTCCTTCAACTTATAAGACGATGTTTGTCTCGGAGCTCTCACGATCACTAAACAAATACTTAACCAAAAACGTTATCATACTTGGCGACGCAAACATTGACTTAAAACCAAACACGCCAATTAAAAACCACTATGTCGATATGCTTTCCGAGCATGGATTCATTGCCGGTATAACAACATATACACGCATTGAGCTGAGACTAAATAAAATAAGTAGGTCATGCATTGACCATATATTTGTTCGACTTAACACAATGCGTCCGTGCACGGCAGCAATCGACACCGTTCTGGCGGACCACCGAATTGTAGCAGTGGCGTGCGAAAGCATTCACTCATCTCATATACAGTATGATGTAAAATGTAAGAATAAAATGTTTGATAGCGAGATTTTAAACAAGGAACTAAATAGAATGAGCTGGTCAATTCCTTCTAACGTGTCTTGCCCCGAAAAAATGTATAGTATAATTAAATCGAATTTCGAATTAGCATACAGTAAATCATTAAAAAAAAGCAAAAAATATAACAATAAAAATATAAAACAACCTTGGATAAAAGAATACATGTTAAAATTAGCCGACAAAAGAGATGCTTTGTACAGTCAGTGGAAAAGAGATACATCTAATTTAGGCCTTAGATTACAATATAATAAACTCCGTAATAAAATTCATAAAATACTAGAGTATAATAAAAACGCTTACTACTGCAATGAAATAAGTAAAAACTATAGAAATTCTAGAAAGTTGTGGCAAATTATTAACAATATATGCGGTAGGGCCACCAACTCAATAGATTCTCTAATAAAAAAAGCGTTGGCGACGCCGAAACAATCAGACTCAGTTATCGCGAACAAATTTGCCAATGAATTTAGAAATGCTGTTAAAAGGATTGTTCCTACATGTCCCATAAAGCTTTTACACCAATCTGACTCCTCTACAATAGCCAATGTTAGTCTCAGGCTGAAAATGGCAACGCCCAAAAGTGTCCTTAAAATAATTAATAATCTCAATAGCAATAAAGCCCCTGGCAGTGATGGAATACGAATAATTGACATCAAAAACGTTGCTCAAAAAATAGCGTCATCAATTGCACACTTTTTTTTTTTTTTTTTTTTTTTTTTTTTTTTTTTTTTTTTTTTTTATGTAATATAGGTAGCAAACGAGCATGCGGGTCACCTGATGGTAAGTGATCACCGCCGCCCATGACTACCCTCAACACTGTAGGTGTTGGGGGTGTGTTGCTGACCTTTAAGAAAATATATAAATAAATAAATAAAATTGGGCACCGGATACCGCACTCACCGAACGAAACGCAGGAACTTCGTTCCTACTTCACGTCGGTTTCCTGTGCGACGGTGGTATTTCACCGGTCGAGTCAGCCCAGCAATCGCTGCAGACAGAGCCTACAGCTAGACTCTACCACTCAAAAAATACCACTTGATCAATACTAGTATTAAAACGGGAATCTATCCGAATGGCCTTAAACAAAGTTGCGTAAGACCTATTTTCAAAAAAGGAAAGCAAGACGACATAAAAAATTACCGGCCTATATCCTTATTGCCAACAATAGATAAAATTATAGAAAAATATATTAGTGAACAAATACATACGTTTTATAGAAATAATAAAGTAATCAATAGCAACCAATACGGTTTTCAGCCAAAGAAAAGCACAACCACTTTATTATCAAATTTTTCTGATGAAGTAAACAGTCACTTGCATGGTCGCAAACATGTACTAGCTTTATTCATTGATTTTTCTCGGGCGTTTGATACCCTAGATCACACCAACCTACTCACCAAAATTGAAAACTCTGGTGTTAGAGGTCCTACACTAAATTGGTGTAGTGACTATCTCAGAAATCGCTCGTATTTTGTCAAAGTTGGTAACGCTACTAGCGATATCCTGCCATCTACGGAGGGAACGGCGCAAGGCTCAGTTGTCGGGCCCCTCCATTTCTTAGCATATGTCAATGACATGAACGATGTCCTTCAGCACTGCACATCATATCAATTTGCTGATGATACATGCCTAATTGTTGCTGATAAAGACCCCAATGCTGCTCTCATAAAACTACAGCAAGACTTTGATTCACTCAATAAATGGTGTCACGATAATAAACTGGTCCTCAATGCTGACAAGACTAAACTTGTTCACATCCGATCCCCTTATGGGAAGACCTATATCGAAACCAACAACATACTAAAAGCCCATGACCATACTTGTTTTCACAAAAAAAGTCGTACATGTCATTGCCCAACAATAGAATCAGTAAAACAACATACATATTTAGGGTTAATAGTTGATAATCACTTCAATTGGAAACAACATATAAATGCGGTATGCGACAAATTACGCGCGTTTCTGGCAAACATTACAATTATAAAAAGAAGAATCCCATATAAAGTTTTACTTATGTTTTACAATGCCCTAGCCGACTCAATTTTATCTTACGGCATAACAAGCTATGGTAGAACATATAAGACATACCTAGAAAGTATTAAGGCAATACAAATAAGAATATTAAAACAAATTGTATCACCAAACATCAAAGAAACATATAAAAATAACTATGAACAACTTTTTAAGCATTGCAATGTATTACCTATTCAACTTAAATTCAATCTCAACATTTTAAAAGAACAATTTTTTAATAAACATATTCAAAAAGAAATCAAACACAACACTTTCACCCGTAAAATTAAAAATAGACAATTAAATATAACAACTTCAATAAATAATACGTACGGAGAACGACTGACATCCTATATGGTTCCTCGTTTAATAAATAATTTAGATTTAGATCTTAGAAATAGCATTAACTCAAGTAATTTAAAAGATAAGTTAAAAATGTATTTTCGGAACATACTGTGAACGCCCAGGACAAACCGGTTTGAGAGCTATCTTCACCACAAGTCACAGTACAAGCAAGAAGTCACAGAGCTAACCGATTTGCACACGGACAAGTCTTGGTGACTTAAGTGTGTAATTTTAGTTTAATTAAAAATTGTATTTTCTTATTAAATAAATAAAAAAAAAAAAAAAAAGATATATATTGCAATGTATGTATAACTTCATATTGATGGGTATATGCTCGTGATTAAAGTACATGATGGTTTACAGACGGTTGAAATGTTCAAATCTAATGTTTAATTGATTTGCTCATAATAATTTTAATTATTACTACTTTTAATACTTAGGTACATGTGGCAACATTACCGCATGTTTAAATATTTTGCTGTAAAAAATACCACTTAACAAGCACATACTAATTATACCAATGTTAAAATGTAACTTAAAAAAAATCCTATTATTTATACAGCTAATGTGTTGATCTGCGTTTAAAATATCCATATTAATGGTTCAAGACAATTATGGTAAACAAAGCTTGAGAGGGTCTTTAGCATCATATTGGTAAGAACCTCCTTACCTTTGAACTGATGGTGTGTATCTGTACAATTTAAGCAATATAGATACTTATGTATCCTATAGACTGACTAACATCATATTAAAATGCTCAAATCATTCTAACAATAGAAAATATTCTAAGGGATTTCTACAATCGAATTGATTCAATCAAACGATAACATAAACCTATTTCTCTTCTTCTTTCTATCTATTATTTTATTTCAAGACGTGGCAAATAGAATCAGATTTACGTCCGTATATTATACAAGACGCCGGGGAAAATGTTGTTCTGCTACTTGGAAATGGACATTTTATTCAAGAGATAACAAGGCAATAGACCGCTAGTATCTTTACTGTGTGTCTTTTACCGGCGAAGAAAGTAACAACTTTATTTGTTTGTGCGCTGATTAAAACTCTAAAAAACCCATACAAAATCCAACGGATCTTTACCTTCAGCTTAATTTACAAAAAATGCATGACTTGATTTTTAATACTTATCAAATTAGGCATCACCGTAAAAACGCATTAGAACTCAGATCAGACTCAGAGCGGAACGATGCTGATGGCACTTTAATGTAAATGGTAGCTCCAGCTAGCTTGTAAATGTAGGTAAGTCCAAACGTTAAGCTTTTGACTATTATTTAATTTCAATAAATTAAGTATCTACTACTAAAAAGGAGTCTAAAGATAATCTTATTTACAGTTATTGATTTCAGATATTTAAGGGTATTTTAACGAGGGTTAAGGATAGTTTTAGATGAGGATACCTTTAAAAACTATACCAAAGTAGTCACACAGGTGTTGTGATAGTCAATAAATTTATTCATATCATATCATACAGGTAATTCATTATATAGGTAAGACTGATGTCTTGCAACTACATTTTTCATGATATCTACAGATACGATTGTGATTTTAGTAACCAAATTATAATGTCACTAATCAGGTGCGCTAGATATGATTCATTAATAGAACTTCATATTTAATATAGGGTAAAAGCCGGATAGTTGCCCCACTTTACGAAAAAGCTTAATTTTTTAAAAATATGAACTTGCTGAAAATTATTAAGTATGTATCTCAAAACATAGGCCTTTTATCTTCTATAATAGCCTATTTTTGTGTACATAACTAACAATGGTTTTGAATAAATATTGTTTTATTTCACCTCTCAGAAAAGGGATAGTTGCCTACTATGGCGGATAGCCTAGCGCGGAAAATGCTTCGAGGGATACTTGCCTCATGCGGGGATAGTAACCTCGGTAATCTTTTTATTTTAGATAGGCATAAATTTATATCAATTAAATTAGTCTTTATTATTTATTTAACAGTCCTTATAATTTACTGAGATCTTTTATTAAGTACAATGTGAAATATTAATCAAAACATTATTAAATAGTTTTTATTTTAAATAATTTTAATTATAAAAATATTATTCAAACTTAAGGTTATGTACGTTATTATAAAATGTTAGCATTTATCTTAAAGATATAATAATTTGGTAATTAACTTTGGTGTTAACTTTAATTTTTGCCAGCAGCTACGGTTTCCAACTTTCCACATCTTTGACAACAGTTCTTGAATGAGGTGCATGTTTCATGCAACCACATCAAAAATGCATCACATAGAATCCAATCTGACTTTGATTTCATTACGCAATCATTATCATTTTTTTAGTAGAACCTTTTTTATTCATATTTACTATTAAATTATCATTTTTGACTTTTAATATCTTTTGAGTGTCTCTTATCTTCGTCCTTGTTTCTTTTGATTGGGAGTCCTATGGTGGCTCTTTCTTTAAGCGTTTTTGAACTGAGTATATTTTCTTCACTTCCACTACTGTCGGAACTGTCAGAACTGTAAATTTGTAATCTTAAAAAATGAAATTCGTCTTTACTTGTTAAAAAATACGCGACTATACTTTTTGATGCGGATACTTGCCCTTTACATTTTCTAAATAAATGAAAATTATTTTGCAATAAAACATAACAAACAATGTAATTTAAACTCTAATGCATGCGAACAAACAAAAAGTTGACTGAAACCACGATCAGTAATAAAAATATTCAATAAAAATTACTTACCAATATAACTATAACGCCCGTCAAAGTTTCGCCGCGGAAGATATTTGCTCACACGGACAAAACACGTAAGCCTATTCTGATGGCTTACACGGCACTGAGGCCTGTGGGGGGTCACTACTTATTGTAGTAAAGCGTTAACACAACTTATATTCCTAACATAATGTATTAAAAACCGGGGCATGTATCCGTCCGAGGCAACTATCCGGCTTTTACCCTAGGAACTCTTTACAAATGTTCACGATAAGAAGTCATTATTTTATTCTTATAAAATATCGATAACAATCAAATCTAGCAGGTGTGCACGAGTAAACAATCTTACGATTATGAATTGCGGTATATGTTGCCTACTGATATAGCATTTGAACTTTATGAATGGGATTAACTTACCTACTCTTTACGTACATTGACAGATAAAGCACATAGATTGACTTTAGACAGACTTAACGTTAATAGATGATCTATGGAAATTCTCAATAAATCAGTTTTTGGAAAAGTGTGCTAATGTTTTAGCTAAAAAATAAACCGGGTGAATTAGATACCTATACTAAATGGCGATGATTTTAATCACATTTTTAAAGTAAGATTGATAATGTTAGTCATTAAACTGCTACAAAGATACTACATTTTCTACTGTAAAGAACCAACAAGCAATCAAAATAGATAACTGAAAGGACGATAATGATAAAGGCACTACTCACCTGATAACTATATTTAAAGCCACGATTTCGGTAATCATTCCACTATTTGGCAATAATAGTGATAGTGAACACATAATGATCAAGTTTAGTTTTATATTCGTGGCTGTTTTAGCCACAGCAAGGGCTCAAAGTACAGCAGTTAGCCCATGTAAGTTAAATACCTACGAGTATAACTATTTATTTATTTAGGTAATTGCTTATCATGAATTTGTGAAAATTCTATAATTTGATAGAGAAATCATGCTTTTTAAGTATTAAGTAAGATAACTTAACAAAATGTATACCAACTAAAGCAATGCAGAGCTGTGATAGATAGGTTTAGGTTGTGAGTTTATGTTCCCCGGTACTTCCATCGATTTTAAAACTAAATTACCGTGGCGCGTCATAGAATAATTTAAAAAGAGCTCGTTATTCATTTTCTCGCGACTGTAGCCGCGGGTGGAAAGCTGGTGTGAAAATAGAAAAAAGGTTAACTAACAATTATCCGGTTAGCCTTCTAACGCCCGATCGCAATATTGAATCACCGAGATTGGACACAATTTGATGTTGCATATTTTCATAGATCCAAAACAGATCGTAGTTTCTCTTACATTCCTTCATAATTTAAATATTTTATATATCCTTCATATTTTACATATAAATGAGAGAGATATCACAAAGACTGGACTCAATACACTACAGACCGACAAAAGTGGAAAAGTTTGAGAGAGGCCTTTGCCAAACAATGGGATCGAAACGGCTAAATAATAATAATAAAGTTTCTAACGTTTCGGTTTTAATTATCAATTTTAAATACTTAAGTAAAAATTAAGTTACCCATATCGTATATTCAAGATCGGGCTTAAGTTATAAGTTGATTTTCTAAAACATTGTCTTATTGTTTTGATGTTACCCGTCCAGGCTCAGAGAACCCCGGGCCGCTACCTCTGAACGCGTATGTGGAAGGATGTGTGACGCCGCCGTGCCAGCTGCCGCAGTTACAAGACGCCGTTATTAACATCGTTTTCAAAGCACGTAAGTTTTTTCCCTAATTTTACTACGACGACCTCTGTGGCGCTTCGGTAACTACACCGGACTGTAAAGCGGATGGTCCCGGGTTCGATCCCCGGGTCGGTTCAATCTCGTCAATATGGTTTTTCGACATTGGCTCGTGTCTGGGTGTAACTAGGCTCTCTCCTAGTCCATTGTGTGGTACCTGTAACACAAGCGCTTAATGCACTTACCATGGGGCGACATAATTGGTGTGTAAGTCTGGAGATTTATTTATTATTATTATATTACATATACAGGTCAAACACCTATAGTTAATATCTAAATAATAAAATTCCTCATTTGCTAAGAACGACGATATGTATGGATAGGTTAGAGTTTAAAAGAAACTTAAGTAACAACGTATAAAAGCGAAGGCAGCGTTCGATGTTCTTTTATTTTTTATTATTTGATGGCACAATTGTTTGAATTATTGGAAGTTACATTTAAAAGTAAAAGTTGATTATTAGTCGTTTATATTTCTAAAATGGTCTTCGAAAATGGCCTTCTTACACCTGTTATTTATAGTAGAGGGAGCAAACGAGCAAGCAAGTCACGGGGTAAGTGATCACCGCCGCCCTTAGGCATCGGCAATGTTACTGCGGGCGCGTTGCTGGCCCTAGCGATACCTCCGCCCTTTCTCGAAGCGCCTCGGGTCAAAGCCCTTTGGAAATATGGCTGCGAAAGTTCATTTATTTTATTTATCTGTTTCAGCGCGGAATATCCGCTCTATGGAAACAAACGCCTTCGCAATACTTGGTAGTAGCAGTTTCAAATACGATTTACAAGAGAACTCAATAACATGTAACTTCTTACAAAACACTTACTGTCCATTACAAGAAGGAGATGTAGTGCAGTATAAACTAGCTATGTACATACAGCGAATATTTTTTGTGGTAAGCACCTATTCTTGATCCTTACGTAAAAAAGAAACTATAAATGCTTAGAATGTACCATATTTATATGATAACCATAAATTAGTAGGACGAATAAAATTAGCTACTTATAAGGTTTCGTTGATAATAATCAACTGGAATCCCTACTTGTTTTCGAAAGTTGATTGTTCGATTTTCATTATATCGAACACGGTGTATCGATAATTCAGTTGTGGGATGTTTTATTCAATCAATGCTGTATTCAAAATCCTGTTGCGCAAAACCCTACAGCGAATGCTCATTAGTTTGGTAATTTATTAATTTGATGGTATTTTCTAATGTAACGCGTTCCTCATCGGAAAAATGCATATACCTAATACTAACCTAACTCACATACCAATATCCATACCTACTTCTAAGAACGAGATTGTAAGCTCCTCAAAGACTTTTTTTACATAGAAATTGTAATTACAAAGATTTTTTGCAAATAATGAAATGACCAAGCACTGTTTTTGAATTAATAGCTTTCACTTCCTCTTGTTTTTTAATTACTCAACAAGATCAAGTTTTGTTTCTTTTCAGGGTATCTCGGCGACTGTTGAGTTCCAAATAGTTGACGACAACCAATCGCCACTTGTGTGCCTTCGCTTGCCCATTACAATAGTAAAGGCAGTCGACTCCAAGAAGCAAGATTTGCAACTGGAATAAAGTATTACAACTATTCTTAAATTTAAAAAATCTGACTGATCGTAATGTGATAATGCATATGAAACATGTGGACTTACCTCATATTAAGAGTATTTTTTCCACGGTGCATTCATATCCTAACTAATATTATAAAGATGTTAGCTTGTGAGTTCGATGTTTAGGGTTAACTCTGTTTTTTTTAATACATTTACCTAATACTACTTAAGCTGATAAAAAAACGATTATCGGCACACCTGCATTTTCAGTAAGTTTGCTAGGGCCCTAATACGCAAATTTAGGCATGATTTGATAAGAAATAGTTACAGTGTAGACATAATGATCAAGATATAAGGACCTACCTATTAATACTGAAGTTTCTTTGAATCGTTTAGTTGGCGAATTTTAATTAATTTAGCATTGACCTGTCTAGGTCCATATTGGCTCGCCTATACTTGTTTACTCGAAAATGTTCTTAACACCGATTTGTAAACCGAATGATCACTCTACCAAAAATGTTTCGTCATAAAGTTTTCATTTATACAATTTGAAGCACTACCGCTACTAGGATTGCCAACTTTTTTTGACAAAAAAAGCGTATAAAGTGGTTTGGATAGAAAAAAATAAAGTATTGGTAATAAACAAAATATTTTTCAAATTTTATTTTTTTATTGCTACATTGCTACTCGTATTTTTGTGTGCTTTTAGCACATGCTAACAATTTTTTGTCGTCTTTAAATGTTACAAAGCTTGTTTGACAATCAACGTTAAATTTAAATATTTTAAACTTTAGATTCATTATAGAAAAATCTTTTTCAGTGAAAGCTGAAGTGGCAGGAATGGAGAGTAAGGTAAGAAATAATTTACGCATCACAGTAACGGTTGAAAATAAAGTATTTTTGCATACTTTATTTGTATTTAAATGTATTAAATTACCAAAAATAAAGTAGGATACGTTATTATAAAGTATGGTTGGCAAGCCTAACCGCTACCGACAATATTCATAACAATCATGTTTCCGAAAATTGTCATTCATATAATATCTCAAATGGATAAACATTTGAACTCCTACTTTTGTTTTTTTAAAACGCTGCTATTCCAAAACATAATAAATAAAATATCTTGATTCATAATCTACATCAAAAATTTAAATGCCTAAATTATAATTATTCATGGTTTGTTGATCTCAATTCAAAAAAATTGAAATAAAGTGGAGGCAGTTTGGTGTTATATCAAAGCAATTTTATGTGTGTACAAATAAAATTTCGAAAAAAGGTTAGTAGGTACTTTTGCTACGAAGGATGTGAAATGTAAATACTTACTTAATAAAAGAATTTTGATTTTGATTAACGAGAAAAATATTTCGTTTGCCAACCTACATCATTTTGGACAAACTAGACACGTTTTTGATAAGAATTTTGTATCCGAAACCATCCCCTCAGCGCTATATAGAGCCATATCTACAACTATTTGCCTGTTATCCTCTTACACATTTGAATGTTCTCGTAGATAGGTAAGTATTCAGTATTATTTTCGATGCAGGCTTCTTCCCCGTTTGTATTCTAAAAATCTCCGTTGTGAACAACATCTGGTATTTTATAGTAGCAAGTATGCGAATGTAGGAGACTGGAAGCATTTTTAAACTCAACTTGGGAAGCGTTCCGCCTTTGTGTGCTTACGTATTTTACTTAATTTACGGATGGTTGACATAATTTGGTGAGACCGGAAGCAAAACAGCGATTTAAAAAAAAAAGTAAGATGAGTGTAAGTTATACTTTTTTGCTGTTAAAAACTTTCTAAGTACTTTATCACGGAGCATTTGTACAAACGCTTGTTCAAGCTTTTTTTGTAATATAAAACCTATACTGCATTAGATCCGCCACTTCTATAGCCTTTACAAAAAGCGCCCCCTTTCATTTCGATATTAAAGGTTTTTGAGCAAGTGTAGATGTTGCTTTAAAGTTTAATATGAACAAGCCAGAGCCTGTACTATTAAAAGTTGGTCCTTTCTTGTTTACACTCTTCGCGTGTTGTGCAAGAAAATTAGCAAGTTTTCGAGCAAAACTATTTACATACATTGACTCACACGGCGAGATTAATTAAAATGCAACTTGCAATGCTCAACTTTATATTAAGATGTTATTAACAAAGTTAAGAAAGCTTTTTATATATTGGTATTAAAATAAAAGGTGTGTACCAAGTTAAGGGTAGAAATCGGTAAGTATTTTTTTAATTCATTATGGAGTTTATCCCATGACTATATACAAGATGATTCTTAATTATGGACATCACCCAAACCATACTGAGTCATTGTAGAGGATTATGACTCAATCAGAAGAGAAAGAAAGAAGTCTAGATCAATTAGTAAAATGTAAGGGAGCTATTATCTTATCAATATAACATTTAATTGAAATAAAATGTCAATCCTATTGAGCATCTTCTTAAATAGAAGGTGGTTAGTTGCTTAATATATGAGAACCTTTTTTCAGGTTTTTTCTTAAATGAGAACATAGATACCTTTTTTTTTAAATATAAACTGTTATTTTCACAGCCATTGAACATAATTTACAGGAAACATACTAACACTTTCCATCTACCTGTCAAAGCCCATTATTTGACGGAAACACAGTAATGTCTGCAGATCCAATTTGTCCCAACGCCCTGGTAAACAGAGGCACCGTACGACCATCTCCACCGATTGCACCGACACATCTATTGCACAGATCGTGCCATTCGCACTTAGCGCAGCGTGAATTCAATCGCGGCTCGATGCCCGGTGGGTTCTATACCGGGTTTGTTTGAGCCGGGTTCAATTAGCTCGTCCCCGTCGTCGTGACAGCGGGCATCAATCAACGGACGGGTAATAGCCGGACGGTGGGAAACAACCGCTGGATTATTTTTCAATGGCGGGATCGGTGTTCATTTGTTTTCTCAAAGCTCGGTGAAAATTAAATACTTATAGGTAGTTTGTTTCGTTTTAAAACGAGACCGTACTTAGATGTGATATATAACTGTAATGCTATATTTTTAGGTTGTGGAATATAACCATTACCTAGGTGGGTAAATGTTTGGTTGGGGAAGTAAAGTAATATACGAGAAAAGGTGATTAGCTACTTTAAACTAAATAGAGTAGAGAAATAATTAATTCATAGTTAGTAAATCAATATTTTAGTACAAAATCAACTTAAGACAATAAGTTAAGATACTAAAGATGACACCTGAGTGTAGGAACTTAAGTAAGTATGTGGGGCGTGTGGCGTACCCTTCTCTTAATATAGGTTTAGGTTTTTAACTTTGCTGAACCAGTTATGCCAATAACTTACAAAACAAGTAATAGTCAGTTTTACTGCTGACATATCTATCAATCACTTAAAATCACTTATAGGTCACTTTACGATCAATCTTTAAAGTGACTATTACGTAGGTACAAGCGAGGTTCAATCACCACAGACTTTATTTCGTTGCAATACAGGTTCGATTCCTCAAGTTTTGAAAAACTAAGTGTAATGTTTTCAATAAATACATGTAGGTATATAACTAAATTAAAAAAAAAGTTTTTTGATCTTGCTAAAAAGAAACATCATTTAATTGTAACAACTGTTCCACTGATTTATATTGTGTGTATGAAATTATAAGTTTTGTTCCAACAGTCGTTTGTATCATAATGTTACGAGTATCTATTCTAAAATTATTGAATTTCAAAATGTGTTTGAAACAACAGGTAAGTAATATATATATGACGAAGACGGCAGGAATACCTTCGTCATCAGAGCCGTCTTCAGGGGCCGTATAGTACTATAACTTGTGTGGGCGTACGTGGGTTATGTGTTAGACTCAAATAAAACCAATAGAACTGTTTCAACACTGTAATTATCTCCTCTTGATAGCACTCCGTAGGTCATTCGATTAATTCACAAGAAGGCACGGATCACGGACAGTTTCTACGCAAACACCAAGCACTCTCATTTTCCTACCGCTCTTCACCAAAGCCCAAGACCATCTCTGTCACTCTGACAGCTGCTCGCTCGATGTCACATAGACTCTGTCTAGCACCATATTTGGTACTGGCAATCCGCACTCTTCTTATATCAACCATAAGCATAGTCGATCTCCGACACGGCCATCCTGCGTATACACGTCCTCGTGTACTATACTGTGGACAAACACAAAACGACAGTATCTACTTGTTCAGCTCGGCCAATCCTGAACATTATTCATGACTCTACTTCACACGCAAACCAAAATTTAAACTCATTCTCTAAACTTTTGTTTTTACTTCTTGACTAAGTAAATCAAACTATCATAAAACAGTAATATCACAACACCAAAGTCAGTATAGATCATGTACCATCGATAAAGGTCATCACTTTATAACAACAAATCAATCATTGCAACACGCCACGACACGAGTGAACACCCCTCTATCTCCACGGCCTCGGCCAACCAGCAACATCACCATTGCTCCCACCACTTTATAAGCCACCACGCTTTTCAAAAGCCTCCACGCTTTTCCTAAGCCACACCGACCTCCGCCAGATAGAGCTCTCACTCGCGTTTACACAAAAACAATTAAACATCGCCAACGCATTATCAATTTCATCTGGTACATGACCTACCAACAATGTCAATCATTTTTGACCGATCTATTGTAACGTCGCCATTAAAACAATTATTCAGTAAACAATGAGGTAAAATCTCAAGAGGTTGAGTATCAACGTCACATGACATTAACAAGTTCTGTGCTGAATACGCGTGTTTCATCAATAGGTACCAGTTTATAGCAGCCACCTTGTCAAATCGTTTACCATTAAATTACGCCTTAAAACTTTCTTTAACCAACGAGCATTCAGCACCAGAATCATAAAAGAAACAATACGGATCACCTTGTGCTCTCAATAACCCGTGGCAAGGTTAAGTCGACCCGCAACTCAGTGGGCACGCATCTGGCCCCAGCCTCCGCGGCGCAACCACCGCCCGTACACCAGGCCGCGACTTGTCCCGGCTCGCCACATTTAAACCAAAGCAGTGCCCTCGCTGTATGCTGCTGCACGGCTGGGTTTGGTCCTCACGTCAGTACAACTTGTCAACACGGCTCCAACCTTGGTTTATTTGTAAACTGTTTTTCTGAAACAAATTATATCACACAGTATCACATAGCTCGGCAAACTTTTATTCAAAGCAATTAACTCTCACCGGGTAGCGTGACGCAGTATCTCAATTGGCTCCGACTCCACTGGTATTCTCTTGGTTGCGCTAACTCTACGCACAATACATCTTGTCATACCCACTTGCACATCTTGACACTTGACTTTATATTCTTCCTTCCAAAATTTTTAGTGAAATTCCGAAAATCAAGACAAGGCTGTATGGCTTAGTTCCTTTGCCTGCTCGTAATATGAGCGAATTTAAAAACAAAGTTGCGTGTCATGATCTCGCGTCCGTGTCCTTCTTTTCCAAGTTTGAAATCAGGTTACTTCATGCAATTGTTTTCGATACATCTGCGCGCGCATGTTCTAATTTTGATTTTCAAACAATGCATAGCAACGGTCAATTTCACTTTTTCTTCTTCTCGATTTTGAACTAACACCGATCATAGCAACGGTCAATTTCCTTTTCCTCATTTGAACTAACACAGGATCATCCCACTTCTGATGACGAAGACGGCAGGAATACCTTCGTCATCAGAGCCGTCTTCAGGGGCCGTATAGTACTATAACTTGTGTGGGCGTACGTGGGTTATGTGTTAGACTCAAATAAAACCAATAGAACTGTTTCAACACTGTAATTATCTCCTCTTGATAGCACTCCGTAGGTCATTCGATTAATTCACAAGAAGGCACGGATCACGGACAGTTTCTACGCAAACACCAAGCACTCTCATTTTCCTACCGCTCTTCACCAAAGCCCAAGACCATCTCTGTCACTCTGACAGCTGCTCGCTCGATGTCACATAGACTCTGTCTAGCACCATATTTGGTACTGGCAATCCGCACTCTTCTTATATCAACCATAAGCATAGTCGATCTCCGACATATATATATATTTTATTTTGCCCAAAATGCATGTACTTATATACGAAACTCGGGTTATGTTTAGCCCATTACTTACTCACTACCTTAACCATTATGATATGAAAGTCCTTTTTAAATAAAACTGCGTAAAATTCACCGACTGTACCTAGGTGTAGCAGCTTTCATGTCTTTCCGTCATATATAAGTTAGACCTACTTTTAAAAGGAAGGTTCATGTTACACCTGCCAGGGCGGGGCTAACCCACCCTCTGTGAATGGCACCTTATGATCTTATGATTTATATTGAAGGAAAGAAATTGAAAAATGAAGGAAGCCAGACAGATATATTTTTAAGAGACAAAGTATTTTTATTGAAATGTGATGGAAAAAGAGTGTCTTGATTATATTGATGCTAAATGAAGTTTACAGGCATTCAGAGTTAAAGATTATGTGACGTATACTTTTTACAAATTAGTAGATATATTTTGGAGCTATTTAAAGCATTTTAATTCAAAATTTACGGCTATACTTAGACTAATTAGGTACAAATATTCAGCTGACTGGCATATTTCACAGTTATTATTATACGCTTAAATTAAACCCCTTACTATATTTCATTAAATTTGGCAGCAGGATACATTATTTCTGCCAAATACAATTAACTGGAACTTAATAATGTCATGTCATACAACCGCTAAATTGGGTATCACATACCTAGGTATACCTAAATATTGTTTGTATAAAAGCAAAAGTATTATTTTGATTTTTTCATTAAAAAAACTTATGCATACTTTTTTAAAGTTTTATAAATGCAAAAAAAGTTGCTGAATATTGCGTGGCGGAAATATTTATCGCCGTACCTAATCGATACTAAATCCAACTTAATCCATCACGTCTAAAAACAGACATCGACCAGCGTTTATCGGAGCTTACCCTGCCGTAGTTAATTTTCATGGTGCCAAGGTGTTCTATTTAATGTCCGATAATAGTGCAAAATGGCTTCTAATGACTCAGCTAGGTTAGCACGACATCTATCAGAAGGTCGGCCATCTTGCCGCGGCTGGAGTATCGAGCTGTCACGGTGACGTTCGAATTTGGAACGGAAAAAGAAAAAGTTTTTAATGTAGGGAAAGAGGTTTCGTTTGTTTTCGCTCTGGCTGGTAAAAAATAAGCATTTTGAGATATACCTTACATACCCTTTTTACAACGACAAACATAACATTTAGCATTATTTAGGCTGCTCTCAAAATGCTTATTTTTTAATATCTAGAGCGAAAACGAAGAAAGCTCTTTCCCTACATTGAAAACTTTTTCTTTTTCCGACAGTAATAAAGTTGCTAAGTACTTTAATTCATCAAATTGTAAGTCAAACTTACTATAAAAAAAACATTTACCTTTAGTATCTACCTAAGCAGTAATAATTTATTTGTTTATAAATTTATTTGAATTTTCTTAAAATCATATTTGCTATTACTTTTGTCAGAGAGTAGGTAAGTTAAAATAATTTAGTCACACATACTTAAATATTTTACGTTACATTATAATAAAATCTAGACATTGCTCACTAAACACATCATTTAATAAATCTTAAATTCAATATACAAGTTATCCTTTGTTTCTGTTTACCCTGTGAAAGCAACGTTTCTGTTAAACTGATATTTGTACATAACTCAATTCAGTCAGTTACTTACAGTTAAGTCACCCGCCCTTTAGTGACCTCTAGTGACCTTTACAACTTTACCTTAACCTTTACTTTGCGAAGGGCCCGCGGGAGCAGACTGTTCAATATATAAACTGCATGTAGGTAACTAAATGTAAACTTAGCTTTTCAACAAATAATTCAGCTTAATCTCAGTTAGAATATGTTATCCTGGAGGCCAGGAGGATCCTTTAAAGTTTTAGGTGTAGTTACTTCTAAACTTGCATAATATCTTTCTACTTAGGGATAGGTACTTGCAGGATGTAAAAATACTGCTTCCGAAAACGAAAACTTTTTTATGACAGGAAAAAGCCTAGGCATACCCGACCCTGCAGGGAAAGGAGACGGGTTATGTGGGGAAAACCTGGAGTAGTCCTTCAGGCCCTCGTAATGGCTGGCCTAGAAGGCAAAGACGCCGCGAGCCCGCCGACGGCTGGCCGCCGAAGCAGCCACCACAAATTTGAAGCCATGCTGGGATATTATTATTATTATTATTTGCCAAGGAGTGGGGTGGACATTTTTTTTACCTAATTGTGCCAAATTGCATTTAACTACCAAATTTCCGCATTATTTCAAATTAAATAGTGTTTTAGATTTATTTGATATGTAAACCATCCCTCCTGAACCATTATTATTCTTAGACATCAGGATAAAATATGTGTCCCTTCCCATCATAAAAAAATGTTATTATAAGCTGTCCGAGAGTACTTTGATGACATTTTTTAAGTAAGTTTCGTTATAATGTACCTACCTACAACGCCTTCCTCAAACCACATCCAATCCAAATCGCGAAGGATCACCACCCGACCCTCCACGGTTACCGCCTCCCCTGGGCGCTCGACAGAACGAGGTTAAAGGCCCTGCTGGAGCCTCCCCTCCTGGGGTGCAACTGACCGGGACGAGCCCGGCCAGAGCCTCCCCTCCGGGCGCATCCGCACGCTGGGCTCACGCCCAACTGGAGCAGCCCCCCTCTCGTGGGCCGGTCGGCCTCACGACCAGCCCCTGTGTTGGATTTCGCCGTAATGAACCTTAAAAGGAACACGATTGCGGGACGCCCAGGGTGCACCGGGCCGAACCCCTTCCCTGCCCTGTGGAACACAAGTATTCCAGAGAGCAGGAAAGAGGACGGCCGCACGAAGAGGTATCCCACGCGCACTTCAAAAAAAATTCCTACTTACGTTCTCGCTTTGAAAGAAATTGAAAATGAAATGCTTTAACAAGCTCTCCCTGAGAACATGTATAAATAACATTTTAAGTATGAATAACATTTTAATTTCAACTATTTTATTGGTCCATGTGGATCAGCTAAGTCTTCAAAGTCTTGCATTTAGTTTTAATAATACCTTCAAACTTATATATTTATACAAACAATTGTAGGTATGTAGTAGGTACCAAAGTAAACAGATTAACGACCGCGCAAAAACACATTTTTAGCAACATTAGCTGGCGTGCTAATAAAAGAAAACGGCGTAAATGATACTTTTATAATGCTTAAACGAATAATACCGTATATTTATTTTTAATGGGGTGGTAAAACGCGGTAAAGTTTAACTTTAATTTAAATTTTCTTTTTTGCTTTTATTTAAATTTATTGACTTTTCTTTTCGATGGTTTATTTATAAGCATTTCGTTGGGAAATTAACCTAAGTATTCAGCGTGGTATGTCGACAGAGTTCCCAGCCAATGACATGATTGTCAAGTCTCATATACATCAAAGGGTCCCTAAAATTACTGATGAAATATCAATTTATATAAATGGTCAGCTTAGTCTTTTAATAAAAATACTCAAAGAAATTTGGCAACAAATACTTAGATACCTTTTAAAATAGTCTAATCCTTCCATAACTATCTCATCTTAACAAATCCTCATAAATACTGAATATGAGATCCTGTAAACAAGCTTTGACACAAGATAAAGAATTCCGGACCACGCCGCTGCGCTATGGCGACGTCTGAATACAGATGTCCGGTTGAAATAAGCTTCGCGGAATTCAAAATGGAGGCCGACTCACTTTTTTGGATCCAGAACGTACGTCTAACTTACCTTGGAACGAGATTCATATTCGGGGCACAGTTTTTTGAAACTGAATTTTCTGTTGTTTTTGGAGTGTATTTTTTGGGGTGAGAGATCGTTTACCCTAGAAGTCTTTATTTATAATTTTAAACAGCAGACAATAAGTATCCAGCAGAATCTGACTATGTCTCATCTTACCTACATACCAATCATGTCTTGCCTTAGCGATCCGGTCGAGCTTTTCGGGTACAATTTTTAACGACTTTCATTGCCTTATTTAATTAATGACGAATGTTTTTTTAGAGGTATATTATACAAGCTACGTTTCCAAAACATAGACAATGAATAGCTTAGATCAAAATCTATTGGTTAGTTGATAAAGAGTAGGTAAGCGGTTATATAGGTTTTTATGAGATCCCACTTTTGATATTATACCTACGAGATATCCATTCAATTTCATCGACGAAAATCAACCCAGGGATTCACGCAACCGCACCCCTAAAAAGAAGGGTTGATTTTAAAATTTCAGTTCTAATGGTTAGCCTTATTTTGTATAACCAGTTTTTTATACTTTTATTATGTGTATTTCATTGAATTGCTAACTTTTAAAACGTTACTTTTGTTTTTTTTTATATAAGTTGGTTATAAAATGATTTATTCTTTTTAAATTGTACCTATGAGTTTACCTTGCAAATGATATTAAATTCATTAACATAGCAAGAAAAAGATACAGCCCTACCTATTTCGAACTACCGTTTGTCGACACAATTCGAAATTCGAATGAGTTCCGGCATAGAGGAGCGAATATTTGAGTTACCGAACCGATAGCCAAAATGCAATGTAGGTAGCATTTCTTAGGCTTTGTCGTAAGAATACATGCCATCCGTTAAAATCTTTTATTGTAAACTGTACAGTGCCTATATCATAATCACTTTGTAAGAGTGCTAGTCAATACTTTGCTTTCTATCAGGAAATCTTGCAAAAACATAGTTTAATATCAATATCACCAGCATGTTTTTATTGACGTCTACCATAATAATGAAACTAAACACTTTTCCAGTAACGAGGTTTTAAATTGAATCCACCCGTGTTGATAGGCGATGTGGAAATAATCAGTTTCCTCGGGAAAAACAGTTCTTTACAATCCTTAGGTTATTATATCGATTTTTTTATGGTTTGTAGAAATCACACGTACCTATCGAATATACCTACCTATGTTACTGTAAAATACCAAACCACTTTAAATTCAAAGCTTTTCCGGTAAAACCTAAAGTTTACCAACTTTCGTGCCCAAGATTTACGAAAATTTGGAAATTTTATAGTAAAAAATATTATCTAAACACGGGATAAAGAGAGTAAAATAAAAATATGTACTTAGATAATTGTTAATAAAATTTACCATAATAAAAATTACAATATAACAAATAAAATATGTCACTGCCTAATAAAAGCTACCTATTACTCCGCAATTGTTCAAGAAATGTTTGCAATATCCCGGGCCTTTCTTTATACCTGTAATTTTATTATGTTTTAAGTACTTAGTAGAGTACGTAAGTACTCAATTATATAAAAAAGCTGTAAATTTGTAAGTAAAGACCGTTATGAACTCTTAAAATAGACTCGCGTCACTCAGACAATCATATTAGTTTGCGACCCTTTTTGAGTGAGGTTTTGTATGCAACACTCCATCTAGCTAAATACAATTTTAATACCGGTTCATCTTAACTATCAAATGTTACTTTTAAGTATTTATTTAAGTACTTTACCTACAAACGCCATCTATTTTTAAGTTCGGTATTTTTAATGTTGTTTAAAAAAAAGTACCTTATTACCTACAAAACATTTCTTAGTTTTTTCCCTATAACTATACCATTTATGTAATTGTATACAGATACAAAACAATATTGTAAGATTAGACAGAATTATTGATACGGTAATCTCTAAGGCAGGTAGGCTCTTATTTTATTAATATTGCAGACACACTTCCGGATTGAGAAATTCAGTTCCTGCATGACAAATCTTAAATAATAAAAACTGTAGGTATCTGTCATTCTTAACAATGTCAGTAAAGAGGTGAACAAAACGTTTAATAAATTCAATTTCAAGTCAAGGTTTATTTGGTTATTTTTAAAGGTACAGGTCAACAAAAAACCTATGGAAGTTCCTGTTAACTTTTTCTTTAAAAATGTACCATATTATAGAGATCAATGAGCCATAATATAAATAAAGCACCTACTTAGTTAAATATTTTTTTTTAACCAATTTTAAAATAAAACTAATGTTTTTTATGTTTTAGTACCGGGTCACGTGTTTTTTTGTACTTTTAAAGAAGATTTGTTTCTCTACTGAGGCGTAAATTAGTAGGTACCTAATGTAGAGTCACATATTTTAAATTTACAATAATTACACATTTTACATCAACGTTATTATACTTAACTCATTCAGATTATTTTATCATTTATCTACATAAAGGTTTTGATTCGTAATCTTAACACACCGTTTAAGTTTTTATCCGACCCTTAAAAACAGGCTAGGTGGTACTAGAGTACGTCAAAACTCCAATGAACAGTGGTATAGCTGTACCTTGTATCAGTGCGTGATCTATTAATTCTAAACGTTACTACGAATATCTTGCGCACGCGTTGACCTCTACAACTTTAAATCTGATTTCGTTTTAATACCTTTTCCTTATTGTTTGTGTGAACGGCATTATCATTTAGATTAAGCTAAGTAAAGTGAAAAAATGTTAGCTTTCTCAATCTTTAAATGTTTATAACTATGGAAAAAGGAAATCTTATTTACTTGCCGTAAAAGTAAGACTCTGGAGGCATGTTATTTATTTTTTAAACGAAATTAATTATTTCATAAAAAGATATTATAGTTTACAACTTTACCACCCAAGTCTATAATTACAGCATACAATTTATACTATATACGTACCTAATCACTAAAATAGTCTTATATTTAGGGATGTGACAAACAAACAGTGAGTAATTCTTCTTGATTTGCGGGATACCTACCCTGCAACTGCTAAGTTACAAAAACTGCTATCAAAACACTCCAAACGCTGGTACTAAAACTTTATTTCGACGTAAGATTTTGTTCCAATTGTTCAAAAGATAACAATAAACGTATTTGCACCGCTGGTTGACCAGCACCACTCTCAAAACCGCTGGTTTAGAGAGTGGTAGAGTCTAGCTGTAGGCTCTGTCTGCAGCGATTACTGGGCTGACTCGACCGGTGAAATACCACCGTCGCACAGAAAACCGACGTGAAGTAGGGACGATGTTCCTGCGTTTCGGTCGGTGAGTGCGGTATCCGGTGTCCAACTTTCTCAAAGGTCAGCAACGCACCCCCAACACACACAGTGTTGCGGGTAGTCGTGGGCGGCAGTGATCACTTACCATCAGGTGACTCGCAAGCTCGTTTGCTACCTACACTATTAAAAAAAAAAAACCACCAATGCATTCCTGCAGTATTAAGATGCAGAAGCGTCGTAGACTCTTAAGACTTTAACTATTCGGTCTCGGTGCCAGAAATTATTCTTTCTATAGCACTGAAACACAGCCAACTGATTAAAGATGGAAAAATTCAGCATGGTAAAGCCAATCGATGGGTACCTACAACCATTAGGTATAACGCCGAAGAAGTCAAAAACAACTTTTCAGTAAGCAAAAAACAAATTTTAAAATCTTTATATTCCTATGTTGTTTAAGTGTTAACTAATCAACTAGTAAGAAAAGGAACCAATACCTTCGTTAGCATGTGTATATTTACATGGATGAAGGAGTAAAAGGATAGACAATAGCCATACAAAATAGCGTATATTTTTTTTTAGTTCTCAAACTTCCGATAGATGACATTACTAGTCTCAAAACACAAAATTGCATATTTTAACAAATTTTAGTTATAATACACCCGCTAGATGGCGTTGTAGTAAAACTATTTTTGCTTTACACATTAAAATATTAAATCAATTGTTTATTTAAGACCAATAAATGTCGATTTAAACCAAAAATTATAAATAAAAAATGTATGATTTAAGTCGATTTTTTTTACTGGCATGAACAGAACTTGATAAGTGAAACTGACAATTTTCAGTCTACTTTTGCAAATGTCTACCGCCCGCAGTGTTTCCAACCTATAGTGAGGCCGTTTCCGTACATCTGTAAAATGTTTAATGATGTATTTTCGCTAAATTTATCAAAATTATCGTATCCACTAAAATAGGGTCGAAAATGTAAAGTATGAAAAAGTCTCCCAAATTAGTCAAAAAACTTCATTCTATCTGCGTTTAATACTCATTTGATATCGTTCTAGGCATAAAATAATAGTACCTACGGTTGTGAACACTGGGCCGCCCGGGCGGCCGCCGCTGCCGGCCAGCCAGCCATATGTTCTTTGTATACTTTAAATACCCATAGATTTTTAGTAGACAATGATAATAGAATGAATGGTTATATACTTACTAGGTGTATCAAAATAAGTATAGGGAAGGCTAAGCTAAAAACAATACCAGACATTAATTTTTCTATTACAATTCCCAGAAAACTTAGCCAGGATAATCTAAATGTGACCATTTAACAACAAAATTGATATTTGATTAAGCCCTAAAATATTTCTACACAAAAGTAGGTACGGTAAGCTGCAAGAGTCCAATAGTCCACATAGTTGACAAACATTATTGCATCCAGTGGTCATATTCACACACACTAACGTTCGTTAATAAACTACTATTTTACTACTTCTTAATATCAACCTTAACTCGACAGTTTTAAAGCTCAATATATTTTTATAAATTTTTGTGGTTGTTACAACATTTTCTTAAAAACGAAGAGGTTTTTTTCGGATCTCCTACACTCTAACCGACACCATTCTCAACCTTAATTTGAGAGACTTAAGGTTCAGCACTATTCTATAAAATATTGTGGTTGTTGTTTTATTTCTTCTATTCATCTATACGATCGCTAAAACAATCTTATGGTCTCAGAGTTATTATTTCGTCCTAGGATCATGTTACCCTAGTTAAAATCTTAACCATATTGTATTTTTATTATGTGTTTCATTCATTTTGCTTTTTAAGTCGTAAAGAAAGAATTAATAACTAAATGATTGTCAATAAATATAGAAGGTTAAATAAAAGTAAGATACTTTGATAAAAAACAGTAGGTAATTTAGTATCCAAGAAAGTTTATTTAGGTATATAAAATACTAGCGACCCGTCCACGCTTCGCAATGGTGTAACGACTTGTTCCCGAAAACCGGAATTTTGGCTAATTTAAAAAAACTTTTTCTGCATGTTCTCTATTTACAAATTTAAATGAAAAAAAACCTAAAAAATTGCGAAAACCGCATTAAAATCTGTCAACTGGTTTAGAAGGAGATAGCGGACAAATATACAAACAGACAGAGTTAGCGACTTGGATTTATACTATGTAATGATTTTTACTATGTAATGAAGAAGCTTATTTTACACTTGTTTACAAAAATATTTAGGTAATGTTTGACATTTAGGTATAACAAAATGTTGTTTCCAAATATTTCATACTTACAGTAAATCGAGTCTCGTAAGGAGTTTGAGTAATATCATGTATTGAGTCACTAGTATAGGATATATTGCTTTCCGCCCTGCGGTTTTCCCGTGGGAATGAGGCTATTTCTCTAAGTAAAATTATCCTATTTTCTTCCCTGAGTGTCGAACTATCTCTATTCCAAAATCAAGACAATCGGTTCAGCCGTTTTTACGTGAAGCGAACATACCAACAAACAGACATACACATTTTCACATTTAAAATATTATATTTAGTAAGGATAGACATGAAAAAAATACCTAAAAGATGTCAAAAACCGCATTAAAATCCATCACGTGGTTTATCCACTTACCTACCACCTTAGCTATTTCCTTAGCGGACAAACATACTTACAACAGACAAAATTGGATTTATACTATTGTAATGATTATATGCATTTCGATAATACGCATTCTGTGCTGCATACTTATATTAGCTTGTATACTTATTATAAAACTTAGAAATCGACTTTATCAATCTCAACATAGGCGAACCTCAAAGTATGAAACAAAAGATTCAATCATTGTAGGATTTGGTTATTTTCGTTTTACACTCAATGTTCAACATGTTTTCATAGTTAACTCGCATTTCAACTATTGTATTTAAAAATGTTAAGGTTGGCTAAAGTAAGAAGTCGTTACAAATTATACACTTATTGTCAATGTGTGTGTAATTTGTAGACCTTACACTCTATAATGGACGTATACGTATAGATGTAGATGCGGCGATAAAGATTAAAAAGCACTCGACAAAATCTAATTTATAAACGTCACCTATCAACTTTGTGCAGCTGATTGTTTTTTTTAAATGGCATCACTGGAATTTCGTATGAAAATGTTTATTGTATTAGCGTCATCTAGTTAATTTAAATTTATTTTTTCTACAAAACTAAATTGACCTATTTTAATGACAAATTGCTAGCGCCATCTAACCTTATAAATTGAAATGTATAGCGCCATCTAGATTTATACTACTTTTTTTGATATACGCTACTTTGTATGGCTATTGTCTATCCTTTTACTTCTTCATCCATGATATTTAGCAATAAATAAATCAATAAAACAAAAATGGCTAAAAAGTCAGCTACTATTTATCGACTCTTCGTCGGCGATAATGCAGTTTGGTTTCACCGACCTTACTTAGCGCGTAAAAAACAAACACGATAGAATTTGTCGCCACAGAATCTTGGTCTACATAAAAATGTGTCAGTTAGTATTCTCGGTCACGTATTATGTGGCCCCGGCACTAATTTCCATAGGTTGTCCGTACATTAACGGTATTTACGTAATCGCAATCTAAGTATCTACTAACGGGGTCCTGCAGGACACATACGGAATAATTTGAGCATAAGTTTATTATTCCTAATTAGCTTATTAAGTTAACTTTGGTGCGTCTGTCTTAACTTTCTTTCTCAAAAATACATTGATATCTACGATCGAACTATAAAATAAAATAAATCAACAAATGTCAAGTATAAATATCTAGTTGTGCTAATCTCTACCTCGAAGGTCTCAAAGAATCCGTTTCATACCAAAAAATAGCACTGCAATGTTACATCCTAGACATCATTCGACAAGGCCGTACCTTATGTCATCTTTGTAGCTTTTTTATTTTTTTATTAGTATTCTGACCGCAACAAAGATGGTGTTTAGTCATGGTACACGCGAGATGTTATTACACAACGACATTGTTCGGGATTGCTAACTGCTAGTTCAAGGGCTGAAATAATATTTATTGGCTGTGGTAGAGATATTGATATCGCAATTTGGATATTGATATTTCGGTTTATTGCACATCTATACTAATATTATAAAGCTGAAGAGTTTGTTTGTTTGTTTGTTTGTTTGTTTGTTTGAACGCGCTAATCTCGGGAACTACTGGTTCGAATTTAAAAATTCTTAAAAGATAACATAGAAAGATATAACATCACGCTACAACTATCAGGAGCGAAGAAATAATGGAAAATGGAAAAAAAATCGGGGAAAATTATTCATCCTTGAGGGCTTCCGTAGCGTGCGCTGCGAAAACGGTTCTAGATACCAAAATAATATGTATAAAAGAATTAGGGGAACTTTTTACCGCGGGAAAACTTCTCATTCCCACGGGAAACTGACTTCTACGCGAACGGAGTCGCGAGCGGCCACTAGTTATTTTATATATCTACTAGTAGCCGCCTGCGACTCCGTTCGCGTGGAAGTTGGTTTCCCGAGGGAAAGAGAAATTTTCCCGCTGTAAAAAGTACCCTATGTGTTATTGTGATATATAAATGTAAAGTTTCATCAAAATCCGTCCAGTCGTTTTTACGTGAAATAGTAACAAACATCCATACATACCCACAAACTTTCACGTTTAAAACATTATTAGGATGTCTTAACTAATACCTACTACTACGTATAATAACTACCTACTAACAATTACTTTAATTAAATAATTAAAAAATCTAGTTAGTACTTGCGATATAGGCTACATAAACACCAATTAGGTGAAGAGAGAATAAAAGTATTTTGATGCGAATGATATTCATTTCCTTGGTGAAAAGAAGCCTATTTTCTTATCACGGTATCAAACTCTCTGTATCTATTCTAAAATCATTACAACTTTTCAGCCGTTATGATATGAAATTGGTTCATACTGACAGCGAATCTGTAAACTTATTGTCCTTCTTCTTCATCGTGTGATGAATATGCACTTTGCAGCACATATTCTTATTGTCCTAACGACTATGAGAATAAACATCGAAACGTACATTTGGCCATACAAATAATGGTACTATGTAATTTTTTGAGAGCAGTTTATGTCACTCGACAGTTACAGAATCGCTCTGCAGACCTGTGTGACAAACAGATAAACATACACATTTCGGTATTTAGAAATGTATAATAACAATTAGTGAAATTTCCTCTGTTATCGCTGTCAAAATATATTTTATACTAGTTGATGCAAAGCCAACTTTGTATGGTAGGTTTTAAATATTGATTTTCCGGAAATAGGACGACTCCTCATATTCGAAATTCTGGCATTTTATTTATAAAATGTAACTATCAAGAAATAATAAATGTACTCAGAAGTATTCAGAACCTGGTAACAAAACGAGTTTATTCAATTTAAATGGTGACTACAAATATCAGTTTTTTAAATCAATTTATACAAAATAAAGGAAATAAAACCGAATGAAACGTTGTTTGCCTTGTTTTAGCTCGGTCGATGCCATTTGACACTATATTTTTTGCTTTCAGAGCCCTAAACACGAATAACTATCGAATAGTAATCTTGGCGTTATCGTACAACAATGTAAGAGCGTTAGTAAACGTAAAAGTAACTAAATCTAGCGAACACGAGTATTTTCCAAAATTTTATCTATACTTCTATACTAATATTTTTTGTTTGTTTGTTTGTTTGAAATGAATAGGCTCCGAAACTACTGGACCGATTTAAAAAAATCTTTCACCATTCGAAAGCTATATTATCCACGAGTAACATAGGCTATATTTCATTTTGGAAAAAATAGGGTTCCGTAAGATATTGCCACGGGAAAACCTATTAGTTGCGGGTTTGCAAAAATATTCGTGATTGAGGCACAGTTCATTAATATAAAACTATTTTAAATGAATTGTGTTTTTAATGGCCTTAGGAACCAACTTCATCCTGACATTATTTTATACATAAAGCCTTTAGGTTTCCGCGTTTTGGTATTATGTCGAGTCTCTGGCTTGGCTGGTTAACACCTGTCAATTAATTCAAGAAAACAATATCATATTAAGAAAATCATGGCCACACGCCTCAAACTAATTGGTTAGCTCTGCTACCTGCTTCACTTTTCCGGATGACATTTTGGCCTCTACCGCCTTAGATAGCATCATAAATCTTATTGTTAGTTTCCGTCAGCTCTGATTGTCCGCAGATATAAAGATACTTAAGCAAGTTGTCAACGGAATCCGTATCCCTTCTAAGCCAATGGATTTCAATACATACAGCCTTCATTCACTACAATTTTATTTTCAAATTGATCAGAAATTATAAATTCAGAGAAAAAGACTCAATTTATTTATTACGTCGTTCTGTGTCCTTATAAATTTGCTCATGGACGTAGCAAGTGACCTCACTCACATAAAACGATGAAGCCTGCTTTATCAATATACCACACTAGGTATACTGGGTTGGTTTTTCAATAGTCAGATAAATTCTCACAAAAAGTCAGTATGTTTCCACTGCACACCGAATATAAGTATTAGACATAATCATTATCATTAAATAGTATAAATCCAAGTCGCTAATTCTGTCTGTTTGTATGTTTGGCTGCTAACTTCTCCTAAACCAGTTGACCAAAATTACACCATTGCGAAGCGTGGGCGGGTCGCTAGTTATAAATATAATAAATAATATTTAATAATAATAATATAAAATTTTTGACCATATTCGAACTTTTATATATAAAACGCTGGTTCAAATGTTATTGGGATTTAACGCGGTTAAAAAGTTGACGTGGTGGTGGTGATAGTTTTCAGTCATAGAAGCATTTGGTTTTCTATTTCTATGCTTTCTTTTTGTAATAGCTGTATGAGATCCGAGTGGAGGTAGTAGAGGTCAGTATAAAGGTTTAATTTACATAGTTTGATTCAATCTAACAGACTGGTATCCTTATAATTGCTTACCTAAACCTAACAGATAGTTCACCATGCACCGCATACAGATCGATGTAAGAGAAATCCAATCTCTAGGCACTGAAGGCATGCGTTTGATCGCGCAGCGTTGGAACGTAACTTTAAGGTATGCTCTTATTGTATAGTATGGTGCAGGTGGCACCAACATACCTTAAATTAAAGGTATGTCGCAGGCAAATTCTTTAAATGGGTACTTTACAAACTGTATTGCTTCGATTTATTGTTAAAGTGTTAGAGTCAACATGATAAATTAACTCATATTGGTTAAAAATAAAATGTTTGTAATAAAATAACCGTAGAAAGGAGAGCATCGAGCTGAGCGAGCGTAACAGGCGTGACACTGCGGCACCCGGCGAAGCGCTATACAGGGTGTAAAAAAACTGTTTCCGGAAACAAACACCGGGCATTGCTAATATTACCGTTACGTAAAAGACAATCAAAAATTTAGACCAAAAAAAATATTTAAAAACGATCACATTTTAGGATTATTTTGACTTTCTTAAATATCTTTTTAATTTAATTTGCAATGTAAATTATCGCCTTGGGCCAACAGCTAACGTGTGAACGCCCCGTCTCGTTTCAGTCAAGAATACCTTTTATCTACCCTATGTTGTGCCCAGGATTTTAAAGTATAGTTTTTGCGTGATGCCCGAACAGACAGACAGACAAAAAAAAGCACAATTTTGGGTTCAGTGTCGATTTAGTAAGATTATTTTATTAAATACTAGCGACCCGCCCACGCTTCGCAAAGGTGTAATTTTGCGCGACTTGTTCCTAAAACATTAAATTTTATTTACCTTTAAAAAACTTTTTCTGAATGTTCTTTATTTACAAATTTAAATGAAAAAATACGCTAAAGGATGGTGAAAACCGCATTAAAATTCTCAACTGGTTTAGGAGGAGTTAGCAGCCAAACATACAAACAGACAAAATTAGCGACTTGGATTTATACTATGTAGGTAATGATTTTGAATGCACAGAATGTAACCTTCGACAGTTTTGTTATATGTACCTATAGATGAAATGAAATACAACTTACTAGGTAAAAGTTGTGTTTCCATTTATCATTTAAGAAAGTCTTCGCAAAGTCTGCACTTAAATGCAAATAAATTAACGAAATCTACTTTTTAACTATGTAGTTAATATTTTTAAGGTCACTGCCATAAAATTTACCGTAAAACGTTAAAAAAATACATGTTTCAAAAACAAACCCTCCCTCTTCGTTAACTATGGAGCTAAAAAAATATCGAAGTCATAAAATCCAAAAAGAAAATATAAATTTCGTGTAAAAAGGTTTCTTTTTATCATATTCTTTTTTTATATAATATAGCAAAGCAAACGAGCATGCGGGTCACCTGGTAAGTGATCACCGCCGCCTATGACTACCCGCGACACTGTGGGTGTTGGGGGTGTGTTGCTAAGCCTTTGAGAAAATTGGGCACCGGATACCGCACTCACCGAACGAAACGCAGGAACATCGTCCCTACTTCACGTCGGTTTTCTGTGCGACGGACTACCGACGGACTAAATACTAATTTCACAGGTCGAGTCAGCCCAATAATCACTGTAGACAGAGCCTACAGCTAGACTCTACCACTCCAAAAACTGCAGTGTAATGCAATCATTATGTATACTTAATTATAATATTTTTTGTTAAGTTAGGTACATAAGCTTAGTAATTAGTACTGAATTCGTTTGTTAATACCAAAGTAGGTATTTACATAAATATATCAATCTATCGGCTGAATAAATTAATAAATAATTGATAAATTAAAGATAACATACGAAAACTTAAAAATTATGAGTCATGTTAATTTCGAAGCCGGTTAAGGCATTTTAATTTTGAATTGATAATTTTCTATTTTACCCACTAAAATGTATTTTTACTAGGTCAGTTCCTGTAACTACCGTGTTTCCATTTTTTCGGTTTTTTTCAATTACCTACAGTTTAATTTATCAAGATTTTTTTCCTTAGTTTTCTTTTACTGTACCTTTACCTTTATAACAGGAAAAAAGTGCTTAGATATCCTATATTCGAATACAGTTTATAATAAATTTCTTTCAATGAATAATTTTTTTACTAAGTAATTTAAAAAAAAAAGTTACTAAAGTATGTGTTTTTGTAACTTATTAAACTATTGCAAATAGCTGTTGATATGGAAATGATTTCTTTTAATGTGCTTGTTATCTTAATAGTTAAACCGTTTTTTTTTCAAATAAAATAAATTAGAAACAGATCAACCGCCACGTGAACAAAACAAGTAGTTCCCTACACCGAGGTTTTAACTATTAAGAATATTGAGACCGGTCGTTAAGGATCAACCAATACATATCATTATATCAACAAAGATCAGCTGATTACATAAACAAAATACTATTTAGGTATTCAATAGGTATATTGGCCGCAGTCAAGGTGAGTCAGTAGTAAGTTAGTTTAGATCCTATCCTTCCTACTAACCTTGGAACTATTACACATGATTTGGTTTAGAATCGCATGCGCACCAAACACGTAGGTTCAAATAATTCATTCAAGGTAATGTTTGATATTTACGTATTTTTGCTGTGTTCATAAAAAGATAACTAGTAGACACGCTTTTGATATGAAATGTTGCAAATTGAAGATTAGGAGCTAGGTGTAATTTAAATTAATATTAGTACATACGTGCGGTGTAATCTAATGCAACTTTATTGAAATTGAAGCAATGGACTGTTTAATGAAGCTTTATTAAAATATTTATTCTCTATAAATTAATTTAGGTATGTACTTGTTCTTTCACAACCCACGAAAATATTTTCTGTCACAAGGGTGATAGCAATAGTTTTTTTTACAATCATATTCAGGTTTTCCAAACAGCGGTTTATAAAAACCTCTGACACTAGATGAATATGAGCTGCAAATACTCACATTAAAACTGAAAATACATACATTCTTCATTATCTAAAAATAAGAATATAAATCGGTTTGAATATAAATCACTTACTTTCCGCTCTTCGGATTAACCCTGAAGTTAAATGCTTATCCCGTAAAAATGAGCTACTTTCCCGCTTTTACAAATCCGTTTAGTACCTACATAGCAACTTTCGCATTTATAATAAAAGGCAGTAAGATTAAATTATTGTGCATCTGCCAGTGTTACCATTAAACTAACACGATTTTACTACATACTTTGTACCTATACGATGGCCATTTGCACCTTTTAATCTTAGTTAAACAAATGTTATTATTTTGGGAACTTAAATAAATTATAGATACCTCTATTAAATTAAAGCGAATGATATTTACGTATAGCAATTTTAACTCTTCTAAGGAAAAATTCTGTTAATTATTGAACCATTGAACCTTACGGACGGGAAAAAACAGAATTTAAATAACAAAATACAACCGAAAGGTAGGTAATCAAGTTAGATATTTTTGAAAAAAAAAACTACTAAAGTAAAACGTTTTTAGTTTCTTAGCGTCTTTTGGCTCTAACCGGCTTAAAGGATTTAGAGAATTAGGTTAACCAAGACCAAACATATAAATATTAATAATTTATAAAAAAAAGGAATATGTAGTAATAACTGAAATAATCCGGCCATCAAGGGGTCATCGAACTTTACGCGCCAAAAAATACTTATTTTTAAGTAACCTTTTAAAAGTTCCACTATTATAACTTAAACTTGTTTTCGGTCCAGAATTTGCATTAGTGCAGTGTTTGACGAATTAGCCACAAATCAGGTTTTTATGTATTCAACTTAGTTCAGTTACGATTTTAATTTATTTATAACTAGTTTTGGCCCGCAACTTCGCATGTGTTAACTTCAGATAACACAATAAATACCTACTGACAAATATGGCGACTTTGCTTTATGTATTACAGAGATTTAACAGATTTAAGTATTTGAAAAGTAACGCCCCTTAGTTTTACATAGACATTTTAACCTAAGCCACACGTGCGTTAAAACAGCGTGCGACAACGAAACGCGCGTGAATCGGACAAAAAGGCGTGACAGGCGAGTTCGGGAGTGGTGCTGACGGAGCGACCACGCAGTGCAGTATGTTTTATAATATCATAGAATAGACGTGATGTTGCGTTGCGAACGCAGCCTTCGTGTGGACAGCACTCAGGTCCGTTGAAATCACTGCGGCAACGCTCGTGTGGCACCTCTCTAGGAGCCTAGAAGTAAGAACGTACTTAAAAAAGAAAACAAGTTTTGGACAACAAAATCAGGAAACTACATTTTTATATGCTTCTTATCTTAATACCAAAAATACCTGCTTAAACAAAGATGCTTTTAGGGTTCCGTACCCAAAGGGTAAAACGGGACCTTATTACCAAGCCTCCGCTGTCTGTCTGCCTGTCTGTCTCCAGGCTGTATCTCATAAACCGTGATAGCTAGAAAGCTGAAATTTTCACAAATGTTGTATTTCTGTTGCCGCTATAACAAAAAATAAAAAATTAACGGGGTCCCCATACAATAAACATGTTTTTTTCTTATTTTTTTGCTAAATATTAAAAACGGTAACTAGCAGACGCTTCAAATTTTCACAGAATATTTCCTTATATATTACCTTTCAAAATAACAATAAAAATCTTAATAAACAGGTAGAAAATGATAGTACGGAACCCTTCGTGCGTGAGTCCAACTCGCACTTGGCCGGTTCTTTATTTTAATTTTATCTAAATGTAACCTTCGTTTCTACGTTAAAAGAATCTTAAATGCCAAAACGGCAATTAATTAAATGTTGCAGAAATATTTTTAATTTACGAATTTTTATCTTTATTTTGGCACTCATCTATAAGTTTTTTAATTCCATAGCGATAGGAATAGGAATCACATACTTAGAGCAAAGAACAGGGCTAAAAAGTATATGTAATCTGTAATATGTTGGTGTCGCGATTTTAAACTTAACAAGGTGAATTTTGTACAGTAAATGATTTTCATTGGGCGTACGATGTATACCAAAAATTAGGATTTCAATAGTGTGGTGCACCATACACGTGGTTTTACGTACCGTACTAACTTAATTAATGCTGACATTATCATCTTGACGAACTCTGTGGTACAGCGGTATATAAGTATACTAGACTGTTAAGCGGGTGGTTCCGGGATCAATCCAAGGGTCAAGCCCATTTATTTGTAACCCTTCAGTCGTTTCTTTATAAACCTTAAGTTCTAACTTCGGGCAACATTAATAGCCACTAATGTAAGATGTTGCACATTTCTGGGGGATATTTCTATCTTAATAATAACTGAAAGGTGACTGACTGACTATAGTGATCTATCAACGCACAGTCAAAACCACTGGACGGATCGGGCTGAAGTTTGGAATGCAGGTAGATATTATGACGTAAGCATCCGTTAAGAAAGGATTTTGATCAATTATACCACCGAAGGGATAAAATAGGGGATGAAAGTTTGTATAACACTAAAATTTGCTGCGGGTGAAACCGCAGGCCGGAAAGCTATTAATGTAGGTATAAACTTGCTCAATGAGGGGAAGAACCGAAGCCTAGTTAATAAATAATAATAAATAGCCTATATATGTCCCATAGTTGAGCACAGGCCTCCTTCTCGGATAGCGAGAGGGTTTGAGCCGTAATCCACCACGCTGGCTCGGTGCGGGTTGGTGGATCACATGATGGATTATCATCCAGCCATGTGGGTTTCCTCACGATGTTTTTCCCTCGCCGTTAGTTAACGAAGCCTATTTAATTAAGCATAATTTAAATTAAGACATGGTAATAACGACAAACAGATGTTTTACACGAGTCATTGTATTTTATCCGCCTATTTTTTATAACAAGTAAATATATATCAATAGCATTAAATGTTTAATAATTATGTACTAATTCGAATGCCATTTAATCGCTAAACGCGATTTCATTAATTATTGTAGAGCTTTGGAATACCCACAGGGCGAGCCCTGAAATCATTAAGGGTTGGTGTTTCAATTGTCATTGTGATATGTAGTACCTATTTTTCTTTGTCACTGCAAATGTATGTCCAATGTGTTTATACGACGTGCAACGAAATCATATATTTTTTTAAATTAAATTTATCTGGGAAATGAAAAACCTGCCCGCAATTTTAAGTCTACGATTCCAAAATTTCACCATATTTTGCAAACTCCCGCCTTCTTCTAGCTCCGTAGGCCATTGAAACCTTTCAAGTAGACATAAAAAAATAGACTTGATCGTTCCGTGGTTTTGTAACGAATCATTTATCAGTTGCGTGGGCGCAGTTCGCGAGTGTACCTGCAAGCAGAGGCTGGTGTTAATAATGCAGTTAAATTATACCATCTGATCTTAGCAGCTGTGCTAACATAATATGTATTAATATACAAGGTGTATAAATAAAATGTGCAAATTTGGAAGGTGCAAGTGAGTTCCTGATAACCATGGACCGTGTCAAGTGTGCTGGGTACGTATTTTTATATGTTTCTATTATTAAGTTTGAGTAAGTACTTATAAGTACCTATGTGATGGCATAATAGGAATGTAGGAATATATAGGAAGTTATTATGAAAAACCAAAGTAGGTACACTGAAATGAAATTAGGAAATAACAAACCTACGTAAATATTATGTCTTACCATACCAAATCTTGGGTTAGGAAAAACGCGATAGATGTAAGTAGAAGGTATATTTTTTATAAATATTTTTCCTAATATATACTTTTTAGAAACCGGCACTAGGTACATCATGTAAACATATAATAAACAAAGGCGTGACTAATATTAACATAAATAAACTCACTTATTTCATTTGTAATATGGTTTTTAATTCATTTATTTACAAACAGTTCATTGCCAATTTTGGCCTTGTTACTAAACAAGGTACAAACGCAGGTAATATATGCAGATACGTCAAGTATAAATCGTCTACTAAATACACTTGGAAATTATTTAGATTTCGTTTTAGTATTGAAGGTAAGCATAAATGGCTTACGGAAAAAAGTAAGAAGGTTATTTTACTAATACCTAGCTAGAAAATAAACAAGTACCTATAGTAGTAGGAATAAATCTAGCTTGTGATAACACAAACTTTAATATTAAGCTAGATGAGAACTTTGGAGTAAATTAAACAGGTTTAAGATAAAATCTAATATTGCTTAAAGTATAAACTCTACAAAGAAATACTTTAGAATTAGATACAAGTAGGTAGTATTTTTGTTTGGCGAAGTTCATTTTGAAAATGTAAATGTTTTGATTTTTTTTTCATTATTAAAATCAGGCATATTTAGTAGCCGTGTACTCTTCTAGTCGTTTTTCTAAACTAGAAAAAAACTTTAAAAATATGTAATGTAAAAAATATTACCTAACTATGATATTATGATTTTAATATTTGATGACACATATAGTAGGTATACCAATTATTGAATTTTAATCCATTCTATACGTCTAATCATTATTACATAGTATAAATCCAAGTCGCTAATTCTGTCTGTTTGTATGTTTGGCTGCTATCTCCTCCTAAACTACGTAACGGATTGTAATGCGGTTTTCGTCATGTTTTATGGAATTTATTCATTTAAATTTGTAAATAAAGAAAATTTTGATAAAGTTATTTTGAGTTAGCTAAAATTCTACTTAACGGGAACAAGTCGCGCCAAATTACACCATTGCGAAGCGTGGGCGGGTCACTAGTATTACAATAAAAGTGGGTTGTAGATAATTATAATTACAATTAATAAAAAAAAAATTAGCACTCCAAAGCTGCATAATTAGAGCAAGATAACCTAAAACTATCCTATAAAAATACTTTTTAATAGGTAATAAATTTGTGTTGGTATTGTAATTAATTTTATAAAATATTTTTTTTAACTTAATCTCATTAATATCTAGCAAATTCATTAATAACTTTCTGACGTCAACTTTTGGTAACATTCCAAACCTTAAACGAAATATGAAAGACCTTTTTTTTGACCTTTTTGTTTGACCTTTTAAAGCACAAATCCACTTTGTTAATTAATTTAAAACTAGATTTTAAATGGCATACGTTCGATGTAATTCCTTTTTTATTTTCTTATTTGAAATGTGCCTTTATTATAACTGCAAAATTATATAAGTAAATCATGCTACCTTAAGATATTTTTAAATCTCTTTTAATGTGCAAATTGTATTAACATAATAAAGCTAAAAAAATAAAATCATCCTAGCATACATTCCTGGTAAGGAATTAAAGAAGAGAGAACATAGCCACGACCAAAAGTTGTTTTTTTCTGAGTTAAAGTTTTTTTGAGAGAAAAGTACAGAATTAAGTTTAATCTTTTGTTGTTTTATAGTTACTTTATTAGGTTACTATATATACTAAAATGATATTTTAGATGAAAATTCAACAATAATGACCCTATTCTATAAAAGGTCAAGAAACCTAGTGTTCGGCCGGTTTTTTTACATTACCTTCCAACTGTCCTGAAACAGTTCAAACAATCAAACTACCTCACCCAAACAATTCAAACCATAACAAAATCATACTAGAGGTAGATCGAGTCATCATTTAACGAAAACAAAATCCAGTTTTGAGATCCGTTTAGACGCACAAACTCGTACCCATATGACTTTTGCAGAGACAACCAAGAAACTAAACCAATATCATTTTTGGCTTAAGTTCTACTTATGTTATAACCGTGAAAGTTTGTAAGTAGGTATGTATGGATGTTTGTTACTCTTTCATGTAAAAACTACTGGACGGATTTTGATGAAACTTTACAGTAATATAGGTTAGATCACATCAGAATAACATATACTTTCTACCGCGTGAAAGCTTCTCTTTCCCACGGGAAACCGACTTCCACGCGAACGGAGTCGCGGGCGGCCTCTAGTTTATAATACTTCAGCATGTTTCTTCCTTTGTATCTTGATTTGTGACTACACGATGAACGCCATCTATGTTGCCACATATTGCACGTATGAATATATAAATTTGTATAAATTAGTAAGGTTCTATTGAAATCTACAATTTAGAAACAATCTAGAGACCTTATTCGCGTAAGAAACTCTATTACACTTGAACGACTTTCTGTTATTTACATAAACAAGATATAGATAAAAATCGCCGTGGTATCAAAGTTTGTTAGAAAAATCAGGAAGCAGTTAATTTGTTATTATAAATTACGTATATTAAAAAAAACAACTAGTCTTCATTCTATTATGAGTTCATTCTTGAGTTAGAAGCACTAATTTCAACAGCCTTACTGACTTATTAACGTTTGTCTTTATTCAATGTCTAACAAGTGAACAATCGAATGACGGTGCGTCTGAGCATCGTGAGAAAAATTACTGATTTATTCAAAAAGTCATTATCCTTCACTTGATAGTCAATTGACTAATAATTAGGCAGTTAGCCTAGTTTTTTGCAAAAATTAAATAGGTAACATAATTAAATTATTACTCGAATAGTTATTTTATTAAGTTACACAAAATTTTGTTTCTTTGTTCCATTATTTACGGACATACCTATTGTTTATTGCAGTGATTATTCGGAATAAAACGACAGCGCTTGCGACGAAACAAACAGAAAGTCTTTTTTAAACTCATCAATCAAAATATGTTAAAGTATGGTTATAATAATTGAATTCGTGTGTCTGTGTATGTCTCCAAAGTGACACGAAAGCGACAAAAATAGGCATTCCATTAATTATTTACATAGAGCCTAGAACTCGCTAAAGCTCTATTCGTAGCGTAACTAAGCGGTAGGTACTTCTTTGAATGTCTGACGCGAAACGCAATGACTGCAATAGGAACCTACTCGCCTATTCGAAAACAAAACAAATTAAAAATAAAGCTTTAGTGTTATGATCGAGGTTATGAAGGTAAGGCATAAAAGTAATAAGATTTTTCACACTCACAATAAACCTTTCAATCTTTATTAAAAACTAGTGGACGCCCGCGACTCCTTTCGCGTGGAAGTCGGTTTCCCGAGGGAATGAGAAGTTTTCCCGCGGTAAAAAGTACTCGATATGTTATTCTGATGTATAACCTATATTACTGTAAAGTTTCATCAAAATCCGTCCTGTAGTTTTTACGTAAAAGCGTAACAAACATCCATACATACATCCATCCATATCTACATCCATACATATATACACACAAAATTTTACGTTTATAATATTAGTAGGACTTAAGGGTATAAAGCAGTCACACCTCTTTTAACCTATTTTCCACATTTTAAAAAAAAGTAGTAACTATGTAAATGATAACATTCAGAAAAAGATTTTCGGTTATGTTGTTATTTTGTGTTTGATCAAAGATTTTAATGCGAAACTTGGCCCGACCATCTTACCCATTAGAAACGTTACCAATTCTTAACGTATAATAAAATTATTGATTTGACATTCTACACTTCGCAATGTTTTCTACAACAGATTCTTGCTTGTCATAGTAAACGATTGGTTACTGAGGTCAGGTCAGTCGCTAATGTGCGACTTTCAGATGTTACATAAAAACTTAAGCGGCCAAGGGCGAGGTATTATCGACCATAACACTATTTTTTTCCCGGGTCGAAAGGTAAACTGACGGCTTGTGCGTTTGCTAACTTCGAAGTTAAAAAAACATTTTAAAACAATATCTTGTAGTGGTACATAAATAGTCGATTTAGAAGTGAGTCATACGTGTGTGCAAATCTTATTCATTATTCATTAGCTTTGATTTAAACATATTTAAAAAAAATCAAAGAAACTAAGTAATTTTTATTTTTAATAACAGTTAACATTTGTTCAGATTTACGTATGAATTTAAAGTATTCAATCAAGTACCTTCTACGTTCATGCTTTACATTGAATAAAATTTATCACAACTTTAATAAAAGATACAATTATTATATGAATTATTGCACATACATCAAGGATTGGTCAAGAGCAGACGTAGATATGTACTAGTAAAATGTGGCATAAATAAAATTCAATGCCAAAAGCGGCATACTCGAAATCACCCGAGTGGTTTAATAAGTAATGGTCCTTTATGGTCAATTACAAGGTGGAAAGCTAATAATTAATCACCCTGTAGGTATAGGTATCATAAAATTTTCTGACAAGCTTATTTTCTTTGTACCTATATTTACAGAGGAAGGCATTATAATTAATTAGGGTTAAAAGTCTTTTTTTCTTTAATTAGTTATTATTTTAATAATGACGTGCGCAACATTTAAGTTAGTCGCACTTTTCACTATAGTGTCAGATAAATATAAGTAAAAATAAGAAAACTAAAAAAAATATGTTTTGTTACTATAGCCATTATAACTATTTCTTCTCCTATTTTTAAAACATTTAGTACTAGTGGCCGCCCGCGACTCAGTTCGCGTGGAAGTCGGTTTCCCGTGGAAATGAGAAGTTTTGCGCGGTAAAAAGTATCCTATGTCCTTTCCCAAGTTTAGTTCTATCTCCATACCAAATTTCATCAAAATCGGTTCAGTGGTTTAGGCGTGAAAGCGTAACAGACAGACAGACAGACAGAATATTTTTTTCTGACAAAATTATGTAGTAAAAACGTTAAAATAATAAATTTTAGGTAATAAACGTGACATAATTAAAGTAAAAATACCTATTTTTCAATATTTTTTTTCATTGTTATATTTGATACCATTAATAAATTTCATTCAAAAAGCCCAAATTTAGGAAAAACATAGTTTTAGTTTATTCGTTCATTACTAGTCAAATGCATTCATTCAATGACTCTTTTGGACTCAATTCCTACTATTCTGAACAAAAAAGGTACAGTTTATGGAATTACTGCAAAATAAAAATATATTCTCGTTGTTGTCAATTAGAAGCAGTTTAAATTCGTAGTGTCGCCTCCCGATCCAAATTGGGTACTTCGTTAAAGAAAAAAGATGCACTTAGATACCGTTAGTGTAGGTACCGAAGTGCATTGGACAAGTATTAAAATAAAAACCGGCCAAGTGCGAGTCGGACTCGCGCACCGAGGGTTCCGTACAAACCTGCAAAAACTACTTAAAATTTTAAGCTTTTCGGAATTTTTCTGTTACCTGTGCTGTAAGCTATTGCTTCTTACCAAATTTCGAGATTCTATGTCAACGGGAAGTGGTCTTTAGGTTTTAATTCCCGTGCGTGTAGTTGCGAGTTTCAAAATATGCGGTATCAATGGTTGTACTTTTGCGTTTTGCGTTTTTGCGTTGACTTAGATTTTTTTTTTCACGGGTTAAAGGCAATTAGATCTAAGTATTAGATATGAATTTCAACTTATAAGTTTATATTTATTAAAAAAATATATATTTTGTAATGTAACTAAAAATTTAAGGTTTTCGGAATTTTTCCTTTATGTGTGCTATAAAACGTTGCTTCATGCCAAATTTCAAGATTCTAGGTCGACTGGAAGTACCCTTTAGGTTTTGATTCCCTTGCGAGTACTTGCGAGTTTCAAAATATGCAGCTTAAATGCTGTTTCTTTTGATTGCGTTGACATAGAAGTTTGATTTTGTTACAGCTTAAAGGTATTATAGACCTGAGTATTTGGTTTGAATTTCAATTTAATACCTCTACGCATTTATGAGGAAATGGGTAGTAAGGTTAAAATTACTAAAAAAAATATATTATGTGATGTAACTAAAAATTTATGGTTTTCGTAATTTTTCCTTTATCTATGCTATAAGACGTTGCTTCGTACCGAATTTCAAGATTCTGAGTTCACGGGAAGCACCCTGTAGGTTTTGATTCCCTTGCAAGTGTCGACTTGCGGCATAATTTGCGGCATAAACGGCTGTATCTTTTGATTGCGTTGGCTTAGAAGTTTGATTTTTTCACAGCTTCAAGGGACAGTAGACCTGAGTAATTGATATAAATTTCAGCTTCATACCTCCACGCGTTCCTGAGAAAAAGGGTCTTGACAGACGGACGGACGGACAACAAAGTGATCCTATAAGGGTTCCGTTTTTTTTCCTTTTGAGGTACGGAACCCTAAAAATACTGTACATATCTGCATTTTCATTACATAGTAAAATCCTAGTCGCTAATAGTATCTGTGTGTATGTTAAGGTACTGCTTTCTCCAAGTAAGCCACGTAACAGATTTTTTAAAAATTTTAAATTCTTAAAAAAAAGTTTTAAATTATTTCAATGTTTCGTGAACAAGTCGGCCAACAAATTACATCACTGCTAAGCATGGGTGTGTCACTAGTATTGGAATAAAAACATCTCATTAGTAGGTACATGTCAATTTTTTTATCTATATTAAGGCACCCTTTAATAAGTTACCTCATACTTAGCAACATTTTTTTTTTCAAACCAATCATTTATTAAAATGTTTTATTATATTTATTTCATTGATATATAAATATTAATGTTAATATTACTAAAAAATATAAAAGTTGACAAAATACTGAATGAATCATTTTACATTGGTGTTGTATTTCAGATTGGTATGGGGGCTATTAGCGGTCCTGTCTTCCACGATGTGCACGCGCAGCTCGCAGCCAAATATCGTGTTCTTCCTAGTTGACGATATGGTAATTCAATTTTATTAATCTAACTTAACCATATCCTTATCTGAGTAAAGAGGGATCTATTGGAAATTACCTTTGAAAGTGGAGTAATAATAGGGCAGTAAAAAATTCAAAAAGTAGAATCAAACTCGGAATCCTAGCTAAGAAACTGTAAACTTGTGAATACCTTTATTTTGGAGATATCGCACTCACCGAACGAAACGCAGGAACATCGTCCCTACTTCACGTCGGTTTTCTGTGCGACGGTGGTATTTCACCGGCAGAATCAGCCCAGTAATCGCTGCAGACAGAGCCTTCTTCTAAACTCCACTCTAAAAAGTTTTAAATGTCCTTCCAAAAGTCTCATTAAATCACATGATTTTCAATTTTGAGACATACATCAGCACACAGTTTCTACCTATTCTACCACAAAAAGCCAGCTAATCTTTTGAAACCGCTCCATCCCCAGGGTTGGGACGACGTGTCGTACCACGGCTCGGATCAGATCCAGACCCCCAACCTGGATGCGCTGGCGCTGCAGGGCATCCGCCTGCAGCAGTACTACAGCGAGGCTATATGCACACCCGCTCGCAGTGCGCTGCTCACCGGGAAGTACCCCATGAGGATAGGTCAGTTTTATTTAATATTCATTTAATGAAACGTGTTATTACTTGAAATTAAACTCATTTTAACGGGTTTTACGCGTTTATTTTATTATTTTTGATTTTCCGACGTTTCGGCATTTTTGCAAATGCCGACTAGACTGAGATGTTTGACGTCTTCATAGAGTAAAGTAAAAAACGATTTTTCGAATTCACCGCCATCTGTTTCGTAATTCGTCGGAAAAGCAAAAATAATAAAATAAACGCGTAAAACCCGTTAAAATGAGTTTAATTTCAAGTAATAATAATCGCGTAAATCTAAGAAGTTATATTGAAACTTGTTATCTTTAAATAGTTTACTTAGTTTTGGTTTTGAGCAGAATTGTCGTAAGAAGATTTATTAACTCTACGTGTAGAAGTCCCAAAAATCCTCTTCCTCTTCCTCTATAATACCTACCTTAGTCTGGGTACCTAACTAAAAAGACTAGATATTTGAGGCGAATCATTTATTAAACAACATACAAATAAACAACATACAATTATTATTAATAATCCAAAAGAACAAACTAAAGCAGGTTTAATTTTGTATAAGTGCCATCTATGCGTTGACAAATCAACTATAATAGGCCTGTCAGGAACACTAGTGAACACTACGTACCTTAGAACTAGAGTAGAGTCTACGTGCAACTATTACTAAAAGTAGGTATTGCCGTAAAAATATTGAAGTTTAATCCCTTACATATCACTGTTTGCGCAACCATTCATTAATTCCAACAAAAGTATCCTTATCCGCAGATCCAACTACAACTGTTTACAATTCCTAACAAAATATCTCTACTCTACTTTTCCCTTTTCACACAACTTGAATTCCGCTGGCAGGTATGCATGGCCTGCCGCTTTACAACGGCGAAGACCGAGGCATCCCGCTCACGGAGCGCCTGCTGCCTTCCTACATGAAGGCTCTGGGCTACAGCACGCATTTGGTGGGCAAATGGCACGTCGGCATGTCCAGGGAGGAATTCCTGCCCACTGCGAGGGGATATGATACACACTACGGCATGCGGGGCGGATTTGTAGACTATTACACGTATCAGAAAGTTGAAGAGGTATTTTGCACTGACTTTTAACCACGGCTTTGTAAGGTTAACTTTATGCGGTGTTTATAGTTATTGAAACCCATGAAAACATTCGTAGGTCTCAATAGATGTGGTACGCATGTAATTAGAACCATACCGATGTAGGTACGTTTTGAAATTGGTTGTATTGACATAATTTGCGTACCAAATTGGGACTCATGGTGTTGCCGGTATATTAGAAAAATAAAAAAGTATATATTTTTTTCTTTGAACCTACATAATATTAATGTATAAACAAACAAAGCTGATAATATCATTATAGTTGCTTAATTCAGAATAATAACTAATAATGAAATAGATAACATTATTAACTGCCTTTTAACATGCTGTTGTTCCGAAACAGACATATAGCTGCAAGCAAAATTAAGTCATAAGTTCTTGCAGACTCTACATGATATTGCACATCTTGTATACTTAACTATTATAAAGTTGAAGGAATAATTTGCTATGTTATTAATTCAGCTTGATATATGAGGCAAGTAATTGAAGATACATGACAGATATTTGTGAAATAAAAATCTTAAGTACTTAGGTACTGTTAGCATACAATATTAATTGGACTTAAGATTTAACAAATCCTTAACAAATCGTGAAATATTGGAATATACAACATTTAACCGCTCTCAGATTCGATCCAAATCTACGCGACGAGTGTCCGATAACCATCTGTTTTATATCTAGAAGTACCTATACGAAGCTTCGAGCGAATAACTATTAATTTTTAAGCATTGTAAAGCTCAAACTGTTGTTATAAATATATTATTAATTTATGTTGATATTATTAAAGTAAATTTAAACAAAATACATTAAGTAAGTTATTTAAAGATTAAATAACAATAATATCTCTATTTTCGTGAACACAGATGTTTGTATGATAATATTTTGTTTAAAAAAAACTTTTTTTATTACCTATCATTTAAATATTTAATGTGTGAACAGTCGAAAAATTTCGTCAAGGGTAATTGAAGGGGAATTGAATTGAAATGAATATTAATTTTAAAATGCATTTAGTTTTTATACTTACCTTCATAATTCAAATTTTAAATTCCAACATACCTAAATACCTATACTTTATAGAAATTTTGCTCTTCTGTCAAACAAAACAGACATTTTTACCACCGCAATATAGTTATCCAAATTTGGTATTAAGGTTCTTTATCTGATTTTTAAGTTGATTTTTCTTAAAAGTTTTTTCGAATAAAAAATTATTAACATCTCCACAAGATTGACATTCTTGCAGTTTACTAACGCAGATGTGTCAATTTTAATGAGCTCACCCACCTATTTTGTTTCAGTGGCCAAATGGACGTCTGCTCTTTGGTTTGGATTTGTTTGACAATGACATTCCACAAGAAAATGAAGCTCGGTACGCCATCGACGCGCTTACAGACAGAGCTGTCCATCGTAAGTTTTGTTTCTTTTGTTTTTAATGTGCAAATTTTAACTGGGGTATCTATACCAAAAGCCACTTTTCGGTAGGTTCCATTCATAAACTCTACATATAGAGTGAAGTTGTGACTTTCTTAGCTGACCTATAACTGTGTAGCCTTTTCGTGTAACAAATTTGAGCATGATTTTACAAATTATCACTTTTATAAAAAAAACCTAAGTTAGTACTACTAGCGCTTACTAATCAAGGCACTGCTTGGTTCTATCCGTGCCATCCTATTAAGTTCTATACTGTCCTCCGAGCGGAACCTCTCAACCTGTTAACCTTCTCTCATTGCCCCCAGTGATCCGCAGCCACAACCAGTCGCAGCCGCTGTTCCTGCACGTCGCGCACAACGCGCCGCACGCCGGCAACGACGGCAGCGCGCTGCAGCCGCCGCCCGACCGCGTCGTCAGCAACAACCACATCGCCAACTCCGACAGACGACTATACGGACGTAATATACGATAGATCGTTATCTTCGTCAGTGGCAGTATCATCATCATTGTCATTACCATCATCAGTATCGTTATCATTATCATCATCATTTACATGTCTTAATCGCTAATCGTGTCGGTTTGTATGTTGATCTACTATCTCCTCCTAAACAACGCAACGGATTTTAACGCGGTTTTCACTATCTTTTTTCACTTAAATTTGAAACTAAAAATAATCAGAAAAAGTTCCATTATATTATATTAGCTTAAATATAATGTATCTTGAACAAGTTGGCCAAAATTAGTGTGTAAAAGTGGGCGGATATACTATAGATTTTAGACGCGGGTTTCTGGATCAATCTCAAACTATCAGTAATGCTTTTTTGTTAATCCGCGTTTTTCGTCTCAATAAACTCGTAGATAAATATAGATTATTAAAATTCCAATTCCTAAGTGGATGAATTTGAGACCCTGCCTATATTTTGATACAGAAACTTTATACAAACAAGAGCTGCCTGTTATTTAAGCTTTGTTCAAATGGTGCAAGTTGCAAAAATTAAATTATGTTAAAAATATATTCAACTAACTCTATATCGTCATGTCTACTCAGTCTACGTTATATTCAGGGTAGGTGCGAACCTACCAGTGATGAAAGTTTGTGAACATTATCTGTAAGGTAAAATTAATTAGTTTCCGCAAATTGTTACAAACATTCAAACACAACCTTACAGACAACCAGACCATCGAAAATAATATTCAAATGCCTCTGTTAAATTATAGACTCCAATTGCTTTTAACTCAGCGGACGATTATTAGTTGAAAGTTTAGTCTTTCGTGAAATATAACTATAACCTATATATACTCCTTTCAAATTTTGATTGCCTTTATTACTAGCTTCGTAAACTTCAAATTGCCTGCTAAATTGTTTCACAAGCCATTGTATTCTCGTAATTAAGCTCTTGGTCTAGATTTTAATAGCTTGCTAATTGTTGTTTCCTATTTCAGGTATTATTTCTCGCCTGGATGAAAGCATGGGACAAATTGTTAAGGCTTTGGCGGAGATGGATATTTTAAAAGATACCATCATTATTTTCCAATCAGATAACGGTGCGCCCACCACTGGACAATACGCTAATTGGGGAATCAATCTACCATTTAGGGGGAAAAAGTATACTCCTTGGGAAGGAGGAGTAAGAGTTCCAGCATTTATGTGGCACTCGTCATTCCAACCCCAAGTTTGGCATGGTCTGATGCATATCACAGATTGGATGCCAACCCTGATAGCTGCCGCCGGTGGAACTATCTCGGCTAACATAGACGGCGTCAATCAATGGGACTCAATAGTTCAAAACACTGACTCTAAACGTCGAGAAGTCCTAATTGCCATCGAGTCAGAAATAGGATATGCAGCGTATCGAGCTGGCGACTTCAAAGTAATTGTTGGCAATTTATCAACAGTTCCTAATGGCTTCTACGGAGCAGAGTTTCTTGTAAATAGAGCGAAGACTCCAGATTATTTTACAGCACTGAAAAACTGTGATACAACTAAAGAACTAGAGAATCTCGGGGCCTATTTTGACCGTCATGAAGTTCAGTCCATGCGTAGGGACTCTGCAGTAAGACAAACGGATCCAGTGAGAGATACCACGCTCTGTATTCCTTCTACAAGTAAGTCTGAAGTAAAATCTTAATATTAAATGTTCAACATTACGCCTATTTATATCAAAGTTCACACCCGTAATGCGTGGTGTTATTTTTAACGGGTTTAAGATGATCCACTAGTTGCAAAAATATTTCTTAAGAACGCTTGTTAACATGTTTTCCGATCTTCGATGAGGTCTTTGCGACTTGGTCCCTTGTATTTCAATTTCGTTCAACATTTGATTAATACCTAGTTCGCGTGCAACCACATATAGATTCTACGGATTTTTCAGTTAAAGTTGTCCTTTCAGCCAAGGGTTGCCTCTTCAACGTGCGTCGAGATCCCACCGAGTCCCACGATCTCTGGTACCGTGCTAACAAGATCGCCAACCTCCTGACCGCCCGCCTGCGATCCCTGTGGGCCCAGCAGTGGAGACGACCGCCAACCAAACTAGACGACGCCAGCGACCCAGCCAACTACAACTATATATGGCTACCCTGGATATATAACAATGACGAATATACCAACGACTACGACTACCAACTTAGCAAAGCATTTGAAGAACAAATAACGAACAATACGGAAACAAATGACAATGCCGCTGATATAGATTGTGATGGAAGCAGGAAATTGTCTATTTCATGTTGGGATAAAAGTCTTTTCTAATTTTTGAACGAAGACGTAAAATAAGTAGGTAATATAATTTTAAGTTTAACTTTTTTTGTATATAGATTTAAAAAGCAATGCATTTAATAAGACAACTTTATCTAAGTAGGTACTTAAATAGGTTAGGTTACGTAAGCTTACTTTTATTTACTTCAATAGGTTTTTAGTTCAGAGCTTTAATAAGCTGGCGTCGATGAAAGAAAATATTATACTTGAGCAATGTTAGAGGTAGCAAAACTGTTTTCATAAAAAATTGCTACCCATCCAGACAACAATTTTTAGTTGAACATTGTATTAAAACTATGTCTGCACTGGAAAATAAGATGTCAGCTTTTCAAATAAAAATCCCTGTCTTCCAACCTAGATATTTCATTTCATCATATATCAGGAAACCTACTAATTTCCTTATTTATTATATTCGTACCTATTTAGGTACATTTCGGCTACAAGGAAGTTATAACAATGTTTAGGTTTGGTTTCTTAACATATACAGGGCCTATAGGTAAATCCACTATCTACTATCCGAACTTTTACCATTTGGGAGATAGTAAATCTTATCATTTCCCTTGATTTGGCAAACCAAATCCACCGTTAAGAGTTTGTTATTTTGGATTAAAAAAAGATTACGCCCCGTAAAAATTGTTTTGTGAGTAAAAGTAATCATCCATCTTTTGCGTTAACTGGAACATCAACAGGCTTAACTATTTTACCAAAAAACAATTGAAACTAATCTTTTTTATTTTTTAGAACGAGTCCGGTTCAGGTCAAAAGTCACAAATGAGTCAAGTAGTAGGGGAAGGGGGGGCATAACGGGGACGTTAAGGGAAATGAACAATAAAATAATGAACAACATATATTTATTAATTAAAACTTATCACAACCCTTTGGTTATTTATTAAATTATCATTTGGCATAGAATTTTTGGCACAAATGTTTTTAATTTTAAAATTTCGAAACCCTGTCGAAAACCCCATCGTGCCCCAGAGTAGGGGCAGTATGGGGTACCCGATTAGGGGCAGTACGGGGTATACGATTATTTTGTCTGACAGAATGAGTATATGTGGATTTCTTCAATATTTTCGTCATCAACACCTGCACGGGCTGTGTGGGCCCAATGTCCACATGGGTGACAGGCCACCCAACCTTCCGAAGACTTCAAATAAGTGCTATTCAAGTCCACGCAATAAATGCATAATGCGTCGTCGTCTACATTTTCAACGTCAGAGCGAGGTTTCTTAGTTTTTTGTTTCCGGTTTTTCTTCAACCACTCGTCATTTGTATTTGTACACTTCTTCGTCCGTTTCAGTTGTTGCCGTTCTTCTAACTCGTTTTTATTTTAATTATTATGGTATATACATACCCCATCGTGCCCCACAATATTGTCCCCATTATGCCCCCATGTCTAACATTGTTTAAAATAACCTACAAATAAAACAGAACAATAGTTAGAGTGATTTTGATCAAAACATTATCATTCATAATATCGCTAGATAAACACCACCAAAAATGAAAGCAATATCACAAACACTTACCTTTTTACATGCATTTTCTTATCACACAAAATTAGATCAGAAGACGTCGAAAAAAGTTTTTTGTTTTAAAAATCAAACGCGTGCAGCCTTCTCGCTGGACACTTAGGGACTGAAGACTGATTCAAAATGGCCGTTTATTAGCGAAAACAAATGACCGCTAGTGAGTGTAGTTACTCGTATGCGTGGGGGGCCCCGTTGTGCCTCGCGTCCCCGTTATGCCCCCCCTTCCCCTACTGCTGCCTATCATACCTAAATAAACTATACGACTCTCGATTTCGTTTCAGTAATATAATACTGAGCTCCTGACATCTGCGTAGGTACCTGACCTTTAAAGTTTTATGATAATAATTACATGTGGAATGATAAGCAGATAGGCAATTACAAAACAATCACAACTGAGTAATTCATATGATTGGTCGGGCTGATGTGTAGAAGTATTGTATCGTTTTTTTTATGATTTTACCGGCAAAGAGCATTTTATAAACAAAATGTCGCTACTATTCGCTCTTACCAATAAAAATAAAGCATTTGTCCACTACACTTTATGCAGTAGGTACCTAAATGCAGTAGGTACCTAAATGAAGTAAATAAAGAGTAGGGTAAAACTGGGATAGATGCCACATTGGGATAGATGTCCTATTCATTAAAAAATCAACTTCCCAAGAACATATCATGAAATGCATTATTAAATACAAAAATACTAGTTAATAAGTACAAAAACTAGGCAAACTGTTGTGCCAGGCGAACGTTTTAGCTTGTAAGATTAAAAATATTCCCCTGGTATCTTTTGAAGTAAATATTGGATTGCAATTTATTTTGATTGTATTCACATATCGTTTATTTGAGAACATATTGAAGTGTTTATTTATGGATTATCTTTAATTGGTTTTACTTAAAAAACGCAATGGCAACTATCCCTAGAGAAAAGGATAGATGCCCTTCAAGGCTATGCTAATATTAAGCTTCAGCAAGTGTCGTCGCCCAATACACCGGTTATGAACACAAGAATAGCAGCTGTCAGCACTGCCAAGGACTAGGCGACTTCTTATTTGTCTTATCATTGCGGGGAAGATCAAATCCTCAACCAGTACTTGCCATATCTACCTATAGTAGATATTTTCCCTAGTCTAAAAATACCCATGGTATTTAAAGTAAATTTTTTAAAAGAACATTATTGTGAAATTGCTGTGGCTAAGGTAATAAATAATATACAGGGTGTAATCGTTAAGTGTGCACAGGCGATTTTTCCGTAACTATTACAAATATCAAAAAGCTTTAAACTGATATCGAAAGTACTTTACCTAATGAGTAAAATAACACTAATAACTTTTTAAAAATAAAACGAGAAATATCCTAAAACTTTACACTAAACTCTCCCATACATTTTATTTCTTAGTAGGTAAGTACCTACAAAATTTTGTATTCAAAGCAAATGTTCGAAGTGACTTCCTTGTTGTGCAGGACCTACAATGACGAGCTCTATTTACAGTTTCTAAGTGAACTTTTCTTTAAATTTACGGAGTAATTAAAGCAATTGCACGAAATACACGATTCTGTAACTCTTCTAGGCTATGTAATCGCTCAGCGTACACGTGACGTCTTTGACAAATCCCCATAGGAAGAAAGGCGTGAGATCCGGTGATCTGGCAGGCCAAGGGGTTGCACTATTATTAGCTATTAAGCCATTAAAATGGTTTCGTAATAAATTCATCACAACATTTGTACTGTGTGCACGTCCTCCATTTTGTTGAAAAATTATCGATGTTCTTTCATCGTCTGTAATTGGTTCTTAGCATATCGTTTTGTACAAAGGTGAGATATCTCTGGCCAGTTAAGTTTCCACTGTAAAAATATGGCCCAATGATCCGATCTCCAAGAATCCCACACCACACATTAATTAAGAATCGCACCTGAGCTCTAACTTCAGTAGTTTGGCAAGGATTGTCAATTGACCAATAATACGAGTTTTTTCTATTGTAAATGCCGCAGTTTGAAACATCACTTTCATCGGTCCATATAATTTCCCTTACATTGACATAACTGTTGACTAGCCAATCACAATAGACCAGCCGACGAGCAGGCTCATCATTGTGCAGCGTTTGAGTAGGTTTTATCGTAAATGCTTTACAGTTCTGTTTTTTTATCTCTACTATCTCATACTAAATGTATGGGAGTGTTTAATGTAAAGTTTTTGGATATTTCTCGTTTTATTTTTAAAAAGTTATTAGTGTTATTTTACTCATTAGGTAAAGTACTATAGTTACGGAATAATCGCCTGTGCACACTTAACGATTACACCCTGTATAGATATTGTGAGGTATTTCATTGTTTTAGTTACTACTAGCGCCATCTATCTTACTAGTGGTCAGTCGCAAATGAATATTTTGCTACTTTCAACGCCATCTATCTCGGAAGCATGGTACCTCAAGTCAACCATAGACCATGCGTAGAAGCTCCATAGATAACGAATGCAACGGATTGTCAGTAGTTCGGTAGGGCGGAATTGAAGGGAACACACTTCCTGGTCCAGCCGCGCGATGGCACCACTGATGTGCACTGACTCTAATAAGTAAACATCATGGCCGACGAAGAACTTATGTTAGGGAAATGAAAATTTATTTCCATCCCAGACATATATATAAATAAAGTTATATTATATATGGCAATAAAATAATATTGCGACTATAACTTCAGATATACAATATCCTACCTTTTAAGTTGGATCAAAGTGCACACGGAGCAGTTTTTTTTTTTTAATCTAATAGGTAAGTAGGTAGTTTAAGAGCCAATCGCGGACAAATAACGGACACGATTTTTTTATATATAAAGATGATCAAGGAAATGCATATCTTTAATTATGGTTATTTCTGCACTATAAAATCTTCTTACGAAGGTGAATAAATTATTTTATGCTAACACTAGTGGCCGCCCGCGACTCCGTTCGCGTGGAAGTCGGATTCCCGTGGGAATAAGAAGTTTTCCCGCGGTAAAAAGTACCCTATGTCCTTTCCCAGGTTCAGTTATTTCTACATACCAAATTTCATCAAAATCGGTTCTGTGGTTTAGGCGTGAAAGCGTAACAGACAGACAGACAGACAGACAGACAGACAGAGTTACTTTCGCATTTATAATATTAGTAGGGATTGTGATTACTTTTTCTTATTGACTATTGAAAAGGGCGACTTTTCTAAAAATAGTATCAGCTAGAGAAACGAATACAAATAAATATAACTGAGCAAATAAAGCTAACTTATCTAACCCGGTTTTACCCTAAGTATCTATCAGTGGCTTACAAACACTGCGTGCATAATCACGTATATTGTATCTTATTATTATTTCTTTAACTCGATAAAAACACAAAATCCAGTTGAAATGCAGTGGCTTGTTAGTGCGTTAAGTGTATGGATTGTGACAAACAAATATGTAGCAGCAAATGAGAGCTTCGTTTATAAAAATGCAAACATTGTGTTTATCATTGCCGATGATTTGGTAAGTTCATTAAGATTTTTAAAATTCGTCTAGAAGTAATCAAAAAATAGACATATAATCTAAGCAATTTGCCTACCTTCTAATTAGATGCTTTTTTTGTTAAAAATACCATAAATAGTTAGTAATTTAAAACCAACAATGCCAACTTGTATTCCATTTTTACATGCTTACCTAGGTCTATAATTTGATGTAAACTAGAATGTACCTAAATATGAATCCCGATTTTAATACATAGAGCTTCTAACAAAATTATACTTAGTAACTTGAAAACATAATAAATAGGTACTTCTAATTTGACCATTGACCGCTTTTTAGGGATGGGACGACGTAAGTTTCCACGGATCCAATCAATCATTCACTCCCAACATAGACTTGTTGGCATACACTGGAATTGCCTTGTCTCGGTACTACAGTCATAGCGTCTGCACACCGTCCAGAAGTGCCTTACTCTCTGGAAAATATGCACATACCTTGGGTAACTAGTTCACCTTTTTAATATTTCTTTTTATTTTATCCAAGTAGGTAAATACAGTTTTAATCACCAATGATTGAAAGATCACAGTAGGTCTTTCAGCTCTATTCAAAACCTTGATTGGACCTAAATGTTGTTTTGTTGTTACCTTTATTTTTTTAAGGCATGCAAGGGTATCCCTTGACAGGCGGTGAGGATCGCGGGATACCAACAAATGTGAAGCTTTTACCTCAATATTTAAAAGACCTAGGTTACAGAACCCATTTAGTGGGCAAATGGCATGTGGGTCATAGCCGTAATGCATACCTGCCGACTTCGAGAGGTTTCGATTCACATTTTGGACACCGTTGTGGATATGTTGACTACTATGATTATACTTTAGAAGAGACGGTAATTGTTTATGTTAATAGGTAGGCTTTTAAGTCGCTTACTGTGGAAGTCCAACAACATTTCTATGAAGGGCTGAAAATATTGTGATTAAGTTTTAAAGATAAAACATACGAGTACATACCTACCCAGACGAAATTGATATGAAATCGTTTGCATAATCACGATTTATCTCGTCTCAAGTGGATGTTTATCTCCTTTACGAAATCATTTTTTTGAGGTGTTATATACCTAATGTTAATCGTTTTACCTAAAAATATAAATCTTCTGTTTATTTGTATGGGTGTTCATGATGCAAATTGGTTGGTTGGATTTGGTTATGTTTTTGGGAACACTGATTTTAACCTATAAGTATACATATCATATGAATATAGTATTGATAACCCAAACAAGATATCTCGTATTATTTTTACCGTAAATATCTCGTACCTATCACTTTCTTTACACACAATAACTTTAGGGAAAATAAAATAATCATTTGGTTCCTTATTTAAATCTATGTTATTCTTTTTTTTTATTCTAGTGGGATATCGGACCTGTAAACGGATTTGATTTGTATAAAAATTTTACTCCAGCTTGGGACGTGGAAGGCTATATTACAGACGTCTACAACCAAGAGGCCTTATCAAGTAAGTCTGGAAAATATTGTGTTAAAAATTAGAACCTTAAAGATAAAGCACTACAAATAGGTATATGAATAATAAGATAATCTAATGTAAAGTTTTTTACAGTCATACAAAATCATAATACCACTAGCCCCCTATTTCTAATGGTAGCACACAATGCTCCCCACGCGGGCAACGATGGCAGCATTCTGCAGGCCCCACCGGAAGTTGTCAGACAAATGCGATATTTAGAAAATGCTGAGAGGAGGTACTTCTCAGGTAGACAAAATCGCATAAGGTACTTACCAATTTAAATTCAATGTAACATTTATACGTGTTTAATTTATTTCGTGCAGCCATGGTTCGAAAACTTGATGAAAGCGTGGGTGATATAGTTACCGCATTATACGAGAAACAGATACTCGATAACACCATCATAGTCTTCACTTCTGACAATGGCGGCATGACGTCAGGACTGTCAGGAAACTTCGCATCCAACTGGCCTTTACGTGGAGTTAAATTCACACCTTTTGAAGGAGGGACTAGACTGCCAGGCGTCATATGGACTCCAACTATTCAAAAAAATATATGGGACGGATACATTCATAGCATCGATTGGCTGCCAACCCTGCTTGGTGCTATTGGTGCAGAAGCCATTATCGACAGTGATGGAATCAATCTTTGGGATGACATCACAGCGAACAGAGCTTCTAAAAGAAATGAATTTTATGAAATTGATGATTATGATAATATTTACTCTATAACATCAGGACCTTACAAATATATCAGAGGAGATTTGGCAGGCAAGAATATCAATCATCAAGGTGCTGATTTACGAGGATTAATTGAAAACAATGCGCCAATATATGTTGATCTCCTCACGGAGAGTAAAGTTTATTCTGTGTTGAATTCAATAGAAAAACCTTTTAACTTGGAACTCATATCAGTAAGAGAGAAAATACAAGTTAATTGTACCACACAGAGTACAAAGAAGTTGCCTCTTTGTTACCCTACTCTTGGTGCGTTTACAAACCTTCTTCTTATCTTCTGCTTTATAAAGTTAAGTTTCTCTGTTTTACTAGCTTTATTTTTATAGATCGTGGGTGCCTGTACAATATACATAATGATCCATGTGAACTGAAGGATATTTCGGTGAACCAACCAGATATAACTAATTTATTATCTGTAAAACTAAATGAAGAAATAAAGAGAGCAATTCGAAGACTGCCACTTATAAGACAAAAACGGGGACTGCCAAAGCTACAAAACTATACATGGCATACATTTGCAGAATCTTCTGGATGAAGTACTCGTAGGTAGGGCTTGAATAATTCGTCGAATGCCCCATTCAAAAGCCTATTGACGCTTAAGGATTAGCGAGTCTGTATTCGATAAATTTGTTTGACTGTAACCCTGTATTGTATTATATGTATGTACATATGTTATTTGAGTTTTACATTGAATACGGATAACCAAATACGTTTAATTACTCTTCTATACATAATTACCAATGAATCGCCTAAAAACCTACTTGCACCACTTCAAAACGACTGTATCGTATCAAATTAGAAAACTCTTTTTTTGTTGTGTTTGTCACTATCAGGATAAGAGCCAATAAATAATAAGCATGTACATTGATATGTATATACCTAAGTATGTGACGAAAGCAAACTTCGCAAAGATTTTTTTTCTGTGCAGATTTTGCCGAAATCATATTTTAATACATTTCGTTTTGCGATACTTTTTGAAATTCCCTGTTTGTGTTTTCAACCTCAGCCTAAAGTAAATTGTAGTTTAAGTCTTAGTCTTGCGAAGTTATAAAATTATCCTACCTAATCCTACTAATATTATAAATGTGAAAGTTTGTGAGGATGAATGGATGGATGGATGGATGGATGGATGGATGGATGGATGGATGGATGGATGTTTGTTACTCTTTCACGTAAAAACTACTGGATGGATTTGGATGAAACTTTGCAGTAATATACTAATATAGGTTATAGATCAGAATAACACATAGGATACTTTTTACCGCGGGAAAATATCTCATTCCCACGGGAAACCGACTTCCACGCGAACGGAGTCGCGGGCGGCCACTATATTATAAATATGAAAGTTTGTGAGGGTGTATGGATGGATGGATGGATGGATGGATGTTTGTTACTCTTTCACGTAAAAACTACTGGATGGATTTGGATGAAACTTTGCAGTAATATAGGTTATACATCAGAAAAACACATAGGATACTTTTTACCGCGGGAAAACATCTCATTCCCACGGGAAACCTACTTCCACGCGAACGGAGTTGCGGGCGGCCACTAGTTTCACATAAAATTTGTTGCCAGCTCTGAGGATCGAACCCGGAACACTAACAATGTAGATACTTAACTCCAGTCACTGACCGTTGTGCCACGGCACTCGGATTGACGAAACTGTAAATATTGATCGTCGGTAAAATAAGTCCTTCAAAATATGGAGTGAAATAAAAATAAAATTTAAAAAAAGGTAAGGTTACGGCACCAATTACGACGCTGGATCAATTATGGTTTTTCATCGACATTTCTTCAAAAATAAATAGCCTGTTAAATTATTTTATTGAAAAAGCAACTGTAATCAGTCATGCCAGTATTCAAAGTGCTATGGAAACAAATTTAAGGGCTATCCGCAATTTATTTTTCGACAGTAGCCCTTTTTCTAGGTATTTTCATTAGAAAAATTTAGAATTTCTTACGAGGATCTGAGCATAATAATGGATAATGACATGAGCAACTGTGTTGTTATTTATTGTAATGAGCGGTTTTCAAAAAAAAACAAAAATATAGTAATATAGCTTATATATTTTGAGAACCCCCCCCCTCCAGCACTTTGCTGGCTATTGTTGTTATTGAATAAGGAGAGCAAAGGGGATTGTGATATGTTCACTTGTTCGTTCAGAAGCTTTAAACTAGGTAAACGCACCAGTAATGGACATGGAACCAGTAATGGAACAAAAAAAACTCAACCAGTACTTGCCATATCTACCTATAGTAGATATTTTCCCTAGTCTAAAAATACCCATGGTATTTAAAGTAAATTTTTTAAAAGAACATTATTGTGAAATTGCTGTGGCTAAGGTAATAAATAATATACAGGGTGTAATCGTTAAGTGTGCACAGGCGATTTTTCCGTAACTATTACAAATATCAAAAAGCTTTAAACTGATATCGAAAGTACTTTACCTAATGAGTAAAATAACACTAATAACTTTTTAAAAATAAAACGAGAAATATCCTAAAACTTTACACTAAACTCTCCCATACATTTTATTTCTTAGTAGGTAAGTACCTACAAAATTTTGTATTCAAAGCAAATGTTCGAAGTGACTTCCTTGTTGTGCAGGACCTACAATGACGAGCTCTATTTACAGTTTCTAAGTGAACTTTTCTTTAAATTTACGGAGTAATTAAAGCAATTGCACGAAATACACGATTCTGTAACTCTTCTAGGCTATGTAATCGCTCAGCGTACACGTGACGTCTTTGACAAATCCCCATAGGAAGAAAGGCGTGAGATCCGGTGATCTGGCAGGCCAAGGGGTTGCACTATTATTAGCTATTAAGCCATTAAAATGGTTTCGTAATAAATTCATCACAACATTTGTACTGTGTGCACGTCCTCCATTTTGTTGAAAAATTATCGATGTTCTTTCATCGTCTGTAATTGGTTCTTAGCATATCGTTTTGTACAAAGGTGAGATATCTCTGGCCAGTTAAGTTTCCACTGTAAAAATATGGCCCAATGATCCGATCTCCAAGAATCCCACACCACACATTAATTAAGAATCGCACCTGAGCTCTAACTTCAGTAGTTTGGCAAGGATTGTCAATTGACCAATAATACGAGTTTTTTCTATTGTAAATGCCGCAGTTTGAAACATCACTTTCATCGGTCCATATAATTTCCCTTACATTGACATAACTGTTGACTAGCCAATCACAATAGACCAGCCGACGAGCAGGCTCATCATTGTGCAGCGTTTGAGTAGGTTTTATCGTAAATGCTTTACAGTTCTGTTTTTTTATCTCTACTATCTCATACTAAATGTATGGGAGTGTTTAATGTAAAGTTTTTGGATATTTCTCGTTTTATTTTTAAAAAGTTATTAGTGTTATTTTACTCATTAGGTAAAGTACTATAGTTACGGAATAATCGCCTGTGCACACTTAACGATTACACCCTGTATAGATATTGTGAGGTATTTCATTGTTTTAGTTACTACTAGCGCCATCTATCTTACTAGTGGTCAGTCGCAAATGAATATTTTGCTACTTTCAACGCCATCTATCTCGGAAGCATGGTACCTCAAGTCAACCATAGACCATGCGTAGAAGCTCCATAGATAACGAATGCAACGGATTGTCAGTAGTTCGGTAGGGCGGAATTGAAGGGAACACACTTCCTGGTCCAGCCGCGCGATGGCACCACTGATGTGCACTGACTCTAATAAGTAAACATCATGGCCGACGAAGAACTTATGTTAGGGAAATGAAAATTTATTTCCATCCCAGACATATATATAAATAAAGTTATATTATATATGGCAATAAAATAATATTGCGACTATAACTTCAGATATACAATATCCTACCTTTTAAGTTGGATCAAAGTGCACACGGAGCAGTTTTTTTTTTTTTAATCTAATAGGTAAGTAGGTAGTTTAAGAGCCAATCGCGGACAAATAACGGACACGATTTTTTTATATATAAAGATGATCAAGGAAATGCATATCTTTAATTATGGTTATTTCTGCACTATAAAATCTTCTTACGAAGGTGAATAAATTATTTTATGCTAACACTAGTGGCCGCCCGCGACTCCGTTCGCGTGGAAGTCGGATTCCCGTGGGAATAAGAAGTTTTCCCGCGGTAAAAAGTACCCTATGTCCTTTCCCAGGTTCAGTTATTTCTACATACCAAATTTCATCAAAATCGGTTCTGTGGTTTAGGCGTGAAAGCGTAACAGACAGACAGACAGACAGACAGACAGACAGAGTTACTTTCGCATTTATAATATTAGTAGGGATTGTGATTACTTTTTCTTATTGACTATTGAAAAGGGCGACTTTTCTAAAAATAGTATCAGCTAGAGAAACGAATACAAATAAATATAACTGAGCAAATAAAGCTAACTTATCTAACCCGGTTTTACCCTAAGTATCTATCAGTGGCTTACAAACACTGCGTGCATAATCACGTATATTGTATCTTATTATTATTTCTTTAACTCGATAAAAACACAAAATCCAGTTGAAATGCAGTGGCTTGTTAGTGCGTTAAGTGTATGGATTGTGACAAACAAATATGTAGCAGCAAATGAGAGCTTCGTTTATAAAAATGCAAACATTGTGTTTATCATTGCCGATGATTTGGTAAGTTCATTAAGATTTTTAAAATTCGTCTAGAAGTAATCAAAAAATAGACATATAATCTAAGCAATTTGCCTACCTTCTAATTAGATGCTTTTTTTGTTAAAAATACCATAAATAGTTAGTAATTTAAAACCAACAATGCCAACTTGTATTCCATTTTTACATGCTTACCTAGGTCTATAATTTGATGTAAACTAGAATGTACCTAAATATGAATCCCGATTTTAATACATAGAGCTTCTAACAAAATTATACTTAGTAACTTGAAAACATAATAAATAGGTACTTCTAATTTGACCATTGACCGCTTTTTAGGGATGGGACGACGTAAGTTTCCACGGATCCAATCAATCATTCACTCCCAACATAGACTTGTTGGCATACACTGGAATTGCCTTGTCTCGGTACTACAGTCATAGCGTCTGCACACCGTCCAGAAGTGCCTTACTCTCTGGAAAATATGCACATACCTTGGGTAACTAGTTCACCTTTTTAATATTTCTTTTTATTTTATCCAAGTAGGTAAATACAGTTTTAATCACCAATGATTGAAAGATCACAGTAGGTCTTTCAGCTCTATTCAAAACCTTGATTGGACCTAAATGTTGTTTTGTTGTTACCTTTATTTTTTTAAGGCATGCAAGGGTATCCCTTGACAGGCGGTGAGGATCGCGGGATACCAACAAATGTGAAGCTTTTACCTCAATATTTAAAAGACCTAGGTTACAGAACCCATTTAGTGGGCAAATGGCATGTGGGTCATAGCCGTAATGCATACCTGCCGACTTCGAGAGGTTTCGATTCACATTTTGGACACCGTTGTGGATATGTTGACTACTATGATTATACTTTAGAAGAGACGGTAATTGTTTATGTTAATAGGTAGGCTTTTAAGTCGCTTACTGTGGAAGTCCAACAACATTTCTATGAAGGGCTGAAAATATTGTGATTAAGTTTTAAAGATAAAACATACGAGTACATACCTACCCAGACGAAATTGATATGAAATCGTTTGCATAATCACGATTTATCTCGTCTCAAGTGGATGTTTATCTCCTTTACGAAATCATTTTTTTGAGGTGTTATATACCTAATGTTAATCGTTTTACCTAAAAATATAAATCTTCTGTTTATTTGTATGGGTGTTCATGATGCAAATTGGTTGGTTGGATTTGGTTATGTTTTTGGGAACACTGATTTTAACCTATAAGTATACATATCATATGAATATAGTATTGATAACCCAAACAAGATATCTCGTATTATTTTTACCGTAAATATCTCGTACCTATCACTTTCTTTACACACAATAACTTTAGGGAAAATAAAATAATCATTTGGTTCCTTATTTAAATCTATGTTATTCTTTTTTTTTATTCTAGTGGGATATCGGACCTGTAAACGGATTTGATTTGTATAAAAATTTTACTCCAGCTTGGGACGTGGAAGGCTATATTACAGACGTCTACAACCAAGAGGCCTTATCAAGTAAGTCTGGAAAATATTGTGTTAAAAATTAGAACCTTAAAGATAAAGCACTACAAATAGGTATATGAATAATAAGATAATCTAATGTAAAGTTTTTTACAGTCATACAAAATCATAATACCACTAGCCCCCTATTTCTAATGGTAGCACACAATGCTCCCCACGCGGGCAACGATGGCAGCATTCTGCAGGCCCCACCGGAAGTTGTCAGACAAATGCGATATTTAGAAAATGCTGAGAGGAGGTACTTCTCAGGTAGACAAAATCGCATAAGGTACTTACCAATTTAAATTCAATGTAACATTTATACGTGTTTAATTTATTTCGTGCAGCCATGGTTCGAAAACTTGATGAAAGCGTGGGTGATATAGTTACCGCATTATACGAGAAACAGATACTCGATAACACCATCATAGTCTTCACTTCTGACAATGGCGGCATGACGTCAGGACTGTCAGGAAACTTCGCATCCAACTGGCCTTTACGTGGAGTTAAATTCACACCTTTTGAAGGAGGGACTAGACTGCCAGGCGTCATATGGACTCCAACTATTCAAAAAAATATATGGGACGGATACATTCATAGCATCGATTGGCTGCCAACCCTGCTTGGTGCTATTGGTGCAGAAGCCATTATCGACAGTGATGGAATCAATCTTTGGGATGACATCACAGCGAACAGAGCTTCTAAAAGAAATGAATTTTATGAAATTGATGATTATGATAATATTTACTCTATAACATCAGGACCTTACAAATATATCAGAGGAGATTTGGCAGGCAAGAATATCAATCATCAAGGTGCTGATTTACGAGGATTAATTGAAAACAATGCGCCAATATATGTTGATCTCCTCACGGAGAGTAAAGTTTATTCTGTGTTGAATTCAATAGAAAAACCTTTTAACTTGGAACTCATATCAGTAAGAGAGAAAATACAAGTTAATTGTACCACACAGAGTACAAAGAAGTTGCCTCTTTGTTACCCTACTCTTGGTGCGTTTACAAACCTTCTTCTTATCTTCTGCTTTATAAAGTTAAGTTTCTCTGTTTTACTAGCTTTATTTTTATAGATCGTGGGTGCCTGTACAATATACATAATGATCCATGTGAACTGAAGGATATTTCGGTGAACCAACCAGATATAACTAATTTATTATCTGTAAAACTAAATGAAGAAATAAAGAGAGCAATTCGAAGACTGCCACTTATAAGACAAAAACGGGGACTGCCAAAGCTACAAAACTATACATGGCATACATTTGCAGAATCTTCTGGATGAAGTACTCGTAGGTAGGGCTTGAATAATTCGTCGAATGCCCCATTCAAAAGCCTATTGACGCTTAAGGATTAGCGAGTCTGTATTCGATAAATTTGTTTGACTGTAACCCTGTATTGTATTATATGTATGTACATATGTTATTTGAGTTTTACATTGAATACGGATAACCAAATACGTTTAATTACTCTTCTATACATAATTACCAATGAATCGCCTAAAAACCTACTTGCACCACTTCAAAACGACTGTATCGTATCAAATTAGAAAACTCTTTTTTTGTTGTGTTTGTCACTATCAGGATAAGAGCCAATAAATAATAAGCATGTACATTGATATGTATATACCTAAGTATGTGACGAAAGCAAACTTCGCAAAGATTTTTTTTCTGTGCAGATTTTGCCGAAATCATATTTTAATACATTTCGTTTTGCGATACTTTTTGAAATTCCCTGTTTGTGTTTTCAACCTCAGCCTAAAGTAAATTGTAGTTTAAGTCTTAGTCTTGCGAAGTTATAAAATTATCCTACCTAATCCTACTAATATTATAAATGTGAAAGTTTGTGAGGATGAATGGATGGATGGATGGATGGATGGATGGATGGATGGATGGATGGATGGATGTTTGTTACTCTTTCACGTAAAAACTACTGGATGGATTTGGATGAAACTTTGCAGTAATATACTAATATAGGTTATAGATCAGAATAACACATAGGATACTTTTTACCGCGGGAAAATATCTCATTCCCACGGGAAACCGACTTCCACGCGAACGGAGTCGCGGGCGGCCACTATATTATAAATATGAAAGTTTGTGAGGGTGTATGGATGGATGGATGGATGGATGGATGTTTGTTACTCTTTCACGTAAAAACTACTGGATGGATTTGGATGAAACTTTGCAGTAATATAGGTTATACATCAGAAAAACACATAGGATACTTTTTACCGCGGGAAAACATCTCATTCCCACGGGAAACCTACTTCCACGCGAACGGAGTTGCGGGCGGCCACTAGTTTCACATAAAATTTGTTGCCAGCTCTGAGGATCGAACCCGGAACACTAACAATGTAGATACTTAACTCCAGTCACTGACCGTTGTGCCACGGCACTCGGATTGACGAAACTGTAAATATTGATCGTCGGTAAAATAAGTCCTTCAAAATATGGAGTGAAATAAAAATAAAATTTAAAAAAAGGTAAGGTTACGGCACCAATTACGACGCTGGATCAATTATGGTTTTTCATCGACATTTCTTCAAAAATAAATAGCCTGTTAAATTATTTTATTGAAAAAGCAACTGTAATCAGTCATGCCAGTATTCAAAGTGCTATGGAAACAAATTTAAGGGCTATCCGCAATTTATTTTTCGACAGTAGCCCTTTTTCTAGGTATTTTCATTAGAAAAATTTAGAATTTCTTACGAGGATCTGAGCATAATAATGGATAATGACATGAGCAACTGTGTTGTTATTTATTGTAATGAGCGGTTTTCAAAAAAAAACAAAAATATAGTAATATAGCTTATATATTTTGAGAACCCCCCCCTCCAGCACTTTGCTGGCTATTGTTGTTATTGAATAAGGAGAGCAAAGGGGATTGTGATATGTTCACTTGTTCGTTCAGAAGCTTTAAACTAGGTAAACGCACCAGTAATGGACATGGAACCAGTAATGGAACAAAAAAAAAAACAATCCTCTATGATAAGGATATGAAACAGTTTTTGTATATTGGCAACACTGCAAAATGAACAGCAGTCATCGGGCTGTCAAAGTTTGACATTTCGTGCAATTCGGTCTCTTAGATGAAAAATGGCGTGACTTGTTATTGTGCGAGATAAAATTTATTCATTGTAGCGGCATTTCTTAGCGAAATTGTTAGTGAGGTGAGTAAAAAAATTGCTTGTATTTTTTTATTACGTTATTAGATGCAGAATGTGCTTTTGTTTGTTGGATTAACCACGAAACTAGGAAGGCAATGCACAGTGCCGTTTATTCAAAGAGGTTATGTTTTTTTAAATTTCTTAAGTGTTCATAACTGGTGCACACAACTGAATAGTTCTAATTATGGACAATTGTCGAAACTTATTTTTACTATTGCTTAATGACATATTTAAATAATTTTACTCTCTTCCTTTTTCTTTATTAATTGCGAGTTTCAAATGGTAAAAACATTGACGTGTACCAGTAATGGACGCATCTGTCCATTATTGGGTTTTTCATAGAAATCCAGTAATGGACAATAGTATTGCATGAAATTGAGTTTCTTTTAATTTTTTAGAAAATGGCACCTAAAAAAAATTACACACCCCATCAAATGGGCTTAGCTATTGAAGCAGTGAGGAAAGGTTCCAAAATTCTGGAAGCAGCAAAAAAATTCAATGTGCCAAGAGTAACCTTGCACAATAAAATTACTGGCAAAAGTCCAATTGAGTGTCAAATGGGACCAAGTACCATTTTGAGCAAACAAGAAGAAGACATTTTAGAAATGTGGATTAAAGACATGTTGGACAAACATATCCCTATTACCAAAGAAGATTTATTAGATAGCGTCCAACGGATAATAATCGACAAAAAACAAAAAACGCCTTTCACTGACAGCAGGCCTGGAAAAAAATGGTATTCCTCGTTTATGAAGCGACATCCGACAGTCGCTGAGCGAATATCACAAAATTTATCAGCATCTAGAGATAATGTTACTCAAGCAGATATAGAGAAGTGGTTTTCGGAAGTAGAAGGTGATTTAAAAGATAGAGGTTTGATTGAAGTTACGAAACATCCTGAGAGGATTTTTAACACAGATGAAAGTGCTTTTTTTTTAAATCCTAAACCGGGTCGTGTCCTTGCTCGAAAAGGAGATAAAAATGTATATATACCACTTCAGGCGACGATAAAGAAAATTTGACAGTTTTAATCGCCGGAAATGCTGCAGGAGAGCTGGCACCCACGCTGGTAGTATTTAACTATGCAAGGATACCAGCAACAATATCAGAAAATTTCCCTGATGACTGGGCCATTGGTCGTTCTGAAAGTGGATGGATGTGTGCAGGAACGTTCTACGAATATATTACGAACGTTTTTAATCCTTGGCTGGTGGCAAAGAATATAGAAAAACCAATTTTGTTTTTCTTAGATGGACACAAGTCTCATTTAACTTTACACCTGTCTAATTTCTGCTCAGCTAATGGTATTGAAGTCATAGCCCTTAACCCAAATTCTACACACATCTTACAACCGATGGACTTAGCAGTCTTTAGACCTCTAAAATCGTCTTGGCGCAAAGCAGTCAAAGTCTGGAAAACGCAAAATTTAGGACAAGTTCTTAAGAAGCAACATTTTGCTCCAATTTTAAAGATAGCCGTTTCAAAAATTTCAGCTGAGACTATGAAAAATGGTTTTCGTGGGGGGGGACTGTACCCATTTGGTCCAGAATATATAGACATGACCAAAATTAAGAGTCAAAACCGGAAAAATACAGACATTCTTAGTAGTAAAATGAGTTTCTTAACACCTTAGAGCGCAAAATTGTAACAATTTTCAATCAAGACAAGCTTAAGCTTTTTAAAGATCTTTATTACAAATCTCGTCCTGAACTGGAAAACCTTTTGCCTGAAGAAGATACATCTCTTTATTTGATTTGGGCCCATAGTAAGCAAACTGACAAAGGGAATGAAGATTCAGTAATTGATAATCCTAACGCAGATATTTCTTCAAAAGATATGCGACCAATCTCAATCTCGTCTGGTAGGTAACACCAATGATCTCGAACCACGCACTTGTGACGATGTTAACGAAGTTCCAGCAACTATTAATTCTATCACAGATGATCATGCCAATACTTCTAATAAGGTTACACCAATCCCTTCTGGTAACACCAGTGATCTGGAACTACGCACTTCTGATGAAGTAAATGAAGTTCCAGCAACTAGTAACCCTATTGCAGATGATTTTTCAGACGTCAATAATTCAAATAAGGTTACTCCAATCCCTGTCTCGTCTGGTAACAACAAGAATGAGCACGAACCACGCATTTGTGATGAAATTAACGTATTTCCAACAAGTAGTAACCCTAGCGCAGATGGATCTATAGGTCCCAATACTTCAAATGATGCAAATAATGTAGTATTTAAAGAATCATTAGTCACTCATAATTATTTACCACCATTCAAAACACCTTCAAAGAATGATGATCTCGGCGCTTCAAAATATTTGATTCCTTCTCCTTTTAAACGCAACTTATTTTGGCCAGGAACGGACGATACAACAAAAAATAAGAGACGCAGATTAAAAGAGAAAGTGCCATTTACGATAACAAGTCCAGCGTGGAAAGCCTACAATACTAAAAAGGAAGAAGAGAAAAAGAAAAAAATAGAAGAGAAGGAATTGAGGGCAAAAAAACGAGAAGAAAAAAGACTAGAGAAACTTAATAAGAAAAAAACTATATTAAAAAAACCTAAAAACAGATCTGAGTCATCTGAGACTGAGACTGAAATAACTTACGCCGAAAGTGACGAAAGTGTTTTATCTGAAGGATTGGAATCAGACGACGATGCTCCTCTGAGTTCGTTAGTTTCTCCGAAGCAGAAACCTACAAAGGGTTGTTATGTGATAGTTTTGTATGAGGGGCAACATTTTCCTGGAGTAATTGAAAATACTAGGAAAAATGAGTTTGAAGTAAGTACGATGACATTTTCTACGGGGAACACTTACAAATGGCCCGATAAACCAGACAAGATGTGGTACCAACGAGAAGATATCGTTGAGTATATCAATCCTCCAATACTAGTTAACAAAAGAGGATTTTACAGTATTAAAGAGATGCAAAAATACTCTGCGTTTACTATTTGAAACGTTGTAAATTTTTTTTATTTTATGATACTATGGAAGTTTTTATATGATTAATTAGATTAAGTAACAAAGATTAAGTAGAAGTAATTTTGTTTTATTGATTTTTATGTATTTTTTATACATGTTAAAATAAAACTTGTAGAAATAAGAAAAATCGTACCTTAATAGGTAGTACAAAAAGTGATATCATTTAATTTTTCAGAGATTAATATTATATAAAAGAAATTAAAAAAAGGGATTAAAATTACTTATTTCCTATATACCTACATAAAGGCTGATTAAATGTATGTTCTCAAATATTGATAAATGAAAGACTAAATATAAGTACCTAATACAAATTCTGATCTCATTTTAAATAAAAATAATATTACAAATTAAACATTTGTTTTATTTTAATTGCAAAAATATAATCCACTCATCTTTTTTAACTAAAAATTTATCAAGTTTCGTCGATTACTGGCTGTCCATGATTAGGGTATGTTCATTACTGGCTGTCCATAATTAGGCTTTGCCCATAATTGGGTGTCCATAAATGGATTTTGGATGTACATTACTGGTTCGAAAAATCGAAGTTTTTATTTGTTAATTAAATTAAAACTAATTGCTGCATCAAAGTCTTAACACAATAGGGGCCCAATTCCGTAAATTTTAACGTTGCATGTGGTGACGTGCGTGTGGCATACCAGGGGCCCAAGTCAAGTGGCAGTAGAAAATTGCGATAGCGAGTGAATAGAATAAGAAATGCATAGATTTAAATCGTTAGATAGGCTCTTACCGCAGTGACACCGCGCCGTGTTGTTCCACAGTCGAAGTGAGTGCGCTCACTAACCTGGGAGTGCACGAAAGAGAAAGTAGTGTTTGCAACTTATGTAGGAGAAAAAGAGATGACACTATTTTCTCAGTTCACTTGTTGTGTATCAATTGCAAAAAAAAAACAATGCTACAGTTTTTGGTGTCAGGGCCTACCTAACGATTTAAATCTATGCATACAAAGTATCATGCAAAGGTACCTATTTACAACTATAAATTATGAAATTAAAATAAAACCATATTTTTGTTACGGTTTACCTTTTAAATAAATATTTTTTTTTACATTCACACATACATTAAGTGAATCCATTTAAAATAATTTGTCACTAAAACATGTAAAACCGCAATCAGCTGATCGCAGAAGCCGCCATTTTGTCGCCGGAGTTATCTACAAGGTTTTGATGTACGCTTCATTTTCTATTCTATCAAGGCGAAACGCTTGTCAAAATTGCCACATGGCATGGAAAAGTCAAAAAGTCATAGCTACGATCTTTCAGTTTCTAAGGAACATTTGTATGACAACTTGTTTAGGCGTGAATACGAATCGACAATTAGCGAATGCCACTTGACTTGACCCCCAGTGGTTCCTGTGAGGACAATTTGTAGGTATTCTGTAAGCCACACGTTACGTACGTATGGCTTGCCAGCAACTCCATAAGACGCTTCGTTTTTTTTTTTTTTCTTCTATGGCCATGGTGCATTTGCACATTGTGCCAATCTCAAGTTATGGTTTTATAAAAAAACTTTGGGAAATTAGGAATAGAGTAAACAGGAAATCGGAACAATATTAAAGATACAATGGAGTTAGGAAGGTTTAGAATACATATAAGTAAATATTTCAAATTACAAATACAATTAAAATACATACAATAAAAAATTAAGTAAACTAGTAGAGAAAGATATAATATATTTTTTTATAACCAGCGGAGCAAACTATAACTATATAGGTACTATTGATTTATATATTATACTTAAATTTTTATATTATTTAATATTATAAAAGTAAACAATGTATTATATACTAATAAGTTTGAGGATGATAGCAAAGTTGGGATGGATGTAGGTAAAGGAACAAGTGAGGACAAGGACTGCATAAAGGAGGTACGATCGTTCAATGGACATTTAAAAAAGATATGATTCATGTCACCTATGTCAGTGCCACATTCACAAATATCTGATGGAATTATTTTCATTCTTGCAAGGTGTTTTGGGGTACAAGTATGACCCAATCTCAAACGAGACAAGACACTAGTAGCTCTTTTGCAAAACTTTAATTTAAAAAACCATGGTTTAGCGGGAATAAAAGGTTGTATATTAAAAAGAAATTTTCCTTTAGTCTTGGAAGTCTCCTTCCAGAGGTGATTCCAACTTTTCAGTAGGTCAACCTTGGATAGGGCTACCAAGTCTTGACTAAAGTTTTGATATGGCACAAGGTCACCACATTCCACCGCATCCTTAGCAAATTTATCAACTTTATCATTACCTGAAATACCACTGTGACCAGGTATCCAGGCAAAAGTAACTTCATATCCTCTTTCATAACATTGAAACAACTTATCCCGAATGCAAAAAATGATGGAAAGATTGGATTTTTCTTTAAACGCAAATTTAGATACAGATTGTAGAGAACTTAAAGAGTCTGTAAAAATTATTGTTTTTTTAAGTTTTGCTAATAAGATGTATTCAGTGGCCTTCAGTAAACCATAGCATTCACCGGTAAAAACAGAGGTTTCAGGTGGAAGTTTTATTTGTTGTTTAATGTTGTATTGTTGATGATAAGTTGCAACGCCAACACAGCTATTGGCTGAGAGTTTTGAGGCATCAGTAAAAATGAAATCATGATTCTCAAAACTGGTATTAATGATATTTAGAAAGTTTGAATTAGCTTCAAAATCTCCTTTACTTACAGAAATATTAAGTAAAATACTAGGGCTTAATATTAAGGTCTCATATTTAAATTCGAACAAAGGAAGGTTGGATGTCATGAAAACAGGAGCTTCGAGTTGTTGATACTTAACGAAAGATGTAACTAAACAGGAACGTTTTTTACAAGAATTTAATAAAATTAAATTTTCTACTATTTTTTTAACAATTGGATGGCCTTTAAACTGTACACATTTATAAATATATCTATCTGAAAGATATTGTCTTCTTAAAAACAAAGGAGGATCCACACATTCTACTTGTAAGGCGTTTGTTGGGGTTGTTTTCATTGCTCCACAGACTATTCTGAGAGCTTTTGATTGTATTCTGTCTAACAATACTAATCCATTCTGACAGAGAGGCTCTAAAGGAAAAATTCCGTAGTCTAGGACACTTCTTATTATAGCATTATATAGTAACTTCATGCAGAAAGGATGTGCTCCCCACCAGATACCAGAAAGACACCTTAAAATATTTATCCGTCTGTGACATTTTTCAGCTATATATTTACAATGGGGAAGACCTGGGGCCCGATTCCGTAACTTTTTTAACGATGCAACACGGTCGATATCGACCAATACGTGTGACGTTTTTGCAATTTTCGTATTCTGTAACACGCCCACACGCTGCATCGAGCCACACGTTCATTTTCTTATTTTGGTATTCTGTAAGTACAATTTAATGTCATTGTTTCCCAAAGACTAATAAAACCTATAGCCGTACAACATTTGTTTTCAACAAACATAGAAACAAAAATACCTTCAAGCGGTCGAGTAGCATTTTGGTTTTTAGATGCCTTATTTTTTGGGTAATTTTATTATTTTTGCAATCACTGGTTTTACAAAATATCCCTTTTATTGTAAAATATGCTAATAATATTGATTACCAGTATGAGCAAGTATGTAGTATTTTTGGTATTTTTTTTCTTTCGGTCTACCGAATCCTTAGTAAAGCTGAAGTTGTAAATTTTAAGGCGGCTAATTTAAATATAAGTAGGTAACCATTATTTTAGCGATGCTAAAAACTGCTAGGGATTTTTCTCATAAAATAAATTATGCATATATTTATAGTTAGGTATGCTATGTGTAGACACATGAGGGTTCTTAAGTTATTGGTCTCAACCTTTTATTTATCTTCTATCTCTTTTTACCATAATGGTAACGTGCGTGTGGTTCAAATCGGTTGGCGTCCTTCTAGGGCTGTGCTTTCCTTTTAACCAGTCATTAGTGATGTAACCTCTTTTAACTAACAAATCTCGTCAATCATTCATCAATATTTTGCAACATACCACCAACAGGCTTAGGAAATAACTATTTTTGTTAATTAAAGTCAGTGTGAGGTGTTCATAATTTTTAGATTATCATTTACCTTAAGACAATGTTATTATAAATAATTTTATTAATAAATTGACAATGTCAATGACTTAGAGGAATAATTAAATCTAAATGACATGAGGTAGACAAAAAGTAGAATGGTTTTTAACATTTTTGACAAGCACTGACAAGTTGTTTATAAACAAACCAAAATTTTGAACCCAAATCAATATAGTTACATTTTATAAAATTAGGAACATATTTTCTGTTTCTATGAAGTAATTAGTAATGCCTTTATTTAATAAACATCTCCATTTATTCACAGGCAGTGAGTGGTCCTCAAATAGAAAATCAATTTTGGGTAAAATTTATTTTCAAAGTATGAGATGAAATAAATTCAACAGGGTGTGTTTAGTAAATGAATTGTAATAACCTATTTATGATGTTTCTGTATGTTTTTACCCAACCAAAGTTGTATTAAAAGTTACACCTTTACTTTGACACCAATAAAATACAATTGCAAAGCTATGATTTATTAAACGAACCACTACCAAGAGTTAGGTAGGTACTTACGTAGTGTATTTTATAACATTTTTATTATTTCATTAATTATCATATAAATAAATCTCCAGAATACCATACAAACAATGTGGTTTTAAAGTTAGCGCAGTAGGCGTTACAGAATAGCCTAAAGGAAAACGATACGAGCTGATTTGCAGAAGAATCGAGAATCGAACACGGGACCTGCCTCACAACAATCACGCTGCGCAACAGAGGTCGTCGCAAAAGCTTTTGCAACTTACTGTACCTACATATTAACGAAATTTGTGGAAGAGTAGGTTTTTCAAAAAAAGGAGATATTGTCTTTCCCTAGATGCATAGGTTTTGCCTCCGATATCCTACTAATATTATAAACGTGAAAGTTTGTGAGAATGTATAGATGTATGGATCAATGGATGGATGTTTGTTACTCTTTCACGTAAAAACTACTGGATGGATTTTGATGAAACTTTACAGAAATATAGGTTATACATCTGAATAACATATGGGGTACTTTTTACCGCGGGAAAACTACTCATTCCCATGGGAAACGAGTCGCGGGCAGCCACAAATATATTTGTACCTATTGTTAAACTTAAAACACTTACAAATAGGTAGGTTATACATATTTAAGGTAAATTTAATCAATTATCTAGCTTTAACTCGCTAATAACTCCGAAGTATGTATATTGTTTGTTGCACAAGTCGTATTTTTAATATATTTTTGTGTTTTTGAAGTAATTTCTATTTCAATTACGATTTTTTGTAAAACCAAAAACTTAAGTAGTCAAACATACAAAATTATAGACAATAACAATAGAAAATAATAAGTGCTTTGCCGTTTAGAAATAATAGGCGCCAACATCTTTCTATTCAAAAAGTATATTTATTAAACAATTCAACATTAGAAAGTACAAATTATTAAGTAAGTAAGTAATTTATAGTAATAATCAATCAAATAATTATAAAATATTGCTAAATTATCAAAAACGTTCGAGTAACAAGTGGCCGAAGAGTAACTGTTGTAAATCGCACCACACGCACGTCAAAAATGACGTCACATTGTCCCAAAAGTTTAGAGAATACCTATTTTTACCGGACAAGTTGTGACGCCCAGTCGTGTGGGCTTAAGCCTCATTTACACGATACCATTTTCTTGCCTGTAGCGTACAATTATGTAGAAGCAATACTTGAATTGCAGCGTATAAACAACATGCCATATTCTTTCTCTACTAGGCAAGTTTTGCATTCAAGAATGTTCTCGGTGTAAACTGTACATACAATATTTTCTTGTGCAATACTTGTATTCAAAAGTTTTCTCACTTGACTTTGATAGTCATTTTATCCGAAGACGTCAAACACTTGAATGAAAATATTCGTCTGAGCAAATACGGTCAATTCTTGAAGCAACGTGCCAGTAAATGGAACAGGAATGTTCAAGTCGATGTTTAGACAAGACAATTCTTGAAAGCGATAATCTCCTTACCATTATTGTATCAATGTAAACAAAACACGCTGGCAATTATTTCTTTTCAAGATTTGCATTCAATAATGGCGTTCAACTTTATAAATAATATCCACGTGTAAACAGTTGCTTACAATTATTGAAATGCAAATATTGCGCTTCCACTATTGTTTTCAATTATTGCTATTGAACGTGCAAGAAAATGGTATCGTGTAAATGAGGCTTTATAGAATACCAAATTTAAGAACATAGATATTGAACAACGCGTAACATGAGTGAATGGGTTGCGTCGCTGTCATGTCATGTAGTGTCACCCATTTCTGTAGGTTTGTTAGCAAACAAAGATAAATATTGCATTTAAAGGCTAAAGTCAGAAAAAAATACTGAAATAAAGTATAACGTGATAAGTGTGACTGGGAGAAGCTCTATTTTGAGCTGCCGAAACTTTATGCCCATAAGAGAAGTCATCGCCTCGCTAAACTAAATGTAGTAACGAGGCTTTTACCAAGTTCTTGGTTCGTTTTGGAAAGAAATGATTACAGTTAAAGGTAAATATCAATTTAAAATATTCAATATTATCTATTTCAATAAGAAAACCTCGATATTCATAATAAACGATGTGCTTAGATTGCAATTGGTTCTAAACAGAAACTTTTCCCAATTTGGAATTTCATTGGATGTATGTATGTACCTACGTATGGGTACATACATACATCCACATAAAAAATATTCAGTAGGTACCTAAGTAACATTGTACCTAATATACTTAATTATGTTTTCATAAATATTCTTTTTAGGTAAGCTACTGGTTCAGTGGCTTCAATGGTAAGAGGAAATGTCCTCAGCAATCTGCTGGTGGAAACAACTAAGGTGTGACGTCGTATTAGCTCGACGCCCGCTTCATGAAGTTGAACGTTCACGCCAAAGCAAAAGCAGGAAAATAACTTGATTAAAAATATATCTTTTATTATACTATTTTTGTATAAATTAATACAATATATATTTTTCAAACCTATAAACCTAATTACCATTTATTTTGCATGGTGTGTAATCATAGGATATTACAATTTTAAGATAAGCTTTGTCATGGTATTATTAGATTGTGTCTATAGTCACCAACGCACACAACGATCAAAAGACTGCTTGCCACAGGATATTCGTAACACCACGGTCTTGCTACGCTATTTTCCCGTTAGCTTGAAAAATATATAGGTAATACCTAGTCCTTAAGGCAAATCATGATGGGAACCTAACCATTCCTTATTTTTTATTTTTTATTGAATAACTATTTGAGACCAACAAAATAAACGTGTCTAAAACACGGAAGAAATCAGAATATAATACCACAAGCGTTCACCCATCCTAGGACTGTCCGCGGCCGACGTCGCTTAACTTCAACAATAGACTCGAACCTTAGGATTGCAACGAGTTATCGAATTATTACATTTCAAAGTCAGGCTCAAGGTTTAAAGGCAGAGCAGACGAAACATTATTTAAAATAATATTTAATCAAAGCGCTTAAAAAAGTATATCCATTTATATTCAAAAAACTTTTAATACAGATTTAAAATAAAATTGTACAAAAGTATATATTTTTTTCTTAAAATTGATGAATTATTGACGAGATATTGATATTGAGAAATAATGAATGGTTGAATGAACTATCAATCTAAGCGAAGCGCCTTATGGAGTTGCTTGCAAGCCACACGTACGACACGCGTGGCTTACAGAATACCTACAAATTGTCCTCACAGGACCCACTGGCATGCCACACGCACGTTACCACACGAAACGTTAAAAATTACAGAATCAGGCCCCTGAAAGTTTTGAGTCCAGAATAACTCCTAGGTATTTCACTTCTGGTTTACACATAATCGGTATATCATCTAATGAAATATTTATAGGGGGCGTTAATCTTCTTCGAGTGAATAACATAACAGTACTTTTATTTGCCGACAATTGAAATCCGTTAAGTTGGAGCCACTGTTTTAATTTAACTAGTGCCCTATTTAAAATTACAGTCGCATCTTCTATAGATTTGTCTGAAACATATAAAACTAAGTCGTCTGCATATTGTAAAATGTTTACATTATTGACGTATTGTTCTAGATCATAAGTATATATGTTATACTAGGGGCCGCGCGCGACTCCGTTCGCGTAGAAGTCGGTTTCCCGTGGGAATGCGAAGTTTTCCCGCGGTAAAAAGTTCCCTTCTTTCATACATATATTTTTGGTATCTAAAACCGTTTTTGGCAGCGCACGCAACGGAAGCTCTCAAGGATGAATAATTTTCCCCGTTTTTTTCACATTTTCCATTATTTCTTCGCTCTTTATAGTTGCAACGTGATGTTATATAGCCTAAAGCCTGCCTCGATAAATGGTCTATTCAACACAAAAAGAATTTTTAAAATCAAACCAGTAGTTCCTGAGATTAGAGCGTTCAAACAAACAAACAAACAAACAAACAAACTCTTCAGCTTTATAATATTAGTATAGATAGCAGAGGACTTAATACCGAGCCCTGTGGTAACCCCTTAAATATGTTACGACTAAATTTATTATCATTAATAAACAAGTTAATGGTGCGTTCAGAAATTAACTGTAAAATGAAATTAACTATTTTTGCAGGAACTTTTAATGCAATCAACTTAGTTTTTAAAATTGGATGTAATACATCATCATAGGCCGAACTTAAGTCAAGGAAAGAAGCGACTGTTGATTGACCTTTACTGAAAGCTAAACGTATATCGGTTGTAAGTAATGCAATGTTATCGGTAGTACTTTTGGCTTTTCGAAATCCATATTGACTATTTCCTAGTAATTTGTAATGCTCTACAAACCATTCTAAACGGATTTTAATTAAATTTTCACAAATTTTTAAAAGAACTGATGAAAGAACTATTGGACGATATGAAGATGACTCAGAAGGAGGTTTGTTCGGTTTCAAAATTGGAATGACTGTTTGAATTTTCCAGGCTGATGGAATATTACCAGTTTCGAAAACAGTATTTATTAGATCCAAATAATATATAAGAGAAAAATCATTTAAATTGCTAATAAGAGAGTAGGGTATTCCGTCTTCCCCTGGAGAGGAATCTTTTAAATGTTTAAGGACACCTTTTAGTTCAAATAGAGAAAAAGGTTTGCATAAATCGGAAGGGTTTGATTCAGAAATGCTATAATTACTAACTATATTGTTTTCAGGCACATATGGTGGTGCTAGTTTATCAAGAAATGGTTCAATCAAATTATTTGGTAGCAAAGTAAATTTACGTGGAGAAATAGCTGAACGGAATCTCTTGATGTTTTGCCAAACTATGGATGATGGGGTATGAGGCGAAATGCTTGCACAAAATGATTTCCAGCCTTCAGATTTTTTAGTTTTCAAAAGCTGTTTAGTTTTCTTAGTAACATCTTTAAGATTACGGTAATTTTGAATGGTCATATTCTTGTCATAATCTTTTTCTGCCTGTTTCCTTTTTTTTATAGCTAAAGTGCATTCATTATCCCACCAAGGTGGTGAGGGAGTTTTATTAGTTCGGTTTGATTTTAAAGGAAACACTTCGTTGGCTGTTGATTTTAAAACTTCAATTAATTTGTTACAACATAACTCATCCTCCCCAGGACATATATCTGGTAAATTAAGAACTTTGTTTTCGACTTTACTTGCAAAATTAGGCCATTCTTTTTGTACAATCCGATATTTCATTCGCGGTTTTGGTTTAGGTATATTAATAGTTAATGAGGGCATGGAAATAAAACGTCCCCGTAGAAGGAAAAGTAACCAACTAACATTTTGACAAAATTCACTTTATTGTATTTTCGTTAGCATTATAATAAAGCGCATCTTTCTGTCCAATCAGCGTATTCCTAACTACTTTAGAAATTAAAATATCCTCTTAGAAGCCCAAATACATAATTCGCAATGTTTAAAGAAATAGGGAGGCAAAACTACCCAACTAACATTATGTAAGAAAAATAAACCTTGTTCTTATTTAAAAACTACCAAAAGCATTTTGGTTGTTTTTCCCATTATATTTTCAGGTTAAGATAACCCAAGATAAGCCAAAAATAATAACTAAGTGTAATTAGTGAATTCTTCCTTGACACTTGAGAGGTACGCACATGTGAAACGTTAGTAATGTTTAGTAAGTTACTTATTTTGGCGCGTTTCAGAAATTCTGAAAACTAAATAAGTATAATCTATCAATTTATACAATTATTTAATTATTCATATAGCTTTAAAAACTGTGTTTGTTTCTCAAGCTATTACGAGTTTTGCTTACATAAAATTCTTGCAAAACAATCTTTTTGGGGATAGGTGCCTGCCTACCCCTATGGATAGCTCGCTATGGAATAACTGAGCTGGAAAGTGGCCTACTATAGGCAAGTTTAGTAATTAAATATATTCATTTCCGTATTCATAAATAATACAACAGTTTTTAAGCTACAACTGATAATCTGACGAAAAAAGAATTTACTCATTTGAACGAACTGAATTAAATTATTTTACAATAATATAATTGCTGTGTGATTATTGAATAGAATATTCCACGTTACGTACCATGGGCTATTTGTAAAACAAAGAGAAAATATCTACCACGCATGGAAAGTACTGATTCAGGCTTTGCTCTTCCTTCAAATGATGAGACAAATAAGAAGTCCCCTAGTCCTTGGCTGTCCTTCTATTGGTGACTATAACGACGATCGCGATAGTAAAGGTCATTGGATTATGCAAATAAGTTGACTACATCCACGAAAAGTTACCAACAGTAATATTCCAATAGTGTCAGATAGTGTCACTTGAAGGTGAAGCTGTTAGCTCAGGACTTATAAACGATTTTCAATTAGGCATGGAGAAAGTTGCAAAATCAATTAAGGTCGCACTTGAATGGTTATTAAAGAGCATCATAGTTCTCACGGCAATAGCGTTGCAGATGAACTGGCTAAAAGCAACACCATTAGGCCCTGTCTCAACGTCGCCGATACCTTATAGCCTTTTCCGACCTTATCTGTGAGAACAAATCGTAAATCGAAAAAACAATCGATTGGAACAGACCGACGGCTGTGAAGGGAGTACTGCCATCACCCGACCGCGTTTTTGTGCTCTGCCAGAGTAGACATAACCTCGTTTATCACCAGTCATACTGCCTTCAACAAACACCTATTTAATGTAGGTTCCACCGATAGTTCACTATAGAAAGCTTGCATGAAGACTGAAGAAACCTCCCCTTATAGAATCCCCATCCTGGAATACACAAATCCTCGATAACCCAAGGACACTCCACAAAGTTTAAGAAAGACCCACGGGGACTTCTGCGCTTCTTTACCTACGTAGTTAGGCTGGCTAAACTCTTAGTAGCAAAATACGCACAAAGAACCAAAATTGAGTCCAAGTGCAGAAACAAGAGCCCACTAAACTACTGAGGCAACTATATCTAGCGAAAAGGATAATAGCCTCGAATTTTCAAAAGATAGATAGATGCTATGTACATTTTTGCAGCAAGTGTCGTCGTTTATTACACCGGCTGCTAACAAATGTTTCTTAACTATCTATGCGGTTCGGCATTAAATTTCCTTCAAACAAAAAAGTTGTCTTATCATCTCTTAGTTTTCTGGGTGTGACTGTCTGTATGACCTGAAAATACCTCATAGATATTGAGTATATGGTATAGTTAGATACACTTTTGACGGTTACAATGTTGTTAACGAGGAACTTTTGTACGAAACAAGTAAAATCACCTTGAACAGCTGGTCGCCCTATTGATGACATAGTAAGTTAAGATATATCTAGTTTTCTTTTTAGAAAACCCGATGACAGTCTAAATATCTTTTCTTCCAACTGTGTACTTTCATTCACAAGAAGGATATTATAGGACCGGCAAGGACTATCAAGCCTCAACAGTATTTGCCATGCAAGGTAAAAGGCCAAAAAATACCCAGCAATAATATTATTATACTGTCATAAACTTAGTTTCATTGAAACGAGGGGATCAATATTTCGTCAGATTATTAAAGTCAGTTGTAGCTTAAAAACTGTGATAACTTATTTGGTTAGGTTTAAAATTACGACGCTCTAAAAAAAGCAGGGCATCTATCACGGTTTACCCTAATGAAAGTTCAGCAAGTAAAGATGTTTAAAAATTAAAATGAAGTTGATTATGCGTTTTTTTTTTGTTTTTAATAAGTCTTTTTGTACTATGGAAGACCACTACTACTATTGAGGACCATTTCATTTTTCTAAGATATATTTTTATCTATTTCTATAAAAATAAAATAAAATTGATTCATACTTAAATCACCTAACTTCTATTCACTTATTTAAATAAAAAAGGGAAAAATTAGATAACAACTTTTATCCTAATCGTCAGCAACATTTTTTTAGCTTTATGGAGTAGGAAAAATACATAACTCACATGAAAAAGTAACCAATTAAAGAACAAAAACAATTCTGAGAAGAGGGAAAAATAGATAATTGCTTTTTTAATATTTATCTTTGCTCATGTGCATTAAAAATTAAAATTTTAAACTACATATTGTAAATAAAACCGTTATTTACATTATATGTAAAAACCACAGTTATATCTTTTAAAATAAAAAAGATATGACGAATTTTCCACAAAAAATACACTAAATTGCGTTTTTCTCGAAAGTCACATTTTGTTAGTTGGTTACTTTTCCTTCTACGGGGACGAAAAATTGGAAAATGGTCACTACCATGAGTTGAGTGACAGAGGGACCAATCTAGAGAAGATGCTAGACTAGGGGAGCAAATAGACAGAGCAACTGCACTTATGTTTTCGTTAGGTGCAGTGCGTCGTGTTGGCACACCAGTGTTTAAAACACAAAAGTTCAAATCATCAATAAGTTCAAATAATTTTTTACCCTTAGTATTAGTTAATGTACTACCCCATACACGATGTTGACAATTTATGTCCCCTAGTATTAAAATAGGTTGAGATAGTCTACTTAAAATATTTTTGATTTCAGTAAAAATTTGTGTTGAAGGTCTAGGAACATATATAGAAATTAAAATCATATTGTTTATTTTGTAATTATACCTAAAATTGAAAAAACTTCACTATGTGAAGGCATATCTATTTCTTTATAAAAAAGGCCATTTTTGATGAGTATGGCGGCTCCACCATATCCATCATGCCTATCTTCTCTTATACAAGAGAAACCTGGTAGGTTAAAAAACATACCCGGCATAAGCCAGGTTTCAGAAAGACAAAATATAAATGGTGAGTATGTATTAACCATGTATATTAAGAGGGGGTATACAGGTAAATTTCCAGTCGTAATTTGTATTTTTACCCTAGAAAACGAAGCACAAATTACCCGAAAAAAATACCATAGATATTAAAGCATATTTCCAAGGGACTGATCAGAGTGAAAACATAAAAAAATAACATTTTCTCGATAAAAAAAAATCACGAAGTTAGCTCTAATTTTCAACTATTATTCATTTATTTCCAATATTATGCATACTATTGAGCCAATATTTTAATACTTACTATCAAATTATATTACCCAGCGACCCTACTAGCGATTTTAGAAAATAATGTATACTTTACGAGTTATTACATTAAAACTTATTCGGCGCTTACTACGTTTTTATTTCGCGCAGAACGCTTTCGTCTGTCGCACCTGTCCTGGGATCTAAGGCATGTTTTGTTTCATGGTTTAGTTGTGATCGCTCCGTTGAGACAAGAGGACTGTGTTTCTGTGCTCCGGGGCCGAAAAAATCTTCGTTTTAATTTCTAATTCTTGTTTGACTATGAAAAAAAACTTTAAAATATGGCTAGCAAAAAAACGCAGCAAAAGAGTATTTTAGAAATTAAAAATTTATCTCATGGCTAATTTAAATAGATTTTAATGGCTTTTAAGACAAGTTACAATGAATAGATCAAAAAGATATATATATATCTATATTATTGCAATTTCTTTCTGTCTGTGCTTTGCAGTACAGATACAATACACCGCATTTTGAAAAAAAGGTCATTGTATAAAGCACATAGTAAAAAAAATATTATTATAAATAAATTATTATATTACATACTTACCTTTGCGAATTATTTACCACCAGCAAAAAGTGCAGTACAGTCAGCATCATATTCTTCGTGACGACTACTGTAGCCAAATAGTTGATAACACCCAGTCATCATTTTCATCGTATCAAAAATTGTCATCACATTTAATCGGGACATTCACGTTGTACTAATTTATCGAAGCGTCCAGAAAGTCTTATAGAAAGTTGCATTCAATTACGCATCAACCAAAGCGCCATCGATATCGAAGCGCCCAGCGAAATATAAAAATACGCTTTCTTCTTCTAATCGTCAAAAAATAAACCAGGAACGCACAAGTGTGTAAGAACCTATGTTTTCAAACTTCAAAAACTTTCTAGCTTTTGTTTTCCGGTTCCAAGCTTTCAGGTAAAAGTCACAGTCGGCGCCGAACAATCAATTTTATGTACTAGCATTTCATGTTAAAACGTTTTAGCAAGTGAGCCATAGAATAGTGAAAATAAACTAATTTTAACGGGATTTTACGCATTTTATAAAATTAATTTTATTTTTACGACGTTTCGGCCTTTTTACAAATGCCGTGGTCAATGGTAGACTGAGATTGATGTCTTCATAGAGTATAGTAAAAAACGGTTTTTAGAATTCACCGCCATCTGTTTCGTAATTTTCTCGCATAGTTGTTCGGGTTCACGCAATAGACGCTGACAGTGTCTTGGTGTTTCTGCTTATTTGTCTGCTGGTTGTTCTTTTTTATTTTGCTAAGTATTGGATCCCACGTTGGTGATAGCATCCAACCATCTTCTCTATTGAAGTTAGGGTGTTTTTTAATTTCAATAGTTTCTCTTACCAACCTAGGAATAAAATGTTTCACTTTTGCTATTTTATTTTAACGGTATCAAATCTTAGATAGTGGTTGGGCTTATCCATGGAATGCTCACAGACTGCAGGTTTTGTATAGCGACGCTTACAGTTTAATTTCAAGTAATAACAATTGCGTAAATCTAAGAAGTTACATAGAATAGTTAGTTCAGTTAACATTCTAACTTTTTGCTAGACACATTGTTATTCCTAAATTTTTAAATATTTTTTATTTTGTTTGAAATTTGAACCTTCTTCAAAGAAGTTTCATATTTTACACATCAGATACCTATCATTTCTTGACGTATAATTAAGCAAGAGCCAGATGCAACAACTTTCCTTAAAATAAATATTTGCCGCGCGTAAATAAGTCATAATTTCCGATCATAAAATTGTTATTAGGGTTATTGAATCCTACTATAAATAATTTTTCAGGTAGGTATCCTAACATTGGTATTCAAAATAAAATATAAATTCGTGGACAAGTAGGAACAGCAAGGACTAATAAATCATATATTGATACACGTATAATGAAACAGAATTAAAACTTTAACTTGTTCTTATTTTATTTACTTACTAGTGGCTGCTCACGACTCCGTTCGCGTAGAAGTCGGTTTCCCGTGGGAATGCGAAGTTTTGCCGCGGTAAAAAGTTCCCTTAATTCTTGTATACATATATTTTTGGTATCTAGAACCATTTTCGCAGCGCACGCAAAGGAAGCCCTCAAGGATGAATAATTTTTCCCATTTTTTTTACATTTTCCATTATTTCTTCGCTCTCAATAGTTGCAGCGTGATGTTATATAGCCTAAAGCCTCGATAAATGGTCTATTTAACACAAAAATAATTTTTAAATTCGGACCAGTAGTTCCTGAGATTAGAGCGTTCAAACAAACAAACAAACAAACTCTTCAGCTTTATTATATTAGTATAGATGAACATCCGGCTCCTTAACTAGAATGTTCATGTGACATATTGATTTTTACAATAAGTATTTATCTACTTATTTTATTTCATGTTAGCCTATAAAAATAGTACTTTGATTTTAAAAATAAACTAGAGACCAGTCCCGCGTTTGCATGTTGCACTTTTAATGCTCTCCGTTAACAAAGAAAGATGCAAAAGGTTTATCAGAGGTATCGATGAACCGATTTGTGGAATATTTGAGAATGTTGTTTGTAAGGTTCCCTACCCAAAGAATAAAATCGGGACACAAATACTAATTTTCCGCTGTCTGTGCGTTTGCACATCAGTCTGTATCTCATGGGCCGTGAGAGCTAGATAGTTGAAATTTTCACATAATATATTTTCGTTGCCGATAGAGCAAAAAATATTTAAACCAATATAGATAATGATATGGAACGTTTCACCCGCGAGTCTGACTCAATTTAATAACTTAGAAAACAACATGGCAACTTCTTTATAAATGTTGAAGTTTCAACTGAGTAATTTCAGTAAATATTTATGACAACGAGGGTCAAAATTAATATAGTAATGAAATCAAATATTTACATGAAACAGATAAGAACTAAAATAATTTAAATATTTTTACTCTATACAAAAAAAAACGTACGTTGCATGTTCCTTCGGATCCTCATTTATTGCAACTACTGATACTCTTACTAGCTCTTGACAATTTTTGATATTCTAGTATGTGTTTATTATTTAAACGATTTTAAATGGTATCTTTGAATTGAAATGCAATTTGATCATCTTTCTGAATGGTGATGATAATTTAAATTGCTTGATGAAAATAAAATGTTGTTTCAGTTTTCATAAAAAAATGATTTTTAATAATAAAATCATTGCTAGTCATCTTTTGGATTAGAAATGAAAAAAAAAGTAGGTCATTTCAATTCTCAAAAATACTGCTTAAACTTGAAATGAAACCCATGCTCGTGAATCGTCAATCGGATGCCACAGCCCTGACACCATCGCTGCTAGCTAGAAGTAAACAAACTAAGCTACATGCTTTACATTTTCACTAAAACTTAAAAAAGACTTCAATCTGTCAAACAGAATCTAAAATTAAATTCTCGTATCTTAGATCAGTGGATAATTTTGTTGACACTTTCTTACTTATGAAAACCTAAAAACATATTTATTTTAACACATATGGATACCATTCAATTCAGACGTAGGTATTACGTATGTATTAAAGCATGCCTTTACAAACAAAATATCTTTTTTTTATAAAACTGGGAGCCCAGTAGTTAAGACCCCGTCTTATTCTATATCTCATAAATACATTTTTTTAATCAAATAAAGTTTTCTTTCATAACAGTTTAATCTAGACACGCTGCCTGTCAAGCAAAGTACACCTCTATTACATGAAGCATAAAGTTGTTTTCTTACGTACTTTGTACCGAAGATTGTGAATACCCTGAGCGCTACGTTACTGATGGCGCTTTGGTTGATACGGGATTGAATGCGACTTTCTATAAGGCGTCCTGCACGCTACGATAAATTAGAGCAACCTGAATGTTCTGATGAATGTGATGACACTGGCTGATTCGCTGAAAGAGAGGACTCTGGTTGTTTTCAAGTATTTGACTACATTGGATGTTACAAACTATTTTTATGGTGCTGACTGTACAGGTACAAATCAGTCAACGAATTCTGAACAAAAAAATATAAGTAAATGTAAATAAAGCACATTCTAAAAACAACATTACAAAAAAATATATTATACACTTACTTACCTTTGCGTATTATTTACTACAAGCAAAAAGTATTTTTAGCGTTTCAAACAACAGCTAGGTGATCCGGCACTCACTTAGCCGGTATTTATCTGATTATTTTAGGTATAATGTGCGCGATCGCTTTAAACACGCGGTAGCATCGGAATCACGGGACGACGGGACGAGAGAGGGGCGTGTGCGGCGCGCGGGTGAAATTCGATTTTTTTCTAGGTTTATGCGCGCTCTTAATTCATTTTTTTTGTTTACTGCGCTTCTGCAGTTCCACTGAATTATATGTTGAATCTTGGGATCCATCATCAGAGGTTAAATGATCAATAGAGTCATTAAATTGTGCAACGTTGGACGGTGAATGTACTAAAAATTGAGAAATAACATTTTTTAAATTATTTATTGTATTATTAAAATATTCTATTAGATCGCTTTGTGATGTTTTATGTGGATTTATAAGACAAGTTCCAGTAGATGTTGAGGGCATATTAAAATCTTTAATAATGTTGTTATGGGCAGCAATGTCATAACCCTTTTCCAGTTTAGGAATGCTGCGGGGCTTGAGATAAACAGTTTTTTTATATGATACATTTTCAGGAGTTTTGTTTATTTTAGGTGTATACTGAGGTTTAGATGTATATTGTGGTTTAGGTTTAGAAATAAATGTTGAAGAAAGAACTTCAGAGTAAGGCTTGTTAACAGTTGGGAAAAACTTGATGGCCTCTGTATATGCAACACAGTTCTCAGCCATGTATGTTTTGATTTTTTTTTGGCGGTCAAATTCTGGACAGCTTTTACTTGTAGCAAAATGAGAACCATTACACATACAACAAACAACTTCATTTTCATTAATAGAACAACTATCTCCTGGATGTTCTTGACCACATTTAAAACAGCGCGGTTTAGACCTACACTGCATTTTAGTGTGACCATATCGGCAACAATTGTAACATTGAATGGTAGGATATATATAAAGTGAAACAGGTAAAGTATTATACAACATAAATAGACGTTTAGGTAGCATTTGACCGTCAAAAGTAAACACAACTGACTGTGATGGATTCCACGTTGGCACACCATCAACTGTTGTCTTATAGTTTAACCTACGCAATTTTAAAATTTCTCCACAACCTATAGGTAAGCAAACTGAATTTTTTATTTCTTCAAAAGTCATGTCAGTAGGAATACCCTTAACAATACCTATTCTGGTAACATTGTATGAAGGAATAAATGCTTTATAATTCTCATTTTTTAAATGTTCAGAAGACAGGAACAAATTTGCATTTTTAAAATCAGAAAAACTAAGTGTCATTCTGTTACGGCCAAGCCTTTTAACACTTCCATTAATGATATTTTTAAAGTTATTTTTTTTTAAGAAATTGCCAAAATTGATGGGGTGAAAGGTGGTGCCGCTGTTAGGATAAGACTCTAAACGCTGAACATGTATGACGTACGGTGCGAGATCTGTATAAACAAAAAGTTTTCGCGCTACAGGTTCTGATGTATTTAAAGTGATAGGTGCATTTTTAATAGGTAAATCTGCTGTGTCTAATGGTTTAGGGCAGGTTAGTGTCGTGTCTCGTTGAAAAGGCAAATCATCTTTGCACGCACATCCATCAATATCATCTTTTCCATTGCGTTTCCTTTTTTTATTACAGTTTTTACACACTTTAGAAGTTCTAAGTGTTCGCCTTTTTTTTGCGCCACTTTCGATTTTCGATGAACAGTCCGTGTCCATACTCGACTCGATTTCAATATTGTGACCCACCTGGAGGCTTGCGCCTCCAGGGTCTGGTGGATCATTCATTTTACACCAAGCAACTACTTACATCCAAAAAGTATGAAAAATTTAAACTCACCGATTATTGAAGAAAAACACTAATAAACTAACAAACTACATATAAATACAAGTAAGAAATACTTAAATACAGTTTTTTTGAAACTTCCAACTCAATTGCACTCTATTTAAGAAATTAAAAATTTTCAGCTGAAAAAATACACCCGCGCTTCGCGAAACTTCCCGCCGTTTTTCGACGCTTCGTTTAGATGGAGGGTTCATTCAACCATTCATTATTTCTCAATATCAATATCTCGTAAGAAAAAAATATAGATTTTTGTTAAATTTCATTTTAACTCTGTATTAAAAGTTTTTTGAAGATTAATGAATATCCGTTTTTTAGGCGCGTTGATTAAATATTATTTAAAATAATGTTTCGTCTGTTCTGCCTTTAAACTTGAGCCAGACTTTGAAATGTAATAATTCGGTAGCTCGTTGTTATCCTAAGGATTGAGTCGACTGTTGAAGTTAAGCGACGTCGGCCGCGGACAGTCCTAGGATGGGTGAACGCTTGTGGTATTATATTCTGAATTGTTCCGTGCTTTAGGCACGTTTCTTTGTAGGTCTCTAATAATTATTTATTTAAAAACACTTTATAAAAAAAAAAATAGAAATAGTTCGTTTCCCATCATGATTTGCCTTAAGGACTATTACTTATATATTTTTCAAGCTAAAGGCAATATAACGTAGCAAGGCCGTCGTGTTACGAATATCCTGTGGTAAGCAATGCGCCAGTCTTTTGATCGTTGTGTGCGTTAGTGACCAAAATCCTAAACTATAGACACAATCTAATAATACAAAACCATGAGAAAGCTTCTCATAAAATTTTAATATGCTATGATTACACAACATGCAAAATAAAAGGTAATTAGGTTTATAGGTTTGAAAAATATATATTGTATTAATTTATACAAGAATAGTATAACCGAAGATCTATTTTTAATTATTTTCCTGCTTTTGCTTTGGCGTGAACGTTCAACTACATGAAGCGGGCGTCGAGCTAATGCGACGTTACCACCAGCATATCGCGAGGACATTTCCGCTTACCAAGCCACTGTACCAGTAGCTAACCTAGAAAAAATATTAATAAAAAACAATTAGGTATATTATGTACAATGAATGTTACTTACTAAATATTTTTTATGTAGATGTATGTATGTAAAATTACAAATTGGGAAAAGTTTCTGTATAGAACCAATTGATTATGATGTCGAGGTTCTTCTTATTGAAATAGATAATATTGAATATTTTAAATTGATATTTACCTTTCACTGTAATCCTTTCTTTCCAAAACGAACAAAGAACTTGGTGAAAGCCTCGTTACTACACGCAATTTAGTTTGGCCAGGCGATGACTTCTCTTATCGGCATAAAGTTTCCGACAAACCTCTGCATAGTACAGGCAGCTCAAAATAGAGCTTCTTCCAGTCACACTTATCACGTTTTACTTTATTTCAGTATTTTTTTTCTGACTTCAGTCTTTAAATGCAATATTTATCTTTGTTTGCTAACAAACCTACATAAATGGGTGACACTACATGACATGACAGCAACGCAACCCATTCACTCATGTTACGTGTGGGTCTATATCTAGGTATTCTGTAAGCCCAAGCGACTGGGCGCCACACAACGTGTCGGGTAAAGATTGGTATTCTCTAAACTTTAAAGACCATGTGACGTCATTTTTGACGTGCGTGTGGTGCGATTTACAACAGTTACTCTTCGGCCACTTGTTACTCGAACGTTTTTGATAATTTAGCAATATTTTATAATTATTTGATTGATTCTTACTATAAATTACTTACTTACTTAATAATGTGTACTTTCTGATGTTGAATTGTTTAATAAATATACTTTTTGAATAGATAGATTTTGGCGCCTATTATTTCTCAACGGCAAAATACTTATTATTTTCTATTTTTTTATCAATAATTTTGTATAAATTGAAATAGAAACTACTTCAAAAACACAAAAATATATTAAAAATATGAATTGTGCAACAAACAAAATACATACTTAGGAGTAATTGATACGTAACTTTGTTAAAGCTAGAGAATGGGTTATATTTACCTTAAATAGGTATAACCTACCTAATTGTAAGTGTTTTAATAGGTACAAATATTTTTTTTAGTGCCTACCACTTCAAAGCTACCGATTTTAAGGTACCTACTAGTGGCTGCCCGCGACTCCTCTCGCGTGGTCGGTTTCCCGTGGCAATGTGTAGTTTTCCCGCGGTAAAAAGTACCCTATATGTTATTCTGATGTATAACCTATATTTCTGTAGAGTTTCATCAAAATCCGTTCAGTAGTTTTTACGTGAAAGAGTAACAAACATCCATCCATAGATCCATACATCTATACATTCTCACAAACTTTCACGTTTATAATATAATATTAGTAGGATATCGGAAGCAAAACATATGCATCTAAGTAAGACAGTAAGTATAATAATTGAAATGTATTGTAATTGACAGTAAATATTTGAAAAACCTACTCTTGCACAAATTTCGTTAATATGTAGGCACAATTATTTGACTATCTCTGTCGCGCAGCGTGATTGTTGTGAGGCAGGTCCCGTGTTCGATTCTCGATTCTTCTGCAAATCAGCTCGTATAAGCATGTTACTAACTTTCCCTTTAGGCTATTCTGTAACGCCTACTGCGCTAACTTTAAAACCACATTGTTTGTATGGTATTCTGGATATATTTTTATATGATAATTAATGAAATAATAAAAATGTAATAAAATACACTACTTCAGTACCTAACTCTTGGTAGTGGTTCGTTTATTAAATCGTAGCTTTGCAATTTTATTTTATTGATGTCAAAGTAAAGGTGTAACTTTCAATTAACTTTAACTTTGGTTGGGTAACAGAAATATACAGAAACATACAGAAACATCATAAATAGGTTATTATAATTCATTTACTAAACACACTCTGTTGAATTTATTTCATCTTATGCTTTGAAAATAAATTTTACCCAAAATTCATTTTCTATTTGAGAACCACTCACTGCCTGCAAATAAATAGAGATGATTATTAATAAGGCATGACTAATCGCTTCATAGGAACAGAAATATGATCCTAATTTTATAAAATGTAACTAACTAAATTGATTTGGGTTTTATTTAAATGAATCAATGAATTAATTTAAGCTTACAAAATTTAGGTTTGTTTATAAACAACTTCTCAGTGCTTGTCAAAAATGTCAAAAACCATTCTACTTTTTGTCTACCTCATGTCATTTAGATTTAATTATTCCTCTGAGCCATTGACATTGTCAATTAATTAATAATATTATTTATAATAACATTGTCTTAAGGTAAATGATAATATAAAAATTATGAACACCTCACACTGACTTTAATTAACAAAAATAGTTATTTCCTAAGCCTGTTGGTGGTATGTTGCAAAATATTGATGAATGATTGACGAGATTTGTTAGTTAAAAGCACGGAACAGAGAAGTAGATGGAAGTGTGAAGTGGGCGGGGCACGCGTTCCACTAGTAAGCGGAGGCTCGCAAACCCATACCTCAGTCATACCTGTCTTATTGTCGTGTTCGGTTGTGTTTTGCTGTGATCGTATTGCGTTTTCTTAATCTAATATCGACTTTATTTTTAAAGCAGTAAAGTTCAATTCATATTTGTTCTAATTCTAATGTAACATAAAACATAACAATTGTAAACATGAACTTTATTTGCCAAGAAATAAAGTTCAACTTACATTATTAAATGTAGGAACGCCACCTATTGTTAAAAAGTTGAATTTTGTGTGAGTCAGAATGGTGGGTGTACCTTAACAGATTCGAGCGAGTCATATGAAAAACTTTAGTAGGTACCTAAGATGTACTATTTGGTACCAATTAAAGAAATTGGGGTACCTCCTTAAAAGCAGAGATATAACCAATGGTGAGTACACCCGCCACATTGACTGTAAGAATGGCGGGTTTATCTCCAGTTCTGGGTTATTTTTATTGTATTTTATTTTATTTATTTGTCTTAGGGAGTCTTAAGGCTAAATTACAACAAAAATACTTATAACTATAACATAACTCAATGCCAATAAAAAGTCTCCACCGATAGGTTGTTGACGGGGGTGGCGGAGTAAAAGCATATGGACGTTTCACAGCTTTATTTAACGTAACAAATTACATCTCGTAATTAAATTAAAAATGCTCACATGCATGGCGTAGTACCACATGAGTAAAGAAACTGAACAGAGACAAAGCTACATACGAATGCGCTGTGACAGGTACATCACTACAAGTGCAACGCGTGTGTGTGCGTGACCACTGGCCGCTTGTCACGTATGAGCCGAAACCGCTTCAAACTAGATCAGCCAGTGGTCAATCTCAGGGCGTGCAGCCGTGACGCGACGCTCGAACGTTGTGCGTGTTTTGTTTTTGATAATACCTCCTGACAATTTTATTGAATTTGTTGAATTGCTTGAGCAAAAATTTCGCGAATATTTTGATCTTCATATTAAAAATGTTAATATTGGTAATGACATATTAGCACGTTTGCAAGATTGTACATTTCATATGCCATGTGAGTGTTTCCCATTGGTTTATTTGAAAAAACTTTATATTAGATTTAGAATTTATCATTCGATTAAAAGACACAACAAATTATTAAAAACCAAAAGTAATAAAAAAAAAATATTTAGAGTACCTATGTAATTTGTAAAAAAAAACCTATTTTAATAAAAAATTTGAAAAAAAAGTACATTTATATTTTTAATTTATTCAATTGTGCCAACCCTACCAAAATAGGTATAAATTTTGCTAGCTCTTTAGATGCTTTGTCTCTGTTCAGTTTCTTTACTCATGTGGTAGTACGAACCGAACAGAAAAGACATAGACTAGCAAGAGTCGAGGCATAGACCTAGAATATTGGAGTGGCTTGTGTAATGCCATAGAGTAAAATATAACACCTTACTTAAAATACCAGACTTGAGGCCCTGTATTTAGGCGTCATATGTGTAAATGCGTACCGCCGGGAAGAATGTTGGCGACGATAAGCGCGATGTATGTCGCTACAAAGTCTCTAATACCAAAATCTTGGATTCCTTTGGAATCGAGCAATATTGCTCTTTGGTGCTCTTTTATGTTAGGTACACCAAAGGTACAGAAATTTGGTATGATTTAAATAACTTACCAACATGTCTATAACCCAGAACTGGAGATACACCCGCCATTCTTACAGTCAATGTGGCGGGTGTACTCGCATTTGGTTATATCTCTGCTCTTAAGGAGGTACACCAATTTCTTTGATGGGTACCAAATAGTACATTATAGGTACTACATACTAAGTTTGACATATGACTCGTTCAAATCTGTTAAGGTACACCCGCCATTCTGACTCTCACAGAATTTTTTGTATGTCAACGCGAACGTGAAGTAAGTTGCGGAAGGTCGTAAATACATTATGGGTTTTAGTAAAGTAAACTCTATTCATCACTGACAAGGTGTGTTTTTGCTTAGCAGCATTTAAAAATAAGGTCATTCCGGCACTAAGGATATGCGACCAATAAAAACAATTGTTTACATGTAGTGACTATGTTTATTATCAGTTCCATGTGTGAGTTTTGGCGACAGCGGTTCCGCTAGTAAGTTTGTCGTATAGCATTTCCATCTACTTCTCTGTTCCGTGGTTAAAAGAGGTTACATCACTAATGACTGGTGAAAAGGCAAGCACAGCCCTAGAAGGACGCCGACCGATTTGAACCACACGCACGTTACCATTATGGTAAAAAGAGATAGAAGATAAATAAAAGGTTGAGACCAATAACTTAGGAACCCTCATGTGTCTACACATAGCATACCTAACTATAAATATATGCATAATTTAATTTATGAGAAAAAGCTGTAGCAGTTTTTAGCATCGCTAAAAAAATGGTTACTTACATTTAAATTAGCCGCCTATTTAAATTTAGAACTTTAGCTTTACTAATGATTCTGTAGACCGGGAGAAAAAATTACCAAAAAAACTACATACTTGTTCTTACTAGTGATCAATATTATTAGCATATTTTACAATCAAAGCGATATTTTACAAAACCAGTGATTGGAAAAATAATAAAATTACACAAAAAATAAGGCATCTAAAAACCAAAATGGCTACTCGACCGCTTGAAGGTATTTTTGTTTCTATGTTTGTTGAAAATAAATGTTGTACTGTACGTCCATAGGTTTTATTAGTCTTTGGGAAACAATGACATAAAATTTGACATGACATGCTGAAACAAAATCTGGTTTCAACGAACTTATGGACAGCGACTTTGGTCACGTCTTATAAGTTTAGTCGTCGCATGCCGGCTTGAAATGAATTGCTAAATAAAGTTTATTTTACAGCACGTACCTACCTACCTACTTAAAAACTTTTTAAATATTTTTATATTTTTAGAACATTAAAAATTTGTGGAAAAAATATGTTAAAACGTAATTTTTGAGTAATGAAACTTAAAATTTGTAATCAACGATCATAATTATATAGATATTACATTTTCGCATTACCGTAATCGACTAATAGTTTGAAAAGCTTTGTTTATAGGCCATATACCTTGCGACGTAACTCAAAAGGGACGACATAAAGTCGGGGAGTCATGTCCAATAGTTCGCGAAAATGGCTATGTCCCAGTGACGTGTACTTACAGAATACCAAAATAAGAAAACGAACGTGTGGCTCGATGCAGCGTGTTACAGAATACGAAAATTGCAAAAACGTCACACGTATTGGTCGATATCGGCCGTGTTGCATCGTTAAAAAAGTTACGGAATCGGGCCCCTGGAATATTAAATAATCATAGGACCTTACACTTTACCTATATATAATGCTAAAACGATTATATTTTTGGAGATATCTAACAAAAACTGAAAATTTTGTTCTTAAACTGTCCATGAATCCATGATTGGGGTTTCTACATAAGCTTCACTTCTTCGTACACGATCAGTCTTCAAGCCCGGTGAAGCTGTAAAGGCCGTCAAGGGGCCAACAGCAATCGACACGAGAAAAAAAAACACGATCAGTCTGTTGCTGGCCACTGAAGCGAACAGACGTCTCCTGAGGATGCTCCGTGTTGGAGCGAAACGCGTCGAGACGAGTATTTCTTTTTCTGGTGGTAGTAAATATTGCATGGTTTGCTTGCGCATGAACAGTGGACGGGCGGGCGGTGCATTAGTGGACTGCCAGTAGAGGAATTATAGCGGATTTGCACAGTAATTACTAAAAAGTCATCGAACTCATTCATATTCGAAACTTCATCATTAAGTTAACCGTGACGTATTGAATTTGGAATGCTTTTATTGCAAAGAATTGTGTAAATGATTCGATTACAATATAGAACTATGATTTTTTTTTTATAAAAATAATATTCACCGCTTGAGGTTTGGCTCACACATAGGCACTTAACAGTTTATTTTTTACCACGCTTTTATTAGCTTGGGTTGTATCTATGTAATGGAATCTTTGAGCATAAATTTGACCGATTTCCAGAAGTTCGATTAATTTGAAACTTTGCACACGTATTAAGGACCGATGACAATGCAATAATTTAATAAGAGTTTCTCATTATCCTTATTAGGACCACCAGGATTAATAAATTCATCTTTAGATCCTTTTGTAGGAGAGTAAGAGAGACAAAGCTAGCGCGTGATCTGCGCCTTTCATCACTAATTGAACTAAAAAGTAGAAAATAAATAATAGTTTAAAAACTAAAATACCACGCTTTTATTGCTAATCGAACTAAAAAATAGAAAATAAAATTTCAAATCGGAGTAAAAAGCGTGGGGTGCTCGATATAGTAGGTATGTAGAGAGTTATGAAAATGAAGTAAAATGCACCCCTCGCTTTTTACTCCGATTTGAAATTTTATTTTCTATTTTTTAGTTCGATTAGCAATAAAATGTGAAGAGTGGATGACGAACTCTTCCTATGTCGACCAGTAATAAAAACTATAACTGGTAGCTAGGCAACGGATTTCGCTGTTGACTGTCATATAAAATTCTTCTTGTAAAATGTTTGCTATGTGTTTGCTATTAAACCATAATTTTAGTTTTTTCCTGTGTTTTACTGGGTAAATACATTTCTCACATGGTAGCAGAGCGAAACAATATCACGGGATAATGTCTGTTGTGAAAATTAATTCACTTGGCCGAGAAAACTATGACACATGGGTAATTCATGCAAAAGCTTACCTAGTCAAAAATAAATTGTGGAAACATTTTAGCAACAAGTTCGTGATCACTGGATCAACAAGTCAAGAAGATATAGACGCAGACGAAGTAGCAAAATCTGAGCTGTTACTTCTCATCTCTTCATCGGAACTTAAGCAAGTAAAAAACTGCAAAACCGCAAAAGATGTCTGGGATACACTGCAGTCTATTTATGCCAGCAAAGGACCTGCACGTAAGGCAAGCCTTTTAAAACAACTAATCCTGAACAAGTTGCATGCAAATGGTGATGTTCGAGAGCACCTAATGACTTTTATGGATACAGTCGACAAACTGAATGATTTAGACGTTCAAATTAACAACGATCTACTATCCATTATCATGCTCTACAGTCTCTCAGAGGAATACGAAAACTTTAGAATTGCAATCGAGACACAGGATACACTACCGAGTCCGGAGAAACTGAAAACTAAAATTATTGATGAGAGTGACGCTCGACGACGCAACACCGACTTCAACGAACCAAGTACCTCCGAAGAAGCACTCTACGCAAGTTGTAAAATATGCAAAAGACAAGGAAACATCTTTAAGCGCAAAACTCACAAAATCTGCACCAATTGTTGGAAGAAAAACACCTTCAAAAAGGAGAAATCCAATCATTCCAGCAAACCTGAAAATAATCACTTTGTTTCACCACAGCAGCAATGTCTACTAACGAACAAAGCTGACAATAAACATATTTGGGTGCTAGATAGTGGCTGTACTTCTCATATGAGTTATCAGAAAAATTTGTTCAATAACATGAAAAGTACATCAAGGAAACTAAATTTTGCTAAAGATGATGTATCTGCTGAGATCAAAGGCACTGGAACTGTATCTATTAAAACCAAAGCTGGAAAACTAGTTACAGATACTCACCTGATGAACACGTTGTACGTACCAAGCCTGAGTACTAACTTATTGTCAGTCGGCAAGATGACGGATGCTGGTTGCACTGTCATTTTTTCCAAAACAAAAGCAACTGTCAATAATCCAAAAATCGGTATTACAATTACAGCCGAGAAAGACTCAGATGGACTATACTACGTCAAACCCCAGAAGCCAAACGATCGCAATAATCTTGCCAACATTAAAATTACAAAACCGGTGGCAAAATTATCAAACACTTCAATAGAAGAATGGCACAAAAGATTAGGACATATGAATACTAAAGATATGAAGCTAGCTCTTAAGAATGCCAGCCTCATTGGCTTGGATTTTGATGAGAATGAAAAACTTCCAGAGTGTGAAGCCTGCATTCGAGGAAAAATGCATCGAACTCCAGCCTCTACAGACAGAATCACTCCAAGAACAACAGAACGCCTCGAAATTGTTCATAGCGACGTGTGTGGACCAATACAGACTCCCACACTAGGACAAAACAGGTATTTTGTCACCTTTATCGACGATTTTAGCAAATACTGCAAAGTCTACTTGATGAGGAACAAGAACGAGGTACTCAGCAAGTTTAAGGAGTTCAAAGCGTCTGGAACCTTTACAGGAAACAAGATAAAATTCCTGCAAACAGACAATGGCACTGAATATGTCAATTCCGAATTTAACGCTTACCTCAAGCAACATGGAATCCAGCGAAGGCTCTCCGCTCCTCACACTCCTCACCAGAATGGTGTTGCAGAGAGGAAAAATCGCACACTAGTAGAAAAAGCTAGAACTATGATGCTAGAGGCCCACGCTCCGTTATACTTGTGGGGTGAAGCTATACTTACCGCCAACTACCTCTGCAACAGGGCAATCAACCAGAGCATCGAAGGAATGACACCTTACGAAAAATGGGTAGGAAGGAAACCCTGCGTTAACCATTTATACGTTTTTGGCTCCAAAACATTCATTCTTTTAAAAGGCTCTACACAACATAAATTTGCAGAAAAAGCAATCCCAGGAATGCTAGTTGGATACTCTGAAACTTCAAAGGCATTCAGAATATACGTACCTGCAAAAAGACGAGTCATTATCAGTAAGGATATTAGGGTGATGAAGAAAATGTTCTACGATAGTCAACCTTTCACTACTCAACCTTTCGACACACCTCAACCCGAAACTGATGAAACTATAAACAATGACTGCAACGGGATTTTAATACTGCAAAACAATGATACCCTGCAACAACAAGGTACTCCAGGGCAAGAAAACATAGTTCACAGCACCGATAATGTAAAAAGTGACTATGAATCTATCCATGAAGATGACATTAGCCCTGATGACAATCAAGACAATCTTGTGGAAAATCTAGCTGCGCAAGACGCAAGGGATAATGAAGTACCTGAACCTGAACGGAGACAACTTCGTGACAGAGCACGGATCGCTCCACCAAAAAGATTCGATGACTTCATTATGGCAGCAATTGACGCAGAAAAGTCTGAGGAGCCACAAACCTATTTCGAAGCCATAAACAGTAGCGACAAAACTAACTGGCGCAATGCAATGCACAGTGAATTTACCTCTTTGAACAAGAATCAAACCTGGGAACTTGTAGAATTGCCTAAAGCCAGAAAAGCTTTACCTTGTAAATGGGTCTACAAGAAGAAATTAAATCCAGACGGTACAATTGATCGCTACAAGGCCAGGTTAGTAGTAAAAGGATTCTCACAAAAACCAGGGCTAGATTATGACAAGACATTTAGTCCTGTTGTCCGACTTAGTACCATAAGAGCGGTATTAGGATTAGCTGCACAAGAAAATATGTGTTTACGACAATTCGACGTCTCAACGGCCTTCTTAAATGGCATTGTACAAGAAGAGATATACATGTCGCAACCCGAAGGGTACAAAGATGGTACAGCGAGGGTGTGCAAATTGAAGAAGAGCCTTTATGGACTAAAACAAGCTCCTCTCTGCTGGACAACACATGTATATCAGAATATTTGACCAAAACCGGTTTTAACCAAAGTACGGAAGATCCTTGCTTGTACATTAAAAAAGGGCTTTTAATAGCACTATATGTGGATGATGGTCTAGTAGTCTCAAAGAACGAGAAAGTAACAGAGAATTTCATCGAACAACTAAAACGCCGTTTTGAGATAACAACCAAACCTGCATCTTATTTTCTTGGAATGGAAATTCACAAGGCTGAAGACGGAACTGTAATACTTGACCAAAAATCGTACACGAAGAGGATTTTGGACAAGTTTGGAATGGCTCATTGTAAGCCAGTTCCAACGCCCGCTATTAAGCCTACTCAGGATGAAGCAAATGATAATGAACCTGATGACAGCAATTTTCCATACAGACAGGCTGTAGGAACCCTAGCCTACTTAATGGTCGCTACGAGACCTGACATTTGCTACGCCGTAAGTGTCGCGTCCAGACACCTAGAAAATCCTACAAAGCTTGACGTAAAGAACCTGAAACGAATACTCAGATATCTGAAAGGAACAACTGAAATGGGTCTGGTATTCAAGAAATCGGATCGGAATGGTATCATAGGTTACAGTGATGCAGACTATGGAGGGGATGCCACGACTGGTCATTCAACCACTGGAATGGTATTTTTATTTAATGGACCAATATTGTGGAAGAGTAAAAAACAAAGTGGTGTTTCACTCTCCTCAACTGAAGCCGAACTAGTAGCTCTAACTGAAACTGCGAAAGAAGTAATTTGGCTAAAAGGATTACTTCGAGAAATCGCCAATTTAGAAGAAGTACCGGTGATAAGGGTTGATAACGAATCGGCAATCAAACTGTCTGAAAACCCCCCTTACCAGTTTCATCAGCGAACAAAGCACATAAAGTTGAAACACTTCTTTATAAGGGAATGTGTATCAAATAACGAACTCAGAATTGAACATGTGCCCACAGAACTGCAGCTTGCAGATCTCTTCACGAAGCCGCTCTTCGGTCCGAAGCTGAAACAGCTCACCAAGAGGATTGGACTAGAAACCCCAACACATAGAAATTGGACTTAGAAATCGTCAAATTTCTCAAAGTTCGGTGGGTGTGAAGAGTGGATGACGAACTCTTCCTATGTCGACCAGTAATAAAAACTATAACTGGTAGCTAGGCAACGGATTTCGCTGTTGACTGTCATATAAAATTCTTCTTGTAAAATGTTTGCTATGTGTTTGCTATTAAACCATAATTTTAGTTTTTTCCTGTGTTTTACTGGGTAAATACATTTCTCACATAAAAGCGTGGTATTTTAGTTTTTAAACTATTATTTATTTATCGTGTTTTTTATTTTTCTCAGTTAAGCTTTGCTGTTAATTTGTTCTGCTTCGTTGAGTGACTACTATCATGACCGTCTCCGACAAAAATAAATACTTCTTACAAAACCGATTTTGCCTTGTCCACAAAGAAATTGAAACAAAAAAGAGCGCATTTTTTATTTGGTAAATATAATGCATTGTACGCGATTGCACAGAGACGTACACACGTCGTATTAATGGCTGACCATTAGCACGCAAATAGTGCATATAGCGCGCTGATAGCATTTTCGGACCATGATATTACATTGACAAAGCGACAGTGACAGACCAATTTCAATGCCAAATCAAAACAATCAATATTTTGTCAATCAATCAATACAGTAAACAAGCTATTTTAAGCTTTTAGTTAAATCGTAGATTAAAACATTAAAGTCTTTAAGTATGTCGAAAATTTTAGAGGTATTAGTTAAAGCTTCAGAACGAGCTGCTTGTATAGCACGGTCTTGTACAGGATCCGCGCTATTGGTGGCTGAAAAAAGTACGGATGCGAATTGTCGTTTCGAACGAGATTTTAAGACGATTGCTGATGTCCTGGCACAAGAATCGGCTAAAATAGAAATATCTAAGGAATTCCCTGAGCTAGCTAATAACGTTAGAGGTGAAGAGTGTGCTGAAATAGGTGGAGTGAGCATTAAACTTTGTGAAACTATGGTTGGGACAAAAGAAATGTTATCGACTCTAATACCGTCAAAAACTGCCGAAGATCTCGCTGAAGCAGCTCACATCGATATAAATTTAACTCTCGACTTACCCTCTGATCTGCCAAACTTAAATCCAGATGATCTAGGAGTTTGGATTGATCCTATTGGTATGTTCCCTTCTGCAACTATAATCAAATTTATTTTTTCCTAGATAAGTGACTCACTTAAACAGCAAAGCAATAAAAGATTAAATTTATACAGTATATGGCATTGCTTAGTTAATTTTTATATGTCATTAATTGTGATATTTTTCTAAGTGAAAATCAATTATTTAATAATAATTAGACACTGGTTTGTATCAGTTGTTTCAACCTATTTTCCAAATAAATAATAATAGTAATTTGAAACTCGTCTTTAGGTTCATTTTATAAAATATCTGTGAAGACTGCACCAAAATCAGTTGCATGGCTAAAAAAATAACTAGTGGATAATTCAAACAGTCATAGGGTTTAATAAGTATAAGATATACTACTATTAAGGGAGTTGCTTTTTTATAGATGCTACAGCTGAATTTATAGCCGGGATCAAAGGTGAAGCCGGAGCTAAATGTGGACTGCCATGTGTGACTGTTCTTATAGGTGCTTACCTTAAATCAACAGGAGAACCCATTATAGGTGTCATTAACCAACCATTCCATAAGTAAGTTAACTTTTAAATTATACAAATACAAACTTTCAAAGAGATGTTATTTTTATTAATGTTATGTTTCTAGTGATACTGGCCGGATCATTTGGGGAGTTTGCTACGACAATGTATCATTGTTTAGTGGGACCGAATCATGTGATTGTGATGAGGAAGTGATAAGGAATGTCATTCTTACAAGTGCAGCTGAGAAATCTGATGTTAAGGATAAACTAGCTAAATATTATACTGTTAAGAACTTGCCTGGGGCTGGTTATAAGTTGATGAATGTAGCTTTAAGTAAGTATTATTCTAATGGGAACATTTTATTTATATTTATTTTTGGTATTATCACAAATTCTAGTCTACCTACTTTTTAAACTCCACACTAAGTACCTATTTAGAAACATGGTTCTAAAGTATGTAGTTTGATGATATATATAAGTGATAATGTTTTTTTAGTTCACATTTTTTTTTTTCAAAATGGTTAGGTACAGTAGTTACAAGAATGATTGAGTTATGACCAAGTACTTACTTTTCTCAATATTTTTTTATAAATTTGGGTTATTTATTATAGGTACCTATCTATCTAGCTGTATTGACACCCTACAAACTTAATTTATATTGGCTTAATTCTGAAAAAATAAAAACTTGAAACTAATAATAGAGAGCAGCTATCACTTATTAGTTTCAAGTTTTTATTTTATTTACCGCGGGAAAACTTCGCATTCCCACGGGAAACCGACTTTTACGCGAACGGAGTCGCGAGCGGCCTCTAGTACTTAGTATAAGAAAAATACCTGTGGTCCCGACATAATTATTTACACTGCATCAATAAGTTGCATAAAATGTAGATCATTTTTACTGAATTTGCTATACTATCCAAATCAGAATTAATGATAATTTCCGTAATAATCTGTTTAATGATTATGTTTACAGATAAAGCAGATGCATACCTAGTTTCTCACGGGACTACATACCGCTGGGACACTTGTGCACCGCATGCAATTATTAAGTCAAGAGGAGGGGAAATTCTAAAGTTTACAGATTTAACTCCGGTCACATATCACGACCCTAACTATGATGACACTCAACATTACTGCAACATAGGTGGTATTATTGCTTTCACAGATTATTCAGTTTTGGAAAATATTCAGAAACTTTTAAATGAGGATTAATATTATATTGTTTGCTATAAATTCACACCCAAGTACCTGACATATAATTAAATTTCTTGATCTCACCATGTGCCATTTTTATCTTGTTCTTGACTTTCTTTATTCATAAGAATTATGCTTTTATTATATTATAAAAGAAATATTTTGCCAATATATTGGGCAGAGTGATACTTAGGAGATTTATTCACATATGAATGAATGTACAAAATAAACATTAATTAAGTTTTAACTTTTATTTATTTAAGATTGTTGCATGAATTTTTATGTGTATTACTGTCAATATTATTAAAAGTCATGTAAAATATTTATTCTTTAATTACTACTAGAATCAGAGTCTGGGCTTGAGTCTCTTCTTGACTTCTTTTTTTTCTTTTTCTTACTTTTCTTCTCCTTTTTACGTTTTTTGCTTTCTTTTTCTATTTTTTCCTGGCAACAAAAATCAATTTCTTAAATCACTAGTTTTTCTGATAGAAATATAATAAAATAATTATTATCTGTATTTCTAAATGGTTAGAAAAAATTAAGTTTCCCAAAGGTTTACTTAAACTTTTTGCTTCTCAGTTAAAGTTATTGGATTGCTAACTTTTTGATTTTATTTCTATCATTAAAAAATATTGATCTTACTAATTAAAAAAAAGTTTTTTTCAAAATCTTATCCTCCATAACAACCCTACACTCACACAAAGAGGTATGTGTTCTTAAAATGCTGCTGAGTGCAGACATAAATCTTAGGTCGGTTTCACAGTAATGGTTGCATATACTCTATCAGTAGTTTTAGTATATCATTTGATTCAATTAACATTTCTCATTAGCGAAAATACCTGTTTGACCAAAATGGTTGTGCTTTCAGCTTCACTTTTTTTTACAGCTATAGGCACAACAGGTGCACATCCCTCCATGCGCACCATTGCGGTCACCTCATCAACTTTTGACATATCAGCATTTGGGGCTTTATACTGCTCGCAGTGGTCTACGCGAAGAGTTCTTCCTAATATCTGGGAAATGATTAGATTTACAAAAGGTGTATTTAAATGAGACCCATAAATTAACAGATGTTTCTAGTATAGGATTGATGTACTCTAGTAGCACAGAATTTAGACTTACTTTTATGCTATTAAGATTATCAACAGCAAGGATTGTAGATCGCTGGTCTTCATAGCATATGAATGCAAAACCTCTGGACTTGCCTGTTGCTTTATCTCTGACTAAATTTACATTAACAATTTCACCATATCTGAAAAGAAAACCAAAAAATTATCAACACATCCCGATCTGGCTAAATTAAAGAAATGCAATGCTACAAAGGTTTGTTAAGCTAAATCATTCAAACACTTGAGTGTTTCATGCTTTTTCTCTTTACAAATACTAGCAGTAGCGTTAGACTTACTGAGAAAATACACAAATAACATCGCCTTCTGTTAAGTCGTATGGTAAACCTCCAACAAAAATCCAGGCACTGTCCCTGTATTGATCGTGCCATGATGTTTTCGATTTTCCAGACAACTCTTGCTCACTTAACTTTAGCACATTTTTCACATTTCTGTAAAATGAATAATGTTTATTTTGTTTGACCCACACAAGCCAAAACATAATGTTACCTATACATACGTCATGGGATTCATTCTGGAAAAGTATTGCAACCAGTTATATATTACAAGTGTTATTAATTCATATTCAACAAATAATGATTATCCCGAAAACTCCGAAACTACGAAAGGCCCAAACAAAAAGTAAAAACCTATAGTGTAGTGTAGTGCAGAGATTTTAAAAATAATCGATTTTTATTTAGTATTAATCAATTCTTTACGATCGAGTTTTTGTACTATTAATCGATAATTAAAAGGAATCTTGCCTTTGATTTTTAGTTTTGAATTGGTTATTTTTTGATAATGAATTGTTTATATTGTAAATATAGAAAGCAAGTATTTTTAATAATACAATAAAATTAATTGATTTTTATTTAATCGTTTTTTTTTTCATTATCTTCACATCCCTACTGTAGTGACACTGTCACATCCCTACTGTAGTGACACTGTCACATCCCCGAGAGAATGTGACAGTTCTATACGTTACTTTTGCTAAGGTTCAAAATTACTATAAGCCCTATTTGTAAACAGTCGTTCAAATGTCTCACGCGTGCACGTCTTTAACCCTTAAATTGATATTGGTGTATACAAAAATATCTACAACATTTTTTATTCATAAATTATTAAATATTTTTAAACGGTATGATTTGAAATTTTACTATTATACACTGTACGCTATTCAAAGCCTATATAGAATGAGAAAAGGCACTTCCGTTTCCCTATTTTTCACGTATCCGGTACAAGTTTATGCTCCCCTCCCCCCCTCCACCGCCCAGGCAGGCCAGCAGAGTGGCAGTTGCTGGCTTTGGATTCATTGGCGTCCAAATTCCCGACGCAGACAGTCGTGTTCACCAGACTATCTGAACTTTTCATAACGATTGTCTATTTTTTCACATTTTTTCTTTCTTTCGGTACATTTTGTCTTCGTTTTATTGGTAAGTCATTTTTGTTATAACATTTTGTAACGGTTTTTGCCGTTCGTTTTAAAAAAATTCTTTTGTGTCCCTACATGGGGTAATATCTTGTTATTTTATTTCTACATTTAAATAGGCAAGATAATTTTATGGTTTGGTTCGATTCCTACCATTTGATTTTTGAACGAAGAATTTCATTCGTTATGTTATTTCTGTTAACCTACCTTCTTTTTATGAATATTTTTTAACAAAGAGTTTTTAAGTGTCTTAACAGCTAATTGTTACTTGTTTTTTCGTAAATTTATTTCGATTTAGCATCATGAATGCTGAAAAGAGTGATAAACCGGAAAGTGCTAGTGATAGTAGTTCGGACAGTTCGTCGTCGACCTCCAGTAACGCGTCGCATGCTTCACCAAAACGAAAGCATAACCGACGAAAATTCAAAAAGCATAAGCGATCGGACCGCTCCTTAAAAAAGGTTTTTAAAGAGATAAATGCTTTACGCGATTACGTCTGTCGCCCACAATCATCGCCGGGACAGTTCGAAGGCTTTGAAAATTTAAATGATTATGACCGTTGTATTGATTTGAATTCAGAGAGTTTACAGCTTAATGACCAAAAGTTAATGCCTGAGTTTTGTTTAAATATTGACACTAGTGTGAAGGATCCCGCAGTTCCTAAAGCTTCAGTAGAATATTTAAATACTTTAAAAAAGTTACAAAAATTTGAGCATGAATCGTGGAGTGATGTCAGGTATTTAGAGGTTCAAAAAAATTATGCACACTCTCCAGGGTTTATTGAACTGGAAGCTAATGACGAAATTAAAGCTTATGAAAATACTAAAACTCTCTCGTATGTTGAAAAAAGCTATGCGACTTTGACATTTACCATGTTAAAACAAAAAGAAGCTTTAGAATGCGGAATTCGCGATTTCTTGAATTGGGCTAATGAATCTGAATCCGTCAGTTACGCAGATATGAAAGATAAATTAGAAGGTATTTTCCTTAACGGCGATTTCTTTAAAGTTTCCTCTGATGCGATACAGTTAATTTGCGGCCATAGAGCTGATATTGTCCAACAAAGAAGAGACAGTATCTTAAAATCTGTTAAAGATCCTTTAGTCAAATCAACCCTTAAAAAAGTGCCTCCCTCGTGTACTCATTTATTTGAAAATCAATTATTTACAAATGCTCTTGAAAAATTTGGAGGCATAAGAAAAATATTTTGGCCGCAACCAAAATATAACACGAACAGGCCTGCTGCGCAAGCAGGACCCAGCTCTTATATGTACAAGTACCCTGCGCAAGGGTTATCTAACAATTATATACCTGCGCAAGGTTTTTATAATGCTTACAAAGGTCGACCACCTATGCAAGGTGTGAGTTTCAATCAGGCTGGGAATTATCATAGTGACCAAGGCAGACTACGTCCTGCGCAAGGACCAAACAATATGGGACTGAGAATGAGAGGCGCACTCCTGGATAGTCAGCCCTTTCGTGGCAGAGTCCGCACCGACAGACCACATGATCCACCACGTAACCCGAAACGACCAAGCTCGCCGGGCAAAGACTACAAAAATAGAAATAAACGCAGGAGGTTCTGACTCACCGAATTTTCAAGGAGGCCGGTTAAAACATTTTATTTCAAAATGGAAAATAATGCAAGCCCCAACTTACATTTTAAAAATCATCAAAGGCTACCAAATACCTTTCATAACCAGGCCACCGCTAATAATGCCAGAGAAGAACAATGCATTTCACCTAAAATCAACTCCAGAATTAGACAAGGTCATTCACGAATTAATACGAACGAAGGTGTTAGAAGTAGCTCCAATTACCCCCAGCTTCCTATCATCGATCTTCCTGATTCCAAAAAACGATGGAACGCTACGGCCTATTTTCAATTTAAAGGCTCTGAATCAGTTTGTTCAAAACCAAAAATTCAAACTCATAAATATTTTCAAGATACCGGATTTTATCCAGCGAGGAGATTGGTTAGCAAAAATAGACCTAAGTCACGCTTATTTTCATTTGCCCATAATAGACAGGCAAAGATGCTTTCTTCGTCTAATTTACGACGGCAGACTGTATCAAATGACCTGCCTACCATTTGGCTTAAGTTCGGCTCCGAAGGCGTTCGCTTCCGTAACAAATTCGATTGCTCAGATACTCCGCGAGAAGGGGATAAGGCTTGTGGTATATTTGGACGACTTTTTGATCGCCAATCAAGATGTAGAGGTTCTCAGGAATCACATAAAAATAGTAGTGGAGGTCCTCGAAACTTTGGGGTGGATAATAAATTATCAAAAATCGAGTTTGTCTCCACAAAGGCAGATCGAATATCTGGGAGTGATATGGGATCCCTTAAAAAATACGAAATCACTACCACCCAAAAAAGTAGACAAAATAGTGCACATGTCAAACCGCATGATCTCCCGCACTTTTACCCATCTAAAAGAGTTGCAATGTGTAGTAGGAACTTTGAGTTTTTGCAGTTTCGTGATAGAACGGGGAAGGCTACATTTCAGAAGCCTACAAAACCTAATGATAGCCTCCCAAAAGGGAAACTCGCATACGCGAATCAAACTATCACCCGAAGCAAAGAAGGAACTTCTATGGTGGTCAATAAATTGTCGGGGTTCATCAAAAATATGGTTCCCTCAACCGACTCACTTTCTAACGACGGACGCGTCGAATATTGCTTGGGGGGCCAAGTTGGACAATGTCAACCTTTCAGGTCAATGGTCACCACTGGAAAGATCTCTACATGGCAACCAAAAGGAACTGCTCACAATATTGAAAGTTTTACAGCAGAGTCGCATGTTGCGCTTGGAGCAGTCGTCAATTCTTCTGCAAAGCGACAACAAAACTGTCGTGGCTTATTTAAGGAACGAAGGAGGTACTCGGTCATGGCCTCTGATGGATCTCACTTACAAGATCTACGAATTACTCGATCTCTTTCAGATTCGACTGAAAATTTATCACTTACCCGGAATATACAATTGCGAAGCGGACCACCTGTCGCGATTAAAGATGTCACCAGAATGGCACCTGTTACCAGCTGCAACTCTTATACTTTTCTCGAAATGGGGAGTACCCCAAATCGACCTGTTTGCATCTCACACAGCCCATGTGGTCAACAGGTATGCATCCATAGATCAGAAGGATCAGCAAGCAGCATTCCACGACGCTTTGAGTCGTCATTGGGATTATCGTCTGGCCTGGGTGTTCCCACCACCTTGCCTGATACCTCGAGTCTTACAACACCTGAACGAAGCAAAGGGTGTATTTCTCTTCGTGGTTCCCCGGTGGGAGCAGGTCTTTTGGAGAACCGACCTGAAGAAGAGAGCGTTAGCAGCCCCTCACACGGTCCTGAACTTGCCGCGGGTGATGATCGATGCATCAACCGGATTGCCCCCACCAAATGTACAAGAAATGACCCTCGAGGTCTGGAAATGTGGGGGTGGGATCAAAGCCTAAAAAATTGGACTACAGATCAGAAATCCCTGTTAAAAACTGGTTGGCGAGAGTCTACATTAAAGACATACAGATCAGCTTGGAGAAAATGGCAGCAATGGTGTACAATTAATGGAATAGACAAATACAAACCTGAGGGTTCTGACTTAGCTCGTTACTTGGCTGATTTACATCAAAGAGAAGGGCTATCTTATAGGTCTATTTTGGTACATAAATCAACTGTGGCTACATTATGTAATGTAGAAAATTCTACATCTTTAAGCTCGCACATTTTAGTTCGACAGGTCCTAAAAGCAATCTCTTTAAAAAATCCTCAATTGCCTCAACCACCAGTATGGGACGTAACACATTTGTTGAATTTTATTAAATCAAAAGTCTTTAATTGTAATAGCCCCTATGAAGTCTCACAACATTTGGCAATTTTACTGTTACTCTGTTCAGGAAGAAGAGTGCATGATTTGACTCTGTTGAATATAGATAAAAACCACATGCTGCTTTCTGAAGAGCAAGTTATTTTTTGGCCGGTATTTGGATCAAAAACCGACACTTCGGCCCACCGTCAGTCAGGATGGAAAATAACTGTAAACAATGATTGTCACATATTAAATATAGTATATTGGGTAAAACATCACATAAATTTATCAAAAGACAGAAGAACAGAAGGAGAAAACGTTCTGTCGAATTCATTATTTATAACTCTAAGAGGTCCAGTTAAACCTGCCTCACGGTCCATCATAGCCAACTGGGTGAAATGTAAGTTAAACGATGCTGGAATACAAGCTTCACCAGGAAGCACTAGAGCTGCAGTTGCTTCCAAGAACTGGGTTGAAAATGTTCCTATTGATCGGATATTAGCACAAGGTAACTGGCTTTCTGGAAGCACGTTCAAAAAGTTTTATTGCAAGGAAATCAAGGAATCTGTAGTATCAAATTCAATTAGTAACTTCTTTACAAGCGTTTAACCAGTATGTTTAAAATAATTCGCAAATACCTGTACGATTCTTTAGTATAATTACTTATTGTTTGATTTTATTATACCTGTTTTTGGTTTAAAATTTAAGGCTTGGTTTGTTTCCTATACATTAAATATTATTTCAGATTATGTTTTGTGTATGATTTTATTTGAATAGGTTCTTTCTATACCTCCTTTTATGCCAATTTAAGTTATGCTCCTAAGGAATATAATTCTAAACTATATCAGTCTATCTAGCTACCTATAGTTATAGTATATTGCCAGTGTTTCTCAGCATACTTCTAGTCACATTGGCGCCCTCCATCGCCAGGCGAAATCAGACACGTCTCTCATTCTATATAGGCTTTGAATAGCGTACAGTGTATAATATGAGCGTTTTAACTTACAATAAAACGCTTATTATATACTTACCTATTCAAAGCCTATAATTAAGTCCTGCCTGGCTTGAATGATCCGCAATGAATCCAAAGCCAGCAACTGCCACTCTGCTGGCCTGCCTGGGCGGTGGAGGGGGGGAGGGGAGCATAAACTTGTACCGGATACGTGAAAAATAGGGAAACGGAAGTGCCTTTTCTCATTCTATATAGGCTTTGAATAGGTAAGTATATAATAAGCGTTTAATTGTAAGTTAAAACGCTCATAATTTTGGTAGAAACTAATTTTAACAGTGGTAGCATTTATATTAATTAAACTGTCAAAATCAAAATTTCTGCGAAGCGGCCGGCTGTGACTGCGAACCGGGGAAGTTTCATGATATTTTTAAAAGTTTTTTTTGTGAACAGTAGTTATTCGGAATTACATTGCATGCTTATACGTATACGATAAGTGGGTGCATACTATAGTAATTAGATAACGTCACATAATTATGTCTTTAATGCGCTAAGCGCATGTTTGTCTGTATGGTGGCTATTGTCAAACCAGATCGTGCTAATTGTAAACACCGCAATTAAAAATAGTTTTTGTGTACGCTTACCGAAGAAAACTACTTCAAACCATAGTGCAACTATTAAGAACGTTTGAAACAGTGTTATTCAAGTGCTACATTCAAAACCGGAACGATTTAAGCTGTTAATAAGACTACGGCATCTCATATTAATCTCAAAGTACCCACTTCTCACTTTGTTTTTATTTTGCTTTGACATGTCAGAATAACATAGAGTATAAACTCTCAGAGGGACTCACACTCTATATAAACGGATTTACAACTCTCCAGCGCCATCTTTTGTCGTATTTCTAGAACTAAATAGCCGCTGATTTCTATTCCAAAAATGTCCACTGCGTGCGCCGGCTGCAGTAAAAAGATAACTAATCTTGACTACTTGGAATGTATGAAATGCAAAGAGACGTACGATCTACTATGCGCAAATGTCTCGAAAGACAGTTTTCTTCTTCGATTCTTCGGCCGCGAAGAATGACTGGTTGTGTCCGTCGTGCGTATGTCAAAGACCAAAAAGTGATAACTCATCTACTCCTGTACGTGGAACATCGTCACTAAATGACACTTTTTCTAAAAATGTCACACTATTGCGAGGCAGCAGGCAACCAGCACAAATGCTGGAAGACAAATCCTGTCCTACAGATCTCGCTGCTTTTATTGGTGAATTTCGTCTTTTGAGGCAAGAACTATCGGAAGTTAAAAAACAAAACGAAGATATTAACAACCAAATCTCCCTGATGTCTCAGAACCTGAATCTAACTTTAGGTCAACAAGAAAAAAAGCTCGAAGAAATGCAGCTTGAAGTTGGCTATCTCAAGAGAACTGTAAATGAACTGCAGGTGGCATTAGCGACAAGAGAACAGGAAAACATAGGTATCCAGGAGGAAAGCTCAGAAAACGTGTCACACGTTGCCATGTTGGCAATAAAAAAACTAGGTGTCAACCTTGAGGATATGGAAATAGATGAGGTCTATCGTGTGGGGAAAAAGTCTTCAAAAATGTTAAATGGAACCTCTGGCAAGTCTCGGCCTATAATTGTGAAACTTTTAAGGCACCGCAAACGGGATGAGATTCTTAAAGAGGGCAGACTACGACGAAATATTACAACTGAAGGGATTGCCGGGGGACAACCGACACCGATGTACTTCAATGAACGTCTGACTAAAGAGAAGAGAATTTTATTTCGAGACGTTAAACAAAGATCTACGCAATATGGATTTCGGTACTGTTGGATACGTAACGGCTCAATTTTGGTTAGGAAGGCCGAGGGCTTTCCTGCATTTCGCATTGAAAATTTCAATGATCTTGACCAAAAAGTTGGCAGAATTACTGTTGAAATCGCGAGTGATCCCTAAAGACAGTTTGTATTTGTTATCATTGAAATTATGTTGTAACCTTATAACAATCCTTACTGACAAACGCTTCACATATCACCACACACTCACATTTACTTACACTTACAAACACCGAACACATCACAACACAATTAAATTTACTACACTCATTCAATGTATTCTTCCTGTAAATGACAGCAACACGAGCATTAATTTTATTAGAGGTCTTCTAGCATTCTGGTATTATAATAAGAGTACAAGAAAATGGGACTGGGTGATACAATATTACAATGGTTGAATTAATTAGTGATTTGGATGATACCCTAACAATTCCATGCAGAATGCTTGACGACCTTGAAAGTTGTTACGAAAGTTTGAAAGATCATGGGCTTAAGTTGCTGACATTAAACATCAGAAGTATTAATGCTAACATTGATGCATTCTTGATTTCACTTAAGCGCCTAAAAACTGACTTTGATATCATTACTTTAACTGAATGTTGGCTCAGTCATGACTATATAGTACCGATAATTCCAGGTTACATTGCTCATCGCACTTCTAAATATATCAATAAGAGCGGTGGAGTGGTTGTCTATGTCAGGGATTGCCTTGATGCTGTCGTAGTAGAATCATCGTGTGAAGACTGCAATTGTCTGGAAGTTAGCGTTGAATCGAGTGTTCTCATTTTGGCTATATATCGCTCTCCTTCCTTTTCCTGCGCTAACGGTTTTCTTAGTTCCTTAGATAAAATACTTCAATTGAATGGGTCCTTCAAGGAGATAGTATTAACAGGCGATATTAATCTAGATCTGTGTCAGGTGCCTTTATCTGGTCAATGTGTAGAATATCTGTGTCTTTTAGCTGGTCACAAACTTCTCCCTGCAATATCACTCCCAACGCGTAATAAAAATGTCTTGATCACTTTTTTGTTAAAAATCCAACAGGTGCTTTGGGCATTGTTTGCCCTTCCAGTATCACAGATCATTTCATGTGTGCTCTAGGGACGAAAAACTCTATTCGCGCAACAAATAACCGTATTCGTTTCAAGACCGATATCAAGGCGGTTGTGAGTGAACTATCTCAGTCCGACTGGTCTTGTGTTACTAGTCGCACTGATGTAGATGGTGCGGTAGCAGCTTTTACCTCCATAATAGATAAATCCCTACAATCCAACACCAGTAAAACAGCTTCTAGTCGCTCAAAGCTTAACCTAAAGCCATGGATTACACCTGGTATAATAAAATGTCAACGTCACCGTGATAAACTTCATCAAAAAGTTCGACTTAATCCAAGAAATCTCGTAGATCAGGTAGAATACAAGCGCTATAGAAACTTTTTACAAAAAATTACTCGAAAACTTAAAAATGACTATGAAACCCAAGAACTAGTAAAACAAAAACACAACCCAAAGAAATTATGGTCGGTCATAAAAGATATTTGTCATCTTAAAAATGAACAAAATAACAATTCCAAATTGTGTCATATTAAAAATGACCCTATAGCTTCGGCAAATTATTGCAATGACTATTTTGCTAATGTAGGAAGAACTATTTCTAATGAAATCCTGAAACGTCTTAATACCGATGAAGTGACTTTAGCATCAAAATATCGAAATCCAACACATATTTCACACTCATTTTTTATGAGTCCGACAACTGAAGGTGAAATAGATATTATTATATGCGATTTAAAGAATGATACTTCACCCGGATTAGATCGAGGTACTTCAACACTGGTTAAAACAATTAAAAACTTTATACTGAAACCGCTTGTGCATATTATTAATCTAAGTCTTTCTTCCGGAATTTTCCCAGCCACTTGGAAGATGGCTGTGATATCACCTATCTATAAGGGTGGCGATAAAACCCTACCTGGAAATTATAGACCAATTTCACTATTGAGTACATTCTCTAAAATCCTTGAAAAGCTAATAAATAAACGTTTAATAGCTTATTTGGACAGTAACAATATCTTAAATAATGAACAGTTTGGCTTCAGACATCGTAAGTCTACAGAGGATGCTACCTTATTACTAACGAATTTAGTCACAGAGACTTTGGATCGAAATGACTGTTGTCTTGGTATATTTTTAGACTTAGCAAAGGCTTTCGATACGGTTTCGATTCCCATAATGCTGAAAAAACTCGAATCAATCGGTATTCGTGGTAGGTATAGCACATGACTGGTTTCGTAGTTATCTCTATGATAGAAGACATTGTCTTAAAGTGGGCCAAACTATAAGTGATAATCAACCAGTTACATTCGGAGTGCCTCAGGGCAGTATACTGGGCCCGACATTATTCATTATATATATGAATGATATTTTTAACCTAAAATTAGAACAAGCAAAAATTATTTGCTATGCAGATGATACTGCTATTCTTTTCACTGGCAAATCATGGGAGAAAACCTACAATACCGCAGAGAAAGGTCTAACTGGGCTGAGACACTGGCTGGATAATAACTTGTAGTCACTAAATGTTGATAAAACTAAATATATAGCTTTTCATAAAACTAGCGCTTCTAGGCCTAGTTCTCCTCGCCCACTTAAGATTCATTCTATCGTTGACTGCAGTGGTTTCGATACTGTTTGCAATTGCCAATCTATATCTAGAACGAAATCCCTTAAATATCTTGGTGTAATTTTTGATGAAAATCTTACCTTCGGAAACCACATTTCTTATGTGTCTGCAAGAGTAAGAAAAATTATCTTTTTGATGAAGAGCCTCCGATATTGTGCCGACATGAAATTGTTAAAGTTAGTTTACATATCATTATGTCAGTCGATCCTTTCATATTGTATAGTGGTCTGGGGAGGTAGTTCGAGGACTAGATTTATGGAAGTTGAGCGTTCACAGAGAGCAGTATTAAAGACCATGCTAAGAAAATCTGTAATGTATCCAACTGACAAGCTATACATTACATGCAAAGTGTTACGAGTTCGGCAAATTTTCGTGGTACGAGCTATCGAGAAAGTCCATAGGGAAACCCTCATGTCGCAGAACTATCCGTACCTTATCCAGCGACGTATCTTTAGAATTCCTCTTCCAAATGTAAATACAACATTTGCCAAACGTCAGCCTGCTTTTAAACTACCTTTTGTATATAACGCTGTGAACCGCAAAATTTGCATAAAAGAATTACAGACCTCTAAAGCTAAAGAAGCGGTTGTAAAATTGTTACTGACTCTGAACTACATGCAAACAGAAAACATTGTTGAATAACTCTTACTCACATACACGCACGCACACACACACACGCACACACACACACATACACACAAACACACATACTTTTGCATTCACATTGCACTAACAATCAAATAAATAGTATTTTTCTTTGTACCTACTTAGTTAAATTATGTTTAGCTAATTTTTTTAAATCTTATTATCAATCATTATTTTTATATTCTTTAAAATGTTTCCTTATATAAGCCGTATATATGTTATGTAATGTATATGTAAGATAGAAATTTCTAAAATAAGTAAGTGGGGTCCTGCGATACAAGCTGTGCTTAGTGCAGGCCCCAATGAAATTGTAATAGCTTTAAGTTGATTGCCAATAAATTATTCTTATTCTTATTCTTACTCCGTGAATACCATTGTCAATTAAGCGGTAAATTACACTAAACAGACTTCGGTATTCACGAAGTACCTACATTGTCAAGCTCTGTATACAATCTGTATATATTATGATTTTTATTTATTTTGTGGTTGCATGGCACCACATAAAGGGCGTTTTTATTTTGTTATAGAGAATGGTTTTTAATTTATCTACAGTGCTTAATGTTAGGTAAGCAATTCCCGCGCGGCAAGTTAATTAGTGAATTAGGTCAGTTTTGAAGTTAACTCTAAGTAATTAAGCTAAAATATAAAGTACAACAGGTAAGTGTACGTACGTACACCATACAGTAAAGTTAGGTTGATAACAATCACGTGAAAAATTAAGATGAAAGGAACACCATAACCATACCATTTTCTCATTTCTAGTTAAGTACGCCGTGGAATCAGGAACCGCAAAAAAATTTATGTATTTTCAACACAAATTTTGTTAAAAGATAAAATACAAATAAGCTATAAATATATAGCTTATATAGCTATAAATTTATTTGCATGTTATTTAAGCAAAAACTTAAAGATTATCTTACCTGTTAGAACTAGTAATCACTCCTCCCGTAAACAGAACGTTACGGAGAAATGGCGCGAAAATGTAAGGTGCATCTTTTCACCTCGCTCAGCGGAATCGTCCTTTTACCTATTTATTATGTTTTGCGCTTTTATAATAATTTTAGCACTAAAATCTGTTCTTAATTAAATTATCTTTACGCTGAAGAACTGTAAAATCTAAATATATGACTATACCTATACAAAACTAAGTTTTCCTATATAAGTACCGCGGGTTTGGGCTCCGTATTAAGAACCCCTCGGAGATAGGTGCTTTTACCTTAAATTCGATCCACATTCCGAATCTAATCTACCGTAACATTCCACAGTAAATTCCTAGTAAAACTAACATTAAAAGATAAAACGTAACGCGTTTTACAAATCTTCCGCTCTACGAATGAGGCTCCTATCGACTAATTTAAACGCGCCTTGAGAAGTTCCAGTCCTATTTTGGTGATACAGCTCAATCTAATTATGGATATAATAAAATAAAATAAATACAGTAAAAAAGCCATTTATTTCTTTACCAAAAAAAACACTTGAGTTTTTTTTACAGAAAATTGAAAAAAAGTTAAAAGAAAAAACTAACTTATTTTAAACATAAAAAATAGGGAAAAAAAACATTTATATATCAACATAACTTAAAGTATATTCGCTATTTACAACTTTTTTTTTATTATAGGTAAAGATCCCGTTGTGGGTATGTGCCTCCTGCAGCTTTGACCATTAGTCTCTGTCTTTTGCTTTCTTCATCCACTCGCTGCCCGCCACTGCGACAATGTCGTCAGCCCAGCGCGCGTTTGGTCTGCCTGCTCTTCGTTTTCCTCGATGTCGTGGGCCACTCCATTCTGTCCATTTTTTAGTCCAACAGCTGTCAGCATATCTCGCTAATACAATTATATACTAACCTACAACTTTCATGGGGTAAATTTTACGATTTGTTGTTATATGCTTTGTACTTATGAATAAATTATTATGTTTATCTAATTAGCAATAATTCATTTATTATTTTTACATCAAACAGGTTCAAATAATCCTTTAGGAATTAATAGAAATTTAGATAAAATTCCCTTTCACCCTTTTTTCACATATAAAGATTTAATTGGATTTTTATTACTTTTATTTAGTGTCATAATGATGTTGAAAAGGTCATCCCAAGATTGTTGAAATTATTTTACTTTTTTCGATAACAATTTCCATGCCCATGTCACGAGAGACACATTCTTTTAGCTGCTTGATATAAATCTTGTTCAGTACTAGCCTAAAGTTTGATAGGTTTAGTCCATGTAACAAGGCTAAGATGCATTATTATTATGATACACTAGTGGCCGCCCGCGACTCCGTACGCGTGGAAGTCGGTTTCCCGTGGGAATGAGATGTTTTCCCGCGGTAAAAAGTATCCTATGTGTTATTCTGATGTATAACCTATATTACTGCAAAGTTTCATCCAAATCCATCCAGTAGTTTTTACGTGAAAGAGTAACAAACATCCATCCATCCATCCATCCATCCATCCATACATCCTCACAAACTTTAACATTTATAATATTAGTAGGATATACTGATCTAACGCTAATAAGGTTTAAAGTAATTAACCGTAATTACATACCTACCTATAATAATAATAAAATAATAGGACGATGTAACTTGTTCTGGTTTTAAATACACAAATGTTTTAAAACAAGAACAAGTTAGGTACCTACATTGTATGGGGTTCCCAAATTATATCGGACAAATTAAAAAAATTGAGACGGCTCGCACTCTTAAGTGAGACTTGTCTTCGTGCCGACAATAATATTAAAAAGCCATTATGTCCAAAAACGTGAATGTAAATTAGCTCAAGCGGTTTTCCCCGCAACGGTTTTTATGATTTTACGTTGTGTTTAGTCATGTAGTTTATAATAATAAGCGTTATTATGTATGTTTGCGGTCAGGAAAGAATCTATCCTAATTCTAATATCACTTACTCGTACTAAATGTCTCTTTGTAAATTATATTTGTTTAAAACCCGATAGTATTATTTTTAGGATTTTGGGAAGAAAAACATTAGATTAGAAAAACAGTAGATATACAGGGCGTCCCAAGACAACGGGACATCAAGGGAAAGTACCTTAAATATCGTAGATAGGATATTTTGCTGAAAGAAGGCATTATTTTATTTGTTAAACTTAGTAATTCTGCATTTAAAGAATTAATAAAATAATATAAGGTTTCCCTTGATGTCCCGTTGTCTTGGGACGCCCTGTATATGCATGGAACTAAACTAAGTAAATTACTTATTACAACCAATGACTAATAAGATGTTATCTTTTAAAAGGTCGGCTTACCAGACAATCAGGCATATACAACTCCAATTAGTTACAACATACTTAAAAACTTTCAATATGTAAAAAAACAACTTTATCTAGAGGATAAATGGAAAAATTCTTGGAAAAAACAGCATAGCACGCGCCAAATCGCGTGGCAAAGTTTTATGCGAAACCCATGCAAAACCCAACTGCTTTAATCTATACTAATATTATAAAGCTGAAGAGTTTGTTTGTTTGTTTGTTTGTTTGTTTGAACGCGCTAATCTCAGGAACTACTGGTTCGAATTTAAAAATTCTTTTTGTGTTGGATAAACCATTTATCGAGGCAGGCTTTAGGCTATATAACATTACGCTGCAACTATTAGGAGCGAAGAAATAATGGAAAAAAACGGGGAAAATTATTCATCATTGAGGGCTTCCGTTGCGTGCGCTGCGAAAACTATTCTAGAAACCAAAAATATATGTATGAAAGAATTAAGGGAACTTTTTACCGCGGGAAAACTTCGCATTCCCACGGGAAACCGACTTCTACGCGAACGGAGTCGCGAGCGGCCTCTAGTATATTATATGTACGTACCATTTAGTCATACTTGATACCTACAATTGAAATGCCAAAGTGTGATATAATTTTATTTATGTAATTTTCAACATCGCGAGACGGTAAGTAAGTGTAAGTCACATTAAGGTATTTAAAATTTTGACAAAGAATTTGTAAATGCAAGTAAAATTAAAAAAAATTGTTTCTCGAATGACTTGCAAATTCCCCAGAAGTTATGAATTACTTTTTTCCATAAAAAAGCAACGTTGTGTAGAAATAAACAGTTAGGTCCACAAAACGGGTTTTTATAACTTCTAAAGCAAAAAATAAGGGAGTTAATAACACAATTCTAAATTTTCTTCATTGCTGATAAGTTATATGTACCAATATGATACGATTCATTCATATTAAAAACAGGTGTAATAAGAGTGAGTCACAGAAAGCAACGACCTTGCGGTAGGTAACGGTGAAGGCCGGATCATGCATAACTGAGATGACACATCCGAAAAGATAATTTGACAGTATTTGACAGATTCTATAATTTAACTTTTTTTAATAGCTCTAAAATCACTAATTAATTATGCCACACTTAGCTGTTTGTGAAAATTCATGTTTAAAAAGAAAATTATGGGCCAACACTTTTTCACACACATTTAAAATATGATCAAATTTAAACGATTTTTGTGAAATCGTATATAAAGTAGGCTATAATACTAGCTTTTTGCTTGAATTCATTAGCAAACATATGCATGTATTTTGAATCAGCCTAAAACGATTTACTTAAATGGTTATTCAAAATTTTTTTTTCCCCATTTAAATTTTGGTTTGGAATAGTAGAACACACACTGTGAATTTGACGCAAAATATATGATTATAGAGATCTCTGGCAATAGAACCTTAATAATGCTTAAACTTAATTTAAACAAATAATAGTAAAGATAATCCTCCCTATTGAAATATATGCATAGTCATGGTAAGAAAAGTTAATTGAAAGATTCTAGTTATAACATTAAAACTTCAAAAAAAATTTACAGCGTGTCCAACTGTAGGTACATTGTGAAGACCGAAAAAAAATAAGAAATCATAATCGTGCCACTAAAAATCCCAAGAAAGGTATTTAATTTCGTTTTTCTGTAAACGAAATATAGCACAGTAAGGTAGACACTATAATTTAAAAAGATGTCGCCGCTTACAAAGGATTTGGTGATATTTTCCAATACAACTTTGCTACAGATAAGGACAATTTTAGTGGCAAGTTTTATAGATTCTGGTAATTCTTCTTATACAGGATTAATACAAAAGTATTTATTAAGGAAAAAATTAATGTAAATTATTTGTTGGGTTCTAGTAAACAAATATGAAAACCGGCTCGCGAGGTATAGAACATAATAAAGTATTTCCTTCTCCTTCTTTTATGGTTGTCCTTTTCTAGTATTAAGTCATTATTTATTTTATAATCCTTAAGCATGCACCTTCCAATGACTGTACGAGGTTCACACGTTAAGGAAAGTAGCGAAATTAATATAGTTAGCAGTAGCAAAAAAAAACTTATTTGAAGCACCGATATGAACAATATACATTTATAACATCATTCATATGTGGCCCACCACGTAAAATATATGGTTTAAGTTCACCATATAGTATACGGAAATGTGGTTGGTTTTTTTTATTTGTTTAAAAAAGCACCTTTAAATAAAATTTTGGTAGGCGGACTCAAATTATAAATTTCTGGTTGTATACTGCCATAATTATATTTTCTTATTCCTACATTATTGTTAAGATATTAAATGCTTCGGGTAGAGTCACCAATGAATCACTCTGTATATTGCGCATCACGGAGGGAAACTTCACCTTTCATATCTTACTTACTACTACACGATGGAAGCTTGTCGGCACGTTTAGCTTAATCAAAAAAGGGTCCACACATAATAACAAATATAATACAAATAATTTCAAATTCACTGTGCCTGCTTAATTATAAAAGTTCACGAATAATATTGTAAAGCTTCTAATAGGTAATAGTAAATAATAACTCACTGTTTGGTCTCACAGTAATCGTAGTGAGAGCTTGCGTTCGTGGAAACACATTAAAAAATTGGCGTATATGCATATTATTTATTTATTTATTTATTTATAATTTATGCATTTACACAAAAAAAAGATAATACATAATAAAAACAGACAAACATGAGTAAACACAAAGGTACTGCTTATTTCTGTATGAAATCTCTTCCAGCAGACCTATTGTTGGAGAGATAGTGAGGAATGCAAGTATTGTAAGTAGCATAATTAAATTAATTAATATTTAGTATATATAATATAATACATACATATACAATACAATATATAAGTATATCATAAGATACTTAAACTATACACAAATACAACAATATAACATATTGTATATTTTTACTCCCCAAAACTTCCCCAACACTGTAATCAAATCTTTTTGCTTAACGATCCCGTACATATACCCCAAATAAATCGAGTTATATATTACTAGTGACCCGCCTACTACCTGAATTTTGGTTAACTTTAAAAAACTTTTTCTGAAAGTTCTTTACTTACAAATTAAAATGAAGAAATTGCCTAAAGGACGGTGAAAACCACATTAAAATCCCTCAACTGGTTTAGGAGGAGATACCGGCTAAACATACAAACAGACAGAATTAGCGACTTGGTTATATACTATGTAATGATTTATAAATAAGTTGCTGATTCGACAACAATTATACGTAGTAAAATAAAATCAAAAGCAGGTTCACGTTCACGAAGTTATTAACCTAGGCACCGACATTTCCTACCTAGGAACAGGATTTTCAAAGCATTTCAGCCTCAATATAGCGTCATTTGACAAATATTTTCCTCACCTGCCGCCTTAAATAATCCTACATTGATATCGGAAAGTATTTTACAACATTGAATCCAAGCAAACAGACGTGCTCTAAGATTTAAGGATGGAGTTATAACACTGTCATCTTGAGGTTTTTTCGAATCAAGCTTACGAGAATATATAATTACAATGTATAAATTAATGTGTGTTGCGTTCGTTTTTATTTTAGGATATGACGCTGCCCCACAGGACTCGTAAGTACAATATATTTATTCATTTACAACCCTATCTTTATAACTAAGTTCAGGCATTTTTTTTTGATTGAATTTTGTGTTCGGAAGAATATTGCTTGCGCCAAAACAAATAATTTCAAAGTGTCTTTCTTCTTGCATTCAAATGAAGCAGGATTTCATTCACGTTGTAACCTTATACAATCAATTGGCTTAATTGCTATTTACTTTAGATAAGTTGCTAAAATTTGTTTTTTTTGAAATTGATATTTCAAATTAGTTTTTTGTTGTTATTTCAATATTTTACGAAACTTGCGTATTTTATGACAATAATCAAAGGAAATTAACTACACATTAAAGTTTGACTAGCGGTAAAGGCTTCATATCATACCAATATTGCATTAAAGTTAATTTGAAAATTTATTTAGCTTATTGATGGTTTATCAATAACATGCTATATTTTGTTTAGCAGTCCTATACGGCTCCGACTACCTACGTTACAAATGCACGATAGAATCAAAATCAAGGGAACCATGATGCCTGACTATAAAAAGTAAGTTTCAAAATATGAATATTTTAAATATAAAAACGGAAATTTTATTTATCTAATGTACCTACGATTTGGATGTTTCACCTTTTTTGGTTTTGTGCTATTTCTCAATAGATTTTTTTAAAGTTTTATAGCGTTATTTTCCTTATATTTTTTCTTTTTTTTTTAGATTGCAGTTTATATTTTACTACGAAGCTGCTTCACAAGTACAAGTTATCGATGTGCCTGATGACATTGAGGGATATGTAGTAGATGGTGGGTTTTTCTAGTTTTTCACTTTTTAATCGACACATTCCTCAGGCAAACTTTCTTAATCAAAAAAATAAGACTCAATACTATTTAAACATGAGAACCAGGATTTTAAACAAGCACACTAATGATTCATCTTCTGCTTCAAAATACACTAACAAAGAAGTGTCATATCACAAACTATTTTTGTTTATGTCGTGTTGGATACCAGGCCTCCTTCTCAGTTACGAAAGTGACTTATCCACCACGCACGCAAGCTTCTTGCTGGTTGGAGGCCTCACATGATTGATATCATCCAACTATGTGTATTTCCTCACGATAAATATCCTACTTATATTATAAATGTAAAAGTATGTGGGTATGTAAGGATGTGAGGATGTATGGATATTTGTTACTCTTTCACGTAAAAACAATTGGACTGATTTGGATGAAACTTTGTAGTAATATAGGTTATACATCAGAATAATAAGAATAATCATAGGGTACTTTTTACCGCGGGAAAACTTCTCTTTCCCACGGGAAACCGACTTCCACGCAAAAGGAGTCGCGGGCGGCCACTAGTATTTGCATAATTTGAAAAATACGAAATAAGTGATATCTACCCTTGTGGGGATCGAAGTCAAAATCTGTGTGAAACCCAAAGCTTTACCCGCATGACCATTTATTGATAATATAAAAGCTTAAGTACCTGGAAAGCTTGATACCAATAACCACCTTATTATCTCTCTCATTAGGTGAATTTTCCTTTGAGTTCCTGCTGAATGGCAGCCTCGTGCACATTTCCAGCGACACCACGGCGGACATGACGCTAGAAACTATCACAAACGCTGAATTCACGCATTTAGGCGTTGGCGGCGACGTACAAAGAATATCGAACCTAGAGATTATATTCAACAATAAGATATTATAATAAAATGTATTGCATTTTAAATAAGTACCTTACGCTCAAGCTTTATAATATGTAGGTATTTAATTTTGCTTTGCATTTATTTGGAACTAGTTGCACTCTGAGATCTCATCTGTATAAATTAAAGGAAAACTATTAAAAACTAGTTTGATTTTTGCATAACGAGCACCGATATAAAAAAAAATGTTTTATAATATGGATATTGATTCTTCGAAACAATTATCATTTACAAGATAAGTGGCGACAGTCAACGCGATGGTATTTTGTTTACATTCTCTTATGATACATGAATGTCTTCTAAACGCAACCTGTTAATTAAATGTTACCTACTTTTTTATGTTATCCCTAATTTTTGTACGGTCCATTTTCATATTATAGTAATTTAAGGGAAGTATATACAAAAAGTGTATGTGGGTAGGCAGTCTAAATAGATAGCTGAAACTATAAGGACGTTTTATTCCTGCTCTCTGCTCCAAGTACCTACTTAAGTCAAATTCTTATTATAGTTGTAAATGGTTTAAACCTATCTGTAAAAATGTATCAACATGACCTGCGTTGATGTCTATTGTATGAAGATAAAGTTTTGCCTGAAAACTTTGGGTTAGTAACATATAACTGTTTAGTTTAGAATTTAACTTACTAGATAGAATTTAATCAACTGTTTAATCCTAGGTAATCCAAAAATTTCAAATATACACTAAAATTGCTGACCCTGCTAAGCCTCCAAACTCTTTCATGAGGCAAAACGGTTGCTTTGTAAACTTTTGCGTCAATTTTACCAAAATAATTAACTAATAAAAGAAAATGTTAATAACGGTAACTTTGACCCAAATTTTCTATATTTTTGCGTCTCCATAAACGATGGTAACTATGACATAACTGTTGATATGATAGTGACAGTAACAGATAAATCACAATACATTCCGTTAGTGAATCTTAGATTAAATTTAACTTAACTCTTACTTACCTCCAACTTAACTCTTCCTGAACTCTAACTTATCATATCTTAACTTTAACTTAACTCTAACCTAACTTTCACTTAAACCTAACTTAACTCTTACTGAACCCTAACTTATCTCTATCTTAACTCTAGCCTCATTCTAACTTAACTGTAACCTTACCTTAACCTAACTTTAACTTTTTAGATATTATCGAATTTAGTAAATATCTTTAAAAAAAACATGCAAAAAACTATCCCCAATTATCAACAGCGTATCTACTATTTTATATAAAAAGCAAGTATCTTTTAATAATACTGAAATTCCCAATCTCTAGCAAAAAGGTTGAGGAATGGTAATATAGTGTATGGTAATAGAGGAATGGTAATGGTAATATTATAAGATCGGAAGTGGAAATAGACTAAAAAAAAACCGGCCAAGTGCGAGTCGGACTCGCGCACCGAGGGTTCCGTACAAATCTGCAAAAACTACTTAAAATTTTAAGCTTTTCGGAATTTTTCTGTTACCTGTGCTGTAAGCTATTGCTTCTTACCAAATTTCGAGATTCTATGTCAACGGGAAGTGGTCTTTAGGTTTTAATTCCCGTGCGTGTAGTTGCGAGTTTCAAAATATGCGGTATCAATGGTTGTACTTTTGCGTTTTGCGTTTTTGCGTTGACTTAGATTTTTTTTTTTCACGGGTTAAAGGCAATTAGATCTAAGTATTAGATATGAATTTCAACTTATAAGTTTATATTTATTAAAAAAATATATATTTTGTAATGTAACTAAAAATTTAAGGTTTTCGGAATTTTTCCTTTATGTGTGCTATAAAACGTTGCTTCATGCCAAATTTCAAGATTCTAGGTCGACTGGAAGTACCCTTTAGGTTTTGATTCCCTTGCGAGTACTTGCGAGTTTCAAAATATGCAGCTTAAATGCTGTTTCTTTTGATTGCGTTGACATAGAAGTTTGATTTTGTTACAGCTTAAAGGTATTATAGACCTGAGTATTTGGTTTGAATTTCAATTTAATACCTCTACGCATTTATGAGGAAATGGGTAGAAAGGTTAAAATTACTAAAAAAAAAATATTATGTGATGTAACTAAAAATTTATGGTTTTCGTAGTTTTTCCTTTATCTATGCTATAAGACGTTGCTTTGTACCAAATTTCAAGATTCTGAGTTCACGGGAAGCACCCTGTAGGTTTTGATTCCCTTGCAAGTGTCGACTTGCGGCATAATTTGCGGCATAAACGGCTGTATCTTTTGATTGCGTTGGCTTAGAAGTTTGATTTTTTCACAGCTTCAAGGGACAGTAGACCTGAGTAATTGATATAAATTTCAGCTTCATACCTCCACGCGTTCCTGAGAAAAAGGGTCCGTTTTTTTTCCTTTTGAGGTACGGAACCCTAAAAAACAATATTAGCGGAAATACACATCCACTTAATCAAAAAAACTAATCTTTTACAAAATATTGGGTCATTGAGGAACGGATTTTCATATTTTACAAGTAACACAAAATAAACACAGAAATGAAAATAAAATCAATGAGAAAATAATAAAGATGAAAGAAATACGTAACTCACGCTACCAAGTCGACACCAGGAACGCTCGAGCAAAAGTGTGCGTGCGACGATGCGCTTTGCCTTTTATAGGTGTAGTGTAATAACAAGACGGAGTATGGTTGACAACTGACTTTATTAAGTAAGGTAGGTACATGATTAATCTACCCTCAACATCTTCCCCTACAAGCAAACATTATCATTAAAAAAAAAAAGAAGGCATTTATAAAAATGACCAATTAACATACATAACAAAAAAGAACTTATCTTATCATAATATATCAATATAAAAGTTTTTAATTTAAGGAGGCATAAATACACAGCAACTCAATGATTAGCCTTCCGACGAGTAATAGGAGGAACATAAGGTGTCGGAGCAGTATGGTCATCCCTACTCATCTCATACTCCTCCCCCGACTCCTCGTCCGACACAACTACACTAGATTGGTCTTGAATGTTTTCCGGCACCGTTTTGATTAAATGTCGCCGATTTCGACGAAAAATGCCTTTTTTATTCTGTAAAATATATGAACGCGGAGTAGCTGATTTACCTATCACCTTGCCACGTATTCTTTCATTTTTATTTTCTATCATTATCACATCATCACCAACATTTAATGTCGGAAGTGGCTTACAATGTTGATCATAATAAGTTTTAGTTTTAATTTGCTTATCTAATAGTTTGTTATACTGCGATGACCCCTTACAATGGTAACTTTTTAACAAATCAGGATGTACAGGTAATCTACAATTCAATCGACGGCCCATCATAAGTTGTGCAGGAGAATCCAAATTTTCTCGAGGTGTATTTCTTAAACTTAGCAGGTTTAAATAAAAATCTGTGTTACTCTCGATGGATTTTTTTAAAAGTTTTTTTACCGTTTGAACCGCTCTCTCACTTTTGCCGTTTGATTGGGCATAGTATGGAGATGAAGTTAAGTGTTCAAAACCCCACTCTTTAGCAAATAATTGAAAGTTACGGCAAGAAAACTGCGGACCATTGTCACTTATAACAGTTTCTGGAATACCATAACGACTAAAGTTTTCTTTTAAAACATTTATAACCGAATAAGAAGAAGTTACTTTCAAAAATGCTACCTCAACGAAACCAGAATAGTAATCAATCATCAACAAATAACACTTTTTTCTATACTCAAATATGTCTGTGCCAATTTTGTTCCAAGGTAAGTTCGGTATTTCAATAGGAATCATTGGTTCTTTACTAGGCATGTTTGAATTCTCCTGACATGTTTTACATCTTCTGACATACATATCTATATCCTTAGATATACCTGGCCAAAACAAAACTTCACGAGCACGTCTTTTACAGCGATCGATCCCTAGATGGCCGTCATGAATTATTTTTAACATTTCAGTTTGTAACGACTTAGGTATTAAAACTAACTTATTTTTAAAAATGACCCCATCTACACAATAAAGTTCATCTCTCATAGACCAAAAATATTTTAAATCACAGTCAATATTATATTTATGACTGGGCCAACCCTTTGTGATGTAATTTAACAATCGTTTTAACTTCTCATCTTTGGATGTTTCTTTTTTAACTAAAGTAAGTTTATTTTGTGACATAGGTACATGACTTATAACCATTTTTAATTGACACAATACAGCTTTACTAATATTATCATCATATAAATCTGGCAAAGGTGCACGTGACAAAGTATCAGGTATGTACATAAACTTCCCAGGCTTATAAGTTATTAATAAATCGTACCCTTGCAGTTTTAACATCATACGCTGCAAACGCGCTGGCACTGAATTAAGCGGTTTTTTAAAAATACTTTCTAAGGGTTTATGGTCAGTCTCCACAAGTATACGTTGTTTACCATAAATATACTGCCTAAATTTTTCACATGCAAAGACTATAGCCAATAATTCTTTCTCTATTTGCGCGTACCTCTGTTGAGTGTCGGTGAGCGTGCGCGACGCGTACTCGACCGGCCGGCCGCGCTGCATGAGCACCGCGCCGAGCGCCACGCTGCTGGCGTCCACAGACACTAGCACATCGCTCTTTACATCATATAAACACAAAACGGGCGCCTCACATATAAGTTTTTTTAATTTATTAAAAGCATCTTTATGTCCCGTCTCCCAACACCATGTCGTATCTTTTTTTAATAATCTTGTTAAAGGAAAAATGTGCTCAGAGTAATTTGGAACGAATTTTGATAAGTAATTAATAGTACCTAGAAATCTTTCTAAGCCTTTACGATCAGATGGTTCTGGCATCTCAATTACAGCCTTAACTTTATCCGTATCCACTTTGAGTCCATCTTTATTGAATATGTGACCCAAATATGTTACCTCACTTACGCAAATACGACACTTTTCTTTATTAAACTTTAAATTAATTTCTCGTGCCCTTTTAAACAATTCATTAAGTCTCCTATCATGTTCATCTTTAGTAGATCCCCAGCATATTATGTCATCTATAAAAGACTCGACACCATCGAGACCCTCCAACAGTTGCTTGACCTTAGCATGAAAAACTTCGGGCGCACTATTCAATCCGAATGGCAATCTTAAATATTGATAACGCCCAAACGGCGTATTAAACGTGCACAAATCAGCGCTTTCCCTGTCTAATTTAACTGACCAAAAACCAGAATTAGCGTCAAGAACTGAAAAAAATTTTGCTCCCGTCATTTTAGTGGCTAACTCATTGACTGTAGGTAACTGGAAATGAGCACGCTGAATTGCTTTATTAAGTGGTCTCGGGTCTAAACACACGCGCAAACTACCATTTTTCTTTGCGACCATAACTAATGCGTTAACCCATGGTGTTGGATGAGTCACTTTTCTAATGACACCTAACTCAATCATTCTACTTAATTCTTCTTGTAATTTGTCACGTAAACCTAATGGTACTTTCCGCGGGGCGCACACTACCGGCGGTACTTCGCTATTTACAACTATGTGATATTCACCCGGTAAACAACCCAATCCAGTAAATAAATCTTCGTGTTCTAACAAGTTTAAACTGTGCATTCGTTTTATTAATCCTAAGGTTAAGCATGCTTGCAATCCGAGCACACTTTGACAATCAATTTTGGCAATTGCAAACTTCAAAACATACTGAGAATTTTTATACCACCAATTTAGGTTACAAATACCCAAAATCGGAATCAAATTACCACTGTACGATTGAATTTTAATTTTGTGGTTCAAAATAATATTTTCCGAATTATAGCCTAATTGTAAAAACCTTCTATGAGATAAAACGTTTATATCTGCCCCGGAGTCTAATTTAAATTTTTCTGAACCATATTCACCCTTAAGTATTTCATACCAGTCCTGAGACAACATTTTGATTTCTGAGGCGTCAGATAATACAGATATATAAAACTTACAGTCCTCGTCATCATCCAACTTGTCTTCTTGAACACTTATATCATACAACTTTTTTACACTTTTATTTACTTTGCACATCCTAGCAAAATGACCATGATTTTGACACACAAAACACTGTATCGAACTAGCCGGACATTGAGTAGTTTCGTCACAATTGCCCCCACAACGCGGACATGCTCCCGTCGGCAGCGAGCGAGGCGGGCGCGCCCCGCGAGCCCCGCGTGCGCCCCCGCGGCGCCCCCGCCAGTGCCCGCGCGCCCCGGCGCTGGCGCCGTCGTCGCGACGTCGAGCCCCCAGGGTCCCGATCGCATCAACGTGCCCCGTCGACATACTGCCACTCGCTTCCAACAATCGGCTGCTGTCTATTGATATTTCATCAACTTGGCAAATTTTTATAGCTTTTTCTAAGGTTAAATCTTCTGTTCGTAACAAGCGATCTCGCACGATCGTGCTCCTTATGCCACAAACAATACGATCGCGAACCAGCTCCTCTTCTAATAAATTAAACATGCATGTTTTACTCAACAGCTTCAACGCAATAACAAACTGATTGATTGATTCGCCTGCTTCTTGATTCCGGGTAAAAAAGTTATATCTCGCTAATGTAATATTTGGTTTTACCCCAAAATATTCGTCATATTTCTTTAACAAAATGGCAACGTCATCCTTGTCGGTGTCCTTTTCAAAGGTAAATGTTTCGTAAACATCAAAACCATCAGGCCCTATTAGGTTGATCAACAAGCTTGCTTGAACACCTTCGCCTTCTTTATGCACCCCCGATGCTTTTAGAAAAAGGTTGAATTGCGTTTTCCAACGTTTCCATGCGTCAGCCCGGCTGACGGAGCTGCCTTCCAAACTCAACTCAGGTGGTGGTCGAGCGTGTTCCATTATTAACACTTACTAAACACGTTACTACGCGATAAACTGTTTGATTTTTTAAGTAGTAATTATTAAAACCACCGCTGTCACCATGTAGTGTAATAACAAGACGGAGTATGGTTGACAACTGACTTTATTAAGTAAGGTAGGTACATGATTAATCTACCCTCAACAATAGGTGTCTACTTGGTAGCCCGAATCACAGAGGGGAGGTCTCCTTATAATATAATAAGTGGCCAGATATTTTTACTTCGAAGATATGTGAGGCTTCCGATTAAAAGGTTACCAGACAGATGGCGGTTCAGGTAATTGCTTCGAAATAATTGGGAATAACACACCGCAAAGTAAGACAAGCTAACTTGATGACAAATAAAGCAATTACTCGAGCTTAGCATTGGCGCCATATTATGATTATCATTCTGATTTCCTTAAGGTCACTAACAATTTGATCTTATCATTTTGACGCTTTTTGTGAAGTCAATTACTAGATTAATTAAAATAAAATTGAAAAGTGTGTCGGGCTGATTAAAAAAAAGTTTTTTTAAATTCCAAATCTAAGTAAGGTTACATAAAGTACATGTTTGCCAATGATCCTTAACTTTATAGTTGTAATAAGCCTGCAAAGACCTTGGTACACACTTGTTACATTTGATATCTTAAGTTATAGTAGTTATCAACCTGAGGTATACAGCGTGTACCGTCTTGAGCTAGAGATTTTTCAAGATCGTAATCTGGATAGAATTTTAACGCGAAAAAATCCCCAAAACGAGTTATCCTTTACTAAATAGCAGCCATTTAGATTCGCACTAGACTTTTCTACAAATTCAATTAAAAACGACCTCTGTGGCGCAGCGATTATGTATACCCATCACATGTGTATACCAGACTGTTAAGCTATAGGTCCCGGGTTCGATTTTCGAGTCTGGCCAATTTAATTAAACATAATTTTAGGCTATGTCTGGGTGAGCAACTGGGTTCTCCCCTAATCCCATACAAATTTTCCTAGTTTTTTTATTGAACGAATTTATGGAACATAAATAATGGGAGATTGATTTTATAATACGAAATTAATAATATACCGAAATCATATTAATTTTTTTATACAACTTATACACGCACTGGTTCCTTGCCCTTGGCCGACAACATAGTAATTTTATTTATAAAGGGTGTAAGCAAATCATTTCCCAGGTCGAAATCCATGCACATGCATGCCTAAGTAGATAATAAATTTGATTTGAAATACTGCCGAAATATGTTTATTCACGTGAAAATATATAGAATAAGTAAATAATGTAAGATAAATATTTACATTTTTTTTGCTCTAAAGTGTGTCACTCCAGTCATACCCAGATTTTGTTTTCGGAAGCGGTCTTTACACCTAGTATATATGTTACGGCTAATACCCGAAGTGCGGCTACACCTAGTTTTAGCCGGTTAAAAGTGTTTTTTATATGGAAAACTGTAAAAAAAAATTTATACCTATGTATATAAAAACTGGCTTCAATCATGAGTCGACGGAGTCCCGCTAGGCGGGACTCCTTTTTATGGGTGGTATCAAAAAAGTAACCTAACTAACCTAACCTATTGATGTTCTAACCGGCTAAAACTAGGTGTAGCCGCACTTCGGGTATTAGCCGTAACATATATAAAATAAACCATGGATCATTAAAGTTACGCGTACATATTTTTCAATAGGTAGTAACATAAGGATAATGATAGTGGCGCTACTTAACGAGTTAAACAGGTAGGTAAAAACTCCGGTTATTTTTCCTCAATTAAATCTATAAATAACTATACTACTTTGCAGCTTATTGTATAATTTACCATTGGAATTATGTGTTTTAAATTTATTCCCATGGCACGTGCCATTCAATAGCACAAGATTTTCAAATAAATGCAAATATTGAATAGAAAACGCTTGAAATGTATATTTTTTATTGTTAAACCTATATTTTGTATAGTAAAGATAAAATCAACTTCTTACACCAAATATATTTTAATGAACCTATCTGATTTTATCATGATCGGATTGTAGTTATTGGTGTACGCTCATATTAAAGTAATTATAATGGCGCTTATATATTACAACCAGCGGACAATCAACACGTTTTTAATTTTAATATAGCTTTACAGAGTAAGGAAAAGATACATTATAGTACTCTATTACGGTAAAAATCATAACTAACATTTTACCTCACCGCAGTTAGATGAAAAGTTGAACTAAACCACCGGACATTCCAAATGATCACATGTATTACTCATCTGAATATTTATTCGTCACACAAAAAGGAAAGTTAGTCACATATTACCCAAGGTAAAACACTTGCACATCTTTGAACCAATGGGGAATCCCTGTAATGGAATGTATTTATGCATCGACTGAATGTAAAATATATAAAAACTAGTGGCCGCTCGCGACTCCGTTCGCGTAGAAGTCGGTTTCCCGTGGGAATGCGAAGTTTTCCCGCGGTAAAAGTTCCCTTAATTCTTTCATACATATATTTTTGGTTTCTAGAACCGTTTTCGCAGCGCACGCAACGGAAGCCCTCAAGGATGAATATTTTTCCCCGTTGTTTTCCCATTTTCCATTATTTCTTCGCTCCTTATAGTTGCAGCGTGATGTTTTAAAGCTTGCCTAAAGCTTGCCTCGATAAATGATCTATCCAACACAAAAATAATTTTTAAATTCGAACCAGTAGTTCCTGAGATTAGCGCGTTCAAACAAACAAACATACAAACTCTTTAGCTTTATAATATTAGTATAGATAATTATGTCATAAGGAAACTAGGAATTTTGTTTAAAGTCAGAGTATAGTGCTCCTAAACAAGGATACGTTTTTCTTCTTTACCACCACCAAGTTACTAACAGAAAACGTTAGTTCTTTAAGAACATTTTTAACTTATTTAAAGCTTCTTTACTCTTTTTGACAATACTTATAATTTTGAACGATTTCCGTTTTCATACAAAAATGGTGCCAAAAAGATGCTTATAAATACTTGTAGATGTATTGAGTAAAACACAAACATGTTTTGCCAACAATTATATTTCTTTAATTCAGTAGATACTTTAACAAATTTTAAATTACATTTTTTATAAATATAAAATAAATTATTCTTAATCTCTATGGACTAGGATTTTAAACCTAAAACAACAATGGCCACATAATCTCTTTCTTTAAATTAAACAATATTTACAATATAATACAAACATAATACGAAAAATACGCAAAACATAATATTCAGTGAACCAAAAATTTATACAACAATTTAGATATTTGGATGTAGCAGTAGCCACACTACGCTATTAAAGCATTTCATTTTTATTAATTACAAATGTTCACTTATTATAATTTTATATTTTAAAGAAACATCACGATCGCAAGGTTTATGCGTCATTTAACAAATATGTGTCAGTTTTGAACGGTGACTCGAATATGGTTTCACAGTAATTCGTGATCGAGTCACGGGTCATATAGTAAGAAACATTGGTTTCAAGTGTCAGTTTTGTTCGATCATTTATATCATTTTAACAGCTGTTATCTTATTTCACCTATATTGTAAATGCGAAAATTTGTGACTACGTGTATTTGTTTGTTTCTCTTTTCCGCAAAAACTACATAACCTGGATACATAGTGGACTTTTTACCGAGCGAATGTACTTGATTTTTCGCAAAAAAGCTATTTAGCTTTTAGGAGCGCGAGACTTTAAATAAGTGCTGGCTTGAGAATGTAAATAAATCCTCTTTAATCTGCTCAAAGACACTGCAACAAGCAGTGATTTATTTCCATTTAGCTATCTTTACTTGGCATTACTAAATTGTTGAATTTAATCTCTAGATTTAATAATTTTCTTAGATCACCTAGAATTCCAAAATGAGTAACATCAGTCAGTTTAAATCTTTTCAATGATTCTAGCTCCGCTGTGGTTTCAGATGTGATTTGGACGTCGTTTTCATTTAGAAGAAACTCGAAGGAAAAGTTATCTGAAAAAATAATATTAAATTAAGTTGTAACATTTAAGTTTTTTTTAAATCTCATTCATTAAATGTTAATAAGCTTTTCATTTTATATCTTTACAATTTAGCTTTTTTTAAAATAATAGTGGTTACGAGACCAATTTTAGACCATTCAACATTATGAATATGATATAATTTAAAATGAACTTACCACCATCTAAATAAGGTTCAAGATCGTCTGGCACGTCGATGATTTGTTCTTTCGGAGGGTGTTTGTGGTAAAAGATAAACTTCAAGCTGCAACAAATGAAAAAAATTAAGTAGGTTTCTAGAAGTAACTAAACTTTAACGTCACAATTAATGGGTCAAAATTTGAGAGAATAAAACTTAATTGCATGCTTTTTAAGGAGAATTCAAAAGCTTCGGTTTAATTAAAAAACACGCCTCAACAGTTATTACTGAAATAAAAGCGAGCACTTGGATTGTCTATTGACATTTCAGATAATTATTGAAATTGTAATCGTACAGGGAATTGTAATAATACAGTTACTTATTTGCGTAGATTAACTAAAATGTATTAAAGAAACTTACTTTTGACGTTGGTGCTTCATAATTCCTTGAACTTTGATTCTATCTCCGTTATTCAGTGATGGCAATACCAGTTTGATGGGCCTGTAAATATATTACCTAAGTTTTAATAGGTAATAAATACTTAAAGCTTTCATGGATTTGTTAGAACGATTCAATATAGAGATATTTTGTTAAGCCTTGGCACTACATATTTATATTTCGTAATAAAAATATTTTTTTTTTAATTATTTTCTTTAAATGTTTATGTCTAGACAACAACACAAATTATATAGTGTATCAAGCCTATGTAATGCATTAACAATTTCGGTAATAAAAATTTAAAAGAATTCGAAAACTTGGGAAAAACCTAATTAAATCCTTTTAAAGAAAATTTGCTTTTTCCAAAAAAAACATTATTTTAAAATTTAGCTATTTTATTTATCGGTTATTTATATCTAAAGTGAACCTAATTATATTAAGAAAATACATAATTGCATTGAATTTATTTATGTTCTTTTAAACAATTTTTACAACGCACACAATTATTTTTTATACATTAAAAATATCGATAAATTAATATAATAATAAATATATAACTTCTTTACTTTCTCAGAGATAGTATGGCTTCGCAAAAATTTTAATCACATTTAAACTTAGAAACGAACTGTATTTTAAATTATTAATTACAATTTTAGCAACAAAATATACAAACAATCAAAAATATCTTTCCTCTTTACAATTATGTATTATTATAGCATAAACAGTGGTCATAAATAAATTATCATGTCATTTATTCATGTTTCTTTGTAAATAAATTACAACTACAACGGTAAGAGATATAACTTGTACACATATACTTACGTTGGAGCGGCATCCAATTCAATCATTATATTCACTAACACAAGACACAATAGCTTAAACATTTCACTGCTCATTTTCACGTTCCACTTAAACTCACTGTAATAGCCTTATTAAATAAACAATTATTTATGTTTTATGTATATTATGTACTACACGTCCGTATGCTACGAGTAATGGGTGTGAACTACCTGTATGACATGAATGTAAGTCTTATATAGGAAATCAGAGGCTCGATCTTAAAACATTGAATTTTCTGTTTAGTTTGGTAGTTTTGATCGCGGGAAATTGCTGAAACAAAATGAGTTAAAATAAAGATATACAGTTAATACTTTTTTTGTTGTTAATAAAATTTTGTAATATAATATACTTGATAAGTGAAGTTCAAATTGCTGAGTCATTTTATAGACATTTTATCATAATTTAGCAGCCAACATCTACAGATAAGGCCAAAAGCATCTTGTCTTTATTATAAAATGAAATGATTTAAGACCAAAATGTTATTTTTTTTTCTCCTTTTTTTATTGTAGAGCCTACAAAAATTAGAACACCGTTTTCTTTAATGTTAAATAACCTCTTAAGCTCAGCCGTATTTATACCTTACTGCTACGTGGAGGATACCGGGTTCGGTTCCCGAGTCGGGCTAATTTAAATATATTCCCTCAATATATACCGAAGTCGGTTTCCCGTGGGAATGTGAAGTTTTCCCGCGGTAAAAAGTTGCCTTAATTCTTTCATACATATATTTTGGTTTCTAGAACCGTTTTCGCAGCGCACGCAACGGCCCTCAAGGATGAATAATTTTCCCCGTTTTTTCCCATTTCCCATTATTTCTTCGCTCCTTATAGTTGCAGCGTGATGTTATATAGCCTAAAGCTTGCCTCGATAAATAGTATATCAAACACAAAAAGAATTGTTAAATTCGAACCAGTAGTTCCTGAGATTAGCGCGTTCAAACAAACAAACAAACAATCAAACTTTTCAGCTTTATAATATTAGTATAGATTGTAAATATGTTAAAATTTTGCAGAAAAGTCTACATTTAAGCATCTTCGATGAAAGATATTTCTCAACCGGCCGCGGGTAAGGAAAACCTAAATTAAATTGCGACAGACCTTACTTACGTCATGGTTTTGGTTTGATTAGTAACCAGTTTGAAATAAAGGATAATCTAGCGTGCTAATACGAAAAGTCCCTTGGCATCCTTCCTTCCTCCCATTTGACGTATTATATGACAAACTTACATGCAATTCATGACCCGAGAACGAGCAATCACAATAGTGTAATTGAATTACATAATGAATGGATATATAAAAATGAATGAAAATTCTTTACATAAGTGCTGCTTGAAATTTAGGTTGAGGAGTTAATAATCAAGCTTTGTTATTATTATAAGTTTTATTTGAATTTTTGAGTGTACGTATAATAATAAGCTTTATTTTAGATTTCCTGGAATGATATTAATTTAAATAAGGAACAATACTTCAGTTGATTTTTGCGCTTTTTCATCTGCATTAGGAACTTTTATCGAAATTAGCTTCCTATTTTTTGTATACATTTAGGTATTGTAATGTAACATAGTAAAAGTATATTATTGGCAACACATACCCACACATATAAATATTACCCTCATTTTGGGACCTTTATAGAAACTAATCTCTTTTAAGATACAGCTTTAGTGTTATGCTTCCTACTCCTAGCACGACCACGAAGGATTAGATTAACACCAATGCGGTACATATTCATGAAAAAAAGTGTACTTTTTTGTACTACAGAGTTAAAAAAGTGTACTCTCATAGTTTTCTAGTTATAACATATAGGCCGTGGTCGTGCTAGGTAGTACCTTCCTGGCACGACCACAATAGATTTCAGTTATTTTCAGCAACCGTAAGATCTAAGATGATGTAAATTTAATGTACTCTAATGTACTGCATAAATTAAAATAAGTTTAATTAGTCTTTTACGCAATTAGAATTTATATAGGTAGAAAGATAATATTCATTGAATTAAAATACTGAATACAAAAACATAATTGAAAAACACAAACAAACAAGGTAACCAATCTTCTTTAATATTTTGAAATAAAATAAAATCCACACAACATTGGGGGGTCTCAATGTACAGAGACGGTCAGAGAAAGCTTACCACCGTGTTTTTTTGGTTAGAATAACGCAATTACGCGGGTTCGTATCCCAGGTCAGGCCAATTTAGTTAAAATGACTTTTCTACATTGGCTCGCGTCTGGGTGCAACTAGGATCTCCCCTAGTCCATTGTGAGGTACCTATGGTACAAACTTTTCATAATTATTTTTGGAAACCGTAATAAGATGTAAAGTGATGTAAATTTCACGTATTTTAATGTACTGCATATGGTATTCAACAATTTTGATCTGTCTTTTACATGTTTTTAAACGGTTTTTTGCGGAATATTAATCACACAATGTTAGGTACGTACTCTATTACTCTTTGCAAGCATGTTTAACTAAATTAAACTACATTTACTAGTTTTATTTTATAATTTATATACGTTATCAGATAATCATCAAATGAAAAGTGAACGTGTGTAAAGTACGAAGAACAGTCTAACACTAAGGCGATTTCGTATTAGCTTTTAAAGTATTTGTTATAATTTCAAATTCGACGGTCTCCATCTAATAGTATGTAGTCATCTGTGGTTTATTATTCTAATTGTTTAAGTATAGTCGGAGTGGATTTCAAACATTGAGTCAAAAAATAAAAAAACGTTTAAATCAAAAGCACTAAGGAGTAGTGATATCAATTTGGATGCAAATCACAGTCAGTCATTCAGGACATAAGTATGATTTTGTATTAGTAACAGCTTTTGCCCGTGGCTACGCACTCATTAAATTCAGTTTAAAGCCCAGGAAATGTGAATGCCTCTTTTTTCCAGTTTTACCTACTAATAAAAATCGATCCGAGATATTGTTAAGATTCGTTTCAAAAGATTATGTATGAATCATCTTGTATACTGAGTTCTTTTTAATGAAGTTAGAACAGACATTATTTAGCTATGTGTATTTAACTGTGTCACTATTGCTAACATGATTCATGATATGATCCTGCAGAAAATGTGTTAAAAGTACGCTTTCTTTTTTTACCTGTCTTCAATTCTTATTACTACACTATATTTTCTTGAAAGTCACACTGGTAGAATCACCTCGGGGTAGATGCTAATAGGTAACCTTTAATATATAGATGGCTGATCGCTTTTGAATCCTGCTTTCTGTGTAATCCCACGAGTGACTCATTTCTCTGACTACTTTACATGCGATACTCTTTTGCAACAATTATTTCATACTACTTAGTACATCACCCGCAGCTTCGCATACGTCTAATTCTTAACGAACTTACTTCATATCCAGAATTTAGGCGATGAATATCCAAATATCTTTTCTTAGTTATTTTTTTATTAATCTTAACTTTAAGAGAGACTTACATCACTTTATTCCGATGCCGCAGCGTTGGTGTGGTTCAAATTTATTTTAAATATAAAAACGGCAACGCTCCTGTGGCACCGCTCTTACTAACTATTTATTACATGATTAATAGGTCAAATATGATTTTCTTTGACATTAGATCATTTGACTTCTACAAGTGCTTTTAAAGTATTTTTTATTTTATGTTACTATCGTAAATTAAGGTTTCTCTGATTAAGTAAAGTTTATTTAAAATAAAGTAAATAAAATATAGTTTTATCACTTATTCAACAAAATAAAATAAACATCATTCTAACCATCACACTGTAACGGTTCGTTCCATAATATTAGCATTTTGGTTTGTTCACGTTAACTTTAATCTAATTTTGATACTACTAACGCCATCTAGCTAATCTGAACTAAAACTTTACATGTTATTTCAATATTGTTGCTGGTGTTGTCATTTAAGAATTAGTATGTCAAAAATAATTCAGTTTCCTCGTTTAATTTAAAAGAAGAAAATAGATAAACAATAATAGATTTTTAAAAAAGTAGTAAAAAGTATAATTAGCATTTTATCTTATTTATTTCACTTCATTATTATGGTTCCTGTGGATTTTTTTTTATGGAAATTTTTGGTATGTCTCAAGGATGGAGGTGGAGCCGCCATTTTCTTGTCTTTGGTTCTCGAGGTTATCTTTTTGCACCGCAGCTATTGCCGTGGATGCCATTTTTTTACATATCATTTTTTTTTGATAAAATCTTGTGAAGCCCCTTTACAGGCTGGTTTTGTAGACCTTGTTTACTCTACGAGCTGGCCGTTGTGTGATTTTCTGGTGAGTATTGAATTGAGTTGGCCGCGACGTATGCTACGAGCCTCGTGCCATGCCGCTTAAACCATTGTCGCATTTCCTCTATTTCAGGACGTAACTTTCTTGACTCTTTCTTGGGCTGGACACTATTGATTGCTGGACATTATTGGCGCTGTGCTTTTCTTTTGGGTGCTGCGTGTATTTCATTTAATTCAAGCCTCTGCTTGGCTTTTCTTTGGGTAAGCATGCACGTTACTATACGTGGGCCTCTTCAAACGAGATTTCAATTGGGAGACTGTGTCTTTTTCATTTATTATTTATTTTTCCATTTAGTAAACTTTTACAATGACCACTTTTGATATAGATTGTCTCCGTAAAGATGAGCTTTTGTATGAGTTACGCATCAAAGGCTTTGATGTAAAGGAAGATACTTCTGTTGATGACTTAAGAAAACATTTACGATCCTTAAAAGATGTCACCGATGAATCTCTTAGCACTAAGTTTTTAAATAGTTTAGATCCTAATACTGAACTTAAAACCTGTGAACAAAAACTTAATTTTGTTAACAACAAAGCTGACCATGTTAGTTGTAAGCGTAAATGTTTGGCTACAATTACACATATAATTTTAAGACTTGAACGTGTTAATGTCACCAACGATGAACAGCGTAAAATGAGAATATCTTTGTTATCATCCGCTTCACAGCTGAGTCAAAACATAAAGTGCGGTCAACCTGCAGTGCCGGTAGCTTCTTCTGATGTAGTTCAACAAGACATTAATACTATTTCTTCTGTTAAAAGTTTTGCAAATCAGATTTTAAAGTTAAATTTAACATTCGATGGTAAAACTCCAGTGCATGACTTTGTGGTTAGACTTAATGATTTTATTAGAGCTTTTAAAGTTTCAAATTCTGATTTTCTACAAAATATTATTTACATTCTATTCGGTGAGGCCTTATTTTGGTACAGAACGGTAGAAAGCCAAATCAATACTTGTGATCAATTCATAGAACTTTTAACATCTGAATTTCAGTCAGTTGAGTCTGAACGTTCATTATTAAATCAGATAAAATCAAGACTTCAACTTCCTAATGAAAACGTAAGGACTTACATCAATCTTATGAGATATTCATTTACTAGACTTTCATCGCCTGTTTCTGAATTTGAACAGCTTGACATTATTATGACTAACCTTAGTCCATTTTACATTTCTCGGTTAAGTTTGACGGATGTTACTTCTATAGATCATCTGAAGGAACTATGCGTGAGATTAGAAGTTGCTAAGCATAGATGCGAATACTGAGGCTATCTTAACCCTGGACCGCATACCATTATTTCTGATTTTTTAAAACCCTCTACTGCCTCTGTCAAGGGTAGGGTGTTAAATTCAATTTCTTTTAAGTGTTTGAAATGTGATGGGCAGCACCATTATAGAAATTGTGATGTTTTTGTAGGTTTGCATTGTTTCAAGTGTAAGAAGCCCGGTGTTTTTCACTGCACCTCACAGAAGGATTGCACCTGTTCAAAAAACATGCTTTCAGGTCAGGAGTGAAGAAATCCAGCTCTCGCTCTTCTAATTGTCTCTTTACTACTGACCAGGAATGGAAAAACCATCTTAATTTTTTAAAACAGTTTTTTGAAAATGGCAACTTACCTCTTAATTCTTTATTTGAAGATTTCTCTGATGGTTTAAGACCTTTCATAAATATAGATATTTTAGGTGTTTCGTGTAATGCTCTGGCGGATAGTGGAGCGTCTGTCTCTGTTATTAGCCAAGATGCACTCTCCACTCTTTCTACACTAGGTTTAAGTTTTAATATTTTAGGTTGTAACAACAATTTGTCTGTGGGAAATGGAGAACAACTTGATGTTGTTGGTAAGATTTCTCTTCCGCTTTCCTATGATGGGAAAGTTAATTTTTTAGTCTTTTATGTTTGTGAGGATGTTAATGTTCCTATTATTTTAGGAGTTGATTTTCTCCGGTCTTTCAATTTATGTAGGGAGATTTTTGATAGAAACGTCAAGAATAATGGTAGGAAAATGAATCTGCTGAAGGATGATACCGTGCACCTCCATCACTTGGATGATTTATCCAAGGTACAGCAGGATACTCTGAACAGAACGGTTAATTCTTTCAAAACCATTGCAGCTTCAGATGATAGTCTGGGTTTCACCACCCTGGAGGAACACTTTATTGACACTGGTGATCATCCACCTATAAAACAAAGGTACTATCCAATTCCATATCATCAGAGGGAATATGTCAAAAAGGAAATTAACAATATGCTAAAAATTGGTGTCATTGAGAGATCTAGTTCTGCATGGAATAGCCCAATTGTAATTGTCCCTAAGTCTAACGGAGAGCTAAGGATGTGCCTTGATAGTCGTAAATTGAACAGTATCACTAAAGTAGATTCCTATCCAATGCCGCTGGTACAGGAAATATTGGACTCTCTTAATAATGCTAAATTCATGTCATCAATAGATTTAAAGTCTGCCTTTTTTCAGCTCAATCTGGAGAATACTTCAAGGGAGAAAACTTGTTTCTCAATTCCAGGTTTAGGTTCATTTCAATTTCGAAGGATGCCTTTTGGTCTCGTGAACGCTACTGCTCGCATGATGAGACTGATGGACAAGGTGTTTGGACTCGAATTTGCTGGTAAGGTATTTTATTACGTTGATGACATCATCATTATCAGTGAAAGTTTTGAAGAACATATCGCCATGCTCGAGAAAGTTTTCCTCAGGCTAAAGGATGCAGGACTCACCATCAACTTTGAAAAGTCGGTGTTCTGTCGTTCTTCTCTAAAATTCTTAGGCTTTGTTGTTGATAGGCAAGGTCTTCGAACTGATAGTGATAAGGTTAACTCGATTGTGGACTACCCGCAGCCCACTTCTCAAAAGGAGGTTCGCAGATTTCTAGGCATGGTCTCCTGGTACAGAAGATTTATTCCTGACTTTTCTACGATTGTTGCACCTTTGAGCAGGCTAACACGTAAGACATCTAAAGGTGAGGCTTTTCTTTTTGATGCGGATGCACTTCATGCATTTAATACCGTGAAAACTCTTTTGATATCTGCGCCGATCCTAAGTGTTCCCAGGTTTGATCGTCCTTTCATAATCAGCTCGGATGCATCTGATGTTGGTCTTGGTTGCTCGTTATCTCAACTTGATGATGATGGAGCGGAACATCCTGTGGCTTTTGCTAGCAGAATGCTGACTCGCACGGAAAGAAATCATTCGACCACTGAGAAGGAGTTAAATGCCCTCATGTTTGCTCTTGAAAAATTCAGAGGCTACATTGAAGGGTCACCTTATCAAACAAAGGTCTTTACCGACCACAGCAGCTTGAAATGGTTGGCAAGTTTGAAGTCTCCCTCAGGGCGGTTGGCTCGTTGGTCTCTAAGAATATCTCAATTTAATTTCTCGATTGAATACAGGAAGGGCAGCGAAAATAAAGTGGCTGACGCTCTGTCTCGCGCTCCTTTAATTAATGTTTTGTCAGGTGACGGTGTTTCTTCTATTGGGGATCCGTGGTATCTTGATACGATGTCAAAGGTCAAACAATTCCCTGTCAAGCATCCTGATTGGATGATTGTCGAGAAGAAGCTTTTTAAGCGTGTTCGCTCGTCTAATCCTTTGGCGTTGGAGTTTGAGTGGAAAAAGGTTATTCCTGCGGAGGAAAGGTTGGGTATAATCCAACAATGTCATGATCGTGCTGAAGCGGCACATTTTGGAACTTTTAAAACCATCAAAAGAATAACACAGACGTATTTTTAGCCAAAAATGGTCAAGGACATCAAGTCTTATGTCAAAAACTGTGAAGTTTGTTTGGCTCATAAAAGTACAAATCTTCCACTGCCTGGTTTGATGAAAAATCCTAAACAGGTTCAGCGACCTTTTCAGGTTATCTCTACGGATTTAGTCGGTCCACTTCCCCGGTCCTTTAGTGGCTATAAATTTATTCTTGTTGTTTCAGATTACTTTACTAAGTATGTTAGTTTGTTTCCTCTTAGAAATTCGTTGGCAAAAACTGTCGTTAAGAACATAGAAAATAACTTTTTCATGAAGCATGGAATCCCTCAATGCATCATTATGGACAATGGTCCACAATATATTTCCAAAGAAATGCAAAATTTGAAAACTAGATATAAAATTCCAAACTTTTTTTATAATTGCAGATTTACTCCGCAGAACAACCCAGCTGAACGTGTTAATAGAGTTTTGGTAACTGCTATATCATCTTATGTGGGCAAGAATCATCGCACGTGGGCTGATGATATTAACAAGATCGAGTTTGCAATTAATACTTCTGTTCATGAGGTAACAGGTTATAGTCCTTTCTTTTTGACTCATGGTAGGGAGGCTGTTCTCTCTGGGGACTGGTTCTCACCCAGGGGAGATGAAGATTTTACTCTAGACTTTGCTGATCGCACTTTTTATGCTTCTTTAACTGGTGAATTAAAAACCATATTTGATAAAGTTCAAACTTGCTTGCAGAAGTCTTATGATCGTAATAGAGAATTTTACAATAGGACTCGTCGTCATGTTGATTACCAGGTTGGTCAGACTGTTTGGAAGAGAGAATATCCACTCTCTGATGCTAGTAAGTTCTTTGCTCAGAAACTTGCACCGAAGTTTCGTAAGTGTTTGGTTAACAAGAAAGTTTCTTCTTTAGTTTATGAGCTTGTGGATTTTTCATCCAAGAAGTGTCTTGGGACTTGGCATGTCAAAGACATATTGAAAGCTCATCCATCCTCTTGATTCCTCGGAGGAAAAAATCCTTTTTTTTTTTTGTTTTTTTTTTTTTTGTAGTGAGAAGGTATTGTAACGGTTCGTTCCATAATATTAGCATTTTGGTTTGTTCACGTTAACTTTAATCTAATTTTGATACTACTAACGCCATCTAGCTAATCTGAACTAAAACTTTACATGTTATTTCAATATTGTTGCTGGTGTTGTCATTTAAGAATTAGTATGTCAAAAATAATTCAGTTTCCTCGTTTAATTTAAAAGAAGAAAATAGATAAACAATAATAGATTTTTAAAAAAGTAGTAAAAAGTATAATTAGCATTTTATCTTATTTATTTCACTTCATTATTATGGTTCCTGTGGATTTTTTTTTATGGAAATTTTTGGTATGTCTCAAGGATGGAGGTGGAGCCGCCATTTTCTTGTCTTTGGTTCTCGAGGTTATCTTTTTGCACCGCAGCTATTGCCGTGGATGCCATTTTTTTACATATCATTTTTTTTTGATAAAATCTTGTGAAGCCCCTTTACAGGCTGGTTTTGTAGACCTTGTTTACTCTACGAGCTGGCCGTTGTGTGATTTTCTGGTGAGTATTGAATTGAGTTGGCCGCGACGTATGCTACGAGCCTCGTGCCATGCCGCTTAAACCATTGTCGCATTTCCTCTATTTCAGGACGTAACTTTCTTGACTCTTTCTTGGGCTGGACACTATTGATTGCTGGACATTATTGGCGCTGTGCTTTTCTTTTGGGTGCTGCGTGTATTTCATTTAATTCAAGCCTCTGCTTGGCTTTTCTTTGGGTAAGCATGCACGTTACTATAACCTAATAATTTTCTTTTGGTTGCAATCTCTTGAGCCTGAGTTCATGAAATTAGTTTTTTTCTTTTTGCTGATAAATATTACTTTTAAATTATCTGTCAGAAAGCAGATAAATTAATTATATGTGAAAATGATGACTTTGTGCGCACCATCTATTCTTTGCATCTGCTGTAATATTTTGCTTGGTGTATCCTTTCAGGCAAGACGCCCTGCTTACGTCGGACTGCTTGTGTTTTGCTGGACCATTTGTGCCGGAGCTTTGCTTATACTGGAAAAATTAATCTCGGAGTTTATGCAGAGTGTAGTGAGCTCCCTTTATGCTAGTTAGTAGACGGTTCAAGGTAATCTGTATCTTTTATTATCAACCGGCTCTGATAGCTCAAGCTATTTTACTTTATAGTTTTATAACGAACTTGTGGCTTCGGTAGCCCAAACTTTTCTTTTGTTTTCAATTTTCAATTGTTTAAAGTTGACTTTCAGGCCATTTGGCTTGATGTGCCTTTTTTGTATTAGTTTATTTAACAATTTCGCGGTTCATCCACGGTGACATCTTTTACTAAGATAAGAAAAACTATTACTGTACTCCTAGAATTAATTAACCCTAATTAAGGTTAGATGTAATGAACTTTTGGTCATGGTCTCACAAACAATAAACTTGTAAAAGTGTCATTTTTATTTTTTTATTTTTTTATTGAGTTAAAGAACTTTCTTGTTTTTAGTTAAAACAAGTGGCGCCCCCACTTTCTCCCCTTTTGAATTTCTCTAGAGCGCCCTAGGACCTACGGAGCTAGTTTCACAAAATAATCAGGGCACATAGTTTTCAAGAACACCAGAAAAGCGTTTCAACACAATAAACAAATATAATATTCAACGAAGCATTTATAACACAAAAAATCTTCTTATTTAAACAATAAGATTAACATACATATCACTTTTTTTAATTTTTAAATCACTGTACATAAAAAGTACAATTTTACAACAAAAAAGCCCGATCAGTCATAATACAAATGAATATTAACTTATTCGTATAAAAAAACAATATATTTTTTAATACTTCTTAAATCACCAGTAAATTTGGCATTAAATCTTCTTTTTATTGAGATCGCTTAACTTGACTATAAGGTACACATGTATTTTGATCTACTTCTCACTGATGAAGCTTGGTTCCATCAAGTTACGAGAAGTGACACACTAGTAACCATTTAGTATTCTGTGTTAGTGTCCACATCATGCTGAACATCATTACTAACTCGGCATTAGTAAGTTCTTGAATATAATCTCTAAGCCTGATATTCTATTTGCATCGCCAGCAACCCCTATATATTTGACATCGGCGATTCTAAAATTGTCTAAAGTCAAACTCTCTGTAGTCTCGGCAGTTATATAAACGACGTCACCATCCAGAAGGAACTCAAAGGAAAATTCGCCTGCAGAAGAAAAATAATAAGTCAGTTATGCATATTTTGTAATCAAAAAATCAAACTAGTTCTTATTCCAATGCCTCTAAAATTCTAAATGGTACACGAAGAATCGTTTATAAGAATTCGAAATATTTAATTACTTTAACTGTTGGTATTCATATATTTAACTTTAGTAAACCTACCATCAACTATATAGTCTTCAATATTATCAGGTATATCGATAACTTGTTCATGTGGAGAAGTGTCGTAGTAAAAAATAAACTGCAATCTGAAATAAAAAATAGAAATATAAGTTGTAAGCTACTAAAATAATGTAATAAAGTGTAATAAAATGTTTGTATTTTAATGATGTCATTACAGGAAGGAAATGCATAAGTTTAAATATTTCTTATGAGTAACTAATTAGAGAATATATTGGTTACAGAAATATAAACTCATCAAAGTATATATCTTTTCGTTCTGTAGTCAATGCACAAGGTTCATTTTTGAAAAACTGATGAAAATTCCATAAAAACATATAAAATATAACTTACTTCTTATAGTTAGGATTCATTGTTCCTTGGATTATTATTCTATCGCTGACATGCAGTGATGGCAGCCGTAATTTTGTGGACCTGTAAAAATATACACTATTATAATTTGCTTCTTCTATTAGTGGAAGCCTTCTCGAATAAAGCATCTTTCCTATAGTATATTGTTTAGTATCTATTTTATTTATAAAGCAACAACCCATAAAGATTTATAATTATTGACAATCATCACTTAACGTCTAATTTTAATCAATCATTTTTGGTAACTACTAAATTCAAACTAAATTTATGTAAAGTTAACATTTTCGTGTCACAACTTATGCGAAAAAATTATACACAAAATATGTATTTCATACGATGTTGTAACTTTTACAATAAATATTTTGATGACATTTTTAACAGCTCTTTGGTAAAAAAAAACCTTCATATGGCTTATCAAGAAGTATAAAAAGATATTGTTTTTTTAATAATTTTAGTAATTTAGGTTCTAAAATGTTCCTTTAATTATTCTTGGGCACTGTTTTGTTTTTACATAAACAAATGTTAACTAAAACCTACTTATTTAATAATGATTGTTTATGCCAAAAAAAAATAAAACGTAGCAAATATTTTACTTACTGTGGAGCTCCATAAACTCCAATTACTATAGTTACAAGCAAAACGCACAGCAGTTTAGACATCGTTATTTAAATTGTCAAAAACTTGAACACACAAAAAAATGGTTAACGAGCTAATAAAAACTTGTTAAAAATCGACAATATTTTTACAAAATACCCGAACACGTCTTATAACTCGGATGGTATGATGGGAACTACATTCTGACTAGTGGTGTAGGATCCTATAAAAGGCTACAGGTAAGGAAAATACAAATGAAATAGTCAAATGACGTTTGTAACTGCGGCCAAAAATGACGTAGGTACTGCGTGCCACAGTTGACCGCGTGACGACATAATGAATCCTTCGGGACGACCCTTGTACCTAAAACCCAACTAGAAAATATACCCCGATGAATAATAGTAAAACAAATAACATTTTGAAATCTTATTTTGCTAAAGGTTGCGAAAAACGTTTTAAAGCTAATTAAAAGTGCCGTCCGGTAAAAATAAAGTAAAATTAAAAGTGCCGTCCGGTAAAAATAAGTTTTAAGTAATTGGTCTTATTAATCTTATATGTCTTATCATCAGTATATTAATGCTGCTGTGTTTCGTCAGGTGAGTGGGAGGTCTGGAAGCCCATAAAAGGGGATTAGTCTGGGTATTTGTGTTATATTAGACAGCCGTTTGGGCTCGTGAGCTATCGATTCATTGGGTCTCTTGTCCTGGAGGTCAGCAGGATCCGAAGAAACGGTGCTCCGATAGCCGCCCGTGGTTTGTAGGGTACCCAACAAGCGTGCTACCCCACGTGAAAGGCTGCCCCGCCGGCCACGCATAATCCCGGAGTTGCCTCATCGTACCGGTTGGTGAACGGATGGAAAGGATTTTTTTTTTATAAGAGAACCTAGCAAACAAGCAAGCGGGTCACGTGATGGTAGACAAAAAAAAGCTTCCGAAAACGAAAATTGGGAAACTGGAGTGATACTTGTTTGTTCTATATAAAGCTAAAAGAATATTCAATAATACACAATATGTAAACTATCAGATTAATAGGGATTCTTTCATTATTTTTAAAAACAATTCTGCAGAGTAAATCATCGCGCCTGAATCATCAGCTAATGGGCGAGCGTTGACCTCAAGCGGTGCGGCAGTTGTCCTCAACCTTTCAATAATAAAAAAGGGGTTTTCTAGTTATATTGTTGGTGTATTAAGATTCTATTAAAGCACAACAACTCACAGTAACAGACTTCGGAAATGGTCTTTTTACATCCTGTATAAATAAATTTTGCTCCAATTAAGTTTGTCATCTAATACGTTACAGGGAAGGAAGGAAGGAAAGATGCGGACTTTCTTTCTACTCATGGTGACAGACTTAGGTCCGGTCTATTTCTAACCATGTATAAATCAATGTTGGTAATTTGAGTTCTCTGTTTGTTCCTAGATATTGAATTAGATGTAAGTTTGTCATGTAATACGTTACAAAGAAGGAAGGAAGGATGCTTACGGCCTTTTTTAACTTTGCACACTTGTATCATAATATAGTATTGCGGGGAAAACCCCTGCCTCACAAATTTTAATTCATGCTTCTTAAAATTTTGCCAATTATTGCATAATTGCCAAATGTATATCGCAAAATACCCAACAAAAATGTACCTATTTGAAGTACCTAATTATAGTTGAGCCTTCATAATTTCCAGTCTCAAACAAAATAAGCACCTTTCTACCTTCGTAAATAATTATGGCCAGAAAAGAACAGTTGGAATTTTAAATGCGGCAAAAAGTACCTATGGAAACATTTTAAATAAAAAAAAACCGGCCAAGTACGAGTCGGACTCGCGCACCGAGGGTTCCGTACAAACCTGCAAAAACTACTTAAAATTTTAAGCTTTTCGGAATTTTTCTGTTACCTGTGCTGTAAGCTATTGCTTCTTACCAAATTTCGAGATTCTATGTCAACGGGAAGTGGTCTTTAGTAATTCCCGTGCGTGTAGTTGCGAGTTTCAAAATATGCGGTATCAATGGTTGTACTTTTGCGTTTTGCGTTGACTTAGTTTTTTTTTTTTTCACGGGTTAAAGGCAATTAGATCTAAGTATTTGATATGAATTTCAACTTGATAGCTCTACGCGTTCATGAGGAAAAAAGTAATAAGTTTATATTTATTAAAAAATATATATTTTGTAATGTAACTAAAAATTTAAGGTTTTCGGAATTTTTCCTTTATGTGTGCTATAAAACGTTGCTTCATGCCAAATTTCAAGATTCTAGGTCGACTGGAAGTACCCTTTAGGTTTTGATTCCCTTGCGAGTACTTGCGAGTTTCAAAATATGCAGCTTAAATTGCTGTTTCTTTTGATTGCGTTGACATAGAAGTTTGATTTTGTTACAGCTTAAAGGTATTATAGACCTGAGTATTTGATATGAATTTCAATTTAATACCTCTACGCGTTTATGAGGAAATGGGTAGTAAGGTTAAAATTATTAAAAAATATATATTATGTGATGTAACTAAAAATTTATGGTTTTCGTAATTTTTCCTTTATCTATGCTATAAGACGTTGCTTCGTACCAAATTTCAAGATTCTGAGTTCACGGGAAGCACCCTGTAGGTTTTGATTCCCTTGCAAGTGTCGAAAATTTGCGGCATAAACGGCTGTATCTTTTGATTGTGTTGGCTTAGAAGTTTGATTTTTTCACAGCTTCAAGGGACAGTAGACCTGAGTAATTGATATAAATTTCAGCTTCATACCTCCACGCGTTCCTGAGAAAAAGGGTCTTGACAGACGGACGGACGGACGGACAACAAAGTGATCCTATAAGGGTTCCGTTTTTTTTCCTTTTGAGGTACGGAACCCTAAAAATACACAAATATATCATATTTTTTATAATCTAAAAATGGGTTTATAAAGCATTGTATTCAATGATAAATAGGTATTAACATCATTTACAAATTGAGATCACATCGAAATTAAGTCATTATGATAGAGACTTTAGATATTTTAGTAGCTAATAATACTGGAACATGCACCGTAACGATTTTCCTTAACTTTTGAATATTCGAAGTATCCAGTGATGTCGGATTATGACTGCGACTAAATTGTTTAGGTAATATGTAACTTCGCACAACGGGGCTCACGTGCCATACCTATGCGTCACTCTTTTACTTGCTTTACAATGTATACGTACAAGAACTTACAGAATGAGAATTAAAAAAGTTAGACTACAAAGATTCAAAGTTTTGATCAAAACGGTAGTTCAACTTCAACTTTTGGGCAATTTTGTCTTCTACCCAGGGGTAATCCTGCCAATGTCAAGTTAAAACGGTAGTTAAAGCATGACGGATAAATGAAGAATTTTGTATTTTTTAATTCTTTATAAGAAGGGTGTATAATCCCTTCTTCCCTTCTAATATTATAAATGCGAAAGTAACTCTGTCTGTCTGTCTGTCTGTCTGTCTGTTACGCTTTCACGCCTAAACCACTGAACCGATTTTGATGAAATTTGGTATGAAGAAAGAAATGAACTTGGGAAAGGACATAGGGTACTTTTTACCGCGAGAAAACTTCTCATTCCCACGGGAAACCGACTTCCGCTCGAACGGAGTTGCGGGCGGCCACTAGTCAGAAAATAAATGGAACCGCAATTATTTTTACTCGATGACTGCCTTATTTTTATATCACAAGGAAGAAATCGTTACGCTTGACCATGATTTAATTTGTAACCCGCCAATTCAACATATCTTGCTTTGTCAAAAGCTATTCTAATGGACCCTATCATTTGGCATCACGATTAATCCTATATAAAATAATGATAAAAAAACTTTTAAAACAAACTTTTATTTAAGTGCTCTAAAAATATATTTTTAAATCACATTAACCACATTCATTTATGACTTTACAGAATTGAAATTATAATAAAAGCTTGTCGCGATAATTTCAATTTGTAATTGAAATTTTGTAATTAGGCACCTACTAAACATGTAAGCAATTCATAATGTTTGTAATTAAATAAAAGTGCCGTGAATGCTTAAAATGTGGAACTTTAACCTTGAATAACTTTTTTGCACACAAAGGATTTATCGGGTTCGAAATTTATTGCAGTACTTAGGTACATAGTTGATCTGTCAGAATGTTTCTTAATTTAAATTTCATCTGGCTGAATATAGGCATCGCGACAAGCTTTTATTATAATTACAATTCTGTAAAGTCATCAATGAATGTGGTTAATGTGTTTTAAAATTTTATTTTGATATTTTTAGAGCACTTAAATAAAAGTTGGTTTTAAAAGTTTTTTTATCATTATTTTATCTATACTATCTATACTAATATTATAAAGAGGAAAACTTTGATTGTTTGTGTTGAATAGGCTCAAAAATTACTGAACCGATTTTAAAAATTCTTTCACTATTCGAAAGCTACATTATCCACGAGTAACATAGGCTATATTTTATTTTGGAAAATATATGCTTCCGTAAGATATTTGGGTTTTTCGGACACAAGGTGAAAAAAACAACCAGAAAAGTTACTTATTTTGCGTACGCTGCCTTAACTATAAAAGATATAACCATAAAATGTTTTAATCAATTGAATATCTTATAGATATCTACAAAAAAGTCCGCGACATACTATACTTATCTATGTCGAGTGAGGCACAGCAACCACTTTTTTATTTAAAAATCATGAATTTTTTTTAACTACATTTAAACGCGTTTATTTTACTCATGCTATTAATCCTTATCAAAATAAATTATTTCATCACTAAGTACAGTTTATGTAGATACTATTTGGTCTTTAAATGATTAAAATTGGACGTTTGGTTTTGAAGTTATGGTGAAACTAGAGGCCGTCCGCAACTTCGTTCACGTGGAAAGCCTTTATTACAACGTAATAATATTGTAAAGCAGCGCCCTTATCACAGGCATATACCTAAATAGCTATTGCAGTATAGGCTAACATGGCTTTCACTTAAGATATATTTAGGTATATAGGTACTGCGAAGGGCTTTTTTGTAGGTCTATCCTTACTATAATATGAATGTGAAAATGTGTATGTCTGTCAGTATGTTCGCTTCACGTAAAAACGGCTGAACAGATGGTCTTGATTTTGGAATAGAGATAGTTCGATACCCAGGAAAGAAGAAAATCCCGGTCGTTCCCACAGGCCCCCCTTCACCGCGGGGGGGTCAAAATGGGCCCGTCGTGCAGTAGACGGGCCCATCGCCGGTGAAGTCGTGGCGTAGGGCCGACGGTCCGGGCCCCACGGCTTCACCACAAAGGCGAGGACGGAGCGCCGCGGTGTTTTAGTGGGTAGTCCCCTGGGCGACGTGTCAGTTGCCCAGGTGGAAGTCCCACACACGCCCCCCGCCACCCAGGTGGGGGGTACGGTGCGTAAACGCATTTCACCGGGCAAAACAAAAAAAAAAAAAAAAGGAAAGAAGAAAATACGATTATTTTACTGCGGGAAAAAGCCTCATTCCCACGGGAAAAGCCATTTAGTTGCGGGTGAAACCGCAGGGCGGAAAGCTAGTTTTATATTTTTTAGTTTCAATCGATAGTTATCGATCTATACGAAAGTTCATCTATAAAACGGAGAGTCCTTCAACAGAAAAACTTAAATAACGGGGAAACTAATTTTTTTTATTTTATTGAATCCATCCCTGGATCTGGCATCTATTTTATGGTGGGCCTACCAACTGCCTATCAAAAACGAATGCGTATACAAAATTTCAAGTCCCGGCAGTTGAATATTGAGGAGTTCCATAGTTCGAAGACAACCCTGTATTTAGCATCTATTTCATGGTAGGCCTACCAACTCCCTATCATAAACGAATGCGCATACAAAATTTCATGTCCCTGCTATTTACCGCTGAGGAGATTTCTCGTAGGGAGCCGATCCTCGCAACAGCATCAGGTCACGTTTATGATTAACATGCATTGTGATCGGTTCTGGACCAGCATGCAAAATTTCAGCTCAATCGGATACCGGGAAGTGGGTCAAATTAAACTTGCAAGATTTGTTAACATTCAAGTGAAACTAAATAAAAGCTTTTAAAAAACCAAGGTTATCTTAATAGTGAGTTCCAGAATATTGTACCAAATCAATTTTAATGACTTACCGGTAATACATTTCAATGGTGAACTGTTACCGTATAGTCAAACTGTCAAAAATCTTGGCCTGCTTTTCGATACTCTTTCTTGGACAGCAAATCTTGACGATGTTAGTTAGTAAGAAGATGTATGCCACTAATAGTAGTCTGCGAAGACTGCAAAACTTCCTTCCTGACTCCACAAAAATTGCGTTAGCTCATTCCATCCTATTCCCAATCCTTGACTACGCTGATGTCTGCTGTACTGATGCTGCCTGAGTTTTTCGAGTGTACATAATACATAAAAACCCTGCAACCCGTGAAAGTGTAAACTGTGTTACGGGCCACAGTATCTTCCCAAAACTGACATAGGTACAAACAATACCATCAAAAAAACCAAAAGAAAAACAAAAAGTTAAATAAGTAATCTAAATTAATAGCCAAAATTCAAAGTATTGATAAAATTTAAAAGAGGCTATAATTGCTGTAGAATTTACATTGTGTGATTGTGTGATTAGTGTATGTGTGTGTGTGTATGTGTGAGTGTATATGTGTATGTGTGTGTTTATACGTTTGTATGTGAGACAGAGAGAAGTAAATCTTGATTGCTGTATGTGAAAATTTACAGGCTACATATCTATAACTTATTAAGATTATTATGATGTAGGCAACAGGTCCTTTAATGTGTCATAGTCAAAGAAAGATAACCAATATTTTAGAATAAAGATGTCATAAATATTTACATTCTTAATTTTTAACTTCGCATTGAAAACATTGTACATGAATGGCGCAACGTAACCGAAATGTCTCATTGCAAAAGTGGTTTTACATTTTGGAGTGCGATAACAACCTAACCTTTGAGAAAAAACAAATAATTTAGGAACTATATTGGTATGATACCTACGTAAAATTTGGTAAATGTATAATTTCTTTGCTGACAATACTTTACAAACATTTTACAAATCGTTTGTTGAATAACGAATCGATAAGCGGCATATAACTTTGAGGAGGGCGCGCTGTGCTCTTTGAATTTCAATCAAGTGGGATTTAGCAACACCTCCCCAAGCGCTGATGCAATAGGTCAAGAGTGGCTCACCTAGCGTGTAAATCCTGAGTAAGAATTCCCAAGGGAATACGTCCCGTAGGTTCTGGAACACATATATTAATTTTTTAATTCGCTTAGCCACCCATTGAATTCGGGTATTCCAATTCAGCCTGTGATCAATCATTAAGCCTAGATATTTAAAACGTTGAAGATACTAGCAGTCACAAGTGGGTTGTATCGGTAGTTTCAAAAATCCTCTGGCATTACAGTTAGTAATGCTAAATTGTAGAAATTTTGTTTTATTCGTATTGAGAGATAGAAGATTGTGTCCTCTAACCACGAAGTAATGAGTTTAAGTCCCTTTTCAGCGGATTCAAAAGTTTTTTCCCTGGTACTACCAGTTAATAGAAACAAAAAAGTGTCGGGCGAAGTGTGCTGCCTTATGGAACCCCGTAATTACACAAATCATAGTCACTCTGATACCCGCTTTATCAAACACACTACCTCCTATTGGAAAGATAATCTTTGAACCACTGTAGTGAAGTGCTTCGTATGCCCATATTCTTCAAATGAGTCAGCAATATCGGTATTGACACAGTATCAAATGCCTTTTGTAGATCAAGGAACACACCGAGGCACTTCCCACCCGCATCCAATTTTTTTACTGTAAGTTGTATCATCAGTTGATCGTCCACCTCTAAATCCGTATTGCCAACCTGATAATAGTTAGATGTTTTCAAGAAACCAGGGGCCTGATTCTGTAATTTTTAACGTTTCGTGTGGTAACGTGCGTGTGGCATGCCAGTGGGTCCTGTGAGGACAATTTGTAGGTATTCTGTAAGCCACGCGTGTCGTACGTGTGGCTTGCAAGCAACTCCATAAGGCGCTTCGCTTAGATTGATAGTTCATTCAACCATTCATTATTTCTCAATATCAATATCTCGTCAATAATTCATCAATATTAAGAAAAAAATATATACTTTTGTACAATTTTATTTTAAATCTGTATTAAAAGTTTTTTGAATATAAATGGATATACTTTTTTAAGCGCTTTGATTAAGTATTATTTAAAATAATGTTTCGTCTGCTCTGCCTTTAAACCTTGAGCCTGACTTTGAAATGTAATAATTCGATAACTCGTTGCAATCCTAAGGTTCGAGTCTATTGTTGAAGTTAAGCGACGTCGGCCGCGGACAGTCCTAGGATGGGTGAACGCTTGTGGTATTATATTCTGATTTCTTCCGTGTTTTAGACACGTTTATTTTGTTGGTCTCAAATAGTTATTCAATAAAAAAAAAAAAAGGAATGGTTAGGTTCCCATCATGATTTGCCTTAAGGACTAGGTATTACCTATATATTTTTCAAGCTAACGGGAAAATAGCGTAGCAAGACCGTGGTGTTACGAATATCCTGTTGCAAGCAGTCTTTTGATCGTTGTGTGCGTTGGTGATTATAGACACAATCTAATAATACCATGACAAAGCTTATCTTAAAATTGTAATATCCTATGATTACACACCATGCAAAATAAATGGTAATTAGGTTTATAGGTTTGAAAAATATATATTGTATTAATTTATACAAAAATAAGTAGTATAATAAAAGATATATTTTTAATCAAGTTATTTTCCTGCTTTTGCTTTGGCGTGAACTTCATGAAGCGGGCGTCGAGCTAATACGACGTCACACCTTAGTTGTTTCCACCAGCAGATTGCTGAGGACATTTCCTCTTACCATTGAAGCCACTGAACCAGTAGCTTACCTAAAAAAATATTTATGAAAACATAATTAAGTATATTAGGTACAATGTTACTTAGGTACCTACTGAATATTTTTTATGTGGATGTATGTATGTACCCATACGTAGGTACATACATACATCCAATGAAATTCCAAATTGGGAAAAGTTTCTGTTTAGAACCAATTGCAATCTAAGCACATCGTTTATTATGAATATCGAGGTTTTCTTATTGAAATAGATAATATTGAATATTTTAAATTGATATTTACCTTTAACTGTAATCATTTCTTTCCAAAACGAACCAAGAACTTGGTAAAAGCCTCGTTACTACACGCAATTTAGTTTAGCGAGGCGATGACTTCTCTTATGGGCATAAAGTTTCGGCAGCTCAAAATAGAGCTTCTCCCAGTCACACTTATCACGTTATACTTTATTTCAGTATTTTTTTCTGACTTTAGCCTTTAAATGCAATATTTATCTTTGTTTGCTAACAAACCTACAGAAATGGGTGACACTACATGACATGACAGCGACGCAACCCATTCACTCATGTTACGCGTTGTTCAATATCTATAGTCTGGCCACCGAGAGATTGCGTTTGTGACACATGCCATTAGTGTTGGGGTAAAAAACAACATTGATAAATCATTTTTCAATCAACAGAAAAAAAACTTGCTTATCTTATTTATATTTTATTTATAATACCTAGTTATAAAAATAGTTTTATGTTGTTACGAGTTAAAATCTAGGTAAAATAATAAAAAACAAAATCGAAACAGTATTGTTTTATTGTAGGAACGTAAATAATTAGATTAAAGACTAGTGGCCGCTCGCGACTCCGTTCGCGTAGAAGTCGGTTTCCCGTGGGAATGCGAAGTTTTCCCGCGGTAAAAAGGTCCCTTTATTCTTATTTTTGGTTCCTAGAACCGCTTTCGCAGCGCACGCAACGGAAGCCCTCAAGGATGAATAATTTTCCCCGTTTTTTTCCCATTTTCCATTATTTCTTCGCTCCTAATAGTTGCAGCGTGATGTTATATAGCCTAAAGCCTGCCTCGATAAATGGTCTATCCGACACAAAAATAATTTTTAAATTCGAACCAGTAGTTCCTGAGATTAGTGCGTTCAAACAAACAAACTCTTCAGCTTTATAATATTAGTATAGATACTTGTATAACGTTAATTTTGAAGCTAAGCCCAAGGTCGAAAAGAACTAGCAAGAAAATCCAACTGCTGCCTTTTTACAAACGAAACTCAAAAGCATTGTATTGGCAATAATATGGTATAAGTCTCAGCACCCGATGACCGTACTGCAGAGCCAATTCATCTATTTCATATCGAACATTTGCCGATTTATTTTCTTTCACTAACCGCAATAGTTATGCTTCAAGCATATCCATATTTACGTCGATATCATGTTTTTATAACCAAGCTACTTATTCTGCTTTTTTATTAGAAATTGATTGATAACTTTAAAATTGACTGATATTTTTAGCACATCCCTACGAAAATATGATGTTGTTTACATTTTTAAAAATACATATTTTATCAGTAATTATTACCCTTACAGTAAGCCATCAGTTATAAAATTTAAAATCAGTGTGTTTTAATATCATTTTATTGCTTATTATTTGTTTGTAGGGTCAAAATAGACGACTTTTTTTTTGTTTGTTTTCGTAGACGGCCTTTCAAAGTTACCTCGTTATGTCAAACACAATGTGTCAGGAACGCATTCTCTCGGTGGCCGGACAATATGTTCTTAAATTTGGTATTCTATAAGCCCACACGACTGGGCGTCACAACTTGTCCGGTAAAAATAGGTATTCTCTAAACTTTTGGGACAATGTGACGTCATTTTTGACGTGCGTGTGGTGCGATTTACAACAGTTACTCTTCGGCCACTTGTTACTCGAACGTTTTTGATAATTTAGCAATATTTTATAATTATTTGATTGATTATTACTATAAATTACTTACTTACTTAATAATTTGTACTTTCTAATGTTGAATTGTTTAATAAATATACTTTTTGAATAAAAAGATGTTGGCGCCTATTATTTCTAAACGGCAAAGCACTTATTATTTTCTATTGTTATTGTCTATAATTTTGTATGTTTGACTACTTAAGTTTTTGGTTTTACAAAAAATCGTAATTGAAATAGGAATTACTTCAAAAACACAAAAATATATTAAAAATACGACTTGTGCAACAAACAATATACATACTTCGGAGTTATTAGCGAGTTAAAGCTAGATAATTGATTAAATTTACCTTAAATATGTATAACCTACCTATTTGTAAGTGTTTTAAGTTTAACAATAGGTACAAATATATTTTTTTGTGCCTACCACTTCAAAGCTACCGATTTTATGGCACCTACTAGTGGCTGCCCGCGACTCGTTTCCCGTGGGAATGAGTAGTTTTCCCGCGGTAAAAAGTACCCCATATGTTATTCAGATGTATAACCTATATTTCTGTAAAGTTTCATCAAAATCCATCCAGTAGTTTTTACGTGAAAGAGTAACAAAAATCCATCCATAGATCCATACATCTATACATTCTCACAAACTTTCACGTTTATAATATTAGTAGGATATCGGAGGCAAAACCTATGCATCTAGGGAAAGACAATATCTCCTTTTTTTGAAAAACCTACTCTTCCACAAATTTCGTTAATATGTAGGTACAGTAAGTTGCAAAAGCTTTTGCGACGACCTCTGTTGCGCAGCGTGATTGTTGTGAGGCAGGTCCCGTGTTCGATTCTCGATTCTTCTGCAAATCAGCTCGTATCGTTTTCCTTTAGGCTATTCTGTAACGCGTACTGCGCTGACTTTAAAACTACATTGTTTGTATGGTATTCTGGAGATTTATTTATATGATAATTAATGAAATTATAAAAATGTTATAAAATACACTACGTAAGTACCTACCTAACTCTTGGTAGTGGTTCGTTTAATAAATCATAGCTTTGCAATTGTATTTTATTGGTGTCAAAGTAAAGGTGTAACTTTTAATACAACTTTGGTTGGGTAAAAACATACAGAAACATCATAAATAGGTTATTACAATTCATTTACTAAACACACCCTGTTGAATTTATTTCATCTCATACTTTGAAAATAAATTTTACCCAAAATTGATTTTCTATTTGAGGACCACTCACTGCCTGTGAATAAATGGAGATGTTTATTAAATAAAGGCATTACTAATTACTTCATAGAAACAGAAAATATGTTCCTAATTTTATAAAATGTAACTATATTGATTTGGGTTCAAAATTTTGGTTTGTTTATAAACAACTTGTCAGTGCTTGTCAAAAATGTTAAAAACCATTCTACTTTTTGTCTACCTCATGTCATTTAGATTTAATTATTCCTCTAAGTCATTGACATTGTCAATTTATTAATAAAATTATTTATAATAACATTGTCTTAAGGTAAATGATAATCTAAAAATTATGAACACCTCACACTGACTTTAATTAACAAAAAAAGTTATTTCCTAAGCCTGTTGGTGGTATGTTGCAAAATATTGATGAATGATTGACGAGATTTGTTAGTTAAAAGAGGTTACATCACTAATGACTGGTTAAAAGGAAAGCACAGCCCTAGAAGGACGCCAACCGATTTGAACCACACGCACGTTACCATTATGGTAAAAAGAGATAGAAGATAAATAAAAGGTTGAGACCAATAACTTAAGAACCCTCATGTGTCTACACATAGCATACCTAACTATAAATATATGCATAATTTAATTTATGAGAAAAATCCCTAGCAGTTTTTAGCATCGCTAAAATAATGGTTACCTACTTATATTTAAATTAGCCGCCTTAAAATTTACAACTTCAGCTTTACTAAGGATTCGGTAGACCGAAAGAAAAAAAATACCAAAAATACTACATACTTGCTCATACTGGTAATCAATATTATTAGCATATTTTACAATAAAAGGGATATTTTATAAAACCAGTGATTACAAAAATAATAAAATTACCCAAAAAATAAGGCATCTAAAAACCAAAATGGCTACTCGACCGCTTGAAGGTATTTTTGTTTCTATGTTTGTTGAAAACAAATGTTGTACGTCTATAGGTTTTATTAGTCTTTGGGAAACAATGACATTAAATTGTACTTACAGAATACCAAAATAAGAAAATGAACGTGTGGCTCGATGCAGCGTGTGGGCGTGTTACAGAATACGAAAATTGCAAAAACGTCACACGTATTGGTCGATATCGACCGTGTTGCATCGTTAAAAAAGTTACGGAATCGAGCCCCAGACGAGTCTCTTGTTTTCCAACTTCTCCAATATTAGAAATCGGTCTATAGTTGGAAGGCAAACATTTATCTCCAGATTTGTAGATGGGGTGATCATTGCTTTCTTGAGAACAACAACCTTCTTGAAAACAACCTGTTGAGAAGCTTAGGTTACAAAGATGTGCAATAGGCTTCGCCAGTACATCAATTCCGTTACTAATCATCTTCGAAGTTATGTTGTCCCACCCTGATGAGTTTGTAGATTTAAGAGTTTTTATTATCTATAGAGAAAACTTCTGAGGATGTAACATCGTGAAACACGAAGGAGTGGGCGGTGATTGTGATTTAACGTTTACAGCTGATATGTCATTTGTGACATCTAGTTTTTGAAGTATATCTAGTCCCAAAATACAACCTAGGATTTTTTTTGTAAACGCTGTGTCACGTTTTCTTATACATTTTATCAAAGCTTTAGTCATCCATGGTTTGAGAAGCTTCCGTCGATTTGGAATTTTAACTATTTTGGAACACTCCTCAACAATGAATGCAATCCTATTTGTAAGAAATTCTGCGGCCTGATTTACGTCATTTATCTTAAGTAATTATCCCATTTCTCTCTAGCTAGCTAAGCATTAACCGCAGAATAATCAATTTTATTCACCGTATTATTTGATCTCATGGATCCCTCACATAGACTTTATCTATTAGTAGCAAAATGGGACAGTGGTCCGTAAGTTTATTAAAAACTAGCTTTCCACCCTGCGGTTTCACCCGCAACTAAATGGTTTTTCCCGTGGCAATATCTTACAAAACCCTATTTTTTCCAAAATAAAATATAGCCTATGTTACTGATGACTATATAGCTTTCGAATGGTGAAAGATTTTTTTAAATCGGTCCAGTCACGGAACAGAGAAGTAGATGGAAATGCTATTAGACCAGGGTAGAAGCCTTTAAAAATAATAAAAAGTGAAATAAAATTGTAGTAGGATGAAACCCATTAGAAAAGTAAGGAAATATTATAAAAATGAAGGGAAAAATAATTTACGGGCGATCTGAGGTCGGGGAGGGGATGGGGGTGAGTTTTTAGGGTAAAAAACGGTTTTTCTCGATTTCCAGCAAAACTAAAAGTCCTATCGAAAAAAGTCAAATGGCAAAGTTGTAGGTAATAAAAAGATCTAAAACTCTTGTATTTACACTTTTTTCACATAACCTCAAAATTTATGTGAAAATTCAAAAAAACAAGTTTTTGGTTTTTTATTTTTATCTTTTACAAAAATTGTTTTTTTTTAACGAAATTTGGTGAAAACTTACCTTTTTATGTCCCAAATACGCTGTAATTTATTTGATTAAAAATATTTATTTTTTCACCTTATTTTGAATTAATATCGAAAAAACACCCTAATTTTCAATCGAAAACTCACCCGTCAAAATATCAGCTTTTTTTCAAAAAGTTGGTATGTTTTCTGTTTGTTTAAATCTCTACTTTTCGATGGTGAAAAAAAATATATATGTTACTATAGTAAATCTTCTCAGAAAATGCAAAAAATCGAAAAAAACTCGAATTCGATTTTTTTTTTAATTTTATCAAAAATTTTGAGCTATTTATTAAAATTAACACTTTAATTACTCGAAAAACATTAGATTACATGTAAAATTGATAAAAAAAATTGCAAATAAGAATATACTACTATAATTAACAAACAAATCAGTTAATAAAATTAATATTTAATAAGACATTTACAATATTTGGAGAAAGTTGTCGAATCTTCTTTAAATTATATGCGTAGATGTCTATTTATAACTATTTAAAAAAAAATATATACCTGAGTGACCTACGAAAAATAGTAGCCCATCAAAAGGTATTTCATGGAGAAGTGGGGAAGGGGCTAGGCGAGTCTGGGTCTTACTACATACATACCTACTATTTCGTAGCAGCTGTTACAACCGTTAGCCTAACCAGCATTCCAAATACAGTACAATATACAACATCGTTTATAAAAATACACGTGCAAGCTGAGTTTCTTTAAGATAATTGGGACAAGATTACTTAAAAAAAAACTTTTCGAATCTGTGGTGCGAGCATGGAATTTTTGTCGACCGTTAATATTGTTAATTTGTTTCGTTAATTTGTATGAACAATAACGACGGAAACTGCCAAAATAACGAAATTAATGATCGACAAAAGTTCCATGCTCGCACCACTGCATAGGAAGGTAATTACTATCTCTACTTTTATCTGTATCAATCAACTCAAACATAAAAATCGTAATATTTTCTTTAAAAAATAGTATGCTTAACGTAACATAACCTAAAGATTGAAATTAAATGATGTTTTAGTACAAGATAAAAAAATAATAATCTCCTTAATTTTGCACAAACAAATTTAGTTAATCCCATGAAAAAAAAAATATTTCAAAATACATAAAAAATATTTTAAAAATCTATAAAACATATATAAAATATATATCATAAATAAATTTGTAATAACAAACTTTTGGCCGATTTTCATATATATTTTTTACATTTCAAATATATTTGAGATATATTCAAAATATATGAAATATACATGAAATCAGCCAAAAGTTAGTTATTAAAAATATATTTTTCTATACATATTTTTTATATATTTAAATAGATTTTTAATATATTTTTTAGACATTTTGGCATTTATTTCTTTAATATATATTTTTTTTTCATATTCACGATAAAATAGTGAAGGCATTATTAATTCGATTCTGTCTTTTCAGATTTTTGCATTTTCTGAGAAGATTTACTATAGTAACATATATATTTTTTTTCACCATCGAAAATATAGATTTCAACGATCAAAAAACATACCAACTTTTTAAAAAAAGCTGATATTTTGACGGGTGAGTTTTCGATTGAAAATTAGGGTGTTTTTTCGATATTAATTCAAAATAAGGTGAAAAAATAAATATTTTTAATCAAATAAATTACAGCGTATTTGGGACATAAAAAGGTAAGTTTTCACCAAATGTCGTTAAAAAAAAACAATTTTTGTAAAAGATAAAAATAAAAAACCAAAAACTTGGTTTTTTGAATTTTCACATAAATTTTGAGGTTATGTGAAAAAAGTGTAAATACAAGAGTTTTAGATCTTTTTATTACCTACAACTTTGCCATTTGACTTTTTTCGATAGGACTTTTAGTTTTGCCGGAAATCGAGAAAAACCGTTTTTTACCCTCAAAAACTCACCCCCATCCCCTCCCCGACCTCAGATCGCCCGTAAATTATTTTTCCCTTCATTTTTATAATATTCCCCTCCTTTTCTAATGGGTTTCATCCTACTACGATTTTAATTGGTTTTAAAAATTATCGACCCTGGTCTATATACGACAAACTTACTAGCGGAACCGCTGTCGCCAAAACTCACACATGGAACTGATAATAAACATAGTCACTACATGTAAACAATTGTTTTTATTGGTATATGCGACCAAGTGCCAGTATGACTTTATTTCTAAATGCTGCCAAGCAAAAACACACCTTGTCAGTGATAAATAGAGTTTACTTAACTGAAACCCATAATGTATTTACGACCTTCCGCAACTTACTTCACGTTCTCGTTGACATACAAAAAAATCTGAGAGATTTAGAATGGCGGGTGTACCTTAACAGATTTGAACGAGTCATGTCAAACTTAGTACCTATAATGTTCTATTTGGTACCCATCAAAGAAATTGGTGTACCTCCTTAAGAGCAGAGATATAACCAAATGCGAGTACACCCACCACATTGACTGTCAGAATGGCGGGTGTACTGGAGAACTGGAGTTCTCGGTTATAGACATGTTGGTGAGTTATTTAAAGCATACCAAATTTCTGTACCTTTGGTGTACCTAACATAAAAGAGCACCAAAGAGCAATATTGCTCGATTCCAAAAGAATCCAAGATTTTGGTATTAGAGACTTTGTAGCGACATACATCGCGCTTATCGTCGCCAACATTCTTCCCGGCGGTACGCATTTACACATATGACGCCTAAATACAGGGCCTCAAGTCTGGTATTTTAAGTAAGGGGACTTTTTATTATCTATAATGAAGGGCTTGTCGATAAAATATAAGCGAATATCATTAAAATTTGGATTTTTTAATAGTTTGGTGGCAAAATTTTGTTTTTCGGTATAAATAAACTTTGATTTAAAATTTTAATAAAAGAGGCGAGTGCTTACAAAGTAACAAAAATAGCTATGTACCTGCTTATTAAATTTGTCGTAGAAGATCTGTGAGCGTTGTAGTATTTTAACAATACTACTGTACACGAAGATGTCTCTTAAATATTATTACTGAACGGTCTACAAATTACAAGTTCAAAAGATTATTTGAAGGACTATAGCACTTAAGCACACGGGAGCGAAAGAGTGTCGCTAGCGTTGCAAGATAGGGTTTTTTTTGTTGAAAAATTATGACCCTGGCGAGATTTTGGCGAAATCAATAACTTGGCGAAAAAATTGCCGAAAATAAATTGTGTACACCAAAGGTACAGAAATTTGGTATACTTTAAATAACTCACCAACATGTCTATAACCGAGAACTGGAGATACACCCGCCATTCTTACAGTCAATATGGCGGGTGTACTCGCATTTGGTTATATCTCTGCTTTTAAGGAGGTACACCAATTTCTTTAATTGGTACCAAATAGTACATCTTAGGTACCTACTAAAGTTTTACAAATGACTCGCTCGAATCTGTTAAGGTACACCCGCCATTCTGACTCACACAAAATTCAACTTTTTAACAATAGGTGGCGTTCCTACATTTAACAATGTAAGTTGAACTTTATTTCTTGGCAAATAAAGTTCATGTTTACAATTGTTATGTTTTATGTTACATTAGAATTAGAACAAATATGAATTGAACTTTACTGCTTTAAAAATAAAGTCGATATTAGATTAAGAAAACGCAATACGATCACAGCAAAACACAACCGAACACGACAATAAGACAGGTACGACTGAGGTATAGGTTTGCGAGCCTCCGCTTACTAGTGGCGCGCGTGCCCCGCCTACTTCACACTTCCATCTACTTCTCTGTTCCGTGGGTCCAGTAGTTTCGGGGCCTATTCATTTCAAACAAACAAAAAATCAAATCAGCAGCACCGAGTTGAGTTACGTGTCAGACGTCACTTGTCATCAAGTGTCAAAAGCCATACGTTTGCTTGCTTGCCACTAGCTTGGCACACAGTAACGCATGACAATTGTGTGACAATTCCGTTGGCTTCTGTCAATCAGATGATCGATTGATTTAAATCACAGCAGGTTGAAAGGTTTATTATTTTGTTGTAGGGTAGATTAACACTTGCTGATAGATATTAATTAATTTTAACCTGTTTAATTGGTGAGATTAGAGCACCACACGCTGTGAAAATAATTATCCAATATCGACGGCATCTGCACTATCACTGCACACCAACAGAACATGTGAACTCGTATGATTTATGTTCAAACTAGTGGCCGCCCGCGACTCCGTTCGCGTAGAAGTCGGTTTCCCGTGGTAAAAAGTACCCTATATGATAATCTGATGTATAATCTATATTACTGTAAAGTTTCATCAAAATCCGTCCAGTGGTTTTTACGTGAAAGAGTAACAAACATCCATCCATCCATCCATACATCCTCACAAACTTTCACATTTATAATATTAGTAGGATTAAATAAGCAAAAGAGACGTAGTGTGAACGTCGCAACAGCGGTTTTAGGAAGAGAAACATGGTTGCTACTAGGGATGTTAAGGATATCCATATCCGTAACCGAAACTACCGGATATCCGAAATAAAAAAATATCCGTATCCGTAACCGAAACCGAAATAAATGTTTCGGATAATTTCGGATAGTGGCGGAATCTAAAAATCTAAATGAAACACGTTACGACAAGTTGTTTTTGCCTGCGTTCCGTAAACCGCTTACATAACTGTGACCAAAGTGTTGGTTTTCTCTCAGAGCTCAATGTAGCGGTGTTTATGACGTCATCGTTCTCACCCATCGTCCTCCTCTATATAAATAAAACCATTTTATTATCTATTTTTTTTGTATTAATTTGGAAATTCCTAGAATCCAATATCCGTAACCGAAACTATCCGAAACTACCGGATAATCCGAAATAATTTCATATCCGTATCCGAAACCGAAACCGATATAAAAAAAAATCAATATCCGTATCCGAAACCGAAACCGAAATTCCATATCCGTAACATCCCTAGTTGCTACTTGTGATTCGTTTTCTTTTTATATGAACATGTTTTTATACAGATTTATTAATTTCTAACGTAAATGTATAATTTAAACTTACCAAGTCAGACCTAAGGCTTCAAAAATATTATTTATCCTTTCATTTTACTTTTTACTAATGTTTGAAGTAGTATTAACTTATAAAATAAGAAGTCCTGACTGACTGACTGATTTAAAATCGACGAGCGTAAACTATTAAAAACAGGGCCATGAAATTTGACACAGGCGTTCCTTTTATGATGTAAGTATGCACTAAGAAAGGATTTTTATAATTTTTTACAGGAAAAGCAATTTAGTTTCGGGTGAAATCGCAGGACGGAAAGCTTGTAGACCTAGAGTAATCAGCGTATAAGGTAGGCCTCTTTCGTAAAACATACACACGTAATCTATACTAACTAATATTATAAACCTGAAGAGTTTGTTTGTTTGTTTGAACGCGCTAATCTCAGGAACTACTGGTTCGAATTTAAAAATTATTTTTGTGTTGAATAGACCATTTATCGAGGCAGGCTTTAGGCTATATAACATCACGCTGCAACTATAAGGAGCGAAGAAATAATGGAAAATATGAAAAAAACGGGGAAAATTATTCATCCTTGAGGGCTTCCGTTGCGTGCGCTGCAAAAACGGTTCTAGATACCAAAAATATATGAATGAAAGAATTAAGGGAACTTTTTCACGCGGGAAAACTTTGCATTTCCACGGGAAACCGACTTCTACGCGAACGGAGTCGCGAGCGGCCACTAGTTAAATATAACCAGGATTATGGTGGGAGTGAGAGACAGACTCTCATCGTCCTCTCTCTCACATGCGCCGGCGTCAGTGTGACGTCATCAAGTGCTACGCTGCTACGGGTCTACGAGCTCGCTACGGCGTAGTCGCTATGACAACATTCGCTCTCCTTGAAAGATGCTAGAACTTGTTAAAATATGTAATTTCTAAACTGCCTTTAAAACTAATTATAGTTTTTCGCTTTACAAAATCTACTCTTGAATCTTTTGTTCGAAGTTTTAACCCCTCCACGAGCAAAGAAAATGGTAATCTAAAAATAACATTTAAATTATTTAATACAAGTGGATATGAAAGAATAAAGCATTACTTTCGGTCCAACGTCCATTTGACGAAAGCTACAAACTAAAGGTCAACTGTAGTAAAGTTAAGGATCTCATTTCTATGCATTGCTGTGTGTCCAACAGTTCAAGTTATTTATTTATAACACTTTTATTTTAACCGTTTTAGACCGTCACATGCTTGGCGTAAAACAGTAGAAACTTGAATTAATAATATAGTATCAAAACACCGTCTTTTAAGGATATCTTTCCATATACGAACAAATAACTTAAACATTCAAGATAAAAATAATAACCTGCTTTTTTAACAGTTTTACTGTTTTTATTTTTTGGTTGTTACCCTTTATCAATCTACATATATCTACTTTAATATTATAAAGAGGAGAGATTTGCTTGTTTGTTTCTTTGATTTGAATAAAAAAAAACAGACTAACACACCAACTGTGTGGCCCTAAACTAAGCAAAGCTTGTACTATAGGTACCACACAATTAACTAGGGGAGAACCTAGTTGCACCCAGATACGAGCCAATGTAAAATAGACACCCTTACTAATATTATGAATGTGAAAATGTGTATGTCTGTTTGCTGTATGTTTCGCTTTCACGTAAAAACGGCTGAACCAATAGTGTTGAATTTTGGAATGGAGATAGATATCAATACCCAGGGAATGAAATAGAATCTGAAATCTTTTTACTGCGGAAAGAACCTTCTTCCCACGGGAAAACACATTTAGCTGTAAGTGAAACCAAAAGGTCGAAAGGGGGTTTTAACTAAATTGGCCCGACTCGACAGAGGTCGTCGAATAGGCTCAGAAACTTCTGGACTACTATTATTATATAAAAAAAAACTTCAACCATTAGAATTCTACGTTATCCCTGTTCTTATTTTAACATAGGCGTAAGTACTTTTTACCGCAGGAAAGTGACCCATTGCCACGGGAATGCCATGTCTCTTCTTCTGTGTGTACCGGCTTTATGACGTTTACATAATTATTAAATTACTTACGTTACTAAGTACATCACTGTATCTTATACCTACTTCGCAGCTGTTAACGTCATTTTAACCCTTTATTATTAGACCCTTGTAATTAAACCATTTTTAACGGAAGGTTTCGAGTTAATTAATTTAAATATTAAATTTCACGCCACGAAGTAACAATTTAATATTGTTTAATGGTTAATTAGGCGCTTATTATTTTACACTGCTCACAGAGGAAATTCAAAAAAAAAACCGTTTATTAAAATTCATCATTGAAGCTGAATTTAAGTATGGCTTCCTCTGTTTTAACTAACACGAATAAAATAACAAAATAAGTATCACTGACGTCGAAAACAAAGTTGTCAAAAAATAGTATATTACGATTCAAGTGTGCAAAGTAAGTATCACTGACGGCGAAAACAAAGTTGTCAAAAAATTTTATATTACGATTCAAGTGTGCAAAGTTGTTCATTATACACGAGGCTGAGGGTTGCAGCCCGAGCCGCAAGCGAGGTCGTAAATCAGCCGAGTGTATAATGAACATGTTGCTCATGAGTACCATACGCACTTTTTCAACACACTTGCGAGGAAATACAATCATATTTTGCATAAATGTTTGTTACGAATGCAATGTAAACAAAATATAAAGAATTCGGGAAATGACGTGATCATTCGTTTTGTGGCTTCGCTGTTTTAAAAAAAGAAAACCGGCCAAGTGCGAGTTGGAATCACCCAAGAAGGGTTTCATACTATCATTTTCTACCTGTTTATTAAGATCGAGTAAAAATTGCTTAAAAATTACGTTTGTTGTATGTATATCCTTTAATATTTACTTTATTGTTATTTAATTATTTATTTTGAAAGGTAATATACAAGTAAATATTCTGTGAAAATTTGAAGCGTCTACCTGTTACCGTTTTTAATATTGAGCAAAAAAAGAACGGAAAAAACACGTTTATTGTATATATATTTTTTATAGCGTTTTAACGTATTTATTGTTATAGCGGCAAAGGAAATACATCATTTGTGAAAATTTCAGCTTTCTAGCTACCACGGTTTATGATATACAGCCTGGAGACAGACAGACAGCGAAGGCTTAGTAATACGGTCCCCTAAAAAAAGAGTTTAATCAACTAGCAGCATATCAAGATCTACATCAAATTTCATCAAATATAGTTCACAAACCGAAAATAGAGTTCCTAGCCTACGTGCCTACCCCCATTTTACTAATAATAAAAATGCGGAAGGTTTTATGTTTGTATGTTCGAAACTTTTATCATGCAAAAACTACAAGTTTGATTTAGTGCAAATATAGATTAAACTAAACACATCTAATTTGAAAATTAGGTACATGTTTTTCTTGCATTGAGATATTTAGTATTCGTAACAAATTGAACTAAAACAGAATTTCAATATTGTGTTTAAACGATTAACAAAAAGTTAAGCAATTCAATGCAAATTTTAACGAGGAATATTTTGCTGGAAACTTAATCAAATGTAAACTTACCTAAGCGGGGCTGTGGGCTCAAGCTACAGTTTACTTTAAGTATCTTATATAAAGGATGTTTATAATTACCTTTTTTTGTATTTCTATTAACTGGACAACGCCTACAGATAAGTAGCCTGGCTTAGCTAAAATGAACCGGCAAAGTACAAGGACTCGCCAAAATGCAAATAATTTAACTATCACTTGAAATCAAACAAATTAGACACAGATGTCGCTATCAATAAGTTTAACAAGCTTACTAATTATAGATTCACAAGTAGCAATGATTGACTTAATTATTTAAAAATAATTTTATTATAACATCAAAATATATTTTTTGAAATATAAAAAAGAAATAAAATTTAGTCTGGTTTGAATCCACCCTATTATTAATGCAGGTACTCACTTTGATTAATATGAACAACATGTTTCAAATGATAGAGTATGGACAGAAATAGGACGTTAGTTCTGTTCGGCTAGAAAACCATTACTTAAATTGTAAGGTTTCGTAAACATAAAATGGTAGAACAAATAAATTTAACCGACAGTGCACAAAAATTGGCACCACTCTTACGTTTTTGGTATTTTTTTCAACAGTTTTCTACATCGATCGACTTTGGTGCTTATATCTATGTTTCTCAAGCGAAGCAAGTGTTTCTGCAATGTGTCTCTGCAGTTCAACCCTATGTAGTGTCTTTAACTATGCTGTATAATGTTTTCTATGATACCAAAATGATGCAATTTACCAAAATGAATTCGTATTGCGTAATTGTTATATATTGCGTTATATCTACAATATCAAAAACTATCAAAAAAGGATACACTTCATTAGATGTACACGCAGAATGGCGAACAATCGATATTTGTTTAGAAGAGCAAGAAGCATCAACTAAAAGAGAAGTTATATACTCTGGTATATATTGGTTCATATTCTGTTTAAGAATAATATTGCAATGTTTAAAAATTTCACAAAATCCCGGAGATTTTTTAGAAAATACGCTATCAAATTATATATTTTTAATACCGGCATTTCTGCCTGTCACTATTTATTGGGAATTTATCGGAATAATTTTCACAACGAATAATTTTCTAAAACGTTTGCTGCGAAAATATGAATCTGGATTAATTGACGAGAATCATTGTCAATTGATTTACAAGAAACTAATAGACGCCATCGAGGGGTTCTTCTGGACCTACGATTTAATAGTAAGTCATTTTAATTATATTATACGTACATACAATTGAATTCTTACTATAATGGTGAGGAAAGAAAGGCGATGCATCATCAAAGGAAAAACTATAAACATAATAAAAATAGTAAGTAAATAATTAAAAAACCCGAATGCTAAAAAAAAACTTATACTAAAGGACTCCCTTTCGTTGTTTAAAAACTAAAACTGCAAGTTACATATATTTTGAAGATCGCTATTTAAAACCCGCCATTTGAAATCCCACTTGAAGGGATGCCACCAAGGAGAACACGTCGTGGTAATCGGGAGGTTACTATCCGGTGCACGTACCCAAGCCAGCGCAAACGTCTCTGTTTGAGAAGCGCGGGCAGACTAGGCAACTGTGCAATTTGTAGAACGCTCTCGTTTATGACTCTGTCTTGCCAAGTTATACCCAAAATCTTACGTAGGCAACGCACGAAGAAAGTGTTCAAACGTCGTTCTTGATTTGTATATGATGTCCAGGTTTCAGCTCCGTACAAGAGTATGCTTAAAATTGAAGCCCGAAAGACTAACATTTTGATCTTTATAGTAAGATTTTTGTTGAACCATACACTGGTACTAAGCTTTCCGAACATAGTGGCCGCTTTGCCGATACAAATATTAATTTTTGCATTTAATGAGAGATTGTACGACACAGTCGACCCAAGGTAGCAAAACTTGTCCACCAACCACTTTCAACAGCGTTCCATGTAGCGAAATCATTGGGTCTACAGAAGTGCCTTGAGTTAGCACAGCTGTTTTTTTTTAAATATAATATAGGGAGCAAACGAGCATGCGGGTCACCTGATGGTGCGTGAACACCGCCGCCCATGACTACCCTCAACACTGTGGGTGTTGGGGGTGTGTTGCTGACCTTTGAGAAAATAAAGAAATAAATAAATAAAATTGGGCACCGGATACCGCACTCACCGAACGAAACGCAGGAACATCGTCCCTACTTCACGTCGGTTTTCTGTGCGACGCGACGGTGGTATTTCACCGGTCGAGTCAGCCCAGCAATTGCTGCAGGCAGAGCCTACAGCTAGACTCTACCACTCTTGAAACTGTCTTCTTAGGCTCTATTAACATGGCAAACAAAGAGCATGCTTGAGAGAATTTATTCACCATAGACTAATGTTCCGCCGCGGAATTTGCTACAAAAGCTGCGTCAAGAGGAAGCTGTCAACCAAAAGATCCTCGCGGTATTTCTTGGATTTAAGGAGAGCGATGTTAAATAACTTCAAAATGTCTTTGTGTGTATGTGGATACCCTGTTTGTTGGCGCCAAACGCTGGTCGTAATATAAATGAGAAATATATTCCGAACAGGGTAGGAGCTAAGACGCAGCCCTGGCGCACACCTCTATGTACGTCAAACGGTTCGGATGTTTCGCTGTCAAATACTATGCAACTATGTTTCGCTGTCAAATACTATACTAGAGTCGCATGCAGTAATCTCAGTTTGAACCTTTTAATATAACTAAGAAACACAGAAAATTGGAAATGTTGTAAACAGAGGGATTTATATAGATAGCCAGAATTGTAAAACTACTCGGAAACTCAATTGATAAATATTCGGCATTATTTATTATAGTTGAGGTTCTGTTATAACAACTTCATAAGATTCTTTAACATAAAAACCAACTCCTCCGGCTTGGTTTGTAATATGCTAAGTAGAATAATATTTGTAATCAGGAATTGTAGGTATTAGGGAGCATGTTCCAAGATGCACTCTGTTAATACAACTAAATAAAAAAAAAAAAACGCTGAAAAGCTAGTTATAAGAAAATCATTAAAATTCTTTTGTAAACTTCTAATATTAAAATTAAGCAATTTAAAATTACTATTTTTAAAACATGTTTACAATGCTCGGGTTTTGAAACAGCGTGACATTCAACACCAAAGCTTTTCACAAGGTAAAGATAAGAAGAAATTATAATAACCAGATTTCACGCTTTTTGAATCGACGAATAGAAACTGTAATTTTATTTTTTAAATGTATTATTTTATATTTAGTTTTGTGGTTATGAGCACTAAGTGTTTGTATTGGAAGGTGAAGTAAGAGTATATTTATAAAAAAGACAAGTGGAAACTTAATTAAAGTAGAATAAAAAAAATTTTGTTATTAACCAAAGAGTAAACAACAATAAAAAAAATATAATAAAAACGCTAAAATAGAAAATAACATTTAATTTGCCATTGAAAAGGCATTGGCCAAATTCCCGAGTTTCTCCTGAAGTTCCGCCATTGAGCGAATTTGTAAAGCTGAAGAACCTTCGCGTTTACGTACATTAACGGAACCATTATGGGTTCAACAGAATTTAAAGCCAGGTTCCATTTAGCGTTTTCGAGCTTCACGAAATAACAGTCGGTTTTCCTTCGTCAGTCATTCATTAATATAAAGACGCTGTGCATCAGATCCATTTTTAACCACATCCTTTGAAGTCAAATTTTTGAGACTTTTTCCGGCTTTGATAAAATCATTCATCATCGGCGTGATTATATTTTTTAATTTGTTTTAGTACATCATTGACATGATCCAGACTGCGGTTAACATGTTCATAGCCTTATGTTTATTCCACGTTGGAATGGGGAACGAAAATGTAAGTTAAATAAATAAGATACATTTAAAAGCTCAACTCTATATCAGAAACGTTTAACACTAAATGTTAGAAATTTACGCATTCTAATTTCATGAAGATGAAGAGTTTGTTTTAACACTCTATTAACTACTGGTTCGAATTGTCCATATACCTATTGAGGGAGGTTAATAGGTTACATAACATAATAACACGCTAAAACTAATGAGAGCGGCCAAGCAAAGGAAAATGTCGTGTAGTTATTCGATAAAAGAGCCACTAACCAAATTCATAACGAAATTGACAGATTAATAGTGCAAAACGCATATTATATACAAAACTTTCAAGCACATGCGTTTCTAAATTTAAGAAAAAATGTAGGAAGATAATTTACAAAAACGAGGATAGAAAGAGAGTTTTTTATTTCTATTTATCTAATGAGATAACATATTATAATTATTATGTCTAATTATCAAAATTTATCCCTATAAGTCAAACCGTATTCGTCAACATCATCTGAACCTATTCCTTCATTGTGTTCGCATAGTTTTCGAGTTAACGCCTAATCTAGTCCAGTCTCTAAAATGGTCTTTAAAAATATGTTGTCACTATTTAAAAATGAAGATACTAATTTATTGTTACACTTTTTCTTTTTTTAAAGGTTACCTTTCCGGTCGTTGTAGCATATTCGGTGGTCTGGCTAGGATTTATGTCCCTTCCTGCCTACTTGGCTGGAAAACTGCCGACAGAAGCGAAAAAAATGCGTAAAACATTATATGACAGAAGTTACTTTGAAACTGGTAATAATAATTTAATATTAATAAGTAAATTCGACGACTCAAACTTGTCTCTGAAATCCTACTAACTCTAGCATATAAAAAGGCAATAACTTCTCTCTTCCTCAGAGAAGACAGAATATAACTTCCTATCTTCCTGTCCCTTTTGTACTCTCCTAGAATATTGTAGCCTTCCTTTTAAGTTACAATCATACCATGGACTAAGGAAGAACTGAATTACAGCCTGACACGAGCCAACTTCCAAAAGATAGTTTTCACCGCCTAAAAGATAAACAGATTTCAATATTTTTTCAAATTTTAATGTTTAAACTTATTTTTTTCAGATGAAAGACGAGCTTACAACATTAACAGGTTCATCGACTACATTGAAACTCGTCCATTTAAACTATACATTTTGAATTTCCTCTGTTTCGATGAGACTCTGGCTATGGGCATCGTCGATCTCTTTGTCACATATTTAATAGTGTTTATACAAATCAAGAATTTATCAGGTTATAAATGAAATAAAAAATCTTCTTTTTAATGTGTTTTAGAATAATTGGATAATCCTGAAATCTGATTATTTAAACTCAATTTTGTGCAATTAGCTGATAAATAATAACATAGTTTTAATCTCGCCAGTGTCCTAACGCAGTCAGCTAGGTTACGCACGCTCTCTTGAATGCTTGTTTCCACTACGCAACTGAGGAATTCCTTGAAACTTCTTAAATAATGTTATGATTCAGCACTTTTTCCTGTTAAATAGTACCTTTAAATACAGAAGGATTCTATGATTTGAATGGAAAATATTTTTAGGAAATAAAAAATAAAATAAAAAATAAGAACCAAATAGGTTCTGACGAGCACGTTTAGCAAGAATGGCGCTATAAGGAAGTAATTGCAATCTATTGGCATGTATAATGCACGAAGTTTCCCAAACGATTTAGAAATTGTATTAAGTAATAAACTAAATAACTTAATAAAATAGTTTGACCAACACAAACATTTATTTGCAAAAATAATGTTTCTATGAATAAAGAAATAATTCTTTCCGAGAATGAATTTCATAAATCCAAATAATAAGAGGCCGATGTTTTTTTTAGGAATCTATTCTTATAACGGGTGGAAAAGGACCACTTCCGAAGCCTGAAACCATGTATCCAAGTAGCCTTAATAGTAACAAAATTTACTAACAGTATACCCAGTAAACCTCAAGTTAAAAAAGTTATTAAAGATTGAAAAGCCATATTCGCCGTTTAAAATCATCGCTCACGCATCAACTGATGGTTCAGGTGCGATGACCTACATTGTAGATCAAAATACATTTTAATTTGAAAATATTGCAAAATCTGATAGTATAAATGTAATTTTGTACAATCATGTAAAATCATTATTTTGTTTAAATCATAAAATGTTATTTTTGCCCTAACCGTAACTAATACTCTTCAAGCAGTGCCACGGTTTTGTTTTCGTTACCAGTCTTTTAACACCCTGTATATTGTTTTATTTTCTTGTAAGTTTGAAATCTGGCATTATACAAGGGAAAATAGGTAATTTTCGTCCCTTAAAATTAAAATATAAAGTTTCTGAAAAATAATCTTTTTTTTTTACCTTTAACCTTGAACAATTTTATTTCCAAACAGGGGAAAGATGGGGACTTCCAAATTTTATTTTTAATCATATTTTTAACAAGCTTACTGATTTTCAGCTTGATTGGAATTTATTTAGCTTCCAATGTTTAAATTGACCGGACAAAATGTAATGTAATGTATGCATGCAATATATGTAATTATAAAATTCTATAAATAAATATTTGTAACACTTTGACTGAGTAGTTCTGATAAATAAATAGTGCTCAGTTTAATTATTATTAAATATTAATTTTAGGAACGTACTAAAGCTTTTGTACAAACGGTAAAATTTGTTGTGAACTGGAGGACTGCGTTCATATTTCATGGCTCATTAACAAAACAGGCTTTACATAAAATATATTGCCAACTAGTGGCCGCCCGCGACTCCGTTCGCGTGGAAGTCCATTTCCCGTGGGGTGGGAATGAGAAGTATTCCCGCGGTAAAAAGTAACTAGTTTACCATAGTGATGTTTTTTATTTAGTTAAACTTTTAACAAGTTGTAGTTAAAAAAACGCATTCGATACTTTGCTTAGCGCAGTAAAGGTTTTATGATTTTGCTTGTTTTAAAATGTTAAAAAAAATAGTCAAGTATAAAAAATGTTAAAAGAATAAATTAAAGAATTATTAATCGTAATCTGGAGGGTCAATTTACAAAATAGATGAATTCACATTGGTAAATAAATCCAGTTGCGGTGCCAACATTCATTTCATGGTTTTTGTGTCAGTTCTGTTAATTCAGGGTAAAATACTTATTTATAAATGCTTTGAATATTCATTTAGGTATAGCATGAATAGCGTACTTTTTGAAACGATGAAAATTTTAATTAAAATCGGAAGCTGAACGCCCTAATCTGAATATACTTGAATAAATTTTACATTCTGTTGAATTACGTATTTTACTTAACAACGTATTTCTGTCTGCATTTAATTGTCTATGTAAATATAATGTCAATTTCTTTTTTTTTTCTTTTTTTATATAAAACTTTTTGACCAACGGATGCCTATGGGCATGCCTATGGGCATTCTCACCCAGTCAACCATTTGGTTAAAGTGAGAAAAACCATTACAGGTTTATTAAAAAAAAAACTCATTTTTTACATAGTCAGCTTTGTTACCAGACTACGTAAGTAACGAACATTCTCTAACACGAATTAATTTTCAAGTTATAAAAGATTTACAGCTGCTCGTCTCTTTTTGGTTTGGTGTAGTCTACCGTAAAATTTGTTGTATGCTTTAAATTTATATGGCATCAATTAGCGAATCGCCTCTCAATGCTGGACGAAAGCCTCTCCCAAAATTCTACTTTCTCTAACTCGTTCCCTACCTTACCTACTAAAAAATATATTAATAATCAACAGGATTTATTATCATTTCGTCGAAAAATTTAAAAAATATAAATTTACTTCAAGAGGCAGGGCTATTTTGTCACATATTTTCATGCCCTATTTCAAACTCTGGAAGTTTTTTTTTGTGATTGGGTACCGTAATCCTTTGTTGTTTTCCAAGGTTTATTGAATCTTCTCATAAAAATCAGTACAATCAGTCAGCCGTGAACACGTGACAGACAGAAATATTTACTTATTTATATCAATAGATAGGGAATGTAATAAAAAACGGGTTTTGTATCCAAAGTGTTAATAGTAATAGGGTCCCGCCCACCCAGTAGGGTCCCGCCCACCCAGCTGTCCGTCCGTCTGCCTGTCAGTCACCTGTAACTCATGAACCGTGATAACTAGACAGTACAAAACACAATAAAAATAAATAAAAAGGGGGTCCCATACGAGATGTTTGAAATATTTGCGTAACATAAAATTAAATTTCCACTTTAAGAATCAATAATTTTGTCTGTTAAGAGTAAGTTTGTCAATTTGGTCAATCAATATTTATTTATTTATTTTTTCCATGGAATTGGTAATGGGCTCTCTTTACGGTATTGCTTAATTGAGGAGCCTTCTTTTCGATTGGGTGATACTAAGGGGTCTCTGTATTATATGTTTGATGCTCAGCAAATATACAAAGAATTTAATTTAATAAAGTACTATGAAGGTACTATTTAGTAGATAGGTTACAGCAGAGTATACCAGACTTCTCTAACATATTCTGTCCACCAATTATTTCATCTTTCGTAGCAGTACTATCTGCTAATAGATGGCGTTGCTATGGGAAGCCCTATTGCTCCGGTGGTAAAAACATCTGAATAGAGTATTTCGAGAATTTGGCTATTGCATCGGCTCCATCACCGATTAAATAGGCTATTTTACACTTTTTTGAAAACTGTTTTAAATCAATCTTGAAGTCGTACTGAACCTGTAGAATTTTTATTTTTATTTTAAATTACTGAAAAATGCCATTAAACATTCTTTTTATTTATGATTTTGAAATTGCGCGCGGAAACATGCTGTTTCGACTAGTGACGTCAGTCCGATAGTAAACAATACATTTTGTAAGAAAGCAAGTGAAAATATTTTCGGAAATATGAGTTATAACGCTTATCATTGGATAAAACAAAGGATAAACGTTCACAAACTTAATAACTTGTAAATTTTTACAAATCTTCTCAAAGCACAACACTGTGTTTACTATCGGAGTGACGTCACGTCATGGCGACCAGCGTTTTTTGACATTTTAAATACAGATTATCAAAGTCAATTTTAAAATTGAATTATAAAATTTATAATGCATTTCTATGAATTAATTTCAACGTTTCTCGTTCATATTATATGAAATCTATTATAAACATCCACTTTTATATTTTTTCTTGCATGGTGTAAAATACCCTATCGTGGAAAAGGTATGTGGCTGACATAATCTGTGTACTAAGTGGAAGCTGTTATAAAACAGATATAAAGCAATTAGACTTTGAGGTATATTCTGCGGATTAAGTGGCAGGACCAGATTTCAAACACCGAAGTATTGCGGCGTGCCAATGTGTCTAGATTAGAAGCCCTGATAATGAAACACCAACTAAGATGGAGCGGTCACATCGTACGCATGCCTGATAGCAGACTGCCTAAAGCAGTCTTCTATTCTGAATTAACAAGCGGAAAAGGAAAGCAGGGCGGGTAATATCTACGTTATAAGGATGTACTAAGACGCAATCTCGTGGCTTGCAATATACCGACTGAGAGCTGGGAGAGTTATGCAAATCTTAGACCGGAATGGCGTCAAACTGTTCATAGGAGCGTGGATAGCTTTGAAGCTAGGCGTCTTGAAGACCTTGACGCAAAACGCCAATTACGGAAGACTAAGCCTAACAACTCCTACATCTATACATACAACTCTGCTGGTCAGTTGTACTGCGCGTCTTGCAACCGAGTCTTTAAGACAAAGTTTGGTTTCGCTAGCCACATCAGAGCCCATCGCAATAGAGACCCTAATAATTAATAAGTCGCCGGCACCGAGCACGGTGTGGACGACATGATGATGATGATGACTAAGTGGAAACACTCCAGAAATAGAGTTTCTTTTAGCTCATCTCAAATGAAATTGACATATGAGCAAGAAAATAATCGTATTTTGCTATTTCTGAATATCCTCATTCATTGTTTTTGCTCTATCCGGGATTTCGCGCGGTAATTTTTAGCAAAAAGGTAACGTATCTCTTTGCCCTATTTGCTAAAAACTGTTATCGTAATAAAATACAGAAGCTTTACAACTACAAAATACAAATACAAAAGCTTTATTGACAATTAAACATTTTACATAGTCACATTTTACATGAGTCTCGTCGCTTAAAATTGTACCTATCGTATTGTTATTTTTATCATAATTGCAAAATAAGACACAAATGCTAGTCTCGTAAGCAATGGAAATTTAATTGTAACAATTCCGATTGCTTTTGTGGGTAATAACAATTGTGTTCAATAAGGAAATCAGCTCACGTTTACGATAGTAATTGTATGATTATTGTAAGATATTTTGCTAGTCTCTTTGCTAGTAAAGAATAATAGTTAAGTTAAAATTAAGCAAAAACAATAATACATGTTCATATTGTGTTAATTGTGTATACGTAAAGCTGTATAGAGTAAGTCGGAACGTCTATTTTGTTGAATGTGTGTGTGTGTGTTGTTTCATTTAGGATGTTGTTCTTGCATTAGTATAAGAAGCAAATATTCTGTGTCATTGTAATCGAGAGTCAAAAGAAATTTTCCCAATTCATGTCTCAGATCATACATGTTAGCAATTTTAAGCGATGGAAATTTTGTTACTCCTCGGTTAGAAAAAAATGGATAACCTCTGAAGGGCTGATAGTATAACGGCAAACCGTAAAGGCAAGCCTAAAAATAATTTAAAAAATAAACAACCCTTACACTGCTAGAATTATGGCGATTTAAAAAAACTTTATAGTTTTTTGACGATGTTCATATTTTTACTCGTAACGAGGTCCAATCACTAAATATCATCATTATTTTTGTGCTTAAATAAGTAATATTAACCGCATCAGTGATCAACTACCAAATAAAATAGCTAACTGGGGTATTTTTCTCAAAAAATAATGTTAAACTTTTGTTTTGTCTAAAACTTCTGAAGAAATATTTTTAATGTGGAACTTTGAACAACTCTGGTGTATAAACAAATATATATGAAAGCAACAGTGGCCAATGATTTAAAATTATGCCTGGTTCAATGGCGTTTCTAAAAGATGTAATATGTCGTTATTGTAATGAAAAAATATTGAACTAGCAAAAAAATACAATAAAACTAAAAAATATGTTTTTAATTGATATTAATTGCAAACACATTGGAATAATTAAGAGCAACTGTTCAAAATATCTGCCACCCATCCTGATACAGGCCCTACACATACGAATAAAGGATCTTCAAAGACATTAATTTAACAGGTACTTTGTGTTCAGTAGAGCCGGGGCTTACCGAGAATTGCTTTTATGAATCACATTTTTCACAAACGAAAGAACTCTCATTATTAAAGTTTTTGCAAGATATACTTAATTCGAAAAAAATAAATTAAATCTCTCGTCTGCAAGCTTAATTCAAAATAGTTGTTTAATTTTTTATTTATTCACAGAGCTTTTAAGCTCGTTCTATGAAGCGCGTGCTTTAATAAAGCTGTCATTAAGGACATGCTCTACGCAATAACTGTTGTGATTTAAACTGAGATGCAATTATAACGCATGCGCGAATGCTTGCTTGAATCTACTCACTTTTCCCACATGAGTAAAGAAACTGAACAGAGACAAAGCTTCTAAAGAGCTAGCAAAATTTATACCTATTTTGGTAGGGTTGGCACAATTGAATAAATTAAAAATATAAATGTACTTTTTTTTCAATTTTTTTATTAAAATAGGTTTTTTTTTACAAATTACATACTTTAAATATTTTTTTTTATTACTTTTGGTTTTCAATAATTTGTTGTGTCTTTTAATCGAATGATAAATTCTAAATCTAATATAAAGTTTTTTCAAATAAAACAATGGAAAACACTCCCATGGCATATGAAATGTACAATCTTGCAAACGTGCTAATATGTCATTACCAATATTAACATTTTTAATATGAAGATCAATATTTACAAAACTTTTTAAATACTAAAACAAAAGTATTACTACGTATTATGTGAGAAACTCGAAAACAAAAACAAAACACGCACAACGTTCGAGCGTCGCGTCACGCCTGCACGCCCTGAGATTAACCACTGGCGGATCAAGTTTGAAGCGGTTTCGGCTCATACGTGACAAGCGGCCAGTGGTCACGCACACACACGCGTTGCACTTGTAGTGATGTACCTGTCACAGCGCATTCGTATGTAGCTTTGTCTCTGTTCAGTTTCTTTACTCATGTGCTTTTCCATTGTGCATTCATAACGTGGATCGACAATAAAGTATCTACGGAAAATTTATAAACGAAATATCAAAAATTTACTTACTAATGGACGTGCTTTCAGAACGAGGTATGCGTTTTACGATGTGTGGCTAAATATATTATCGAGAAAGGGTTCATTGAATTCAATCAATTTCGCTGGAAAGGGTAGTAAAAGATAAAAGACGGTAATCAGCTTGACTGTCTATTTTTCGTTTAGAAAGTCTTATAAATTTAACCGTTTATAGACAGTTTTATTTTTTATCTTTATTTGATTAATACAGTGTTTATCATTTTATTTTTATTATCAAAATCAAAAATCAAAATTCTTTTATTCATCAGAGATATGTAACATATACTTAATGAACGTCAATATTATAAACTTCGACTTTACCTAACCGTAGACCGAGAGAAAAAAGCCGGCGGAAAAAAACTCCCAGCACTCTTTTTGGAAATTATACAATCATATGTACATTCAATGAACATATAAATTATTTTCTCGTACCTCAACTCAACACTATAAAAGTAAAAAAAATAATAAAACTGCTAGTAGGAACTAATTAAGGACTTCTTCCCGCACCACAATTTGGAACCAGAGCAGACTGTTTCCCGAAGGCGGCACCTGATCACAAGTATGACGTGTGCTCCAGCCATCGTCCTACTCAACCATATTAGAGGGAGTTGGGCGACCCGTTGACACAACGCCACCGCCCCAGTAACTTTCGAGGCGAGCATGACTACTCTGGGCTAAACAAGGCACTAAAGAACCTCACAAAACAGCTAATTAATTGGAAACAATAAGTTAAAACAGAGAGAGGAGAAACGAGAAAACAGTACAGAAAAAAGTAAAATGAATAATTAAAAACATAAAGAAAAATATACAATAAAAGTAAATACTTAAAGTTAAGTATCGTCAAGGTACCTACATAAGGTAAACTATTATGATGCACGTACAATTAATAATAAAGCCTTTTATTTCCGAATAGATTACATAACATATATTACTCTAGTTAATATTTTTAAATTAAAAATGTCTCGCAATTCGGTGTGCCTCTTGGCATAGGCCTCCTCCAGCTGTCTCCATTGTGTTCTGTCATCTGCGACTCTGGTCCAGTAGGGACCCAAGGTTAGGCGGATATCATCTACCCACCTCACTCTCGGACGCCCTTGCTTTCTTGTATCCTCTCGTGGGTACCATAACGTCACTTGCTTACTCCATTTGTCCAATTTACAGCGTAACATGTGTCCTGTAAAAGTCCATTTTAGGTGTTCGATCCGAGTTATGATATCTGTTACTTTTGTTTTGTTTCTTATTTCGAAATTGCTGATCTTGTCACTAAGTCTTATTCCCAAGATGCTTCTTTCCATTGCCCTTTGCGCATTAGCCAATTTCTGTCTAAGTTTGTCTGTCAATGCCCATGTTTCGCAGCCATATGTCATGCAAGCGAGAATACAAGTATTGAAGTTCTTTCTTTTTATATGCATACTTAAGTCTTTATTTTTAGTTATTTCCTTTAAGGCCCAGTATTTTCGCCAACCGCAGGCTATCCTTTTATTTATTTCTTTGGACATACATTCTGCGGGAGATATAATTTGTCCGAGGTAGATGTACTCATTCACATATTCAAACTTGTGACCTTTAACTTCGATGTTGACTTCTGTAGAGTTAGTCATTAGTTTAGTTTTGTTTGTGTTTAATTCTAAGCCAACATTTCTGCTTTTTTCAGATAAGTCATTGATCATGTATTCTAGTTTAATAGGATCTTCTTCTAGTAGGACAATATCGTCAGCGAATCTCAAATGGGAAAGACGGTTACCATTTATGTTTATTCCAAAATGTTCCCAATCTAATTTTCTAAACGTGTGTTCCAGCACTGCATTAAATAGCTTCGGCGACATTGGGTCCCCTTGTTTTACACCTCTATTTATTGTAAATGGTTCCCCTTTGGACTCCAGTTTGATACAGCTGACGCTATTTATGTAGATGGATTCTACTAATTTTATGTAAACATCATCCACTCCTTGTTCTTTCAGACTTTGCCAGATCGATTTATGGTGTAAACTATCAAAGGCTTTTGAATAGTCTATAAAGCAAATGTACAAAGGCTTTTGGTATTCGTTGTATTTCTCTAAGACTTGTTTGATAGTGTGGATGTGGTCTGTATTTTTTTCTAAATCCGGCCTGTTCAATTGGTTGGTTTTCTTCCAGGGTCCTTGTTATTCTTTCTAGAATTACTTTTGAGAAGATTTTATACACGTTTGAAATTAGACTAATTGGTCTATAATTGCCTAAGTCGTCTTTGTCACCTTTTTTGTGTAGGAGGATAATATGTGATACTTTCCATTGCTTCGGAATGATACCAGTTGTTAAGATATCGTTAAATAGCTTAGTTAGGATTGGACTAATATCTTCAATAGTGCCTCTTATTAGCTCATTTGTTACATTATCCGGTCCTGGGGCTTTTTCAAGTTTTTGTGACAATATGGCTTTTTGTACTTCTTGTATAAGTATGGGTGGGACATTATCATATTCTGCTCTAGCTTTTGAAATTTCGTTTCTGTTATTTTTTCTTTGGGTGTTGTTGTCATTGTTCGAGTAAAGGGATTTATAGTAGTCTGTAGCAATTTCTTGGATTTCTTTACGATTTGTTATTTGTTTAGATCTGTTGCATTTTAGTTTAGGTATCCACTCCATTCCTAGTTCTTTCAATTCTTTGAAAGCCTTTCTTGTACCACCTGTTTTTTGGATTACCTCTTCTAATCTTTTATTTCTTATTGCTTTTCTGTCTTTTCTAATATTTGCTCGAATCTGTTTGCTCAAACTAGATATTTTCTTGCGACTTTCTTCACTCTTTGATTTATTAATCATTAGTATTTTCCTTTCTTCTAGGAGCTGTATCGTTTTCTCGTTAAATTGAACTTTCTTAGTTGCATTTCCTATTTTGCATTGTGACAATTCTTTATCGATGAGGTCGTATTTTTCAATGACACTTTTATCTGAAATTACAACTTCCATCAGTAACTTGATAGATGCAGATTGGATACTTTTTTCGTTTTGTGCATTTTGTACTGGGTGCAACCAATGAATATTTATTTTGTTTCTACCTCTTTTTGTTGGGGACGGTTTTAGATGGCAACGTACCATTCGGTGGTTTGTATTAAAGTTTAGGGTCTGTATAACGTGTGTATCTTTAAAATACTTGGGATTGTTGGAAATTATGTAGTCAATCTCATTTTTGTATTTACCATCAGGTGATATCCAGGTCCACTTGGTATTGGGTTTTTTCTTAAAAACTGAATTGAGTACTGTCAGATTATTTTGTTGTAGAAATTCAATTAGACGATGACCATTTGCACTCCTTTTTCCATGTCCATGCTTTCCCATTATCAGTTCTTCGCCAGCTTCTCTACAGCCAACCCGTGCGTTAAAGTCACCCATGACTATTAGGAAGTTGTTTTGGTATTTTTTTATTATATCTGATAGAGTAGCGTAGAAGTCTTCACGCTCGTTTTCAGGTGCTAGTTCTGTAGGTGCATATACTTGAATGATGGTCCACAGTTTTTTGTATCTTGGCAGATTGATGGTGAGCATTGCAAATCTATCTGAGAATCCTATAAGTTCTCTTATGTGGTTTTTCAATGTTTTCTTGATTAGGAAGCCTACTCCTCTTTGACCTGCTGTTTCTCCCTTTTGATACAATATATAATCTTTTTGTTCTATTATTTTCTCTTCTAATCTTCTCATTTCGCTTATGCCTAAAATATCATAATTTATATGTTCAAGAGCCTTTTCCAATTCAGATAAGCTTTCTTGATTTCTAAGAGTTCTTGTGTTAAGTGTTGCAATACTGTAATGGTTTACTTCTTTTCGCTGGAGGGTTTTGGTCTAGTACTCCCACGGTGACCGGCCGTATTGGGAGACAAATTGTTTGTTTTTGTTTGTAATTGAAAATTGTTGTTTCTGTTGGGGTCCGATTCTCAAAAGGCTTAATTAGTTTTTTGGAAAGTTCAGTTGGGTATCAGACTTAGTTTTCTCCACATATTTTTGAATATTTGGTTTAAATGTATCATTCTTATGTATTTTTGCTTGAGATAATATTTTTGGATTTGTTGCTTTCCTCTGTGTTTCTTCGTTAGGAGATCCCGAAGTTTCTCTCTTCCTCTTTTCTCTGTTGTTATCTTTTGGTTTGATGACTATAAGCTTATCTTCTTTCAAATAAGCAATGTTTCCCTTCTTTTTTTCTGCTTCTACTTGAGGTTGCAGTTGTTTGCGCTTTTCTAGTGTTTCTTTTGAGTAGTCCTCTTTGATATAAATATTTGTAGGAAGATTTGACTTATTTTTGAGTATGAGATGTTTTTTCCATTGCGTTGTTAATGAGACAACCACCGGACGGTTTTTGTTATCAGATTTCTTTCCAATTCTAAATACATTTCTGATCTCCTGGCTGTACAATTGAACTCCTGACTCTTCTATAGATTCCTTTACATAGTCTACTAATTCCAGTACAGATTTTCCATTTTCCTGTAAACCAAAAAACACCAAATTATTTTTTCGTTTTTCTCTTTCTTGGAATTTTAGTTTTGTCTCCAATTCAGTTAATTTGTTTTTCAAAAAATTATTTTCTTCAATTATGGCATTTAATTTGTCGTGTATAGCTTCTGTGACGTTTTTGGTAACCGACCGTGTTATCTGATCGGTTTGTTTGTCCATCTTTTCATCTAGCTTTTGTAGGAGTATATCCATATTAATTTTCTCCATATTTTCTCTAGTCACTGTTTCTCTTTTTTTTTTTTTGGATAAATTTTTATTTGCGATACTTGTAACACCGGAAGTTGAGATGTCACTCGCTTTACTGTCACTGGTGAATTTTGCGAAAGGTTGGCACTACGTGAATGATAAACGTATTGTCTATAGAAATGTCTTCAATTTTGAGGTTATAATGGCGATGACCGATGTTGATTCTTTAGTAAAGTATCTGTTTTTACACTGTTTCACTGTTTGTTTGCACGTTATATGCCGTGATGTGTCGAAGTTGGTCTTGATTGTTTGTGTATTTTCTATATTTGCACTTTTCAGATTTATTTTGTGTGGAGGTCGTTGACGTACGTGTTTACGTTTTGAGCACCGGAAGTTGAATTGCGTTGACACAACGCCACCGCCCCAGTAACTTTCGAGGCGAGCATGACTACTCTGGGCTAAACAAGGCACTAAAGAACCTCACAAAACAGCTAATTAATTGGAAACAATAAGTTAAAACAGAGAGAGGAGAAACGAGAAAACAGTACAGAAAAAAGTAAAATGAATAATTAAAAACATAAAAAAATATATACAATAAAAGTAAATACTTAAAGTTAAGTATCGTCAAGGTACCTACATAAGGTAAACTATTATGATGCACGTACAATTACGTCAACCAATATCTTAATACAAAGTATAAATAGTCTTATACATAATACCTACAAGAAACCTGCAAGAGTTTTAATCCCAAGCTTTCTTATCATTTAAGAAGTCTTGGATGCTATAATAGCCTTTACTACACAGTTTGAGTTTAATAGTTTTTTTTTGAATTAAAAGGCAGGGACAGTTGAGACTTAGGGATTGAATTATATATAATTATTGACATTCCTATAAAAGACTTTGTGCTTTTTGCCAACCTACATTTTGGGAAAATTAATTTATGGTCGTTCCTTGTCATTGCGTCATTATTATTTATCAAACGTCTATCCTTAAGAGTTTCAAACCTATCAATATTTTTACGCACAAACATAATGTTCTCAAAAATATACTGTGAAGCAAGGGTCAAAATACAAATCTCCTTAAGCTTCCTGAAACATGCTTAAAAATGTTATTCTGAATCTGTAGTAAAGCAATTACCCAGCTGATACTTGGCATCTCCACCACCACGCCTTTATAAAAGTGTGTTGTACCTAAACACTAGCTGGAGAGTTAATGACAGGGTTTAAAAGCTGAGTAGGATGGGTTCTGTGGTAGAAAAAAATGGATATTACAGAAATAATCCTAACCAATGTATTTTTTCTTTGTGTAGGTATATAAAATCAGTCCAGTTTTTTATAAGAATTAAATCTTTCTTTGCCCTTTATAATAAAGTATACGTTAATCTGAAGTAAAGTTAAGTTTAATACTAGTATTTCATATGCTAAGACAAACCAAAATCAGTCCAGTAGTTTAAAAGTACGCTCCACTAGGCTGGCTCAGTACGGGTTAGAGTTACAAATAATCAAACCATGGGTTTCACTCATCGTAAGTTAGTGATAAATCCTTACTTCCTTACTTTAAATGTGAAAATAGAACTTGCTCATGCAAGGGCCTATCCTGTTTTTATTATACCTTTAGACAATCATTAAGATTAACAAGGGGAAAAAGGAGTAACTTATTCTTTCCCTGGATCCAATCTAATTAGGTAAACACTAGATTGATAGATAGAAACAAACAGTTTGTGGCACTAACATTTCTTCTTCCATAGTTGAACGATACAGAACTAGGACAAACTTCAGTATCGTGCAAAAGATTATTGAAACATATTTAAATAAAAGTGTATTCTTTGAATAAATCGTTTTTCATTTTATAATATAAGTAAACAGTGGTCGTTTGATGGGAAAAGTCAGATTTGAAATATTGTCAATGGGTTTTTTTTATAGCTCAAGTGAGCGATTAGAATCTTTCGGAGTGAATAAAAAAATAATGGCGCGTAATTTAAATTTAAGAACACAAACCAATCTTAGGAGATCCGTCCGAAGCTCGAAACATTTTCGTAATAGCAAGCCAGATCCTTGAGAGATTCTCTTTTACTAAGTTTATAAATTCCGCGAATGGCCCGTTTTTGCAGCGCAAAGATCGTTTTGATGTCAGCAGCGTTTCCCCAGAGTAGGATTCCGTAGGACATTAGGCTATGAAAATAACTGAAATAAACTAACCTAGCAGTATGAATGTCAGTCAAGGAACGAATTTTTTTAACCGCAAATGCCGCGGAACTAAGCCTACTCGCCAATTGTGCTATATGGGGTCCCCACTGCAGTTTGGAGTCGACAGTTATTCCAAGAAAAGAGTGCGCAATATGTTGCGCGCCGCCCCGCGCCGCCGCACGCCCCGCTAGCGCCCTGGCCCCATCCACCTGGCCCCTTTCATAGAGTTAATTTAGACTTTTTAGGACCTTTTCAAAATCAAATGTTTTTAATTATAGTTGACGCTTTCAGTAAATGGGTAGAATGTTACATAATGTCTAATAATTACGGTTCCAAGGCAGTCATCGCTAAGTTGTGTGATTTCATTTTGAAGTGAGTTTGGTATAACGATTTTATGCCCGCGCATTAAACACCCATTTTCTACAGATAGTTGTGATCTACAATTAAAGTAAGGTTTTAATTGAAAATCTACAACTTTCCTAGGCCACCCTTGAATAACATATTTCATAACCTTTAATAAAATGGGGTCTTGTTTACTTTCGCGCTGGATATCGTGTGCGGTCATAGGTGCGTCACTGCCTTCTAAAACGAAATTAACGTACGCGGCGGTGTCTACCTCCCCCCGTTCCGTCTGTACCCCCGCCATAGTTCCCTGTGCGCTATTGCTTAGTGATAACGGTGCTCGAGAGAAATAATCGGCACTGTTATTGTAACTACGTATATATTCGATCGTGTAATTATTTGCGGACAGGAATATTGCATACCGTTGGAGCCTATTTGCGGAGATTTCCGGTACGCCGCGATGGGGACCAAAAATGGTTAAAAGTGGTTTATGGTCCGTGCGTAAAATAAAAGGTACTGAGCGACCATATAAATATTGATGGAAACGACGCACCCCAAAAATAATGGCTGTAGCTTCACGCTGTATTTGGGCGTATTTGGTCTCCGTGATGCGTACGATACAGGTCTCTCCACGTTATCACTGCTGATCTCGGAAAGTACTGGACCCAGCCCAGACGGTGATGCGTCTACTGTTAATATTAGGGTATCTTTTGCATCAAAATGAGCCAAAACTTTATCAGAAGCTAACAGCGATTTAACCCTTTACCAGGCCTAGAACAAATTTGGTTGCAATAGCGATTTTATTAAAGATTTATGTTAATAAAAACGTTATGATAGAATTTTTTACAATTTTATTTAGAAAATAAGCTAAAAACCTAAAAAAAGTGATGTGGGAAAACATAATCCCATTGCCTCTCAACACGTTGATTTTTAAATATACATATATAAAAAAAGAAACGTTTTACAGTAAAACTGTTTTTTAAGAAAGTGGTTTTAAATCTAGTCTATTAATTCTTAACCAGACATTTTTATAATAATTAGCCGTTTCTTTTATTTATAGTAATATTTTAGAACTTTTGTAAATAATTATTATGTAGGTAGGTACAAATAAAAAATATTATGTAAGTAGGCACTTATTCTTTATTTTTAAATTGAAAATAGATAAATAATAATATTTTTATTTATATATTAGGTACATATTATGTATTTATTGTGGATTTTGAGCCTGGTGGTACAATTTCATGCAGGGGTCGATACACAATGCCACCTTACAAATTTTGCATTCATATTTTGTCCGCTTTTCCACTTTCCTTCCTTGTGCTACAAATCTTTTCCTTGTTCAATCTTGCGTTGAAAGTATGGGTCGTCTTCATAATTTTCGTCCTGTGATGAAAACATCTCACCAAGCATTCCTTCGATCTTGTAATGTCTGTATAACACAAATTAATAATACTAAAGTAAGGAAATACAATCCAACAATTCAAAGAAGATAAAAGTTTACCTACCACTACCCCCTAATTTATAGAATAAAATCAAATCTATTTATTTTTAGTTGTACTATAAAAACCAAAAGTATAATCCGCGGCAAAAAGCTAGTATAGAATAAAATTTTCTATTCATAGGCAATGGTAATATTAACAACCACATAAGTTAGGTATTCACAGGCTAGGGTCATATGGTTCCCCACATGTTTTATTTTATAATATTATGAGATTTTTCAAGTATATACGTATAATTTATATATGTATCACTAGAAAAACTCAAATTCTATAACATATCAAAAAATTGTACGACTTACCTTTTCCCGATTTGCCATAATTCACAAAACTCGGTGCACTTTTCAAAAAATCAACCGCTCTCTAGGTGGTCACAAAAGAAATGGCGTTGACATTGACATTTGCGGTTCGTTCCAAAATGATTTTTGTTTTACTATAGAGAAATATTTCTAAGATGACGTTCTGACAGTTTGCGGGATTTTTTTTACCAAAACCTGTTAACAACCTTTAAAATTCTATGTGGGAGACGCTCAATCCATAGCCTGGTTAAGGGTTAATCGTAATAAAACTTTTATCATGTTCGGCCGACCAATGCCACTTGGTATTTTTGTGTAACAATTTGTACAGCGGACATAGAATAGAAGAAGCGTCTTGAACAAAATTACGATAGTAATTGATCAACCCGAGAAATGATTGTGATCCCCCCCAAGGGATCGCGCCTTGCCGCGGCGAGGGGGCTTAGTACCCCGTAGCAAGCCAGCTACTGGGGGAAGCTAAGCGGTCCCACAAGGTGCCGGTCGTGAGGTAGACCGGCCCACGAGAGGGGGGCTGCTCCAGCTGGGTGCAAGCCCAGCGTGCTGATGCGCCCGGAGGGGAGGCTCTGGCCGGGCTCGTCTCGGTCAGTTGCACCCCAGGAGGGGAGGCAGCAGGGCCTTCCGCTATTTGGATTGGAGGTGGGTTGAGGAAGGGGTGGTGGGGAAACCCCTCTCCTCGGCCCAGGGCAGATTCGGCGGCACGCCACTGTCCCCGCAGTGGCGCGTCGGCGACTCCAGCCGGTGAGGCCCCAGGTCAGCAGAGGGCCGAAGATCCTGGGGAGGTTCCCAAGCTGCCGACACAGGGCTAGGTCGGTAGCTAATCAAGGGAACGTGAGCGGGTAGGCGCGCCGCGGTTTGTCCCAGCGCGCCTCCAAACTTGAGGGGGCTGCCTTGGTGACCAGCCGTCGGTGGGGTTCGCGGTGCGGGCCTCAACAGGACATTCCCGCGTCCCCGCCATTATACGACGGCCTGATGGACAACTCCAGGTTTTTAGTCGGTGCGAGTCCGACATAACCCGTCTCCTTTCCCTGGAGGGGACGGGTATGCGTAGGCATTTTCCTGGATTATCAAAAAAAAAAAAAGATTGTAATTGGGCTAGGTTTTGTGGTTTGGGGGCATTCGATATAGCCATTACCTTATCTGGCGACTTCCTTCTACCATGTCTGTCAATTGTGTGACCTAAATAATTTATTTCATCTTTATAAAATTCACATTTGCTTTGGTGAATAGTCAAGCCAGAATTTTGCTGTAACACAGCACATAACCGATGTTTGTGCTCATCTGCGTTCCTACCCGTCACTAACACATCGTCGAGGAAACACACTACGCCCTCCAGCCCTGCGAGCACACATTCTATAGCCCGCTGGAAGATTGCTGGCGCTGATGCCAACCCAAACACAAGCCGTGTGAATTTGAAAAGTCCACGATGGGTATTAATTACGGTAAGTTCTTGTGACGGCTAATTTGAGTTGATTATATGCCATAGAAAGGTCGATTTTACTAAATTGGACTCCGCCGTTTAATTTAGAAAATAGCTCGTTGATGGTTGGAAGCGTATACTTATCGATTAAAAGCTGCTTCTTTATAGTGATCGAGTAATCTGCACATAACCGGAGGTCCCCATTCTTTTTTAAAGCTGGCACTATCGGGGATGCATACTGAGAATCATCCACCGGCACAATAACTCCTAATTGGAAAAAACGATCAAGTTCACAATCAATTTTGTGTTTCAGTGCTTGTCGCGCTTTAAAAAAAATTGGTTTGGAATCAGGTTTCAACCGTAAATCTACTGAATACTTGTTAAAAGTTCCTAATTGCGGAGAAAAAACTTTTGGTAATTTATTAAATAACTCACTCTCTAAACTATTTTGTGACGCGATGGTTTTAATGACGGGTACAAGCTCTAAATTAAATAAATGTATAAAATCTCGTCCTAACAATGGAATAGTACAATTTTTGACTATGAAGATGTCCAATAATTTAGTTTTAAGTTCATACGTTACTGTCAACTGAATCACACCACAAGTTTCAATGTTGTCACCGGTAAACTGATAACGGCACATTATGAAAATTATATTTGTGTATTTTAAAAGGAATTTAACTCACCGCTGAACCACTATCAATTTGAAACTCTAAACTTAACCCACGGATAGAAACCCGTTCCATCATTGGTTTACCCTCGACACACTGAATATTACGGACCAACTCCCCGTCGTCGTGATCATCCGCATCCAACTGACCTTCCTCCACACATTTCACGACACTTGATGATTTACACATTTGGCCTAAATGGCCCTTTGCCTTACATTTCTTGCATTTATAATTTTTAAAACGACACTGAAATGACTTATTAAATGGTTTAAATATCCGCACACACTGCACTTTTTATTTTTGGAGACCGTGAACACTGGATCCATTGATGTGGCGACCGCGGAGGCCGGGGGCCCCGCTGCAGCGGCCGAGCGCGCACAGCGCACGCTCTCCGCTAGATCTACCGCCTTCGTCAGCGTCAGCTGGTCCTGGTCCTGCGCGAACAGCTTGTCTCGCTCGTGCCCCGGTGCCATGCCCATTAGAAAACGATCCAAAAGGACCTCTTCCAAATTCTTAAACTTGCAGTGAGCCGATAAGCCCCTTAGTCGTGCTGCCCATTGAGTGTGACCTTCGCCCGGACGCTGCGTTGCTGAGTAAAAGTTAAATTTTTCAGCAAAACCAACCGGCTTGGGTGTGAAATGCCTGTCCAACAGCTGAATGATCTTATCGAAACTTGTTTCATCTATTTTGTCGGGTAGGGTCAAGTCACAGGCGAGCCGATGTGTAGTTTCGCACAATGCACTCAACAGTATTGCCCTCCTTTTGACCTTGGCCTTGTCGGTTTCGTCGTTGATATCATTTGCAATAAACCACTGATTTAACCGTGATTTATAGCTGTCCCAGTTCTGAGATTGGTGATCAAAACTTGCTAGTATCCCGAATGACATTCCTTAAGACATTTTCACGCGTAAATTCGCTCGTCGCCACTTGTTATATATGGAACTAGGGACACGTCAATTAAACACGGCGGCTAACGTCACACTGCTTTATTCGGCGCAAACGCAACAACATCTAACTAACCTATAACAAAAGCTTACAAAATTTCTTTTTGATAAAAACTACTTAAAAGTATACGAGAATTTACAAACAAAAAACCAAATATTCTTTATTACACATTATACCGATAAGCTCTTAAGAGTAAGATAACAATTTGCAAATGTCGTTAAGAGGCCCTCCTGCCGCAACCTGCGTGGCACCGCTCCATCCTGCGACCACACGCTGCGTCCTGCCGTACCATCGACGCTGCTGTACGTGTCCCGAGTGCACTGGTCTACGAAGGTCGAGGACGTCGTAGACTACGTCCAGAAGAAGTCCAACTTTAGACTGCGGGTAGAGCAGTTGGTTTCTCGCCATAAAACGAGTTTCAACTCATTTGTGGTTAGAGTGCCGACCCATCATATGCCTACATTCATGAAGGAGGACTTCTGGCCGCAGGGTGTCGTGTTTCGGAAGTTTCGAGGCCGGTTGCCTGCCGATTCAGCACCACCGAAGCTGTTAGTGTAGTGTTGGTTTTAAATATATTATATCTATGTTAGTCTGTAACGTATATATGATATGGGCCTCTGTTTACATATTTAAGATCTTTTATGTAAATATTGCCTGAAATAAATGAATAAAAAATAAAAAAGGTAGCTAGACCTCATTTTAATTATTTTTTTTGAAATATAGATGTATGGAGTAGCGGATGTTATTTGTTAACCAATAAATGGCACTAGCTAGGGTAGGTTTCGGCATACTAATTATGACGCATTTTTCGAGTACAGCGAGAGCGAAGACCAATAATAAATCTATGATTTTGCATCCTTAATAATTGATTTTATAAAAACCATTCTCATTTCCTTACCAACTGACGTTGCTTACCAATATAATATCACAATTACTTTCTTTTAGCGCCATTCTTCCTAAACCTGCTCGTCAGAACCTATTTGGTTCTTTTTTTTTACTTCTATCTAAAAATATTTTCCATTCAAAAAATAGAATCCTTCTGTAATTATAGGTACTATTTTACAGGAAAAAGTGCTGAGTCATAACATTATTTAAGAAGTTTCAAGGAATTCCTCAGTTGCGTAGTGGAAACAAGCATTCAAGAGAGCGTGCATAACCTAGCTGGCTGCGTAAGGACACTGGCGCGAAATAAATGTAGATACTTACGAGTATATTCATTTGTTAAATAAAACCTTGCATGGTATGGTATCCAAACAGTTTATTTATACTATATTATTATTTAATAGCTAATTGCACAAAATTGAGTTGAAATAATCAGATTTCAGGATTATTTCAAATTAAATAGTGTTTTAATCCAATTGACTAAAATCTGAAACACATTGAAAAAAGGGTTTTTTTTTTCATTCAGAAGCAGATACACTCTTCATTTGTATAAACACTATTAAATATGTGACAAAGAGATCGACGATGCCCATAGCCAGAGTCTCATCGAAACAGAGGAAATTCAAAATGTATAGTTTAAATGGTCGAGTTTCAATGTAGTCGATGAACCTGTTAATGTTGTAAGCTCGTCTTTCATCTGAAAAAAATAATTTTGAACATTAAAATTTGAAAAAATATTGAAATCTGTTTATCTTTTAGGCGGTGAAAACTATCTTTTGGAAGTTGGCTCGTGTCAGGCTGTAATTCAGTTCTTCCTTAGTCCACGGTATGATTGTAACTTAAAAGGAAGGCTACAATATTCTAGGAGAGTACAAAAGGGACAGGAAGATAGGAAGTTATATTCTGTCTTCTCTGAGGAAGAGAGAAGTTATTGCCTTTTTATATGCTAGAGTTAGTAGGATTTCAGAGACAAGTTTGAGTCGTCGAATTTACTTAATAATATTAAATTATTATTACCAGTTTCAAAGTAACTTCTGTCATATAATATTTTACGCATTTTTTTCGCTTCTGCCGGCAGTTTTCCAGCCAAGTAGGCAGGAAGGGACATAAATCCTAGCCAGACAACCGAATATGCTACAGTGACCGGAAAGGAAACCTTTAAAAAAAGAAAAAGTTTATTTAAATTTGTTAATTTAAGTATATGGTTAGAATTATCGTCTTTAAATAGCGACAAAATATTTTTATAGACAATTTTAGAGACTGGACTAGATCAGAAACTATGCGAACACAATGAAGCAATAGGTTCAGTTGGTGTTGACAAATACAGTTTGACCTATAGCGATACTTTTGATAATTAGATATATCATAATATTTTATCTCATTAGACTGATAGAAATAAAAAACTCTCTTTCTATCCTCGTTTTTGTAAATTATCTACCTACTTTTTTCTTAAATTTAGAAACGCATGTGCCTAAAAGTTTTGTATAAAATATGCATTTTGCACTATTAATCTGTCAATTTCGTTAATAATTTGGTTAGTGGCTCTTTCATCGAATAACTTCGACATTTTCCTTTGCTTGGCCGCTCTCATTAGTTTTAGCGTGATATTATGTTATGTAACAAACTCTTCATCTTCATGAAATTAGAATGCGTAAATTTCTAGCATTTAGTGCTAAACCTTTCTGATACAAAGTTGAGTTTTTAAATTAGTCTTCTTTAACTTACTTACATTTTTGTTCCACATTCCAACGTGGTATAGACATAAGGCTACGAACATAATAACCGCATTCTGGAGTATGTCAATGATGTACTAAAACAAATAAAAAAATATAATCTCTGCTACAATTCCATTTTTTCAAGCAAAAGATCATTCTGCAACTCAACTCTGTTGGTACATTAAAAAAATACATTCATAACTATTTATAAATCATCTCTTATTCATCTTTATATTATTGATTACTAGTGGCCGCCCGCGACTCCGTTCGCGTGAAAGTGGGTTTCCCGTGGGAATGAAAAAAATTCCCGCGGTAAAATGTGTTATTCTGATGTATAACCTATATTATTGTAAAGTTTGATCCAATCCGTCCGGTAGTTTTTACGTGAAAGAGTAACAAACATCCATACATCCGTACGTACACACAAACTTTTATGTTTATTATAATGACTAGGATAATTCTTATAGAATGATTCAGTAGTCACGCGCGATGGCTTATTATTGGCGTATTTCATGTACAACTTTGGTGTTTCTATACCGATTTTAATGTTTTTTTTTTATGGAATAGTTAATAATGCAAACTTTTTTATTAGGGATGACTGAGAGTGTTATAAATGTAAGAGTAGACAAATATAATCAGAAAGCTTCGAACTGCTAAGCTATCGGGAGTTACGCGTATTAATGTGAATCAACCATAAAAGATAGACATATGCTGTCGTGAGATATTTTTTATAAAATTTTAAGGAGAACATTTCCGTCATACATAATTTCTGTGTAGCTTTAACCATTAAGGTTGCACACGCGACGGAAGCTTATAAAATGAATTAATATTTTTTTTTTCGTTTTCCCAACATTTCCTATTACTGCTCTGCTCCTATTCATTGTAGTATGAAAAATAATTGTACCAAGTTTCGTTAAAATCCGTTGAGTAGTTTTTAGGGTTCCGTACCTAAAGGGTTAAGAGGGGGTATACAGCTAAATTTCCAGTCGTAATTTGTATTTTTACCCTAGAAAACAAAGCACAAATTACCCGAAAAAAATACCATAGATATTAAAGCATATTTCCAAGGGACTGATCAGAGTGAAAACATAAAAAAATAAAATTTTCTCGATAAAAAAAAATCACGAAGTTAGCTCTAATTTTCAACTATTATTCATTTATTTCCAATATTATGCATACAATTGAGCCAATATTTTAATACATACTATCAAATTATATTACCCAGCGACCCTACTAGCGATTTTAGAAAATAATGTATACTTTACGAGTTATTACATTAAAACTTATTCGGCGCTTACTACGTTTTTATTTCTCGCAGAACGCTTTCGTCTGTCGCACCTGTCCTGGGATCTAAGGCATGTTTTGTTTCATGGTTTAGTTGTGATCGCTCCGTTGAGACAAGAGGACTGTGTTTCTGTGCTCCGGGGCCGAAAAAATCTTCGTTTTAATTTCTAATTCTTGTTTGACTATGAAAAAAAACTTTAAAATATGGCTAGCAAAAAAACGCAGCAAAAGAGTATTTTAGAAATTAAAAATGTATCTCATGGCTAATTTAAATAGATTTTAATGGCTTTTAAGACAAGTTACAATGAATAGATCATAAATCACAATATATATATTATTGCAATTTCTTTCTGTCTGTGCTTTGCAGTACAGATACAAGACACCGCATTTTGAAAAAAAGGTCATTTTATAAAGCACATAGTAAAAACAACATTATTATAAATAAATTATTATATTACATACTTAGTTGCAAAAAGTGCAGTGCAGTACAGTCAGCATCATATTCTTCGTGACGACTACTGTAGCCAAATAGTTGATAACACCCAGTCATCATTTTCATCGTATCAAAAAGTGCCATCACATTTAATCGGGACATTCACGTTGTACTAATTTATCGAAGCGTCCAGAAAGTCTTATAGAAAGTTGCATTCAATTACGCATCAACCAAAGCGCCATCGATATCGAAGCGCCCAGTGAAATATAAAAATACGCTTTCTTCTTCTAATCGTCAAAAAATAAACCAGGAACGCACAAGTGTGTAAGAACCTATGTTTTCAAACTTCAAAAACTTTCTAGCTTTTGTTTTCCGGTTCCAAGCTTTCAGGTAAAAGTCACAGTCGGCGCCGAACAATCAATTTTATGTACTAGCATTTCATGTTAAAACGTTTTAGCAAGTGAGCCTTGGAATAGTGAAATTAAACTAATTTTAACGGGTTTTTACGCGTTTTATTAAATTAATTTTGATTTTCCGACGTTTCGGCCTTTTTACAAATGCCGTGGTCAATGGTAGACTGAGATTGATGTCTTCATAGAGTATAGTAAAAAACGATTTTTAGAATTCACCGCTATCTGTTTCGTAATTTTCTCGCATAGTTGTTCGGGTTCACGCAATAGACGCTGACAGTGTCTTGGTGTTTCTGCTTATTTGTCTGCTGGTTGTTCTTTTTTATTTTGCTAAGTATTGGATCCCACGTTGGTGATAGCATCCAACCATCTTCTCTATTGAAGTTAGGGTGTTTTATAATTTCAATCGTTTCTCTTACCAACCTAGGAATAAAATGTTTCTCTTTTGATAGGATTTTAACGGTATCAAATCTTAGATAGTGGTTGGGCTTATCCATGGAATGCTCACAGACTGCAGGTTTTGTATAGCGACGCTTACAGTTTAATTTTAATTAATAACAATCGCGTAAATCTAAGAAGTTACATAGAATAGTTAGTTCAGTTAACATTCTAACTTTTTGCTAGACACATTTTTATTGCTAAATTTTTAAATATTTTTTATTTTGTTTGAAATTTGAACCTTCTTCAAAGAAGTTTCATATTTTACACATCAGATACCTATCATTTCTTGACGTATAATTAAGCAAGAGCCAGATGCAACAACTTTCCTTAAAATAAATATTTGCCGCGCGTAAATAAGTCATAATTTCCGATCATAAAATTGTTATTAGGGTTATTGAATCCTACTATAAATTATTTTTCAGGTAGGTATCCTAACATTGGTATTCAAAATAAAATATAAATTTATATTTGTCGTGGACAAGTAGGAACAGCAAGGACTAATAAATCATATATTGATACACGTATAATGAAACAGAATTAAAACTTTAACTTGTTCTTATTTTATTTACTTATGAACATCCGGCTCCTTAACTAGAATGTTCATGTGACATATTGATTTTTACAATAAGTATTTATCTACTTATTTTATTTCATGTTAGCCTATAAAAAAATAATAGTTTAAAAAACTAAATAACCACGTTTTTATTGCTAATCGAACTAAAAAATAGAAAATAAAATTTCAAATCGGAGTAAAATGCGTGGGGTGCATTTAACTTTTTTTTCATAACTCTCTTGTCATAAGTATTATGCTAATAGAATGATTTTATATTTACTATATCGAGCACCCCACGCATTTTACTCCGATTTGAAATTTTATTTTCTATTTTTTAGTTCGATTAGCAATAAAAGCGTGGTTATTTAGTTTTTTAAACTATTATTTTTATTTTCTACTTTTTAGTTCAATTAGTGATGAAAGGCGCAGATCGCGCGCTAGCTCTGTCTCTCTTACTCTCCTACAAAGGATCTAAAGATGAATTTATTAATCCTGGCGGTCCTAATAAGGATATTGGGAAACTGTTATTAAATTATTGCATTGTCATCGGTCCTTAATACGTGTGCAAAGTTTCAAATTAATCGAACTTCTGGAAATCGGTCAAATTTATGCTCAAAGATTCCATTACATAGATACAACCCAAGCTAATAAAAGCGTGGTAAAAATAGTACTTTGATTTTAAAAATAAACTAGAGACCAGTCCCGCGTTTGCATGTTGCACTTTTAATGCTCTCCGTTAACAAAGAAAGATGCAAAAGGTTTATCAGAGGTATCGATGAACCGATTTATGGAATATTTGAGAATGTTGTTTGTAAGGTTCCGTACCCAAAGAATAAAATCGGGACACAAATACTAATTTTCCGCTGTCTGTGCGTTTGCACATCAGTCTGTATCTCATAGGCCGTGAGAGCTAGACAGTTGAAATTTTCAAATAATATATTTTCGTTGCCGATAGAGCAACAAATATTTAAACCAATATAGATAATGATATGGAACGTTTCACCCGCGAGTCTGACTCAATTTAATAACTTAGAAAACAACATGGCAACTTCTTTATAAATATTTAAGTGTCAACTGAGTAATTTCAGTAAATATTTATGACAACGAGGGTCAAAATTAATATAGTAATGAAATCAAATATTTACATGAAACAGATAAAAACTAAAACAATTTAAATATTTTTACTATATACATAAAAAAACGTACGTTGCATGTTCCTTCGGATCCTCATTTATTGCAACTACTACTCTTACTACCTCTTGACAATTTATGATATTCTAGTATGTGTTTATTATTTAAACGATTTAAAATGGTATCTTTGAATTGAAATGCAATTTGATCATCTTTCTGAATGATGATGATAATTTAAATTGCTTGATGAAAATAAAATGTTGTTTCAGTTTTCATAAAAAAATGATTTTTAATAATAAAATCATTGCAAGTCATCTTTTGGACCAGAAATGAAAAAAAAGTAGGTCATTTCAATTCTCAAAAAGACTGCTTAAACTTGAAATGAAACCCATGCTCATGAATCGTCTATCGGACGCCACAGCCCTGACACCATCGCTGCTAGCTAGAAGTAAACAAACTAAGCTACATGCTTTACATTTTCACTAAAACTTAAAAAAGACTTCAATCTGTCAAACAGAATCTAAAATTAAATTCTCGTATATCAGTGGATAATTTTGTTGACTGTTTCTTACTTATGAAAACCTTTTTTTTTTTTTTTTTTTTTTTGTTGTATAGGTAGCAAACGAGCATGCGGGTCACCTGATGGTAAGTGATCACCGCCGCCCATGACTACCCTCAACACTGTAGGTGTTGGGGGTGTGTTGCTGACCTTTAAGAAAATATATAAATAAATAAATAAAATTGGGCACCGGATACCGCACTCACCGAACGAAACGCAGGAACATCGTTCCTACTTCACGTCGGTTTCCTGTGCGACGGTGGTATTTCACCGGTCGAGTCAGCCCAGCAATCGCTGCAGACAGAGCCTACAGCTAGACTCTACCACTCAAAAAACATACCTAGTAACATATTTATTTAAACACATATGGATACCATTCAATTCAGACGTAGGTATTACGTATGTATTAAAGCATACCTTTACAAACAAAATATCTTCTTTATAAAACTGGGAGCCCAGTAGTTTAGACGCCGTCTTATTCTATATCACATAAATACATTTTTTAATCAAATAAAGTTTTCTGTCATAACAGTTTCATCTAGACACGCTGCCTGTCAAGCAAAGTACACCTCTATTACATGAAGCATAAAGTTGTTTTCTTACTTTGTACCGAAGATTGTGAATACCCTGAGCGCTACGTTACTGATGGCGCTTTGGTTGATACGGGATTGAATGCGACTTTCTATAAGGCTTCCTGCACGCTGCGATAAATTAGAGCAACCTGAATGTTCTGATGAATGTGATGACACTGGCTGATTCGCTGCAAGTTGTTTTCTAGTATTTGACTACATTGGATCTTACAAACTATATGGTGCTGACTGTACAGGTACAAATCAGTCAACGAATTCTGAACAAAAACATATAAGTAGGTAAATGTAAATAAAGCACATTCTAAAAACAACATTACAAAAAAATATATTATACACTTACTTACCTTTGCGTATTATTTACTACAAGCAAAAAGTACGTTTCAAACAACAGCTAGGTGATCCGGCTTATTTTAGGTATACTGTGCGCGATCGCTCTAAACACGCGGTAGCATCGGAGTCACCGGACGACGGGACGACAGAGGGGCGTGTGCGGCGCGCGGGTGAAATTCGATTTTTTTCTAGGTTTATGCGCGCTCTTAAAGGGGTCTCCGCTGTCAGTCTGTTTGTCTTTCTCCCAAAAGGGGGTCCCCATACAATAAACGTGTTTTTTTCTTCTTTTTTTTTGCTCAATATTAACAACGGTAACAGGTAGACGATTCAAATTTTCACAGAATATTTACTTGTATATTACCTTTCAAAATAAATAATTAAATAACAATAAAGTTAATATTAAAGGGGGGCTCCCATACAACAAACGGAACCCTTCGTGCGCGAGTCCGGCTTGCACTTGGCTGGTTTTTGTTTCTATAACGGTTATGCAGACAGACAGACAAACATTTTACTGACTGCATTTTTGGCATCAGTATCGATCCCTTACCACCCCCTGATGGTTATTTAGGAAATATATTTCATGTACAGAATTGACCTCTCTACAGATCATCATCATCATTACATGGTATAAATCCAAGACTGTTTCTATGTTTGGCCGCTAACTCCTTTTTTTGCGGTTTTAATGCGGATTTTTATGCGGTTTTCACGATCTTTTAGGTATTTTTTCATTTAAATTTGAAAATAAAGAACAATCGGAAAAAGTTTTTTCAAGTTAGCCAATATCAATGTTTCGTGAGCAAGTCGGCCAAAATTACACCATTGAAAGTATAGATGAAAGATCTTACTAACTGTAAGTTAAAGTGATTTAATAACCCTTGTTTTTTTTTTATAACATAGGTAGCAAATGAGCAAGCGGGTCACCTGATGGTAAGTGATCACCGCCGCCCATGATTACCTGCGTGCTACCTATATCATAAAAAAATAATGTTTTTCAATTCAAGTATGTTTGTACGTACACGTCGGTTTTCTGTGCGACGGTAGTATTTCACCGGTCGAGTCAGCCCAACAATCGCTGCAGCCAAAGCCTACAGCTAGACTCTACCACTCTCAAACTGCCTTTCCTGTAGGTCCAGCTAGCGAGGCCGAAAGGGTAACTTAGGTCTTGGGCAACCCTACGTCTCCTTAATCCCGTCCCAGTCGGTGTATTGACTGTGCAGAAATCACTTCACCCACGCTAGCTTGCTGCGTGGTTGGACACGGGAAGTGGTAGTTACCAGTGATAAGCTTGCACATATGGTCGCAATTGCGAACGCTAGGGGTCACTTTCGACCCCCCCCCCAAGGGATCGCGCCTTGCCGCGGCGGGGGGGCTTCGTACCCCGTAGCAAGCCAGCTACTGGGGGAAGCTAAGCGGTCCCATATGGGGCCGGTCGTGAGGTAGACCGGCCCACGAGAGGGGGGCTGCTCCAGCCCAGCGTTCTGATGCGCCCGGAGAGGAGGCTCTGGCAGGGCTCGTCCCGGTCAGTTGCACCCCAGGAGGGGAGGCTCCAGCAGGGCCTTTGGCCCTCGTTCTGTTGAGCGCCCAGGGGGGTAATCGTGAGGGGTCGGGTGGTACGGCGTGGCGGCCGCGGCATCCGATCCTCCGCGATTTGGATTTGAGGTGGGCTGAGGAAGGGGTGGTGGGAAAACCCCTCTCCTAGGCCCAGGGCGGATTCGGCGGCGCGCCACTCCGGATACAGTGGCGCGCCGGCGACTCCAGCCGGTGCGGACCCAGGTCGGCAGAGGGCCGAATATCCTGGGGTGGTTCCCAGACTGCCGACACAGGGCTAGGTCGGCAGCTAATTAAGGGAACAAGAGGGGGTAGGCGCGCCGCGGTTGTTCCAGCGCGCCTCCAAACCTGAGGGGGCTTCCTCGGTGGCCAACCGTCGGCGGGTTCGCGGCGAGCATGCCTTAACAGGACATACCCGTGGACCCGCCATTATACGACGGCCAGCAGGACAACTCCAGGTTATTAGTCGGTGCGAGTCCGACATAAACCGAGTCCTTTCCCTGGAGGAGACGGGTATGCGTAGGCATTTTCCAGGATCATCAAAAAAAAGGGATCACTTTCGACCGTGAGAGCGTCCATGATAAGCCCATGTTATCGCCCGCTCGAATCCGGACAGCCCCCGGCCAATTAGGTACCGTTCCGTCCCGGCTCTTGTCTGCTCCTTTGGGGTGGAGCACTAGCTTGTGGCTAGATGGCTAGCGCCGTGCTAACCTACGAACACAAACATGCAGAATATAATAAATATCTTTTCACTCATCCATAAGCATTGCTACATGGAATGTTCTTACTATGAGGACCAGTCTCCTGGACATCTGCGGAGACTTCCTTTGCACACAAGACCTGCGCAAAACGGCTGTAATCGATGCAGAACTTAACAGGCTCGGTCTGTGCTTTGCAGGAGATCAGACCCGAACAAGGCACACTGCGCGAAATACATTTGTCTGGAAAGGAAAAGACACAACTGATGTACGCTAGCATAGAGTAGGTTTTGCCGGCCGTAGCGATTTACTGTCGGCAATTGAGAGTCTTTGTCTTCTCGGAGCTAATTATGGTTTTAAGACTCAACAGTAATTGCGGCTTTGTAACCATTATTTTCGCTTACAATCCAAGTTTAACATCTTCTGAGCAGTCAAACGACTTGTTTTATGACCAACTGACTATGTCAATAAAAGATGTCTGTAAGGGCGACCGCCTCTATATCTTAGGAAACTTCAGTGCTCGCGTTGGTCAAGACCATTCCGCATGGCCAAACTGTATCGGTTACCATGGCGTTGGCAATTTAAACGATTATTAGTTATTATTATTATTATTAGAACTTTGTTCTGAACATCTGCTTCCTGTAACAAATACGTATTTCAAAGGCAAGGAATTTCGCAAAGTCTCCTGGAAACACCCACGATCTGGTCACTGGCATCAGCTGGATGTTGTTATTTCCAGAAGAAAGGATCTCCGCGAAATTCTACATACACATTCATTATTATAGCGCTGATTGCGACACCTCCCACTCTCTAGTTGTAGCACGAGTAGCCTTAACTCACAAAAGGATCTGTTCGTCCAAAGCGCCGGGTAGAAGAAAGTTGAATCTTTTGAATATCAGGGCAGGCGAGTACATCCAAAAATTTAAGCAAAAGGTTCAAACTGAGATTGCTGCATCCAACGGTGTGCTAGACATCTATAGGCGAAGAGTGGTCATCAAAAGACTACTGACACACAGTGCTCATGAGGTTTTCGGACATTTGAAAACAAGTCTCAAGACTGATTCGCAGACAACGTAGAGCACTTACAACCTTTGCTGGACTCGAACCGTTTAGCTGCTCTTAGGCACCGTATGGACTCCTGTCCAGGGTCAGAAACAGCGCTTCGTACTTATAAAGCTGCACTTCAACGTAGCGCACGGTACTTTGCCAACTTGTACTGGGTGAATCTCGGTCACAATATCCAGTTGTGTGTAGATAGGGGAGACATTCGCGGTGTCTATGAAGGTATTAAGCGTGCCCTTGGACCTGTGCCAAAAAAGGACGCGGACGGGGCTATCATTAGAGAACGCAAACAACAACTCGACCTTTGGGTTGAGCACTATACTGATCTCTATGCTCGGCCTGTTATTCAACCTGAGACTTTCGAAAGCTTACCAAAGTTGGATGTTTGAACCGAGCTAGATGACTGACCGTCCGTAATCAACTAGAGCAATCTAAAATTATCAAACTTGACTGCATAAGACCAATCCTGCACAATCTGCTGTGTAAGTGGGAGTAGTCCCACAGGATAAGCTAACATCATCACTTTGTACAAAGGAAAAGGTGTCCGCGGCAATTGTAACTGCTACCGTGGCATTTATTTGGCTATGTTCGGAAAGCTTAGTACCCTTTTTTAGATAGTCCAGGAAAAAGCCTACGCATACCCGTCCCCTCCAGGGAAAGGAGACGGGCTATGTCGGACTCGCACCGACTAAAAACCTGGAGTTGTCCTTCAGACCGTCGTATAATGGCGGGGTCGCGGGTATGGCGGGGTCGCGGTCGCGGGTAGGGCCTATCCCCTCACGTTCCCTTGATTGGCCACCGACCAAGCCCTGTGTCGGCAGCTTGGGAACCTCCCCAAGGTCTTCGGCCCTCTGCCAACCTGGGGCCTCACCGGCTGGAGTCGCCGACGCGCCACTGCGGGGACAATCGCGCGCCGCCGAATCCGCCCTGGGCCGAGGAGAGGGGTTTCACCACAACCCCTTCCTCAAACCACCTCCAATCCAAATCGCGGAGGATCGGATGCCGCGGCCGCCACGCCGCACCAACCGACCCCCCACGATTACCCCCTTGGGCGCTCAACAGAACGAGGGCCAAAGGCCCTGCTGGAGCCTCCCCTCCTGGGGTGCAACTGACCGGGACGAGCCCTGCCAGAGCCTCCCTTCCGGGCGCATCAGCACGCTGGGCTCACGCCCAGCTAGAGCAGCCACCCTCTCGTGGGCCGGTCTACCTCACGACCGGCCCCTTGTGGGACCGCTTAGCTTCCCCCAGTAGCTGGCTTGCCCCCCCGCCGCGGCAAGGCGCGATCCCTTGGGGTGGGAAAGCTTAGTACCTAGGTATGGTTCAACAAAGACCTTACTATAAAGACCAAAATGTTAGTCTTTCGGGCTTCAATTTTAAGCATACTGTTGTACGGAGCTGAAACCTGGACATCGTATACAAAACAAGAACGGCATTGGAACACTTTCTACGTGCGTTGCCTACGTAAGATTTTGGGTTTAACTTGGCAAGACAGAGTCACAAACGAGAGGGTTCTAGAAATTGCACAGTTGCCTAGTTTGACCGCGCTTCTCAACAGAGACGTTTGCGCTGGCTTGGGCACGTGCACCGGATGGAAACCTCACGATTACCACGATGTGTTCTCCTTTGTGGCATAGCGAACGCAAAAAGAGAGGTTGGGAGACCAATGCTTCGCTACAAAGATTGCGCCAAACGGGACATGAATGCTTTCCAAATTAACCACCTTGACTGGGAGAATCTTGCGGAAAAAAGATCGGTATGGCGCAAACGTGATGTATAAGATCGCAAACTATGCGATGATGCCTGGTTCGATGTACTTGCTGACAACAGACAGACACCGTAGTGGCTCGTCACCTGTTGCTACAAATTTCTTTTGTCAAGCCTAGCCAAGTGGCAGGTTGTGCCGTTCTCGCATTGGCTTATTTAGTCACCAGAGGCGTTGCCTCTCCGACAATACACCATAAATCGTCTGCAATAGGCGAAAAGGCCTATAAATAACGGGTGTAAAAATACCACTTCCGAAGCCTGAAACCATGTATTTTTGAGCCTCAATAGTAACTAAATTCACTAACAGCATACCCAGAAAACTCAATTTAAAAAAGTTATTAAGGATCGAAAAGTCATATTCGCCGCATGAAATCATTGCTCACACATCAACTGTCGGTTCAGGTGCGATTTTTATATTGTAAATTAAATTAAAACCCTATTTAGTTTGAAATCATCGCAGAATCTGATAGAATTAATGCAATTTTGGAAAATTGGGTAAAAAATTTTTTTTTTTCTGTAATCAAAAAAATATTTTTTTTGCTCGAAACGTAACCAGTATCCCTCTAGCAATGCCCAGTTTTAGTTTTCGGAAGCAGTTCTTTTACACCCAGGACCTATAGGTATATTTTCCGGTGCTAAAATATTTTTTTCCCAGCCCTTCAAGTGGGATATCAAATGGCCGATTTTAAATAGCGATCTTCAAAATATATATTTAACTTGCAGTTTAAATTTTTAAAGAACGAAAGAGAGTCCTTCAGAAATAGACAACTCACTAACTTACCTACAAGTTCTGAGGGGTACTCAACGCATTATAAACAAGGTCACTTATCTATTTATTGCTAATAAACAAAAGAGTAATAAAAAATAAATAAAATAAAGAGTGATACTATATATGTATGTCGGAGAGAACACAGATTCGATGGACTTGGTCAGTTGAAGAACTAATTTACTATCTACCTTGCCTATGTTTTAAAATGTCAATGTCAAAGTCAGCGACTAAATGAGATATTGGTCGCGTCAAGTTGTCTTAACTTGGGTGTAGTCGGTGCAAGGCTTTATGAGTGAACGACTGAATGAGTTTGGGTCATTTTCCGTTGAGTCTTAATAGCCCATCTATCTTGTTGGACGGATCATTGTTATTTGGTTCGTGGGGCAGTGCAAATGTAGAGTGAATAAATCAGTGATGGCCACACGCCGAATTCACCGCGCTTCCTATATCCATTTACATCCTGACTATTCTTGATGATTATTGTAATACATCCCATACATCAAGTTCCACGTTTTATTTCGAAGTTTCCACCATGATCGAACCCAGAGATAACGAACTCCCCGACATGTCGCACACCTAGTTAAAGAGTAACACAACTCAAAAAAACATCTTTTAACAGGAACAGCAAAAAACGTTAAATTCGCAACTGACGCAACTCACAAAAACTAACTTACGGAGCCATCTACATTTTTATTAATGAGATTTTTACACAGGTGTTTTTTAAGTATACGTAGTTTTTGTTGCAGATTCCGAAAATCGCATTTACTCTGTTTTGCGTTATTTTGAGTTGTGTTACTCTTTATCTTGGTGTGCGATGTATAATAATGTAGTAGATAATACTAATACGTAATTAAATTATTGCAAGCGATCGATTGATGCTGTACCTACCAGTGTTTTATTTATAAAGTTATTTTGTCTCCTCCTACAATAGTTACGCTTCACATAAAATTACAGAGCAGGTTGTTCCGTTTTTAGTATGTGTTTATTTTTTAGCATTCGGGTTTTTATATATTTACTTACTATTATGTTTATAGTGTTTCCTTTGATAATGCATCGCCTTTCTTTTCACACCATTAAAGTAAGAATTCAATTGTATGTACGTATAATATAATTAAAATGACTCACTATTAAATCGTAGGTCCAGAGGAACCCCTCGATGGCATCTATTAGTTTCTTGTAAATCAATTGACAATGGTTCTCGTCAATTAATCTAGATTCATATTTCCGCAGCAAACGTTTTAGAAAATTATTCGTTGTGAAAATTATTCCAACAAATTCCCAATAAAAAGTGAATGTCATCAATGACGGCATTAAAAATATATAATTCGATAGAGTATTTTCTAAATAATCTCCGGGATTATATGAAATTGTTACACATTCCAATATTATTCTAGAACAGAATATGAACCAATATATACCAGAGTATATAACTTCTCTTTTAGTTGATTTTTCTTGCTCTTCTAAATAAATATCGATTGTTCGCCATTCTGCGTGTACATCCAATGAAGTGTATCCTTTTTTGATAGTTTTTGATATTGTAGAAACAACGCAATATATAACAATTGCACAATATGCAGTCATTTTGCTATATTGCGTCATTTTGGTATCATAGAAAACATTATACAGCATAGTTAAAGATACTACATAAGGTTGTACTGCAGAGACACATTGCAGAAACACTTGCTTCGCTTGAGAAACATAGATATAGGCACCAAAGTCGATCGATGTAGAAAACTGTTGAAAAAAATACCAAAAACGTAATAGTGGTGCCAATTTTTGTGCACTGTCGGTTAAATTTATTTGTTCAACCATTTGATGTTTTTCGAAACCTTACAATTTAAGTAATGGTTTTCTAGCCGATATGTCTAGTTAAATTTGTTTGAAACAGAACTGATGTCCTATTTCTGTCCATACTCTATACTTTGAAACATGTTATTAATATTAATCAAAATGAGTACCTGCATTAATAATAGGGTGGATTCGAACCAGAGTAAATTTTCTTTCTTTTTTTATATTTCAACAAATATATTTTGATATTATATTAAAATTAATTTTTTTATATTAAAGTCGAACATCGCGACTGGTGAATCTATAATTAGTAAGCTTGTTAAACTTATTGATAGCGACATCCGTGTCTTATTTGTTTGATTTAAATATTGATTTCAACGGTGATAGTTAAATTATTTGCATTTTGGCTTGTAGGTATGGGACTCAGTGCGCGAGTCCTTGCCGGTTACTTTGCCGGTTCATTTGACCTAAGCCAGGCTACTTATCTGTAGGCGTTGTCCAGTTAATAGAAATACAAAAAAAGGTAATTATAAACATCCTTTATATAAGATACTTAAAGTAAACTGTAGCTTGAGCCCACAGCCCCGCTTAGGTAAGTTTACATTTGATTAAGTTTCCTGCGAAATATTCCTCGTTAAAATGCACTGTACCAATATTGAATTGCTTAACTTTTTGTTAATCGTTTGAACACAATATTGAAATTCTGTTTTAGTTCAATTTGTTACGAATACTAAATATCTCAATGCAAGAAAAAACATGTAATTTTCAAATTAGAAGTGTTTAGTTTAATCTATATTTGCACTAAATCAAACTTGTAGTTTTTGCATGATAAAAGTTTCGAACATACAAATATAAAACCTTCCGCATTTTTATTATTAGTAAAATTGAGGTGACACGTAGGCTAGGTACTCTATTTTCGGTTTGTGAACTATATTTGATGAAATTTGATGTTGAATTTGATATGATGCTAGTTGGTGAAACTCCTTTTAAGGGTTCCGTACCCACAGGGTAAAACGGGACCCTATTACTAAGCCTCCGCTATCTGTCTCTCTGTCTGTCTGTCTCCAGGCTGTATCTCATAAACCGTGAAAGCTACTAAGCTGAAATTTTCACAAATGATGTATTTCCGTTGCCGCTGAAACAACAAACACTCAAAATAAAAAAAAAATGTAAAGCAAATACAATAAACGTGTTTTTTTTCGTATTTTTTTGCTCAATATTAAAAACGGTAACAGGTAGACGCTTCAAATTTTCACAGAATATTAATTACTTGTATATTACCTTTTAAAATAAATAATTAAATAACAATAAAGTAAATCGACGGGTCCCAAGAACAAAGTCGTATCTACCGAATGTTCAGTTTTCAGTACGCAGCTTTTTAGTTGCGAGCAAAGTAAAATGTCGTTTACTCCGTTACAAAAAATATTTGTGTATGGAATTTATTCAAAGCTGATTTGTTTTATTTAATTACATTATTTTCACGTTCTTATATTTATTAATAAATATTATTTCTGTAAAACTCGGTTCCTATAATAAAATCGGATTTTGTTTTATGGAATGAACTAAGCACTAACTGCACATACGACTTTGTTTAATGAAACCGCAGATGTCTTAAGTATTTTTGCGATGTTTTACTTCGTAATTGTTCCATATAATTACGTCGTATGTTGGCTTTGCCTATAAATTATATAGTAATTGAATGTCAAAATATCTACTAAAAACTTTAATTTTTGTTTATATTGTCATTAACATAAAACAAAATAAAACTAGCAACTTAATAATATACTGTCTTGTTGTGGTATTACTATATATTATAACAAATAATCATCACGGATTTTTAAATCAAATGTAATATTTTTTTATGATGTTCAAAAGGTAAATCATAAACTTTGTTTTAATTAATTAAAAAGTATCTTTCTAATCGCAAAACTACTTTAAATTTTTGAGTAACATTATTAACCAGTTCCTATTTGTTCACACCAACATTGTCTTCTTCATGATGATTATCTTCTGAATCATAGAGTAAGACTTTAAAATATAAACCATTACGTAAATGAACCTTATAACACCAATATCACACATGCTTACAAAATTTTTATATTTTACTTTTGTTATTGTCAAGTCAAAACTTTTTCAATGTCAGATACTGCGGTGGCAATAGATTTACTAGATTCTATTGCCTCATGTTCAAGTTTTTGTTTCAAACCCCGTGCAATTTTCTTGGCTTTTTTACAAGGCTCTGAAAGTTCTGTATTTAATCATTGGTGAGCTTAGAGATAACTACTGCGATGAGCACGGCATATTTCACATTGATGTTTTGAACATATTTTGCAATATTACTCCACTGCTTTTCTCGAATACCAAGCTTTCAAAACTTCGTCAAACATTCCAATAACTTCATCATCAATAAGTTTTCTTATTTTTGAAACAGCTCTTATCCAAATTTTCAGTTTTCATCCCTTTACGTCAGACTTATTATCCAACACTTAACATTTCCTAGTCTTTTTTCCGAGTTGGTGTTATTACCTAGGACATTATGATCTAGACATGAACAATGAATGGGACAAAGATCATTAGATTTTTTTTGTGTGCATTTAGTAGAGAAGGCATAGGCGTAGCTAAAACCATATGAGAAGGGATGGAGTGGAAGCTAGAGTTCCTTTAAATTCTTCCAAGTGCATCTGGTGAGTTATCAAAACTGGAGGGTATAAAAATAGGATATAATAAAGGTGTAATCCTACTAATTTTATATACGTAAATGTTTGTTAGTATGGATGGAATGGATGGATGTTTGTTACTCTTTCACGTAAAAACCACTGGACGGATTTGGATGAAAGTCTACAATAATATAGGTTATACATCAGAATAAACCATAGGGTACTTTTTACCGCGGGAAAACATCTCATTCCCACGGGAAACCGACTTCCACGCGAACGGAGCCGCAGGCGGCCACTAGTAACATCATAATTTGTGAGTTGATGAAGTAAAGGAATAGGCAAAGAGGAGGAGTACTGTTATATGTTACTTGTGTTTGCTGCTGTGATATTATGATACTATCATCACACATTTTATCTAATATTTAAGCCTAAAGCGATACTGGGGAGTTCAAGGCAGTGTTATAAGAATCTTCGGGTTCTGTCATGAACCAATAAAAATTAATAATGAAATATTCAACAAATAAAATACCATACTTATAAGGAAATTATCGATGTGACTTTTGTTAAAAAAAGTTTTTTAGTTATTAAGTTAATAGTAGAACAAAATCGTATAATAAAATTAATGCCAAGGAACAAAAACTTAAAATTACATGCGTCATTTTTTTTCAATAAGTTTTTCATAGTACAATGTCGGATCGGCGCAAGCGATAGTAAATTTTGAATGCATTTTAGGACAAAAAAGACGTGTGTGCAAATATTTTTTTAAAAATAAAATATTTAGTATCTTAGTTGGAATTCATATTTAAAATAACTTAATTATATTTAACTTTAAAATAATAATAAAAAAATTGTTATATGATTATTTAAGATTTTCTTAGAAAAACATCTAATAATCACAAACGACAGTAATTTACAGTTATTGGTACTTTCCAAGTAAATAATGTATTGAGTTGTACAAAAATATTTTAACGAATATGTATTAATTTAATGTGAATGTTTTTTATCATTACTCATCTAAATTTAAGTTCTTCATCTGTTTTCTCACTTAGAGTTGAACGAAGGTGTTTTTTTTTTCTGGATTAAGGGCTAAATTTAAAATTCTTCAGTTCGTTGATAAGGCCGTCATTATATAAAATGCAATCTATACATATAATAAAGCTGAAGAGGATGGAAAGTCTGTACATAAAAGATATGCGAAAAAAAAATTATTGGGGATACTTAAAATTGATAACAGAACACGTTCCAATAGTTTTTAGATTTTTTGTCTGTTTATCTGTTTGTCTGTTTCTCTGTTTATTTGGCTGAGCATCACGCGAAAACGGCTGGACGGATTTTGATGAAACTTTTACTATTATGTAGAGAAAATTATGGACCAGGTTATAGGGTAAAAAAAACAACCCCTAAAAGGGGGGGGGGGGGTTGGCAAAAACTTGAAATACGTTTGCACGAAAAATTTCATAGGGGTGCGTGGTAGTATGATGTGCAAACTACACTGAAACCGAGATTTGAAAAAGTACCAACATAATTATAATATTAATGTATCTAATATCTTATCTAATCTAATAATAATAATATAAATTCTATAATTTTCTAAGATAAATAATGATAATACACACAAACATCCAAAAAACCATAACAATATTACGAAAAATGAAAGGAATAAAACATGTGCATTCCTTCCGTCCTTCTTGTTTCCATCTTGCTTCATCTCCATCCATTGCGCATGCGTAGACATATTTTTTTTTTATTAAATTAAGGCATTGACATCTGGGTCATCAGCCTAAACATGTTTCTCATTTCTTATTCTTTCTTTATTTTCTTCTTCTAAGTTGGCGAAACGAAGTTCGCGGGCACCAGCTAGTGAACAATAAATCTTAACTTTTGATTGACATCAATTGGAATTGTTAGAGAAATAGCCGCGCCCTGTCAAAAAAAACCCCGCCCCGAGAACAAACCTGCGTCTGACGATAGAGTGTTGCGCGCGAGTTGCGAACTCAGAGGAACAAGCTTGTTTATGTTCATACTGTATTGTTCTTTGAAGTAAAATTCAAATAGGATGATGTTCGTTTGGGTATCTAATAAAGTAAAAGTTTTATAAAAAAAAAATTAACATATTTATATAGCTAATATGATGCCAAATACAAATAAATAATAAAACTAATTTTGTTGTATATTAGTATAAGATTTTGTTCTTGGGACCCGTCGAAATATTAAAGGAGGGCCCCATACAACAAACGTAATTTTTAAGCAATTTTTACTCGATTTTAATAAACAGGTAGAAAATGATAGTACGGAACCCGATCGTGCGTAAGTCCGACTCGCACTTGGCCGCTTTTCTTTTTTTAAAATAAGCCACAAAACGAATGATCACGTGAGAATAGGTAATAGTACAGGGATGTACTATTACCTATTCTCACACACATTTTTAAACATTCTTTGTTCTCCTGTTCCTTCCCTTCTTTATGGAAACGTGCACACATCATCCCTCTACTAAAAGCTTGTTCATTTTAATAACATTCATATTAAAGGGTGGCACCAAATCAAAACACTTTATTTTGTTATAGATAAAAATAGTACGGAACCCTTCGTGCACGTGTCCGACTCGCACTTGGCAATTTTTTTAAATAATTTATTGCAAGAATGAGATTAAGTTATGAACATTTTCTAAGAGGTTTTGCACTTGAATCTTACTATAAATCAGGCTTCAAACTTATCCCTAATATGCAGAACTGAACTTTTTGACATAACACTGTTTTGCAAAATTCAAAAGGTGGAGTAATGAAATTTGCAAAACCTATTTTTTGTAAATAACTATAAATATATATTTTTTGGAGAGTTCACTTTTTGCGTACAATTAGATTATATTTTTACAAAAACAGTGGTATACTTAACTCAATATCAGATTTTTGGCACTTAACACCTTTCTGCTTAACAGGGTTATTTGTAATTAGCGCATCACCTCCTGCAGGCGGCTTCCTTACATCAATCCCAATAACATTTGTTCTACGACTTTTTGCAAAACTTGACAATTAACACAAAAACACAAAAACAAATTTGCGCGCTCTGTTATTTATAACTCTGTATTTTGTAAGAAGTTTCCTAAACCGGTCGACCCCCCCCCGCGGCCCGCGTGCCTGCCTGCCACGCCAGTTGCATGCGCGTAGAGTATTGTACCGTTTAGAGGCACCTAATAAATTTGTATGGAAAAACTTTTTTTTTTATATTAATTTTAATTATTCGTTGGTTAAATGTGGTTGGGATTGATGTAGAAAAGCTGCCTACAAGAGGTGATGCGCTAATTAAAATAACCCTGTATATTGAAAGTGAAAAGAGAATTTAATTCTAAAAAAAATGCTGAGAATAAAAGAAGAGATGTGCTATTATAAGAAAAACAACAAAAAGCAGTCCTTAAAAGCTAATTAATTGTTTGAAGAAATTTAAGTGGTAGTGGAGCCGCCACTTAAATAAATAATATAAAAACTAAAAGTAAAAAAGTAGGACAAAAAAATTGAAAACTTTGAAATAACAGAGGAAAAGGCAAACAAGGAAAAAGAAAATGAGCGGACAAGGCCTTACTCCTATAAGCGGTTTTCAAAATATAGTTCATACAAATTCGCTAGATGGCGCTGAATAAATTTAATACGCAGGTTGACCTTTAAAAAAGGAAAATGATTGAATATAAATAATATAGAATAATATTAGGTTGGGGAAAAAGACTTTTCGCATTATAGTATGTACGAGCGACCCGCCCACGCTTCGCAATGGTTTAATTTTGCCGACTTGCTCGCGAACCCTTGCATTTTTGCTAATTAAAAAAAAAATCTAAACGTTCTTTATACAAATTTAAATGAATAAATTCCCTAAAAGATGGCGAAAACCGCATTAAAATCCGTTGTGTGGTTTAGAAGAAGTTAGCAGCCAAACATACAAACAGACACAAATAGCGACTTGGATTTATACTATGTAATGATGATGAGCTTTTAATAAAATCTCTTTGGCTAATACTATTTGTATGTAGCTGGTTTTGGTATCAATAAAAAGTTTACATTTTAAAGAAAATAATTCCAAATTCAAATTAGGAAAAAGTTGTGTTTTTCATTTGTTTTTCTTACTGTCAAGGTGACTGAATCTAATGAAGAAATTCGATACATTTTAAAATTTTACTACAAAAAAGGTAAAAATGCATCTCAAGCCACGAAAAACATTTGCTATGTTTATGGACCTAGTGCAGCGTTAGCGTTTTCAATCCGGAAATTTTGATGTCAAAGATGCACGTCGCTCTGGTCGCCCAATTAAGAATAAAATTAATGCCATTTTTGAAAAAGTGGAACTAGATCGGCATATCAGTAGTTACGACGTAGCTGAAGAATTGGAGATTGACCACAAAACAGAAATCAGTTTTGAAGCGTTTGAAAAAAACTGGGTACACAGAAAAGCTCGATATTTGGGTACCCCACGAGCTCACTGAAAGAAACCTAATGAATCGTGTACTCATTTGTGATTCTTTATTACGACGTAATGAAACCGAACCATTTTTGGAGAAGCTGATAACTGGAGATGAAAAGTGGATCACGTACGATAAGAACGTGCGAAAAAGGTCGTGGTCGAAGGCCGGTCAGGCTTCACAGACTGTGGCGAAACCCGGGCTAACTCGCAACAAGGTGATGCTGTGTGTGTGGTGGGATTGGAAGGGCATTATTCATTATGAGCTGTTACCACCAGGCAGGACCATCGATTCTGAACTCTACTGCGAACAACTGATGAGATTAAAGCAAGAAATTGAGAGAAAGCGGCCGGAATTAATCAACAGAAGGGGTGTGGTTTTTCGTCATGATAACGCTAGACCCCACACATCTCTAGCCACCCAGCAAAAATTAAGAGAGTTTGGCTGGGAGGTGTTAATGCATCCGCCGTATAGTCCTGACCTTGCACCTTCAGATTTCCACCTGTCTCGATCTCTTCAGAATTCTTATGCAGTGTCAGGTTAACATCACGAGAGGACTGCCAAAACCACTTGTTGCGGTATTTTGACCAGAAGCCCCAAAATTTCTATAGCAATGGGATCATGTCCCTACCTACAAGATGGCAAAAAGTTATCGAACAAAATGGTACCTACATACAACTAAAGTATGTAGGTACAAATGTAAATAAACTATTAAAAAATTTTTTTTTTATAAAATGCGAAGAAACTTTTTTCCCAACCTATTAGATGAGTCCAATGATGAATGAGTAATCAGAAATAACCAAATAAATCCACGAATAAAGAAGTACACAACATAGACCGCGTGTAAGCGTCAGCCTACAAACGAAACAAACACATATATATACCGCTGCACCACAGACGATATATATACCGGACTGCTAAGCGGATGGTTTCGGGTTCAATCCCCGGGTCGGGCCAATTTCGTCAAAAATGGTTTTTCGATATTGGCTCGTGTCTCATCATCATTACATAGTATAAATCCAAGTCGCTATTTGTGTCTGTTTGTATGTTTGGCTGCTAACTTCTTCTAAACCACACAACGGATTTTAATGCGGTTTTCGCCATCTTTTAGGGAATTTATTCATTTAAATTTGTATAAAGAACGTTTAGATTTTTTTTTTTAATTAGCAAAAATGCGAGGGTTCGCGAGCAAGTCGGCAAAATTAAACCATTGCGAAGCGTGGGCGGGTCGCTTGTACATACTATAATGCGAAAAGTCTTTTTCCCCAACCTAATATTATTCTATATTATTTATATTCAATCATTTTCCTTTTTTAAAGGTCAACCTGCGTATTAAGTTTATTCAGCGCCATCTAGCGAATTTGTATGAACTATATTTTGAAAACCGCTTATAGGAGTAAGGCCTTGTCCGCTCATTTTCTTTTACCTTGTTTGCCTTTTCCTCTGTTATTTCAAAGTTTTCAATTTTTTTGTCCTACTTTTTTACTTTTAGTTTTTATATTATTTATTTAAGTGGCGGCTCCACTACCACTTAAATTTCTTCAAACAATTAATTAGCTTTTAAGGACTGCTTTTTGTTGTTTTTCTTATAATAGCACATCTCTTCTTTTATTCTCAGCATTTTTTTTAGAATTAAATTCTCTTTTCACTTTCAATATACAGGGTTATTTTTAATTAGCGCATCACCTCTTGTAGGCAGCTTTTCTACATCAATTCCAACCACATTTTAACCAACGAATAATTAAAATTAATTTATATTATATAAAAAAAAAGTTTTTCCATACAAATTTATTAGGTGCCTCTAAACGGTACAATACTCTACGTGCACGCAACTGGCGTGGCAGGAAGGCACGCGGGCGTCGGGGGGGAGGCAACCGGTTTTGGAACTTCTTACAAAATACAGTGTTATAAATAACAGAGCGCGCAAATTTGTTTTTGTTTTTTTGTTTTTGTGTTAATTATCAAATTTTGCAAAAAGTCGTAGAACAAATGTTATTGGGATTGATGTAAGGGAGCCGCCTGCAAGAGGTGATGCGCTAATTACAAATAACCCTGTATACACCTTATACACACATCAACATCGTCTAGGGATATTTTGAATTTACTTAGTTTACTCAAAATTTATTTAAAATAACATACAACCTGTATATATTTTTATGAAGCTCATTTATCAGGCTACATTAACAAAATAAAATAAATCGTTTTTTTTTGCGTAAAAGTGTTTTTTTTTTTAATAAAGAAAAAAGTGAAAAAAATTTAAAAGTAACAATGAATGTGGTTCTCAAGGAAAAGTGAAAAATAATCAGAAATTATTCAGATTTGAACGGTATTGTGAAAAATCAGTAGTCAGTAAAACCATCCATGACGTTAAAAACGGTCCTACAACGTTTTTTATGCTTTGGATTAAGTTATCCAAGTCAGGCTGCGGTATATTGTCCCAGGTCCGGCTAAGTGGCAAAAAAAGATGTTCTTTCGTCGCAATGTTTGTAGCGAAGTTCCTTAAAGCTCTTTTTTAGAGCATATCCTACGCGTATTTAATGGGGTTAAGGTCAGGCGACTGAGTGGGCCAGCCTAGGACCGATACGACGTGCTCCTGCAACCAGCTCGTCACCACTCTCGCTGTGTGCGGACGGGCTTTGTCGTTCATCAGCGTGAATTCTTGGCCCATTTGCAGTTTGTCGGGGTAGATTATTGGTTCTAGCACCTCGTTACAATATTTTTCAGCTGACATGGAGTTTCTGATCCAAACGGGGTCTATTCTTCCACCAACACGAATTTTCGCCCAAACCTTAATTGTCCCGCCGTGGTATGGAAGGACTTCCTGTGGGTGTCGCAGACGGCACTCACCACCAGGAACTCGCTAAACACGTACTCTACGTGTATCAGGATGGAAACCGAACCGTGAGCCATCGGAAAACAGCAATATGAACCACTTATCTTCCCAGAGCAAATGTTCACGAACCCACTCTAGCCGTCGTCCACGATTTTCTCGGCGCAGTGCTGGAGTACGAAGCGGTCTGCGAGCATGAAGATTAGCTTCATACAGCCTTCTCCCCACAGTTACATCACTCACAAGCAACTGGTGCTCTGACTGGAGCCTCTGAACCAACTGCATGGCCGTAAAATTTGGTTGCCGTCTCGCGGCAACTTGCAAATTTCGGTCTTGTCGTTGAGTGATTGTTTCCCGCCTGGGTGTCTTTCAGCCATCTCACGGAGAGCACGATAACATGACCATAAGCTTCATATCACGTTTTGTCTTGTAACCATCTCCTCAGCAATATTCCGTTGAGAAGCCCCAGTTTGGAACATGCCTACTGCCCGTAACATTTCTTTCCTCGTTCAATAGCCCCGCTGCATAATGCACACAATAACATTAATTGATAATTTACCGATAACTTGCTATAAAACTTAAATATGGCACAAAAAAATGACAAAAGTTACTGTAGGTAAATGAAACCTTCAGACTTCGCTACCATTATGCAGCATGAATCTTTTGTTTTAAATTTTTTTTTTCAAATTCAAATTTAGAAACGTTCAACAAGGTTTACAAAATAAACTTTCTTCAAAAAAAATTAAAATTAATCAGTATTTTTTGAGTTTAAGAACTTTATACAAAATATCCCTAGACGATGTTGATGTGTGTAATATATACACCGTGCATGCATAAACAAGAAGGTTTTGCTGCATTTGCATGATACGTGAACAGTGTCCCTTAGTAAATGGTCTAAAAATAATTATTCTACTAAAATATTGGAAATTTCAACATCGACTTCCATGAACTATTGAGCACTTGCATACTAATGTTATTGTTGAAAATTCATTCATAACACTGCGGCTTTGTCACGGACTCACGCTAAATCTCATTAAGAACTAAAACCCAACGATTGCGCCTTTTGGGCATAAACAAAACGTTTACACAATTTATTAATAACATTTTAACCAAACTGAAACTAGCTTCATGATAGCTACTTAACAGGAAATCAAAACACTTGCTTTGTCGACGGTTGTGACCCGGAGCTATTCTCTGACTGACAAATGCTATTAGCCCCTTGACGGCTTTCAGCCAGTAGATAAGTATTTAACTAACTGGTACCTATCTTTTAGTTTATGATACTTTTATTTTCTGTATATTTGCTGGGCATTAGAAATTTAATACAGAGACCTCTTAGCATCACTCAATTCAATCGGAAAGTAGGATTCTCAATTGAGTAATACCGTAAACAGAGCCCATTTCCATTTCCATGAAAAAAAATAAAAAAAAATATTATTGACCAAATTGACAAACTTACTATTAATTATTTATTCTTGAAGTGAAAATTTCGTATTTCGTATGGGGATTCCCCCTTTTATTTTATTTTTAATTGCATTTTGTACTGTCTAGCTATCACGGTTCATGAGATACAGCCAGGTGACTGAGAGGCAAACGGACGGACTGCTTGGATACGGAACCCGTTTTAAAATACGTTCCCTATCTATTGATATAAATAAGAAAATAGTTCTGTCTGTCACGTTTTCACGGCTGACTGATTGTACCGATTTCGATGAAAGAGGATTCAATAAAACTTGGAAAACAACAAAGGATTACGGTAATAATTCACGAAAATATCTTCGAGAGTTTGAAATAGGGCATGAAAATATGGCATTGATAAAACTGTGACAAAATATCTCTGCCTCCTAAAAAGAAATAAATAAATTTATATTTTTTAAATGTTTCGACGAAATGATAATAAATCCTGTTGATTATTGATATATTTTTAGAAGGTAAGGTAGGGGCTTCACTACCAGTTAGAGTAAGTAGACTTTTGGGGGAGGCTTTCGTCCAGCATTGGCCGGCAATTTGCTAATTCATGACATATAATATATTTTAAAGCATACAACCGCGGGCGAAAAGTTAGACAAAGGTTTAGTTTAGTTTAGCTTCATTAGTTTGGTTTTCAAATGTTACTCTGCATAAAATTGTCTATTACATAGTTTACAATTTTAATCGCATTATTCTCGACATACTGTATACAAAGACACAAGGTAGTTTTCTATACACAATATTATAAGCAACTGATTTTACGGTAAACTACACCAAATCAAAAAGAAATGAGACGAGCAGCTGTAAATATTTCATAACTTGACAATTAATGAGTGTTAGAGAATGTTCGTTACTTACGTAGTCTGGTAACAAAGCTGACTTTGTAATAAATGAGATTTTTTTTAAATAAACTTGTAATCTCACTTAAGCCAAATGGTTGACTGGGAGAGGCCCATGGGTATTAAGTACGCCATTGGTCAATAAGTTTTATAAAACAAAAGAAAAAATATGTTTAAATTGTCATTATATTAACATAGACAATTAATTGCAGACAGAAATACGCTGTTAAGTAAAATATAAAATTTAACAGCATGTAAATTTTATTCAAGTGTATTCAGATTAGGAAGTTCAGCAGCCGATTTTAATTAAAATTTTAATCGTTTTCAAAAGGACGCTATTCATGCTGTAAATGAATATTCAAAGACATTTATTATTATTTTGCCCCGAATCAACAGAACTGCCTCAACAACCAAGAAATGAATGATAGCACCGCAACTGGATTTATTTATCAATGTGAATTCATCTATTTTGCAAATTGACTCTCCAGTTTATTATGCTTGATAATTCTTTAATTTATTTTAAACATTTTTTATACATGACAATTTTTTTTACATTTTTAAGCAAGCAAAATCGTAACACCTTTATTGCTCTAAGCAAAGTATCGAATGCGTTTTTTAACTTCAACAAATTGTTAATAGTTTATCTAAATTAAAAGCATCACTATGGTAAACTAGTTAAATTTTTTAAATCTGTATAATGTAGATTACCCAGATACCCGGGTATGAAATAAACACCAACAGATGGAAAAAAAACTACTTATAAATTTGGTGAAACATAACTTGATATGAGGCAAAAGTAATTCCACGTGAAGCACTTTTCAATATCAATTTTAAGTATCTCACGGTCGCTTATCCTACTAATATTATAAACGTGAAAGCTTGTAATTATGTATGGATGTATGTATGTTTTTTACTCTTTCACGTAAAAACTACTGGACGGATTTGGATGAAACTTAATAGTACTATAGGTTATACATCAGAATAAAACAAAGGGTATTTTTTACCGCGGGAAAACTTCTTATTCCCACGGGAAACCGACTTCCACGCGAACGGAGTCGCGGGCGGCCACTAGTTACTTAATACAATTTCTAAATCGTTTGAGAAACTTCGTGCATTATACTAAGATAATAGCATTGAGACTTTCTAAAGATTAGAAAAATACAACTATTTTTGTAAAAGATATACGTAGACACAGTATTTAAAACCAGTTGAGTTATTTTAGTTCGAACCAAAAAAATCTATTACATATTAAGTTGTAGTACCTAACATACGTATTAAGTTTTAGTTACGAAAGTATGTACAACTGGCTTAACAAAATCAAAAAATATATACCTTGGTCACCCCCGCCCATTACTACCCGCAACACTGTGGGTGTTGGGGGTCTGTTGCTGAGCCTTTGACAAATTTGGGCACCGGATACCGCACTCACCGAACGAAACGCAAGAACATCGTCACTACTTTAATCGCTGCGGACAGAGCCTACAGCTAGAATCTACCACTCCAAAAATATATACAGGGGTAAAAAATGCGAGGTTTCAATTTCAGATTAATTTTAGGGCTATATTTCCAAATTTGGGTACGCCTACACAGTTTCTCAGAAAAAAATAGCACTCTGCCTTAAAACTGTGGTTTCAGGTGTATATGGGCGACGGTGATCACTTACCATCACGGGATCCGCTTGTTCGTTTGCTCCCTTTTTTCATAAATAAAAAATGGTGTGTGTTTGTTAGACTCGAATTCTTCGTTGAAAAGGGTATCTTATATAACAAAATATGAGAATATTCTTCTACACATAATGTATACAACACAGCTAGTTAAAGCAGAAAAAGTCCATTAACACAGTAATAAAAGTCTTATTGCTAGCTTATGACCAGATGTTACCAGTAAAAGTACTTCCTGACTACTCACAAAGTACCTAGGTACCAGTTTTCTTGGTCACTTTTTCATTAAAAAAGGGATTTTAACACTTTTATTTGCTAAACGTTCAAAAAACGTTTGTTCCTTGTTTGCCTCTCAAAAAATACATTAAAAATGTAACTTTTCCTTCGTTATTTCGTTTTTGTGCCATTAATTTTGGCTGTCCTTGGTTAGACTACGTGTAATATCTCCGTTTTTTTCCTTAGAAGCCTTATGTTACCATCTTCATATTTCACTCACATATTTTATTCACCTCGGAGGAGGAAACCGTAAGAAAAGTCAACTGCTTTCTATCAGACATCAATTTCCTGTAAAAAGAAAGTTTTGATTAAGATTCTTTCTTAATCCTAGGATATGTCTTGAATGTACCTACTACTTATATAAGTTTAGATACAAGTTGGCATTGAAGATTAAGTTTTGGGCACCTATTACAATTAGGGTAACCTTGGCTTAGCTTTAACTATGTGACACGGGAATCCCAAGGGTTTACAAATTACTTTCCTACGGAGAGTAAGATACTTATGTTTGCGCATTAAATATATAAATAGTGACCCATATACCTAAATCAAGTCAGTATTTGTGGGCATATTTAGTTTTTTTTGTCGTTTTTAAGTTCCTAGTAAACTAAACCATACTAAACACAGCCAACTACTACTAGTACATTTCAAGTGGGATTTTACCCATACGAAAACATGTATTCCCTGTTTTAACTATGAAAGTTCCCTTATAAGATTAACTGAGACAAAACTTTTCTTCTTCTTATATAATCTGTAAGCTTCTTAAAATTGTGAGTTTTTTGTATGTGGCAATTCTATAATTTTGTCTTTGAACTTAAGTGTCAACGGCGGACTCAATTTTCACTACCAGTCTAATACGACACTGTAAGAAATACATAATAGAAGATACATGAATGTATACAATTTAATTAAAGCTACAAAATATATTATAATTTATTCTTACATATATCTGCATACATACTATTATTCCTACATAATATTTAATAACATTAATGCATACACAGATGCTTCGACAAAAAACGTATCGCCAAATAATCACGAAAATATGCTGGGTTGTTCTCAATATAAATTGTTTGAAGTCATGAAAACCAAATGGATTATGCCTAAGGGAAAATATTTATTTTTTAAAAAGATCTTATACATTATCATTGTCTTCGTGCTGGATTGTTTGAACAATGCTTTATGTGATTAGGCATTTTTTATGAGTAATGAGTGAGAATGACCAAAATGAGTGAGTGGATGATAAGATCCAAAATATAGATAAGACCTTCTTGCTGAGGCTTTATGTAATTTAGAAAATGTTGCTGCTGTATGTCTGTTGTATAAATGGATAATTTTCTTATGTTAGAATATTCTAACACCAAAGCAGAGCGAATAATGCAAAACCTAATGCCCTTCTACTATGCAAGCAAGAAACAAGGTTACATGCATTGTCAAGTGACAATATTATGATATAAATTAATTTTTAGTAATGTCAATATCAATTTTCAAACTTTTTAACCCATTGGATGCCGGGCCCGCTAATTGGCGGGCTGAACTTATTGTATGGCAGCATCTGGGCATAGACGTGAATTTTCAGGGAGGAAGTGTATGGGTTTAAGAAACTGTTCTGAATTGCGGAAGTAATGAGGTCTAATTATGCGAGAACATGATCTTAATGACACGAACAAAGCGTGCCTTATTGACGAAACTATCAAATGGTATCCTAATGAAATCTTAATTTCAGTTGAATTAGGTAAATGAATATAGAATGCTAGAGGCAATGACAAATTAAAAGTTATTAAATATTGTTTATGCTTAAATCAAAAATCCCGATTTTAATTTCTAAAGTTAAAAAATATTTTTGAAATTAGCTAATATTATATGGGTGTTACTAACCTGTGCTAGTTTATTATAATGGTACCTACACAGGTGCCTACTGCGCTTGCTTTCAGACTCAAAATTTGGTGTGGTATTATAAGTTTAATTATTTATTTAAAAAAAGTACATTTTATAGAAACTGTAACAATAAAATTTTTAATTTCAAAACATTCACATTCATTTAAATATTTTGCTGTTTATGAAATAGAAATTTTACCATTTTGCCATAACAAATTATGATTGCCTAATCAATGCTGATACCAAATTGCGGAAATCTCATTAATTTGACACAATATGTTAAATACATTGATAGCTGTATTATCTAATGATAAATGTCGGTCTTATTTCAAAGGTTTCAAAATAACCATTTGTTTTATTTCTCTATATCTCTCTCTAAACAAATAGAATAAATGTATTAAGTTTTGTGGTTCGGCTTTTCTAAAATAAAATAGATATGTAGGTACGAGTACGTGATATGTTGCCTAGATATCATTTATTTTTTAAATAGCTAATGTTGCATCACTTCTGGGCAAAAGCTAATTATTTTTATAGTATTTTGTCAGTCTGTCAAGAATATGAGTAAATTAAGAGTTCTTGATTTAATTTATTTTATTGCAGTCGTAATTTAAACAGGTTGTTTATGTTATTGATTACAATAACCCAGTTAAGGACATACATTAAGTAATGGTTAAAAATTGACACCATAGGTGACGAGTATATGATGTACTTTGTACTCGTAACTTTGGACTATTTGCAATGATTAAAAAAAAATGCAATGAAAATCATGTCACATAAACTTGTTTACCAAGAACGAGCAGATTGTTGTTTAATTTTCAACATAGCCTGATTAATTAGTTTACAGAAGCTTCAGTAATTATATCCGTTGTTCCAGAATATGCCACGGACTAGAGAGAAACGAACATATCACAGGCTAAACTGTTCTACGAAGAGACAACAGAAAATGGTAGTCGCAACATGAGAGACTGTGCGACGTCAACCTGTGAGAATGACACACATTTCGAAAAGGACACTAACTACGAGATGGTATGAGTCTTGGAATCGTCCCCAGGAGACTTCCTGTCATCGACGATGTTCCAAGTCTGTATCTACTCGATGTACGGCGTGGTGTTCATCGTCGCGTTGCTCGGGAACGGGAATAATTGCAATAAGCTTAATACCAAAATTTGTATATTCCAAACAAATAAACTATTTTCTCTGCCCAATCGTATAATCTTGCGGCCAAAATAATAATTTTGCGGCGTGACTGCTTAAATTGCAGATACATAATAAGACTCACTGTTTAAATACCTGCCATTATCATGGGTTTTAGAGGAATAAATTGATTTTCTTTTTCGTCTACAGCGTAGCACTCGTAGGTGCTGCTACGGCGTAGTATACAAAAAGTTCAAGTATACAATTTAGTTTGTATTTAAGGGGGGTTAGGCGGTCAGCGAAAATTCAGATTTCGCTACGATTCTACGCCTTAGGCGGGGGGGGTCGGGGAACGCAGTTCCTATAGAATCAACGGCCTCGAAATTAAGTGGCGTAAGCGCCAAACACATTTATTATCAAAATGTTAATAAAATATTTAATTTCTCAGAAATCTAAAACAGTCACGAAATAGAAAAGGTAAAAATCTATCAATTGTAAAACACCGCCTTAATGTGCATTTATATGAAATTTTAGGGGTGACTTCAGGATTTTTTTCTATCGAGCAAAATTATTCCAATCGTGTTTTTTAAACAGTCCTCCCATCACATATACGTTCTTTATTATACATTTGAAATATCAGTGCGAAATATCATATATTTTGTAACAGCTAATAGAAAACGACTAATTCTGACGTTTTCAGTGACTAAGGGCCCTTAATATCCGAGCTGTCCGAGCTGTGTAAATTTCTTTAAGTAAAAAGCTATTGTTCTTACGTAATTGGCTTTGTATGTATCAAGTTGTTTTAGAGGCTCTTTTAAGTATGTACATAAAAAGTGATTCAAAAAGTAAAACAAGCATTTATTCCCAAAGGAATTGCAAATTTCGCATATAGAAAGTAAAAAAGGCTATTCAATTTTGGATTCCCACCTTAAAATATGTAATATCAATTTGTTTAAATATGTAAGGCTTATTTATTTTAAAGCATACTTCAGTTATGAAAGAATTATCAAATACATGTTTTATTTATTTCGCAGATGGAGAAAATGATGGTAACTGTGGTTGCAGTTTTCATTATTTGCTGACTGCCCTTGAATGTATTCATCGTAAGTATTTAATTTGCTACAGAAAATATAAATTCCCACAAAGTGCCTTCTTAAGCCATCTCTCTCATCAAGTGTAATCTCGCTTTGTGTGAACTCACTAATTAATTAAGATTAAGACTAATAATTAAGGAATTTAATATGACGGCGAAATATTAATTATAAATGTTCGGCAATTAAATAAATTGTAGATAGATAACATATTTTAATGAGAAAGAAGCAAACTAAAGACTAAACTAAACTAGACCTGCGGTGGTATTTCGTAAGTGCAAAGATACATTTCATATAAATATATGTTTCTACCTACTGTATTTATGAAACAAAAAAACATATTTGTTAGTTATTTACTACAAAACTCCGTTAAATTATATTGTTTCCTATTCGTTGAAACAACATTTATTTCCGGATGAAGTAACATAATCTGTCATTCAAAAGCCTTGTTAAAATTAACATTAACTCTATCATTAATTAGTATTACATACTCTCTCTTAGTATACATTTCATTGTACGTGACTGTAATTTTGCTTTATGTTATGCATATTTGTATTTTATATTTGTACTAGCGACCCACCCACGCTTCGCAATGGTGTAATTTTGCGCGAATGGTGTAACTTATATCTTATAAGTGAGTGAGTAAGTACTTTATCTTGAAAGGTAATATACAAGTAAATATTCTGTGAAGATTTGAAGCGTCTACCTGTTACCGTTTTTAATATTGGGCATAAAAACACGAAAAATCACGTTTATTGTTTGGGGACCCCCCTTCATATATATATTTTTTTAATTTTTTGGTATTTGTTGTTATAGCGGCAACGGAAAAATTGAGAAAATTTCAGCTTTCTAGCTATCACGGTTTATGTGATATTGCATGGAGACAGATAGACAGACAGACAGCGGAGGCTTAGTAATAAGGTCCCGTTTTACCCTTTGGGTACGGAACCCTAAAAAGGAGCATTCACTTCACAAAGTCGGTGATGGCCAAAACTTTAGAAAGGTCATACAGTACCGACAAGCAAAGAACTCAATGCTGGTTCTGACACCTTACTCTATATTTATTGATTGTGACTGTGATCCAAATTAAATGAACAGTCACAAATAAACATGGAGACAATATTAGTTCTTTAAAAGCCAATGCGTAAAAAAACTTCTACTTCCCTGACTTTAGTAACAAAATTCAGTCACTTGAAAATTGCTTGACGTTATTATGTACCTATATGATAATATTATACCGATTCAAAATAATTGTCCGTATCCAGGTTTTTTATCAAGTAAAAATCTAAAAAGGTACGTCGCAAACGTTACTACTTAAATAACACGACGCAATGTAGTTTTCACTGTAAGTTAGATTTATTCCCGAAAATATAAGCCCAATAACTTAGAATACAGCTCCGTGGTTTCATCGTTAAAAAATTATATCGAAGCTTCTAGTTAGTTAATTTGACATACCATACATGCGTAGCTATGAAAGACGGGACCGAAAGCCGCATCTTTACTGGTAACTAGAATTTGAAAAGTATAACTTTGGCGTTGAATGCAATGAAAATTTAATAGCTTCTGTAAGGATGTTTATTCGCTGTAAATTACCTCCCATTTTTCCTGCTACGGTAGTCAGATACTTGGAAACAGTTGTATAAATAAATAAAATAGTAACCAATCGTTCACTAGTTGCAAACACAGGGTAGTGTCCTTCAGCTGGAGTCTTCTATTCTCATGTCGCTTGTATTCTATTGTAGCAGAAAATTGGCTTGGCTTTTACTATTTTCTTATACGCAGCATACTGCCTTACTGCGAGGTTTCTAACAACCGTCTTCTGTTTAACTTTTGACAAAATCTATGACTTATGACAAAGTTTATGTTATTCTTTTTCTTCTTGGTTTTATAACCTAATGGACTTTTTCCGCAACTATGTCATACTGTAATTTAATCTACTTACGCTAATCTACTCCTCGCGCTCCAACTTTAGACTCTGTATACTACGTATACTAATATTTATGGTGATGTGCTTGTAGGAATACTTTTGTCTTAATTTAATTGTATTATTTGAAAGGTTCTCAATGGAATGCGGTCTACTGGGACTTTACAAACGAAATCGTATCCGTGCGACCGTGGATGGGACTGCCTTACCGGCACTTTAACACGACAATTTGACGAAATTAACTGTCAAACTTGACAGTTCAACTAGGCGACGACACACGTCCCGGTACGGTGTTAAGACGATAATCGTAACGGCAGGAAATATCGTTTTTAAAAGTCGTAAGTCTCGGTACCAATCTCGCGATTTTAGGTGTGCCATAAAGGTGACGGGTCGGAAGCTCCGTACCGACATCGCTCGAGTCTTTGTGGCGGTGTTCCTATGTCGGGTAATAAAATACCTCTTCTGAATCGAAGCACCTATTTCGGAGCTACTGATAAACAAAATACTTGATGCCACTGTTTTTTAATTTAGCACATAAAATTTTTTTTTTGTTTATTTATGAAATTCCTGTGTCCTACGGTAAAAAACACCAGTTATATTATTTTATTGTTATTATTATATTGATTATCCACCAAGGCGTTTTTCGTAAGTAAGAAACATCTTTTTTTTTAATATAAAGAAACAAAGTGCATGAGTACGCTCATGTCAGCATCTTAAGGCGAAAGTAACAATGAAATGGCAGAAGATTTTACATACTTTTTTATCTTAGCCGTAAAACGTTTGTAAGAGGTAAAAATGTAAATTTTATGCGTCGACAAAAGTGTTATCACTATGTATTCCACAAGCAGATAGCATTGTAAGAGAGCAGAAGTTACATTTAGTACTGATATAAGTAATACAACATATTGTAAGTTAACTTACTCGGTATTAGCTGTGTGATACCGCAGGGCAAAAAGCTAACTTATCGAATGAAGTTATAAATAGTATCAAAAAAAAACGTAGCAGTATTGAAGCACTAAGCTTAGTTATAGTTATGCCAAAATCAAAGAGATTGGTTAAGTTTAAACAAGTGAAATAAGAAATACAAATACACGATTCTGACATTTTCAATACTATTTATAAGTAGCCCGACCTACAGGAAGCCAGACAAAGAGTGATAGCAAAAGATTTTTTAAATCAATTCTTCATAAGTCCCGTAGATACGGTTTTCACATTAGGCCCCTGTATACATTTTAAGGAGGGCTGGAAAAATTATTATTAATGGTTATAATCTTTTTTGTGTATTAAAGTACCTGTATTAGTATTAACTATACCTTTGGTGGTTTTTGTAAATTCTTAATCAACGAAGGACCTTCAAATTGCTTTCTTAAGGACAAATACAATATTGACCGCGTCTCTAATTGCATTGTGGACGGTTTTTAGAAGATTGCAATTTTGTTGTTTCAACAAAAGAAAAAACATTTTCTCTTTGACATTATAAATCCCAGAAGAAGAAGTTATTCATACAAGAGACAAAATACGATAATGGTCGTATTGTAAAACGACTTGGGTCACAAGCTTCGCAATGTTATTTCGACCGACTTGTTAAAGAGACATTGAAATTTGGCTAAGTCAAAAACACTTTATCATCTCATCACAACAACATCCGTTAATTTAGGAGAAGTTTGAGGACAAACAAACACGATTATAGACTTTGCTTTACTCCATGTAATTATAATGATTACGCTTAATTTTAATCGTCTATTAAGAGTTTTCCAGGCATTGATTAATCTTTTAGTATGAAACATTTGGTTTAAAATTTCTTAACTTAATAAAATATAAAAGAATTTATAATATCTTTGTTTAGATTAGATAATATAGCGTTATACTAGTTTTGATACCAGTTTCAAAACAAAAGAAACAAAAATATATAGCTTAAACATTTGGAGGATTAGCGGTTGGTCTTATAGTAAGGAGAGCTCTTTCTTGCTTCTTCAGAGAATGGAGGTAAAATTAAAGTACCAAGCGCTGGATTTTTTGTAGAATAATTATTTAAACCTTTTAATTTCTTCTGGTTTACAGGACATCAGCAATACCGTACAGAGAGCTTACATTATTACCCAATCAGAATGCAGTAAGCAGAGGTTACCCAATTGAGCAATACCGAAAAGAGAGACTTTCGATTAAGACACTAAAATTGGTACCTATATTTGATTTAATATTTTTAAACTAATATATGTATACCTAATGCAAATTATAACCTATGCAAAAACTTAACAAAATATAAATTAAATGTCACCACAGAAGTTATAGTTAACAACCTACTATAGCTAGCTAACTAATAGGTTTAAAGCAAAACTTTCTGTTTCACTATTCTTTCATTTCTAATGAATGTTATTACCAAGAGATCCTTTCAGCAAGCATAAGCAATATTTTGTGATCTCGGAACTATGAGATGAAATAAAAAAAGTCACATAAAAATGTGAATGTGTGTTTGTTTAGAAGTATTACTCAAGCATGTGAAACAGGTGCTTTTCCACCGCGTAAAAATACCTCGTTGCTACAGGGAAAAAATAAATAAATGTGTGGAAATTCAGAATACGTGAATTGATTGATGAATTCCACACCAGAACATAACATTATTATTTTATTACAACTAGGTAGTAAGTATAAAATTAACAAATAAAATTGTAAAAAAAATGTTTAAAATACTTAGATTTCGGAAAATAACAACAGTCGGTTGATACTCTTGAAATCAAAGTTCTTAGGATCCGCATAAACATTCAACTTATAGGGTTCCAAAAACTTGTGAACAACAAAACTTTGACTTTGTTTGAGGCTTCAATAAAATGTATTTCCCAAAGATTCAGACGTTACGCAGATATTGTGAATTATGAGATATGCGGGTAGTTCACAAATACTAATTTTAATACGTAACAAAGAACTGTTAACACTCTTGAACCACGATCAATGAGCCTCGGTCCAATACCCGAGACAAGCAAGTCATAGTGTATTTAATAGTTTAGGTCACTTATTGGCTATATCTTATTATGAATTATATACATTATATTTAAGGCTTTCTACATAAAATGTATTTAAAAAAATCCGCTCTGCGGGATCACGTGCAGCTAGATTGCTTTTCCCGTGGGAATTTCTAAAAAGCCTTACCTAGTGCTTCACATCATAAAATGAACGCCTGTACCAAATTTCATGGCCCTAACTTTTATAGATTACGCTCAGAGATTGTGAACCGGTCATTCAATCAGGACTTGTTAATTTAAAAGTATACGTAAAGATTTGCCACATAATTTTTATGTACGGGTATACCATAGGTATACCTACCTAAATATGACATTTGTATAAAAACTTTTATTAAAAAGTATACCTACGTATCAACTTTACGATGTTAAATCATGTTGTCAAATCCAAACAGACCTTCAAAGTACTTACCCGTTATCACACTCTAACATGTGTGGTTAAGCTGGAATATAAATTATACATTTTTTTCGTCCCCTATAAGCACGGTCAAGCTATAAAATACTACATACAAATATAAAAAAGTGGCCAGTCACTTCGCATAGAAATTTCGTCGGTACTACATCCCTGCGTATCTAAATTATAAAAGCATGAAACAACTGAATAACTTTGTTTCATTTAAATCGTAAGTTATCAACAAGTTTTTCTTAGTCAAGTAAAACAATTCATTCGCAAAACGTTTACTAGTATCTTTAGTTTCAGTCTTCATATGCGTGGCTGAAATACCATACAAAGATTGATTTTGAAGTTTAAAAAATCAAATCGTATCAAATGGTAGACTCCTAAAAACAAAGTTTCAACTTCAAACAAGGTATCAATTCAATAGCCCAAAAGTTAGGCCCAACAAGAGTAAAAAGTTATAAGAATATGGTTACTTAGTCTTTTACCTTAACAAAATACCGATCTTTATCTGACATTTTACAATAGTTGGCCCCACTCTTACGGTTCTGATATTTCTTTCAACAGTAGTCCACATCAGTCGACTTTGGAGCTTTTATCTATGTTTCTCGTACGAAGCAAGTGTTTCTACATTGTGTTTCTTCTGTACAGCCCTATTTAGTGTATTTAATGTTATTGCATTATGATTTTTTTGATACTAAAATCGCGTTAATTTGTAGGGTTCAAACATATTATGAAATTGCAATGTATTGCATTATGTCTACAACATCAAAAACGATCAAACAAAGATACACTTCATTGGATTTACACGCAGAATGGCGAACAATCGATATTTAACTAGAAGAGCAAGAATCATCTACTACGCGTTCAGGTGCGATTGGTCCAATTCGCGTTTGGACCAATTGTGAAAAAAATAACAAATTCGCGATTTATCCAATTCGCTATTAGGCCAATTCGTGATTGGTCCAATACGCAATTGGGCCCATTCGCGATTAGGCCAAATTGCAATTGTAAACCAATTGTAAATTGGCCTATTCGCAACTAGTCCAAAAAAAAGGTTTTGCTAAACAAAGCATGTCATTTATTTGAATTATTTTAACTTTTGTACATACGTAGATATTAATACTTCAGTAACTGTGATTCATCAATTAACAATTAGTTTCATATTTACTCATTGTACTCATTAGAGCCGTAAACCAATTATGGCAACAAATAGTTGTTAATATAATTTTAATGCTGTTTACATAGTATTCTTACAATTTTGATAATATACATATAACGGGTGTAAAAAGACTACTTCCGAAGCCTGAAACCATGTATTCTTGGGCCTCAATAGTAACTAAATTCATTAACAGTATACCCAGAAAACTCAATTTAAAAAGTTATTAAGGATTGAAAAGTCATATTCGCCGCTTAAAATCATCGCTCACACATCAACTATTGGTTCAGGTGCGATTATTTACATTGCAAATTAAATTAAAACACTATTTAATTAGATATCATCGCAAAATCTGATAGTATAAATGCAATTTTGTACAACTACGTAAAAAAGTTTTTTTTTTGTAATCATAAAATTATTTTTTTTGCTCAAAACGTAATAAGTACCCCTCCAGCAATACCCAGTTTTTGTTTTCGGAAGCAGTTCTTTTACACCCTGTATATTATTTAAAAGTCATTTATATTTTAAACCAAACAATGATATCTTAACATTATAAAACATCGCCATAGCTTACCTAGATGTATTTTCAAATATTATTTTATGAATACAAAGTTGAACTTTTTTAAATATTTTTATTTATTTGTAACGAGTTTGCTTTCTCTACAATCATGTTTGAGAGTAAAGTCTTTTTTATTATAGTTGTGAGCACAATCATTAAGCACATTCACTCTAGTTTTAAAGAGTCAGGTTACATTCCGAAACCCACTTGCCGATAGCTAACTCAATTTATGAAAACTCAGTTCTGCGGGTCAATTACCGTAATTTTATGCAGTGCTGCTTAATTGCGCTTACGTCTTAACCTCTAAATCCGTATTACCGTAATGACAGGAAAACCTACACGTCACGTTTAAGCGTTAAAAACTTTGCGAATCCTTTGGTTTTCGTGTCATTACGGTTAACAGATTTAGAGATTAAGACGTAAACGCAACTAAGCAGCACTGCATAAAATACGGTAATTGACCCGCTGATTGAAACCGCTCTGACGGGGTCTCGCGTCGCACGCGCACTCTGTCCATTTTTCAAGAGATGTTTCTTCATTGAGTTGCAATTGGAACACTTCCCGGAGTCTTTACGTAGGATCTCGACGCTGGTGAGGCTTCGGTCTTGTCTACAGCGACTGCAGGCGACCCCGCGAAGCGCGGCGACGGTGTTGGTGCCAACCAGTTCTGTAACAATAAGTAATTTGAACATTGGGTTCAATAAAACTAAATTATAGTGAGCTTTGGTAATGCCTGGTATCATAGCTTTCTATTGGTGAAAGCTATTTTAAAATTAGTTCAGTTGTAGTTGAGATTATGCCAAACCTCTAGACTTTATTAAAAAAATAATAGATTATACGTGTACTGAGTAATTAATACACGACACATTATAAATACGGCATTATATACGATGTACCATCCATATATAGCTCCATGTGTGGAATATCTCTACAATTTTATTTATAACGAAAAAGATAAACAAAATATGTTTTTTGGGTTATTTCTATTCACATTCATATACTAGGCCAAGCAAATTCATATTGAATTAATAATTCTAAATTTGATGTTTAAAGAAACAAAATTAAATGCACAAACTAAATAATCATCGAGACGGAATTGAATGATATAACTATTTACATTAAAGCAGCTATGCTTTCGCAAAGTTAAATTCAAACCGGAAGACGAGCAATATCACTAATAATAACTATAAATTCTGTCCCAAGTTCTGTCTTCAAAATTGTAAACTCGTGAACATTTAACTCTATTATAGAAGTTTGCCCTTAAACACATTTTGATTCCTCAACTTAAGTAACAAACTCTTAGTAAAGATTTTGGCCACATGTTTAAAGGCTTAAAATACTTATTGTGTCAGGGACAGTTTTGTGACCAATATTGCGACATTCTATTGCCATTTCTCTTACGCTTATACATGACAGAAAATCCTTTATAACTGACACAACAAAGGCTTTGATTATAATAGAAGTTAATTAAGTAAAGTGTTGTTGGTGTGGTTACGCTTTCACAAGCTTTCACAATTAAAATACGAAGTGCTATATAATTTCTAGTGAAGTGACTAGACACTTTTTAAAAGCATCTGTACCTATATATACCCCTTTTCCCAAGCATATACCCATCACCCCATTTATAATATTAACAGGACAAGCTATTACTTTTTCTAATTATTTAATGCCTCTGTTCGGAGCGAATGAAAAAAATAATTTACTTTACGCTCTTGTGTAATTGTGTAATGTGCATAAGCACTATGTAGGAAACTTATTGCTGGAATACTGGCAGCTATTATTTTATAGTATTCAAATAGATTCTAAAGAAGAAACAATGAGATATTGACAGCTTCCTTCCAGACTCAGTCATATTTTCGTGCTCGGACTGTGAGCACATAACTTTAAACTCACTTTTATGCTTTAAATATAAAGCTGAAAACACGTTTCAAATCTTTCATTTCTCTTTCACGTTTCCCCCAAACGTTAGTAATTGTTAGAAGAAACTTGTGGTAATTTTCCTTTGGGAATAAAGCAGAATAATAAAGCGAAAGCTTTTGCTAAAAACCTTTTAACTTAGTTTGCGATTAAGTGGTAATTAAACTAACTTAATACTATGCGACTAGAGAACCTTGTAATAAATGGCAATAGAAATTCATAAAAATCCGTGAATTAAACTATAAACTCTATCTCAACAAAACAAGATTCATATTTGCTCTTCAGAGATTCGCGATGTCTACAATGGAGCGCTCAATCGTGTTCGCTTTCAAAACGTCCAAATCCTAATTTGATAGAACTGAATTGACGTAAAACTTAAAAACGAAAAAAAAGTGTCATTCGGATTACAAATCGGTGGTAAGAATATTTTCGGATAAACAACACATGAGTAAAGAAACTGAACAGAGACAAAGCTTCTAAAGAGCTAGCAAAATTTATACCTATTTTGGTAGGGTTGGCACAATTGAATAAATTAAAAATATAAATGTACTTTTTTTTCAAATTTTTTATTAAAATAGGTTTTTTTTTTACAAATTACATATTCTAAATATTTTTTTTTTATTACTTTTGGTTTTTAATAATTTGTTGTGTCTTTTAATCGAATGATAAATTCTAAATCTAATATAAAGTTTTTTCAAATAAACCAATATGGGAAACACTCACATGGCATATGAAATGTACAATCTTGCAAACGTGCTAATATTTCATTACCAATATTAACATTTTTAATATGAAGATCAAAATATTCGCGAAATTTTTGCTCAAGCAATTCAACAAATTCAATAAAATTGTCAGGAGGTATTATCAAAAAACCTGATTTCACACCTTCATTAAAGTCCTTATAATGGCAAAAAAAGAATCTTTTCCTATATTTTTAAATACTTTTTAAAAACTAAAACAAAAGTATTACTACGTATTATGTGAGAAACTCGAAAACAAAAACAAAACACGCACAACGTTCGAGCGTCGCGTCACGCCTGCACGCCCTGAGATTGACCACTGGCTGATCTAGTTTGAAGCGGTTTCGGCTCATACGTGACAAGCGGCCAGTGGTCACGCACACACACGCGTTGCACTTGTAGTGATGTACCTGTCACAGCGCATTCGTATGTAGCTTTGTCTCTGTTCAGTTTCTTTACTCATGTGTAAACAACTTTAGACGAGCCAAAATCTTAGAGCATTTAACCAAAGGAGATGGCATAGCAGGCCTTTCCCCTCAGGCAAAATCTTGGTCATAGCGATGGTCATAGACTTGAACAAAAGTACCACGCACGGTACTTGATCATTCTGTGTCGCTCGGTCATGTGTTTATGTGCTCCACAAAATGGTGATTTGTTCGGTTTTGTTGTGTTAACGACGTTCAGAAACTTCTAATTTACGTTTCCATGGGATTTCATATCACCTGTTAGTATTTTTGGCAATTTACTACACTATTTATTGATATTTTCGAATTTTAACCTTGATCGTCACGACACTCTAAACGATAGCAAATGTAAACAACGAATACTATATTAGGGAGACAAGCTGTCAACGGTGTCAAAGCTGACAACCACTGTGATGATATTTCTTTTTAAATTTTTTTAATGTCGTTTTTACAGGCCGGGATTCTAGACAGTGATGGGAAAATAAAAGTGAATTGATTTGAATGATAGGTGGAATGAATTAATGGTTCGAAGAATATAAAGTTTAGCAGACATTTATATTACTAAATAGCGCTTACAGGTTTTAAGCTAAGACTTGCGAAAATGCTTATTTGTTATCTACTGTTATAACTCATTAATAAAACAAATTATTTAGAACTATAATGATTGTAATGTATTCTGCTAAAATTCTACAAGAATAAAAGGATTTATTTTAAACTGATGTTACCCACTCATTTTATTTATTCCTTAGCAACTTTTTTTAAGATAAACCAAAATTTGTAAGTGTTTTTACTAACACTTACAAATTTACAATTGTAGTGGTATTAAGAAGAAATGGTAAATTTAATAATTAAACGGAACTAAAAAACTTCATTCGTTCAATAAAAATACCCATTCATTCTTATTGTTAGTGTCACATCACTTCCTCGTCCCCCACCAAAAGTGCCTGAAAAATATGTTCCTGCTAAAATGATCTTGTCATCTCCTTTGGTTAAATGCTCTAAGGCCAAAATGGACCCCGCTAACAGACGTATGATTTGTACGTCATTTGAAAAAAATCAAATAAACACGTAGTCCAATTTCTGTCAATTGTCTACTCTCACTGCACAATATTTATGTTTTATCTCAGATTCACTATGTAGGTTTAAAGTCTATAAATATCTAGGTCTATATGAAAGTAGGACTATTGGGTCATTTGTCTTACTAGTAAGACTAATGGGAAGAAAATTCACATTAGTTCTACTGGTAAGACTACTCGGTAAGACTACTGGGAACTGGGGGAAATATGAATAAGAACACAAATTACCTGACATTGGAACTCCGTCACAAAGACTTGAGCGATTCGGGCACGACGGTTCTTCGTAACAAAGCATTCCACTGAGAACCTGTGACATTATACATTTCAATAAAACCAAAAGCATTCCAAAAAACAAGAAATCCACCTAATTTCACTTAGAGAAGGAAACCGGGTGGATTAAATTACTGTATGTCAAAGCGGGGAGAAAGATTTTGGGAAAAGCTGTCGTTGATAAATCATTCGATTTTGTCTAAAGATAAATAGAAGACGATTTACGTTAAGGAGGTTTTTGCATTATCATCAAAAGACAAAGAAATGTGAGGATGATGAAATTTGTAGGTAATGAACTAATGCTTTCAAGTGGAAAATTGACTAGCTTGTAAATGTTTCGTTAATATTTTCTTCTGAAGAAAATAATGCGGCAAACCTTCCTTTTTTAGTCATCAAAATAGCGCTATGCTTAAGCAAAAGTAATAGCCACTTTAAAAAAACTCGAATTCTATCAATTGTTCTACGAGACCAATTGAAAATATACTATTTTAAACAAACTCGGAATTTCTCAAATTGTATAGACTTTCTAAGTAATCGGGTCCCTTATTAAAAAAAACGTTTTATTTAAATCGGAGTAAGCATAAATATGCAACTAGTTTATCTTCAAATAGCTAGGCTAGTAAAGGTTTTAACCTTAGAATTTCAGTTCCTGGAAGAAGCTTCGTATGTATTAGGGCGTTCTATTAGTGCTCCCAAAAGTCTCATAAAATTGAATGTCGACTTCTTGAGATATCGAGGGTCAAATGTCATTGAAATGTTCTCTTTGCAATTCTTGCTTCCTAATTGTTTGAAAGCATTTGCATCTCAAAGAAAGTTGTAAAAAAATATTCTACAACTTCTGCCTTAATTATATGTTTCAAGCATATTTCAACCTTTTTTGATGAACAAGGAAAGAAAAAACCGCACTGATTAACTGTCTTTGCCCTGTATTTATTTTAGATCAGCGAGAAAAATCCTACAAAACTTGTATTCTACTAATGCGTAAAAAATGCGACATAAATGTCCGTATGTGTTTTGATTGCATGAACTTATACAGTGGATTCATTTCACAGCATCAACAGATTGTGAAAAAGTAACCAACTTTTGGGAAGAACAACTTTTTTTTGTAACTTTTGCCTAAATATTTATTTAACGAAGTTACTTAATAAAAAAATCTAAACTTGATCGCCATAAAGCTCATAGTACGGCTGCAGGCCACGTAAAAGGAAATAGTAAATGCCGATCCAATTTCCTGCTACAAGTGAATGTAAAAGGGAAGAGAATGAAGATTACTATCAGCTAAAGTTCACTTTTCTATGTGTGCTGCTAAAGAATAATTGATTCCTATTTCATTTGGTTACTACCAATACGATTTTTTATGTCTCCATTAAATAGCCGATCCAAGGGCAATCTTTACTAATTATGTACCCTCCTAGTTAATTTTTTTATGCTTTTAACACAAGCTCAAACTGCATTTACCTCAGAGCCATAATGTGGCTCTAAGTGTGTTAGTCTGAAGATTTATTATTATTCGAATATGTGGGGAAGGCTTATGTCCAGCAGTGGACGTTCAAGAGGCGATGATGTTGACAACTACCTGTTTGAACCCGCGGCGATACTTGTCGTTCATGTAGCAGTAGATGAGCGGGTTGTAGCAGGAGTGCGACATGGCGAGCCAGTGACTCGCGAACCACACGTAGGGCATGCCGGGCCAGCGGCCCCACGCCTCGTCGGCCTCGTGGTGCATCCATAGTACCTGTATCACGGTGATGCTGTCCATTACCTGTTTGAACCCGCGGCGATACTTGTCGTTCATGTAGCAGTAGATGAGCGGGTTGTAGCAGGAGTGCGACATGGCGAGCCAGTGACTCGCGAACCACACGTAGGGCATGCCGGGCCAGCGGCCCCACGCCTCGTCGGCCTCGTGGTGCATCCATAGTACCTGTATCACGGTTATCCTGTCCATTACCTGTTTGAACCCGCGGCGATACTTGTCGTTCATGTAGCAGTAGATGAGCGGGTTGTAGCAGGAGTGCGACATGGCGAGCCAGTGACTCGCGAACCACACGTAGGGCATGCCGGGCCAGCGGCCCCACGCCTCGTCGGCCTCGTGGTGCATCCATAGTACCTGTATCACGGTTATCCTGTCCATTACCTGTTTGAACCCGCGGCGATACTTGTCGTTCATGTAGCAGTAGATGAGCGGGTTGTAGCAGGAGTGCGACATGGCGAGCCAGTGACTCGCGAACCACACGTAGGGCATGCCGGGCCAGCGGCCCCACGCCTCGTCGGCCTCGTGGTGCATCCATAGTACCTGTATCACGGTTATCCTGTCCATTACCTGTTTGAACCCGCGGCGATACTTGTCGTTCATGTAGCAGTAGATGAGCGGGTTGTAGCAGGAGTGCGACATGGCGAGCCAGTGACTCGCGAACCACACGTAGGGCATGCCGGGCCAGCGGCCCCACGCCTCGTCGGCCTCGTGGTGCATCCATAGTACCTGTATCACGGTTATCCTGTCCATTACCTGTTTGAACCCGCGGCGATACTTGTCGTTCATGTAGCAGTAGATGAGCGGGTTGTAGCAGGAGTGCGACATGGCGAGCCAGTGACTCGCGAACCACACGTAGGGCATGCCGGGCCAGCGGCCCCACGCCTCGTCGGCCTCGTGGTGCATCCATAGTACCTGTATCACGGTTATCCTGTCCATTACCTGTTTGAACCCGCGGCGATACTTGTCGTTCATGTAGCAGTAGATGAGCGGGTTGTAGCAGGAGTGCGACATGGCGAGCCAGTGACTCGCGAACCACACGTAGGGCATGCCGGGCCAGCGGCCCCACGCCTCGTCGGCCTCGTGGTGCATCCATAGTACCTGTATAATGTTACAACAAAATAAATAAAAAAGATTGCCTTTGTCACTTCTCGAGGAATATAGCTTTCAGTTTTTATATATTTCGATTTTAAGTACTATTTCTGAAGCTATAATAAATATAGAGTTTGTTTTTCTGTTGAAAACTCAAAATTGATAATTAATCTTTTGCAGAGTTCTTAGGTACATAATCATTGGTGAATAGTAATAATCCGAATTAATTATTATTAAGGTGAGTCCACAAAAAAGCACCGGTCAAAATGAACAAGCTTAGAGCTAAAAATAAAAACGAGAGAAAGAGATTTTTATTGCATTTTTTCCAAAGTTAAATATCATGGAATTACCTCTAACCAAAAACCTTACACATTACGACATTTTTATTTCCTTAAAACGTTGATATCGGATAAATATTGGATTTTTAAGATTAAATTTAACGCTTGCCTAAAAACATTCTAGCATTTTGTTTGTTCTTGTTGTAAATACAGAACTTACTATGAATATATTCAAGGGCAGCCAGCAAATAATGAAAACTGCAACCACAGTTACCATCATTTTCACCATCTGCGAAATAAAAATTAGTTAAAAAAAATCTGGATTTTTTATTTAGTTTTAAGTTACTGTATTGGTTTATATACCACCGCCATATCCATTAAGCCAATTGGGGTTTGCGCAAAAAAACCCACCGTTAGTATGTGATCAATATTAACATAATTCGAAAGAGACCAAATTAATTTAAACCTTATAAGGTAAAAGCACCTAATTCCGCCGTATTTTTGCAACATTAAGAAAGATACAGTGATATTAGGGATAGGATAAGAAATGCGGTTTAGGGTAATAATACAACTTTATAAGATAAACGAATTGATATACAATACAATACAATACAAATACTCTTTATTGCACAAAAGAATTACAAAAATGATACAAAATAAAGAAAGGCAAAAGGTGGCCTTATCACTTAAAGCAATTTCTTACAGGCATACCTTAGGTAGGTGAAAGAGATAAATATATAGGAAGGGGATAGGTGCATAAAAAATATATATACATACACATATACACACACACACAAATTTATAAATACACAGGTTATATACATATACATACATTGGTACATACAGGGTGTTTGGAGGTTGAGTAGCCAAATGAAAATGGTGGATAGGTGAGGTTATTAGCTATTTACTTCCACTTATTAAATTTCATTTTGGTTCAAGTTTTAGAATTTATTCGATTTTTAAGATTTTCTTAAGAAAATCCCCGATTTTGTCATTAAAAGTCCAATATAATTTTTATTTACTGTCGGAACCAAACGAAAATAGTTTTAATTTAAAGCCTAATACTGTTTTATTCAGATGAAATCATAAATTAACACAAATCATCTCATATAAAGTTACAGTGGGTTCATAAACTTCGCGGAACCAGTGGGAAAAAAATGTTCAGTCAACTTTGCTACGAAAAAAATTAAAAAATATGAGAGTTTGAAAATTTCATTTGCTTTTAAAAACTTCTACATTTAATACACTTTATAATGATATGCTACATGTAACATAAATAATTAGAAATCTCAACAGAAATAGTAAGTTAGTCCTCAAAGACGCCTGGTAAGGAAGGTAAAAAAACCCTTTAAACTACGTATGTAGTTAAAAACTTCGGTCTCATTCTAACAAAGCTATGCCTATTGGGTTATCTGTTTTGTCACTAGGCAACACTTATCTTGTTTGCGACCTCATGTATAAAAAAATGTTTTTATTTTCTGACTGAAGATTGTTATTGGCCCATATGAAAACTTTATAGCTTCACCGAACTATGCGACCACTAAGGCCACCTAGTTGGATTCAGACCTCAGTTCAGGGCGTCTCGATCATTTCCACTACACTGTTTCCCTTAGGGGCCTCTCTCTGAGGAGACCCAGCAAGAAACTCAACGGGGGTCGGATCTGATAGTCGAGGAAACCGGATGTTGAATGCCGCACCTGCTGGTTGGAGCGGTGTATTTATAGGGAAGATTTAAAGCTGTTACCACTATCGTGTCCACCGGGCCGGCGCGGCAGCGGGCGCGGGCTGGAGGAAGCAGATTGTTTCTTACGGTAATCTTTTGACGTTAGACGTTCGTTTGACGATTGTGATTAGTCGCCTCTTGTGAGGGTCGCAAAGAGCGGATGGTTGGGGTGGTGAGGGGCGGAGTAAAAGAAACTCCTAGATTCAGTCTCCGTGAACCAGTTCTACATGACTTGCAGTTGGTGAAATGATATTTGCTTGCATGCGAAAAGACCACGCTACCGTTGGCTATGACTAGACAGACGAAAGTCAGATAGATAATAGCTTATTTTCAAGTGCCATCTTTCACCAGCAAATTAAAAAAAACAAAAAAAACTTGTAAAATTAGATTTTCTTGCATGCGCAAAGGCCACGCTACCGTTGGTCATGACTTTTTTCAAGCAACATTTTACTCCGACTGCAGAAAAGTGTAGGTCACCGAGAATCTGCGCTGAGCGGAGTTAAACATGTGAAATAGTAGAATCCTCTTCTATTCGAGGCAAGAAAAGTGAAGAGGGAGTCAAATGAGATAACACAATAGGCATAGTTTTGTAAGAATGAGACAAAAGTTTTTAACTACATACGTAGTTTAACGGGTTTGTACCTTCCTTACCAGGCGTCTTTGAGGATTAATTTACTATTTCTGTTGAGATTTCTAATTAATTATGTTACATGTGGCATATCATTATAATGTGTATTAAATGAAGAAGTTTTTAAAAGCAAATGAAATCTTGAAACTCTCATATTTTTTATTTTTTTTCATAGCAAAGTTGACTGAACATTTTTTCCCACTGGTTCCGCGAAGTTTATGAACCCACTGTAACTTTATTTGAGATGATTTGTATTAATTTATGATTTCATCTGAATAAAACAGTATTAGGCTTTAAATTAAAACTATTTTCGTTTGGTTCCGACAGTAAATAAAAATTATATTGGACTTTTAATGACAAAATCGGGGATTTTCTTAAGAAAATCTTAAAAATAGAATAAATTCTAAAAGTTGAACCAAAATGCAATTAAATAAGTGGAAGTAAATAGCTAATAGCCTCACCTCTCCACCATTTTCATTTGGCTACTCAACCTCCAAACACCCTGTATATACAAACTCTTACTTATATAATAAATATTATAAAGATGAATAATAAGAACAACTATACAGAGGAATTATATAAATCACAACACGATTTTTTAAAAACTTCTAAAGTCTTCATTTGTCGGATTCTTGATGGCAGAGCGTTCCACAACCGTATAGCCTTCACAGTGAATGATTCGCCGAAAAAAGTTGTATGGTTAGTAGGAGTTACTAACACCCGAGTAGTAGCACTGCGAAGGACACGATCATGACTCTCATGCCAGTACCTGAACCTTAAGACTGAAGAAGAACTGATCTTTAAGATAATTCGGAGTTTTATGATCGTTCAGCACACGAAAGAGGAGAGAAAGGACATGAGTATTTCTGCGAAGGCGGATTGGGAGCCACCCGAGCTTCTTACGATATTCGGATACGTGATCATATTTGCGCAACCCAAATATGAATCGGATACACATATTTTGAAGCCGCTCGAGTTTATTAAGCTGCTCCTCTTTGATGTCAACGTAAGTGATATCCGCGTAATCTAGGATTGGAAGGGGTATGGACTGTGCAAGCGTAATTTTGGCAGATATGGGAAGAAAATTCCGCAGTCTTCGTACACTGCCTGCCGAGGCAAACATTTTTCTGCTGACTTCCGCAATTTGAGGTTCCCAAGATAGAGTACTGTCAACAATAATTCCCAAGTTTTTTACAGTTGTACTGAAAGGAATCCTAACATCATCGAAGACAACATCATTCAAGTCTGGCCAATTAATTTTTGATAAAAGCTGTCTACTATATTATATACTTTACAAATGTATAATTATTTTTAAAATTTTCAATGGCTTTATATTTAAAATAAAACAAAATGTAAGCTGAGGCGAAAAAGCCTAATTCCGCGGTAAAAATCCTAACTCCGCGGTAGTTGGGCACCTAATTCCGAGGTATCAATTTGTTGAGAAAGCCCGTTTAATACTTATGCAGCAAATTATGCTTATTATCATGGAATATTTTCGAGACTTACTCTGTTTATTGATTCTATGGAATAAAACGTATGTGGATTCTATGGAATATAACACATAGTAGATAATTTATAATCGAAACAACATTTATAAATAGATTTTATAGCCAATAATTTTTACATTGATTTGAACTCTCTAAAGTTTATATAAATAGGAGCCTGAAAGTAAACATAATATTGATAATTTTACCTATGCATTCTGTTGGGTCCCCCCTTATATTGAAAAATTAGCACGGCATTACGTTCCGATTTATTTTCGTTTATACCTCGGAATTACGGCCCGGCCCGAAAATTAATATTTCTAAATCCGAGTAAAACATGTTTTTTAATATTTTTAAATTAATGTTGTTATTTTATTTAAAATAAACAAATTAAATATAATTGATAGTTCTGAAAAGATATTGTTACTAGAACATAGCATTAAAACGATTACAATATTGGTTACGTTTTGGAAAAAAACATCGAATTTTACTCTGGTCATATATTTTGATTCCTATTTAATATGTGAAATATATTCAAAACACTAACACGGAATTAGATTTTCTAACCGAATGTTAATCGATTCTTTCAATTTTATGGCAAGAATAAAGTTAAGTAGATAAGAATCACGTGAAAAATTAAGATGAAATGAACACCATGATTTCCTTACTCCGAGGTATACCGCGTATGATTTGATGTATTTTCAATACGAAAATTCTTAAAAAGTAAGATATAAATACATGTTATTTGAACAAAAACTTAAAGAATAAACGTTGTGCCATTGAATTAATATTTAGAAACCTATCTTATCTGTTAGAACTATAATGATAATCACTCTTCTCGTACATTGAACGTTACGGAGAAATGGCACGAAAATGTATGGCGCATCCTTTCACCTCGTTTGCCACAGCTTAATTGTTTTTTAGTTATTATGTTTTGCGCTTTTATAATAATATTAGCCCTAAAATCTGTTTTTAATTAAATTGTCTTAACGCTGAAAAACTATAACATCTAAATATATGACGGAAACTATAAAAATCTTAGTTTTTCTATTTACCGCGGGTTTGGGTTCCGTTTTTAGAACCCCACGGAGTTAGGTGCTTTTACCTTACGAAGTTTTAATACAAAATTGGTCTTACCATGGTTTTTACACTTAGATTTTGCAATGTTTAAAACAGTAATTTCCTCAGCCTACGCCGTAGTAAAGCCCATACTACGAGAGCTACGGCGTGTATGTCTCGTAGCATTGCTCAAAAAGAGAGCATACTTTTATTTTCGATCGCTGCATCCTGGAGTCCCGGGCGTCGTGCGCCTCGCCCGGCGGCCGCTTGCCCAGCACCACGTGCGCGATCCTGGCGTACGAGCCCACCAGCACCGTCAGCGGCAGCACGAACTGCAGGCCCAGCAGCGCGTACGTGTACTGCAGGCTCTGCGCCGGCGACGACCACTCCTCCTGGCAGATGTCCCTGGAGGAATGCGGTTCTAAAACATCTGACGGATCCTAAACGCTTCTCATTATTATTAACCTGAAAATAGCTGTCTACTCCTTTAAGTATAAACTGCTGAACCGGTTTCGATGGATTGGAAAAATATTGAAAGATCTTGGGAAAAGACAGAGGCGACCATCAATTTAAATGATTATCATTTACTATCTCACAACTCGTAAGAGACGATAACAACTACTTACAACTCGCAGGCTTCGTGCCACGGCGACGGTCTCTGCGGCTTGGTGACGATGGGTATGGGCACGGCGGTGGCGATCGCCCCCCCCCCACACGGCGGCCACGACCAGCTTGGCGGTCGCCTTGCCGAGGCGCGGGCGCAGCGGGTGCATGATGGCCATGTACCGGTCCGTGGAGATCGCCAGCAGCGTGTACGCACTCACCAACACCGACACCGCCTGCGTGAAGTTCACTATCTTACACATCAACCCGCCGAACGGCCAGTACCTCAATATCAGCATCGGCACGAAGGAGAACGGCACACAGAACACTGTCATCAGTATGTCCCCCACCGCTAGGTTCACTATGAAGTAGTTGGTCACGGTCTTCATCTTCGGGGACGAGTGCACCACGAAACACACCAGCCCGTTCCCGAGCAACGCGACGATGAACACCACGCCGTACATCGAGTAGATACAGACTTGGAACATCGTCGATGACAGGAAGTCTCCTGGGGACGACTCCATGACACACACCATTTCATTGTTCGTGTTATTTTCGAAATGAGTGTCATTCTCACAGGCTGACGTCGCACATTCCCCCATGTTGGAATTACCATTTTCTATTCCCACTTTGTTAAGCAGTATAGAGGTAGTTTACAACACTGTTTACATACGCTAGTCGGTGGCATATTCTGGAACAAATAAGATATACAAGCTTTTGTAAACTAATTAGTCAGGCTTTGTTGGAAATTAATCGGCAATGTGCTCGTTCTTGGTAAACAAGTTAATATGACAAGATTCTAATTGCTTTTGCGACATCGTATTTTCATGGAATAGTAATTTTAAATGTTGTTTAAATTATGCTTCCACTGTTAAGGCTAGTTTTATTTTACCGTTTTTTGTTTCGGACTACTTGGAATTTGGAGTCCACAAAACATATTGGATTTATGTTATCTGTTAAGAGAGAGATAGAGGAAAAAAACGAATAGTGATTTGGAAACTTTTGAAATACGACCGACATTTATCATTAGATACTGCTATCAACATATTTAACATATTGTGAGTTTTCCGCTAGTCGTTATCAGCCAATCAAAATTCGACATAACTTATTAAGCACACAATAACTATTTTACTTAATATAAAGTATAAAGATGTTCCTACGTAAGTAGGTAGTTAAGTTTTACTTCAATTCTTTCAACTAAGATACATTTTAAAAAACAATTTTGATTTCAACAAATTTTTTAGCATCATGGTTTTAATTTCCGCTTCTAATAATTTTGTAGATAAGCCACTTTTTACTTTTGTATCAAAAATCGAACCAGAGTCAACTTGCAGCTTTTAATTAGCTCAAATGAAATTAAGATTTCATTCTGATAACATTAATAGTTCCGTAACAAGGCAAGCTTTCTTGGTGTATGCTAAAAGTCACGTTCTTGAATAATAAGACCTCATTACTTCCGCAATTTAGAACCTCTTCTAACGTTATTTAAAACTTGACATTGTCATTAATAATATATAGCATTTAGACCTCGGGTTACTTTTAATATGTATGTAAATTATGGTTTTTGTTAAAGTATCTTTAGGTATACGCTTTTTGATGACAAAGTAATCTTGTTGGTTGAAAGAAAGTACTGAGCGTTCTCATTTTTTAATTAGCGCTCTTTGGATGACGCTTTTATCCAGCTATGGACGGTAATTTTCAATAATTATACCACAAAACCTAAGGTCTATTTTTTTTCAAATTTTCAATTTTTTGCTCAACGAGTTATTCATGTTTATAATTTATTATTCATGATTGTTCAAAAATATCTCAAGCTAAATAAAATTCGTAAAATGAGCACTTAATTTGATCATATTTTTGTACACCTTTAGATGAGGGACAGAAAGAAAACCGTCACTAGAAAATAGTAAAATGTGTTTATTTTATATAATTTTCTCTAAGGCTGTCAAGTTTTAAATAAAAGGCACTAAAAATAAAACAAATCTCCCACGTTTCGTTTTAAAAAACAGAAATAGTTATAGGTACAATCATTTTTTTTTAGGTTTTGGTCATAATTTTTATGTTAAATACACCAAAGTTTAATTAATTATAAGTACCTAAAAAACTACTTATATATATATTTTATAAATATAACCTGATTGATAACACTGTCTTCACGGTGGCTCTCATATATCGATCAAACGAAACGAAACGTGTCTACTCGTATAAAAAACATATCGCTGATGTCAAAAACCGTCGCTAAACGAAATCTGCAGTTTGTGCACATTCCATGGACAAGCCCAACCATTATCTAAGATTTGATACGTTAAAATCCTAGCAAAAGAAAAACATTTTATTCTTAGGTTGGTAAGAGTAACTATTGAAATTAAAAAACCCCTAACTTCAATAGAGAAGATGATTGGAAACTGTCACCAACGTGGGACCCAATACTTAGCTAAATAAAAAAGAATAACCAGCAGACAAAGAGGCAGATAAATCAAGACACCGTTAGCGCCTATTGTATTAATCCGGGAAATTAAACGAAAAATTGCGGCTATGACGGTAAATTCAGATTTTTAAAATTGCAGATGATGGTAAATTCGAAAATCCATTTTTACTATACTCTATGTAGACGTCAAACATCTCTGTCTACCCGTGACCACGGCATTTGTAAAAATGTCGAAACGTCTGAAAATCGAAAATTAAATAATAAACGCGTAAAAACACGTTAAATGAGTTTAATTTCAAGTAATAATGTACATAGTATTAGGTAATATAATATGGAAGTCTTCTAAGAAACGTACGAAGTCACCTTGCCAGGGACAGGCCGAAAATGCGACATAGAAACGGAACCAACATATTGTTTTAAGAATGTATCTTTTTAGAAACAAACTAGAATTTAGTAAGCTCAATAACGATAAAGTGGATAAAAACAAATTTAGATTTCAAAGGACATTTTCAATTATTTCCCGTAAACATGCAAATATCTAAATATACAAACTTTCTTTCCCTATTTCAACATACAGTACAGCGTAGCTTCATCTTTTCCAAGACTCTTTTATCTCTTAACGAAATTTATAAAAAACGGATTAGTTAATACATTTATACACGTTAAGTAAAATATTTAATCGCTTACTTGTGACATCTTAGTAGGTCAGGATGATAAACTATGTTACCTTATTTAGAGGTTATATGTATATTTTTGACACGCAATGTAAGCTCCTATACAAACTGTTAAATTGTTTGTTAACGTGAGCACTGCGTTCATATTTCATAGCCCATAAACAACACAGGCTCGGCAAATATAAAAACCAATTTACTCCTCCAATAAACGAGGAGCGAAATACTTAAAATTGATATAAAAAGTTATGGGAGCTTCATATGGACAGGTACTTTTACATGGTGTCAAGTATCTTTTATAGCGGATTTTTATCAGTTTCTTTTCTGATTTTTTTCACCATAGTCCTGTTTTTAGTTTTGATACTGTATAAAGCAGCGGTGGGCAACCCGCGGCCCACGGGCCGCATGCGGTGCACCGTGCGCCGACGTATTCTTTGCGGCCCGCGAATGTATTAAAAAAATATACATATAAAACAAAATTTCACATGTTTATTAAATTTAAAACCATTGAATTTTTTAGATATATTATTATCACAAGCGTGGCCTGCCTTTGGTCGATTTTTTCACCATGCGGCCCTTGCCTGCTAAAAGGTTGCGCCCATGCCTGGTATAAAGTATGTTTAGGTTATTAGACTTTTAGAGATCAATAAGAGTTACTTTTGAATTTGAGTTTTATACAGAGAGATCTATTCAAAGATAAATTAGTATTGATAAGAACAATCGAGATATGCCTCCATCATTCATTCAATGGTTTTATTCTGGTCCTGTCAATACCGTGCATATTAATTATAAAGCCTTTGAATATTCATTGACGGAATGAATAACGTACTTTTGAAAGGTTTTCAAATATTAATTGAAATCTGAAACTGAACGTCCTTATCTATCATCTATTCTACTTCCTACTATACGTTTAGATGTTTGCTACTCTATCACGCAAAATAGCTGGTTTAAAGAAGAATAACCCAGAACAACACACCAACAAATTCATTAATGAAACTTAATTGTTAAGTTAAATGTAAAATTTACTTTTCACACTTTTAATGTCAAAATAGAGAGTTCTTGCGTGTAGTTAAAAAAGGTGATTTAAAGTTACCGATTGCGAAACTAACAACGAAAAACTAGTAATCATATACCTAGTAAAATAGTAAATCTATTTTAGTGCGATAATAGCAGTGCTATCGTTCGTTAAATACAGTACAGTTATTTTGGCGAATTATAAATTATCTCAGAATTCATAAAGTAATTCTTCTGGTAATAGTGTAACACGTAACATACCCACCTTAAGATTAATGATTCTGCTCTGTATGTTAATTTTAAGTACAAATAAGCGAAAAAATATGTTTTTCTCAGTAAGTGAATTTATGTAAAATTCTTATGAGAAATAAATAATCTTTAACCGTTTATAGTATCAAGGGCTTTCGTCAATTTAATCAGTTTTTGCAAATATATCCGAATCTGTTCATCCCAAAAATGCTTAAGAACAAAAAATATAACAACTTTGTTGAAAATTTTACCTAATAAATGGAGGAGCGCACTATCACAAGCTACTAAAGATTACGGTGTTAAAGTCTACAATCATGTCAATGTAAATTAAGATTATTACCATTAAATATTTTTCTAAATTGATCTCACTAATGAATGACTAAGAGAAATAAGTTTTTTTTCTGTTGGATTACGTTGTTTGATTCTGTTTGATTGATGATAACTTCGTTTCACATTATTTTTAAATTTGGTGGACAGAAAAATAATAAGACCGCATTTGTGTCATTTATAATTATGATTTGATTATAAATATAAAACTATAAATCCCTAATTTGCTTTTTCATTACCTGTTGAATTGTCTAAGAGTTAGGGCGGGTTGTATCACAACTACTTAAACGTGTGTTGACAGACACGTTACAATGGCGTTAACCACTGTCAAGCTAGAAAACGGGTTGTTTCACCAATGTCGGCCTTTAACGAAAGTTAAAAATTAACGATTACGTTGACCGGCCATCAACCCACTGGTTAACGTAACTTTTCTCTTGTTGACAGGACATCTTTGATGAAAAGCTTTTATCAATACCTATGGATTCTGTTTTATTTTCATATATTTTAAATGATAGTAATGATTTACTTTTTAGGGCAACTCGAATAACAATGACGAACAGTTTTTTTTGTGACGAAACAACGCTTTGTATTTGACGTACGTTAAACATCTGATGTAACTTTCAAAAAGTTACGTACGTATGATACGTTAACTATCTGTTTGATACAATCCGCCCTTAGTGTAGAAAAAAGGCACATTTTGCGAAAGGTACGTCTTGCGAAAGGTGCAATCCGAGAAAGGTGCATTATGAGAAAGGTGCATTATGAAAAAAGTGCATAGTGAGAAAGTTTTTTGTATGGGGGCGTTTTGAGAACGGTACATTTTGCGACTGAGCTAAACTTAAATGTGAAAGTTATTGTGTTTAGTGGTTCGGATGTATGAAAACTTTGATGTTTGATTATTCAATTACTTTACGGATTCTGATAAAATGCATGAAAACCATTAGTTTTTGGGCAAATAAAAATTTCAATCCATTACAGTTGGCTTACAATGTAGCCCAACTTTTATCTGGAAAATGAAAATATCTTATTTCCATGAAAAAAGTTATTTATTCTCAGGAAGACCGAAAAAAAGATTGATTTAGAGAAAATATTGTACTATTACGTTTACAATAGACACAATATAAAAAGCTAAATCGAAATGTACGGGTCATTATGCCCGTATGATCGCCAATTATATACCGATAAACGTGTAAATAGTACACTACTAGTAAAGAGGAAAAAAGAGAATACCTATGAAAAGATGGAAGAAGGAAATAAGAAAACAAGCTGAAATAGATTGATTAGACAAATCAAAAGATCCAACTATCCCGAGACAAATGATATGATCGTTCTGTCGTTGAGAGGTACTTTCTTGTTATAATTTTTAATTCCGTCGGTTAAAAGTACCTCTTCTGCTATTCAGGATTAAAGTCTACTTCATACCATGTTTTTGCATAATTAAGTTTTAAAAAAAAACATAAAAACACTTCACACAAAAAAAATACATAAATTATTACACAAGCTTTTATAGTCCTATTTAATAAGCCTCTGAATAGGACCTAACATATAGACATGTCTAAGCCTTCTCATCCCCTAACTTTTTTCAATCTCGCATGTCACGGGATTACGGGCGCAGAAACCGGGGGTTAGCGGTACCAGAAACACTTTAGAAATGTAACGCTTCCTTGACAAACATGTTCAATGCTGACAAAGTTTGACGAACTAAATAATTAAACTGATATTCACTTCTCACAGTTTAGTGGATCATTATATATTTTAGGGGAATTATAAAACGATCGAATAAAATATTAAAATAACGACTGATGATGTCATACTGTTTTAATAACTTGAGCGGTATGAATTTGAGTAAGGGATATTTTTACTAAATTAACGACGAATATTGATTAATAATAATATCCAGAAGCTTTTTTGTTTCCCATATTCTCATAATCCAGATAGAGTTATACCTATTCTAGAGTAGATTCTCAGAATACTTTTTTGTTTCCCAGCGTACAATTTTCCAAGTAAACTATTTCCAAGTTTTCATAATCTTTTTATTTGGTTCCCATATAATCGTGTTCCAGCTAAATTATTTCATTGGGAGCCGCTCAGATAATGTCGATTGTCTTAAAATCTTTTGTCACACATCAAATAATAGGTACGACGACGGGCGAAGCGAGGAGAGGTGTGAGGTTGAATGGTGACCATACAGTGCGCAAGCCGAGCGAGCGAAGCGAGCGTACCGCGGCAGCAGTCGGCGAAGCGCCAAAACCGTAGTTCTTTTTTTACTTATGATTACCAAAACCTTTCTTTTTATGCTTAAAATGTAGAGTTTTTCTGGATATCGTTTTTATGAATTTTAAAAATTGTTGATTTTAAAAATCTAGATATTGTTTGTCTAGATCTTAACTAACTGTATTTCAAAAAATTGTGTTTTACAATTCTAGCCTTCGTGGATTACGGTCATCTGGATATTGCGCATTTAGATTTCGAAATCAAAAAAAATATCTAAATTCTTTTATTCATTATAGATATGTAACATATACTTAATGAACGTCAATGTTACAAACTTCGACTTTACCTAACCGTAGACCGAGAGAAAAAAGCCGGCGGAAAAAAACTCCCAGTGCCTAGAACTCATTCGTCTGGATTCTAAAACGTCGTACAAATGAATAAATGGGCAAATGAAATTCGGAGCTGCGATTAGGTATATGGCAAACAAAACTTCTAAATTAAAAAAAACGGGATTATAAAAAAAATACCAAACGTTTTCGAGATAATGATATTCGGAATATTTAAATTCGGGATTAAGATAGGTAACCATTAAAATACTATCCCTGCGTCTACATTACTAAGTGCGCGACTGGAAATACGGAGGCGGCAACTTCAATATTAAAACAGATTCTATTTTTCTAATTGAGGTTTTATATTACGATCTACTAAAAGTTCACTGTAAGCGAAGTTTGAAAGCTGCTTAATTCATGATTATTGGTTACTGATATTCCATTTGAGATCTTGTGTTTTTTTTTATTTTGATACGATTTTTTATTAAAACTACAGATTGTTTAATGCGTGCGAATTTGAATGGGGGCGGGGCGCCGAATCATGCAGTCAGATGGGGAGCGCCAAAGTTCGCCTAAATTTTCAACTCCGATTATTGGAACTCCGAAAATGTTTTTCCTAAAAATTTTCATCCTAATATATTTTATAAGGTACGTTAGTAAGTGATTACGGTGTAATTTGATGGATCTTATACTTTAAGTTAAAATTGAAAAAAATATGATTTGTCATATTTGCTAAAGTATACATATGAATATTTTCCAAATGCAGTATCCTGCAAATGCCGGGATTAAAAATTCCTAGCCGCACATACACCGAGGATAAATATAGGTACGCTAAGGGAAGCCCGAAGCATGACGTAACGGACATTGTTCCATATTATACGGCACCCTAATACCAGAAATCATTTTTTACATTATTTATAAACATATCTTTCCTGATAAATGTTTTTGAATCATCTTTGGTTTTTTTCATTTTTGGAAATGAAATGAAATGAAGATTCATCATAAGTTGCGGTTAGGTAAACATTTACAAATCTTTAAAATTATTTATTTCTAAAAAAATGTTTACAGTGAGTGTGCCAACCGTGAAACAACCCGTGTTGACGTAATTGTACGTGCATCATAATAATTCATAATAATTTACCTTATGTACCTTGACGATACTTAACTTTAAGTATGTACTTTTATTGTTTTTTTTAATGTTTTTAATTATTTATGTTATTTTATTCTGTACTGTTTTCTCATTCCTCTTCTCTCTGTTTTAACTTATTGCAGGTGTTTCCAATTAATTCGCTGTTTTGTGAGGTTCTTTAGTGCCTTGTTTGGTCCAGAGTAGTCATGCTCGCCTCGAAAGTTACTGGGGCGGTGGCGTTGTGTCAACGGGTCTCTCAACTCCCTCTAATATGCTTGAGTAGGACGATGGCTGGAACACACGTCATACTTGTGATCAGGTGCCGCCTTCAGGAAACGGTCTACTCGGTTCCGAATTGTGGTGCGGGAATTTTCCTCAATTAGTTTACTAGCACTTTAATATTTTTTTTTACTTCAATAATGTTGAGCGTACGAGAAAATAATTTATATGTTACTGTATGTACACTAAATGAATATAAATCTAATTTATGATTGTATAATTTCGAAAAGAGTACCGAGAGTTTTTTTCGCCAGCTTTTTCTCTCGGTCTACTACGGCCATTGCTGATGAATTGGTGTCCCGCCCGTGACATCTTTTTTAATTTTTTATTTTATGCTTTTGAAAATGTATAACAGATTAGGTTTTAATCCTACGTACAATAAAGTAATTTCATTTCATTTCATTTCATCTTGAAGGCTATAGAAAATACCCTAAACTTACACCCAATTTTCACGAGTATACTATTATTTTTTCTTATCACTTCTTTAACGTAAATGAATAGCATAAATAAAATAAAAACTGTATTTAATATTGCACTTGTTGCACATTCGGAATTCAAGCTAAAAAAACGAATACAAAAAAGGTAATAATTAATAATTATATAAATAAAACATACGTTACATCTGGTACGTTTTTGGATAATTTTCGAACGCACGGTTTCAAGTAGGTACAACGTATTGAATATAAATTAATACCATAGCAGCATTAGGAACGTATGATGGCATGTAGTGGGTAGAGAGCTCTAATTAATAGTCAGTGTGAAAGTTAAAACCGCCATTACAGCCGATTTATGAGTGACATGTTTTTGTTTGGATAAATGGACTTGTTGACGCGGTTATTAATAGCCAGTGCAATTAACGAAGAAGCATACAGCCTTAGGTACAGAATATAAAGTGCCTGTTTTGTCTTTTATCAAACATTGAAAGGTGTTGCATCCCGTTTACTTGATTTATTCATTTTATTAACAACTGGCTTTTGCCCGCGACTCCCGTGGGAATGAGAAGTTTTCCCGCGGTAAAAAGTACCTTCTGTGTTATTCTGATGTATAACCTATATTACTGCAAAGTTTCATCCAAATCCATCCAGTAGTTTTTACGTGAAAGAGTAACAAACATCCATCCATACATCCATACTCACAAACTTTCACATTTATAATATTAGTAGGATAATAATAAATAATCGACACGAGAAATTACTATTATATTAGGAAGGTACTGCAAAATGTTTGTAGGTCATACGCCACGCTTTACCAAATATAATGCTGTACTTGACATGCTGCTATTGAGAAACATCATTTTCAATAGATTCATATTCTGCAAAGCAATATCGAAGTATCTCTCAACTGATTTCAATACATCTGAAACCCAACAGTAGGTACTATGACTTCTTTATGGAAATGGCAGAGTAGCTTACGTTGAGAGTGTCATCTGTCGTCCAACATGTGATTAGGTTCAGCTTGCTTTAGATATGTTACATAGAAATATATAAAAAACCGAATTTATCTGGTCGATATAAAAATAACTAGTGGCCGCTCGCGACTCCGTTCGCGTAGAAGTCGGTTTCCCGTGGGAATGCGAAGTTTTCCCGCGGTAAAAAGTTCCCTTAATTCTCTCATACATATATTTTTGGTTTCTAGAACCGTTTTCGCAGCGCACGCAACGGAAGCCCTCAAGGATGAATAATTTTCCCCGTTTTTTTCCCATTTTCCATTATTTCTTCGCTCCTAATAGTTACAGCGTGATGTTATATAGCCTTAAGCCTGCCTCGATAAATGGTCTATCCAACACAAAAAGATTTTTAAATTCGAACCAGTAGTTCCTGAGATTAGCGCGTTCAAACAAACAAACAAACAAACAAACTCTTCAGCTTTATAATATTAGTATAGATAATAGCCATAGTGTTATAGCTGTGACTTGGCAAAGGCAAATTTATATAGTTACGGGTAAAAGATTCTTATCACTACATAGTATAAAACAAAGTCGCTTTTTCTGTCCCTATGTATGCTTAAATCTTTAAAACTACGCAACGGATTTGAATGCGGTTTATTTTAGTAGATAGATTGATTCCAGAGGAATGTTTACATGTATTATTACATAGTACAGGGAAAGGAGTTTTTCTCCGAATTTAACGCGTGCAAAGCCAGGCGGGTAAAAGCTAGTACTCTAGTCTAGACTGTAGTGTGGGAACAGCTTTAAAAGTTCTTTGTAAAATTTGTTCTTTGGACAATACTAGTTGTATTTTTTACTAGAGGCCGCTCGCGACTCCGTTCGCGTAGAAGTCGGTTTCCCTCGGGAATGCGAAGTTTTCCCGCGGTAAAAAGTTCTCTTAATTCTTTCATACATATATTTTTGGTTTCTAGAACCGTTTTCGCAGCGCACGCAACGGAAGCCCTCAAGGATGAATAATCTTCCCCGATTTTTTCCCCTTTTCCATTATTTCTTTTCTCCTTGTAGTTGCAGCGTGATGTTATATACAGCCTAAAGCCTGCCTCGATAAATGGTCTATCCAACACAAAAAGAATTTTTAAATTCGAACCAGTAGTTCCTGAGATTAGCGCGTTCAAACAAACAAACAAACAAACAAACTCTTCAGCTTTATAATATTATAGTATAGATAATTATAATTTAGCAATTTAGAAACCAAACACATTATTGACAATATGTTTATATTATTCGGGTACGTATTTATGAATTATAATAAGGATCAAACGTGGATCAAACCCAGGCTTAAGCTTTAGCAATTTGTTTATAAATTACAACATATAATCGCACGTCTTATACAATAATGTCAGACACAAGAACTCCCATAGCCTACCTAAGTCGTAAATTCAGCCTACCCTACCCATTACCGTTTCGAACTCTCCATTAAGGTAAAGATGTCTTATCAAGCATAATATGACTTCATTCCTAGATTGGCTAAGTTATACGACGGCTATTAACTGTACCCGTCAAAGAATAAAATACATTACCCTGGTTGACCTCCTTTTTTATTACCATGTTTTGGTAACAATACTGTAAAATTATTCCTAGGCCTACCAACACTTAATCAGCAAAACTTTTACGTAAAAAATACTAGTATTAATTAGTCTTAAAAGCAATTATCTAGTTATTTACAAGACTTAGAAATCCATCAATTTTCGTAAGAAGAGAGGGAAGGAATATAAAAATGACGAAATATTATTGGTTCGATTTGTTAACTAACGGCCCGTTCACACATGGGAGTCCGTTTTACTGGTACGTTTTTAACGGATACGTCATAAATTTTTGCTCTGTTCACACATAGGCACCGTATAACGTTCAACGGATCCGTCATTACTGGAAAGATGTGTGAACAGAAAACTCACATTCTATTGGTTTCGCACACACCGCCCGCCACGCACACCGTATATTTATACGTTTCCGTATATTTTTACTGTTCCGTCGTCCAGTATTCGATGACAAAACGGAATGTAATTTTTTTACGGAACGATATTTTTTAATGTATACAGAATACTGTGCTATGTATGAAGTCGCTCATACAACTACATACGCTATCGACGAAAAAAAAACGTACACGATAAAACGGAACAGTAATACGGAGACATGTATGAACGGGCCGTTAGGTCTGAAAGTCAAAGAACATATTTATAAGTGGTACTGAAATGATTTTAAAACAAGCTTTTTTATTGTAAAAGTTAATATTTTACAATTTACATAAAAATCACTTTGGTAGCTATACGTGTTTTTAAACTTTTGTTTTCTCTTTGCATAGTATAAATTAATTATAATATCAGCGTATAAGCTCACTTCTTTTTTAGGTGCAAAACTTTTAATATTTTCATAAATGGTTTAGGTAAAATCAATGCAAAAATAGTTTTTTAACAATGCTTTGTCATCAGTTCAATATTTTGTGAAATAAACGGGTGCGAAGATCGGGCGCGTCTCTAGTAAATAATATTTTATTACACTAATCCAATGGGCACAGCATAGCTACAATACGACCAGTATTAATTTCAGTTTTATTATTATATATTATTTCTTACTAAAACTGTTATATTAAAGCATTCTATTAGTTTCATTTACGCGCTGCTTACGAATAAACACGAAGTTATTTCATATATTTTATTAATTATGATGTGTTTGTATTATAATATTTACAGCTAAAGTTAAAGTTTTGATAGAATAAATCCGTAGGAATGACACGATGATGAAGCTTGAAAAAATATAACTTACATTAAATTTTTAGACATTCAAAGTAAAAGAAATGTACGTTCTTATAAACTTTTTAGTTAAATTATATATGATATAACAACTGACATTATTTTTCGTTTCTGTTAAAGCAGTACAAAGTTTAAATAACTTACCTACATCCAATATTGATATTTTATATTAAACTTTTTATTTAAATCTAGTAGCTTTTTTAACAATGAATCGAACACAAAATATATATTTGAATTATATTTTTCACGGGCAAAAAAACTCACTTTGTTTAAGTTTTATAAAACCATTGTAACTTTTCGTAAAAAAACACTTTTAATTTATTCGACTGTAGGCTGAATAAAAAAAGTTTTATACCACTTTTTTACTAAGGCTTTTAAGCTCCGATTAAGAAGCTCGAGCCAAAGCTTTATCAATATAAAGCCGTCATTTAGGGACAGGGTCTCCACAAGAACTGTTGTGATATAAACTGAGATAAAACCACGACGCATGCGTCAACTTTTTAGCTAAATCTACTTACAGTTCCATTATTCATTCACAAAGTGATTCCACTATTGAGAATCTGTGGAAAATTTTATTCTCTGAAAATAAAATGGATTTGCCAACAAAGCGTTAGTATACGTACAGATCGGGAAAAGCCTTAAACGACGTGCGGTTACTTAAATTTCTCGGAATAAATAAATGGCCGTAGAAAGCGTTTATTCGATTCAATCAATTTCGTGGAAAGTGGTGGTAAAAGAAAAGAGGAATCGTCTTGGATTTTTTTATTTTTTTTAAACACTTTTAGATTTGGCCATTTAAGGTTGTTCAACTACGGACATTGGCATAAGTATTATTATATAAATAACAAACTTTCTATTCTTGTGACGTTTCTCAACATTAGGTTGTAAAACGATTTTTAAATTAACAAACATTTACTTACTTAACATCAAGTGCTTACCACAGGCGAGATGACTTTTAAGCTTAGGCACGTAATAATTGGCAGCCGTAATAACTGAAGTTATATGTCTGTAGACGTGCGTAAAATCCTTAGATTTATGGTTACGTTTTTCCTTCTTATAGCCAAGATAAGTCCTGTTGTGTACATACACTATAAAAACGGTTACCCTGACTTGAAAAGGTTGCTACCCACCTTTATTGTGATCCTCTGAAAACAGACCCATTAAATGTGCAATAAAAAGAAACAAATGACCTGTGAAATGAATAGCGTAAACAAACATGTTTTTCGACGAGTTTCATGCCTCTTTGGGCATTAGGCAAAAGGCGCAATTAACTTAAGGGTCAAAAACTAACTGAGTTACACTCGTACATTCCATTCCATATCTTCTAATATAAAATTGTAAAAGTTGCATGTTTGTTTCTCAATCACGCGAACACGGCTAGTAGGATTTAGATGAAATTAATATACCTAATTAAAGTTAGAGTATGTGAAGTTGCGGTGAAGCTAGTATGAATAACATAACATATATGATGATCAAAACATAGGAAATGTTTTTACCGTTGATTATAATCAACCTCTACTTAGGTGTTCTGGCTTACACAAAAAATGTAGGTTCTCTCGCTCTATTTTAAAATAATAAGTGAATATTAAGTCTATAAACTAAGTTACAAATCCATGCACACGTTTTGTTTGATTCTAATATCTATAAATTTGTTTTACATGTACCCGTACCAACCAACTGTTACATTTAAATGCAGGACAATTGCATTATGTACCAACTTATAAAATACCTCCATATCTATGTTCTGAGGTAAGAAGTAATTTAATCTGAATAAACCATTCTCATCACATTACCTACAGCCGTTCGCTGCTAACAAGAAAATATGGTAAATCTCTTTTGTTTCCTCATAGCTTCGTTGTTACTAAACGTGCTCGGCAAAACAAAGTATAAACTTATTTCATTTGGGTTTGCGTATTCCGACTTACATATCAAAATGATTTTTTTTACCAAACAGCTTTACTAAATAACGTTTTATAACATAAAGATGCAACAGTTTATCTATGAAGAAAAAAATTGTTGAAAACAAACAAAGAAATAAAGATTTGTTTACTCTTAATTGTTCGTTCGGTTACCTTCTAAGCAAAAAAGTTCTTATACAGCGTGTATCTATATGTAGTTTCATCGCTTCAAGATCGCTTAGTGACAATACGTAATGGGGTTAATGTCCGTTTACAGTGGATTCCTTCACATGTTCAAATAGTTGGGAATGAGACTTAACCATTTGTTTCCGGACACGAGCTACCCACAGAACTTGAATAACTTTCTCTTCTTAATGCGCAAAATTGACAACCCCAATTGTTCAGTGTGTGGTCAATCTGTGGAAGATCTGTATCACGTTTTAATAGAATGCGAAAGAAATGATTATTTAAAAGTTCAATTTATGTCAGACGTCAATTGTAATAGACTAGAACTTCAAACTTGTTAACAGTGATAGACTCCTTAGTTTTGTAATTCAATCATTGTATTTAAGAGATTTAGATATAGTACCTACTGTAAGGCTGACTTAATCATTATGATGTATAGCCTTAAGAAAGACCTAAAAAAAAGATCGCTTAGTGACCTTGTTTTATGTGTAGGGTGGCCCAAGGAAACATTTAGTTAAATAAGCTCTAAGTAAACCAAAAAAATTGAAAACCCAATTGTCAGCTGATAATATTACCTAGTAGTAGATTTCATTGTCACTTTATGTGCCAAATGTTTATATTCGACGGGCTACAAAACATCTACTTATCTGTCAAATAGCATTTACGTTTTATTGAAAAATCTAAATTCAAAACAAAATTCAAATTACATATATCAAAAAGCAAGGTTAAATTATGAATCAAAAATAATATTTTCTAAACGTCCTGCACAAACACGGTTATTGTCTCGGTTATGGACTCTTTCTTTACCATAGCAATGATATCCTTCGCATTGAAGCCTTTTTTCATTCTTTCAACTGTACTCGGTACAGAAAAGAGCGGCATGTAGGTAACTACAGCTAATTCATACACTTAACGGAATCACTGTACAGAAACCTTTTCTGTATTGCGACGAAATAAGATCATTACGCTTGATCTTTCCTTTGTCTACTTAATTCACTTACCTACACGAAACCTGCGAGAGATGGAGTTAATTATATAAAGTAGGAGTAGGTACTTACTAATCCACTTAAAAGCGAATAATTTCTTATTTGATTTTACTTAGAATACATTCCTTCCTTATTTTTGATTCTATCACTCAGAGACCGGGATGTGAAGTTAATGAAAAAAAATATTTAATTGTGTTATTCAAAATACCTATTTGCTTTTTATATTAACACAATAAACCTAACACATTCGTATTAACAATAAATCATCAAAAAAATAACCAGTTAACTAAAAATCGAAGGCATTTTTTGTTCTATTTAACGTTTTATTTATCATAATAATAATGAAATAATGCGCATCCCAATAAAATGACAAACTTATCGTCTCAAAACTAAAATACAGGGTGACTTCTAATGTCACGTATTCCTGTTAAGGGGTGATAGATTAGGTCAAAAGCAACTGATTTTGACCAATAATGGTGTATGCAAAAGTTTACCGTTTTTGAGTTATTTTAACTCTTTTATTGAGATTTGATTTAAAGTCAATCAGTTTTGCATTATAAATGCTAATTTATTAATTTTGAAGTTGTAAATACTGGAAAAAGGAACGCGGGCCTCCGAGCATTACGTGACTGGGACTCGAACCCAGGACCTTTGGATGACCGGTCCAATGCTCTTCCAACTGAGCTACCGCGCCGCTGCATGGGTATTTAATTGGACCTCATTTTCTGACCAACAATTTAAATGGAGAAGCGTATGAAGATTTCTTGAGAAATCACTTGTTTCCATTAGTGGAAGATGTCCCATTGGCGTCAGAAAATAGCATTTTTTATCGAATAAGTTTGTAAAAAAATAAGAAACTTATACTTTTAAACGCGTAATTTTAAAACGATTGTAACTTTTAAACATTTTGTTACTTACTAGTGGCCGCCCGCGACTCCGTTCGCGTGGAAGTCGGTTTCCCGTAGGAATGAGAAGTTTTCCCGTGGTAAAAAGTACCCTATGTGTTATTCTGATGTATAACCTATATTATTGCAAAGTTTCATCCAAATCCATCCAGTAGTTTTTACGTGAAAGAGTAACAAACATCCATCCATACATCCATACATCCTCACAAACTTTCACATTTATAGTATTACTAGTGGCCGCCCGCGACTCCGTTCGCGTTGAAGTCGGTTTCCCGTGGGAATGAAAAGTTTTCCCGCGGTAAAAAGTACCCTATATGTTAATCTGATGTATAAGCTATAATACTGTAAAGTTTCATCAAAATCCGTCCAGTAGTTTTTACGTGAAAGAGTAACAAACATCCATACATCCATCCATCCATCCATCCATCCATCCATACATCCTCACAAACTTTCACATTTATAATATTAGTAGGATATTAGTAGGATATAATATAATATATAATATAATATAATATTAGTAGGATTAGCTAATAAGAAAGCACATATTGTAACTTAATGTAAATAAATTAAGATATTATAAAAATATCGAACCATTAAGTGCTTATTTACATTTTTTTATTTTTATTTCAACAGATCTAATATAAGAATATAAGGTAGGTACCAGAAAAAGATAACAATTATTAAAAATCGATTCAATAGTTCTAGGGATTACATCTCACAACTTTAATTTTACCTTTGTATATTTTATTAAAAATACTTGAGTTAGTATTTAAAGAACCGTGGTAGTGGTTGGAACGTAGCAGCCAACTATGAACAGTGTCTCAGAGTAATCAGAGCAGCCATTTAGATCAATACACGCGGTGAATTGATAGTGCAGGCTGGTCGAAAGTTCGAGAATGTTCGGGACCGTCCAGTGGTTGGAACTTAACCACGGTTTCTTTGTTTGTCTGTTTGTCGTTGAACATGTAAGAGGCTTGTCAATCCACTGCAGGTCATAGTTTTTATTACTTAAAATTATTAGATGCTACCTGCGACTTTAACTGCGTGGAATTTGTCGTTTTTAGTATCTCTATAACAAATTTCATAAAAATCGGTTCAGTCGTTTTGTAGAAAAAGCAGAACATACAGACACAACACATTTTTAGTATTTATATTATTAGTACCTAAGGATGTATGGCTGTTTGCAGTGCCGTTTTTAATGATTCGATATATTCATAACTAGTAGCCGCCCGCTACTCCGTTCGCGTGGAAGTCAGTTTCCCGACTGAATGAGAAGTTTTCCCGCGGTAAAAAGTACCCTATGTGTTATTCTAATGTATAACCTATATTACTGTAAAGTTTCATCCAAATCCGTCCAGTAGTTTTTACGTGAAAGAGTAACAAACATCCATCCATACATCCATACATAGTCACAAACTTTCACGTTTATAATATTAGTAGGATAGGGAAATCAAGGTCAAACAAAGATATATTTTCAAACGCTAGCTTCAATTAAAACTTTTCCACTAGGATAGATAGGTACCGAAGGCTAAAAATACATAAGTCGAAAAAGACACGCAAATAAAAATCTCTTAAAAGTTTGGTCGTGACTTTGAGACGAAGTATTAAAGAATGAACACTACCCGTGGACCTACTATTCAATGTGAAAAATCCTGAAAAAGAAGTAAAACTTACTTCGGATCTAAGTTAGTAAGCGACTTTGCTTCATCACGCTTTATCAAGTAACTTACATATAAAAGACAAAAAACTAACAAATTAACTTTATTCTTACGAAAAACTTACCCCTTCCAATACGTTTTCCATGAAATGATTAATTTCGTTCGTAGCCACCGTATTAACACTATCACCTATAACAAAATAAAGTTTTCACTTTAAATACCTAACACACTTCACATTTAAAAAACTCAATAGGTACTTATTAAAATATTCCGGTTAATTCACTCACAATTACTTATTTCGGTAGTAAAAGAAAAAGTTTGCACGAAAAGAAAATTCAAGAAACAAAACAATTGAAAGAAGAACGCGGCATTCGCGGCATTTTGAATTTTTTTTTCTTCCGTGGTCCAAGCTGCGGTCCAAAATGCTACCGGCCAGTCAGATTTTTTTCTTTTTTTGTGGCTAGCACCATCGTTGAATTATTATTCTTTTTTATTTGCTCGTAAGTGGCTATCCACATAAAGAAAAAGTAGGTACCTATGGTCCATAAGGCCCTTACCTAACTTTGCAATGAACTAGGAACTTATTAAGTAACTAGTGGCCGCCCGCGACTCCATTCGCGTGGAAGTCGGTTTCCCATGGGAATGAGAAGTTTACTCTATAGTTAACTTTAGTGTTTCTTTACCGATTTGTATAATTATATTTTATTAAAATAGTTAATAATGTTAACTTTTTTAACTAGGCATGACTGAGAGGAGAGTGTTATCAACGTAGGAGTAGACAAATAAAATCAGAAAGCTTCGAACTGCTAAGGGGCTGTCCATTAATCATGTGAGGCTCGAAAGGGGCCCCTCCCCCGGCCCCTCCATAAAAAATCACGAAATATCACAAGATGGGAGGGGGGGTAAAGTAATATATCACGTATACTAATTTTTTCGGCAAGCGCGCGAAGCTCATCCGAAAAGCGGCGTTACATGTATTTATTTTTAGTCAAACGCTGTCTACCTCTGAACGTTTATTATAGTAGACTGTAAAATTAGCTGACACTTATACAAGTATTTAAAAAATAGATAGGTACTTTGCTGGTACGAAAAATACTCGTGATATAGGGGGGAAGGGGGAGGGGTACAAACCAAAAACTTGAACACTCAGTTCAGACGTTTGAACCAAATGGCAAGGTCTAAATCTCAATAAGTACAAACCCTGTGCTGATCGATTTTATTTTACGATTTAGTAAAAAACTTTAAAGAAATTAACAATTTTCTAGGATGTGATCTTACAGATTCATCTGGGTTTGAATGGAACACTCAATTCATACGGCGTCTGAACTGACTGATCTCCAAAACATAAGTTTAATGAAAGAATCACAAAAATATGATAGATTTATATGATAGTTTGACAATTATATGAAACAATTCGGAAAATAGAAATAATGGCTCAAAAGTTGTTCGTTGAAAAATAAACGAAAGTACAATTACTTCAAAATGTTTGAACTGAGTATTCCATTTAAACTGTTTTACAGTTTACACTAAACTTCGAACATTGAAATAAATGAGGACAAAAGTTGTTCTAGTTTTTTGCTAAAATATGAAATATCAACGTGTAAGCGTTGTTTGTCTGAATCGGAGCAAGGCGTAAATCGGAACGCTGCCTGTATTTTGATAGGTGACGCCTGACGTCGATAATGACAATGACAATGACATCTATCAACTCAACTCAATCAAAATCAAACAAATAACCTCAAATAAACAATTAAATAGAATAACTTTTGATTAATTAAATCAGAGGGGGAAGCGTAGGCGCGCTAACTCGTTTGTTTTTTATTTTATTTTTTCTGTTTTTTTAAGCTTATTTATAATTATAAAACTATTATAAGTGGCCTAAAAAGAAGATTTATTGCCCATAAAGTACCAAAACAGTCATCAAAACTATTATAAACTAACTATGGAGGAGAGTCACATGAAGAATTTCCCTCTTACATTTGAAAACAACCGGGTAAGTATAAGAAAAAACTTGTAGTTGCTTCATAAATTATTAACCTGTTTGATTTTAAGTGGGTAACCAAATTTGTATGTGACTTACTACTAGTTCCTTATTCCTAAGCTTTCACTTTCCAGTTATTTCTAAAAGTGTTAAAAATAACCTTTTTTTATATATTTATGTTAGTACCTACTTTTTATTTACGAGTAGTATAGTAATAATAAACTGTATACTCACTCTTACATAAATACTGTCTTGTTCTAGATACACAGTATTTCTAACAAGATTATGCCATATTTCTGTAACACTATAAACAAGATTAAAATTATTATTGCTTCCATGTTCATGCAACTGCACTTCACAGTCATTTTCTTATAGAACACATGTTCTTTTTATTTTTCATATATTTTTTGTTTGTGACCTAATGTTAAAAAATGTAGTAAAAAATAAATTCAGCAAAATTCTTAAAAATGCCAAGTTATTTAAAATTTCTGCCTGAACTTTTTATCAATCAATTTTATACCTTTCTTGACATAGGCATTATTATGTGTTCATTTGTGGAGTCATATATTTATCCTTTAGTTGTGATCAAATGGATGATTTTGGTGACTAAATATGGTGGTATGCTGACATTAAAAACTTATGATCATTTCACAAGTGGAAGTGCGCCAAATTCTCCGTCAAAATTAAAATTTTATTATACTTTGCAATTAAAAACTTGTTATTTCGAAACTAATTCCTTAATTGCCCAATATAGTTTATCACATATAAGTTATGTTTCTGAACAAGACAATGAATCTGCTTTTAGAGATAAATGGACTCAGGTACCAACAAAATTATTTTTAATTTAAACCTTTTCTGCCCTTTTTTCCGATTTCCCTTATAAATAGTCTTATTTACTGGAGGGAAAGAACTGTAAATACGAGTTATTTTTTTTACCAAAGAAAAAATCTTGCCACGGAGCCTTGTTCCTAAAAAATCTTTTTATTAGTTATTTGGCTAATTAACTTGGTGAAACCCAGCATAGCTAAAATATGTATAAAATTAATGTATTTCCAAAACTGCCCAATCAACTTCAAACACCAAGGCAATAGATAACTGGTTTATCATTTTTGGCAAGTTGCTGTCTAATTGTTGTGCAATCTTAAAGTAGGTACTTAAGTATGTTTTCTACGGCAGAAATGATTGACTTTAACATTATAATACCTAAACTGTAAACACTTAGTTATAAGACCATGCATACTTTAATACCTACATAATGTATATTTTGATTGTTCTTCATCTTCCATTTAAAAAAACATATGTTTTGGTATCAAATAAATAATTATTGCTTAATGTTCCGATAGCCATCATATACCTAAATCAAGTTGAAGAACATTTTTTACCAGCAAAAACATAGTATTTTAACTTTTTTTTTACCAATATGAATAAATTCATTTACAACTCATTTTCATCCATGCTGTAACATCAATAACTAGCCTTCTACCGGCGGCATTACTCGCGTGGAAATAAAATTTCCGTAAAAGTCACACTCTGATAACATAGCTTTCTACCCGTGATGGATTTTTTAAATCAGTTCAGTAGTTCTTATGAATTCCCCTAACAATCAAACTCACAAACTTAACCTCTTCATAATATTATTTATCATCCCATAGAATATTCTTAAATAAAAATTTAAGCCTGAACATTTTGTCCTAGCTCTGCTACTGCGGGCAAGATTGTCAACGTATACCTACCGCCCTTGGCAACATGTACGGCGCTAAGACTCTACACTTGGATCTAAGGTACCTATATACCTACTTATAATTAAATCCTTTACTTATTCTTAACATTTTGTTGTGTAGCTGCGACATCGTGATATGAAATTCACATGTTACCGTATGCAAATAAGAATTAATAATTGGCTAAGTTCAACCTTATGCCCTCGCAATACGATGAATTTTAGCTGGAGCTTACAACTTTTTACAAGGCTTTTGAGCTTCTGCTACGAACGGTGTTTCCATTATGATAATCATGTTCACCTAAAATCTCATTCGTAAAACAAAACACATTACAGTTAAATGTAGAATTAGACAAAATTTTTGGACAAGGACTTTTTGTTTAAAATAAACTTGGTTAATAATCTCATTAAAGCAAATATAAATGTTGGTGTCGGTCGAACGGACCCTCTCAAGCATAACCTATCCTAAGTTGGTTTCTACCTGCTGCAATCGTTTGCGATCCATATTAATTAATGACACAAATGATATTTGAAGATACAATACTTTGATACAGTATTCATTTGATCACCGAACGGTGAATTATTAAAAAAAAACGTTCAGAGAAAAATAACCCAGTGTGTGTATTTTCCATAAGCTTTTTACTTTAAATAGGAAAACTATTTATTCGTTAAACTCCTACGAGCAATTCAGTAACAAGTTTTTTTTACCAAGCTTAATTTTACTAGGAATTTACTCCACAACATAGGTATGTAAAGACTTATTCAACCGGGAAGTTGCAAATAATAATAGAGAACTTTTGAAAAAAAAAAGTTTTTCTAATAAAGAACTTGGGTAATGTAATAGCTTCACCAGTTTACGACATGTACCGTGTTTCCGTAAATCTTCGTCTCAGAAGCTACGAAAAGCTTTCAGTGTGTCAAATAATTCACTAGGAAAATAGAAATTTACACGTGGATCCTTAAGGTGAAGGGCGAATACAGGTGAAACCAATGTTCAATTACAACGTACACTCTCCATATAGCGGTATCCATCAATTTAATTGGTAAGGGCCCCAATTTGGACTTATTAAAATAAAATTAAACTAAAATTATTTCTGTCCTTTACTTTTACTTGGTATATCAAAGATAAAGATATTTTACCTACGCTCTTTAAGCTGGTTATGCAAGCAAAATCGGCATGTGCTGAATACTAGTTTAAAGTGGCTTATAATGCTGCAAGTTTTTTATTATATCATTGTATCGTTGGTTATGGCTATATATTTTTAGTAAGATATTTATTCCGAATAGAGGCCAACGTTGATGTTTAATGTACCTATTGGAAAGTTACGTTGGACTTTCTTTGTTATAAATTCGTTTTAAACCGTCAATTCATTTATTATATAAGTCTATCTTTATTAGCACTGTCACTATGATAAAAAGGGTCGTCCCTTTGTTGGGCTTATTCAATTTTATCACAAACGCCTAAATCGTTGCGGGCGTCACCTCAACACCTGGCGCCGAAAACTGACAAAGTGTTTGTAGGTTGCGGGCAGAGGGGTGTTTAACGTTTAACTAATCATTTATCTATTTACGTATCTATATACGTATATAATCCTAAACCACTGCTGCTGATCGATATTATTAATCCCAATCCAATGGATGATATCCTCGTAGAACCAAATTTTCTGATTCTGAGCTTTTATTTTCTCGATTTCGAATAAGCAAACGTAGTTTTTTTGTTGTCTTTTAAATTTATTAAAACTAGAGACAACAGGAAAAGTCGTTGATAAATATTTTACAAACATACATTTAATAACATACCTTTCTTAGGTGGAGGTAGGAGGTGTAATACCTCTCGCAGGGTATACAAAGATCTCTGATATTTTATGAGAGTAGTAGCTTAAGTAGAATACTGTACAAAGAATATTCATTGGCTATAACTGTCTACGAGTAAACCTTACATAACGTACTCTTCATTTTAAAGTGCTCCATGATTTCGCACACAAAACCTTGCCAGTACGCCACGAAAAATCATCTATGCTACTTTTTCATTTGAGAAATTGCCTATAGAATAATATTGGCATATAATGTCGCCGTCGAACCTAGAGAAAGTCAAAGTGTTCATCGTAGGGCAAGGTCATGGAATACCGATGGCACTCCGCCACGACCCCACTGAGTTGGCAGACAAGCCTTATAACAAGCTTTTAATCGAAAACGTTTTCCAAATATTACTTAGTAATTGGTATTGAAATTAACGATGTCCATTTAAAAAGTAACTAGAAGGTAACTAAGATTAATTGCTTGGTAAATCGCTTGAAATTAATCAAATCTTCCATACAATTTACAATATCTTTGAAACAATCAGCTAAGGATCACCGTAATTAATGTGCTGATCGTAATCTGAAATTCCAAATTACAATGCTCAGTAGAGTTGTTCCATAAACTGTACACAATATTAACTTCTAGATAGTTTAAACTGGAGGATGGAATATCAATCAAGTACCTATACAAATGTGATTATTTGCAAGTTCAAATATAATGACGTGTGCCATAGGGAAATGTTTTGTCATCAAACTGTCCGCTTTTCTCTCGTCACTACCCTAGCCTCGCAACTAACTTTCACATTATGATTTATAATAGCAACTCACCTCGGTTTGAATAAATAGGACGCATGGATGACGCACAACGTAATTTGTATTCAACGAACAGGGTCCCTTTTAATCTGCATAAAATGTTAACCTTAAATAATGTAAAAGATAAGTTACACGCTACAGTTGATGAGCTACAATACATTATAACGTTTTAATACGTCTGGTTAGTTGGAAACTTATTAAAACTTATTTTAACTTTATCCTAACTGTTGTTAAAATAGTAATAGTTAAATTACCCGCCAGACACATTCGTTAAACTGTGATTAATTCAGTTTTTTATGTTAAACACTGTAGGTAATTCTTAAATGGTTTTAAGTCTACAAGTTTGGTGAGTCTGATATGTAGTATACGGGTGTTAAAAGACCATCCGAAGCCCGAAACCACGTATTCTTGAGCCTAAATAGTAACTAAATTCACTAACAACAATCCCAGAAAACTCAATTTAAAAAAGTTATTAAGGATTGAAAAGTGATATTCGCCGCTTGAGGTCATCGCTCACACATTAGCTAATGGTTCAGGACTAATGGTTTACATAGCAAATAAAACTAAAAAACTATTTAATTTGAAATAATGCGGAAATCTAATGGTTTAAATGCAATTTGGAATAATTAGGTAAAAAAATAACCAAAAAAATAATAATTTTTGCTTTTAACGTAACGAGTAGGTACCTCTCCAGCAATACCTAGTTTTCGTTTTCGGAAGCAGTCTTTTTGCACTTCGTATACTTAGGTTCTTAGGGTTCCGTATCCCTAAAAGAAATAATGGAAGCCATTATAAGATTATTACATTGTTTGTCTGCCTGTCTGTCCGTCAGTCACCACTCTTTCCATTGAAAATCGTGAAGGTATCAAGGTTGAAATTATTATCAAATACTCGGGTTACCAATATAAATAAAGGGTTACACTATAAAAATCAAAAACCTGTAAGGAATTATGAAATTCAGCATGAATTATTGTTAGGAAAACCCTGAAACGTATCTTTGAAAATTACACCGCAAAAAATTATGATTGGATTAGTTTTAACTGCAGTTGCCGGTATATGACGATAGCAATATTAATTTAGTCTGCTAATTTACGCGCCTGGCTAGGATAAATACCCAACAAAAGTAGGTCGATAATATTGTGTTAGCCAAGCATATCATTAAAAATATAGGTTAATAAGTTTAATATCTACAGAGTTTTATAATGCGCACATTGCTCGCTCTTCTATTATATAGGTAGTTATACTTGTATGTGGTGGATATCTATCTGCGCTTAATTGCGCATTATGTTTATATACCTAAAATAAAATCAATGTTTGAAATTTAGGTTTTCATTAATTATTATTGTTTTTTAATATTTTTAATCAAAAACCAGCAAAAATCAATGTTTCTTTAATTGCTTAGAACATACCTACTTACGCATTGGATCTAACGCCTAACAAAAACATCTTGTCTAGAAAAAAATATTTTATAAACGACTTTTTGAACTTACTGAGTTCCAATACCAACTGTACCTAAAGCTACGTAATCTTAGCTCCAACCTAACCAAGTACCCCATTTCCGCACCGCTTCCGTGTTATATAAATTAACGCCGCTTTATGTTGACAGTTACAACTGCCTGAAGACCCTGAAAGGGCTAGACAAGTTCACCAAGCTAGAGGAGTTAATTTTAGATAATAATAAATTAACCGACTCGGTTACTTACCCGTACCTGCCGAGGCTAAAGACGGTCTCGCTAAATAATAACCAGGTGAGTGAAAACTTTATACACTTTCTATATTAAAATTTCATGAAATTTAATATAGACAACTTTCCCCTCTCCCCTACTTAACCCTCTTGTAAGGATGATTGCTCCGAAAAAGGCGTCAATATCAAGTTTTTTACATAAAGTTGTGTCGAAAACGAACCGCCGATTGTAAAAAATATGAATGCTTTTTATGCTATAAAAGCTAAAATATAATATTGAACAAGATGTACTTATAGAAATTAGTGACAAGTGGCAGCGAAAGCCGGTGTAGGAGACAACATATTTATTTCTATATCAAACTATACTATACGCAAATACAAACTTCTTAAAATACTGTATTCAAAAATAGCTCATTTATTGCCACATAAAGCATAAAAACAACATTTGGAAAAAGCAAACAATTATTTTTTTATTAGGTATTTTTAAGTGTTCGGTAAATAACTCGACTAAATAGAAAATTCTATATTAATAAAAAGGTTTTTGAGCAGTGTATTTGAATAATTTACGACAAATAATAAGTAGATCCTCAGGTCCAAATAAACATGCAGTAGTTTTATGGGTGCAATAAAAATCGATTTCCTTTTCGATTTGGTTTGAGAAATTGAAACTCTACCCTAGCGATGTGACACTAAAACTGGCAAGACACTGTAGTCTCATTGTTTTTGTTTTCGTTGTTTTATTGTGTGTTTTTTTACAGTACCTACTTAAAATTGAAATGCTTCAGAGTAAAATGCTTGAAAAACCCGTCATAATTGTTGAATTTTATTCTCAAGTGCTTTTGTTGGTTTCGTTACTAAACGATTTTCTCGCTATTTAATAGACAAAGATAATAAAAGTAATTCAAGTAATAGATCAAATGTACTGCGCATCAATTTCTTAGTATTAAAATACTCTTATCAATAAGTATACAGTCTTAATACTATCAACCTTCAAATAATTAAATTCCCAATATATCTGTATCTAAATTGGCACGACCCAGAAAACGAACCCGGGGTTACCGCTTCACAATTCGGAAAACATTCCTCTAAGCTAAGCTATGGAGGTCGTTATTATATTTTGTCATATTCTATTTATATTATGTGAGTCTCATATTATAAACAATCCGACAAATCTTATCAGTATTCTATGCATACTAAACTAACCATTATGTCGGGACTCTATTTAAATAAATTTACTTCGCTTTATTTAAAACTAGACATCCGTATAAGGTTTTCTAATTAATATGAATACATTCAGGGACTTATTCAAGAACGCATTTTAAAATTTAAATATCATTTATCAATTTTATGTGACGGCTTTAGTAACTAACAGAGACGAAACACATTCTTCTTTTCTGATCTCAAAAAATTAAAACATCCTACTTATATTATAAACGTGAAAGTTTGTGAGTATGGATATATGGATGGATGTATGGATGTTTGTTACTCTTTCACGTAAATCTACTGGACGGATTTGGATGAAACTTTGCAGTTATATAGGTTATACATCAGAATAACACATAGGGTACTTTTTACCGCGGAAAAACTTCTCATTCCCAGGGGAAACCGACTTCCACGCGAACGGAGTCGCGGGCGGCCACTATTCATTCATAAATAAGTACGTTGGGCATTTTATGATTGCCTTTTGCTGTTGGAATTATTTAACTACTTTAGTTGGACTGGCTAACTCTGAATTAACAAACCTACTCTCTACGAATCTTAATCTAAACTAAAAGATATTTTAAGGGTACGTTTTACTGTATTATTTTATTGTAGGTATCACTGCGTTCGCGTAGAAGTCAGTTTCCCGTGGGAATGCGAAGTTTTCCCGCGGTAAAAAGTACCCTATATGTTATTCTGATATGTAACCTATGTTACTGTAAAGTTTCATCGAAATCCGTTCAGTAGTTTTTACGTAAAAAAGTATAACATCCATACATACTCACAAACTTTCATGTTTATAATATTAGTAGGATGTAAATCAGAAACATACTTTAAGTAATATAACGTTATTAAAACTAAACGTACTAGTAGTAGGCATAGTATAAAGATAGGTCGGTACTGTAAGATAAGGAGTAAGGCAGAATACAAGAAACGCTACCGACTGCCAAAAAGAAAGAAAAATCGATCCGGCATTCGTCACACGAAAAGTCAAGTCATTGTAAGTATTGACTTGTCTCTACATTGTAGTGACAAGTCAATACATTGAAGATTTCTCCTGAAATTCGTTCCAATAATTGGGCTACTCTCTAATGCAATGTGTCAATAACTATCTATAATCCGTTTCGATAAAAAACAGATAAAAAATAATTAAACGCGGCGGTAATTAGTTACAATGTTTTTTTTACTCTCCAAAAAAATGACTTGTTTTCTATGTATTACCAAGTAGCAACCAAATACCGTACCTAGACAATAATTAAAGAATACTAATTAAATCAACTCTTTATGCATTGATTCTTTATGAACAATATTACAATGTATACAACATATTTTTTTACAATGTATACAACATATATTTTTAATCCGTAGCATCAAATGCTCGCGTTGCAACCCATAAGGTTATTTACATAGATAACCATTAAACAAACTCCGAACAAGACTTCGTCTAAAAACAATGACACTTAAGTGCTGAGTTGCAAAAAACCCTTAGTCGATTAGCATTTGCTTATTTTCTGTTCATTACACTAGGACTTCCTCAATACTTGTTTTAAGTGCTTTTATTATCCATAGGTATTCACCTTCTTAGTATCAACTTTAACGATGTAATTATTGCAATTTATGAGTTTAACTGTAAGTAGTTTCAACAAATGATAAATATTGTTATGATATTAATACATGGTATAAGTGCTATCGTGTCGTGTTATTTATTAATTTATCAACATGCTTTTCATTGATGTAACTATAATGGTTATTGTTTTTGGATAAGTTATTTTGTCTTTATACATTATACATTAATCGATGTTACATTACTCGATTGTTTTACCATCAAAGACTTCAATCAAGACGGTATCTTATGAAAGATACAAAAAGAGAAACTTACAAAGAGTATCGTATATTCGTGTACCTACTTTTACCTGATTGTACTTGTACCATCAATGGCTCTTGTATGTAAATATTTCGATAGGTAAACTTGGAAAGCGTTGCGACATTTTGTATTAAAAAAATGACTTATTGTAAATCTACTTCTTTTTCGGAATTGGTTAAATTATGATTTACTAAAGCAAATGCGAAAACCACAATAAAAACATCAATAGCGTTTAAGTGTTATTAAGTATGTGTAATCGGAGAGTAAACTATGTATTTCAAAAAATACCTACATTTTTTTTTCAAATCTGTCACGGCGAGTTACTTTACTCCACAAAGGCGCCGACGAATTGAAACCCAAATTCTTCAAGTTTGTAAAAACCTTTCTGGTTCATAATATTCCTTATAACTTCTATATTTCTCCTGCTAAGATATATTTGTTTGAATTTCAAACTACGTCTTTTGTTACTATATTCCTCTCAAATTGAAAATAAATGCTTATTTTACCATTAGGTCCATCTTTAGCTTAACTTAATATTTTTGTCTTTAGCTCTTATTCTGATAAACACTTTGATTTATTTACCCAATCCAATTACGTTTGAGTGCAAAACTTTCGGGTATCTACACAATCCCAAAAATACCACAATCCATCTATCATATTTCGTATTCAGACCGGGAAAAATAAAGGTAATATGCATTTATTCTGATGGAATAAGTATCTAAAAGCTTTATCGGTTTTCTATTTATGGAAAGCATTTTCAGAATAAGTACTTACTTTTATTGAAAGACTATAAAGTCTATGCATAGACACCACCCACACATCATTTTACTACCAACCAAATAGGTATTTAAATTATATATAAAATTCTCGTGTCACAATTCAAGTTACCTTACTCCCCCGCAACGGCTTTACCGATTTTTACCAAATTTTATATGTATATTCAGCAGGTCCGAGGATCGGCTGCTATCTATTTTCCATACTCCTAAGTTATAAGGGTTGTCCACCCCTTACATTATGGCAAAACAACGTTTGCCAGGTCAACTAGTAAAATCTATTTTACTAGACCAGAGAATCACTGTTAGAATCAGTTTTAAAATTGTATATTATTTTTAGTATTCATATTATATGTATACTTTTGATAATAAATCCTACTAATATTATAAATGTGAAAGTTTGTGAGGATGTATGGATGTATGGATGGATGTTTGTTACTCTTTCACGTAAAAACTACTGGATGGATTTGGATGAAACTTTGCAGTAATATAGGTTATACATCAGAATAACACATAGGGTACTTTTTACCGCGGGAAAACTTCTCATTCCCACGGGAAACCGACTTCCACGCGAACGGAGTCGTGGTCGGCCACTAGTATTATATTATTATAATAAATCGTTTTGATAACCGTCTAATCTAACGGTGTACTTAGTTATATAATAAACAGTTTTATGTTTTTTCTTTGTAGATAACAGACTTGGAGGCATTTATAGACAAAATTAAAGAAAGCTTTCCATCTCTGACATATCTTAGTTTGTTGAGCAACAAGGCATGTCCGCACCAACTATCCCATGCCGACAAAGATGACTCCGATTACCAAAGATATAGGTAAGAATTTACTTAGTTTTAATATGGTGTGTAAGGATGATAGATCAGTATTTATCGGCGACAACAAAGGTGTTGCCTGTTCTGGGATACAGGATGGATATACCTACGCTTGAAATTTAACTTTAAAAATGTGTGTCGGGATTTGCCATATTACTAACATGTTGATCAAAGCTTTGAACAGCTTTTTAATGTGCTTAGATTTAACTCAATTTAAAACGATCTACTCCTTTACACACAGATATTACGTTTTATACAAACTGCGTAACCTTCGCTTCCTGGACTCGCGCGGCGTGTCGTCGGGCGAGCGTCGCGAGGCGCACACGCGCGGCGAGTTCATGCGCGTGCGCCGGCCGGCGGCGGACGAGCTGCCGCCGCTGCTGCACGACCGCCCGCTGGATGTGCGGCCGCTGAGGCTGGAGCTGGCCGCGTTGGGCAAACACAGAGGTCGGGAATGTTATGAAATGAAAATGAAAATACTTTATTGTATGTAGGATTAAAAACTAATCTCTTATACATTGTCAAAAGCGTAAAATAAAAATAAAAAAAGATTTCACGGGACACCCCTACATTCATCAGCAATGGCCGTAGTAGACCGAGAGAAAAAGCTGGCAGCAAAACTCTCGGCACTCTTTTCAAAATTATACAAGTTAGATTTTGGTAGTGTACCTACTATGATACAGAAAACAAAAAGCGGGTTTTTTTTCCGGTAGAACATTTCATTGGGCCGCAGTTGCAACTACAGGGTGTAAAGCTAGTTGCTACAAAACAAATAAGATACATTTAAAAATACTCTTATGAATTCGATTCAAAATTCCAAAAAAAAAACCTACTTTTTGCTGGAAAAGGCAAAGTTAAAATAAGCAATTATAAAACGTCTAATTGCCTCGCGTTAGATAACCAGTGTTAATTTATTTCAGGAGCCTACGGCAGATGCAATTACAAGTACACCGGCAAACATTCAGAGGGCAACAGGTTCATAGTCAACAGTGATTTGTGACCGTACAACCTACAACTTCTGTAGAGCAATTCCATTTCTATATTCAGGGGTTATTAAGATAATTTACTGAAGGTGTTGACTATTACTTACTTAGTTTGTTAAGTCAATTAAAGAATAATTGTGAATAAGCTAAAGAAAATACGAGTAGATATACCAAGGAAATGTAGGATCAATAACTAGTTATTATTAAAAACTGAAGAGTCTTACGAATTTGGATTAAGAAACAAATAAACTGGTCACAATCTAAGTATAATTATGAATATTGCATTTATGTGGTTGTTAGTTCACATAAATACTGACTTATTTTTTATTGTATTAATAAATTGTTTTTTACTTAACTTCTTGTTTTGTTTTTCTTTTCACAAATCGCTTTAATAATTGTTAAAATAGGAAGCCACTTTAAAGTGATAGCCATCATTGTTCCAAGCCATTAAATCTAAGTGTTCTTAATGGTATAAACAGTGCCCTTTCATGGGCACAATGGCAAAAGTAATCCATCACCCAACAATTAAAAGGGATTCAATCAATTACTGCAAAAGTGCCGTTCATTTGAAGGGGAAAAACAAACTTGCATCAATTAAACATTAGATGAAATTCAAATGTTGGTAGGTATTCAATTGAGTGGTTAAACAATCAAATAATACAGGGTGTGCAGGTTTTCAACAGACGATAGTATTTTGTTCGACTTCTTTTTTTTAAGTATGCATGGGCAGATTTAGATAAAAGCCTGTACTAAAAAAAACGATTTAATATTTTTAGTAGATACTTTCAAATAGATTTGTGGAATCTATGGACCATTACATAGATAATTTGTGGTTATTTATTATAAAAAGATATATAAGAATAATTTAAAACGAAAGGCTTTCTTGTCAGAAATGTGGTGAAGACACTTTTAATAACTGGTAAACAAAACCACTCATTGTAGGAACTCGATGACCGCGTCGTGATAAGGGTTGTCAGGTCATTAACCCTTGAGTGGCATTCAATCAACGCGTTCACAGAAATTTAGCCCCATTCACAAAGGATGATAAAAGATGGCCGCGAATTTTGTGACAACTATCCTATTAACTTGCTCAACAATACGTTTATTTTATCGTTTTTATTGTAGTCGGTAATAGGTTGGATTTTTTGTAAACCTATTTTGTCTCTGTCGTTTACAAAACATGTCACATTAGATTGACAGTGACAAATGATCTGTTTGTTACTATAGGTTGAAAATGTGTTTGGGAAAAAGGCGATGAAACCTTAGATAGCTTGTCTAGGGATTAAAAGTGTGACCTTTATCTGCGAGCTTTCAAGCAAAACTTTTTTTTGAGTTCTTAATTAAAAAAAACAAAAACAAACAATACAAGTTCTTTCTAACAACATAACAAAATAACAGCCTCAACATAAGGAAGGATACAGAAAGAAAAATACTTTTGTATTTATGTATCAATATATTTTATTATTCATATGATGAATATTTTTGAGTCGTAGGAATGCATGAAGAGGTTACACATTACGTAAAAATAAATTAAGTACTAAAATATATTAAAAAGTCCTATATTACATCGCTACGATTTATCAAATAAACCCATTTTATTTTTAAAGTGTACTATATTTATTATATTATTTTTCAACTTATGTACATTTAAAATACCTAAGTTTCTTGTTTTATCTACGTTTTATGTACACCGAAATTTTAAATGCAGATTTTACTGATAAATACTTGTTTGTTTCTTATAATATACATTGAATAGTCCATTTGGCACACGGAGCTATAAAAGCGGTTATGTCTAAATATTTGTAAGATCTTTTGTTTGTTAATTACACTAGCATTTCAATACTATATTTTTGTATCTAACCCCTTTTACAACTCTGTGAAAATGATTCATACAAAAGCGAAGCGTTAATAATTAGACGAATGATATTTAATAAATTTTAAAGCGTATGAATTTATCCATTAATAATTTTGCCTAATATCAAGTACAAATCTATGATTTGTGTTTCCATCAGTGGCACAATTTTGTGCACTTAGAACTAATAAGTTTGAATTATTGAAGAAAAATCACTTACATTTTGCAATCTCGAAAGAAATAGTTGAGTAAATACGTATGATAAAGATCATTTTATGCTATATGTATACAAGCTTAATGAATACAGAACACTTCAGTTTGAATGTGACCATTTTGTGCATTATTTAAAGCCGTTAAAAGAAGATATGAATGTACTAATCATTAGGCAGCTTCTATCACATCGCAACTAACACTATTATTTCAATCTTATAGATAACTTAGTTTTATACTAATCACATAATGTCAATACGTAACATTTCTTTCCGAATGCTGCATAACATAGTTTGTGTATTATTTTAATACGTGGATCGGTGAGACACAACCAAAAAGGCCAATTATTATGTTATAAATAAATCTGAAATAGGCAAATATATAATATACAATTCATGTACGTATAATAAAAAAAAACATATGTGGATATGTTTCACGAAAAGGTACAGCATCTTCTTAACATATTAAAGGATTTCTGTACAAAATACAAAAATATATTTTATTGTTACACACTTATTATGAATAAAATATGGCTTCGACAATAAATACTTGTGTACTTCTTAAAAACAATGGACTCAAGAAAGGAGCGACACTTATTTAGTTCCATTGTAATACTTACGAGATATATTACGAGGGTAAAACATTAAATACTAAGTTTTGTCTAAAGCAGGGCAATGTCAGTTTTCGATTGTATTATAAGCAATATATTTTGAAACTTGAACATCATAAATTAATTTAAATAGCTTCTGTCACGCCCGGCTTCTGAGAAGCCTTGGCTTTTGTCTATCACTAACAATGATTTTAACAGTTTTTATACTACGTATATTCCGAATCACTCTTCTGGAATGTTACATTAAATACGAAAAATCACTCGAACGCGCTTAAATACCAAAATTCACTTTCCAATGTGTGTGATTTATACTGTGCATAGCAAAATGGCACGAATATCGTTGTTACTTACAATCTAAATTTCATTTTTACTTTTCTTCATAATGAGGCCTGAATTATTATCGAATTTGAATCCCTCTGTTAGGTTAGGCCTCTAATGTGATACTTATGGTATATCTTACAGGGATGTTCACTCACATGCATTGAAATGTATATGTTACGGCTAATACCCGAAGTGCGGCTACACCTAGTTTTAGCCGGTTAGAAACATCAATAGGTTAGGTTAGGTTACTTTTTTGATACCACCCAGAAAAAGGAGTAGCGGGACTCCGTTGACTCATGATTCAAGCCAGTTTTTATATACATAGGTATATATTTTTTTTAACAGTTTTCCATATTACTTCTAACCGGCTAAAACTAGGTGTAGCCGCACTTCGGGTATTAGCCGTAACATATACAAGGACAGAATTTCAAATAAATGTTTAGTCTGAAAGTTTCGAAAAGGAATATTCAGTTTCACAATACATTCTATATAATAACCATTCGATTATTAATGAAGGTACACAATTTATACAAAAATATGTACACATGCAAATATATAGAACTTTGAAATTCTTTCCTTGTATACATTTCATTGCACGTGACTTTACGTCGGTAGAGATTTGCCCCAGGATTGTGAGCCGAATGTTCCACACAATAAGAGTTAGACTTGCGTGACGCAGTGCGCTAACTTCTCTAGCTCGGCTTGCAGCGCGATCCTCTTCTCCGACTCTAAAGCTAGTTTAGTGTTCAATTCTTCGATGGCAGCGTTGAATTTTGTATTTTGTACTTCTAACAGCTTTTCTAAGTTTAATATCTGTGAAAATACAAAACATTTTTATACACCATATTAAATAAGTTTGCCCTATTATCAAGTCAAATCAGTCTAGTAGACTCGAAGATCATATCATACTACATCTATATCAATCTAGTATAAACTTACCCTATTATTAAGATGCGCTATCAAGGCATCGGTCGTATCATTTTTATCGCCCTTCTGTGATTGCAATCGCCTCTCCAAAGTAGAAATCTTCCTCTCGCCACTCGATTTCTCTTCTTTTTCAATCTTCTCTATCGTGCTGGACCTTTCAAAGAGGCTCGTTCTGCTCACGATGCTATCGGCTGTCTTGTCGAATATCGTAGTATGTGGTTTTTCTGGGGTTATATGTGGTTTTTCAGGGGTTATATGTGGTTTTTCGGGGGTTATATGTGGTTTTTCGGGGGTTATATGTGGTTTTTCTGGGGTGATGTGTTGTTTGTTGGGTGATTTGTCGAGTTCCGTTCGTACTGAGGCGGAGGGCGGAGCGGGCGCAGGCGGCTTCTTGATCTCGTCCAACATTGATGAAAAGGTCCGACCTTGAAAAAACAAATATTATCCCATTATAAAGTTTCCTAATATCGGGGGATTCACTTTCGCAAGAGATCAATAGGTATTCATTAAAATACATTATTTTTCTTTAGACCAACCTTCTAACTTATCCGATGTTATTTTCGTAATACGAGAACCTTTCACAATTTTTTTATTTAGTTATTACAGGAAAATACATATATCCCTCACATAATTGTACAATAATAAACAGTTTTTTTATAATTATTTATAAGTGAATTAAATAGTTACCAGCGGCAGTAGGTGAAGTTAGCACGGCAGGTTTGGCTGGAATCTCCGGCTCACGAAGAGTAGAGTTTATCTCCTTCCGATTGGACTCCATTGAATGCTTCACTTTAGACTGCAATCAAAATGTATATCACAATTAATAGTCGATAAGAGGAAAAACAACAACAAAATAGTATTTAGTATATTGTATGGCTAATATAAAATTTTAAAGCTAACACCGCTGCCTTCTGTTTTGATTATTTGCAGCTGATTAATAGACGATACAAAACTGTTGTTGTTTTGATACACACTTAAGTATAACCGGCAACAAGTGGTTCAAATTTAAACATAGTACTTCAAAACTAATGGTGATAACTAACGGCGATACATACCTCTTCGAAACTCTCAAGTACCGACATTTTCGTGCTTATCGATGACGTGCTTTTAGACATCTCTATAGAGTGTGATGACGACTTCTTTTCTTCTAGGCCGACTTCTAGGAGCCTGTTATAAAAAAATATCCATAATTATTAGTTTCTAAATAAAATAAAAAAAAATCCATTAAGTCAACTACTTTAAAATTATAATAGTATTGTATTAGTTTTTTTGTTTTAAATGAAAAAAAAAACACTATAAATTACCTAACTTATGGTTGTATTGACATATAATTAACATCATTTGATGTGGTTTTCCCTTTCTTTCAGGATTGTTTCTTTTTTTAAACATTCGGCATATGTTGTTTTAAGTAAGTCAAAATTCAATGTTTTGTGAACCAGTCGGCCAAAACTACACAACTGCGAAGCCTGGTCACTTTTACATAATAATTTCATTGATCACTTGTTTTATAACTTACCTATCCGTGCTCCCACTATTCTTACTGCCCATACTAATGCTTTCATTCGACGTCACAGATTTAGATTTCACCTCCGTGAATCCTTTCTTGGCTTGGTTTAGTTTAAGTTCGGCCATCCACGGCGCAGTTTGTTTCTCCCACTCTCTCGCTCTCGGCTTTATTGTCATCTCTTGTCCCTTTTCAGGGGTCTTCTCCGCTGAAACGTTGGCCGAAGACTCATCGTCTATTTGTGGGGTTAATGCGTGAACAAATAAAAATGGAGGACAAAACAATGCGGGTGTAAAAGAGTTTGATGGCAAAAAAAAGGGTTTAACCAAAATAATTTTTTTAATCATAGTACCTACATTATTTAATATTGTTTTAGTGAATTGTCACAATGGAATGATTGACCGTAAGAAAATCCAAGCGGGTGGGAAAACTGCATACTTTTATCAAACAAATAATAAACAAAAACAGTAGGCATCAATCTAGACTAGGACATGATAAAAACCTAAAACCACAAGGCGGTAAACATAATAGAACAAAATACAGTTACAGTATATGAAACTGGTATTAAAGCAAAGTGACAAGTAACAACATAAAGTAATAATTATATTTTTTTTACCTGAATGTCCATTACTAAGCCCGGGTCCTATTACTGTGTCATCTCTTAACACTTGGCTTGGCGGCCTTCGTCGCGGGGCTTTTACTCTACAACAAATATTAAGATATTAATTAACACTTTAAATATGTTCCTAGAAAATTATGTTCAATAATTTTATTACTTTGAACAACGTTTATGAACTAGATATGTACCAACAACTCTGATTCAAGATGAATATTAGCCGAAAAGGCACTTTCATCGCACAACAAGAAAGTAATAAAGAGCTTTATGATTGCTTTGTATTAATTTAACTATTCGAAAATGATTCAAGTACAACATTTCAAATCACTCTGGGACAAAATTCACTAAAGAATAACTGAATATATAAATAACTAGCTTTCCGCCCTGCGGTTTCACCTGCAACTAAATATTTTTTCCCGTGGCAATATCTTATGGAACCCTATTTTTTCCAAAATAAAATATAGCCTATGTTACTCGTGGATAATGTAGCTTTCGAATGGTGAAAGATTTTTTCAAATCGGTCCAGTAGTTTTTGAGCCTATTCGACACAACCAAACAAAGTTTTCCTCTTTATAATATTAGTATAGATAGATGTATAACTTACCTAGCTGCCCTAGGGTCGTTCAGTATAGAATTCCGTTCAATATGGTCGAATGTGTTAGTATTGGATGGTTTAGAGCCGGCGCCGCCGTCCGTGCGGTCCCAGGTTCCATTGCTGGTCGACGACAAAGTGTTTGAGGGGGATTTCTCCTTGTCCCTGTCTTTATCTTTATCCCTGACAAAGAAAAAACATTTTTTTATGATTTTTGTCGGTACTTTAAAAAATTACAGAAAGGGAGTAGCATCCTTCGTAAGAAATGTTATTAGTAAAGATTATTTTACCCATGTTTAAACAAGCGGACATACAAACACTTGATCAGACTGATAAATCATAAACCTACTTACATACCTAACATTAAATATTACACAATTTATAAATATAGTCATGTAATATCACGATCGTGATATTGCGCTTAAAAACACGAATTACTTCTTATACTTATAATGAAATATTACTTATGATTACTGTTATGAGTCAAAGGATTTAATGACATCATGCGTTTCATAACTTTTTTATAGATAAAATATCACTTTTTAACTACAAATAATGTCTATTTGTGCACAAGATCTTTGGTTAATTTAAAAAAAAGGTTTATGTATTGAACATTCAGGACCTACATCCTTTGTTTAAAAAAATCTAAATGAAGGTGAAAGCCGGGGTAAAATTCATTACGTAGTTATCGGATAAACATACAAACAACACATTTTAGCGACTTTGCTCTATAATATTTAATTAGTAAAGTTTTATTTGCCTGCTTCTTAATTTACTTGTAGTTGTGGTTGTTAGTTAAAAATGGTATAAATTTGTAAAAAAATGAAAAGCTTTTTCATATTCGCCGCTATGTTTCCAAAGAGTACTTAAGCAACTTTGTTTTATTCTACGTATACAGGGTGTCCCAAAAGGTTACGTAGCTGGGAAGGGGGGTGGTAGGGGTGGTCACAAGGGTCACCAGAAAAATAATAAAAAAATTCCCAGAAAAATAAAAAAAAAAGTTTGAAGTATGTTTGTACTCCAATCTTGAGAATTATACCGGGCAGTAACATCAAAGCAACTGAATAGACATTTAAAAATGTATTTGCGTACGAATTTGAGACTATTGTTTTTTGATATTTTTATTTTTGCAGGAGTATTGTTCCCGAAAAATATTTTTAAATGTCCTAGTATGATTTTTTCAAATAAGTGTTATACCATTTTGGAATTGCAATAAAATTACCTATTTTTTTAAGTTACTCGCCGGAGTTGCGTAGTACGTTTTTTTTTCAGTACGCTTGGAGGAAGTTGAGTGAAGTCGTGATTACTAAGTCCTTGACTGGACAATAACTTAATTTTCTTTAAAACTTGGTTAGATATGTATAGTTTTTTTTATTTCAATTTGATAAAGGGTTATTGACGATTACATAACAGGTTTTTTTTTTCAAATACAGCAATATCTGTAGGTACAGTAAGCAAAATAGGGTAACAAGGTGTAAAATTTTTAGTTTTTTAAAATATGATTTTTTTTTATTGAAATATCCAGAGGGGAATTTTTTTATTATTTTTCTGGTGACGCTTGTGACCACCCCTACCACCCCCCTTCCCATCTACGTAACCTTTTGGGACACGCTGTATAAAAAAACTAGGTAAGTTAAAGTTTATCGTAATTTAAACCGGTGTAATATTATTAACAGTGTTTCATTGTTTAAAACCCACTTATTTTAAAGAATGAAACCACTTAAAACGTTACAGTTACTTATCATTACTAAAACTAACATCATTCTATATGTGTAGACAGTGTTTCATTGTTTAAAAACCCTTTTATCGATGAAAGAAACCACTAACCCATTACAAAGAGTTGAAAATGTTACGAAACAAACAAGCCCCGACTTCCCACCTAGACGAAAGAATCCCAAAGCACTTTAATTACTCGTTGGATTAACCATGTAAATACAAAGTATCATCATAATATACAGGGTGTCCCAAAACTCGACGTCAACCCGAAACCGGGTGACAAGGCAAGTCATGCTGGTTATCAGAAAAATGTTTAAAAAAATCTAAGTCACGTGTTCTCAAAATTATTGGCATTTTAAAAAAACACGCAAAATTTCACACCCTGTGACAGTGTTTTTGCTGCTGTTGCCACAAATGTTCACTTTTGGAAACTTTTTTTTTTGATATGTAACCCTGAATAATGCTTCTCTAAACTGTTATCAACATTTCAAATCTAGCTCCTCGAGATTGCATAAAAATAGGACTTATTTCCAAGAAAAAAATTAAAAATTAAAAATGGCCTAGTTTTAACTGTCTGCATTGAAAAAAAATTGTACTACGCGAGTTTGGCAAGTTGTGACAAAAGTTGGCGCATTTAGTAAGGATTCCAAAATGGTATGACACTTGGCAAATTGTAGCTGCTATCATGAACAAAAAAAAATATTTCCATGAAAACCCATTTTTAACTTTTTTTCTTACTTGGTTAAAATTGCAAAGCTTATCGTTGGTTACATTGGAGCCGCTTCCAATTTACACACTGATTAAATTTAACTGAATTGTACATTGTACTGATGTACTCGTCTATCTTTATTGAATGAACAGATTGTTCACTTTTAATTTTTTTTTTTTAGTGTGTGCATTGGAATAAGCATTTATTGTTAAAGGTTTCAATTTTAAATAAAACAAAATTTTAATACCAATGTTTATTAATAAAATTTACAATAATTCTTAAAATGTTATAATAAGTGTTCGAAATGCCTTCCTTCGGCGGCAATACAAGCGCGACATCTTTTTAAAAAAGATCGAGCTATCTTTCTAGCGTATCGTCCATTATTTACAAATTGAGCTGCTTCAGCTATTCTCTGCCGTAATTCATGTTCACTCCCAATGGGCTTCTCGTAAACTTTTTCTTTAACAGCTCCCCAGTAAAAAAAAGTCTAAAGGATTCAAGTCCGGTGAACGGGCCGGCCACGAGATTGGTCCAGCCCGCCCGATCCATCTCCCAGGAAGCTCTTCATCGAGGTACTCTCTTACGGGGCGAGCAAAGTGCGCTGGGCACCCATCTTGTTGGAACCACATTTCTCTGTAAATGCTTAGCGGCACGTCTTCTAATAAATTTGGAAGATGGTTTTGAAGAAAGTCTAAGTAAACCTCGCCAGTTAATGCATCAGGCAACTCAAAACGACCAATTATTTTGCCATTCAAAATTCCGGTCAACATGTTAACTTTGAATCGGTACTGGGACCGATCCTGTCTCGTTAAATGAGGGTTTTCAACACGCCATTCATGCAGGTTGTGCATGTTCACGTAGCCGTCCTTTTTAAAAGTTGATTCGTCCGACCATAAAATTTTTGTTAGAAAAAGTGGGTCATCTCTGTACCTCTCCAATATCGTCCGGCAAAAATTCACCCTATTTTGGTAGTCACCGGGTAATAATGTCTGTACTCGCTGTACGTGGTATGGGTGTAGGTCATTTCTTTTTAAAATACGGTGGGCTGAACTTTTGGGCACTCCGGTGTTCGTTTCAATAGCTCTTACTGAAGTACTTGGGTGTACTTCGACAGCCTGTAGAACTTCTTCTTCCATAGGGTTGGTGGGTCTGCCTCCACCATGCGTTTGATTTGGGAGGCGGCCTTCTGAGAAGAGCAACCGATGCACATTCGTAAACACCCGATAATCGGGGTAACGAGCAGCGTTTGGGTACCTTTCGCGGTAAAGTCTGGCAGCAGCACTGGCATTACACCTGCACTCACCATAAATAAGGTGCATATTAGCGTATTCGCGAGTGGTATACGAAGACATCTCGGCACTTGTCACACACTCACACAATAGTCCAGAGGAAAGCAAAGGTCGTCGTTAAGAGAAAACAAACAGTCCGAATCTAAATCGCAAGCAATCACAAGTCCATAAACATAGCCAAAAGTAAACAGTACGAAATCAACACAAACGAATACGAAAACAAGCGCAGTAAACGAAGGAACGTAACGTACTGACTGGTTTGTAATGTGTATCTATAATAGCGAATACCTGGCGTCACTCTCTGTCTCTCTCGCACTTGGTAAAATGACTCTCTCCATCTCAGTCACTTTAGCGTCCATACCTGTCTCGCTCGCACTTGAGAAGGTGACTCTCTCCGTCTCACTCAATCACTTTAGCACAAATACTATCTCGCTTACACTTCCTAGAAAGACTCCTTTGTCACTACTTACAATTTACGACTCTTTGGAAAACCTTGGGCCCATTAGAATATTTTTTAACCAGGTAAGAAAAAATTGTTGAACACTGGATTTTTACGAATTTTTTTTTTTGTTCATGATAGCAACTACAATTTACCACGTGTCATACCATTTTGGAATCCTTACTAAATGCGCCAACTTTTGACACAACTTGCCAAACTCGCGTAATACAATTTTTTTTCAATGCAGACAATTAAAACTAGGCCATTTTTAATTTTTAATTTTTTTCTTGGAAATAAGTCCTATTTTTATGCAATCTCGAGGAGCTAGATTTGAAATGTTGATAACAGTTTAGAGAAGCATTATTCAGGGTTACATATCAAAAAAAAAAGTTTCCAAAAGTGAACATTTGTGGCAACAGCAGCAAAAACACTGTCACAGGGTGTGAAATTTTGCGTGTTTTTTTAAAATGCCAATAATTTTGAGAACACGTGACTTAGATTTTTTTAAACATTTTTCTGATAACCAGCATGACTTGCCTTGTCACCCGGTTTCGGGTTGACGTCGAGTTTTGGGACACCCTGTATGTGGATACAGTGTTTTATAGAATTTATGAAAGAAAATGGGTTAGCCATTACAAAGAGTTGAAAATGTTACGAAACATACCAACCAACCTAAAAGTTAGAATCCCAAAGAACTAGAAGAAGAAATTAACCATGTGAACACAAAGTATACTTACTTATCCTTATCCGATGAAGATAACATTTTATTCTTTAACCCGGATAGTAGCCCGCCGACGGACGCGACCGGCGTCGGGCTTTTCTTTAATGGCAACGGCGGCTTTTTAGGCTGAAAAAATATCTTTATTTAAACAAAAAATACTTTGTAAAATACTTACATTATAACAAGATTACAGAGAATAATGATCAAGCAAATAATGTTAGTAATTTGTTGGTTTGTGATTGAATTGGGTTCCAATGATTTTATCATATTAAACAGCGCTTAACAATATAAAAGGATTATCAATAACTACTCTATGTTTCTTTTATAACCATTTAAGAGATATTACGATTAAGATATTATCTTGACTAATTTTAGTTATAAAACGAGTGTTACATATTATTAAATAGTGCTAAATAATCTTTAAGTTGTTCTACTCTACGCTTCTTCCATAGATCATAATTTCAACTTTTCATTGATAAGTGTGTGTAAAGACAATCGATTAATAAAACACACATATAATAAGCTAAACACATGCAAACCAGTGTTTCAGTCGTCCAATTTTGAACAATCGCCTCCAATTCGGTACGTAACTGTGTCATTTCACTTCTGTTTGGCAAACTATGGTATATTACAGCTTTTTTATTTATTACTGAATTTTGATTTTCTTCGAAGTCCGACTGCTCTTCAATATGGATTATAGGAACCTGACCGACATTTAAAGATATGGCTTTTAAAAACTACCTTATGGTAACTATGTTTTTTTTTTATTATAAAGGCATAGACACCATTCTATACGCTATACATATAAGTACAATTTAATTTCCACATTGTAACAAAAAAAGTGCTTAAATTGTCTCTTTTGTAATTTATCATCATTATCATCATGTTTCTTTAATTCTACAATTTGGATTGATACATATATTATCATTTTATACTAACGGTCGCACAAATTGTAACTCCGTTATTAAAAATTGCCTATTAAAATTGCGTGCGTTAGCGGTTGCTGTAAAAAAGTTAAGTAATATCTTATTTTTTCATGAAATTCACTAGACATTTCTATCTAAACTAACAAAGAATAAATATCATTTTTTCCAAGCCCACAACAATATTATGACTTATGTTTACATTCTATTACAAAATAAACTTCGTTCACATATTTTTCTTCATGATGCATAAATTAAAATATGTGATAAGAATCTTAAATAGAAATTGTAATAATTATGTGTTACACTAGCGTTAGCTCGCTACTTTACTCGCATGAAAAAAAGGACCCTATGTGTTACTCCAGGTTGAAGTCTATCTTTATACTAAATTTCATCTAAATCCAATCGATAGATTTTACAAGACAGTGTAACAAACACACATACTCACAAACTTTCACATTTATAATATTAGTATCAATACAGGTATAGATACTAGTAAAATTGTTGGTGTAGGTATTAGTTTGGTATGATATGCCTATTAGTAATACATTTTATACATAAAATTCTCGTGTCACAATTTTACCTTACTCCTCCGAAACGGCTTTACCGATTTTTACCAAATTTTATATGCATATTCAGTGGGTCTGAAAATCGGCTACTATCTATTTTTCATACCCCTAAGTGATAATGGTTGTCCACCCCATTTTTTTTTAATATGGATTAATAACGTTTGCGAGGTCAGCTAGTATTAGTATAAATATAAGTATAGATATATTAAAATGGTTGGAGTAAAGTATGGTGCAGTTATAAGTATGGTACGATATGGCTATTAGTATAGATATTAAAATTCCTACTAATATTATAAACGTGAAAGTTTGTGAGTAAGTGAAGATGTATGGATGTTCGTTACTCTTTCACGTAAAAACTACTGGACGGATTTGGATGAAACTTTACAGCAATGTAGGTTATACATCAGAATTACACATAGGGTACTTTTTACTGCGGGAAAACTTCTCATTCCCACGGGAAACCGACTTCCACGCGCACGGAGTCGCGGGCGGCCACTAGTAGATATTAAAATACATATTTTGTATATAGTCTAGATAATATACATATTATATGGTCTAGATAATATACATATTATATGGTCTAGATAATATACATATTATATGGTCTAGATAATATACATATTATATAGTCCAGATAATATACATATGATATAGTCTAGATAATATACATATGATATAGTGTAGATAACTCACGGGTTCGGGCGCCGCGTCATCCCTCGCGTCGCTGTGCGCGATCTTCTCCGACTCGCCCTTGTTTGTGTGCGTGACTGTACTCTGTGTGCTAATCTCCTTGTTCAGGAGATTGTCTTTGTGCGAACTACAAGGAAATATTACCAAGGATTAGGAAATATACAAAAGATATATTTGGGAAAAGGAGAAATGAGTTGGTAGAAAGTAATATTATTTTTTGGACACAAAATATTCTTTCGTTTGTTGTTAGTTAATTTAAAATTACTACAAAATTGAGGATATCATTTTTGGAATGATGTTTCTGTCACATATTTTTTTTATTATTATACAAATCATTAATGTTTAGTTAACGATAAAATAACATTAGCCTTACCTTATTTTAGAAGTGGTGAGTTCCTTAACTGACGAGGTTTTTTCTGAATATTTGTTGAGTATTGGATAAATGTTGGTAGTTTTTATCGGAGGCCGATCCGGCTTCTTATCATCAAGGGGTGTTTCTATAACAATATCAATTGAATAAATTACATTTGAAATTGCAAATCTTAAGTTACGAATTATAAAACATTTTACAGCTTCATATGCTCAAATTAAGGCAGCTGTCCTCAAAAACTCAGCTGGCAAAGTTGATCAAAAATATACTCACTCAAATAAGGAATTGTACATTTTACAAAAACGAAAGGCCTTTCTATAGTTACGCTCATTTTGAAATACACGATAAACGACCAGAGAACGCAGTTTCTTTCTTATGACTGTCGCAAGAGTCACTGGAGACAGCTATGCAAAAAACTGTCAACTGTTTGTAAATATCTTAGCTGACTAACTATAAATAAAGTATTAATTCAATAGATAGAAAATAGGTCTGTTAGTAACGGTCAAAAGTATTTTGTTGCTCAGATGGCCGACGTTTTAAATAATTGTAAGAAAGTAACCATAGTTACCGAGTATGTAGCTTTAAACTGACTTCTAACACGGCTAATAAAACACCAATTTACTTCGAATACAAGATTAATACTAACATGACAAATTCACAGTTAGTTCAAGCAATTCTCAAAAATACCGCGAAAATCGATACGCGCGTGTCCAATCAATTTGTAACAGCAACAATTCTTATAATACCTACCACACTTGTGTAAAACTGCCCAATTTTTGCATAAGAAACTGATTTCTCTACCTACATCAGTTATTCGCTGTTGTTTCAATGTATGGAAATCAAAACAAAGAAAACGAACACAATTTACTTAAAAAAACATAAGATTGATGTTTCGTGTTACCTGATTCGCATTATCAAACTTAACGTAAATCACACACACACACGAATACAAATAAATACAACAAAATATGAATTCTTGAATACTACAACTTTGTAGGGACACAACTTAACCGTTATTCAAAGTATCTATTAATATATATGAGCTATCAAATACTAGGATAAGCTCGTCATTACAACATCATCTACAAAAATATACTGCCCACGGTGAGAAGTTACGCAAATCAGCTACTATATTCACGACCAAGCAAGGTTGTATGAGAAATGTCAATATAACTTTGTCTATGTACCCATGTGTATATACAGATATATATATATGGGTACGTATATTAGCCAAGTCGAGTCGAGTAAATGCGTGGGAGCTATATTTACCAACATACAAATGTTTATGGTGTCTGTTAAAAGCAGTGCATCGTTTCGTTGCTAATGAAAAAATATTACTTTACGTACGAACATAGCTTACAATTATGTTAGTTACAACTAACAATATTAATAATATTTTGTTTATTTTTCTATCCTCTAACTAAGTTAATGGTTAAAAGAGAAAAAAATATGTTCAATAACTTACTCATTATGGAAACACTAATAAACTAAACTAGAAAATGAATAAGTTTAATACGGCGATCAAGCATTTATATATGAGAATATCAGATAACCTCTTTAAAGGTTTTTCATAATGTTATCGCTATGTTATTTTATAAACAAACAATTGAATGTTATTTCTAAGTATTCAATAAACTTTTTGGAAAGACCTATATTATCTATACTAATATTATAAAGCTGAAGAGTTTGTTTGTTTGTTTGTTTGTTTGTTTGTTTGAACGCTCTAATCTCAGGAACTACTGGTTTGATTTTAAAAATTCTTTTTGTGTTGAATAGACCATTTATCGAGGCAGGCTTTAGGCTATATAACATCACGTTGCAACTATAAAGAGCGAAGAAATAATGGAAAATGTGAAAAAAAGGGGGAAAATTATTCATCCTTGAGAGCTTCCGTTGCGTGCTTCCAAAAACGGTTCTAGATACCAAAAATATATGTATGAAAGAATTAAGGGAACTTTTTACCGCGGGAAAACTTCGCATTCCCACGGGAAACCGACTTCTACGCGAACGGAGTCGCGCGCGGCCCCTATTAAAAATAAGCGTTTCGTCGTTTAGGGAAGTCCACGATGTTAAATAGGATTTCATCGTAATACCTTAGTTAGGCAATCAGAATATTACTAGCGAGCCGCCCACGTTTTGCAATGATGTGCTTTTGCGTTACTTATTGTCCGGCCACCGAGAGAATGCGTTCCTGACACATAGTGTTTGACATAACGAGGTAACTTTGAAAGGCCGTCTACGAAAACAAACAAAAAAAAAGTCGTCTATTTTGACCCTACAAACAAATAATAAGCAATAAAATGATATTAAAACACACTGATTTTAAATTTTATAACTGATGGCTTACTGTAAGGGTAATAATTACTGATAAAATATGTATTTTTAAAAATGTAAACAACATCATATTTTCGTAGGGATGTGCTAAAAATATCAGTCAATTTTAAAGTTATCAATCAATTTCTAATAAAAAAGCAGAATAAGTAGCTTGGTTATAAAAACATGATATCGACGTAAATATGGATATGCTTGAAGCATAACTATTGCGGTTAGTGAAAGAAAATAAATCGGCAAATGTTCGATATGAAATAGATGAATTGGCTCTGCAGTACGGTCATCGGGAGACTTATACCATATTATTGCCAATACAATGCTTTTGAGTTTCGTTTGTAAAAAGGCAGCAGTTGGATTTTCTTGCTAGTTCTTTTCGACCTTGGGCTTAGCTTCAAAATTAACGTTATACAAGTATCTATACTAATATTATAAAGCTGAAGAGTTTGTTTGTTTGTTTGTTTGAACGCACTAATCTCAGGAACTACTGGTTCGAATTTAAAAATTCTTTTTGTGTTGGATAGACCATTTATCGAGGCAGGCTTTAGGCTATATAACATCACGCTGCAACTATTAGGAGCGAAGAAATAATGGAAAATGGGAAAAAAAACGGGGAAAATTAATTCATCCTTGAGGGCTTCCGTTGCGTGCGCTGCGAAAGCGGTTCTAGGAACCAAAAATATATGTATGAAAGAATAAAGGGACCTTTTTACCGCGGGAAAACTTCGCATTCCCACGGGAAACCGACTTCTACGCGAATGGAGTCGCGAGCGGCCACTAGTCTTTAATCTAATTATTTACGTTCCTACAATAAAACAATACTGTTTCGATTTTGTTTTTTATTATTTTACCTAGATTTTAACTCGTAACAACATAAAACTATTTTTATATAATAAATAAAATATAAATAAGATAAGCAAGTTTTTTTTCTGTTGATTGAAAAATGATTTATCAATGTTGTTTTTTACCCCAACACTAATGGCATGTGTCACAAACGCAATCTCTCGGTGGCCAGACTATAGTCAGGTACACGTCCTTGATTCAACATGTTCGAAAAATGCGGTTTTTATTGTATATAAAAACCGCATTAAAATAAATAACATAGTTAGTGAACAAACGTCTAAACAGACAGAAATAAACTACCTACCTATTTAAAAAGTTGTTCGATTGGGGAGGGAAGAAGCATTTTAAGATTTTAGATTCTACACTTACAAAACTTTATTATTTTTAAAATATAACGTAGCATAAAGTTGCAGATTACTTTTTCACTGTCCCGTTTATGGAAACCAAAAAAAACTAAGTAACCCAACGTGAACGAGAATTTCCAACGATATTTTTTATTTCTGCCGTCTAGAAGCTGAACCACTTACAAACGGTTTTGAAATTTTAAATTATGGTTTTAAATAACGATAAATTCTATGACTGAATAGTAAACAGTTCTTTTTATGTTACTTCCACCTTATAACAACAACAGATTAAAGTAAAATGGTTTCGTCAGTTCCTGTTCGCCTTTTAACTGTGGTAATAAGTACCCGAGTTAACAAAAACCTATATGGGATGATAATGTGTATGTATTGGTATCATAAGATAGGACTTTTGATTTGATTTGACATAAGGTTACGTTTTTACAGTATGTATCAAGATTAAAAGTAAAAAAAAAAACTCGTGTAGAATCTTATTACAAAATTAAACAAAGTACGTACACAACAAAGAAAAGTAGCGAATATATAAATTGTTCCTCTACATTTTACAGTCGCACATTTTATTATAGTTCAATTTTTTTATTATTAAATTATCCTATTTTTTTATATAAAAAAACAGGATTGCTTACAATAGTTCAAAATAAGCCTTTCCGCGGTTTAACGGTATCCGTTTCCTTTTCGTAGCGTGTTACAAACTGTTGCATTCATAATACGCGTAAGATAACCTATACACTTCGTCACTCTCAACTCAAAACTCACCCGTAGGTATAATCTGTACGAAGTTGTCCGGGAACAGCCCCACTTTGCCGTTGAGCTCGCCCCTCCACCAGCCCTTGTCCGGGGCATCCTTCGACACGATCGTCACCGTGTCGCCTTCTGTCAACGTCAGCTCGTCCTCGTTGACAGCCGCGTACGGGAACAACACGCGGCAAAACTCCTTCACTGCGGGACGGGGGGCGGGGTCTATCAACAGCGACGTGAGAAACCGGGAGCGAATCGGCTTGAGGTTGGTCACGGGAAATCTTATGAATAAAGACGCGGAACGATCGAGACGCCTACGCCGCGACATAATGCCAATTGAGAATAAGGATACATACCTAGCGCAAGGAAAGAATACAATACGCGTTGTTCTCTGCAGATATGCCATTATATATTGTCTTGCAATAGTTTCAATAAAGTATTTAGAAGTATTGCAAGATAGTCTTTCTTGTTACAATACAAAAAGTAAACGCCATGGTTATATTTTATTAGCACGAAGCGCGTCCTCTATTGCGATAAACCTTATTTCAGTTTTATTATGTTTTGACACGCTTGATAATTTAAACGTTTTTTGTGAGAAATATTTCCGTGTGGTATGTTTTATTTTCGTTTTTATTTTGCACGGCAATTATGTCTTCTTAAACAAACGTGAATGTACCTGGACCTCTTCTACAATATTTACAAGGACCATACAAAAACAGTTACGAAGATCGATCTAAAACAATTATTAGGTATAGTTTATATTGCCAAATTTTAGTTTATTGCTTTATTTTATTGTCACATTAGTGGGTGATCGATTTTCGAATGCTCATAATTTTAAAAGTAAACGATCTGTTTTTTTATATCCTTATAGGAACTGTTAGGTTGGACTTGAATGTTTTTACCTTAACGTTGGTAAATGGGACACCCTATATGTGCTACTATAATAAATGAGAGCCCCAATTCTAAACATTTCAATTAACCCACCTAATGGTAGAACTCAATTAGAAAAGTTAACACTTTTCAATTTGTACCAATTGCCAAGCCAGATTTAAAGTGCGCATTGCCAGCCTGATTTAACAGTTTATAAATGACCGAAGGCATTAACAGCTGGTGTTAAATGTCAGCAAGTCCTTGGAATACTTTCCGGGTGAGTAGAATATATGTTTTCCCTTTTGTGAACTGTGCAATATTAATTAGTTTAATATATGACGGCTTATATTACAAGTTTTAAAATTAATATTGTGGTTTCAGAGAATTTTCCGTATTGGCGGTAAAATTATATTTTTCCTTGATTTTTATGTGAATATCTGTCCCGGACAGACTAAGCTCCTAAGCGTCCCTATGATTAAGAGCGGATAACTGAATATTTTTTCGCGACATGAGCGCCATCGATATTCAAATTTTCCTAATGATTCCCATATTAACGAAAAAAACACATTTCATAAGTTTATCAACTATTTTATGTATAGTTACCAGGTTTCGGTGGTAAGGCGGGTGCGGCGTCCAGGGCAGTGGGCTGCGGGTCTAGCATCACCACGAAGTTCGACGGGAACACCCCCACGCGGCCCTGTCTCCTACCCTGCCACCAACCTTCCTCCACCTGAACACCATTGGACTTCTAAAGCAAGTTTTGGCAGTAATACTATTATGCTTAACGAGCGACCCGCCCCCGGGTTGCTCGCGAACCCTTGAATTTTTGCTATCTTACAAAAACTTTTTCCAAGCGTTCTTTTTTTACACATTTTAATGAATAAATACCCTAAAATATGGAGAAAACCGCATTTGAATCCGTTACCTACTAATGGAGCAGTTAGCGGCCAAACATACAAACAGACAGAATTAGCTACTTACATTTATACTATGTAATGAAGTTTTGTATTTAGTAGACCTTATTACAAGCATCGATCGATGTGCGGAGCGGTGCGTGGTTTCAGGCAACGTGAGTCGGCAGCTCTAAAGATCACGTGCTTATTGTATGGTTGAAACATAATTGAACTCTAACAACATATGTGACTAGAAGGTAAACGGAGAGAAAGAAATGAAAACCGTCAAAATCAAAACGCTTATGACAGAAAACTGCCAAATTTTTGTTGCTCTAGTAATATGATTGGTCAAGTTTAGAAGTTGTTTTTTATAGTGAAATTTTTTGCTCAAATAAAGCATTGGTGGTGCCATTTCACGGGATACAGGAAAGTTTGTGTTAACATTTTATGGGTTCGATTGAAGTTAAATAGACTCCTCCCAGAGCAAGTATAGATGTTACAAGTTGCAACTACACAATTACTCTAGGCAAGATCTTCTTCATTGTTTCTGTAATATCAATAAATATGATTAGCACTACCTCTCCTAGTACGTCGAGAAGGTCTCCTACAGCCAGCTGCAACTCATCAGGGTTGGCGGGGTGGTAGCTGAACACCGCGCGGCATCGACCCTGCACTCCTGTAGTAGGCCTGCGACAAAAAATACATACTTACTAATAGAGACTTTTAATACATAGATTTACTAGTGGCCGCCCGCGACTCCGTTCGCGTGGAAGTCGGTTTCCCTTGGCAATGAGAAGTTTTCCCGCGGTAAAGAGTACCCTATGTGTTATTCCGAGGTATAATCTATATTACTGTAAATTTTCATCCAAATCCGTCCGGTAGTTTTTACGTGAAAGAGTAACAAACATCCATACATCCTCACAAACTTTCACATTTATAATATTAGTAGTATTGTACGCGATACTACGAATGTCGTAAAAGTTCAATCTTTAGCAGCTTTTTGTTGATGAGATAAGCCCACAATCAAATCGCATCGGGGACGTTGCTGGCTTTTGACAAAGTGGGCCCCGGGTATCGCACTCATCCAATGAAATTAAAGAGTATCGTCCCTACTTCACGTCGTCGGTTATATGTGCGTGGTGGTTATATGTATTTCACCGGTAGAGCCAGCCTATTAAGGGCTCTTAGTAACTGAAAACGGCAGAATTAGCTGTTACTTACAAAATATACGATATTTCGCACTGATATTTCAAATATATAATAAAGAACGTAAATGTGATGGGAGGACTGTTATAAAAACACGATTGGAATAATTTTGCTCGATGGAAAAAAATCCTGAAGTCACCCCTAAATTTTCATATAAATGCACATTAAGACGGTGTTTTACAAATAATAAGTCTTATAAAATCGCAAACTGATAGACTTTTACCTTTTCTATTTCGTGACTGTTTTAGATTTCTGAGAAATTGAACATTTTATTAACATTTTGATAATTAATGTGTTTGGCGCTTACGCCACTTAATTTCGAGGCTGTTGATTCTATAGGAACTGCGTTCTCCGACCCCCCCGCCTAAGGCGTAGAATCGTAGCGAAATCTGAATTTTCGCTGACCGCCTAACCCCCCTTAATCGCTGCAGTCGAGGACTACTGGATCGTTTGATATGTAGCAAGTAGTCAAGCCCAATCAGTATGGTTGTTATAATCATTGTTATCAGTAGTCCTAATCCTAATGCATATAACCCTTTTTTATATTGTGGTATTATTAGAGTCTGAACTCTTTAGAATTGTGTGACCCAGACATGAGGAAACGAGTATAAAGATATCTTGTTTACGTTATCCCGCCTGCCTATGTTCCCGGGTATTTTCCTGCAAAGCATTTCATATTTCTTAAGCCCATTGAGCGGCTTGGAAAAGATTGCCAGCAGCGTGTCCTATGCCTCACAGATATCCGACAGGCTTATTCTGCACTTCTTAGAACTCTGACATCAAAATACTAGTAATCCATATTGGTCATACAAACAATATTTTTATAGCCAAATGAAAGGTTTTTTTGGTTTTATTAAAACTAACGTGAATTTATGGAGGCAGTAACCAACGGCTAATAAATTAATAAAACAAATACATTGAAATTAACTTCATAAAAGCAGTATAAAACAAGTAACTCAGCAGTATAAAAAAAACTCAAAGAAAATATCAGAAACATTCAAAATGACGTTTTTAAATATTAATGCGAATATTGACCAGTTGATGAAGCGTGACTGATAAAAGTGAAAGTCCCTCGTCTAGGTGCCATTTACCACAATCACTCTCATAGAAAGGACGCCAAACATACAAAGCATCGAATTACCAAAAACCAGATCCATCTCTGACGCAAGAGGAAAGAAAATAGGAACTTATTTCCTACTTCATTAAATTTAATTTGATTCAACATTTTACTTACAAATCGACAGAATTCCGTTGAATATACTCAGCTGTCGGTATCGTTTTGTTTACTCAGACACAATTTATACGATAAGCACGCTTACACGCAAAAATGTGATTCATTAATATTTGGAACAACAGTAAAAATTATAAATCAAACAATCTGTATCTGCAATTACTGTTTTTATAAACAATTGCAAATTATGTTTTTGGTATGTGCTTAACAAAACGTTACTCAAGCATAGCAATGTAACCAAACTAAACTAACCGGCCTGTGGTATTATCAAAAACGTTATCCACAGTGATTAGATAGTTCGTACAATCACTTTTTTACTTTTAATTGTTATATTATTCATACAGCGTTTATAAACCCCAACAAGAATTTTATGGTATATTTTTGTTTGCTTGCTTGTTATGGATTGACTACTTAAACAGTAATTTAAATATGTTTTATAATAAGAAAGCTATATTATTGAAAAGTAACATAGGTTATTTCTTATTTTTGTAGTATCCCAGCGACATTTCATTGTCAGATAGCATTTATCTGACAAAGAAAAATCTGCACCGTAATAGTCGCTTAAACAGGGCATGTTCAATTTCTGTATTGCTACAAAAGTATAGGTATTTAGTAGATCTACAACCATTAAGCAACCGAACTCTTAACAACGTCACAATAAGGTACCTACAAATAGCTCTAAGGCTCTCTTTTCGATACACAGTTCCTCAGGGCAGAAATGAACTGTAGTACTCATATAGTAAAATAGTAAATACTTTGACACAGCTACTTGAGAAAGACTAAAATTAATATACAAAATATTTATGTCGTATAATGACAAAATCAACCAACAGCAAGTGTGTCTCAATATTCATAAACGTGAGCTAGGGTCGTTATAGCTGTAATAAGATGATTTTTAATGATAGGTTTATATTAAGAATCGTGCTTGAGGTGATCGATAGTAGATAAAGGATGTCATTTCATTAATTATACTATTAAAGTCTTATATGATTAGAATACTATTTTTAATTATTAACAAAAAGCCTATATATAGAATGTTTACAGTCAAACAATAGGCACTCTAAGCGCGTTAGTTTTGGCGTTGCGTCGTAAAATTAATTTAATGTATATGAATAACAAAAATGTATTAGTCATAAGAGTAGGTATCTGGAGCAAACTTGTGTGAAGTCGATATTTTAAACGTCGCGAAGAGAAACACCGTTAGATTTGTGCGACTAGAGTATTATGGGTCGGGTCATGCAATTAGCTACCCACCTCCACAGATGTTTCGTTGACCTACGATCTAAGAGCACTTTTTGGTAGGCACCGTTTTCTATACTTTACCTACTCTGTGCCTTGGCCTGGCTTTACAATACTAAAAAAAATCTTGAGCAAAATAAATGATTTTGGCTATGTATAACAAACAATATAAAAAATATAGTTTTCAATGTCTACTACAAAAACATGTGGGTGTTTTGGTGTTTCGCCGTTTTGATTACAACACAAAGGCCGTGCCAGTGAACTACAAACGGTATGTTTATATTATAATCACCTTATACGGCGTTAAAACCTGTTTTGTAAAGAGCACATGACTGGCTCGTACAGGTAATGTCACCAGCTTAAATTGCATATAACAGTAAACTCTAGGCATAACATTAGATCTTGTACAAAGTAGGTAGCTTGGTGATTGTGCACATTTAAGACAAGTTCCTTAGTATTTAGCCTTTTATAATTAAGTTTCTAAACTCTAAATAGTGACGGCGCCATCCGCGTCTGCTTGTTAAATTCGCTAAAGTTTAAACCATTCATGACATATTATAGTAGTTTTTATTGTCATTGGTTCATAAATACAATGCAAAGACTGTAAACAGCGTTAAGTAAAAAAAAATGTTTTTCAATTTGTCATTTATGACAAACAAATGAAGGAAAAAAAAAGTTTATAAGTAAAAAAACACTGCTAAGGCCCTATTGCAGGGAACGCTTTAACCTCGGGTTAGCTTCGGGTTAGCTAACTCAGATTTAAATGGCGCCACCATCGATTGTAACTACTTTTCATTACAATCGATGGTGGCGCCATTTAAATCTGAGTTAGCTAACTCGAGGTTAAAACGTTCTCTGCAATTGGGCCTAACTGACTGATAAGAGGTATGTTTTCATTGTCACTTCATACATATGTCAAGTATTTATGTTAGACGTGCAACAAAAACATACTGATTTCCTGTCAGATAGAATTATCTGACTATTGAAAAACCGGCTCTAAATGTGCATTCACCAATAAGATTAGATGAGAAACGGGATTTGCATTTTTGTGTATTCAAGTGTAAATAAAGTAGGGTTGTAATTAATATTAAAGAATTAAATTTAAATTGATTAATAAAGAATTACCTGCTACTTCCATGTTCTGTTGTTAGCACAGTGACAAAGTTATCAGGAAACATGCCCACTCTTCCTTTGAGTTCACCTTGCCACCATCCCCCAGGCAACCGTTCAACATCTCGCAACACGTCTCCAGGGCGGATTGTCAACTCATCTGGCTCAGATGCCTCATAAGTGTAGTTTACAATACATGATACTGGAACAAAGAAAATATTGGTAGAATTGGAATTTTTTACCAACTTTGACTATGAAGTTAATTAATAAACCTGATTATATTAGGAAGTAATCAGCAAAAAGGAAATTTAATGGGGCATCAACTTTCAGTATAAACAGTAAACAATCACAATAACTCCTTGCTTGCAGACAATCAAATCACCTAACTGAACTTTATATAATATGTAAAAAAATAGTCTTGTAGGTTAGACAAAAGTAGTTGAGTTTATAATAAAATAACTTTAAAGCCAAAAAATGTTTTAAAAACTATAGGTAAGCACAAAACTTATAGATCAGTAATGATTAAAACAATATTTGGAAAATCTGATATAAATTTTTTATATCATGTATCACTAACTTCTTACAAAATATTTGTTAAATGTTTTGTAAGAAAATGTAAGTGGAGTTGTATCCTGTTATTATATTGTACTACACAAAACAATCCCACACATTCACATGATACCGACATTACAAACAGAGGCGCGTCGTGTATATTTATTAGCATTGACCATGCATATGACATCACATCAAGAAATGAGTCATACATTACAGTCAACAAGGGATTCAACATAATTAACATAAGGGCAATATTACATCTTAAATAAACATATGAAAGAAGGACATCTTATGAGCCTTTACCTTAACCTGCTAAATGTATGACCAACTTTTATCCAAGTCTTCAACCCATATAAATATTATGTATGTGGTCATAAACTTAGAACGTAATTCTTTATCATTTGTACCAAATCATTTTCAGCCAGGTAAAATGGATATTGTATGATTTAAATAAAAAGTACATAATACTTAGCCATCTCACTGATAAAACTTACCCTTCGCACTAGCATTTGTCTCCATTTCAACTAAACCACAATCGTCCACCACATCATCACAAATCACTTACAATAATTCCTGTTATCGGCACTAGGGTCCATTCATATTAGTTTTAGTTCTCACGACTAAATTAACACACGTTTCACATCCAAGAAGAGTTGAAGACACGATTTTATAACATTATTTTCCTTTTTGGGTCGACTGCGTTCCTACATGAGTTTTGAGTGAATGATGAGTTGAAAGAATGAACGAATTTATCGGACACACAAGTATAAGCAAAGAAACTACGCCATACAGCCGTGACTGATATACAGGGTCTGTCGTAATGAATGGATAACCCGTTACCTACAGTTGATCCGGATGTGAGGCTATAAGAAAATTGTGTCTTCTTGCCAGGGTTGTCAACCATAAGAAAATGGCGTAGACTTTTAAACTTTTTTATAAATTTCGCTATTTTTTTCATTTATTCCGCTGCCATTTCTTCAAATTTTGATGTATTTGTATAATTCTTTTAGTATTATACTGCTGAAGACGTGTGTTATGTAATTTAAATACAATTTTAGGTGTTATTCACGTTGAACATTATCAAAATACTCATTTTAAGAAAAATATTTCCAATTTTTTTTCTTTATGTCAACTTTTGATCATCTCCTGTGGAAAAAAAAAGTATGACGTTATAGCTGCCCATGATCTCAATAAATTGTCTAGTATGTGTAGATTCTAAAAAGGTATAACGATGTGTACTTTACAAGCAACATTAAGTTACAGGAGCGAGAACACTAATCAAGGTCGGAATTTTTATTTTTCATGTAATGTTATAAATGGTTGTAAAACTTCGTCATAATGATTTTATTCTATCAAGATACTTTGCACAAACACTATCGGGCCACTAATAGGATATTCAGAAGAAAACCCGGTTGTTTTTGGGAAAAAAATAACATTACTTCACGATAATAATGTAATGAAAATGTACAAATGAAAATTGTTGTGCTCTAATAGTTACATGCGACAAACATGTTGCAACAAGTTTATTCGAAATTGAAACGGATTTAAAAAATCGAACAAAGACCGCATTACAAAGAAAAGTGGAAAAAATTAGAAGGAAATCGTCCTTCCATAAATGCATTGTGCACTTTAATGAACACACGGTAATCAGGATGTCGCACATTTGGATATCTTACACGATAAACACTAGAAGCTCTATTGGTGCTGCCATTACATACACCGTAAATGTAATGCATGTTCGCGTATTCGGCCGGCGTATACTGTTGCGGCATGATACACAAACTACACAAAAACTTTTCCAAAACAACAAGTTCAATCGATAGCACAACACAATGTCCGTAAATGTGAGCAAAGTCATCAGTATCACCACGTTATCAAGTCCAAATCACAAGGAAAATCATAGTCAAATATTAGAAAGCAGTAACAAATTAACGAAAATAGTGGCCCCGATTCTCAAAACACTCTCTAAAACTAAATTAAAAATATCGCTGTCACTTTCTCATGCTTCGTATTAGAACAAGACAGGTACATTGGTCTCACTAAATTTAGTCCACATCATTGTGAAATTAAACGAAATGCGCTGAGGACTAGCCTAAAATTGCCTTCGCCGTGTCATATTGCACGTACATTTTAGTTTGACAGGACTAAAATGATTACCTGTCTCTGTCTTATTGATGTGTAAGTGACAGCGATAGTTTTAGTTTAGTTTAGAGAGTGTTTTCAGAATCGGGGCCAATGTGAACAAAAGGACATGCGATGGTCAAATGATGTTCGATTTTTAAAATCCGGTTTAATTTCGAATAAACTTGTCGCAACATGTTTGTCGCATGTAACTATTAGAGCACAACAATTTTCATTTTTACATTTTCATTACATTATTATCGTGAAGTAATGTTATTTTTTTCCCAAAAACAACCGGGTTTTCTTCTGAATATCCTTTTAGTGGCACGATAGTGTTTGTGCAAAGTATCTTGATAGAATAAAATCATTATGACGAAGTTTTACAACCATTTATAACATAACATGAAAAATAAAAATTCCGACCTTGATTAGTGTTCTCGCTCCTGTAACTTAATGTTGCTTGTAAAGTACACATCGTTATACCTTTTTAGAATCTACACATACTAGACAATTTATTGAGATCATGGGCAGCTATAACGTCATACTTTTTTTTTCCACAGGAGATGATCAAAAGTTGACATAAAGAAAAAAAATTGGAAATATTTTTCTTAAAATGAGTATTTTGATAATGTTCAACGTGAATAACACCTAAAATTGTATTTAAATTACATAACACACGTCTTCAGCAGTATAATACTAAAAGAATTATACAAATACATCAAAATTTGAAGAAATGGCAGCGGAATAAATGAAAAAAATAGCGAAATTTATAAAAAAGTTTAAAAGTCTACGCCATTTTCTTATGGTTGACAACCCTGGCAAGAAAACACCATTTTCTTATAGCCTCACATCCGGATCAACTGTAGGTAACGGGTTATCCATTCATTACGACAGACCCTGTATATTGAAATAGAGACGTCACTCTCAAAAATAAAGCAACTAACGCCATCTAGAAAATGGAGTCTGCAACTAACTTCGATTATTATGTGTGTTTCTATAAAATATTTTGCTAACCAAGTAGATAAAACAGTAAAAAAACAGACACAGTCATACATTTAATTGTTTTTGAGCCTTTTTTTACAATAAATATAAGACAATTTTTGTACAATGTTTAAACTATTAATGTCTGTTCTTCGTCCAGTTATTATTTGATTAGGGTCTTTACACCAATTGTGAATAAGTAAATTTTAACACATGTTTTATATTGCTTTAATTAATTCTTATTAAGAAATGTATCACATCTTCGCAAGCAACTCCAGTGGCTCCCAATCCGATTTCGTAGGAACACTCGTATACTATGTCTCCTACACAACATACTCCATAATTCTTCCTACCCATCCTACCTACGTGATCGCTTCACGTATAGCATCCCACCAAACGTAATCTGCAGACCCCTCAAAATGTACCTACTGTCTGTTCCTCCTCACTCCACTGATTTCTACTCCTATTCCTTTTCTGTCCATGCTGTCAGGCTTTGGAACTCATTGCCTCACGATATTCGAGCAATGAAATCCATTTCATTGTTTAAGAAACGTGTCAAAAGTTTTTATCTTTCTATGTAGTCTATTTATAACAATGTCTTTATATTTATTTTTGTATCGATAGTTGTATATATATATATATATGTCGGAGATCGACTATGCTTATGGTTGATATAAGAAGAGTGCGGATTGCCAGTACCAAATATGGTGCTAGACAGAGTCTATGTGACATCGAGCGAGCAGCTGTCAGAGTGACAGAGATGGTCTCAAGTCTTGGTGAAGAGCGGTTGGAAAATGTGAATGCTTGGTGGTTGCGTAGAAACTGTCCGTGATCCGTGCCTTCTTGTGAATTAATCGAATGACCTACGGAGTGCTATCAAGAGGAGATAATTACAGTGTTGAAACAGTTCTATTGGTTTTATTTGAGTCTAACACATAACCCACGTACGCCCACACAAGTTATAGTACTAAACGGCCCCTGAAGACGGCTCTGATGGCGAAGGTATCCTGCCGTCTTCGTCATCAGAAGTGGGATGAACTGTGTTAGTTCAAATGAAGAAAAGGAAATTGACCGTTGCTATGATCCTGTGTTAGTTCAAATGAAGAAGAAAAAGTGAAATTGACCGTTGCTATGCATTGTTTGAAAAACCAAATGAAAACATACGCGTTGCTATGCATTGTTTGAAAATCAAAATTAGAACATGCGCGCGCAGATGTACCGAAAACAATTGCATGAAGTAACCTGATTTCAAACTTGGAAAAGAAGGACACGGACGCGAGATCATGACACGCAACTTTGTTTTTAAATTTGCTCATATTACGAGCAGGCAAAGGAACTAAGCCATACAGCCTTGTCTTGATTTTCGGAATTTCACTAACAATTTTGGAAGGAAGAATAAAAAGTCAAGTGTCAAGATGTGCAAGTGGGTATGACAAGATGTATTGTGCGTAGAGTTAGCGCAACCAAGAGAATACCAGTGGAGTCGGAGCCAATTGAGATACTGCGTCACGCTACCCGGTGAGAGTTAATTGCTTTGAATAAAAGTTTGCCGAGCTATGTGATACTGTGTGATATAATTTGTTTCAGAAAAACAGTTTACAAATAAACCAAGGTTGGAGCCGCGTTGACAAGTTGTACTGACGTGAGGACCAAACCCAGCCGTGCAGCAGCATACAGCGAGGGCACTGCTTTGGTTTAAATGTGGCGAGCCGGGACAAGTCGCGGCCTGGTGTACGGGCGGTGGTTGCGCCGCGGAGGCTGGGGCCAGATGCGTGCCCACTGAGTTGCGGGTCGACTTAACCTTGCCACGGGTTATTGAGAGCACAAGGTGATCCGTATTGTTTCTTTTATGATTCTGGTGCTGAATGCTCGTTGGTTAAAGAAAGTTTTAAGGCGTAATTTAATGGTAAACGATTTGACAAGGTGGCTGCTATAAACTGGTACCTATTGATGAAACACGCGTATTCAGCACAGAACTTGTTAATGTCATGTGACGTTGATACTCAACCTCTTGAGATTTTACCTCATTGTTTACTGAATAATTGTTTTAATGGCGACGTTACAATAGATCGGTCAAAAATGATTGACATTGTTGGTAGGTCATGTACCAGATGAAATTGATAATGCGTTGGCGATGTTTAATTGTTTTTGTGTAAACGCGAGTGTGAGCTCTAGGTATCTGGCGGAGGTCGGGGTGGTGGCTTAGGAAAAGCGTGGAGGCTTTTGAAAAGCGTGGTGGCTTATAAAGTGGTGGGAGCAATGGTGATGTTGCTGGTCGGCCGAGGCCGTGGAGATAGAGGGGTGTTCACTCGTGTCGTGGCGTGTTGCAATGATTGATTTGTTGTTATAAAGGTATGACCTTTATCGATGGTACATGATCTATACTGACTTCTTTGGGTGTTGTGATATTACTGTTTTATGATAGTTTGATTTACTTAGTCAAGAAGTAAAAACAAAAGTTCAGAGAATGAGTTTAAAATTTGGTTTGCGTGTGAAGTAGAGTCATGGTTAATGGTCAGGATTGGCCGAGCTGAACAAGATACTGTCGTTTTGTGTTTGTCCACAGTATACTACACGAGGACGTGTATACGCAGGATGGCCGTGTCGGAGATCGACTATGCTTATGGTTGATATAAGAAGAGTGCGGATTGCCAGTACCAAATATGGTGCTAGACAGAGTCTATGTGACATCGAGCGAGCAGCTGTCAGAGTGACAGAGATGGTCTCAAGTCTTGGTGAAGAGCGGTTGGAAAATGTGAATGCTTGGTGGTTGCGTAGAAACTGTCCGTGATCCGTGCCTTCTTGTGAATTAATCGAATGACCTACGGAGTGCTATCAAGAGGAGATAATTACAGTGTTGAAACAGTTCTATTGGTTTTATTTGAGTCTAACACATAACCCACGTACGCCCACACAAGTTATAGTACTAAACGGCCCCTGAAGACGGCTCTGATGGCGAAGGTATCCTGCCGTCTTCGTCATATATATTATATATATATATATATATATTTATATATATATATAGTTTAAGTAATAATATGTAACTATTTGCATGTAGTTTATATTAGTAGATATGTATAAACTGTATGTAGACACGCAAAATTTGCTTTCTATACCACCTCTTCAACTACAGGTCTGCTGGAAGAGATTTCATTTTTGGAATAAGCAGAACCTCTGTATTTACGTCTTTTTTTGTAATCAGTTTGTCCTTTTATGTATTTAATTTTGTGTAGATACATGAATTTGTAAATAAATAAATAAATAAATAAGAAAAACAATGTCGGTGAAATACAGGTTCAAAGTCAATAAAGAAGGCCGGGTCGTTGTTTACTTTCCAAAAACGCATCCATTAACTTTGAAAAAGGCTAATAGCCAAATAAATATTACCAACTCTCAGTCTTTATTTCCAAATTCGCTCCAAAAAATGTCAATAGTTCCAATAACTATTGATTTTAGGAATACTTAAAAGATGGTATTTCATTTACTAATAATACTATTCATTAATAAAATGAACTATGCCCATACAGCCAAGTCTTCAGTAGAATTTTTTTATTGATATGAAATGAAAATGAAATTTAATGAGATAAAATGAAATGAAACCAACCACACTAATTCAATCAAATCATTAAATCTGATATCGAAACAAACTAGTAGCTTTTTTTAGAAATATACCTACGCTACTTAGGTATTTACATGAATCATAACAACTTCTTTGTTTTTTTTTAGTAAAAACTTCATGGTTGGTTATTTTTTCTTTTTAATATACATTATTTTGACAGTTGGGAAAGAACGCACGTGTGCGGGAAAGGTAAAAAAAAAGCACGAGTGTGTAATAGCCCACATCCCGAACGCTATACGTCCCTGCAATACGCCATTTTTTGAGCAACTGTATTAAAAATCCCTTTCCCTATATAATGTTATATATGTCGGAGTCGGTGGACATTAAATGAAACTAAAGAGCGCCATCTATCGATTTTCATGAGAAACTTTGTAAAATGCAAGTGCCAAGCCTACCAAGAAACATGTCGTCCGACGCGTGCGCAGAAGGAATCCGGTCAAAAAAGAATAGCGCGGGAATCGGAAAGAAGCAGTCGTCTTTTCCACATTCAATTTGCTATTTTGTATTGAGTCATTTTGTCTAAGTTTAACAGTTTGTATTCTACTGCTGTATCGGAAGTCATCAATACGAAAGCTAAGTATCATTGTATCTGTTAATCATGTAAACTAGTTGCTAGATATCTGTGAGTAATGTTATAGCGATTTTTATAACGTTCCTTTGTATTTTAAATTGTGATAATGGCAGGGTGGAGTTTATTCACCGGGTTCTTCTCCACTCAATATGTCAGACAGAATGTACCTGTCTTTATGAATCCGGTAAATTAAAACAAAGTTAAAGGTTAAACTGTTTCTTCGTTATTCCAAATAGGTACCCTTGTTGTTCATTATGGTAGTGAGGCAGGAAATTTCAATACAGTTGCAATAGTTTTATTAGATCAATGAGCTAAAGTAGTTAACGATTGTTCCTATATTCTTTCATAATGCTTTAAGTTACTGTTTGCTGCCTTATACGCCCACTAAAACGTGATCTTAACATTCTAGCATTAACAAATGACACCCGCTGTGCCGACATATATGTTAAAAAAAACATAGGCACAGACTGAGAAAGCGACTTTGTAGTGACTATAAAGGAATTTTCTTAAAATGGAAGTTTATCCGCCGATTTGTGAATTAATAATGTTATGTCTAGTAACTTATGTAGGATATCTTAGTGATAGTGATTGATCATACAAAATACACAAATATCAATAGGCTCAATAGGTACATGACAAATTTTTAAATTCCTCATTCAGAAACGCACGGAAGTGTGATTATGTATGGTAGTTTGTTACTCTTTCACGTAAAAACTACTGGACGGATTTGGATAAAACTTTGCAGTAATATAGGTTTATACATCAGAATAACACATAGGGTACTTTTTACCGCGGAAAAGCCTTTCATTCCCACGGGAAACCGACTTCCACGCGAACGGAGCTATCGGGCGGCCACTAGTTCTGAAATAAATTACCAAACGCTATCTCTTACTTTTGCGTTTTGGAGGGAATAAAATATCTTATTTTGTCTTCTAAGCGTACAAAAAATGCGGCGGCTTGAGGAATAAAAGTAGGCAATTGCTGCATCACGGGCGGCGCTGCAAAATGTATGCGCTTAGTCTTGAAATGTTCGTGTAAGTTCAGGGGAGATTTAAACGGATAGAAAAAAAAAACGTGGCAGTACGAAGTCTGCCGGGCCCTATAGTAAAAGAAATAAAACACGAGTATAAGATAATAAAAGTATGTATATTTAATAAAATTACAAGTTGTAGGTACCTTTGCACAAAGCTTTCAATGTCTTATCTAGCTAGTCTTATCTGATAGAAATTGGTTATAGTTGCTTGTACTTAGCATGCACAACATGGTCGGTCACTCAGCCCTACCACTGTTAAACACTTTTTTTCTCACGCGATCAGCTGGGGAACTATAAGTTTACTGATACCGTACACGCCAGGGACTGAGTAAATATATCTCAAACTAGAAAAATGATTTATCGAAACATAATCAAGAAAAAATGAAAACTCAAATTAAAAAAAATATAATTATATTATTCGTTGCGCAAAGTTCGTAATTTAGAAGCAGATTGCAATGATTTTTTTCTTGATTTACAATCATCTTTAATCTTAACTTTCGAATCAATCAAGAAATCAAAATAATTTAAATCAGGCTGGGGCGCAACCTTTTAGCAGGCTAGGGCCGCATGGTGAAAAAATCGACCAAAGGCGGGCCACACTTGTGATAATAATATATCAACAAAAAATTTAATGGTTTTAAATTTAATAAACATGTGAAAGCGTGGTGGATTACGGCTCAAACCCTCTAGCTATCCGAGAAGGAGGCCTGTGCTCAACTATGGGACATGGCTATTTATTTATTTATTTTTATTTATGTCAAATTTTATTTTATATGTTTTTTTTTAATACATTCGCGGGCCGCAAATAAGACGTCGGCGGGCCGCATGCGGCCCGCGGGCCGCGGGTTGCCCACCGCTGATTTAAATCATGATAATTACCAGAAAAGTTAATTTAATTTTTATTTTTTTTTACCAAATTTGCTACTACATTAATTTTGTATAAATCATTAATATTGTCATTGTAAAAATCTAAAATTTTGTTTAACAATTTCAATAAATAATCACTCGGGGATTGAAGCGTGGGCGACGTTATATTAGAATAGGTTTTGTTAATCAACAACAATTGATTCTCATCTGTCAAATCAATGTTATCTTTTAATAAAATCTTCTCACAATCAGCACGATTAAATTTTTCCATGCATAGTTCACCTAACCATCCAGCAAAATATACAACTGAACACGTTTCAACTGTAACTGAAACATCTGCAGATTGAGCTAGTTCTTCAGATGCTTCAGTTACATCCCAGGTGTCACTTGCCTGAGCACCCAGAGTGTCACCTGGTATATTGACATAGCATGACGCAAAGGAAGTCGATGAGATTGGCTCAGAATGTATATTTTGCTGGATGGGTACATAAACATCTTGATCAGATTCACAATTAGTTTTATCAAATTTCATTGAATGATTTAACAAATTTTATCTTTTGAATTCATTGGATACTGTTTTTGATGATAAGAATTTTCCAATTTGTATAAATTCCCCTGGCAATAAATACTACAGCATATTTAGCTTCAATTTTATTTCTATTACCACCACCAAAATCTTCATACCCTGCAATCAAATCATATTTTCCCGTATACTCCAAATCAACCATTATACTCATTTCATCAAAACAAACAGCACATGCTCTTTCCTTAATTGATTTGTTAGCAAATTTATTTTTTAAATGATCGAATATTTCATCATTGATTCCTGGCAGACAATTCGTTTCTTGTAACAATCGTTGAATCGTAGACGGAGCAGCTAAAATTATACCAGAATCAACCATAAATTTATACGCTGATGGAGATTTATAATATAAAGACATGCAAATTTTTTTTCGTCATTATTCCATTGTTTTTTTGATGTTCTTAATTGCATTTTGGTTAATAATCAACTTGTTTCACTCTTAAATTTATGTTTCGATAAATCAACCACATTTTTGGATAAAAACTTATTTTTAACCGATGCATTTTTTGCCTTTTCTATTTTTAGGTTTTGTTGCTTTTGAGTAGCATACTTTTTAACAACTTGCATTTAGGGGTATCTTCATTCAATTTCTTTCTTTTAGGTGTTGAAATATATAAAGTTACTTGGGTTGTCTCTTCAAGATCTCTTTCTAAAATCCTCTTATTATGGTAAACTTTTTTTGGAGTCAATACTCTCAGCTCCGGTGAACCTTTAACAAATACAGAGGAAATGAATTCATATTATTACTAAATACCCTTAAGAAAGAGGTTCGAAAGTCCGTGTATGGAGCATGGGATCGAGTCCGGCTACCGTTTTTCTTTCTCAAAATTGCGTAACACTATTAAACCCTGGACAATTTATTTACAGGCTACAAAGTCTACGAGCTTATGTTGTGTAAAACTGCTTCCTCATAAACATTATATAGGTAATATATCAGTGAAAATCGCATGAAAATCCGTTCAGTAGTTGTTTATAGCGGTAAAAAAATAAGTTGTCAGAAATTGTCATAACCCTTAAGAAAGTGTAAATAAGTTTGGATTTTAACCTTCCAAGAGAGTCTGATGTATTAGCATTCTATCAAGTTTGTGGCACAAAAGCACAAAACTGAACAGACAGTTTGATTGGTTGGTATTTGCTTTTGCCTTAATGACATCACACCAAATGCATTTTGTGTTTTAGGTCACATTACATACTGGTACGTATGTATTCGAATTGTATATATTTGAATAATTATGTGCTATAATGACTGTAAAACTGAATATTACAGTATATTTCTACATATTTTTTTATCTTTCATAGTTTATTTTTAGTTACGGAAAGTACCATATTTTGACATCACAATAAACAAATTTAATATAATAAAAAAATCTGATAATGTAAACCGTAAAAAAGTTACAGATAGAACTAAAACGGTAGATCAACCCTCCCTAGTTACCTCTACCCATGATACGAGTAACTTATGACATAAACATTGTTCAGGAACTATTGACAACTTTACTGTACAATTAGTTACTATTTGATGTATTTTACAATCACATACTTTTGGTTTACCATACTTTGTTCAGCAGGCTTACTTTTGAAAACGATTCGATTCTAATTTTAATTTCGATTGTTTGAAGTGTCGTGAGTACCGATTTATTCGTTTCTAAAAGATTAATCGATTGAAAGTAGTTCACACTCGATTGATTTAGAAAACGATTACGTCGGGAGTAGAGTAAGCCAACTATTTTGGAATTCTGATTGTGATTATAAACCTTTGCTGTTGACTGTACAATCCCAGGTAGCCTGCGTTTTTTTTTTAATCCTTTCTAATTAGATGCCTACTTCATAACATCTACCTCCATGCCAAATTTTAGCCCGATCCGTCCAGTGGTTTGGGCTGTGAGTTGATAGATATTTTTATTTACTTATTTATTTTTTATTTTATTTATAATTAATGTACAAATGCACGGTAAAGATTGACAACAATAAAAACAGTAAAAGAAAACATTGTACAAAGGTACTACTTATCCCTTAGAGGAATCTCTTACAGTAGTCCTAAGCTCGGAGTGGTGGTAAGAAAGCAAGTTCTGTGCGATTTAATAAAATAAATATATGTATATAACATAAACATACACATACATACATATAACGTAATAATTAATAAATATAAATATAAACATATAACACATACATATAATATACACATATAAAACATAAATTAGCTTTGAGACAAGTAATGTTCTCTTACACGTCTTCTGAAACCAGATATGGTTGGGGAATCACGGATTTTTGAAGGCAAGGAATTCCACAGCTTAACAGCATGGACAGTGAAGGAATAGGAAAAGAAGTCGGTGGTATGGGATGGTGTGGACAAAGGGGCGCTCTGCAGACAGCGTCTTCGGAGTGTTTAAAAGAAAAACGCTGACGCAGGTAGGAAGGGGAACAAGCATTGTGTAGGATATTGTAAAGGAGAAACAGGATGCGAGTGTTCCTACAAAAGCGGATCGGAAGCCACAGGAGCTTTTTGCGAAACTCGGGTAACATGGTCGTATTTCTTTAGATCAAAAGTGAATCTTATAGACAAATTTTGCAAGCGTTCCAGCTTATTCAGGACTTCCTCGGTGGCATCAATGTAGCATGCGTCAGCATAATCAATAAATGGCTGAATGAGAGTTAGAGCAAGCGCAGTCTTAGTTTTTACTGGTAGGAAGGATTGGAGAATTTTCAGGGTATGAAAGGAGAAGTTGACTTTACTACTTACATTACAAACGTGGGCATTCCAATTAAGGACTGTGTCCAAAGTAACACCCAAATTCGTCATAGCAAAGGGAATGGGAATATCAGCGAGGCAAAAGTAGGTATAGTGGAGATATCAAGTTGACCACGAAAGTATTTACTTCCGATGATGATCGCTTGGCTTTTGCTAGGATTAAGTAGTAGACCGTAAGACTCTGCCCAATTGTAGATGCAGGTTAGATTCTGGTTGATAAATGCAATCGCTGCATCGATGTCTGAAACGGGGAAATGGGTGTAAATCTGCAGATCATCTGCATATACCTAAGTGAAACTTGGAGGTTATTACTCTGGTCACAGAGTTGATAAATATGGAGAAAAGTAAAGGAGAGAGCACACCGCCCTGTGGCACGCCTGCAACGAGATCACACCAGTCAGAGAAAGACTCATTGATGCGAACTCGCTGAGAACGGCCACGATAGGATTCAAACCAGGAAAAACGGAAGAGGACAGATTTAAGGATCTAAGGATTCCGAGAAGAAAATCGAAATCGACAGAGTTAAATGCGATGCTAAAATCCAACAAAACCAATATAGTAAGATGCTTTTCTTCCATGGCCTAGCGAATATCGTTAGTAACGTTAATAAGTGTAGAGACTGTGCTGTGGCCAGGCCGAAAACCAGACTGATATGGGCTAAGTAGGTTGTTGGAAATCAGAAACGTAGATAATTGATCATGAACAACATGCTCAAGGACTTTGGAGAGAAAAGGCAGGATAGATGATATTGGGCGAAAATTTGAAAGTGATGTAGGATTGGAAACTTAAGGAATAGGAATAATATGAGCAAACTTCCAAGAAGATGGAAATTTTGATTGGGAGAGTGAAAAATTGAGAATATGAGTAAGGACAGGAAGTAAGACAGGAAGGATTAGAGTGATCATCCTTGAGCACAAATCGTCATGACCCACTGCCGCAGAGCCAATAGATAGCACTGCTTTTTAACGTTCTCCTCGGAAATGGCTGTGAAATTAAAGGTTGGATGAATAGTTGGGATCTTGGATATTTCATTTAAGGTATGGTTTTTGATATTAGGGTCGAGAATGACAGGAGGTGAGAAAAAATGATAATTTAATGACCCCAATTCAAATTGGTTGACGAACGTGGAAGAACTGCTTCCAATGCCAATAGTCTTTAGGAAGCGCCATACGTCTGAGGAGTTGCGAGTATTCAGAGAATCGTGGAAATACTTTCTTTTAGCATCCCTGCGAGTACAGCGAGTTCGAAGATCTTTGAAGTAATAGTAATAAAGTTTTGTTCTGATGGATTTCGCTTGTTCTTTGCCTTATCCCTAGAAGTCATCAAATCTTTGATTGATTCCGTAAGCCAAAGAGCCGGGTTGTGTCTAATTTTGATGCTTTTAAGTGGTGCATGACGGTCGAAGAGGTTCAAAATGGACTCAGTGACATATTTACCTTTATCGTCAAGGTTGTTACACTCGTATAAAGGGTTCAGTTAACTGAAGCAGCATCAAGTAGCAGAGTCTCCACGTTAATATTGTTGTGGCTCCTTGCGAAAATTGTCTTAGGTCTACGTTTGGGAATACGGATTCGATAGGAGAGGAGGAAAAGGGGGCAGTAAATTGTCCGTGATAGTCCACGTTGGTGGTTGAAGAAACTATCAATAGATCTAGAAGGGACGGTGTGTTATTAGGAGAATGATGGGTGGGAAAAAGGGGTAAAATACTAAGATTGATCGAGGATAGTATGGATTCTAACGTGCAAGATCGATGGTCGTTTTTGAGTAAACATGTGTTAAAGTCGCCCATCACACAAACATGTTTATAAAGAGGACAAAGAGAATTTAACACCGACTCAAAGGAATCGAAGTAATCAACGTTAAGGTTGGGACTATAAAACACAATAAGCAGCATTTTTGTGTGCTTTTGTGTGATTTCGATGGCCAAGTATTCGGCAGAAGCAGTGTAAAGCGGAGGGGAGACACTAATAATTTGATACGGTATTTCCGCGTGAAGATACATGGCCACTCCACCACAGCCTTTTCCGATCCTGTCATTACGTAGAAGTACGTAACCAGGAAGAGGAAACTGGGTTGATGGTAGTGATGGATTCAGAAACGACTCCGATATCAATAAAGCATCGAGTGGTAACTCGCTACAAGATGCCAGAACATCATGGGTCACTACCATGAACACTCTGGGCATTTATATGGGCTATGTTAAAGTTTTGAGGATAGTTTGAAAGGACTGACAGTTGGTTGTTCAAGGAGAGGAAAGAGTGTGAACCTTCAGCAAAGGCAAAACTGGCAAAAAAAAAAACAAAAGATAAAAAAATGTCATTAATGGAATTTATGTCCATTTATTTTATAATACCTATGTAAGAATATATAAAAATACTAATTTATGCGAATAAATAAAAATAAATTATAATAAAATAAATAAACTATCTAAGTTAATAATAAGTTGCAGAACTCACGCACTCAATACGTAATATTATAAAATTACAACTAATAAAAAACACAAAAATAATTGGCAACATTGGTTAAGTAAAAAGAAAAAAAAAAGACAATTTAATGACTGTGACAGTTAAAATGTCACACACTAGAAGCGAAGTTGAGAGTTACAAGTTTAACCTTCAATTAATTTGTAAAAGAAAGTGAAACATATAAAAACTAAATATACCGGCAAAGTAGGCAAATAAGAAAGAGAACAAAAATGGAACTACGACTAAAACTGCATCAACTTAGTCGACGTCGAGTTCTTCGTGGAGAGTTGTATAGGGCACTTGGATCAGTACTAGCTTGCTCTGCAACTGGCTGCATGTTTTCAGCAGAAGGAAATTTTATTAAAAGATCTTGGAGTGCAGCCATAGTTTCCAACTTTATGCGGGATTTGTCCGGAAGGTTTATGATCACTCTCCCTTCCGCCGACCAGCAGTTTTTATCTCCATAGTGAGAGCGAGCAGTGGTGAAAATTTGATGTCTTGGCTTCGTCAAAACTCCGCAATAGTAACACTCGTTCCCTTGAGAGTGGTTTTACTTTCCCAGATGTGATGTCAGTCTTGTACATTGAAAAAACGAACTAGTACAGGTCGAGTTTTACCCTTTGAGGTACCTAGACGGTGGCAAACTTGTAAAGTAGTTTTACTTACATCCTTTAACTTCATATGGTCATTTATTATTTTGTGAATTTCTAAATCTAATTTTTCATTTTGCTTTTCAGCTACTCCATGAAATAGTAAAACTTTGCGTCTCATCGCAGTCTCATGTCTGTCTAGACCTAATGAGATAGCCTCCAGTTCAACTTTCATCCGAGCAAACATTTCCCATTTATTTATTATTTTTTTATTTATTTATTTAATAATCATTCATTTGCGCACTGACAGTGTTTTAAACTTACTGAAGTCTTGAGATAGCAAGGACACATCTTGATGTGGAGAGTTAGTTCCAGCAACATTCAGCAGTTTCTTCTCATATTCACACATTCTGGACTCAAAAAACTTGCTTAATGAATCTAAACTGAAGCTGTTATATATACACTACTAGCTTTCCGCCCTGCGGTTTCACCCGCAACTAAAGGCTTTTCCTGTGGGAATGAGGCTTTTTCCTGCAGTAAAATTATCGTATTTTCTTCTTCCCTGGGTATCGAACTATCTCTATTCCAAAATCAAGACCATCGGTTTAGCCGTTTTTACGTGAAGCGAACATACAGACAGACATACACATTTTCACATTTATATTATAGTAAGGATAGAACTTCAAAAAAGCCCTTCGCAGTACCCATATACCTAAATATATCTTATGTGAAAGCCATGTTAGCCTATACTGCAGAAGCTATTTATATGCCTGTGATAAGGGCGCTGCAGTGCTTTACAATATTATTACGTTGTTATAAAGGGTTTACACGCGAACGAAGTTGCGGACGGCCTCTAGTTTCACCATAACTTCAAAACCAAACGTCCAATTTTAATCATTTAAAGACCAAATATTATCTACATAAACTGTACTTAGTGATGAAATAATTTATTTTGATAAGGATTAATAGCATGAGTAAAATAAACGCGTTTAAATGTATTCCAAAAAAATTCAAGATTTTTTAATAAAAAAATGGTTGTTGTGCCTCACTCGACATAGATAAGTATAGTGTGTCGCGGACTTTTTTGTAGATATTAATAAGATGAACATTTTATGGTTATATCTTTTATAGTTAAGGCAGCGTGTGCAAATGATTAACACCCAGCTCTTATGATATCTCGAAAATCACTAATTGATAAACGACCGCCAATACGGTTTCCGTCACGCAGGGCCGAGCCGCCCCTGTGTTCGATGTGTGCGGCGCACACAGGCGCCTAAGCAAAAGGGGCGCCGGATTGTTTTTTTTTAATACAACATAGTTGAAAAAATTGTCTAAACCGACTAAAAAAGGCGCTTCATAAGTTTCGCACACAGGCGCTTCATAGGTGTCGCACACAGGCGCTGCTTAGGGTCAGCGCGGCCCTGCCGTCACGGACGGTCAACTGGTGATCTTTTACTATATCTAACCCATTGCTGGGCAGAGGCTGTAGAGAGCAAAGGTGAGGCCTTAGCAGTTGGTTTGGACATAGCGAAGGCTTTTGATCGGGTCTGGCACAAATGTCTTCTAGCCAAATTACCATCATATGGACTACCCGAGAGATTTTGCAACTGGATCACCAGCTTTCTTACTTGGCGGAGCTTTAAGGTTGTTATTGGCGGTGCATGTTCTGTCTCCCTGCTCGTAAATGCTGCTGTTCCTCAAGGCTGTGTGCTCTCCCCAACTTTTTTCATTCTGCACATAAATGATATGCTGCAAACCAGCAGTGTACATTGTTATGCAGGTGACAGTACCGGAGATGCACTGTACTACGGCCAAGCCAATCGCAGCAAGGAGTCTATTGTCTCTAGACCAGGCCTCCGTGTGGGGTAGCAGAAACTTGGTTACATTTAACCCCTTCAAAACAAAAGTTTGCGCGTTCACCACTAAGAAGACCCCATTCATATTAGCCCCTACATTTCAGAACACTCCCCTTTGTATAAAGCCTATGATCGAAATCCTCGGTGTTGGCATATCGAGCGACGTTCAGTTTCATAGTCACTTGAAAGACAAAGCCAAATTGGCTTCTACAAAGCTTGGAGTGCTTAACCGAGCGAGACAGTATTTCAAACCGGCCCACCGCCTTCAACTGTACAAGGCGCAGGTGCGGCCCTGTATAACGTAGAAATACAACGTAGAGCGGCTCGAATCGCCGGCAACCGAGCTCTTTCTGATCGCCTCGATTTTTTGGCCCTGCGAAGAGATGTAGCTTCTCTTTGCGTACTGTATCGTCTATACCAGGCAAGGGCGCAACCTTTTAGCAGGCAAGAGCCGCTTGGTGAAAAAATCGACCAAAGACCACTTGTGATAATAATATATCAAAAAAAATCAATGGTTTTAAATTTAATAAACATGTGAAATTTATTTTATATGTATATTTTTTTAATACATTCGCGGGCTGCAAAGAAGACGTCGGCGGGCCGCATGCGGTTGCCCACCGCTGGCTATACAATGAGGAGTGTTCTGAAGAATTATTCGACCTTATACCAGCTGCACAATTCCACAATCGCACCTCCCACCACAGATTTAAATTCCATCCCCACCATCTGGATAGCTGGCGCTCCACCACCGTGCGTTTCAGGCGAAATTTTTTGCCACGCACTACGCAGATGTGGTATGAACTTCCTGCAGCGGTATTCCCGGCTACTTACAACATGGGGCTCTTCAAGTCCAGAGTGTATTCCCACCATAAAGGTGAGCAACACACCTCTAACACCCACAGTGTTAGTGGGGTAGTCATGGGTGGCGGTGATCACTTACTATCAGATGACCCGCACGCTCGTTTGCTCCCTATTTATTAAATAATTAAAAAAGTGCTTACCTGATGATTTTGATGCTCCTATTATAAAATTATATGGAATTGCATTGCGGTGAAGACGTGTTTTTCTTTCATTTTTTTTTATATATTTGGGATCGAAGTGGTCTATACATAAAAATTTGAATCGCAGCCTTCTTTCAGGCAAATGACTGATTGTCTTGTTACCTGAAATCAAGGAAATAACCACCTGGTCAACTATTTGAAATGAAAACCTATGCTTATTAAAATCTTACACTTAAATTAGCTTCTACAGAGATTACCAAGTTTTATTACAATAAAATAGATTAAAAAAACAATGACCAGTTTAAATATCAAAATGCAATAAAAATTTTATACAGGGCGGATTGTTTAGATGGATTAGTAAGGGTAGGCACCTTTATTGTTATAGTTTACAAAGTTTAAAAAGTTAGGAATAGTCTCCAAAGATCATTTTTCTGTAACAATAATGATTAAGGTAACCTGCCCTTACTGACCCATCTAAATAATCCTCCTTGTATACATATAGTACATTTCAACTATGATGATCCCTGCCCTGTGACACTTCATAGTGTTCTGAATTACGCATTTTGTATTTGACGAACAATAATAATTTAATGAAATAGAAAATAAAACCATATTTAAAAAAAAACAAATTCTCATACGTGAAACGGAACGTGTAGAGTGAGAGCCCGCGAAGCCCAGACCTTCGTTATATTATAAAAGCTAAAAATTCTTCAATATATGTCCCCTATACAGGTATAAGCAAACCCAGCCTATACAACCTGGGTCGCGGTGGCTTTGGCAGGGAACAGGTAAAAAACGTGAGTAAAATTGTTTTAAATTTGTGATAGAGTAAAACTTAGTTTTCATATATTTTAACTTACAATCAAATTAGAAACCGCCTCGTCTATTGGCGGACACTTAGGACGGTAACAACCCCTTTCCAGACACACTCACAGTCTAATCTATACTTCTATAATCCTACTAATATTATCCTACTAATCCTACTAATATTATAAATGTGAAAGTTTGTGACGATGTACGGATGGATGGATGGATGGATGTTTGTTACTCTTTCACGTAAAAACTACTGGACGGATTTTGATGAAACTTTACAGTAATATAGGTTATACATCAGATTAACATATAGGGTACTTTTTACCGCGGGAAAACTTTTCATTCCCACGGGAAACCGACTTCTACGCGAACGGAGTCGCGGGCGGCCACTAGTAATATTATAAAAAGGAAAACTTTGTTTGGTTGCGTCGAATAGGCTCAAAAACTTCTGGACCGATTTTAAAAATTCTTTCACTATTCGAAAGCTACATTATCCACGAGTAACATAGGCTATATTTTATTTTGGAAAAAATAGGGTTCCGTAAGATATTTGGGTTTTTCGAACACAAGGTGTAAAAAATCAACCAGAAAAGTTACTTATTTTACGTACGCTGCCTTAACTATAAAAGATATAACCATAAAATGTTCTAATTAATTTTACATCTTATAAATATCTACAAAAAAGTCCCCGACACACTATACTTATCTATGTCAAGTGAGGCACAACAACCATTTTTTTTGTTTAAAAATCCTGATTTTTTTAACTACATTTAAACGCGTTCAGCGGGTCAATTACCGTAATTTTATGCAGTGCTGCTTCATTGCGTTTGCGTCTTAACCTCTAAATCCGTATTACCGTAATGACAGGAAAACCTACACGTCACGTTTAAGCGTTAAAAACTTTGCGAATCCTGCTCGAGCTATTTTCGTAAGAAAAATGCACCAATGCGTTTTAATAATCGCAAAGTCACGGTATTATGGTAAATTTTGACGTTTGGTAAAATCGAATGAAATGTCATTTTGAAACGCATTAGTGAAGCGTTGAAAGCGTCATTCGAGTGTTACTTTTGCAAGACGTACAAGATTTATTTAAAGTTTTTTTTGTTAACAATCTCAATTGTAAGCATTGTAAGTATATTATATACATCTATCATAATCTATTTTTCGATTTCAAACTCTTCAAGAAAATAGCTAATGTTAATTTGTTTCTCATGTTTCGGGTACCTTAGTGAAAATGAATCAACTTCGTTTGGAGATATTTGAATGGAGAATGTTACTAGGTATGCCAAATTGCTTGAAATTTTGTCTCAGTAAAGCCTGTATGCATACAAATACACTAGTTTTTGTTGTAATCAAAAATACCCAGTAGTTTTGATTTTATAGGCATTCAAAGTTTCGAAAAATATCGAGTCCCGCTAACAGTCACGTGACCGCTTGTGACGTATTACAACAACGCGCCAGCGGTGGCGCATATAGCTGGCGCAGTATTTCATTTTATTTTTTTATTTATTTAACATTTAATGTATTATTTTTTTGTGTTTTCGGTCGCGTATTAGTAAATATAAATATAATTCGTTATTATACGTTAATAGTTAATATTATTCTATTAATAAATTGGATATAGGATTCGAAAAAAGGTAATCGTGTAATCTATCTAAAATAGATAAATTAATGACTGCGCATTATTTATCAAGAAATAGTGATTTTGTTGCCGCCGAAATGTTTGATATGTTCTAAACTGTTTTATCAAAACAAAATAACCAATATAATAAAAATACTAATGGAAGAATGCAAGTCCAATAGTAGAAGTAGGTACCTACCTACCTATCATTATTTTTTTTACGTTAAAGACAACAAATCATGTATCATAGTTTTGTAGCTATAGGTAGGTACGCCCTTCTAATATTATAAATGTGAAAATTTGTGAGAATGGATGTATGAATGTTTGTTACTCTTACACGTAAAAACTACTGCCCCCCCCGTCAAGTGGCAAGTGATATTTGCGATAGCGAGTAAATAGAAAAAATATGTATGAAACTGTCATGGTATTTTTTACCGCGGGAAAACTTCTCATTCCCACGGAAACCGACTTCTACGCGAACGGAGTCGCGGGCGGCCACTAGTATGTATACAAAGATACCGCTCTTCTAAGTAAATTTAAATAAATACATGCATTGATTTAGTACTAACTAGCTTTAGTTAGCAGCTTCGCCCGCGTTTCCCTCGGGAACTGTACATTTTCCCAGGATTAAAAGAAGCCTATGGATTATTTCAGTCTTCGTCCAGATCCGTTCAGTACTTTTTGTGTGAAAGGTAACAAACACAAACACAATCTTCCGCGTTTATTATATTACTAGGAAGTAGGATACTTATACGATCTAGATGTAGTTGAACGTTACAGATGCACTTTACCTTTACTATTTTATTTAAGTAATTTAATTTATTTTTTATTGCAAATGTAGATGATAAGAACTAACCTTTTTTATTTATTTGTATTTTTACTAACAAATTGTTTAATGGTATTGGTTATGTTCAAGTTAAAAGATTTGGTGATGTATGTATGTATCCTTTGGAACTGTAAAAACAACTTTTCCGGCGAATTGATAGTTGTATTTTTACATTTAGGCACAACACATGATTTCCTAGCAGTTGGATTAGACATTTTTAAAAGTATTTAGGTTTAATTTTGACGACAAGTGCGCGCGACCGCGAGCGTACTGAGTGAGCCAGACCGAGCGAGTTGTGGTGTGACGTCACACCGCCACCGGCAGCCCGCGTCGTGCGGTAGCAACTTATTTTACTTATAAATCGAAAACTAATTGACGCATCGAAATAATTCTTTCACCAGTATTTTTTATTTTTGACAGAGAATATGAAGAGATAATAATCAAAATTTGTTAACATTCTCCATTAGCCAACACGGAAGACCGACGCCGACGCCGCATTCAAGGGAATCGGGCTAGACTTCTAGCTCGTGACCCTTTCCAGCACATGTCGGAAAGGCAGTTCATCAAGACCTTTCGCTTGTCTAAGGCTGTGGCTCGTGAGCTGATATCATTATTAACTCCGGTGATGCCTCAGGAAAGAAGAAACGATGCTCTATCTGTAGCTATGAAGGTACAGTATCTCTTCTAAAACCATCAGCATTATTAACCTGGCTACTTTAAATAATGTACCTAATGTTTCCTCTTGCAGGTGCTAATAGCATTGGCCTTCTATGCTACTGGGTCTTATCAGACCATAGTAGGCCAAAGTAGATTTAATGTGTCGCAGCCTACAGTCTCAAATGCCCTTAGGGCAAGTTACTATGGCCCTGAATACTCCACATGTGTTCAGGAGACATGTCCAGTTTCCCATGAGTCGAGCCGGCAGGGACAGAATCAAACAGAGGTAAGATTATTCGAAAAATGTAATTGCACTTATAATAGTAAACACTTCTTGTGTTTTTAATATTGTAATCTTTTTAATATATAATTTTTGTTTTAGATTTTACAGAAAATTTAAAATACCCGGAATTGTTGGAGCTATAGATGGGACACATGTCCGCATCATAAGGCCCAGCGTTCAAGAGCATCGGTATTTTAATAGGAAGGGATATCATTCTCTTAATGTTATGATTGTAAGTAACTTTTAATGTACCTGCTAGATTAAAATCAGAAGTTTATTTTGAACTGGTAAACTATTTATACTTAAGAAGATTTATTATCATTATTTTTTATTTCAGATATGTGATTCTGATTTAAGAATATTATGTGTTGATCCGAGCCATCCTGGCAGCACTCATGACAACCTAGCTTGGCGTACACACCCTCTGAATCGGTACCTTAATGATCGATATGATGAAGAGCATTTAAGTTTACTAGGTAGGTATATAACATCCACTATTCTATCTCAACAATAAACTTCAAAAATGATTAAGTTTTAATAGATAATTTTCTATACAGGTGATAGTGGGTATGCCCTGCGTAGGACTTTGATTACGCCACCCACAAATACCCAACCTGGCACGCGTGAAGCTCATTTTTATCACCTTCACATGACAGCTCGCAATGTTGTTGAACGGTGTATAGGAGTTTTGAAGGCGCGTTTCAGGTATTAACTTTTCCTGAAAACAATTTCTTCATATGTATTACATGTTTATTTAGTAATAAATAACAGGAAAATTTTGATTTCAGGTGTTTACTATCTGCCCGAATGCTCCATTATGATCCGGTGTATTCTGGACAAATAGTAAATGCTTGTGCTGTCCTTCACAACATTGCGTTGAAGGCACGTATTCCACCAGCGCCACGTCTCACACGAGAAGAACTTGCGAGGGAGGCTTCCAACGAAGTTCGTAGACTGGCGTTAGAGACAACACAAGCCTCAAGTAGACGCGTTAACATTGCCCTAGTTGAAGGAAGGGCTGTTCAGCAAGCCCTCATTGACAGGACATGGGACGAAAATGCAGAAAATTAAAATACTTAATAATTTTAATATTTTTTTTATTAATACCTACTATTTACATACATAACATGAAAATATACAAATTAAACTAAACATACGCAACGAAACCGTTTTTTTCCTATTAGCCATAGCTGAAACACAAAACTATTAATTGAAGTTGTATGTTAACTTTGTAGTGTAGACTTTTAGTTCTTAAAAAAATATCAAGACATTTACCGCAAACAAAAGTGAGATGTTTGTTATTGTTTACTTTACTTACCTACTTTTTTTTTTTTAAGACAAAAACAGCTCATCTATTCTGCCTTGAAGATGAAACATTGCATTTTTTAGCTTTTCTGCTTTGTTTAATGAAAATTTCAGATCCCGGTTGTTTAAAAACATTAAATTTAGGATTAAAAGTTATTGTTTGTCATCAAAAACCAACTTTTTTGTAAAAAATAATCGATACTTTAACGAAGAATCGGTAAATTTCTCATAGTGGCAACACATGTTCGTCTTTGCGCATTCGTGCAGTTGACGTGCGATAAACGCAACAATTAAATTTTACGGTAATACGAACGGTGTCCTCTGCTTTGCGTTGACTTCACGTGTGCGTCAGTTTCGCGAATGCGTCGAACCCACGTCTTATTATTACGGTAATTGACCCGCAGTTTACTCATGCTATTAATCCTTATCAAAATAAATTATTTCGTCACTAAGTACAGTTTATGTAGATAATTTTTGGTCTTTGAATGATTAAAATTTGACGTTTAGTTTTGAAGTTATGGTGAAACTAGAGGCCGTCCGCGACTTCGTTCGCGTGGAAACCCTTTATAACAACGTAATAATATTGTAAAGCCCTGCAGCGCCCTTATCACAGGCATATAGGTAGCTACTGCAGTATAGGCTAACATTGCTTTCACTTAAGATATACAGGGTGTTTGGAGGGTGAGTAGCCAAATGAAAATGGTGGATAGGTGAGGCTATTAGCTATTTACTTCCACTTATTAAATTTCATTTTGGTTCAATTTTAACAATTTATTCGATTTTTAAAATTTTCTTAAAAAAACCCCGATTTTGTCTTTAAAAGTCCAATATTTTTTTTATTTACTATCGGAACCAAACGAAAATAATTTTAGTTTAAAGCCCAATACTGTTTTATTCAGATGCAATAATAAATTAATACAAATAATCTCATATAAAGTTACAGTGGGTTCATAAACTTCGTGGAACCAGTGGGAAAAAAATGTTCAGTCAACTTTACTATGAAAAAAAATAAAAAAATATAAGAGTTTGAAAATTTCATTTGGTTTTAAAAACTTCTACATTTAATACGCTTTATAATGATATGCAACATGTAACATAAATAATTAGAAATCTCAACAGAAATAGTAAGTTAGTCCTCAAAGACGCCTGGTAAGGAAGGTTCAAACCCGTTAAACTACGTATGTAGTTAAAAACTCCTGTCACATTCTAACAAAACTATGCATATTGTGTTATCTATTTCGTCACTAGGCAACACTTCTCTTGTTTGCTAGCCTCATGTATAAAGAAATGATTTTATTTTCCGACTGATGATTGTTGTTGGCCCATATGAAAACTTTATAACTTCACCGAAGTATGCGACTACTAAGGCCACCTAGTTGGATGCGGACCTCAGTTCAGAGCGTCGTGATCATTTCCACTACACTGTTTCCCTTAGGGGCCTGTCTGAGAAGACCCAGCAAGAAACTCAACGGGGGTCGGATCTGATAGTCGAGGAAACCGGATGTTGAATGTCGGTTGGAGCGGTGTATTTATAGGGAAGACTTAAGGCTGTTACCACTATCGTGTCCACGGGGTCGGTAGTGGGCGCGGGCTGGAGGAAGCAGATTGTTTCTTTCGGTAATCTTTTGACGTTCGACGTTCATTGGACGATTGTTTTTTGGTCGCCTCTTGCGAGGGTCGCCAAAAGCAGAAGGATGGTTGGGGTAAGTGAGAGGCGGACTAAAAGAAACTCCTAGATCCAGTCTCCGTGAATCGGTTCTACATGAATTGCAGCTTGTGAAATGATATTTGCTTGCATGCGAAAAGACCACGCTACCGTTGGCTATGACTAGACAAACAAAAGTAAGATAGATAATAGCTTATTTTCAAGTGTCATCTTTCACCAGTAAGTAAAAAAACTAAAAAAACTTGTGAAATGAGATTTTATTGCATGCGCAAAGGCCACGCTACCGTTGGTCATGACTTTTTTCAAGCAGCATCTTACTCCGACTGTAGAAAAGTGTAGGTCACCGAGAATCTGCGCTGAGCGGAGTTAAATATGTGAGATAGTAGAATCCTCTTCTATTCGAGGCAGGAAAAGTAAAGAGGAGGTCGAATGAGATAACACAATAGGCATAGCTTTGTTAGAATGAGACAGAAGTTTTGAACTACATATGTAATTGAACGGATTTGTATCTTCGTTACCAGGCGTCTTTAAGGACTAACTTACTAATTTTGTTGAGATTTGTAATTATTGATGTTACATGTAGCATATCATTATAAAGTGTATTAACTGTAGAAGTTTTTAAAAGCAAATGAAATTTTCAAACTCTTAAATATTTTATTTTTTTTGCATAGGAAAGTTGACTGAACATTTTTTTCCCACTGGTTCCGCGAAGTTTATGAACCCACTGTAACTGTATATGAGATGATTTGTATTCATTTATGATTGCATCTGAATAAAACAGTATTAGGCTTTAAATTAAAATTATTTTCGTTTGGTTCCTACCGTAAATAAAAAAAATATTGGACTTTTAATGACAAAATCGGCGATTTTCTAAGGAAAAACTTTAAAATCGAATAAATTCTAAAACTTGAACCAAAATGCAATTTAATAAGTGGAAGTGAATAGCTAATAGCCTCACTTATCCACCATTTTCATTTGGCTACTCACCCTCCAAACACCCTGTATATAGGTACTGCGAAGGGCTTTTTTTGTAGGTCTATCCTTACTATAATATAAATGGGAAAATGTGTATGTCTGTCTGTCCGTCTGTCTGTATGTTCGCTACACGTAAAAACGGCTGAACCGATTGTCTTGATTTTTGTAATAGAGATAGTTCGACACCCAGGGAAGAAGAAAATACGATAATTTTACTGCGGGAAAAAGCCTCATTCCCACGGGAAAAGCCATTTCGTTGCGGGTGAAACCGCAGGGCGGAAAGATAGTTATTTATAAATCTACTTTCGTTATAGTATAAAATCTGACTTTTATATATGTTATTCAGAAAACTATACGAATAATGTTTCCACAATCCCCAGTCACTTTCGATGGTTCCCCTGGCTTCCCAGACACATTGAAGTCTACTTCAGGCGTCTGTCTGTAATTACAACTTTAAAAACAAATATAGTCATTCGAACTGTAGACACTGATATTGCCGCTATAATCCTTGCTCATTAACATCGCCTAAAAAATGATTCAATCGCTTGTATGCTGACGGGCACTGGAAACAATGTAAGGTAGATACGTGGATCTAACGAAGATACACGCATAGTGAATCCATGTGTCGAAGCTTGCCTGGTTTCCACTCCATTATAGGGTGCGATTACAATCCGGCATTATTTAGAAAAAGAAAATTGAGACCTTATGAACTATTAAAAAATTCGACGAGTTCCAAAAAGTTTTTATTAAGTTTGGCGAAAGCGAATTAATGGAGGACAGCGATGAACGGAAGAACGTTTTTAATAGTATTCAGAAATATATATGCAGAGTCGGAATGTAATTGATGTTAATGCTGCTAGAGTTCAGATGTTTATTTATAGACTCGTATAAAGTATCTGATATTAATGAGGTTTTCAATGCGATTTGGAACAATGCTCACTGAAGTAAACCTACTTCACGTAAACCTGAAAATAATGGCTGGGTAGTGGTCAATACCATTTTAAATGGTTTGAAGGAGATCAGCTACCTAATTATGTCAGTGATTCTCTACCAACTTTGTCAGGTATTTTATAATGTTCAATGTTCATAAACAAATTATCCGCTATTCATAATTGTTCTAACTTGCTTTAATTATTACAAAAGCTGTTGAAGAAAGTGACATTGTTGAGGACAAATCCACAGAATGGAGTAGCAGTGATGAAGAGAATGGAAATACCGACGATGACGATGGAAATATTTTTTTTTTTAAATTTAACAATTGTACATGGCTATAATTAAAAGTATAATTTAATTCTTTTTCCATTGATTTCATTACAAACTAAATTATTTTCTCTCCTTATAGTAAAACCATCATACATACAAATTTATCTCCTTAACTTTAAACTTTTAGAATTTTATCATCGACTCCCGATTTTTCTTATTTTTTTCTGCACAATACTTAAAAAAAAACGATAGATATTTTTTACAAATTTCTTAAATCACAACTTGATTCCATAAAATTCACTTGAAAAAATTCAAATTTTAGTTGAATACAAAATTAACGATAACTTGCAGAAGTTGATAGCGTAATGAATCGCATTATTTTATTGTTGATATGAATTTTTTTATACATATTTTTTAAATTCACTTTTTTAATCCCTACTAATATTATAAATGCGAAAGTAACTCTGTCAGTCTGTCTGTCTGTTACGCTTTCACGCCTAAACCACTGAACCGATTTTGATGAAATTTGGTATGATGAAAGAACTGAACTTGGGAAAGGATATAGGGTACTTTTTACCGCGGGGAAACTTCTCATTCCCACGGGAAATCGACTCCCACGCGAACGGAGTCGCGGGCGGCCACTAGTCCGTTATAAATCTACATAATTAATTGAGTATAGATCGCACCAACGTACATGTATATTCATCGCGCGCACGCCTGGAGTAGACTTCAATGTGTCTGGAAAGACAGGGGAACCATCGAAAGTGACTGGGGATTGTGGAAACATTATTCATATAGTTTTCTGAATAACATATACATATAAAAGTCAGATTTTATACTATGACGAAAGTAGATTTATAAATAATTAGAGTGTGAGGGTGTCTGGAAAGGGGTTGTTACCGTCCTAAGTGTCCGCCAATAGACGAGGCGGTTTCTAATTTGATTGTAAGTTAAAATATATGGAAACTAAGTTTTATACTATCACAAATTTGAAACACAATTTTACTCACCTTTACTACCTGTTACCTGCCAAAGCCACCGCGACCCAGGTTGTATAGGCTGGGTTTGATTATACCTGTGTAGTGGACATATATAGAAGAATTTTCAGCTTCATTACATAGTATAAATCCAAGTCGCTATTTGTGTCTGCAGTGTGTGAATAGAAATATTCTGAAGAAATGACAAACTTACCGCAGTTTTTTAACCACACTTGTAATCTTCTAGCATCCTGCCAGGGGAAACAAAACATAGAATTCTTGTCCGAAGTGTTTTGGCACCTGAAGTATGCACACTTGTTTATTCCCATGATGATTTTAAGTCTGTGGAATACTGTGATCAGTGGGAAAAGTTGAATCAGTGTCCGGTATATCTTTGCCTAGGTAATACGGGTTTGCAAGGTTCCTCGATGTCCTTTTGCAGTGTAGCCTGTGGTCGGTATGATGAGCTGAATTGGTGTCCAATTTTCAAGCGAGGGTAACCACCCTCGCTTGGTTGGCAGGGTGTCTCGAAGTCCTTTTTCAGTCCGGGTCACACATAATTTAGAAACTGAAGAAAACGCGAATCCAAAGAAACAAACACAGCACAACAAGATTTTTTTTTTTTTTTGGTAACAATTTTACAGGCCCGGAATCTTCAGCACAACAAGAAAAGCGAGCGGAGTGAATGAGAGTGAATGAATGAACGAGCCGGCCGGCAGACGATAGGTAGTATTGCCAAAGACACAAAAAGAAAAGCGCACATTACTTTTCATAAGCCGGCTGTACACATGGGGCCAAGGTGTTGGGCCAACGTGTTGGGTAAAAATGATGGATAACCAAGATTGCTGTTCACATATTGGCTTACTGATCATTCTGCATTGGCGCTTCAAAGATGGATGTAGAAGTTTAGACGTAGAAGTCCGCTGACGAGTAACAACGAACTGAACAAGACACCAACGTGTGAACGCTGTTTGCGGAGCGCGCCAATTATAAATTGACGTTTTATTTGCTTTTACCTAAAAAGTACGTAGATCTACGTATTTCTCATATGGAAATGTTACTATTTCTACGTAATTTTCTTATCTGGCCTACGCCTTTTTAAAAATCCGAGTTGGCAACACTGCTCACATACGTCATTTGGCTCTCACGTCGTAATCGGTAGCATGCGCACCCAAAAACACACGCTTCTTTTTTTGAGCAATACGTGTCGTACATTATTTGTACGACCTGTATTTCCCGGCACAATAAAGCCCAGCCCGTATTGTACGACCCTGTAATTGGTGACATGTGTCACCAATTATCAGGTCGAGCAATACGTGCCGTACATTACTGACACGGCCCTGTAATTCGCGACACAGTATTGCACGGCACAGTATTGTACGACCCTGTAATTGGTGACACATGACATCAATTATCAGGTTGTACAAAACTATGTCGCGTTTTATCATGTCGTGCTTTATCGTGTCGTACAATACGGTTACCCGAAACTTGCACATGTACTCAATCGACGTAGACGTCAATGTCACGGTTTACAATGAATGAATGAAAAGGACAAAACAAAACGATTATTGACACTTGACACTTCATTCATCCTATTATTTAGATTTTTATCTAAAAATACTAAAAGACTACAATAGTAAATTTAAAATCTCCATTTTGCGATGTTAGGAAAAACGTTATTGACCAGGGCTCGACTGCTCAATAGTGTTAATAATGTAGTGAAAATTTCGAAAAGGAATTCTGGGGGGTGTGTAATGTTTATTGGTGGTTATGTCACCTTCATAACCAATAATTATACGGTTTTTACTTTGTTGTAGAACTTGGTCCTATCGAGTACCGCCGCCTATGCCTCGTAAGCAATATGATTATTTCACTACTGGAGTTGGTGCCCTCTGTTGGTGGTGGATCTTCTATCATTGTCTAACGGAACCAGGCCATATTTTTGTAAGTTCGATTGGTCTTGTATGCTTTTAATTTGTGACAAAACTGATGTTTATCTTATTTGCAGGGTGAATTTCCTTATGTAAATCCCTCTACTTATACAGATGAAGAATTGGGCATCCCACCTGATTCTGAAGGTTCTTTGAAGGAAAGAAATTAGTGTACGCATATTGTGGCTTGTATTTAGATTAAATAAATTATGTTGATTTAGAATTGTTTACTTTTCCTAGGCTACATTTACATTACAAAGTAAATATGTAAATTTAAATTACTACTTTGTACTTCAAACTACAGTATTTTTCCTGGTTTTATTTTTTATCTTCTTTACAACATTTTTTACGCCCTGGTATTCCTTCTGGTGGAACAGCACTATCATCAAAAGGAATATTATCCAGCTTAACAGTTTCCTCTGTTATTTTTGCTTCTAAAATCAAATAAACATCTGGTTAATGAGATTGTTTTTCAATTAGTAAAATTTCATTGATGTTTTTATCTCAGAACACACCAAATACACCAGGTTTTACTTCCCGAGCCTGAATAATGCTTGTTCGTAATTCTTTCTCTACATCTTCGGCAAATTTTATCATCTGCAAAGTAAGTTATCCCAATTACAAATTATATTCACAAAACATTATAGTAGATATTAAAAAAACACTAACAGTATTAATTGATGCTGCATCTGTAACATGTTTGCTTTCTTTGTATTTTTTATTTATTTCTGTTCGTGCAGCATTCAGAGTTCTCTCATCCCCAGAAAACACCTTTAATCTGGTTCGGTGAAGGTTTTTGAAACTTTTTAGAACCTGCAATATAAATTTTGAAAAAATATACTTAATATATTTTTTATTATTATTATGTAGCTTAGTTGAAAAACCTTAAATCTCACAATGACGTATTTACTTACTAATTTTTGTAAGTTATTCATTTTCGTGGTTATCAAAACTATGAATCAATAAATAAATCCTCGAAAATGCGAACAATCATGCCCGATTTCCCGGGCTACCATACGTAAGTAATAAATAAATCCACATACTATTACGTACGTACGTAGTTGTCTGTCAGTCATTTCATTTGATTAATTCTGTCAGTCAGTCATTCACTTCACTCGCTGCGCTGCGTCCAGCGTTGCCAGATTAGGGTATTTTTCCGCCATTCTGGCGAAAATTTTTGACGCCGCGCCGGCGAGATTTGGCGAAATAAATTCCTTGGCGAAAATAAATAGGACAGGCGAATTTTTGGCGATATGATTATATGTCTATATTCCGGGCTGAAAACACAAATTCTAAGTAAAAAAGTTGTATGAATTCGTTCTTACAGTTTAAGTTTTGTTAGTTTCAAGAATAAATGAAAAATTGAGAAAAACACATTCGGATACGGATTTTTTTTTGGGAATGCATTAAATAAAGTCGGTAGAAGGAAAAACAATCATCGAAACACAATATAAATATTCTTTTTGCTTTATGTCCAAGGAAAGTATATCTAAAAAAAGAATAAATCTTTTGTAACTTTCTAAATCAAGGTTAGCATTTTTTTTCGAAAACGTATCATTTTGGCGAAAAAATTTATGGAATCTGGCGAAAATTTGAAATGTACGCCTGGCAACCCTGGCTGCGTCTTCATTTCTTTTTACATGATAGAAGTTAATGTGGTAGATAGATAGACGACAACGAGTTTAAGAAATTCCTATGTCGGTAAATCACGTAAAATACAAATTACATTGATAATACATTTTATTTACTGAAGGCAATTAGAAATTCGTCAAGATGCCGCGAGTTATGATAAAAGGAGGCGTCTGGCGGAATACTGAGGTTTGTTTTCAAATAGAAATGCTCAATGATAAAACTGTCTGCTTATAATGAAGTAATCTATCTTATTTTCGCCTACCATCTAGGATGAAATCCTGAAGGCTGCGGTAATGAAATATGGGAAAAACCAATGGTCCCGTATTGCTTCCTTGCTACATCGCAAGTCTGCCAAACAATGCAAGGCGCGTTGGTACGAATGGCTGGATCCGAGTATCAAAAAGACGGAATGGTCAAGAGAGGAGGATGAGAAACTTCTACATCTTGCCAAGTTGATGCCGACTCAGTGGAGAACTATAGCACCTATTATAGGACGTACTGCAGCTCAATGTTTGGAAAGATATGAATATCTACTGTAAGTTATTATTGAGTTACTTTACTTCATTGGTAAATAATTGATGGTTCATATTATAGTTTGTATTTACAGGGACCAAGCACAAAAGAAAGAAGAGGGAGAAGATACAGGTGATGATCCTAGAAAACTCAAGCCGGGAGAAATTGACCCTAATCCTGAGACCAAACCAGCTAGGCCTGATCCCAAGGATATGGATGAAGATGGTAATGTTTCTTATTAGTTTTTCCTTTAAAAGATTTTTCTCTATTATATTACTATTTTAATTACAATGATATTCAATGGTTTGTTTTTTATTCTTGCAATTCTAGAAATATAATAATCCTCTGTTACAGAATTGGAAATGCTGTCAGAAGCCCGTGCTCGTCTAGCAAATACACAGGGCAAGAAAGCTAAGCGTAAGGCTAGGGAAAAACAACTTGAGGAGGCTAGAAGACTTGCTGCTCTACAGAAAAGGAGAGAACTGAGTGCAGCAGGATTGGCAGTGCCTATGAGGTAAATTATTTCAATTATCCACATTTATTTAATAGCTATCAATTAGAGAATTGCACAACTTTGCAAACATTATTATTTAAAATGTTATATAATTGTACATTAATGTCAAAAAACTTTAAAATTTGTCATTTTAAATATCATATCTTTCAGGCGTAAGAAGAAGCGTGGAGTAGACTATAATAAGGAAGTTCCATTTGAGAAAAAGCCTGCTTCAGGTTTCTATGACACCTCTACTGAGGTTATTGACCCTATGGCCCCTGATTTTTCAAGATTAAGGCAACAGCATCTAGATGGAGAATTGCACTCTGTGAAAGAAGAGGTATTGAATCCCAATCCAAATTAATTCCCTAGAGAAACAAAATATCTTTTCTCCAAGTTCTAACTAAAATAGTCTTTATTCTACAGCGAGAAAGACGCAAAGACAAGAACAAGCTAAAGCAAAGAAAAGAAAATGACGTGCCTCAAGCTATGCTTCAAGGAGACCAGCCAGCTAAAAAACGCAGCAAACTGGTCTTGCCTGAGCCTCAAGTCACTGATCAGGTAAATAAAACTTTAAAATATAAAATAATAATTATTTTTAATATAATTATATAATACTAGTGGCCGCCCGCGACTCCGTTCGCGTCGAAGTCGATTTCCCGTGGTAATGAGAAGTTTTCCCGCGGTAAAAAGTACCCTATGTCCTTTCCCAAGTTCAGTTCTTTCTTCATACCAAATTTCATCAAAATCGGTTCAGAGGTTTAGGCGTGAAAGCGTAACAGACAGACAGACAGACAGACAGACAGACAGACCGACCGACAGACAGACAGAGTTACTTTCGCATTTATAATATTAGTAGGGATTGTTGTTGGTTTAAAAAAGCTTTATCTGTACCTATTTGCGGCGCGACCTTCGTAAGAAATTCAAAATTTTACAAATGAAAATACCTACGTCTGGAAAAAGGGCTATTGTCGAAAACTAAATTGCGGATAGCCCTAAAATTTGATTCCATAGCACTTTGAATACTGGCACGACTGATAAGAGTTGCTATTTCAATAAAATAATTTACCAGGCTATTTATTTTAGAAGAAATGTCAATGAAAAACCATAATTGGTCTAGCATCGTAATTGGTGCCGTTACCTTATGCTATAAGTCTTATGATTGGAGCGTGTCGCGTAAATGGTGTTGCAGTAAGTGCTTGTGCCTGTATATCGCGTCTAGGTGTTACAGAAGTTTTATGCGGTTACTAGTGGCCGCCGGCGACTCTGTTCGCGTGGAAGTCGGTTTCCCGTGGGAATGAGATGTTTTCCCGCGGTAAAAAGTACCCTATGTGTTATTCCGATGTATAACCTATATTACTGCAAAGTTTCATTCAAATCCATCCAGTAGTTTTTACGTGAAAGAGTAACAAAACAAACATCCATCCATCCATACATCCTCACAAACTTTCGCATTTATAATATTAGTGGGGATAGTAGGATTATTGGTATACCCGTGTATTTATAGTACGTGTGTTTGGTTGGTGCAGGAGCTGCAGGCGGTGGTGAAGCTGGGCCGCGCGTCGGAGGCGGCGCGCGAGGCGGCCGGCGCGGGCGGCTCCGACCACCTGCTGGCGGAGTACGCGCTGCCCGCGCCCGCCGCCACGCCCGCGCCCGCGCCCGCGCACGACCGGTAACACCACGCACACAGCTCTCGCTGCATCTACATACACACAACTCTCGCTACATACACACAACTCTCGCCACAGCACTCGCTGCATCTACATACACACAACTCTCGCTACATCTACATACACACAACTCTCGCTACATACATACACACAACACTCACTACATCTACATACACACTACTCGCAACATACATACACACAACACTCACTACATACACACAACTCTCGCCACAGCACTCGCTACATCTACATACACACAACTCTCGCTACATACATACACACAACACTCACTACATATACAGGGTGTCCAGGAAACAATGGATAACCTCTGAAGGGCTTATAGTAGAACTAAAGGCAAGCCTAAAAAGTATTGATAAAAAGTATAACCCTTACACTGCTAGAAATATGGCGCTTTAAAAAAAACTTCATATTTTTTGACTGTGTTCGTATTTTTACTCTTGACGAGGTCAAATCACTTAATACCATCATTATTTCTGTGCTAAAATAATTAATATTAATCGCATCAGTTTATAACTATCAAATAAAATAGCTAACTAAAGTATTTTTCTCAAAAATTAATGTTAAACTTTCGATTTGTGTAAAATTTTTAAAGAAATATTTTTGCTGTGGAACTTTGAACAGCTCTGGTGTAAAAAAATTATATGAAAGCAACAGTGGCCAATGATTTCAAAATATTCCTGGTTTAATAACGTTTTAAAAAGATGTAATATGTAGTTATCGTAATGAAAAAATATTGAACTAATGGTATTAGTGTGTTAAATGGGATAATTATTTAGTTCTAGCAAAATTAAAAAATACAATAAAACTAAAGAAATATGATTTTCAATCGATATTAATTGCAAACACATTGGAATAATTTAGAGTAACTGTTCAAATTGTCTGTCCCCATCCTGATGCAGACCCTACATCTACGAATAAAGCATCTAAACATCTACGAATAAGTTCTACTATAAGCCTTTCAGAGGTTATCCATTGTTTCCTGGACACCCGGTATACAACTCTCGCCACAGCACTCGCTACATCTACATATACACAACTCTCACAACATACATACACACGCACAACACTCACTACATACACACAACTCTCGCAACATACATACACACACACTCACACACACACACACACAACACTCACTACATACACACAACTCTCGCAACATACACACAGCTTTCGCTACATACACACAAAATCATACTGACACATTTTTTTATTTAATATCCATGTATACCAGATGATTGTATGCACTCCAATATAATGTGCACTACGCATACAGATTATTAAAAAAAAAACTTCCCAAACCTAGGACACATTTAAACTTCCATAATTCCTGACATTAGTGTGATGCCTCTCTAAATATTTTACAAAGAAATAAGTTAAGTTTTTTTTTTAATATTTGGTCAATGTAATTTTCCAGTGTGTTGATGGAAGCTCAGAACGTGATGGCACTCACCCACGTGGACACTCCGCTGGCCGGCGGAGTCAACACTCCGCTCCACGCTCCGGACTTTAGCGGAGCGTTGCCAGCGCCGCAAACTAACGCTACGCCCAACAACATGCTGCTTAGCGTATACAGGTAATGTATACGATAGTAAAGAAAGAAAGACCTAAAAGAATCCTACCAATATTATAAATGTGAAAATTTGTGAGGATGTATGGATGTTTGTTACTCTTTCACGTAAAAACTATTGGACGGATTTGGATAAAACTTTGCAATAATATAGGTTGTACATCAGAATAACACATAGGGTACTTTTTACCGCGGGAAAACTTCTCATTCCCACGGGAAACCGACTTCCACGCGAACGGAGTTGCGGGCAGCCACTAGTGAGTTATAATCATCTATGTTTACTTGTGGAGATTTTATAAAAAACCAACGATTGAATTCTGACATTTGTTTTTTCACTTTTACTTCCTGAAAATTATTTCCACCATACATAGAGCATAACCGCTTCAGCATAGTCGAAATCGAATCATCGCGTATCAATATTTTATTTTAGAAGCATTGAATTAATGAAATTTGTATTAATATTCAATTTAATAAGATTCTAATTGCTTTGTTTATTTACAGGTCAGCTCGTAGCGAAGTTTCAACTCCGGGCAGCTTTAGCACACCAGTTCGCGGTGTAAATGGACAGACGGTTTTAAATGTAAGTCAAATAATAATAAAAATAGACACATTTTGGTATATGTACTGGGTATACATACATATGCAATTAATAAAAACCAATTGTTTTAAATTCGCAAACATGAACTGCAATTTTCTTTATTGGTATGGATTATGTAGGTATGTATTTTTTATAATATTTTTTATTTGTAGACACCTGGAGTTCGGGACAAACTGTGCATAAACCCTGAGGACCAACTCCCCAATGGTGATACAACTCCACAGATATACCATCAAATGCAGAAACAGGTATGTTGATTGATATTTAGTCACCCTATTTTTTTTTCAGTTCTTTGTGTATAAATTTTTAGTTTGTCTGGACTAAAATTACTATCCTTCTTTGTCTTATACTCACTAAAGTCTGGTCTAACTAAAATATGAGTACATTACAACACTACTCGAGCGGGCCAAAAATCAAAAGTCATTTAATTTTATATGTTTCCTTTCTAATACCAACTGTGTTTTTTAAAATTGGGGCCATTGTGGATTAAATCTAGTAAGACCAATATATCTGTTTTTTTCTCATACTAATAATAAAGTTATATCGCAATTTTATTAGTTAAGTAAAAAACTATTTTTATAGTCGGTTTTATTTTTATTTAAGAGGCCGTCATAAGAGTCGGTGCAAATAACCATTGTATTATTCAAATCTAGTAATACGGGGTGTAAAAGAACTGCTTCCGAAAACAAAAATTGGGCATTGCTGGAGGGGTACTGATTACGTTTTGAGCAATAAAAATTGATTTTATGATTAAAAGAAAATATTTTTTTTTTTACTTACTTAATTGTACAAAATTGAATTTATACTATCAGATTTTGCGATGATCTTAAATTAAATAGGCTTTTAATTTAATTTGCAATGTAAATAGTTGGATCTGAACCAACAGTTGATGTGTGAGCGATGATTTCAAGCGACGAATATGACTTTTCTATCCTCAATAACTTTTTAAATTGGGTTTTCTGGGTATACTGTTTGTTAGTACATTTAGTTACTATTAAGGCTCCAGAATACGTCGGGGTCACCAATTTGGCGGTAAATCTCCCAGTGCTAGACAGGACACGGGTCTAGGGCCCAGCGGGGCCACTGAGAAGATTTCGGAAGTCGTATATGTACTTAACCGCGTTGAAATGTTGATAGCGCGATATAGGATTTGCCATACGGTGTCATTTGTATGCGTACCGCCGGGAAAGAATGTTGGCGACGATCAGCGCCATCTATGTCGCCACACATAGTTTCAGGCTTCGGAAGTGGTCTTTTTACACCCGTTAAAATCGCCTTTTATCCCAGATAGTAAATTTAGTTACTATAGAGGCTCCAGAATACATAGTTTCAGCCCTCGGAAGTGGTCTTTTTACACCCGTTATAATCGCCTTTTATCCCAGACAGTAAATTTAGTTACTATTGAGGCTCCAGAATACATAGTTTCACTCTTCGGAAGTGGTCTATTTACACCCGTTATAATCGCCTTTTATCCCAGATAGTAAATTTAGTTACTATTGAGGCTCCAGAATTCATCAGGCTTCGGAAGTGGTTTTTACACCCGTTATAATCGCCTTTTATCCCAGATAGTAAATTTAGTTACTATTGAGGCTCCAGAGTACATAGTTTCAGCATTCGGAAGTGGTCTTTTCACACCCGTTATAATCGCCTTTTATCCCAGACAGTAAATTTAGTTACTATTGAGGCTCCAGAATACATAGTTTCACTCTTCGGAAGTGGTCTATTTACACCCGTTATAATCGCCTTTTATCCCAGATAGTAAATTTAGTTACTATTGAGGCTCCAGAATTCATCAGGCTTCGGAAGTGGTTTTTACACCCGTTATAATCGCCTTTTATCCCAGATAGTAAATTTACTATTGAGGCTCCAGAATACCTAGTTTCAGGCTTCGGAAGTGGTCTTTTTACACCCGTTATAACCGCCTTTTAACCCAGATAGTAAATTTAGTTACTATTGAGGCTCCAGAATACATATTTTCAGGCTTCTGAAGTGGTCTTTTTACACCCGTTATAATCGCCTTTTATCCCAGATAGTAAACTAGTGGCCGCCCGCGACTCCGTTCGCGTGGAAGTCGGTTTCCCGTGGGAATAAGAAGTTTTCCCGCGGTAAAAAGTACCCTATGTCCTTTCCCAAGTTCAGTTCTTTCTTAATACCAAATTTCAACAAAATCGGTTCAGTGGTTTAGGCGTGAAAGCGTAACAGACAGACAGACAGACAGACAGACAGACAGACAGAGTTACTTTCGCATTTATAATATTAGTAGGGATTTAGTTACTATTGAGGCTCCAGAATTCATCAGGCTTCGGAAGTGGTTTTTCACACCCGTTATAACCGGCCAGATGAAGCAGTCGGTCCGCTCGGCGCTGCAGTCGCTGCCGGCGCCGCGCAACGACTACGAGATCGTGGTGCCCGACGCCGACCCGACGCCGATAGTCGCCGCCGCCGCCGACGTAAACGACGACCAGGCAGACGTGGATCTCAGGATGGAGCTCGAGCGGGAACAGGAGCGTAAGTTCTTAATGACATTTCATTTCAGATTGTCTGGGTCGACGACATTTCGGAGACAAAAAACTCGGACACCTTGGCCAATGTATAGTAAAAAATAGTATTAAAATTAAAAATCCCTACATTGGCCATGGTGTCCGAGTTTTTTGTGTCCGAAATGTCGTCGACCCGATTGTCTTCATAGTCATAATTTCATTACTATTATTATTATTACATAGTATAAATCCAAGTCGCTAATACTTTCTGTTTGTATGTTTGTCTGCAATCTCCTCCTAACTACGTAATGGATTCAAATGCGGTTTTGGCCATCTTTTAGGGATTTTTTTAATTTAAATTTATAAATAAAGAACATTTAGAAAAAGTTATTTTAATTTAGCCGAAAATCAATGGTGATGTTGATTATGCTCAAAATATTATAGAAATTATGTTTAAGGATTACGGTGTTATGAAAAAAAAGTAGGAGTTCAAATTTATTTCCATTAGTGATATTATAATAAATTGCAATTTTCGGAAACATGAGCGTTATGAACATCATCGGTAGTACTACAAATTGTATGAATGATAACTTTAGGACGAAAAATGTTAGGAAGAGTGATCATTCGTATCTATTGGAAAAACAATTTAAAAAAAGAACTTAAGAAAGAGACAAATAATAATAGTTCGTGGTTATCACAACTAAAGTTTTGCTGGAACTTGATTGTATGGAACTATCTATAACATTTTTCGAATGGAAACTGCTACAATATTTTTCACAACTACATGATCTCTGTGCTTACATCTTTAGTTCGTTGATAAATAGTATAGTCTTCGCTTTTAGTATAACTTTCATTGATTCCATGAGTACCAAGAGCGAGTTTTTTTACCCACTCAATTGCGTAGATACGAACGCGGATTTTTAAGTAATTAAAACAGCGCGATAATAATGTGGAGCGTTTCAATATTTGAAGATAGGTAAAAAAGGTTGACGACGCCTGACTTAAAACGGCTCATGTCGAAATCTATAAGCTCATGCCGACAACGCCGATCGGCGGGCAACCAAACTTAACCGACATGCCGGGCCTGCCGATCGGCGGGCTGAACTCATTGTATGGCGGCATCTGGAAATAGACGTAAATTTTCGGGGAGGAAGGGAATGGGTAAATGAACTTTTTGCTGTTTTTCTAATAACTAGCTTACCTCGTTAATCATAATTTCTAAAAAAAGAATCGATCAATCAAATGAATGCTTTGTTATTAATATTAAGTCTAGTCTGCATTATGAATGCTTACAGTCTGGCCACCGAGAGAATGCGTTTGTGACACATGCCATTAGTGTTGGGGTAAAAAATAACATTGATAAATATTTTTTCAATGAACATTAGTAAAAGAAACTTGCTTATCTTATTTATATTTAATGTATAATATAAAAATAGTTTCATGTTGTTACGAGTTAAAGGTTCTAGGTAAAATAAAAAAATAAAATCAAAATATTATTGTTTTATTGTAGGTACGTAAATAATTAGATTAAAGGTACGTATAACGTTAATTTTGAATTTAAGCCCAAGGTGAAAAAGAACTAGCAAGAAACTAACTGCTTTTGTTTTTTTTTGTTTGTAAAAAGGCATTTACAAACAAAATATTAAGGTTCAATTTGTACTTAAGTCTAGTTTAATATTACTAAAACTAAAAGTAGGTAATAAGTACTTAAATAAAAGATATCGCGCTGTTATAATTATTATTATCGTCAATCAATTAAATAAATTTAATCAGATTCCGATTCGCTTGAGGAGGTTCTATCATCATCTTCGCCAACATTTATGATTATGTTATTTTCAATAATCGAATCAATGGAGAATGTTAACAAATTTTGATTATTATCTCTTCGTATTCTCTGTCAAAAATAAAAAATACTGGTGAAAGAATTATTTCGATGCGTCAATTAGTTTCCGATTTATAAGTAAAATAAGTTGCTACCGCACGACGCGGGCTGCCGGTGGCGGTGTGACGTCACACCACAACTCGCTCGGTCTGGCTCACTCAGTACGCTCGCGGTCGCGCGCACTTGTCGTCTAAATTAAACCTAAATACTTTTAAAAATGTCTAATCCAACTACTAGGAAATCATGTGTTTTGCATAAATGTAAAAATACAACCTTTCAAAAATACAAAAATTCGCCGGAAAAGTTGTTTTTTACAGTTCCAAAGGATACATACATACATCACCAAATCTTTTAACTTGAACATAACCAATACCATTAAACAATTTGTTAGTAAAAATACAAATAAATAAAAGAGGTTTAGTTCATATCATCTACATTTGCAATAAAAAATAAATTAAACTACTTAAATAAAATAGTAAAGGTAAAGTGCATCTGTAACGTTCAACTACCTACATCTAGATCGTATAGGTATACTACTTCCTAGTAATATAATAAACGCGGAAGATTGTGTTTGTGTTTGTTATCTTTCACACAAAAAGTACTGAACGGATCTTGACGAAGACTGAAATAATCCAAAGGCTTCTTTTAATCCTGGGAAAATGTACAGTTCCCGAGGGAAACGCGGGCGAAGCTGCTAACTAAAGCTAGTTAGTACTAAATCAATGCATGTATTTATTTAAATTTACTTAGAAGAGCGGTATCTTTGTATACATACTAGTGGCCGCCCGCGAATCCGTTCGCGTAGAAGTCGGTTTCCGTGGGAATGAGAAGTTTTCCCGCGGTAAAAAGTACCCTATGTGTCATTCTGATGTGTAACCTACTGCAAAGTTTCATCCAAATCCGTCCAGCCGCCCAAGTCAAGTGGCAAGTGATATTTGCGATAGCAAGTGAATAGAATAAATTTGTATGAAACTGTCATTTTTGACAAGCTTGCAATTTGACAGGTTCATACATATTTTTTCTATTCACTCGCTATCGCAAATATCACTTGCCACTTGACTTGGGGGGCAGTAGTTTTTACGTGTAAGAGTAACAAACATTCATACATCCATACTCACAAACTTTCACATTTATAATATTAGAAGGACGTACCTACCTATAGCTACAAAACTATGATACATGATTTGTTGTCTTTAACGTAAAAAAAATAATGATAGGTAGGTAGGTACATACTTCTACTATTGGACTTGCATTCTTCCATTAGTATTTTTATTATATTGGTTATTTTGTTTTGATAAAACGGTTTAGAACATATCAAACATTTCGGCGGCAACAAAATCACTATTTCTTGATAAATAATGCGCAGCCTTTAATTCATCTATTTTAGATAGATTACACGATTACCTTTTTTCGAATTCTATACCCAATTTATTAATAGAATAATATTTACTATTAACGTGTAATAATAACTATTAACGTATAATAATGAATAATATTTATATTAACTGATACGCGACCGAAGGCACAAAAAAATATACATTAAATGTTAAATAAATAAAATACTGCGCCAGCTATATGCGCCACCGCTGGCGCGTTGTGGTAAGACGTCACAAGCGGTCACGTGACTGTTAGCGGGACTCGATATTTTTCGAAATTTTGAATGCCTATAAAATCAAAACTACTGGGTATTTTTGATTACAACAAAAACTAGTGTATTTTTATGCATACAGGCTTTACTGAGACAAAATTTCAAGCGATTTGGCATACCTAGTAACATTCTAATATCTCAATCAATGTCTTCGTTAATATTTTTTTTTGTTTTTCTACCACCTTCGCCCAGTCTTCCTTTGTGATTTTTTTGCAAGCTTCTTTTAATAGAGTCATCATCTTTTTTGTGCTAAAAGGTGAGGACGTATTGTGACGGGCTGCATAACCCTTATTTTGAGCCCACATTAACTCAATAGCATTGTATATGGTGGAAGTCTCAGCACCCGATTTCATATATCGAACATTTGCCGATTTATTTTCTTTCACTAACCGCAATAATTCTGCTTTAATGCATGTCCATATTTACGTCAATATCGCGTTTTTAGTAACCAAGCTACTAATTCTGCTTTTTTATTAGCTTGGGTAGGTTATCAATTGATTGATAACTTTAAAATTGACAATTTTTAGCACATCCCTACGAAAATATCATAACTACATAACCTTGTACTGTTTAGAGAAGTAGTGCTGTTTTTATTTTAAAAATATACATTTTATCAGTAATTGTTACCCTTGCAGTTAGCCCTCAGTTATAAAATTTTAAATCAGTGTTACTTAATGTCGTTTTATTACTTATTATTTATTTGTTGGGTAAGAATAGACGACTTTTTTTGGTTTGATTAGTAGACGGCCTGTCAACGTTACCTCGTTATTACAAACGCATTGTGTCAGAAACATTCTCTCGGTGGCCGGACTGTACAATGATGATGATGATGATGGTGCCACTGTAAGCAAGCTTGGTTATTGGGTCAAACCTGCATTATGCATGCTTTGTTCTTAAGTCCAGTCTGCATTATGAATGCTAAGTTGTCACTTACGTCTATCCTGCACTATGATCTCGCTTGTCTCGTGCTACATCTACGCGTGCCGCAGGGCTGGCGGCGCTGGCGCTGCGCTCGCAGGTGGTGCGGCGCGGGCTGGCGCGGCCCGGCGCCGTGTCCGCGGGCGCGCGCGGCGCCGGCGCGCTCACGCCGCTGCAGGCCGCCGAGGAGCGGCTCAAGGCCGAGATGCTCACCATGCTGCACGCCGACGCCGCGCACGACCCGCCGCCCGGTACTGTACACACGCACGCACACGCACACACACATACACACACGCACACATACACACACGCACATACACACACGCACACACACACACAAACATACACACACACACACAGACACACACACACACACACGGTAATAGTAGAGCCTGTTACACCCTACAATAAGGCAATCTACAGCTGCAATTGTTAGTACTTTTTTTCGATAAGTTGATTTTTCTTTACTTGAAAACTTTCTTGATTAACAACTTATTTTTTTCATATTGTGGCAAGATCAGTACTATTATCTAGTTCAAATTCAAAAGTACAACAATCAAGAATCTGTATTTCATTTTACTTATCGTGGTTACTCTTTTCATCAGGTATCGACAAAAAACGCGCCATCCAGCAGCAAGCGCATCACTTGGCTTATTTAGAACAGCATCCGTACGAGGACTTCACTCAAGAAGAACTCAACAACGCCAAGAGGTTGTTGGAGAAAGAGATGGAGGTAGTGAAGAGCGGGATGGGGCACGGCGAGCTCAGCATGGATGCGTACACGCAGGTCTGGGAGGAGTGTCTGGCTCAGGTATGGATGTGGGAAAAGAAGGTTAAGAAAATTAATTTTTATGAGTAACACTAAATAATATGTAACTCATTTTTAGAATTGAAAAGAGACTTGCTGGTGTCTGTACATTGTTATAAGTCTGAATTAAAATATGGATTTATTGAATATTTAAACCTCAAAAGAATCATTTGATAATTATTATGTTTTTAAACTTTTCAATACCGACGCCCTTACAAAATACATTACCTACACAGTGGTGTGAAAATGCACTATTTTTGTATTATTAAGTAACTGTACCATTTTTTTTCCAGGTATTATTTTTACCAGGACAAAACCGGTACACGAGAGCTAATCTCGCCAGCAAGAAAGACAGGTTAGAGTCCGCAGAGAAAAGACTAGAACAGAACAGAAACCACATGGCGAAGGAGGCGAAGAAATGTTCCAAGATGGAGAAGAAACTTAGGGTACTTACAGGTAAGACTTAGATTAGCGTGAAACTTCAGAATCTGACAGCAGTAAAAAGATTCGATAAAGTACAAATACATTTTGTAATGTGCATAAGCACTATGTAGGAAACTTATGTAGGCTGGAATACTGGCAGCTATTGTTTTATATTATTTAAATAGATTCTAAAGAAGAAACAATGAGATATTGACAGCATCCTTCCAGACTGAGTCATATTTTCGTGCTCGGACTGTGGGCACATAACATTAAAATCACTTTTATGCTTTAAATATAAAGCTGAATACAGTTTCAATTCTTTTATTTTCTTTCACGTTTCCCCCAAACGTTAGTCATTTTGATGCATATTGGTAAAGGAATAACATTTTAAAATGTTATATTAATGGTTTAAGCGTATAGGTTGGACTTTGATTTTAACAATTTTGTGTACGCAAAAATAACCAGTAATTTTATTCACTCACATATTAACTTTTATAATAAATGGTTACCTAGTGGAAATTCATAATTCTACAAATTAACTTTATAAACTATTTTCGTTATCCAGGCGGTTACCAAAGCAGAGCAGCGTCGCTGATAAAACAGTTCCAGGAGTTGCAGGATCAGATAGAACAGGCCAACCTGGAACTGTCCACGTTCCAGTTCCTGGGAGAACAGGAGAAGGCTGCCATTCCACGTAGAATAGAGGTATACATAAAGTGTACAACTATATTTTTTATGCAGCCAAAAAAAAGTTGTTTCAACAGATTTTTTTGTCAAAATACGTTATTTTTCAATATACGTGATTTTTCTAATAACTAAAATATGAGTTGAAATTTACACTTTCCTATATGTGTGTATTTTTGTTCTATACTTGGTATGTACTATAAAAACCAAAAATATAAAAGCTTACAACTTTATGTCCTTGCTTATAAGAATCCCTTAATGATCAGTTTAGAAAATATTATGTAAATGTATCGCAATTTAGAATAATGGTCAGTTGGTTTTTTTAACAAATTAAACTTTTTACTTCTAGTCATTGACAGAAGACGTCAACAGACAAACGGAGAGAGAAAAGCAGCTACAAAAACGATACTCAGAGCTTCAAGCGGAGTTAGAAGACTTGCACAAAAGACGGCAAGTCAAAGAAATACCTCCCGAACCACCAGCACCTACACCCATGGAAGAATAATACGAATATATTACAAATCATTCATTTATTACACGAAACGATTTGCTATGGATATGTATAAAATACTTTGACTGCATTGAGGAAACTATTACGCAAGTTCGCATCGAAATAGAGGAATAATAAGTTTAAATGACGAATATGTATTTACATAAAAACATGCCTAAATGTAATTTCAATAGAATTTGATAAATATCTCGCTATTGTTTCTATGATTGTCTTTACGACATGCAATAAAATACCAGGACATGAGTTAGTTTCGTGTTTCATTTAAACCTTCAGTAATCAACAAGGTCACTCGACCTTTGACATATTTTACACTTTAATAAAAGTTTAGCTTTGGTATTCAAATTCAATTTATTTTTATAATGAATGAATAATTGTTGTTATTATATTGAAATATAAGTTAAATTGTTACACCATTATATTATATCACAGATTCCAGGCCAGCTGGTTAATCTCTATAAATATATCACAAATCATTAGCTACTATCATCAGAATCACTTTCAATTAGTCTGTTTACGTTCCTATGCTTACGTTTAACGACAGGACTGTCGTCACCATTCTCCTCGATCTCTTGAGTTTTAAGTTTCTTTTTAGATTTCCGTTTGTTTTCTAAAGCAATCTCTGCTAATTCCAATTCGGAAAGTTCATTTGCTTGCGTCAACTCGATGTGGGAATCGACGCAAAAACTGTCCTGAAAAATAATTATGGTTTAATGAGACTGTACCTTTTTTCATTTGTTGGATCGTCAAACTACGACTTTGATCGACCCTCGAACGAATGCGTAAAAATGTAGTAAAATTTACCATTTCGTAAGCATCTTCTTCTACCTGTTGCGAGAATACATCTAAGTTTTTGAATTTCTTTGGCATTTCTGGGATTTTGAAGACTCCATTTACAGGACTTCTGTAATAACACATAAATTCTTCTGTAATAACCTTTTACCAAATCAACCAATTTGTCAAATTTCTAAAATATTGCGTCGTACTGAAAAAAAAAATGGTCCTCGTAAAATTTAAAAAAAAAACGGGAGTTAACACTCTAGATGTAGACGTCAAACATCTCAGTCAGTCTACCCGTGACCACGGTATTTGTAAAAATGCCGAAACGACGGATAAATAAAAATATAATAAACGCGTAAAACCCGTTAAAATGAGTTTAATTTCAAGTTCAATAAATAAAAAACCAATAAGAAATAATAACTAACTTGACAGATCTAAGGTAGTGCGCCTGCATATCTTCGTGCACAGTTTCGTTGTCGTCACAGATGAAGTCGATGATGCTGCCGACGCTGTCATCTGACAGTTCGTCCGCGCTGTCACTGTCAGAAATCTCCGCCTCCAAGTCGAGGAAGTTGTTGGGTTTCCGCTTCTTTTTCTGTGGGTTTTAAGTTATTTTGTTATTCATTTATCTTCGACATCAATATCATAAATACTTTTTAAGAGTATGATAAAATTTATAAAAAAATACTAAAAACGATTTTACTAGAATAAATTTAGAAGAACCATTGCGTACGTATTTTAAAAAAAAAAACTTATACATATATCAAACCTTACTAAATCCACAGTTAATATGAATTTTACATAATTTACTAATTATTGGTATTCCAATCAGTTTATTGACTAGTGGATTATTTAAATGAATAATTATTACCTTTCGAACTTTGTGATTTGTTATTTCCTGCATCACACTATGTCGTGTGGTGTTGTGTTCTATCCTGACTTTGTCGTCGACGACGAAATCATCGTCGCTGTCTTCAAACATCAGTTTACGTTTCTGCGGTGTTTTCACCGGACTACCCAGAATAGCGGCAAACTTGCTTTTTGGACTTTTCACTTTACTATCCCTTCTGAACATTTGTAACATTGATAAGTTACTTCTCTTCATGCAATCTTTCTCATCTACCTCGTCCACACGCTTATTAGGACTAATATTTTCTTTCTGTGACGGAGTTTGAAGGCTGGTCATCATGAAATTAATACTGGTATCAGCGTTATGTTTCGCGTTCTTTTGCGAGGACGAAAGTGCGGCTAAAACTTTTTCTTGCAAAGTTAACGGCTTTTTATTATCCTCATTTAGTTTAGGTTTCTTAATGAAATAAGGGGAAGAACTCGTGTTTTTGGGACTGTCATTTCTCTTTTCTATGCTTAGTTTTCTTTTACTGGTGGATGGAACTTCTTCATTACATTCGTTTACTTTCTGTGTAAATTGTTTACTAAATTCTGCTAAATCATAGTCTTCTGTCAGCTCAAAATCAGAGTCGCTGTCCAGAACAATTAAACTTTCACATTTGGTGTTACATTGGGAAGTGGTAATAGATCTTTTTGAATTATTTGATTTGAGTTTTCTATCTGATTGCGTTAAAATGATTGGGGACGTGCTTCTTTCTTTTTCGAAGCTTCTATTTGTATTAGATACCTCTAGGTTGTTTAAAGATTGTTTATTACCTATGTTTAGAGATTTGTCATCTGATTTATTAATCATTTGTATGATTTGTGTAACTGTTAACAAGCTCTTGCTGTTTTCTGCAATGTCGGTATTGTCGTATGATTTAGATGTCGATGGTAGATTGTAATTACTTTTATTGTTACTGTTATTATTTTCCGATTGCATTTGTAGTTGTTTTCTGGCGCCTGAAGTCACAGGTGTCGAGTGACTTCGAGATTTTTTAGTACTGAGTTGGAATTTTCGCGTTTGTGTACAAAGTATTGGTGATGTCAGAGCAGAAATGTTTGCAGATTTCTGTCCAGATAAAATTGATGGGCTAGGAATAAAATCTTGGTTAATGGCAGTATTTGTTGATTTTGGACTAATGTTTTTCATTGATTCTGGAGTGTTTTTATCCGGTGTTTTCGCTTTGTTTTCAGTTGAGTCCTCAAAATCAGCAAAAATATCGTCGATGCTATCCAAGTTGAAGAAGTTGAGAACTTCTTTCGGTTTTTCTTCTTTTTCTTCAGCTACAATTTCCTTGTTCGCAATTTCTATTGCTTCCTCAGGACTGCTTTCGGCAAATATGTCGTCGATTTCTCCGATATCGAAATTTTTATCTTCGTTTTTGTCGATTGCTTTATCAACTGCTTTCAAATCATCACTACAAAAGTCTGCCGCTTCGAAATCTATTTCTAAATCAAAATTACTAACATTCTTGTCACTTGTGTCATTTTCTTCAATGATCATTAATTTTGTCTCATCTATGGTACATTTTGCAATGGTTTCTACATCTATGTCATCAATTAAATTCAGAGGAGGTAGTTTTAGATTAGTTAAAAACGTGAAATCTCCTATTGGCTGATCATTGCTTTTTAGTTTTATACAATCACAAATGTTGTTACAAACATAGCAATCTTTCTTAAAATTACTGTTGTCTATTCTTAAATCTACTAACAAGTTGATAAGTTTAGTTGGTATGCTTCCGTCATTTTGAATGCCTAAATCATTGATTAGTTTTGTGTAATCCTTTGTTGATTTTGTGGCTGTACTGAACAGAGCTCTTATATCTCCGTCTTTTTTAGCCGGTGACTTTTGGACCACTTTTGTTTTTTTAGGTTTTGATTTAGGTTTTACAGGGGATGATACTAAGCATTTTTGTGAATCAAAATCTTGAGTATTGAATGCTGGAAAGCAAATATAGCTAGTTTTACAAAAAAACAAAAATATGATTTTAACCAATATAATTCAAGAATTGCGAGGTAGCCTAGTGGCAACAGGAATGGGTCTACACCGAACATTCCGGGTTCGATCCCCACTAGGGTGTACCTCTAATTTGGTATTTTCCGAATTATGTACATGTTGATCACGCACTAACGGTGAGGGAAAACATCGTGAGGAAACCCACATGACTGGATGATTATCCATTATGTGATCCACCAACCTGCACAGAGCCAGCGTGGTGGATTATGGCTCGAACCCTCACGCTATCTGAGAATGAGGCTTGTGCTCAACTATTGGGTCATATAAAGGCTATTATTATTATAATTCAACTTTACTTACTTGGATTTTGTGTAGATGGCGGCATTTCAAATCTCTTTGCATCACTGTACTGCAGTAGCTTAGTTAATATTTCTGAATCTTGCGAGTGTCCTATTTTCACTGTTTTTTGCAGCGTCCTCTGCCATTCCAACCATGTTGATAACTTTGGCTTTTCTACCGTTTTACTGTATTCCTTGAAATTTGCTGAAATACAATGATAGACATGTACATAACATATAAAACTTTTCTTTAATAGCATTTATTATTCATAAATCTGCAAATGTTACCTTTATTCATATTCCAATATTCCTTAGGACTGTGAAAGTGTTCTTTACATTTGGATCCTTCAGGATATATATCTTTATATTCTTGTTCTGTAATTATTTCTGGGTTGGCACCTTCTAAATTGTTTGATGAATTTGAGCCGCTGGAAGACGCGCGACCCAACAACATCGATCGAAGGTCATTTTGAGGCTGTTTTAAACAATTACGTGTCATAGCTTTTTGCCTGCAGTTTCGTTTCGGTTAATTTTGGATGAGAATTCAAAATTAACCTAAAAGAAACTGCAAAGGTTGACATAAAATGCGATATAAGAGATGCGTTTATAATTTCGCTTTCTGACTTGTATTTAACTTCCCCATTTGACAAAAAATATCGTGGAATCTGTTTTGTAATTTATTATGAAACCAAAACTAACCAAAGCAAAAAAATAATATTACCTTTTTGTTTTTCTGTGCCGTTTTCTGTTTATCTTTCGGATCCATTTTTTTCTCAACAGTTATGAACATTTTCTGGCACTTTGGTGTAAAGTCGCGAGGTATCATCCTAGGGTTGGACTTGTACAAACTGTTCTCTACATCTTTCGATTGTTGAATCTTTTTGTTTAATCCATCCTTTTGACGGATGCAGTCCATTAAAGTCTAGAAATCAAATAGTTATTCAATAGAGACTATTGGACTGAAAAACCAACACATTGTAAGTTTATGAGTGTGAAATGTGACTAATGAAGGAAAACTGAGTGGTAAATGTAAAGAACAGTAGTAATTAGAATGGTACCTGATGTTCTCTACCTTCAGTAACTAGAATGAACACTTGACCACCTCGCTCGCGACCCGTTCTACCGCATCTGAAATTATAATAATAATTTAATTTTATTATATTGTTTAGCTTATTAATTTAAGTTAAACAATATTATAAAAAACGGAATGTGTTTTGTTGGAATGACAATAAGCTAAATAAAAACTTGCATTTCGATTCGACTAGCATGTAGTCTGCGGTTGCATTCGTGGTATTTACTCTTAAAAGTTATTTCAAAAATCTGTTCAGTAGTATTTGCATTCAAGAGAATAACTATATCCAAATCCGTTTGGTGGTTAAGAAAGAGTAAGCTATTGTATGTACATACAAACAGAGTCGGACTCCGATTTTTTCATATCTATCCAAATAAATAAAACTACTGTGTCTGCTTGTAAAAATAACATTAAAATAACTGCATTATACCTTATGCATATGTATGTCACACGGTTCATATACGAACATATTTTTTTAAGTATATTTTTTGATTTTCTGTTTTGTTAAGGAGTAACTAAGGCCTTTTAACCAACTTAACAAAATGAGGAGTTTTATTTGTTACGGGAGCAAAACCGCGGCGTTGCAGAGAGTTAGATCAAAAATTCCACCTCTGCACCAATCTAATAGGCGATCTTGTGGACACATCGAAGCACACGATCAGTTCCACGGAGCCCACGTCCAGTTATTGCACATACAAACACCTACCTCTGTACCAATGTAATCGGGTAGATACACCGAAACACAATATGAGGTTTACAGAGCCTACATCCATTAAAAATAAACTTAACCAAAAGCTACGTGCATTCGAACCAAGAAAAACAGCTGTTTCGCATACAAACACCTACTAAAAACTATCAATAGTTTAATGCAATCCTTTTTTTATTACATATATAAACATATATTGGAAATATTTTTTTATCATTACCTTTGTACCAATCTAATAGGCGACCTCGTGGACACATCGAAGCACACGATGAGGTCGACGGCGCCCACGTCCAGTTATTTCACACACAAACACCTACCTCTGCACCAGTCTAATAGGCGACCTCGTGGACACATCGAAGCACACGATGAGGTCGACGGCGCCCACGTCCAGTTATTTCACATATAAACACCCACCTCTGCACCAATCTAATAGGCGATCTCGTGGACACATCGAAGCACAGTATCAGGTCCACTGCGCCCACCTCCAGTTATTTCACACACAAATACCTACCTCTGTACTAATGTAATCGGGTAGATACACCGAAACACAATATGAGGTTTAAAGAGCCTACATCCATTAAAAATAAACTTAACCAAAAGCTACGTGCATTCGGACCAAGAAAAACAGCTGTTTCGCATACAAACACCTGCCAAAAACTATCAATAGTTTAATGCAATCCTTGATTTTATTATACAGGGTTAATTTTAATTAGCGCATTTCTTGTAGGCAGCCTTTCTACATCGATCCCAATTACTTTTGTACCAATCTAATAGGCGATCTCGTGGACACATCGAAGCACACTATCAGTTCCACGGCGCCCACGTCCAGTTATTTCACACACAAACACCCACCTCTGCACCAATCTAATAGGCGTTCTCGTGGACACATCGAAGCACACTATCAGGTCCACGGCGCCCACGTCCAGTTATTTCACACACAAACACCCACCTCTGCACCAATCTAATAGGCGACCTCGTGGACACATCGAAGCACACTATCAGGTCCACGGCGCCCACGTCCAGTTATTTCACACACAAACACCCACCTCTGCACCAATCTAATAGGCGACCTCGTGGACACATCGAAGCACACTATCAGGTCCACGGCGCCCACGTCCAGTTATTTCACATACAAACACCCACCTCTGCACCAATCTAATAGGCGATCTCGTGGACACATCGAAGCACAGTATGAGGTCCACAGATCCACGTCCAGTTATTTCACATACAAACACCCACCTCTGCACCAATATAATCGGGTGGATATATCGAAACACAATATGAGGTTTACAGAGCCTAAAACCTAAAAATAAACTTAACCAAAAGCTACGTGCATTAGTAAAACCGAAATTAAATACTTAAACTGCTCATCATATTCGAACCAAAAACTTTCAATAGTTTAATGCAATCCTTGATTTTATTATACAGGGTTAATTTTAATTAGCGCATCACCTCTTGTAGGCAGCCTTTCTACATCGATCCCAATTACCTTTGTACTAATCTAATAGGCGATCTCGTGGACACATCGAAGCACAGGATGAGGTCCACGGCGCCCACGTCCAGTTATTTCACATACAAACACCCACCTCTGCACCAATCTAATAGGCGACCTCGTGGACACATCGAAGCACAGGCGCCCACGTCCAGTTATTTCACACACAAACACCCACCTCTGCACCAATCTAATAGGCGACCTCGTGGACCCGTCGAAGCACACTATGAGGTCGACGGCGCCCACGTCCAGTTATTTCACACACAAACACCTACCTCTGTACCAATATAATCGGGTGGATATATCGAAACACAATATGAGGTTTACAGAGCCTAACACCTAAAAATAAACTTAACCAAAAGCTACGTGCATTAGTAAAACCGAAATTAAATACTTAAACTGCTCATCATATTCGAACCAAGCAAACCAGCTGTTTCGCATACAAACACCTACCAAAAACTATCAATAGTTTAATGCAATCCTTTATTTTATTACATATAGGTATAAACATATATTGGAAATATTTTTTTAACATTACCTTTGTACTAATCTAATAGGCGACCTCGTGGACACATCGAAGCACAGGCGCCCACGTCCAGTTATTTCACATACAAACACCCACCTCTGCACCAATCTAATAGGCGATCTCGTGGACACATCGAAGCACAGTATGAGGTCCACAGATCCACGTCCAGTTATTTCACATACAAACACCCACCTCTGCACCAATATAATCGGGTGGATATATCGAAACACAATATGAGGTTTACAGAGCCTAAAACCTAAAAATAAACTTAACCAAAAGCTACGTGCATTAGTAAAACCGAAATTAAATACTTAAACTGCTCATCATATTCGAACCAAAAACTTTCAATAGTTTAATGCAATCCTTGATTTTATTATACAGGGTTAATTTTAATTAGCGCATCACCTCTTGTAGGCAGCCTTTCTACATCGATCCCAATTACCTTTGTACTAATCTAATAGGCGATCTCGTGGACACATCGAAGCACAGGATGAGGTCCACGGCGCCCACGTCCAGTTATTTCACATACAAACACCCACCTCTGCACCAATCTAATAGGCGACCTCGTGGACACATCGAAGCACAGGCGCCCACGTCCAGTTATTTCACACACAAACACCCACCTCTGCACCAATCTAATAGGCGACCTCGTGGACACATCGAAGCACAGGCGCCCACGTCCAGTTATTTCACACACAAACACCCACCTCTGCACCAATCTAATAGGCGACCTCGTGGACCCGTCGAAGCACACTATGAGGTCGACGGCGCCCACGTCCAGTTATTTCACACACAAACACCTACCTCTGTACCAATATAATCGGGTGGATATATCGAAACACAATATGAGGTTTACAGAGCCTAACACCTAAAAATAAACTTAACCAAAAGCTACGTGCATTAGTAAAACCGAAATTAAATACTTAAACTGCTCATCATATTCGAACCAAGCAAACCAGCTGTTTCGCATACAAACACCTACCAAAAACTATCAATAGTTTAATGCAATCCTTTATTTTATTACATATATAAACATATATTGGAAATATTTTTTTAACATTACCTTTGTACTAATCTAATAGGCGACCTCGTGGACACATCGAAGCACAGGCGCCCACGTCCAGTTATTTCACATACAAACACCCACCTCTGCACCAATCTGATAGGCGACCTCGTGGACACGTCGAAGCACACGATGAGGTCGACGGCGCCCACGTCCAGCCCCTCCTCGGCCACGCAGGTGGCCACCAGCGCGGTGCAGCATCCTGAACGGAAGTCCCTCATCACACGGAGCTGATGCTTCTGGGACACCACGGCTTTACCGTCCTTACCTGATGAAAGATGAAGTAGGATTGATATTGAATGGTTCTGTTACTGTTTCGCAATCCTTACCTATACAGTCGATAAACTAGGATTGATTATTGTTATTAATTTAATGTTTCTGTTACATCGTGGTTTAGCCATCCTACCTGATACAAGATGAAGTAGGATTGATATTAAATAAATGATTCTGTTACTGTTTCGCAATCCTTACCTATAGGTAAGAATTGTATACAGTCGATAAAATAGGATTGAAATTAATTCAATGTTTATGTGACATCACGGTTTTGCCATCCTTACCTGGTTAATAGATAAACGAGGATTGAAATGAATAAAAGAATTTCTAAAATTGGTTTAGTAGTTTTAGAGATTATTTATTACATCCAAATGCATTAACATTAACTCTGTATTATATTTGTATTGATTATGATGTGTTGGTAATACTTTTTTCAGCAGTGTTAATACAATTTATTATGTACTTATAGGTGTGTGGTGTATCAGAAGATTTTTTTTTTTATAGTACTTGTACTTAAAAATTATGCAGACAAGCAAATGATAGGGTTTTATTTTCATTAATTAAAACATGAACACAGTACAAAAACTTAAAATAATTATAACTAACGAAAATGGTTATAAAACTTACACTTGGCATATAGCTATTTGAATAAGGTAATATAAGATTTTAAGATAATGATTAAGATTTTACTTTTAGATTTTTATTTAAAATGCTAGTTTATTAATTTTGAAGTTATAGATACTGCATAAAGGACTTAAAAAAATAATAATAATATAAATGTTTAACCTGAGGCTCCTTGTCCTACAAACATTTGTGGAATGATGAGCGGTCTGCACTGAAGCAACAAACAATGCACTAAGTTTACACTCTCCCTGTACTCACAGAACACTGAAAAACATAATTTAATAAGTAATCAGTAACATATACATTTTAAATGTAAAATAAAAAAAAAAAATACCTATAGCTCTCGTATCTTGCCCCTTCTTTTTGGCGTTTGTGAAATGCTCAAGCATAATCTCTTTTAGTTTATCGAACTTTGGATGGCCGAAGCATAAGTCTTTAGGCATCTTGAAAAAAAAAGTTATAATATAATACAACAAGCTTTTTTGATAGTATTTAACAAATTCTTGTTATCAAATTAAGCTACAGCAATCTGTAAAATATTATATAACAATTCATTAACGCACGTCAATGATCAGCCTATAATACTACTCAAAATTGTACCTGTCCAATAGTTTTAACTTTTTTTAACAGTTCAGTAGTTTTGGAGTTTATCAGTTACAAGAAATAACTTTATACTTTATTTGTGAAATAAAAAAAATTGTAGCTCACTCCCGGTATAGTCCCATCTGGCAATATACTTCTGTCTAAAGACATCGGGTTTGTTCCGAGATCATCCCTAAGTCTTTCCAACAGTGCAGTCAATCTATCATCAGATTGAATCCAAGATTTCTCTGGATGGTCGTCAAAGAAGTTCAAGAACACTCTAGATCCGTGTTTGACAAGCAGTTCTAAACCATGATAGAGGGCGATTAGCAGAGTGAAGTCTTTCATTATGTAGTTGTGTTGCGGATGCCTAAAACAATGATATGTCTTGCAATAACATACATCAAGTAAACCCTATTAGTTGATTATGGGATAAGTGGTTAGTATGTACAAAACCTAATTAAAAAGCCTTTTTGCATACAATGCTTGAAAATGATTACTACCTGGCACTTCTCTCCTTTGTCTGAAATTCTTTATACAGCATTACTACTCGCCCTTTAGACAAATTTCCCAGGTTTTGAGGTAAAATATTGAATTGTTTAAGACGCCGTGCATAACCATCAAGAATCTGAAATCGCAAACAATTTGGTTCAACTTTAATAAAAAAGAAAGATTAGATAAAAAAGTAGATTTAAGAAAAATTAGATAAAATTTATATTTATAACTAGGAATCAAATGGTGTTGTTGAAACTTGTTTTAAACAGTCCAGTGTGCAAAGCTTGTTAAATTTGTGATTGAATAATAGTGGTTATACTTACATTAACATATTGTTGTCTTAATTGAGACAATTCAGGTCCTAATTCCACTACTACAGTGTTTATTTTTCGTGTATGACTGTAAGGAGCAACATCTATACAGGTTTCTGTCCTCAGCTGCAAATGGGCTATGTGAAGGTTCTTTACTACCTAAGTTAATAATTTAAAAAATATAATTACAAAACAAAAAGAAAACAGTCTTAAAATTATTATAATAAAATTACAAACTCACATTGATTACATCTTCAACTTTACTGCCTGGAGTGGCTGATAATGCTAGTATTCTGTATGTATTTAGATTCATGTCAGTCAAAGTAGATACTATCTGACAGTATGCATAATTCCCCCTTGCTCTATGTGCTTCATCAATGACCAGGCATCTGATCTTGTCAGCTGGACAGATTCCAGATTTAATGTCATTGTAAATAACCTGAGGTGTGGCAAAGAATACCCTTTTACTTTGCCAGTGAGCTTTCCTGGTATTTACTTGCATATGCCCTGCAAATATAGGTAAGTAATAAGAATGTCAGGTTTATTAGCCATCTTTTGCTTTACATGTAGAATGGTTTAAACTTATTCCAAATTGTGAACCTAGGAAATTTGATATTTTTCAAAGCACCTTGAATGTTTCGTTTTTACAAGAGCATAGTGAAATAGTTAATTAACTTAGTTCCATTTTATTTGCTTTATTTGTGTTAATTTAATAAATTTAAAACAAAAACCCCAACAAACCTGTCATCTCGATGGTATGATTAGGTGGTATGGCCACAATGTTATAACAAGCATCTATTTGTTGGGCCACCAGAGGTCTTGTCGGTGCTGTAAACACTATCTTACCAAGCGGGTACCATCGGTAAAAATTATACATAACTACAGCTGCTATAAATGTTTTACCCAGACCAGTGGGTAAGCTCACCTAGAAAGTAGTTACTTATAAGTTCTTACAAGTATATCATTTAAGTAAAAAAGAAAAACATTTCTGATAGTTACCAAAGTATTTTTTAAAATTGCTGAATTAATAATATTGAACTGATAATCTCTAACAGGATAGTTTGTAGGATATATCCAGTTTTGTCCAGTTAGCTTATCATAGCCACTTATTTCTTCATCACAACATAAGGCACTGCAAGAATAGGAATTATGAATTTAAATACCTAGTTGACAACATAATATTTAGTTATTCTTGATCTAAACACTCACCTAACGTTAAGCCCGCTAGTGTCAGAGCTATTTAATCCAGGCCCCGCTTCTTTGAAAGAGGAATTTTCAAAGCGCGCCAGAAACGAGTCTTCAAAAACTTCATCGTCAAAGTTTGTGTTGGATGTTGTTAAATTACTCATTTTGCCACTTTTACTTCAAACATCATTTTTATGCGTTTTATGTATCTATAATATAATTTGGTGGTGAAAAGCGAGAGAACATTAATGAACAAACACTTTACACTGCAGACTTTATTGAGTAAACAAAAACAAGAGACAAACCACAGAGTACTTTAAGAGAAACATTGAGCAGTTGTCAATTTCATTCATACGACAGACAAACACAGAGAGATAATACGTATCAATCAGTGATCAATCACCACACGGTGGTAGATATGCCCTTTTTGAATGAACGAATTGAACTAAAACTATTTTGCACTATATTTATATAAATTCAATAAATGGTGACGTCGCGCGACGAAATTACAACAGATTTTTTTAAATGATTTTTTCATTTTTATTAACAATAACTATTTATTTAAGTTGTTTGAACTTTGCAAAAGTTAAAGATATATTTTAAAAAAACACGGAACTAAGCTATTTTATGGGAAGTGAAAAACATAAACTAGATATGTATGTATATACCTATTTATCGACTTTATCCGTGTATGATGACTATACCTACATATTTGACACTCAAATTTATTTCAAAAAACAAGCTATAATCACTCATTTTATGTAAAAATAAAATATTTTTCAGTGTAGAACGGAAATAATTATGTTCTTTTTTTTATAGAAAATAAATATTTTGCGTTATATTTAAAATTATAATTTGGTCTAAATTGATTGAAAACTACATCATTGGATATTGGCTTAGGATATTTGTGTAAGGATCATTATAGATAGATACTATTTTTCTATTTGCTCAACCTATTAAAAATATTTATTTGAGATCTTACTACAACTATACATATAATATATACATGGTTCCTGGCTTCGGAAGTTGTCAGCTAACACGGTGTATAATAACTTTACTTTTTCTCTTAATCCGCGGTTGTAAAGCTAAATATAAATGTAAAGGTATTAAATATATAAAATATAGTTTTGAAATTAGTGTTATGTTTAGATGATCCATCACCTATTTAAAAAATTGATATATTTAGGAAAAGATTTAACGGAATGAAAATACTATAGAGTATTCATTAGGTACCCTTTTGTTAAATGAACAATACTTTTATTTGTAAATGTAGGTTGACTTAAGCAAAGCAAGCAAGAACTGCAGATGACTTTTAAGTACATAGTTATGAATTAAAACTTCACAATTTTTAAATATTTTTGACAATAATTTCTTTCGCATGTTAAATGTCCTCAATTCAGGAAAAAGAACAAAAGGTGCACTGTAATTTCAGACCACTTATATATTAATACTCAGCAAGTACATACCAATTATTACTATTATTACATAAATATTTTAGATTGAAATTTGAATCAAAAATATATTTTATATAAGATTGTAATTTTGATCGCATTCTGCCTTGTATGACAAAAATAAAATAAAAAAATAAAATAAATAGGCACAAATCTGTTTATTTAGAATCCTTTTTGTAACATTGTAACAATACAATACCTTCTTAAGTATTTATATTTTTATTTGGCTGCTTAAATATTTCGCAAAACAATCGAAAAATAACTAATATCCGCCTGAAACTTCTATTGTAGCACCGGTAATATAAGAGCTCTTGTCAGAAGCCAAAAATGCAATTACTTCCGCAATTTCTGAAAAGTAGAAATATGACTTCTTAAACTAAAACATTATTTCTAGTTTACTCACTCATACTTTGAATTAACGGGTAAATTTTTCTATGATAATTACATGGTAAAAAAACTTAATTTTGCTTTTTATTTTTGGTAGGTAGGTACCTATATTATATTTTGCAATTAAATAATATTGCAACTATAAATTGAGATATAAGTACGCTATCCTACCTTTCAAGTTGGATCAAACTGCACACGGTGTGCAAATTTGATATAAATTGGTTAAATAGTTTAGGAGTCCATCACGGACAAACAATGTGTTACGAAATTTGTATATGAAGGTTTTAGTGATGGAGCAATAAATTATATAATTTCCATAAATAGGATGATATTATTACCTAATTTTAAGTAAAGCAATAGGGTGTTTCGTTTCCTCGCGGTTGAAGTTACCTCATGTGCTTTTTCAAATAATAGTCTACCCACATACACAGACACTACAACACAATATAGTATGAATAAAATAATTATATGCCTACCAGCTGGTTCCCCAAGTCTTCCAAGTGCTATTAATTTTATCATTGTTTCCCGCACTTCATCCGGAAGAGTATCGGTCATTGGTGTGATAATATATCCAGGTAGTACAGCGTTTACCCTTAAATAAATTTTAATTGAGGTTTTGTTTTACTTCTTATATATTTTATATTTACTTACTTTCTTTATTAAATTACCTCACATTTGTACCACCTAGTTCTTTAGCAGCAGATTTTGACAAGCCTATTACTCCTGCTTTAGTTGACGCGTAATGCGTTATACCTAAAAGTTAATAAATATTTTATTTTTTGTAAAAATCTATTTAGGTAAATTTAAATATTAATTGATTATGCACCTTTTCCACCATATACACCGACGATACTTGATATATTTATTATGGAGCCAGGTATTGAAGCTGCCACAATTGCCTGGGCAAAAATCTGTGTCACCAAATATGTTCCCTAAAAATAAAATGTGAATATTAAAAATCATTATCATAATTCTTTTAGATATGGGAATAGTTATTACGTATTTGCAATTTTATTGTAGCTAGTTGTATTAACTTACTTTCAAATTAACAGCTGTTACTGAATCATAATCGTTCTCTTTCAAATCCAGAAAAAAATTACTACTAGCTATTCCAGCTGCATTGACAACTATACAAGGTGGTTTCTTGTATTGTTCCATTACAGATTGAAGGGCATTATTGACTGAAAAAAGTTTAGATACATCCATTTCTATAGCGCAATGTTTGGAAACTGAATTTGATGCTGCAAAATAAACAAAAAGTGTTACTTGAATTAAGAAAAAAACTTTATTATTATATAATTTGCTTACTTGTCCAAAACTCACAATTTGAGGGCTTCATGTATTTTTCAATTGTTGTTTTAGCAGCGGCGAAATTTTTATCAGCAGCTATAACAGTGGCACCTTCTTTGGATAGAATGTCACATGTAGCTCGACCAATTCCTGATCCAGCACCTTGTGGAAGAAGTGAAAATATATTTTTTATTGTAGTAGTTATAAAAGCGGTGCCAATAATAGCAAATTTGCCTTGACCTGCATCAAATTCAAAATTTGACATTGGTACCTACGCATCTTTAAAAATAAACTAAAACCAAATGGAGGTCAATGTGTCCGAAACAAGTTTGGTTTTAACAAATGCCCGTTTTTGTTGAATACACCTATTTTATTTTTATTTTTACTACATTAATTTTTATTTTAAGTCATAGGTAACCGGTGCTGTGTATTAAATATACCTATATCCTACGAGTTCATGTAAATAAATAAGCATAACACGGAAAGAACAGCAAATGATGCATTAATTTCGGAAGGCCTATTTGTTAGTGGACATTGTTAAAATAAAATTAAGTGGTTGGGCATTCAGCGGCATATTTCAGGTTTTGTCCCGCCTAAAAAAATTAAGATCCGGGACTGACCTACATATGCGAAAGTACCTTTATAAATTGCAAAGTATTTTACACAGGATTACAAAATTAGGTACCTGCTGGACAAAGAATAACCTTATTCTTAGTCAAATGTGATTGGATACCTTCCAGTGACGTAAAAGATCTAGGAGTACGTACCTACTCATGGATCGAAAATTAACATACATCACTCACTTTAATATGGTAATAAAAAAAGCGTCGAAGTCCCTCAGTTTTATAATAAGAAATACCAATGCATTTCAAAGGACTGAAACAAACCTTTAACCATTTAGCATACCCTGCAGGGGTTTTAAAAAAAAACAAAAATTACGAATCACGGCTAAAACATTTGAAATCGAAAAGTATAGAAAGTGGAAGAAACCTTATAGATTTGTTATTTTTATCAAAATCCTTAATGTTGATATTGATTCTTCTGAACTGCTGCCAAAAAATATTTAAAAGTCCCATTCAAGTATAGGAGAAACCCATCCCTCTTCTTAATCCGCCATTTAGAAGAACTGACCTAGGTTGTAATTATTCTCCTATACAGAGACTAAGTAGACTTTACAACAAATACTTTAACGATATTGATATTATTGGCACCAGCTGCGCTCAAGTCAAAAGACAGATTAAACTTATAGATTTAAGTTAATCAAATTAATTTATATATATTAGTTAAAATAAAATAGTTTTAAGTTAAACTAAGTTGCTTTAACTATTTGCATGCAGTGTTTATCAATTTTTAAAAATTTTTTGTGAAAATCAACATAAGGATTTTCATACCGTGAAAGATACCTTGTGAACTTGATATTATCGGATTTTAACATTTAGGTAGACTTTATTTGTTGTAGGTAACTGTAACCCAGTACTGCGCCTAAATTAGACTTGAAGTATTTTGTCGGATAAACTTAGTAGAACTTTATGCTTTGTTTTTTTTTTCACGATACACTAAAAGTGTTTTATTTTCTTATTTTTTACTCTCTTAAAAGTTTTGACATCTACTGACAGAATCTTCCATATGCAAATTATCTAAGAAGTTAACTACTGAAAAAGCAACGGTTAGTGAATGGCCTCACTTTCAGATAAGACATTGAATGAGTCAAAGTAAGGAAATTTATACATATCGGAAACCGCAAAAACCTACATAAGTATCTGAACTGAGTTTAGATTACTTAGCCTGTTTTATATTTAAACTAGTGACCCGCCCACGCTTCGCAATGGTGTAATTTTGCCGACTTGTTCGCGAACCCTTGCATTTTGGCTAACTTAAAAACTAAAAAACTTTATTTACAAATTTAAATGAATAAATACCCTAAAATATGGAGTAAACCGCATTTTAATCCGTTACGTACTTTAGGAGGAGTTAAGAGCCAAACATACAAACAGACAGAATTAGCGACTTGGATTTATACTATGTAATGACAATGAAGTAGTATTCTGTGTCTCCATAAGACATCTCGTCATCCACAAAAAATAATTATTAATAATTAAAAAAAACGAAAACTTATTTATATAGGTAGTTAAAAGTGCGTCAAATTCCGTTACGTAAAAAAATAATAGGTATACCTACGAACGGTCATAGATGGCGACCATGCATTATATTTTCAAAATAATGTGGCGAAGTCTAAATTTTAATATTATATTTACGTAAAAATGAATCAAAGAAATTGCCTTGCTTATTTTATTGATATATTAGATCGGTTTTTTTTTAAATAGATTTTGTTTTATTCCTGTTTAAGATAAAGTTCTAAATAAAACGATAGGTATATTATTAGGATCTTAATTGAAGTAGTTAACGTTTCTATCATGTTCTTTGTAGATGATAAAATGCTTAGTATTATTTGGACCAAAACCCATAGTCTCGTTTTTAAATCTTTAAAATAATTAAAATCAGGTGACCCGCATGCTCGTTTGCTACCTATATTACATAAAAAAAAAATCTGAAACTCTTTTTTTTTCTTCTAATTATTAATTTTGCATACCTGTCACAAATGCTAATCTTCCAAGTAATATTCCAGACATGATATCACTTTGTTGGTTTAAATTTTATTTCACTTTTCTAGATTTTTCTAATTTAAAAACAAATAAAATCACGTATATTTATATAAACTACAAAACAATTTAATTTAATCACTTTAAGTGTTTAATAATTTTCATACTTTAATTTAATAATAGAATTTTACATCGCAAAGTAGTTTTTTTATAGGATTATGTTTGTGTTGTTTGGTTGGAAAGAGCAATGAAACTGTTAACTAACAGCAATTAAACGTTACAAACATAAAAAGCAAATTTCGTAATAAGTATTCGCTCATTCATTCATTCATTTTTGTCAGACGTAGGATACTTCTTATCTTGTCATTGTCACTGTCAATCAGTTAGTATTGCTTGTCTGTGTTTTCTTTCTTGTTAAAATTACTGTCGACTTTTATTAAATTGTTTTACCCTGAAATGTAAAATAATTTCAACGCAGGAACTAAAAGGTCTCTAACATGGGAACTAATGGCAACGGTCGTTGTGCTGGCGTTAAAATGCCGGATATACGTCGCCCGATTGAGGATACAGAAATTGTGAATAATTCAGAGAGTCCTGAGATTGATTTTATTTATGACGATTGTGATACACAAGCCAATGAAATAGCAGAGCTTTACAGCTATACAGAGCACCCAGAGTTTCAGCTGAACGTAAAGGCGTTTGAGGACATAATGGAGGAGTTTAATTATCCACCAAGTTGGCAGAGATTGTCCATACAGCAACAAAGAGTGGTTGTTATGAAGTTGCTGGAGCATTTAGAAGTTGCTGTTACTGAAATACGAATGCGCGCCGCTCGATGTATACTGTATTTGGCTCAAGGTTGCTGGGCTGAAATGCAATCCGATGCAGAACAAGCACATGCTGCCCGAATTAATGTTATGATGTTGTATGACATGGGAACATTCTCTGCGTTTGTTGAGCTTTTGAATCTGGAAATTGTTAGGAGCAGTTCAGCAGTAGCAGCCAGAAAACTTGCAGAGTCTTTGGCTGACTCAACTAATTTAAGAGTCACTTTGTCAGTTTTGTATTTAATCACAGAGCATATGAGAACAGAAAAAGATTATCCAAACTCAGAATATGCCCATCTAGTTGCCACATTTAAAGAGGAACTAGGGACACCCTATGGCGAAGAATTATTGGCAGTTAAACTGTTAAGCATGGTGACAAATTTGTGTGGTGGAACTGCCCCACATTTTCCTATGAAAAAAGTGCTTCTTTTGTTATGGAAAGTTCTTTTAGTGTACTTAGGTGGTATAAAAGAGTTAAAAGAGAAAAAAGCACTATTAAGAGAAAAATATGGTCTATCACCAATTTTAGAAGACACTTTAGAGGTGATAAAAGGGATGCGACCTAGTACTCCACCGGCCAGTGCAGCTGACGTATTAGATAATCAAAACCCAGGACAAAAGAAAGTCAAAGTTAAAGAAATTGAAAGAGCTTTACGAAGGCAAACCTTTACAAAGCAAACTTCACTTGATGAATCTGATGAACAGTTGTATGTTGATAAAGAGGAAACTGGGAATGGGTCTGAAGATTATTCAATGGAGTATCAATCAATGACAGTTGAGGGAGCTCAAAACAATGCAGGACTCTTTGAGAACCGCAGCGGCATTCCTGTACCATCATCAGTACCATATTACATGTATCTTAAACAGTTTGACAATCCTCCTCCACCTCCACCATTACCTAGAAACCTTCCATGGATATCTAAAGTCAGGCAAAAAGACATTGACATGTTTCTGGATAATGTCAGGATCAAGTTTGTTGGATACTCATTGCCTGGCGACAGACAGACAATAGCTGGTCTTCCTCAACCTATTCATGAGGGGTTAGAAATCCTAAAAAAACATATGTATACTAGTTTATCAGAAATACAGGCAGATAAGGAAATAGAAATTAGCCGGAGCCCTTTGACTAGAGGTGAAAAAGATGTTGAAGAAACTGAGGCTGAAGTTCTTTACAGAGCAATGCTGCCAAATCTGCCACAGTACATGATCGCACTGTTGAAAATATTGTTAGCCGCTGCACCCACTTCTACTGCCAAAACCTACTCTATAAATATCATGACTGATCTCTTACCTGAGGAAATGCCCGTGACAGTATTACAATCACTGAAACTGGGCATTGATGTTAGCAGACATAAAGAAATCATTGTTAAAGCAGTCACTGCTATCTTACTGCTTTTATTGAAAAACTTCAAATTAAATCATGTGTATCAATTTGAGTTTATGTCCCAACACATGGTCTATGCTAATTGCATGCCATTAGTTCTCAAGTTTTTTAATCAAAACATTTTATCCTATGTCGGAGAGAAGAATAATATACCAATATTTGATTTCCCAGCGTGTGTCATAGGAGAACAACCAGAATTAACTAAAGAGTGTTTAGAAATAGGTGATACATCTGTTCCCTACTCATGGAGGAATGTATTTTCATGCATAAATCTACTAAGAATACTGAACAAACTTACAAAATGGAAAAATGCAAGAATAATGATGCTTGTTGTTTTTAAGAGTGCCCCAATATTGAAACAGACGCTCAAAGTGAAGCATGCACTTATGCAGTATTATGTTTTGAAGCTTTTAAAAATGCAAACCAAATATTTGGGTCGGCAGTGGAGGAAATCGAATATGAAGACGATAAGTGCTATTTACTCCAAGGTTCGTCACAGGTTGAACGACGACTGGGCGTTTGGCAACGACGTGGACGCGCGGCCGTGGGACTTCCAGGACGAGGAGTGCGCGCTGCGGGCCTGCGTGGACCGCTTCAACCACCGGCGGTACGGCGCCGGCAACGACCAGGATTACGAGTTCCTCCCGCTCGACACCGACATCAATAGCGTGTTGGAAATGAACGTGGAACTCGAGGAAGAATTCAAAGACAACTACGAACTGTGGCTCGAGCAGGAAGTGTACAGCAATGAGATCAACTGGGACGTTCTTTTAACAACATGAAACACAAACCGCTACGTATTTTATGAACTGTAATTGTTAGAATAGTTTAGTTATATAATATTTATAATCATTTTGTGAAATGCATGCATGTGCAATAAAATCTCATTTATTGTTATAGCAACTGTACAATAGAATTTATATTATCAAATTTTAACACATAGTTCATCTGTTGTTTATTTCTTAGCTTGTATTTTGTGTGTTTTATTATACTTATATTTTTTGTAACAAGTGTTGTTTTAAAATGTGCGTATCGTGCGTTTTTTTAAATTGACTAGTGTTTTAAACCTTCAGTTTTGATTAGATTTTTTGACATTCTCTTTTATGAATTTAAGATAATTTAAAGGTTTGCAGTCTTACTATGTTATTGTATCTAAGTAACTTAAAAATAGTTTCAAGTGTCGTGTAAAAAGTGAAAAAATGTAGTCAAAGAAATTTCAAGTAGTACTGTATGTATGAACTAGGATATATATCCAAATCATGTATTAAAAATACTTTTAAAAATCATCGGTTTTTTTATTTTGTTTCATTTTTGTAAATAGGAAGACCTTCATAATAAGATCGCAAAATGTGTAAAATTTCCAGTTACGTCATTCATTAATAGAAATTTATTAGTTATTTGATGTATGGTAGGTAAATATGTAAGTAAGTAAGCTGCAGTTATTGGGGATTGGAGTTACAATAAGACATAATAATAAGGGTATTCGATGTGTCGTGTCATTTTTAGGTAATATCAAAACTGAAAAAAATGTGGCAGTCGGTATAAAATTTTATTTGGTACCTCATTAACCTCTTCATTTGGTTATCATGAGGGACATATCAAACAGATTTTTTTTGAAAATTACAGTTTATACAAACTTAGTCCGGATAGTTACAATTTGAATGCGATTCTCTTTAATTTAGAAACATAAACAATAGCGTACCTTATTATAGGTCCTAAATCATAGGGTTATATTGCAAGAGCCACTTAAACTATTTCCGTGCGGAATATAATAAAGAAATCATGCATTTCTTTTCTGTGTGGCTTACGTATGATGCCCATGTAGATTCGCCAGAGTATATTTTTTAAAATGTAAGGATTTAGCCTTTGTAAAATAGTCGTGCATAGCCTTAGCCTCTGGATTATTATTTTTAAAGTTCCAAGGTTGTTTAAATATTTTTTTCTTATACACTTACCTATTTACATTTACGAACCCTCAGTTCTTAAGCCCCCGCCATATAACCGCAATGTTTCCTCTCATCAAACGTCTAACCAGTGACACGAATGCATTAGTAACGCTATTGTTTGACAATGGGCCACCTCTCGCTGAGATAGCACTTAACACCACCGGGGGGTGAAATGGACCGCGGCGGGGTGAAAACCTGTTATCATTTTGAGAGTGGCTTTTTATTTACAATGAATTTGTGTTTGGTAAGAAGGATTGATTATAATCGTATTAATTAATGAAGTGTTAAATTAAATCCCCAATAGACTCTTTTTATTTTGTGATATAGGTATCAATGAATTCTGTTAACAAGGTTATTCTTATATTATAACAATGTTAATGGTAGAGCCTGCTACCCACACCACATGGCAACCTACAGTGGGTATCAGTTGGAATTGTGATTATGTGTAACGTTTTTTTTTTTTTTTTTTTTTAATTTTCCTTATACTAGGTATTAGGTACCCTAAGGTAAAAGCCGTAAGCACTGCTTATGTTTCGAGATAAGAAAGCAAAAAAAATGGAACCCAAAGACCTAGTCAAAAGAGTAATTGATTTATCGAGTAATTTCATACTAAGCTTAAATTATATCTTACTAGTGTCCGCCCGTGACTCCGTTCGCGTGGAAGTCGGTTTCCCGTGGGAATGAGAAGTTTTCCCGCGGTAAAAAGTACCCTATGTGTTATGTATAACATATATTACTGCAAAGTTTCATCCAAATCCATCCAGTAGTTTTTACGTGAAAGAGTAACAAACATCCATCCATCCATACATCCTCACAAACTTTCATATTTATAATATTAGTAGGATTAGTAGGATAGGCTATTGCGTAGATTTGTTACTTTGTCTACTGTTATAGGTTCGTATTTACTGTTTCCTATATGGAAAGATAGTTTATATGATCTACCTGCTACAGGTACCCACTGATACAGATCTAACGTACAGTGACAACAGATTTTCCGCTTTTTAAACGAAGTAATTTTTCTCTACGGTTTTCTTTATAATCGTAACATTTCAACATCTAAACTCAAAGCGTCTACACATGAATCATGAATAACATTTGCATTTTTTCTTTGTTGTTTTGCTTTTTCAACCAAGTGAATTGTGAAATGTTTGATAGTTTTTTGAATGTCAATGATATTCTGCGCACAGATTTAATGCCTACGTATTTCATATCTGAGGATGCAAGCAAAAATGCAGTCAATGAAACTTTATCTAGATTAGGCAGTGAGGAAATAATTGAAAACTCTGTTAATGGGTCCATAGATGCTGCGTTGTCCACTTTGGCGTTCCACAGGTACGAGAACATTACACAATAAATACTTGTAAAATGTATTATAATTATCCCCTTAACTCATAAACAGACGTAAAGCCTACAGTAGCTAAAATATTTATGTTAATGTAGTGTTTGTTTAGCTATGAAGACTGTCACATATTAAGATGAAACTCACATAATTAAACACAGTTAAAAAAGACTAGAAAAATGAATATTTTAATTTAACTTAATACAGAGGTTAGTGACCTTTAGCTTGAACTAATTTTAGGACAATGATGAACGAGTACCACTGCAGGAACTTCATGGTTGAACAGATTTTGGAAGAAATGGGAAGAAACGTCATCCAGGGCAGGATCGGGAAACCATTTGTGCCGGAGAGTGATCGCAACTTCCAGAAACGAATGCAGGATGTGAGGAGTAGCTCCGTGTTTGATATTGGTTCTGCTAACTATCAGGAATGGTTGACGAAGTAAGCAAATAATGATATTCGGGTTAGAAGGTAACTGTATCGTTAAAAAATAACATAGTAGAAAAAACAATTCTTATTGAGCTGCAATAATACGAACTTTATATTAGAACGATAATGGAAAACTACTTACTCTTTTTACAAAACAGGCTCCATACTGACGTAAAGCTTAGGTACTTTATATCAAAACTATCAGTACATTCTGACATAATTTTGCAGAGTTTTTTTTACAGATAGACGTAAATTTTGTAAAAATATATTAGACGATGATTAAATCTAAGATTTTATTATTTCATAACCCCATGAGTTGACCTCATGCAATGTAGGTATTTAAAGCGTAGGGTGAAACGCGTTGATGTCTTTTATACTAACATTATTATGACTTACCAAACACCTATCTAATGGTTATCCGTTCATTAATTCACTCCACCTTCATTAATCCCGCCTTACATACATAAATACAAAAGCAGGCAAACACCCAACACCGTCACGAACCCAACCAACTTAGTTGGACTGTAATTCCGTTAGTTGGACCAACAGTTACAGTCTAAGCACTTCCTATTTTAAACAATATTTTTAGGATAGCAGCAGTAAACGACATGTACCGCAAGCAGCCCCTCAACGTTTCTGCTGCAGACCCCTTCAAGCCGCTGGTGGCAACTCCTCACAGTCCTCACATCAACTCTCGCGAGGGCTACGAGCCTTACAGCAGTGGGGAGGTGGTGTTCCCTGATCAGGAGCCGTTTCATGATGTCTCGAAGTATGGTTAGTTCTATGGTTAAAAGCGTATTCTGTTATTATGGTTAAAAGTGTGTCTTAAACATGTATTGTCTATAAGTTAGAATAAGTTAATTTCTTGGTTATAAAGATAATTTAACAATAAACATAAAAAAAGTAACCTAGAAAATGAGATGGAAAAGTAAGGTGCTCTCTTTACGGTATTGCTCCGAGAACGACAGTAAATTTAGGGGCTCTCTTAAAAGTGATTCACAAGTTTTAAGAGTCCATCCTATGAAACCGATCGTGATCAAGACAAAAAATGCCGGCTTCTTAATTCCACCCATCCATACGACTCAACTTAAGTCATCTTACCCAGGCATACCTTATAGTATAGCTATAGTATATAATAGTTTCTAACATCTCCCAGGTGGTGGGTACGAGTACTCGGCGCCCCCGCCCCCGCCGCCCATGTTCCACCCCCCCGCCGCCCACGAGGAGCCGTACGAGCGCGACGACGGCCTCGGGGTCCACGACCTGTTCGACATCTCGCTCACCGGCATAGCCTTCCTGAGCTTCGGCATGTTCATACTGCAAGTCTGCATGTGTATCACTATGGTAAATAACACGCTATTATACACGCTATTATACGCTATTATACGCACGCATATTAAGGACTCGTTCCAGTTTAGGTTAGGTTAGCTATTCAATATTTGATGAAATAAATTATTGCTCTTTTTTATTAAAGTGTTAAAGAAATGAAACCTGATTTAGATCGTTACAAAAATACGTATTTAGTTACTACTTGTTAAGGTAGCCGTTTTTGAAATGACAATTTTTTAAATAGTAAAAAGTCGCAAACTATAAACTTAGTTCATTCATCATAGGTTGTACCACATAAATTGATTATAGCTGTCTACGTTTAAAACAATCTAGTACCTAATCATTTCTTAGTTTTCTTTGTTAAAATTTCTTTATATTCTCTTTGTTTCAGCATCAGCAACCACCACAAGTAATGCAGATGGTGGACAACAACGGAGATCAAGTCAACGTCGAGGATGTGTTCCGATTCAAGCGATCATCATCACAATTCAGGCAGAATCCGTTCTCTCACACATACAATCGATACCACGAAACTACAACTGAAAGCTTTAAAACGTTAGACATGCCGCAAATTGAAAATGAGGATACTACAAATGAAGCTGATAAATCTAACGTTAATAGTTCTGATACTTCAAAAAGACGTAACTCTCTAGCGGTCCTCAATAGGATAGTGCGTTACGCTCTGATGGCGACGAAGTCCCGGTCTACGGCCTGTCTCTACAGAATGCTCTGCTTAGGCAATAAGCATGCCAGAGAATTGCAAGATAGCAATCGGTATTGGTTACCGTTGTGGCAGTAAGTATACCGCATTCTCTAATAATAAGAATAACTTGCGGTTTTTCATATTTGTGTATGAATTACTAATAGACCAATAAATGAAGACAGCTAATAACCAATTATTATGTTACGGCAGTTGTATATATGTAATTTCTGATTGCTCGCGTTCTTTTAATAACGAACAATTAAGGCCAAAAATAGAGCACAACTGAGGCTTACATAGTCATCCAAGTTTGTCGTTCTCATAACGCGGAACAATGTCATTCACTCAGAGAGTAATTTTATTTTATAATATTCTACTAAAAAGATGTACGGAACAAAAGAGTTAGAATGGTGTACAACAAACATGTTATTATAATTGACAGTTCCAATACTTAAGTTTTCAAGATATATTAGTAGTGTAGGTTTCCATTTAGGTCACTACTTATAGTCCTATAGTGTAGTCGTAAGAGCGATTAAATGGATTGTTATAATTAAGTGGATCAGTAGCCGCTTACTGTGTAAAGTATTCGGTTAACAATTGATTAATTATGGAAACAATAAAATATATTTTACGAACGGTGTGAAGTAAAAAATGGGATACCTCTTCTTTAAAAGAAGAAACTAATAATTATGTGAGTGAAATATCCGGTGCAAAATTTCTCGCAGATAGAAACGCATCCTCAACATCGATATGATAGTAGTGGTATATGGGTGACAGTGATCACTTACCATCATGCAACCCACTTACTTGCACGTTTACTAGATTATTTCTTAAAAAAACACTGAGAAACGCCCTGTTATTATGAAGACTCTCAGTTCAAGCTTTTATATCGGTGATCACTTACCATCAGGTGAAACTTTTGCTTCCACTTCTTTATGTATATATGTTACGGCTAATACCCGAAGTGCGGCTACACCTAGTTTTAGCCGGTTAGAACGTCAATAGGTTAGGTTAGTTAGGTTACTTTTTTGATACCACCCAAAAAAGGAGTCCCGCGTAGCTCATAATTGAAGCAAGTTTTTATATACATAGGTATAATTTTTTTTTACAGTTTTCCATATAAAAAACACTTCTAACCGGCTAAAACTAGGTGTAGCCGCACTTCGGGTATTAGCCGAAACATATATACGTATTACAGCTTTTACTAACAACACCACTAATTTCACAATAAGAATTGATCGTCAGCGCAGGAGTGGCGTGGACGCGCGGCGGCGCGCTGGCGGCGCTGCGCGCGGCGGCGCTCGGGCTGGGCGGTGCCAACTGCGACCGGCACTACCCGCGGGACACGTGCCAGGATCAGGACAGAACATAATGTATAGCATTCCTACCTACCTATAGCATAACTACCAGTGGCCGCCTGCGACGCCGTTAGCAAAGAAGTCGGTTTCCCGTGGGAATGAAAAGTTTTCCCGCGGTAAAAAGTACCCTATGTGCTATTCTGATGTATAACCAATATTCCTGCAAAGTTTCATCCAAATCCGTCCAATAGTTTTTACGGGAAAGAGTAACAAACATCCATACATCCTCACATACTCACAAACTTACAAATTTATAATTTTAGTAGGATTGAGGACAGCAGTTGATACTTTACAAACTACTTGCTTTCGGTATTATGGTCTCACGTCATCTGATTCTATATTTTGTGCCTGAAAGAGGTTGGTTACACATACCCCCAAAATTTCACATTAAGATAACATTCCCTTACACCAGAGTATCGCAGTTTGACAATGAATGTGTTTGTATTTGTTTTTTTTAAATTGTAAAAATAACATTATAATAAAGAACGGATTAAGATTCAATATACATATTAAATTAAGATTAAGATATAAAAATTCATAATAATCAACTTAATGAACCAAAGCTTTAAATAAAATTTTAAAAATCTTAATTAGCACTTGATTGATTATCCAGGTAAAGTTTTAAAGTAGAATTGTCTAAACTTACTGTTTAGTTTCACACTGTTTAAAACATGTTTAAGTTACGTGGTGCAGCGGTATATATACCGGACTGCTAAGCGGATGGTTCCGGGTTCGATCCTGGGTCGGGCCAATTTCGTAAAAATAGTTTTTCGATATTAGCTCGTGTCTGGGTGAAGCTAAGTTCTCCCCTAGTCCAGTATGTGCTACCTATAACACAAGTGTTTACTTTAGGGTTACATAATTGGTGTGTCAGTCTGGAGATTTATTTATTTATGTTTTGTCAAATTTTTTTGCAGCCATCAAAAGTTACTGCTTAAATTATTGTAATTCAGGAATATGTGTATCTGTCCAAATAAAACTGTAATTAATACTACTGTCATTAATTTTATTGCAATGTACAGTAACTTTAGATTAATAATTAACGCTTAAACTATTCAATACTAATATGAACTTCTATTCACATTTACTCATTTAATTTTAGTATTTTTTCTAAATATTTGACTAAGTTTCGTGCGGCACCTTGATTTAATATTATAGTTGTCTAGTATCTGCTTGGTAAAATACTTAATGACATATTATTGGACTGAAACTTTCTGTACTAAAGAGTAAGTTTTTTGACGGTCGAGCAAAAACTTTAAGGTTATTTTCGGACCATGATTTTATATCGCAAATATATAAACGGAAGTAACATTTTTGCTCAAAAACATAGTCTACATACCACGATTTATTACGACCACCACATAAGACCACCATTCTAGCCCACGAGTATCTCAGACAACATTGAAAAGGAATCTAAATCAAATTCCATATCTTACTTATATTTTTACTATATTCTTAAATTATTTGTATAGTTTAGTTTCACTCTGTCAATATTACATTTATTTACAAACACCTAATCGGGTCATTCTAGAAGTGATAAAAGTAGCGCATTATGAGTGTAACTTCTGTGTCAATTTTGCGTATCGTAAAAAATATTAATACACTGTAAATATGTTGTAAGTAGGACATAATGTGTAGGTAGACTAACTATATTATACTTGTACTAGATTTTTAGACTTTTACACAGGTCACACAAAAGTATCTGACATTTTTTCTACACTATCTTTGATATTTAAAATTCTTGCATCGCTTACATAATCGCAAAAGTTTGCGTATTTGATAACGGTACCTATTCATTTTACAATTGCTACTTTTAATCTTTAATGATTGCCTAAGTTAACTAATGATTTACGGTGGTGACGAAGCCAAGGACGCTGGCGCAAACACGCACCCCAGCGGCGCATACGCATACGGGTTCAACAAAGAATACGTCTGAGCATGACCGAAAATCTGTCCCTGGAAAAGGCCTTGCCTTTGAGCAATTTTTAGCCTGGACGTCAATTGTTTCTTCCATTTAGTCCGTCGGTTCTGGAACCAGGTTTTGATCTGTACTTCAGTGAGGGCCAGGTCCTTGGAGAGCTCCATTCGCTTGGACACGCTGAGGTACTTGTCTAGTTTGAACTCGGTTTCGAGGCGCTCGAGCTGCTTGGCGCTGTACGCCTGCCGTGGTTTCCGCTCGGGGCCCATGCGCCGCGGCCGCCGGCTCTTGTCATCTGGAAATTATAAGCTTGGTTTGTGGGTCGATATTTGTAGCCCTAAAGCTTATTTTTAATCAGGCAAATCGGACCCTATGTCGAAGTAATTGGTGAGATTACTTTAATACTGAATTCAAAATAATAGTAAACAAACTTAATTAAATTAAAACCTGTATATTGGGATGAGTAAATGTTAGCTGATGAAAAATTATTACATAATGAAAACCAAAGATCTATTTAGTTTGGCTAAATTCCATAGAAAATTTAAAAGGAACAAGTCATTTTTTTAGCTTTTTGTTTAAAGCACTAGAAACTACCGTAACTTTAACTTTACGACACCAATTTTGGGATGTGTGAGTAAAATCATACACTTATATAAAAGTCCAGCGATGGCTGCCTGTCACAAGGTAGCTGTCGCGTTGTCTAAACATCGGTTTAGTTTCTCGAGAGGTAATCGGAAATGTCGCAGACTTGTGTTAAGTGGCTATAAACACAATCAGGCTGTTTGCGCTGCGCCCGCGGCGGTGCGTGGGGTCACTACCAGTTTGTACGTCTTTAAATATTAAACAATATGTGATAATTTATTATAAATAGGCAATATGGAAATGTAAAATTTTTCAAAGTTATTTGTAGTAAAAGTGTGAAAGTACCTACTTAATTTTGATTATAATTGTTAGTGAGACTAAATATATTGATTGGCGTTATTTTTACATTAAAACATCTTTGAAGAGACATCAGTTATCCTACTAATCCTACTAATATTATAAATGTGAAAGTTTGTGAGGATGTATGGATGTATGGATGGATGGATGTTTGTTACTCTTTCACGTAAAAACTACTGGATGGATTTGGATGAAACTTTGCAGTAATATAGGTTATACATCAGAATAACACATAGGGTACTTTTTACCGCGGGAAAACATCTCATTCCCACGGGAAACCGACTTCCCTGCGAACGGGGTCGCGGGCGGCCACTAGTTGTCAATAAATAAAACATTATTATTGTGTTAACACATAAACGGCTGATTAACAACATAGTAATGATATTTATAATTAGTAATTCTTTGTAATGATTTTAAGTGGAAACTCACGACATTTACGTGTTAATTAAGTTAAAATAAAGATTTACAAAGAAGGTACAAAATTAGTATCGGTAGGATTGAAACAAATGTATTTATGATGAACTCGTTGATGTCTTTTATACTACATGACTTATAGTTCTTAGATTTAAAATTGAATTGTTTGTCCAAATTGCTTAATAATTGCTATAATTTTGTACGTTTATCTTAATTCTTAATAATTATAAAAAAAGTGTTTCGAATAGTAAATAAAAAAATGTTTTTAGGACAGTTACAGTGTAGTTAATTTTAAGTTACTAGTTCACAGCATGAAAAACGAGCGTGTCATGAATTGAGCCTTAAATAGCTCACAGTAAGTTTAACATGACGTATTTTCAGTCCCTCCTTTGGCTACATGATCCATATTAACCCGAACATCGTCGCGAGCTCTAAGCCGAAGTGTCAACGTCTTCCCTTTGTCGAAGAATTATCATCAGCAGCTGTTTGCAGAGTGGCACCTTGGTGCGAAGTTGCGACCACCGCACGACAGGTTGACAATTCGACGAATAAAGATAACACGAACACCCTGTATGCATAAAGTGTTAGGCCGTGGTGCAACAATGCGGGATGGAATTTGAATGTATAAGACCTGTGCGGAGATACTTATGCTATTTTTAATAGAAATTACGATAAGTATGCCCTTAAGCTTTACATTTAAGCAACCTATATATATACGTTTGTGTAAAAAAGATTTATGCTTATAGGTATATTAAAATCGTTTTTATTTATTCATGATCAGAAATAAATTCAATATATTTTTTTCTTTAATGTAGAGTTGTAAATATTATAGATGTAAATATTAATAATTCAATGGTTGTAATGTTACTGGAGTTTATAGACCGGAATAGCCTTGTTTCTATTACATTTCCTAAGTTATTATAAATCAATCTAGCAATTCTATTATGCTTCTCTTTCATCATTGAAACACGAACACTACAGTGCAATAATTACTTCTAATAAATACCTTTATGTAGGCACCCCAGAAACGGTACAGTTACGAATACAATGTAATTTTGCGTGATGCCGGTATTTTGTTGAATATTTGATTTACTTATTAACTAATAAATTATCTTATATCGTCAATGGAGATATACAAAAAAGTCAAGATTACGTTGACATTTTTAACTTAGTGAATTGAAAATTTCGTTGAAAATAGGTACATATAATCTCTTGCTGTAAAAAAACTGTTCTCTTCTACTGCCCTTTTGTTTTTTTTACCAAGGAAATTAGTCGTTACAGTATATTATGATACAAGTGTGCAAAGTTGTTAGTTATACAAGAGACTAAAGGTTGCAGCCTGAGCCGTTGGTGCACTTTTTTAACATACTTGCGAGGAAAAATAATCATATTTTGGATAAATCGTTTTCCAACACAACATCAAATTGCATCAAATGCAATGTAAACAAAATATGAAGAATTTGAGAAATGGCGCGCAACTTCTTTTTTTGCACGTGCAAAATGTTAACGCCGGTGACCTATCTTAATCACGAATTTCAATATTCCGAATATCACAATCCCGAAACGATTGGTTTTTTTTTCCTAATCCCGTTTTAAAAATTTCAAAGTTTTGTTTGCTATATAATCGCAACTCCGAATTTCTTATTAATTTTTTTTTTTTTATATAGTTTTAGAGTTCCAGATACACGAAATCTAAATGCGCAAAATCCAGATGACCGTTATCCAAGTGCAAGAAAGACAGATTTTTAAAACATAAATTTTTGAAATACAGTAAATTGATATTCAGACAAACAATATACAGATTTTTAACATCCTGATTTTTAAATTCAAATAAACGATATCCAGAAAAACTAAATCCTTGTATTTTAAATGGCTCTCAGTTTTTAAGCATAACATTTATTGTCCCGCTCTTTCTCTCACTCTTATAAAAATTAGTTGGTAATCATTAGTCAAAAAAGAACTTCGGTTTATATAATATTATAATTATAATGTTAGCTAATTGAAATTAGGGATGTCACTTCAAAGTTATGCGAAGGAAAAATTATGCGACATGAGTGTGAGTGAGTTGATGATTATGAAAATTGATGTATGACACATTATGCGAAAAGAGCAGCTACCATTGCAATAGTTTAGCTGGAATATAATTGTTTGGGAACCAAACAAAAAGATTATGAAAATTTGGTAATAGTTTATTTGGAAAATGGTACGATGGGAAACAAAAAAAGTATTCTGAGAATCTGGTATAACTATATCTGGATTATAAGAATATGTGAATCAAAAAAATACTTTTTGAAAATTTGGTTTCGTGCACCTGGAAATTAATTCATGTGGAAAGTTTAAAAAGGAATTTCAAAAAGTTGTCATTCATTACATCTGTCTTTTAAAACTTCTATCAACCGTTTTCGGGGTTTTAAGATTCGGGTAACAGAAATTCGAGATTTCAATAGGCTACCGTATGCTATATAGCCTACTTCAAAATATATTTTTTGGGATAAAATACAATAAGTTTGTAACAAATAACTGTTTATTACTATCATTAGGTATATAGTATAAATACAAGTCGCCAATTCTGTCTGTTTGTATGTTTGTCCGTTATCTCTTCCTAAACTACGTAACTAATTTAAATGCGGTTTTCGCCATCTCTTAGGGAATTTTTTCATTAAAGGAGAATGGGCAAAAATGTATGAAACCTGGGAGCACCCTCCAATAGCATTGAAATATATGTCGTTGGATAGGTCTTTTTAATTGGAACAACTATTGCTATGACAGCTTTGTTGTAACAACTGTCCGTTTTGAGTTATGAGACATTTTATAACCTATGAAAAATAATAAACTATTTTTAAGTATAAGTTTAATATCTTAATATCTATGTACTTTTCAGGTACAAAGATAAGGGTAAAGGTAATAAATATTTTTGAAGAAAAAAATAGCAAGAACGTACAACAATTTTTTTATTTTAAATGTACTAAGCACTACATCCAGCAGGGTGTATGATAAATAAATAAATCTCCAGACTAACACACCAATTGTATGGCCCTAAAGTAAGCACAGTAAGCGCTTGTGTTATAGGTGCCACACAATGGACTAGGAGAGAACCTAGATACACCCAGACACGAGCCAATACCGAAAAACCATTTTAACGACATTGGCTTCGAACCCGGAACCATCTGCTTGGCAGTCCGGTAGGTATATGTACCCACAGAGCTCGTCAATGATATCATTTACAAATATTGCTAGTGCATTCAACGCTATGCTAGTGGGTCCTGATAGGAATATACAGCAATGTCCTGTTTTTATATTGTTTTCATATGATTTAAAAAAAGATCTTTTAAATCTACTACTTCTACTAGGTAAAATCAAGTAGGTATAATTACAGATATAAACAACTATTAACATACATAAAACATAACTTGGAAACTTCGTTTGGGTGCCATAAAAATATGGCTTGTTTCCCCTTTGATTTGGGTTTTAGAGTAAAAACACTCTTAAAAAATGGTTATAATAAATACAACACACTCAACTCAAATAATGCATGTTGTTGTGTATATGCAGCAACCTCTGGTCGTTCTCTTGGGAGATTATCTGACAAAACGTGTTGTTAATATATTCCGCGATAGAGATTTTCCAAAGCGGATCAAGATGCAAAATAAAAGTTCTGTGTGATATCCGAATTCAATAAACAGAGAACAGAGGACCAATAAAAGGTTTTTTGAGGGGGGTGGGCTGCCCGTGCCTACCAGTACGCGTACGCGCGTTCGTTTCTAGTGTCTAATGGAGTTAAAAAACACATAGATATAAATATATTAAAGATAACTAAACTTGAAAAGTAGTATTTTTAATATTTTTATTTTGTCTCATAACTCAAAACGGACAGTTGTGACAACGAAGCTGCCATAGCAATAGTTGTTTCTGTTGAAGAGACCTATTAAACGACATATATCTTATTGCTATTGGAGGGTGGTCCCAATCTGCCCATTGTCCTTTGTAAATAAAAAAACATTTAGAAAAAGTTTTTTTTAAATAGCCAAAATTCGATTCGGGCGGGTCTCTAGTATAGAATAAAACAAACTCTCTTTCTCTATCTGTCTCTATGTATGCTTAAATCTTTAAAACGACAAATTTTGATGTATTTTTTTTAATAGATAGATTGATTGAAGGGAAAGGTTTATAATGGATAATAAAATAGTATAGAGAAAGCGGTTTTACTCCGAATTTAACGCGTGCGAAGCCGCGGGCAAAAACTTGTTATTAATATTTGATATATATTAATTAATGATTTTTTCTAATATGGACACATTTATTTATTCCAAATATGTAAATAAATTTTCAGTAGTATAAAACCTCTTTATTTTTACAAAAAAAAACTGTATTACCCGATCCAATTGAAAATGCTCTGTTTACTAGTATATAATTTGCAGTAAGGCATGTAAGGCTACCCTAACTTTGCATGATTGTTATATTACGCACTAGTGTGTAATTTTATTATGCACGAGTGTTTAAAAGGTCGGTTTATAGCCCAAAAAACGTTGCAATTAGACTCACTATCCGAGCAAGTCTGTTAAAAAAAAAATTGGAATAACCGCATAATTTCGCAAATTTTTTTTTTTGATTAAATTAAACCATAATTATGAACAAGTGCTATAGAAGGGTTACCAAAAAAACTGCTCACCGCACTATTATAATAAAATCAGATGCTTTTACGCATCCCTAATTGAAATTAGACACGATCTCGTGAATAGTGTTGCCAGTAATCGCTTAGCACATGCATTGCGTTTGCTGTCAGGGCGCGTGAGAACCAAGCAGACGGTGACGTCACGCGATGTGGGGAGCGAGATGCTTCACGCAAATAGGGGATGAGGGTGGCTCTGGTCTCTGGTGGGGAGGGGGAAGGACCCACTATCAATAATCCGCGATATTAATAATTACATGTTATATTTACCAGTCTTCACTTTTATTCATAACTAGCGACCCGCCCACGCTTCGCAATGGTGTAATTTTGGTCGGCTTGCTGACGAAACATTGAATTTTGGCTAACTTACAGAAACTATTTTGGAAGTTTATTTATTTACAAATTTAAATGAATTATTTCCCTAAAAGATGGCGAAAACCGCATTAAAATCCGTAACGTAGTTTAGCAGGAGTTAGCGGCCAAACATACAAACAGACAGAATTGGCGACTTGGATTTATACTATGTAATGATAGTAAATAATAAGAGAGAAAGCCTTCCTGCCTATTCCTGTGTTGTGCATGGATGTTAACACAGTTTTCAAGATTAGAGTACTACTGGAAAAACTCAGATTTCTGTATGGATTTCCTTAGTGGTGACTCTTATGAGAGGATCTAAGATTATACGTTTTGTTTTTGTAAAAGACAGTTTTTTTTCCAGCTCTAGCTGAAGTCTGAAAGCCAGAATTTTACCAATTCTTTACTTTCAAATCATATTTATTACAATTAAATTATTACATATTTTAGCCTTTTAGATATTTTTAACCAACTTAAAGGCATCTTAATTGGCTTAAAAAGTTCACTTTAAGTGAAAAGCTTATAAGATTTACTTTTGTTTTCATATTGATAATTATTATGAATGTTTTATTTGAATGTGACTACTAAACTAGGCATTTCATGTCGAAAATTAACACTTGACACATGTATGAGTGACAAAAAGCACTACTAATCACTCGAAAAGAATTTATCTGATACTTACTTAATCAGCAATTAGAAATATTGAGAATAAATCTCTATGAAAGCGTCAAATCAATTTCTGAACATTGGCCCATATTCTCACCGTATAAGGAGGAGGTAGGTTGGTGCGCCGCCAGCCACTGCGCGTACGCACGCCCGGCGAGCAGCCCCGCGTCGCTGACAGCCAGCTCCGGCGCCGTCGACGTCGAACTCACTGGCACAGAGAGGTTCACTTACTATTAAATGAAAATTCAAATATTTTTTTAAGTAAGTAGTAGAATTTGCTGGGGCAAGAGTACCTAGTAATCTTCACATTAAAAAAGATTTTTATTTTTCACTAGTGGCCACCCGCGACTCCGCTCGCGTGGAAGTCGGTTTCCCGTGGGAATGAGAAGTTTTCCTGCGGTAAAAAGTACCCTATGTGTTATTCTGATGTATAACCTACATTACTGCAAAGTTTCATCCAAATCCGTCCAGTAGTTTTTACGTGAAAGAGTAACAAACATCCATACATCCATACATCCTCACAAACTTTCACATTTATAATATTAGTAGGATTAAAATTAAATACATTTTGATGAAAAATAATAAATAAAACAATAATTTTTTTTCTATAAAAGTTCTAAAATTCCAGATTTTTTGTTTTTAGACCCGCGGACTGAATAAGGTGAAAACGCAGCACCAAGTTACATTCCGTTTTTGCAAACATCTGTACTTACAAACTTGTTTGTTGTGTCTGGTTATAGTTTATTTATGCACTTAAATTAACCTAGGTTCAGCTTTATACCACCGAGAAGTCTTAATTATTGTAAGAGTTAGACTCTAGGACTTTACTCCCGTTTTCTCGTAAAAATTGCCTTTATGGATCTAAATATTACTTTTAGTAACCCCATAACTAAGTTACGACAATCTCATCATTTTTGTTTTTGTTTTATTCGCAAATCAATGATTGTGTATTAATTTACAAAAAATACAATCTGAATAATTTTTCGCTCTTTCTGTCAAAATTTATTTTATGGCAGAAGTTGGAAACGTCTTATTTGTTGATAAGCTAAATAATGACAATGTGCTAGCCTTACCTTTATTCAGGTAATATAATTATGTACAAAAGGTAGGTTTATTAAGAAATGGATTTAAACAAGGAGTATGAGAATTACTTTTAGGATAAAAAGAGTCTGAAAATTTTAGAAGTTTCTTTTTTATTCATACGTTATTGATAAAAAAAAACACTACACTAAAAAAATATTGGGATTGATGTTCAGTATTAAAAAGGAGTTAATCTTACCGTTATATTCATCAGAAATCTCTCTCTGCTGGTCACAGCCTTCGTGAACAGAATCACAAGAATCAGTCTTGGTGCCAAGAATACTGTCTATAAGAAAAGTCTTGCTCTTACTACTTCCTTTAGGATTAGAATTAACTTTGCTCACACTATCCGAAGCCGTCGGAACACGTAAAATATTTGGCAAACTATTCGAAATTAAAGGCGGGTCGCATATATTCGAAATTTGACTTCGAATGCAGAATTTTGTAAAGCTGTTGGCATTGTTTTCACAAATAACGTCAACCGAGTCACTCTCACTGTCACATTCGGATTCCGAATCACTGAAGCTTTTTTTATCAAACGTTCTTTTGCTGTACGACACATTTTCACACGTACTGGATATACCATCAAGCTCCATTTTTCCAAATTCAAACTTTCAGTAACGTATCGAAACCTCGCGAGTAACGTCCGTTGTCATGGTGAAAGTACCTCGTAAAGTAGAGGTGACTAAGTTTTATCACCACAAGCTGATAATTGCTTCTCAAAATATGAAGGTGGAGGCAGAAAAACTGTTTTGGTTGTTGTAGGTATGTATGTTGTTAGGATCTTTGCTGCTAGTGGCTGGCGAGATGTGGGTGGGGATAAATGTGTTAAATGGGGAGGAGCCAGATCAAGTGCCTTGTGAAAATTCACACCTTTCATCCTTTGATGGCTCGTGGCAGCATCCGATCTGTGTATAGATGATCTAAAAGCTTACCACGGGGTGGATCAAGTATTCCGTTATTGTTCAATTTGCGAAGGTAATAAATTAAGGGATTGCGTAGAACCGACGGGGTGAAATGCTTTTATTTAATAAAAATCGTGAAATACCTACTACTTTTATAGTTTAGCTGTTGTTGCAAATTGTAAAGTGTTAAAGACATGTGAAACCGTGTCTTTAACACTTTACAATTTGTTTTTAGGCTTTAGAATTGAGTGGTAGTTTTTATATTAAAATTCAAAAGCAATTATTTTCTAAGTATTTGTATTCATCTTGTTACTTATTGTCGCAATTTTTGGTATAACTATTTGTTCTTGCTCTATTTATTGATAAAGTGTTTCATTCGCTCTCTTGCATATTTGGAGAAATCGCATTAGTTTGAATGAAAAAGCTCCCAAAAATTTATAACCCCATTTAAAAACAAACTATAAATATTGCTTTTACTTTCTCATAATAAGAAAAACATAAGTAAGTTGGTCTCACTCAATTTAAACTAAAAATAATTGTAAAATGGCATTTTTTTGCTTTGCCTATTGTTTTGGGGACTAAAATCATCAACCTGTGCTTGTGTTCTGCAAGATTATCTAGCACGTTAATTTTCTTGCCAAGAAATAATATTTGAAAATACGTTCTTCATTTTACAAGTTTCTGTTTATATCCACCTGATCCGACCTTTATCTGTTATTAAATTTGGCAAATAAATTCATCCATTATTTATTATAAAAATAGATCCTGCCCATCGTTTAAAGCACCAAACTATTATTGAGTGACAATAATAGTTTGGTGCTTTAAACGATGTGAAAAAATGTATATGGTATAATAAATAGTCAAAATATTAAAAACTGTGTAATAATTTGACCTACCCTGCGGATAAAATTCATGATTTAAATGAACTAGTTAAATTTTGTTAACTTTCGGTGCTTTTACGAAGGTATATTGTTGCTTTATTACCTGAAATAATAATAATTACATTATTTGCGCTAGATTAAACACAGAATTCTTATATCAAAGAGTATTGATATCAGGAGCAGAGCAATGAAGAGAAATGTTGGGAAACGGGAGAAGTTACTCCAATTTTTAAGCTTCCGTCGCGTGTGCAACCTGAATGGTTAAAGCTACACAGAAATCATGAATGACGGAAATGTTCTCCTTAAAATAAAATAAAAAAATATCCCACGACAGCATATGTCTATCTTTTATGGTTGACTCACAATTTCGAAAGTTCGAAGCTTTCTGATTATATTTGTCTACTTTTACGTTTATAACATTCAGTCATCCCTAATTAAAAAAGTTAACATTATTAACTCCATAAAAAAGAATAATAGAAATCGGTATAGAAACACCAAAGTTATATAGGGAACTTTTTACCGCGGGAAAACTTCTCATTCCCACGGGAATGAAGACGCTGGCGGCTTTTCGACTTGTCGAAAGTAAGAATCACGTTTTTCATCAATGCTGTTAAAAAATGTTTATGCAAAATTTTAAGTAGATGTCCCTTACAAACTTTGCTTCCTTTTTTCATCCCCTTAGGGCCACTTGCACGTAAACATCGAGTTAATTAAATAACTCTGGGTTTGTTAACTCAAGGTTAATAGAATACGTTTTTAACTCGAAGCTTGTCCTGCACAAACTGAAATTAATCGAGGGTTTACTAACCCAAACATTTTTTTTCTATATGTTATAAATCCTGCATGTCAAACAAAAAGTCATTCACTCTGATTATATCCGACCAAATTCAAAAAAATTAATGATATATGAATAATGTATGTACGGTTTAGGATGCGTACAATTAATATTTTATATGTATTGATCTAGTTTGACAATGAGCCCAATGTTCAGGGACAGCCTAGTAAACTACATAATCTTGCTTACTTGTAACCTAAATAAATAATCTACATTTGACAATAATTTTGACCTAGTGTTGGCAAGGAGTCCAATGTTCAGGGACAGCCGAGTGAACTACATTATTTCGCTTACACGCAACCTACATTAATAAGTTTACATTTAACATTAAGTTTTACAATAAATTCAGTTACTTCAAGGTACTCGTTGGGTTTGGTTATTTACATACCTACACCACAATTTAGGAAAATAACCCACCCTCCTAACATTTTAATTGTGCGGTTTACGCCCGTACAATGTATTAACATCTCTTTCAAACATGAGAAGTTTTAATAAGTCTTGTTTTTTTATCAAATATGAACGAGACGCAGTGTTTTGGCCGTATTTGAGTATGTCAATTATGTTATTGTTTACATAAGGTCAAACAAAATTCCTACATCTTTAATTATTTTAGTTTTGTGCTACCGCTAGGCTGTGTTAATCTTCGTAAAATGGAGAAGAAAACCAGAGTACGAGGTCCAAATTTCACATGTAATGAAAATTTGCTGCCTTGTGATATTGTTCACATATAAAAGTATTATTGAATATAAGAAAACTGATGGCTCCAATCTGCTGCAAAAGCAAGAGGCGTGGACAAAAGTAAATGAAGAATTTAATGCCATAACTTCTGGCCAGCATCAAAGCAAAAAGCACAGAACAAAAAATTTGTTCTGTGATGGAAAGTCTACAGATGAATTACAAAAATTTGAAAAAGAAGGCGAAGAAAAATGTTTCAGATGCTAAAATGAATATTCCACGTAAATCAGTGAATTCGGCTATGAGAAGCAAAACATGCGTATAATTATTGTTAATGGACCATATTAATTCTGATTTAAATAAAACTGTTTGTATTGGAAAAAATCAATTTCTTATATGCATAATAAATAGGTGTGTTATGCAATTTCATCATTAAGGCCCAATTGCAGAGAACGGTTTAACCTCGGGTTAGCTTCGGGTTAGCTAACTCAGGTTAAAATGGCGCCACCATCGATTGTAACTACTTCTTATTACAATCGATGGTGGCGCCTTTTAAATCTGAAGTTTTAAATCTGAGTTTTTACGTGAAAGAGTAACAAACATCCATACATCCGAACAAACTTTCACGTTTATAATATTAGTAGGATAGTAGGATTTTGTAAAAAATATGATGTAGGTACTTATTTACATCATTTTTTCAACACAAGTTAATTAATTGTACCTATTTGAACTAGAAAACATATTTGTTACACATTTAGTTATATAAATAATTGCAAAAACAGTGAATAAAGCTGCAAACCAAGTAACAGGATCTCAAAAATCATCAATTACGCGCTTTCTTTCTTCACTCCTTTGTTCAAGTAATAACGTAATTTGACGTGCACCCCACCACTGTTATCCTGGTAGTTAGAATATAAAAATGACGGATGCAAAAATTAATTTCGTAAAAAAACGCGTTTAATTCTTTTATATGTTCTAAAAAAAGGCTTTAGAATAGACATAGAGTTTACTTTGTCATAAGGATTTTAAAACTTAATTATTTTACAAAATACAAGTTTTTATAAAGTAACTTAATAAGTAAAAATCTATTTTTTCCGACCATATTGAATGAATAACGTCCTGTGGATCTTATTTGAATACAAGCGACCCGCCCACGCTTCGCAATGGTGTAATTTTAGCCGACTTGCTCAGGAAATCTTTAATTTTGGCTAACTTAAAAAAATCTTTTCTAATTTTTCTTTATTTACAAATTTAAATGAATAAATTTCCTAAAAGATGGCGAAAACCGCATTAAAATCCGTTGTGTGGTTTAGGAGGAGTTAGCAGCCAAACATACAAACAGACACAAATAGCGACTTGAATTTATACTATGTAATGATAATGATGATAATGATATAGATTATAATACAATAAATTTAACTTATTACTTATGAATTACCTACCTACCTATAGGAATTTAGTTCACACCGTCATATAGTTAAGTTCATTCTTAAAACTTTTTGCATCGAACACTATAACATTTAAATTGCTAAAAATTCCATTATCAAAGTCAATATTGTGTCTCAATTTCAACATATGAATTTCATTCCTATTTCCTTTTGTGTAACTATTCTTAAGAAAAACTCAGTGAATAGTATCTACAGTTTGTATTTAAAATAGTTTTGCCTTCTTCCTTATTTTATTTTATTTATTCATTTATTTCAGATAATATTTACATAAAAGATCTTAAATATGTAAACAGAGGCCCATATCATAAATATACAGTCAAAAGCATAAAGATATTATAAGACAAGATAGTCAAAAATATCTTTGGGTGAAAAATTCAATTTTATGTTAATGTCATAATAACCATATCATTGTAACCAAACAAAGTTGTCATAATATCATCGCAATAATTTGCAATTTTATATAACGAATCAAGATGGTCAATATTATGTTGGCATAAACACTATTCATTGGTATCTAAGCATTTAATTTTTCAAAAATATCTTCGCGCTTAAGAAAAATAAACTCTATGACTTAAGTCACAGTAATCATCTTTATTTATCTGATTCATTTTATGCATGACGTCATTGACGTGGCTTTTGTTTAGAACTGAGTCTTTTATAATTAAAGTCGTAAGAAAATAGTTTTTTGAAAGAAAGCCCCGCCCGCGGTTTTATCTGAAATAACACTACTGGAAAATGTCGATAGTGTAATGGGAGGTAAAAATCTCCCATGGCACAACTAGTAGTGTCAAGCGGTAGTGCCTAAGTAAAAAACGTATTCATAATCATTAAACGAATTCACCGATCTCATTGACTAAGGGATTGAGTTAAAAAAGGCGAATAAATAACATCAATAATAACTTATAAAATCTAGTGTAAAATAATAATTACCTACAAAAAAAAGATCACTTCTCTCGTTTCTGTGTGATTTTAAATTTTCTTTTCTTTATATTTTCTGTTTTTTTCTTTACTAAGTATGTGCAATTAATGTTTAGTTAAGGTTAGAAATATATGAAGAGAAAATAAATTATTTAATTATTCATTAAATGAACCGACAAAACTATTTCTTTATTCTATTATGTATAGGTAATCAACATGACCAGTGACATACATTGTCATATAATATATTTTTATTGTATGTCTATATGACATAACTACGCAATGAAAATCTTCAGATAAAAAATTAATTATTTTCAAATAGTAGATAGAACTTAATCGAAAAACCACTTTGGAATCTATAAACATAGATATCTAATAATAGTTCTGACATTCATGTAATAGTATTGCAAATTAATAAAATTGCACTGCAGAATATTTGTAAAATTCTATCATCATCGATGATCACCATCAATCCCGAACTTCGGAATCATTGCGTACGCATGACATGCAAATATGGGATTCCCTGCGAGGTGTTGATTTCTGTCAAAATACTGTACTTCTAGATGTCATCAATGCAGAAGGAGGATGCACAAGATTTTAATCCCAAGTTCAATATTTTTTTTTATTTAAACTAAGGGTTTTAGTTCGGTTTATAATTCATATTTTATTTTTATTAAATAACTAACGCAATCTATATATCACGTTTTCTTCATGTAAATAAATTTTAATAAATTTTTAGGGCTACTACAAAAATAGTACATTAATACATAATACAGGGTGTCCCAAAACTCGACGTCAACCCGAAACCGGGTGACAAGGCAAGTCATGCTGGTTATCAGAAAAATGTTTAAAAAAATCTAAGTCACGTGTTCTCAAAATTATTGGCATTTTAAAAAAACACGCAAAATTTCACACCCTGTGACAGTGTTTTTGCTGCTGTTGCCACAAATGTTCACTTTTGGAAACTTTTTTTTTTGATATGTAACCCTGAATAATGCTTCTCTAAACTGTTATCAACATTTCAAATCTAGCTCCTCGAGATTGCATAAAAATAGGACTTATTTCCAAGAAAAAAATTAAAAATTAAAAATGGCCTAGTTTTAACTGTCTGCATTGAAAAAAAATTGTACTACGCGAGTTTGGCAAGTTGTGACAAAAGTTGGCGCATTTAGTAAGGATTCCAAAATGGTATGACACTTGGCAAATTGTAGCTGCTATCATGAACAAAAAAAAATATTTCCATGAAAACCCATTTTTAACTTTTTTTCTTACTTGGTTAAAATTGCAAAGCTTATCGTTGGTTACATTGGAGCCGCTTCCAATTTACACACTGATTAAATTTAACTGAATTGTACATTGTACTGATGTACTCGTCTATCTTTATTGAATGAACAGATTGTTCACTTTTAATTTATTTTTTTTAGTGTGTGCATTGGAATAAGCATTTATTGTTAAAGGTTTCAATTTTAAATAAAACAAAATTTTAATACCAATGTTTATTAATAAAATTTACAATAATTCTTAAAATGTTATAATAAGTGTTCGAAATGCCTTCCTTCGGCGGCAATACAAGCGCGACATCTTTTTAAAAAAGATCGAGCTATCTTTCTAGCGTATCGTCCATTATTTACAAATTGAGCTGCTTCAGCTATTCTCTGCCGTAATTCATGTTCACTCCCAATGGGCTTCTCGTAAACTTTTTCTTTAACAGCTCCCCAGTAAAAAAAGTCTAAAGGATTCAAGTCCGGTGAACGGGCCGGCCACGAGATTGGTCCAGCCCGCCCGATCCATCTCCCAGGAAGCTCTTCATCGAGGTACTCTCTTACGGGGCGAGCAAAGTGCGCTGGGCACCCATCTTGTTGGAACCACATTTCTCTGTAAATGCTTAGCGGCACGTCTTCTAATAAATTTGGAAGATGGTTTTGAAGAAAGTCTAAGTAAACCTCGCCAGTTAATGCATCAGGCAACTCAAAAGGACCAATTATTTTGCCATTCAAAATTCCGGTCCACATGTTAACTTTGAATCGGTACTGGGACCGATCCTGTCTCGTTAAATGAGGGTTTTCAACACGCCATTCATGCAGGTTGTGCATGTTCACGTAGCCGTCCTTTTTAAAAGTTGATTCGTCCGACCATAAAATTTTTGTTAGAAAAAGTGGGTCATCTCTGTACCTCTCCAATATCGTCCGGCAAAAATTCACCCTATTTTGGTAGTCACCGGGTAATAATGTCTGTACTCGCTGTACGTGGTATGGGTGTAGGTCATTTCTTTTTAAAATACGGTGGGCTGAACTTTTGGGCACTCCGGTGTTCGTTTCAATAGCTCTTACTGAAGTACTTGGGTCTTCTTCGACAGCCTGTAGAACTTCTTCTTCCATAGGGTTGGTGGGTCTGCCTCCACCATGCGTTTGATTTGGGAGGCGGCCTTCTGAGAAGAGCAACCGATGCACATTCGTAAACACCCGATAATCGGGGTAACGAGCAGCGTTTGGGTACCTTTCGCGGTAAAGTCTGGCAGCAGCACTGGCATTACACCTGCACTCACCATAAATAAGGTGCATATTAGCGTATTCGCGAGTGGTATACGAAGACATCTCGGCACTTGTCACACACTCACACAATAGTCCAGAGGAAAGCAAAGGTCGTCGTTAAGAGAAAACAAACAGTCCGAATCTAAATCGCAAGCAATCACAAGTCCATAAACATAGCCAAAAGTAAACAGTACGAAATCAACACAAACGAATACGAAAACAAGCGCAGTAAACGAAGGAACGTAACGTACTGACTGGTTTGTAATGTGTATCTACAATAGCGAATACCTGGCGTCACTCTCTGTCTCTCTCGCACTTGGTAAAATGACTCTCTCCATCTCAGTCACTTTAGCGTCCATACCTGTCTCGCTCGCACTTGAGAAGGTGACTCTCTCCGTCTCACTCAATCACTTTAGCACAAATACTATCTCGCTTACACTTCCTAGAAAGACTCCTTTGTCACTACTTACAATTTACGACTCTTTGGAAAACCTTGGGCCCATTAGAATATTTTTTAACCAGGTAAGAAAAAATTGTTGAACACTGGATTTTTACGAATTTTTTTTTTTGTTCATGATAGCAACTACAATTTACCACGTGTCATACCATTTTGGGATCCTTACTAAATGCGCCAACTTTTGACACAACTTGCCAAACTCGCGTAATACAATTTTTTTTCAATGCAGACAGTTAAAACTAGGCCATTTTTAATTTTTAATTTTTTTTCTTGGAAATAAGTCCTATTTTTATGCAATCTCGAGGAGCTAGATTTGAAATGTTGATAACAGTTTAGAGAAGCATTATTCAGGGTTACATATCAAAAAAAAAAGTTTCCAAAAGTGAACATTTGTGGCAACAGCAGCAAAAACACTGTCACAGGGTGTGAAATTTTGCGTGTTTTTTTAAAATGCCAATAATTTTGAGAACACGTGACTTAGATTTTTTTAAACATTTTTCTGATAACCAGCATGACTTGCCTTGTCACCCGGTTTCGGGTTGACGTCGAGTTTTGGGACACCCTGTATACGTTTTTCTTTTGATTAAGGGCACTTTTCCTGTCACGTTTTATTTTTGGAGTCAAGTTTTACACGATTTTTGTAGGATTCCACATGTTATGGCTACACTACTAGGTTATGGACATGTGATGATAAATCTTTGCAATGATGATTAATTATAAACCTTATGGCGAAAGACTTAAAATTGCTTGTACTATGTAACCGAAGATATTTTTGACTATTCTGGGCGCTTAGATACCAGAGAATGTTAGGCAGCCTATATAATACAGACTACTTTAAAAGATACGATGTAATTGGACATTGTCAACCCGCAGATTTATATGATTCTTAGACTGGTGACAATAATTTGATAACTCTATATGCCAAAATAAAATTGAAACTTTGCAACTAACATTTAATTGTAGACTCTGATACATTATATTTTTATGCTGCTGACTGTACCTTACAGACTAACATAGATATTGGCCCTGATTCTGAAAACACTCTCTAAACTAAATTAAAACTATTGCCGTTACTTACTAGTCAATACTAAAGACAGAGAAAGGTAATCATTTTAGTCCTGTCAAACTAAAATGTATGTGCATTATGACACAGCGAAGGCAATTTTAGGCTAGTCCTTTGCGCATTTCGTTCAATTTTACAATGATTTGGACTAAATTTAGTGAGACCAATGTACCTGTCTTCTTCTAATACAAAGCGTGGGAAAGTGACAGTGATATTTTTAATTTAGTTTAAGAGAGTGTTTTCGGAATCGGGGCCATTGTATACTTAAAACTAACACTATACTAATAGTCTCGGTAGTGCTGAATCGGCAGGCAACCGGCCTCGAAACTTTCGAAACACGACGCCCTGCGGCCAGAAGTCCTCCTTCATGAATGTGGGCATATGGTGGGTCGGCACTCTAACCACAAATGAGTTGAAACTCGTTTTATGGCGAGAAACCAACCGCTCTACCCGCAGTTAGGTATGTTAGCTATAAGGTTTTGGTAAAAATGTGGTCGAGCATGTTAGGGTATTAATTATGTATCTTATATAAATCATGACTTTTTATAGATCATTTATACATACAAATTAAAAGTAAATGTTTAGATTATGAAATATTTATCTAATAAGCAATAAAAACCTTTAAAACATTGCGAAAATCTTTACAAACTTATTAGTTTGTATACTAACTACAAAGTTTCTATCAAGAATATAATTTTACTCTACCTAATATACAGAATGAATCCACTGTTCTGTTCGTAAGTTCTAGACACACCTTTTAGCAACTACTTCTACTATCGACTGCTCCCTCTAACGCTAATATTATGCAAAACAAAAGTTTCATGTCGTACTGACTGTTGTATGTCGGTATGACTTCGGTTTTCTTCCCGCGCCTACGAGTAAGCACACATTTTGTTCAAGAGTCTAAGCCAGTTTTCGCTAGATGGCGCAGTATTTCAACTCGTCGAAAATTGAGGTTAAATCTAGACACGCAACAGCGTGTCAAGCCAAGTACAGGCTGACATATTATTATACAATATAAGTTTTGTTTGTCCATATAAGGCCCAATTGCAGGGACCGTTTTAATCTCGGGTAAGCTTCGTGTTAGCTAACTCGAGGTTAAAACGTTCCCTGCAATTGGGCCTTCGAGAACTAGAATTGATTTTAAAATTTAAGTTGTGTCAATCATTTTGATGTAAAAGCTAATTTTCTTTTACGAAACGGGTATCAATAGTAGGTGGACTTAAATACCAACTTTACTCGACGACTTAAACTATTTTAAAGAAAATACTGAAGGTGATTTTTTATGTTTTTAGAAGTATGAAATATTTATTAGTTTAAAACTTATAGTATCATTGAACAATGGCGTACCTACTTGATGCCCATGGGCAGTCTCTCCCAGTCAACCAGACAAGTGAACCAACAGATTAGCGAACAAGCGTGCTTTCGGTGGGCAACACTTTATTTTTATTTCGTTACAAGTCATCATAAAACTTACCGAAATAGACGTCATAGACCACCCGTGTTCTATCGAATGTGAAATCCGGATATTACATGTACCCGAGTGAAAACATTTTAGCCTGATTTAAAAACTGTGAAGGGTAAGCTTAATAAGTTAATGCATAGGTAGGTATTACATATATTTTATTCATATACCTAGTTATATAAAACTAAAAGATTAGTCTGTGTTTTATTAAAACATAATTTAGAACTGAAGGCAACTACTACCATTATAGTAATAATAACTAAAGCCTATTCATTTCCTATTTCGTTATATTTCTTTCGTATTCTTAAGCCGGCTTATTATTTTTACCTTTAGTAATAGGAACAGACATTCTAACCGGTGCATTCTTCTCTTCTCTCGGGCAAAGCAAACATATCGCGAATTCTTTGTCTGCATGTGTATGTACTCGCGGGGTAGGATTGCCTGGTTATCTTCTTACACACGTGAAGCGGACATTGTTTGTGTAAAATAATACTTATTTTGTACAGATCTAAAGAAGATACTTAAATAAATAAATAAAAAACTTACAATAAAAGAAAACAGCGTGAAAATCTACGTGAAAACGGAAGTAAATTCTAGTTATAAATCCCCTTTTTACTAACACAGTTTAAGCTCATCCATGTTTTGTCCCTGTCAACACTATCTGACAACTTTCGTGGCTGACTCTTAGCTGACATTCATTTGCATTTATTAATATGGTGGATTATTAATCTTCAATTTTTAGACTATTAGGTACATTAGGTACTATTTAATTGACAATTATGTAATTTTAAATAAAGCATAACGGTAAATGTTACGGTATTAAATAAAATTTGATGTTTAAAAGACAAAAAAAAATATTTCTCTTTCAATATTTGACAGGTATAATTTCCGGGTACAACAATACCGGATATTGCACAACTGATACGACGAAAAGATACAAAAAAGCAAAAATACTTTACACTGCTATGATAATAAAATATTGTTAAAACATATGTAACTAAGGTTGACTACAACTGCTGAAAGTATTAGGAAACTTTGGGCCCACATTGTTATGGATTCTCCGAAATATAGACATCAAATAACTTAGTTTAACCAAAATATAAACATTGGTAGCCTAAATACAAATAACACACGTCACCGAATAAATTCTATTCGAAGAAGTATAATAAGAAAACTTTGTATGCCGCCTACAGCGAATGATCCCTTGCTAACCAAAACACAGGAAAGCTTCTTTGTCGCTGATGTTTGTAGGTACCTGCTGTCCTGCATAGACCCTTCCTAAAGAAGGATAGGAATAATTAAATAATTTAAAATGTATCGTTCAAAACTTGATCGATGATTGATGTTTTTGGTGCTATGGGAAATACGCTAGCGGTTTTAGTTGTTAATTTAAGTCGAAGTGGTTGCATTTTGGCAGCCAGCGAACATTTAAACAGTTACCTCTATTAACAGGGTGTAACGGTACATACTTGAGGTTGATTTTAAAATATATTCCTCTATTGATGTAAGTAATGTCTTTGAATAGATATATCATTTTATAACCCGGAATGGTTTCCTGTCTAGTGGGTATGTCACTCAAAAACTTAAATGGTTGCACGATTCTTTAATTGATGTTTTACATTATACGTTGGAAATCGTTTTATTTAAAAAATTAAAGTAATAAAAAAATCGTAATAGGAAATTATTTTTTATTTAAAAATGTTTTTCTTGTCTCTTTAATTTTTTGTTGAGTTAGCTTCAATATAGGTATATCTGTTTTGAGCTTCATTTGAAGTATCAAATACATATATCTCGATTGCTGTAGCATTATCCAATATCTATGTTTATTTTCTGAATGTTGTAAGCACGGCAAGCGTCTGGAACTGAAAAGTTATTTGTTCTACAGCAAACAGTTGAAATTTCTCTTACATCGAGATGGTTTACTTAAAAATATTTTCATTTTAACAAATGTTTTAAAGTACCATATGAACAACATAATAACAATACAGTTTCAATAATATCATTTATTTTGTGTAAGTGTATGTTTGTGACAAAAAAGACGAAGTGTTTTAACTTTATGAATTTAAATATGCAATCTAATTTATGGATTTTGATAAAATAAGTGCTTGCTGTAAGTATGATCCTATCCTACTTTTTTACCTTTAACCGTAGCAACAACAACAAAATTTTACAATATTGATTCATAATTCATCAGTGGTTACAATAAATGTATCGATTTTGCTTAACTATTAATTAGTATGGGTATATATTGAGGAGCAAGCAAACAATTAGGCCAAATACTCTGAATTGGCCGCGTGACTGGGCTTCAACAATAAATACCAACCCCAGGAGGTTAAACGGATATTAGCTCATTGCTAATTAAATAGTTTATTTAATACCGAATCAATTGCTAGCTTTCAGGATTATTTTTATAACTAAAATTAAAATACAGGATTTTTTTTAAGAAAAAATGTTTTATAAATGACTAATGTTTGTTAAGCAGTTCGATTTAAAACACACTTATTCATATATCATATAAAGAAACAAATAAATGAAATGAATATTTTGATTTACAATTGGTAGTATCTTAAACACAACATAATTATTTTTGTATGCACATAATTTCTATTCAGAGATTTTTGTTCATACAATATTCGTTTTCCTTATAACTATTAAAAAATAAAAAACGTAGAAACCTGTTCCCGCATCTGATTTAATTTGTTTTTTTTAAATATATTTATTATTTTATAGTTTCGTTAAATCAGGTAAATATACTAATAGAGACATGTAGGTAATTTTGTTCAAAACGAGGGTGACAGCGGATTTAGAAGTAATTAATTTAACGCTCAAACAACCTCTATTGTAGCTACACAGGCTGTAATCAGGTTAACGTTATTAATCTTCACTTTGTCCTGAATCCCCTTCTGTAACCTTACTTTCAGACTCTGCTAGTTTTACAAAGGCATTTAAACAATAAATAAATGTAGTTTAAAAATATTTAACTTTGGAAATATGTCGATCAAAAATATAGTAGTTTATATAACCATGATACAAAAATGAAGCATGAAAGAATTTTAATCTAAAACCGGGATAAATAAGTTTTATAGTTAAAACATGTTGTTTACGCTAGAATAACGAAAGTAGTAGGTAGCAAAGTACCTACGCAAGTAAAATACACTTCATGGCAAAAATAATAATTAATAATTAACATTTAATAATATTGCATAAGGTGCATTTTACAAAACATTACATTACGTATAAAATAAATCTACAGATATCTTATTTGATCGGTTTTGAAAAATATTTTAAATGGCATGACAAGCATATTATATCCCCAAAAAATAATTCATAAAAAAATATGATTGTCTTGAATTTCTAACGATTTTTATACAGACTTAAAATGAAAGCGAACATTACTCTTATGCATTTAAACCGCGAACATGAATTATGACTCACACCCATTGTCTACATGGACATCATAAAAATGTAAAATATTACTTATGTACCCACATTATGCACTTTATTACAAATGAATGCCTCAAAACGGGATCTAAATCCGTTGATTTACTTGTAACAATGGTTCGCGCAACCAAATCGTGGGTTGGAGTTATGAAAATTTTTAACTTGACACTTACCTACCTCAAAACTGTAAAAAGTACACTTCTTTTGGAATTTTCATTATTTAAAATGTACAAAATCTTAAACCTAGTGGTTCAACAAATGTCTAGCGCTAATACTTACCTTTGTTTGTTGACATTTCGTTCCACGATCCAAGCAAATCAAAGTTGATGGCTGTTTGGCGGAAGTTTAAATCCCAAAGTTTTGATCATCCGCGTGCGACGGTTGATTCAGCGGTTTCTAATATTCTGCGGTAAAACTTAACCTGTTTATTTTGGGTACTTTTGTGCTCCGTAGTTTGTGATCTTCCTGATAATCATAAGGTTATTTTAACTTCTTGTAGTCTTAAACAGCTGAACAGTTTTAAGTGATTTTTTATGAGAATAAAAATTATAATCATAATAAATCTCCAGACTAACACACCAATTATGTGGCCCTAAAGTAAGTTGCAGTAAGCACTTGTGTTATTGGTCCCACACAATGGACTAGGGGAGAACCTAGTTACATCCAGACATGAGCCAAGCCAATCAAGAAAAATATTTTACGAAATTGGTCCGACCCGGGGATCGAACCCGGAACCATCCGCTTAGCAGTCCGGTATATATACCGCTGCACCACAGAGGTCTTCATAGAATAGGGCAGACAGATTCATTTGATTAAAATTTGTCAAGCTTCCAGTGTTGAGTTTTAAATCTAATGAAATAAAACACGTTCTATCAAAGATATCGTGAGTCGACCTAGTTCGTTTTTACAACATCGTAAACAATATTTATTGAAGAGAAATAGGAACGTAACGCAAAATATTGTGGAAACGTGTTTGAAATTATAGATTTCACTGCAGGTGGCGTTCATAAATTGCAAGATTAATTAAAAAAAACATTAGTCCTGCTACGTCGTAGCTCCGTAGCAGTCCGTAGCATTATTCTTTAGAAAACTTACATTAATTGTAAATTGCTTTTTTGACGAGGTCATTGCTTTTATAAAAATACAGTAATATTATTCAGAATCCTTATCATTTAAGTAAAAGTTAGCGTCAAAGGGAATAAATTTATCATTCATAAAATCTATCAACTACCAACTACAGTTTAGCCAGTTTAACATAGTTTTTATTATAAACGTAAAATGAATTCCTTCAAGACTGTTATACTAAGAAAATAAAACTCCCAACTAAATAATATTTTTTTCTTTTCCAACTCCTAAGCCTTCAAATCATAATTATTCAGGCACATTACTCGTAGTTTGTATCGTACAGCAGTGTTAGTAAAGTGATATTGGTTTCAATGTTGACAGCGGCGGAGTGTTCGGTCGACTGGCGGCTCAGTGCCGGCTGGCCGCACCCAGTGTAGTGCGCTAATGAGCCTTGTGACGCGGGCGCACCGACACACCGTTATTAAATCCCACTAATATTATAAACGTGAAAGTTTGTGAGTACATATGGATGTTTGTTACTCTTTCACGTAAAAACTACTGGACGGATTTGGATGAACCTTGCAGTGATATAGGTACTTTTTACCACGGGGAACATCTCATTCCCACGGGAAACCGACTTCCACGCGAACGGAGTCGCGGGAGGTCACTAGTGGACTAATAAATAATGTTAAAATGGTCGGCGAATAGTTTGGATGCGAATTTATACGTCGCTGTTTTGGGCATCACACCATTTACCAAATATTATTTGGTGTTTTACTTATAGTATTTAACTCAGTAAGGTAACTTACCAACATTACCTGAAAATGTGTTAAATATATTCAGAATTTGCTAGTTTCAAACTCTTAACGATTACAATTAAGAAGCGAATGGATAATGGAAGAATGCTTTGAGGCTGCTTTTCCAATAGTCAGATACTTTATTTCCGACAGAAAATCTGTTTTCGTTGCACGTTAATAAGCTTTAAATTAGCAATTGCAACTATTATTTGAACTTGACAACTTTCTTTTTCGAATAAGTAACAAAGAATCATATTTATACCAACTTGTTTTCAAAACGGCTTAAAGCGAAACAAATGAACAAGATATTTTCTTATAACAAAAGCCTGGTATATCTGTTGCTCTATAAATTACGCGATAGTGTAAAGGCGGCCTATGGTGTCACTCCATTACTCACTAGTATTGCCCTCAGAGCGTTTTGTTACTGCAGTGTACATTAATAGATTACATTATAAGGATACATTAAAAACTATATTAATTGACTAATATAGACGTAAAATATCAAACCTTGTCATATCGCTTTCATATAAGATATGGTTTTAGATTCTCATAAAAAAAACTAAGGCCGAAAATTTGTCAATCCTATGAACGTATTAATTACTAGCTTTTCACCCTGCGGCTTCCCCAGACAGCTGAAATAGCTCATCCTTTGGGAATGATGTGCTTTCCCGCAGTAAAAAGTACCAGATATGGTACTACGTTATAGGTACACTATCAATGTACCAAATTAATTCAAATCTCTTCAGTAGTTTTTGCGCAAAAGAATAAAAAAATCTTTTTTTGTAAATAAAAAAGCTGATTTAGCGACTGCTATTTTAATTTTAATTATAAGAATAACTTAACTCTGTTGTTTTGCCTTTATCTGTTTTGCTGGGCTATTATGTAAGCAAATGAGAATCGGAATTATTTTTTAGATAATTCCAGAAAATTATAAAATGCAAGATTCGTTTTCGCCCACAGATTTTTGGCCTTATATAAACAGACATATCTATCGTAGATGGAGAATCAATGTCGCCAGGTTAGCCGACACATAATTTGTACATTGAAGACCATTTTCGCAAGTTATAACGGTAAATAAAATGTCGTCCAATTCCCATCGGCTTTCATAATAGCCCAGCAGGTTTAGAATTAGAATGATAAAACTTGCGCAAGGCGAAACAAAAACCGAAGACTGCCTTTGATAATCGACATTAATAATTCATTCAAAATCAATAACAGTTTGATTGCCTTTGTAATTTTCAAAATGACGGTAATTTTAAACGTATTCATTTATTGAGATTTTTAAATTAAATCCTTAATTTACTGTCTGCCAAAGTCATTGGGAATTTCATAATTAAATGGTTTTTAAATTATCTGCAAAAATTGAGTTGTTTATTAACTGGAATCTATTATAATAAGGTTGGTAGGTGTCTTTTTTAATTCTTTCATACAAATGTCATTTATCTTTAGTTGTTTTCAGTGTTTCCTTTACCCGGTTATTAGTAGTTTAGTTTAAAAAGATAAACTAGTGTATTAGATAAAGTATTGTTGTTAAATAAGCAACATCTGAACACATAAACTCTAACGGTTATATCTCAATAGTCGATCACCACTAAGATTATGTTGCCTGAATATTAAAAGCGTTCTTTGTGTTTAGCAATGGCGTTAAACCCTTAATTTAAATAAATATTTTACATACAAGCCTCAATTTAGGATGAAAACAATTAATTTGGGGATGTTGTAGGTGCCACGTTACCAAAATAAATTAATTTGAGATATTTTTATCGAAATATTTGGTTCTCGTTGAAGACCTTTTGTTAGTACTCTTGTTTTTATTTTCCAATCAATTTAATTATTTTAAAAAGTAGTCCGCTTTATTTTCGAGGTTTCAGAGTGGCTGTAGGGGTAGGAAACCGATTATATTATCCAATCTACTTAATATTTTTTACACAAAAAAAATTTTTATTCATCTTTCTGAATTGATTCATTATTTTGAAGTTGTAAATACTGGAAAAAGGATTTATAATGCAAAATTTAAAGTAAAATCTCTTGATTCATTATATTATTGTTACTAGAATTACACAAAGCAGATAATTTAGCCACTTTCCTATGACTATTTGTCACCAGTTTAAATAATCATGTTATTTTCAACCGAAAACAATGCTATCTACTTATCATACTATCGTATTCGGCATCAAGTTTCCATTACCATTAGTCCCTCCCACACAATTATAAAGGGTAAAGGTATTCAGCGAAATACTAAAGTGGATTGTGAGGATGGATTTTGCAAAAACTTTTTGCAGAAATGTAAAAAAAGTATTGAAACAAAAGGTTGTACGCGCTACGTTTAGCTCGGTGTACAAACTGTTTGTAAAGGATAAAAAACTGCGGGACAGCATTGTCGTGCTGGCGGTACGTCTTTGTGGCGGCAAACTGCGGACCGTACATTCATTACACAAATGAAAATCAAGGCAACAGTGGAGATAAACGAAAGAAAAGAGCTCTTTGCCGAAAGAGAGTTGATTATAGAATGTAGGTAAAAAGTTATTTTATAACTATGATTGTATGCTAATATTTTAAAGTGTCAACATTTATTTGTTCTGTTGTATGAACACGAACTTAAGTTGCATTTTACTATCAAGACCTAATTCACTGACTAAACACCACTTGTAGGTATGTAATAGTATATTTCAATACAAGTGTGGAAAGGCTGTCATTACAACGAGTTTCGACAAATGTCTACCCGATCCGAGGCACAGCCGAAGGCGAGGGTTGACAGGCGGGACGAGTTGCAATGACGGTTCCGCACGTGTACTGAACGACTATTTTTGATACAGTTGCGAAAAAATAAAGCAATTTAATAAAATATAAAATTAGGATCGTAAATGTCGAAATAACACATTTTGTGCAACAAACAACTAAACTCGGAAAGAAAATTTCTGGAAAATCGCGCCATTTTTTTTCTTCACCAATTTGGTAGGCAACGGTTACTATGCCCATACAGCCAAGTCTTCAGTAGAATTTTTTTAATGATATGAAATGAAAATGAAATTTAATGAGATAAAATGAAATGAAACCAACCACACTAATTCAATCAAATCATTAAATCTGATATCGAAACAAATCAGTAGCTTTTTTTAGAAATATACCTACGCTACGTAAGTATTAACATGAATCATAAAAACTTCTTTGTTTTTTTTTTTAGTAAAAACTTCATGGTTGGATTATTTTTCTTTTTAATAGACATTATTTCGACAGTTGGGAAAGAGAACGCACGAGTGCGGGAAAGGTAAAAAAAAGCACGAGTGTGTAATAGCCCACATCCCGAACGCTATACGTCCCTGCAATACGCCACTTTTTGAGCAACTGTATCAAAAAAATAAAAACAGAGTGCCACACGAGCGCTGCGATGTTGCAACGCAACACCACTTTATTTCGACGTCGCAGCGTTGGTTTGGGGTGTGCCAGCCTATAATTTTCTAAAATATACTGCGCTGCGTTTTCGCTCCGTCATCACTCCTCCCCACCTTATCCGTCACGCCTCTTTGTCCGCTTTACGCGCGTGCTGTAGCCGCACGCTGTTTCAACGCCCTTAGGTTAAATTTTATTTGTAAAACTACGTAGCGTTATCGCTCAGTCGTCGCAGCGACAACGCAACGCACCCGCGGCAACGCTCGTATGGCACCGCTCTTAGGTAATTAATCGCTCTCATCCAAAATCAATATTCATACAAAATGCTCAAAAACCAGAAAGATCTTTTCCTCAAAATTGAACATTGTGTTTCCATCAAGTGATCCACGGGAACAGAATCGAATTATTGCGTCAACGTTGGATAAAAAAATATCCAAATTTTCTCGGAACTTGTTCTGTTTTCTCCAGTTAAACACAACACTCTCCGCCTATAAAAAACCTTTCGCGAGCGTTTACACTTTTTGCATGATTTAACGCAGCGTAATCCACGTCTCGCACTAAATTGTTTCGGTTTGTTTCCATAAATAAATCGGGATATTTTGACGCGTCGCCGGCGTCGGTAAACCTTAGAGAAATTGGGCAAGTAGGCCAACTAGAAACAGGGAACTGTTGGATACAATATGATTTATTGTCCTCGTAATACTCGGTACTCTTTGTTAGTTTTTATTTAGCAGTGGTATAATGAGTAAAGTTTGGTTTATCCTGTGTATCCGTGGTTTTTGTTCATAGGAGTTTGCAATCGTTAAAGAAACGAAGCGTGGTTTTTGTTGATAGGAGTTTACAATCGTTAATGTTGAGAAACAAAGTTGTTTGTAGTAATCTTGCTTGTGGTCCGGCTGCTGGCACCCACCTCTAGCGTAGGTTGGTGTGTATTTACACTTTGAAACTTTAAATTAGTTAGATCGCTTCATATCAACGGAGGTCAATAGAAGTTATTAGAAAGATTTTATTTCGCACAAACAAAAACCTGAAAAACAACGTTAACCAATATGAACTTTTCAACCAGCTATATTTCTACGAGTAGATGGATTTTGGTCGTTTAATGAAATAAAGAAAATTAAGACATATCAAACTTTTGGATGTTTGATATGTCTCTGCGACTTTGTTATAAAACTTATACAGGAAACCTTTGCAAACCTGTGTTTCTATCATTTTGCTCGAACTTAAATTAATCAGATGTTGTTGTAATACATACAATGTAATCCATTTTTATTAAAAAAGTAAGGGTAAAACAAGGTTTTGAAAAGTTAAAGGTTTTTTTCTCTCAAAAAATATATGTAAATACATTTCTTTGACTTAAATGCAGATATATTCACGATTTTCCCGAGTCATGTACAAATATTCAATAAAAATGACATCTTTATTCCCCCACGCGTTTCCAAGACAAAGTGTCTTCATAGGCTAAGAGATAGACATTGAACAAAGTGAACCTATATATACCATTTCATGTTTCCTTTTGAGGTACCTACAGAACCTTAAAATGAATAACGATAAAAAGTACCAGTAGAATCGTTTATAACGTACTAGTTTATGCCTGCGGCTTCGTACGCGTTAAATTCGGAGAAAAATCCCTTTCCCTATACTATATAAACCTTTCTCTTCAATCACTCTATCTATTAAAAAACCACATCAAAATCCGTTGCGTAACTAGTTTTAAAGATTTAAGCATACATAGGGCCAGAGAAAGCGACTTTGTTATTTACTATGTAGAGATTTTACAACAATAGCGAAGCAACCTCAGATGCTAGTCTAGATTCTAATATATATTAGTATGAAGGTATATTCAACCACTCATAAGAAGGCATATCAAACAGCTAAAGCGTTTTGGTTAACTCAACATTAATTAATTGTATAAAAACTCTGGATACGTGTCTCAACTTTGCTAGCTACCTGAACACTTTGTAGCAATTAGGGCTGAATAGATAATGTGCATCACTAGAATTGAAAAACTTTGTTACATTACCTGGCCTAGTGGTCGAAAACATAGTAAGTTCCTCATTAACTAAGTGTAAAGTTATCTAAAAGGAAAATTCGGATGTAATTATGTGCAATATTACTCTCACAGTGTGCGATTAAAATTTAAACCAATTAACTCGGTCGTTAGTCAAGACTTAGCCCTCCGAGAAATTAAATTGTATCTACGATAATTACTATGTTTATTAAAGTTATTTAAATAATTTTAAATGCAATCCAAGAATGTAATAGCTCTAAGATTTTATTTTTTATAAATATTAGACATGTTTGTGCATATTTGAAGATTTACAGATTACTTTGCCGTTTTTTCCTTGCACTTGTATATAAATCAATTATTCGCTAAATTGATTTTGGTGTAGGTATTTGTTGATGTATTTGAACGGGTTCATGTTTGGTTTAGAATCGCTAAGTAGCGCTGTGGTTAATGGAATAAAGCACTCAGGGTATTATAATCCGTTCGCGTGGAAGTCGGTTTCTGTGGGAATGAGAAGTTTTCCCGCGGTAAAAAGTACCCTCTGGTGTATAACCTATATTAATGTTAAGGTTCATCCAAATCCGTCGCGTAGTTTTTACGTGAAAGATTAACAAACATTCATCCATACATCCATACTTACAAACTTTCACGTTTATAATATTAATAGAAAAAAAATAACACTTCGCACTTGCCTGTCTAGCTGTTACAATTTAATCGAATAAACATATTATAATTATTTCACAAATGCGGCAAAATTTATTTGCATGAAATACCGAGTTTATCTCTTTTTGAGATTTCTCCGATCCCAGTGCGGAAAATAAAATTGTTCTCAAATTCGAGCCGACAAAACCTTTTAACGCCCTGTTTTACTCTCGTGTCCTGAGGTTCAATTTTACCTTTTATAAAACACACTTAGAATATCCATAAAACAGGTAAATAATTTATTGGACTTAAGTATAGCAACCTTCTGATAGCAATGTTCGTAGGGAACAATTTATTTTATCTTAGTTTTTAATATGTACCTACTGACATGAACATATTGTAACGATATTTATAAAACATATTTTAAACGACTTATTTCTTTTACATAAGACATAAAAGAAAACCACAAGTACAATCAGAGTTGACATTTTGTTTCTGAAACCTCAAAACACGTCCTAAACCATAAAGAATTTCATATTAAAATATTCCAAGTTTAATTCTCACGTTACAAATAGAATCTGTTGTAAAAAGACGCTTCGCAAGTGGCTCTTATCTGAGTATTTGCCTGATATCACATACTTAAAGGCAGTAGTCGACAAAGGAATTATTTACACCTTTTCGAAGTGAGCACCTACGTCTGTACATTTCCAATTGTTGACTGCTTTGAAAAATTGGCAACCAGTCCCGACTTTATTCCTACAGCTGTGTATGAAAAAAAATGTGCAGTAAGTACCTACTTAAAACTTACTTGTGCGCGTAATCTCATGGAGTCAGCACTTCCCACGACCACCGACCGCCGATGCATGTTTCCCGGAATCATTTGCTTACTGTATTTTATAATATACTGTTTCATTTCTAACTAATGATAATGCTAACTATGTATTTTTGTCTTTGAAATTAAATTGTAATATTGTAACAGTCTTGTCTGAGCTTTGAACGATTAAAGTAGTTTGTTATTATTATTTTTTTACAAAAGACATCCTCCGGCCGTCTATACTCACTACTTACCTAATAGTATTTTCAGCTACAATAAAATGCTGTTTTAATTAAATTAAATTCGTATGAAACTCACTCAAACAATCGTCTGTCGATATTCCAAACCTATATAGTTATACATTCTGGAAACGCATGACTTGTATGGAACGTTTTTGCATTTTTAAAATAGAGCATGACTTTGTATGAAACTATATTGCAGTTTTAAAATTTCTCTGTGCCTCAGCATTGCGCATACTTAAAACTCCTTAATCTAACCTCTTCATTCTTGTTTCCTTCCAGCTACTTTTACAAGTTTTCCCTTTCTTTCACTATAGTATATAGTATAATTTGTTTTCAAACAGCTCGTTCGTGAAGCGCTGACTGTGTGGCAGCGCGGTTGAACGCGCCGAGGGTGTGGCTGTGACGTCAGGGGCTCCTTGATATAAATAACGGACTGTACTTATAGTAAGTTGATGTTTTAGTGAAAGGTGTAAGTAAAAGGTTATAAAAAATACGAGGTTAACAACTTAATGCTTTGAAGGCGGTTGTTTCCTAGAAAACAGGGAACGAACAGGATTTCAACTCAACAACAAAGATCATACTTGAAGATAATAACTTAATAAGTTCACACTTTTAATGAGTATAACTTTTAACTCCTTTACCTGCGCTGTTTAGTAAAAATATTTTTATTATTATTCTTTTCATTTATTCCCCATTCTCAAACTATATCTTTGAAATAAATAATAAATATCCAGACTACACACCGACTGCGAGGCCCTAAATTAAGCAAAGCTTGTACTATAGCTACCAAACAATAGACTAGGGGAGAACCTAGTTACACCCAGACACGAGCCAATATAGAAAAGATATTTTAACTAAATTGTCCCGAATTCTATTCCCGGAATCAAAACCGGGACCTTCCGCTTAACAGTCCGGTATAAATCCGCTGCACCACGGAGGTCTTTAAAAAAATTCAAGCTATGTATGTTAATTTATAACGAAACAAATCTTTTAAGTTGTTGCGCTCGGTTAAAAATGTGGAGTTAACCTACTAGTTAGTGCAAGCATACTTACTCGTGTCCCGCATATGCTCATTACCCTAATTTTCCCATACAAATATCTAGGGTATGTGAAGTGATGAACTAGATAATTGAATTAGGTGGTGAGTATTACGTTTGTTGAAATTTAACGTGTAGTGCGGTTATTACAAAAAAGGTATTACTATTACCGATTTTACTTTTGAAATAATCTGTCATAATAAAACATTTGCTAACTGCTAATTTACAATTGAGTCCGTTTATGTGTGACTAGTCGCCGCCCGCGACTCCGTCCGCATGGAAGTCGGTTTCCCGTGGGAATGATAAGCTTTCCCACGGTAAAAAGTACTCTTTATGTTATTTTGATGTATAACCTATATTACTGTAAAGTTTCATCAAAATCCGTCCAGTAGTTTTTACGTGAAAGAGTAACAAACATCCGTACATCCATACAAACTCAAAAACTTTCACGGTTATAATATTAGAAGGATTAACAAGAACGTCCAAACATACAAACTTACTAACGTTTGGGGGAAACGTGAAAGAGAAATGAAAGAATTTAAACTGTTTTAAAGCTTTATATTGAAAGCATACAAGTGAGTTTAATGTTATGTGCCCACACTCCGAGCACGAAAATATGACTGTGTCTGGAAGGAAGCTGTCAATATCTCATTGTTTCCTCTTCAGAATCTATTTGAATAATATAAAATAATAGCTGCCAGTATTCAAGCAATAAGTTTCCTACATAGTGCTTATGCACATTACAAACTTTCACAGATTTATACAACAACAAAGTACTAGTAGGATACTACCCTACAGACCGAAGTGCCAAATTACAGATGTGCTAAATAATACAATTACGCGGTTCATGTTACAATTGTTGCAATTTAGTGTGTAGTGTGGTTACGAGTAGAGCTCTGACGCAAATTGTTGTGCGACAAACGGCTGACACATTCAGCATACGCGGCGCACCTCTGAAACATGTTCCGATGCGGACGGATTCAATTGGTACATAAGGGTTTAAGATTTATATTACAGTACTATAATAAGTTATATTACAGTACAAGAAATTGAGTAAAGCGTAAAGGGAGTGGTTCGAAGATGCAAACATGCTAAATGAACGACTAACAATGACTAATGGTAACCTATAATTAGTGAATTTTTCTGTTTTTGAACAAAAGTTTAAGTACGAGATTCACATACATTTTGGTTACTTTAGTATTGAGAGCGCTTAATAAGGGTTGTCTGTTTTACCATTGAAAGCCATATTCATAAACACAATAATGACAGTAAGGATCGTGTTAAAGATTGTCAAAGACAAAACCTATTTTACTAACATAGACAATGCATTTCTGAATAAGTCTGTTTCTGTTGATAAGATCAGTCAATAACATAACACTGCTTTTAAAGGTTCCTCTCTTCACAAAACATTCTACTTTCCAGTTTCATTTTTACTCTACTTACTGCTTTACTAAAATAACTTACCGTGAACTTCACGAGCCCGCTTAAACAACGCAATATCCGTGCGCGAACTGAGAGCCCGCTATTTGAAAAGCTTAGCCGAATACTTGACAAGGCGGGTGGTATTCGCCCCGCAAGCTCCAACCCTTCGCATTGACGCCTTTGTGTTCACCACGAACTTCGTAGATTAACCATCAAATACCCGCGAGATTGTACACACCCACCGAATATCTCGTGATCTTCTCCACCGAATATCTCGTGATCAAAGTGCTCCACGTTTTAATTAGGAAACGATGAACATTCGGCGTTTAGCCCGGGGCGGTGATAGACAAGACTTATCTCGAAGAAACAATGATTTTAAGAGGAATGTAAGTAATTGGGTAGGAGATAAAGTGTAGTGTCTTACCGCAGAATTAGAATTGAAAATTTGAAGCTGATTAACATTTAAGTAGTTACTAAACTTTAGTAATCAACTGAACAAAATATATTTTTTAAGAAATAGTTTAACAAGTAGTGGTCAGACACATTTATTAACTAAAGTAGCTAAAACGCTGTATGTTTTTTTGTTTATATTTCCTGCAGCTTCCTATGCATTTTAAGTGGAATCTCATTATGCAAAACATTACCTGCAGCTAGCAGCTTATTTGTAAGTTCCACGTACTACGGTTCCACTGAAACATGGGTTACTAATGACCATGAACACCTGTGCTCGTAATATCACATGATATTCAAATTTACTTATAGTTTTCCATTACTAAGTTATGAATCGAGTATTCCCTCGTTTTGAAGGTGTTGTTGGTAATTTTTAACTCAGTTTTCAAATTTTATTTAAAATTACGTTATTTTAGCCTTGAGAAGTCTATCCTAATACCACAACAAGGTTTGGAAGCCTTCCGTAGAAGCGAACACTCTTTTTACTAACTACTTAACTTTTTATTTCATGTAGTACTTACATTTTTAAATATCAAGTTTTATCTATTTTTTCTACACGGCTCACTCCTGTCATTTTATAAGCAAATTTATAAGCCGTTGGTTTTTAAATTGAAACAAATTAGAATGTACAGCGGCCAGTAATACAATTACTGACTGCAAAATACCGGATGCACCCAAGGGATTTACTTAGAGGGTTCTTAAAGGGTCTTTTATTGTTGAAGAGGGAAAAGAAGATCCAAGGGTAAATCTCAAATATGCAAAAGTTGGTGACCTAATTTTTGTATATTTATGAGTAGGTTCTTATTGAGATTGAACATACATGTTGGATACTATTGACGTTTGACCCCAGCTACCGATTTGTGCTTAATAGATAATAATTTACCTAAAATGAATTCAGAAAATATAACCATAGTTTTTGAGCAAAGACCAGTTAAAAATAATATTTGAATAACCCGGTTTTACCTTATTAATTTATAAAGAAATCTCTCTTATATAGATAACGAATTTTACCAAATTCCAAAGTATAAAAAAAATCAGATTTTCTAAACACGAGTGTAAAATAAATACAAATTTTGGAAATCTGTTGTTGATATCTGGCAACCCTGGCGAATTTAGATTACAGACTCTGCGGTTTTCCCTCTTCAGGAAATTTCATACTTTTAAGATATAATAATACAGTCATTTCAAAATGTTCTCGTGAAATTCCAACATTCCGCGGCCTTTAGACTAAAACTGTACAGACAGCAGCCAAATTGAACAACTTTGTGACATCTAAATATATTTTGTGGTAAAGTAAATACTACAAATACTACAATACTACAAATGTTCGTAGCCAATCTCAAAAATCTATCAGTGACGCCTTGTTATATTTATTACCACAAAATCATAAATTGGTGTATTTGTGTCTCAATAAACTATGAATCATTAACTTCATATTATAATTGAAAGATGGATACGTTTATTGATTGATTGATAGAAAAATGACAGTAACCGATAAATCAAACGTCACAATTACAAGGCAAGCACTATCAATTGATTCCCGAGGTTTTATTGAAATAATACAAATACTTTTTATAAAGATATTTTATTAAACACTTTTCTGTAAAATAGATTAATTAAAACTGACATTTACAACAAACAACTATAAAATTCTTTGTATCTCCTATAACACTAATTACATTAATAGGTCCTGTTTAATTACATTTGGAATCATCTCTCAAAAACAGCCAATTTTCTTGACAGTAACGCCACTTGAAGGTACATGACGAATGTTATGAATCTTTGAGTTGTCATTTTTTGTAGAGTACAGAGTGGTAATTTACGTAAGAAAGATCAACGGTTAGCAGCGATTAATGTCATCCTATTCATGAAATGAATCAATCATGAATCAGTTGGTTCATAGAATTGAGGGTAGTTTGGTGTTTATAAGATACCATGATTATTTTAGATCACTTTTTATCCTCGTTTTTTTAAAACCAAAGTGTTTTAGTTTAAAATGTAGATTTAAAAACTCTATTTCCAGAGTTTCCAGTTTAGTTTTTTGACATCGATTTAACAAACTACATACCTCTGTACTCTACTTTGACAGCGCCATTCAAACTTCAAATGCCGATGTCTAATTAGTAACAAACAAATTAACAGTATTACAAGTTTAAATCGGACTTAATTTTGAAAAGATCAGAGTATTACTTTACTTAGGTACTTTTTCCAAATGAATCAAAAAATAATAATTAAAAATAATAATTGAGTAACAATTTATTTCAAACATTTATTAAACTTAAACAATTTTAACTTATTCTATACACAAAGTTAACATTCAGCTACATAATGCGAAATATTTAAGTTTGAAAAATTGGCGACAGCGTTGTACTTGAAGATATTTTAGGTGTTCAAAACTAATTTCAATGAACCTTGTTTGAATTTTATTGCATACAAAAGTGTAAATAAATTTTAAAAAATAAGAAAAAAATACTCTTTATTGCACAAGTAAAACATAAAATTACAAAAAACAAATTATAGACGGATAAGGCAAAACGTGGCCTTATTACTTAATGTAATTTCTGCCAGGCAAACCTTTATAAGGACAACGTGAAAGAAATAGGTGCAATTAAATTATTTTTAATAAAAAAGAAAAATGAAAATTATTTATTTATACATACAATCATATATTTATTTACCTACATACTGTATTACATACAAAGATATAGTATAAAGCCTGCAATTTAATTTTCACCTCGTCACTGACATGGCAGCATGGCATTTATTTCGTGTGCCTTTAAATAAAGACAAATGAATTATTTTAGAACTTTGTTGATAAATATAAAGTAGTATACGTGTTTCTAAATGTGTTGACATTAATTTTATATGTTATTGTGCGCGTAAATAAAGATATAGATATTAACTAAACCCCGATTAGTTATCAGTAAAAAAGGTCTTTAAAATATAATTTTAACATGTTTAACTTTTTAAATGGATACATTAACATGATCATAAACATAATTTTGGGTAGTTTTTAAACTTAGATTTTCTATTTTAAAAAAAGGTTTGATCAAAGATGTATGTAACAAAGGTTACACATAATAATCAACATATTTTGCATATCGTGTTAAATATAGTATTTTATTAAGTTATGTTATGTTTGCTATACCATAGTTACCTAAACACCAAGCTCATTGCGTCACATGATCACCTCTACACACGTATCAATATCCTTAACATACTAGGTACATACCCGTAACTATGGCTACTTTGTTCCATGTAACATTGATGAAGATTAAATATAACGTACATTAACCCCAATATATGTACAAATACGACGACAAAGCAAATTAAATAAAAAATCAAGGATCAATATTAATATTTATGGTTTCGACAGTTAAGCGAAAGCCACAGATTCGGTTCTTCTAGGTCCAGATTTATAAAAGCATATAATTCAAGTATTTTACATGGGTTCACGCTCATTTGTAACCGGGTGGTATGTTGTTTAACAAGAACCCATAAAGCTCTAACGTTCTTTGAGACAATATAATTGGTTCGGAGATTTATTACATATGATTTTAACCAGGATAAGAAATATATGTCGAGCATCAAAATATATTGTCTTGAAGTGTTGAAAAGCGTATAAAGTGCAGTTTTTAGATTACCTAATGGTTGGTTGCGTATATAAAGTGTTCTTATCTAGGTTTAAGATAAATTCATATCATCTTACAATCTCTCTACACGACGGGGTAACATTTGAACACGTAACGTATATCACACGGGGCGGGAAGGGACATTGCAAGTATTTCATTATATCCAACTACGTACATCCAATTTGTTATACATACCTACTATATACTTAATATTACAACATTCGTAATAATTAGACCTCTTGCTTCTTGATATTGACAAGCTTTCTATGTTCAGCAATACTCTAAGTACAGTCAAAACCAACTTATCAAACTTCCTTGGAGAATGTTTGAGTTTTGTTATTTATTTAAGATCGGGCCAACAGTAATTAAAGTATTTCTGCTACATCTTCATTTATTATCCTATACATGGCGTCGAGCATGTATCAAGCGACATTACATTAATTTAAACACAATTTCTTAATTACATCAATAAATTGCTTCATTAATTAACGTTGTGTGTATTTTAATTTAGAATAATTCAGTAAGCCCTTGTTTAATTATTATTAGCAGTAAGGTTCTAAATAACAATAATTCTTAACGCGAATCAAAGTATTTTACTTTCAGTGTTCGTTTAGAAAACATTAAAATGCTATGTGGCCTGGCAGGATTATAAATACGTAACATTTTTTACACCACCATGAAGCACTGGCTTTTGACTAACTAATGCACAAGGTAACATTGAGTCAATTCTCAGGGGTCCAACAAAACCCAGGGTTCTTTGAATTAAGAAATACTTTGTGCATAAAATCGGTCCAGTAGCGAGGGAAGGTATTTTTAGTGAAACCCAATTTCCCGGCGGGATCATTTAGGGGTAAGAAACACCCTACAGGGTGTGGAAAGCACGATCTGTTATGCGTGATTTAAGTCGAGAATCTTGTAAGATCGGGAAAGGCAAACCCTTTCGTTCCGGCGGCTTTACACGTGAGATATCTTAATATTATAGTCGAGTAGAAATATTGACTCTGTAAGCTCTTAATGTAAGTATTTTACCTTTCAAGTAACATTAAGGAAAAGGCAATATTTGCAAACCACATCTACTACTACTGCAATCAATTTAAGTGTCACTTAAAAGAACACCCAAAATCGATGAAAGAATAGAATTTTATTAAGTTTTGGAAAATAGTTTATACATAAAACATTTCACTTTTTAAAATTAAATTTCTTATGTTCTATAGTATGTAATAAAAGCGTTTAAAATCAAATAGCCTTGCATTATAACTTTATAACTGAAGCAATGAACACAAACTTGTTCAATGCAGCCCCGTTCAATGGCATTATTCTGGTTTGAAGCGCATTTATTAATTTACCCTTCACCGAAGAGGAGGCAATCAGGCTTCAAACTGATTTAGTGGCTCGATCCTACGCTCTATTATGAAGTAACTTCAATCAGGCTATTTTCTCTATTCACCGATGGTTGCTCAAGTATTAAACCATTTGTTTACATACCTATCTAGTATACGTATGACAATTTCAAATTGTAACATTAATTTAAAACAAACATAATTCAGATAAAAATATATTATGCTTCAGGTTTAAGTACTACCATAGAACAAAGCTATGAATGTCACTGCAGTGTCAAATGTTAGACAATACAAAACAAAGAAAAACTCGACAGACATTTTTATTCGCAGGCAGCGAAATGCGATTTCAATATGACCGATCACTGGAGCGTGCCGGCAGCTCCGTACTGTTGGAAATTTTAATACACAATATTATATACTTTTACTACCAAAAACTTTGATATAAAAATGCTATCGATATTTTTAATGCACGTATACCTGCTGTATGGTTTAGAATTTTAAAAGTCAGTTCTACTAAGATAGTTCTTCATAATTTACGCGCTTGTTTACCTTCACAGGGCCGCTGTAAAATACATAAGCAAGTTTCTAGGTAATAGACAATAAATTATACTTAAACTTACATAGTCTATTATTGTGCTGAAAGCGTTTGTAGTGGTAAGAATTAGTTTCTTTAAAAAACTGTAAACATCATAACAGCTGTTTTTTGTTTTGAAAAATTGATCTTAGTTATTTCTCCTTAAACGAACATTTAGTATTTACTTAGCTTTAACAATTTCCATTATATTATATATGACTAGTGTGGGCTTCTACTATACAGTAACATATACTTATTAATACAGATAATAATGGGCAATCATAATTTAATTCAATATCTCTTCTTTGCAGTGCCGTCATATAATACTAAACTTAAGAGTACGTACGAAAGAAAGAAATATAATATTGATCCCAGGTGGATAACAAAGTATTAATATATCATTCCAGCGAAGTCCATATAAAATAATTGTAATTCTATTTGATAGCAATAAATTTGAGCTAAATCCGTGCGTAGTATTTGTGCGGTACACGTATTAATGTTATATAAGAATATAACTAGCTAACCTCCCTGTTTTTCAGAAGCATTGGGGCGTGTGGGACGAGGGTTACGTCCTCAGGGGAGCAACATTTAATTTGTTTCAACCACTTGACGCACGCTTGTTTGATGTGTTAATTACATGAATACTTTCTCAGAGTTGACGACAAAAGCCGTGTCTCGCTCACGACATCTAAAGTACGAAAACACACCGACATTTTCAGCGGAATTACACTTTTGGGGATTAAAACATAGCGAATTACTACAACACTATGCACGCTCTCGTCTTTATTATAATGTCTATATTATATTTCTTTCTTCCGCAGCTCTACACACTCAACAACAAGTTCCCACCGACATCGCGGAACGTTTCGTCGCGGCTAACATTAAGAGTACCTTCAACAATAACATGGTCACAGCTGGCACTTTGTGCGTGTGCGGTGTCACCGGTGGCGGCGCGGCGGGGGCGGCGGGGGCGGCTCAGGGGGGCGGCGCGGGGGGCGCGGTGGGCTCGGCGGGCTCGGGGGGCGCGGCGGCGGGGCGCGCGTGGTCCAGGCGCGGCCGCGGCGAGTAGCGCGGCGTCAGCGCAATGCCGCCGATCACTGGGTGCGATTTAAGACTCCCACCTGAAGGGCGTCGTGCATCAACCGCTCGTTCTCCTGCCGAACTGCGAACAAAACAACCACAGCTTAACCAGAACCCCGGCACGAGGGGCGGGCGGACATTGCTGGGACCACTGGGGTCTACAGGGCTTCCAGGGATCATTCCCAGGGACATTAGTAGGTTCAATATTAGACAGAGGTTTTTTTTGATTCTCTAATAGGGTTACACTACCTAACTGTTACTTATTTCAATGTTAAATACACTATAATATTTTTTGATTTGACAGACTTTTTGGGAACACTGTTAATGTAGGATGATCCTAGTTTATCTTAACTTTTTTAAGTCTTATGATTAAGTTAGTTAGCTCAAGATTAAAAAAGTATTCATGGATTTATTTTAATATAAATCTAAGAGGTAATTTAAATTATAAATTAATTTGAATAGTATCTGTGATTATTCGTTCATCATTTTCACTTCAAACTCTGTTAATCAAATGAATATGTAGTAGCTTTCAAATTATATTTAGCCACAAAGTTCAAATCATGACTTCCAAATCTGTTGATTACAAATTGGATAATTTTAAAATTAAACTAACTATTAAACTAAAGATTTATGCTTTCATCTCAATGAGAGTATTTTTCACAATAAAAACGTTTATAGAATCGTAAAAAAGCAAAGTGCGGTTTTAGGTACTTTATTTATTTAAATCGTGGTAAAATTACAATATATTTAGCAAAATAGTATAAAAGTACGCGATCGTTTAATCTGAATTGATTTTGTCAGTGGACTGAAGTAACAGGTAAGTCCGATATCCCGTGTCGTGAAACTGCGGACACGTTAATTGCCCTAAACAAATAAACCGTAAACAGGCGGGGGCGGGGGCGCCAGCCCGACCGGCCAGCCGACCCTCGCCGCACATACAGGGTTAAATATTTTCATACAAAAAACATCAAACGTTTTACTCTTTAATCAAACTTTAACTTGATCTAAATAGCAGGTTGAACTTGTGATACTTTTCCCCACAATAAACTGTTAAACCAATTTCAACGCTAAACGTCAGAAGCGATAAACAAACTTTCCGCTGAATCTAGTTTGTCGCTACGCTTTGAGCTCATGAATTCAGCAATAAAGGACCGACCTGTCTGTTTACATTATAAACTTTTCAGATCGGAGCGCACTGTATACAACTCGCTGGGGGATTTCGCAAAGCTGTCGCTTAGTGGAAGCTTAAACGAATTAAAGATTATTTAACTGACATTTAGGCGAGCTTTTACCAACTGTTTAAAACTTTCACTGAATAGCTTGGAGGGTTATATTAAAGTTTAATCCTAAAGAACAAGGGATTTCAATATTTTAGTGTTGGCTCAGCTTTATTTAATTTTACCTCTGTGAATGAAGTAAAGGCAATAAATGATATAATGTATTAGTAATAAAAGGGTTTGTAATAATTTTTGTGTTCCAATAATTTTTTTGTCGTGGAAATACCTCAGTAGTTGTCAAAAACTTGCAATTAAAATAAGAGCATTTAACACTGAAGTTAGTCACTGTTATTACAATGGCTCGTTACGATCTCATCAATCGACTCGATCGTCGAAGTTAAGCAACGTCGGCCGTGATCAGTCCAAGGATGGGTGACCGCTAGTGGCATTATATCCCGGGCTTCTCCTTGCTTCAGGATATAGTCGTTCGTCTTGGTTACTATTCAATAGAACATTGTTACTCGAAAACCAAGTTAGGTGTCTATAAGTTGGCTTGAAATATCCTGACAGTCAGGTCACTACCCTACAGAAATGAGAAAGATAGTTAATTGCTGCAAATCCATATTCATTACAAGATGAAGGAATAACGACGATCAATTTATTACTTAATCTATTCGTAACTGTTAAGGTGCTCTATTTTTATTAACAGTTCATAGGAAAAAACGTACAATCATTTCTAACGACTTGTCTTGTAAAATAATGGGATAACGTAGGTATTTTAATCAAGACTAATAATATCTATGAATTTCAACAGTAATTGTTTACCAGAAATTTCCATAATTACGTACAACACAATAAGTTAGTTAAGTTCTATTAAGGTTTCTCAGTGTGAACTTAGTGTGTTTACAGATATAAATAAAACAAACGAAGAATAGTGGAAGGTAATTCTGTTAAAGGAGAAGAGAAAGTACCGAGATTGCTAAAGTAGCGAGAAATGCTAATCAAAATTTTAATAGAAACTGTATTAAACTTTTTACTAGTGAGGCACAAGCATCCTTCTGGGAAACCGAGAGAGCTTGAGTCGTGTTCTACCACGCTAGTCTAATGCGGGTTGGTTTAAAATAACTTATCCCACGGCTTAGAAAGGTTAATAATGCCAAAATTCATTATAAAATAAACGATTTCCAATAAATAACCTCTTGTAATGAAAGATACAAAGGTTAATCTGACCGAATTTACTACAAACCTTTATGACATTAAACTTTGTTAAATCGGAATTTGACTTGATTTTATCTATTTAAACAACAAATTAATAGCACTAAAACATTGTTCCAGCTCCAAAATCGAATTGAAAATCTGAGTGTGTAGTTTCACTTCCAACATTCAAGATTGTCTGGCGGTCATCCAACGAGGTCCGATGGAACTCCTCCGAGCCAATCTCCGGGACCTGTTGCTGCACCCATTCATTTTAATTAGGAACGTCCGACTTTTTAATTTAAACCTTCTTCAATATCACTGGCTGAAAATTACACGATATAAAAAAAAAACTTTATAGATATTTAAAAAGAAGGATGGCTTTCTTTTTACGCAAACTGAACTAAACGGCTGCTAGGTATTAGCTTTAACTAATTTGATGTATAAACAAGGTCCTTCACTTTGGGTCTTTAAACCAACAAGAAACTCTGCAGAAATCTGAGCGTGGGAGAGGAACTTGTGTTTCTAGAAAATGCGAGAATTTCCACTAGCTTACACCGGGCTTATTAATATTAGCTTTATGTTTCAACTTGTTTATTACTAACCGTTTTTAAAATTTTAATGTAACTTTACACTAGGTGTAATGAATTGGAAGATTTAAAAGAACAGCTGAAATAAAAATTGAAAATATGTACCTACCTACGTAAATCGTTTCACACAAGATCAAGAACTCAATTAAAATCTAATTTAAAGCGTTGCGTACACGATACTGTTATCGTTACCTGTTAACAACACGTTGAAAATCCCTTCTGTAAATCGCTTCTTGCAACCTCTGACGTGAATATTGCTCGTGTGGATGGACAGTATCTGTTTTCACTTGTCGACAATAATTCCCTCTCCACACGGCGCGTTCCTGCGCACCTCATAAACCGAGGCCGAAGTAAAATAAACAACGACTTTATTCAGATCTCTGGGAGAGCTGATCTAAACAAATGACGGCGGTATTCTAGAAGCTTACGAGAAATAATATATTTCTGATGCAAGCCGGACTAATATTGTTAAGTGGTAAAGATTGCGTTTGTATCCAAGGGGTAATCTTTACTTTAGAACTCATTTTATTTTGGCCTATTTTATCCACGCGAGTAAAGCTTAAAATTAAACACGTGTTTGTATCCTATAAAATTTATTCTCAATGAGTAAAAAATGACATAGAAAGTAGCAAAAGAAAAATACTTCAGGCCGATGCAGAAATTTCACGTGTTTTGTGTGATAATGAAGTTTTAAACCATGTTTTTAACGATCAAAAACTAAAGTCATTTAACTAATTCTGTTTTAAATTTCAAAGAAATTAAAAGTCTCAATATTGTAAGTATAACACAACAAAATGATTAAAATGTAGTTATAAGCGATTATTCGGAAGGTACTGTAATTCGACAAGACGACTGAAAAAAATTGCGTCAGATAAATGTTTTTTATGGACAAGTAAAACTTTGGGTATACTTTACAGTTATTTTCCTATGACGTAGTTGCTTGAGGCTTGTGGACTCTGATGTCTTAAACTTCGCAGAATATTTGTAAGGTTAATCGAATATTTTCATTGCTATAAATAGCAAAACCATTTTTTCATCTTCAATTCACAGTTACAGTTTATATAAATTTTTATGCAACAATGTTAGATAGTAATTGCATGTTAAGGCCTGTATGATTTTGACGTTGCAACTAACCTTGGTTTTCCTAGTAGGTATAGTTTTAAGTTGTTTGTGAATTTATGTAATAAGGCCGTTGTTTAACGAGCCACTTACAGCGATCGCGGATTCATGAGAATAGCAACAATAAATGTTTGCGCTTCAAAAGCAGACGCAAACAGATTTGTAGGAAATACCTACATTCGCAAAGCTTTATGTATTTAAATAGATATTATGCCTTGTTATAAATAAGATTCCAGTTTTAAGCTCTAACCTATAAATCGAAGAAATCGTTGCTGGCTTTTCTTTGAAAATGAACGTTGGGAACAATTAATTACAGGAAACTTTAGAAGAAGTTGTTACTTAGGTTTTGTGTTTTGCTGTGTTGCAAAGTTTCACTATAATACGGTTTAGAGCAAGGGCGAAGCCGGGTTTTAGTATGGGGCTTGAATAATAAAAGGTAGTATACAAAAAAATCTGTTGTAGTAAAGTCGTAGAACAAATGTTATTGGGATTGATGTAGAAAAGCTGCCTACAAGAGGTGATGCGCTAATTAGAAATAACCCTGTATATTTTTGCTTTTTACTTTTGTTTTTTTTTATCAATATCAAAATTCTTTTATTCATCATAGATATGTAACATATACTTAATGAACGTCAATTTTACAAACTTCGACTTTACCTAACCGTAGACCGAGAGAAAAAAGACGGCGGAAATATATACTGACTACTCCAATCACATCAAAATTCTAAACCATAGTGAATGTTCATGAGTGCCAAGCCATTCAGTCTATTTTCATTTGTTGTGTATTGCTCGTAGTTTTTAAGTCACTTAGGCTTGAAAAAGTGCTTTTTGGGGTAGCGGTTAAACAGACATGGTAGCAGATTCTACTCAATTCTAATCTTACCACTGTAACGTAAACACCTGTCACAATATAAAAAATCAAAATTTCCTTAAAAACATTGTTAAGTTCAGTTTTGCACAGTGAATTCTATAAGTGTATTGTTCTTTTTCACTTTGTTTGTGAAATCTATATCAATTGCAGTGCGATTACAGTGATTTTGTCGAAAAACTTATCGACAAAACAACTAAGTTCCGATAAAAGGAGGGTAATTTATAAACTTTTATTATAATCCAACAAAATTACAACAAACATATTGGTTCCTGACTGAAAGGCCAGCTGTCATATGCAACTGTCGAAGTCAAAGTCACCTGTCTTGAGTCAGCTGTCTTGAGTCACCTGTCACAGTTATCAAAGTCATCTGTTCACAGATTATACAATCACGTCCCGTTTGAGGCTGTAAAAATTTCTAAATTAAAATTCTGTAATTGATCACCAATCAGAAAAATGAAGTGCAAAGGCTGTATTGAACAAATTAAAAATAATCAATACTTAAAGTGCAATATGTGTAAGTCGCTTCTCTGCTACGCATGTCTCAACCTAACCACTGAAAAGGCTTCACAACTAGACACACGACAATTAGCTGCTTTTAAATGCCCTGCTTGTTCAAATATTACCAAACGCCGTATTAATGAAAATACACCAGTAAGAAGACAGCAAGAAACGTCTCCCAATATTTCTAACGACATATTATCTTACATATCGTCAAATGAACCAACAGGCTCAACGAATGCCATAACACTGGATGCGATAAGTAGATTGCTTGACGAGAAACTGTCTCCTTCTTCAATTACTATGAAGAGTCTTCGAAAGGCCTTGTTGGAAGATGTACAGGCTACGATCAAGACCGAAATACACTCAGCGGTCTCGCAGCTGAAGGAAGAATTCAGTGTTACAACCGATTACTTATCATCGGAACAGAGGGACATTAAAAAGCAGATATCGAACCGTGACGATAAAATAAAGCAACTGGAAAGCTCTCAAGTTTTAATGCAAAATGATATTATGAATCTCAAAAATCGTCTTAACGCAATCGAAAAAATGTCGCGCGACTTGAACATAGAACTGCAAATGGTACCTGAGAGCCGCAATGAAAATGTGACAACATTGTTCCGGAACCTTTGCAGCACTTTAAATGTAACTCCACAAGAAAATGAAGTCCGCGTTTGCCGCCGTGTTGCCAAAATGGACAATTCTTCAAGTCGTCCCAGAAACATCTTAGTCACACTCGCCACACCCCAACTGCGCGATGCAATTTTATCGGCAACCTATCGATTTAACAAATCTAATCCTAAAAACAAGCTCAACTCGACTCATCTTGGCATAAAGGGAGAAGCTCAGCAAATCTACGTAGTCGAGCATCTCTCGCCAGAAGCAAAGAAGTTGTTTGCAGAGGCCGGAAAATTTGGGAAAGATAATAACTATAAGTTTGTTTGGGTTAAATACGGTCGGGTATATATTCGCCTCAATGAACAGTCCAATGCTATTTTGATAAAAAAATCAGAAACGTTTTCTCAACTAATAAAAAGGGATTAATTTTAAGAAGTTTTGGTACAATCTAGATTTTATTCGGTAATTTGTTAAAGAAAAATTATGGTCTTATTGTATTACCAAAATGTAAATAGATTTCGATCGAAACTAAAAGACTTCTTATTATGTGTTTTAAATGAAAACTACGATATTATATGCCTGACGGAAACTAATTTAAATGATTCTGTACTTGATGGTGAAATTATAGATTCTAGATATAACTTACATCGTAGTGATCGCACCGTACAAACTTCAAACAAATCTGGCGGAGGCGGCGTTCTTATTGCTACCAAGAAAGAGTTTTCGGTCTTTCGTCAAGTGTCTTGGGAGGATGATATTGAGGTCGTTTGGCTTAGCGTTATCTTTGACCGCAAGAAAATTTTACACATTTGCACTTGTTACTTACCTCCAGAATCAATTCATCTACCTTTTCAAAAAATTAAATCTTTCTTTCATAAATGTCAAACCACAATCTTGGGTAATCACGATTCAAATAACGACTTCTTAATAGTTGGTGATTTTAATACACCAAAAATATCATGGACTAAACCTAGTAAAGAAACGCACCTTCTACCATCTGAACCTAGGGATGAAAGGGCACGACTATTAGCCGACACATTACAATTATGTGATCTAAGGCAGTTGAACCACGTTCGAAATCAAGATAACCGACTTCTTGATTTAGTCCTTACTACCTTGAACTTGGTTAACGTCTACAGTACCGAACCGTTAAGTAAACTAGATTCCAGGTACCATCCGTCTATAGTTGTTGACTTATCAGTACATGCCCATTATACGCCAGTTGTAAAAATTAAACCAAAGAAAATTAAAAAGTTCAATTTCTCTAAATGTAATTTTAATGACGTAAAAACTGACCTTGAGGCCGTGGTATGGCCCTCTTTGTTACGATCGAGTGATGTTAATGGAATGTTAGATATATTTTATACTCAGCTCAAAGAAATCATAGCTAGGCATACACCCATGTCAAACTGCGATTTAAGCAAATATCCAGTATGGTTTAATGAGCCTCTTAAAAGATGTCTAAAAGAGAAAAACAGGTATCATAAACGTTTTAAAAAGTACAAAAATCCCAGGGACTATGACACATTTTCCATGTTACGCACCAGATCTAAATATTTAATAAAAAAGTGTTATCAGGACTTTATTTCCTCCGTAGAAAATACAATAGATACGGATATTAGGGGCTTTTGGAGGTATATAAAATCTCGAAAAGGGCATCAGGATATTCCCCAAACTATGACTTTTAACAACAAGAGCGCATCAACTGATGAGGAAATATGTAATCTTTTTTCTGAGTACTTCAGTTCTGTTTATGAGGAAGCAAATAATAGTGCCACAACTCAACATGACTTAGATGAAAATCGTACAAATCATAATAACTCAACTTTAAGTTCAATTCAAGTTACACCTTCAGAAGTTGGTGAAGCTTTAAGGAAACTGGATGTATCTAAAGGAGCAGGTCCAGACGGTATACCACCTATATTTATTAAAACATGTTTTAAGGAGCTTAGTTTTCCCTTAAGTCTTATATTTAATACATCCCTGCAGACGGGCATTTTCCCAACTAACTGGAAGAAAGCTAATGTTATCCCAATTTTTAAAGATGGAGATAGGAGTGCATGTGAAAATTACAGACCTATTAGCATACTATCTTGCTTGTCTAAAGTTTTTGAGTCCATAGTATATCCTTATATTTATAATCATTTTAAGCCAATGCTTTGTTTACAACAACACGGCTTTGTCAAGAATCGCTCGACTATCACTAATCTTTTAGTTTATAAAAATGATCTTTGCCACGCTTTTTCTAAAAACATACAAGTTGATTCAATTTATACAGACTTTTCTAAAGCGTTTGACAAGGTAAACCATAAGATGTTGGTTAAGAAATTATCATCCTACGGTATTCATGGTAGTTTGTATCGTTGGCTCACTTCATATCTAAAAAATAGATCTCAGCTTGTTGCACTTAAGGGTCATTTGTCATCTGCAGCATCTTTACCTTCTGGCGTCCCACAGGGATCCCATCTAGGTCCTTTGCTATTCATAATGTTCATAAATGACTTAGCAGAACAGCTGAAGTGTGATTGTTTAATGTATGCGGATGACCTGAAAATCTACTGTCCCATTGAAACCATCAACGACTGTAGGAAGCTACAAAGTGACCTGCGTGTGCTGGCTGATTGGTGTAGACTTAATCACATGAAACTAAATGTCAAAAAATGTTTCATTGTTAGTTTCACTCGGAAAAGAAACAAATTATTATATGACTATTATATTTCTTCAGAAGTTCTGCAGCGAAGAACTGAGGCTAAGGATTTGGGGATTATCTTTGATGACCAATTGAGCTTCAGAAATCATTATGACAACATAGTAAAAAGATGTAATAAACTACTTGGATTTCTTTTAAGAACAGCCAATGAGTTTAAAAATGTGAAAAGTTACAAGACTCTTTATTGCAGCTTAATAAGACCTATATTGGAGTATGGTTGCGTAATTTGGTCTCCCTCATATAAAGTCCATATTAACCTTTTGGAATCTATACAGAAAAAGTTCTTGCGAATAACAAGCTACCGTTTTTTCTTTGCTAGACAAAATCCTCACTATTCTGATAAACTGAAAAAATTATCTTTAGACTCTCTGGAAACTCGCCGGTTACGCTATGACCTGCTAAACCTACACAAAGTACTTCACTCTACTCTAGATTGCCCACAATTACTTTCGTCGCTAAATATCAACTTTGTTTTTAAATCTCGATCTCACCGTATCTTTATGTTACAGACATATAAAAATAACATATCTTTCTTCAACCCAATTGTCAGAATGTGTCGAGAATACAACGAATTAGCCATTATACACAAAGACTTCGATATTTTTGACAATAATTTCTTGCGCTATAAGAGACACGTGTCAAGCGTCCTCAATTCAGCATAAACGCATCATTAAAACGTACTGTATCTGTAATTTCACACCATATTAGTGTTAAAATAACTTTTTTCTTTTAACAGTTTTTTTTTTTTTAATAAATTATTTTTTGTTTGTGTTAAGTCGGTAAGCCTATCTATATAATTAATGTTAAAGATGCTGTACATACATTTTTTGGATTGCAATTTAGATAAAAAATAAATTTACCAATGTTAGACTGTAAGTTTGATTGTAATCTGTTTTGTGTGTTAATAAATTTAAAAAAAAAAAAAAAAAAAAAGATGTGAAAATATTTTAATATTAAATTTAGATTTTGAAAAAAAAAAATGTTCTTAATCGGTAAGCGATGGTAAGGGAACGAGATAATTGTGGCGAAAATGTATGAAAAGGTAAGAAAATATACGAAGGTTGGCGAATCCGACCGGTTACTCGACGATGGCCGAGCGCGGGGTAATATTCATTCGGCGGGGATTTCAAACTTTATCATCATTTTAGTGTTATAGTTGGTTCGAGAATGAATGAGATATTCAGCCCATGTAATTTTATTTTAATTTTATGAATGTTAATATCTTTACTTTTCAGAGGGGTTGGAACCCCCAATATCCTCCCTCTGGTTACGCCCGTGGTTTGGAGTACAAGATAAGCGCAGTAATTACTGGCACGGAGAGCGAATGTCTACTGTCTTCAATGTCCACAAATACATCTTTTCGACTTTACTTTACAACGTACTTAAGGTGCAATATTACAGAGGAGATTTCATAGTAGGTTGATAGTCGAGGTTATGTCAACTTTATTGCGTTGCTTAATGAACTTTAAGTTATAGGGAAAATGGAAATATATTGATATACAATATAAAATAAAAACAGTAAGCATGATTTTTCTCGCTAAAAGCATTTTAGATATTCGTTAACGTAAAATGTTCACTCCAGTTTTCACCAACAATGCAATTTGCAAAAATCAATGAATAACTGTGCTGTGTAACGAGTGTGCGCTCCAAAACAAGTGCAAAATAAAGAAAAATACTCCATTAACGAATGGAAAACAGAGCACAACGGGCAATTCCTTGTTATAGCAAAAAAACTATACTTCGCCATTTTGGATTTTTGATGGATGAGCATTGTGAAACAGCCTTACAGTTCAGAATTCGAAAAGAGATTAACAATGTTACCATCGGTGTATTGGATGTTGTCACAATGAAATACATAGGTCTTTATGATCAATGTAGTAAAGTTGAGAATGCCATGGCAATAGCGAGTGTGTCGACTGGTATTTGGAAAGTTTTCTGACAATGATAGAGATTGAGCTTCTGTATTGCTTTATTTCGTTGTTTGGTTTTTATGGTGTTATTTTATTTTGTAGATGTTAAAGAATGTTGTGTACCTATAAGGTTCAAGAAATATCTCACCTGATTCCAAGAAAAGTACTCTGCGGTTTTTTAAGTAGTTTTTTATTCTGAAGTTAAACCTTAAACAGATTTTTTACCCCTTTTGGCTTGACTTTTTTTATACTATTAATTACGGATACATTACATTATAGATTTTTATACAATAAGTAACCAATTATAGTTAAATTTGAAAGTTTGTAATTAAACAAAAATGCCTAGAAGACCTTTGTAGCTTCAATTGAACATTGTGAACTCTAGATACTTTAGTACCGTACAGTGTTGGGTTTGGAATGATAAAGATATACGTATATTGAAAATTTCTATTACCCTCGTATTATTTTAAAATCTTGAGGAGACAGTACCTATTAAAGTCTACATTTTATTTTAGAACCTCGTCAATTTTTTTATGTAAAGACGTTCCTGCATTTAAAAAAGCTAAAGATATTGGTTTTTTATATTTATTCCTACTCAAGATTAAACTTATGGGATTTAAATAAAAAATTGTAACTGTTTTTACTTTAAATGCTTGCAAAATTTTGGCCTATATAGTTTTATAAAAAATGTAAACTGCACATTCAACTTCGTCAAAGAAACTTTTCTGTAAAAGAGATGAAAGGAAGCATTCTGACCTTTAAGAGGAAAAACCGGCAATCTTATTATAAAGGCATTCCTAAGAACGATCAAAGTTCCATATTTTCTGAACATTTATAACAAGTGTTATATTGTATTGATTTTTTTATCCCTACTTCCCTATCCCTACTCCCTACTAATATATAAATGCGAAAGTAACTCTGTCTGTCTGTCGGTCTGTCTGTCTGTCTGTCTGTTACGCTTTCACGCCTAAACCACCGAACCGATTTTGATGAAATTTGGTATGAAGTAAGAACTGAACTTGGGAAAGGACATAGGGTACTTTTTACCACGGGAAAACTTCTCATTCCCACGGGAAACCGACTTCCACGCGAACGGAGTCGCGGGCGGCCACTAGTCTTTTATAACTGACAAAACAAAAAGATAAGGAAAGAGGATAATTTTAATTTAATGACCATTGATGAAAATAAATTGTGAGGTTGTTTAAAAACATAAAATTCAAAATTCCAGAAATTACACACTACGCTCAACAAAGTTATAAATGTCCCTTGAATGAGTTTAAAAATGTTGTATTGAAAAAAGACAAAAGTTCGATTTATAAATGAACGGAATGCAACTACTGCAGTGTTTAAGTGGTCTTTAATCGACTTTGCATCATCGGTTGGATAGTTCCAATAATTTTTATTTCGTTTAATAACGTGCAATTAATAGGTATATATATTTATAAGAGTACTTAGGTATAACAATCAAAATACCGCAAACGCTTCCTTTTTCCAGTATTTATAACTTCAAAATTAATAAATAAGCATTTATAAAGCAAAATTAAAAGTAAAATCTCTACCGCATACGGATTCATAATAACTTATAAATGAAAGTTAAAACAGGTATCTATATGACTTACTTCCGTTTTCTGCTAACAATGAAAAAAATCTCGTAAAATAAAGGAATTCGGCTCTCCCTTTGTAATTTTCTTCAATCAGAAACAGATATTTCTCAACAATGTTCGTCAAAAGCAGCCAAAACTAATTTAAACCTTAATAAACACATTGATTGCTCACAAATTATTCAATTACGAACGAAGGGACAAGAAAAATGGCCTTTCAAGTTTATTCGCAAGTTTGCAAACTTGTTTTGGAGTCCCTTCAAATTACCCAAACAAAAGTGGACTTCGAGTTTGTAACCAAGATGGAGTTGCTCAGTTATTTAACAATATGTTGGAGTTTGTGAGATATTTCGTTTATCATTAATTAATTTGCGTCTTAACTCTGGAACATTGTTACTAAAATTTAAAGCTTAGCTCATTACTTTGAATACAATTTTGTTCAGATTTATGTGTTAAGTTTTTAATTAGTACTCTTTATATCTATATTCGCTGATAGTGGCAAAGAGCATAAATACCGCCCATGAACAAAAGTTTAAGGTTTAAAAATAATTTCCCGTACGCACTTAAGAGTTTGTTTTGTCACATAACATGTAAACAATAATTAAAAATAATCAGAAATTGAAATTTGTACTGTTTAGTACTTTTTATTATAACACACAATGCCGTCGGAATGGCGGAATCTCTTTCCTATTAATTAGAAAATTGATATTATTTGGCCTCGAGTGGAAAGATTTCAAAATACTCTACATAGTTTGCGTCATTTGGTTATGGTTATTAAGCTTTCTGAGTTAATATTGCGTAATATTATCAAAACAAATATTAAATATACATAAATACTTGCTTTAAATCAATACTTTATAATATTAGAAAGTTATATAATAAAGTTATATGCCTGATCTACTTTACAACTAAAATATTGAAACGATTTTGATGAAATTGCGTATAGAAATATAAAATACCTCCGAGTCTTTATAAGATAGGTTACCATTTGTCTCAAAAAAAGGGTTGAAATAGGGACGAAAAACAAACAGTTAAACATTTTTCATGTAAATGTAAAATACCTATTTTATGTAACCGTTTACGAAAAGCTAGTCTTTTATATGGAAATTATCTCTTGAATTCAAAAAGCTGAAATAAATTAATTTTGCGCCATCATAAGTCCATCACTTATAATAGACTCTAAGCCTTAAAGTATATGCGCCAGTTGTTATAGGAAACTGAGGAAGCATGAGTTAACAATTTAATATACTTTACATTAACTTGTAGTCACTTAACTAACCATAAACATGGCCGAGGCAGCATGGGGCGAGTTAAATATAAACACTAGCGTTAAACGGTAGCTTCTGTTTACTACTTTATAAAAACAATATAAATATTTAGAAATAAGTGTTAATACCAAGAAATCAATAAAACGATTATAAAGAACGAAGAAGTTTTATAAAGAACATCGATCTAATGTTGTAGTCAAAACCTCTTTTGATTTTTGCATATTTATGGCACACTGTGCTTGCTAGAAATATACTGTTAACGCAGGTTAGACACGAAGTAAAGTACAGAAAATTTTACCATATATTATTATAAAGTAAAAGTCATGTAGTCATCAAAATTAGTATTAATTAGACGAGAGAATCCTTATAACAGTATTACCTACCCACATTATGTTCTATTTAATAAATATTTCCACGTACCAAGTCAAATACCTATACGACACATGAAAAGAGCACCTCCTACTAAGCGACAACGAAAAGTGCCGGTACAAGAAAGTCTCTATTTTACATTTGACTTTATTTAAAATTGACTGCATGTCTATATCTGTTTTAACTGTAGCACTTCCACATTTACAAAAGTTTTCAATTTTAAGCGAGTGCAGAGTGGAATGTTCCAAACTAATGGAGCATAGCTGGAGCTTTTCAAGCTTTTAGGGAGCTTCATATAGCGTTTACCGACGAGCCCCGATATGGGCCGTAACTCCGGGGGTGCCTTTATACTTTACCTTTTATTATTACATCGAATACAGTTTATTGTTAACTAGTGGCCGCCCGCGACTCCGTTCGCGTGGAAGTCAGTTTTCCGTGGGAATGAGAAGTTTTCCCGCGGTAAAAAGTACTCTATGTGTTATTCTGATGTATAACCTACATTACTGTAAAGTTTCATCAAAATCCGTCCAGTGGTTTTTACGTGAAATAGTAACAAACATCCATACATCCATGCTCACAAACTTTCACGTTTATAATATTAGTAGGATATTAGAAAGGTTTTCTTTGATTATTTAAAATATACATGTGGCATAAAATTGACATATACAAATATGGGTTACGGTGTCTATGTTAATGCATTCACGCTCAAACTATTAACATTTGAAAAATAATGGTGTAATAGGAAAAGGACAGACATTTTGTATTGAAGTTCGTTGAATTCCGAAGTAAAATATGAAAAATATTTTCATTTAATTGAATTAAAATGTTCATTTTTGAGCCAGTTCGAGTAATATTTTGTGCATTTGATTTGCCACGCTCAGGGAAATATGCTAAACCAATGATTGAACTCAAACAAATTAAAATATGCAAGAGGGAAGTATTCAGTTACTAACCAGACTGTTATTTTGCATCAGCATTTTAGTTCAAATCATAACCGCAGTTTTCATAAATTGTAAATAAACGAATTTCAGAGACTCATAAAATAGGCTTACTATTTAACCATGAGAGAAAAGAATATGGGATTAAGTCACTCCTACCTATTCAGGGTAAAAAGATTAGATTTTTATTGACTTTATTTTACCCCGGGAAAATAAAGTTGCTTTAGTCACCCCGGCGAAGCAATTTAGCAGTTTTTAAATTTATTTTTTTAACTTTATTTACACATACGTAAATATAGCTACAAGCTTCATTAAACATAATTAAGCAAAAATGGCAAATATTTTGTTAACTAGGCATTCTACCTTAGGTACTCTTTGTCGATAAACGGTACTAAAAGATTTGTAGATTTTATCATTATTTCAAAAATGTTTTTGAAGTGATATGAGGCAACCATAAAATTCATTTGCTTACCCCGGGAACATACTACTAATATTATAATCGTGAAATAATGTATGGATGTTTGTTATTCTTTCACGTAAAAACTACTGGACGGATTTTGATGGAACTTTTCAGAAATATAGGTTATACTTCAGAATAACACATAAGGTAATTTTTACCGCGGGAAAACTTCTCATTCCCACGGGAAACCGGCTTCCACGCGAACGGAGTCGCGAGCGGCCACTAGTAGTGGAAAAATTATGTACTTTGACACTCTATCGGACAATCTCTATAATCTACCCACCATTGTCCCCCAGTTAAATGTGTTACTATTGTCACCTTTTTGTGTTTTGGGTCTCATTAAATTATGATCTCAATAAGATTGCTGATTTGAAAATAACAGTAACGAAAACATAACAAATAAGCAGGTTATCGATACTAACGACCGTATATATTTGTCACACAAACAAGCGAATAAATCATTTCATCACCTTCAAAAAGTCAAGAGCTAACATAACTCAATTTCGCTGGCATAATATTAGAAAAGGAAGATGGAAGGAAAATAACAACTCAATTAAGGCAGAAAACAAAGAGATCGAAAACATTGCCAAATTAGGTTTCCGTCTATTATGTAACTTGGTGTAAATGATTAAGTTAGTGGTCCAAAGATGTATTAAAGCATTGAAACGGTAAAGCATAAATTGTCACAAGGCTAAAGTATTAATTTACCCCATGAAATTTGCACTATTTGGAAATTAAAAATTAACGAAATGGTTACAATAGTTAAAAACATGTTAATGATTTTACTACCGACAAAGTGATAATGGTATACCTATTATTCTAATAATTAAAATCACATTATTTGATAATCAAAAAACATATATTAAGCTTAGCTTTTTCAAGCACTTCTTTATTAAATCTACATTAATTTACAAAAAGCTTCGGCCAAAACTTCGGCAGATTGGGGCCGAAGCCGAAGTCGAAGCCGAAGCTTCGGCCGGACACTAGTTATTATAGAATACTACAAAGAAATAATAAAAAGCATAATATTTCTAAACTAAGAAATATTATGCTTTTTATTATCTCGAGGCTCAAGTAAAGTGAACCGGCAAGGCGGATGCAGATTATGAAACAAATAGTAAATCGTCTGTAATATCCAGTTTCATACAATTATTGCAGTTAGTCCAGTTCCTCTGTTTATTTACGGTTTCACAATATCAAATATTGCATTGAATAATATACATTTCTAGCACACATTTTGCCTAAGGCTGAAGTTTTTATTTTAAAAACATACCGAAGTCTAAAAGCGGTATCTAAAAAATAATTACAAAATTTTAAAACATAGAACAACGATTTAATTTACAAGTGCGTATTTGTACGTATTACTTTGTCCTCCAACTCCTCCATATCATCACTTACATCAGAGCCTCAACCCCGACCCTGCCCTGAATCTTTCAAGTTTTTAAATCGAGAGAGAATTTCTCATCTGAAATCAATACAATGAGCAAACGAAGGGAGCGAGCATTGTTCAGGCAGGCCCGTGTCGTCTTTGGTTCCATAATGTTGGCAACAATGGAGGGACGCTCAAAGCTGCAAGTTTTCAACAACTCGGTTTGAATGGAGCACGGAACGAGCGCGTAGACATGTTGGTACCTACGTCACAAGTGCAAGATGGCCGCCATTATGTTAAGTTGTACGTTGTACTTAATTACGCTCATATACCTACCGATACCTATTCGTATTTGTAATAGAAAATTTCTTAGTAGGTTTTATTTAAAACTAACGAGAAGAGATAAAATCCGTATCGAAATTCATTGTTTTTTTTCGAAGGTATTACGGATATTTATGCGAATGGACGAAAATTACGATTTATTGAATACTATTGATAGCATGGCGATTTACGTAGAAACCAACATAAACAAAGTCAAGTCTACGCCCACGCTTCTCAATAGTGTGTTTTTTTCACGACACGTCGAATTTTAGCTAACATAAAATAAGTTTTATTTAATGTTTTTTACTTACAAATTTAAATTAAAAAAATACTTGGATTTATACTATGTAATGATAACAAATATTTATATTTCAATATGTGAATCAACCTTTATCTAGTAATCAATATCACATATATTATAAGATTGTTATATTATAAGTCTTTAATAACTCATTGAATCTTGAATATGTCGACCTCAACCTCTTGTCAACTAGAATGGCATTACCTCATTTTTAATAATGTCAAATGGAATAAGGGTGTGATCCATTATATTGTTCACAGAGACGTTTTTCAAACGCAGGTGAAGGTAAGAGTATAAAAAATAATAAATGAAAATATATTACACGAAATAATATGTTACGTAAAAATTAAAACTAAACAATAAAATGTAACTAAAACACACGATAATTTTTACATATTAATAAAACTTAACATTACAGATAAAAATGTAAGATCACCAAATCCGGTTTTAAATCAAAAGGACTCAATCCTACCGCTGGATCGTTTAGGAATATTTTGTTCCTTTTTATTACAATCGACTCGCAGTCCCTGGGGATGCTTTTGTCATCTACATTTCTTTATCATATTCCTTTTGTTGGTCTCGGAAAAAATATCAATGTGAAAAGACGGTGTGTAAGTTGAATATGAGGCTGGATCGCTATCGAGATTTGAATAGCCCTCTGCGGGTAGTCAGCAATCGGGATTGACGGAAGAGGCACTTGTTGCTCGAATAATCTTTTACGTAACAGCAATACTCACTGTCGGGGAATGCGGGGAGGTACTTCGAGGGAAGTGGGAACTACGTAACCTGAGATAAATCTGATTAGTATTTACGCTGGTTGAATAATTGATTGTTACGAGAATAGCCACGGAAAGGACTAGAGAAGGATGTGTAGTGAGTACTTGAAAACATCGTTGCTAGGACGATGTAGTTATCACGTGCCTCTTATATACATGCCACACATAAATGTATTGTATCTTGGCTATACATATATGTAAAAAATCATAAATTTTAAATTTAAGAGAAATTAAAGTTATAAAAGATTTTGAAATCATCCAAGAAAAGAAAACTGAAATTTAATTTCACAATTTCCTCTCCTCACCAACTTTATTGATGGATTCTCTGGAATTGGCTTCTAAAGTTTCTCATACAAATGCAGGTATTATTTGTAAACTTTGCAACAATTTCTTTGATTGAAATTCAGACTTAGATTTGAAACTGTATTTGAATTCTAAGTATCGTTGTGGTATTTCTATATTACTTCAGTGTCGATGGTATCGCGTTATGATTTATTAATGCGTTGATATTCAAATAGGTAGCTAATGTAGTTACGTGTCATCATCTTTTGCGGAACTTTTAGCCGAAGAATTTCCGATATTCCGATATTTAATCTTAACGTCAAAGCACATGAGTAAAGAAACTGAACAGAGACAAAGCTACATACGAATGCGCTGTGACAGGTACATCACTACAAGTGCAACGCGTGTGTGTGCGTGACCACTGGCCGCTTGTCACGTATGAGCCGAAACCGCTTCAAACTAGATCAGCCAGTGGTCAATCTCAGGGCGTGCAGGCGTGACGCGACGCTCGAACGTTGTGCGTGTTTTGTTTTTGTTTTCGAGTTTCTCACATAATACGTAGTAATACTTTTGTTTTAGTTTTTAAAAAGTATTTAAAAATATAGGAAAAGATTCTTTTTTTTGCCATTATAAGGACTTTAATGAAGGTAGTGTGAAATCAGGTTTTTTGATAATACCTCCTGACAATTTTATTGAATTTGTTGAATTGCTTGAGCAAAAATTTCGCGAATATTTTGATCTTCATATTAAAAATGTTAATATTGGTAATGAAATATTAGCACGTTTGCAAGATTGTACATTTCATATGCCATGTGAGTGTTTCCCATTGGTTTATTTGAAAAAACTTTATATTAGATTTAGAATTTATCATTCGATTAAAAGACACAACAAATTATTAAAAACCAAAAGTAATAAAAAAAAAATATTTAGAGTATGTAATTTGTAAAAAAAAAACCTATTTTAATAAAAAATTTGAAAAAAAAGTACATTTATATTTTTAATTTATTCAATTGTGCCAACCCTACCAAAATAGGTATAAATTTTGCTAGCTCTTTAGAAGCTTTGTCTCTGTTCAGTTTCTTTACTCATGTGGTCAAAGTGAGTTAAAATATCGAACGCGGCGGTAAAGTTCCGACACGCAGTAAACTCAATATCCACGAATCTCGGGATCTCCAGGAATGTGTAAGACGTTAATCTCGTTCTTAGTGAAAGCCGCTTAACAGATGGCAAAGTTTCCGAGGGGCTAATCATTATTATACAGTACCAATGCGTATAGAAATGTCATATATAGATAATTTTGTAAATATAACAAAAATATCTATATATGACAATAATTTAATAATTTTGTATTTTTACGACTAAACACATGACTTCGATCTATGTAGTAGGGACATTGATTAGTAAATTTGCATTTTGTGTACAAAACAACACATTTCTGAAAGTTACAAATTAGTTTCATCAAAAACAAGTCTATAAAGCAGTATCGTTTCCAAATCTCCTAACCCTGAGTTCAACCAACAAGCTACTCGGTAGTCGACATTTGTTGGCAATAGGTATCGCGTTTAGCCCAGCCCCCCCGCACCCTCCCCTCGCGTGTTTGTTCTGGCAACTGCGGTATAAACAGGTTTTATTAGACACTTGTTGCGACCGACACCACCCAAACAATTTACAATCTGCGATGTAGAAGTGTTAACACTCGGGAAATAGGTACAAAAGTTTGCAAGTAGGAAATTACGTACAACGTGAAAAGTTTTGAAGTATAGTACAAAAGTACTATCACTATCACAGTTAGTTGAATATCTAAAAACTTTATTTTTGAAAATGATTATTTTTAAAAATCTCTTTAAATTAAAAATGCTTTCTGTTTGACTCTACTTGGATATTTGGAATCGCAAAGCACGTTTACTTGAAGGATAAATAAACCTATCATCAGTTAAATTCTTTTCCACGAAAGAATCTCAAGAATCGATCGTTTGACTTGGTTTTGTTAGGTACATTTGCTTCTGTTGCGGACTTATTATATACGAATAATCACAAAGATTTTGTAATTAAATTCATAATAATATTTTTATACCTAATAGGTTTATTATAGGTTTAAAATTCATTTCTCAGTGACTGATCACACATATGACACCACGCGATATTTCGCTGGGTTTATAGAAACTGTGGCTCTTCCTCGTTATCGTAACACAATACACTGCATACATTAGCTTATTACTAACTAGTTAATTAAAGAAAAGTGTTCAGCAAATATCACCCTTATGTACTTAAAAAGTAGGTATATGCTCACATATGCTCCACGTGTATACCAACTATCTCAGTGACGTATGATTGATGGAGAAAAACTTTCGGTACCCTAGTCCGAACTTATAACTAGATCAAAAATGATTGAGCTTTGTCAGGTAGTTATGATGTAGACACTATATGAGAAAATTATGTTATTTCTGAGAGGAGAGAAAATATTAACAGTATTTATTGAGTTTGAATTATTGTAATTTATTTTATTTGCTTTTGATTTTAAATAGGTTTTTATAATAATCATCATCATAACCATCATTATTTCTATGAGTAATACTATTCTAAGAACAAGAAACTCAACATGTTTTATGGTGACGCAACGTTGATGTACACAATTTACAGAGCGCTCATTCACGCAGAAGTTTTCGAATCAAGCGTGAAATTAAAAAAGTTATGTGCTTCGTGTGCGCCGTGGCGCAGTGGTTTCTGTGCCACCTACACTTTACACCGACGGCGAGTGGCTTAGTTTTACGCTCCACTGACCAACTAGACGGCTATTTATATCCAACTTCATATTTATCAACATTCCTATATATTTACGGTGATAAGTCGCTGGAGTTATAGATTTTTACGAAAATCGGAAAAATTGGGGTCCGGGAAGTAACCGGGAATGCTTGCTTTTATAAATGTGTCGGAATCAGGGCGGACCTAAATCGCGATTTCCTGTTACTCTTCACTATAAGTTGCATGCACCACAGCTTGTCAAAAGCAGATAAAAATATTTTAGTAAAGTTGTAATAAGTGATAATTGTAGGTTTTACAAAGTATAAAAACATATTACACAAGCTATTCCCTATCATATTCATATGTACGTTCTCGTACATATAATTCATAGATCTAATTTCTGTCAAACAAATTCAATAAATTTTATTTACAGGGGAGCCACTCCTATCAGTATTATACAAGTAGAACCTTCTTTCACACACAAAAATATATAAAAAAGGCGACTTCGCAAAACTTTTACGACTTTTCCTAATTTTCTTTCAAGAGGGACTGGAAATGCAATAAATCAGCTGTAGATCGTGTTTTTACGAGATACCCTTGAGATATTATCGAAACATATCTACTCGACTATTCGGAAAAGTTTGTACCTTCAGAGGAGCTAAAAAATTCATTTTAAAACATGTTGCTCACTCACTTTAAATGTTTCCGAACAGATCATTTTTCCACAGTATTTTTTTCTCGTAAGTTTATTTTTATCGCTTGTATAAGGTTATCGTGTAGAATGTTGACACTATCGCTTTACAGTATTCTGTTTAGTGGACAAAAAGAGTGCGCACTGTCAGACCCGACTCACGACCACATTGACACCTGTCGCAGATAAAACAAGATACGACACTTATCCTACTATCCTACTAATATTATAAACGTGAAAGTTTGTGAGTATGGATGTATGGAAGTATGGATGGATATATGGATGTTTGTTACTCTTTCACTTAAAAACTACTGGTCGGATTTTGATGAAACTTTACAGTAATATAGGTTGTACATCAGAATAACACATAGGGTACTTTTTACCGCGGGTTTGACTTTCACGCGAACGGAGTCGCGGGTGGCCACTAGTTAATCTTGAAGCTTACATTACATACATTGCTTATTAAGAGCAATACCTACATATTACTGTAAAGTTTCATCCAAATCCGTAAAGTAGTTTTTACGTGAAAGAGTAACAAACATACATCCTCACAAACTTTCACGTTTATAATATTATTATTATTTGATGGTTGAAAATTTAAAGTACCTTATGTTCAATGTACTTCAAATGATATTAAAGTACCACCAGTAAATGAGAATGGACCCGATTCCGAAAACACTCTAAAAAACTAAATTAAAAATATCACAAAATTACCTTCTTTTTCAGAATCGGGGCCAAGGACTATAAAAGGCTTTATACGGTGGACCTGAAGCGATTAGATTAGTTATTTGCTTTATAAAACAAAGTTAGTTCTCTGGTCAGACTAAAGAAGCTTTTCCTTATCTCTTATCAACCTAAGCGAATTAATGGTCAAAATGTGAATTATAAAACTCACAGCGACCCTTATTTCGACATGTTACGAAAAATTTAATATTGAGAATAATGCCGGGGGCAGTTCTTTCGGCGTCCGTGGAGGGGATGACGTTTTAATCTTGACTTCTTTTAGGCTCTTTCCCTTCTAACAAAAGAAAAGGGAAGACATATCCCAACCACACTGTAAGGAAAGAAAAAATCTTGACACAATCTTTAAAAATCCACTCATAATAATAAGTACCCTTTGGAGATGGTTTGTAGATCCGTATAACTAAGTTGTTTTTCTTTTTACTGGTACATAATTTAAGTATATAAATAATAGATTATAAAAGTACAGTGAGTGAGTTGTAAAGCGCAGATTATAGTTTTAGTTATAGATCTACGCAACTAACCTAAAGGCGACCTCATTCTAAGTTATACTTATCTCCAAATACGAAAGTAAAAGAAACATCCGTAAAGAAATCATAAGGTTTAGTATATCTGTCCTTGTTACACTCCAGAAGGATATATGCAACTGACAGACCCAAACATACTATAGATAAAGTGTACTTTAATAACTTATCGAGAATTGGGGGATGTGTCTCAAGTTACAAAAGAAACTATAACTAATTTGATTATTTGCTTAAGTAATAGTAAGAGGATATAAAGTAGGAATAAATTTGATTGTCACAAAGTGAATATTGCGCATTTGTAGCACAAACATTAATAATGAAAGAGGAAAAAGGGAGGAAAAAAACCGCGCACTAACAAAGTAAATTATTTTTAAATCGGCTTACAACGTTCGTATTTCATACTGTGACATAGACGATATAATACCTACAATTGAATTGAAAAACCGTGTTGTGTAATCATTTCCAAATGTAAAGTTTTAAACGTAAATAAAATTACTCCTAGTGGATTTCTGTTTCTTGAGAACACATTTATATGACACGTTATGTTACCGATACCAAAAGGCCAAATATTTATTATTTTAACTAACTACAGTAGGTATACTTTGTGACTTCAAAGAATCCTTTCGTTCATCGTTTTTGAAAGGAATTCTCGAGATTCCTTGACGAAAACATTTTCACAAACTTTTCAAGTATTCAAGACTTGGTTTAGTTAGACTATTACATGAAACCGTTAAGAAATTACATTATTTTTAATGTGATAAACAAAAAGCTACCTAAATACTAATTGAAAGGGGTTTCTTCAGCTCTAGGTTGTTTTTGCTTTACATGTTATTAAAACTTTAGATTAAGATAATTTTATAAACATTGCTTAAGCATGTAGCTACCGGAATTGGTATACTAAATACAACGTCATGGAATTTAACCATGAAGTACTTACTTCACTTCTGGTAAGTACATAAATCCTTTGGGCTTATCCTCAGAAGTCTTGCCCTCTTTATTAAACCTTGACTTTGGTCATATTGTTCTATAATACAAACAATAAATATTATATATTCTGTGTACTAAAAGCCTTTAGAATGATTTCAATCCCCGTTGGACACAAAGTAGGTTCTCAGCGGATATATTCGCTGCAAGATATCAGGAAATGTTTACTTAATCATGCGCACTATGAGCTCTGTGCCCCTCCAGGGCTTTCCGCCCTAGAAAAATGTATGAAAAATTTCAGCAAAATATGCAACATTGAAATAACTGTGATGAAAGCTGAGCTGCTTACGGCGCTTGCTATTACTGTTATGTTTAAATAGTTACACGGTTTAATTAATTAATCACAACTCACAGCTACAATACCTACCCAATTAGAACGTAAAATAAAGCTCAATCTGCATATTTAAGTAAAAAAAGTAATAAAAACAATCTGTGTTGCAATTACACGTGCTAACAATGAAACGTGTCAGGAGGCCCAAACTAGCACTGCGCTTGTAAAACGCTGAATGTAGAGTACCACGTAGCATGCTCGTCGAGCCAGTTTTTATTTCACCTCTTACAGAAACTATTAGGGAAGCACGCTCTGTTTGTAACTACTCTACGTCTTTCACCAACCCTCTGTTACTTGCTGCTCTATGTTTTGTTCAGGCTGCGTTTACGGCGTCTGCTCTGTGATTTTCGAATGGCATTGTGAAACCTGATACTCGGCTATTTACTGAACGACTCGAATCAAAGGCTCGTGAAGTATTCAACTTTGAGTAGTGGAAACTGTTCAGTTTTATAAATTACTCGTAAAAATATTGCGTGAATACATAGTTGTAACCTAAAGGCTTTTCGTTGTCAAAACTAAGTTTACAGATAAAAGTCTAAATCAACCCCACGTCAGACTTGTTCAACAGCTAAGGATGTTAACACATACTTTAACAGACTCTGTATTAATATCCTTAGTTGTTGCCTTCCGAAGGCAATTCCGTTAACCCCACGGCTTAGCACGTCAGTCACCGCCTTAATGTGAATATGTTTCCGGGTAGAAAATGCACACATTTAGACCTTCCTTATTCAGCAACATTCGAACACGCTGAGATTTAAACTCGTAAAAGGTTTTCGTTTTAATGAGAAAGTGGAAAGTTCAGGTGTTGCCGTTCGAACTTTGGTGGTTTTGATCCCATCATGTTTTCAACAGTATAAAAAGGAAGGAACAATAACAAAACGCATTATGTTAAAACTGTATTAATCTCAAAAATGATTTACATCTTCAAGCCGCATAATAACATGCTTTGCTATAGGTATTATCATTTTTGGAGCATACTATTTATTTATTTTTTAAAAGTAAAAAAAAACATGATTTAGATTTGCTAACCCTATATTTTTTATACTTTCTATTCCGAAACTAATTAGATATCGTATTAAAAGCAATAACAGCTATGTGCATAAATTGTTCCGTATTAGTCCGTACCAAATCCGTTTGGTAACCTCCCAAATGTTTGTTATCTCGCGTCACCAGCGTATACGCGGACTGTTTGCGCGGAACATATATAATAAAATTTACCGCCAGTCCACCACATCCGCAAACGCTGATCCCTTTTGTACTCGTAACGACATAAAATATTCACACAAAATAAACAAATGATCTTAAATCCATAATCTATTTATCTATAATATTATAAGTGGGAAATTTTGTATGAGTTTGTTATTTAATCAAGCAATAACAGTTTATAACTCAAATACATCAGCTAGTTCATATAAAACTTTATTGCTTAGTAAACGTTAAATTATTTATTAAGAATTTTCATTTTGCATGCACCATGTTTACGGAAAACTTGAAATATGTTTGTGTATTCATATGTGTTTGTGCATAAATAAAATATATTAAATACAGCCTTTGAACTTCCTTTCTGCAGATTATTATCATCATCATTATCATTGCGTAGTATAAATCCAAGTCGCTAATTCTGTCTGTTTGTATGTTTGTCTGCTAACACCTACTAAACTACGTTACGGATTTTAATGCGGTTTTCGCCATATTATAAGGAATTTATTCATTTAAATTTGTAAATAAACAACATTCGAAAAAAAATTCTATAAGTTAGCCAAAATTCACTGTTTCGTGATCAAGTCGGATAAAATTACACTATTGCGAAGTGTGGGCAGGTCGCTAGTAAAGTATAAAATAGTTATAAAGAATGCGTTGAATGTTTCAGTTTCAATAAGAATTCTAATGAAAGCATTCGCATTTTCAATGCAGCTTTGTTGGTAAGTAAAAGTTTTATCGAAACTATTTAGTATTTCCAGTTTAATGTTCGCTTTGTTAGCACGGATTTAGTTTTATTGTGGACCTCGTATTCATAATAGCATTTCATAACGAATCTGGACTTCGGTTTCCATTAATAAAATGTTATTGCTTACTGAAGATGTACTTACGATTTCTTATTTTGGAAAACTACTAAACTAGTCTTAATGTAACCTCTATCATTTTAATACTTAGGTTATATAGGTATATTAAATTTTTGCCTATTATCATAAAATTGTAAACTATGACCTGTTTTTTTATTTTAAAATATGTGGAAAGATTTCTGATTTTTACACTAGGTACATAGTAGAAGTTATTACTTTGTGCATGACGAATTTTATATCTTTAGGTAAAATAAAGCAAACCATAATAAAGCGGAAGTACAGAAGAACAAAGCATAATTAAGTTCGTTTGATTTATGAATTATTCGATATTTAATATAATAATATTCGATATTTAATATAATAAACTTTTTCTTGTACATATTATTATGTTTTTTTGCTTTTGTTGCTGGGCAACAGACAGAGCCTAAAAAAGGGACGCAAACGTCGCTAAGCCCTATCTCATTGTATGTGACCTTTCAGGTACAATCAGTTTAAATGTCATTCCCTAATTGAATGCGTATGCGACTGACCTACCGCAAACCTACTTTGACACAACGGATTTAGTTAAACGTCTACTACTTATATTGGATTTGTAACACAAAATCATATTTCAACTTGAATAATTCGATTGACAATTTGAATATGATGTTCTAATGCCATTAAGCTTACTGTAAATAGAAAATATTATTTTATCAAATGCAAACTTTGCGAATATGACTTCACGAAAATATTTTGCAAAACAAAACAACAAAAGATTTTTTTTATTGAAAATGTTACTGTTACTATTTACAAAGGTTATCAGACTGAAATTATTTAATATTAGAAAAGAAAAACTATAAAATGTGGATGAAAAAAAGGTTCCTTCTTCTTATTGTGTAATGAAATATTGCAGCATAACTATATTCATTAATCAGAAACGCTTCCGCTCATCAAAATCACACGCCCGATATAGCAAGCTACTAATTACATGAAAGGTAATCAATAAAGATAATTACATATTAAATAATTAATCTCATGTATGTTGCAGGTAATACTGTTGTCCACAGACTCAAAGTCTACACAACGATGTGATAGCTATTGATTTGTTTAATTAATCACAACTAATCCATTTAATTGAAATAAGATATAAAGAATCTCTATCAATAAGAAAAAAGACAAAGCTACCAATTATATAAAGGCAGTATCTTAGCTTGAAGCAATGCCGGAAACATTGTTTAAGTTTATATATTGTTTGGTAGATAGAGATTATACTTCAATGATTACAATTTAATTATCTTTCCTTCCGGCTGCCCGGATATACAGACAGAGTTAATAAATTAGTCATTTTTTAATAGAGATTATAAAATATTGATGTAATTCATTATAATTAAGTAGGTCCGCGAATTTTGACTTACGCTTAAGCCTACGTTTACCTAGAATATATTAAATCAATGGACAGTCTTCAATCAATTCTGATTTGAGTTACTATCAATTTATGTTATTTTTCCATACCACCTTTTGAACAGATTGGTTTATTAAAATCAAAACGGTTGACCTTGATTACGTGAACTTAATTAGAAGTGTACCCTACTGTCAGTTGTTTTTCAAGCCGCCTTATAAGAACCCGACTTAATTTCCAGAATATTTACAAAAAATAAACTAAAGCACGTCAAACTCCTTCACTGAGAAATTTGGATATAACTACTTACATATTGAAAAAATATAACAGTAAATTCGCTCCAAAGCCATGGAACATACTTTTTGGACTTGTTAATTGTCTATGGATACTTATATAATGTAAAGTTAGATCGATAAGACACGACCTATAGATCGTATTAAGTTAATGTCAATGTAACTAAGTGATATTGTCATCAGAAATGATTAATAATGGAGTAAAGTGTGTCACATGACCGTGTCATGTTCGTGAGATATTAACGATCACCATGTAAGTACTTGTGAAATGATATATTACTCAAAATGATATTGAAACATAAAAAAAAATAAGGTTGAAAATTAAAAAAATAATTTTTATGGTCTCTCTTTTGATTTTTTTTGTAACCTAGCATGTAAATAAGCTACTCAATTTAACCGTTGTCCACACAAAATATACTAATAATATAACCACAAACGAATGTTTTATTGCTGTCGTAAGATGGACTAACATAGTACTAGAAGCGAGTGTACATGATTTTGCAACTAAACTTGAAGTTATTTTAAAGTAGGTTATTTCGATCAGTTACGCCGTTGCCAGAATCAATCAAAACAAATGACTCGATTGTAACCGTCACTCATCATTTTGATTGGCACCAAACCACTAGTTAGTGTTCCGCGTCAATATTAAAAATAGCTTTGCGTTTATATAAAAAGTTAAGAAGTTGATAATAGTGTGCTGTAAAGGTTATCACAGCCTTCAAAGAGTGAAAAATATAAAAAATCTCAAGTAAAAAGCTTGTTGTAATTATTTTACCAGAAACCGCACTGCTTAGCTTTTAATTAGAGCGAAATCAAGATTTCTGTAAATGTTCTTCTTTCCGGTTTAATTCCAAAAGAGATTAAGAATCGAGTTTTTAATTCATGTAATAAAACTAAAAGATCCTGAGGATAGGTGTTCAATAAATCTTGTGTCTTCTTGTGTACAATGCCTGCAAATTTACACTTGTCTTGCTTTACTGATAGTAATCACTCACGGTTACGTGATGTACACATTTTATATACAAAAAATGAATAAACACGTGACATCTAATTATAACAGTTACTAGTCATGCAGAAGGGGGTTGCGAACGTGCGTGGCTGAGTGTTCTGTATGTACCGGGTCATGTGAAGGTAGTGTGCCAACAACGCTGACCGTGCCACCACTCAGACAAAGCATTACACGTTGAATACAGTCCTCATTCGTTGATACGAACGTAGAACTATTCACTCCGCGTAAGCTCGTGCCGAGTGCTGCAGCAGCCAGCGCGGCCAGCACACGGCGTCGGAGTGGTACGGAGGTAGGTACCGCTGGCGGGCAGGCTCGGCGACGTTCGCAGCCCCGGCAGGCGGGGTCGGAGTCAGTCGCATGCGAAGCGGGAGGGGCGACGGTGGGGCAACATGAACGGGGCTCACTGAGAGGATGGTGCGGCGGCACGGAGAACGTGTAGTACTTGGCCGTTTGGTTGTGCGAGCGGAGCACCGAGCTGTGCGTGAGCGTGACCACCACCACCAGCACCGACGCCAGCGCCAGCGCGAAGAACGAGGCGGCCACCGCGGCCACGACGCGCCGCCGCCGCGCCTCCTTGCCCGCGTCGCCGGGGCTGGCGGGCGGCTCCGGCGGCGGCGGCTCCGGCGAGCGCGAGCGCACGCTGGGCCCGCGCGACTCCGGCAGCTCGAGCGTGTGGCGGCGGGGGCGGCGCGCGCGCTCGCAGTCCGCGGCCGACGAGTGGTGGCGGCGCAGGCGGTGCGGCGCGCCCGGCGGCACGCGGCACGACGCCGAGCGCAGCGCGCGCGCCGGCAGCGCCAGGTCGTCGCTGGCGGCGCGCGGCACGCGGGCCTGCACGGAGCGGAACGAGTGCTCGCGGTGCGCGCCGTGGCCGTCCACGGACGCGCGCGACGAGTGCCGCGAGAAGCGCTCGCGGTCCACGCGCACGGACATGGCGGGCGGAGCGCGCGGCGGCGGCCGCCCGAGTGACGCCCCGCCGGTCCCGCCGACTCCGCCGACTCCGCGACCCGACACCCCCGTGTTTACACTCCCGCAAACGAACGCTCACAAATATCCCTCTCGTCTCGCAACTCCGACTACGAACACGTAAATGAAAATCGCCGGATTCTTTAACGCCGTGTTTGCTCCATTAGGCGTATTTGAACTTCCGTTTCGACGCTTAATGTCTAACTTTTTTTCTATGTAGTCAAACGAAAGCACAGATTTTTGTTAAGTGCTTTGTTTTTTTTTACATGTAGGTACAATTAAAATAGTTATTTAAGAATCGGAAAGAATTATAGATATATTTTTTACTTATCACAAATTCACTAATTAAAGTGTCTAACTATTTTAAACAAACCGAGTAGTTAAAGTAAGAAGCTGTCAACAATCTCCATTTTCAATTACAGAAATTACCATAACACTACACCGTTGTAAAAATATTTAATATCTGGTTCAGCGTTCCCATTGGCAGAAGTGCGCGCTAAATAGAGCGAGCGAGCTTTTGTTGAGCTCGCCTCGCTGTCAAGTTAAATTGTCTCTGCGGGAAGCGAAACAGATAGCAGCGAAGTTGTCGCGGTCGCATTCGACACTATTCAATAAGAGAGGAATGTACCGTGCCGACACCGCTGCCTCCCCCGAATACTACGCCGCTACTAGCTCACATGCGATACCACTCGTAGCAAATTCGTAGACAGTCCGATCATCGACTCAAAATACCGATTTATTTCCGTCTATTACAATGTTATCGTAATAGCTAATTCGCGCACGCATCAATCCAGTATAAAAACATTACAGTATATTCATATCATAAGTTTTATGGCGCGCCTGCTCGTCTGGCAAGTCTCAGGAATACGGCCACTCGTGCGGTCCGCGATTGAAACGTGTCTGACGAGCTCACAATACCTCCCATTCAATAGTGTTGCTCCGATGGATGTCCACAGATAGCGCATCAAACCAACTTAGGTACACAATCTTTAACCTTTGACATAAAAAACATCGAAATGTACAAAATGCTCTCTTATCAGCCAACTCCGTATTTTTCCAGCGAGGCCTCTTAAATTTCGTTCTATTTTTTGTGCGGGGCTGATAGGGCTGGCTACCGAAGTAATATCCCTTTTGTAAATAAGCCAACCCTTTGATTTTTTTTCAGAAGCTCCATAGTGTGGACAGTTGACACTTATTGGAGTTTATGAATAATTCATACCATTTTACTATTCGGGTCAAGTCTTAAATACCAGTTTTTATGTAGAGCGCAGTGGAGTGTGGTCGGGTAGTCTTTAAATAAATAGACATAAAGTTTGTACGTAACATACATATGAGTTATTTGTGAACTATTGCGTTTCAAAGTTTACTGACTTACATCTTGTATATCAGACCAATAACATAAATAATATATTTAGTTCGCCTAGAAAGAAAACTTTCCCTTCGGTTCACGCGAAGAAGATTTTATCCTAACTGACAGGTGTCAACTCGAGTTTCAATGATGTATCTGTAACATTCGACTAAGATCGAATAATATATATGTTGTCGAAACCTTTTTCCATTGATTATGTTTACCCGATTCCTGAACACGTAAGATGAAAATCTGATTTCGAGATTGCACAAATAATACCTACGTGAAAAAAGATTAAAAGAATGTTATAAACATTTGATGCAATCGTGTTTACTTGGAATGATTGGATCTTAATTTAGCACAACACGTGTCACAAGATATAATTTCGCTATACATATCCTTGCTGTCAATATCATTTTCTTAATTAGTTTTTGTTTTTATATCTCTGCTTATGTTTTACGTGACTTAATTTAATAATATCGGATAACGATACAATTTATTTTCAAATGTGGGTTTTCGTTACCTAGTTGTATGGGAGGTACCTACATTACAATGTTTAAGTTTATATAGATATACGCAATCTAAATATAGCCTTAGCACAAGTAATGATTGGCTTCATAAAACGTGCTAAAGTAAACATAGCCTATTAAAATGTCTATTAGAACTTTCACTTCGATCCTTAAATTAACATAGTAATTTTGCAGGAAAGCGTTATAAGTCCGATGAACAGCAATCTAAGTGCGCACTTTAAGAGTTCATATTGCTATTGAAATGTTTAGTAATTAAATTGCAACACGTTTTCTAAAACTAAAACAAGTCTTACTTGTCATATTACTAAATACACTTTTAAGTAATAATAGTAATACACTTTTGAGTAAGAGTAAGTTTTTTTTAGTATTTTTGCGTTTTAATTTATTAAATCGTTTATAAGGAAATAAAATCTTCTTAGTACAACTTTTCAACAAGTGATTTGTAAATATGAAGTTTCGTTTTCAAACATTGTTTTCTTAACGCATTAAAAGCTCATGCAGGTCAAAAAAACACCTATATCCTTTCTCGTGTAATGTTACTTTGTTTTAACACCTAAGTGCTTTAAACATCTTTACAACTTCTTAGGAAACTTTTGATTTGGATTGATGTGACCGCGGCCAGCGAGGTTGTCGTAAACAGGTCACTTTCATGTGCTTGTAGACTACCGTCGTTTACTCTCATTTAACCCTCCCGTGGACACAGGCTAAGTAAAATGTAGTAGGTACAGTAGCGGCACATCTAAGAACTATTAAAGTCAAGTTACCGAACTCTTACTAGGCTTTTAGTCTCGGCAGGGGTCAAAGAGAAACTGGTAGGTATAAAGTGAAGGTAATGGACTGTTCGCAGCACGAAACTTCACAATTTGTTGACTTGTTTATATGGTTTTAAAACAGATTTATTTCAGGGAACGTTCTTAATTTATTAAAATAAATAATTTTAGTTTGCTGCAAAACTTTAGGATTACAAAAAAAAACTTATGCATTTATAAAGCTGAGCGGTTCAAATTCCTATTCTGTTTTCAGTCCATAACATTTCGTAACTTTTACTTTCGATTCAGCTGCACGAAAAATTGACGAAACTTTTCAAATTAAAGCAGTGAGATGTAGCTTAAAAGATTGAGTCGTAAATATTCATCCATTCAAATCATTTTGTTCAAAGTTACTTCTATTATACTTATTCATTTTGTTTATTATTATTATTCGTTTTGTTAAACAGCATTCGTTTTTTTTTACTTTTTTTTTAAAACTTGTAGATCAAATTAAGCAAATCCTATAAATCTTGAAGAAATCAGTTATTATTATTATTATTTTACCTATAAAGAGTTTATGTTTAAAAGCTTTGAGTTTCTTAACGTGTTAAGAACTCTTCACTCCTACAGTTTGTCTACACTTAATTGAATTTATAAATGTATATGGCCTTTCTTTTGTTTAATTTACAGTACGTACCTGAACATATTTAAAAAATTATTATTACAAAATTCCTACCCTTTAAAAATTTAACATATATTCATTGATAATGGAGTTTGTTAACCGAGAACAGCCGTTCGTATGATCGAACATCGGTATTCGAAGCGTGTAAGGTCAGTGATTTAATTAAATACTAGGGCAATATGTCTGGCTATTCTAAAGTTTTTTCAATTAACACAGACATAACGAGTCATAGTGTATATCATTTCAATTCATTTTGCAAAATATTTCTCGGTAAAAAACTTACTTACTTATTTATTTTTCAACTTTTGACAAAAATACTATTTAAAATTTAAAATAACAAGTAGAAAAGAGACGAACCTATATTTATATTTGTCTCCATACGTAATAAGGTAAATTAAAAAAAACTTAAGTCAAAAATGTATGAATAGCAAGTCAAGTTTTGCTACCAAAAGATTAAAACAGTGTACAGTTTCAAATTTACGTCATTATTTTATTTTATTTTGGAATTCGATCGACGTTTCAATAAAAGAGTTTTCAATTTCGCCGTTTCCGTTGTACTTTTCGAGTAATGTTCGTAAATGATTTGTTCGCGTTTCTGTTGGAGCGATGCGAAGAGTATTTGAACTCTTCAAATCATTTTACAACGTATTAGGCTGCACAATACTGTTTGTATATAGGGGTCCTAGTTGTCCTAGCGATGAAATGATAACTCCGTAACGTTCGGTAAAAGGTATTTAATTAAAAGCAAGAAACACATGCGCGTGCGCAGCCGCTCAGACGCGAAGTGAAGTCGGCGGCGGTCGGCGCGGCCCGCGCGCCCCCCGCGCCCCGCAGGTCATCTGTGCTGCGCGTACATGCTGCCCGGGTTGAAGAAGGCTTCAAGACAATGGTAGGGGGCAGATATTATTGAAGCCCCGACGAAGAGTGCCCTTCTTGGTCTTCACCTCGGCGACCCTCACAACGCCATCGTTGCCGGGGTAGATCTGCGTGACTCGCCCCAGGAGCCAGAGTAGCGGCGGTAGCGCCTTGTCTTTGACGAGTACGAGCGTGCCCAGTTGCAGGTCGCTCGTCGCCGCAGCCCACTTGTGTTTCTGTTGAAGCAGTGAAACGTATTCTAAATTAAACCGCTGCCAGAAATGCTGCTTCAGCAGTTCCACTCGCTTGTAGCGCTCCAGCCGGGTGATGGAAGCGTCAGCGATATGTGGGTGTGGAACCGACAGAAGTGGCCGTCCAATAAGGAAGTGGGAAGGAGTAAGGGCAGATAGGTCAGTAGGGTCGTCGGATAGAGGTGTTAAGGGACGTGAATTTAAAATGCTCTCTATTTGTGTTAGAAGGGTCGACATCTCCTCGTAAGTTAGGTTAGTAAGCTTAAGCAACCTCTTAAGATGGTGTTTTGTTGAGCGAACGGCCGCCTCAGCAAGGCCGTTGAAGTGCGGAGAATAAGGCGGACAGAAGGTAAACTCTATACCTTCCTGGGCAAGGTCGGATGCAACGTTGGATTCCTGCAACAGTCGGTGAAGTTCATTAAAAGCTCCGACGAAATTAGTGCCGTTGTCGGACAAAACGGATTTAGGCTTTCCGCGACGAGCTACGAAACGGTTTAGCGCTGCTATATAGGCCTCTTTAGTGAGCTCCGTAACGAGCTCTAGGTGGACAGCTTTAACAGCTAAACAGACAAAGACACAAATGTATGATTTTATTAGTTTGCAACCGCGGCCTTTACGGTCGGCTATCAATATTGGCCCGGCGTAATCGACACTACAATTAAAAAAGGGAATTTCGAGATGAGTTCTAGAAGTAGGTAGCTGACCCATAATGGGTTGAATAAAATCAGCTTTCTGCCTGAAACATGTTACACATTTATTAACTATAGATTTAGCTAAATTTCTTCCCCCAAGAGGCCAGTACTTTTGACGAATTGAAGCTAAAAGTAATTGGGGTCCTGCGTGTAAAAGATTTTTATGATACATAGAGAATAAAATTTTAGTTACATGATGTTTACTACAAAGTAAGATAGCATGTTTCGCGTCGTAGTCGTAATGAGAGTTTTCAAGCCTGCCGCCTACACGAATGAGATTGTTAGAGTCTAAAAACGGAGTTAACGATAGAAGTCTGTTTTTATTGGGAAGAGGTTTCCCATTCTTAAGAATAGCAAACTCGCTTTCGAACATTTCTAATTGTGCGACATGCAAAATCGAATTTAAAGCACTTTGCAGCTCACTACATGTTAAATCACCTTTGATTTTATTAGTTTTAGTTTTTAAATTGTAAATAAATCTGTAAATGTAAGCAACTACTCTTTGTAAATGATTGAAATTAGAAGCTTTATGGATTAGTTGCGATATGATTGAGTTAGAATGGTTTTGATTGTTTGAAGCGTGAAATGAATCAACTACTTTGCTTCTAACTACTTCTGGTAAATCTTGTTTCTCGTTAGGTGATTTAGGCCACATAGATTGATCTAATGTTAAGAACGATGGCCCGGACCACCACAAAGCGTTACCGCTGATCTGATCAGCCTTCAGGCCTCGGGAAACAAGATCTGCCGGATTGTCCTTGGACGGTACGTAGCTCCACATACAACCTGATGTACTCTCTTTAATTTCATTAATGCGATTCGCAACAAATCTTTTGAGTTGAGCTACAGGCATAGACAACCAACCAAGAACGATCGTAGAATCACACCAAAAGAAGCATTTATTGATGGGAAAAGTAATCGATTCTTTGACCTTAGTGCACAGTCTTGAGCCCAGCAAAGCTCCACAAAGTTCGAGTCGTGGAGTAGTCGTAGGTTTGATCGGCGCAACGCGGCTCTTAGACGTGAGCAGGCGAACCGTACTCTGCCCGCTAGAGTTGATCGAGCGTATATATAGACACGCACCATACGCCTTTTCTGATGCGTCTGAAAAAACATGGATTTCGTAATAAATTGAATCGACACAAGTTATCCAACGAGGAATTTTTACATTATTTAAATAAGGTAATGAATTGATAAATATGACCCATGCTTGTTGAATAGGTTCAGGCACGACCTCATCCCATTCACATTTATTAATCCATAATTGTTGCATTAGTATTTTAGCCATAATAACGCACGGACTAATTAAACCTAGAGGGTCAAAGATTTGACTCACAACTGAAAGAATATTCCGTTTTGTAATTTTAGATTGTTGATTACAGTTAATAGAAAATGTGAGTATATCAGATTCACACAACCAGTTTAGGCCTAAAGTTTTAGAAATGACGTTTGATTGTTTTTTAGAAAAATCTAATGAATTGTCTTGAGAATCGTTATTATTAATTGTTAATTGTTTTAAGATTTCTGTACTATTAGATTGCCATTTACGTAAGTTAAATTTTGCTTGAGCTAAAATCGAAATGACATCCTTACATAACGCAACTGTTGATGATATAGAGTCAGAACCGCTTAAAAAATCGTCTACGTAAAAATCACGTTTTATAGCTGTTTGCACGGCAGCATTATTGGTTTGTTCTGCAAGGCTAACCAAACATTTTGTAGCAAGGTATGGCGCAGATGCAGTACCATACGTAACAGTATTTAGTGTATACGTTTTAAGAGGTTCTGATGGATCTGCGCGAAAAAGAATTTTTTGTAATGACCGCTGGTCGACATTAAGCAGTATAGCGCGGTACATTTTTTCAATGTCTCCTGTTATTACATATCTGTGTTGTCGAAAACGTAGTAATATAGACAGGAGGTCGTCTTGAATAGTGGGCCCTACCATTTGGAGATCATTCAAAGAAAGACCTGTAGTAGTTTTTGCGGACGCATCAAATACTGCCCGTAATTTTGTAGTGGTACTTGACTCACGCAATACACCGTGGTGTGGTAAAAAATAATAGGCACCTGTAGGCACCACATCGTGTGTCTCCTGAGACATATGACCTAATTGTTCATATTCGTCCATAAAATTGACATAATTTGTTTTGAAGCTTGGGTCTCTATGAAAACGTTTTTCTAAAGATAGAAATCTACGCTTCGCCATTTCGTATGAGTCACCTAATCTATCGGGGTTGACTTTAAAAGGCATGGAAACAACAAAACGGCCCGAACTATCGCGAGAAGTGTTTTTATAGAAATGCTCTTCGCACAAACGTTCCTCAAGCGACAGCATATGTTTAGGAGCAATCGTATCTAGTTCCCAAAATTTAGTTAGGTCAGCGTCTACGTCTGCCGAGGAAAAGTTGCAAAAATGTGAATGGGTAGAGTGTGGCCGAGTATGCACGGCGCCTGACACTATCCAACCTAGCGTTGTTTCACATAATATAGGCTGCTTTTTCCCTAAGTCTATTCTGTTGGTACCTACTACCTCCCAAAAAACTTCCGCACCAACCAAAATGTCGACACAAGACGGAATATTGAAAGTAGGGTCGGCTAAGCAAACACCAGAAGGAATAGGTATATTCTTTAGATTGACTGACATTGGTGGAAGTTTGGGAGTTATTTCTGGCAAAATAAGACACTCAATTTGTTTTGAGTAGCTGCTATGTAACGACTCAAATGTAAGGTTGCAAGACTGTGCACTGTTACTTGATTGGTTGTTGATCCCTGTGACGGTGGAGCTCGTACCGCGTCGGGACAGTCCAAGCTTGCTGCAAAGCTCCTCGGTAATAAAATTGGCCGTACTACCGTTGTCGAGCAGAACGCGCGCTTCTTGTTTCGTTCCGTTGGAGTTTACTACTCGCACCAACCCTGTGGAAAGCAAAACTTGCGTAGTAGGCTGTTTAAACGAAGCATTAGTTGAGAGGGCGACATTTTCTGATGGCCCTGGCATGGGATTAAAAATAGGGGACTCATGTTTATCGAAATGTAAAAGAGTGTTGTGCCTTTCTTTGCAATATTTGCAATGAGCTAATAATTTGCATCTTTTTTGACTGTGATCTGGTCGTAGACAGTTAATACAAACATTTAACTCACGAGCTTTTTGATTTCTTGATTCTATTGATAATTTTTTAAATGAATCACATGTATATAGGTAATGATTATTTGTACATAAAGGACATTTTAATGTATTAGACTTAAGTAATGGTTTATTTCTATTTTGATTATTGCTATCTGTTACAATGAAACTTTTTGATTTATTATAATGTTCTGATTTACTTATTCTTTTATTTTCTTCTAAAGTCTCTAGTAGGTCTGCCTTATCATTTAAAAATTTACAAAACTGAGCTAGAGTAGGAGCGACGCTGAAGGAGTTTCGATGTTCCTCCCAATTCCTGGAAGTTAAACGATCTAATTTGGTACACATCATATAGATTATTAAGGTGTCCCAATGTTGAGTAGGTTCGTTCAACATTTGTAGGGCTCGTAGATTTTTATTGATAGTATCTACTAGACGACGCAATGAATTACTCGACTCAACTTGAATAGGGTCTACATTGAACAAGGCCTGTACATGGTTATTAACTAACAGACGGTTATTGTTGTATCTTTCGCAAAGTAAATTCCATGCTAACTCGTAATTATCACTTTTGAAAATAATGTTTTTAATTATTTCGGCAGCTGTGCCTTTCAGGCTGGCTCTCAAATAATGAAATTTATTAATAGGATCTATAGTTTCATTAGAATGAATTAAAGACAAAAAAGTATCTCGAAACTCGAGCCAAGACTGATAGCCGCCATCGAAATGAGGCAAATCGATTTTAGGCAGTCGTATAAAATTGTGTCTGTGCCCACCTGACGCGGAGTGGTCGGTGCCCGCCACGGAGCCCGCGGACTGGTACTGGTCGCGGCTGGCGAGCAGTCTGCGCGCCGCCGCGGTCAGCGCGTAGTACCGGTCCTCGAAGCTACTCCTCGCCTGGTACGCCTCCTCCGGTTTGTCCGACGACGTCTCAATCTCGGTCTGCAGCTCGTCGAACTCGTCGTATAGGCTCTCAAACTTAGTGAACCGACTTTCCAGCTCCAGACGTTGCATCTGAGAAAGTTCCGAACAACTTTTTAAAATATCTAAAAAATTGCTGAAATTTGTGAGTTTAGCTTTCATAGAACTGCGTTTGCTAACGAGTTTATCAGCCATTTTGCGAAAATAAATGCAGAAAGATTTTGATTTGATAAGAAGGTATAAGCAACGTGGCAAATAAAATAAAATAAAATAAATGCAAAGGAAAGAATAGGCAAAGCTAGGCAACGTAGCAGCAACAGCGAATATAATAAAATAGGCTTGGTTGCAAAAACAAGATAATATTGCACTAAATGTATATTTTATTTAGGTATTTAGGTTTAAGTATTTAATTATTAAATAGGAAATTTATAGGGATAAATAGGTAAAAGGATAAATTGGAACGAGCTCACGAATGTTGATATCCTTAACCACAATATCACTCGGCGACTTCTTTGTCTGCAAGCGTAGACTGCGTGGCACCGCGCTCCGAACAAAGGAATTGCAGGGTCCAAATTCCACCGGGACGTGTTGCGTGCGTGGACTGTAATTCTTGGCTGGTTTCTTTTTTCTTGTCGAAGGACCAATGTATATAGGGGTCCTAGTTGTCCTAGCGATGAAATGATAACTCCGTAACGTTCGGTAAAAGGTATTTAATTAAAAGCAAGAAACACATGCGCGTGCGCAGCCGCTCAGACGCGAAGTGAAGTCGGCGGCGGTCGGCGCGGCCCGCGCGCCCCCCCGCGCCCCGCAGGTCATCTGTGCTGCGCGTACACTGTTCACAGGATATTAACCAAGATAACCTTTTAGAAGTAATACGCTAAGGTGCATTTTCGTGTCACTGAAGCAGAGAATAACGAAGCCTGCATCAGGGGTACAAGGCTATAATTTTGTGGTGCAGTTAGCAAGTCAAATTGAATTCTATCGATCTGAATCCACATTATATGGACTATCCAGATCAAACTAACAGGTTTTTGACAGACGTTTGTGTCTGGAACTTTAGCTAATATCAAGTTTTAGACACATAATTAAGCTTGATAGAAAGAAAATAGAGTGCCTAATGCGGTTCCCTGGATAACTTTCTTACCCACAAAAATAAGGGTTTGCCAGAAAAAATATTACACTCAAATAAATATGGGAAATAAATTGAAATGAGTTTGATTCTTTTTTGCAAATAAATTTAAAATAATTATTTTTGCAAAGTAATTAAAATTACACTTTTTATAATGGATGTTCACGTTAAAATGGATGATCTCCATATATTTTTTCATTCTAGGAGGCAGATCTCCGAAAGGTTCGGAGGTCAGGCGCTAAGTAACCATTCAGAACAAATTGCCATTTCAGCTGTGATAGTACCGACTATGCTGTAATCATTTATCGCCGTACCTTGAACCTTTAAGATTTGGCGTTACTTACTATAGTAAAGATTTTTCGTCTTTATACCAAATAGCAGGGAACTGCTCTCATTTAATTTTAATCGATTGTTTCAAACTTGACCACACCTTATTCAACTTTGTTTTTATATACTTGATAATTCATTCTTTTTATAATTGAAAGAACAAAAGCACTTAAGTTGACTGAACTGTTTGACATACAAATAAATGTATAATTCAACTATATACATATAATTCAGCTTTTAACTTATGTGATTCACGATATCGGCTTGTTTCATATTTATTTCGCTTCCTGGAAATAACATGAGATGAGATAAGATAAACGCTGCAACGGTATACAGGGTTATTTCTAATTAGCGCATCACCTCTTGTAGGCAGCTTTTCTACATCAATGCCAACAACATTTAACCAACGAATAATTAAAATTAATATTTAAAAGAAAATAAGTTTTTCCATACAAATTTATTAGGTGCATCTAAACGGTACAATACTCTACGCGCACGCAACGGGCGCGGCAGGCGCGCGGGCGACGGGGGGGGGGCGACCGGTTTAGGAACTTCTTACAAAATACAGAGTTATAAATAACAGAACGCGCAAATTTGTTTTGGTTTTTTTGTTTTTGTTTTAATTATCAAGTTTGGCAAAAAGTCGTAGAACAAATGTTATTGGGATTGTTGTAAGGAAGCCGCCTGCAAGAGGTGATGCGCTAATTACAAATAACCCTGTATAAATAGAAATAACATAGTGTAGATATTTGCCGCCGGCTGACGTCCGATTAATGCAATTAATTACAAATACAACACCGACAATCTACCCTACAAACGATTCTCTTTATACTATTACTAAGAACTGTAAGCAGCTTAAAACATATTTTATTAGTCATAGATTATTTTTGAGATCACTTTTTTATTACATTTTATACATAATCTGGTGGAGATAAATATGGGAAGTACTAACCAAGTATTTTATTGTTTTTCATATTATTTCGCTAGAAAATAGAAAAAACATTTTTTTTGCTTCTTATAATGCAGAGTATAAATGTCAAGTAGTTGTAATTTACAAAAGGCCAGTGTTGGCTAAGTTATTTATTATTTTCAAACTGAACCTATTTATTGCTTTTATAACAAGCAAGGAAAGTTTTTTCCAATTTTTCGCAATGAATGCTCAAACCTTCTATTTTCTATTCTATTCTCATGAAAATATCGAAACGAGAAGTCGTAAAAGTTAATCTTAAATAAAATTTGGCTTACTATTCCCACCACGGGGTATCTTTAGCATGTGTTTCACATATTCTTATATAATACTTATACGTAGCTATTAGATTTTTCTTACTAGTAACTAACAGCCACTTATTTTACTTTAGTAAAACAAGAATTCTCTCTCTATCAATACCTACGTCATATAATATACCCATTATGTTCTGATAAAACTAAGTTAATCTAATGCATGTTTAAAATGTGAATAAAGGGTTAAAATTACAGTCATACATTAAATAATAATGTTCTTACTTAACAGACATTTAAAAAACAGAAGCGTCAAATGTAATTTTATCCTACCGAAAATTACTTAAATCGTTCAATTTGCTTTAACTTGCTTTGTGATTAATAAATAAATGTTCAGATGACCCGATTTTGTTTCATTACTGTTGTCGTTTTTATAATTTCATGGAGGTTATTTTCCTCACAATATACTTTGTTTTTATTGAGGGTATTAGAAAAGGAACGAAGTAACTGCCTCCAGTAAAAAAGGGCAAGTAGGATTTTAAATAAATAGGTAAATTTGTATGTTTTTGTAACATTTTTTTTAATATTTGTTCAAAATAATCCTAAAAAGTTTTCCGCCTTATTCATGAGAGCATTTTTAACCTACGTTAAACGTTTTGCCTTTGAATTTTAAAAGAATGCTAATGTAACTGATATCTGATAATGTAATTGTATTATTTCAACTTGGTAAATGGTAATGATGCCATCAAATATATTTCAAAATGATGCTATACATTTTATATTATTGAACTATTATAAAAAATACAATGTATTAACTTGGTAAGCCCAACATAAACCCTAAAGCTATTAACACAAATAAATTTACTGCCTTGCGGTGGGAGTGCTTACATCTTATAACATATAATATGGACTATAGTGTATTAAATACCGCTGACCACGTCTAGAACCCTACACGAACAAACAACGCACCGATATGCAAATCTCAACCAGGATTTAGGAAATTCATTAAAAAGTTTAATTACGTAGACGACCTTATCACAGCATCTGCTATGCGCGTTCCGAATCCATTCGCGCATTCGTGTAAATATTTACATATTCACGAATTTGCTAATGGAGTTTACAAAGAAATGTTCATTTAAACTTTGGCACCAATTGGTAGCGTATAATCAGAGTATAGCTGACACTGGATAGCTATGTTAAAACACAAGTGACACCAAAGGAAATCTTTTATTCATCAGGACAATGCATAGGTACGATGCGAAAGAAAGTAGATGAGTGAAGTTTAAAAATTCAAAAATAGAGCAGTAGATTATTTAATTGCTTTACCGAAAACTTTGTTAAAACATAACGTTTGTAAAAATGTTAATACTATTCATGTCTGATACATAACATGTTATGTTATGTAACTTTCACTCAATGTAGTTTTCACAGCAAGATATTTTTCTCAATTCTATATTTCATTAGTTCAACTATATTGACTCTAAAATTAATATGTACTAACATTTTTATAGTCTATTCTACTCTTACAGTATGGTTATTTTCTATTTTTGGAATCATGCTCCAATCTGCATTTCAAAGGGCTTCGTTTTTCTCTCGTTTTTGCGTGTTTTACAAAAGGGAGCCAATTAATAAATTAATTACAAACCAAGCGGAAACTCAGCGTGACGTCGTGTATTTTTATAAAAGAAAGCATTCTTATATGAGCCTTTTAATTTTTCAGTTCTATAAGCGGTTATTTCGTATATTCCTATTTAACTATATCAAATAAATATTAATATTAAAAATAAGTTAGGAATAGATATGGTTCCTTAATTCTACTTAATTAGCCTGAAAGTATTGATTTATAAGCTGGGCTGATCCCTGAGAAAAGCACCGATAGCAATTTATTTCAAATGTGAACTTTATACTTCGTTTATATACATAAAAAGTTTTAAGTTCGTTGGTTGGATACATGTAGACATTAACATAGACATGGTCATTTTTTATTGGTAAAAATATTTACAAGACAACAAAAATTAGGTAAAAACATAGAAATAAAAAATTAAATGAGTAAATCCTATTAATATTATAATTATAAATAATATTAATTAATAAAAAAAATATTAATCCTATTAATATTATAAACGTGAAAGTTTGTAAGTATGTATGGATAGATGTTGGTACTCTTTCACGTAAAAACTACTGGACGGATTTTGATGAAACTTTGCAGTTATATAGGTTATACATCAGAATAACACATAGGGTACTTTTTACCGCGGAAAAACTTCTAATTCCCACGGGAAGCTGACTTCCACGCGAACGGAGTCGCGGGCGGCCACTAGTAATATATAAAGTGGATAAACATTTAATCAAGTTAAGATTTTTTTTACCGATGTTTTACCTCTTCGTAGAGCAATTATAAATGACGATGTGAGTAATGTACTTATGTCAAGTCGTAACCAACTTAGCTAATATGACACGTTTTACTCATATACGAAATATTGAAATACTGACAAGCTCTCACACTCTATTTATTTTAATACATGTCAAGTAAATCTTAGCAATCTTGTTACCTAAGTAACTGTAAGGGGCTGATGTCAATAATATACCTAAGCGTTCTATATATAATATTTATGTAAATAGAAGGCATACCATAGAAAATTGTATAGTATGTTTTATTGTATTATTAACAGATACATACAATAAATTTAATTTACTTACATTCTCAATTGTTAATAGTTTCTTCACAATTCTTCGTAAGTAATTTATCTTCAGATAGTCATTAGGTGCCGCCTTCCAGTCTCCGCTACTAAAGTGTTCATCTTGGTATTTATTTATTTCTAGTTCAATAAGAAACGCAATAAAGTTAAGTTAATCTATCAAGTTTACGGACGACGTAATTTGTAAGAAATAAAGGAACGCGCATAGTTTAATCCTTTCTAGAAAATGTATGTAATGTTTATTGTCAGATTCAACTTTCACTGACAAAGCATATTTTAGCTAAATATAGTTTCTAAATACGATTATGAATGTAAGGGTAAATCTTACAGAATTTACCGCACTGTGGTAAGACTGTAATAAGTTAGAGTTTGACATTCCTGACAGTAACTAATTAAACAAAATATTAATGAATACAAATTGGACTTGTTTTACTAAGTAATAGTTACTAACGAAATAATATCTAATGGAAACAGTAAGAACTTTGTCGTATGTCATAGCGGGTTGCACAGCGGGTGGAATCATTGTCTGCTAAAAAAAACTTTCCGTTAGTATATTTCACCGAAAATAACCCATTAATTTATCACGACCTTCGAAATGGAAAACAGTCGAACCGAAACCTTTTTATTTAGCAAAGTCCCGCGTAACTGCTTCTGAATTAAGTGAGTACTTACTCTCTAATTTAAACGTAAAATCCCACTTCACAATTCGTTAGCACTGCGTATTTTCTCTGGGAAACGCTAAAAATAAAAGGCTACTCGGCCGTTTGAGCGACGTTATCAAATCTGAGCCCTCGACAAACAACGGGGGATATCTCCTCTAAAACATCTGTTTGCTGGGATTATAAATACCTTAATTATACTTATTATGTTCTCTTTGTGATAGGCTTTTATTCTAGGAGCTTTCGGAAGTGACTTTTTGTGCTAGCAATCTGTATTCTGCTAACTAGGTTTCACAATAACGTAGACATAGTGATAAGATTATGTTGTAGTTCTGTTGCTGTAATTTTTGGTTACAGTATATTGGTTAAGTTAAGGTGTATTGTTACACCAAAGTTATTGTTGTTCATAATAAATAAACTCAGTTTAACTTTGCAATTATGGTAATTTAAAACATTGTATCAGTACCTATTTCTTTTAGTTAATGAAGGGGCACGGAACAACGCATAAAAACTAAGTGCATCAATCGGATTCCTTGTTATTCGTTTAACTGTTACCGCCACTTTACCTTTGTTGACCGAGTTCACATTGATGAATTGATTGGTAATTGAACTATTCTCTTTGTGGCTACTTATAACTACGTGCATAGTAGCAGAGGTATAACTAAACCAGTAGTTAATTATCGAGTTTAGTCTTTGATAGCATGTACGATAGTCAGAGTCAGATATACACTCTGCGATTTTAATATGTTACTGTTTACAAGACAGATCTCTTACTCTTTTTTGTCATTCTAAGAAGTCATTACCCACGTATTTCTTAATGTTTCATTTTAATCTGTGTATCCGTATCTGCATTATTAGATAAAAATAATTATTATTTGCTACTTAATAAGAATATGGATATAATAATTAAATACTCTAATAAATATTACCACAAAATATCTTAACATTTTTTTACCAGGCCGCGTAAAATCAAGGTAAAATAAGCACTTGAAAGTTATTTTAAAGTAAGCCTAGGTTTATCCAATTAGACTCATTAAAAAGCTTAACTATAATAATCGCTTAATTAAAATTATTCAACGAAAAAATCGAAAAGAAAAAGGAAAACTTTTAACGATCATTATTTTTAATTTTATTTTACTTTGATCATCATTGTTGAAACAAGTAAATTTACGGCTATACAATAGCATTTAAACAGCTTTATTTTATAAATTTCTTGGTTAATTAAAATTACATTGAGTTTTTGAAAAAAAAATTGAAATCACTTCACTCGTCTTTCATAATAATAAAGTCGCCGTATTTGATTGTGTGACAAAGATTACTAAATTAGTTATACGTAAAATGTTGTTTTCTTTAAAGTCAAGTCCTCCTCTCGATGCCTACAATAGAAATCTTCCTGTCACTATGTTATAAAGAGAGACATTTGCGTGTGGAAGTCCGATTATTTCTTGCTATCGTTGAACCACGTGGAAGCTGCCCACAAAGCTTCTTTGTAATATCACCGCTCTCTAGTAACCTCTCTTTAAAATGTAATGGAAACAATTTTTGGTGAGCTTCTTGCACTTTTTATACATTTTGGACCAATTTAGTGTTCGGGCTACGACTCTTGTATACATGAATTAGAAGTATAAAGAAGTATTAGTATAAAGAAGTTTTATGCCACTGAAAATCCATTTATATATTTGGAATGAATAAATGTGTTATGATCTACAATTTTTGTTGAAATATGTATATTATAAACTTACCGTTTCGCTCAAAATTCATTTTTTTGACCTTCGACCTTGAATAATTTTTTTTCCATACAGGTGAAAGATGGGGAACTTTCAAATTTAATTTTTAATCATATTCTTAACAATCATACTGATTTTCAGCTTGATGGGAATTTATGTACCTTCGCTCTCTTTTGTTATGTCTAGATTGACCGGACTATGTGTTATTATTCACTTTTGTTTGAGTCGTTTCTTTTGACTGCAAATAATATATCTATACTGAAATTAACGCATTTTTAATATAAGTTCAGGCAAAACTAGTGTGGTAAGAAACATGAAACTTTGTTACGAAGAAACACAAGAACACCTCTGGTTGCCAACTTACAGAATAAATATTTCATCACATTTTGTTTCACAAATTTCAACCACAATTTTCTGAGCACTTTATTAACATTTCAACCACATTCTCCGGATGTAGGTACTGTAAGAGACGAGAAACTTATACGTTGTAATATCTTTGTAAAATTACCTACAGACTAGTTCAACATTAAACAATATTGCGTCATCCAAAAAATTTGTATTATCTTTCGCAGTAATCTCTAAACCAGATAATTGGAATTCCACTGCGTAGTTCCCTCAGAGCTATTACTTGACGTACTTTCGCGTATTCAGTGTATATCGTATAATATGCAAATAAACCAGCGTGGCTTATAAGCCATGAATGGTGGTTGATTACATACATGCAAATTTGAGTTGTGGTGAAACGACAAATTCGCATAACGCTTGAGCTTCAATAATGCCTAGTTTGAAATCACTGCTCGTCAGTAATAAACTGATTATAATGACATGATTTACCCATTTTTTAAATAGGAAGCATATTATTCGTATAAGCTAAATCGTTTTTTTTAAAAACCCATAAGACTTCATAAACAGTTTTTAAATTAGAATACTTATATTATAGCATCCCAACATGACCATTTACTAGTCGGCGGAAGTAGCTTTTCAACCTGACGTGAATTTAAATGTTTATGCTAAATCACCTTTGATAAATCGTCCTCAACCGAAATGTCATCTCAAACGGTTTAAATTTTGCTTAAGTTCCGTTTAAGTGGTATCTTGGGTAAATTTTCTGTCTGTGAAGGCGAGATTCATTAGTTTCGAGAATTCTAGGGAATTTTTAATGATTACTTTACTACGTTCTGGGTTAATATAGGCCTTGCTACGTTTTATCTACGAACTATGACGACTACGACGACTACGCCGTAGAATCGTTCACGAAAATGGACAAAAGTTTTGGAAATCTAAAAATATGCAACGTTCTATTGATTTACGAAAATAAAGTTTTGTGCTTTACAAATAGGCCAGTAATAGGTAGTACATAAATCGTTGTTGTTTACATTATGAAATCAGACCTATGAAGTTAACAACCAAATTTATAAATAGTTCAGTTTGATGCTATAATATTTCGCTTTACTCTACATTATCGATGTTTGATCAGAAATAAATCAGGTAAGTACCAAATTGATATGAAGCGCATTCCAGACTTTTTAATGAGGCTCTTATATATTTTAAATATCAAATGCTTAAGAGGGCTTTTGTAATTGTCTCTGTCAGTTTACTTTAATCCAAAAGTAAAAAAAAATACAAAAATTTAGAAATTCTATGTTAAATAAGTCTGTCAAAATGTCTGAAATTCTACCAAAAACTATTTTTCCCAATTCCCTTTTTAAGTTTTGTCCGAGCTTCGCGTAAAATTGGACATTCAGCACAAAGGCTCGTGAAAAGTTTGTAAGTATGTCAAGTTGACGCCGTCGATGGCGTGTGTACATAATGAGGCTCTATTCACGACCCTGCCTCGTCTAGTGGCGAGACCAACCAATCACAGCCTTGTAATTATCCCCACCAAACACTGCCTTATTGAAGAAAGGGATCGAGGGGTAATCCCGTACTCAAATTAAGGAAAAGACGACAATCATTTGTTTAAGACCCTTACCGGCGAAGTTTGTACGAAGTCGTGACGTATAGGTAAATAGGAAATAAAAAACTTTAGTAGCAGCGTATTAATTAATAACCATGTTATCGTATAATAAAATAGTATCGAACGCGACAGGAAAATGTATTTCAAATTACCATTGAGCCGGAACCGAACGGCACAACTTTTGTTGTAACTACATTTCTTTAAATGTCTTGCAAAGTAAGACTTAATGATACGAAAAACCTAAACAAGGCTGCTTACAATTTAGGTCTCAAAGCTACTAGCTTGTGGTTTGGCAGGTCTTTAAAACTAGTTGTTTGTTTTGCATAAACAGTAAATTAGTTAACAAAAAATTTAAATTGGTATAAGATATCACATCACAAGTTGCCAACAGTAACCTAAAACTAAAGAGATCTATTTGTAAGAAGGTTTCCTGTTTCAACAGAATATCGACATTTAAGGAGAAAACTTGACAAATCTTGAACTGTGAGTTCGGTCTGTCAATAAACTATGTTTAGGAGTGCAAATAAGTTTTTAATACAGTTGCTCAAAAAGTGGCGTATTGCAGGGACGTATAGCGTTCGGGATGTGGGCTATTACACACGCGTGCTTTTTTTTTACCTTTCCCGCACTCGTGCGTTCTCTTTCCCAACTGTCAAAATAATGTCTATTAAAAAGAAAAATTAACCAACCATGAAGTTTTTACTAAAAAAAAAAAAACAAAGAAGTTTTTATGATTCATGTTAATACTTACGTAGCGTAGGTAAATTTCTAAAAAAAGCTACTAGTTTGTTTCGATATCAGATTTAATGATTTGATTGAAGTAATGTGGTTGGTTTCATTTCATTTTATCTCATTAAATTTCATTTTCATTTCATATCAATAAAAAAAATCTACTAAAGACTTGGCTGTATGGGCATAGTAACCTTTGCCTACCAAATGGGTGAAGAAAAAATGGCGCCATTTTCAAAATGAGTTATTTCGACATTTACGATCCTAATTTTATATTTTATTAAATTGCTTTATTTTTTCGCAACTGTATTAAAAATAGTCGTTCAGTACACGTGCGGAACCGTCATTGCAACTCGTCCGCTCCTGTCAACCCTCGCCTTCGGCTGTGCCTCGGCTCGGGTAGACATTTGTCGGGACTCGTTGTAATGACAGCCTTTCCACACTTGTATTGAAATATACTATTTTAATACAGTTGCTCAAAAAGTGGCGTATTGCAGGGACGTATAGCGTTCGGGATGTGGGCTATTACACACGCGTGCTTTTTTTTACCTTTCCCGCACTCGTGCGTTCTCTTTCCCAACTGTCAAAATAATGTCTATTAAAAAGAAAAACTAACCAACCATGAAGTTTTTACTAAAAAAAAAAAACAAAGAAGTTTTTATGATTCATGTTAATACTTACGTAGCGTAGGTATATTTCTAAAAAAAGCTACTAGTTTGTTTCGATATCAGATTTAATGATTTGATTGAATTAGTGTGGTTGGTTTCATTTCATTTTATCTCATTATATTTCATTTTCATTTCATATCAATAAAAAAAAACTACTGAAGACTTGGCTGTAACCTTTGCCTACCAAATGGGTGAAGAAATAATGGCGCCATTTTCAAAATGAGTTATTTCGACATTTACGATCCTAATTTTATATTTTATTAAATTTTCACAACTTTATTTTTTCACAACTGTATTAAAAATAGTCGTTCAGTACACGTGCGGAACCGTCATTGCAACTCGTCCTGCCTGTCAACCCTCGCCTTCGGCTGTGCCTCGGCTCGGGTAGACATTGGTCGGAACTCGTTGTAATGACAGCCTTTCCACACTTGTATTGAAATATACTATATTTTTCGTTATATTTAAGAGTATGGAGTTAATTTAGGTAAGAGGATAAAGTTGTTTTGTGTTACTCAATCTATGTATTGTAGCTTAAGCGGTTACAATAATTTGTACATCGGTAAAATCTCTGTAGCGTTTATTATGGTTCACTTTGTATTGCTCTGGTACAGAAAGAAGATATGAACTTGGTAACTCTTTATACTGTATACTGTGAAGTCTTTGAATACAAATCGAATAATAAAAAAAATGTTATTAGGTACCTAAATCCTAAGTAACGAATAAAAATTAGTAAGCTTGTAATGTCCATCTGTGTAATGGAAAAAGCTGCATAAACGTGCAAAATGCGCCAATGCCTGAAAACATCGTTGTAGGATGGAATCAAAAAAATAGTTAACTTGATTTTTTTTTTTTAAACTTTTTAAAATATCGATAATACATTTTTTTTGTTTGTTTCACCTGCTTACGAAAAACTTTTGATCATTCGACGAAGTTATTAAAAGTTTGTAAATATAATAAAAGTTATACCCAAAGTCCGTGAAAGCCACTTCAGTTCCGACTTCGATACTCGAAGGAATTCAATATAAAGTAGGTTGGTTATCCAATACTTTTTTACCAATAAAACTTTCCATTTATTGAACTACATATTTTAATTGTGTTGCGAAGCTATTTGACTTTGTGTTATTATGTTCTTCTCAAAAGATATCAGTTTTACTAATTGGCATTTTTGTAGTGTTTTTTCAACTTAAAAACACTACAAAACTAGTTATTTAGAGCTATAAAATAGCATTACAAAGTATTTTCACTAAGTAACTAGCGTCAGCTTCCATTCATTCATAATACACTAGGTCCTTCATTTTTGTGAAGAATAGCTATGTAATAGATAAGGTATTACTTACCCTTCGAAGTATTATTACCTATTTATTAAATATATAAATTTCGGTCGCCTAGGTAATGAAGTGAAAATTTGACGAAGTTTGTCAATTGACTTAAGTAATATAGTAAAAGCAAAATACTAGAATACCAAGCGTTCCCTACTATAATCTTTTACTCAGCAACTTTTTATTACCCTTTTTATAGCTTATGCCCTTATATTTTCTCAGCCCCCGATTTGAAATTTAATCGATCACACCTTTAATACTCAAAAAAAACATTTATGATGAACTCAAACTTCCCAGTCTTCATAAGTTTTTAAAGCCAATAAATACACTCAAGTTTAAGAGCTCTAACTTACACTGACTTCTATAATAATCTACTGATAATAACTTACCCATGTCGACAGTAATTGGTGCCATCCGCACCATCATGGTGACCAGCCTCCATAGAATAAAAAATCTACAAAGTTACTAACCACACTCAAGTTCAATGGGCCCTAACTCACACTGACTTCTATTTTAATATATATCCACTGGCAATAACTTCCCCACGTCATCTATGAGTGGTCCCATCCGCAGCATGTTGAAAACTAAGTACTCCATTCAATTCAAAAATTCTTCAACTGCATCGAATTTCTAAAGGTCGTAAATACCACTGCCATCTAATTTGGTCTCTACCCACTTACCCATATCATCTGTGAGTGGTGCCATCCGCAGCATGTTGATAACTACTCCATTCAATTCATAAATTCTTCAACTGCATCGAATTTCTTAAGGTCCTAAATACCACTGCCTGCTAATTTAGTCTCTATCCACTTATCCATATCGTCTATGAGTGGTGCCATCCGCAGCATGTTGAAAACTACTCTTTTGAATGCATAAATTCTTCAACTGCATCGAATTTCTAAAGGTCGTAAATACCACTGCCTTCTTGATGTAGTCTCTATCCACTTACCTATATCATCTATGAGTGGTGCCATCCGCAGCATGTTGATAACTACTCCATTCAATTCATAAATTCTTCAACTGCATCGAATTTCTAAAGGTCCTAAATACCACTGCCTTCTAATTTAGTCTCTTTCCAATTACCCATATCGTCTATGAGTGGTCCCATCCGCAGCATGTTGAAACTAGCCTCCATTCTTCAACTGCATCGAATTCCTAAAGGTCGTAAATACCACTGCCTGCTAATTTAGTCTCTATCCACTTACCCATATCGTCTATGAGTGGTGCCATCCGCAGCATGTTGAAACTAGCCTCCATTCTTCAACTGCATCGTATTCCTAAAGGTCCTAAATACCACTGCCTGCTAATTTAGTCTCTATCCACTTACCCATATCGTCTATGAGTGGTGCCATCCGCAGCGTGACGCCAACCAGCAGCAGGCACAGGAACAGCAGCAGACACGCTGTCACCATGATGGTGTAGCGAGCTCGGCGAGGCAGCTCGTCGGGGTCCAACACCTACATATATTAATTATTTTTAATGTAGTGCGTGGTAGCCTAGTGGCAACAGGAACGGTCTACTATACCGAAGATTCCAGGTTCGATCCCCACTAGGGTGGATCGCTAATTTGGTGTTTTTAAAATTATGTACATGTTTAGCACGCACTAATGGTGAGGGAAAAACATCGTGAGGAAACCCACGTGATTGGATGATAATCCATCATGTGAACCACCAACCCGCAGCGAGCCAGCGTGGTGGATTACGGCTCAAACCCTCTCGCTATCCGAGAAGGAGTTCTGTGCCTGGCCTGTATGGGACATATATAGGCAATTTTTTTTTTATGTATGTACATTCGAGTGTGTGTGTGAACAGTTAGAATTTTAAAACTTTGCTAAAGAAGTAAATAGTATTTCATATAAATATTAACTAGCTTTCGGAAAATAGAACAAGGAAAAACAGCCGTCAATAATAAAAAATACAAAATAATAAAATTTAAATTTTTTACAGATGTATTACTTAAGTACGTATAAGCAATACCAAAAAAAATATAACAGATATGACCTGAAAAATAAAAATAAGGTGCGCCTGAAAAATAACGCCATCTATACTCGTTTTCCCACACCATGAAAAGTTGTAAGGAAATATACTGAACAACCTAACAGCCCGCTGAAGTAGCGTTTTTCTATGTTCTTGGTTTACAACTAGATGGCGCTTCTTGCACTAAGTTAAAAAGGTTCGCTTCATCCATGTTGTCATGCATGATTCTACAAGTGTCCAACATCTACATCAGTGTTGCCCTTCGGACGTAGTTAGTTAAATAATATACAGGGTGGAATTTTTTAACGCCACCTGGAGGGAAAGTACAGTAAGTACTGGAGATAGACAATTTTGCTCAAAGGAAACATTAATTTATTTTTAAAAATAAAAAAAAACTGCATTCACAGATTTTCGAAAATGTTCTTCCCACATTTCACTACACTTCACACCCGGGAATCGAACTGGCTAAAAGCTGAAAAAATAACACCCTGTACTTTTATGACATCGATCGATGGAGTCAACCATAAGGATGAAATCTCTCTAACACACTTGGTAAATTAAACACAAGGAAAACCATGAAATCTAAACTTATTCATTAAATGGAATAAGATAAAGCTCTTTCAGTTTTTTAAGAAGATTTTTGCACCTGTTTGTAACTGGCTAGAAATACAACATTTAAATATGGAATATTTGAAAATAGAATAGTGAAATAAAACACCCTGCAATAGTTTTTGTTATACATTTTGATTATAAAAGTTATTTCTTTGTCAGCTCATTGTGATAATTATGGCTTATCAAGAACTATTTAATTTAATGGAAGCTTATTTATTAAATCACAAAGATGTGAATTTAGCTCTGCGGTGGTATGGAGAGAGATATCGCGATCGCCAAGTATCAACTCGATTTGTTTTGAAGATAATGATTGATAATTAAAAAAAATGGTAGTTACAAAAGGCAACAGCAACTACCTCAGCAGCTAGCTAGCAGCTATTCCGATTTTGATGTGAGTGTTTTAATATACTTTGAAGCATATTCAAAGGCTTCGAGCAGAGAAGTTGCCGAAGAAATTGGAACCACTCTCACTCGCGTAGGTACTTAAAGTGCTGAAAAAGTATAAGCATAATGTTATTGTGAAGGTTGGTCAAAAATTGCATCTTGGAGACTAAAAGAGACGACTACAATTTTGACAAAACATTCTAACAGAAGTTGACCGTAACCTCACTTTTTTGAGTAACATTGTATGGAGTGACAAAACCAAATTTAGTAATAACGGCATGTGCAACCGCGGCAATAACCATTATTGGTCTCGAGTGAATCCTGCTCGTGTTCATGAAACTAACAGTCAGGTAAGATTCTCTTTTAACGTCTGGTGCGGAATTATGAGAAATACAGTTGTGTTAGTTAATGTGTACGAAGGTCATCTAAACACCGTCAAGTATCTTGAAATACTGGACCTCTTACAAAATGAGATAAATGTTTTACCCGAGGAAGAGCGAAACCAAGTAATTCGAGAGCAAGATGGTACTTCGGCACATTTTTTTTTTATTAGAGAACCTAGAAAACGAGCAAGCGGGTCACGTGATGGTAAGTGATCACCGCCGCCCATATACACCCACAATGCATTGAGGGTGCGTTGCCTTTAAGAAAATTGGGCACCGGATATCGCACTCACCGAACGAAACGCAGGAACATCGTCCCTACTTCACGTCGGGTTTCTGTGCGACGGTGGTATGTCACCGGTCGAGTCAGGCCAGTAATCGCCGCAGACAGAGCCTACAGCTAGACTCTACCACTCTCGAAACATAGACATAACAGCAGAATCAGCACTGCCTATGATAATAACCATTTCAATACCTGGATTGGTCTAAACGGCACAATCAGATGGTCTGCGAGATCACCAGATCTTACCCCTTTAGATTTTTTATGGGGATATGTAAAAAAACTAATTTACCGAAACTCCTATAGAACTGTAAATGAATTAAGAGCTGAGGTGAACAATACTATTTTGGATATTCATCACAACTCGATATTAAAAGTTACTGGAAGGAAATGAACTCCTTAAAAGAATAAATGTGTGCATCCAACAAAATTGAACTAGTTAGTTTTGCTTTTTTTGTTCAATTAAAGAAGGTTAGTTAAGTTAGAGTTAATAATAATAAGTTGTATAATAATGAAATAACAGATTAAGTTAAAGTTATTAAATTTCTCTTAAAAGATAACTAAAAGAACTTTATCATATTCCATTTAATGTATAAGTTTAGATTTCATGGTTTTCCTTGTGTTTAATTTACCACGTTTGTTAGAGAGATTCAATCCTTATGGTTGACTCTATCGATCGATGTTATAAAAGAACACGGTGTTATTTTTTCAGATTTTACCTGGTTCGATTCCCGGGTGTAGCAAGCAAATTTTCGAAAATCTGTGAATGCAGAGCTTTTTATTTTAAAAAATAAAGGAATGTTTCCTTTGAACAAAATTGTCTATCTCCAGTACTTACAGTACTTTCCGTTCAGGTGGCGTTCAAAAATTCCACCCTGGATCTCAATATTCTACTATAGTTGAAACCTTGGTAATTAGAAACTGCTTGTTTTGTTTTTTGTGACGTCTTTCTGTCATTCCCATATCAAAAGCTATCTACCATACGTGACCATACACCTACCATTGTTTTTTGAGACGCAAAAACATGGATAATAGTTTCCATAGTTACACAAATAACTAAGCATCAAAGGTTAGTAGAATGAAGTTAAATGAGTTAGGCCGTTGTACGAGTAAACTACCAAATTTTTAATCACCATTCATTAGGGGGTGCTGACGTTTATAATTTAATCAAATCAAATTAGACCTTGATTAAAATACGCAAGTACAATAACAATTATCCACAGATTATCTCATGTCTAGCGAGAGATTGTAATAGTGTCTGACTAAAGATAGGTTCCTAACGTCATGTCTAATATTATCTATTATTATTTTTTTATCGTTTATTTCCAAAACAATTACAAAAAAAATTTAAAAAAAATCACCTCACTGCAGAAGCCACGCAGGGCTTATTTAAGTGACGGTTGGTCGTCTACATAATGTAATTTTAGTTTAATTTTAAATTTAACATCACAATTTAGGTACATTTCTTGCAATTTGTAAGGCAGATTGTTAAGGTACAGCGGTATTAGATTGGGTCGGTGACATGTATGGATTTTCAATTTTAATATAATTTTTTCCATACATTGGCGAAGGTGTCCGAGATTTTTTGGTCCGAAATGTCACCGACCCATTAGATTTACATTGGTACGTTTACCATATACATTGTTACTTCGCGGTAGGTTAAATCTGTTTATGGGGTCCAGGTTTCTTAAATGAGAAGGCCTAGTGTGCTCGCGTTACAACACATTGCGGGGACATCCAGTCAAAATCAAAAATTTCACCTTATCAAATATATTGATTACTTTGCAGTATTTAAATATTTCCCTATCGACATTTTTATATTTCTTTTTTATGTTTGCTGGAAAATTGTTTTTAAAATCCTAAGTTGTAAGGTATAGATGTCTTCCAGGTATGTTTTAAATGTCCTACCGTAACTGTCAAGGCCATGACTTAATACAGAGTCTGCTAGTGCCATATATAACAACCTTAGGGTTTTAAACGGCAATTTATTTCTTAGTATTACAATTTTACTTAATACGGACCGGAGTTTATTACACACATGATCTTTATGTGATTTCCAATTAAGTCTGTTGTCTATTGTGAGACCAACGTACATGTGGCAGTCGGGTAAATCTAGGCTAGGACATAGACAGTGAGAGTCCTCTGCGGAGCTATGTAGGCATTCATGGCTGTGTGCAGTCACCGTGGGGGTTACTGCGGATGGATTGTGCGACGAGTGCAAGTGGACTAATTTAGTTTTTGGTGGATTACTAATCAGTTTTATGTCGTGTGACCATTTACACATTAAATTAAAATTCGTCTGTAGTATTTGTTAATTGTTTCTTGCGTTTATTATTGCGCTTGTTGTCTACCCATTATGTAGACGACATTATTACAAGCTTTGGGTCCAAAGCCCCCTATTTCTCTCTCTGTATAGACGACAGGCAACTTACATGTATGACCTTTTTTTTTGTTTTCGCGGGGAAATGCATTTACGCACCGTACACCCGTAATGGGGTGACGGGGGGCGTGTGTGGGACTCCCAGCTGAGCCACCGACATGTCGCCCAGGGGACTACCCACTAAAACCCCGCGGTGCTCCGTCTTCGCCTTTGTGGTGGAGTCGTGGGACCGGCCTTGGGAACTTACATGTATGACCTTGGCCTGTTCGTCGATGGCGCTGACGAGCAGCGTGCGGTGTTTCCTCGGTTTGTGCGCGTGCGTCGACCGCCGCCGTCGCCGCCGCCGCCGCCTGCGCCGCTCCATCTCAAACTCTTCCGGACTTTCGATGTCACTGGAATAGATCGTGGATTCTATTAGTTTTGTAAGGTTGATTATACAGGGTGTAAAAAGAATGCTTCCGAAAACTAACACTGGGCATTGCTGGAAGGGGTGTTCAATAAAAATAAAAATAAAAGATTTTACAAATATTATTTTTTTACCTAATTGTGCCACATCATTACATAGTATCATTCCAAGTCGCTAATTGTATGTGTGTAGTTTCAGGCTTCAGAAATGGAAATATTTACACCCGTTATTTTTATTTGATCAATAGATTACAAGGAATAAATATAAATTAATTAAAAACAATAACAGAAAAAGGTGAATTAGTCTTATTACAAAGGTACGTTCCCTTAGGATACCTTCCCACCTAACCATTTTTGTATAAAAAGTAATTGTTTTTGTTTAATATCCATCGTCATGATTAAAATACTTTTAATACCTACACATAAAATTGTATTAAATCAATAACTACCATCCCATTCATAAACCCAACCTATTCGTAAGTACCCACCCTCGATATTGTAGTTTCTTGTGCTTGTGCCTGCTAATCTCGTGCTCGCACCAGTGGGAGGGAGGCAGCTGGTCGCCCGGAGTACCCACCATCGCCGCTTCGTCTCCTGGAGTTAAAGGAATTTCGTATGAATATTAATAATATTTCATTAATGACCACTGGGGCTGTCGCGTAACTCACAGGTTCGTCAATTCAACCGTAATTTAACTTAGGCTGCTCGTAAGTAAGAGAGGGGGTTTGCCTAAGTTACCATGAAAGTGTTGCAGAAGAAAGCTGCCGTCTGACCCTTATTTAGTTTTTCCAGTACCTAACCTTAAACCTTACCTTAACTTCCCTTAAAGACCAACGTGATGAAAAGAGTGATCTGAGATCTCTAGGTGATAAACTTTACTATAACGAACAGTGCTGCATAAATAGATGTGATAATTTTACCAAGAAATAAAGTTTTATAGTAGTAACTATGTCTCCACAACATAGAAAAACTTTATTAAATTGTAATAATTATTAGGAAAATAGTAATTGTAGAAAAAGACACGGACCTCGAGTCTGTGGAGATTGTACTTTTCTATAATAAAGAAAAAAAACTTTATTCAAACCTTCAGACTACTTAACATTTACTACATGTTTATTCATTAAAGTATCCCCTATTCTATTCGGCCACTAGGTCGTTTTCCGGTCGTATATTTTCAATCTCCCGAAGCAGCGTTTTTCGATGAAACCTCTTTTCGGCATGTCGTAAAGGTGAATAATCAACCCAAATCCCTGAGGCTCCAGATACCACTACAATTTTTTGTGCTATATTAACTGTTTTTGTGCTTTATTTGTAAACAATTTTCCGTAAGAGTTTTTCCATTGGTTTTTGGAAAATTCACAAAATATTAGCATTTTAGAAGATACTTTAAATACTAACTTTCCTTTATTATTAGTATTTGCAATGTTATCCATTCTTACAAAATGTTATGCAAAGTGGATCCATTCACAATAAAATATTTAACAGTTTTAAAGTGTCCTAAATTAAAGGGCATGTTACTGAAAACCATCAGCCCAGTTTCTGCATCCAACGATATTGAGAAAAACAATACAACAAGCTACTAAAAAGTTTTCAAACATAAAGTTCATTCGAGTAGGTATGTGAAAATTACGTCAGACTGAATAGGTAAATCGATAAATTCACAATTAAGGTATTGATTCCTTTGTTTGAGTAGCATCAACTTATGTGAGACTAATTTTGATAGTTTAATAATGCAAAGGGGCATTAACTTAACTATCGAGCCATGTACTCAAGAGGGATTATTTAATTGTAGCAAAACATTAGCAATTACTTACTTTACTTTAAAAAAAATGTGGCATTAAAGGTAATCATGGGATACTAAATAAGCACAATCTATTAGAATGCCATTCCAAAGGCAAATGGCTCTGTTCACGTTAGCTTAGTTAGTTATTTTAACAATATCCATAGGTTTGGGTCACGGGCCACTTAAATAGGAGGTTTAAATTAATGGATCGTAGAATTAATAATTGCTTAGTTATTATTGACATAAGATAGTAAAGTTTAACCATTGCGTTGGCAATAGCTTCGTTTCTTTTGTGTTTATGATAATGTTTATATAAATAGTAATCAACTTTAAATCATTAGGTTTTATTACTTTTTTTTATAAAGAGAATGAAACCCAGTTCATATATTTTTTCCGTTTTCGAGTTCGTTCAACTGAGTGCTTCGGTAGAGACGGCAACAAGGGATTTTTTTAAGTGCGTAAAGAAATATGACCTAGCTTTGCTTTATATGCGCTTTCATATAGTACTGATAACAAGGCGGTAAAGTTTCTGAGTTTGAATGTGCTCTTAAAGTATTTCCTTACCTATTAGAAAGCTGCAGTGTCAGATTATGTTACTTTTATTCACGATAGTAAAGCTGCGGGCGGAAGGCTAGTCCGTAATTTAATTATACATGTCCACTGTAGGTAACTGTCGTACATAACAGCCTTACTGGCGACTAACTTTTGCTATCATCATCATTACATGGTTAAAATAAACTAAGCCGCTATTCGTGTTATTCTATCGTGGTCCACTGACATCAGTGGCATATTATAGAAGTCGTAATATATAGCGCCGCGTCCACTGTAGCCAAATATGTGCTATTACATGAAGGAGAAAGTTTATTTTTACAGAGTATTGTACAGTACCACATATGTACAGGACCCTGGGCGCTACGATACCGATGGCGCTTTGGTTGATACGCTTATTTAAATGAATGCCACTTTATTTAGGGTGTTTAGCACGTTTTTAACCATGAAATTAAATGTAGGTATGTTCTGCTGAATGTGATGAAATTGGCTCATTAAAACACTATTGATGACGTAAACAGGTGAGTGTTTTAAAATTCGACTACAGTGGATGTGGCGACGTATATAACTATGGCTTTACAAACGAATATCTAAAAAAGTTATTTTTTACATCATCCTGTATTTTGTAAACAAGCCGTCAAAACTTGCTCCCGCGCAAAGCTTGGTCTAGACACTAGTCAATTCTAAATAAGATGCTGTGTAAACTGACCGTCAGCCCCATGGCTGGCGAGCAGCAAAGCCCGTAACAAATCAATTTATAACCCGACAACAAGACTATGTTTACTGACCGTCCGTCCCATGGTTAGAGAGCAGCAAAGCCCGTAACAAATCATTTAAAACCCGACAACAAGACTATGTTTACTGACCGTCCGCGCCATGGCTGGCGAGCAGCAAAGCCCGTAACAAATCAATTTATAACCCGACAACAAGACTATGTTTACTGACCGTCCGTCCCATGGTTAGAGAGCAGCAAAGCCCGTAACAAATCATTTAAAACCCGACAACAAGACTATGTTTACTGACCGTCCGCGCCATGGCTGGCGAGCAGCAAAGCCCGTAACAAATAAATTTACAAGCCCATAACAAGACTATGTTTACTGACCGTCCGCCCCATGGCTGTCGTCGTGTGACGTCTATTAAATGAGTAGGATTTATCTCCTTAAACACTTAGCAGTCCTTATTATAACAAGACCTGTTTAATTCTTCAAAACCTGTTCTTACCTGTGTAATTGTGAAAAACTGTTATTGGCTTTTGTATAAATACACTTGTTTACTGTCTTTATTTACTAAAAGCTGTTGTTTTTCCTATGAAATAAATAAATAAATAAAGACTATGTTAACTGACCGTCCGCGCCATGGCTGGCGAGCAGCAGCAGCAGCGGGTGCGGGCGGCGCTGCTGGCGCAGCGCGCGCGCCTTGCGCTCCAGCAGCGCGCGCAGCACCGCCTGCAGCCGCGCCGCGCCGCCCTCCTCCGTGCACACCGCCTTGTCGACCGTCTGCAACATACCACCATTCACCATTAGACTGGTACTCGACATGCCAAGTCAGCCCCTCTACCGCGTAACTAGCGTCGATTTGAACTCGACGTCAACAACTGTTTTCTGTTCGACAATGGCGGGTCTCTAGCCAATGAAAACAGTTGTCGACGTCGAGTTCAAATCGACGCTAGTTACGCGGTAGCCCCGCAGGTGCCTAATAGGAAGGCGGCTTGAAAAATACTGACAGTAGGGTGGCCACTACCCTACAGGAACCACGTCAAAGGCCCTAAAAAGGCGGTTCCCAAAAAACTCTGACACTAGATTAATATGTGCTGCAAAGCGCATATTCATCACACGATGAAGAAGACGAAGACCATCAGCCCATCTACCGCGTAACTAGCGTCGATTTGAACTCGACGTCGACAACTGTTTTCATAGGCTAAATTGTTAACAATGGCGGGTCTCTAGCCAATGAAAACAGTGGTCGACGTCGAGTTCAAATCGACGCTAGTTACGCGGTAGCCCCGCAGGTGCCTAATAGGAAGGCGGCTTGAAAAATACTGACAGTAGGGTGGCCACTACCCTACAGGAACCACGTCAGAGGCCCTAAAGATGCGGTTCCCAAAAAACTGTGACACTAGATGAATATGTGCTGGCAAAGTGCATATTCATCACACGATGAAGAAGTAGAAGACCATCAGATATGTCTGGTTGTTTTAAACTCTGTAATGTGCATAAGCACTTTGTAGGAAACTTATGTAGGCTGGAATACTGGCAGCTATTGTTTTATATTAATTAAATAAATTCTAAAGAAGAAACAATGAGATATTGACAGCATCCTTCCAGACTCAGTCATATTTTCGTGCTCGGACTGTGGGCACATAACATTAAAATCACTTTTATGCTTTGAATATAAAGCTTTAAAAAAGATTAAAATCTTTGATTTCTCTCTCACGTTTCCCCCAAACGTTAGTTGGTGGAGGCGCCGTATCGAGTACCGCGGGTACTGTCGCGAATAAAATCAGTGCTTTTCAGGGATAGACACATGGTAGCGTGTCCAGCCAAGTGCAGCTACAACTACGTATACAAGAATATTACTATACGCTGATATACGCTACGAAAAATTGGAATAATATTGGATATTGACTGGAACTCAAGAAGCATAGTATACAGATAAGTACCTACAAATACACTATAGGTACACATTCCAACATGGAAACATTTGACGGCGTTTCTTCTCATATTGATGTTTTTATTAAGCAGTACAATGCATTAGCAGCTTTAAACTCCTGGAATGACAATACCAAGGCCATTTTAATTTTAAATTATTTATCGGGGCCTGCCCTCAATTATTTTCACACCATCAGTGATGATTCTTCAACTTTTGAAGATATAGTAGAGGCTTTGAAGCAAGAATTCACCTCAGATCCGGATTACGCCGCTCAATTTTATTCAAATCGGCAAAATCATGATGAAAAGACAGTAGACTTCATCTACCGAATGTCATTGTTGGCTAAAAAAGCTGGAATTACATCAGATGAGAAGATAATAAAACAAATTTTGAAATCTTTAACTTTTAATAATAGAACACGATATGCAACACATGTATTTAGTGACTTGACTGCATTTAAAAAAGCAGCATTGCAAGAGGACGAGATTTTGAATTTACAACCAAAACAATTGGCGTTGCCGGTCAAGATACAGACATTAGGGAACTCTGGTTCCTTCAATCATACTTACTCGCGGGGTGACGGTGCCCAGAATGTGCGTTTAACACATCCACCCCGTCAAATCAGTGATAACTTTTCTACACCATGGTCGTCAAGAACTCCACATGTTCCGGAGCGCCATGTACAACCCAAGGGAGCTTCATACTCTGCTAGAAGAAGCGCTGGTGATGAAGCAGGAACAAGCAGGCCGCCATTTTCGCAACCACAACAGCGGTATAATTTAAGGAATAGACAGCCACCTTCTCAAGACGTGCGAAATGAGCACCCAAATGCTCGGCGGCGCTAGGACAGGGAACCACACTAGCGACCGACGACAGAGAAGGTTCCACTACAACGCCCTATGTAGAAGTGAAGATGTGCGGTATCACCACGTCCGCATTATTGGATAGCGGTGCCAGTCTTTCGGTCATGTCGGAAGATTTTTACTATAAAAATATAGATAAGTTTGTACATAATAATATTGTAAATAGTAGCGTAGATAATAAAAAGCCTGTATTGCGTGTTGCGAATGGCAAATTACTTGAACTAACGTTTGGGGGAAACGTGAGAGAGAAATCAAAGATTTTAATCTTTTTTAAAGCTTTATATTCAAAGCATAAAAGTGATTTTAATGTTATGTGCCCACAGTCCGAGCACGAAAATATGACTGAGTCTGGAAGGATGCTGTCAATATCTCATTGTTTCTTCTTTAGAATTTATTTAATTAATATAAAACAATAGCTGCCAGTATTCCAGCCTACATAAGTTTCCTACAAAGTGCTTATGCACATTACAAACTCGCAATCCTACTAATTATATACGTGAAAGTTTGTGATTATGTATGGATGTTTGTTACTCTTTCACGTAAAAACTATTGGACGGATTTTGATGAAACTTTACAGTTATATAGATTATACATCAGAATAGCATGTAGGGTACTTTTTACCGCGGGAAAAATTATCATTCCCACGGTAAACCGACATCCGCGCGAACGGAGTCGCGGGCGGTCACTAGTAAGGTTATAAACGTACAATAATTTTGAGAATTAGTATTTTGAAATCGTTTCCATTTTTACAGTTAATTCAATTTAAAATAGCTGTTTGAAATGAATTCCAAGAGAAGAAGGTAAGTATCTACATAAAAAACAACTATCAACGTCGCACTTATTTAGCTATAATGAATTTCCGTACAAAATGAATTTCACGAAAAATACATTAAAAATACAACTTTATTGCTCTAGTAACTTAGTAACAAACAAATAACTTTGTTATATGGGAATGGGGTTCTTTTTCTTTCCCGCGTTAATACCAGAGATATTGTAGAATTCTAATGGTAAAAGAATTTCTCAAATCGGTCCAGTAGTTCCGGCGTTACCAGGAGTATTCCATTCAAACAAACAATCAAATATTTCCTCTTTATAACATAAGTATAGATGTCGGACATTACCTATATTAGCTTCAAGATCAAAGACCACAAACAATCAAGGTATATACGCAAAGACTAATTGTATTAGTCCTCACTTTCTCGATGGATTAATTAACAAGCCATGGTATACACGTTTCCAGTGATAGAACTGTCCTCTAACTCGAATATCAATACCTTTGAAAGGTATCGGTGTTGGAACTCTTAAACGAAATCGGTTTTCGAGTCGCAATCGCGTAAAATTTCGAATGAAATTGCTGAATACAGCAACTAACAAACGCAGCAACATCATTCAGCAATTTCATTTAAAATTTTACGGGATTGCGACTCGAAAACCGATTTCGTTCAAGATCCCAACACCGATACCTTTCAAAGGTATTGATATTCTACTGGTTCGTACTAACTTCGGTGGACGGCTGCCGCATGTCGAGTCTGCGGCCTGCCCATGTGGCCTCTCATCGCCGCGCGCTGCCCGCTACCGCGCCCGCCTCTCCACCTGCTGGCAAAAAAAAATATGCATGACGATGGGAAAACCGATTGTTTTACGAGTGGTAGAGTCTAGCTGTAGGCTCTGTCTGCAGCGATTACTGGGCTGACTCGACCAGTGAAATACCACCGTCGAACAGAAAACCGACATGAAGTAGGGACTATGTTCCTGCGTTTCGTTCGGTGAGTTTGGTATCCGGTGCCCAATTTTCACAAAGGCTGAGCAACACACCCCCAACACCCAGTGTTACCATCAGATGACCCGCGTGCTCGTTTGCTACCTATCTATCTATATATATAAAAATGAAACCCGTTTTCCTTGGTCACGGCATCACGCGTAAATGACTGGACCGATTTCACTAATTCTTTTTTTGTTGTATTTGTTATTATTAGGAGAAGGTTCTTACGGAAAAAAATATCAAGAAAATCTCTCAGAAATATTGAAAAATATACATTTAATTTTGCATATTTTAAAAAACGCGCGTAACTTATGACAATGTCATTCACAGCCATAGATTATATTGAAAGAGCATCGTTTGTTTTGCTGTCATCGTTTGTTTGGCCGTCATCGTTTGTTTTGATGGTTTTTTGGTGTTTGTTAATCACGGTAAGTTCACAGCTTCATATTGATTTTTAGTAACTTTTGCTGACTACACAATAATACAGTTTGGTATACATGGTTATACAGAAAATGTATGAGAGTTAAAAAAAAATAGCAGGGCTATTTAGGTGATCTGACGTAGATGGGAAACCTAATTTAGGGTGTATTGTGTTGGTAAGTAACGTCATAGACTCATTGTATTTATAAAACCTGAAAGCGTAGTTTTGTTCCCATTTTGACAATTCGCGGCTTTACAATACATACATTTAAAAAAATATTATATACACATGGAAATGATTACGTAAGCATTAAAAATACCTGCAAATATATAAAAATCCAGTTGGGGCCATAGAGTTAGTTCATAAGGTAATGTTAACTATGAAGTAGATGGATGGTATTTCAATGGAGCCTGCCTTAGAGCTTTTGGATAATGACTGGATATTGACAGATGCTAGGATTTCAAGAGCTCTTAGCCTAACTAAGCTACATTCTATAGCTTCAAGAGAATTATGACCATTAAATTCAGTATTGATAACCAACTCAATATACATAACTCACGTCAATTATAGCTTTAAAACGTTTCATAATGACGCAAAAAAAAACTTTTTATAAAACATGGAAGTAAAAAAGTATTTGTGCAATAAATTAAGTCAACCTATGGAAATATAGTATCTGGATATATAATGAAAATATTTCCGTTGCTAAATTGATAGACCAGAAATTTTGGTATGCCATAAATTGAAAACATGCACAGGTCCTTACCTATATACATAGTCGTTATTAATTTGGCAATCATAAAACTGAATCAGGTGTACTTTTCAACCAAACATTGAACACATTGAGTGGCTATTATGATTCTACTCAGAGTTAATTTTAACTATAGCAGCAGCCAACGTAAGAATTGTAAATATGTTCCCATGTATTTTTATTTTTAAATAAATTGAAAATAGAAATTGAAATTAATTAGTTTAAGTAAAAAAAAAACAAATAATGTGAAAGAAATCATTAAACTTTTTGATAACTTCGGGTCTTATACGCGGTCATTTTGTATTTAGATACATTAATTATATGTACCTGTCTTTAAAAACAACAGAAATCATTAAAGTTATATATTTATAGTATACTTTATCAAATGGGTTAACTAAAAAATACAAAGGTAGGTACAAAATAAAAATATATATTTACAATCCTATACGGGCATAAAAACAAGTATCACTTGTTACAACTACAAAATATTTTTGATATATTTGAAACGATTTAATACAAAATTATTTAACACAAAACCGCTGCTTATTTCTGAAATCAAAAGCTTCGCAAAAACACTTGGTGAAATGTTTTCATATTTCCTCATGTGTCTTTGTATGTTAACTGTATTTGTATTTATTCAGGCAAAAAAGTTTCCACTGTGTTTGACATGTAAAATGGGGCGCGTGGTTGCGGCAGCGTGTTTTTTGAATATCACGTGATATTCTAGTTGCGGCGGTTGATAAAAAATATTGTTGCTTTTGTACTAAATTATTTTATTGCTTCATATCGTGCTATAAATGTAACCTAATAGTTTTTACTCGGGCCTAAGAAATGATTTAAAACTTATAGTCGTGTAGGTATCCGTTTGTGACTTGAAGTAATCCTTTTAGAGTGTTTCCGTTCTCCTGCAATGCAGAAATGCTTGTACAACATATATTTCAGAGGCCAAAGGACAGGCTACTGCTTTTAATAGCAATTAGCAAACAAACCATTCCGCTGACAAGTGTAGCGAGGTAGCAGCAATTCATTTACATACAAATTAAAGCCTGTGGTGCAGCTTTTATGTTTAACGAAATTATAACGTTTGTACCAGCAGGCGAATAATATTCGCCAAACAACTTTCCGAGTAAACTATTTTTTCCTGTCTGGAGATTTATTTTATGTCCTAATATTTAAGGTCGCACTCTTACCTCGAAATAACGTAATGCAGTATCTTGGAAAATTCAATAATTCGAGAAAAAGAGTTTTAATGTGGTATGATAAATGCCTAGGCAAAGCGGAAAACTTATTTTTTTCTTTCACGTCTATAGTCCATCTATATTGTCTATACATAAAAATATGTGACAGTTTTTGTCAAGCAACATTAGTTTGTGACGTTTGACCAATCAATTATTATTTGTTTTTTTTTTTGTATTTATTAAAACTATATAAAAGCACGTTATAATAGCATTGTGATAATGAATATCACAAAATTATTTTATCCTAGATCGATCTCCTCAGTACTTACGAGAGGTTATGCTCAATCCGCTCCTAGTGCAGGCAAGAAGTCAAAATTGGGTAAGAAAAGAATATTCCAAGTGTATCGCTTTGGAGGCACATTGTCCAACGAGAAGCCTAGAATGCAAAACTTCGAACTTGATATCACGGGCATGAACATGATGTTAGACGTTATGACCCGAATCAAGGAAATAGACCCCTCTTTCTCTTATAGAAGATCTTGCAGAGAAGGCATCTGCGGCTCGTGCGGCATCTGTCTGCAGGGATCCAACACGCTGGCCTGCATCAGCATCCTGCCCGAGTCGAAGAAGATCACCATCCACCCCCTGCCGCACATGTACGTGATCCGGGACCTCGTGGTGGACATGACTCACTTCAACAACGCCTACAGCTCCATTCGGCCGTACTTGATTCGACCTCAGGGCATAAGGCCGTTCGGGACGAACCAGTACGCGCAGAGCGAGGCGGACTGGCAGAGCGTGGTGGGGCTGTACGAGTGCGTGCTGTGCGCGTGTTGCTCCACGTCCTGCCCCAGCTACTGGTGGAACGGGCGCCGGTTCCTGGGCCCCGCGGCGCTGCTGCACGCCTACCGCTGGGTCACGGACTCGCGCGACGAGGACACCGAGCGCCGCCTGCGCGACCTCAGAGACGACTTCAAAGCCTTCCGCTGCCACGCCATCATGAACTGCACCCTGGCCTGCCCCAAGGAGCTGCACCCGGCGTATGCGATTGCCAAACTTAAGAGACTAATAGCAGGACTCGACAAGAAACCCAGCCCGAAACAAGACCCGATGGCGTTAGCCGGAAAGAAGTTTGACCAAAGCGAAAAACCAGTTTAGGTTTCGATTAGTTTAAATTATTGTTTTCTTATATATTACGTATTATGTTATAGATTTCATGAATAAATAAGTTTGTTTTAAAAAGATTCATACTTGTTGATGAGTTTTAAGTACTATTAGCTTTTACTCCTTCTCAGGCTAGTTCTTTATTTACCTTTTAGGTCTTTTTGGAGATAGGTAAAGTACGTTTATTTAAATAATAAAATATTGGTTCCCTTTAGCAGTACTTAATAATTGTTTGTGTAAAAAAGCCGTAAAAAGACAACCAAAAGCCTAAAATTATAGTTACCAGGATTTTTTGTTCTCCCGAGAACAAAATTAATAAACTTCCATACACCAATTAGTAGTTTAATTTAGTTTCCCCGTATCTTCGCGGAAACTTTGCTACAGAAGGTTTTGAAGGCTAAAACTATGAAATACCTAGATTATTAAGGAACTTATCAATTTAATTTGCACAGTTTAGAAATGAAAACTCTTTCGGTACAAAGTTGTTAAATTAGTAGTAATCTTCGATAACTTTAATTGATCTATGGTCGAGTAAATAAATACCTATTCAAAAAATCCGCGTTTTTGTTAGTTGTACCTTAGTTTGTAATTCAATATTATGTTATAAATTGTTTGTGTTTGATTAATGACATTGATGCTAGTGGAACAAACATTCAATTAACATCGCATCATATTGTTACGATTGTATTGTGCGTTATCTTTACTGAAACATATTCTAGTTACTTTGTGGATCGTTACTCACTGAAAGCATATGAAAAGTATTGACACGTCCATACTTCTACAAGAAAGTTTAACGAAAACATACGATCGTTTACTGACGTTTGAACAAATAAAAATAAACTACAAAATCTTGGTAAATATTTTCCCGTCAAAATTTAAAAATAAGACGGATGATAGTAACTTAAAATATTTTATATAGCTACATTAAATTTTGATTGACAAAAATGAGCACTTTGAATATTTGTAAAATTGATAAAATTATCACTAATTTTAATTTCAAAGACATAACACAGTACTATTTATTAGATCACGTCGATCAATTGAAAAAAAATCAAATTTCAGCGTTGGATAGCCTGTTTCTTAAAGACCTATATAAGCTAAATAGATATATTAGTATTGCATTAATTTAAACGTGCCTAAGGCGACCTCGTCAATTTAGCATTTTTGGTCCACTGACTAAGGGCTCACATATTTAAATGTTACCTGTTAGCGTAACAAAGAGTAAAAGTCCACACTTGACGCGTTTGTTAGCGATTTTTAAAGCGCAATATTTAATGCAGTAGGTTATTTCCATTGTTCGGCTTAGGTATTTATAAAAACGTCACCAAGCCTCTTGATTCATATGTAGGTATAGGTACAATACTAATAAAAAAAAGTTCTATGAAACAAATTAACTTCACGTTTCGGGAAATCCAGGAAAGTAATGAGCATTTTAGCATTGGTATTAACCTACTAATAAATAAGTAGTAACTAACAGTATAACATGGATCTCAAGCCTACTTAGTGATGCCGCCCACGTTTAATAGATACAGCTTCTGAGATACAAATATTACACAACGGACAAAAACAACCTTTTACGTGTTACAGAAAAACAAGTTGGACTTTCGAGGCACAGTAGTAACGTGAGATAAATATATGGTTCAATACCCGATAAATACATTTAAGATGTTCTAAATAACTCATTTAATTTATTGTTTGCAATAAAAACAAAATACTAATTTAAAAAAAACATAGTTATACTAAATAAGTATGCAAATAATTAGACAAGCCGCAGAGTTTTTTGGCCACATGATGAAACCTCAAATTTTATATAATTAGCAACGGGAAAAAAATATAGCGGCTAGTAAAATTATTTGTATTCTTTACATCGCCTTGATCTATTGCCACCTAATTTACTAACTCAGCCACAGATTTAACATCTCATCATCAGTTAAAAGAAGTCGATTTAATTACCAACTAATAAGTACGTACAATATAAATTAAAATATTTTAATATTAAACATACCGATTTATGTTTATAAAAACACAGGATTATTACTATAAGATATTTTTACAATTTTGTCAAATGTCCTTTAAATTTCAGTTAGTAACTAATCCACAAAATAATATATTTAAACGAGCTGTTTGCGAAGTAGCCATCGACCGGAAAGCTATGTTATGTAACCCATTTACTTAATGCCAATGTGAACTGCACGGTTCGGTTTTATTGATTAGCTGTTTAATATAATTACACTTTAATTACGATATTTACGTCGTTATTGAATAAATTAAAATAACTTGTGATAAAATGTTAGATAGCCTTTTTACAGCCAGTCTCAAGTTACTATAAGAAAGTAACATGACGCTCCCTTTAAATTGAGTTAGAAAATCTCCCGTGAAAACTTTGCTCAGGACCTACATATACCCACTTGTTACTTAACTATTTAGATAACTTTTCACCCTTAAAAGATGACTTGCATTTGTAAGTAAGTTAAGTACCTAATCCTTGTAACCACTTAAATATCGTAAAGTTATATCTAACTAACTATTGTATTTAATTAGATTTAAATTACTTGTGATTGATTTTACACCTTACTTTTACTTTGCAATAACCGGACAGGACTTTCCAACCAGGCACGCCCCCGTTTGACTTTTCTGTATTCAATATATTAAAGGGGCATGAAAATATATTTTAATATCTCGGGGAGGCTTTAAGAAATAAAGGTTGGGAAACCCTGCAATAGTATATAAAATCTTCAGCTAAGGCAAACTACGTACCTATATTTTTTTACAACCACGTAAAATTTGCAAAGCTATTAATAAAATGTCAATAAGACCAGCACTATATAAAAACTGGCCCACAAACAGACAGCAAACAACATCGTAACTGTAAACAACTGCAGAAACAAACAAATGTATTAGTTCTATCACAAACAACATAATACCAGAAACATCCAAGGACGTAATGACACTTAACCTAACATCAAATACATAATAGATTAGATATTAAAACAATAAAAATGTTATGACGTCACAAATATGACTATTATTAAGAATACGTCACAAATATGTCTATTAGGAATTCGAATGTTAAGGACCGAAACGACAATGAATTGGTAATAATACGAATAGCTTTGAGAGATGAAATAAGCCCTATTTTGTTATCACATTAAGGTATGGTGATATTTTTAGAATATTGGAAGTGTTTAATCTTTATGCATGAAAATAAAAATCTTGCTCTTAACATGTTACTTTCACGTGTAGAATTATTCTTTACCATCAACTTTTCTTTTTCATTTAGGACTGGTTAAAGCGAGCATATTTTATTTACTACGTCAACATTTCTTTTAAATCGAGTCTCGGTTTGCGTCCGTTAACTGTTCAGTCAAAGCCAGCGAGGTTAACATCGACTGTCGTGTCTCCACTGGGACCCTCATTCCAATATTGACCTACCTCAGCCAATACAGTTAAAAATTTGCATATTAATAACTTAAATCAGGAAATTCATGCTAATATAACAAATGTATAAAAAAGGCGTATGTTAGTCAATCACTCAAACAAAACGAAACAGTTTTTGAAAAAATGTGTATACCTATGTTCTGTAATTTCTCCAAACCATGGTAAATTCTAAGATTTACCTACTTACAATATTAATAGTCCGAATAGTTCTGTAATTATATTTTAGAGTAACATTTGAATATAACATAACACATCGGTTTGGTTTCACTGTGGGAACTCAAACATTCCGACGGGAAAACTCGTTAAACTGCGAGTGAAAACAGAGCGGGAAGCTGGTCATTTAATATTTGATTAGTAGTGTAAGTATGCAAACGATTTTGAGAAGCTTTTCACTTATTTGTTTGTTGTATATAACTTTATAGTTATATATACACTTATATACATATAACTATACAGATACTAAATTTATTGTAGGACCTAACTTTCATAGGGAAGGCGGGATGATGATGGTCGTTTTTTACCAGAATCTTGGTTTGTATTGAGAAGTAGATTAAACTAAGAAAATTATTCATTTACTCACTCATATTAGCGTTAAAAAATAAGAGTACACAATCATCTTTTTATAACTATTTCACAGTACTACCGACGTTTTCTGAGAAGTTTAGTTACCCTTCAATATAAATAGTCTCTGATTGTTTTGACTTGAATCCATTATTAAAAAATATTACCGTTAATAGTTTTGTATAGATTTTATAAGATATAAGAAACTTGGTAACTGATACTCTATCATTATATTAAACCATTGCATTAGACTTAAGTAAGATGTACACCTTAGTCCCGATTACTCCCGTAGCGCAACTTCATTAAGTATACATCGTATGTACACATTATAACTAACTAAACTTTGCTGGTACAGTATTGGTAACTTGAGATATAGGAATAGATTACGTTAGTTATGTAACTTCTAAGATCAAAGTATTTAAAAGACCACGGTATTTGAAAAAATACAGAAGTCCAACGTAACAAATAAAGTACTGCTACGAAGCTACGCACGACTACGACACTGTCTACGGATTTTCGTAGACTAGGCTTATCGCGCATTGTTCAAATATTCTGTAAGTAAAATGGCTTCAAATGGTTCGGGTAAATATACACACGGCGCGCTGTCAACTTGTACACGGCTTGACACGCTAAATTGTTACCCTTAGAAGATATCAAAAAAAAAAAGTTTTGAACACCTGCTGTACTTTTAATTTTTTTCACTTTTTGTTACTTTAGCGTAGTTCCCACAAGTGCCAGTTCGTCCCATAATCTACCCCCGATTTACGTCCAGTTTCCAGAATTCAGCTGCATCCAATTTCCGCGACATTCTGGTGCCCGCCGTAGTGTAGCGGCGTAGCGTAGGCTGTACGACAATACGCTGGGATCTCTTCCGGCTGTAAGTCGGCCACTCAAGCCGGAACCGTACACACGCGAACTACCCTACACTTATATATGACGACTACAGACGAAAATTGTTAATGCAAGTGTAGAGGGAAAAGAAGAAAATAATAAATGTTAGGAGGGTAACGTAAATGTAGAAAATATAAGTCGGAGAACAATGATAAAAAATAAATAGTATATTTAAATACGGGTGATATATAATTAAAACATCATATACCTAGTGACAGTGAAAATAATTTAATTTAACTCCTTTAAGTTTTAACTTACTAAAGCCAAAAGCTCTCGCTATCTAAGAGGCCTATATAATGTTAAATATGGCATACTATTGGCGACTCCGTTCACGTAGAAGTCGGTTTCCCGTGGGAATAAGAAGTTTTCCCGCGGTAAAATGTACCCTATGTGTTATTTTGATGTATAACCTTTATTTCTGCAATGTTTCATCCAAATCCGTCCAGTAGTTTTTACGTGAAAGAGTAACAAACATCCATACATCCATCCATACATACTCACAAACTTTCACATTTATAATATTAGTATGATAGTATGATTAAATATTGATACGGATAATGTTTTATTGAATGAATCAAATGAGCATTTAATTTCTTGCACAATCGAGTAGGTAATAGATTTACCTTAAGCAAGTCATAACATAAATTTAGCGAACTGCATTCGAGTACACTCTAAAAACATACTGGATTTAGGCGACTCGGAGCTTGAAAAAGAGCTTTAAATTGTTTTTCGTACATACCAACCTTTCAAACACGGGATTGGCAACCTTAAGTTATCATACATAAAATACAATCTTAAGTAGCCTGGTAACACCTTATTATCGGCTCATAAAAAATAATCTAAACCCAATCTCGGCTCAAAATTGCTCGCCTTTAACCCACAAATCGTAAAAACCTAATCAGATTTGCCACGCGATTTTAGCTAATAAAGTCATGAACTTTCATAGTATATGTAGTCATGAAGTAAGTATCTATTAAGGGATTTGATATTTAAAAGATTTTGGGGTTTAAACTCTATTGCTACGTGCTAAAGTTGCATATTGTGAGGCATGCGACTTATTTGAAGTTTTAGTGTATAACGCAACGCTCGAAAGTGTTTGGCTTTGTTTATAGATTTCTGGTGCAAGAGGCGGTTATTAATTCTACAGGGAAATAATTATAAAAATAATTTTGTGCGATAACAATTAACACTGCCATTATACGTTTGATTTATATAGTACCATATTTAAACAAAGATGCCATCTGTATATATTATAGGCAAGTAATTTTTGTTCGGTTTGTAAAAGTCTTCCAGGGTTAAATCCATTTAAATAAATTATTAAATATTAACTTCGAACTCGTATTGAGGTCCAAACTACATTAAAAAATACAAGTTTGTTTCTAGAAAATTCTTTTAGATCTAACTGACAATTTATTATTATAATTATTCTTAAAAAATCTTATGGATTATAAATTAACTAGTACAAGCATTTTTTTAATACCTCTTACAATTTACTCTATATAATTAATTACATGTCACGCAGAGGTTCCGGGTTCTACTAACTAGGTTCCCACGGAACGTGATATAACCTCGTTTTCGGCACGGCTAGCCTCAAGTAAACCCACTGTGTGCTCGGTTACCGCGTCATTAACTCTATTACTGAGATTTAACGTAACCCTTAGTTTATCCACAAAGTTTAATGCTTTAACTTATAATTAAAGACATTCGAGAAATATGCAACTTCAAAAAAATACGCTTTTTATATTTTCTCAAATGACAGAAAGATATAATTAAATGTTCATTGCAATACGAATAATAAGCACACTAAGTACTTTTCCATCCTTAAAGCTACAATAACTGCAGTTAACTCAAAACTTTGCCAGTAAAAATAAAGAATGTCTCCCGTTAATGCTGTCTCATTCCCGGAGGGGCTTATAAATCCAGATTTAAAAAAAACCTGAACAAAATGGCGAGAACACATCTGTTAGAATATACAATGAGGCGCGCGATCTTTATTTCTTTCCCCTGACACTAGTGGCCACGAAACTAGAGTGCTATTATAAAAAATTAACAAGAGATCCACGCTGTGGTTTCACTCGCGGTTTTTCTTTTTCCCGAGGAGAAAATCACTTCATCGAAATCTGTTAAGCCGTTCTTACTCAGTTTCTTGTTTTAATTTAAACAGTTAGAAACATTTTGTCAGAAATTTAAAGAGATTACATAAACTACAAGGTGTTATTCTTAAAAAAAATACGTATAACTTAATGCTCCTTGCTCTACTACTCCCTTAAAGATAATATAACAAAGTTTTAAGTGAGCCAGCTTGACATTTGATTTGTTTTTTTTAAATAAAATGTGTGTGTTTCGTGGCCTTAAAAAATGTGTGTGCAGCCTTAGCAGAGAGTAAAGCGGAGGCTCCGCATTGCAAGGAACCCACTAAATAATACGTAAACGAGATCTAAACACTTGGAGCAAAGCCAACAGTGAGCGATCACAATATGCTTTAAAACCTTGTATCCTTTAAGATATTTATGGCATTGAAAACGTATTTTCATGTGAATCTTGCTGGAAACACGAAGAAAAAAAAAATATTTTTAAATGTTTTTTTTTTACTTTAAGTTCTTTTTACGTAAATTATTTTATTCCTTTAAAAACGAACCGTACCAAAATTTGTAGTTCAAAAAAATTTTTTTTTACCTAAATGTTTTTAAATATAGTAGGTACGTTCAATTTAAATTCTCCTTCAATTTAAACGTATGGAAATCCTGTACTCTTTGTCGAGAATGATTATATTCTACCTGCTTTTAAATGTAAATGTAGCATCTCTTTGATGAACGAGCAAAACCAGAGTTTTTTTTAATATGACCGCTATTAAGTCCGTAGCTTAAAAGTTTCGATTTGACTTTTGTCCAAAAAAGTTTATCAAATTCTACACAGATCTACACAAACTAACAAGCATAACAAAAACTTTTATAAGTTCCGTTAACAGAATAACAAATATAATAAGATATGCATTTTAAAGAGAAGGAAAAAGGCAAATATTTGTGTGTAAGAATATAGCCATAAATTGCCTTAAAATCCTTGTTTACGTTTTTACAATAAAACCCTTGGAAATACGAGTAGCAATAGCCGTAAAGAAAGTAAAAATGGAAAACCATTAAAGGCTTCATTTTTTTCATTTCTGACGGCTGCCGGATTGTGAAAAACAAAAATACGATGTTTTCTGAAGTTCCACGAAATTAAGGGGAGGTAGAAAATAATAATTAATTTACGAGCACTGTCTTCATAAACTGGCTCTGATTTACAAGAAATTCTGTTATGAAAATAGAGGCAAAGGTATTTTTGGGGTAAAGTTCCAAAAAATAAATAAGTGAAATATTTCAATTTGGTAATCCTTAGCTAAATTTAGTAAACATCAAATATTTCAATTCCGAGAGTTTTAACTCTCGTATTATGACAAAGTTGCAACCTTTTCCTTCCTAAACATTTAAGTGACTGTCTTTTTATACTTATATGTTACGGCTAATACCCGAAGTGCGGCTACACGTAGTTTTAGCCGGTTAGAAGTGTTTTTAATATGGAAAACTGTAAAAAGAAAAAAATTACCTATGTATATAAAAACTGGCTTCAATCATGAGTCGACGGAGTCCCGCTAAGCGGGACTCCTTTTTCTGGGTGGTATTAAAAAAGTAACCTAACTAACCTAACCTACTGATGTTCTAACCGGCTAAAACTAGGTGTAGCCGCACTTCGGGTATTAGCCGTAACATATACATCAAAATAGGAAAGGTTGGGCAATTTTCGTCTCTTATTAAGTTTGTTATTCCTTTGATTCTGGAAAATCTTGATTAAGTTTTTTAAACACGAATATTGATCCAATAACAAAGTTTATCGAAGCCTAAAAAATTCAAAACACATTTTTTCCGCCACGATTTGCATAAAGCGTCGACTTAATTCACTGAACAAGTAATAAATCCGAACAAATCGGACTATTAAGATATAATCGTTAATCCGGCAGCAATCATGAGCCATTACGACAATATTACCCGACGAGCCAAGGGCACAAAAAGAGGTATAAATCCTACGATCGATCAAATGACTCAGTAAAAGAGGATAAAGTCTGTAAACCAACCTTTGTTATACTAGTGGTTATTATAGGGACGCCTGACCAAGGAAAATGGGGCCGGAACTGGAAAATCTTTAATTCAGTTTCATTTAGCTCACTGACACGGCTTTAAATTATGTTTGCGACTCGTACTGTAAAGAAATGAATGAATAGGATTCTTGTTTATCTTTGTGTTGTTTGCGTTTGCTTTTATTTGGTTTGTTAAATAGGATTTTGAGATTTTTCGGACTCAAATTTAATGATAATATGAAGATAAGAAATAGCGAAGATTCTTACAAAAATAATAGGTAAGTACGCTGCATCACATAGTATAAAACAAAGTCGCTTTCTTTGTCTGTCCCTATGTATGCTTAAATCTATAAAACTACGCAACGGATGCGCTTTTTCAATAGATAGAGTAATTAAAAAAGGAAGGTTTATATGTATAATAACATAGTAGTGGGAAAGGGGTTTTACTCCGAATTTAACGCGTCAGAAGCCGCGGGCTAGTTTTCGATAAAATATGACTGGAATGACACAGTATCTGTGTGCAACATTTTAGTACCTATACCAAACAACTGTAATACTCCAAAATGGATCTACTTACAAAAAGTTCCATCAACAAAACAAATACAATGGTGAAGTCTGAAGCATCCTGTACATTATCTGTCATCTTTCATTAATTTGCAGAGGGCATTCGTCACAGGCCCGGGCAGGGTTAATGGCGCGAAAAATACACTTTTCAGCACAAGAAGGCACGAGGGCTCGTGAAAACTCACTCCAAAAAAATATATAAATTAACTCTCGCCTAATTACTTTCGTGACGTTTGCACTTCAAAGGTTTTTAAACGATGAGAAAGTAATTTGGAATCGTGGTACTATTTGGTTGATTAGAAAAGTTAGGTGTGCGTTGTACAATTAAGGCTTGTAGGAAACTTTGTTGGTGGTTAAAGTTTTTAGTATTTTTAATACATATTTTATTTGACTAGTACCGTTCCAAATATAAGTTTACATAGAATTGCTAGGTAACATTAGTTAGAACGATTAAATTACTGTGCCAATTTGATTTGGAAGAAAATAATTCCTAATACAACGGTGATTCTAGCAAACTGTAAGAGAGAAAAGAGTGAACGCCCATAATATTGTGGATTATTAAAAATATAAATAACACTAAACCAATTATGGCTTTAATATCACTAAGCTAAGCCCTAACTCTAGGTTAAATATTTTATTTAACTTGCACTGATACGAGTTAAGACATAACCACGAGTTAAATAATTAAATAATTAACCCGCCGAAGTTGGAGGGTTAAATGACTAACTCTGTGTTAAAGGTTAGGTATATTTTAAGGTTAGACCTATTGTGAACTAAAAATTAATTACTTTTTGTTTTCTGATGATGACGAGGAAATTATTGACTACATAAGTTCAGATTGTTTTACTAGGAGAGTTAGTCAACGAATCCATCATTTCAATTTGCAAAGAGATAAAGCATTTCACCGAAGCTTTCGATTAGAAAAGGAAAATGTTATTTAATAAACAAAATTAAGCACAAATTAAACATTGGATACTAACTTAATGATGAAACTGCATAACACACCTTTGTTCCTACCTATTTATAATGTATAAAAGAAATTGATTTTTTCCAATACAAACAGTTTTATTTAAATCAGCATAAATATGGTCTATTAACATTAATTATGGATGTTTTGCTTCTCATATATCCGAATTCACTGATTTACGTGGAATATTCATTTCAATTTTTTTGTTCTGTGCTTTCTTTCTTTCTTTTCTTTCATTAAATTCTTCATTTACTTTTGTCCACGCCTCTTGCTTTTGCAGCAGATTGGAGCCATCAGTTTTCTTATTTTCAATAATACTTTTATATGTGGATAATATCACACGGAAGCAAATTTTCATTACATGTGAAATTTGGACCTCGTACTCTGGATTTCTTCTCCATTTTACGAAGATTAACATAGCCTAGCGGTAGCACAAAACTAAAATAATTTTATAGATATAGGAATTTTATTTGACCTTATGTAAACAATAACATAATTGACATACTCAAATACGGCCAAAACACTGCGTCACGTTCATATTTGATAAATGAACAAGACTTATTAAAACTTCTCATGTTTGAAAAAGATGTTAATACATTATTCATATATCATAATTTTTTTTGAATTTGGTCGGATATAATCAGAGTGAATGACTTTTTGTTTGACATGCAGGATTGCTAACATATAGAAAAAAAATGTTTGGGTTAGTAAACCCTCGATTAATTTCAGTTTGTTCAGGACAAGCTTCGAGTTAAAAACGTATTCTATTTACCTTGAGTTAACAAACCCAGAGTTATTTAATTAACTCGATATTTACGTGCAAGTGGCCCTTAATAAGTTAACTGTCAGCTGAGTGTATATTAATATTTTCAAATGTCGGTGATCTAGAGATAGTTAAAGAAAATTACTGCTTTAACGCATTTAAAGTAACGACTGCCAAAGGACTGAGTTGATGTATAAAGGAAACAAGTTTTACTACCAAACTTTTCTGAAATGCTTTGTTGAAGAGTTCTTTTCTTGATATGTTGTACTCTTCCATGAACTAGCAACCCATAACTATTCTGTAATTCAACTACCAAGTACGGACTCTTGATTTTAGTAATAATGTTGATTTAATTGATCAATGTTGAAAACTTCTTTTCATCCCCATTTAAATCCCCAATACCATAATGGCTGTTAAACTCTGGGTACTTAAATAAAGCAAGAAATTGTGATTTAATCATGAATAAATAATCAACCAATCAATCATGTCTGTGTAAAATTCTAAGCAAAAAACATAATTTGATTAAGCAACTTAAAGTTTAGTTAATCGGAGCTTCGTATTAAGCTTTTTTTTGGACTAGCTGCCTTCAGTAACAATGGTCAATCTGAAAATGGGATACTGAGAGCCGACTTTCTCCAGCGTTTGATGGATTATCTGAATAATAAAAGAACAATAAACAACACGGTTGAGATAATACTTTATCTGTCAGTTTAATACAGAACTATTGCCGAGTCACGTAGCTCATGCAGTATTAGAAAAATACAGGCCTAGCCAAAGTGAAAATAGTCAAACAATGTTTAAATTTTATACAAACGAATGACAGAGGTTCAGGTTAAAGTTTTCAGGCAAACATTGTTTTATTTTATTTATTTTGTATCAGGCGACATGGCCCATAGATGCAACTAAACCATATAATAAAATCTGTGCTAAATATTGTTAGCTTTGCTCTGCTATGAACCAGGACCTATTCATTCAATATTTTAATAAGTAAAGGTTTTAACCAAGTACTTATTAGTGTTTTAATTTCATGACTATCACATTATCCTTGTTATATACTTCAAACATTAAAATAATTATACCACCTTATTCGTTTAATCCCTGTAATATAACCCCTGATCCTCAAGCACTTCTGAACATTGTTGGATTCAGACGTCTGTACAAGACAGTAACCGTTGAGTTACGTAATTGTTACAATTTGCCCACAGCGTCGACAACTGCTCGACAACTACAAGTAACTAAGAAACAAAGACTGGATTGTTATAATCCCACCACGGTCACAAACTAGTGGACCACTTTATAAGTTTAACTTGTTACTTGGAAATGATAAAGTACGAATTCAAATTATTAATGTACTAAATTAATAATTGGGTATCAAGTAACAGGTAAAGAACAGGTATCTTACGTTAAAAGGTTCTGAATCTTTGAAAATACTTCTTTTATGTTACAGAATTTCCGCAACAAATTGTAGTAAAGAATTGGTCATATATTATTCCGGCCCTTAACAGAATTTTAACTCCTAAAAGTTTTAATTATATGGTTTTCAATCAGCAGCTAGGGTTAAAACTTCGTATAAATGTTGACACAAATGTCAGAAGAAGCATTGGAGCCACACAGAAGTGTCTTTGTTTGTCGAAGTGGGTGGTTATATAGCAACGGGATATAGACACAGGCTTCGTTACATCTTGAAGTCTGCTGCTAATGGCTAACACTTCACCACTTCACTATAACATTGTATACTGTATCTACATGAAGACACTTCAGACCGACAACTGATGATAAGTACTATAAGAAAACTTTAATCTATCATTGGGTCAGTTAAATACAAGTTTTCACAATGGAAAATAGATGGACGTTTATAAACACGTTTCAAAGGAACAGGCTTGAACTTTTACAACTCTATAAGAACGAATCACATCTAGTAATTAAGACCTTTTTTAAGACAAATATCTGAACATATAAACCAAATTGGTCAATTGCGTAGTGTTAACATACACGCTTTTATTCAATTATCCTCCATTGCTAAAATTAGTAACTGCTTAATCCAAATCCCTACATCCTTCCGGTTTTTTCCTTAATTAAAGCTTAAATGACTTTCTGCTAACTACCTTTCTTCAAACCGTAAAAAGATAACGTCTTCAGTGAAATGGACATAAGATAGCTTTATATTACAGTACATAAAATTCTTTATCCTCTAAATCCGCTCAAAAATTGCTCCGTTTCTGCACTAAGTACCTCGGTAAGGCTCGAACCTTGAATATGAATGAAATGTAAGTTCACTATAGACTCGTCATGATTTATGATAATTACCACTGTTGCTTTATCGTATTGAAGAAAATATTGTATTCATACGCTTATCTAGATTAAAAACCCGATTCTACTAACAGCCGGTCTGTTACTTTTAGCTTTGATAACATCCGTAGGCGTTGGTTTTTCAATTGTTCCTATTGTTAGTAAAATAGATAGATAGATAGATGATAGATAGATAGAATAGATGAATTCTTTATTGCACACACAAAAATATCAAACAATTACAACAAAGCATAGGAATAGAGCAAAAGGCGGTCTTATCGCTAGCAGCGATTTCTGCCAGACAACCAGTGAAGTTAAGGACAAAACGAAACATAAAAGTAGGTGCAAATACCAAATCATAGAGTGCGATGAAAAGTACATAAAATACTGCTAGTAACAAGGTTCATTCAATAAATCTAATAGAATGTGTTGTCTTATCTTTGAGAAAAACAACTCTAACCGAAGTCTTTTCTGTTCGACCACGCAGAAAAGATTTGAGATTACCTACCGGGTGGTTGCGGTGAAACTCTAACCTACTTACTTAGATTTTACTTTGGCAAAGGCGACAGTATGTTTCCAATCATTGAACCATGTAGTTTTATGAGTATACTGTGTCGGGTATGTTTAGGTACTATCCCTAATATATTATCCTAATCCTAATACATTTATAAAAAAAATTATCAATTAGTATACCCAACAATCTATACTTATAATAAATCTGTAGAGAAGTCAATTCTGTACATTTCCAAAATAACTACCAGGGGATGATAAGGGATCGATACTGATGCCAAAAATGCAATTAGATATTTTTTTGTCTGTCTGTCTGTATCTATAACAGTTAAAACAATATTCGACGGATTTTAAAGAAACTTGGTACAATTATTTTTCATACCTACTCCTGAGCTAAGTATAAATTTTCATGGACGCTACAATCAATAGGAGAACAACAAACAGTTAAGGGAAATGTTGGGAAAACGGGAGAAGTTACTTCATTTTTTAAGCTTCCATCGCGTCGCACACCTTTATGGTTAAAGCTACATAGAAATCTTGTATGTCGGAAATTTAAAAAATATCCCACGACAGCATAATTACGTCTATCTTTTATGGTTGACTCAAAATAACACGAGTAACTCCCGATAGCATAGCATTTCGAACTCTTACGTTTATAACACTCTCAGTCATTAATAATTAAAGAAGTTAATATTATTAACTATATCATAAAAAATAATCTACTTATTATACAAATTTACTAATAAACAAAGGGTTATAGTATATAGGTTAGGTATATTTGGTCGAGATAATAAGGAATAAACATTAACTACCTAATCAAAAACAATGGAAACTGTAGAATTGCCTGGACATTAACCATACGGAAGTTATCTGAATGGAAACCATCGACTGATTTAAAACATTCACGAAAGATATCATAAGATTTAGTTGATCCATTATCAAACTTAAAACATTTCCTTTTTTAGGAATTTTTAAGCTGATCTTTATTATAACCGAATCGGGCAAACGTTACTCAATTTGGTGCAAAAAATTAAAGACTGTAATTTTCATTGCTTAGAGTGAAATTAAAGAAAATAAATGTGCTTATCAGCACAAAACTTCAGAAGTGAATTTCAAAAGTAAATCGAGCACAATCTTTCCGAAGCCACGTTGCTGTTTCTTTGTAAGATTGATGTGGCCATCTCGCCGCGTCGCTTCTAACACAACGGAGAAATATCGGAGCTTGTTGTCTAAAGAAGCCAGGGAAATTACGGTTTTATATAACATTAGATGTAAACACAACTATTTTTTTGTTAACTGTGTGGGGCTAGCATAGGATGAAAGAGTCATAGAAAAAATGAAATTCTGTGAAAAATAATTTTAAAAAAAGGCGCGTGCGTTTAATTTCTTCTTTTTTTAATGGGTAGAGAATCATCATCATCATCATTACATAATATAAATCAAAGTCGCAAATTCTCTCTATTTGTATGTTTGTCCGCTAACTCCTCCTAAACCAGTTGAGGGATTTAAATTCGGTTTTCACCATTAAGGGTTATTTTTTCATTTAAATTTGTAATTTAAGAACATTCAGAAAAAGTTTTTTTAAGTTACCAAAATTCTATTTTTTGGGAACAAGTCGCACAAAATTACACCATTACAAAGCGTGGGCGGGTCACCAGTAAGATAAAACTTAAAAAAATCCATCGCTATTTGTTTTTTTGTGTTCCAAATTTACCTAATACATATGGGGAATGTTGGATTGTTTTAAATGCTTTGTTTATATAAAATCAAACAAAACAAACCTGTATATAGAAATGAGGATAATTTATGAACTGTAATATGAGCAGATGGCAAAACAAAACTTCTAGTAAGGGCCAAGCGTGCACCATATGTTACTGATTTTAGTGGTGAAAATCCCCAAATTAAATCTCAACTGTTTTGTAACTTGTCAAAATTTATAACTATAACCTAATCAAAATAATAAGCTTAAGGATGATCTACTCAGGTACACAGGCTTAATTCATAATGGTTAAAGAAGTAGCTACCTTAGTTAGGAAACGTTTTATTGTATAACAAAAAAACAAGAACGCCGAGAGATAAATAAAAAAGTTTATATTAAACAATCCATAATAATTGCTCTAATGACGTAACTTACCATTAACTGCCACATTCATTTTCAGCCTTTGGTGGCACAAGTTTAGTTCTTTATTGAAATTCGTCACACAGTGGAGTCGTCGCACTAAAAACATTTACGTCTAACTGTCAAATTATAAGTCTTGATCACTCGCACCCAACATTGAAAGTTTTTTAAATATCAATTTCAGTTATCAGAATCTACTATACTAGGCTATACTGCTGATTTAAAGCTTAAAAGGAAAACTGTATGACTGCGTAAATAAATAATGATATTACATTAAAATCATCACAGAAAAGTATGTCAAATACGGTTGAAATGGAGCGAAGTGGGCTTGGTTTAAGAGATTTGTTGCTCGAAAGGGTTGTTTGATAGCGGCGATGGTCTGGGGCTTACCATGGGGCATGTGGTGACGTGAGCAGGAGGTCCGCGCGACTCGACTCACGCGGACAGACTGTTGCTTGCCTCGCTCGCTGGCCGCGCGACACCCGGCCGGGTCGAACGTGCGCACGCAGCCCCCCACCGCCCGCTACCCCGTGCCGCCCCTCAACAACCACCACTCAGGAATTTTTAACAAACCTTTTCCAATTCCAATACTGCAAAAAGCTTTGATTAAAAAGCGGAAACATAACGGGAATGCAACTTAAAAAAACAATCAATGAAACATCCTTTTTCATATTTGATACTACGCACCTAAAAGCGACAATCTATTATCAGTAAACAAACAAAGGGGTTCGATCGTTTTTGATTTATTTGTATATGAAGGGCGCCTGTCTGCTTCCGGATTACTTTTTGATGGATCAGCTTCAGCAGCCTTTGAGTTTTGGGTAGCTTTGTGTGCTGTTTACTACATTACCTACCTACGGTATAAATAGCATGTTTTTATTGGTCTACTACACTACTTAGGTATAAGTAAAATTTAATGCTTTAGTGGCTTTCGATTCTAATAATGATTCCGACAGGATTAATTTTATAAATACGATGGATCGATACATATTTATTCAAGTATGATCAGAATTTGCAACTATACAGGAAGAAATAAAGAATGTTGACATATTCGTTTCTTCTCTTTATTCGAATAAACTTTTTGATCTTTTATTTCATCAGATATATATAAACCATCATATTGGGTAAGTATATATTAGATGACATCCCTTATGCATCGGTATGTAGATATCGGGACTTACCGTTTGCTTGCACGAGAGATGAGGGTTACAGCTTGTCGTTCAAACCATAATCCTCACAAGCCTATAGCTGTAAAGCTGAAACTATAAAACTTTAACCTAACCCTCAGGTTCAATTCAACCGATTCGGGCGAATAAGTAGGGAAGCTAGAGTAAGATGAAAGGTTTAATTTTGAATTGTAATTAAATAAAAACTGTTAGAATCAATTTTTTTTAATCAGTTATCAAAGATGATATAGTAAAGAAACGAAACGACTAACAAAACTCGTCAATATTAGGTAAGAAAACTACGACCCGTGAAGACAGACCCTGAGGTTTTCCCACTTTGCTCTCATGTTGCGGGCAAAATGGAAAGCTTATTGTGAGCAAAACGGAAAATACCAATAATCCTAGACACGCGGTGGCGTGTCAAGCCAAATAGGTACAGGCTGACATGGTGTATGAACCCGAACCATTTGGAGCCACTTTGGTCCCCCTCATATCTTTAAAACTTTTGCACATAAAGATGTTAAATTTGGCCAATATATTAAATTTGGCGAGATAAATACAGGGTGTCCTAAAAGGTTACGTAGCTGAGAAGGGGGGTGGTCACAAGGGTCACCAGAAAAATAATAAAAAAATTCAAATACAGCAATATTTGTAGGTACAGTTAGTACCCACAAGGAGTAAAAATTTTAGTTTAAAAAAAAAATGATTTTTTTTATTGAAATATCCAGAGGGGATTTTTTTTAATTATTTTTCTGGTGACCCTTGTGACCACCCCTACCACCCCCCTTCCCAGCTACGTAACCTTTTGGGACACCCTGTATAAGCTCAAATTTCATTTTCATACTTCTAATAGTTGTTGAGATAATAACATCCAAAACTCGCAATGGAGAATGTTACTAGGGATGCCAAATCACTTGAAATTTTGTCTCAGTAAAGCCTGTATGCATACAAATACACTAGTTTTTGTTGTAATCAAAAATACCTAGTAGTTTTGATTTTATAGGCATTCAAAGTTTCGAAAAATATCGAGTCCCGCTAACAGTCACGTGACCGCTTGTGACGTCTTACCACAACGCGCCAGCGGTGGCGCATATAGCTGGCGCAGTATTTTATTTTATTTTTTTATTTATTTAACATTTAATGTATATTTTTTTTGTGTTTTCGGTCGCGTATTAGTAAATATAAATATTATTCGTTATTAACCGTAATAGTAAATATTATTCTATTAATAAATTGGGTATAGGTTTCGAAAAAAGGTAATCGTGTAATCTATCTAAAATAGATGAATTAATGGCTGCGCATTATTTATCAAGAAATGTTCTAAACTGTTTTATCAAAACAAAATAACCAATATAATAAAAATACTAATGGAAGAATGCAAGTCCAATAGTAGAAGTATGTACCTACCTACCTATCATTATTTTTTTTACGTTAAAGACAACAAATCATGTATCATAGTTTTGTAGCTATAGGTAGGTACGTCCTTCTAATATTATAAATGTGAAAGTTTGTGAGTATGGATGTATGAATGTTTGTTACTCTTACACGTTAAAACTACTGCCCCCCAAGTCAAGTGGCAAGTGATATTTGCGATAGCGAGTGAATAGAAAAAATATGTATGAAACTGTCAAATTGCAAGCTTGTCAAAAATGTATTCTATTCACTTGCTATCGCAAATATCACTTGCCACTTGACTTGGGGGGCTGGACGGATTTGGATGAAACTTTGCAGTAGGTTACACATCAGAATGACACATAGGGTACTTTTTACCGCGGGAAAACTTCTCATTCCCACGGAAACCGACTTCTACGCGAACGGAGTCGCGGGCGGCCACTAGTATGTATACAAAGATACCGCTCTTCTAAGTAAATTTAAATATGTAAATACATGCATTGATTTAGTACTAACTAGCTTTAGTTAGCAGCTTCGCCCGCGTTTCCCTCGGGAACTGTACATTTTCCCAGGATTAAAAGAAGCCTATGGATTATTTCAGTCTTCGTCCAGATCAGTTCAGTACTTTTTGTGTGAAAGATAACAAACACAAACACAATCTTCCGCGTTTATTATATTACTAGGAAGTAGGATACCTATACGATCTAGATGTTGGTAGTTGAACGTTACAGATGCACTTTACCTTTACTATTTTATTTAAGTAATTTAATTTATTTTTTATTGCAAATGTAGATGATATGAACTAAACCTCTTTTATTTATTTGTATTTTTACTAACAAATTGTTTAATGGTATTGGTTATGTTCAAGTTAAAAGATTTGGTGATGTATGTATGTATCCTTTGGAACTGTAAAAAACAACTTTTCCGGCGAATTGATGGTTGTATTTTCACATTTAGGCACAACACATGATTTCCTAGTAGTTGGATTAGTCATTTTTAAAAGTATTTAGGTTTAATTTAGACGACAAGTGCGCGCGACCGCAAGCGTACTGAGTGAGCCAGGCCGAGCCAGTTGTGGTGTGACGTCACACCGCCACCGACAGCCCGCGTCGGGCGGTAGCAACTTATTTTACTTATAAATCGGAAACTAATTGACGCATCGAAATAATTCTTTCACCAGTATTATTTATTTTTGACAGAGAATACGAAGAGATAATAATCAAAATTTGTTAACATTCTCCATACTGACTGACCTAGATACCCTAGAAATTTGGCATACTAATAGGTAATTGGATATATACCATGGGAAAGATCCGAAAGTAGTAATTTTTGATAATTTCTGTAACAATTTTCAATAAATTGTTTGTATGAGAAACACTTACTTAGAATGTATGACGATCTCAGTGGCGCGGCGGTATATGTAGTAGCGGATGGTCACGGGTTCGATCCTCAGGTCGGGCCAATTTTGTTAAATTGTTTTTTTTTCGAAATTGTCCCGTAAATATTATTTTTATAAATAATATTTATATTTATTATAAATAATAATAAAAAAAATTGGGACCACGGCAAACAGTCCAGGGTGGGGAGTGGTGAAAATAGCACAAACAAAGTAAATTAAACCCCGTAAATGTAGCGAAATACGGGGTATTAACAAAACCCGTTTGGTGTCAAATTTATTTTAAATAATTCCTGTACAAAAAGTTATGATAGGTATATCGTCAAAAACATAAATGTAAAATGGGAACCAAGTCCAATTTGAGGTTCACAACAAAAGAAGTTTGCCATCGATCTAAATGGGTGCCAAGTTCAAAAGTCAGTCAAGAAATTAATTTATATTAACACTAGTGGACGCCCGCAACTCCGTTCGCGTGGAAGTTGGTTTCCCGTGGGAATGAGAAGTATTCCCGCGGTAAAAAGTACCCTATGTCCTTTCCCAAGTTCAGTTCTTTCTTCATTCCAAATTTCATCAAAATCGGTTCAGTAGTTTAGGCGTGAAAGCGTAACAGACAGACAGACAGACAGACAGAGTTACTTTCGCATTTATAATATTAGTAGGGATTAAATATTTTTAAACAACTTAATTATAATTTCTTCTTATAACCTCGGATTTTATTGAAGCTTAAGGACTTGGTTAGTATGTACCACTTCATAGTATAAAACAAAGTCGCTTTCCGCCGTCTGTGTGTCTGTATGCTTAGATCTATAAAAATATTTTTTTGAGTTTAGAGAATTCAAGTTTAAGCTTTGATAAATGATTTCCGTTGGAGTTTTCTAATAATTAATGTCGCTAAAACCCATCTATAACCCTTACTAGTTACCAACTACTCGTAATTAAGTATTTTTTTACAGCTGCCAAGATTATCAAGCTTTAAGGTTTTCCACAAACCGATAATAAATATTTCAAACCGTGATTTTAAATATTCAATTTTACACGGTTGTACAGACAGTTTTTTTTCAATTTAAACTATATTTAAAGACAATTCAATAAAATAACTAAGAATAAGAATGCCAAAAATACATTAAACAATACTGTGATTAATAATATTTTTTTTGTAATATTTCCTCCTTAAAGTCCCTAGAAAAAGGCTTTAATATTTTTAATGAATTTCATATCTATGCATAAATCCAATTATTTATTTCAATTTCCGTAAAAAAAGTACTTAGTTATTTAAATACCTAGTAGATTTTTATATTTCGCGCGTCAATATGCGGCTCAGTAACAACATTAAAAAACAAAGATATCATTAGTGCCAACATAACTAATCTTCAAGTAAAATGAATTTCTAAAATAGTTCTAAACGTTTTTAACATCTCAGCTACTACAAAATAAACTTTTTTTGTATTTTTTTTATTTACTAATAATATTTTATCATTTATAAAACCAGTTTATTTACCAATCAAAAATAATAAGTACGTCAACTGTATCAACATCTTTGTTTCACTACTTTTCAACCAGGCGGCGCTCATGCGCTACGTCACTCAGTTTCTTTCTGTTTTGAAACCCAAGCTTTGAGATTTGGTTCACGTTACAATAAAAATTGTGGTAATTTGTAGTGGAAAAGTGCACCGAAATAAGATTTTGAAGATGGAAAAGAGAGTCGCATTAGAATTGAGAGGAAGAATCCCATCTCAGGTATCTATAATCATTTTTCGATATATTGGAATGTTTTGTCGATACGTATTTCGTCAAGTACCACATAAAACAAAAATTATTTTCATAATCTACTAAGTTTTATTATTTTAACTGATGTTAAAAGCTTAACTATACTTCTCACCATGTGTTATCAAGCACTCGGTGTATTTACAATCTGTTTTAAGAAGAATTATACCCATAGAAATATGTTACGTTTCATTCATGTGCAACGACAAATTATGACCTTTTCGACAAAACTATGTACATTTTGTACATTACAGTTTGTTAAATTAGTAAAGACTAAAAAGTGTATTCTTAAACATTTAAATATTTAATGTGCAGAAGTATTTTTTTGAGAAAAAGTGTTTATGCGTATTGAGGTTAAGTGCAGCAGTAATTTATGAAACAGCATGTTTTTGGGGACTTCTATTGCAAAATCTATATAATAAGAAGTTAAAGGGCTCATTACAACTGTAATAATATTCCGTAATTCTTTAATTTATATGTAATTTCTTAAGAATTCGTAAAGAAGCGTATCAAAAGTGTTCATTGATTATGCTGTCAATGTCATTAGATTTACAAGTTTTGTATAACTATTTACAAGTAATTTTGGCAGGGAATATTTTTGAGCAATTACAGTTAATTCCTAAAAGCCAACATTGCAATAGCTTTATTAAAAACACTGTTATAGTTATGTTTCTCGTGTACAATAAGTGCCATCTTTTTGCCATGGTTTCGCGCCCTTTCACCTTCTGTACGGGTATAAATTGCTTTTAAGTTTGACTTAGATAGAATAGAGGTGATTAAATTCATGAAATCATAAGCATTTTACAGACAATTGTAAAAATCTAAATTTCGTTCACTAACTTCTGCAGTTTGTTGTCGCGCGCCTTACCAATAATAGCGGCCATTTTTATTGCGTCGCGATGATTCGATTCGTGTCATCCGCCATTGAAAAAAGTAAAATTACATTTTGTAACAAAACAAAATCACAAATTTAACTTTACTTATCGGAAATAAAGTATTTATCACATTCATTACATTTCTCATTGTATATTTTTACAAAATATTGCACCAATCTTTAATATTTACGTACGATCTGCCTCTTTGACAACTCACACAGCGTTGACGTTTGGCCTTCTCAATTTACGTTTTCAGATAATGCCAGCCAGTTACAAAACCAATTAATTTAGTGAATATTTTTAAAACCCCTTAACGATTTTGGTATTCATTAAAAAAAAATATATGATTTTACATGTTTTCATTCTTTAACCTCTTTGTGTGAAATGTCAAAAAATTTTACTGCGAAATCTAGTCATAATAAATAAAGGAATTGATTTTCTATATTTTTATCGTCTTTACTGTTACCATGCCAATAGATATGTTTAATTAATGTTTCCTATCGCTCTTTAACCAACATGTACATAGTTTAATTTTGATTTAGATTTAACCTATTTTAGTCCATCCATAAGTATTCTGCTGTCTACACCTTGAGTTACTATAGTTCTATACTATATAGATGTCGTTGCCATATTTGTTTAGTATTAATTGAGATAGATGGCGTTAATTTCGCATCTTATAAAAATTAAAATAGTAAAAACTTAACATTTGATTTTTATATGCAGGTAAAGGAGCTCAACCTTGACAATTGTCGCAGTACAAATATCGTCGGTCTTACAGATGAATACACAAACCTGGAAAATTTAAGCCTAAACAATGTTGGCCTTACTTCACTCAAGGGATTTCCAGCTTTACCAAAGCTCAGAAAACTTGAGCTTTCAGACAACAGAATACATACTGGCTTAAATTTGCTCAATGGGTGCAAGTCACTTACCCACCTTAACCTGTCAGGAAACAAGATAAAAGATATAGAGACTCTCAAGCCTTTAGAAGAGTTTGCAAACCTAAAAAACCTGGATCTGTTCAACAATGAAGTGACAAGTATTGATGATTACCGAAGTAAAGTCTTTACACAGCATCCATCTCTTAAATACCTTGATGGGTAAATAATTTTAAAGTTTTTTTTTTTACAAAAAGTTGGGATTTAAAATTTAATTATTATATTTTTTTACAGATTTGACAAGAACGACAGAGAGGCAGATGACAGTGATGAAGGCGAAGAAGATGATTTAAATGGAAATAATGACACCGATGAAGAGGGTTAGTTAGAAACTCCAAAGCCTCAGGCTCCAATATGTTGCATACCTTTAAACAGTTTTACTACATCACAACATAGTGGGACATTTTGGTTAATATGGCACTAAAACAAAACACTATTAAAAGTTTATAAAACAGTTAACAGAATTAATCATCACCTTAATTCATAACCAAAATTTGAATTAATAAGTAACACCTCATCATTTACGACTACCATTGCATACTTACATATGGGATTTGTTAAGTAATTACCATAAGTTGCAGATTTGGGCATAGACCTGGGACCGCTGTGTATTGATGATGATACAATATCTGAACGACCCCCAGAAAGTAGAACCTCACTGCCAATACTTTTATATACAATTTATGGCATGATTTTCACTTGGGTAATCTGTTCAAAAGTAAGCATCATAATTTTGTATATGATGCTTTGTTTTGCTAAACAATAATTTCTTTTCTAATTATTTCTAGTGCTATAAAATTAAACATAGCCCAATGTGTTGTTTCCTAACATTACCTTATTTATCTATTAGTCTGTGTTGGTGAATGTCCTATTATTTAATTGCTGACATTCACTTGATAATATTTATTTTTATATTATATGAATACAATTGTTGCAGGTTCCGAGTTCGAAGATGAAGAGGATGAAGATGGTGAAATTTCGTTAAGTGCAGTCTACAATGAAAACTTAGGTATAATAAAATATTACTTAACTCTGTATTATAACAGTTGTTTATTAAAAATCGAAAATTCTCGTAAGATGATTCAACCAACGTATTTGATTAAAATATTCTTAATTATGCTGTTTATGACACCAAAATATGAAAAAAAACTGTCATGAATGTCTTTTTCGCTAAATTTCAGGTGAAGAAAGTTCAGACAGTTCTTTGTATGAGGGCAGTGATGTATCTGAGGAGCAAGAGGAAGATGAAGATGATGAAGATGGTGACCACAACCTTAAGGCAATAGGTAATCTATTAAATTTATAACTAAGTTATTTAATCTTTTCATCTTAAACTATTAAAAAAACTAAATCTTAAATATGCAAATGTTAGCACAATTAAAAACTTTAATGCACCTACAGTATCAAGTTGCGCAAAAGCTAGTTGGTAAGACTTTTACTAAGACTAAGTTAAAACTAGTTCCATATTCATTAACAAACCTCTGACTATGACAATAATTTTGCAGCAGGGTAAATGTTTGCAGATGGTGCTGATAGTGCGCCTGAGGAGAGCACTCGAGGTAAAAAGAGAAAACACGAGGACGAGGAAGAAAATTGAGTGTTGCCTTACGGGGAGTTTTCTTACTAGTTGTAAGTGTACAGAGCTCCGGTACATCGGACAATAAACATCAGTTACCATTCTGCTAACAGTGGGGGACTCTGTTGTGGTATGAATCAACACTTGACTTGAACCCTAATACAATATAAACACACTAAGAATTACTAAACACTTATAGTAAATCTTAAATATCTGAGAAAATCTATAAATATGTAATGACAAATTCATTATTATAACAGACAATAGTTAATTAAGAATCCTAAATTAATTTTAAAGATTCTTAGATGATCTGTTGTTTATTGAGTACAAATTGTATTGGGCAATGCAAAAATGTTTTCTATTATGTACTTATTGCAGATCATAAAATTTGTGTTATTTAGCATTGCACGATTGTGAAGTGCAAGTATTTTGATAAGACAACACTATTTTGTAAATACATACAGGATAGAAACACATTGGATTTGCACCATAACGGAGTCCGAGTAAATGGCAGAATGGAATCAAGTTATATCACATGCATCAATCGTTTTTCACACCTATCATAGATGTTTGTGGAATCGTACATCACCTAAAGAGTAGAGTAAATCACCTTAATTTTAAGCAATCAAGTTCAGTTGTTCTTGATAACTGCTACCTTCTTCTAGAGTGCTTTAATAGATTTAAGAAGAAACACCATGTTTATGCATATCGGAAAAACTGAACTGGATGGCTTGTGTAGATGCAATAAGATGTTTAATTGCTGGTATATTTTATCATCATTTAATTCATGTTGATGTCTATTGTGTGGTAAATGTAGTTTGTTGTCCGAAAAGTTGATGTTTCAATTAAATTGTTTATGTAATAATATTTTTTTTTATTCTTATGACATGCTAAGTTTAATGCTAATCATTTTGATCGGAAGTGCATGATTTTAGGATTAAATAGCTCTCAAAATCTAAAAATTCTATTGGTATGAAATATTTTAATTAGATATAAGTATAAGAAGCGTGAAAGTATAAATATTGTTAGTAAATGCCCTAGAAGTCAGTGCAAATTTACAATATTTAATATTCCGCCTATATGGACACTTTAAAGACCAACAAAATTAGACTGACACGAAATTCAATCGTCTTTAATAAATAATTACACAAGCTTGCAAAAAGTCCAGGAAATAATAAATATAATACAAACCTTTGAAAAACAAACAATTACAATAAATAAAAATGCCAACGGAGGCTCAACTTGCAAGCTGGCACTTGTTTAAAAATATAGCATTAAACATTGGTCAATTTGAACTAAAACAGGCCCACTTGCCACCTCATCACAAAAATAAATCGCAAACCTTCATTTAGCTTAACCCAAATTTTTCAAAGGGCGTAGAGTAAGTCAATAGAATCCAATTATTAGATCAAATATTTGACACCTTGAGTTCAGAGAGTATTTTTCTACATCTTTTTAATCTTAAAACAATTACTAATGCACTAGAATATCAATGAGTTGCAATGTTTGGTTAAATACAACATGGTGAATGTGCCAGAAACGTTGAATAAAGTTTTAGTTAATAATTTTATTGTATTATGTAAGTCATTAAGTTTAAGTAATTTACAACTTGGTCTGTTGATATATATTATATAATCCTATTGACTTTTATTTGAGGGATTGTAAAATAAAAGCGGAATAAATTATAAAGTGTTTTATTCTCATTTCTTTCTTGCATTCGTTTTAGACCTGCCAGGCTATCCATTTTTTAGCAAAGCTGACTTGAGATTTAAGTGTTATTTTACAAACTCATTACAAACATACCTTACAAGTTAATTCGGAACCTGAATTATTTCAATTGTTCTGTTGTTCTAAAAATTGTTGCAACAACACGGCATCTATAGGTATTACCAAATTTTCGCTACCGTCAAATGTCCTTTTCATTTTTACAAGCTTGTGGTCTAGGAACTCTGTTAGTTGGGCCCTCAGCGCTAAATCGGAGCTGACCAGGAATTTTTCTCTTGATTTAGAATATAATTCTTTGAATTGAAGACCTGTAAAATAAATGTTTTCTTTAAAACTAGAAGCATTCATGACGGTTCTTTGAAGTAGTTCCAGAAATTACTTCGTACATACATGATTATATCTTTTTATAATTAGGCACCTACTAGTCTTCATAAGATAGATAAGTATTTTGTTTTTTTATTTATGAAATTACATTGTTTAATTGGTCAGAACTCTTGTCCCTCTTTAATTAGTATTCCTAGATCACACTACACAACACATACCTACATAAAAGTTCCCTAAACTGTTTCATAACTTACTTTTTCTTTTTTAAAAAAAACAACAAAATCTGTTGCGTAATTTTAAAGATCTAAACATACGTCTGTATGTGTCTACATAGACGGCGGAAAGCGACTTTGTTTTATACTATGTATAAAGTGCTTGTACTCTAAAGAAATAATAATCTTACCCTGATAATGTGCTTGCTTCTGATTCTCCAACTGATACTCAATAATAATATTAAATATTCCTTTAGCATTGCTTGTGAGTGATTGGTACACACTCTTCAAAGACGACAGCTGCAACGCTCCACTTCTGTGAGTCATCAAAGAGTTTTCAAACGATGTTTCCTCAATGTATGGCAGGAATGTGGTCACATCCCACCATGTGAACCTGAACTTGCTTAGCTTGGAGTGATCCCATACTAGAAAAATAAAAACAGGTGAAAACTAATAATTGTTACTGTTTGCTGGAGTTAAGTCTACTTGATTTACCATACCAACAAATAAAGTTTTAATTGAACTTAGTTTATGTTTTTTATTTATAAAGAACATTGAGTTCCAGAGTAGGATTACTGAATAAGATCAAAATATTAGTGTACTTACATAACGGCGCATTAATGTGATCGATACTAGCAATCGTGTGTACATTCTTAATTTGGGACAAACTCGCTAACGCGGCTTGAGCTTTTGCGCTTCGCAGCATAGGGCCATCAATATTGTGTATAATCAAAAATAGCTCAGCTTCACTCTCTGACAACTGAGAGTCTATTAAATTGACAATATCACTAATATTGGATGGAACATGTGTGTTCTCTAACAAATCAATAACAATTGTCTCTAGTATGTTCTTAATTGTAAGACTAGGAAAAAATCCATTGACCACCACACAGGGATAGTCCCCAAGCTTTTGCAGTTGAAATTCATGCAAAATTGCCCTCTTAGATCCAACTCCATATAAAACAATATTAAAATCTTCACTAAGAACATAAAGCCACTTGTCAAAAAGATGTTCATAAGATTTGTTGAGTTCCATTATTTTTGATCTGTGTTCTTTGGATAGTTCAAAACTTGTACTATCACCATCTAAATTCATATTTTTTAGTCTTGCTAATGTATGATCTGATGTTGCAATCTGAAAATGTATATTCACAACAGTTTTATATTTTGTGTATAAGAAATATCAATACTTATATATTTTTTTTAACTAGAAAACACAATAACAATAAAATTATTATAAAATAAATTATCTTGTGCAAAAGAATGACTGACCAAATTAACTAAACGGATAACTGTAGAAAGAATCCACATACTTTAGTAATATTTAAGTAGCTAATATACCTTACAATCATATTTTAAAGTCTTCATCCTTAAATAACATTATTATTTATACAGATTTTCAAAACATACCTTTTTACTGCTATTCATCATGAAGTAGTTATCTGGTGTGACAATATACTCAGAGTCTTTTATCTTCATTTTATTTTGATTTTTCTTCATAGTCTGGGGTTTCACCTGTTTCTTTAGCTGAGGTTTTTCTTGTTCCTCCTCAGAATCAGAGTTATCACTTGCACTTGAAGATGATGCAGATTTTGACTGTAATGTTAAATTACTCATATTTATTTATAAATAAATATGTAAAATATATTAGAGGTCTAGCTACTAGTTTAACCAGAAGGTTTAAATTAAAACACTTGAGTGAGCTAAAATAAAATATTAACATGATTCATTTGCATTTAATGGTAACAGCAGAGTTCATTGACTGTTAAAACATTTACTTAAATTCTGCCTCATAAGCAAAATGATAAATGTATAGAGTGCATAGTTAAATGACTAGTTTTTTCCTGAATAATGATAACTTAATTATTTTATTAATTAAATGGCAGTTTAACTTAATTGACTTTATTATGAACTAGTTTTCCCCCGCGGCTTCGGTTTCATCGCACGAACTTTCATACAAAATTTCATTCCCTATTTCAGGCCCTTCAAACCTTTCAAAAGTATTGCATGTCCTTTCCCCAGTTCAGTTCTATCTTCATTAGGCGTGAAAGTGTAACAGACAGACAGAGTTACTTTCACATTTATAATATTAGTAGGGATGATTGGATTACCTCCGCACTGTGTTCATCCTCTGGGACAAAGTCATCGCTGCTGCCTGCAGAGTAATCACTCTGATCGCTATCACTATCAACCTCTTGGATTATTCCTAGAAGAAGAAAGCTTTTTAGTAAAGATTTTATTTTTAGTAAATTAATTTACTAATTTAATTGTAAACATGATAAAAATAGATTTTATTTCTATTAATCATTTACATAGACTATTTTTAAAATTTGATATTATGAACACTTGAATGAAAAAAACAATGTTTTAAGTTCAAGTCAAGGTTCTTCACCTTGCCTAAGCAAAATGCTGAAATATAATGTGTGTTAGATACTAAACTTACTTTTCCTAATAATATCTTTCACATGCCTTGGAGTAGCTTCAGTCATTTTAAGGGGACTATTAAAGAGACTTGCCCTGACACCTTTCTTTGGTGTTTTCATTGGTGAGTCCATAGGTTTTGGAGAATTACTCAAGGCACTTAAAACTTTATTGTGCAAATCATGTTTGGTATGTCGGGATTTGAACTTGAATATATCTTGTCCTTCTATATCTTCATTACTGAATAAAGCTGTAATTTTAAAGTACCTATAATATAGTAAACTATCTAAATAATGAAAATAAAAAATCTGAGGCTGCAGTCAAAAACCACATTACCAGTGGGCTTTTGTAAATTCATATGCTCAGTAGCCTGTTCTTCTTCTTCCGAACTGCTAATTTCTTGAACAGTTCTACGTTTTGTTGGTGAAGTTTCAATAAAGTCTCCATACTTCTGTGGTTTATTTCTGTTTCTAGTGGCTCGTCTAGAAGGTGTTTCAACAGGTGCTGTAACAATTTCAATAATCACAAATGTTTGTAGTGTCAAAATAATTTGTTTACTAGTTTGAAATTGCATACAAATTACTTCAAAAAGTATTCACTTATCAGAATGTTTACCTGCGGTTGTTTTGGGTTGACTGTTGCTATAAACTAATTGTAAATTATTAGGCATTTTAGAATTGTGATGGTAAACGTAATCAAAGTGTTTTAATTTTATTTAATCATCTAAAACAAGGGCAACAGAACAAAGTTGTAACGAATAAATAAATAAAATAACCGCCAACTTTACTTTTGTATTCGGCGTAAAAGTAAATAAAATAACCAGTGATTTACAAGACCTATGGACATATTACACTTGCTTATACTTTATAAACTCAAATACCTCCTAAATGCGCCTGCGTAGCCATTTTGATTTCTGAGTGCCCCACTCACTCAACTCAATGAATCACGGCCACGGATCACGGTAATGAATGATTTATAATAGGTATAGGGTTTTAAAAGTATCATCATACTTTGTCATAAAAAAATAGCTTTTCATTTCTATGTAGGTTTATAACAATATGATCCCTTCATTTATCCTCAACTCACTCTGATACACTAGACTTTAAAAGTCGCCATATTTTTTTGCATGTAGGTAAGGATAGAATTTATTTATAGAAAACGATGTGTAAGTATTCTAGATAGAACAAAAACGACTAGATGAAATTGTCATTTTGTTTTGATCCAATGGTCAGAGAGAATAAACAATATAATCAGAGAGAAGTGAGTGAACGAATGATTGATGAACTAGTACCTGCCTACGATTTTCATTTTTTAAAAAAGGTGGACTAAATCGTTAAAAATTTGTGTTCTAGCTAGACTAGCTGTCCTTTTCTTATACTAAGCATCGGAAAGTGACGGCAATATTTTTAATTTAGTTTAGTTAGAGTGTCTTTTAATCGGGGCTAGTGTTAGTTATCGTTATATATCCTTCAGGCCAAAACTATGACCTTGGAAATAGTCTGGAAACCCAGGACCACACCTAATCACACCTTCGCACGCCCCCACTCACTGTATCCAGCTAAGTAAATACCTATCACGGTCCTATATCACTATCAAGTTTGTACATGACTATCCAAACCTACCTACTCGTATAAAATTTGAAAAATTTCCTCGCTTCAGCCTGTATATACTTTACTTTACTTTATATAATAAGGTGATCTTCTCACGCCGAAATATTAAGCTTATGTACTTACATAAAGGAGTCTACACACCAAACCCGCCGACCCGCCGACACAGCCCGGCGGCTTGGTGTCGGCGACCCAAACCCGCCAACCCGCCAACATGTGTCATGGGGCTGTGTCGGTGAGTTAGTCGGCGGCAAGAAATCAGTACAACTTTTTTAGTTAGTGATTGCAGTGTGTACGAACGTGACGTGTTGTTTTTCTCGAATATTGCAGCCTACAATAAACATGGATACTGATGCTGATCTAATAATAGCAGCATGTGGAATAATTTTAGCTGGGTCCCTGAACAGAAAACGACAGTGTTGGGTTAGACCAAGCTTCATGAGTCGCAGTCGTTACAGTAACAGTGATAGAATAAAAGATTTAAGAATAGACGATTTGATTGTAAAAAGACCCTTACATTTTAAGACATTTATGTCGTTAACGTTTACCGACTTTGAATATTTACTAAGCATTGTTGGACCCACAATAGTTAAAAAAATACAAATTACAGAAGTGCTATTTCACCAACGGACAGATTATCATTAACATTAAAATACCTGACTACGGGAGATTCATTCAACAGTCTTTGTGACACCTTTAAAGTATCTCCTCAACTTATTTCCTACATTATTCCAGAAGTGTGCAAAGCTATCGTAGATGGACTTTCGAATTATGTGAAGGTATGTACATATATGGGCGTTTAACTTTTTTTTAATCTTCCAGAAAAACTATGTTCCGAAAAATTACTATTAGTGTAGTAAATAAGTGCTCAAAAAGGGTAGTGCTAAGAAATGTTGAAAGCAGAAAATTTTACTTTAGAACTTTGTTAAGACTAGTTAGGACATAAACATACTAAAAGTCCTGACCCCTACGAGGTGAGCCCTTTGAAAAGGTACCATTTTTTTGTTTTTTGCTTATATCTCGAAAACAGTGCGTCGTACGAAATTTTGTTGTACAACATAATTAAAGCTGATTAAATTGTCTTCAACTTTGCCTATTACACTTTCTATTTATCTCCAATCGTTTCATAGCTATGAGCACTGCAAAACGACCGATTTTCAAAAATGTGTCTAAATCTCTCTCCCGTTCGTTTTTTCTTTGCTCACAATTCGAAAACGGTGCTTTGCACGAAGTTTTGTTATACTACATAATGAAAGCTGATAAAATGTTATCCAACTTTGTTTCTTACACTTTTAATCTATCTCCGATCGTTGCGTAGCTATGAGATCAGAAACAAAAAACGTTTTTTCAAATATGTGTTTATTTCTTTGTCTCGTTCTTTATGTTTTTACTTATATCGTGAAATCAGAGCATCATACAAAATAATGATGTACTACATAATTAAACCTAATATCATACGCTACAACTTTGTTGTCAAACTTTTTATCTATCTGCAATATTATATATCTAAATCATAGCTATGAACTCTGAAAAACGAGTGATTTTTAAAAATGTGTTCTCTTCAGTACATTTTAACCATTGTTTGCCAATTATTTCTCATCCAAGTTATTAACAATAACATCAACTGGGAGTACCTCCATATGGTGAAGGCGGAAACAGTTTACTTTTAAACTGGCTAAAACTCCCAATAATATCTATCAAGATGCTTCGGGCTTATGTTGGTACTAGACGTGCCCCGGGGCTTCGCTTCCCGTGGGAATTGCAGGATAAAAAGTGCCCTATATGTTCTTCTAGGTTTTAATCTACCCGTGTACCAAATTTCATCAAAATCCGTTAAGTAGTTTTTATTTAATTGATCTTGTTGCAGTGGAAGCAGTACCACGATTAATGTCGCAAATCATTTTTCAGGCCGTTGTACAAAAACCAAAGGAATTCAGATGGACCAATGATACTCCAAATTATATAATAGTAGCTATGAATCCCTGCGTTACCGGGTACACAGTCACAATATTCAATAAGTCACGAACGAAATCCTACTTCCTACTAACTATTATAAATGCGAAAGTTTGTGTCTTTGTTACCCTTTCACGCAAAAACTACTGAACGGATATTGATGAAATTTGGTAAACGGGTAGATTAAAACCTAGAAGAACACATAAAGTACTTTTTATCCTGCAATTCCCACGGGAAGCGAAGCCCCGGGGCACGTCTAGTACCAACATAAGACCGAAGGCATCTTGATAGATATTATTGGGAGTTTTAGCCAGTATAGAAGTAAACTGTTTCCGCCTTCACCATATGGAGCACAGACTTAGATCAAGTAGATACCGCATGTGTATGTACTTCGCGTGTAAAATGGTTGTACGGCATCCAATCATTTAGCGCCACGCGTTTAGTCCACGCTCGAACGTTCTCGGTGCTAGACTTCAATCGAAAACTAAAAAAATGTCAAATTGTGCCATATTGAGCTGTAAAAACAACTCAATAAAAGTGAGACGAGAAAATGGAAACGTGTCCTTTCATCGGTAAGTTATTTTGTTATTAAATTGTATGTTTTAAATGAAATATCAATTAGCAACGATCGGAGATAGATTAAAAGTGTAAGAGACAAAGTTGGATAAAATTTTATCAGCTTTCATTATGTAGTACAACAAAACTTCGTGCAAAGCACCGTTTTCGAATTGTAAGCAAAGAAAAAACGAACGGGAGAGAGAATTAGACACATTTTTGAAAATCGGTCGTTTTGCAGTGCTCATAGCTATGAAACGATTGGAGATAGATAGAAAGTGTAAGATGCAAAGTTGAAGACAATTTTATCAGCTTTAATTATGTAGTACAAAAAAATTTCGTACGACGCATTGTTTTCGAGATATAAGCAAAAAACAAAAAAATGGGACCTTTTCCCCCCCCTCCCCCCTCGGGCTCACCTCGTAGGGGTCAGGACTTTTAGTATGTTTATGTCCTAACTAGTCTTAACAAAGTTCCAAAATAAAATTTTCTGCTTTCGACATTTCCAACCAAAATCACTCATTTACCAGGCTATATATAAGTAGGCAAATGGCTATCCTATCACCGAGCACATTTCCGATTTCAGATTCCACGAACATCAAACGAATGGACAAAAGTTGCAGATGGATATCTGAGTAGATGGAATGTACCTAATTGTATTGGATCTATGGATGGAAAGCACATTAGAATTGAATGTCCAGCACGAAGTGGAAGCGATTATTTTAATTATAAAATGTATTTCAGTATTGTACTGTTTGCATTAGTGGATGCAGATTATAAGTTTTTATACGCTAATGTGGGGTGCCAGGGTCGCATTTCTGATGGTGGTGTATTTGCTAACTCTTCATTATGCAGAATGTTATATAATAATGATTTAAATTTGCCAGATAAAAAACCTCTACCTGGAAGAATTATGCCAGTACCCTATTTTTTTTTGGGCGACGATGCGTTTCCTTTACAAACCAATATTTTAAAACCTTATGATGGTAATCATGCGAAAGGGTCTCCCAAGAGAGTGTACAACTATCGCATGTGTCGAGGTCGAAGAGTAGTTGAAAACGTATTTGGACAGTTAACAAAACAATTTAAGATATTTAACAAACCCATCCAGCTAAATCCACAAAAAGTTACTATTGTAACATTGGCATGTATTCATTTGTTCAATTATGTAAAACGACATGGTATAATACAACAAAATGAATATGATACTGAAAATAGTAGGGGAGAAATCAATCCAGGAGATTGGCGCAGGGAACCACGTGAAAATAATTTGTTTGCTGACTTGCCTAGACAAGACAATACACAGTCCCTTGAGGTTACAAGGACACAATCTCCTGAGGTTATAAGGACAGAATTGGTTCAATATTTTCTTTCCGATGTCGGGAGATTACCATGGCAGAATGATCAATGACTAACTCGTAAGTTTTAATGAAACTCATACTTGTATTAGTACTTGTCTGCATGAATATTATCTCTCTAGATGTTAAATATTATTAAGTATTTATTATTTCTTTGTGTATATTGCCTATTTATCATATGAATATGTATGTTTAAGTATTTGTATTTATTATAACATAAATTATGTATTTATTATTATGTTATTATGTAGGTATGTATAATGTTTGTATTTATATGTGTATATATATTTAGTATATATAAATATATAAACAATTTTTTGTTTTTTTTCTCTATTGTTTTTTTTTATATTGCATTCCTGTACCTGACCGCAATTAATTTCATTAATTTTCTTTCACAACCGGCTTGTCAGGAAGAAATCGCTTAAAGCGATATGGCCGCCTTTTGTTTTCCTTTTTTTGTTATATATTGTCTATATTTCATGTTTCTTATGCAATAAAGAGTTTTATTATTATTATTATTATTACTTGTATTTTTATTATAATTTGTATTAAAAAGTTCGTAAATTACTTGTTTTTGTTCATTTATAAGTGGTTTTATTTACCGAGTTATTCTATAAATCCCCACCGCGAAATCCCCACTGATGTTTTTATGCATTTTGAGTATACTATGACGATTCTATGAAAACAACATTAAGACGAAATACTTGTGCCTACATAACGTTATCTCGCATCAGGTGATAGGGTTATTCTCAGAGTGTATACGGTGGGGATTTGTGGAATAAACCTATTTATCTGACTCAATAGATGATAATATGTTCTCAATATCACCACTCTCTTGAAGCGACACACTTAACGAAGGTTCAATTGAAGATGTTGAAGGTTCACCAAGAGGCGGTGAAACAGGGTTTGTTACGGCAGAGTTGGATGATGAGTAGTAGGAATTTACATCACATTGATCCATTGAAGATACTGTATAATATCCTGGATGACTATGGGAAGTTGAAGGTCTTGGCGAAGCTTCGAACATGTGTGAACGATATCCAGTTTCGGATTCAAAAAAGATATTGTTAATCCGATGTTTTATTATTGCCTTTGTTGTTTTATCAAATTTTCTAAGTTGTGTCGCAATATATTCGCCAACGAATCGTCCTCATCTTTTATTTTTTGATTTGTCCGTTGACTGACTGTTCTCATTAAATTTAATGCTTCCGACACCATCTCATTACTTGGATTAGGTTTATAACGTTTATTCGCTTGGGGAATGATGTTTGACGTTTGAGGTGGATCGTTTTCCCCATGTTGAGCATCATTGTCCGCATGTTGGGCATTATTGTCAGTTGCTGTTATCTCCTGAAAGAATATTTTATTTGAATCACCAACAGTTTACTTATGAAATGTATTATACACTAGCTTTTACCCGCGAGTAGGTACACCGCACGGAATATATGAAAATTGTTGAGAAAAGAGTTGTTAGTTTATAAAAAATACATTTGCAATGACTATTATATCTGTGCACATGCCATTCCAAGAAATAATTTGTTAAGAAATATTTCGGTGCAATAACAATAGCGGCAGCGCAACAACAAAGGCAGATAAAATAAGTACCTATGTCTTTATTTACCGCGCGCCTCTCTTCACTCGGGCCAAGCTTACATATTATTCTTGTGTGCTCTAATAATTAGGTTAGAAATAAAATAATACAACACCACTGAAATGTTACATACCGTATCGATTGTTCCAGTAGGTTTATTTTTATTGAGCAAGAAATTCAAAGATTTAAAGGCAAACCACTTGCTCTCATGAACAGAATCTGCGCTGGTTCCAGACTTTTTTGATTCAATCGTCTTTTTTCTTTCTCTATAATATTGGCTCGTCAAATTTTTTATCTTCCGTTCTATTTCTGTGACATTTGTATTTAATTCGTTTGCCATCTCATTTAGTGCATCAAAACGTTTAGGTCTACATTTGTGATCCAAGTGTTTTGGATTCCATAATAATTCCTTTATATGATACAAATTTATTAACTTTAGAGTGGTTTCTTCGTCCCATTCCATTATTGCAGAAAATCGCAAAAAAAACACAAGCACGTCACTATCGCTGGAGTGTCGGCGGGCAACTGAGCGTGCGCGTACGCAAGTCGCCGGCCATGCCGCCGACTTGCACGCGCGGGTACGAGTCGCCGACATGATTCTTGAAACAAAGTCGCCGACACCAAGCCGCCGGGCTGTGTCGGCGGGTCGGCGGGTTTGGTGTGTAGACTGCTTTAGAAAACAAAAAGCTTGTGCTCAAAGAGTCCCTTCTTATCCTAGGCTTTTTCTAAACAACATAGGTAGGTAACCAAATTTCCTAAAACGACAATCTTCATTTATTATTTTGAATTTGCATCAACTATCCCCTAGTCGGAAATCGATTTCCCGTGGGAATGAGAAGTTTTCCCGCGGTAAAAAGTACCCTATGTCCTTTCCCAAGTTCAGTTCTTTCTTCATACCAAATTTCATCAAAATCGGTTCAGTGGTTTAGGCGTGAAAGCGTAACAGACAGACAGACAGAGTTACTTTCGCATTTATAATATTAGTAGGGATTTTTATTATTATTATTTTTTTATCTTAATTTCTCCATTGCATGCCCAAGACTGATCTTATTATTTTTGGACTACATTTTACATTTATTATATATTTTTTAATTATTATTTTTTATCTTAATTTCTCCATTGCATGCCCAAGACTGATATTATTATTTAAAAACAGCATCATTATATGACGAATAACTCCATCTCTGTTCACTTATTTTCCTTTAGAAAATATAAACGTTAATAGGTTGACTATTTATTTCCCGACACAACAGAGACATCAATAGGTTAGGTTAGTTAGGTTACTTTTTTGATACCACCCAGAAAAAGGAGTCCCGCATAGCGGGACTCCGTCGACTCATGATTGAAGCCAGTTTTTATATACATAGGTAGGTATATATATTTTTTTTAGTTTTCCATATTAAAAACACTTCTTACCGGCTAAAACTAGGTGTAGCCGCACTTCAGGTAAGTATTAGCCGTAACATATAATATAGGTAAATTATACCCCCGTTTTTTTTTTAATATATCCAATGGCTGATTTTTCTCACTCATGGTTCTGGATATCACTCACAAGACAGAAAAGCTATTATTATTTATTTTGTATTGATATAGTTAAAAAACCCTTAAGAAAAGCAGTTTTCAAGTTTTGTTACTTACGGATCAACCTATAAGTTGTGCCGTTAGGTAAAAAAAGAGTTGACCCGTTTATTTCCTAACTATTCAACTGAATAGTTGTTTCGTTAGGAATAAAAATAGTTGATTAGTTTTAGTTGGTCGGAGTGGAAAAAGGGCAACTATCGGGTGGGTGATAGAGACAATAAGACACGTGAAAACCTTGTTTTTCCGTCAGTGTGCAGCACAAATTCATCTCTTCGACTTTTCGAAATTGGCTCATGATTGGGTGTAACTTTGTTTTCACCCATTCCATTATGAGGAGCCTGCCTTTAGTTAAGTATAATAAGAGTTGCCAACATTTAAGTGTACTTACAAAATACTCTGGGGGTTTATTATGAATTTTATTATGATTATTTATTTAATTCCATATCATTCAAAAACTTGCTATTTCGTCATTCCATTTATTTGCTCAACTTATTGACATTTTGAAAAATCACAGTTATTACTTTTGACAATGTATGTTTCTATGTTTATTAGAAGACATGAAAACAGCATTAATACTGCAACAGGGATCGGGTACAAAATGGTATTATATTAAATATTAATCATTATTGGCCACAGTACATTATATTATCAATATTGGGTAGTAACTACGTTTCTAAATGGGTATTCACAAACTTGGGTTACTTACCACATATATGCACTTTTAGCTAATTCATATCATAAGACAGTAATATACACAAGATATTAAAAACTATAGTATGTGTACAATATATAATGAGCAAACACGAAGAGCGAACTACTATATGCACATATCAGGGCACAAAAATTAAGAAATAATAGTTTAAGTTAAAAACAATGAATGGCATTTTTTTACAAATAGCAACTTCATCAACACATCTTTGATAAAGAAAAACTATGAAAACATAAGCAATACATATTAATTTTTTTAAATTATGACAAGTGATACTAAATAAATCAAAACAAATACACAAAAATGAAAAATCACAATATGTTCATGGAATAACATTTACAGAATAATAATATTAAAATTGCATGGCGTCACCTGCGATACCACTAAATTTAGTACTTAGAAATTATTAAAATGGTGGGATTGTAGCTCATCTAAACACAATACATACCGACAACTCCAATACAACCACTTGATTTCTCAATACCTATTCTTATCTGCTACATGGTTTTATATTCAATTGCACCAAAACACTTAGGAAACAAATAGGCCGGTCATTCTGACATATACTTGTTTGAGAATGTACACAATAAAACTGATAAAAAAAATATATTTTAATAATTTAATAAATTGCGATATATGTATAAAATTAAAACAGAACAATGAATACAAAACCATACAACCGTTACATAAAAGCCACATAGCTTTTAAATCTCGCTACTATGAAATGTTTCAAATTGCTACTGTGGAATCTTCTGATTTTCAAATTGCTTGCCGAAACTTTCGACATATATCGTCGAACTATTAATATTTTACAATAATATATTTTTTCTGTATTGTGATATAATGTAGGAATTAATTCTTCCATGACACTCTAAGCCAATCAATAATTATATAATCACATACTAATAGTATAGTTTCCTTCTACACATGAGCTCTATTCATAGTAATAATTTACATCAAACATAACCACAATGATGTCACACGGAAACAATATACAATATAATATTACACCGAGCCTACATTTAAAACCTACAAAAACGCGCAAAAAGCGTCCAGCGTACATATTTTAAAGTAACAATTGCGGCACACTAAAACAGCCGCGATAGACAAACAATTAGGATCGAATAATGTCTTGAGATCAATCAATAGTGAACGAAGGATTCATAGATCCAGTATCGGAACACATCCACCTACCACTCTGTCACTGAGCCACTGCACTGTTGTTTGTTTGTTGCTTATTTGATTAGTGCAGCTATACTCAACCTAAGGCCCAACGAGCTAATGACTAGCCCAGCAGAACATCATGGTATACAGGGCACAGGAATATAAGACGTAACTTTCACTATGGTATATTCTATTTACGTCAATCTTCCATTCGTAGTGCTAAATATCTGAATTTTGGCAATGCTTTTAAACATCAATATGAAATTAAATGTAGAGTTATATCATGTAAGACCCAATGCAGCCCATAATTTAGTATCAATCATGGTATAAGAATACAATACCTATGTTCTTTTCTTAGCTATGTTTTGAGAACCCCTGGGTTGAGTATGGCTGTCTAGTGGTGTAATCAGCGTGGTCCGTTTCTTTGGTGTGTGTGACACATCCACCACCACACACGGTCACCGAGCCACCGAGTCACTGATTCACTGCACTGTATTACATTCACTATATTGTGTTGGTGGTGATACACTGGTAGTTGTTGCAGAGGTTGGTTCTGTGGTCCGGTTCTTTGGCGAGTGTGGCACACGCACCCGGGCCGCGACCACCGCTGTGTTAGCGCGGGTTCAGTGGTCCTGGTCCGGTTCCTTGGCGTGCGTGGTGGTGGTGGGCGGCGCGCACTAGGCCTGCTTGACCCGCTTGCGCGGCGGCCCGATGGGCGGGATCTGCTGCTGCTGCGTGGCCAGCGCGCGGAACGCCTCCGCGATCAGGTGCGGGTGCGACGAGATCATGTTCTTCCAGCCGAGCGTGTCCATCACGTCGGTCGCGTGACTCCTGGAACAGGAACACTCATTTAGCAACTAGTTCCAGTACAATATCCCTACTAATATTATAAATGCGAAAGTAACTGTCTGTCTGTCTGTTACGCTTTCACGTCTAAACCACTGAACCGATTTTGATGAAATTTGGTATGAAGAAAGAACTAAACTTGGGAAAGGACATAGGGTACTTTTTACCGCGGGAAAACTTCTCATTCCCACGGGAAACCGACTTCCACGCGAACGGAGTCGCGGGCGGCCACTAGTAAATAAATAAATCTCCAGACTAACACAATAACTGTGTGGCCCTGAAATAAGCAAAGCTTGTACTATAGGTACCATACAATGAACTAGGGGAGAACCTAGTTACACCCAGACACAAGCAAATTTAGAAAATACATTTTAACTAAATTGGCCACACCCAATTGGTCATCAAATGTTTAAGAGAGTGTTAATTTTGAAATTTTTAAGCTCGATTTGAATTTATAATAAACTATTGATAAAACATGTAATAGCGATTCTTTCATAAGAATCTCTTTAACCAATTATAACTCGCTTACATTTGGCTTTCACAAGCCTATACAAATTTCATCACCTCTCAAAATAGCTAACCAAAACAAAGTTATCTGCAAGGTAACCAAAGTGAACTACATACGCATGATACTCACGTATTGATAAAGTCGATGGTCTGCGCCTTCAGCTGGTCGGCGGAGTGCAAGTCCGCCAGTATGAGGGTGTCGGCCGCGGTCTCCACGGACAAACTGAGGCATAGCGCCTCTTCGCACATCACTTTTAACCTCTCTAGCGCGTACTGGAATGAACAAACGATAATATTAATCTCATTGTATCTTTGCTTTACTATAAAGTCTGACGTAGTTTTCTTGTCTGTTAAGGATTTTTGAAATCAGTTCAATAGTTCCAGAGAAAACCTTAAACACACAAACTTTACGTATTTAAAATATACGTAGATAACAAACAATTTGTCATTGTGACTCCTGAATTATCAACAGAAAAACCCAAAAAGTTTTTATCAATTACACATGAATACATTTTGTTTTACCACAGACACGCTTTTACAATTATGTTCCCCCTAATTTCGAATCACAGATAAAATTACACGGGGTGTTCGTTACTAGCTCAATTCTACTATTTTTCTTGTCCATCAATTCCTATTGTCCCTGTTACCTCCTCATCTCCACCATCCTTAGGACTCCATCTACATATCCTACTTGTGGCCGCCCGCGAATGCGTTCGCGTGGAAGTCGGTTTCCCGTGGGAATGAGAAGTTTTCCCGCGGTAAAAAGTACCCTATGTGTTATTCTAATGTATAACCTATATTACTGTTAAGTTTCATCCAAATCCGTCCGGTAGTTTTTACGTGAAAGAGTAACAAACATCCATACATCCATACTCAAAAACTTTTACATTTATAATATTAGTAGGACTCTTCTAACTATCTACCAGCGTTTACCTTGTCAGCAGCCGCCAGCAGGTCGTCGGCCATCTTGTCCAGATTGGGCGCGCGGCCCGTGTATATGAACCGCAGCATCTCGCGCAGCACCTCGTGGTCCACGTCGGTGATGTCGACGCGGTTGCGCTTGCGCTCCTCCATCTCGTGCTCGAACATCGCCGCGAACACGGGGCTGCGGGCTGGGGGGGGATGACGCAATCAAAACGGGGGCCAGTGGGGGTTTGTGTGGCGCAGTGGCAGATTTGCAAGGACCACGATCAACGTAACACTTAAAGAATAAGGGCGGGTTGTATCAAACAGTTGGTTAACGTATCTACGTACGTAGTTTTTTGACGATTACATCAGATGTTTAACGTACGTCAAATACAAAGGGTTGCGTCACAAAAAAAGTCACGACATTGGTGAAACAACCCGTTTTCTAGCTTAACAGTGGTTAACGCCATTTTTAACGTTGACAGACACGTTAAATAGTTGTGATACAACCCGCCCTAAGTGGTCGAAGCATTAACGATCGTCAATTTTGTTACTTTCATCAATTTTGTACAGATGCCGTCGTTATTGTTCATACAAATTAAAGAAACCAGATACATGCTTCGACCATAGCAGTCAAGCTCAAGTGTTGGTTAACTAAGTTGATAAAATTGGAGAGAGAAACAACTAGCAAGCTGTGAAGGATTATCATAGCGAGACCAAATCAAAACTGAAATGCATTTTAGTTGTATAAACAGTTTGTTATTGAGCTTACTAACAAAAGGTCATGATACCAACATTTTAACTAAGAAGTTTTGTTCTCGGAGGCTTCCTTATACTCCTTGATGTTTAATTATTGCTATACTTTACTATAGATATAAACTGCTGAACGATGTTTTTATTATTCCAAGTTGTGAACCCGTTTGCTAAATTTGAAGCGACAAATCTCAATCTAGTTACCGGTTGTTTCTTGGGAAGCAACGTTCCAGAAATAACAAGATTAGCCACAGCAGCAAAACATAAAGAAATAACTTTTATCGATCATGCTAAGCGTTGGCCGTTACGTAAAAACCTACGTAGAAATCATTGAATGTATTTTTAAGCTTCTAAATTGTATGCTAAGTACTTTATCAGTGCAAATTATCCCAACAATTTGTCACCTTGCCTTTGGTTCTTAACAAAATTTACAGACCACACTAGTACTTGTATGGCCTTAGCAACAATGCGGTCATCCCGCCACAAACAATCAATTAATTAATTAATTAATCCAGCATTGCCTTTGTTCGTCATTGCATATAATCAGGATTAGTTGCTATTGACACATTTAATTGTAGAATTATACTTTCAATACTACACATAAAGTGTATTTTTATTTAAAAAAAACTGCTAGTTAAGTCTCGTTATAGATTTTTTTTATATTGATTCTAACTGTAAGTAATTTGTTTCTGTAGTAATTTTGTTTGTTTTAGATACTTTAGCAAATTTGCAATTGTAAATATATGTTTAATTGTATGAGTTCTTATCAATTCAAAGGAGACAGCTCATTTAGTTATAAAACATTAGTTAAAAATTATTTAAAAGCAATAAACATCAACTCATAATAAATGCAGATATTGTTTGGAGCGTGAGTAAGTAAATAACTTTTGTTTGAATTTGACAACATATTATATTTAAAAGTAAATATAAATAAATACTTCTGCACGTAAAACATATTACTGCCTACTTTAAAAAAAATGCTTAGATTATCAGAAAATAATATGGTTTTGTAAAATGAACACATAGCGTACGTATTTAATATTGTAACCAACAATTGCTCGTAATTAAAATAAGGAAATAACATCAAGAATACCGTACAGTGGATGATAATGCGACTCCACGTTTATTTAGTTATAAATATTCAACTGGTTTAATAGCAAAATAATAATAATGGTAGTCAATTAAATAACTGAAGGACACGTTATCATGTGATACGATTGTGAGCCAGGAAGATGATAATGAAATCAATAAAATTAATGGCGACTTATTTTTTCCAACGACCAATATTTTCTGTGTTGTTGACGGTTATCTTGGAAAAAGGCCAAATATGCCTGTAAACATATGACGGGGTCAAAGGTTTAGATCTAAATTAATTAGGAAATCGTTTGATGTGTTGGGAATATTAGTTTCGGTAAAGAAGAAATATAGACCATAGCGATGGTAAAAAATGGGAACAAGAGTCCAAAAAAGACCAGGGTTATGGGGCGTTAAATACTTTCCTGGAAATTCCAGCGTAATGTCATGAGTGGTGATAAGGTGGGTGTGTGTGGCTCAGCAAGATAAGGATTTGCAGTCACCATCTTTGTGTCAGAAAGATTATGTTACTGTCAGCTAATACTGAACTGCAGGGAAGTATGACACGTTGGGAAGAAGGTTGGAACAATATAATTAAAGCAGTTTTTGACTTTTATGAATCAGTAACAAAAAATGTAGAATAAAATATACAAAGCATGCAAAGCTAACTTGATGTAGATGACGTATGCTATTAATATTCCTGTGCGCAGTGAGAGACGTACGTGCTCTTATTGCTAATAGCATTCAATTGTTAACCGCTAAATCATTTACCTGCTAGTATCGCCTTATGTGCTTGGAACTCCCTGCCTCCGACCGCTAGCGTTACATCGGAGAATCTCTCATTGTCGAACAGCGCCCCCAAATCGTCTGATAGTCGACATTCTGGTACTTTGAACTGTACGACGTTGCTCTGCCCGCTAATGTTTATGCTGTCAGCCACCACCGAAACTTCGCAGAATATCGTCAATTTGTCCTCCGGTAAGAGGCCGTTCGCCTCGTCTAATAAAAAGTCTCTGGAAAAGAACGAAAGTTTAGTTAGTTTTGAGTTTTTATTGAGGGAATATTAACATACTTTTCATTTTAAATTGAAAGCAGGTGCAATATTAGGGTTAATTTTGGTATATTTCTGCTGACACAAGTGTGTTTATATTGTTTTATTATTATTTCCACCTATATCGCTGTTTGCAACCCGGTTGACATTCTACAAATACAGTTGTGAAGTCGTTATCTCGGGCACATAAGTAAATTGGCCGCTCGGACTCCTTAACTGTTGGACCGGCTCCAAAATTCTTTACAAATTGCAAAATAGACCGCACAACTTTATGAATATATATTTTAATTTCCTAGACATCATAATCGTTTCAAATTTACTTCATTAATTCAATAACTCAAATATTAAGGAGCTATGACGTAATATCCTTTTTGCGAGAATGACGCATTAGTATGATTGAACTTTCTGTGCGTCGCCTTCTTTAGGTGATAAGGTTAGAAATGCAATCCAATTAAATATTTTTTATTGTTTAGTTTGACGTAAGAGAAAACCTATAAAAGATGGGTTACATACCTTCTGATAAACTTTTTGAATCCCCAATCCTTTCCCTGGACGAACCGGTACGCCCGCTGTGACTCCATCGCCTTGGTTTCTTCTCTCTTCGCATTTAAAATTGAAAATTTGAACTTTGCCCTGACTTCGGATTTATTACACGACACTAATAATAGATATAAGGATAAATAGTCTTTGCTTTCCTCATCTAGTCCTTTAGGATTTACACGGAGACACCATTTTAACTTATCATTAGCACCGGCTGAGAACGTCGATGATTTCAACACTTCACCCATTTCTTCTCTACAGAAACTAAAATTGTTTATTGTCCACATATAACTGAACTTCACCACTTTGACCTGGAAAAGAAAGAAAGATAACTATTAGCACACATTGTAGGAACCACTCGTTTGAATGTAGAGGCATTTCGCTTCGGTTTAAAGTGTACTGATTTTTACAACGCCTTCAGGTAATTAGGTAATAGACATTCATAAAACGGAAAGGTAACTAATATTCAGTGCGATTTCTAATGGTATTACAATGAACACGATAATTAGACAAACCAAACAATTAAGGTTTCACAAGTGAATGGGAAATAATTTTCTAACTATAACAATGCTGTTTCAAATCATGTTTCAATAAAATTAAGGTCGTTTACTTAATGTTATAATTAACTCAATTGCCGTCAAAGATACAAGAGTAAATTCCTCAAAGGTTTTCAAGTAAATTTGTGAAATTTGAGACACGCTTTCTAACATTGAATGTATTGGCAAGCAGGTGCTAAACGGAATTTAGAGTATCTTTATAGCCTTGTAAATCTTGTCCCAACATCGGCATTTTTATTTTCAATGTGCCTTTGTGCAAAGCTTGTAATTAGCTGGCTGACAGGAAAGCTGCATGCGCTCGACGGGATTTTAACGACGCATTTAGTGGTGTTTATGACCGCTAAACAATACGAGAGACCATTGAAGCTCAAGGTTTGTCCTGTTTCAAATTGTTTTCCTAGCCAACTAGCCCCTAATTCTTGTATATGATGTTTGTTTTGGTCCGAACAGTAAGTTATCGCGAGTGTCGGTAGTTTGGGGTAGTACAAGGGTTTAGGGATCGTGGTGTGCGTTGGTAGTTCGATGGGCAGCGTTCCTGGCACTGAGGTCGTGGTGGCTAGGCGCGGCTGGTCGTTGCCCCCTAACGTTGCTTGGTTGCTTGCGGTGCTGCGGAGGTCTTCGCCCGGTCGCTGACCCACACCAAGGCCGCCCGCATCATCCCCGCGCGATAAACTCACCTCGCGAATTCCAAACCGTCCTCCAACCTTGCACGAACGGATTTATCTTGACATATCTATCTCGACATGCCACTCGAGACACGAAAGAAGTTTCACATGTCTCTATAGAAATCTCTAGTCAAGTAATGTCCACTAGTTTGGAATTGCTTTGCACGTGGCTGTACAGATGACATTACAAGCACGTGTGAGCACGGACTAATAATCGTGGGCGTAAATGCGGAGAAACGATATGACGGATCGAGACTGGGACTATATTGTGTGTTATCTCTAAAATAATGTACACTTCATACACAAATATCTACTTGGTTAGTCTTCAAAGTAATTTATTTGTCTGACGCATGTATTAATAAAGTACCTACCTAATAAGTAATAACCATCTGTACAAACTCTACTTGCCATTTGCCCGTTGCTCGGTAAGCGGAAAACACCGTTACCGAACTAAATATGTAGCTTATTTTTGGCAAAAAGCATTAAAAAAGTTGATACCGGGTCGACGAATAAGTCGTCCAACGGTCGTTCCAGTTATTTGAAATGAATAGCGATCGAGTTTAGTCAAAAGTTAATTAAAACCACTAACAGCAAGATGCATCACCGTGACAATAAGTGTGATGTGACAAACGAATGACGTTATCCTAATATTGTTATCAATAGTGGATTGCGGTATTTTGTCGCCAGAAAACCTTACATAAATGTCGATTTAGATTGGTGTAACCTCGGATGACGATATTTCCTACTTTTTATTAAAATAGATTGTCACGTTTCGATAAAACATAAGTGATCGTGTAAAATTTATAATCGTCTACACCAATAGCGAGTAGGCAAAGTCACCTCGAGTTTGATTCGAGCGTCTGCGCACTTCCTGGTTATTTATACAATGTTAACATAGTTAAGGTAATCAGCGTGTGCGCATGGCTCAAGTTCGTCGATAATGACCCTGGCAATGTTTGTCGTATAGTTCCTACCCATCGGACCAACTTTAGTACAGTACCCAACCACCGATATTGTTTACGAGACGACCGTTTGTAGCTGTTTTTACGATCAATAAACTCGATGTTTCCCCGACGAGAATCTATTTCGACGATTGACAAGGTTGAGGATCATAATGTATTGCGCAATTATTTACTGAACTAATAGTTGTGATAAATGTGTAAAATACAAAATGTACGACGGTTAAGACGTCCGCCGCCCACATTTTCAAATTTATAGTTTGACGATTTAACGGATTTAAAATCCATGTTAATTGTGGGTAAGTAGCCTCGCACTATATATCTCTGTCTGAGCTGTTCATCCGAACGATCGAAATGGCCATCGACCGTGAAACCGCTATAATAGCAGAGCAGCACACAGCTCTCTCATGTTTATAAGGGCGTTAATTTCACATATTAGAGTTTGCATTGGTCTCGATATAGCAAGTAGTGGAGCGCCAAATTGTGTCATGCAGCCCACCGCCCCTAATAGAACATAAGTTCAATTACTGTACAGCGCATAATTTGGTCCAATCCGGGTTTAGCCCAAAAGTCTCATGTACCGAGACAAACCGTCGTAACCGATTGCCGTAATCTCGTTTCTTCGACCGTTAATGTGATCCAGTTTACGTAAGCTAGTTTATTGCCGCCTTCAAAACAATACCTAGTTTACCGCAGTTCTGCTAAATATTTTTGCATTTTGTGTTTTAGCTTAAAATAGGAGTTTTGCATAGCAAAATCATGAAATGTTTTGTACTACATTCTTGGAAATGAAATCATCTACACACTTAAATAGGTTTTATTTAATTACATCGTCGCCTTTTCAGGTGCCTATTGATTGGCTTGGATATTCCGAGCAATATTGTTGTCACTATTCTACAGGAACCTCGTTTAGAGACTAACTACCTATTACTAAACAATGAACCTTCTTCGAACGCCAAGCCCAGTGTTTCGATCTGCATCAACCGCCTAGTCAGTCGGTCTCACCTGCGTGAAGCACCAGTTCTCGGCGACGGGCGTGTTCCCGTCGTGCAGCGGGCTGGGCACGCGGCTCACCGCCATGCCGCCGGCGCCGTTGGAGGTGACGCGCGCGGACTGGGGCGCCGCCGCGCCGCCCGACCCACCGCCGCCGCACTCGCTGCCCGCACCGAGCCTGCGCCAAACAAACAAGTTGCAATACACCGCATACTAATTCTAAACCAATATATCAAAGCGCTGTAATCCTAAGATGGCCTAAGATCCCACGAGCTGGTGGATACATTATCAGAGAGGTAGTTAAAAGGAACCATATTCTACTACGTCACCATACTTAGAATTTGATATTTTTATGAGCTTAGTAAGCGATAAAATTGGTCACTACAGAGAGTTGACTTTTGAATCAGATAAATAAATAAAAATAAGGAAAAGGCATATATACAAGAAAATCATCATTTGTACTCTTGTTTTTATTTGTTTAAGTATTTCGAAGGGATAGTTTATCATTTAAAATCTACTTAAAGAGCAATCAATAAAAATGAAAAGTCTAAGTATCATCGCAGTTTGTCAAATACGAACGCAAATGTATGGTAAAACAAGAAAACAGGGTCTAAATTAAATTCTCGGTCTAACAAGACAGCAAATTAAATTCTACATGTGTTCTAAATAAGTATAAATGTAGCCTCGATAATATTATCTGGGTTTCATTTAACTTAGTTTGTAAGTAGGTCTTGCAAATGACCAAGTTACATCGCGCGGCGGAAAGGTATATTTATTGCACAATATAATAGGCAAATAGCGAGTGACCTACTGGCCGAATAGCAATACTTGCAGCTTCTCATACAATTGAATGCAAGGCGAAAATGGTAGTAGAGCGGCGTATGAAACAAGCCAATCAAAGATCGGTGTTTCGTTCTCTGAATCTGGGACGCGCGCAGAATACGTGAGAGGCCGAGTTGGTCTCCGTGAACAATTACATCTCGGCGAAAGAAGAGCAACGCGTTATGAATATCGTTTCGGGTTTTGATGTCGTCACAGCGTCACAACTGAAGTGGGACGCGCATGTCGTGCAAGATACAGTCGTCCTGTGGACTTTCACGAGTACTTTGATTACTAAACACGCATTAGAAACTGTGTCAGGCGGGTTTCATCACTGCTCCATCCACGCGGTCAGTGGAAGGGACGATCGCTAACTACGAGTTAGTTACCAAACTTAATCAACCACGGCTCTCCAACTCTTGGCTGAAACGGCTCAACTTAATGGAATTTGATGAGCGTCTGAGTTTATTACTATTAAGCTAGACTAAACTTTTCACGAAAGTGCGCGTATATCGGTTACAATTACGTAACGCAGGCACTTTCAATAGTGACGTGTAGGATGATATCTCTCCATAACTTTCGAATATAAGATAGCCTTGTATGATTTAGAAACTTTTAGAATGTAGCAGCCCTGAATAGAAGGTTTTGGACACCATGGTCATTAGGTTGATTATTGTAGCGGTAATTGTAATTTTACACAAGTCCATTGTAAGTACTGTGTGGGCTTATCGCAAAGCCAGCAGGCGTTCGGTCACAGAGGAGTATAAACTGTGTTTGTGCACATGACACATAATGGTACATTGATAATATTAATAAATAGGATATTAGTCCGCGGTCTCGTTTTTCACTATATTAAATTAACATAAATTAACGCTGAACGATAACAAAAGACTATTTTATTTTAAAATATTCGTTATTATAAACAAGTTCAAAATATATTTTTGCAAACAATGCAACACAATCATACTGAATGTAAATGCAATATTGTAACAACTTGATGTCGGGTAAGTGACCTAAGTAGTGACCGACCTAGAAACGGCTCCAGGGTGAGGGATACAATGGGTAGGTATAAGGGGCTCTTGCCTCTTTGCAGGTATACGTTCAATACATACATCCAATGTATTCTTAGAAGTGGTTGCTGGCAAAGAAATTCCTTGAGTGGATTTAGTAATGAATGTATCCAAGTATTCCTTACAATGTAACAATTCTACACAGCAGATGAGGAAATTGACAGAAATAAAACAAGACAAAAGATTCGTGTAAAACGCCTTGTGTTAATCTCTACAGAAATTAAAATCGCAAAATAGTTGCATGGCGTTAGTATGTCTGCTGTTCGGCATTTTTTTTGTCCTTAGTCTGTCAATCTTAATGTAGGACATACGGTGTTCAATTATATTTTTACATGGATATGATCTATATTTAGATGGGCTACAGCTGATAACTTATCGAGGACACGAGTTCGATCGACAGTAAAACGGCTGTGTCGCAAATGGAGCAGGTCATCCGACCTACATTAAACGTCGGCAAATAACTCCGCGATTAACCAAGTCTGAATCAATCTTTCATTGAGACTTATCACCCACCAACTCCCACTTCTCGAGTGTCCAAACGCCGCTGATGTGGTATAACGGAGTTAAAACTAGTCGAAATGTTAAATACGTATAACATTTCTGTTGCAAACGGAGACAGATTTATTTGTTGGGTCCTATCCATTACATTAAATAGGCGATGTGCAGTGGATAGTGGCTTTGCGGTCGGCCACCCACCGTTCCGTCGGAAGGGACCCACCGCAAACACAATAAAAAAGATACCGCATAACCGAACACCGACAAAGTTACGGCCATTTAATGTCATATAACCGATTAATTAAATCAAATCTTTAAAACATTGAATTACGTTTGTAACTTCAGAATGGGATTTGTTAAATAAATTATAACATGTAACAAGCATTCAACTCTATAACTTGACGTTTGAAACAAATATCTTTTAACTTTGTTTATACCATTACGTTGATTTTATATGCTACAAGTCAACAACCCGTGAGAGCTTGGGCAATCTCCGTATCATCGGGCTCTCGAGATCTTATTATAGATGTCATCGGAGCTGCTCTCCATACTCTGCTATATTTAATTCCAACGTCGCCGCAGTCCCACCATGCCATACAAACAATATAATATGACATCAGCTCGTTATATTTCACATCGAAACAGAGGTCGTCTGTCTTTGCAATTCCCTATTCTCGATTCGTAAAAACTACCTCAACGTTTGTATTAACGATGTCACTGCAAATCTAAAAAAGGACAACAATGCTCTATGTTTCTGGAACAAAGAATCGTAGACGATTGTAGAACAATGGAATCAGTAAAAGGACATTGGTGCTTCTAGGTACGAAACAATGAGAGATAATGTTCAGTATTGATGGACGTTTGTTTAGTGGGAGGTGCAATGCTGCAAGTGAGCAATGCCCTTTTAACGATGTATCGAGACAGACGCCCTGACGTTTGCTAATCATTTCAGGCGATATCAAAACTTTACTGTCCGTGGAACTGCTTTGTTTAATTTAAATATTCTAGTATATTTTGCATCCTAGTAATGTTATAAATCTGAAAGTCTGTATGTAACTCCAGCACTCAAAAACGGCTCAACAGATTTAGATAAAACTTAGCATATGGATAGACTAGCCTAAAACAACACGAGCACTTTAAGTCGCTGGAAAATATTAAATCAAAACTGTCAACATCAATTAATTTCACTGAATTCTCAAAGTATAACGTTAGTTACCAACTATTTTACCAGCCCAGTGGTACAAAAAGACAATATTATAGTTAACAACGTATTGACAAAAGATAATATAGACGTCAGATTGCTGCAATTTCTTAATATACCTGCAGATTGTCGTGTAAGGTTGTTTAAACATGACATCTGGTGGCTAGAGTGAATCAATTGTGGTGAGTACTCTACGTATAGCTTTCGAGGCCAGTCTTTGTAGTGCAATCTCATTTTAATTTTGCCACATCCTGAACTCAACCACCGTTGACTGCATATAAAACAAATATGACATGGCCTTTAATATCTTGCGAATGAGGTAAGCCATATTGTTTGTGAGCAAGCTTTAACACTAATTATCTAGTTTGTATCAGAACATGTGATTTGTCACGTTAAGAGGCACACTTCCACATATCATTGCGCAATGCAATTGATAAATGTGAGAGATTATAATAATATGAAGAATCAAATAGAATTGGTTTGGGATTTTTTTAAGATTACATAGTAAAGACTCATTTTTACTTGAAAGAATACATATCTTAGAAGATAAAGATTTACTATATTGCAAGGTTATTCGAATCGACGTCAGATACAAGTGTAACAATGAACATTCAATGCCAGAGCCAATGTTTCCTGGAACTGAAAATACATAGAGCTATTACGTACCTACAACGTGAAAGTAGAACTACTATATACGCTTTCATAAGAGTACTTTTTAATTCAAGCAAATTATTTACTTGAATTATTTATAACGAATTGAATTCAGATCATGGAACTAACTGTTTTTAGACCTAGGGAGGGAGATTTCCGAGACCAAGAAGATTGTTAAATAACGGCGGTCAAATTTAATCATGTTCATATACTGTTTCCTTGAAAATTTCAAGATCATTTTTTCATAACATATCAAGGTTTAAAATACGTAAGAATGAAAAACAATGGGAAATAGAAACAATCAAAGTCGTGCAAAATTTAAAACATTCTGAAATTTTTACATTACACATTAGGTTAATAATAGCAATTTGCCAGTAACAAAGCGAACTATACCTGAAGCACTGTTTTTATTTCGACAATAGATAAAACGGTTATGTTGTTATTGACTGGATTTGTTTGTTTTACTTTTGCATAAAATGTACTGGATTTAGGAGTGACTAATGCGGAAACGTGAATGTGAGTGGCTGCTTTTCTGCAGTGTCTGAGGACGCACAAGGTGACCGATTTGCCACGTGTCCGCGTCGCCTCGCATCACGAATGCATTCGCAAATATACGACACTTTGAAGAATAATCATATCAAGCCAAGTGCAACCTTATTATCATCTTCATAACAACCTAACCGGAGACGAAATAATCTGTATAAACGAATATTTTAAAACAAAACGAACAACATATTATCAGGAAGCGATAATAGACTAATAACATGCATAAATAAATAACTAATCACTTTGGCATTGAAAGATACGATGTAATCTCTGTTTTAACAGGTTTTGGAAAAAACAAAGTTCACAAAAGTAAGTATACGAATTGTGATGAAATTTGTTTCTCTTACGGTAGCGTCAGAAGAACTTGGCAGCCCTCCAAACTGATATCAGCTACGATCTTAATCCAAACCGAAATGCAGACGTTATGCCCCGATATCTTATAACATTGTGGGTACCAGTAACCACAATATTTAAAATAATTAGGAAGGTCAACCATTAGTGACGTCACTGCCGGGCACCCTGACGGTACATTTCCTAGTAGGCGTCCAAGTTCTACGTTCTTGAAGTCTGGAGGTCTTCGATTTCAAAGATGAGGAAATGCGACTCGGCATAAAACGTCCAGCCTTTAAAACGTTTGGCCTCGCTGGCAATCGAGAAGTTGATTGTAAGACCAAAGAATGGCAAATTTGTAGACGCTCGCGTTGCTACGTCAAGACCTTCATAGGCCAGTGTGATGACGTAAGGAGACCACGCCTACATCACACACGTGCTTCAAGTACTAAACCCATTACCATTACTCTAGGAACTAATTTTGTTCTACATAGCGTGTCTAACAGGTCTACAGGTCCATTGATTCGGTTAGTGCGGAGCAATCCGTGTATTATCAACGTGCTCACGATAAACATTGATAAGACTCGACTAACGTAAGTCGACATAAATTATGTATACCTATAGCTTTCATTATTTGCATTATTGAAATTGTGTACGCATATTATACACGGTGAAACATACGTAAATGAGTTTGAATTACTTCGCTTATATAAATAATAATAATAATAAAAGAAAACAAAAAGGTGTTACGTACTTCAACAACGAAGACCGGGCGGTTTGGTGGTTATACCTAGAAATAATATCAAACATAAAATAAGGGAAGGGTCTGGTAATCTTTATTAAAGTAATAATGTCTAGGATCAAGGTGTACAACAAAAAGCAAAAAGATTATCAATGGCAGAGCGAGGATAAACCGCAACGCGGAAGCGTTTGCGAGGCCGAGGACGGGCTATTCACAGGCCCAACGTAATAACGGGCAAGTTTGTTTGAACGAAACTAAACTACGACCTCCTAACTCTATACTAATAATACATTCATAACAACAGTCAAACAGAACTACAACAGATAATCTTCATTCGATAATGAATCATATTATAACAGCATTATCATTAAACTACAATAAAAATAAGGTTATTGTAAAAAAACACGACACACTTATGCGGAAATATGAAATCCAAAAATAGTTTCTTGTTAACCGTAATACGTAGACGGTGACAACAACAACTCATTATTTGTAAGTAAACATAATGTAATTACAACAACGCTATAAAATTATATGAATATTTTAATCGCGCAAGCTACAGAAGTGAGCTGCAGTGGAGTGAAACTAATCTTCAAGGTGTTATGTAAGACCCACGAACAATACGCCAAGAACGTACACATAAATCTTTGTTACTAGCAGCCTATACCGAGGCATATGATATGCAACACCGACAGTATTTGGCAATATAGCAATTGGAAAGTAAAGACTCAGTACACTTTGCGGCTCAAAACGCTAATCTATGTAGGACATATTGATTTATAACACAAATAAGAAACTGTGCCACCTCGGCCCTTCTGCATCGCGATCTACATTGTTTTACCATGAATATGCAAACAGACGTGAAACCAGTTGAAATAGATTTGTTCAAATAAATTCAGCTGACCCGACAATACAATCGAGACCTCCATGTTTCTAGTATAAACTACTTTCGAACCTAACAAGGTTTTGCAAAACGTTCAACCGATCGAGGCTCCTTATTAATTTAAAGAAACGTTCCTTCCTAGTCACAATTTGGGTAATGAATAAGGCCACTCTTAGCCGACCTTAGGTTTTATTATGCTATGAATAATAGATGGTTGGAATGACTGGCGAAACCTTGACTTCGACCTGATATAAAATGAGGTGACCCTACTTCCTTAACACAGTGGTCACAGTAGCATTACTTTTTAATGAGGTAGCAATGAGCCAGATACGGTTTGCGTGTCGAGATAAAGGCAGGCGTCACAGTCACGTTTATGTACAAGTACACTCATGTAAGCGAGGGAGGCTATAGTTGCGGTTGGTGCCAGCCAGCGGCGGCATCGAGAACACGACCCGGTTCGCCGTACGAGAAAGCATCGACAAAACTCGGTTGAGGCCGAGCACTCGGCGGACGTACACTTTCAGACTCCGCATGTTAGCAGCAACAGTTGAGAAACACCGAATAACTACGATGCCAATTCGAAACGAAAAAAGATGAAATAATATTATAGAGTTTAATACACATAAAGGTGGCATTAAGAACCAAAATAGTTTAGGAAACACTAAAATATAAAATATGTTACTCACGTATACACAACACACTAGTAACGACAAAATTATAATAAATTTGTACAGCTACGTCCAAGACCTTGAATTTGACGCCCCTGTTCCACTTTTCTACATCTTAACAATGTTATTAATCACCATCGGTATAGATTTGTGCCACGGTTTATCAATATACATTGACTGAAATACAAGTATTTACCAAGTTTATTACTTAAACACAACGCTAATCTAGGTTGATTCGAACGCATCAATGATATCGTAAAACCTCGCGCGCCGAGACTCACAATTGTTTGTACGTAACACGAAAAACGGGGTCAAATTTGACATCGTAATGCATTTGACCTACATGGCAAATGAGTGGCATTTGAAAAAAATTGGGCAAGGCGTTTGCAGGTATGTATTTACCGGGCTTGGAAGGTTTGTGGGTCGTAGAGACTTAATTGTAAATGAATAGATGTCCCATTAGTGCCCATGGTAAAACTTTTAAAAAAGGTTACCTAGGTTAAAAAAAAAAAATCATGAAATTGAGTACAGGTCAAGCCACAATGTAAGGGTTACAAGGCAAAAGATGGTGCATTGAAAGTGGCCTTAAGCCCAATAGCAGGTAGCGTTCGCTGCTTCCTATTGGCGATGAGGTGACAATGACAAGACTACAGTCTGCTGGCGAAGGTGATTATTCTGCAAAAGGTCGGCAAGCATTCGATCACACAACCTTCTTAAGTTTCAATGAAGTACGACAAACTCAAATCTGATGGCTGTTTAAATAAACCACCAAAGCCCACACACACAATTTCAAACTTCCTGTCTCAAACATTTAGTTACTTAAGCCTGCATTATTTCAAATATGAGGTAAACGAAATTACTTGTAACGAGCGCGCCCTAAAATTATAAAATGGGACTACGAGGTTAGAACACAATCAGTATTTACGGGTCGCCTGTCAGAAGGGCTGTCAGGTGGAGGCGCAGGGGCGGTCGAGGGGAGGCAGGGGTGTTAGAGACCGCGTTTGGAGGACCCTGACACAGATCCAAACTCATCAGCGAAGCGCGGAGACCTCGAGATTCGATTCCTCGATACCATCGTGAGTTACGCACAAAATGGGTCAAACCAACGCACAAAGTTTTGTAACGCTCGGTAGAGTGCGCGGTGGCCCCGTTCCGAATACCTTCCCCTGACTAATTTACGCCTTGCTCTACTATGTTTCAAGTATGAAGCAGTATTAAAACAAAGTCTTCGGAATACAAATAACTGTCGAATAAAACAGAGTGGAGCCTAGACCGGATTAACCAACAAATGAAGACAGTGAAAATAAACGAGTGTTCGAAAATGGAGAGATCGCTACGTAACCCGGTCTCGTCACAGTTTCACGGGCCACTTTCAGTTTAGTAACATAATGACAGCGGGCACGCGGCAGCTGCGGCGGCGCTTGCGACATTACTCCCTCCACGCCTCAATTCCGCAGAGGATTGTTCGTATCTTATCGCATCGCTGGGAAGTTGCTAAATTATATCCAACAAACAAAATCAACAGCTCAAATTATTAAAAAAACAATTCCTTTTTGTAATAACTTATAAATCACCAAATATTTAAAATAAAGAATTGATGAAATCGTAAGAAGCAAACAGATATTGTGGAGAGAAAGAAAAAACCGTAACGCTGAGAGCTGGAATGATGTCTGAGCGAAAAGAAAAGAAACCGAGACAACGAACGAGCGGTGAAACTATAATTGAGATCATCGCACAAAGAGAGGAGACACTGCCACGCATCGAGCCGAAGAAACCACTCGCTTTCCACAAAGGTGATATATTCAAATTACACACAGTTTCACCTGATTATTCTGATAACAAACCCGCATTTTTTCTCTTCAAACGAGCAAATCTTCTAACTATTTCATTACAAAGAAATAATATTTGTCAAATGATTGCTTTTTTTGCGTTCGGCCTTGGCCTTGTGTTATGCACACAGTACTAAACCAAAACAAACATGAAGTAAGATCGTGATAATTAAGTAATAATCAGCTTTTATAACAAATATCCCAGCAACATTGTCGCAAATAATTACAGCTAGATAAATCAGTAATTTCTTCAGTTATAAAATGTCAATTCATCGTTCAGTATATCGCATCGGTAGAAATTGGACCGATGCCAGATACATTCTAATTTTTTCAATGACTAAGTAGGTAGTGTTACGTTATGCGTTTATATTATTTTCTAGTGTGTGTTCGAGTGCGCAAAATGTAGCAAGCCGGTAAGATATCGTAGCCAAAATGCGATTAGCGACAAAGCATACTTCGGCTATCAAATTCCGACGTGAACGAAACAGGAGCAGCAAAGAGAACGGGGTCCGACCTCAATCTCTGTGAACGCTAGCCCTCGGCTAAATTGATAAACTCTTGTGAAACTGGCCCATTCTAATAAACCGTGCCTAGATTATACAACACTTTATAGCTGCGAGTAATCTGAAAGTTGTGAAATTGATTGTAGACAGTTTTTAAATAGACTATCTTTTATTATTTTTTGTAGAAAGCTGTGGGTTACAGTAAAAAAATTGAAAAAAAATCTTTCACTGGAGCTTGTTTTAGCGTAAGACAGAAGAATAAATTGTTGAAACGAACCCCCGACTTTTTGCATTCCGAATCTTAATGATATTGCTAACGAGTAAGCTGTAAAAGCGAGCTACTTAGTTATGGGAGCAGTGTGTTCTTTCTTTGTGTAAATAGGGCTTATAGTAGTTTTAGTTAACAAAGGTGATATACTTTCACAAGAAGGAGCCGCGTGGGATGTTTGTTACTAAGGGAAACTGCCATGCATTCGCCGTGGCCGAGGGTTATCGACCGAAGGAAGCGCTCCACTGCAAATCCTTATTTTTGTCCGCACCCACCCAACAACTCCGTATAAGTTATGCCTTCGAAGGGGAAAGAACGTGACAAGATCGGCCTTAGAGGACACAGAGCGATATTAGCATTTTTTTATGGCAAAATATGGAAACGTGTCTCATAAAAGTATTTCATTGTATAGCAAACATTCTGAACGTAATTTTATAAAGGCAAGCTCGAAAATAAACTAATTGTAGGTATCTTTGTTTACTACTTTTTCAATACAGATGGATTATTTATAAAAACACAAAACAACATTAAAGGTTTTGGAATACTTCAAAAAGGAACATGAAAAAACAAGCGTTTTCCGGCCACGCTTGCTACCTGCTCGAATGCAGTAAGCGTATCATTTTATTGTATGTCAGCTGCATCTTGCAAGGACCGAACTTAAATACCACAATCTTTTGATAAATTTTCAATGTTCTAGCTTACAAAATATAGCAAAGCAATAAAACCAAAAATAAATGCCACATTGGAAAATAAAGAGTAGGTAAACACGCTATTATAGATAAGTAGAAATAACCGTGTGGGGTTAGAAACGTTTAGGGTCGTGGAGAACGAGGGTGCAGAGGAATAAAGCGAAAACATCGACGTCGCAGCTACGAAACACGTTCCTGGTACAGAGGGGAAAATCCAAACTATCACTACACATAGAAACCAAAATAATATAATGTACATTCGTTTTAAAAGTGCTTCGATTTCTATCAGCTCCCTCTCTAACTAGCTTACACAACAAGGAAAGTTAACGCAAGCGAGGCAAACTGACTTTCGCTCATTGTACAGATACAATGTTCATTATTAAACTACTTAATACCATACGCGTTAATACTTGTAGGATGAGATATCAGCGATGAAAATCTACTCTATAAACTCATATAAGTACATAAATGCCAAACCAGATATGAGCCACAAAAGTAAACAGACATCAATGGATATTTCATACCTGCTTTACGGGTTTGAAACCATAAAATGAGCCAACCGCCGAAAAGTCCTTCGATGACATGATAGATAACACTAACTAATACGTCATTGACTAACTAGTTCCGCGTTGACTCAAACAACCAAAATAGCTCACCTGGCTAAGGCCATTATTCTTTCGTACAATCCAATTTTCCAAATAGTATCCACAGTGTATAATTCACAATCCACAATTTATGTAGAAAAAGTGTAAAGCCGTCCACAATCAAACACGAGTAGTTTCACGTTTGACAGTTTCACTTCACCACATGGCTGGTAGGTTGCGCGCGGTTGGTGTACAGACGTGCGTTCCCTGCGGCGGGTGACGGGCGACTGACTCGTCGGCGGGACCGACCGAGTGATTGCGAGACTCGACTGTATTGGGGCTTCGGTAAGCTCTCTACGGTGGAGTGGATGCGCGGGGTCAGCGAGGGTGGAGAGAAACAGGAGCCCGAGGGACAGCTGCGTGACACCGTCTTTCTCTCTCAATAATCAACTTATGCCCACGACAACTTAGATCATTATAACACACATGTGAATCTTAAAAATAATAACACTTCACAAAGGTGGGTTGGTTTGTCATTTTAAGACAAAACTACTCCTTCAGACCAAACATTTTAGATACTTCCAGCTTAGGAATTTTAAACTTATGTAAAGAGGCTAGATGAGATCAGTACCAGGCACGTCTAAGTAGCAATTAAGTAGACTCTCTCGAGCTTATTGCCTACATGAATGACACAGTTCTAAAGGCGGAAACGAGATAAAAGAAATGATTATCCAGTTATTTACATGAACCACATACATGAACTATTTACCTTATTGAAAGAATCATGTCTATGAATTGATTTTTTAACTTAATTTTATGACTTAGGAAAATTGTGATATTGTACCCGCATTAATTAAATGTCATATTTTTTATTTATTTTATACAATTCAGCATGTGTACTTTATAATGTAAACAAAGCAAGATAGTTTTTTACCGTCAAATGATTGAAAGTTAGAAGGGATAAGTTATTGGGTATAGATATCAATATTGCAAATAAACTGTAAGTCTGTGTACACTGAAAATCCGAAGTTACGAGTATTTGCAGTTCTCGTTTCAGTTCAGTGCACGAAGGGCGATGTTGTTGCCCCCAGGCAGGCAGATGCACCACGCCCCGACTCTCCGCGAGCGATCGTTTAGGGATCACGCACACATTTAAAACCGCTTTTTTGCTCATCTGACGTCAGATTTAAAAACATAAAAACCATTTTTAAAATCTCAAAGCACCCTGTTCAAGAATGTAACGTCACTGCTATAATTTAAAAGCGTAAATTAATTTCAATCTAATTCTTTGACTCGAGATCAGTCCTACTAATATTATAAACGTGAAAGTTTGTGAATATGTATGGATGGATGTTTGTTATTTGGATAAAACGTTACAGTAATATAGGTTTTACATCAGAATAACACATAGGGTACTTTTTACCGCGGGAAACTTCTCATTCCCACGGGAAACCGACTTCCTACCGAACGGAGTCGCGGGCGGACACTAGTGTTTCATATAAATTGAATCTGCTGACCGCATTAACATTTGAAGTGCATTTAGAGTCTGCTAACCGACCGGTGCAGCCATAATGCGTGCGTTGCTACTGCAGAATAATAATTGTGACCGTCGAGGGTATATAAAAGTCAAGGAGTCATCCGCCCCGCATCGCCCCGTAGCACCAGTCGACCTTGGCTCGAGCCTTCGGGGTTAACCTTCGAGGAGAATAGGCCCTTCGCCCTTGGATTGCTTACCTGCGTGGACCGAGGCCGTGTTCTTTGCGATTTGTTCGGTCCTGTTCATTTGGTTCAGGTACGAGTTTATTTTGGAGAATGTTTTTTGTGTGTCTCTGAGCAATTTTTTTTTCAAGTTTGTTTTTCATATCAACTATGATAAGCACACGTGTGTGACAGTAGCCCACTGTTATGATTGATTGCGAGTACTTTATTTAAGTGGCAACAAGTTAATGTTTAGCTTCAGTTTTCCGTGGCCTTTGAATAAATTGATATTTGTTTGCGATTGTATAGGGCGCGCCTTCACGTCATTGTCTAGTAAGGGCGTGTCATCATATGACCTGGATTACAGCAAGGGCACTCAACAACTGACTTGGTACCTACTTATATTATTGATTAGCTATAAACTTTCAAAATTAAACGTTGAAACAAAATATCACGTACAGTTCAATCATTACTGAGAACGGAGCAACTTATCGCGTGTTTTGTTATCTTTAACGTACAAAGGTGAAATTTAAAGAAAAATGAATTTATAAAACGACGATTGTCACAAATCCGCTCACGCGCACTTTCCTTACCACGATTAACTTTCTCATTCACAATACAAGTTGACCTTACCTTTCTATAGCGTTCACTTTGGGTAAGGGGTCAACTTTTGACTTTATTGTTTTTATAGAACAATACATTTTTGAGCAGATGCCTTACACATTAAACATATATTTAAAATATCGTCGGTTTTAACATGGTCAGCTCATCTTCAAATCAATATTACGTACTCAACTAATGCAATAATAATACAAACCTAAATTTAACGCCAAGCCAAAACTAGTTCTGCAGCAATGAGCAGTTAATTTCTTATTATCTTAATTATTTAATGTTTAAACCATACATAAGCAACTATTTAGAAATTGAAATAGACATTAGCCGTGTATCCGCAGTCGACTCTCGCGCAGATCTCTACCAGTCTGTGAAAGCTCCAGCGAGCCTGGTGAAACCCTACATTGAAAGCGTTGTCACGCTTGCTTTTATACTCGGCGTTATATTTTAACTAACTTTCGTTGAATAAAATGTTCGTATTGGTCTGTGAAAGTGTGCGAGAGAGTACGGAAATCGCGCCCCTTGTTCGCGTCGTGCGTCCCGTTTCACCTCAAGCTTCCTAGTTTTCTCCAGCACGTTACATAACGGAAACAACTCTAGTTGCACTGCATAATGCAAGACAAATTATATTACTGCAGCCTGTTACAAAACATTTAACATGTTAAAGTATCATTTGGTAAATGTGCTCGGTAATTAAAATGTTGAGGACGATATTACTAACAAGCCTACATTAAATTCAAACAGCAATGAAATGTGTCATTATATTTTTTTTATAGTTTGTAATAAAATTAATTCCAACGATTAGTTCAGTGCGATCGATATCTAAACATGATTTGAACGCGGAACAGCGGCAGTGCGGCAGTGAAAGTGCATCGCTCTGAGATGCGCTCGCGCCGCATTCAGAGCATTTTTCAGACGAGCAGAGAGAAACGCAAGAAAGCGCTGCGCTCAGCGAAGGTACAGTAAAATTTGAAAGCGCTACACAATAGCGAGTTGTCGAAATTGGAAAGTTGAGTAGCGCTCGTTGCGTAATGGCTCTTACGTGTGACGCCGTGGAAAGGTGTGACGTCACGTTACGAAAGTGCATCGGCCGGTGCCCCCTCGTGCACGTGCACCGCGGTGCAGCGCTTCCTGTAACGAGGACTTTCTATTGGGAAACGCGCCCGCCTCCGCACCGCTGTTGGGAAACTCGACTCTCACGCGGCTCGACACGAAACGAGATGCATCTGATTAAGCCAACCGCGGGCGCGCATTGCGCTGCGTCGCTTACACAACCGGCAACACATGCCGGCGCCCGCGCCGCTCGCACCTCGCAGGGCCCGGGGGAATCCTCATCTAGCCGACGCCTGAAACTAAGGCTACTTACACTTTGGAGACGCTCCTGGCGCTTCTGCCAAACAACTGCAACAAACAAACGATTATTATAATTGAGCCGCATAATTTCACTCTCACTACTTTACTCTCTCCATGTCTTTTAAACTTTCTTCTTATATTTACATTGGTGTTTTTATACTTTTAAATTATTCATCAAGCATAACGTATATCTTTATTATTTAACGATTACCTTTATTGGTGTACGCTACAAAAGTATTACTTTATTTTTTTAATTGCCAGCATCTCCTGCTAAGCTTTATTATACAATACCAATAATTACCAACCAACAATATTTGCACAATGTGAAATGTTGACTACCAAATAACATTTCATAAAATAATGATATATGGGAAGACATTTTAATATTAAAATTTATGCAGGTAAGTCAGCAAAACACCTTGACACTGTTCCTAAAATATTGAACAGGTCTACAATTGATAATATTTGATTAACGACAGTCAGTCAATGCAAAGGCGACTTCAGTAAAGTTAATATTATACATTAATTTAATTTAGCTCAAGAATACCATAAAATAAAGAAGGAAGTTATTACAAGAAAAAGAAACATTACTTAATTCTTGAATTACCATGTGAGTATAATAGCATTAACACACAAAATGTCACGCTGATTGACCAATAAGTGAGAGAGTTTTAAAAATTGAGGTCTCAGCTCAGGACGCTCATCAAAGGAGTTCATGGTTGAATGGAGCATGTACACACTGAAGTACACCAAACACTATTTAACCTAAACCAGCCTTTATAACCATCAACATAAAGCTCACAATCCAATGACAAATCGAAAACAGTCCTAATTGTCAGATTGAGAACGCACAACAAAGAGAAACATTTTAATCTCTGTCCACAAATACATACGGTTCATATTCGTATGTGGGACGGCGACATTCAAGAAGTAGGTTGAGAGAACGCACATAGACTCTCGTATATCACAAAGATTCATTAATTCATTGATATTTGTAATAATATGAAGGATTAAGGGAAGGGTAATTGAAAAAAAAAACTTTGTGTTATGAAATAAACTCAGTTGGTTGGGGTCAACTTGTATACTGTTTGCTTTGCATAATCCTTTAACCCGGTCAAGTAATTCAACGAATAAGCGGCTGTTACAAAACTGCTTTCTAACTAAACACCAGCAAATAAATCGATGATAGTATTAGAAAATCGAGCAGCGAATGCACTTTCTAGTCGATAGAGCAAAAGTAATGATAACTCGGTGATGTAACTAAGTAATTCACGCGCTGATTTTTAGCTTATCTAAAACGAAATCCAGCATTAGAAAAGCTTATCTTTCGAATAACTAAATAACTTTACTAAACGAAGTTTCTAAATGATAATAAAAAACTATATGGAAATTGCGAAATTATTTTTGTATTCTTGAATTTAACAAAAAAGAAACTCTAGGTCGTTTTTTCATTGGGGCAATACCGTACTTCTCATTTTGCTATGTATTAAGTTTTATTTATCTGAGCTGCTTTTTACTTTTCGATTTTTTTAGTCACGTGAAGTTTTTTGGAATGCTAAATTTTGTTTTAAATTTAAAATGTATCTATCAAGCAGTCAGTGAAAAGTATGATGGTGTATTCAAGAGATGAACAAGCGGGACTTAGGGTGGAGTCATATATATTGAGGACCCGAAAAGGTTATCTGAGGAAGGCACAACTCATTGTAATTTGCAACATAAGCATTGACATTCATATAAATAATTTATTAATAGTTTTGCCACTGTTGCCGCTAAAAGACATAGATTAATGGAAAGCAAATATTAAAAAATGCCTCATTTCCGTATTTGCATAGTCGATTCGTAGCAGCTTTCGCCTTGTCTTTCAAGATAACGATTGCGTAGAAACAAATCAACTCTCCGCATTAGAAACTAGAGAGTCCAGCTGTTAGTTACGAATATCTAACAATCTAGTGATGTCGTATTCTCCTACCGATTAGCTGAAGGCAGATTGCAAGACTCGCAACCAAGAAATACGTTCACCGGCCCCAGATGCGAGCGTACTTTCGTTTTGAAATCGACTTTACAGTTGACGTATCGACTCGCTAAAGAGAAGCAGATGTAGGTGTTCTGATTTTGTCCTATTTTCTGCAACCCTTAAGCAAAATTTCAACTTTAAGTCTATATTTTAACTGACTTAATAAAGAGGTTGAGTTTATGGACTTGATATGAATGAAAAAATAAATAGTTTCAAGGTTAACACTAAAAAGTGACAAAAGGAAATCAGAAAATGTTTATATACTTAGTTATTTTATACTTGAGAATATGAGTAATATAAAAAAATAAGGTTTGTCTTTGCTTGAAGCCATGGAAAAAACATACAACAGTCAACAGTTTATAAAAAAAATACAACTTTTCATGCGGACTATTTGTAGCTTGCAATGGAATCTAATCGTATTTATTGGGTACTTTCTTTTAAACGAGAATTTATAATTTAAGATGATAGCAAAGATAAATATATTTTTTTCACATCATTACATTGCAAACGAATTTTATTGAGGTTTTCATCATTGTTAAGGTATTTTTCGAATATATTTAGAACTAAAGTGTAAGTATTTTAATAATAAGTATTTTAAATTTGCCAAAACTACACAACTACTAACTAACTTTGACGAGTGTTATGGGTCCTTTAGTTTATAACCAGCTCTCTGGTGATATAAAACAGGCTGAATCAATTACTAGTTTTAAAAATAAACTGAAAGAATGGTTGCTGCAACAAAATCTTTATAATTTAAATGACTTTATTTAAATATTTTTATGTATTTAGATTGACATTTTGAATTATCATTATTGAATTATTATTATTGAATTGTGATTATTGAATCATTATTAATTGTATTATTATTATTATTATTTTTAATTCTAGGTTTATACCTAAATTTATGTTGACCTGTAAATATTTTTACCAATAAAAAATGTCTATGTCTATGTCTAACAAACTAGTCAGCAATAAATCAAGGATTAAGGAAACTGGTGGACGGGTGCGATTCGCACTTGGTTAGTTTTGTTACGGCACAAGATGAACAGGTAATTTCATTTATTCGCCACGCTTTTAAAAATCTCGTTTTTATACATGTAAAAGTATACTAGATTCTCTAATTTTATATAGGAAATTATTATATACAAAACAGCTTTTCACCAACTAGAATAAAATGAAAGTACAAGATTGAAAACAGATTTAATTTTAGAACGAAAGAGGGTAAAATTTTATTGAAAAAAAAGGGAAGACCTACAAAATCTTAACTAACTTAAGAAACAAACAGCAGTTTATAAACAAAAATGTTTTTTTAAAGCCTCTTTTTATTCAGTAGCTTGGTTATGTAACTTAGTTTAAAAAAAGTGAAATTGTTAACCAAAAGCTCTCTGGCTGAGAAAGCTTTCTAGACAGCGGAAGCTACATTCGCTTATTTTGGCCATAAACATAAAAGCAATGCTCAAAGATCGAAGTGGCATTAGCAAGCGAACCCGAATTACTAATGCGTGTGATAAAGTTTTATTGCATACCACCAATAACGTTTCCCAATTCGCTAGATAAGGTGTTGGAAAACCAGCGCGTGGGTAGCTTTTAACTGGCTGAGTGATTTTATTAGTAACCCAGTGTGTCGGGTTGATTGGTAGCTGTAGTTGTTGCAAGTTATGCACCAGATTTCATAAGCGATCTCTCCGCGGCTCCCTGAACTAGGTTAAGTTAGGTGGGTACCTACCGACAGCAGCGTATTCAGCACACCCGATGTAGGTTAACATCGTACCACATACATCAATATACAACGTATACTGACATTATTTTTGGGTCTAGCCGAGGGGTCCTCGCCGTATTGATAAATCTGCTCAAGTTGGTTCTACTAGCTTGATTACATCGAAATGTTTAAAATGAAGACGTTTCAAATACCGCTAGGTGTACAATGCTTTTTGTTCGTTAAACTCCGAAAACCGTTATGACTCAAATAGGTATATCTCTCATTATAAAATGCTCTGGTAAAGAATCCTTTAAAATGCGTTTTTCTACAAAAGGAGTGGGAATAATTTGTTCATAATTTGTTTCCAGTTAAGGCATAACATTAATAACCATCTTCAGTATGAGTTTATTTTAATTTTTGATTTATTTTTGGGGAGACGACTTTATGCTTCCAAACATTGAGTTAAAATAAGATTTTGGTGAAGACACTTTCAAGTGTTTAAAGTGATACATGCAAAAGCTTCCCTAAACACAAGCTTTGTTTGTCATGTACCTACGGGTTCAACGGCCAGTAGGTATGTCACTGCAATTACCTCGATCGATAACCTGATTTGCACAAATACACTATTGATATAACACTTGATAAACCTTTACAGTATCGACGTTGATTAAATTGAAAGCATCTTCCCTATAAATGGCGACAACAAAGTTAGTCGTTCCAGCGAGTTCCAAGACTTGTAAACTATTTGACGACTCCCACATAGTTGAAGTTAGCTTTGATAACGCTTTAAATTGACTAGCTGTGGTTGCTGAGCTTTTGTCCCTCTCTATGGGTAGTTATTAAATAAAGACGCGTGTATCTACATCGAGTAAGTACAAAGCATGCAATAAGGGGTCGATGTCCTAAGCGGACGAGTTAACCGCTGGATACTGACCCGGCCCGCTTCCAATGCACTTGCAACACCGTTCTTGATACACATATATGGGTATCATCAGACCCCAGCATTACAGTAAGTGTAACAAATAGTTGATTGCTTCCTCTCGTAAAAGCAGAAATAATCCTACGGCACCTAGAGGAAGTAACCAAAAGGTTTATATAAAAAAGCACAAGTTTAACTTAATGGTTAACTTAATTTCACAATGGTGAATATATAGGTATTAAATAACATGTTTTTTATACGTTATTGAAGCCGATAGCGGAAGACTAGAGTTTTTTTTAGTTTATATTTAAGTTGAAATTTGTTTTCTAATGTCAATGCAGGACACGTCATAGTTAACCCTAAAAAATATAAGCCTAGTAAATATCATCCCATTTGTCATCCCAACGAAAAGTCCTTGAGAAGAAACTGATTCAAGGTTCGTAACATCCAGGAAATCTCCTTCAAAGTAGGGGGAAGGCCTCATTCGACAAGGACGAAGCGACCCCATTCTACAAATTAGGCACAAATTTATCGAGGTTACGTAATAATAAGGAAAACTATTTATTTATTAGGTTTATTAATAACTATTACATTTCCGCATCTTAACTTATCAAGGTGGAGTGACCTAGAATCATTTTTGTTTGAAATCGCAATGTTAGAATTAATTTTATGTCATGTTTGGACTGGGACAACATAGCTTGGCGTTTTAATGATTACGGCTCGGTCCCACGGCGCGCTAGACAACACACAATATGCCCATGCACAGCGCTTCAGATAATGTAATTTGCCTTATAGCTGTAAAATGCGTAGGAAAGCCAACGTAGGAACTTCATCATACCTATTTTTATAAAATAAAATATAAATAGGTATGAGCGTCAAAAATAAAGTCTAAACTATTTTGAATTAGTTTGACTAACGAAACATAATTTACTCGAAGCAGACCCCAGTCGTATTCAGAGTTATTGTACCACACAAAATTGTAATATTGTGATATGAAATACTAGAGAGTAAAAATTCTATTAATTTACTAACTCCGACTCAGAACGGTTCCCTAAGAAAAGCGTATTTTTCCTGTCTTTTCTAAGCGTCGTCAATACAAACAAAGAGGTGAGTTATTGATATTACTTTTTATTAAATACTTTTTAATTATATGAGCTTAGCGGTTGAATGTAATGTTAACTATGTTGATATAAATATATGAAATTAACATCTACCTGAGCCACGGTTTTAAAGCTGTAAGTGATTACAATATGACATCTTTGTAACATCATTAAATAGGAGAAACAGTAACTGCATCATAAATAAAGCATAGTAAATATTGAAAGCTCAAGCACATACAATACTAATGTTCTTCTCATAATAAATACCACTGGGTGTTAGGGTGGCAAACCTTTATGATGCCATAGGTAGTTGAACTAAGAGAAGTTTGAAAGCATAGTTAATATTAATAATATTCTAAATAGTTATTGAATATTTCTTATATTTTATAAGTCAGCTATTTTTGTTTTTTGTTTTAATGTTAAAAACTTGCAAATGCTTGATGGGAATTTAATATGATTATGCCGCTTTGACCAAAAGCTTATAATCACTAACTACAGTTAGAATTTAGTGTTGTTTATTGAAGTTATTAAACACATTATAATTTTATTTTTGCATTTAAGTTTTCCCTGTTCCATGGCGATGAACCTACACCGATAGATGTTTGTAAGACAGTAAACATCTAATATTTAATACTAAACAATTTGGTAAAGCATAAAAGTATTTTTTAAGCTTATTGTGCTTGTAGAACTCCCACATTAATATCCATTTATTACTTTCAATTAGTAATAATAGTTTCATGCAATATTTTCTTTAAAAACTTAAAGAAATACTTGGCAACTTTTTTTTTTGCATCAGTGATTAATGAAATACCTTTTAGTAATATCATGAAGAATGAAAAAAAAAAATGACTATACCCACTTTTCACATATTTCATAAACATATTTCTGTAGTATTTGTTGTTATCATGAAAAGTAGAGTTTGCCATTTAATCTGAACTTAATACACTAAAAATAAACTCTTAAAAATGCTATCAGAATACTACAATATTAAGCATCTTAGAATTAATAAAATAGGTAGGCCTAGTTTCCAACAGTTTATTACATCCCGAACAGAATTCATATAATAATTATTATCTAAAAATAAAAACATACTATTTGTATTGATATCTTTGTTTTCTTAGACATATATCATTCAGCATGTCGAAAATAAATATAGCACAAGAGAAAAGGAAACACATCATGGCAAAATACTTTCTGTCTGTGTAGTGATCAACAAACATTTTTTTTTTAATTCTTTAGATGGACTTACATTTGTTTAAATTTTAGATAAACAACAGTTTGGTATACAATTTCATGGGAATAAAAGTGTTAATATGATGATATGGGATGTTATGTGAATTGTTAAAAAAGCGCTGAATCGTATAGGTATGTGGAGTGCAGTACATTTATTTAGATGTGTGGGCAGAAAACTGAAGTTTAAATATAGGCAGTAGTTAAAAACCAACCACCTCTTTCTATTACTCTTGTCTTAGATAAACATCTGAACCAATATGATACTTTAAGATTAATAAAAAATACGTCAAGGTTACTCTGTAAAAATAACTACCTATGTATTCAATACCTACCACACACTGTGCTGTGTGGTTTGACGTTAACAGAAGTGGTACTTACCAGCTGTGAGAGATCCAGTTGGCCGGCTTACTGTTGCATTTCACGGAAAATTTTGCGAAAACTGAAGGAATACTTTGAAAGAAAGCCCGAGAACTGTTAAAAATCATCAAAGAAAAACAAAAGAAGAAAAGGCACAGCACGCACACACAGCGATCACAAAACCAATAGAAAGAATGGATAGACAATCTAGAACTTAGTTCAGTCAATAATTCATAAATTCGTTCAATCATTCAGTAGTCTTTGCTAATGGTAAAGGCAAAGGAAGAGAAGGAAATTACACCATTTCGGAGACTAAAAAAATCTGAGTATTTATCCATCCATACATTATAGTATATGTAAAACTAGCTGAAGTACTAAAATGAAAATAATAATTTTAACATCTATTTATAACTTAGAGATTTATAAAAGCTTTATAACCCATAATAAGAATGGTAAAATAAGAAACTTCCCTTGACTTTTGAATTAACTAATTACAAAGTTTCTTTAAATTTTTATTAAGTTCCAGAGGTACCCAACGTTATAGGTAGCATAAAAACAAATTCATAAATAAATTTCGCGGCGTTTGTTTTACACATAAGTAGTATTTCCCTGGCAGCCCTTCATGATCTTATTTTATATTTCTGATTTTAAAGACACGCGGCGTCCTCTATTTAGTGTAAAATTTGGCTTATCGTTTAATAGGGGATATTCATGTTTTTTTTTCTTGCCTTAAATTAATAGTTTACGACATTATAACATAGAAAAAAATATAAAAAATCTTCAAAATACTCTAGATATTTTTAAAAACGAAATTTAAAACATTGAAAAAATTAGAGCAGTTGAAACGCCGCCATTTTGCGCGCGCTTTGCGTGACGTCACACGACACGTCCAGTGGGACTTTACTATGAACTTTTCAGTTATTTCATACATATTTACAGTTTTAATAGCTTTAAAACCATGGAAGAAGCAAAAAAATTATCTTATAAGTATTGCATAGTACCGGAGTGCACAAATACTATTCGAAAAACACCCGAGAAAGTGTTTTTTTTCGTATTTCAAGTGATGCGAAAATACGAAGACGGCCGTGTAAGGTGATGAGAAGGGATAATATATCTCCTAAATCTTGTTCATATTGTTGTGTAGATCATTTTAACGAAAGTATACTTTATTTATATACAGCTTAATGTGAATTAGTAAAAAATAAGTTTTACATTAGCTATTGAACATTAGAAAATTCGGTATAAAATTAACCTACCCTATAAGAAAAGATCAGTAGCTATAACTTTCTATTAAAACTTTATTCCTGTTGTGGTTTTACGAATTTTTTATGGTTGTTGATTTATTCCAGGTAAAGGAAGATACAGAAAATTATAAATATACTATGAAAATATACTATGAAACATCCTCTGATCTCTGCGCTCGTATAATCGGGTTTCGATGCTGTCTGCGCGCCTACGTCTTTTCTATAGCAATACGTCTCAACTACATATTTGGTCTAGTTTTTGCTTCTTTTCTTTGTAACTTCACTAGCCAACCAACCGTTGAACACGCAACATCAAATTGTAAACCACATTAAATCGAATATCAAAGAAGAATCTGTGGTTGTCATTTGATGTAGGTACCACCACAACCCACATCGCGCCTTGGAGACGCGACAGATGCAAAATTATATGCTATCATAAATGCACCTGTTCTCGGTAGATTGTCCTAATGTGCTATGACAGAACCAGCTTCAGTCATTGTAAAAGATTCACTACCAATCTAAACTAAACTTCATTACAATCAGCACAAGAATATAGATTAAATTTATTTATTTTTTTCACAAAAACTTGTAAAACAGTATAAGTTTCGACGCTGATGAATGCAATGTCGTGTCAGATGACGTCACATTACGTTCGACCAATGGTGGCGCGTTTTGGAAGTTTGAATTTCGCTCCCTTATTTTGCACTTTTTAAATATTATTTTAGGGGTTTAAATAATAAATAAATTAAAAAAAAACTTTTGCATCATAATATAACGATAATAAGTATTCAAGAAAAAAATATTTTAGGCCATTTAAAATTTTATGCATATCCCCTATTAAACGATTAAGCTTAATGAATTATGAATTAACGATATTTTATTTATGAAAATGAGGACATTTTCAGTTTTGTATTCATAAACACGATTAAAATCGAACAATCGCATAATAAAATCGTGGCGTCATCGTTCAAAAATGTATAAAATATAGATAGCGCCCTCTAGAGGACAAAAAAGTAACAAAATCTATAGAACACGAGTATTTTACAATACTTGATTAACTGACCTATACATATATATTATCACGTTTTTTTTATTTATAAAGCTAAAATTGAAAATTCATTTTGATTATTTTTTTCGATTACCTGTACTGCCATCTAGTGTATGTGCCTAAGACGACTATAAGTGAAAGACTAAGATGTCGTCGGCTATTTCATATCGCTCTGATCGTATATTTGCAAATGTGTAGATGGCGTGACAAATGCATGCAGTAGACATAAACATTAAAAAAGCTTTTTTAAATTGCTGCGAACGAAACCCTTTATTTTTTATTTATTAAATACAAAAAGTGTACAGTTTTAACATATGTCCTCCAAAGCCGTTTACACGGCTTGACTGGGGGAACTTACAGTCTCAGTAACATTGTGTAACTTTCTATCTATGTAATCTAAATTGTAATTAGAATATCTACTTATATATTAAACTAGCTTTTACCCGCGCGGCTTCGCACGCCTTAAATTTGGAGTAAAACTGTTTTCCCTGTACTATGTTATTATACATGTAAACCTTCCTCTTGAATCACTCTATCTATTAAAAAAAACCGCTTCAAAATCCGCTGCGTAGTTTTAAAGATTTAAGCAGTGGCGTAACTATACCATCCGGGGCCCGTGGCAAATTCTTATGACGGGGCCCAGATGGTATCATCAGTAAAAAACGTCACGTTGTAGGTAGGTACTCAGTTCAATTTTAATAAACTTCGAGCATTTTAGTGTTCTCAATTACACGTTTTAGGTATATACCCCACTAAGGGCCATAGGCCTCCTCTCTTCGGCGAGAGGAATGGTCTGTAGCCCCCACGCTAGCTTAATGCGTATTAGAGATTCTACATTCATCCATAGAATATAATATCTCAATGCTTTCATCATCTATTCGCTAGCTTTTCGGTGAAGGAACATCGTGAAAAGATATAAATTTACAATTAAATAAAAATTACAATACAATTTATATACGATATTTATAAAGAAAAATCTTTTTTTCGAGCTTTCTGGTTCGCATCATATCATTTTCAATAGACAGAATGGCCAATTAAAGTTATATAACTTTAATCTTGTCTCATAGAGTTTCTTGAAAAGGTTTTTGTCAATTTTAGTTTTGAACACATTTATTTATTCCAAAATGTAATAGTATGTTATGATACAAGTGTGTAAAATTGTTCATTATACACGAGGCTGAGGGTTGCAGCCCGAGCCACAGGCTCAAGCGAGGGCATAAATCAGCCTCGTGTATAATGAAAATGTTGCTAACGAACACACTTGCGAGGAAATACAAATATATTTTCCATAAAAAGTTTCCTACACAGCAACAAATGCAAACTAATTAACGGGTGTAAAAAGACCACTTCCGAAGCCTGAAACCATGTATTCTTGAGCCTCAATAGTAACTGAATTCACTAACAGCATACCCAGATAACTCAATTTTAAAAAGTTATTAATGATTGAAAAGTCATATTCGCCGCTTGAAATCATCGCATACACATCAACTGTCGGTTCAGGTGCGATTATTTACATTGCAAATTAAATTAAAACCCTATATAATTTTAAATCATCGCAAATCTGATAGTATTAATGCAATTTTGGAAAAACAGGTAAAAAAAATTTTTTTTTTAATCATATCATCCTCCAGCAGTGTCCAGTTTTTGTTTTCGGAAGCAGTTCTTTTACACCCCGTATAAAGAATTCGAGAATTAACGCTTAACTTTTCTTTGGACGCGCCAACCAGCCGCCATACAGCCTATTTCAAAATATACTTTTTGAGAAAAAATACAATTATTTTGTAAAAAAATACTGTTTATTATCCATAATTTAATAATAGTCAGTATATGTTCTTTTTCTAATACTGTCTATATTTATTCTAAAGATATAGGTAAATGGATTTTCAGTGGCGTTAAACCTCTTTGTCAAAAAAAAACTGTATTATCCGATCTAACTGAAAATGCTCTATTAGCTAGCATATAATTTGCAATAAGGCAGTACCTTATAACTTTGTAATGATTATTCTAGTACGCACTAGTGTGTAATATTACCTATTATGCACGAGTGTGTAATAAGCTCGGTTTATGCCCCTAAAAACGATGTAATAATGCGAGCTTTCCGAGCAAGTGTGTTGAAAAATGATTTTTTATTATTAATAAATCAGCAAGGTCTCATAAATAAATAAATAAATGATTCAGATGTGTCAGCTTTTAAATAGATCAGTTTCATTTGAAACTTTTAAAGTGGAGACCTTCAAAACACTGAAATTAGAAACAACTTCGTTCATTGGAAGGAAACGCGATTTCAGTTGGTTTAAAAATGATGTTCAATACTCTATAAAATATGTAAAAAAATAGAGATGTGCAATTACAGGTATTTTGATTGACAGTTTTTGGATGGTCATAAATACGTAAAATTACTTGTCACGAGTAACGTGTACATCTCTAAAAATGAATCAACTTAGGTTTAAGTTGGTTGAAATGCTTAACGATTAAATTGAAATTGTACTTATTATGGTCTTTGTTGTCTCACTTTGGATTATTAACAGAACTTTTAAAAATATACTTTTCAAATAAAATAAAATCAACTCAGGTACAATGTAAGAAAAAAAAATTGAGCTCTTGGGCAGGGGCCCTCTTGGGTTGGGGGCCCGTGGCATTTTGCCACCCTTGCCACCCTATTGTTACGCCACTGGATTTAAGCATACAAAGGGACATAGGGACAGAAAAAGCGACTTTGTTTTATACTATGTAGTGATACTTTTTCTTAAATTTATGTTTGTTTTGCTCGTTTCTTATATCTTCTGGCAAACCATTAAGCAAATAAGGTAGTTGCTTTTTGATAGTCCTATCACCATACTAATTGCTGACCCTAGGTACTTCATATTTACCAGAAGATATAGACCTTGTTTTATGACAATGACTAACAAGCGATAGATGATGCTCCCAACTGCCATGCTGGTTTATTAAGAGTAAATACTTACGTTTTAATCCTGCCGGGAGTATATTGCATACCCTGAAGAGTTCCCTATAATTTTGTTTATTTTTAAATTTAGTTTTTTATCAACTAGTAGTTTCAGCATGTTTCATAAACCTTATTTGAAATGTCTCTAATTTATCAATATGTGTTTTAAAGGTTAAACCATAGCAGTCCAGAGCATAATCCACGATGGATTCCACAAGCGCCATGTATATACATTTTAAAGTGCTTTGTGGTATTTTAAAACTTAAGTGATAAAACTTACCTAATAATATTCTTAAATTGCTACATATAAAATCTACATGGCTGGACCAGGAAAAGTTAACGTCAATTTTCATACCTAGATAGGTGACCTTATTTACTTGTTAAATGGGTTTGCAGATGCAGTTAATAAAATTATTATGAACACACGAAAAGCTATGTGCATACAGTAAAAAAGGTGACAAGTCGAGATATAGGTATGGAGAGTGGACAATAAGCAGCTTTGTTTTCTCAGCGTTTATAACAATGCCATTGTCATGCGCCCATTTGACTACAGCGTCTATGTCCTCTTGAACCAAGCGGCAGGTGTCGGCGAGGTCGGTGCCTGCGAGCAGGATACACAGGTCGTCCGCGTCATGTGTGCTGAGCTATGGCGCAGCACGCCGCACAAGCTATTAACGTGCATCAAGAAGCACAAAGGTCCACAGCCGGATCCTTGCGGGACTCCTCGCCGAACCTCCGTTTCCTCGCTGAATGAGTTGTCTACCTTAACTCGATAGGAGCGTGAGGTGAGGTAGTCGCGGAACCAATTAGTCCCTCACACCACACTCCTCCATTGCATTTAATAACGTTTCTATTTCTAGTGTTTCAAACGCTTTTTTAAAATCAAAATATATACATACAACAAACTTTTTATCGGCTAAGAAAGAGTTTATTTCTTCTGTAAATTTACTCAATACGGTATTAGTGCTTTTACCCTTTTGAAAACCATGTTGACATTCATTTAAAATTGGATTTTTACTGAGGTAGATACTAATTTGGTTAACGATACTTTTTTCAACGATTTTATCGACATTGGAAAGAACTGTAATCGGTCTATAGTTGGAAAACCCCCTTTTGTCACCTTTTTTATGTATGGGACGCACTAATGCTTTTTTGAGCTCGTTAGGGAATATTGACTGCTCTACGGATGAATTAATTAATTTTGCTAAAACTGGGCTAACCTTAACTGCTACCGTTTTTAAGTCAGACATGCGAATGAGATCGGAACCCGGAGCTTTTTTATCACTCATTTTGTTAATAATACTTAAGACGTCTTTACTATTCACTGGTTGCCATCTCATGCTCATATCTGACTCTTTGACATAACTTTTCCTATCCAGCCACTTAACATCGCACCCATGATTGATGAGATCAACTTCACTAGAAAATGTTTGAGCGAATTTATCACAAATATCTTTAACACTTCCATGACTATGCATCATATTATTTAATATAAGGAGATCTATAAATGGTTAATCCTATCCCATATTTTTTTAATATTTTTGTTACAGTCTATTATGACTTGCTTATCATATTCACTCTTACGCTTAGAAATAGCTTTAAAACATTTATTTCTGTACATAGTGTATTCTAGTCTTTTTATCATATTTTTAGGGTCATAACTCCAAAGTTCGAATCGTCTTTCTCTTTCTTTCATCATTGCCTTCAAGTTGTCGTCTATCCAGCATTTATTATTTCTTTTACTATTATTATTATTAATTTTTACAGTTTTATAACATTCGTCGTAGGTCTTCTGAAATAATTGACAAAAACTTTTATATAGTGTAACTGGACAATTTATAGACAGTAGCTCATTGAAGTTAGTTGACAATAACTTTTGTTTTACCATTCTATTATCAAGTATGCGTAGTGTAGTAGTGGAGGGTGACGTTTGAAAAAGGGTTAAAGCGGGGCCCTATTACTAAAATATCGCTCTCCGTCACGCTGACTGGATGTATCTCATGAACCGTGATAGCTAGACAGTTGTAATTTTCACAGATGTTTTTGTGTTGCTGCCTTAACAAATACGTAATATATATTAACACCTTTAATCTTCTTTAAATTGATAATGCACTGCTAGGTCACTTATATAATTATATGAATTAAAGAAATTTACACTACCTTCATAAAGCTTTAAACTTCAGCCAAAATAACAAATCTTTGAACGCTTGACGGATAAAAGTATCAAATAATTAATTTAAGGTTAGGTTTTGCTTAATTAGTTCCAAACATTTGGTAAAGTGGAACAAGCTAGTTAAAAGTGGCTGTTACTTAAAATTATTAATTTTAAACAAATCAACTAAATAAAATAATACTTTTTGTGTTGTATAAAATCTATTTAGAGTTTTGAAGCATACAAAAATTCTTTGATGGTTATCTCACATTACACAAATTTTCATTAGAAATTTGTATACTGTATAGAAATAAAGATACTTTACAGTAAAAATTATTGCAAGACCTTATGAGTTAACAATTACAGTCTAATTTGTCAAAGTAATTAATGCTGCAACAACATCTCCGCTGTGTTCTCGTAGCGTCCTTTCTGCTAATGTTCGTGATATTTCCATTTCCTTGACCTGAAAATTTATAAAAAATAATAATTATAGAAACAATTTATTAATAAAGTTTCTTAAAAATTCTAGATTATATGATTTGCAATATTTAAACATGAACAAGGCAAACAAACTTTCAGTGCTTACAATAAGTTCGATATCATCTTTTTTAACTGTAACCTTCTGCAATTCCTTCTCTTTTTCTAATCTTTCTGCAGCTTCCTTGTTTCGCCTATCTCCAATCAAAGATAAAGCCTGAAATGAAACAAATAAAGTTATACTTGATCGAAAAAATAATAATAATACAGTAGGTATTTTTCGTATCGAATGGGAACAAGTGCAAGGTTATCTTTTATAACCTCAAATATTTAGGGATAAATAAAGTTAAAAACTTACGCCGGATATATCCTGAGATGAGATTTCCTTTTCTTCAGCATAGTCTGTTACTTTTTCTAAATCTGCGACACCACTATCGTGTTTAGCTGACTTCTTCTGGGATTTGTCTTTATCGTGCTGAAGATCGTCAGTATCTCCATTGATTTCTTCGTCAGCCATTTTAGTGGAAGCTGATAATAACTTTGATTTATCAGAAAGTTTTCTATCAAAAGCTGTTTAGTGTGTGAAAATCGTCCCTATCCAAATACTTATATTTAAAACTTTTGTTAAATAATTTATTGAAAACACACACAGACAGAAATTCAGTTGAATCAATCAGTCTAGTCAATCAATTCACTCAACGAACGAATGAATGAATACACAGACTACAAGAAAATATGGAGTGTAGACACAGTGCGGCTATCAGGCGAGCCAACAACTAACAAAAAAAAAACAAAAATAGGTTAGGGGGTTATTATGGAAGCCAAAGTTAGAAACATTTCTGGATAACGTTAAAATTTATGAAAAATAAAGATTTTTTGCGAATAATAGATAGATAATTAATGCCACCATCTATTAAGCCCAAAACCGTGAAGTTCTACATTAATTTTTAACCCTTTCCAGAATTGTTGCAAAAATGATATCCGAATTATAATGGCTTATACATTATAATAGCGCGGCAGAGTTCGAAAGGTAGAGCAACATAGTAAACGCCGTTGTTCGTTGGATTCGGAACGAGGTATTGCTAGTACAAGCGTAGGGTTGGGATGGGAATAATCTATATTGAATTACATCAATCGATTTACTCACTCCCGCATTCTTTTAACACTGTAATCTTTTTATGTGTCTATACCATTATTCAGCCATACTTTATCATTTTTATTTTAATTGATTATGAATTATTAAAGTGCAAATGCTCATGAAATAGAGGGTTTTGTAAACAAGACAGCCAAATTTACATCATTGCAAAAAAGTAAAGGCGGGTTAATAGGGACATAATGATGCGTGAGGCTTACAAAAACAAATACTAAAATACTAAAAAACAATTATTGTAGTAAGGAATAAGGAACAAATCGCTGCACAAAAATTGTCTTATTATATTTACATTAGTTAATATTTTATATATGTATAGTTGAAGAAGGATCTTCTGCTTTATGTTCCTCTATTGTATACGGAGGTGGGGGTGTGCTGTTGTCGTGTATCTGAAAATAAATTCATTATGTAAATATTTTTTTCATTTTCCCTTTTTTGACGTCGTCAACTTGACGACCTTTACAGCCATATCGGAAATGTTATTATTAAAGCATAGTTTATTAACTTATTTTATTTACACTAACAAAAAATATTAAGAGTAAACTGGAGACCAAACTTTAGACTTTTTAAAAAATAATTTGAAGAAGAATGCTGGTTTTCTTAAGTACTGTTATTAAGTTCTTCACAATCATCTTCTTGTTATTAACTTGTTTATTAACTTTTGAGCGGTTTGAGCTACTCCAAAATATAGTAGTTTTTATTATTTTGTATATTTTTATTAAATACTTACAAAACCGTTGTTTATAAAGGCAAGGGGTGGTGGCTCATTCGAAGATACTCTGGGCGCTGTTCTCGAATACCTAAACAAAAAAATACTTTAATAGACACAAAAGATCCTGCTTATTTTTGGCTTTAAAATTATTCATAAGAGAAGTTACCTTGGGGGGGCATTCCGTAATCTTTCATCAACATAAATCTGTAGACTTCCAATCGATAGTCTATTTTCAGACCGGTAACCCAGTGGCCTAGGAAAACAAATTTTATCTATTAATTAATATCAATTTCATATTTAGAGAAGCATCTTAGCTAAGATCAAGACGGTTTATTACAGAACAGCCGGGCCATTAATGTTAGCCAATGGTAATCGGATGTCATATTTTCAACAATTCTGGATAGGTAAAAATTAATGTAGATCATCACGGTTTTGGGCTTATTAGATCGCGAAATTAATTATCTATCTATTAATATAAAGAATTCTTTATTTTTAAATTTTTACGTTATCCAGAATTGTTAAAAATTACATTTGACCCTCGTTGGCTTACATAATAACTCCCAGTTTTTTTATTTAATCAAACGTACAAAAACACCAAGTACGACCTAATGGTAGATACATACATAAAACACCGTAGTCCTCAAATGGGTTCGTCGTAGATAAAAATACCAAGTACAAAAAAAAATAACAGAAATTTGTAAAGGTTGTATTTAATTCCTCAAATTAAATTAGCTTGCTGTAGGTATACCTACCTTAAAGTGGCTACAGCACATAACTTGTAAATCAGTGCGAAGGTAGCTAAGATTCCCAGCACAAGTACAGCAGACATCGCGATCTGGGCTGTTGTCGTCAGAAACAACTCGTTGAACGACGACCTGCAATGTAATGCTACTTAATATATCCACCATTGAACATTGTTGAAAGCACATTGGCATGAACTTTGAAAATCCGTTTAAAAAAGGAACAAAGTGCAAGGACTCGTATACCGAGGGCTCCTTACAAACACGTAGGAGAAGACGAGTGGTGTGGTGGGGACTTAAAAAGGAGATGGAAAAAGATGGATAACAAAGTAATGTCCGTCACACCTTTTGAGCCCTAAAAAGTGACAGATTGGTGCTTTCCTTCATCTTTTTTACTTCTTAGGCCAGCAGCCCTCACTCAACACCGATTAGATTGTCATTCTTCGTCAACCCACTCCCCTCTTAATGCGTTACATTTATGGATGCCGTCGTCCCATACGTCACTTGTATTGTTTGTATAATACTGATAATTATTGGGGCATTATTCGATATGGGACATAACGGGTGTAAATAGACCGCTTCCGAAGCCTGAAAACTCTTGAGCCTCAATAGTAACTAAATTCACTAACAGCATACCCAGAAAACTCAATTTAAAAAAGTTATAATGGATTAAAAAGTCATATTCGCCGCATGAAATCATCGCTCACACATCAAATGTTGGTTCAGGTGCGATTATTTACATTGCAAATTCAAATTAAAACTCTATTTAATTTGAATACATCGCAAAATTTGATGGTATTAGAGGAATTTTGGAAAATTAGGTAAAAAAAAAACGTAACCAGTACCCCTTCAGCAATGCCCAGTTTTTGTTTTCGGAAGCAGTTTTTTTACACCACGTATTTTTGCTATTATTTCCTATGGGTTTTGGGCCATTTGCGTTTTAATATTTGTGGTTTGGCCATAATATCTCGAGACGTGGACATAAGATTAAGTAAAAAATTGAAAAAAAAACTTCATTAATCATAGGTAACAAAGAACTGTTATTGCAAGTCGGTATTTTACAACTTCAGCTTTAAAGAAAAAGTGGTTAAAATTTTGAAATCGGTCGCCTGATTTAGGGGGTTTGTGGGGGGTTGGAGGGAGTAGGGAGGAGGGGTCTGAACCCCCCCTGACCATATTCAGCCGCCGGAAAAAGGGGGGCGCCAAAAAAAAATATTTTTTTAAACCCAGCCTTCAATATGGCGACCTTTAGTAGCCAATTTATATGTATAAAAACTCGCTTCAATCATGAGTCAACGGACTCCTTTTTCTGGCAGTTTAAAAAAAGTAACCTAAGTAACCTAACCCATTGATGTCGGATTCTGTCAACTCGGAGTAAGACATTGCTATTAATTACCTAAGAATTATGTAAACACACTTAATAAATACAATATGATTACCTCGATTGTATTTCCAAACAGAGTCCAAAACGTAGCTAAGTCGTAGAAAAAACACAAAACAATACGGAAGAACACATTCACATATACTCGAAAGCAAAGAAATGACGCGAGCTACGTACAAATTTGACATTAGAGCTGTCAATATCATTCATCCAAGATGCTAAATGCGTTCCGATTCACGTTAATCACCAAAAAAACATTGACAAGCTGTACTAAAGCATGAAAGTTACGTTCCAATTTACGCAATTGTGCAAGTATTTAGGAAATTTTGATTTTTTTTGTAATATTTAGACGCAACTCCGGCAGCCAAAATTACTTATAGAGGGTTCAGACCCCTCCCCTCCACCCCACCCAACCCCCCACAACCCCTAAATCGCCGCGCCGCCGACAAGGAAGTTTGTGCATTATTTTCTTACTAGTGGCCGCCCGCGACTCCGTTCGCGTGGAAGTCGGTTTTCCATGGGAATGAGAAGTTTTCGCGGGTTATATGTTGTAGTTATATGTTATTCTGATGTATAACGTATATTACTGTAAAGTTTCATCAAAATCCATCCAGTAGTTTTTACGTGAAAGAGTAACAAACATCCATACATCCATACTCATCAAACTTTCACGTTTATAATATTATTTTCTTCAGTGGTGGATTTACCACTAGGCTGAGTAGGCTGGAGCCTAGGGCGGCAGATTCTAGGGGGCGGCAGATTTGCTTCTATTTTTTTTTAACATATACATAGTTACTTAGAGCAAATAGTTTTAATATTTTACAAGTGTGTAATATCAAGATATTTTGAGTGTCATTTATCTCTATTTTTAAAGAAAGAAAAGTTATTTGTTATCCTTTTGAATTTGTTTTGTTAGGCAAACTCTAAGGGGCGGCAGATTTGCTTCTATTTTTTATTTGATCAAAAACATACATTGAGAAAAATGGTCTTAAAATATTGCAAGTGAGTAATTTCAAGCCATTTTGAGTGTTCCATCTCCATTTTTAAACATTATAACATTCCAAAGTAAAGTTATTTATAATCTTGTTGGATTATTTTTTATTGTTTTTGTCTATGCAAATCAAAAATAAAATTAAAAGGCGACACATTATATGAATTTAATGTTAAATAACGAAACTTTACACGTTCGCGTGCGGTAGCAGCTATTACAGTCATGGTATGGCAGCATTTTTGACAGTACTGAATGAACGGCATTTTATACTCAAAAATTTTTTTGGTTACTAGTGTTGATTGATCCTTGAAACACCTCCATGTATGTTCTACGATTTTGCGTAGTTTCCGAGTAAAGATTTCTAAAGCTTTCTTGCAAAATCACCTGTGAGTTCAATTAGTTTCATGAGGCTGATTAATTTATGCATAAATGCACAGTTCGAAAAGATTTAGAAGTAAAAAGAGCAATAAAGAAAACCTTCTATTTTCTTAAGACATTGGCCAAATTTTTCAAGTAACAATTTTGCAAAAAATCTTAAACAAAATAGTAACTCGAAGACTATGCAAGATCATGGGGGTATTTCAGATTCATCTCAACACTAGACACCTAAAAAAATGTTTGAACTTTTTTAGCCACCTTTTTTTATACGGACGATTCAATATCATAGATTAGTCAAATATAATTTCTCTTTGGAATTCCAACAAAGATGCTGTTAACTCTATCTATTTTCTATTCATTAAAACCTCCCACAAATCATCCGATTAAAATTTCTTATATATTAGAATTTTTAGAAATCCCCACGGGAAAGGCAATTGACATAACGGGTGTAAATAGACCGCTTCCGAAGCCTGAAAACTCTTGAGCCTCAATAGTAACTAAATTCACTAACAGCATACCCAGAAAACTCAATTTAAAAAAGTTATAATGGATTAAAAAGTCATATTCGCCGCATGAAATCATCGCTCACACATCAAATGTTGGTTCAGGTGCGATTATTTACATTGCAAATTCAAATTAAAACTCTATTTAATTTGAATACATCGCAAAATTTGATGGTATTAGAGGAATTTTGGAAAATTAGGTAAAAAAAAAACGTAACCAGTACCCCTTCAGCAATGCCCAGTTTTTGTTTTCGGAAGCAGTTTTTTTACACCACGTATTTTTGCTATTATTTCCTATGGGTTTTGGGCCATTTGCGTTTTAATATTTGTGGTTTGGCCATAATATCTCGAGACGTGGACATAAGATTAAGTAAAAAATTGAAAAAAAAACTTCATTAATCATAGGTAACAAAGAACTGTTATTGCAAGTCGGTATTTTACAACTTCAGCTTTAAAGAAAAAGTGGTTAAAATTTTGAAATCGGTCGCCTGATTTAGGGGGTTTGTGGGGGGTTGGAGGGAGTAGGGAGGAGGGGTCTGAACCCCCCCTGACCATATTCAGCCGCCGGAAAAAGGGGGGCGCCAAAAAAAAATATTTTTTTAAACCCAGCCTTCAATATGGCGACCTTTAGTAGCCAATTTATATGTATAAAAACTCGCTTCAATCATGAGTCAACGGACTCCTTTTTCTGGCAGTTTAAAAAAAGTAACCTAAGTAACCTAACCCATTGATGTCGGATTCTGTCAACTCGGAGTAAGACATTGCTATTAATTACCTAAGAATTATGTAAACACACTTAATAAATACAATATGATTACCTCGATTGTATTTCCAAACAGAGTCCAAAACGTAGCTAAGTCGTAGAAAAAACACAAAACAATACGGAAGAACACATTCACATATACTCGAAAGCAAAGAAATGACGCGAGCTACGTACAAATTTGACATTAGAGCTGTCAATATCATTCATCCAAGATGCTAAATGCGTTCCGATTCACGTTAATCACCAAAAAAACATTGACAAGCTGTACTAAAGCATGAAAGTTACGTTCCAATTTACGCAATTGTGCAAGTATTTAGGAAATTTTGATTTTTTTTGTAATATTTAGACGCAACTCCGGCAGCCAAAATTACTTATAGAGGGTTCAGACCCCTCCCCTCCACCCCACCCAACCCCCCACAACCCCTAAATCAGGCGACCGATTTCAAAATCCAACACGAAAAAGTATGTAACAAATAGACCGTGCATAATGTAGTTGCAAACGAGGGCTTTAAATTTTATAGGGGCGGCAGAAAGTTTTAAGCCTAGGGGCGGCAAATCTGTAAATCCGCCACTGATTTTCTTATTACCGACACATCCAGTAGTCTAGCGCCGGGTCATAGCACTGTTGGCACACGCCGCGCCAGCAGTGCAGCGTCACGTTGTGTTCCCGGCTGCAGCAGTGGCTGTGGCAAGCCTCGCCTATGTCTGAAATAAATTGATTATATCGGTTTTTTAGTTGCAAGTAGAACTAACAAAAAGATATACCTAACCGCAATAGAAGCTGCACTAGTCTTGTGGGCCTTCCTTGTAGTGGGTAAAGCGAAAGGGATGTTTTGTGTGTTTTTTTGGGTCGACGAAATTTCGGATAGGGGTGAATTGGTATTACATCGAAAGCGGGACTTACCCCACTCGGTATAGGACCTACCCCAGTTCCTGTACCCACTGTGTGTGATAGCTTATCACACACTTTTAAGAAGATACAGTTTTTGAAAATGATGATGTTATTAAGTAACGAGAAAAGTATCATAATACTTGTGACTATAATACCTATTATTAAACGATATGTATGTGTGTACATCTAACAGCGTTTTGTTTACATGTCAGTATAAGTGCAATAGCCAAAACAAAGTAACATATTCGTTAATTAAGTTGTAATTGAACTGACCCGGACATTGTATACACTTCCCGTGCAATCGGTCAGGCGTGAACCCATCGGCGCAGTAGCATCGTCCACCGATGCACTCATATGCGGCGCCTACGCAGTTTATAGCTTCACATACATCTAAAAATAAAAAATAATAAATGGTTGTCGTAATTATGATGATGACAATGAAGCCTAGATGCTAAGAAAGACTGCTTGAACTATATAGAAAGGGAATTTTATTGTGAAGATTTTAAGATGACGACCTTTGTTGTGCAGCGGAATATATACCGGAATGCTAAGCAGATGGTACCGGGTTCGATCCCCGGGCCGGGCCAATTTCGACAAAATGGTTTTTTGAAATTGGCTCGTGTCTGGGTGTAACTAGGTTCTATCCTAGTCCATTGTGTGGTATCTATAGAACAAGCTCTGCTTAGTTTAGGGCCACACAGTTGGTGTGTAAGTCTGGAGATTTATTTATTATCGAGTTGACGGCGAGATCGCGCCGCGGTCGCGGTCAGGGTCGCGGTAGAGGATACAGTTTTTACTTCCAGATGTAATTAACATCTTCTTGATGCTTGTAGTGGAACATAAATCAATCTATTTAGATTAGTACTCACCTTGATCCTCATCATATTCCCCACTAACAATAACTAAAGCCACTAAAAAAAATATTTTATACATCATTGCACCATACTTGTATGTAAACTTATTATATTATTATCACAATTTTCCATCACAGATTATGAATGCGGTTTAGTTGAACTATTTTTGACATGTGGTGTGTTTGCGAGTGTAGGTATTCGTATCTTATCAGTCGACGATAGCAAACGAGCGTGCTACCTGCATGAGTTAGGTACGTACCCAATGTATATACACTCATTCCATCTACGTAGGTAAGGCCCGGTTCACATTAAGATGGATTCTATGAAAATCTATAGCAAATCCATTGTGTCTATAACTAATATACATTTTGTTTTTCAATATAAATAAATATAACTATCACATGAAGGCGGTCTCTATGAAAATAAATTGTGTCAATTTCAATAACTACTATGTATATGACTTTGTTTGTCAAAATAAGTTTTGCAATCTTACTTTTATAAGGCGTCATTTTATTTTTATGATTAGATAAATAGGAAAAAAATGTGTACATGAACAGCACAAAAGGCATGTTGTTCCTCTTGTAACACATTTCTGTTGCCTTTTTTGTCGAAAGGCAACCTAATTTTCAATAATTTACATTTTACGTTAACACTTGACGTTTCAAACACTGAGTGGAGCCCTTGGTACCTATATAAAAATTTCTTAACATGAACAAACAGCAAAAAAACATGATGACGAAGCCAACTTACACAATCAACTTGACCAGATTCCGCTTTGTTCGCCGTGATTTGGGTTCTTTGGCAGATTATGGCAAATATAATCAATATTAGTGCTCATTCGGTTTGAGCCCTTTAAAACTTAAGAGTAAGACGGTATTGCGAAGCCCAGACTTCATAAACGCAAAGGAGTATGTACTGCAAATCGAGAGAAGGAAAATAAACGAATCTTTACTGAACAGCGCCGTTCAACAAATAGTCTGAATGACATTAAGTTATTCAATCAAAAAGTTAGTTCAATAGCTTTAATTAATAAACCTGAACTTCTTGCCTAGTCTGGTTACTATTTTATTATATGCAGATTTTTTTTATTAGGTCCTTTGACAGTCCGGCAATTTAAAAGAAAAAATATTAGCCAACTATGTCTATTATACTCTATGTCTATTATAAAGTGATGCATTTTTTTTTATAAAAAAAACATATCTACTCCGTAGTGTAAAAATAGCCTAAGCATCAGCCAGCCATTTCATTAAATATTGTATTAGACGCTACGACTGAATATCATTCAAGGTGTCGAGTGTTAATTTGTACCACACGACTTGTACTCGTTCTTATAAGACGGGAAAAAATTATACGATTTTTCAATTTGTCAGCGGTTAGTTTGGTGCGATGCTGTTTCATAAGTAACTAGCGATGGTCACAAAAAATATTTATCATCAAAAAAACATGTTTCAAATTTTTAATGTTTCGGTTTATAGAACTAAATATCACCTATACAGGGTCTGTCGTAATGAATGGATAACCCGTTACCTACAGTTGATCCGGATGTGAGGCTATAAGAAAATGGTGTCTTCTTGCCAGGGTTATTAACCATAAGAAAATGGCGTAGACTTTTAAACTTTTTTATAAATTTCGCTATTTTTTTCATTTATTCCGCTGCCATTTCTTCAAATTTTGATGTATTTGTATAATTCTTTTAGTATTATACTGCTGAGGACGTGTATTATGTAATTTAAATACAATTTTAGGTGTTATTCACGTTGAACATTATCAAAATACTCATTTTAAGAAAAATATTTCCAATTTTTTTTCTTTATGTCAACTTTTGATCATCTCCTGTGGAAAAAAAAAGTATGACGTTATAGCTGCCCATGATCTCAATAAATTGTCTAGTATGTGTAGATTCTAAAAAGGTATAACGATGTGTACTTTACAAGCAACATTAAGTTACAGGAGCGAGAACACTAATCAAGGTCGGAATTTTTATTTTTCATGTTATGTTATAAATGGTTGTAAAACTTCGTCATAATGATTTTATTCTATCAAGATACTTTGCACAAACACTATCGGGCCACTAATAGGATATTCAGAAGAAAACCCGGTTGTTTTTGGGAAAAAAATAACATATCGTGAAGTACGATAATAATGTAATGAAAATGTACAAATGAAAATTGTTGTGCTCTAATAGTTACATGCGACAAACATGTTGCGACAAGTTTATTCGAAATTAAAACGGATTTAAAAAATCGAACAAAGACCGCATTACAAAGAAAAGTGGAAAAAATTAGAAGGAAATCGTCCTTCCATAAATGCATTGTGCACTTTAATGAACACACGGTAATCAGGATGTCGCACATTTGGATATCTTACACGATAAACACTAGAAGCTCTATTGGTGCTGCCATTACATACACCGTAAATGTAATGCATGTTCGCGTATTCGGCCGGCGTATACTGTTGCGGCATGATACACAAACTACACAAAAACTTTTCCAAAACAACAAGTTCAATCGATAGCACAACACAATGTCCGTAAATGTGAGCAAAGTCATCAGTATCACCACATTATCAAGTCCAAATCACAACGAAAATCATAGTCAAATATTAGAAAGCAGTAACAAATTGACGAAAATAGTGGCCCCGATTCTGAAAACACTCTCTAAAACTAAATTAAAAATATCGCTGTCACTTTCTCATGCTTCGTATTAGAACAAGACAGGTACATTGGTCTCACTAAATTTAGTCCACATCATTGTGAAATTGAACGAAATGCGCTGAGGACTAGCCTAAAATTGCCTTCGCCGTATCATATTGCACGTACATTTTAGTTTGACAGGACTAAAATGATTACCTGTCTCTGTCTTATTGATGTGTAAGTGACAGCGATAGTTTTAGTTTAGTTTAGAGAGTGTTTTCAGTATCGGGGCCAATGTGAACAAAAGGACATGCGATGGTCAAAATCACACTGATGTGATGAGTACCCTTTTCTTTGTAATGCGGTCTTGTTCGATTTTTTAAATCCGTTTTAATTTCGAATAAACTTGTCGCAACATGTTTGTCGCATGTAACTATTAGAGCACAACAATTTTCATTTGTACATTTTCATTACATTATTATCGTACTTCACGATATGTTATTTTTTTCCCAAAAACAACCGGGTTTTCTTCTGAATATCCTATTAGTGGCCCGATAGTGTTTGTACAAAGTATCTTGATAGAATAAAATCATTATGACGAAGTTTTACAACCATTTATAACATAACATGAAAAATAAAAATTCCGACCTTGATTAGTGTTCTCGCTCCTGTAACTTAATGTTGCTTGTAAAGTACACATCGTTATACCTTTTTAGAATCTACACATACTAGACAATTTATTGAGATCATGGGCAGCTATAACGTCATACTTTTTTTTTCCACAGGAGATGATCAAAAGTTGACATAAAGAAAAAAAATTGGAAATATTTTTCTTAAAATGAGTATTTTGATAATGTTCAACGTGAATAACACCTAAAATTGTATTTAAATTACATAATACACGTCCTCAGCAGTATAATACTAAAAGAATTATACAAATACATCAAAATTTGAAGAAATGGCAGCGGAATAAATGAAAAAAATAGCGAAATTTATAAAAAAGTTTAAAAGTCTACGCCATTTTCTTATGGTTAACAACCCTGGCAAGAAGACACCATTTTCTTATAGCCTCACATCCGGATCAACTGTAGGTAACGGGTTATCCATTCATTACGACAGACCCTGTATATTGCAATTTCTGGAAGTATTTTCGTGGTACCGTAGTTACACTATTATAACCGATGGCGTGACTAACACAACCTTATCAATACATTGACATAATATTATCATTTGTTTGACTGTGCGCTTCAATGTAGACGCACAGGCATAATCAGAGATGCTTAGAAATGGATTTTCACTTATATTATAGTAGTTATGCGGGTAAAGTTATGTAAACAACAAAATATAATTCTTGTTTATATAAATACTACTGGCTACCCGCGACTTCGTCTGCGAAAATAAATATTTTCCCGTGGGTTAGATACTAATTATTGCAGTATCCTATGTCCGTCTCCTGGTCCTAAGCTACCTCTCCACCAATTTTTAGCCAAATCGGTTCATCCGATCTTGAGTTATAAATAGTGTAAATAACACCTTTCTTGTGTATAGGTATATTGATTATCCAAGCCAGTTACAAGCTAACAATGTATATTATTTAGAATAGAATTAATAAATGATTTAGTTTTATTCTGGATAAATATAATTTCTAAAGGTAGCAATAGGAAAATATAGAAAGGTAGCACTGGCAATAGGATAAAAGACTTGGCTGGATTTGGTTTAAACTGTGTCCCTTTTATTAACGTGGATCACACTTTGTAGTAAAAATTTACTGTTAAACATCAAAACTTAAAAATAAATGAATTTATACGAATATTTTACCAAATTTGAATAAAATAATAGTTTAAAATTAAAGTAAGGTAAGAGCACCAACTATGGCTCTGGACCAATTATGGTTTTTTATTGACATTTCTTCAAAAATAAATAATCTAGTAAATTATTTCATTGAAATAGCAACTCTTATCAGTCGTGTCAGTATTCAAAGTGCTATGGAATCAAATTTGAGTGCTATACGCAATTTCGTTCTCGACTAAAGCCCTTTTTCCAGATGTAGGTATTTTCATTTGAAAACTTTTGATTTTCTTATAAGGATTGCGCCGCAAATAGGTACATTTATAGGCTTTATAAATGACAGGTAACTGTGTTGTTAATTTTTGTAATTATTGGTGGAACCATTCATAACGAATGATTAATTATACGCTCTAACCTAAAACCCCAATGCAGTTTTACACTTTTTTTTTTCTAAATTCATAATTGGATCTGGTTAAATGCCTGGACCCATGATGAACTTACGTTCAATCAGTGTATTTTTGAAATATTGTTTTTTTCATCTTGTACTTGAAAACTAGTAAACGTTTCTAATTGTTTATTATCGTTATTAAATGAGCAGCAAATGAAGCGTTTGTCCAATTGTAAATATTTAGGTGTCCGATATCAGATGTTCATAACTGGAGTTTGACAGAGGGTATATTTAATTATAATTATTTTGATGAAACTAGTCATAATCTTATTTTAAAAAACTAAAACTTATTCTTAAAGACACTATTTATTAACGTCCAAAATTCTAGAAACGTGTATAGTAAATCGTATAAATTATAGAGCAAAAACGAAAACATAATCCTTATAAACTCCATATTTGGTTGTCCGTACAAACTTACATTATCTTTTATTTACTGATTTATTTTATAAATGAGTAGTTATAGTCTTAATTCAACAATTTTAATCCAATTAATGGTTTGTAATTTAAACCACATCCCGTTTCACAATTAACCCAACCAATTCCAACATTTCCTAACCACAAAAGTTTTAAAAGCCATCACCTACAGTTTATAATCCTATTTAATGTGTTTCGATATAGTTTCACGAATTACATCAAACTATCCTCGATTAATCCGTACCTTTATCATTTCATAAATTGCAAGTGACGTGGACATAAATTAATTATAATTAATAACCTATAATTTAACTTTGGTAATCAACGTTACTTAAAAGGAAATTAAAGAACATTTAATTTTGGAATAGCTTAAAATTGACTTTCTGGAAGTTTTAACCGGAAGTGCCAACACACTTTGTTTATTAATTATATTTTGATTTTTGGTACTTACAAAATTCTTCGATCGAATACGAGGAACACGTTGAACGTTAATAATATGATACAAGTGTGCCGAGTGTCTAATGAACATGTTGCATACGAGTTTCTTATTTTTCATACATGTAGCGCACTTTTTCAACACACTTGCTATGAACAAACAATCATATTTTGCATAAATCGTTTTCCTACACAGTAACATATGCAATGTAAACAAAAAATAAAGAATTCGGAAATGGCGCGAAACTTTTTTTTCACGCGCCATACAGGGAGGACTTAAAAACAATTTTATTGAGATAAAACACAATATAAAATACTAATGACACATTTTTTTTAAATATATGACGAAGACGGCAGGAAACCTTCGTCATCAGAGCCGTCTTCAGGGGCCGTTTAGTACTATAACTTGTGTGGGCGTACGTGGGTTATGTGTTAGACTCAAATAAAACCAATAGAACTGTTTCAACACTGTAATTATCTCCTCTTGATAGCACTCCGTAGGTCATTTGATTAATTCACAAGAAGGCACGGATCACGGACAGTTTCTACGCAACCACCAAGCATTCACATTTTCCAACCGCTCTTCACCAAAGCCCAAGACCATCTCTGTCACTCTGACAGCTGCTCGCTCGATGTCACATAGACTCTGTCTAGCACCATATTTGGTACTGGCAATCCGCACTCTTCTTATATCAACCATAAGCATAGTCGATCCCCGACACGGCCATCCTGCATATACACGTCCTCGTGTATTATACTGTGGACAAACACAAAACGACAGTATCTACTTGTTCCGCTCGGCCAATTCTGACCAACAATCATCAGACAACTTCACACGCAAACCAAAATTTTAACTCATTCTCTGAACTATTGTTTTTACTTCTTGTCTAAGTAAATCAGAATATCATAAAACAGTAATATCACAACACCAAAGTCAGATCATGTACCATCGATTAAGGTCATCACTTTATCACAACAAATCAATCATTGAAACACGCCACGACACGAGTGAACACCCCTCTATCTCCACGGCCTCGGCCAACCAGCAACATCACCATTGCTCCCACCACTTTATAAGCCACCACACTATTCAAAAGCCTCCACGCTTTTCCTAAGCCACCACCCCGACCTCCGCCAGATAGAGCTCTCACTCGTGTTTACACAAAAACAATTAAACATCGCCAATGCATTATCAATTTCATCTGGTACATGACCTACCAACAATGTCAATAATTTTTGACCGATCTATTGTAACGTAGCCATTAAAACAATTATTCAGTAAACAATGAGGTAAAATATCAAGAGGTTGAGTATCGAACGTTAATCAATAGGTACCAATTTATAGCAGCAATCTTATCAAATCGTTAACCAATAAATTACGCCTTAAAACTTTCTTTAACCAACGAGCACTCAGCACCAGAATCATAAGAGAAACAATACGGTTCACCTTGTGCTCACAGTAACCCGTGGCAGGGTTAAGTCGACCCGCAGCTCGGTAGGTACACGCGCGTCTAACTTCAGCCTCCGCGATGCCGCCGCCGCCGCCACAGCTCGTACATCAGGCCGTAACTTGTCCCGGCTCGCCACATTAAAAGCAAAACAGTGTCCCCACTGTATGCTGCTGCACGGCTGGGTTTGGTCCTCACGTCAATACAACTTGTCATCGCGGCTCCAACCTTGGTTTATTTGTAAAATATTTTTCTGAAACAAATTATATCACACAGCATCACATAGCTCGGCAAACTTTTATTCAAAGCAATTAACTCTCACCGAGTAGCGTGACGCAGTAACTCAATTGGGGTACGCGATTGACTTATGAGCTCCGACTCCACTGGTGGTCCCCTGACTGCGCTAACTCCACGCACAATCCTTTTTTTCTTTATTTTATTTTTTATACTGACCTTTCTTCGCCACATGATCTGTCACTATGTAGCTTTTTGAACGAAAATCAAGACAAGGCTGTATGGCTTAGTTCCTTTGCCTGCTCGTTATATGAGCGAATTTAAAAACAACAACAACAACCAGATTTTTGAGGTTATGCAGGTTTTGGTTTGGTAGTAGTAAATCGGCTTGTGAACAGAATTTAATTCTCAGTTTATGACATTCCTTGGTATGCAATCCTTAACAACCACATTGATGCTATTTTCTTCTTTCATTGTTTATCGTAACGACATGTTGACTAGATACCACATAAACAGCGGCGGCCTTAGGGGGTGGCGAACGGGGCAATCGCCCGGGGCCTCGCTCTTGCAGGGGCCTCGCGCAACAACCCAAGCAAAGGAGACCACTCACGCTCCATATAAACTTGGGCCACAAACTAAAAGTGCCGGCCAGCAAAAAAATGTTTTTTTTTTCATACATTTGTAAAAAATCTTTTGTCATCTTATTCAGGGATCATAAACAACATATTTTCCTACTTTAAACGCGTTTTGTTCGGTTCAAATTAAAATAAAGACAGACATATGCCTATTAAATAAGATTTTTTTGATAATATCATCAGTTAATGCTCTTTGGCTTAACTTATATGATATCCAAGCGTACGGCTGGACTTCGTCTTGCAACAGTTTCATGTCTTGCGTAGGTAGGTCAGTATGTGATTAAGCGGATAAAGACCATCACATGTGAGCAGAACTCTTGTAGGTAATCCCCTTCTTTTTCTTCTATCGTGTCAAGTAGTCCTGGATGTTTTAAGATGGTCATATTTTTCAGGCCTAGCGCTTTATCACATCAAGCACATTGTCGGTGCCCAGTATGAGATCTTTAATTATACAGTGCAAGGGGATCATTTAGCAAGTTTGACAGAGACTGGGATGGTGCGCCACAGTCTCACTATCTGATGTTGTTGAAACCCACCTACCCATGTTTTCACAGCAGCACTCATCGTGAACATGCAAATAAATAGAGATATTCATGTTGACCACTACTGATCGCGGCCAGAGGGGAGTTTTTGTATCCAGAACCTTACCTAGTTCTGAGGGCGATGTATGATTATGATGATTTATCGGCTTCTGAGTAAGGATCGTTGGCCGGCTGCTGGTCGTTTTCCTGTTCTTTTTTTTCAACCGCACAGTGATCATCTCGCTGAACATTTGGTGGTGCTAGAGGTGTCATCGGAGCTATACCTATTAAGGATGTATCTTGTTTAATGGTGTTGATTTAAGGCAACAAAGCGTGATATACTAAGTAATACTTCTTTCGCGTGAGACAGACACAGACAGGACAGAGCACTCGTGGTTCTTAAAACATCTACGGCAGCATCCTATGTCGTATTACCGAGCCGTCGGAGCAGGTTGTTTCGAGTACCACTTTGTTTTTGACACTTTGACAGTGGTTTTTAAATGTAAGCTATTTATACAATGTTGCACCAAGATAATGTGTAAAGATGACAGTGATCTAAGCAGCTGTACACGGGTGTCTTGTGGCAAAAGATCAAGTTCGTGCGTAAAGTCCTTCTGAAACTGTAAGTTAGTTGATGGAATCGATTGGTCATTCTCGTTCACTTCCTGTTCTGGGATAATTGTGTTTTGCAAATCAGGGAAGGGGTTCGTTCCGGTGCACTCTGGGCATCCTGAATTAGTGTTTCGGTCCCAGGCTGGATCATTGTTGCGGGATAGCGAAATCCCCCAGGAGCCGTCATCTTCTTCGGTCCAGGGTGTCGCGACGGCGCGCCATTGACCCCACAGTGGCGCGTCTCGGCGATACTTGCCGGGAAGGTTCGGGGTCGTTGGCGGAGAGACTGGATGGAAGTTTTGATGGTTCCCAGGTAGCCGACATAGGGCTAGGTCGGTTTTTTAGTGAGTGCAAACTCGTTATAACCTGTCTCCTTTCCCTGAAAGGGTGGGTATTCGTGAGGCATTTTCCTGGGATATCAAAAATAAAAGAAGTCATAGAAGAAAGTCTGAAGACAGCCAGCGCTGGTACAATAATATTAATTTAATCATCAGTGTCAGTTGACTTAGAAGACGACGCTCGAAAAGTTTATAGTATAGCAAAGTAGGGAAATGGGTCAATGGAACATTTCTCTGGTTTAAGAAGAGCCAGAACTTAGCTTTCTCCAGAGCTTGGTCACTAACTACGCCTGAATACATTTTTTTTTAAATACTTAATATTATTGCTGGTAAAATGTATGGCAATATCAGAACTTCAAAGTCTTATAACAGCAAAAGTTTCGGTCCCACAGTTTTGGTGCCATAGTAATAAATTATAAGGGCAATATTTCAAATATTTAAGAGAAAAAAAGAATCGTTGGCCGGCACTCTTGAATTTGGGCCCAAACTAATTGGTCTCCTTTTCGCATCTCATATTTTCATAGAATAGAGCCTCGCAAAGACCTGCCGCCCGGAGCCTCGCAATAGTTAAGGCCGCCGCTGCACATAAATAATTTTCTCAAAACACAATTTACAGTTGCGCATCATGATCTCGCGTCCGTGTCCTTCTTTTCCAAGTTTGAAATCAGGTTACTTCATGTAATTGTTTTCGGTACATCTGCGCGCGCATGTTCTAATTTTGATTTTCAAACAATGCATAGCAACGCGCATGTTTACATTTTGTTTTTCAAACAATGCATAGCAACGGTCAATTTCCATTTCTTCATTTGAACTAACACAGTATCATCCCACTTCTGATGACGAAGACGGCAGGAAACCTTCGTCATCAGAGCCGTCTTCAGGGGCCGTTTAGTACTATAACTTGTGTGGGCGTACGTGGGTTATGTGTTAGACTCAAATAAAACCAATAGAACTGTTTCAACACTGTAATTATCTCCTCTTGATAGCACTCCGTAGGTCATTCGATTAATTCACAAGAAGGCACGGATCACGGACAGTTTCTACGCAACCACCAAGCATTCACATTTTCCAACCGCTCTTCACCAAAGCCCAAGACCATCTCTGTCACTCTGACAGCTGCTCGCTCGATGTCACATAGACTCTGTCTAGCACCATATTTGGTACTGGCAATCCGCACTCTTCTTATATCAACCATAAGCATAGTCGATCCCCGACATATATAAATGGATTTTCAGTGGCATAAAACCTCTTTGCTGTTACAAAAAAATGTACTACCCGATCAAATTGAAACAGCTCTGTTTACTAGCATATAATTTACATTTGCAGTACCTAAGGCAGTACCTTAACTTTGTAAAAATTCATTCTATTACGCACTAGAGTGTAATAGCTTGGTTAATGACCCTAAAAACGATGTAATAAGGCTCACTTTTCGAGCAAGTGTAAATAATTTTAACAGAACATATGCATACTGTTTCGGGTAGTTTTATCATGAACGTTGTTATGGTTGTCGCAAAGCAGCTATAATTAATAGTTATGTATGTTAACTACTATTGTCGGTTGTGACACCATAATTATTATCATGGCATTATTGGTCAAAACATTTTTTTCTTGAAATTAATTGCCGGGAAAATTCCTTTTGGAGTTTTTGTAGTTTGATCCCTTTAAGTGAAAATCAATATTATTTGTCTATATTTTAAATCGGAACGTTATCAAGCGTTAACGAATTTTACCATACTAATTGCTTCTTTTTTACCTTGCATTTGGCTTTGTCTTAATCTGACGCTAATGAGAATTCTAAAATCCCCAAAAAAATGATGAAATAAATTCAACTTAAATTCAGAAAACTGCGTGATACCCAAAAGTATATAAAGTTCATGAAGTGTGCTACGTGCTACGTCAGCAACTACGGGTTTCGTAGCAATTCTAATAATTTTGGGTTTTCTTCAAGGATTATTAGCGTTATGAGTGAGTGAGTGTGAAGGTCGGGCCCTTTGTAGGGACTTGACCGACCATCAATCAAATGTGAGTGAAATATTACTGGCGCGGTCACCACTTCACTCAGGAAGGAAGGGTAGTTCTACTTTATTACTTCTCGATTGAATGAGAGTTAAGTTTTTAGAACTGTCGTCTAGTAACAAATCTGAGTAATTAAAAACTATATTTTAGTTAAATATAATAGGGTTTTTGTGATTGTAGTTGGATCTTTGCTAAATGAAACTATGTACAAAAGTGCAAATGAAAGATACACGTAAAATTTTATTGAATGCGGACTTAAGAAAAGGTATATTAAGAAAAGGTATATAAAAAGATTAGGCTTAAGTCATGAATATTATATAACAATTTTGTTTAATATACAGTTTTCGTTAATATAAACTGTAAAAGCACAATGAACTCGAAGTTTAGCAAATAGAATCTCAGTAACAGAAAATACAATCTGCAATATCTAGAGAGCGGGGAATCTGCACAATTGTAACAAACATAACGTACAAAAGTGAATTTCCAGCGAAAACCCGAGGGATGTTTTTAAAAAGGGTCGAAAGGTTTCATTTCACCTCAAATATGATTATTAGATCATGATTATGTAACTATATTCGACCTTTCTTTGTACGTACCCAAATGAATGTACAACGAAATCTACTCACCGACTTAGCTACTTTTAGGGCAAGCATGATATGAAAACGTATTATGAAAAATAACTCCATATTTTTATACTTAGAAATACGTTACGGCTTTTACCACTTACGAGCTTTCAGATATCTAGACTTTTATTTTTGGTCTGAAATTCTGGACGTCAAAAGCTTGTCTCAAGAAGGCTTAAAAGCTCTTTTATACTTACAGAGTTAATAGGCTAGTTACTATAGGTCTGACTAAAGATTAAGTAAAGTTTAAGTAAATAAAAAAAAGGTTGTGAAAGTCTTAATTGTCTCGGTTTATGTTAAACCTATCTTCAATTAACTTAATTAATAAAATAGATGCGTAAAAAAACTTATGTTTAAACATATCTCATATCGCATTAAGTGAATTACTCATATGCATACTTTTTAATTACTTCCTCCTTCCAAAATTAAACAGAAACGGCTGTTAATATTCGGGTGCCAATCTCTGGAATTACCTGCGGCGAGATGCAAAATGATACTTTCGGAACACGTAGGTACACCCGCAAACAAAAATCAATACAATCCAAGATTGAGTTACGATAAAGCCACATTTTGTGTTGATTGTACACAGATAACGAACATTATAGTCCTGAAATTGTCTTTCTTCTATTATCAGTTACAATCTCTGAATCGTTTTCATTTGCTGGTCACGTCGTGAGGGAAAATCTAATTTTCCCGCCGTCCGCGAGTGATTGGACTCAAAGACAAAGGATCACTATGTCGGTATTTTTAACAAAGTACTACAAAGCTCAACTACGTCAAAAGGACCTTTTACAAAGTAGGATTAGAGTCATTTGCATAATCAGAAGTAGACGGAATAATCACCTTATAGCTGCGAAAATTCAATTTATTTTGTAAGAAACAAAAAGACGAAGGCTTAGTTTCTTGGGTTTTTATTATTCGTATTAGGGTGGCGGCGACATTTTGATTCGGGTTTTACATCTGAAATAGGCTGTTACTTATTACAATAAATCCGCATGAATTGCGTTATTCTTTATGTTTTTAATTTTAACGGAAAATTAAGATTATATACGTAGGTGTAGATCCTACTAATATAATAAACGTGAAAGTTTGTGAGTATGTATGGATGTAAAAACTTCTGGACGGATTTGAAGGAAACTTTACAGTAATATAGGTTATACACCAGAATAACACATAGGGTAATTTTTACCGCGGAAAAACTTCTCATTCCTACGGGAAACTGATTCCACGCGAACGGAGTCGCGGGCGGCTACTAGTAATAAGATAAATATTATATGAATAACTAGTGGCCGCCAAACAAACTTTCACGTTTATAATATATGTAGGATATTGTATCCATACGTTATACTTGCTTATATTATAATGCTGAAAAGTTTGTTTGAACTTGCTATCACAGACTCTACATGTTCGAAATAAAAAATAATAGTGTTGAATAGTCCATTCATTAAGGAAGGCTAATAGGCTTTAAAACATCACGCTACGACTGATAGGACGCGGCAGCAATGTTTTAAAAGCGGGAAAAATATTTCTTTTGAGGGCTTTTCTGGCGTGCGCTTCGGAAATGGTGAAAGTTGTGAAAAAATAAAAAAAAATAGTTTTTTCATATTTTTTGAAAAAAAAAACGGATTTGGGTGAAACTTGGTATAATTTTCCTTTACTTCAGATAAAGTAACATCAACTGTTACTTTATCTGAAGTAAAGGAAAAGGGTAAAAATAGATTGGAGTGTATAAACGAGTATGTACCTATAGATATGTGGCATCCTTGATTGGGCAAACCAATTCAGTGTTATATGACCTAGGTAATCATTGGCTGACTAAATATAGACACCTAAGAAGGGGTATAGTCATCAAAATATAGTTCATAACATCCACTGTATTGACTACAGTGGATGTTATGAACTATATTTATACTTGAAAACACTCAGAGTCCTCACTTTCATCGAATCAACCATTCATCAGAACATTCATGTCGCTCTAATACATCGTAACGTGCAGAAAGCCTATAGACAGTCACATTCAAAGCACCTCAATCCCGTATCAACCAAAGCTCCATCGGTAACGTAGCGCCCAGGGTACTCGCAATCTTCCGTACAAAGTAAGAAAACAACTGTATGCTTCATGTAATAGAGGTGTACTTTGCTTGACACCGTACCGCGTGTCTAGTTGAAACTGATTTGGCATGAAACTTCATTTGATTAAAAATATGTATTTATGAGATATAGAATAAGACGGGGACTTAACTACTGGGCTCTAAGTTCTATAAATTAGAAATGGATTAATAAATACTAGAGATGCGCCGAGTAACACTTTTGCCGAGTACCGAGTACCCAAATACTTCAATTTTTTTTTAACCGAGTACTCTGCCGAGTAACTCGGTTCTATAAAATTCCTAATTTCGCGCGCGTAAACAAGTACAAACCAACACAAGTATATTTAGAAGAAAATTTGTTGGCAAATGATGGACAGGGCACCAAACAAGGCATCATAATTTAGGTACATTTACTAAATTTTAAATATTGATTATTTTTATTACTGTTCCTTTAATTTTGTCTCACTTGTACTCATGCATTAGCATAATTTTGATTTTATTACTTGGGGATGACAAAGATTTCCTCAATCAGTACGTTTTGATTAACACTGTTGTTTTAATTATATCTACCTAAATATATTGCTTTCTTTAAACAAAGTATATTACTTTTTTGGTACTCGGTACTCGGCATTCGTATACCGAGTTACTCGGCCGAGTACCGAGTACCAAAAAACCCGCCGAGTACGCCGAGTACCGAGTATAAACCGAGTAATCGGCCCATCTCTAATAAATACTATTTTACAAATCTTAAATTTTTGTGGACAAAAATAAGTTTAATTTAGCCGAATTCTTATGGCATTCTTGTGTATTTAAACTTCTTGTGTTTTTATCGATTTCTTGCTTTTAGATGACTTGCAATGATTTTATTATTAAAAATCAAAATTTTATGTAAACTGAAACAACATTTTATTTTCATCAATTAAATGTGTAATCAATAGAAATTCTGGCTGTAGGTATATGGGGTACTTTTTACCAAAAAGATTTTTTCACGGGAAAAGCTATTTAGCTGCTGGTGAAACTGAACGGTGGAAAGCTATTAATACAATATAATAATACCCATAGGTATCGCTTCAATAACACCTGAATGTCAACTGATAAGACAGTAGGCTCAGTGAGCTTAGTTAATTGAGCAGAAATTGAGATTCGTCAGTAACAACACTAATCTCAAAACCTCTTCACACGTATGTAGATAATATGAAACACACACATGATTGAACCTAACAAGTTGTATTTAAGTTTTAATTTATTGATTACCGTATAAATTTATTTTATTTGCTGTATATGCTTTGGATAATTAACATAAAAGTAAACATTTAAGATATCGATTTTATTATTCTATCATTATTCAGGATTGATGTCATGTAACTTTAAACAGGGTAGGACAGAAAAAATTACGCAAATATAACATGAGTAGAAAACTTATCAATCATTTTGTTGATGACCGATTTATCGCATTAATTGAAAAATGACATTGTCAAGATGTGCCCTGTTTCGTGGTTGGTGGTACTCCTGCAATCGAACTCGTTAACTTCTGAAAATACGTTTTTTTTTATTGACGAGGTGTCCTAGAAAAAAATATAAAAGATAAATTTTACTATCATCATAACTATGTGGTTGCATTAATACATTGCTAGTATCTATCACAAGTGAAGGAAAACACCTAATAAAAGTTAATTTGTGTTCTCAAAACGAAAAGAATATAATATTAGGAAAAAAAAGAATTACTGGCATGATTTTTATTGATATGTTTGTGTATAATTTATTCTATTTAAGGTTTGAAAATAACCCAAAACATGTGTGTCGCGATGTCTTGTGCAGAAGAAACAGGATATCGGTGAAACGAAGCGAGCCGAGGCAAGCCGAGGCAAGGCGAAAATCCCGAGATCGTTCGAAGGGATATTGGCAAAGTTTGCTAAATAGTTGGGGATACAATTTCCGATTGGTTGCTTGCAAACTTTGTTTACTTACTTGAATTTAGCTCCTGTAGGATGTTGATTGAACGATGCCTCAACACTGCAACATGAAGGGGGATGTTACCTGTAAAGTAATTGATAATAAACATACAATCCAAGTTTTTATTGTCAAACTTTCACAATTTTGTCACACACGCAATTTTTTTTGTTTCGTAATAGAGAAAGCCATAGAATTTGACGCAAACACGAGCCAATATCAAAAAAATAATTTCCACAATAACTTGACCCGAAACCTACATAATGATAATAATTGACAATAATAATTGAATTTTGACGACCTCTGTGGTGCAGCGGTATAAACACCGGACTGCTAAGCGGATGGTTCCGGGTTCGATCCCCGGGTCGGGACAATATCGTTAAAATGGTTTTTCGATATTGGCTCGTGTCTGGGTGTAACTTGGTTCTCCCCTAGACCATTGTGTGGTACCTATAACACAAGTGCTTACTGCAACTTACTTTAGGGCCACATAACTGGTGTGATAGTCTGGAGATTTATTTAAAAAAAATAAAAAAATAACGATTCATTATTTTTTACCTAAATACTTACTTACTTCGACTGGCTCACTTGATGAAACGTTTTACAAGTTCTAGTTATCAAATATCAAGTTAACTGTGTCTATTTATCAAAGACCCAACAAGACAAATTGATTAAGTAAAATTGATTTGAAAATCCAAAGTTATATTCTTGGTTAGTAACAAAAGCAAGTAGGTACAGTGAAGGGCATACCCATCCATCTTATATTAAATGTCTACACATCGACATCTTAACTAAAGGGACAATTTCACAGTCGGCCAACCAGAAAAGTAGATCCCTAACTTGTAAACACTATTCAAAGGACGCATTAATACGCTTTTGATCGAAATCTGCGTATAGTGTACACGTGGGTACACAAAGTTATCTTCTAAATTGTTTGACCTGAACAAAGTCACTGGAGCATAGACAATATGGGACCCTTGCAACACTATAGGTAAGAACTGCCAAGTTTGTAGGTGAAAATCTACCGTAACTAAGTAGCTTTTTAAGGAATCTTTGGCTTTTACTCGGTCGGTTTTAACAAATACAAAAAAAAACGAAATTAAACAATATAATATGATTTAATGCTACGTAGCCTAGCCTAGCTACGACATTAGGCAGAAACTTGTAACAGGATTACATAAGTAGCTTTGTTTGTGGTTAATTTGCCAGCAAGCAGCAAACAAGAGCGGCACGAAGCACAGATGGCGTCGCATGCGGCAAACTTGCCTACATCCAACAATGCAAATCTGGCTGAACGTGCATTAATTTGGACCGAACTTACGTTTGAGCACACCTGCGCAACGAACTAATCTCAGCACGGCACCCTAAGAGCCAACTGTCAGTTACACTTATGCACTTTAGTAGCTTAATCCGGCTTAGGAAAAGCTTTGCTCGTTTTTTTGTGGAAACCGCAAAGCTGCTGATTTTCTCAGTCGTATCAAAAATTTCAAAGTGATTTCTAGAAAACTTTGGATTTAAGTCTATTTCAAATAAAAGTTTATGTCGAAAGCTTATTTGAAACCATTTGAATATTCATGTATTTTGGAAACTCAAGCTCTTCGACTACTCTGCTACGTGCTTGAACCTTCACAATAATACCGTCACTCATTGCATTTGCCTCAGACGAAAGCTGAATTCCCTGTTAGATAGAGAAATACCTACTAAGTAGGCACCATAGATTTATTAGATAAACTAATTAATTAAATTTCTTATATTTAAAAGGAAAATGTTACTTAGGAAAGAGTTACGAATAATTTATATGATCTTGATGATATTCTTTTAAAAAATACCTGTGATACACATTTTATACTATTTTCTTTTATTCAATTACCTGCGACTGAAAAGCAAATGCAAGCACTTTATTTTTGAGGGGAAAATAAATATTCCCACGGAATTACTTATTTAAGTGAAACTAAACCCTTAAAAAAATATCAAAGGCGAAAAACAAAATTTTCAACAAGTAGAGGTGTAATAAAATTAAGATAAAATAAAATATTATGAATAATACAAAACGGTTTTATAACCATGCAATTGGCATGAGAAAGACGGTTGATATCAATAAGAATTAATTGATCAATAGATAAAACTTTTCTATTTCTACTTAAGTTGCGTTTAAGTTTCATTTAGAAGGCTCATCTAGCATTATCCCTTTAGTACGTGACAACTTTACTCTAATACACTCTACGAGCCCTTAGGGTGAAATTCTTAGCAAAACGAAAGTAAATTACGTACCGTAGTTACTTGTGTATTCTTCTCAGGATGTATCGACACACAAGTAGAAACCTACGAGGCGGCTGAGTAAAAGAAATTGAGTTTATATAGGCGCAAAAGCTCAGTTTTTTTCTTATGAATCCTACAATTTAAAGTTAATCTACTTCATGTTTGAAATTTTTGTTTTTGTAGGTATTTTCCAATAACCACAGACGTTTTTTCTCAAGATGATTAGAGAGATAATAGAAATATAAGATGGAAATAAAAGAGATAGAGAAATATTAACTCTACCTTACGACATGTTTATAGCATTTAAGATGATATTTTTACAAAAACAAAAGCACTGTTGAAATGCATCTTTTCTAAACGTATCTCAGGTGATAAAATTTACAACTTTCATTGGATTAGCTCGAGCCTGTTCTTAGTTCAGCATTATTCTATTTAGTTTTTGGTAAGTTTTATTAATATGCACCTACTTATGTCACAGAAATGATTCTAATAGGTAATCAATAAATATTGTAATGAAGCTATGAGATGACAAGACAAAAACCTGCGAACCGTCACATGATAAATATTCCTTTCAGGAGTGAATGAAACTTAATCGTCCACGACTGAGCGAGGGGGTCGCATTAATCATTTTGTATAGAGCTTGCGGGTACTTTGTCAATATGTTGGCAATTTAAAGTTTCGATCCTTTAAACTACTAGTAAAGTAAAGGTTTAGTTTTTTTAAACAGTAGGAACAGCTTGAAAAGAAGCTTGAGTCCCTTTAGCTTTGGAATAAGTGATGTCGAGATACTATTATTTATTTATTTATTACTAAAAGTTTTGGATAAATCTTTCTTAAGGCACTTTGCCTTCTTTTAGCTATACCAAACATAAAACCTAATTTTAATTTTAATAATATTTGATGATCCACGTATAGGTATGAAGATTCTAGGAACGTCTACTTTACAGGATACTTCGGCCAGTGTTTAAGATACCCATACATTAATTAAGACTATAGAAAAAAACTCAACAAATTGTTATACGGTCTAAGTTGCTTTAAAACACCCTTCAAACATCTGTTTATCTGACGAAAAGCATTTCATAATAATAATTATTTTTAACTGTCACGAGTAGAATAGCTTAAAACTTTTTATCATTTTTTTCTAGAAATAAAAAAATAACTAGTTAAAAAAATTAAGGTACCTACTCAGTAGATTTATCAGAACGTATATAACTTCTTGATATGATTGACATGTCTTATCTTTGTCAATAACCCTATTAACAAGATTTTAAGGGGTTTTGAACAATTAAAAAATAAACACTTAATGGAAATTATGAACGATTTTATTAAAATGGTTTAGGTATTTATACTAACCAACTAAACGAATGTTTTCCCCGGTTTTATATTTCCTTTTAATTTTTATCTATTTGCAAGCAAGTACACCAAAAATAAAATGTTATCGGCATATATTTTTGGAAAAATATTATGTAGTAAAGTTATTACGCATATTTTTTAAAAATATGCTCTCCTTAAGAATTAACACATATATGCCGTTCTACGCTAAGGAAACTATTTTAAGTGTAGTGCAATTATAGAAAACTAATTAAAAGTTAGAAATTACTGTAATATAGAGGTACAATATATGCCGACTGCAGGGTACAGGTAGGTATTGTATTTTAATTTACAGCTTTAAAACCTTAATATAATAAAGGATATTCATTTATCAATAGTATATTTAATTCTGTGTTTATAATGTAAGTGTAGATTATACTATCTACCCTCGTGTGGTATTGTATTGCAGTTCATCAGATGGACTGCTTTTAAATGCGGTCGGTTAAAAGCTGGATTAATGGAGATGGTTGATTAAATCTTTTAATGGGACTTTTTAATATCAAAGTCTTAATTAATTGTAAATATACGATTCCCTGTTCGCTTTTTTTATAAGCGAGTGGAATTAAAATGTAATTTATCAGCCAATATATTTTCAATTACTATTTCTTTTACTTAACTATTATGACATTTTATAAAGGGATCTTGTCCAGTGGCGGATTTACAGATTTGCCGCCTCTAGGCTTTACATATTTTGCCGCCCCCTATGAAATTTAATGCCCTCGTTTGCAACTACATTATGCACGGTCTATTTGTTACATAATTTTTTTTTTCAAGCTGGAGTTTTTAAATACCGACTTGCATTAACAGTTCTTTGTTACTTATTATTAGAGATGGGCCGAGTACTCGGTTTATACTCGGTACGCGGCGTACTCGGCGGGTTTTTTGGTACTCGGTACTCGGCCGAGTAACTCGGTATACGAATGCCGAGTACCGAGTACCAAAAAAGTAATATACTTTGTGGTGGTTATTTTTTGGCTATTTTTTATTGTTAATGTGGCAATCTTAAAACCCATCATTCTTTCCCTCTCCTTTATTCCCAAACCTCAATCTGGGCATCTCGCTCGCACACCTATGCGTTTCTAATGCACTGGAGACGCATTTTGTTGTTGCAAAAAATATGTCTGCCGAGTAACTCTGTGTGCGCCCTTTTTAATTATATTTGGTGTTAATTACGTCAATTACTATCAAAAACCGTGTGAATGTGAACACTGCAGTGATATCTAACCCATGGACATTGGATTTGTGCTGATTTATGGTAGAAACGAACATTTATAAACTTCATACACGTGGTGCCTGAACTTTTCAAGTAAGTCCCAGATTGTTCCAATTTCTTTTTATTTCAGCCAGATTGCCACATTCCGTGTCTTATAATATTTAATTAATTAAAATACAGTCCACTCAACCCGCCAGTATTGATTTGGAGGAATTTTCCTACCATCTCTTTTTTGGTCCTAATCGAACCGGATTAGTACCTTTTCTCGGTTTTATTCATACTAAATTTCGTAGTTTTTCACAAAAACGTAATATTACGCCACCAACGTTTTAAAGGTGCCCATTTACATAGATATCTTATGTATTTATCTTATATCCAAGTATTTTTATGTACTTTGGATTTCCGCTAATAAGTATATCAAGTTCCAGTAAATTCTATGCTATTGAATGTTCAACAAAACCGTATATCGGGAATTAGTTTGTTTTTAAGCAACTACTTCTCATTTTTTCTAACCCGCAAGATACTACGGCAGCGTGAGTTATTCTATTATTAGCTAGAAACAAGGTTCTAATAAGATATATCTAAAATTTATAACATTAGTTCGAGTATTCCATTTGATCGCGAAGCTTCGAGTAGGGTACTTATTTTATAAATCGTTGTAGGTAGGTTTTTGATTCGTAACATAACGTGTGGCACGCACGCAGTGCTGCCAACCGTATTCGACATCGCGCTCAACTTTCGTGATAGTTCGGGTGCGCTCGGTATTAGTCGAGTTAGGTACTCACACAAGTTACAACGGCCACGTATTTTTTGCAACCAACCATTTTTATTTTATTTTACCGCTATTTTTGATCGTATAGTTTTAGCTATCGATTGTTTTTACATATTTTTTGAACCCGCGAACGTAAGAAGGAGTTTATATTTTATATTTAACCGCTAGTTGTATTTTCGATCGTAAAGTCTTTTGACTTTTGATTGTTTATATTTTTTCTTTAAACCCGCGAACGTAAGGAGGAGTTTACATTTATTCTTGCCGCGAAGTGAAGTTGGTAATTTTACCAGGTTTACCCACGAACGAAGTTTTTTTCCCCCGCGAACGAAGTTTTTGATTTTGGGTAATTATTTTTCTACCTCGAACGTTGTTTGTTTGTAGGTAGGTACTACCGCGAACGAAAGTTTAAGTTTTTTATATCCTAACCGCGAAGTAGTTTATTTCCCGCGAAGTATTTGTTTTTAGGATTCCGCAAGTTTGTTTTTTGAACGTTTTCACGTTTCCACCCGCTATTTTCGATAATCTATATTTACCGCAATTTTTATATTTTTTCCCGCAAATAGTTATTTAAAATATGCCGAAGTCTAAGGCGGAGGAGCAGTTTGTGGAGTGTATCGAGCAACCAGAGTTAACTATTTTGAAGTCTAAACGTGATTTATATTTCCAGCGTATGCAGCAGTTGTACGACTTATCTAAGTCGGAAGATACAAATCGCGAAGTTTTTCTTAATCAAGTTAGGAACGTTGATGAAATACGCACTAAGTTTGAACAGATATTAGATGACTATAATTCTTTATCGTTAAAACTAGAACCTACTTATAAAGTTAATTATAATTCTTGGTTTGCCTTCGAAGATATGTATTGTTTTGTTAAGGGAGTACAGTCGCGCTTACAACCGACCCCGCAATCCTCGCATAATGCTTCCTCTTTCGTTAAATCGAATCATAGGCTTCCCCCTATTGATCTTATTTCTTTTAATGGTGATGTCAAGAATTGGCCATTATTTTATGCTCAATTCAAAAGTATGGTTCATGAGAACGTTTCGCTAACTGATAGTGAGAAGGTATTTTATTTAGTAGGTAAACTGACGGACACGGCGTCAGCCATCTGTGCTGGGTTGCCACCTACCGCTGAAAATTATGTTCTTATTTGGAATGCCCTAGTACAGAAGTTCGATGACCCTCGCTCTCTTGCCTGCGCGTACCTCAACAAACTATTAGATTTTAAACCATTAACTTTGAACAGTGCTACCGGACTAGATTCTTTTATTAATAATTTTAATTCCTCAGTTGAAGCTTTAAAGCAGTTGAAACTTGACGATTTGCTAGATTTTGTGTTTTTACATCTCGCGCTTCAGCGTTTAGATCGCGATACGGTCAAGCTGTTTGAAATTACTTATCGGAAGGATAAAATACCTAAGTATAAGAATCTTCTTGAGTTTTTGAGAGAACAAACAAAGGTGTTGTCACGTAATGTCAACTGTTCCGAATTAGTTCCCTTTAAAAACCGTAATCGAAGTTCTTCTAACGTACGGTCAACAAAAACATTTGTGAACACCGATAGTAATTCCAACAGTAATTCCAATTGTGTTTTATGTAAGCGTGCTTTTCACGAACACTTGTTTCAATGTACTTCGTTTATGAAAATGACACCTCAGCAAAGGTATAGTTTTATGAAAGGACATCCTTTTTGTCATAATTGTTTAAGTGTTAAACACAAAACTTCGGTATGCACTTCGAATCGTAATTGTAATTTTTGTTCTCTTAGACATCACTCATTTTTGCATTTCAATATTTTAAATAAACAACAATGTAATATTTCTACAACCGCTAATTTTGATACTTTTTCTGCTGACCCTACTTTGGCGCCAGCGTCCGCCAATGATATTTGTGATTCACAAGGTGAGTCCCCCGCTAGCGCGCACGCGGACCGCTCCGTCGCTCCGAGTGTTGCATTCTCAACCCCGCTAACGAATGCTAACCATGCATCCTTTTGTTCTGTGTCGCGCGATCACCGCGATCGACACGGCCCCGCTCCTATCACTTTGTTAGGTACCGCTAAGATAAGAGTTGTTGACAAACACAACCACGAACACTTTTTGAGATGTTTGATTGATCCCGGCTCTCAAAGTGATTATATTTCTTTACAATGTTGCCAACGCTTATCCTTGTCAATTTCTAAGGAACACCGCTTCAAGGAGGTGCAAGGTATAGGAGGTTCTCCGCAAACAATCCACGGTGTCACACCTGTGCGATTCACTTCTCGTTTTGACAATAGTCAGGTGTACAACATTCGACCGTTAGTAGTAGAAAGGATTACGTCACAGCTGCCCGACGCACATGTAAACAAGTCGGCGTTATCTCAATTGATAAAAAACTTACCGCTAGCTGACGACGAGTTTTCAAATCCCGGTCCTATTGACTTATTGTTAGGCGTGAATTTATTTTGTAACATTTTACTTTCAGACAAGGTTCTAGGTAGTAATAATGTTCCCTCCGCACTGCATACTACCTTAGGCTACGTGATCATGGGTGACGCACCTGTCGCTTTTTCATCGAATTTAATTTCCCGCGCTTTTTGCACTTTTACTTGTGACCCGCTGGATCAGACTTTGCAGAAGTTTTGGGCAGTAGAAGAGTTACCTGAGAAGAAGTTTTTGAGCCCCGAGGAGTCGGAATGTGAAAAGATTTACACTTCCACCACTACTCGCAATGACGATGGGACTTTTGTTGTATCGCTTCCTTTCAAGGAAAGTTCCGATAATTTAGGTGATTCTTTCGTGTCTGCTAAACGTCGTTTTATGTTTTTAGAGAAAAAGTTTGTAAAATCTCCAGAACTTCGTAAAATGTATGACGATGTTATTCAGGATTACATCTCGCAAGGCATTCTTTTAAAAGTACCGCAAGGTGACGAGTGCATTTCTTCAGGTTTCTACCTCCCGCATCACCCGGTGATACGTAACGACAAGTCAACTACGCGCCTGCGCATCGTTCTCGACGGCAGCGCCGCCACAGACTCAAACGTTTCCTTAAATGACATTTTGCACTCAGGGTGCAACCTACAAACTGAGATTTTTCATATTTTGTTAAATGTTCGCTATTTTCAAATTGCCTTTTTTGCCGATGTAAGGCAAATGTATTTATGCATTTTTGTTCATCCCGAACACCGCAAATTTCAACGGATTTTATACCGTTTTTCCCCTAGTGATACCCTAGATACCTATGAGTTCACACGGGTTACATTTGGGCTTCGCTCGTCGCCATTCTTGGCGCTCCGCACTCTCCGCGAGCTGGCAGCTCGTGAGAGAGAGAAGTTCCCTCTCGCCGCCGCTACCCTGGAGAGAGATGTGTATATGGATGACCTGGCTTCCTCCGCTTCATCTTTGCATGAAGCCGTAGTGACAGCTACTCAGCTGATACAACTGTTTAAGTCCGGAGGTTTCGACCTGGTAAAATGGACTAGCAATTCGCCAGAATTGTTAAGTCACAAACCAGCCTCTCACAGGCAGTCAGAATCAATATCTTTTGACGACGACAATGTTTTTAAAATATTGGGACTTCGATGGCTTCCAGCAACGGATGAGTTTTATTTTTTAATTTCCCAACCGCAACCTATATGCACTAAGCGTGCTATCTTATCTGTTACCGCTAGACTGTATGACGTTCTTGGTCTTGTCGGACCAGTCATACTTTTTGCTAAGTTACTTATTAAAGAACTTTGGCTTTTAAAAAATTCATGGGATGAACCGTCACCTGCCCACATTTCAAGTATGTGGCAGTCATATATTTCCGAGTTGCCCTTAATTTCGCAACTTAGATTTTCCCGACATATGGGAATAGTTAAAGACTCGAAGGTTTCCTTGCTAGCATTTGCCGATGCAAGTGAAAAGGCTTATGGTTGTGTTATCTATTTGCATGTTCAAAATGGAGACAACAAACCATTAGTGTCTTTGGTTTGCTCCAAGTCTCGGGTTTCATCCCCATCGAAGGTTGTCACTTTAGCTCGCCTCGAGCTCAACGCACTAGTTTTATTAGCTAAACTAGTCCGTACCGTTTATGACTCCATCAGTGACCAACACTACGTAGACAATGTTTTTATATTCTCTGATTCGGTTGTCGCTTTATGTTGGGTGACTTCTTCCCCACATAGGTTTAATACTTATGTTGCCAATCGAATTTCACAGTTTCAAACACTTGTTTCGACTGAGAATTTGTTTCACATTGCAGGAAAAGAAAATCCCGCTGATTTCATTTCCCGCGGACTTCGACCGTCCCAAATAGTCGATAATCAGCTTTGGTTTTCAGGTCCACCATGGGCATCTTTACCCGTAAGTCAATGGTCTATAGAAAAATTTGTTCCGTCATCCAAAAGTCTACCAGAGTCAAAAACAGTTTCTCACGTAGTTACTTGCAATAACGATGTTCATCCGTTACTTCAGTTATCTGAGAGGTTTTCCTCCTGGATGAAGTTGTTGAGAGCTATGGTTTATTTCTTAAGATTTATTAAATTTTTACCTCGCGATAATGTCATTTCCGCTAATAGTTTAGAAGTAGCTGAGCTTGCTATAGTGAGAGCACTCCAAACAAAACATTTCTTTAATGTTATTAAAATTCTTGAAAAGGGAAATCAATGCTCCCCTACACTGCGAAAATTATCCCTCTTTTTGGCAGATAACATCGTACGTGTTGGTGGTAGGCTAGAAAATGCGTCTTTAGAGTTCTCACAGAAACACCCCATATTGTTACCTAAGAAAGGTCATATTATAGATCTTATAATTGATCATTATCACCGCGTAAATTGTCACGCAGGACCGCAATTGTTACTTTCAATTATAAGACAACGATTTTGGATTTTATCTGGTTTGCGTTCTATTAAAAAACGAATACGCGAATGTATTAAATGTTTTCGTCTTAAACCCAAGCAGATATTTCCCGCCATGGTCGATTTACCTCAGTGTCGAGTCGATCAGTCTATTAAGGGATTTACACACACAGGTGTCGATTATGCGGGCCCTTTATATATAACTTTAACTAGAAAGCGCGGCGTTCGTAGCCAAAAGTCTTATCTATGTTTATTTATCTGTTTAGTTACCAAAGCTATTTATTTGGAATTAGCTTCAGATTTAAGTTCCGCGACGTTTCTTGACGCGTTTAAAAGATTTTTATCAAGACGAGGTCCTTGCAAGTTTTTATATAGCGACAATGGTACGAATTTTATTGCGTCAAAGGCATATTTAAACGAACTTTATTCGTTTTTATGTACCGACGAATATTCCCAATGTTTTTCAAGCGAACTTGCAAATAACCGTATAACGTGGCATATGAATCCTCCCACGGCAAGTCATTTCGGCGGCATATGGGAATCTAACATAAAAAGTGTTAAATCGCTTTTATTTCGCGTCATAGGTAAACAAATTTTGACCTTTGAGGAGATGTTAACAGTACTTACTCAAATTGAAGCCGTACTCAACAGTCGCCCTCTAAGTGTCCTAAGTAGTGACCCGTCAGAGCCCTCTGCACTGACACCGGCACATTTCTTACATACTGTACCGCTGCAATTTTTGCCAGCACCCAATGTTAATACAGACTCGGCGAGTTTATTGACGCGTTTTTCGTTAATGGACTCACTCGTTCAATCGTTTTGGAAGCGCTTTAAAGTAGAGTATCTTCATAATTTACAAACGCGCGAAAAATGGAATACTTCTTCTAGTACGCTCACTGTAGGTACAATTGTTTTAGTAAATATGGAGAACTCACCGCCACTACATTGGCCTTTAGGTGTTATAACCAAACTCTTTCCCGGTAAAGACGGTGTTACTCGAGTGGTAGAGGTCCGTACTTCGAGTAGCACGTACAGACGACCTGTCGTCAAGCTCTCTCCTCTGCCCGCGCAGTAGGTGAGGTAGCTACTAGCTAGTTAAGTTTTAGTGTAAGCTTTGTTTAAGCGCACAGCATTTATTTTAGCTGTGTGTTCTTTTCCTATATACATATATATTAATTAGGTTATATGTGTATATATTTATTATGCTCTTTTAAAGGGGTACCTTTAAGGCGGGGGGCATGGTGGTTATTTTTTGGCTATTTTTTATTGTTAATGTGGCAATCTTAAAACCCATCATTCTTTCCCTCTCCTTTATTCCCAAACCTCAATCTGGGCATCTCGCTCGCACACCTATGCGTTTCTAATGCACTGGAGACGCATTTTGTTGTTGCAAAAAATATGTCTGCCGAGTAACTCTGTGTGCGCCCTTTTTAATTATATTTGGTGTTAATTACGTCAATTACTATCAAAAACCGTGTGAATGTGAACACTGCAGTGATATCTAACCCATGGACATTGGATTTGTGCTGATTTATGGTAGAAACGAACATTTATAAACTTCATACACGTGGTGCCTGAACTTTTCAAGTAAGTCCCAGATTGTTCCAATTTCTTTTTATTTCAGCCAGATTGCCACATTCCGTGTCTTATAATATTTAATTAATTAAAATACAGTCCACTCAACCCGCCAGTATTGATTTGGAGGAATTTTCCTACCACTTTGTTTAAAGAAAGCAATATATTTAGGTAGATATAATTGAAACAACAGTGTTAATCAAAACGTACTGATTGAGGAAATCTTTGACATCCTCAAGTAATAGAATCAAAATTATGCTAATGCATGAGTACTTGTGAGACAATATTTAAAATTTAATAAATGTAAATTATGATGCCTTGATTGGTGCCCTGTCCACCATTTTCTTTTAAATTTACTTGTTTTCGTTTGTACTTGTATACGCGCGCGAAATTGGGAATTTTATAGAACCGAGTTACTCGGCCGAGTACTCGGTTAAAAAAATTGAACCGAGTAATACTCGGTACTCGGCAAAAGTGTTTTTTCTAACTAGTTTTTTCTCAATTTTTCACTTAATCTTATGTCCTGGTCTCGAGATATTATGACCAAACTACAAATACAAAAACGCAAATGGCCCAAAACCCATAGGAGATAATTTTAATCAGATGATGAGTTATTAATGAATAGAAAATATATAGAGTTTACAGCATCTTTGTTGGAATTCCGAAGAGAAATTATATTTGACTAATCTATGATATTGAATCGTCGGTAAAGAATTATTTTTTAGGTGCCACGTTTTGAGATGAATCTGAAATACCCCCATGATCTTGCATAGTCTTCGAGTTACGATTTTGTTAAAGATTTTTGCAAAATTGTTACTTGAAAAATTTAACCAATGTCTTCAAAAATTAAACGTTTTCTTTATTGCTCTTTTTGCTTCTAACTCTTTCGAACTGTGCATATGAAATTATTGAAGTTACAATTGATTTTGCAAGACAGCTTTAAAAATCTTAACTCGGAAACTACGCAAAATCGTAGAACATACATGGTGTTGTTTCAGGGATCACTCAATGCTAAAGACCACAAAAAATGTTGTACGTCACTTTTCTGGTTACCCTTTTAACTTAATAACAGTATCAATTGTGTTAAGACTACGTATCATAAAAGGTGGTAGACGCAGTTTTTGGCTCAACAGTTTTGGCAGATGTTGCTACTGCCATAGTGTCAATTTCATAAGAGCATAAAATACCGTTCATTCATGACTATACAATAGCCGCTACCGCACGCGAACGTGTAAAGTATTTCGTTGTTTAACATTAAATTCATAGATTATGTCGTCGTTTATTTTTTTTAGATTGGCACCGTTTATCTATGCCCTAACAATAAAAAATAATTAACAAGATAATAAATAATTGTACTTTGGAATGTTATAATTTTTAAAAATCGAAATGGAACACTCAAAATGACTTGAAATTACTTGCAAAATCAAATCAAAAATAGAAGCAAATCTTCCGCCCCTTAGTATCTGCCTAATAAACAAATTCAAAAAGATAATAAATAACTTTACTTTGGAATATTATAATAAGTTAAAAATAGAGATAAATGACACTCAAAATGTCTTGAAATTAATCACTTGTAAAATGACTATTTTTCTCCAAGTAGGTTTTTGATCAAAAAAAAATAGAAGCAAATCTGCCGCCCCCTAGAATCTGCCGCCCTAGGCTCCAGCCTACTCAGCCTAGTGGTAAATCCACCACTGATCTTGTCCCACGATTTAATTTATCCTCTGGGTAATAGGTTTTAATCATGGCTCTACCATATGTTTAGGTTCATCCTAACTACAAGATACATGGTGGTAATTAACTCGAAATCAATTGGTATATCAAAAAAGCAAGAAACGGACCTCTTTCACTATGTCTATCAAGCGTCACATATATTCCCAACTTTTACCGTGGGAAGCACATTTCATTGTTATTAAAATCACGAAAGGGCATATGCATTCTCTCTACATTAAAAAAACAAATTCCTGCATTAAAATGTTATCTATGTAACAACATTTATCTTTATCACACTACGATATTTGTAAGCGCCATTATTAAATGTTGACCTCTAAACTTGTTTACACACAAGACCTTTTAATCTATTTATAATGGGTTAATTGTCTCTCAATCAAGATGACTTCCTTTATTATTAGAACTCACAGAACTAAAGATAAACCCCTGTGGTGAAATATGTGTTTACTTTAACATTCGCTCTGTGGTGGCAAGCAAGTTATTAATATATAATGTTTCTACTCGATTCGCAATATAGGTATACAACTTCTAAATTCATCTCATTTGTTGACCCCACTCAGGCCGGCCTTAGACTCATGCTTTCTATCCATCTATAGAATCTATTTCTTTCGTAACCTTAGGTACATAAAATAGGTTTGATTCACCTCAAATATCATTCTAGCATAGATGTTACCAGAAGCAATTTAATATCCATGTCATCTTTAATAAAAAAATGTGTTTCCTACTTACTCTCTAAGAATTGGCTTTGAGCTCTAAATCATTTTACGTAATTAATTACGGGTTGTGGTTGCTTTTATCTATTTCAGTACATCCGGAATAACATTGTGGGTATAATTAAAGTGATAGATATTTTATCAAGTAAGGGTTTTAAAATAGAAAGTTAACTGATAACGCAAAAGTTTACAAGGATGTTAAATCACAGAGTTTTTAATAGAAACTTTTGATTAAGGTATATCATAAAAAATTTACTAACCAGTTAAAAAAATGGTTCTTTTTAAGATAACTAATGCTTAATTTGTTTTTTATTAAAGTAGGCAGTTATAAACAGGGTGTTATTTTTAAATTGATCAGCGACCGCCAATACGGTTTCCGTCACGGACGGTCAACTGGTGATCTTTTACTATATCTGACCCATCGCTGGGCAGAGACCGTAGAGAGCAAAGGTGAGGCCTTAGCAGTTAGTCTGGACATAGCGAAGGCTTTTGATCGGGTCTGGCACAAATGTCTTCTAGCCAAATTACCATCATATGGACTACCCGAGAGATTGTGTAACTGGATCACCAGCTTTCTTACTGGGCGGAGCATTAAGGTTGTAATCGACGGTGCATGCTCTGACTCCCTGCCCGTAAATGCCGGTGTTCCTCAAGGCTGTGTGCTCTCCCCTACATTGTTCATCTTGCACATAAATGATATGCTGCAAACCAGCGGTGTACATTGTTATGCGGATGACAGTACCGGAGATGCACTGTACCATGGCCAAGCCAATCTCAGCAAGGAGTCGGTTGTCGAAAACCGGAACAAGCTTGTGTTAAAAGTTGAGGCCTCTCTAGACCTGGCCTCCTTGTGGGGTAGCGGTAACTTGGTCACATTTAACCCCCTCAAAACACAAGTTTGCGCGTTCACCACTAAAAAAACCCCATTCGTATTAGCCCCTACATTTCAGAACACTCCTCTTTGTATAAAGCCTATGATCGAAATCCTCGGTGTCGGCATATCGAGCGACGTTCAGTTTCATAGTCACTTGGAAGACAAAGCCAAATTGGCTTCTAAAAAGCTTGGAGTGCTTAACCGAGCGAGACAGTATTTCAAACCGGCCCACCGCCTTCAACTATACAAGGCACAGGTGCGGCCCCATATGGAGTACTGTTCTCACCTCTGGGCAGGAGCACCTCAATGCTTACTTCTTCCATTTGACAAGATACAACGTAGAGCGGCTCGAATCGCCGGCAACCGAGCTCTTTCTGATCGCCTCGATTCTTTGGCCCTGCGAAGAGATATATCATCTCTTTGCGTTCTGTATCGTCTATACAATGGGGAGTGTTCTGAAGAATTATTCGACCTCATACCAGCTGCACAATTCCACCACCGCACCTCCCGCCACAGATTGAAATTCCATCCCCACCACCTGGATAGCTGGCGCTCCACCACCGTCCGTTTCGGGCGGAATTTTCTGCCACGCACTACGCAGATGTGGAATGAACTACCTGCAGCGGTATTCCCGGCTACATACAACATGGGGCTCTTCAAGTCGAGAGTATATTCCCACTACAAAGGTCGGCAACACACCCCCAACACCCACAGTGTTGCGGGTAGTCATGGGCGGCGGTGATCATTTACCACCAGGTGACCCGCATGCTCGTTTGCCCCCTATTAATATAAAAAAAAAAAAAAAAAAAAAAAAATAAGCATTTTAATGATTGTAAGTATACTAGCTGCAGCTGTTTTTGTATAATGTCCTGAGACTTACCATATAATTAAAAGACGATTGTTTATTCCCAGAAACCTAGTTTATAACTTTAGACACGTGCGAGACATTATTGCCATGACAATGTTTTGTAACTTATATACTTATAAACAAGTTTAAGTAACACTAGTATGGACAATCAGGGAGATGTTATTTTAAGAGTTCCCGAAGCAATAATTATCATTCAATAGTGAACGGTTTTGAGAAACGATCTACTTTGAGTGTGCTGACAAAAATGCTGCGGTACTTTTCTGTACGTTGTAATTTATAAAAAACAGTGCGATAAAAAAGTGGAAGAGAAATTATTTTTCCACAAATAGAAATCAATTTTGTTTTGACGATTTCGATGATTGATCAATTTACTCAAATTAAAAACATGTTTTGGGTGTTGCTGAAAGTTATTACAAAAAATACAGTACATTTTATATTTTTATTATTTGCTGAAAGTTTTTTTACACAATGTAAAATCGGTGGTTACTTTGATTCATAAAAAACTTATATCTATTTATATCTTTTAAAATTACCTTTTATCTACAGCTTCTTTTAGTAGTGCTTATCGGACTTCCATGCGAATTCTCGGCCACATCGTCGCAGGCGCCGATTTCAACGTACTTCTCGCCAAGATTGAAGTATCATAATGATCCATTGATCGTTTGCGCTGAGGGACTCACAAAATCGCTTCATCAACTTTGCAATAGTGTTTATAAAGTTGTTAAGAGGGAAACGAGGCCGCTTATGGGTAAGTAATAATTACTACTATTAATACCAACCAACTTTGACTTTACTATTTTTAATAATTGATTCAGTGATATAAAACTAATCAAAAACTTATTATGTATACAATTAAAATCTTATAGCAAGTTTTAATTTTAAAGATCGTGAATATTTTATGATTTAAAAATCAAGCTGGGTATACATACAAGAATCAATACACTTCAAAGATCATTAAAGAATAAAATAGTTTTTTTATTTGTAACCTTTTTTATCTTTACCTAATTGCATTTCTGGGTTGAGACAGAATTTATAACGAAGCTTTCTACTTTTGAAAGATGTTTTAAGATCGGTTCAGTAGTTCCTGAGATTACCCCGAATAAACAAACTCATAAAGTTTACCTCTTTACATAGTATTAAAAAAAATCGCTTTCTTTCCCTATGTATGCTTAAATCTTTAAAACTGCGCAACGGATTTTGATGCGGTTTTTGAATGTTTACATGTAAAATAACATAGTACAGGGAAAGAAGTTTTACTCCGAATTTAACGCGTGCGAAGTCACGCGGGTAAAAACTAGTTATAAATTAACTAGTGACTCGCCCATGCTTTGCAATAGTGTAATTTTGTGTAACTAAAAAAACTTTCCTGAATTTTCTTAATTAACAAATTTAAGTGAAAAAATTGCCTATATGGCGATAGCTGCATTAAAATCCGTAAAGTGGTTTAGGCGGAGTTAGCGGACAAACAGGCACGATAAGCGATTTTGCTTTATACTATGTAGTAAAAGTAATACTGTGATAATAATAATAAACCTTTGTGTTTCAGATAAGCTGGTAGCCGCAGCACTACAGGACCATTTAAAACGTAAGATGCATAATTCGGCGAGCTGGCGGCGCGCGCGCAGGGCAGTTGCCGACAAGTGCTGTCTCGAAGCTTGTTCCGTCGCTGACCTGATATCTATATGTCCGGAAGAAACTCACACCACTTTAGACAACCCTTATACATTGCCGTGAACAATAAACGTTGGATTTTATGAGGTTTTATTACTACTACATAATACTACATCAAATAATATAAGTAAGTACCTAAGGGCGGTATGAGAGCCCTTAAATATTTATTTTAGTAGTTGTTCTCATATTGGCAACAAAAATACATCACCGTGAATATAACAACTGTCAAGCAATCACAGTTCAGACAGACAAACGGACGGACATCATAATTTTAATATCTACCTAATAGTATAGCAGTAGGTCCCTTTATGTACGGAACCCTATAAAAGAAGACACGACTAATTGAAACACAGAATGACACTCGAGGCAGACTCAAACTTTTTATTCAATTTGGGTACAACGTAACGATGCTTGTTTTAGTTCTTGTTCAGAAGTCTGATTGGATCATTGACTGTTGTGCCGGCAGTTTTATAACAAAACAATGTGATGCAGTTTTGTTGCAGGAATTTTATACATCATCATCTTTATTACTTACATAGTTTTAAACAATAACGCTATCCGTATGTCTGTTTCATATTTTGTCTTTTTGTAAATATAATTATCCGATAACTCTTCATAAACGACTTTTTTAGTCATTATTTTCAAATAGGTTTGATAGTAAAATAAAATCAAAAAGAGTTCTACAGTTTTGTGGTCACGGCAAAATCCCGAACTTGTGTTATATGGCCATTGTATGTGTATTATTTTATTTTAATTAATATAATTTATTCAGTCAGAAGAGGTTTTATAAGGTATGTTGTGTCAAGTGGCTGTAGTAAATCTCAGCACTTTACAATAGTTAAACAAAAAAACAACATAACTTTCAAATCAATCCTGCCTTACGAGATCTTCGACCACATTTTAAAAAATTGTATGGAAACTCGTTTTTGTTAAAATACTTTTAATATCTATAAGCGTTACATTACTTATATAACAACGATATTTATACATTATATTAACTATAACAAGTTCTATATTTAGATATTTTTATCGTAAGATAACCGCGACAAAGGTAAAGAAAGCTACATATGTTGGTGCTGATGCAGTGCAAGCCCTCGACCAAACAGACCACTGGTGGTCGTGGTCCTCTGGTCACGAACTTGGGGAAAGATCTGAAAAAAAACGAGATATTGGAATTCCTTATGACCCTAATGTTAAGGTTCAAGTTTGCAAGTGGCGGTACTAACTGTATCTCTTAAAGTCGGTACTAACTGTATATTAAAGTTTCAATGGTCGTATCAGTACCAAAATAAAACTAAATTCAACTTTGAAAGGTGATTCCAAGAGACATATAAATCCAAACAAGTTTTATTTACAATGCATTGCATATGCCTATAATATTATTGCATATGTCTTTATTTTGACGCTTCGTAAAACTTGCAAGTATGTTATTAAATTAACTAATTCCACCAATATATTCGGTAAATATTTACTAACGTATTCGATTCAAAATGACATTATTATACCATTTTAAAACCTTCATAAATACAGATACAAAAGAACCAGCTACTGAAAGCTCAATCAAATCCGAACCCAAATAAAAAACTTTAAACTTCGTCTGACAAGTTTCAATAAGTGCCTTCACAAAGCGATTCATTTCCAAGCCTCTGTTTATTATTCAGGAACACTGCCGGATTGTAAGAACGATGGAAACTCACTCAAAACTCGGATGAATAAGTGAATTAAGTTCTACAAACATATAGAATAAAGTTTAAAATAGTTTACCTGAACTCTGCATGCGATGCTGGCTGACTATAAGGATATTGTCTTTGTTGTTGAACTCGTCGGGAACGTGTTGAATGCCGGGGTCTGAAACTAGTGTAGGTTAAGGAATAGGTCTAACCTCTTAAAATAAAGGTCTGAAACAAGTATAGGTTTAAGAAAAATAGGTGAAGTTGCTCTTAATATAAAGGTAAAAGACACTGATTGGAGGACTAAAAAACTAAAAGGATTGGAAGATAAAAAATTGGCAGAAATATCTTGTTTTGGTAGGTTAGATGTGTTTTTTTTCTATTTATTGTACTTGGCACGAATTTGGAACTATAAAGTACACTGAGGCGGAACAAAAGATAACAAATAATTATCATAGACTTAACCATTTAGAATTCTAAAAATAAACTAAATGTTGCAAAAACATTATAAAATTTTGAATTCTAAATTAGTTAGCTTGCAAAGTGTTTTCTAGTAAAAAAAAGGATTAAAATTTTATTCTAAATAATACCTAATTAACCATGTTAATCTTAACTGAAAAGCCGGGATTTGGTTCTGATAAATTAATAATTTTAAATCAGCTTAAATTGAGTTCAGTGAGCAGCAGCCCTTATTAGAAACTTTGATTCCACTCCCTACGAATTATTCAAAGTTTTAAACACGAGTTAAGAGACTAGTAGATACTTTAATGAGGGTACGGAGAATCTAGCGTGAAATTAGCTGAATCCATAGCGAAAAGTTTAATTTGACCCAATAAAGATAAATTGCGGTAACTTAGGGCTTTGAATATTTTCTTTTTTAAGTGATCACAAGTTTAGAAATTAGCGTATATGCAATAATTTGTTTTACGTTATTTTTAAGAAGTTGATATTTTTAATGATGCATGAATGTAAAACTTAAGCGACTTGGCTATTGATGTCGAATAATAAACAGGTAAAAAAAAACCAAATGCAACAATAAACAAAAATTGAGGTTTTAAAAAAGTTAATAAATATCGCATGATCCAATATCAGACCTCCTTAAACAATTAAGCCGAAATTTAACATTTTTAAAAGCTATTCTCATTTATTATTATACTCACATGCCTCCAACAAAACTGTGGTCTCATTGAAAATTGGCGTAGAGGTCACTGAACTTGTCGTAGCAGGTAGCGTCACCGTCGTAGCTGCCGTAGTCGTCGTAGACGATGTTGTCGTAGCCGGCGTAGATGACGTAGTTGTCGCTAAAGCTAAGGGACAATACAAAAAAAATACGGGACTGAAAGCCAGGTGTTTGGAAGTCTGTTCGTCCTGTTATGAAGAAACTATCTTTCAAGATTATGCACTTGTGTGACAATCCCTACTAATATTATAAATGCGAAGGTAACTCTGTCTGTCTGTCGGTCTGTCTGTCTGTCTGTCTGTCTGTCTGTCTGTTACGCTTTCACGCCTAAACCACTGAACCGATTTTGATGAAATTTGGTATGATGAAAAAACTGAACTTGGGAAAGGACATAGGGTACTTTTTACCGCGGGAAAACTTCTCATTCCCACGGGAAATCGACTCCCACGCGAACGGAGTCACGGGCGGCCACTAGTATTAAATACAACAAAAACTACGGCCGTTTAAGTTGCGATAGGCACTCGCAAGGTGTTCGAAATAAAGATATTTTGTCGTTGACTTTAAATCTTATTATTTACAAAAACATAAGCAAACAATCTGAAAATCGTAAATTTATCTTTGTTCAATTCACTCGGTGCAGGAACGTGACTTACTATCATAGAACTCAATGACATTTTATTATAACAAAAATCAATAAATAAATAAAATTGTATGCTTGCAATTAGGGATAGTCACCGTTACTGCTATATCGACTTAAAAAATCATCATTGCATTCAATATCCATAAAGTGACACACATTATATACCCTAATTTTATTCTCATACTGCCGACTTGCTCACGAAACATTGATTTTTGGCTAACTTAAAAAAACTTTTTCCGATTGTTTTTTATTTACAAATTTAAATGAAAACAATACCTGAAAGATGTTAAAAACCGCATTAAAATCCCTCAACTTAGGAGAAGTTAGCAGCCAAACATACAAACAGACAGAATTAGCGACTTGGATTTATACTATGTAATGATGATAATGATGATGATGATGATACGCCCGGGCGGTTCTTACTATAAAGTGTGACGTCATCCTTGGCGCGTCCGAGCGAGTTCTCCGCGTGGCATGCGTATGCGCCGGCGTCGTCGCGGCCGAGCTCGTGGATGATGAGCACCGCCGTGTGCCGGTAGCTCTGCGACTTTATGTGCGCCTGGTACTTTGTGCCTTGGTAAATTTAAAACATGTAGTTAATGGTGACCTAACAAGTTGGGTCAACGACATTTCGGACATAAAAAACTCGGACACCTTGGCCAATGTATGGATTTTCAATTTTAATAATATTTTTTACCATACATTGGCCAAGGTGTCCGAGTTTTTTGTGTCCGAAATGTCGTCGACCCAACAAGATATGTATGGTATGAGTCCAACATGGACTCTATTGATTTTGTAAAAAAAAACGTAAAATTTGTATTGTACGTAAATTTTTATACTGACTGCACTTGTAAACTGCAAAATTACGAAACTAACTCCTGATTAAAAACCCGAAATAGGAATTTAAGATAAAAAACCTCGTTCTAATAAGTTCTAATCTACTTAACATTAAATTGACTATTTGTTCACCATTCTGTAGTTTCTTTCCGTAGATATGCGTCCAGTACACAAATGGGGGTGGGTTTGCTTCTATCTTGCACTGTAGCACCACCGTCGACCCGATGTAGCCTCCCACCATCTTCTGTACCACTCGGGCTGTCGGCTTACCTTAAACAATATTAATAATAAGTCTCTAGACTGCCACACCAAGTATCTGGCCCTAGAGTAACGCAGGAAGAACTTCTGTTATAGGTACCACACAAGGGGACAACCTATTTATATCTAGGCACAAGGGCATTTAAAACTAATTGGCTCGACCGGGAATCGAACCCGGAATGCACAACTTAACAGTCAGGCAGTTTGCACCACAGAGGTTATCCATATATATCTGTAATTGTTACCGGCTAGAAAAATTGTGCTAAGCCCTTTTTCTTCTCTTAAAGTTACTACTAGTTATTTAAATAGCAAATTATTTATTTGTGCAATGACAGTGTTTTAATATGAGTATAAAGAAATCATCACTTCTATAATATACTGCTTATAGATCAAGTTTCAGTGCAAAAACGAGATAAATTTACAAAAGTGTACGAACATTGTACATGAAAAATTGTAATCTTGACAAAGTCATTCTTAAAGATTACTTTTAAAACACATGAGACTTAGAAACTGTGCAGACACTAACCCGATTTTAACCTCATATTTGTTATAACCCGGGAGCTACACCGAGCTAGAATTTTCTACGAAAATATTTTTACGTAAGGAAGGAAACATCATTAAATTTTCAATTTCAAAGTGTAGTGGAATTTCAGATTCAAAATGGCGTAATTGGTTTCTGTGAATACTGAAATCCTATAATCTAATACTGAAATCAGGTTATTTTTCGTAAACAGTTTATATTATTATAAATGTTTTTCGCTGTTCCAATAATTTCTTAGAAGAAAGTAAAATATGAAAATATTTTTTAATGTAAGTTTTCGCTCTTACAAACATTTTTGCAAAGACAAAACTGGTCATAAACTTCCGAGATCCCTCCCGTGTCTCGTTTCTCTTTGTTTTCATGATTAATACCAAACACCTGCAGAAAACTAAACGCAAACACACTTAAAACATATTCTTTGTTAAATCAACTTCACAACGGAGTTTCTTCAGCGAGGGAACCAACCCTAGGTGTTGTAAAACGATCTTTATGTTGATATGAATAAATGCGAATGTGCAAACTTTCGTAATAAAGAAGATGGAAGGTAGCTTCATATGAATATAATGCGCGTGTAGTGCAGGCAAGTTCTTGGTGGAGTGTTAAGAGGCGGTCCCACGGTGCATAAAATTTTGCACCGCACACAGATCGGTGCTTGTAATGGTGGATCCGCATTCTGGAAACGTCACACCTATTTCAAAGACTCGGTCTCATCCAAAATTTTTCATTACATTTTTTTTCAAAAATTGCAGCCGCATTTGCGATGTAATCGTTTATGTTAGCGTTTACACCTCTGAGAATATCGGTTCAAAGCTGCGCTTGCCGGCGGCTGCCGGTGGCATTTGCCGGCGGCTTTTTTGGAGGCTTTGCTTGCGGTAAGCCGCCGGCAGTGCCGCCGGGCTATGTGGATCCACCATAATGAAGTCTATTTTAGCTTGCAAACACAAAACTTGAGGTGCTTATTACGTCGAATCTCGCACCGTGGGAACGCTACTTGATAAGTCGTTGTTGCTTATGGGTTTGTTCCTCGTGTTGGCTAACTTGCTCGTTACACTTCAAATGTAACATATCACTGCGTTCACAGCCAAGTAACCGTTACAAACGATACACGTAAAGTAACGAGTCAAACGTTAAAAGTTGCTCCTAACATTAGTCTTACTTACTTTTATAATACTTTAAATTGACTTAAAGATCATTTTGTTTAAAGTATGCTTCTATTTAATCGCAAGAAATTGTTATGTGCAGGAAAAAAACGTTATGCTAGTTTGATGTTATATGTTTTGTATTATGTTTATGGAATCGGTTAATGTATGTTCAAAGCGGTAATTTTAAATGAATATGAGATTGGTGATCGTAGTTCAATCAAAGCTCTACATGATAAATAATTTGATACGTTGGTATGCGTCCCAGTGTGCCTTTGATGTCCGTTTTCAATTAAGTTGCTTCGCACTACAAATATAGGTAGTAACACATACAACGAAATAACAAATATTTGCAAATATAGTAGGAGAGTGTAATATTTAGGGTTTTACCCTTACATACCTACAGCACATGTTAATCAAAGGTTTAGTATATTTAAATAAGGTAAATTTCGTAAACAAACATGAATTTTTGATCGCATAGATACAAGTACTATTTAGGTACCTTTTTTATTCCAATATACCTACTAATATCGCAAGTGTTCAAGTTATTTGTCTATCCATCTCTATACCTATCCAATAACATACATATCTTTGAAATTGTATAACTTGTGTCGTTGACCTATTTAACAGTACTTACATAGCACATGCAGTAGGATCCTCTTGCTTACAGAAGGGGGCACTCCGTTAGTCGCTATACAAAGCAAGGCGGCGTTCATTTCACGCCTTACGTCTGAAATGTTTAACCATACCCCACTCCACTTGTACACTGGAAAGAAAGAAATATATGAAGGCACCATTATGACATAATACGGGGTCAAGTGACTTATTTCTTGAGAGGGCAACCGTGGAATTAAACGAAAGAAAAACTTTACGGCGGCAGCTGGTAGTATAACTAAAATATGGAATACTTAAACTATTTTTGAGTTAATTTCTATAATATTTCTTAAAATTGAGAAAAAACAACATAAAAAGTACGTACACGACAAAAAGAGGCAAATTGCTATGCGTAATTGTCATGTCGTTAAAAGTAGAACCCTTATGCATAGTAACTTATTATTATAGCAATCTAATAAATAATTTATTATCATACTTTAGTAACATAACCTAACTGCAAAAATCCTGCCCCTTGCATTTCATATGTTTAAACTAAAATAAAAACACATATAATAAGCAAGGTATAAGCTTTTATTACCTTCAACTTCATTGGTATGAAAGACTAAGTGCAAAACTTTATAATAATGTTTTGCATCGAGTTACAAGCACATTCATGCTACTTTATGTACTTAAAGTTAGTAAGTAGGTATGGAGTTAAAGTTTAAACTAGATGCATACGTTAGACAACTCATAAACTGAAGCATTGTATGCATCCTAATAATGGAAAATTAAAGCAGTAACATAAATTTACTAACGATGATTCGAATCAAATAATTAAGTGTTTTTGGTTAAAGTAAAGTAAAGTTCTTTTGTAATAAGATGTCTGAGGAATTTTGAATTTTATTACATCGAATTTATAGTCACAGGAAGATAGTTCATGCACTTATTGTTACTGTTCCTGAATATCATTTTTTTTTAAAAGAAAAATGTAGGTGTGTCCTAGAATAGTCCAGAATAACTTTTGACAAATCATGTTTTATATTTCGTGAACCGTCTCGTCGCTTGTTTCCATCGCCCTGTTCACTGTTGCCCCAGCCCCTGTCCTACCTTGATCATGGTGCAGCGTCATGTGCTGGCTGTTCTCCCGCCTCCAGGTGATGGTGGGCGGCGGCACCCCCGAGGCCGCGCACCGCAGGCTCACGGCCCCGCCCTCGCGGACCGTCTCCTCGCTTGTTTCCATCATTACCTTGATCATGGTGCAGCGTCATGTGCTGGCTGTTCTCCCGCCTCCAGGTGATGGTGGGCGGCGGCACCCCCGAGGCCGCGCACCGCAGGCTCACGGCCCCGCCCTCGCGGACCGTCTCCTCGCTTGTTTCCATCATTACCTTGATTATGGTGCAGCGTCATGTGCTGGCTGTTCTCCCGCCTCCAGGTGATGGTGGGCGGCGGCACCCCCGAGGCCGCGCACCGCAGGCTCACGGCCCCGCCCTCGCGGACCGTCTCGTCGCTTGTTTCCATCATTACCTTGATCATGGTGCAGCGTCATGTGCTGGCTGTTCTCCCGCCTCCAGGTGATGGTGGGCGGCGGCACCCCCGAGGCCGCGCACCGCAGGCTCACGGCCCCGCCCTCGCGGACCGTCTCCTCGCTTGTTTCCATCATTACCTTGATCATGGTGCAGCGTCATGTGCTGGCTGTTCTCCCGCCTCCAGGTGATGGTGGGCGGCGGCACCCCCGAGGCCGCGCACCGCAGGCTCACGGCCCCGCCCTCGCGGACCGTCTCCTCGCTTGTTTCCATCATTACCTTGATCATGGTGCAGCGTCATGTGCTGGCTGTTCTCCCGCCTCCAGGTGATGGTGGGCGGCGGCACCCCCGAGGCCGCGCACCGCAGGCTCACGGCCCCGCCCTCGCGGACCGTCTCCTCGCTTGTTTCCATCATTACCTTGATTATGGTGCAGCGTCATGTGCTGGCTGTTCTCCCGCCTCCAGGTGATGGTGGGCGGCGGCACCCCCGAGGCCGCGCACCGCAGGCTCACGGCCCCGCCCTCGCGGACCGTCTCGTCGCTTGTTTCCATCATTACCTTGATCATGGTGCAGCGTCATGTGCTGGCTGTTCTCCCGCCTCCAGGTGATGGTGGGCGGCGGCACCCCCGAGGCCGCGCACCGCAGGCTCACGGCCCCGCCCTCGCGGACCGTCTCGTCGCTTGTTTCCATCATTACCTTGATCATGGTGCAGCGTCATGTGCTGGCTGTTCTCCCGCCTCCAGGTGATGGTGGGCGGCGGCACCCCCGAGGCCGCGCACCGCAGGCTCACGGCCCCGCCCTCGCGGACCGTCTCCTCGCTTGTTTCCATCATTACCTTGATCATGGTGCAGCGTCATGTGCTGGCTGTTCTCCCGCCTCCAGGTGATGGTGGGCGGCGGCACCCCCGAGGCCGCGCACCGCAGGCTCACGGCCCCGCCCTCGCGGACCGTCTCCTCGCTTGTTTCCATCATTACCTTGATTATGGTGCAGCGTCATGTGCTGGCTGTTCTCCCGCCTCCAGGTGATGGTGGGCGGCGGCACCCCCGAGGCCGCGCACCGCAGGCTCACGGCCCCGCCCTCGCGGACCGTCTCGTCGCTTGTTTCCATCATTACCTTGATCATGGTGCAGCGTCATGTGCTGGCTGTTCTCCCGCCTCCAGGTGATGGTGGGCGGCGGCACCCCCGAGGCCGCGCACCGCAGGCTCACGGCCCCGCCCTCGCGGACCGTCTCGTCGCTTGTTTCCATCATTACCTAGATCATGGTGCAGCGTCATGTGCTGGCTGTTCTCCCGCCTCCAGGTGATGGTGGGCGGCGGCACCCCCGAGGCCGCGCACCGCAGGCTCACGGCCCCGCCCTCGCGGACCGTCTCCTCGCTTGTTTCCATCATTACCTTGATCATGGTGCAGCGTCATGTGCTGGCTGTTCTCCCGCCTCCAGGTGATGGTGGGCGGCGGCACCCCCGAGGCCGCGCACCGCAGGCTCACGGCCCCGCCCTCGCGGACCGTCTCCTCGCTTGTTTCCATCATTACCTTGATCATGGTGCAGCGTCATGTGCTGGCTGTTCTCCCGCCTCCAGGTGATGGTGGGCGGCGGCACCCCCGAGGCCGCGCACCGCAGGCTCACGGCCCCGCCCTCGCGGACCGTCTCCTCGCTGCTGCTGCCGGACTCCACGATGTCGGGGGGAACTGATGGGGAAACATTGTTTGATATGTGTAGTCAATTTAATGAGACCGGGCAGGATGTCATTATTACTATTTGGCCAATGTATGGATTTTCAATTTTAATATTTTTTTTTACCAAGGTGACCGAGTTTTTTGTGTCCGAAATATCGTCGACCCAAGAATACACAAGCAGCTCTGTGAGTTGATGCGCGTATATCATTGCACTTATACTTTTGTATTTTACCGATTTCAATGCTGGCTATTATACATAATATGAAGGTGAATCTTCTCGTCTTCTTTTTGGTATTTATGAATATCTTATATGTTTTTTCTTTCTAGCATATAACTCTGCACTATTGTTCAAAAAATGAGACTCATAACATAAATTCCTAAAACTAGTTGCCATATGGTGCCAGTTAAAAAAACCATGATACTAACACTTTAAAGTGAAATAAAATTCAGTAGGTTTTAGTTAGATTATTATACAGGGAAAGCGCCATTTAGCAACATAACCTAGATTATACCTTGTAGATATGTTACCGGCAATGTCTATAATCCGGTATTCTATACAATACCTAGGTAATGTATAGAATACCTAAAACGTGCCGGTAATGTATGAAATATAATTTATTTTATACTTTGCCTAGGTATTCTATACAATACCGAATGCGCGTCCGGTAATGTATGTAATGCAGGTAAGATTATAATGAAAAACGTCAGTGAGGAACTTTATTATGGTCTATATTGCACTTTTATAAGTCATTGATTTGTGTTCATAACAATCACTGTTATAAATTTTTCTCGTACTTTTTTCTTCATTTATTTTTGTCCTACCAACGGAATTCAAAATAGTCAGTTGCCATAACTTTTTAAATCATAGTATCATTAGGTACTAAGAAATTTTTCGACTAATATTTTTTTCCTTCATAACTTTTTTCTTGGAAGTAGTTGGTAATTTTTAGTAAAAAGTATCAGGGTTGTGGTGCTTCGCAGACCGCTGCTGCGGCACGCTGCGCTCGCTTCGCTCGCTCGGCTTGCACACTGTATGGTCACCATTCAACCTCACACTCCTCCTCGCTTCGCTCGTCGTCGTACCTATTATTTTAATTGTGACTCTTCAAACTACGGGGACAGGACAAGGATTTGTCAAATCGTCAACATTTTTTACACTTTCATTGGCGCATTGTTTTAATTCAGTTAATTTTAATTATACTACCTGTTTCATAATTATTATGAGCATATTATAGGTTATCATTGATAAATATACACCAAGGTCTATTTATTTTACACATTGCCGGTGGTACAGCAGGTAATCTATACAATGCCCAGGAATTGTATACATTACCTAGGTAAAGTATTGAATTGAGAATAATATTCTTTTTATTTTATACATTGCCTGGACGCCCAAGGTATTCTATACATTGCCTAGGTATTGTATAGAATACCTGAATTATACAGATTGCCTGTAACAGATACATTAAAATCGGTTTAGATTTGGATAAGGGAAATGCTTAAGTAGGACACCTACTGGTTTGTTTTTGTCGCTAGAATAGAAGCAGGGAGCATCAACAGTATCGTTTCACATGGTACGTATGTTAAGCACGTTCTCAAAGTTTGCCTTGCGTTATGATCGTGAGACAAGTAGGTACACTGAGGTCCATCGGGTTACTTAATGGCCAAACTATAGCAGTAAACCAGGAGGGTTTTTAGAAGCAACTAACATGAAATTATAGATTAGAAAAGAATACATGTTTTGTTCAGGCCATTTAGGAATAATAATAAAAAAAAACATTACAAGACATTTTTAAAAGGCCTCAAGCCATAAGACCGGTAAAAGACTCTACCAATGTCAGAATGTTATTATTTTATGAGCTCTGTTATAATAACAATCGATTACCACGCTGTGTAATTTTTTTTTACAACAAAGTTACCTGTTTTGTATCTACTAGAATAATAAATTAAGCATCGAACGAACAATAACATTTACCTATCATCATAACATAGTTTTTTTTCGGATTTTTAGGATTTTCGGAGTTTTAGGCATTTTTTTCATTTTAATTTGTAAATAAAGAACATTCAAAAAAGTCTCAAGTTAGCCAAAACTAAGTGTATCCTGAACGAGAAGGTTAAAATTACACCACTGCAAATCTCGCTTCCTCTTGGGCGTCCTCTAAATCTTATAAATACTCGTATTCTTCCCCCATCGTCTACAATTCTACGATCTAAAAAGTATAAATTCCAACTTTGCTCATACAGTGACCCGGATGAAATGGCATTTTAGTTTTAAGGCGTCAAAGTTCGAAAACAGTTTAAACTTTTTATATCATAAAAACTGTACGCTCGTAACTGGTTATAGCTTTAGTGGTTTTCCAATGGACCGTTCTTATGGAATAATGCATACTAAAACTGCAAAGAAAGAACATTACCAACATGTGTTTACTTGTCTTTTTGTAAAATAGGACACTTCTAGTAGAATAGGTAAATGAAGCGTTATTTTGAAACAAGTTTTGCAGTTTAAAGGATAGAAGTGTAAAAAAAATATGTTTTATCCTATTGGCAAAATACACGAAGTTAATACACGATTGTATATACAATGTATAAGAAGCCAAGATGAAAAGAAAGGAGATCTTTTTGAATACTTGACGACCTCTGTGGTGCAGCGGTATATATACCGGACTGCTAAGCGGATGGTTCCGGGTTCGATCCCCGGGTCGGGCCAATTTCGTAAAAATGGTTTTTCGATATTGGCTCGTGTCTGGGTGTAACAAGGTTCTCCCCTAGTCCATTGTGTGGTACCTATAGTACAAGCTTTGCTTAGTTTAGGGCCACACGGTTGGTGTGTCAGTCTGGAGATTTATTATTTATTTATTATTATTATTATTACTTTATGAATTTCCAGAATATTACCGTTCACCTTATTGTTTATGCAAATTTGTTTTAGTAATATCATCGACCTGGCACATAATTGGCACTTTTCAACCGTAATACGTTAACAAACCTTCCCATGAACAGTAGGTATAGAATGATCCGCTTCATACTCGTTTATAGGTACAGTTATGTATCCTATTTCAAACAGATAGTGCTACAAACCAACCAACCAAACCCATTACAGCGTCCCAGATTTCTAGCAAACTAGCAAGACAAGTGCTATTCAATACAAACCGTTAACTCTAGTGTATTTGAACGTGAGCAAGCACCGAGCTTCAGATAACTGTATGTAAATAATAAATTACGTTGGCGCTGAATTTACGTATGCAATTGTTTGATTAACGAAAGGTAATTTTTGAAAAAATTCTTACTCTTAAAAGGTAGGCGCTATATAAGTCCGAGAGGGAAATTAACAACTAGTTTTTTTTATATTAAGGTCCGCCGCCATAATCCGCTAATCCATTTTCCGCACCGCGTAGATATTAGTACTCTAAATAAGGTTTAATTTATCTACTTAAAGCCAAACTCTGTACGTCAAGTAAGAGTTCATGAAGAAATCTTGCATCTACTTATCTATTTAGGCCAATATTTCAAGTCTAGTTTGTAAATAGTCAGGTGCTAAAAACTTAAGATGTGTTAGTCGAGTACCTTCTGGGGTAGTCGGAGGCCCTAGTCACAGTTCCAAAATCTTACCCTAAACTCAGGTACTATTTATATTATACTTCGAAACATCGTAACCCCTTTCTAAATAATTCGGGGCCAGACGCGTAAGAACACTACCTGCGTAAGAAGAACACCAATCGCGATTCTTTTCAAACGCCTTCCCCTCGATGTCGAAAGCAGTCAACTCACCTAACACTTGCAGCTGATGAGTCTGCGTGATCATCGGCTCCGTGTTAACCTGGCACATGTACTGCCCGCCATCGGCCGACCGCGCGTCCCGGATGGTCAGCACCCACACCTGGGGGTCTCCAGCGGTGATGGTCACGCGGTGGTTCTTGGTGATCACGTGGCCACCGATGGTCAGGATCGTCTGCGTGTCCACGCGGAGCCATGCAACCTTATGATGGAAAATATTATTGTTGGATTCTACTAATTTTTAATCAATTTGCGGGCTTTAGATGTAAAATGGGTCCACTCGACAATAATGTTCTTCTGTAATACAAGCCTTAGTCGTTTATGGGTAATTTTCCCACAGTTAGGGTAGGGATTTTAACACATTTATTAATAGAATTAACAAAGAAGGTTACAAACACTCAGTTACATATAAGACCAAGGTACATTGCCCTATTCCAGAGAAAATTGCTTTTCTACATAAATAGAAGTTATTTCATATTTCACAAAGTCGAATTTCCTCAAATGAGCACCAAGAAAATTGCTCGAACCTTAATAGGTTTGCGCGCAAAATGTTCAAATTGATCTCGCAAGTGTAAAGGAATGTTCACATACACCTACGCGGCAATGATGCTTTTAAATTAAATCTAAAACATTATTTAAAGCAAGCATTGAATCAAATATTTTGTAATAATGAGTAAAATTGAAAAACGCCGTCACCATTTTTTACGGTAATCTTTGAGCTTGTACCTAAAGAAATTAAATGTCAATCTCGAAATTTCTCGCCCCTAACTTAGGCTTATAAACCCTAAAAGCCTTTCTTTTATCAGCAAAGAGAAATCTCTGGCTATTCGTCTTTAAGTCTAGTTCAGCCACAAAAGAGAAAGAAAGTTAAGTTATTAGATTTAATGTAAAAAAGGGTCTGTTTATTTTGAGTTACATTGGTTTTCAGATTGTATAATAAATGAGTAAGTCTTTTATTCCTAACTTTCGCTTGGTAATTGCTCATTTGTGTAATAGGATCTTCAGTTATGTGGAACAGAATTACATATTTAAACCTTAAAGAAAGTACCAGTCATTTATTTCTAAGGTACCTAAGTCAATACGGTTGTAAGGTCGACCAAAAAAGTGTATTATTATTTTTTATATGTAGTTTACTTTAATATGAATTACTAATCATGCATTGACTAGAAGAGTAATATAAATATATTGAGAGTTTTTGATTTAGTTGTGTAATTGACAATTTCTTGGTTAGCTGAAGTATTGTTATATTTTGCAATATGTAAGCAAAGCTGCATTTTTACAAGCTTTTCTGAAACTGAAATTATTTACTTTCCTAACTACACACCATTGGTACGAGGGCTACGTTTATTTATGCCTCTAATAAGCGGTTGAGCACTGCCATTCACATGGAAAGACTCAAAACGTCTTGTTACGAATCGCTCGTACAGTAAATGAGTTATGGCAACTATTAGCTTGAATAATGGCCGGTCTTAGGTAACTGCTATGCTCGCGTAGGAGTAGGCAAGACTGCTAATTTCATTAGTCAAGATACTTGGATATTTACCCACTAAATGGAACTAAGTAAACTAATGGACGACTTGAAAGCCCATTTTTGGGTTAATTTATAGACCTAACCTGACCTAAAAATTTATTCTATTATCGAAATACAATTTATATTTAAAAGATACCTAAAAATGTATAAACTCATACCTATACTTATAAGTTGAATGGTGTGAACATATCCTAATCGGTTCTGGCCAGCTAAACAAATTTGAGAAACAAAAAGGTTTCAAGTCGTTGTTTTTTATTAAGTGCGCTTACAAACGAAAGCCTGCCATATTTATCCAATCACAGAGACCTCTAAATACAATAAACTATCCTAAATCTTATTTTCAATTAGTTTTATGCTTTATTTGTCTTACCTTGTAATTCTGAAGATAGAGCACCTTGCATACGAGTGAAGCGTCGCGGCCAACGACTACCGAAGTGTTGGTTCCCGGGCCCAGGAACTTGGGCTTATCTGGTAAATTATACATTGTTAATTTAATAAAACCATTTACCAATTTGTAGAAGTCTGAATAGTAACTTAGCTCACCAAAAAGTACGCAGAAAACCTTTTGAAAACTAATGTTCGTCTCTTTAGTCAACGTTCAAAATTTTCCGAAAGTTGTGTAGAATCAAGTGTTTGATCTTTAAGTTGGTACCTACTTAGATGCCCCTGTTTGTTTTCGTTTTTGGAAGCATACTTTTTCACCTCGTAGTTATAGGTACCACAAATGTTATCAACGGTGCTATTGTTTAAGCCAATGGTAATCGAATGTAATTTTTCAACTCTGAATAACGGTAAAATTGATGTAAATAATGGTTTTTTGGAATTATTAGATAGATAATCAATGTCACCATCTATTAAACCCAAAACTGTGATGATTTTCATTCATTTTAACCCTTTCCCGATTTGTTGAAAAAATGACATTCGGATACCATTGGCTAACACAATAGCCCCGCTGAGCAGAAAAATAGCAAGATACCTGAATGCCAAAAAAAAATAAAAATATAGCGCAATTCAAAATGCAAACAAGATAGTAATTCCAGAGAATATAATACCTACTTGGATATTTTTGTACTTATTTTTATTATTGATATCACGGCATTATTTATATACTTATTTACATATACTAAGGCGGGGCAAAAACTGAAAATGCCGCCCCCAACCGCTTTTATTTATTTTTACCTTTATCATCTTTATAATTTCAGTTATCAGATGTCCACTAACAAATACCTAGGCCTTCCGGAAATAATGCATCATTTGCTTTTCTTTCCGTGCTATGCCTTTTTATTTACAGATGTATGGATATGAACGCGTAAGATATACAGGGTGTTTGCTGAGTGAGTAGCCAAATGAAAAAGGTGGATAGGCGAGGCTATTAGCTATTTACTTCTTCTTATTAAATTGCATTTTGATTCAAGTTTAAGAATTTACAATACTTTTAAAATTTTCCTATGAAAAATCCCCGGTTTTTTCATGAAAGGTATTTTTTTTTTAATTTACTGTCGGACCAAACGAAAATAATTTTAATTGAAAGCCTAATTCTGTCTTATTACGATGCAATCATAAATATACCAATCATCTCACAAAAAAATACAGTGGATCACAAACTTCGTTGAACCAGTGGAAAATAAATTTAATGCCAACTTTGCTATGAAAATAAATACGAGTTGAAAATTTCATTTGCTTTTAAAAACTTCTTCAGTCAATACCTACACTATATATCGATATGCTACATGTAAAATTAATAATTAGCAATCTCGACAAAAATAGTAAGTTAGTCATCAAAGACGACTGATAAGGAAGGTACGAATCCGTTCAACTACCTATGTAGATAAAAACTTTTGTCTCATTCTAACAAATCTTAAACAATTATGCTATCTCATTTGAGTCTCCCTTCACTTTCCTGCCTCGAATTAAGGATTCCTGCTATCTCACACGTTTGACTCCGGTTCGCGTAGATTTTCGGTGACCTACACTTTTCTACAGCTGGAGTAAGATGTCGCTTGAAAATAGGTCATGACCAACGGTAGCGTGATTTTTACGCATGCTAGCAAATCTCATTTCACCAGCTGCAAGTCATGTAGAACCGGTTCACGGAGACTGAATCTAGGAGTTCCTTTTACTCCGTCCCTCACCGCCTTATGATGGAAGCCGCAGAATATTCTGCGACCTTCGCAAAAGGCGACCAAAACATGAACTCGAACGTTAAAAGATTATTGTCGGGAACAATCTGCTTGCGTGCGGCATTCAACAAAATTGGTTTCATCGCCTATCAGATCCGACTCCCGTCGAGTTTCTTGCTGGGTCTTCTTAGAGAGAGGCTCCTAAAAGAAATAGTGTATTGGAAATGATCACGACGCACTGAGGACCGTATCCAACCAGGTGGCCGTAGTAGTTCGGTGGAGCTGTAAAGTTTTCATTTGGGCCAACAGCAATCGTTAGTCTATACTAATATTATAAAGAGGAAAACTTTAAAAACTCTTTTACTATTCGAAAGCTACATCATCTACGAGTAACATAGGTACATTTTATTTTGGAAAAAATAGGGTTCAAGGTGTAAAAAATCAACCAGAAAAGTTACTTATTTTGCGTACGCTGCCTTAACTATAAAAGATATAACCATAAAATGTTCTAATTAATTTTACATGTTATAAATATCTACAAAAAAGTCCGCGACACACTATACTTATCTATGTCGAGTGAGGCACAACAACCAATTTTTTTATTTAAAAATCTTGATTTTTTTGGACTACATTTAAACGCGTTTATTTTACTCATGCTATTAATCCTTATCAAAATAAATTATTCCGTCACTAAGTACAGTTTATGTATATAATATTTGGTCTTTGAATGATTAAAATTGGACGATTGGTTTTGAAGTTATGGTGAAACTAGAGGCCGCCCGCGACTTCGTTCGCGTGGAAACCATTTATAACAACGTAATCATATTGTAAAGCACTGCAGCGCCCTTTTCACAAGCATATACACACATCAACATCGTCTAGGGATATTTTGTATAAAGTTCTTAAACTCAAAAAATACTTACCAATTTTAATTTTTTTTGAAGAAAGTTTATTTTGTAAACCTTGTTGAACGATTCTAAATTTGAATTTGAAAAAAAAAAAAAAAACAGAAGATTCCCGCTGCATAATGGTAGCGAAGTCTGAAGGTTTCATTTACCTACAGTAACTTTTGTCATTTTTTTGTGCCAAATTTAAGTTTTATAGCAAGTTATCGGTAAATTTTCAATTAATGTTATTGTGTGCATCATGGAGCGGGGCTATTGAACGAGGAAAGAAATGTTAAGGGCAGTAGGCATGCTCCAAGCTGGGGCTACTCAACGGCATATTGCTGAGGAGATGGGAACAAGACAAAACGTGATATGAAGGTTATGGTCATGTTATCGTGCTACTCGTGAAATGGTTGAAAGACACCCAGGCGGGAAACACTTAACCACTCAACGACAAGACCGTTATTTGCAAGTTGCCGCGAGAAGGCAACCAAATGTTACGGCCATGCAGTTGGTTCGGAAGCTCCAGTCAAAGCACCAATTGCTTGTGAGTGAAGAAACTGTGAGGAAAAGGCTGCATGAAGCTAATCTTTATGCTCGCAGACCGCTTGGTACTCCAGCACTTCGCCGAGGAAATCGTGGACGACGGCTAGAGTGGGTTTGTGAACATTTGCTCTGGGAAGATAACCAGTGGTTCATACTGCTGTTTATCGATGGCTTAAGGTTCGGTTTACATCCTGATACACGTAGAGTAAGTGTTTAGCGAGTTCCTGGTGGTGAGTGCCATCTGCGACACCCTCAGGAAGTCCTTCCATACCACGGCGGGACAATTAAGGTTTGGGCGAAAATTCGTGTTGGTGGAAGAACAGACCTCGTTTGGATCAGAAACACCATGTCAGCTGAAAAATATTGTAACGAGGTGCTAGAACCAATAATCTACCCCGAATGGGCCAAGAATTCACGCTGGTGAACGACAAAGCCCGTCCGCAAACAGCAAATGTGGTGACGAGCTGGTTGCAGGAGCACGACGTATCGGTCCTAGGCTGGCCCACTCAGTCGCCTGACCTAAACCCCATTAAATACGCGTAAGATATGCTCCAAAAAAAAGCTTTAAGGAACTTCGCTACAAACATTGCAACGAAAGAACATCTTTTTTTGCCACTTAGCCGGACCTGGGACAATATACCGCAGCCTGACTTGGATAACTTAATCCAAAGCATAAAAAAAGTTGTAGGACCGTTTTTAACGTCATGGATTGTTTTACTGACTACTGATTTGTCACAATACCGTTCAAAACTGAATAATTTCTGATTATTTTTCACTTTGCCTTGAGAAACACATTCATTGTTACTTTTACATTTTTTTCACTTTTTTCTTTATTAAAAAAAAAACACTTTTACGCAAAAAAAACTGATTTATTTTATTTTTTTAATGTAGTCTGATAAATGGGCTTTATAAAAATATATACATGTTGCATGTTATTTTTAATTAATTTTGAGTAAACTAAGTAAATTCAAAATATCCCTAGACGATGTTGATGTGTGTAGGTAGCTACTGCAGTATAGGCTAACATGGCTTTCACTTAAGATGTAGGTATATAGGTACTGCGAAGGGCTTTTTTTGTAGGTCTATTCTTACTATAATATAAGTGTGAAAATGTGTAGGTATGTCTGTCTATCCGTATGTCTGTATGTTCGCTTCACGTAAAAACGGCTGAACCGATTGTTTTGATTTTGGAATAGAGATAGTTCGACACCCAGGGAAGAAGAAAATACGATAATTTTACTGCGGGAAAAAACCACATTCCCACGGGAAAAGCCATTTAGTTGCGAGTGAAACCGCATGGCGGAAAACTATAAGAAAATAAAATCATTTTTTTATACATAAGAATAGCAAAAAAGAGAAATGTTGCCTGGTCACAAAATAGATACCTATAACAATAGGCATAGATTTGTTAGAATGAGACAAAACTCTTTACCTACATAGGTAGTTGAAGGAGTTTGTACCTTCCTTACCAGGCGTCTTTAAGGAATAACTTACTATTTTTGTTGAGATTTCTAACTATTTAAGTTACATTTAGCATATCGACATAAATTATATTAGCTGTAGAAGTTTTAAAAGAAAATAAAGTTTTCAAACTCGTAATTTTTTTTTTACTTTTTTCATAGCAAAGTTAAGATAAAAAAAAATCCCCACTGGTTCAACAATGTTTATGAACCCACTGTAACTTTTTGTGAGATGATTGGTATAAATTTATGATTGCATCTGGACAAGACAGAATTAGACTTTAAATTAAAATTATTTTTGTTTGGTCCGACAGCAAATATAAAAATATTTGACTTTTCACGAAAAAATCGGGGATTTTCTTAGGAAAATCTTAAAATATTGTAAATTTTTAAACGTGAACCAAAATGCAAATAAGTGGAAGTAATTAGCTAATAGCCTCACCTACCCACCATTTGGCTACTCACCCACCAAACACCCTGTATATTTTATACACTGCGAAGGATAGGATTTAAAATAAAAAGTTACATAGTAAAAATAAAAATGAAATAGGTGTATTAATTGCAATTATTATGAATTAAAATTTACTTTATGAGCTTTTTGTTTAGCAAATTAATCTATGACGTTGTCATAATTTCCGTTCCTGCGCGCGAAAGGGTGCGCATTTTGAAATACGCCTAGAGAGGCGCCTCACGAATAATATGCCACATGTTCCGTGTGCTGTGCCCTGAGTATCGGTCAAGTTGATATGGCCACAGTAAAATAAGAGTGAAAGTTCTGTAATTGAACTTTTATTTATTCTGTGGTCAAAGTTAAGTAGGCATTATTATGCTATTTTTTGTAAATAATGAATTTGGCCGCCCCTTGAGCTTGCCGCCCGGGGCATGGGCCCCGGCTTGCCCCCCCCTAGATCCGGGGCTGGCACGAACGCAATCTTTTTAGTAAAGGTATTTCCAATACCGCCTACATTAAATAATGAGAACAAATAATTAGGCATATTTTCAGCTTTGGTATGTTTCAACCTGAAGCATAGATAAATTTACTCCTAACAATAGGAGGAAACATCTTTAAATAATAAAAGTTTTTTTTTTTTTATTATTGCGCATAAAAAAGTATTGGTGTGTCCACCCAAGCGTAGATGGTTGATTTTAGACCCATATACCAAAAACCATACAATACCTACTTATTTTACGAAAATTATAATAGGTAATCCTTATTTTCAAAAAATAACAAACGTATTCCCGTTCTACATGGCGAACTCGTACCATCTGTTATGGGTTGAAAGCAACCAAAGAATGATGGTGTTTACCACTCTAGGTCACCCTGCACCCTATAGATACTTAGATCTTGGGTCAATATTCAGCCTAATACAATTGTAAACTACTTGCATCAAGTCAAAATGTAATGCCAGTTAACATCTCTTTTCTAGTACAATATTTTATTGCATTGATTAAAAGCTAACCACTATTTAAATACTTTATTTCCTAGCAATATTTTGAATTTGGTTGATAACAAGATTATGATGTGGGTCAAATGACGCCACCCCTAGATACCTACATTCAGTTCATTTCAGTCCCGGCACGTTTTTAATTAAAACTTATAAACATTGATTTTATAGTGATACTTACAAATTCTGTAGACTCCTACAATGACCTATATTTTCTTAAAAGTAGGTAGGTTTCATTTTAAATAATGTAAAACTAATTCTTAATTATTTTACTTTTACTTTAAGTGGTCACAATTTAAACATGTTTCATTAAAATAAACTTAAACTGTTGTAACTTACTTAAGTTTTAATATAAAGTAGCTATACGGTGTAGCTTTTCAAAAATACTTAGGCACCTCTACTATCTTTACAGTTTATCATTGCAAGGCTGTAGTGTGCCCTACAAAGAAAAATTAAGAATGTGTAAATGTGAAATAAGTAATCTCTTTTGGAATATAGGAAGTAGGTATATCTACGTATATAATTGTCTAGTTTGAAGGTTGAATAGTTAGTTGTCTACTAAGGTCATATTATTTGAAAGCTCTGTAAAACCCATAGGATATTCATCAAGAATAGAAATTAAATTATTGAACTGACTCAGGCTGGTTTGTAGTAGGTAATGATTTGGGTCGGTGACATTTCGGACCAAAAAACTCGGACACCTTCGCCAATGTATGGAAAAAAAAAATATTAAAATTGAAAATCCATACATTGGCGAAGGTGTCCGAGTTTTTTTGGTCCGAAATGTCACCGACCCAATGATTTATAATTAATTTATTCCTTGAATGACAATTATTATAATTAATTTGTTTTTGTTTTTTATAATATAAATGTTAGAAAATAAGTAGGTACATATGACCACAAGAAATTCACGTTGCACTTGATATGTAACACACTAAGGTACCTACCTACTTTAAAAAATAATAAAAAAAAACTTACCTTTAGCTGTACAAAAGCTGCACCAAACAACAATAAAGAAAAACTTAAACACGTCCATTTTAACGCACGTATTAAATTAATACAAAGTACTTCGCCATTTCAAACACTTTCGCGCACTTTTCAACTTTGTCTATCGTTCGTAAAGTTGGGCGCCCGGCGAACTATCCAGCAGTGATCGTTTGGGGTTCGGGAATAACACTGAAGTACTCAGGACTAAGGTTTACAGGAGCAGATGCTTTGCGCATGTGCGAAAAAGTAAGGTAATACGTATCTTTATAAATACTTAGGTATCTCGTGTGTGTAGGTACCTACATGCTGTTTCGGAGGTAATGGCCGGTTGCGTAATTGAAGCTGCCTGACACTTTTACAATACAATTTTCTCAAAGGTATTGACGGTATTGTTTAGCTGAAATGCTATAAGGCTTCTTTATTTTTTTTAACAGTTAAGAATATATTACATCAGTTGTAGGTTATTGTTTATAAAAAAATATAGGTACCTTGCTTAAAAACTTCTACTCTTTTTTACTGGTTAATCTTTTTAAGTTACATATAACGCAATATTGTCACTTGAAAGTTGCCAACTCTTTTTGGCTGCTACAAGGCAGTAACATAAAAAATTATGACACCTATACTTTATATTTCACTTGTGTTGAATTATCAAAAGATGCCAAAACTAAATGTGTTCATATTAAACCGGAAAAGCTGAACAGCTTTGTAAAAAGTTTAACAAACACGTCTTAGTGAAATAATTCTATATACAGGGTGTTTGGAGGGTGAGTAGCCAAATGAAAATGGCGGATAGGTGAGGATATTAGCTATTTACTTCCACTTATTAAATTGCATTTTGGTTCAAGTTTTCGAATTTATTCGATTTTTAAGATTTTCCTTAGAAAATCCCCGATTTTGTTATTAAAAGTCCAATATTTTTTTTATTTACTGTCGGAACCAAATGAAAATAATTTTAATTTAAAGCCTAATCCTTTTCTATTCAGATGCAATCATAAATTAATACAAATAATCTCATATAAAGTTACAGTGGGTTCATAAACTTCGCGGAACCAGTGGGAAAAAAATGTTCAGTGAAGTTTGCTATGAAAAAAAATAAAAAAATATGAGAGTTTAAAAATTTCATTTGCTTTTAAAAACTTCTACATTTAATACACATTATAATGATATGCTACATGTAACATAAATAATTAGAAATCTCAACAGAAATAGTAAGTTAATCCTCAAAGACGCCTGGTAAGGAAGGTACAAACCCGTTAAACTACGTATGTAGTTAAAAACTTCTGTTTCATTCTTACAAAACTATGCCTATTGTGTTATCTCATTCGACTCCCTCTTCACTTTTCTTGCCTCGGAAAGAAGAGGATTCTACTATTTCACATGTTTAACTCCGCCCAGCGCAGATTTTCGGTGACCTACACTTTTCTACAGTCGGAGTAAAATGTTGCTTGAAAAAAGTCATGACCAACGGTAGCGTGGCCTTTGCGCATGCAAGAAAATCTCATTTCACAAGGCTTTTTTGTTTTTTTTAATTTGCTAGTGAAAGATGTCACTTAAAAATAAGCTATTATCTATCTGATTTTCGTTTGTCTAGTCAAAGCCAACGGTAGCTTGGTCTTTTAGCATGCAAGCAAATATCATTTCACCAGCTGCAAGTCATGTAGAACCGGTTCCCGGAGACTGAAATTAGGAGTTTCTTTTACTCCGCCCCTCACCACCCCAACCATCCGCTATTTGCGATCCTCGCAAGAGGCGACCAATCACAGTCGTCAAACGAACGTCAAACGTCAAAAGATTACCGTAAGAAACAATTTGCTTCCTCTAGCCCGCGCCCGTTGCCGGCCCGTTGGATATGATAGTGGTAGGCAGGTGCGGCATTCAACATCCGGTTTCCTCGACTATCAGATCCGACCCCCGTTGAGTTTCTTGCTGGGTCTTCACAGAGAGAGGCCCCTAAGGGAAACAGTGAAGTGCAAATGATCGCGACGTCCTGAACTGAGGTCTGCATCCAACTAGGTGGCCTTAGTAGTCGCATAGCTCGGTGAAGCTATAAAGTTTTCATATGGGCCAACAACAGTCTTCAATCTTCAGTCAGAAAATGAAAACATTTTTTTATACATGAGGCTAGCAAACAAGATAAGTGTTGCCTAGTGACAAAATAGATAACACAATAGACATAGCTTTGTTAGAATGAGACAGAAGTTTTTAACTACATACGTAGTTTAACGGGTTTGTGCCTTCCTTACCAGGCGTCTTAGAGGACTAACTTACTATTTCTGTTGAGATTTCTAATTATTTATGTTACATGTAGCATATCATTATAAAGTGTATTAAATGTAGAAGTTTTTAAAAGCAAATGAAATTTTCAAACTCTCATATTTTTTATTGTTTTTTCGTATCAAAGTTGATTCAAATTTTTTTTCCCACTGGTTCCACAAAGTTTATGAACCCACTGTAACTTTATATGAGATGATTTGTATTAATTTATGATTCCATCTAAATAAAACAGTATTAGGCTTTAAATTAAAACTATTTTCGTTTGGTTCCGACAGTAAATAAAAAATATATTGGACTTTTAATGACAAAATCGGGGATTTTCTTAAGAAAATCTTAAAAATCGAATAAATTCTAAAACTTGAACCCAAATGCAATTTAATAAGTGGAAGTAAATAGCTAATAGCCTCACCTATCCACCATTTTCATTTGGCTACTCACCCTCCAAACACCCTGTATATTATCGCATACATTATTAAACATTTAAAAGGCGGTTAAAATATATAAAACACAATATTTATACCACATGGGTTATAGTCACCGTTTTTGAGTAGGTGCTGTTTTATTAACATTCTATTAAATTAACATTATGTTATCAGGAACAATCGATCTGCTTTTGTTGTTGAATAATAGAATTTCCACAATAAAAAGCGCAAAAGAAGCCAACCACCCTCCTATTACAAGTAAATAACAACCTGTAAAGTTGCTTATATTAATAGCATTGGTTTTGTCAACTTTTTTATACAGAACCCTAGGGACGCTATACTGCTTCTTTGACTTATCGATGAGACCACACTCTATAAGTCGCTTCAACACCCGGTTGACCGGCTCTGCCAAAGGTGAAAACTTTTTAAAGTATACCACCTTTGGACTCACCACCATTGTTCCAGGTATGACGTGCAGCTTCTTCTTGTATTTTGCCTGAAACATCTCGGTGATATCTGTGTTGATCGCAAAAACAAATTCTTTCCCTTCCGTTAAATTCCAAAACATTGGAAGAATTTCAGGACTTGTCATGCTGACCCAGTTGTTGTAAAAATAGGGCTCATCCATAAAATAGTCTTTCAAAGATTTCACACCACCAAATGTGTATTTAGAGCCGACAACTTCTTTAAAAGATTGAAACTCCAAATAATAGGTATCACTTTTTAAAGACTGAATTAGACAAGCTTGATAATATGATCTGATAAGAAAGCAATACCATATCCACAAAAATGTAATTTGTAACCAGGTAGATTTCTTAGGCAAACGACGTGCCGGTAGTCCCATACAAATAATCCAGGAATCCAATAAAATGCTATTTTGTGTTTTTGAAGATAAAAGGTGAGTTATTTTTCGCCTCGCCCTTTTTTTAATAACCACAGCACAAATAATAACTAAAATAAAACTGGATGCGATTGCAGCATGAGTCGTCGGCTGGAAAGGCTGCAGTAATTTCAGGGCTGCTGGTATAGTCTGTGCCGGATGAGTCACCCAAACAAATATTTTGAAATCATACTCCGTGGAAATTTGAAAATACTTGTTTCGAATAAGCGTAATTGCTGCGGAATTCATTGAAAAATTCGCTACATTACTGTTAACGTCCCCAAAGGTACCAGACCAATTGCCGTCTGGCTCCGGATATCCGAAAGTTTTTCCATCTACTGGTGTTATAACTTTGAGCGTGGCGTTTAATCCGCGAGCAATTAAACCCAGCACGTCACCGTCCGTGCCTGATGGCTTTCCATTATCCAACGACATGTAAGGCATTTGTTCGAACACGGAAACTATCAAAGGACATCGGTGTAGATTTAGAAATTTTACTGGAAACAAATCGACACAGTCCGTAAAACCCATACCGGTGTTTGCAGGGTTCAGTTGGAGAGGAGGTCCGTTACGACAATTGTTTTCATTAAAATCATATGTGAACCCATTTACTACATTATAAGGATGATAATATTGTAAAAACACAATGTTAGTGACTTTATATTTCCACAATTTTTCGATATTTTCTGTCGGGCTACACTCCTTTGCACTTTCTGAAGTGCATATTATGATGTATTTGCCAGTGTTGTCAAGACGATTTTCTGCAATCCACTGCAACATGTATTCAATTTCCGCTGTGTCAATTCCGAATAGAACGTATTGGCTTATATCCCTGGTATTGTTCGGAAGGAAAGCACCTTGAATCATTTCTATATTTTTGCCATATAGCTGCATGAAAACTTTAATCCCACATATAATAGTGGAATTAAATATGAGGAATGATGCGTAACGCCACTCAAAGTTATTTATAGCTATTTTGGCAGCAGTTTCCGCAAGCATGTCACAGGGGTATTTCTTTTCCAAAGATGTCACGTCATACAAAGCTTGGTTTCTTGATACGGTATCCATGATGAACTACACAAAACATGTCAATTTCCATACCATCATAAAATCTAATTTTAACAGTAAGAAGTGAAAAGTATATATTTGGATAACAATCTTCATTGTGAGTTACATTATTTCTTGTCCTATTATACAATATTTTATTTAAAACTTTCAGTATTCATTATGTTGAATAAATGATGGTGTAGTGACTATCTAACAGTAATATATTGCTGCTGTGTTTTTAATTATAGACAAGACCATACAATAATTACTTTATGCACTAATGACTTTGATAGGAATTGCATGACATCAATCTCTGACCGAAAAACCAGTGGGAGCAAAAGTCAGAATATTAATTTTGATGCCATACTCTATACTTATGCTTTATTACTTAAGTATCAATGAATTATGAAGGTAACAACAGCATAAAAAATTGGGAAAACAATTTATTATTTTGTAGGCAGGTTATTAATGACAGTAATTAATAACATCAAGTACTTAACAATCTGAAAAAAAATCAAGGGTAGGCTACTTTATTATAAGATTTTAATAACTAGCACACTCAAAAACAGCTTATCGGATTTGGAGAATTAATTATCGTTGCGTACGCAGACAACTTATCATTTGGGATTACAAAAGTACGGGAAAAACTTAATTGGGGATCTGATAAAAAATAGGACCAACGATCAGTAGTCAAGGAATGTGTAGGTAACTTTACCTACTTACTTTTCGCAACATTATTTCTAAAACAAACGTTATGAAAGAGAGAAGATACCCAGTTGCCAATATAACGAAACATCCAGTAAAGTGATCCATATTAATTGCTACGTTGCTCATTTCTTGTTTTTGCATTTTTAAAGGAATAATGTTGTCTTTATATAATTTGCTAGGAAATCCCGATTCAATAAGCTTCATCAAAATTTTGTTTATGGATACCATAAGCGGGGAAAATTTCTTAAAGAATAGAACAGCTGGACTAGATACTAAGCCTTGCGGTATGGTGTGAATCCGTAAGTTTTTATTCAATTTTAATGCTTCTTCAGCACTCACAACTTTTGACGCTATTGCTAATTTCTGTCCAGAGCTTATGTTAGCAAAAATATCAATCAGTTTAGACATGTTGTAACTGACCCAATTATCGTATATAACAGACTCATCAATAAAGAATTCTCTAATAGGTGTACCACCACCAAATCTATAATTAGCACTGACAACTTCTTGGAACGTTTCAAAAGGTTTTTCGTATATAAGAGATTTTAAAGCACTAATAAGACAAGCCTGGTAGAAGGTCCTGACTATGAAACAATACCAAATCCATATAAAAACTATGTGCAGATGATGCCGCCATTTGGGCAGTTTATGAGTTGGTTGACCCGTGCTTATCATCCATGCATAAAATACTATACTTTTACGGACTTTATAAATTTTGAGGAAACGAAGTAATCTAACAGACTTGCTTGAATTAACAACTAAAGTGCACACAACTACGAGCACAAAAGATGAAAAGACAGCAAAATGTGTGATTATTTGAAAAGGACCAAGAAGTTTTAGGTAAGAGGGTTTTTGACTAGCACATCTAGTAAACCAAGCGAGTGGCAGAATGTTATAATATTTAGAGATATGAAAATAAGTGTATCTTGTTAAAGTAAGTGTAGCTGATGTCATTGAGAAATTAGCCCGGTCATAATAAACATCACTAAGGGATCCCGTCCATGTGCCATTTTCGTCAAGGATTCCCCAACCGATATCGGGATCCGTGGTCAGCAGGCGTAGAGAAGCATTTAATTCTCGTATAATCAGAAGAAGTAAGCTACCGTCAATACCGGTAGGCTGAGATGATTGGTCCATGAGCATGAAAGGCGAATGCAAAAATGTAGAAACTGTTACAGGACATCCACCGAGGTTTTTCAATTTATTAGAATATATTAAACTACAGTTTGAAGCAGAACTTTCGCAAGATTTGAGTGTTTTTAACTCGACTGCAGGACTATTTCTGCAAACGGTGGTATCAAAGAAATACGTATAACTACTGACTCTATTGTTCTCGTTCTTGAGAAACACCACCTTGATAACTTTGTGGTTCCACAAAATCTGCATCGCCGTGTTTTCATCACAGTTGCCAGCATCTCCGGAATGACAGATGATTATGTATTTGCCAATATTATAGAACTGCTGAGTATCCATCCATGCCAACATATGCTCCATAGTTGTTGTGTTAGGTGCAAATAAAACATACTGACTAATACGACCAGCATGTTGTTGAGAATAATTCCCATTTGTAGATTGGACATTGAATGGGAAGATCTTGAAAAAAGTAATTATGCCACATGACAAAGTCGTGTTCAAAAATACAAGCGTTGTTGTATGCCAGTTAAAATTGTTGAGTGCTATTTGTGCCGCAGTTTCAGAAATTTCGTTAGCTTCAGCGCAAATCATATTTTTTGACAATAGCACAGGCAAAACTGACTGACTACCCACGTATAGGTAATATATGCTCCTACTTTTAATGGATGTTAGTAGGTAAGTAGGTATGCGTCAACCATAATTAGGATTAAAGCAATTTTGTACTGAAAGTTATTGCTTTACATTGTATCTAGATAGGGATTGTACAAATTTTATGTAACCCGAGTTCCATATCGTTAATCACACCTTAACCTAGATCGAAACTTTAATTATTTTTAAGTGCGGATTTTAAGGATACGACCTAATCTAATATTAGCTACAAATTCTTTAAAGGAAATCATCATGAAATAAATACGCGGCTTGAAATCGGAAAATCTGTTATGTTAAAACGCTGTAGAACATCCTAAAACATAGAGAACTGTTAAAGGGTTTTATACACTAGGTAATCGGGGAACCTATTGCATGCTACCATGATAGTAGATATAGCCGAAAGGGCAAAACCTATTCAATTGGAAAGAGTGATCAGACAAGGCAACACTATACCTATCCCTAAAACTGTTTACAATCATATAAGAAGACCCATTATTAGTAAGCTGCCTCAATTCAGCTTGCAATCAAGGTTGGCGGAAGAAATATCACACACCTGCGCTTTGCTGACGACATCGATTCATGGCAAGTTGCATGCTATGCTGGCTGACGTATCAAGCTGCTGCATAAAGGAGAGTCGGCCTAAACAGGAAACTGAAGTCGGTTTGAACAAAATCAAAAGTAATATCGCAATCCTGTAGTTGATGAAAAAACTTTCTGCATAAAATTTGCCTTTTGTTTTACTAAGTGTTTTTACGTAAGGTATAATATGTAAAAGAAGACGTAGGGTCAAGTGGGGAACAGTGTAACAAGGGGTACAGTATAACAACAAGATTATCTTAGTCTCTTTCTAATTTATCAGTTGTGTCTCTTTACGTGTTTGTCAACCTTATGTGCTGCCATCTTAAATAGCTGTCATCGAACGTCAAATTGCTGCGTGAACTAAAAATCTCGAATTTATTGTTTTACCTAAAAAAATTGTGAAAAATTTAGCTAGTGAAGTTTTGTTTTTGTTGGAAAACTATTTTATTCTGGTGAGTAAATATATGTTTCCTTTAATCTTCAAAAGGTTGGTGATTAAATAGAAAACAAAGTTTATTGCATTTTCTTACCTATAAAATATTAACGATTTTTTGTTTTTTGAAGTAGGGTACAGTGTAACGGGGCACACTATAACATGTTATAGTGTGCCCTCTTTGATGTTTTTCAGGTATTATTTTTTAGGCATGCATGATCTAAAATGGTTTGAAATCGGAAAAGGAAGATAGAAATTGGCCTGCACCATGCTACTGATATAAAAAAAGCTATAGAGCTGGTTGAATAGAGAGTACCTTTAAGAAATGCAGCCTTTAAAAAGGAAGAAAACGGGGAAAAAGTTGTATCGCCACCGATACACCAATTAAACAAGAATTTGAAGATGTAGCCAAAAACAGAGAAAAAAAGAAGCGTAAGAACAAAAACACAAATGCAAAAATTATAAAAATTTATAAGAAACCGAAGAAAGTCGAAAAAGTAAGATTTTATTTTCAAGTTCTGGAGAAGACTGAAAATTCAGATGAAGATTCGGATGTTTTATCTTACGTTTCAGATGACATCCCTCTGTCTTCATTGAAATTATTATGTCAAAGAACTAGATGTAAACGATTTTCTATTTTTCATAGTTTATTTCGTTAATGTAAGTACCTATATTAAGTCTACTGTTATAGTGTACCCCATCTTGTTACACTGTACCCCTAGGGCTGTTAAACTGTACCCCACCCCGGGGGAACACTATAACAAATTTGTGATCTCAGAAAACTAAAAAAATAAGAAGTTTCTAAGTATAATTTTAATAATATTTCTTGCCTAATCTGAAGGTTAAAGACTTATAATTTTATAGTAAATAGTAAGAAAACGTTATAGTAAGCAGTTAATTTTCTAAAAATAAAAAATACTTTTTTGTTACACTGTCCCCCACTTGACACTAATTCTTACCTACACTATGGTACTTTATAACATTCTAATCGTTAGTTTAATTTTTTAGTATTTGAAGCTGAGTTAAACTTTAGTAGGTATTAACTTCAGAAAATGTTAACCAACAGACAAACACATGAAGCAGGTATGTGGTCTTAAATTCAGCGTCAGTAATGGTTACCTATACCTATAGGTACCACGCAATGAACTAGAGGTAAATCGATTTACCAAATTCAGAAAAAATATCTATAAATATAGTTTGGGCGGACTACCTACCATTTAAAAACTGACCACTAGGCATTAATTGAATGAAGTACCTACTAAACGTTAATCAACTTCGAATAATCAATTCAGAATCCAGTTTTTAGAATACCTACCTTTGTGTCAGGACGAACTTTCAGGATAGATACCCACATGTTTAAGTAACGTCTTCATTGGTTTACAAATCATTTATTTATAAAAGAAAATCTATTTTATAAAGTGGGTTTTATTAAGCATTGCCAAATCCTTAATTGAGAAGAAATAATATTTTTGATAATCTATTTAGTTAGTAGGTAAGTATGTATAAAGTATTTTTTACAAATAATTTCAAAAACAAATGTGACAAAGGAAATAAGACTTCCAATTACTAATATTACGTAGCATCCGGTCAAATGGTTTACATTAATGGCTTCTTTTTTATCCTGTTTATACCATTTCATAGGAGTTACAAAATCTTGATAAAGTTTTGTAGTAAATCCAGATTCAAACAGACGCCTTATAATCTTGTTTACAGGCGTTACCAACGGGGAATATTTTTTGAAATATAAGAAAACTGGGCTTTCGACTATGTTTTGTGAAAGGGCGTGTACCCGGATATTATGGTTATTCATCATGGCTTCTCTAGCGAAGGTAGAACTAGTAGCTATTGCAAGCTCCTGTCCAGCGCTTATATTGGATAAAATGGAAGAGAGCTCAGACATATTAAAAATACTCCATTTGTTATATATGTCAGGCTCATCAATATAGAAGTCCTTTAAACCTACGCCACCTCCATATTCATAATTAGCATTTATTACCTCTTCAAGAGTTTCAAAATCTTTTTCATACAAAGGGGTTTTCAAAGCACTTATAAGACAGGCTTGGTAGAAGATCCGTATCAGAAAACAATACCAAATCCAAGAAATAAGTATTTGAAGATGATGCCGCTGTGTAGGCAGTTTGTTCGTCGGTTGACCCATGCATATCATCCACGAATAAAACACTAGACTTTGACGAACTCTGGTGAATCTGTAACATCGAATGAAAGTAACAAATATCTTTGATTTTACAACAAAGGTGAAGGCAACTATTAGTGTAAAAGTTGCCATAACAGCAATGTGAGTAGAGGTCCGAAAAGGACTCCATAGTTTAAGGAAGGAGGGTTTCAGACTTGCGCGTCTAGTATACCAAGTCAAGTATACTGCTCCGTAATCACGAGACAGCTGAAAGTTTGTGGATCTTGTAAGAGTAATTGCAGCCGATGTCATCGAGAAATTGGCCCGGTCGTAGAAGGCTTCGCCTAAAGCACCGGTCCACGTGCCGGTTGCATCTAGTGAACCCCATCCGTAGCCATATTCTGGAGTCTTTACTTGTAGACTTGCGTTCAAACCCTCGATTATAAGAAGAAGCAGGCTACCATCGACACCAGAAGTCATGGTTTTGTTGTGTATGGTCATAAGAGGCTTTTGAGCAAACGTTGAAACAATGATTGGACATTTATGAAGGTTTTGCAACTTATGCGGAAACATCATACTGAAACTAGCATTTATATTTTTTATCTCAACTGCACGTCCGTTTCTGCATACACTTCGGTCCAAGTAGTACGTGTAACAAACAACTCTTCTATTTCTACTCTTGATAAATATAACATTAATTACTTTGTGGTTCCAGAGTATCTGCATCGCAGTGTCTTCATCACAGTTACCAGCTCTTCCAGAGTGACAGATAATTATGTATTTTCCAATATTATAGAACTGCTGAGTATCCATCCATGCCAACATATGCTCCATAGTTGTTGTGTTAGGTGTAAATAAAACATATTGACTAATACAGCCAGCATTTTGTGGAGAACCTTTTCCATTTGTAGATTGAATGTTGAACGAGTACTTCTGAAAAAAAGTTGTTATGCCGCAAAGCATAGTGGTGTTCAGAAATATAAGAGTTGTTAAATGCCATTTAAAGTTCTTTAATGCAATTTGGGCTGCGGTTTCCGCTATTTTATCAGCCACATGGCAATGTGTATTCATACTCATTTGTTAACATACAGTAAATAATAGTTGCCTTTAAACGTTTTTTACATACATTGGATCTCTATCTCTAATCTTTAAATAGTGTAAAACTAAATCGTCACCCGCGTCTGTTTGTAGATATACCTACCAAATCTAGTTCAATCCGCAAACTTTTAGACCACGCAAAATTTTAAATTCAATCAAACTTTATGGGACATTATTTTATTTTTACTGAGAAGAAACCAATCGTAGTCATTACATTAATAAAATACCTAACCGAACTGTAAAACCTCGGGCGAGGCACTAGTGATATTACAATAGTGGCTCAATCCATTAACGTAATTCTGTATTACCGATTATGTAAATGTAGTTATTATATGTAAAAGTACCTAATGGTAGTCATAAATTTGTCATTATTTGGCTTACCATTACCGAGTGAGGTTGGAGATATAAAGATATGACACTTCTTTTCGTGTGATGAATATGCCCTTCACAGCCAAGGCCGAGCCGCCCATACGTGCGATGTGTGCGGCGCACACAGGCGCCTAAGCAAGAGGGGCCGCCGGATTGTTTTTATTAATACAACATAGTTGAAAAAAATGTCTAAACCGACTAAAAAAGGCGCTTCATAGGTTTCGCACACAGGCGCTGCTTAGGGTCGGCGCGGCCCTGTTCGCAGCACTTATTCATCTGGCATTTTTAAGGCCCCTGAAGTGGTTCCCATAGCATACGAAAATAGACTTAATTTAGCAACATTACAACTTAACACGGCTTTACTAGATGGTATTTTCCGAAGACTGATAAAGGTAGGTATACCTACTTGAACTGTGCTGCCAACAGCTGTAACGTCATTCGATTACCATTGGCTTACGCAATAGCCCCGCTGGTAGTGGCCCCAGTGACAGTTTTATCAAAAACAAAAATATCAAGTTCGTGGAGGTCCCTTACCATTTTTAAAATTAAATATTTCATTAGGTTGAAATCTATGAAAATGTCTTTTTATAATGAATAAGATGTGCAGTGATAATCAGCCTGTAGAATCTTCATTTGGCCTTTAAAATGAATACATATTCTATCGATTGATATATTTTCTGCTCCACTTGACGCCTACTATTGTAATACATTAAATTGTAGACGTAGTTATAAGTTCAACAGGATGCAGTCTTCCCGTTTATATTAATTTGCGGCACTCCAGTAAATTCTTTAATTAATTCTTGCGCTCGGCTACTATTAAAACTAGGTACCTACCTATCCAGAAAATCTTAAATTGAGCAAGTACTATGTAGTGCTATGCAGGCTCTATGTTATTTACCAATATACTATCGCGCTTTAAATTGAATACTTTTTGATTTATTCGGGTCTTATAGGTAATGACTGCCTGCGATAAAGATCAATGTAACTCGGTCGAAACGTCGGGAAATACAGAGAGAAAATCAGTTTCGTTTTTGTGGCCTATTCCGTTTTTCCACCCTGAAACGGCAAAATCGGAAAATGATTTCTGGATAGGTAGGTACCTTCTATTCGTTTGTAAAGCTTTAGGTAAAAATAATAATAACCTTACATTTATTATTCATTTCAAATTGAAACCTTCAAATTAAATACAATAGCAGTCCTACTTTAAAACCTTCTACAATTTACAAAATTCTAATCTTTATCTACATTTTTATAACCACGCATCATCCTTGTATCGCTTCATCACTTCCTTCTGTCCGTAACCATCTGTGAGAACATAGCTACAAGTAAAAAACTAGGGTAGTTCATTTCCTTGAATAAATCTATCTTCCCAAATTCATGCCAACTCATTTATAGGACATTTATTTTTGAAACCATAGATACAAAGGCGACAATTTAAATCAGCCTAAACGTAACAGTGACCTTTAATACAATTGATATTTGGTGACGGTAGTTTACCAAAATTTCAGAAGAACTTGTTTGAATTAGTTAAGCAAGAGAGGAGGCAGTTCACATGATGAGTGATCACCGCTGCCAATATACATACACAATCACATCGGTTCCTGGCCGCCGAGAACTCTAGTAAATTTATAATAATGTTACTTTAAATATTAGGGTTTACCCTGTATTTTCTGGCGTAGATGTGTTCTAGTATAAATATTGTTGTAGAAATAAACCATCCAGTAGCCAAGATCACTTAACACCCTGTAAAGTGACCTGTGTTTATGGCTTTACTGTTATTTTCAAGTTTATGAATCTGCATTTTTGCAGCGTAGTCATTGTATAACTTTAAGGGAAACCCTGCTTCGATAAGTCTTCTCAAGATCCTATTTACAGGTTGAAGAAGTGGGGAAAACTTTTTATAGAATATGGACGCCGGACTTCTTAAAATCCGTTTACGTATTGCATGTATACAGATCCCGTTGTCTTTTACAATTGCTTGTGTTACAGCTAGATTTGTTGCAAAAGCCAATTTCATACCTCTTGATATATTAACAAGAATTGAAGGAATATCTGCGGGTGTATAAATTTTCCATCCATTGTAAACTTCTGGGCTGTCCATGTAAAATTCTCTCAGAGCCAAGACTCCTCCGAATTCGTAGCCCGCTTCCATAATTTCTTCAATAGAGTCTAAATCTTTTTCGTACACTTGGTTTTTCAGAGCACCTATTAAACAAGCCTGATAGAAAGTTCTTATCAAAAAGCAATACCATATCCAGATAAATACGAAGCGCATATGGCTACGCTGGACAGGCAGTTTATAAGCGGGCAAGCCCATACAAGTCAACCATGAATAAAATACTATACTACGACGAATAAAACCGTCATTACATCGGCCTACGAATCTCATACATAGTTTTGTTTTAAGCATTACAGCACAAGTAACTACGGCCAGGAAGGTTATAATCACAGCTAGGTGTGTCGTTGTTTGAAAGGGGGTTAACAATTTCAAGTAAGACGGTTTCAAAACTGCGCAGCTAGTGAACCACTTCATGTCTAGAAAGTTATAGTCAGAAGACAAATGAAAATAGAGATATCTACTATATGTAATAGCTGGTGATGTCATGGAGAAGTTGGCCCGGTCGTAATACACGTCACCAAGAGAACCAGTCCAGGTACCATCGGCCTCGAGCGATCCCCATCCGTACCCATTCTGTGGCTTCATCATACGAAGACTTGCATTCAATCCTTCTAATATAAGCAGCAGCAAGTCACCGTCAGCACCCGAGGGCCTTAAATTCTGGTCAAAAAACATGTAAGGTTTCTGATAAAATGCAGATACTATAAGAGGGCACTGATATAAGTTCCTTAACTTCGGTGGAAACATTAATTTACAGCTCTTGTTTAAATCAGCGATACAAGAATCTATTGCCTTTAATTTTACTGCTGGTCCATTTTTGCAAAACTTTTCTTGGAAATAGTACGTGTACCCCATCACGGTGTTGTTTTTGGCGAGTAAGAAAACAACGTTAATTATTTTGTGATTCCAGAATAGATCCATCGCGCTATCCTCGTCACAGTGGTCCAACTCTTGAGATTGGCATATAATGATGTATTTACCGATGTTATAGAACTGTTTCATGTCCATCCATGTGATCAAATGCTCCAAGTTAGCGGTGCTGGTTGCGAATATGACATACTGGTTGACAAGTCCAGCTCTATATGGTGTGTAGAGTCCATTACCCATCTGCACAGTTTTAGCATAATTACTAAGAAAGGCATCAACTCCACATAGAAAAGTTGTGTTGAGAAACAACAATGTAGTGTGATGCCATTGAAAGTTGTACAGGGCTATTTGAGCTGCTGTCTCGGCTAGTCGATTGCCTGACTCGGTACATTCAGTAGGTAAAATCATGTCAATTCCAGCTTTCATGTCGATGATAGCGTGTTATTAACATAATAGGTACAGAGCGACCGCGGAACGTTTTTACCGAACACAAAGTCGGTCACTAATGTGTCAGATGTAATCAGTGCTTTTGTTACGAGCAATCACATAAATTATGAAAATGCTTTTATTTAAACACTAGAACTAAATATAGTGACATTTGATAAAAGGTTAAAATAATTGTGTGTACTACAAGAAAACCACTTACGTAGCTGAAAAAAATTATATTTTATGAGAAATTATAATTTACAATATTTCATACACAGGCATCCATCTTCAGTCGGAACTTAAGCTAAAATTCTCACAATCTCACGCAAAAGGTAAAGCAACGTTAGACTATAATATAGTTTAGCAATATTTTGTGTATCATCCCAATCGTTAAACAAAGGGTATAATTAGACTGACTTCAGTTCATATTTCACTATGGAAGATACACGGCGTCCGGCGCGACGACACGTGTGGCGCAACCCTAAACCTGATATTTAAAACTATCATCAATAAAATGCATATAGGTACTTTTTGCTATGTTCTCTTTGCAAACTATTCAATTCAGGATAAACTTCAATTCCATTCGCTGGGTGTAAATGTGGACGTTTAAGATACTTATATTGTAAAAATATCAGTCTGTAAAAGTTTGAAACACTATCTAGTATTAATCTCGTATGATAAGTCACCCAGTATGGTTTTACGATATTTAAATCAACAAAAACGCTTATTTTTTATATTACTTAATTTATTTAGTTTGAGGGTTGACGTCACAGTGTTTATCCGTTTTACATTGTTATTGCGCCTGGTCTAAACCCGCAATATTGCAGTACAAACAAAAAATAGTTCTTATGTCCTGTACATATAAGGAGATTGCACGTAAAGTCGTGTTCACACTGAGCGACTCGGTTAGTAGTCGCAAACGCTATAAGTGAACACATCAAATTTACATAAATATATTGGCACATAAACTATTCTAAATACAAAGAAAAACTGTTAAGTAGCTCTTAGTTTTTGAATTTAAAGTACTCATAAATGCGTTTAATACAATTTAAACAACCACAACTCAAGAAAACACAACTATAATTCGGAACTATTAGATTCACATACAAAAGGGCATGCGCACGCGATTAATATATAATATAAATAATTTCGCTCAGTGTGAACCCGCCTTACAGGAAACATCAATAAGAAAGAATTCCAATATTGTGCGCTAAGTTTCCATTTCACATATTTTGAGCATATCAGACAGCAGATATATAAAGCATACAGTTTTGCTATTGACAAAGTCCGATGACGTCATCACCCACATTCACATACAATAGAAAATTAAGACACAACAACGAAATAAGTTAATAAGTTATCTCCATATTGAAACTTTGTTTCTTACTATACACAAATAAACTAAACACGAAGCAACACACTAAAATAAAGCATCGTAAAATATAAAAATGCTCTCAAATATATGGAAAACGAAAAATATATAATGTATTTATTCTTTGTGCTTGACTTAAACGTTACATATTCCAAGTATGCCAATAGCAAAACTCGCTACGGATCTGTCAGCTCAATTCACTCAGCACATTTAGACCCAAATGTACAATATATTACATCCAAGTGGTATAAGCTTTCGTGCAAAAAACATCAGTATCGGTTTTTACAATTCACATCCCGCTTTCCTGGTATTCCCTGGGTTTCGAGTAAAAAAAGTTTTTTTTTATTACAAATGCTTCAAAAATGTCCTTAAACTACATTACCGTAGTGACGTCATAGTATTCGACGTATGCCTAGCTGCAATCTCGTATTGCGGTTACCATACTAACCAAATACAACGGACCACCTGCTTAATATAAAGCCTACAGATAACGTAAAATATTTTTATAATTTTTTCAAGTCAATTCTTGTAGAAAAACACCACTTTTTATTTTAAATATAAACAGCTTAAATAATAACATACAATATTTCAAGTAACAAAAATTCAAATGTACAAAAGTAACGTAAATCTTTAAATTATTTAAATACAATAATTTTATAAATATTTTAAGCGGATGTAACATAATAAAGATTGTTGGTTTGAATGTGGGACGGCGGGCGGGAAGTGTTGAACTATATAAATTGTTAAATAGTGCCATTTAGTCCGCCCCCGGCCCAAACCGTCATTCGATAACTTAAATAAATACAATTTGTACGTGGAAACATCCCTATCGATACATTAGTAGGTCCAGTCTCGATCTAGAGGATGTCATACAAACGAATATGTTCATTGGACTAGTTTGTTCAAGAATCCCTCATCCAGCAATCTGGACATCAAATTGTATGCTAATGTAGAAAGATATTATGGCAACAAACTTTACAAAATTCCTAAAACAATGACTAAAAGCATCACATGGTAAGGCCAAGACTCACCATGCCTTTAAAATGCACAATTTAATAATCACCGATACAGACACATACATAAATTGTGAATAACTTCATCAATAAAAAAACATGTCAAAAGAACTGTGACTCCCGATCCACATCCACTCTGTCTGGATCTTGGTTTCCCACCTGTTTTTCTATTTGGGTTAAATGACTTACATGCTATCCTTACTTTTCTCATTAAACATTTTAAGGTGAATAATTTCGTCCATCCGAGATGTGACGCCGTGAACGCACACCCCCCCGCGGACAATGATGTTGTATATAAATGTGTTACACACACAATCACAGTTTGTGTCATGGCGCTTAAACCAGGTTGTATTCCTTTAGGTTGGATTGTAGGATCGTATCCTTAACTGCCGCAAACACGAAGCGAATGTTCTCGGTGTCTGCAAATTATATATAAATATCGTTAATTTTTACATGTAGTTTCAGACAAGTACAGAAAACAAATAAAAAGGATATGCAAATTTACCTTTCCAGTCCCTACCTGTTACAATAAAACCAAAATCACTGCATTTTATTTAATTAGAATCATTTCACTATTAACGATCTTATAGGGTGCGTAAGCTCGTCATGCCATTTTTCCATAACAAAAAACAATAAACATACGTAACATTAAACTTTATTAATCAGCAACAAATAACAAACATGCAGTGAGTGTCACATGCTAGGCTAAATTAAACTCCTTCAGGGCAGATTGCATTATCGTATCTTTGACGGCACAGAATACCAATTTAATGTTTTCCGTGTCTTTAGAAACATCCAAGGCAGCATGCGAAATAACAAAATGCATAAAAATAAAATTGTTAAACATAAAATGTAAATGGTTAGTTGCATTATTAGACAAAAGGAAAGAAAAGTATGCGACATCGATTGATTTACTTTTATATAAAACTTATTATCAACGGCCAGTTACTGTACTCACATAGAAATGCGATATTATTATGAACATGTAAGTCCTATGTAGTTTAGTTCATATTTTAATTCCGGCTTCTTTGGCTTTCATTTAAAAAAATGGAGAAACTAATATTATGATCGCGATATCGTCAAATTCAGACACATACATAATCTATAACTAGATTAGGGGAAGAAAAATTTGTTTTAAACTATTTCTAGAAGCGTAACCTTAAATTTACAACTGTACTTTAAACCAAAAACACCTAATTATGTTTTGTCTCTGTAATGTTTATGTGAGAACCCCAAAACCTAACCACACCAAACAATATTTCCGCTTTAAATGCATCAGTTACTTATAACACTTTGCCAATTTAGTTATCTAAATAGTACATGTATTAGTTCCACTGTTTCCGTGCTGTAATTTGTAGTTCACTGAGGCCGGCGTTGACCTGACCTACTTCACGACATGAAGGTTAGGTTAGATATAATATTCATTATATTGAAAGTTCTGCATTTTACGGTAGGGAAGTGAGTGAAGCAATTGCATTAAATTTTATACTCAACCACCAAAGAGGTAATCAATTTGGTAATAAATAATATTATCTTTTTAAAGTTAAAAAGAAAAGGTATATTATTTTTTTATTACAAATAAGAACGATAGGCTCTTTTGCTGTGGCTGCTTTTAGAAACTGCCAAAGTGTAAATTTAATGCTTAAATTGTAGCACTTTCAAGAAATAACGTTTTTTTTTCATAATTATGAATTCTCTATTTGAATTTTGAACATCTTAACTTGAAAAACTTTACTCTGTACTTTTGGCACATGTGAAGCATGGTAAATTATAGAGTTCCTCTTATTAAATCAGTGTCGCATACTTTTATATCTACTATTTGCAAATATATTTAAACCATGTATCCAATCTCTAACAGGCTAAATAAAAAAGTTGTCAAAGGCTACGGCCAACTAGGAAAAAAAGGCTATTAAAAATATTAAATATTTATGGCCATGTTGAGTTAACCTTTATAGAAACCCAATGCAAGTCAATCTTTTAAATAAAAAATATTTAACTATATTAGTTTATAGATATAAAAATGCTAGCATGCTACGCTACTAAAGTTTACGACAAAAGTAAGCAACATTCAAATGCAAACAGATTTTTCAATCCTCGAATATAATATTCAAAAATTGTGGTATATTTACACTCCTTGTTAATTTTATGATTATAATTACAAACACATGATTTTATAGTAAGTACTGGTAAGAAATACAACACGTGTCAAAAAAAAGGATTGAAAAATCAGTTCTAAATCTACAAATGCTGACAATTTACCTACAGTAAACAAACAGTTAATACTTTGAACAACTCTTACCTCGATTCGGCGAAGTAAAAGAGAAATCTCCAACAAAAATGCAGTGATTTTGTTAAGAACTAAATAATCACGAGTATAAATTAATTATTAACTAATGGCACATTGAAGTCCTGGGCTCGAAAACGTAAGACATTAGTTTATCTTTAATCTGAACATTGAACGAAATTAAATTTATTTACCAGTGTCTTGTTACATGTGTGTCATTGTCGATATTTTTCATACTTGTTGAGAAAGTTTATAATAAAATAAAAACAACTTGAAAACTAGATCATAATGTCAATTGAATTAAAATGGAATCACTCGAAAGTTATTCTCGTATTCAAAGATCACTTTATCAAAGTAAATGAATCAAAAATCAGAACAGAGGCAAAGTTCTTTTTGCGTTCTCGTAGATACACAAGCATACGGCGTATGTGTGTTTGTCTGTTAGACACTTTTCTTATCGTATGATGAAATGCATTATCATCACATATTCAACTAGTTTTCGCGTTTGGGAACAGTCGTTGAAGGTTTCTGAAGTGGTCCTGTAGATATCACTCTAATGATAGGATTTTCACACTTGCTGTTTAATTCTCAACATGATTAGATAAAAATAGTTTCAGCTCGCTCGGCCAATAAACAATCGGCTGACAATCTCGATTTAATACGTTTAAAATGCTTAATTTGAGAAAATGTGACAATGAATTTCCCATTGATTTTATTGATTCAGAATTTAAACCTTACTTAATTACTTGAAATTAAACTAAACTAAATTAGATAAGAATTTTGCATTCGCCTTTGAGGCTTTGTCTCTGTTCCGATTTTTGATTAATGTGGCCATAGTTTGCATATTTGGTCATTATTATGTGTTCTTAATATACGTAGTGTAAAAAAAGACTGCTTCCGAAAACAAAAACGAGGCATTGCTAGAAGGGTTATGGTAATGTTTAGAACAAAATTTGCATATTGATAGTATAATCAAATTCCGCCATGATTTCAAATTAAATACTGTTTTAATGTAATTAGCAATATAAATAATTTCAAGCGGCGAATATGACTTCAATCTTTGATAACTTTATAAAAGCTTTTATTTAGTTTGACTTGTTTAAATTGAGTTTTCTGGGTATACGGTTGGTGAATTTAGTTACTATTAAGCCTCAAGCTTTTGGTTTCCGTCTTCGGAAGTGGTCTTCCCCCCCCCATGTATGTATGTGTATGTGTGTGTATATATGTGTGTGTGTGTGTGTATGTATGTATGTGTGTGTGTATGTGTGTGTGTGTGTGTGTGCGTGTGTGTGTGTGTACCGACCGGTGGCGCAGGTGAAGTGCGAGTAGATGATCTTCTCGGCGTCGGGGTTGAGGTCCACGAACATGCGCAGGATGAACTCGCGCGCCGCCGTCGCCTCGCGCTGCGGACCTTTGTAGGGGAAACACTAGCGTACTACTACCGACTGGCTTTGTACATACATTACTGTATATGTACTTTGTTTTACTGACTGGCTTTGCACACACATGATACAGTTTGAATAAATGTCCAGAATAACGCACCAATTATGAGACCCTAAAGTAAGTGTACCACACAATGGACCAGGGGAGAATCTAGTTACACCCAGACGCAAGCCAATTTCGAAAAAGCATTTGGACGAAATTGGTCCGACCCGGGGATCGAACCCGGGACCATCCGCTTAGCAGTCCGGTAAACCGCTGCACCGCAGAGGTCGTCATACAAGCTATATTATACTGAACTGACTGGCTTTGTGTGGTAAACTTAATGAAAGTGATGGGAAATAAAAGAGGGTAGTCTAGCGATACAAGGGCCTTGGTCCGATTCAGACGAATAACGCTAGGACATTAATACGTGAGTTTTCTCGTTACAAATCGCAAGCAGCGCTAACTGGCGCTAAATATAGCTGTCAACACAACTCTGGACAACGTGCCGTTACTTGATGACAAATCGGAACGCAGCCTAGTCAGAGTAAAGTAAACTGTACAATGTTTGGCAGGCAATTATTTATTTATTGATTTTTTTAAAAGATAAGGTAATTGCCATGCCAATAATTAAATAATTTGCTCTACGAGAATCTTTAAAACATTCTAGCGCCTTATAACTAGCGATAACACTTCTTAACAATACATTTTTGTATCAGACTAGCTTACAACTTCAAACCACATCACAATTGATTTAAATAAATAAAACCTGTGGCAGTGGTGAAGTGAGAGTAGCAAGAGCGGTCTGGGTCGGGATTCTCTTTTAGATATTTTTTTAGAATATACTCCATTGCGGGCGGCGGGTCGAATTTGGGACCTTATACCGTAAATGCCTTGTTAATATGGTTAGGTTTAATGTCGTTATCCAAATTGGTTCAGTGAAACGTTTTGTATTAAAAATGTTTATACCATATAGGTGCATCAAAAGTATTTTCTTAATATTAATTGTAAATGTTTTGTTAACTATTACATCATTTTTTCTGTTTGTTCTACTATACGATCATTACTAAACTTATTTTAACGGATTGAGATGCTTATTTAAAATTTTATTTCTTATTAAGCATATTATTAGGCATGAAAAACAGTTTCATTTAACCTTATATTATTTTGTTCGTAACTCCAGCCTAGCGCAATGCTTATATCTATGTAAAATTTCTTAGTACATGTATATTATACTATCTCTACCATTATATCTATCTATCTATACACTTACTAGTTGACCCAGCAAAACTTCTTTTGCCATATTAAAAAAAGGTTACAACAACCCTTATCACTTAGGGGTATAAAAAATAGATAGTAGCCGATTCTCAGACCTACTGAATATGCATATAAAATTTGCTAAAAATCGGTAAAGCCGTTTCGGAGGAGTAAGGTAACTAACATTGTGACACGAGAATTTTATACAGAGTTTTTGTAATTAGCGGATCACCTCTTGCAGGCGGCTTCCTTACATGAATCTCAATAACATTTGTTCTACGACTTTTTGCAAAACTTGATAATTAACACAAAAACCAAAAAAACAAAAACAAATTTGCGCGCTCTGTTATTTATAACTCTGTATTTTGTAAGAAGTTCCTAAACCGCCCCCCTACCGCGTAACTAGCGTCGATTTGAACTCGACGTCGACAACTGTTTTCATTGGCTAAATTGTTAACAACGGCGGGTCTCTAGCCAATGAAAACAGTTGTCGACGTCGAGTTCAAATCGACGCTAGTTACGCGGTAGGCCCCCCGGTCGCCCCCCCCGTCGCCGCGCCTGCCACGCCAGTTGCGTGCGCGTAGAGTATTGTACCGTTCAGAGGCATCTAATATTTTTTTATAGAAAATCTTTTTTTTTTAAATATTAATTTTAATAATTATTCGTTGGTTAAATGTTGTTGGGATTGATGTAGAAAAGCTGCCTACAAGAGTTGATGCGCTAATTAGAAATAACCCTGTATATAAGATAATGTAAAACGTGTCAGTGTATGTATCTGTGTAAATTACCGTCATATTCGGGGAAGTAGTCGACGAGGTGCGAGTACATGATCTTCTCCTCGAGCAGGTCCTTCTTGTTGAGGAACAGGATCACGGACGACTGCTGGAACCACGGGTACGTGATGATCGTCCGGAACAACGCCTTCGACTCTTCCATCCGGTTCTGGAATATCACAGGTCTATTTATACGAGTGCTTTTACGTATATCGCGGTAATCATTACATAGTATAAATCCAAGTCGCTAATTCTGTCTGTTTGTATGTTTGGCTTCTAACTCCTCCTTAAGTACGTAACGGATTTAAATGCGGTTTTCTCCATATTTTAGGGTATTTATTCATTAAAATTTGTAAATAAAGAACGTTACGAAAAAGTTTTTTTAAGTTAGCAATAATGCAAGGGTTCGCGAGCAAGTCGGCAAAATTACACCATTGCGAAGCGTGGGCGGGTCGCTCGTAGCATATAAAATCCAAAATGGATCGGCGATCCTGCGATCCGCGATCCAAGATCGTGATGCGTGGAGCATGGATCGTCCGGTGTGGATCTGACTGATCCAACAGCAATGCCTGACCAAAAACCGACAACGCATGGATCACACGCGGCAAGTATCGTCCGGTGGGGATCCGGCTATTGACCCGCCCAGGCTTCGCAATGGTCCCCCCCCCCCCCCCAAGGGATCGCGCCTTGCCGCGGCGGGGGGGCTTAGTACCCCGTAGCAAGCCAGCTACTGGGGGAAGCTAAGCGGTCCCACAAGGGGCTGGTCGTGAGGTAGACCGGCCCACGAGAGGGGGGCTGCTCCTGCTGGGCGGGAGCCCAGCGTGCTGATGCGCCCGGAGGGGAGGCTCTGGCCGGGCTCGGCCCGGTCAGTTGCACCCCAGGAGGGGAGGCTCCAGCAGGGCCTTTGGCCCTCGTTCTGTTGAGCGCCCAGGGGGGTAATCGTGGGGGGTCGGGTGGTGCGGCGTGGCGGCCGCGGCATCCGATCCTCCGCGATTCGGATTGGAGGTGGTGGGCTGAGGAAGGGGTGGTGGGAAAACCCCTCTCCTAGGCCCAGGGCGGATTCGGCGGCGCGCCACTGTCCCCGCAGTGGCGCGTCGGCGACTCCAGCCGGTGAGGCCCCAGGTCGGCAGACGGCCGAAGACCCTGGGGAGGTTCCCAAGCTGCCGACACAGGGCAAGGTCGGTAGCCAATCAAGGGAACAAGAGGGGGTAGGCGCGCCGCGGTTGTTCCAGCGCGCCTCCAAACTTGAGGGGGCTGCCTCGGTGGCCAGCCGTCGGTGGGTTCGCGGCGAACAGACCTTTACAGGACATTCCCGCGTCCCCGCCATTATACGACGGCCAGTAGGACAACTCCAGGTTTTTAGTCGGTGCGAGCCCGACATAACCCGTCTCCTTTCCCTGGAGGGGACGGGTATGCGTAGGCATTTTCCTGGACAAACAAAAAAAAAAAAAAAAAGGCTTCGCAATGGTGTAATTTGGCTAACTTAAAACATATTTTTCTATAAGTACTTAATTTACTAATTTAAGGAGAAAAAATTGCTTTGAGAGGTCGAAAACAGCGTTAAAATTATTCGTTAAGTGCTTTAGGAAGAGGAGGTTTGACAAATATTCAAACAGACACGACGTAGCGACTTTGTTTTATATTATGTTATGATGATAATGATGAACCCGCAATTATATCGGTGTTGAAGCCGCATTGCTGGCCATTGAGAAATTAGACAACGGATTTTCATCTTGTAAAGTAAAAGATGATGGATTCCCAAAGAGAATTGGCCATTAATTGTTCGCTTTTAAAAGCTATTGTAACTATAGCAAAACTAATTTTGTTATTAAACCAGTAACTAATAAATAAGTTTTATTTCCGGGTCGGTCAAATTTAGCTCAATTTCTGCGAATTTATGTCAGCAACTAAATTTTCCCCTATATGGTGCAACTTATTAAAACAAGTTATCTCTCAGTTTGGGGACACTCAATTAGTGTGATATCCCAGTAATTACTTTAATTTTTTATAGGTGGGTGCTGTTATGTGATTGTGGTCTTTGGAAAACCAACAGACTTTGCAGCGGGAAACTGCATTTAATAAGGAAAAGCCCAAAAAACTATTTGTCAAAAGTATGCAATTTCCGTGATAGAACATTTGTTAGGTTTAAATCAATGTAACTGTTTTAAATGGAAAGGACAATATAAATAATTTTAATTTATCCTGCACTCAAAATAACGATATTTCAATTACTCATTTTCCTATGAACTTGCATTGCCTACGTGACTCTTTACATAATATATGATTATAAGCTTATAGATACACAATATTCTAGATTTATATTCTAAATGGTTGGCTATAGATTAAGAACTTTCTAGATAGATGATTGAACTTACCTCGTTTTCCGATTCGAATAAAATTTGATCATATTCACTAAGAGCTACTAAGAATATGATTGATGTGACGTTTTCAAAACAGTGGATCCACTTCCTTCGCTCCGATCTTTGGCCCCCGACGTCCACCATTCTGAATTTGCATTAGAAACAAACGTTAGTATCGGTTTGTGATTGTTTTAAAAATTACATCTTAAAAATAAATCAAATCGAGTCTAAATACCAGATTGAAAAGGGACTTGACTAGAAAAATATTACTAGCTTTATTTCCTTTTCGATCAACTCTTATTTTATGAATGAGACACACAAATAAAAAATATATATTCAAGAAATATAATCAAATAATTATGTAGCAATAATTTTGATTCGTAACAGGAATTAAAAGACTTCGAATAGTTTTAATAAAACTGTTTGGTTCAAAGGTACACCTCTTTAAAACATACTTTTTGTATTAAATTCTAGTAGTCAATCGAAGATTTATCTTAAACCGTTCAGCGGTTTGTCTTAGGACAAAAACACACAGACTTATACATAATACCAAAACCCACATAAGAAGAACAAATCAACAAATCCTGCAGAAATTTCTAAGAAGCGTTATTCCATACATGCATTAAGCCGAAGGTATAAGCAACCAAGTATTTAGCTTCCATTTCTACCCGTAATTAGTAATTAGTTAAGGAAAACAATGTGCTATTAATAATAAACTACTAATATGATTACTCACACAAAGCGGTATGTTTGATTCTGTAATCGAAAGAACATTCATAAACAAGCCAAGTTTTCATAATAAGAAAGGATTCTCTTTATGACAGAAACTATGATATTTTTAAACAAACCACCAACACTTTAGCGATGTCATTAAAATACGAATACTAATAATTCGAGCGGGATTAGGAACTATAAATTACAAAAGGGATCATACTTTACATTCTTTACCATGGGTTTATATAGGCTTCATATAGATGTATAGCAGGGGTTGCGACTCAAAATTAACGCAACATACCTAAATATGATCCCGTCAAGATCGAATGGATACTCTAGAATACCGGTAGTAGGCTGTCGGGCACGCAAGATATCTTGCTCAGTAGGCAAGTAATCTTCCTTTTCGATACGTGCCAAATCGCTCAAGTAACTGAAATACACGGCATGCAGGCTAATGACTTTGTATTAAACATGCATTTAGTTAGGGTGACAAATATGCAACAAACAGTTATAACACTAACAAGGCAGACTTGTCCTGAAAATAAAAGATAAACCAAAAAGACAACGTAGTGTTACAACATCCATGCAGTTTGAAGCGAAGCATGCAACGGCCGTTTCGTGTGGTTACCTAAATCGTATTTCTTCCAAATCAAATGGATATTCTATAATTCCTGTAGTAGGAACTCGCACGCGAAGAATGTCTTGCTCTGTTGGTAAGTAGTTCGGTAGAGCAATGCGGTCAATCTCCTGCAAATAACTAAGGAAAAAAGGCACCTCTCAATCGATTTTCTATCACTGTTATACAAAAATATACAACCTGAGTTATTTGTACAGTTTTTATTGATAGTTTGTGCAATCTTTGCTAATAAAACAACATTATAGTGATGTCGGCGCGACTTCTCAGTTCAAAGGGTTACATTTCGACGAATCAAGACTGACATAGATAAACAAAGATATACGACAGACAAAACAGAATGTATCTGCGTTGAGTCGAAGTATAAACTTGGGCGTCACGTCAGATCACTTTTATCTTTTACTCAATCGTTTGGTTGATAGTCGCGGCATACCACGGGTTAAATGTAACATTACGTGCCAGACGTAAATTTCATATTCATTTTAATGAGTCATTTGTTTAGCTACAAGCGATTTGAGGTAAACTGGTCAATAGGTAAAATACATCTTTTTAATATAAATCTTCTCAACTCTTAGCTTGCGTTTGATATTACTAAAATGTAAAGAAGTTTTGCTTCTTCGTTATTGATATTCGTTGTCATACATTAGCATTCTCCTAAACTTTAGGTTTCCCTCAATGTTGTTTTGGGGGTCCTATTGAAAATGTCTGGTTACTCAAACCTTACATTAACAAACCGATCTTCGTCTTCGCGAACACTAGTATCGATAGTCCTAGGACTTGACTCATAATGAGCTAGTTCCTAGCAATTCTGTACCAGTAACTTACTATTTGGCTGAGTCGGTGAGTTGGTATTCCCGCCTGCGATCGTAGCACTCCTGGATCCCCGCGTCGGCCCATAACGACTTGATGGCTACCACGTGATCGCTCTCAAACGTTGTCACGCTCTCGAAGTCGATCGCGGCTATCACCTCCGCCTTTTCCTACAAATCAATTCATTCCTAATTCAAATACTTCATCCACACTGGCCAGTGCAGTAAAAAGTTTTTCATACAATCATTTTTGACGTTTGTGACAGTTCTTTTATCTTTGGTACGTATAGAGGATTACAGTAGTCGCCGTTTGAAAGGCTTCAGAACCACGTGAGTGGAGCACTATTTATAGTGTAGGTTGCATTAGCGACGGGCAAGGGCGGCTTAAACCAAGGGCAATGCCACCTGTATGCGGAAATCTAACCCACAATTGTCTAAACTCAATAACACATTTTATGTGATCATAATAATTAAAATAGTGTAAAAATTTGGAAAATTCAATTAGTTACTTACTGAATTGGTCGGATCTCTATACTGTATTGTGAGAAGCTCCATGGCCCGTATCATACTCTGCATTGCCATAAAGATGTTTTGGTATACCAGCTTGATGAAACCACGCTTGTCGTCATCGCTGTAGCCTGACCCGTGGATGATTCTCATCTGCTTGATAAATGTTGATTTACCCGACTCGCCAGTGCCTGTCGCATAGAAAAACAAACGTTATTACATATATCGAATAGTCACATACATAGTGTTGATTCCAAGTTCAAACTCTCTTAACTAATCTATTAACGTTGCTGTTGCTTACTCAGCAGCAATAGAAGGCATTTAGTTTAGTGGTTTTAATATCAATGCTGCAATTGAGTATATTTTTGGGAGTTACAATAGTACCTACTTAAAATATTTAAGTTGGGTCGAGTTGAGCGAATCAAGTAAAAAATGGTAGGAGGCCTATTTTCTGCAGTTGACGTTTTACAACTGAAATATTGTTGATGATGATGGATGCAATAATTTAAAGTTTTTATAAAAAAACTAGCTCACACCGCAAAATTTTTTTGTCATATAAATAATTTTATAACTTAGGGGTATAAAAAATAGATAGTAGCCGATTCTCGGACCTACTGAATATGCAAATAAATTTTGGTAAAAATCGGTAAAGCCGTTTCGGAGGAGTAAGGTATCTAACATTGTGACACGAGATTTTGATATAATTATAAGATTACAGTGTTCAACGAACACATATTGGAATTGTTAGCTAATTTGTAAACAAATTTATGTTTTAAGTAGGAAGTTTTACATTTTAAACACCACTTCAATATTATTATTGCATTAAAGTTTTACTTAAAAATAGGTGAAGCTTCGAAAATTGCTAGCGCTACTAAAATTTTCGGGATATTTTTTCTTTAACTAAACTTATTACAAAAAAAAATACTATATTAGATCAACATACTTATAATGCCTATGAAGCAAAACCTTAATGAAATACGTCCTAATTTTCTATAAAAATGTGGGATTGAAAATACAGGAAACGCTAGGAGAAGTTATGTTCGAAAGATGTTAATTAACATAAAGATAACGTTCTTCGGAAGAAAGAAAAGAAAAGAAAAGTTTAAGTATATAAATATATTCCTTAACTAGTGGCCGCCCGCGACTCTGATCGCGTGGAAGTCGGTTTCCCGTGGGAATGAGCATTTTCCCGCGGTAAATAGGTACACTATGTGTTATTCTAATCTATTACCTATATTACCTACTGTAAAATTTACGTGAAAAAGTAACAAACATCCATCCATACATCCATACTTACAAACTTTCACGTTAATAATATGTATTATTAGGATAGTCTTAACTCTAAAGAGTTGGACATCCGGGTCCGTTTGTATGCGTTACCTGTCGCTCATAATAAATATGTTTTGAGTTTATTCGTTACGCAAAGATTACTTGTGGGCGAAATTCCATATAAAGTAATAAAAATTGCACTCATTCGAAGATTTAGCGGGTCACTTATCTATAGTATACTTAAATATACTAAATTTTGATGTTTAAGTTTAGCTATTAAGTTTCGATGTTATGGTTCCCTTATCTTTGGTGCTACTGAACAAAACAAGGTGTCACAAGTACAAAGCTACTTCATCTTGATGTTCTTAAAAACTTTGAGCCACCACAGAAATTAAGTGGGTAGATACAGCATGTGTACCATATAACAAAATACACTATTTGACATATGTACCTATTTAAAACATAACAATAGTTTTTTTATATCAAACAGACATAGTATGAGCCATTTCTTTAATCAATGCATGGAATTCAATGAAACAAATTAATTATGATATTTTACAAAAATACTAAAATGTAATGAAATGTTTTTAATCATTAATACACCTAAAAATTTTGTAGGTAATAATACCTACTGATAAAACATACTTATCCATTAGTAAAAATTAAATGTTATTTTAAACAATAATAAACTGTTATTCTAAATAGTGCGTGGTAGCCTAGTGGCAAAAGGAATGGGTCTACTATACCAAGGTTCCGGGGTTCAATCCCTACCAGAAATTTGGTTTTTTTTCAAATTATATACATGTTTATCACGCACTAACGGTGCGGGAAAACATCGAGAGGAAACCCATATGGCTGGATAATTATCCATCATGTGATCCACCAACCCGCACCGAGCCAGCATGGTGGATTACAGCTCAAACCCTCTCGCTATCCGAGAAGGAGGCCTGTGCTCAACTATGGGACATATAAGGCTATTATTTATTTATTTTTAAACAATAAACTAATTTATAATTGCATAAATAAATACTTTTAACACCTACATAAATAATAAAACTAAGTTTAAAATCTTATTACAAATTAAAAAGAGCATTTCCTTTAACACCTACATAAATAATAAATCTAAGTTTAAAATCTTATTACAAATTAAAAGAGCATTTCCTTAATCACCAATTTCATTGTTAATTGCATAAATTAAAGCATTTAAATGTGATGCTAAGAACTAATTATAGTAAGCTACTTACCTATTCTATTTAAAGTAAATATAAAAGTTTTTAAAAACATTTGATATTTTAGTGGTTTTAGTTCATGACTATTTTTGTCTGAGCTAGAGTTTGTAGAAGTAAAACAATTTAGAAAGGCGATGAAATCATTAGTAGATACCTACTTTAATATAATAACTTAGTTTTTTTACCACGCTTTTATTAGCTTGGGTTGTATCTATGTAATGGAATCTTTGAGCATAAATTTGACCGATTTCCAGAAGTTCGATTAATTTGAAACTTTGCACACGTATTAAGGACCGATGACAATGCAATAATTTAATAAGAGTTTCTCATTATCCTTATTAGGACCACCAGGATTAATAAATTCATCTTTAGATCCTTTTGTAGGAGAGTAAGAAAGACAAAGCTAGCGCGTGATCTGCGCCTTTCATCACTAATTGAACTAAAAAGTAGAAAATAAATAATATTTAGTTTAAAAACTAAAATACCACGCTTTTATTGCTAATCGAACTAAAAAATAGAAAATAAAATTTCAAATCGGAGTAAAAAGCGTGGGGTGCTCGATATAGTATGTAGAGAGTTATGAAAATGAAGTAAAATGCACCCCTCGCTTTTTACTCCGATTTGAAATTTTATTTTCTATTTTTTAGTTCGATTAGCAATAAAAGCGTGGTATTTTAGTTTTTAAACTATTATTTTTTAAGATGTAAATAGTTTATTTTTTCTTCTACTTTTTTTCTTTCCATAGTATTAATTAAAAAAAAAACATACCAGACCTATATGTGCAAGCATATTTTTTTAAATTTTCAGCTTGAGTTTCTCTACATGCAGCAAAGGATGATACAAACAAGAGGTTTAGTATACCTTCACCTTCATAAGGAACAAACAAATACAAACAAGTTTCGGTATTGCTAAGAAAAGATCTGGTCGCCATCAGCAACACAATGAAGAGCAATAAAATATGTAATAACTATCTAAATATGAAACTTATCATTTTACTATATTGCTTGAATTTAAATTTTAAAAGTCTGACTTATTAACAAATAAAAATAGCAAAAAGTAATTTTAAACTGATATTATGTACAAAGATAAATAGTTTCAGTAAAAAATGTATGCCTATAAATATTAATAACTATCTAAATATAAAACTTATCATTTCACTAAATTGCTTTTGATTTAGCACTGAGTAATTCTAAATATTTTAATTGAATAAGTTGAAAGATTTATTGTAGTTTCAGTAAAAATTGTATGCATAAATAATAAATTTTATAATGCCCAGTAGTAGGTTGGTTTATAAATGTATTTTATGGTTCATATTGAGATTCTGCTAAATCTACTTTTAGGCAAGACTTTTAATGGGAGAAGCACATATTACAATGTATTTTCTGATGTAGTGAAAAATAAGGCTACTTAATTAATGTATTAATAGTATGTTAAGAATAGAACATGTTTATTCAATTTCATAAGCGATTTTTGTCCAATTTAAGTTAATAAGTTTGGTAAGTTTCAGTTTTTCTTTTTAAATGTAAAATAAAAAGTTCAATGCAGATGCATTAAGTAATGATGTTTTTTTTCTGGTGGCCATCTAGAAAGACTTATATGAGACTAGTGGCCGCCCGCGACCCGCGTTAAAGTCGGTTTCCCGTGGGAATGAGAAGTTTTCCCGAAAAAAGTACCCTATGTCCTTTCCCAAGTTCAGTTCTTTCTTCATACCAAATTTCATTGAAATCGGTTCAGTGGTTTAGGCCTGAAAGCGTAATAGACAGACAGGCAGACAAAGTTACTATCGCATTTAAAATATTAGTAGGAAAGTAGGAATTTTTTATTGTTACCTATGCCGAGCAGGACGAAACTTGAATCAGTACCATGAAAATTTTATTTATTTTCTACAAGATTGTATTATACATTAAGTTGGTATTGAATGCCCTTATTGCCTTATTTCTTAATATTTCAGTCATTAAAAGGAATCTGGATTCCTTCATACAAGGCATAGCAGCTGATGAGGATTTTAAAATTTCACTTACATTTGCACAATTAAGAACATTCCTTCTCTGGTTATATTATTATTTTTTTAGAAAACTATTTATACCTTCTGTGGCAGATGTACAATTCTATAAAAGTATCTAACCTACAGTATTTTGGTGCTAACAGAATGTACATATTGCTATTTTATCAAGAGACAGTAGGATTGATGCATGAATCATCATTCAAAAATACCTTAAAAAAACTTAATTATGTTGTTTGTTCCATACCTTAATACTATTATATTTTCATAAACTGGTAGATACCGAATCATTGTAGTTAATGAATCACTGAATTAAAAATATGATTTAGCTGTATTGCAAGTACAACCTCACTATACTTAAGTTAGAACCCCAACATAACTAACAATCTTAAATTTTTGCAAATATGATGTGACGTTGCAGGTGCTGCTGAAGTTATTTTTACCTATGCCAAACATATACTTAATTGTGTTACTCACCAAGCAAGAGCAGTTTGAGTTCTCTCCGTGCATCTCGTTTGTCCTTCCGGAGTTGCCGTTCTATCTCCTGGTTGATTCGCTTTTGTTCTTTGGCTTCTTCAGACATACAGCACTCCATGTTTCTTTACAGCGGAGGGCCGCGTTCCGTTCTCACGCGCGGAGCCCTGTCCTCACGCGCGGAGCCCTGTCCTTTCGGCAGGCCTATCAACCGAGGCACACCACTCCTAAAAATTACATTACCATTACACTCATTTATCACTAAATCCTTCGTGAATCGGCACAAAACTACGCTCACAACACTCATTTCATACCGGCGACGACGCGCGAACTATCATCCGAGCTAAAAACTATCGGTAAGCAACTAAAACCGACAATCCCGGTCACTGGGTGTGGTGACTTATGATCGGTCATATACTTGTACGCTTCTGTCAACTGCCGACATAAACACTTCGAAATCCGTTTATATACGGGCTCGAGACCTTGCGAAGCGTACAAATAATCTTGTTAATGTAACTAGATTCAAGAAACCTATGGCTATTCCAAACACTACTATTAATAAGATTAAAACTGTGAGCAAACAGCGGATTGATGATACCTAAGTAATCTACTGATAACTAGAACGGCCTATGTCTAGGTTACAGCGATATTTAGAGGCTTTGACTCGGCCGAGGGGGGCTCACAGTAGAAATATATTACCGTATTACCTACCCGAATGTATATCCATAGGGCACGATCAATTATTTCACTTCAAATTGGTGCACTAACCACGGTAATCACTCAAGTCATACAACGTCCGCCTCGTCAATATGGCGCTGGGAGATTTTGGGCGATGGGTGTTCTGCGCGTGCGTTGTAGAGTTTAGACTATAAAAAAATGTTAAGCGAATTTATGATAGATTGCTAAATATGTAAGTTCAAAACCGTAATTTAATGAGAGAATTTCCCTATTTCAATATCTATCTAGGTCTAAAAACTGGAAATTATTCCATTTCATCAAATTGACAGCTAAAATTTGACATGTACAATGTTTCCGAACATATCATAAAAACATTTACCTTAAATTGCTGAAAATAACGTAACTTAATAGCAATTAAAATGAATTTTGTGAATACGGAAATAAAATATTTTTGTATTTTCTAATTATTATTTAGTTAATATTAAAATATTTAGATACTCAAACTGAGAAAATGCATGTCAATTGAGCTTTAGTATTGTTTCTAAAGTGTGTTTTTTTATTAATAATGATATTGTTAATGGATTTTTTTTTTTTATCTTTGTGATTTACAAATATCAAAAATCTATAGCTTTCAAGCATAGATAGAAAAGACGTTTCAGACCAAGTTAGTTACTTTTTAAAAATATAGATGGCCACAAAGTAGTTCATACTATTCTAGATTATTTTGTATGATTATGCTACTTTACAAACAATTTGCAAAAAACACTTTCCTCCTGTAATTTGTGTAAATTATTTTTGTTTAATATATGCTTTCAATTACGTATGTATAGCTTGTTTATGGTGGCACGTACTAGATGGCAGCACAGGAGCCTACTACACTTTGATCTTTGCCAAAAGGTTTAGAAGCGAACGAAACATTTTTGGTCATTTTTGCTATAGGTATCCCTTTTCAGCTATATAGACACACGCTAGCGTGTCATGCCAAGTACAAGCAGACAGCGCGCACCGTGTGTATATTATTACCTGCCTAGCTTTTACCTAGGTCAGAAAGGCTATTATAGGCTTTCATATTAACCTAACTGTTCTGTTTATTTTTTATACCCGGTGTAATTATGTATTTGCCGCCCCAATTTGACAAAGACTCTCTCTGTATTTTGTCGCCCTGAATGCAGATCATTTTTTGATTGCCTGTTATACAGGGTTATTTCTAATTACCGCATCACCTCTTGTAGGCAGCTTTTCTACATCAATCACAACAAAATTTAACCAACGAATAATTAAAATTATTATTTAAAAAGAAAATAGTTTTCCATACAAATTTATTAGGTGCATCTAAACGGTACAACACTCTACGCGCACGCAACTGGCGGCGTGGCGGGCGCGCGGGCGACGACGGGGGGTGGGCGACCGGTTTAGGAACGTCTTACAAAATACAGAGTTATAAATAACAGAGCGCGCAAATGTGTTTTAGTTTTTTGTTTTTGTGTTAATTATCAAGTTTTGCAAAAAGTCGTAGAACAAATAAATGTTATTGGGATTGATGTAAGGAAGCCGCCTGCAAGAGGTGATGCGCTAATTACAAATAACCCTGTATATTATTATTTTTTCCAGAATGTAGGTATTATTTTCATTACCTACTAGAGCTATGTTTAATTTCATTCAGTCATTTCCCTTCGTTAGAAAAGGAATATTTCGTTTGCATTCAATGACTGATGATGCTTTTGATAAAGTTATATTGCATTTTAAAAGAGAATAAGCACGCGATCCAATAACCTTATACCTACTAAAAAATTAAGTGAAGCCTCTGTAGAAATAACAACTAAAATTCCAAAGAAAACAGTTGAACATTAAATAAGTAACTATAGTTTTAAACACTAACTAAACGTTTTTTTTTTACTAACTGCACGGTTTTTTTGTCTTAAGGCCTTAGGCCTTTTATTTTTGGGATTTACAACTCTTACAAGACCAATAAAAAATCTATGTAATAAATTTGGAATCATTATTATTGCTTTATTTGCCGATTTGTATGCTGTGCTGCACGCATTGCTCACTACGCATAGCCATTATGACCTACTTAAAGGGTTGACAAAATTATTTTAATTTAGTTTAGAGCGTTTTCAGAATCGAGGTCAATGTCGTTAAAAAATGTGTTACTTGGTCCCTACCTACTAATCCATAGTTAGGTGTAAGTAATACGTAACACTGACACGGGTAGGTATCTACGTATGCACTGAAGCCTAGTAAGTGAAGATTGCATTGACCTCGAAGGGTGTCGCGTGTTTGTCCCAGACACAGCTAGGACTTTGGCCATGAATTACCATTGAGAGCAATGTTATACAGGGGGTCTTGCTTTAACCTTGGAGCAACTCGGGTTTCTTAACCAACAGGGACATTAAGTCTGCAAAATGAACATTTTAGGTCGTGTGGTTAACCAGTGAAATAAGAATGCCATTGGATAACAACTAAGGCTTTGCAGGTACCTATACAGTTCATGTTGGGGTCAGTCACTACTATCGGAATCGACTAATTTTAAAAAGTAAGTACCTAGTACTATTCACCATATGTAAAAAAATGATTCACAACTAATTACTTGTATTAGTTGATTAAAATGATCTTTACCGAATTAAATGTAGAACTCGATCACCGAAACGCTCACTTGCTGCCGTTCGGCGAGCGAGCGCGCAAACCAAACCGAAAAGATTGGGGGCGGGAAATTTAAATTTAGCTTGATGCCTAAAAATTAAAATGGATTTTCGTAACAAAGCATAACATAAACAATGAAAGTTTTACAGCATGTTTTTTGTAGTCATGTCAAATGTTACAATCATGCTTAGGCGGATTACAAGTTTAAATAAAGAGCAACATGTGGGCAAGGTCAAAAAAACGTATTTTATTTTAATTTGCAATACATAATAATAAAAAGTGATGTGTCTGTCTTATTCAAGTAGTGAAGGTTAAATCTAATATGTAGACATGAAGACAATAGCTAAACTTAAACACTATTCGGACGTTATTTGTTTGTAAATGACCCAAAAATAGTCCCTCTGTAAAATCTGTTCGTGTAGGTACTTACATTAGATATACCGAAATTCAAATATAATTACAGTTCCTTTCTATCTTGCGGCAACTGGGTAGACTAAAAAAATTACGCATTCCTAAAAATGATCTTTCCATGACGTCCTAAGTGCACTCTTCTTACATACTTATTACAAAATTCTAGGAGTATGTTTTACCAACACTTAAATGATATTTTGATTATTAATTAATACTAGCACTTATCTGCATAGGTACCTACTCGTGCCGTCAAGGCATTCACGGAAGAGGCCACAACTAGGGGCAGGGTTGTTATGGCAGTGTCACTAGACATTGCGAACGCTTTCAACACCCTGCCCTACAACTGCATTGACGAGGCGCTACGTTTTCATGGAGTGCCAAATTACCTGCGGCAGATCATCGCCAACTATTTGCGGGATAGGCGAGTCATTTGCAACAACCGCAATGGCTCCCGGGTCGAGAAAATTATGATGTGCGGTGTTCCACAGGGGTCGGTCCTAGGCCCACTCCTGTGGAACATCGGATATAATTGGGTCCTGCGTGGCACCCTTCTGACGGGCCTAAGAGTAGTCTGCTACGCAGATGATACCCTTATATTGGCAGCTGGAGCTGACTACAACGATGCGGCTCGTTTAGCCACTGTTGGCACCGAACTCACAGTCGGTCGCATTGAAAGACTGGGTCTAATGGTTGCTCTTCATAAGACGGAGGCTCTTCTCTTCTACGGGCCCCGTCAACGACTACCACCTGACGCGCATCTCATCGTTAATGGGGTGCGCATTGACGTTAAAGCGCACATGCGCTATCTCGGTTTGACACTCGATGCTCGATGGAACTTTATCGAGCATTTCCGGCAGCTGGTGCCGAAATTGTTAGTGACAGCGGCAGCTCTAAGCCGCATTCTCCCCAATATAGGTGGCCCCAGTGTCTCGTGCCGACGACTTTATACAACTGTCGTTCGGTCAATGGCACTGTACGGGGCTCCTGTTTGGGCAGACGATTTGGTGCCTCTCAATGCAGCTGCGTTACGTAGGGCACAGAGGAGAATGGCAATAAGGGTCGTCCGTGGCTACCGGACTGTGTCTGGCGAAGCCGCGTGTGCCCTTGCCTGCACCCCACCTTGGGAACTTGACGCCAAAGCGCTGGCAGACGTATACCGTCGCAGCGCGATGGTAAGAAGCGAAGGAGTGCGTCCACCGCCAGAGCTTGTTCAGCGCTGGCGGACAAGAGCTGAAAGGACCACCCTTCGAAACTGGCTAAGACGCCTGGATAGTCCGACAGCAGGCCTGTGGACTATCGAAGCCCTCCGTCCCAACTTTTCGGATTGGCTAAACAGGCGACATGGTGCGCTCACCTTCCGGCTATGTCAAGCGCTAACCGGACACGGTTGCTTCGGCGAATACCTGTACCGCGTCGTGCGCCGGGAGGTTGATGCGAGGTGCCATGAATGTGGTGCCGATGAAGACACTGCGCAGCACATGCTGGAATCTTGTCCGGCATGGTCGCAGCAGCGGGAGATCCTAGTCCAGGATATTGGAGATGACCTGTCGCTGCGGGCCATCATATCTAAGATGGTCCGCAGTGAAACGGCATGGTCAACTGTCGCCTCTTACTGTGAGCAGATCATCAATCTCAAAGAGGCAGCGGAAAGGGCACGCGAGGATGACCCCCTTGCGGACCCTTCCCGTCGGAGGAGAAATGGTCGGCAAAGGCGCCTTTATAGGCAACTGATGCCAACCTGATAAGGGGTGAAGGCCGTGGAGGGGGGCTCCACGGTCCGGTGTTCATCACCACCCCCTAACGCCGAAGGGCGAGTAAGCCTGTGCACAACATCTGCCGAGTTCGAAAGAACACCAAGTGGCGTGAACCGAGAAGAATGCGACAAGCTCCCTCGGTCACGCCCCATATTGGAACGATGGGCAACGACGGTTTTTTAGTCGGTATGCCAGCCTTCTGCTGAGCGACTCCGACATAACCCAGGGGGCAAACCCCTCTTATCTCCCTGGGTATCCATAAAGGATTTTTCCGTCGAAAAAAAAAAAAAAAAAAAAAAAAAAAAGGTACCTACTCGTACCTATTCAAGAATTCATTTTTTTTCTTTAGATTCTTGCGTTTCTTTACGTTCACTTGTTTACCTATAGGTACCTCATTTTTTGGTTTCACTAATTATTCGAACTGCCCCCTTATCACAAGCGCGTATAGCGAGACCTACTTACGTGGTTCCATGACGTCTTATTCTGTATGTCATCATAAAACTTTTTGTTACGTGCCAGGAATCATTATGATTTTAAGAGCTTGTGGCGTAGCCTCTGATACGCAAAATTTGTTTCATAATTTATAAAAATATTGTTTAAGTAAAAATATTACAAAAACTCCTAGCAAATCTGTGAGTGTAAAGTATTTCATAGGCGATCCCACGGTACACTAAACCACCAAAGTGCACACAGTAATAAAGTATTTTTTAGCTTGAACGCTTAACTTAGGTAGAAGCTTTGTGCTTGGAATCGCGCACAGAGGAACCTCACGGTACGCGATAAAATGCACAACCTATATTTGATTATTTCAGTCACCGTATAGGTACTTTGTATGTACACCTAGTGCCCATATCAATATCGCACACCTTGGGACCATTCGATTTTACTTAAATATTTTTAGACAGGCGTGCGAAATACAGTTTCCAATTATTTAAGTAAGTAAGTACCTTTTATGTTCTACAAGTAGGTATATCTATTAATACTTTGAATCGATATAATACAGGGTGTTTGGAGGTTGAGTAGCCAAATGAAAATGGTGGATAGGTGAGGTTATTAGCTATTTACTTCCACTTATTAAATTTCATTTTGGTTCAAGTTTTAGAATTTATTCGATTTTTAAGATTTTCTTAAAAAAATCCCCGATTTTGTCATTAAAAGTCCAATATAATTTTTATTTACTGTCGGAACCAAACGAAAATAGTTTTAATTTAAAGCCTAATACTGTTTTGTTCAGATGAAATCATAAATTAACACAAATCATCTCATAAAAAGTTACAGTGGGTTCATAAACTTCGCGGAACCAGTGGGAAAAAAATGTTCAGTCAACTTTGCTACGAAAAAAAATTAAAAAATATGAGAGTTTGAAAATTTCATTCGCTTTTAAAAACTTCTACATTTAATACACTTTATAATGATATGCTACATGTAACATAAATAATTAGAAATCTCAACAGAAATAGTAAGTTAGTCCTCAAAGACGCCTGGTAAGGAAGGTATAAACCCGTTAAACTACGTATGTAGTTAAAAACTTCGGTCTCATTCTAACAAAGCTATGCCTATTGGGTTATCTATTTTGTCACTAGGCAACACTTATCTTGTTTGCGACCTCATGTATAAAAAAATGTTTTTATTTTCTGACTGAAGATTGTTGTTGGGCCATATGAAAACTTTATAGCTTCACCGAACTATGCGACCACTAAGGCCACCTAGTTGGATGCAGACCTCAGTTCAGGGCGTCTCGATCATTTCCACTACACTGTTTCCCTTAGGGGCCTCTCTCTGAGAAGACCCAGCAAGAAACTCAACGGGGGTCGGATCTGATAGTCGAGGAAACCGGATGTTGAATGCCGCACCTGCCGGTTGGAGCGGTGTATTTATAGGGAAGATTTAAAGCTGTTACCACTATCGTGTCCACCGGGCCGGCGTGGCAGCGGGCACGGGCTGGAGGAAGCAGATTGTTTCTTACGGTAATCTTTTGACGTTTGACGTTCGTTTGACGATTGTGATTGGTCGCCTCTTGCGAGGGTCGCAAAGAGCGGATGGTTGGGGTGGAGTAAAAGAAACTCCTAGATTCAGTCTCCGTGAACCGGTTCTACATGACTTGCAGCTGGTGAAATGATATTTGCTTGCATGCGAAAAGACCACGCTACCGTTGACTAGACAGACGAAAGTCAGATAGATAATACCTTATTTTCAAGTGACATCTTTCACCAGCAAATTAAAAAAAACAACAAAAACCTGTAAAATGAGATTTTCAAGCAACATTTAACTCCGACTGTAGAAAAGTGTAGGTCACCGAGAATCTGCGCTAAGCGGAGTTAAACATGTAAAATAGTAGAATCCTCTTCTATTCGAGGCAAGAAAAGTGAAGAGGGAGTCGAATGAGATAACACAATAGGCATAGTTTTGTAAGAATGAGACAAAAGTTTTTAACTACATACGTAGTTTAACGGGTTTGTACCTTCCTTACCAGGCGTCTTTGAGGATTAACTTACTATTTCTGTTGAGATTTCTAATTATTTATGTTACATGTGGCATATCATTATAATGTGTATTAAATGTAGAAGTTTTTAAAAGCAAATGAAATCTTGAAACTCTCATATTTTTTTATTTTTTTTCATAGCAAAGTTGACTGAACATTTTTTTCCCACTGGTTCTGCGAAGTTTATGAACCCACTGTAACTTTATATGAGATGATTTGTGTTAATTTATGATTTCATCTGAATAAAATAGTATTAGGCTTTAAATTAAAACTATTTTCGTTTGGTTCCGACAGTAAATAAAAATTATATTGGACTTTTAATGACAAAATCGGGGATTTTCTTAAGAAAATCTTAAAAATCGAATAAATTCTAAAACTTGAACCAAAATGCAATTTAATAAGTGGAAGTAAATAGCTAATAGCCTCATCTATCCACCATTTTCATTTGGCTACTCAACCTCCAAACACCCTGTATAACTCATGTTTGCGTTCCACTTTATGGTTGAGTTGTATATGTACCAGTAGTAGGTACCTATGGATTTGACTATAAAAATAAATTTCTTGGTATTGCGCGAGCAATGGCCCCGATTCTGACTACACTCTCTAAACTAAACTAAACTAAAACTATCGCCGTCACTTACTCATCCATAGTATAAGACAGAGACAGGTAATCATTTTAGTCCTGTCAAACTAAAATGTACGTGCAATATAACACGGCGAAGGCAATTTTAGGCTAGCCCTCAGCGCATTTCGTTCAATTTTACAATGATGGACTAAATTTACTAAATTTAGTGAGACCAATGTACCTGTCTTTTTCTAATACGAAGCATGAAAAAGTGACAGCGATATTTTTAATTTAGTTTGAGAGAGTGTTTTGAGAATCGGGGCCAATATCTGCCTTTAAATCACGTACTTATCCTTCTCTAGCAGTCGGATACAATGACAGAGCACTGAGTTGAAATATTTCTAATTTTTTCTCTCCAATGTTGCTCGAAGTATAAAACAAAAAAAAAAACAATTCGATTAATGCCTGCTGTTTACTAAAAAACAACGCCATGTTACAGCCTTATTTCCTACTTCCTTATCACAACGGTATAAATCTTACATACAAGCTTACAGTCTATCTATTCAGTCTTAATTTCATTGATGAGTTCAATGTTTGGCGGACTCCAACCGCCAAAGGCTTTCTCGAATTCTTTAGCTAATGCTATTGTGAGGTGATCATTGTGTTTGTTGGCAGCTATTTGTAGACCGACTGGGAGTCCCTTGCTTGTCATGGTGATGGGGCAAGCAGTGACTGGTAGACCGAGGACGTTGAAGATGGTCAGGTACCCGCAGTTCAGGAATTTGTAATAGGTGCGGTAGTGCAGGTCCGCCGGATACGGGAAGGCCGGGTACAGGAGAACTGCATCGTTGGATAGTGCTTGCTGTAAAAGAATCAAAGAAATAACGTAATTATAGCAATAATGGCATTCCTAATCCAAAAATAATATTAGTTTATTGATCTTTATTTGTCGAAAACAGAAATTATTGTTTCGTCTTTAGTTCCACAAAACATACTTATTCTTAACAGACAAGACTGGGTTACTTTCGCATTTATAATATTACTAGGGACTAGGGACTAGTGGCCGCCAACGACTTAGTTCGCGTGGAAGTCGGTTTCCCGTGGGAATGAGAAGTTTTGCCGCGGTAAAAAGTACTTTATGTGTTATTTTGATGTATAAACTATAAAAGTTTCATCCTAATCCATCCAGTAGTTTTTACGTGAAAAAGTAACAAACATCCATCCATACATCCATACTCACAAACTTTCACATTTACGAGATAATATTAGTAGGAAGTTTCCCCGTGCACGCTTTTCTCCCCGTTGCACCTAACAACTTGTCTCTTTTTATTTATTCGATACATGAATTTGTCTTAAACAATTGAACAATCTAAAATGATATTATGTTTGACAATAACGAACTTTTATACAAACTTTCATCCCCTATTTCAACCCCTTCTACCCTTTATTTCGCGATAAAAACTATCCTATGTCCTTTTCAAAGTTCAGTTCTATCTTCATACCAATTTCAACAAAATCGCTTCGGTGGCTTAGGCGTGAAAGCGTAACAGACAGACAGAGTAACTTTCGCATTTATACCTAATATTAATTAATTAGTAGGGATAGTAACGAGGTACCTTTACCTACTATTATAAATATTTACTACAGATCAACTGTGGTATTTTTCCAAAACGTACCATAAAAATAATACCTAATGGCAATAAATATGTAGTTAAGTTGGAACTACAGTTACAGTTAACAACGTTACCACGTAAAACATTTCACACATCGCCATCTAAAAGCCTATTCCAATAATAAATTGTATTGATTTATGACTGATTAGATTCAAAGATAACGAACCTCAAATTGGGCTTTAATATCCTCAAAGACCTTTAGCAGTTTTTCGTAGTATCCGTTTGGTAGAGCGTTGAAAAATTTCTGAGCTGGTCCGTAAGCCACGCACGTGAAGCTATGATCTGACATTCCCAGGAGTTTCTTGACAACTTGAGGCCACACGGAGATCCATTCCTCTCGTTTCTCCGGGTGGGTATAAATATTTCTGACATGTTTTATCTTGAACAGAACCCTCACGCTAATCTCCCACATGTGCTCGATGTTCTTGATATTTAGCTGAAATACCAAATTTATTTTTAAACCTCGTAAAAGTTATTAGTTGTTTGAACTGTTTTTTGTATAGGTCACCTCTTTAAATTTTCCGTCTTTAATTTTGTAAAATTAAGATTAGTTCTAAAATTTGGTAGCAGGTAAAATGACGGAGGTCAAATACATTTATAACTACCTTCTCAACCTCAACATTGTGGGCAACTTTAAGATATTCTCTTGCTCTTTGCATCGCTTTCCTGACATCGGACCCGATACTGTCAGTAACCTTGCTGCCATCGCCTTCCATGTAGTAGATCTTCAGTTTTGAAATGTCAACCTAAGCAATATTACATGAATTATTTATTATGTTGTAATATTATACTACCTCAATATGAAGGTATGCCATCCTAGTGCCATGGTGCTCGTTATCATTTTCGTTCAAATGAAAACTTAAATTGCCAAAATAAGCAAAAAATTAATTCGAGATTTTAATTTCGTATTTGTAAGTAGGTACTAGTACCTAATAAAGAAGGGAACTTTAAATGGGCAAAAAAATAAAAACTTTAAAGCAAATTTGAATTGTTTTTTTTTACCTTCTTATCAAATGGAATATCAGGACTTCCCGGTTGCTTCAGTACTTTTAGAAGAAGAGGTAAATCTTCAGCGTAACGAGCCATGGGGCCTACTGCAAAGTATTCTTCAAACTCATCATCGAGGCAATCTGGTACGTGACCTGAAATTTAATTATCTAACATCAATATAATTAGATACATATACAAATAAGATATTCAACATTCCTTATATGGTTAATGAAGGCAATAAAACAGTGTTGATGTTATTGGTTAGCTAATAAATAAATGTACCTTCAACAGAGAGTAATCGCGGCGAAGGTTTGTGTCCAAATACACCAGTAAACATAGGGGGAAGCCTCAAAGACCCGGCTATATCTGATCCAATACCAATAACAGAGGCGGCCGATGATATAAGTGCACACTGAAATCATGCAAATATTTTATGTAATAACATCACGTGTTACCTAAGTGAATTGTAGGTATTTCAAAAATATTTACAATGCACGACGAATCCCAGATCCTACCTTAATTAATATAAAATATTTTTTACTGCTATATCCTTTTTTGCAAAAGATGTTATTAATCAAGTAGCTGGGTAAATATGTATAAAATAAAATTTAATTATAAGCTTACTTAAGAAGATTACAATCTCATCTAAAGTCTTGTAGGTATATTTCAAAAAAAAGGTGGGTATCCAATAGTATTACTGTGGTTAGTAGTATACTAGTAATGCAGGAATGTTATACATAACACCTGGCATAAATAACTAATCTGCCAAAATGTCGACACGGAAATTAAAGTTTATAGATAAGGTATCATAAATAATTACAAGGTTAAAAATATTAAATCTTGTTTAGTTTTATCCGTATGCTTGTTGAATAAAAAATATCAATATTTGAATGAGAAGGAAGCTTTTGCGAAAACAAATGACTATTTTTTTATGGGTCAACCTTTTTTTTTGTTTTTTGTACTTACCTCTCCACCAGAGGACCCGCCCGTGGTTCTCTTTTGGTCGTATGGGTTCATGGTGACCCCTGTCACGTTGTTGTAGGTCTCCCAGTTCATGCACAGTTGCGGAGTGTTGGTGACTGCTATGGGCACCGCACCAGCAGCTCGCGCCAACTTGACAATAGCAGCATCAGACTTTGCAGGGTTCCTGTAAGGGTAGACGGTCCCGCAGTCGTTGCTCATACCTGCCAACGAAAGGTTAAGGTTATATTTTACTGCCGTTATTTTAATTTTTATAATCCGCGCCACCTAATCAATTTGTTATACAGGGTCTGTCGTAATGAATGGATAACCCGTTACCTACAGTTGATCCGGATGTGAGGCTATAATAAAATGGTGTCTTCTTGCCAGGGTTGTCAACCATAAGAAAATGGCGTAGACTTTTAAACTTTTTTATATATTTCGCTATTTTTTTCATTTATTCCGCTGCCATTTCTTCAAATTTTGATATATTTGTATATTTTTTTTTGTATTATACTCCTGTAGACGTGTATTATGAAATTTTAATACAATTTTAGGTGTTTTTCACGTTGAACATTATCAAAATTCTCATTTTAAGAAAAACATTTCCAATGTTTTTTCTTTATGCCAACTTTTGATCATCTCCTGTGAAAAAAAAATGTACGACGTTATAGCTGCCCATGATCTCAATAAATTGTCTAGTATGTGTAGATCCTAAAAAGGTATGACGATGTGTACTTTACAAGCAACATAAAGTTACAGGAGCGAGAACACTATCCAAGGTCGGAATTTTTATTTTTCAAGTTATGTTATAAATGGTTGTAAAACTTCGTCATAATGATTTTATTCTATCAAGATACTTTGTGCAAACACTATCGGGCCACTAATAAGATGTTCAGAAGTAAACCCGGTTGTTTTTGGGAAAAAAAACATTACTCCACGATAATAATGTAATGAAAATGTAAAAATGAAAAATGTTGTTACTCTAATAGTTACATGCGTCCAACATGTTGCGAGAAGTTTATTCGAAATTGAAACGGATTTTAAAAATCGAACAAAATCCGCATTACAAAGAAAAGGGTAATCATCACATCAGTGTAATTTTGACCATCGCATGTGCTTTTGTTCTCATTATTTTCGTCAATTTGTTACTGCTTTCTAATATCGGACTTTGATTTTCCTTGTGATTAGGACTTGATAACGTGGTGATACTGATGACTTTGCTCACATTTACGGACATTGTGTTGTGCTATCGATTGAACTTGTTGTTTTGGAAAAGTTTTTGTGTAGTTTGTGTATCATCCCGCAACAATACACGCCGGCCGAATACGCGAACATGCATTACATTTACGGTGTATGTAATGGCAACACCAATAGAGCTGCTAGTGTTTATCGTGAAAGATATCCAAATGTGCGACATCCTGATTACCGTGTGTTCATGTGCACAATGCATTTATGGAAGGACGATTTCCTTCCACTTTTTTCACTTTTCTTTGTAATGTGGACTTTGTTCGATTTTAAAATCCGTTTCAATTTTGAATAAACTTGTCGCAACATGTTGGACGCATATAGTTATTAGAGCACAACAATTTTTACATTTTCATTACATTATTATATTATCGTGGAGTAATGTTTTTTTTTCCAAAAACAACCGGGTTTACTTCTGAACATCCTATTAGTGGCCCGATAGTGTTTGTACAAAGTATCTTGATAGAATAAAATCATTATGACGAAGTTTTACAACCATTTATAACATAACTTGAAAAATAAAAATTCCGACCTTGGATAGTGTTCTCGCTCCTGTAACTTTATGTTGCTTGTAAAGTACACATCGTCATACCTTTTTAGAATCTACACATACTAGACAATTTATTGAGATCATGGGCAGCTATATCGTCGTACATTTTTTTTTCACAGGAGATGATCAAAAGTTGGCATAAAGAAAAAACATTGGAAATGTTTTTCTTAAAATGAGAATTTTAATAATGTTTAACGTGAATAACACCTAAAATTGTATTAAAATTACATAATACACGTCTTCAGGAGTATAATACAAAAAAATATATACAAATATATCAAAATTTGAAGAAATGGCAGCGGAATAAATGAAAAAAATAGCGAAATTTATAAAAAAGTTTAAAAGTCTACGCCATTTTCTTATGGTTGACAACCCTGGCAAGAAGACACCATTTTCTTATAGCCTCACATCCGGATCAACTGTAGGTAACGGGTTATCCATTCATTACGACAGACCCTGTATAAGTTAAGCGGTTAAGTAAAACCGGTTATTAAAGAATTTGGTGCTAGCTAAAGGTGGAGTATTTACCCAATGAAATATTTAACTACCAATTAATAGTATTTGTCTGCTTTGTTTAAATGGTCTCGAGATACGTTAGAATATTAAATCTGTTTGGATAAGCATAAAAAGGCGATGATCGAAGTTAACTGAACAACGAGACAGCTTTTATATCAATACAATATTTCTGAGTATTAAATTACGTCTTATTTGTAGCTTCCAGTCACTTATTTGGTTTTGCTTATGATCGAAGTATATTTTCTTGTTTTGATATAACTAAATTGATTTGAATCTCAATAGAATAAAACAAACCTTCAAGAGCAAGACTTTCCTTTACAGTCATGGGTACTCCCAATAAGGGATATTCCTTGGCCAGCGTCTCGGTCTGTTTATCCATAGTAGCTATCATCTTATCAATACCACGCGCTTCTTTTAACGCCACTTCATAGCGAGGCTCCACAATAGCATTCAAATATGGATTTACTTCTTTACATCTTTCTATGTAAGCTGACACGACTTCTTCAGATGTTATCTGTAAACATTGAATCTTAAATTTACCATTATTTTTATAAAACTTATCAGTAGATAGTAGATATATTCTCTGCTAACGCTTTATATTTTACAATGATATGTCAAACATGTGGTTAAAACAAATACCTCTATTTACAGTTTTACTGGAGTAAATCCAAAAGTTTCGTATCTTAAGAAGGCTTTATTACCTATATTTATATTTAGTATTGTCATATTACATTTCATAATTAATCAAATTGGTTACATGCTTTGTTCCGCCTTACATTGGGAATGCCGCATTTAACTTTGCACTCGAATGATAACCTACGGCGATTAAAATACTACATTTCACTGGTTAATTGCTCACTTTACTATGAAAGACACAAAGCGAAATGACACAGTAATTACTTTATTAATACTGACCCGTGCTCATAATTATTCAACATGCAAGAAACATTTATGTTTTGGAATAACGAGATGATTATAAGTGAGTTCAAAAATGAGGAAGCGACTGAGCGATAAGTGGGTAAAACTTTAAACTTTCATGACCGTGAACTATTCACTCAATAATAGGTACTTTCCGATAGTAGTTACATTCTCTTTGTTAAAGAAGATTCAAACCAGAAGTAACTTGGGATTTTAATTGAAAGTTTAAAGCGTACTTTTATAGTCATAATAATCAATACGAGGCTTTTTAGTGTTCCTTGGAAGCAAAACAACGGGTTTTTTAACTAAGGAGTTAAAAATCAGGTTTAATGTATCTAAAATTGGTTAGGTTAATGCTTTTCTTTTCCGCCGAGTAATTTACAATGTATTTATTTTGATATTATTGTGTGCCTTTCATTTATTATTAAACTCAGATACCTACTGTAATTACAGTAAGTACATATAATATTTTGTGATAAGTATATAAAAATAAAGAATGTATCTTTATCTATATTTCCTTTCTACTTTATTTAAATTTTGTTCAACAAATTCTATTAATAAAATAATATCTGATAGTTAATTTACATTTGAGTTATTTTTGTTATTAGTTGTTAGCAAACTCGTTATACCTAAATAATAAGTTAGCACATCCAAGTAAAATTTTCTTAAATGTAGCTATTTGAACCCACAAAATTTTCGAAATTGTAATGGCAAGGGGTTGAATGACGTCTTTATAATTATCTCGGTACTTTTTATAGACTGATATAAAAATGGCGACAGTTGGTATATCAAAGATTATAAATATTTGATTGTGGGGTCAAAATAGACGACTTTTTTTTTGTTTGTTTACGTAGACGGCCTTTCAAAGTTCCCTCGTTATTTCAAACACAATGTGTCAGGAACGCAATCTCTCGGTGGCCGGACAATAACTCAACGTTTAACTTTAACGAATTATTTTGTAGTTTCGATTCTGTAGTTTATATAATATATAAACTACAGAACCCATATTATGGGTACGTTATAGCAAATAACTATACAATACCTAAACGATGCTTAGCAATTTGACATCAATGTCAGTTTGATTATGAATAATTATTAACACAAGATTTTCCTTCTCACAATAATTTAAACTTTGACATCCACGTATGCTATTAGCGATTTTTTGTGACATATATTTTATTTATTTCTATAAAAAGATCACCTCTCTGTTCCGTATCATCGCTGCTAATATGGTAGCTGATTTGAATAGCAGCGGGTTGGCGGGGGGAGGGCATTTCTTGTTGCGTTTTATGTTGATGATGGCAGTCAGGGGGTACACGATGATGGCCAGCAGCGACACCAGGAACCGGAGGAACCAGCGCAAGACTACGTTCATCATCGCGCTCTGGAACAAATTAAAAGGTTCATTACAGACCTGGCGGGCTACCGCGTAACTAGCGTCGATTTGAACTCGACGTCGACAACTGTTTTCATTGGCTAGAGACCCGCCATTGTAAACAATTTAGCCTATGAAAACAGTTGTCGACGTCGAGTTCAAATTGACGCTAGTTACGCGTTAGAAGGGCTGTGCGCGTCTAGTCGTTTTACAATTAAAACAAAGTAAACATGAGTAGTAGGTATCTACGCTGTTATTTTATCTTATGATGCACCTACTTACTTAATATTCCATTGACTTCATAGTCTGACACACAAAGATCGTGTATATCATCTAGCTTGATCATTGATTAAATCTGTATAAGTATCTATTAGTGGTACTCTCGATAAAGTCTCGATAAACCAAATGAAAACCGGGTTTTCCCGGTTTTATGAGTAGGTTAGCTTAGATAGAAGCTATAGACTCACAGTTAACATGTCGAACGAAAAACAGCCCTCTTCTCAAGGTTTAATGAATCATTTGTTACCTTATTCATGTTACTAGAGAAAGTTAAGACAGAAAAATTGATAAAAGTTATTTTATTTAATATTTACTTAGCAACATAAATAATCAACTTTAAGTTTATAAAGTTTAGGTACTAGCTTTTCTCCGGAGGTTTTATCCGAAGCCAAATTACTTTTCTCGTGGCAATTTCCAAAAATCATTTCATAGTGCTCACTTAGGTACATCATAAATCGAAGGCCTGAACCAAATTTAATGGCCCTAACTTTAATAGTTTACGCTCGGCAACGATGAAATAGTCGGTCAGGACCTGTTATTTAATAAATAAGTAGCATGCATTCTTGTATCCTTTCATTTTATCTTTTGATTTATTTTATAGTCAATTATCAAAATAAATTCATGTTCATGTTGGATAAGACTTTGGAGAATAACTATTTTCTTCTAGTGTTAGATTTTAAAGAATTTTAATGTATCTTTTAGTTTAAAATGATATTTATACTTGATTTAATTTATAAATACGTAGACTAAATCAACTACCTTAAATTAAGCACAGTTCCTAAGTAGGTACTTTTGTTATAGTCACCAAACAATAGACTAGGGGAGAACCTAGTCCATTCAGTAAAATTAATTGAATAAGTTTCTTAATTTTCTAGACTGTAACGAGGGTATTTTAAACCATTGTTACCTACATATGTACAAAATGCTTACATTATCGCATCTTATGATTCTTTTGTTAGCGTTTCAGGGTACGAAGTCCTTATGCCAAACATACAGGAAAATGTCTTTATTTCTATAATCATTTAATTAAATTTTAGTTATGTTTGTATTGGTTGAAAATAAAATTAGATTGCAAATACAGTCATACATTATTATAAATAATTTGCTATGTGGCTATTGTTAGTAACCTAGAAGCTGACCGATTAATATGATTTAGATTTTTCAAATATTAAAAAGATTTTTAGTCCGAACGACGTTCAAAATAAGTCCCTTTACCTTAATGGACAAACTCCTCAAAACAACATTAAAACTCTCCACTCCAGCATTCTGTACAATTTCTACAGACTCCTCAAAATACGGCGGGAACACACTTTTATAATTATTTAAAAATACTTCCGCTATCACAAATGAATGATAAACACTAGCACTGAACACTAGAAGTACCACACGCGTGCATACATTCACACTCACATTAACACAAGACAAACACAAATGGACTATTGCCATTTTTACGTGCTTCCTATTTTATGTTCATAGGTATACTGTGATAACGAAACACTATCATAACACGTCCATTATATTGTAATGTAATGACATCACTGGTTATGTTTGTTTAGATGTAAGTACGTAGCTAAGTATATATCGATAATATAAAATGATAAGGGGGTAGGCTCAATCTTGGCTCAGTGGACTGTAAACAGAAGGTAAACAGTTATATCTATGAAGCTACGATGATCAATTTTATTAATCAACAATAAAAAAAAACGATTGTAGAATGTGAAAATTATTTATTATTTTTATATAGCGGAATAGGTATAAGCATTTATTTACCCAGATAAAAAGTTTTAAGAATGTATTTGTTATTGATTGGTTTATTTTTTTAACTGAAAGGCTTGATTGCGTGAAGTCGGTACCTTCAAGACAAAAAATGACGTTTTCCTACACTTTGAAGTTTTTCTATGTTTACTTACGTAATTTTATAAAAATATTCAGAAGTAACTTAAACCAACCATTATGAATGAAAACAAGAGTGTTAAGGTCAAGGCACAAAAACTACATTTAAAGAAAATGAATAAACGTCGTAAAGACATGAAAGAGCTTGAACACGTTAAGCATTTACAGTTGCAGCGTGAAATAGAAGCACATGCTTTAAAACGTGAACAAATCAACCAACATTGGCGATCAATATTACTTCAGAAAAGTTTGGGCAACGTGAAAGCTGAAATACAAGCCACATGGCTTGTTTTTGAGCGAATGCTTGACAAAAAAGATTTCCTTATTAACGAACTAGTAGCACTTATAGAAACCGCAGATGATCAATGCCACCATAACTTCTGCTCGACTATTAGTATCATGAAAACATTTTGCAACGAATTTCACAAAAGTACGCATGATTTATTAGGAAAAAGTGAACAGGAAACTATCAAAATGATTCATGAAGCTCAGAAACAATTTGATAACATAATTAGTGGTAACCATAAACAACTTAACGATTTAAACATAATGCTTTATTATGCCAACAATACGTGGATTGAAGATATGTGGACCAGACGGGGTAAATATTTTGCTAAATTAAAGGTTAATGAACAGATATTTCATGAAGAACAAAAATGTATTACAGATCATCTGACAATGATTTTTAAGAACATGTGGGACGAATATAAAGCAATTTTTGAACAACATGTTAAAGATGTTTCCCAAATAAAAGCAGAAACTACAAATTTGCAAACCAAAAGTCGTCGTGAAAATGATATAATTTTCGTACAACAAAACAAATTAAAGTCCTTAGCATCAACTATTGAACATCTGAAATATGATTTGACTTTAGACAAAAATAAAAAGGTAATCAATCTTATGCTGGCTGAAGTTGATCTTTATAGGAATAGGTTAAAACAATTTTCCAGAGTGATGGACCAAGAAAATAAAACTGACTATAAACGATTGGATCATTTAGTTCAACATAGTAATAAAGCAGTTGATCAATTAACTAATATTGAGAAAAAGATGGAAAAGATGCTGAATATTACAAAATTGTGTCGAACTTATGAAACACAGAAGGAGAAGATTCTTCCATTTGATGTTAATTACGATAAATATGATTTAGATGTAAGAAAGAGAAGTGATAGTATTACCTATGGTGTTACTAAAGAAGCATCATGCATAATATCTCATTCCGTAAAATCTATTTCCAATGCAGACTTAGAACCAACCTTCCCTACTCTTGTTGGATTTGAAAACCTATTCAGACGTATAAGTCAAGTTGAGATTGTAAAAAAATCCTTATTGCGTGAAAAAAGTATGTTGATAGAAGAAAATAAAATATTTTATGATAAAATCCAAGAAAACAAACGAGGGGGTAACGTTAATTCTTGTATGTGTGTTTTTCCTGAAAAATATCACAAGAGGGAAACCCCATATTCAAATAGACGTATTTCAACCTGCGTTATTAATTTTAACTTTTAAGATACCTCAAAATATATTTAGTTTTGTAATTAAGTTTATTTTAACTATTATTTGTACAAGTTATTGTATTTGGTTAAAAAACGTTTATTGCTATTTACTTTACTGAATTTGATTATGTATAAATATTTTATTTTAAACTTATAGGAGTTTACCATAAGTTTTGAAATAATGTTTAGTTTGAGATAATTTTCGGATAGCTTATTAATTTTGTAGAAGTGTAATATTTATGATTATGACCTAATTTATTTTGTATGTAAGAGTTTTTAGTGAATATTAATATTACATTTAAAATTAATTTATATTGTTATTATTAACTATTTAAAATCAAGTTTTATTTAAAGTAGTTATAGTAAATCAACTATCATAAACTTCGCTCGTAAGAGCGAGAGCGAAGACCAATAACAAATCTATGTCAACTATGATCATTTTGTTGTCATGGAAATGTTATAAGGTAAACAAGTCAAAATTAAACTAAGTGACACACGTATGTCATCATAACAAAACCTAGCTGCATTCCGGTCGGTAAAATGAATTCTTTTAAGTTAGGATTCATCAAAACCTACAAGCAATGTCTCAGTTTAACTTCGACTCGAAGCTTAAATGGAAGTGGTTTGACATTCTCAAAACATCTTTGCAAGCCTCCGAAAAAAGCAGCTAAGAAAGTAAAGTCTGCAAACCCTTTCTGTTTGAAGCCTCTGGAAGATGATGGACCCACAGTGAAAAAACACAATAATGCTAGACGACAGACGTTGTACGAGTTTGGCCTTTATGTCGCGGCTTGTATGCCGAAGTTTGTCCAACGTATTCAGATGCAACATTGCGATCAGCTGGAGATTCTCGTAGCTCCTGAAGGTATCTTCCCGGTAGCCAGTTTTCTGCATAGCCATCAGCACGCTTTGTTTTCCCAATGCGTTGCAGCCACAGCCATAGATGTTCCGAGTAGGGAGTACCGGTTTGAAGTGCTGTATAACTTGCAGTCGTTTCGCTTTGTTCAGAGAGTGCGACTGAAGACTTATACAGATGAAGTTACACCTCTTCATTCCTTGTTCGATCTTTGGAATAATTGCGACTGGGTGGAAAGGGAGATATACGACATGTTCGGTGTCATATTCAGTCACCATCCCGATTTGAGAAGAATTTTGACAGACTACGGGTTTCAGGGTCATCCTTTGCGCAAGGATTTCCCATTAGTCGGCTACACTGAGGTTCGTTACGATGACGAGTTGAAGAAGATAGTTTACGAACCGGTGGAGTTTGCGCAGGAGATGCGTTCGTTTAATTTGGAAACACCATGGGAATACCATGGTAATTTTCATGAGGGTTATAATAATCCCAAGCGCAAAATGGAGAAAAAACAAACATAGTCGGGTTCTCTAAATCTGAATTCAAATTATGTTGTCCCTATTATCATAAATAAAAAGTCGAATTTTAAAGCAATTACTTTTACTTTTACTTATACTTATACATACCAATGTAGCTACTTTTTTTATTATAGGTAGAGGTACCTGTCTGCTCATGACATGCAATAAAAAACATGTGGTAGATTAATCCACTACTATGCATATGTCGTATGACTAATTTACGTAGATGCCGACCTTATTTTAGGATTTTGTAAAACACTTTTTGCACAGTGTAAAATATGTAGGTAGCTTTTAAATATATAACAAAACAACCTAAACTTTTCTAAATTAACGTACCTACTTAAGTATCATCTTCCTCAGGTGAGTAGGTTATAGGTATCAGTGAGGCGTGCAATCAGTGGATTGTGCGTTATGAGTTGCGCAGACGTAATTAGCCGTGTGCCGGTTGGTTGGTCAAGCAATGTTTGGATACGCTTGCGCCACTGTTTTAGCGCGTTGTGCGTTTTCTCGTAAGCAGTAAAAACAGACGTAACAAGTGTGGTTTGAGTTTAATATTATTGTATGTTTTGTTGACTTTCACAAATAATGAGGCATATTTTTTAACAAAGGTTTGACACACTCAAAATTGGAGTTGTTCGTTAGGTGCTTCTGGGTTCAAGCATTGCAATTGATTTAAGTACTTATCAAAATCAATTTCTTCACGAAGATACTCACTTGCCGGGGTCAACGCTCACTTTTTCTAGTTGTAAAAAAGTTGTGGCTGATTTTATACCTTGCACCTTTAACCGATTTAAAAAAAGGGGAATCATATGAACCTCCAATTCGCATAGTCTTTTTTCCTAATAGTTATAGTACATAGGCTCCTGCCAGCGTATTTGCGGGCATAAACATTGAATTAACATAACATAACTGTGCATTTTCTGACCGTACGCAGCAGGGACTGGGTCCATGATGCAACAATTGACACATCCAAGAAGGTCATCGCGTGATGATATTTACCCATTATATAGTAATATTTGTAGTCTATTTGTAAGAAAATGTCAACAATATTCTATTAGACATGTTATGTCTAAGTATTTGTAGCTGAAGACAATCTTTTTTCCTTATTCTGAAACGTAAATTAGCAAAATACAAAAATATTTCACTCTTGTTAAATAAATAAAAAAATGACCGCGTATAAGACCCGAAATCATCAAAAAGTTATATTTCACTCTGTCAGGCACGAAAAGCAAGCACGTGATTTTAGCTAAAAAGATTTAAAGTGCGTTATAAATTAGGGGCGGGGGGGGGGGGGCTTGTATACTTACTTATATAAGACTAGTGGCCGCTCGCGACTCCGTTCGCGTAGAAGTCGGTTTCCCGTGGGAATGCGAAGTTTTCCCGCGGTAAAAGTTCCCTTAATTCTTTCATACATATATTTTATTGCAGCGTGATGTTATATAGCCTAAAGCCTGCCTCGATAAATGTTCTATTCAACACAAAAAGAATTTTTAAATTCGAACCAGTAGTTCCTGAAATTAGCGCGTTCAAACAAACAAACAAACAAACTTTTATTATTTTATTGGAATCTACCAAGCCGCGGTTTTATATGTAAAATTTTTTTACTCAATCACGCAAAAATGGCAGCTTGTAGTTGGATGAAGAAAAAATTTGTGCATGGATGGATTATGACCGAATATTATAACTCAAAATGACATACCTACCAGTTAATTCAAATAAAACTAAATTGTTAAGTTTAAACATTTTAAATAAAAACACGTCTATTATGAATTAAAAATCTAACGTTAATGCTTTTGAAGCAGCGAACAAAAAGCTAGTCAAAAATAAAAGTATTAACGATAAGCACTTCGTAAAAATTTAAAAGTTTGTTTTTATACAAGTACCTACTAATTAGTTAAAAATCTCGCAAATTGAATAGTTACATGTAAGTTAGCTAGGTGAGGGTAATTATTTTTAAACCACAAGTCAATTATCATATCATTTTTCCAGTATCTATAACTTCCAAATTAATGAATTAGCATTTTAAATGCAAAACTAAAACTAAAATCTCTATTATCATAGTAATTACTCCTAGTTCATAAAAAAACCTGGGACTGACATTTTAAAATATTTAACTACATAACGTTTTTTATTTTTTTTTGTTATTATAAATACACTTTTAGCAGTTGGTGTTGGTGTAAGCATAAAAAAAAGGTCCTGCTTGAAATGATTTAACTTCAAATTCTCAATTAAGAAACCGGCGGTTATACAGATTCAAGAACCTACCGACGTTTAAGCTAACTACATACTTGTTTAAATAACGCATTCGTAACAAAAGTACTGAAAGCAAAAACTGCATGGGGTTTTTATGTAAGGCAAGGTAAGGTAAAATTATTTTGTTGTTTAGAATCAAAAACGATTCGATATAATACACGGAGTATTAGTATCTATTATATACCTACTAAATCAGTTTCTTTTAAACTATCATCATCATTTTAAAGTTATAGATTAGCATTCTAAATGCAAAAATTAAAAGTAAAATGTCTATCATCATCATCATAATCATAACATAGTATAAAGCCAAGTCGGTAATCGTTTCTGGATTTTAATGCGGTTCGCGCCATCTTAAGGGTAATTTTTGAATTTAAATCCTACTACAATTAATGGAGAACGGCACAAGAATTTAAAATTGGAAATCTAAAGTTGACGTATGTAAAACTGCAGGCGATAGTCAATAAAATTCCAGGCTCCACCTAACGACCCTATTGTAGTTACAGCGCGATGTACAGAAATAATGCTCGATGACCGAATCCTAGAAATGGTAAAAACCATTTTAGAGAAAACGACATGCAAAACCCCGAGCATAAAGTGGGTCAACGGTGTGGTTCCAGGCTGTGGAAAAACGTCATGGGTTGTCAGCAATTTATTATCATGCCAAAAGCGAAATTATAGTCACCACCTCAACTGAGGCAGCAAAAGATCTGATGGAAAGGTTAACTAAAACTAGAGTACGCACGCCAGCATTCATCTCAGGAAACGGCTTCAGGAAGCCCAGCAAACGTCTCATCGTAGACGAGACCCTGATGAACCACTTTGGTGCTTTTGTTATGGCTGCACGTCTCGCAGAAGCGGACGAAGTTCTCCTGATTGGCGACGCTAACTAGCTATCCTACATCGATCGAGAGAACCTTTTCCGGCTCAAGTACAACAGACCAACCCTCGTTACCAACTTCGGAAAAGAACTGCTATGTACGCATAGAAACCCAATGGATGTAGCGTACGCCCTAAGTGAGGGAAACAGCGGCGTAGACTCATTCCAAAGAGTCGTACACTCCCTAAAACTTCGGCACTACTCAGGAGCGCAAATCCCAACAACCATGCCCAACACCTTATTCCTGGTACACACCCAGGCAGAAAAAGAAACTACTCTGTCGAGGATATGGGACGTGTACAGGTTCGCGCCTTTTAATAATACACGAAGCTCAGGGATTAAGTAGCGACACGATTGTCATCATGCGTACTAGAGGTACAGTTGAAGAACTGCAATTGCACGACAGCGTCCCACATGCCGTCGTCATGTACCTACCACACATACAACAGTGATGATTGATGACGCGAGCAACGGCTGTAACTACCACAAAAAACTAAAAACTACCTACAACTTAAAGATGGCTATGAGACACTTTTAAACGCAAACGGCAAAGATAGTGGAAAGTAATTTTGTATTTAAGTATATTCGATTGTATTTACTTTAATAAATCTTTAGTATAATATTAAATTAAATTTAAGTGGCAAAATCAAAAATCAATTTTTATTTATAGCAGAGAATGTAAATATTAATTAAAAGAAAATGTTAAGTGTAAAAAAAAGACACGGACCTCGAGTCTGTAGCGGCTCGAAGAACCTACATTAAGAAAATGCTTTTTATAGTAGTCAAAAAGTTGAAAATTGCTGAAGTGAATTTTGGTCGCTTAACAACAATGTGTAAAAGAGATGGAACAGATGGATCAATTAACGTCCTTGTAAAATTTGAAAAAATGTTTCTTCGGGATTCTTATTTTCTTTTTCAAAATATCAACCAATTCAAATGTTGCTATGTCTATTCGTTGTGGTATACGGGGTGTCCAAAATGTATAATAACTTTAACAAATTTGTATGTATCACTTTCCGTGGCTTCTTACTCGATCATTATTAAAAAAAAATACATATGAACAGGCATAGCGGCATTGAAATGATGTATGAGAAGTCACGATATTGTTAGGAAGAAATACAGGTTCATCGGTATTCCTATTAAAAAGCTGCCTCTTGTCAGGTTAGACCGCCCCTTATGGAGTTCCATTGGATAATTGGTGGTAAATGGCTTATCTTACTGGCACAATATAAAAAAATCTTAAATATCCCCACTGAGTTTCCACCCTATGCAATGTTTTTAATTGAAATTTAGTTGATGAACCAACAAGGTTAAACGTATACCGAACCACAGAGTTGCTCAACTTCCTCGTCTAAATATGATTTCTAGATGCAACTAGTGCAGTCTATTTAGGCGCTGAACCAGAACGGTATAATGCAATAAGCTACTTACGTGCATTTCCAATAAGGGCTACTTTATGCTGTTTTATAACCACTTTTCAGCTACAAACTCTATTATGAAATGAGTGCGCGTCAGTTCAAGTCTTCATCATGAGTTTCTATTGCATCATCATATTAAGTTCAATATTTGATCATATGAATATTAAACAGATCATCCAGTTAAGTATATTTGACTATATTTTAAGTCATGCAAATTTAAAGCAGCATATTATAGTTAAAATATATTCATTTAGAAAAATCGCTTAACACTTTATAATATAAAAATGATCCGACAAAGTTTCTTCAAGGCCGAAACCAAACCAATAATTTTATGAATTACTTATCTAGGTAAATACCTACTTAAAATTTCTTTCCCTAATAGCAAAAAAATTTACTCTGTGATTTGGTATCAAGTGGCTAACGTTCCAAGAACAAAATATACTTACTTAAAAGAAATATGTAAACCCTACCAACTTTTGGTAAAATTAATAATGAATATATTCCAACTCTATATATTAATATTCAACGTGTTATTAACACCCAAGTTCGAAAAAATCTCCGGTTTTAACTGGTTATATAGTTCTTGTAGAACTCAACTGCATTGATACTAATAATTCTACCGCTGAACAGTTTAACTGTATTCAAGATCGAAGAACAAGAAAAGGCAGTTTAACTGATTCCTAGAACAAACATGCAAAACCTTTGATGCTGCAAAAGTTGATAGAAATTGGTAGTAGTAGTTATATTACTCTATAGGAACTCATTAAAACACCCAAAACAGAGCGAGAAATTGCCAGACTCAATCGACGACTGAGTAATTTTGATAGTAAAAAACTTAAGTACATTAGTATACCTCTAAACTGCTGCCAGTCAGATTTTAAATAAAAAAATATAAAATTTACAACTTCATGAACCTGTAAATGAACACCTCTCAGTCTTAATAACACTAGCACACATCCAAAGGTAATCGACCTACTAAAAAAACATAGAGATTTAAATAAATTAAAATATTTAAACTTATAATTGCAGTGGTCATTATCATACTCCTGACTATCCCTACTAATATTATAAATGCGAAAGTAACTCTGTCTGTCTGTTACGCTTTCACGCCTAAACCACTGAACCGATTTTGATAAAATTTGGTATGAAGAGAGAACTGAACTTAGGAAAGGGCATAGGGTACTTTTTACCGCGGGAAAACTTCTCATTCCCACGGAAACCGACTTACACGCGAACGGAGATGCGGGCGGCCACTAGTTGCACATAATTTCAATGAGTCTTTTTAATTCATTCTGTCTAAATTATTTTCTTATTGAATAAGAATTAGCTTTTTTTTTGGTCAGGTAAACTGTTTCTATTACTCTTGCCCAGACTTAGTTTAATGGTTAGATTTGGGGGATTTTCGGTGTATTTATTACAACTGAAACATTGGTTAACTGTACTTATTAGCCAAACACGCTGTATTTAACTTCGGTTATTATCACAAAAGTTTATATTTCATTTGATTTACCTCAGGCTGGTAGATCTATATCGTTAAAATTATCTTTAGATTCCTTGAAATTAAACTCATTTTAACGGGTTTTTACGCTGTTATTTGTAATTAGCACATCAACTCTTGAAGGCGGCTTCCTTACATCAATTCCAATAACATTTGTTCTACGACTTTTTGCAAAACTTGATAATAAACACAAAAACAAAAAAACAAAAACAAATTTGCGCGCTCTGTTATTTATAACTCTGTATTTTGTAAGAAGTTCCTAAACCGGTCGCCCCCGCCCCCGTCGCCCGCGCGCCCGCCACGCCTGTTGCGTGCGCGTAGAGTATTGTACCGTTTAGATGCACCTAATAAATTTGTATGGAAAAACTTTTTTTTTTTAAATATTAATTTTAATTATTCGTTGGTTAAATGTTGTTGTGATTGATGTAGAAAAGCTGCCTTCAAGAGGTGATGCGCTAATTCGAAATAACCCTGTATATTTTTTGATTAGAGTGAGTATAATTTCAAGTAATAATGATCGCGTGAATCTAAGAAGTTAAATCTTTAGATTCCGTTCAGACGAATGCGATTCACCCTACTAATTTATCCAGGTTTTAGTGTTGAATACCTATGTTATTGCAAATTTTTGCTGGCTCTACGTGACTTCACATTTGTGGCGTTAACACGACGATCGCGAAGCGTTAGCACCTAACTGTGACTCGATAGCCATTGATTGCCAAGCAATAAAAAAACTAACGTAGTAAACTATCTTTCATCATCATCATTATTATTACATTGTATAAATCTAAGTCGCTAATTCTGTCTGTTTGTATGTTTGGTTGCTAACTCCTCCGTACGTAACGGATTTAAATGCGGCTTTCTCCATATTTTAGGGTATTTAATTATTTAAATTTGTAAATAAAGAACGTTTAAAAAAGTTTATAAGTTAGCAAAATGCAATGTTTCGCTAGCAAATTGGCAAAATTACTCCATTGCGAAGCGTGGGCGGGTCGCTAATTTTGTATAATCTAAACACAATCGAAAGAATCATGTCCAATGACGGTTTATGGATGAATGATAAAAAGTTACAGAAACATCATCGCAGTCAAAACTATAATGACTTGTCCCATAGATACGTACTCACTCAGTTTATGAATACCTTAGACTGAGTGAGACAACAATATTAGTTTGCGTTTTCGTGTACTTAAATAAGTACGTAGAGGTATTGCGCTAAAATATAGGCACATATATCTATCTATATAAGAATGCATAAACTGGTTAGCACTATTGGTACAGGGCCTCGCTCGGTGCCATGCACAATTTACCTAAGGTTTAGCAATGAATAGCCACTATGCCTAGGAGATAGAGTTTCGTTGTATTAAACCGTGGAAACACTATATAAAATAAGTATTTTTTGGCCAAAGTAAAAATTAACTTTAATTAAATTTGCGAAACATTTATTAAGTTGTTATTTGTTTGAAGCAATCAACGAAAACTAAATATCTAAATGGCTACTTACTATCTTGTACGTACAAAATTAATCATATTAAAATATCGAATATTCCGATTTTTGTCATTTTTATTAAATCTTTCGTCAGAACATATTGAGGTAGTTATTTATTAAGGTACTAGACAAGCAGAAATTATTGCAAATATACGTTTTTTACAATATTTTAAAAAACGTGATTCCAAATTACGCAATTAAAATCCCATTATAACGTACGAAATAATTATGTCGGCAACGATTATTTTATTAATGAAAATCATGTATGGTTTCGATATTTTTTTTTTATATGTTTCTTTAGAATCTTCTAACATAGAAACATTTTAATTGTTTCACTCCAAGTTGTCACACTATTATACTTGTTTCACTCGATTTTGCTTAAAGATTACCAACGTTGTAATATTTAAATATTAAACTTTTATTTAAATGGACCTGATATATATTATTTCATTAATACATTGCACACATAGTGCCAGTAAGTAAAAGGTAATTTTATTATAAATTGAGGAATCTTTTCGTTAGTATATTTTTTTATATATAAAAAATATTTTGTAGAGACAAAAAGAGTTGTAAATAACATAAAAAGTACGTCTTTGCGGGAAGTCGCTAGTGTGTAGATGTACATATATTATCCTACTAGCGTTTTGCCCACAGCTTTGCCTGTGTTCACTTTAAATTCCTTTTGGTAGTCTACGTCAAATGTCCTAGGTACCCGCTATAGGTCGGTAAGAGCTTTGTACGTATCCGACTTATTATTTTGAACATTATTATGGCTTGTTGATAATAGATCTTTAATCTACCTACTTTTTTGAAGAAGCGACACCTAGTGGGGGTTACCTACATAGTAGTACAGTGCCTTTATGAGTAACAGACCTAACCTTATCTTTAACCTATACCTAAGGTACCAATCTTATATTACAATTAACTAATACCTGTACAAAAGTTAAATTAGGTAAGTATCATTAATTACAAATCTTTAAAAAAAAACTTAATAAAAGAAAATAAATTACTTACCAGCCTAAGTAAAATCTATGATGAAAATTTGTAAATATGTAAATAGCAAATAAAATACCTACCTAAATAAAAATTATTTTGAAAACCTGCAATCTGAGTGACTTAATAAAAATATCGATCCCTACGGACTCCATTAATTGTGCCTTGGAATTGAACCGCAAAATTAAGTTTGTTTTCTACTGTATATACTTTTCCGGGATAAAAAGTACCTACCCTATGTTGTGGCTAGGATGTTTAAGTAGCTATAATCATACCAAGTTTCATCGAAATCGCTTCGGTATTGCGTGATGCTTGCACAGACAGGCAGACTTCTACAGTTTTATTATATGAATAGATTGTAAATTAAGGGCCGATTTTTCAATAGATAGTTAAAACGCCAGATATTGAACAGCCCGATAGCTTTAACTGAGACTAATAATAAAGTTTCAATTTTTCAATGGTCAGATAACCCTCTGCTATCACTTCAATTCAGCAAGAAAGAGACATTCTTATAAATTTTACAGTTGTTAGGAAAGGACAGTAAGCTTTCAACGCATTGACAGCGGGTGTCCCAATTGACAAAAACTTTAGGTATGACATCAAGACTTGCCGATAACGATAATACATAGATTTACTGAAAACTAGATGGAGCCCACCGAAAAAAAATACAAGTTAAAATTACAAATACAATATATTTTAACATGTCTAAATAGAAATGCTTTGAGAAAGTATTTCTATCATATTATATATTGATTGCTAAGAATATTTTTGATGCTTTTTTAAAAAATAGATTTGGTAAGTATTTCATATGCTCAGAGATACTTAGCCTTACTGTATGTCATAATAATTACTTAGTATTTTAATATAATTCCCAAAAAATATATTACTTATTTGATAAGCGTATCTTTAGCAATGTGTTATTTGTGTTAACAAGCACACATCATACGTAATACTCCATCTAGAAATGTATACATCTGTGATGTCAACAATAGCTTATTGCACAGTTATTCAAAATTAAACCTCTTGTGATATACATATATTTTGTCCCGTTCTGATAAATATACATCTTTGTCTTCAAATAAAGTAAAATATCCATGATTTTACAAAATATTAGCAAAACACTAATGAATTATCCTATATTTACATACACATGAAGACAGAAACGACAAAAAATCTGTCAGATCACTGCTAAACTGAGGCAAAAAGCGGCAGCTAATTTTTTCAGTCAGTATCGAGTTTAACTTTCTGTTAGAGCTTATCCGCTAATTGAAAAATTCACAATGTTGCTATCCATAGAATAAGTCCTATCTGAAGGCTTAACTGACTATTGAAAAATCGGCTCTAAATTTATAAATTATCTATTTACAAACACGTTTTCTATAAATTACCTAAGGAAGCACCATTTTTCAATCAGTTTAATCACTATGGGCATAAATTTTCGAAGAATAACAGGAAATCAGAATTCATTGTTATTGACATGTCACTACTACGGACGTCAAAGAAAGTGAAAGCATATGACCTTGGCAAAGTAGAGAAACTATGCTAGTCATTGCTAGTCTACCGCGTCTTACCGACGCAACTTTCTCATCCGCGCAAGCGATTGTTGGTAGGTATTTAGGTATTTATATGCATTTGGTTGATTTCAACGTAATTCAGTTTATTTGGAACCTTTTTCTTTTATATTAACCTTCGAGTGAAACGTTGCGAAAAACAGGGAAATGCTTATTTTTAATATGCAAGTGATGCAAAGGAACTGTGTTTGATATTAAGTGTCATTAACGTTGAAAGTTAAATACAAGTAGGTACCTGCACTTCGTGGGTCAGAATCGTTAGAATTATAAGTACAAACAAATGGCAACTTTAAAAACAAAACAAACTTAATAATGAATAGGTAAATAAAAAATAACTAAATGTTTTAAAGCCTGATAATTTTGTCCATGTAAAAAATCGTTATTCCTTGGCAAAGTTTGGCATAAAAACGTGAGGTCAGCAATACTTATAATGAAAAAGGGCGGTGTTTATCTCCTCCATTGCCTATGTCTGTAAGATTTCTGTCTATCTTATCATAAAATAAAATGATAAAAAAAGTTTACCAAATGACGCTTTATATAAAAAATATGGTTTACTAAATATGTTTTGCGAAAATGATAGTTAAATCGTTATTGACACCAAACTCATTTTTACACATACGTTGATTAGAAATAAGCCCAATTTAAGAATAATCCTAAGGGAACGGCCTTAAGGCTTAATTTAATTTCCAATCACTACGTTTCTCTTACAAAACACCGATTAATTAGTGAATAGCGTTCTATCTGTTCCTAGTTACGAAAACACGCAAAATCGATCATCCTAAAATGATTAAATAACTACTAATTATGCCTAAAAAACATACTTACGATTTTAAATTAGTTCACAATTTATTATAAATCTTAATCACTTCGGTGAACGCTTCCATAGATTTCAATATGGGATCGTAAGTAGAGTAAGGCGACCGTTATGCGCACGCGCGTTTGCTTCAAGCGCGCGAAAACAACTTACTGTTTCCAACACTGTCGGTTTACATCCAGAGCTTCAGTTGTTTATTTTTGAATTTTAAGTCTTATTCCTTAGCACATAACGACTGATTTACAATGAGTGTGGGGATTGCAGTTCTTTCGCACCGTTTATCTTTGAGCGAAGCAGTTGCACAGTACAAATGCATCCGGCCGCGTGTTGCAAAGTGGGCCAAAATCAATCTGCCAGTACCTAGGTGTTATTACAGGCTCCAATGACCGAATGTAAAATATGTGTATTTTTCCTTTGAGTAGGTATAGAAAGTAAATGAAAAAGTACCTAATTTAGATATGCTACTGGACGTAAATATAAAAACATGAATTTAAAAAAACAATCCGAATCCTTAAATTAATAAAAGTAGCATGTGTTGAAATTAAATATTCATAAAAAGTCTTATTTATTACCGTTTAGTGAAAAATTAATGTGACAGAGAGGTCACTTCGTACCGGTCACCTTTGGTTAGTACCTAACTTCAATAAGTTAGTTTTAACAAAAATCTAATAAAAAGGGAAAAAAACTTTTTCTCATTGGATATTTTTAATTAATAAAATATGTTGCTTTGATCGGGTAAAGACAGCCATTTGTCAAATTCTTCTGGAAAATTTTCAATTAAGTAGGTAGTTAGTTGGTTAACATTACTTAATTGACGTTAGAAAGTACATAACAGTGGTTTCATTATCAAAACGAACTACAAATTAATTCGGTTAGATAATGGCGATGTTAATTGAATTGTACAAAATCATACATAACAGTCCGGTCCCACGGTGCGCGGAACCACGCACCGGAACGTACTGCACTCAGATCGGTTCTACAAATCACTACCTACATATTATTATGTAGTCTATACTATACTTACTATACTATATCTATACTAATATTATAAAGCTGAAGAGTTTGTTTGTTTGTTTGTTTGTTTGTTTGAACGCTCTAATCTCAGGAACTACTGGTTCGATTTTAAAAATTCTTTTTGTGTTGAATAGACCATTTATCGAGGCAGGCTTTAGGCTATATAACATCACGTTGCAACTATAAAGAGCGAAGAAATAATGGAAAATGTGAAAAAAACGGGGAAAATTATTCATCCTTGAGAGCTTCCGTTGCGTGCGCTGCAAAAAATGGTTCTAGATACCAAAAATATATGTATGAAAGAATTAATGGAACTTTTAACCGCGGGAAAACTTCGCATTCCCACGGGAAACCGACTTCTACGCGAACGGAGTCGCGCGCGGCCCCTAGTTAATATTATAAAGAGGAAAGATTTGATTTTTTCTTTGTTTGTTTGTTTGAAATGAATAAGCTCCGAAACTACTGGACCGATTTAAAAAAATCTTTCACAATTCGAAAGCTACATTATCCACGAGCAACATAGGCATTATTTTATTTTGGAACAAATAGGGTTCCATAAGATATTGCCACGGGAAAAACCATTTAGTTGCGGGTGAAACCGCAGGGCGAAAAGCTAGTGTCCCTATATAAGTAAGTATGCTTAAATCTTTAAACTACGCATCGGATTTTGATGCAGTTTGTTTAATAGATAGAGTAATTAAAGAGGCAGGTCATATGTATAAAAACATAGGTTAGGGAAAGAGGATTTACTCCGAATTTAACGAGTGCGAAGCCGCGGGTAAAAGCTAGTCAATTATATTTAGGTACGAAATACTGAACTTTAGGTATATATTACTTTCTTTGTGCTACAAATTGAGAAGGAACTGTTTTGTAGTGTCGTGCTTAAGTTTAACCATTAATTTTGATGCTCTCGAAAGGAATCAAAACTGTGTTTTTTGCGTCGTTTAAACAGAGGAGAATTATTGTAACTTCGTGTCAAGGTATTATTTGTAGTAGGTTCTAAGAAATCACTTTAATGATAAGGTTATGCGGTATGACTGATGAGATTGGTCTATCATATAAGAATTATGCAAAACGGTTCTGTAATTATTATTTGGTTTAATTAGTATCCTATTATATGCGTACTTGTTCTTTAGATTGTAAATGATGGAATATTCGTGCTACCATCTGTTCTGATTCAATATTTGTTTTTTATTTAAAAAGAATAATTAGCTCATAAGTTATTTTGGGTATCATATAATCAATTTAGGTACCTGAGCAAAAGATTTAATCGTAAACCAACCAACTGTTTTAGCGTGATTGAGTCACATCACATATACCTATATCCAAACATCCACACTTTTATAAACTGAGTTTAAAATCGTTCACGTTTGATACCAAACTATCCCAATTTTACGATATTTCCACCTTAACTCTTAGGTTTTAGGAGTAATCTTACAAATTGATAAAAAAATTATGTTTCTATTAGCGATATAAATAAACATATTCCATGATTGCATGGGCTTAAATTATTTTTCCATTTTATTAATATATTGAGACATTATTATTTGACATTAACTCCAATTTGATACCCTTCTCTCATTGAAGAGCAATATTGAAATATGGGTATGTATAAATATAAATATAATAATATAAATAATGTATTTAATGTAAAATAAATGAACAATTAATTTAATGTTAAAGCGCCATCTAGGTGTTCAGGCTGTCACTAATTTATGGACATGCACACTTGATAACACCTCAATAAAAAGTTCGAACTGCACCCACTTATGTTTAAAAATAGTACTGCTAGATGGCATTACATGTCTCATTCAGGAGAGTAACATAAGTAAACGTTTACAGTGGTTAAACAGTCTATCAAGAAATTTGGAAGTTTAATCATTTTGTACATTACATAAATATAATTAAATTTATCTGTTTTTCCGAATAATATTTTTATATTTCTACAATACTAAAGTATAATCGTTTATTAAAGAAGTAGGTTTGTTTTTATCTGCTGCTCGACAACAGATGGCGTTAGAAGTATCATACAGATTATTATGTTCAACGTAAGGACTTGTTTACTATGAAAGCAAGGACATTATTATCTATGTAAGCAGAACTTTTAACTTTATTAAAAAACACCTTGTTTAATGACTTATTAATATAACAACCTCATCGAATACAAAACTATACGATTCAAAATATAAAAAAATGATTAAAAATGATTTACCAAAAAGAGCATTATTTTCAAAAACCTTTTATTTTGCAACATTGGTAGTTAAAACGTAACGTTAAGTTCTAATATTTATGTAAAACCTCATTCCTGCTGCACGAGTGTTGCGGAATAAAAAACAAGTTAATGACAAAAAGCGATCTTGGTTTTCCCGCGCCGCGCGACGTGTTACTATAAATCAGGGTGGGGGGTAGGTAGGGACCCAAATACCCCCTCTCCCTTCTGAGGATGATCTTTTCCCCAGATCCTACATTTTTATAACGGGGCAACATCCAAAACGTCCCTTTTTTCCTGCCCCGAGTTTATTTGTGTAGGTATGCATACGTGAGGGTGTCGCCTCCGTGGTGTGGGCAGATTGGAACGGTCGCCCGTCGACTGTTTTGTGGAACTGAAGCGGTTGGAACCTTGTTTTAGTTGGAAAAATCTTATATTATACGTAGAAATTCAAAGTAATAGTATGTATATAATACAAAAAACAAAAAAATACTGCTATTTGTTAAACTGAACTTCCCACTTGTTTTTTTTTATATTTTGAATGGCGTGTAGGTTTTAAGCTTTGTCATTTAAAGCTTCGCGCTCTTAGATGGCTTCTTTTGAACTTTTTAGCTTCTTACATCGTTATTTGTCACTGTGTATTCAACACAATTAAAGCAATATTTAACACATTTAGTTAAGTATCATGAATGTTAAATGATTATTCGACTTATTTGTACAGTGTCATTACAATGGCAGGATGAAATTAATACCATTATTTACCGTGTGACCATTTTTTTGTATGTGGACATATTATTAACAGTTTGAAAGTAATTATTCGATTTCCACGAGAAAAGTCATTTATTTAGTCATACGTTAAAATAGGGCAGAAAGTTTGTATGTTAATTATTTGTTTACTTAAAAGCAGTGCCGACATAAAAAAAATGCCAATATGTACTAGATCTATCATTAAATAAATATTATTAAAAATAAATATTTACAAATCGAAGTATAAAGTAAAGTCCAGCGTTAGGTAGTTTGACGTTATTCCCGCATGCGCTGAAAGAGCGAAACGAGCGTGGAGTGTTGCGCGCAAGAAAATTTAGTTTGAAAGTCCGTATTTTCCTTATTGGCGTACCACATTAATGTACTTTAATACCTATAAGTAACTACTCATATGTTTGCGGTATGTACCTACTAAGTGACTAAATATACCTTATCATAATTATATAACATCCGTAGCATATACTCAGTACGTATTGTTTCTACATTTTTGCTTTAATATCTCAGTATAGGCTCGATTGACGAAACACCGTAACCTTCTGCGAAGGCATTGCGGCGATCCTACCCTAAGTACCTGAAAAGGTGCCAATAAACATCCATATACTGTACACGACACAACTCACTTTAATCCCCACACAAATATGAACTTTACCACGTTCGAATACAGTACAATGTTGTTCGCGGGGAAAGGCGAGGGAAATTATTTTCTTTGCGAGTTTGCTAAGAAACAACGGGTTTCCTCTATGGGTCACCCAAGGGAAGGGGAGGGAGACCTCCTAAATCTCCCAAACGAGAGATTCTGAGGTGAATTACTGAAAAGATGCTTCGAGATAAACTGAATAATATTTACCTACGTTTTATCTTAGCAAATATGTTCTTTTTGGGTAAGACATCAACATAAGCCTGTTATAAGATTAAGTCACTTTTAATTGTTTTGTTAGTTTTGGATTGGATTGGAAAATAAATTATGTTATATAACGAACTATAAAAATGGGCTTAAAAATATAAATGCCCCTTTAATCACATTATTGTAATTTCATAAAATGATAACTAATTAATAATTATCTACCTTAATTCAAATAATAGGTTTGAAGTATCCTATTCCAATAAAAACGCAAAAAAACGCGTGGTCTGTCACAATCGCTCCTCATTTCAACGCCTTGTCGCGTTTTCGCGCCAAACTTTTTCAATATGGCGGACAGAGCGCGCCACGCGCTGCCACCATTAACCACTACACTTCACCGTTACTATAAACTCACAAATCATGAAATGTGCCATCCATCAAACCCCAACCCAATATAAACTAAACCACACTTACATAAGGTCCATTATTCAACTAACTACCAAATACGATTACAGCTAACAAAATGTTCCGCTCAACGAATTAATTTGAACCTTGGAGCCGCTTCGAGAAAACTTAGTTTCAATTATTCAAAGGAAAACGCGAAGTGAACAAAGAGAAACGGAAAATAAAACCAACTTTCGTTAATAATTTAATGCATATTTGTTTTACTTTCGTCAATAAATATTTTGGGGCTTAAGACATACCGAATTTTTGTACATAAATATGTAAATTTTATAACGTAAAATATGGATTTGTTTATTCAAGCACCAACTTTCACTCCTTTTTTTATACAAGCAGCAGTCCAATGAGGTAGGCAGGACAATGTAAAAAGTTAACACATACCTAGTTATAAAAAAATCACACGACAAAATCTGTTTTTCTCAACGGCCTAATTTTATATGAGATCGGGCGTTTCATCTCTAATCAATACTCGGTGCGGCGAGCGCGGCAACTGCTCGGGATCCGTCGGCTGCCGTCGGCCGTGTTCGTGTGCGAGCGAGACACTCCGTTCGGGTTTGTTCGCTTCAATCGTAATTCCATTTTCCGCCCGCCTTGGCAAATTGAAATGTCGTAACTCTTGGGGGAATATCGGCTTTCTGCTCAAGAAAAATATTCTGGCATGGCATTGTAACGACGCTTGTGATATTATGGTATATTTCCAGTCCATCATACAGTACGGGGTGCGCCCCCAAATGAGAATAATCGAGGATCTATCCGCCACTTAGCCGTTTTGAGGTGTCCCCCTTTCTTTGCTGCGTGATCTTACTGTAGTTGAGGATGAGTATTATTTTTATGATTATTTTCAGATTCCGTCTGAGTTTATGGTTATAAACAGATTTTTAATTTTGATGCATTTAGTTGAGTTATTGAGTTTACGTGTGTTATGCCATCTAAATCAGGGTTTTGAAATACTTAATAATAAACTTCTAGATTAAGGAAATCAGTGTTGTTTAGTTCTATTACCGTTACAGCACAACCAACATTAGCATAAATTGATTGACTGACCCAGAAGTTCAGTCTTTTTCTTTCAAAAGGCGGGAAAAATCTGATGTCGGCTGAAAACAACACAGGCTACACCGAGCATTATATTAGCGAAGATCCCAGTAGGTCAGATAAATTGAACCCTTCGCAGAAATGTGTTCACACGTAAATAACATGTAGAGTTGGGGATCGGAGGCTTCCCCATACCGCCTACGTTGGTGGCCGGTAATAGGTGACGCTACCTTACAAAGCAAACCCAACTCTATTCTCTAAGCAACTAAGTTAAATTTCAATCGCTACTACTATTCTTCCAACGCGTAATAGACTGAAGCAAAAGTAAACTGTGTTACTTTGAGTTAAAGTTGAATTTGTTGTCTTCCAATTGAGCAGGAAGCTATTGAGGTGGCGTAAGAATGGATTTTGTCGAACACGCAACAAGAGTAAACTTTTGTCATGGTTTGTTAATCTTAGTGTTTTAGTTTTAGTTGATTTGTCACCGTAGGTTACGCCACCGGGAGTTTTAACTACTCGAAAATGCTTCGGCAACATTAGTCGAAAAGTTTCACTTAAAGTTTTGGCATTAGCTGCGTTATTATTAGTAGCTAAAAGCAGTGATTTGGCATAAAAAAAATATTTGCAGATTATTTTTCATAATAGCTTTACCCCGATATGGTACCGTAACGTAGCGAACGTAGTTAATAAAACGGTAAAAAATACCGTCGCGCGTCGTCTATATACTTATGATATTAAGAAAGCTCTACTAGCGACCGTAATACAGCAGTAAATGACATCTTCAGTCTGTTCTCTGAATAAACAAAAGAGTGATAAACCCAATGATATTCAAATCAAAATTCCCGTACAAAAAAATTGTCAACTTACTTTTGTGATGAGCGTAGTGTGAAAAGAGCGTTTAGTTTTCTTAATTAACCATTTGGTTATCAAGTAACTATATGTTTACAAACTTTTATCTCCATCATAAACATAAGCATTTAAATACACCAACTTAAAAATTTCATTTAGCAACAAATCAGAATTTCAGCGCAGTTCTTAATAAAAATCTCTGTCCCAAGATCTGTATACAGCCTTTATCTTTTCCAAATTGTCCTCATCTCAAGAAGGCGCGGGCAGCGTGGGGCAGTGTGGGGCGAAATGGGGCGAAATGGGGTGAAATGGGGCGGGTGGGGTCGAAACGGGGGCGGGTCAGAAGGGGGCAAGTTTTGCATTAATAATGTCGGTATCGGCCGGTTACCGATTAATTTGATTACTTGACTTGTGTTTAGGAAACCTACACGTAACCATCGGCTAATATTAAACTAGTTGGCGGAGTTCGGTTGCCCTTTCGAGTTGAAGATTGTTTAAAAGTAAGATTTAATTAATTTAAGATTACGGGCTGTAACTTTGTTTTTTGGTTGTATTTTGTGTTTCGGGTTACGAACAAGTTTTTTAGGCTTAATTTTAATAAAGTTTAATTACTTTTAACAGGAAAGGAGTTAGACAGTGTGCTTATCAAACGATATTTCTTCTTGCATTACCAGTGCTTGTGATTTTAAATAAATCATAAGTCCACTGTTGTGGGAGAGTACCTTTGACTTATTTAATAGCTTGGACAAGAAAAAATATATTTAAAAGTCAAATTAAATTTCTGCAGAGGGATTGCTAATTTTACAAGATATATTTCGTAATTCCCTTAAAATATTGAAGTGATACATCCTCGTTGCTGAGTTAATTAGAAGTTTTGGACTTAAAAAAATGAGTCAAAGCGGGCGGCTCGTAGTCCGTAGCAATTCGTAGCAAACCGTAGCAAAACCGTAGTAGACTGGTTTAGTGCCTGGCTCCTTTTAACACGTAAAAGATTCTAATGGTATATTACTAAATATATATTTATAAAGAAACATATGAAATGTTTTTAAAACTTTGGAATAAAAATATAATAATGATTTTGTGAAGCATGTGGCGAACGTATAATCGTGACAATAATCTGAAAGGCAAGTAAGTAATTACAATAAACGGAGTTTTTTTTATTACTCAACAAGTATATTTATACACGGGGTATAAAAAGACTGCTTCCGAAAACAATAACTGGGTATTGCTGGAGGGGTACTGAGTTAAGAGAAAATTTTTTTTTTTATGATTATAAAAAAAAAAACTTTACAAAATTGCATTTATACTATTAGATTTTGCGATAATTTAAAATTTAAAAGTTTTTTTAATAATTTTAAATTTTTGCTATGTAAGTTATCACATATCGTGAGGAAACCCACATGACTGGATTATATCCATCATGTGATCCACCAACCCGCACCGAGCCAGCGTGGTGGATTACGGCTCAAACCCCTATCGCTATCCGAGAAGGAGGCCTGTGCTCAACTATGGGACACATTATATAGGCTATTATTTATTTATTTATTAAGTTATCACATCTGAACCAACAGTTGATATGTGAGCGATGATTTCAAGCGGCGAATATGACTTTTCAATCCTTAATAACTTTTTTAAATTGAGTTTTCTGGGTGTACTGGTAGTGAATTTAGTTACTATTGAGGCTTAAGAACTAATGGTTTCAGGCTTCGGAAGTGGTCTTTTTACACCCGTTATACATATAATAGGTAAATAAGAAAAAAAACTAAACAGCTTATTAAAAAAACATACCTCATAAACAAGCCCGCAATCACAATTACGTTAATCTCCAAAAATCTCCGCGAATTCACCGAAAAAATAGAATTAATTAGCCCTTAACGGCGGTAGATAATAAACTTGCATTAAGCGATACTTTCGGGGAATTCGGGCACATTGCGGGGGTAGGGGGTTGACGGGCGAGGGGGTAAGAAGGCGGGGGGTCGGGGGAGGTTAACCTTTCCTTAACTTAGAAGTGAGATTGAGTAGGTAAGTACTGAGAGTAGGTAAGTTAAATTGAGACGCGGTAGCTTCTAACCCTGCATTGTTGATGAGTGCGGCAAATTAATTGTACTCCAGTTTCAGGGTTAAGATTTAGGGTAGTACATGCGTCGGGAGTTAATGTTCAGGCTTAGAGCTGACTAAGTCGAAAATCATCAAATTTTAACAAGTTTTTTTGTTATCTAGAATTTATTGAAAAATTACATAATTGTTTTAATAATTACGTTTGAAAAGTAATAATAAAAATAGAAAATGAGAGAGTGAAGAGCAACTCCATATAGATCATTAAGATTTCTAGTATAATGTAAGTTAGTTTTGGGTATCAAAACTTGGAGATCAAGAGATGTTATTATACAACGATACTTATCTTTACATATTGTACCTTGAACATTAATTATTCATAATTCGGATAATTTAACTTAAGAATTATTGATAAAAATTTTAGCAATTTATAATGCTGCCTGCATGATTGAGTTTGACAGGATATCACAAAGTATAAAACAAAGTTGCTTTCTCTGTCCTCTGTGTCCCTATGTATGCTTAAATCTTTAAAACTACGCAACGGATTGTGATGCGGTTTTTTTTAATAGGTAGAGTGATTCAAGAGGAAGGTTTACATGTATAATAACATAGTACAGAGAAAGGAGTTTTACTTCAAATTTAACGCGTGCGAATCCGCGCGGGTAAAGGTTAGTAAATAATAATAAAGGGGTCAAGTGCGAGTCAAACGCTCATGTAGGCTTGAAAGAACGGTATATAAACAAAGTAAGGAAGTGATTTTAAATTTATAAAATAAATTGAGTTTTAAATATAAGAATGCCAAATTAAACTTTTTGTTTATTTTGACAATTATAATAAAAATAAAATATACTAAGTATAACACCAACGTATAAGTATAAAAATAAAGTATAACATCAGCTGCCAACACATTTTCGAATATTTTTCTTTAAAAAACTCATTTTTGTATGACAAAGATTTGATACAAATAAATTGAGATTATTATATCTAAAACACCACTGACCTTTACAACATTTTATTAATATTCGTATCTTGTATCTGATTTGTAAATAAGTAAATCCGCCTACCTCTTTGGAATGACGTCAGACTTACGTCGAGGCGCCCACGCAGCAAGACCCCCGAAACCTTCACTCTAAAATTAAACCAGAGGTCTTTGACGTTGGTCGCTACTTCATCAAAGATACTATTTTAGAAACAATAAGGTTCTTGAAAACCCTTAAAAGAATTACTAAAAGCCGATGAATAAATAGTTTTTTAATATTTGATTGAAAAGAGAATATAGTTTTTGGTAAAATGTTGCCTTTTAAAATCACTATCAATTTGAATATTTTTGGAGCGAAGCCAAAAATATTTCAGTTTGTTGTTACCAACAGAATTCCGTTTTATGGCATTTGTTTGAACCAAACAAAATATTGATAACACTTATAAATTTGATTGGTTATCAAATATAAAAAAATGTTATAAGTCAGAAAAGTGCACTCACTTTATTTATTGCATTGTTTCTTGTCAATAGAAAAATACGGAAATAAGAAAATCAACTAGGCGGCCATATTGTAATGAAGCGTTTTCTTACAGGCAAATCCAGCAGAAAAACAGCGTAAGTTTTCATGATTTTTCTTTAATTCAGCTGCTATAAAAAAATACTTTATTATGTTTGTTTTGAAACAACATTCAATTTCAAGCTTTACTGATTACAAAATATAAATACCATTTTCAGTATGTCATTTGTAGTGAATGTATATTTATATAATCGTTTACATTTAATAAATTAGTTGTACCGAATGCTAAATCGTAGTTATCGATATTAACAGGTTGATGCATAGATCTGTAAGTGTATGTTGGTATACATATGACGAGACTACCAATGATTCTCGATTTAACATTTCACATAGCTAACGCTAGTAAGGTAACAAATTTTATTAATGGTTTTTACAATAAATGATTTTTGATTCCTTTTTATAATTGTAAACGTGTTTAATTAACTCACCAATGAAAAGGTTCGTCTTTTATTTATCTCCAGTTTTATTCCAGTCAAAATTACTTCTTTCATTGAAACCATATACTCAAAAATCTAATCATTGCATTAATTACTATATAAACTGACTTCAGATTCTTACAAGTCAGTTTTTTTTTCATATAACTGTAATTTAGTAAATGTATATTCGAGTTCCTGTAGTAGTTGACACGTCGCATGTGTGTGTGTGTGACTCCCACATACGGGCGAGGGGAGACCGGGGTCGGGGGGGGGCGGTCGGAGTAACTGCTCAGGCTTGTAGCTAGCTCGGTACATTTTATTGTAGCTCGCCTCTCTAGATACTACTGGTTGCAAGGGATGTGTTAAAGTGATATCGATAGAATTGCTTAAAGTTTATCGTATTGTCTTTTAGTTTAACTTTTTCTTGGTATAATGGCGATAATATTTACCCTTATTTTGGTTAGCAACTTAAAAACCTATGCGCATTCATATTTCTTTTAAACGTAATTTAATTAATTATATTGTGAATCAGTTTAAAATTGTATAAGTCATGCTTACATAAAGGATTTGTTTGCGTGAATTTTACTTTTTCAGAAACCGCAACATACATTGATAATAAATAGGTATAGCTGATTACAAAAAGTGTTACTATCACACTTATAAATTTATTATGCCAGGATATAAATTTAACGTATCGGTTCGATACTTTCCTGTTATTCCCATCACTAGCAGGTTAACGCGTCGTGGCCAGGGCGTTGTGTGCTGCCCTGTGTGTGGCCAATAATTTTATTACAAGTTCATTAAGACGCTTGAAATGGCAACTCCCTGTTATTAAAACGTGTTTTCCAACTCTCAAGTTACTATATCTATTGGTTTTTATCATCTGTATCGCTTTATTGATTATATCGATGTTAGAAATCTATCATTTTGCAAATTTATAGAATTTAACACATTTAAACTTCATATAAAATGAGTATTACAGTTTATATATACATTGGTTTAAAGGTTTTAACTAGACGGCTACTGCATGCATAAGTTTAGAGGCGTACATGCGCCACTATGTAGGCAACCGCTTTACTAGTCTGGATATAACCGGATATATTCCACACTATGCAAAGTTGGACTATGTTCAAGTATCACGATACCGTAAATATTGTATCACTTGGAATTATGTTCCGTGCCACCCCAATTCCCTCTACTTCGTAAAGATTTCTTGTGATTTTCTCCTTTTCTCTTTGTTGATGCATAGCAAAGTAGAATTTCAGTGTTCTTTCGTTGCGCAATTTCATATATACAATGCGATATAATAAAGTATAAGTGTAATGAGTCTGGAGTGCAAGGTTGTCAGTCGTGAGTAACTTGAATTGTTAATAGTGAAGTTGCGATGTTTATGAGATTGTTTCAAGTGCAGATATAATGATTTGCTGTAGATAAAAATATTAGAATATATGTACTAATATTTATAACGAAATATATAAAAAACTAAAAGCCATAAATCTAACAGTTTTGCGATATCAAACCCGCCAACAAGGAATTAAGTGGCGGCAATTCAAACTTAAAAAGTTAACACAAGTGAAACAAAGCAACAGAAATAATTAGCCATTGACACGCTTACGCTTTGAACTTCCCCCCTCCAAAAAAGGTAGCTACACTCAAATTTATTTATAATGTAAACCATAACGAAAAGCACAATGAATTTATTGCTACCTGAATAAATGATAACATCGCGGTGAATTTGATGTCAATATGTGTTAACACTAAGCTATTTAGTTCACGACTCGACCCCTTTTCACCCAATCTCCCCACGCACACCACCGTAATTCCCCCCGATTGCGCCCATCGTTCGCTAGTGTGTGTGTCCCACACGTATTTGATGGCAATTTTTCATAGCACACAGACAAAGTAGAAGGATGTAGTGAGTCCCTTGCTATACGAAAGTTTTGTACTACAGAATTTGTTCGCTAGTTCTGTCTAGACATCGCATGCTTCTTAGTTAGATGCGGTTCTTTGAGACTAACCTGTTTACGGTAACTTCATCATTATTATTTAAAAATATTGATTGTTACTCAGCCTGACAGATTTTTTACTTGTCTAAATTGTGCTTTAAAAAAAAAGAAAAAATAGTTTTTTAGATCTTTAATAAAAAAAATAACTACGCTTTTATTTATAGATAGAATATTCTATGTGTGTGCCAAAATTGACACGCTTCAATTCCATTTGAAAAAAGGCATATTTTTATTTCTTTTGTAACGGAGGCTGGCATAAATAAAACAGCACAATTCGCGCGAGTGGCGCAGGAAAATCATGGCGAGGGAATGCATCCTAAATGATTATGGAATGTGCACGAAAAGGATGGCAATACTGCAGTTGTCTGCAACCAGTCAGTTAGACAGAGATCAAATATTGAAAATGTTGCCAGCTAAAAAAACGGTGAATGTTGCTACACGTTAAAGCGGGAAAATGTACCATTTTGTACCTGTTTTACGGTGGAAACTTTGCCTCAGTGTGGAAGTAGCATAAGTTGTATTGCGCGGCTCGTCCCCGCGCGGGCCGGGGGGAGGGGTTCGGTGGCTCTCAACTGTGGCAGATAATCAATATCCGCTTGGCTTGTGGACACTATAATAATATACGTTGGTTTGCTGCTTTCCCTTTCTCTCGCAGGGGCTAAGCGTATCTCGCATCCCTCTCGCACCATTATCTAAAATGGACAGTGGCGTAGATTCGGTAAATGATAAGTGTGAGAAAGTATTTATCACTACAATGAAGCGTGATGTGTAATTGTGTAACGTATTTAGGTTATAGTAGTGATATGTGCGTTGTTTGCGGGGGCGGGGGGCTATCTCGGTGGGTGATATATTTATTTTCATTAGTCGATATAATAAAGTTGATTGTTGCACGCGATGCGGGTTTGCCCGAGTTTGTTTTCAGTCAAGTCATTGGTAGGCGAGACTCCTTTCATTATTGTTAAAGTTTATCAAATTGATTTGATAAAGTTTTTTCGTAGCTACTTCAATTTGATTTTTAGCTTTACAATTATTTTAAATTCCATAGACAGGTACTAAAAAAGCAGGATTTTAATCTAAACTTTGCCTTGGTAAATCTTTAACTTTAAACTGTTTTTTTTGTTTCACGAACTAACGAGTTAACTGTCAGGCAGACTTCTCAGATGTCATTATGATTTAGATAATGGTCTAGAAACTTCAACTTTAGCATAGAAACGATGAAGGTTTTCTACAATCAAGACCAACACTATAAGCATTAATCCATTAATCAGCAAACCTTCGATCTTTTGTTTAACATTAATAATCAATATGCAACAATGTAAATTGTAAACATTTCCCCATTGCCAATGCCATGAACACCGATTGTCAAGTAATTGGTGATTTTCATTCAACTGCACAACCCTATCAAGGCGGCCCTAATAATAATGGAAACATAACTCAATTGGCTCCCGTCTGTCGTCGAAACTAAACAGAGATATAACTATTACTGGATGTTCCATTTCAAAGACGAGTGACGAGTTCTTCACGAGTATTCATAGTCATTTTGTAGTGGTTTGGAATTGCTTTATTTGTGTTATGTGTTAGGTAAGGTGACACTGTATAACGGGTGTAAAAAGAACATTTCCGAAGCCTGCAACCACGTATTCTTGAGCCCAAATAGTAACTAAATTCACTAACAGTATACCCAGAAAACTTAATTTTAAAAAGTTATTAATGTTTGAAAAGTGAGCTTGAAGTCATCACTCACACATCAGCCAATGGTTCAGGAGCGATGGTTAACAAAGCAAATAAAACAAAAACACTATTTAATTTGAAATAATTGCTAGAGGGGTACTCTAAAACTATCAAATTTCATAGTTTTATTTCAATTTGGCAAAATTTGGTATAATTTTTTTTTTTAATCATGATTATTGTTTTCTTCTAACGTAACGAGTACCTCTCCAGCAATGCCCAGTTTTCATTTTCGGAAGCAGTCTTTTTACACCCCGTATTAGGGTGTCATTTTTCATATCAGAAATGACGTTAAGCTTAAAATTGCCTCCTGCGTTTTCTTGGTTAATTAAAATCATGTGTTATCATTACATAGTATAAATCAAAGTTGCTTATTCTGTCTGTTTGTATGTTTGTGCGCTCACTCTTCGTAAACTACTTAATTGATTATGCGGTTTTCGTTTACTTTCAGGTATTTTTCCACTTTCTTTGTAAATAAATAATAGTCAGAAAAAAAATAAGCCAAAATTCAATGTTTTGTGTACAAGTCGGCCAAAATTGCGAAGCGTGGGCGGGTCACTCGTAACGTAACTTATAAGACGTAGATATCAAAGCATTAATTGTTAATGTTGTAAATAAAAACTGCGGCACTTGTCAAACATGATGGCATATTCATTTAAATTTTAACGATTAATTTAAATAAATAGATCATGTGATAACAGATTAACCTATCTAGCAAAGCAATATTTTAAGTAAGACGTTTAGATAGATCCTAAAATATTCGTAGTCCATACGAACACATACATTTCTTGTGGTTAAATATATGGAAATTGCCTAATTCTTGTCAACTATTGAATAACCGGTTTATTTCAAACATAACAGTTTCCATGGATGTTACTTCCAGTAGCTGTATATCGAAGGCAACTCAATTATCTCACATGGATTGAAGTGATATCGCTTATGTAAATAATATATGCAGTAAATCAATAGATAACTACAAAATAAATGAAATCACTGGTTTCTATCGATCTTTGGAACTTTTTTATACAAACACAACTCTTAAGATGCTTCCGTCACAGGGCAAGCTTTCCTTTGGGTATTTATATATTTTTACCTTAGACATATAATAGGTTCCTTCAGTTTACTAATTTATTAATTCCCGTTTACTCATGCGCAAACCACTGTTCTATATTTAATCTGATAATTAAATCATATTACTGCAGATTCTGATGCATCATGATTTGATTGGTTGAAAGCTTTGATCCACTAATGCTGTTTACGGATTACGTGACATCTTCTAGTGTTCCATATATTATAAGCTAGTTATGTTAATATTACATTATATTACTAATTAATACCTGCAAATTCAGCGGACAATCGGTAACTAGATGCGGACCTTAATTAGGTATTACGTGCGTCATTTCGAGGCTGATTGGAATTAATTTATTATTCATATCAAGCCTAGGTACAATACCTAAGCGTTGTAATAAAGCCAGTCTTTTTTTGGATACTATTTATAGGTATGGTGGTGGTGTAGTTACAGAAATATTGTTAGGGTTCGGTTACTAAGGGGCTCCATCGATCTGACTCATGCGTCCATCTGTCACTTTTGGGTAAAGGGCAACCCCAAGTGGCTTTGATGCAAGCAAAAAGCAAATATATTTTACCCAGATAGTACCTAGTTATTATTATAAAAGAAGTCTTATTTAATTTAAGAATCACACAATCAGGTTCTTTGAATGAAAATTTAAACTTATTATTTTGGCAGATAGATACTAGGTCCTTTTTCACGTAAACGGACATAATCAGTCAATCAGATCAATCTTCGGACGTCAGTCAGACTTCGTGACAAGTTTAATTTTGCTTTATCCGCTTATCCTTCTATATAAGATTGTATCCGTTCAATATTTTTCAATTACTTCGGACCTGAGTGGATATTTTTTCTATAAGGGATTATAGCCCTTTGACACGTGGTTTCACCCTTCAGACATATTGGCTACCACCCCTGAGGACTGACCTGCGACGCAATTGTGAATTAAATTTTATCACGACAGCTAGTGACAATCTAGTTTAAAACTTTTTGAATGCGTTTTTTACGCTTCAACCGACAGGAGCAGCAGTGTTGCTGAATTGAAAAATTAATCTGGGGATAGTTAATATATTGAATTGTTTTTATCGAAAAAAGTTTTTTATGTTTAATAATAGTCTTTTGTGAAAACATTAACATGTAAAATTTCCGAGCTTCCCTGCTTTCCACTGAAAATTCAGATGAAATTGTTTTTAAAACAGGTTTACCTGTAATCACGTTTATAGCGACTTAATCTGTAAAATCGGCTGCAAAAATGTTTGTTTAAATAATCAGCATGACGGGTATGTGGCGGGGTAGCGTATGTTCAGGGTGCCCCGCGGCGATCAATTACATCAAATCAGCGAATCTACATCAAGGACTACCCCCAAACTGTTCATATTGCGCAGTTTCGGAATTTATTATCTATAGTTGCAAGTCAGTTTAGTCAATTTTTTGAATATTTATAGTAAGTCAGGTTATTACAACTAAAGTAACCACGCGAAAGCAATTGTTGTAAAATTTAAATTTTTATCTACACAGTAAGAAGAAAAAAAAATGATTTTGTTTAGAACTATATCCTTTTTGTTAGTAAAAAATAATTATTTCGTAAGTTAGTTAAACGATACATTGACTTTTCAATTTCATATTAATTTCTTACAAAAATCTATTGTCAAACGTACCGTAATATTTGTATGCACAAGCAAACTGAGCTCTTACAGTAAAAGCATTTAAAAGTACGTACTAAACGGTAGCTTAGTCCCAAGCGTTGAAATTTACATATTATTAATTTACGTTACACTGCTGGCTTGGGTCGTTTGCAATCTGTGTAATTCGGATGTCTAGAGGCAGTGGACGGGCTACTTACCTTTGTTTCCACTGTTTTGTGAACAAATAATTATATATAAGCGTACAGGGATTGATTGTATGTGTAAAAAGCGATTGCATTTTATCACAGCAACAGTGATATTTAATATGGACAAGTGGAGGTTAATAAACGGATTTTAATTAATAAAATATTACATTGAATATGATAAAATTTTCAGCAGCCGCGTTTACAGCTGTTGTGTGTTGCTGATGTTTTTAAACGTTGTGAAATTTATAAATACGTTAATAGTTTAATGCTTGTTCATTTCACTGCTTATTGTGTTAATATTATAAAAATAGATGCATGTTGATACATTTGGAAAGAGTAGAAAAGTAGCAATAAAAACATTGTATGTGATTCACAAAAATCATATTCCCCTGTTTCGAATATTGATTCGTTGCCCATCGTAGCAGAAGTAAAAGTAGTGGGTAATATCTTGTATTAGCATATTTTAATTGTGCGACTACCCGCCCCCTCGTGTGAATGAAGCAGAAGAGAGGCATTTGCATACATTCGTCGCGACGACGAAGCGAACAGATTGTCCTATCAGTAAATAAGAGGGGTAATTGAAATACAAATTGTTTTTTAAAGTCAGCGGAGTAATCTAATAGAGTGTCTTAGCGTGTTAATTTGATTTATTAAACTACATATTTGTTTTAACGTGAAAGTTAGCTGTTTTGAGGTGGTAAGTAATCACTTTAAATTTTATTTTCCCGAACTTTCTTTGGTTTTAACTCAATTTGTCAATAAGTAAGAACTACAAAACTTTTAAGTGTTAAATCACCACCACAAATGTCTTTAAGCTGTCATCAAGCTTCGTTCATTCCATTCATTCAACTCATGTGAAACTTCCCAGAATCCACTCTCAAACAACGTGATTGTTCAAATACCTGTCTGTTAGTTAATCACATACTTACCTTCTTCCTCATTGTGTATAGATATTTATTGTAACGGAACGACGTAAAAGTCGGAATTAGCCCAACATGTTGTCATAAACAAGGAGGCTAAGAGCGACGAAAATAACTTTTGTTTCACCCTGTAGCTATACGTGGGCAGAGTTTGAACTATTTCTGGACACCGATACGGTGCGATCACCATAGTTTGGTCTGCTTTAGGTGTATTTATATGGCGGTTTTGTTAGCTGTTTTTCGTTGAAAAAAGAAAAACAGCCATTACGCATTTTTTTATCTTAGCATGTTACCTAATAAATAACAGTTTATACTTACTTAATTTCTAATACAAAAAATATTTATTGTAAAAAAATATATTATACAATTATTAGCATTGCTTTCGGAATGTGTTACCGCGTGACGACATATCATGCCCTTACAATTATGAGCGGTGTTAAACTTCCATTAGCGCCATCTATCGTCGAGTGGCAGCACTAGCAACTCCGCACCATGAAACGCCGTCGTCCCACTTCCGGACACTCGTACATTAGTTACGACCTCCATAATTTCGACTGAGTAATTTGAGACCCAATTTCGGCTGTCACCCGCCAGTGTCCTTGTTTTTGGTGCTTTAATAAAATTAAGGCAATCTTTATTACTTTCACGGTTCGGTTGGTTCACTGTTCTGTTGAATTGGAGTGAATGATGGCTTTCTATTGTAGATCGAAGATATAAACAATGTTAATAAGAATAAAGTAGATTTATACGTATTCTAATATTAACGTAGGTTTAGGTGTATTAATGAAAAGATTTTTTTTGTATAGTTAAAATGGAATATTCGTTCATTATTTATGTAGAAACAGATATCCAATATAGATGTACAGTTATTTCTCACGTACCGTATTAATATCATCCCTTCAGTAGTTTCGAAGGCACAAAGGGTCAGCAGAAGTTAGGAAGATACTTGCCCATGTCTAAGTAAGAACCCTTAGGGAGTCATTTGAGTTACAACCTGTACTTACTATAATATTCATCCAAAGGGTTCTCCCTTGGCAATATTGAATAAGTAACTCAAATTTATAAGTAATTTATAAAACCTAAATTGGTGAATTCTAAATGATAATTTAGAACGGCATAAAATCTAAAATTAATAAAATGGCGATATGAGAAGTTTTCCCGCGGTAAAAAGTACTCTATGTGTTATTCTGATGTATAAATTATATTACTGCAAAGTTTCATCCAAATCCGTCCAGTAGTATTTTTGTGAAGGAGTAACAAATATCCACCTAAAAATCCCTACATACCTACTTACAAACTTTCACGTTTATAATATTAAGTAGGATGCCTTTTTTTTGGGAATTGAAAAGGGCCACAAGTACATCAAAATCGCAAAACATTTAAAAAAAAATTCTTCTACCATGCGTATTGAAATCAATTGTTTGCATATTCTTTCGCTTCCGGTGTATCTAATCATCCTGTATAAATAATAATAGCGAATTCCCAGGTGTGATTCCTAGAGGATTTCCTAAGATTTTTTTGTAAAAAACATCATTAAATATTTATTTATTTATTTTATTTAAATACAATTAGAGCAGCAGTTGAAACAACTGATAATGCCCCTATCTTGGTTCACAGTGTTAAGATTTCTTCCCATTGATGTGAGTGTCTAGTCGATTTTTGAATTGATTAACACTTTCAGAGTTTACAACTTCTTCCGGTAATTTGTTCCATTCAACAACAACTCTGTTACTAAGAAAGTGAAAGTGGGGGTTGTTGTTTGAACGACTTAAAAGTAATTTCAAATTATGTCCTCTTGTGCGCGTTTCAGTGCTTCTGCGGTATATATCAGCCAAGGTTGATAAGTTATAATGTCCGTTTAAAATTTTAAAAGTTTCTATTAAGTCTCCCCGTTTACGGCGTTCTTCCAGAGTAGTAAGGTTGAGTTCTTTTAATCTTTCCTCGTATGACTTTCTTTTCAGTTGCTTTGGTATTTTAGTGAAACGTTTTTGTATATTCTCAAGCCTTGTTATATCCTTAATGAAGTATGGGTTCCAAACTTGCACAGCATGCTCAAGCATTGGTCTTACATATGACTTGAGGATCATTGTCATCATTCCTGGGGTTAGAGAACCGAAGGCTTTTTTAATGAGGTAAGAGAAGTTTTTTGCCTTTTTGGTGATTTTATCTATATGTTCCTCCCATTTCAAATCCTTGCAGATGACAACACCCAGGTCTGTTTGACTTTCCACTGGAGACAATTTCGATGACTCCAATGAATAATCATGATGTGGGTTTCTATTTCCAATGTGCAGGACTTTGCATTTGTTGGAATTAAGCGGTATTAACCATTCATTGGACCATTCGGCTACTTTTTGCAGGTCTGTTTGTAATTTATTATAATCAATGAGAGGGTTCGCATAGATTTTGGTGTCATCGGCGAAGATGCTAACCTGGCAGTTGAGTTTACTAGGAAGATCAGAAGTGTATAGAATATACAAAATAGGACCCAAGACCGAACCTTGAGGTACACCACTGTGAATACTTCTCGTATCCGATAACACTTCGCTGACTTTTACACGGAAGGTACGGCCAGTAAGAAACGCTTCTATCCATTTTAGTAGTTTGCCTCTGATACCCATGTGGTCCAGTTTATGCAATAACCTCTTTATGGGCACTTTGTCAAATGCCTTCTCGTAATCCAAATATACAATATCTATTGGTTCACCTTCGTTGAAACTCCTGACCAACTCCGACAGACACGACAGCAAATTAGAAACGGTTGAGCGGTGGGGACAGAAACCATGTTGAGCATCTCCTATTAATTGATGTTGGTCGATGAAGGCTCTTAGATGTTTAGTGATAATTTTTTCCATGATTCTGCAAGGAACACTGGTGAGGCTAATTGGTCTGTAGTTCGACGACTCCAATTTACTACCTTTTTTGAAAATAGGTGTTACTATCGATGTTTTCCATAAGTCAGGTAAAACGCAATTGTCGAAAGAACTTTGAAAAATTTTGGACAATATTTCGCACAAATCGCAGTTTTGGAGAAGATATGCTGATATCTCGTCGGGTCCAGGTGCTGATTCGGTTTTCATATCATTGATAGCTAGTTTAACATGTTCCGGTGTTATATTTAGGTTGTCTATACTATCAAGGTTTCGTTCGTGTTCGTCAAGATAAGGTAAGAGGCCTGGAGGTTCTTTCTGAAAAACTGATTCAAACTGATCAGCAAAGGCTTCTGCAATTTTCACAGGATCAGTTGTGTTTTGACCATTACGTTCTCGTAGGACTGTTGGTATGGTTACATTAGACGTTATTTGTTGTTTAATATATGAAAAAAATTTCTTTGAACCTTTATCAAGTAGCTCCGTTTCGTAAGTGCGTCGAGCTGATTTTGTCGCATTGGATAATTTATTATTAATTTTTCTATACTTTAAATAGTCATTATCCGAACCGGTTATGGTATACAGGGTGTTTGGAGGTTGAGTAGCCAAATGAAAATGGTGGATAGGTGAGGTTATTAGCTATTTATTTCCACTTATTAAATTTCATTTTGGTTCAAGTTTTAGAATTTATTCGATTTTTAAGATTTTCTTAAGAAAATCCCCGATTTTGTCATTAAAAGTCCAATATAATTTTTATTTACTGTCGGAACCAAACGAAAATAGTTTTAATTTAAAGCCTAATACTGTTTTATTCAGATGAAATCATAAATTAACACAAATCATCTCATATAAAGTTACAGTGGGTTCATAAACTTCGCGGAACCAGTGGGAAAAAAATGTTCAGTCAAATTTGCTACGAAAAAAAAATAAAAAATATGAGAGTTTGAAAATTTCATTTGCTTTTAAAAACTTCTACATTTAATACACTTTATAATGATATGCTACATGTAACATAAATAATTAGAAATCTCAACAGAAATAGTAAGTTAGTCCTCAAAGACGCCTGGTAAGGAAGGTACAAACCCGTTAAACTACGTATGTAGTTAAAAACTTCGGTCTCATTTTAACAAAGCTGTGCCTATTGGGTTATCTATTTTGTCACTAGGCAACACTTATCTTGTTTGCGACCTCATGTATAAAAATTTTTTTTTATTTTCTGACTGAAGATTGTTGTTGGCCCATATGAAAACTTTATAGCTTCACCGAACTATGCGACCACTAAGGCCACCTAGTTGGATGCAGACCTCAGTTCAGGGCGTCTCGATCATTTCCACTACACTGTTTCCCGTAGGGGCCTCTCTCTGAGAAGACCCAGCAAGAAACTCAACGGGGGTCGGATCTGATAGTCGAGGAAACAGGATGTTGAATGCCGCACCTGCTGGTTGGAGCGGTGTATTTATAGGGAAGATTTAAAGCTGTTACCACTATCGTGTCCACCGGGCCGGCGCGGCAGCGGGCGCGGGCTGGAGGAAGCAGATTGTTTCTTACGGTAATCTTTTGACGTTTGACGTTCGTATGACGATTGTGATTGGTCGCCTCTTGCGAGGGTCGCAAAGAGCGGATGGTTGGGGTGGTGAGGGGCGGAGTAAAAGAAACTCCTAGATTCAGTCTCCGTGAACCGGTTCTACATGACTTGCAGCTGGTGAAATGATATTTGCTTGCATGCGAAAAGACCACGCTACCGTTGGCTATGACTAGACAGACGAAAGTCAGATAGATAATAGCTTATTTTCAAGTGACATCTTTCACCAGCAAATTAAAAAAAAACAACAACTTGTAAAATGAGATTTTCTTGCATGCGCAAAGGCCACGCTACCGTTGGTCATGACTTTTTTCAAGCAACATTTTACTCCGACTGTAGAAAAGTGTAGGTCACCGAGAATCTGCGCTGAGCGGAGTTAAACATATGAAATAGTAGAATCCTCTTCTATTCGAGGCAAGAAAAGTGAAGAGGGAGTCGAATGAGATAACACAATAGGCATAGTTTTGTAAGAATGAGACAAAAGTTTTTAACTACATACGTAGTTTAACGGGTTTGTACCTTCCTTACCAGGCGTCTTTGAGGATTAACTTACTATTTCTGTTGAGATTTCTAATTATTTATGATACATGTGGCATATCATTATAATGTGTATTAAATATAGAAGTTTTTAAAAGCAAATGAAATCTTGAAACTCTCATATTTTTTAAATTTTTTTCATAGTAAAGTTGACTGAACATTTTTTTCCCACTGGTTCCGCGATGTTTATGAACCGACTGTAACTTTATTTGAGATGATTTGTATTAATTTATGATTTCATCTGAATAAAACAGTATTAGGCTTTAAATTGAAACTATTTTCGTTTGGTTCCGACAGTAAATAAAAATTATATTGGACTTTTAATGACAAAATCGGGGATTTTCTTAAGAAAATCTTAAAAATCGAATAAATTCTAAAACTTGAACCAAAATGCAATTTAATAAGTGGAAGTAAATAGCTAATAGCCTCACCTATCCACCATTTTCATTTGGCTACTCAACCTCCAAACACCCTGTATTTTCTCCACAATATGGTTTTCTGTTTTCTTAGATCATGCAGCTCTTTAGACATCCATGGTTTATTTTTAGGCTTTACTTGTATGTTAACTTTAGGGACATATAATGTTTTCGCATCATCTACAGCTTTGAAAAGGAAATTAAATTGGGAATTAGTATCATAGAATCCAAAATCACCAGGCAAGTTATTTAAGATATAGTTCCGCATTTGTTCATAGTCTCCTTTCTTGTAGTTGTATCTCGTTAGTTTTTGTTGGTTCTTCGAGTTTCCAACTTCTATTTGTAATTCTGATATCAAGCAGACATGATCACTTTTACCAATCGGAGCTGAGTGTTCTATGGAAGCTAGGAGTGTTTCATCATTAGATAGAATCAGATCTAAGGGGGAAGGTTGGTTCCCAGTTCGAAATCTCGTATTTACTTCAACCAGTTGCGTTAAATTGCTACTCATGTACCACTGGACGAAGTTGTCTTCACGAGGAGTGAAATAATTATTTCTATTTATTGGCCACGATACACCCTTGTAATTAAAATCTCCCATAATGACCACTGTATTTGATTCCGATGCCGCACTCAATAGCTCGAAAAGCTCATTGTCACTTTGTATTGTAGAATCTTGTCCTCTGTACACAGCGCAAAGCAAAATATGTTTGTTTTCAATATATACATCTATCCAAAGACATTCGTTATGCTGTTGCTTTTTGTTGAATTCGCAGTTAAGTTTGGTTTTAATTATTTCACAATGATTGACTGCATAGATAGCCACTCCTCCACTGCGCTTCTGTACTCTATCATCTCTGTAAAGATTGTACCCAGGAATATTTATGAGTGAGTTGGGGATACTTGGTTTTAGCCATGTTTCAGTGATAACGACAAATGCCGGTTTAATGTCTTTCACTCTAGCAATAAATAAGTCTAATTTAGAGGTCACAGATTGTATGTTTGTGTACAGAAAAGTAAACGAAGAAAGGGTTGGGGACAAAGTGTTAACGTAAGATTGTGGTTTTGGAACGTGTGTAAGCATGTTTAGTTTTTTTGCGATGCAATATTCGTAATTGTAGGATGTCCTTTTATGTATTTAATGGTTATTCCAGTTTCTCCATTCTTCATCCGAGATTCTAATTCTTCACGTAAGAACTTTAGATATTCACGCTGAAGTGGAGTGAGGTCCGCTTTTACACTAGACGGCTTGGACAGCTTATTCCGATTGCGCAGTATTTCGATCGCGTCTCCCTTACTTTTTAAGATGACTTTCAGGGGACGAGGCTTGTTGGTGTCTTTGGTTTTTGGCCCCAATCGAAAAGTCTTGAGTCCCATGGTGTTGACCTTGTTGCTGATTCTTTTTATTACTTTGCAAGTTTCCTCCAAATCTTCTTTTTTCCTGCATTCCGTATCGCTCTGAGCTGATTCGGGTAAATCATATATAATAATATTAGTTTCTCTGTGCTTTCTCTCGGACATTTCACGCACTGCTGATTCCGTGGCAAGCATACTTTGACGGATTCTCAACTGTTGTACCTCTGCAGTTAAATCTTCAAGCTTTTTCATTATGATGGGCAATTGAGCCATGGTAGCTTTGCACTCGGCGCATAAGTATGATATGACGCGAGCAACAGTTTTAAGCTCAAACACTCGGACTTCAGTTGGAGACAGGCCGTGGCAGTCCCCACAGAACGCGTTTTTGCAAGCATCACAGGTTACTGATAATTTCTTCTCACTAGGTGTCTTTTTGCATTTAACGCAGTTTATGTGCGGAGCTGGAGATTTTTTAGAGCTCATTTTAGGGGTATTTTTTAACTTGGTTTGGTAACACTGATTGATGGTTAAACGTCTTTGCCACTGTTACTGTCAATCTTGTCAGATGGAGAAAAACAAAATTTTTGAGGGTAGGTTTCACCACACTAGTAAAGAATTTCTTTTCCACTTTTAAGAGTTTAAATCAAATGTTAGTGAACTAAATGATGATATTTCACTTGCACTATTACAGTTTTAAGTAGCACTATTAAACAGAGTCCACTGATGCACTTCTAACTATTTTTAAAACATTATTTTCTTGGAGCTGTCAATACGCAAATGTTTAGTTCAACAACCGCCGGAAAAAACAAAAAATATGCGCTTGATTTGTCGATATAAAAGTCCTTGGGTTCACACTGGCTTTAGCGTGACGGCCCAAGTGGCGACCTATATCGCGTCAACAAATCTTCAAGGGGTATATTTATAACTTCGACACTTGTTATAAATATAGCATTTTATGGTATGATATGGAATTATTTTTAGTAAACTGTTGTAAAGATTGTCGGATCTGCTGGATATACCTACTGCTTGTACAATCTAAAAATGAAGTCTAGTACTATTTGTTTGTGATGCTTTTGAGTTTTTCCTTTAGATAGAGTTGATGGAATCAGGCATTACTTTGCCGAAATGAAACTGGCTATAGTACCTAAACTCTGTGCAAAGTGCTGTTTCATCATAAAAGTTGAGGGTTCACATAGAGTAACAATGAATTTCGAAATTCCTTTCTTAGTGCTCACTAACATCATAAAAGGAGCCCCTGTTTCAAATGTATGCCGTATTAGAAACGTTTGCCCTACCTCCTCAATAGCTTGCCTGAGGAAATTCGACAAGAAAATGTTATAAGGAAATTTAAAAGTAAATGAAAGAAACACTTATTAGCTACCTTATATACTAATAGTATGTAATAACATAAACCTGTTATATGAGACTCACATATCCCACAGACAAACTGTGTAAACTAAGTACCTACTATATCTAGATGTTTAATAAATAAATAAAATGTCTGTCATTCAGTAGTTTCGGCAGTTCGTTTATTTTTATATAAGTCAGTGAGTCAGGTTTGTCTTTTGTACAATGTTAATGTATATAGATAAAGTTTTAAACAGAAAAGTCCGCAACAGATATAAAACATATCATTGTTACGACCCGCTAAAGCTTTTGTTTTGCCCTACAAAGTTAAATTAACATTTTATAAGCGTCATCCATATTTTTTACGCATAATACATATAATGACACAATTGAAAAGGATTGAGCTATCCATGACCCAGGCTCAATGTCAGATTTCTATAGGTTTGAAACAAGTGAATCTCAACTTTTCTTAGCAATTTATGACAATATGGCTCCTTTCCTACTTTTCTTTCTTTTAAGTCTGGAAAGTAATGCTTAAACTCTGAGATCACCTTTCACCTCCTATTGTTCATTGGATTTATTAATTTAAATTTTTGACAAATGGATTAAAGGTTGTTTGGAATGTTTTACAAAATGTTAAGCTTTTAACTGATTTGTAGTTTAGAATCATTGTCAATGTACGACCTTTAAGTTTTTGCAAGTCTCAAAGTGAACAAGTACCATTATTAACTAAGTTAGTACATATTTGCTTAAGCTATTGCAAATATGAGTTAGATCTTTAAACATATGTAGTTATATGGTTCAATTACCTCCCTGGCCAGTATTTCCATTAAGTGAATAATCCCAGAACTACGGTGCCGTTAGGTTTGTACAGGAGAGAATATAATTCAAGTAGAACTAGTTTCAGAAAACTAGTTTAGGTCGTTCCGTTATCGTTATAAGTGGATATTTGCAAATCATGTTTGTTTAACTATTAATGCAAGTGTTGCGATGATTTAACTATGCTTTTTAAATACCAATTTTTAAAAAGGTTGTTGTGTTAAGATTAGGTCACGATAAAACAAAGTTGTTAGCAAAATTATTAACCATTGAACTAAGGATACAATAAAACCTTTTTACTTCACAAAAAACTCATTTTTATCCTTAACAGTACACAAGAGATGCAGTCCACTACAATATCGAGAATACAGGCGAACTAGGTCACAAAATGACCAGCCTATCACGATCTCCTAGAACACCACTTTACCAGTGTGTACTCAAATTGAAACGGGTCAACCAACTGTGGTCATTAAAGTGGTACAGGTCATGACGTTTATTCAGTGTATAGTAGCTTTTCAATCCTTCCCTGAATGTGCCAATATTATTGAAATTGTTTAATGCGATGCAGCCAAGAAAGTTAACGAAATAATCACTTTATAACTTAATAATTTTATTATTTGAAAATTACTTATAACCGTGACTTTCACATAATTAAGCCGTTTAACTAAGTTCCTTAGTTTTATAAGTGCTTCTGGTAGAATTTCATGTCTTTAGGAATTACTAAAGACTAATGGCTTAACGTTTCTTCCAAAAGTCTATGACATTTAACCTCAAGCGGTCACCCATCCGTCGACTGACTGCAACCCAGGTTGCACCGAACCACAACTGTTTATAACAATATGGTAAGAAATGCTTATTTTTTTAATTTTTGAAACATGTCCCTGTATGGAATATGCCGTAAATAAAGTGTTAGTAGACATTAAGGGAGACCACCCAGCATCACAACATTGTTCATAATTGACAATAAAAAGTCCTATCATATTTTCATAAACAGTTTTGTGGTTTAATGTAAAAATAATGAGCAGGTATTATGAAACATATACTAGCTCGTTTATGGATTATAAAGGACTTTAAATAATTTATATAATATTAAAGAAGCGATAATGTCAATAAAACATGATGGGTTTATATTGATTACCAATTAACTTGCTTATATTCACAATAATATAGTGTAAAATTAGTTTTTCTTCCAATTTGATTAAAAAAAACAATGGATAAAAACAAAATGTTTCAATACATCTTTACGTAACGCATTTATTTTATGTAACAATACATAACCAAAAACCTCTCAACTACGTAGTAAAAAGCTCCAAATGCTAGTATTTCGTAACTACGAACTTTTTAGAATAAAGCTTATCGACCCGTAGATCACTTTTTATCGACCATTGATTTATAATGGTTATAAAATTCACCAGATGCTAGCTAATTGGGCCAGCCGCAAACATACAAAACAGAAAATAGCATCGGTATAAATTTTCTTCACACCGTAACAGGATAAATAAGTAGAAATTGTATTCTGAATCTGTACAAATTGGGTTTCTTCTTTGCAAATGTATTTTCTCTAGTAAATAAAATTAAACTTAATCATCACGTATATCTAATTCTGAAAAATTAATGTTTAAATCCAAACGTCAATCAAAAACAAATTATAATGTGTGAATGATATTTATATTAAGTAATCGTATTGGTTTTTTTTCCTATTCACTATCTAATCTAAAAACAAGCTATTTTACCGTAGCTGACATACTTCCTATCATATGTTACAGATATTTTAAACACGATAAGATAAAATCGTGAAATATGTTTTAATCTAAAATGTTTTAGTAAATTTAAACGCTCATTCTCAATATCAGATTGTCTTTTTTTACGCTCAGCATAATTATCTCACCTTCCAGGAAAATGATACTAAATAGATATTAAATAATGTTTGTTTTAACAGAGACTTGGCTATTTAAAAACAATTGCGTCATTTACAAACAAACTTCAATCTATTCCCCGTGCGGGATGACGGAAAATTTGGCGCGAAAATAGTATCTTGTTGATACAAGCCTGAATCGATTTATAAAGTTAGATAAAATTACGTAAATGAGAAAACAAATTCAATACTCGGATAACAGATCCGTCTTACAGAGTTGTAAGGTAAACATCGTACGGAAATAAACATTCTGGAATTTTAGTTCACGTCACTGCATTACCTAGTGTAACAGAGGTGTAAAGCAAACAGCACGGAATGTGTTTAAAATGTAACATGTAATTTATTTCTATTCAAACAGATAGCATGTGTATAGTATTTTAGTTATTATCTGATATAAAACCATTTTTTATGATTCAAAAGCTTTTTTTAAGTATTCTGGTAGATTTTTATTTATATGTTTAAACGATGTAGTAGTAAGTTAATTTGTAATAAAAATATGTCAGTCACTTATAGATTTTCCACGTGTTGCTACTCACTAATAGATGGCGCCACTCAACTTGAGTTATGTATTAGCTTAAAGTTTCAACAAGAAAGTTATAGTTCTGGTTTTACTGCATATCAAGTAAAGGTTAATTATAAATAATTTTAAATAGTAAATAGGTTCTTAGTGTATTTATTATTCTTGTATCAATTTTACGTGGCAATCTATCTATATAAAAAATAAAATGTATTCATTGTTTAGGATTTATTTACAAATACGGTGCAACTAGTTTCCAATAATAAAATATGATAAACTTGTATTATCATTCACCTGTGTGGGCTATTTTATATGATAATAAGAGTAGTAGATAAGCTTGGAACGCGGCCTATCTAAACAAACTACTTTTCTAATAATACGCTGGTACTAAGTACATTCCATTTGCCGTCACAAAAAGCTAATATAAACCTAAACGTCGCGATATCCCGGGTATTATCTCGTGATTATCGCGTGTCAAAACATCAACACGCTCGCGATACTTCGCGTGTAATCAGATAAACGATGTACTCGCATAATCCATCTCTTTCTGGTTAAAGCGTCTCGTAAAGTGCCATCTCTCTCCCACGGTCATCCGTTTCATTCATGCGCGGTACACCTCGGCGGCAAAGCGCTGTTTACAATACAGACACAAACAAACAGTACAGCAAACCGCTTAGCTTTAAGTACGAGACCGTGAAAGTGATATTGTCAAGTACAGCTGTCTCTGTCTAATAGCCGAGAGCGGGTTTCGGTGCGTCGCGATAGATGGCGCTAGTAGTATCTTTGGGGTGGTTGAAATAAATGTCACAATAATTTGTATGCGACGTTGCCGGACTTCACCGCTGGGTGAGGTGGTGGAGTGTGGGGCGACGAGCTGGCTTGGTTATCGTTGCGGTTGAGCTAGTTCCTACTGCCTACCATTTAAGGGTTATAATTGATTGTTTCGCGTGTAGGCGGTAAGTTGGTGTGAGTGTGAGCGTCACGTGAAGTAAAAAGTAACGAGCATGGCACACACGCGCACAGCTGTCAGAAGCTAATGCGATGCGCCGTGATCGCTTATTGTGGTGCCGAGCGCGGTTTACATAGCGTTTAATTCAATTTTGTAATTGATATTTTTGTTGTATGTTTTTTACACTTTCAGAGTTAATGCGGGAGCGCGTTATAGTATTAAAGGTGTTACAGTAGATTTTTGTTGTAATAAATAAAATTGGTGTACTACATAATATCATGTTTTATTGCGGATTATAGTACTAATAAGGGATTGACTTGATAAGTTTTATATAAAACATAAGACATTAAATTTGGACTTTTTAAGACAGAATAAATAATATTTACTAGAATGACTTAACTTTCTTATTAGCTGTCTTGAGAAAAAACTATTACTACGTTAAGAATACTCTTAAACCCCATTAGTATTACAGTTACACAACCCAATAAATTACAAAGAAATAAGAGAAAATTATTTAAGTGACAGTTTCCAAAACATGGTAATTTCCACTTTGCATTCTTCTCTTGTGCCTTCAATCTGATCTTCACACAGATGCAAAATTTTCTTCCACTCCATACTACACCTTATTTCACTTCGCTTAAGGTTTATATTAGTTTTTGGCAAAGTTACAATGTTTTGAATCTCTTGTAAAGCTTCGCACACACTGATCATTATAGACTCGGCAGTAGACGACGTGTTGTGTACAATATGACGAACTGGATACATACTATTTATAAACGAAATGTATAGCTTTCACGAAGGCACACAAGCATGGTTCGCTCTGCCGCTGGAGTTTTGACTTTACGGATAACTGCTTTAGGGTCGAATTTCGTGTGTGTCCAAGTATTGTTGTTGGGACCTTTTGTTTTGAATCAGATACGGGTGGCGGGTAATGCGTGACCTGTTATTGTGTGTGAGTATTAGGTTGCTTTAATCACAATTTGGAGTGGGTCGCGATATGGCTTTCAAAGCGGCTACGAAACAAACCAAATTGAATTGTTCGCTGATGTACACTGTCTTTAACGGTAGATTTTTGTTTTTCGATTCCGAATTTAGATAAACTAACGGCATTTTGATATAACGGCTTATGGAATTTGCGTTATTAATATTTTTTGGTTTTCCTTCCTGCTTTAAATAACCGGAATTCGCTTGTTTTCATTAGTTAAGTGTAAAACATAACAATAATCCTCTATTCATAAAAGAAAAATATCTATACCTATTCTAAATTTTTTAACTCCGTTAGTCTAAGAAAATGTTTATTAAAGTAATGCTTTGTAAATTAGTTAAATTGAATAGCAGTGTTATAGTGCAGTATCGGTGCGCGGGCGGCGGCGAGAGTAAATTAGAGACCGGACTATAACTAAGAGAGTTTAACTGAGGCTGCTACCGACGGCATAGCCGGGATACGACGCAAACTTATAAAAAAGTTATTTTAGGAATTTGATTCAAAAATTGGTACCACTGTTATCATGTCACAGTCGCAGGAAAAACTAACGGTGTTATTTCACTTAAAAACCTTCATAGGAATGAACGACAAATTTAAGTAATATGAACTGCAACCTAAGTTAAAATTATATATAAAAATCGTTTATGACTTACAAAAACAAAAGTCTTGACGACCTCTGTAGTGCAGCGGTATTTTTACCGGAATGCTAAGCGGATGGTTCCGGGTTCGATCCCCGGGTCGGGCCAATTACGTCAAAATGGTTTTAAGAAATTAGCTCGTGTCTAGATTCTTCCTTAGTCCATTGTGTGGCACCTATAGTACAAGCTTTGCTTAGTTTAAGGCCTCACAGTTGGTGTGTCAGTCTGGAGATTATTTTTTTTATTTATATATTTATTTACTTAATAAGACCAATTGAAAGTCTTCATGGTTATAAAAATCAGTTGACAGTCAACCAAATTCAAACCAACAGCCGACCAAAATCTTATCCATAAAAAATTTACCCAAATTTTTTTTTAATTTCGCCTATCCATACTAAGCCATCATTCGCCAACAACAGGAATGCAGTCTCTCGACTGCAGTGATGCATATCTTTGTATGTACGTATGCTGGTGTATGCCCCCCCCACTTCACCTCATCCCTGCCTTTGTCTTTACTCCACAAAAGTAGCTTGACTTTGGCTAGTGCCTAAATTAAAGCGCGCGTAAATATAAATCACTGTTCCTAATAGGATGGTTTGAAATTGTTTTGTGGAAGATGAAAATATGTATTAGAGTTAGATAAGAGATGGATATTATATATACGTGTAATAACCAGTAAGGTTCGTTATTTACTTTAAAAAAAAAATTTACCCTTGTCAGAGGTATTTTTTGTTGTTGTGCAGTGTTAGGCAGTGTCCTTTAATTTCAATGGTTATAAGGTAGAATTTATTTGATTGTAAATTGTTGTTATTCTAAGCTTTTTCCCAGTCTTTGAGTAAGTTTGAATACATATCGTTTTACATTTTAAACGACAATGTAACGAGTAATTAATACAGTTTATATTTATGTATAAAAAAATCAGAATTTGAATCTCATAGTCGCCGGGGTTGATCAACCAACCAAAGAGTTATAATCTTTATAACAAACAACTTTTTAATTATATACTGAGTTCTTTTAACTAACTATATTATTTAAACTACCATGTTAATAACCTTCAAATACGTAATTTTCTTGATAGTAGCAGGTGATGCACCGTTTACAATGATTTAGACAAACTTTGCTTTGAACGAAATATAAATTCTTGGTTTTTATTTGCGTTTTACAGGTTAATTGCGATGTCTTTCAAAATACAAGATATTTATAATACAGAAACAAGATGTACGGGGTGGAAAAAGACTGCTTCCGAAAACTAAAACTGGGCGTTGCTGGAGGGGTACTGGTTACGTTTAAAGTAAAAAAATATTTTTTTACTTAATTTAACAAAATTGTATGTATAATATTAGATTTTGCGATTATTTCAAATTAAATAGTGCTTTAATTTAATTTGCAATGTATATTTACATATGCACCTGAACCAACAGTTGATGTGTGAGCGATGACTTCAAGCGGCGAATATGTCTTTTCAATCCTGATTAGCTTTCTTAAATTGAGTTTTCTGGGTATACTGTTAGTGAATTTAGTTAATATTGAGGCTCCTGCTCCATACATAGTTTCAGGCTTCGGAAGCGGTCCTTTTAAACCCTTTGTACTCTTGAATAAATAAGGTCCTAATTGTACGTTATGGTTGCTTTAAAAATATACAAATAATAATTGGAACTATTTTATTGCATTCTTGTGTTTCACCATGAAGCCATAATTTAAACCTAAACTTTCCTCAATTTTAATTTAAGTCATTTAAGGAACAGGTTATTACGTATCATTGTACATCCTTATCTTAATCAGTTAAAGAGCTTTTCAAGCACTAACAAAGCTGAGTAATACTAACTTAGTCGCAATGTTAGGTTCCATATTTAACACTAATTATGTGAAATGATTACATTTCTGTAAAGCTAAAATAATGAACAGGTATTCTAGCAAATTCAATCAATATAAGTAAGGTACTAAATAGCAATTTCTTTGGGGTGAGGTATGTTTCAGCTGTAAGAAACACGTGTGTAATTCTAGATTATGTGCAGTTCACATATAAATTTTATCCTGAATCCTTTGAGTAATTTTGGTGTGATTGAGTTTTAAACATAATAATAGTACTACTAGAAAAGAAATGCATTAAAACAGGCCTTTGCAAACTTCCTCTAAAAAGACATCAACGCGCTCTCAGCACACTTCCGAAACCTTTCTAACATTTGACTAATTTTATTCTAAAATCCACTACTTTTAACCTTAAGGTTACAATATTCTTTAACCACCTCAACTTCGAATAGGTAGATACGTAGACGTCATAAAACTGCGTCTGTCTGGTAAGTTCAAAGCCCTCCGACTTAATCCCTTCGTAGCGTAACACATCTATTAATTTCATACATTATAGTGATATACAATGTTTTTACATATAATACCTACTTTGTATTACCTTTTTACCGTTTCTTGTTTACGAGGCTATTCTCATCCCTGTACTATAATCTGAAAAACGACTATTAGAAAGAGATGGAGATATGAGTCTGTAGACTTTGTGCTGCTCGAAAGTTCTTTTGTTTGAAATTACACCGTATTGCGTGTAGGTTAGGGTTGAGATTAGATTGTGTATTGTTGATGTGAGTGGGTAAAATTAAATCTTGTTTTTCTGTTCAAGGAAAATGTATCAGGTAATAATATATTGCGCTCAGATGAGCATTTCAGGGGGCGAGATGTTCGCTGTTTTGTATTAATCCTAAAATTGTATGGGTGTTACTCGTGTGTTTAACTGAAAACGTTAACTCTACTGTTCATTAGAAAAAATAAAACATATTATTGTTAAATAAACGATAATTATTTTTAATTAAATTCCGTTGTTGATTCAATCCTTGCCTTTTAACATTATGTAAAAAAGCTTGATATAAAATTAATAAAAACATATTTATTAACATTAAAAGCGTGGGATTGATATCCAGACAGCCTATTTCTTTAGATTGTATTGTATTTACGAACTTTTTCACCAATGTAACCTAAATTTATGGGATTCCTAACTCATTTATTATCCTATCAAACAACACTTGTTCATATTTAGCGATAAAATTTTCTTGCGGTTTATAAATATAAACAGACCATAAATTGTAGTAAAAAAATAATAAATTAAGCTTTAAATAGTTATTTTATAGGCCTTGAAATATTTTAAGTGTCGCCTAAATTTAAGGGGACATTGGTGAAAACGGGCATAGCACAAGATTGTGTAACTTCTTAGATTTACGCGATTATTATTATTTGAAATTAAACTCATTTTAACGGGTTTTACTCGTTTTATGCGGTTTTACTCATTCGTAAAAATGCCGAAACGTCGGATAAATAAAAATAATTTAATCAACGCGTTAAAATGAGTTTAATTTCAAAAGACAAGATTATGTGTAAGTAGCAGTAGTGTTTTTTGTTTCTACTTATTTTACCGCCCAGTGAATTTACGTTTTTGTCATGTCATGGTCTTTTTTATGATACTAATCTAAATTTAGGTAAAGTTAAAGTAACATTGTCAACGATCAATAACAACAGGAAACATAACACATATAATTAACGATTATGTTTATTGTCAAAATATGTTTTTCTTGAGTTATCTAAAGATAAGCAACGGTTTATAACTAAATACTTAACCTAAAACCTTAAACAAGAAACAATACTTTTAATAACATATCATGCGGTGGTATTCGGTGTATTTACTATAGGTAGGTACTATAAAAAAAAGTAAGCTGAAAAAAATAACTTTATTTTTAAAGCAACTCTTTCGTATGTAAATAATTCAAAACTTTAGCAAAACCTAACACAACCTACATTACTACCAAACAGTTTATCAATCCAATCTCAAGCAAACCATAATCGACAGCTTTTTCACTGAATCGCCTGCCAATAAGCTTCGTAATCGAGTAAACATCGCGACGGGGCGTTTTTTCACCAAATTACGCTCACACCGAATCATTACACTCCTGAACAGTCAAAAAGGCAAACCGAAACACTCCCGAACTTCCGTAGGTCTTCCGGACAACACTGCGGGGTGGAGCCCGTACTACGAGAACTCGAACGAAATATCAGGTTGTCAAAGACAAAAGCAATTGAGGTAAGTTGCATATAGATAGTTTAAATACTCTTTAGGTAGTACCAAGTAAGAGGTAAACTTTAGGTAGTTTCTAACAATGTCATTAAGTCATGCACCAGACTGAAACTGATAGACTTTACCTATTGATTTTAGTTAAAAAATGCCTTGTTTTTAAATGGCTTGATAACAATAATCTTCCTCACATGACACTATTTTAACAAAACAAGTTTAGTTAAATGCTATACCCGTAACCGTTTTGGTCAAACACATTTTATTTTACCGCCTATTGGTTTGACAATACAAGTTAACAAGTAAGTATTTCAAAGTAGGCTGTCTTCAGTGTATCGAGGAGCCTTTGGTATAACAACAGAGAAGGGGGTGAGAAGCTGCTGCCAGGGGGTGGGAGAGGGGGCGCGTAGGGGTGGGAAGCGAGAAAGTTATTAATTCTGGAGCGAGACCAGCCTACGCTGCAGTCAGCCTACCTTACCTTACCATCCTGTCCTTATTTACCCTAATTTTACAACTTTTAAATCCGGCCAGTTACAAATATCACGAAAAAGTTTTTATGCCGATATCACGAGGTACTGGCCAGTATAGGTTAAAACCTCCTTCGTATTTGTTGATACAGATTTTTTAAACTGAGTTGTTATACAAATTAAGTACGTAAATAGGATTATGACACATTCTGAATATAAATCTGCTGTAAGGTCAATTGCGTCAACAATATCAAATTTATATGTTACACTTCATCACATACAAAAATGAAGGCCGTATCAATCGATAAATGCTAAAGTAATAAATAATAATTTTCTGGGCTACGAATTCGTTTGTAACCTTTAACATTTCGATTTTATTGGTGCTACATAGCGGAGAATACTATATTAGGTTGATATTACGTTTTGATTAGTCGGGTTCGACCTCGAGCCAGGTAAGCGCATATTGGTGTATGTACATCATGTATATCAAGTTAGATACCGTGATTCTAAAGTGGCTTTCGACTCAAAAGGTTTGCTATGTGATCGACAAGTACAGAAAGTGAAAGAGACTAAGGCCCAATTGCAGGGAACGTTTTAACCTCGGGTTAGCGTCGGGTTAGCTAACTCAGGTTTAAATGGCGCCACCATCGATTGTAACTACTTCTTATTACAATAGATGGTGGCGCAATTTAAATCTGAGTTAGCTAACCCGAGGTTAAAACGTTCCCTGTAATTAGGCCAAAGGGACTTAAATTATCCATCTGCAATTGAATACAGCAAGATTATCAAGCTTTAAGAGATATTTTGTCCAAAAAATTATATTACCTTTACTATTAATATAGGTTTTTCCCATTGTTTTGAATGTATACGCTTCAGACACTAATGATTCACTCCGTACAAGTTGATATCGATTCAGTTATGAATATTTGAACGCGAGACGTCCTTGCAAGCTGTAGTGAGTTTTATGCATTGTTAAGTTTTACATACAATCAGAAGGGTTAATAAAACGTCTGTACCTTGGAGGTGAACTCTAAGAGGTATATTTTAGATTAAACAAATATTTTAAAGGGCCTCGCTACACATTTCATAATGAAGCAGCTGTTAAAAAATATTAAGTGAATGAGCTACTTTTATTAATATAAAATAACAAGCATAATTAATCCTTGTCCAACACGTGTTTCACGTAGGTTCTTAAGAAAAGCAAGTTAACTGTTTGTTTGCAGAACCATATATTTTGCTTTTGCTTCACCGTAACTAATCTACTTTTTTAATAGAGCTTCCATTGACATATTAATTATAAATACTTTGCGACCTTGACTTGCAATAGCCATGGTATTTTGACGAATGATATCATCGACATGATGCAAGATGGATAAAGTGTACTGTACTATTCACAACGTACTGTATGTACCTACTACTTCTTATTTGTATGATCTTGATGATCTGACTGTAAGCCCTTTAAACAATCATCTAATAAAAATGTAAGTATTTATTTAGGTTCCTTAGAATAATAAAGGGTTTCGTCAAAGGATTGCTATGCTGTCCGTCTATTTGTCAAGCTTTATTTTTAAAAAACGTGTGTAGGTTTTAACGTTTTAAAGTAAGTTATTTTTTATTACATTTGTAATCCCTTGAATATCTGTATTACAAAGTTGAACTTAACGCAACCAAAAGTTTTATGCCGCTTATGCAAGGGACACTTTCTTCTTCCCATATTTATGAAATAATTTTTAGATAAATCAAAATATTAATTAGAGTTAGCTACGCACACAAGCGCGAATCGCACTTTACCAATTTCTTTTATCCAACTTAAATTAAATATTCCATTTCATAAAACTATTTTAGATTACTTAAATTACGTTCACAATAGCTGTCAAAGTAAAAATAGTAGTGTTTAAGTAGCTATTTACAATATAATGGATCCAAAGAGCATAACAATAACACCGATGGTTAAATAAGATAATTGACGTCAATAAATATAAAAAACGTGTCGCAGTGACGTCTTACTGAAATAATAAGAATTCCTTATTATCTTCGTTTTCCTTGAGTCCAAGCGTAATAGGTATGACGGATTACAAAGATCAAGGGGTGAAGGTGTTCGACTACATAATATCGTTGTTCTATTAAATAGAAGTATTTTTTTTATAACTTTGTAAAGTAATATACTTTTTAGGTAAATTATTTGTCATTTTCTCTTCTTCATCTAATGTAGAAGAATGTACATTAGAGAAAACAAAGAGTGTCTGAATGGGGTTACTTACTTAGTTACCAAACTATCATATTGATGTTTAAATGCACACCTTTCCGTAAGAAACAGTTCTGTTAGTCTTAGAAATAAAAAACTTCATAGATACAGACGAAATTATTGAAATGTGCCTAAATAGAGGAATAGAAATGCGTGTTGTATGTATATTTTTTTAGTATTTAAAAGCATCTAATCAATTTAAAATCTCCTGTCAAAGTATTGCAAGCCTACGTGAACAGGTAAACAGTTACATTAAATACAGTGTAATAAGGTAACGTGAGCCATGATTGCCAACCTGTGTCATGGTGTCAAGGCTGCCTATTGTCTGTAGTGAACGTTTAGTGGTACGCAGCCGACAGTGGGCAGCGTTACCTCACTCACTGAAACTTTTGATGCAAAGCTTATATTAATATTGAATAAAGACGAGCTTTGTGAGTAAATATATTATGTCTTCATTGTAGTGTTGCTGTATGGTAAATGTAGTTATGTTGCAGATTCATTGCAACTTAATTTGAATGGAAATCAAAGTGTATTAGCTTATGTGATAATGGTCACGTACGCAAATGAGACGTACTTCTGTAACAAAGGCAATCTCCTACTTAAACATAGAAGACCATTGAACCTTGTGATGTTCTGTGTTTTATGATCAGTTATACAAATAGAATAAGGTAAAAAATATATAATAAAAGCGGAATATGTTCTTAGATAAATCTATTCTGCACAGAAAAAGATACTAACTATTTACAATTAACAAAATCTTGCAAAAATATTTCATATTGAAACAGTAATTTGTGAATCGTCGTCCCCATCATATCAAAGCTCAAGCGAATCAAGGCCGAGAAAAGGCTATAAGTACTCGTTGATTCTTGTCTATGTGTTGAGTCTAGTGGTTTGGTGAGTGATCGAAATGCGGAACCGAAAAAAGACCAACATAGTCTAGCAGATGAACACGCTAAAGAAGTTGGAAGAAATTCACGCTAAAGAAGTTGGTTTCATGTCAAGTAAGATGTTAAATGACTTTTCCCTTGGTAATGAGCAGCAGCTGTGTAATTTATATACTTAACTCTATTCATATACTAACTAGACTTTATGCAAATCCATAGGGCAATTGTTGTGTCACTGTGTAGCAAAGATACAAACTTTCATATCTATACTAATATTATAAAGCTGAAGAGTTTGTTTGTTTGTTTGTTTGTTTGAACGCGCTAATCTCAGGAACTACTGGTTCGAATTTAAAAATTATTTTTGTGTTGAATAGACCTTTTATTGAGGCAGGCTTTAGGCTATATAACATCACGCTGCAACTATTAGGAGCGAAGAAATAATGGAAAATATGAAAAAAAACTGAGAAAATTATTCATCCTTGAGGGCTTTCGTTGCGTGCGCTGCGAAAACGGTTCTAGATACAAAAAATATATGTATGAAAGAATTAAGGGAACTTTTTACCGCGGGAAAACTTCGCATTCCCTCGGGAAACCGACTTTTACGCGAACGGAGTCGCGAGCGGCCACTAGTTTATAATAATCCTAGTGGCCGCCCGCGACTCCGTTCGCGTGGAAGTCAGTTTCCCGTGGGATTGACAAGTTTTCCCGCGGTAAAAAGTACCCTATGTGTTATTCTGATATATAACCTATATTACTGCAAAGTTTCATCCAAATCCATCCAGTAGTTTTTACGTGAAAGAGTCACAGACATCCGTACATCCATAAATACTCACATACTCACAAACTTTCACATTTGTAATATTAGTAGGACTAGACTAGGAATAGGATAGTGGTCCTTTTTTACTGAGTCAAAAATCAAAAAAACTTTGGTTTTGCATATTTGTCAGAAAAAAAAGGTTTTAATTTAAAAAGTATTTTCCCCTTCTAAAACTACGTATAGTAAGTTTTGTAACTAATATTATAGTGGACGGTAATAGCTGCTCCGCTCTATATCAGCACGCCTTATCACTCTTCTTTACCAATACACTGTATTGATGAATATTTTCAACATAGACTTAGCAATGTGTTGGGGATAAAATTAAATAAAACTGTTTTACGTTTTAGATATAAAGTCTGCTTACTAGTTTGGTCAATATTCACACACTTAAAGTCTACATTAACCTCAGTGGCTATATATTTTGTATCTGAAGACAAAGAGAATTGATCTTCTTACGTCATCAGGGCAGCAGCAGTTGTCAGTGTCTGGAATTAATTACAACTTGATACGTTCTAGAGAAAGAGTGTAATGACAGATAGAAAGACGACGGACAAAGTAAAGCTATTTGGTTTACCTTTTGCAGTACAGTGCACTAAAACTGAAAAATGAGATAAAGTGCATATGTGTTAATTATTTTCATATATCTCAATAAAGTTTTGAATGATCGCATTGCTGAAACAATGACACAAAATCTGAAGCATGAAAAGGCAGACATGTAAATATAATTTGTATAGTTACTTTGTTACGTCTCCCTTAGTTTATAAAGATTTAATTAACATTGATTTACGATATAAAAAAATAGACTATAAAATGTCATTAGTTTTTTTTGACATATTTAATCAAAGCTTGTTTGCTTGTTTACTTGAAATGCCATTGTCTATAGTTTATTATGTCTATAATTCGCGTGGACGATACATAGGCGTGTCGTGGATGAAACATTATTTAATTTGTGTGAAAGCTTTTAAATATTGCGTCGAACCACTGCCATAAACTAGGGCATACCTTTTTTTAAAGTTGTTTAGATAGACAAATATCTTCATTAAGCTTTATCAATCAAACTTTAACTATTGGACCAACACTGCATGTCCAATAGGAAATCTTTGTATAACAAAGAATTTTAGTACATAAATAAGTTATCTAAGTGCCTATAAGATTCATTCGTTCAGGTAACGAAGGCAAACCCAGCAAGAAAGCGGTGAACTCCAGCCGTAATAACCCTATGGGTGTTAAAACGCCGACACAAGCGCGAGATAGATTTAATAACCAATGCAGTGGCGACCATAAAACCACTGTTCAATTAGCAGTAAATATCAGTTAAAATAGTTTAGCGCAGGTTAAAGTTAGGGTCACATTCAGTCGATAATCCTGTTGACATTCGTCCTCCGAACGTCTGCAGGTCGTTAAAGGGCGCCGAAGATTTATTAGCTAAAGTTTTTTTGCAACTGTTTTACACGACAGCAATGGAAAAATTGAAAGAAGGTACTTGAAGAGTTGTTTAATTAAACAGAGGGCAATGAACCGGGTTTACTTTGTTTTGTGTTCAATGACGGTGCGGTACAAGATAGTATTTTGCAGGGAGAGATTTTAAAAGGTACTTACTACTATTTGGACTTACTACTATGCAAAAGATATGCCATTTTTTCTTTTTTAGAATTTTTTGATGGTCGTCCAAAATCCTAGGAAGGCCAACTGGCATTTTTCCTTTTAACTTTTACGCATATTTTATTAACTTAACGGATACGTATTTAAGTAGTTTTTTCCAATAAAATTTGATTCGTCTTAGCTTAAGTTCAATGGTTAACGTATCATAGCGTGAGAAATTCTTAAAAACTTTGTGGAACAATATCAATAAAATATTTGATATATTTATTACAACAAAAAAATTATATGTTACAAGTAGCCGCTTTAGACTTAGAACATAAGTCCTGAATTACTCATTAACATTTTTGTAATTATAGAATCAAATAATATGGACTTCGAAACTGCAACACAAATCTAGATAACAATATCTACAGTCAAAAATAGGATTAAATTTTTGAAGAAACAAAAATATTGTTCCTTAATATACTTACTGTTTTAATTATCGATAGAGCCATTGACATTAACCGTTTCATTTGAACAACCTATTTAGCTTTATTTACAAATGAATCACAAAATGTGGTCAACATAATGGACAATGTAAATTGATCACTGCAATCATTTATATTTTTTTAGACAAAAGATTTATTTTTAATTATCAGGATGTTTTTTAATTTGTCACTCTTATTTACTTGGTTACTCGTACTCTAGTATGAAAAAAAAACCTTTGAATGGGCCATACTTCAATATTTTTACAGTATCACGAAATAGTTTTAAATCTTAAAAAAGATTTTCAGCCCAAGCGCCAAGTCGTCGTCATCTTTTCCCGTTGTCCGCCAAATTTCAAATTTCCAGGATGGACTCACGTGTCCAATAACACTTTAAGGGTTAAAAATAATGTCTGGGGCCGTGTTTCCGACAATAACGGGGCCGGGAAGATAGGTTGTTATATAAATTTCTGTCGGTTCCTGGGGGACGCGGGAGCGCAAGGCGCGACGGCGAAGTGTGGGTGTATTACCCATTTTCTGGGTCGTCCTTCTACAAATACGTTTTATACGGAAGCTAGTCTCTGTACCGGGATCAAATGATTTTGATTCTTGCGTACACGTGTTGAGGTCGGTTTTGTTTAGTAAGATATTGTTGCCGGTAAAAGGTACTTATTTGATTAGAGTGTCGGGCGTATCACCGCGAGTGTGAGCTTTCGGGTTCGGGGTTTGAAATCAAATTTACGTATAGCGATTTTTCTGTCGTTTTGCAGCATTACAATTATTCTTGTTTCCATTGTAGTAATAGCAAAGACGCTAATTTTAATTTATTACTAAAAGATTTCTTTCTGAACCCACATTGTGAGGTAGAAAAATAAACCCATAAATATTTGACTATCCCTTTGAGTATGTATTAGAATTCATATCGAGTATCTCGTAAGCCCTTTCATTTCTTTCATGAGGGTCTATAAATCACACACATCGCCATACTCACACACACATATCAGCAATATTCGAATTTCACATAAAATGCGAAAAAATGGCGGATAGGCGTTTTGTTCGTTTCATACGTAAAGTAAACGAGGATTTTGAATATTGTCGCAGTCAATCTAGTCTGTGTAAACTGTCTCTCGTCAATGTATGACGTTTGTATGATATCGGTAAAGAATAGATAAAGGGTTTTGGTAAATGGTTCTGTAGTTATTTAAAATGTTTAAATTTTAGATACAAACTAGTATAGGCCCCAAAGTAATTTGTGATTTTTTTAATATGTATTCTGGCTATACGAGTTTTTGACGTGGAAAATATATGAACTTTATAATTATTATTATTTAAATATTTTTTTTAAATAATACCTAAGTGCGCTTAATACAATGTAGAGGTACATATCTTAGTTATACTACAAACTTACTCATATTCTTTGTTTTTTTACCGCGGACCCCAAATTATAAAAAAAATGTGAAAATGAACGATGGTTCTATTTCCGGCTCCGCTAGATCCATCGGGAAATGAATTAGCCGGCAGCTGAACTGGATTTGCATTTTTGTTCACTTCCTATCCGATTGTATAAACCATTTTTTTATTCATAACAATGATTTTTATAATCCTTTTACCGACTTGACTACTTAATAAAAATTAGAGATGTAATTTTTTTTCAAGTATCAAAATCGTTTATATGACATGTTATAACACGTCTACAAATTATGGTTTTCAATAAAAAACCCAATACACTTCGCAATCCAGCCCCATACAAAATAATACCGTTATAAATGTCACAGGCAGCCTCTCGTCTCTGGCTCATCTACAAATTGAGCCGAAAACTGCGAATAATTATTTAAACCGTCATATAAATTACTGCTTAAACTTTTCACGTTGGGGTCGCGCACCTGTGTGAGTGCGCCCGTGTGTATACACGCCTGGGTGTGTGCGTGAACTGAAAATGGTAGCGATATGCTTTCCTTTGTTTCTTTTTACTGTCGTGTAAATAATTTAGTAAGGGAGATACTGTTGAAGGCATGTAAAAATGTGGAAAATTAATAATAAAGGGCTGTAAACTGTTAAATTGTTTAACTGAATTGATTTAAAATGACTTTATGTTGCTAAGATTATAAAAAATTGCAAACATTTTGAAACTCATTAAGTGGCAATAAATCAGATTATTCGTCATAAAACTAAATACCATTTGATTATTTCCCCTTTACTTTCCTTGTAAGAATCGGTTGGTGGCATATTTAGCTTTGGTGCCTTCACTACGGTTAATCTGTCCCGTTTTCTCTCATGTCAAGCACAGATAGACTTTTTGGGTCGGTTAAGGGAGGGTATGGGGGTGGGGGGTGCTGCGGCTGCCCCCTCCACTTCATGATGAAATATTGTACACGTGGTCTGATTTTGAATGACAACGCTGTGAAGAAGCAAGCAACCGCTCAAGATGCGAAATTTTATAGCAAATTGAAGATTTCCGAAATGGTCCTGTTTTTGGGAATGAATATCTTAAGGGTTCTACGGTTTGTTTGGGGGAGGTGCCTGGAAAATGTTGTAACTCATCATGTCCTTGTTTTATGCATTAAAAACGAATTATTTGTTTTTTCATCATGTCATGAACCTTTTAGTTGGATCTGATATCATTTACTTATTGATATTTGTTTTCATGGTTTCTTTAAACAATTAACAAAGTAATAAATGAACGAACCGCATAACAATCAATTTGCATTAAAACGGATTTTTTGCCTTATTTGTACAATTGGTTTCAACTCCAGTATGAAACAAATAATTCTTTCAAGATTTCACAAAGTTACAGTGTTTACTATAACAGTGAAGGTTGTAAGTATATTGCACTCTCATCGCAGACTCTTTCATTATCTCTTTATTTTTTTACTTTATACGAAGACTGTTTACTAATTTCAACCTTGCCTGCGTAAAATTTATAAAAAAAATAATGAATTTTTGCTTGTAACGACTCTAACATGTGAAATTAATTTGGTGTTAAAATTAAATAAGCTGGGGTAGTTAATGTTCACCTAAAAGGGAGGTAAACACGTAGCGGTGTAACCTTTGGCCTTGACCGCGTTTTAAATTTAACTCATTCAAACCCCTTTTACTCACCTCTCTATTGTTAGCCAGTACCTATGTACTATTTTATCATTTCGTTAACTACTATTGATGGTTGAGTACAATAGTCCTTAAAGACTTCTAATTAATTTAATTAATATTTACAGTTCCAACAGGTACTTCTATCGCATATTGTTTTCTTTGAATCAAACAATTACATTAAACCCAAAATGTATTATGCTATCAAAGATTCTAGCCATCCGACTAATTTATGTTCGGCTAGACCCAAACACTTTAATCTGCACGAAGTGTATCGACTGAGAAGGCCCTACTATTTATTCCCACTTCTTATTTTTCACCTTACCGTACGCCCCTATCCTACAATGCAAATTTTATCTTATATCTTCCAAACTAAAGTCGAAAATCGTAGCGATGATCCCATGAATCTGGAGACTAGTCGCCCAACAAGTCAACTGATTAATTCGGCCCTCACCTCAAGAGGAGATTTATTGGTTCCACCGTACGCAAAACTGTGGGCTGGTAAAAAATCTTTATCGAAAATTGAATAGAAAAGCCATTTCGGAGGTTGCCAGAAACGAATCTGTTGATACATTTCGCATTCGCTTTCACGGCTATCTTCATTTTATTTACTTTAGCATAAAAAATACGGTTAACTTAAAATATATGTGGTTAATGGTTTGAGGAGAATCCATTTGGGAGATTAGTCTTGTGTGGGACGACGGTCATACCTTGAAACTAAAAACAATATTGTGATCGTTTTTACTTCGCTATCCATTTTAGACTAATTTCTGCATTACTGTATTTTTTTTGAACTCATGATTATAATTGTTAAGTAGTTCACACACTTACGTTTATTCACATTGATCACCAAGAATTATTAATGTTTTAGAGAATTGTTAATTTAGTTAATAACTATAGGTTTATGCACTGTTTTACTCATTTACATGTTTTACAAGTACTACAGCAAATCCAGACTTAAGAAAGTCTATCCATAAACCTATGGCTGCCATATAATAAGCTAGGAACCTTCCAATGGATTTTTTTGCAATAGACTAGGTACGTCTAGCGTCAAAAACCTTTTCAAAACTGGATAGGATGTAAAAGCTTGATACACATTTAAACCTATTTAATGATAAAAAACACATCTACGTTATGTATGTATAATAAATAACCAAACATACTTATTTACAATATGAGTAAGTAATTATAAAAAAAGAGTGTCACTTTTAAGTAAAACAAGTATTTATACTGCTTAAATACTGAATCGCATGTCTTAACGCTGTAGTGTTGTTAGTAGGTGTATTTTCATTAATTTGAGTAAAATTGTAACCTCTTGTATTTTTTTAACAATTGGAGCGTGGATAAAAACCACAAAATAAAAACACATTAAATATGCTTGTAATTATTCAGTTAGTTATTCATTTTCGTAGCTTTGACCTGTCATATACAAGTTAGTTTGTCAACTTAGAAGCGTATTAAATCGTTTGACTGCACCATTGCATCTCAGTTATTGTGTACAAATAATTATAAGTTTTGTTCCCATTACTCTATCAGCACCAACCATCTTTACAGACTTGCTCGTCCCACACCGCATTGCCACATTTACCGCTCTAAATTCATTACGACAGATTCTACTTTGCCTAGTTATATGTCAACTGAAATTAGCCTCAAAACGTCACGATATACAATCACTTTTGCCACGGTAGACGTAAAATATTTGGCTACATCGATCACCAGTCGAAACTTTGACGACCAAAATATGGCATTGTTACAGGCCAGGTACAATAGGCGTTGGTTTTCTCACGTTTGGAGCCTTTCACTCGTCATTATGGCCGCTCAATTCACGAAGATCTTTTCTAAACAGATTTATTTGCATATCTAATCGATTGTCGTATGTTTGTTTTTGTATTTTTTCTGTAGTTATTGTAAGTTGAAGTAAATTAGGTGTAAATAAACGATTGCGCGGCAGCACCGGAAGGAAAGCTATTGTTTATTTCATACGTAGTATTCTTTGTTAAACCATATTTATTCTTTGCCTCATGACTAATTATATTGTAAGTATAAGACTAATTAAATTGTTTAGTAATTGGGTTAAATTAATAATGTAAAAAAACATTTTTAACAAAGTGAAAAACAAAGAAACACAAAGTAAAGAAGTAGCTACAAAACCAAACAAAGCGATTCATACGGTTGAGAATCAAGGCGTTGACCGTTTCGAAAATCAGTGATCCAGTTTGTCTAAATAGTTGGGGGCGTGTGCATGGGATATTTCTTGTATTGTACTGTTGTTATTAGTGGACTGGAGAAATGTAAGAATTAATCGGACGAGAAGTCATTTGTACTTGTTGAGGTCAACGGACAAAGAAGCATTTTGTATTGATGATGCATTTTAAAAGTACAAATGAACAAGTGTCTACTACGATAAAACATAATTAACTATACTAAAGTAAAGTACCTTGTTAATATAACTGTTCCACCTTCAAATTAAAATCATAGTTTTTACATCGTTGTATCGAACTGAATGATTTTAGCTTCTCTACCTGGTGGCCCACAACTGACACGTTTAACAAATGATGATTTTGATACAACTGCGCCCGCGCACCGGATATGCCTGCTTGGTTCCTGTGAGAATGCGATCCCGATTTTTTTTCTTCCACCGCCAAAAGCGGATGTCCTTCAATCGACCGGTTATGAAAGGTGTTGAACATATGTTTGTGCTCCATTTTTGAATCGATCGAACGTATTTATCGATTCGTTTACGTCGATAATTAGATTTTAATGATTTTCAACTGCTATTGATCTTATAAACTAGATAAGTATGTACCTGCTTTGAAAACTAAGATTGTAAGTGGGTAAATAAAATAATATTTCCTAAATATAGTAGGGTCAATATTGTGTCACGAGGTTTATGTGCTTTAAATAAACTCAAAATTTTGAGAAGATGTCTTTATACTTATAATTTAAGCTGAACTGAACAATTGTCTATATTAAATACTGAAACTACAAAATCAAAGGACACATTATTTCATTGTCTATTTATTGCAACAACTATTTTTTAGCACAATAAAAAAGTATTTTAATCTAGGTATTCTTCAACTCGATTTACAACGATTGTAGGATATTCATCTGTATCCTGCAAGAATGTTTTTAAGTTATAGATACTGGAAAAAGGAACGCGGGTACAAAAAAAAGTAAAATTACAATTCACAATTTATGTGTTTGTCTACTGAACTGTTCAATGAGGTAATAATAATTAAATATAGTTTATAATTAGGCATGAAATTAATATTAGCGTTACAGTTTTGAGTTACAAGCTAGTGTTTTCGGTCACCTGTTGTGGGGAACACCTGCAGATGTATCACTTAGGAGCATCCTCGATTATGCTGTATTATTTGTCGAGTTTGAAGCTCGTTTCCAATGTACCTTTTTTATAAACGATGCAAAAATACACGTGATTGTAGTATTTCTTATAAGTTTACCACATTTTAAAAGTTAATTTTACCTTATCTATGTTATTAATAGTGTTATGTTTGAATAGCATTTTTTACTTTGTTCGGTAGGTAACTTGAGATTAAACGTATCAACGACAACGATTTATTTGTCATCAATATTGGGATGAAGGGTCTAAAAAGTTTAACTAACTGCCAGTTTAATTGCCACTGCTTATATTAATAATGTACTGAACATGCGTTAAAATCGTTAGACAATGGAACCACGCAATGCAGACAAGTCGGCAAAGCCATGACGCCTGTCGGTTTTATTATAGTAATAGTTTGCGTTTGTGCAGTTGCCTGTAAATTGTCTCATTACCATGAAGTTCAAGGGTAAGTTAGTACTTGACGATGATCGTGATAATTAAATAAATGTATTGATAGGCTACTTGTTAAAATGTAAGTTGGTCGATTTATTTTAAAGGCATCTTGAACTACTTTGGAATTAAATTACTTCTGTAATATCTACTGCATTTACCAGTTAACATTTCAATAAATTATATATTAACTTTGTGTAAAGTATTTACAGGGTTGCCATTGCCTCTGTGGTAACGTACTTCCTTTATATTCCAGCCTCATTTATTTTATTAGGTTAAATGGTTGTCTCATCATTATTTTTTTTAGGCATGAAACTGCAGTATTCCAAATTAAAATAAAGTTCATAATAATAAAAATACAAAAAGAAATAAAAATATTTATTAGTAAAAGTAACCTTTATCGAATCTTATTAAAAACGACAGATCGATTTATTATACTATTCATAATTAAACACTCCTTTGTTTCAGTAGGCTGTTGTAATAAAACTGCGGCACATCCGTCACTATTTTTAAATGTAGGATAGGTAAAAAACAGAACGCAGTTGGTCACAAACGTCAGACAAAAGGTGTTTGACGCACGTGCGCGCGCGGCAGATGCGGCGCGGGCGCAGGCCGGCGCAGGCGGCCGATTTGTGCACTCACGACATCTATTGGACTGTGTTAGATTGGCTACAATGTTTGTTATTAGCTCGACGCGTGATAAATTAGAGTTTTAGAAAAAAAACATAGATTTACCTACTTAAATTGTATTGGTCAAAATAGATAAAATTTTGATTTGTCATCCGATTTACACATGCATGCACAAGTTTCAGCTTAATCAGTAACCGGGAAATGTGGTGGAATTTAATTTGCAAGATTAACTAATTTACTTCTAAATATCGGGTCGGGTGAAACTAAATAAAAGCTTGTTAAAATAATGTTGAAGTAGGCACACAATATTTAGCAAGTGTTTCTTGTCCGCTTAACAATAAACAACTGATCATGTTAAAACCAAACAGCTTCTTCATTATATATGTATAACTGCTATAAATCCAAGTCGTTAATTATGTCTGTTTGTATGTTTGTCCGCCAACTTCTCCTAGACCACTTAACGGATTTCAATGCGAGTTTCACCATCTTTTAGGTAATTTATTCATTTAAATAGAACTTTCAGAAAAAACTATTTTAAGTTAGCCAAAATTCATCGTATCGTTAACAAGTCGCGCAAAATTACACCATTGCGAAGCGTGAGCGGGTCGCTAGTTAATTTATAAATTCATTCATAAAACTCGCTACCAACTTCTACAAGATCTTTTGTTCACCCCAGACATCTCAATCACATCGGCACTCTCAGACTATATGCTCCGGGAGCCTACCAATATTGTACATAACAGTTATCTACTCTCATTTGCATGTAAATGAGATTCGAGAACATTCTGAAGTGCACCCCCGCCTTCTGATGCCTTCGACGCTTAATTACGACCAACTTTATATACTAGTGTCAATGATTGAGAAATTCCAGGAAATGCGACTCTTTAATTACTTTACCTGCTCTTTCGCTTATGGAACTGGATAATATGTAGTCAATTCAATTTGTTTTCAGACTAATTTCAAACTCACCTACTTGGAACAAGTAGTTAAAACATTTTCTTTTGCTCTCCAACCAAGGTTACCAGACAGTAGTAAAAAAAATACCTCTGACTCTGTCTTATGCTTCCGTCGCGTATGCAACCTTAATGATTAAAGCTACACAGAAATCATGTATGACGGAAATTTTCTCCTTAAAATTATATCAAAGCTAATATATATTTTATATGTGTATGTATATGTATGTGTTATATATTTATGTTTATATTTATATTTATTATTCATTATGTTATATGTGTATGTATGTGTATGTTTATGTTATATACATAATTATATTTATTTTATTAAAACGCACAGAACTTGCTTTCTTACCTCCACTCCTATCGTAGGACTACTGTAAGAGATTCCTCTAAGGGATAAGTAGTACCTTTGTACAATGTTTTCTTCTACTGTTTTTATTTTTGTGTCAATATTTTCTGTGCATTTGTACATTAATTATAAATAAATAAATAAATAAATAAATAAAAAAATATTCCACGACTAATTAATTAGAACATTTCCATCATACATGATTTCTGTGTAGCTTTAACCATTAACGTTGCACACGCGACAGAAGCTTAAAAAATGGAGTAACTTCTCCCGTTTTCCCAACATTTCCCTTCACTGCTCTGCTCCTATTGATTTTTGGCATCAGTATCGATCCCTGACCACCCCCTGATAGTTATTTAGGAAATATATTTCATGTAGAGAATTGACCTCTCTACAGGTTTATTATTAGTATAGATAAGTTTCGCCACATTAGAACTGTAAACCAAAAAGCCAAAGTTCTTAATTAAGGCAATTAATTAACTTTAGTCGGTCAATAAACCCAAAAATGTAATCTCCATCACGACTCCAATGTTATTTGTTACAAAAATTCCCGTAAAAATAACTAGCATGCTTTACCTACGTAGGCCTGAATTCAATTTGCTGATAAGTCCATCAAAGCAACTTTATTGTTGACCTAATTACTTGTAGGTTTATAAAGGTAAGGCTACAGCAAACTAATACAGTAAAAGACTTTCTTTTTAATCCAAAATATGGATCGGTGTTTAAAATAATTTAAAAGTTATGTAAGAGATTGTAAAATGAAAACCGATGACGATACTGAGATCTGTATTTACAAAATAAAAGCTCGCAGTCAGAAACATCAGCAGAACGAAAAAAAACACTTATATCATTGTTTACGGACTGCTGTTAAAAAAATGCAAAACCAAAATAACTGAATGCTTTAAATGTTATCATCAAATAGTTCTTGTAAATTTGGTACAGTGTGCACAAAGCTCGGAGTACTAAAATTTACATATAAGCTAATTTTTTCAGTAATTATTTCAGGCATTCAGTGCTTGCGATATTTATGTTAGGCTTAAGCAGAATTATTTATGGATAGCATTTTTACGTGTACCTATACGTTTTGACTTTGTTGAATAAAAAAGAAATCCTACTAATATTATAAACGTGAAAGTTTGTGAGTATGTATGGATGCTTGTTACTCTTTTACGTAAAAACCACTGAACGGATTTGGATGAAACTTTACAGTAATATAGGTTATACATCAGAATAACACATAGGGTACTTTTTACCGCGGGAAAACTTCTCATTCCCACGAGAAACCGACTTCCACGTGAACGGAGTCGCGAGCGGCCACTAGTAAAAACATAAACGCTTAAATATGAATATTTGTTGGTTTTATTTCGTCTGTCATTCTGCTTGTAAATTTACTATAAATGAGCTGGTTTCTTTTTTTACAAGAAGATTAGTTGGTTTTTGATCTTTTTTCATGCAAATGTGATTAACCTCAACATGTGTATCGATTTCCCACTTAAACACAGATTAACGGAATTTCCGACAATCCGCAGAATTTAGACGCATATCAAATCAACCACCTACTAGTAATACTAATAATGTGCCGGTAATACCATGGAGTAGTAGTAGTCCTTAGATGCCGAAATATTCTCCTTTAATTTAACACAATTTACTGTAGTGTGTGTTAAGTTTAGATAAGTCAATGTCAAGATTCAAATACAACAGCGTAGTTTTAAATTTTTATTTGTTGGTCTCAAAAGGTCGGTCGAATGCCTAATCTGACTTATTGTAGATTTCACCAACCTTTAAGTAAAGACAGATACGACTAATTAAATAAAGGTAACAATAGGCCTCATTTTTTCCCTTGATTTGAAATACCTAGATAACAATAATTATTTTTAGGGTGACTGACAGTTTTGAAAATGTTATCTAATAAATTTTAATAATTACGGAACGTAAGTGTAACAAAGGTGCGTAGTATAATAAAAAAATAAGTGTAGATCACCAAAAAAATTGTTTAAAGATTAATAACATTAATCGCCATTACAGAGTTTATATTATAAAATATAAGTTTTCACTACCACTGAGCTAACACTTACATTTAGTTTAGTCATACTTTTATGTTTACATACTGTGTTTTTAACTAACCTTCTATAAACCTCGGCTCTTCAATACCATAAACATATCTTAACCCTCAAGGCGTCCAATACTTCATGGCGTCTTAGCGGCCGGTCAACACAATATTGCATCACGGTTTCAAAGCACGTGGAACTTCCCCCCCCCTTGACTTCCCCCCTAGCTAATGCCATTACAGTAATTAGGATATGCCGAGGCATAATTGATGCAGTAATAAACTACCCTGAAATAGGGACAATGGATCCTACATAATATTAATAATATGCATGTATGTACGTACATAGATACGAGCGACCGTTAATTTTGGAGGTTAGATTTGCATTAGAGTTGATTAAACAGCTTAATTAATGGACAGGTTTACTGAGGTCTGTAAATAAATTATAACGGATCTATTTACTTGTTTGGATTTTTTCCTATAATTTTGTAAAGACACGAAACTACCTAATAACTTTTCTATTCTAGGTCTTGAGTTCTAATTTAGGTATTTTTAATACAGAATACAGTATTTTTTAACAAAAATTAAAATTTCAGCTTTAGCAGCGGACGCAGAACAAATCGAGTAGGGGGTGGTGGTAGGAGAGTAATCCGAAATATTGCGTCTCGCGCCAACATTAATAAGTTTGGAAATTATCATAAAACCTCCAGCAAAGTAATCGTTTTACTCGATCCAGATGATTTTAGATATGCCACGATGGTCAGGCAACAGAGATGGAGGATTTTAACTGCAACTGGTTCGAAAAAGACAACATTTTCCCTTACAGACTTGGAAGGACTTATAAACTTTTGACGATAATAGAAAAACGATCCGTAATGCAAAAACAGGAAGAGCCATAACGGGGTGGGAAGCGAAATGGGATATTGCAATTTCTATTTGAACACTGAGGTAGCTCTACGCATTTTTATTTGTGGGAAGAGCGGGATGCAGCTTATGAGGTCGTGGGTGTGTGAAAGAGAGAGCGATACGGAGCATTTATATTCTGGATACGTGTAAGTTTCAGGCAACGGTCGCCGTGAAACTCGTAAATGGGAAAAAAGCAACAGCGGAGAACTTAACCACCGCTAGTGAGGGGACGTGTTGGATCGTTACACGTTGGAAAAACGATATTTTACTTAAATTGCCATCATTTTAAATCTTTTAAAGACAGAAACGTTCAATATCAGTGGCTCGATTAACAGCAAATGTTTAATGCCTTTTGTTTTATTCATAATCAAAATAACGTTACCAATAGGGGTGCACCGAAATAACTAATGATATAACTATAAAAAAATCACTTATAGAAATGCCAAGGTTTTTAATAAATTGAACAGGTTCTATTTTGGTCATTGATATCAGATTGTGGCAAATCACTTATTTGAATAAAAAAAAACTGATCGAAGATTCTTTACATTCACTCTGTTACATCGAGAAGAACAAAGCGGTTAAAAGAATATGGTTTTTTCGTCTAATTCTGAACTACTATCTTCACTGTAGTAGTCACCTTCACCATACTGCCTTCAAAATTTATTCGATGTTCTTATTGTGTCCTAAATGTGTTAACTACTTTGGATTTTGGTTGCTACAAGCCACGAACTTTTGCAAATGAATTATTTTACCAAAGTTTTACAACTTTGCAGGCTATTTATTGGTCTTTTGTAGTAGTGCCAGCTCGTGGATTCGATAGAAGGTTTTTTTTTATGATACCGTAGCATGAAAAGCATATGTGTTTTAAGTAATTATGCGATACATTCCTTCTAAGGTAAAGTAGAGATTATTTGCAGTCAATTAAGTCATACCATGTCCGAAAATTTATAATTTCTGAGTTATGCAACATTTAAGTTTTTTTATATAAGCCCCATTTTTGAAGTTCAAATGAATCCTTTTAGTGAAAAATACAAAATTAAGTTAAATGTTTTGTTGTTTTATTGTAGCTTGATAACTTAAATTATATTTTACATTAAAATTTGTTAAACGAAAATCGTCCTTATTCAAGAAAAAGTCAAAAAACCAAGTACAACTTTTAAAAAAAGCTAAGTCTTATGACAATAAATAGCGATTTTCTAAAAAAAGTCTAAATAATGTTGCGTAAAAATTACATAAAAACTTTCTCGATTCATTCAAAAAGGTACTTACATTTGTCATACTAAAACTAAGTATTTGATTGGTTATATCTATATTATAGTGTTATTTTACACATTAGGTAAAGTACTTTCGATATCAGTTTAAAGTTTTTTGATTTCTGTAATAGTTACGGAATAATCGCCTGTGCACACTTAACGATTACACCCTGTATTCAGCAGTAGATATTTTTTTATTAAATGTTCTCAGTTTTTTCCCAAAGAGGATAATAAGATTCATCAATTATATGGAAGAACGACCCTTCAAGATCTACGTTCGTAAGTTTATCAGCTTGGATGAATCTCTTGTGATCAGTAGCTTGAATATCCTTATTTCATAAATGATAGTTTATTTACAAATGTATAACCTTTTAAACTAAATGACGGTTTTAGTTTTTTAATATTTATACGTCAACATTTCGTTAATTGTAATCATGAGTCTAAATTCTTACATAGCAGCCTTATATGGAAATTTAATTAGTGAATACAAACATGTTTTAGTTTTTAAATTCAACCACCATATAAAAATTGTTCGTGCGTATGATTGACAGCTTATGTAAAAAACTTTTATTCGTTTACTTCAAGCTAGCTAAAAATATGGTTTAGTTGCTCAATAGTTTAGTAATTAGATTTTTTATCGATCATTTTTATCGACTATTTCCAACCCTTAACAGGCATCATCACAGTACGAGTCGCTGATATTTCCACGTAGATTTCGCTCCTTTTTGGTTAACTTTTATGCATACCGTACCTACTTGACGTAAATTGTACGGTCTCCTTAAAAAACTTTTAACTCTGACTTAAAAGAAACCAACATGTTTTAAATTAACTGATATTACTGTTGATCTGATTTAATAATTACAGTTTATGTAAGTAGTATGAACAAATTTCGAGGTAGGTATGCAAGTAGCTTTACACAGATTCAAAAATTGTGTCTGAAGGAATTTTATATCTTTAATGGCACCTGCGACTGCGTCTTATATGAGCTATATCAAATTCTTTAAAGAAAGGCTTTTTGCTATGGCTTAATTCTTTTTCCATATTTGCGCACCGTTTCATCCTTTTTTCGTATTTTAAGGTACAAACCTAAACAAACACAAAAAACAGTAAAAATATATGTTAATAAACAATAATTTAAAAAGAGTTTACGTCTAGTTCTAGTCCGATTATTTGCGGGGTATTACCATTTAACAATCCATATTTTTTATTTTTGCAATTTTCTAATTTTGCAAGTTGTTTACCTACATACAGATGTAATCCGTACAAATTAAGTACACGCTAATAAACCTATAAAAGAAAAGTCTTGTTTTCTCCGCTTTTGTAATGACGTAACTTGCTAAATTACCTCGCTTGCACTGATTTCGTCAATAGAGAAAAAATATCAAATAACTACTTCTTACTTCCTATTATGTAATCGGTGAAAGCCTTATGTTATACTATTGTTAAGAGTTGTTGTTTAATAAATCTAGGCCGGACTCTTTTCCAAATTTTTACATTTAGGTACAGATATGAACTCCTGGTAACTTGAGTATAATAATATGGTGCGCAATTTTTAACTAAAACTTATTGTTTTTCAAATTAATAAAAACAATACCTAATCCGAATCTGTTGCATGGTTGAATTAATTAAACGGATAAACATACAAATATGTTAGAATTATCCCTCTAATTACAACAAACCAAAATACCAAAACGTAGTTTGATCTATCCTTAAGTTAGTACATTTTTAGTGCCCGTAAAGTCCCTACCGTAAGTACTAAAACCTAGGTGCTATGACCCCTGGTTTTGCTCTAAGACAGAGAAAGCGATGGATGAGAATCCAACCAACACAATACGTAGGTACACCCGTAGACAAATGCACGGAGAGCTGAGCGGTTATCGACGTAAGTTGCCTCGCGGTGTGTACAAGATTAACGAATATATGTAAGGAGTTGTTGCAACCTTTGTCGGTTGGGAGGCAAACGTTTTATGTTAATGCAAGGTTCGTTTAAAGTGTAGTAAGAGTGTTAAAGTGATTTTAACATAGGATTTTGGCAAACAGAAAGCACTAGCATAAGATAAAATATTCGATAAAACTGTTAATTGCACCAACAGTTATCACAAGATATACTCGTATGTACGTATCGAGACTATGTTGTTGGTTAAATAAGTGTGCTATAAAGAATTAGATAACAAGAATAAGGCAATTTTCAAAATTATACCTACATCCTACTATCCTACTTATATTATAATCCTACTTAATATTATAAATGTGAAAGTTTGTGAGGATGTATGGATGGATGGATGTTTGTTACTTTTTCACGTAAAAACTACTGGATGGATTTGGATGAAACTTTGCAGTAATATAATGAAACTAATATAATACATCAGAATAACACATAGGGTACTTTTTACCGCGGGAAAACATCTCATTCCCACGGAAAACCGACTTCCACGCGAACGGAGTCGCGGGCGGCCACTAGTAAAATATATAGCGTAGGAGTAACTGTAGAAACGCTGTTGTATGTATTCAGTTATTTATAAAGAAGATTCATAAGTTATATAAAAAATGCGATGTCTTAGTCTAAGGTTATCAAGTTTGTGAATTAATAATTGTTTTCATTCAAAATTTTAGCTTTCTAGGACATCAAATAAGATATAAGATTTTTAAGTTCATTACTGAGTGAGTGAGTTTTCAAAAAAAAAGTTTAAAGTAACGTCTTAATCGAAGAAATGTGGTTCAGAAACCACAAAATACTTCTTACAAATATAGGCACTTAAACTGCACTTAAGTCAAATATTACGAGTATTTGAATTGGGTGCAGTTGTTGTAACAACTCCATATACGTCCGTATGTGTGGACAGATCTGAAGCCGATAGGGAGATGTGGCTGCAGCGCGCCAGCCTCCCCAACCTCGTGTCATTGAACGAGCCCACAGCACCACACTCGATCCAGCCAACAACTAAATAACTACTATTCTAACACAGATCTAAAAACTAAAAACGTATGTAGTACCTCTCCTTAAGATCAGTTTGTAAACTTAGTCTAGCGACCACCACGAGTAATTTAACGACAGTGAAAGACCTACCTCAACGCGAATCAAGAAAAATGCAGATACATGCCAGATGGAAAGGCGAGATGAGTACAACAATGAGACATTGTATGACGCAAGTGCATTACGAAATGAAGGTACGTAATGAATCTTTGACAGTTTACGAGTATTTTTGTGAAACAAAACAGCTATTTTGTTTTGAGGCTTAGATGCTACTTTCAACGTTATTCTTGCGACTTTCAAGTGATTTCGCAATTGATCGCATATTGATCTCCACAATTAAAACTACAATCAAATCTTGAAAATTCCTTTATTAAGCGTTTAAACCGTTTTAAGAGAAAGCTGTAAAAGTGGTTCGCGCACGTTTACGATCTAAACTTTGACCTGGCTGGGTGCGTCTCCTAGATCGGGGCATCTTAATTGTTCCGAAAATACTTGGGCGTCACAACTGTGATATAATCTGTATCCGGGCTTTGTTGGTTGTCGCACAGAGCGAGATAATTTCACCTGACCTCAGTCGGTTCATTGACTGCGCCCTGCATACACATACGCATGCTTCTAACTTGGTACACCGCCCAAGTCACAAGAGTTTTCTGGCTAATGGCGAACCTTTATAAAAAAAAGTTTAAGTTATGTTACTCTGTCTAAGTCTGATTCCAGTTTTGTTAAATCGGCTTAGTCTATATTGATTATATATTTTGTCGTATAAATTTTATTAAAACATAAGAAAAGTTCCAAGTAGACCAAGCAGCAGCGTAAAGTAGTAACAAGCAATTTGCTCTAAACTTTAGGTAAACACAATCAAAGAACTGTATCTGCAGCCTATACGCTGACCAAAGGTGCTGTTCTAAATCTCGGAGAAAATGTGTTATGTAGAAGTAGGTATATATCTTTTATTTTTAATAAATCTTAAGACTGACACACCAATTATGTGGCCCTAAAGTAAGTTGCCGTAAGCACTTGTATTATAGGTACCACATAATGGACTAGGAGAGAACCTAGTTACACCCAGACACGAGCCAATATCGAAAAACAATTTTTACGAAATTGGCTTGACCCGGGGATCGAACCCGGAACCATCCGCTTAGCAGTCTGGTATATTCCGCTGCACCACAGAGGTCGTCAAAATTTATTTTAAGTTTTTGAATTTAATTCATATCGTTAATGTCTTGGGCCGTCACCGCTAGCCCACCGAGAGCCTACCGCGTATAAAGTGTTTCGGTGTAAAAAGACATAGAAACAAGAAGGAAATTTATCTCGGCCGGTGCGTGGGCGCACGCCGCGCTCGTAGTTTATATTGTTGTGTTTAGAGGTTAAATTGTTGGCTAGTTTCTACTGTCAACTGGTTTGTGTGTTTGTATTGGAATTTGATAATTGAGGAGTATTGTGCCTCGGTTTTATGATTTTGAAGAAGACACTTTTGAATTCAAAGGCTTTTAGTTAATTTCAATATTGCGATTTGATAATGTTTGCTAATTGCTTTTTAATGAGCTTTTACGACTGTTGCATTGTAACTACATTAAAGTTATAAGCTTTACGATTTACTGTATTTCATATTTAATCTGTATTAATTTATGTTTGCAGTTGCATTAGTTGTTTCATTATCAATAGCTAAATGCTACTAGGTAAGAGTTAGGTTCTTGCTGGGCTTCACTTTTTTGAAATTTCTTGTCTATTTTCACTTTTTTTTCTCCCAATTTATCATATTACCCTAAATTCATTTATGATTTAATAACTTTACATTCCGGTCTATTTTACCTGGGTCTGTTTTGCCTTTTTGCTACGAATAGTAACAAACATATATTTTGAGGATATGTTTTCATACGATTATTATTAGGATACTCTATCACAATCCGAATCAAAGTGCAGGCTTATTGAAAATTGCAAATTTTACATCAAGACGTAAAAAAATTATCTTGATAAATCTGTGCACGCGCGGTTGGAGGTTTTACTAACCGAGAGCGGGAACAAGGCGACCAATATTATGACGCAACCAATTCCTAGATGACGTTACTAGTATGAAATTATTAAAGACTAGTGACCCGCCCACGCTTCGCAATGGTGTAATTTTGGCCGACTTGCTCACGAAACATTGAATTTTAGCTAACTTAAAGAAACTTTTCCTGAATATTCTTTATTTAAAAATTTAAATGAAAAAAATACCTAAATGATGGTGAGAACCGCATTCAAATCCGTCAACTGGTTTAGGAGGAGATAGTGGACAAACATACAAACGGACAATTAGCGTCTTGGATTTATACTTTGTAATGAAGACCGTTCTACCCACAGGGTCCGTTTTGCCTTCCTTTCCCTTATAGTAGTTGTTGTTTTATTTCTTACATTAGAGACGATTTCAATTAATGTTTCTACCTTCATTGCCTTTTTGATTTTTGTATTGCGACAGAAAGCCTAACACCATTAAGTAACCAGTTAAGTCAGAACAAAAGTCTTAACACTAGTAATGTTTACTTACAGTTATTACAATATTGAAGATATTACTATTATTTTAGTAAGTCCAAGAAATTTAAGAAAGAACATACATAAAAATTTAAGAATTACACATCATAAACAGATCTCTAAATATTTTTCAAAAAATTCAATAAAATGACGTTGTAAGCAAAAGAATACTTTGCGCTTGAGTTTGTTTATTTACTTATCTACTTTATCCCTACTTCCCTACTATATATAATAAGATTGTGATGAAATTTGGTATGAAGAAACAACTGAACTTGGGAAAGGACATAGGGTACTTTTTACCGCGGGAAAACGTCTCATTCCCACGGGAAACCGACTTCCACGCGAACGGAGTCGCGGGCGGCCACTAGTAGTTCATAATTTATAGACCAAGAATGTATGTAAGAGATAATAGGTAGATACTTAGTTACATTTCTGTAACTTTACGTAAATCGTGTAGTGCCCAGAAGCTTTCAAATTAATTTCCAACGGGTGCCTTTAACAATTCCAGTAATTGTACGTAGCTTTATATTTAATTATTCGATGCGTGAGTTCCGTGAGTATAGAAATAGACTGAGGCACTGTTAGTTGTGCTGTTGCGAATAATTGGTTTTGGCCGCGGCTTCGCACGCGTTAAATTCGGAGTAAAACTCCTTTCCCTGTAGATACTATGTTATTATATGTACATATAAACCTACCACTACAACCACTCTATCTATAAAAAAACGCATTTAAATATTTAAACATACATAGGGACACAGGGACAGACAGAGAAAGCGACTTTGTTTTATACTAAGTATGTAGGTATTAACGGGAGTATTGAAATAATCCTACTAATATTATAAATGTGAAAGTTTGTTAGGATGTATGGATGGATGGATGGATGGATGTTTGTTACTCTTGCACGTAAAAACTACTGGACGGATTTTGATGAAACTTTACAGTAAAATAGCTTATACATCAGATTAACAGATAGGGTACTTTTTACCGCGGGAAAACTTTTCATTCCCACGGGAAACCGACTTCTACGCGAACGGAGTCGCGGGCGGCCACTAGTTTACCAATAGTTATTTTATACTGCAAATAAAAATATATGCAGTAAAATTATGAATTATCTATATTATTCTTTTTATCATGTAAAAGTTTAATATGCTCCAAACGTATAATTAAATAACAGTACAAAACTCAAGCTTTTGTATTTCGAAAGTTGGAACTTTAAAGTTTTGGTAAAAATCGTTTGTTTTCAGTCACGCGCCATAGATGGCGCTAGCAGTCACTGTAACATAGTTTGTACCGTAAACTACGCTTGTAATGTCAGTACTTGTGTATTTAAATAAGCTGGTTAGGTAATTGTTAAAATAACATAATTAAAGGACACTTAATTGTAATATATGCAAAATGCCATTTTAAAACACAACAATTATCAAGTTTTTAAATAATGTTATGAGCCCATACCTAAATGATGAATGATAAACCTATTACCACAATCTTTATATTTTAAAAATGTAATTCATAGATGTGCATAAAAACGATCTCAATTATTTATTGTTTTTTTATTTATAACATTGGATTATCTAAATAAATAAAAGTATTAACTGACAAATTATTTATTGAATATTTGTAAATAATAATTATAATAAAATGATTTATTGCGACCTGCAGTGTTTTAAATATTTATTGATTTTACGATGTAGTGATGAATGATTATTAGGGATAATTAATATTATTTATTTAGGTAATGTTTTAATTAGGGCCCTTTTGGCATAAAATACTGTTTTATTAAATAAACACTAGAAGTGTGGTAGCAAATACGGTAATCTAAATAATTTAATTTTTTACAACAAGTTTAATAAATATATTTAAAATAAATGACACCTCAAAACTTGTATCGTTATTATTCTATAAAAATCTGATATTAACAAAAAAGCACATATTATTAAAATTAAATCTCTAATTATAATAAAACTCGCCGCCGCACGAGTTGACAGGTCTGTCAACAGTTTCGCGCCACCCGAATACTTGTCAGTTATCAGCCGCGCAGTCGCAGTGCTCTTGTCGCGCGTGCCGATGTAAACGCGCGTACCGAGCTATACGCAATCGAGAACGGGTACGACAGTTTGCAATGACTGCATACATTGGCGGTTTGGTGTGAAGGTTTTATTTTATTTCAGGAATATTGTATTGGGAGGGGATTGATTGAAGTTTAAGAAATGTTTGAAGTTTGTTGGGATATTTTTTTTCGGTAAAATTTACAATATTTTTTAATGATGACTTTAATTTCATAGTTGAAGTTTCCGCAACATTCAAACAAGGCTCTGTCATCTGCGAAGGCTAAGTAAAGTGATCAATGTACACGCGGCTATGTTATCTATCGCGGACGACCTGTCGACAGGCACGACTAATTGCCCGATAAGTCGTCGATTCCCGTCTCGTTTTAATAAGGTGCGCTGTGCATTCGGCACACATCGGTGCTCGTCGGCACACGTCGGCAACACATCCAGCCACTTGGCTGTGTGAAGTCGAACCGATGGAATGCCACGGTCAAGCGGCGCGTGTGTGTCGGTGACGTCTGCCTTCCACACCAACCACCAAACTCACGAGACCCCCTCAGCCCCGCTCACTCGTACCAACGACGTGACTCAGAAGCAGAATATCGCGCTCTGACAAGGCTCAACTGTAACTGGACAGGTGATACAGATATGTTTGTTGTTGCCATGTTACCGTGTGTGTGTGCAACCTCGTTTCGGACACACAAACAAAACGGTGGCGTTATGGTTATAATACGCGATGTGTTTCACGGAATATCATTACATTAGCTATACGTATTGTTTATATGGATGTAGATATACTTTGTGTCTACATGGATTAGAGAGAGTTGTGCTTAACGTACACCAAATAATAGGATTCTCTGAATCGACACCAAACTGGTATACAAATAAATCGATTCACACGTTTATAATTTAATCGATTTAACATTTATATGTCACACTTATAAATCAAGACAGCTTAATATCAATAAAAACTAACAAGGTGAAAGAAAGAACGAACATTCCCAACAAGATTATTCAATAGATAACAGAATTGAAATAATTAACTGAATCAGACTGAGGAACCGAAGAATGCGTATCAAAACCGTATCACAACTTGCTGGGCACGGTATTCCCACGGTCTTCCCCCCACTACTCCGTACCCCACCCCCCGCGCGGTCTGTTAGTAATGAAGCCACAAGACCAGCATTCAAAAACCTTACCATCTTTATGATAACACCTATTCACACGCAGCGATGACAAAATCAGATGCGTCATTTCAGACACAAATAGATTTGGAACAGGACAGAAACTACAGAATAATTTCAGTTTCATAGCAGATAAGAGTAAATACCTATCTGTGTAAAGTATTTTGTTACGTTGTTTCGACTCTTGTGAAACCATTTCCGGTACAAATGATCAGAAATCGTTGAAATTTGTAGAACAAATACAGAAGCTAATAATTGGCGCAGTTCCAACATTGTGGAAACATACACTAATAGACGAGGTTCCCGCCTGAGGCAAATAATGTAATTCATCAATATAAAAATAAAATTAATTTGTAACAAGGGGAAACGACTTTATATCCAATGTGATATTTTCGTCATACGGACAGACAATTACTTGGGAATTTCTAAAGATCACCCTGGAGTGCCGGTCATTGGCATCCCTGAGTCACCTCTTATTTTTATTTTACGTCGTCTTTATCCTATTGTTTTGGTTGAAATTTGATGAAATCGCAGCGAATGCACCGCATCGGACCATTAAGACGCGCACCCGACCTGCAACTGGGAACCCGTCTTGAATACTAATTCCGCAAAAAGAACACAATTTTATTTCTCTAAAGACTTGTAAGGTCAGAGCTGGCGTGATCCGTCTCGTCCGCTAATAATATCACGATCATCGATTTGCAGGAAATCGATAAGTTTAGAATCGAGTAGCACGTAAAGATCTGGCAACACACGCCAGGAGTAATTTGGATGCTGCTAATTATAGGTGCTATTGCGGTTATAATAAGATCCTCCGAACTTCCACGAATTGGGGCCGAGCGATTTATTAATATTTATCCAATATAGTGGACGCAACGTCCCAGCTAACTGACGAACTCAAAGAAAACGCTGGCCAGAAATAAAGTCGTAAAGAAACAGAACGGTTTCAATCTTTTTGGTACTCGCATGCGCCGAAATCTTTGATATTTGTTGCACAGTTTAATAGTGGTTCAGCATTTTTTTTTCTAATAACAATTGTTCTCTAACCAATGGTAAATATTTCAATCCTCATAACTAAGCAATCGTAATAAAGCAGTTTTCACAACCTAGAATTATTAAGCTCTTCCCATTATAAAATAAAATATTTTGATGACCCATGTTAATAAAAAGCATCCCTACGTTTATTTTAATAATCTGAGTTTCAGTTATCGCAATTATCTTTAAACTGAGCGGAAAAACCAATCAGCAGATAGAGTTGTAATTTTATAGACAGGACATTTATAGAACGTTGCCTGTCTGCTGCAGAGCTCGCTCTATTGCAGTAAGTTATAAGTTTACATGGTGTGTTTGCTATAAACGGAATTGAGATTCGGTTAGAAATTAATTTACAAACTTATACTATTTTGAACTTTTGCGCGTGTCAAAAATAATTATCTAGAAGCAAAAATAGGCATTTTTGATACTTTGTGAGGGGCTTGAAAAAAGTTTTGTTTTAATCTTAGGTATTTTATGAAAACTCACTTTTTCGCTTTCATAAGACATAATAATCTGAAGATGGGCCAATAAATAATTTTAGCAACCATCCCCTGTAGGTTGCTTTTTAATTTTTGAATCGTTTTTAACTCCAAATACTTAAAATGTCTTTCTTTGGCGCCATTCAAACTATAACCCAGTTGAACTGTTAATTCTTGAACTTTTTTAAAACAAAAAGTTTACAGACTTCGTTTTGTGTGAAATATGTAAAATACATATTGCTTGCTCGCTATTACGAAAACATCCAAAACCGATTACCATTCCCACGATTAACAAGTCTCATCTAATGAATTCCGAAATATTTGGAAAATCTTTTGAATTTGAATACAGAATGGGCACCATTTTGCTTCTGTAGTAGCAGTATGGCACGCATGCGCAGTAGATTCCGTGATGGATGACAGACGTGCCTGGCGGGAAAGTGAACTTTTTTCACCCATTCTTTGAGAAATTTAAAATGCGAGAAGGCATTCTAAAGGCAGGTATTTCTTTCATTATCATTTCAAAGTGTAAGTGCAACCATAGTGACCATTATTTTTGGAATACCTTCATTCAATTTAAAGTGTGGTTTAAAAAGTAAGTAATTGCCCATTATAATAAATTCAGGTTTCGATGAATATATAGAACCATATTTATTTCTTAGTTTTTAGTTTTGTTGGATATATGTGACACAAAATGATGTATTTCGCAGAAAATTCCCCATCACATTAGGACCGCCAATAAACATACGTTCCACAGTAACACCCGACATTAGTAACGTAACTCGCACACGCCACAAATCATCTCCAGCCTCTACTGTTTAAATCTATAAATTGACGCAGCGTACCTTTAACAATTACGTTGCAAGCTTTGGACATCGGACGTCCCTGGAAGCCGGCCAATGACGCTGCTGGCTTCAAATTGATTTTGCTTGCACGTCCAAACTCTTTGCTGTCACTGCGTGTATTAATCTGGGTATAAATATGCGAAAACAAGATTACAAATTGCATTTGGGAGCTAATTATTTAATTTATAGTCAGGGCTTTTTTAATATTGTTTACTATTACCGGTAAATTATATCTTTGTCACAATTCGTTCTTTTAAATATATTTAGACATAAATACTGTAACATTTTTGTATGCTGTTTTTGATTTGATCCAGCATAAATCTGCTGAACTCTTCGCTATGCTATGAAACGTCTAATCTCTTCAGACGGCAGCAAGTAGTTATTTCGTTTAACATCCAGCCATACCAAGTATACGCATTAAAAAGTTAAAGAGATGACACAGTTGAAATCCTTATCTACGGTGCAGCGCGCTGGCCTGCCGCCAACGTGCTCAGTTACCAGCCCAGAAACTCCTACATCGGAAATAACCTTACACTAACTTAAAAAGAGACTAATTTGTTTGTATTGCTACTTATATTCGTGTTAACATTATTACTCAAGCCTTAAAGTGAAAGAGTGCAGGGAAATATGTGTGGGTTAAAATTGTTGTAACTGTAGATTACTGTATCAGTTACTAAGTTTTTAAACGTTATATTTCTGTGAAGAGGAGAGGTCAAACATATTCCTTAAAAAAACAATAGCGTAAATGACAAGATTGCTTTATATTAATTCAATAAAAGCTATAAGCAAATAGCTCTTCTACAGTCTTGTTTACACTAAGTTGAAGGAAATCAAACAGTTGGCAAAACAGCAGTTGGTAATATTATGACTTGGTGTTTAATTTTCCTTTTTGTCCTAGGAAGTGATGCACAATTTTGAAACTGAGCATGCAGGGTGCATAATATCAGTGTTCTCGTTTGGTAGCTAGCTTATTTCTACTGGATGTTTGCCAATACTCTTTGGAAATTGCTCCTACCGCGCCCCCTGGCTCTGATACCGCACTCAGGAAGACGTAGGTACACAAACGTAATTATACTCACTTTTAACTTTGAACATTTTTATGGCGACATCACTTTAGTCTCTATGTATTGGTCAAAATATTAAACTCAACACAAAATGGAATCAACTTATAACTCGACAAAAATCGAAACGAGGAAGATGATGAAGATCAAAATGTATTTAATAAAACCAAACGATTTGCCGAAGTTAAAACAACAATCAAAACTGAAGCTGCGCCTGATCATTACCAACCCGAAATCCTTAAAACCCATTTGAATCAAGTTCTTTTCTTTTTGACTCGAATTTAATCAAATTATAGGTTGAAGGATTATTATAATATTTCGACTTTACTTTTCGACCGATATCGTTTCTGGAATTTTAAACTTTTTCTGGTTGGCTTCGTTTTTGTTGCAGTAATTTGAGGGTCTGACGCAGCCAAGAAATTATTTAGAAAACTTTAAATCGATCTCAGCCCAATAATTGTGATAAATGTCTCGTTTTGATGTTCTAACGAAGATTTGAATTTTGATATACTCGTACCTACTCGATTCACGTTTAAAGTTTTAAAAAAAGCTGAGCCTTATATCCTAGTATTAATAAAATTTTAAATATAGTTTATTTAATATATAGTTTGTGTATTACTTAATTAAAAACATCGGTTAGTGCAGGAGTTGCGGCTCACTGTCAGAACCTTAAATAACATTATTGAAACATCCTGTTATTTAATTATTCCTTTTATTTACTCTTCTCGTCTGAACCAAATGAAAGAATATTACAAAGTATAAGGTACAAAATAAATTCCGAAAACTGAGTATTATAACTGTCTAGCCTTCGGAATAACCTTTTACGGGACGGTGTGAATAGAACTTTGTTTTCAGTAAACAAAGTAAATAAGTGGTAGCAATACTGTGACTTAATGTAACTTGTCTACCTCTCCCTTCTATTTCATAAGAGTAACAGAGAGCAAGTTTCAGGGCATTTTCATTTCAGACGTGATGGAACAAATAAAAATCTCACAGCGGAAAATTCTCACAAAATTATTATCGACTTAGTGCGCCTCATAACAAGGTTCACAATAAGCTGAGTAGAAAAATTGTTTTTGAATTTCTAAGGTAAAAAATAAGAAAATCGCTGGACTTTGAGCTTAGAAATCGCTGTGTAAGGTTCAGTTTAGCTTTGAGTTAGATGTGACTTATTGCCTTCTGTAGATGTATTGAATGGTTGTGTCCTTGTCTGTTTGTATAGTGTGTGAGTAAGAGGGCGTGAGGGTGAGCCTCAACCTCCGGCGTCGGCGGGTGGTAGAGATTAACCCAGTTTTGTTATTTGTCCACTGTCAGTGGAGTACCTCACAATAAGGCTAGACTGGTAATTCAAAAAGCCGCGGAATGTTACGCCGTAATCTGACCTATGGCTATGAAATTAAATTCCTTTTATATTAACTTTAATTTTATTAGTATTCTTTGTTATTATGCTCATAGTTAAGTTAAAATATAAGGTGGGTACCAAAATGCTTACAATTTAATATTTTAGTCGTAGTCCTGATAATGTTGTTTTATTTTTTAAACTGGATGTGACAATTCAAAATTAAAAAACAAAATTCTGACCGTATTTTTTATAGTTTGTGTAGCAAATTCCGAGAAAGGCCCTTAAAACAAAAGATTGTTGACACAAGCTAAAAATAGTAACTTATAATAGTATAGAAGGCTAGACAACTCTAAAAATAATCCCAAACAGTCCAGATTGCTGTAAACATCTTCAATGTGACCACCCCAAACCATCTGCGATTTTAAAAATCACAAGCTGGGGTGCGGCGGACCCCACCCCTGCGACGAAGGGTTGAGAAAGGGGACTGAACTGAAGAAAACTGTTATTAAAACACGAGAGATTTGTATTAACGAACTCTCACTCCGAATTAGCGGGATGAATAGCAGCGGTTTTGAATTTTTGAGTCTTATCGATTAAGCAAAATGCGACAACTTGGATGAGTTTATAAAAAATATATAAAATTATTGGCAATTTACAGTTTAATTGTTAGGTTTTTTAACTAGTTGTCAAAAAAATTAATAAACAAATAAAAAAACTCAAAAATTTGAAGATTATATTTTAAGCATTAACTCAGAAAGACCTACTGCCGGTGCTCCTCTGACCATTGACCATTTCAAATTGAAAAACGAAGTGCGCAGACAAATGGAAGTGCTAATACCCCGGCCGGCCAATACGCCAGTCGTAATTTAATCCCCAATCCACGGGGTTCCCGACGAAATCTATAAATTTCCCGCCATTAGTGCACAAGACTCCCCGGGACTTCCCCGCACTCTTATTTACTCCTCCCGATTTTAGATGACAATGTTTTAGGGGAGCGAAACTGGTGTAACTGCCCTCAAACCCTAGGGTTGCCAGGGCTAGACGCAAATAATTTCGCACACTTCACAAATCACTTTTTATGACTATTGTTTCGGTGGAGTAATAAAATGTCTGAGTTTTAAGTCACGAAAAATTACTTTTGTAATGGGATCTTGAAAGAATTGTATGCTCGGTACCGTCTGAAGGAAAGCAGGATTTTCTTGGTTACAGTGTTCTTTTGATGGTTACAGTGTTCAGGTGGGTTTTTTTGTATTTGTATAAATAGACATAACAACTTCAATTAAGTTTTGATAAAGAGTACCGTAATTGTTGAAATGTTTATTTCAATTAAGATCCGGTACATATTATCAAATTTCTACTATTTCAATAATTCATTCTTTCAACCGCAAATTAATGTTTTAAACTATTGGCTAGATCAACATTGACTCCGCACATTTATTCGTTCCCATGACTAAGATTTACTTATAGTTATGACTAACAAAATTAATGGTAATAATTATATATACAAGTGAATTCCTAAAGCATGATATTGATGAGTCAGCAATCAGTACGTCTGAATCTGATGTCTGATCAATATCACGAAACATTGATCTCCGCTAAGCTAATACTACCTATGTACGCTGTTATTGACCTAGTATGTAGTCGTTTAATAACTAGGTATACATTGGCTAGGTATAGGAATCCGTATGTAGTTCACAATGAAACACATTATCGACTGCCAGCGTCAACAATAGGAAGATCAGTCGTCTATTGAAAGGTTTTGTTGATTGATAGGAATAATCTAGACATCCATTATGCCTAATAATTTTTGAGCGGTCATAATATTCTATCACTTCGATCTGCAACAAACATAAACAAGGAGCATAGTGTATCGTATACCCTTCACCCTTCGAGGGTGGCAAGTGCAGGGCTGGGACAGGGAAGGGAATGATTCCTCAAATGATACACCAAAAGCTCAATCCAAACGATATATTGCGCCGATACGCGCCATGGCGGACGCTAATCCAGTTATGAAAGACAAAGAGTAAGCTGACCATGCAGATGCTTCATTATGTACCTTGGTCTGCTTTTGGGAGTTTGATTAACAAAAATAGAGATAACTCGCTGTCTATCTTCTTGTTTTTTTATGAAGAGTTTGTTTCCTACACATTTACAATAGAACAAACATATTCTACGAATTATTTTACTTAATTAACTCAACAGCAGTTTAAATCAATAAATATTTAATTTACACGTGTAAAATGTTTTTCTGCAGTTTACCACCTGCCCTGCATGATCTTTGTCTGTATCGCCTCTATATTTCATACGAACAGAACGGTATTGGCATTTGCAACCTGCAGCAACCGATCTCTTCATGTGCCCGAGTTATTTATGTTAAGTGCTGAATATACACTGAACCTGCATGAACCTGTGCTACCAACTTTATTAAAATGGACATTCAATATCATCATTTTGAAATGATATCATTATGATAGACTAGCACATAGATTAATTATTCCGAAAGCAGTAGTAATAGAAAGCGGGAATCGATAAAAATCTAGCGCAGCTTAGGTAGTTTCATGAAACTTAAATGAACTAAAAAATTATCGATTTATTTACACGTGACCATTGCTGAAGGACATAACGTCACCACAGATATGTAATAGTGCATTTGTTATGGACGATCGGCGATATTTCATACTGGTTGTTAATATTGGTGGTTTAAACTAGCCGAGTCGTTATTGCCTATCCGGAGTTTATGGGGAGTCACCCCTGAAACATAAATTTGGAGGAGTGCACTGCTTTTATATGAAAAGGTAAAATGTGTTCGATACAGTATTGATTTTGTCCTGTTAAAATGCATTTTGCAATGTTGGCTGATATGATGATGTGCTTTACGGTTTTGCAGGTAATTTTGATGGAACTTTTAGTAACATTGAATTAAAATTGATAGTTGAAGTTAAGTTCAGACCAGCAAAATTAAATGTCAAGCTTTACTAAATTGGTTATTTTTTACCAACGTATTTGTCGCATATTTAACCTTACACATACAGACCGAGGGTTCGCAAATCATCCGGCGTCGTTCTAAGGCATCCCCTTTCAATCTCCACTGTAATAAATAAAAAGGGGCAATAAAAAATGGGAATTCTACATTGGCGACCCTATGAACATCATTATTGGTATTTTTGTACCATTTTTTAGGGTTGAAATGCTCGTTCATCGAATGTTGTCGATGATATTCTCCATTGTGAAAACGTGATGTGTTTAGGTAATTTGAACTTTGCCCGCATGTTTGTAACAAGTAGGAAGTCGATAGCACGTCACTTTGCAAGCTTGTTTATAAATGTGAATACTTTTTCTTCATCTGAACTGTATGAAGAATTCATCATTGGTATAAAAAGGAAGCAGACATAGGTAACTACAATGCTGTTTTAACATAAAAGTATACTATAAAAAAATAAAGTCTAAATATTTTTTTTTAGATTATTGCGCATGGCTTTGTTTAAAAAAAAAAACAAATATCTCTACATATGGTCCAACACAGCCACCCTCCTCCAGCGTAGACAGATATGTAAAAACGTGCGGGAGTCACTCCAATCAATACACGTTACTAGAAGTAAAAGCTTTCTTCTCAATACCACAAGGAAAACTCAATCTTCACCCTTTGTATAAAGCCTCTTTTCACCTTGAAGCGACGCAGCATTTTTTCTCACAACACGACACAAATGTCAACGGAATTTGAACGGTATTGTAAGTGAATAAGGATGGAACGTCAAGGTCAACAAGGGTTTGTGAAGAGTTGGCTTTTTTGTGAATATCAAAATATGAGCCCCCTTTTACAATCCCATTGTATCCGGTATTGATCCTCATAATAGTTTGAGTTCGAAGTCCTCCCAACTCAATAAAAGAGGAGATGATAAATGTTATATCGGTTTTATAATTTACAACTCATGTTTACATAATTTGCAAATTGAATAATAAACGCTTTAAGTCACTAATCTTTAACTAATAAGATTTTATGGTAGTAATTATGATATAAATCGTTATTTTTATTAATTTAAATGAATGTATTGCAACGCGGGATATGATTAATCGGTATTTTATTCGTGATTATGCTTATTAATTTATTTTGCATCAATAGTTTACTGTACTAAATATGTATTCTAAATATGACAAATTGATCGTTTTTATTTCCTTAAAATTTAATCTTATGACTCACTACTATTTTAAATGAATGTTATATAAAAGGATTAATAGATTACATATTTACATTGTTTGTTAAAAGCCACGGGCGTAGCCGCAGTTAGGCAAATAGAGGCATAAATTTCCTCCACCCTTGACTGGAAGCTACTAGCTACTATGCAAAAATCTGTCGTCTATAAAAAAATGTAAACTTATTATATTTTAATTATTTTTTCCAATAGCCCTCTTAAAAAACTGTGTACATTATAGTAAAAAGCCGAAGTCCATAGTGCACCATTGAGTCCGGGGTGCCAAACGCGACTAGCCGCCGCGCCGTAAGCCGCGAGTGATTACGTAACCGCGTAACGGGCCGGTCATCGACCTCCGACCTGCGCGGGCGCCTGCGCCGCGGGATTACGCCGTAGAGTAGACACACACGTAGAATGGACTAATTGAAAACTTATAATGAATAAAAAAGAACAAGTTAGTGAATTATATTAAGTAAATTTATTGTGATCTATAATTGCGAAGCACTTTAACTTACTCGTAGTTTGGTGTCACCTACACAAAATTGTTTTTCATAAACAGAGCAGTCCTTTTTTTAGGTATCAACCAACTGAATCAAGTACCTTATCATCACAATTCCAATACACACAGACTTTTCATACGCATCTTTTTAATACGCTTCTGCGTGTTTTCTCCCATTATTCTTAGTAAGAGAGCCTAGGACATGTTGCGTTCTCGTTAACAGATCAGGCCGAGCGGCCGCGGGATGCCATACAAGGTGACATTTATGGCATTTATTACGGCCATTGTGAGAGTCCACGAGATCAGTAAAGTACTGCACGGTGCCCATGGACTTAGCTTAGGATGGCTCAGAGCAAATTGGGCATTAGAAGCGGGGCTTAGGAATAAGGAAGTAACGTGTGAGGGTGTAACGACTGTTCGTAAAGTTGCGGAAAATAAACGTCAAAGATTTTCATAATTGTCTGCGGATTGAAGTTTTTATTTTTTTATTTTATTTCAGTTCCTGCTTAGGTTGTGTTATCATTTAAGTTAGAACATTTGATTACAAACCTTTTTTAAACATTTTTTTACTTTATCTGAAATTAGGTTAATTGATTTCCAAATCATCATTTGCGGATAACAAGAATAATTATCTATCATGAAACAAACCTTAAGACTGAAAGACCATCCCTTAGTGTACTAATTTGTTGTTTCGTATTTAACCTTTACCTCCATTAATGTTTTGGCTTCCGGGTCTTAGCAGACCAAATTGTATCGAGTATCCGTTAACCCTTAGGCAACGCAACTTTGTTGAACGAGGATCCTAAATATATAACAGCGTTAGTTATTTGATTCTTGTGATTTATTAGGTCCATTAACTTCATAGAATTTTCCACGTTGAAACCGATAATTGGGTGTTTATTATTGTCTACGATTGGATACCAAATGATTTAGCCATAATTTTGTGTCTAATAATATCTAAACGTCTTACGTTTCGCTTAACATTTTTTTTGTTATATTTAAAACAAATAGAAACTGAAGGTTAGAATTACTAGAATTTAGGTAGTTATGGTGAAATTATGCGTTTATCGGTAAATAAATAGACCTTGATATATCAAACTACCAAATAAGTTTTCAGCTGTATATTAGTTTATAATTGTAATACGACATTGAATTGTTATTTAATAAATTAAGTAAGATTACTAAACATTTGAAATCGGTAAAAACCCTAAAGTAAAGGGTCATCTACCACATCATGAACCAATTCATTTAAACTGGCAAGATAGGAAAAGGTTAGCTTTCAGTAGATACTCGTAACATCAAATTTAAATGACAATTGTATTTAATTAATTGTATCAAACTAATATTTTTACGTTAAACTAATTTCCCGCCAAAAGGTATTACGTAATACTAGGTACATACCTACATTGGTACTGAGTTAGGAGTGACCTTGGGTTTTGTAATACCCAGTCTTATAATTGGAAGTATTTATACACAATTTCAATAAATTTGTTTTCGTCAGTCTATAAGAGATGGCGTTAGTGGTAAAATTATTTACGTCGAATAATATTTGATAAAGCCATTGTTTATGTGTTTCTTAGCTAGTTTACCAGTAATAGTTTGGTTGTTTATTACATTTGATATTCACGAAACTGGTACGGCTAGTAAATATTAATTTGATCCAATAATCCAATCCAAATCCCAAAACATTGTTTTCAATCCAGTAAAAATATGTTGGTAGGTACTTCTACATATTATGTTAACAATTATAATTACATACTTAATTGAAATAGAGTATTTTTTATATTTTTATAAATATAGTTTAGAGAATAATCTAGACGATTTGAGTCATTGCTTGGTAAAAAATGGATACAGTAAACTGTGCTTTTGTTACAATTATTAACCGTGGCAAATGGCAATCTCGATACATCTTTTAACGGTAGTAAATAATTGATAGCACAGCTCATACATTGAAAAAAAAGCGTAATGGTTACAATACTGTGGTTACAAAATTTGATTAGTCGAATAGTCACGTCGGAATACGACTGGGGACGTGGAGTTGAGAAGAAATGGATGCGGTATGTGGTGCAAATTAAGAAACTATTGATCATTCAAAGTCGTTTAAAAACATGAACTCTGTTGGTGAGTTCACGCATGGTCCTTTAATTCAATTTTGATTTAGAGGCAACTCTGAAAAAATATGAGGGAAAAATCTAATGAATAGAAAAAATCTATATTTGTAAAGTAAGATCAAAGGTTTTTTTTACAAGACTTTAGTTTAAATAATTAATGACTTTTATTCAGCCATGGTTTACTATCCTACTTATTCATAACAAAATGAAAGTTATAACTTTTCTCGAAATTTCATTCGCAATCTTATAAATATATCTTATAAATAAAGTTAATAAATGCCACCTCCACAATTTCCCGTTCGACAACAAAAGTTAGTTTAGTTTGGGCCAAGCAGAACGGTACCGAGATCGATGACCTCAGATCTAGCCTGATATCTCGCACTCAGACATTTATACACAATTATCGAAAATGAGACCATTCTACAGTATTTGTTAAAGATTATATTGTAATTATAGGTATAGGTACCTATCTAGTTCGCAGTTTATACCATGAACATCTATTCTATGGAAAATCGATGTGTAGATATTACCTTATTTTTTATGCATTATTTACCTTCATAAAAAGCTTAAAAAACGATTTAAAAATCTTCAGACTAAAATGTTGGATAATAATCACCTTAAATTGCAAAAAACGATCTAACGATTTAATTAGCGGAGCTCCCAACTTTGTCAGCGATAATAGTGTTCGCTTTATATCCTTTAAAGGCATATAAAGCGTATCTAAGGCTGTATTCCCACGGGGTCACAGGACTGAGCGAGCCTGCTTGCGGATTCCCCACTTGACCACGTAGAACCTGTGTTAAAAAAAAACAAACAGAAGCGTATTCTCTCTCAAGTTTTATAATGCAGTGGCAAAATGGGAGGCGAGATGAAAGATGGTGGCGCGATTGTACGTATTCAGATGTTGGTAGCATTGAAACTCGGAATAATACCTACCTAAGGCTGCTTTAATGGAAAAATACTTTAGATATAACGAAAAAAGACGTAATTATAATTATTGTACGTTAAAAGGTTATTAATCTTGTATGGAATGTTAAAATAAATAAAAAGCCGCATAAATATTTTTTTTATTTAAAGAAGTGTTTGATTTGTCTGTTAAGAAACGTGTTTCAAAAGTTTTACCTTATTAAAACAAAGTAGCAGTGGATTAAATAATTACCACATTAACATATCGGCTTGTCCAAATATTGTGATCGCAGAAAAATTTGAGGTCACCTCGTTCGAAGCGCACTTGTGAGATGGATAAACCTTTAAATTTTACAAAAAATAATCAAAAAACCGGTCTTTACATTTGATCAAACGAATTAAAAACCAACATTCTATGTTATATCATCGCCACAATTAGTTAATAGAAGGCATTGACCATAAAAAAACGGAACCAAAAATACACAAAATATGCGTTGGATTGAAATATTACTCACCGATTGAATGACTGGTTCGATAGTGTCAATGTATCTCAAAGAAAAGTCTGTTTTTTGTTGCGTAGACTTATAAATATTCGTTATTATGCAATAAAGGCTAGGCTAGATAAGTAAAACTGAGCGCGCAAACGCGACAATCCATAACCTGGAGTTATCACAGCACTTAACAAAAGGTGTTTTATCAAAACTGCACAATAAATAATACCTTTTTAACCATGTCAATTTGGGCCTCCGCATTAAGTTTATTGTTTTATTTTGCGCATTGTAAAGGGCGTAATAAATATTGGGTGTTTATAAACAGGTTATTGCGTATATCTGTTTAGAGCAGGGATTGTGGAACTGGTTTGCATCCCGGGATCCGAATGACCCCTGCGCGACTCTCAGGGACCAAGGAATCATGGCGCTGATCAGTTGGCGCAGCGAGCTTGGCCCGGCATAAGGAATTAGATGCGGCGCCAACCAACTATTTATTGTCTTGCGATATTGTCTACTTAGCTCACCAGCATATTCTGACAGCACAGTTCAGTTTATGACTAACTGTCTTTCACAGTCGCACGTGATGATAAATTTAGATAACGCGGAAGAATAACTCTACATTCCTTTAAAGGCACACCTAGACATCTTTAAATCGTATTTACTTTATTTACAAGTATGATCATCCGTTGTTTTTAATATTCTTACGAGCTTGCAGGATGTTCTCGAAGGTCGGTCAGTGTATGAGCTAAAAGTTTATTTGACGGTTATTTTTTAAAATAAAAGGCAACTGTTGTCATCTTCGCCTTTTTCAAGGTTCATGATGCAAAATCTTAAAGTATTATTGAGTCTCAGACGAACCAGTCCTTTCAAGTCTCGACTAAGATATAAAAAAGATGAGTTGAGAACCTTTGATGTTGTAAATGGCGATGCGTGTCCCCGAAAAATAAAAAAGCAAGCTTCCCAAATGCTGGGCGATGGCCGTTGATAATCTTTTGTAAAACAACTTTATATTTTAATGCGGTATTTACCGAGCCAGCCTAAATATAAGGCGTTTTGAGTTGGTTTAATCAAGGTTAGAATGAATAACATAATCATTGAAGTACAGTTTGTTGTATTAATACGATGCAGCAAAAATACATTTCTTAACAAATAAATACTAAAAATAAAGTTATTCCAACTGTTGTAACTAAAAATAAAATTATTTAGTTAATTCCTACGTCTCAGCAATATAAAAACTATAAAATTCGAAGCTGAAGCATTCGTTCTCACTACTAACTAAAGTACATACTTTAAGGAAGATTCAAATAGTTACGAGGCCACGCTTTTAATAATATGGTAAGTGTATCTAAACATTGCAAATTTTCCTTTATCCCATAAAACGAAGCGCGTACCGATTATATGAGGTGCTCGCATTTCTCCAGATAGCCAAGCGTGAGTGGTTCTATCTCTTTTACACTAGCAGAAGTGTATATTAGTGTCTCTGTCTGGCAGTGCGCAGCCTCGTTTCAACGGCACCTTAGCGTCGCCTTCGAGTCACATATTTTATTTGTCGAACCTTCCTGGATCCAGAGAAGTGGGAAGGTGCGGCCTAACTGAAGCGCACTCACGATTTAGTTAGCTTTTAAAGCTTTAAACTCATATAGAAAAACATGCTTTACGGTTTTCGGTTCTGGTGAGTATGCATCCTTAAGATTTTGATATGCAGAGCTACATACATTATCTTCTGAGAAATCTCTCCTTAGAAAGCTTAAGGGTTATTTTCGCTTAGCACGTCATAATATTATTTATTTCAGTGTCAATACAAATAGGAAGCTAATCTCGTTGGAGTTTGTACTGTATTTAAGTGTTCAAGTGCTAGTTGGTGAAGAAGCGTAGTATTTGTAGAATAAATTATCTTCATCCTTTCCAAAAAATATTAATAATGGTGGGAAATTCACACTTTTTAACTACGTCAGTTAAACCTAGACACTAACATTTGGACAATAAGAAATAAAAGGCAAACATATTAAATCTCAACTTAAATAGAAAAATATCGACTTACTGTGATCTACATAACAATACCAAAAATACGAAGTAAAATTAACTATACAAAGTTGCCGCAGATTATTTAACGATCGATTATTTGGCCAAATGTTGATTGATGTGCTTTCTTTACGATCGTGAGTAACAACCGCGGGGTTATTGCTCACTTTTACAACTTACACTTTATTAATTTACGCACTGATTCCAACGAAAAAGCCCTTAAACGCATATCTTTGGCATGAGCCCTGATGGCCAAGTAATACCCCTTCGACAACGACGCATTCTTCGATACTAAACTCCTGCGCAAGTAGTGTTCATTCGAATTTCAACTCTATTTGTATACCTCAAAAAATTACGCTGAAAACTTTGAATATAAAAGTATGGCCTTAATTTTCTTCACGCTCATAATTCCTGTCGGCTCGGTTTAGTGTGCAAAAGTGTTTTATGCGAATGTTGAGAGGTAAAACACGAGGTTTTACGTTTAAAGGATTCATGCAAGATTTTACCTTGAAGGAGCCATGTTTTTTTTTACTTTTGACATCTAGAAGTAGAATGTTACCTTAATATTTTGAGAAGACTAATCGGACTTCATTTGGCACGGTTTTTAACCACCACCAACTCCTTATTCACAACGATAACTCAATACTTAGTTGTAAATACATTGGTTTTGAAATAGATTTGTATCTATAGTATATTTACAACACAATTGTCATAGCAAGGTTGCCGTTTATGATAACAATTACTTGTGAGATTTTCCTCCTTCCTGTCTCTACGGAACATCCTTGCTCATCTTGACAGAGGTCGCTAACCAAATAAACATTACCAGTTTTTTGGCCCTTATTTCATTTGTAATGTTTAATATTTTAACATTATGTTTCAGCTTTATTTTATTGTGTACAGCCAGGGATTATTTAATCACAACGTGATTAAAATCTTATAAAAAATATTATGATCACAAAATTAAGTTGCAAGTATAACATTGGAACGAAACCTAGGAAATGTGTATACAGCCGTTTATTACAGTCTGGTTAAAAAAGCAAAAAAGTATTAATTTAATGAAAAACGTCGACAAGCTTAACCTTGTCACTTGTAGGTAACCGTTCACAATAACATAATACATAAAGTGAAATGCAAACAAAGAAAGTCTCAGAGAAATCGGTTGTACATTTACGTCCTATACGAACAGGGAAACGGCATTACATGCTTGTACTTTCTTATTTCCCAACTTCTCGACTAATCTAGTAATAGGCAATATCGTAGGGACTCATGGTGAAAGTCGGTTGCATAAGTCCTGTCGTCGCTGCAAATCATAAAATCGACACAACCACGTGTTACGTGTGTTACACAGCTTCCTAGCTTTTGTTTTGGTACCAATTAATTACTTATTTATACAATTCAAATATATGGTACTTAAGCTTTTGTGTAGAAAATACTAAAGTTTGTAAAACGCGCTGTAAAGTTATTATTACGAACAGAGTGGTGACTCAATGGTTTGAACATCTACGGGCTTGGGTCGCCGGTTCTCGGAATCTTTTGTAGCTGCATATCATTCTCATTGCCCAATAAGACATATTCTCAGTTAACATACATTTCACAGTCAGGACTTTAACGCTGACGTTATTTTAAGTCCAAATACAAAGTTGGTGAAGATGAACGTTTTATTAGAATCTCTATGAAAGGATTACGTAAAATAAATACTTATCAAGTTTTATTTAATTACATGATTTGATATATTTGTTTAAATGAAGTTCTAAATTTAAAATCAATCATGTTACTTTAATAAATTTACACATAAAAAATGAGTCACAAAGTCGGCGTTAAAAAACGCGCATGTGTACAGCAACAGGACGCGTCGGCGTCGTCGGTCCCTTGGGTCGTCGGTGGCAGGTAATGACACAAACGGACACAACCCGGGCCACACAACTCATAACAATACCCAGAATACATGCACACACCTACCTACCTCCTCCTTGATATACGGACGGACAGGGGCGACCAAGACCTTGTCACAGACAGAAACAAAAGACAACCAACGCTGTGAACACTACGATAAGGATTTTTTATAACTCAGTGAAACAGCGTATGTTACACACAAACACAACTAAGTAAAGTGTATCCAATACCTTATAAGACTAAGTAATCTCGGCCACGACCTTCAAAATATCTTCATTACCAAAACAATTACGCTCTTTTTGTCTTTAAATGAAGACATCCGCGAAAAAAATAAGATACACAACGCCCGAAATTAACACTAAAGCGGCAAAAAACTGACCACTGTATCCGTGTTTTATCGAGCTCTTGATTGCAAAAAAGCAAACAAATTAGTTGCCTCGGTATCAGGCCGCGTGGGCCGTCTCGTGGACGAAACAATTCTTAATAAGACCATAATTACTGATATAAATACTTCAAATAATGATCCCGTGTGGGTCTCAAGGTCCCTAACCTTGTTCGGCTAAATTATTTCACAAACACACTATACTACACATATTAATGTGGCGGTAGTCTTAACTGATATAAAATGAGCATTGATTGTTGATAATGTCTCTATAAATAAGAATAATGTAAGATATAAAAGGCTCGCTCATGTAGGTGCCGATATGTTCACCTGTGGTTGCTGCAAGCTTTAGTTGAGGAATATTAGCATGAATCAGATAATGACGTCATTTAATAGAAGGCAAGGCGATTTGCAAGTAACTGAGGCACGCGTACGCAGAACAATCTGTCTACAAAATCAAAATCTCTAACTCAAAAAGCAAAATGACGTCATTGGTCGGCATAAAAACATTACCACAAATCTGCATAATTATATGAGTAAAATATATTTACAAGTTTATTATTTTAAATTTACGTACGTGTTAAATTCTAAACTTGACCATCTTTTGAAGAAGAAATTAAAGTTTTGATCTCAATCATAATAATATTATAAATGTGAAAGTTTGTGAGTATGTGAGGATGTATGGATGTTTGTTACTCTTCCACGTAAAAACTATTGGACGGATTTGGATGAAACTTTGCAGTAATATAGGTTATACATCAGAATAAAACTTTTCATTCTCTCGGGAAATCGTCTTACACGCGAACGGAGTCGCGGACGGCCACTAGTATTTAATAAAAATGAGCTTCTATGATTACGGATGCGTTATGTTGCTGATTTGGATCAAACTCTACGTCATCAGGAAATAAACTTCAAACCTAACTTCCTCATTTCGGATTCAAAAACAAATAATGCTTGTACTTTAAACTAGAATTTAAAATCCACAATCTGATACACTTATCTATGTAAGTAAATTTAAAGAAAATGTATGTTGGTACGTTGATATTGAAGTGAAACAATCGCGAATGACAATCAAAAGATGAAATTTGCTGCCTACATACCCAAGATAGGCTGATAGCGGAAACCATCCTCCCACATCGCAATTTACATGTGACCAATGTACAGACAACAAAAAACCTGTATCACCATTTAAAGTAATAAGCATAAGACAATGTAGTTCATTATGTTTAGTTACGTTCACCCACGCTGCCAATCCCTGACTTTTTAAGAACAAATGTAAGTAACACGGTTTCTGGTCAAAAATTTGTTGATATATTTGTTGAGGTATATCTTACTTCTGGTTCAAAACGTTATAGTATTACAGTTATGCAATGACTGTTAGAAGAAGTGTATCTTTTAGAAGTGGTTAAAAGTTAAATAACCTTCAAAATTGCGTAACAACATACAATATGTACCTATGTGCTTAATGACTTGATTAGTGCAATCTCACCTTGAGGAGAATATTTCAGAAACCAATAAAAGAACTCATCTATTGAAAGTTCACTACTTATGACATCAAATTACATTATGATATTCTGAATGAGCACCATTGATTTCCAACACCACAACAGCTTAGTTATTGACACTAGCAGTATTATAAAAATTTACCTTTGCTTACATACGATTAGTGTGTACAAACAGATTTAATAAGATAGGAAGCGATGATTGCATGTTTCAAAAACAAAATCGAATATAATACAAGTAATTCTCACGACAAACAAAGCCTCAAATAGAAGTTTTATAGTAAATACGTAATGAGCTGAGAAACCTAGCTGTGATCGCCGACCATAGGCCATTGTCCCGTCTTCGTCTTCCGCATACCGACAACCACTTAACACAGACCTGTTTTAACAAATCCACTTCACTTAAAGAAGAGACCAACCAACATTGGTCGGTAACACACGCTTCCACTCTAACAAGAGCTGTTTCTACGGCTCAAGTCCATATATTTTGCAGTTCTAAATGTAAGTTTAGCAGGAAAACATTGAAAGGCGGAACGGTAGAAAAATAGAAAACGCGAAGCGATATCCAATACATGTAAATGTACCTACTGTCTTTCATAGCATAGAATAAAAAAATAACAATTTTAAAATAATATTTTTTTACTTATTTTTATTTTACTTTAAACGTGGTTTCATGAAAAGTGGTGATAGTAAATATCACAGAAAACCACTGAATATTAGGGACCTACAACACAGTCAAAATATATGGACATTTCTCGCAATAATTAACCTACTATTGTAACCGTATTTATACCTACTATGAGCCAGCTAGAGTAGGTTTTTCAAAAAAAAAAAAGAGCGTGCACAAAGCAAACTCTGTTTCAAATGGGAATAAAAATACTTGATTCCTGGCAAAACCTACGTAAAACAAATGCGTCCCCCCTTTCTATGAAGACCCATTGAGATAATCGCTTTATAGATAAAAAAAAAGTTTTTGGATTGACAAAGGAAAGTTATATATGTATATAATCATCGATATTAAAGCAAAACACAAACAAAGCTGGACGCTCCACTGGCTCGGATAATTCACTAACGATCTTTAGATGCACATGAAAATTTGTAATTTTATATGTAAATTGTACCTTTTGTTGCAACTTGGATTAATCTTTGTATGTAACAGGTCACAGATATTTATTCAAACGAATCGCTACCATCACATTAACTGCGTATAGGTACCTACGTGTCGACATAATTTTTGATATTTTATGAATCTAGAGGTAATTGACGTAATTAAACATTTACCCTTCTATATTGGCTATTTTCAGTTTTAAAGTGTTTATTTTTGGGATGTCGTTTTAGTTTAATTTTGTATTTCCACTATCTGACAATTCTGTATGAGCTATTACTTTCATGTATGTGACGTCAACTAGTCAATATCAGTAATTTACTTGTTAATTAAGTTATAGACATGTATGTAGATATCTAATTTGAAATCAAAATAATTGGTCAGCTGCGTAACATTTTAACCGTCTATTCAGATGAAATTTGAAAGGAGGTCATGTACGGAGGTTTCTCAAATAAATTAATACATTACCAATATATCACTGCTGTTTCTTAACCTTTTTTATATTTTTTCGTACCATTCATTGCCATTTATTACGCATTTTTAGCTTCAACCTTAGTTTATTTATAAAATGTTAAATTAGTAATTGCTATACCGTGATTTGTTTTAGCTGTAAGGCGTATGCTTGACTGATTTCAGTGAGAACTTGGAATTTTAGACTTGAATTCATTTTTTCATTGTTGTATTCTTACCTAAGTTTTTTACGAACCTTCGTTCACAAAATCTTATGTATGTATAGTTCTAGGTTATGACCCATCAGTGATTATACTCAATTCCCACAGACATGCTATAAAGAAAAAAAAATACTTTAGTAGAAAAGCATTTTATTTAATAACAAATGCATTCGATGGTGTGGCATTCTGGAGTATACCTATATGAATAAACTTAAATATTTCTTTTATCTAATAAAAAAACAATATATTTTCCGTTTTTATGGGCACAATTATGTATTTTCATAATATAAAAACAACGTTTATTTCACAATATTGTAATGAAATCGTTGTTCCCTTGTATTTTATAGCATCTTAAACCGATAAGACACTAATCGTTAACTCCCAAGTTGATATTAGTTCAATGGTATCCAGGAAGCAAGAGGTCTTTGCCTCGGAATGCCTGCGTGGGCGCCGGGGCTCCCATACATTGCTTTCTATTGATTTAATGAACACTATCTTATCATGCCCAATAGGCTTATTATGCTCAATCTATGTGTTTTCAAAACTAAATCGTTCAATTGGTAACGCAATGGAACACTTATCTATTTGTAACAGTATTCGGACGGTTATATCAATCTGCTTTTGAATGAAGATGAGGTAATATTCAACGTTATTAAGCTTCAAATTTTAAATCTTGTTTTATATGAGTTTCATCGTTAGTTTCTTTTATTATAGCAAGCAGGGAAAATTTAATACAATTATTTTTGCAATACTCGGTGTTTCTCTAACAAACAGATAACGTAAGTGAAATCTTAAATCAGTAGATAAAGTTATCTTTGAGTCTCGGTTAGTATTTATCTGTATTTGACAGCATGAAGATCTTATTTGGAATATTTTGTCTAACAGGTAAAATATGAAAACCACATTATTTATTGAAAACTTATTAATCTATTTATCTTTCTTTTCAGTTGTGTCCCTTACATATGGTTTACCTCGACTTCCTAGCGAGAGTGAAAAATCGAATAGAATAGTAAACGGTGATGTAGTTCATATATCCAAAATCCCATATCAAGCTTCACTGAGACAAATATCTGGTGCTTATTGGGTACATATGTGTGGTGCCACCATCATCTCTGATATAGCTTTGCTGACTGCTGCACATTGTGTTACAGGGTAAGTGTATAAGAATAGCAAAGCCTTCCATAGTATATTAGAGCAGGTACTTCTTTTAGCAGTTTTAAACAGTTCAAAGCGTTCCATCAACCGACGCCTATCTAAACTCTAACAATTTTTTTTAGATTTAATACAAATAATATCGCTGCTGTAGTCGGCACTTCTAGCAGACTTATTGGAGGAAAAACATACAACATATTAAATATCATAGAACATCCTGCATATTCTCCTATAACGTTGGAAAATGATATTGCCATTTTGATAACAAGAGTTCGGATTAGGTTTGGCAAAGATGTTAGTCCTATTGCAGGAACAACGGCTACAGTTTCGGGATACGGAGCTACATCGGTAATTATATCTTTTTCATCAGAAAATTATGACTTCTTTAAAAATCATCAATGAAACACAAAAAATTGGTTTGTTCGTATGACGAATTTTGGTTTAAATTCTAATCTTTCTAATCTTATGTCGTTATAGTTTGGAAGTGAATCATCGTCAGTGCTTCTTGCTGCAGAAGTAATGATTGTCAATCAGACGCAATGTTCCAAAGCTTACAAAATGATTGGAAACATTGCATCCAGTATGCTGTGCGCTACCGGCTTCTACCCTTCCAGGGACGCTTGCCAGGGAGACTCTGGTGGGCCGTTGGTATCAAGTAATTACCTGATAGGAATAGTGTCCTGGGGCGAAGGGTGTGGCGATGGGTCATATCCAGGAGTGTATACACGAGTGTCGAACTATACCAGGTGGATCGAGTCGACGCTGCAATACTTTGTGTAAAGTGTTTAAACTATTTCACTTAACTTGTATGAAAAAATAAAGGTCATGTATATGGAAAATATTTTGTGTTGTAAATTTGGAATTTGTAAAAAAACATATACCTACTCTTAATTCTGGACCAAAAGGTATAAGAAATCTAAAATTATCTATTTGAGCAACTTTCCACGACTAAATCTCGGTCGAATAAAAAACTAATATGATAAGTTTAATGTTAATTGTAACTTATCAAACTAATAACATTACGATATGAATCATGGTGGTCGCATTGGGAAACGTCATTTGAATACAAACAGCTTTCTATTATTTTGTCACTCATTCGATCAGCAAGGTTGTTGACCTGTAGATAACAGCAGTTATATTAGGTACTATAAACTATATACTATATGTTCCTACAAAAAAAAAACTGAAATACGTCACAAAAAATTACCAAAATATAACTAATTAACTACTTACTACTTCATTAGTTAAATTGTTTTCGCGTTTTGCTGAGGACTGATTGGTTGGTAGCCAGTCATCGTAAACAATTAGGTCGACAAAGGATTATTCAGTTATCTGCTCTTTGCCTAATTTACCCTGCTCCAACTGTGTTATTGTACGAAATAAAATTATCAGACTTTTTAGCAGTTGTTATTTTTTAAATGATTTTTCCTTTCGCTCGCCTATTTTGCAGTGCTTCGATTGCACATAAACCTCAAAGTTCGAGGTTGAAAAACTTTCTACAAGGAACTCCCTTCAGTAAAAGCTGCGTCACTGATTGATCGTCTCATCTGAATCCGCGCAAGATTCGATTATGATTAGCGATCCAACGCTGGTGACAATGCATTTGTAACAAGAGGGGATGAAATCGATGTTGCCCGTGTAAATATTCTTACCTATATACAAGATTCTAATTAGACAACTGGGGAATAATCGGTGACACACGATTTAATTACATAACCAGACAATTTTTAGTGTTCGTAACTTTATGGAACTATGAGATTATTTTTAAGTTCGACATGTGATGAATCTGCAAGTGTTCGTTTAAAGTTTTAACTATTCCTGTGGTTATACATGATTTTATTGGGTTCTAACATATAAATATTAACAATATGATTTTATTATATGTCGGTTATACAGAACCTATTTCATCCTTTGACCTAAACGCCTTTAATGAGGTAGAAACATATGTGTAAAACAGAGAAGCAAGTCAGTTCAACCAAATAATAGTTAAAATTCACTTTTGTATATAATCACACACTTGACCCTTTCCAAGTATTTCAATTACTTCATTAATAGGAAATACCAACTCATCTCAAACAAATTAAAAAAGCTTCATAATCTCCATTAAATACGGTAAAGCTTCTGACACTCACTGTTGATCCGTTTCCGCGTACTCCACCACATTGTTCTTTACTAAACAAACCCATCAAACTAAAATCAACTCAACATTAAACGACATAAGGTTCAAATTTCTAAACACGCCTCGTTAATAAAAGACATTGTCGATATTAGCATCGAAATTATTTATTACACCCCCCATTTAGAGATGATCTGTCCTTTTCTCATAACACGATTGGGTTATGTTGCTGTCTTTGTCTGATTCATAATAAATTTGGGGCGACTCCGGAGTTCAAATTAACAAGAGCGTAGTAATAGCTCGCCTGTTGCGGGGATGTTATCAGAACATTTGATGACTTTATGTTTTATCGTGTGTCGACAATAGTGCAAAATGATAAGTATAATGTTTTATGACTATCTTCATTGCGTTGATTTTAGAATGGTATTACGAAATTGTGATTACATGATTAATTTATGAACAACAACAAGCTTAGCTAAGTTTATACCATTTCGTTAGGTGATTATTTAATGATTAAGTTAAAACGCTTATATAACCCAAACATTATACAGGCAAATTTTATTTTATTCACATACTAAGACAAAACGATTAAAAAAATGCAGTCGAATCGGCAAATTAATGCGATCAATCACTCGGATAGTTCAATCGACGGTAAGTCGATTCCCATCACTATTTTTAGCGAAGTGCGCGCCACTCCATTCAGGGGTGGCGCTGCTCAGACGGCAATAACGTATACACAAATAGGTGTCGTCTCGCCGGCGTCTTAGGGCTGAACCAAACATTCCAATATAAATGTATGGTAGCGCCTTCTTTGTTACATTTTAGCTGTCTGATTGTATGAATTTTTAACTTAAACACTAAATAGTATTTTAATCGGTGCTAAGTGTTTTTTAGATTTTATTTTAATAACATAAAAACTACTTTTTTGTAGTTAATCTTTGGTTGCTATCAAATTTCGCATCTAAATACAATAACTCAGCCAATACAAGTATAGTGAAGTTTATAAAAAGTTCTAATTAAGCTTGTGATTAAAGTAAGTAAGTAATAAATAGCAGCCCTAACTTGGATCAATTCTAATCTCTGTCGTCACGCCCGCCCTAGCGACTGGCGTTTTACTTACACCAACTTGTCAAGTTGCCATCTTGACGTCACCTAATCATAAGTAACATAATCTTTTTGTTCTCGATTAAAGATTGTTCGCGATTTTCACTCCCTTGCCCTTCAAACGGGTATCATCAATCAAGTATAATTTGCAATAAATTGGTAAATAATTGCAAACAATTTAGAGTTATCCTTTAAAGCCTTTTTACTTTTAAATCAAACACGCTAGCGTATCTTTTATTTTTTTTGTATAATTTGCTACTTTTTGTTTTTGATGCACAATGTTATGTTTTCCGAATCATTTATCCTTAAATGTTTTCGATGTCCTAGCTAAGTAAAGGTCTTAAAGTCAGTTTAGGTTATACGTCGCCAATATTCAATTCGATTAGGCAGTTGAGCAGCTAAACCCAGTGAGTAAGTGTAATGCTATAGTCCCTCGGCCTATTACCTGGCAATTTCACAGAACAATCTTCATCGTATCGCGTCGACAGCACACAATCATGTGACACACACGGCTTTGTAACCGAGCGGGATAGCAATCGTCCCGCGATTTGTTTACACTGTAGCTTTCCCTTTCGCGCCGTGGCTGTGTGCGTGGCCATCTGTCCGTGGAGCGAGCGGGTGACAGCCCTGCGCCTGTAGTAGTGATGTGCCCCCTCGAACGCACCCCACTTCGGGGTAGCCCCTTCGCATGTGTGCGTGACCCAGTCGAATAAATCTAATGTAATACACACAAACATATTGGTGGCACGGCGTGTCATTTTTACGCTTGTGTTGTCGGTAGTCAGGGTTCTTTATGCCGCGATGATATTATTATTCTGACTATTACGGCATCCTTTATGCTTACAATAAAATAATTAATAAGGGATGAAGTGTATTGTTGGTCGGATGGTGATTGGTATCAGTCCACTTACCTTTATTTGGGTTGTAGAAAGGTCACGATTAAGTTGATTTTAGAATGTGTTTATTGATATTATCCTCTTAATGCGTTGTTTAACTTTATAGTTATTGCGCCACACCTTTTACACTTAATGTTATGTTTTTTTTGGATTTTATTAAGAGGTGATAAATACACACCACAATCCATGTATAACCTGAAAATATTAATTTCGCTATTATTGAAATCTTTGTTGTTATGTTTCGTAAGTAGGTATAAATTTCTTTTACGATTCTACCCATCGTTAACTTAAGCAAATTTTATAAAGACAAAAAACGCAGTAATTATCGCCGTGTAATTTCCGTTAATTAGCCAAAACGCATGCAAAACAAATAGAAATCAAAAACTTGAATGATTCCCAACGGGAACAGTTGACAGGGCGTGCAACCCCCGTTCAGCTAACAATCCCGCGGCGTGCCTCATTGTGAGAGACCCTACCACTCAATTCATTGTGGACACCACAATAACCCACCACTCTCACCTGAACTCTCGAATCCCACACATCAACCTTTTTTCCCCCAGTTTTTTCACCAACGCCGCGCGCCGGGGAAGCTCAACGTCAAACGGCGGGCCGAGTACAAATATTATTATCCAGCCCGATCCAAATATCAATAACGTATTACCAAGCCTCGGGACAGATTTAAAAAGTTAACGATTGAGATTTTTTAAATGTTTAACGATTTTATTTGTTGTTGATTTGAATACGAGTGTTTGGATTACTGTCAATTGTCGGTTATTTGACTGCAAACAAAAGAAACTTGTGGATTTTCTGATAAGTGGGGGGAACTTTATTAAGTACTTAGGTTATTTGATAGCAATTGTTAAATATTTATATGTAATTTAAACTTTCATGTATATATTTTATAAAGTTTTTGTGTCTAATATTAATTATATATATTTTTATTTTTTATGTATAAAATAAGCATTACATAAATTATAAAGTAATGCTTATTTTTTCATAAATAAAAAAACAACATCTTCCTTGGCGGGAAAATTTATTACCCTCAGTAAGAACTAGATGGCGTTGGAGGTCTCTGTCGCAGAGAGCTTAACTTATTCAACAACTCACTAGTCATATTACTTACTTTATGTATGTTTTACCTCAAATGATTATTTTAAATCTAAAGCTATTGAAGGAATAAAAAAACTTTTGACACTTAAGATATTTTATCGGTGTTTTATTAAGGTTACAACTTATTTATTATTTTTTAGTGCCTCCTAAATTACTAAATAGTGCATGTCGTTAGTAAGTCGTGAGGTTACATGTCGAATTAATTGCTTTAAAGAGTAAAATTACTTTCATGTAAAACAAAATCATTTTGTCCTCAAATCCGAAATTTTGTACTAAAATCTACTCCACCCGATTCACTTATAATTCGAGATTCATAGCAGAGGCTTATTTTCATAAAAAGTTGTTCCCTTCAAATGTAGTAATTTTGCCGTCGAGAGGGTGGCAACACCGCCCCCCTCCCCCTTCCACCGATCTACTCCGGCTGGCCTTTTAGCGCCCGTATTGTCTCTTAAGTTGAAACTGTATTTACCGACTGGAATAAGCCTGCGGTTTCTTTTGCGTGATTTCAACTTGCCACTGTGAAGATGGGAAAATGATACGTTGATTCGCTTTTTTATTAAATGAGGTGGTAATAAGATTGAAATGGTTTGATAAGGTTAATTATTTGTTATATGTTTAATCGGGTTGTAATTTATTGAGTGTGGCTGTAGAGGTTTATAAATAACACTAAGCGATTTAATTAATATGTAAAAAGTTTTTAAAATATATACATGCTACTCTTTTTTTATTTTATTTAGACTAACATAAGTTTTTATTTGTAAGTTTTTGTAACTGAATAGATGTGTGTATTTTATTGTTGAAGCATATTTATGTCATCGTCAAATTAAAAAATACTCACTAAACTACAATGAAGATCGTCAATGCCGAGATAATTTGTTTTCGAACCGAATTCCAGAATAATCCTTTCGCGGTAAATACTCGGCATAGTTCGGGTTAGGTCGGCGGCAGTCGGGCGCAGTCAATAAGGTGCATTGGCCGCCCCAAGCTGCCTTTCGACGGTCGAGACTGGACTTGGGGTTGCCATGTCTAAAGATAATACACATTTTAGTAAAAAAAAGAAATCGAAAGCTTTAGTTTAAAAAGATTAAGTTGTTGTACTAAAACACTTGATGTATCTTTTAGTATTTTGGTAACTTGCTCACTTAATTTTTATTTTTTAGTATTTGGTCAAAATGAAAATAAAAACGTTTTACTCTTGTACTCTTTTTTTACTCTTTTACAAGGTTTTTTCCGCGTCTTATTTTTTTAAGAATAATTAAATTTTATAAATAAAACATATAATTAAAGAAAATTCATTGCGTTGGCAACACCGAGCCTCTCGAATCCTCGGGCGGGTCGCGTCGAGGGTGCGAAGAGGCGCTCCGACAAAAATCCCGTTACAGATAATTGTGTCTCTTTTATTTACATCGCCTCAATAATGGCGGGGGCAATCCAGTCCCGCAGATGAGTTAGATTTATTTGTTTTATATTGGATTTTGTGTCCTTTTGTCCTTTACTTAAAAAAAAAACAAAAAAAAACACTGTTTACTTTTCTAATCTCAAATGATTGTCAACACGTAAAAAGCGCTATAAATCGTGTTAATAGAGACTTGTTTTGTTATCTCCTATCGAATATTTCAACATATATAATATGTATAGTATTTCGTTTATTTAAATAACACGGGAAGAGGTTAATTTATAGTGTCAATTGTAACTGAATCTCGGGTTACATAACTGTGAGATATCCCTGTGGGCGGGAGGAATGTCGGAGGAAAGCCGCCGGCCTTGACATCCCAATATTTGGTACACCTTACTCACACAGCCTAAACACTCCACCCTAGAGAAAGGTACTAAACAACCAGTATTACAAGGCAGGCGCGCGCAGCGTTAGCTGCTCTGTGGCTAATCATTGTGTACTGTGGGCACCGCGCCTTTACCGCGCTTTCACGCCCAACGCTGGTTATCGCTCCACGGTAATTAAGATGCTTCGACTAAACGAGAGCTTTTGATATGCCTCATTGAATACACGGCCTTTTGATTAAAATAAATACTTTTTAATACACTAGCAGCGTATTGAACGTCAGCCACAATTGAAATACGCGAAGTTTTAATTTTTGAATGTCAGAAGCGAAAAAAAAAACAAAAAGTAACCGATTAAAAATGATCCACGTGAACGTATTCGCGCGGACAATATTTTAAAACAAAATGTCACACGCTTTCCACGGGTCTACACCCCGCTGTGGGGGTTGGGGGTGGCTGGGGGTGGTTTCACCCCTTGCCGGGGGTGACTCACCCCCTCTTGACTAGCAGGGTGTCACTGTGGACTGTGGTGTCGTAACTTTGCGAACTTTTTAATTTACAATTAGGTAGCTTCCCATTCCTCTGGCCTATTTAGCTTTCGTTTTTCCGGTGCGGCTGTTCATAATTACAATTTATTTATCGCGTTACTTTAAAGTAACTTTTACTTGATAGATACTTTAAATAAAGTTTTTCAAATCATTTCTGGCGTGTTTTGTTTAATAGGTAAACTTAACCTTTATAAAATATGCTTACGAAGAAATGACACTAAATAAAACATATTTTAAAATTAAGTTGCCCCATGTTCTGTAATTCTAAGCATATCAAGAAGTTGATAATATGTAGATTTATTACGTTAATTAAGGCATTTAGTTATCATCTCTATTCTCTCTTGTAAATAAAGACATTGAATCCGAAACACTTAATTTACTAACCAATGTTTTGTCAATGACCCGAACAGAAACAAGCAACTTTCAATCGCCGCAGGGTGTCAACCAAAACACTTCTCGACACCCGCGGTGACTGTACATTTATTACTATAAAAAACACTTTTATATTAATCCAATGTTTATTTTACACGGAAACAAAAGACAAAGTCCTTGCGTACGGAATAATTATCTTACGATGACTCAAACAAGGTGTCCTCAATAACCGTGAGATCTAAAGGCGATTGCGATATACCTACTTTTTAAGCTTTTATTGCCACATTGTAAATCAAATAAATATTTACCGAACCAAACGAAGAGATACAGAAAGCTACTTTAAATATATATATTAAAACTAATATCACACTCACCTGTTTAAAAATGATTCTTTGAAGCGAAATAAATAACTTCGAGCGCTAGCGATGATCTTATAACATAATTTTACATGAAAGCAACACAATATGTGAAGAAATAAAGAACGGAGCAATATTTCAGTGTAAGTTTCTTTAGAAGTCTGAAAATAGTTGATGAAGGGCGATCACTCCTCGTCTATTCTGGACGAAACCAATGAAAATAAGTTATTTTCGGTTACCGATACAGTTTGGGGTCGACACGGAACTTCCTTATTAAAAGCTTTAAATAACTACTATTCCAACGTGTAATGCAAGACATCGTCAGAAAATAAGCACTAAATTAACTTACACTGAATGCAAACAATGTTCAAAAATTGCAGCATGTTTAAAACAAATGTAATAGCGTTTTGTAACCGGAAGTAGAGTAGACATGTTGGACATCTCATCCGGGAATCGTTTTCGTACTGTACAACGGTGAACCACAGGTAAATAAATCTATCCTATTTTTGTTCTATTTCTAGATTTCAAACTTAAACATCGGGCTCTTTTTGTTTATACATTGGTTGAACAAGAATTGTATTGGATTTTTAATTTGAGACACAAAGCTATAAATAGAGACTAGTTAAAAACCAAGAAAAAAAAATACTTTGATGAGTAAGAGGTATTTAAGTCACACACTTGAAGGATTACTGTTTTAAGGTAACTGACAAGATTAACGGTTAAGGTAAAAAATCACCTTCGTAACGTTATCCCTAAGGATTACTCAAGTCCATGTTTACATATCTATATATCACATTCAATATATAGTGTCTTACTCTAGGGAACATTCAGTCACCAAAATTCTCAAAATTAAACTAGTAAGCTGTGCCACGAGGTTTCACCTGAGATATGAAGAGGAACAATCGTTTAGGTAAAGCCTTCGTCAGTTAATGGACTACACAACACATAAATATACTTCAATTCGCACCATTCGTTTCTTAAATTAGCGCGTACAAACAAACAAACTCTTCATCCTTATAACATTACTAGTGGCCGCCCGCAACTGCGTTCGCGTGAAAGTCGGTTTCCCGTGGGAATGAGAAGTTTTCCCGCGGTAAAAAGTACCCTATGTCCTTTCCCAAGTTCAGTTCCTTCTTCATACCAAATTTCATCAAAATCGGTTCAGTGGTTTAGGCGTGAAAGCGTAACAGACAGACAGACAGACAGACAGACAGACAGACAGAGTTACTTTCGCATTTATAATATTAGTAGGGATTATACTCATAGATTTGTAGAAAGAGTAATGTAATAACAAAACGCAGCTTCAGACGAACGATCTTCCAAGTTCTGTGCGAGTACTAAAAACTGGCGAGCAATACCGTTAGGGTAGCCTTTTGTCGAGCGCCCACAAAAAAACCATCGGCAACGAAGACGGCACCTTGATATGGCACAAAAAACATAAAACAGAAAGAAAGGACCACAAATTAGGGAATTGGAATGTTGCACCCGCGACGCAAGCGCAGCCTTGTGTTCGGATCAACGATTCAACGTGCGATTCAAATATTTAACACAAGCGGTGGTCTCGTAAAATCTCTAAAGAAAACGTTATAGGTAATCGAATATTAAATAGGAAAAAAGAATACAGCAAAATATAATAACATGTAAGGCGTATGACGGTATTTTGATTACATATAGTAGCCAGATCAACACGTATACATGTCTAAAAACCGATAAACAACAACTTTTGCTTTAATCATGTTCATTGATGTAATCATAATAAGACGCTTAATTACTCTAAGCTGTATTCAATTCAAAATACCAGTCCTATCCACTACTGTGACCAAATCTTCCTTAGTTATTGGAATAGATACGAAAGAAAAAACAAAAAAAATGTTACCTGCTGTTAAACGGCGGAAAGGATCGTTGCCACGTGCGCATACGCAAATGCAGCTTGCGTCCTTGTTCGATACACTCGTAAACATTTTAAGGCCTCTCGGTGTGAGTGTGATCTGTAAACATTAATGAGGAGATAATCTAAACGGTCTTAACTTTTGGTTTATGAACGTTGTTTTTCAGTTACAAATCTATTTAAGTATATTTACGAATAGGTGATTTTGTTTTTTGGATCTTTGTTACTAGTTGAGATTTTTGAAAAAAAAAACAAAGATTTAATAAGAACTAAAAGTAGAGTTTATGCTCCTTTTTCAATCGAATTAGATGAGGCACTGCCGTGCCTTTAACAAAGGGTGTGTAGGATAGCTTTATGTTTTCTCTTTGAAACCGTTTAAGACTTACCTAAGCGCAATTGAAAAACAATATAATGTAACATCTTCGAACACAGATAATCACAATTTTTAAACGTCTAATTATCCTATTGTAATCTCGTCCAAAAGGCGCACAAATCAATAACATTATCAGTGAGTGAATCGTATCCTGAGCTATTTTTACAATAGAATTACAAAGGAAGGCGTCTCGAAGCGCCGAGTGAAATGAGTTGCCCTCAAATGGTAAGGGTGTGAGGCGGCTATGGCCCAAGATATAAGATATAAGACCGAGACAAGAGTAGCAATAAAAGTGGTTAACAAACAAAGAAAGTGTTAACAAAAAAAAAAAAATGACCGAACATAAGTTTTTTTAAATATTAAGGTCGTTTTAACGTCGTGGAAAATAACATTGAACTAACTTGACTATAAAACATGCAATCACACGGTCTAGCTTTCTTTAAACAGCTGTTTTCGAAGAAAGTGAAAAACTATAGGTACTGTTAATGTTTAAAAAAGTTTTATTACCAACCAATATTTTTCTATTTTTTATTTTATTTTGCTTGATGGATTGATTGATGATCTTTTCCAATCAGTGCGAAAGAATCAAAGCACGTTATTAAAAATGAATAGGTTTTTCTATACACGGTACTGTTTCCTTGAATCCTAACACAAGTATTAATTACTTGATTATTTTATATCAAATCTCCATCATCTTATAACATGAGCCGTTCTTTATTCAGGAATGGTTAGATGGGACTCTCCTGCCTTCAATAAATCTTGGGACCCTACGGCCGACGCCACCCGAGTTCTCGCCAAAAATATCTATAAAATCATTCTATATTATATATCTCTAACATTAATAAGGAAAACAAATACTGTCATTACTTAGAGCTTACGGCTTTTGCTGCGGGTTGGCTGGGCAATTATAGTTTTAATTGTAAAAGCTTTTGCTATTGGTCCCTACGACTTCCGAAGGAACATTTTGAAGACTAACCTCGACATAATTAAGTGAAAATTAATTTTTAAATACATTAAAGAACAATGACAAACACTTAAATAGAATGAAAAACTTAAAGCTAGAAGCTTAAAATTATTACAAGTTTGCTTCAAATGTCAAAACAAATATGTGTTTTCCATATAACCAAATAAGTTTTACGACTTAAAGCACTTCCTCAAAACTACAAAGGTCAAATAGTGTTTTCTGTAATGTTCCATATAGCCCGGCCTTGGTTCAATACCGCTAGTATTAGCTTGACATAGTTATAGCACATGAGTAAAGAAACTGAACAGAGACAAAGCTTCTAAAGAGCTAGCAAAATTTATACCTATTTTGGTAGGGTTGGCACAATTGAATAAATTAAAAATATAAATGTACTTTTTTTTCAAATTTTTTATTAAAATAGGTTTTTTTTTTACAAATTACATACTCTAAATATTTTTTTTTTATTACTTTTGGTTTTTAATAATTTGTTGTGTCTTTTAATCGAATGATAAATTCTAAATCTAATATAAAGTTTTTTCAAATAAACCAATGGGAAACACTCACATGGCATATGAAATGTACAATCTTGCAAACGTGCTAATATGTCATTACCAATATTAACATTTTTAATATGAAGATCAAAATATTCGCGAAATTTTTGCTCAAGCAATTCAACAAATTCAATAAAATTGTCAGGAGGTATTATCAAAAAACTTATTATTCATGCACACAGTACAATGTACAACCATATTTACAAAACTTTTTAAATACTAAAACAAAAGTATTACTACGTATTATGTGATAAACTCGAAAACAAAAACAAAACACGCACAACGTTCGAGCGTCGCGTCACGCCTGCACGCCCTGAGATTGGCCACTGGCTGATCTAGTTTGAAGCGGTTTCGGCTCATACGTGACAAGCGGCCAGTGGTCACGCACACACACGCGTTGCACTTGTAGTGATGTACCTGTCACAGCGCATTCGTATGTAGCTTTGTCTCTGTTCAGTTTCTTTACTCATGTGGTTATAGTAAACTAAACTCTACGTACGAGTGATCAACACTAGTTGGTCTTGTAGGTGTGTTATGTATCTAGTTAGTGAGCAACGAGTGTTGTCGACTGTGCATGTATGATAAAAACGTAATTGACACGCGCAGCTAAGCATCGGTAGACTTAGAACAAGATATTAATCATCATAACAAAGTTGAACCAGGTTTTTGTGGGTTTTAACAGGATTTGACCAACTAATTAAACAATGGAATTGTTAACAGGATTGGGGTTTTTTGAGTATTTTTATATTATTGAATAGGCAGCATATTTCACGTTGTTTCAATCCATATATTGTTAAGGCTATTTAAGATCCCAAATAAAAATCCAATCGTGTCCATTTGACTATCTTGTTCACTTACGTAGCTTCATCATATACGAGTAAGTGTTTGACAATAACAATTTAACCGTGTAGGCATGAATAGCGTTCAATATTTTTTTGTAATTTTTCCTTATACTGACGTCGTTTAACTGATTATAAAGGGAAAACAGGCAAAATTATAGTTTTTTTATCACAGTCATAGAAATTAAAGTTATTAGACATCTAAGTATATTTATCGTTCTTTCTACTTAAAAATTCAACATACTTTTGTTTGGTACAGATTTTTTACTCACAACCAAGTTTATCCGTAAGCCGCTAGAAAACTATATAATTTTTCTCCTTGAGTGCTTGCTATCATTATCTCAAATTTTCATTATTTTCTTTAAATTTTAACGCATATCTTGCGCCAGTACCATGAACCTATTGTTTTAAAAGTATGAATCGTTGTACGGAGGGTCACATTACTCAGAAGTTCCGATTTTCCTTGAATACAGTGACGCATACTATTTTAGAGATTCCTGGATGGTTTTGCGTCATGTAGGTGTCATCGTCAGTTAGATTACCTTATTATCATCACATAGTATAAAGCAAAGTCGCTAATACTGCCTTTTTTATAATATAGGGAGCAAACGAGCATGCTGGTCACCGGATGGTAAGTGATCACCGCCGCCCATGACTACCCGCAACACTGTCGGTGTTGGGGGTGTGTTGCTGAGCCTTTGAGAAAATTGGGCACCGGATATCGCACTCACCGAACGAAACGCAGAAACATCGTCCCTACTTCACGTTGGTTTTCTGTGCGACGGCGGTATTTCACCGGTCGAGTCAGCCCAGTAATCGCTGCAGACAGAGCCTACAGCTAGACTCTACCACTTACAAACTTGCCTGTTTGTATTTTTGTCCGCTATCTCCTCCTAAACCACATATCGGACATTAATGCGGTTTTCGACATCTTAAAGGTAGTTTTGCATTTAAATTTGTAACTAAAAATCATTATTAAAAAGTTATTTTATGTTAGCTTAATTTTAAAGTGTCGTGAACAAGTCGCGCAAAATCACATCATTCGTACATAGTTATTTATTGTTATATATTCCTTTTATAAATGAAATAAACAAAAATTGTTGTAATGGAAATACATTGGCAACGATTTCAATGATTAACATGTTTTAACAGATAGAAATGAGTTAAATAATTAAAATTACTAGTACATAGTTGCATTTCGAAAATGCTTATAGATCGATGTACATATGGATACATTTGCAAAGAAGCAGAAAAGGCAGAAAATGATTACGCACACAGCGATACACGAAAGAATACTTAAAGTTAAAATGTTATTTAATGAAATAGAAAGGAAATGAAGAAGTCGGAAAATTCTAAGGTAGATTTCTTAACATAAAGCATTTGTAAGATTTTCTTTACAAAACAAAGTTTAAAGAAAGCTGTCGACATTAACTAAGTGTTCATTTCTTCCAGACAAAGAGTTTTTATTGTAAGTTTTAACAATAAAGTTTAGCAAACTTTTTTGTTATGGGGAAAGGGGTTGTTATAGCAACTACATTTACAAAGAGCAAGGTTACAACAGAATCCTATGTAATTATTACTCATAGTGATTTAGATCAGAGTTCAAAACTTCTATGCCTTTAAGTATGCCTTTTCGCGTCAATCTTTTCTAACCTAATAATGTATAGATATAGATTGTTAGATATATGTGTATTGTATAAAACTAAATTAATGAAAAATAAAGTCACATTTTTGCTGTTTTGGCTATCATTTATAATTTAGAAATAGTATATTATTAGAGCTTTGTAATATGAGTAAATGTTCGTTATCAAGCGTTTTCAAGCTTATCAACTTATTAATGTTAAATTAAAAATAAAAGTTTATAAAATATTTTCAACATATAAAAATAAATATTTGACTGCTTGTATGGACTATCTAAAATGATTGTAAGGATACTTTCGTCTCAACATATATTTACCTCTATATATGTTTTATGTCCCAGTTTCTTTATCAGTTTCGTTCACACTCAAAATGACTGGGACGGAAATGAAGCAATACCACAACTAGGTAACAATCGAAATAAAATGTTATTTAAAAACAATAAACTTACGTTTTGTCGACATAAATCTTAATAAAGAAATAACAGCTAATATAAAATAATTATTTCTAATTATTTATTTGTAAACGCACATTAAATTGATTTAGTTAGTCTTTTATACAGTCAAACTTTTTCCAAGATAAAACATACTCCTTAAATGGTTTCATTTTGTTAAGTGTCAGATTTCGTTTGTTATATTAAGTGAAATCAAAACAACCGAGAGTTATTATTTATTTCGTAAAGTTTTAATACCTTACCAGCTAATATTTTATTTCTAGGGCGAATTATGCCTACTTACTATGGTTAGGTTCGACGTTCTCGGCGCCTACAAGACGAGTAAGTGACCCCGATTGTGGGTACCTACCGACTCTCCTGTTGGCAGGCAAATATCGATGGTACATTATGATTAGTTGTTACGATTAGGGTTGGAAATTACAGGGTTAGAGCTTTTTAGGGTAAGTAGGGGAACTAATTACGTAAAATCAGTTTTAGTTCGTAAATGTTAATTATATTGGATCTACGTAATACATAAATACTTAAAAGGCCTTTGAAATTTGTTATTTTTTATTATGATAGTGAAAAGCAAGTAATCAAATTATTAGATCAAAATTTACATAGAAGATGTAGAAACAGTTTGAAAAACTGATAAAACATACAAATCTTTGTAATGTAGTTTTACGTACCAACTGATAACAGTTTACTAAAGAATTTGACTTTGAACTGTTTTCAATAACCTTGGACGGACAGTGTACGGTTATAAGCTGATTTTATTTATACAAGTGTAAAAAAAACGTTTTAAATTACCAGGATTTGGATCATGACGTACTTATTGATGATTGTATTGCAATAATCACGTCATGATGATACTTCGTTGAGAGTCAAGTATGCAAACATTCGTATGAAATTACTGCCAGCATTTTTTCAATCAGATGCTGCCTTCTTTTAAATATTAAGTTTGGAATATGAAAGTTAAGAAATACAAATAAAAGAAAGGGACAAAAACACAGATCAACAACAGTTCGGCAGTTACTTACTTACAAAAAAACACAGTTAGGTACTGGATTACATGCGATTTCAACGTTCGTAAGATTGTCACTTGTTTCGAGGGAAACCTGTTTTCTAATCCCTGATTAGAACAACTGGGTTAACAATCGAGGGGCAATTAGCAATGCGACAGACGAAACACAAGAAAGTGAAATACATTAACCCACAGAGAATCGCAGGCGCATGAAATTCTAACATCGACTTGTACGCAATTACCGCGCACGACTGATGCGGGTGGCATTCAAATGTCTTGATTGATTAAGCAAATTAACTATGAATTCCCATATTCTCTTATTTAAATTTTTCATTTTCTAATTGATTTCTAATGAAAAAAAACAACATTGTCGTAAATCACTATTTTAACGACATTGCATCGCAAAATAACAAAATTTCTACTATCTTGCTATACAAAGTTTGTTCACAATTCTATGCGAGTTAAAACAAGATTTTAATTTACAAGTAGCACAAATAAGCCACGTCTATTAAGCCGCCATACTTCCACGAGCGAGCATGAAAGTGAACTTTCATTTAGTAAGCTGATACCGAGTGTAAACGCACCTCATTTAATCATAAAGCCCTACATTATAGTAACAAGTATATCAACGTGAAATGGAACTATAGAAAACTATGATTAAATGCGGAGTAGAATATTGAGGTTAGGATGTAGGGCAAAGACACTGCGCAGAAATGTTGTTAATATTTAAACTAATTTATAAGGAAAACAAATCATAGTTTTGGGTAAGTAGTTATATGGCATTACGTTAGAGGTTATTTATTGAAGTGTATAAAAACTCATTCCTTTTTTCAAATGTTTATTGGTAACATCATTTTCAAATTAAATGATTATTCATGAATTCTGCCTGTACTTGAAGGCTAACAAGTTTTGGGCTGAAAGTCCTTATTATTCAACGTGTTGCGTATTTTTATGACATTTTTCATTTTCATTTAATTTTTATTCGTTCTAGAATTAAAAAATATAATAAACTTAAATAGGCACTACACAAAACTTCTACCGAACAAAGAATCTTAAAATTGAAAACTAACATAAATCGTATGATATTTTTTTTAATTTGGTCCATATTATTACCATTCCACACCTAAAAACGACGAATTAGCTAAATAAACATATTATACTAATGTATCCAATAAATCTGAATATTATTATTAACACTAATACATTCTTATATTATGCAAATAAGGTCATTCACAGTCTAATATGCCTAATTTATGTCAGCGAGTATAGCACATATTGATAATAAATAAATAACAAAATGTGAATATTTTATTAAATAACCAATATTTTATGCCACGAGTCAATCTGCTAAAATTTTTGACAGTAAATATTGAGTATTTAATAAAGACATTAATTATAATTTAACAGTTCTATTTTCTGGTTTAATTTATGTTAAAACTATTGAAAGGTCTTGTTTTAACTAGATATATTAAAAAATATGTGCATATATTATATTCCTTTGTCTATAATTTAATGTTTTTTCCCAAGTGCTTTGATGTATTTAGCTTATACCATTGAACGCACTATGAATATCAAAAATTGCAGTTATCATAACGTCCTTCGACCAATCTTTGTAAAAATCCGAAGCATTTTTTCCTTAGATACAACAACCTCAAATTGTCCTCTATGAAACAAACAAATGAACCAAGCGGCTTCAATAAAAGGATGTAAACATAATTGTCGATTAAAGTCAATCGTGTATTAATAGAGTATGTGGGTCATTGGGTTACTCCGCCTCTCGTTATTGTCAAATTTACTGTAGGCAACACTGAAATTGTTCAACTTTATTTAATTTACACAACGGTAGGGAAAATTTTAAAACTAATATTTAACAATTGTATAAATATTAAGACCATATTGTACTTTGTCATTAGCAAACAGTAACGTTTACGCGATCATTAATACTTGAATTTAAATTCATTTCAACGGGTTTTTACGTGTTTATTATATATATTTTTCAGTCTAGCCGTGACCACGGCATTTGTTAAAATGTCAAAACGTCGGATAGTCAAAAATAATATAATAAACGCGTAAAAACCCGTTAAAATGAGTTTAATTTCAAGTAGTAGCAAACAGTTAAGTATATCTGAGTAATATCGCCATTAGCGGTACTTAAAACTGTCTAAAAAGAATTACTCCAAGCCTTTAATTTCAGGCCAACCAAGTATCTTTAAAATTAGCTGAAATCTTGGTGGTATGGCAGAATGGTGTTACCGAAGATCCACGCAAACGTATATCCACCAAGCTTATTCACCTACTTACTCTCAAATACAAAACGTTCTGCATTCCATAATTGTTTTGCTTCTTTAAACCAACGAAAATGTCATAACTCACAATGTCACACTTAACCAAGGTGAAAGGAGAGTAGCTTTCGAATTAGATCGCATGAGGCTACGGCGCGGCGCAGAACAAGTATCTACTACGGTGAAATCGGTCACTCTTGTGTTTACGTAAACACATTGTTTACGCTTCGGACTGAGTCATCGTCGTTTAATTCACATAATTGTTTTAAATATGTTAACAGTTTCAGTTTCCTTTATTAAAATGAAAACGAAGCTTTTAAACTATCGGCTTTTACGAAACAATTTGTTTTTATTCACAATAATGAAAACGTAAGCAAAAGCAAGTAAAATTTAAGTAATTTTCATGTAATAACAGTTTTCAAAATCAATACCCAGCGAATTAAAATGTTTCATAAATCAAGTGCTATAATTGTCAATCATTGAGCTAAGGCAAGTCAAGTTACTAGTAATCCTTAGCCTAGTTAGGCTCACATATTCATAGACATTCTTGTAGATTAATAATGTAGACATTTGCATCGTAAACAACTGACAATTCATGGAAAAAATCTTCCACTAGTTTACTTTATAATTTCCAATTTGTTTACTTACTTTGTTTATACGTAGACGTTGCTATTAAAATGCAGACTCAAAATTCTTAAGGCTTTTCTTTACCACCTTTTCTCTAGAGTCTTTTGTCTAGAGCGAACTTTATCAATGGCTTATTTGATGACTTCATAATACAAAAAGAAGAAAACCTATAAAACCTCTTCAGTTAAATACCACAGTCAAAGTATTTCAGATAACAATGGCATTGAGAAATAAAATACTTTCTACTCTGTGAAATACTTACGCAAACAGACTTACACAATCAGATGGTACATGATTATAAGTTAACTAACGGTCGATTTTGTATTTGGAATACTTACGGTTCTTGGTATAATGGTTTTCCCACACCCCCGCCTACGGATTTTGTCGATGTGGGCGTATGTATATGCCTAAAAAGGAATAACTATTTATTACTCACTATAAACTTTTCCGAAGTATTTGAACTATGTTAAATGTGTTCATTGTTTTGTTGGAAATACAACCCTTATCAAAACTGTGGCAACATCCGGGGAAATTTAGCGGTCTCAGGAGCCAAACCCGGTCAAAACTAGATCACACTAAGTTACTTTCGTTTATGTTTCTATTTTACCTGTAAACTTCATATTTTAACCTATTCTAACACAGGTGTAGAAACACTATTTTCCTATATTATTAGCCGTATTCATACAAATTGTCAATAGAAAACACAATTTTATATAGAAGTTAAGGTAAACACAGCTTACATCCTACGATTAATGCAACAGTTTCATATCCGCATTTAGCTGTTTGCAATTTACCATACACACAACATAAAGACATCCGGGAACTCTCACTGGCTTATGTTTGAAGTCTATTGTTGAAATTCCATACAACTTTAAAACATAAGATTTCACCTGTGTGATTTAAAAAATAAACTCTGATTCAATAATTTTGCAATTGTGTTTGAATCCACCATCCTTTAATCCAGAGTGGTGGATTATATCTCAGACCCTCTTTCTGCGTATCTAACCTATGCTTTTAAACACTCTTTGAAACTGTTCAAAGCCAGCTATTACTTATATGGAAAAAATAAAATCCAAAAAACGTCTAACGTTTTTCACAGCGTGAAACTATCACAATCTCACGGAAAAAGTCGGCCGAACCGTAGGATGGTAATTTAATAATAAAAAAATGAAACTATATTACAAAAATACTACGTAAGTTTTCTAACCCTTCAGAATCTGATTAATCACACTTTAATACTATTAATTAGCATCTGCCCCCACAACCCTGTTAATTCGTTTAAAGATTCTCCCGTTTTGTCTGCGTGGGCGACTCCTACGTCACCGTTGTTTTTGTTCTGTACAGAGAGGCTCTATATACCGAAGTGTCATCAAATGTCAACCATACTCGTCGTGGGCAGACCCTACACCTCCGCTCGACCAAATACCACGCTCGTAAACTACAGAAGTGAGATAAACGTCATAAAGTAAAATGTGATAAACGAATTCTGCTACATATTTGAGGACTAAGCCGTAATGATATAATTGTATCAAATATGATGACTGTAAATAAAATAATGTTGAAAGAAGAATAGTGATATTAATACTAATGGGCTTTCTGTTATACAAAATGTCGAAAAATGTTAAAACTCAAACAGGTAACAAGGTAGTTGGCTGAAAGCACAGAAATAAAAACAAAAATACCATTATCTTTTATTTAACTGATAATATGTCAGTGTATTTATAAAAAAATACGAAGTTAATATCATACATTATATAACAATATTTTGCAAATAAAAGTGATGCAATTTATGTATACCTAATCATATCAATGAAGTTTGATATACTTAAGTAAAAACGGTTATTATGTATGGTTTTTATTTCCATTTATTATTATTTATTTAATAACAAAGTTGCACGAACATTCTAGATAAACATATTCATACACTTTTACTCCGATATGGTCCGCGTTATCATTGCGGTGCGCTATCAATGTTGTTCGAAAGTCGACCAAGGACTCCGATAGTGCACCGCGCGTCCTGCGCGCACGCAGCCGTGTGAAAAACTCACTTAATATCATGAATGATGTTTTCATTTATTTAAAAAGGGAATAAGATGTTTACAATTTAAGGAATTAATTTAATTTTGTCTTTTCTACTAAACTAACCGCCGGTTTTCAAATAAAAAGTGTAAATTGCATACAAAAATTGTTTTAGTTAGGCTCTTTTTAAGTCGTCTTTTTCGTCTTAAAAAATCAATTCTTTTTCTATTTAATTCTTAACACAGACATCGTAGGCAACTGGTTAAACTTAAACAAAATCTCATTCAAAACACAAGCTTCTATTTAAAATTAAGCTTCACAAGCAACAATTTAAAAACCTTAAACGCCTTTGCGTCCTTTGATTGGTTTTATTAAAAAGTTATTGTTCTAAATTTAAACAGGACCGGTTGCGATGTGAACTGCACTGCGGGCGAGGCGCGTGGCGAGAAGACAGTTGCTTGGACACTCGCGGGCTACTCCGGTGTGGAGCTAGTTCATTATCTGAAGCAATATTTCAACTACTGTTTTTAAATTAAGAATAATATTTTGTTTTTAATTTTTTTACGGTAAAGTTGAAATATGTGTTTTTACTTCAACAATGGAACTGAACTTAGATTGCTCGTAAAAACGTGTTCTTATGAAGTGACTTAGATACATGTTTTCAGTAGCTTTATAGAGATTACTTAAAGAACTTTTAATTCTGATGATTTCTCATTCTAAGCACCGGCATGAAACTGTATAAACTATATAAAAGCTCTAGAGCTTCGAATGTTTTCTGTATTTAAAATAAGGCATAGTTAACGGATTTAAAAATGTAAAACGCACCAAAAACAGTGCTATCAAGCAAAAACCTAAGTAATAGGTAAGGAACGGGTTAAATAAATTCCAGAGACATTGGAATAAATATTTAGGCATCCAACAGTGAGATTTGTGACTAGACATGACATTCCTAGTTTTACGACAAAAACCACATTTTATGTTTTAATTTGCACTTGCCATATTTTATGGACCATTAAAAAAAATACATCATTAATTAAACTTGTTTACTTATCTCTTCCTAAATTTTTAAATTGACCTTAATTTTTTTTTCCAGCTTGCTTAGATAAAAAAATAATTATTTGATTTTCAGCATCACTTACTATGATTGTAAATAAACTTTAAGGAAGCTAAGCCGACGTGTGATTTAAATACGAGTATGTTACTAATGTTTTACAAAAACTTTCATATGCGCAAAAGCGTTGAAATTATTAAATATTTTTAGACGCTATAGTTTGAATGCTTTAAGGCTTTTTGAGAGTCGCGTATCCTCCTTAAATTTCTCTCGGTTTACCGGTGTATTAAATTTAAGTCAGTTTTTTGGCCATTTTTATGAGTTAAATAATTTTTATAAATAATAATAACGATACGTTGAGGTTTTTTATTTAAGTGTATATCCAGGGGTCAATACCGGAATGTATGTTTTCGACCAATTACCGCGGCGCGTTCACACGCTGCTGTCGATGCGTCGCTCGATGCGCAAGAGTCGACCGGCAGAACCGCATGCTTTAGTGGACGCGCGCCCTACACACACAGCCAAGCAAGTAATATATGTAACTAAGTGTGTGAACTTGAATAATCAACGCATTTCAAGATATTGATAGCCTTGTGTTTTGTAATGCAGAGTTTTATCATTTTATTAAATTAAGGTAAAATATATATTAGAAAAAAAACTTTAGGAAAAAATCAGGTACTTGTACAATTTAATCACAGTAAGCACATCTTATCTTCTTTAGTATTAACCGGAGCGTTTACATCCCACGCAAAGTAAATAGTATTATTCGGTATAAGTAAAAAAACTTTCAAACAAAAAGAGTTGTACGCCACTTAAAAAATCTCTGGATATTTTTTAAATGGTGTCGTGGGAGCAGCGCGGGCGCACCTTTTGATGGTTGCCGACACCCGACACAGGCACACACAAGAAAAATTTTATCACTACCTGCTCCTTTACAAGAGTTTTATAGATCCTGTGATCCGTCAAAAAACAGCTTTCACAGATGTAGCGAAGATCTTTATTTGTTGATATGAAATTCACGTGAATGTCGCGATCAAAATCAGTTTGTTTAGAATATTTGAAAAATTTGAGAAAGTAGCACCAATAACTGTAAAGATTCTTGCTTTTAACTATGTTTTTTTAATACATTGCTACAATCAAAATATCTCACAAACTAAATTAAATGAAGCACATTAAAACTTGTAAAACTCGATCGTTGTGACGTGACCCTTAAAAAATGATCCACTTCTCGTTTTTTATTACGAGAACTAAAGATTGATACAAATTTGACCTCATCTACCTGCGCAGAGTCATCCACTTGTGTGGTCTTAGATCTTTATGTTTTCCATACAAATCGCGTCAACGACGAGTTAAATATCTCAATTCTGTACACTCTACAACATTGAACGTTATATACTATACTTTAAGCTTGAGTTTAAGATTGCTTTATCTTGAGACTGTACGCGGTTAGTTCGTTGCTGTAGAAACTTGATTAACTACGCAAATTTACATAAAATACTGATATATCATATTTTATGAGTTTTGCGGCATTTCTTTTAACTCAAGCGTGTGGAGTTTCTCTCAAATGTAATATGTGTTTCGTAGATGTTTCAATCAAGTCTAATTACTTGAGTTTTTTAGAAATTTACAGTTGTTTTAAATTTACAACGTAATAGTTGTAGCATGAGTTTATATACAAGTAGTATTTGTTGAATTACTTACTTAATAAGGTATTAATAAAAATGGTTATAGTATAAGCTTTTCGATAAATCATAAAATTCACACTTACATTTGAAGTAATAATTTAAATGATTGTATATTCACAATGACTGTGATGTCATTTATGTAGAAACCTCAAAACATATTATTATTGAACAAACACAATTTAGATCTGGAGCACGACAGCTAATAGATATATTACTAAGTAGATGGGCTAGAACTGTTGTACTGACAAAGAAGATTATACAACAGTAAGAAAAAAAAATTCCTTAGAATAAAAACGATATTAATGATTTGATTTAAATCTGACAAACAATGCACTATCTTAACTTACCTTTATTCACTAAAAAAAACTACAAACAAACAACTTAACATAGAGTATTTAAAAAATTAACAACTTTCAATGCAAAATTAGGGAAACTTAAAAATATCATGGAGTCAATAGCAAGCCATAAAAAATAAAAGTTTGAAAAAGTTACAAGGTCGCCTTATTGTACATAAACATATTTATATTAAAAAAAATAATGTATAATAAATAATTAAATAAATAAATAGATCGTTCAGTAAATATTTCCTCAGCTCTACCTATATGCGTCTACGTCGAATCATAGATTATGGCATGGTTTATATTTAGCCGAAGCTTCATTGGTATTCCAGACAAGACTATAGTGATAATACATTAGCATACCTAGTACCTAACTACTGTTAAATATAACTACGAAGCAATATTAATTAAATTAAGTAGGTATTAAGTATTCATTAATTAATATAAGTCTGCAGATGTATGAGATCATAAGTTATTTTTATTTAAAGTAATTGTTTTACTTAAAATAATATACGATGAACAGCATCTTTGTAACTTATTTTAATTTTTATAGATTTACTTTTTAAATAATCTCTTATTACGTATGTGTTACCTATTCTGGCGTTAATATCAGGAATGAGTGTCTAATGGACTACAGTATCTGATCTAGTTAGCTTTAATACAAACATCTCACTTCCTGAAAGTGCAGTAACCACAACGTAATGATATCACCTCTTATATCTACTGCTTGCGTAATACCCCCCTGTCTTTTACGTCATTAGGAGAGCTCAAAACACCTTTGACATTTCTTACGCAGTCTTTTAGCAAACAAATCTAAATTAATGGTGTCCGTACAAATATACGGTTCAATTTCGTTTCTTAGGTGTAAAACTATTGTTACGTAATCCGAAAAATACGCAAGTTAATGCGGCAAAACATGTTTAAATTAATAATAATCACCGTATCAGTGGAAAACTATCACACCTTTATTATTTCCTATAGAACTACAATGTGCGAAGAGCGTCATACAAACTAATACAAATCAGTGCTCACAGCCCGATCGGCCACAAGGTCGATATCACAACTATTGTTGCCAATTCGCTATTAATCGAATTTATAGTCTAAGTGTTGGAACATAAGGTTTGAAATTGCTGTAGGTATTTTGAAAATAAAGATTAAAGTTGTAGTGTCATTGAATAGACTGGCTAAAGGAAGTAAACAGCTATGTAGTGCGTCTATTGAATCTTTGTCACGTGCGCAAAGACATCTACAAGGTAGAGGGTCGATGGCATTATATAGTTTTATTTTAATAATATAAATATAAATTTGATAATTGCATAACACGTAAAAAAGTATAAAAAATTCTTATGTGCATACGGAATGGAGGTTTATCATAAAATGTCAACATTTTATCTACTTAATATTGTTTTATCATTAATGCAAACAAAATAATGTGAAATGTCTGGTTTTAAATGCTTGCTAATTCAGCTGCTTAGTGAACAGATTTACCTATACAAAAATCGAAATAATATTTCCTTAATTTGGGTACAGGGTTTCAAAAACAAAAATGCCTAAAATACTACAATTATAAATTAATTCGTTTTTCTCATATCGCTATCTATGATTATTTAATATAATAATACTTAATATTTAATAAATATTTTTAGGTTTGCGAATTAAAAGCAAGAAAATAGGTACTCACATCAATAATTTAATGAAATTTTATTTATTTGAAATTGGATATTGTAATGTTAAACCTAAAAAAAGTTAAAAGTAACGTTGAACAAATATTAAATAACAAAACAGTTTGTTTTTTAATCACAGTAACAAATCGCCCTGAATTCCTGCTATCCACTAAGGACTGATTTTTCAATTGTCAGATAAATGCTATCCGACTGATAATAGGTATGTTTTCATTGTCACTTCATACACATGCCAAATATGTATATTCGATGTGCAACGAAAACATGCTGATTTTCTGTCAGATAGAATTAAACTGACTATTGAAAAATCGGCCCTAAGTCTCGACCCATGCAATAATTAAGGCACGTGTACACGTGGTCACGCGGCCACACCGAGTGTGACAAGCCAACAGACAGTAAATTGAATTTAACTTACTGCTATACCTGTTGTTAAAATTATAAGCAGGAAGTAAAGAATAAATTGAAGAGTCTAATTTATTAATTTAACTTTTGTTAAAAATTTGGCAACAATTGTGTCGACTTCCACGTTTTTGGTCAGGATTAAAAATTATCATTAGTCAATATTTTCATCGAAACAGTGACAATTTTAATTACCTACTGATGATACCATTTCCGTTTATTACTTTCGGCAGTTTCAATTTTGTGTATTTTAATCAAGGGCTGTAGACACACAAACTTCCAACAAGAATCCCAACCGCTTATTTGTACATTGATGACATAAAATAACCTAATTTAATGACTAATCGTCTCGCCATCTCGTACCTGACCTTTTTGCTTATCGATCTAATCAAATAAAAATGAGAAAAAAAACAAATATGCCAGTATCTTTTCCACGGAAAAGGTTGGCGAATGTAATAAAGGTACCGAAATGTCATATTTCCAACGAATGCATACAAGTTCGTAACTGTTGGCCTTTCTGTACTTGTTTATATTTTTTATCAACTTTCTCGGCCGAATTTTGTAATTTAATTACCTTTAATGGATATGAAGATGACTCGCTGTTCCAATTTCAAAATGGCCTCGTCAGAAACATGGATTCATGTTTTATTGTATGTTACGTAAATAGCGGTTAGGCGGTAATGATTAAATAACTAATTGTAACGATTTATTAACTGAATTCACGTTATCTTATATCAATCTATGTATTTGTAAGCTGTCTTTTTTAAACTGCATTTAAATAATAATAGATAATCTACATATACAATATTTTATAAACCTCGCACTGATTCAAATCATAAACGGTTGTCGCTTATGATTTGACTCTAGACAAATAAAACTTTCATTATTATAAAAAAAAACATATCGACTAATTATCACCGTTTTCAATTTCCCAGCTACCGTAATCACATCAAGCAGCTAGTTCGAGTCGTGTAAAGATGTCAATACAGAACCGAAACTCGAAGGTTTCTGGTGAGGTCACCTACATACTCCGGCGCACGGCTGTCGGTCAGGGTCGCGGGGAGACCTCATATCCGTTGGTTGGGGGGGAACAAGGTGCAGGCAATGGCGATTGGCGATATAGCAGGATGTAAAGTAATTAATAAATAATCGTTGAGAATAATATATATTTTTTTTTTGGGTAACTTTTGATTGGGGATAGAAATTTTTTTTTTGGTATAATTGAAAAGATATAACCCAGCATCTATTTACTTTGGGAACGCGAGTGAGTGTTTTCTCACATTATTAAGTCTTTAGCTAATCATAAAATATATTATAATGTATCTGCTTATTTATTAAAATTGCTGAATTTATTTAGCAGTGGTTAATAATGGAAAAATTATAAAAAATATTATAATATATCTGCAGAGGCAGAGAACTTGTTTTTTTAACAACAGCAGCAAGTTCTAAATAAATCAAACAGCAAAATTGTCTGCAAAGTTATATTACTTTGGGTAAAAGATGAATCCTCCTTCAACTTTTAACTTACGCCACAAATTAAATAGAAATTGCATTGCACCGCGGCCGCGACTATACTGTAAACATGCAAACAGACACGTAAAATAACCAAATTATTGCCAGATTATGACGATTTAATATGTAACAATGTGTACTATGTACACCAAATCCTATTAAGAAAGTTTTAGTAACATCAATATTTACTAGCTTATATTTGACTGAATTTTTCATAAACATTATTGTTTTGATCCTCTTTTTGATGTTTGAGAGAATTTTGGTATTGTTTAATCCTTTTATTTAAATACTGCAATCTAACTTAACCTACCTTTACCCAGCTCAACAACGGATTAGTTTAATTAGTGATCTATATAACGGGGACAAGTTCAATGCGTGGGCGCACAGATAGATCAATATCTAGCTTGCATTAACTGCTGTTATACATCCTGGGTCAAGCTGAAGAATACTTATTACGTATCTGTAGTTGTTACGTATCTGAAATATCATCAGCATCATTACATAGTCGAAATCGTTATTGGTGTCTGTTAGTATGTTTGTCCGCTAACTCCTAAACGCGATATTACTGGGAATTTCGTTATCTTACATTTTTTAGTTATTTAAACGTATAAGTAAATAAATAAAAATCTTACGCTAACCATAATTCAATGTTTTGTGAACAAGTAAGCGGATCAACATAATATTTTAATTACGTACTACAAAACAAATTTACTATCGGTGACTCTATGTATGCACGCTATCTTCATCTCAACGTTTGTGGAATTTGACTATCGATCTGTTTGTTAGTCGCTACTTAGTCTCACTTAATAGAAAAATACATTGCTTCGAGTATTCTTGGAAAATTGCTTTGAAAATATCATATTGTATTTTATTCTCCATTGTAGAAATAATATAATGAAGAAGCCTTGCTAGCTTGAAGTAAACCTGAAACAATATTTGACTTAGTAATTGTAATTATTTACTGAGTTGACTACCTCTACAAAATAATACACACCAAAAAATAATGACTTTATTTACAATACAAAAACCCATTTCCAGAATATTCGATGATAGCCACTTTGTTTATTAAAATATTATAATCATACAATAATAAAACATAAGTATACGGATTAAATACAAATGAAGGTTATTCACAATTAAAGTACAAAAAGTTGAAAATTGCAGCTTTATATTCAGTGCATGTTGGGTCGTTTCGGTCATCTTTCATCGTCCGTGCTTCAGGGCTGATGCTGCATTTCAACGTTAAGGTCATGTCTCAAACTGTGAGGTTATCCTGCTACCTAATAACAATTATGTTCAGAAAAGACAAACTTTATCAAAAATATCACCTAACACTGGCTTCAAGGCTTCCGATAAAAAGCAAGATCAAAGTTTTAAATAATTAGTTGACCTTTTCGAAACAAATTATTCAAAAACAAGAGATAATTTATCTGTTTTTAGAATTAAAGAACAATCCACTTCAATATCAATAAAGAGGGCAGCTGAATTCATTTAATACAATCAGTTGTTTGACCTCATGCACTAATAGTTTACAACCCGTACAGTATGCAACGATTGTTGTTAAATGAGTTAGTTCATCATGGCGGTAGAGGTGGTGTATTTAGTGTTGCGCAGTGTCAATTGTATCGAGTTCTCACGCGCCGCTGTCGCTCCCACACAGTTTAGTCCACAGATTGCCCATAACGGCGCCTGCATTTATTAGAAATGCGAAAGTTAATAAGATTATAATAGGCAACGCATGAGCCAATGACAGCTAGTTAACTATTTGCTGGTCACTATAACCCTGTTTACAGTCATTGTTAAAATCGAGATCAGTTTCTAAGTCATTACCACTTCAAGTTTGTTTCTCTTGAATCACGACTTGTTTACTTCTATCATTGCCTAGACCCAGCTCAGTATTATAACAGTCACAAAGAGCTAATTATTCTTCAACAACACAGCTACTACATCTGCCACGGCTGACTAATCTACAAGGCTACTAGCTTCACGCCTTACCTTGGCGGCTAATCACTGCAAATGATTTTCACGCATTTAAATTCCTTTTCTCACATCATGATTAACTCAATGTGTTATTTTTTTAACCGACTTCCAAAAAAGGAGAAGGTTATCATGTAGAGATTTATTTACAAATTGTATATAATAATATTTGCTAGTATGAGGCATTTCTTCGACGCTGATTTCATACAAAAAATAAAATTTGCGTGCGTCAATCAGAGTAAATATTTGCGCTTAAGTAAACTACACATTTAACAATTACATGGTATGAAACGACGTTGAAAATCTCCAGCCTTATTTTATGAGTTTCAAAATGGCATTTCAAATTCTTTTTTAACACAACAAGGTACTCTGCTTCCTGTCACTGTAATTATGTCAAGTTTAAATTAGGAGTTTAGGCCCAATTGCAGGGAACGTTTTTACCTCGGGTTAGCTTCGGGTTAGCTAACTCAGGTTTAAATGGCGCCACCATCGATTGTAGCTACTTCTTATCACAATCGATGGTGGCGCCATTTAAATCTGAGTTAGCTAACCCGAGGTTAAAACGTTCCCTGCAATTGGGCCCTAGTTTGTGAATTTTGAAATTAATCTATGAACTTCTTAACCGATTTTAAAAAATCTTTCACCAGCAGGAAGCTACATCATCAGGGAGTGACATTGGCACTTATTATTTGTCAAACTTTATTTATACGTAATCAAACCGTGGCTGGAAGGCTAGTGTTTATTACTGGCTGTGCATATGAAGGTAAACTAAATAGGTCACGGAGTCGTCGCGTCGCAGGGCAGGCAATCACACATTGTACCAGTTACTGCAAGGTCCTATACGATAACACTTTCTACTGCCATGCAACTAACTCTATGACGTCAAACACTATTTATAAATCTTATCGATTTATGCATATAATAGGCATTTAATATACGTTCGTGTGAGATACGGTTCTGTAAGGGGATTCTACAATAAAAATAAAACTACCGATTAATTTATTTATAATTAAATGAGGTACGATTAACACCAGCTTTAAAAGTAATAACAACAATGGTGATGTTACTAAATAGAAGATAAGCAATGACAAATTGCAGCGATTAGTACATACACAAATTAGATGTACATGCACTTCTGCGAAATTAACAACTGCCTGTATTCTGTAGTATTGCAATTCATGTAACAATATAATCACTTGCATATTTACAAAGACTGAGCGTTGCGAAAATCAAGAGAACCAGGCGAATTGTCGACTAACTTAGAGTTAGTGAGTGGATGCCATGACATACCTTTCGTACTTATTTTTACTACCACAAACTATCGCAGGTCAAATGTATAAATCAACAATAATTCTTAATTCGATCTCCATCGCTCGTATTGTTAACATGTTGGGGAAAAGGGTTGAGCAAAAGCAGCAATGGTTAATGTACGCGAATTATGTTTCATAGTTAGATGAGGTTTCGGTTGAAGTGTTTTGACTTGACCGAGATTATGTCGCAATCCGCAATGTTAGTGGTCGATTAATTGAGCGTACTGTTCACTTTAAATGATAACTAGTAGAAGTGAACCTTGGTGATGTACCCTCACAAATATTACAGATGATAGCACAGATTTACATGTAAATTGACTTATCAATACTTTGCTAATAGTGTTTGAAATTCTGGTAATTTATGTTACATTTAAGTACATTCAAAGTTCGTTATCCCTTCATACATCGACTCTTAAAAGGTTTCCCAGACCCCTTCGATCCGATAAGTTTTCGGAAACTGTTCATTGTGTTAATCCCTTCCGCATAAACATAATGCTAACTTAAAATACATAATCAAGTTTGGTTTCCGTTTAAATTCGAAATTCCTAGATGGTTTGACCTGGAAGCGAGCGGCTGATTTCATAAAGGGCGTTCCCCTTAGTAACGCGCGATTATGTCGCATAGCCCAAGACCTAAGAGATCGGCTACAATTCAACTACCGCTTTACCTTATAGCAAACACAGTTGTGCAAGTAACTTTATACAAGTGTGATGTTTAAAACAACATATTTGTACAAATTAAGTAGTATATTAGTAAAAACAGTTGCAAATAAGTATCTCAGTCGGCGTGACACATCGCAAAATTATTTGTAAAGTACAAGTCTTATTGAATTATGATATGTTTCTAGAACCAACCTAGCTTCCTGCTGATTACGTCACTCGGCTAACCCGCTGCCGCTCGTGTATTACTCCAGGCCCTACTTACGACGTAACAATTACATAAAAATGGCGTCCACGTCTCTTCGACCGCGTTTCCTCGTCGATCGTGTAAACTTTCACGAAATCAAACAAAGGAATAGAATATCACTCATTTGCATGGTTCCCACGCGGACAATAGGTCAAAAAGACCAACGTCCAAATTGTATAGGTAAGATGGTTGAACCCTAAGTTTAACCGACTCCTTGCCACCATCATTTTTCGAGCCTTTCGTCCGTGGCCCCATACAAAATTCAATGACGCGCTAGTCGCGTCACGGGCCCTCCTAAATGATGACGCGACTAACGCGTCGTGGGCCACTGGTGATTTTATTACGCTATTTTAGGCTTTTTCAACTAAAAGAATACAAAGTGAGACCTGTTATTGTTTGTTATGTTTCATTTATTAGTTTAGTGTATTTAAAAGTGTCGATCTACGTGTTTTATACGAGATAGAAGGTAAGTTATAGATTTCCACCATTGGTTGTCAACCTGTGGGAAGTATTTTATCGCAAATCAAAAATCTTCCGTTTTTACATCTAAACTATTCATTGGTGACCAAAACATAGTAATTATTTTTATAGATTTGCTAAGTTCGAATCCTGGCTTTAATAATAACACTTTTCAATAATTAGTAGGATAAACAGTTACCTGTAGGTAGGCACCCTATGGTTGACAACCACTGGCAATTTAATTTTCCAAAAAAAAATAGTGGCCCTTGATATTGGTGTTCCTAATGAGTTAATTTTTATATAAAATAAGATATTTTATTGATTAAATCAAATAAAAATTTGAATTGCAACTATTTTCTAATGACGCATCTCTCGCGTCATGGGCCTCCCTGAAGGTTTCTTCATGACGCGCTAGGCGCGTCACGGGACAGGAGTCGGTTAACTGCTTTTATTTTTACTTGGTTGGTGCAATTGGTGTGTGATCAAGACGAATTGTGTCTGAATGTTTTAAAAATAATCCATTTGCGAATATCCAATTTAAATATACTAATGTAATAATAAAATATAATAAAGACAGAAAGACAGTGAAACTATACTTGAATCAGGTAAATTGCTCTATAGTCCATTAAAGGACGCGATTTAAACGTAAAATAAATATAAAATTTAAAAAAAGTGACTTTAACCTTTGAACAGATTGGTTTAAAATAAAATTTAAGAGCTGTAAGAAAAATTAGGAAATAATGAGTATGTTTATTTTATTTTTTATCATTATTATTTTACATTCTTATCATTATACCAGTTAGTCATATTTGATAACGTACATATTTGTTATGTTATTTTTAGGTGGACTATCGCATACACGAAATTCAAAATTTTATTTTGTTTATTGGACACCAAATATTTAAATGATGTAAAAAAGCAGTGTCGGTCATGTTTTCTACGTAATATCAACAGTATTAGTTTTTTTTATTATATCTAAAATCAATGTATTGTTTTCTGATAATACGAGTATGTTCTGTTTTCTTTTGGGTTATAATGGTAACACTATGACATTCAGTAGGTGGCGTTAGGGCAAGAAATGTGGGCAGTCATTCTGCGTAGGTATTGAAGTCTGAAGAACTGAAAAGGAAAATATCGATTTAGTACTATTATATCCACTTATTGTTATGCTAACGTCAATATTACACAATAATAATATTTCTAGATATTTAAACAAAAAAATAATTTTGAAAAAGTTCAGTTTAATAATCTCCATACAGATTTGTGTACCACTCTTCTTCATTCTCTGTCCGTCTTAAAATTGCAAATGAACCTATGTAAATATAATCTTTCACATTTTGTTAACATTTTGCATATACTGAATATGCACTGTTTAATGACGTAATAAATGACGAAAACTATGACTTTCCACTTACGTCTTCAGCCCCCCACTACCCCCCATTACAATGCCGTGCACTTTCTTCCTCCAGCATACAGTGTACAACAATAGTTTAATTTCACTTCAAGTAGGTTATAAAAAGATTAGTAGACAGTTTGATTGCGATCTGTACACTCACCGCATACGATGTACAACAAAAGTACCTAACTATTTAACAAGATTGGGGCTGAATCATCAACGCACTTTGTACTGGTCTGTACATTTACTACTCACAGAGAAAGCCTCTGACCCGAACCTTTTTAAAGGGCAAGTTTACTACTAGCATTCGTTTTACTTACTTACTAGGAACTTGTACATAGATCGAAAAGTAATTTGCCTTAGTGCGATATCGCTCTAAATTGAAAAACACCATATTTTGCTGATAACAAACCGAGATAAGAAAACTGTTTTTAGAGTACACGTGTACTCAAATAATGTAGCACATTTTATTGTTTCGTTCCATTGTTAATTACATACATCTAGTAGTTAAAGCAATTGCCATTTTACTTTACCAATGTCCCCTGTACTTACGTGTGTTTTGATATAGTAGTAGATACTACTTTAGCATTGGCTATTATCGTATTTTGACCACATTCAATGCATGTATTAACGATTTAACGTAATGATACAAATCATTGAACTTAAAGGCTGTAGTGATAACTTTATTCTACTTCCTATATGGTCAACATGTAACACAGATCTATTAATCGTTATATATAGTGTGTCTGTATGTTTGCTTGTCTGTCACCGTGTGCGCCGGCCCTAAGGTCGCCGCGGTCCCGTTGGCGGGTCGCTAACGGCGTCTGAATGAGACCGCGGCTCAGTTATGCAGATGCGGGCAGCACGCTCGGTTGCACCGGGCCCTAATTCCTCACTTGCTGCCTTTGTTTCTTTACTTGTCAGCCCACGTTTTTTGTTGCTGGCCAGTGTTGAAATGATAATCGAAACCTCTTTGGTTGAGTTTTTTTTTAGCTATGGAACTTAACGTTTTTGGAAGTATTTGAACGGATTACTTAATATAAAGAAATATTAATAAAACTTTTTGTTTTTTAAATAACGAAACAGGAACCGTAAAAGCATAATCGATACAACTCAAATAAAATACTACTACTACCATAGACTACGAATAGATCGAGTCGCCTCTAGACAATTACAAACCGACCGAATTATTGGCGCGCCGAGAATTTGAGTGACTAATCGTTTAAGCGCTTGAGTGCTTACAAAGCACAACAACCTAACAAAATCACTCGGCTACCTACATACAGTTACAACATTCAAATAAACAAAATAAAACATATTTATTGTAATTTAATGGACTCTTTTAACAAACGGTAAGCCACAATGAGATTATGATCACATCAATTGCTAAAATGAGAAAGTGAGTAGTACTCTATTACTTTCAATATTACACAACAATCTGTTGCTTAATTATGAGAATTGAATATTTTGAATTGGTTTTAGCGTCATTCGTCGCTTAAGTTAGGTTTTTTTTATTTTTTATTAAGTAATTCTCTTTTTAAAGTTTGGAATTTCATTTCTTGATCTGCTTACAAGTAGTTAAACATAGGAAATACATCGTATCGTGACTTTCTCTATTTTGTTTTGTTTGCGCGCCGGCGCACGCATTGACGACACCGCGCTCTCTGTAGATCATTTTACACTATTTACATTTGCTGCTTTTTAATTATACTTAAGATGAAGTTTTAAAAGGATTTTGATTTGACCTTACTAAGATTTATTTAGTTGTTCCTGGCTTTGATTTGCACTGTAATTAAGGTAGCTTTAAGATTCCCTAACTTAGTGCAGACCTTTCCATATTTTAAACAAATATATTTTTACGATTGTACGAAGGCACTAGAATTACTCAATGTCACTTCAATAGATGAAGGTCGAACGCTGTGTACATCAACGAGCCAATCTTTCCACCGACATGTTTGGGAACTTAAAGCATAACAAACACAATATTATTACTTTGTTAGTTAACCGTTACGTAAACTACAGTTGGTACCTGGTTACTACCGATGGATTGTCAAAATGTCGTAAGAGTTGATCACGTAGCCCCGACATGCCCGATGCAACGATGGAGGCTGAGATTCCACGATTGCGCGGGAATCTGTCGCGTTTTGAAATATAAACAATTTCAAATTCCGAACGTCTCTACTTTTAATTGGGTTCGAAACTTTTCGAACGCCACAGAGTATTTATTCGAATCAGGGATTGAGTTGAATCTGGCTGACAATAATATATACCTATATAATCTTTAGAAAAAATATGATTGAACGCGTTCGATTCATTAGCTGTTTGATTGCACTAGTTACAACAACAAACAACCTTGTTACAGTTGTAAAATGTCATACTCGTGTTTGTGAATCGAAACTGGTTAGTAATTTCGGCAGCTAGAACGTAACGTTCAAATACTTTTCTCCTTGTAAACATCCTTCACCTTTTGTTTATTACACACAACTTTAACTTAACAATGTTCGAGAAAATGAGCACAGTAAGTTCCTTATTAAATAAAGTTGTTTTGTAACTTCGTGCTACCGTTCGAATGGAAGATTACCGAAGTATAACGACACAACATTTAGAAATTGAGCTGATAACTTTCGAAAAGATCACAGTTAATGTTTGACTGTGTATCTATACAATCTTTGTACAATATCGGTGCGTACGCGCCTCGTCCAAAGCAATGAACTTGTATGATACTTTCGAAGCCGGTTTCCGTATCAACAAACGTCAATTTATAGCTTAAATGATCTTCCGGAATAATCCTAAGCAACATCTATTTTATATGAAGCAACATAGGTTTTATTTTTAACAAAATAAAATCCTGTCAAACATTGTTTTGTAAAATTTAGTGATGATAAATAAATAAGTCAAAAACAGAAGTCGAATTTAAAATAAAAAAATGGTAATTAGGTATTTGTGTCGGTCGTTGCCCCCGCGATTGTGAAACAGCATTGCGCTCCGTACTGCTGGTGTAACCTCCATCTATCGGCCCTCGCATACGATCTATGCATGACGAAATATATTTTCAATATCTCACTATTGTGTCTGCAAGCGAAGGTCAATTGCATTCTTCTAGATCGGTCATTATTATATGATTTATTTAGTACGCAACTGTTTTTGTAACTCGTATCTTAAAAGAACGTTAAATATTCCGAGTAAGATATGAAATCAGCGCAAACGCATCGGCAGCGTAATTGGGAGATGAATCTCGCGTGGAGCGTGGCCCGGGGCGGTATGAATGAAAGCCGCTCACCAGCCTCAACTTGACAGTCACTTTGCTTGTCCGACTGCGCGAAACTCGCGAGCACATCTCTCGCTTCGGCTTCCATTGCTTTGTATGAGCCCCAACTGTTGAAGTTGATCTAAGCTAGCGAGCAATGGATAGTGCGGATATATATTGTGTGGTATAAAAGTGATGCGGTGCAAGCCTCTAAGGATATCGACATCCAGCGAACGAGTTTTTCCAGTCCGTATCATCGCAATATCACGGTTGTTATTGAAACTCGCGCTGTGGTCGCGCAAGGTAAGTGAGGCATATATCATTGGATGATATTTACTTTAGTCGCTCGATCAAGGAATGTGGTCTAGCTTTCGTTCTGTATGTACTGATTTGCTGGTAATTAATGTTTTTGGAGTATTGGGCGTGTGAGTGAATTTCGTTTAATACTCGCACGTGGCGGGGGTTAGAATTTCAGGAAACAAATGTTTGAATTGTTTTAATTAGGTTTTAATTAATGACAATTGGGACTTTGATGTAAACGAAACATGTTTTTTGTTACTTGTTATATATTGCAAATAACAGTGTTATTTAGAAATAAATGTGTTTATGAATTACTCCCTTCCGTTATTTTTTTACTAATAAAAATATTAAGTACATTTTTAGTAGTAGTAACCGCTTAAATAAACTTGTTAAAGAATGAGGCAACTAATTAAAGAATCCTAATCAATAAAACTAATGATAATTACGTAAAACTACATTCAAATATATTTTATTCTATGAATAGACTCGTAGCTCGTAGTCGTCAATGGTAGCTGCTACGGTTTTGCTACGAAAAGCGTAGGCTGCAAGACTTCGCACAAAGATGAACTTTGAACGGGTCAAAAAACGAAGTGGTGTGAAATACAATGGAATTGTAAAAACTTAAGACAAATTGTAAATAATATTATTTTGGAATAGTTAATTTACAATACTTCAAATAATTGTTTATTGATTTCTGTAACTTTTGCAATTGAAATTTTTTTCGTATCCTTCCCGCCAAATATTAGACACATATTGTTGCTTTTGTTAAATTAAAATTAATCGATGATCAGTAAAACTTAACGGCTGATAAGTTGTTTATTTTCGCTATACGAATACAAATATTTCACAAGCGTATAGAGTGTTACAAAAAAAAACTAAAATACAGCCCTTTACACAGCAAAGAAGTTAATCTATTAAAAAAACTACGTACTTTATTAAAAAATACAATATATTAAAGTGCGGGCTATTACTCAATACATTTTCTATTTAAATCCAAACAAAATCTCTCGATCAGTCCACGCATTCCGCTACCAATAACCTGTATTCTATAACTCTGTCAAATAAAGATGTTTCCTCTCCTCCCACGGTAGCTAAGCAGCGGTGATCATTTCTATTTGACCGGGTAATAGCCTCGAGAAGCCGTGTGAAGCTCCGGTTTGAATGTTTGCTCAATTTATTAATAAGAAGACGAATTGTACAACTGAATTAGTATTTATGTATTTTTGTAGGGGAAATCTGATTGTAACTGTTACACCCATACACAGCTAAAGTAATACATAAAAACTACCAAATTTATTGATAAAAATGTTTTTTTATGCAAAAAAACATAAAATGTTTGCAAGTTTGATGAAAAAGAATTGAATAAAAACAACAAACTAGATTTAAAACAAAAAAATATTTTTCTAAGAATATAAACTAGTTCCTCAGTGTAATAAATAGTTTAACATTAACTTTAATATTTGCTTAAATTTTTTGGCAATAAACCGCATCCGGTGTTTTCATTAATTAAGCCCAAGTTGTTAACAGCCCAGTTTATTAACCTGTATTACATTAAAGTTTACTGATTATCCTCATTAATTATTGTGCTATAAAGTATCTACGTCAACACTTACATTCGTTAATCTTTGAGATGCTCTGTCAGTGAATAACGATTGTAGACGCTTAAACTATCTGCCGACTACCTACCTATTTGCAAACACGCTTCTAGCTCGTAAACTATACCTATTTACATACGATGTGTTCAAGTGTGTTTGTGTTGCGTGTGCTCACGATGTATAACATTCTATTCGTCTATGTGTGAGTGCACTCGCACACAGACACATTGCAATAGCCAGAGATATGTTTTGTTTTTTTTTCTTATTTCGTTTGAAAATGGCGCGCAAAGGTGACTGACGATAATTGCTCGAATACCAAATAGTTTGCGAATTAGATCGCATATCGACATGAGCTTCGTTAGTTAAAACGTTTAATTTACGAGTGTGCTTAACGCGTACAAGCTTTAAAGTCCGGTTTTGCTGTTCCATTTCAAAGTTTGCTTTAAACAAATTCTCAACAAAGTAATTGCCGGTTTCGCGCCGTTTCGGCAGCACTTGCAGAGCGTGCGACACACCGGTAAATTAACGACTGTTAAAAACTTAATGACCACGTATGAAGATTTTAACACCCAACATTATGCAGTAGGAGGCGGGTCCTACATAAAATCAACATAAAACTTGTTCCTACGAATAAATCTTCGGCGAATTAATTTATTAGTGGATTTATAAACGTTCGCGGGACGTCGATTAGCTGATAAGTCTATTTGGTTTAAAATAATTTGTTGAAATTAGTGTTCGCGATGATGGAATAGTGATGGGAACGTGTCGATGTTTTTGTGGTTTCGAAATGACAATGGGTCGGTGGCACACGAGGTAAACCGAGTCGCTTGTAACTGTGAACTGGGCATTTGTCGAGCTTACCGTGTCAATAAACCTGATTCAATTCGAAAGTCGAAGACGTTACGACTTACATAAGCAGCCGACATGACCGGGCCCGGCATAGATCAAAACTTAACCATTCTCGAGCTATTAATCCGTGCTTTTTAATTACTAATGATATAGAGCATTTTTGGTTGATTTTGTAACCAGTTTGATTACACAAGTGTTTATTTCAAAGTTCAGTTGCGAGTAAATATGAGTGTTGAATGTTCGTTAGTGAGTTGGCGGTACACTCCGGCGCAGTTAGTCGTGTTCTCGACACGACTGAGATCTCATTGCGTTCAGTACAGTTATTCGCAAAACCGCTATTTATAGCAATTCTATAAGCAGGTCTACATTAGGCGCAGTTACCAGATCAATCATAGGTTACTGAAGCAAGTAGCTCGGTATACAGTTATGATAGATGTTGATTTAGATGCAATCGGTGTTTGTTTAATTTTTACACATTTATAATAAAACTAAGATACTTTATTTTATTTTTGTTTAATATTTACTTCAGTAAAAAAATCGTTTTCTTAAAAACAAAAAAATATTATAGCTAGTATAATTTTAAACGCAAGTACCTACTAACTCTAAATGCCAAACGTGAACGACGGTCAACGTGTTGTGCCTAAAACAGAGGTAATTTTTACATTTCGAATTCCAAAACGGGCGGTAAAACAAGATGAAATATCAAGTAATCGGACAAAAACTCTTTTGTCGGCTCGAGCAGATCAATAACTAGACAAAGGCCGAGTAAGATTGTAGTCGCTTCTCCGATCGGCCTCAAATACTTTACGGTGAGTTTATTAATTAAGGCGCCCCGACCTTGCAGGCCGCACATCCAAGGAGGTCGGTTAGCACGCGCGCGAGCGGGACGGCGAGCTGTCGGCGTCTCGCTCGCGCGCCGTCGGAGTTCCCCCCCGCCTCAGCCCCCGCGCGCCGTTTTAATCGTCTGACGTCTCCTCATTGACCTTCCGTTATCTGCGCCACGATTGTCGCCAGCTATCAACTCAACAGTTTTTGCGGTGGAGCCCGCCCCGCAATCTATCATGTTGTCTTGTAAGCGTGGCAATTTAGGCATTCATTGATGCTGCGTCTCACTTACATTGCGAGCTATGACAGCCGTTTTCCCGCCATTTTCAACACGGTGCTTTTATTTGAAAACATTTGTTATAGTATCGATTAGCGATTTAAATAAGTACCTTTATTTAAATAGCCATCGTAATCTTACACATAGTGAGATGACAAAACTTTTTATAAATGAGACAAAAACAAAAAGTCCCCACACAAAGTTATAAAAGTCGTTCAGTTGCTAAGCAATTATGGATGCTAAAAGGTGAATCTGCAGTAGGTATATCGGTATGTATAAATGACGTGTATCATACCAACACAAACACAGAGTCGCTAAGTAGCGTTCAACAATTACATGCGCGCTCGCGATCCGGGTGATCACTCGAAACCGCACCTTAAGCCTATTGTCAAACCGATTACAATAAACAAACAGGACAGACGCGCTTGGAATCTTGTCAAACAGGCGAGCTCGAGCGTTGACTTACTGTCGGTAGAGCATTTCAGTAACTCAACCGCACAACCGAAAATACACGTTAACTGGTTCCATTAGAGTCGAATTTCGAGTAACATTTCGAGCACAGGTAAAACACGAGCACCGTTCGCCTACGGCCAACGCACACAAGTGCAGCCGTCCGGTGTCATAAATAAAAGATTCCTATAGAAACAATTGTTGCATAGAGGCGAGTTAAAGCCTCAGTGAATGTGGTCGACTAATCGTTCTGCGCCGGAGTCGGGAAAGTAGGTGACTTGTGATTGACTGACACTCTTGTGAAACCGCCAGTTCGATGACATTACGCGATGCGTAACAACAATAACGCCCTTTTTTCTGTAGGCTGCTCTCTTTTATCTTCTTAGTTATGTACTTAAGTATTTCTTAACCACATTTTGCTATCATTTGTACTAAACATTCAGGCATACAAAAAGCAAATAATAATTCTTTGTTGTAAAATACTATTTCTTTACCTTTCAGCTAATAATATAATTATTACTCCAAGTGTATACAAAACCTTACCTCAATATAAATCATACAACCTCAGTATAAATACAACCTTTCTCATTTTTATCTTTAAAAAAACTCATCAGAAATATTAATATTACCATAAGGGTATTAAATTTTTTGAATTTTAATAATTAACATCGTTTCCCAACTCTACGGCATTCTTGTTCGGAGATAACACCGCTCTACTTAACCTCGGACACACAGACTTGGAAACGTGAAACAATACGGTACTGGAAAACCAACTGAACACTTCCCAAAACTTTTCCATTTTCAACTCTATTTCGAACGGCGTAAAGTCTCTTTATCGTCTCGTGGTGATCAACGTTTGTATATCACTACGATTTGTATACGAGTTTACACGCACACATCGGAACACATACGTACACTGTTAACTGTTGTGTATGTGTGTGTAGGGAAATTTATTGTACTTCGCTCTTTTCGTTCACCGTCACACGCTTGCCTGTAATTCACACTTTTGTATATATTTAAAAACATTTACTTACATATGACATTATCATTAATATTTAAGCTCATAACAGATGCTATCACTTACCTAGCATGGGAACAAAATTAACATTGTTAATTATTTAAAATTATTCGCTTTAATGAAGTTGCCACTTCATAAATTATGTTCCTAGATGACTATCATACCATTTCTTTAAACAATAATTTTGTCACCAAATAAATCACAAATAAATAATTAGTTTCCGGATTCTCGCTAGTAGTTTCACTCGGATACACCCGTATTAAATCATAAAACAATATGTACGTAATAAAAAGCGAGTTTGAAGAGAAAATGTGTCCATATTTAAATTCGTGTGATATTAAATGAAAGTTTCGACAACGGATGTAAGTGTGATGCGTGTTTTTTAAATTATGCTAAAGATTTTTTTGTTTCTTACTTTCTTGTAAATTACGTAAGTTAATTATCAGACAAAACGTTCATTTAGATGAAACATCTGCGCCGGAGTGTTTTTTATTTGTTTTAATAAGGTGGCAGCGACTAGGAAGTTGAATGGTGTATACGGAGGCGGTAGTAGCACTATTATGGAGCTGTTTTTCCGCATTGTACACTGACTTGACGTTGCAACTCTCTTTAAAGTATTTATAAATAAGTATGACCTTTCTGCACTTTCGCATGTTATTAACAATATATAAATAATATTTACTTAATAAACAAAACATCCTGACTCTATTATTCAAATTGGAAACGTTTTGTTCCTTGGTATTTTAATAATTTTCTTCCTTTTTTGTTTTAAAGCAAAAAAAAAACATTTTTACAACATTTTCTTCGTGTACGGATAATTTATTTTAAATCCACAGAAACTATTTAACCAAAGTCACAGGTATCTTATAATTCATTTAACTACCTGCTCCAATAAAAAACAATAAGTACTTATAACCAAGTAATTACGAAGTTTTATCACGTTTGTTTTTGTGTGTAGCTAATTCAACTTTAATGATCTGCAGGAATTAAATAAGTGTAACATAATGGCATCATATTTTGTATAATTCCATGATATTTTACATGATTGATTTAAAATAATATTATGTTTACTCAAATAAATATGAACTTAAATAATTCTTAAGTGTAAAGATAGTATATAACATTGAAATAAAATAAAATAATAATCGTGTGTCTAACAAACTTTAAAGTGCGTTAAAACGTAAAATTCAAGTGGTTTTGAGCGTGCCAACCACTACCGGATAATTAACATAATTTGCTATGTTTGTTTTAAAATTCGACACATAGGTATAACTAGTATATAGTTTGAGGTAACGAAACCAGCCTAAAACTAAAAACCAGTTGTTGTATAACGAGTGTGATTACATCAAGAGACGGACCTCGAAACAATGTGCCGATTGGCCAAAATTATGGCCATTTTCAAATTCCGAATTTCATTTTTGACACATTCCAATGTGAGTGGCCAGTACGCGAAAGAGGTTATGCTGATGACATTCAACCTCTATAGTACCTATAATTATTGAGAAAAATAAACGCCAACATATCACGATGAAACATATAAAGTCAAAGTTGACAAAATTCATAACCTGTCACTGTTAGTAAGAAAAGTTGATTAATTAAACCAATCAAAACCAAACTTGTCAATACTGTCATAATAAAGTGTTAAATGATTTATAATAACAACTGTGTTAGCAGTAAGTCGGATCTACGTTTACAAGGTCTCAATGCGTGTGCGCAGTGAGATCATACGTCTGTTGTCACGATAATGATCTGTGTATAATATGATCTCTTTTTCACAATATTGTAAGTAGACCCTTTTTATAAAATGACCCTATATATACATAATTTAAGTTGATAACTGAGACTACGTTTGCTATACGCAATTCAATTTCGTATAATTGACAATATTTCGGCGTGATTGAGGTTGATATCAATGATTTACATTAAGTTGTCGTATTGATTAACAGCGCAATCGCGGCTCGGTTGACTATTTTATTTGTTGTTCTTTTACGCGTCTTGAATTAATTGGCCACCCAAATGTGCATAAAAGAATTCTTGACGTATTAACTGCTGAAAATATGTGTACGTTACTTTATGAAAAAAAAAAACAAAGGAATCGAGATAAAAAGAAATAAGTAAAAAGATTAGGTATATAAAAGTTACGAAATACTCTTTATTGTGCTTGTTTAGAAACTTACATAGGAATCACAACAAACTTACATTTATTATAGGAACTAATTCCTTTCATTTCAAACTTTAAAGGAAAATCAACACTTTTCTAGATTATTGCGTGAGTTAAATGCCTTATAAAAATGTTTAACCACTGATCTGTTTTATTTTTAACAGTAAAAATTAAAACTATAGAACGACTGTAACTTAATCCGTACTGGCCAGTTTGCAAAATTCATCTTGATATAATTCATTTTTGCTCTTAACTGGGCAAAAATAAATATCCTTTTAAGGCGCTGCTGTGAGATTCAACGCAATGCGTGGTGCGCGATTTCGTGTCATGCATGTCATAATATTGCAGTTAACATTTAAGTCAAGGAATTAAGCGATTTAACTCGTTGTCAGGTTGTCAAGTTAAAACTTCTACATCTGCAAAGACTGCAGTTAAAATTTACTTTAAAAAAAAAAAGATTTATATATTAATTTCATGGTTTGTATGAGTTTCATACATACTTATTTCTCGTGATTATTTATTTATTAGTTTTATTGGTAGAAATGAACATAATAAACGCTGTAAGTGTATGTCCGAATCCAGTAGCTCGTAGTGCGACAATGCTATCAGAAATGGCTCGCGAACCGGTGCTTCAGGTTTGAGTTGGTCGCGTGCTGCGTGCGCGCACCTCACTGAGGACTTAACTGGATCCACGTATTTATGTATCTGTAGACGGATTAAGAATTTGAAGCGAAAAGATATGGGTGGTAAAATTGGGGGGATATGGTGAAGTTGGTCAATTGTTTTGGTGACTTGAAACGAATAGTTGTAAATATATTGAACATCACTAAAAATACTTTTGATTGACTGACACGTTGCAACTTGAAGGGAAGTGAAATCGGAAAAACAAAGAAAAAAGTAATAGACAAAAACATTTGAAAGCTCTAAGCGAAAAATAATATAAACTTACATAGTGAATAAATAAATATTATAGTAAGTGTTGAAAATGCTATGTTTATTCTGCAGCAACATTGACAAAACGGGGTTAGGAATGAAAGTACGCGTAAATGCACATGCATCGAAATAGCGAAGCTTATGACCGATAGTTTTAACACAAATACATCTGCTTTTAGAGAAATATTTGGGTTGGACAAGTATCGATAAAAAGTTCTCGATATTTAGTAAAAATACACATAAATGTCCTAAAGTAATCTTCGTATTTGTTATGTCTGATAAATGTTCCTTTACAGCATATATTCATCAGGTAGTTTTGGGAACCGTCCCTTAAGACCTCTTAAGTGGTTGATGTAGGGTAACTTATATAGCATAGCTTTTAAATTTTCAACTTGTAGTAATTTGAACTTTTAATCAAAACAACATAAAACTTTAAAAATTCAACAAAATTAAAACGAATAACTATTAAGTTATTTTGTCTCAAAAATCTAAATGAAAATCGCCACATTATCATGTTAATAAGTGCGCGAAACGTTAACATAAGTATCGATAACATCAGCCAACCCTACTTTAGTAATTTACAACTAAATGTTCAAATTATAGTTGTCGTATATGCGCACGAGTGGATTGTTGGATGCATTGCAAGTGACCTCAGTACTTGTCACCATGGCGCATTGTCATCACTTAACTACATATGAACAGGCTGTATTGAATTATAGCAATATTAAACCATATGCCATTTTTCTTGTATGATTAATACAAATTAGAAAATAATTAAGTAAAAATTTGAAAAGAATGTGATAAGAACGGGATCATTTAAAGTGGCGGTGGTATCAATTAAGAAATTAATAGTAATACACTAAAAAATACAAAAAAAAACATCTAGTTGCACGTATGAGCCATACATTCAAAAACTTTGTGATTGCAATAAATCTTTAAAAAACACATTAATACGAAAGATTGTTAATACTAACGCCATTAATTTTTGTATGCATAAAATATCAATTTTTCGTCTATTTCCGACTTCTAGCTGTCAGCATGAATAAAAATTACAGGTTTATCAAACATTCATGACAATTTAATAGTTTTGGCTGTTCGATGCTTGTTGATAATATCTATAGCTTGTTCCATAGCTCCGTGACGAACTAATGTTTTATCAAAGTTTCGTTCAAATGTCGTAGGATTATGAAAAATGCCAGCTAGTACATTTTTTCAAATATTACGCAATAATTTCTTATCCTTTTCTTATATAGATCTATAATCATTTTAGTTTAAAAATGTATAAACAATAATTATTATTAATAGTGTAAGAGCGGAATATTTTCTAAAATACTAAGTAAATGCTTAAAATGAATCGATTTCAAAAGAATCGGCATAACATTTGAAGTGCTGCGATATTACTAATCTAATATACTGATCAGCAAATGAGGTTATGTTACCTACCTTACAAGATTCAAGAATGTAGACAAACATTATATGAACCAAAGAGATACTAGTTGCGCAAGAGTACAGTATATCATTCAGTTTGAGTTCAGAATTACACAGTAATAAATTAGATGACCAATTTAGGTAGCTAGTCACAAAATCACAGCAAGTGGAAATCAGTTTTTTAACTCCCCTTAAGTCTTAGTAAATTAATTTATTAGTATTTAGTCGCATTTTAAATTAAGAGTCTAAAGCAACCAGCTTTTTGTTAGTCTACTATTTCTAATTAAGGTTTAGTGTGTCGTTTCTAAACATTATTTGTTAAACAAATATTATTGATAGTTTACGAAGTTTCAACCTTACATTCACTGAGTACAATTCATATCTTAGCAAATGGATGCTTAATGTGTATTTCGTACAAAAGCGTATTGGTAGGTAGGTGTCTAATGGTGTGAGCGTATTGAGGGCGAGTTGACCTAGGAAAGGTAAATGCCTCTATGTTGCACCGCCGTGGACTGTGTAACCAATAGAGAGAATATCGTTTTTTCTTTCGTACAAGATGTTATTTCCAACGGGAGAGACATATGAAGCCTAGGAATCTTTCAAATGGCGCTTGTAAGGAAGTGGCTACCCTCTTCTGTCAAGTCTTTCTTAGTATCTTGACAATGAGTAGGTACATAGTATTTACCAGTGCCGAAGACCCTGGCTTCTTAAATATTGTACTGCATAAACCTTAAACCTTACAGTTTTTTACGTCTACGTGTGTTCTCTATTGGCTATGTGGTCTGTGTGCGGTGGTTAGGCGCAGGCGAGAGGTGTCGCCGCGGTGAGGTCCATAAGTTACTGGATGTTTCTCCCCTATTAAAGAGTTATAAAATTACTCTATTACCTGTATATACGACTATGAACTAACGTACTTGTATAGTTTAGTATGTTATGATTTTATATAAAAAAATGACATTAGAATTACCACGTCCACGAAAACTAATCGATGGCGTATTAAGTATTAATATCTTTGCATGTTGTGTAATATGTACGTTTTTTTTGTTCTATTTTGACATACAAACAGTTATTGTGGCAACAGTACTCTATGTAAGGCTTGGGTCGAAGCAACCTCTCTAACTCGACCCCGAAACTAACACATACATTTGCCAATACAATGTCTCCGTATGATAATGTATTTACAACTCAAAACGAATCACTCACATTTAAAGGTTCAATATAACCTAAATATGGACCTTAAAGGTTGCGCGAAAATAATTAGCTAAAAGATAGATACTATCAATGTGCACGTTAGCTCTATCACGACCACACGAATAAGTAATTAAATAACTTAACACAAGTCAATTACCTTTATGCTTTATATTTTCTGCAATTAATATTTTATTGAATTTTTACACGTGTACCTAATATCGAATTGTATTGTTAATATTTTAAATATTTGATATAAGTTATGATTAAGCAAACGGTTCAGTTCAAATTGGAAAATCTAGCTCGAATTGGATTGTTTTTTTGTTTAATCAGTTTCTTCTTTACATTCATAAGTATCAGAACAACACGCCTTTGTCATTGCATAACAGATGTGCAAATGTCGGACGGGTTACGTTCATAACGCGATTACATTCAATGAAAGTTGCTACAGTTATTTGCATTTCACCTTTGCTTTCTATTTCACTATAAATTAGAAGAGAAATTTATGTCAATTAGTGGAACTTATAATGCTTTCGTTTATCTCAATCACTGATTACTATTGCGATGGGAGTGTCTCAAGGTTCACGTTTTGGTCCCATTTTGTATAAAGTGGTTAATCGTCCTAACAGCGTCAGCTGTGTCGTTGAGAGAATAATACGTTCATCTATATATAGATTCGGAATAAAAATGATCCCCACTTCATTGACACCGGACCAGCTAAGACATGCGAACTGGTAATGGTAAATGAAGCAAAAAACCATCTCAAGGTGCATTGCGTGCGATGCGCGGACGCCGATATGGCAAGGTCGGTTGGTACGCGACATATCAACGTAATCACTTTCACTATACGTCTTACCAAATGCAGCGTGGAAATAAAGAGGCTAGATGTGATTTAATGAGTTTCAATCAGTTTTGGTAAATAAAATAAGCACGTCAGGCATCTTTATTTAATATTCATAAAGACAACAATTAAAATTATATCTTACTAAAAATACAAAAATCATTGTATTACTTGCAATTGCTAATGCTGTATTTCATTCAATTAAATTAGTTTTATTTACAATAACTATAGGTGAGCATAAAAATTTTGTTTCTATCAATTATGCCTTATTGTTCCATTTAATATTCATTATTTCCCTTATATTTTTGTATATCGATGTATTTACCTACCTCATCTAGTATTGTAGATCTGTCCACCAGTATGGGCTCAGTTCGCTTCCTCGCATCACACGACGCTAAATTCATTTCAGTGCAAACTGTACTGCGCTTTCGAAACATTGCTCACGTAACACCCGCTTCAAAGCACGAAACACACGTTCATACAAAATAATACCTGTCTAAAGATTGTATTGTAACTGTGTTTTGCAACTAATTGACCACTCCCGATGATTCTGAAGCGTGTGATTTTTATATGGATCTTGGGTCTGATCGTTGCCTAACGCCCATTGTTGATATTGGCTAGGATGTAACTCAAATTGATTGCGTCAATTGAAGGTAGTCGCAAGTTTTGGCTTCCCGTTGTTTGAGGTCCAGTTTCGTTGAGCGTAGGATAGTAAGTAATAGCTTAAGTGTTACGGTTATGATTCTGTTTATCCAGTGAACAATCGCTGCATCGCTCTGCTTGCGTCGATACGGTACAACACAACTCAAATCGCTCAATCATACGATAGGATAGCAACTAAAACATCACCATATCCGCATCGCACCGGTTCACCTTTGTAGGTATGTATTATATGTAGCCTGAGTGTAAATATAGAACGATAAATGCATCTCTAACTATAAAACCGCACTCGGGAAGTTCAATTTTCTAAAAACACGTGACTAATATGTGAGTACTTGTTTAATAACAACACGTGTAACCTTCAGTATGAAAAGTACATCTTACTTAACGTTTCACGGTTTGGCTTTTACATCATTTTAGAAAGACTTTATACCTCAATACTTTTAGGCTTTTTTTGTAAAGTAGGTGCTATAGTACCTACTTACATCCATGGCCTCCTGTGTACGTAACTGCGATAGTGGATAATCCACCTGCAATGCTCACATGACTGCCTTTCAAAAAACAATTCATTCAATTAGATTCAATTCCGGGAAAGGAATTGTAAAATGCATTGGAATAAAACAATTATTGAAGTAAAACACCGCCATTCACATATGTTTTCTTATTATTCAATGCTTCTTTTAAGAATAGTTATCACGAAACGGAATGAGTACAATAACATATCTTTAAATTTCATTACCCTTACATGAACATAAATATATAATGAAAAGCGGTTAGATAATATTACTTTATATAAAACCCATTTTAGTGACGATGGTACAGCGCAGGTACGGTAAGCGTGTAAAAATCACTCAACTGACGTGTGCTCATAAAATTAAAAACCGATAACAAAGACGTAAAAACTAACTTGTAAATGCGTACACTTTCAAAGCTAATTTCTATAAATTAACTATATTTCACGTCATATAACAACTTCTTCTGAAAGCGAATAAAAATGGAAATAGTCATTGCCGAATTCAAGAGCTAAATCAATGACTGCTCTGATTAAAAAATATTTGTAATTCATTAGACCCCAATGTCCTCTAAACGTCAAACAGGTATCAAGCGCTTTGATGCGCACCGCGACTGCGTCATAAGCCCGAATTGTCCAAACAGCCGAATGACCTCATACGGTCACATTCACATTCTTACCTACCAAACGTTGCTCAGCCAATGATGGACGACGCTTGACATCCTTTGTCCAAATTAAAACAAAAACCATTGCTTGACTAACGCGGCATCAGGGATTTCCTTAAAAACTCCTAAGATAAGGAACTCAGTATGAAACATTATGTCAATAACCGTTTGTGTTTTTACATTTAACCCGAATACTGTGAATCAGAGGTTTGGGTATTTTCAAATTATATATTGTTTAATTAGATTAGATAAGATATAGGCAGTTTCAACGTCAATTTTTGGACCAAAATAGTGTTGTTAGCTATCAATATTATTGTATCTAATACTTCCTTACACGCACGTCAATCACTCGCTCGTCTTCCTTATTTTTATATGTTATTAAAAACTAATACAGTTTTAAATTCTTTTTGCTATCTTGTTAAGAGAATAAACAGGTGATAAAGTGTGAATGACATCTCTGTCTGGTAATATAATCGCAGCAGTGTGACGGTCACTTTGATACGTTTGTTTATTCGCGTCGCTAACTTTGCCGACTTCGCACTCAGTGTGTTTGAGTTGTTTACTTCATCTCGAGACGAGTTAACTGCTGGATTAATACCATCAACAGATAACAACAGATTGGCATTATTGTCAATTGTTTTCGATACTTCGCATGCATCAGTTTCATTAACTTTATCTCTTAAGCATTGGCTTGTGGTGAAATGTCACAGTTGATTGTTATTCTGGCAAGTTCTTTTGTTTTTTGTACGGATAGCATTGTTGTACTTTGTATTACGATCGGAGCCATGTTTACATGTAGACAATACGTCACTATTACTAGTTTAACTGTGACAAGGACATGTACGCTCGATATACCTATCAAGTTATTCAAATGCACTTATTTTAAACGCAAATATGACAGCTCAAGCTAATTCCATTTAGGACGAGGCAATTCATTCAGTACTTGTATTAAAAGTGCGATAACCATTGCGTCATATTTTGTTACATAAATTGGCGGTTCTGACCAAAATTTTAATACTAAACTATGCCTAAGAGTATCGTGTGAGGCATTTTTACAGCCTTTATCATTAGCCTTAGCTTCATTTACGTTTAACAAACTAATCAGTGTCATTCACAATTGAAGTTGCATTAAACAGTTCTATTTTAAGACGCATCTATATTGACGGAAGGTGAAACAAATAACATCATTACTCCTCTATTGTGTGATTGCGTGCTATGTTCAATGTCAACCAAAGTTGTGTATGTATGTAGATGTGTTAGATTAGTGATGTGCTTATTATATTATTTATAGTTTGATCCTATGAGCACGTTGTTCACTGTAGATGCAAAATTACTACTGGTTTTGTTAAGGTTGTATTTTTTTATATAGTACAGATATATATAAAAATAAACTTATTTTGGTCTTAGTTTTGGCCTTGAACAAACTTTAATAACTTGGTCGTTTCTAACCAGTGATACAAACCATTTCCGATAAAATTATTCGAACTGTCAGGGAATCGATATTAATCTTTGATCGCTTTTACCTTTTACCCAATATATAGCAAATATTGGAAACAGCATCCGACATTACGTGACCATCATTTTAATGTATTACGATTTTCTTATCTGTACATATAAAAGGCATAATGACACGTCTGATATTTAAATCAGTCTAAAAAGACTAAGATATTAATAAAAAACTTTTTTTAAAAATAACAGTACATCCTAAGTTTCCTGTCTGAGATGAGTAAATTTTCACAATAAGTTCTGAAAAAAAAAAAAGTAACAAATTAAGTGTTAAAAGTAACAGCCTTATAGTAGTTGAGACCATAAGTTAACACCGCTACTTCATAAGCAAATGTAGATACATAGCTAAGTGACCGGGTTGTCATACTTACAATGAGGTTAACATCTAGCCCAGTTTAGGAGATCACTGAATTAATATATTCGTAATGGGGGTTCGGCCTTCTGAAATCGGCCGTGTTATAGCAGAAATCGCGGCGAGTACCACGCATGCGTCGCGACCGAATCCAGCTTGGTTCACCTACATTCCTGCTTTCCGGAGGAATTCCACTTCATTGATAACAATACAGACGCTATGATGTGAAGTACTGCCCTAAACGTTAATTTGGGTAATCTGCCCATGGTCACTTGATTAGAGTTGGTACCTATCTAATGTGATAAGCTTGTAGGAGGTTTTGACAATGTCCTACTTTGATTGGATGCTAATTTTATATCCTTCCAGATAAGAAATTTACGATATAGACTAAAAATACCCACTACCCAATAACAAAAACACAATCTGTGTTTGAAAACTTAACCGAGTCTGAATTAAAAAAAAATGCTCGTGATAAATATATTTATAAGGAAATCATTTCTTTACCAACGAATTTCTAAATAACTATCTGAACTAAAACCGCACGAAGGTAGTCCTAGTCTAGACCACTAAATACAAACGTCTCGTGTTAAGACAATAAAAACATTTGAAATAAAGAACCGATATGACACACGAGCTACAAATTTAAATTCAAACACCGAACACGAACGAACCCGTTTGTATTTACGAATACGAATGATTCGAATCCATGCATGTGATATGATACTAGCTTCGTAGTTAGGAGCGTAATTGCGAACCGAGGACATGGTGATTAGCTGAACTAACCCGACCGGACTTCAATCTATGTAATACTGTAATTACAAATAAAAAACGATTTGAATGACACAAAAAACACTCGTGTGTTGGTTTTCGATAGTCGGTGTGTATATCGAGACAAAGGCTTGCCAATTATTCCACCTGCCCCCGCCACCTGCACCGGCTGCTCTTTTTATTTATTTCAACGCCCGGTGATATTTTTATTCTTTGCATTTTGCCTCCGAATGCTGGCCGAGTGAAACTCGACAACGTATACCTATGTTTTACTCTGTGCGCGCCTGTACAGCATTAAAGGTACCTATACGTAAACATAGAAAGCAAGTAGGTCGCAGTCACTATCGAACGAATTAATATACTCGACAACTAGTTACCGACATTTTCTACCCTGATCTACTATGCTGTTAAGAAAACATAAGTAGTGCTTCTTAGTTTTGTTAATGTACGTTGTTTTAATACCAAAATGAAGTTGGCCTTGAAAATCATCCAAATAAAATTAACATAAAATATGGCAGCCGAGTTCGAAAACTTTAGGTAGGTACTCAGATTTACAAATTGCGATATTTCTGCGTCCATACAAAGAAAGAGACCATTCTCAAAAATGTGCGTCATAAAACACATCTGATAAACAAAATAAATGCAAAAGTCCCGAGATATCCCAGACATGTAGCGTCGACGAATTGGCGCGGGTCATCGACCCCAGGCCGTCATCGCAAAAAAAAACATCAGAAAATCTCCGAAGAATCCACAATATTCTCGCTTTTTAATTGCGAAATCAACGGCCAAGCGATAAGTTTCAAGAGAAATGTCCCAAAAATGTGCAAGCAAATGTCTCCATGCTAAAATTACAGTAACGGAACCTACATATTATGAGATTTATAATGAACACAGTGCATGAAATAAACTCAGTTCGAGATACGCAGGTAATCCTTACGGTAAAACCCGAATATTTGGGTTGCCTACAATACAACCGTGGTTCGAGAACTTGTGATTAATTTATTGTTTTAACAAAACACTTGGAAGTTCGTCTGATCCGTCCGTACGCAACTTTCCATACATGGCCATTCTCCTAGCATTAGCATTGTAAAAACATGTAGATATGGTCAGCGTGGCCTAAAGAACTGCGTCATTTGCATGTTTAACAAAAAGCGGATTTGTCTCTGTCAATTGATGTATGACACTGTTCCGAAGCTGAAGTCGCCATGAAAATTCATTGATTTCTGTAATAGTAAATTACTTTGACAGATATTAAAATGTAGGTAAATGTACATGGCTTTCTGGGGTGGCAGGTGATATTGATCCAGCAAATAGCAGGGCTGTTATGACGACCCTTCAAGGTCCGGTCGTGGAAATGTAGTATCATGGTCAAATGCTTGTTAATCATAAATTTAGAACTTCGGCTTTGTTTCTTTTCGTGTAAATATAACCAATGCATTTAAATTTCAAAATAAATTGATAATTTGGTTCAATCGACCTTTTGACATTAAGTCTGATAACAATTACCAATGTAAATTGAGTTCAACTGATTTTATTTATATATTTTATGAATATTGCTTTATTGAATGTCAAAACTCATAATCCAGCATTACAGAGTTGTATACTGAAACACATTTTCACTTAAAGTTTTTTTCTGAAAAGTGAAACAAGATAAAATATCCCTAAGCATACAAACTCTTATGCAGTAACATAATTTCATAACAATGTTACACCTCCACTTGCTTCCTAAAAATACGATGATGATTTAACAAAACCCCATTTTGGCGAGGAGCATTAATCATCGCACCTGAAATACGCGATTATTTCGGACGATTTTGAATGAACCCACGTAAGGTATTTAGAATACCTGGCCAGCTCCCAACGATCCCAGTAAATAGAACACAAGTTGAGACGATTTCTTATTAAATTATCACAACACGTGATCTCTGCAGCGAAAGAGAAGAAAAACAAACACTATTTATAGAGACCATCGATAAAACAAGGATAAACGATTACCAGAAAAAAAAACGAGGAAGGAAAAAAATGATTTTAGAAAACTGATGGCCAATTTTTGTATTGTTGCAGACATAAATCAATCTATGATCAGGAAACTAAGCTAGTTTAATTCAGAAAAAACACTGAAGCTTTCGGTCAACAGAAAAAAATAATAAAAATATATTAAAGCTCAAAGCATAAAATGAAGTTATTAGTTATTTACTTGATTCTAAAAAGGGTTTTAAATCTTTTTAGTAGACTAATTGATGTTATTTGCCTTGAATATCTCATTGATAAGCGTATAACATAACAAAGTGAGACTCTTCCGTTTATTTTAAAGTGTTACTACGATCATATCATATTTTATTTTTTTCCCAAATTGGATCGAAAAGCAAAAGCAATCCATTAACGATCATTTATTAACCTTATTTAAGTTAAGCCGCTCATAAATTGCGTTTGGTTAAACTGCTAGGGAGTATGAACTGAAATTTAAAAATACTGTTACAATGTGAGTGGCGTGTGCGACCCTAAAGTTACGCTTTCGATGACGTTTCGTCGATTATAATTAGATCGCTCATGGCGCTATGTATGGTACAAGCTGTAAGATTAAATACTTTATTTATACCTTCCTAATTAAAAAATTAAAAAAATGTAAAGAATATGATTCCATATTTTTATTCCTTTGATTAATCAAATACGGAACTATCAAATACCTACAGTGATATACAGACTGAACAGAACATTTCTATTTTCACAAAACTTTTCTTACATAAACTTTTCATTATTCAAATATCTCTAAAACAAATTTGACAGAATATGATTGACCCAAAAGTAGTTGTTCAAATCGCTGTCAATTGACATAATGCACCGGAGCTCGGCCGCGCTACACATGTATGCACGCCACGCGCACGCGCGAACTCGGGAAGTGGCAGATGCGCAAGAGTCGGCCGCGGGACGCCACCTATACCTGCCGCTAGTGACGTAATCACGACATCGATGAACATCCTTACTTGGTAATTAAAAATTTAGAACAAAAAATGCCTTTTCAAATCATCAAATTGGTATTTGTGATTTGTAATTAAAATTTGGCAATAAAAATGTTCACGTCTTTGTCAACTCAAATTGAGATTCACAATTATTTAAAACTACTCAGTAAATTCAAAACAAAAAATGTCAAACAATCGGAAAAATATTCATGACCTTTAAATTGGCACGTCGAAAAAAGGACAGATTCGTTTTAAAATTCAAGGTTGTTTTTTTACTGTAAAATGAGATACTTCAATTCTGTATGAATATGCAAAATATAAATGTAAGTTGTAAAGTGACGATGATATAGCATTAAGTAAGATTATCGATATATTTGTCGATAAAAGTAAATACAGCTCTAATGTTGCATATGTGCGTAGGTACGGCTATTTATTTATTAGTTACATATCGCGTTGTCCTTGAAATACATTTATGTAGTCTCTAGTTAAACGTTAATTGTTTAAAAATAACTACGACTAGTGCGCGGGAGTTGGTAATTTTATTTTTCAATTTCAATACTGCTACAGCAGCTTCAGGGTTACAATAATGAGGAAAATTCTAATTACCTACTCTATATTTATCTACGAACATCGATAAATTCTGTTTACAGCTCTTTTCGCATAGTAAATAGGTAAGTATTTCATTTTTTTACGTTAACATTGGTAACACCATTATTATGAATATTTATAACACTTCTTGTTTTACGAACCGGCATGTTATATTGAATTTAATTACAAACGAATTCTATATTGAGAAATCCAAAATGTAGCTCGACTCTCAAGGAGATCGCTTTATACTATTTTTACAAATAGCCTAGATAGACCAGACTGTCAAAAGCTGGGTGCACCAAAGATAATTCTATTGAAATCCAGATAAAAATAAAATTGGTTTCGTACGCGTAAAGTCGACGTGCTAAGCTTCACATGACGAATTCAAAAATAGATAATCATTCGTAACCGTCGAATCTATAATATACAGTTGTATGTAGAGTTTGGAATTTGTGTCATATTGTGTAGGGTGTAAAATTGATATTTGTTTGTATAGGAATAAATTTGAAGCTGTATGTGTTCTTTGGTAAAGGGCAGAAGCAATGTGTCGACATGTGCCGACTGCCGAGTCACCGCAATGCGGCAACGTTGCTCCTATGTACTTACAAACTGTATCAAACAACCGCTCTCACACTTCACTTCACTTTACTTTTAGCTTAAAAATATGCACGTGCTATCTTTTTATTGTATTTAACATTGCTAAGCAATTCTTCTAACTTAAAAGTACAAGAAATACGAACTCAAACGATTAATTAATTACGAACTACTTCGTCAATACACCTGACCTCCAATTAGAAACATGTCCGAAAACTCGAGTAATACGATTTGCTGCTCGCTTTAAGCCGCCTTAGTAGTGAGATTCCTTTAAACAGTATATAATAATAGATATAGTAAGTGCGTCTGTACGTGGGTACCTGTCTGAGGTCAGTTAACGTTCCGCGCCTAGCCAGGGTTGAACGACATTGAATTTAACATCTCGCGCGCAGCGAAATATCTATCTATGGCTGTCCGCTGCTTTTGTATAAGGAAGGTGATAGTTTGACTCACTTCAACGCAGACAGATACAGCCGGTTCATGCTAATTACGAAGCTATAAACTCCTAACGCGTTAGTCCACGCAAGATTCTCTGTTACCATATCTATAGTAATATTCCCACCTAAATATGTACTACTAACGTTTGTTCAAAGATATTGAACGAGTCTAAAAACCCGTCTTCAGTAAATCAAATCGTCTGTCGAGTGACGTGACGAAATCGCTTCGTTTTGTAGCGTTCTACCAATTCGAACTCAACGGATGTATAAGATTATAATTAGGACTGTATTTCTGATTCCGAACGAACTCAGTATGGCGGGCACTCTCGAATTCCGACTGAGTCATTGTGCTCGATCTTCACTCTTTATTTTCGTTAAACACTTAACACGGTGCGCTTGAGCATTGTTTTTACCGAGTTGCAATTAAATTTGTCGTCGATGCAACGGTTAATTGTTTTCGGATGCGCCAATATTGAGGATGCACCGGCGTTATCGAAGGTTTTTTATCACTTAACCAAATAAATACTTAATAATGTCATGTAAACAAGTAGGTTTAGCTAATCATTGAATGTAGGTAACTATGAAGTCATATTTTAGCATGAATAGAGAACAATCATCCTGTCAATGAGTAATAAATAGTTATTTAAAATACACAAAGGACAGGCCTTTGATAAATCGTGGTTTACATGAAATGTCAAATATAATATCTGTGAAGTACGTTGTGCTAATTCATACGCAAGCAGTGCTCGGTTTGAAAGGACTGGACTTAGGTAAGCATGTGACTGCCTGACCTTAGATTTCTTAATTCTTGAGAATGTCTTATAAGGTATTATTTAGTGTATGGGTTTCTATATGCCGTTATTTTTAACTAAAACGAGTATTAGTTTATAGTCTTTATAAAAGAATGAAAATAGAACACATATACAAAAGTAAAAAAAACACTCAGCCAAAGAAGCTAATAAAACTTAAATTTCACCAGCAATTTGCAAGGAATTACAGATATACATAAATACACGCACACAGGCGCAAGCGCATGAAGAAAACGAGGCTGGTGCGCGCGCAGCTTCGCGACATATTTCCCGAGCGAAGCGCGAAGCCTGAACTGGTTTGAGATTAAGGGCCGTAAGGACGGACCTCAGCGAAATTTCATTTACTGGATATTTAAATGTGGAACATGAACAATTATAGTTAAAGATAAAATAAGTATAAAAATACTTTGTTGCTAAATAAGGTTATTTTGGTTCCGCAAGTATTATGAGTAGACCTGTAACAATTGTAAAGATAGAAAGTACCTAATTTAAGTATGCCGTTCGTTCCAGAATGCAAGCAATATTAAATTGCAGTTTTTAGGGTTACTCAGATAGCATAGTTTAAATTGTATCTAACTTACCTTAATCCGTTTTTTTAAGAATCATACTAGTATATTATATAATATTTGAATCCAGCTACTGATATGTTTCTGTTGACCGTACAGGATTGCAAACGTTCGACAGATCGCAGTTCCAACACACACGTTGGATGTTGCAACACTATATCATTTACACTCACAACTAAATATTATTTGTAAAAAAATGTTAACGCTGCTGATCCAGGCTCGGATGCAAAGTGAGGAATGTAAAAGCTTTCATTTATGGCTGCGTTTAAATAAATAATAACTTTCCAGTTTTACTAATAGTAAAATTAGTTAGTAAATCCTTAACTTTTATGTTACAGGTAGCGAGGTTAATAGACACTGCTTTGGTGGATTTATCAGTTCTTCGATATAGAATAGGTAGATAAAAATCACGGCCAAGCAAAATTCTAACTTGAAAAACTTTTTTATACCTGACTTACAAATGCCGCGAGCATAGATGAGATACGAATGTAGCTCTTACCTTGTGAATTATGTAAATTGTGATTTTAAAACAATTATAAAATATTTAAATTAAAGATGTATGCTTAATTTCAATTAGCAAACATAATAGAATCAAACAGTAGATGAAATAGTTTTTAAAAAGTTTAAATTTCTTTCACGATACACAATAAAGCAAAAGTTTCTAAAAAGTTTTTTTATTAAATTCCTTAATAAAGTACAAAACTTTAAAACTTCATTGTATGTACCAGAAAATATTTAGAGGTTTAGAGTGAGCAACTGTGATACACCAAGGAGGACAGAATGATTGCAAGACGCGTTACAGAAATAAACGCAAGCGCAGTTTACGATCCTTGCCTCGACGCAAACACGAAAATCGAATTCAAGCAACGTCATACCACTTTGTTGATCGATTTCTGTAATACGCGGAATAACCCAGGATTATTGGCGTGAGCCCCAGACTAAAACTGAAGGATAATGTAACTGTAATTGTTTAACGTATTTTCTCGGACTTCCCATCATACAATAGATAAATAATATCATAGGAAGATAGATTTAGTGATTTGAAATATATATTTTTTATTTGAGAGAATAAATTAGGTATTATTATTTTTAGGTAAGTGATTTAAATTGACTATCTCATTAACTTATAGCGTTATCACAAGAATGTTGAAAACACGTACAAAAATAGAATTTCAGTTAATCACAACAACGTTCATTTCACGTCTCGTATGAAAGAAGATTATGACTCAATAATCAATCGTCGTTGCAGACGCAAATCGGTATACAGTTAGACATAGTTTTCACTCAAAATTTAGGGGAGTTAGCCAACACTCGCCATAATTGGATTTATCGATTCCCATCAAGCATTGTTCTTTTACATATTTTACGAATCAATAAACGACATATAATTAAAATACACAATACAAAGCATATAAGATTAATGCTAATCAAACAAAAAGTTTTTAAAGCCCACTGCAGTAAAATTAAATGTCCACGAAACATTTTTGAAAGTAACCCTTCTAATAAATGCGAAATTATGTATTTTTGTCTCTATGGCAGTCTGTATGTTCCGTTTTTACGTTAAAACCGCCTGAACCTATTTCAATGAATTTTGGAATTGCTATTTGAATATAGAAATAGTTCGAAACCCCGGGAAAAAATAGGCTACTTTTTACCACGGGAATACAACTTATTCCCATTAGAAAAACATTTTTACGACGAAGTCGTGGGTACTAACTAGTCAATTATAACCTGAAAATGAGGTGGTGACAGCAGAAGAAGAGGTTGGGCCTTTTACGTTGTTTTTTTAACAGTAGGGCTAAATATCTAATTAAATCTAGACGGGATACTAAACTAAAAAACATTTGATTGAAAATTGTATGTAAGTATCATAATGTACCTAATGGAATCGTGATTGTTATTATGTTGGTTTGGTGGTGCTATCCGGTATTTGTTTTTTTTAGATTAGATAAATATGATACAATTATTACTATCAATAAATCGATACAAATATTGAGTTATGTATTTTTTGCGTACGCCGCTTGCAAAATGCACACCTTGTCAATATATCTAAAAGGATTCTTACTTAGTTTCCCTCTAAGTTATCTGCAAGAATCTACCAATCATTTTCCACGATGTTGGGGAAGGAGTCCCGAGTCAAAATGGTGGTGCGAGCATGGATTTCTTGTAGATCACTTATTATAGTTTTCAGTATTTGCGAACTAAAATCTTAAACCATTAAAACGATTTCTCAATACCGGCTGGGTTATTATGGAAGCTTACGAGAATCAAATGTCATTTTTTTTACAATTCTGGATAAGGTTAAATTTTTTGAAAAATAAAGTTTTTAGGGATTAATAGATAGATAATAATCAATGTCACCATGTATTAAGCCCAAAAAGGTGATGATTTTCATAAATTTTAACCATCCAAAATTGTTGAAAATATGACATCCGATTCCCATTCGTTTACATAATAACCTAGCAGAAAACTTATATAAATCATGGAGATAATTCACTTATTATTTTAAAATATAAACATTTTCATTTCCAATACACTTTGATCGTATTATTATATTTCCTAAAGAGTTAAGGTCAAAACTTTAGTTCGTAATTGTGACTTAATCTGCTACAATGTTATAAATACTACGTGCTCACACACTGATTACAAAAGTTTTATCTGATATTTACCAGCGTCACAATTATTATCACGAAGATAAAAAAATTCAGCGAAATAGTAGGCAACACGGAGACTAAACACGTAAGGAACTCAATTTTAGAATAGTTTGAGAAACAGATGCCCGTTCTAACACCTTGAAATAAAATAGAGCATCAAACGTATTCAACGATTTTATCATTTAAATAAATGATTAGACATGTATACAGATTAAATTATTTTGTCATTGATTAATAACTTACGTATTTTAAAGTGAGATTCAGATGATTTATCTTAAGAATATATATAAAAAAATACAACGATACCGTTAAATCCGCATTTATCTACCAAATATTGCTGCTTTTGTTTTGGTTTTTACGTATTTTTTTAAATAACCTAAATAAAAAACAAATGAAGAAGGTATATGTAAATGTTAATTGAGTAGTCACCGCAAGCGCATCGGAACGCGGAGGGACTCGAGTTAGCTGTCACTGTCACTGCGCCGCGCATGCGCCGCGCTTACTTTCCCGGCTTTCCCGCCGCTTCACTACCGCCACGCTGCCGCCGCCATCATGGAAATGTCCACGAATTGTCACAGTGATCAGCTATCTCATTTTGTTTGTTTATGTTATTGTTATAAGTTAATCTTCAATATCAGTCGGTATATAATATTTTCATTGGTGAAAAAACTTTTTGCTTGTTAAGTCTCTTTTATTTTCAGTGTGTAAAAAAAACAAACATTTAACCCATAAACTTCAATACAGTTGCCGATTGAATTGACTGAATATAATTGTATATAATTAGGGAAATAGGTACCTACATACTGTTTATTATAATATGTAAACGAACGTGCGTTTGTGGTTACCTATGATAAACGATTCTTAATAAGAACTTCTTATCATTAAAGTTCATATCGGCATGACAAAGCAACATACTGATTACATACTTTTAAATCGATATATCATGAAAACGTAGCAATAACTAAGTACACATAGGTTTCTGTATTCATTTGTTTAGTATACCAAATGCCATTGGACAATATGCTTTGTGAAATAAGTCAAGTCAAAGCCGTCAGCGAGATCATAAATCAGTAAGTTAGATAAATAAACGAGGTGAAGATGTGCGAAGAGCGGCGGCGACGGCGTGGACGCGACAAGGACATCGCAGGAGTCACCCGGCCGCTGCCCGGAGTTACGCGCAGGTAGCGAACCGACAGTATTACCATTGTTTAAACTCTACTAATTATTATGCCTCAACGCAGACGACCGACAACAAAGTGACGCGATGCGCAAAAAATCTTTACACGTCTACCTGCTCGATTCTCATACGCTACCCAGAAATTAGGAAAATTTTGACTAAACCAAAAACCAAGTACATTCTATTGAACGGTCTGATAATAGAACGTCACATCCACGGTATTGCTCGCGCTCGATTGCGAGAACCGTTATTACGTGAAAAGTCGAGCGTTTGGGGTGGGGCAGAATACTCTGGTCGACATAGCGACGGTAATGCCCGAGCACTGCCGATCACAGAGTGCCGAGTGTAGGGACTTGCCGATTGCCGACCGAGAGTCGAGACGACAAACGTAGAAGCGCGGGACGCGGGGGTGTGCCACTTATCGCGGCGGGCTGGCAACAGCGCGCGGGGTGGGAGCGCCCCGCGCCTCAACCTCTCACTCACCGCCGTCCGTCGGTCGCCGGCTTGCAGCCAGTGTTACCTTTGACGGTCGAGTGCGCGGCTGCTCGACGCCACTGACGACCGCGCTAACGTTCGTGAAACACGTCTATGATGTTTCGTTGATTTCAAAGTCAAACTCGTGAGTGAATAATAAACTAATCACACAATTTTTTGGAACACAGTGACTTGTGGACACATCTCGCACCTGGATTTGGATGTTATATTTGAACAGTGAATTGAAACAATTTGGAATTTTGAAACTTGTTAAAAGTGAAGTGAACTACCAAAAAAGGATTACATTATCGCAGTGAAAAATTGGATTGTGGAACTAATGGTGTTAAAGTGATCTACATCGAGGATTACCCTAACGTGAAGTGATAAAAAAGTAAATATCCCAGTTTTTGTGATTGTTGTTACAGTTTTTGCAAAACTTTGGATGAGGGCATTTGCGAAATTTTTGCACAAAAAGTGTTTCCAAAAATTTGAAAATTTACACATAATATATTAAAATTATGAAATGCATAATGGATTTGTTCATTATGGTTTTAGTTTCATATAGATGTTGGGCTAATCTTAACATCATTCGAAACGTTCATCCCAGTGATTTAGAAAAGTGAAGTGATAAAAACAATCATAAATTTTATTATTATAAAAAACAAAGTAATTTATTAGATTTTAGATATAAAATAAATCTGAATAATAAAATTGAATGAGCGCTGCTGCGATGAACGTTTCGTTGACTGTTGACGTACAATAACAGAAAGGCTTGAGTGAAATTTGTACGCTTCGAGAATTAAACCACGATAACGGCAAAGCGAATTACCGGCACTCAGCGCTGAGAGAGAGAGAGCTATGCAAACAAAACAGTGACAAGAGATTGAAACGCGAAAAAAATGTGATCGTGATTTACGTGCTTCAACTTGGCTACAACCACTGCGTCGTTTTTCAGGGGGTGCGTCTAGTTCGACAGGACGGCGAACTCTGCTGGTTACACGAGTGAATACGCGGGACATCACTACGCGGGAGCGACCGCTCCCGACAGAAACAAACAACACCATCTACACAACAACATCGGCTACCGAGTCCATACCTCAAGGTAACTTCAACTCTAATCACCAATAATTACAACCACAAAACTACCCATGAACAAATGATGTCATACAGATAAACATTCACCCAAAACATACGTGACCACCATGAAAATATTATAGCGGAAGTGATTGATCAATATTCTGCATTCCAAAAATTACTTAACCTTTGGTCCCATTTTCCAAATCAATCAATCATTCAATCAAGACTATCAGTCGATGACAATTAGCAAATGTAAACAAATATGTCGAAGATTATTGGCAATTTTGTGTATAATCAAATTAAAATTCCTTGTTTTAATTGTTTTTGATACGTATCAATGATAACCTGAAGCATGTTATTAGAAAATTCTACACCTATAATGTTTTTATCTTATCCGGAACATAGATTGTTTTCATTTCTACTAAACACAGAATACGTGACTACCCTCGTGTTGTTATCAAACATTTAATAGTCAATTATATTTTATTTGAATATTGCCTCGTTTAATATCCACGTCTTCTTTCTAAATCTTTATTTTGTTATTGAATCTGAAGTTTCGTTTACTTCGATTACGGAAAAAAAATATTTTTTTAATTTTTAATTCATTAATTTTAAATGCTAATTCCCTTAAAAGGGCAGTTGGAAAGTGCGCAAGCAAAGTGTGACAATGTCGAGCGCGCATCGCTGCAAAGTGCAATTATATCGAAATGTGCTCCTCCATTCACACGCACAAACGCTCCGGGCACCCAATACCCACGCACACACCCGCACATAACACACACACACACACACCGCACACACACCACCGCGCTCACTCACACCACCCAACGATGGGAATGCAAGCGGTGACTGCACTTTAGCGCTCACAATAAACACAAATAAACAAAACATCAACCGAACATATCAACTGTTTGACTCATTTTTTATACATGCCTTCCACATAATTAATTACCTTTTTAAACTTAACGATTTCACTTGATTAATAATAAAATATAGAGCAGGTGCCAAGATGACGCTCAACGGCATTGTTTTGTAGTCACCTTTACAAACGACATATTGTTGACGGCTGCTATACAAAACCAATAAGTAAATAATAATAATGTGGGGACCGGTAACGAGATTGTGTGAACAGAACACAGGAAGTGTACTTCAGTTCAAGGGAGCGGTTAAAACTAACGAATACTCGCTGAGCAAGTAACCAGCAAGCCAGTTAAACATAAACCATTTAATAATCGTCTCGTGCTCAGCGCTCGACGCTTCATGGGTTAAAATCACTCGTAAAGTAATAATAACAGATTTGTTACTGTTTAGTGATCTGTCGTGGGAAAAAACGTCAGTATTGAACGGGCAAGGCGGTAGGGGGCGGATACGCCGCCCGCGCAGGCAAAACATGCCCCGTCGAGATACCACGTGCTCATTTAGCCTGCCACATACAAAAGAAATAACTCCTTACACAGTAACCCATTTACTGCATTACGATAACAGAAACAACAAACAAAACAGCAAATTGTAGTCAAGAGCGTAATAAAGCTTAAATATTAGCGTGAGCAAAGTTACCCCAACCAGGAGAGAAGCGACCCTATTGTCCCGGGTACGTTTGCCTCCATTTGTAACCCTCGGAATCCGCTCCTCGGCAATGATTCATTCTCTCCGACCCCGCTGTCAATTGACGAGATAGATATCGGAATATGTCGGTTAATTAATCAAATTGGTACCCAACTCAATTCGGGAACTCTTATGCTGGTAAATAGATAAACAACGTCAAATTAGACGAAAACGTTAACCGAGAGAAAAAGATTCAACGTCAATAAACTAATAATAACGACACTTGTGACGTTCGTGTTTAAATCGTGATATTATAATTAATATTACCTTCTACTAATTAATTAAACAATTAGTCGTTATGCCACCTTCAACTAGTATTGAACCAAGTAAACATGAATTCAAAAGTTTAACGCTATTATAGCAATGTGCGCACAAGCCACAATGTGAAGTGGTATTTAAATAGGGGTGACCAACTGTCGTCCAAAACAGGGGTGGAACACGGCACGGCTTCACACCAACATGATAGTAATCTATACGAGGCTCACAATTAATACCTTATTTAACACTCCACTAACAATAAAACGCTATATAAAACGACATATAAATCGAACATTTAATGCCTACTAGTACTACGTTAACCGCGCAGCCAATTAACTAGGAATTCGACACGTCTGCGGGCGTATCTAAAATTAACTGCAGTCTATGTATCAAAATACCTCACGTAACTCGCCCATCTCTCAATACTATGCCAAACACCTTCCAGACTCTTAAAATAGCAACACACTCATTCAAATTGATCAATCTGGTCGCTTTCCCAGCTCACTACTTGACTGACGGCATTGTCAATAATAAAAGCAGACATCGGGTCTGTACTGCAGCCTTGCATTTACCAAAAGCCGACATTGGCTTGAAAGTAAAGAGAATTCCGAGAACCAACTCAAAAGAAATCACGGCGACGAGCCGTCGTATTCAAGATCCCAAATATTTTGAGCAGGCCTTGATTATTCGGATGTGGTACCACTTTTACAAAAAGTGCGCCAGGATACACAGAACACAAACTTTTTTTGTCGTATACACATCGGTCGGCAAAAGAAAAAAAGGCTCTGACAAAAGTATAAAAAGAAGAGCAGGTCGGGCCGAGTTTACCTAAGGAAGGGCCCTTGTAAATCATCTGCTGCGTCGATGAATAGACACAAGAGACTGTTGACTCGCGTGTTTATTAGTTGTCGACGCTACTAAGTGTCTGTTAAGCCGATCATGAGAACACTTAAGCAAAAGGCAAAACTGATGATTAATATCTTTGCATTGGTTATTTACGTAACCGCAATGACGCAAAACAACGTCATAACTCGCTAATAGTCAACGAAATCGCACGAACCATAAAACAGTCAAAGTGCAAATGTGTGTGTTTGTATTCATTAATATAATTTTATATCATACTGGGGGCAATATTGTTGCACTACTACAGAGAAGTTGTAACAATGGATAGCCCGTGCGAGTATTTGTCGAATGGGAATTATTTAGAAGGGCTCCATAAAGGCTCGGGAATTCGCCCTAAAAGCAGTTCACATGAATCTCCCACTCCGGCGCCGCACAAAAAATCATACACATCCTGAGAGAGAAACACAGGGGTAACAACGCGTCACTACATACTACCATATTGATTTTTTCTCTCTTTGTTAGTAAAATAATAAAATTACAGCTGTATAATAAAAAAGATCTTACGCCGTTGGATTTGGGTTTAAAATGATTGATCTTAGTTTTATTAATAATCGAAGCGTTAACGTGTGGAATGTGCAAGGCCGCTTGCAATAGAATAGAAACAGTTATTATCGTGAGTGAAATAAAATTAACTGGACCGATTTCACATTTAATACTTGCTCTGTACGTTTACTGTGACTGCACAATGGTAATGAGAGCTGTTTTAGGCTTTGTTCAATAACAATACGTGATTTCACTTTCTTTGTTTTTCATTCTTTTTTATTGTTTTCCTTTACTTATTTTATATCCAGTATATTATGCCTGCAATTTTCGATTAATATGTTGAATTGTTAATCTTAAGTATCTTTTTCTTGTTTTTGGTCATAACAAATAGGAATTGAAATTGATCAATGTTTACTAATTTAAATAAACAAAACAGTAACACACCATTGGTCTTTTCTATCGGTGTTAATAATGTGTGTGTTGTTGCAGCGGCTATGGGTGCGCCGGCGGTGCGGGCGCGATGAGCGGCGGCGGCGAGAACGCGCAGTTCGGCGCCACCGCCGCCATGGTCGCCGCGGCCACCACGGCCGCGATGCAAGACTCGCAGCCATTCTCCCAGGTAAACCCACAACCACATACCCAACACTCACAATCACACAAAGACAAAACGCCAACTAACTCATTCTTCTGTTATAGATGCAAAACAACATGAGCATGGGAAACCCCCAGTACGGGGCGATGAACGGCTACGGCCAACAACGCACCCACAACCCGGCCATGACCGGCATGGGCATGGGCGGCAACGGCGGCATGAACGGCATGACCGGCATGAGCCAGATGGGCAACGCCGGAATGAACGGCATGAACCCCATGGCGCAAATGGCCAACATGGGCATGCACGGCAACATGATGTCTTCGCAAATGGGCCCCGCGCAAATGGGTGGATCCGCAAAAATGGGTCCAGGTTATCAAAGGCGGCACACGCCGTATCCTTCGGGAACGATGCTCATGAACCAGCGGAAGCCGCAGTACATGGGTGGACAACCCGGGTTTGGTCCTGGCCAATACCCGTCTGGTTATGGTGGCCGACCCGGTTTTCAGGGTCAATACCCTCCCCAACAAGCACTTGGGCCAAGTGGAAACTTCGGAGCTGCGATGCGAGGAACGATGCGGCAGACAACGCCACCTTACTCAAACCAGGGGCAATATTTTAACGGTGGTGTACCGAACCAGTTCCCTCAGCACCAAGGAGGCAACGGCCAATATGGGGGTCAGTATAGTCAGCAGTTTGCGCAGGAGGTGGCAATGCGAACAAATATGAACTATCAGCATAGCCCGGTACCCGGCAACCCAACTCCGCCTTTAACCCCGGCTAGCAGTATGCCTCCCTACATCAGCCCTAATGCTGACGTTAAACCGCACTTTAACGAGCTGAAACCACCGATGGGCATGCAAAGTAAGATTAACAACATACATTTTTACGGTTACATTTCTTTAATTTAAATCTATCAGATTTTCTAATAATTGTATTTCGTTTTCAGATGATGAGCTCCGGCTAACATTCCCTGTAAGAGATGGTATTATTCTACCACCATTTAGATTAGAACACAATTTAGCAGTTAGCAATCACGTATTCCAATTAAAACCCACGGTCCATTCTACCCTAATATGGAGGTAAATAGTTTTTGCTTGGTATCATTAGTACGTTCTAAATTTAACGAATACATAAACAGCATTGAATGACACTGTGATTTTCTATTTCAGATCGGACCTTGAGTTACAACTTAAATGCTTCCACCACGAAGATCGGCAAATGAATACTAACTGGCCGGCAAGTGTTCAGGTCTCCGTCAATGCCACTCCTTTAGTGATCGATAGAGGAGAAAATAAAACATCCCATAAGCCATTGTACCTGAAAGAAGTCTGCCAACCTGGCAGAAACACGATACAGATCACCGTATCGGCCTGCTGTTGTGTAAGTATCTATTACAAAATCACCAGAAAACATTTACTTGAACATTCATGAACACTTGTGCCAACAAAATATCACAATGACATTATTCCACCTGTAATAACTAAACAAATAACATTGTTACTTTTATTTTCAGTCTCACTTATTCGTATTACAATTAGTCCACCGACCGAGTGTTCGAAGTGTTTTACAAGGACTGCTCAGAAAAAGGTTGCTGACAGCGGATCATTGTATTGCTAAAATCAAGATGAACTTCAACCAGACTTCAGTAAATAACGCCAATGGCAACAATCCTACTAGTGATAGAGACGGCATAGAACAAACGGCATTGAAAGTATCGCTTAAATGTCCGATTACCTTCAAGAAAATAACATTACCTGCGCGAGGGCACGAGTGCAAGCACATACAATGTTTCGACTTAGAATCGTACTTGCAGCTCAACTGTGAACGGGGGTCATGGAGATGTCCTGTTTGCAAGTAAGTTTTTTCATCATTCACACATCTGCATATTGTTGTATAATTAGCTGCGTTTTTCTTACAAACATTATCTCTTATAGCAAACCTGCGCAGTTAGAAGGCCTTGAGGTCGATCAGTACATGTGGGGAATTTTGAATACGCTCAACAGTTCTGATGTTGATGAAGTCACTATCGACAATGGAGCTAATTGGAAAGCAACGAAAACTACTGTTAACACTACAGGAATTAAGGTAATCATCACTACCAATTCGCTTCAATTCCATAGTAATTCACTGGAAATCCAAAACTGATTGTTTTTAATCTAAAATTGCAGCAGGAAGATGATAGCAGCAACGACAACAGTGGCAAGAGAAGCAAAGCAGTCTCGCCCGGCTCTATGAACATGCCGACCATGAACAACTGGGACATGAACCAGGCGTTATCACCTTACCTTCCTCCTGACATGAACACCATCGCCAGTGGTTCCATGATATCATCTTACAACCAGAGCAGTCAGAACAGGAATGCAGGATCGAACAATCCCAACTACGAGTACGGAATGACGAACGGTCCCGGAAGCAATGAGTATGCTGGCAACGGTCCTCTGTCGCATCTGAACGATAGCGTCAACTCGCTGGATCCACTCAACGCGATGGAAAAGAGCCTAAATGATCAGGTAAGTTTTTATCAATTTATTTCAGAAAGATCTACAAAAAAACTACATTTTCAGTTAGATCAGTTCGTTTCAATACATTAGTGAATATATATTTTTACTGTCCAGATTTTACAATTTGTGTCCTCGTGCTTTGATCATAATAAACTTAGTTTACCAATTCCATGCCCTAATCAAGATCTTCAAGTAATTTACTTTCCTTTAAACTTCACTGTCTTTTTTCACAAAAAGCCAGCTTATCAGTCGTCTTCGTTTCCTATCCTTTTATAACGTGTCGCTTGTTCAGATGCCGCACACGCCGCACACGCCGCACACGCCGGGCTCGGCGCACACGCCGGGCGGCGGCGGCGGCGCGCACACGCCCGGCTCCTCGCACACGCCGGGCCCGCCCTCCGTCGACCACCACACGCTCACCGAGGTCGACATACCCAGCGACCTCAACTTCGACCCGGCCGCGGTCATCGACGGCGAGGGCGGTGACAACCTCAATGTAAGTTAACTTCGCTTTTTAAGAGTGTGTAGCTTTCCACAAAACGATATACCAACTTAGGCTTGCCTGCTCAGTATGTTTATATTAACAAACAATTCCATACGGTCTATCTATCCAAAACTGTATTGATCGACACTGAGACTCCTAATTTCCAAACTCTTAATCAAATTCTCGATCAAAACGGTACACAAGGCTGACGAAGTGTTGCCATGTCTCCAGTTGCTACCGGAGACGAGCGTGGACCCGATGGAGCTGCTGTCGTACCTGGACGCGCCGGCGCTGGGCGAGCTGCTGGCCACGCCGCCGTCGTCGTCGTCGTCCGCCGGCTCGCAGCCACTCCGCGCGCCCTCCTCGGATGACCTCCTAGCACTGTTCGAGTAGAACCAACACAGATCTGTCGCTCGTCCGCCTTCAGAGGTACTACGCACCAGCATGCGAAACCCGAAATTGTGATACTAGATTTTAGTTCCTTCTCGTAGACTACATTGAAATCGACGCAGGATTCAATGCAGTCGCGACGGCTGTCGTAACAGCTGTGCTCGAGAGTATTTAGTAGTTAAGATGTTTAGGTAAATTTAAAGTATTAAGGTGAGGCGTGCGCCGCGCCAGCCATAACACGAGCGGTGTTGTGCATCTATAGTTCCTCGCACCGCCATGGCGCTCACAGGCGCCATCTCCACATATTCTAAACTCTAGCATAAAGTTACAACACGAATCATTTTCCTGTCGTTCAAGTCAATAACATAGTGAACGGATTTGATTTGTGTTCTGTGAATAGTACACCGATTGTAAATAAAGAGATGTAATGTTTATTTGTGCTAGTTGTTTTAGTAAGCGGGCATGTCGTGGTGTACATATAGCGAGTTACGGCAACAGGCCTGCCGGAGGCATTATGAATCTTATAGTTCCTAAAAGATGCGAGAGAACTATAATGTTCAATTGCCATTACTATTAATATTAAAACATTTCCTTGACTTTTCGCATATTCTGCATTTTTTAATATTAAGATATATGATAGGGATATGTGAGTATAGTTCTACTCGCTTATTGGGTGATATATTCTAAATGATTGTCAACTGGTAACCTTATATTGTAAATGCGAGTGCAAAATGACTCTGTTAAATTATTTTGCGTTATGTGAATCGAAGAATGATAGAAGTATATTTTAATTTCTATTTAGATTAATGCATTGTATTATTTGTAAATATGAATTTAGATAAGAATATTATATTACTAGTTATATTTAGAACTTGGCGGATACTTATATGACGGCCAGTTTAGAATAGTATTACTAAATATAAAAGTTTAAACATGGTTTTACATGTAAATACTTACAATGTACCGACGTTCACAAGTTTTCAGAGTGCAGATTGGAAAAATATTTATTACTTCTCTTATAATAGTTATTTAAAACACTGAAACGTTTGATTGTTCCGAAAGTAACATTTCTGTAAAATATTTTTAAATTCAACTCCCGACTTATAATTTACAGTAAAATTTAATTCTAATAAAAAAAATTATATAGCATACAAAAAGCCTATTCTGCACTCTGTAACTATCCTAATAAACATCTACCTTATTTTATTTGTATAAATATTATTTTATTCCTCTTGTTTATATTTAACTGCCACTATTCTCGATTGCTAAAACGGGACTTGGTACAAAGATGTCAACTTCTTAAAGTCTTAGTATTATTTAAAATACTATAATTATAAACAAAGAGAAAAAAAAGTATAAAATACAATGTAAAGAGGTCGGTATATACCGTTGGTTTAGTGAATTATGTCATGCATTCTTGCTCATCCAATAATTTCAATTCATGATTTTAGTTCCAATCCATTATCTAATAGCAAATATATTAAGAAAGCAATAATAACTGTAAAATACAAAATAATTTATTTAACTAAGTATTTGTGATTGCAAACAGAGGGATTATTTAAAAATGTTGTACATTTTAAATTAATTATACAAACCATAGTGAAAATAGTGATGAGCATTGAATTGACAAATTTCTTTTTTCACATATTTTCAAATGGTTTTCCTTAGTTCTTTTGTATGTAATAATTTAAAATTTTTATATGTCATTTATTTTATATATTAGCAAAATTGACAATTATGGAAATTTCTAAATGGAATTAAGTTCCCATAAAATGGAATCATGTTCTATTACTTAGCTGGTGTAAAATTTCAGTGACGTAACATTACTGTTTATAAATTTTTAAATAACAGTTTATAAAAGTATCTCTAACTTAGAGTTTAATGTAAAACTGTCAATCTTTTCACTAATCTTGTGTAAAAATCGGTGTCATGCGTCCGCGCAGCACTAAACGCTATAAGTATGGACGCCTCTTTAGAGTTAGTCATCTTATTATGAAAAACAATAAATAAGAGTTTATAAAAGCAGTGGTCAATTATTCGAACAATCGCGAATAGTTTCAATTATTTAAAAAAAATTAAACTAATATTAATAACGAAAATTTACGTTCTCGATGTGTAATTGATCACAGCTTTAACTATGAATTACATACTTTTAAGGGACCTTCAATTCCAATTAGCTAGTTCTATATTTATTGTAGTGAATATTACTTTCCGATGATACTAGACCCGTTCTTGATGACCAAATACTTTTTTACGCGTATACCTTTTAAATGGTTAAAACTAGCGGCTTTGTTTATATGAAAATATATCACAAATATTGTATAGCATATCACGTAATCCCACAAGAGCGGGTGCTGTGTTTCGTTAGAAAGTATACTCACAATATATTTTGTTGAATATTGTAATGAGATACTATGGTGTCTTGTAGATTTTTTCTCGTACAAAGTAAGATACGCGTTTGGAAATAAGTGAAAGAAGAATAAATTCTAAATAATATAATATACAAGGCAAGCCATGACCCATACACGAAAACGCCAAACTGTACGTTAGAATTAAAGTTTTAAACTTATTGTGGACATTTTAACAATCATATTGAAGTACCCACTGACATTCGTTTCAAAATGTGTAAAACGAAAACATAACATTTTTATGTTATTGAAAATAAAATGAGTCTAAAAATTAGAAACGTATTTTATTTAGCATTTGATATTTTACATCCCTATACCCATTTAGCACAGATGAGTTAAGGTTGCCGCACTCGTCTTAGAAACTAAAATCACGTAATCACCTTGAGATGGTTATTATAATCCCTGACATTAGACGAATATCTGATTTAATTCTATAAATCGTTACATAGACTAAATTACAAGACAAATGATGACACAACTATGCTTCTACAGTTATAATCTTAAAAGAACAAAACACTAGATAGACTAATGAAAAACAATGAATTTCGCCTATGGCTAACTCTAGAATAAAGGATCTAAGAGATAGGTACATTGTTATCTCTAGTGCTTCTTGCGGACCTTGAATCAAGGTTTTTCGCATGAAACAATTTTTTATAGCAAAGTAAAGGGATAACTAAATCTGTAAATTTTATATAAAATTAAAAATGAACTATTAACTTATAACACGAAAAAGAAATTAGACCTTACTACCCTAGATTTCAACGGTACACAGTGTTTCGCGTAGAGCATGCCAGGTAGACAAAAGTCATTGTTAGATTCCCGGAAAGGGTTAATTACCTGATAATAATAATACCCCCAAACATCAAAATCCAAGAAATGTTTTTCGTTAACTAACCACAATGATGAGTTCTAATTGCACAAAGTTAGTTAATGAGTTAAATGTATATGCAGTTTTTAATCAGTTGCATTTAAGTGACACTCTCGACTACATCTCATTGTGAAAGTTCGTTATTTTGTAAAAGTTTTAGTGATGGATCTAAATTTTCAAGGTATGTTCTTTAATTTTTAATATTTACAAGGTGGAAAAGCATTAATTTTAAAGTATAGGACTTTTAGAATTGTAAATGTAAACTTATTATAATTTTTATTCAATTTTCAACTTCCAAAGCTTACTAAGTACATGTACACTTGTGTACACTCGTTAGATTTTTTATATATTCTAGCTGCATTAGTCCTGTTTATAAAAATGTACATTTCATCCAGCACACTTGAGTTCAAGTATTTTTTTTTCTTTTTCTTACAGAGCGCGTTTACTCAATTAAAAAATCCGAGTTTTTCGAAGAATGGCTAAAACACGAAAAATGAGACCGAAACACTCGTCTTTATGATTTTGTTTCATCAAAATTTGATTTAGGTGATATCACTGATGAACTAAAAGGTAAATTAAGATGAAGTTAGCCAGTTATTCGTCGAGAATCACTTCCAAATGGAAATCTGCGAGTAATGTTTGTTTGTATTTTTTTTTGTACAATATAAGAAAATATTTATTTATTTTGAATTTTTTATTTCCAAAAAATATTGTTGTAGTCATAAAACGACATAATGGGTCGAAATAAATGCAAATAAATTATAAACCGACTTTTGTCCACCTAGCTTGTTCTAGGCGAAACACTGTGCGGTAGTTAGAACAATCTATTGACATGCTCCTGAATATTAGTTTAGTTTAGTCCTTGGTGTGCGAGCCTTCGTTCTCTGCCGATATTTTAAAAGCGTAATATAAAACATATTATGAAAATACCATTGCACTTTAAAACTACATTAGCTAAAATATGTCGTCTATATAAATGACGAAAGCATACACATATGACTGACAGGGACAAGACATAATTTTAGCCAAACATTGATGAATGTAATTATGAATAAGGAGAACAATCTTATCTTTAATCTTAATAACAAATAAATAATCTTACGTAAAATATAGTTTCAAACCTCTATTGCCATATTGCCATAACTTACGAAACGGTAAACGAAACAACTCACGAACAATTGTTTTGTGTATCTTTACTAAATAAATAAATAAATAAATCTGGCAGCCTCAATAAGCAATCATAGCCAGTGGTGGATTTACCACTAGGCTGAGTAGGCTGGAGCCTAGGGCGGCAGATTCTAGGGGGCGGCAGATTTGATTCTATTTTTTTTTAATCAAAAACATACTTAGTGAAAAATAGTCTTAACATTTTACAAGTGAGTAATTTCAAGACATTTTGAGTGTCATTTATCTCCATTTTAAACTTATTATAATATTCCAAAGTGAAGTTATTTATTATCTTTTTGAATTTGTTTTGTTCTGCAAATTCTAAGGGGCGGCAGATTTGCTTCTATTTTTGTTTGATCAAAAACATACATTAAGAAACAATAAAAAATAATCCATCAAAATTATAAATAACTATCATTTGGAATGTTATAATATTTAAAAATGGAGATGGAACACTCAAAATGGCTTGAAAGTACTCACTTGCAAAATGTTGCGGCTATTACAGTCATGGTATGGCAGCATTTTTGACAGTACTGAATGAACGGTATTTTATGCTCCTATGAAATTGCCACTATGGCAGCCAAAAACTGCGTCTACCAACTTTCATGATAACACATTAGTCTTAACACAATTGATTCTGCTATTAAGTTATAAGGGTGGCCAGAAAAGTGACGTGCAAAAATTTTTTTGGTTCTTAGTATTGAGTGATCCCTGAAACACCTCCATGTATGTTCTACGATTTTGCGTAGTTTCCGAGGTAAGATTTTTAAAGCTTTCTTGCAAAATAAACTGTAACTTCAATAATTTCATTGGCTAATCAATTTATGCATAAATGCACAGTTTGTAAAGAGTTAGTAGCAAAAAGAGTAATAAAGAAAATCTATAATTATTTAAGACATTGGCCAAATTTTTCAAGTAACTATTTTGCATAAAATCTTAAAAAAAACTCGAAGACTATGCAATATCATGGAGGTATTTCAGATCTATAATTCTTTACCGACGATTCAATATCATAGATAAATATTATATCTCTTCGGAATTCCAACAAAGATGCTCTCTATTTTCTATTCATTAATACCTCCCACAAATCTCTTTTAACTTCATTTAAATATATTTTTGCAATTATCTCCTACGGGTTTTGGGCCATTTACGTTTTAAAATTTGTAGTTTGGCCGTAATATCTCGAGACAAGGACATAAGATTAAGTGAAAAGTAGAAAAAAAACTTCATTCATCATAGATAACAAAGAACTCTGTTAATACAAATCGGTATTTTACAACTTCAGCTTTAAAGAAAAAGTATGTAACAACTAGACCATGCGTAATAGGGCGTAGATGCGTAGGGGCGGCAAAAAATTTAAAGCCTAGAGGTGGCAAATCTGTAAATCCGCCACTGATCATAGCTCAAAAAATTATAAACTGTAGCAGTTATCCAGGATTATATCAAAATGTTTATTGAAGCGACGACAAGGAGAACTTTTACTATCTTTACGTATAATTTTGTCACTTGTAGTCTTAAACTTTTTTTACCGATTTGCAATTTAAGTCGTCATGATAGGAACCATTTAAACAAAGCTGCTTAAGACCCTCTAGAAACCACTAAAAGTAGAACTTTCATAATTATGCTAGTTTCTAAGACACCCTGTTAGCCTTATAATTTTTATATTACAAAAAGAAAACAGGTGGTACCTACTACTGAGTGGCATTGATCAACATGCTGTTCTTTAAGATTGATTATTGAAATTAGTTTAGGGAAAAAACAATTAGGCACCTGCATTATCTGTTCTCACCGCAGTTAATCCTCTTTTGCACCACCGTTTAATATTCCCGTAGGCATGCAGAAAGTGGCAGCAACAATTGTACACTACTTATTTAAAAAAAAACTTTAAGAAACATTTCTTTCCCAAAAGCTTGTGGTAAATCTACTAACCAGATTGAATGGGGCTCAATTCTACTAAATACATCACTACACCTCGGTTTTATCGTGTTTGCTTAAGCTACTCTATTATTTTTTGTCAAGAAATCATAGACCTCTGTCATGGGGTCTCATCCCGAAGCAAAGAATCGATAGTTTCTTAAATGCACAAAAGATGGCGCTACAAGTTGCGATTGAAATATAAGCATTTTGAAAAATGAATAAGATGAAAATTTTCCTTTCGAATATGATAGATTTAATTTGTTTGGTTTTCAAGTAGCAAAAGCTATCTAAATAACATAATTCTAAGTTAAAATTAAAAAATTCTTCATTTTATAACAAAATCAAGTTTTGTAATGGCGTTCATAGATGTCGCCTTGTACTTCGGTATTTCGGTATACTCTGTTTCTTAAAATATTACACATATATTTATTTTATTTTTTATTAATATTGCTAGGTTAGGTATTAATTATTGGTATTAGAAACATTCTAGAATAAAATTCCATCGATATCCAGTTCTGTAGTTACCTACTTGTGTTGCTCGAAATGCTAAGTAAGTAGGTAGGTAGTTTTGAAACGTACGTACTACACCATCGATAGACTATTGATAAAATTTGTTTGACTAATCGGTGAGACTCGAAGGACTAATTAATAAATCAAATACATAAATACAAAATTGATTGTTTGATGTCACTTGTTGCTTAATAAAAAAGACCATTCACGGTCCATATAAACTTTGGCCCAAAACTAAAAGCGCCGGCCAGCAAAAAAAGAAGGTTTTAAATGTAAGACCACATCAATCAGATAATTTCATTGTATGAGACTAACCTCCTAAAGTCAACATCTTACATGTTAATTAGGAAACGAAAGTTGTTTTCTTTTTCATACAGAAAGGTAAGAATGAAATGCATGCATTTGTAAACATTCTTTTGTCATCTTATTCACGGATCATAAACAAAATATTTTCCTACTTTAAACGCGTTTTCTTCGGTTCAAATTTAAATATAAACAAACTAATCCTATTAAATAAGGTATTTAAAGATAATTTCATCAATTAACCTTTTGAACGCCTCAGTCTCCTATACCAGACAAGCTCTTTCGGGCTCACGGGAATTAAATGTGTTTAAAATCTGAAAACTGCTATCGAAATAAGAGTATAAAAATAAGTCTCTTTGAGCTATAAGATCTGAGAAATCTATATCTATACTTATAATAAATCTGTAGAGAGGTCAATTCTGTACATGAAATATATTCACAAAATAACTATCAGGGGGTGATGAGGGTTCGATACTGATGCCAAAAATGCAATCAGTAAAATTTTTGTCTGTCTGTAAAACCGTTATAGAAACAAAAACTACTGGACGGAGTTTAACGAAACTTGGTACAAGTATTCTGCATACTCCTGGGCAGGTTATAGGATACTTTTCATCACGCTACAATCAATAGGAGCAGAAAAGTGAAGGGAAATGTTGGGAAAATGGGAGAAGTTACTCAATTTTTTAAGACTCCGTCGCGTGTGCAACCTTAATGGTTAAAGCTACACAGAAATCATGTATGACGGAAATGTCCTCCTTAAAATTATATATTTATTAGAAAACCAACAGCGATATTACAAAGGAAATATTAACAGGTTTCCCTTTTATTACATAAAATACAAGTTCAGTAGGTATGTTGCTGGGTGCAGGTGCGTACATTAAAAAAAGTTTTTAATGTCTGAATATAATAGCATATAACATCATATATAAAAAAATATCCCACGAAAGCATACGTCCAACTTTTATGCTTGACTCACAAAAACGCGTATAACTCCCGATAGCTTATCAGTTTGAAGCTTTCTGATTATATTTGTCTACTCTTTCGTTTCAAAGTTGTGTTTTAAATTTGGATTTTTTATACAGTACTCCACTATTACGGCAGATAATTAAGTGGACTCAGCTTATTAAACATAGCTTAACATATTACATACTAGCTTTTGCCCGCAGCTTCGCACGCGTTAAATTCGGAGTAAAATCCCTTTCTCTATACAATGATATTAAAAATCATAGGCACAGACAGAGAAAGCGACTTCGTAGTGATTATAAAGGAACTTTCTTAAAATGGAAGTTTATCCGCAGATTTGTGAATTAATAATGTTATGTCGAGTAACTTAGTGTGTAGGATATCTTAGTGATAGTGATTGATCATAGAAAATACTCAAATATCAATAGGCTCAATAGGTATATGTAATTTTTTTAAATTCCTAATTAACCGGCGGAAAATGGCATGGCACTTTTTTAAATCCTACTAATATAATTAACGTGAAAGATTGTGATTATGTATGGATGTATGGTAGTTTGTTACTCTTTCACGTAAAAACTATTTTAAACTTTGCAGTAATATAGGTTTATTCATCAGAATAACACATAGGGTACTTTTTACCGCGGAAAAACCTTTCATTCCCACGGGAAACCTACTTCCACGCGAACGGAGTCGCGGGCGGCCACTAGTATTGAAATAAAATACATTGTTTTTATGTAAGCAAATACCTAGTTCGTCACGCCAAAGTCTTTTTTTCGAGACCGCTAATGCTGTACCGCGAAAGGCTAAGTTTTGTAATAAACATTATTGCTATTTCAATATAACAACATGTTAGGAATATAACACTATCATGAGAGACATACATAAACGGAAATATCAATAAATAAACGGCATATATAAACTACAATTAATAAAACTGCACCTGAAACTTAAGACAACATCTGATAGATGAAGGTTGAGAATTATTCGTAACAATTAGTATCAATATTGTCGCGTAGACAACCTACACAGGTAGATCCGAAAAAAACATCATCGTCTTTAAGAAAATGTTTTAACCACCATAATAGTGTTAAGGTTGATATTAAGAAGTAGTAGTCAAATATTAGTTTATTTTTGTCAGTGTGTGTGTAAAAACGACCACTGGATGCGATAATATTTGGCAACTCTGTATGGACTTTTGCAACCTACTGTACCTACCTAATAAAAAAAATCCTACATTTGGGTCGACAATTGTTTTGATAAATCTTGTACTAAAAATAACACACTGATTCCTTGCAGCTTTTGCAATCATTAATTATTTCGCTAATAACCTAGGCAGGTATTTACATTTTGTTGTTTCTTGTTTTGGAGTAGGAGATCACTCTAAAGATGTTTAAGTAGCACCTCGAGCAGTGTTTAGATATTCTTTATAATTTAAAAATATCTAGTTCTTAACGACCTTTCAGTAAGAATTGTTATTAAGTACATAATATATACATTTTCTGGAGTAGTAGAGTCTAGCCGTGGGCTCTGTCTGCAGCGATTGCTGGGCTGACTCGACCGGTGAAATACCACCGTCGCACAGAAAACGGACGTGAAGTAGGGACGATGTTACTGCGTTTCGTTCGGTGAGTGCGGTATCCGGTGCCCAATTTTATTTATTTAATTATATATTATCTTAAAGGTCAGCAACACACCCCCAACACCTACAGTGTTGAGAGTAGTGATGGGTGACGGTGATCACTTATTATCAGGTGACCCGCATGCTCGTTTGCTACCTATTTATAATATATATATATATATATATATAATATATATATAATATATGTGAGAAGATAACAGGTATGCAGGTATATGTGTTTGTTAATATTTTTCTCAAAAACTAGATGCAGAACGAATTTGTATAAAAATAAGTACCAACATAACTACGTAGGTATATTGTATTCTAGAATATCACATACGTACATACCTACCTGGGATTTATTTCATATCTACGAATTAATTAATGATTGTTCTATTATTTTCACTCTTCAATGGTTGGTAATGCGTAAAATTACTTAAGTAACTCAAAACACGCTAGCTATATTATTTCAAATAACTTAAAAAAAACGTTTCCTAAATTTAAGCAGTAGATAAGTAGTTAGGATCTTTATTAAAAATCTATTCAAAAAAATAGGCATAATAATGGTAGAAACGGCATTAAAATCCTTTACACGTAAGAGGAGTTAGTAAAATATTGTTATTGGTAAAGTCTTAATACCAACCTTCCTCGTTATTCAAAAGATGATTTAGCAATTACATATATTCACATTTAAAGATATATAATTTTATTACAAAATTAAGAGAGTAACTATTCCTAATCTTCCGTCGTGGACATAACTTGGCTTACTCCAGAAAATCTATCTAAAAAGTTTTTTATCGATTCAAATTTGATACATTACGTGTAACTCTAGTACATCTTTATGGAAAGACAAAAAAGGAGAGCTTGCTGCGCCGTGGTCTTCCAGTCGAGACCATGACATCATCACTATAAAGAGTAGTGTTGTGTGTTACCAGTATTTAATTTTCAATATTTTGTTTTTATTTAGGTACTAAGTACAAAGAGTCGTGCATGACACAAGATTAAATAAAACTCCCCAGATTTTTAGTATTCACTTATTCCTTCAAAAAACAGAAAAAACTGGTCGCCGCGTGTTATTATTAGGTTTATCGACTTTTGGCAGATCTATACTTTTCGTATGATTTTTTTGTTGATTTTGAGCCGTGGCGTGGAGGACACGGGAATGCGATTAAGGTTGGGCGAGCAAAAGGTTAATGCTCTTTGTCCTTATAAAAATGTTATCCTAGCGTACAGCTGGAGGTCTTCTTGCGACAGTTTTATGTCTTGCGTAAGTAGGTACCTATGTGATTAAGCAGATACAGACCATCACATGTGAGCAGAACTCTTGTAGGTAATCCCCTTTTTCTTCTTCTATCGTGTCAAGTAGTACTTGAGGTTTTAAGTTGGACATATTTTACAGGCCTAGCGCTTTATCACATCAAGCACATTGCCAAGTCAGGCCTTAAAACAAATACATAATAATATTTCTAACACTTAAATTAATACGAGAAAATTAATGCAATGATATGCCTACTTCAAAGTTTAAGATATGTAACGAGTAATAAATAAATAAAGAGCAATTAACTCTTACTATTTAATACGTAAGAAATAAATTGATTTGGCACCGACTATAAACCTATCAGTTAAGGCAGTATTTAAATTATATTAAATGTTAATTATTTTCAACTTTTTAGTGTAGAAGTCGGTTTTTTTTTACTTATTTATTTTTATAATACTTTCATTGTATATCAGCGCCATCTATTAAAAGTACTAAGACATTTCGACCCAAACGTACCGCACACGGAGCGCTCTCTAACGACATCTACAGAATGCTAGAGGAAGTAAAAATGTAAGGGACGAAATGAATGGTTTAGCGTGGCCGTTTTCTTTGTATGGGATGAGGTATCTGTACGTTAAGTATTATTATATCTGTGCCTCTGTGAAGATAGTTCATCAGATAGTTACGCGGTAGAAGGGTTGAATTCATTGCCAACCATGCAATAATGATATTATGTGTGTATAGTAGCATCGATTTACTCTTTGATGATTTTTTTTGCAATTTTAACATAAAAAATCTTTTATTTGGGAACACTTATTTGGAAGTTATTTTTGTTTATAAAAAAGGAATAAAAGACGCCAAATTTAACGTATTGGCATAACATTTTACAATTTTTTTGCTTACACACGTTTTGGGCCCCAATAACACGGTGGCCAAAAAATCGATACGTTGATAACTACGCCCCTGCATAAAAGGAATTCATGAATGGAACTAGCTCGGGTAGGTTCGAGTATGTCGAATTCGGCATACTCTTTATGCCGCATTTTACGAGCACCAGTGCTCCATCTAGTAAGAGCGAGAGCGAAGACCAATAAAAAATCTATGCTATGTATGTATAATTAATAGCCAATGTTCATTGAAAACCGCACTCAAATTCTAGATGGCGCTAGTGATGTTTGAAAACAAAAGGAAAAGTAACTACTTGGGTATAAAACTCTACAACTTTAGTAACATATGAGAAAGCCTTACGACTACTATTACTACTAAATAGGTATGCATTAATTAATTTTCAAAATATATTTATTACACAAACTTTCATACAATATTTTAGAACGGTCATTTTTCGTAGATTTTATAACAAAATATTGAAATAACAAATCTCCTCTCTAGATATTTACGTCAAAAGATGTCCATTTCTAAGTTAGGAATCCTAACCATAGGCAGACCATAAGAAAGATCTATAAAATTCTATAAAAACCTGCTCATAACCGCTTAAACATAACTAAACTCAAATTAAGACTAATTAAATAACACGCTAAATCTCATATCTTTTCTTAGTAAAGAACAGCTGAAAAGAATATACCTGACCACCTATTCGAAGTAATACAATAAAACAAAAGAAGATCCCTGCACTGATCCTCGAAGCTTTCAAAGTCGGACTTAAATACCTGCGGTGGTATGTGTCATAACATTTCTGCTAAGTGTTGCCGGTAGTAAAAAGAATATTAGACTAATTTTGATAATTTAATGCAAATTATATATTTTTTTTCATGTTTGGAAGTTGTTACTCATTAATGTAGAAAACGATTGATATTTTTTGTACGCAGATATATTGAAAACCAGAATAACACGCCAGGCATTTCAAATTGAACTAAATAACTAAGTTTAATGTTGAGTTAACAGTAAACAATTTTTTAATTTATATAGAGGTCAAAGGTATTGAAAAGTTTACGCATGTAAATCTGCGGGCAATAGAATTATACCTATAGTTAAAAAAATTGCAATAAAAGTTCTTGCGCAAATACACAATTAATATTATTTATGTAAAAAACAATGGCAAACCAAAGTTTTTGAGGACAGAAATTCAACTTTAGAATTAGAATTCTTCTGTAGTTTTTGGGTAGAGTTGTCTTCTATCACACAGGGTAAGAAAAGCGCCAAAGAAACCAGCATTTTGATTCTTATTCCCTTAAAATTGGTAGATAGACTTTTCTTACCCTTACACGCCCTAACAAAATTTAATATTTATTTTTTATTTGAAAAACACAATGTACTGAGTAGCCCTCTAAGTAGCTCCATGCACTCGTTGAACTCTTTTTTCCCAATTCACCTAATTTTAATAACCCACAAACTTTGCCGTTTTTCCCCATCTCTGGCAACACTGAACACAAAGGCGCTGCGCTGGCGCAGTACAGCCTTTGCTCACGCACACACGCGCAAGCACACATACCACGCTAAAGAGAGCCGATTAGTCAGTGAACGATCTGAGCGCAGGTATACCGCCCGGTTTTACCGGTTCAAAACGACCGAACGAACTCTAAAACGAACTATATAATATCAAATAATATGTAACTATATCCTACAAAGTGCGTGTGAAATATATATGTAAAAGTTTAGTTTCAGTTTAGTTTGCAGCTAAAGTGCATAGCGGTATCGCCAAACCAGATTGGCTGGCGTTTGTGTTTCCTGCTGCGTTTGTTTGTGTGTCTATGTGTTTTCTGTGATTGTATTGTGTGGATATCTACTTATTTCTAAATTATTGGTGAGTAATATGTCTTAGTTTTGTTCTAGTATAAGTATAAGAAGCAGTATTAGCACTTTAATCACGTTTTCGCTGACCAACGGTCCTGCATACGTTAGTTTCTTACAAATACAGGTATTAAGGAATCTAGAGTTAGCCATAGTTTTTATACCACATCCTGTTAAGTTCCACGTATAAAAAAACAATTATATCTTTGCTAAAAACTTTAATACTTGTTACTGCTATCTATAGTTACCTCGAACGAAATATTAATTAAACATTATGTAAAATAAAGTCGTAGATTAAAATACTATAAATCAAAAGAATACCTTAAGTTTACTAAGCGTAACGTTATTTTTATTTTAAAACTGAAACGTTCTTTTAACCTGTTTTCAAAAGGTCAATGGTCAAAGAACTAACTTTTACTAAATTAATTTTAAATAATATAGAATATGGCAACACTCATTAGGTCTAAGATTGACATAGAAATATCAGTTTAAAAGCTTTATCCTGTTATTATACTTTAATCTGTACCAAGACGTCAAAAAGTAATTAAGTAATATAACCAGATTCATGATTAAACAAGTATTAGAAATATCTTCATTAATAACGAGGATGTATAAATTGTCAACTTTATTAACTAAGGAAATTATTTTACATTTGACTTTTAATCAACATTTTATGAATACGTTAAGTAATAACAATTCATTATAAACCAATTTTCGGCAATAAGGTGACCAAAGATTTTTTTTACTTTTTTATAATATTGTATCGCTCCATAATTGCTTTCTTAATATAAACTATCATGTTCTAAACAAAAAAATATTACAATTTTACTGAATTGCATCAAACCAAACCAAAGTTCATATTTTTAAAGTGACTGTCCCAAATCAGTGAGAGATAAGGCATGTAACGTTTGAAGATACGTTGATTATAAAATGTCCCGTTACCATGTCACAAGCAATAACTGTTAATGATTGTTCTATGTTGTATATAAATTTATTAGACATTCAATTTTTTCTTTTCAAATGTTTTAGTATTAATATTATAGTAGTTTTAACAAAATAATGAACTTTAGAATATTTTTCAGAATTTTTTTTTTAATTACAAAACTGCGCTCAATAAAATAAAAAACGCGACGTACTTTGACATAGATCAAAACTTGATTGGTTTTTATCCTTTCAGACCTAAGTACTTATTAAAAAACAAGTAAATTTTTAAAATATTTTGACAGTTAACGGAGGTCTCTCACACACTACTTTTGTATTTGTACATAAGCTTTATACCTCTATCTTTAGGCATAATTCAAATAATGTGGCGGTATTTTCCTTTTTCCATGTTGTTCGCAAACTACTTTATTGCTTAATATTGCAAAAAGGTTTCATCACAAGCATCTTCTAACCACAGCTTGCAATTCACGGAAAACAGAAGACTATTTATTATATTTACTAGATACGCCATTATAAATTCTATAGAATAGTATTAAAAGACGAAACTTTTTAATCATATTTAAAAATAGTCTAGGCACTTTAGAAATACGACAAAAAGTTAGAATCCGATAAAATAGATTTAACAAAGTATTTCATAAACAAACGCCTGCATGAAATGCATTTTGTGCAAACAATTCCGCTTTAAAACTTCTAAAAATGCGTTATCGTGATATACAAACATGTCAAATACATTGACGAGATCCATAAAAAATAACCATAAAAGTTAATTTTAGAACATGAAATACTAAACTGAAATGAATGGGAAGGCTGTGCACAAGCTACCAGCCAAGTATGATGAAATGACTCTCAGGGCAGACAACATTTTATATTCTACAGACAGACAGACAGACACGATAACATATTACGACAAACCAGCGCAGGAGTCGACAGAACGTGCTATGTGTAACAGAACACGTCTTGTTTATGTCTCTTGATCAAAGCTTTATATAAATTCGTACTTATTAAGAATTAATTTTGAACCCCACCGAAGTTTTAGCTTTTTTGTAAGACGATAAAATATAATATACGTGCAATAGCTGTGCAACTAACTACGGCCGCCAGCCAGCGTGGTAGATGACAGCTTAACCTCTTTCACTATCACGGGAAGACAAATCGCTCTTCTTTTTCCTTAATGCTATCAAAATTTTGCAAATCAATTCGCTTGTACGTAATACTAAGTTTCAAAAAATACAGACAGCTGTGTCCGAATAAGATATTAATAAATAAAATTGCAAAATACAACGCGTTGAAGTCTTTTACATGCGTAAAATTTTCTGGAACCTTCCTTTTAGCTTTTATGGTTTACTCCGAACATTTTTTTCAATAGAACCATATTTATATATTAGAACCATATAATAGAACCATATTTACTATATAAATTCACAGAATGTAGTCCAAAATCCGTTTTGTAGTATAAAGATAAGCAACCAACGCGGATGGTGTTTTTGCATTATTCTTAGACAAACAAATCACATTATTCCACTGAACATCTACCTCTATATTCAAGTTTGACAGATATCACTTTCTTTGTTTATTTATTTATAGAATATAATAGAATGATTAATAATTAAATATGTATGTATAAATAATAACCTAATTTACAACAGTTTTAGATACTTATAATTAGATAAGAGTTTTGTTTGTCAAACAAAAAAGTTGTTTTATATCACAGGTATAATTCATTAAAATGAAGAAATCAATTTCAAATTTTAAATCATATAAGTATAAATCCATAATTATATAGAAAATTCAGCAAAGAACCGTTGCATCACTAACGAAGCAATTATTGTAACATATCAAATATCGTTACTTCTATACCTACATAAGATTGTATATACAGTATGATACAATAATATTTAGTTATTTAATAAAAAAAACTTACAGATACCCAACTAGAGTGTAGAGGTATGTGGTATATCAAATATTTAAACATTAAGAATTTGATCAAATCATTTATTTTTGAATATTTTTTGACAGCGTACACGTGTTTATAATATTTATTGTCAATTAAAATGTATCTATCTATATTTAGTTTAATTTATCATCATAATTTAATACAAAAACCGATTATTATTGATACAACATTTGCTAGATTGCATGAAGACGCTCGTTAGAGTGACCGGCGCGGTGTCGCAAGGGGCAACGACCTTTGCTCTCACAGGTTAAATTAAAAATGAGGGAAAATAATACTAATAAGCGTTGTTTACCAATTGCATTTTATTTTAAAAAGATTTTTAAGTTAAGTTTAATTAAAACAACTGAATTGGTTCAATATTTGTCAGGATCAACGTCAGCTCAATATTCATAGTAAATGTTTTCGAAAACTGGCTCAAAAGTATTACGAGTATGTTCATTTTTGCACATTTTTATCACCTTGCAAACAAACAAACAAAACTTACTTTTAGTAATAAGAATAAACTCATTGGCTCATTAATAAAATGCATCTGCTTATTTATTATAAAGATCCTCAAAAACTTTACTTTGGATCAAATGGCCAAAAGTTTTCTTACTATTTAATATCGGGTCAAAGTTCTTACTTGCACTCTTCATACGCCACTACATTGAAAACATCGTTGTGATTACCTTCTGGGTCACGTGTCGTTAGTTCATTGTCTCCAACTAATTACTCATTGAATGTACATAAGGCATCATCGAGTCAACCTTCCGGTTTAATAATATTCTAGAAGTCAATTTACTCACAGTTTGACTAGCGTTTGTCCGCGATCACGATTAATGCATTTTGGTCAAAACGTCAGAAAAAATACTGCAACATTTTCTGTACCTAATAAAATCCTAAATCTAGGCATTTAGTTGACTTTTGAGGAACTCTAGCATTAAATTCAAACTCAAAACACAGCAAAGAAACAAAAAAAGTGAAGTTAGAGACCAAACACAATTATTAGAATACTAATTAAGATTGCATTATATTTAACTTACTTTATTATATTTCGAACAATCAACTTAAGTGTTCTTTTTTTAACACAGCACTTATTAAATAAGCCGATACATTTCATAAGTAACATGGCTCAAGTTTTTGTTAATATTGAGAACACTTTATGTATGTGCTATATTCCGCTAAAGTATTAAATACAGGTTTATATGAAGTGATTAATAATACATGTTACACAGTAACTAAGCTGGTTTTAAACTAAATTATTAATGACTAACATATTTTACAAACTGAGAATTTTGAGGATTAATCCCAATGATGTTTAATTTTCACACATGGGCCATTGACCTTTTAAAATGTTAGTTAAGTATATGATATTTTATATTAATGTAATAATTCGGCTCTGGTAAATATATTATCAGAAAAATGTTTAATCAGGGCCAATATTCATAGTTTTTCTTGTTATAATCTTGTGCAATATTTTTAGAAAAAGCTGTTTCAAATAGGTACCTAAAACGCTAGAACTCAGTTTTAGGTATTCCAATTAATATTAAAACATATTAGGTATTCAGTTTGTAATTCTTTCAACAATTTCAGGTAATAAGTTCAGTTACAAGCTCAAAAGAACTTATTTTACATATGTTTAGGTTATTATTTGCGCTATTTTGCATTCGAACTATGAATCGGGTCACGTGTCACTGGTGTAACGTAGGTAACTGTTTATATTGTTACTAGCTTTCCGCCCTGCGGTTTCACCCGCAGCTAAATGGCTTTTCCCGTGGGAATGAAGCTTTTTCCCGCAATAAAATTATCCTATTTTCTTCCCTGGGTGTCGAACTATCTCTATTCCAGAATCAAGACAATCGGTTCAGCCGTTTTTACGTGAAGCGAACCCGCAGACAGACGGACAGACAGACATAAAGTATGGATAGACCTACAACCTATATATAGTAAAAAAAACCTATATATATCTTTAGTGAAAACTCTTTTTTACGTGTCCGAAAAACCCAAATATCTTACGGATAATGTAGCTTTCGAATGGTGAAAGAATTTTTAAAAACTGTCCAATAGTTTTTGAGCCTATTCTTTACAACCAAACAAACAAAGTTTTCCTCTTTATAATATTAGTGTAGATTAAGAAGGTATTGAATATTAAATATAGCTTTAACATCGTCAGTAGCCATGGTATAAATGTATGCATTTGCGGTCGCTATGTCATGCTTCAAAAATGTAGTATTTGTCATTTATCGAGATGTGACTGATTTCAATACAATATCTTGTACTTTTAAATGGAATAAAGGAAAGTCGCTGTACATGTCTATTTCTTCAATTTGATGTTTTTTCTTAACAACGCTATGGGCTCTAAGATTTAAAATTTATTTTAATATGTCATCAATCGCAGTAGGTTATGAACTACACTAAAGACTAGGTTGATAGAATTCGTTTCTATGTAGCATTGTGGGTATAGTGTTGTTCTGAATAAATGATGAGTCAAACAGACACACACGCATTAATTCTACAAAAATCATATTTGGGCAATCGACACCAATTTTAAAATTCATACCACCAACTGAATACTTGTTTAATAATAAATTACAAATAAACTGTTCCATTATTTTATACCTCTATCTTTACAAAAATGTATTTTTTTTTAACTGTAAAACACCAATATAACTAAATATTTTGCATGAATCTAAAACTGTCTGACACATCTTTTAGTTCTTAATATTCGAAAGCATTAAAGCATATAAATTATAATAATAATATATAAATCTCCGGTCTAACATACCAATTATGACACACTAGTTATAGGTATCACACAATGGACTAGGAAAGAACCTAGTTACACCCAAACACGAGCGTTGGCTCAGAAAGGAATTTAAAGAAATTGACCTGACCGGGTATAAGATCCAGACATATTGCATACATACCGTTGCGCTATAGAGGTCTTCAATTATTTTTTAATAAAAAATAATTATTTTCTCCCACACCAATAAAATACCATATTTTAAAAGCATCGCATCAACTTACGTTTGGAAAGTATTTATTGAAAAATGTTTAGTCATCTTTTATTTAAAATAAACAAACATTACGTCATAACGAAATAGCGAATGAATTTCTAGAGTCTATTAATAAAGTAAAAAACCAATTTCAAAACTAAATAAAGACTTTCGTCATAGCTGTTAGTAAAACAATTTCGTGTAATCGATATTTTATTTAATTGATTAAGCAATTAATTGGTTGAATATTTGATATTGTAATGCTCTTTTTGTTTGTTGCTCTCTCTGTTTTGTTAACGTCCTACTGTTAAATTATTAAAACTTTAGTTTTTGTTATTGATTTCCTCCAAAGATATAAAAACAATTTTAAGACCGGAACTTTTCTCTTTGTAGTTTAACAGCATTCGACTATCATAACAGCTTTTTATGTTAATATTACTTATACATATATCCAGTTTTGATGCTTGCTTACGCTTTTAACTTAAAGACTGACCGTGAGAACCGGGTACCTACCAATATGATTAAAAACCTTTTAAAATGTTGGTAGATCCCCGTTTACTTTACCTATTTTATGAAGGTATACATTAAAATTATTTATTTGACAGTAACTCACAATTCCTATTAAGTAGAAGCCGTTATTTCCTGCGAATTAGTCGGGCTCAAACCATTTCAATTCACAAGTCGATTCACAGTCAAAACAATATCAGCTTAGTGTCTTAAGTGTGTAAGTTGAGATTCAAACGAGCATTTCAGAATGTGTATATGTGTGAAACTTTGATGAGTCGCATACCTACTATTGTCGATCGAATAGCTTGGATTGTGAAGTTTAATATGAAAATATTGTTACACAAAAACATAGGAAATTTTAGTCTTAAGCTACACGGCGAAGTTAAATAAAAAAACAATTTACAGTGATTTTGTAGTTGGATTATAAGTAAAGAAAGAAAGGTAGGTAAAGAATGATAATTTTACTATTTTAATAAAGAATATACAATGATAGTAAGGTATTTTTTATTAGTTTTAATAACAGTGGTAAATTATTTTTTTAAATGAATGAAATTCAGAGTGTCTTTACAATATATTTTATTAGTGCTGGTTTCTTTAATGGCGATGTACTGAATAAGTTTCACAATAAACCACAGTAAAAGGTTTTGAAATGATTAACAAACAAACTGGCAATATTTATAAATTATAAATTCAACGCATGTAAAAGCTATTTGAAGTTATTAATTGCAATGGCCTCTAGTTAATAAAATTACAGAAATTATCATTCCCAAAACAAGAAGCAAGAATCTGTGTTAAAAACGTCAACTGTGATTAGGTGTGATTAAACTAATTAAGCAGATACTTCAACGACTATATCATTAAATCCTATTTTAGGAAATGTGCAGCATAACTAGTTCTTCGGTTTTTTGTACTTCTATGTACACTTTGTTTTTAAACTTGTATGTGTTAATGCAAAGTATCAGTGTTTCCGGCTAAAAGAAACTTAAGAAGGGTATTAACAACTTAAAAAGGCAGAACAGGCAAGTTTTTTTACATATTCGCTGTTTTAACTCCAACTTTGAATTCTTTAAAAATATTCAGCACTGCATCTATAAATCCTTGATACTAATTTGCATTTTTTATTTGTTTATTTATGTTATAACTTTCTGCTTACAATTTCGTTAAAATTACAAATAATTTATGTATTTCTGATTTACCTATTGCAAAAAGTGTACTTTCACTAACGTAGTTGACCTTTACGTTTAACTGGATCACTTAAATTAAAGCACTATGAACCGAGCACGATTTATTTGCATAACTGATCAATCATCAGTCATTCAGTCAATTTGTATTTAGAACAAACACGATCGTTTTGGATTACGTACAAGACAAAATACATTAAAATTAATATAACACTTATTTATATTATGTTTATGTGGTTAAGTATTTAAAATTGCTTGTTTTTTTAAATATATATCTAAACTCAGGCTAAAAAAGTTGACTAATTCCTAAAACTCTATTTCTAAAGCTTCTAGACAAACGAACCTTATTTCCATTGCGTAGAGCACCTAAGTAAAAGCATGTCTACAGCATAGATTTTTAAACCGAAAGCAGGTTCCTATAACATTAAAAAGTGGCACAACGTGTCATCGAACGCTTCGTGAAATATCTGCAGCCTCATTTTCAAAGATTGGATCCGACGAAAACTGTGTCAAAAAAGTCACGACTCTTGCGCACACCCGGCTATTACTGAACATAGTACGAAGATTTCTTATACCTTTCCATTTTACCATTCTTATATTATAAACGGTTTAAACAATCAAAATGATATTTTAATAGTAAAACTGATCAAACAAGTTAAATTACAAAGTACCTTATTAATTTGTAATCAACCGTCAAAAAAACTCAAATCCAAGGACAAGGATCAAGGACATTTTATATTTAATAATCGTAAAAAAATAATATGTTGTGTATGTTTACTGATTTTTTTAGTACCTAAGTGATGGAAATTGTATATATAATTATATAAAGAGATAAAGTTTGTGAGTTTGGATGTTCAGGGTAATCAATGGTGATTTTAACCGCTTTAAAAAATCACCAACAAGTAAAAACCTGCGTCATCATGATATGAAACCTCTAAAGAGGTATATAGGCTGTATTTTTAAGGATAACTTTATTCTACTCGAGTGATGCCACAGGCACTAGGCTGGCTTAATTTATAAGTTTTTAATTTTACCTACTGATAAATCTGTCATTATGATGCCCCCACGCCCGGATCTGTAATTATACATTTAACCCTAGACGTGTTTAATGAGTCATGTGTCTAATTATATATATATCTTTTTTTATCATACAGCGTGTTACAGATCTTTTAGTATGACAGAGAAGTTTACAATAAAATAAATAGATAATGTAGCTTTTGATGCAGAATTCCAAATTTTCAAACTGTACACAGTTAAAACTGTAGCACAGGCCCAATCTTAGCTAAAAATTATGCGTAAAACATGAAATAAGTTACCAACATAACCTTAAAGATTTTCTTAAAATTAAATAAAATGATTGTTTGTTTTCCAAAAAGAAGTAAAAAGTAAATACACTTTTTATTGTATCATTAATAAATCAACGAAACAATGTTTGGACATACTTTATAATTTTAGCTCAAAATGTACATAACATGATTTGCACCTATGAAGTTAAATAAACTTGAAAACTCTTACAATTATCGTGTTACGATTATTGCCTTAACAATTATCATGGCACTAAATAACACAATTGTGTATAAAACAAATATCCAACCTTGCCGTCCGTTTTGGAGAGAGGCATTCGATCAAGGTGACAGGCAAGAACAATAACCGTTGTAGGTGTTACCATACTATGTGGAACCACCTTTATGTATATGTAGTGTTGTAGAGTTTGGCATTTCTTTTAAATAATTAGCGGAAAGGTCATCAAATCAAATAAATTCAGATGTTTCTTTTTTTTTCAAAATTAAATTTCGTTTTTAAGCAAAGCAAGCTTTATAACGTGAAGTATTTGTACGACACAGTTTTAAATAATATACTGAATTTACTAAATATGAGGTGAAATTTAGTTTTTGTTAAGTCAATAAAAAACTAAATAGACAATCTAAGATTAAAAGTTACAGCATTGTAAATCAGAACTCCTTCAAAAAACTTGTAATTCAAATTCCAGCTGCAAACGACGTCTCCTTATCACTTAACCTGATATTTAACACTTATACATGTCATGTGGTAATACTTGACCCAACACTAATCACCACTTCTCATGTTAACCACTTATTAGGCAATTTCCGCCGCTTGAGTGTCTATGTTTTATATGTCATAGGTAGGTTTTGCTGAGGATAAGTGCAATCTAAATTTTAATACGATATATGCCTGTATGCATTCATTTACATTCAGTGTAAGTCCTAGAATAATAACGTATATTGAATCGTTTCTGCGGCTTAATTTGAAAACGAAATAAAATAGTTTTTTTTTTATTTAAATGCAATGCCTCTCGATAGGAATATATTTGAAATAACTTCCTAAATGTTCCAAAGAATTTATTATTTGCAGTGTCTTAAACTTATGATTGCCTATCAATGTTCAAAGCTTCACAATATCTTTTTGTCCACTATCCAAGATATTTCTAAACATGATTTTAACCAGTAGGTACATTATCCTGCCCCACATTACTTGAAGTCTACTAAGTTGCCACTCTAAGGTGATATAAGTACGCGATATTCGATAGCTGCCTTGTAATCCACTAAGCTGGTTTAAGGGTATCACAGTGTTATGTAACAGTCTAATAATATATTAAGCCTTATTATCATAGATTTAGGGGTTATTGGGGTAAGATTAATATGGAAAAGAGGAAAATGTAGAGAAATAGTTCTTAAAGAATTAAATATAAATAGACATAACTAAACATTTTGATAACTTTTAGATATTTTTATAAACTGTTTTTTTATTTAAGACAAAATATTTTTTATTCTTGAACATAGGTACTACACTTTTAAAGTGTCTACAAAGTTTTTTTTTCCTTATCGCCGAAATCATTTACCTAGATTTTTGCGTAAATCTTAATTTGAGAAAGGGTATAAATCATTACAAAATACCTGATATTTCAGGGCTACGTACGATTTGCATTCAATTCGCAAGTACCCACCAGTTTTTGAGCAATTTACTCTTTTTATTTCAAAACCCGTTATTAACAAGCTATTGCAAGTAAGGCATTAATCATTACATTAATTGAACATTTGTTCTGGCGCCGTGGCTGCCAACTCATTAAAGTGCATAGAAATATCTTAAAAAGGATTCCGCATGTTTGAAATGTCTTAGGAATACGTGTGGCTTGATAGTAATAAAAAGATTAAAATGTAATTGTATTTGATTTTATACTGTCATTATATTGTTATTTTTACTTCATAGTTTATTTGTATTAATTTTAATGCTGAATCAAATCAATGATTGATTCATAGCTTATTCAATGACTTATAATTATGAAGTAATTTAATTTGCACCAATAAAAACACCCCAAACGAAATTGATTTAAGTACCTACCTAATTTAACTAGGCATGCTTCATTTGAACTTAATTTGAACTTGTTTCCTCTCGCAGAGTCATTAAAATTCTTACACCTCTATGACAAAGATGACTCTATCAGCGCCATCTACACTCTAAAGATAAAAAGTGCGATAGAATTCTGTCATTGTTTGAAGATCATGGGAAAAACGCAAGTCGGGGCGTGCTTGGGAAGATGGGCTGTCACTCAGCAACACTGGCTGGCTATTATAACTGTATGGGCACACTGTTTACTGACAATGCATAAATTTAAATAGGCAGAATACAGTTTGAAATAGTTTACGTATGGAAACATCTTGAATTGTAGTCGCTTATAAAGTTGATATTCCATAAAATATTGTGTAAATAGGAACTTAAGTTTATACAAATAGCATGTCTATTATTCTATTTTTTGTGTAAAGTATATAAACACTTCTCACAAAGTTTTAAAATATTGCTATTAATTTAATAATAAAAAAAAAGTATTTCCTTTTAAAATTTCATTGATATGTAATATTAAGTAAGTATTGAAACCAATGAAATCAATTTGATCCATAACGTGTATGAGTTTTCTAAAACATTTTGTTAAATTAATTCTCCAAAATATTCACCGCGGCGATATGAGAGTTCAATTAAAAATAAACACAAATCATATTACGTTTAACTTTAAATTAATATTTAAAAACAAAATGCTTACGTGATTAATCAGCATAAAATTTATAATACGTGATTAAAAGAAGATTACCTGTATGCAAATTAACTGTGTGTAGCTCTTAATTAAATTTTAATAAGTATCTCGTGATTTTGCAGATAATTATGAAACTTCTGCACGGCTAACAACTTAGTAAAAATGCAACGACACGGGATCGCTTTAATGTGTTTCTGAAATTCTATAATGAAAAAACCAATACAACTTCTCTGAGAAATATTTCGTGTTCATACATCGAGAGGGAAAACTAAAAGGGAAAACACCGTGAGGAAATCCAAACTGTTATAGCAATAGAACTCTGAGATCTTGTTAGGAGCCAGAGTGGTGGATTACAGCTAAGTTCCTCCCACTATCTGAGATGGTGGCTTGTGCATAAATGCTGTGACCATTATAGGATTTTTATAAAGTTTTTGTTAAGATTAAGTGCTCAATAGTAACTAGCATGAACAAAGACTATTCATGTTAAAAGTGTAATACACAGAAATTCAATGACAAAGATCTACGTTTGTTTAAAGAAGATCGTGATACACTGATTGTAGATGGTAGTTATATAGATAAAATTTACAAGTTACTCACGAGTGTCTATGGATTGAAATAGGTAGTATTGTTAACGAAAAATCCTTTAAAATATTTATTTAGATGACGAATTGTGACTACACAATACACACCCACTTAAAAAATAGACGTCTTTGTGCTATAAATATATATTACAACGACAATCACTGTTTGCAAATATCTTATCAGTTAAATATGACACTTTAAAATAATTACTTTCCATCTTAATTTTATAAACGAAACATTGAAATAGAACAATTCAAGGGAAATTGTTTAATGAGTATCATATTGTTTCAATTTTAACAAAACGTATTTAAACAATGTGACTTACTTCATATTCAAATAATTAACCTCAATGTCAACTTTCACAACATAACAAGACAATAACAATGTTGTCTCTGAGAAGAGGCAGACAGCAAATAATTAAAATATTATTTACCTACAATTGACTACACGACAAGAGCTTCAGAAAATCGTCGATGTGTAAACCTACAATCAACGGTTCCACTCATTAAAAAACAGGTTATCGATTGTCACAAAAACTAAAGATCTGCATTAAAATTGCAAATTATCTTTTTTCGCTCCATAAATACATAATATTTGTAGAGTTACTTTGCCGTGTGAAAATAAGGCAGTACAGTTTACAGCAGCGCTCACTGCGCACGCCTGTTACAGTAATACTTGGCGCGTGATCACTGACCTTTAACTTTTCTATTTTTACTTTTAAATTGCCATCTTTCTTAGGAAGTTTACGGCCAGTACTTCCCCCTTCAAAGAATCAAAAGAAGGTTTTAACAGTTTTTTTTTCTAACGTTATAAGAGTGTATGGTGTATGTTTACTAAGATAAGGTGTTTCCGTGACGTTTGTGTATTGTTTGTATAGTGACATTGATACAATGTGATATTCGCGATATATGAAGCTGGTAGATATCATAAAATCTCTTCGGTTTGCGGTTGCGGTTGCATTTTGAAAGGTATTTTTCATTGTGGTGATATTACGTAAGAGGCTTGAAATTAAATTATGTTTCTATGATGACCTAAATCTAGTTGCTCATTAGTTTTGATGATCGATGCTTATGTTATACAATAAACAAAACTAAAGACGGTGTTATAATATTGAATTAAATGCGTGGCGTTTATTCATAAATATTAAGATACATAAATAACTCTGAAAATGTAAAGCAAACGATGTGTGGTAAAGATGAACTTGATAAGATTTATGCAATATGCACTTTGATATAAAAAGGAATTTAAAACGAATCCGTTAAGGTCCAGTAAAACTTCATTAGCGTTTTTCACGATTGTTACAAGTTAAATGAATAACTCTATCTATGTATGTATGTCATATTTTTTTACAGAAAAAAAGTAATCTAGTTATTTATGTATTTTTTACCTTATCTGTTTTTAATGCCAAAAAAACTATCTGAAGAATATTTAAAATTTAACACAGTTTCAAAGAGTAATTGGATATGTTGTGGTTAAAACAACCTATAGACCTTTTCTTATTTGGTGTGTAAAGTACATGCACATAGTTCATAAGTAACTTATGTCACCGATTGGTACTTCTATTGTATATGAATGTATATCTATTCAGAGAACATCTTTACACCGTATAGTATAATAGTATATATATGTTTATGTATTTTCATCAATCAGATGTTTCAGCAAATATCATAGTATAAGGTTAGCTAGACGCTTTTCGATTTGTTGAGACCAAAGATAACCTTTGCCCAGAAAATTTGGCATTATTTTTCCATTTTAGGTGCGGTAAAAGGGGAAGTGAGGTAAAAATTGTAGTAAAAAGTGTTCGACAAAAGAAGAGCGTGAGATGAAAATTACTCAGAGAGCCTTCGTTCCTTACTAATAAAAGTATTTAGTGACAACTTTTATGGAATAAAAATATGTCTTGAATATGTCTTTATTGAAGGGTTCCTAGATTTTGAATTGAATTAATAGCAACATGTTTAATTAATCATACCATATTCTATTGTTGATTGTTTCATTACTTTCCTTTTTACATGTTCAAATATTAATGCCAAGGTCCCAACAATTTTGTTTAATTATGTTATGTAAACAATAACATTGTTGCAATGCAAATAACAAAACTAACATTAAAAGGAACTAATTTAATTAATTTCATGAGTAAGGGGAAATTGTGATGAGTTCATTTTCTTGAAAGTATAATAAGCAACATTAATGTTGTAAACATTACTTTGATGTTCGTTTGGTGGTTTTTTAATCCTTTTATTTTTATGATAAATTAAAGTAGGAGAACACTGATAAAGTAATTTATAAGTAAAATATGTTTAAATTGTTACAGGTCCCACCAATGTAGCCACAATGCAATCAACAAGAGACCCGACCAGACAGAAACGCAGCACAAAGAAACGAAACTCAAGAAAGAAGTCCTTGTCGCCATCAGACCTAAAATGTTCCCGAGGCGACTCAAAAACCGACTTCAAACTCGGCAAGCGATCGCTCTCCGAGACCTCAGTCAAAGTTAAGCACAGAAAAAGCAACATAAGAAGGACTCTTACGCACCCATTCACATGTGTAGATGATATGGACGTGCCATCGCTAGGTTTATTTGATAGGGAGAAGAGGGTAGACAAAGAAGCGGCGCCGGCCGAGAGCGACGAGTCTCACCTGCCGCCGACCAGTAGCGATCGAGACACGGAGGACGACGGTCGCGTGCGCAGGCCGGCGCCGGGCCGCCCGCGCTGGGACTCGGGCAGCGAGATCGACTGCATGGTCTCCAACCTGGTGAAGAGGGCGTCGGCACGACGACGCAGAATGCCCGCGAAATCTGGTGAGTTCAGTAGCTACGTTAACTGGTAAATAAATATGAGTATAACTTAAGACAACCTTTCCGGCTATTCTCGTCTATATTAAGGTCTTGAGAAGTATCATCAAGTACTTTTATTAAAATACATACAGCTCAGCAGTCACAAGGAAAAGTCAACGTTTATGAAGCAGAAAGTATAAGCAAAAGCCTTGATGAATATTTCAAAATGATTTCCTTGTTTGTAACTCTACCAGATCTCTGGTTCCTTGTCAATAGTAGATAACGTAAAGCCCTTTCAATTCATTTACGAAACCTGTTCAAATGGTAAATCGATTAAATCTTGTTCATTCTCCTTTTACAATGTCTAATAACAGCTTTGAGATTTCATCGCACCTATAAATAACACTGTTTCCCGTCTCTCGTTAGTTATACAATGATCTCATATTAAGTTATAGCTTTATATCGTTCCATCACGCCATCTCAGAAAAGGAAGTAAAAAACCACACTAGAGTGACCATTTTGGAAGCCACAATTTGCCAAAACAATTTAAATCCCTAAAAATTGTCATCCATACATAACCCTTGTACCTACTTTGAAGCAGTGGAGATTTTATTGTTAAACAAAACACGAACTTTCCATAAAAATTGAAATAAAGATTTTGATCTTTGCAAATCAAGTTTAACTTGAAACATAAGTGGATCTTTTTGTCGGTTTCCTTTGATTTAATTCACCTTTTTTTCTTGGCTAGCATCTTTTGCTTTAAAATATATTGGCTGAGTAGTTTGTTACTATTTTGATGACAAGAAACCATTTGATGATCACTTTCAATTATTAAATTTTGCAGCCAAAAACACTGCAAATGTTGAAATTTTACACAACTGGGGCAATCAAAGCATTATCTTCTTTATTAAGATGAGGTAAACGCAGTGCTTTCGTGTTTTTGTTAAAACCTTGAAATTATAATGCCATATTAAAAATGTAGCAATTTGAACGAGGATACCGACTCCGTTGCAAAGTATTTTGTGATAATTACAAGGTTCAGAATTTGGTCATTTTTTTTCGAAAAAAATGAGAATATATTCTGAATAGGTTTTTTGTAAAACTAGCTTTAAACAAGATGTTTTCTTGGATTATAATTTTATGATTCCATATCTAGTAAAAAATATTAGATAACATCTGACATCTTCATTTTTCATAGTTTACTAATGTCTTCGAAAGTGTGACTAAATACAATTAACGTGGCAAATCTCTAAATTGAACGTGAATACACGAATATTACAATAAAATAGCTTTTGTGGGTAAGAACAAGTGTTAATAATGCATTTTACGTAGATTTTAATAATATGGCTGTACAAAATATTGAACATGTTAACGTTTATTGTTGACTTAAATTAAAAGTTATCTAAATATTTCACCAAATTTAACATAACCATATTAATTCTTCTAAGCATTTAATAGATTTTTGATGTTAAAGTCCATTTAGTAGAAACAAGTAACATCGTATAATTTTACTAAAAACTTGTTTAAACAGCGCCCTCTAGCAAAAAACACACAAATCTTGTAAGTAAGACTACGCCATACTACGCTTAACACCTCCCGTAGACGACTCTATCGTTGTAATGCATACTGATTTCACTAGATGGCGGTAGATCTGTTTTTTTAAGAATAAAATCAAAAGATATCATCACGATTACAAACAACGATCTTTGAATCTATTTTTATTTTATTAATATAGTGATTGTTACAATAAACCTATTTTTAAATTAAACTAGTAACTCTTATTATCTTTTAAGGGGTCTTTATAAATTATCTTTGAATTAACAACGCCATCAAATTACTAAATTTACGCCTATTTTTCAAAGCATATCCTTCAGACTTTTTTCTCTGTAAAAGATAAGACCGTACATTACTGGACCCAGACACCAAAACGAAGTGCCTACGTTCCGCGTCGTTGATGTCTTTTGTACGTCGGGATGATGTTCGCTCACTTGGTACCTGTTTCTTTCAATTCAGCTATTATTTCTACAATCATTATATAATTCATGGCCTTAAGTGTACATTTCAAGGTTCGAGTATAAAAAGTGCTACAAAAAGTAGGTTTTATTCAAAAGAACCGCGGGATGGTTTGAAACGGTCCGCGAGCACTTAGCTCGATACCGGTTTTTAAGAAATATAAAGATAATTTGAGAAATGAGTGATTGAAACTATTTATTTATTAATAGAAAATTGCAATATATCTTTAAATATAGTATACCTACTTATATCTATGTTGTCAATATAACAAGCATTTAGTTGCATATAAGAAATAATTATGTTAGTTATTTCATTATACAAGAAGCAGGGATAAAAAATGTTTCTAGTTGGAACCTGAATAAGGAAGTAATTAAATTATTTACCAAGATTTATTACATTGATATATTTGTATTATTATTTACTTTACTGACACAGTCACAGAGTCAAGCTAAAACTTGATTTTCTGTTATAGTTTTCGTTAAAAAAATATCATGGGCTACTTAAGGCATTTTTTTATCTGGTTTTAAATTCAATTTTACGTAGTTTAGTGATCTGTTCCAGTTAGGATATATTGCCAATGTTGTGATTTTTAAAATTAAACCTCAAGACATAGTGATGGACTTTGATTTATTAAAAACTTTGTCAGCACCACCATTTATCACTCCTTGCGTTTATTCAACAACTTAAAGACTCAAGCTAATGTCTTTTTCGGAAAACGGAGTCAGCAGAGCCAAACTTAGCAGAGATTTCTTCTTCCAAAGAGAAGCTTCCAAATTAGGTGTCTTAACTCATTGGTAATTTTATTCATTCATTCATTTCATTCAATTTGAATGTACAGTATAGTTAAGGTATGTAACACGGTTTAGTTGCGTAGGCGGCTTCGACTAGAACGTGTGATGACAATTTAGACAAAAGAAATAGAGCACAACTAATGATGGCTTTCGTGACTTTGGTTACCCATACGTGTCCCATTTGAAATAAGAACCAGACAAAAAAAAATACTACAAATGTATATTTCTAAGCATATTCTATTATTTTATTATTGGTTTAATCGACTGTGGTATAAATTGCGAAAGCGGTGTAGGCGATCAATGTCAATACCCACAAATGCATCCCACTTATTACTTAAATAAAAGAGCAGTCTGAAATATGGGTTTCCGAAGACTTACTGCGTTGTTTGGTCTAGTTCACTATACTATGTTATAGCGAAGTTCATTGTTCTGACCACGATCTAAAATCTAAAGGTCACAACCGACAGGCGCTAGCGTTTTTTTACCTTAATGCAGAGACAAGAAAGGCGTCTTTTGCGCGGGCGGCGACTTACAACATTTTAAGATTAAGAGCTGTTTTGTTGTTGGCGTTGAGAAGCGAGGTGAGTCACGTTGTTAGTTTGTTTGGGTGTCGATGGGTTTATCGATAAAATAAACATCGATAAAAGATAAACCTTTAAATTTATAAAATTAACAAAAGTTTTTTAAATTCATAAGCCGGTAATCTACTGAGAAAAATATAGTTAATTTTAAATTGATCTTTTAGCTTATCACTTAAATTCATTTTTGTAAATCTGTTTTTCTATTCTGGATTATTATTATCAAATACTAGGGGCCGCGCGCGACTCCGTTCGCGTAGAATTCGGTTTCCCGTGGGAATGCGAAGTTTTCCCGCGGTAAAAAGTTCCCTTAATTCTTTCATTCATATATTTTTGGTATCTAGAACCGTTTTTGGCAGCGCACGCAACGGAAGCTCTCAAGGATGAATAATTTTCCCCGTTTTTTTCACATTTTCCATTATTTCTTCGCTCTTTATAGTTGCAACGTGATGTTATATAGCCTAAGGCCTGCCTCGATAAATGGTCTATTCAACACAAAAAGAATTTTTGAAATCAAACCAGTAGTTCCTGAGATTAGAGCGTTCAAACAAACAAACAAACAAACAAACTCTTCAGCTTTATAATATTAGTATAGATTTTTATACAAATTTTCATCCAAATTCAAATCGCCATTATAGTGTGAATTAGCAAAAAACATCCAATCATACAGACTTTCACATTTATAATATTAGAAGGATTCGTGATTGCACAAGTTTACGAATGTATCTAAACACGCAAATATTATCTTACAATGGAATAATTAAATCTAACTCAGGAAGAGTCATCCATAAGATACAGTCCACTATCTGTACGGCTTCATCGTTACGCTTCGTTGCCATAGCATCATCGATAGAAACAATCGTGTTCAGTCCATCCCTAGCCAGCAGGCGCAACAGTCGGCCGAGCCGGCTGTTCAACACATCCGCTTACAACGCTCACTCGCTCCGAAAACGAATCGAACCTCGAAATAGCCTGCAAACGGCTTCGTGAACTTTGCCTTATAAATTAAAAAAAAAAAGCAGAAATTGTTTTGTGCCAGTGCGTTTGTGATTCAAACTTTTTAATGAAACTTTTCCAGTGAAACGTGACTTGTGTGTTTGAATTTTGAAAAGTTGCAAACAAAAGCAAAAACATTTTTGTTATAAAGTTTCAATTGAAACTTTAAGAGAAGCCTTACGATTTCTTCTGTTTCGTCCAGCCCTTCGCAAAGAAACCTTAGAAAGTACTGAATTTACTCAAATGTAAGTACTTACCTGTTTAAAAGTATCAAATAACGCCATGAAGTGCCTACTTACTAACACAATACGATTACGGACCATACCTACTTACCTGCCAAAGTTGCCTAAGTAGAAAAGATGTCATAGGATTAACTTAGTCTATTGTTTTATACTTAATTTAATCTTTCTATTTAACTATTAATTACACAATCCTATAATATTTTGAATAAAACAGCGCAGAAATCTTTTTGTACCGCTAAGTAATGCCTACCATACTTGTATTATTATTATTTATGTCTACTTGTTCGATTTTTTGCGGTGACTGTTTTCAAAAGGGCTTGCTGGTTGATCGCCCAACAGGTTGTAAAAGCAAGGGAAGGGAACACTTCCGGAATAAATCCGAGATTGTACCAACAGGTATGGTTAAAAAGGCACGTAGATTTTGATAAGTTAACTTTTAAACGGGTTTATGTTCTTATTGTTTACCGTTAAAAAATTAAACTGTATGCCTTTAAATTAATAATTTTTTTGAGTTAGACAGAGTATCAATAGTTATAAAACAGCAATTTTATCGTCCGCATTCAAGAAAAATCTAAGCTTTCGTCAAAGAATAAAATAACGTAAGACATAGATAAAAACTGCTTTATAATGAACAATTATAATAATATACAAACCCGTTTCCGGAATAAAAACCATAATGGAGGTACAAAATACAAGAAAAGACACCAAGTAGTCATAGCTTGCATCACATGTAGGCAATTATACGGTACTTCTGATGGTTATACTTCCTAATGTAAGGTAATAAATTTTAATGATCATTATCAATACATACAGGGTGTTCAAACATATTTCTCATACTATTTGTTATGTGTTAAAATATTTTTTGTTAAACGAATAATTATATTATTGGTAATTCGAAGTAATAAAACAAGTACATTTTTATTATAAACTTTAAAATTAAATATAGTTTTTTTTGTCAATATCCGAAATTAACTAAGTATATTACTAAATTAGTAGTGTCTAGAATATTATTAGTACTTAACATCCATGGTTTAACACTTGAGAGGATATGACAAATGATACGATACAGCGACAACCTTCAAGTTGTAATAAGGCTTTATATATGACTAGTGGCCGCCCGCGACTCCGTTCGCGTGGAAGTCGGTTTCCCGTGGGAATTAGAAGTTTTCCCGCGGTAAAAAGTACCCTATATGTTATTCTGATGTATAATCTATATTACTGTAAAGTTTCATCAAATTCCATCCAGTAGTTTTTGCGTGAAAGAGTAACAAACATCCATCCATACATCCATCCATACTCACAAACTTTCACGTTTATAATATTAGTAGGATATTAGGACTCTACCTAAAATTGCACTGAACAAAAATATACGCAATTAAATAGACATTACAAGGCAAATGGTTTTCTTATTGCTGCGAAAAAAAAATCCCCAACATACATTTGGTGAAGAAAGTGGATAAGTGCACGATTTATAACATAAAAATAAATAAACCATAACATTAAGAAATACGTTACGAATATAACAATTAAACACGAGTTATCTTCAATTTACCTACGATTTATGGTGTTCTATAAAAATCTGTCTATTAGAACTATCAGAGGCATCTAAGCATTACATAAACAGTAATAAAATAGGTATTTATGCGTTGCAAAATAATGTATCCAGTTAAAGTATAGTTACTTATTAAAACGTTTTTATTGTAATTGCGAATGTCTTATCGTACATAAATATTTCGCCCGATCTTTTTATGAATGCAATTTTAATATATCGGTCGCTGATTTTTGATTCCGATCTTTGAAAGTTTGTGAGGATGTATGGATGGATGTTTTTTACTCTTTAGTAATATAGGTTATTAATAAGAATAATACATAGGCTACTTTTTACCGCGGGAAAACTTCTCATTCCCTTGGGAAACCGACTTTTACGCGAACGGAGTGTATGACTAGTCATACATAAATAATTATTAGCCCGATTTTTTCAAGAATACAATTTTAATATATCAAGCGCTAAACACTAAATAAACACTGAATTTTGATTCCGATCTTGGTAACCTTAACCAAACATAGTTTTAATAAAGGCTCCCTTGAGAAGGAAATCATTTAAGAAGTAAGTGGATAACAGAAGCAGATTATGAGCTTTCGGAATCTTTGAAAATTCATTGCTCCAAAGTAACTTTGTGTTTTTTTTTATTTTACCGTTTGTTCAAAATTATTCATTAAATTTAACGAAATCTCATATCAATTATATTTAAAAAAGGAAGGAACTTAACTTGTTACTTTGAACACTAATCATAATCACATGCGACTAACTTAATTTTACATGAAAGACGTGGACTAGCAAGCATTTACTAAAATCATCAACCTTTTCATTTATAACCGTTATTTTATTATGTGCTACATATTACTCATAATTAAAATTAATTACTTTAAAATATATTTTAGTGCAAATTAAGATTTCGTAGAAAAATTAAAAAGCATAAAATCTCACGTGTGGCAGCCATGCTTGTTTACATTTTTTAATAGCGATTGAAACTGACTTCTCGTGTCGGTCTACAAATCTCAATATAAAAGTAGAAAGCGAAGATCGATAGAATCTAATCCTATTAAGAAACCTGGTTTTACTATTGAATTACTATATTTAATACATTTGCTGATTGGAAAATTATGAAAGTTATATTTAATTGAAAAAAATGAAATTTGATGCGGATTATGATTATTATGATTTGTTCATTACACACTCATAATATGTAAAAAGTTATTTACGTTCAAATGAAACGTGGACGATTGTTTTTCTTATTTGTTCCAAACTTCACTTTTTTAGCAAAGCCTTAACACTTTTACTGTAAAAGGCATACTATGTAGATATTTTTTCCGTAAGATATCTTTAAACAGCAGAGAAACAAAAACATTGGCGCCACAAACACTACACAAAAACTTTTAGAATAATTTAATCACAAGGAAAACATTGCATACAAAATAAACTTACAAGCCTTCTAAATTAAGATAACGTATAGGCGTGTATTATATGACATGATTGCTCGTGTAGGTGGTACACAATATATAAACTGCACTCGCGTATTGAAAATCAGGCAAAATGACATCATTACTTGATATCTTTACAAAAATTATAGTTCTACTGTTATTTCGCCCGCAGCTTCGCATGCAACAACTTTGGATTTCCAAATTTAAATACACGTGACGCTCTCTATTTTGATAAAAAAATGTTTGTTATTAGTTAATTTAAATTAGCGTGATTGTGTTCTAGGTTATGCTCTATCTTTTTACCAAATTTCATCCTAACCGGCCGTTTTACGTAACCTAAATATCTGAACATGCAAACAAAAAACTCCCAGATTTATAATATTAGTAGAGTAAGGGTTATCTTATGTCTATGTCTATGTCTTACGCCTTTGTGTTGGTTAGTAATCGATTTAAAGAAACACATAATAGATATTTATGTAACTTTCTCTCGATTTTCCATCGACAATTGAAATTAATGTAGATTGATTCAGTTGAACAAGAAATTAAACTGTGTTATTAACAGAATTATTACCATGTCACGATAAGAAAGACGTGACGCTATTTTTATTTAGTTACTTTTTAGATTATCTTTTTTGTAGAGTATCTTTCAATTACTAACCATACTAATTTAAATAAAGTAAACATATAAAATCATGTCATCTCATGTTGTATAAATATTTATAGATTAACAAGTCTCATTACTACGTTCACATATCATTAACAAAATTTAATCTTAAAACCGACAATTAAAACTTCAACATATCAATACTGAATGATTCTTATCCATAGTTCTCTTGTGCAAGCATTTGTCAATAAATATCACAGTTAATTTAATCTGTATAATTGCCTCCATTAGATTACTGTCGAGTAACTTTCGATGCGCTAGCGTTGATCCTATATTACTGGTTGTCTGTAATCTTCTTGGTCACGGCTCATCGAGTGTCGCTCTGTTATTAATTTTGCGATGCAATCCTGATACGTAACTGCCGCTTTCGCTTTTGTATATAATTTAGGATTAAGTTAAAGATATAAATCGGTATAAGTCAAAATAAGTATATACACTTTTTACACAATCGAATTTTAATAAGTTAGTCTGAGCTCTAAAATAAAATCGATATAAAAGTTTTTTTTTATTTTCCTTTTTTTAAATAGTATTTTTAGACTTTTATTGATCTAGTATTAAATAGTGCAGTAAAGTTATCTCGTCAAATTGGTACCTATTGATTACTTCTTTACAAAAAAAATAACCAGTTGAAATATATTCTGTCACACAACATATCAAAAAAATAAACTGCGTGAAATACTTTTTTAATTTTTCTTAACCTTATATAAGCAACCCTTTTCTTAGCTATTTGAGGAAGTAATCATTTGTTAGATGGAAAATTTTCCCCATCTTAATCTTCGTTTACCTGTTGCTGGGTTCTAAGGTTTTGACCATGAGTTTAAAAATATTCTACAATCGTATCCAGACCAATTCTAATTTATTGCTAAAACATTTGCGTTCGTTTGAAATTCGGTATATCAAATACCACACATGTTGCTAATACATTTTAATATACCTATACGCCAGCCTCGCCCGCCGCATCCCACGTGAAGTCGGCTTAGGCAATTACAGCCTTGAATCAACTCCGGCGCAGGCTTTTACCTTCATTTTCCGATCTAGATTAGATCACAATAGGGCGACATGTGACATTTAACGTGGTATACTGACAATTAACTAGAGCTATTGACACCCAATTGTTGATATCTAATTGGTGGTTCAATCAACAACAACTTCGTTTATAGGATTTGATACTTTTTAGATATTTTTAGGTAATTTCAAATTTGAAAAATATGTTCAATTAAAAGAAAATCTTAATAAACACTCTTTATTGAAAAATTAAATAAAAATCCTATGGTATTTCAAATAGTGGTCATGATTTCTGCCAAAAGAAATTTAAAAGGATATTTATTGCATGGGATATGCAAATACAAAATTATATTTATTATCTTCTTTAGATGTAAAAACTATGGATATTAAAATATTAATAAAAGCATAAACAAGATAAGCCTTGCATAAGACAAAACACCTTTGTTTAACCTTCCTTAACAATATCTGTTTTTGTTGAAGGCTTTTTCTTATACGTTTTCTGTAGGTTAACCCTAACTTGGGATATTAGGCAACAACTTTTGGCGTATTGTAGAGGTATAGTTCATGGTCTTTCATTCACTGCAATATTGATTGACGTATATGGGTTAAAATATAATTTAAAGTACATAAAAATAAAGCAAAAAGTACAGAAATCGGTAAAATATTAAACGTTGTTTCATAGTATCCTTCAATGAGATTAATGCTTGTAAATCTACCAAAACTTTGCTCGTAATTTACACAGCTAGCACGTAAAATTGAATATTGCTATTTGTTAAAACATAACTTATTGCAAATCACGTTTCGTTTGGGCATTGCCATAATAGTACAATAATTGAATTCACCACGTGTTCGCGATCAATAGTCGGCTAAGTACAAATATTGGCATACAATAGAGGTAACACTAAATATAGACTTCCTAACATAAACAGGATTTGACGTATTATAAAATTATCATGTGTCTTTGTTATTAAGTCGAATGTGGTTCAGTATAGTAGGTAATTTTTAAATTTGTAAGAGCCCAGTGTTGCGATCTCGTCAATCGACTTGATTGTGGTTAAGCAATCTATCGCCGTTAGTGTTAAGATGGAACACCGCTAGTGGAATTATCTTGATAAACTGCGTGTTTCAGGCGACACGCTAGACCACATCTGGTACGTATTGAGCGGTTTTAAAATCTTGCTTAGGATGGCTATATCCTTATAGGAACGTTGGCAGAGTTTAAAAGAGAGTATTAGTTGTCAAGGCACCTAACACAACTTTAGAAATATGTAACACTAGTTACATATGTTCTGCAAAGCCATAGTTGCTCTTGTTATAGTTTTGTTGAGCAATGTTAGAAACTATTAGTTTTTCAGTTTTATTTTAACAACGTAATACAATGTTAATTTTAATTAACATGTATAGTTAATTAGCTAAAACCTAGAGTTATAATAATTTACTATAACCTTCAGTTGTGTTCTCACACAATGGAGTTTTAACTTTGTCATAGATTTTTACGCCTAATAGCAAACTGACATTTATTACTAAGCTAAGTTTACAATATGGTTTTAATCCAGCTAAGTGCTGCCTTCATACCATCAGTAGATCTGCGTCCTACACGTCCATTACTGTGACAAGTTGTTGAAACTAACACCTACTACTGCGCGCGCATCGAATAGGAACTGGTTACCATAAATCTACATAAGGAAGCAATGCTATCTGCTTATATAGAAATGGGGCTATTTACTATGTAGATAGGTTTGATTTCTTGCTTTGATTTTAACAGTGGATTTCAGGTTGATCGTTTTTGAAGAATGATTTATTCCTAACCTTTTTCAAAAACATAACAATGGTGGTACAAATAAAATTAAGTCTGTAGAGTAATTTGCAAATAGTTGGTTAAACTTAATTTAGCTAACTAAATATAAAAGGTACTTCGTCACACACCGGAAATCTGTAAAAATCATTAATCATGGCAAACATCTCAAAAAATAGTTGTGAAAAATAAAAACCATGATAGTTTTAAAAGTTATAAATTTAGCTAAACTTAACTACTTAAAAAATCATGGATTTAAATACTGGCTCTACGTAAAATGTATCTTCTTGAAGCTCTGTTATAATACAAATCAACTTTATTAGCAACAAGCTGCAATTTAATCATTAAATGTTTTTATTGTCATATCATGAAACACACGCGATCGTGCGCGGGCGCAGATTGCAGGAAATGTTAGAAAATTGATCACTTGTAAAGACTGACGTTTCACCGTGGGAAAGCTTCGTTTACTATTCACGACACGATGACTTTATTTAATATTCAATCGATATATTTTACTATAAAAGTTATTTTTCTCCAAATTATTGAATTACTCTTTTGGATAATTAGAGATTGAATCAAATCAGCTGACCAATTTTGCTTATCAAGTATGTTTAATTAAAGAAAGGTTACCATTTTATGAAATCTTAGGGTGATTAAATTTGAATACACGTTTCCACAGAAGATTGAACCTATATAATATGTGCAATAAATAAAAGCCCTTTAATAATTTGTCCCATTTTGCGTAGTTTTACAAATAAAAGGTATCATGTGAACTCTCTGATAGATTAAAATATAAAATTTTATTTAGAAAACAATTAACATACATTATCAATATTTTCTCCAATTTCATCAATCAGTCCCAATTTTTTTCTTCTTCACACCAAACAGAAATACTTTTTTTTTATAATATTTTATATCTGGTGACATTAATATCGAAGTCCTTAGAATATCGTCTGCGCAGTTGGTGCGAAGTTCGTGCATGTACCCACTTTCAACTCACGAAGTTAGCTGGCTATCTATGCTTTCTATTGAAGAAGTTTATCTTCTCTGTATTGGTTTAAACATAAAGTAGGTTTTCCAAAACTTATTTAATGTGTCTGTTTTATCGTTACATTTTAATGCAATGTTTCCAAAATACATTGCAAGAAACAATTGCCTACTAAGTTACTTTAGTCTAAAAAAACATGAAAAATCGAAAACCAGGAATCCTACTAATATTATAAACGTGAAAGTTTGTGAGTATGTAAGGATGTATGGATGTATGTTACTCTTTCGCGTAAAAACTACTGAACGGATTTTAATGAAATTTTACAGTAATATAGGTTATACATCAGAATAACATATACCTACGGTACTTTTTACCGCGGGAAAACTTCTCATTCCCACGGGAAACCGACTTCCACGCGAACGGAGTCGCGGGCGCCCACTAGTAGAAAATAATTAAAACCTAGCTCCTGATGTTAACAAACTTATATGATCAAAACATTAACTTTGCTCATGGAAAGTATCAGTAATAGATTTTTCTTAAAGCCGATACTATTGGAATATGCTTGCGTGTTAATTAGTTCAATAATTTGCTTGCATTAATTATAGACTAATTGCTGTGTAATTTTCATAATTTCATGTGCAATATTTAGTCTCTAAAAAAATCGAATATTTATAAAAATGTGATTTTGCAAGAAATCCTATAGATCATTATTGTAAGTACATATTATATAACTTACAATTTTGCATTAATAGTTAGAAGTGTTCCGGTTTTCGCGCGGGCTTAATTTATTCTTACACATTGCATTCAATTACTTTGTTATAGCTTTTTAGATAGTTGTCGAAATCACTTTTTCTTGTCAAGTAATAAAAAAATGTAGAAGTGCCTTACAGTTTTATAAAGCAAAATTTAAGCGAAGCAATTTTATTCAGAATTTGAAACTAATAGATAATTCTAGGAACTTTATAATTAGGAGTAATTTTATTATAAAAATGGAAATGATATTGGTTAATTAGTCTTTTAAGAACACAATAGACGATTAGTAATAACAAAATTATGTTTACTAACTAATCACGTAATTTAAACAGGTCCTAGCTAATTAATATTTGAGTCACAGGTTTTTCTGTATTGAAGCTAAATTTAACTAATTTTACTAGCAAATTGCGCATGATGTGCATATAATTAGTGAGTCTGAGAAGTCACGTAAATATGGTTACATATAATCGAACGTAAGCTTAAAGATAATGTTTCCTTCCTGTCTGAGTACAGCAATTAAGCTCAGCAGGTAGATACGTAAATTTTGTAATGTAGGCTAATGTTTGTCGTTTCTGTTTCCAGAGTGGGGCATCGAAACGGAAGCAAGCGAGGCGGAGGCCGGTCGCATGCGGCCTGAGGACTACCGGCTCGTGTTCCTCAGCTCGGACTCGTCGTGCCGCGAGGACACGGAGGACTCGTCGTCCACGGCGTCGTCCGCCGCGCCGCCCGCGCCCGAGGACGGCGACTGGGACTACTTCGAGCCCGGCGCGGCGGCGGCGCCCACGCCCCCCCCGCACCCACCGCTAGCCTGTCCGCGGCAGTGCTCCTGCGGCGCCGAACCCAGGATCCTCGCCGTTCCCGTCCCCGTGCCTGTCCCTATCCCCGCCGCTCTCTGGCCCGCCCTCCTCGCATTCCCCACTCAACCACCGACACCCCACTGGCAAACCTACCCCGGCTTCCCGTCGCTCAATGCCGAAGCCTTCGCCCGCTTCACGACGGCCGCTGCCGCTGCCGCCACCGCAGCCGCCACCGTCAGCAACCTACCCACCAAACGATTAGAAATGACAGTCGAACGAACCGATAAGGCCATCCAATCGGAGTCGTGTCAACCCGCCGATAATTTTAATAACAAAGATATAACTGATAACGTTGATAAGGCGATTGAACTGCCAGTTGATCATGAAACCTCGAACGATATAAAGGTGATTGCCGAGGACACTTTGCCGGAATCAAGTGATAGTGTTGACGATATGCCCGGGCACTTAAATGCAGAAAAAGCTTTTCATTTCTCGAACGATTCCAATGATTCGAGTGATTCTGAATCTGGTGTCGCACGCCGGAGCTACGATTTAATGAGTGGTGCGCCTGAAGAGCCAGCCACGTCTGATGAAGATTCTGAGGATTCAGGGGGTGGGGGTGCGGGGAGGTTTTCAAGGGTATTTGTTGTCAATCCCGCGGACTCCTCGTCGGACATGGAAGACAACGCCGACAGCAGTGGTATCGATTGTGACGAACACTACGACAAAAAATCTGACAGCCTAGAAATAATTGCAATCGACGTCCAAAACCAGATGGTTGACATCCCGGAACTCAATGAAATCGAGGATCAAGACAATGAAAACCGAAGTGTCATGTTATTAGACTCCATCACTTTTTCAGATGACTGTCCCGTTATTCCATATGGATCCAATGACGACAAGAATAACATACTCAAAACATCGGGATTTATTGGTTATTGCACCGAAAATATGTTGCAAAGCGAAACGTTCGAAAACTTTAATAGTTTTGAGGCGTCATGCAGTACAAGTACCGGCTCACCTGATAGCTACTGCAAAGATAAAACAAGTAATCAAACGCTGGACACGTTCGAGAATAATGACATCGACCCATTGCAAAGCATTCCTAGCTTATCGACCGATATGAAGGTCAAAGTATCGGTGATAAGTGAGGAAAATGAAATAGAAAACTGCGAAAGTCAAATTTCAATAGAACAATTACCCCAATTATCACCTTCGCCGGAACCCAGTCACGAAAAAACAAATACGTCACAAGAAAAAATAGACCTATTCAAAGGTATCGAACGCACGCTCAGTGAGTTATTGAAGAAAGAATTATTGGAAGAGCGCGAGACAGAGAAAAGTGAGGTTGCGCGGCAGGTTTGCGCGACGGACGAGGGGGGCGCGTGCGCACCTGTCGGTGACACGGCAGTCAACCGCTCGCGCGCCGCCTGTGCAGACGGATCCGCGCGCTTCACTAGCCGCGTTATGATAACGCACGATCGCGTTTCCGTGGTCACCTCGGACACAACGCGGCTCATGCGTGACATTACAGTACATCACACGAACTCGCAAAACGAATCCGAGCCCCGCGCGGGCGAGGATCAAAACGAAAACGAACGATTATGCGACGACGACGACGACCCGACTCAGCCTTCGGGCGGAGTGACTGTTGTTAGCAATGCCGACACTCTCTCGGCTGTCGTGTGCCTCGAGGAGGGGCTGGCCGACGATGACTCGTGGGTCGAGGACGTCAGCCATGACGACGACGAAGTTACCACCACCGACTCCGACTCCGGCGACGAGGCCTCCTTCGCCAACAGAGGAGAGGAGTTCCAATACTGTCGACGCTCCTTAGACTTCACCTTACACACTATAGTCGAAGAAAGTTGTGAAGAAAGCGAAGCAGAACCAACCATAAAAAAACAGCGACCTATATCCGCGACGGAGTTGGAAAAATACTTTTTCTTTGGATTGGGTGATGGCAGAAATATACGTGACGATGAAGATCAAGTGTCAGAAACGTCAAGTGTGTGTAGTGAGGGTGGTGAATCGATTATTGATAACGAGCAGCCAAAAAGAAATAGTGGTGATAGTGACGATTTAGTGTCATCTCGCTTAGAAAAGTATTTTTTATCCGGTTTTATGGGTTTTAATCAGGAAAATAGGGATTCGGATGGATCCGGTAGTGTTGGTAGTGATAGTGAAGGCAGACAGAGTCCAGAACAGAGGCGGAAGCGGCTGGTCCGCGCCCGAGGCACGCCGCGATCGCAGTCGTCGTCGTTGGATAATCTGTTGACCGGCGAGGAACAATCACAGGACGCTCAAGAGGCCTCTGACGCCTCAAGCACAGAAACAGAGGACCGACATGACTCCTCTGAGAGACTTTGCGACATGCAAAGTGAATCTAAAAGAAAAAGACAAAACAAGAAAACGCGGGGGTCACCAGCCGAAGAAAAAAGGCAATCAATGGAGTTCACGGAAGAGGCACGGGACGAAACAAGATCAGTGTCGGAAGGTGAAGACGACAGAACAACCCCCAGACCAGAATTTCCACCCCTTGGATCTGAATTATGTGAATCTAAAAAACAAACAAGTAGAGATAGCGGTTTTGTCGGCAGTTGTGACGATTTGTTGCGAAATGGAGACTCAAGCTCAGATTATACTAGGTCACATGAGGCGAAAACTGAGTTAGAGGAAATTGTGGAAGAAATAAGGCCGGATGTCGAAGAGAAAGTAGAAAAACCTTTAAAAATAAGACCTCCACCGAGCCCCTTATCACGTAAAGATAGCTTTAATAATTGGTCATCTGACGAAGAAACTAATTTAATGATGACCAAAATGAGACAATTTTTTAAACAAATGATAAACTCGGCAAATGTCAAAACGTCCACTCCCGCCTCTAGTAATACGAATACTGAAACTTCAAAACCGCCTAAACCTCCCCAGCTGTTGTATTTTGAAAACGAATTAACTAGGTTAATGAAAACTGTACCCGGAATTAAAGATGAAGAGGTACGGGAAATCGTGGAATACTTATCAAGTGAAGACACTTGGAGTGACTCCTATGACTCATCAGATTATGCTGGGTCGGATTTGGAGATTACATGTAACAGATTAGCTTTAAGGAAACAGATATCAGAGAGCTGCCGAGAGATTATTGATGAGTTCGATCGAGGAAACTGTGAGGTAGCTGGATCTTTAGAGCGAGACGCGGCCGGCGCTTACAAGAGGTTGGCTGCAACGCTAGGTCGGGCGGGTGAAGGTTCGCCACCTATGTTTGGTAAAGTAATGCGGCATATAGGCGGGCGATTGGTAGCGTTAATGCATGAAGTGTCAGCCGGAGCATCACCAAGCACGGACGAAGACAGTGCGTCCGAACCCGGCGCGCTGGCCAGGAGTCGATCCCATGACTTACTGGAAGCCGCCGCGAGTAGGGCTAGTGTCGCGAGTGATAGTGAAAGGTTCTCGTGGCGTGGTAGTTTTGAGTCTGCTCTCGTAGCGGCGGACTCTCGTGGCACCCTCGGAGGAGTCCCCGAGGCCAGAAGATCACCTGCGGGTGTTGAGCTTGCCGCTCAACGCTCACACTCCAGGAGTTGCGGAGCCATCGGAGGCAGCGAGGATAGACTCTGGCGAGGCAGACGACGTGCATCTGCACCTGACACAGAAGTAAGTTTTCCTCATACATTTTATGTCTTATTAAAAACTGGAATACGCATGACATAAATTACTCTAACCTTTAACAACAGATGTTACTATAAAATTTCAATGACCTCCAAAATGATACTCACAGTGTGTTTCGTCACTTTGTTTTCGTGTTATCTGGCATTTGAAATGTGGTGTCAATGTCATGTTACTTTCAAATATTTCCAACTCAAGATTATCTCCACGTTGCAAGATATCGATAACTGATTATACTGATACAAACTTACACAATGTAGGTCCTAGGGAAACATAGAGCTTAAATCATTACAACGATTAAGCTTAACACATACCGGAATATAAACATATTAATACACCGTATATTATTATGAAACACTTTATAAAACTGTGTTTCCGGGTTAGAGTAGGTACTTTTATATCATACAAGTATATATTTAAGGTAAAAAACCACCATTAAACCGGTCTGAGACCACCAGTTAAAAATGTAAGTTAACCTTTCGTCCGGTAACGTGCCAGAACGAACTTTGCAGATATTTTATTACTCCAACAAATAAAACACTAATAAAAACTTTTAATTTCAACATTTTACTGCGAGTTTACGTGTCAACAATTTAAATTACAAATAGTGTTTCATATAAGTATGCAAAGTAAAAAAATGCCGTAATTTTATGTACATTTTGCAATTGGTCAGTAGCAGACATTGGCATTATCAGGAAATTTTTACGTGCACAAAAACTCATAAAGTGCAATGCACTTGAATATAAGTTCATGGTCCTATTAATAATTTGAATACCTGAATATCTTATTAAAAAAATATTTTTAAAGTATTAGGTTCCGTAAAATATGTGTTTAATGCCCGAAAGATTCTTTTCATAAAACAAGCGTAAACGCAAACAAAATTTGTTTGATGATTAAAATAGAAGAAAAGTTTTTTATAACGTACTTATATGTATTTTGGAAATAATAAGTTGTCAATTATATTATCAATTGCATAACATATTTTATGAAATTTTAATGAAATCATTTTAATTTATATTCATAACAATATATAAATTGCATTTTATGCTATGCAATACCATGTAACCATGATAATTATGGCACTCAAATTATTGTTTGTGTGAAAATCAAAATACCAATAGTTACTTCTAATAATTAAAATAAGTTCCTAATGATGTACTTAGACAAGTTAATTGACCACTTACCGTTACTTTTAGCTAATTGTAAGGCGTTGACCTGCTATTCGCATATTTTATTGATAAATTTACCAAAATGTGACGACGATATATTTCGTTATATTATAATTGTTACTCATATCTGTTGTCATTGTGTTACAAATGACTCCACACAATATTGGATCAATAGCAATATTAGATAAACATAACAACAGAGCACTCAATACGATGCGATTTAGTTCACATGCAAATCGATAACGCACGTATCGTAAAAGCAAATACAATTTACAGCTGACAAAATGGTGATTATTTTTTCTTAGTAAATCAGTGTTATACGTTCTCGCGTAATTTACATAGCGAGGTTTTGATAAAAAACTAATAAAAATACGTGGTCATTGAAGTTTTTTATGTGAAAATTACGTCAGTGTTATATGTTTAGTTGCATTGTAGGTGAGACAATGGCGTAAGTTTTAATGTTCACTAGTGAAGTGTCCCACATACTTGGCTTGTTCATTTTTATCTTATCAATGTTGCTACATGAAACTTAAGGATGTTTGAAGTTAAGTTCATTTAGTGAAGGTAAACTCTGTCTGACGTAAAAATGCTCTATTAAATAAATAAAAAGATAAAATGACACTATCACTAAACTTAGCTAAACTATAGTTTAATAATTTAGTAGAAGTATAAGATCTTGATACCCAACTATTGTTATGACTTAAAGAAATCAGATGAAATTTATCGAGGTCTTTTCACACAAACAGTCTAGGTTATTTATTTCAATATTTTACTTCATGTAAGTCTGGTTTTGAAATTAGTATAAAGCGACCACAATAAATTTAAACTATGCAATAAATGTAGAAGCCTTCGTTTTTTTTAATTAAAAATTTTCACGACACTGTTCTTACCAAGTATACAAGGAGTAGGATGTACTATCTTAGACATAAAACGTTTTTATAGGTGCGTCTAGTGATTAACTCAATGTTATGAAAACTCGATGTCGTCACACTTTGAAGTGGTGTATATTTTCCCAGATTCCATGCAAGATAACAATCTATAGTTATCAGAATATCTTAATGAATACCACCTAAATAGTTGTATTTTAATTTTAAACCTTACGTACAGACACAGTACCGAAAAAGAATATAATAATTATAATATTCGTATTATATCAGAAATGAAAATGTTTCTTAGTGTTAGATGTTAATTATAATTAATTCATAATATGAGATAGCTACTCAATAATTCTAGTTACCAAGTCTATAAAGTTACAATTGCTATTAACAATTTCGCTAAATTTTGATATTAAAATAGTGCACGGGTAAAGGTTTCATGAATTTTCGATTTTTGAAGGCTTCTACAGATAGCTATTACCTACTAGCTTTCCGCCCTGCAGTTTTACTCGGAGTTAAACGCCGTATTCTGTTAGAATAAGCATTTCCAGCCGTAAAAAGCAGCCCATGTGTTTTTCCAAGATATTGCATATAACAAGTGTCATCTAAATCCTTTGAGTAGTATTTTCTTTTAATTACACAAACATACATGTACATTGTTTTTAACTTTCACATGTATGATATTCCAAGTATTATCTAACTCAATATTTCCACCAGCCGGAGGAGGAGCACCGAGCCTAACCTAAACCTAAACAAACCTAAACCTAAACCTGTATACTTTCCACCAGCCGGAGGAGGAGCACCGCGCCGGCTCGCTTCCCCGCCTGCCGTCCATCACCGGTGGCAACACGGTGCCCGCCGGCCCGGTGAAGTCGGCCCGGTACCGCGCGCCAGGGTTCCGCACCGCCACCCGCGCCGCGTCCGCCCCCGGGCTCCACGCCCCCCGCAGGAGAAAGCCGCCCCCGGCGCCGCAGCAGCCGACGCCCGCCGCCCCCGCCTCAGCTCCTAGTCTACAAGGTAAGCCTAGCTAATGCTAAGTTGACGTATTTGGCACACGTAACGTTACACGTTTGGCACTTAATTTTGACGAGAAGTAAATAAATACAAAGTGTATTTACATTAAGGCTTGGGTATTTCATTCAGGTGCAATAGTTGTCGGTAAAGTAACTAACTAATTTTTGTGCTAATGTTTACTATGAGTGTTATTTACTTTTCTGTTGGGAATTTTTGGAGACTTGATGGCCAAACGTTGTCTTATTGTAGTTATTAATACATGTATGTTTTTTTTAATTAAAATAATAGTAGTTTAGCACTAATTGTGGAACTTAAAAGAATACATTACACATTTCTGGCGATAATAAATTAAAACTCGCCAGATATATCTTAGTTAGATCTACTAAATAAATACGTAAAAATACTTGACTTGCATATAAAAGCCATGTACACAATGTCATGCTTTGTAGATATTTTTAATTAAAAGATAAAACAATATATCACCAGTTAATATGCTATGCTCCTGAGTTTTAGACACCATTCCGAGGTTAATGGCTTTGTTACTCTTCGCGGTCATGCTTTGTTAAATCTTGACGAAGTTCTTTAACCAACAAGACAGCCTAACACCACACTAACACTCTTTAATTCCAAAAACGTTCTTAGCGTAACTGTGTTTGACGACGTCATGTTGGCAACACTTGACCCAAAAAAAAGAAAAAATCTCGCCAAGTCACCTGATCATTGTTCAAATGAATTTGAATTGAGAACCTAATTCGCATTGGTTTATGTTGGCGCTACCTGACGTAATCGGCGCGCGATCAATTAGATTTGCAATATCGAATCTAGAAAACGATTTGAAATAACTATAGCCTATTTTCTTTAGTGTAAGTTAACGATTTGGAATTAACGATCCATAGTTTATTTATTTCCTTAAAAGTTAACTACCGATATTTTAACGAACATCTTATGTAAATGAAAGTTTTTTATTATTGTCATGTTTAATCGTTAGAATTAGTGACTTTCTGACTAATCGGTGGTCAAAATCCGAAATCGTTCGCACACTGAACGTTCGCGCATGCGCTCATCGCGTAGTGCGCGCACGCAAGTATCGCATATCATTAGTGTGTAGGTACTCGGACAGTAAGCCATAGTGTTCGTTACGGTCTTCATAACATGACCGACCCACTTCGCATTTTGCTATAACATTTACAATCAGGATTTTATTCTATTGTTGTGTTTATTCTCATTGTTAGTTTAATAACCTACTCACACCATAACTATACTATATTTAGTCTTTAATATCAACATATAGCTGCTTTGTTAATTGTGATGTAAACTTTAACCCCGTATTTTTAACTAAAAAACACACTTTTAAAGGTAAATCAGTAAAAATATGTTCTGTCTCTTTCAGTTATGAATACTGTCAAATAATATTGACAAAGACAGAACAAGCATTAACTAATGTGAGTTCAAAGAGTGTAATAAACACTCTTTGAACCAAGGGGGTATATTTACAAAAGAAATCTGGTGGCCAGCTTTACCGATCCAAGTTTACATCACATCCAGTGAGGTAAACAGCACAGTTATTGCCACAGCATTCCTTTCTACAAAATTACCTTCGATAGCGCCATGAGCCAGATGTCGTTTCCGAATAGCGGTATTTCGATCTATTGTTGTGCTATAGCAGCCAGGAAAATTGTACTAAAGTGGGTAGCAGCGAATTTTTCCACAATTATTTCTAAATTACTCGCAATTTGTTCGTAATAACGTTTGAATTAAAAAAAAACATGAAACAATATAACATAAAGCGTTTGTGATAAAAGTCTAGTAAAAAGTGTTTATTTTGAAGGTACATTATAAAATCAAAATTGAATGCTTTAAGAGGCTCTTCAAATACAGAAAGCTATTTATGTAATGACTTACAGATTTGATATAAAGTGCCTCACTTATATCGTTGATGTCTTTTGTACGTGAATATTATACCACCAGTAATTGAATAAAAATAATAAGTTATTACCAAAAGCTATTTTGACATTTATTCATTTATAATTTATGCATTACCCATTTATAAAATCGCCAATTATAAAATATACAAACAGTAATAAAACAACATTTTAAAGTGTTAACTGTCATGATCATAATTATTGGAAGTACCTTACCAACAATTATAAAAAACTGTTAATAATATCCATAGTTCAGTAGGTCAAGAGTTGTACAATGCGATGCTTTCGTATTAGCACTTCTTATAGCACATGTAAGTGGGCAGTAGCTAGCACTAAAGTTATGAACGTTAAGTGTAGTTCTTAAGTTATGATATGTATTGGAAATCGTGAGTAAAACTAAATAATTTTGCTCAAGACGTTTTACGGTTTTACATAAATATTATTTATTATGTTCTTCTATTATATGCTATAAAAGACGTTAATGTTTTTTTAATACCAAGCTTTCGTTTATATAATTAAATAAATATTATGAGTATTAAAGTAGAAGTTACCTAACAAAATCATGCTAAACCAACGTTTTAACGACAAGCCACAGATAACTTTATCTCTTGACTAAACCGACATCTAATCACACCCCCACAGTAAACAAGTTTTATCTCGCGGACACACTACACCTTTCCATCGAAAACCTGCTTCCAATCACATCCGGTTCATAAAGATGTAATCATTATGCATTATTCAAAATGAATGTATCACGACCCTAGACTAGGTTTATGTCATTATGCAAGGTGTTGACTTATTTTTGACCGACTTTTAAGTGTAACGACTTTTGTCGTAACAGCAAATCGATTTTTAATTATCGAATAATAGCGTTGTATAAGCAAGTATTATTACAAAGTTGGTGGTTTTTAAAAGAATTTCTGTGTATAGATAAGGTTTTGTACGTGTTGTGATTGCTTTTTTTTCAATTGAATGAACGGTTGCGTTCAATCGATGTGAGTCCAGTAAGAATGGGGGAAGTAACAGTTTGCATAACAATGGTGCTGTTGAGCAACCATCAATTTGCATCTTTACCCCATCGCTTCACTTATCGCAACGAACTAACTAATTATAGCTAATTATGTAGCCTAGCCTAGAAATACCTACCCGTATCGCAAAAGATTGACATTTTCTAAAATACCTACATCAAAACACAAAACGCCTTAATTGTCTCACTGACATTGTAACTTAGAAGACTTCATTCTTTAATTTTTTTCCTACATTGCATAATAATTTAATACCTCACATCTAAATAGTGAACTGATCTTACAAAAATAATAAAACATTGTTTTCTGTTTTATGTGTTAGGAGATCGCTGCCAAAAAGTTTGGATAGCTTGATAACAAAGAGTTCATGTACTGTATCAATGACTACCCACAAAACCTTGAAACTCCGCATAGCCATGACATAATAAAATTATATATGGCCGTCATCAATTTAAATTCTATTTGATTTCTATAACATGCCTATTTGTTAGCTAGCACATAATCGATTTCATTATTTTAATTAGTTTTTTTTTTCAATTTAGATAAGTTTTGTTTAATGGTATTTTTATCGTTTAAATCTAGTTCAGGTTTTGTAATGGGGACGATTCAGCAAAGCGCTTTGTTTTAGTTTATGGTGTTTCTTGTTCGAGTTACAAAATCGCGGTTTCACGGTATCTGCGCTTGCGATCATCAGACTGCAAAGGGCGTTCCGATTAGAAAGAGATAGAAGATTGATTGTTGGTTTTTGTTGTAGCGTGAACTATGATGGCGGTTATTTTGGGGACTAATTGTGAAAAACTTGTTTTTATACAGGTTTTTAATGTACACATCCATTAATAGTAAGTTTAGCCATTCTTAAAGGATAAAACAGTATTTATGCACTTTATAAAGATATTTATACGCTTTTTTTATTTATACTGAGATAATATTGACTTTGAAGGGAAAACCAGAAGTAGTAATTGTTTAAATTTTATGTAGCATTTGGTCAGTCTTAGTCCAAGTATTTTTATTAAAATAACAATACATCCATAAAAGGTAATCCTAAAAACATGTTACGCATCTAAAAAGGATATGTTTATAAGCCTTTTACCAAACTAACTCAAGGTTATTCAAGCCTATAGAAGCATATCGCTATGCCACCTTAACATCTGTCACTTTATTTATATTGTTACCAAATATGATCGATTATTTTTATGGTAATGCAATCATATTAACTACGCAAATCGTAAGACATAATACACACGTTTAAAATGAGTCAATAATCGAAGGGCATTGAAATGTGAACTCTTATCAAATAAAAGATCTTATCAGTGAGGTGTGTAAAAATCGTAAAATTGGGTTACCTAAATACTACTACTATAGCTGGACCCAGTTTTAGTCTTGAAATATTTTTGCTTAAAACTTTGGCAGACGAAAAATAAAATCGTAAAATACAATGATAATATTATTGGGACTTGTAATATGGTTTACATTTCTATGACGTAAGTCAATGCCATTTATTTGCTTTGATATTACGTAGGTATATATAACTTACTTTAACAATAATAGGTTTGGCCTTAACCAATTAAATGAACGAAGTCATGAAATTTAATTCAGCTTTTAACGAAATAATTTAAGTTAGTTAGTAACTTACCTTTTCCGACTTTGATTCATCTTATTTTATACTTTCTTCATGTATTTATAAAAGCTATAATTTTTAATTATTAAAACAAAAAAATTGCTAATTAAAGTAGGTAATATATATATCAGTCACACAGTATAATATCAAAATCATTTTACTGCTCTACAACTTCTAGGGAAATTTAAGTTTTTTTTTAATAGAAGAAGCACAATTTAAAAGTATTAACAAACCAAAGACGCCGTTAATGTTTACTATAAAGTACTATTTACCTCATTTCCAATAGCCGTAAGATTACGATCTATTTGACCTTTGCAATATTGACATTCTGTCCGTATTTTGTAACCGAAACGTGATGTACACTAGTCTTACTACAGCTTCAATTTTTATTTTAGCACGTTTCATTGCGTACGTCAATATTGTCGCTTGTTGAAAGAGTTTGTTTTATTTTATTAGTGGCATGTTTTATTATTTGGCTTTAAATAATGAGTTGATGTAGAAGTCAAAGGTTGAGGGTACGAGGTCAATGACTTTAAGGTTATCTCAATAGGTACTCCCCGGCGTGTAAGCCTGATGGAAAAGACGTTTTGTTTTATAGTTTGCGAATCGATGTTTTCGGAAACGATTAGGAGGCTGGAAAAAATATTTTGGACTGTTCATATGTACTTATAGCTAGAATGTATGATTGTTTGGTGATTCTTAAACATTTTTATTGTTATTATTAAACCACTAACAAATTGGTTGTTCGGGATGAAGATGGACGTGTATTAAAGTAAATAGCTGGCACTTAAGAGGCCTTACGTTTTTTCGAGACGGGTCAAAATAGGTATTTGACTCGCACCCACACAAACGCAGCAGCACTCGGACGCGTGTGTGCATTGCGTAATTCGGAGCCGTCGTTGTCTAGTACGATTTAACGGTTTTGATCTTTTGATAGTTTGGATACTTTTTGTCTTTAAATGAAATTATATTGGGAAAATAAAACATAGCATTGATTAATTAATTTATAACGTGTAACAAACATAAAAAAACCTAAAAAAAATGACATAATTACAATTCACATATTATTATCTTCTTCTTCGCCAACTTTTCGTTTTTTAATCATTTCCCTTTTCTTGATTGCTTCTAAAATGTATTCGGGCTCTTTTATTTCCATTTGCCGGTCTAATCTCGAATCGATAGTTTCAGGTCGAGAGAAAACAGTCGAAGTAGATTTTTTTCAGTTTATTTTCCATGACGTTACATAACTCCTTATCTTTCTCTATTATTTCGATTTTCATACTTACTTGAATACTGTTTGTGTTGGTGGCATTTTCTGGTAGCTTATCCGTATGAGAATTTTTTAACGATTTAATATCTCTTGCATGATTAAGAAATTCAAGATTTGCCCTTTTTTCTTTTTCAACTTGAATTCTGTTCTTTTATTGCCCATTCTGATTCTGATTTGATACCTACAAGTATAAAACTTCAATGAAGTAAAAAGCATAAACTAAATACATACAATATAATAAATAATTGCACACGCTAATTAATATTTATTTTGAATACAATACAATTATCTTAATTTCTGACAATCATAGTTCAGTTACATGCATTAATTAATTGTTACTTTGCTCACCCAAGTATCAAACAACGTTAGGCCGCATATAACTTAAAAGCACGCCGGAATGCATAACAGGCGCGCGGGAAACGATGCGATACGTCCTCTCTCCTGAAGGCCTCGGCCGGGACTGATTTCACGCGGCTCATGCGCTTGGTAATAAGGAGCTCATGAAAGTATTTGTTAAAAAATATAATGACTTTAATTCAATATTTTTATTTTCAATTTAGATTGTCCATATTTTAATGTATAATATATATTAAAATCATTGTTTATGGAATATCTGTTATATGTCAAACATCACGATGAAGTTGAACGATTATTAACTTATTTCGACCGTTTTGTTCAATTATTTTAGTAATGAAACAATAAATATTTGTATATTTTTCTCTGTCACTTCAATGGAACACTGTATGAAGAATTTAATAGATATTTTTATTTGAATTCAAGTTTATCACTTTAGTACCTATCGAACGGCATAGAAGACCATAATTTTTAAACTGCGAAAAGGGTACGTGAAAAAACAGTTAATACACAAAATAAAAGAAAAAAACCTGATTTTTTCTCTGTCACTTCATTAGACGAATAAATTTCCTATACTTTAGGCTAATATTTACTTGTACAAATTTAACCATTCTCTCGTAATTGAACGTCGAAAAGTATGAAAAATCACGATAACTGCGTTTCGGTGGAGAAAAAAACGTAAGGCCTCTTAATCTAATAATATTGAATTGACAAGCGTCTAGCTTGTTGTCTTTGATAACCAAATGTTCAATTTCCGACAGTTATATTAGAATATGTAATAAAATCACAATTTCTATAATATTTGTTACAACTCTTAACTAAAGCGAAAAAAGAAAGCAAATTAATTGTGTCGAAGGATAAGACGTTTAAAAAGTATTCATTATTTATAGGAATTTAGTAAAGTTTAGCTCCATATACTCAAACTAATAAGTTTATTACATCACAGTATGACCGGTTATCCTAGGTAACTATCTACAGCCTCTTTCATTTGCCAAAATATCTGTAACAAAAGACACTCGTTCGTATAAACACTTTCAAAAACATTACCATATTTTTAAATAAGCAGTTTAATTACTATCAGAGAAGCGTAAAAAGTGTAAAGTGAAAGCATTCGAGTTCACAATAAAGTAATCAAGTGTTACAATAATTGGTCACATGGCGTCGATAAAAATATAACTCAACCATTGTTGCGGGTTCCGGAGTTTTTGTGGCCGTTATAAAATTAACTATGGAAAATGGAAATCTTGTAAACTATCGTATGTCTTGATTTACTTAGTTGCACGAAACTAAGAGAAAAACGGCTTGTTTAGATCTGTGTTGTAATAAAAGTAAGTAATGCATGAACAATGGTACGGCATTACACGTGTGAATAGCTACTGATATTATGGTAAATGTACAAATACAAAAAGTCTCTTTTTGCACTCATTAACAAATAAGAAATAAACTTATAGAAGAATTATACACACTTACAACCGCGTCCATATTTGTAAATCCCACTGCGTAGAAGAAATCCTACTAATATTATAAACGTGAACGTTTGTGAGTATGCATGGATGTATGGACGGATGTATGGATGGATGTTTGTTACTCTATCACGTCATAACTACTGGACGGATTTTTATGAAACTTTATAGTAATGTAGTAAATGTTATACATCAGAATAACACATAGGTTACTTTTTACAAAGGGAAAACTTCTTATTCCCACGGGAAACCGACTTCCACGCGAAAGGAGTCGCGGGCGGCACTTGTATTTTATAAAAAAGGCATCCTTATTTCATTCTTAATGAGACGCCTGGTGAACTTTCATTTAGATATGAATTAGTTGAAATTTGTTTCATCTCTGTTTGTTTCGAGAGCGGTCCCATAAGGTTGCCAGACTTTATAAATATGTTTATAAAGGTTTTAAATGTGTTTTTAAATAGGGATATAAGTACTTAAGATGCATCCGCATTTAAATGTCAGAGTTACATACCTCTCATGACAACAGGCAGTTAATTTAATCGACGCACCTCATCATCACACTGATTACATATAAAGGAAACACTTTTCTAAGCAAATTGTACTTACAAATTATATAGGAGTGGGCATTAAGCATAAACGTGCGGTTCAGGAATTTTAATCGCGATAAAAAAATATGTTTCTTATATTACGGATTACTATGTCGGTTTAGCTTTGTGAAGAAATCTGTTTTAATTTATCAGTTAAGTGGATTTGGAAAATATTATTGGTTTCCACTCTTGGATATTCTAATAAAACAAATCCTATGTAACATGATTATAAGTAAATAATGCCCTTTCATTGTGTCTCAATTTGTAAAATAAAAACCTCGAGCCATAACTTTTAATACATCGGTGTTTAATGGTAAACTAATAGCAAAAGTGCATAAGCTATAAATACAAAACTACACATACATTTGCGTTATAAATCTATATCCTTGGTATAAAAAGTCGTGAAAAAATATATAACTATTTTCTTTATTATTTTTAAGCAAACAATTTCAATTGTAATTAAAAAAAGTTTTTAAAGTCAGTTTTGTTTCCATACAAATTATTGTCACCCGTGAAAAGCTTTACTGAGGAGTTGGTTCAAAAACAAACAGAACTTTGTTATTTTGCTATAAATTTCATGGGTCAATTATTGCCTTGAGTTTAGCGCATCTGGCAAGGCTAACTTTCAAAACAATAGAATAACGCTGGGGTCTAACAGAGCCATCTGAACGAGACCCAACCGAGGCTAACCAGTAACTACTCATGACGCAATCTAAGATGAGTTCATACTGAATTGTGGCTTGTAATGCGCGTGCGACTATGGCGGAAAGGATACTGCTTTTGGGTAAACAAAACAGTTTATTCTTGAACTAACCTGGTTTAAATAACGAGGCTAACAAATTTGAATAACAAGCGCAGTCGAAACCGAAACAATGCAGCAATATCCATACCAGTGTAGGTAGGATTTAAAGTATGTATAAGAGTAAACCTCAAAAATGCTTACTTTATTGCATTACCAAGAATTAGAAAGATCTGGAAACAGGTTTTAAATTTCTTGGTAAACTTGACTCATGATAATATGGAAAATCCAAAGGTTATGTTCATCCTTACCAAAAGTACCCATTCACGACTTTAACTAGCCACAGACAAATATAAATATTTTTTGTAAAAATGTATGGAGGTTTTAAATTTGTCATAACTATGAGTTGTAAACGTCGATTCTCACATAATGATATAAAAATATATATAAGTTTACACATTACTCTTCCATTCGAAAGGGAAATTGAGCCCATTTTAAGATTAATTAATAATTCGTTGTAACTTTTAATTTCACTATGAATTTCTAAATGACTTTCACAGTCGCGTTGTCGTTTTTGTATATGTGTAGTTATCTTGGGAACTGTACATATAGTAATTTAACGAGCTTTTGTTTCGTTTTCATAATAGCTATCACAGCCTGTTACAAAACATTTTTAAGTTTATATTTTGAAATGAAAGTTTTTGAGAACAATTTACAGTTTAACATTCTGAAGGTTAAATATATTTCTTAATTTTAAATGAGGCTTTGACAAAACAAATTGAGCATATCCAGTTTAATATACTTAAAATATACCAAATATTATATTTAGTAGAAAAGGTAACTATGCTTATTTTTTTAATTTTGAATTTTTCGCGAACATGCCTTATTATTACAGTCCTATGTTTATTTATCTTGTATATCGTTAACTGTATAAACATGCAGAAGTTATTACGAATGCTCATAATTTTTCCACTGTCCTCATAAATAGCCACCATTACTAAAATCAAGTGTAATGCTTCTTGGAATAAGGCTTTAAAGGTACTCGCGTAACCACTTTCTATGATAGTCATGGGAAAACAACATCAACTACGACTACGTTACCTGCGCAAGAGTGTCTATCACAAACTTTCTATTGAGAAAACGACATACCTATTGGCTAGAGGAAGCTGCGTGATGAGACGCTTTTCCGTAAACAGTCAAGATTTTTTTTTAAAGTACTTAGTATGACCGCTGACTTAAGTTATAAGGAAGGATATCTTAAAATAGGTAGAAAAGTTTAAAACAAAAAAAAAACACGATAATCGAGTGATCCCGAAGACTTGCAACGGAAAATTACCTACCTACCGCATTTCACACGTGTGTCAAAAGTTATTTTCACCTGCTTACAAAAACGACATCTCATTACTATTTTGCCACTAAAGTGTCAAAAGTAGTCTTAAGACTTCAAACTTATATAATACTTAAAGGTAAGCAAGTTTATACTAATTATAACTCGTTCACCTGTTATGGTGTTGCGAGTTTTCAACCCGTAACTGCCTGCTTGCATAACCCGACGGAATTAAAATGTGCCCGACAGGTTTGGAAAGCTTTGGCCGAGGTATCAATCATGAGGCAACCGTTAGTATTGGCAGATTTATTTTATTATACTGCCTTTGATATATTATCCTACTAATATTATAAACGTGAAAGTTTGTAAGTGTGTATGGATGTATGGATGGATGTTTGTTACTCTTTCACGTAAAACTACTACTGGACGGATTTTGATGAAACTTTACAGTAATGTAGGTTATATATATCAGAATAACATATAGGGTACTTTTTATCGCGGGAAAACTTCTCATTCCCACGGGAAACCGACTTCCACGCGAACGGAGTCGCGGGCTGCCACTAGTTATATAATATTACAATTGCATTTAGTGCATTGGTCTGAACCAAGAATGTATGTTCAAACACAAACGCTGTACCTATGGAAAGTCTATTTCTCAAAGCTTTTATATAAAAAGCATAATTACGAATATTATTTAGAAACATGTAATTGGTTAATAGTTTTTCTTAGTTTTTGCTACCCAAATAGATATAAAACTGTATGTTTTCCAAGAAAATAATATAAAATATAAAAAGCATGGACGCAGCAAATTAGTTCTCGTTTCATCCGCCTGGGGCGCTGCATAGGATGAAACATTTTAAGCAAACTGTAGGAATACAGAAAAGAGTATGGCATATTGCATGTACCTACCGTGTTTATACAAAATGTTAGCTATATGTAAGGAAAACCAGTCTTGTTAATTCACAAGAAAATAGTTTACCATGTCATTTTTTTATGTAAACTAACACTATCTGTTCATTATCTTGCATAAATTAATAAAAAAATATTTCTTAAATAAACTTTATTAATGAGAACAGAAAATGTAGATTTAAATATAAACACATTAGTTACATTGCTTACCGCTAGATGGCGGTAAAAAGGAATAATCCAGCAATGCGTAATAAGACGCATTTAATATTTTTAAAGTCGACGACCTCAATTTTTTATAAGGGCTTTATATAGAATTAAACGGTGATTATTCTTTTTCTTGAAAATATTACCTAAATACTTGTTTTTTCTGAATCTGTTAACATAAATATTTATATTTATTAAGGTACCTACACCACGATTCAGCATCTATTAATCTAATGTAGGCTACCCTTGAAATAATTAATGCCAATGTAAATTCAATAATAGCAAAAAAATATAACAAACCTCATTCAGGTTTTTAAAAGAAAAACGACTCCTTTTAATAATTATATAGCCTCCGTTTGCTTCAGTCTAGTACTTTGCCTCAACCAATCCTACCGTGCGTCCGTTGCAAAGTGTGTAATAATAAAAAACCTGTTCAAAAATAGTGATTTGAATCAAAAAGTGATTGAATTTTTCAAAAACCTTGGACATTTGAAAAAGACATCGCGTCAGGAAATAACACTTTTAGCGTTTTTTTGCTCGTGAAACACGCAAGGAGCTTTGTTTGTGATTATTTACCAATCGTAATGGATTCGATGATTATTTTTTTGCAGTACCTTTAATAAATCCTGCTTCTTTATTGCTATAAACTTGATGCAATTAAATAGATTTTTGTTAATGTCATCTTTGTGTGCTTCACTATCTGTTGTGATTGCCGGAAAAAAGATTAAGAAAAAGAATCTAGGCTAACATTTTGAACAAAAATATAAATTTCCTTACGCCTAGTATCTGCAATTTTTTTTAATTATACCAATTGAAAAGCATTTCGTAATTTTGTTACAAAACATGGTCATAAATCTTATGAATTTGGTATATTGTCTAATTATTTAATTTTGTATAACAAGTGAATTAATAACACGTATATCTGCGGTTTGTCTGTTGCCTAGTGTTTGAAACTTAATATCAACCAAGAAGCATATATTAACTTTAGTGCACGGTGTGTGATTTTGTATATAGTAGTTATACGAACATATATAGGCAGGTTTTTTTGACATTTCAAAACGAAGTGGAGAACTTTTAATTATTTTATAAAATCACTGAATACGCCCACGTTTATATAAACACTATAAAGATCTACAACTGCCAAACTATACACTGATTACCTAACGTTGTGTTAACAAAGGATATAATTATAAACTTCCATTAGTAATCATGTAAATAATTCACCTGCTTACATAATGGTTGAACTTAATCAAACCATTGCCAGTTTTAAATTAATCACATATTTATACACAAAAAATAAAGGTGTTATTTACTAAAACTAGTATTGTTTTTGAAAATAACTTCCTTTTTATAATTATGATAATAGATACATACCTAATACGTTTTTGTTATTTCCTACATATATTTAGTCTGCGGAAACCTTCCGTAAAATGTTTGTGCGACACTTACCGAATGCAAGGCTTTTTTTTCTGGTTACTCAATACCTAACTGCTCAATCCTAAGAGTAAAAGAACTTAATATTTTCTTAACTAGTATCAGAAGTAAAACATATCTAGTATATTACTGAAGTACCTATATCATTAAGCTAAGGATAACAAATTAGATATCTTCAATTAATTGCACTAATAAAATCTTACAACCTATTGACCTTAATTCTGATTCATTGTACTCATTGAATGAGGTGTGCGTCAAGGAAGCAGACCTAGCTAGGTTCCGTGTATTTTAAAAGTTTTGTATATAATCAATTTTGAAATCCAATTTAAATAATTTGGTTATAAAAACAAACAAAATACCATACCTTTCGGGACCAGTTTTAGCTTTATCGGACAAGATGTCTTAGACGACCTTCATGTTTCCACAGATGCTTCTAGAAACAAAAACTTATGCATATTTGTATTTAATTAAATCAATAAGTTACTCGGTTTGAGTCTTGAACATATTCTTGTTTTTTCTTGGTTGGTGGACATGTAAATTTTATCTTAAACCAAGGTTGATTATTTCTTACATAATCTTTTGACATCCAGCAACTAGAACATTATTTCGACGTCACGCATACTTATTAAAGTCGTTTAAAATACATTATTAAAATCAGGTTATATAAAGTATCGGAACTCTGTTCTTAAGTTTAGTCCAAGTCACGTCGATCTGAGGGAAGGATCGATACCTGCTGCAATTTAAAAAGTTTAAAACAGTGATAAAATGGTGACGAAAAAACAAAACAATGAAGTGTCTTGCTGGAACTGTTTAACTGTTGAACCTGAAATTGATCCTGAACCTGTCCCACTTTCAAGAGTTCGTAAAGAAAACAGAGAGAAGTTTAAACTGTATTCTTTTGTTGCATCAGAAATAGCAAAACCAAAGAGTGTCTCTCTAAAACAAAAGGTGGGACAAAATTACGCAATAGGAAAGAAGGTTGAGGCAAAACTAACCAAAGACTCAAAGACACAAAACGGAAAACTTGCGAATAACAAATCTTCAGCCAAAAATATAACTGAAGTCGCAGTCACACCTGTATCAGCCACTCAAGTGGAGGCCAAGCAAATACTGACAAATGCTACCGAATCCGATGAACCTGTGAAAGTTTTGTATAAGGTTCAAATTGAAACTTCGACACCAAAGACAAAACGGGAAATTAGTAACAGATCACCCGTAATACCTATTGATGCCAAAAAAAGTAAAGACAGTGTCAATGATGGAGAAAACACAACTGACCTATCCCAAATATCTTTGCATCGTAAAGAAGATCACATTACATTAGATAAGATAGATGTGGCAAGTTCCAATGGGTCTGACTCAGGATTCACAGGATCCTCAGCACCAGACATACAGGAACATATTGACAGCGAAGTTTTTGCTAAAAGCCTTGACAACGTTAATGGGGAACAGGAAACTGGCGAACGAACACTATCAAGTTTACCAATAACAGGTTCTATACGGCCAAATTTGAAAACGAAATCTGCTACTTTAGGAGCATCCACTAAGTCTCTGTTCAGTGGTGGAGCGAAGAAATCTCCTTTAAAGGCCCTGCGCTGGAGTACTTTTGCAGTTAATCGCTGCTTATCGGAGGGTATGTTTAATTTACGATTTAAAAACCTTTTATTTTATTTTTCAGAAAACCTGCACTAAACTTTTATATATTTATTTTATTAAACATCTACAAATACTTTAACTAGATGACTCCCAACATTATGTTCATCTCTAAAAATAATGTAAAAGGCAAACCCAGATAGTCCTGCCGACATAACGAATGATAATATCTTATTCCCTAACAACGTTTAATTGAATCAATGTCAGGACAATCATAGACGGTCAAATGTTTTACACTGTACACATCGGATATTATCGCTCCTAACAGGAAATAACAAAGAACTCGATAAAATGTGGACATTAAAATAAAACCATTATTTAACTGAATCATATTTAAACAATCAGTGCTGTGCTGTGTTATTATGAGTGTGACCATTAATAAATCGAAAATAAAATACAAGTGTTTTCCTTCAACACGCGATTTCAGCCCCGACTACGAACCGGTTAACATATACAGTGCAACAACTAAAGAAAAGGAGATGAAATGGGGAGATTTTTTTCGAGTTTACTGCTCGTGCTGCTGCACGGAAAGTTCTGTGGAAACAGTCATACCTACTCCAGCACCGACGCAAAATTCAGAGTCTACGGCAATAACTCGTGGTCGTACTAGAAGAAGCTACAATTTCAAAGACACTAATCGAGGCAGCTATGTACCGTACGAAGATGCCGCCGAAGACCAAAGTTCGGCTTTAGTTGGCCGTTTAAAAAAAACCTATAATCTCACGACAGACCTATCTACAACTGACGAAGCGGATATACCGACTCTACTAGTTTCAAGGGCTCTGGACGACGACATTCTGAAAACTTCCACTACTCTTCTGATTTCAAGTGAAAAAAACTCAAGTTCTCTTAGTCTGAAACATACTCAGAAAAAACCAACCATAACAGTAAATGACATTCCTAAAGATAATGTTTTAGAAGAGCCAAAGGCAGACACTCTGACTCGTACATCTATATTAAAATCTGGTGAGAAAAACTCATTCATTCGTGAAGTGTTGTCGTGTCGCGACTCGTTTCTCAAATCCTTGGAGTGGTGCGAAAACTCCTTGACTCGAAAGAAAAAGTATAAAAGTATAAATCGTGATGATTGGATAGAATTAGAAGAGGGTATTTTTACCAATGATTTGAAAGCACTGTTGCACCGTTTATAAAGCACGTCTGTTATATTTTTCACGAAGTCTTCACAGATTTATACTTAACTTTGCACTTAGGTACTTTTGTTAAATTACAGTTGCTCTATGACGCATGTTTGGACACCGTTTTATTGAAATGAAATTTGTTTCAATCAAATAAACTATCATTAATAACAGTATTTCCTTTATAAGTGATATCAAAACTGTCATTCGCATTTAAATAACAGAACGTAATTTCTTTTTTTCTAGATGAAGTGTACACATCAGACAGCCTGTCCCCTGGACATGCGACCTTACCAAGGAGGTCGAACTCGCCCCTACCCCATGAACGAGACTTGGACCGAGATCGGTTTCCACTCAACAGGAGCGGGTTGCAGGTAATCTTTGTTTACGTTACTTTATTTCCTTGCTTTAGTACTCCAAAATTTACAAAGTGTAATATGAAAATGTATGTTTTATAACTATTTACTAAGTTCATTTAATATTTAGGTAGGTACTTTACTTTTGATTTTAAAATTTAACAGACCCGTCATTATTCTTACCGTTACAAAAAAAACGTTAATATTCGTAATTTAGATTATTACTTTTGATAATATAATAAATTAAACCCAGTTTTATCTATACAACACAAAGCACTAAGAGTTATCGAAAATATTTTGATAACATTCCAAACAGTCTCATTGTAAACAATATAAACATGATATTAATCTTGTAATTTTTTTAATCATATTCAAAATTGTTTGTTCTCCAGTTAAAAAAACTTTAATGTAAATTATATAAGTCATATTTTTACGCTTCAGATATAAGAATCAGTTTTTAGTTATATCCAAAATAGTAGAACACTGTATGGGCCTTACTTACCCATTGTTTTAGATTGTGCTCTTACGCAAGAGTCTGTGAACAAAGTTTTGCAAACACTCGCACCAAGAATAGATGGATACATTCTGGAAAACAAAGGTGCTTGTTTTGTTTTAACTTTTCGCTATAAGAATAGAGACATAATAAACCAGCGACAACTTACCGTGACCATGACCAATTTAGCTCATAGTCTAAGATCCGACCGCGTGATTTATACGTTCATATGTTTGATTAATAAAATATAATTTTTATCGATATTTATAACTAAACCAATGCAGATCCGCAAAGGTGGCCATCCAAATTTGGCCGCAATTAATTTTAATTAAAATGTAATTAATTATTGATTTTTTAACAATTACGTTCACCTGTAATTGTTAAAAAATATATTTCATTAGAAAGAAATATACCTGAGATACCGAAAAAGTTCAAGGTGCCATCCCTCACTTGGTCGCAACCTAATGTCAGCCAGGTGTAAACAGGTATAATTTCGTTAAATATATACGTTCATAATGTATTATCATGTTATACATACCAAATTGAAGATTAATTTTTTCCCTACATGATGAGATATGGGTGCCTTTGCAGAAATGCCCGCAAATAGTGATTGCCAACGATTAAAGACAAATAAAAGCGAGAGAAATTTAAGATAAACACCGTTTGTCGAATAAAGATAGAGCATGCCAGCTGCTTGTCGTTTTCATGCTACTGCGCATGCGTCCATAGATAAGGTGCTCAACTAAATACCGTACTGAATATTGCAATCATATGTTTTTGAGAGTCTTATGCGCCACGTTGTTTTTTTTTCAAGTCCAAAATTATAAAACTTTGTTATTATTAATATTGATATATTTCATTCTTAACGTTATTAAAACGTAAGAATAAAATGAAGAAGTGTTTTTTGTTGTGTAATGAAAAGCAAGAAGTGCTTAACTTTAGTGATGTATCATTTAAAAAGTGTTTTTTAATGATATTGTTTCGACGTCACAAAATTTTTTGTGTTTATCTTAAATTTCTCTCGCTTTTATTTATCTTTAATCGTTGCCAATTACTTTTTACGGGCATTTCTGCATAGGCACCCATATCTCATCATGTAGGGAAAAAATTAATCTTCAATTTGGTATGTATAACATGATAATACATTATGAACGTATATATTTAACGAAATTATACCTGTTTACACCTGGCTGACATTAGGTTGCGACCAAGTGAGGGATGGCACCTTGAACTTTTTCGGTATCTCAGGTATATTTCTTTCTAATGAAATATATTTTTTAACAATTACAGGTGAACGTAATTGTTAAAAAATCAATAATTAATTACATTTTAATTAAAATTAATTGCGGCCAAATTTGGATGGCCACCTTTGCGGATCTGCATTGGTTTAGTTATAAATATCGATAAAAATTATATTTTATTAATCAAACATATGAACGTATAAATCACGCGGTCGGATCTCGTACTATCAGAGGCCTTTTGATTTTAACTTAAGCAGGATTTTAAGTAAACTACATAATTGGCACTAGGTATATGCAAAACTGTAGAAAACTTCTCTTAAGTAATTACTTTTGTTTTTGTTTTCTTACGTAAAAAGGTTCTACTTAAAATTTAAAGAAATGATTGTATCTACTTGTATATTTAGGTAAAGAGGTCATAATTTAAAAAAAACATAGGAAGGTAATCATAAATATACGATGAGGTTCCATACCAACCTCTATTATTGATAAAATTTGTTTTTTAAACTACACCTGCTTAATTAAATGTTTCATTGAAACTGTTGGACATACTGTAAGCATTTTTATACTTCGTTCAAACAATTTTAGTATCGCGCACGCAGGCGTGGGCTCGCCCAAACATTGGGCAATCCTGCGCAGGTAATTAATCCCATACATGTGTCAGTGTGGGCTGGCAAGATAGCGATATTACCCAACTGCGTATAAGTGATCAAACCCGTTTCACATGCAAGTACAAAACAGCACAAAGAATGCTCGTTTATATAAATAGGCACTTTGACAGCGTCGTAGGAAAATAACGTAAGAATTGATTTGCAATTTTGTTAATTAGTGTCACTTAATTTTCGATGTAAAAATATTATACATTGAGGACTCTCAATGGACCTATTACGTTATAAAATAGTAGGTAGTTCAAAATTTATATGGTTTAAGACATATAGAGGTAATGCAGATAAGACTTGCCACTGTTTTCTTGTTTTCAGAAAGGTTAAGAAGTGCTACAAAGTAATTTATTAATATTGTCGTTTGCATAAAAAATATATTCAATGTTAACGGTGTTATCATAAATACCTACTCAATTAAATTTAAATATTTCCTCATTCACGACATAGTTAAAACAAGTTAACTAATGTTAGAGGATAAATTATATATAAATTATTATAAGTTATAGGAACAGCTAACTGACAACCTATGTCTACGTATTTCTCTATACGTATAAACAAAGATATTAGATACCTACGTACCTTTTAGAATTGTTAAATAAATGTCAGGTTTTTATCTAGTATTAATTTGCATATCGAGTTTGTTTTATGTAATATGCATATTTTTTTTTTATTGCTAAACATTCTTCAATCGATGTAATTTTTAAACACCTTTTTTTGTCTATCAAATTGTTACCTACTATACCAGTTTTCCCATATTTTCATTGTATTTAAAAATAGAATGAGTACAGATTATGAAGCTATAACAAGAGCGTTTTGTTTTGCAACAGGATGGAACAAAAGCAACACATTCTTTCATACAATGTTGTCTTGCTCAAATATCACTCAGAATGCACCAATACCATACATCGTTACACACAGTTTATCTTATAACCGTCGTTTGTACGCCTCTGTGTAAAGTTATCAATATTTACCCATTATACGAGTAGTGTTCACAATGATTAGTGTGAAAATTTTGATCAGCTTGTTTGCAATTTGTTTCTTATTGTTTACCGTGTATGTGGAATACGATGACTTTGATTATGATGTTGGTCAAATAGATTATGACGGCCACTAATATTTGATACTACAAGGTAATTTATAAATAAGTTCTTTTTTCTTGTTTCACAATATCAATAGCTTGAAATTTGTCCTCGGCGTTGGTGACTCAGACAATAAAATTATCCCTTCCTGATTGAAATTAAACATAATATCAAAAAGTGTGTTTAAAGATGTTAGAAATATTTTATTTTGCTTACTACAATCTGTCGACTTTATTACACTAACCTAATTCATGCATTCAGACTGTATTTCTATTTTTAATCCTACGTACATTTTATTTTAGTCACTTACCCGGTTTTCTGTTAACATATCTACCAACTCTTTTGCCTTAATGATAATCGTAAGATTGATTTTACTGTTAAAGTACAAGTAGGTATATATAGACCGAACGGGACATCTTCAGTATGTTTGTTCAGATTGTTATTAAGATCGTTTCGTTACAAATTCCTTTGGGTATTTTGGCAGATGACTGTGCGTTTTGCCGAAGAAAACCGCATTTAGTTCGTGTGATATTTTAGGCATTTAATGCGTACGAATCTATTTTTCAAGTTAGTTCTTTAGGTAAACCCAGTGATTCTTTAGTGGATTTTTCCCAAAAGCTATGGTATGAAACCGACGTATATGTATCAACTTATATCGAATGCTGTTCTTTAAAAATATGATAAAAGTAAAGTATAAGTTATTTTACTAGGAGACTAAAATAAAAAAGCGATTATCAATTTCATAGATCTAAAACTTAGAGAAAATAAATCTTATCATTATACATCATAACCATTGTAATAAGCAATTCTCTTCAGTAGGTCTATTCTGTAAAACGAAACGTATGCACTTGCTTTCGTTTCGGGCCCGAAACTGACATTGGCTTTTCTATTTGGCTTGCATATCATTTACGAATTTGTAATCCGAAAGTCAACGAAATAATAAGGGTTTTGACTTAAATTTCTATTCTTTACGTCAAAAACCTTATGATTGATGAAACGATACGAAAGCCAATAGAATAGCAAATGTCCGTTACGGGCCCGAAACGAAAGCAAAGTGCTCACGTTTCGTTTTACAGAATAGACGTACAGGTCGAAAGCCGCATTTTAAACCATCCTGTACCTAACAATTAATATACCTACCTTTTACCATTTTCCAGACCCGTTCCGAATCGATGGCCTCTGTCTACTCGGGTGCCGGCGAAGGCACGCGAGGCAACCTGACGGTGAAGGGAGAAGTCCAATTCTCTCTGCTATACAACTACAGACTTGGAGCTTTGGAGGTCGGAGTCAAGAAGTGCAAGGACCTGGCGCCTGTTGACGTGAAGAGGAACCGGTCAGACCCATATGTCAAGGTAATATCTGGTACCAACGACAATACCTAGATAGAATACTGACAGGAACAAAGTAGGTAAATTAAAGATGGAAGTTGCTTTGTGCAGACATTTTAATTTAATTTTTAAATCGAGATTATAAGATTGAGAATATAACATACTTGTACCTACCAAATAAGACCATATTTTTCTTTATATCAAATTGGTAAAGGTAATTGCTGTTAATTAAATCTTAATGCGTAGGCGGTCATTGACTCTGATGAATTTTAATTATCTGACAAAGTCGTTTACCTTTGTTGTGTAGGTTCCTTCTAAGTTAACTTTAATGTGGTATGCAATTAAATTATTAACATTCTTCGGCTAGGCATCAATATTTCTTTTTAAATCGTTGAGTCAATTTTCTTTGCATTGTTTTACGTTGACCTTAAAGTCTAACTCATACATAAATTTTCTCTAAAACACAGCCTACAGTTATCATTACGTTACTCCCAACCATCTTCCAATCACGCTAACACCTTCCCCCACGCAGGTATACCTGCTGCCCGACAAGTCAAAGACGGGCAAGCGCAAGACCAAAGTGAAGAAGAACACGCTCAGCCCCTCGTTCGAGGAGACGCTGAGCTTCGTGCAGCCGCTGGCCACGCTGTCGTCGAGGACACTGTGGCTCAGCGTGTGGCACGCGGACATGTTCGGACGGAACGACTTCCTCGGCGAGGTGACGCTGCCGCTGGCCGACGTCGTGTTCGACGACCCCGCGCCCATGTGGTACAAGCTTCATGAACGGGTCAGTACCTACATTATAACTACTACTTCAGCGTTAGTAAAAGGTGTGTGGAACGACTTCCTCGGCGAGGTGACGCTGCCGCTGGCCGACGTCGTGTTCGACGACCCCGCGCCCATGTGGTACAAGCTTCATGAACGGGTCAGTACCTACATTTTTTTTTAATGAGGGAAGCTAGCAAACGAGCAAGCGGGTCACATGATGGTAAGTGATCACCGCCGCCCATATACACCCACAATCACAAATGTATTGCTGGCCTTTGAAAAAATTGGGCACCGGATATCGCACTCACCAATCGAAACGCAGGAACATCGTCCCTACTTCACGTCCGTTTTTTGTGCGACGGTGGTATTTCACCGGTCGAATCAGCCCAGTAATCGCTGCAGACAGACCCTACAGCTAGACTCTACCACTCCATCAGACACATTATACATAACTACTACTTCAGCGTTTTTAAAAGGTGTGTGGTAGCTATTTGAGGTTCTTGGTGACCGTTACCCGGTTAGGTTACAGGTTACAAATATCTTTGTACTGGATAGCTCTCGAACAATAGTTTAGGGAGGTACTACTCCAGAGGCTTAAAATTAAACTATTAAATACGATGGATATAAAGTGCAGAGCCATATTTGTTACACAATACAAATTTTAAAATACTAAACAAAATTTAAAGAACAGCATATCGTAGGTTTGATCTTATTAATTGTTAAAGTTCCATTCATTGAATTTTAACAATATGTTTTATTAAAAAGTCGGTTTATATATTTACCAGTTTTTAACAAAATGTGTTATTGCTTCAGACTGAACAATTTGAGGAGCAACAAGGCTCGCGCGGGGACCTGATCATCGGCCTCAAGTTTGAGCTTCAAGACTCAAAGGGGAAGGGAACTTTACACGTATTAGTCAAGGAAGCCAAGAACTTAGTCGCTACTAAGCCTCATGGACTTGCAGACGTCTTTTGTAAAAGGTAAGTTTTTCAAAAAATAACTTGAATTGTGTGTGTATGTTTTATATTCTTACGAGCTACCCGCCCACGCTTCGCAATGGTGTAAATTTTGCCGACTTGCTCGCGAACCCTTGCATTTTCGCTAACTTAAAAAAACTTTTTCTAAACGTTCTTTATTTACAAATGTAAATAAATAAATACCCTAAAATATGGAGAAAACCGCATTTAAATTCGTTACGTACTTAAGGAGGAGTTAGCGGCCATACATACAAACAGACAGAATTAGCGACTTAGATTTATACTATGTAATGATGAAATGATGATTTATCATCAGTCTTCTATCAGCATGCAGCTATAAAACAATCCTTTTCCAGTTACCTACTTCCCGAGCGCGGTCGTCTTGCCAAACAGAAAACTAACGTTGTGCGTCGGAGCCTGAACCCGAAGTGGGAACACACCTTCACGTACAGAGGACTGACTTTACAAGAACTGAGCACGAGGGCGCTAGAACTGAGCATTTGGGATCGAGACCGACTCGCGTCCAACGAGTTTATGGGAGCTGTGAGACTGTCGCATGGCACTGGTGAGCTTTTAATTTTAGGTAAAGAAGTATATTAAGCTCATTCAAGAGGTAGTGAAGATATTCTATAGATCATTTAGTGTGGTAAGGGTACAATACTGTAGTTACCACATTGTAGTTCGATTTCGCATATCAACTTGATTGTTGAGGTTAAGTAACGTTGGCTGCAGTCATTCCTAGGATGGGTGACCACTAGTGGCATAACTCCCTGAACTGAATTTCTGAGTGATTTGAAGGCATATTTACCCTTATAACTTAAAAGGCGGTTTCATATATTTGTAAGTAATTTGATTACTTGATATTTTCAGGCACGTATATGGGAGCTAGTGTCAACTGGATGGATAGCGTCGGCAAAGAAATCAATCTATGGCAGAATATGATGCATAGACCTAACCTCTGGGTCGAAGGATCATTACCACTGCGAGCTCATCTCAGTAATTGAAAAATAAATTAAAAGCGTGCGTGTGATTATAGTTATAGTCAAATCATGGTCAATTCAGATCGTCTTCATTCATTATGACATGAAATAATTTGAGAGATTAATAATATATGTGAAGAAATGAAATCAACACAGAATTTGACTATCGCATACCCTAATAGGGTACTTTTCTAGTATAATAAAAGGTTTTATACAGAGGAAGATATGTTTTACGATTAACAATAAAATATAAATACAGAATTGGTTAGTTTTTTATTTTATAGTTATTATTGATATTAATGTCTTCAGTTATTAACCTACTTAAACCTTAATACACGGTATTTGGTTAATGCATTCCAATCTTGTGATCGTTAGGAAAAGAATATTAAAACTGACAATAAAATATGTAGGAATGTTAAGCAGATATTACCTATTTTGTTAGGATACCGGAATACGATTAATGTAAGAATATTAAATTAATGCATTTTGTATTGAAAACATTCATTTACAATCTTTTGTACATATAATACTTAACAACATTTATATTGTTTAATGTAGGTATGTATCAAATATTGAGAACCTAATCAAATTTTTTACAAAACGTGTGTGTGTGTGTGTTCTGTACATTTTTGATAGAATGTTAACTACTTACTTAATTACTACGTACAACAATAAAGTATTTTTATAAATATTTTGTACGGCTGTAATACTCTTTACAGTTGAAAATAGTTAGAACTGTCTTATATATTTTGTATATCATAGTGATGAATAATAAAGATTTGAATAAGTGATGCATTTGTTTTTTTTTCTTTATCTTTTTTTTCGAAATTTATCTTGATGTTACTAAAAGACACAAAAATATAGTAAAAAAGATCAAAAGTTTCCTATTAGGATTTTAAAGACAAACTGTGGCCAAAATAACACATAGGTAAGTAGGTAGGTACTTTAATATCCAAACGTAGGTTATAGCAACATTCATTTTCACAATCAGAAAATGAACACAAAAATCGGTTTAATTTGGATGAAGGTAGTTGGGAATCTGAACATACTATAAATAATAAATAAATAATAAATTTTTATTTCATAATACATTTCTTTTCCAAACATGGCTCCTCTCTTCCCTAAGCTACAATTTGATTTACATTAGTTTTGTACATATGATAAAATAAAAATTTAAACTAAATATAAAATATTTCTTAAATAATAAAAAATGGACTAATAGATACATTAAAAAGAGTAAAACTAAAATTATAGCAGTAATAAAATTATTGAATGTGTGTGTGTGTGTACTTGTGCGTGATTTGTTTTTAATTTGATACTATTCTAAAAGTAATTCAGTGTCCATGTAATCCAAAGTTTGTAGCCATGTCTTAAGTTTATCCTTACATTCAACGAAAGATTTATCAATAAGCCACTTATATTAAGTCCAGACTCAGGGCAAAGGTATTTAATATATTTTTTCGGCTTTTCACGTAGTACCACATTTTTGCAGCTAAAATACTAGGACTTCATGAGTATGTAGAAGGTGTATCGTATGTGAAAAATTTATATCAGTATGGCCAAGACAAAGTAAAATAGATAGATAGATGTTGGTCTTTCTTATTTTGGTATTAAAATAATATCTTCTTCTCGAGAAACTATAGTAAGATTCGAGTGAAAGTACTAGGTGGCCATAAAACTGTAGGGGCAATGGGTGCACACTAATAAGAATGTACACAAGCACATACAAACATGTATACCCTTGCGTTCCGTAAATCGCTTACAGAACTGTGAGCGTTCAAATCGCTTACAACCGTTCCGATTACTTTTAGCGCGATATTGACAGTTATTGCGTCAATTTAAGTTTTGACAGCGCTTACGCCGACCATACTCCAAAGTGTTGGTTCTCTGAGCGCAATGTTTATTACGTCATCGTTCTCACCCATCATCGACAATGGACGCGCTCTCGCTTCAACGGAACGGTGATGTGAGCGCTAAAATCGCTTTTATCTATTTGCGGAATGCAGGGATAGTAGGCCCTGTTTGATGTATTACTTAGGCCCAAAAACACGTCACTCACTGTTTGCTCACTCGAAAAATAAATCATGTACTTAACCCTTAAAACTATTCAATCTTAGCCGTATCATTAATAAGCTTTGCCTTTCCCATTGTTCTAGCTTAATTCAAATTGATTGAATGAATGAATGTCAAGTTATCATAATGTGAATTAATAATGAATTAGGCATGTAGTTGTTATTTAAAATTATGAATAGATTAAAAATATGCTTTAATTTTTACATCATATTTATATTACTTATTACAATTTAAGAAACCAACTACCACGACGACCCAACTCTGAAACTCTGAATCATGACATTTCCAGCGCGACCACAGTGTGTAATGAGGAAAAGAAATTTCATTTTACGTAGCACTATTTTTATTACCATTAGAACATTTTCTTTTCATTTGACTGACGGAAAGAGATTGTACAATCAATCAATGATAATATTGTTTATAGCTGAGACAAGGAGTTCCTATAACACACAACGAGCAGCGACCGCGGTCGTTAAGTGTAACAGAAAACGGGCGTTACAAAACTTGCAATCGTTCTGTGGATGGAACGCAGCCGAAGTAAAATTAAAAAGGCGCGGTCGGTTTGTTTGTTTGTTGTGTTGCGTTGCATGCTCGAGTGCCTGTGTTTTAGTTGAATTCACTGTAATTATTGATTTTTACCTACCCTTTTGACTTAGAAACTTTAACTAATAATTACACTAAAATGCCGTCCATCAATACTGTAATTTCTTGTTTTTGTGTTATTACTTTTGCCATTTCAACTGGTATGTATTTTTTTAAGTTAGGGCGCTGTTCACTTTATGAGTTTTGTTGCCTTATTTTAGTTTTATTATTATTTTGTTATATTTATTTGTAGTTACTGCCATAAAATGCTATCAGTGTTCAGGAACAGATTCAAACAATCCCTTTGAATGCAATGAATACTTAGATAATGACGCCGATATACAGTCTACTGAGTGTAGCAATATACACGATGCTAAGTATTGTATAAAACATATTGGCAGAATTGAAGGTAAATGTTAGGGTTTCGTTAACACTAGAACTACTCCCAGAAACTAACTATTGGTGGTTGCAATTGTGCTTGGCGCTTACTCACCAAAGGTAACTAATCTACACATAACTTTGGTTAACTTAAAGTTTATTCGTAATCTCCTTTTAAGGATTCTTACTCATTGTATGTAGTTTTACAGTATTTTTTATTTGCTTTTTTCATTGAATTAAGTTGAAGCAAACTATAAACTATGTGTAACCCAATTATTTTAATTAGTTGAAGCAATAGACTGCTATCAATGCAACACTTCTGATACTATGGAATGTGGTGATGGATTAATGAAGCTTGATGGTGGGGTATTAAAACCAAGCTCTTGTGAACATGTTCATAAGGCACAGTTCTGCGTAAAGCACACAGGTGGCAACCAAATTTATAAACTACACTATTTTTATGCATGTATGGGTTTTCTTTTCAAAACTGTTTCCACTTAGCACTAATAAGAATTCAAACTAACTTTTGCTCCCATAAGTGGGAAGAAGCATAGCATAGAGGTTTTTGCTTAGTAAATGAAAAAAAGACAGCAAGCAAACTTTTATTCTGAGCATTTGCCTTTAGCAAATGTTTGTTCCAAATCAGTGGAAACACATCTTAACACACTTTTTTCTTTATAACATGTTTCACAGATATGCAAATTGCACTAACACGGTTATGGCACAAATATTAATAAAAAGAAAGGTAGGTATTGCATGAAATTTAAAACCTTTTATTAAAAAATGCCCTTTTATAGGTTAACATATTTTCTTATTTAATTTATATATTTTAGGTGGTGTTGGCACCCAAAGGTTCTGTTCAGCTCTGGACCTTGGGAATTATTGCAACTATGTCCAGCAACCTGGTGATAAGTTAGAATACAGAACTTGCATTTTCACCTGCGGCACTGATGGTTGCAATGGAGCAGCAAATTACAGAATATCTGCAATTCTACTTACAGGCATAGTTGGATACTTTTTTATATTTAAAATTTGATTTTATATCTAGATTCTAGAATATGTATTTTATTATATCCGTCCATTGTGTTTTTAACATCTACAAGTGCCTGTATTATGACATTCCATTTTCGAAATTTATACATTACTTTTTGTACTATTTCCTGTAAATTTTTATTTATTTAATAATAACTTTTATATTTTTAAAAATTTGTTTTTTTTATCAGGCTCAATTTAACTTTTTCATAGATTCGTAGGTATACCTACCCATAACCCATGGGCTTATCCACCAAATTTTTTTTCTGATGACAATACATAATTGCTTTGATGCCTTAGTTCTAAACCAAGTTAAAAATATTGGAAAAAGACAACATAGGTCTGAACTGAAAATTAAACTACAAAACTTGATCAAACATTTATTGAAAGTTTGTGCTACACAAGCATGATATAAAAATACATAATAAATATTAACATCGACTTAGCCATTTATTCTAGAATCACTAATCCATCTAATGCAATAATGCCTTCACTAACAAAGTGAACTATAAGTATGTCATTATTAAAATTTAATCGTTTATTGGAATGTAAAAATACATTATTTGCCTGAAGATTGAAGCAAAAGTTTAATAGTATTGTATAACATTTGAATCAATAGTGCTGTCACCTAAAATTGTAAACGACACTGCAATCTTAGGGCTAATTTTCATTTCCAAACCAAAAGTTTAGATAAAACCTTTTTGCATTACATAAATCATGCAACAATTTATAATATTATACACAAAAAAATCAAGACAAAAATACTAAATAAAAATTAACAATATTATTTAAATCAGACTGTAACATAATTAACTAACAAATAATGTCAAATTTATAATGAAAATTATGTACCAAAACAGAACATCACATACTTAAAATAAACCCTGGTCTATAATTGCACCAAAACATTTTAACAAAAATAAGGTAGTATTGTGACCAAACATTGTGCATGACATGGTGTTATTTTATCACAATTTAAGCTAAATTATTAGCAAAGGCCATTTATCTAGCAATTTTTATTGTAAGTAGACCTAAATACCTAAGTCTAGCGATAATTATTGGTATTAAAAATAATTACTGTATAAATATTTCCAAGTTTGGAATGTTTCCTACATTTAAACAATAATACTGATTTGTAGGAATTATAACCAGCGAAAATAGATTTTGTCATGATTTAAAAACCTGTGGTGGTATTAAAAGGAACATAAAGTCTTACAATAAAATTATTACAAAAATACGATTTTATTGTTTTAACAGCTATCATTTTAAAAACTTAAAATATAAAAAGTCAATTTAATGCTTCTTACAACAAAAGCACTGCTAGTTCCAGCATGTTGAATAGCAGAATAATGTCAAAACTCACAGGTACATCAGTACAAATAAAAACTTATCAAAAAATAAAACTAACATAGTTTTGTTCAAAAACACGGCAGTAACACGACAATAGGCTTCAAGCTTTGCTCATTAGCTCACAAAAAACATATCTGTTAGCAAAATATAAAAGATCAACCTTCGCGGTACCTTCTTTTTTCCTATCCATATGAAACTTCTTAGTCCATCACAAGTAAAATATCTTACCATCGTTAATACAGCGTAAGGTTCTTTGAGCAATCGCGGCTGCAATGTAAAATTTGTGTTATTGTAAAGGCAATAGGGGTTAGTTTAGGGCCCGTCCCGTTGAAGCCTCGCTTGTAAGGCGGCGACGTGTTGTTCGAGTTCTCGGACTCGTTGTTGACTGTTCTGAAGTTGTCGCTTCACTATGCGCAGCTCTTCTCCTTGGCGATTGAAGGCAAGTCGCAGCTAGAAAAATAAAATACTTAGTTATGAAAAAAAACTAAGAGAGTGAGGAAGATGACCTTGGAACTGTAACTTCCGTCTTTTAATTTTAAAAGTTAGTTTAAACATTACCACGTTTAGTACCTAGGGGATGGGGTGGTCAAATGTAGTTTCATGTGTAATTAAATCTACATTATCATATTATAAACTAGTTGCTATTCGTGTCTGTTAGTTTGTTAATTTTTTCTTACAACAAGTATGATATTCTCGCAGTATACAAACTAGTAAACTAATGCTTGAAATCCCATACAACATTTTAACCTAAGTACAATATAAAAAAAAGTATATTGCAATTGTATTTTTTATGAGTTACTAAATGGCCCCGATTCTCAAAACACTCTCTAAACTAAAACTATCGCCGTCACTTACTCATCAATAGTATGAGATAGAGACAGGTAATCATTTTAGTCCTGTCAAACTAAAATGTACGTGCATTATGAGACAGCGATGGCAATTTTAGGCTAGTGCTCAGCGCATTTCGTTCAATTTTACAATGATGTGGACTAAATTTAGTGAAACCAATGTACCTGTCTTTTTCTAATACAAAGCATGGGAAAGTGACAGTGATATTTTTAATTTAGATTTAGAGAGTGGTTTCGGAATCGGAGCCAATAACCCTGTAATATCCCTCTAGTAACCTACCTCATGTTCGGTGCTAAACACGTCCCCCTGGTTGATCTGCTTGTACAGCGGCACGGGCTCGGCCTCGTCGGCTTGCTTCCCGAACATCCGCTGCAGCTGGTGGAACTTGGTGTTCTGGTTGGCGCTGGTCTTCTGGCACTTCTCGATCACCACCTGGAGGATGAGGGGGGTGTTAATGAGATCCTGGGACAGCTTATTTACGTCCAACTTTTTTTTTATATATAATATTGCAAAGCAAACGAGCATGCGGGTCACCTGATGGTAAGTGATCACCGCCGCCCATGACTCCCCGCAACACTGTGGGTGTTGGGGGTGTGTTGCTGGGCTTTGAGAAAATTGGGCACCGGATACCGCACTCACCGAGCTAGACTCTACCACTCCAAAAACAGGCCTCTCTTCACACACACACAAGACTCATTCTTGGATAGTGTACTCTAGACTCTTATTTAGGATATATTGCATTTTCATGTGCAGCTTATTGATATAATCATTTTGTGTACCTACTGTTTCTATACTGCTGTCATGTTACAGTCAATCAATAAGAGAGTGTATTAATTCATAAAAACATTCCGTAACTATTAATAAAAAAAACCTAACGAAACATGGTTCAACACACTTCAAGTCATATTCAAAATCTATTCTTCCCTGGTTTATGATCTAATAGAAATTCATTAATCTCCCGCCACTCTTTCTTACTTTAAGCTTTAACCTACAGTTCGAAAGTATAGTCACGTACATCTCGATTAATATCGTTGTCGTTATTGATCCCGTTCTCCCGTGCCTGCCAGGTCTGCAGCGGTCTGTAGTCGGGGGTGGTCTCTCGAGATAGGAACGCAAACTTCTTCCTGTTGTTGGCGTCTTGGGCTTGGAGCGCCGGCGAGTCCTTGTTGCCGGGGCGGGGCTTGTGCGTCGATATTGTTACTCCTGGGAACATGATAAGAAATGGGTCGACGACATTTCGGACAAAAAAAACTCGGACACCTTGGCCAATGTGTGGTAAAAAATAATATTAAAATTGATATACATTGGCCAAGGTGTCCGAGTTTTTGTGGCCGAAATGTCGTCGACCTTAAAAAATAACTTATTAGCTAAGAATGGAATGGATTAGGCAAGGACTTTGTTACACTCAGACAGGAATAAATTTCTAATAACATAGTAAAAGAAATCGAATCCTAAATTATTTTTCTTTATCAATTCCAATTGCAATCAAATCTTATCTCGTAGACGTTTTAAGATAAACATTATTTAAATATCTTTTTTTACAAATATCTCGCAAGCTACAGTACATGATACAATAAGAAAGTTGCTAGTGAATGTATTCACAGGAGAGTAAAAGACCTAAGAAGAAAAGGATAGACTGTGGAAGATGATATATGTTTATGGTGCCAGCGGCTTACCACAGGCCCAGTCGCCTATAAAGCCGCCGGCAAGCGCCAATATTCTTAGGTGACTTGTGAGTTTCGGTGAAGTAAGAGGTACACTAACATGGACGACTGAACTGTTGACTGAACGGGCGGCAACATCTTTGTTATGCGGGTTATAAGGATCCATCCCAAAGATAGAAATGGAAGGAATAAACATGTACTGATCACACTTGAAGTGGAATAAGAGCAGGGACATGACGATTATAGTTTAGTTAGTGAGTTTTAATTGGAAGCCATTATAATGTTTTACTAACCAGTCTTCAAACTGATGAGTTGTGGATTGGCGTTCATCCCACTGAGCCAGTCTTTAGCGGACAGCGCAGGTAATGGAGCGGCCGTATCGGGGTATAAATCCTCCTGAAAATTATATGAATGATTTACCTACTCCCATGTTAGAGAATGATTGATGTAATGATCAATCTTCAGACTACGTGCGACCTTTATGTGGCCCCTGTGAAACCATACAATGAAAGAACGTTGTTTAAACTAGACACGAACAATTTCATTATTATTATTTTTTATATCAATTAAAAATAATAAGAGTATACCATATTCTTTTTTAACTGTCTGTTCTAGGTTCTTAAAAAATATTACCTAGAAAACATTTGATTGAAATTTTATCGACAAACGGCGTGAACTGTTGGATTCCATTCTCTTACTATAACTTAAGGGTGTTTGTCTTGTTGGCAATTCAGCAATATTTATTATATACTATTTTAATTTAAATATGTTCAAATACTATATTCGACACTCGAAAGCAACAAAGAGATCTCTTTTTCAAATTATCATTCAACTACGACTAGATATTACTTCATAAATTAATAGGATATAATCTTGATAAATCTCCTTACTTGGAAGCAGTCAGACTTGCGAGGTACAATCATGGATATTGGTTCGCAGAGGCCCCTGGAAGTGTGGAGTTTGTAGAATCTGAACACTTCACACACTGACGTGTTCACGCCACGTTTGGGCATAAATCCGAGACCGCGCTGTAAAATATTAACAATTTTATTAATCTCAAATCGTTATATTACAAAATTATCACTAATGTGCAAATGTCAAAATTGCTCTAAGCTCAAAACCAGTTTACGGGTTTTAGCTAGCAGATTCCACGATCTTTTTATATTTTATCACATTAATTTGTTAATTCGTAATTAAAGAACGTACAGGAAATGTTTTTCCAGTTAGCCAAAATTCACTGTTTTGTAAACAAGTCGGGCAAAATTCAATCATCACAAAGCGTGGGCAAGTCAATAGGAAAATATATGAAACATCGTCGCGACCGTTTGTAGGTTCAAATAGTATGATTTCAAAGAGCTTACCTGAGGATTTCCGGATAGGAATTGATTAAGAAAGTGCACGTAGGGTGGTTCATCCACAACTTCGTAGTACCGGATGTTCCCGTCACCCTTGCCAGCAAGATACACCTGGAAATGCCCAAGTTACATGAGGTTCGACAATATCAGAAAGCCGCATTATAAGCAACCTATATGGGGATATGTAAAGTGTGTAACAAATGTACGTTCAAATATGTCGTTCTGTTTTCATAAATAACAATGTGTTATGAAAATATCTAACATTCATAGGTTTTTAAAAAGTCTACATCGTTTAAAAGTCTATCATATATTTTATCAGTAAGCAACAAATTTTCATTTTATGTTGAAATTATTCCGTCTTTTAACTTGACTGCGTAGGGATTTAGTTCCTGGTAAACTAATCATTAGCTAACTAAACCACTATGTGTGGAGTTGGATGTGTGTGTCCCCGAGGAGCTGTCTATAGTCTCGCAGACCAGCGGGTTGCTGACGTCGTGCTGGTCCCAGACCGCGTATTGCCGGTCGCTGTATCGAGAGAAGCCTGTATTTCAAACTCACCATATTAGTATCGTGATCATAATACGGGAACACGACCCCCGAGGAGCTGTCTATAGTCTCGCAGACCAGCGGGTTGCTGACGTCGTGCTGGTCCCAGACCGCGTATTGCCGGTCGCTGTATCGAGAGAAGCCTGTATTTCAAACTCACCATATTAGTATCGTGATCATAATACGGGAACACGACCCCCGAGGAGCTGTCTATAGTCTCGCAGACCAGCGGGTTGCTGACGTCGTGCTGGTCCCAGACCGCGTATTGCCGGTCGCTGTATCGAGAGAAGCCTGTATTTCAAACTCACCATATTAGTATCGTGATCATAATACGGGAACACGACCCCCGAGGAGCTGTCTATAGTCTCGCAGACCAGCGGGTTGCTGACGTCGTGCTGGTCCCAGACCGCGTATTGCCGGTCGCTGTATCGAGAGAAGCCTGTATTTCAAACTCACCATATTAGTATCGTGATCATAATACGGGAACACGACCCCCGAGGAGCTGTCTATAGTCTCGCAGACCAGCGGGTTGCTGACGTCGTGCTGGTCCCAGACCGCGTATTGCCGGTCGCTGTATCGAGAGAAGCCTGTATTTCAAACTCACCATATTAGTATCGTGATCATAATACGGGAACACGACCCCCGAGGAGCTGTCTATAGTCTCGCAGACCAGCGGGTTGCTGACGTCGTGCTGGTCCCAGACCGCGTATTGCCGGTCGCTGTATCGAGAGAAGCCTGTATTTCAAACTCACCATATTAGTATCGTGATCATAATACGGGAACACGACCCCCGAGGAGCTGTCTATAGTCTCGCAGACCAGCGGGTTGCTGACGTCGTGCTGGTCCCAGACCGCGTATTGCCGGTCGCTGTATCGAGAGAAGCCTGTATTTCAAACTCACCATATTAGTATCGTGATCATAATACGGGAACACGACCCCCGAGGAGCTGTCTATAGTCTCGCAGACCAGCGGGTTGCTGACGTCGTGCTGGTCCCAGACCGCGTATTGCCGGTCGCTGTATCGAGAGAAGCCTGTATTTCAAACTCACCATATTAGTATCGTGATCATAATACGGGAACACGACCCCCGAGGAGCTGTCTATAGTCTCGCAGACCAGCGGGTTGCTGACGTCGTGCTGGTCCCAGACCGCGTATTGCCGGTCGCTGTATCGAGAGAAGCCTGTATTTCAAACTCACCATATTAGTATCGTGATCATAATACGGGAACACGACCCCCGAGGAGCTGTCTATAGTCTCGCAGACCAGCGGGTTGCTGACGTCGTGCTGGTCCCAGACCGCGTATTGCCGGTCGCTGTATCGAGAGAAGCCTGTATTTCAAACTCACCATATTAGTATCGTGATCATAATACGGGAACACGACCCCCGAGGAGCTGTCTATAGTCTCGCAGACCAGCGGGTTGCTGACGTCGTGCTGGTCCCAGACCGCGTATTGCCGGTCGCTGTATCGAGAGAAGCCTGTATTTCAAACTCACCATATTAGTATCGTGATCATAATACGGGAACACGACCCCCGAGGAGCTGTCTATAGTCTCGCAGACCAGCGGGTTGCTGACGTCGTGCTGGTCCCAGACCGCGTATTGCCGGTCGCTGTATCGAGAGAAGCCTGTATTTCAAACTCACCATATTAGTATCGTGATCATAATACGGGAACACGACCCCCGAGGAGCTGTCTATAGTCTCGCAGACCAGCGGGTTGCTGACGTCGTGCTGGTCCCAGACCGCGTATTGCCGGTCGCTGTATCGAGAGAAGCCGGTGGTCAGCACCTTGCCCTGGCTGCCGAGGAACGTGCACTTGGAAGCCTTGGTGCCGGTGTGGCAGGGACCCTCCTGGGAAGTAAATGCCGTTATTATGAGTATCTTCAACATCATAAGATAGTGACCCGATTCCGAAAACTCTCTAAAAGTAAATTTAAAATATCACTGTTACTTTCCCATGCTTTGTGTTAGAATAAGACAGGTACACTGGTCTCACTAAATTTAGTCCACATAGTAGTAAAATCGAACGAAATGCGCTGAGGACTAGCCTAAAATTGCCTTCGCTGTGCCATAATGCACGTACATTTTAGTTTGACAGGACTAAAATGATTACCTGTCTCTGTACTAATTGATGAGTAAGGGACGGCAATAGTTTTAGTTTAGTTTGGAGAGTGTTTTCAGAATCGGGGCCAGTATAAAGTTAGACGTTCATAGGCTGCTATTAGCATCAGTAGTAGTTGGTATGTAAAGTCGCTTTTAATGTCTGTTTGTATGTTTGTTCTCTTACAGGTGTAAAAGCTAAAGTAGATTACGAATTGAGATGCGGCATACAACATATAATAACCTAAAAGATGTTGTCTAATAGGTTTTGTGAGTCTATTATGAATATAATAGAGATATAAATACACTCGCGTGCAAACCAATCGACTCAACGCTTCAGAACACACAAAGTCTGTTTTTTTTCAGTTACGGCTTAACCTATCCACACAAAACTTATATTTTTTTAAAAGCTTACTAATTAAGCTTTTAAATTATGAAAATGAAATTAATTTCGCACTACAACTTTTTAAGATATCGTGACATAAGCGCAAGCACTGAGAACCGACTCACCGCTGTAGCCGCTAGTTGTGCGTTGCTACCCCCTATATAACCCCCTGCAATTTGTGCAACCCTTATCAGTCGCTTATCAGAAGTTGAGCTTAATACACCTCTCGCAAGTACAACCACCGGATTAAGATTAATATGGATACCTCGCCTGAACAAGCTACACAAGCAGTTGCCTTATTGCAAGAGGGCCTTAGCCAATGCGAAGTGGCTCGTCGACTGGATCTTAGCCAGTCTGTTGTATCAAGGGTGTACAGAAGGTTTCAAGAGACTGGTAACTTCACCCGAAGACCAGATACCAGTCGGCGGAGGCGTACTTCTGAGAGAGACGACTGCTTTATTGTCTCGACAAGTTTGAGAAATCGTCACCTGACTGTCATTGCTGTCCAGCAACAGCTGAGACAGGTTCGGGGGGTGTCTGTTAGTCAGTGGACCGTTAGAAGAAGGTTAAGAAGAAGCTAACCTGACTCCAAAAAGGCCTGCCAGAGTCCCAAAACTGACTGCAGCTCACCGTCAAGCGCGTCTTCAATTTGCTCGCTAACACATCGTTTGGACTGTCGACCAATGGCGGTCTGTCCTGTTCACTGATGAGAGCAGAATGTGTCTGCATGGCAGTGACAGACGAGGTCGGGTCTACCGGCGTCCAGGAAAACGATTTCAGCAGTGCTGTTTCTCAGAAACAGTAGGTTTCGGCGGTGGTTCGGGTATGATGTGGGCGGGCATTTCATAGGAAGGAAAAACGGAACTTGTTTTCGTTCCTGGTGGAGGTCGTGGAGGCGGTTTGACTGCTGAGAGATATGTGGAAAACTTTCTTCTTGAGCATATTGTGCCCTACGAAAATTTCATCGGCGATGATTTTATTCTAATGCATGATAATGCCCGCTGCCATACGTCAAGAGCCACTCGTCAATTCCTAGACGAGTTGAATATTTGCAGTAAGAACTGGCTAACACTCAGCCCTGACCTCAATCCCATTGAACACTTGTAGGATGAGCTAAAACGAAGGGTCCGAGCCAGGAATCCAGCCCCTGATAACGTCGAAGAGTTGAAGACAGCGCTTTTAGAGGAGTGGGAAGGAATACCTCAAGATGTGGTGAAAAAGCTCATCAGCTCCATGAGGAACCGCCTTAGAGCGCTAATAAGGGCAAGAAAGGGTAACAGAAATTATTAAATTTAATAATAATAAAAAAAATTGAACGAATTTATGCTTTATTTAATTTTCAACATCCCTGAATTTAAGCTTGTGTAAATTCAAAATTCATAGGTAGATTTTAAATTTAATAATCTCATTTTAGAGTTGAAAGACTAAGCTTTTCAAAAAAGTTAAGTCTAGGGTGGATAGGTTAAACCGTAACTGAAAAAAACAGACTTAGTGTGTTCTGAAATGTTGAGTCGATTGATTTGCACGCGAGTGTATATCAGATGATATTCAATGTTTCTGGAAAAAGTCAGCCAAAATTACACTATTATGTAGTGTGGCTCTCTTATATAACAAATTTCAGGGACACCCTGAATTAAGTAATCTAAAAGTCTCTATTTTTCGGCTGGGTAATTATTTCCAAGTGAAGTGTTAAGCATATGTTAAATGAAGACAACACTGCCGCAGTTTTTCATTTATTATATGAATAGTTATTCCATGGATTTGAAAAAAGAACTGCAAACACAGCGACAGTTGTAACAAGGTTTTCATTTGTTAAATTAAAAATACTTACATTATTCAACATTAATTGATGATGAAAAATTTGGTTTTAATCGTGCGAGCTGCCATTAACTTAATTCATTAAGTACTAAATAATAACAGGTAAGAAAACCATTTGTCTAACGCATGTGAAACATTAACCATTCTTTACTTTATCCTAGTAATTAGTGTCTTAAGTAATTACATTACATTACGTAAGATACAGCTTTGGTCGAACTTTGATCAACAATTTTGTTTACAAGAGCAAATGGATTAAATGCCGTTTATTTGTTTATTATCATTATTGTTTATTGGAGCCAATTAATATAATTATTTTGTTTTTACCCAAACAGCTTCATCATTACAATTTAGTAACTAACCTAACATACTCAACCTATTTGTCAGTTCATAACAAAATTTGTATAATATTGTTTTCAGTGAAATCATCACAAAAACTTACCGATAATACGATCCCTCTTCTTGGCTCGATAACTCGCAGCTTTTTGTCCTTGCATGTGGTTGCCAGCAGCGAGCCATCTCGGTTGAACGACATGCAATATATCACATCACTATGGCAATCGATCACCTTTGTAGCCTCACCCTTGCCCACGTCCCAGACGAAAATCTACAATAACAAATGGCTTAGCTTGAAATGATTTTGTATGAAAAATTGATAACGCAACTAAAAGCTATCTCCGTTTGAACTACTGCAAGATTGTCAAGGTTGTTAAGATATTTTGTTTTATTTATATAACAACCTATATTCAAATAAAGTCTTTGGGAAAAAAAAAGTCAACAATTTTTTTTTTTTAAATTACTTTCGGTTCCGCCCATCATTTTATATTTATAAATAGTTCACAAGGTTTTGTAGAATTCCGTCCATGAGAACTGCTGGTTTGAAGCATATTCACTTCAGGTCAAAAGTCACTAAAGAAATGTATGCATATGTGACGTAATGCAGTGTATAGAATTGAAAGACTGTACAAAAAACATTCCATTTTAAATGTTTTTGGTAACGGCTTAAGACTAAATTAATCGATTTTCCGAACAGTAATCGACAAGACGATGACAGAATTGTAACGGTAACTAAACCGAATTCTAATTTCGAAAATTATCCAATTCAATACATCACGCGACATATTACCGTTATAAGGGGTCAAATCGATTAGAAATTCGATTCACTAATAGACTTTCAAATGCTTAAATGTATGGCGGCATATTGAAGTTCTAATTGAGATTTAAGATTATTCAATCAAAGTAAGAGTTTAGAAACCTTCGAAACTCGAATATTCATATAAGATTGTATAAAATACTTTTCACGGGAACCAAAATATAGCTGACCACTGATTTATTACAAAAACTACCGCTTCCACATGTAAATTTAGCAAATACTAATGCAAATAACATACATCTGCATTTAAATCGACGATGTAACTCATAGTAATGACCATCATTCCTAATAAATATTTTTTTACATTATGTAACTGAATTGACTACTCTTGACATTTTTGCCACAACAAAGACAGATAACTTGTCAAATCTTTCCATCCATGTCAAGTTACGTGTCAATTATGAACTTACCAAGGAATCGAATCCGGCACTGAGTAGTATATTCTCCGCAGTAGGATGCCACTCGATGTAAGCAACTCTACGTTTGTGTCCATGCAGCTCGACCAGCCAATCAGTCAAATGCATAGATAATCCACCATCAGGGATGTGCCAAAGTTTAACCTACAAATTATACAGATTACTTACCTTTAAAAGAAGCAAGGCAACAAAAGTGTTGCTTTTTTCGCAAATTATATTGAATTTTGATAACATTTAAGTGTTAAACTTAGTCACCTGAATAATACAAATAATTAACTATTAATATATTCCTTTGGGATTCACAAGGGCAAGCCATTTAACATATCGTAACTTAAACGTTAATGCATAGCAACTTATAATATACCTACAGTTGATTTAGTTTCGCGTTACAATTATGACTTATGTTTCAATGTTTTAAACAAGCCACCAATCCTAAGTTAATATTTTTAAACATTCCCGACAAATTCAATTAGGTCCGGTTGGACGTTAAATACTCGTTTCGTGTCCAAACAAAACATCTGCCATAAGAAACCAATTTATCAGGTAAAGAACGATAAACAAGGCCGTTACCGCCTAACCTTTGTATAATGAACTCGTTAATGGTACACCTTTAAACGAAGAATGACTGATAAATCCTGAAGGCACCTGTTGCTAAGCAATTGAAGTGTCACCAAAGAATAATACGCTTTAATTAACTGGTCAGTAAAAACTAGGGTTCGGTACCAGTGACGGTGTCAGGTTGTTCCTTTCATATCAGAGTAATAGTACTTGCCTAAGTTATCATTTTGAAACCGGACCACTTGAAGAAAAGGCAACGCAGTCAATTTTAACTAACAGACATAGATTGATAAGATTACCGTAGACATTGCTTCTATAAACAATGGCTATCATAAAACGATGAATACTTAATTATCATCATTATCATCATTACATAGTATAAATCCAATTCGCTAATTCTGTCTGTGTGTATGTTTGTCCGTTTTCTCCTCCTACACCGCTAAACGGATTTTAATGCGGTTTTCGCGATCTTTTAGGATATTTTTTCAATTAAATTTGAAAATAGAGCACATTTAGAAAAAGTTGTTTTAAGTTCGCTAAAAAACAATGTATCGGGAACAAGGCAGCCAAAATTAAACCATTGCGAAGCGTGGGCGTGTTTATTAATAAAATTAACCGCTCTGACAATTAGCGAATTATATATTAACTTGTTTGTTAAAAAAAACACAACTCCAGTTGTAACTTCTTCATAAATAAATTTCGACTAGAAATTGTATAATAGTAGAAGAGGGTTTATTTTAGTTTTATAACACACGAAAATAAACGAGTTTACTCGTTTTTTTTGTTAAACCTGGTTTTATTGCATTCCAGTTAGTTAATGGACAATAAAGAACCGCAGTTTAGCTGTTTTGAGATAGTTAATTGATAGCGATTAAGGAACAGCAATATAGGACTAAGATAGCTTGTGTTTAGCTTGTATTTAATAGTTGCTCTATTATTCATAGGTTTTTGTTATGAAAGGGTTTGTATTAATGCGCATTATCTTTTAGTAATAGTAAAGTATGAACTATCACTGGTACTTCTGCGTTATAAACTGCGTTAACAAATACATAGCATGCCATTAATTTTATTAAACATATTTATAAACATTGATTACATCCAATCTTTAATTACTTATCAAATCGATAGCAAACAGTAGATAACATCTGAATGATAGTGAAAGGTGACTGTAAAAGTAATCGGACATATTTACGTATTATTATACAGGGTGATTGGTAATGCATTCCTTCTAAGAGGTTAAGGTAGAGCTTATTTGCAGTAAATTAAGGCAATTATGCCATGTCCGAAAATTGATAATTTCTGAGATATGCAACATTTAAGATTTTTTATAAAAAAACCCATTTTCGAAGTTCAAATGAATCATTTTAGTGAAAAATTCAAAATTGAGTTTAATGTTTTGTTGTTTTATGGTAGCTTGATAACTAAAATGATATTTCAGATTCAAATTTGCTAAAAATAATCGTCCTTATTTTAGAAAAAGAAACCAAGAACAACTTTTTAAAAAAGTTAAGTCTTATGGCAATTAAAAGCGATTTTCTAAAAAAAAGTCCAAATAATGTTGCGTACAAATTACATAAAAAACTTCCCCACTTCATTAGCTATTCAAAAAGGTACATTTGTCATACTAAAACTAAGTATTTGATTGACAACTCTACTAATAAATGAAGTAACCTCTCTCTTAGAACGCCTCTACATTGTGGTTACCGCGCACTTATGCAATGTTTTCTTTGGTTGATGTAGACGTCTTGCACAGGAATAATGCAATAACATTTAAGATCTGCCGTTAAATAAATAATTTTTTTGAAAAGCCAAACCTTCAAGTGTGTAGCTTTTGTGGTTAATTAGAAAAAAAGAGTATGCTGAGTGCGAAAAAAGTTACTTCTATTAAAAGAAAGAAAGCTAACTACATCTTTTTCATTAATCACTACACATCACTTGTTGTTTTTTCTTTGGTCGATGTCGCCAACTCTTGTGGTGGTTGCTAGATTTCTGCGAAAAACATCTATCATTTCTTCGTCTACTTCGCCAAATTCGAGGTCTACTAGATTCACTTGTTCGGGCGGATACAAGCTTTATTTTTCTGAGACGTCGATACGTCCCCAAAAACACTAACGTTTGACACACGTCGATTACGGAAACGCAACAAGTACTGTTTTTGCTGTAACAGCGTTTCCGTTACACAATACGTAAATAAGAAGAATGTCTGTGTATTCTTCATTACGGAAGGCCCTCGCCCACAGCAACTTTTTGTAGCAATGCTATCGTGCGTTCGCATCGATATCGTAGACTAGCAGTCGCTGACTCGATCGATACAGTTGCGATAATGTAGCGCGTTGCAAATTCGACTAACATGCGTTTACTTATCGCGCGACAGCATCGCTACAAAAAGTATTTGAAGGCAAGGATCTTAAATGATACCATTTCAAGAGTTCTTAATGAAAATATGCAGTTAGTTTTCTTTTAATAGAGGTCACTTTTTTCGCGCTTAACACATTTTTTTCTATTTGACTGCAAAGGCTGCACACTTGAAGCTTTGGCTGTTTACAAAATTTATTTATTTAACGGCAGACTTTAATGTTATTGCATTATCCCAGTGCAAAACGGCGACATCAACCAAAGAAAACACTGCAAAAGTGCGCTGTAACCACAAAGTAGAGGCGTTCTAAGAGAGAAGTTACTTCTTTTATTAGAAGAGTTGTCAATCAAATACTTAGTTTTAGTATGACAAATGTACCTTTTTGAATAGCTTATGAATTGGGGAAGTTTTTTATGTAATTTGTACGCAACATTATTTGGACTTTTTTTTAGAAAATCGCTTTTTATTGCCATAAGACAACTTTTTTAAAAAGTGTTTCTTGGTTTCTTGACTTTTCTACAATAAGGACGATTAATTTGTGCAAATTTGAATCTAAAATGTAATTTTAGTTATCAAGCTACCACAAAACAACAAAACATTAAACTCAATTTTGAATTTTTCACTGAAAGGATTCATTTGAACTTCGAAAATGGGGTTTTTTATAAAAAATCTTAAATGTTGCATATCTCAGAAATTATAAATTTTCGGACATAGCATATTATGTCTTAATTGACTTCAAATAAGCTCTACCTTAACCTCTTAGAAGGAATGTATCGCATTACCAATCACCCTGTATAAAATACTAGCTTTCCGCCCTGCGGTTTCACCCGCAACTAAATGGTTTTTCCCGTGCTAATGAGGCTTTTTCCCGCAATAAAATTATCGTATTTTCTTCTTCCCTGGGTGTCGAACTAACTTTATTCCAAAAGTAACTTTTCTGGTTGATTTTTTACACCTTGTGTCCGAAAAACCCAAATATCTTACGGAACCCTTTTTTTTTTCAAATAAAATATAGTTTATGTTACTCGTGGATAATGTAGCTTTCGAATGGTGAAAGAGTTTTTAAAATCGGTCCAGTAGTTTTTGAGCCTATTCGACACAACCAAACAAAGTTTTCCTCTTTATAATATTAGTATAGATTAAAAAATCTTACCGTGCAATCGTCTGAGCACGATGCAATGATGTTATCATTGAAGGGGTTCCATTTTATATCGAGAACGGGGCCTTTGTGGCCTGTCACTCGACTCGCGTTGAAGTCTAGGCGGCCAGTCTGCGAAAAAAACAACATTTTTAACCCTGTTAGGTAGGACCCAGGGTGAAAAGGTGTTATAAGTTAAGTATGACTATGTTTAACTCTCCTAACTTTTACAGTATGTTCTAACGGTGCTCGTACGCACATATAGAGTTCAAGACTATGGTTATAAACCAGTCGACTTTTCATGATGCGTAGTTTTTAGTTTGGTGAAACTTAGTTTTTTTTTTAATAAAGAGACTAATTAATTTTTGAAGCCAATCCTTTATCTCATGTTCACCTAGTTACCGCGAATTTTTTTCAAAGTTTAACGGTACGTCTGCCAAGGAGTGCGTATTTAATTACATAATAAAAAGAACGTACAATAAATTCCCTAGTCGCATTTAGTGCGCTAACAATTAATAATGCAATTACACACATCGTGTTTAATAACTTCCTCGCTGTAAGGAAGAACCAAATAATAGAATGATGCTACACTTAAAATAGTTTGATAAACATTCACCATAATTGTACAGCAAGTACAACACTCAAATTAAACTTATCTAAACATCAGATAAACTAAAAATACTTTAATCCGTAAGTACTTTTGGTTATACGGGTAACAATCTTAAGTAGAATGAGTAACATACGGTTAATCTATTCGAAACGCTAGCTATGTAATACGGTTACATAAATTATACCAAATTCTGTGTTTAATAATCAGTTTACGTATTTACACCGCTATATGTGGAATTGAGTTAATTTAAACATTGGAAAAACTCACAACAGGTGGGAAAATTCAATTAGAGTTTCATAGTTGTAAAGTTACTGGTGTGAGTAGTCTAGAACAATATGTGCGAAAATGAAATTTATATCGCTTCATCACATATAGTGGTATGTCATCGTGATGTCACTTTGTTCAAGGTCTATTGGACGAATAGACGTGTCAAAGCAAATATTATATTCGCATAGAGCTGTAACAAAATAGAGTTACGAACAAATCGATTTCGATGTCCGATCGCTATGTACTTATGTATAGAGGTACTGCGAGTGCAATACGTAGGGGCTATCAGGATTCTCTAATCCCGGTTAAGTGGCAATTTCCGATGGGTTAATTTAATGTAAAACACCGACGGTACACTAACTGAATTGAGTTTTAAATCGTGACTTAACTTGCTATTATAATTCATCAGGTTCTTTACAATTATGGAAGTACGTCTTATCTTTAGCTGCAATTATAAAATCATTGAATAAAACTGTGTCTTATTACTAAGGTTTTGAGTATAAAATTGAATACTTACATGATCCAACGGCAGCACCAAGAAGGCCCCTCCCCCAGCGACTTCAGTGACGATGGCCACAAACTTGGGGTTGACCGCGCAGAAATTCGAATCGTGCGCATTTCTTGTTATTTTGATGTTGTCATAGCAACGCTCTCGTTTGAATGGCACGCCGTAAACATGACGGAACTTGGAGCTTCTCACCCCGCGGAACCATACCTAAAATAGCAGTTTGATTCACTTCTGAACTTAATATTAAATAAAGAATATATTAGTATCATTAGATAGGTAGTACAAAAAGGTATTGTGGACGGTTAGTATTATTATGCGAGTAATAACACCATACGTCTTTGTTTTGTCGATTTTAAAATCACAGAAAGGAAGAAAGCGATCATGACCTTTGCAGATCAATAAAAGTTTCTCAACGTTTTATATTTTACCCCATACGTATTTATTAACTCCGATTTAGACTTTCGCTGAATATAGTATTTTATGTAGATACATAAGTAAGTCATATTAAATCCAACTTGGAAGTAACGTAACACGCAATCTCGATAACTGACAATATTTACGCATTTGAAAGTGAAAATCACTAACGCAATGAAGTTTATTCAACTAGTGATGGAAAATTTTGGTTTTCTTGATAAACTAAGTACTAACGACTCGCCAATCTTAATAACGATCTAATTATGTATATGATTTAGATACTATCTCAAAATCTCCGCTATGTAATGTTACATACGCAATATGAATAATTGTATTCATGATGTCATCGTAATTGATGAAGTCAAGTGAGAAATGTGGGTCAAGTCTTTCATTAAAAAAATATAAGTTTAAAAATGAAAATGGCAATAGGTATAACCTTATTTTTGCCCACTTGTGGTAGAAGTTAACAGATGGCAAGCCTCAAAATATTGCGGTATTAACTAACATTTTTCATGCATCAATTGACCCAAAAATTAAATTTGAAATCTCGATATCATTATCCGTAGGTAATTTTAATTCGCATTTCCGTCAGTCATTACTCTAAATAATTTGCATATACGGAACATAAATTAATTAAGTAAGAATATCGCGTGGGTAGGCGAGGTACAGTGAGAATAAAAAACCAACAATCATTTCAAACCGTGCCTTCTGTAGAGGGGTATTCGTTCATTGCCATTTATTAATGTCTTAAATACTATTTACATGTCTGCTCTACAATTAGAAGCAATTACCATGCTTAATGAGTAAATATCTATCTCTCTCGCTCCATTTCTCGACTTCAAAGATTTCGTATCATCCACAGTGGTTATGGAATGCTATGAAACGAATTGCCAATTAAAGTTATGTGCGATATATTCCCAAGTAATTGCCACTAGACATGTTCGGAATTTGCATTTTAAAATATAAGTTCTTTTATGAAGGATGCGTGAGATTTTGTAGGGAAATTGAAAAAGTTAAAACGAAAGTTGGGATACACTGTTTTAACATGGTGCATTATAACAGTAAGTAGGTACCTACGTGTTAGAACTTTATAAAGACGGGTACAAAGCACAAAAAGACAAAAGAAATAAAAAAATTAAAACAAAAAGATACCTGTGAGTTCGTCATGTCGCCTCTCCAGTCTACCGAGGTGCAGAAACATGCATGCACTACATTAGATGTCCCCAATTACAGATATCTGTGCAGTTCACTATTAACAACCATGTACACAAACAAATAAATATCCAGCAGCCCGCGACATGACGCACTTAGCACTGAAACTTTACCAGAAATAAAATGAGGCATAAACACAAAATAACAAAAAAAAGTGCAACAAAAAAGATAATTAATCCACTACATCATCACTAGCATCTAATTGTTCTATAGGCGTACAAGGCATGGTATCATACAATAATTATTATAAATGATGAGTGCTACAAGACACGCGTGAGTCGAACGACAGACGAAAAAAAAGTGAAAAGTTTCACGATACAAAGTCGTTGCCGCCAACCGCGGTCGATTCTATTCCAAGAGAAATTCAAATTCACTTGGATAATATTTATCAATAAACAAATAGTAAAAATATTAAGATAGGTAAGTAGGTAGGTATACACCTTATGTAATATAAGACAAAGTAGTGGTAATAAATTTGCAATTACCTAATTTCCTACAATGGTAGAGTTATTACAAAACATGATGAATTTAAAAATAACCTGATATTTTACATTTGCAAATAAAACAGGATGCCTACTATGTAGGTAAAGTTGTTTATTGTATGTAGAACACAAGTTTAAAAGTAGGTAACCAACACTTATGTCATGGTCCGGTGTACAAAATACTAATAGTAATGAAATAATGAGAGTTACATCATCACAGCACATTTTATAAATGAGTGCTGCTTGTTGAATAAACACTTTAAACTTTGATTCAAATTGTGTTTCTTTTAAAACTATACACTGGATATGATTATAATTGACATATATATAAGTATTGTAAAAGTGGAATTAACAGTTGGTATTTTTTTATACACAACAGATCAATAAAAAATAACAGGAAGATAAGTATTTTAACCAAATCTTAGCACTAAAAATTTAAAGAAGTTTAATTATAAATTAATTCTCCAGCTAGTATTTAGCAGTTTTATTCATACCTATAAATAAGAATATTTGAACTAACTATATACAAATATACAGGGTGTTTGGTGGGTGAGTAGCCAAATGAAAATGGTGGATAGGTGAGGCTATTAGCTATTTACTTCCACTTATTAATTTTCATTTTGGTTTAATTTTTAGAATTTATTCGATTTTTAAGATTTTCTTAAGAAAATCCCCGATTTTGTCATTAAAAGTTCAATATTTTTTTATTTACTGTCGGAACCAAACGAAAATAATTTTAATTTTAAAGCCTAATACTGTTTTATTCAGATGCAATCATAAATTAATACAAATCATAGTTTCAAAATAAATAGCACAATAAGCATAGCCTTGTTAGAATGAGACAGAAGTTTTTAAATACACACGTAGTTTAACGGGTTTGTACCTTCCTTACCAGGCATCTTTAAGGACTAACTTACTATTTCTGTTGGGATTTCTAATTATTTATGTTACATGTAGCATATCATTATAAAGTGTAATAAATGTGTAGAAGTTTTTAAAAGCAAATGAAATTTTCAAACTCTTCTATTTTTTATTTTTTTGCATAGCAAAGTTGGCTGAACATTTTTTTCCCACTGGTTCCGCAAAGTTTATGAACCCACTGTAACTTTATATGAGATAATTTGTATTAATTTATGATTGCATCTGAATAAAACAGTATTAGGCTTTGAATTAAAATTATTTTCGTTTGGTTCCGACAGTAAATAAAAAAAATATTGAACTTTTAATGACAAAATTGGGGATTTTTTTAGGAAAATCTTAAAAATAGAATAAATTCTAAAACTTGAACCAAATTGCAATTTAATAAGTGGAAGTAAATAGCTAATAGCCTCACCTATCCGCCATTTTCATTTGGCTACTCACCCACCAAACACCCTGTATATAAAAAGTAACTATATACAAATAGTTAGCAGCAGTTTTTAAATATCACCCTTCAAGTGCATTAAATTGGTAATAAATGATTTAACTTTTAATGCATTGAGTTTGTATAGATTTGGGTATCCTTAATACTGAAACTATAATTTTACAATTGTCATTTCAGTTCAAAGACATATTTTTTCATAAAGAGTGACTTTGTTAGTAAACCAAAAATCAAAAACTAAAATGGTTATTTTTGCAGAAATAATTCTACCAAAAATGAAGAAAAAAAATTGGTACAACTTTTTGAAGTTTTCACACCTTAAACAGTGCTACCTTAAACAATTAATATGTGAGTGTCCTTAGTTTACACATTGCTAATAAATAATACTTCCTTAAAAGTAATATGAGTTTTTAATTTGAAACAAGCTTTAATCATGTCATGTGTAAGCATTGCTGATTTACCTCTTCATTACATAGTATAAATCCCAGTCAATAATTGTGTCTGTTTGTGTGTTTGTCCGCTAACTCCTCCTAAACCACTTAACGGATTTTAATGCGGTTTTCGCCAACTTATAGATAATTTTTTTCATTTAAATTTGTAAATAAAGAAAATTCTGATAAAACTATTTTAAGTTAGCCAAAATTCAACTGAACAGGAACAAGTAAGCCAAATTACACCATTGAAAAGTGTGGGTGGGTCGCTAGTAAAACATAAATCAATAATCATTAGGCTTGGTTGTAAAGTAGTAAGAGGTTTATTTTAATTTTTCAGAAACTATTGTGATGTGAGACCATTACAAAACTTGAAATTTTATGAGTTATTAATCTATTCCATACATTATACACCATGTTCAAATAATATAATAAATGCTGTTCATGACATTATAGCTAGGAACCAAGTATTAAGACTAATTATAAATTAATATAATAGCATTGTACTAAAAAAGTACTAAGAACATTGGAATATACCTACATAACAAAGTGTGAGACTACAAATATTCTGGAGTTTGAGAGAAAATTAATTTTTTTTGTGAAATTTTTGATACAAACAACATTTAAACGATATAAACAACATGAGACACATACAAAGTGGACGAAGCCAGAACAAATTGGAGACTAAATTTAAGCTGCAAAGCACTTGAGCTAAAATGTATATCATAAATTTTAGCGTGATAAGAGACAGTCGCTGTGACTCCTGATAAACAGATACATTAGAAAACTCTATCTTACCTTAGTTGCTGGCTTATTGCACGCTCTCACATCGACAAGTGTATTTTTTGCAGGACTCTTCTCTACGATGTTTATTATCTCCAAACAATTTGTTTCCCTTATTGATTCATCCTTTACCGGTGGCATATCCTTGGTGTGATAAACTGATCAATAAACAACCGTACGAAGCACTCGTTTTCTGTGATATTTGCAAAAATATCGCACTCACAAAATACGACCACCGACCTAGCGCATAGACTACAATTGGCTGGTTTGGCCTAGCTAGCTTAGCTTAGCTAGCGTGCGTGAGTGATAGCGTTTGATTGACATAGGCTTCGTTCCGATTGACAAAAGTTAGCACTCTTTGCGTTGACAGCGCTCATTGAATTGAAACGTTCCAAATCAAGGATGAGCGTGTTATGCCATCAAACACTCACACACAGCTCACAGATGGGACTTGGAAAAAGGGGAGCAACCGTTTCTCTTTTGAGATAGCGAGCAGGCGAACGAGTAAGCGGATCGCATGGTGATCGTTGCCCTTTTACATCTTCACACTTTTACAATTTTTCGGTTTGTTGATATTTTATCCATGGTGTCTGTCGTTTTTATGTTTGTGGGAATGAGGCTTTTTCCCGCAGTAAAATTATCGTATTTTCTTCTTCCCTGGGTGTCGAACTATCTCTATTCCAAAATCAAGACAATCGGTTCAGCCGGTTTTACGTGAAGCGAACATACAGACAGACGGACAGACAGACATACACATTTTCCCTTTTATATTATAGTAAGGGTAGACCTACCAAAAAAGCTCTTCGCAGTACCTATATACAGGGTGTTTGGAGGGTGAGTAGCCAAATGAAAATGGTGGATAGGTGTGGCTATTAGCTATTTACTTCCACTTATTAAATTGCATTATGGTTCAATATTAAGAATATATTCGATTTTTAAAATTTTCTTAAGAAATTCCCCGATTTTGTCATTAAAAGTCCAATATTTTTTTTATTTACTATCGAAACCAAACGAAAATAATTTTAATTTAAAGCCCAATACTGTTTTGTTCAGATGCAATCATAAATTAATACAAATCATCTCATATGAAGTTACAGTGCGTTCATAAACTTCGTGGAACCAGTGGGAAAAAAATGTTTAGTCAACTTTGCTATGAAAAAAAATAAAAAAATATAAGAGTTTGAAAATTTCATTTGCTTTTAAAAACTTCTACATTTAATACACTTTATAATGATATGCTACATGTAACATAAATAATTAGAAATCTCTACAGAAATAGTAAGTTAGTCCTCAAAGACGCATGGTAAGGAAGGTTCAAACCCGTTAAACTACGTATGTAGTTAAAAACTTCTGTCACATTCTAACAAAGCCATGCCTATTGTGTTTTACTTTTCCTGCCTCGAATAGAAGAGGATTCTACTATCTCACATGTTTAACTCCGCTCAGCGAAGATTTTCGGTGACCTACACTAGGTATTCTACCGTCGGATAATATTATTACGTTGTTATAAAGGGTTTCCACGCGAACGAAGTCGCGGACGGCCTCTAGTTTCACCATAAATTCAAGACTAAACGTCCAATTTTAATCATTCAAAGACCAAATATTATCTACATAAACTGTACTTAGTGACGAAATAATTTATTTTGATAAGGATGTATGGATATATTTATTGGATAAGAATAGCATGAGTAAAATGAACGCGTTTAAATGTAGTCCAAAAAAAATTCAAGATTTTTTAATAAAAAATGGTTGCGAGGCACATCACTCGACACAGATAAGTATAGTGTGTCGCGGACTTTTTTATAGATATTTATAAGATGTACAATTAATTAGAACATTTTATGGTTATATCTATGGTTATATATTATATGGTTATATATATACCAATTCCTTATGTTATGGAATTTCCGTGTTTTCTGATTTCAATATACGAAAGATTGCACTATATAAAATAGTGGAGTTTATGCGTCCAACACAACTAAGACAAAGTACCGACTTCAACAAAAATAATAAATTAATTAAAAAAATTCGACATTCTTAAAAAATCACAACATTCCTTATGCAACTATGGAACCTACAGCAACGTTTTTAAGACTGATATTTAAGATATTCATCCAATTATTAAATACCATGGTACGAGTTCCAATAAAAAGTCGCAAAACGGTTTTTGAATAAATAAATAAATAAATAAATAATGTGTAAGTATTGTCAGCTTCAATCGGAACGGTTTAATGTTTTCTAAAATACACACACACTGGCAGCGTTGCCAGATTGGGGTTTTTTCCCGCCATTTTGGCGATTATATCTATATTCGAGGTAAATAAAAAAAAAATCTCTTGGACAAGGCGATTTCTAGAATGGAGGCCGAGAGCGGACACCAGAGGGCGTGGAAGACCACCACAGCGTTGGGTGGACGATATTGACCTCCGTCAAGACTGGATAAATCGAGCGCAATATCACCAAAAATATAGTCTATTCGCGTTAAGAAAATAGTGACAACTACAGGATAAGGGTGTATTCACAGTGGAATAAAAGTACGAAAGAAAAATAATAATTTTATAAACAGTATTTTCGGACATGCCGCATGCACTTGCTGTTCTATGACTGCTCTCCACAGTCGCATTTAAATCACACAATTTAAAGTACTTATAAACATTGTAAATTATGTGTCTCTCCCCACTATGGATTATTGATCCACTTTTATTCTTTGGAATTGGTGAAGTATTCATTTTTTCAAAATTTATCGTTGGACAAGTCACGCAAAATCCACAACCATTTTCTTCGAAGGTCAGACTTCAACTGATCACTGTGAACTCGACTTTTTAATTTCTAGCATTTTAATTGGCTGGGGGGCGTGGCCAGGCCGGCTGACAACGATCACTCACTATTTTCTTAACGCGAATAAACTATAGAAGAAGATTATTTGTCTGTCTGTCTCCAGGCTGTATCTCATAAACCGTGATAGCTAGAAAGCTGAAATTTTTGGCCGTTGTCGCTATTACAAAACATACTAAAAATTAAATAAAAAAATTTTATGGTTCCTTGGGGGTTTTTTTTGTCCCAAAACAATAAACGTGTTTTTCTCTTTTTTTTTGGCTCAATATTAAAAACGGTAACATTCAAATTTTCACAGAATATTTACTTGTATATTACCCTTCGTGCGAGAGTCCGACTCGCACTTGGCCGGTTTTTTACTTCAGTTTTTATAAAATGTTTGTGCTTTTTAAGAACTTGTGTTTAACCATTACCTAATACAACTTCTTAGTATTTGAACAAATATTAAAATAAAAACCTACGTACCTACGACTTTTTTAAATACTGTCTTAGTGTTGAAAACATGCATGCTCACATAACCAGCCTATTGACTGATTGGTTCGACTCCGCTAAACTCGACTTATCGAACTTACAGCAGTAAACACGTAATATTATTTGACGCGTACTCTCGTAAGTTTACGCTATTATTAAAATCATAGCTTATCAGTATCTCCCCACGATGGGCCCACTTGATAAACAATGATGACGGTGTGCCATCGCCACACCGCCGCCTGACAAATAATAATTTGCACTCTTCAAGTAGGTAGAATTGCTTTCCTTTCCAACAAACGAGTTTCACACAGCAGTAGTCTTGAGCCGCGCCTCTCGCTGTGTAGTTGTTGTTGTATTTGTGAGCATTATCAGTTTAAAAATATGTCTAAAATATATAATTTTGGTGCAGGCCCCGCAAAATTGCCTGAAGAGGTATGTATAAAGTTAAATAAAAAAATGAGCAATTAAATTAACCTTTTATTTAAGTGAATAAACCGTGTTAATGTAAGATATTGTTTTAAGGTTTATGAAATTGTGAAAAATGAACTAACTAACTTTGAAGGCACTGGTTTAAGTTTATTAGAAACCAGTCACCGTACACAAACATATTTCAAGTTAAATCAAGATGTACAAGATGTTGTCAGAAAATTGCTGTAAGTACCTTTTTAATTATTTCATTAAAATATACCTAGTATACAACAAGGTTTGTGCCATCGAAGTTGTCCTCGCAAACTTAGACTAAGATAAGTGCCCACTAATTGCTCCTAATTAATACAAATATCATAAAAATGTTCAAAAGAGTCTTGAAAATAAGATTCTTATTTTATTTTCTTTTTTTAAAACTACCTAATATTTATTTTAAAACATCATTCGATTTAGATTTATTGTTCTGTTTTTTTTTTGTAGTTAACAATATCCTTTAAAACGTTACCACATTTAATTAAAATGCAAACTTAACCTTTAAAAATAATCTGTCCTTTGAAAACCTATGTTTTATTTGGAGTCTGGCGAAAAATTTACGATATAGTCTATCTAACAAACGTCAATAGTGATCAAAAGTTAAATGTTGTGTAACAATAATTAAATAGGTCCTAATTTACTTAATTTAATCGCAACAGTAAGCATAGGTACGTCAATGTCACTCAAATGTTACTAAGGTCAATTACCTTACCACAGACCATAAACAAGATATTTCGGTCAAATCAACCAGGCATATGTTTTAAGTTTATATTACTAAGGGCCCATATTCAATATTGAGATAAATCCCGTTCGTCTGGTAATAAATATTTTATCATGGTCACTTCATACATTATTTCGAATTCACATAGTTATATTCGACGTGCAACTTAACTGTAGAATATTATAAAATTAGCCCCTGCCCTTAAATAACTGAAATATCTACCTACTCTACATGCTATGATACCAGTTGCTAGCCAATTGAGTTCTAGTTAACTTTTTGTACAAGCTTCCTAATGGCATAAAAAGATGTAAAAATATAGCCGTATTTTAATTCTTTAACGCTAAAAAAAATAACGAACAAATTTATTTTTGAGAACAGACAGACACACACGGTAGGACGACACGGTACGCAATTGTTTTTTTACTCTGTTAACCCAGTTTTTGTTTACATTTGTGTTGTTTGAATTTTGAATTAAAAAATATTACTAAAGACAGAATTTTCAGGTACTAAAATCCTTGTAATTATGATTATAAATACAAAAAACTTAAAACTTACTGGATACTTAAATTTGCAGCAATGTGCCGAGCAACTACAAGATTCTGTTCTTGTCTGGAGGAGGTCAGGGTCAGTTCGCTGCGGTGCCGCTCAACTTGATCTCAAGAACTGGTACTGCGGATTACGTTGTCACAGGTAACAAAGAATTATATACCTAGTTACATCTTATTAGCAATGATAACGTAATACCTAAAGGGTTTCTTAATATTGTTATTGCAAGATTGAACACAATAAACTATAGAAATAGGCATGATGACTGTGAATAAAATACACAAAAATTATGCTACCATCTAATGAAACGTAAATAAAATATTAAAAAATAACAAGGTATTATTATAATTAAAGCGAGATTAATTAATATTTTTAAAAAATAAATCTACAAAATACTACAGTCCGCCATGATATTCTGAACGCCAATCAGAGCGAATGACGTCACTATTGAGCATGGTTCCCAACTTAGGGGTTTTCCCCCCAAATTTAGGGGGTAAATTAGTGGGATGGGATTTTTTTTTATTTTGTTTTTATTCTAAAAATTAACAATTTAGTTTTTCTTATTGCTTTTTTAAAAATAGTCAGAAAAATAATTTATTTTTACTAAAATAATCGGTTATAGATATTATACGACCGTGCAGATTCCTTCTAAATCTTGAAAAAAAGAAGTTGGTAGATCTACCTACTTTTCGAATTGAGTTTGGTCAGAAACTACCAACTTTTAGAGTCGTACGGAAGGATTTATAAAAATTCGAGTTGGTAACACTGCTCAAGAGTGACGTCAAAATTGACGCCATGACACTTTGGAGCGTTTTGGTGGGAATTTTAAACATAAAATTTTAAATTGATTTTTTTCATATAAATCATGCTTTTTTTTCCGAAATATCATATTTTTTACAATAAGTTTATATTTCTGAATATGATACAACAGTTTTTCAAAATCTGTCATCATGCCTATTGAAGGAACTCTTAGGTTCACACAATATGATATTTCTTTATAATTAATTTCCAAAAATGTTTCATTTAATAAAATGTAATGGGTCTTAATTATAAATATTTCTTATTAAGTAATTACACAATGTGCCATTACATAGGTATCTGGCAGGCAAACCATGTTTTGATACTTACTATGTTTCATAGTCTGTCTGTAAGAAAACATGCTCAAATATTATCACCCATTATTCTTTTTAGGAGCATGGTCAGCAAAAGCGGCAGATGAGGCATCAAAGTATGGTAAAGTGAACCGTGTGCTCCCAAAGATGGACAAATATCAAGACATTCCAGATCAAAGCACCTGGAATCTTGACCCTAATGCTTCTTATGTTTACATCTGCACAAATGAGACTATTCATGGTGAGAATTATTCTTTCAGTAAACCCAAAGCAAATCTTAGAAATTTTACAGTTCTGTTTTTTATGTGTTTTTAGGTGTGGAGTTTGACGAAATCCCAGAAACAAATGGGGTTCCTTTAGTTGCTGATATGTCTTCAAATATCATGTCCAAGAAAATTGATGTCTCTAAGGTATGAATTTATCTTAATATTATAAGCAAGAGTTACCTTTATATGACCAACAACAAAATTGACAGCCTTATATTATTTCCACTTCTGAGAATTCTATAACATTAATTTGCTTTGTTTTAGTTTGGAGTCATCTATGCAGGAGCACAAAAGAATATTGGTACAGCTGGCGTTGTATTAGTGATTGTCAGAGAGGATCTGCTCAACCAATCCCTTAAAATTTGCCCATCCATTTTGGACTGGACTGTCAATGCCAAGGCTGATTCTATCCTCAATACACCACCTATGTTTGCGTAAGTAGTTTAATTTGTATTTAATTATTCAATGGCCTATTAATTATCATTGCTAAATGACAAGTAAATTTAATCACAAAAGTAAAATGTGTGTAGGTCATTGTTTTTTAATTGTTATCTAAACTCCATAGAGACTTAGTACATACTTTATAGTCTTGTCACTTTATATTTTCTTTATTTTCACAGTATCTATGTAATGGGAAGGGTTCTACAATGGATTGATCGCCTTGGAGGCTTAGATGTGATGGCTGATTTAGCCACAAAGAAGTCCTCTTTAATATATAACATCATAGAACAATCAAATGGATTCTACTATGCACCTGTAGCTAAGCGTGTCCGCAGTAAAATGAATATCCCATTCAGAATTGGATCTGCAGAAGGGAATGATGCATTGGAGAAGGAGTTCCTTAAAGGAGCTGAAGCAATAAATTTGATTCAGTTGAAAGGACACAGGTTAGTTACAGACATAAAAGTATTTAAAAGTAGGTAATCTTAAGAGGTTGTTTACTGTCATTTATATGCTAAAGATGTTTGTATCTTATAACTTCAATTTGAACATCTGAGAATTTATGTATTTTTTTACTAGCCATAGCTTTATAAAAATAAATTGATTGATTGAAAATCCCTATTTGTGTTAGTGCTAACATCATAACAAGTAAGAACTACACTATGCCCTTCCACTTCCTTGGCTATTTTAAGTATTTATATATTCAGTAGGGTTCTTATCTAAAAGTCGTAAACAAGAGCAAGACTAACTTTTAATCTAACTTATGTCTTATTTTTAACATGCATTTTAATATTCCAGGAATGTTGGTGGCATTAGAGCTTCAACCTACAATGCAGTCACTTTAGAAGAAGTCAAAGTCTTAGCAGCCTACATGCAAGATTTCTATAAAAAGCATGCCAAGTAAATCCTATTTTTATATTTAGTTATTATTTTAACATAGCAACTAAACTATCTGTATTCCTTATCTTAATACTATCTTAAGATAATAGTTAAAGTGCCTTATTTTTTATGGCTGTGTAAATTTATTGAAAGTATTTTTTGAATAAAATTGTTTTTATATATTTTATGCAGTAGTTTTCTTTGTTCGTTTTTGCTATTATGTAGTTGGCTTGATTATCAAAGAAATGATAAGGGATAAATACTTATAGAAGAGCTTTGAAGTAGAATATTTAGAACAGCTGTCCCATCTCTGCAGTTCCCGTAGATACCTTGAACAAATATGTAGAGTTTTTAAGGGTATGTCGCTTAATCTCGCTCTCTAGACGTTCCGAAATGTATTTAAATATTTTATTAAATGAAGGACAAAAGGAGATTATAATAAAAAAATAAGGGAATTCCTTTGATTATATTCATCTCTGCCTTAAACGGTTATTTAAAATACTATAATATTAAAATTCGATAAGTTTGATAATTAATACACTCATTTTTGAATGATGCAATATGTCATCACACTGCTGTTTTAAATTTCCATTTAACTACTGATGTTTACTCAATACAGCTGAGTGAAGCAGTTCTTATCGGTAAAGTAGGTTAACTTGGGCAAACAATGATTTGTTATAATAATTAGGTCTATCATGAATTGTGGGTGTGACGGTCGGGGGTTATCAAATAATGATGTAAAAACAGACGACGTAGGTATGCTTTGAAATCATGGGTCAAATTACAGACTTTCCTTAGTCAAAGATGAAGAAGGTAACTTGATGATGATGAGTAGTATAGTTTTTTTCTATTAGGAGACATTAAAGAGTTCAAGGTTGTATATTCAAGTGTCTTCTATTCGTGTCTTAATACTTTATGGCGTGGAAATATAATTAATATTTAATTGAAGGTCACATGCAATTGTTATAGAGTATTTCGAATTAATATTTTAGGTGAAACAGTGTTAGGCTAAGCAGCTGAAGTTTTTTTAAAGATTTGGCTTGTTTATCGGTAGGTATCTAATTAATGAGAATAAAACAAGTGTAATTAATTATATTTATTAAAATTTATTATTTCATAGATTTTGTATAAAATGTTACTATAACTGTAATCACTAAACGCGGTAATATTGTGGTGGAGATTATACCATTCACACAACTGAGTATTTTAACTGAAAAAGTTTTAGTAAAACAATTATTATAAGATTGAGATTTCATAAAAATTATATCAATAAACACATTTGTCCATCTTAACTTTATAAACCCCACTAATTCTTAACATTTTTCGATGTGATATACGATTTTCTTAGCTATAGGTCCTTGTAAAGTTATTGATATGATACAAAATAATAATATAAAATTCACAAATTAATAATCTTTTATACAACTATTCATACATTGCATACACACATTCACAAACATTAAAATACAGTCCAGTTTTTATTTATAATACAAAAACATAAACCTTTTTATACGTCTTAAATTAACATACCCAGTAATATTAAAATTAACCGTTTATATTAAAAACTAGAATATTGATGTATTTTTGTATTCATGTGCTTAGTTTTTAATATAACCGGCTTACACTTCGACATAAATATACAAATACTTCATAACATAATTTATTTACAATGTAATCAGAATGTCAATGGAATGTATAAAATCATTCTTTTAAAGATTAAAGAATTTTGCAAAAAGCCCTGCTTTATAATATGGCAGTGATCGCCTAAAAATATTTGAGCATTTTATTCGTTGATCGCAATCTCGGGACATCAACACATCCACTGTTTTTTTTAATACATATTTTTTAATTTTGTGATACTAATATGCTATTGTGATTTGTGACATAACATGGAGCAGTAACACTAATGGAGAGCACATTAACATATTTTTCTACCTGTTTGCCATATTTTGTCTGCCTTATAGTTATATATTTTGCTCTTGGTAGGCAAAACGAGCCCATATGTGCTCTTTATTGGTTTTAATACTCTGTGACATAAGGACATAACAATATATTTGGTGGGGCTGTAATTACTAAACAGTGAGTGTGTTAATACACATTCTTTTATATAAACTATCTTAACATAAAGCTAAAAGAATACAATAAGTAAAAAAACGTACCTATTAAAACTCGGTAATACTTTCACAAGAGTAAATCTAGACTACCTTTTTATTGGTTTCTTCAATTCCGTTGTAAATAATTTTAAGGTGTAATTATTGCATTTGTTTATAAGTCAGATAAAAAGGTAGTCTTTGTTGACAACTATCTACATAGATGTACAATAATATTGACTATATCATTGTTTCACCGAGAATTGAAGCTAGTTAATATTATGTAAGTTTGACCAGAATACGACATTTTAGTCCTAATTTCACTTACTGACCTTCACTGTCGCTGTCACTTTTATCTGCAATTTAAAATATAAATAAATTATTACATACTTATCATTAAAAGGCTAGGTACCATTTTATTTGTATCATGCAATACTAATTGTATTTGTATCATGCAGTACTAATGATGTCGTTTTAAAATAAATTTAACCTACAACAATCAAATAAGTAATAAAACGATTAAAATAATATTTTATGTGTTTGTTAAACATTTAATGTTAAAATTGTTAAGAGGAAAGATATTTGTTCTTAAAATAGCGTTAAGGAATAATGAGTTATTTACATGCGCCCAAACCCATTTGTTAGCAAAATCTATTTAACGTGCAAAAGCTGCATTAGAAAAATAAAAAAGTGCACACTACATTATGTGCTCAAGACTGACCTTTCTTACCCGGATACGCATGTCTCTTTAATCTGTCGTACAAATCCTCTTTAGTGCCGTAAATGCTTGCGTTGGATCGCGCTAAGCTGTTCATCTTTCCATTCATGCCGTTGTGTAAGCTTTCTTTCATGTATGTTTCGTTGTAGAAGTTGGGCATCTCCCAGCCGTCTTCTTCGTCGTCGTAGTAATGGGCGTAGGTGGAATGGTGGGATGGCGCTATAGACTCGGCGTACGGCGTATGCGCACCGTAATAGAAGTTCACTTGCGAACCGTTTTGGTCGATCGCTGGCGTCAAAGTTTTCTTTGGTTCTTTTCTCTTTGTTGATCTGTGAAATGGAAAGTTATGATTATTGATATCTCAGGTGTTAACGGAGGCCCTAAAAGGTAAAAATATGCAAAAGTAATCTTTTATCTGATGAATAGCAATACGTACATATTGCTGAACATTAATCTACCTTAACGACAAGGTAAAAAATATTTAAAAATAGTTATTTCTTTGTTATCAACGTTTTATTTGCTGCTAAAATTTATTTTATCAGTTTGTTGTTCAGGGGGTCTTTCGTCATGCTGGAGATATGCGTGTAAAACAAATAATGTATTGCGTTTCACGCCAATTGGATTCAATTGCTGATACCGTTTCATAATGTGATGTAAGTACGTCATTAATTCACATTGTTTATGTATTTATTACGATAGAAATGTTATGACAAAAGAGGCTAATTCAAATATTTAAGTCGACATCAACTGCGCTTACGCATTTGTTCATTCGTATTATTAACTAAGTAGGTACTTAAATTACTGGGAATGAAAAAAATTAAGAATAATATAGATTTTCTTAGTTTCTATCAACCAACAAGTAGGTATTACGAAAGTAATGTATCTTTGTGAGTATAATTTATACGGGGTGTAAAACAACTGCTTTCGAAAACAAAAACTGGGCATTGCTGGAGGGGTACTAGTTACGTTTTTACGTAATTGTACAAAATTGCATTTATACTATCAGATTTTGCGATGATTTCAAATTAAATAGGATTTTAATTTAATTTGCAATGTAAATAATCGCACCTGAACCAACAGTTGATGATTCAGCGCTGATTTCAAGCGCCGAATATGACTTTTCAATCCTTAATAACATTTTGAAATTACGTTTTCTGGGTATACTGTTAGTGAAAGTTACTATTGAGGCTCCAGAACACATGGTTTCAGGCTCCGGAAGTCTTTATACACCCGTTATAAAGGTAAAAACAAAATGAATGTAGCTCACCTAGCACAGATCATCCATACGAGCAGCACTAGGAATATGATGAAGATGACCCCCCCCGCCACCCCGCTGGCGATGTAGGCGAACTCGCTCTTCTCCCTGCAATGCTTGCCAGTAAAGGAGCCAGTACAGCGGCAGGAAGGCTCGCCGCGGACGTCCTTCACGCATTCGCCGCCGTTGTCGCAGAAGTTTAGACACACGTCTGTACAAAAGTTGGGGGTTTTTTTAGACATAATGGGAATTAAAAAGAATAGTTATAGTGGGTGAACCAATATTATGCAATTAGATAAAATACATTCGTTTGTCTGATACATTTAGGATGTTACGTTACACTACTTTTAACCGTTTTCTGTGTAAATAAACACAAAACCACTCAGTATTGACTGACTAGAAAGCTGTTATCAATGTCGGAAACCCAAAGTCGTAAACAAGGTCCTCCATTTGCCTACTCAAACACGGGAAAGTAGGTAAACATTTTAACCTTTCGCTACTAACCTACCTCAAATTTTTCACAAGACAAGTAAATATTTGCAACCTTAATAGCGGTTGAAATAGATTTCCTACGAACTGTCGACAAGGAAGAAAGATTCGATAATTTATTTTACGAAGGTTATGTTCCGCAGAGAATAATGAAATGTCTTAAATGACAGATGAAAATATGGTTTCTGAAACGACTATGTTGAATTGTATAAAAGATTGGTTCGAAGGGATCTTTGAGCTAGATATTATGTATTTTCAATGTATTATTTCGTGATATATGATTTTCATTAAGGTAGCGACAGCTATCTTATCTGCTACAATCGGACGTTAGGTATTTTTGAATAGTTATTTTTAATTTATATCCGCCATTGCTTATAGATAAGCTTAGTAAGTTCTTTACAAATATGAATACCTAATCCTCACTGATAAATAAATAAATGCATGGTATAACTAGAAAATAAGGTAGTAAAATTGTTAAGTAGCAACACAAATAAATTAAAACGTGGTGGGCGCAACGACTTACATCTTATAGATATTCTCTGGTTTTATTATTTACTAGGTACTCGTAGACTAAGTTTTAAAGAAAAAAAAATAAAAAAAATAAAGAAAAAAATTATAAGAAGGGGAGATGGTGCTATTACTTACCAACACAGACTTTGCCAGTGCCATTGAATCCAGGCTTGCATTGGCATTTGAACTCGCTGGTTTCAGGCATCAGTAGACAGTAGGCGTTGGTATCGCAGTGCATCTCGGGGCCGCTCATTTCGCAGGGGTTCGTGCATTCTGATTCTGATGCCTGTATAAAACATATTTTTTTTATTAAATTTTATTAGCAGTTGAGATATATTTTATTTGGATTGGTTAGGGAATAGAATCGATAATTCTATTTATTAATCGAGTTCCCTGGGGAGGATAATAGATTAAAAACCTGACTCGCCTTTTTTTTAAATTAAATTACCAAAAAAGTGCCTTTACAAACCAATTTAACTTGTACTTTTAGTTCGGTGACCATACGACAAAGGTAATTGGTCATTGTTATCCCCACAAAGATGATATAAGTAATCTGTCCCCAAGCAAAAGCTCTTGTGAACGAACTTAAAGGAGCGTGTTATGTATGAGTATGTAGTTCAAGGGGTAGGAAATAATCCGTGCCTACTGTGCCAAACTTCAAAAGCCATCCCTTTTTATCCGCCCGACCTATTATTAGGGCATTTAAAAAAAAATTTACTACTACTTCTTAGGAACTTTTAATTCATTATCTATTTAAAAAAAAGTGTGGTTCCGATTCCAAGTAATAACTTCCTTAACAATTAATGCTTCACTTCGTTAGCAATAATACAGAATTACAATAAAATACGGCACAGTACCTTCTTTTTTTAAATATTATGTATGAGAAAATGACGACAATATTTCAATATTTTTTACTTACCGCGCCGGGTTCCTTCGTGCTAGTGTTGATAGGGCAAGGTATGCAAGCGGTTTGTTGCGCTTCTGATTGGTAGGTGCCCTTTTTACATTTGAGACAGGTGTTCTGGGTCTCGTTGAGGTATGAACCTGTAAGTAAGTAAAATTATTAATGGGTTGTTTGTTGTACTTACCGCTCTAAAATTCCTAAAGTGGACGTTCCGGAAAGGTAGTAAAAAATAAGGCGTCTTTCAAGTACTCGTTGAATTTTAGTTTCTGCCAAAACAGACATTTTTAAAAAGGGAATTTACGTATGACCTTTTTAGTAGAGACGCTACCTTGCCCAGTTATACACAGCGCTAAACTATTCAACACAATAAGGTTCCTATAATTACTGCAAAAGTCTTAAAAGTCTAGGAGCCAACGAGCACTTGTGTAAACAACTTGGCTGAAGATCGCACAATAGGAGTACATAGTTTGTTTCTTTTATTTAAAGTAAAAATTTTGACTACTTTGTAACACTGGTCAAACTAGTTTTAAGAGATGTTGTTCTTTTCAGTATACATACTATCTTATTTTATTTTAAACTTTAAAGCCGTACAGTTGCTTCATGTCGTATATTACGACTACAATGCAACTTATTTTTATTATTTATTTTATTGTAAGTGTAAAAACTCTTGAAAAAAGTGCGTGATCACGCGAGTAGTTACCAGGCTTGCAGACAGGCAGGGAGCACTGGTCGGCGGTGCTGGCGCCGGGCTCGGGCGTGGTGGTACCAGGCGGGCAGGACAGGCAGGCGGCGCCGGCGCCGGTGGCGCGGTACGTGCCGCGCGGACACGGCTCACAGCCGCCGTCGCTGCTCAGCTGTTCGCCTGTGGATATAGGGGTTTGGTGACTAAAAAGTTGTTTGATAAGGTGTACCTATTATAATGAGAGCGGGAGTAAGTTAAGGTGCACGGCAGTGAAATGTAGGTTCGAAGGGTTTGTAGATATTCTTGTTTTGTCTATAGAAAATAGTCCGTATATTTCATATTTAATGTAAGGGAAATGTTTTTCTAAGTTAATTAGTATTGTTTTTAAATACAAGTGTTAGAACTAAATTGCTATTTTAACAAAAAAAATATAATTTCATACAAATCTTCAAGACTAGTCTCTAGGATGAAGATTCAATTTTGAAATTTTAGCCATAATCCCAGTAGTAGTATAAGTGGGATTCATACCTGACGGGCAGTCGTCCCTGCACTCGGCGGCGGAGACAGCCTCCGTGGCTCTGGTGGTCTGTCCCCTGGGACACGACATGCAGGTGAACGCGCCCTCTCTCGGCTGATACGAGCCGTGGCCGCAAGCGCGGCAAAGCTCGGCCTCCGCGTCGTAGTATTTACCGGCAGCACAGCGTTCTGGGTTGAAAATAAAAAATAATAGTTGAAAATATGTTAGATCGTAAACAAAACGTATTTGTTTTATGGTTCTGTTACAGCGGTGCTACGGTGATTTTACTGTTCGCACTAAGTATAGTCGGATCCCTTTAATTACTCTTGATTTAGTTTAGGTATTACTGTCGACCGTTAATCCTACTAATATCAACGTGAAAGTTTGTGAGGATGTATGGATGGATGTTTGTTACTCTTTCACGTAAAAACTATTGGACGGATTTTGATGAAACTTTCCAGTAATATACTTAGGTGATACATTAGAATAACACATAGGGTACTTTTAACACGGGAAAACTTCTCATTCCCACGGGAAAGCGACTTTTACGCGAACGGAGTCGCGGGCGGCCACTAGGTTACTATAAATCAGTAGGTAAGTACTTGTTATTAATTTAAACGTATAAAAGATGCAACCCGAAAATCGATGAATTAAAAAATTCTGTCTTAGGTACCTTTACAATCAGCCGCGCTCCTAGCCCCCGTTGCCTGGGTGACTCCTGGCTGTCCAGCGATGGCTGGACACGCCGTACATTGCAGCTGTCCAGCCTCAGACTGGTATGTTCCGGATGGGCAGGGCTTGCAAGTGTCGCTGGCCGCTTCGAGGAACGTACCGACGGCGCAAGACACTGTAAGAAAATAAAATAAAAAACTGTAGTTTAATGCTTCTTACAATCGGTAGGATTAAAGTTGTATCTGTACATTGTCTATTCACAAAAGTGAAATTAATAAAGCCAAATGAAGGGCAGTAAAATAAAACCACAATCCAACATTTAGTTATTACCAAGGGTAAAATGATATAATTTAACATACTTACGCTATTTATTACTTAGAGAATAGGTTAACAACATTGCCCTCGTTTAATTACTAAGTATTCGCTTAAGTATTACATAGATCTTCATTGTTTTACTTACCACAATCAGGTGCCATAACAACCTGACCCATTGGACAAGCGTAATCAGACACTAATTGCAGACTGGCCGGGTCAGGTACTGTATTCGGTAAAATATTTCTAACGTCAAATTGTTCGTCTTCTAATATTAACTTTTCTAGAAGTCTTTGGACCGTTGATCGTTCGTTATTCGCATTGTTGATTACCGGGTCGCTGAAACGAATAAAAAATATATATGACGTAATTATGAATTCTATTTCATTAAAGATTAAAGAACTTGCAATATAGGTATAATAATTAGTACAAAAATATAAAATCTTGTTTAAATTTTGGGTATTGTACAAAAAAAGAACTAGGTAGGTAGTTCAGATTATTGTCTTTTGTTATTTTCCTATATTTCGGCAAAGTTTCATGTGCCATGGACACGGAGTAACTGATTGACAATAATCATGATAAATATCCCGTTCAAAGTGTTGTAAATTATAAAAACCATGATAGTTTTTAAACGTATATAGGTTGTTCAGAGTAAACAGTTGCTACACAGTTCCAAAATTTTTCAATAACAGCACATGAGTAAAGAAACTGAACAGAGACAAAGCTACATACGAATGCGCTGTGACAGGTACATCACTACAAGTGCAACGCGTGTGTGTGCGTGACCACTGGCCGCTTGTCACGTATGAGCCGAAACCGCTTCAAACTAGATCAGCCAGTGGTCAATCCCAGGGCGTGCAGGCATGACGCGACGCTCGAACGTTGTGCGTGTTTTGTTTTTGTTTTCGAGTTTCTCACATAATACGTAGTAATACTTTTGTTTTAGTATTTAAAAAGTGTGAAATCAGGTTTTTTGATAATACCTCCTGACAATTTTATTGAATTTGTTGAATTGCTTGAGCAAAAATTTCGCGAATATTTTGATCTTCATATTAAAAATGTTAATATTGGTAATGACATATTAGCACGTTTGCAAGATTGTACATTTCATATGCCATGTGAGTGTTTCCCATTGGCTTATTTGAAAAAACTTTATATTAGATTTAGAATTTATCATTCGATTAAAAGACACAACAAATTATTAAAAACCAAAAGTAATAAAAAAAAAATATTTAGAGTATGTAATTTGTAAAAAAAAACCTATTTTAATAAAAAATTTGAAAAAAAAGTACATTTATATTTTTAATTTATTCAATTGTGCCAACCCTACCAAAATAGGTATAAATTTTGCTAGCTCTTTAGAAGCTTTGTCTCTGTTCAGTTTCTTTACTCATGTGATAACAGTTCTTCGCGATTCTAGACGCATAAAAATGTCAGCCCCATAAGTGCTTACTGTGATATTTGTATGCATGAACCGTCACCAAACCGTTTTTTTTATCTAATAGTGGTAATTACTTCATGCAAAAAATACTTACATGACAGCCGGGAAAGCTATTTCAACGTTGTAAGTATCACCAGCCTGGCGACCTTCTCTATTGCTTCGTGACCTAAGTGCAAAATACATGCTTTGTGTAAGAGATCATGCTTAAGTTCAAGAAAAATAATAGTATAAAAGATACGTGTAAAATATAGGCTACTGATATTAGGTTTTCCTTGCTGGTTTACAGCTTTGATTAAAATTTCTAAAACCAGGGAAGTGGTAAAATTAATCAAGTGCTCCGTGTTCTGGTAACACATGCATGTAATTTCGGTTGATCGCCATAAACTTCGCTTCAAGTAATTTCGAACAACACAAATTCTGTATTATTTTGGCTCTGAGCTTAGGACGATCAATAGACTGTGCTTAAAAATCGTTTTGAGCTTGGTGATAAGGCGTACCCAGTACGTGTTTTTTTTTAAATGCTAGCCTTCACCAATCGCACGTTCAAAGAGTGAATAAAAGTTTTGAAGTTTTTGTTTTGTTGAAAATATTTTGAATAACCAAGGTAAGCTGTTTAGGTCTTAAGCGACTTCTAAACTAAACTAATTAACTTCTAAAAAATACTTACTCTTCAACTGGAATGATTCCATCTAATACATATGTGTCTTCACCACCGGTGGCTGATGGAGGTGATGAAACCTGCCTTGTTTGTCTTGAATTTGCTCGGTGATCACATTTTACGTTAATGTCCAACTCCTTGCACTCTCGAGTGCCATCGACAGCATATGAGCAGAAGTTCCAATCCCTATTGAGCTGATTGATAGCACTTCGAACCTTCTGTCTCAGGACCCCTTGTCCGGCATCATTACACAATACCGAGCTTGGGAATAACATGGAAATCTTGAACACACGTTGGGCTGGAGATGCAGCTGTAATATAAAAATATATATAAAGCATCTACGTCAGGTTAATTTTAATATTGTAATAAGTAGATAACTTACGTGAACAAGCGGGGTAAACAAGTGGAAGACTTGGGTCAGTAGTTGGCCTCCAAAATCCTTCAGCGCCACAGGTATAGAACGGCGGTACAGGCTGTGAGAATCTCAAGCCATCGCGGCATGCAATCTCACAGACCTTAAATTGACCACCAGCTCCCCAGTCTCGACAAGATTGATAACCTCCCAAGGGATCAGCCAATGGTGGACAAAACTCAGCTGAAATAAAGAGCAAGAAATCAGTATTGTTGTTGATAGTGAATCCGAAATATTATTAGATTGTCATGAGTACTTACATAGCACTGTAACCTTGAAAGTACAAGTAGCAGCATTACCAGCGGCATCATATGCAATGTAAGCGATATCATAAGATCCCCAAGCAAGGTTTTCTCCCGGGCGGTGCCCAGATTTCTCTAAAACTTTAACTACACCAACATTGTCACTAAATACTGGTGCATCCCAGTTGACAACAGACGATCCGTTCTTGGCAATAACCCAAAGGTCTCCAGGACATCTGTCAATCTTAGGTGGTTCCTTGTCAATCTGGAGTTGTTGGCATTTTCCGCCAGTGTATCCGTTAGGACATACACGTTGACCGCAATGAGATGGCACTATTCTTTCAACTCCTCCGATAACATCTTCGTATCCAGCCCAGTTCAATGATAGAGCATTATAAAGTACTGGTTCAGTCCTACAGTCCCTGACTTGTTTTTGAATATCATTTGTTACATCAAGTGCTCGGTTCCATATTTGTACTTTAGTTAAATGTCCTTGGAATCCAGATTCAGTATATGCTTTTGGATTATCCGATTGTGGTTTTCCAAGTGTAACCCAAATGCTGAAAACAAATGTTATATGTTAATAAAATAAAGTTTAAGAAGTTGAAAGTTACTTTTAGAAGCTTAAGCAATTAGTTCATTTATCTGAAACTATAAGAATTACTTACTATTGTGGTAGAGTGCGTCCACTGCCGTAGCCTTCGATTTTGCTAGCTATAAGTCCTTCTGTGATCAAAGTTAATTCACCGCCATTGTTGCCGTCCCAAACTAAGGCAACATGATGCCACTGGCCATCGTTTATCGTTGCAAATTCGCCAAAGCTGAGGTATACATCTTGTAGTTCTGGGAATAGTGATACTTGAACACCGCTCGAGTGCATTTGGATTATAGTTCTTCTGTTCAAAGCGATGTGTGAGTTGCTAAAATAATAAAAAAAACATATGTAAACATTACTGCTAGGTATGTTTTGCTCTTGTTAAGATAATAGTTTTCACTTTTATTTACTCACCTTACGCTGTATGCTGTGAAGAAAATACCACCATCATCTTGTTGTGTGTATTGAACCCACAATGCGATGGTAAGGCTATCAGCAGTGTTGCTATCAAATGGAACTACCTGAGCAGCGCTTGAACGAAGAGGGTCACTAAAGTATAAGTCGTAATCAACGCTGATTGCTGAAATAATCAAAATAGGTTGATTAGTTTCAGTTTCTGTTGATTTCATATTAAAATCTGCAATTGAATAAACTTACTTTTTCGGCAATCATCTCCAGTGAGGTTGAACGGACACTGGCAATAGAATCTGCCTGGTAAGTCTATACATGTAGCTGATGGTGGGCAAGAGTTATCTTTGCAATCTATAATGTCCTCATCGCAGTTCTTTCCTTGGAAACCGTTAGCACAGATACATTTGTAATCTTCACCTTCATCAATGCAAGTTGCGCCATTCTGACAGAGTCCAGCTTCGCATGCATCAAATTCATATTGACACCCAATGCCTGTGTAGTCTGCTGAGCAAGTGCAATTGAGACCAGAACCAAAATCTTGGCATTTGCCACCATGCATACATGGATCTCCAATACATCTCTCTGGAGCAGTTTCACATTGCTTGCCGTCGGTTCCACTTGGGCAAACGCAGAAATAGTCTTGGAAAAGATCTATGCAGTTAGCGTGATTTTGGCAAGGCCTATTCATACAGTTTCCTATATCTCGTTCACAACGTTTGCCTGTCCATCCAGCTTGGCATACACATTTGTAACCACCAATTTCATCTTTGCAAGAACCTCCATTGAAGCATGGGTCAGAAGCGCAGTCGTCGATGTTTGTTTCACACATTTCTCCTGTGAAACCTTCGCGGCACATGCATTGGTATTTGTTATCTTGGTCAACACACCGTTCTGTACCAACTGGATTGCAAGGCTCATTCAGACATTCATCAATTTCAGTTTCACATTGAAGACCAATGTAGCCAGGTCTACATTTGCAAAGAAAACCATCTATTTGGTCAATACAAGAGGCCCCATTTTGGCAAGGGTTAGAAGCACAGTCGTCAATAGTGTGTTGACATCTTTTACCAGTGTAGCCAGCCTCACAGTTACAGTTGAAGTCATCGATACCGTCAATACATTGACCTCCATTCTCGCATGGAGAAATTACGCATTCATTGATATTAATGTCGCAGGATGGTCCAGTCCAGCCGGGTTCACATACACACTGATGAATAAAGAGTTTATCGACACAGATTCCATGTTTGCATGGTTCGTTCGAGCAAAGATCAATTTTTTCATGACACCGTTTACCGGTAAAGCCCGGAGGGCAGGCGCAACTAAAGTCATTTACTAAATCAGTGCAAGGCGCTCCCAAAAGACAAGGTTTTTCTATACAGTCATCGGTATTTGTTTCGCAGAGTTGACCTTCCCAACCAGGTAAGCATTCACATTTGAATCGACCTTGTTGCAGGGCTATACAAGAAGCTCCGTTTGTGCAAGGGTTTCCGTTGGTCGAGCAAGGATCAATCTGTAAAAAAGACTTGTTTTTATTCTATTTTTAAAAAATATGGCAAAATAAATATTAAACAAAACTTACCGTAACATCACAGTCTATTCCGGTGTAACCAGTTCTACACAGACATGTATAGTTATTGTAACCTGGCTCATCTTTGCACATAGCACGTTCTGGACAAGTGTCATTACGGCAGTCGGATTTTTCTTCTTGACAATTTATGCCACCGTATCCAGGTGGGCAAATACATCTGTATCCTTGTGGTAAATCATTACAAGTACCACCATTGTAACAAGGTTGGCTAGCACACTCGTCGATATCAATTTCACACCTTCTGCCAGAGAATCCAGCAGGACAATAACATTGGACTCCATGTCCTTTGGGTACACACAGACCACCATGTTGACAAGCACTGTTTGAGCATTCCACCGGTATACACTCTTCTAAACCTGTAGCACCAGTACCCACTGTCTTCATATTAGTGGGGCATTCGGAACAAGCAGTTTGTCCGACCAAATTTTGATAGAAGTTTCTAGGACACTGGGAACACGGAGCTAAACCAGTTGGAGAATAAGTTCCTGGAGCACACTTAGCTCTGCAGCGGTCCCTAGCAGGCGCCGCTGGTTGATATGTGAAAGTATTGACTGGGCAAGCTTGACAGTCCTTAAAACCGCCTACCGGTGGTTCGTTGGTGTAGCTATTACGAGGACACTCCAAGCAAGGAACCAGGCCGGTTGGTGAGTATGTTCCATAGCCACAGACTGGTATACAATCGTTGATGTCTTTTGAGCCTTCTTCGCGTGTGAAAGTTCCTGATGGGCATTTGAGGCATTGACCCTGTCGTGCTTGGTTTTGGAAATAACCTCTAGGACACATGGTGCAAGATTTCTGTTTTTCTCCAGCAAATGTACCAGCTGGACAGTGTAAACATCTGGGTACATCATTCGTGTCCATATTAAGTACTTCTCCGACGCTACACGTGAATCCTCTAGAAATTGCACTTCTAATTGCTCTTAATGGTGGGCATTGATTTCCGATGGACGACACATTTAATACAGGTTCAATCAAAGCGCTGGCATGAGGCACGGAAAGATCAAAGATAAGGTTGAGTGTTGAACCGCAGAGATCGTAAAGTTGTGTCTGTTTTATTGCTGGTGTTATAGCTAAGACAAAGTCCATTTTAACAACGTTTTCATCTAAAAGGCTCGGCATTGCTTTAACAAATGTGACGTTGATGTTTACATTCACAGCAGAACAACGTTGAGTCAGCCTTTCGTTTAAAATTGTATCGTATTGTGCCAAAAGATCTTTGTATTGCGGTAAGCACGCATTGGACACTGCACCCAAAGCTCGGTATTGTACGCTTGCCACCACGTGATAAGCAGCTTGTTGAGTATCTGCAAAAGTAAAATAATATATGATATAGACATGATATGTCTGTCTTTTTGATGTTCTGTATAATAGCATTTTTTTGACAAATTTAGATTATTATTCTGGGACGTTAATTATAGTTTAATTTAAAAATTCAGAAATTACACAGAACAAAATACATTTAAGGAAAATATAATTTAATGCGATGCTGCGGGTGAAGTAATATTTTTTATAAGTATTAATTTAAACACTTTTACATACTTTCAGATACACAGTCTGGCACGACAGCGGTAGGTACCCACTGGCGCTTGGTTTCGCAAATGAAAGTTTTGACAGGCTCTCCGTCGGTAAATCTAAATCCAGGGCTGCAGGTGGCAATACATTGTATGCCACGATCTCCAGGCAGACAGTTCAATGCGCCGTTGGATGGCGGAGTCAGTTCCCAGTCTACACATGGCGTTGCTTGGACAGAAACCTGCATAAAATAAAAAAATATATTCAGAACTCATTTTTTGTAGATGCTTAAAAATTACTCAAGTACAAACAAAAACACAAATGTAAAAGACACATATTTCAAATGTTTTATAGTTAATATCATTGCGTAATATTATAATTACTTTAACAAATTTACCTGGAAGTGACACTGAGCCTTGTTTCCATATTTATCAGAAGCAACTACAGTTACGTTCTCGTAACCACGTATGGGAATGACAGCTCTTTCTGGAATGAATTTCAGAAACACTTCACCTGAAGCGTCTGTTGCATTGATACGGCGTCTAGTCTCGTTGAAATTAACTGCGTAGCTATCCTGTTTATCGACTAGTTCGATGACGTAACTTTGCGGGCAACTGAGCTTGGGAGGTGTGTGATCAGGCACAGTTATGTTTACTTCGCAAATGGCTACATTTCCATCAAAATCAAATGCTACGTATCGGACGACCATATTGTGGAATACTTGAATCGGGGTTTTGAAATGTTGTGGTGTGACTTCTAATCTGGCAATTGAACCGGAATTATCAACAGCTGTGGGTTCAGTGAAGTTAACGGGTAGGAGTCCACCATTAATGTCTGTTTGAACGACTATTGGTTGCTGAGGACAGTTTTGGAAGACCGGAGGCTCATTATCTGCAAAGATATTAATGGATACAGTACTCAAATAACTTGAAATATTAAAGGAAATGTTGAAAATAGTAACGTCTCTTACCAACGCATGGAGAATAACCATAGTCATAGCCCAGTAATGGGTCAGCTGCAGGTTCGTCGCAACCCATCAATTCAAATTTAAGACAAGCGTTGTCCATGAAGCTTACAATTCCCAAAATTACAAATCTAGCTTGCACATACTTTGGAAGAGTTATCATGGCGAGTTCACCGTAATTTCCTGGATCTCTCATTGTTAAGTTAAAGTTGGGGAAATAAACAACGTAATTTTCGGCTTCAGCTTGTTTATAAAAGAACCTAATTTCCGTTGGACGGCCCACGATGTCAGATGTGACTACACCTTTAACCAAAATGGCTTTTACTCTGTAGACCTTACCCAAATCTACGCTTACATATGTAAATGCCTCTTGCTTGCCGCACCAGCCAGTTACCGAGTTCAATCGAATATTTCTAGCTTCATAATTTGGTCTTTCAGAGGTTGCATTAATTGCAGAGTCGGGTATCCTGCCAGATGCTAAGCCTAGAGGTCTTATAACTTTACATTCGGGTTCTCTTATACAGGTTATTGGTCTTGGATTTATAAGAATATATCCAGGTCTTGAACACCCAAATAACACCTCAGATCCTTGTTCATAACTTCTAGCCAGTTGATAACCATCAGCTGGTCTACCAGGATCATCGCACACTGGGCCCTCGCATCTCAGATCACCAAAGTCCCAAATGCCGTTAGCTTGACATCTTACAACATTATCGTGCTTGCTTGATTGACCAGCTAGTTTAAACGTGTTCTGGCATCCAAAGAAGAAAGAGCTTTGATATCTTGTGTCAAGATATTGGCCGTATTCCGCACCTGCCGTGGGCATTGGGGTTCCGCAGTCTCTGCGTGGGCATTGGGGTTGTGCGCCAGACAGCCAATAGTCAGGAAGACCCTTGAATAATAATAATAGATTAAAAACCAAAATTTGTATAAAGAAATTGCATAATTAATATTAAAACTTACAGGCTTTGGGTCGTAAACACATTGTCTAAAAGATGATGAAACTGTATTTCTCAGTTGCCTTCCTGGAGAAGTGCAAGTTATCGTTACATTGTCTCTGTAAGGTACTAATACACTTTCTGGATCATCTCTTATTACTCTTAAACCGTCGTTTTTGTCGTCAGATAAAGTTACACAACGTGCATCTAAAAAGAGAATTGAGTAGTAAAGTTGCAATGTTAATCAATTTATACTATTATTTATAATTATAATTTTAATATTGAAATTAATACACACATTGACATTCTGGTACAGTTCCGTTCCAAGTTCCACTGGATGTGCAGAGTAAAGATGAAAATCCTGACATGACGTATCCAAAATCACATTGGAAGTTGACAATATCACCGAAATGATAGGATAATTTAGTTGACAATAGCTTTCCATTCTCTGGGGGTCCCAGTGATGGGCACATGATTGGTACACAGGATTTATTTTTCTGATACGTATCACCATCTCTGTCACCAGTTTCTGATAATTCGATAGCAAATCCAGCTGTTCCGTTGGAAGAGTAAAGTTCAAATCCAAGGTTGCAAGCGCACGAGAAGTTTCCAGGCCTGTAAAAGAAAAGCAAAGTTGTTGTAACTTTTACCATAATTACTTTATGCAAGCAATATATTTATTTATAAGTACGTACGTGTTTAAACACTTTTGATCACATCCTCCATTATTTTCAGCACATTCGTTGATGTCATTACAATCTAATCTAGCGCAGCCCATAATTTCGAGCTTGAGACATGGCGCACCTACGTAATCTTGAATCTTAAACTTGATGTATTGAGCTTCAATTGGCAAGGGCAAATTCAGAACCGATAAAGTTGGTTCGAGGATGCGGAATTCGACTGCTGTACCATCTGGGTTCGTATAATCTTTAAAGGCATCAGTCAATTCGTTGGTATATTGTATTCTGATTGCTGAAGTAAACGCAATATTGCCATCGGCTCTCATGACACTCATAGTTCTGAATCCACGAATTATTGTTGGGGATCTTAGATCGATAAGTACCCAGTTAGCTCCAGCTTCTAAGTTGCTGCCACACCAACCACCTCCATTGTTTAGGCGAACCATCTGAAAAAAATATTAATAATAGTTAATATAAGCAGATCAACAACTGGTGTTTATGTCTTGCAAAAAATTAAGAACATAAATTAACTTACTCCCTTGTTATATCCAGCTTCAGAACTGGATGTTATGATAGATTCATCAGGCACTGCACCATTTATTAATCCTAAGTCTCCAACTGGCCTGCAGTCTAAACTTGGAGCAAAGCCTGGTCGACATGGGCAGAAGAAACCACCTTGAGTGTTCTTGCACTCAGTAGACACTGAGTCGCATTGGCTGCTGATACATTCATTAATGTCATCACAAGTAGGAGCTGCATCAAATTCTTGATTTGGGCCGCATTTAAGTATACTTGGTCCGTTCAATTTAAAGCCCTTATAGCACTGAACTCGGGCTTCATCCCCGTACATGTAAACTCTAGTCTGATCCGCAATGAACCCGTTTTTGATTTCGGGGAACTTTGGGCACAAGGCTTTTGAGCAAGTTGGTACATCGCCAGACCAAGTTCCATTGCTCATACAAAGGAGGACAGGTTGTCCTGATCTTACGTAGCCGGGTTCACATTCGTAGCGGACAATAGTACCGTAGCTTCGACCACCGCCATTAAGGATGGTAACATTAGCGTGAGGAACGTCAGATAAAGCAACGCACTGTGAAGCTGAAACAAAATTATATTAAGTTTTGATCGTATAAAGAAAAAAAAGTAATATTATCTTTATTTATCTTACCGAGACAAGTTGGAGTTCTTTCCCATCTACCATCTGCGAGACATGAAATCCTCTCAATAGGTTGACCAGATGGGAATGCAAATCCAGCGTAACACTGATATGTTGCGACTCCGCGATATGTCACATTTGTAGATCCAATTGAGAAACCATTGTCAATTTGTGGAACTGGTCCACAATAAACCTCTGTAAGAAATAAATTTGTTTTTAACTAATAATTTATTTGGAACTGTGAGTGTTTTAAATGAATCAAAGTGATTTATGAGAAAGTAGTAATTCTATTATTAATTTTACCTTGACAGCTGGGAATATACGTGGCTGACCATTTTCCTCCATCCAAACATTTTGTGGTAATGCGTGACTTTCCGGTCGCAAATTCCTGACCAATCGGACATGAGAAATTGATGACCGTGCCAAACGCTGTATCCCTGTTAGACGCTAATGCACCGACTCCGGATTTTAGTTGTGGACAATCTGTAATTTATTAATGTATAGTTGACATATCTTCTTTTTATTATGTATTTGTGATTGTTATATCCATGATAAAAAAAGGCACACTAACTTGCCGCACGTGGGTACACTGCGCTTGCGTTAAGTTTTAGTTTATACTTTGAGTATTATAATTTGGTAGTATATTATACAGGAAAAATATTTGATAAACCTACCTGCCGAAAATGTTGCCTTCCATCCAACTCCGTTGTGTAAAGCATCAGACAAGAATCTTATTAACATTTCACCGCTGGATGCCGTTAGAGTAATTCTGGGTTTAACAATAAATCCATTTTCTGAATGAAGCCTTAAGCCTCCCGTGCTTGCTCCATCAAACACTTGTACAACATCTGATGGATGAATATTGAACTCGTCAAATTTCAAGGATAGCGGACCGCCATTAGGATTTTTTATTCTATATAGGCATTCCTGATTATTTGGGTAGTTTGACAATCCATATGCTGGTGACGTCAATGTTCCATTAGCAGCAATTATTGTGGCTTTGCAGCCTTGTGAGTACCGCATGTTAAAACCTTTTTTAGAATCGCCTAAACTTGTCCGGAAGTACATATACAAGTGATTGGTTGTAGAAATTACTACCTCCTGGTTTTCTTCACCCGGTCCTGTTAACCTTGCTAGGACGGGACTTGATGGCAGATTTCCATCTTTCACTACAATATAGTCTCTGTTCATCCCTAATTCTAAGTCTTCGATTTCTAATGAAACAATTCTGCCAGGTTGAGCCTCAATTATGTAAACGCATTCCAAGCCCCCGGGGTAGCCGTTGGGATATCCAGGAGAGGTTAAGACTTGTCCTTGCGGTGTAGCCCGTAGCATGCCACCGCAATTAGATGATTCTGTTTTCCATGATGCCCTAAAACCTTTCTTTTCAACTGAACCATCTGTGCTGAACTTAATAATCATAAAGTTAGAAGCGGAAACATAGAGTTTGCTAGAAAGATCTTGTTTGCCTGAAAGAGTGGCCAGATTTACAGATTTGTCTTCGGTTCTGCCGCCTACTAGAATCTGAACTGTGTCGAAAGTTTTTTCAGTTTCAAAATCTTGGAACTGTAAAACAATGTTCTGCCCTTGTGGTCCTTCAAGTGTCCATTTGCATTCGCTAAATGCTGGATATTTGTGTGGGTAGCTCGGGCTCTCGACTACGTCCCCGCTGCTAGCCATGTAAAAATGACATTCGGAGCTGCAGTCCATTTCATCGGAAGCATCACCACAATCATCTTGTTTATCACACTTGAAGGCTGCGTTAATGCATTTTCCATTTGAACAATGGAAAGTTCCTGGAAATATAACATTTAAATTTAAACAATGGATTTGTAATTGCAAATCATTGAATGATGTGACCTTTTATATAAAAGAGGCCGTAACATACTTTCTATCAATTAAACAATGCTTTAGAAAAATCTTACCTGCAGGGCAAGCGTTTGCTCTACACATAAAGGGAAGGAGAGATTCGCAAGTTGTTAGTTCCCATGATTGGGTTTCAGCTGATAAATGGACATCAACACATTCTCCATCTTTTGGGTTCGGCTGTCGTAAGTCCCAGAAGCCCGCGTACTGGGATACTAAAGTCCCAGCTGCAGATTCGAGTGTGTTCGTTCTTAGGTCATCTACGGTTGCAAGTCCTAACCAGTAGTGACTATTGCTGGGACTAGCCGGGACCATCGCGGCAGTCAAATTGTTTTCTGTGTAACTTTCTACTACCATTAATTCGCTCCCATACCTAAAAGAAAGTATTGTTTATTATCATGTAAGGTCAGACTTATTCCTTTAACATTTCAAATTGAAGACACTACTTTACCTCCGACATAATTCTGCCGCTTTTTCCCACGAATGTCTAATGTTAAAGAATTTGTAGCAATGTAATCCTTTTAGCTCCCAGCCTGAAACAAGGTAATGAATGCATTAAAGTTACTGTCCAAAAAGCTAACAAAAACTGTATACTGAGTCTGTTTATAAAAGCTCATAGTAATATTGTTCTCCTCGAAGGTAAGGTAAGAAAAAGTTTTGTTTGCTTTGGTTAAGTTATTTGCTTTGTAAATTGTTAACGTTTTGCAAACAAACTACGGTGAAACTACAAGTGTGTAGGTACATTGGTGGTCAAATAACTTTCCAGTTTCAATATAAAGGGCCTGTGGTGAAACCGGAGGCCATTCATAATGTTAATATTGCCAGTTTTTTAAGGAAATGGTTTCTCTTTTTACTAAAGTTTGAACGTGTGAATGGAAATCAGCACGATGTCAATGTAGCTTTACTGTCCGTGTCCGCTTTACTGTGTAAGTCCTACCGTCAGGCATCTAATACTAACTTAGTAGGATTATGATATGATATTGCAATAACTTGTGTATGTCTTTCCCAATAATATCTACTATCTACTACACGTTCAATGCTGAACAAAGTTTTGTTAATATTAAGAGGTTTATTGCATAGTATAAATGTTAGGAACTACGGTTAAGAACATCAATATTTTGGTGCCATGGAATAGTAGAGATCTAAACTTTAGCAAATGTGAAACTTAGTACGTTTAACGATTACTTCGGTTAATCTAAATTAAAAAATAATTTAAGTTCCAAAACTATTTGAAAACCGATTCAAAAAAGGAAAAACAACATATCATAAATCGGTGTTACACCAACACTTACCTACACCGAAATTAACTTGTTTTATATTTATTCAAAGTGTATCGAATACAATCACATTAAAATTTACTTTACACATCGATGAGCAGAAATAATTGGTGTCACCTATGATCTAACGAAATAAATACCCAAATTTAATACTTATTTATGTGGCTTTGAGAAGGTGAACACGCTAATTAATGACATAACGACGCTATAACAAAACAAGTTTGCCTTTTACCATCAAGTTTGGCATTTCACTTGATGGAATTTACGAGTAAAGTGTTCAAATTACGTTATTATGACATCGAAATATCACGCAGATTCTGTGATTTTATAGGTAACAGAAGTAACGTGTCTACAAACTTATATACGCTAGTTTGGTTGATAGTCAGATAAATTTTTAGTTGTAAAAATATATAGTGCCACAGACGAAAATAAGTGTTTGTAAGTTATAATTAAAAATTTAACCCTCTCACTATTCGAGAAGGAGGCCTGAGCTCAACTATTGGGACATATAAAGGCTATTATTATATTGATTATGAATAACTTAGAATGAAGATATCCTCAATTTTTCAAAAATTGCAGCAGTTATCTTAATTATACAAAGTCATTATCGTTTTCATTACTAATTCCATACCAAGTTGGTAGCCTAAATGTAAGTATCTTTTAATACTTGCCGGTTGCATGCTTAACCTGCGTGTATTACGAATCCGCGAAATCTTTATCCGCCAACCATCGAATTTCTTATTTCATATGACGTATGCTTCAGCAAAGTGCGTAAAATGATTTTCCGTGTATCGTCTTAGCATTGCGTGCGCGTTTGCGACGCTAATGCAAATAAAAATAGTTGTGCACCGTAAATGGAGCGTGAATTTAGTACAGTGCTAACAGAAGTACTTTTGTAGTATTACTTTACTTAACTATAGTGTCTGTGGTTATTGTACCTTAGCTTTCTTCCATACCTTTATTATAGATTAAGTCATAAAAGACCGAAAAAAAGATGAAAGCTTTTTTAGTGATTATGAAAAACTAATGTTTCTATTCTTGAATGAAAAAACTGTAACCATACCGTTGAAAATTATAGTTGGGTCGGACAAACACCCTTGGATGTTTTTATGTTGACCCGTGTATTTTTCAGCAAACGATGTTCTTGTCATACACTACAAAGTATTTCCTTTTTTATGCTGAAATGTGAATTTTTAAAAACACTGGAAAAGTTTCCACAATAAGAAACAGCCTGACTAGATTGAATGGGCACACAGTTTTCCCGGTATACCGCTTATCGCACTAACATTTGAAGTTAACGCATCATTTGATATCAATGCAACACACTACAATATTATTGCTCAAGCTGATGTATTGGAAACTGATCCTTTATACAACTCAGGCATCACAAGCATCTAATAGTCGTCCGTGTAAATACATTGCGGCGAAAATTGATGGATTTTGGGTAGTCTTAGGTTTACACCATGATTATTTAAAATTTCCACTGCTAGATATAGCACCCTATAGATTTACCTATAAGTTTGAGTCTAGTAAGTGAGGCATTATAAATTTGCATTATTTTTACAAAAATATTAGATTTAATGTTTTAAAATGTTAATTTTATTTTAACAATTCGTACTGAGTTGACAGTAATTTATGACCTAATTTCAAGAATTTCAAACTTGAAAACGAGAAACAACTTTTGGTCTAATGAAAATTTGTGTGTGTTCTTAAAGTTTTAAAATCGCATGAGACTAATAATAACGTTATGAAATCTTGATTAAAGTTTTCTTTGAAGAGCTCTACTGACGCTTAAAAGAAAACCATTACCTAAATAAATCATGTAATCCTTATATTTTTAAACCAAAAAATTATTGATAAGTATACAGACTTGCTTTTTGCCTAATATATTTAATGTTTTATTTAACGCATCAACAAATAGATACTACTTCAAGTACGAAGGGAGAATTACACACAGTGCCACTATTCTCTATTGAATAGTTTATTTTAAACGAACCAGGAACAACTACATATAGAGTGTTATCAATTTGCATAATTGACTGCGCAAGGAGGTCGGGACATTTTATAATAACTGGTATATTTCTATGAACTTAATAATGAAGTATGTTGTTAAACAGCTTAACATAGGTTTCAGCTGTTTACGAGGCTATATCAATATACTTTGACGAAGGTATCTACTTTGTCTGGTTTGAAATTGGATCCCGCCATATTATTCATGTGAAATATTAATTACGTTCAATATATTCATCATACAGACTGCATGATCTAATCATGACTCATCGGTGACGGTTTGAACTAAAATGAGGCATGTATATTTAATTTAATTCGTAGGTAATAGAGTTCCAAAAAAGCTTTTATAGGTTAATCTAATTTGGTCCTTTATTATTGTAATTAATTTTGTGTCCTTGTCAAATTAATTATTATAAAAAGTAATTTTGCGTTGCCTTGGATCACTTGAACCTATTTTGTAAGTTAATCATATTTTCAGAATGTTTTAATAACAGTAGGTATAATTGAAAGCTATGTCCAACGATTATAAGTAAGCGAAGTAATTTTAAAAACACTGGAAATGTTTCCACGGATCTGCTAACTGTTTCTTCAGTATCTATAACCCTGGTAATGAATCTTCATTGAGTGCCGTTTCCGTGTCGAGTAAAGTTATGGGTGACCAGCTTCAATACAAATTGCAAGACTTTGGTGTTGTTTCTGTTTGAGTTTCTGGTATTTAGTGCGCGGGGTCTTTGAGAACGGTCCGATTGCAAGGATTGATTGTAGTTGCGGAATAGATTGGATCTGTCTAAGATTTAAGAACATAACGTTTCGGACAGTCGGTTTTGCTAGATGTAGGTTTGTTCTGTTTGAGTCGGGCTAATCGTTAAAGCCATAGGCACAAAGTTTATGGAACGCACTTTTAAGTTTTATAATACGGGGTATAAAAAGACCACTTCCGAAAACAAAAAAGGGGCATTGCTGGAGGGGTACTGGTTAAGTTTAGAGCAAAAAAAATGGTTTACAATGGTTATGGTTTTTTTCCATGGTTGTACAAAATTGCATTTATATGTGTTATAATTTAATTTGCAATGTTAATCATCACACCTGAACCATCAGTTTATGTGTGAGCGATGATTTCAATTGGCGAATATGACTTTTCAATCCTTTATATTTAAAAAAAAATAGTTTTCTGGGTATTCTGATAGTGAATTTAGTTACTTTTGGGGCTCAAAAAGATATGGTTTCAGGCTTCGGAAGTGGACTTTTTACAACCAGTATTGTGGACCCAGTTGGTGGAAATATAATCAATTTTTTTGACATTTATTTGACTAATAAACCCTTTTACTTTTCCGAAAAGCAAAACGAAGCTTGACTATTTGTAAAAACTGTTTTTCGCAAACGAACAACTGTTGTATGGAGTAAGGTAGATTGTGTTCATTGTCCAATCACCGTTTTCCAGAAAAAATAGCAATCGCGAGCCATCTGCTCGACTTCGCAATAAAATCAATTAGATTCGTTCGACTACTGCATCTGGTCTTAGTACTTTAGACAGTTATAGACGACAATTGTATAGCAATCTCGTTGATTACCTGCGGGCTGTACATTGCAAGCCTATTTGATCTTTAACAACATGTGCTGTTCGATATAGCTTAGTTCCTATCTGGAGTGAATTAATTTCAAAAGAGGGTTTATTATACTAATTGCATTGAGGTCCTTTGTTAGCAGAACTTGACCTATGGTTCTAGCCGTACAAGACAGCCGTGTTTCGGTTATTTCGTTGAAGCACTCTCGATCCTTGAAACCACTCTCGATAACAAACTTTAAAACAACCGTCTCGTTCGCACACATTGTTTCCTTAACCTGACAAAGGGAGGCAGCGTTCGATTACGTTGAGTCTTCAGGCTCGTAGATTTACTGGCTCGGATCAAGGACCATACTGTCACGAGATTGAGTTGTAGCTAGAGAAGTGATTTCATCGGAAATTGGATAAATACAACAGAATCTGAAACTACGCATACCTACATACAATGAAGGATGACTTAAACGATACCACGAATTCAGTTGAAAGTATTAAGACTGCACTGATTGCTATTTGAGTGCCGATTGAAGTATATAATATAGATATTTATCTATTTCTAGTAACTTTGAAAACAGCTGTTGTATAAGCAATTTAAGCTAATTTTTTTTTAAATAACAAGCCTCTTGTCTTCTATAAATTTAGAAGGTAAAAAGCAAAAGTCTTGTCAACTAAGCCGTCTTTTATTACCAAAAAGTTCAATTAGGTTTTCCCTAGACTCAGGCATCACTTCCCCGTTTCATTTTCAAGGACCTCATTTTTTCAGAAGTATAACATTTCTTGCGACTCTCAAGGGACGTGTTGCCTTCAGTAATATGACTGTAATATGATTTCAAGTTCTTACTTTTATGAAAGCTGGACTGACAGAGGGTCCATAACTGGGATGGTAACGAGCAACCAGTTGCATTATCAGCCCCAAGGGTCAAGTTGAAATTATGGTTTGGAAAAATGTGGTGTCAGTAAGTGAGATTTCGCTTTCGTATTATAGAAGAAGTATAACATAATAAAGTCGTAAAGGACTAGCGTCATTCTCGATTTCAAGTGTAGGCGAGTTTCCAAGTGGCTACCTATACTATAAACTAGTGAAGAGTACGGCTATTGACATTTTATATATACGAAATAGATAATTCATCTCTAAGAAAAAGCAAAAACGTTAAATCTTTCTTAATTAATAGTGACACCTAAATTTAATATAGATTTTTTTAATTGGCCCTGTTTTGTCAGTTTATAAATAAATAATTTCATTTTATAGCTTGGGTAAAGTCAAGGTTTTGCAGGACTAAAACTGGTACATAGACATAAAAAAGTGACGTAATCTACGAAATTTTTCTCGATTCACTATTGAACGTAGGTATGTAATAAATACCTCTTTGATCGGTGTCTGTCTTAAAATTAAGAGTCAAATGAGTCACGTATGTGCTATTTACCTTTCACTTGGAATGAGCTTCAAGGCTGTATCATTGTCGTTCGTATGCGTTTGTGAATGACTGCGATTTTTATTCGCTTCATTAGTTACTTTGAATATTACACCATTGCATAAAGATTTTAGGGTGCATCAAAATAATTTGAAGAAGTATCGTTAATGAATAAATAAAACAATAAATTGTTAAACAAGATCTTTTGATACTGCAATAGGTACAATAGCCTACTTGGTTGATATCTAAGACAATTTAATTCCCTAATGATAATCCAGATAGCCTACCTCATACCTTCCCACAAACAATGAGCCTCCCATGCTTGGATAATAACTTCACACACAATTAAGTAACGTCTAGGTAATTGACCAATCTGAACTACCATTGTCAAGCTTTGCTCCGACGCGATACGGGGTCTATCAAGCCTTGGCGTGGCTCCAACCCACAACGATAAGCCTGACGCATACTCCTAGACCTATTTGTCAGTGCTATACGTCGAATTTATCATGGTCAAAATATTTGGCAAATATGTAAACCAGATCAACTTTTTTAAATTAACATTGAAAGTTCGTAACATCTACTGTCTTCGAGTTTCAAATCAAGTTCCGCGTGCATATATTACAACCTTATAATTAAAATAGAAAAGAAAAAATTGAGTACAAGTAATTCTAAAGACGATACTATGGTCGTGCACATGTGATTATGGAAACCGCCTTACTAAACAGCTGACCTAGATTGCAATGCTCCAAATCTCTTGGCAGATGCATGCCAAGTCTAATACTATGTTGGTCATATAATAAATTCAAGTGGGTTAGTAAAAGTTTTCAGTTACGGTTTTGTTTGGCTGTTGGTTCTTGAATCTATGTTGTTGTGAAGTTTTATTTTGAATCGAGTGTTTTTGTTTTGAAATGAAGTTGTTTGCTAAACGTCTACCTGTTTTGATATTGTGAAGATAGAATTTTGCTTCTATTGAGAGATAAGTATTATTTTACATTAATATTTTTATTGAATTCTCCATTTGGCTTATGTCTTTTGAACTGATATATGTGACAGTTACATTCATTGGAAATGAGTAGACTACTGCAATGTATTTGGTTAGGTATACGTGGGGAATATTAGAAAAGAATTAAGTCCAGATTTGAAACTTAGTAGTTCGTAACTACTATCTAATAATATCTACTATCTTCAGCTTCATTAACTAATAATTAGCCATTTTGATAGATATCAGGCTTATTTTTGTTATTTATTTACTAACAGGGCTCCTAATTAACGAAATAATAAGTTCTTTAGAATAAAAAAATAAACTGAGGTAGTAAAATTCTAACCGGCTTATGTGTAAGTAAGTAGTTTAGTAAGAAAGAACTTCTTTCTTAAAATATCAAAAAGACTGAACAAACGTGTTAATTTTTTATTTCAATAACAGCATAATAATTTAAAACATTATGCCTATGCTTAAAAATGGGTAAATGTTTATTGTTTAATTGGTTATTACTATGAAGCTCCTCGTAATTTTAATTGGTGCAGAGGTTGTACTGTATTTAAATTTCATTGTTTAAAATTATTACCATTTTCATATTTTGTAATAAATCAACAGGGCTCCTAATTAACGAAATAATAAGTTCTTTAGAATAAAAAAATAAACTGAGGTAGTAAAATTCTAACCGGCTTATGTGTAAGTAAGTAGTTTAGTAAGAAAGAACTTCTTTCTTAAAATATCAAAAAGACTGAACAAACGTGTTAATTTTTTATTTCAATAACAGCATAATAATTTAAAACATTATGCCTATGCTTAAAAATGGGTAAATGTTTATTGTTTAATTGGTTATTACTATGAAGCTCCTCGTAATTTTAATTGGTGCAGAGGTTGTACTGTATTTAAATTTCATTGTTTAAAATTATTACCATTTTCATATTTTGTAATAAATCAGCAGATACAAATACCATTTTGCTATATTAAAGCTACAGGCGTAAGGCTTTTCATTGAATTTAAATCTTACCTATAATGTGTTGCTTCTTAGGTGCCCGTAGCATTACAAAGTGCCTACTTGATAAATCTAACGGTCTGTAGCTCCTCAATTACTTCAGTGGCCGACTTAAGTATCTATTAAAGACAGTTATTAAGAAGTGTTTACACCAGTTCATCTGGAACAGCCAAGCCATTGTGCACGGCACCTTACAAGTTATCGAACAATAGAATACTTCTCTTTGTTAGAAGAAAAATGTTCTTATAAGCGATGAAAAATATTTGTTAGGGATAAATGCGAATTGAAATTATTTATTGGAAGATAAGAAATTTATAAAATGCTGAGTAGGTATGTTTGTTTCGTTTAACTCACTTTACTTGGATTTATTCAATATATCTACGTGATTTTAGTTGAAATACGTGCTTCAACAAAGTAAAGTCGTATTAAAGATAGACACTAGCTTTATGGTCTGTTTTTTGAACTAGAATATTATTTTGCTATAATTAGTTTCGAACTAGGCAACTATGTCGCGCAGTTATAAGTTAGTATAACTAGAACCACCAAGGATGAGACGCGAGTTGTATAGGTTTCCCTTCTAGTTAGGTTTCATCTTCAGTGGCGGCGACTTTATACGATTTATAGTTGGAAATACAGATTCCAAGTCCACCTTATTAAAGGAAAGCAGTTATTATAGATCTTGAAGATGAATCTATGATTGCTGAGTAGGACGTTGTGGATAATCGAGATTCTTAGTTAAGACTCTAACGGTAATACGAGTTAAAATATTTCATATACAGGGTTATTTGTAATTAGCGCATCACCTCTTGCAGGCGGCTTCCATTTCATTCATTAATTATCAAGTTTTGCAAAAAGTCGTAGAACAAATGTTATTGGGATTGATGTAGAAAAGCTGCCTACAAGAGGTGATGCGTTAATTAGAAATAACCCTGTATAGGTACATGGAAGAGCTGCATTCATACTTTGGGGGTAACTAAATATTTATTCCCCCGCAATAAGTTGTAAACCAACGTACAGGGGTTTTGGTTGTGCAGTGTTTATTTATTGGCAAAGTTTTATAGTTATTGTATGAAATTTAAAATTGTATTTGTATCCATCGTAACATAAGCTAAAAGCTTCTTTGAATAGTGCCTAGATAAAATTAATACAGTGTAAAAATGCAAGCACGTGTAAATATGGCTTCATTTGACATGTGTACGGTAAAAAAGACAGGAAATTAAGACAACATATGCCACATATTGGTTCCGCTCGATAACTGGTTATATTATTATAATATATGAGGACATGATTAGATCTTCCGTAGCTTAATTAGTAGGTATTATTTTTCTTAAATAAATTAGGTATTAAGTAGCCGGTACCATATCAAAAAAAGTCTTGGCCTTATTATCAGGACATGTCCTATTTTTTCAAACAATAGCTTGTGGTTTCATCCGCTGTACCTTTCTTGCTTTACTGTCTTTGTGTGTTTGACTTTTGCCGTTTTTCATTTCTTTTTTCATGTTCTTTGTCTCAAAAAAAGAACCTAACAAATAATCTTTACTCAGCTATTCAACGCAGGTGTACAATTAAAGAGGTGATATAAAAGTTATTAATATGGGAGCAATCTGTTCTAAAAAGTTCATTCTAACTTTGGTCGTATTTTTTTTATTAAATTTTAAAAGCCCATTTTGTTTTATCCCCTCCAAGTTAATGGACGTATTGTAGATAAACCCTTTTATAAAATATTTGTGTGGGAGACAACCCCTTTTAATAGATGGCCATTGCAAAAGTTTTTGGAAAAAATAATGAAGTTCAATTCCCTTTTTCTCGATCGTTATCGTTCGTTAACCTAAATAGCAAATTTTAAACTACCTACTTATCAAATATGTTATCTTTGTTCTTTCAAAGCTCATTGGTTAATTTTACACTTAAAACGTTATAGCTGAAAAGACAGACAGTGAGCTAATTTTATGTCCAAAACTAACAAATGCTATAGAATTGTACGCAATTATCTATGCACAGATTGCTGAAACTTTGTTAGCTAGAACACTGGAATATCAGAGTGTTCCAAACCGTGAACTGTTTCCAGTTAGAGAACTAATTACAAATTCCAAATTGTTCTTTTTACGATTTTGTACTTAACCGCGTTTCGATTGTTGCTTTGGGCGATTTGTTTAAATAAGGACATTTTACAAATGCTTGAAGAATACGAACAAATAATTGCAGTTTGTTTAATTTGGGTTTTTATTGATATGAGTGATGTTATAGGGATTAAAATATGAATGAATGTATTTATCTCGTATGTTTTTAATTGGTGTTGCGATTACCTGTTAAATCGATAAGTTATCAAGTAAACACGAGATCGACTCAGTTGATATACAATAACTTCGTCCTAGTCTTTGTTAAACTACTTCGATCAGTGTGTAACAGTTAAAATTGGATCTTATCACAGAAATTTAATAAAGCTTAATATTCCTATTACAAATTGTACATCAATATCTTTCTAGTAGCTTTATTTTATCTTAACAGAAAATGAAAGACACAAAATAACGTTTCATTTCTTCGAACTAATTCTTTCCATTAGGTATGCCTTCAAGCTGTACAAGATTTTCTACTATCTTCACTGAAACACGCTTAATAAAAAGACTTTCCATTTTCGATATCATTGGTTATATGTACAAAATCTTTTGTAAATGGAAGATGGCATTTAGGATTTTATTGTCGTTTCGAAGAGTTATCTTAGGAAAACTGAATTGTAAAATTTAAATATCATGTTTATGTGCAGGGAACAATCGTAGAAGAGTTGACCTGACATATTACTAAATAAAAGTTGTTGTACCTGCTTATTCCAAAAAGCAATGCATTAGAATTTAACTTATTATGAGGTTGTTTAAAATAGCTCTTTCTTGTAGTCAAAAACTAGAATAGGTACTAAATATGCAGATGAAACAAACATATTCTCTTTTTGTCATAACATGCATATAGCTTCAATGTTCCTTTGTTTCTAAATGTCTAAAAAGTAAATTTAGATCCTCGTACTATAAGAACGTAGTTTAGTCCCAAAGTAAAAACCGCTAATAGTATTTTAATGACACGCTTAGCCCTCTTCTGTCTTGAATTCCTGTTGACGTTAAGACTTTGGTGGAAATGTGTTGTGTTTAGTTTAAATATTGATGCTTATAAAAGACCTTTTATTAGGTTAAGATAACGGACTGTTTAAGATGATGGTAACTTTCAAACTTGATAAACTAGTTGTTTGCATAACCTATGACGTAATGGCTGTCACAGAATCTATGCAGGCGCAATTTCCTCAACTGATTATGTATCAGATGAAAATTACTAAGGCACTGACCCGAGCAGTTAATTTTCCTGTCAATTTAGCAATGTACTAATTTCTAATTAAGTATAACAGGTAATAACTGGTTAATCTAAAGGGACTGATTAGATTTAATCGCGCAAGAGCAAAGCGTATTTATGTTACTGTTTGTATACCGCGACGTAATTAGGAAATGATTGGCTATATAATTATGAAATGATTTTTGGTTGTGTAGTTTTGCAATATCATTTATTTAGCTTTTAAGCAAGGTAAATTAATTGAAATGTTCGACAAAAATGAAAAAGATCTTACCATTTGGGCACGTGAAGAGATTACTCTGTAACAAATAAAACAATCATTAATCATACATATACATAGTAATCCTTTTGATAAAGTATAAAAATTGCAAGTAGAATCTAATTCATCGAGTTCAACAAGCTATCTTAACTTGCTGATGCTAGCTATACCTGCTGACTCAATCCATACATACGTCAGGGCGATTTGCATAAAGACAATAGCTAAACAAAGAATGCGATGAAATGAATAAATTATTGATATTTTGGGAGTAACCAAAAATATGTTTTTAAATCATCAGATATAGCGATTGTTGAATAACCTATCATCAATTCAACAAAGTACAACGCAACTGGGTTATAAACAAGTGTAATCATACAACGATTCCCATCGTTATAAAATAGCAAGACGTAGAGTAATCCATGTAAGTAGATAAATATTTGAAATTCCTTGAAGCCTGAGAGATCCTACAGTAGTATCATATTAACATAAGCAACGGGACAAAAAAAGCCTTTCTGTCTTTCCCCAAACTTACTGTTAAAAACATAAGGTTTATTTTGGCATGGTTTTTTATATAAAAGGTCGTGACAGCAAGATACTACAGATTATGGAAAGTAGTTTCGAGGACAACCATGGCCCGTGACAACGCAGAACGAATTGACAAATTGTTACATCAATCCTTGATATTCTTACACATAATAAAAAGAAACTTCAGAAAATAAACATCTTATTTTCTTCTAGATGTCGATAAATATGAAATAATATTTGTTTCAAGTACTTACTTAAGTTTATGCTAACACTAGTTAACACTCCGTTCGCGTGGAAGTCGGTTTCCCGTGGGAATGAGATGTTTTCCCGCGGTAAAAAGTACCCTATGTGTTATTCTGATGTATAACCCATATTACTGCAAAGTTTCATCCAAATCCATCCAGTAGTTTTTACGTGAAAGAGTAACAAACATCCATCCATCCATCGATACATCCATACATCCTCACAAACTTTCACATTTATAATATTAGTAGGACAGTAGGATTTTATTTCTTTGATAGAATAATGGTCGGTATATTAATTTCTGGAGATAGTACATGAGTAGCCTGGATAATAAAGTCAGTAGGTAATTTATGCGATAATTTTAAAACTCATAAAAGATATTCCCCAATACACTCACCGTAAAATTTTAAAGCCATAAATCCTACCAGTCATAATTTTTCTATAGCCATCGTAAATTTTCGGCTAACACTAGTAGCTAACGGGAAAGTTACATAAATTTGCACTCATAGCTATTATCTTAATATTATTAAGTGACGTGCCCGTATGTCCGTATGCACAAGCAGAGTTATGCTAATTACTTATGTACATATCAAGATCTGTCAATATTCGGTCCATCAATAGTACAGAACCACTATCGCTGCTTTTACCTATTCAAACAGAGTTGGAAAGTGGTGTTTTGGAGTGTTTGTTTATATAGCTAAATAAATAAACTATCCCTCTACCAACACGAGAACACGTTGCAAAAAATATTGAAACCAACTTTGCGCTTAGAGAAAATGCATAACAAAATGTATTTAAATTGAAAAGAACGTGTAATATTCATAAAATATCCGAGGATAAAATAGTAGTAGATATTCTCGGAGCGTACTTATTTACCCATAGCAAACAATATTAGCCTGGCGCTGAAGCTGCATTGCATATTGCGTTCTTTTCCCGTGAGGCATTTCATTGCATTCTTTGCGTTTCTGTGTGTACCGCAAGGGTCGCGCCTGAGTCCGATATTATTGTGTTGCCATTTTTAACCTAATAAGAAAATTATTGCTTGGTTCGTTTATGCTTATAGTAAGGAGGTATTAGGGTAACTATTTCGGAGTTTTATGTTGCATAGACGTTCTGGTCATCAATAATTTATAAAACGGTCTATCTTAAATAATGATAAAATAATTACTACAAGGAACGGCAAATTTTGGGTTTAGTCTATTGGAGCTTCATTTAAATATGTACAATACTTTTCACTTAAGTATATATAATAGTTTTCTTAAAGTTATTTCGGATATATTTATGAAGGTAATATTATTTTGTCTAACGACTTAGACCTTTTGACCGAATCGAATTTAGGAACCCATTTCGCCCTTTCATATTGCTTTAAGAGGTATATGAATGGACTAATGTTATTCAAAGCTTAACTTATGTAAGCCTGTCTGAGGAGTGTATTATAATAATAGTCAACTCAATGTCTATCGGTGACCTTTTCTATTCAAATTGTGCTTTATAAATGATGTAACATTTTATATGAGAAAGCTGAATATGTTATAATTTTAAAGACTCCGAAAATGTAGTATCGCATGGTAAAAAAAATTGAACAAGTCTTTTATTTGGAGTGTTGCCTAAATGATTTTGTTTAAAGAGCTTCATCAATTAAATATTAAATGTGATTATCTTTAATAACTATAATTACCCTATCTTTGACGACCTTTATTTTTACAAATTGGCAACTCATGACCCTAGCTTTGACCTTTCGTGCATCAAGTGAAACAATTGACATTTGGAATGGTTCGGTTCAGTTGCGTTTGCGCAACACACCTGGTGCAATATGGTGTAATAATCAGTTTGTTTACCATACAATGTGCTTGATTATTGAGATGAATAACAGAGATGGACGTGGCTTAGATATATAGCGAAAAGCGTTTTTTTATGCTGAGACGCCAGAGGCCTGTTAAGTGTTTAGTGCATCAATATTAAGAACTTGGGCTTATACTGTGTGATTACATATTTTGGTCTATAATAATAACTGTCTATGAACCGCACTTCTGCAGCTATGTTTTTGATTTTTTGATAAATTTTAAACCTATAAAAGGCTGTAAATATCAAAAATATTATAGACAACAACCTAAAGATGGCGATGAAAAATAGGGACGAATGCGTCGTTGAAATACTTTTAAAAGCAGACGGCACAGATAGTTGAAAGTAGTGCTGTATTTATATTCAATTAAAAACATTTTACTTAACTTTGGTATTACAAATTCAATTATTCCAAACTCAGGAATTTAACTCAAACGCCTCATAAGTACCCACAAACCACCAAACTTGCAAAATCTAATAGGATGTTCGGAATAAACTCTTATCTTTGTAATAGTATACATTTCAAATAGTTCCCTTTTCTCCGCTAATAGACTTAATACGAGCCACGCCTTAAAACACCAACGCCGTACATCCGCTACATACAAGATGCCAATCATTATTATTGTACCCTGCTTTATAGGTACATAGGGGAAGGGGGGGCATAACGGGGACGCGAGGCACAACGGGGCCCCCCATGTATACGAGTAACTACACTCACTAGCGCTCATTTGTTTTCCCTAATAAGCGGCCATTTTGAATCAGTCTTCAGTCCCTAAGTGTCCAGCGAGAAGGCTGCACGCGTTTGATTTTTAAAACAAAAAACTTTTTTCGACGTCTTCTGATCTAATTTTGTGTGATAAGAAAATACATGTAAAAAGGTAAGTGTTTGTGATATATTGCTTTCATTTTTGGTTGTGTTTATCTAGCGATATTATGAATGATAATGTTTTGATCAAAATCACTCTAACTATTGTTCTGTTTTATTTGTAGGTTATTTTAAACAATTTTAAACATGGGGGCATAATGGGGACAATATTGTGGGGCACGATGGGGTATGTATATACCATAATAATCAAAATAAAAACGAGTTAGAAGAACGACAACAACTGAAACGGACGAAGAAGTGTACAAATACAAATGACGAGTGGTTGAAGAAAAACCGGAAACAAAAAACTAAGAAACCTCGCTCTGACGTTGAAAGTGTAGACGACGACGCATTATGCATTTATTGCGCGGACTTGAATTACACTTATTTGAAGTCTTCGGAAGGTTGGGTGGCCTGTCAACTATGTGGACGTTGGGCCCACATAGCCTGTGCAGGTGTTGATGACGAAAATATTGAAGAAATCCACATGTACTCATTCTGTCAGACAAAATAAACGTATACCCCGTACTGCCCCTAATCGGGTACCCCATACTGCCCCTACCCTGGGGCACGATGGGGTTTTCGACAGGGTTTCGAAATTTAAAAATTAAAAACATTTGTTGATTCGTTATTTCGCCAAATTCTATGCCAAATGATAATTTAATATGTAACCAAAGGGTTGTGATAAGTTTTAATTAATAAATATATGTTGTTCATTCTTTTATTGTTCATTTCCCTTAACGTCCCCGTTATGCCCCCCCTTCCCCTACATAGGTACAGTCAGCTTAGACATCAACATAAATAGTTCCTAAGAAATCATTTCCCATCACGACGTTATAATCATTAATGGTTAAACTTACGCTGAGTGTACTTTCAAATTTTTAATACTTATCTTTTGTGTGGAAAGCATTATGCAATAAACCGGCTTGATTATTGTCGATGATTCCGATTGTTTCACTTTCAATTTTAACGACTGACGATTTGAAAATAAAAGGTCTAAGTTTCTGCTTCTTATCACCGTTGTCGTTTTATAATCAATCAGTTGAAACTAAGTAGGACTCAGCTGTATTTTTATTATTCTTACTGAACGTAATGTCGATGGAACGTTACATAAAGCTGCCTTAAAAAACATTTAACCCTTTGTCCAAAATTGTTACAGATATTTAACCTACGTCATTATTAAGAAACACAGAAATCAATTTAATTTTGGTACGTTAAATACAATATGTGATTCTTACCTCCGTATGTGTGGGTGTGACTGCAAGCAGGAGTGCGACGACACAGAGTGCCGTCGAACACCTGATCAACATTGTTTATCTGCAACAATAGAAGAATATTGATTAGGACCTCACTGCTCTATGACCACACATCGATACTATGTGACTGCGACCAGAAACACTCTATGAACATGAGTAGGTACCTACTATATTTTAAGATCGTAGAGATAAAAAAATGGTTTATTAATATAGCTTTTACTGAAGTTTTAGTACATAAGGTAGTTACCGAAATCTTGAATTGTTTCAATAACCTCCTAATATTTTTCATAAACCAAACTTCAAGGTTCTTTAGGTTCAACAAAATAGCTCTTTTATACGCTAAAAGCAATTAACCCGTTCAAATTGATTTATTAATAATATCTTTTATTAATCACTGCACATCTCGGTGACGAGGTTTAATTGAATAATTTTACTTAATTAAAAACTCATATAGGATTGAATGATAAAACGTTTAAATATTAAATAGGAGAGGTATTACGCAAATGTGGGTGAAGCTTTTCGACATGATCTGCGAATTTTAAATAAATTTGGAAGAATATCGCGTGTGTGAGCTTAAAGGAATATTAAACAGCAAATATAACTTTAGCTGTTTAAATATTTACCTATTTCTAATTTGCGTACACTAATAAGTATGTGAGTCAAATACCCTGAGTATTTTGAAACGTTGTCAACATTCATGCCTGAGGGCGTATCTACTGCAACGGATTATGTATCTTACGATTTGCAGTGTCTTTAAGATAAGATAAAAATATAATAAATAAATAAATAATAAATAAATAATAAAAAATAAAGGTTATGCAACCCCATTGGTCAAAAACAACAAAATAACCTTTAACACAAAACAAAATTGAATCGTCGTCGTGTAAAAAGTTAAAGAAGCACAAATTAAATACAACTTTTAACCCTCGAATAAATATAGCAAAGTATACATTTGAGCATGTGTAAATCTGCACAATTAAAATTATCGATATTTGCTGGTAATCAAATAAATGAAACCATTTTAGCTGATTGTTTACTTGGAGCGTAATTCAGGTGCATTCGTCGCAATTGGATGTTTTCGTGTTGATTAAGTTTGTTCGGAAATGTTATGTTAACGAAATGGTATGTTTCATTATGAGCAAATAAATTATAAAATGTATTTTGCTGTTTGAATTCTGTTGAGATGGCAAGGTCGTTATTGAACGGCAATTACTACCCTTAACAAGCTTCCAGCTACAGAATTCAAGTATTTTTAAGCTATTTTGGTCCTTTTATAAACCTCTCCGCCTACTGGCTACGAATTACTACGTAAAATGCTGTTTACAAAAAAAACGGTCTCGTATCGACAGTACCAATACCAAAAAGAACCTACACTACCCTAGTACCTCCAACGCTTTTATAAAAAAAATAAGAAAACTTAACAAACAAAATCCAAACACGGAAACCAAGGCGGACGGTAAACGGGAAGAGTTGGCATTCGCCTGCATTCTTAGCGATCCATTCATGTAGGTACCGGAACTAATTCTGCTCTGCAAGGATGCTGACTAACTTGCTTTAGAGAAAGTTATACCAAACGACACCGTAGCTTACATGACTCAGAGCTGTTAGTCATTTAAATATTAGGAAATGCAGTTCACGTTTTAATGCTGTGTAAGGAAAATTACGGATATTATTGGAACTACCTTGGTTTAAGTACACAAGCAATACTTCTTATTAAATACGGAAGTAAGTACCAAAGTGTTTTGTTTATGCAAATTTTCCAAAGTAAACAAATGTAGATCATCGTGGCAAGAAAACTGTGGTAATATTGGTAATTTACAACGAGCGGAGTCTAAGAACTCTTATATAACTTGAATAAAGTCACGTACTTACGCGATAAAGAAATAATTTAGCCAGCAAACATTGAAATCGATTTGTGAATTTCTAAACGTTTATTTAAATCTAGAACGAGGCCAACGTTCGTTGAGCATTAAAATGAAATAATTTTATAAGTAATATATTGCACTTGTCAACAGGTCTTAATTTCGCAGTTATTCAGATTTATGATAATACACAATTTTTAATTACTAAAACCACGACACTTAATAGTTACAGCACTAGGTAAATATGTGATGAATACAAACGTGATTCATAACTACTTATCTAGAAGAATATAGAACTAGGTTCGAACTAGGGGGAACCTAGTCACTAGGACTAGGCTAGTCCATTTTTTGGTACCGATTTTTCAAGCTTTGCTTAGTTTAGGCCCACACAGTTGGTGTGTTAGACTTATATTTTTTTTTGTATCAAATTAATGTTCGGGCATGTATTTTTTCACAAAATATTGATGTTGAAAACAATGTCAAGTGCAAGTACAGCCTTCAAAACTGAAAATATACAAAATATTTAAAATAATATATATGCTGGCGAGTAATCAAATGTAAACTTTTAATTTTGAGCTCGTTACGAACTGTAGACTTCATACGCAATAGGTAGGAATAAGATAAATGTGAACAGCACCGGAAATTACTACAGCCAATAACGTAGGAAAGGATATTGCTAAATCAATTAAAATATACTTGAGTAATTTGTTCAATACTCACACACAACCCGAAGGGTTTGTTATTTGTTCGCAACTCTGAAACAATTTAAATTATCCATAAATTCTTGCCTGCTGCAAATGTTTTGGAACACGCCGTGCAAGTTTTGTACAAATTCGCTTTTCAAAAGTATTTCGATTACCACACAATGTTTTTTTTTTTTAAATGTGTTCCATAAAGAAGGTAAGGTACTGGCATGTTAGATGCTGCGTTACACGATATTGAAGGAGGAAACGGAACAGCCACTTCCTCACAGCGTCTCGTGCCCTCGTGGCCTCTTCTGAAATTCCCACGAGAGGTGCAGGTCGACCTCCTACCATTGTTTCCAATACGCCATACAACCAAGCTTACGCGTTTCCATCGTGAAATCTCTACCGTTACGATAAAATCGTATTCGATTTTAAATTACTTAGTTGCGTAACTCCCTTGCCGCCTACTTTTTTTAAGGTAATAAAAAACGTCCTAAAGGAGAGAGAATAAGAGAGTCAAATTATAAACAACTAGTGGCCGCCCGCAACTCCGTTCGCGTGGAAGTCCGATTCCCGTGGGAATGAGAAGTTTTCCCGTGGTAAAAAGTACCCTATATGTTATTCTGATGTATAACCTATATTACTGTAAAGTTTCATCAAAATCCGTCCAGTAGTTTTTACGTGAAAGAGTAACAAACATTTATCCATACATCCATACTTACAAACTTTCACGTTTATAATATTAGTAGGATTTAAACAAATCAATTTTTTTATAAATAATAATACTACAAAAAAAATACAATATGATTTAATATTATGTTAAAATAATATATAAATTTATTTTTACTCAAAAGTCGCACTTGCGTTCTTAAAGCCAGGCGACATTTCTTAATGGTAATCTTGCTCTTAATTTGTTTGTGCCAGTGTTTAAATGTAAGGTTGTGGTTGACCTTCCACTATTAGAATGAGCAGTCCTAAGTAATTTTCTCCGACGTAATGGACTGCCAAAGTTCCGAAAGCAATTTGCACAAGACAATAAACACAATGGTTTGGAATTAACCGCACAATTTATATTGGCTGTTAATTTCATCAGTTCCACTTAAATTTGTTGCGCTCTCGATCGGGTTGCATATCTTATGTGTGTTGCGGAAAATTAAGTTGCCAAATATATGTAGGTATATGAACATTCTTGTGAACATGCCTGCTCCTTGAATGTTCGATATTAATGATGAATGAGTACAACATTTGAATGGAAGAATGTACTTATGTTATTCGACTGAAGTGGGTCAGTAGAGATGTTAGGACCTGACCTATAAATAAGGTTTATTGATTTTATTTAGTTATACCTAAATAATGTTTACTAACTACCGCATATTGTTAGGTCTTATAGATGCGATGTATAACTATGTTGATATTATGTTTAATGAAGTACCTATGACAGCATACGTCTAAGTAGTGGATGAACAGAATAACTTATTAATTCAAACCTGATTTGATATTAATCCTTTCTATTTATTACTCTCAGCGATCCAGGCCATGATTAAGTGCACACAGTGGCAACATATCCATTGTTTTTGCTATTCTGACTGCGTTGAGATAATTTGAACAGATAAATATGACCAGACCGAGTTTCAGTGTTGCTAAATGCGGGTTCTGCATTGTTCACACTCGGAATTACAGAGGAATATATTAATTCTGCAGGCGATAAGGGTTGCTACTATTTTCTGAAAAAAAAAACATAGCCCCAGCAGAAAGAAACTACAATTTTGTTCATTATGCTCTGTATTGATTGGGATTCAAGAGGAAACCTATTGTTTTGTCTTTGCGCTCTGATTAGTCTTCAATGGTAGATCTAATACTTGACACATATTTCTACGTCCAATATTATGCACAGTAAAAAAAACGTGGAGACCTTTTACATTACTACAGGCACCGCTACGTCTTTCTTAAATTAAATTTTGATAAAGCCAAGTTCAATACTGTCGCAAACTCTAAAATTTCATTCTCAAAACCCGTTAGAATATAGACCCGCGTACACAATTGACCATTGTCGAAATGAGAAAATGGCTCTAACCCGCTTATTAAAATAACAGAGTGCTTTTCGAAATATTGTCCCACGCTTTTATTAGGCAAATGACCAAGCTGCTTTGTTGTGCGGATAATGCTCAAAACTCAATTGGAAGGCTAGCCTTTACGAATATGACACACGACAGCTACTATGTTTTAATCATGTAATTTCTTTTAATACCTAGTTACTTGTTTTGTTTATTTTGTTTAACTATCATTACCGTATTGACTCATTAAGTTCCTTTACGAAAACCCGTTTTAGAATAAAGTTTTTTGAATAATTCTAATACTAAGCTTTTTAATTGATAGTACCAGAAAACCATGACGAGGCGAATTTCAGCGTTCACACAAGCAGTATTGCATATGAGATATTATATTTTGTTCACATGAAAACAACTGATAAACTGTGTCAATCTGACAGATGTTTACGTCAACGTTCAATATGCTAATAAGGGTTGGCGATTTGTTGTATACTGTCACATTAATCGAGAAGCGAACAAATGAAATTTTGTTTACTGGCTTTGAGCAACGGATTCTAGGAAAATGAAATATTGACAGCTTAATCCAAATTTCGTGGAAAAGAAAGGTTGATAGATATACTAAAGAAAATATTGAATTTCTATACAACGTAATCAAAAGTTGTTGTTCTAATTAGATATGTTATGAATTTAGTTATTTTTGATTGTGTATTCATTTATACCTAAATCGATAAATAGTGGATGTACCTAAAAGCTAGAAGTCAAGTTGTGAACTTAAATAAAGAAACCTTAAAAATATTTTTATTTAGCCTTAAGCTAAAAGATAACTTTTTATTGTTCTAAGTATAAAAATTTATTTTATTACCTACACGTGATGACCTGGTAACCTACGGGTCGGAAGAATTTCAACCGGATGCACTAACACATTAATACAGGATGCCTAAATCCATATTGACAAAATATTGATTCACTGTTATGTCCTAGTTGAGTTGTTTATTATTCTAGATCCTCTTCGAATCCCCGTTATAATGTGTGTACACAGCTTTGGAACAGGCACAACCACTGAGTGGTCTTGCTTGAATGATAATTTGTTTAATTATCTAACCTAATAATTATTTGTGATGATTATATGTTATCTAAATTTAAAAAAAGCTTTTTAGGAATTATAAACTACAAAACGTGGAAGTAAAATATGCTTCAAATAATCTTTGTCAAAATCTGTAATCAGAATGTGGAAATGGAAGTGGTAAGAACTTAAGTGTTGTTATTACTAAGAAGCAAATAAAATATGGCAGCAGTTACAAAAGGAGTAATTAGCACACTGGTTGTAACAACCGAAAAACTGCCTATTACCAACGCCAAAAAAAGACTGCTCTAACTAACATTACGAAAGGCAAAAAATATTGCTTGGCGGCAGATGTAGTGTGAAGAATGGGTATTCTATTGTAATCAAGCATTCAATATTTTCCGTATATTACCGACAACCAGCCTCATCCCGTAGGCACCAAAAATAATAATTGTCAGGACAAATAAATTCGAAAAAAAGTGCACCCGTCAAAACCATAACCAATTCCGCACGCAAACATTCATGAACATGTTGAAAATAAAACCGCTTATTTATTTTAAAAATCTATAAATTAATTGGAAAGTTGATTGACAACGATATTGGACAATCAATATACATACAGAGATATGCCAGTAGGTAATAATTGACTATCAATCCATGAGAAATGAACAGACCACTTTCACATTCGAACAAGCGTATTCGAGATATAATTTGATGAAAGTGAATGTTCGGAACTTTTTCTTTGCTCAATTTGTTTGAACGCATCGTAAGAGATGACCTAACGTGCCGTACACCTGTTGGCTCAAATTACTCTTCGTACTTCCAGTTAATTACAAGTTTCGTCTGAGCAAATTAATAAATGTGTTGGTCGTCTTCAGGTTTCATTTCAAAAAAAGATTTAAGCTTCAACACATTGCTTGGTACATTTTTGTCTAGTTTACTAAAACACAGCTTTTTGGCTTCTTTTTCACCAAGGGCTGTTATTTTAACGTAGGTTTATTCCCCAATATAATGGTAGACGTTTTACCTGAAACAAAAGGAAAAGTATTTGACAGAATTTCTGTCTACATTATTTTCTGTGTTTACTAAATAGGCTTTTTCTAAAAACAATTGCGATACAAAAGCTTTGGTGCTTATTTCGATTTCCGAAAATGGAAAATGTGTTTGAATTTGATCAAAGAGAAGACTGTAAAGGTTAAAACATGAAACCGTTTGAGGTGAACGTTTATTTTAAATTCTTGGAATCGATTTCCAACTTTTTCCAGTTTCTTGTATTACGTTATTACACAAGATCCATGGAACAAAGCCGAAAAAATCTGTAAGAAATTTCCTACACTAATTTGACTTCACGTAAGCTTACGTTGTTGTTTTTTTTGATCGGTGAATATGCTTATATCTTCGCGGATAGCCATCTCACGTACATGTTTTTGCTAAGAAATAACTATGTATCTTGTATATTAATAGTGCTTGGTGGGTATTTTAACTGTAAATTGTGTAGTCAGTGGTTCGTTATCACGTCACGGATGGTAGAACTGCCTGACCTAGTTAGGAACAGTAACGTACGTTGAATTTTCATTTCAAGAGTTTTTATTGATTCAAAAATAGATATTGTTTATAGTGGTTCGGTTATTTTATTAGGTATTCATTAAGGAAAACTTGAGGATTCTTGAGATGTGACGTAATAAAATAAAAGTTAAATGTGCCCATTTAATGACTACTGATCTGGATGTTAAACCCCTTTTTTATAGAAAACACCTAGAAGAAATATGATTCGAAAAATCAAATATAGTTTGTACTTACTTAATTTATGTTATTGTGTTTATAATAAATCTTTTCGTTATTTTATAAATAGCTTAATGCAAATTAAAACAGAAGCAAAAAGTTATTTTTAACTGTATAGGTACAGTTTCGTTTGGTGCCTTATGGTCGCCGAAATTTCGTCATACAATAATAAATAATTCATTAAACAATTTGGTTTTCTGTCGCAGGTGTCGCTATCATTATTATTAAAATTAATGACAGCTGACAAGCTTCATTACAAAGGGTCGTCACCTTATTGCTCCTATTGTATGTACGAATTTTTACGAACAAAATGAAATAACGATTTGCTTTTTATTTTTTTATTTAGATTTTAGGTATTTTGTATACAGTAATCAATAAACCTTCTTATTTAAGCTAAAACCGCTAGGGTTAGAAACTTTAAATCTCATAAGTGGGATCATCATCATCTCTGGATTTAGAAGGATTAGGGTAAATTTCGGTTCATTATTTCACGTACTAGAAAGGATTATAACAATCAATACCAAACAATATTGGCTTCTATTGCCCACAAAATTACAGTTATTCTAAAGTAGGTATCTTTGTTATCAAGATTAAACTTGATAATTTTCATTCCATTAAAGAGCGAGTAATATTACTTAATTAAAACGATTTTATTTAGGAGATTATTGACAAGTGCAGTTAAGAAGATAGCATCAAAACGTTTCAACTGATAAACTAACTGCAAAAATTTACGCATGTTTTTCTTAGTTATTATATGAATGCATTTAATATTTGCTTATCTTATCTGCTTGTATCTAAAACATTTCCAAAAGCTATGCTGTAATTTAATGTAACGATAAGCGTCTTACAACGTTCCGTTTTATGTTTACTCCGGGAATAGCAAGATAAAGGCCAATTTCCAGGACGATAAAAAAGCAAACAAATTTCGTAGCGTACTTAGTTAAAAGAGCCGGTGATGTTTACGGCCCATTTGCGTGATGTGTTGGAAACTGTTGAAAGTCAGTACGTGCTTCGATCCTTTTTATTTATGCTAGCAAACAGACCACGTACAAAATATACGTGACATTCACGTGAAACTAAACGTCATTGTCACTGCCATTGAAGCACTGAGGTCGTATACAGTTAGTCAAAACCTTTTTCTAGTTCCTTATTTAGAATTGGAACGCGTGTTCCATATTCATATTTCGCGCCAAAGTGAAAGAGTTCCAACTAGGATAGAAAGAAAGGAAATTGAAATGTTCTTCGATCGGAACGTCTCTCTGCGTTTGGAGCTATATCGCTCTGACATCCCTATTCAATTACTACCGTAGAGAATTTTCGATAATATTGCTCGTTCAAATAGAATCGTTAATTCAATTTAACCTGAATGACTTATCAATTTATTTTACATTGTGCTTTTGAAAGCTGTATAACGTAACTTTAGGAAGGATTCACAATTTGACCTAATAATCTCGGGGGTAAACCGTAATTATTAATGCACAAGGGTAGCTCACACAGGCGAAATTTCAATTATATTTTAGTTCATTCAAAGGTTACATTCTCTAACGTTTTACTTTTTAAATGTCATTAAATGGTGTTGTTAGTCGAGGTCACAGCAAGCATGTTTTGTGGGTAATTAACCTTGTGAAAGTCAGTGTACCTGAGTGCTAGTACAGGCTTTAGTTAAGACGATGGCACGGTTAGGCTCAATTCTTAATTTTCCTATGACAAGATCTGCTGCTTTGATGCATGCTCAATAAAATAAACTTTAATTTTGTTTCGTTTAACTTTAACTTACCGTAACTGTTAACATTTTTATATACCGTAAAGCTTTTTCCGAATCATAAACTGCATGCATATATTTTTTTGATGGAATGACTAAAGCTAGGCATAGTGAAATTATTTTACTGAAATATCTCTTTTAATATTAAATGATACGCAAGGTATTACTAGACTTTTATTGTTATTTTTACTGTAGATACTAGCTTACTAAATATTATAAACTCGGATATGCCTTTTTAATATCAAAATTGTTAATTTACAACAATTGCTAGATGAAAGTTGTTTAAATTAATTTAATGAAAAGGAATTAGAAGTAGCAGCAAGTTGCCCATTGTTACTTTTACAACGTATGTTCCAAAAACTACTTTTGCCTATCTCTTTATGTGAGAATTTGAGTAAATTATCAATTTATGTGACTCAAAGCTTTCTTTATACAGCGCCAAAAATTAACTTTCAAGCAGTGATGCTAAGAGTTTACCAAATTTTGAACCTTAATATTTCATAATTAGCGTTTATTAAATTTCGATTGTAAGTTAAATGTTACAGTCGTTGTGGTAATTTCCACAGTTGCAATAGAAACTTATAGACCCGTATGACTTATTGTGGAAAAAAAACTGGTTTAGAAAATAGGAAGTCTAGCACGGAAACAAGTCGGACAAGAGCCTTTAGTTACCTTGTCCACGTTTGTGCTAAATGTAGGTAGATATTTTAATTTGGTTTAACTGTACTATGAATGCTAAGCAATCTTTTTGCTATCGTAAAACAAACCCTAATGCTTGTTAATCTTTTCAATATATGTAGTATGTATTTCAAGAATGTTTGTGAATCTTTTCATAATTAGTATGAGTATATATATCAAGTTTAGCGTTTGTTTAGCTGAAATATTATGTGCACATGTATTTTGTTAAAGTAAAATGTCTTGTTACTAAAAATGAGATGATACCATTTGTATGTTTTAAATATTTCGCCACAAAATACAGCCATTCCGAAACTACCAACAAAATAAAATCTAATAATACAAGCATAACTCACGAAAACGCCGGCATATAAGAAATGCTAATATAATGTATTCTATAAAAAGATATGATATTTTATATAAAATAACCTAGTGCTGTGGGATATGAAAACATTTTTGGATATTCTCCAGAGGTTTCTATGTAGGATAGAGAAGATATTTTTAGTTCATAGCAGTTTTGGGTTCTATAATTACGTATGTTTTGATTTTACTTATTTAATACACATTAATAAAGTTTACGAATTTCGGCAAAGTGCACGTAACATTAATGTATAATTATCTAAGTAAAAGATCCTCTTGTTGATGGACAGTATTTTCGGCGTGTTTAACTAATAAGCTACTCTACAAGTCACGCACTAACCACACTAGAAAAGTAAAAGTTGCAGAACTTTGGCGGGTCGCGTAAAAATAAAGGAAAGTTTAACTCGACAAGTAAATGTGGGCTAATGTGCAGAACATGTTGAAAAGGGTCAGGCTAAAATTGAAGTTTTTGTTCATTCGCTACAGTCCTTTTTAGAAGCTACAAAAAAATACAAATAACCTCTAATAAAGAAAGTGTAATTATTAATATTAAGAACGGAATGGAAATGTAGGTATCTGGTAATATAAGAAGGCAAATCTTTGGGCTAAATAAGGTGAAAGGAAAATCACTTTTTTATCGCGTACTTTTTGTTTTTTTTACAAAATATATCTGCTATTTATTCAGGTATGTATGAACCTGTGTAAGTACATAAAATAGGCTACACGCTACGCACAAGTATATTACCCATTTTATTTAATGATACATTTATTTTCAACGCAAAATCTGAAACAGCGAACCGCGTGTACATTTATGCCAAGTATGTTGTGGTCAACCCGGGTCAGACAACATTTTGTGTGATGTTTTTACTTTTATTTAATTTCGTTTTAAAACTCTGTTTAGCCATCCTCGTTTTATTGTTTTTGGGAATGAAAAACCCGCTTTGCCACTTATAAACGTAATCTTTGTTAACTGAAAGGCTTGTACGTTTTATAATGAGAATAATACATTTTGTCGCAGTTTGTCGCAATATTTTCCGACACAATGCCAAACAGTCGGGGGGAGGGCGAATGATAATAATTTGAGCCGACGTGAGTCATTTTTTGCTTCGGTGTTGCCAATATTTGTCAATTTGACTAAAACGCGGACGGGCGGAGTTCGGTTAACGGTTGAACATCAGTGGTACAGCATTATTTGACTCCATTAAACATAGTCTGTAAAACGAAATTGAGCAATTTGTATCTATTACGGATGTTTGCCACCTGAGCGTTTCCCGCCTTTAGGGATACAAACTCCGACTATGGAGCTCACGTATCGAGTGCTTCCCTTACACGGTAGGTGGCGAATTATTATTAGTACTTTCAGTTCATTGAACTGATACCGTTAGTTGTTTTACGCATTTAGCTCTCACCGGCGTAGACATGACACAAATAATAATCGCATATCAGTTACCATCTCTTATAAATAGGATAGCGGTACTATCAATGGGACTTGCCAGTCGTAAGATGTTAATAACCCGTATGGTTGTAATATTACGTGGTTAAAGAGAAAAGCAGTAAATAAAGAGTTGTATACCGCATTATCATTCAAACGCGACGTTGCGCGTATCCGCTTTGTTTCGCGCGTTTTTTGCGTCCGCCATCTTGTCAGTGTTCCTGTGAGCGCGCGAATCTCGTTTGATGATAAAAGTGAAAACATTAAACTTTAACGACATTCTTTTAGTGGTTAAAAATCATTGCAGCTACAATAAACTGTTAATAAAACAACCTAAATATGTGGTTTGTGATTTCATAACTTCATTGATTCATTGATTTCGAATATCAGTTCCAACATTACCATAATACAACATTTTAACAAAATAAAAACAGGTACACGTGTTTCAAAACTGTCTTTTCACAGCTAAAGATACTGATCATAAATAAGTTAAGTGCAGTTATCATTTCGAAATAATTTCTAATACGACCAGTTAGTCGGGGGGTCAGATTCTAAATTATTCGAAATTCTCACGAGACGAGGTATTACGAAACTAGGGGCCGCCGCTGCGTCTTAAGTTACTGATTCGTTAACTTAGTTGTACATATTGTATAACCTACGAATAACAAAATACACCTAAATAACCACGATAGTTTATCCCCCTTTACATAGGGATAAAAAGGATATGGTTCTGTTTATAAAGGATACAAAAACACTCACGCTCTGTTTATGTAAGTCAACTTCGTAAATAAATATCAGCGTCCCATTTTAATAATCGAACCTAGAAAAGGTCCCACGGGCTTCCCAAAAGGATTCATAAAGTCCTCAGAAAAGAGGCCCGAGTCCCCAACCCTAGTTGTTTGTCTTGAAAGTTGAATGACCTGTGTAGCCCACTACAATTTATGTAAACCAGGCATTTCTCACGTAGTTTCAATTCGCTGGAGAAAGAAAACCTACGTGATCGGCTTGAACAAGTCTGATAGTACGACAGTATTGGAGTAGTATACACTGATAGCTAATGCTTACGGCATTACGCGTGCCGACAGCTTTCTAGAACTGTCTAGAGGAACAAAGCAAATAACTTAATAATATTCAAATTGTAATACTAATAATAATGAGCAAAAGAAGATTTCAAAAAATAAAACGGAAATTGGAAATCCTTATTCCATTAAACGAACAGCATAAATGATTTACATAAAAAAACGATCAGACTCGTTGGATAGACAAAGAGTTTTTTATGTAAAAATGGTATGTAAGCACTGGGTCTTACTTACACTGATTTGATATGCAGAATTAATAAAATACAAAAAATACTAATGCTATGCTGAACAAACGTAACACAAAAAAATCCTTACTTAAAACAAATATTTACATAACACTGCATAACGCTGTTAAGATATCACTAGCTTCTAATTATTTTATTACATAAACATTTACAAAATCTCTGTACGTTATATAAATATTCTTGCCTCTAATTAAAGAAAATAATACCAGAACCAAACGCATTGGGCAATGTTTTTGGCATTCTGCAATAGTGTGGGCAATCATCAGCGAGTTATTCAGGACAATAAGTTTCTTCGCAGCGCCCGCGCACCCAGGTTGTTGATTTCAAACTGGTTCCGACACCAACCAGCCGCTTTGTATGTCACGACGCATGTAGCAGTAAATCAGTTGAGGACATTTATATCAACTACACCGCTTGTGTCCGTAATAGACGCAGGTAAACTTAGCATTAGAATGCAAAGTCGAAAAAAATCCTACCTGCATTCTGCAATGAATGAGTCATAGTACCTATCCTAAATGTTTTTTGTTTATACCTGCCTTTGAAATTGCGTTTTTTGTATTATGAACCTTATTTGACAGGTACACCGCTATATGAGTAATATAACTCCTATTAAGTGAACCTCTTTGGTTTTATGCCTGTGACGTACCGATCTTCTTTTGTTTTTCATTGGTTGTCAAAGACACACGTCTTGCTCCAACTCTGTGTCACGTGAGCCATTTAGTTTTATTATTGTGAACAATTACTTCTTGGATTTATTTGTATTTCTGTTAATAATATTTTAATAAGTAAACCGATGTTATTTTCTGACGTTATTTATTTAATTTGCTTCCTATATCCTCTCTAAAACTACAGTATTGAACATTTGAGTCCTTCTATGACGGGTAAGCAGTGGAAAGGCAAAACGTCTTTGATGTTTGCTCGAGAAACACGAGTCGATAAACTCTAGCGATTGCGATGACTTTGTGACTTGCGTAACTCAGTAAATATGCTTAATAGAATGTATTTACGTAATTATATCGTTTTTTTAGAATATGTATTAGTGTGAATTTATAGAAGTTATGTATGATTATACCATAATGCATGATTGTTAGATCATGTTATTAAAAGTCACACGTTGATATTATCGAATCTAGGATTAATTAAAGTTGAACCATGAACAAATATTTATTTTAAATTTCCTGAAATAATGTTGGTGGGAGATAATTTGGACCAGATCTCAAAAACACAACAAAAAAACTAAAAAAAAATTAAACACGAAGCGCAATTCATAGAAGTCCGAAATATTGATGAGCTAAAACGTACCTTTACGTGAATACGTTCAAATGAACGTTGATACCCACTATGCAAAACTTTAGGGAATTCCATAGCGCACGGTCTGAGCTACAATAAAGCTTTTAACACAAGGCCAACTGGTTTTCTATTAGCACGTTTTGTATTCCTCTAAATGAGCTGAAGTTTATTCTTATTTTAACAGACTGAATAGCAGAAATTAAACTTGCAAACAGATGTTTCTTTGTTTTTTTTAATCATTATTAATACAAACATACCGCCAGAGTTAGTAAAAAAGAGTGAAGGATATACACATATATTTAACTGCAATGTAAGCAAAATCCTGCTACGCCTATTAATTTGATTAGCTCCCTTTATGTAACATCAATTTACCAACACGGCATACCTATATTGCTACCATGTAGGAAAACTCGGTTCTACAATGCATTTTAGCTTAGGGAAAATAAAACAGCATCGGCTGAGTCGAATGGTTCAAAAAGCGTACATTCTGTAAGGTCAGTGAATGGGACTAACGAACGAGTCAGCGCCTCCTTGCCTTGCTGCCTGTTACTACCCCTTTTATAAAGGCGTACAGTACAACAAAAGAGAAGCGGGCACCCAGAAAACATTCAGCACTCAATTTTAGTACATTTCCGTGTTTAGCGCCGAAGTTTCGAGCAACTTTTTGTTGGGTTTTATATTCGCCGCTTTGTGTTTTACGAAAAAATCGTTTGCTGTATACATTATTCAGTATTTTGAAGTTATAGACGCGGGTCACCGAGCATTACGCGACTGGGAATCGAACCCAGTCAAAATTAATAAATTAGCATTCTAAATGCAAAACTAAAAGTAAAAAATCTCAATCATTATTTAGTAGTTAGAATTCTAAAAAAGATTTCACTCTTTACTGACTCAGTACTTTTTTGTTTGTAGTAGTTATAAATCTAAAATCAATCAATAGTCAATAAATATGTACAATAAGTATATTGGCAACAATACACACATTAGAGACGGGTCTAAGTTATGAGTCATATACTCATCACCTTGCAGAGGTCAAAAAGGTGAGGTCACAGCTATTACAAAAGTCGTTTTTATTTTTAAATAACGTCACCAGGAAATCGACCGTTTATTAAAACGGCTACAATCCAATTTGTCGTTTATTACATTACTCACGATTCGCCGTCAACGTTGATAAACAAATTCGGGGTTTACCTGAAAAATAAAAATAAAATATCAGTCAAAATGAACTATCATGTTCACTTTAAAATAACAGCAAACAGTATTGCTATTTAATTGCATTGTGTAATTAGATCTTTGAATACACTAAAAACTTGAGTCTTCATTGAGTCTTCCTCATCTGAATTCATTGTTATTTCGGTTTATCAAATGCTAATAAACCCATTAAATAAAAATAATAATTTCCCAATCACCACTAATGAAAAAATATAGAAACAAAAAAGTAATGTTTTGTACAATTCACACGTCGCGGTCCATTAAATGGACGTCGCTAATTGAAAAGGATCCAATCCACAACAACCTAGTTTTGAGATATACAACTTTTAAGTTCAAAACGTAATTCTTCTTTTATTTTTAACTTTAGCGCATAAACTTTAATCATTATAATTGGCTATTTGTATTATATTTTAGTTGATGTACTTCTTATTTTGTCATGTATAATATTTGTTTAGATATTTACAAAATATGTGGATGAATCCTTTTCGATTAAACACCATTTCAATGCGCCAAGTCGTTTGATGTATTCATCAAAAAAGATCCAAACCTGGAAATAGCGAAAAAACTTATATTATTTAATAACTAAAAACTTATTTAACTAAGATTAAACACAATTTTTGCATAACTCCTCATTTGCTAATAAGTAAATACATTAAAAAAAAAATCACATATAAAATGTTTCAAAGTAACAAATTTAGGTTTGTTATTCTCAATCACATTAATTTATGGTAAATTTGCTAAAAAGAACAAAATTGCCACATAAACATTATCAAAAACCACCTTAACTTAAAATCTATTAAAAATCCTGAGATTATCATTAAGTAAAATAATCTTAAATCTTTTAAAACGTTCAACCATCAACATCTAATGGAAAATCTAATTCACCATAACCATCGACATCATCGCTAATATTTTTGTTTCCTTTTTTTAATGTTTTATAAAAAGATAAGCAATCATTTGGAATTAAATCAAATGAAGATTTCAAGTCATCCAATTTTGCTTAAGGAATTTCCTTCCCATCAGGCCACAATGTACCTAATCTTCTTCTTTAATGATAAGCTCAGGATTTTTAATAGATTTTAAGTTAAGATGGTTTTTGATAATGTTTATGTAGGAATTATTGTTCTTTTTTATTTATTTATTTTATTTACAAATTTATGTATCTACACATAATTAAACACATAAAAGGACAAACTGATTACAAAAAAGAAGTAAATACAGAGGTTCTGCTTATTCCAAAAACGAAATCTCTTCCAGCAGACCTGTAGTTGAAGAAGTGGTATGGAAAGCAAATTTTACGTGAATCTAATGTAACACCCAGGTTCTACTAATGTAACATCGGTGTACCATTAAGAGTGACGGAAGGTAAAGAAGATGGATCGATACGACTGCCGATAACTAAGGCTTGCGTTTTTTTAGGGTTAAGAACCAGACCAAAGGACAGAGCCCAGGTACGGATGCTTTCCAAATCTTCAATAATAGATGGTATGGCGGCATCAATATCGGAAACAAGGCAATGACGGTATATTTGCAGATCGTCCGCATTAAGGTGGAATTTGGAAGAAATGACATGGGACACAGAGTTTATGAATATGGAAAACAGTAAGGGAGAGAGGACACCACCCTGAGGCACACCCGCAGTAAGGTCAGACCATTCCGAGTAAGACGCATTAAGGCGAACACGCTGCGAGCGGTCACGAAGGTAGGAATCGAACCAGGATAAAGCAGGAGATGAAATATTCAAGGATTTAAGGATGCCAAGAAGGACGTCCAAATCGACAGAGTTGAAGGCATTACTGAAGTCAAGCAAAACGAGTATTGTAAGGGATTTATTTTCCATTGCCAAGCGAATGTCATCAGTCATGTTAATGAGTGCTGACACGGTGCTGTGGCCAGGACGGATGCCGGATTGTAAAGGGGAGGGAAGATTGTGGGAAGAAATAAATGATGATAACTGGCCATGTATCTTTGGAAAGAAATGGAAGAATGGAAATTGGTCGGAAATCAGCTGGCGTAGTTGGATTAGGTAATTTGGGCAAAGGAATAACGTCAGCGTTTTTCCAGGAGGAAGGAAATGTAGAAGAGGATAGAGAAAAATTAAGTAGGTATGTGAGTAAGGACGGGAAGAAGATGTAGAAGGAACATTTTTGAGTATAGGTAATCATGACCTGCGGCAGTGGAGCTTATAGACAAAACTGCCTTTTTGACGTCCTCCTCTGACTGAAAATAACAAATAAATAATTTATGCAAATTGTATACAATAAATCTATAGAAATTAATTTGATACTAATTGTATGTGTAATTAATACACTATAATATTGATCTAAAGCGATTCAAGTGCTTTATTCCTGTCTCGATATTTAATATTGCCTTTAATATTGCACAACTTATTTCTTCACAACGATCTAAGTAGCATGGATCGTCTGCGATATTTAAATAAACATCATTTAAAACAAATAAATAAATCACCGATAAGGATCCAAGTAGCATGGATTGTTTTCGATGAAACACTTAGATAGAGATCGTATTATACCATGTAGCTTGAAACGTTTTCAATATTTGATTTTCCCCTAAATTGTAAAATAAGTCAAAATCAAGTGCTGTGGAACCTTATCATTGAAAAAAAAAAGTAGGGCTGCAAAGATGTGGGTTGGTAACATATAGTGATAAAAATAAGAAAAACTTAACTTTTGATATGGCTGTTTTCGTGAGATGATAGAACGTACTGAGAGGAGTACTTCTGTATACTCAACTCATTTTTGACTAAGTTGTGGGTTGGATCCTTCTCAATTAACGACGTCCAAATGTAATAAATACATTATTGATAGATGGATATTGTTAATTCAGCGCATTTTTGCACAAATTATCATAGTTTTGCAATACGCTGACTGCTAAATACACTGCTGACCTTCGGATGTTGCAAAAGTTGCAAATTTTACTTCCGCCAAAGTCAGCATTATACACAAACAAAGTTATTAAACGTTTTTCATATTCAAATGAGATATGGAATTTATTCGTCCACGCTTTTCTAAAAGCGGCAAGAATTCATAAAATATGACTATTATTTGGATAAGATATTTTAAACTTGATTATTTTATCCTGAATACGATATGATTTTCGTTCGGTTTGATTTTGATGCAAGTTAAATATTTTTGATTGATCAAAAAATGAATAAATGTGAGGCAACGTACCAAAAAATAGCTACTGTTGAAAAAAACTGAATTAATTGTTACTAATAAAGAAAATATAAGAATAAATCATTCAAAAGGAAAGTAAAACCAATCAAACAATGATGTAAATTTTCTTTGATATTTTTAGTAGTCACTGCATGTGCCACTGTACCAGGATATCAGGACAATCGCAGAGTTTATGAAGTAATAAGCGGTGGCTCGCGAACAATGCCTTTGATCGGCTGTATGGAAGCTCACCCTAGCGCGGTGCGGAGGTGTGGTCGCTACTGTGTTCTAGCTTCACCGCTGCATACTAGGGCTAACTCCAACATTTACTTACATACAGATTTGAAAAAATAAAACCTCAACCTGGTTGGTTACACTAGCTTAACTTATAAAAGCCGGCTTAATCAAATCGAGACCCCATAAGGTTAACGCAGCAAGTCAGAATCCCTGACCAATAGAGATATTTCGTTAGTATAATAAACCGAATTTATCCCCGGCCTGAACTCGTAACCTTGATCTTATGACAGCCCTAAACACAAGTTACGAGCAGGATTGCTGTGGTTGACAAACTTAGGTAATCCGGGCACATCGCGTACACTCTACAGCGCATGTTTTTCATGTATGACTGATTTTATGAAGAATTTATGATCAGTTTTTTGTTGGCGAGTGTTTCTGCTTTAGATTCTGAAACGGAATTGTGCATGGAAACATTGAATCCATGTATTTTAACAGGTATTTGGGCGGTGCAAAGCTCTTTTGATCTGCTTTAGGTTAGCATGAAGCCTCTTGGAGGCTGCGGTTAGAGGTGGAAAAGGCCGGATCGTGGCTTTAAAAATGTCTATGTTCTATTTGTTTCAGATTTTTTTATTTGCTTCAGATTTAAACCTTTATTTCTGTAAATAGTACATTGTAAAAGTCTCTACGTGCGTTCCAGTTCAACTATCAGAAACCTTAAGAAAAACGTTTAGTGTTTAATTATGATCTATACAAAATTACTTTACATACTCAGTAAGGTATTAAACATTTTAAAGAAATTCTCTCTCTACGTTTACCATCAAATATTCAAATGGCCTCAAAGGTTATAATAATTATTCAATTTCGTTTCTAAACTTTTCAAGCATATAAGAATATGCACGATCTTGGTTTGAATTTTTAATGAAATGAAAAATTGAATTTCTCCTTTATGAAAACACGAGCTTGTGTTTAGAGAGCTGTGAATATTATATGTAATAAAATGACTTAATATTCTGTTCAGTGTTTATTTTCTCTTTTATATTCATATTATTCTCTTGAAGTACGATCATAGTCAATCACCTTTTGACGTAACTAGCTTGTGACTTTAACTACGCAAAAAAATTACTATATCATCATTTATTGACACAATTTTCAGAGTAATAAAATAGTTAATCCTTTCTTTAATCATAAACCATGGAAGTGCTCGCAAAAACAAACTACCAGGAACTAATATGATTTTCTTTTGAAAAGTTTATCTTAATCCAGAGTAATGAATTCTGTCTAATTAACTAATCTTGTCTTGAAATTAAGCTTCTTTTACTTTCGGCTGTTATAACAAAGAATACTTTAAAGTGTTGTTTTACAAAACTTTCTAAACACGTATTTTTATAGCAAGTGGTCAGACCAGCCTTTGTATTCTATCTTGAAAAGAGCCCCTTTTTAAAGAAAAGAATAGTCGGCTATATTGTTTATTATTCTGTTAGTGGCTCTTGGATGGACGTAGAATTATAAATGTACGTTATTACCCCGATATAAGGCTCGAGAAATTCCTGCAGAGCTTTGGCTGCCAAAGAATCTTAAGCTTCATAAGACCGCCTCTCTATTTGTGAAAAACCAGGCTATAAGAGTTCGTAATTTAAATGTTATTCGAAATACAAAATATATTTTTTATTCGTATGTCGACCGCACCTATACAACCTTGTTTCCAACCAGCTAGTAATTTCAAAAGAAAACAATGATTTGCGTGCGACTTAAAGACAAATGCATAGGTGTTACAATGTTTAATATCGATTACATTACAACTAGTGGTAGGTAAGGTGTAACTGGATTGTTGTATTGCTAAACTAACAGTATTGGCGGTCGATTTCACGATACATTTCGTAACGAGCGTTCAGTCTACCGCCATTGAAACTGACTTACTTTGACACTGAATAGTTTTTTTTTGTTTACCGATTTATTTTTTGTTTTAATTCGTGATCTTACGTTCTGCGAATTAAGACACCAGTCAGAACTAAATTTAAAACAATTTCACTGTTTTTTATGTATTTTTTTAAACTAACTGAACTTGCATGATGTTGTTAAATCCATCTATTAAACACAATATTTTATATGCTCAAACTGCAACCGACTTCAATCTCCGGGTAAACGTTGCTATGTTTCTCCACTAAACTTTTAAGAGCTGTAATGTTTCCTATTTTCCTAAAGTAGTTTAATCTTGGAGGATAATGAAAAATTTCATTGGACCTAAACCAGTTTCATCCGGTTTCAGCCAGCCAAGGCCCTAGGAATTTCCCATAGGAGATGCGGTCTTACTCTCTTGTACAGCTTATTTATATTCTGTGAACTATGTTTTGGTTAACATTACTTTGTTATTTATTATTATATCAAGACGTTGTTTATGTAACCTATTTTGACTGAAGTATATTGTTACAGGGATTGATATTAAAAAAAGTAAAGCAGAGCTTTAGTTCACTCTTTAATTTAACATTTTTTAAATAATAAATAGTAAGCAAACGAGCATGCGGGTCACCTGATGGTAAATGATCACCGCCGCTCATGACTACCCGCAACACTGGGGTGTTGGGGGTGTGTTGCTGACATTTAAGGTAAGGGAATACACTCTCAACTTGAAGTGACATTTTTTAGACGTGAAATTTTTGGTTTCGTATTCCACCAACATAAAATATTTTTGTGGTTCTTATAAGTAAAATTTAATTTATTTTAGACTGAACAGAGCAATGAATTAGTTTTTTCTTTAAATATGATTACCTACGACCTCAAATAAAAAATAATTGACTGTTTAAATTATTTGTCATCTGCTTGCTTTAATTATGTATTGTTAATAAAAGTGTGGGCATGTTTTTTTAATAGGCATGATGACAGATTTTGAAAAACTGTTGTATCATATTCAGAAATATATACTTATTGTAAAAAATATCATATTTCGGAAAAAAAAGCATGATTTATATGAAAAAAATCAATTTAAAATTTTATGTTTAAAATTCCCACCAAAACGCTCCAAAGTGTCATGGCGTCAATTTTGACGTCACTCTTGAGCAGTGTTACCAACTCGAATTTTTATAAATCCTTCCGTACGACTCTAAAAGTTGGTAGTTTCTGACCAAACTCAATTCGAAAAGTAGGTAGATCTACCAACTTCTTTGTTTCAAGATTTAGAAGGAATCTGCACGGTCGTATAATATCTATAACCGATTATTTTAGTAAATATAAATTATTTTTCTGACTTTTTTTAAAAAAGCAATAAGAAAAAACTAAATTGTTAATTTTTAGAATAAAAACAAAATAAAAAAAAATCCCATCCCACTAATTTACCCCCTAAATTTGGGGGGAAAACCCCTAAGTTGGGAACCATGCTCAATAGTGACGTCATTCGCTCTGATTGGCGTTCAGAATATCATGGCGGACTGTAGTATTTTGTAGATTTATTTTTTAAAAATATTAATTAATCTCGCTTTAATTATAATAATACCTTGTTATTTTTAATATTTTATTTACGTTTCATTAGATGGTAGCATAATTTTTGTGTATTTTATTCACAGTCATCATGCCTATTTTCTATTACAACATAGGTACAATGTGGCGTAGGATCACACACATTTTTGGGCGTACGAATTTAAACCCACTCAGAGAGTATTTCGACATGAACAGAATTTTATTAACTGCATTACTATCTTAGAAGCGGAGGTATATTTACTATAGTATTTTTGCTAGTAGCTGGTTTGGCCTTTTGAAATATATTTTTTTTGTTGTTTTTAAAGTAATTAAAGAGGTATTTTTCTCGTTAAGCTCCCCAAAATTTTATTAAAAGTACGTGCTCTTCAGTCAATTATTTATTTATTTGGAAAGAACTCCTATTATTAAAATAGTTAATACTAATAAACGTCTGGATTACTACACCAGCTGTGTGGGCTAATCACAGCGCAAACCTATATTCAATACACCTTAAACCCTAAATAATAAAATTGTTTATTTAAGACCAACAAATTAATATTCATAATAATTATACTTTAAATATTCAGATAAGTCGGTTCGTGTTGTCACTACTGCATTTTTGATCACATTCCATGCGCCCGCGCCGATATAGAAGGCCGTTCGGTGAAGGGAACTATCAGCTTTTGTCTTCTGAACCTACCTAGAAACTTATTATACTATGCGGTGTAAATAATAATAGGTTATTGTAATTCTGTAGAAACGTGTGTTTTGCAGCCGTTTTTTCTGTTCTTGAACGTAGGTGCAAGTCTGAGCGCTGTTAAGAGATTTCGATATTCTTGTATATTACCAGCAGTACATGTTATGTTTGAAAAAACTGGGATGTTGTACAAATCTATCTAAATTTTAATGTAAAGTAACTTGTATTGATAGTTTTAAAGTTATTGTTGAGTGTAGGCAATGACATGCGCAAAGGCAGACCCATGCAAAAGACTTCAACGCGTTCATCGTAATTGAATTTATTTATTTATTTTTATTTATTTGTTGGATAAACTACAGAAATAAACTAACAAAAAACATAATTTGGTAACATTAACATAGAAGATATAATGAGCTTAAATCCTAGGGGTTCATCACAAAGAACATAAAAATTACATCAGAGAAATACAGATGGCGTTTATACAATGTTTGTGTTCCTTTAGGTAAGATAAAATTCAGAATGTAAAATGAAAATAAAAATATGAGAAAAAGAAGTATTAATAAGGTTTAGATTGATACATAAATATAATATATATTGTGTAAATAAATAAATATAATATATATTGTAAATAAATATATAAGTATAATATATATATTAAATAATAAATAATACTACTGCTATAAATGTAGTTGTAATTTTTTTGTAGGTAAATTAAGTATATTGTTATTTATATTTTATTGTAAAAAATATTATAAATTGTGCTTTTTGAAGTTGAAACTTTTTGGTTGAAAATATCAAATTTCGCAAAGTTCGTATTATGGTTCGAAAACATTTGGTAAAAAGGGGCTCGTCTTCCAGCGTTAGTTCTTGTAAATGGTAAGTAGAAAGTGTCTGATTTGTTGCGGTTGCTTTTAGGCAGTGGTACTTTTAGCTGAATTGAGTTAGTGAGATCTACACAATCATACCTGTCATTACAAATTTTAAAAAGAAACATTTCAGCAGCTATAGATCGACGTGAGTCGAGTTTATCAATTTTGTATGCAGTTAGAATGGTGTGGTACGAAGAAACCGAATTCGTTAGTCTGCGGTGTATTGCTTTTAAGGCCTTTTTTTGAATCGCTTCTATTTTATTTATGTAAATATTATAGTAGGGGTTCCATATTATTGATGCGTATTCTAAATGTGAACGAACTAATGAATAATACAATGTTTTATAAGTTAAAAGTTTTTTAAAGGGTTTGCTGGTCCGCAAAATAGACCCTAACATTTGGTATGCTTTGGTACAAATGTTATTTATATGTATGTCAAGGGTTAATTTTTCATCTAGTGCTAATCCTAAATCACGGACTTCTTTGACTTGTTGGATATTATGACTACCGATGTGATATGTAAAGTTGACTTTGTTGTGTTGTCGTGTAAATGTAATTTTTTGGCATTTTTCAGGGGCTAGCTGTAGTTTTAGGCTATGACAATAATCGTTAAATCGATCCAAGTCTTCTTGCATGTGTGCACAGTCTTGTGAAGATTTAATTTTTTTGAATATTTTGAGGTCATCAGCAAATAATAATATCTGACTATGGTGAAAACATTGTGCAATATCATTGATAAATATGATGTAGAGCAAGGGGCCTAGAATTGATCCCTGTACAACACCGGAAGTGACTTTACAACTTTCAGATTGGTAACCCCTGATAGTTACTACTTGTTGTCTGTTATTGAGGTACGAAGCAAACCATCGCAAGAGATTGCCACGTATACCATTGAATGCAATTTTTTTCAACAACAATATATGGTCAACTTTGTCAAAGGCTTTTCGAAAATCGGTATATATTGAATCTACTTGTGAGCCATCATCAAGAGCCTTAAATAAATAATCTGTGTATAGCGTAAGGTTAGTGACAGTGGATCTGGTTTTGACAAAGCCGTGTTGATGGTCATTAATTCTGTTTTTGATTTGACAGTATAATTTATCATGAATTAAGGTTTCTAGAACTTTAGGAATAGTTGATAGAACTGATATGGGACGATATTGTTTTATGTCAGTCCTAGAACCAGTTTTGTGTATCGGTGTTACGTATGCTAACTTCCACTGATCAGGAAAAACTCCTTCAGCGATGCTTCTATTAAATACAATAGATAGAGGTAAAGATAGGGCATGAGCCGTATTTTTTAGAAAGAATGGACTTAGTTTGTCAGGTCCGGGCCCTTTGGATATGTCCAGTTTAATAAGGGATTTATATACGTCGTACTGACTGAATTGTATATTGTGTATATTAGGAGATTCATTGTGGGATGGAAGTGAGTCGAAGTTGATGTCATTAATTTTTGTATCACTTGGTTCAAAAACGGAGCAAAAGAAATCGTTAAATAGTTGCGCGATTTCAGAGGGATTAGCTGTAGAAGTATTTTCCAAAGTCATAGTGCTTGGATAGTCAGAGTTGGTCTTTTTTAAAGACGCGGCGTATTTCCAGAATGATTTGGTATTATGACTTATATTTGATTCTATATAGTTGATATAGGTAATAAAACATTCCGATAGCATTTTCTTGCATCGTTTTCGGAGCAAGCTGAATTCATTGTAGTGTGGTAAATTTTTGTAGGTTTTCCATTTACGCCATATTTTGTTTTTTCTATTGAGGGTACTTATAAGGGGTTGGCTAAACCAAATGGGAAATTTATAATTGAAATATTATCAGTTTATATTTGAAATGATAATATTATGATAACGCACGTTTATGTTACTTTATAGAAGCCATAATATTATACTAATTTTAGAAAATATTTGTAACTTATAAAACAGAAAGACTATAACTAAAGTAGTATATTTTGTAATGTAAGTAAACCGCGTTATTTAACCTCCGTAAAGGTTTCTGTATATCATCTACCTACCAGTAATTCACACCAATATCACCCACCCAACTCACCACGTTTACTTTTAACCTTCGTCTCCCCATCTAAGCATATCAACACACATTCCTGCGACCTATATCACCGTGGCAACTACCAATACTTTTCGCGCATGCAATCTATACTAATATTATAAAGCTGAAGAGTTTGTTTGTTTGTTTGTTTGTTTGTTTGTTTGAACGCGCTAATCTCAGGAACTACTGGTTCGAATTTAAAAAATCTTTTTGTGTTGGATAGACCATTTATCGGGGCAGGCTTTAGGCTATATAACATCACGCTGCAACTATAAGGAGCGAAGAAATAATGGGAAATGGGAAAAAAACCGGGAAAAATTATTCATCCTTGAGGGCTTCCGTTGCGTGCACTGCGAAAACGGTTCTAGAAACCAAAAATATATGTATGAAAGAATTAAGGGAACTTTTTACCGCGGGAAAACTTCGCATTCCCACGGGAAACCGACTTCTACGCGAACGGAGTCGCGAGCGGCCACTAGTCCTTTATAAATTATAATACTATTGGGTCCGAGTTAGTCAGACCGGCATGCGGGCGGGTCAACTGACCGTTAGCAGATTCCACGCGACACCTAAATACAACGCGATGTGGGACGCATGCTAATTCAAGACTACTAGCTTGTTAGCGAAGGAAGAAGGTCACCGATGAACTGTGTAAGCAGATAAAAGACCTACAACTGGAAGAGTGGGGGGGGGGGTGATAATATTTAAAACAAACGACAGGCGATCGTTTGGAAGTTTTAGCAATGAGGTTTTGGTTAAATTGTAGCCTTTTTGGAGATACTTACCTACAAAATTGGTTGCTTTGATTAAAGTGTATACGAGTCGTTTTGTACCAATCAATCGTAAGACAGAAAGCGCTCCAAACGCATAGATAACATAGATAAATCATGTTACTAGGTTGTACCTAGGTTATGACCTAGGTGTCTAAAGTCGTTAATGTTATTTTACTTTGAAATGCCTAGAAATAAGTAAGCTATATGAATAATATAAAAATATTTTCTGTTAGTCAAGATTAGATTACTCTCAAATAAAAGTATCCGTGTAAATATTAATCTGAGTTTAACAACCTGTCTATTTAAAAAACCAGTTTCTTAAAATTTTCCCGATATTTATTAGTTTGAACTGACTTGAACTTAGCTATATTATTTTACATTCGTAAGTAATATATTATTGTGATAATTGTAGAAAGCGAAAGAATCACTTTCTATTTTCTCCTGAAATATGTGTTTAGTGGTTACTACGAAATAAAGTACAAAAGCACCACGTTTATCCATAGTAGCTAGGCAATTACTCTCTGATTTATACCAAATCCAAAAAATAATTGCTTTAACGGCAAAAACGACATTTCCCTTATACTTATAACTGGGTTTAACATTTATTCGCAATCTGGCAAAACCGATACAATATTTTTCTATTTGAGGCGTTATGTTTGAATGTAAACCAATTATAGATATTGGAGTTTTTATTTGAAATAGGTAAATATCAATCAACTTTATAAAAAACTTCCAACCTAGTCGCTTAATTTTTTTTGAATCGGAATAACTAACTTTTTCTTTAAATTTCAAATTGTTTAGTGGGAGAGGTGTATTACTTAAATAAATCAGTATTAATGGCCTAATGATCTATAAAATATTAAAAATTACATTGCATAATATTACAAGTTTCACATGCAAGCTAAGAATGTAGTTTGTGCAAATACATTTGCTCACTGATGGAAAGCCCAATGTAACTTTACTTAACTACTTCGGTTTAACAAGATAGCATTTGAACCTTCGGGATATAAATATGTGAAAAGAACTTTATTTCTTTTATTAGCGGTAATTTACCATTTTCATTAGCGTAGAAAATACAAAAAAACTAAAATATTATGACTATATTTTTAGGTTAATTTCGTGTAGGTATATTCTAAGATCGTTTTATTTAATTGAGTAAAACGAAAAACAGGATAAGGAAGGAATATACCTCTATTTTTAGATACATAATTACTTATTATACCTCCGTTACTTTCTTAACTAATCCAGATTAACTGACAAATTTATATTTTTCTTGGAAGAAACCTTTTAGAGGTAGAAGTTAATCTTCTTATCCTTTAAATAAATTAAACTTAGAAGATATTATTTCAATACTCTTTAATCCTATCTATCCGAACTAAGTATTTTTACAACGATGGAATGTCTAAATCGATTTATTTATCTTTGATAACCAGTTATGGAGAATCTAAAAGAGTCAATTTCTTTAAATGTAAATATCAAGGCTATAATTATATGGCGTGAGTAAGAAACTTGTCCTATGAATTAATAAGGAAACAATTATATGCGTACATTAGCTATAAAATCCTAAGTAAAACTTGTCACAGATTATTACTACTACTTAATATCGTTTTATTTATAGCTATAAGTCTTATATTATTTGCCTTTAAACCTGGAATATATAAAGTACCAACCTTATTTTATTCTTTAATGTATTTATTATAAAGTTCCCTCCAAAGCATTTTATAAGTCGTTATTATTTCTAATGCCTAGCAATGAGTGTGTTGAAAGTCGGCACGCGACTTCGCATACAACCGCGGTTCTAAATGACCTCCTTACAGGTTCCTAACGGGTTGGTAACCGTTCGAGGTACACTACACAACAAAGTAAACGACCCACAAGACTCGCTACAGGCTACGAGTAAACTTATACCATCGCTGTAAAGTGTATGCCTGTCTTCGACAGATGTATCATTTCGCGCTACTCAATCGTAGTTATATAAGATAAATATACATTCTGTTGGGTAAGTGTGAATTTATACATTTTGACGAAAATTCTTTTAAAATATTAATTGATTCTTGAATCAGTTACGCAAAGTGTTATTAACACACTTTGAAGTTTATTGACTTAAAATCACTCAACTTATGCTTTAGTTTCCTTACTTCAAATTAGCATAGCTACAATATTAATATTCGATGTATTAAATGGGTTTAGGTAACATAAATAATTTAATTCGTTTATTAATACGTGAACGTAATTAGTCGTTTTTTGAATCCTAAATTGAATCTTACTCTTCATTTACATCATACAAACATCAAGGTTATATTTTGCACATCGAAATTAGTATTTTATTATATGAGTGAAATACATGAATACAATTGAAATTATTTGCCAAATGACACGTTCGCTGTCATTTGTCCTTAATTTGCGCATTTGAGTTTAATCACGCACGTATTGTGATTTTAACAGAATTATGTTCGACGCCGCCGTGTCAAATAAGTAACATTATTACAAATTAGAATTATTTTTCCATCATGGCTTTATTATTTTTTATTTCAATTATTGTCTTGTAATACCAGCTTACTACGCATCTTTATTCTTATAAATACTTAGTTGTAGTTTAATAAAATATGAAATAGTTTTGATTGCCTTACTAAAATTGTGAAATTAAGTTTAATTGTTTATTCTGCAAGTTAACAATGCTATAACTTATTACAATCTTAATTACACAATCTGCTATTAATCTAATTAAATATATTAGCTCAGGTTAAGTCGTATTATCAAATTATAGTATGCAATATCACTTTATATAATTGAAACCAGTTAAAATCTTGCAAGTTGTATTAAAATTTATTATATTAACCAAGCTATTTATTGCGAAAAAAAAAGTTAGTGGCTTCTTAACTTTGTCACTGAGTGTACCTAACTTTACCTTTTTTTCCCTCAAAATAGGTACAAAACGTACAACTAATATTGAATTTAATAATAATGTAGGTTATCAGTTAACAATATTCTGGTGTACATTCATCACTGAAGTAATTTGCGATGTGATGAATCACATTTGTATGCATAGCGGCGCTGTTCATAGTAAAATTCGTACCACTTTCAATATTAAATTGTTTGGAGACAAGAGTATGCCAGCGTACTTTCACCCGTACTTGAACACTTGACGGAATGTTTGAGAAGGCACGCGGGGCGCGGCGGGTCAGGAAAAATGAAAAGATATTATTAAATAAAAGGATTTGTAAGACGAGAAATTTCGACTTAGTAACAAAAGGTGCGGATAATTATCGACGCTGCCTTAATGGCTTTAATTGCCTTTCTGGGTTCTTAAATGAGTTTTACCAAAGCCACCTTTTTTACGGTACCGCCAAAATTCTGCATTGACTTCGTATCACTAACGGAATCATTTTTTAAAGGTTTCTATGTGTTTTCGTATAGTGCGACGGTAATATGAAAAAATGTTTTAAATGCAATAATTTATAATAAAATATATGAACTTTGGTATGCACGTTTGGAATGTGAAATTTTATATGTGAACTATGTCATTAAATGCTGAAACTTTTATTTGTGAGTCTATTATGTTTCGGCCAATATGAATGAGAAAGTTGTCAAATGCTCCGCCTACGTCTATTATTTTTCTGGCCTTACTCTTTCATAGCACAAAATTTAAAATTATGTGTCTCATGGACAGTGATTTCGAAGTTTTTATAAAAGAGCATAATTCTTGGCACTTTATTTATTATTTAAGAACTATTATAAAAATTATATTGAGGTAAAAGCTGCAGACGTTTTGTAGTAAAAACGACGTAGAGTAAAAAATAAGTCTTATTAATTTAACATTCTTTAAGCGTATTCACAATGTTTTTTTTTTTTTTTTCTAATTCCGCAAGTGTTGCTGTGCTCAGTTTGCTAGAAAACCTAGTATGTAGTGGAACATCGTCTTGTAATTAGCCTGGCTGGTCACAGTCCAGCAGTTATGATTATCTTACCGGTTTGTTGACTAGGCTTCTTGCGAGCGCATTCTTGGCTATCGCGATCACCCACGTCCGACTTATGCAGCCCTAGTACTTTTCCTCCAAAGCACGTACGTTGAACGTTAGAATTTACTCAAATTGTGTGGTTTTTGTAAGAAAAAATGCGGAATTATTATTTCTACTTATTTCCTGTAAGACTGCATTGGCTTAAATTAGCTTTACGTTTGTTTTGGCGGATCATTTTTTGTTCTTTTCATATTATTCTATATTATTACTAAGTAAGTAAAACAAAAACAATGTTTCTAGTTTTGAAGTTATAAACACTGGAAAAAGGTTTTTCCAGTGTTTATAACTTCAAAACTAATAAATTAGCATTTATAATGCAAAATTAAAAGTAAAATCTCAATGTTTCTAGTTATTTCGCAACAGCGCGCCTTTGATTTTCAGAGAAACAAAATCAAAGCATAATACCGTTTCTTTTTTTCTTTGAAGAAGCTCTACCAATAATTACCGAGTTGCGAAACCGCAGCAGGTCTTGATTTATTAAAAATGTAGCTATACGCTTCTAAAAGAAAATCTAGAATTTGATTTAGTTGCTTGAACTTAATAAAAGCTTATAGTTAAAGTTTTTGATTACTACGATTGACATTGAACTGTATTTTGATAGCAACAAGAATCAAATTACTTTCAGCATGTGAAATGTGAGACGTTGAGGACCTACAACCGGTTTTCTCAGATGAGTCGTGCTCTGTGTCCTCGTTTGCTTCGTTGCTTTTATGAAAGCATATCTTTTAATTCCTTGAAAACGTTTGTGTACCTCTAAACTACCTGCCTGTTAAGTTGAATGTTTAAATTTAATGGTACCTGCATAAAAACACCGGACAAAACTGGCAATTCTTTAAGAATTTAATTTTAGTCTCAAGGTAGTCTTAGTCTCAAGTAAAGGCGGTTTTTAGGTCTCTAAATGCCAAAGATACAAATAAACAGCTCAAGTTCCATTGGCGTTGATGTCTTCTTAACTTTAATGTTATTTTTTTACATCACTTTTAACTGTGTTGTAGTCCCTGTAAACTAAAAACTAATTACCTAAGGAAACTTTTCATAGACTGTTGAAGACAGATTATAGCTTCGAACATTTACTTTTTTGAGTAATTAAAAAGTAAAAAGCTCCAACCTGTGTAAGTTTTGCAACACGACGACGTTGCCGTTTTTGACAGTTAGTATTTTAATGCTTGCGTAGTTCGTGTTCTTAACACATTATACTACATGGCTAGAAATTTGTACATATGATAGTTGGTTATCTGACTATGAATCTCGCAGAAGAAAGTTGTCAAACTGGCTAAAAGTGGTTGGAATTTTGGAGTGACGCGCACCGAGGAGTCTGACGGCGCACCCACCTGCTAACCGACACATCTGTACAAAAGTGTGTCAAACTCCACGATTGATGGTACTTTCACATCACCTTAGCACTAAGTAACGTACCTGTTACGCGCCGCTGCGCGCTCCGAGGGGTTTAAATCCGGTAAAACACTAGGGTTTTAGGGTTAGTGCACCCGCACTGTGATCACTTAAGTCACACACACCACACTTGAGTCACTAGGCAGGCATCGCGGGGCCGGTGCGTCCAAGTCGGCCGCCAGGTCAGCACTGAAGCGAGGCTTTCTTCGACCGTGCGCTCGCGCAGGTAACAAGAAACGCACACAAGCAAACGACGCTGTGTGAGTGCGCGTGGTTCCGTGGAAGCCTTAAGTTATTCAATGGCGGTAGTAAACTTACCAAACTGTCAGGATTTATTTGGTACAACGATAATATAAATTCTAGCACAACTGTAGTCAGAAAAGATTGCAAAGGTTTTGAAACTTATGTTTTTTATTAATAATATTTAAGTAGGTATCAATGTCTAAAATCTTAAAAGATTGTGTTCATTCATTTATTTCAATCGAATGAAAAAAAATGTGTGAAGTATTGAAACTTTGTTTAAAAGTTGAATACCGTAATGAAATCATTGAAACGTAATTTTTAAAACTTTTTCAAACAAGTTCTAGGAAATTACAATTCTAAGAATAAAATTATTTGTAAGTATCAGAATTAAATTGTTTTAATGCTTTGAATCTTTCTATCTACCTGTATCAAAAGAAATAAATTGTTATTACCATCAGTTGTAAAGGTTATTTTAATAGACACATTTGAATATAACAATTGAACATTTATCTTTTTGGTGCGTATCCTATATTTTGGTCGTTTTCGTTAGTCACTCAAATAAGGATACAAAATAACAACAGTTATTAATCGTTTTGACATCATCAGCATAAAATATGATTGACTTCATAACCCATACCAAGTAAGATTATTTTATTGCTTTCAAATGTGTGTACCGTAAAAGTAATTTAGACGACAACTTAGCCTTATGAAAAAAGTTTCATTGAATCTCAGTTGAAAAAGGTATTCATAGCTTTGCAGGTTATGTTTTTATGAACTAAAAAATCCGTTAAAATGTATAATTTTCGAAGCAAATATCAGTGCATGATTCTCTGCACTGCACTGATATTTGCCTCGAAAATTATACATTTTAACGGATTTTTTAGTTCACAAAAAAAAAAAAGTGCATGATTCTCTTACAACTTGGCAGCTTTATACTAGTTTACTTGGTTGAAATAAGATTCTTTGCTCTTGTTTGTGCTTTATTTTAAAATTCTTGTTTCTATTATAAAGTTTCCATGGGCGTCCACACGTGTTGGTTTTCATTTAACTGAACTCTCGACCAACACTTGTACAAAGATCGAATGAACTTTGAACATCTAAGTTCCACAATTACAAGTTTGAAGTTGCGCTGAAACTTGTATGAAACTTTTCAAACTTTACATCAATTTAATATATGAATAGAGATTTACAATTGCTTTTTACAAGTCAGAGCTTATCGTGCTGCGCTTGCTACTATATATCATCTTCTTTTCGGTTAAGTAAAGTCTTATTTTTTTGTATATCGTTGCCTGTGTTCTGGTCGCTACTAAGAGAAAAGTTAACGCTAAGAAGAAAGTCGTTGTATTACGATCTCTATTCGATGAGTGTAATAATTTATTCTAAAACACAAATCCAAAACATTCATAAAAACATTAATAACAAACATGTACTTTGCACTAATTACCCGGATTCACCAATTAGGTTAACTGCAGATTTGTGGCAACTTGTTACCTACCAGTTGTTAATAATTAGTTGTTTAATTTGACGCAACATTGTTATGACAGGACTCGTTTTTACAAACATATATTTATGACACTAACTAAGCCTATAACCCAAGTATACATACATAGAAATAAGTGATAACAGCTTTCGGGTTCCTAGCGATTTACCTAAGGATCAACCTCTATAAAAAGATGTACCTATTGTTTTTATATTTTCTTTACTCAGAACATTTTATCCCACCAACTTAAAAAGAGCTTATCTTTATCTGCTTTTAAATAGTTTCATAGATATCTCTTTATTTCCTTTGAAAGGGAACATGCATATAAGATAAGTAAAGTTCCGTAGTTCACAGTTCTTACAATTTATTATCAATTTCAACATGTCACTTACAAAACCTGTGAACAATAACCTGCGTGGGAGTTGATGCGCTTGTTTCCATTGGAAGAAAATTATCGGAAGATATTCTGATACCAGGGGAAGGTTCAATTCGTTGAAATGTTTTTTTTTCTTTTTCGATTACTTAATGATACATAGGCCGGTTGCAAATAATCTTATTTCATTTAAAAGGGTATGAAGCTACATGTTATGGTAATCAGGTCGGGGTATGATGATAGAATTCAAGTGATAGAGGGAATAGTTTCAATTTATCTATGCACAAAAAAGGGTATTTTTATATTAATTCGTGCATTAATACATTGTTTTAAATATTGTAAAAACATTATATACTGCTTATCGCCAGATGAATACATGATATCTACATATATAGGTAAAAAAATATTCCGCTGTGGTAATTAATCAGTACTTTTAACTTACTTTATTACTTTTAAACAAATCAAATCAAATCAAAATTCTTTTATTCATCATAGATATGTAACATATACTTAATGAACGTCAATGTTACAAACTTCGACTTTCAAACCAACTATAACTTATCTCATTTAAATCGTGTAACAATGAAAACGTTCCGTTACGTAGGAAACGGTGTGAATGGTTGGCACATTGTGTTTTTATGCTTGTCTGTGTGTATGTTTGTTTCCGTATTGTTTTCTTGGGATCGCACACTATCGATGATTAGCGTAAGTAATCTCATTTTCGTAGATTTCTATTTTGCTGGTAGCTTTATTGTTCGGGTGAGATAAACGCTAAACCCCTTTTTCATATAATGAACTTAGACCTACATTAAGTCAGAATACGTTTTGTCTCTGCCAATCTTTTGTGACTTCTATGCACGTAAAAAACTATACACATATTACACATATTTAAATGTAATGACTGGAAAAAAACCCGGGTGTAACTGGACCCAATACTAATTCATAATAGCATTTTTATGTATTTTATTATATTGATTTCTTCAGGGAATCCAACCCTTTTGGCTTATTAGTCGGAATCCCATAACAGTTAAACCGATAGATATATCTTGGAATTTAGTATTTATTATTCCAAAGAAAAGACAGAAATTATCTAATGACGGCATTCATGGAAAAAAAACATACGAACTTAAGCCTTGAATTTACACTTTGTAAAACTAAAATAAATATTTTTTGTCAATTTATTCAAAGTTCAACAAAATGTACCTACACAATCATTATCGTTTAACTAGATTGACATATAAAAAAATTAATATAATCAGCAAAGTTTAATATAATCAGCTTTGCTAATTTATATTTATTTTGAGCTCACAAACCAAAAAAAATCCTCTTAAGGTAAAACCGGTGTATTTGTTTTTCTATATTTTACCGTTTCCTTCTTCATTTTACTATTAACAATCTGAACATATCATAATAAGGACAACTTAGAAATACCGTATTCATTATAAGTACTATAAGCTACCCCGAAAATAGACTACGACCTTCTACATGATTACGAAACGAATGTTCTCGAATAAACCGGCTAAACATGGATAGGAACTACCTAAAACAATTAGTTTACGTCTGCTGTTCGACAAATGGGTTTCTTCGGAACAAAAAGCAATGAAGCCTAAACAGACGGATCCTCTTGATAATTCTTCCCTTGTATCAAGGTTTCACTACTGTGTGTTAAGGGACGAATTTGTAAAGGGGAACCTTAGAATTATTGAACCTATGTCGATTCGAACCGGTCACGATCCTTAAAATACAAAATCAATTTAGAAATCTTACGAAGTTTTTTTAGTTTTTACGTAAACTTTAAATATTTTAACTATACACGTAAATTTTTAAACAAAATGTACAATAATTATAATAACAGCCTATAGGTATAAGTATGTCCCACTAATTGGGACTACACTAAATTGCCAAAATGTAATTATCTATACTTATAATTATAATAAATCTGTACAGATATCAATTCTATACATGAAATATATTTCCAAAATAACTATCAGGGGTGATTCCAAAATAACTCAGGAGCAGAGCAGTGAAGGGAAACTACGCTATTCATATTAAGGAAATGGAAAAAATTCAAAAAAAGATTTTATCACATTTAAACTATAAATTTAAAAATTCCAGTATTTCATATATTGATGATTGCAGACATAATAACCTTCTCTCACTCGAAGCAAGGCGCATTGTATAAGATATGGGTTTCTAATTTGACATCTTACGTAATCGCATTGATTGTGTATAAAGAGCTTCTCGAACGTATCAAATTTAATGTACCTAATACTCGCACAAGACACACTGCTTCCACACTGTTCCATGTTCCTGGTAGCTCCACCAACTATTGTCAAAATAATATCATAAGCCGAATGGTTGCTGCGTATAATAGAAGAATTAATGCTGTAGATCCATTCATTGGTACAAAACAAGCATTTAAAGGAGAAATATTAAAGATCTTAAAATAAAGGTGCCTATATTTACCAAATTATAAATATATATTATATGTTATATTTTAATCACGTATTCAAATTAATGTTTATATATTTATGTTTATAGTATAAACTATTTTTTGATTAGGGAAAATTTTGTTAGATATAAGTTACCTGTTGTTTATTATCATCATTACATAGTATAAATCCAAGTCGCTAATTCTGTCTGTTTGTATGTTTGGCTGTTATCTCCTCCTAAACTACGTAACGGATTGTAATGCGGTTTTCGCCTTCTTTTAGGGAATTTACTCATTTAAATTTGTAAATAAAAAAAAATCAGAAAATAGTTTTTAAATTAGCTAAAAGTCAATGTTTCCCGAGCAATTCGGCCAAAATTACACCATTTCGAAGCGTGGGCGGGTCGCTCACGCGCATAGGTATACTCGTTTATTGTTTTTCCTTAGGTAGTTTATTATTTTACTGCACCTCTATTAATCAACTATGTCAAATAAGAGGGTGACTGTAATTGGCTTTTACATTTAAAAAGAACTTGTTATATTATAATTGGTGTAAGCTGTTGTTATCCCAAATAAAGATAAAATAAAATTAGCCAAACCATAAAATTAGATTAGGTCTATAAAAATTAGAAAATGTATGCGCTTAAAATAAATTATTATTCATAAACCGTCAACGTTTATGAACCGTTATAAGAATAATTTAAACGTGTGCGTTGATACATTTTGTTCAATTAAGAAGAATTCATTTTACATTTAAGCAACGCAAAGGTTCTTTGTGGATCTTATACAATTGTAATTAAATATGAATGCGGTGATAATTACTTGTGTAATGCCATTATAATAACGGCTTACGGGTAAAAAGTAAAAGTGTTAAAGCCAGGTTTTTTTGGTTTATATTATTTCGTAGTATATGTAGGAAGTTGTATGTAACATATGTAGGATGTTGGATAAATATACGAAATGAAAGCATATACCAATTTTGAATAGCTTTGCTTATATAAAACCGTGTAAATGTTTCGAAATCACACCAAATTAAAATTTTGTTATGTAACTGCACAAGCTAAATATTATAATTCACTTTTTATGTGCATAAAAATGAAGAAAACGACCCGTATTTTAAATTCCATACTACTAGTTCTACTCTACATAAAATGTTTACCTTAGCAAAGTCAATAAGAGTGAAATCACATTCTTTTATCTTAACTCCAAATATTTAATAAAGCAAAATACCAAAACATTAAGGAGTTTTAAAACGGTGTAGGTACTCAAAATTGATGGGAATTTATAATTTTCGTTTTTTAATGAAAGGTATGTAAATCATTTTTTAAAGTCATAATAGCGTTTCACTCAGCGTTTTTAATTATAATAATCTACCAGGTAAACCATCCTAATTTGATGAACCTTTCCTGATTTTTTCCCACAAAAACCTTTTTTAAAAATAAAAATCACGCCTTTCATCAATGCTGTTAATTTTTTTTATGCAAAATTAGAAGTAGATTGGACCAAGGAATCACGTTGTCCCATAAAAACTTTTCATCCCCTTAGGGTAGGAATTTGGAAAAACCGTTCTTTTCGGATACTTACGTGCAACAACACGCAACAGCAACACGCCCTCCAAGTTTCAGATAAGCGGTTTAGGCTGTGCGTTGATCAATAAGTCATTCAGGACAAAGGATTTTATATTTATAGAAGATAGATGTCCTTTTGCTTGCAGCACAAATTCATCTGATATCAGAGTGGTACCTACGTGGCAAAACATCTAACCATGCCCATTTCATCACTACATTTCCATGTCCATTTACTTCTTAGAAAAACCTACAAAAATCCACCCCACCCTCGAAACTGCTACACCAACGTAGATAAATAATTTGCATGCTCTCCTCTCCTTCATTATTTTCGTTCCATCTCACAATTCGTTATATTTCTCTAGCTAAATTAGATACGTCGGGAAATCCTTTTTCCTTTTATTATGACGAGTGTTGTAAAAAGTACGTTTGGTTTATTATGCTTGGCGTTCTATTTAGTCATAACAGAAGTTGGTGCTGTGTTTTTGGTGCAGATTGTTTTGTCTTTTTATTTTGCTGGGTTTTGTATTGTATTTATGTCTAAATCTAGGCTTTTTACGAATGATCTAAATTGTAAATACCTACCGAAAACCCTATTGCAATAAACAAATTCAAGTGCAAAGATCGGGAATTCGGGATCCGATGATGTCTAATGAAATTTAATTAAAACTTCAATTGAATAAACTATTTGTTTTTGATTATCACTATCGAAGATAGTAGATATAATAAAATCTTTATTTTTATTTATTTATTTGCATTATTAGAAACCGGAGTTATAAAACATGCCATATCTTATACTTACTTTTGTGTTTTAATTGATGAGTTTCTTAAAAAGAATGCCTCTTAGAATACTAATTACAAAGTCAGAAAAGCAATAAGTAACAAAGTGTTTAATATAGACGATGACTTGCTGAAACAAACAGACGAAATGAATTGAATTCTGACATTGACATTGAAGTAACGCTAAAGAATTTTCTTATAAGTACGACCGAGAATTGAAAACACATATCGTCAATCGGATATCTCTGTAATAAGTATTTAAATATTATTGTTTTACACGAAAAGGATTTACGCTTCTATGCCTATGCGATACAAGGAAAGTTCAAGTATCAACTATAAATATTTTCGATAAACACAAAAAACTATTGTGTGGTAAAAAATACATCGTAAAAACAAATACAAGAAGATTTCAGCTTTAAACAACAGCACAGTGTAAGTAAGTAAGACACAGTCCGGCACTTCCATCTTGGGTCTAAATTCAGTTCTTTATGTCGTCGGCAGCAGTAAAAAGGAAAGCATAGTTGTCTATTTGTTTCCTTTGCAGTCACAAATTGGATAGATGTTCTCAAAGTTTGTATGGAGCCGCGTTGTTTTATTCTTTCGCGTTTGTCTAAGACTTTATTGAACTTTATTTCATTGTGTGGGGACTTTAATTAAAACTAAGTAGTGTTAAGTGTTACGATTGAAGATTGTATTCTTTGTTGTTGAAGTAGGTATTATGTTGCTTGTTGGAAGAGAAGCATACAAGGAATTTCTCAGAAATGATTAGTAAAATATATAAGGTAAGAGCACCAATTATGGACGTTATACCTAAGTGTATTTTTTCATTTTTGCTTTGTATTTTGTACATTTTGTGATACACGTTTCCAGGATTTTGGATGTTAATTAATTGTGTTTTTTTTAGAATAAGAATTGTTTTTTTTAATTAAAATAAGCTAATTACTAGCTTAAAAATAGCCTCAGTCAAACTACAGCTATAGGCATATCCTAATATGTACCCACATATCAAGGCTAGTAGATCGGTAATATATGGAGTAATAAAATTTTATAACACAAATCTTTTTGAAGGTAATCTTTATCTGCTAAAGTACCTACTTAGCGATTGAAGGTTAAAACTTATATTGACTAAAGAAAAAACCACTTTGGAAAAAAGCTTTTTCATTTAGCTCCATATTTAGCTATTTAAGATGAAAAAGAAAATTATATTTATTTGATTGACAGCTCGGGTTTGCTACTAGAGCTAAAAGTGATTTATGCTTACAGTAACAATAGGCATGATGACAGATTTTGAAAAACTGTTGAATCATATTCAGAAATATATACTTATTGTAAAGAATATCATGTTTCGGGAAAAAAAACATGATTTATATGAAAAAAAATAATTAAAAATTTTATGTTTAAGAATTCCCACCAAAACGCTCCTAAGTGTCATGGCGTCGATTGTGATGTCACGTTAGAGTAAACACAGTGCAAAGACACACGTTCTTCCAATTTCCAAGTTCCATGAGTTACGTTATTAAACCAAAACGCTCAAGAAATAAAACTGAACTCTGAAAGCAGGTATATCGTAAATAAAATCCGAAAAACATACGAGATGAAAAAGAAAACATAGGTTAGGATCACTTGTTTACTATAACGTGACGTCATTTGGCGTTCAGAATATCATGGCGGACTGTCGTATTTTGTAGATTTATTTTTAAAAAATATTAATTAATCTCGCATTAATTATAATAATGCGAGATTAATTTTATAAAACTTATGGTTTTTTAAAATTTTATTTACGTTTCATTAGAAGGTAGCATAATTTTTGTGTATTTTATTCACAGTCATCATGCCTATTTAAACTACCAGTAAATGAAGTTATCTTATTCTAATTTTATCTACATAATACAAACTACTAAAGTAGCTACCATTCTGAATAATTTCTTACTAAATAAATTAATTTTACAAATTATAACGTACTAAAAGTGTGCTTCTATCGAGTTTCATATCGTTGGTATAATAACAAACGCCTGTTATTAAACGTGCGCAATATTACATTCGTGGGTAATTGCTTAAATTATGCAAAGTCTGCCTATAGACGCTGTAGTCTGTGGGTTTATATATTATTGTAGGATTATAAATAATAATGTAGATAAGTTACCACACACATTCGAATTCGAATTCGAAATATTAATAGATAGTTTTTCTATTGCAAATACAATATTTTAATCATAATTTTATATTTGCACCTAACATAAAGGAAACAAATAAGGAACCTTTTATGAACACGGACTAACTAATTATGAAATTTTTTAATTAATTCAAATTATTTTATTAATATAGAAACACTAATCAGTCGCACCAATGTTATTTATTTGTAAATTCGTTTTCGACCATAGCAATTTTTTAAGACGCAAAGATTTTTTAATAAAAAAAAAGTCTTCGCGCCGCAAATACCTTCAATTATAAGCTTTTTATATCACAGGCTGTTTATTTTTGAATAATTGATAACTAGTACATAATATCAGAAATAAAAATATAAAAAAACACACCAATCAAGAATAGTGTCAGCTACTTAGCTTTCACCTCTTTCTTTATACTTAGAACCTATTTTTGTATCATTCCAAATCTAAAGACAGTACAGGCCAACATGAGACAGCCATCAGACATTGGTCCTATTCTATGTTCAGTCCGGTCCTTGTCAGGTTTGTGGTACACCACATTTCACCGCCACTGAGGCTCTCTCGAAGTGCAATGGCCACTTGACTGCTGATAAAATCGTCACTCGGGTGAGAATGGGGAATGTCGAATTAAGGTATTGTTGAACTGAGGTATTTTGTTTGCAATATACTTCGCTTTTAGGAGGAACTTCAGAAATCTTGTGCTTTACCTATTTCTGTAAATCACATGCAAGTGATTCGACAAAGAAGGTTACAAACTTTTATATTTAGTTCATATGTACACAATACTTCGTAGTAAAAAACAAAATCGTTTTTTATGGTGTAGTTAGTAGGATTTTAATAAACCTTGTTTGCATTGTAAATTAAAACATAAGGTACCTCAAATTTAATGATGTTATGCGAATTACATTTACTTTTAGGTAAACGATATAGACAAATAAATAGTGAGAATTTGCACCAATAGGTATATTTTATTTCAATAACACATAAAAGACTCAATTCTCTCAAAAATATGAAACCACCAAAAAATATAAGTATAATTAGATATAAGTACATGTATAATAAATCGTAATTATCACAGTCATTGTTCTTCTTACAGAGGTTTAATTTGTCTGTATTTACATAAATACTCAAACATACAAACCTTATTTTATTACCCTGTTCTTTATTTACAAGATCTTTACCAGTAAAACGTAAAGATTAAAATATACACACAAACATAACTTTTTTGCAGTATCAAAAACAACCCAACACTTTAATAATGCCTGCTATATACTTGAATATAGGTCTTTTTTAAATTAGGTATAAAGCACAAATTTTATAAATTTCTAAAAAAAATAATGTTATATTAAAACTACAGTACGTTTATCAATGGTAATGTTTAATGTATGACCTGCCCATCTTTATTTTTGGGTTTTGGCAATGTAAGAATACATCTTTATAAATATTATAAAGTAGTAAATATACGGATAAGACTGAATCAACTATGTTGGCCCCCATTAGCAAAGGTTGCCTTCTCCGTGTTTCCTCCTCATTTTTAACCAAAACTTTTGAACGCCTATTTTTATAACAAATTGGTTAAAATACCGATGATCTTGTTGACCATAATGGTACCAAAATTAGTTTTACATTTCTCTCTTAACTAATTGTAATTGGTACTTAAGTGTAACATTCGTGTAGATAGCTTCGATTCATTCTACACGAATAACTACCCTCTTAAATAAATCAGGAAAATAAGCCGAACTTTGTCTGATAAACTATAAGTACCATAGTTTGACTATGTTTGATTCCGCATTTATGCATTGGAAAATTATTCTTATTAACATACATAAAGTTACCAAACTATAAAACTTAACTGACGTAACTATGATTACTTCCCGCCTTTCGCTGCGTCCCTAAAATTGTTTGGCTTATTTCTGATGAGCTGTTTGCTGTTGCTTAGCAACGCTTGATAAAAATAAGTTGTTCGTAACTCAATTTCGAACTTTTTACAATGGTCCAAAAGTGTTGGGTACAGATATGCTAGTTCCCCATGGTCCAGCGATGGAAAGAGATGGTGCAGCGCATGGTCTCCAAACTGAGTCAATGACGCGAAGTGGTTCCCAGCTATTTCCACTCTCTCAACTATGGTATCCATTTGGTGAAGACCCCAGTCAACAGTTTCTTCCCTGAAAACGATAAAAAAGTCCATACAATCACTCAGCATCATACAAAAACAACCAAGTTTTTTACATTGTTCGTTTTTTCTAAAAACTTTTGTATTTATCTAGCAACATAATCTGCTAACATGAACATCGAGTTTAATAAAAACGCTTTTCCTTTTTTTTCAGGCCGCAGTAGTCAGTTATATGGTTTTGGTGCTTTAAAATAAAACCTTGTTTTCCGTAACGCAACACCGCAAAATATGTGTTCAAACACGAGCCTGAATAAATAGAAAAGTTTTAGCGGTACAGCATCTATTTTAAAAGCATAGCTATTTAGTACGGATAGTTGCATGTTCTCCTATTTCTGAATATAGCTTCCATATTCCGGTAGTGGGGCTATAAAATTTTACAGCGGTTAAGGTAAGTACTATAATCTACTAAAAGAGTTGCATATTTTTGTACTTTACATGTAGTGTAAGTCGGTAAGGTTGAAAATGAAAACTTGGTTAGTACTAGCTTAGACTAGTTAAAAAAGATAAGTATTGAAGAGATAGTAAAATAATAAAAGAAAGTAAGTTTTCAAGAATAGCATTTTCAAAACAATCAATACTGACATTCTTTTTTTATATTCTTTTATCATTTCATCTGAAATCAGGTTTTTATTCAGTCAGTAGGGATTTTCCTAGATACATAGTTCAGGGTAAACTACTGACTGTGATCTTGTGGAGTTTTTACTATAATTATCTCTTGCATGTGATATTTCCATACCTATATTATATGTCTTACTGCAGAAGGTGCTTAGTTTATACCATTATTTAATATTTACCAACTAAATTGGCTTCAGGTTATATAATGTCAATTACCTAGGAATATCTCCATCGAAGAAGTTGTTATGCGAGTGATGTCCAGCCGTAAGGCCAACGACCATGAATACGAAGCTTGATACTATCATAGTAAGGACCCAGACTGCTATCGTCCAATGCGTAGGAAGTCCTCCGAATGTCAGCATAATAGTTGGCAACACCAGCACTAAAAGGTTAGACCAGTCTAACTTCTTACCCTCGAACGTGGTAAGACCGCAGACAAACCTGGAAATATAAATGAAGCTTAAAAATGAGAAATTTTTCAAAAGAATAGAATTTGAATCTTACAACTGGTTTATTAATTTAGTAAAAGCTAAATTAGCATTACATATTTAAAAAACAGTGACGAATTACTACTGAAAGTTTTATTTATTCATTTATTATTACTTCATACTTTTATTCAACCTAAACTTGAATGAACCTTGAAAGCTATTTATGGATATAAAGTTTTACTTAGATAAGAATAATTATATTTAACTAAAGCTTCGAATAGGATAGTCTTAGTAAGTGTAATTCTTATTTTAAATACTATGTAACCGATATTTACTCTTTAATACTCTGACCAATGGTTGTAAACAAGAAGATGATAGGAAAGTAGAAGGCCGCCATTTGTGCCCATATAGGCTTGTCCTTATATGGGTGGTAGTGAAGGAACGGTTCCAGCATACTCAGCTCTATGTCCTGCACCGTGTTTGTATGCAAATGATGGGACATTGCATGTGAGATTCGCCAATCACTGAAAATAAAAGAACGTCCACGTCAAATTCATTCATTTTTTTGTAGTTAAATGGCTGAATAAACTGTATGTTATTCTTAACTGATTGATTGACCAACTGATCACTAGCTTATTTCTCATCGAATGTAAAAAACAGCGTTTTCTAGGGAATTTAACATAAATTAAGCAGGATTACAAATGTTGAAGTTAAAGCTGATGAATGTTTCAATACAACAGAATTTTGCGTTTAAAACAAAACTTCGTGATTAAAAGAAATAGCGATCGATCTAAGTAAGAATTTAATTGTAACTAGAAATAACTGGATTTGTTGAAAAGCCGGTTTAAGGACAACTGGTAAATCATGACCAATTAAACGTCAAATGTTAAAAGATTCAGCTTAAGGTAATAGTAAAATACTTCTTTTAAAATCTACACAGCATTAATATGCCAATTTTTATAATAATTCTAAAACTCTTATTATTCTGATTATGAATTATTAAAAACCCTCAAATAAAACTTTAAACAAACCAGTTTCAAGAATAAAAAAAATGTATGTATCAGGAAACAAGTTGAAATAATAACCTTCTTTTGAAAAATAAAAATGCACTTATGATATCGAGTGTAGGCCTTGATATGTGCATATTATACAACTAAAATAAAACGAGGCTTTTCGATTAAATGATAATATAAAAATCGTGGGTATGTAAGGAATTTTAAAATTTGATATTATGCTTAAATATTGAAATTACTGAAATGTAGGTAAACATTTTTAAATGTGCAAATAAATGGATCATTTCACATAAGGCTTCGAACGTATTTTAATAATTCTGTACCCTGAAAATAGTTTACTTACAAAACCTATTTGTCCAATTTGAAAATGTATAAATAAAATATTAATAAAAAAACTTCTAAACTGTCTAACACACCACCCTCAAATTAAAATTCCATTACAAAAAGTCAAACATACTCACGAGTAAGACAACCCGCTAAGATTGAAGGTGTACATTCGCCAACTGTCGCGTCTATGGAAGTAATTGTGCGCACACACAGCCAACGAGCTAAGTGCAACCCCATTTACTAGAGTCGCCAGCGCCCCATACACAACACCGCTCTTGAAAGCAAGACAGCTAATCGGACTCAGCACCAACACGGCGGCAAGCAGCAAATCAGAATAATTGTCTGTCCTCCTCAACGCTTCCTTAGGAATCTCTTTTCGTTTCTCAGCAACTTTTGCTTTGAGCGTTCTGTAGAATCCGTGCTCGTGGAACGTAAAAGGGGAATTCCTAGGCAGCTTTGTGTCCCTTACAAAGTATTTGGGCAATAAAGTCTCCACGTGGCTAGTCAAGTGGTACGTTTCAAACGCCTCGGTTATGTCTGTTCCCTATAAAAATAAATAAGTTTTCACATGAGATGATTCAATGATACGCTGGGAAGGTTTTATTTATTTTGTCTGGAACGTGACTGAGACGCGTAAAAGCATTTTATAACAAATCAAAACTTTGTAGACAAATATTTTATGGTTGTTTCGTGTTTGTTCCTTTTCATTTAACGTATTTTACTACTATTTTATTTTTTGGAAACGATGTTTTTTACACTTTTTTGGAGTACTACCCTATAGTCCACACATTTTTTCAGTAACGTAAATTCAAGAAGGTGCACTTTAGCTGGCAAGCTGATAAAAATAAAATATTTTTAATGGGAATATACTTTTTGTTTTTATAGGTACTAACTATATTAAATTAATTCAAACCACGTTCAGTAACTGCTCTAGCTAGATAAATTCAATTGAAATTATTTACCCAATTTCATCACAAAACGTTTCTGATTTCGGTTTATTCTTTTGTTTCTACACAATTGCTTTAAATCAGAGACGTTTAAATGGATCTTCGCCAACAATTTCTCGTAATGCTGCCTACGTTTGTTTGGTATAATTGTTGTGAATTCACTGTACAATTTAAATTAAACCTTATATAATTATAAAAGTTTTATATACTTTGAATTGTGTCAAATTAGTATAAGAGTGAGCCTAAAGGATTAACGTCTCGTATTCTTAAAACATAGAAAATGCAAAAGCACATTTTATACCGGTATTTTACCAAATTTGCGTTGCCTAACCTAACCTACTCGTACAAAACATACGTATTCTCAATTTAAGAGTGGTCCCAGTCTATTTTAACAAAGCAAACAAGTTTTCCATTCGTTGCCAACCGTACTTTTCAATTTGTTTTTCCCATTGTTCCTATTGTTACCTTGGTAACTTCGATCCATTGTTTTCCCCCTGGATGGTGGGCTACGAAGTCTGAGAGGTCATACAGCTTGTCGTGTATCCTCCATAGTCCTTCTGCATTGTCCTGTAGCTGTTTCCCTTTGATCCACTGTTGAGGGGTCCTCGGCTCGGTGTCTCTAAGCAATGGGTATTTGAGCTGCGGAAAACTGGCCTGGCGACGGTCAGGCTTGTTTTTGTCACTTAGAAACAGCATTTTCTGGAATAAAAATAATTTGGTGTAAATCTATTGTTCAGAAAGCTTATAATTATGTTGGTAGTCGTAGTCACAAAAAGATTCGAACGTAGTTAATAAGTTACCAAATAGTTTTTATGCACTAGTCGTTTTTATATTATTCATAACATACCTAAAGTAAAAAAGTTATTGACGTCAAAGCGTAAGAATATAAAAAAATATGGAAAAAGTTCTTCAAAAATATTTAGTTTAAAAACATAAAAGCAACTTTACAAATATGGATGTTTGACTGGACCAGATATCCGGTCGCTAAAATAAGTATTTGCTTGTTTTTAAAATGATTTTTAAGGTTGAGCGACCCTACAGTTTCGTGTTAAGTGGTTGATATTGTAACGAAGGTCTTAAAAGTGTTTCAATACACAGTGAAAAATAAAAATACTCTTCTTGTATTTATATACCTACTAATTATGTCGGTCGGTAAACATTATTTTCATAAGTATACAAATTTCACCTTTAAATATGTATTTACAGCGCTTCAAACCGATGTTTGGCTTTGTCATTGTCTCGCATAACAATATGATGGTATTACTTACATATCAATTCATGACGTCATTAGAAAATTATACACAATTTCAAATAGTTTGTTTTTGCTTGTAAATCATAAGAGGGAATAAAATGGAGTTTCAGATTGTATTCATAGAGATTTACTCCAAGTTAATAATGGTCTTTATACTTGAGTGTATCAATCATCTAATTGGATGTTGTCATAAAAGGTTGTTAAATCACTCAAGAGTAGGTACCTACAAGCCGCCTACATCGTCTTACTGAATATTACTTCTTTTATGCGATACATTTTTAGCAAATAAAATGCTTGCGTTCATTAGGAATAAATTAAAAGTATATTTTGAAGTAAATGATAATATAATTCAAAGTTTGTGGAGTTGTAATAAAATATGAAACCCTTATTGTTCTTTGTTCGTCGGTATGTCTGTCTATCCGTGGATTTACTCATAGACACACACAGTTTTGGTGATTAATAGTTACTTTTCCAATGTCATACCTATAAGTTTTATTATAAGCTATTGATGGTGTATTATTTTAGCGATTAGTTGAAAAATAGCCCAGGAGGTACTGTTTCCAAAGTAGGAAGAATTATAAATTCTTGTTATAAAAAAGTTTTGAATACATATTTAAAATATATAATATTTTTCTTTCAGAGTAAAGGAGCAAAGCAATTATTACAAATAACTTGATTGCATAAGAATATGTTTTTACAACAACCGCAATTGTTATGGCTTATCTAGCTAATGATGATTTTGTTTTGAAGCAAAACCTACCAGTCCGTCATTAACGTCAAAACATCATTAGTATTTAAAACATAGTTTTCGACGTACAAAAGTTGTTTTTACCAACATATTGTTAAGCGTAGTAAGTTACTATCAGAAGTTTAAATATATTTTGAGATTTGATTTGTAATTTTTATTATTAGTGTCATGAAACCAATCAAAATACTTAAACCACTTCTTGTTCGAACAGACTCGCGATCATTTATTCATTTGCATCTAGATATCTATGCCTTCGAATAAATTTATTATTTTCATTTATTGTATTTTATTATAAATAATTATTCAAGGAATATTGATAGAACAACGAATATATATTTATGTTTAATATTATCAAAATATATTTATTAATACTTCCAAAATAGGATCCCACTTAACTGGTTCAACGGAAACGTTGTTTTTTCGCGATTGGCCTCTATAGACGCTATGGTTTTTGAGTGATTTACAATATCGGCATTTAAGCGGTGATCGACTCAGTTTCGCTTACTGTGTAACCTGACCTTAAGAATTCAAATAGCAATAGAACTATACATGTGTATGTTAATTAGCTATATTTTAATGAGGCAAAAAGTTTTAACAATACTTTTATACACATCTGTCGGTATATTTACTTAGTTCTAGAATTTGAATCTTAAGAAGGGTATGAAGTTTTTAAACTACATTTTATTAGATAGATAAAGCTGAACGAGTTTTAATAAGCAAGTTTTTATAATACAATACTTTCTCCACAATTATATTTTTCAGTTTAAGATCATAGGAAACCTTTTTTCTGAGTTTAAAATCACAATAATGCGTTTTGTGTCACAAAACTGTAAATGTTTGGTAAGAACATTTACAGTTGACTTATAACGAAATTAACGAATATTGGTAATAACTTATAACTAATATAGTAACCAATTTAAAGTTAACGTACCTTTGCGAATCTGCGGTCCTAAAGCTACTATCTAGCATTTTAATAAAGACGGAAGATTTGTATATCGAAATGTCACAGTTCAAAGTAACCTTGACTTTGGAATCAACGTCAAACCTCCTTGTAATTTATTGAAATCTTGAACATTTTTAAAAGTACTCGTAAAAATTTTAAGTCTTTATTAGTTAGTTACATTTAAACTGTATTTTTTAATTTCATTACTTAATTATTAGCTTATTATATTTCTCTTAAATGTACATTTTTGTTTGTTACAAAAAAAGATAGACCTTGAATATAAAAAGGTAGTTTTTTAAATTATGTCCAACCGGATTACCGCAAGCGAATACATTTAAGTTTTTTTCAATAATGTCAGTATACTTAGTTTAAGATTTACACAAAAACTAACAAAGAGTTTAATGACACAGCGTTTATTTTAGAATGGTTGATGATTAAGGAATAAAAAACCGGCCAAGTGCGAGTTGGACTCGCGCACCAAGGGATTCTATACCATTACCTACTCCCATACCTACCTCTAAAAAGACGGCAAAAAATCAGGTGTTTTATATATTTTGTTTTTTAAAAAATTTGTTTTAGTATTTATATAGCATCATCAGAACAACTTAAAATAAGTGTTTCAAAGCGAATGTTTTGATATAATAATGGGAAAATTATCGTATACCTACTTGGTGAAAAAAAATTCATGATGAATATTAAGTGTCCCTAAAAAACATTTTGTTTTTATAAAACAACTTGTTGGTGTTGATCGTATAAGTATTTTCCAAACACAATATTTTGTATCTTGTTAATCTAGGGCACGAGTGTCTAAAGAAATCTGGATGATTTTATTTAAATTACTTTATTTAAATTAAATTGTGATAATTGCTTGGTAAAACGTTGAATGTTGTTCATTTGGAATTTCCAATTAATTTATAATTTTCAACATTTTAAAATCCAATAAATTCTAAATACTTTTTAATTAATTTATTTTTCCGTAACTTGACATGAATTTTAAAACGTATCATAGCTCACAAAAATATTTATCTAAGTATAAAAATTAAAGAAAAATAAAGTAAGGTATTCATTAAACAAACCAAAGTAAAAAATAACAATACAAAGTCAAAGACTACACATTTTAATTGTTAAATAATTATTTGTTTGAAAGTTTAAATGTTATTAATTAAACATTTTAAGTGAAATCAAAGTATCAATAAGTTCGAGCATCAAATTTCATAAGCAATTTGCTGCGATAAACGGAAAATTGCTTTATAGTACAAGTTACAAGATTAATTAAATTTAAGCTATTGTTTGGGAAAGTATGAATTTCAATTTTAAAAAATGTTCTAATTAAAAAGAATAACGAGTAAGACCAATATTTTTCTTAGATTGTGGAGGATCCACGTATCTTTACATTAATCATGTATAATTATGTACAAAATTGAAAACTTATGTTTGAATAGTATATTGTGAATTAAAGAAATAATTGCTGCCCGTCACGAAATATTCAAAATGACTTGACCTATATGCCATGCCGGCTAGTTGTAAACAATGCAATGGTTTTTTTATTTTCATTAAATGTAAATGTTTTTAAGTACGACTGTGTTGAAGACAACCGTAAGCAACAGTAATAATGAGATTTATTTTGAACGACAATTAATTATCTGTTAATTTATTTGGTTATTCTAATTAACTACCCATGTTAAGTTACTTTTAATAAACAGACGTTTCATTTATGATAACAAAAGAACAACACATTTTATTTTATACAAGTAGAACTGATAACAGATATTCTTGATAGATATGGTTATGATGCTAAAGTTTGTCGTATTTTATTTATTTTTTAACTATTAAACTATGATTTTACTTCTTACTAACAATTAAATTATGAAAACGAACCACATATTTGACAGTAATTAAAGCACTTGCCCTTTAACGTGAAGGAATAAATCACTGGCCTAATTAGATGAACTAGTTAAGTTTATGATTAAAAAAGAAACAAAATACCATTCGAAGTTAAAATACACAAAACTAATAATAAATACCTGTGGCTAAAATTGCACTTTAATTCACAACAATCCAATTTGAAATGCGTCGATAGAAATTCTGTTTAAAAGTGGAACGCGCGCGAGCAGATATGAGGGAAGTCCGTTAACTACTAAACAAATATCAGCGCGGGCGCATCGAATTACGGTTTAAATTTCGAACAAAACATGATTGGCCGCTTTCTTTTCTGCGTTTAGTAAAATAATAGATATGCAATTACTTACTTGAGCAAAATTTGTGCTTATTACCTAGGTAAGGTAGCTTCTGATAAAAATAATTTATATTAATGAATAAATATAATATTTTTTTTCCTTAAATGACATCTAGTTGTTTGATCGTTAGGATGTTGGTAACCTTGAAGCTTAATTTGCGCCTAGGAAGCAGTTGAATACTTTTATAGCATAAATTAAAAACTGGATTGTCAATAATCAACGAATGTTTGCGTTGAACATAAACTTGTGTCATACCTAAATAAAACATAAAGCAAAAAACATAAACCAAAACAAAAAAAATACATTAAAAACAAAACAAAAGTATTTTAAGCTAAATAAAAAACCTAGTAAACTGATAAGACATACGAGCAAAAAGATAAAATTAATATTAACTACCAACTAGGAACATTAAATTGTAGCATATAGTTGTTATACGTGCATATTTGTCAAAATGCCTTTTTTTTAAAGTTAAACTTAAAGGTACAGCAGTTCAATAAGGTTAAATCTTTATTAAATTAGGCTCAATAGACCGTTAGTTGACAAACCTCCGATTTATTTTCTCAACTTGTACATGCATGTATGTAATGTCAAAGGGTTAAATAGAAACATAATTTCAAGGCTAGTTCACACTGAAATATAAATATCATATAAAGAAGTAAAGCTAAAGTAAGTAACTGCATTCAATATCAACTTTTAACTAGGTACTATTCTAATTTTTCTAACAAAACTGATCGAGATATAACGGGTGTAAAAAGACCACTTCCGAAGCCTGAAACCATGTATTCTGGAGCCTCAATAGCAACTTAATTCACTAACAGTTATTAAGAATAAAAAGTTATTAAGGATTGAAAAAACATATTTGGCGCTTGAAATCATCGCTCACACATCAACCCTTTTTTTTTTTTTTTTTTGTTGTCGCGGTGGAAATGCTTTACGCACCATACCCTTCACCGGGGAGTGAAGGGCGTGTGTCGGACTCCCGGCGCCCTGAAAAGGGCGCTGCTCCTGGGCGGCTGACCTACCAGGGGTATACCGACTAAAACCACCGCGGTGTTCACACTACGTCACCCATAATGCGGGCTCGTGGGTACGCTTGCGCAGTCCTCCGCGAGCCGCGGGTGCTTCCGCCGAAGCGGAACCTCCAGGGGGTAAGGCGGCAGATGTCGCCACCCTACACACTCCGTGGATCACGTGGCCAACCTGAACACAAGGAAGACCACGTCCGTTGTGACCCCGTGCAGTCGGGTGGAGGAGTCCCCTCTCCCACCACCCGAAGGGTCACCGCCTAGACATCGGCGATTGTGGCTGCGTAAGCCCTTCGTCGCCGCCCAGGCCGCCTCCGGCGGATCGGATCCGAGAGGGGATCGTCCTTCACACATCAACCCTATTTAATTTGAAATCATACATATAAATGCAACTTTGTACAATCACGTAAAAATTGTTTTTTTTTCTGTTAGTTAATCATGAAAACAATTTTTTTTGCTCAAAAAGTAACCAGTAGGTACCCCTCCAGCAATGCCCAGTTTTTGTTTTCGGAAGCAGTTCTTTTACACCCCGTATGTCTTACTGACCCTTAAGGAAAGTAAAATAACCTAAAAAAACACACTTTCTACTATTCAAATTGTTTTTTTTCTGGTACTTTTCACCTAGATAAGTCTGCCTAACCTCCATACGGTTTATTAATATGAGTTGCTAAAAACACTTAATTTGTGTAAGTACTTAGGTACTTGTACTGTTAACATACGAAGATAATTTCAAAGTAGGTATACCGTGTAACCGTAATCCAAAAAGTGGGTACCTACATACCTGTTCATTTACTACTTTTTTACTTCGGCAGATTATAACCTTTTTTTTGTAAATTATCAAATAGAAATTTGCATAATTTAATACCAATATATTAATTGTTCGCGCCTATCTAATCGCAAATGAATTGTTATCTAAATCGACCAAATTTTTGTACCGGTCAAGCAGATTACAAACATACTTTTGAACTCATTACCATTAAAGGACTGGATAAAAAAAATGGAATATTTTGCTTCTGCGCTGGAAAGACTAATGATGTCTTAAAAAACTGCTATCAGAAAAATAAATTAACTACAAGCTTGTTAATGTTGAACTTGGTTTTTTATAACTTCAAAGTTAAAGTTTACATTTTATTATTTGTAAATTTAAATTCTACCTAATATGATTACGCGTTCTTATTTTAAAAAGGGTTTTAAAAGATAAACAGACACGGACAGACAACTAGGAAATCTGAAGTTATCTTTTTAGATTGATTAAATTTACCGTCGTTCTTTCTTATTATAATCTAAGTTTTAATTTTCTCAAATGTTTATACTCGGAATTTTAGTTCGATTCGATTCCACATTTTAACGGTAAAAATGCCGAAACGTCGGATTAATAAAAATAATTTAATAAACGCGTAAAACCCGTTACAATGAGTTTAATTTTAAATAACCTTACCCTACATAAGATAAATACAATATGGTAGATAGTCTAATACACTTTATCTATTGCAATTTCAACAATTTGCAATCTTTATGAAATTACTGTTACGAGATAAAGTACTTACAATGTGCAACCTCCGTGATTTAAAATCGCGTTACATTTATTATAGGTAAGTAATTAATGTTGCAAGACAAAGTAGACAAGTCTCTCTTTTTGTCTGTACTGTTTTTTATACTTTTTGGTTACGTACCCAGATCTTATTATGACCCAAGTGTTCACGGTTGCCAGTTTGTTAAACCGTTTTAGTGTACACATGTGAAATTTGACACGGTTAATTAAGTTTTTAAAGAATAAATAAAAACTGAAATGCAGACGGGCGAGCTAATGGAACAAAGGCATCGCTACTTACCACTTGCGGTCATTGCTTTATTTTGGTGTACTTACAAACTGTTGTTTAGAGTAATGATTAATTAATTAAATAGGTACATACCTAATTATCCGAACTTCAAAATCTAAAACGATTGCAACTAAATTGTCTTAGTTCAAAAACTTTAGGGGAGAGACAGGAAAAACTTTTCACACCTTATGTAAATTAAGGTCTATTGTTGACGGCTGGAAAGTTTGTTAATTAGTGGGGAAGCTGGGGCAAGTTGGCCTCTTTCATTGTTTTAACCGCAGCTGCCACGCGCACGGACTATACACTTGATTGATGCTAATGATTGCCTAGCGCAAAAAGGTGGACGGACTAATTCGAAGGTGTTAAGTGGACTAAAAATGATAGAAGAGAGTTGACGAAAGTGAACGTTGGTTTACAAAAATGGAAAATATAGTTTTTTGTATAGTATATTGCTTACTTTGTAACTTATTGGAAAATATTATATCGTCTATTATTAAAATAGTATTTTCATAATTTGATCAAATCAGGGTGTTACCTACTAGGTTCTCCCCTAGTTCATTTTATGGTGCCGAGCCAACAAAAACTTTCTGGGCTTAATTTGTCGCTTAATAGCTAAAGTTTTTTTATTATGAATCTAGGTTGGACAAAATCCATGTTAGGATGAATATTCTAAGGCTTCCTCGATCAGTGGTTGGTGATTTACGTGCCCTTATCCCACCTGCAGATCTGAACAGTCCATTGCTACTAGTTCTTTTGGGTTGGGTTTTGAAATCGGTCGCCTGATTTAGGGGTTGTGGGGGGTTGGGGGAGGTGGAGGGGAGGGGTCTGAACCCCCTACAAGTAATTTTGGCTGCCGGAGTTACGTCTAAATATTTTTTTAAAAATTTAAAAATTTCCTAAATACTTGCACAATTGCGTAAATCGGAACGTATTTTTCATGCTTTAGTACAGCTTGTCAATGTTTTTTGGTGATTAACGTGAATCGGAACGCATTTAGCATCTTGGATGAATGATATTGACTGCTCTAATGTCAAATTTGTACGTAGCTCGCGTCATTTCTTTGCTTACGAGTATATGTGAATGTGTTCTTCCGTATTGTTTTGTGTTTTTTCTACGACTTGGCTACGTTTTTGGACTCTGTTTGGAAATACAATCGAGGTAATCATATTGTATTTATTAAGTGTGTTTACATAATTCTTAGGTAATTAATAGCAAAGTCTAACTTCGAGTTGACACAATCCGACATCAATGGGTTAGGTTAGTTAGGTTACTGTTTTTAAACTGCCAGAAAAAGGAGTCCGTTGACTCATGATTGAAGCGAGTTTTTATACATATAAATTGGCTACTAAAGGTCGCCATATTGAGGGGTTTAAAAAGGGTTTTTTTTTGGCGCCCCCTTTTTTTTCCGGCAGCTGAAAATGGTCAGGGGGGGTTCAGACCCCTCCCCCCCCACCCCCCCCAACCCCCCACAACCCTTAAATCAGGCGACCGATTTCAAAACTTTAACCGTTCTTCTAACTAGAGGACTTATCGGAACATTTAATGTGTAAACCCTGTGTCAAAAACAGTGAACGTTAAAATATGCATTATGTAATTAAAAAAAAAAAACTCATACATATTGCATGCTTCTCGATAAAATAACACAGTTGCGAAAATTGGGTTTTCCCTGTTTTTTGTTTTTAAGCAATCTTTTTTCAAAATGACTAATAAAGTTAACTTTTTAATATAGAAACAAAATTGTTTCCAAATACCCCAATTTACCACCTAAAAGTAGCTCAGCGTTCCGTAAAAAGAGGTTATGTTGGGTATCATAGTGTAAAGAACTGACGGTCATCAAGGCAAAAAAATGGCAGAGACCTTAAATCACCAAGTGCAACGCGGGACGTCAACCTTACCGAGGTAGGCAGACAACATTGTGAAGGTCAGCAGAAAAACGCAATTCATCGGATTATTACGAGCTGATAAATTTATGCTTATTTAATTTTAAACGCATTTTATCGGATTATTACAAGTTGATACATTTTTACTTAATTTTACGACGTTGCGACCTTATTACGAATATCTTGGTACGAAGAGGTCTTGTCTACATCAGCGGGAACTAGATCGACTCAACGTTTCAGAACACACAAAGTCTGTTTTTTTTCAGTTACGGCTTAACCTATCCACCCTAGACTTAACTTTTTTGAAAAGCTTAGTCTTTCAACTTTAAAATGAGCTCATTAAATTTAAAATCTACTTATGAATTTTGAATTTACACAAGCTTAAAGCTTGAGCTAAAAAAACAGTAGTTACTTAAATAAAATTCAGGGATGTTGAAAATTGAATAAAACAAAAATTCGTTTAATATTTTTTTTTATTATTAAATTTAATAATTTGTGTTACCCCCTCTTGCCCTTATTATCTCTCTAAGGCGGTTCCTCATGAAGCTTATGAGCTTTTTCACCACATCTTGAGGTATTCCTTTCCACTCCTCTGAAAGCGCTGTCTTCAACTCTTCGACGTTATCAGGGGCTGGTTTCCTGGCTCGGACCTTTCGTTTGTGCTCATCCCACAAGTGTTCAATGGGATTGAGGTCAGGGCTGAGTGCTGGCCAGTTGATACTACCAATATTCAACTTGACGAGTGGCTCTTGACGTATGGCAGCGGGCATTATCATGCATTAGAATAAAATCATCGCCGATAAAATTTTCGTAGGGCACAACGTGCTTAAGAATAATGTTTTCCACATATCTCTCAGCAGTCAAACCACCTCCACGACCTCCACCAGGAACGAAAACAAGTTCCGTTTTTCCTTCCGATGAAATGCCCGCCCACATCATACACGAACCACCGCCAAAAGCTACTGTTTCTGCGAAACAGCACTGCGCAAATCGTTCTCCTGGACGCCGGTAGACCCGACCTCGCCTGTCACTGCCATGCAGACACATTCTGCTCTCATCAGTGAACAGGACAGACCGCCATTGGTCGACAGCCCAAACGATGTGTTCGCGAGCAAATTGAAGACGCGCTTGACGGTGAGCTGCAGTCAGTTTTGGGCCTCTGGCAGGCCGTTTTGGAGTCAAGTTAGCTTCTCTTAACCTTCTTCTAACGGTCCACTGACTAACAGACACCCCTCGAACCTGTCTCAGCTGTTGCTGGACAGCAATGCCACTCAGGTGACGAATTCTCAAACTTGTCGAGACAATAAAGCGGTCATCTCTCTCAGAAGTACGCCTCCGTCGACTGGTATCTGGTCTTCGGGTGAAGTTACCAGTCTCTTAAAACCTTCTGTACACTCTTGATACAGCAGACTGGCTAAGATCCAGTCGACGAGCCACTTCGCGTTGGCTAAGGCCCTCTTGCAATAAGGCAACTGCTTGTGCTGCTTGTTCAGGCGAGATATCCATATTAATCGTAATCCGGTGGCTGTACTTGCGAGAGGTGTATTTAGGTCAACTTCTGATAAGCGATTGATAAGGGTGCACAAATTGCAGGGGGTTATATAGGGGGTAGCAACGCACAACTAGCGGCTACAGCGGTGAGTCGGTTCTTAGTGCTTGTGCTTATTTCTCGATATCTTAAAAAGTTGTGGTGCGACATTAATTTCAATTTCATAATTTAAAAGCTTAATTAGTAAGCTTTAAAAAAAATATAAGTTTTGTGTGGATAGGTTAAGCCGTAACTGAAAAAAACAGACTTTGTATGTTCCGAAACGTTGAGTCGATTGGTTTGCACGCAAGTGTATAAAAACGGAAATTAAAAATCCGTTAAATATAGGCTACTAGTGGCCGCCCGCGACTCCGTTCGCATGGAAGTCGGTTCCCGTGGGAATGAGAAGTTTTCCCGCGGTAAAAAGTACCCTATGTCCTTTCCCAAGTTCAGTTCTTTCTTCATACCAAATTTCATCAAAATCTGTTCAGTGGTTTAGGCGTGAAAGCGTAACAGACAGACAGACAGAGTTACTTTCGCATTTATAATATTAGTAGGGAAGTAGGGATTGTAATGTAATTGATTGGAACGGCAACAAGGTACGCGGCAAAACACTAGACGACATTTTTGCTACCATACAAACTCTTGAAAACTTGAATGTTTTTAATTATTTAGCCATGTAAATTCCAATCAGTACATAAACTTTAATAAATTAAAACGAAGAAATGTTTCTAAAGATGTTTGTAGGCTACATGCCTGAGCAGTCTTACTTTAGGACTTTGATCGAAATAATTCTCAACTTTGATGAATCACTTGTTGCTAGAAGCAAGCTTGAAAGATTTATTAAACAACAACTTTGTAGAGGCATTTTGATTGATCTGTTGGTACTTAATAGGGCTTTCTTAGTCAGACTGAAATAAATAGCAATTAGAATTTTGTTAAACCTGAAAGGTAACCGAAACTGTCTAGTGCATTTTTTTGCTTTTTTTCTGCGTTTGCTACACGTAATTTTTGATAGATCTACCTCTTACATGACTATTATCTTTGGTTTAAAAAGTTTGAACTAACTGTTCCCTTGGTTGGTTGGTGAATTCTGTTCTGTGGTTATATAGTAATCACATAAGTTGAATTGATTAAATTGCATAAACCGTATCGTTTGTGTCGACTTTCAGACATAAAAACTATATTTATAAAAAATATTTAAGTCTGAACTTGAAAATGGCTTGAAATAACCTGTTATTAATACTTAACAATAACAAATGACAGTATAACTAAATTATGTCTGCACTTATTTTTTTATTACAGTTAATAATGATGACTTGTTTATGAAATTCCAGCAATACCTAGAAACAGAAAATAAATGTTTGACAGCTGTTTACCGTAACTTTCAAACACATCTGACAGACTAGTTCGGTATTCTTCAAAACATATTAGCTACTATTTATGAGTTCCTAACTTAGTTACAAAGGGCTGTTCAGAAACTTGGTATTTATTTAGTTTGGGTTATAAAGGCTAATAACAATTGAGCGCTTATTTGTAGGTACCTATAAGATTATGAGTCTTATATAGAATTAATAAATATGAGATTTTTAAGCTTTTCATTTATAACCTTAATGATTTACTGGTATAATGTTATTATATTTTTTATTGAATAATAACAATTATTTGTAAGTTTGTATTTTATACGTAATTTTAATCTTCAGAATCGAAGTAAGGAGGTTTCTGATATCAATAAGTTTATGGTTAGATAACTAATTCAACTAAAAACCAAAAGCGATTTCTGAGTAACCCGATTCCAATTTCCTGTTGAAGCTCGTTTATCTTGATGATAGTTTAGTGGACAATTGAGATTTACAGCGGAGCATCTAATCGATTCTGCACCTTTCGAATTAATAGTCTCGATCGTATCGCGATCCCAAGGTGAGGGAATAGTATATTTCAATACAAGTGTGGAAAGGCTGTCATTACAACGAGTCCCGAAAAATGTCTACCCGAGCCGAGGCACAGCCGAAGGCGAGGGTTGACAGGCGGGACGAGTTGCAATGACGGTTCCGCACGTGTACTGAACGACTATTTTTAATACAGTTGCGAAAAAATAAAGCAATTTAATAAAATATAAAATTAGGATCGTAAATATCGAAATAACTCATTTTGAAAATGGCGCCATTTTTTCTTCACCCATTTGGTAGGCAAAGGTTACTTTGCCCATACAGCCAAGTCTTCAGTAGATTTTTTTATTGATATGAAATGAAAATGAAATTTAATGAAATGAAACCAACCACACTACTTCAATCAAATCATTAAATCTGATATCGAAACAAACTAGTAGCTTTTTTTAGAAATTTACCTACGCTACGTAAATATTAACATGAAACATAAAAACTTCTTTGTTTTTTTTTTTTAGTAAAAACTTCATGGTTGGTTAATTTTTCTTTTTAATAGACATTATTTTGACAGTTGGGAAAGAGAACGCACGAGTGCGGGAAAGGTAAAAAAAAAGCACGCGTGTGTAATAGCCCACATCCCGAACGCTATACGTCCCTGCAATACGCCACTTTTTGAGCAACTGTATTAAAAAGATTTATTATCAATGCCACTATACATTTTTCTATTCGTTTTTCAAGATGGAAAATTAGCAAAAATAATGCCGTTCTCTAACCTTTTGGGTTAAATTTAATGCCGTTATGAGAAATCATTTTAATTTTCCCGCCATTCTTTCTGACACTTTACCAACATCAAAGTAGGTTGGTACTTTACGAGGTGCCTCTGGAAATATCATAAAAGAAAGCAATTTTTCACTTAAGCTGCGGCGTCGTAAATCCGGTGGAAACTTCCAGAAATTAAGTGCACTTTTGTTGTTTCTTTACAAACTCGAAATAAAATCTGATGTTAAGTGAAGGAAATTGAAAACGTCGGATCGCATTAAATTTTTCACTTCAAAATGATAGCGCCTGTTGATATCCATGAGCAGAATAACGATCCAATTCTTTTGATATTTTCAAAATATGCTCGTTTTGCAAACAGTGAAGCAACATTTCTTCAATCCTCTATGTGTATATAAAACTGGCAATAGGAAAAACATAAGTAACTAAACTTAATAGTCAGAATCAATTGAAAATTATTTAAGATTACCTCAATTTTATTCGACAGGCTTGATTCATTCACATGGGAGTTGAAAAATCGCTAGTAAATTGAATTAAAAAAAAGTTCTTAGTCTGTGCCAACTGGCTAACTAGAGGTAGCATTAGGGAAATTGCTTTTCCCCTGAACGTAATACATCAGTTACCTACTGAGTAGCTAGCATTTCGTTTTCACTTACCTACTTGCATAGAAAGGTACCTAATACATGCTAATACTAAAGAGGATTTGAAGGACCTAGGTAATAGGTACTTGTGTCACTGTCAGTAAGAGATGAAAAACTATATCTTCCTTATAACACGTACGCTTAGGTATTCGAAACTTATTAACTAGTAGTAGACTCCGTATAGAAGTTCAACACATTAATAAGTAATATCTACATCAATATATTTCATCTGTATTTTTTGTCATAGCTAGGAACTCTTATATGGTCGAAATTAGTTTATTCTTTTAGGAGATAAACACACAGAAACACAGATTAAACTCATGACAACCCCTCTATTTGGGTCAAAGCTTAAACATACTCTTTGGCTAACTTTTGCGACCCGTCACTTTCAGATTAAATGTACCTATGTAATAAAAAATAGATGACTTCAACTAACTTGCTTTTTCTTGAGTTCTTGAGCAACTTCCCAACTTTTGCATGTTATGAAAAAGTAAAGAAAAATTAATTACACCAAGTTTATATTGAAGCAAGAAGTTTTGAATATTTTAAACTTCGTCGCGAACTTGACTCACATTAGCGGTTTGACAAAAAGTGAATTTTCAGACTACAATTTAAAGCAAAAAAGAAGATAAGAAACATTTTTTAGTAGTTACTGTTAGCTGTAAAACAAAAGTAATCGGTATCTGTACATCTCTAGCATACACTGTTACGCGGATGATGGACGCGGATTAAGGTGCATAGATCGAATCTAATGGCGGCTACATGTTGTATTTTCTACTGATTCATATTTAATTAAAGATATTTTTAATCTAAAAGTCAATCAATATTGTTACCGTACCTACTGGTTTTCTGATTTATTTCAGAAACGTATTTTTATAGAAAATGTCGATTTAGCCCAAATTGATCCTGCGTACAAATTAAGGGTACTGAAGGCATTACAAAATTAGATTTAGTTTTGTGACCGTAAAGGTTTGTCAACTATGTAGCCAAAGTTTTATACAATGAAAAAAATTCCATTTGGCTATTCCCTTTGTCATCACTTGCGTCAACTTGTTATATGCGTTCTGTTTTAAGTATTCAATTAAATGATTAATCTTAACATTAGCTGTGTTTTATACCTACAACAGTCTTTTGATTAGTCTAGACTTCTAGAGACTTTAAAGTGAAAAGGAAATGCAAAACGCATGTGATATTTTAACCATGAGATAACATAGCTTACATTCGAAATTTCCAATACAAAATAAACATTTCAACAAATGAATCTGTGATTTTAGTAGAAATAACGTTTATTTCGAGGAATTAATTACATGGAAAATATGGAATCTCGATTTTTCTTGTAAAACTGATATATTCGAACGTTTATTTAGTATATATGCATAATACATACAAAAAACCTCAATTTATATTCCAATAATAACTGGTACTTCAACACAAGCGAAAATATAGGTACCTACTTTTAAAGTAGTTCAAATATTTTATCGATTAATCAAGTTTAGTTAGTTATAACGTCAACGGTAATAAAACTTTATTTACATGCTTATTTAGAGCTAAAAAAACCTTATTACAATAAAGTAATTAGCAACTCGAAATGATATTTTGGCAGTACCTGACAATTGTTTTTGTCCACACCAAAGTTTTGGCAAGCGCAGTAAATAATACTTGGGAAGTTTGCCGGTACTGAGTACAAAGTTTCCGTTATGTGGACGTACTGGTCTTTTAGTCATGCAGTAGGAAAACAAGTAAATATAAGTTAACATGTTGTTAGTAAGTGCATTATGTTTGCTTACACATTTCATATGGTTCTGTTATAAATAATATAGTATATGGTTTTAATTAATTTTAGTTATTAAGAACGTACTATAAATACATATTTATTTCTGACAAACTTTATGATTTTCAAAATGTAGTAAACAACAATTTTGTGTAAATATTTCATTTCATTCGGTGCTTGTATGAAAAATCAACTTGTGTGTATCCTTTTTAGTTTAAAAAATGATGAATTCCTATCTAATAAAACATTTAATACCAAAACTGCACAAAAACATCGGTGTGATTATATGTGGTTTTATTTCAATAACTAAGAGTAAAAGCCATTTGGTTAGTTGTTCAGCTACTGTTAATTCCCTCGATAAGTCAGCCATTTTGTTTTACCACAAAAATAAATTGATACCGAACATGTGATTTTATCGCTGGCGTGTCCTAAATTTTCTTTTTTTTCGGTTTATTTGTAACGTTAAACGTATTACTTACTTTTACGAAATTTAATTTATGAGCGAATCAACGATACATAGCTGGCTCTTTGTTTACACAAAGGTGGAGTATTTACTCTCATTTCGAATTTCAGAAATGTTATACGTTCCAATTTACATTCATTTTCTGTTCCAACCGAAACTAGGAAACGCCAATATTTGGCTGATTAAGGTTTTTGAAATATACCTGTATCAAATGTGTATGTGATCCATACATTACCTTTAATTGACGCTCATTATTGTTAAAATTAGAAAAAAATCGTTTAAGTAGTAAGGTGTACAGTAATGCCACAAGTTCTATCATTCCGCATACCTTTTTAGTTTACTTTGCTAAAATAGAAACAAGGATTACCTTGTGTAGGTGTGTGTATGTTAACATAGTATGTTGACATTCTTTAGAAGTTTAATTGCATCGCTTAAAGTTTGGAATACAGACTAACTTTATAAGGTATATTGTAGGCGTTACAAATGTATATTTCAAAGTAAATAATAAGAAAGGGTAACTATATCTTACCATATACCTAATTAACTAATTTGGTTAAGGTTGGTACCATATACTTATACTATATAACCACCATATATTTATACTATATAAAAATATAAGTGTAAATAAGTAAGTTGTAAAACATTAACAGGAATCTGAACTTAAAATTTGTTTCTTCTGATTTAGGTTTCATTATTGTTTTTCAAACTTACCTTACGGGCTCATATGTAAGATTCTTGTTATGTTGCAATAAATAGCCACATCATGTGTAATTGGGATTCGTTATGTTGTAATAACCATGAACGCTAGTGGTAGACTTCCCACCTATAAAATGACTTTTCTTCGTTCAATCGTTTAATCAATCGTGACTTCTTAATAAAAAAATGACCTGTTAGAGGTCATTAGTGTAACTTTCCCAACTATATTACATAACATATTTTTTTATCCTTAGGTACGAGTATATTAATTCACTTGGACTCCTTTATCCCACAGCACCACGTAATTATGAAACCTTTCTATGCCTGACCTACTATCATTTTAGTAAAACAGCTAACCTCCAACGATGTCTCTATTCATATCGCTACCATTAACTTTTATGTTTACAAGCTAAGGTTGACATCGTAAGGAGATGGTAGCGTTTTTCCGACTAAGGGCGCCTCTTTGTCGCCCTATTAACCATAATGTCCTTTACCATCGATGCAAACCAAAAACAGTCTGTATAATGTGGCGGTTGAATTAAATGTATCGCTTTATCTTAAAATGGTTGGTCTGTTTTTATTTCGCCAAATGAATGGTTATTTCATTATACGTAGTGGTGTACAACGCTACGGCAGCGTAGCGTTATAAAGATGACTAATTGAACTCTCATTTTGAACCGGTGGCCAAACTAGACTAACAATGTTGATTGAGTTTGCAAGCATATGTATTACAGAGACTGAACGTCCTAAATTCCATTTGAATTGATACCATCCCATGCGGTAATAGGCTGAGAGCTTGGCTAGTACCCTCCGCATTAATCAAGGTTGCAGGGAATCATGGTATTGTACTGACCCTAGCTTTGTTCCAGGCAGCAGATTGCAACCCGTGTATTACAGGATTAATATGATGCTGTCTGCAACTTAGCTTTCACGAAAGCTGTGGATTTCTTTTCAAATGAATAAATTAAACCTGTTTTAAGGAACCAGTTTTTTGCAGTCTATTTTCTCTATAAGATATTTTTAGTAATGAATCGTTTCAAAAAATTGAAGGTTCAGTTGTTGAATCACTAATTTCCAGTACAGTTAAACTCATGTTATTATCACCGTGAATTTGAAAGTTTCAAGCGATGCTCTCAAAATACAACTTCCACAGTTATTTATGCACACGATACAGTGTTGCATTTTCCTTTGCAGCTACTATGTCTGTTATCAGAGAGCTTCTATGATAAAGTAGGTGCATGCGTTGTCATAGTTCACAGCTGCATTATAACTCTACGCTACTCGTTTGCGGGTAGTATTGAATGATGATACCACCCTTTCAACACCGATATTGGACACATTTATCAGCGTCCAGTGTAAAATGTGTTTTCATGTTTCTTCCTTGTAAATAATGGTGGTTGTTTACCATTGTATTGTTGATACGGTGATATTGATGACAATTTCCTAGTCGTTTTTAGGACGGTATTGTCGTTGCATTACTTATCTTGGGTTATCGTGTGCAGTCGTAATTCTTGCGCCCCAAATATACCGTTAAATATACAAAAGTAACTAAAGTACATTCAGATGGAAGACAATGCCTTCTAATTTAAAGGCGCATTTCCTAAATTGACTCTCAACAGCTGAAATAAAAGCAACTCCCCTTATAACTCCGCCAAAAATATAAGCGATTAAATTTCGATAAAGTAAACACGTAAAATGCTTATAATGCAAACACAAGAAAAAATACAAGCAATATTGCTTTAAAAGCATTCTTTATTTTGAAAGGGATTCTTAAAATTTGAAATCCCTTTGAGCGACCGATAAAGAGCATCAAAAAATTAATGAACTTACAAAGCTACAAAGCAAACGAAGCAAAAACGAAATAAATTGATTTAAAAAACGCCAGGTTAATTTTATTATAAGTCTAGAGGCGTGATGGAAGTTAATTAACAAATGTCTTCATTAAATAGGGTACTTTAATTTAATTAACAGCTTGATGCATTACAAAGTCAAATACCTTGATTTAAAGCTTCCCAAGAAATAATTAGGTCCCGCTCATTTTCACTTTTTGTCGTTGGTTGGTAAGCCGGAATTTCAGTATTTTGCATGCAGAATTTGATGTAATTTATTTTAAAATACTGGAAATAACATAACTAGGATTTCTATTTTTGATTAGTAAACACTAGACTAAATATTTAACTGGGATTTACATATTTTATTAATATTCGAGGTCAAGTGTATAAATAAGTATTGTCAAAGAAGTAATCCAAGAGTACTTATTTGATTAAACGTTAAGGTATTTAAAGTGACTTCATACAATTGTCAAACAATTTCGCGTTTGCCTCAATGGTTTTTAAATTCTCATACGAAGAAATCAGTATTTCGCCTACCACTGTTTGAGTCTGAGCTCACTTTTAGTTTCATTCAAGTTGTTGGTACCTACATCAATATGTTATGTATTACATATAAACAAAGTTTGATTCGCAGTTATTCAATCGAGGAAGTCTGCGCCAGATCCTTACGTCACAGGGGCTGCCCTTCAGTTGGCCCTTTTCGTCCTTGTTTATCGAGTTATTTTGAGCAACGGCTAATAAATTCGATTTACAAAATCCTTGAAACGATGTTCATTGAAGTGTATAGGTTCTCTGTTTACGGAATTATATCTGGGCCAGGGTTTATTTATTTAGAAATAAGATTGCATTTGTTAGTACCTATCCACTATGTAGGTAGATTTATAATTAGGCTACTCTACATCAAAAATGATAACGTCTACGGTTTTGATCTTATTCTACGCCCACTTACGCAATTATTTGCAAAGCGACAACCCCAACCCTTATATTTATAGAACAACAAGCACATATAGAATGCCACCGGAAAATTTGTATGCTTAATAAACCATTTTTTTATTACATCGAGATCTTATTGAATTACTTACCAGCAATAACAATTTTTTAAAGGTATTTTTTAAACAGTTAATATTGTATTATTCTTCATTAGTTTTGCAGGCTTTAGAGTTACCTATAAGATATTTATCTTAATCGCTCTTATCTTAATTTTTTTTCTTCGATTGCGTTAAAATACTTTTCAACTTACTAAATCGAAGAATTTGTTTTAAAATAAATTAACATTGGTTACATAAAGTGTCCTAGTTTTTCTACAAAAAAACATTGTAGTTTCTTACCAACATTAAATAGTTAAAAGTAATTTGCGCTATTCACAGCAAAGTCTAAGTAAGTCCAATTTGGTATATTGCCAAATGAAATGGCGCTTTGAAAGCGTTTCCTGTCATGTGTCCTCTTTTACATCATGGTTGCTGTTATTTTCCGAAACTTGTTTATGTTTTGGGGTTACCAAACGCGAGTTTACGCCGATTGTCAATGGCCGTTTTCTCTGACGACTTTTATGAAGCGACTTCTTTATTAGTTTGCTTCAGTCTATTCTACTGTAGTTTTTACATACATACTTACAAACTTTCACGTTTTTAATATTAGTAGGATATAAAATCCGAAAATGTTCGCTAAAATATCAAACGTGCTTTTGTGACGACAAATGTTGGTTACTTGTTATTTTAAGGACAAACAAGGATAATTCCTATTGAAACATATTTACGTATATACATATATTATAGACTTTCAAAACTATATTTCATCATGAACATATAAAGATGGTAAAAAAACCGTGTTAATTTTTTCCCCCGTCTCGTCACCAAAGCGTGATAAGGCTTTCTTTCGGAAACCGTATTTTAAGTACACCCGTTATTTATGTTAAAAAGTTAAACGCTCAACATTATTTATTCCACTCATAATTTTTTGGTACTTTGACAATTAGCTTCTTCCTTAAAACAAATGAATTACGAACACTATCTCTTCCAAGCAACAAAGAAAACAATAGAAATTGGGTATACCATGAGCCTCATTTGTGACAAACTGCAATTTCTTTAAATTATCTTTAATAAAATCAAATTTTCAAAACATGTCCTTTTTTAGAAGTTGGTAGAAGATAAAAGTTCTTCGATCAAAATATTAATTAACTCGTGATCCGCCCACGCTTCGCAATGTTGTTATTTGCTGACCTATTCACGAAACTACGATTTTTTTCTAACTAAAAATATGTATTTGAAAGTTATTTATTTGTAAAGTTGAGATACCTGAAAGATAATCAAGACCACATTGAAATCTGTTAAGTGGGCTAGGAGAAGTAAGGGTATAAACATAGATACGAGTAGCGACTTTGCTAAATACTAAGGGCACCTAATGATAAAGATGATGATAAACAAATTCACAAATATTTACAACTATTTTGGAACATAACTTTGGAATGCATCAATTTATTTACATTTGGTTGCCGACCTTTTGAAAAGTCAATTCTTGTAAACTCAACATTATTTAAAGTTAAAATAAATAAATTATATGACCTCATATATAAAGTTTTCAGACACCAATTAACGCTAGAAAATATTTTACTGTCTGAAGGCAGCCAACCTTAATTATTGTGTAGCTTCCAAGTAAGCACTTACATTCAAAACAGGCTTTATTTTAGTCAAGACAAAGGGCTGTCTAAATTTATCAAATTAGTTAACCTTCTATATAATTACACCTACATGAATTTTATATTAAAAAGAAACCGGCCGAATTAAAAAACCTCCCCCTTTTTTGGAAGTCGGTTAATTAAAAAAAAACTCCAAGTACCTGACGTTTGGAAGGCTGTAATTATCTCCAAAAGTGATTGGACCCATTTTTGTAAATGACCAAAAATCAACATCTAATAAGCGACAAGTGGCCAAAATACTATCTTTGAGAAGGCCAATCTTCTTAATATTAATACGTGTGGCGAAAAGTTTGGGTCCGTTTTCGGGATTATAACACGCGCGAAAATGTGTGGGATTTGGTGTAGTGTATTCTTTATACAGATAATAACAGCAAACTACAGAACAGTAAACTATGAGACACTATAATATGAATATTTTTCAGTATCTTTCAGTAGTTATTAATATTTAAATACATTACTTATACTTGTTGCTAATACTTGTAGAAGTTGGTGAAAGATTATCAAATGAAGGAAAAAATCGAATATAAAACATTTTTTACATAACTAATAATCTTTTCCAAGCAATTCGTTGCTCCTTCTTAGTCAATCATTTCAAATGACACACCGGCGCCTGTTCGTTCCTATTGATTTTTAATGAACACGGGTGACTTAATCAAACATATTTTAATTTAGGCCGGAAAATTACTAAGAAACTCATAAAACATAGCTTTAAATACCTTCGTGATCTTCAAGATAACTAAGAACTTAGCTCTTCAGTCTCCTTTAGGTTCATGACATGACAGGGCCTTTAACGGAGTAACCATTTCAGGTGGAGTGTAGGTGACGTAAAATGGGCTTTCGGAATTATTCTGGTGTCCTTACTTTGACGAAGGTAGGACTTAGTGTGACGCCCTTCTGAGGCAAAATGCCCGTTTGAGATCACAGTTTTTTGTTTTACAATTGAGCCTATTCTTTATTTAATTCTGTTTCAATGTTATTGTTTTACCTTTTACTTAGAGATGGACATGTGTTCGCATAATTTCAAATGAGTTATTTTACTGAAGTTCTTTCCCGAGTTTTAAAAACGATTTGCCTAAATTGTGTTTTACATGGTCATAAGTTTAAAGTTCTAGCTGTAAAGTGAATTTTATGGAAAAATTCGTTCTTGTCGTGATTTGTTTCTTTTGGAATTTTAGTTTTAAAATAGTGAGGAAAACACTTTTTCAACAAATTATTTTATAAACAAATAGAATACGTACAACTTGAAAAGGAAAACTAATTATTTATACCTACTTACTATTAATCTGTACCAAAATTTAATTACAATACATTCAAAAGCGAAATCGTTTTGTGTTTCTACTATATTGAAGTGAGATCTGCCATAAACATCCCTCCTAGAGGGCACAATTGATTGGCGAAGTTCCAAAAGTGAATCAATAGGGTCTCAAGTTTACAAAATTGGCAGATCAGAATGAGTTACCCATTTTGAATTGGTATTGTTAATTAAACGTTCATTTAAAAATTAAAATTCTAAAAATAATCATTCTTGATTAAATAAATTCCACTGTTAGATTTAAGCTTTATTTAGTAACACAACCTTTATTTTATTAAATAGAGTATTTTCATTCTTTGTTATAAAAAAATTTGAGTGTTATTTATGTGGCTGTCTTGTCGTCTGGAATTGACTCGATTTTAGATAGGTTTTTAAAGTTTTTGTAAAGCAAATTGAAAGAGAAATCTCACAGAATCATTTCTTAGTGTGTTAATAACGTAAGCGTACATACAGTTTTTGTTAAATTGTTCCAGACGAGGTTGAGTGACATATTCTATTAAGTTTAACAAATTTTAAGGTGTATATTAATAATTAATACACACCCTTACTGTAGTCGCTTTAATAGAGTACACCCCAAATAGAAAAGTTCGTGACGACCCTGCGGACTATGAAGTTGCTTGAGTTAAAACTCATTTGCTAGTTACCCATTCTCATGAATTATTCATAATATATCAACAAAAAACAAACTATTTCGCAGTAGCCACCCGTTCTTCCGGAGGAAATGTTACCGAAATCCCATTAATTGCCCGGGCGAATATCAAGAGTGTCAACAAAGGGCTGGCTTGGTAAATATTAAGCAAGGAAGTATATTAAACATTTATTGGGGCGAAATGTCTTCCTCTTCCTATTTGTTGAGTTAATCGTGTTTTGCTTTGTAAACGAGTGATTTGGTCTTGGGTTCCCTTCGGAATATGCTTATTATTGAAACTTAATTAAGTATAAGAATTTATGTTTTTTACGGTAAGTTTTAAGGCAATATCAAAATGTAATTGAAACGACTCCTAAATATAATGTAAGATATTTATTCCAGCAATGCCGGACAATGCCGGATAATTTATTTATTTTATATAAAGGGCTTAACTCAATTAGTTTTTTCTTGCAATTCTTCTAGGACACTTTTTGTCTTCTTCTTTTAAAGCAAGAAAGGAAGAAAAATAAGAAAATTGATAATAATCCCTACTAATATTATAAATGCGAAAGTAACTCTGTCTGTCTTTCTGTCTGTTACGCTTTCACGCCTAAACCACTGAACGGATTTTGATGAAATTTGGTATGAAGAAAGAACTGAACTTGGGAAAGGACATAGGGTACTTTTTACCGCGGGAAAACTTCTCATTCCCACGGGAAACCGACTTCCACGCGAACGGAGTCGCGGGCGGCCACTAGTATAGTTATAAAGGGATTTTGTGTTATGAACACTGTTAGTAGGAAATATAATATCTAATTAACTACGCAGATACTTCTAAATCCAAAAATGTTTAAGATAGATAAATTGGATATACCTACATCCTGATATTAATATACAAGAATACGATAAATGCAATGTTCTTGGATTCAATATTATCTTTCACCAAAACCAACTCAATATCAATTTGAATATTTCCGATCCACAGAATAAGAGCCCTATTTTTCTATAAGCCTATTTGCGGATGAAACCATATTATTCGCCTCCATGCTTTTGTTACGATTACTTATAATATTTCACTAGAAAAACCAGACAGAGTATCATGTAAAGTACGTATTGCAATTGGGCCACGAGCCAAATCTTTATTTCATAGGAAATATAATTTAAGGCATATGGTTTTATTCAGCTTGCAATACTTCATGGGTTTATCTCCGTGTCGCAACTGCAATATTTTAGCGGATCTTGTGTTTTTTTAACAGTTCCATATTTAAATATACCGTTGCGCCCAGCCATTTGCATTTTAAGCAATTTTGATGAGAAGCCAAGTTTGAAATCCTCGTGGCATAAATTTTCCATGATCGTGGCGGGGCTGCCTTCTTTTATCTTAGGACTTTTAAATTCTGCACCTCAATTGCTTTTCCCTGTAGAACATTCGTTATTCTGAGCATTACTCAAAACTTTGCTTTTAAGTCCGCGACTTCGAATTTATCGTTGGCACTGTGGTTCAGGAACCTTTTTAGGGCAAATCTTACAAAAAACTGTGTCCAACATTTCTATAGTCTTCTATGGTTTCGTTTTTTCGGGTTCCTCTTTTTTTCCCTCATTTTGTTCTATGTTTATGCCAAAACGAATTCGGACACAAATTTCAACATCTATGTTTAATTATCTAACCAACAATTTTCCTTTACCTCTTAAAACTTAAGTTCGCTTTAATATCGCGCGAATCAATATTTTAAGCTTACATTAATATCTACATTGACAATCGTTTGATAAAAGCCTTGACAAGTTTCCCCTTACAATTTTCAAGTAAATGATAAAATCTGTCACAATTTGTACAAATCGTTCACATTTAATGTTATTGTCATCTCAAATAATGGAAAAACTTTTTCGTAATAGCTTCTCGCGATTTCAATAGATTTTTGGGCAAAACTTAGAATGGGGTTTCAGATGAGACACCAATTTATCATTATTTTCCAAGTTTGGCGATTTTTATAAATTGCCTCCTATTTGCCTTTTGGCTTGGAAAAGAATATTAAGTTTGAAGCGTGGAAAACAAACCAGTTTTTCTGATAAATAATATTAACTGGTGTGTTCACTTAATTGAATCTCGTGTTTTAGGGCTGATCGGTTTTTTTTTAACTTTTAATTGTCTGAGCTACCAAATGTGTTAATCTACTTTAAATATCTTTATTTCTTTGTCATTACGTTTAATAAATTTTGACTTTGCTCCCAATCACTGAAGTCAAACCTTGATTGAAAATCCGTGCGAGACCTAAGGATCTATCATTTAAATCTCGAACGAGCCACAGTGGTGGTTTAACCCCCCTTATCATTTATTCACTTGGCTGGGTTTTAATTTACTTTATTAAGGTTTTACATCAAGCCGAAGTTTTCAATTATCGACCCTATTATAACGGTGTTGGGGTGAGAATGTCATTACTTTTTATGGAATGTCTTTTCCCTGAGTTTAAATGATTTTAGTCTGGACCGTCAATGATTTTTAGATTAAACAAATTGAATTTTATTCAAAGACATTTAAGGTAAAGTTATTATATAATCACACGAATATACTAAACTTAGACAACTGAATGCATGTTAATACTACCTAACGCAATAAATGAGAGAACAAAATGTTGGTATATGCTTATGATAACAAAAGCATAGTTTTGAAAAACATTTAGTGTACAACCGAGAATTCCATTGGTTTCACTTAAAAATTTTCATGAAATTCAAATCATATTTTATGGTAATAATAAAAAAAAATGTGTTTCCCAAAGTTTTTTCAAACCCCGTGTGTTTTACGTAACGGATAGCCCTCAGTATAAAAACATAGGTTCACCCCTCGAGCTTCATACACCACAAAAAGGCCAAAATGATCGCGGTAACGTCAAAAAATTCGTTATTACTTCGTTTTTACAGTCGGCGTTTTTAAATCGCTTGCGGGGTAGGGGCAGCAGCGAAATCTTAATACGATGACAAAACTGTTTACTTACTTGAATTTTATTAGTCTTAAAAGATTTTTTCGTTTAGGGTCGTATAAAAAGTTACAAAGTACCAATTTAAAAAAAGAATTGAAGCTATGTAAATCAGCGAAAATTTTGTTTCTGGAAAACTATGTAGTTTCTTTAAACTTAAGTAACAATTCAAAGTTAGCAAGACAAATCAGTTTTGCAAATTGAAACAATAAAACACCGTCTCCGAAGTTCAGTATAGAGAATGTGAATACAGAATCGTCGTCAGTATTTCACATTGTATTGCAAACAAATACGTAACAACAAATCCCGTGTTTCTCAATCTGATAGATCCAATATCAAACCGTAAAGAAGCGACATTTGTCAGAATAAGACGAAACGAAACGTAGGGTTAAAACCCTGTAGCCTTTTACCCTTGGCTCACCTTACCCCACCTTTGCTAGTCGTTCCAGACCGTCATCTAATTTATCAGCATCTACCCCCGGGGTAGTTCGGGGCAGGTCGGCTGTATGTACCCACATAGTTGTGTCTGGACTATTACCCCACGCGCTAAACCGGAAAACCGAAATTTCGTGTACGGTACATTGAATTTTGCTATAATCAGTATATGTGACGGTAGGCAAAATATATCGTGGAAGGTAGGTGATTTAGGCGATCACTGGAATGTAACAAGGAAGGTAATTTTAAGCAATAAAGGTATTTTAAAGTTATAGATACTGGAAAAAGGAACGCGAGTCTCCGAGCATTGCGCGACTGGGAATCGAACCCAGGACCAAAACTTCAAAATTAATAAATAAGTTAAAGTAAAATCTTAATAAATTTGTAAATAGACGTTTTGGATAGTTAAGAGAAGGAGATTAGAATCAACCATCAATTGTTATTTAAATCGACATTGAAAGAAACTATTAATAAAAAATATATAGTTATAACATTGTAAAACTTTGAACATGCTTCTGAGAAACACATTGTAAAACTGATAAATGAAACCGTGCTATTAAAATTCGTGTCCCAAGTGTATAGTTTTAGCTTTAAGGTAACACTACTGTAGTTAAGGATTTTCATTATATGGAAATTTCGTAAAGGATGTGCGGTTGGTTAAATTATTTCATAAGGGTACGCTGTACACAAAAATACGGCATTTACTTGTCGTTAGTTGGTTGACATACGAGCCACCTTTGTGGTGTAGACCGTACAGGATTTGAACGAAATTAAGCAATTATTGCAGCACCGAGAGGCCAAGTAATTTGGTTTAACTAGATAATATAACACATGCTGTAAAATATATATACCGGGACAGGTGTTTGGTTAAGCTAATAAAGGGTATAAATTTTAAAACTATCATGTTTTTGTATTATTTTCAACACTTTGAACGCGATATTTACCATGATTATAGTCTTTTGTTATTTTCCGATATTTCGACACAATTTCATGTGCCATGGTCACGGAGTAACTGACAGCGAGTGGGTAGTTATTGACAGGTGTAGCGATCTACCCTCTTCCTCAGTCTTTTACTGCGATTACCACTACCACCGGCCGCATTCTCGTTCTCGACTTGATTTTTGCAAAATGTACTGACTGTATCTGGATGTGTGTTAGTAGGTGTACATTTTCGAGTACTTATTACACAACCTCGAGTTGACATGAAAGCAGAACCAAGGAATCACGTTGTCCCATAAAAACTTTGCCCCATTTTTCATCCCCTTATAGTGGGAATTTGTAAAATCCGTTCTTATCCGATGCCTACGTCATACAAGGAACACACAGCGGTTTAGGTTGTGCGTTGATCCATACGTCATTCAGGACATAGGTATTTTGTATAAACTTCCAATCATAAGTATAGTAATCATAAGTAAGACACCTGCAGAAAAAAAAGTTTCGTTTATCGTTCTTGCCAATTTATTTGTACTCTGTAAATAAATAAACGAGTAAATAAACTCTGTCAACCGTCGCCAAAGATGAACACTGTCATGACAGCAGTGTCGAGAATTTTCATTTACACCGATAATAATAATAATAATAATAATATATTTATTTGTCAGAAAATTGGTACAAAAAGATGTCAAATTATAAAAGAAAGTTTCACAATTTTCGACCAAGTAACATTGGTGTACAAAATTTATTAATTACAGTATGTCAATTTATAAATCAGAAAAAAAAATATTAAAAAAGAAAAAGATGTCAACAATAAAAAGTAACAATGTCAATAATTTTAAACTTTAAAACAGTCAAGAGTGGCAGTGTCAAAACTTATATAATAAAAATAAAAAAAGTAATAGTTATAGTTAAACTGTCAAGATTTTTCATCTAAAAAATTATTTATACTATAATACATTTTATCAATTAAAAAATCAAATAATTTATTTTTAAATTCTTGCATTACCATTAGCTTTTTAATGTCTAGTGGTATCTTATTATAAACATGAACTGCCATACATACAATACTCTTGCTGAAAACACATAACCTCTGTGCCGGCATATATAGTTTATTTTCATGTCTCCTACTACCAGCCAACATGACAGCATTAGTAGGAAACTGTGTGTAACTAAGCCTTAACGATATGAGAGAAGAATTGAAAATGCTTGGAGTTTTATTCATATTAAATGGATCGAAACCGACAGAAGACTGATGTTGTAGCCTAAATTCAACTTTTGGAACAGTTTCATAAAAACTTATTTTTAAGAGATTTAACTTCTAAGATTTGACTTTCAGCATTAACTTGACTTAAAGTATTTTATTTCTGGAACTTTTCAAAAGACTCTTTTCTATCAACGCTTTATTTTACTCAAAAACAGGTAAATCACCCAATTGAAGTTTTTTACCTAATAATATAACTAAAATGAATAACTTAATATGAATTTAAATATAACATTAAATTTAAACTTATTTATCAAAGCTTTATTATGGGAGAAAATGATGTAAGCGGAAAAAAATAATGGACAAAAATTTACTTTATGAAAACGAAGGACAATGTGTGGGGAACATTTAATTGCTGTTGAAAGGTTAATTGCAAAAAGCTGTTGTAGGGCACTCACTCAGCTCAGACCTATGTAGGCAGGTACTTATGTATCAAATTAGCATGTTATAAACTACGGAGGCTTTTTGCAATAATTTTATAATTTCATTGTACTTAGATAGTCAGTTCTTCTTCTTATAACACTCTCACTCCCTAATTTAAAAAGTTAACATTATAAACTATTCCATAAAAAAGAATCATAGAGATCAGAATAGAAACACCAAAGTTATATAGGGTACTTTTTACCGCGGGAAAACTTCTCATTTCCACGGGAAACCGACTTCCACGCGAACGTAGTCGCGGGCGGCCACTAGTAACAAATTAAATCGTTCAACACTTCGGAACAGATGTGAAGTGCAACATCAAGAAGTGTAACACATCTAAACAACCAATTAAAAATATGTTTTTGTCGGAACGAAAGGGAGCAAAAAAAAACTTTTTAATAAGTTGCTAACTCACAGTTAGTTCAGTTGATTTGCACTTTCGATTCTGTTCAGTGATTTTTGCCGGCGACTGATATCATATTGCGGGCTGTTTTTTTTAAAATTTTACTATACCAAAATTGTTCTGTACCGAGCCTTGGCTTGTTTGTACGTGTATGAATTTAGCTTCAACTTATTCATATTATTTAACCTACATGATATAAATCACATGTGGTATTATTTTAAAGCATGCGGTTGCCTTTGCTGTTATTTATAGCGTTCTGAACAAAGAAATTTTAATAACTAGCTTAAAAGGGAGGCTTATTTAGTTAAATTACAACTTCAACAAGTTAATTTAGTGCAGGCCTTAAAACTACAATATGACAAACTGGCGATTCGTTATAACTTCGTGTGTTTGTTATTCTCATATACCAACATTTATTTGCGTTTGATGTTTGGATTTAAGCTCTGGGATGTTAACCCTATTACTCTATATTTTTAACTAAGCATGGAAAAGATAATATAGATAAGATTAATGATATTACAAACCCTCTGAATTTAGGTGTTGTCAACAGGGTTGATTAAAAACTAAAACACCAAATTAAGAACGTGACTAATCAAAGAAAAAATTAAATACACTGATATGGCATTTGCTATCTTAATTGTTATAATAATCCCGTCATAACCATACCTTTCTCTATTGAAACAAGCTAAGATATATAGATTTTGTTAGCTGCATATTAATTCAAAATAAAATTAATTAGATCTCACGAAGGAAAAGATGTTGTTGGCAATTTAATTAATTGTATACTACTGTATATTATTACATAACTTTTATTGCGTAACCCTTCAGTTTCACCCTCAATATATTTTTTTACACGATTCACAGACTATTTAAACCATTTTAAGTTTATAACACTCTGACTATCATCGTGCTAAATCTTAACTACAATAAATAAATGATTTTGACTAAATAACATCACAACAGATTTCATGATAGAATGTATGTTTAGTTCCCAAATGTTGTGTTTTCTAGTAAGTAACGACAATTAAGTGAACCTCTTTGGCCACTTAGAGTTTTTATAAAAGCAGTATGCCTGTGACATACCGATTTCTTTTGTTTTGTCGGTTGTCAAAGACACACGTCTTGCGGCAACTCTGTGTTGGGGTCACGTAAGCCATTTCGTTTTATTATTTGTGATTGTTCACTTCTTTGATTTATTTGTATTTCTGTTAATAATTTTTGAATAAGTAAACCGATGTTATTTTTCTGCCGTTGTTATTTATTTAACTTGCTTCCTCTATCTTGCTAACACTACATACAATATGTAGTTCACCAAAAACTTTTAATTAAAGGGACATGTATTCATTAGTCACTGAAAGGGTAAAAGCGTAATGCTTAGAAAAACTCGATAAAGAGTAAGATAGTGTGAAAGTTTTAATTAGTTAGTCAGTGTAAATCAGTGATTACATTCTTGATGAGTAGCTTAGGTACCTTTGTAAAAGGATTCTGTACCAAGAGCTATTTAAATGTACACCGTTATACTTGAATTGGAAAAGTTTTGGTACCTATCTGTTGGTGGATTTGTACGAATTTTCTTAACCAAACTTTTATCATTATGTATTATATGTAAAGTAGAGTATAATATACTTGTTTTAAGTTTCAGAAAAAAAACGTCTCCGGTAAAAATCAAAATAGTAAATGAACCCTGGACCCCGTTGTATACTTTTTCGGGTTTTAAAAATGGTATTAATTAGATAAGTTTTATAAGCATTCTAACATTTGTTTACGGATTTGTAAGAAAGATAATGAAAGAAGCCCTTTTAGTTGGGGCATTCTGAAAACCCAAGTTATCACTAAACTCAAAGCATGTAGGTATTATAGTAAATTAGTCTATATAGGTTCCAAATATGCATCTCTATCAACCATTGTCCTAAAACTAACGTTGCATCAAACACGATATTAACCGCCGCCGTTGTGTAGCACACATTTAGCGTCGAAATACTGGGAACATTTGTTGATCTGATTTTCGTTCACATGACGGAAATAATCATGCCGACATTATATTTACATAGTACTATGGACTGTCCGCTGAATAGAAACAAATTGAACTCATTAAATTATTTTTTTAGACTAACTAGACTCCAGTTTCAGAATTAGAGCAAACGAATGTCACATTTTTTTAACAGACAGTTAACTTGTTTGTTCATGCTATTAGCCGGATAACTTTCTCCAGAGACTAATAAAATATGCAGTATGGCAAATTCAGGACATTATCTTTCGTGAAGTACTCCCTCGCAGTGGCTTTTATTGTTCCAATAAAATATGCAGTGAAAGTAGATCAATTAGATTTATGTTGTTGCTTGTTAGGGGTCATTTTGATAATACTTAATAGGTATTTTTTAAGGGAAATAAAGTCAAGCCGGAGAGTTTTTTTTTGGTCACATGATGAAGCTTCTAATTTTATATAATAAGCAACGGTAAAGAAGATTATTCCTAATAAAATAATTTGTATTCTCTACATTACCTTCATCTATTGCCACCTAGTTTACTAACTCAGACAAAGATTTTTCAACTCATCATCAATTTACAGTGAAGAGCTTCAATTTTTTTTTCGTTAATTATTTGTCTGACTGATTCCATCCACACTTAGCTAGTGGATAAGAACCATTAGGGTAAGAAAATTAAGGTTGATGTTGACACTGCATGTCATCTATTTTTATTCATTTACTGAGTCATTTATTTTTATTTAAGAAGTTTACTGCTTAAATTTATATTATAATATTGATGCGAGAGCATAACTAGTGGCTAAGATAGAATACTTTTGGAGGATGTTGATTGTGGCTGACTTAGTTATAAAGAGAGCGATGTGGATTTTTAGAGGTGGAATCTTCTAATAAAAACAATAAGATTTAATAACCATCATTTTTTCAATCAGAAATAACTAATTTTGTGTGTAAGTTAATCAATTATTTTTATCAATAAGGTATTCACAGACTCGTTGTTTCTAAGAGCGCTGCCACGCGAGCGTTGCTGCTGCGTTGCGTTGTCGCTGCAACGACTGAGCTTCGTGGTTTTACATACCTATATATTGCCGCGCGCTGTTTTAACGCACGTGTGACTAGGTTAAAATTTGTATGAAAAACATTAGAGCTCAGTGGTCGGAGCGACAACGCATCGCAGCGGCAACGCCCGTGTGCCAGCGCTCTAAATGGATTGCAGTAGCTTGAAAATGTTTTAAAAAATGTGAGATTTCTACGGCTTAATTAAGAGATATGTATTTAAGACGGAATGATAGGACTCAAATTTAATAGAAAATCAATATTCGACTTTAACTTTATCAATTCTAACTAAGATTACACGTAAAGTGTAATAAACTTTTATTTATGACTATCGGTATAAATTAAAATATATTGGTAGGTACATTATGTTTATATTATTTTGTTGTTATTTCAATTAGTTAACCGCCCGGCTTTAATTTCAATTTATGGTATCAAAAGAGGGTGAAATGGCTACTGTTTGGACACAGTTTACCACCTTGCAGATTATACATGAAACAACTACATAACTTGATACTCCCTCAAAATGGGGCTCCAAATTAAAGGGGAAGTTTCTCTTTGAGAAGGCTAGAATGCCGCAACATCCCCTTCTGCCTGTAAACTTGTTAGTCGACGGTATTTGGGATTAAATATTAAACCATTTATGGAAGTTAAAGGAAGTTCAACATGTATTTTTTATTTTGATAATTATTTTTATCAAATATGCCATAACTTTCAAAATGTTGAATGGGTACTTATTTTTAGGTGTATCTAAAAATTTAACCTGCAAAGGGTATTTATTACCTGAAATACTTTCTCACTATCCTTTGATCCTAACCGATTCTATAAATTCCATCGAGCCCAACAATCCCTATCAAAATTCAGAATACCGAGCATGTGTTTAGGGAACATTCTCGAAATTCTGCTCATAGCCCTCTTTTATTGCCTACTTAAAGCTCATTTAAGTCGAAAATGAAGTAAACACATCCTTTTCGAATACAAGCTTCGTAGAACGAGAGCGAAATGTGCTGAAATTGAAACAATGGAACGCGTGTTGAGTCGCTTTATTATTATTATGTGAGAAATATGGTTCGGGCACGTTTGGGCAAATACTTTTCGGAAAGTAATCGTTTTGCTAAATTAATTCGCATGTATGTAGGTGCTATGTGCTGAAAAGACGCTTTTTACGCTTGTTAAGAAGTTGCGTAACTTTAGAAAATGATTCAATTGTTTTTACTTTTGTATTTTCAATATTTTTTTGTAGAATACTTAGAAAATTAATAAAATGTCTATCGTTATTTACTAATCGGGGTTGCTATTACAATTATTTATTAAAAAAAAATAAGTTTAAAAACTCATAATCAACATAGATACTTCAAATGTTTCGCCTCGGCGCTGTTATTTAATCCGTCCATCCCGCCTTACGAACTGAAACTAAAACTGTATTAGGACTTGAAACTAACGTGAAACTCTTCCACTAACCCTAAAATTTTAAAAACCTTTAATACCTTCTTAATCTTAACATCAACACACTAATCCCCACCCTTTTTCTTAACGTAAACTTACTGCAAAACACTATATCCCTGATTCTCGGTTCAGCTCCTAAACACCAAACAACGGTGGCCAACGTTATTAGGAGCGTACGGTTTGCATTCTCAAAGCAATTTCATGTTATAAACCAAAATTCAGTCATTACGACCCTCAACCAGGGTGTTGGCTGGTGTCAGCTGGCTGTTTTTGCAGCCAAAATCACCCCCGGGCTATACGGAAATCACCCTGTAGGTACGCCGCAAAATTACAGAGTAACTATACTGGCCAACTAAGCCTTGGCGAGACCAATATCGGCCCTTTTCGTCGCACTATACAACAACGTTTGCTTAATTAAGTACGTAAGGTGTTAATGATTAATTCTGGTTTTAATTAAAAGTGATAAATGTCACAAGTATATCGCTGGTAGTGGAAATATTGAGCTGTATAAGCTGATTAATTATTGAGGGTATTCGTTTTGGGTTTAATATTTTAAGTAGGTATTTAATTTTTTTTTCATTTTAGAAAAAGAAAAAGTTTAAATCACACAAATAATAGCGATGTTTTTACCTCATTATTTTAAAAATGGGAAGTTGGTAGTTTTAGAATATATTTTTTGGGTTTCGTTTTGGGCACAAAACTTAAACACTAAATGCATAAGCACAACAGCTTTGCACATATACACATATATTAATATTTCACGACAGTAAGATTAAACAGTCATTCTATTAAAAATGTTATTTCGCTCTCAATTCCATCATTTCGTTTGTTTTATGGCTTTCGGACAGCGGATTAATCGCTCCTGTTCAAACAGACGCTTCAACAGTTAAATCGTAACAACAATTGCAAATACGATTGCAGTGCCAATCACAATACGGAATACATTTTGGTGAATGTATGATGTTCTGGATAATCTCAGCTTTAGGTCTAGTACCAAACACAAATTCAGGAGTTACTGAGAGACATATTTATTTAAAGGTCGTTTTCAGTTATAAAGATCCAAAGTTATAAATATCACAGAAATCATTAAGTTTCAGAAAATCTTTTTAATACAATATTAATTATAAATCCCGGACACTCGAAAGTCCTAAAAATAAATAAAATCAGGAATTCCTTCAAAGAGCAACGCATTCTCCCATAATTTTCCTACCCATTGGTTAAAACAGCCCATGGAGTTATTGCATCCTCGGATAGGAATAATGAAAAAACTTCCGATTTCTGCGGTTGTCAGCTCGCAAACGCTGGACAAAAAAGAGTAATGATCCACCAACAGGCAAATACTTTTGCCATATTTTCATTTTTAAATGTAGGGTTAAAATTTCAATCTGTGTGTCATCCCATTTCATAGAAAATTGCATTTTCTTTACAATTATAATGAGCATTTTATATTGTTGGCAGCTGCGTAACACAAAATGTAGTTTTTACTATATGTGTCGGGATATAATATATTAATGCTTCGACAAACTTTTAACGATTTACGATACGAGGAATCGGAGCTTTGTGTTCCCAACAATAGTGGTTGTTATCGATGCAATTTTAACTTTATGAAGTTTTACAAAATTGTACCAAGAATAAACTCAAACGGTATATCATTTTCAGAAATTTCGCGAATCGCTTGTTCTGTTCGTAGTTGGAAACAAAGTACGTATGTATGGCAAGACCATTTAAATAAAATAAAAAACTTCTAAAAGTAACTTGTATTTTATTTGTTGTAAAAATTACAATTTAAAACTACAATCTAAATTTAAATAATCAAATTAATTTGATTTATCAATAAATACAAAGACTTTGACCTAATTCCAATTAATAAAACATTGATAAGACGTCATTGCAAAAGTGATCTATAAACTATTATCAAAACATCTACCGATTTCCTTCGCATCCGTCCATGATTGTGTGACGTCTCAGTTTAATACAAAGGAAATCAAAATAACATATACCTTGATAAACCATAATGTCCTGAGCAGGAGAATGACATCCAATATAATAGTGACAGCTACATGTGTTCCCATCGCGAATATTGCGTGCCCATCTCACGGGATATGACGTAGTAAATTTCATATATTTTGACAATATGATGTTTTTAACATACCTACATAAAATACCTATAGAAATCCCTGAGTATATTTTTATGAAACTGTACATTATTAAAATAATTTCAGCAAGTTTATTTGGCATTCGAATCTACTTTTTCACAATAATTATATTAGTGTTAGTATATGACTAAAAATGTATACAAAACCATTTTATCAATTAGTTAATTAAACTAACTGAGTACTTATAAACTCTACAGCAAATCGCACCTATAGTAGACCCATTTAAACTAGTCTGTGGTATTTAATGTAATGAGGTACCTACATTTGAATTTACATACAAAAAGTTGTATTAATTTAGAGCATTCCTAGTAGGTAACTCGTTAGCAGTATTGTCTGCAACATCTAGAGCAAGTTGTGAGTTAAATGGGGCATGCTGACTCCGATAAAGATAATGCGCGTATTCTACAAGGGAATACGACAAATAGAACGCAAAAGATACCAACTTGTCAAAAATATTGTCTTTTTGAAACGTTTGTTTGAGTTGAGTTTTATAAATATTGCGTAGAAAGCTGTATTCGTAGGCTTTTACCGTTCACATGTTCGTAAAAATTTTGGTTACTTAAATAGGTACGTTAGACGATGTTCCACTTAAAATTATCGAATCAAGGTACAACCTTATACAAAGCCTTAGCTGATTTTAAATGAACACTTACGAAATCCGTTATTAATTCTGAAATCCTCAGAGCGTAAATTGAAAAGCGCTCCTGGATCGCTTGGAATTTTCCTTGCAATATAATATCTACACGGTTTGAAATCTCTACAATGACCTTTGTCTAATAAAGGTCATTTAAAGTGTTACTCAAAAGCCTTCATCTCTAAGTACTTACGTATTTATACGTATTTTCAGTGAAACGCTTACGTTAATAAAACCTTAGTTGAGAGGGTTTAAATTTTCAATATATGATTAAAATATTTCAAAGGATTTCACAAAACGATTTATGACTAAAATGAATGCAAATTTGAAATTACAATTTTACCAATCTCGGTATTGAAAGAGTGTGTTGTATAGCTAAATCTGTTAAAGTTTTTATGCAGCTAAGTTAGCATTTTGACGTTTGAGGTGATACGCTTATTTTGGAAAAAGTGCTAAGACTTACGTAGATTATCAACCATTATAGTTTTATGTATAAGAATAAGAAACAAACCTAAAATTATTTAACAGACCGCAACCACAAAAGTTGAAACAAGTTATCCCCAAAATGTTTGACGAACCAACATGTTACAAATAGTTTACACGACACAAGTGTAGGTATGTACATAAGTATTTGAGAACTTCCTTGCTAATTTTCTTCCTAACTTAGATTGGTAAGCCGCTACACAACGGCAACAAACTATTTAATTCCTTAAAGAAATCCGGATTACTTTTCAATTTAAAATAGTCGTTGGATAATCTGAAATAAAATTTTGTAGTTTAGATTGCAATTTAGGGTATTAAGGCGTATTTTTACAATAAAGAAAAAATGATAACATGTTTTAGACTGAAAAACATCGTGCATCGGGTTACCGTCGTGCTGAGTGAAAAATGATCCAATAAGCATCGGCGATTTATAAACCTTGGAAACTAGATTCCAATTTAGATTTATTAAAAAAAAAAGGGTTATATTTAGCTGTGGCAAAGTAATGTAAATGATACGAACGTTTTCTAAGATTAAAACGTTTGTTAAGTATAAAATTATGCCGAAAAAATTACCGTTTTATATCAAGGTAAAGTGAAATGTTATGTAACACTGTTAAATTAATTATGTTCATTGAACATCTAAAACCTACAATCAGTGGGGGTGTCGCGTAACTCGAATATCAATACTAAACTCAGCAACATTATTCAGCAATTTCATTCAAAATTTTACGCGATTGCGACTCGAAAACCGATTTCGTTCAAGCGTCCCAACACCGATACCTTTCAAAGGTATTGATATTCAAGTTAGAGGACACCCCCACTGATTGCTACTTACGTGCCAGAAGTTCCACTAGTTAGCATGAAAGAAAAACACGAATGAATTTTACTTTTGCCACCCTGAATGCAAATATTAATTCAAAACATAGCTTACGAAAATATCTCCGATCGAAGCATAGTTCGTTAACCATTTCACAAAATTCATCGCAATTTGTTGCTCTGATATATTTTTTCGTATTTCGTTAACAGATTGCACAGTGTTAACTAACCGTGAGATTGTTACGTTCAAATCCACTTGATGCGTTAATTCCTCCTAAAAAATATATCGGCTTTCGTTCCAAATTTTTAGTTACATATAAATCAAATTTATTTTTATATTATCATTGTAACCGTCAGATGTTTTTGGAACGTGTAAAGGTTCGAACATGTACCTATACGAAATCTCATTTGCGACATTCGACTCGCCCCAGGGCTGTTGCCACAACGAGAAAAGAAATCAAACGACTTAACCTCCCATCTGTCCATTTCTTTCTCACGGTCCATGTGAATAACGCAAGTGAATGTAGCAGCATGATATTTGCTCAATATATTGATGTCAGTAAGGTCTTTAGAGATATCTTTTCAAAGGAGACGACGTTGCTTGATAGTTCCGCCCGCTTCCGCGGTGACCCCTCGACATACCAAACCGTAGACGAAGGATTTATTCAAACGCTTATATCTTTGACGAGCTTTGCAGAATGCTTGAGAATGATTCTTCACATAATAATATGCTTGTTACCGTGACTTTTCGGATGGCAGTAATAAAATTAATATGACGAATACATAGTGAGTTAATAAAGTGAAGGAGTTGTACTAAATAAGCGCCTTTTATATCAAACTAGTGGGCGCCCGCGCCTCCGTTTGCGTGGAAGTCGGTTTCCCGTGGGAATGAGAAGCTAATAAAGTAGTATGCATTTTATTGTCTTTTAAAACCAGTTAAACGCATTAACGGTACAAACAAACATCTTGCAAAATTCTTACTTCTTGGAAAGGGGGTCAAAATATCACTTAAAATATAACATGTAATTAATGGATGATAAGATATATAGTTTTGCTTTGAATCAGTTGATGAGCTGAATGTGGATATGATTTCATTGTAACATCATGTAAGATATCATATATACGAGTAGGTATTCTGTAACACTAAACTAACCTAACCTAACGCAGATAATTAAAAAATATTGAATTAAAATTTTGTTTGCCTTCCAAATACAAAAGTACTTAGATATTTTATTACAAAAATAAAGTTTTAGATTTGATTTATTTAAAGTTTATTTACTATCCATAGCTCAAACATATGTAAACTAACTTATCTTTGCGGCAAATTGTGATCTTTAACCTCTTTTGATATAAAATGTACCTACTTGTGGTATTGTAACTGCCTACTAATTCACGAAGCTAAAATGCAATAATGTTTATGAGAAATTAAACAATTGCACGTTAAACATTGCATATTAAACATTAAATCAAAATAATTTATTAATATATAACATTTTAGTACTGACTATATAAAATACCAGAATCATTGGACGGATAAACTGTATAAATGTTTGCAATTATGATTATATCTTTGCCGTGTTGTTCCTAACATGACCTTGCCTAAAACTATATATTTTAGCATTTTGTAAAAATGCAACTTATTATAACACAAAAAACTAAAATTTTACAGATGTTTTATTTTCATCATATCTTTACAAGTCCTGCCGCAGAAAATCATACTACACTTATCATAAATAGAAATAATGTGACAATTTTATATAAAACGAGCGACCCGTCCACGCTTCGCAATGGTGTAATTTTGGCCGACTTGCTCACGAAATATTGAACTTTACTAACTACTCAACTTAAATAAACTTTTTCTGAATGTTTTTTATTTACAAATTTAAATGAAAAAACTACCTAAATGATGGCGAAAACCGCACTTAAATCTGTCTTCTAGTTTAGGAGGAGATAGAAGCTAAACATACAAACAGACAGAATTAGCGACTTGGATTTATACTATGTAATGATTTAATAAGAATTCTCGATGACGTTGTCTTTCATTTTGACCCTGTATATCGCTAAAATTTAGACGTGAATAAAGGCGCGAAATAGCCGTTCAGTCGGTGTCAAGATACTGGGACAAATATCATCAGTTATTTGTACAGTATTAAATTAAGTGGTTGGTTTCTGTGTGTTGCTAAAATGGTAAGTTTATATTTTTATGCAAAAATTACAATCGCCTTCGTCATAAATATTAATGCATTGTAGAAGACTTTGAATTAGTAAACTAATCCATTTATATTTTTTATTACAGAAGCTAATATTCGCTTTACTCGCTCTAATTGCAACAAATGAAGCTCGGCAAATCGAAATCCAAAAATGTGAAGGCGTTACTATCGGCAATATCAATCATGACAAAGAAGTTTTAAAGAAAATTAATGAAAGCCCTTACCAGCTTGTTATAGATTACGACACGCAAACTTTATTCTTCAGTTACACAGCGAACGATGATCTGGAAGAAGTTTTTAGATCAGCTTACCTTAATCTGAAGACAAATGACTACGGTATCATCCATGGAATTTCTGGAGGCTTCGCTAACACAGTCGATAGGAAATCACACCAAATTTATTTAGGCGGCCGAGAAGGTATCTACATGTTCGATTTTGAAACCAAAACTGCCATAGACGCCCGCATCACAGACAAAAATATCTGGCAGCTCTATTATGGCAATGATTCGATTTATTTCACATCCTACCCTGACGAAAAACTCCACAGATACAAAGATGGCACTGTGGAGATAGTACCAGAACTGGCGGAAACACAAATACTTTTCGCAGCTGTTGACGATAATCAAAATATTTACTTTTCCAACGCCACTGGCTTGTTTTGCTACAAAAAAACGAAAGATCGAGTTTTCCCCATGGGCAACTACCATCCGAACTGCTTTACGTCAGACATTCATGGCAAAATTTTCTTTTCGACTGCAGAAGGAATTTACACAATTAACAGAGAAAATAATATGATTGAGACCTTGGCGAGGATCCCTAATCTTTATGGTGTTGTAATTGAAAGCAGTGGTAACATTATTTATGCAAATCAAGAAGCTATCGTTCGTCTGACGCCAAGTAAAATTAAATGTTACGTTGAACACGAAAACAAAATTGAAGATGTTTAGGTTATAATCCGGAAATTGTTATAATTCGCAAGAAAATAAGATAATATTACTATAAGGTAAACGTTTGGTAGATTGAATATATTTTTATCTTTTTTTAAGAAAAGAGCTTATTTTAAAACCCTATTAAGTCTGCATAAAGTTCTTATTTGCGCAACAATAATCTCGAATGCAAGGTCCAAGGAAATCATCTTACTAAAACGGTTTTCCCGGACAATGTCTATGCTTTCTAATTGAATTCAACAAAGAAGATAGGAAAAAAGTAAACTGTGGACGTGACGGGAAATCGAGATTCACGCTATCAACACTAAACTTGTTTTGTAAGTCAATGGACATTCTCTTGGGGATCGGGAAACCTTACAGTCGGAAACAATACTTGTAAGTATTATTGAACCGAGAACTTTCTTAAAATAGCCCTCAGTAGGGAGATATGAATTACTGAAATTTGTCACTTAAGACGATTAGGCAAATTTACATATAGGTTACAAGAAACCGAAATTCTTTAATGGTTGAACACTGCTTCGTTTTAAAATATTTTTATAATTGCCTATAGGATATTTTCTACCGGGTATTGGAGCTTCATTTTATAGCACTAACAATTTTCCAACAACAACATGTTGGTTTTGCTGTAGGTTTAACTTCTTGTTTTTTTTTCCAACCAAAAAGAAACTATTTACTTTTGTAAAAAACAACGTTGTTTAAAATAAACGATAACCGTAAGTACCTACGTAAGTCTAAATACTAGAACTGTTGATCTATATAATGGGTTTGTGTTAATGAATGATGCTAAACCGACGACCGAATAGACAGTTCATATTATGTTAACATAGTACGTTACATTGATATAATGTGTTCATGTATATTAATCAAATGTATCAGTGACTATTAATATTACTCTAGCAACTACTATTGCAACCCCTTATTTTAGAAAAATATTAGTTCCTATATGTAAAGTTGATAGTGTTTTAGTTCCTTTACTCTGCAAAAAGCAAAAAGAAGCTTGGGATGGAATCGAAAGAAATCGAGCGTGCTCAAAAGCGTCTGTAGCTTTTAAGAACGGATTGAATGAAACCATTCGATCTAAATTCAAATAATGGAGGAAAATACGTAAAGCATTTAGTTTTGTCTTTATAAAAAGTTTATACAGAGATGATTCTTAAATTTCGGTTGATTTCTACTGACGTAGAATGTAATATACACTGAGCGTGTATTTTCAACCAATTTCATTGATCCTATGATTGCAATAAGTAACAACATATAAATACCAAAATATACAGCCACTTACTTGATTGGCTTTAATCTTTTAAGTTACGCTGATATTAAACTTAAATGGTCTTACCTGAATACTTTACTTCCTATCCAACAAAAGTACAAAATATCTACGCAGTAAGGTATCTTTATATTTTGGTCACGGAAAGGGCCGGGTTGCTTCAACGTTGTAAATCGCGTTTAAACCGAAATTGAGTTTGCACCCTGTACCTCGATCTTGATGAGTATTCGGTACCTATTTACCTAAAGGGAAAAACGAGTCTGACTCCCGCTCTTTAAATTTATTACGACGTTCAAGTTATTAATAAGTGAGCAGCATATTTTTATTATAAATAGAAGTTCTTAAGAATGCACAATTAACTACTTGTTTCAAAATATCAAAATTCCTATAACATTGAAGTAGCTCATTATTAGGTCACATATTTATGATATTTAAATAGAAACTACTCAATTGCAAACCTGTTAATAAAAAACAACCTCCGTACTGAGTAAGAGAGTCACCCGCGTTCTACAGTCACCTACGTATTGATTGTAGATATTTGGTCTCATCTTAGAGTAATACATATGCAAACAATCACTTTACAGAATTCCTTCAGGAATATATCCTGAGAGAAAGGTTCAGTGCAATATCTATTTGTCGGAAAGGTTTATGAATAATTCTTTTATATTCCGCCTTTTTCTTGTATGATAATTCTATGAATGTAAATTTCAAGTGCTTAGTTCTCGGTAGGTGCTCACTCAGTAGAGACATCTGGTTTGTTTATGAAAGTGCAGTGAAAGCTAAATTTCCCTTTTAATAGGATAAAAAAATCTTTACCCATGTACCTACTTGCTACTTTTGTAAATTTATGTATGTCAGGTACTTTACTTGATCATGTAGTAAGACCTAAAACTACCAAGTCACAAACTTAACTAAATGACTCACTATCATCACGTGTTTAAAACTATGTGTCAGTTTCTTTGTACCTAAATAGCATTTTTAATTAATGTTACATTAACTTTCTCACATAAAATTTGAGGAAACCATCGTTTATATTTGCATTCCTAAAAGCTATCAAATGTCGTGAAAGGACTTGTTAAAGCCCGGTTTTATACCATTCACTAACGAATGACATTTTACGAGTCATAAAATTCGTCACAAAGGGCATAATAATACCCAGTGATAACAAGTCTTGCCTTTTATTGTGGAGAGAACCAATATTATTGACGCCCAGAGATCCTGATCTCACAATACATTGACTCCTAAAAGTCCTACAAATTGACTGAATAGGAGAGCTCTAGTAAAATTGGTGATGGTAAAATATCTAGATGGCTGTCTGGATTTTCAGTTCGAGATTTTGCGTTGGGTTCCCTTTATTTGGGTTTTGACAATCAATTTACTAAGTTATTCAAATTCAATTGACAATATTAGCTGCCATTTTCTATACAATAAAATTTTTGTTTCCCGTCTCCTGGTTTACGATAAGCATACTCTTTTAATTCTTAATGTATTTTAAGTTGATTTACAATAAAAATTGATTGCCAAAACTATAAGACTTGATTGACAAAGATAACATGTTAACTAAAATAGCTTTAATGTCTTTATGAATAAAGCGGCCAGATTTTAACTTGAAAGAAACAACCAAATACCAGTATGAAGCATAAAGCCGTGTATTTCCTACCAAAGCACAATTGCTTACAATACGAATTTAACAAGGTTCCGCCCCACAGAACCTTTTTCGACGACTAACGACAGAGGCCCGCTCACGTATTTATGCTATTTACCAACATGTTAAATACGCGACATTATACGAAATACGTTTTAGAAAAAAAGACCACGCAAGTTGAAATACACGGTTTTTGTTTTATAGGTGGGCTCGTTCGGGGTTGAAACGTGTTCGGGGTAAAAAGCCTGGGACTTGGGAGATGTTAGGTGCCTGAGTAGATTTGGATTAATGATGTGTCATTCATGTATTTGCAGGCATTCATGAAGTAAAATAGGCGGTTTATCTATATCTATACTATATTAATATACCGGAACTACTGGACCGATTTAAAAAAATCTTTCACCATTCGAAAGCTACATTATCCACGAGTAATATAGCCTATGTTTTATTTTGGAAAAAATAGGGTTCTGTAAGATATTGCCGCGGGAAAAACCATTTATTTGCGGGTGAAACCGCAGGGCGGAAAGCTAGTGTATTGATAAGCATCTAACACAACTTAATTCTTCTATTCCACTCATCTTTAACATTTGCCTAGCAGTTGCAAGATCCGTTTTTTAGTTTGAAATAGAGCAATGTTCATAAAACCAAACAATAAGTAGGTAATCAGACTTGATGTAGATCAAAATAAAACAAATTCACACTATGAAATATTACCTTCTAGAAGTATAGTCAAAATTACTTATGAACTAGGTATTTATCGTGAAAATGAAGTGTAATACACTTAGACAATATTTTACTGACAAGAATGCATAAAGGTTATTCTACTATTCTCTTTTGGAAACATTATAAAATCACAAACCCATTATTTATTTGCTAATTAAACAACAAGTAAATAAAATTATCGCGACTAACTCCACAAAAGCCTACTGAGGGGTAAGAAATCAAGCGTGTTTTAATTAAGATTTGCAATTTGTTACTTGATAAGGAAATGTAATTAAGCGTAGGTAATTCATTTACTTATTAAAAATCCGAAAAGGGTTGTAAGACGGGTTACAAAAGACATTTATTATCTTTTTGGCTGGTATTATCCAGTAACATTTATCATTAAAGTTATTCTCATTCAGGCCTGTCACTTAAAACATCGTTGGTAGTAAAAAATGAGTACCTACCAAAATAATGTAAGGATATTTTTTACACAAATAGAAAAGCTAAATTAGAAATTCGTAGGGCTCGTCTCTAAAGTCGTAGGGTACGAGAAATTGTATTTTTTTATGTATTTCAGTTTTTGAGAAGATGCTTCTTACAGGTAAAATATTTTTGGACACAACAAAACAAATAAAACACTGTAGGTATGTCCTAAGCCCTTTAATCATCATGATGAACTTTTTGGTCACTACTTTTATAACTTATCAGAAAAATATGTCCGTATTGCCCTCTAATGGCACGGTCCCACCACGCTGGATTAACAAGGATAACCTACTTGATGGACTTGTTGTGTAATTATCCTGACGTTGCCAAGCCATTTTATCCCTAATTTGTAGTGAAATTACATACATGCAAAATCCCTTATGTTTGGTGTTTAAAATATTTACCGCTGGAAAGCATACCTATGATAGTAGGCAGATGGTTAATTTAAATAATGCAGTCGTAATGGCTTTGTGAGGAAGAAAGAAGGCTTTGTAGGATGGGTCGTGGCTATTTTATCGTTGTAGAATTTAAGATTTTTTATCAACCGCAATTTTTTGCCATAAACTCCATTTGATTAGTTACAGCCGTAACGCCAGAGAGAAAGCAAATTCTAAAACTCTGACACTATATAATTATGCGAAGCGAAAAAAGAAGGAAAAGGCTATTGGATGCTTCTTAGCCTTTTTATGTCCATCTGTCTGTCTGCCTGCTAGACTTCTTGGAAATATAGCATGTAATAAAGCAAACGTAATAAAGAAGGTTAATAATTACCACGATCTAACATAAATAACCTTTGTTATTCATGAAAAACAAAATCCTACTATTCTAATAATATAAACATGAATGTTTGTGAGTGTGTATCGATTTCTCTTTCACGTAAAAACTACTGGACGGATTTTGATGCAACTTTACAGTAATACAGTTTATACATCAGAATAACACATAGGGTACTTTTTACCGCGGGAAAACTTCTCATTCCCACGGAAAACCGACTTCCACGCGAACGGAGTCGCGGGCGGCCACTTGTATAAACTAAAAAAGCGAATAAGCTAAAACGAATGTTTATTTGAAACCCACGAAAAGTTAAATTGCTCAAGTTTTAATTTACGAAACCAGTTTCCTTGTTTCTAATTCTTTAAATAATATAAATAAAAAAGTTTTTGTAAAACTCAAAGACTTTAACGGATCTCACGTTAAGTACGCAGAGTTTTATCCTTTAATAACGATGAACTTTCTGCAGTGTGTGCTGAATTGATTACCTTTAACCAATGTGAAGGTAATTTCAGTTAACTCTTTTAAGAAAACTTAAAGTTGCTCAGCGATGCTCGTTGTTTCTCCAATTCTACTATATGCTTCTTCTTCTTCTTCTTCTGCACTTAGCAGCACATTCATCTAGTGTCAGAGTTTTTGGGAACCGCCTTTTAGGGCCTCTGACGTGGTTCTTGTAGGGTACTGGCCACCCTACTATCGGTATTTTTCAAGCCGCCTGTCTCATCGGCACCTGATATGGCTTGACGAGTACGAATTGGAATAGTACCCGGGATCAACGGCTTAACGTACCTTCCGAAGCACGGAGAAACTCGGGATATAATGCCACTAGCGGTCACCCATCCTTGGACTGACAGCGGCCTATGTTGCTTTACCACGACTATCGATTTGATAGCTAAGATCGCAATGGGCTCTCAAATTGCTATGTGCTGATTTTAACCTATAAAAGTTAAATGTTAATGCTACTAAACAGAATTTGGTACAACTTCCTAATTTTAAAATTCACGCCGCTGCTTAGCGTACAGTGTATGATGATGAATTATTTAAACGGCTTCCGACTCCCATGTGCTTTATCCTTTTCATAATACTCTCGTAAATCAAGGAAATGTTAATATTTGTTTACACTACCTACTTGGAATTTAATTGTATTGTTATCTATCTAATATATGTATTTATTCATCTACGTTATAGCGTTAAAATTTGGTTTTTGTATCTCTTTTTTCATGAGTTATTGTTTCATGTTAAGAAAGGAACGTATTTTTTGTAGTTTGACTACGATCCTTGAAAGGATAAATAAAGAAGTGTTTTTAAATTAATATAATCATCATTATCATTCTTAAATTATGGTGGTGATCTTGGCTGGTGATCTTAAGGCACGCCATCTTTATTTTGCGAATGTTTCGACCCTGCAGTTAAATGAGTTTTCCTATGGAAATTTATTAATTTACCAGATTTGAAAGGACACATTGTGTTCTTCTAAACTATTGTTTATTCATGTACCGAGTTTCATTCATTAGCAGTTTTGCGTGATTGAGTAACAATTATTGACCATTTTTTATATGATGTATGAAAGTTACCAGACTAATCATAGGGGCCAATCGTTCCTCATGCCCATTTAAGGGAAACCCCCTTTGATGATTATATCAAGTGTCATATTGAAAATTATTTACCAATCTAATTTTGTAGATTTTTATCTAAAGTGTTTTATGTCAAGATAAATCGTTTTTTTTTTTGCCTGACTCTACTTTTGGTGATCACGCACACTAATGCAAAGCTCATTATATATTGTTTGCTAAACAGCTGAAGTCTTTGATAAGGGTATGAAATTGATGACCTTTAATATCGTTGGACTCCTTGTTATATCATAATTTTTACGGTAAAAACTTAAATAAAAACAATTACTTGGGACACAGAAAATTCAGATTTACAATGTTAATATTGTACAAATTTCTAATAATGATAAATTTCTGCTCAATAGTTTGTGTTCAGAATCAGCTTGCAGTATTATTACTTATGAAAGGTATATAATAAGTATCCTTTGACGCTCACAGATGAAATAATTTTGTTCCTGCAATTGAGTAATAGCAAATGCGTTCAATATAAGCATTGAGTACTATTACTAATGGAGAGCACATCTCTGCTGCCAGAAGTAAACTATAAATAGCTTGCTCAATGACAGTTGATAACAGTAAAGTTGAGGCAAAATAGATCAGTGTGTGTTAGCTGTCAAATTGTGTCGGCTGATTCCACAGTAATTGGTAATTCTGACCGCTCCAAAAGCAGTATTTTTAGGAAACCACACCAAAGTGCTTTCCATTTGTTATAAAAGGTACCTACTCTATGATCAATAGGTACCTCGCCGGACGGAATGGTCATTTCGCGAGCGGCATAATCGGAAATGAACTTCGTGTAGATAGCCATCAATGCGCCAATACACTCGTCCAAATGAAACGTCGAATTGACAGCGTAAATTTACAGCAAGCGGTTGATGAAATAGGATTGAGTGAAAAGCCATTTAAAGTAGTTACAGTGGCACAAACAAAAACAAATCTTAAATTAGTGAATATAATATGTATGTAAGAATATATGCAACTACTGAGGGGATTTAGTTGAAACTTGGTATATACATAGACTTTAACAAGAAAAAAAACAGTTTCCGCGGGAAAACCCTAATTATTACAGCAAAAATCATTTAGCTGCGATTGAAGCCACAGAGCGGATGGCTAGCGAAGCATTTTTATTTGACTATGCACGATAAAACGGAACGATAAGTTGTAAAACAAATTACATTTAAAAAAGCACTTAAATTAGACTGTTTTTAAAAATATGAGCACTCTTGACCGAATAATTTTATAACAATTTAGTTCAGGTCATCCAATTAGAATGTAAAAGTTTAAAACCGGTTAACTCAGCATAATTGGTCACTTCTAGCAATTATTTCATACCGATTAGGTTAAAATCAACTGACATTAAAAACCGTTTTAAATGTCGTTTTATAAACTTATTTTATTAGCCTTTATATTAAAAATATTTAAATAGAGTTCCTTTTTAAAGCACTGTTCATTTTAAAGCTTTGAGCCATATTTAATCAAGCTCTCCTAGCTGAAAGGCGGTTTTCCACTTTGTACACAAAATATTAATTCAAGACTAATCTTTTGAAATTGTAAAACTTAAATAAAGATGGTGTACTGGTCAACTGTTTGAGTTAAAAATGTATTTTTAGAATGCTCTTTGCATTTAAATTACCTAATTAGGTTTTCATGGAATAACATAATTCTGTAGGTTTAATTTTTATTTCAGTAACTGTTTTATTTTACGATTTAAATACATTGTGTTGATGCCGTGGTCACTTACGAGCTTAGTTATACCTATCTTTTTTCTTCTTCATATTTTTCTCCTTATCTGTGCTTTGTCTATTTGTCTCCTAATTATTTACCTGCCATATCTTTGTTTTGTACATTTGTCCAAGTACAGGTCAATGACCCGTACTTTCCTCCTTGCATAGTGGCACTTAGTTTATAGTGCTTGACGTACTTCAAAAACTTGAATCCCCTAGTTGTGGGTACAAATAGCTCCACATAGTCGCAGGTTGTATTGTTTAGTCAGGCTAACGTCAACTACACATCCTGTTCCGTGGAACGCGCTTCAAAACTATTATTCTCCGTTTTATTTAGCACAGACACCAGCCGTTGTACTTTCAGCTTTATGTGAATGTAAATACGGATTATTAACGAATGGCAATGTAAAACATAAATACAGTATCGTTTTCAAAACTGTAACCAGAGCTGCGTTCGGATTTGTAAATAACGTAACCTGCATTTTGATAAATGGCTGAAGGAAAACGGGCGATAATCCCAACAATAACAAATTCTGTCGTTGTTCATACAAAAACTGTTTTGTTTTGCAAGACAATAAAAGTCAATCTGTGTAGTTTTGTATGCCTCCTAAGTTCATAACCATGTAATGGCAATATTAAAGTTATTTTAAAATTAACTTGTGCCACCTTTTCTTTTTAAATATATAGGAAGGACAAGTTCGAAAGTGACATTAAAGAGAACCTCCCTATCTTGGGGATATGAGGAGTAAGATCCTGCAAAATTTTAATTGTCGCCTGAACCGAGTAAGTTGCTCTTAAGTTGAACAGTGGAATAGATAGCAAAGACTTAATTAAGTGTTCTTGCTCAAATTTTGAAGTCAGCAAATTGTCCTCTAGGATATTAATACGAAGATCGCTTCTTCGCTCAAGGTAGTTTTCTCAATGTTTTTTTTGTATGTTATTGATATATTTAATCCACTGAAGTGTTTAGTATACTGCAGTATCTTGTAGATTTCTCTGATATAGGATTCTATACCAACCGCATAATTCCTCTTGTTATATTGTGAGGAAGCAAAGCAATAAATTCCTATTGCTGTGGGATGAATGATCCGTCACACGGGCTGCTGCAGATGTATATCACAGAAACAATGTTACCTTGCCTACAATTCATATACATACATCTCCAGACAAATTGCTCGAGGTAATTGCTTAATGCACAGAAATGCATTTATGACAAATGTCTTTTCTTTTCTACATAAATCTCCTTATGAAGTATCTATCAATAATATTTTTTATAAACTTGCAATAAGCTGCCAGGTAATAAAGTCATGAATCTATACAAACCTAAGTTACCTTTTTAAGATATTATTTCCACCGTCAGTTCGACTGGATGGTCTCAAGATTAGGAATGTCCGCTTGGTTAGATTATATCTGGATTAGACTGCTTACAAAGACAAGACTATGTTAATACAGCCCTTATCGTACCACCTTTATCTTAAAGCTTACCTTGTTTATGACGGCTTTCGAGAAAATAAAGCTTGAAGCTAGTATTCTGTATGATAATTTGGGTCTTGCTTAGGTCTTTATAATTCAGAAGAGTCAGTGCGCCTTTTAAAAATAAATCTTAATTCTATGAACGAACATTTTTAAAGATAAAAGCTCGAAATAAAGAGGCGCCCAGTGCATCATAGCCTTTAATAAAATGGCGGCATACCTCCTTGGCTAAGATCTGCCCTAACTCACGTTAACGAATTCCGGCCGTGGTTCGAAATTCGAATAATAATTTCGAATACTGCGACTTCCGAATAATTTTCTCGTTACACCGGAAGCACTGCATTTATAAACAGTTGGCAAGTGTCCAATGGAGTATGCACTATTTGTAAGAGAGCTGTGAGTGGTCGCTGACGAGGCTAGAACGTGACTATGGAACTTCTTTAGGCGTTAGCACTTTCTTTGGATTTAGATTGAAGATGTGTTAATGAGCTTACGAAGATTTTCATAGAAGTCCGACCCTTTTTTCAACACTGAAAACAGAGTCTTTCAGTTAAAACACTGTGTATAGTTAGTGTGATATTAATTTAAGATAACTAAAGTTTGGAATCTGTATGTATATAATTCGTGTAATACCTATTATAGTGTATCATAGAAAGTTTGCAACACACCGCAGCATAAATCGTGATCACGCTTTGATCGCTTTTTGTTCAGTCATATAAAAACCCACTCACAGGTTTAACTTCGTTCCACTGCAGTCTCCGAGACATAAAATATGATCGTTAGTTACTGCTTGTTCAATATTCAACAAACACCGACTAATCAATTAGTCAGAATTCAGTTTTACGTTTTCTCAAACTAGAGTTCCGGACGTTTCTCGCTTAAGTTTTGACAAAATCTGCAGAGATTTCACTTTAGCAAATGTAACATTCGAAATCTTGACTTGTCAAAAACCTAAAAAAGTTTTGCCTTATTGAGCTTCGAAAAATACATCTCGAAGTACAAAAATCGGTTTTGATTTTAAAATTTCAGTGAGCGAACAGTGCGCTGGGGACTCATAACGTTAACAAATGGCTACAATTTCGAATTTCGAAATGCTGTTACGTGTTTCGATGGCAATTTGAACAGTGAAAATGACTTTGAAGCACCGACAGTGAGTAACGCTTGTCTCGTCACTAGTAGACTATTTATTAACAAATTTGTTAAACGCTTTATTTGGCACTTCATATATAAGGTTCATTTCCTTTTTTGTTTTCGTACCTTTGTCATTTTTAGTATTTTAGTTATAAAAATTTCTTCTTCCTCCTTTCATTTATTCTACAAAATCTCATTTCAAAATAAAGTTTAGTTTAATCGTCTCTCCTAAACTAAATCCTTTTTACACATGAATTTCCATATTTCGAGTTACACGGCTTAGCCGTTATTCAAGCCATGTCTGCTGAACCCAGACATAACTTCAAAAGTTATTCTATATTAAGGGTGTATAGGATGAATTTGGTCCAAACTTATCAAATTGCTTTATCAAAATCGAATTACTTCTTCAAATTGGTTTTAACAAACGGCCGGCTCTTAGTTAACAATCATTATGAATATTATGTGTTCAACGAAAAACAAAACCAATAATAGTGGTTTTTATAAACTCGTTTTAGGCAATTACATTTTCCATTTAAGGACTTAAGACTTAACCCTAGTCATTACGGCTTTTATTGTGCACGTCATTATAGAAAACTAGGTATAAATATGGTTACCTACCTGTTGTATTTGTGTATATTTTTTGTAGATTGGACTTTGAATATTCACTTGTAAGAGAATATTCTTTTCTTATTCAACGGCTTAGTTAAAATAACGACCTATAAAATCTTACTAAACAATTCTGACCAATTTTTACTTACTTTATGAATATGAGATAAGAACATTTTTAACCCGTAAATTTTTTGGCAATAGGCGACTTTCTATCTCACATTTCTTTCATTGCTGGTCGGACTAATACGGAAATTTCTTTAATAAATCTTGAGTCTTTTGATATAAGAGCAGGTGTTTGAAAAAATTGAAAACGATTTTTGATCATCCTGTAGATTTCTAGTAGCAAAGTTTAATGCGTGACTAATTCCCACTCGTGGAACAGAATAATATTAGCATTTGCTACAGTTCCGGTGATTGTCCTTCATAGGGTGCTGATATCTCAGAGCCTGACTGCCGTCTGAAAATATGTGTTCGAAAGGAAACCTAAAACTCAATGTAAAAAAATAAATCAGATATTGCAACGCGAAAACATTTTAACTGGATTTCCAACAACTTACAACATAAATAACTTGATCGGCTATAAGCCACAGCATTGGCATCACAAGCTTTCAGCAGTAAGCGCTATGACTTTGCAATTAGCATAATACAATCATTTTACTACAGAAAGGATTAAAGCGCTGTGCGAAAGTCCCTACATACGTTTGGAAAACGTGAGAGTTTGGAAAACGCCAATAGTACGTATAGCGGCCTATACATATATACACCCAACTGATATGAACCCAATATGTAGAATACGATTTTTTTAATATTTGGAAATATTTGTAAGGGGATTAAAACCATCCGGGCTTGTATACTGCAAGATTATTAAAATGGCTAAAGTGTATATTATACTATTTTTTTTTTTTGGAAGAATCACAATTAGAATTAATAGAAAAATAGAAAAAAAATGTTTAGTGTATACGCTTCGGGTCAAGAAGCCTCGTATTACTTAAAGATTTCCAATGACGTTCTGAAAGGGTCCTATAAGAAAAATTCTTCTACTTCACACGGTGAATTTATCCTTTCTCATTTCCTAGAGATCCGTTTTAATAACTCCTCAGGCGTAAATTATTATTGGAATCAATAAAAATATCGAAGGAAAGTACAATAGAACAAGTCCGAGTGAATATTCAAGAAAAATGACCATTGAAAAGGAAAGGATTCTTATAAATCACCAATATTTTTCCGGTTGATAAATCAAACCGAAAATCCGAAGTAACTTCGGGCAGTATCAGAGTTAGAGGCACAATTGGCTTATACTTTTTCGATGGAAAGGGATATATTGAGGCACCTCTTGGGAAAACAATAAGAAATGACAATGTAACTGTGTAAACAGTCGAACATTTTTTAATATTATGATCTTGTTTTTAATACTTCTATAATAGTAAGTGAAATAGTGTAGAAAAATTCATAAAACGATCTAATATAGATACTTAGAACCTATTAAGTAATTAGGAAATATGACTAAAATGGTAGCTATTTCAAATGATATTTAATACAATGGATGGATACTTTAAAAATCTAAGTAAAAACCCATCGATAAACATGTATATAGCTACAGTGGCAATTTGAGCTATAAAATACGAGTATATATAGTTTTTAAAGCAATATATTTTCGACAACAACGATATAAGTATATTAAATACTACTTATCCACGTTTTGGAATTAGCTCGGACAGTATTCAGGATTTCTCAGGATTAATCTTTCTTACAGTGTACTCTAACACTATAGGAAGAAAAAAAACGTCCCAGGTTGTCCTTTGTTATCATACCTTTACCAAGTTGGTTTGCTTTTCATGGGCTTGGCTCATTTTTCACCGTGTTTAGCTTTTTTTTTATACCTAGTTTTGATATATCTTGTAGATTTTAAGAACTTAAGGAAAAATAACAACAGTCCATGAAGTAGTTTTGACCACATTTTTTATGTTATAACTTTCGTAACAATAATAACTTCTTCCTGAAAACCACAATAATGTTTGAAGTAAACTTATCTACTTCATAACTTAGCAAAATAGGAAGAATCCGTAGGCTCAGCTTCCATAAATTTGTTAGAAAATACTCTGAAAATTAATACTCACACAGAAATGAGATCTTATTTTTTGTTCTTGATTTGCAACACCGCTTCGCAATTACATAATAGCGATTCAGAAATTCGAGAAAGGAAAAACAGTAAGTATTTTGATAAGGAGTAAAAATGCCTGGGCTGGATTGAATTTCACAGAGTTTGTTTTGATGTCTGCCAGATCTGTTGTCTGCATTGCTGCGTAAACTTTGAAATGAAATCCTGGCGGAGATCAAAAACAAAGTGGTGGTAGGTTTTTTTTGGATTAAGGAAAACTGTAGGCAACTAAGTAAACTAGGAAGGAGGAAGATAAATAAAGATGTATTTACTTTAAGGCAAACATTTTGTCAACGCTCTAATAAAATTAAGACTTTTATACCTAAGTGTTTCATAGAAATCTAAAATTATAAAAAAATGTTAAGCATCATATTAATAGAATGGCATTGTTGAGATCTATTAGCTGGACGGTTTACGTCACTCCGTATAAACACGTAGGTATATATCGCCTCAACATTTCGTTGGGGCTTATGAAATCAATATTACAAGTTTTGCTACGCACTCAGGTTATTAAATTGAAAAATGTACCTCCTTATTTGCTTCTTTTTTCTTAAAAGCTTTTATATTGATGTCGGTATTTAAGTAAATCATTGATTTCATTCTCTTTATTTTGACAGGCGAAAGGAAAGTCCTCATTTTAAGTCTGTCATTTCTATTCACGCAGTAAAAGGCTTAGGGGCAAATGGCTTCGTTTTAATTGTACCCATTACACGCTTAGTTAATTAGCATACCAACCACTAATTGAGTAGGAACTCCCAAATATACAGAGGGTTCAATAAGAGTCGTTAATAGAAATGATTGAAAAAACCTACCTCAGATTATAATACTCAAAACAGTGTGCAATCGAAGAGTAAGAGTATTTTTCTTTGTTTTGTTAATAGAATAAAAAAAACAGTAAAATTAGCAGCACATTGCAATAATGTCTATGTTTTTAATACTTGAAACAATTAAAGATGATAAAAACGTGATAGAACTGAATGTTACCAGGTTGACTGCTTATAACTTTTTTTCATCATTCGAGTGGCTCAAACATTATTAAACCTAATAATTTACAACATAACTGTTCATAAATAATTCTCTTCGTATTCTGTAAAACAAACTTCTAAAGGTGTGAGTTTAATTCGTGTAACAATCTACAAGTGCATGAACAATGTCGAAGAGTTTCCGAATTCCTTGATTGTCTAACTTTGTGTAACTGGTGGTGGAAATTGGGAATTCAGCTTTGGGCATAGAAACGATTGTCGTTCTTAATTTTTCAAATCTACATATTTTATAGGTAATAATTGCTTGGTGAAGCGTTCGAAGAAAACTTGATAATTGTCACTTGAAAGTTTTTTATATCTATAGAAATATTGGCAACGTCATTTTAAAGGAAGCTTTATTGAGGAAAAGAAGTACTAAAGCTACTCAAGGTTAGTTTGAAGTTAAAGCTTTAAAGTATATACTTAATGTATCATTATATTCTAAGCAAACAAATAATGTGTACGTTGTTAATTATAACTCTAAGGTTATTTCATTTTACAGATGCAGTAAACATCCAGACTTAGTGTTAACTAGACAATTCGAGCGCATCATATACGTTTAACCCTAATGTAAATATCTGGAGCAATTTCTGTGCTTGTAATGAAGGAAATTATGCTTAAGTTGTATGGCAGAGTGCGAGCGTGCTAACAACTAGTCGTTTACCTCATAACGACCTGAGTACAGTTAGCTTATAGCCCCTTTACTAACTAAATTGAACTATATGATCCACAAACTAATAGTACTTCGCACAACATTGTTGGTGTAATCGCTTTTCTTTTGTCTACGGTAAATGAATGGGCTGCAACTCGCTGCTAGTCATTTTGTACTTGCGGTTTCTGTTTATGAAATTATCAGGACGGTTTAAACTGTACAAAAGATTCTAGTACTAACTGTAAGAGAAAAAAAAAATGTTTTTTTTGATTTTATAGAATGTAAAAAAATATGGCAACGCGATTTGTAAATAACAAAATTATTTCAACAAAAATCTTAATTCTGTCGTAAAAAAAACGTATAACTGTTTGTATCGTAAATTATTATTAAGCTCGAATTGACAAGTGACTGTCATTTTAAATCATAAAAACTGGTTAATATCCGCATTTTTACGTACATTATTGTTGGACTGGATTGAACGTTCTAATTATTTTATTGTTAGTATCAAAAGTTCCTGGTCAGATCCTTCGAAGGTTAACTGGTCACGGTTGTAGCTACGCTTTGGTATAAATAGTATACTTCGCAATCACTTTAATCAACTGTTAATTTGAATCATTGTTTATTAATAGTTTTCTTTCGATAAACGGTCAGGGTATCTATATGTATAGGTGGTCATCTATGTTTTTTTACTTAAGACTTTTGAACGAAATTTTTCGTCTATAAATTTGATGGGTAGTACTGAGAATACATATGATCACCGGTTTCCAACTAATATCTACAACTGTTTAATTTATTTCTGTGGAATTTGAATTAACTAATCCTTCTACACTTAGTTTTGAACTTCTTCTACACTTCTTACCCGAAAGATATAATTATCAGTCTAAAGTCGCACATGCCTTTACATCTTATAAACAGAAACGAAGGTTAAGCACCAAGTTAAATAAAAGAGCTGAACAAAACTGCGACAAAAACATTTGCAACACATTTCCAAAGCGATGTTTCTACCATGTTTCACCGAACTACGTTTTTGTTTTAGTCGTCGATATATGGCTTAGAATAAAAATATGGGCCATTGTCAAACAAATAAATGAACATCGGATATTTCATAACGAAATGGACACTGAAAAATACTTTTAATGGAAAACAATGTGGTGTTCTATTGTTGAAAAAATGATCTTTTGTTGCTTATAGTTATCATCGGGTTATTGTATCTTAATGACATTGACAATCCAAGGCTCTAATTAGGACTTTATAACCTATTATATCAATGTAATTATCACTTTAACCTTAATAATGTTTAAAACAGCCTAAAATCTAAAGGAGGTTAAGTCAATAAACAGATAATTTATAATTTATTTAAATCAAGTGACTTAGAAGGTTTTTGTATGAACTTAAAATCGATTTGTCTGGTTTTGACAATATTTTGGAAATTCAGAGCAGAAAGTTTTGGTGTTCGAGTCCTGTCGGGGCTGGTGAAATCAACGTCGTAGAGACCAAACTTGGACCTGAAATCATAAAGAAAAGTCTTTAACTTCTGTGATTTTATTATTGAATTTTAAACCTAATTGTCAAGACCAATTGGATTCCGTATAAAAATAGACTATTGCAATTCGTCCCTTGATACAACCAAACTATAGACAGCAGCGTCCTATAGTGTACATCAATCCACTTTGTTCGCCAACACGCCTGTCAAACGACTCAGTCTCTGACGAAGTCACAGGAAAAACAACCTTCGGGATTGTCAATAGAGTTCAATTTAAGGTAAACCATTTTTCCGTTCGATAAGGCATCATTGGTTAGAAGTAGGACCAATTTTTTTGGCTAAAATATTAACTTATATTTTACTGTTATATTATAAACTGTCCACGCTACTTATGGTGCTATTTTAAATGGAAAAAGGCTTATGGAAAATTATAAAACCAACACATTGTAAGATTGCTGAAATGATAAAATTATAATAACACAGACAAGTAGTGTAATATTTCAAATCTTTTTTAAAGTAAATTTTTCCCAACAATTAAAGTAATAAAAAAGAAACTCCTCAACTGCAGAGCTATAATTCTTACACAATATCTCATATTTTTCTCTTTGAATATAAGTACCTTTGTAACGTAATTCAGTTCCAACTTGGTTTTTATACTAAAAACATAGGGAGGTAATAAAATAAATCAATTAAATCAGCATTGATATTTATAGCATTTATGACCGTGAATCTATCTTACGATCGTGAAGGAAGGTAGTAGAACAGTAAATCGTGTCAATTGAGTTAACAGATACCGTTTAATTTTTATGATATCCTGGTCTATAATTACCAATACAGTTTATAAATTAATTAATCATAAGGTATTAAGGCAAAGACCTTCATCTTAGTTTTGCCCACAACTTCATCAATGAGATTTTTTGCAATTTAAAGTTTGGTAATTTAGAATTTGCATTCCCTGCATACCTAATCTTGTTCAATACAAAAAAAAACTCCCCAGTTTTTTGCAAAATTAAAATTACGAAATGCCCCTTGCATTTTTAATTCTTTGTCATTAAGTCAAGTGAGACGTGACCATTATAATAAAAATATTTATTATAATCATAAAATGTAATTAATTGTATGGATAAACAAAAGCTACTACATTTTACAATTTTACCAAACATACAGACATTATCGTCCGGTACGCGGTAATGATATGTTCACATCAAATTCAACATTCAACTGTTTCATAAGAATACAACTCCAAAACGTCTGATTTAGCAAAGAAATTCAGCAAAGAGATTTTTTTTTAAAGTAGTCAAAAATACGCACGTGTACCCGTCGCCCCATTCGAAGACATCCATCAAAGTCCAGGCGAAGTACCCCTGCACGTTGCAGCCGTCCTCGAACATCGCCAGCAGCATCTGGTTCATATAGTCGTTGTAGTACGACACGCGCACGTAGTCCTCTATACCACCGCTATCACACATACCTAGGAAAGTAATCGGCTGGTTATAAGACTAATCTATACTATCTATACTAATATTATAAAGCTGGAAAGTTTGTTTGTTTGAACGCGCTAATCTCAGGAACTACTAGTTCGAATTGAAAAATTATATTGTGTTGAATAGACCATTTATCGAGGAATGCTTTAAGCTATATAACATCACGCTGCAACTGTTAGGAGCGAAGAAATAACGGAAAATGCGAAAAAAAACGAGGAAAATTATTCATCCTTGAGGGCTTCCGTTGCGTGCGCTGCGAAAACGGTTTAAGATACCCAAAATATATGTATGAAAGAATTATTCCTCTTGAAATTATCTAAAAAAAATTCCAAAATAACTTTTCCACGTGGACGAAGTCGCGGGCACAGCTAGTGAAAGATAATGATGAAGAAATGGAAGTTTTGGTTACCGTTCTCGGTGACAATGATCGGGATCTCTTTGCCATAGTTGTTGGAGACCCAGTTGATGATGTTTCGGAAGCCGAGAGGATTGATCTAAAAATAAAGAAAAACATGAAAGCATTTGAATGATTTTTAACAGTTTCAATCATTCAAGCGACTAAACTCTCACATCAATCACAGGTACTAACCTTTTTGTTACATAAACTAGATTACTTTAAAAATCTCTACTGAATGTTAACATTTTCTGATTCATCTAGGTATGGTTGCATGCTCTAAGAAGCTTGCAGAAAAGGTGACACAAAGCGCGTAATACTCTCAAAGCTCTTTTATACCTTAAAGTAAAGTTTCACTTACCGTAAACCACGGAGAACCAGGTTTTGGATATTTAGGATTCTGTTCCATCCTGACTCCGGTATCGTGGAAGTTAGATGGTACATCCCAACCTTTCTCGAACGTTGAAGGAGACATTACAAATGTTGTGTAGTGGTTTAAACCAAAGAAATCGGAACTGCCTTTTAGTAGCTTTACCTGGAAGTAAGAAAATGCGTCAATGAGCGAAATTCAAAGAAATTCAAGCTTAGAGAGAATTTAAAATGTGAAAATTGCAGGTAACTTTGCTATGCTTTTCTCACTAGAAGTAATTAATCTACTCCTTTTAAGTGTTGCAAAACAAATCAAGCGTTGTTTCGGTAGCACATTTCAAATCATAAGTTTTATGAGGGTACCTCTTCCTGAGTAAAGTATGGAAGTCGAGATCTCTCGAAGCCTTGATCTCGACTTTTAGTGTCTATAATAAGTCTCACTAGAGGTGGGTAGTCGCCTTCCTTCGAAAATATCGGATGAGCAAACATACCAAGCTGAAAAAAGGTTAAATACAATTAACATTTTTTTTTATCTCTTCCTGTTGTAAAAATGTGCATGTTTTCTGTAGTTATATGAATTCGGCAAATAAGGATAAAATAAAGTTAAATAAAGTGGATGTATCGAAGTATAAAAAATTTGCTTTAGAAGATTAAAAAAGAACTTACTTTGATCAAAATAACGGAGATTAAATTAAATTAGATTATTAAAGATTAATCACATGAAAAGTCAGGTTTTAATAATAAGTAGAACAGTCTATGTTCATTGATTATTCTGTATTCTTACATGCATTTGTAAATATCTTTCAGCTGCTAAAACATCTTCAGGAAGAGAGCTATTCCGTGGTTCAGCCCAAAACGCATCGAGGGATAATCCAATTTTACCTAAAATTAAATGTAGCTTTAGTAAGCAAGAGGACGTACATAAAATAATTAACGAAATCATCCTATGATTAATTTCAATCAATAACTTTACCTTTACGCAAATGAGACTAGACAATATTGACCTACTTCAAAAGAAGTTGGAAGATTATTTTAAATTTTAAAATAATCTTCCAACTTCTTAACCAGATTTCCTAAAATATTATTTGGCTTTAGTAAAACAATTGTGCTTTAAGTCTAACCTAGTTTTAACCCACAAAGAGATTTTCCTGATTCTGCCTAGCTTTACCTATCAAGTGGTGGGTTGCCTTTACGTAAATAACTTGGTCTAACTTAGTCACACCACATAAGCTCGAAAGCTGTGGCTATATTAGAAAATTAAAATTTCCTAACTAGGGGCAAAAATGAGGTATTTCTATGTGACGCATAAAATAGGGTATTAAAAACATTTGGGTTATACGAAACACCGCTCTAGGTAGGTTTTTCCATTTTTCTAGACTCTTGCGGTAATTGTTCTTGTTAATAAAGATTTGGCTATAACTTAAACGTTCAAAACTATACAAAATTTGCAAATCTTCTTTTTTCTTTAAAAAATAGCTGTCGTAGCTTCTAATCTAATTCCTGACTACGATATTTTAAATCTTTGAAATTCTATTGTCTGCAACATTTAATAATAAAATAATAAGTGTTGCTCAGCTTATCATCGCAAATTCCGGATAATATACCTTTTACCTACAAATTCTGCTCTACTTGATTCTGATTCATTTTGCTCTGTCAATACGAAACCAAACAGTTTTCATTTGAATGTTTAATTAATTTAACTGTTGGCTTTGAAATTCCCACACAAAGTAAAACTACTTCATGATAACCGCCATCTTTATTATTACATAGTATAACGCAAAGTCGCTATTCGTGGCGGCTTTTATTTTGTCCTCTTACTGCTATTTAAACCACGTAAAGGATTTTGATGAAGTTTTCACCATCTTATAGGTAATTTCAAACTATTAAATGCCTTTGCTACATACGAGACCATGAGTCGTATTCCTTCAATTGTTTTTTATCGGATTAAACTGATTACAGCATACTACTTTTTGCCACATTTTTCAAGTTCATTTGCTCCATCTTGTCAGAACGTGCGAAAACCTATTCTTTATCTATCTATGAGAATAGTCTTAGTTTTTCTGTCTTTACAAATATCGTGCTTACCTCCTTGATGTGGTCTGAATTCTTCATCGTAAAGGCGGTATGCTCTTGCGTGCGCTAGTAATATGTAGTGTGTACATAGATAATCAGCATATCCACCTGCTTTCAGAACTGGCACGAATATATCTCCACCAAAGCCCTGAAATATGTAAAATACTCGTACTATCACTACATAGTATGAAACAAAGTCGCTTTCTCTGTCCCTATGTATGCTTAAATCTTTATAACTATGCAACGTATATACGTAGACTATCCTGTATATAAAATGTTTTCAAGGATCTTAGATATAAAAATGAAATTTCAAATAACTCGAAGTCAACAAAGCGTATAACAATCTAATTCACTAATAGATATAAAAAAATATAATAGATATCTACAGAAAAAATATTTTGTAATTATTTGTTAACTTATATGTAACACTAGTGGCCGCCCGCGACTCCGTTCGCGTGGAAGTCGGTTTCCCGTGAGAATGAAATTTTTTCCCGCGGTAAAAAGCACCCTTTGTGTTATTCTGATGTATAATCTATATTATAGCAAAGTTTCATCCAAATCCGTCCAGTAGTTTTTACGTGAAATAGTAACAAACATCCATACATCCTCACATACTCACAAACTTTCACATTTATAATATTAGTAGGATTAAAAAATCTTACGTTGAAACAATGTTGATGGGGCTCGTTAATTGTTTCCCACAGTGGCACAATATCGCCAAACAACCTAAAGGCAACCCTAGCGTAGTCTTCGAAATAATCCACCATTCTAGGGTTGGTCCAACCTCCCAAATCCATGAATACTGAAGGCAGGTCCCAGTGGTATAGGGTTACCACGGGCGTGATGTTTTCTTTTAGCAACGCTTCAAATAAGGTTCTGTAGTACCTAACTCCGTCTTTATTTATGTAGTTATCGGTTCCATTTGGGAGCAGCCTGAAGAAAAAAAAAGTTTCTTTTGGTCTGTTGATTAGTATGTAGGTTGAAGAACATGCTTTTGTTTAGGTTTTGTAGGTTTTCGTCACAATTACGTTTTTATGGCGGAGAAAAAAAAAGCTTTCTAATATATATGTTAAAATATGGTCAAGCTCATTTGAGCTTACTTAGGTGATGGTAAAACGCCAGGTACTAAAAAAAAGCTGCAAAGGTTACGACTACAGATAATGCCTAACATGTTGAAGTGCATAGAAAAATAAATTTTGTACACATTTTATTTGAAAAATATTATAAATAGCTTTTAACGGTATCTGATATACCTTCATCTTTTTAAAAAGTACAGCTAATTCTAAGAACCTTAAAAACTCAAGGATATCCCCACTTACTACAATGTGATTAAATTATTTAAAGACCTTGGTAATGACTTGTTTCACTTCTGAGTCACATTTGACGTCATGAGACACCTAGATAAGTATCAACACTAGTATCTAAGCAGGTATTGCTTCGTATTTCCCCAGTAGACAAAACTGTTAATCGTATTTTAATAAGTAGAAAGAACCCGATGCAGGGGAAGCCCGTACTTTAATCGTATAAATTCTCGGCGAAGAAACTTGAGATAAAACCTATGACGTAGTTTATATTTGACTCATTCATTCCTAGAATGAGATATGGTTGAAAAAATATTGTCTAAAGAATAGATAATTAATTACTCTCTTCAGAATACACAAGAAATTTCAAGAAAGTAAATTTTTTTTTCTTTAAAAGTTTTGATTGTATTTTTTTTTAAGTTCTACCAATTATGAAATACCCTTTTTATTAACAATTACTCAGGAGCTACCTTAAAGATTTAATAAAATAATTAATTCTCAGTTTTTAGAAAATGTATTGTGATCTAAATCCTTGACACAATTGCAAATTGTATTCCAATTATAATATGCTGTTAATATGCAAAGAGCATTGTAGAATATATTTGAGTTTAACAATTTATGTATTATGTCGGTATAAATAAAGGTAAATTATAGGTATCTGTTTTGTGAATAAGAGTTAGTGGGTAAGTAGGTTATAAAATAGGTTCTATTTAAGTTTTACATAGGTCGGCAGCGGTTTTGATTTTTTTTTTCTTTTTTTTTAGATCTAATTGTTAAAAAAACAAGTCGAACAAAATACGATCAACGACTCTTTATTATTGAGGTATTTTAATTTGTTTTCAAATAGGTCTCATCTATTTTTAGTTTGGAATTTTAATATTTTGCTCGCTCGTCCAATTTGCGCTACTCATTTCATACAGTTATTAATTAGTGAGAAGCAAAATGATTTGATTGTCAAGATCAATATAGCAAGACTCTTATGAGAATCTCATAAGGTCACTTTTTGAAGAGCAAAAGAACGCTTAAAATGTTTATAAAACTTCTTAACTTTTAACTAAAAACTTGTTTGTGAGCACGATTAAAAATCTTTGGGTACCTTGTCCAAGCCAAGGAAAGTCGATAATGTGCTACGCCTAATTCCTTGACCATTCTGATATCTTCCTTCCATTTGTGGTACGAATCAGTCGCGTAATCTCCATTAGACTTATCTATTACGAAGTCCGGATTTTCATGTAAGTAAGTGTCCCACATGCTTTCACCTTTGCCTGAAATAAAAATAAAAATTCATACACATATTTGAAAAGAGACAAGTTTTTTTTATTGATAGAGTAATTTTATAGTATGTGACCAAATTATATGACTGGTACTAACAAGACAATACTTGTACATAATACTAAATAAATATACTTTATAATATGAGAACCTTTTCAGATTACTTTGATTTCATAGATAACAATGTTTAATTAATCTAAGACGGATTATTATAATTCCTTTTGAAACCAGTAACAATTAACAAGATATTAATTTACAGCCTACCTATTTGATGTATGAAGGTACGTATTAACAAAGATACTTTCAAAGACGAGTAAAAAGAGTTAGAAATAATCATTCGCAAAGATTTTTTTTTTCAGTAGGCAGCAGATACTTTCTTTCAATCGATCTGCTATGTGTTGCGCAACGTGGTAACACAGGCTTAGAGCTGTACCTAGTCTGTCAGCATTCACTTATGTTTGATAGATTTAAAACCCTGACAAAAGCTATACACTCATATTTTATATTATATTGTAATTTATTTGAAATTCAACTCATTTCAACTCATTTACATTTTATTGAGCACGGTACACAATTAACAAAGTTTAAAAAAATACCTAGGCCGTATGTAACCTAAGTTACAGTATAAGTATAAGTAGTAAGGTATTATTAAAGCCTTCAAAAATTAAATTCAACATACCTCCTTCATTCCAAGCCCCCTCGACCTGGTAAGCGGAAGAGGAAACCCCAAACATGAAGTTTTCCGGAAACGTATAGTTACTTAAACCAAGCGAGATGTCAGGCTTGTCACTTCCATCCGTTACTTCAATCTGGCTGGAAAGAAAGTTATCACTTTAGAAAAAACAAAAAACCGAACATTGAAAACTTTTTCTTTCTCCCGCACTTTTCTTCACTTTGTTACTGTCCACTAACAAAATTATTGTAATAAAATAGTATAAAAGCGCTAACCTAAGTCCTGCTACAAGCAAGACAGCCTGTGCGACTCGCCTAGAGCTCAACATGTTGTATACTAACACAAGATAGCGATATTATTGTGAAAATATTAATCAAGGCTTAACTAAGAACCAGGTTTTTGTGACTCAATGTAAACTAAACCTTAAGTAAGTATTTCCTAAACAATCAAGGTTTAACATTAGCTTTTTAACCAGTTAAGTGTAAACTGAAATTATATAGACATCTATCTACTATTAAATATTTTTAAGCCTTAATTGTATAATTAAGCTGTTTTTTTTTAAATATTATTGCATTTATTTATTTCAATCTTAGTTCATAAACGTAACCAGGCAAGTTTTCTTGGACGAAATGCTTAAAGCGATATGGAATCTTAATGTTACTTTAAAAAAATCTGTTTGAATAGTTCTGTGAAGGGTTATCTATTCTATTCTCCATTGGTTTCATTCAGTTTTATACCTATCATAACATAAACATATTAGCATTTATGTTGCAACTTTATAATCATTAAAGTATCCTATTTTATGTCTTTTTAATTTTATAATGTATCTTTACAATTAGCTAATTACTAACAATATGATTAAGTTTATAAGACAATTGTTACTAACAAATATGTACATGCATAAGATCCGAAATAAATTATTATTTTTCTTTTTCATTTTTTATTCTCCCTTTAATATAAGGGCAAAGATAGGTAGAATATGCGGGCCTAGACCAAGCAAGCCACCTAAACATGATTAAAAGTTAGTATTGATGAAGATAGATAATGATTATAATTATTGACTAAATCTTCAGGGTACATTTTTTATCTTTTATATGTTTTTTTTTTCGTTAGGACTAAAGATAGGTGAGAAAGTGCACAAAAGACATATTCATTATTGACGCAGCGATGTAGCTAACAATTATGAATACAGAAATCGTTTGATATCTAAAAACATAATAAGAATAGCTTCAAAAGCTGCCTTTTAAGCATCTCACGAAAGAAAAAAACATGTTTGTTATTTTCTACGGGTCATTCCTACTTATATAGCTTATATATACTAGTTACCTACTCAATCTTACAAAACTGATTAAACGTAGTTAACAGATAGACGAATTGATACCTTTAATAACACCATGGGTACTTTTACCGTTGGAAATACCAAAATATAATAATACCTACTAATGTTTGCGGTTGCACTGCAAGTCGGAAAACTGGTATTTAAATAAATGGAATATAAGTCACTATTTAAATAAATCATATATACCATTGGTATTTCGTACTTCCTTTTATACGTATGGTATAAAAGGAAGTTTTTAATGGAAAATAACATAAGAGATTTTGAAATTTTGAACAAAATAACAGCATAAGAATAAATTTTAACATGTTATGTTTAATATATTAAGACCGTAATACGAGTAAGTAATATTCATAAATAATTGTAAATAACTGGTGCAAAATATTCACGAAAGCTAACTCGGGTCGGTTTCTTAATACACCTGACAGCTATTTACAATATAAAACTTTAGAAGATACGAATCTAATCCATTTTTAGGTACTTAAATTTATGATAAGTATAGAGGGACATTTATTTAAAAGTATTCAAGCGAAGTTTTGACTCATAATTTAATTATGGTATTGACATGGTTCTAATAGACCAAAAATATAATAATTAATAAATAACACAAACAATTAGCCTCGTATATAAATTTAACGGCATTCAAAATTTACTTAGCAAAGAACCTTAAAAGCTAATAAAACAAGTTAGCGCCTAAAATCATGATCAACTAGACAATTAAAGCGAAGTAATTGCTGTGTAATTTAATACACAGCAGTTAGACGTACCAGAAATACAAGGTCAAGCTTAGGATCTGATAATAACAATTAAACTTACTCCCAAGGATAATATAATAAATAGGTACTTAAATTTTATGTCAAGATTTACTTAGAAAATACATAACCGTGGGGCCTAACTATCAGGTTATGTTAATCAGGATTTGATAAAAAAATTAACTATTTGACATTTCAAACCGAAAGTTGAATACTAATAAGCAGTCAAATAATAATTTCTTATAATATGTTTATAATTTTTTTGTAGAAAATAAGTTACCGATTCGGTTATATTAAGGGCTGGTGACTCTAAGCAAAACTTATTTGTGACCTTTTTCAATTTGTTATTCTATTTACCTGTTTGCTCAGGTAGGCGTTCTAGACTTTCCATTATGCTGACGTGGGAGGCACCGCGGTCGATTTCCTGGGAAAGAGTTGGAACCCATAAATCATTATCTCAACGCCTCCTGTGTGATTTATTTCTACATCACGTGAGGGAGTGTCACCCACATCCGTCCTTTGGGAGTCAGTCCGTTATTTACGACTGCGTGTCCCTTTACAAATTTTTCAGCATTTATTTGCACGAAAATGCAAAACAAATTTTCGAGGTTGGATTATAGAAGGTGCTCAGCTGATATTTTTATTACATGTATGAACTGAGGATGAATATAGTACACCAAACAATGAATTATCAACAATCGATGTGCTAAACAAAATGATATATCTAGAATTAATATGCTTCAAAAAACTGCAAACAAGCAGTAATAACACTTTTTCAGATTCAATGTTAAATCACCTGGCTTTTTTTACTTATAATAATAAATACACAAAGAAAAACAAGGTATATTTTTAAAATGTAAATTAACGTTGTGAATGCTGTGACTCTCTGAAATAGTGCAAAGGTTGGTAGCAAAAAGTTCAAATACTTGTGTACAATATTTTTAAAAACCTGACTTACGTAGGCAACAATTTGCAAACATCAGCACCGATTTTTGTTTTAATGGGTTTTATATGCTAATAAAAAGCATACATATATGATTTGTTTATTAGTTATATACTTCATTATTGTAATGTGACGGATTTAAACTAAAGTAAGTGAAGTAACCACGGCTTTACTTACAAACGTAAGTAAATCAGTCCTTTATTAGTTAAAATATATTTTGCTTTGGTCAGTCACTCAACATTTTTATCTATACTAATATTATAAAGCTGAAGAGTTTGTTTGTTTGTTTGTTTGAACGAGCGTATCTCAGGAACTACTGGCTCGAATTTAAAAAATATTTTTGTGTTGAATAGACCATTAATCGAGGCAGGCTTTAGGCTATATAACAACACGCTGCAACTATTAGGAGCGAAGAAATAATGGAAAATGTGAAAAAAACGGGGAAAATTATTCATCCTTGAGGGCTTCCGTTGCGTGCGCTGCCAAAACGGTTCTAGAAACCAAAAATATATGTATGAAAGAATTAAGGGAACTTTTTACCGCGGGAAAACTGCGCATTCCCACGGGAAACCGACTTCTACGCGAACGGAGTCGCGAGCGGCCACTAGTAAAAAATAAAATGAAACTTTTCCTTTACATTATAATATTTTATTCTTCTTTCATTTTTTCATTGAACCACACATGACGTAAATCACACAATCCCCTTAAAAATATGCATCTGTCTAAAAGATAAAGAGTGGACTGTTAAACTCCCAGCATAGGTTATGTTAATGTGTCAGTAAGACTTTCAACTCGCAGTGAGTCGCAGACTGCAGGCAGTTGTGGCAGTGCGAGACAGCTTTTATACACTGAGTCTCATCCAAAGCATAGCCTTAGAAAACTATCTAGTAAGGACCTGCAGGGCTGTTCTCTAACTCGAATATCAATACCTTTGAAAGGGATCGGTATCGCGACTCTTGAACGAAATCGGTTTTCGAGTCGCAATCGCTTTCAATTTTGAATGATATTGCTGAATGATGTTGCTGCGTTTAATTATTCACGAAAAAAAATATTTCTTTATTTTTTATTTATTATTAAAACAATGTAGGATTAATTTTTAGTATCAAACTTTAATCTTTGATGTCATTAACTTACTATTAAACTCATTTTTGCTTTAATTTAAATTAAAAAATTAAGATCTTTTCGGACTTCAAAACGCAATTGACACTTATGAGATATTGCGATACCCTTCAAACCTTACTTTCCGACAACATCCTTCATCGAAAGGTGTTGATTTTGAGACTCAATCTTGAATGAGCCAAATGAACTTTTTGAACGATATTTATCAATTTTGAAAGGTGTTTGTGATTGCGACTTGTCAAATGAAAGATTTCACTTTGGAGGTCCCTCTTTCAAATAAGTATGATACCAATGCAGTAACTTATGAACAAATTTTTAAATATGGCGCTTTTGATAAAAAAAAATAGTGTTGTTAAAGATATAGGTAGGAAAGTATTTAGTATAAGAGCAATAAATAAAAGGTAAAGGTAGGTATCGCATAAAGATACTTTGTAAAGAAGTGAAAATTTTGTAGGAAATCACTTATTCTATGAACCTACGAATAACCTACTTATTTACTTATTCAAGTTAATAAAATCCTATGAAATTCATATATTTATTTCATTTGGGTTTGTAAAGATGGTACTTACCTAGAATTTTATACCTTTCTTGCAAGCACGGCACAACCACTAGCAACTTATATTCGGCTACTTAATATGTGGTTTATAATGTTTGCAATAACCAACGAGACTTAAGTCATGGTAATTAGTGTAGTTAGGTAACTATATCTTCAGCATACAGCGCACTCTAGTAATTCTATATTTAGTATTTGTTTATATGATGAGTAGGAAGTATTAGGATATGGTGAGGTCAATGTAATTTAAAAAACAAGGACTGAAGCCCTAGGAAAGTTGAAATGCAACGAAACACAAACCATTATTTCTGCAATTTAAATATTTAATAAAAATTGGATATTTAAATAGAACTATACTATATTTGAAATTAAACTCATGTAACAAATTATTAATAGTACCTAATTGTGTAAGTCTTCTTTTTAATAATAAATATTTCTTTGCTACTTCAAAATAGGCACTTCCTATTTATTATATTTTTCACTGATCGAGGAAGGTGAAATGAGTTAATATATATTCAAAGTCATATAAAACACAAAAAAGGAACATTATTAGAAATAAAATACTTAAAATTCATTAAAAAGCTTATATTAATTTCAAATTCACATTTTTGTGAAAAAATAGTCAAAATGATGCATCTCTTTTATTTTACATGACAGGGAAGCAAATAATTTGAAGACAGCTAAGAAAATAAGTAGTTATTTACATCCTTTCAAACTAACAATTCTTTTTTGCAATTCAATTAACACCTTTGACTGCCGCTACCCTTTCACTTAACAGATGGTATGATCTTCGATGATATCTTTTACTTCTCTGTAGAATGTGCGTCTGAAACATACAAGTAATATTAATTATACTATCAAACTAATTATTATTACTTAAAAAAAGATAGGCTGGTAGCACCACAATCAAAATGCAAAGAATTCTCCGCTATCATGATAAAATAATTATATACATATTAACCAGCCACATGTTGCTGTGGCTAAGTTTTTTGCTGTATTATATTTTGCAATAATAATAATATTATATAGCTTTTGCCAGCGGCTCAGTAAGCTTCACATTTGGAGTAAAACGCCTTTCCCTATACATAAAATCTTCCCCTTGAATCTCTCTATCTATTAATAAAACCCATCAAAATCTGTTGTGTAATTTTAAGATCTAAGCTTACAGACACGCAGACGGCGGCAAGTGACTTTGTTTTATACTATGCAGTGAAGAAGATAAATAACGAAAACAAGTACCTTTAATAACAACAAAACTTTTCTCGAGACACATGAAGTTTATTACTTGTTTGTATCGTTTGGGAACCTCGGGTACATAAGGACTGTGTTTCTCTTATATGTTGCGCAACTTTATTTATAAAAATATATAAATTATTGATATTATAAATTGATTTGAAAGCAAATAAATAAAACGTTGCGGTTGCGCTGATACTTGACATTGACATGACAATTGATTGACATTGACGTCAGATAAGTTTTCCAATTTTTGTTACTAGCAATGCAAATAAACTTGTGTTTTCATGAAGCAAATAAAAAATGCCGTGGATATTATTATAAATAATATTATTCTTACTACTTTTAAGTAAGTTTTTTTGAGTAAATTTTTACTGTTTTTATTTGTATTTATCGCTAGTAAATTTGTTTTGTGAATTAATGAAAATACAAATAACATAAATACCTACGTAAATTGCTCTAATTTTAACTTAGAATTGCACTTTGTATCACCAATTTACTCTCTGTTTTCATGACTTTTTTATCCAACATTCAAAGTCTGTAATTTAGAGCAAATAAAAAATATGTTTTAAAAATATAAAATTTAATACAAAATAAATTATTGAATTAATAAATTCTTTTAAAAAGAAAAGCTACGGTTTTTTTAAACTAGGCTGCGCATGGTTGAAAGAATCTTTGCCTCATAAATAAACCAAAAAAAAAGGTACGTATGTCACTCACTACCAATGTTATTGTTTTGTTTGTTTACTTTACTTTGCTAGGCTAACTAACCTTAAAATAAACTCAATAACTTATTTAATGTTGTATGAACGTTGGAAATACTCTTACATAGAGAAAACGTAATGTTTTATCATCAATATTGTTTGTGATTAAGCCTCTCTGTAAGTTATAGTTCTATATTTTAGGTAGGTAACTAACGTATGAAGGTTATGTTCCTAGATTTATGACTTAAGATTTGCCATTATTTACAAATATTTAGTAAGTTGTTCAAATGAAGGAACATTCATTCATCAAATTTATATAATAAATTGTTGAATTCAAGGCATATCTGTAATTTAAAATTATTGATTTCAGTACGAATCAAAAGTGTTGTATCAACTGTGCCAACATGCTGCTAATGGAGAACTTAGACATCGAACAATTAAAGAAGATTTTGAAACAAACAGAATCATGGGTGTCAACAAATATTGCCTTCCCTTCATTACTAATTAACTAAAACTTTGTTAACAAAAAAGATGGTTATGAAAGAACCACAACTGGGGCTTGTATTATTTATTTATTTTTAAAGTGTTACATCATATGAAACTTAATTTGTAAAGATATCAAAATAATCAAGGTTTGTTAACTAAATAATATGTACCTATTTACCTACATAAAAAAAAAAATAGCGGCATGACCTCTTAGCTTTTCAATTTATATTGTAGCAATATCTAAATATTACTTAAAATAGTGGATTCAGAAACAAGGAGTTACCTACTAATTTATATAACCATTATTTATATAACAAAACGATGAATATAACATTTAATAAAATTGACAATTGTAGTTTCTGTTGTATTACCTACTAAAGAGTAGACGGCTGTTTGATTTTAGAGTGAAATAGGTATTTTATAGAACCAAAATGGATAGTTGAGAACCTACTTGAGTGTGCATGCAATGTGTGTTTCTTCACATTTACCTTCTATCTGAGACATTTTGGCTTTTTTGAGATCAAGCATGGCATGAAACTTTGTTTGGTAAGTACTGTGCAAAATGTAGTACATTTCAAATAGGTTCATTTAGGCATAAACATTATTTAGAAATCTTGAAATGATTGGAATTGGACTGGAGTGGTCAGTAGGTACCAATAAATTAGAATTATTGCTAGCAAGGTATTTAAATTTTACTTTTATACCTACCTACCAAAACCGACTCGAGTTTGCTTCTATTTCTGTGACTAAACAATGCATAGAGCTAGGTTTAATGTGTGATTCCGCTTCTATGCACCATTGATCCACTACGCAGTATGCACGCTTACAAGTTAAGTTAGACATTAAAAACTCAAATTTTCAAATGCGCAATGTTTTAAAGCTTTTTTAAGTAGATACCTACCTAAATGAGAGAAAAACACCAAAAAATAGCGGTAAATAATCTGCTACTTTCATTTCAATTGTTGTTATTTGTAAGTGCCTTGTTTGATTTGACAAGTCGTATATCTTTCAAAGCAGTTGAAATCCTTCAAAAAGTCAATTTCGTTCATTCAATTGTAGTCGCAATAGCAATCGCTTTCGATGAAAGGTGTTGTCGAAAATGTCACGGAAAAGTTCTCTACAAAGGGAGTTTGAAGGGGATCGAGATCGGTGTCAGACTTACAGAACGTGGCCACTGCTTTCTGTAATGAGTTATTGCCACATTTTATAAATTTCGCGTTAATTCTGTTAAGAAAAGCATTACTGCTACCTACGACTATACCTTATGAAAAAAGATATATTGACGTTTATTTTTGTTGATAAGCTGGGAAATCGAGTGTGTGATATTGCGGTATTTAAATTAAACAATAGTTTCTGGTTACATGTGTATCCTTAATCATCATTCCAGAGCGGTTGACATGGGTTGACCTATTACAGCAAGAAGGTGGCAGCAAAAGTAAATAAAATCAATATTACCGTTTACATTTCTTTGTTCTTCTGTCTTCTATAAGACATCCAATGCAAGATAGGTGTCCGGCAGAGGTCTTTAAATGGAAGCTTTTTAATACAAATATGTTTTGCAAATCATCTATCGAATAATTTTAAAAGAACAGTTTTTTTTCGTTTGAGTGCGGCATTTTGTATCGATCTTGTTTTTTCTCAAATATAACCACCTACTGTGTTTATGATAAACTTACAAGTATTTATCGTAAAAAAAGTGGTTAGAATGTACACATATGGTAATGATTGGTCAGCATTGACGCAGTTATACCTAAGTTTAAAAAAAAGTATACGAACAATTAAAAAACAAAAAAAAATACATAATCGCAAAACAAAAACAATACATTATAATAACTATTTTTTTCAACATATTTGCCATTGAAAAATATCACAGAATATAATAAATGTTTGATTGTTGGTTGTATGTTTTTGTTTTTTTGTATACGTATGCGACCGTTAGATACGTATTTGTGACATTGATGTTTAAGTGTCATAATTAAGATTAAATTACCAATATCATTCAATGTCATCATTTCAACCTTTATAATTATCAAATTCCCTGTTGTACATAAAATCTTATTTATTTATCAAATAAATTAAGTTAATTCATAGTATTGACAATTTCTCAGAAGTTCAGAGCAGAAAGTTTTGGTGTTCAAGTCCTCTCGGAGCTGGTGAAATCAACATCGTAGAGACCAAACTTGGACCTGAAATTTGACGAAAATATTTAAATGATTGAACGTTCGTTGTCTGTAGGTTTAACTTGAAAGATTTGTCTATGTCAGAACAAAACAGATCAGGCTCTTCAGTTTCCGTAAATATTTTACTGTGTGTGACTCTTTGATTTTAAAGCTTTTCACAACATCAACAAACTAAATAACGTGTCAATTCAGAAACACGAGGTTTCAGATGTAAGGTTATTTTAGTTAACCCTCTAACTTAATACAAATGGATATTAAATTCCATGTCAACTTATTATAAAAATTTGCCTATTTCAAGCTAAGATTTTTTAAACGAAACTTAATTGTTATCACTTACTCAGCAATAAGATACAAATATTCAATTTTACAATGAAGTGGACTAAATTCAGTGAGACCAATATAAGTGGGAACTTGTCGTTTGCTTATACTTAGTACCAGAAAGTTACAGCCAGGATTCAAATATTTCTGAATAGGCCAGATAAATAAATGAAGTTGTAAAGTGCTAACGTATATTCGTCGCCCCATTCGAAGACATCCAACAAAGTCCAGGCGAAGTACCATGCTCGTTTGCTACCTATAATATAAAAAAAACAGCAAATTAAAAATATTGCTTTTTAAAACATTGGATACTTATACCACATGAGTAAAGAAACTGAACAGAGACAAAGCTTCTAAAGAGCTAGCAAAATTTATACCTATTTTGGTAGGGTTGGCACAATTGAATAAATTAAAAATATAAATGTACTTTTTTTTCAAATTTTTTATTAAAATAGGTTTTTTTTTTTAAATTAGGGGAGCGGGGGGCTTGTTGTAACAGTTTTCATTAAAACGAGTATATCTTGAGATCCATTGATTCAATTTCTACTAAATAAAGATTGATGGATACTGTAACTCTTCCTCTACCAAATCAAGTAAAAATAATATCATTACAATTGGTCATTATTCAACAATCAATTTTTTTCTAGAATAAGTGCGGTGTTACAAATTACCTCGTGCTTGGGGCAAGTTGTAACGTCTACCGGGGCAAGTAGTAACGACAATATAAAATGACATTAATACCTCTAATCATTTATTCTTTATTTATTTTTAACAAAATTAACATCTTTCCAAAGAAAGTATTATGTAATTCTTAGCAAAAATCAACTCAAATACACTTTTTTGTAATCAACACTTAAAAATTAAGTAATTAAGAGTTTTATTTAGTTAAACACTACTTATAATCATAATGGCACTTTTAAATCACAGTAAGTAATTAAAATATTTATTTCTAATACACTCTTTCCAATCTTCTTTCTTTGTATCTGTGTAAGCTTCACCACATACCAGACAATGCATGCTGTAACATGTTACAACAAGCCCCGGGATTTTGTTACAACTAACCCCATGGTATGATTTTTAACATTTATCAAGATAACTATTTAAACAATTTAGCAATCATAAAAACTGTTACACATTATCAGATATAGATAAATTTGAATGGAAATAAGGTATAGAGAATTTGAAATTAGGCGATATTAAAAACGCAAACCGAAATTTTACGAGAGTAAATTTTTATATTACCTGGCAGAAATGAAGCGTATACACATTTTCGCTCACTGCGCCAACCGGCGGAACACTGGCTATGGCAACATGATGCGGTGCGGTTTATGGGTTAAATCGAGTCATAGATCTACGCTAATAGTGTTTGAGATCCTGGTGAAAAGGGCCTGTTACTACTTACCCCTGTTACAACAAGCCCCTCGCTCCCCTACATACTCTCAATATTTTTTTTTTATTACTTTTGGTTTTTAATAATTTGTTGTGTCTTTTAATCGAATGATAAATTCTAAATCTAATATAAAGTTTTTTCAAATAAACCAATGGGAAACACTCACATGGCATATGAAATGTACAATCTTGCAAACGTGCTAATATGTCATTACCAATATTAACATTTTTAATATGAAGATCAAAATATTCGCGAAATTTTTGCTCAAGCAATTCAACAAATTCAATAAAATTGTCAGGAGGTATTATCAAAAAACCTGATTTCACACTACCTTCATTAAAGTCCTTATAATGGCAAAAAAAAGAATCTTTTCCTATATTTTTAAAAACTAAAACAAAAGTATTACTACGTATTATGTGAGAAACTCGAAAACAAAAACAAAACACGCACAACGTTCGAGCGTCGCGTCACGCCTGCACGCCCTGAGATTGACCACTGGCTGATCTAGTTTGAAGCGGTTTCGGCTCATACGTGACAAACGGCCAGTGGTCACGCACACACACGCGTTGCACTTGTAGTGATGTACCTGTCACAGCGCATTCGTATGTAGCTTTGTCTCTGTTCAGTTTCTTTACTCATGTGCTTATACTACTTCTAATATGTTTTCATCCTGTGTAGAGTTCAAATTTAGTGGACATGGCTTTATACTTTACAAAATTCAGTTCACTAGTCTATGTTTAAAATGAAAATGTACATCCACCAGTAATCAGGTATTTAAAGTTTGATAAAAAGTTATAGAACAGCTTATTCAAACAAACTTTTTTTTTCAATTGATGAGCGAGGGCAAGTAGCAGAGGATGGATAAGGCTTTCATCCAAAAGCAGGAAAATGTCTGCTTTGATTGATTAATGAGTGTTCTTACATGCATTTGTAAAGTATCTTTCAGCGGCTAAAACATCTTCAGGGACAGCTATTTCGAGGTTCAGCCCAATAAGCATCAAGGGACAATGTAATTTTACCTAAAATATAATAGGTAGGTACAATAATAATCACAAGAGACAAATTGTGTATTTATCGTCTTTTTCATTTCTTAAAAGCGTCATCGTGGGCTTAAATCCCACAAAAAAATCAGGGGTCAGCTAAGCTAGTTAGCTTAATATATTTGAGTATAAAATGTGGTGCTTTGAAACTGAGGTATAGCGGAAATATAATTTACAAGCTAAGAAAAAAATGTAATAAGAATGAAAGCGTTATTAGATTTTTGTTCAGCCTCTTTTATCACAAGTTCTATAGGTACAGTTTAATTATTATATGTATATATTTAGCAGTTATGACAAATACTTATTATTATTATTATTTTAATTGTATTTGATTTCAGACTGTAAACGTATCTAATATTATTGTTATGAAAATGTTAGTAAGTATACGAAAATGTTTGATTTTAGTCAATCACCGGGAGATAGACTAAAACCGATACCTTCAGTTTTAGATGAAATTTGTGAAATAGCAATCAAAACTTAGCAAAGCTTTAAGCGAACTAGTATGTTATATTAACAACATTTGTCGTAAGTTAAAATTGTTGACCGCGTACTGCAGCCTTACCGCAAGCTCTTCAGCGAGACCTAATCAGCTTTGTGTAGGTTTTCAAACCATGAGTTCTAGTTTTGTATGTCATAACATGGTCATAACAAAGCTTGATTATTACTGCAAGGAATCGTAATAGGTTTTAAAAGCAGTGTGTAGTTTGTGGTAGAAATTTTGTTTCCTGTGTGTGGGTAAAAATCTAGTGACATTTAATACAAGCAATGTTCTTTTATTCAATTACTCACTTATAATAAAAGTTAAAGTTTGAACCCTTACAAAAACAATAAAACTTGTTTTAAAGGATAGTTAAGTGTATTTAAAGTGGGTAACTTACGTAGTCCCTACTAATATGATGTGAATGCGAAAGTAACTCTGTCTGTCCGTTTGTCTGTCTGTCTGTCTGTTAAGCTTTCACGCCTAAACTACTGAACCGATTTTAATGAAATAAATAGTTGAAACAAAAAGTTTTAAAAATGAGCTATTCAGAAACTTATTTTAGGACCAAAGGTTTCAGATTTACCTACTTACTTACATTCCAAATCACTACTTTATTGTTGCCAAAACTAATAATTATGTAATTATGATTTTTCAAAGGCTTAAATTAAATTATTTAGTTTCACCTCACCCGATGTTGATTTAGTTATAGTTCGTCTGCATGTAGGTATACCATAGAACACAATTGTAGGTTATTTCTTTTTAACGAGTTTTATCTAACACAAAGTAGTATAACCCCATTCCTACCTAAAATGTATAAGATGAAACTCACAGCGCTAAGCAAATGATCCAATGACAACAAAATACCAACTTGGTTACACAAAGCATCATATTTCAAAAGCGTTTCGATCAAACCGCTGAAGGAAAGCCACATTGTCAACTCTCCTTGGACTTGGAAGTTGTCCAAAGCTATTTCATGTTAACTTTTGGTTGGGTACGCAACAGAAGTCCACAAGCATTCTAAGCAGTTAGTGAAGTCTCAAGTGGTTTTATATAAACTTAGAAATAACTTACGGATTCCTCGGCAACTTTTGTCGATAATACGTAACTACATACCTACTTTTTCACCAATAAAACACGTTGAACGCCGGCCAAAAATCGTGCGATTTCTGTTTAGGCCATGGCCATGGGGGATACCATTTGACCGCGTTTAAGTGTTCACTTCAGACATAATAACTTAGTTTCTTTCATATACAATAATCGTTAAGTGCGCACAGGCGATTATTCCGTAACTATTATAGATATCAAAAAACTTTAAACTGATATAGAAAGTACTTTACCTAATGAGTAAAATAACACGAATAACTTTTTAAAAATAAAACGAGAAATATCCAAAAACTTTACATTAAACTCTCTCATACATTTAGTATGAGATGGTAGAGATTTAAAAAATACAACTTTAAAGCATTTAAAATAAAACCTTCGATGATGCACATTAATGATCCTGCTCGTCGGCTGGTCTATGGTAATTGGCTTGTCAATAATTATGTCAATGTATGGTCAATTTTATGGACCCATGAAAGTTATGTTTTAAACTGCGGCATTTACATTAGAAAAAACTCGCATTATTGGTCAATTGACAATCCTCGCCAAACTACTGAAGTTAGAGCTCAGGTGCGATTCCTAATTTAATGTGTGGTGTGGTATTCTTGGAGATCGGATCATTGGGCCATATTTTACAGTGGAACCTTAACTGGACAGAGATATCTCACCTTTGTACAAAACGATATGCTAAGTCTCTTAGAACCAATTACAGACGATGAAAGAATATCGATAATTTTTCAACAAGATGGAGCACCTGCATTGTGTAATACAAATGTTGTAATGAGTTTCTTACGAAACAATTTTAATGGCTTAACAGCTAATAATAGTGCAACCCTTTGGCCGGCCAGCAGACTGATTCTATAACTCAACTTGTATCGACTGCTATGAGAAATAACGCCAAAATGAACATTTGCGAGTCTGTATCTCCAACTAGCATCAATTATGACGTCATACGGCTCATGCACGCTAGGCCTTGGTTTGACAGTTTTTTTGTATGGAGAAATGAAAAATAGCGATTTTGTAAGCTTAGCTTGCATCGAATTCATAGCAGGAGGAACTGTCAAAAACAAAGTTCAAAGTTTTATTTTAGAAAATAAAGATTTATAGTTTATATACATTTTATTAGTTACATTTAAATACTAAATGAAATAAGTCTTGGGCATTTAATTCTGTAGGTCCGTCAGTTTGTCCGACTTTTTTTGAGGAAAATTAATTTAACTTTGGTTTTAGCTCAGCATTGTGATGTTATTGCTTAGAATCCACTCTGTTTAAAATAAATTGCAGTAATACCATTAAAAGTGTTCTTTTTTCTACGTGTTATTGACATTTCTCGTGACTCGCGAACCCAAATTTTGCCCAACTAGCATCAAACTTCTCATGCAAGTTGTTAAATGCGATTCTGTAATTCTACAACTAGCAGTTGGTGCAATCGGACTCGATCAAAAGTAAATGATTGTCCTGCACATCATATGAGTATTGACAATATTTAATTTTCCAGGCTTAACATAGACCGCGCATGCGCCAAGCATCTATGACGTCATGACTAATTGACTTTATATGACATGTTTACAAATCCATACAGCTTCAATGTTATTTTAATTAAAATACAATTTATAATCTGATTTATAAAATTTTAGTGAAATTTTACAAGTTTTTTTGTGGATGTTTCATTCAAAGCAGTCGGACTAAAATCTTTACTAAACAAAATATTAAAGGAAGCGAGTGTTTGAAGATGTGAAGTGAAAACAAAAATATGAATTCATACGCGATCTAAAATGATTGTTCCCTAAAATATGCGAGCTACAAGTTTTGTGTTGTTTCGGATTTGTAAATCTCCTGTCCTTAACCTAAACTTAATATCTTTAACTTAATTATTGCAAGATGTCGTTGGTTTATCAACTGTTATGGATGTGATCAGCCGAAGATAACAAATCAAGCATGAAGGGTTCTTTTTCCTCTGAAAATATTCATTTTGTGTACATTATAATAAATTCAACATTCTAATTTCAGCTTAACTGCATTTGGCATAATCACTTATTGTGAAATAAGTATACCTACCCTGTTAGGTTATATACCTACTGATAAATGACTGATAAGTAACATTTTGTGATTTTTAACCAGAGTAGTAGTAAATAAAAAAACATACCTACAACTACAATTTGTTTCATTTATACCTAATAATAAGAAAATAAATGGATTATAACTTATCAACATTCCACACTCATTTCATGAATTTACAAAATTAATAGTAGTCATTGCTCTCTTAATAAAATCTTGCAGTTTAAATATGGACTTAATTTAGTGCCCTTTTAAAGATTTTTTGTAAGTAACTGGCCTTTGGTCCGTCGTTTTTTTATAATATATATATAATTGAATTAATAGAAAGACAGCTACTTTGTTCTCGATGTTAATCGAGACAACGCACTTTCCAAATTTCAGTAACAAGGATTTTCAAGAACCCGTTAATTTTAGAAACAATTGCATCTACAAATATCTGCAAATTCTTACGAGTGTTTTATTTTATTCTAGAAAAAAACATTAAATTATAATAAAAGCGTTAAGTAGCAAAATATTAATAGTAGACATGAAATTATTATCAAATAGGTATTGAAGATACATAAGTGGCTGAAAAGCTATTAAGACACTTGTTTTTAAAAATACACTTCTAGTTGTTTACAGCGCATGCTCAGTCAAAGATATAAAGTGGAAAAATTAAATGTTAAGTCATTTCATACAACTAAATATAAGTTCATGACATTTTAAATGAGACTAATTGGACTCGTATCATTTGATATCACTCATGCTAGTTGAGATACAGCAGACTGATTCTATAACTCAACTTGTATCGACTGCTATGAGAAATAACGTCAAAATGAACATTTGCGAGTCTGTATCTCCAACTAGCATCAATTATGACGTCATACGGCTCATGCACGCTAGGCCTTGGTTTGACAGTTTTTTTGTATGGAGAAATGAAAAATAGCGATTTTGTAAGCTTAGCTTGCATCGAATTCATAGCAGGAGGAACTGTCAAAAACAAAGTTCAAAGTTTTATTTAAGAAAATTACGATTTACAGTTTATAAACATTTTATTAGTTACATATAAATACTAAATGAAATAAGTCTTGGGCATTTAATTCTGTAGGTCCATCGGTTTGTCCGACTTTTTTTGAGGAAATTTAATATAAGTTAGGTTTTAGCTCAGCATTGTGATGTTTTTGCTAAGAATCCACTCTGTTTAAAATAAATTGCAGTAATACCATTAAAAGTGTTCTTTTTTCCACGTGTTATTGACATTTCTCGTGACTCGCGAACCCAAATTTTGGCCAACTAGCATCAAACCTCTCATGCAAGTTGTTAAATGCGATTCTGTAATTCTACAACTAGCAGTTGGTGCAATCGGACTCGATCAAAAGTAAATGATTGTCCTGCACATCATATGAGTATTGACAATATTTAATTTTCCAGGCCTAACATAGACCGCGCATGCGCCGAACATCTACGACGTCATGACTAATTGACTTTACATGACATGTTTACAAATCCATACATGTTATTTTAATTAAAATACAATTTATAATCTGATTTATAAAATTTTAGTAAAATGTTACAAGTTTTTTTGTGGATGTTTCATTAAAAGCAGTCGGACTAAAAAACTTTACTAAACAAAATATTAAAGGAAGCGAGTGATTGAAGATGTGAAGTGAAAACAAAAATATGAATTCATACGCGATTTAAAATGATTGTTACCTAAAATATGCGAGCTACAAGTTTTGTGTTGTTTCAGATTTGTAAATCTCCTGTCCTTAACCTAAACTTAATATCTTTAACTTAATTATTGCAAGATGTCGTTGGTTTATCAACTGTTATGGATGTGCCGAAGATAACAAATCAAGCATGAAAGGTTCTTTTTCCTCTGAAAATATTCATTTTGTGTTCATTACAATAAATTCAACATTCTAATTTCAGCTTAACTGCATTTGGCATAATCACTTATTGTGAAATAAGTGTAATACCTACCCTGTTAGGTTATATACTGATAAATGACTGATAAGTAACATTTTGTGATTTTTAACCAGAGTAGTAGTAAATAAAAAAAAACATACAACTACAATTTGTTTCATTTATACCTAATAAGAAAATAAATGGATTATAACTTATTAACATTCCACACTCATTTCTATGAATTTCCTACTAATAATTTGCTAACCACAAAATTAATAGTAGTCATTGCTCTCTTAATAAAATCTTGCAGTTTAAATATGGACTTAATTTAGTGCCCTTGTGACCACTAAAGACCAAAGGCAAGCTTTTAAAGATTTTTTGTAAGTAACTGGCCTTTGGTCCATCGTTTTTTTTATAATATATTCAATTAATAGAAAGACAGCTACTTTGTTCTCGATGTTAATCGAGATAACGCACTTTCCAAATTTCAGTAACAAGGATTTTCAAGTACCCGTTAATTTTAGAAACAATTGCATCTACATATATCTACAAATTCTTACGAGTGTTTTGTTTTATATATAAAAAAATATTAATAGTAGACAAATAGGTATTGAAGATACATAAGTGGCTGAAAAGCTATTACGACACTTGTTTTTAAAAATACACTTCTAGTTGTTTACAGCGCATGCTCAGTCAAAGATATAAAGTGGAAAAATTAAATGTTAAGTCATTTTATACAGCTTAATATAAGTTCATGAAATTTTAAATGAGACTCATTGGACTCGTATCATTTGATATCACTCATGCTAGTTGAGATACAGAATACCAATTTTTTTGGCTCACCGGTGACTTGTCAAACACAACTGCTAGTTGCTTTTTAACAACTAGCATCGATTTTTTAATTACAGAATAGCCCTGCTGAATACCAATTTTTTTGGCTCACCGGTGACTTGTCAAACACAACTGCTAGTTGCTTTTTAACAACTAGCATCGATTTTTGACTTACAGAATAGCCCTGCAGATCAGCGGATCTCACACCTTGTGGTTTCTTCATATGGGGATTTGTCAAATACCATGTGTACGCTGAGCGAGTACAAAGCCTAGAAGAGTTACGATATCTGGTACGTCGTGCAATTGCTTTAATTACTCCGCAAATTTAAAGGAAAGTTCATTTAGAAACTGTAAATAGAGCTCGTCATTGTATTGCACAACAAGGACGTCACTTCGAACATTTGCTTTAAATACAAAATTTTGTAATTACGTAAGAAATAAAATGTATGGGAGAGTTTAATGTAAAGTTTTTGGATATTTAAACACCCGTAGCAAAAATACCGCATGTGTAAAATTTGAGAAAATTTGAGAAAATCTTATTTTTCGGTTCGGCCTTCATGGCGTTCAACGTGTTAAACATTTTTATTTTGAAAATTTATAAAAAATGTTAAAAAAGCTTCTTGTTAAATTGTTTAAAATAGTGACTGCAGAAATATATAAAAAATATAAGTAAGACTCAAACACGATATTTCAACGATTACATTTTAACTCGTTGAAAACCATTCTAGAAAAATGATAGGTATTTGTACCATTTATTTAAACTTAAGTTTCACGCCGCAAAGTTCAATTCTCGGAAATACTACCGCATCTTTTTAAGCGCTTTTTTCTAACGTTTTAATTTACCACTTTTTATTTGCCTGAAGCTTTTTAATAAAAAAGGATCGTTAGCACTGTTTTATATTTCTTTGAATTTCATTTCAAATATGTTTTGAAAATTTCTTATATTTACATTTGAACATAGATAATATTTTGTATCATAAGCACGAGTGCCTATATTTAAATTAGGACATAATATGAGTTGAATTAAAATCAAAATAAAATTGTATTAGATACCTACTACATCTAAGCAATGATATTTTTTGACCAAAAAGTCCAGCTACTTCTAACAAAACATAGGAAGTTACCTCTACAAATCTGCATAAATATCAAGCAGGTACAGTACCGCAAAATTACACCTTATATTAAAATATGTAATGTCCAAATTTAAAAACTACGAGCTGAACGCTCTCATATTCACGAGTTTATTTTCGGGACAAGCTTAATTAAGTACTTACAAATTAACTTCCAGTGATTAAACTTCGCACTCAGGAAGGGTCGTAGAACGATAACCGGGAGTAATTTACACATAACTAACAGACACCAAAGACGTGCCATAGTAATTTGACAAGCCAAAAGACATGTTAACACAAACATCCTTACAGCTTTCAGCGCCGTTGACATGGGTTGACCTATGTTAGCTGGTACCTATTAGTAGGTTAAGTACCAAAGATTCATGGAGTTAGATAAGATGGCAGTTAAAATGACTAGTAGTAATCTAATGAATTTAACTATTGTTTGTTGTCACTTTATACAATCTATACTAATATAATAAAGCTGAAGAGTTTGTTTGTTTGTTTGTTTGTTTGAACGCTCTAATCTCAGGAACTACTGGTTCGAATTTAAAAATTCTTTTTGTGTTAAATAGACCATTTATCAAGGCAGGCTTTAGGCTATATAACATCACGCTGCAACTATAAAGAGCGAAGAAATAATGGAAAATGTGAAAAAAACTGGGAAAATTATTTATCCTTGAAGGCATCCTTTGCGTGCGCTGCGAAAATGGTTCTAGATACCAAAAATATATATGTATACAAGAACTAAGGGAACTTTTTACCGCGGGAAAACTTCGCATTCCCACGGGAAACCGACTTCTACGCGAACGGAGTCGCGAGCAGCCTCTAGTGTCAAATATTTATACTCGACGCGCAACGAAAACATACAAATTTTCTGTCACTAAAATTTATCTAACTTTTGAAAAACCAGCCCTAAGCGTAAGGTCTCAACAAAAAAAAGACCATTCTTGTTGTTTCTTCATAAAATAAGCTACGGTAAGTCGTTGATCTTTTACATTATAAGTAGGACGTTTTCAAATTGTCTCTTCTATAAGTTCCTAGATAAAAAACTTCTCACTTTCCAAACAAAAAAAAAACGGATTTGTAAATGAGGTTCCTTATCAAAATGTACGTAGCTATTTTGCAGCTAGATATACAAATCTAAGAATATACATTTTTTTGCAAACAAAGCAATATTTTTTAATCTCCCTCTCGTTTCGAACGATGAATATGTGATAAGATGGAAAGCTGTAGGCATGGAGATGAAAAATGGGGGAAATTTCAAATGAATTATACTGTATATTGGATCAGTTTGACGTCGCTTTTCATTACACACTGTGTTATACACAGTTTATTTTAGGATTTTATAAAAATGTGCCTACCCAAATATTTAGGGCTATTGTTTAGTGGACATTTATATTTATCTTACTTTTTTAAGTTTAATATCAAAATAAAATGCTGTATTTTAAAAGTGTTTAATTTACCACGTTTGTTAGAGAGATTTGATTCTTATGGTTGACTCTATCGATCGATGTTATAAAAGAACAGGGTGTTAATTTTTCAGATTTCAGCCGTTCAATTCCCGGGTGTGGCAAGCAAATTTTTGAAAATCTGTGAATGCAGTTACTTTTATTTTTAAAAATAAAGGAAAGTTTCCTTTGAGCGTAATTGTCTATCTCCAGTACTTATAGTAGGTACTTTCCCTCCAGGTGGCGTCCAAAATTCCACCCTGTATATAAAAAATCTTATTTTTATTAAAAGGCCATAATTTTTTCAAACATTACAACGTTCTAACCTTTTATCGTTCTTTTCCACGTTGGTATTAATTTACATAATATTCATATTCCTACCAAAATTTAACATTACCTACGTTTCCAACATGAGAAAGAATTGAATTTCTAAAATGAAAAACTTAGAACATCCGAGAATTTTAATAATTTAACATCGAAATTGAATAAATCCTAAGTATATTGAAAAGCAGACATGCATTCGGAGTTAAATAGAAATCAGAGAGAGCAAATACTTCTTATTCCACGAACGGTGCATATCTCCCAAATGCAGTCATCAAAAAGCACTGATCGTTCAAACATTGACGAATAGCTATCATAACTAATTCCGAACTTGCACTTTACTTCGCCAGCAGCCATGCAGATAGAAGAGCATCCGCTGCGATTTGCACCCGATGCAAAACTAACTTATGATAATCCCCCTATAACTTACAGGCTTCAACTGGTAAGCCATTCAATTTTATTGGAAGATAGCGTACTTTACGTCTTTCATTCCTTAAAGAAAATTCAATTTGCACTCATTTGAAATTCACAATCTGCATTCGCATTCTTTTGGATTTTTCTTTTAGATCGTCGTTTGTTTTTATACGGTTGTGTTTTTAAATGATGTCGTTTGCATTAGATTTACTTGGTTGAAGATTGCGCGAGTCGCGTTGGCTGGCTTGGTTCTGTCGTTGCTATTGGCAAGTCATAGATCAAGCTACTCCCTCAGGGTTGCAATCTTGTTTCCTGCCTTCCGTATTTACTGCAGAAAATGCAATAACAGTCATTTATTTGTTTTATCCTGTTGCAGAAAATAGCTTCGGTTAAGTTTTGATCTAGTTTCTCAGTAGTTAAACTGAATTGTTTTTCTTTATTACAAAAATATTTATTTAATTTATCTGAGACATATAAGTGATTTATTATTGCCTTTCTAAATCACGTTACCGTTTTCTTGTTACTTAAAGGGGTAATAGATGTTAGTAACCGTCTGTTTATTGAAAATATTGTTTGAAAAGTAATATTGTTCCATTTAAACAACTTTTATGATTTATAGCTCAAGTTTGTAAGTTTTAAAACTGACGCTAGGGTTTCCAGTATATCTGCTATATTTTCTAGGATACCTATTTCAGATTATGTCATACACTCGTGAAACCATTGTGCGTCATAAAGTAAAACTTTGCAGATTGTGTTTGCTCCATAAAGTGTCATACCATGTTTGTTTGGAGCTTTTATGTTAAAATAAGAAGCTTCTATATACACGCTACATGCCTTAATAGTGCGCCATACCTACCTAGCTGAGAATTGCAAACATTTATACAAATACTTAAAAAGTACTATTAGTTTGAACATCAAGCAATTGTTTTTTATTAATATGGTATTTGGAGTAAATGCAACATATGATTGAAGATATAATTATAACTAACAAGACTAGGATGTTACAATCATAAACAAATCAAAGACTAACACAGACAAATTTGTACAACATCTTAGGTAAAAAGTGTCAAAAACAATAACAATTTTATAAAAAGTCGTCGAGCAATATCAAATTTGTTGTCTGTGAGTTGAATATAAATCCAAAAGCAAATATAAAGAAATTATGTTTAAACAAAGCCGAAATACAGTGAGTATTGCCTTTTTGCGTAAAAATTCTAACAGGGAGAAAATAAGAAGAATAAGAAGACAAATGTTTGTTTTATGCCTTGCCCTCTTTTTAAGAATAATTGATGGTTCTTCTGATTTATGCAGGGAGTTTAACAAGTCTCCGCCAAAATAACATTTTAAGAACGTTGTTTTACATTTTACTTAATTTTTTAAACGACTTACAAAGTTATTTAACTTTAAACAAATGCCACTTTATTTTTTTTAGCAAGGTAGTGTTTAAGAAGATTTCATATGTTTTACGACAAGGCGCGTTGGCAGGATATTCATTCATTTTAACATTGTCTCTGGTTTCATAATCATTATAAATATCCTTTTTTCACTTATTTGTTTCAAACTTTTCGAATTACCTTTGTGGTATTGGTATATTACAAAAGAAAAGTAATTTGTTTTTTACTTATAACATAGCCTTTCAATTCAAAAGAAGAGTTCAAAGAAAATCTTGTCAGGTAAACTAAACGTTTTATTCTCATGTAAAAGCTCAACAATACCTACTGGTAGTCGAACGCAACTCGCATTTGAAAACAAGCTGAAAGTTTTCCAGGATTAATCTAAGTCAGTCAGAGAATTAATGTCATGAAAGCGGAGACTCTTTATTTCCTCGACTTCAACGTAATGAATGTAGGTATCTTGATAAATTACATCTTCCCCATAGACATTACCCATGCGGGGTATACAAAAAGATGTATATGGTTACGAAGGAGTATAGTTGATACTTAATCATATTGATGTATCTCTTCTATACACTACCATTCCTATAATGACATCGGTTACCTAATTCAGTGACCTTCGTCATAATCTTCTGTATATCAGTGCAAGAAACATGTCGTAGATTTGCGTGGATGCTGTTTTCGGCGACTTGTTCTCTAAAACTATGAATTTCGGTTTCCGATATTTTACTAAATATAAACCTATAAGTTTTTCGGAAATGCTGTCTAAATATTGATGAAACTCATATCAGTCTATGACATTGCTTAGAAGAAGTAGGTAAGTGTTTTCCAATAGATACAAATAACGACTAAATACCTATGAGTGCCTAAACCGAACAGAATTTCTTCGTATTCAAGTATTGCTCATTTGATCAATTCTATACAAACAGTTGGTATTGGTTTTGAATCGAAGTATTTGGTGATACCTACAAACGGCCTCTAGACAACTGATCAAAAGTCGTGCGATCATTTGTACCGAACTGCTGATTCGTATATCGAAGTTCGTGTTCTCACCATCAAAGGCTTCCAAATTCAAATATTCGCATGCGTAGATCATCCAGATACATATTCATTATATTCAGTTGCGAGCCAGCCTCCATCGAGGGAGGACGTGTTGCTCCTGGCGGTAACTCAGATCGACGTACGGGCTTTTTGAACTCAAATAAACCAATTTTAGAATAAGGAGAAGTGTTACAAACAAAAATAAGTGATTATGTGAGCGTTGTGTTGTGAAAAGTTGGGAAGTTGACTATGCAAATGATTTTTAGATAATTAGAGTTAATGAAGTAAGAAAACGTAAATGAAAATAGCTAATTACTTATCACGAGAAAGGGTAGAAGTTTGTGAAGCTTATAATTTGCAAAGGGAAATTGAGTTCGTTCATTTTACATGGTGTGAGGTTCGCGGTTATTAGTCCATGAAGGTTTTAGTGCATTTCTGAAATCAGGTATTTGAAACAAAAAAAATGCTTAACAGGACTACCTATTTCTTAGATTTACGCGACTATTATTACTTGAAATTAAACTCATTTTAACGGGTTTTACGCGTTTATTTTATTATTTTTGATTTTCCGACGTTTCGACATTTTTACAAATGCCGTGGTCACGGGTAGACTGAGATGTTTGACGTCTTCATAGAGTTAAGTAAAAAACCGTCGCTATACAAAATCTGCAGTCTGTGAGCATTCCATGGATAAGCCCAACCACTATCTAAGATTTGATACCGTTAAAATCCTAGCAAAAGAGAAACATTTTATTCCTAGGCTGGTAAGAGAAACTATTGAAATTAAAAAACACCCTAACTTCAATAGAGAAGATGGTTGGAAGCTGTCACCAACGTGGGATCCAATACTTAGCAAAATAAAAAAGAACAACCAGCAGACCGATAAGCAGAAAAATAAAGACACTGTCAGCGTATACTGCGTGAACCCGAGCGACTATGCTAGAAAATTACGAAACAGATGGCGGTGAATTCGAAAAATCGTTTTTTACTTAACTCTATGAAGACGTCAAACATCTCAGTCTACCCGTGACCACGGCATTTGTAAAAATGTCGAAACGTCGGAAAATCAAAAATAATAAAATAAACGCGTAAAACCCGTTAAAATGAGTTTAATTTCAAGGACTACCTATTATTTTAGATAATTATAGTTTTTATTTAAATGCGTATATTTATCTTTTTTTGATAAATGTAGGTTCGTAGTAGGTAAACCTCCTAATTAATAACGTTTAATTAAAACACTTAACTTTCTTCATTCTCTACATGTTTAATATCTAATCTAATTGCAGTTATTTCAAAGACGGCAAACATTTTTTGATCATAAAATATTTACCAATTATAAAAAAATATGATGGAAATTTTACCGCAATTTCAATATTGAATTAAAATTAATCGTTATACAGGGTGTCCAGGACCCCAACGTCCAAATGGGCGGGGGGCACGCGCCATGGTCCAACGAGTAAAAAATAAATAAAAACTTGAACCATAACATGCTTAGGTGTATCAAAGGTTTTATTACGAAAGAGCATTTAATAACCAATAAATGAATGAAAAAAGAAATGAAATGGGTTAATATTTGCAAATTCAGCATAAGAATTACTGATACAAGGGGTTATTTTTCACTTATTTTACATAGCACCCCATATGTACTAAACTATTGTACATGGAATTTATTTTTTATGGCGCGTGCCCCTGCCCATTTGGACGTTGGGGTCCTGGACACGCTGTATATAAGTCTTGCTCAGTTAATAAAAGATTATTTTAGTACCTTTTTACCCAGTTTCAAAAATATTGTCATAAATTCGAAGAGGAGCATCATTCAATTTCGTTTAACACACTTTCCTATTGGTTTAGCTGTTCTAATTTTATAATCGTAACTGAAATCCCTCTTAAGATGGGCGTTGAAAAGAATAAAATAGGTTCATGCTTAGTGAAGTAAATAATGGTATGGGAAATTTATATAATTATAACTTTATTTATTTACTAGCGGCCGCCTGCGACTCCGTTCGCGTGGAAGTCGGTTTCCCGTGGGAATGAGAAGTTTACCCTATATAGCTTTGGTGTTTCTATACCGATTTCTATGATTCTTTTTTATGGAATAGTTAATAATGTTATCCTTTTTAATTAGGGATCACTGAGAGTATTATAAACGAAAGTGTAGACGAATATAATCAGAAAGCTTCGAACTGCAAAGCTATCGGGAGTTACCCGTGTTATTGTGAGCCAACCATAAAAGATAGACATATGCTGTCGTGGTTTTTTTATATAATTTTAAGGAGAACATTTTAGTCATACATGATTTCTGTGAAGCTTTAACCATTAAGGTGTGCAACGCGACGGAAGCTTAAAAAATGGAGTAACTTCTTCCATTTTCCCAACATGTTCCTTCATTGCTCTGCTCATATTAAATAAATCGTGATGAAAATTAACCAGATTGAAATATAACCAGCTCAGGAGTATAAAAAATTATTGTACCAGTTTAGTTACGTTAAAATCCGTCTAGTAGTTTTTGTTTCTATAACAGTTATACAGACAGACAAACAGACAGAAAAAATTAACTGCTTGCATTTTTGGCATCAGTATCGATCCCTAATCACCCCCTGATAGTTATTTTGGAAATATATTTTTATGTACAGAATTGAACTCTCTACAGATTTATTATAAGATATATGGTATTATAAGATAATTGTCAAAATAGATAGAGTAAAGTACAGATTTTTGACACCAAATTCAAAATGTTAAATATATCTTTGAATGACCTAAAATTGCCGTTTATCTATTGGTCCCATATTTAGAATTATAAAAAATTAAAATGTTAACCATACATTAAAAATGCAGCAAAAATAAAGCATTATTTAACATTTTCCTTCTTAATTACAAATCGAGATTCCAGAAAAATGACGGCTTATCGATTATAACTAACGAGCGACCACGCTTCGCAATGGGGTAATTTTGGCCGACTTGCTAATAAAACATTGATTTTTGGCTAACTTAAAAAATCTTTTTCCGATTGCTCTTTATTTACAAATTTAAATGAAAAAAATACCTAAAGAATGGTGAAAACCGTATTAAAATCCCTCAACTGGTTTAGGAGTAGTTAGCAGCCAAACATACAAACAGACACAAAAAGCGACTTGGATTTATACTATGTAAGTTTAAATGTAAAAAATACCTAAAGGGTGGTGAAAACCGTATTAAAATCCCTAAACTGGTTAAGGAGTAGTTAGCAGCCAAACATACAAACAGGCACAATAAGCGACTTGGATTGGATACTATGTAATGATAATAAGTGTACCGACCCCTTAAAATTCCTGGAAAACCTAATTATTTTTTTCTGTTATTGCACTAATGTCTGGTCAAAATTTAATCAATCTATTAGGCCATTTTCGCTCACATTAATTTATATTCAGAGGGAAAATTGTGCGATCGACCGTGACAGATTGATATTTTTCATGAGTCCTTGCTTAAGAGGCCTACGATTCGTATCTTTTTGGGGCAACAAATTTATTAGGCCCATTTATCATTTCATCGAGTCCTTTCCTCGTGCTAGGTACCCAAAATATGATCGAAGGGGGGTGTAACTTACGTTTTATTACCTTAAATAAATTCTCACTTTTATCGTTCAGTGCAAGTATCAGTTTTATTGCGAGGGCGTAAAGTATCAATTGGATTTGTACTAATGATTGGAGTGGAGTGAGTGTTGTGATGTGTTTTTGTTTTTGGATGTGTTTTGCGTCCGATAGTGGGTGATGGTGAGGGGTGGGGTAACAGCATGACCAATTGGATGGCGCTGTTTGGGCTAGTGTGGCTGCTGCGGGTCCGCGGGTCTCTGTGCGGTTGCGCTGCCTGCAAGCGCGTCAGGCGCGAGCCTTCGAACCCGAGCATCAGTCCAAGTCTCGAGCAGTCTCTAGCTGACCCCGAAGCAAGAGCACCCTTTGACGTCATCGCCATGCAACACTACACCCGTGACGTCACGGTGCAGACCGACTTCGACGACGATGAAATCGAAGACTTAGACAAGATTGAGCTGCAGATTACAGAGGAGTGTAAGTATAGTTTAGCTAAGAATAGAGTAAGCCATTCATTTTCAAATGCGATTTAAAATTAACACTTTTTCATTATTTATTACAAAGTTTTTGAGTGAGATGTAATCGTCTTCTATTCTTATTTTTGCAAAGTTCTATTCTCTATATAACTCAAAAAGTAATTAAAAAATAATATCCATTAGCAGTCTTTGCTAATAATATCCTATTAGTATTTCGTCCGAAGTATTGCATGCGTTATTTTTATATTAACAGTATTTTGGTAAAGAAGCGTAAACAATTAAGCTTAATTTGAAATAGTTAATATTCCAAATTCTCTATCTATCTATGGACCAACAAATTTCTATCAAATCCAGCCAACCGTTTTAGCGAAATTGAGCAGCAAATATCCAAATATATGATCTATAATAGAACTAGCGACCCGCCCACGCTTTTCAATGGTGTATTTTGGCCGACTTGTTCACGACACATTAAATTTTATCTTATTTAAGAAGTCTTCTTCTAATTGTTCTTGATTTACAAATTTAAGTGGAGAAATAACTAAAAGCTGGTGAAAACCGCATCAAAATTAAATTAACCGTTGCATGGTTTCAGAAGAGATAGCAGAGAAACATACAAACAGACACAATTAATAAGTTGGATTAATACTTTGTTATGATGATAAGGTAGGTAGAAACTCTAGGTAGATATCAAATACCATTTTTATAGAAAATACACAGAGAGATTAGGCATCTTACCAAAATTTCAAACAAAAGCAATTCTCAAAACTTATATTCAGTGCCATAATTTTGGATAGAGAGTAAGTTGTGCAAAATACAAAGCAACAATAGTTTTAAGTTAACATTAACACTTAACAAACCCTCGTAACAGCAATGCAATTGTAGTGCAGTTGGTAAAGCTTCCTGAAATCTATGGAGCATTTTTCTTCGATAGGGTTTTTATAACTGGTTTAAAATAATCTAACTAAAACTAAGAGCTGTAAGGAGTCAATTAATGATAGATGCAACCCTGATTATGTTTCTGTCCCAAAACAACGTTAACTACTAGCCCTGCTTACCAACTACCTACGTATAAAATTCATTACTATATTAACTAGTGCCACTACACATAATTTAATGCTAAATGCTATGCTCCAAGTTATTTTATTTTGATTCATTTTCACATATTCTTTATCATGAAATGTCTCATAAATATTATTTTTACTGTCAAGTCAATCGCAACAAATCACTCTTATTTAAGTAAAAAATTACAACAATAATAAATTATAGCAACGTTAAAGAAAAGAAAAGTAATGAAAAAAGCCATTTTATTCTTGGGCTAATGGAAGAAAATTAGATAATAAAAAAATCTTGTGTTTTTTTTCGTAAATTTAGGTGAATTAGTCTACATTAGTTTTAAATAATCACTCTCGTTGCCTTGTTTATAGCTATCGTTGCACCAAACATTTCGTACAAAGGGTTCGTACTAATAAATAGCTTAGCGTATGTGCGTGTTGATAGATTCACATATTGGACAGTTATCCAACCATGAGTTTCCACACACTGTTTGCTTTCACCGTTAGTACGTGATACGTTCAATATTTGTAAAAGAACTACCAACCTAGCTTTATAAATTAGTCAAGTTTATGAAAATAGACATAGACTGATATCGCATGATAATTAATTAGCTTTCTCGTTTCTTTCTCTTTAGCTTTCCATTTCTCGATTATGAAAATGGCAGGTAACTTTAGTACTACGAAATAATTAGCTGTGATATCAAACATCTCAAGAGTTTTCTCTGAAACATCAATCTTGTTTGATGCTATTATAATGTTGGAATTCGTTTTAAATATATATTAATTATTATTATTATTTATTGTAATTGTCAAGCCAAGTCAGGTTAGTCAGGTGCTTATTAGGGTAGTTGGCTTGAAATATACTGACAGTAAGTTAGCAACAACCCTACAAGAATCACGTCAGAGTCCCTAAAAGGCGGTTCCTAGAAACTCAGATATTAGATGAATGTGTGCTACATAGGCATATTCATCAGAAGAAAAGTAGAAGATTATTCAATAGTTTAACCTGTTTATGTTCATAAACTTTTAGTGTCAGAGTGCAGGGAATCGCCTTTGAAGCCTCTAACGACTTACATGTTGTCTGTATAAAAGTGGCCGCCATTTGTCAGAATTTTACAGATTACCCTAAAATGTGCCCATTATTTTAAAGACTTTTTTAGGATTCAACATTTTCTGTTGATGGAAGTCCTCCTGCATTTCTTTTCAGTTATAAATTAGTCAAGTTAATAAAATATGTGTAATAAAACAAATTAAATGAGCAAGTGAGAAAATAATGTGTCTTTAAACACGGCACAAATGTTTATAGCTTTATCACAATAAAAATTAGATTTGAAGTTCCGATGATCTAGTGACTATATTTTTTTATTTATTTTCTTATATTGGAGATATACTAGATTCCTTTATATTCTCAGGCTAACAGAAAAATAAACGTATGCCTACCTTCGATAAGAACGAAGACACTAAAGTTTAAGAAATGCCAAAGTAGCCTTAAAGTAAACCATTCTCCGGTTTTTAGCTCGACCTTACCACAATGGTTAGGTTTAGGTTAGGTATTAAGTATATTAAATTCCAAACCAAAAAGATTTAACTGTGTAAAAAATGCTAAATATATATTTTAAGGCTGGCATTTTTTGCCTTATTAACATCCCACTTACTAAAACTAATGTATGTTTGTTCGTTTGTTAGATATAAATGGAATCAAGTATACGGATACAGGCAAAACTATTTTAACGGTGAACGAAACCGCATGGTGGGAGAACTAAATTCTGTAAAGCTGAGACACTTTTAATGGCCACTTCTTTTTAATCATATCACACTTAAAAATTGAATCAAATAAAAATATGAAAGGCAGAAGTACTTAATCACAGTGGTGGAAGGGAAATATTAAAAATGATTTTTATGCAGAACGCTCACGAAACCGTTTGGTTGTGACTGTTACTTGAATTAATTGCTGTGGATGTTGAAAGGAAAACAAAAAATGCATTTTTAAATGCCGTTTTTATTTCAGGCTGCACGTTGTGACGCCCCAAAGTTTTGATTATTTCAGAAGCCATTTTAAGTACCATACGTAATGATGTGAATAACAATTTGAATATTTATTTATATTTAAAATTTGCTGACCTATTGTGTTGTATGCATACCTTCAGTTGGCTTTGTTTGTCAGGAAAGTGGGGATGGTTGCCAAATAAAAATAGATAAAAGTTTACCTTTATTTCTCCTTAGTCGCTTCAAATATTAAAACATTAAATTAAAACAGACACCATTGTTCCCAGCGTAATTAATTTAAGTGCTGCCTCTTTAATTAACGTCAGTCAAGTTGTTCGTACCAACTTTAAAATTACGTTGACAATTCCTCCTCTTCATTTATTAACCCTATTATTTTTCTTTGCAGCGACTGTTGGCAACTACGAGAGCGGACATGACGTCAGTCCGCAGTCCGGACTTCACGCCGGAACCTACCAGGTACACAATACTATCTCCTGACAAAAGCAGCTGTTTCATGTACTTTTACTGGCCGCTCCTTGTTGTGAATAGAAAAAGGGGAACCGAAAAAGACAAATGAAAGGGAATGCAAAGGACAGGGTTAAGATAAAAGACGCCATGTTAGGTACATGCCTCACAAAATTGGTAAAAAGAAATGTGACGATGTTTTATAGATTTATAGTGCTTTCGAGTTAAAAACACAACTGCTCTCTCTGAGATCAAAATCTCATCTAGATCAAGCGTGAGGACACTTCGCTTACGAGCTAGCTCTTATAATTTTGAGCTTTGGCTAAGCCCCATTGAAAAGTCTATTTTCCTCAAATGCCCCGAGCAAATACGGGACCACCTGAAGTTAGTACCTATATTCATAGCTTTCCAAGTATAAAAGTCTTGAAATTTCCAATACAGCTGGGATGTACGGGTATTGACTTCTTATTTATAGAATTTTCTAGAAAGGAGTCGACTTACCAATATAGTGATAGATCAAATATAAGAAGATTCTGATGTTAGTGAGTGTTTCTATAAGGATTTTTCACATGTAGGCCGTAATAAAATGAGTTGATAAGTAAATGATTACGATTCGATTATTTGCTATTTGTTTATAATTCCTATACGGTCTATTTTTACAAATTAACCTAAATTAATATTGTATGGAGATAATGTGTAGGTATGTCTTATAATCATCCTTCTTATTATTAAGGTAGTGGTGGAGACACCGTGAACTTATTGTTTTAAATACGATTTGGATTTTTGTTGTTCAATACATAAAATTTAAAGGCCCACTTTTCACCTTTTATATAAAGAAAATTTGTCTACAAGGCTTTAGAATACAGTACAGCAAATACATGGTTAAGGCTATACAATAGATAGGATGAAGGTTTTGTTTCGTCTGCATACCACATGTTCATACAGATTTCTTTACTAGGTTGAGGTGTATAATCAAGTGTGCCTTTTATAGAAGCGTATTAAATGTTGTGAGTACAATATTAATACTTTGCAGGTTTTGTGTTGATAGGTATGATCAGTTTCGATTTGGTTGGGTAATAGTTACGATATTTAATGATTGAAGCTTATAATAATGCGGTATTGAAGTGATAATTATTTAAGCTTATTATTAAAATTAAATGCATCGGTGTATAAAACTCAAACAATCGTAAATTAATAAGTTGTCATTTGAAGCCCCTTTTGTCCCTCTCATAACTTTAATTGCACATAAATATGTTAAATTTGGCCAATGTATTAGTTTGGCAAGATAAATATTGCTCCAAATTTCATTTCCATACTTCAAACAGTTTTTGTGATAAAAACATCAAAAATCGCAATTTTTCAGAATGACTGATACACGTAGTAATTGAGTACCTACATAACATTTTTGATTAAATTATAATTTCTTTAATAATCCCTACTAATATTATAAATGCGAAAGTAACTCTGTCTGACTGTTACGCTTTCACGCCTAAACCACTAAACCGATTTTGATGAAATCGATGTTTCGATTTACGAAACAGATGGCGGTGAATTCGAAAAATCGTTTTTTACTTTACTCTATGAAGACGTCAAACATCTCAGTCTACCCGTGACCACGGCATTTGCAAAAATGCCGAAACGTTTTCGGGGTTTTAAGATTCGGGTAACAGAAATTCGAGTTTTTAACAGGTTACCATGTTCTATACCATGTAGACCTACAAAAAATGCTGTGCCCTAAAAAAATAATCTCAAGGAACAGGAATGAATTAAATTGGTCTCCGTATAGCTCTTTGAAACACAATTTCACGTTTTTGAGAGACTAATAAAGATCGTGAAAAACGTTTCTTGGCCATGAAAGCATAGGTATATGAAATCACGTTTACGTCAAGAAACTCTTGAATAGTATAATTATTGTTTTTTGTAATTACTGAGCATGTTTGGCCACCTTCTGGCTCCTTCACGGACCCCGAAGGATCCTAGTTACCACCGGCACCAAAGTGCTCGGCAAGACGAATCAAACGAGCCAAAACACGATAGAGTTTTGTCATTTAATCACTGAGTTCTTATGGCCACCTTCCGATTCTATCATCAGACCAGCTCCATGTCATAATATTAGTTTATTATCATCCAATTTATATACGTATACAAAATTACAGCTTTATCGGTAATCGGAAAGTGGATCAAATTTACTTACAATAATTGATTTCAGACATCGGGATAGGTAAAAGTATTAAAAAAGATCATAAAATAAATAAGTCGGAAAATCAAAATAATAAAATAAAGGCGTAAAACCCGTTAAAATGAGTTTAATTTCAAGTAAGTTTATATAGATTTTTTGTCTATCATTTAAAGATTACTTTTTCTTCAATATTTTCGCGAAGACAATACTTTATTTATAATCTACACACGTCCATACGTCTATTGCAAACGGTGTTGCTTAAAAGAAAATATTGCCAAGAGACTTTGTTTTGTTATGAAACCTATTCAGTAATTAAATAATGTTTTTTTGAGCTTTTGTTTAGTGGCTTCGACCTGTAAGGTAAAGTATACGAGTGTTGTATAGGTATACCGAAATTTGGTTGTTTTTTTTTATAAATCATTTGTACACTTAAAATAAATATCGTACGAAAAGCTCTTAGGGAACTGTAATCACTAATAAGCTCGAATTAATTTTTTTGAATTTTCAGGAAATCTTTTTCTTTCTAACGGACTTTCAAAAAGGGAGGGGTTCTTACCGATTACGTCGAGGTTTTTGAATCGATTTACGTGATTCTTTTTTTGTTAAATGAGGAATAGCTTCGAATTGATCCCAAAAAAAATTATTCAGGTAGGCCCAATAGTTTTTATTTTATGATCTTTTTTAATACTTTTACCTATCCCGATGTCTGAAATCAATTATTGTAAGTAAATTTGATCCACTTTCCGATTACCGATAAAGCTGTAATTTTGTATACGTATATAAATTGGATGATAATAAACTAATATTATGACATGGAGCTGGTCTGATGATAGAATCGGAAGGTGGCCATAAGAACTCAGTGATTAAATGACAAAACTCTATCGTGTTTTGGCTCGTTTGATTCGTCTTTCCGAGCACTTTGGTGCCGGTGGTAACTAGGATTCTTCGGGGTCCGTGAAGGAGCCAGAAGGTTGCCAAACAAACTCAGTAATTACAAAAAACAATAATTATACTGTTCAAGAGTTTCTTGACGTAAACGTGATTTCATATACCTATGCTTTCATGGCCAAGAAACGTTTTTCACGATCTTTATTAGTCTCTCAAAAACGTGAAATTGTGTTTCAAAGAGCATATACGGAGACCAATTTAATTCATTTAATTATTTATTTTTTTAGGGCACAGCATTTTTTGTAGGTCTACATGGTATAGAGCATGCCTAAAATCATTTGACCGATTACCACTTCCCAACCAAACGGTTCGCCTATTTTTCATTTCGACAACTAACAAATGCTATTTTTTTAAGTGACAACCTTTCATTGTTACAATTATTGTTAAGCCTTTGTCAAATCTTTCACAGGGCCATAAAACTTTTAGACGAGTCACGTTGCTTCTGTTTTACAGTTCCCTTTTCACACATTTATATTATAATAAAATATAAACTAGATTTTAAATTAGGGGAAATCGAAAGAAATCGGTTAGGTTAGGTTAGATCTGCGACCAAAAATGAACGAGCTGAGCGAGCAAAGCGAGTGTGGCGTGGCAGCGGCCGGCGAAGTTTTAGAACGCAATCGCTTTTTTTTCACTACACAGAGCACTTGAATATGTGTTACGTTAGAAAAATAATTATTTAAAATAATATTACTCTAAACGAATCGTTCGCTACTTGACATTCGGCCTTTTGAAAAGTGTCATTATAAAAGTCAGACCGCAATTCGTCAGTGTCAGAGTGTGGGTATATAGGTACGAAATTTACTTGTATTTTTTATTGGACTCGCAAACTTGACTCGTAATGGATACCTATTGTAATCCAATTTCTAGTTGTTCTTTTCTTTAAAAAAGAAGTCGGTCAAATCATTTCTTTACGCTTGTTTTTATGTGAAGTTGTATACAAGAAACAAGAATAAACAATGAACTAAAAAGCTATATCTATTAACTTGCCATTATCTAATTTAAAGTTTGCTACTATAGTATCTCGTTGTTTTGAGATTCTAATTGAAAGCAAAAATAGCAGTAGGTACCTACGAGTCACATCGAAGTTGTACTGCCTATCATTCTTTACAGACCTTACTATCAAACTTTTGATTACAAGTTTCCTTCTACATTAAAACAACATTTGTAGGCACTTGTTTCATTCGGTCTATCGTTTTAAAACAGAGAATAACATTTTAGTTTTACAACGACGAGTAAAATATTGACGATAACGTCGCAACTCATCTTCAAAAAATTTTTTAAATGAGAAATTTTTAAAACATTTATGCAAACAGGGTTTATCAAGGGATTTTATAATAAAATTTGCATACCGATTCATTCCGTTACAGAGAGGAAAAATGTTTTTTTTTATTTATTTCAAAGACAGTTTAATCTAAATTAACATTTATTCGAAAATGATTCACAGTTTCACGGTATACCGAAATGTTTTGATAGCTAAATATTAAATATTTGATGTGGTTAATCGTTTAATTGACGTTAAATTAATACAATTGGTATATTTAAACAAATAGGTATAGGTTTAAAACTGCTTTAGTATAAATAAGACTATTATAATTTAAATTATGGATTTTGCAGTAAGTATTTGGCTCTAATATTTCATTAATAAAGTCTATCATGTAGTGACCACTCAGTTCTACCTTCTCTTGTTTCTTATCAATTGTAAAGTTCCAATGGATACAAGTTGCAGGTATGTTAGTTTCCGTAGCTTTCCTAGAACTCGTAGGTTGACTTTTCAAAGACCGCTTTCTGGGTCACATGGGAAATAAATCCGTGAAATTTTGAGTTCAGCAGTGCAATGGTTCCAATGTAGAAATGGAGAAGAAAGCTTTTAAATTTGTATGCCTTTTTAATATAAAATAGGTATACATTTTGTATGAAGTTAAGAAGATGAGCGAATTACGAGTAGGTACACAAAAAGCCACAACGTTATAGTGATTTTGAGATATAAAAAATGAATAAATACATGTTTTGGTAAGAAAGTGTGTAAAGATATATATGATAGGTACATCTTTAATTAAAACTTTAAATTCTTAAAAATACAATTGGACGTTTTAAACAAATATGATTTTTCCCGATCTATACGTAAACAAGGTTTGGAACATGCCGAAAAAATAATAATATTATGGAATAAATCCTAACCATATCGTAACTAACCTCGGTTGTTATTGATTTGCACGTTTCCGTTGGATCTCGGCAGATGTTTATTGAAAACTATCTCGAGTTACACAGTTCTAGGATTACTAGCTTTAAGAGCTTTCGAAGATATCGGAAATGAGAAGTATTCGTTCTTAGAGAAATTCGATTAATATTTTCAATGTTTACATTTATAGTTCCTATTAACTATATTTTGTTTATACTTCCTTTTTTATTTCAATTAATAATATAAATTAATGCTAATTGTACTCATGGTACTCTTACCGACTATCTGAATAGTGTAAAAAATAGGCATCATCCGTTAATTTTTTCATAAAGATTCGCGCTTTAAGCAACATATTAAATTTTATAAGTTCTGTTATGTTTGGCAAATAAAAAAGGCATTTTGATGTCCTTTGAAATCTTTCACCCATAGTATAAAATATATAGGTTAAGATAGGTATAGTAAACTGACACAAACCTTGTTGGATATATTAATGTGTGTATCTATAATCTTGACGTATAGCTTTTCATTAGTTTTGTGACTTGCATTCCACAAGATTGATCTGAGTAAAAGAATTTTACCTCATACTATCACTGTGTGTGTATGTGAAGGCAGCTGATATGTACAATTTTATTAAATAAACATAAAATGTGTATAAAGGCTCTATGTTGAGCTTACATACATATAATATGAAAAGGATTACTTCCGAGAAAATAGTGGGTGCCAAAGTGGCTGGTATTTAGAAAATTGACTTTAAGAGAAAAAAGCCTGCTTACAAGAACATTCTGGAAAGCTGTGCCAGCAATTTTAATTTCAAATTTAATAAAAACAAAACAATCTATTTTTATACAAATACAAGCGAACCCCCCCACCCTTCGCAATGGTGTAATTTTGGCCGACTTGCTCACGAACTATTGAATTTTGGCTAACTTAAAAAAACCTTTTCTAATTGTTCTTTATTTAAATGAATAAATTCCCTAAAAGATGGCGAAAACCGCATTAAAATCCGTTGTGTGGTTAAGAAGGAGTTAGCGGCCAAACATACAAACAGACACAAATAGCGACTTGGACTTTTACTATGTAATGATAATGAAGTATAATTGTTAGAATTTTATTAGAATCAGACGTATTCATTCTATGTACGTTTTTTTAATTAGCAGCAATATTCGGGAGCAGACAGCGAAGCGGTGTGGGAAACCGTAGAGGTGACTCTTGAGCGTGGAGCCAGTGGCCTCGGGTTGAGTATAGCTGGCGGTGATGCTGGCGGTGACGTCAGCGTGACCAGGCTGGCTGCGGGGGGCGCGGCCGGCAACGACGGCAGACTGCAAATAGGAGACATATTACTACAAGTAAGATAAGTTACTAGTGACTGGTAAGCGCAGCGTGGGATACGAGGACAAATCTTTTAAAACGTGATTACAAGTGGTATCGTGTGTATGCGTATGGTTAGCTAGTTTTTTGAAGTGACAATTTTTATGAAGATTATAAAACTTCACACATATTGACGAACTTTGCGGCGCAGCGGTATGTATACGGGACTGTTAGGTGAAGTTCTGGGTTCTATACTCGGGTCGGGACAGTTAAGTTACACTGTCTTTATAAATAGGCCCATGTCTAGTACAAGCTTTCGCTTAGTTAACTTAACACAGTTAGTGCGATGATCTAGAGATTTCTCATTATCATTATACGGAGTGTAAAAATTCTGCTTACGAAAACAAAAACTTGACATTGCTGGAGGGTGTTCTGATTACGTTAAGAACAAAAAAAATATGATTTAAAATATATAATTTTTTACCTGATTGTACAAAATTGCAATTATACTATCAGATTTTCCGATGATTGGTGATTGATGTAAATCATTGCACCTGAACCACCAGCTGATGTGTGAACGTTGATCTCAATTGGCGAATAACACTTTTCACTACTTTATATTTTTTTAAATTGAGTTGTCTGAGTATTATATTAGAGAGTTTTGTTACTACGAGTATTAAGGTGCAAGAATACATAGTTTTCAGGGAATGGTCTTTTTACACCCAGTATTTAAGTATAATTTATAAACTTGTGACCTTGATGCAGGCCGCATCCAGAGATCACATTGAAAAAAGGACGTTTTATGTTCTGAACTAACCGCTGTGAAAGATGAGAACAACTAAAAGATGTGAAACGATCAATTTTGCAATCAAACCTAAATGAGCGCGATTCACTGGCTTACATGTTTTTTATTCAAGTAGAATTTATCTGATAACTTACGAGTTCTTGCGTTGACAGAAAGCTATGCTATAACGATAGCTACCAAAGACTGAGTTTTTTATTCTGATAACTTGTATTTTGGGAAATAAAAGGCTTATATTATTTTTATTCCCAAAAAACTGCAATCCTAACAGCTGGAGCAAAACCTCTAAACCTTTTATACCTTTCTGTTGCATTAAGTGTTTCTGAGAAGGGCCGTAACCTGTAAGCTAAAACTGAAAAATAGAAGATCAATGGGTAAAGTTTCTTTCGTAATTTTAGATACTAAGTAATTTTAATGCCGAATAAGAAAATATGAAGTTTAATCACTCGGAGCCGTTTATGTTTAATCAATTTAAGAGCCCATCTAAAACACCGGCTGGAGTTTTCAAAACAATTTATTCAATCATTGAAACACCAGCCCCTTTAAATTTCTGGTGTGATTTGAATTCATCATTTCGCTTCAAATGAAGCATTTGAACTTTTTATCACGCATTAAAAACTTTACAGACGTAACTTCCAGAATTCTTTGAAGTTTCCCTTTGTTTTAATAAATTTCGGGTACGCCAAGAAAGAGGGATAATTCGAAATGAAAATACGTGGATTCGTAGAAATTTTTTACGATTGCTTCAAATCAATTTCCTGATTATTGTAATGCCTTGAATGCCTGAAATATCTTATTTTGTATCGCGGCTGTGGATTTTATGGCTGTAATTAATATCCCATTCCTTGAATTTTACGCCCAAGGTTCTGTACTTTTTCGTTTAATATACACGTTCAATTATTTTTTATTAAAAATGTTAATATATTAATGCCAATTTTTTATATCAGGTTAACGAAATTTCGGTGGAAGGAGCGCCGCATACAGTAGCAGTAGAAGCATTACAAAATGCAGGGGCTGTGGTTAGATTAGTAAGTACAAATAACTCTTTTTTTTCTACATACAAAGGTAATTTATAAGTTAGTTGTAAGCTGAAGTATCTACTAAGTACGAATGTGTTTTGTCCCTATTGTATTCTTATAAAATTAAGTGAGTAACAATGATCACACAAATTATGTTTACCGTATTATTTTCATTCCAATAAGCGGAGGCAAACTATAATTCAACCTTGAAATGATAAAGTAAAATTTCAATTTAGAATATAAGCTTTTGGTCGAGGGGAATTCAAGAATTATAGTGTAAATGCCATTAAAAAGGCAAAATACCTCCTAAAACTGTCTTTGTCCTCTTTACTACTGGAACAGCGTCTTAATTAATATCTTATTTGCAGAGAGTAAGGCGTGCTCGGCGACCTAGAGTGGTAACGTTAAAACGGGGGGCGCGAGGCCTAGGGCTGGGTATAGCTGGAGGGGCGGACGAGGCAGCTGGGGGCGGGGGCGTGTTCGTATCGCACATAGCTGTCGATGGCGCTGCGCACTTAGATGGCAGACTGAGACTAGGTGATAAGATTTTGGCTGTGAGAGATGAAGACGTAAGTTGTGCTCATATTGTACATATTTTTATCGTTTTTGAAAAAGGAAAGCTTATAAGATACTTTGTTTTAGGGCATAGAAACATCGTTAATAGGAGCGACGCACGCACAAGCAGTAAATGCATTACGAAGCACAGGAGATCACGTGACGCTGGTGGTACTGCCAGCTGGCTCATTCCCACCCATCTCAAAAACCGCCACGCTTTATTCAAGTAAGCCTCTCCTTTATACTGCAATGCCCACAATGCCTTAATTGTTAAAAGCAAATGCTATTCGTACTGAACATTTTAGTAAACTCGACTTTCGTTGATGTTAAATAACTTTAATAAAGTTTCACAACTAATTATATGAAAGTCTTCAAAAGACTTGTTGTGAGCTTAGTGAGGGGAAGCGGCTTTAAACGTAATTATGTTTCAAAATTGAATATACGAGTATATATCTTTGTTGCAGCTAAAACTCAAGCCACTTCGTGTTCAACCCTGCACGAGCTTTTAGAGGAAGATCCGAGTGAAATACCGAGGTACAAATTCATTCTGGTTTAAACTACACAAATGTCTTCCAACCAGTATATTCAGCAGCAGAAGTGCTCGCAAAATTTCGAATCCTGTAGCGTTAAATTACTTAAATGAAGCACTATAAACTGTAAGCCATTTTTGACGTAGATTGTACCAATTGTTGGCACTTTTTCAAGATCTGCGTGTCGTTAAGTTTAAGTATGACTGTTTTTGGCACGATAGCCTACTAGGCTCTTTGTTTTTAAATAATTAATTGACAGCCCTTCGTAAAATGTTTACGTAAAAAAACTTTATAATGTAGAAAAACGACTTCAGCTTAACCTTTTAGAGTTGGAAATTCTTGCTCTTTTCCTTAATAACTTTACTCAAAGTTCATTATTACTCATTAGATGTTTAACTTTTTCGTTTGATTTTAATTGGCTCTAGTGAATGCCGTCGTTAAAACTTTCTCTGTTAAAGTAGAATTGGTTTATTAAAAAAAGTAAATTACTATTGTTTTAAAATGAAAAACCTTTTCTTATTGCAAAAATTCTTGACGTTCAACTGACTTGTTTAATTAAAGTCATTTAAGTTGCTGTGTTTCTGCTACTTTGTTTTTTTTTCTACCGCCATTAATAATAATATTATGAAAAGATAAAGTTTCTGAGTTTGAGTGTTCGGGATAATCTCCGTTGCTAGTAATCCGATTTATATTATTCTTGCACTCATTTGTGATAGAAAGCTAAGTCATCGTGAGATACTTAGGCTACTTTATTTAAATAAACTTTATTTCCACGCCAAAAAATAAAATAAAATTAAATACGCTTTATTGCACAAGTAAAACAAATAAAATTACAAGAATCAAATTTCAGTCGGATAAGGCAAAAGGTTACTGTAAAATGTTGAGTGGATTGTTGGCGTTGCTTAAACAAGGGAAGAGGTACTGCGAAGGCCAAGATTGTGGCTCTCGTGCCAGTATGTAAATCGTTCTTTAAGATACTTCGGAGTTTAGCATATGTAAGTGAGGTATATTTAAAAAAAAATTAAATCGAAAATTCTCTCTTAGATGTGTACGAATGGTCAGACTGGTTCGATCCGGTTCTCGTCTCGGCATGGACATAGTCGGTGGCCTCGGAGACACGGAGGCGATTGCAGAAGAAGATGAAGCTTGTGGAGTCTTTGTGTCAGGAGTATCAGTGGGAGGGGCAGCGTACGGCCTGCTTCATAGAGGAGACCGAATACTTAGCGTTGATGGAAGAGACCTTACAAGGGCTACTCATGAACAAGCTGCGCAAGCACTGAAGGTATTTTATTTTAAACGAATACATAAGTGCGAGTCAGTAAACCGCACCGATGATTTTTGTTAAGTTACATGGAGAAGCATTTGTGTTGTAAAATTTCACATAAAAAGTTGCTAGATTTATCTTGGTTGTTTTGGATATTGGGTTTGATTGATTCTTGCCAAATATTGTTTTGTATTGAAAAACCAAAGTTTTTCTAATAAAAGATGCGGACCCTTTTTGCCTAGCACGACTAGCGTGCACATTTAAACTACATGATTTGATGTTGTATTTAGGCTGACAAAAACAATAATTTAAATTAGAAATTTGACTTTTATGTTCTTTTCTATGAATCTCAATTCTATGAGGAACCCTTAACTTAAAACATTACTATCTACTAATTAACCTTAAAAGAAAGAATAATAAAAACAAAACCCCCTGTCTAACCGTCGTTACTACCCAGCAGTACTCCGCGAACACGGTGACCGTGGCGGCGCAGTACCAGCCGGAGCAGTACGAGCGGCTGCGCGCGCGCATCCGAGCGATCAACGCCGCCGCCGTGTCCCCGCGCGTGAGGCACGTGGCCGTGCCCGTGCATCCCGACCTGCATGTTATGTATCCGAGGTAAGGACTTACTTCACTGGGGAAAAAAAAATTATGTATCCGAGGTAAGGACTTACTTTTTTTTTTTTTGTCTAATGGAAAAACTTTTTTTTTTGTTTTTTTTTTAATATGATGTGAACGTTCTAGTGTTTTATTTTACAGGGGCAAACTATAGTAAGATTAGTCTGATGACTTTGGTATTAAAAAAGGTGAAAGATCGTTGTGTGGTTTAGAACAAACACACTACTCAAAAAACGTGTGGACGGCGACTTTAAAAGGCAGATCAATAGAAAAAAAACGACTAATAATAACAAAATTTACAGATCAAATTTATCTGAAACTGCCATTTAACTACCGCGAAGTTATATTGAAACTTAATCTTATCAAATTAAACTATCTATTGACTCAAATCCCAAAAGACGAGGTAGGTAGTTAACAAGTTTGCTTCATTATTGAGGTACTACATCTTCCACAATCTTAACTAACTCGCGGTATTGGTAAAGCATAATTGACTAATAATTGAAGCTTTAACTATGGTATTCCATACATTTATGGCTTATTCACATATACGATTTAAGGGGTCATTTTTAATATCCATCAATGATTATGAGAAACCTTAAATTAGAACGCTTGCATAGAAAGGATTTAGATAAAGATAGGTATTAATCAGCGAATCAAATTAAACACTTTTGTATGATGTATTAACTTGTTGTTATTGTTAAAACTAAGGTTTTTTTTCAATTTTTTTTTGTGTTTAAAACAGGTTTATGTTATTTATATTGGTGTTCATATCCTAATTAAGTAAAGCTGGTATACAATAAAAACAAATTATCTACACTTGCACTTTCTAAGGATTTTTTAGTACAAAAGTGAGTATCACCTAATAAGTACATTGTATCAATGATATGATAAATACGACGTCACATCAGTAAATAATCCATAAAAAAGTTTACAGCATTTACCTAACTGACACAATGTGCAATTATTTTTTTTCGACCACACATCAGACGACTTCCGTAGCTTCACGAATTGTGAAATCACAACGTTGAAATCTGAATAGTAAACACTACCGACTGCAAAACAGGCTCTCAAATACACTATGGATAAAAAAAAATTGCATGAAAGAAAATAAACCAATACATTTAAAAAATAGTTAATACATGGGCATTTTAATTGTATTTGTTTTGCCTCAGCGTGTAAATACGAAGTTTTAATAAAGGGTTCCCTTTATGTACGTTTCATGGTAAGCAACATATTATGCGTATTCCAAATACTATTTCGTGATGTATTTACACTTTTACGAAAATGAAAACAGGAGTTGAATGTAGTTAAGTACTTTGAAGAGTGTTGTAATGATGCGTTTTCACTGTGCGTGAAATCACGGAATAAGGCTCCCAGCTCCTGTATCAAAGACGTTCATAAACAGAAACAAGCAAAGAATGAAAAGAAAAATAAAGATAGGTATTACACTAATGTATGAAATGTGGTTACTTCTCAATGAATAATGGTGATTAAGATATTTTTCTATTAAACCACATATTTAAAAATCGGAGTTAACAAAATAACACCTGACATAAATTGTTGTATATGTAGGTATTTTTTACGAAAATCGCCTTATCTTTTAATTTCAAATTTAACGATATTCCCATAGAAACCGCCTTTAGTTTGGCGTTTACGTTTAGGCATTTATCTGTGTAAATAACCAAATAACCGTTAAAAAAAATGGAGCAAATACAAAAAAAAAACCTTTTTCACAAATATATTTTTCAGTTTACAATGATTACGAAGGTAACTTATTCTAAGTATGGATATCCGCGTCTGAATACTAAAGTTGTCACAGTTAATACGATCACCAAAGTGTTACAAACACGAAATGTAAACATGAAGGCATGATTTACATTTATATAACTCAGTTGACTTTGATACATTTTGTAATAAATTGCGCATAATAGTCCAGGCAACGTGACCAAATCAGAAAAGCGGTGTTTTTAAAGGAAAATATACCTATATTAAAAAATGGATTTAAATAAATTATATATTTTTAATTTCTTTTCAGGTAACAATAATTGGGCGAGGCGATATCAAGAACTGAAGTAGATAGTCAATATCTAATTTAATGAATTATACAAAAATAATTGAGAAATTGTAAATATAAACTTCTTAATTGTAAAATCATGTTTAAAGCATAAATTTTTGAATATTAAAGTGTGAAGCGTAATTTAAGTCGTTTTAAGACCAACTTGTAACAATTAATTAGTTCCAATTTTAAAAAGACATTTTATTTTAACATTTTTCTAGGGTTTGAATTTTTATTATTTTATTCAATAAAATGTATTATAACATAGATATGGCATTCAAGCATACCTAAATGTGTTAATTTTAATAATAATAATATAATAAATCGCATTTTAAATGTCTAGACAGGTAGAAAAAATAATTGTTTAACGGAAATGTTTTGAGACTGTGATATTAATATTTATTAATGTTAGTGTTATCATGTACTTTGTAAGGAAAATGGGATATATAACATTCCAAGTAAAAAGTGTATTTTTTCCTTCCCCCTATTTCTCAGTGTTTTTCTGATTGTTTTTTTTAGAAAACAGATTATAAAAGCTAGGAAAGCACGTTTTTAATTTAGATTGATTCTAAGGAACGCATCGGAAAATGTATAACGGGTGTAACAATACCATTTCCGAAGCCTGAAACCACGTATTCTTGAGCCTAAATAGTAACTAAATGAATCTACACTATATCCAGAAAACTCTATTTAAAAAAGTTATTAAGGATTGAAACGATCGGCACATATCACTCGCCGCTTGAGGTCACACATCACCTAATGGTTCAGGAGCGATGCTTTTCATAGCAAATTAAACTAAAACACTATTTATTTGAAATAATGCGGAAATTTCTTAGTTTAAATGCAATTTGGGACAATTAGATAAAAAAATAAAATTATCTTATTTTTTTTATTGCTTTTAACGTATCGAGCACCCCTCCAGCAATGCCTAGTTTTCGTTTTTGGAAGCAGTTTTTTACACCCTGTAGGTATATGTGGACATCACACTATTTAAGCCGGCACAATTTTTTGTTTTAGGTAATCGTACTCAATGTATATTATATCAGTGTCGCAATTTTAATCAGATACATCTTTACTTTAGCCGCAAGAACATTGTTTATCATACATCCTGACTAATAGCCGAAACCTAAACATCTACTATTATAAACAATTCACCTACCTACTTATTGCGTCGTCAATTTATGAAATTTATATTAATTTCTTTGGTTTCGTTCACTGACACCACGGGAGGTTATTATGAAAGCCAACGAGAGTCAAATTTCATTTTTAAACAATTCTGGATAACGTAAAAAATGACGAAAAATAATGTCTTTTTGGGATTAATAGATAATCAAGTCGCCATCTATAAAGCCCAAAACCGTGATGAGCTTAATTAATTTTAACCCTTTTCAGAGTTGTTGAAAAAATGATATCCGATTACCATTGGCTGATTTATCGACAGAGACAAACAAACAAAACACGATTGAAAATACCATCAGCCTTTATACGAAGATCTCACGGATTACTTTACGATCGTGCCGTAGCTACTGAGAAAAACATAAACTGCCTTAGAGATATAATATTATCGCGAAGAATACATTTATAAAAAACACGATTTTTGGTTTTGTTCAACTTAAGTATGTAGATATTTTTGCAATCACCTCCATAGACAATCTTACTAACTAAGCTTTTGTTTTGAAACAGTAACTAAAGCTATCGAATAATTACGACTACGAAGTTTGTATTGTTAGAAGTGGAGGTACCCGGCGACTTTGAAAATTGTTTCTTGTACCAACAGCTTAGGGCGGATCGAATATCATACAGTAAAAAATTGTTTTCTTTTGATCTGACAAACGAAAATCAATAATGTATACCTAAGTAACTGAATATGTCAAAGTTGTGAAGTTAAAAGCAGTGCATTAATTAACTTGAGCACTTTAACACTATTCCTTGTAAAATACGGTTTGCGGCTCAAAATTATATACCTAATGTAAGTATTTACCGCAATTCCGCTTGTGTTGAAAAAAAAACAATTCAAATGTATTTTAGTAATCAATTCTTTTGTAACGTAAAGATAAAAAAAACTATCGTATAAATCAAATCCAAAGACATTAGGTTCATCGGTGCCTAGTGAAATACGACGCTCAGTTCACTTTGCATGGCAAAAGCAAACCAAATTCTGAATAATTTACTCGAGTAAGAACATTCAAATGGAAAAAATACATTAGAACTATATATAACTATATATTTGCAAATAATAATCTAAAAGAGGTTTATGGCTTGGACTTTTATACCCTTGCTAATCGATAAGACAGCTTGTCTCCAGCTAGACGTGTATTCTGCTACTCGTTTAATACTGTTACGTCATCATAAATTCTAGATAACGTTTTCTCCATACGGCTTCACTTGCGATCCTAGATTTTTGCCTTGATAATAATGCTTTGTTTAAAATCACTTATTAAGTAACCTAAAAGTTTTTTTTTTGTTAAATAATTATCTTTATTTTAACACTTTGGTTCATGCCAAGTTAATCCAACAATTTTCTTTCGTAATAGCTAAAAATAAAGTTTCCCAGTTGCCGTAGGTCCGTAAAAACATTTCTTTAAGTACCTAAGTGTTTATGAGTTTCATTATATTTCTATTTTCTATCGGGCTTTACTGCGCTACATGATTAAGTTGGTTAATTAAATCTGATTATGGTGGCCCTGATAGATTAATTTAAACATATCAACTGAAACTTTCAACACTATAAATAGAAACAGTCCCTGTCATTATTAAACTGGATTGTAAAGTCAATTTGAGTTTATTTTGAGAAAAAAAAGCTTAAGAGTGCATTTAGGCACATGAGTAAAGAAACTGAACAGAGACAAAGCTTCTAAAGAGCTAGCAAAATTTATACCTATTTTGGTAGGGTTGGCACAATTGAATAAATTAAAAATATAAATGTACTTTTTTTTCAAATTTTTTATTAAAATAGGTTTTTTTTACAAATTACATACTCTAAATATTTTTTTTTATTACTTTTGGTTTTTAATAATTTGTTGTGTCTTTTAATCGAATGATAAATTCTAAATCTAATATAAAGTTTTTTCAAATAAACCAATGGGAAACACTCACATGGCATATGAAATGTACAATCTTGCAAACGTGCTAATATGTCATTACCAATATTAACATTTTTAATATGAAGATCAAAATATTCGCGAAATTTTTGCTCAAGCAATTCAACAAATTCAATAAAATTGTCAGGAGGTATTATCAAAAAACTTATTATTCATGCACACAGTACAATGTACAACCATATTTACAAAACTTTTTAAATACTAAACCAAAAGTATTACTACGTATTATGTGAGAAACTCGAAAACAAAAACAAAACACGCACAACGTTCGAGCGTCGCGTCACGCCTGCACGCCCTGAGATTGACCACTGGCTGATCTAGTTTGAAGCGGTTTCGGCTCATACGTGACAAGCGGCCAGTGGTCACGCACACACACGCGTTGCACTTGTAGTGATGTACCTGTCACAGCGCATTCGTATGTAGCTTTGTCTCTGTTCAGTTTCTTTACTCATGTGATTTAGGTTCCAAATCTTAACTCATTTTTTTAATAAAGCTAATGTTAAAAATCTATCCCAGTAATATAAAATTTGTACAATTTATGTTGAACAGAATTAAAATAAGATTTCAGCGCCAGGGTATTCATTTTGTTTTATTGCCTCGAGAAGGTAATGGATCTATTGGAGTGGATTCACAAGATATACCCTCGCTGGGAAAGCGATGGAAATAATTTATTATGATGAGACCCTGCATACAACTGTCTTATTAGTTTAATGTTGATTTATGGAACAAAGGACACTGTTATTACAAACAGTTACTTCAAAAGTATTGTAGCGGTTGTTTTAGAAAAACTAAATAGTGGTGACTACGCAAATCAGATAAATAGTGGATTTGTGCTGCTTTTGATCAACTTTTTTTAGCTACAATTATAGACTATATTATGGACGACATTGCTAACAATTACATATTAAAGGTAGGTATTTTTAAATGCTTCTACTTGAGATGAATTCAAACAAACGAACTATTTACTTAGTTCAGCATTGATTGAAAAGAACATAAACGACATTTACACACATATACATATGCATGTAGATGTGTTAAGTGTAAATAATACAGTTGTTATGCCTGGAGGGATATTAAAGTGTGAGGGTGTTGTATCTTGCAAAACAACTTTACCCAAATCCCTTACATTTCAAACTTTGATCAAGTTAATCAAAGTAAACTCGGTCATAACTACTTAATCTATTGTGTAGAAATCATGTCACAAATCCGAATCCCGAAGATGGGTACAAGATGGTATAGTATTGTATAAAATAACATTTAATGTTGGAAATGTGTGCTGCTGGGGTGTAAACAAGGTATCTTACTAAATATTAGTTTTTTTTTCGGAACTATTATTTTTAGCTCTGAACCTACACAAGAATGTAAGTACGTAAATAAACATTATTTATATTATTATTTATCAATTAAGTTTAAAAAAACCTTTGAGAACTATTTGTATTTTTAGTTCGCCTATAATATTTGCACGTCAATCAAAGTTTGAAAGTTGAATACTTAAATACAATTTGCTACTGACAAGAAAACGTCTAATTGAAACCGAGTACTTTATCTTGAAACTGAATAAATTATCGAGGTTCTATAACTTCGAAAATCTTGTTAAAATCTTGTTCTTGCTCATCACTTCGAATATTGGATATTCGTGAATCAATAATTTGTCTCTGTCAGGCAGCAATTTTAAATTTTCCATCTCGAAGAATTCAGCTAACATTTGGTTTTAAAACTTTCTTTTTACCTTTGTTGGGAAACGTTCAACATCTCTTTAACACTGTTTCAGATACTAGTTTAATCATCTTTGCAGTCTACCAGCTGTGCTACTTTGTGAGGTCGGCAGCTGGCTACGGTCTCAATATTAAACAATGCTTTAGATTTAAAATTCTTGACGGGAACATAGGTTTAAAAAGCTACGAGAATACGCTTCTCGCTGTCATACTACAGTGTACTGAGAACACTAAAAGAATATGTTTCTTGAAAAATGAGAGGCAATTTTAACGGATCTTTATCAAAAACCTTTTCCAGTTAGGTACTTAAAGTGGTGTTGGAATGATAAAAATTTATGAAGAAGGCTATTTGATCTAGCTTGGTTAGGTGTTACTAAGTTATAAGGTATTACAAACAAATAATTATCAATTTATAACATTTAAAGGAACTTAATAATATTTAGTTCGGTAAGTAGGAATCGGAGCACAGATTCTCTGTGATAAAATACTTTTACGACATTACGGGTGTAGATAGAAATGTCATCTATCTGATCGCATCAGTAGATACATACCCAAAACTAAGGAAGTGCAAGCCTTATCTCCTTGACTCTTCTGAACTCCTGGTAATTTTATGACTTCCATAACCTATAAAAGGCACGCGGCACATAGAAAGATAAGAGCCACTTTGGCTGGGATTTAAGCATTATCGGCAGACTTCATAAATAGTAAACGTAGTTGCTTTTTTATGAAGGGGTTAATATGAAATGGGATATCGGAAAATATGCCACATTTTTTCCCAAGGTTTTCCGATGAAAGATACGGCTTCTGCAGATATTGGTGTTTGTATTTTATTACCACTTACTTTGAACAGCAGAAGGTAAGTTAATGGGGCTTATAGGCCGAGCTTTTAAGAAAAGTGTTGAAACATTTTTATTACATAGCTTCTTTATACCTATTGACGATTCAAGTACATAATAGAATAATACCACAAAAAACAATGATAAGAGCTGGACTTGCATCCTACAGAATTTATGGAATTGCCAATAAAAGCAACACGACATACATCAGATAACTATATTTTTGATGCCCTTATTAGACCGCTCCGGTAAAAAAACCAGAATCTTCCGTATTCAGGAAAAAAAAACCAAAAACACGTGGAAAATATTTTCTGATTTTGAATTTTACATTTTATTCAAAAATATTTTAATCCTTTTTATAGAACACTAAGGCCCACTTGCAGAAAAGCGTTTCAACCTCGGGTTAGCTAACTCTGGTTTAAATGGCGCCACCATCGATTGTAACTACTTCTACTTACAATCGATGGTGGCGCCATTTAAATCTGAGTTAGCAAACCCTAGGTTAAAACGTTCCCTGCAATTGGGCCTTAGTATCTTTGAATGAGCTTTTCTGTCTTATTTAAACAGTTTCTTACTGAGCAAGTCTGCATCATAGTGAATTTGTTACCTTAAAGCGGAAACAAGACTAAACTTTATCGCATCGTCGCTCAAAGCCCAGGTTTTAAGATTTGTCTTGGACACTTTTTTCTCGAGATTGTGTCTAGCTATCTTTTATAAGAATCAGATAAACCAAGTTGTAGATTTATATTGTAACATCTATTCATAGAGTCTTATTTTGACGTTTGACCTTTGGCACAATGGGTAGGTCTATTTCACAGCCCGATGCCGTTATCTGCCGGCAGTTATGGCTCAACGCCCACTAGGTTAGTCTGTATGAAAAACTGTAAAAGTGCGTTATCACAGCATGCAAAACGTCTTAATATCAACATTCGAACACTTACATCGTCCAAGAAAAGTAGGTAAGGCAGTAAGAAGTAGGGCAAGGTAAACAAATCCTTAAAGATTTATTTATTAACTAAAATATAGACAAAAAACATGAATCATCATATTATTATCAAATGATTTATTTAAAATAAAGGTAGATCCAAAGTTAAAAGGCAAGATTTTGAGTGTTCAGATGTGGTTCAGATAAACTCTTTTAGACCAATAATCAGTAATGAAAAAAAAGGGCGACTGTCACTTCATAAATATGTCAAACGTTCGACGTGCAACGAGAATGTACAACTCGAATATAATTTATCTGACAATTCAATCACGAGCACTTAATATGAAGATCCTTACTGAATTCTATTTTGTTTGTACTGTGAAGAGAAGACAATCCCAGTCGACCGCAGCTTACGTTTAATGCCGGTTGAACTAACTACGTTCTAATTAAGAAGTGATCTGGTTCAATAAATAATCTGAAGTGGAAGTGGTAATTAGATTAATTATTCAATTATTTCCTGGAATAGAGATCAAATGCTTCTGATTTATACAATTTACACTATCGACGTTTTATATGTTTTTAAGTTTCATGTCAATGATTTTTTTTTGTCATATTTGTGGAACCAATGTTTATTAAAAAACATGAATTTCTGGTAACTAATAATATTCTTCACAGTTTGTTAGTTACTTTAAAACTTATCAGTTGCAATAAAAATAAAATACACATTTTAATATGAGTAAAATTGCAGGTACTGCTTGCATCCAAACAGTCAAATACGTTCGCGATATAAGATTATGTCCTCGGTTAACAAGTTACGCTCTACGCTCTCTACGCTCGGCTATTGATATTGAAAGATCATACGAGGCGTTAAAAATATTCTTTGTGCTAGTTCATCTACTTAAAAAGATGAAAAAGAAAATGGTTTTTGGAAAGTACCTTCATTTTGTTAGGAAACGCTTCACTTAACGTAACTTTGTTGCTTCCGTTTCCCGTATGTATATAGCATTAACGTATAATAAATATGTAACAGATCCCTAATTAAAACTTAATACAATACACTTCCCACCACCCTTGCAGGATGAAATCAATAAATCTTGGCGACGACGACGTATATATTACAACCATAAGAAATCAGCGACAAGCCAAATGGGAAGGTAAATATATCCGTTGTACAGTCACCTACTATCACAACTAAAGGAGATACAATGGATAAAATGAATTCACATAAAATTTTGAAGTAAAACAGAACTTGAACTACGAAAAATAAAAAAGCACGGTTAGCAGTTTTAGCATTGTACGGTTGAAATTAATTGTAGAACTTATAATTTAGACAGTGAATAATTTGGAAGTTTGTCGCCGTTTAGCTTTGTGATTTTTATTTTTAATTAGGTATATTTATACTGTAGAGTACAGTATTGCATGGCAACAATTTATTATATTGTCGTTAATTTGTCATGTTATTTACAGCGGGTACTTAATTGAAAACCAAGATAAATGATTGGTAACTTATGACCAGCTCAAGTAAAATTTTACCTAAACATTTGTAAAGATTTTACGCACCTAAATAATAACCTGCTTGTAGGTATACCGCACATCAGCCAGTAGTCTACTGTACTTCACCCTTGTCATTCGGTGGTCGGCCAAGTGTAAAATTAAATTCTGGTTTCATTTCGCTCCATTGCTGTATTCGAAATCAACACGCTTGTGTAACGATTGCTATACGGAGGTAAAACGGATACGTAATAAATGCGGAGGAAAGCCGCATTGGATTCCGGAATACCATCGGAATCTGAACTTTTAAGGACTATGTGCGGATTAAAGGGATCTGTTCGGTTTTGGTGAAAAGGGTGAATTGGCCGGACGAAGGCGCACTTGCAGCCTTAGTTTGTTGACTGAATGTACTCAAAGCTGAATTGCTTTCCTCATAAGAGGATCGATTGCCAATTAAACGCATGAGTGTCACTGTAATCTGCTGTAGAGAAATAGACTGCTGTCTGTCCTATAATTGGTATTATCAAAGTCAAGTCAAAATAGTACAATTTCCCTTCTTCCCATTCCCATTCTTTCCATTCTATGGGATTGCTAGTAGGCCATATTTTGAATATTAACTGTGTTCATAATAACACACCCTAACTACCCCTATACCTAACGATGAGTTCCCACGCCTCACTACGTACTTGTATACATATTTTGGATTTGGACACTAATTCGGAAGACATTGGGTGAAGCGTCAGCATCTTTCCAAGAACCATTGCTTCACCATAGCAGCCAACTCCGTGGGACTGGGAACCGTGTTTGAAGCCACTCATTGGTTTACCCTTCATACGAAGTCGCTTTTGCTCCTCCTGTACATTTTGCAGTTGAGACAAGTTAGTTTTACAAGTTATATAAGGAACTTTGTGAATCTATTGTGTAGTAACTTTTGTGTGTTTTTAAAAATCCTCTCCGACGATCAAAGTTCGTAATTATCTTCAATTTGTTGGTGCTGTATAGTAACATATAGTTGCGAGTAACGGAACTAACACTTAAGATAAGTGATTTATGAAAAGGTGTCCAAATTATTTTGCACTTCTCTTTGGGTTAAATAAAAAGCAAGATGGATAGCGCATTTAGTTTGTTATGAGATATGGGGCCGGAACACTGTAAAACACTTTATAGCTAGCTTTAAACTCTGTCCGATTAGTAATTGACGTCATCTCCATTTGAAAAAAAAATTACTTTTCTACATACATATACAATTTGAGCAAGGGGTTACTATATTAAACAAAAGCCTTGTTTTGTTCAATATCAAATATACTTCAAACATTTTTATAACCTTTGCAACAAAAGCTAACAGAACAGTAACGGCGACAAAAATAATTAACACAAACATAAAATGCTATCCCAAACAGTAAAATGGTCGATTATGTCCGTAATAACTTGAAAAGTGTCTATAGAGTTACTGTAAAACGATATACAGGGTGTAACAGAAACCCAGTAAAAAATATTTATAGCCAATAAACGGCGACATTTTTATCGTTACCCGATTACGGGGGCAAACCTCTAAAAGGCATCAAAAGGTGTTGTCATAAATACATCCACATTGTAGAAATGATAGCAAGGCAGATGTTTCCGGTAGAAGGAATCACATTTGCTCTTGTTTACCTAATGCTCACAATGTGTTTCGGTTCAATTCAATTGACTCAAAAAAACACGATTAGATTCTCTTCGTTAAGCTTATTATACCTAACTTAAAATAAAATAAAGTATTTTTTTTGTCAGATACCAAACCTTTTAAAATTTTAAAACGTTAATCTATTTGGATCCTCGTTGTATTTAAATGATAAGTATGTAACGCTTTGAATAGGAACAGCATCTCAATTCCCAAAGTAATAAAAACATGCCAAATATTTCTTGCTACCTTTATGAATTTAATCGAAGTTTGAGTGTGTGACGCCTCAGCTTATATCTCCTGTATAATGAAGCATGTCATAAAAGGATTTAATTTCTATTTATACATAGAAGGCGAGGTGGCAATCGGAAGTCTCCGTGAATTTGGGACCCATTCAACCCTTGACCTTTTTTAGGTCCTTGGGGACAGAAAGGTTTGCAATAAAACTGTTATTAGCAAAATTCAATACTCACTTCTTGGATTGAACTTCCGATTTTATGATAAGGTGGAAATTAAATGAGAATATAAAAAAAATAACTTTTGTAACGGGAGAGACTTTTGGGAACTTTTTCAGAATGCTTTTATTTAAATAAAATAATTCGTGAAAAATTTAATATCTTGTTATTATATATCACCTTCGTAGTTAAAACGTAAACATCTAACATAAATATAAAGAATTGCAAAATACCTCAATTGAAGTATAGTTTTACTTTTTAACTAGTCTTCTTTTTTGCTTTTATATGTATATTTACTTATTTAAATGGAACAAAAACTCAACAGATAAAAGCTGACACAATCAAAACAGTGCCCCAACATAAAACAAGTGTGACGTATCGTGTCCTTACTGGTGTCGGTTCACAACTTTATTTTACGATAAATTGTAACATTTGGCCTCCGATGTGACACTTTTATTGTAACCTTATAAGTTGGGAACTTCCCTGGTGTCCTACTGAATGTGTCTCGCATGAATTTATGACGATTTCCTTTCTTCCGTAATGATAATTGAAATAGAAAGTTTGAGGACCTTACGAGGCTACTTTCTTCCGAAGTTTGAATGTCAAACTAACTCGAGACATTTGGATACTGAAGCAAGTTGGGAGTGGTTTGGACTGTTTCTGGTAGTCAATGTCAACTTTCTGATTGAACCCCAATTTCAAGTTACGACAAAACAACTAGCGTAATGTGCAGTTTCTTTGTTATCATTTTCTACTTATCTAACCGTTTTGTGACTGAGCGCTATCGATTTTAAAATAGTTTGACCAAACTCATACAATTGCAAAAATAACTCACTCTTTTTGCAACTTCAGCAAATTGGGGCCGGTTCGAGTTGCAAATTTTCAATTCACGCCTGTGAGGGAAATGGAATCTGTATTAAAAAATCTAAAAAACACACAGTGATGTATAGATCGTAGATCACTGCGTTGTCATCCATCTATGAAGTGAGTTAGATGTCAATCAAAGTCGACAAGACTGATGATCGATTCGTATCGTAACCAAATCATTACCAGCTACAATATTCTAGTAGATGCGTACTGATCACAGAAATATATGGGTGGTGACAGTTACTTTAAAGAATATTATAGATATGTACATAAAACAAAATACTTGTTAAGTTGAATGTCATATGTTTTATTCCTTTTAATCATCATGCGTCAGTTTCTCTTTACTTTTCACTACCCGTGATCTAAATAATAAATTGTATGACTATGCTTAAATAAATAAGGTCTTCAATGGCTGTAGGCTGTATGATATACCTTAATTAACATAGCACATGATTAAACCAAGATTATGATTAATCATTAAGTTCATAATGCGCATTTCAATCATACGCATACATGCTTTATATTCCACTACACCGGCTGCGTCAGTCAATCTCGCGAAACATCAAACGGATCTCATTAAAGCTTAATTAAGGCGTTTGCACATAGACAATAACAAACTATCATAACGACAAACTTACATTTAATGTAAATATGCAGATTTTGATGCCAAATAAAATGTTTTACTCCAAATAAAATTTTCGTTACAGAAATATTTTTTAAACGTGCTACAAATTTACGTAGCACTTTCTCTACGTACCTTGTTTGCTACGAGCTACAGAAATAAATAAAGAGACTTAACATTAAAAAAAAAACGTTTATGTATATCCACAGTGAATATCGTTTTAAAAAGAAGGGAATATTAGGTTACCGCTTTTTGCGCATTGTTAATTAATCTACTCCGAAACGTTTCCTACATTTTTTTGTAACCATATTTAAATCAAAGATCAATTGTCAATGTTAAAGCTATTTCTTATTAGCAAGAGATAACATTCTTGTAGAAAATTAAAAGGTAGTCCCCAAATAAGTCGCGTCTGTTTCTCTTGTAGATTAACAGGATTATCTTACCCTAATTAAGAAAATACGGGGTCAGAAGAAAAGTTTCATTTGCTACCCTCAATTTAGCGTCAAGGTTTGAAATCACAAACAAGATTATGAGTGTTTGAATTCGTTTTTCATTCAAAACAACAAAACAAGAACGCTAATAAATTTTGCCTGAGCTTTTTTCTTCGGCGAGAAGGAAAATAAATATCAAGGTTTGTAAGGAAGCAGTAAATATTGGGTCAAATCGGTAGGTACATTCGTTTTTAAGAAATGGAATAATAAGCGTAGGAGTAACGGCCTGCCAGGCTATATATTAGCCAATGGTAATCGAATGCCATTTTTTCAATGACAATCATAATTGTTTTGGGCTTGATAGATGACGACATTGATTATCTATATGTCGGAGACGGTCATGATAGTTGTCACTCAACGAAGCGCAGCGGGTAGCTTCAGATAGATGGCGCGACTATCGATGATGGTAACGCACAGAGGGCGCCTCTACACGGAAGTTGCCAGCTACGACAGAGTCTAGGAAGAAAGGAGTGTGTCTTGGCGGAGGCCAGTTTACCACGGACCTTCCTGAAGACAACTGCCTCACGACTAGAAACTGTCATTCGTTTCGTTCTGTGTGTGACATGTTTGCTTTGTTACTGAAAAGTTGAAGAACCTTTATTAAAATACTTCTGTGAGTACTACGGTGTTCATATTTGCTCGATTCCCTATTGAAACGCCCACACGATGTCTGAAGATAGGTGAAACATGCTGCCGCTCCGTTATCAGAAGTGGGATGCAATCGAGCAAATGAAGAAAAGGAAATTGACCGTTGCTGGGATGATCTGCGTTAGTTCAAAATGAAGAAAAAGATAAAGAAATTGACCGTTGCTATGCATTGTTTGAAAAACAAAATGAAAACATGCGCACGCAGATGTACCGAAAACAAATGCATGGAGCTACCTGATTGAAACCCTGAGAAGGAGGACACGGACGCGCGATCATAATGCGCAACAGTAAATTGTGTTTTGAGAAAATTATTTATGTGGTAGTCAACATGTCGTCACAATAAACAATGTAAGAAGAAAATAGCATCAACATGGTTGTTAAGGATTGCATACCAGGAATGTCATAAACTGAGAATTAAATTCTGTTCACAAGGAGATTAATTTCTACCAAAGAACTAGCAAGTCATCTCTAAAACCTGTTTTGCCTTAAAAAATCTGCATAGCGACAGTTCCTATGACAAAGAAACGTCAGTTGAAAAAAAATTAAGTCTGTTTACGATTTCTCTAACCATTTTAAAAGGAAGGAAGGATCTATAAAGAACAAAAAAGCAGTAAAACTGTATCTGCAAATGTATTCTTATTTGAACAAAGACTACTGCGAATGGCTTACAAGAAACATTTTAAAGGGAGGAATAAGGGCAAGAGCAAGAACTACCTATTCACATCTCAGATGCAATATGCCTAGTAAACCATACAAATCCTACAATCCAACAAAACAAACAAAAAAAATTGTTACAAGTGCCATGTTTTGGGTATGACACAAGATGTAGGTATTGCGCGTGGAGTCAACGCAACCAAGAGAATATCAGTGGCGTCAGTGGAGTCTATAGTGTGCGCCAATTGAGATACTGCGTCACGATACCCGGTGAGAGTTTCTGTTTTCATTACGAGCTAAATTTGCCGAACTATGTGATGCTGTGTGATATAATTTGTTTCAGAAAAAGAGCTAAACCCGATGCGACTGTCGTTTACATAAAACAGCGTTGGAGCCGCGATGATGAGCTGCACCGACATGATGACCAAACCCAGCGATGCAGCAGCGGACAGCGAGGGCGCTTTATTGCTACATGTGAGGCAAGCTGCGCGCGCCGAGTTGCGGGTCGACTTATGCATCGTGAACCATGCCACGGGTGGTCTTGCATACAAGGTGAACAGTATTGTTTCTCTTACGATTTTGGTGTTGAATGCTCGTTGGTTTAGTAAAGTTAAGATGTTTAATTTGTTGATAATAAACGATTTGACAAGGTTGCTGCTATAAACTGGTACCTATTGACCAAAGACGCGTATTCAGCACAGAACTAGTAAATGTCATGTAACGTTCGATACCCAACCTCTTGAGATTTTACCTCATTGTTTACTGAATAATTGTTTTAGTGGCGACGTTATTATAGATCGGTCAAAAATGATTGACATTGCTGGTAGGTCATGTACCAGATGAAATGAAAATGCGTTGGCGAAGTTTAATTGCTTTTGTGTAAACACGAGTGAGAGCTCTATCTGGCTGGTCGGGGTCTGTTGAGACCGAGTAGTCGTGTGTTGTCTGAGGATGAGCACGGGCGATCCATGTGGTGGATGCGTATGTGTAGAGCAATGGTGATGTTGCTGGTCGGCCGGGGCCGTAGAGATAGAGAGGTGTTCACTCGTGTCGTGGCGTGATTCAATGATTTGTTTGTTGTGATAAGGCGATGGCTTTTATCCATGGTACATGATCTCTAGTGATATGAGTTAAGATGGCAATAGATAAACGTTACGAGCTTTAAATTCTAGGCGTACGTACAAGTATTCCCATGATAGGTTGAGAAAAATGCCTGAGGGCCAAGTACCGTTGGAAATTGATGAGTTGGATATTGAGGAGGGTGAGGAATCTTAGTTCGGTTGGTCGGACCGTACCGGAGCCATTTCGTAGCCGTAGTCCGTTTGAAGTCGGTATCTGCTGTGCAGGGCGTGGATACGCGGTACGCGGGTGGCTCTGGCGGAGGTCGGGTCTTGTAGAGACCATAGAGTCAGGGGACTCGGCATTGGAGATGCATAGCAATAAACTGGAGGTTTATTATGATTGGCTAAAAAAGGAAAGCCATAGGCCACGAATAAGATACCAACCTATTTGTTAATTTTGATTTGGTTTTGAGATTTTGGTTTTGAATTATGATGTTAAATGGTACTTGGTTCATCTTGCATTTCAATAAAAAGCTTACTGATAAGTTTGGATATAAGTTAACTTTAGTATCAATTGTGTTTGATCTAAAAGATATTTTTTTTTGTAATGGTTGAAAATGAAATGAAAAGAAAATAAAATTGTTTTTATATCTCAAGGTTTATTAAAGCCATACATTTTGGATCAATCACATTGGTCAGAATGACCGAACTACATTTACTGTGCTGGATGTTTTGTTGTTTTAGAATAAACACACGAGGACGTGTGTTCAGACGAGACGGTCATGATAGTTGTCACTCAACGAAGCGCAGCGGGTAGCTTCAGATAGATGGCGCGACTATCGATGATGGTAACGCACAGAGGGCGCCTCTACACGGAAGTTGCCAGCTACGACAGAGTCTAGGAAGAAAGGAGTGTGTCTTGGTGGAGGCCAGTTTACCACGGACCTTCCTGAAGACAACTGCCTCACGACTAGAAACTGTCATTCGTTTCGTTCTGTGTGTGACATGTTTGCTTTGTTACTGAAAAGTTGAAGAACCTTTATTAAAATAATTCTGTGAGTACTACGGTGTTCATATTTGCTCGATTCCCTATTGAAACGCCCACACGATGTCTGAAGATAGGTGAAACATGCTGCCGCTCCGTTATCAGAAGTGGGATGCAATATATTAATCCCAAAAAATCTTTATATTTCATTAATTTTAACGTTATCCTTATAATTGTTGAAAAAATGACTTCGATTACCATTAGCTTACATAATAACCCAGCAGTTTTAAAAATTAAGCAATAATCGAAGTGTCAAACTCTTGTATCCTAATGAGCATGTAAAAAATCAAAATGTCTGGATCTTAACTGGCTTCATAGTTTACTTGGTCGGCAATTGAAGTTTACTGCTTTCGAGAAATACAATTAAAGATAATTTGTAATAGATTATTTAGCCTCTTAGATCCAGGAAACAACATGCAGGTTTAGGTAGATAATATGTGATTTTCATAATGACCTTTCTAGCCAGAATTATGTTCTAAAAATTGTTACTCCTTTTTAAGCCACAACAACGTTTGACCGTGCTTACGCCGTGTCTACTATTTATTTATAATTAGTTTGTAAACCATAAGACAAAGACAGATGTCAACCCAACGATTTAAAACAAAGTTTTGACAAGACAAATGTCAAATTGTTGCCACCGCTGTCAAAAACATTCGGTATCTCAACTTTTAATTATTCCGCTAAATGAATGTCGAAACAACTCCGAAAATATACTCGTAATTAAAAGTGCCTTTGACCCTTCATGTTTAGATAAACGTATGATAAATTGTAAAATACGACGACCGCATGCTGTTTATGTTTTCAACAATTTTAAAAGCTCTTTTTTGCGTCAAACGTAAATAAAACATCCGTTGGGAGGCGCCACGCGCCATCTCGATGTAAATTCAGATAAAGGATAATGGTGAGATTATTTTCCTCTCGAAAAATACGAAACAAAAGCGTGAAATGATTTTAAATAAAATAATGCCTTAGATAAGAGTAAGGTCCACTCGAGTATAATGGAGTTGTAGAATTGAATAGTGATTTTATATTTTGGTGTAGAGATAAAATAAATCAAAGGTATACGCTTTAATATTTAGGTGTTGGTAATTTGTTACTTTGAAATGATATCAAATTCTTTATAAAAAAACCAACGCAAGTATCTCGATTTTTTCTTGTTTTTGGTGTTGTTTAGGAAGAAAGTAGGGACATGTACGTTCCCATAGTTTATGAATAATAGATCTTACTCTTAACTAAATCTATGTAAATTACAATATGTTCTGATATTTTATCTGAGTAACATTTATTGTTACTGGCAGGCTGAAAAAGAAAATCAAAGCTTAACAACTATTTAACTTTCGTTATATCCTGCCTGTTACATGCAAAGGAAACAGGATTAATTATAAAAACTTAAAATATCGTTCCCTTCGTTAATTCGGTCATGGACATCTTTCAATGATATTTACAACAAACGACATCTAAAGCTTATAAAAACACAATTGACCCCATTTTGTATTGAAAAGCAAATTCTCGATAAAGTAAAGCTTATTTCCCGAGTGGCTCAGCAAGTTTGCCGACGCGTTGTGGATATATCCAGCAGACACCGGATTTAACGTTTGCATTGTTTAGCCTCGGATTTTATCAAAGCAGTAAATACCCATGTCAGCACTTTCTTACAGTTTTCAAGATTGTTCGGAGGCAGTTTACTCCGGCAATAAACTCGCCGTCACAGCCATGATGGCGATAAATTCTACTTCGATTTCGTTTTTTGTATTTCTTTTTTTATAAACGCCGCTTTTTATATTGAGTGTGTTTGAGCTTGATGTTAATGATATTTGCGGGGTGGAAGTGTATGGGTTTTGTCGTTTGGTCACTTGAGCGTGAAGCGCTGTTCTTTCGGGTTTGAGAACACTCAAATGTGAATGGTACTTGTAAGGTAATCTTGTACATCTTATCTTTCGGGTTTAAAAAATATCAATAACCTTCTCTAAATAGTTTTAAGCACATTTGTCAATGAACCATACAATTAATTAATTAATTACATGTCATCACTTTTTTGCGAAAGATAATAAGCTAATTTCATAAACATTAATCATCAATATCAGTACCTAACCAGCCAGCTATAATCAGGTATCTATGCAATCTCTGTCAATTTGTCACGACTACAAGTTGATATAGCAATATCATGATTAACAATAACAATGATGCTAATTGAATAATCAAATTAATTTCCATGTCCGTAAGATATACCAACGTATTCATTATTATTGGATGTTCTGTAGCGGACATGCTAATTTTCATTTAATTAACATTGCATTTGAGTATTTGAATAACAGTACGAAAATATGTCATCGTGTATGACAAAGCTGTAGAAATATAAGTAATATAATAACACAAATTTTCATAAAATAATCTAAACTGAATTTAAAACGTTGACTTAAAGTAATAAAGAATTTCTAAAATTGGGCCCATATTACAATAAACAAACGTTAATTGAATGCTATTTTAAGCCTATATAACTAGCCAATCCTATGAACATATCTCACTAAACCGTTAAGCCAATCCTTAGTAAGCCTCCAAAATCGTGTTGGTAGTTAGCTGAATTCAAATATGGAGCCTACCTCTGACCGGGTGCAATGATTCGTGTATAATGGGCTCGTTACTTTTATGTTTCTGGCTCATAAACCAGCCTGCCGTAGCGTAGTGGAACACTTAGTTTAGTAGTCGTAGCGTAGTGTAGTGACGCGGAGCCTATGGTGCTCTATGAAACAATAGTTCTGCGCTTGTTATCAATACGTGTCAACAAATGTATATTTAAGTAGAATTTTAAATGATTTTTCATGTTGAGATATGATACGTTTTTTATCATTTGAGGTGAAATTACTCAAGGCTAAAAATATTTAGAACTATTTGTAAATTTATCTTTATTTAACAGCACACAGGATATAAGTCAGCATTACCATTACTATTTTACATCACGATTTTATATGCTTAAAGATTATCGTAATCTAAATGATTATATTTATTATACGTTTTACCTTACTCTAAACCAGTTTGGGTGTTCCAAATTATTCGACAGTTCTTAACTTATTTCGCACCTTGCAAATAGGCACTTTAAGTTGTTAAATTCTAAATTCTAAATAAATCCTGTTGGCTTCACGTCTCCAAATGCTTTTACCGTAAATATTGAAGTATCTTAGCTTAGAGGAAAAAGCTGATGCGTTCAGGCGCGTCGTAATCCGGTATTAGCAACAACGTGCAAATTGGCACGTCGGGTATGTCTTTCGAACGGGGAACCCGAACTCCGAGGATTTATTCTTTAAATAAATGGAGTGGTATTTAGTTCAGACATGTTTTTAAAACATCCAGGTTACTTAAGGATTTCGTTTAAGAGATCAGAAGTGGGATATTCTTTTGTAGATGTATTTTAATGTGTGTTTCTTACGTATTTTTAATAAAATAAAATCTTTAATAAATAATAAATAAATAATAAATAAATCTCCAGACTAACACACCAATTATGTGGCCCTACAGTAAGTTGCAGTACGCACTTGTGTTATAGGTACCACATAATGGACTAGGGGAGAACCTAGTTACACCCAGACACGAGCCAATATCGAAAAACCATTTTTAACGACATTGGCCCGACCCGGGGATCGAACCCGGAACCATCTGCTTAGCAGTCCGGTATATATACCGCTGCACCACAGAGGTCGTCTTTAATCAGTTTGATTTAAAAAAGCATGTTTCTATTGAATCTATAATAAAATAACTGAAATGTTTGTTTTTTGTTTTTGAACAACCCTGCATTAGTATCACATGAAGCGTGACATTCGTGAGCCAGAGCATACCAAATACTCGACACTTACTACATCCTTAGGAAGTCTTAAATTAAGGAAATCTTATTACAAAATTCCAACGTGTGTCGTCGGGTAAAAGCCCGAGCGAGCGTTCATACAGGACTAATGAACGTACGAAAATTTCCAGCACCTTTTACGTACTAACGAAAAAAAGTGGGGAACCTTTGGCTGTGAAAAAATACATAATGTGACTTGATTTGTTGTTATTGATTATTGGTTTACGCTTGGCGGAGTGTAAAATAAAAATGTAGATACATTTTACTCTTTATTATCACCGTACAAATTTATAACTCACTTACACTTAAATAAAATAATACTTTAGCAGAATTTATCTTATAGAAAAGCTGGTAGCGCTGTCATAAGCGCTACTATTAGAGTTCCCGGCAAAATGATGGAGGATGCCCCCGTCACACTTTTAATCCAAGTGTTGTAGTTTGCTATTTTAGTGTAAATTTCCGGACGAACTATGGATTGACAGTTGCTGGAAACACTTAATAGTCCAGTGAGGACACCGTCGCATACTAGGGCATTGCCGCGGTCGCTCTGAAAAATAACGACCGCAATTAAACACAAAAATAAATGTAATAAAGCATATCAAAGTTGTGAAACATGAGACCAATGAGTTGATGTTGTCATGTTACAGAATTAACAAAAGATTGAGATACGATTTGACGGTAAAACAAAGGAAAGAAGATTTTCTGTACAATACCTACCTATAATAACATTTATTTTATTCGTTTGCAAAGAAATTTAATTTTGACGTGACTTGTGTTTTGTCTCTTACGTGGGGTTTGTGCAAAGCAAACGCAAAAATTTTTTTTTTAACTCTAATAAGTTTAGAAGTGAAAAGTAAATTGCATCAGCGTCAAGTTCAAAATTCGAAGTTGTGCTTACGTCACATCCTCCCGTATTCATGGTGTATGAGGAAGCACACAGCATACTGTCTAGAATGTTCGGCTGTGCGGGAAGTGTGCTGTATAGCGTAGCGCAAACTTGGTGGTTGTAGATATACTGTACAGCGTATCGAAGGTTTACACTTGGCTGGAAATAAAAAAGTTTTTATTATAGGTATATGCAAATCTAGACGAGCAAGTTAGTAAGTACTTATTAAGACAGCAACCCTGAATAATTCATATTAAAAAAAACTTCTCCACTTAAAGCTACATTATTTGAAGATGATTAGAATTTAATTTTAATACACAAAGTTGAACTTAAATACAAAACGTTGCAGATAAACTAACTAAAAAACCAAAAAATCTACTTTTATTAACTTGTACTTATATTGTAATAATGATAAATAATAAATTCAGCTTACGTTATTGTTGTTTAAAACAAAGCCTCCCCACCCTGCAGTGGTGCACAGGGTGAAGTCAGCGACCTCGGTCCTAGAGGGCAAGGACAGGGGCGTCACCACACTACTTGGAAATGGGGCTTCCAGCTGCAAACGTAATTAGTTGTTGCAGACATATGAAATTTAATAATCATACTCATACCGAAATAGACACGATGGTAACGCAGATTGCATATAACCCTTTCAGCCATAGAATACATATTGAGGTATCTATACTAATACTATAAAGGAATAAGTTAAGTGAGAATTTGAACGTTCAGCGTAAACTCTAGCGAATAAAAATCTTAATACAGTAGATAGCTACATCGTTACGACGGGACATACTCCCAACCTATAAAGAAAGTATTTCATCTTTAATGAAATAGATGGTGTGCCGATGCTTTAAATCCATTTTTTTTACTTGATCCTTTCTATCGCCAGTAAATTCCTTTCTACTTTCAAGACAATTTATACAGTTTCAACGAAGTATTTTATCCGAGAAAATATTCGTTTAACTAAAAACAAAGTGCCGCGTAAGTCTCCTACTTTGTCATGACCGTTTTCAAATTCGACAAGATGCCACAAAACTTGTAAAATAATGCCAGAGACATATGACACTTTGTGGGACACTTTGTTTCGAATAATCGTGGTTTCAGACAGAAAAACTTACCGATTAAGATTTTTACAAATACAAAGATTTTTTAGATACAAATTCTTTTTTGGTATTTCATCAGTAGTTAGGTTAAATTTTGCATATAACATCATTCTAAAAAGTTATACTTACCAATTAAAGTTTTTTATTTTCAAAAACAAATCTAGAAAATGAAAAATACAATCCTACTAATATTATAAACGTAAAAGTTTGTGAGTATGTATAGATGTATGGATGGATGTATGGATATATGTATGGATGGATGTATGTATAGATGTATGGACAGATGTTTGTTACTCTTTTACGTAAAAACTACTGAACGGATTTGGATGAAACTTTACTTTAGGTTATACGTCAGAATAACACATAGGGTACTTTTTACCGCGGGAAAACTTCTCATTCCCACGGGAAACTGACCTCCACGCGTACGGAGTCGCGGGCGGCCACTAGTCATACATAAATTGAGTCTAATACTACTGCTAGTATAATAACTGACCGTTAATATAGCGATGTCGTTGGCAAACGCCGGGGATCCATGGTAGTTGGGATGCGTGGTGATGCTAGCGATGTTGCGCACGCGGTCCGGCTGCGTGTTGTTGGTGAGAGCCGTCGCGCCGCCGAACACCTGGTACTGCGCAGGTACTATCAGCCTGGGAAATTTTAGGGACATTCAAAGAGTGTTAAGACGTCAGGTCTGGTTTATGTGAACGGACGAAATTGTTTGGTTTAGGTTACTTGGATGAAAGGAGAAATTATGTAACATAATGTATAGTAAAAAATAAAATCAGAGAGCACAGTCACTGATACAAGGTGATCTATGACTACAGCTATCGTATTAGATGTTATGTAAATATTTTTTATACTGTTACGGTGACAGCCTGCCAGTCCTTTACCAATTAGATGTTTCACTAAAAAACCTGACAGAATAACTGCTTTTTTATCCTGTCCCACTTTACCGGTAGTTTCATTTGTTTGGTGTTGTTAGAAATAATATACATTCTCACATACACATACGGTAAACACCAACTACATATATTTGGCCCTTAAGAAGATACCAGTAAGCACTCGTGTTTAAGGACCACACAATAGGTATGGGTTACAATAGAAAATAATTTTCTTGTTTTTTTTCTATACTCATAAATCTTTTCGCAATGTACTTCCATAATAATGAAAACCGCGGGCATACTTCTTTATGATGTCTTCTTTGCTTTTTGATACTATGCACCTAAAGATGTTGTAGTATAAAGTATAAAAACAATAGATTGTAAGGGTACTTACACATTGCTTCTATAGAGACAAGAACACGCAGACAGGACATGCGACAGTGAGATCAAAACTCCACCACAGATATGACCTCTGGTGTTTTGAACGTTGTTTTTAAGTTGGATTGACACCTGTGCAATAATTTCCGTATATTTACAACGAAAAATAAAAAAGGGAAGAGAAATTTAAGAAATATGTTCGTTAGTAGTTATAACTTTTTTTTCACAGTGTAGGTTGTATCGGTATATTTAACAATTTAAATGCAAGAGCCGTAAAACAGCTTTGTCGATTATCCAGTTTGTTATACAATTTTATAGGAAATCTAAAAAACGTTTGTTTTAACATTTTAATTGTAAACACAAAAAAAACGTCAAAACATGGTCAAAACCTAATGAACGCTATTTGTGGTTTTCCAATATCGATAATCAAATTTTAGCCCAAAGCCACCAAAGCCATAACTTTGAGGACTCTCACCAGCAGCCGGCTCGGGCCAAATTAATATCAACCCATCTGTCAAGACTGCTAAATAAATAAATGGAAAATTAATTACCGCGTGTCGAAACTCCTGCTCCGCCGCGAGATCCCCGTTTATGATTCGACTGGCGGTGGGATCGATTTGAAGAGAGCCCGCCGTCGCGTCTACCACGGAAATGGAAACCATTGAAAAATCAATCCTCTGCCACTAGACATAAGTGCTAATGAGATGGGCGGTATTGAACCTCAAACGAGTTCAGGTTTTTCGTAAGTAGGGTAGTTCAGGATTACGCGACGTAAGTTGTGGTAACACTTAGATAGGATGCGATTCTAGAGCCAAAATTTTCATAAAAGCAAGTTTTATTAAAAAATCAAACCTTTTTAAATCAAAGTGCAGTTTAGTGTTTTAATTATTATTTTTTTCGTTTTAATTTATTCAAAAAAGTGCTTATGTAACTTTACCGTCGTTTCGTTTGATTAAACTTTAAACGAGCTCAGGTTAAAAATTAACGCGTTTCATCAAAGAGAAATTAATCCCGTGGGGCGAATAAAAGGAGCTCATAACTACAGTTTCTTATAAAAGTTATCTGAGACTTACAAGCTAATAAAACAGCAACCGAAACAAACACTAGATTTTTCATTGTATCTTTTTACTTCACTTCACTTGTTAAATTTAGGAGTTCCCAACACGATCTGATAATATTACTATTAGCTAAAACCTTTATGTATTTATTGATATTTTATTAATCTTATCTTTAAGGCAGTTGTAAAATTTTCGCTGTTAGTCATGCTTGTTAAATTCAAAGTCGAGTCACTTTGTATATTGGTCCACTAATTTTAATGCGATTTTTATCTTCCTTTGGGTAATATTTTAGAATAGGTTTTGAATATATTGTGTAAAAAATTCAGAAGATTTTTTCAAGGTAGCCAAAATTCTCTTTCGTGAACAAGTCGAGGTCAAAATTACACCATCGCGAAGCTAGTGTCCCCGTAAATAGTAAAACTATCAGTCAATTGTTTAAGTTAAAATTTTGAACTACCTTCAACAAGCATTTCGAGTGTACCACAAGCACGTAAAGGTTTCCAAACTACAGGCTTGATACTCATTTTTGGAATACCAACTGAAAGTATACAGGTGTGCCGGAAAATGTCCTCTCAGGTTTATATCCACATGGGGACATCGTAGAATACAAGCTTTTAAAAACTTTTCTTTATAGAACACCCAGAACAGGAATTATCGTAGCCAAAGTTAGAAACTAAGAGAGTGCTGCGCTGTGTTAAATGTTGCAAATTTTACTATGAGGATATTTGCAAGGTGTTTTTGAATAAATAAAATAAACAATCATTCACGCACCGTATGGGCATTTCAGTTTTGTTGAATATGTTTTGTAAATATAGAAACAAAAACGTATTTAAAAAAGAAAAATGTAGAATAACAATAATAATGGGCCATTATGGTCAAAGCTCTATAAAAAGTAAGTTTTCATCAATTTAAAAGTTATAATGTAGCCTAAAACAAGCAGGAAGACATCAAAATCTGTCACAAGAACAGCACAAACGCTTACTGCAGCTTAAAGGCCAGTTTTGGTATATAAAACTTTAGCCATACTTAAGACAAATATTTTCACAGTAGGTGCATAGAATATTATGTTACGTACAATTTACTTAGTACCCGATAGTAAATCAGCTTTGTACTACGTCTTCTTTACGACGTTAGAAATAATTTTTTTAAATCTTTTATTAGTTTTGCCTGAAGACTAGGTGTATAAGTAATATATTTGGAGTTTACCAGTTGCACACAAACAAATTTTTTCCTATTTAGTCCTAAACAAAATTAAAGAGTAGGTACGTAGAGTTATACAACATTTTGGGTACTAAAAGGTTAACAATTAGGTCAGAAAATAGAATTTTTTTTCTACTTGTAGTAAGCTTGTCCTCACTGAAACTATTTTAATATAATTTTGGTCATAAATAAAAAATAGGTATAAATAACTTTGACCTAAAACATACCGTCGCTGTGTTCGTTTCGCGTTTTAACCGACGCTGTATTTCATTTCGCTTTCGCTGAACATTTGTATGCTGATATGGGGCCCTAATAAAAATAAACGGAATTTCGGCGTATCTAAACATCAGGAAACAAACTGAAAAGGGAGGATCGAGCCAATCTTGGGTAAATGGGCGGGCCGAGATCTTCGCTTTCCTAAACTTTTATTAAGGGCCACTCAGCACTTAATTTAAATTTTTATTAGCCCGAACAGTTCCACGGAAATGCACGACATAAGCTGTTTTAAGTTTAAATAAAACATTTGGGCTTAAGCTCAATAAGCGATTATTGATCGCTATCGAAATGTTAATACTTTGCTACGAATTCCATCATATCGTAAATTACTATTTAAATTGTATTTAAATTCAATAACTGTAATAAACATTTAATTTTAATATAGTAACACGGTCATTGAATATTCCAAAATATTTAAAATCCGATGCGAAACGTTAAATTACGTGACCGGAAACACACACACATGAAAACACATATTTTACGTGTCGTCACTTCCGAAGAGGATGTTTAGTCACAGTCATATTTTCACGAGGAAATATGAGTTGGTGTTGTGAGGTAATTTGATAAAAGTTGTGACTACGACACTTATCAATATTGGTAATCATTTGAATCATTTTAAATTTCTCTCTCTTAATCTGTATTTTTGTTACTTATTTTTTAAACTTAACAAGCAATATTTTTATTCACATTAAATTATTTATATGATATGAAACAAATTTTAATGGAACACATCGGGAATTTTATGAATTTAATTAAAGTATTAAAACGAGACTGTAAATATTAGGTTCCCATATTTATTTAAGTTGAACACCTTAAAAACTTAGATAATTCTTGCTAAAAATAAAAGTGGAGTTTTAATTTCACCGAAATACGTTATCTTATTTTGTTATTATGAAAGTGGTTAAATAGACAGATTACTATCATCGCACACCCAAAATATAACGTCCCCCAATGACTAACTGACTAAATATGTGCTTTAGAAAGTAGCATTAAAAAATATTTCATGCCGAAGTATGTTCTGGTTACCTACCTATTATTGCAATGCGTTAGTCATAAAATATTATTTGTTCCAAAACTTTGCTAAACTGTGCCATCATAAAACCCTGCAGATACTCCTTAGGCAGTAAATTTCAGAGTTGCCAACTACGATTTTTCGGAAGAAATTAACTTATTCAAAAAAATATTAGATGGAAAATTAAAAGGCTCAAGAGTAAAATTGACAATATCGAACTAACTATAAGATGAACGATCTAATTCTGCGCTTATTGCAAATAAAATTTAATCGTCTTTAAAGAGAAAATGTTTACCGGAAGCGCTTGCCTCAATGAAACCTTAGTTAAATCCGACATTAATCCAAAAGAAAATTTAATATCAGTCTAGTTAATGGGGTATTATTTGAGGTTAAGTTTATCAAATTAATTTCATTTTTATTATTCATTTATATTATTTTGTCTTAAATTATTTGCCGATATAACTAGAATATAACTGTGTAAAACTATTTTTTAGGGTTTTATTTTGGTATCCCAAAGGTCAAGTAACTCATGGAGTATCAATTTTATAGTCAAGTAACTTATCAATTTTTCTGAACCTTTAGCTTGTAGGTTGTCTAAAAATTGGGCAAAAATACCTAGAATTGGCAACCCTGAGTTCTCCACTTTAACCCTCAGCCTACACAGGCCATATTCGATACTCGAAGCACTTGTCGAGCAGGCGTATTCTTCTCACGAGTTTCGTATAACGGCCCCAAAGTTCGGTGCGACAGGCCGGCTTACTCCTAGCGGGCAACATTAGCTTCGAGGACATGAACATTAACTCCTTAAGTGTATGTTCCAAGCAAAAAGGTTTCAAGTCATGTGTATTTATGAAAACAATGAAGAAAAGCGTATGTATGAAACGTATTTCTAGATTAGATAGGTGTGACAGTGATATGGAAAAGACATATCTCAATTATCAGTTAGAACATAAAACAATATAATTATCTCTGGCTTTCCAGCTGTTATCAATTACACCAATTATGTTTTTATGATACAAACAAAATTAAAACTTGAAGCCAAATAGAATGTGCGTTCTTTAATTAAGGTCAATTTTACGCTGTTATTGCGACTCAACCCCATAAAATATAATCTATCGAGTGCTAACTTTTTGACATGATAACGACTTACTACTTTGTGTTTTTGATTTAAAAGTAGTAAGTTTTAGAAAGGTATGTTTTATTTAATATCAGAAGTGGCGGTAGACATACAAATTATGTTTGTGGCTACTGCATACTGCTTTGAAGACATAATATATTTTCCGCCTAATTTTCAGTTTCTTTCTCATTCGGCTGTAATTATTACATTATTTTTACCTTTTACGTTTATGCTTCTCATTACCTTTGTAAATAGGGTCTCATAACGTCAAAAGAACTTCACAAAAAACATTAAAATAACATGCGTTATTAAAAGCCTTTCACCCACAGCTCGTCGCCTCATATTATGATAAAACAGAGCATTAACGAGGTAACAGTGTGTGTGTGAGGCTCATTTCAAGTTTAATTTGTCCCGAGAGCCCTATAACGTATTCACCCATTTGGAACACATATCAAAGTACTAGGCGCGCATGAACACAGAGGTGGAGAGCTCTTAATCAGAGCAAAATTGACTTCATATAATATTTAAAGTAAACGTTGCCGTGTCTTTGACAGGTTAAGATGATTTGTAAATAAAATAGGTATCATGGAACCATGAATGCTAAATTATTTCAATTTTCCGCGTAAGTTACACAGATACTTACTTAATTTTTTAAGTTTTTTTAACGTGTTTTTGCTTTTCTTGTGACTGAAGAGATTGGGTATCAAAAAGTACGAACATTAAAAATCAAAAACAAAACAAAAGTCAAGCGTAATAAAGACTGTAGTTAGGTATATCAATTAATCTGCATTATCAATGTACCTTGATTACATAATCTCCGTTTATAGTTGTTCTATTCACGTATCTAAATAAGAAAGGAATTAATTTTCTTGCACAAAGAACCTTTTATTTCCCTCAGAGAATGAATCTGCCTGCCGGCGATGATAAGTGTGTCATTAATTAATGAATATTGGCTGTAATAAAACCCGAGGTTCTTCTATCAAAGTTAACGAAAATAAAGAATTTAATACTGTGATGCAGTTAAGTTTGATATTTTGAGGCATTTTCATGGAAATCATGCTTTTAAAAAATTCGTTAAATAAACAGTTTAAATTGATTCATTATTAAGTAGCTGAGTGTCATATTGTAGCAGCCAAACGCTTTCTTGCTAACAAACGATAGCCAATATACCTAGTTTAGCACAAGATGTACGGACATACCCTTTGGAGAGCAAATGTAGGGGGGATGTGCCAAAACATGAAACAGTTATTTACATTTTTTGCACTTAACTAGCGATAAAGATCGACGACAGAAGAATTTTAGCTAAGTTGTTCTATTGGAGGAGAATCCAATCTCGTAAATAAAAACAAGCGAAAATAAAAAATGACACTTTTTAAAACCAACCAACTTTAGGTACTTTCGAACACTAGAATAAGTACTAATTACTTACGTAAGTATCTCTGACATTAATTAAATACGTACAACCACAAAACTTACCCGATATCACAATTTTGTCGTATTTGGTACATTTAATTTGTATAAATTAGCCATAGATATGCAAATATACATTTTACTGGAACTTAAATATCTTCCTAACAATAAAATTAGTTTAGAGGAAACATCGAAATAACTCATCTTTATTTATAACTTCGGGTATGGTTAAATTTAATTTGAATTATATTTTATCTTAAATCACCTCCAGCCTAAATCACCTAAAGCACATCACATCAAAAATATAATTAAGAGATATCAGAACATCAGAACTATTACTCTATCTTTCTATACTTATAAAAAATCTGTAGAGAGGTCAATACTGTACATGAAATATATTTCCAAAATAACTATCAGGAGGTAATTAGGGATCGATACTGATGCCAAAAATGCAATCAGTAAATTTTTTGTCTGTCTGTCTGTCTGTATAATAAATAAATAAACATGACTAATAATAATAATAAAATTCTTTATTGCAAATCAGTGAAAAGTACAGAAGGCATATTGTATAACCGAATGAAGAAACAAAAACTACTCGGTGGATTTTAACTTTACTTGGTACAATTATTTTTCATTCTCTTGAGCTAGTTACTAGCTACACAGAAATCATGAATGACGAAAATGTTCTCCTTAAAATTATATAAAAAATATCCCATGACAGCATATGTCTATCTTTTATGGTTGACTCACAATTACACGTGTAACTCCCGATAGCTTAGCAATTCGAAGCTTTTTGTTAATATTTGTCTACTCTTACGTTTATAACACACTCAGTCATCCCTAATTAAAAAAGTTTACATTATTAACTATTCCATAAAAAAGAATGATAGAAATCGGTATAGAAACACGAAAGTTATATATGGTAAACTTCTCATTCCCATGGGAAACCGACGGAGTCGCGGGCGGCTACTAGTATAAATATTAAAAAGTATATAGGAGATATAGGTTCTTTCTTATACGAGTTTACAGCATAACTATCATTTCGAAGTGGGCTATAAGCTTTAATTTACAGTTATTAGGTGTTATTTTTAATTGGGTAGCTGGTCAAGAAAAGCTCTCGAATGCAGGATTTTATAAATTTCCGAAATGAAGACATATGGGCCATTACCGCCCATTTTGTGCACACGGACGTAAGTGAACAATATTGCAGGCACAAAATAAAATAAAACATTTGCCTCTTACAAGCTCTTATACTACATTTACTTTAAGGGACGCACCTAGCAAGTTTTAGTGTTATACTACAGAGGACGCGCAAAGTAGATAAGTATATGATATTATTTCAACATGTAGCTGCTTAATGAACTAAGAGCAAAATTCTTGAAATTCGCACTTGCGAACTCTAAGTTAGGTAAATAGGACCGGCAACTCTAAGTTAAGTTAAAACCTACGTTCATGTTTTGTGTTTCTAATGGATGAGCATGGGCAGTCAAAGCTTGACGATTAACGACCACTTTGCCACTCTGCTTCTTCCCTTAATTATGCACAGTGTGTACTATGGCCTGTCGTGTGTACCTGGTTTAACGTGTAAAACAAAACAATGTAAACCCAGCTCTACACTACGAGAGTCGTGACTAACGACTGTCGAGCTCCTAACCCGACCTTCTCGTTTTGCATTTAACTAATTTCAAAAGCTGAGTGAAATTTTAATGGTGTGCCCAGGTTTTTTATGTTAATTTGTAACTATGGTAGTTAAGCAAGTTCTATGTCCTTTGGGAAAGTTAAGTGATATCATTGTCTAAAGTTTGACCGTGTGGCTGACATTAGTGGATCATAAAGACGGTTTTTATACGTGGTGAGAAGTTGCAACGTACAACGTAAGAGAGCAAAGTTTTCGTTAGTAATAATTCGTGTTTTAATCTAATATTGTTGGAATAAATTATCATAAAATGTAATTTAAAATATTAACGTAAAATATTTTGTCTCGGCAAGGTTTGATGTAAATAGGTTGGATGAAATAGGATAAATCTTATCTTATTATCTTATCTTATCTTATTTTGTATTAACAACAATGTAGTTATATCTTTAATAAACTATTTGGGATAAATTTAAAATTGATATGTATTTAGAATTCTACTAATATTATATACGTGAAAGTTTGTGAGTATGTATGGATGGATGTATAGATGGATGTTTGTTACTCTTTCACGTAAAAACTACTGGACAGATTTTGTAAGTCATCGTTTTGGCCTGAATCTCCATTTTGGCTGGCAGAAAAGGGTCGACTTCAAGAATGCAAAAATTCATTGCGATGGTTAAAGGGGCAAAATGAAAATATTGATATTGAGCTAAAATTTCTTTTGACAACGAATGAAAATAGGAATCCAAACTTAAACACCGGTGATAAAGAATTTACTTTCTTACTTAAGGTAAATGAAATAAGAAAAGGCATGATGCGTAAAGAATTCTACAGACCTATTCTACTTAGCATGTTAATACTGTTCAAATACTATTCAACTGGTAAATATGTTCTTAGTGTTTATGCTATAGATATAGTTAAAAGTATTACCAATAGTGAGATAATTTCATACATCGTTATGTTAATATGGGACGGTGTTACAGTTTTTGGTATGTATGTGGGTTGTGTTTTGTCAAAAATTGTAAAACGAAAGTCATTATTCTTAACTGCTTCTATGGTAGGTGCTTCTTCTTTGTTTCTTACTTCAGGTTATTTATATTCAATACATTTAACTATATTTGAAGAAAATAAATATATTACTGTTTGACTTCTCACGATATTTTCTATATAACTTCTTTAATAGCTGAATTAGCACCACTAAAATTAAGAAACTAGTCCTTTTTTCATTTTTATTTTCCTTAATTTCTTAGTGTCAGCTCATATTGTTAAAATAGCTCGATTGATAGTTGTTACATTAAATACTCATGGTGCATTTTTCCTATACACTTCACTTACAACATTCTTTTTGTTTCTGGTTTACACATTTTTGCCAGAAGCAAAAGACAAAACCTTACACGAAATAAGGGAGCCAATAGGGCAATAACAATATACAAACTTATTTTTTTATGTACTCACTATATTTTGATGTTTTTTTTATAAATACCATAAAATACACTGAATAAAGAAAAAATACTTTCTACCTATTGTTTTATCAGGGTATTTAAAAAAAAAAAAGAATAGGTACGCCATAAGTTTGTGTAGATGCAATGTCTAGCCTTACTAGAAGCAGCATTAGTAAAACATTAGGCAAGCGGACTTTTTGAAACCTTTGTAAAGAGTAAATATCATATGTATATCGTCCACGCAACGCAAATTCAAATCTAAGAAAGCCTATTTTAATAATAAACTGTACGTACTGTAATTAAAAAAAATACCATTATTTGGCTCATTACACGTTGTCTCCAAAGTATCGGTAAATCTTATGTTGACTACATATACAAAAAACTTTTATTTTAAAGTTTTGGTAAGTCACATTTAAGCTGATAAGTTATCTCACAAATGCTATTTGCAATAACATATTACCTATATATTTTTGGTTGATTCTCAACAACTTGTGTCTTAAATTTTTATTTATATTTATCTGTTAACTTATATACAGTTTGTTTGTTAATCAAATCAGTTTTAATTGGTTAAGAAAAAAAAACAATAATTTATGATACAACTTCATTACCTCTTACTCTTCTGTAAATACGATAGAACAAAATCACTTTCCATGTGGGAGCGTAATTCGCTTACGCCTTCTAAACCGTACAACGAATTTCAATATCTACTTTTAAGTTATAGATTATAAGCCCAATATACTGAAATTTATACTACAACATACTATTGTAAAGAAGTTTATTGAACAACTATAGTTTATCACAAAGTTCGTAAAACAGGTCTCAGTATCAATATGGCTGTATTTGAGTATACACCTTATAAATTGTTTTAAACATTAACATTAATATTGTTATCACTTAATTTATTTATAAATTCGATGATTAAAATAAACAGTTGTAAATTTACAACCAATCGGATCCGAAAATTGCTTTAACTAAAATATTACGTTTACTTATAGTGAATTAAAAATGGAAAAATACCACGATACAAAGGTTGAAATTGTGCTTGAGAGAAAGAATAGGAAATCAAAACTTTTCTTCTGGAGGCAGGTAAGAAGCATTAATGTTTGAAAGTCGCCTTGCGATTGAACTTTTATTTATTCAGTTTTCTGTTTTAGATATAATATGCAAATTTATTTTTTCCAAATTTTCCTACAACAACAAGTCATGACATCAGCAGTATTTAAACTAATTCGAAGTTTCCCAAGTCAAGGCACCTGATATAATTTAATGTGTTGCGTTCAAGCTTTTAGTAAGCAGTGGAGTGTGGGTATCCTTTTTTTCATTCGGTTTGGCTACTGGTGCTCCCACTGTAGCGATACCACAAGTAAGGAAAGAAGCTAATTCTACTGATGCAGTTACAATGAGCATGGCATCATGGATAAGTTAGTATATATCACAAAAAGATGCTTAGTAATAGACAAGAAAACTAATTGAATAATCGATTTCTTTCTTTTAGCGGCAGGAAACAACTATGGCGCATTCATAGCTGTCATCTTTACATCAATTGCATCACATTTTGTTGGAAGGAAACCAATATTTATATTTGCGGCCGTAATCACTCTAACAGCTAATATGCTTCTCTACTTCAGTGTCAACACAAGTCACATTCTTATCAGTCAGGTCATGCAAGGCGTGAATGGTGCTTGCACACTTACCATTGATCTAATGATCATAGGAGAATACACTACTTCGCACTACCGAGGCATTTTCCTTACAATCAAAACTGCTATGATGTATTGGGGAATCTGGACTTCTAATGCTATCGGCACTTTCTTCCATTGGAAAAATATTGGTATCGTTGGAATAGTGTGCAGCTTCTACACAATAACAACGTCATCATTTTGGCCAGAATCCCCATTTTGGCTAGCGGAGAAAGGTCGACTTCAAGAATGCACAAATTCATTGAGATGGTTAAAAGGACAAAATGAAAACTCTGATACTGAGCTACAATTTCTATTAAAAACAAATGAAAATACTAATGCAAACGTCTGCATCAACGACAAACATACGAGTTTCTTGCAAAAGGCAAACGAAGTAAGAAAAGGCGTGATTGAAAGAGAATTCATCAAACCTACTTTACTTGGTATGTTAATACTGGTTACATATCATTCCACTGGAAAGTATGTACTCAGTGTTTATGCTATAGATATAATAAAAAATATTACTAACAACGATAGAACTTCTTACATTGTAATGTTATTCTTGGATGGTATCACAGTTTTTGGAATGTACGTGGGGTGTGTTTTGTCAAAATTTGTTAAACGAAGATTGTTATTTTTAAATGGTTCTGTGGTAGGTATTTTATCTCTGTTCTTGACATCTGGATATTTATATTTGATACATTTGAATGAATTTCAGGAAAATAAATACGTAACAGTTACTCTTCTCACATTATTTTCTATATCTATTAGTATGGGGCCCATAGTTTTGTCTTCTTCTTTAATAGCTGAAATAGCACCATTAAGATTAAGAAGCTTGTCATTTTTTATTTTAATTTTCTTTAATTTCATTGTCGCGGCTAATGCTGTAAAATTAGCTCCATTGATATTTGCATCGTTTTATACACATGGTGCTTTTTTTTTATACGCTTCCCTTTCGACCTTATTTTTGGTTTTATTATACAAATATTTACCAGAAACAAAAGACAAAACTTTACACGAAATAAGAGAGCTCATGATAGGCCAATAATAAAATTATACAATTTTTAAGATTGTGTTTTATTTCGTGCGATTATAGACGTGTTCCTTTATGCATTACTAAGTTAAGGTTTTCAAATATTAAACGCCATGAAGTTTTAAGAAAAGGTACCGCCAACTATTAGTTTATAAAGATAAAGACAAGATAACTTTGTTAATATGCCCGACTAGGTAGTTGGTGTAGAATTTCTTCTACGTATTGTTAGCTGTAAAACAAAAGTAATCGGTAACTGGAAATTCCTAGCATTCGATGGACATCACTGGTTGGCGTCACTGCCGGTGGGCGCTGATTTGGATTGAAGGCCAATAAATATTGTTCCCCTATTAGTATATAGAAAGATGTAAAACCTGATTTTTGATGCGCTTTTTTCGAATCTATTATTTGGTTAAATATTTCGATAATTGGCATGGCATTTACATTCTTCGTTGCAGATTAGAACGCGGTGCTTAACTAATGTTTTTATTCCAGTAGGGTGCTACCGAAAAATGCAAGCTTGTGTAGAGCTCGTATGTTTTCCATCCATAAAAGTAATAATACTATTTATTCACTTCGTCTGCAGTGCGAACAGATGTGTGACTTTAGATAAAGTCAGTACATTAGTATAATTTAGTTTACTCTAACTTAAGCCTTGTAGCGTATGAAAACAAAAGTTTCATTTTGAATTTCGCTAAATAATACATTGCCCTCAGGAGAGCGAGTCTACACTAACTTTATGCATTTCTAAGTACCTATACATTTAAATAAAATAATTTTTTTAAAGGTATGAGATACTCACAAACTTTTACGTATATAATATTAGTAGGATGATCCTTATAGCATGATTCAGGGCGGGTTGTATCAAACAGTTGGTAAACGTATTAACGTACGTAACTTTTTGACGTTTACATCAGATATTTAACGTACGTCAAATACAAAGCGTTGTTGACATTGTACGTCAAAAACAACCCGTTTTCTAGCTTGACAGTTGGTTAACGCCATTTTTAACGTTTACAGACACGTTAAGTAGATGTGATACAACCCGCCCTCAGTATTCACGGGCGATGACTTATTATTAGCGTATTCCATGTACACTTTTGGTGTTTCTTTTTTATGGAATAGTTAATACTTAATGTTAACTTTTTTAATTAGGTATGTCTGAGAGTGTTATAAACGTAAGAGTGGGCAAATATAATCAGAAAGCTTCGAACTACTAAGCTATCGGGAGTTTCACGTGTTATTGTAAGTCAACCATAAAAGATAGACATATGCTGTCGTGTGATATTTTTTAAATAATTTTAAGGAGAACATTTCCGTTATACATGATTTATGTGAAGCTTTAACCATAAAGGTTGCACACGCGACGGAAGCGTAGCGTGGAGTAACTTCTCCCGTTTTCCCAACATTTCCCTTCACTGCTCTGCTCCTATTGATGGTAGCGTGATGAAAAGTATACTATAACCAGCTCAGGAGTATAAAAAATAATTGTACCAATTATCGTTAAAATCCGTCCAGTAGTTTCTGTTTCTGATTGTATTTTTGACATCAGTATCGATCCCTAATTACCCCCTGATAGTTATTTTGGAAATATATTTAATGTACAGAATTGACCAATCTACAGATTTATTATAAGTATAGATTATCTTAGTTAAAAATATGTAATATATTATCTGAAAAAACAAGTTCAAATTATCATTTAGTACATTTTGTGTTAACCCTGAACATTCAGCTTTATACTGTTTTTAGATAATAAAATGTAAAAATAATGACTATAAGGTTATTAAAAAAATCTTTGAACCAATATTTTTTTCTATTAGCAAGGTCGCATATACTCGTCATAATTAAATTAAAAATACACTGAATATTTTAAGTGTGTGTCCATGTCGTATTTCTGGTTAAATATAAGAAGTTAATACACACAAAGTCATAGTATTTACCTTCTTTATTCTATTTACTGCACAAGATTAACCTCCTCTGATTTAATACTTATTCGTTTACCCGAGCTGTCATGAAAGGTGGATAAAATGATATTAATAACAAGTCACTGTGCTCTGTAGATAAGAAAGGGACCCCATAGTAAGTCTTATTAAATAACATTGGATTTCTTATTTAATTAGATTAGTATAGAAGAAGAAACCCTTCGTTCTACGAGACGGAAAAATCCAGCGTAGCGGAGTTTGCTCTCAATTTCAAATCAAAACTAACCTAACGAAACTAGCTTTGAAGACATTCAAATGTAGTTATCAAACTTATTATAAGAGAGTTTTTTAACATTTAATTCTTATTAGTTTTTCAACTACTTACATTATAGTACGCAAAAATATAATTAAATCTTAATATTTAATTTTATAAATAAATAGAACCAAAACACTCTTACCAATTTAATTTAGCCAGTTTATCTGGTATGGTTTGAAATTTCACACAGTCCATTACATCGCTGTCAGACCAATTTATCATTTTGGCCATTTCGTAGCTATCAAGCAACCCTAACATAGCGCATTATTATTAACGTCCATTATTCGTGAATAACTGATTAATTACTTTCATTAATCAAATAAAAATGTGCAATAATGTATCTTATACCAAGCATTAAAATCTCATTGAGAGATTTCTTTTTTAACGTTTTCGTAGCATAATTAAATAGTTTAACCAACGGAAGTACGAAATTAATCAACTGAGTTAAAAGATGCAATTTTTATGATCCTCCAGCCATATTGCGTCTGACAAATTAGCTTTTAATAAATCTGGAGAGTTGTTATAACATTTCGAGAGCGGCCAAATAAGGTTTGCTCAGAAAACTCATTAAACTTCGAGAGACCTTTGGATAACCAAATACATACTTATTTTGTAGCTTTTAACAAATTATACGAGTGACCCTTCTCAGTAGTTTGGCATTCATGTAAAAGGGATTTTATTGAAAGCCTAATTTATTATTAAATTCAGTGCAAAATTTTGGCTTATAGATTTTTTTTTCCGTAAAAATATTAATTTAAAAGTGATTATTTTTATAGCGTGTATTGTCGAAAGGTTAAGAAGGTAAGGTTAAGACAGTACTCGTGGTTAAATAAAGCATAAATAATGATCAAAGATCGTACATCACACATGGGTTTAGATTCACACATTTTGTTTTCCTATTATACTTTAAAATAAACTCCAAACGAGCTACGTAATGGAGCATGAAAGAAAATACAGAAATATAAAAGCATTTTCGCTCAGGCAATTAATGTCGGGAGGTAAACAATAAATCTATTTGACGAACAACCTCCAAACATCAGCTGCAGATGCTGTGGTTTGATTATTAGGAAAATAATAAATAAATGAGAAAATATCAAGGGTTAAATCGCCAATTCCTAACATACCGGTGAATAAGTAATTAGGTAACTATAAATAAATGACTCGATTTCAAAGTTAATATGACTTGATTCATTGTAAGTGGTTACCAACAATTAATATAATGAAATCTGTTTTAGTTGGAGTACTAAATTCCTTCGTAAATTAAATTTTACTTTATATTATTCTAGAAGTTATGCTGCAGAAAATATAACTTCAGCGTTAGACTGAAATCTTGTTTTCGTTAACTTTTACCAGAAATTTACCAAACTAACATTCTGTTCACTTTCATTAGTTGGCCATAGTATTCATCATAAACATGTTTTATTTCAAAATATTTCTTACCAATATCATAAAAGCGAAAATGTGTATATTGGTCGGTTGCTAAACCGATTATTACCAATTTTAGAGAAACAATAGTTCGACACGTTCGAGAAGAATAAAGGCTACTTTTCACCACGGACATAGGGTGTTGTTTCCATGGTAAAATCGCTTTTATCTACTTTACACCGACTTGGAGTCAACGCAGACAAAAACGCGGGTATCCTCTAGCATAGCACTAGCTTAACATAAAGTAAATTTTAATTAGGTACACTATTATTTTCTACATATATTATTATTATAACAAAATATAACTACTTACAATGAAATTAACAACATATTGAATCTACCACATAGTGGTGGGATACGATCATTTATTACGTGATAATGATGCATGAACAGAAATTAATTCACAATGTGTAGGTAACTTTTTTTTCAAACAGTTAATAAGGAAGGATGGAAAGCTGCTGGTAGTAAATATGTTTATACCGACATAATCTCACAAAGGTGAAGATTTTAAATGGATACATAATGATCAAATTTCCATTGTTAGCAAAGATAGAATAGACCGGCAGTATGAAGATTCCACAAAGGAGGCCATGATTTTGACACAAGAAGAAAAGCGGAGCACAGGGTAAATTGTGTTTTAACAAAATTATACAGTAAGGAGAAAAAATTTAGCATAAACCCTTTTTTTAACTTTATAATCTTCTTTTTGGAAATAGAAATTAACTGCTAACAAAACTAGCCATATATCAATGGGGCAATTGCTCTATTGCACGATAGAATTTCCACTTCCACTTTGACGTCATATAGGAAATATCTGCTTTATAAGAAAGAGAAATGAATGTAGGCAATCTTACTGAATTTCAAATTTCTAAAGCACTACCTACAGTAACCACATGTTTACAGAACAGAAAGGTTTTATCCATTAGTTGGTAAGGTTTTTGTATTCAAAGGAGGTAGCGTTAGAATTTTTCGCTGGAACTCGTACAGTATAAAATATGCATTTTGAGTGAGCAGTGTCTTGAGAAAATAACTCCGCTGTGCACGACAAAAGCTTTTAGCGAGCTGTGGGTACTGCATTGCATATTTTAAAATAGTCGTGTAAGTATTTTTATGATGAATGTAAACATGTTATTTGGACGGCGATACTCAAATGCTGAATGAGCAGCAGCTTGGAAAAACTAAGGACTTGTGTCATTTTGAGCACAAAAGTTGAATCGTCCGTGCATTTTTATTTTTACATGCTAATGCAACGTATTCGGTAGTGCAGTATAGTACCAGAGCCCTTGTTAGAAACTGGAAAATAAATTCACACTTCAGTTTTACGTTGCAACTGAGCTTTGAGTTATGACGAGGTGGTCTCTAGTACTTTTACTTTTTTACCAAATCTGGCGAGCAGTTACTACTGAAAAGATAATTTCTAAAGAGAGATTAATATAACTTATTGTACTAAATTGGATTAAATTGTATCATAATTATCCGAACTAAGTTTATAATTAATTACAACATTTAAATAAAATCTTTTTTTGTATTATTATTAATCAGATTATTCTGAAGCATCAAGTTTTCGCGTATTAACATAAAAAGTTATTAAACAAAGAATATTAAATGGTTCATACTACATTATTAAGGCAAATACCTAGTTGAACAATTACAAACAAACAAATACATTTGGCAAATACAAGCACTTTTATATAGTTGGATTAAAAAAATGCATATTCTTTAATTCACTAAACCCAAAGCAATTTACAACTAAATAAATTTTCATAGATCTAAATCATTTTCAAGTGTTTCATTACGAGTCCGCGATTTTTTTTTCCTCTACTGCTTGAGACGTTTTCATATTGCAAGGACTTTCTCAAATAGTTCTTTATGGCGTCGAGTCAAAGGGCTACCTTCATTTGAAAGAGTCAAGTTTCTATTTGAAACTCTCAAGTCTGTGGTAAAAAGAATAAGAACGGTACACATGGTTAGCTCGGTGTTTTAATGTGTCGACGTAAGTGGTTGTTATAGTGTTGCTGATGTTGTTATTTTCATTTTAGTTCTGGAAAAATGTTAGTGGCTTTAGGACAGGTTTTTCAATAGTCAGATAAATTCAATCTGACAGAAAATCAGTATGTTTTCGTTGCACGTCGAATGTAAATATTTGAAATTTGTATGATGTCACAATGAAAACATACCGCTTTTAAGTTGGGTGGCATCTATCAGACAATTGCAAAATTAGCTCTTAGAAGAATGCATGGAAGTTATAGGCAATAACTGGGAATATTGTTATGTGTAAATATAGACCTGAATAATTTCCTCAAGGAAACTTTTAAATAAATAACCACCTAAGTTTTTGTCAAGAACAAAACCTACCTATTTATTCCTTGTATATAAAAAAAATACCTAAAATATGGCGAAAACCGCATTAACATCCAAAAAAGTTAAGTGATTTAGAACGAGTTAGCGGACAAACATACCTACATACAGACAGATTTATACTATGTAATGATAATGTCTAGTTATAACATTTTGTACTAACTATTATGCTGTAGTTAATAATGTGAAATAAAGTTTAAAAATATTTCTCAGTAATATTACTAAAACGTGCATAAAAGTATCTTTCCTAATTAAATACCTAAAAACAGAAGTGAGGCGAAACTAACGATGTGATTAACGTATATCTACAAATACAAATATTCTTTATTGCACATGAAATAAAAAACAATAATAAAAATTTCAATTAAACACAGGCAAAAGGTGGTCTTAAAGCTTTAAGCAATTTCTTCCCGACATACTTTAGGTAGGTAAAAGAAAAGTGAAATAATTAGATAGGTGCATATTATACATAAATACATACATATAATATACCGGGTGTCCAGGAAACAATGGATAAACTCTGAAGGGCTGATAGTAGAACTAAAGGCAAGCCTAAAAATTAATTGATAAAAAGTATAACCCTTACACTGCTAGAAATATGGCGCTTTAAAAAAAAACTTCATATTTTTTTGACTGTGTTCATATTTTTACTCGTAACGAGGTCAAATCACTTAATACCATCATTATTTCTGTGCTAAAATAATAAATATTAACCGCATCAGTGAATGACTACCAAATAAAATAGCTAACTAAAGTATTTTTCTCAAAAAATAATGTTAAACTTTTGATTTGTGTAAAATTTCTAAAGAAATATTTTTGATGTGGAACTTTGAGCAGCTCTGGTGTAAAAAAATAATATGAAAGCAACAGTGACCAATGATTTCAAAATATTCCTGGTTTAATAACGTTTTTAAAAAGATGTAATATGTCGTTATTGTATTGAAAAAATATTGAACTAATGGTATTAGTGTGGAAAATGGGATAATTATTTAGTTGTAGCAAAATTAAAAAAATACAATAAAACTAAAGAAATATGATTTTAAACTGATATTAATTGCAAACACATTGGAGTAATTGAGAGCAACTGTTCAAATTGTCTGTCCCCATCCTGATGCAGGCCCTACATTGACGAATAAAGAATCTTCAAAAAAATCGCGTGTTTCGTCGATCATTGATTGCAGCGGCCTGAACACGAGCTCGTAGATCTACTTATGAAGTTACTGGTTGCCGGTAAAACTCTTCCTTAAAATACCCCCAGTAAAAAAGTCCAAAGCGTTTAGGCTTAGGCGGCCTACCTACCTGTTAGGGAAGGTTTCGTCAAATAGGTATGCACATAATGCAACAACATAGTGTGCTAGACAGCCTTCATTTTGAAGCCAATATGTGTCGCGAAGCTCTTCGGGCACGTCTATCAATAAATTGGGTAAGTCATTTTGAAGAAAATTTGGATCACTTTCTCCTGTTAAGTTGATTTCTTTGAAGATCCTTTATTCGTAGATGGAGGGCCTGCATCAGGATGGGGACAGACAATTTGAACAGTTGCTCTCAATTACTCTAATGTGTTTGCAATTAATATCAGTTTAAAATCATATTTCTTTAGTTTTATTGTATTTTTTTAATTTTGCTACAACTAAATAATTATCCCATTTTCCACACTAATACCATTAGTTCAATATTTTTTCAATACAATAACGACATATTACATCTTTTTAAAAACGTTATTAAACCAGGAATATTTTGAAATCATTGGTCACTGTTGCTTTCATATTATTTTTTTACACCAGAGCTGCTCAAAGTTCCACATCAAAAATATTTCTTTAGAAATTTTACACAAATCAAAAGTTTAACATTATTTTTTGAGAAAAATACTTTAGTTAGCTATTTTATTTGGTAGTCATTCACTGATGCGGTTAATATTTATTATTTTAGCACAGAAATAATGATGGTATTAAGTGATTTGACCTCGTTACGAGTAAAAATATGAACACAGTCAAAAAAATATGAAGTTTTTTTTTAAAGCGCCATATTTCTTTTTTTTTTTTTTTTTTATGTAATATAGGTAGCAAACGAGCATGCGGGTCACCTGATGGTAAGTGATCACCGCCGCCCATGACTACCCTCAACACTGTAGGTGTTGGGGGTGTGTTGCTGACCTTTAAGAAAATATATAAATAAATAAATAAAATTGGGCACCAGATACCGCACTCACCGAACGAAACGCAGGAGCATCGTTCCTACTTCACGTCGGTTTCCTGTGCGACGGTGGTATTTCACCGGTCGAGTCAGCCCAGCAATCGCTGCAGACAGAGCCTACAGCTAGACTCTACCACTCAAGAAAGCTAATTTAAAAAAAAAAATTTCTAGCAGTGTAAGGGTTATACTTTTTATCAATTAATTTTTAGGCTTGCCTTTATTTCTACTATCAGCCCTTCAGAGTTTATCCATTGTTTCCTGGACACCCGGTATATACATAACATATATAAGTAATACAATTACAAGAACAAACACACTACTATCTATGTCTTAACTAAAACTTGCAACTCCAGTTAATATCCAAAATAAAAAGTCACCTCTTTAACTATTTAACATGTTAACGGTTGAGATAAATTTGGGTTTGTTGCACGCTTTTCCTTTAACAAACATTTAAATTGTACTTTTTTCATTTCTTTGCTATTTTATTTATTTGAATACAACTTAAGATTGCTACGTAATGAGCTTACATCAAGTACAAGCTTCCAATAAATTGAGACAGAAACTCAGAATTCCAATACAGTTTCAGTAACAGTATTTGCATTGTTCTCTGCAGTCTTTACACCCATTGTACACTTACAATTCTTATACAACTGGATGCAGAAACAGTATTATACATCGAAACAACGAGATATTGCATTCAGCGTGCTTTAATTTAGTTTTTTTTTGTATCATGTTGGCTGTATTTTTTTTTTATAATATAGGTAGCAAACCAGCATGCGGGTCACCTGATGGTAAGTGATCACCGCCGCCCATGACTACCCACCCGCAACACTGTGGGTGTTGGGGGTGTGTTGCTGACCTTTGAGAAAATTGGGCACCGGATACCGCAATCACCGAACGAAACGCAGGAACATCGTCCCCACTTCACGTCGGTTTTCTGTGCGACGGTGGTATTTCACCGGACGAGTCAGCCCAGTAATCGCTGCAGACAGAGCCTACAGCTAGACTCTACCACTCTAAAATACACATACCACTCTAGTATACAGGCTGTAGTGTTGTACAAATGTAAAATCTTAAGATTTAACACTGATCAAACTAAGGTTTTGGGCTACAAAAAGTAATACTATTTTTAAACTGATTAAGTTACTTTATCTCTGCTTAAGAACAAAAATTATTTTATAGATAATAAACTAGTTATATCAAATTATATAGTGACGATATTTTGGGGTCACATAATCACGTAATTATGCCTACTTACGTGATTAATACCTACGTAGATAGGGAGGTATGTATATAATATGCACTTAAGTTGTAGAGTTACCGTTAAGTAAATTATAAGAAATTGACACTACGAATTAAACATGTATGAAAACGGGCAATAAAATAACCACTGTTTTAACTGTTTAATCATGGGTGAAACATTTAAGAAATTATATTAACAGTTACCTACTTACCTACGTACAGAAATAATAACTCAAATCATAGGCCTTCAATGGCTCCGATTGCATTTGGTTACGAGAGTATTTTCAGAATCGGGTCCATTATTTGTTACTACTATTAAACAACAATATTTATTGGGCCTTAAATTAAACATCTCTTTAAATTAACATGAATTAATAGAAAATACAACGCCATTAGATTCAATCCAAATCCGCGCCCAACGGAAGTGACGCCAACCAGTGATGTCCATCGAATGCTAGGGATGTCCAGTTACCGATTACTTTTGTTTTACCGCTAACACTACCTAGGTATGTATTAAACTTAAAATTCTTTAAACTGAAAACTTAAGTAAGGTTATGTATCTACATTTTCTACAATCAAAATTTACAGATAAACCTTTAAAAGGTGGTAATAGAAATTGAAAAAATGTTTTTTATTTAAATTTTTATTGGTTGGTTATTGGAACAAACTTTAATGTACAAATTTTTTACACTTTTATATAATAAAAATAAAGAATAACTTATTTTAAGTCTTAAACTACATAAATATCAATTTAATATTCATTGATAGGATCGATTCCAAATGTAAGTATATGTTAGTAGCGTTTATGTACAATATATAATCATATAGCTTACTATATTTTATATTCAAGAAACTTTTTGGATTACCTTCACCTTAAATTCACAATGCATGAACGTACCTATAAATATTTCGTTGACAATACCAAGATAAACGAGAAAATAGGATTGATATCAACCGTGAACCATCTACATATTTATATGAAATTCAGATTCAAATCATACAATAAATTCAGCCGAGACGAGAGTTTTGCTTTCATATACAACAATTTACTACTCGCGGAAATCGGATGCCATCATTTTTCATTTATGTCTTGTTATTTCAATAGCGACTAGTGTGTGGCAGGCTGCTAATGTGATGTAGCTTAGAAATTGAGAGGTAGGTAATTTTATTTTGAACCCATATTCTTCAGCTCTAAATACGGTTCTGACTATTTACTCATCATCTTTCAAAACTTTAGGATCTTCCAAGTAGCACATGTTAAACTGGCCAACTATAAGATTAAATTGGTCAAACACACGGAACTTGGCTTTATACTTCTCGACATTCTTCATAAACACTGGGTACAGGTAGGGCAAGAAGGCGTGGTCGAGGGTCGGGAACAAATGGTGAAGAGAGTGATCTCCAAAGAAGGTAAGCACGGTGAACAAGCTCATGTTGATGTCCTTGCGATCCAGTACAGCAGCAAGCTCGTGCATGCCCCAGTCGACGGTAGGTTCCCTGCAATAAAATATCATTGTTAAGCTATTCGAAAAATATAATTAATTAGCAAATTTGGGTTTGACTTACTTGACTTGATCGCCATCCTTAAATAATACTGGGTGATGGTGAGCTGCGTTAGCACCAATATGGAAGAAGATGCTGCTGCCAGTCAAATTGATCCAGAGCCAACCAATGAATGCTTCAGAAAATGATACACCAGTTGCAAGCCACATCCAAACAGGAACTAACAGACCAATGATGTCGTGCCAGCGGTAATGCTGAGTAAAGAATCCTTTCCTCAAGAAAATTAAAATATTCCTAAAAAAACCATTAAGTTGTTAAAACAATCCGTAAGTTAACCAAATAAAAAGGATATGAACATTGTTTACCTCTTGATAAAATTGATCATAAACAGGAACGGAAAGACAACGATTTCAATTAAAAGTGTGAAGCGCACATAACCAGGCTTCTTCCTTGGAATCCAGTAGACCATAGGCTCAAAAGCACTCATTTCTAAATCCATAAGTGTATTAGGATATAAATGATGTGAAAGAGCATGGGATACTCTAAAGTCTCTGTAAAATAATAAAAACAACTAAAGTATGCATTTGCCTGTTAACATTTTTTTTCAGTCTGTCAGTTAATTATCAATCAATGTATTATTGTAATGGTTTATTTCGTTGATTTTTTTGTTATTACCTGTAGGACCATAATCCCAAGTTGAAAATGTACATCCTCCAGTTTGTTTTCCTATGAATGTAGTTATGGGAAGCAGCCACACAGAAAGCCATCGTCGTTGAAGCAATTAGGTAGAACGCCATGGATAACCAGTAGTTTTTCACGTAGACCGATAAAGCTGCAGATAGTAGGAAAGTCGTGAAAAGGCCATCCATAATCCTGTCAGACTTCTTGTGAACCTCTTTCGGGATCTTTTTCAATTCTTCTGTAACGTCCCTTTTCAGAGTCATGAAAAATCCATCTTCGTGGAAAGTGAAAGGGGAGTTTCTTGGAGTTTTGGCATCACGAATGTAGTATTTGTCCAAGAAAGTCTTAGCGAGAGAGCCGAAGTGGTGGCATTCGAAGGCTTCAGTAATATCCGTACCCTAGTAATAATCAATTAATTATTTATTTAATAAGAAAAACTGTTAATTATACATTTTATAGATTTCATATGATTCTTGTTATAAATTAAAGTAAAATAAATAAAGTAATACCTTTGTAAGATCCAGCCACTCTCGACCACCAGGATGGGCCTTCACAAAATCTGTCAAGTCGTAGATTTTATCGTAGACTCTCCAGTAACCTTCAGCTCCATCGTCCATGGACTTGCCTGTGAGCCATTGTACCGGGTCTCGTAGACCATCGTCACGCAGCGAAGGATACTTCAACTGAGGAAAACTGACATGAGTTTTCTTCTCGGCTGCGGTCTTATGAGCCCACTCCAAATAATCTCCACCCTCCTTAGGCGCCATCCTTACAAATAAAATTAACAACAACCGACACTACAGATGGCACTTAGGCGTTGCTTTTCAAGTTGAGAGTAAACTGACATTAAATTATTGTAGCACCCGCATTTATAAGGTCACAATGGTAAATATTCTTATCAATATCATAAAAAGCCATGTTAAAAAATAAGTGACCACTGTAACTTGTAAACATTGATTAGGAACGTTTGTAACATCGCATAACCAATTGTTATCTCTAGTTCTGTAATATGTAGTTATCAGCTTAATAAGTAATTAATTGAGTTGGTAGGATTTTACTGTTTACTTTTTTACGAGGACCTTGTGGTTTAGTTGCGGCTAGCGTTACAATATTGTTTCGTAGTACTGTTACTATGTGGTGGTTAAACCTTAAAATATTGTGTTATATTATGTTACGTTAAGGTTACAAGTAGGTTTACGATAATCAGGATTTAACGCCGAGCACATTTTATGGTGCACCTTATTACAAAAAAAATCAGTTTTTTTTTATTTTTTTTGAACCATTGTTTAAATAATATTTCGTAATACGTAGTTGTTGAATGGTAGGTATTACTAAAAAATCATACACTTGTTTTTAATCAGCAAACTTCCATGAAAATACACATAATCTTTACCATTGCTCTCTGTGTTTAGATAACCCCTTTGACTTTTTACATAAGTTTGTGACGCTTAGACTATATCACCATGAAGATGTTTGTTTCAAGATATTTTTAATAAAATGTTTAATGCGGTAATTATATAAATACATTATTAGAAGTAGAAAAAAGCAAAAGCAACGCTTTTTTTTTATTTTGTGCATGCAAGTCACACACAACAAGTCAAAAATGTGAACAGGAAAGATGATTGCAGAAGTTAACGAAGAAAACGTAACGTATGTCTGAGTGCGCTCTGTGAATCACCTATTAGACTACCCTTTTATAGGATACTGCTATTATGATTAGGATGAACGAATGCGAATAAGACGCGAACTAATATTTCGAGCATAGAATTCAGAACATATATAGAATCTTAAATAACATATTGTCTACAAGAAATTTAAAAAAAAGATTCCAGATAATTGTGATATCGTAAAGCGTAGAATTCATTTTTAATATTACCTTCAAATTCAGGTTAAGTTCTTACTTAGCCAAATCGCGAGTTCAAAATAAATATGTGCTACTGATTGTGGTGGAATAATTTCGGATTTGGGGTATAACCAATTCCATTTTAGAAAATCTAGCTGCAACCACTACCTAAGTTTACAATTTATCCTTCCTTACGAATAACTTTTCGTAGACGTTCAATAAAACTACCGGTGCAGCGCTGTATAAAAATAATGTTAATAACGTTCACCATAATAAAGTAAGTATTGCGAGTTTTAATAAAAAAAACGCGTATTACATTTCTGGAAAAATATATATGTCAATGCAGTTCACGACTTTGCAAACTTTACAATTTTGCTACTAAAATGGTTGCAATACTTAAAGATCTAGCAAAGATAAAATCTCTGTTCCCTCTCTACTTCATAAATTTTCCTTGGAATAGGGGGCAGTCTACTATTCTGCCCTTCTTTTTGGATAAATTTACTAATTGCTCTCATTGCGACAAAAATAAAGACAATACAAGCAGGGAGCTGCTAATAATACACGGCGTAATCCAAGGTAGCATTTATGGGCCTATATGACTTTTTGGATTTATATGAGCTATATCTTCTAATTAAAACTCCCAACTAGTCATTCCCTAGGTTGATACGCTTTAGACGGAACATTTATTGTAATTATAGATATGTTTAAATTATTGTTGCATTTTTTTGTGGTTAAATGAATTATACTTACGAAATTATTATTTTAAAAATTCTTGGTCTTTGTCATCAAAGTGCTAATTGAATGTATATGTTACGGCTAATACCCGAAGTGCGGCTACACCTAGTTTTAGCCGGTTAGAAGTGTTTTTAATATGGAAAACTGTAAAAAAAAAATTATACCTATGTATATAAAAACTGGCTTCAATCATGAGTCGACGGAGTCCTTTTTCTGGGTGGTATCAAAAAAGTAACCTAACTAACCTAACCTATTGATGTTCTAACCGGCTAAAACTAGGTGTAGCCGCACTTCGGGTATTAGCCGTAACATATATACCACTTAATTGATCTACCAGCCTACTGGTTAGTGCTAAGAAAAATCAAGACCCAAGCAAACTTTAATAACGGTAAATCGGGGTAATGAGACACTAGTCCGATTAGTAGCATACCTAATATAAATCTGTGTGATTTGTTATTCACAATACACCTCGGCTTACGGTATGCCTAGCTTACTAGCTACCATTATTATGACGTTTTTATCTAAAGGTCAAGTTGAATGATAAAAATAAACATTGAACACCCTTGACATATGCCATAATCAATGTGGTCATAAATATTCCATTCGCGAAGGCAAAAAGATATCAGTGTTAAGAGGGGGTTTTAATGATAAAACTTCAGCGGGCAGCTTCCAAAAGTATTGGAATTCGCTGACCGTACCTGGATCTATCAAAATATTATAGAAATAATGTTCTTCTTATCGTGTCGACTTTGGCGTTTTATATTTGTGAGGACCAGTATTTCGCCGCGGATAAGGCATCATCCGTGGCGCTATACAGGTCCTCGCGTGTGCAGGTGGTGGGACACGCGGGGCAAGACAATAGATGTGCCATTGTTTGAGGGGAGGTACCACACACGCAAGCAGTTTCGGTGCTAAAGCCCCATTTCAGCATGTTGTCCTTGCTCCGGCCGACCTGAGTCCGGAGTCTGTTAAGAGACTTCCATATTGGCCAAGTTTGGTCATGCCCTGGGGACAAACGTTCCGCTATATATATATAACTAGAGGCTGCTCGCGACTCCGTTCGCGTAGAAGTCGGTTTCCCGTGGGAATGCGAAGTTTTCCCGCGGTAAAAAGTTTCCTTAATTCTTGTATACTATATATATATTTTTGGTATCTAGAACCATTTTCGCAGCGCACGCAAAGGAAGCCCTCAAGGATGAATAATTTTCCCCGTTTTTTTTCACATTTTCCATTATTTCTTCGCTCTTAATAGTTGCAACGTGATGTTATATAGCCTAAAGCCTGCCTCGATAAATGGTCTATTCAACACAAAAAGAATTTTTAAATTCGAACCAGTAGTTCCTGAGATTAGAGCGTTCAAACAAACAAACAAACAAACAAACAAACAAACAAACAAACAAACAAACAAACAAACTCTTCAGCTTTATTATATTAAAGTATAGATAATAATATGCCTATTTTCCTTTTCAAGAAGCGAGAGGAATCCAGCACAATGACTCAGAGAGGGTTGGTGTATTCCTGGATATTACCTGGATCTGCGTGGGAGGAAACACTGCAGGTCGGGCTGATTTTGTAAAATCTAAGATTATCAAAACACTTCAGAAGGAAAACATTTTTTTTTAATTTTGAAGTTTTATATATTATGGCAAACAAATCACCTATGTGTTTTTCATATTCTTTTTATCTATAATTTTAATCTGTCAATCCACGAATCAATCAAACTTTAGTAAATTATCATAAAAAAATATATTTATGTGAATTGAATGGGCATATTTTTTTGATGATCCAATGTAGATAAGTATACATGGAGCATTAAATAGCAATCCATAAAGAAAAGAATGCCAGTCTATTACACCCTCATAAAAAGTTGTTATTAAAATAAATATAAATCTAGTTGTTATACATACACTAGTGGCTGCTCGCGACTCCGTTCGCGTAGAAGTCGGTTTCCCGTGGGAATGCGAAGTTTTCCCGCGGTAAAAAGTTCCCTTAATTTTTGGTATCTAGAACCATTTTCGCAGCGCACGCAAAGGAAGCCCTCCAGGATGAATAATTTTCTCCGTTTTTTTCACATTTTTCATTATTTATTCGCTCTCAATAGTTGCAGCATGATGTTATATAGCCTAAAGCCTGCCTCGATAAATGGTCTACTCAACACAAAAATAATATTTAAATTCGAACCAGTAGTTCCTGAGATTAGAGCGTTCAAACAAACAAACAAACAAACAAACAAACAAACAAACAAACAAACAAACAAACTCTTCAGCTTTATTATATTAGTATAGATTTTGCGGTTCACGATTATTATGCTTAACCTTAGCAGTTGAAATATGTCATTAAGAATAGGGTGAATAAGCTCATTTTGAATTAACGTTCCACATCAAACGATAATAAGCTATAGACTTTTAAACTTTTTTTCTCTCGCTATATAAGTTTTAAGATCATAAATAAGAGAAATAATTAAGGGACATGCATTGGTTGTTATTTTTAGACTTTTTTTGGCCACATGATGAAACTCCTAATCCTACTAATATTATAAATGTGAAAGTTTGTGACGATGTATGGATGGATGGATGGATGGATGGATGTTTGTTACTCTTTCACGTAAAAACTACTGTACGGATTTTGATGAAACTTTACAGTAATATAGCTTATACATCAGATTAACATATAGGGTACTTTTTACCGCGGGAAAACTTTTCATTCCCACGGGAAACCGACTTCTACGCGAACGGAGTCGCGGGCGGCCATTAGTTTAATATAATAAGCAACAGGAAAAAAGATTGCTCCTAATAGAATAATTCGTATTCTTTACATCGCCTTCATCTATAGCCACCTAATTTACTAACTCAGCTACAGATTTTACAAAAATCTCCTTGCTGCCGTTAAAAAGTTTTAAAATAGATGGCTGATGTTTTATGGGGATGAAGTGAAGGATGAAGTTTGATGGGGATGATTTTTTTTAAACCTATCTACTGATTAAAGTAATTGGAAGCTGATTTGAACTACTCTTTTGTGTCATTTATTATTATTTAAGAAGTTTAGGATAACTAGATAGAACAGATAAGATAGAATTATTTTGAAGAATGTTGATTGTGGCTGACTTAGTTATTAAGAAAAAGGCAATGTGGGTTCTTAGATGATATGTCAAGTACAGGAAACTATAGACCTATATCACTTGGTACTATAATAGGTAAGATCTTTGAAAGAATGTTTCATCCAGACTTGCAACGCCACCTCAAGATTGATGACGCTCAATTTGGTTTTCGTGCCAATCTTTCAACAGATACGGCGATATTTACTCTAAAATCTGCAGTACAATATTACACTGAACGCAATACATCCGTTTACGCTTGCTTCCTGGATCTGTCACGGGCTTTTGACCTGGTCAATTATAATTTACTGTGGGAAAAACTCGGGAGATCTCAGGTACCGCAAAAGACCATCAAACTGTTGAAGTATTGGTATGAAAATCAAATTAATTGTGTAAGATGGGGCGACGCGACATCTAGTGACTTTAGGCTAGAATGCGGTGTACGTCAAGGGGGGTTAACATCTCCGGACCTTTTTAACATCTACGTGAACGGACTGATTGAGGAGCTGAGAAGCTCCAGAGTAGGTTGTAATGCTGGAGGTGTCTGTGTGAACAACCTGAGCTATGCAGATGATATGGTGCTTCTCAGCCCCTCAATCACTGGTTTGAATAAGCTCTTGGCCATATGCCAACGTTATGCGGAAGACCACGGTCTGAAGTATAATGTGGCGAAAACCAAGCTTATGGTTTTTAAATACGGCAAAGGTCCTGAGAAAATTCCACAGGTTTTTTTGGGCGGAATCGAGGTACAAAGGGTGGTGCAGTTTAGGTACTTGGGGCATATCCTGACTAGTAACCTTAGTGACGATGCAGATGTGGAAAGGGAGCGACGAGCCATGGCTGTGCGCAGCAATATGCTTGCACGAAGATTTGCTGGGTGTACATCGGATGTGAAGAAGACATTGTTCAGAGCATACTGTCTATGCTTCTATACATGTCAGCTTTGGGTTCAGTACACCCAGCGTGCAATGAGCACCATCAGAGTGCAATACAATAATGCCTATCGTACTCTGATGAGATTGCCTCGCTACTGCAGCGCATCACTCATGTTTGCCGAGGCTGGAGTCACCGACTTTTTTGCGATCATCAGATCCCGCATTGCGGGATTTTGGAATAGGTTAAGGACATCTGGTAATTCCATCTTATCAGCATTTAAGGACCGTTTTGACTGTTCTATTTTTAGGCATTGGGGTCTTGTGCATCGCGACAGTAATAGAAAATGACCTAAATAGATATTCTATTCTATTTTAATTTATTAATTTAATTATATTTTGTATATGGGTTTCTTGCCTGAAATAAAGAATTTATTATTATTATTATTATTATTAGAGGCGGAAATAGTATTAAAAAGAAGGCGGTTAAATTACCACCCACTTTTAATTATTTTTGTAAGTAATCGAAGTACCTACGATTTGCCCTTTTTCTCTTATTTAATGCAAAAATTTAAAGCATGTTGAAAAATAATTAGCATAAAAAAGTTCTACACCATCCATGTAGGTTCCCAAACAGTTCTCATACCAGGTATGTATAATCAAATAAGTTGTTTATTTAGTGCATCTCTCTTTCGAGTGATAGAGAGCAACGGTCACATTTGTTCCGCACAATTCAATCAGGAAGTAATCACGCTCTAATAGTTTTAGAACAACATTGATAATAATGTTAAACAAAATGTATATAAATATTTATGTTATGTTAGATTTGTTTGTCATACGTTTTTTTTACATTGCTATTTAACTGTTAAAAGAGGCTCATAATGTTCATGACGTTTAGGAATATGTAACAATATTAAAATATTTTGGCAAACAGACTATTAATTGCAAATGTGTCTAAAAAGGTAATTATGGAATGAATTGAGTAGTTTACTGCTGGATTTAGCACTAATTCCGCGGTAAAAAAGTGGCCTATTTTCTTTCCAGTCTAGTAATTTATGTCAGACAGGTATTCCAATTTTCGCATTTATGTTATTAGTAAGAAAGTAAGTATTTATATTTTAAGTTCAAACTTATTTAGGCATATATCATTAAAAATAAATTTGAAACGAACAAAAAAGTGCAACAAAACCCTGGATCTAATACGACAACTTTATAAACTCGTTAACAAATCTTAACTACTGTTTGATGTCTCTACAAAATTGATAGCGCCATTTCCAATTGAGACGTACATGCAACTTGTTCTGCGTTTGTTTTGTTATTTGATCTAAAAATGCCACCACAACAGTTAGACTGGTCAATAGTTGCTGAAACAAGAGCGAAAGAGAAAAAAACCCACGTAAGCTTCCCACAGTTAAAATATCCATCGTTTAGAAACAAATACTTCATAGACCCAGTGCAATGGCGTCAGACAAAAGCGATGGACGATGGGGCCGAAGGTATTTGGAGGGTACACGACAAACTGTATGATCTCACGTCGTTCATCGAACACCATCCAGGTGGTGGAAATTGGTTGGAACTTACTAAGGTATGACTTCAACAATCTATACTAATATTATAAAGCTGAAGAGTTTGTTTGTTTGTTTGTTTGTTTGAACGCGCTAATCTCAGGAACTACTGGTTCGATTTGAAAAATTCTTTTTGTGTTTGATAGACCATTTATCGAGGCAGGCTTTAGGCTATATAACATCACGCTGCAACTATTAGGAGCGAAGAAATAATGGAAAATGGGAAAAAAACGGGGGAAATTATTCATCCTTGAGGTCTTCCGTTGCGTGTGCTGCGAAAACGGTTCTAGAAACCAAAAATATATGCATGAAAGAATTAAGGGAACTTTACCGCGGGAAAACTTAGCATTCCCACGGGAAACCGAGTTATACGCGAACGGAGTCGCGAGCGGCCACTAGTGATTTATATATATTTCACAAAATTTTAATATTAACCAAAACGATATTATTTGTCATTATCTATCTGATTTGGAATAGTTTCAATAAACACTAGGTATTATGTAACTTAAACATGAATAAAAATAGGTAGTTATCTACCTTTTCAATAGGTACTTAATATCTTTTAATACGATGCTAACTAACACGAAGTTATACTAAACTAGGGGCCGCGCGCGACTCCGTTCGCGTAGAAGTCGGTTTCCCGTGGGAATGCGAAGTTTTCCCGCGGTAAAAAGTTCCCTCAATTCTTTCATACAAATATTTTTGGTATCTAGAACCGTTTTTGGCAGCGCACGCAACGGAAGCTCTCAAGGATGAATAATTTTCCCCGTTTTTTTCACATTTCCCATTATTTCTTCGCTCTTTATAGTTGCAACGTGATGTTATATAGCCTAAAGCCTGCCTCGATAAATGGTCTATTCAACACAAAAGGAATTTTTAAAATCAAACCAGTAGTTCCTGAGATTAGAGCATTCAAACAAACAAACAAAATTTTCAGCTTTATAATATTAGTATAGATGTGTGTATGATTCTGCAAATAAACGAAACCTTTAAAAGTCGACTTTAAGTTTAATAAAAGCATTTCACATCGTTGAATTCTATTAAAATTGTTTTAAAGGGAACGGATATAACAGAAGCCTTTGAGGCGCACCACATCAATCCAACCGCTGAAAAGATGCTTAATAAGTTTTACGTCCGCGAAGCAAAAACACCAAGAAACTCTCCCTTCACTTTCAAAGACGACGGATTTTACAGAACTTTAAAAAAGGCCGTTAACGAAGAACTAAAAAAGCTACCGAAAGATATTCCTAAAACCTCTGATCGGATTACGGATGGATTATTTGTAGCCCTTTTATGTAGCTCTTCAATTGCTTGCTGGGTTTCGGATTACTGGGCGGGCTGGCTGTGTTACATCGTTGCTTCTATTATGTTGACATTTTTGACAATTGCCTGCCACAACTACATACACAGACGAACTAATTGGCGCATGTACTTGTTTAATATGAGTATGTGGTCATACAGGTATGGTCATTTATTTGCGTATGTTACTTTTTGATAAAATCTTTGTCGTCTTATGATGAAGCATTTGATAACGAGTGTTAAAATACATGATTGTTATCTTGTATGTTTTCAGAGATTTTCGCGTGTCCCACGTTATTTCACATCATCTTTATACAAACACGCTTTGGGATCTTGAAATAAGCTGTTTAGAACCAGTTTTATATCTACTTCCGAGGAAAGATAAACCCATTTATGCCAAATTTGGTTTTATAGCTGAATTATTCCTTTTCCCCTTAGTGTTTATTTTTAGTTTTATTAAAAGGTAAGCTAAACCTATTTAGTAGCTTATTTTGAAATTTTCTATAATATCAGATAATCATTATTAGCAAGTTAACCAGTAAAGCTACAAGAGGCTCTAAGCAGATAAAAAACCTACTTGTACAACGGTACAAGCAAATTACAACTAAAACATTTTTTTCAGATTTCATTCCATATATATCGGTACGGAGAAATTCAATTGGGATGACATTACAGGCCTTATATTACCTCTTATTATGTGGGTGACAAGTGGTGCTCCCATACTACACGTACTGTACAACTGGATATGGATTGTTAGTACTGGAAGCTTGTTATTCTTTCTCGTGGGGGTCAATGCTGCTCATCATCACCCTGATGTCATGAAAGATGGTGATAAACCTAAGTAAGTAACAAATTAGTATGCGTATCTTTCCTAACAGACAAAATTTCGAAATACCTTCTACAATTTGCAAACGCAGCAGTCTGGTAGCCTTAAAAGAATGTGTAAAATCTAAGAATGCAGTAACAACAAGTTAGTCCAATCCTTATTTGATATTTGTATGTCACTTATGAGCTCCGGAATCTAAAACTGAGTTACCGATGTACTGATTAGGTAAGCTTTTTTTTCAAATCAGGGATTTTGGGTTAGTGCCCTCAATTTACAATTAAAACAAACAAACAAACTCTTGTTTTACAGAAGTGAGACACCAGACTGGGGAGAACATCAATTGGAAGCCGTTTTGGATAGAAAAGATGTGAATAGCAACACGTTCACAGTTTTAACACTCTTCGGAGATCACGCCTTACATCACTTATTCCCAACTTTAGATCATGGCGTCCTTAAAAATCTGTATCCGATATTTCTGGAACACTGCGATAAATTTCAAGCAAACTATCACGTTAGAACACAACTCAAAGCTGTAATTGGACAAATAAAAGAGCATTGGCGGACTCAAAGTAAAAGTTATGCAGAGAGACTTGAGTCCAAGTCAAAATATTTAGTTAAAAAACAGAAATAAGGCAATAGCTCTTTCCACAAAGGTGGAAGAAGTCACTTTGCATATAATTCTTTTTACCAAAAACATTTTTAAGTAAGTAGTTATACCCATTTCAGGAAAATCCGACGTACGATTTCATTCCCCCGCATCTCATGAAATATTCAGATAATTAACTACATGACACGGTCCTCTGAACAAAAGGTGAACCGGGCAGTTTCAGCAGTTAAAAGTTATTTTACTGTATCCACCATAACATTGACAACACGAAATTTTAAAATACAAACTATAGGTAGCACTAATGAATTACTTTTTACTCAGGAAACAGGTGCAATTCGAAGTTGGTCATGAGTATTAAAATCTCCTCTTAAATTGCGTACCCTAATTTTGAAAATAAGATCAACTTTTACTGTGAACCTTAGATATGTTGTCCTTTAATTAATGAACCCTAGTCACCGCCTTTAACCCTAGAACCCGACTTTAATGTTTTATTATTCAATACTTAGTTGATGAGTAAAAACTATTAAGTTACTAACTGAATGTGTATGCTTATTACAAAAAACCTCCACTCGTGTTTGATATCAAAATAATTTGACCTTTTTTAACATTCAATGTAATAGTTCACAAAACCCAGGCCAACTCTAAATGAATTGTCAATAGATAAAAAAAATATTCCTGACATCAAAAGAATGAACAACCTTCGAAAACTCATAAAAACCTCGCAACTTGCCTTTGGTGAAATCGAGTCTTAATTTCAAAACCAAACATGGTCTGCTTCAACCCCCAAATTATCAAGGTCGTAAGTTCAGATGACTGTGATGTTCCTACTTATAACTAATTATAATAAACTAGGTAGCTAAATAAGTCTCAAGATAATAAAAAAGATTCAGGTTTCTATAAAGAAAGAAAAGGGTTTGTAAATTTGATTAAAAAATATATTAAAACAGCGCATAATTTGTTCTAAACAATATCAGTGTATGATATCCATTCCCTTTAATTAAATATTGTAGGTGCTTACAACTTATGCTCGACGAAATGCTCAAAACTTAAAAACTAGTTGAGCGACAACCCTAACTTCAAATTAAAATTGCATTTATCGTACAGTCTTTATCGTCTCTTTTCATCCTCATTTAATAGAAACCTGCTACGTCTTGCATTTCCACATTTGCATACAGAATCTAAAAAACGCTGCTGAGGTTATAATTTTCGAGCTATTTCCATCGAAATGAATATTAAAATCCATTCTCACTCAGCATCGTGGCGCTGGCATACATCACATCTACTCTGCTATTATTTCCCCCACAGAGCTGGTAACTGGCAGCCCCTAATTTTGAATAGGCAAAGGTTCAAGTTATCTGTTGATCGGCGCCATTAATTTCCCGCAAATTGGCTATTTATCCTCACATAAGCGTGAATTATTGAGGTTCTCAGGTTTTCTGATATCTAAACATCTAAGTTCAACGCACGTAGCTATCGCGTTGCTTAAAAAACAATTTGTTTTTCATCGCTGCTTCGTGTTCGTCTGTCTTTAACAATTAGTGGGTAGGTATGTACCTTCTTTAATTTCAACTTATGTTTTTCTTGTTAAAGCCGAAGTTATAACAGCCATATTTCCAAAACTTTATACTTATTAAAAGTTGGAAATATTTTAACTGGAATTTGCGTCTATCCCTACTTCCCTACTAATATTATAAATGCGAAAGTAACTCTGTCTGATGTCTGTCTGTCTGTCTGTCTGTCTGTTACGCTTTCACGCCTAAACCACTTAACCGATTTTGATGAAATTTGGAATGAAGAAAGTGAACTTGGGAAAGGACATAGGGTACTTTTTACCGCGGGAAAACTTCCCATTCCCACGGGAAACCGACTTCAACGCGAACGGAGTCGCGGGCGGACACTAGTATTTTATAACATCGTTTGATGTGGTTGCCACACGTCTGTAGCAACTGAACTTAATTCACACTTGTGCCGATTTTTTCAGGGTCATAAATTAAGTTTTTATTTTCAAATTTACTTAAATAATGTGTTTACATTTAAGTAATTACCTATTAGTATTATTAGAATTATTGCATCCCACGTGACGCTCAGCGTTATCTATTTATTCGCCACTTAGGTTATCATGGTGAACTAATTGACATCTTGCTACTTATATACTATTTATTTACTGATAAGGTTATTTGTGAGGTTAAAACCATTGTTTTAATAAATATTGCGAAATGTTTTGAATACGTTATGGCATCGTATCAATATGAGTTGTAGATATGAATTGACCTTCAAAGAGTGGTATGGAAAATAATAAAAAGAAAAAGTATTATTTTTTTATATGATAAATAAACAGAAACAAGCAAAGAATAACGATAATTGGTACCTTCATGTTGATAAATTTTGTTTAAACTTCTTATTTAATTTGTAGGAAACTATCAAGGTAGTGTCTTGTCGGTTGAGTGCTTATTTAATGGAGAATGTTAACAAATTTTGATTATTATCTCTTCATATTCTCTGTCAAAAATAAAAAATACTGGTGAAAGAATTATTTCGATGCGTCAATTAGTTTTCGATTTATAAGTAAAATAAGTTGCTACCGCACGACGCGGGCTGCCGGTGGCGGTGTGACGTCACACCACAACTCGCTCGTCTGGCTCACTCAGTACGCTCGCGGTCGCGCGCACTTGTCGTCTAAATTAAACCTAAATACTTTTAAAAATGTCTAATCCAACTGCTAGGAAATCATGTGTTGTGCCTAAATGTAAAAATACAACTATCAATTCGCCGGAAAAGTTGTTATTTATAGTTCCAAAGGATACATACATACATCACCAAATCTTTTAACTTGAACATAACCAATACCATTAAACAATTTGTTAGTAAAAATAAAAATAAATAAAAAAGGTTTAGTTCATATCATCTACATTTGCAATAAAAAATAAATTAAATCACTTAAATAAAATAGTAAAGGTAAAGTGCATCTGTAACGTTTAACTACATTTAGATCGTATAGGTTTCCTACTTCCTAGTAATATAATAAACGCGGAAGATTGTGTTTGTGTTTGTTATCTTTCACACAAAAAGTACTGAACGGATCTGGACGAAGGCTGAAATAATCCATAGGCTTCTTTTAATCCTGGGAAAATGTACAGTTCCCGAGGGAAACGCGGGCGAAGCTGCTAACTAAAGCTAGTTATTACTAAATCAATGCATGTATTTATTTAAATTAACTTAGAAGAGCGGTATCTTTGTATACATACTAGTGGCCGCCCGCGACTCCGTTCGCGTAGAAGTCGGTTTCCGTGGGAATGACAAGTTTTCCCGCGGTAAAAAGTACCCTATGTGTTATTCTGATGTGTACCTACTGCAAAGTTTCATCCAAATCCGTCCAGCCCCCCAAGTCAAGTGGCAAGTGATATTTGCGATAGCAAGTGAATAGAATAAATTTGTATGAAACTGACATTTTTGACAAGCTTGTAATTTGACAGTTTCATACATATTTTTTCTATTCACTCGCTATCGCAAATATCACTTGCCACTTGACTTGGGGGGCAGTAGTTTTTACGTGTAAGAGTAACAAACATTCATACTCACAAACTTTCACATTTATAATATTAGAAGGACGTACCTACCTATAGCTACAAAACTATGATACATGATTTGTTGTCTTTAACGTAAAAAAAATAATGATAGGTAGGTAGGTACCTACTTTTACTATTGGACTTGCATTCTTCCATTAGTATTTTTATTATATTGGTTATTTTGTATGGTTAACATATCAAACATTTCGGCGGCAACAAAATCACTATTTCTTGATAAATAATGCGCAGTCAATAATTTATCTATTTATAGATAGATAACACGATTACCTTTTTTCGAATCCTATATCCAATTTATTAATAGAATAATATTTACTATTAACGTATAATAACGAATAATATTTATATTTACTAATACGCGACCGAAAACACAAAAAAATAATACATTAAATGTTAAATAAATTAAAAAATTAAATAAAATACTGCGCCAGCTATATGCGCCACCGCTGGCGCGTTGTGGTAATACGTCACAAGCGGTCACGTGACTGTTAGCGGGACTTGATATTTTTCGAAACTTTGAATGCCTATAAAATCAAAACTACTGGGTATTTTTGATTACAACAAAAACTAGTGTATTTGTATGCATACAGGCTTTACTGAGACAAAATTTCAAGCGATTTGGCATACCTAGTAACATTCTCCATTGGTTAAGCTAAAAAATATAAGAATATTTGGAAAAGGACACCAAAACCTAATTTAGTGATTTTTTATTAAAAAACTCCAGGACTGCAATCTCATGATCGCAATGTAATTTTTCCTTGAACAAACAGCAGTTGCCAACAAAACATTTATAACTAAAAGGAAATTTGCTAACAACACGACACCCGCTTTGATCTCGAAATTCTATAGGTACACATTAAAAGGCGTTGTTGCATGAATGCCATGCAAATTTTATTTTGTGGACTTTACATAAAGAACGTTTGAATTGAAAGAGTTTTTTACAAACGAGCAGCCAACACTCAGAGGTTGCTTTTGTTCACGAGCTACAAGACTTCCTATAGTTTGAAATTCTTTCCACTTTTACATACCATTTGGATTCTCTTACAAAAATACTCTTACCGTCAAAGAGAATATCTTACGACTGAATAAAACTTGCCTTTTAGTAGGTAATACTAGCAAATGGTTTGTCGCAATGCTAAAAAAAGATTTATTTACGGTACAAGTAACAAACAATTAGACTTTAATGTAAAAAGTTTTTGGAAAAGGAAAATTGTTATAAAATTGAAATTAAATAATTCCCTGTATTCCTTAACCAGTAGTTTAGCAGTCTTTAAATGCAATTTTCACAGAGTAGAATTCATTTTGTATACCTACTCGTAAAACTAAATCATTAGCTGTAGGTACCACCGAGTTAGGTATTAAATAATGTATTTGTGTGTAGGGCAGTGTTAGGATCGACTATAGAAATAAATATACGTTACCTTATACTTAGCTTTTACACTACGAAATTTTGAAACACTCGACTCTACAAGTCCGCTAGAAATTGCCAAACCCGATCTAGTAGGTAGATACGTACCTAGTACATTTTGAATGAAGTAGAATCGGTTGTCGACTCCATAATCGGGTTAGATGCGACTGAAAGCGAATCCAATATTAGGTTATGCTCTCGAAGCTTCTCTAATGGATATCGCTATTGAACTCATCTCGAAGCAGTACACTCGGTGAAAGGGGCTTTTGAAAATATCAAGTGGTCAATGGTGACATATAAATGATGAAATTAAATAGTGTGATATCTGCAGCAATTATTTTGCAGGTCAAACTGGCGAGTGGCATGTGTTAGATTTTATTTTTTTAAATAAAGTAAGGTCAATATTTTTTAGAGGAACTAATGTCTCTCGCTGTATTGAGTTATTTAAATAGACATAAAGTTAAAATCAATATACTTACAAAGTTAAAAAAACAATTAATTAATTGTCTAAAGCCGATATTTTTCTGTCAAACTAATGAGTTTAACTTTTATTCATTCAAACGAAGTAGGTAGATTATGTATACGTTGTTTGCATGCTCACTTGAAACGTTGATTTCAATATTAGTCTGCAGTGCAGACAAAAGATGCGAGCGTAGAAGTAATTTTCATTGGTAGGTATGTATTTCTGTTATGTACCCGTATCCTATGTATTTATATCCAGCTATGTATGTTATTGTCACTTAATCACGCAAAAAGGTAGAATTTGCAATTTAACTAAAATAGTAAATATTAAATTTACGTTTTTTATGACGTTACGTTTTTAAAGAGTGCCGGTGTCACGTGTATTTGTCAACACATGCAAAACTTCTATCGAAACACAAGATTTATGATAAAGTAAAAAAATCTAGCTTTTTGGGTAAATTCAATGACTTATATAAGCTATAAGTGATTATTTATTATTTTTATTTATTTATAGAATATAATGTAGACGTAGTTGCCTAATTAAACCAAAATAAAGAGATAATAATAACAATATCATATAAATGTTTACTACAGCCATGATGCTGTGTTATATCATTGTATGCAATAATATGCGAGACATAAATTAGATCCGGTAACACATGTGGCTCGGGTATCGTTCCCTGATGTGGGTTCTGTAGCCCGAGAGCTGACTGCGCGGAACGTGACTCCAAAAAACAAGGAGGTCACTTTCCCAACGACGTTGTTTCCAGCTATGTTGAGAGAATGCACGTAAAAGGAAACGTCGTGTTAGGAAGACGGGCAATGTTATAGTCGATACTAAAACCTAGAAAATTACCAACATACGTGATGCTTACGGACATTGAAATGTAAACTAAACTAAAAATGAAAATGGTTAATGTTTAAGGGCTGCTTTTACAAAGTCAGATAAATTTTATCTGACAGAAAATCAGTATGTTTTCGATGCCATGTATGTTTGAACTGTCAATGAAAACGTACTTGTTTTCAGACGGATATCATTTATCAGACAATTGAAAAATCATTCCTTAAGCGAGTAAAATAAAGAAAGAAAAAGATATTTTCAAAAAAACAAGTCGAAAAAACAACTGCAAATGTTTTATATTTTTTAAAATAAAAGCAATAAGTAATTGAATATTTATAGAAATTGCAATAACGTTACTGTAAGTAGGTAGGTATAACACATGTCGGACTAATACCTTCGATAGCTTTATGATTAACATTTATTCAAAAGTACCTAAAACTCCATTACATATCAGTCGGCATCTTATTCTATTTTTTTATCAAATTTTTCGTCTAAATAGTTAATTTTATGTATTTTGACTCTCGCACTAATAGTTTGTGGAAACTTCCTGTAAATCTGACTTTGCCGCACATTTTTGTATTACTGCATTTAAACTGCTCCGTCATTTTACAGTTTTATTTGTTTTAACTTATGTTACAATTTGTGTTTCAGAGGAATAAGGGTTTCAATTTTTGCATTTTCAATTGTTTCAATTTTTACCGCACATTTCTCAGAGATTTTTCCGTTCACTGTATTTTTTTCATGTTCAGTTTCATTTGTTTGTCCAAAGTTAGACCAATATCATATCAAATGATTGACAAAATCATAAATTCAGTCTGGTTTCAATATTGTTTCAATTTTTGCGTCAATAAATCCCCGTATGTCAGGGACATTGTGAGGATTCTTTTAAATTTGCACCCTGATAAATGCAAGCAATCAGCCGTTCACACGGGGGTAAGTAAACTCACCCTAACGTACCCCAGTATCCAAATTTGGCCCGTCCGTCAACGTCCACGGGGTAATCCACTTAGCACCAGATAACACACATACTAGACATCCCTACAAAAAAATAATATAAAAACAGATAGGTACTAAAAAGATTTGAAGCTCACTTTCCAATGCCATGATTCCAAATAGCTATTTACAAATAATATTAATTGATATTAGGTACGTACTTAACGAAAACTGAAACTATGCACTTGACAAGCTAACTGACATGGGTTAACAAAGGATACCCTGCGGATTCTAATTGCAAAGATGTCTGCGACGGCTTCCAACCATTTGGCCAATGACAACGCAGATTTGGCCAACATGGACCAATGGACATAAATTTTGGTCACGTCTCTTCGCAGCGGAGTTTTGCATGTGACAAGTTGAGTACACAATTGTATTAGCGTTAGCGATAAAGCCCTGGTGCTAATTAGATGACTAAATGTATGCTGCAACTAAATCGGATAATCGTTTTTGAAATCCTAGTATCACAAGCGGCTTAGTGAATTTTTTGATAGTGCGAATTTGGTGTTGCCCGTTGAACTACCTGTATACCATACAAAAGCTTTACAAATCCGTTCAGCGTGTGATGAAGTGACAAAATTCCAAACATTTTAGAATATGATACTATGCAATTTTAATATAGTAGGTGAGATTAGGTTAAAAAGAGCCATCTAAAGGAAACTTGTAGAAATGCTTAATTCTAATAATGTTGAAAGAATGTAGGTGTTGCTGGAAGTAAAAAAATAAGTTTAGGCTTTCCAGGTATTTTGATGTTTAGATACCTATATCTATAAAATTTATACTCTAAGACAAAATCTTGTATTATTGATAGTGATAAATAATTTACCTTGAGTTATGTTTATTTTATTATCCTCTCGTAATAAATACCTTTTGTTGGCACATGGCCACTCTGGAACTACCATAAGGTTAGAATCGCAATATGTTACTACACTATCTTGATATACCTACCAACTTACTTTATTCAGGTATTAGTTTGATTTGTGTTACGGATATGTATCTCATATTAGTAACGAGTTTTCCTAAATATTTTTCTTCTGTTCTAAATTAAAACCCTACCTACTACCATATTGTTTGAGTTCAGCGGTTGGTAGGAGGTACCTGTGTTTTTAAGGTTACTATAATTATTGTTTACCTCAATCAACGAACATAACAATTTTGGAATACGGGTTATCCCTATTCAAAAAATATAACAGCTTAGGATAAGCTTGTGAAGCGTGAAGCCTGGACTTGTACCAATCCCTACTGCCTTTTATTTATTCAGCGTGTCGCAAAAACCCATACTGTAACACTTTTATAGCAGTGCCGCGAACAACGGACAGCACCAACTTTAAAATTAATTATCCACTCACTGAATTTAAATAAAATGTAATGTCTATGAAGCACCTCAGCTGTATGCAGGACCAAATTTAATTAAATGCTCTTTCAATTATGGCGCTGGTTAAAAACGTAATAAGTACTTATAACTACCCACTTTAAGTTATTAAAAGAGTTTCGAAATTTCATCACATTGTAATTTTATGATTACTTTCATTTCTATTATTATTTTATTATTAATTGCTTAGGTTTCTTCAAATTAGCTGACATGATAAATACCAGAAGGCCAATCGGGAAAATTACTTTTTCGCGCTAATTCGATTAAAACCTTAACTTTCACTGATGAAAAAATATAGGAACACAAAGGACCCGTAATAAAACAAATTAAGTTATTTACTCAGACAATTTACTCGTTTAATCGAATAAAACTTTATTGACTCTTTGCTCTACCGCAAACAGTAACCGCAAACAATATATTTTTAAAGACGCCCCCGATAGCAGCAAATCCTCTTTATTTTAAAAATTCAATTAATTTTAGTTCGCTTCAGACACTAAGAGGATTTAGGTGGTATTTCTTCTCGTAGCATTTCTTGTTGAACTTATATTGCATTTACTGCGGTCATAAAACATAAGCTCCTGCAATCATAATAGAAAAATTGAAAATGTAGAAGCCACTTTTTTGACCAAATAAACCTAAGTTATATTTAATTAGCAATTATTACCTATGGTAATCCTACAAAGTCAAAACTTGCATTCAATACATGGTATATAATTTATGGTACGTAGGTAGGTACAAGGCTGAGCATTTTTGTGTTGATCTGTTAGTACCAAATGGGTGCTTAGTACCAATGTGTATAAATGTGATACATTTTTGTTATAACAAACGAAATCTGCGTTTTTACATTTAAAAAAACTTAGGTAGATAGCTGATATACCTATAAGTAACAGTAACAGACAGATCAAATGTCACAAAAACAAATAAAAACTCTACTAGATAAGAAATTAAAACTATTGGGATATTAAAATTGACCATTAATGACTTTTACGATCTCTCTCGCGACAAAAAATAGTTATTTTTTTAGCTTTTGACTGTGGCCTCACTTTAAAAAACAAGCAAACAATTTCATCAATTGGGAATTTGAAAATTATTTTATTTAATTTATTTGAAATTGGATATATTGATTTTTTTATGTATTTTAGAATATCATTTTTAATAATATTGATATTTAATGAGTAAGACTCTAAAAAAATATGTTTACTTAAATAATAACAAATAAAATAAAAAATAAAAAAGTGACTATTAAAGCGCTACCTTTGGGCCGTAGTTATGACGTACGACATAGTGTTGTAGCTGCACAGCGTTCCCGGCGGCTATTACTCGAGACCAGACAATAACATTGAAAATTATTGGTAAAAACAGTTGTTAGTTGATTTCGATAAGCCATGTATAATAAAGGATCTATAAAGGCAAAGTCAGATAATATTCCTGATGTTGATATGTAGTGCCTTGTCATTAACGATTAGGTAGATATTCAAATTTGTGTGGCACCACAGAAATTGCTTTACCTCCTAATGTTGTATAATGTATATCATTTTCCATGGGTTTCATCTTTAAGCTAAAAACAAACACCGGGAACAATAAGAATTATTAAAATTTTATTATAACAACAGATAAACCCTTATGACATAATAAAAAAAATCTCTTCTAATACTACCACCTAGAACGTAATACAATTATAAATATATCGAATTGAATCCCAATCGTTAGAAAAAGATGTATAAATTTCTTATTTAAGCAATCTTAAATATCAGTATACATTCTTTTGAAATGTATGATTTTAAAGGTTATGATTTGGAGTCCAGTTATTTGGTTAAGTATCAAAAAAGAAAAATAAAAAGTATTTCTATTTAATGAGGCACATCTAGTTGCAAAATCTATAAGTAGGTGGTAGGTTTCCACCAATACCTACCTATAGGCAGGTATTGGTGGAGACTTACTGGCATAAAAAAACGTTAAAAGCCCGTCAACTTTTGTTTATTATAATAAGATATATAATATTGAAGAATATGGATCTTTTGAAAAGCTCAGTCCACGCCATTGGTTAGAGAACAAAATTCATTATTAAATAAATTAAGGACACATAACAACCAGGTGTGCTACAAATTGACACAATGAACCATGCAAGGCTTTGACGGTGCGTGAATTATAAAGGTAAAGCCGAACACCCTCAGTTCGTTTATTCACAAAATTGGTCGATTTATTTTGTGACCGCACTGAACAGGTGCCATGAATATTTGTTGTACCGCTTTCAGATACGCGGCTTAAGGCTTACAAATTGCCGGTACGAAGGTAGGCAAACATGAGGAAATTAGGTTTAAAAATAAATTAACGACCTACAAAGCCTTATTAATTACGAGAAGCTGCAGTGGTTCGGTCGAAACATTTTCAATTCCAACTTCTCTTGCTTGTTCGATGAGTTATTCAAGATTCAAATTGCAATATTCAGCCTAAAGGGGTACAAACATAAAGTATTGGATTACTGGCTCTATCAACTAGTACTTAGTAAAGCAAAGCACAACCTTGATATTCAATAGTCCTACAAACCTATACCTAATAGTGTACATAGAATCATATTTGGTTTCCTTACAACACCTTATCAAAAGAACGGAACAAAATTGTCGAGAACCCAAACAAATAACAAAAGGACGCAATCACGAACACTCCTAATGACGACGTTAAATAATAAAAAGAAAAAGGGAAACTGCATTTAGAGTAATAAGTGTATGTTTGAAGTCGTGTAAGTACGGCAAATAATAGCTTGGGCGACATTTGGCCTCCGCAATAACACTCTAAAATGTAACCCTATGTTGCTGCCCTGTAGAATACCAAACGACAATGGTAAGTAAGTACTATTTCCATGAATTTATTCAGACCACTCTGAGCCTACTGAATCCAATTTGAATTATTTATTTTGGTTACGGCTTTACTATAAAGGAGTTTGTATAAATTACGCTCAGAGTGCAAATTTCTCAGCTTTTTACAAATTTATTGGCGGGATTTCCGAATTAAGTTATGAAGACAACGAGGGTCGAGCCTTCTTTGTATTGTAGGAATTCGTAGTTTTATAACGCTCATTTAAACAGCATTTAAGACGGAATAATGTTTTATCTCTAAAAGTTAAATTAGGCTTAAGAACTACTTAATAATCTAACATGGCAAAGAACCGACTTAAAGGTAAAATAAATGTGAAGTCATGGTTGAAACCCAGAATAACATACCTACATGGCAGTTCAAATAGATTATTGTTTCATTAATTTTAAATTTAATCATAAACAAGATTTAAATTGGAATAGAATCGCGACACATGTATAACCAATCGGAAATTTAACGCATATTAACGAAATTTGACGCATGCGAAGTTTCGGGCGATTTCCTTGTTGTCTTATAATATTTTTATAGTGGAAATAAACTTGCTAGCCAGATATTTTAAGAAAACATTTTGAAAAAATACCAATAATCTGCCACCACTTACTTAACGACTTTCAGTTTGACCCATTTTTCTTGGACCCAAAAATATCGTTCATCCGTTTCTAAAGCCATTCCCCATAGTTTTTATACCAAGTCTTTGACAAATAGCAGTCACACTACGCGTGTCCAATATATCATAAGGTCCCTGACTGGTGGTTCACGACAGGACCCTTATAATTTACCGTGTGAACATTATTGAAAGTCAATAATGTCCTTTCTTTTGATCGTTAAATTTCAATTAACTCATTTTATAGAGCGTATGGAACTGTGGTATAGAAAATACGCTATAAAAATGGTAACAGCAGAAGTAGACATAAAATATCTATATAATAGGTACTTAAGAACTTCTTTACGACCTTGCGGACATAACTTGTAGACGAGGTGAGATTACAAATTTGGTCAGTTTTGATATGTGACATAAAGTGATATAAAATTTTGGGGGAAAACCGCACTCTAATAAAACACCGACGTGAAAAGCGCTATTATACAATGACAAAAATAAAAAAATCTTATACCACGACTACTTATACGTACACATAGATTGGTGCAGATAGAATGTGCTTTCATGCTGTTATTCTCAAACTTGAAATTACACATGTAAAAAATAGTCGTTTTATAGATTCAGCGTTATGTATAGATATGGGTTGATGAGGATTATGGCTTGAATGTCAAGCTGTAATTTTTATATTTTTGCAAGCAAACGGTAAGGCCTGTCGACTTGGTTTAGCTTCGAAAAACAGTCATCTAGATACTTACTGGACTCAGAAATTGACAATCAATCAAAGATTCCAGAGATAAAAAAGATGATGAGGTCTTCAACATTTGAAAAATGCAAATATTATTACCGGAAGGCTTTCAGGGGCCGTACCACAAGCTTTTTAAAATCCATAATGATTCCATTCATCTATACTAATATTATAAAGCTGAAGAGTTTGTTTGTTTGTTTGTTTGTTTGTTTGAATGCGCTAATCTCAGGAACTACTGGTTCGAATTTAAAAAATCTTTTTGTGTTGGATAGACCATTTATCGAGGCAGGCTTAAGGCTATGTAACATCACGCTGCAACTATAAGAAGCGAAGAAATAATGGAAAATGGGGGAAAAAAACGGGGAAAATTATTCACCCTTGAGGTCTTCCGTTGCGTGCGCTGCGAAAACGGTTCTAGAAACCAAAAATATATGTATGAAAGAATTAAGGGAACTTTTTACCGCGGGAAAACTTTGCATTCCCACGGGAAACTGACTTCTACGCGAACGGAGTCGCGAGCGGCCTCTAGTCCATAATAATCACCCCTTGATATTTTGGAAATATATTTCATGTACAGAATTTACCTCTCAACAGATTTATTATAATACCAAGCTGACAAACAAACACTTATTGCAGTACCTAAACAAGACTGTTTAGGTCCTGCAATAAGTGTTTGTGGGAAGGCTCCAGTATTATTATAAGTAGGTAGTTTGTGCCAAAAATAGTTATGAAATACTTATTCGCAACTACGGAACTACAATAATTTTTTGAGCTGATTTTATTCGTAAATCAAAACTTACCTACCTATAAAAATCATCCTAAAAATACATCCATCCATACATACTAAGATACATACATACTCACAAACTTTCACAGTTTCAGTCAAGTCGCGTTGAAAAACATTACACACTAGAATAATTTTAATAGTAAGAAAAGAAAGCTAGTGCTTATCGATTAGTGCTTAGCGATTTCTACACATAAAGGGTTTTATTTTGATTTGGTGAATTTATAGACATTTTAAAATAAAAGTATAATATGTTGTGATACTCCGTCTTATATGTGTTTAAGAATGCAAGTGAAAAGATTGGCGCTAATTTGCGTCATTCGGAACACACCTTATTGTTGCGGACCGTTTGTAAGAACGCTGTGAACATAGGTAAGCACGCAAAATGCCGTTCAAAATAACTTTCAAAACTTACAAGCAATTAAACTCGTGTTTTGTACTCTTAGATTAGCAAAAGTAGGTTTATAAGAACAAATGTAGTCCACAAATCGGTGTCGCCATCTGCACTGATTTGGAGAGAATACTTTTTTTTTTGTGACGCACTCACTTTTCATTCTCACCCGACGATACGGTTGGGTCGTCGCCATTCACATTTCAGTTCTTCGCCACTTTACACGCTTCTTTTGTTAACGTGTCGTCTTTAAACTACCATGTAAAAGGTTGCGTGGTCATACGTATATTTTTTTATAAAAAATATAAATATACCTTCATAAATCTTGCCTTAAGAACCACCTTCACTTTTTAAGTCTAAAAAATATGGATTAAAGTTCAACCATTACTGTGGAACTTAAAAAATAAAGAAACAGAAACCAATCCGTTTTTAGATTTACTAACAAAAAGTGAGATATCTTTAGTTTACTTGTGTTGGCAGACATTTTAGTAAAACCCTTTTTTTATATTAAGAATTAAAAACTTTACGCTGCTATCACTACAGGGGGTGAAACACACGGGGCGCGCGTGGAGGAATCGTCACGCGGAGGCAGTCAAAAAGCAGAATGAACCGGTTTGAACCAAGCAAAGAACGTATCGCTTTTAAGGCCTGACGTCATGAAATGAAATGACGTGCGCTTACGTAAATTAATATCAATACATAATTAGTTCTTGCTCTTAATAAGTTAACAGACAGAGAATCATGGTTCCCGGGGGTGCCAACTCACTCATACAGCAAAGATCGCTTTAAGGGTTCCGTACCTAAAAGGTAAAAAAGGGGACCCTATTACTAAGCCTCCGTTATCTGTCTATTACCAGGATGTATCTTATAAACTGTGATAGCTAGAAAACTGAAATTTTCACAAATAGTATATTTCTGTTGCTGCTATAACAACAAATAAAAAAAAATAAAAAAAAATGTGCCTCTGATACATCAAGCACGTAATATAAAAATTAAAATTATGAAAAAAAGAAAATCCGGCACAAAATTTCGAAACAAAAAGTGAATATTCAATAGACAATGGCCATTGACTTGATATATGCTGTGCACAGTACATTTACTTTATTCGTTAGCATCGTTTGTATCTCAGAGGTATAATGACTAAAATATAGTAAAAACCTCAAAATTTAACTTCTATTTTTACGAAGTAGGGTATTTATTTCAATTGGAAAAAGCGCACATTGCATATGTAAAGAATGATAGCAAATTGTGAACCGTAGCAGAAAGTAGCATTTGACATTGACATTGACATTTTGAATAATGTGTTTGTTTACTAACCCAAAGCCCAACAAATTGTACTGATTTATCTTTCTGAGAAAATAAAAGATGTGGAAGATAATAGAACCTACGGAATATTTTATTAATTTATTTTCGCAAACTTCTATCAATGTGTTTGTCACTGATTTCCTTAATATTTGGTTCGCAAGTTATACAGAAGAACAATTTCTTGAAGTCTTGAAGGTTACATTTTTGCTAGACTTTATTTATTTTAATCATATGCAAAACATTATCATAAATATTTTTGGTTTTCAGGAAGCCAATGTAATATTAGAAATGGCAGATAAAGAATTCATTCAAAGAGGTAAAGAAATGCTTACCATTCCTTACAATTATCACAGCACTAATGTTACTAAGCATGATAGTAAGCTGTGTATATCCTTAGTAAAACGTTTACCTTTCAAGTTCAAGTTAGAATTAGATCTTCAACAAGGATCAGATAAACTGGTAAGTTTTTTATAGAGAAAAAATTACATAGTAGTCAAGAAGAACTATGTTAGTGACTTTATTAGGGACGAAATGAAATAACTATAATATCTTATTGAGGCAGAATTGTGTTATAATCAATGTTATCTTTGAGAACAGTATTTTAGCACTGTAATGTTGTTATAGCTTTTAACGCAGTCTTTGTTGTACACTTTTCCAGTTCTTCCAGAAAGTAACTCAAGTGTTGCTACAAACAGTTGATGATTTAAAAACCAGTCAGAATAAGCTTCGGACATTGTTGATCAAAAAGGACAAAGAAATTGATGAATATAAATGTGAAGGAGGAGAAATCGCTCTGAGTGAGTTAAAGTTCTGTTTGTAATATGCGTCTTATGTTTACTCAACCAATTATTTAAAATCAATTAATTCCTTTGATGTGTTTCATTTTCAGTTTCAAAGTCATTCAGTTCATCTTCTCTTAAAAGAATAAATTTAATAAATATTATTTAAAATAAAAAAAAACTTTTGAGTATAATATAGTTCTTTATTAAATAACTATATTACACTCAAAAGTTTTCCTTTGACATTTTAAAAACAACTATTACTTGAAATTAAACTCATTTTAACGGGTTTTACGCGTTTATTTTATAAGTAGTCTACCCGTGACCACGGCATTTGCAAAAATGCCGAAACGTCGGAAAATCAAAAATAATAAAATAAACGCGTAAAACCCGTTAAAATGAGTTTAATTTCAAGTAATAATAATCGCCTAAATCTAAGAAGTTATTACAACTATTAAACAACTGAATCAATAGTAATGCCAAGATAATTATTATTTTCAGGACATTTAAAAACCACACCATTCAATGAAGTTGAGCACTTAAGAGAACACAAGACTTACAAAGAAAATTTTGGTGAGGCCGGCATAGCAGAATTTTTACTTAAGAAAGCGGTTGAACCTGAACCTAGAATAGAAGTGTATGTTTCAGTAAAATTTTAAGCTATAAAATCTATTACATAGTCATTTAAATTTGTGTGCATTTAACCAAAAACAAAATAGTAATTGGATATATTGGATTTTCACCTTGTTACTTTAAAAGTGTAAATTTATATTAGTAATAGTGGCCGCCCGCGACTCCGTTCGCGTGGAAGTCGGTTTCCCATGGGAATGAGATGTTTTTTCGCGGTAAAAAGTGCCCTATGTGTTATTCTGATGTATAGTAGTTTTTACGTGAAAGAGTAACAAACATCCATACATCCTCACATTTTCACAGACTTTCACATTTATATTTTTCATAATTTTAGTAGGATAGATAGTAGTACCTAATTAACCGATGTATTAATGAAAATGTCTATGCATATATTTAATAAAATATTTTTCTTTATTCTCCAGAAAAATTGAACCAAACACTCAGGCAGTTGATATAAAAGAAGAACCTTGTTCACAAAATAGTCCAGTGCATAAACCAAATTTACAGACGATAGAAATAAAAACCGAACAACTATCTTCCCAAAATAGTGTAGTGATTGAACAAAGTCCAGTTAAACGAGAAGTAAAATCAGAAGTCAATGTATACACTAGTCCTAAGAAAAAAATGAAGCGATTAAATCTGTGATAAGTAAGTATAAAGGTACCTAGTATACAGGGTTATTTCTAATTAGCGCATCACCTCTTGTAGGCATCTTTTCTACATCAATCCCAACAACATTTAACCAACGAATAATTAAAATTAATATTTAAAAAAAAAAAGTTTTTCCATACAAATTTATTAGATGCATCTGAATGGTACAATACTCTACGCGCACGCAACTGGCGTGGCGGGCGCGCGGGCGACGGGGGGTGGGTGACCGGTTCAGGAACTTCTAACAAAATACAGAGTTATAATTAACAGAGCGCGAAAATTTGTTTTTGTTTTTTTGTTTTTGTGTTAATAATCAAGTTTTGCAAAAAGTCGTAGAACAAATGTTATTGGGATTGATGTAAGGAAGTCGCCTGCAAGAGGTGATGCACTAATTACAAATAACCCTGTATAATGTTTCAAAGTTTTTTTTCTATGACCTAAAAGTAAGATTGCTTTTTTAAGGTTTTAAATAAAATATATTAATGTATTTAAACAGATGTTCTTTTATTATTATAAGCTTCTGAAATAAGTGATACCTTTTAAAATATACTGACTTATACAAAAAAAATCTAAAAGAAATTTGCATTTCTGAATCAATTGAAAAATATAAGAACATTTTTTATATTAATTGAGCTAGTAATTTATTTTACTTAATTCGGAAATATATAATCATTTGGAAAAGAAACATATAGACTAGTTTATGTAAATATTATTAAAAAATGAATTTAATTTTATTAAAAGTGTTAAAAGTATGTATGTATTTATTTATTTATTTATTTATTTATAGCAGCGCCGACAGCCATACATATAAAAACAATTCGTTAAATACACTCGCTTTTAAAGAGGTAATATGTAAAGCCATTTAGAGGCACCGACAACATTGTTAAAAAAAGGCAATAATAATATAAAGAAAAGGTAAATATAAAGTCTAAAAACAAATATGTATTCACTTTATAATATTGAAACAAAAATCAATTCTTGGTACTATACTGCCGAAAGACCAGTGTTCATATAATATGTACATTTTATTTAAAAAAACACAATAGAAGTTGATAAAAGGAAAGTAAGTAGGCAATTAAACGACAGTAAAACAATAGAGCCTTGAAAACCCATTTACCACATAATCCTACTTACGTGAGTAAGTCATGTTGAATGATCTTGACTTTTATGAACTGTGAGAATAATGTAATTAAGGAACCAAATTAAAGCTAATAAAAACAAAATAAAACGATCAGTAAAAACAGGATTTGTTAGGTTGACATTCAATCAAGTCCAAATCGCTTCTAAGTTGATTGATTTTGTTTAGGTTTCAATTCGCTAACATTTTTGTTTTTGATACATTAGGTACCTATACAAAATATTTAATTTGATAATGCAAGTAAAGCTACAATAATTTAATTGGTCTATCAATATCGATTCAATAGTTTTTATACCTAACATAAACAAACAGACACTATCAGTTATCCTTACTGTGTTATTTCCTCGTAAGAGTACTTTCAAAGTATTTTTGATAAAGGACCTTAATCAAAACTCATCTCCAATAAAAATATAGTATCGTATAACTTTTATCAGAAAGGCGAATGCCAGAATACCCATGTAGATAATGGTTGCATGTAAACATACCTTTAATTGAATGTTCACTTCATTTCTATTAAGGGTTGACGAAATTTGGTCTGAAAGGCCAAATTATACATTTATTAATAATACTGTTAATCATTACATTGCATGGTTAAAACATTGGATTTTAAGAATGCATGCATAGTGATGAACTCAACTAACGACGCAAAGATTGAGAGAAGAAATTAAAAACATTTAATTGTTCAGCACAGTTTTAATATAATTTGCATTATTTTCAAGAACAAGCTCAACTTTGCTTTACCACAGTCAAAAGTTTCGTGCCATGCCCATTGGTTCTATTAGTTCGTTAAGAAAACTCTTTTTTCTTGTTTTAACCATTACTAAAATTCTTAACGTGAGTTTTTAATTTTACCAAAAGTATTTTTAATACGTTATTTTATAAACGTGAACAGTCATACTTAAAACTAATAACCTAAATATACTTACTTCTTTTGTTTAAGTACGTACCTACAGCGTTTCTACTTGAGTATTTATAATTTATTTAAGTATAAAATGTGATATTGAGATACTTAGAATAAAAATGTTTCAGCTACTACAACATCAACTTTATATACGGGGTGGTGACCCACTTCTAATAAAAGGCTATACGTAACGACTGTGCCCTAAATAGTCGGAATGTAATGTTCTAAAACATGCGACTTGGGGCCATTCTTAAAAAATCCTAAGTAAAGTTTCGCCTCTATGTTGTAGATTAATAAAATGTATTAAAAAGTTACTACGTAGACTTTGCTATTGAATTTCTTAATTTTCCTAAATATTGTTAGTTTTGATAAAAATTGCGGCTAACAACTGCATTTGGATTCCTCCGTCTCACCCTCAGATGGTTTTATCACGTTGTCTCTTTCTTTTAATTCGAATGCGTCCGCCTGAAATATAGAAATAATTATTTCATTCTACTATCTTTAATGATCGTCATTTTAATTTACTTGTTTCCCCGGTGTTTCAGAATTTTCTGGTCGATGACTTTTCGGACACAAAAAACTCGGACACCTCGGTAAAAAATAATATTATAAAATTGAAAATCCACAATTTGGCCAAGATGTCCGAGTTTTTTGTGCCCGAAAAGTCATCGACCCGAATTTTCTAGTACCTAAGTCATGTAATCTTATTTGATTGTAACATTAACTGTTCTGTATCAAAACCATCAAACATCAAGAGTAAGTAGAAGTGCTTAAATTAGTAAAAAAGTTTTTTTATTTAGTCCTAATTCAGTGCAGCAATAGGTTAACTGAATGAATTGACTTATACAAAGAAGTTTTTCTGCCAGACACACTGGATATGTCGTGAAAGGCTCTGCTTATCTCAAGCATAAAATTACCCTATAAAAATCATTCGTGATGTTGTAGGTAAGCGAAAATTTTGGATGCCAAGTATTATTATCACCAAAACTAGGTATACGCCGTCAAATAACATTAATGTCCCTTACTTTTGTTTCCCTGTATTCTCTTATTCTCCTGGCTAGCGTAAGAAACGCTTCTTCTATATTAATGTTACTTTTACAAGATATCTCGAAGAACGGCATATCAAAGTCGTCTGCTATCTGGAATATGTAAAACAGGATTAATATCATGCCTTATGGATAAAATGAAATTATTTAAATTAGGTTAAGCTGTTAAGTTGATAGCTTAAGTATACCCTTATTCTTGTTATTTTGTCCCTACATTTCATGTAAAACCGAAGCAAGAAGGCAACTACAAAGTTACTATGACAAAGCAAAAGACATTTTTGATCCATGATTTTATTTGTTTATTGAACCTATTCTTCTTATCAGTAGACATCATCGTAGGTACTACGCAAAACTAATTGAAAACATAAAATACCTTTTGGCCCCTTTCCTTAGAAACAGCTCTGTGGTTCTCATGTACATCGCATTTGTTGCCGACTAATACTTTGATAACGTCTGGTGACGCATACTGTAAAATTAAAAAAAAAACATTGAGGCACATCATTGAATTTTGCAATCGATATAATACGATATATAAGAATTAAATGGCGTAATATTTTTTCAAAGCATGGGAAGGTAATTCAAGTTTACTTTCCCTTGTTAAGCTTTTGTTTACCCTAACTTTAACAACGTTAAATGTAGGTATGTAATCGCAAGTTGTGTATTTTTTATTACTTAGCACATATATTTACACACATGGATGGCGACTATGCCTTTTTTACCTACTATTAGCTGATACGTAAATACATAAAAAAATACGTAAAAATATTCATACCTCCTGTATGTTTCTGAGCCAGTACGACAAATGGTTGAATGATTCTAGATTGGTTATGTCGTACATTAGTATAATACCCATCGCCCCTCTGTAGTATGCAGTGGTAAGAGTGCGAAATCTCTCCTGGCCTGCCGTGTCCCATATTTGCAGCTTGATAGGAACACCATCTAGACTTATTATTTTCTGTTTGAAGTCTACGCCTGGAAAAACAAAGGTGTCTTTATTGCAACTTTTGTTTGTTAAAACATTTAAAGGACTTTATCAAAAGTTTTTCTTACATTCTTCAAATGCTTTCTTTCAAAACGGTTATCTTTAATAACTTCTCCTGAGTTTTGATCAAAGCATGAATTCGCTTAAATAAACTTCTATTGATATTATATTTCTATTGATTATACGTATCTATTCTTGTAAAAGTCTGACCCAAATACTCCTATTTCCAACGAATGAATACCTGAACCTATCCACTCGCTGCATTCATATTTAATTTGCAGACTGATGTATTTGCTCTGCAGTGTTTTAAGGGGGTTTCGTGTAAGTTAAGGATCTCTGTAGATGGTGGTGGTTCAATAATGCAAGCTTTTCTTCCAAAAATTTACTTTGAATTTAAAGGTTTAAGTTATTTAAAAGAACGTGAGCAAGAAATACCTTCATGCATTCTTAATATTTTGAATTAAGCCAGAAGCCCGGGAGGCCACTGACCTTTTTCCTATAGCACACATGAAAATCAAAACAAAGACCTTTGCAAAAGTTAAATAGAATTTGTTATTTTAAAAGGTACTACCTACTAGAAAAAATAGACACATAGATCATAAATTAAAAGGAACTTAATCCTATAGTAGGCAAAATATTAACTGAGTACCTTTGTATGGCACCACCTGTATGAAATTCGTATAAAAATATAAATAAAAGACTTACCTATTGTTGATATGTAAATATCGTAGTATCTTTCATCACAATATCTGTGCACAATACAAGTCTTGCCAACATTTGAGTCTCCCAACACCAGGAGCTTATAAGTCGCGGAAAAATCTAAAGCCATTTTTTGTTTACTTTGTTACAATGCGAATGATTCAAAACATCGGGGAGCTGTCAAAGTTGGAAAAATCAATGTAGGGTAGGGCGCATGCGCGGGGTTTGTGTGTTCGTTCCCGCTTTACCCCTACCCCCGCATAACCTACCCCTCACTTCGTCACTTTTAAAGTAAATTAGATACTTTCATTATGACATTATAGTCAAGAGAAGTTGGATTATTCTAGCAGTGCATTATACAGAAGTAGATAAAAAATTCCCCCCATACTCGCACTATAAAACCTTCATTAGCTAAACTAATCTTAATGTCTCTGTCAATTTTGTTATGTGACAGCCTTTGAAACTGATTTTGGGACAAAACATACTTTAGCCAAAAATAATATAAGCTTTAAGTGCGATTATGAATATGGGGGTCATTTGGATTTGTATTCTAATACTTAAAAACAAATTGGCCCCACTCTTGTTGTTGGTAGGTTATAAACATAGTACCTAAGCTTAGTTATTGTGCCACACAAATACCATGTCGAGCTTCATTACCTCAATAAAAATATTTAATAAGTAGAATACTTGTTTTACTCGTGACTGACATGAGATGACTCATGCATCACACATCTTGGCGCCACAGTTACACACCGCAATATAAACTTATTTAAAAAACTTAAAGGATCTCCAAACAAAGACACTTGAAAGTTTTGAAGTCGCTTTTGTCTCAGTGCCCGGTGAATGCACTAAGTAATATTGTAGTAAAATCCTTGATACTGCATATCGGTACGATTAATCGGGTGTGCCACCTGTTTATTTAAATGTCCCTATGTTTTTGTGCGCTTTGTGATTGTGTATTTCCACAACACGCAAGAAGTTGTTTCAATAGCCATAATCAATATCTTAGTACTTTTTAAGTGAAACAACGAACGTTTTTAGGGATTTTCTTTCGTGAAATTGGGTAAAATAGCGTATACTAATAGTAGCTATGAGTATACGCTATTTTACCCAATTGTGTCATTCGTATATCATAAATGAATTAATCGGATTTATACATAGTTAATAGATTACAATATCGGACGATTCGATAATGGAAACACGCTCATAAACAGATGCAGGTATATCTACTTGTATTCCCTTTGTTGTAAGACTTTATCAGCCAGTTCAAGGTAGGGTACCTAGGAAATCTTGATTTGTAAATTCTTTACGGTATTTATAGGAATTCTATAAATAGAAATCAGTTACAAAAATAATATCATGTACGTGATCGCTTAGTGACTAGGTAAGTACTACAATTTGTACAATTGATTTTATATGTTTCAGTAAGATATTTATCACGCATTGAGAGAAAAAGGTGGTGACTAACATGGTTTGAGGATGTTTCGTCAAGGAAATCCAGCTATCCGCCCTGCGTGGTAGGTACGGCCCAATTCATTTTGCTATCCCAGGGGGGCAGTGTTTGTTCACATAGTGGAACGTATGAGGTTGTTATTATTATATTAAAAATAAACAAGTCTAGAGTTTGCAGAAGTCATTTTTTTGCTATTATTATATTTATATAAGTACATTGAGTTTTCACGTTTTCCCAACCCAACTTGAAGTAGGATAAGGACAGAGTAATGATGATGATGATAGCGGTTCATTCTCGCTAGTTTTAAAAATAAAAGTAAATCAAACGTAAAATTTCCTCCCATAGGTTTAGTCATAGAATATCATGTTGTAATGGAGTAATTTTATATTCCTGGACAAACAGTGGCAGTTGAACAAAGTTGTCTCTCCATGCGTCTGCGCACCTCACTAGAACAACTTCATTTGTCAAACAACCGCAAGAGAAGTCAAATGCGGATGCCGACTTATTCGGTAAGTTGATATTCGTAACTTTAAACTTCTTCTCTTAAGTTCCTACTAGTGCCAAAAGTACCTAAGTATGTAATTTTTTTGTTTAAATACTCGTGCCTAATTAGCCGTTGGTATTAAAGGACCTTTCTATGTTATTGGATGTTTAAATTAAAAACTATTAGTTACCAATTCTAAAAAGCGGCGGTAGAAGTACCGAGAACAATCAGGCTATATAGAAAAAAGTTCCGCCCATATACCTAATCCTTACTGTTGCTCACATTCGGTGATGTCTTAATTTGTTCAAAGCAAAAGGCCCAGTCACCGTATTAAAGAACGCCAGTTCAAGATTGACACAAAAATTAATTGTGTCCGTAATAATCTACCTCCTACATGTTAGAAAGATTTTATTGTATTGTGTGTGACCCTGAATATGCAAACGCATGCGGGAATAAGGCTTCCTGGCTGATTTATCTTACATGGCGGCTATTTTGACATCCACGTATCCTCTGTGCATTCTACGGTATTTGTGCCACAGATAATGTATGTAAAGTTCTGAACTGTGTAGGAATCTAATTTAGAAATGGTATATCAGAGATTTGACAAAAAATGATTTTGTATTTGTTTAGGCCAAGGCAAATGCATCGGTGTATTCAATTATTCAAGACAACATACTTTTTTATATTTTCTACTGTAAGATAAAAACAATTGGCTTACATGTACTTAATTGGCTTACATTACATGTACGATTGCTTTAGACAAAACTATGATATCAGGCATTCGACTTAAAACTAATTAAGTGTATCTAATATATTCAAGTACAAAATCTACTGGAATATAATATTAAATATTTTTCCTCAAGAAATAGAGAGGGATATTGCAAATATTCTACAAATGACTCATGACAAAGTTTATTAAAACGATCAATATCGACAGCTTGAAATTAATAATTAGCATAGACATTAAACCTTGATACATAGAGAAAGGTTTGCCCTGAAGCCTTTATGAGTAACATCGGGTTACTCATGTGAATAACTTTATCTTTTACAGTACAAACGTATCGAATAACTTAACAAAATATATTTAATGTTTTAAATACATATATTGAGTAGCAATCACAAACGTTTGTCTAAAAATGTAAAACTAAACGGCGGCGTTAAACTTTTGAATACTATTCCCTGACCTCTCTCTTAATATCGTAAATACGATCAGCTGTAGTTTCATTCAGTATTACGGATCTCGCTGACTTGATAAGTTGTTACAATTTACCTATTCATTGCTCGGTAGACATCTATTAACTATCACTTTCAGAGTCCGAGTGGTCTATTGTGTACGATATGATCTTACTTTTTGTTTTAATGAAGCAGATCCGGCTATTAGTTGCGTAATAGTGACGCTTGCGCATTTATAAGAATTTATCTTCGCGAGTTTGGTTTTGTTGTATTGGTTGTTAGTTTATAAATTTTGTCTGTACATTGAAGACCCAAATCAACACTTTCATGTATAATGAGAACCACGCCTTCCCTTTTAGTTTTGCAAAGTAGCCAAATCTAGAGTTTACTATAAAGTCTTAATATTAGTTACTGCTACTTCTTTAAACATTTATAACCCTTATTTTACCTATGAAGTATGTTAGTTCAAAACAGTTCAAACTACTAGGCACCTATTTTCTTTGGCAATCACTAAAGTGTAAGTCCTATACTTACTACTCTCTCAACGTAAACCAACAACCAAACTATTACCTCGCAAAATTAAGAAATTTTGATTTTATTTTTCTTCCTAATAAAGCATCTTATAAAATCTTTCCCACAAGTGCAGCCGGTTCCGACTTCTAGTCGTACATAAAGCCTCATACCTTAGCACTAATGTTGTCGCTTCGGTTGTTAGTGGGCGCTTTAAGTGACAGTTTTTATTCATCAATGTATTGCGTAATTGAACACTCAGATAGCTCGTTTTGCACATTGTTTAATGATCGAATATCGCGGTAGGTAGGCGTTGAACTTTTTAGTTAAGTGACATAGCAGGTTTATGCTTCTATACCAAACATCTAATTTAAAATAATTCATCGCAGGAGGGGTCGTTTTTTTCTGCAATATGGGAGCTGCTAAACTTTTTAGGGCATGTATATGTCTATGCTACGCACAAGCCCCCGAACGTAGACGAATAAAAGTAAAATGTAGAACACAAAACCTTTGGTTGTTAACAAAAGACATCAACGCACTGTCATATTGAAACACAAAGAAATAATTTCCTTTAAACGCAATTTACATATTAAAAGTGATTTTATGGTTGCATACATGGTAATTTAAACTTCGTGAATTTTATTTACACAAAGAATTTTGAGTTTATAAATTAATTAAAATCGTATATGGAAGCAGCACGCTTATTGCAGTCAATTGTTACGACCGTTTAAATGAAGAATTTATTCGTTTATGGTGTCCTTAAAGTCTTTTGAATTCTTAAGTTTATAAAACTATTCGGAAAAAGTGCTTTAGAAAAATCTATCTCTAGAATCAACTATAATTTCTGAACATTACTTTTAATCAATTATGTTATTTAACTATGCCAAAAAAACATTAAGGTAAATTACCTATTTATTAAAAACATCCTGCATTCATCATTAAGGTTGCATAATATTTTTGGTTCAGATTTATTAATATGACCATAATATATGAAAGTAGTATTATAATAATAATAATAATAATAAACTCTTTATTGCAATTATAAAGGTAGTTCATACAGAATACATTGACTAAAACTATTACAATTGGTGGCCATATCGCTTTGAGCGATTTCTCCCTGGCAAACCGAAGTTAAAAGGAGACTTATGACGAATGCATACGGATAGGTTCCTGATTGCAATATAGTTAAGTTATAGTAATAATTATAATATAATTAATACATAATTAAGTAATAATGTAATATTTACCAAATACATATAAAATACGTATAATAAATCTATAACTTATAAAATACATATAATATTAATATAAATAAATTAAATACAATCAACTATTGACATAGGTGTAGAAAGTGTTCATGTAAAAGTTTTTTAAATGAATCTATATTTGCAGCTCTCTGTATGGAAATAGGCAATACGTTCCAAAGTTTTATAGCTTCTACAGTAAAGGACTTGCTGTAGAAGTTGGTATGGCATAAAGGAGTGGTAAGAGTTAACCTATTGGCAGAACGTAGATTGCGATCATGGTTATCTGTAAGATACGTGAAGTTTTGTTTCAAGTACCCCGGGGTTCGAGGATCAAACAGGATACGGTATAGAAGGGCGAGGATGTGAGCATTCCGGCGAAAGCGGATTGGGAGCCACTTGAGCGTCTTACGGTATTCGGAGATGTGATCATACTTTCGTATGCCAAATATAAATCGGATGGTAAGATTTTGGAGACGTTCAAGTTTATCTAGTTGCTGTTCCGTTATGTCAGTGAAGCAAACATCTGCGTAGTCAAGGATAGGAAGAAGAATAGATTGGGCGAGCATAATTTTGGTGGATACAGGCAAAAAGTTTTTTAACCTTTTGAGGCTACCATTAGCAGCAAACATCCTTTTGCTTATGTCATCAATGTGTGCATTCCAAGACATTGTGCTATCAAAAATTAAACCAAGGTTCTTAACATTATTACTGTAAGGAATATCCAGATTTCCGAAATTAATTGCAGGCAAATTATCAGTATTAATTCTTTCTATTAGTTTGGTACTACCTATAATCATAACTTTTGTCTTTTTTGGATTAATACCTAAAGCGAATTGCTTACTCCAGTCAGCAATAATGTTGAGGTCATGATTAATAGAAGTGATCGCATAGTGAAGATTATTAATATCAGAATGTTTGTAAATTTGGAGATCGTCTGCATACAAATGGTAGAGAGAAGATATTTGGGAAGTAATCGAACTGATGAAGATAGAAAAGAGAAGAGGAGACAGCACGCCACCTTGAGGCACACCGGCATCAAGAGAGCACCACGTTGAGAACGAATCATCAACGCGTATGCGTTGTCGACGGCCATGTAAGTAGCTGCGAAACCAGTTGGTCGCAGCTGGAGAAAAATTGATAGAGTCGAGAACAGTCAGTAAAATGTCAAAGTCAACACTGTTAAAGGCATTGCTGAAGTCAAGGAGAGTCATAATAGTCACTTGTCTATCTTCCATTTTCAGGCGTATGTCGTCAGCAATTTTTACGAGCGCAGTAACAGTGCTATGTCCAGGTCGGAATCCCGACTGAAAAGGATTAAGGAGGTTGTTGGAGAGAAGGAAGTTATTAAGTTGTTTGGAAACGAGGCGTTCAAGGACTTTGGAGAGAAAAGGCAGGATTGAAATAGGGCGGTAGTCAGAAAAGGAAGCAGGTGAGGACTTTTTTGGAAGGGGAATGAGATTGGCATCTTTCCAGAGGCAAGGAAAAACGCCAGTTACAATGGAATTGTTGAAAATGTTTGTTATCACTGGAGCCAATATCTCTAGAAGCGGAAGAATCATGTTACGGCTTACATTGTCAGTTCCAATAGCGCTTGAGGTAATGGCTGTAATAGCGTTTTTAACGTCTGACTCAACAAATGGGCATAATACGAGTTCCGGGAAATTTGGAGATGGTAAGGAGGACAGATAATTTAGAGTCGTAACTTTGATATTCGGATCACAGGGAATGGAAGAGGAAAAATGACGATTAAGGTTATTTAAGTCAAGGTCAGCGGGGAGTTGCTTGTCAGACCGTTTGCCGGCGCCTAAATTTTTCAGAAATTTCCAGACCCGTTTGGGATCTTGATCATCAACAGATATGTGGATGTGGCGACGCTGTGCATCTCTACACATTGTGTTGCAGCGATTACGAAGTGATTTATACCTAGCCCGATTGAGTTCTGAAGGGTTCTTTTTAAATTTCGATTTTGCACGATTGCGTTGTAGCATCATATCTTTAATACTATTTGTCAGCCACGGAGCAGGTGGATGTCGGAGTTTAATTAGGCGTAATGGAGCATGTTTATCGTAAAGTTGAATCAAGTTATGAGTTAGAAACTGAACTTGCTCGTCTACGCTAGGCAAATAATCAACAGCGGCCCAATCTATACCAGCAGCGTCGCACAAAAGTTGATCAAGTGTTATACCACCAAAATTACGCTGCAGAAGGATACGGGGTTTGCACTTAGGAGGGCGGATTTTATAGGATAAGTATAGGAGGTCGTGGTAGGAGAATGCATCAGCGCTGTATTGACCATGCTCATATACTCGCTCAGGACAGGAAACTATTTTCAGGTCAAGAAGGGAGGGAGCACTGTTGGGATAGAAATGTGTAGGATTACTAGTGGAAAGGAAATGTAGGTTGCAGGAATTGACTATAGAACACAGTTTTCTTGCACGGGAGTCATTTTTAAGTAAACAAGTGTTTAGATCACCCATAAGAATAAAGTGTTCATAGGAAGGTAGAAGCTCCATCAGAGTACTCTCAAAGCTGTCAAAGTAATCAATAGACGCGTTTGGACTATAAATGACCCCTAAGAGTACTTTGGTGTGGGAAAGGGTAATTTCTACAAACAGATGTTCCGCTGTATGACTAGGATCAGAGTGAGACGATATGCTGACGGTGGAGTAAGGAATTTTGGATCTCAAGTAAATTGCCACACCACCTCCAGTACGATCCGGCCGATCATTTCGTAGTAAGTGGAATCCAGGAAGAGAATAAGATGTGGAAGGAAGACAGGGACGTAACCATGATTCGGATACTAGGATTGCATGGATATTACAGTTGGGAAAGGAGGTCAGCATATCGGAGAAGTGTGCCGGAATGCTCTGGGCATTTATATAGATGACATTGAAATTATTAGGACAGTTAGAAAAACAGGAATACAGGGAAGAAGAAAGTGATGGGGTACTGTTAAAACTATCGTAACTTAATTCAGAAGAACCTGACGAGCATGTGTCAAAAATGTCTGCATTTATATCAATAGATGTATTCATATAAAAAGTATATTAAAATATAAATATAATATAATATTAAATAAACTTAATAATAAGGTAAATATATGTATATATATAAGTATCTACTTATTTTCAAGTTAATGAACCATACCAGCAATTCAATACTAAAAAATATAAAATAAAACTAATTAATCAAATATTATATTATGGAAACTAAGAATTTCGATGTCTCTGCCATTTAATACCTGTTAACGATTGCTTAGCGATCTATCCCTTAAGTAACCCTACACTTGAATCGAGGTATTTTTCACTCACACCTTCTGCTAATGCCGGAATTTTCGCAAATGTACAAGTATTTGCCGGATCGCAAATCATTAATGTCTAGTCAAGATTGCCATCTAACGTAATATCTCTAAGACATATTTTGATAGTTCTTAAATTTATTAACTTCTGATTCACAGAATTGTTTTATCATCACTTTGAGAAGGACATCCCTATTAATTTATTAGACTAAGTTTTTCATTGGATGGTTTGCAGTGTGAACATTATTATCAAACATTTTCTTAAACAGAGGGCTGTTCTGTAATGTTAACAATTTATTTAATAAGGATAATTAAGTAGGCGTTAAAGATTAAATTATAACTTGTCTATTATTCAAATTAATTTAATAATTTGAGAAGGATATAAAATATCACATCTATGTATTCTTCTTAAAAAAATGATTTACTTATAGTTTTCTATGAAGAAATTCAAAGCAGTTAAACTAAACAAATGACCTTAGTGAGACATAAAACTATTTATGGTTAGCGTTAATTTTAAAATAGTCTTACCCCATTAAAATTATTTAAATTTTTCGCAGGACTTAGCTGTCTTCGAACCATTAATTTGTGAGTTTCTTGTTATAGGAGTGCCTTAGTTATAGCGACACGATAACGATGCAGGTTATGATTTTAGTTATAAATATTTGTTTTTTTACCAATCTATGGTCTACTAACTAATTTCATAAATCTCTTACTGTGGAAAACTTTCTATCTATGTGTTAATTTTCGCGTCTATAATACACTATCTATGCCATATAGCTATTGATATAAAAAATTTAGAAACAGATTAGATCTTAGATTACATCACATATCGAAAACAAAACATGCAGTTTAACAATTACCAAGGTTTTAATTATATAAAGATTATTGATACCGGCCATTAGTTAAAGAGTTTTGTTATTGTACTAAATAGTCTAGTTTGCATCGTGTGATCAATCGTATCGTGCTGTGATAACTACTGCTTGTTAGTCCTCTGACTTTAAAGGCCCTTTACATCCGTAGACTAGGATTTCTTTTTGTAACAATTTATTACTCACTTTCGTGTCTCCTCAAGCTATAATGTTTTTCCCACGTCTTCGCTCTATATGGCAGTAAAAAGGTGTTTTTTGCTTGTTGCTAAACTCTATAAAGTTAGGATGGTTGTAAAACTTAGTAAAATATAACCAATGCCAGATTAGATTGATTAAGGTTGTCGGTTATTTTCTTCAATAATTGCTAGTTTAACTTTATTTTAAGCCACAATTAAGGGCGTTATTTGACTTTAAAAACAAGAAGAGCAATAAGCTAATGCATAACAGATTGTGACAAACTGAATAAACTGACCCATAACTACTAAGCCTTTTTTTTTTTTTTTTTGTTCTCGCGGTGAAATGCATTTACGCACCGTACCCCCCACCTGGGTGGCGGGGGGCGTGTGTGGGACTCCCGCCTGAGCAACTGACACGTCGCCCAGGGGACTACCCACTAAAACACCGCGGCGCTCCGTCTTCGCCTTGGTGGTGAAGCCGTGGGGCCCGGACCGGCGGCCCTACGCCACGACTTCACCGGCGATGGGCCCGTCTACTGCACGACGGGCCCATTTTGACCCCCCCGCGGTGAAGGGGGGCCTGTGGGAACAACCGGGAGCGCCCGATTGTTCCCACCCGTCGATGGTGGTGGACCGTGCAATGCGGGCAGGTGGATTCCCACATCCCCCGCCCACTGGCCACCACCAGGCTGGACTTGGGCGCGATCGCGCCTCGTCCGGCCCCTTCGACGTCTGCGGTGCGGGGGCGCGAGAGGATCGTTCTCACGCACCCGCTCCGCAGCCTCCTTCTGCGACATGACGTCCTCGCAGAAAGAGGCCACCGCGACCCAGACCGCCTCGGAGCCCAGCATGGCGTACACCAAGCCGGGCAGCGAGAGGTCCGGGCCAGCGGACGCCTGGAGGCGACGACGTGGCACATCCCAGGCCGGACATTCGGCCAGGGTGTGCCACGCTGTGTCGTCCGGCGCGCCACAGTGGTGGCACGCCGTGGATCCCTCCCTTTGGATCCGGCACAGGAAATGTCCGAAGCTGCCATGCCCGGACAAGACCTGCACCAGACGGTAGGTGAGGAACCCATGCCTCCGGTCGATCCATCCCTCAATGACTGGACCGACGGCGTCCAGGGTCCACCGCCCGTCGTCCGCGTTGGCCATCTCCGCCGACCACCGGCGGAGCATGACCTCGCGGGCCCTTCGCCAGACGGCGACCCTCTCCTCAGGTGCTGCGGGCTCCCCCTGAGCCCGCTTGTCCGCCGTCCAGTGGTAGACGGCGGCCAGCACCTCGGCCTCGAAGTACCATGGCGGAGTGCCCGCCATGGCACATGCCGCCCCGTGTCCAACCGTGCCGTAAGCCCGCGCCATTCGCTGTGCGATGGCGCGTTGGGGCTTACGGAGCAGGGCACGGTTGAACTCCCCCAGGTCGTGCGCCCACACGGGCGCACCGTAGAGGGCCATACTGCGCAGCACGCCGGCATAGAGACGCCGGCATGCCACCGCAGGACCCCCGATATTCGGCAGGAGCCAGCTAAGGCCCCTCGCCGCCTTCACGAGGCGCTCTTGGAGCAGGCGGAAGTGCTCCGAAAACTTCCACCTGCTCGATATTGTGAGGCCCAGATATTTTATCTGGGCCCGCACCTCCACCCTGCTCCCCGCCACCACGACGTGGGCGCCAGGCGGCGGCTCCCCCCGAGGCCCATGGAAATAAATGGCCTCGGTCTTGTGGAGCGCCACCCCCAGTCCCAGCCGCCCGATACGACGGGCGACCAGGGTTCCCCCCTCCGACGCCCGCTCGGCCGCCTCCCCGAAGTTGCGCCCCTGCGCTGTGACGAGGGTGTCATCCGCATAACAGATGACACCCACGCCGTCGGGGAGGGCGCCCCGGAGGAGCCAGTCGTAGCCGACATCCCACAGGAGTGGTCCTAGGACCGACCCCTGCGGGACACCCGACTCCACCGGCCGCCGCCTCATGCGGCCGTCCCTGCCGACGAACAGTACCTCCCGGCCTTGGAGGTAGTCCGTCAGCAGGGCCCTCAGGTATGGAGGCACTCCGTGATACCGGAGCGCCTCCAATATTGTGGCGTGGGGGATGGAGTTGAACGCATTGGCGATGTCGAACGACACCGCCAACACCCCTCCCCCCGCTCTCGCCCCCCTCCCGGGTGATGCGCCTCAACTCGAGGAGCGCATCCACCGTGGACCGGCCCGCCCGAAACCCGTACTGGGCCTCGGACAAGTCGGGGCCGGTCCCCCCCAGGTGCTCCTTGAGGCGTGCCGCGATCACGCTCTCAAGGAGCTTGGCCGCGTCGTCCAGGAGGACGATCGGCCGAATAACTACTAAGCCTGTGCCTAGTGGTTTAGGATTCTGAGTAATACCTATACAAAAAATAGTATAAGTATTATTTCTATGCAGATAATATTCACTTTGCCCATATGTTAGAGTAAATGCACGTTATACACATTTTTTTTTTGTATTTATGAAAAAAAATGTTATTGATACCTTTTTATAAAATTCCTTCTTGTCAATTTTCTAGCTACACAAAAACGAATAAATTACGTAACTAACTTCTTTATTTTGCCTAAAGTGTTGCAAAATCAATAAACGTTTGCAAATTTTATCGTGTGTTTCGCTAATGGTAAATTAAGAATGACATTTATTATTCGATTTGTATGGATACGATGAAATTTATAGTCCACACTTTTATGTAACAAAGTTCTCCAAAATGTCTTAATCGAAGTTAATAAATCACTCAGGATTCTAAACGAAATAAGTTTGCGTAACAATTTTTTTATTATATGTGTATCACTAGTGATGATAGTTTTGTTGAGACATCGTTAGCAAGTGCTTCTTACCAATTAGTGCTATAAAAGGAGCTCTTTTTACCACGCTTTTATTAGCTTGGGTTGTATCTATGTAATGGAATCTTTGAGCATAAATTTGACCGATTTCCAGAAGTTCGATTAATTTGAAACTTTGCACACGTATTAAGGACCGATGACAATGCAATAATTTAATAAGAGTTTCTCATTATCCTTATTAGGACCACCAGGATTAATAAATTCATCTTTAGATCCTTTTGTAGGAGAGTAAGAGAGACAAAGCTAGCGCGTGATCTGCGCCTTTCATCACTAATTGAACTAAAAAGTAGAACATAAATAATAGTTTAAAAACTAAAATACCACGCTTTTATTGCTAATCGAACTAAAAAATAGAAAATAAAATTTCAAATCGGAGTAAAAAGCGTGGGGTGCTCGATATAGTATGTAGAGAGTTATGAAAATGAAGTAAAATGCACCCCTCGCTTTTTACTCCGATTTGAAATTTTATTTTCTATTTTTTAGTTCGATTAGCAATAAAAGCGTGGTATTTTAGTTTTTAAACTATTATTTATTTAGTTGGTTCTATCCATACATTTGAGAATATGCTTTGGTCTACACAAAAAATAATAAGACAGATCGGTGATAGATTTTTTTAATTCAATAATTAAACTTGATTTGAACAAAAAAGAGTAGTTTGTACAAAAATAAATTAACGCACTTAACTCGATAGAATACTTAAGTAAAAATAATATTCTATATATTTTATTGTTGTATCTAAGAAAGTATTTACAGAACGATTTCTTCTGTTCTTCAATTAGTAATTAATTACATAGAAATCCTATCCTTTGATGGTTTTATGAGATAATAAAAAAGCGATAATGTCTTAACCTACTTAATACGCAATATAATTTGCTAACACTGATTTCATCTACAAAATGGTCGATCAATAAATTAAATATGCAAAATATAATCTGCGAGACATAATGGGCGTTTTGTTTGTTTTAGTATTCATCTTTTGCCGTATTTATGTAATTAGAAACTTGTGAGTCTTGTAGAAAATAAAGTTAATTAACTATCTATTTTTTATTTACAAATATTTCTTTTTAGTAAGTACCTAGTAGTGATATCGTAATCACTGGCATTTTATTTTTGGAACCGTTATATTGGATGTGGTTTCAAAACGTATGCTTTTATTAGGTAAAAAAATGGAGTAACCCGTTTTCTCAACATTTCCCTTCACTGCTCTGCTCCTGTTGATTGTAGCGTGATGAAAAATATAGGAACTATAACCAGCTCAGGAATATGAAAAATAATTGTACCAAGTTTCGTTAAAATCCGTCGAGTAGTTTTTGCTTCTACTTTTTACTTATTTCATTTTTGACATCAGTATCTATCCCTAATCACCCCCTGATAGTAATTTTAGAAATATATTTCATGTACAGAATTGACCTCTCTACAGATTTATTATTTATTTATTTATTTATTAAAGAAACAAACAACATTATAAGTAAGAAGAAGATGTAGCATTGTTAATTAATAAATAATTTCAACCAAACTTAAACACACCCCACTCAATCACAAGCCAGAAGAGTTGTTAGATAGTAAGAAGAGTGAGCCTTAATCCTCCTCGAAAGCTTAGTGGATCCTATGATAGATAGAATACTTTTAATTGTTACAAACTTTTTTGAATAATTGTAGTTGTAATCTGCAATATCCTTATTTAAATACATTTTTGTCAAATAACTTATATTAAAAGGTACCTAAGTAGTGTTTGATATAAAACAAAAGTTATCGGTTACTGGACATCCCTAGCATTCGATGGACATCACTGGTCGGCGTCATTGCCGGTTGGCGCGGATTGGTTTTGAGTCTAATGGATGCTACATGTTGTATTTTCTACTAATTCATATTTTATTAATGAGATGTTTAATTTAGAGTCCAATATTTATTGGTCCCTTATAGTAGTTAGTAATAAAAATGAGCTTTTAACTTTATAAAAAAATAGTATATGCCTAAGCAATACAAACTATTATCTAATTGAGCAAGTGGTACTTTTCTCTACACTGTCAAGGTATGCGGATTTGAAAAGTAGGTGCATTTCGCTACGAATAATACCGTCTTTCTTTGTTTTTGCAAGATCACCGCGTGCGTCAGTCATTGCATAATTATGTTTCTTTAATGAGAGGTACATACCTATGTGTAGTGAGTTCTTTGTATTTGGCGCCTGTGAGATCCGTGATTTGTGTCTTACGTATGTAGACGAGTTCTGACGAACATTGTTGGTGAATCATTGTTTAAAAACACTGTAATAAGTAGTTGGTACAAATTTTTCCCAAACTGGTTCGCTTTCCTCTAAGAATCGCGTTTTTTTTAACTTTGTAACATTTCTACAAAACACCTAAGTATTGTACGTAATTTAAAGTTCGTCTGGTACATTTACCTACTATACTAATCACTTGTCAATCATGTACTTGAGTATATTTTAGCAAACTTACTAACTAGATAATTCTTTAGAAGAAAAGAGTTATGTTCAAAAATACTGATTTTCGGTTTTTGTTACTATTGACAATTATAGTTTTAAGAATGATAAGAATAAAATAGCTTTTACATTGAGTGGTATTTATATACGAGCGGCAGGAACTTGACTTGATTTGACGTAAAATTGTATCCCGTTTAGTATCTGTATACTCAAGCGCCCATCCGCCTTTAATTCTCAGAAAGAAGACGTTGTCTTACAATAAGTTTAACCCTTGACGTCTGCCCTTGTATTGGCCTCAGTGAAAACACAATTAGTGTTTCGACTGTTCCTGTTAAATAAATTACTGACATCCATTCTTTAAACGTTTAACTTCATCATCTCTTGGTCCTGTGTCTAATATAGCTCACTGGCTGTTTTATTTCGTTTAAGAAATCATTACTTTTTAAGAATTTTATTACACTTTAATAGCTAACTCTACCCTAGTGAAGCATTTATAATGTTACACAACATGTGTCATTGACTTGACCAAATTTTACAATAGATACTACTGTGACGAATCGCGCACCTTGAATATTCCGTTATATGACGTAATACATTCTAATGTCTTTGTTTATTCATTATTCATCGCTGGTTATGTTCATACATTCTTTAAAACACAGTATCAAACACGCAATGGTCAATGAATTTTGTGGGTCCCGCCAAATATGGTCGGAGAAGAAAGATCGATGAAATGCATTGATAAATCTAATTGGCCGACTATACATTGTTCGAGAAACGTAATCGAGTTATGAATGAAAAATCATCGTGCACGTAATGCGATTTTATCTGTATCGATTAGGTAACTTTAACGAAAGTTTTTTTGGACCCAACATTTAGCTTATTTCTTTGTAAGTAAGTAATTATTCGTTTTTTATCTTCGGCTTAAATGTGTTCCTAACACATTTTATTTGATTTTATTGAAAGAAAAACATGATAATTTACTCATTTAGGAAGACTTTATATTCCTTACCCAAAACAATATTTACGCATTTATTTTCTTAATCCCTTCTCGAATCAAGTCTTTTTAAAAGTTGTGTCTACATTAAAATCCTTAAATCTCAAAATTTCGTGAAACAATTACAAGAATTACCAACGCCATTTTCGAATTATAATTGAATCGAATTGAATTGTAGACCCACCTTACGTTAACGCTTTATTTAATAACCACTTAACTACTGTCATTCCGCACACACCTGTCAAAAGATTTTGACAGATGCCATATTACCTTTAATTGAACGCGAATAAACAACTCGCTAAGTAGGATATTGGTTATGTAATAACGGATTTAATTGGTATTGTGCAGGGTAGGAACCACCTACACAAATTATGTACCTACTTTTTCATTTCAATAAGAGTTTATTTTTTACTAGTGGCCGCCCGCGACACCGTTCGCGTGGAAGTCAGTGTCCCGTGGGCATGAGAAGTTTTCCCGCGGTAAAAAGTACCCTATGTGTTATTCTGATGTAGTTATAACCTATTTTACTGTAAAGTTTCATCCAAATTCGTCCAGTAGTTTTTACGTGAAATAGTAACTAACAAACATCCCTCCATACATATAAACTTTCAAATTTATAATATTAGTAGGATTGTAACGTTAATAATAGTTTGTATGTTTGTGATCAATGCATATATCAACCATTGTCGGCAGCAGGATGTTAACTCCATGACAGCTCATAAAGGAAAAGTGTTATTTAAGAATAAGCTTGTGTCTTGTAATTACGTTTTCCTCTGGATCAAACCTAAGAAATTTTTAAAGAAAAATATTTCAGTTTATTTCATTTTAATGACAAAATCGTTAAATTTCGGAACGAAAGTTTTTTTTATTATGATGAATTTTACCCTAAAGTGATTCACAATTGGCTTTTAAAATCGCATAAAAATACCGACTAGTTAGACTAAATTCACTTAAATTGAAATAGATACCTAGTCTTGCATTTAACAAAAGGCTGTTATTTAGCATTTGTAAAATGACATTTGCGAAATTGTCTTCAAGATACCGTGCCCGTCCCATTAGAGGTTGCTCAATAAGAAAACTTAAACTCTCGATTTAGTAATTAATTAGAACTTATCTCCTAATCATCAATCACGAAATCTTGACGTCTGTTAAGTAACATTCGTCTAAATTATTTTGTGACTGATAAAGAACGAGCTTTGGCATTTTATTACTATTTGGTAATATCTTATCTAAAACATCTGTGAATGTTTGTCAAAATATTTTGTAAATTTCTTTTTCGAATCTGTCATGATCTGCTGCAAACTAATGATTGGAACTGACACGAAATTCAGCATTTTCTATAGAAAACATTGACAAAAAACATGCGTCGATCGTGCGATTTTATTCCGTAGCCGTGTATATCTAAAAGTATAAAGCGGTCTTTAGCAAAAACTCAGCAAACACTTTCTCCCACGGCCGCTGATCCTGTCTTCCGATAATTGCCATTACCGTCCATTAGAATTTAACTCGATATGATTAGAGACCATCACGACACGCCGTTTAAATTGTCATTGATCATTAATTTCAGGTCCGACTGGTCAGGGGGCTATTTCGTAACTTGCAGGCTGTGGTTTTAGATGACTTCCTTTTATGAAACAGCGTTTGTGATAGTGATACGAAGGCTTTTTTCTAGTACTTTTCTATCAGATACGGGCCAAAAATTAAATTAACTTCTCGTGTTACATAAAACTTATTTAAAAAAAAAAAATTAAAGTCAAACTATTTGTTAATAATATGCTGTGAATATGCAGTTTAAAAACTCTTAAGGCACGTTAAGAAATTACACAATGAAACAAGTGAATGAATTAAACAAAAGGCCAGCTTTATAGCACACCTCATATTTGTTCCAAAGCGTACCTAATTGCTAAGAAAGTGTTAACATAAGTTAGTTTATTACATTACCAATAACTTTATGAATAAGATTTTCATTCATACATTTTACCTTGTAGTTTTTTTTTTTTGTTAAAATGTATAACCAATAGAGATGCTTTCCTATATTTTAAGCGATTGGTAAGGGTTGAGTCAATTAAATGCGGTAGTCACAAGGACAACTTCCCTGTTGCATTTCTAATATGTGGAACCTATACCTACAGGATGTTCCAATTAAGTAAACATCTTTTATTTATTTAAAACTATAATGATAATTAATGGCTGGCATGTCTATTTTGAGTCATTTTGATTTTTATCATTATATTATTTCGGCATTTTTAAAGATCGTAACTATCAATATAATAAAAACTATTTGTACGTGACGGTACAAGAGCTACTGCTACAATGGGGGTCAATGACTTTTCGGATACAAAAAACTCGGACACCTTGGCAAAATTGTGGTTTTTCAATTTTAATATAATTTTTTTACAAAGGTGTCCGAGTTTTTTGTGTCCGAAAAGTCATCGACCATACAATGGTATGCCTCGTGAAAGAACCCAGGGAGTAAACAGTGAACAATGATTATATAGCACGTTTATATAGCAAAGACAATAAAACGCTACATTATATTCCCTCTTAACTATCCCTCCAAAAAAATAATTGCAAGCATGTATTCAAAAGTAGGTAATTACAAACTATCAGCCTCAACTTTGGCTTTTATCCAAATCTTCACACACGCTGTATAGAAGGTACCATTCCTCGACTCTCGTCTCGTGAGACTGCACCAAACAAATTCATGCGGACGAACATTAATTAACTTGAGACAACTCGGTACTATTATTATGCAAGATTTGTTACGTTTCCTTGCTTTCTTTTGTTTCTATTTCCTTTTCATAGAATCTTTGCAGTGAATCGCCCGCGCACGCCAACGGCGGAAACATAAAAGGATTAGAAATACTTCAGTCCTAGAGGACGTCGTAATATTTATTTGTGTATTATTATTATATATTGCATAGCAACGCGGACAATTGTTTTGGTTTTACTGTTGATAGGTTAAGTCTCAACAAATTTTAGCAATTATACAACAAAACAGCGTTTAAATATTCGTCTACAGAAAAAAAATACTCTAAATTACTTAAACATGTAAAGTTATCTCGGTACACTGTTAAATAAACTTTTTTCACAATAAAACCTAGACTCCACTTTCAATAGTTGGGGCGTGACAAGATAGCATCTTTCGCGGCAAGTCGGCAAAACAAATTAAAATAAATAAATAAGTAGTATCGCATTGAAAACGTTCTGAATGGCCCATGGGACAACATTAAGGGCAATTACCAGATGTCAGTGCGAGTTTGTATCGCGAACCAAGAGTTATGGGAAACATCTTGTAGCTTGGTACCTATATGTAGGTATAAGTATTTTCGATAAAGGCAACCTTAACAGGAATACTTATGTTTGTGGATACAGGCACGCAGATTATTTTTAATCCTTATTATGTTTAAAATATTGTTGTTCTTTAAGGAATTTGTTTTTATTTTGTCCACCTTCGACTAAGAAGTATCAGTGAACTCCACATTCCGTGTTCTAGTTAAACTCTTTTGATTTACGCTTTCCAAGTTACAAAAGCCACTTGAAGACCTTCTGCTTATATTAACCAATATCAATTCACAATTACCTCAATGGCGCGCGAAACTGTTGGCGCCAATCCCGCCCGCGGCCACGGCAGCCATTGCAAATAGTTCGCGCATGCGCATACCTACGCACATATCAATATCACCCGCGATATTTGACAAATATAATATCAACAGCCTATAATTACAGAAAAATGATAGCACCAACATAACAGGCTGCATTCTTGAGGCTATACAAAATTGTTCAACATTACCTGCATCTCGAAATAGCTTTGAATCCAGTATTGCTGTAATAAAAGTAATTTACGATGATCTCGCGATGATTGCACATAAATTAAAGTACATAGGTATCCTTTGAATAATAATGGAAGAATGCATAAAGTAGATAAATTGACAGACGAATAATGGTCTTATGTAGCTAGATCATCCTACTATCCTACTAATATTATAAATGTGTGAGTTTGTAAGTACCTATGGATGGACGGACTGGACGGATTTGGATGAAACTTTACAGTAGGTAATATAGGTTTTATAACTATCAGATTAACATATAGGGTACTTTTTACCGCGGGAAAACTTCTCATTCCCACGGGAAACCGACTTCCACGGAAATGGTGTCGCGGGCGGCAACTAGTTTTAAATATCCTTCCTAAGATTGTTTAGTTAGCGGGCGGCAACTAGTTTTAAATATCCTTCCTAAGATTGTTTAGTTAGAGACTTTTGACTCTAGGGTTTCTAAACAAAAATAATATTTTAGTCAATTGCATACAGAAAAGCAAACAACAGAAGTGAGTCAGAACTGGGCGGATTTGGATGAAACTTTACAGTTATATAGGTTTTACATCAAAATAACACAAAGGGTACTTTTTACCGCGGGAAAACTTCTCATTCCCACGGGAAACCGACTTCCACGGAAATGGTGTAGCGGGCGGCAACTAGTTTTAAATATCCTTCCTAAGATTGTTTAGTTAGAGACTTTTGACTCTAGGGTTTCTAAACAAAAATAATAGTTTAGTCAATTGCATACAGAAGTGAGTCAGAAAGCTGAAACCGCACTTGTCTAGTTCATTAAATGCCCATGAAAAAGTTAAAAAAATCAAAGTAATGCGCTAAATTTTAAAGTTAATGCGAGTAGTAGGTAAGGACTAAATCTACTAAACATTTACTTTGAGCAAGTTCATGTAGTGTCGTTGAAAGGGATACATGTAAATATGTTATCTTATCAAGAATGCACTTGAAAACTTGCTTCTAAAAGCTCTGTCGCTTTTACAATTTTACTAACATAATAGCTTCACTTTAGACACTGACATTAAGTGATACCTTCATTACATAAATCGCACAATGCGATCACTTGCCGAACTAAAAGCTAATAATAAAGATGTTTCTTACCACGATGTGTCCACTTATGACATCTGAATAGCCTAGCTGTCATACTGACTGCTTGTAAGTAAGACATATTGTCCAATTGCAAACGTCATTCCCGCGGGCTAAAGCAAACAGCACTCTAAGGCCTAAGTGGTTAATGTTAGTTTTATTAAAGTTTCAAAATGCATTCTGTAGGCTCGAGTTTAAGATAAGATCGATGCATCTTAATTGCGCAAGAGACGACATTCGGCGGTGGACAGAATCGATGATCTGATATCGATTCTGTTATTTCGTAATTCATCGTTCAGTAATCAATGTGTAAAGCCCTCTGGAACCGGTTACCTCGGAAGTGCAGGAATATTGAAGTCTCATCCATCAACTTTGAAAAAGCCGTCATTATAATTTCAACCGACAGAAAACATCGTAAAAATGACGTTTTTTACAAGATGTTGAATCGATCCAATTTAAACTTTATTCTTCTCATGTGCGGTGCTGGGGTGGTCTGATGCAAATTTTATTCAAATTGATCCAGTATTTTTTCAAATTTCATCGGTATGATGGAAACGTCGTCGGGTGGGTCTTTAATGGTATGATTGCTTTTATTGTTTAACATTAAAGGGGTTTAGTTGTCTCATATGCGTCTTAAAATATTGTGAAAATATTTAAAAATTTAGCTGTTTTTTAATAGTTGTCTTTATTGTTAGTCATGCATAAAAATAAATGAAGATATTATTTTAATGTTATTTTATTAGTGTATGATAATACCTACTTACTCGTAGGTGCCTGTAAAGTGATGAAAGTAAGCTCTAGACACATTTAAAGTTTTATAGCCTAAACTCAATAACCTTTACTAGCTACTGTAACCACATACAAACGCATTCTGAAGACAATTTGCACTTATAGCGCCACAAGACAATACAGCAGTAGTAAAATTTCTTCTGTATTGTTTATTTTTGCATTCAAATGAAAGACTTTATCTATACAGTCAGAAACCTAGGTTTATATACAAATATACATATAAGAAGTACCTAAAACTCTATTTTAATCTAACAAAGATAACGGTTACTGTAAGAATTACATCAATTATTTTATTTTTGAAATTTTTAATCAGTATTTACTAAATAAAATAACAAATATGCGATTAAGAATTGAAAACTGGTCGTCAGACCATATTAATTTTCAGGTTTTTTTGTATTTTATTCATATTATATACTTATTTTATAAATTTTTGGTATTTCTTCAATAAAAAAATATCTCTTTTGAAATATTTACTTACTTTTGGCTTGTTGTTTTTATTCCATACCTATATTTCTTTTTTTAATGTCAGTATAAGCTGCCAGTGTTTCCATAGACAATATAACTAGTTCACTGCTATAACAACCCCATCTTTATTATTCGACCGACGCGACTTTTGGTCGCTACGTGTGAAATTCTTCGCTTGGAAATGCGAAATGCTTTATTTGTTCGTCTTTTCTAGTTTCCTTTGACTGTGAGAACATTCAGAATGGATTCAGACAAATAAATTTGCATACAGGATGCTAATTGAGTATTCGCAAGTAATAAATGTCTTGAACCAAGAAAAATAAAAAAGCTTTGGAACATTATTGAGTCTAGAGATGGCCTTTTTGTTTGTTTTTGAAGTTTAAAGTACTTACAAGACTGTTGTACTGACTCAAGAATCCGCCTCTACTTATAAACTACTTATATCTATTTATCAAGTGTAATTATTATATTTCAAAGTAAGGTACCTTTATTAAAAAAAACCGTAAACTATAAGAACACTAACATAATAAAGATTATGATTATGACAAAACTTGGTTGATGCATTTTTTTAATAAACTGTTACGCGACCTAGACAATGCATCCATTAATAACGTAATGTCCATTAACATAAGTAGGTTAAATTTTAACTTTAACAATATAATCTAACCATTATTACCTAATAGGCAGTATCTTAAATACCATCGTCTGATTTAAGTACCGAGATACTGTGAGCAGTTTATGAATTTTTATAGTTTTTACATATTTGGTAGGTTAAGTCACTGGAAACACGAGGGAATTTTTTTAATATTGTTCAGTTACACCAAAAACATATTCATTACTTTTTAAACAAGAAACCTGTTTTTACAGCTGATAAAGAGTTTAGATATTAATAACATATGTCTTGTATAGAGGCAGTTCTTTTAAGCAAACATAACTCATACATACCTACTAATTAACACCAAAATTCAGGTTACACAAAAATAACCACATTCGATCTGTATTATTTATCTTTCTATTAATCCATCAATCACACGAACCTGTCAAATAACACATGCAAACATCACATAACCGCTAGTAGCTACTGTCTTCACTTTCACTGGCTGGCTTGAGGTCAAGTTTATATGACTTCCGATTAGCACACAATGTGGGACGGACGGAACCGCGTGTGACGTATGTGTCTATGACGTCACGGAGATATGCCGGCAGTGAATGTGTTAACAATTTGTGAAATTCCTCGAATTGGACAAACAGTTTCTAATCATTTAAAATTAAAGACTATACTCTTTCTGTGTATACAAAAACTTCTATAGCTAAAAAACAACTGCAAAAAGTTCATAACATAACAATGTTATCTTAATTCCGACTGACTCATGAGTTTGATTGTAAATATTTTTCTCGGTCATCACATAAAATATTTCAACAGCACACATGCATTTTATCCAATGTGTTCAAGTAGCTCCAGACAACCGAATTGCTTTTGAGAAATTAACTCTTTTTGGTAAACCAGAGCTTTTGCAGAGCAATGTTTTGATCATGCTAATTTTCCTCGTGATTTGTATCTATAATAATGATACTGTTTCAAAAATACGCTGCTAAGAATTAAACCCTTACGTGCATTATTTCTTTAACAGTAGGTATATTCATTGCGTTTAATATCAATTAAAAAATTATACTTAAATGTAAATATTGTTTAGTTTTTAGTTCTTTTATTCTTACGTGTTTATGTTTTTAAAGATTTTATACGTAGTCGAGAAAACACAGATCGTCGTTTATTTTGTATTTCATGAGTGCCATATTTCATATTATATATTTCATGAGTGCCATAGAACCATCCGTCGCAATAACGACTCTCAATAAAAACTTTGACGAAACAGTCGCACCTTCACTTGAAAACTTGTTAAATTATATAAGTTTATTTTAACAACAACATTTCACGATTATTTAATCAAAAATAACAATCATTCGAATAAATTACAGAACCTTATACAGTTATTTGGGTATGAAAATTATCACTTAAAGTAAATGACGGATGCGCATAATAATTTAAAGTTCACGACAAGTGCACTGAGCTACGGTCTGTTGTGATTTCGAACCAAAATATGTAAACAAAACAAATATAGTTTTTACATCTTTCCTTTCTTCTTCAACATTACAACCGTTGAAGACACCGATTAAATAATCGATGAAACTAAAAACAGTTCAAAATTTTTGATAATAATTTAATACCTAATTGGATACTAGGTACTTACATTTTTAATTTTTTGTAGAAGAGTTTAATATTTTGGTACATATTAGGACAAATATAAGCAATTTTTTCAGTTGTTGATATGTTTTGCAACAAACATTCGTATACAATATACATCAATCAGACACACCTTAAAAGACAGCTCGAAGAATGCGCACGCGACGCTACCGCGCACAGTTACTACCTAATTGCTGTGAAACCAGAAAAGTATAATTTCAATCTTAGAGGTATTTGCGGATTAAGTAATAATTGTTCTTGCCCATTTCGACAACACGTAATTATATGTAAGAATTACGACTTTCTCGCATTTACAAGAAGAAAATCATAATGCCAATAATTTACTGTTAGTAATTTTATGTAATACTGTTCGCGTGGAGGTCGGTTTCCCGTGGGAATGAGAAGTTTTCCAGCGGTAAAAGTTCCCTATGTGTAATTCTGATAACCTATATTACTGTAAAGTTTCATTAAAATCCGTCCAGAAGTTATTACAGAAAGAGTAACAAACATCCTTCCATACATACTCACAAACATTCACTTTTTATAATATTAGTAGGATAATTTATTTCGTTGAAACCATATCATGGATTGATTTAATCAATTATTTATTTATCTTTTTAGACTTGAATTTGAATTTAAAAACAATTCTTAGAATACAGTTCCAATCAGCATCAAACTACTATTGATGGTCTGTAACCTGAATGTCGTTCGGGTCCGAGTTTAGGACACGTCACCTGTCAATGTGACAGTGACAGACGCACTAACGAACTTCAATCGAAAACGGATCTACCAGAATGCTGCAGCCGGTGACCTGCTAAATCCCTCTAAAGGTAATATGCTATTTTGTTGTTTAGGTAAACTTCTTGTTTACGAACCAGGAATAACTGAGTTTCAACAAGTCTTGGAAAACTTTTTTTATCAAGAGCCATCAAGATAGCTTGGGCATTTTAGAATGAGATAACTTTCAAAATAAAGCAATAAAAAACATTAAAACGGCTTTAGGGAGCTTCACGCAGAAAGTCAGACTTATTTAACCAATCTCAAAAAAGCACGTCTGTGTCTTTCCTACATGTCGAAGACTCATTTGATTTTACTTCTTCTTTAATTGTGATGAACTCTATGTGACTTCAATGAGTTATATTCGCACATCACCACTTTATTTGAATCACTTTTTAAACAACGGAATAACTGTATAAAAGACCTGCTCTGCTTATTTAACAGGTAATTAATCAAGATCCTAGGGAAGTGGAAAATTTTGAGTGGCAGATTTGTTCATAGAAAAATATAATGGTACAATACGTTTCGCAATGTAAGTCGTAAATGTTCCGGTAGCCAGAATTCTAGGTCAGGTGTTGCTGGTTTCAGGTTCGCAGATCGCCAATTTCCGAGAAAGATATATTGTGTTCGATACAGTGTTTTGTTTATCATCAAAACATCAACGTACTTACAAATACACATGTGAGTTGAAATAGATTTTATTGAAATAAACTCAAACCCAAAACAAGTGCAAGTCTTTGAAAGCGAATTTTCTTTAGATTTTTTCGGAAGTGTAGGAAAATGGAAATGACATAAAGACAATATACTTAGGCCCAATTGCAGGGAACGTTTTAACCTCGGGTTAGCTAACTCAGATTTAAATGGCGCCAACAACGATTGTAATAAGAAGTAGTTACAATCGATGGTGGCGCCATTTAAACCTGAGTTAGCTAATCCGAAGCTAACCCAAGGTAAAAACGTTCCCTGCAATTGGGCCTTAGTATTTGTTTGTTACATTTTTAAACATATACCTTCTACCAAACTGGTTTACCTCCATAAAAAAATTTCTAACAAAAGTAGTAGGGACATATAAAACTTTTAGCACCATCATCAAAATACTGCTAAAAATACACGGTTAATAAGCTGTCCTACAAAATCATTTAAATTTACAACTGTCCGTAATGTAGGTATAGAGTTATAACCACCACAATAAAAGGTTCATTGTACCTACCCACACATATCTGTCCATGTATTTGACGATTCCTGCGTTATCTAACAGGTACTCACACTTATTACTAGAAATATACAGCCATGATAAATAAGACGTAGAATTAATTGCTTCCTATACGACTCTACTAAATAAATCAAATCGAATATTAAACTGTCAATATGTACACACCTTAACGCACTTGAGTTTTTACAGAACCTCCTAGAGGTTTATAAACTTGTCGATTTGAATAGCATTCAAATGTTATTTATGAATTTGTTTTTAATTGGATATTTGTAAAATAAAATTATACACCGCAAAGCATGTATAACGAAAACTTTACTAGAAAATTTATTTCCCAAAAGTTAAGGGAAAACAATATGTTCGACAGTGCTATTTAAAACATAGATAAGTTTTATTTCCTCTGCAAAACAAATTCTTACACTAAAGGTTATAAATATAGACACAAAACAAAGAAAATCTTTTTAAGTAAGTAATAATATAAAAATATAATCATAACTTCTGTCGGAGTGCCTCATTGTAAGTTTTTTTTATTTTTTAAATGTATGTACATTTTACACTTACCTAACAACAAAAAATATAATAAAACATTATGTCTAGAACAAACGTACAATGGCACAGCTTATTTCAAAATGAAATTTCTTCCAGCTAGCCAATTTTATTTTTCTCTGTTTCAGAATAAAGTGTTTACCTTCTTACAATATAAATAGATGTTATTCATTATAATAATATTATGAAGAGGTAAGTTTTTTAATTTGGATGTAATGGGTAAGCTTCCAGAGATTTACTAGACTTAATTTTTTTCCATTTTTTTATGACTTTTATACATAAACATTTATTGTTGTTTTAGTTTGTTTGAAAAGGTTAAAAGTAATCCAGTACCTTCCTTAAAACAAAATCTTTTTACATCTTAAAAACGTTTTCATGTAAGAATTTAGCAGCGACCGTTAAGGTAGCTGCATTTATTTTGCCACCTAAAATTCCGTCAGTACAGTATAAGGCGATGTGCAATTAATGGCTATGTATTTGTACTTTAATCAACGAGAAACATGTTGTGTGGTATGACAAAAACAATATTGTAATAACAACGTAATATGTAGAAATTATTGTGTTTTGTTTTAATAATAATAATAATATTATAATAATCTCCAGACTGACACACACCAACTGTATGGCTCTAAACTAAGCAAACCTTGTACTATAGGAACCACACAATGGACTAGGAGAGAACCTAGTTACACCTTGTGACTTATTTATAAATTAAGTTAGGTAAACAAAAAAAACTTTGTTTTTAATTTATTTCCTTGTACTTAACGTTTATTTCCACTTAAATGATAAAGATGATCGCTACTGTGATCCCACGTTTGAATCTATTAGTTTATTACTATGGAAAAAACAATAAACTAACTTAGAAATCAACATCATCAAAATTATGTTCTTGGAAAACGTTTAGTTATGAAAGAGTCATGATTTTTAGGTAAAAAAAGTTTTAAAAGAACTTACTTAAGTGGCGACTAAATTGACAATAATAAAAAGAAGCTTCGTCCAACTGGTACAGAAGCCTAATCACGAATAAAAAGTAAGACTATCAGAAAGAAAAAGTAGCTTGGCGTCATCGTACAAGTCAAATGTACGTAAAAGTAACAAAATTTTGCGCTTACCAGTATTTTTCACAATTTATGAACGTATTAATAAGACTTATCGCTTTATCGTCAACGTCCGTTTTCGTATGGAGAGCTCGACACGTTAGTTTTACGATTTCTAAAATATTCGTGATTGAGGTACTACTGCAATTACTGACATGAGACTTCCCATGGCCAATGTCCAGAATGCACTTCAAATGCATTCGCTGATGCCAATTTTCTAGACTTATCAAAAGGTCATCTTGTTTCTAAATATTTAGAAAGGAAACCCACGTGGCCCACAAGGAAAAATACTAAAGCGTAGTCGTCTTAAATCCAGCACATGTTTACTAACATCAAATATACTGGTAGCTATAGCAGCCAACTACGCTCCATTTCAATTTGCTTGATTTATGGATGTTTTGAAAAGCAAAACAACCGACTTACATAACAGTTTCTGTACAGTTCAACCAAAAGTACAAGAAAATTAAAATAATAAGCTTTAATGATAAACGAGAGAAAAGTAAAATTTTAAGTGTAAAAGCTTTACATAGGTACCTATTACGTACCACGGAATTCTTCACGAAGGTACCGGATGAGAATAAACGAAAATATTTAAAAAAACTTTGTTGAAAACAAAATAGGGACGTCGTCAGTTTCCGCAAAGTAATAACTCTTGGGGGAAGTAGGTAGATTTTCGTATCTACGCAAATCACAATCAGATTGATCCCTTGCCAAATTCGCGAACAGACGTAATTTTCTAACAAAAAACGGTACCTATTAAAACACATGTATGGGACATTCCTGGGATTCCGTGCATATTATTCACATTCACATTCCGTAAATATCATTATGATAATACCGCATTTGAATGGGCCCATCAACTTGTGCAAGTCACCTTGCATGCTAACCTGGCGCCATCTAAACTATATGCAAAAATGTCATATGTCAGTGTCAAGCGATCGTGAGTCTTGTCACTCAGGAAATAATGATCACAAATTGGCTACCGTAGTCGTAACAAGAAGTCTGAGTTTGACGTTGAATAGTTTATTTTTGTTAACAAAATATATGTATACATATTTACATGCATGTCTTCAGAAGAACGTTTTAATCTTGAAAGAAATAGTCAATAAAGTGGTAAAGTTATTTCTTTAGAATAACTTTTGAACGATACAGGGTCCGGCTATTTGCTTAAAAATAAAGTTTGAGGTAAAAGGCAAAACAGAAACTATATGAAAAGACTAGGGAAAGAAATATAAAGAGAAAACTGCCGACAGTTTATTTACCCTTATCACCGAAACCACCCTTTAAGTACCAGCTATAATTAATATTTTAATCTTAATTATCTAAAAGCTTCGACATAAACTTAAACAAAACGTAACTTTCGCTACAATGAACAGTTAATTATCGTAACTTTTTAATGCGGACAATTATAAATCTACAATACACCGCCTGGAATATTGGCGTAAAAAACTGGCTTCATCAAAAATAAATGAAACCTAACTCGTTTTTGTCTTGATCAAAGATTAGTAACGTGGGAAGTATATTGATTGCTACGATAGAAATGCTATTATGGGCACAACATAAACTTTTCACACTTCGGTGAAATCTGCTAAGTAATAAATTATGTCAAAACGTTAAAACCATTAATTTTGGTCCTCATGTTACTAATGTGTGAGTGTAAGATTGAGTCAACTTTAGAGCAAGATATAATCTGATTGATAGAAAGTGTTGAGTTCTGTTTGAATTTATTTGAAAAGATTAGAGTCAATAAGAAAACTTAGATCAAATTTATAGCTGATCAAAAAATATACCCTACTTTGTGACGGATAGTTTTTATTGGCTTTGCGTAAAAAACTGTAGGTAGCCCATGTTATAGAATTATGAACATTATGATATTAGAATTATGCATTTGAATTTTAATAGATAAACCGACTACAGGAGCAACAGTTATTCACAAAGTAGGCACATTACTTCTTAGTAAGCCGTAAGCAGATAAAATCTTCAACGTATGTAATTTTCTAAGCTCCCGTCAGGATTCTGTGTAACGCCAGTAGGTGAATTATATAAACAGCTAGGTGACACGGGTGTATAGCAACTTGCAAAATGAGTATTAGCATAATATGAATGATCTTGTATCGAGATCAAGTACTATTAGTACCCAGTAATATTATTAAGCGTAAGAGTCATCAGTTATGTCTAGGTTAAGTAAATTGGGGCGTAGAATTCCTAAAGGTGGCAATTTATGTAAAAGACAATAGGCATGATGACAGATTTTGAAAAACTGTTGTATCATATTCAGAAATATATACTTATTGTAAAAAATATCATATTTCGGAAAAAAGCATGATTTATATGAAAAAAATCAATTTAAAATTTTATGTTTAAAATTCCCACCAAAACGCTCCAAAGTATCATGGCGTCGATTTTGACGTCACGTTAGATCACTTGTTTACTCTAACGCAGTGTTACCAACTCTCAAAAATATTTATCCCTAAACCTATTACAAAAAAACCCCCTAAAATTTCCTCAATTATTTGAAAATTCCCCTAAAAATATAATTCATAAAATTTTTATATAACTATAAAAAAAAAATTAAAGTAATATTTCTTAATTTTCTCTGTTTATAAATTATCTAATACGTTATAAATTATATCATTTTCTTCTGAAAAAGAACCCTAAAAATACCCCTAAACAAATAAAAACACTAAAAAAAATCCCATCCCACTAATTTACCCCCTAAATTTGGGAGGAAAATCCCTAAGTTGGGAACCATGCTCTAACGTGACGTCATTCGCTCTGATTGGCGTTCAGAATATCATGGCGGACTGTAGTATTTTGTAGATTTATTTTTTAAAAATATTAATTAATCTCGCTTTAATTATAATAATACCTTGTTATTTTTTAATATTTTATTTACGTTTCATTAGATGGTAGCATAATTTTTGTGTATTTTATTCACAGTCATCATGCCTATTATGTAATTGTTAAAATAATATCTACTAGTAATCCGTCGCTAGCTTGTTTTAGATAAAATGTAGCTTTGCGTTAATTTAGTTACAAATGGTTAAGTTTATTCACTATTGTAGGCAGTGTGGTGCTGGTTACCTAAAAAAGTTACCTACTTATGAGACGGGAATAAACTTCAATACGGATACGTTTTTTATTAACTCTTTTTTAATTGTTTCATCAACTCTCCATCCTTTTATCACCGATATTTATTTCTTAATGTTATTTGTTTTCAATCTCAAATAAAACTGCTTTTTTAAAGCGTGAAAGTGAAATTTATAGCGTGATTATTAAAGGTTTCACTCACATTATTATTATGTATAGGATTTTATTAGATGTGGGTATATGTACTGAAGGTGTTATGTTATTTATTATTTAAATTAAGCAACGTTTTAACACTGTTTTTTCTTTAGTGGCTTTCGAAGTCTAACTTTTGTATTGTAGATATGGGATTATGATTATCCTCATTAATTTTGTAAAAAATAATTACTTGCGTTTTTGTATTTAATCAATATTGTATAGACATTTTAGAAAATGACTAAGGTCAATATCAAGCTAGGGTGTAAATAAAAGAGGTTTGATCCATATAAATAGGTTTATTATTTCTCTCGAGAATCATCCTGTACAGTTAATACATAGTGAAATCAGACGATACCATAACTTTTAACATTCATATTTGGAAAGAAAACCAAAATCTTATATCCACGTACGAATGCCGCCTAATCTGATACAATATCTCGGCATATTATTTTCTAGACCTCAAATATCTTATCGTCAGGTAGTGTACCTGTCTCCCCCCACACATCCCCAGTCATATGCTAACAGAATTATCTAAACAAGGCTGATACCCTCGTCTGGTTTGCTGAGCCCGTTAGTCCAGACTTGTTTATAAATGTAGGAACCTTATTGCATCTGCATTATACGGTAACATTGGATGTTTTGGTGGATAAGGTGAAAATTTGCTACAAATGAAAGATACAAGTTTTTTCTTTAAGAATAGAAACAAATTTTATTCAATATGCTGTGAACTTTTACCTAAAAATCAATTTGATATCCTTAAATATTTAAAGCTTCAAACAATTCAAAAATAAACAGTAAACCATACAACAGAAATAAACCCACCCTAACCTTTACCATACCACACATGTACCTAGTAAGAGAGTGTTAGCAGAAAAATGTCATACACATCCGTTGATATTATGAATATTACAGTAACTTAGTTTCAAGCTGCCTATAGTTGAGACTTTAAGTTTTGCATTTAAAACGCTAATTTATTAATTTTGAAGTTAGAGATACTGGAAAAACTGCTCGGAGACCCGCGTTCCTTTTACCCGCCTACAGTTCATTCCCAACATACCAAACTACACATATAAAGATTTCCAATCGATTTCCCTCTTTACAAATTTTAGTACGGATATTTTTAAATTATTGATAAAGATATCATTTGTAAAAATACAAATGACCCTAAAGCTGTTTATCTTTTGTTTCACTGTAAAGTTTCGCAGGCATGTTTTTAGGGTTCTGTACTTCAAAAGAGTACCTACCTTTATAGAATTTCTCCGTCTAACTGTTCAGTCCACGTTTCTCTGACACGGCCTTTTTACTCAGGAGTCAGTAGTAATCAAAGTCGTAATTAATATCATACTCAAGAATAAAATAAAGCTTTTTAACAACTTACATGTAAATTAAACTATCCAAAAACTGAAACTTTGTATTTTTTTTTAATAAAAAAAAAACAATTTCGAACGTTTTTTAAGTTTTGTAAACCTGATGGATAAATAATTGACCCACCAATTATTTGCACCTCTGTGCGCGATTCTTCTCACACTTGGCCATTTTTAAGTAGGTAGGCAATCATCTTTGGCACAACCCAGATCACAATGACCCAATAAGATTTAAAACTGAGATAGTATATTTAATATTTTGGTCAATATTTTAATTGACGATATTTACATTTTACGTACAAAGTGTAATATTATGGAAAGGTGTCATATTTTGCAAATATAACGCATGTATGTCGTATTTTGCAAATACAACGTCTGTTACGTGACTAAATAGTTAATATGCAAAATAAATTATAGAGGTGTCTATCTAAAAACGAAACAGCTTCTCATTCAGTAATAAACGGATAAATTAAAATATTATACTTATTCTATTCATACTTTTTCAAACTAATATTTTACAAATTAAAGATAAAATTTAGGTAGGACAGTTTCTGTTTCGATACTTAGTATTTGAAAAGTTTTAAGAAGAGAAATAAGGAAACAGATCCCCAATGAAGACGGGGTACTATCGTTACGCTACTAGTTGGTGAAAAGCCTTCAATTTACAAGTGTGTTAATCTTAAATTACCGGTGATATTAATTTTAATCGCTTTTCAATCCCACAAGTGATTAACCTATATGAAAGAAACTAACCTCTGAAGTGTCAAAGTGTTATCAACGGACGCCTTCCCACCTGATCCTAGGTAATTACCTGTAAGTTATTTCCTGTCTGCTTGAGACAAGCTCTGAAAAGGATACATTTATCACACCTTGTAAACCTGTGTCTTCTATGTAACAGGCGGGTTCAATGTTTCTTGAAGCTAGGTACCCCACGGTGTGTGAAACTACGCCCAATATACTTCAATATACTTTAGCCTTTATACCTAAAGTGCACTTAAAGTATATTCGTTGTTCAAAGTTCCGCGCAACGGCTCAAAACTCCTTTTTATAAAAAAAGTATTATTTGTTCTTTTTTTCTAGTAAAGGTACCTACTGCAAGCTGACGTAACAGATATTGATCCCCTTAAAGCTTATGTCATTATCTGCAGTTATCAGCCTATAGGAATTAAAAAGCAGATAAAGATGTTTTTTCTTTAAAAGATTATTGAGATCCACAATAATCTTTATTTCAAAGCTATAAGCGTATTTATCAAAAATATATATAAAATAATTTCCATCTAGATTATTTCAAAGAAGTAAATAGGTACTCTCATATTTTCGATGACTAAGGATAATAGCGCTTATACAGAGTGTTATATTGTAATACAAACTTTATCTTTACACTTAAAATGTTGCTAGACCCTCGATTAAACATACTCTATATTTCTACTATCATAGGTTCCTACAGACATACCAACATGCTAAGCCACCCACTATCCTGATTCTATTTATTTATAGTTATCTACTAAAGCAACATTAAGAAGCAGCCGGTTCCTAATGCGCTTTTAAGTAATACACATAAAATCAAAAATAAATACTAACTTGCACAATTTGTACATATTAATGATATCAAACAAGATGTCAATTACTATAAAATGTTAAAAGTATTCATAATTGACACTATTAGCGTTGGTTTATGAGCCATAAAAATTATAATTATAAGCATAAAAGTTAAGTAACTTGTTAGTTTTCTAAGCACCTACTGCAACCGAGTGGATAGAAAAGCTGGATTTTATGAGCTGGTGAAACGTTGAAGGAAAATGAGATAAGAATATTTAAAAGTATAAGAATTTAAAATAAGCTTTTTAAATCTCTCTCCCTTTCGATGTTAAAAAAGTGTAGCAATTCCTCCATCCGTGTCTTCTTGTCCTTGTACATGCATCTGCTAACTCCTTCAAACTGTGTAGCGAATTAGTGTGTGGATTTTATATGTACGTGTTAAGTAGGGCATCACCCTCTGAACACTTGGTCGGATCTTTTTTCCGATTGGTCCGATTTATCCTATCTGTAAACTTGGTTCGACTGCTGAGTTCGACTGATCATATGACATGAACTTTTCTTTTCCATAGGTCCTATTGATCGAACAAACTGGAATCATAAATTCGTAAAGTTAAAGTAACGACCTACTTAAGAAATGTTTGTTCATGTCTAGATACTTAGATAGTAAATTTTTGTCTTCGAATATGTGCCCATACCTGCCTAATAGATGAGATCCTTCAGCCTTACTCCTGCGTATTATCTACAATACATCTGCTAAAGGTTTTTTCCACCGTGATATAGCCAGTTTATAGGTATCATGGAAATTTTTGTTAGACAGGAAATTGATGAACATATTTTTTTCTTCGTCCTACGCCACTCATCCCAACCACGAAACCCACAGTTGCCGATCACGAAGGTTCATTCATGATTCAATTGTCTGACACGGTCTTCCATCCAATTAGGAACCGTTTGTGAAGAAATAATTTTTGACCTACTCGGGCGTGTCAGATATGGATGATTCATGTCCTACGTATTTTTAAACATGTACGTTTGTTAATCTGATGGTTTCCATTATGAAAATTCTCGTACGTAAGGGCTGAAAATGTAAAAAATAAACTTTTAATAGAGCACGTGACCTTTTTAGGGAATGTTTAGTAGACCTAAAACAACGCTCTTATACAATAATCTGGAGGGATTTACATAATCTGACAATAAAATTGAACTGAATTATATGAAATTATTGAATTAATCGGGCCGGCCACTTACAACAAGGCTCATAATTGGTGGAAGTGCTTAACCGGGTACAAGGTATCCCCCAGTATGTTAATCTGCCGCGCTTGAGTAAATCCAGAAATCCTCTCTTTGGCTCCCCTACTATTATTCGCTTAAAAAGTTTTAACAGACACTCTCACAGATCAAGAGCTTCTTATTTCTGTGGATTCTAATTTCTACACTCACTTTCTAACAATGTAAGTAGTTGCTTAGTAAATTAGACTTGGCTAGTCCGTACTTACGGAACTTACGGAAGTCAAACGGATACTCAGAACAAACACCTACTTATGTTAGACCGTAACATGAAAATGCTAAAACATGTAAACAAAGTAATAAGACGGGCAATATAAACTCGGGAAGTAATCTCCAAGTGTGGGATATTTGCAAGTAAATTCTTCTTTAGCACGTATATTACCATTTTACAGGAGATTTCACTTTCGTTATTTGCTAGTACCTACTGTATGAATAGCTTCATTAGTAGTGTTGGTAATTTTGTTAAACGTCAAGTAATGTATGAAATTTGAATAAATTGTAAAATTGCAATCAAATGTTGGGAAAGTGTTGTGCTAGCGTAGCTTCCGCATTAAATAAAGAAAGTATCTAGTTATTGCACCTACTGAATAATAAATACAAGCTCTTCATAACACCCTTGCACCTTTACTTTGTTGAAGACGTTAAACGGTAGTTCATTTAAAGTCAAAATTTGTACCTAACTAAACAGGAAATAGCAACAGAACAAACCAAAAAATCAGTGCCACCTCTGACATTAAGGAATTGGTAGTAGTAAAATGACACTCATTGTTTGAGCTAGTCGACACTTTCTTTATCAGACTTTTGGTTTAGGTAATCGGACATTATCTCATTGCATATGATATATTTAAGCGTAGATAATACTAGATTTCGTTTTATTAGATAAACGTCTAAATACCTACTAATTTCAGACTTAAATTTTGTTTAAAAATATAACAATTAGATCACTTTTTGCCTAACGAGGAATATAAATTTAATTAGGAATTTATTTTTAATTTAATTTTAATTTAACGAGGAATTTAAATTTAAAAGCTGCTGTAAAACGAATGTAATTATATATTCAAGGTGATAATTCTGTAAATTAAACACGGTTTTTACAAATTATTAAATTTTTATTTACATAATCTTCATTGTTTAGTTCAGAAGAAAACTATTAAAGTTCAATATATAATTAACAAAAAATGTTTCATAAAACAAATATCCAAGTGTATACAGAAATATAAATTGTGTTAGGTGATATACATTACAAATTAGGATGATGCAAATATAGTGTTGGTGTTAAGTCAAATTTTAATTTTGATAAATTATATAAAAAATAAGTGTTTTCATGTTATTTAAATCAGTTTGCCAATTGTTACAAAAAACTGTTTTGAAATAATATTCATTTTGGAATATATACCTAAACGCTAAACTGCTGTACCTAAGTTTAGGTAACACCGGTAACACCTAAGTATAAATCTTACATATTTTCTACACAATAATTACAGTCTTCTTCTACAATATAGTTATTTTACAGGAACTTCTATTAATAGGAATACTTGATTTAAATAAATAACATTTAAGTACCTACTATTTCTATTATTAAGATAATAAGGACACTTTATTGATATAACTTATTGCTATTCACCAAAATGCCTCCTAATTTTTTAACTCTTTTATTTATAGATATTTTTCGTATTCTACAGATTTATTTACATCATTTCTGTTAAAACGTCAATCCCAAAAAAAGTTTCCATCGCGTCAAAACCGTCAATCCACATCAACGTATTGCCGAAACAAGACACAAGTATCTTGATATCCTTGCTTAGAGTATTCTCCATTGAGAATCCAGACAGATATCGAAGTTACTCCAATCATGGAGTTAGAATGAGACTCAAAAATACCTTCACACAGGTATCATATGCTGAGGGATGGTCGTTTCTTTCTGACTGTCTTGTTGCTAAGCCCAAGAATAGAGCCAATTACCTGTAACAAGAAAAACATTTGAAATGGCGAAATCCAAGACAAATCAGACTTATTGACTGCTGTGCTAATGTTATCTTTACATCTTTACCATAGGCAAACAAAAATAAAATGCAGAAAAAATCTAAAAATAGAAGCAAATAAAAGTTCTAAGGTTTAACTTACTTTGGACACGGAGTATGCAGCAAGTTTCCTTTTAGGTGAAGGTAATAATAACGCCAGCGTTCTAGCTTCCCTTATCAACGCATGGAAGGCTAGAGCTGCCCCCGCGCAGGATTCTGCAGCTGTGACTTCGTAGAACTGGCAGCCATAACGAAGAGACAACTCCTGACCCTCTTCTGCTCTGACCACCCTACGGGGACAAGGAAGAAATGTGAAAAATCTGTCTTCATAATAACAATTTTAAGAAAACTAACATGTCGGAGGTCCTTAAATCTTATATTGTTAGAAATAAGTCGGTACCTAGCATGTTCGAGATCGCGCTTGTTCCCCAGTAAGGTAACAGCTGTACAACCAGGAACTCTGGTCTTCTCCAGCAGAGCCAGAAGTTCTTCAGCAGCATGAAAAGACCGGCGATCGCAAACAGAGTATACTATAGCGAAGGCATCTCCCCATCGGATGTGATCGGCCAAACATCCCCGTGTCTATAAAACAATGACAATAATAATTGAATTTAAACATTTTTTTTATAATATGATATTTGTGATACGTCAATCGCCGTAACTAGGTCATGTTCCGAATTGCCTTGCAGTAAATACATTAGGTATTATCTGTTTAAAGATAACACTAAGTAGGTTAGGTAACAACCTTTCGGCAAAATTTTATCATACTTACAGCACATTCACAAGAATCTAGGATTTCCACTTCAGACATGACACCGTCGAATGAGACCCGATGTTGGTATAAAAAATCTGGAACAAATAAGAATTGAATTTAAAATTTAGATCAAGTTGATATAATATGTTTTAAAGTATAGCACGCGAAACCGCTTTCAACAAATACAATTGCTGATAATTGTAAATGAGTCAGAGCCTCGTTTCGGGTGTCCCTTCTCCAAGTCAAGGCAAATTTCGTTTTCGGTCTTTTTTTTAATTGGACCATCAAAAGTGTTCAAAACCTCTGGCGCCACAGCCGCGTCGCTAGCCTTGGTTTGCGGCTCAACTTGCCAAAGATCGCAAATAAACCGTGTATTGGCAGCTAATGCTTGGCATTTGTTAAGTGCTCATCTTCGTGCAATATGTTTTTCACTCTCCTGACATTCATGCATATCGACGGGGCCATCTTACACAGATTTATGAAGGTTGCAAATATGAAATACTCACCGCCTGTAGAGCTGTATTCCCCGATGTACCGTTTCGTCAAATAACGAACCACGACCGCTGTAACAACACAAATAAATTTGTCAGAACATGTTAAACTATCTAATGGTAAATGATAAACGACATAATTAAAAGGCAGAGAAGTGTAAAATAAACGATAATGAAATACATTTCACGCAATGTTATTGCCTCAATTAGAGTAGCAACTGATTTTGCGGCGCCCGTTATCTCGACCGATAAATGGCTTCTTAACTTAAGAAATACAAGTCTGATACAGGGAAAGCTATTAGTTTGCAATCAGTAAGAGGTGCTACAAAAGTTGTACTACTGAATCCAGTTGTATATTTCAAACAAGCCTTAATTGAAGTTAACCCAACTAAGAGACTAACAACATTGTTACTAATTGTTAATTTGCCTGAATATGCAATAACCGCAATAACATTTGCAAATGTAGTCATAGATGTTAATAATACTAACGCTGCAAATGTGTAATAAAATTATTGAGATTACCATGAATCTTGTCTAAATGCAAAAACATGGGTGTCTGGCATGCGGAAGTATTATCCAAAGATAGGCAATAATGCTTTCGCATGAATGAATGAAATGTAATAAAATTTTATTGCACAGAATCTTCATTTACGTAAATGAAGTATGTCTCAACTGTCATGTTTAAAAGAGGCTTATCGTTAGTTAACAGTGACAATAAATACTCCATATAGCTGTTTAAATTTATTGCATATGCAATCAAGTTGCACAATCATAGACCGACATTAACTGTCCAAAAGGGACTTGACTTATTCAAACTCTATATTAACCATCTAACACGCTGTTGATTCTACATCATAATGCATTTTACTGTTTAGGGTTTTCAAAATTTATGTCGGGTCTCATCAGATTTTCTCTATTTTATTTCAGTCTGTACATAAAACGAGGTCCAAAACTATAAATATGTCATTTCGTGTTTATTGTTAGGCTTCTGCTTTACGACTTCGTAGTCCCTAAGATTTACAGGCTTTCTTATTTACTTGAAGGTAACTTTTGATTATTTTCATTTATCAATTTAAAATGAGTACCGTTTTATTGATTAATGTTGAAACAAAGGTTACACCAACTAATATTTTGAGGTTTATGATGCAATAACCCCATTTATTTGTTTTTAAGTACATAGAAACACTTTAATATTTACTATTTTGAGAAGTAAATTTTAAATTTAAAATAAAAACGTCTATATACCGAATCAGAAAAGCCAGAACGTTATCAAATCATGCAAAATAAACAGTATACCCGCGTCCAACACTCCAATTACACTAACGAGAGGTACTTTCACTGAACCACAGATATCGACCAGTTCAAGGTAATCTACAACAGTATTAATTCCTTCAAAATCGTAAACCAATAAATCTAGGTTATAGTTGTGATGAAACATCAAGTCGTTTATTGTCTACTAATATTGACAATCAATTAACGTTCGACATCTTAATACTCCAGCTTAGTGGTCAATTTAATATCAGAGGGTAACTTGAGATGCAATTAACGGATTTAGGATTTACAAAAGAACCGTAAAGGCAAAAGAAACTAGAATTTAAGCAGACACTCGTAATGAGTCTCCGTAACGGTACTTTGGAGAACGTCGGTTTCTCTTAGTGGATACGGTAGCAAAGGAACTAAAATGTTAATTAAGAGCATCAGCTGAGGTGATCACAGCTGTTGTATACGGTGCCAAATCAAGATTCAGGACTGTATGCTGAAATAGGCCGTATCACTTCCGCATAAGGTGCAATAAGGTTAACCTTGTGTACATGTACATCGTTCAGTTCTTCACGGTCTGTAATTGGACTCCAAATGTTGGAGATATTTACATTTACACAATATACGTATATATTTTTCTTAATTTTAATTAACGGTGACATTTTTGTCCCGCATGTTGCGAAACGCAGTGTTAATTTGCCGAAACGATTATAAAGTATACAAGCCTACTTATAACGAATTATTTGGTAAATCGACTTCAGAATAAGATAATAAGTTGATCAAATTAATGACTTTATTAAGTTGGAGAATAAGTGGTTCAAGAAATAAAACTTATTTTTGGAGAAACATCATCATTAAATGAAGTGACATCCTGGTAATACCATAAAACACATCGGGTATTTATTGGAAGTAATCGGGTAGTTAGTTTCGAGTAGCAAATCTATAAACGATTAAATTCCTTCCGAAGATAAAAATCTTAATTCCGTTGCAAATATACATTAAAAAAAGATATAAATCGGTATCCGTGATGAGGACTTTAATAACTTTCTAACTCATTGATTAAAGTTATCCATTGATGAACCAATTATAGCTAGGCAGCTAGTTTCACCACGGTGGCATAAAATTTTGACAACTGGCATCACAATACAATAAAACTGTGGTATTGTGACCCAGTATCCAAAAATACAGTTCGTTAACAACGAACGTCTAAACGTTATAGATTTTTATGTGGGACAACTGCATGATCGGGCTGAGTTCTATTTGAACCTACCTCTGGCTATATCGTAAATACTTGATGTAAGTAATGGTCTTCTTAGTACAGGCTCAATTAAAACTGAACTTTGGAAGAGTAATAGAGATGTAATTTCAACACGTACTGACGGAATGAGTTCAGTTCTAAAATCAAATTATTGGGTAGGTGGTAGTGCGTGGTTAATTTCGTTGCTTGGTCATAGATTGTCGTTTTCAGCAAGTGCATCAACTTGTCAATTAGGTCATGTTCTATTTAAAGTAATATTATACACCTACAGAATTAATAAAAATTGTGTGTTTTATGTTGCCAAATTAATTCTGTTGTGCTAAATTAAATATGTTGTATTTGATAGAAGGTAATAATAGTCGCTGTACTGACTTTTGTAGACTGCCGCCGTCGGGAGTTCCTACAGACGCTCGCATGACTCAGCGTGCGGCATGCGAAGCGCTTGCGCCGATTATAAATACAACTGCAGTTGACATTTGCAATGCTCTCGTTCTATGATCCCGAAACATCTTTGAGAATTTAATCCACAAATATGAATGGAGGAACACCTGCTATAACACACACTCATTGACCTGAATTTTAGCTGAAGCATTTAACAGATATCTACTTATCAGATATAACGTGAATAAAAAATGCTACATTTGTTTTGAAACTGCTGTTACAGGAAGGCATGAAATATAGAAATATTACCCACAAAATAACGAAATTTTTCGATAACGTGTTTGTCAATAGTACCTGTAGACACATTCTGTCACGAAGAGTTTTCGTTCTAGTTTATTTTTAATACCTTAATGTTATATTAAAAGTTTAGGGTACGAATATAAAGATATGCCTACATATTAACGATAATTTTCCCTTCGTGGTGATAGGTCACAGGAATGCAAATAATCCATACCATTTGGTTTTTGAGTTAATCTAGCAGGTGTACACACGCATAGATTAATGCACACAAAAAGGATGCAACATTAGATAGATACATGCCTTCTTGGCAACTGTAATAAATTCCTTGCAGCGAAATTTAGAGCTTTCCAGCTGCACATATCTGACGAGTTAATAGCTTTATGAACAACTATTACGTTATGTTACATCTAAATCTATGGCAGACATTCTAATAAGTACTTCTTCAATATAATTTGCATTCATGATTGCAAAAGCTTTATAAGAGTCAGAATAATCTGTCGTTTTACTTTAAACAAAAACCAAGCATTACGTCAAGTATTCCGCATACTTTATTATTCAAATTAAACCTACGTAATTACCCAAGAATGATCGCAATACACCACAATTAAAAGTAACCTTTTTGACTCAAAGGGACTGTATTTCATAACGTTGCTGTTAACCTACTTATTGAGGCAAAGAGTACGTAAATGACTTACTTCCTAATGACGTTTATTTGGTTCAGTTTCTTTTTATTTTCTTTGTTAAATGTAATCTGAAACGTCAACACCTGTGCGACCTTAACAACGTTATGGATTAAAGAAATAAAAAACATTGTTTCCTATTAAAGCTATGTCAATGATGACCAGCTGGCTAACCTTATTGATGCTATTGTCAACAAAGAGGTTACGAATGAAAAGAATAATCTTATTCATGGGCATGTGTCTACGTAGGTTTATGTTTATCACTAGTCTCCATTCTATATAGGTAGGTGCACGTAACAATTATTTAACAACCATTTATCATGCCTTACCTAATATTTCCTAATTGTTATGTTAATAATTTTCGACTGTTTCCTAAAACGACTTCCGATGGCTGTCATTATAAATCAATTTCTCCATGGCTTTCGCTGACTTATTCGTATTGTTTTTACTTTCTATCAGCACGCGATGTGTAAACAGATTTATTAAAATATATCGCGTTGTAATTTAAGTCTAATTTTAAAGTCTTTAGTCATTATTCATTCTAATTAACGCTTCTTACATACCTTCTCTCATGTTCTTTAACTACAAGACTTAAACAAATTCTTCGACAACAAGAAATGAAATACTGTCTGGATATTTAAAGACAAACTTAAATTTAGATAAAGATGTGACATTCTTTACCACCGAATTAGAGGTGTGACTAAACAATTTATTTGCGAGCAGACATGTCAGACGGTCCCTAGTATTATTCATACATGTTTTGAGCATCTCAAATACCCACTTTTCCAAAATAAGTGCATAATGATTCCCTAATAATGTGTCAGATTTTTTATTATTCTATCGTTTTTTACTAAGTGTTGTTTAACAATAGAAACATAGATTCAGATTATAAACATTGTTCATGCATTGTGACATCAATGTTTATTATTATCAGACCTAGACATTGTATAGCTGAAACCATTCGGTTTATTCCATTCCATTGGCTTTATCACAATGGAATGTGCACATCAAACAAACTATCTAAATAAACACAATGTAAGTATATTTTGTGACAGTTAATATTTAAGACGTAGAAAAAAGGACGTTTATATAATACATTTCTTTTATGTGCACCTGTTGTTTTAAAAGAGAATGTCGCATAGTATTAAATTAATTATTTATAAAAGTTATCCATCAAAGTATTCCCTTTAGTTACTATTACTATTCTTCTTTCTTTCTTACAACATTAATACCTACCTTTATTTTAATTAAAATCTGTCAAAAACAGTTACAGTTTTAATGCATACATGCCGCTCGCCGGCAACTCTTCAGCGCTGGCGCACTATGAAAACTCTTAGCTTTGTTTGTTAATACCGTTTGTAGTATACGAGGTCAGTTTGCAAAATGTTCGTAATTATACGGGATACAATTCTTCGCATGACCATGATCTTGACGGCAGCTTGTGACCTTGAAATTGGTTGCAATGTATTCTAAAATGAGTCACCACTAGATGTTTAATATTCTAACGTTCCCTGTATTTTGAGGGTTCGTAAAGCCATTTAACCGGACCCCTTTAGCTAACATAAATCATAGAACTTAAGAAGCCGTTCCCAAAGCTCTAGCAATAAAAAAAGTCATTCCTATAGTATTCAGTCCGAGAAAAAATATAGGTAAAGACAGTAAAAATGGTAAAAAGTTAGTTTACGATTCGTTGTAGCATTTTAATTAGGTGTGGACAAATAAAAACCCCTTAAGTACTTTATAACCGAAGCATTGATTCGCGGAACAAGTCGCAAGAAACACTAGCCAGGCTATTGACATAGAATAATTTATCTTTATGACAGATAAGACTATTCACCTGGTTGTGTTAACTGGAACCTGCCGTCGTGATAACATGCCAGAAAGATATTCGTGCTAGTTTTCTATATGTCTAGATTCTACTCTGTCACTGTTATGTATAATATGACTGCACCACTGAAAAAAGATGCTTGAATAATATTTAGACACCTAATAACCAAAAAACCTTTTAGTATAAATTCGTATCTTTAAGTCGCTACACAACTAACGTATCCCAAAAAAACATACATTGTCGAACACTTTTAACTAGAATTTACCGATCCCACTCATTTATTTTGTTTTATCATAGGCACTGTAGTTATTAATACAGTTACATTAAAATAAATTATCTACACCTTATAATTATAAGAACCCGGCACAATTTATCTGGAATAAATAAATCAATGCACAGTTCCCATAATAAAGAACATTTGGGCTAATTGAATTCGAATGATCCTGAGGCTGTAGGAATTTAAAATCAATAAATATTTTTAACGATACTTGGTAACACGGTGTATCATTGTTAATAAATTACACGAAATTGTCTATAAACGTGAATGCATCTGCTTACCTGATTTGCCGGATCGGGGGCTGCCGAGCACCACGACTCTTATTCGATTTACTGTCATTTTTGGGCTTTTAACACTTGCAACACTAATCAGAGGTCTCTGAATGTTCTTTTTACGATTTTAATTTCGCGCCCGAAGAAACGTCAAAAGAACAATGGCGGACGCGCGCGCTCTACGCACCTGCATGCGGCCGACTAGCAGGCAAACGCTTCAACACGAAATTGGCGCGCCGCTATCGCTGCAGACAGTTTTATTTATCAACGCAACTACAGATTCAATAACATAAAGAGAAAAATTACCAGCTTTATCAACTCGAAGTACCACTACTGCGTAAGTATTTATTATTTTTAACGGTAAGAAGAATTAGACTTTGAGATTACGGTGAAAACTAATAACGTCGGGATTAAAATAGAATGATAGGAAGAGTTAGTAAAAAACTTAAACCAGTTCAAAATTTTTGAAATAGCTCCTATTTCAGGAGGAAGTTCAGTTTTGTTTGATTTTAATAGGACGACATCAATAGCGACACAAACAAAGAAAGAATTTTAACAAGCCCTTTGTTGAAGCGCCTTAAACCTAACAGACCTTAAAAATATAGGGGAAATCCAACCTGCATTATCTGAGACTTTCGTTTTTGTCAAAATTTTTTAACTGAAACATATTCCTATTTACATATTAGGTATGTCTTATTCTGAATTAAGTAAGTATTTTAAAGAAGCAGGTTCAACATGTTATATGATATTTTGATTATAAGTAAAGGTAGGTACATACGTTGCGAAACTATTATGCTTCTTTTATCGAAAGCATGAAAATTTAATTAAAAGTTGCGCTTGCATATGTATTATAAATTTATTTTGGTGATTGATTTAATTCCAGACTGACAGTTATCTGAAGTTTAAAAATCAATTTAGCGAAATGTCACAGTTGCTGTACCTACTCCCTTCATATGTTATTAATTTACTTTTATATAATTATTGACCATTAAAATTGGGTTCCGCTCGGTAATTAAATAAAGTTACGATCCCATTTCATAAACTTTTACATCTTTTCTTAGCCTTTGTTTCGTATGCGTCCACAACCTCAATTTTAAGACAGTAACATGATATTGAAAACACACAGAGGAGCTATAAAAATATGAAATATTCTCGTATTTCGTTGGTAAAATGATGAGTTTAGTTTCAAGAAATACTACATTCAAGCTTTTGTTGTTTACATAACGTAGTAAAGCATCTGAAACAGCAGCTATTATATTTCCCCTTAAATTTTATTTTTAGGAATAGCTTGTATTCTTATTTTAGCCAATATTGTAATCAATTAATTAATTAATAACTACTATTTTGCGACATTAAAGAACATAATGTAACCTACAGAACCTGCAGCTAGTCACTTACCTTTTAGTTTGTTTCTACCTATATATTTTTATGAATAATATAAATCTTCTCAGTACCAAGATATAAAAAAACCTTACGAATGAGGATCTCTAAAACGTGATTGCAATAAGAATCAAAGTGGTGATGTAGGGCAGACGACACCTGTGGCTGCGTTGTAAGACTTCGCTGCGGTTACCAGAGACGAGCTTTATCCGGTAACTCTACTATACTACACGAAACAGATATTGTCAGAAATACTAATAAATTATAGGAAACTGCCCGTAGCTTTCTTCGCGTGGAATCAAAAGTAGCATATATCAAAATCTACATTTGTATACATGTTAAATATTGTAAATCGGTGATGCAGTTCCAGAGAGGAAGTAATCTCTGAACATTTAAAATCACAAAATACGAACACTTAATTTCGAAATTATAACGGTCTATATTTACTAGTTAGCACCTAATAAAAGTTATATTAAACTTAAATTAATCGAACCAATCATGCAGGTATGTACTAAAATTTACAACAGTGAAGCAGTCTAACTTTTAACACTGTTGTTTCATAAATCTTAAAAACTTCAGCAAGAAAAATAAAACGTTTACTAAAATGAAAGTCTAATCGTAGCACTGAAATATGAATAATAAGGAAAACTGGCGCATTTGTTTTGTTGAGCGTAAAACATTTGTTATTTACAACTAGCAAAAGCACTCTGTTGAGTCAATGGGCTTAAATAAATAACTCGGTGTATTTTCTCACAAGAAAAACCCAAAGCACTTGAGAAGAGAATTGATTTTATTTTTCAATCGAAACTGGTCTAGCCTTGACCGATAATTCGCTCGTAAAAGAACGTTAATATCTCTCGTCTTTACTATATTATTTTAATAACATTTGATCTAAACCGATGCGTTATGTCTCGCCGGCATTAATCCCGGCTCCTTCCTTACCGAATCGGATTCACGCAGTAGCCCAATTTATGAACAAAAAAAAATAAAATCATCCCAACCGACATCCGAAGCCGTGTGGTCACGTTGTCAAATTTATTTTTTACTGCCGTTCATCCCGTCTCAAGTTTTTTCACCAAAATGACGAAGTAGAAAGGATATGTGAACGCCGCAGCAGCTAATTTATGAAATTAAAAACGAATTTGTTTTTTTTTTCGTCAAAGTGTAACAGATTTTAATATAGCCTAAAGTAAAATTTCGGTGAACAAAACGTGCAGCCTCAATAAACAAATGACCTACCGGGGAAGTGTGTTGGAAAAAGTAGTTTTTTGTAAGTAAGTAGTCCTCCGTGACAGACTCGACACAATTTTTTGTCTCCATTTCTTGAGGAAAATTACTTTTTGTATTTATCTTCATCAAGTCATCAGCTAGCAGTCGTGGCCATTTTGCGACGTTTCGTCAACCATTACTGCTATCTTAGTTTCCGTGATCCTATTAGCATAATTTATTTTGCATAACTTTTCTAACTATGGCAAATCATCAATATGTGAAATGTTATCGTCACAATCAAATCAATAAAACGGTATTTATGACGTGTTTTCGAAGCTAATGTAATTCACATAGCTAACTTACAGTGACGTTCATAATCTAACTCTTTATGTCCATAGTAATTTTACCTTGTAAATTACTTGTCATTGCGTCAATTAACCATGTTAGATAAACGAGCGTTAATGTTAATTGATTTAGCGTTGTATACATTATTTCGAACTTAATGGCTGTAATACCTACCTTTAATGCTGGTTATGGTTCATTATTGTTCTTCTTTTTTTCATGTAGACCCCACGAATATAAATATTATTTCAAAATAATTCGTATATATTTGTTTAAACAATTAAAGTATTTATTGTCTAATAGATCTAGCGACGAAATCCTTGCTTAATATTAGCCTTCAATATTATAATAACCAAATCTTCCTGCGCCATTCAATAAATGTTTCATGTCCTATAAATCATTAACCAAGTTGTAGTTTATATAAATGGTCACATATTACCCACAATATGTCAAAGTTACTTTCAACCAAGGACTTGTTAAAAGAAGACGAACGTTCACACGTGAGCGTGGAACTTAATAATGTGCTTTAGACACGCGAACTTTACGTACCACAGAGTAAAATACCAGAAGGTATATCAGTGTTGCCTAATTAAGGATTTGACACCACGTTTTGATCAAAGAAGATACCTAGTTCATAAAGGATAGACAACTTGTTACTGATATCGATAATCTTTTGAGCATACATGCGTACTGTGTCAATGTGATGAGAGATATCAAAATAACATGAGTATAAGTATCATACAGTTAGTCAAATACATTGCAACCGCATATCTTTTTGATGAAACTACACAGCGGAAAGTTTGTATATTTTTAATTTACATGACTGTTTGCCTCTACTCTACACACTCAAATGAAACCTCTCTCAGTGATTTAGTTTTCTTCATCCTGTATAAGTTTTTTATTACTTACTTACACATAAACACTATTTTTAGAATATCTCGAGTCAAGATTTAAATAAGGACCTTTTACCTGTCTATGAATATATTAGAAATATTTAATTAAAGATTTAATCTTATATCCTAACTACGTAGGTTTGTGCAAAGGTTTTTCAGTTATTAAGGTAGATATAGGCTTCATTCAAAGTAAAAAAAACGGATTACCGGAAACCATTTGTCAAACATTTTCCTCAATCTAATAACAAAAATAGCTTCCTTATTTTCTTACTTTAGAAAGCGATTCAATTGGCATACTCATCGATAGCCGATATTTTTACAATTACCATGCAATTTCTTTTCAACCTCACTTTCAGGAAACTCCAGTTATACAAACAATATTTTGGTTATATAAAAGCAAAATAAATACTGACTTGAGAATACAGGATGTTAATAAGACCACTTGACCCGATTTGCTTGGTGTTTAAAGGTCACGCGAAGAGGTTATAATATTTGTCGTATCATATAAATAAAGTAGATTTTAAATTAGTTATTGACGCTATTTAGGAAAACATTACGTAAGTATGCCGCGTAGATTTTTATAAATCTTTTTTGTAAATTTTCAAAAATAAACACTTAATTGCTATTGAATATAGAGTCAATCGTAAAGCATAAAGACAACTACAATTCATACATTATTTTACATTAACGTTTCGAATGTTTAGTCGCAAATTGATTATTTACTACTGTTTAATGAAAATCCGTTTGAACTAAACCAATTAATCGTTTTTTTGTTCATGATAGCAACTAAGCTTTTAAAACTTCCAATCACAGTTCTTGCCAGCAAGTTAAACACATTTACAAATAAAAACATTTTTTTATGAACATATGAAATCAACATTATTTCTTATTTCCTAATAAATTGATCACGTGTATTGGTATTCGATTTTACACAATTGTTTCTTTATGATAATTATCTGAAGAAAGCTGTAAAGGTCGACCATTTAACATCATTCGATTCACAACATATTTTTCACTTTCAACGTTGATTACAATGAGTATACTCAGCATAAAAATGAATGAAAAGGCAATAAAAGTTATTTAAATAAGAAAATTATGGTTATTGTTGCTTATTATTTTACATAATACCTACTTACAATCATAAACGTACGCATGATGGCTATAGGCATATTAAAAACAAATAGGGAGTTTTTGCTTTGATGCTAACTTATATGTTTTAAGTGATCGTAGCTTTTTATAACTTTTTTTTATAGATTTAAAGATATTTTATTGTTTCGACTATAAACTGTTTTATGATTTATATGTATACATACCTGACTAATATAACCTTTGGATGAACAAGATTGAAAATAATGTATTTTCTACTTTACATTATTTGAATTTATTTTTCTTTCCACTATTACTTAATGTAGGAAACATGCAAAACTCTAGTAAAGACATTAATCTCATTGTTATTTAATGCCTTTAAATGCTTCCCTTCATAAATCGTGTTGCAGTTGTAACTGCATAGATGGCGCTTATCTGAAACAACATTAAGCTGATCTTGCGCACAAATCACTATAAATATCGAAGGCGCCGGCGCCGTAGCTTAGAGACTTTAGGAAAAAATGTTTTTAAGTACATCACATCATATCTTATTAAATAAAAAAATAAAAACTGTGAGTAAAAATAAAAATAATAAATTATGTAATAATATTATTTTTATGTTTATATATTTATATTTTGGAAAGACAATAACCCTAAAATACATTGACAACTTAAATGTTAGCAATTTTTCACTACGCTTATTAATTAACGAGCGTCTCTTAAGAATAATCTAAACACAGTATAATTGCATAAAAACCTAGACTTTATAACTATAGAAAATCGCTTTAAAATCAACTTACCGACCACCAACGACAAAGTAAAGCCAATACTCTACAATAGCATGTAATTACTCAGCCATGCTCCTATCGCAAGTCCTTACAACGCTTCTAAGAAAGCAATTCGAGTTACAGAAATATTTATTAATCGTATCATGTTCGGACATAAATATAACATACTTACTTATTACTAAACGTGTAGAGTTTCTTGGTAAATTACGGAACATTTTTAAAATGATGGGTAACTGCCAATTCCGCAACGGTTCACACGATTCCGTATGTAAAGTGATGGGACATTTATTTTTGGTTTGAGATTACTTTGAAAAGAACTGGCAGGTGGGTTCTTACGGTCTCTTTATGCTATATTAAACTAAATTTTAAATTGAAAACATGAAGGTTTAACTTACACTTCATTCGAGTTCTGTTTCAAAAAGGCCTTAAACCGTAAACTTCGCGATTCATTATCTATAGTTTAGCAAATTGAGTTTTCAGAAAAGTAGTCAAAACGAAAATAGATTTTTTGGAGTTGATAAAAATAAAAGTCTTTTAAATATACATTATTTGAAATATGTTTTATTTCTATCAGTAATAGTTAAAACATAAAAAGTAACAAAGACAACACATTTTAACTAATGTGGCTTCACAATAAGTTCATAAATAAGAAAGCAAGTACCTACTTAAACTTTAAGTAGATATTTAAAGTTAAAAGCAAGTAAGTACCAATTTGCAACACTTCCATGATGATACTCTGTTTAGTTACAAGCCAACGTTCTAACTGGGCTTGTTTATGTTTGTGAAAAACAAACTCGGTAACAACCCGGAATTACCATTGGAATGTACACCCTTTAGTAACATGCAAGTGTACAATCCGTACTGCCTGCTTACATACAAAACTAGAATACATTATACGTAGCTAGCTAGGTTTTCACAAATCGGCGGCGGCCGGCCCAGGGTCGTATCTCAGTTTCAATCGACACGCTCGCAAATGCAACTGAGAAATTATCAGATCCTTTCCATAACTTACGCTAAAATACTAAAATTGCTTTCAAGAAATCTTTTCAAGAGATCTTCACGCTCTATACCTACTTATTATAATCCATTACGATACCAATAGTGGAATATTACTAGAGTCCTATCTACAGGAGTTATCGGATATCTTTGAGGTTGTACCTATTCGTGTAGAAGGTGGATTGTTTTTGCGTACAATGGAATTTTGTCGGGTTATCGCAGTAGATGTGCTGACGATTGCAGCTATGAAGACCTTACAAAGTGATTTCGAATCATAAGCTACAGGGAACTTCGTGTACCAGGAACTCAATGCTAACAGTTGTGTACTATAGCATGCGGGTTTTCTTATGAATTTTGTCTAACCACAAGCTTTGACAAATTGCTTGTACCTACTTAGTTATAAATAGAAATCCGAACCAGCGGTTTACCTCCATTATAGACTCAACTTTTCTCTACAAATATCATATTTGACTTTTAAAAATGTTAGGTTATCCTAAAAATCTTTTCCAAATTTCACTTGAATCTGCGAATTCTTTATACAATGTTGCGTTATCAGCGCGCTATAAAATGAAATGTAACGTGATAAATGTGAAGGTTGGATGTATTTATTGGAACATTTGGTGAGACCTACCCGCGAATGCTTTCAGTGTGAACACAAGAAGTGTTTTACGAAAACACGCCGCATACTAGAACGTGGACTAGAAACGGACACGATTTCTGCAAAAATATTTTTGTACATAGTTACATCGTTTAATTAAGTATTTAATGGGGAGTTATCTATGAAATAGTTTTAGAAAATCAATAAAAAAGGAAACATTCATAACAACATTTTTTTCAATAACTATCTTTACGTTATCAATCCCTGTGCTATCGAGCAGCAGCGTCACCTAAACTTAAATAAATTTGATATTTATTTATTTTAATAATATTTTTGTCAGTAAATCATCAGGAACATCCATTACCGTATCGAGGCACAGCCGTGACCGTGTTTCCATTGCACCGTTAGAAGTCCCGACATCCCGAACATCGATAGGGTTCCCGATTAAACCAATATAAAAGCATTTTTAAGCAACGCAAAACTTTTGGGGAACAAAGGCCACAATAAAAAATAAATACCACATTCTAATGCTCTGTTAACTTTAATTAGTTTACAAATATGTTTGTCTCGGTCAGAATTATCATGGTCTAAATTGTCATAATATAACTGTGGCACAGATAAATCATATTTTGATCAAATCAAGGTTTAAAATGCATTCATTAATGAACGAAACGATGACGGTTAAAAGCCTGTTAGATCCTATTAAACCATTAAGTACTTATGCTTGCGAAAAGAACTAAGTAGTTGTTTATCGGCTAATGTTAAACATAAAATTTTATAAACCAACTTTTTATACTTGAAACATTCGTTATGTATCAACCACAAAACAGTCAAACACCTAATTAAAATATATTTAAACAAATATATATTTTTTATATTTTCCCTAATTTTTTAAGGATCCTCCTTATTCGGCATCCCTTAGCTAAGGGCCACGCCTGCGCGTTACAGACAGTTCGTGGCACATAAATCGGCGGCTGACCTTCTACTGGTGCATCTCACGGCGCACTCGCTGACACCGGATCTAAATTACAGAAGGTATCGTTATACTAACTATATTAGCTGAAATATGGACCAACTTGCAGTGAATATATGATTTGGAGTCAATAAAATATAAATAGGCTTTGTTATTGAAGGAAGTAATTTTGCTTTTTATCCACGAAAAAGTTTAACATTGACTTGACTTTCATAGACTTTTAGAAAGATGGATCTTGAATGCAAAGGCATGGAAACTTTGGAAATTCAACTAAAGTAAAATGACATCTACCTCTGTCTCACTTACAATGTAACACAATAAATCGCGTTCATTCTTTCTGTGCCTATAAGGTATAATGATTAGTGGCTTAAATAGGAAAAGAACGTCATTAGAAGACGTACGCAGACAAATAAAGGTAAGCTATAATGAACGATAGAACGTGCAAGTCTTACAGTACGATAACATTTATACGTTTACGCATTACGCACTAAAGATAGACACTGAGGATAAACGTCATAGAACTTTGATAGTTCTTGAATATAAGGGAGGCGTGTGTCTACTTATGTTATTTTTTAATTTCTTGTATTCTTCTTGACCTAACGTTGGAATATTTCATACACATGGTGAAGTGAGACCATATTTACCACGTTTACCATTGATGTCTTAATGCATTTATCTTTTTCCTCAGGTGTTGAATGAGCCATAGCAACTTAAAATGTATAAGAATTTTATTTTACTAACTTCCACGTATATCCTCAAGAATTCTAGAGCGTGTAGGTACTAACAGAAGCTTCGCGAAATTTAGAATAGCAATAAATCAGTGTACACTTGCGGAATACAAGTCGTGAGATTGAAATAGTTTGCACGTGTCTGGAAGTCTAAGGATTTACTCGGATTTGGTGTGACTTAAATACAATGTTTGTGGTAATAAAACACACAATAATAACTTGGAGTCTGTGCTTTGCGCACATGTTTTTAATTTTTTTTTCTAAAAAAGAAGTATTTTTTAAATAAAATTTTTCAATTATTAAACAAAGTTTCATACAGAATATAACTACTTATCCAAAATGCTTTACGGCGAAAGCAGCAACAACAATTTCTATTTATCTTTCCTGCGACAAATCATTATGTTAACGAACAAATAAAGCTATCGATCGATTACTGAGCCAATACTTACCTATTAGAAGAATATCATTCTAAACAAATACTGTGTATTGAAGTGATAACGCAAACACTCGTGATTCTTGTAAACAGACGTGCACTCGACGCGTGCGCAAGCAGTGGTGTCAGCAAACAGTGAAACTTTTTTAAATGTTTAAAGAAATTCATAAGTATTAAAAAAAGAAATTATTAATTTAGAGAAAATATAAAGTGGGGAATTTTGAATAAAATAGTTATTATACCAAAGAAAGTTCCAGGTTCCTATTCCAACCTTTGGATCTTTATAATTTAGTTTTCTTAATTATGATTGTACTTTGGACATATTTATCAGTCACATGCGGTGAGGAAAAACGTTTATTGAATCCACCACAATCACTCTGAACCAGGTTTTCATATCGTAGAGGAAAGTTGACCAACAATGCATAGATATACGGAGTGTTAAAAGACTGCTTCCGAAAACAAAAAATGGGTATTGCTGATGGAGTACTAATTAAATTTTGAGCAAAAAAAAGTTATGATTAAACATTTTTTTTTTACTTAATTGTACTATCCGATTTCGCGATGATTCCCAATTAAATAGTGTTTTAATTTAATTTTGAAGTAAATAATCGCACCTGAACCAACAGTTGATGTGTGAGCGATGATTTTAAGCATCGAATATGACTTTACAATCCAAATTAACTTTTTAAAATTGAGTTTTGGGTATACTTTTAGTGAATTTAGTTACTATTAAGGCTTGGGAAGTGTCTTTTTACACCCGTTATGATATTAGAAAAATTAGGTAAACTATTTCAGTTAACCTACATTATGGTGTTGTTCATCATAGCCAATAGATTAAAGTACGTGGTTGGTTAGGTGGGTTTAACCTATTCAGGTTGTAGTATCATAAAATTTAACAAGAGACCAGAACTAAACGAAAACTATTGTTACACCAGTGGAAAATACCAGGAAAGGCCACCATGGATTATTTCCTATTCAGTTAAATATAATTTGGTTTAATATTAGGTGTCAAAGATGGCTAATAAATCAACTGCAAATACTACTAAGATATACCTCAGATTTATACGGATCTGTATGCGTCCGTAGTCCACGTGTAGTTAAACGCAAACTTTATCTTCACAGTAGTAAATCTTAATTAACGTTTTGTGGAAATGAAATAGTTAGAAATTTATTTGAAATTTGTGTATCAGCCAATTGCCGTCCACTGCCATTTATTTGTATCTAATAATTTACAAATTAGAGATAAGTACTAAAATAACACTCCCTATTAACTTACATATGGAACTGCATCAGCACTGACTACATAAAACAATACTGCGAGTGATATTAATTGTTCCCTTGCACCTTTCTATATGAGGTTATCATTAGCAGCACGAGTAGCCCATTGCTCTTGTCTGTCGTCGACATTACCAGCAGACAGGTCGCTATTACAATAATACCGATATCACGGATCGAGCCCAACTCTCCGTTATTAATAAATAGTTAATACCTCCCCTTGTCCCGACTACGACCATAGGCCATAAATCACAAAATAATTACAAGCCACAGATAGGCTTTCCACAAGAAGATTGAGAAATGAAAATCTTAAATGAATAGTTACCGTATCTTCGGGCAGTGGAAATAATATAGATCTATCGGTAATGGTACTTCCTTTCGCTTTGGCAGAGCATTTGTTTGTATATTGTTGCTTGTTTCGAGTGAAACTATGGTTATGCTTTGATTAAGTCGTTTTGTCTCAGGTTTCTTGATGATAAATTGTGGTAAGTGTTTATTTTATTGTTCTAAATGGAATATTGTTATTGTTATGGTGGTTTTTGTTGCATTGACCGTTAGAGACTGGAGGTTTAAGGGTTTGGCGAAAATTACTGTTCGTCTCGCCTCTTAGATCTTTTGCATTTTTATTTTATGTAACAATGTACTGCAATCAAGAGTTGAAAGGACATTCTCGAGAAACATCTTTTCAAGATGTGTTTTGCAAAGGAATATTGAGTATTGTAGAGTCCTGAAGGACATACAATAGCGTGAGTTATGGATCTTGACATCAAAGGAAGGTTTTACAGCAGATTTGTTTTATTTTTATAGAAAAGTATGAAACACACGTGCGATTTTAAAGTAAAAAATGAATTAATATACCCACCATCAATGCGTTCATCCACAGCCCAATGTATAAAAAAATAAATTGATAAAAAAATATTTCGCAACATTTTTTTAAGTATAAGGATTTTATTAATTATTTATCAAAAATGGTTCTTTAACAACTCTACATTATATAATTTTATTTAATTATATATCTTTTATATTTTGATAAAGCCAAAAGTATAAAAGCTTTACCCGCTCGTCTGTCTATCCCGGGGTGAATGACCGCTTGACAACGTCATCCAACTTCATCGGGACCATGGCAATGATAAAATGGCGCTCATCAGTGTCAATGCCGTCAGCTGACCTCGGACGATGGGAATTACATGACAAATGTACTGCTGAATGTCATCCTGTTTGTTTTTACAGATCGATACGGGATGAATGAAATTGGAATGTGTCAATGTCAAATGTTAGTCGTGGTAAATATTGATAACAAATTATTTACTGCGCAGAGTAATAAAGTCGCACAGCAAAGGTAAAAAGACTCAAAACATTTGTCTCTATCACATAGTATAATAGGGAGGAAAAGTAAGTGTCTATTAAATAAAGATTAATACAAATAGTAGACTTCCAAACCTGATTTGATTAAACGGTAGGTAAATCCTTAAATATATACTCCTTTAATTTATTTACCTTCTTGAAAACTACCTATTTGGTTGGCTCGTCGAAAATTTGTATTTAATTACTTTGACATCTAGGAAACGTCAGTGCACAGTAGCTGTAACTCCGTAGAGCTTGCATAATTCACTGCACGGTGAACAACGATGCACGTTTACTTTTCGCACAGTTGTCTATATAAGTTTAATACGATTATTTTTGTAGAGGTTACAGCACTGGTGTTGACAGTGGAATAGTCATGTTCACACGTCAGGATAAGTGTCAAACTATAGTGTCGCCAATTACGGTGACATTACGACCCTACCATTTCCAAAAGGAGTGAAAACTGACAGTACAGTGTTTAGAAAGGCTTCAGCAGTCTGCTAAACTATGAAAATGACTTTAAGATAGTTACATAACAAATTTGGGATTTATATAGTAGTATGGTAAAAAGCTACAATTCATTTATGTGACTTTCGAGTTTTATGAACGAAAAGATTAATCAGACAGTTTAAGATTCATAAATACATAGTAAAACAGTATAGTTTCACGTATTGTTTGCAACGACTACGATTGCAATCCTCTAGAGTTTGGTAACAGCATCAGATACACAAACGTTTTAAATTGCAAACGAGATGGTAATTAGCGAAAACGTTACTTAAATAGATACACCAGCAAATACCACTATATGCAAAATAGAACTGTATTACGTACGTTTGTACGAAGGTATCTGCCTACATCTACCAACTCTTACTTTCTTAAAAAAATACTTTTACATAATAACAATGTCGAATTTCACAATCGATGCTATTATTGTCCTTCGAAATATTCACACACCAACCCAATTGTGACACATGAATATGGAATTATTGCAATCAGCCGATAACTTGTGAATTAACGTAACCGGGGTATTAACGATTTATTTATTGTCATGTGAGAATTATAATGTGAGTGATATGTGTAATGATTTTTCAATTGGGCAACATTTAATTAAACTTTCTTTATTTGGCGGAGATCGTTACGAACGATTTTGTAAGAAAAAACAGGTGCAAGGCACAAATATCAAAACGCTGCGATTCGCTATAGGTAAATCAAAGCGGAGATTTAGTAAGATCACAAAAGACATTTTGACCCGCGAGTCAATACATCAGGAACGAAACGTTTCCGTATACAAATTGAATGACAAACAACTGACTTTCAAAATCACGGTTTACTAGCAGCAGTTAGATGGAAGCTCAGATAAGAGCTAATCTAATAAGTCAGATCTAGTGCCGTATAGTAGAGTAATAACTCACCGAGATGCCAGAGGTTAATTAAAAATAGCAACTTCAATCTCACGTGTCGGAGATAGAATGAGATTAGCATTCATCCGATTTATAATATTTGAAATTAAACTTATCCTTTTTGCGTGTGATGTATGAAGTCTTCGTCAGTTTACAGTTACGCATTTACCTTTAGCTGACTTTAAACCTTTAATCCTGTCATTTCCTTTTGCTGATTTGCATTTGATAAAATTGAAATCATTTTTGAATTATCAATTTATTTTACAGGGATTTTCTGCCTACAGGATTTATTGAGCTTTATTTTTTCATTTACCGAATCTTTATTACCATAATTTTAAATCGAAATTTATAAAAAAGATTTCTAACAAAACATGTGTGTTAAAAGTGCCTACCGTATAAAATTACAGAGCATTATCATCTTGTTTACAAATACAGAGTCAGATGAATAGCGTCCCTAATGACAGAATGATTCAAATAATTGTCTTAATCAAAGCCTGATCAAATGAGCGTACAATCCAACATTATGCAAACGCTGAATGACAAAATATTGTTGTTGGTAACACTGGCTAAATTCTAATTATAGATATATGTAGTGAGGTACCTGTGGTTGCATTTGTAGTACTTGGTTGAGAAATTTCACGATTCAACGTCGAAGCCTTTTAAGGTCCGTCTTCATGAGCTAATCTATCGCAATAACAATTTGAACATGTACCGTAGATGCTATTACTATATCGTTTAGCTGAGAGAAAGAGCGGGTCAAGGTTTTGTATATAGTAAAGAAAAGCAACCATTAACGATTATTATAATTTTGTAGTCATATTGCAAACTGCTTGCAATAGATGTCATTATTATTATTTAAAGCAATATCGTTGATAGAACTGCAACTTTCTAAGATATTGGCAAAATAAAAAACTGTAGGTTCTTCTTCTTCTTCGTGTGATGAGTATGCACTTTGCAGCACATATTCATCTAGTGTCAGAGTTTTTGGGAACCGCCTTGTTAGGGCCTCTGACGTGGTTCCCGTAGGGTAGTGGCCACCCTACTGTCAGTATTTTTCAAGCCGCCTGTCTACTAGGCACCTGACTTGGCTTGACGAGTACGAGGTGGAAAAGTACCCGGGACCAACGGCTTAACGTGCCTTCCGAAGCACGGAGAAACTCGGGATGTAATGCCACTAGCGGTCACCCATCCTTGGACTGACCGCGGCCGGCGTTGCTTAACCTTAACTGTAGGTAATCCGTGCAGAAATAGGGTAACCTTTTTATCCGGGGAAAGAAAAGGTTACCCCTTTTGTCCCGCGAAGCAGGATTATGGAATGAACTAACTGGCATACATAAGGCAGCATCAGAGCGCATTAAGTATTAGCGAAGCCTCTCTAATGAGTTACGCTTTTCAGCAGATTATCACGAAAATTCTCAAAAATATGTTGATTTTCAATAAATTTTGTTACCTTGGTAGAGAACTTAAGTCATTCTCAAATCAGAAGAAATTTTATTTATGGTGATCATTTTATAAATTTCTTTTTTTTCCTTTTTATGACTAAAATATATTTTTTACGGTCGTGGAGTTTTGTGTTAACTATATTTTTTTGTAATATATTTATTTTCATTATATTTGTATTTTAAACAAGTTGGCATTATACGTTTTTGCTTATACGAAATATGGGAGCAATCATATTCTTAACATTTGTTTGATAACATAGCCGACATTGATATGATGCATTGCATCGAAACATTGGAATTAGGTAATGTAATCAAGTGGATCCAACAATATGTGTGTCAACAAGACCCAGTTGCCGATACAGAATAACATTTACTTTAACATGAAAACCATCAAACTAATCTTAAATTGTTTTTTTTGTATTAAAAAACACAAAATTGATTTTTCCAAGTCTGTAATTAAGATCCGCTTAAGCTACATAATTATAGTATTAAACAGGCTACCAACCGTATCTACCATACACCCACCTACCATTTACTGTAGTGTTTAAAAACAAACGGTTTATCTCAAAACATCGTCTTCAGCCTAATTTGCAACCAGACTGCCCACTTTGTTGCTAAGTCAAAGGTCTAACACGGCGTCTAATCAGACCTGAAGAGAAATGTAGCAGATACTGTTAACACACTTTCGAGGTATAACTAGCTTGTTCTGTCATGTTGTTTGATGGTTCATACGTCGACCAACTAGCACAGGGTTAGAGTGGCAGGGTATGGCGATCTCTGGGAAATAGCTGGTGAAGACACAACAAACAAACTTAAGTACCTACATTCTAAGTTTGAACGATACCATATGTTAAGGTCGATTATGTTATTTCTCCATCTAAGATCTAAACATCAATGAGTTCCTACCTACAACATAGGGCTTATCGTATCATCTATCAATCCTTAAAAACCCGTATCTGTAACTTATCCGAATCTCTTAACAAAACCCTCGTAATTCTTGCTTAAACGTTTCATAACAGTTACCTAACTGTTCCCTTGCATTTCAAGCCATAACTCTCGGACTCATTGGATTATTACATGACGTATGATAACGGCTCTGGTAAGAATCATGTCAATATTTAATTTTGCCTGAGGTATGGGAGTCGCGTGAGGGCGCATGCGCGTCGCGTGAGAGATGCGCCTGCGATTCCGGCATGGGTGACGGCCGCCATCAATTTCAGGACACATTTCGAGCTTCGCGGAACTTTCGCAAGAAGCTTCTCACCAAATATTGTTTTATTCAAATTGTTATTGTTTATTTGTGGTCTGCTAGATAGCGGAACTGGCTTCTATTAATATACTTTAAGCATCAATCTCATTAAAAAGTCGGTAAAAAAATAACATAGCAATTGTGAAATACGATTTTCTAGTAAATAATAAATACTATGAGTATCTATAAAATTAAATATTAAATATATCGCTGGTAATTTTAAACAATCAAGCCTGAATTCCTTGACATTACACTAAACTTCGTATTTCAACGGTAATAGTTGTACGGGTTCAATGCCATAATCGTAAAGATTATGAGACATCGTTCTAAACAATAAGAACCAGTTGTTTGGGCGTCTCGTAATCTAGCCCCCTGCTGGGCGATCTTCTCTATATTCCGATTACTACACCATTACTGTCCCAGCCATGCTACTGTACATCACACTTGTGCCCAAACTGACACATTAAACATACACTGTAACGGTGCAACGCTTTTATTCGATTTACGAGTCACAGCATGAATAATACACACGTTTTATTTACATCTTTTAAATTAGATTAAGATGAAGCTATAGAACTGGGTTTATACTGGTTCTAAATTTTCCATAAAATACCTACGTAAACATGTTTTTAAATCTATAACAAAACAAATTATTATGACATTTATTTGAGTCGTAAAAAAATCATCTGCGTAAACAACTATCAGAAAAGTTAATACTTTCCTCTATTATTTTGGTGTCGTGTGGAGCTCGCCAAATAAATTCAAAAAACATTTTAGTACCTAATTACCTATATTAAAGAGCTACTGAGCTCATGTGAATATAGAAGCTATAAAAATCTTAAATCCCGTTAAGAAAATTGCTTGATATTGTTCCAAGACATATTAGGTACTCTTGATTATTTGAGCCGCCGATGGTCCTGACCTCAAAAGGTGTCACAAACGCTACCTCAACAACATAAGCCGTGTAGTTCAGACATTATTACACTTACATATTGTAAACCCGTTAACCTTAATAATACCCTGTTCAGATAAACCGCGAAATTCACAATTTTAACCAACTTACACACCTTCCAACTTTAAGAAACCGTTAACCCTTGAAGCGATCGTTTTTTGGAAAATGTTTCGCGCTCTTTATGTCAAATTGTGAGTGACACTTACTATTAAATGTCTTATTGATAGTTGTGGTTTGTTTTTTTAATAACTCGATGGATTTATTTTCACTTCAAACAGTGGTTATAACTTAAGTGAGCCCTGAGCGTAAATTATCCCAGAAAATTTGAAAGTAAGTAAAAGGCACCATTAACAGTTTCATTCAAGTAAAATCTGTAGGCAATTAATTATACCTTGCCGGATTCAATGTATTAAAAAAAGCTTTAAATTGGGTGATAATTATATTGGGTAAAAGGACCATGGGAACCGTCCCTCAACTTTCAGTAAAAGTAAGGGTTAATGCCTTTTGATGAAAATATATCAAACTTATACCTTCACTTATTAAAATGGCTCAGTTCCCATATCCCGAATTCAAGCGATTTAGCTACCAATAAAATAAAAAAATCAATGATTAACTGTTTATTATTTTGTTATATTAACTTAGGTAAATCTTCAGATGTTTAGGCGGAGTTACATAAAATACGGAAAAATCAGACGTAACGTTATTTAACGTATCAGAGGCAAACTTTTAACGACTCATTATCGCAATGTATCAAAGTTATTTATTATAAATCATTAATTGGTAAGTAATTCTGCACAAATGAGTAATGAGTAACGTTTTAATGAATATTGCGACTTGAAGTGTTTACTTTAAATACACACTGATTGAAAAGTTTGTAGAAGTTTTAGTTGCAAGTAAAGCTGGTACAACTATTGATAATTTTCTGTCTATTATTTTTAAAAATCCTTTTATGTGTTTATTATTTTATATTGAAATGTTTCTACTGACGTAATTATGAAATTTAAACATGTAGGTATACTGACTTTAAAATTAAATAAAAAAATAATCTCCAGACTAACACATCAACTATGTGTGGCCCAAAACTAAGCGTAAGCTTGTAATAAAAGTACCACACAATGGACTAGGGGAGATCCAAAAGGTATTTTTGTTATAAACTTTAATTTACTTCTGATCTTTAAATAAGTAGCCATAAAAGCTACTTTTCCGAGATTTATTTTTTGCATTGCTAAGAAAGGCTAAGTAACTATGTCTCGAACACAAATAGGAAGAATGCAAACATTTTAATTCGATATTTTATTAAGTTGACGCCAACGCCACTGTGGCGCCGCTACAAGGAACTTACATAGACAACAAAAGAAAATAAAGAAACAATTTAGCAGCACTTAAGAGTTATAACATTCATACCAACAAATAAAAATATAAGTAAGTAATAAACGTAGTAGTTTTTATGATTATTAATTAGTGCCCAATTATTTCGTTTACATCCAAGATACAAATATTCCAACCTATTTGATTCAGTGGGAGTCATAAAGGGAAGAAAAAAGAAGCGACCCTATTGATTTATGATTTATATATTATTGATGGCCAGGTACCTTTAACTCTTTATAATGTTGAGGCTTATAATCAGTCATAGAATTCAGAAAGCGCAATTTATAAAAAATATTTTTATTACTCAAGAAGCATATGGCTACAAACAGATTTTCACTACACAAAGGTAACTTGGTAGATTAAAAAATAACTTGGTGGAATAAATAGATCAAGAAAAGCTTATTCATTTGTTTCTTCTTTAATAGACAGATAAAAAACAGACACAATTAAAAAGTAAGTTTATTTTTATTCAAAAACAAGTTTGCAAGCAAGCAATAAAAAATGCATTTAATTAATCAAAATTGGTAATATATTAAAACTGGTAAAAAATCTTTTTTATCGACAAAATAAATTCATCAGTGTTTATGTTATACAGAGAAGAACCGTGTAAGGATTTTACTTCCAATAAACACGCAAGGATAACTTTTTTTATTGAAAAAAATAGTCGTAGACAGGCTTGTCTGCGCTCACGCCCCCATGATCCCAGCGACCTATAAATTAAAATAGTGGACAACAAAATTGTAGCCCTGACCGCACAAGGCAACTTTTTTTTCATTCAATGGCAATTGACAACGCACTTATAGAACGCCCGTCATCATTTATATATTACTCTTGTCGTATTAATTGAAAGGCAACATTAAAAATAACTTTATATACCATTTACCTTTTTTATTCATTCAAAAGTACGATTCATATAAAGCAATGCAAAACAAAGAACGCACGCGCCGGCAATGTGTTGACAGGCAATTCAAGAGTTTTATGTTGTTTTGTAAATATTTAAAGCCTGGCTTTTATCTTATCCTGCACTTCTGTCCCATTGTAGATAAATTGGTATTGGTAAACATTAATGTAATGAATGCGTATTACGATGGTAGGCTATTTTTAAAAAGCCTTTTTAAGTGTTTATGTCGTATATAAATAGAGCGGTCTGTTTCTGGTTTAATTGTAGCAGTTACGAGTAAATGTTTAGCTCAATGACAATCCCACACAGGTGAGTTTCCTAACACGGAGATCGCCGCCAGCGCAGGTCCTTGGCTCTCGGGAGCATGCGCCAAAACGGGAGCAGACCACTCCCAAGATGGCGCATCGCTGGCTTATATCATTTTTAAATCGTAACTCTTTGGCGGTTTTCTTCTAACAAACGCTTTGCTTTTGCCAATATACAATTCTTGAAACCGGTTTTTGTTTCTAATATTACTCGGTATTTTTATAAAAGTGCGTCGTTGATCATTGTACTTTTAACAAATACAAGCAAACATACACATAAATGATTACATCAGCTACAAAAAGTCGCTTAGATCCGTGTAATCCATAAAAAGATGTGAACTATTAATATTTCTTGTAGACATCCAGTAAATCAGGTGTGTCTTCTTGTGCCTACTATTTCTGTCATGTTAAAGAAAGTCTCTAGATTTGTAATCCTGCTGCTAATACGTGATCTAATTGAGGTTATCAACACATTACAATGTTGCATTTATGAAGTTATAGCCAATAAAAAGCTATGATTGTATCACACAATAAAGAAAAGTTTACTAGTTAGAGGTAATGAAGTGAAACAGAGAATTACAATGTATTTATGTTACCGTCGTGTATAGTCCTTGAAGTGGTATCATTTAATCCATTATTTATCTTTATTTTTTCTATAAACCTTAAGTTAAGAAACTAGGTAGGTAAGCCCTAATGTGGCTTATCATCTTGCCACTTTAAACCTAATAGCATACTATTAGATTACGTATGCTTACATCCCGTATTCAAATCTGAATCCTAGTGTTTTACTATAGAAAGCACAGCAAATAATCAGAAATACACGGTTTCTGACGTAAATCTACGCGCGTGGTGTTGAGTAACTGCAATACATCACTTTACGTTGAGAAGTACACTTATTGTGACGTACTTACACGCCATAATTTCAACTCCCGCGCCGCCCTGGCTGCAGGCATGCGCATTCACATTCTGCATGTTTTGAGTTAGAATTTTATCTCCTCGAATTTTAAGCAACGACGTCCTACTACGGCTACATAATTAATACGTATTTTGCAAGTGGTTTTTCATTTCATGTTTTGAAATTTTAAGGCGGTCTAACGCATAAGGTTTTAAATGTTTGGTTCGTAACACTGTACTAACCTAGATTTTACAACTTTAATGGATTCAAAGAAATAGAGTTCAAGAGTCAACTTTTTAAGCGTATCATACTTTACTATTGCTGTATATAATTGCTACGAATTGAACTCATTTGAACAAAAAATTATCTCTTAACAGCTGTAAATGTAAAAAAATTAATTTTACGCCATCCAAAGGTTTCTGTCAAAAAATTTAAAAAATACAACGCTATATTCTTTTTTGAACTTTTAATGTAATTTAACATCGTTTATCATTGAACATACCTATGCCATGGACTATATTTATGACCCAATGTGCCTCAAGTGTTAAGAAACCGACCCTACTTTACAACACATTTTTGTACCATTTTGTAGAAAAAGTCACCTTCTTTGTTGTCTGATTTAAAGTGTATTCAATCCATACTACAATTATTTTTTCTGATGTGTTCAATTCAATATACATATAAAATAACCCTTTTACAGCCTTAATCGAAAGTGGTCGATAACGCCTCATATCTTTGTAATTAAAAGTTTGTGTCGTAACAGGGAATACCTCAAGACAATGAGATCAAGATGACGCAGCGATACCTTCGCCAACTCCTGCGCATACACAAATGTCAGATGTCGGTTACGTAAACCTACGTACTTGCTGAGTGACCTATCGTAACACATTTTCAAAATTTACCCGCGTTTTAAAGGAAATTCTGACATTTCAATTGTTCGCGCGCCACTTCATGGGTTAAAAGGTCGAAAGCAGTAAGGCGATAAGTGTAGCGCAATGATGTAAAAAGTTGTCAGATGCCCTAAATAGTTTTATATCTATACTAATATTATAAAGAGGAAAGATTTGTTTTTTGTTTGTTTGTTTGTATGAAAAAAGGCTCCGAAACTACTGGACCGATCTAAAAAATTATTTCACCATTCGAAAGCTACATTATCCACGAGTAACATGGGCTATATTTTATTTTGGAAAAAAATAGGGTTCCATAAGATATTGCCACGGGAAAAAACATTTTGTTGCGGGTGAAACCGCAGGGCGGAAAGCTAGTATGTTATAATTGAGAGCACTTTTAACCGCATCTGAAACCAACTTTAGAAAAATATATTTTCTTGTGGCAACAAGCCTAAGTTAAAAAGTAAGTGTGGTAGTAAAGTGATTTTGTCCTAACTAGTGTACCGTACTTGTTGTCTAGACCAAAACTTACTTATAATGGTAGTATTAAAGAAAAACCCAATGACGTCTGTTTACTTTTTACATTGACGTCACTCAAATATTGTCTCTACTAATGGCATTGTCAGTCAATAAAGATCTTCTGGAAACAACAATAGATTCCAGTGAAATGGTTGCTGGTTTATTGAGCATTTTCATGTAAAAAAAAACTGCTGAGTAGGTAAGTGATGAATACAATTTTATATTTTATTCATCATAAAACTTTTATTGTCAGGAAATACTTTTTCTCGAAAATATTAAAAAAAAAAATAATGCAAAGCCATAAAAGTTACCTAAAATTGTTTTAATTTTCGTTTCGTCAGATTATTAAACGATACTTTTTTAAGGGTATATAAAGTGGGTTAAAATCTTTTAAAAACTTTTTAAGAACAATCTTTGTTAACATTTGATTCGGTGTACCTCAGTTTTTCCTTGACAAGAACTATTTAATCCAATAAAAAAAAATTATAATTGTGACAACGTTTTTTGCATCTTCTTTGCTTAGACCTTTCTGACGTTTTCGAAAAGGTACGTCAATTTTTAAACCATTGATACAAACAGTCAACAATGTCAGTCACTGTCACTCAAAGCACTGGTTGATTTAATTATCTATCGTATTGGTCAATACCTGTTTATCACAAAGATATTAATACAAAACATTGCCAAACTTTTTTATTAAAAAGCACGGCAGTGTGCAATATTTACAAAAAGTTAAACCGGTTTATCAGTTATTGGAGCGTAAAGTTATTATTTTAGTGTTTAGTGTTGGTACATTTTTACGCAATAATGCTATCACATGTGCCTGTTATTTGAGACCTGTCTCGAGTAATTAGTGTTTGGTATAGTGCTGCCAGCCATTAGGGTAGTACTAATATGGAAGTGACACCTTTACTTAATTAGGGCTAATACAAAACAATATAAAACTTGAACTTTTTAATCTTTATTGCGTTATATGATTGAAAAAAGGATTTACGATGATTTGATATTAGTTATAAATAGGTTAAAAAGTTTTTGTTACAGGTTTCTTACAAAGGCTTATATTTGTAATGGTAAATTGATATTTCATCAATTTGCACAGATATATTACCAATAACCATGTAGTTAGTTACTATAAAGGTCACCTTAACGAAACATTATTTCTCAAAGCTCAGGACAAATATTTCTTGCTAATAAAGAGATATGAATGCGTTTAGTTAAACATTTCGATATGTGAAATATGATGTTGACATTTTAGATCAATATCAATAACTTGATTTACATCTGCAGGTAACTGATTGTGAAATGAAAACACAAGTGCGTACTTTATACTGCTTACACGAAGTATAAATAATCAAGACTTTGTTGTACAATTTTCTCTAGTTTACTAAACAACAAGTCAGGCTGTATAATAACTAAGAAGAAAAGACCATTAATCATTTTCCAGTCAATTTCTAATAAATAACCCTTTACAATATGAGCTATGAGTAAATAAGTCGCGTAATCAGCCCCAAGGAATTTCAACGTGACTACTTTTACCTTTAAAACAAGCGAAGGTTTTCTAAAAGCGGCGCCGGCGCAGACAGGCAAACTACTTTGTTGCTGGTAAGAGTTTTATTTAAATGAGGTTTTAATTTCCTGAAATTATGAGACGCGCATTTAGTAAATTAATAATGACTTTAAATATTCGTGTTTATAGCAAGTCCTTTTAGGCTGTGGGATTCTAGAAATCATGTGGTGCAAGAATGTGTACAGGAGTTTTAAATTTTGAATAGTATGCACCTATACTTTTTTAATCCGCTTGAAAGTCAAACTTGTGTTTAATTACTATCAACATTTAAACAAATGCTTTCTTTCCTTTCTGTTGATATGTGTTAGCGGCCTTAACTAAAGTAAGTTTGTAAGAATATGTTATTAAACAGAACGATCACTTCACGCAAATTACAACCATTTGATGCTATTTAATTACGAAGTTTTAATCCATAGTTTTGTGTTACCAGTTTTACATTCACTAATATTCACAACTACTTTCTAACAAAATAATTCCTCTTAAAACAAAATAAAAAAGGAACATTGTTCAGCACATAATTTGCGTTACAATCTCAACCGTACTTACTAATGCTTGGTCTCAATTTATTTTTTATTAAGGAACAGTGAAGGATCTACCATTTCCCATACCATCTTTGGCCACACTCACCACCTCTCCCGACTTAACATTGACCTAAATAGCTATAGGCTCATTTTGATCATTAATCTTTGGTAAGCTGTTTAACAGCTCGAGTAATAACTCATAACACGTTACAGTGTACGCTTGTGTATTATAAATATTTCATTTTAAGTAATAGTCAGTCAAAATGTTAGGGACAGTCAGCCTAACAAACCTTTTTATAAGAGAACGGTATATAACGGTTCCAGATAAAATGGAACTTACAATTTACTTATACCAATAAATTATATTATTTCTATGTAAAAAAGACAATCAAATCTTTATATATAGAGACCTCATTCAGTGTAAGAAAATGGTGTGTAGCTTTTTGCTATTATAATTATTTAATTATTATTTATTTAAAAAAATACTTTTTGCAACTGTTTTAATGTAAATTATGATATAAATAGTTATATGTTCTTTTCAAACTCTTGTTTGACTCTCCATATGTACATGGGGAGAGAAAGCTTGTAAACTTATATTTCAACATTCGGTCAGGAATAGATGAGTTTTTAATACTCGTAAAATAACATTTATCATTTCAGATGTAGAGTTACATATTTACACCTCGTTAAAAACTTTGTGACCTCATTTTGATGACCGCTTTTGGTGTGAGATTTATTCCTTTAAATTAATAATGTTTTATTATTATTTATATTATATTCGTGCAGCCTTTTTCCTCCTTAAATTTAAATCAATTTACAATAATAGTATTGAAAAGTACCTACAAAAAATATATATACAAATGAAACAAACTTTAAATTTCTTCTTACGTCCGCACTCAGAGCCATTTAAGTTTTGAATATGGATTGAATATTGCAATTAATCGTTTTTGAGTCAGAATTTTCGAAGTTTGTCAAAATATTGGAATCAACCATTTATGTTAACTGCTCTAATAATTTTGTTAGTTTAAAATTTTGACTACAAATTTTTTAATCGATAATCACGCGTTCTTCCGTGCGATCATTGTTCATTACAAGTTTGTCATTTTTTATAACAATTTATGTTGTAAATACCAAACATGATTTTAGAATAGCACGATAAAATACGTTTTATAAAGGGTCTCTTCTTCTTCTTCGTGTGATGAATATGCAATTTTGCAGCACATATTCGTCTAGTGTCAGAGTTTTTTGGGAACCGCCTTGTCTGGCGTGATTCCTGTAAAGGGTTACATGTATTTATATCAATGACTCTTTTGTATTGTTGTGTAAAAAGTGGCAAGTCAAAGCAACGTTATTTAACCTATCTACGGTAGGTACCGTACCGTTGAAACCCTCTGATAAAGCCAGTTAGTCAGTCATTTACCTGTCAAGTTTTTTGTAATGAAGTACCATTTACTGCACTATGAATAATTCATCTATCTTGCAAATGTCATTATCATTACTTTGAACTGTTATTTAGAAAATATTTTTATCTAACCAAATTGGTTTGAGTACAAATATTTTTGAACTTACAGTTTAGCATAAATGAAGGAACAATATAACAAATTTCTTATTATTCGTGTATAAAAAATATTATAACCTATTGATATAAAGGTGGTAGGTATGTTAACAAATACAAGTAGAATAACTTGCAAAAATATATTTGGCAAGGTGACTTTTGGTTCCATAAAAGTGTTGCGTCATTTCTCATACCATTGATAATAATTACACAAATTCAAGTAAAAGTTACCATTAAAATGTATCATCGCCTTCAAAACTACTCGTTCCTTAAGTGAAATGTATTTCGAAACAAATTAATTAAGCCTGATAATGCTGGGAGAGAAAGGTATTGCAATTTCGTAATTAATTTGTCTAAATAAAGACTTTATGTAAACATTGTTAAGAGCTAATTACATAAAGTAATTGTTAGAAAGTTTTCTTGCTTTACCCCTTATTGAATCCTGTGGCCTATAATTATTGTAGCAGCCGCTTTCACCAAGGAAATATTATTTTGTATAGAAAACGGTAGCAAACAGAGGTTTTCTCTTTTTATCAGTTAGCCTGGGGTTAGTTGTACCGAGACCTACATTTAGCTCTACAATTTGCTTGCTCCTCTTTTTATTGCTTCTTTGTACATTCAATTCACTCGGTGCTTTGTTGTTCTGTGAATATTGTATGGGATAATCGTAACTTTGATACAGAATAACGTGTCTTACAAAAAGTTTACGTATGTTTGTAAGTACATAAATAAGTTAAATAGGTACCTAACTGTTTCTTGCAAAAATGCCTCCGTGTCATAAATTTGTACACTTATTATTTTAAAACTTAATTCAACCTCCGTGCCGACATTTTATTAGTAAACAAGTTAATTTAAAGCTCAGTAAAGCAACACAACTACGTTTGGCATCAAAAGTTTGAAGAACCTCTGTAATTTAACCATAAATTAAACCAAAATCTCCATTATTAAGCTATTACCTCAGGCGAAACAAAACAATGCACAATTTGCCATTTTTGTGGATCACGACTTCGTCTCGTCGCGTGAGCATTCTATGGTATCGTTTTGAATTGCAAATATCACGTGTAAATCTATAGCATTGTGTTTATAGATATGTGATATCCCACATGCAAGTGATATCGTCCTTCACCTTTCGCTAAAGGAAAGGAACATGACCGGGGCATCTGAAATATTACTACTACTAATGCGCTGTTTAAATAAACCTAATAAATTGGTAGGTATTCCTCTTTACATTGGGCCTGTAACTTTATTACTGGGCAGGACTATTTTCAATATTAAATAATATCATAACCTAAAAAAATCTTTAGTGGTATACCTCGACAATCTAACCGAATTCTTAATAGTTTTTTATTTTTAGGTTTCGTTTAAATCAATTTTACTAAATTCACACCAATAGTAGCCATGATTGTATAGTTCGTAACTTGCAAAATAGATCGCAGAGTTTACATTCAGATTCCTTATCAAGAGCCCTTTCCTAAACTTTAGTCTGTTTCGTCAGTGATGATACAAGTACAAAGATACTAGAAAAGGTCGAGTCATTTGACAACACTGTTTGTGTAACAAAGATTAAAATGAGCTTTTTATTTTGCAATTATAATTGAAGAGGAAAAAGTGACAGTAATGTAATAGTTATTTTGTTTTGACGTCGGGCGAGCTTTTGTTTTCTAATTGCATTATGTTATCTGAATTTAAGTGATTAGTTAAATAATAATAAAATATAACGACATCACTTATTATTAAAATCGCTTTTAAGTCTCTTACTGAACACATTTTTTTTATCTCCTACTCTATATTAATGCTCATAAAAACTTTTGAAACCAAAAAAGGTTTCCTTATATTATACGATAATTGTTTAATATACATTGAACATTCCATTTGAGTTGACGAAATGACCTACGGTTGCAATTGTCAATGAACTATGAACAAATGAATGTGATGACTTGTCTTTTGTTTTTTTTTTTCATTCGACACTTTTGAGTGACAGCTGAATAGTAAGTGTCCATTAGGTGTTTACCTTTACACCTTTTTGATTGTTCGTTAATTAATAATAGTTATTATAAAAAAAGTTACTGCTTATTATTAGGTAATATTTGTGTTTAATCTTTAAAAAAAACTTTTAATTTGCTGATACACCTTCAAACATTAATTTATTAAAGTTTTTACATTCAAACTAAAATTATTAAATCCGTTATTCTCTTAATCAAATCTTACCCTAATTAAACACACATTCGAATATTGTTAATAATTTATGATTGCTATAAAATTTGTTAATCTCTACACCAACAAATTCCGGTTTACTCACACGTGCTTTCATTTATTGTAAACTTTCATTCAACAGCTTTATAAACATAATCCCGTACATAACAACAATCACATCTGTTATTATTTAATAAAGACATTTTGTCACGAAGTGGTCGGCGATAACCGTTTCTTTCTATGTTTCAATTATGATATAAAACTCTAGTGACGGCGAAAGTTATACCGCAGTGAGTGGAACTTACAAGCTCGTATTATAAAATATGAATACAATAAGTTACGTACAAAGACTTCAACGAGCTGAGACAAGTACTTTCTTTAAGGCTTTACGTTTTTAAGATGTGAAAACGTATAAAATTAAGTTTAAGAGACTTTAAAAAAAGCTATAATGGATATAAAATACCGTTAGGAAAAATAACACAACAAAGTTACATTTGGCTATTAGTTACAAGAATTAACAAAGGCAAAACAAAAAAAAAACGTTAAGGTTTTCCTTTTAATTACAACTTTCGGAACGATAGACAAAAAAATATGTAAGTAAGTAAAATTTGTACTTACATACGTAATTAAAATTTGCTTATTGCACAAATACAAACTAAACTCAAGTACAAAAGTTACAAACCTATAGTTACGTAGTGTCCAGCTGTAGGTACCTCTTAACTCAAGCGGTACAAAGTTGCGACTCTCGAAGTTATAGCCATCATCATTCAGAGTACTAACATAGTCGTCAGGTTATTATAGCTACAAATAAAGACACACACTAATAATTAATAAAGAACTACACAGAAAAGAGGAGACAAAAGGGCGCAGTAGGGAAATATGTAAAAAAATAACAAATTGGTTATTTCATTTTGCCTATTACCGGTCCGAGCTAAACTAACCACATATTATTGGACTTGAAAATACTATGAAATATAACAAAAGTTGTCAATAAACAATATAAATGATGATTACAATAGATTCAACATCAGTTGCAGGGCTTAGTATTAAGTGGACATTACATGCATACAAAAACGGAAAGCGACTTTGCGTTATACTGTTTTAATAGAATAGTCGTGGTAGAATTGATCAAAACTGGCTTACGGTACTTAATTCATTCGGACCAAAAATCACTTATCGTTTTACTACCTCTTTTTACTATCTCTTGCAATGACTGCGCGCACGTTGCAAACGACCACCTTTACCGCGGCCAGCAGGGGGCCAACTAGACCGGCCAAATCAATAGTGTAATGAGAAGATTGCGTAATAAACGTCACTCATACACGATACATGCCATTGCAAATACTGGGCCTATTGAAATAAGGTACTATTTACGGTTAGGGTGAATAGATTTGCGTGATTTAATACCGAAGTAACAAAAGTGGCTGCTAATGCCAAAGTTTGTAAGGAAGATATTTAAATGTTTGAAATGAATAAAGTAGGGTCGAATAAATTTCTTAATAAAGACGAACAAAGGTAAATTTTAAAGACACAGAAAGTTTCATCGTCGAATTTTAATTGAACTTTATGGACATTTTTAATAAAAGTAAACCTTTAGACGACATAAGACACCAAATAAAGGAATAAACTAATGGAGGGCACAGCACATACGGGGCTAACGGTCGGGAATCAGGTACATGTACATCCACATGACATACGCTCTCATTTAAAAAAAAAAATACTACGAAAATTATGCCTGAATGTGCAGACAAATGGTGCGAGAAGCCCACTAGTAAAACGCGTTACAGGTTAAATATATTTTCATTTCACAGGTAAGTAGTTTTCTACTTTATTAGGTAAAAATCTACAATCTGCGAGCTATTTTGGCGTGCGCTGTCAATACCGTTGTTGTCAAACCCGAACCAAATGCGACAACTCGGTTTAAGAACAAATGCAATTTGATGTACTCTCCATTGGTTTATTCCTTTATGGTATGTTATGAACTGTAACATGACATAAGTACTATATAAACCACAAAATATTATACCAATTATAATCGAACAAATGGTAAAAATTGTGAGGATGTAGAAAATTATAAAAAAAACCTTGATTTTCTTAACATCCTGACCCTTTGTAATGTTTTTTTTCAAACGCCAAACTCTGAATTTTTGTTCTTTTCAAACAAGCTGATGTTACAAGTTTGATTTTCATTTGTCCCATAATATTGATATCAAACAATCTCGTACATTTAAGATGCCGTTAACTTCCTTTTTGGAAATCACTTGTAGATCCTAATGATGCGTATCAGATGCTAATCGATACAGGATCGGTATCGTACGGTATCGATGCCAGATTTACGACTAGCCCAAGGCTAATCTAGAACTGACGATCTGGCTGTTCAATATCGATATCTTTGTGAATCTTTTTATGAACAATATGTTTAAACTAAGCAGCAAATGGTACTAGTACTATATTTTTTAAGAGTGAGGTCTTAATGCAACGCTGTGCTCCTAATTCGATCTCTGAAGGAATCCTTATTAGCTTAGACTCTAAACATCCCTCGTCATAGAATAGTACTTAGATGTCAAACAAATAAAACGACCTTCAGTTCCACGTATATGTAATGCTAGTCATTTTAATTTAATATACTATAATCTGAGTATGAATATAACTATAAAATTACATATGCGTGTTGAAAGGTGATAGCAGTATTAAGATGACCTCCATACAAACACTTGATAAACTTTAAACGGAAAGCTTTCATTACTTGCATAAAATTGCTTATAACTAATATAATGCCATTCAATACACTTTACATATCTATATTTTCCCAGTTGAAGTTATGTTTATTGATATCTTAATTACTAAGTTTCGCCAAGCACGTACTTATTGGATAATATCATAAATTTCGGTATAGTAATAAAGCTACTAAGTTAGATCTTTATTGTGATCTGTAATAAACTTTATAAATTTATATTAATTATCCGTTCTGGACGTTAACAGCAATCGGCCAGTGATAATTAAATATTTATAGTTTAAAATAAAATATGAGAATATAATAAACAAGAAAAATAATATTTTATTATAAGTATTGCATAAAGATAAAAAGATGTTCTTATTAGATGATAGGAAGATCTAAGAAGTTACGATAAAAAGATGTTTAAGCCAAGTTTTATAGCGTCAAAAATCATCTTTTCAGAGTATTTAAATTGGTCTATTCATTTTGATTTCACTTTTGGTTTCACCCTAATATCTAGCTCTCTAACAACTTAAACACGTAACATTTATAATAATTAAGTGTACAATAAACAACCTATGAATGAAATGGATGGTTTGCAACTAACTAGATCTGGGTAGCCCACATCAATACATACAGGTAGGTGGCTATCAATTCACATTTAGCTATACATAAATGTCGTCTGTTTAGCGATTGGATAAAATTATAGCTATTTTCCCTCGCATAGCAACACGAGATCTTATTATAAAATAATGTCGGACAACATTCCAACACCTTGTAATGAGCGGATGTCGGGAATCGATAGCAAAATTGTGAGCATATTTCATATTTCTAAAAACTTAATAATCGTATTCTCAACTCTACTGCACTTTGCATTGAGACGAGTTTCCCGTGACGCTGGTTTTATGGAGACTTGAAGAAATTGAAACGTATAAAACAAAGTTGTTCTAATATTAGCCTTTATATACCTGTGTATAAAAGTGTTATTGAGTCTTCTTTGATGGTGGACTTGTAAATGAACACGGGCTATGGAGTACGGCGCCGAACGTAGAGCTAGATACAATCTGAGGGAGGCGGGAACATGTTCAGCAAATGCTCACTTGAACGATGAAAATGCACTAAAATATTGAACCTCAGATTTGGCGTGTTGGTTCCTCACGCACGTTTATAAATTTAAACCACTTATGTGTTCGGGTTAACATCGTTTTAGCTATAACTTTAACCATCATGTCTTTACTATCACACTCACAGTCTTATAGTCTAAGCATAGTTTATTCGAAATAAAATGATCATTTATTTAATTGTAAATGAAGCTTTATAAAATGTTTGTGCATCAATTATGTGTTTACAAAAGCTATTTTAAGTTTTATTTTATTTTTATGTATTTAAAATACAGTAGGTAATTGGATGATCGTTTCAAGTTTAAAGGTAGCCATATAGATAAAGAAGATACATAAATACAAATTTAAAAATACAAACAAAGCCTTAAAAAGCAACCTAGTTTCCATTGACACTTATTTAAAGTTAAATATTATTTCTTACAGTTCCACAAACAGCTTATTTTCAGTTTCAAGGTGAGTTGTGAGTGGAGATTCTTGTATTTCGAGCGTGTGTACCGTCCCTTTTGTTTGAACTTTTAATGTGCGTGCCCACGGCATGATCAACATTGCAAATGATAGGGAAGTACTGAGGCTGGTTGTACACTAGTGATGTTTATAAAACTTTTATTTACATTTACAAACTACTCCTTTTATGTATGTAAACTAAGCCAAAAAACAATATTAACGTCCAAATTTAAAGCCTCAAATTTTTTATCCTATTAATATTATAAATGTGAAAGTTTGTGAGTATGTATGGATGTATGGATGGATGTTTGTTACTCTTTCACGAATAACTACTGGACGGATTTTGATGAAACTTTACAGTAATGCAGGTTATACATCAGAATAACACATAGGATACTTTTTACCGCGGGAAAACTTCTCATTACCACGGGAAACCGACTTCCACGCGAACGGAGTCGCGGGCGGCCACTAGTAAAACATAATCTTTACTTAATAAACGAGGTTGTATCTTGTTATAATTATTTTGTTCATGAGTTTAAAAAATATGTTTTTTTAATAAACAAATTATTATAAATATCCTTTAAAACAAACGAACTTATGTTTTACTTGAGAGTTTAAACCAAGTCCTTTGTTTTGAAACCGGTGACCATGGCCTATATTATTAATACATACATTTAAAACTTTACATTTTGAAGATGTTCACGCATTTGTAAATTGTATAGTTAAGCAAAGCCGTAAAAAATCTTTTACTTCTGACAATTTTTTTAGAAACACTTTACTTGATAGGTATAGAAATTATTAAGGAAACTTTTAAAAGCGTTATTTTCCCTCTAAGTGATAGTAAATAAAGTGCAATAAGAGCTGACTTTATGTGGTTTATCAATCGACTCACTATTTATATAGGTTTAAAAACACATACTCGTTTCTATTTCTAATCGCAGGGATTATAACTCATTACCTGCAATAAGCCTCCTTCAAGTTACATCTTAAGTCATCTTCGCTTAATTGCGCTTACTTAAAGTCAACTTACAAGATCTATGTAATCAATAAGCAAGGCGCGGACGCAGTCAAGTAATCTTGTCGCTTCACTTGATAACTTTGATGAATTTAGTTAACTAATGCGATAACTTGGCGAACTAAGAATATCATGGAAAGTGGTTATTCTAAGATTCCTAGATTAAGAGTATTTTTTATCTAAAACGATTTTGATTTCATTTCATTGTGGTTATGAAATGTGTTTTTTCGTAAGACAGTTTTATCAAGTTTTCATTTTTTTGTGGACATAGTTATATAAAAACCACCCCATATTTATAGCGTCACATAACGCTTCGCCAAACGCCTTCTTTGCCGACCTGATTGAACCAACATAAATATTTCAGCCGTATCTCCTCACTTGAAAGCCAACTCCATTCAATAACCAAAATTTATATTATATAAGTGTAATATATTTCCATCATCTGATATCGTAAACAAAAATATTGAGGGTCAAAGAACCAAGATCTGAAATAGCTACCGGTTGTCCCCAATATGCGCACACGCAAGCTAATGACATTATTTACTTACGTAACGTATGCGGTATAAATACAAATTAGCCATTTACTGTTATCTGCAAACTTGCTTAAATCGATGGACTTACAATATGTTTTTAAGAGAAGACCCAGATGTAAATTGGTATAACTGGAAGCGACTACGAATTAGGTTAGCGCTTTTTAGATAACATTTTTTTTATTTTGTTTATACGTATTTTAATACAATAAATGTCATAATACAAATAGAAATCGCTATAGTTAACAAATTGACTGACTTAATGGCTGTCTGACCTTTTCAGGAAACGTAGACATTATTTGTATTTACATCTGAAATAACAAGCAAATAAAATACTTTCTGAGTGAAACGATTCTGAATTCACAACTGCTGTGAATTGGGAAAGTTCTGTACAATAAACTATTTATAGTTTGTTAAAAAAATACCTTTTTTTAAAAACTTTTTTTTTGCAAATTTGGGTAAAGGTTCACTTTTGCGAATTAATTTGTATTTACTTTTAAAATATGGATATCAGAAAGTTTACGCGAACAGCATCACCATATTCAAGTATCTTTTAATAACCATTTGACGTACTTTAGTCACTTCCATTTCTTACATATCTTTGTGCAAACTTCACTTTCACTGCTCATCGCCGCGTGCGCACCGATGAATACACATTCGTCACCGCGCAGGACAGGTGTCCGAGTTATCTGTATTAGAACCCATTAAACACTTAAATTGATACCACTTAACTCGTTACATCACTAGTTATGTATTTTTGATATCAGTTTCATGACTTTGTGAAATGGCAGTCGCGCGGTTTCGTGAAGAAGTGCGGTTGCGAAATTATCAACGTTGTGAGAATTGTGACGATATAAATATTTAAGTTGAAAGGGCAAAGGTCGTAGAAAACCATTGGATTCAACAACTTGTTAATGACATCAATTAGATTTACGTTAAACTATGAAAAAAAATGGTATCTAAAACACAATAACGATAAACTTGTTCTAATTTCACATCGACTTTAAGTAACATATTAGCTAAGTATAAAGTAAATGTAATGAAATATGTAGGTACATCTAAACTAATATTATAAAGCTGAAGAGTTTGTTTGTTTGTTTGTTTGAACGCGCTACTGGTTCGAATTTAAAAAATCTTGCAACTATTAGGAGCGAAGAAATAATGGAAAATGGGAAAAAACGGGGAAAATTATTCATCCTTGAGGGCTTCCGTTGCGTGCGCTGCGAAAACGGTTCTAGAAACCAAAAATATATGTATGAAAAAATTAAGGGAATTTTTTACCGCGGGAAAACTTCGCATTCCCACGCAAACTTCTACGCGAACGGAGTCGCGAGCGGCCACTAGTATTCTATATGGATTTAATGAAAATAAAAAAATACAGTTCCGAATAAACTAAATTTACTCAGACATTCCAAGTTTTTACTTTGCTATTTTTGAAATTGAACGCCTTCTGTCTCAGAAATGTTACGCCCTAAGTCATTAATGAGATTGAAAGATATGCGTTTAATACATGTTCTGTACAGAATCTGTACCGTCTAGACACTATTGTAGACCAAAAAGAAATTAATATTAAATTACTCATTCGTAATTACTTGTTCACAGAGGCATAAGCTACATCGAAGGTGTGGCAAGGCTAAGATGTGGTTTTGTGGTAGACAGGCCAGACGAATCAGCCAATCTATAGAATGAATATGTACAAAGTTGTAAGTCGTGGAGGAACATAATAAGTAAGTTACAAAAACAATTTACTTACATCAAACATAATAATATGATTTACCTTCGTAGTACTTACGATTATATTCCTATCTTTCACTATATGGTTAATCTTAGTAATATATCGGTTCTGTGATGTTTTTAGATATTTGCTAGATAACGTACTTCGCTCTCCATTCCTTTTTACTTTATAATTGAATGCCTCAGTAGGTTATGTATAAAAGCTAATGGAAATAGATACTGTAACTAGAAAAAACTTATAAAAAAACGCTCAGATCATTAAAGATAAAATCAATATCAAAAGTATCAATTACCTGAACACAGATTATTAATTCACGCATAAACTTTGATCTTCCACTTTACATGACAAACACAAGCAATTAGAGTAAAGTAATCTAATATAATCTAATACAGATGAAAGTGTTAGATAGTAGTCTTGTCTGTCTGATTCTACTGATTCAGTTTTCAAACGATACTTAGATATCGTTGCAAGTATTTTGTAGCTACGAAAGCATCTTTAAAGAGGTGCCACACGAGCGTTGCGGGTGCGTTCAACGGACAGTGTGCATGGAACAATATTACTCTCAGTGTGCCAAACGAACGCTGCGATGTCGCAACGCAATATCACGTCTATGATTGTCATCACCCCACCCCGTCTCGTCTATCACGCTTCTTTGTCCGCTTCACGCGCGTTCCGTTGCCGCTCGCTGTTTTAACGCACGTGAGGCTTAGGGTAAAAATTTGTATGTAAAACTACGGAGCGTTATCGCTCAGTCGTCGCAGCGACAGCGCAACGAAGCCGCAACGCCCGTGCGGTACCTACCGCTCTTACTCAAATCTATTTGATTACTAATTTTATACTTTATTACTTAAATTCACCTTATCCTAACATTATTTTTAGGTTTTAATGGCTTCGGATATTTTAAGGTCATCTGCGACTTACCTTGCAACGTAATCACCAAACTGACACCAACGTTACCTACTATTGACTGCGTCACTGCGTAGCTCTTGTTCTGCAATTGGTCTTCAAATTAGGTACCTAAGGCTATGTTAATGCGCATAAAAACTTGTATTCATCTGTTCCCCTCCTAATTCAAAACTAACGCATAAGTTTATCCTACTAATATTATAAATGTGAAAGTTTGTGACGATGTATGGATGGATGGATGTTTGTTACTCTTTCACGTAAAAACTACTGGACGGATTATGATGAAACTTTACAGTAATAAAGCTTATACATCAGATTAACATATAGGGTACTTTTTACCGCGGGAAAACTTTTCATTCCCACGGGAAACCGACTTCTACGCGAACGGAGTCACGGGCGGCCACTAGTGCAGATATATTTTTACTAACAAAAAAAGTGTATGATTTGCATAGTAAACAAAACGTAATTTAATACAGTTTTATCTCGTTAGTAAACCATACTCTGCCTATAAATATCTATTTGTTCAGGGATATTCTGACACCGACGCGCGCGCAGCCATCTCGCTTTAACTGCTTTTCAAATACGCTTAATTAATTACGACTTTGGTATTTCAGATAAGACAAAATAAAACTCACTCAACATCCATTCCGGTTAAATTAATAGTTTAAGTAGATTACTTATTTAATTGTTAAACTTTAATGAGACAAGTCAGGTGTCAGTCCCTTTGTCGGCAAACTTTATTAGATTATTGAACTTGAATGTAAGTTTGGACAATTAAACCTGCATTTCAAAACGATTCTTTTAGAAAATTTCAGCAGTTTTCTGGATCTTATTTTAGATTGGATCGTGATGACAAAACATTTAATAGTAAACTCAACACTAAACTGTCATTAACATCTATTTCAGTTAAGGTCACGTCACGGCTTGATTAAATGCCCGTTCTCGATTACAAATATTCGCATGGTCTTCATTGTGCAAAAATTAACGCAATACATCAAATAGATTCTGCATCATTACATCTTACCTTTCACTCGTAAATCATCAACGTGTGATTCATTGAATTTTTTGTATTGACACTTAATGTCGTCGCACCTAAAAGTTCATTACATCTCGACACATAGTAGATATTTAAATGAACTTACGACATTCATTCAATCAATTGATTTTAAGCTTTCGTAAATAAAATACCACCCATGATTTTGATCTGCGTTCTAGGAATTTCGAGACATCCTGTAGATAGTATCGAAATACCTTTCGATTCGAAGTAACGCGTGGAATTCGAAGTTCGCGGCGCATGCGGCTGCTAGCTTCAACAACATGGCACTGCGCAGGTTTTTGGAAAAAACGGATGTACGTAGGCGTAATTAAGATTTTTAATTCAAGTAATCTGCGTTTTGAAACATTGAAAAAACTACTTGAAAGCTGCCGGTTATATGTCTTCTGTGTATCGTTTATGTAAAAGCGAAGCTCTTGTATGAAAATATTGATATTAAAGTTTCGTAGTAAGCAGTTTATTAGCTGGTAATTTCTATTAAAATTACATACAAAGTCACCGTTAGTGCAACATTATCCTGTAGGTATCAGCGATAGAGATCGCACCCTCGCTCGGCTCGATCCGTCCAGCGCAAGCGCATGGCTGGCGCCTCTAATGCGATCAAGCCATCAGATTTATTGCTTATATCGTAACATCAGACGATAATATACACAGAAGAACAATATAGGTACTGCAAGTTATAAAAATAAATATATAAATCCTATAGGACGATTCACGTTAACTATAAAATAACTTGTATTCGTTCAGTGTTCAAGCTAAATGTAAGCTAATTATCTAATAAAAAAAATCGATTGATATAACATATTGATTTGAGATTTTGGTACCGTGTAGTTATAGGGGTATCTGAGTAACTTTTGTCAATATGTTCATTATAAGCGAATATAAGGTTCCACGGCTAATCTTCTGCGTATTACTCCAGCGTTTGTAGACTACACCTGTGCCGCCACGGAACTACCATAGATCATTTATTGCGTATTACATAACACTGCTTACTTACTTACTTATTGCTCCCGTGTGACCATTTATTTCAAACTTGTTTTATGGTGCTCTTGAACTTATTTAAGCACTGTTCGTTTTACAGGTGGCGTATCATCTTTCATTTTGATTTTGTGCAACTATGTTGGCATAGTGAAATTTATGAGCCGGAGTTGTAATATGCTGTTAGGAATTTTGTTGCTAAGGTGTTCTCAAAGTTGTAGACGGTAATTTAGTAATAGGTAGACACTTATAATGAATTGCATAGGAAGGTTCAATCAATGTGAAGACAAAATCTTTAGCTGTCTCATTTAAAGTTAATAAATAATTAATTATCCACACGTCTCATTAAGCTAATAACGCCAGACAATTTTATGCTAACATTAGCCGCCACGGTGTAGTTTAGAACCGTAAATCGTGTTAATGTTGGATTTGCACCTGCAGCTTTCACATGTAGTGTTAGTTCATGTTTAGTTTATCTAGACGTTATCTGCCGATCGGACGTCGGTAGTCTGTTCTCCAGCATGCAAGACCGACTAGCAAACTCTCTCCTGCATTCAACACTGGTCGATCAATATTACTCTCAGGCTGACACTAAACGTAAACTCCTACTCATTAGACGTTTTAATGACATGTAAACTAAACGCAATCCAACTGATTTGACTCTATCTCGATCGAAGAAAGTGCGTGATAGGAACTGCAGGAACTAAATACAATAAGCAGGCCTTTTATAGTTTTGCCGCAACATGGGTCGGGTAATAAAATGTCTGGTCAGCACCTTGTTACTGTCAGTGCTGATAGATTTAGATGTTGACGTCGATCATCGAGTTAGTTAACTTTTAAACGTCCAACAATAATTCCAACGTGAATGTGCAATTGTATAGTGATACGAACGTGCTCGCTTATTGACGGTGTTTAGTACAGGTTCGTAATTCGTAATATTGATGGTCGTTTAAAGCAAAGTGGTTTTAAGCACAAGGCATTAAAATTTTCTTGTATTTTTTGCATCTTCTCACTTTCTAGTGATATTATATTTATTGGCACCTGCGTACATGATAATCAGTGTTAATTCAACAACAACTTGTTAAATTCTCGTTTCATTTAAGTACCTGCCTGCGCATTCAGTAGCAATCAAAAAACTCCTAAAAGAAAAGTACCTACTTTCTTTAGAAGATACCGATGCCCACGTATGTAGAGACTAGTTTTCATGGGTAATATTAAATCAAACTTCGTTTATGTAATTTAAGTAACGTTTATTATAATTTACACTCTTAGCTTCTATTGGCTCGTCAATCTTTATATGTACAGTTGCTTACAATTAATAGGCGTCATAATTCTAATGCGAGGTCTTATTTTATGATAGTTTACTATTATTTACAACTAATACCTACAACTTGTTTATTTACAGATAAATCAAATTCAATCTGGCGTTAATATTAAAGTTAACTGTTATGAGATTGATAACTTACAAGTAGGCAGTGTCTTTTCTTATAAAACACACCCCGTCAAAAGTGAAATTTTAGAAAGCTAATCAACAATAAAATTAACGCCTTTTTACACAAGATAACATTGATTTATTAAATGCACTTATCGGTTTGATTGATTTAACTTTTCACTCCTTAAACGGGGTATTCGCGAGGTTTCTAATTTAAAATTTGTCTCTTTAGCATAAAATAGTTACAAATATAGCAGTCTGATGCATAAAATAGGAATAAATAATGTTAACCTAGATACTGAGTGACGGCCTTTTCTTCCGCACGCTTTTGCTGTTTTTACCGAATATCGTCCCAATTACCTGAAACAAAATACAAATATTAAACTTGAAACATGTAGGTAAAAAAAAAGTTGTTATGACTGTGAGCTATTAATAACCATTTTTATATCGCCCATAACAAAAAAATATCGACGACTGTTGTGCAGCGGTATATATACCGGACTGCTAAGCGGATGGTTCCGGGTTCGATCCCCGGGTCGGGCCAATGTCGTTAAAATGGTTTTTCGATATTAGCTCGTGTCTGGGTGTAACTAGGTTCTCCCCTAGTCCATTATGTGGTACCTATAACACAAGTGCTTACTGCAACTTACTTTAGGGCCACATAATTGGTGTGTTAGTTTGGAGATTTATTTATTTATTAGTATTGCTGCGCTAAACATAAATTTAATACGCCACCGAAAGGACAAAACGTTTGAACTTGTCTAGTGTACCTTGGACACGGAGTAGGCAGCGAGCTTGCGCCGCGGCGACGGCAGCAGCAGCGCCAGCGCGCGCGCCTCCCGCAGCAGCGCGTGGAAGGCCAGCGCCGCGCCCGCGCACGACTCCGCCGCCGACACCTCGTAGAACTGGCAGCCGAACCGCAGCGACAACTCCTGACCCTCTTCTGCGTGGACCTCCCTAGGTATGGTTAGAAAAGTTAGAAGACAGTTTTGTAAACTAGAAACTAAAGTCGTGATTCTAAATTTTGGAGTGTTTTTTTAGACATGGTGTCAAAATGACTCTTTGGTGTTGGTGGAGTCAGTCAATTGGGGTGTCAGTCTGGAGATTTATTTATTTATTTTATTTCTTAATTTACAAAAATAAAAGTAATGGATCACTCACCTTGCGTGTTCGAGGTCTCTTTTATTTCCTAAGAGGGTGACAGCAGCGCAGCCCGGCAGCCGGGTCCGCTCCAGCAGCGACAGCAGCTCCGCGGCCGCGAGGAACGACCGCCGCTCGCACACAGAGTACACCACCGCGAACGCATCGCCCCACTGCACGTGCTCCGCCAGACAACCACGTAACTACAAACAAACAACAATCAAAACGAGCCAGGCTTGACACCATAAACAACATCCAATAACGACCAACACGACCCAATATTTAAACACCGATGACTAAACCCACTGATAACAACTGATAAATTAACCAACCCATATTCGAACAAAAATCATCAAGCTGAATCAGTAAGTTATGTAAATAGTACATTGATCTTTATCAGAACAATTACCGCTCAAAATAAATTTCGCCGAACCAAAGTTCATTCCACAACGCAGGATGACCCGGCCGAATTGGGGGCAGGCGATGCACTGAATAAATTTACACGCAATTATGCAATCAATATCTGAGCTGATACATTTCCAGTTCCGTTATCCGTTTATGAATTCGTGTTTAGTATAAAGAACATGAAAAAATATTGGTCTGAAGTTAGAGTCGGATTGCGCAATATGATTCGGAATAGTGCGTGGGTTGGAGCATGGCGCTTGCGCCGAAGGCTCCCGGCTGTGCGCTACAATCTCATCTGATAACTGACTACAAGCCCCATAAACTTAGTCTAATTAAATTGTACTGAGCATCAGCCGCGAGCCAACCGCTTAGATTACATCTCCATTGTCTACCGCTAAATTAAGTTCACTATCGATTGCTTTATTTTTAGACACCCAACTATTATCTCATTTTAATAACAACTCTATATGTACGGGATGTGTCAAACTTACTGCGCAATTAGATGTATCCAAAATTTCAACTTCAGAAACGGCACCGTCAAATGCTACTCTGTGTTGATACAGAAAATCTGAAACAAGCATTAACATTATAGAAGCCTATTACATTACAAAGAAATCCAAATCAATGTCCTACGAATTTAATTTGGTTGGATAAAAAATTGCTTGCATGACGCAAAATACGACACTTAAAGGTCGGAAGGAAGCAGACATTTCAATTTATGTCGACTGTAATAATAGCAGTAAAGTTTACAACTGACGTTAATTGTTAAAGTAAAGCAATCACCCAATGCATAATAACATACACGACGTCCATGCGACTATGGGAGTTGTAAATGTCATCACGTACGTATATGTCTGATATGCAATAACATGGTAAAGCATCGTATTAAAACATCAATGTGAAGGTAAACTTACCTCCTGTAGAGCTGTACTCCCCGATGTATCTTTTTGTAAGATAACGCACTACCACCGCTGCAACAAGATTAAAACAACCTTTAGTCCGCATACTAGCATGTTCCCCAGGATATATTTATACACCGTAATATATATTTAGCACGCATGGAATATTTTTAGCACGCTAATGCTTAGTAATTTGCACTTATTACTATGTAATGAAATCAATAATAGCAAACTAGTTTACTTAGACACCTCGAGAATGGCGTGATAAATCAAGCATGAACTCTCTATATCTAAAGAAAATAGTAATAAAGTAACTCAATCGAGAAAATGTATAAGGTAACAAATGACTAAAGTTCAAACACCCCAACTTTCTATCGAAGGCACGTTTACAAACACTGATTAGTCTTTTCTATGAAGCATACCACCAACTCCTCCTGGAATTTTTACTTGAGGGTCTATCAACAACAATGACAAAGCAACTCGTATTGAACCACGAGCTACCGACAAAATGAAGTGTGGAGAATCCTGCCAGTCTATCAAAGGGAAATAGTAAATCTATTCAAATGCTGATTGCTTGTACAAGTACTATAGCTACGACGGTGGCGTAACCAAAGAAGTAACTTCCATTCCTTTGATGGGATACCATTATAAAACGCCTTTAAATGACCTTTTGAATGTCGGAAACATACTACAAGTAACAAATTATTGTTTCTATTGTAAAAGCTTTCTCACATAGTTACAAACCAATAATATTACATAAATATACCTCCCGAGTTTAAAAGCGGTTATTCTAAATATAACCTACGTTTAAGGCAATAATCTTAAACCTATTTAAGTGAACCTATCTTGATAACCATTTCAGTATTTAATATCAATACAATTAACATTAAAACGCTTTTGAAAAGATCCATTAGTTTCAGTGCCAGACACGTTTGTAGAGCCGCACAAATTTCTACACAAAACTGTTCATTTTCTGCTTAATATTAAACAATTTAAGTATACTCAATCTTTCCTAGTAAAGCTGTCGTCAAATGTAAGAATGGCAACAAAGATGACAAACATATACCTACCTAACATGAGAAAAGTGAAAACGTGCCGCAGTCAATAATTACGAAAGGCATGAATAACGACTTAACAATGATAATATAACCGTACTTATTGCCAAATTTATTTTAAATGAAGAATTGTTAATCGTTATAACTGAAATTTGAGATTTAATGGTGCGTTTAAAGATCCTGATGCATCTTATTACAACATTCAGTTTAAAGACTGCTTATGAAATGCACGCTAAATTCCACACTCTCATTTTCTTTTCGTGTTTTTTATATTTTTGGTGTGTGCTGTGCAAGTAAGCACATTTTACTTTCTCTCATATCCGATTACGTGTAGAATTGTTCCGATATTTGAAACAAGTCAGAACGGAACCGAACTTGGGCCAAGTAAATCTTTCATTCGTTGATATATTAACGAGATATTGGCAAAATCGCATGGTCAGTACACTCGATTGATACGTGAAAGTAAAACTAAAGAAAACCAATTAAAATAAATGAATGCAGAGCAGATTAAACCAGCTTCGACTACTGTCAAGGATATTAAAATAAAAGGAGCCGTTGTGCTCGAAATCGAAAGTGAATAAACCGTTCGGGATAAGAGACATTAGGTCAAGCAAGTCATAACGTTATGGGTTAAAAGGTTTCGAAATTGAGTTAATATTTTTTTAATAACATAAACATAAATGCGATATCTGAACAAATTTATATATTTACAGTTATTGGTGTGAACAACAATTGTTTATTCATATTTAACTAAACATTAAATAAAAATCTTATGAAACCCATCTTATGCTCATAACATTTTACGTATCCATAAACCTACATATTTTTAAAAATTATAATAATTATCGATGCATTCAAGACGAATCGTATCGATGGTGCAACATGGCACCACGTGGGTTGATGGATGACGTTCCAACTTTGAGAAACAATAGATGTATCGACACGAATCTGTAGGTAATTAATAGATTTTCGGAGTCATCCATCTACAGTGCATCCTACCGTGACTGTGTGGGGAGGATCAAAGGAAGAGAAACAATATCTACTTGATAACATGACAGAGATAATCATCCATGTGAATATCAAACAAGAGAAGGCGACAAAATATTTTCCCACAGAATTAATTGTAAGAGGCATAACAAATTAAAAGACGAGTTGAAACATTATACTGTCTAAAGCACCAACAAACTGTGCACAGCAATACCAGGAGTATCCAGGGTTGAGTAAAATAAAAACCGGGTAGCAGTTATTGAAAAAAAACCCAGTTCGAATGTGTTACTATTCTAAGCGTTTAAAAAGGAACTCTTACGGTAACAGCTACAACTAAACACTTATTAATTTAAAACAAATGACAAGCTGAAACGCAAGTTCCATCTGTTCTGTCGGCAATACATCAAAAGGGTTTTGTTAAAATCGATTTATCACCCAGTGAGGGTTTCCATCAAGTCGATTCACTGTTATAAGATCTGCAATAAATGAACTCATATAATAAACTATTACTATTATTACATATTGGTAGGAACGCTGCTATGTCGCTGATGTAATCGAATATTTTATTGATATAATACCTACAGGCTTATAGTTAATCTTATTCTACTGACATGTATTTTCTGGAAACAAATTTATGACTACCTCCAATCAATACAGAAGAAGAACTTTAGAACCTATACTTAAAACTTATAAATAAATCTGCTGTAAACCGATGTGAACTTGAACCAGTAACAAGAACATTTCACTAATACTAGTCGTTAGAATCTTACTCCAAATTCTCTCTAAACTTTATTGCAGCTGCCACCATAGTTAATTTAATGACGAAAATTTTATTGACACTCAAAGAAAGTCCACAAACACAAAGAACATTTTAATTGGAAACTTTCTGAATTTATTACTACAAGTGATACCACTTAACTAGTGAGTCTTTGGCCAAATAATGTACGAGTTTAAGATAAAACCTACTCGACTATCAACAATCAAGTGTTTATTACACTCGAAATAATAACAGAAGCAGATTGTTTGCTCCAATTTATTATTGGAACAAATTGCAGCGGCCGTTAAAATAACAGACCAAATATAACAAGTAAAAGCACCACGATATAAAAAATTGAACGATTTTTATAATTGGATAACATTATTAAAAAATATTATTCCATCTTGCCGTATTTAATTGAAGATCCAATTGTATGAAAATGCTGTTGCAACTACTAGTAGCGAATAGCAACTTCTTCTAGACCGTATTAAAATGTCATTGCTTCGGCATCTCAATACATTTAAATTCCAAGATTTGCTTTTAACTTTATGCTGTTGACTCTGGGGCCACTTAAGCTTGCTACTTTATAGAGTCAGTTTATTGTTATTATTAAATCCACAGTTTCAATTAAATACCAATCTCTCGATAACCACGAAGTATGTTAATATATAATTTGCAGCAGTCTTGGTAACTTTTCCCGCATTGTCATATCCTACAACTTGAATTTATGATCGTTTACCTACTTAATTAAATTTTTCTTTAATAAAAGCCCATCGGTTTGATCACTTTCGTTTTGATTTTAATAGGTAACATTAAAATTGACCTCTGTAATGGTTGATTTAATTCAATAAGCAGATATGGACATGACAATTTCTTAATAATGTGAGAAAGTGATGTTATGGGAGCTCGTCATTGTCAAGAAGATTAAATACGGTTTGTTTCTGTAATACAATCGCGTCGATTATTATGAAATCCACAGTTTGTAAGTCTATGTAGATTGTAACAAGCATCAAAATGCCTCTAGTTGTAAGAGCAACAATCTTTAGCGCAGCGATTCAACCAGCGGGTCAATTACCGTAATAATAAGACGTGGATTCGACGCATTCGCGAAACTGACGCACACGTGAAGTCAACGCAAAGCAGAGGACACCGTTCGTATTACCGTAAAATTTAATTGTTGCGTTTATCGCACGTCAACTGCACGAATGCGCAAAGACGAACATGTATTGCCACTATGAGAAATTTACCGATTCTTCGTTAAAGTATCGATTATTTTTTACAAAAAAGTTAGTTTTTGATGACAAACAATAACTTTTAATCCTAAATTTAATGTTTTTAAACAACCGGGGTCTGAAATAATCATTAAACGAAGCAGAAAAGCTAAAAAAATGCAATGTTTCATCTTCAAGGCAGAATAGATGAGCTGTTTTTGTCTTAAAAAAAAAAGTAAGTAAAGTAAACAATAACAAACGTCTCACTTTTGTTTGCGGTAAATGTCTTGATATTTTTTTAAGAACTAAAAGTCTACACTACAAAGTTAACATACAACTTCAATTAATAGTATTGTGTTTCAGCTATGGCTAATAGGAAAAAAATGGTAAATAAGTCTTTTTTACTATTTTAAGATATTAGTTTGTGAGCATTAGATTGATACCTTTTTATTGTTTACAGCAGCTACAATATGACCGTCGTCGCCGCCGCCGTCTATCTTAGTTTAATTTGTATATTTTCATGTTATGTATGTAAATAGTAGGTATTAATAAAAAAAATATTAAAATTGTTAAGTATTTTAATTTTCTGCATTTTCTTCCCATGTCCTGTCAATGAGGGCTTGCTGAACAGCCCTTCCTTCAACTAGGGCAATGTTAACGCGTCTACTTGAGGCTTGTGTTGTCTCTAACGCCAGTCTACGAACTTCGTTGGAAGCCTCTCTCGCAAGTTCTTCTCGTGTGAGACGTGGCGCTGGTGGAACACGTGCCTTCAACGCAATGTTGTGAAGGACAGCACAAGCATTTACTATTTGTCCAGAATACACCGGATCATAATGGAGCATTCGGGCAGATTGTAAACACCTGAAATCAAAATTTTCCTGTTATTTATTACTAAATAAACATGTAATACATATGAAGAAATTGTTTTCAGGAAAAGCTAATACCTGAAACGCGCCTTCAAAACTCCTATACACCGTTCAACAACATTGCGTGCTGTCATGTGAAGGTGATAAAAATGCGCTTCACGCGTGCCAGGTTGGGTATTTGTGGGTGGCGTAATCAAAGTCCTACGCAGGGCATACCCACTATCACCTGTATAGAAAATTATCTATTAAAACTTAATCATTTTTGAAGTTTATTGTTGAGATAGAATAGTGGATGTTATATACCTACCTAGTAAACTTAAATGCTCTTCATCATATCAATCATTAAGGTACCGATTCAGAGGGTGTGTACGCCAAGCTAGGTTGTCATGAGTGCTGCCAGGATGGCTCGGATCAATACATAATATTCTTAAATCAGAATCACATATCTGAAATAAAAAATAATGATAATAAATCTTCTTTAGTATAAATAGTTTACTAGTTCAAAATAAACTTCTGATTTTAATCTAGCAGGTACATTAAAAGTTACTTACAATCATAACATTAAGAGAATGATGTCCCTTCCTATTAAAATACTGATGCTCTTGAACGCTGGGCCTTATGATGCGGACATGTGACCCATCTATAGCTCCAACAATTCCTGGTATTTTAAATTTTCTGTAAAATCTAAAACAAAAATTATATATTAAAAAGATTACAATATTAAAAACACAAGAAGTGTTTACTATTATAAGTGCAATTACATTTTTCGAATAATCTTACCTCTGTTTGATTCTGTCCCTGCCGGGTCGACTCATGGGAAACTGAACATGTCTCCTGAACACATGTGGAGTATTCAGGGCCATAGTAACTTGCCTAAGGGCATTTGAGACTGTAGGCTGCGACACATTAAATCTACTTTGGCCTACTATGGTCTGGTAAGACCCAGTAGCATAAAAGGCTAATGCTATTAGCACCTGCAAGAGGAAACATTAGGTACATAATTTAAAGTAGCCAGGTTAATAATGCTGATGGTTTTAGAAGAGATACTGTACCTTCATAGCTACAGATAGAGCATCGTTTCTTCTTTCCTGAGGCATCACCGGAGTTAATAATGATATCAGCTCACGAGCCACAGCCTTAGACAAGCGAAAGGTCTTTATGAACTGCCTTTCCGACATGTGCTGGAAAGGGTCACGAGCTAGAAGTCTAGCCCGATTCCCTTGAATGCGGCGTCGGCGTCGGTCTTCCGTGTTGGCTAATTCAAATATCTCCAAACGAAGTTGATTCATTTTCACTAAGGTACCCGAAACATGAGAAACAAATTAACAATAGCTATTTTCTTGAAGAGTTTGAAATCGAAAAATAGATTATGATAGATGTATATAATATACTTACAATGCTTACAATTGAGATTGTTAACAAAAAAAACTTTAAATAAATCTTGTACGTCTTGCAAAAGTAACACTCGAATGACGCTTTCAACGCTTCACTAATGCGTTTCAAAATGACATTTCATTCGATTTTACCAAACGTCAAAATTTACCATAATACCGTGACTTTGCGATTATTAAAACGCATTGGTGCATTTTTCTTACGAAAATAGCTCGAGCAGGATTCGCAAAGTTTTTAACGCTTAAACGTGACGTGTAGGTTTTCCTGTCATTACGGTAATACGGATTTAGAGATTAAGACGCAAACGCAATGAAGCAGCACTGCATAAAATTACGGTAATTGACCCGCAGTGCGCAAGCGGTAGGCCTAGTCCGTCAGGCCGTCATGCAGGCGACAATTAGGGCGGTACAATTACAACCAGTCGAGTGGTCGGTGGGTCAGCGGCGCGACTTCACCACTTCCCGCCAACTTACCAACCATCGCATTTGGCGCCACAGCACGCGTTGTGTAACCTTTAATACGCTTAATCGCAGCTATTAAAACGTCTGAGTGCATTGCTCTTGTAGACGATTTCGGTGCATGCTGTCGCAAATGTGTTTGCACTCGTAATGGTAATAAGGCCCGCAACCGCAACGGTAGCTCCGTAATTAAAAACAGTCGGAACTGTAAACGGGGGCTACGAGCGTAAACAAGATTTTATGCAAAAGAGGATTTTTTAGCGCAAACAAGAATACATGCAATAGGGAAATAATGATATACCTACAAAGATAAAAAAGATGATGCTTCCGCGGATTTTTTGTAAGATGAAAATTGAAAAACAAATACAAGATAAAGATAATAGTGGAATGTTTGCTACATACTCGTAGATGATATGCAAATGTTAGATCAAAACAAAAGAGATTTGCATGACAAAGGAGGACCTTTGTGTAGAGAAGATAGTTATCTTAGTTGATACAGAAAATACCATTCAAAGGTATGCATTGATCAAACAAAAAATAAATAAATAGACTGTTAATATGTAATTAAATATCTTGAAAAGCTACGAACAAAATTTTATAAATTAAAAAATAACGCTCTCCTAAGTATGTTACAAGACTTCGATGGAATGTTTTTTTTAATAGGTACTATTTATAGGAACAAAATAATCTAGTATTAACTCCCGTAAGCGTCCAACCATATCCAGAATACAAGAGATTTAAATATCCTAGTCCCGAGAGGGTTTAGATTAGCCTCCCAAATATAGCAATGGCAGGATTCCAACATACTCTTCCGCATTTTTAACTTTACAACAATACTCTAAATTATCTTTGTATCCCACAAAAACTATGGTTATTATCATTCTGTGTCAGTTTAACTCCTAATTTAAATATCACTAACTTGATAATGTGTATCTCAATTTCATGTTTAACGTGAACTTCGACAACACAATCAATATCAAAACTTTGAAATTCGAACATTACTGCATTCGAAAACATGTCAACAGAATATTTAAATTTGAATTTTACACATCTTCTTTTCCCATGCAATAAAAACTTTGCACCTTATCTCTAAGTGCCCAATAAAATGTTGTTTATTCATAACTCTTTTTAATGTGGTGAACATGATCAATAATAACGGTAAGAGTTCTGTCTCTGGTGGTGTTTTCAGATATAATAACCCTAAAAAGTGGTTTGGTAACCCCAAATTGCGGGGTTTGTATGTTTACAACTGATACCACGCGCGATAACGAACTTAAGACTGTGCCTAAATTATTTTGACGTAGTTTTTTATTAATTATAAACTTACTAAAGACATGATCCATCATGAAAGCACCCATTTTCCTTTATCTAATTTATGAATTGATTGATATTTTTTTTACAACTTTAAAAAAAATTCTTGCTAAATTGAGGTATTTTATTATTTTTATCAGGAAATCGATATTTTCATTTCCTGTAACTTTTATGAACATTTGGGTTTTATTACCAAAGTTATACCTGCATAAAAAAAGTTACAAAATTCTTGATCAAGAAATACCATAATGCCTACTAACCTGATTTTCCACTCCTGGGACTGCCAAGCACCACCACCCTTATACGATTTACCGTCATCTTCATTTGGGCAAAGTTATTTTTATACGTTTTCAATAAGAAATAATTCTCAGCCGGACATAATGTCGGCGAGGTTACCACACAAGTTCATGTAACACACGCGAAATCACGATTCACAACTGAATAAAAAATTTTGGGAGACCGAACGTAAAGTTATCGTAAATATGATCGTGAGTTGGTAGGCAACAGCTTCCCTTCTGTAGCGCTTGGGCACGACCGATTGCCGCGACGTTTCCCGCGCGACTGACCGCTCTCAGCTTCTCGCGTGCCGTTGTACCCCGGCGCACGCGCAGCCTCTCGATACAACCTCCACTCTAGACATTACTATGCACAACAATGCGGGAAGGATGCCATATCGTTCGTTACTCTTTAATTACACATTAATCATTTACGCGTATTGCGGGCTCGGTGTCGCCCGACAAGAGTTATGTCCAGTCAGACAGAACCTTGAATGGCGCCTGATATTTTTTAATAATAAAAATCCAGCCTGTAATTAATAAAGGCAGATGATTGATGAAGATGCAAAGTTTTTGCTGATATTCCTTGACATCAAAATTTTTGATAATGTCAGTGCTGCTGCGAAAAACGGTTCAGTTCCGACAAAGCAATGCACAATCAATCCAAATTTAAACGCACTGCATCAACATTCATCCGCCTCGGTAATCTTTTTGTCGATCAGAGAGGAACAGTCGTATTCCCTTTCGGAGTAGTCCAGCGGGACCACATATCATCAATCACGCCTATATGGGAAGTTGATCCCAAAAAATGGTAAAGAGCAACTTGGTAGAAGAAATTACGCAAACCCGCTCAGCAGACAGGAATCTTGTCTCGGATACATTGGCGACATTTCAAGGTGAGAGCGACATAGAGGCGCCTGACGCGATAATATATTGCTGAGTACGTATTTGGTCTCCTAGATAGGTCTAGTCTTAGATTAAATTGAGGATATACTTCGCTTTAGCTATTATACTTTAATTGACCATTCTAGTAAAATCATAGTAGATACCCCTAATATCATCAAAAATATCAGGAAGTCATATTCAAATGATAGATAGATATTGCTGATATTCAAATTCATTAAGTAAATTTTATCGCATATAAAATTCACTTCCAATAATAGAGTCATTATTAAAATCTGTTAATCTTAATTTATAGATATTATTGCGCAATAGAGCCTCACTTTCTATTCATTAATGTGTATTTTTATGTTATTGTTTTTACATTTATTAAAATTATTATTTCTTTACTTTTCTATCAATGACGTAAGCTTCATATTATCTGTCAATTCTTACAGTTGATAATAAATAGCTAAATACAGTTCTGATGTTTTATTATCGTTCTTGTTATCAAAAGCTTAGTACGTGTAATTATAATTCGAATACTTTTTTATGATGATGAACCCACAAGCCTAATGTAGAGAATGCGGCCGAATGCAATAAATTCGTTGCATCCACTGGTATAATTGGATCCGCCCCGCCCACAACTCGCTTCCTCTACTTCCATCCTTTGTGGGTTACCATGACAAACGCCTTATCGAATTCCAGAAAGTTACTTTTAACGAACTTTATTGTAGTCTAATCTATGCCGAGGTTTAAAGGTAATTAGCAACATAGCAACATAATATAGGTGAACAGGTTTTCTACTGACACACAGTAATAAAGGTCAAAAATGTTAATATTAACGCAGCTGACTAGATTTATAGCGATCATATAAGATATGACGCTCGCTATGTAACCCGGCGAGTTACTCTGTTTGTATGTCAATAGCATGTAAAAAAAATCATAAAAAATAAATAATTTGTACTTTAGACTTACTCTTTAAAAAACAGTATACCTAAGACACATAGCAGGTTCTATGTCTAACTGAATATTAAATCGTAAATACGTAGAGTTACCCCTGTATTTATAATATTAGTCTACCTCGTGATTCGAAAGGTTACTGGATTACCTTTATGTCCGTCTGTTTGTCCCAAACCTTATGGAACCAAATAAATTTTAACATAGTCTTTAAAACTTTGTAGATAAACAAATAATTAAGGTATAAAAATAATTTTACACAAAAACAGATTAAGGTCAGAACTTGAACTTCCTGATATTTTTTATTGTGTTTTAGGAACGTCGGGTCATTAACCGGCGCATGTTTCCGAACTGCGTTGATTTACTTCTTGACGGACTATTTACTCATCTGCTTATTGTCAGCCCAGTTCTATCAATCACTTTATTATTCCCACATAACTTTCATTATATCTAAAACGGAATACTATTACCTTCATGAATTGATGTTTCGAAATATCTTTCGCCAGTTTTAATAGACAATTTTCTTTATTAATCTTAATGTCATCTGTGTTAAAGGTGTTGTAAACAATTCGACCGCTTACACGGCACCCGCCACCTCGAGGTCACGTGATATAAAAGATATGAAACACTAATAGGCTAACTGCAGTGTTACTTGCCTATTGTAGACACTAACTTAAACCAACAGTATCGTATCTTACCAAACAATCAAAATAAACATTAATTTCCCGTATTACTCAAGTCTTTCCCAATAAATTTAATTAGAACCTGTTAAAATGAAAATTAATTTAATCTGAAATGGTTTGTCTACCCCGTCATTTCTAGTTATTGCAGTAGATTGCGAAATTTTATTAACATTTGATTTATTGGGCAAAGAATGTTTTGTTTAGGATATTTAATTGCAAGCTAATAAAATATGTCTCAATTATTAGAAACTGTTTCGTAAACAAAGTTTGATTCGACAAAAACACGAAGGAATGTGCAGAGAGTGGGCACCCAGGTAATTAGGGTCCAACCAAAGACCACAAGCAAGTTAAACAAACGCATGACGAGAGAAAATCGAACTATGCAAAACAAATTGCGCTATAAAGAAACATAATAAGCGGCATCGCTCGGCTGTATGACGCCGATTGCATAAACACTGCATCGTTCGAGGAACTAGTAGTTAACGACTAAACGACCAATTACCCGACGGAGTAGTCCCTCACCCAACCTTCCTTAACCAGAGGAGAAACCACCTCTAACATCTATGCAAATATATTTTCTTCATTTTTCGAAAGTCCATTTTTACTGATAGCTACTACTAATGAGTCGCGATAAATAAAGATTTAAATCGCGCATTTTTTCAATTAGTTCTGGTGTTGCGTAAACTTGTGTTGCCTTTGTTGGATAATCGTGGATGCGGATCGATGTTGAACGTTTACCAATTAATAGTATTGAGAGTTTGCGCCAAGTTCAAGATGATGTTACGCAAGCGCATGATTAGGTTGGCTTCAGAATTGTGCGGAAACTTACCAAAGTAAACACTCGTCCCAGTAAACTTTTAACCTGTGAGCAACAATGTTCATATTAGCAGTTATAGTAAAGTACCAATTACATATAGAATAATAATAATCATTAATCACACATGCCAAAATCAAAATCAAATTGTTAAATCGTGTTACAAATGAAAATAAAGAAAAATACGCCTGTGATATTTATAACTTATAACGTAGAAAATAAAAGCAAGAACGTGTGAAATAAAATGTAGAAGAACATCGAAACTAAAAAATGAAAAAAAATAGTTAATACAGGTAGCAAGATCCTACCCACATGTAGCTACCTTGTTTGGTAACATGATACGAATAAAGAAAACCTATCGGTTTAAGTTACGTTGCACAGTATGTAGGTGTTTTACCTATCAGACCAATACCACTTACCTTTTCAAGTGGGCAATAACAATAAATATACCTTTTGAATCTGGTAAGTAGAGAAAATAATAAGTATAAGGTTATCAAAATTATAGGAGAAAATTAGAAACCATGAGTCTACCGTCTTACCGCCCCCAGGATGAGTCCATTTCCATTTATGCTACCACACTACAGTTACATTAGGTTTTATGACGCTTTTAAGCATTTGTCAAAAGCATGAAAAATACAATAGAATGTAGGGAATATGAATAAATTTCTTAGTGTGACACTAGTGTTTCACTCACGCCAAGTATCTATTATTTACAGCTTGTTCTCGAAACATTTATTTTTTACTTATTTTAATCAATGTTTACACATTACAAATATGTATTCTTGAAATCATAACCAAAATGATGGTTTTTATGTATATAAATCCGTTACCAGACAAACATAGACAAAAAGCAACTGCAAATAATCGTATTCGAATAAATTCTCTAACCCCTGAAATATAATAAAAATGTTTTAGGAGTCTACATTTCTATGAATCAAGACAGGTTGAACATGATTCTACAAAAGAGTTAACACAAAAAAAAACAGATTCTTTGATTACATATATAATCGAATCAGGATTTCCCAAAGAGTTATGAGGTCATTATTCATGAGCCCGAGTTGCTGTAACTTAAACTGGCTGGTTATATTTAAACGACCTTCGGAGGTTGTATACCGTAATTTTTTTGACTAATTAACTTGAACACTGCAGTGATGTATGGACAGGACTAAATAACTAAAATTACTGTCAGCGATTAACCTTCGACTCTTGAGACCATATTTCACCTCGAGGAAACAAAGTGTTGATAATTTAAGGTTTCTGAAGAGGATATTGATCGAGTGTTTTTGAACTGTCACTTTTCTTAACCAAAAGATAAATCCCTACATCCTGCTCCAGTTACATTAAATCCGAATTTATTATGTTGTTACTCAAAAACTCCTTACGACAGCGGAGAGAGATTTATCCTCGCTGATTAAGCTGTACCTTTACAGCTTACTTATAAAATAATATTACCAACCTTGGCACATCGATAATCCTCTGTTACTCCGGTGGCACACATTTCTTGAATGTTTATAATGAACATTGAGTTTGTTTCCATTACGCACCTTCTAGTGTGCTTTATAATAACGTGGCCTAAAGCCTAAGAGGAGTATATCATCAAAGCTTTTGGCAATGAGTTGCCCAATCTGATAATCATTTGTTAGGAATTGTTTGAATAGCATAAATGTTTCTAAAATAGGTTGTAACCCATGAGGTTTTTATTATTTACTAGTGGCCGCCCGCGACTCCGTTCGCGTGGAAGTCGGTTTCCCGTGGGAATGAGACGTTTTCCCGCGGTAAAAAGTACCCTATGTGTTATTCTGATGTATAACCTATATTATTGCAAAGTTTCATCCAAATCCATCCAGTAGTTTTTACGTGAAAGAGTAACAAACATCTATCCATCCATCCATCCATACATCCTCACAAACTTTCACATTTATAATATTAGTAGGATTATTTTAGCATTGTCTTGTTGTCTTTTTAATAAAAACAAATTTACTTAAAAAGGGAATTTTTTCATAATTTTAAAGTCATTATGTTTGGTAACCTGCCTACGCGATCAGAATACAAAATTTTGCAATCCAGAATTTAAGTATATCCAAATAAATTGTCGACAATTTATTTGCAATGTTCCAACTATTAAGCATTCTTTTACAAAAACACCGCCAGCTAAATTCGGTATCGCGTCCTTTGTAAGATTGTCACCGTTATATAAATGTAATCGTTACAATTAAAATTTATTTTTATTATTATTCTTTTTATTACAACCAACAATGGAATTTTGGTCGATGTCGATAAAGACGTTTTCGAAATTGGCATGTAACGGTCCTTGTTAGTTCAACTTGTTGGCTGTTGAAACAAGGCACCAAATTATTTAAGTTTGGGAAGACCCTTATCTAAAACAATAAATTCAATGATTCACAAAGTCAAAACAAGTTATCGCTGTGTAACCATAATATTCTGAAATGGGTAGGTGGGTTTCCTTAAAAACACAGAATTTTGCAACTTCATTGTAATCACTATTTTTCTTAGTTTTTGAAATCAGAAGCTGAATGACGATTTTTTGTCTTTTGGAGCGTTTTTTGTATTAAGTTCATTTTAAAAATTTAGTTTGGACCCACTCTGAACTCGATCAAGCTTAGTTAGAGGGCTCTGTGACGTATTACACCAAAAAAAGGATGCCACCGACGTGGACGCTTGTTAAATTTTCAAATATTTTCTTACTTAACAGTAGCTATAGATTTTTTTACCACCGTATTTAATAAAAGTACCATAGGTTGCAAAATTTTTAGTTCTTTTAAAGTTTTGAACCTGAAAATTTGTCTGGTCGACAAGTCTAATTCAGCCACAAAAACATATTTGCTACGACTAAAACTGCACCGTGAGAAGCTAGTTAAGACATACTATACAACGAGAAATTACTACTTATCTATCGAATAGTATTTATCTTACAACTGAAAAATAAGCCTTTAGTATCGAAAATACACAATTATTTTTCTAATAAACTATATTTTGGAGGTGACACCTTTGAATGTTGAACAGCTGTACAATGCATTCGATATAAATAAACAATTTAATACCTACGTAAATATTTAAATTCTTACCTGTATGTCTGGATGTTCATGTTTTACCGCCTAAATAATTGAAAAAGTGTTAATGAAATTTGATGCATAGATAGATTAGGCCTTCACAAAGCACATATACTTTTATGATTTTTTCTTGACAAAAAACGAAAAAGGGTTCATACAATGATAAAAAATGTCATAAGGAAGTCCGAACAAACTTTCCTATTTACAAGGTACCTATTATTTAGTTGAAATTTTGACATAACGTACAAACTTCGTAAAGTTAACGTGGAGTTGCGAACAAAATACTTGTTCCTATAAATAACAATATAAACCAAATAAATAAATATAATCAAGGCTACCTTTGGGTTTAAAGTATAATTAAAGCAAACACAAGTAGCCATATGAGTTTTAGTTTATAATCGGGTACCTAACTAAATGTTTGTATTACTATGTTGCGGGTGAAAAAAAGTTATTTACTAGGTTTAACGTGTTGTGTCATTACTTGTGTTGTCCTTTATTGTAAATGGCCCAACCACTTACCCAACAAATATATTCTTTATAAAAACCTTATTTTAAACAAAACGAGACTGCACATCAAGACAAGTTTAGTAAATTATAATGTTTCATCCTATGGAATCCATTCATTTCAAGAATTGATAATGGAAGATGGTGGAGAGCCTACTAGAAGTTTGATAATCGCGACTTGGAGATCAGGCTCGTCTTTTCTTGGAGAATTACTAAATGCAATGCCATGTAACTTCTACCATTACGAACCTCTGCAGGCCTATGAGACTAAATCCTTTCGTTACTCCTTACCTACTGGTGTAATGAAATGGCTGAAAAATGCGTTCAACTGCAACTTTTACGATATGGACGCTTTTTTTAAATATCGAAGAATGCATATTTACCAAATTCAACCTAATATAAGACTATGGAAAATTTGTAAGCAATCGATGAAGCCATGTTTAGATTCAGAGTTTAATTCCAAGTTTTGCAAGTTGTTCCCATTTCAAAGCATGAAAGTGGTTCGAGTCCGGTTACATCTGATTGAAGAACTTTTACAAGAATTGTAAGTGCCTATGTATTAAATCATTAACAGATTAATGCACTAGAGTAAACCTATTGTTATAGCTTTAATTTCCTTATCCTAATAAATATAGGATTTATAGCAGTAAAAAAGTTTCATGCTTCATTATATGTGTCCCAATAAAAATCTTCCCATCAATTTTGGCTTACCTTAGCTTCTTTAAAATAATCAAAAATAGTTTAAATCTAAAGGTTATCCTGCTTGTACGAGACCCCAGAGGAGTCATGGAGTCCCGGCAGCACGTAGACTTCTGTAAGTTGGAGCCTGATTGCTGGGATCCAGCAGTGCTGTGCGAGGATATGATCATGGACTATGGTGCTGCAGCTGCGCTGATCAACAAGTATCCTAATAGAGTAAAGTAAGTTTTATTTTATACAAATAAGGCTAAAATAAGAATCAAAAACTTACAGTACCGACCTATTCATCCGTACCGTTATATTCGTGGTGGCTTAGGAAATGTCTAAGACTAAGAAATTGGGGGAAACTAACCATTAAAACAACACTCTTACTTAACCCTACCACAACTGTTGCAAGTAGGTAATATTTTACAGCAAGTTTTCTCTTGTAAAATATATAGTTACTAATCGTATGCGATTTGTTCATAAAAATACTAAGGTACTTATATTTGTTTTAGAGTGCTCCGGTTTGAAGATCTAGCGTTGAATGTTGAGGCTACTGTTCAAGACCTCTTCTCATTTTTAGGACTAAGTGTGACTACTAGTGTGGAGCGATTCTTAAGAGAACACACTAGAGTTAAAAAGGGGACCGAATACTCTACTTTCAGGATCACAAAACATGTGCCTTTTAAGTGGAAATATCACTTAAACAACGAAACAGTTTTTAAGATACAGGTCAGTTTGATGCCATGTAAACAATATGTCCGGATAAGTTTCGTCGCTTATCTATAATTAATTCATTTAATAAACTTTCGATAATTCGTTAAATTCATTATGTGCGAATCCATCCATTTGCTCTTGTATACCTACTGCAAGCTTATCAAACATGTGCCCAAAGATATTTTTTCAAGAATAATAAACTTTTTTTGGTTTCTTTTTAACAAACATAATAAGAAATTATTATTTTACTATTTCAGGACACTTGCAAAGAAGCTATGAGGCTATGGGGTTACAAAATTGCTCGCAACATGTCTCATATGATAAGATTTAATCCGCTGAATTCATACTCCTTGCCTCTTCTAAAAATTAACTAAGCTATGCAAGGATGGTGAGAAAGTTTTATTTATTTAAAAAAATACTTATACGTTACTACTCTACAATTATAAAAAAAAGCATTTATACCGCTTTTCCATTTTAACCGCTCTAAATTTTTTAATTTATTGTAAAACATAAAAATAATTAATGTTTATAACACCAGAAGTCGTCTACCATGAAATAAAAACAGTTTCTTTGCAATCTTCATTAGTTAGGCATGTTTATATTATCCACAAGAGCGTGCCGTAACTGTTCTGGTATTCAGCCTGGTGACAATTAACACACATATTGCAAATTTTAATGAAGCTTCCACGAACCTGGCTTACCTACAACAAAGAAATGTGTCAACTTCCAAAAACGATACCTTGGAATTTCACTGATAAATGTAGGTTTTTGGTTATCTGATTAACCACATAGTTTGAAGGTGATACTTTATATTCCGAACACGAACTATTTTAAACAAAGAATCAAAACAGAATTCGAACATGGAAGCATGGATTAGTTGAAAAGCCTGTTAATGTAGATACCTACTTATTCGCAGATACCTCCTTCTTACGTCCTTGTTAATTATAAAAACTCAAAACGACAGGAATAATAAAAAATACATTCGTCAAATTTGGATTCTGTTTGATTCGTCTAACAGCGTTTTAGAAAATACCTTGCCAAATTAGTTTTTCTGTATCCATATTAAAACCACTTGATTGTGAAACGAATCGTGTATTCCGATTTGCAAAACCGAGTGTGTTTTGGTAAGTTTCAACACCCAACACCCACCTGCGCTTGCGACTGATATCGATCTATTACAAGAAAGCTCTAATACCAAGTGTAAATGCACCTTTTATGTCTGATGGCTTCGGTTGTAAAGTAGTCTTTACACCTTAAAATGACGCAACGTGCTTTTGGTTAAAAGATATTCAAAAATTGACACAGTTTTCCTCTGTAACCTTTAATCATACACCAAGTACCTAAAAAAAGATGAGTATTTTTTAAATCAAATCCTACCAATATTATAAACGTGAAAGTTTTTGAGTATGTATGGATGTATGGATGGATGTTTGTACTCTTTCATGTAAAAACGACTGGACGGATTTGAATGAAACTTTACAATAATATAGGTTATAGGTACATCAGAATAACACATAGGGTACTTTTTACCGCGGGAAAACTTCTCATTCCCACGGGAAACCGACTTCCACGCGTACGGAATCGCGCACGGCCACTAGAAATAAAATATTCATGTTTATTTGGCAAAACTATTTATCTATTGAATAAATTGTGGGTATTTTCTAAGGAAACAAAAAAAACTAATTTATCTATTGAATCAATTGTAGGTCAGTTTAGGTATTTTCTATAGAAACAAAAAATATAAATTTAATAAAAGTATTATTGTTTTGATTCATAAACAAACATATAAATATTTTATGTGTTTGTTCAGCAGCAACAAAAATTTACTAGTCGAGTAAATACTTATCAGTAAATACTTATCCTATTAGCTACAAGTGTCGACGAAAATAAAATATGTCGACAAAATGTATGTAAAATCTTCGTAACTCTGCTGTTGTTTGGACGTTTCCGAACAGAGAAAGCATGGGTCGTGATAATAAATAGAAGCAATAAACAGCTGATCTAAATAAATAAATAGCCCCCAACTAAGTTAACTCTTGCGCAGCGCAGGTCGAAATGTTTCTCTCTTGTTTATTTCTGTAGGTCACACGGTACAGTGGAAAATACGAAAATCTGGATTTCTTAATTTTATAAGGAAGTTTGCATGTATGAATTTTGTAGGTGAGATTCTATCAATTCTATCGTTCTCAAATGTTTATTAGGTACTATGAATCGACCCTGTCACCCATAGGTAGCATAATTCCTCCAACCAAAATAAAAACTAAGATGGAAGATAACCTACTCGTTTTAAATCACAACTATGGCAGTTCCTAAAGGTATAGGTGATTCTACATCTCACAAACAAATATAGTGTGCCATTACAGTTTTTAAATCCAAGTTTCTTTTCTCGCCGACTGTACTGACGAAAGCTTATCATAGAACCGTTTATCCGGACGAGGCAAAAAGTAACCACGCCGAGTTTGCCTGTCATCAAAATGATTATACCGATTAATGTACACAATGATGACTACCGCAATCTTACGATATGAAACTATGGTACTATGTTTACTGGTCATGAGCACATTTAATATCAAGTAACATGTAATGAAGAAATAGCACAGGTTTAACCACTTGACCACTTTATACAAAATTAAGTTAAGACTCTTAAACAAGTGACAGTCAAAAGCCATCGGAACCACTTAAACAATATTCGCGATAATGAACATGTCCAGAAAAATAAACACAACGAGACATTTCGTTCTGTTCTAATTACAGGCGTGCAATATTTTCGGCTTGGCGCCAATTTAATTGATGTCAACGTGATGTCGAATATGTCAAATAAGTGCCAATCAACTCGAAATCCTGTTCAAGAATCGTGTCGCCACAGAAGCGCCAGCGCACACCGAATTTTATCAGAATTCTATGTAAATGCGCCAAATATTTCAATATATTTTAACTGCACCACTTGAACGTAAGTAGGTACAACACTATTTCAATTCGTGATGTAAGTGCGGACTATCATTGATTTGAATCTGAGAGTTGCTTTATGCGAAAATAGAAACGATAATCAAACACAAATGTTAGAACCTATTTACGTTTGCATCGTTGATCAAGATAACTATTCCTATATAACACTACAAACAGACATGGACTTACATTTAATTTGGAATATTGTACCTACCTGCTTCGCTTATAATCTTAAAGGAAAACTTTAAGGCAAATAAGTAAGTTGGCAGGTAACCGTTGATATTTCTCAATCGCACATTCTGACATGATAATATTGACATTACTTATAAAAGCAGTGAAACTTTACACCAAAGTGAAATTAGTGATGATAATATCATCTGTAAATATCATAAAGCTCTGGGACAGATACCTATATAGGTTTTAACATTAAAGTGCTCAGGAATCTTTGTTCAATAATTCTTATTGGTTTAAGAAGTGATAATTCGGAGACGTAATGCAGTGAAACTCATGTTTAATACGCCTTCACCGAATCTGCATCATAATATTTTGAAATATAGCACTAATAAAATAAGTAAAGTTTCTAAAGTCATAATTTGGTGGTTTTCTCTGCATTAAATTGTAAAGACGGGAATGTGTCAGCAGTGGCTAATGAAAGATTTCGAAAGACATGCTAAACCGTTTTACCTTTCAAAAACACTAAAATCAAATTCAAATTCAGCCACTCGAAAAAAATAAATGCATGTTAAAATAACGCCTCAAAATTTAGACAGTTCGAAACATTGTTCCTACATTACAAACTCCACTCGTAAGAATGTGCAAAAAACCTACCGCATATTGAGGAATACCAACGCAGCTCATTAACTTAACTTATGGTGTCCCGTTTAACAGTTAACGTAGTACCCAATATCGATTCATGTGTGCCAACATATTTCAATTAGGAAATTTTGTTTACGGCTTAATAAATCTAAAAACGCCTTCAAAACGTTCTTACCGGTTACATTAACGTCTTGTTATTTTATTTGTTGGGTGAAGTTGCGAAAATGGGCTATCTCTCACTGTATCAGTTAGGTAAATAAATACCTTTGACCTAAATCCGTCAAACTGAGCACGGAACGGACTTGTAAACTGATGGCCATGGTATAGTGTTTACCCGCTATATTGACCAATTTCAATAGTAAATGATCAGTTGAAACCCCCTCTATAAGTTTCATATGGACCCAACTAACTGTTCTAGGCTTGAAAAGGAGCGCTTAGTAAACCTTTCGTGGAACCTGACTACGACGGTTTTTCAAAGTAATTGCGATGAATGTTTATCTGCGAGTAGCGGTTAATTACTTACTATGTTTATATAGGCATATATACATTCTGGGGAAATAATAACAATTAGTATTATAAAAAAGTTAAATTATGTATATTTTACGTAGTACCCCCTAAACCTTTAGGTCGTGTCCTCAGCATTTTTAACTTTAATAGTAAAACGTTAGACATCTATCAATAATTTTACTCCCTATGCTTACGGAAATTCCATATAATTTTCGCGCCTTCACCAAAAAACCTAAATTACTGTTATCGAATAAATTTAAGCATGTGCAAAATGTGGATACCCAAAATGCGTTATTAACTCTAGGTAGGTTAGGAGAACGAGAATATTAAAATTAAAATAAGTGGCGTAAGGTCAGCCCTGACTCAAGTTATTGATGAATGATCATCCGTTCGAAATCTGTGTCACCCTGTAACAATATTTTTTGCAAGTAGGATAAACATAGTGGCTTAAGAATTTATTATCGTTTTCAATTTCAGAAAAATACTTGCCGGAAGACGTAAGTGTTTTTTTGACAGATGGCTGCAGGACAATAAGGTAACGGTTTTTATACGAAAAATGCTACCACATACCTTTAGGAGGCAAATAAGACTGGCAGGCTCTACTTGATAAATTTGATGTTCCCTACAACGAAGTCAATTGGTCGAGTAGGTTGACCTAAGTGGTTTTTGAGAAATGCCCGTTACAAGCCAATATTGTTCTATCGGTAACTTTCATAAGTATTGTACTGTAACATTTTGTTGTGTACATCGAATCGTGAGCTGACCAGCCTCCCGCGCTTGTGATACTGCAGTCTATGAAGACCGACTAATTTACGACCTAACTGTGATGCTAGTTCACGATATTGTTCCGCTTGAAAAAGCCCAAAATAATATAGAAACAATAGCTCACTCGAAGATATGGGTCAAAGGTTTTGTTTCAATAGGGGCCTAAGTCAACCAGCGTCTAGAAGTGTACTTTACGTTATTGGAGATGGAGTCAGAATGGCCACTAATGACTTTTAAGTAAGATTCAAAAGCAACAAAAATATAAAAAAATTGTAAGCAGTTTTAGAAACAGGTCTAAATTTGTTAGGTACCTACTTAGCTGTTTAACTTTAGAAGAATACCTACTCAATTGACCTGAGGATAAGTTGATAATTAACAATATTGCTTAGGTACTTTATGTTTATGACAAAGCTAACATTAAAGTTCAGTTCCTCCATCATAATTTGTAGCGTGCTGACCTTTGAGGTACCTACTACATAATATCTAAACTTTTACGCTCTTCATCGTGTCTCGAAAGTTCGTAAACAAAATAAGACAGCATGCGCCAGCGCACGCCCTGGCTCACCTGTTATGATTTATGCCCTAGAACCGTCAAGCTATTGTTCTGTCACAAACACTAGCCTTAAGTCATCTAGCCTCCAACTAAACCCATTAGATTTCAAATATCCGACGTTTGCGTGGATGTTACAACAAGCCCTCGGCAATTAATTAATTTATGTCGCTGCGTATTCGAATCATTTGGCCAATTCCTACTCATTTCAGCGATTTTTTAATTTTACGCGCAAACTAGACTATCAAGCCGGTCAATATGGAAATCTCGTGTATCTTGTCGACTACTTTATTGGCTATATTGGAGGAGGAAAAAATATTGACATGTACACAAAGAGAAATGCAAATTATTTTTAATTGCCTTCCGGTAGAAAGTGGGTGAACCTGAACATGGCATGGGTTGGTCAAAATGGTTTGATTCGGTCCGAAGTCCGAAATAATGAGACATTGGTGTATATGGGGATATTTCACGGGCCTTGTAAACAGCGCCTACACTGTCATTTGTCACTGTCCTTAATTAACTACAAAACGCCACCTCGAAGCCTATGTCCCCAATTTACTAGAAGGTAAAGAAATCGTGAGTATCAAAGCCCAATTAGCAACCATGGGTCATCTGTTCTCACGCAGTTGGGCTCTAACATTTTAGTTCGGGCCCGTGTGTATTTATTTCTTAGCATTTTTAGTTTATAAAAAAAATAAAGCGTCACTTGCATATTAGTTTCTTTACATGTTGGGAAAAAAACATCAGTTGAGCGTAGGTAGTAGCGACCTCGGTACAAACATCAGTCACTGCTTCCGATTAGATCCTAATATTTATATTTAACCGCAGTGAAGGCTTAAAGCACAATACTTTTATCCTTTAAAATATAAAAAAGGTCCTAATCGGTACTGACACAATGAAAAAATTAATACCATTGTCTGTTTTTGATCCTCGATCAATAAGTAACGAAATCTTTTCCGTGTGGGCGGGTACCGTATATTCTGTAACTCATTTGTTTTACTTAACCCTTTAATGCTCTTAAAGTGAACTATATGTGTTTTATAAGGGACCTTTTGTGTGGCCCTTCCGGGATTTCGGGAGAAGTCGTGGGTGTTACGATAAATCGACGCAATCAGTTTGCTTTCGTTGAAGGTAGGCACCGTAGGTACATTACGATAGCGCTATTGAAAACGCGCGGGCGAGTTAAGTTGCGACAGTTTAAATCTGTAGGTAATGAAAGACATGGAACATGAATTTAGAAAAATATCAAGCTCTTATTTGCGCGCAGATTTTTTGTTAAATAGCTTACAACTATGTATGTCAAATAAATACAGTTTCAAAGTTCGAAGTACGAACATAATATGTTGAACTTTTTTTATAATCTGATCCAATGCGTATTATATAAAAGTGATTTTTTCATGGGAATGACTTTTTCCGCGGTTCCCCAAGGTGTCATCAATCGGTTCAGCCGTTTCGACAAGAAAGCGGAACATACGGACCGATTATTATGAATTAAACTTTGAAAAGTTCTATTATTAATTTTTAAATTAAGTATTTAACAAAAAGGAAGGAAGTAATTGAAAGAAAATAGTTATTGGCATAAATTATATTTAACTATTCATTAAATTACTTATATTATACTTGCCATTAATTAAGCTTAGTTGCTCTGTGTTTAGCTAGTGATATTTACACAAAAATTCCACATATCGGGTTTAACTGTCCATGTTTTAAAAAAACATTTTTTCACTTCACTAAAATGTTCATAATATTTAGTTGCTTTTGTCTTCATTTTCTGATAAGGTATACTATCCAGAGAAGAATCAACAGCAATACTCTTGTATAACTGATCACTTCTAGCTATAGTTTCTAGGAAAGTTTTATATATATTATACTTTGATATTACAAGGGATTTGCTTGGACAACATTGGGCCTTTTTAGTAAGTCCAAGTTTTCTACCTTGTACTGCTACTTCTGTTTCCCTGTAAAGAAAAAACAAATCAATATTAAGGCTTTTACAGTATTGCTCAAAACAGAATACAAATAGTGTAAAGTTCATAAAAACTTTTTTTTTTGAATTTGATCTTTTAGCACATTATTTTCAAACTTAAGAAAAACTCACAATGGTGCAGAGAGATTCCAGCAGATACTTCCTGGGGCAGGCCGGATATTGATTTCACTCTTTATTTTATGAAATATCTGTTTAGTTTGATATATTTCTGGTTTTATTGGTGGGCTACTTGTATTATTATTTCTAGTCAAAAGAGCTCTTACTAATGTTTCTTTTGAGTATGGTACCCCTGCACCAAAGATGTAATGTTTGAAGTAAATAGGTGAGTCTAACAACAAGCTCAGTAGGCTGCCTTGAATTCCGCAGTGTACCCATTTGGCCAACTTATCACTACATGACATTGACAAGGTTCTATCTCCTCTACCAGGCTTTGTCCTAGCTACCCCGGTAGTGTGATACTCTGCACCATCTCTTAATGGATCTTGTTCTGAGTTAACAAGGCACTTTGCACCAGTTCTGTGGATATCATTTGACAGTTTCAATTTTTTGCCCTCAAAGTCAGTGAGTTCACATTCTGCATGACGTTTTTTAGAATGCAGTTCCTGTCCAAAGTTTTCCTCGAATCCGGTGACAGGTACTATTGAAGCATCACCACAGGGCAGTTGAGAAGAGTAAAATATAAAGTCTATGTGTTCTTTTAGTTTGAATTTGTTGTTTACTTTATCAAATATTGAGGTTTGATTGTCGATTGCTTTATTTATGTTATCGTATAGGAATAGCAGAAAGGAACGTCGGGCAAACACCTCGGCATGACTGTCGTTCATGATATCTCCTTGTGAAGACATTTTACTAGCGCCAACACATTTGGAACCTGTTCCTACAGACACTACATCTTTCTTCCCACTGTCACGATCATGTAAAACTACACAAGATAACACGGTCCATTCATTTTCAACAGGTTTACCACATTTCGGGAGGTTATCGTAAATACACACACACTTAGTTGCAATATCGTCCACTTCTTCTTGTGACAACATTATTTAATATACCAAAACAATTGTTTATAGAAATATGAGCATCATATTTGTTTTCAAATGTAAAAAAATATTAAGTTATTATTGTTTACATTTATTCATACAAGAAAAACAACAAAAAGTTGACATTGACTTGATTTGACTTTGACACTGACGTTAATATGTAGATAGAGCACGGCACACTCAAAGGTAAGAAACGCGCGCTGAATCAATCAGTGTGTTGGTTGAACGTATTAACATGGAATATTATTGTACATTCTTTTTCGTTTTTTGGACAATTTGTATATTCTTCCGGTTATGACATGATTTAATTGCAAGCTTTGGAAACTTACTTAAGTGCTGAATTATTAAGGTGATCTAAGAAAACCTTTCACCCAGATTTTATGTATAAAAGTTACTCAAACGAAACAATGATAAGAATAGAGATGTAGTTTTGAAGTTATAAACACTGGAAAAAGGAACGCGGGCCTCCTTTTTCCAGTGTTTATAACTTAAAATTAATAAATTAGCATTTATAATGCAAAATTAAAAGTAAAATCTCAGAGATGTAGTTGTACCACCCAGATATTTTTATTCTCAGATGACCTTTGGACACTAATAAGTTCACAATTATCACCTGGGTGATAAGACTATTTGCTGTTTGCTTCTTTCATTACCTACACGAAACAAGCATAATATAGATAGGAACCTACTTTTTATTACCTATAGCTTTGATGTGTAAAATTTGTTTCATATTCTTGGGCGTATAGCTTAAGAACATATCACCATAGGCTCAGGCAGACTTGGGTACCTAACTATGTATTTTTCTAGAAGAAATTTATATGTAGGTACTTAGAGCGTGAGAAGACAATCTATGCGTGGAAGTGGGAGCCTGGATGTTTGGGATAATCTCTGATACCTACTACTGGAACTACTTTACTTATTCAAAAAAATAAGCCTTATTAACAACTTATCATGCTTTAATCTTAAAACTGCGCGACGGATTTTAGTGTTTCAAGAGTAGAGTTTACATGTATGACATAGTACATGGAAATGAGTTTTACTCCGAATTTAACGCGTACGAAGCCGCACGGGTATAAGCTAGTACAGGTTAAACTGCTATTTTATTATCTTTTTACTTAGTTTAACACATTTTCTTATGTAAAGAAAAACGAGACGAAAATATGTAGGTACCTAGTTAAAGTTTTATATATTTCTCATTCTTAAGCACACAATCGCAAGTAAGCATCTTGTTATGCACCTTCCTTTACATTACCTACTGATTTTCCACACATTACCGTTAAATTAACCGTTTTAAATTTAGAATCGGTGAACGTTTTGTACCTTTACAAACGTTACAATCAGCTAATTATCCACATTTACAACCTTTTACTGTGCTGATTGACATTAAAATAAACTTCGTGAAGGTGTATCCAATTAAATGCTGAACAATGTTAAAGAAGACTTGATTGTGTAGCAATTTAAAGGGCATAAAGACATCATCCATCAAAAATAAAGGTAGTTGCAGTAGAAAATATAACGGGATCATAAGATTATAACAACGGAACTCAAAATGCAATGGTAGGCAATATAATGGATGGGTAAAGTCCAATGAATGGACTAGCACGTAGTTTGTGGGTAGTTAAAACTATCGGTACTTAGCAGTAGGTTAGAACAGTTGGATTCTTACTGTAAAATTAGGTTATTCTTAAAGTATCCGACTAGGCATCGTAAAATTTTTATAGCCGGACAATTCTAAGGTAAGCGCACTCGAAATATTTATTACTAGTGGCCGCCCGCGACTCCGTTCGCGTGGAAGTCGGTTTCCCGTGGGAATTAGGTGTTTTCCCGCGGTAAAAAGTACCCTATGTGTTATTCTGATGTATAACCTATATAACTGCAAAGTTTCATCAAAATCCATCCAGTAGTTTTTACGTGAAAGAGTAACAAACATCCATCCATCCATCCATCCATCCATCCATCCATCCATACATCGTCACAAACTTTCACATTTATAATATTAGTAGGATTTTCAATAAAACTAATCGTAAGTTATTTAAATTTGACAGTCAATGTGATTAGGTTGATATATAAAATAAAAGTAATTTATTATGAACAATTTTAACATATGTACCCCAACAGTGTTAGTAAGTGTTGGTAATATAAATGAGGTACACAAACAAAAAGACTGATCAATATTTTTTTTCAATCGGATCAAGGATCAATTTATTACAATTCAACACTTGATCACAGAAATGTTTAAAAGCATAGATTTATTATCTTCGCTCTCGCTCTTACTAGATGGAGCACTGCCTGTAAACAATAGCTTTGATCTTGCGGCAGTTTTTTATTTTCGTGACAATTCGTGTGTCAAATAATACACATACTGTTCGAAAAGCTTCCGACCAAACCATGACCTGTTTTCTGACTTAGTACTAGGAACAAACCAAGATGTCGCTTAAGTCCAAACCTTTTATTTACTCATCATCCTCGCTGAGCAACAAAATAATACGCAAAAAAATTCAAGCTCGACAAAACGGAAACTACACATCTGTCTTTGTGTCGTTTTTCAATCATTTTGGCAATAAAAAATAAATGTTTCAAAAGCTTTGAAACGCCATCTATATATGACCCCTGACATTCCTTGCAAGCTGTTATATCTTAGTAACTACTCTTCAAATTGACTATTTTTTAACCATTAACCACCTACCTACGGTCTCAGAGACCGTAATGTTTTATAAAATTCAAATATAATTTTAATAAAAAAAAATGATGGTTATTTTTTACTACTTTTTATGTAAAAAATTACAAAAATACAAAACAATTGCTTTGTTTTTTTTTCAGTTCTTAAAGAAATTTATGATTCAATAGCAAATGTTTGGTGCTAAAACGAAGCATTGGCGTATAAAGTTGCATGTTTTGCTACGGAACTTTAATTTGTTAATTGAAATCCTAAAATCAACGCAATTATCTATTAGCGGTCTTTGCGACCACACGGTGGTGGTAACAGGACAAAAATAGGTGCTAGGTGGTTAAGGCTTAATGTCAAATATTATGTCATATAAAAACAGGGGCGTAGGAGTAACAATATTGTTAAGGGCCCTATAAAAAATATTTAAACATAGATTCACAATTACTCCTCACCCATAGTACTCGTAAAATGCGTGATAATAAAGTAAGGTAAAAGCACCAATTATAGACAATATCAGGAGTATTTTTCTTTTTGCTTATTCATTTATGGGTTTTACTATACACCTTTCTATGGTTTTGGATGTTATAATAAATAGTGACTTTTAGAACTAGTTTTCAATTTTTAAAGTTTAATTTTAGTTTTTTTAATTGTTTTTATTTTCTATTATCTTCTAGCCAACTTCATTAATTGACTTGCTGTAAGAATTAAATACTATTTTAATACTCTATTTTGATCTTACTATGCATTTGCATACGGGAAATCCTATATCTAGACCATATATGGTAAAAAATATTTTACTTTTTTACACCGTCAATTTGGAAACGTATGGACTTATGGAGATTTTTTGTTTATAAAGTAAGCTATATTCAATGTGTAGGTTTAAAATAATACATTCTTTTTAAGTTTTCACTATTTTGGAGCCCCTGTAGCTCGGGGGCCCCAAAAAATTAATACGGCGGCTACGCCCCTGCATATAAGTTGACACTAGCTCGGGTAGGTTCGAGTATGCTGAATTCAGCACACTTATGTTTTGCCGCATTTTACGAGTACCAGTGCTCCATCTAGTAAGAGCGAGAGCGAAGATAATAAATCTATGTTTAAAAGATTCAAGAGCAGTTCAATTAACATATCAATAGAGCTTTCATAGTGTTGTTACGAGAGACCATATCGATAATAATTGATTGATTTCTAATATGAAGATGTTATCAGCTATATTATTTTTTTATTTAAATCAGTCATGCCTTTTTAAACTCGTATTGTTATCATTTTGTAAAACATTTTGGTAATGTATTTAATTACATGTTAATAAAACTACTTATCAGTTTTAAGAAGTCGTTAAAGCTATGTACAGCTTGTAATTACATGAAGTACCAGTTAGATACACTCATATAACAGAAGTGTTCACCTTTGTCCATCGGAAATAATAGGAAAAGAGTAAAACAACCGTTACCACAGTAGTTGAGATGCCTTGTTATCTGTCTAGCATCTAACAGTCACTTATGAACTTAAATTGTAAGTTGCTAGTATGGTTAGAGGTACTTAGACTTTAAATCAGACGGTAGAGCAAGGTGGTAGGTGATGCCTTAATCACTGAGGTCTTGGAGTCATGACTTTATTTGATTTGTGAGTATTAAGCATGAATCATACAAGCTGATTAGGAACGGTAGCTATAGGTATATGTTAACTGGCCATTATGAAGTGTGTAAATAGCTTCTTTAAATAAAATTGGGAGTTTTATAGCAACGAAAAATCTCAAAACTTTTACTGAATTTCACTATTTAGGTACCTAAAACATATCAAAAGTATTCCACAAAATTCTATTAAGTATTTTCAGAATAAAAATTAACCTACAACGACATTTCGACAGTACAAGGTTACTAGATTACACAATTGTTTATGTTGATCTTATCATCTTCAGTATTCTGCATCATTCTTGAAGCAACACATAGCACTTTGCTCCGTAAATTATGCAACAAAATAAATTGAAATCGCTTTGGACAAGCCCCCCGTTGGGCGCGACACCTGGCGGTAACACGACAAAAGAATTTAAAAATAAATGTGACTCGAATATTTTAATGCGAGATGTTAGACTTTATTTTTTATGACTCTGTTCGAAGGAACACGGAAAAATAAAGATCCGAATAAATGTATTTGTGTTTAAGCTTGTTCACCTACACTTTACTGAGATAGTACCTACTTATATCTAAGCAAGCTTCGTAAAAAGTTTTTTTACATTAAGACAAGTATATCCTTACTAGAAAACAAAGTATGAAGCGCTATGTTTTCAAGTTACGTTACTACATGGCACAACCCTAGGACACATAAGGAATTATACTAGGTATACCTATAGACAAACAAAATGACTTAATTCTATCTAAGTTAGTGTAATAGGTTTTCGACGCCATTATAGTTAAGTTATCAACAGAACCTTTACGACAACATTATGATTATTGTTTTTGAGGTCTACGTTGGAAGTAGAAAAGGTAATTTTCCAGTGATACTCAGTTACCTATCATTTCATAAACCTAGACCTACAATAAACAACGACCTTGTTTGCCTATTCGTTAAAATACAATTAAAGCTGGCCAAGTGGGAGTTGAAGGGTTTCGTAACATTATCTATATATTATGCTTTTTTTTTATTTATAACTTTAATATTTCTGTGAATATATCAAGCGTACCTACGCACGGATGTACGGATTTATGGGTACAGAACCATTAGGCTGTAATTTGTATAGTTTAAGATCTAAATAAAAAACTCTCACTTTGAGGAAGTTTGTCGATATGTGTATATAGTTACGATATTTTATTTGATAGACTTGTGTTAGCCATAATTAACTTACGAATTTTCCGGATTCGAAATCTTTGGTTTATTTATGTAACTTCCATAGGTACTATTCTTATAAGAACATATGGTTCATGCAAATCGATCACTTTCACCAAAAAAGTAACTTTATGTCAATATTCTAACTATGAAAACAATTAGCGTTCGTAGAGTACAAACAAAGAATTGCGTTGATGTCTTTTGTACCTACTGGTAAAAAAGTTTCCTTTTTCAAATTGTGAAATAACTCAATTATTGTTGTACCTTGACGATACAGGTACAGCTTTTGACAGTAACAGAATCCCTATAAGTGTTTAAGGTAACCATATAAATGCAGTGTAGCGTTTGCGAACGTTTGATAGCAAATCAGAATCGTGCAGTTTTCGCATTAGCAGCTAGCACGCTCCACGATATCTGATAGCTGTGTTCTGGCTGTTATGTTATATGCACTATTTCAATAAGGTATTGTATTATTACACCTCGGTCCTCGGCACATAGATAGTTCTAACTTTGCTGCAATAGTCTTAACTAATGTAGCAAAGAGCAAACGGAAAGATGAAGAGGATCGTTTATATCGGCAGATATCTATTGCACTATGTTTTTTGAAGAACCGCTTCACATTTTTCTGTACCTCATAATTCGAAATAGAACTCGCTGTTAATATCCAGGTATATCCTTATTCCTTTAAATATCTTGATCGATCACACTTTCTATTGCACAAATGCAGCTGATAAAGTATTACCCTAATTTTGTTTTTTCCCGAATAAATATGATAAAGTTACAAGAAAGGCTTATGTTATAATTGTAATCTATGTATGTAAATGTATGTAAATATGATAAGGTTTATAAACATACTTAGGTACAAACTTTTTTATGTCCTGCCTTCATTTACGTACGTTTATGTATGTCGATACCTTTACTGTTTTGGAATCTAAAATATGTTCTTTGCATTATTTTCTGCCTAACAGCAATGTGTTGCTATCGCTATTGCTTTACGTTATAATCGCTTCCAATCCTGCGGGCCTGCAAAAGATTGGAGCGGGTAATGACTACCATTACACCGCGTAAATTCCTGTAATAGCGAGCCAATTTGGACCCCAAGGATGGCGCCGAGGAAAAACGTGATCTTACCATGTCGGAGCGACGATGTAATAGATTTTTTAAATTACCAGCCAGTAATAGATAATGCAGGATATAAATACGCACGCGGTGGGCTTCTTGACTCAGAATAACGCGGGCGGAGATTGGAAAATGGAGTTCGGAATTAGTTTACTGGAGATATGTTTTTGTAGATAGCACTTTATTGGTTATTTTATTGGTTGGTAGAGGTTTATTGTTCGTATGTAAATACGCTATTCATTGTTTGATATAAATACCTATGTACAGGTTTATAAAACACAAGTCGAATTATACTTACTATGTGTTTGGTTGCCAATGTCGGAGACTTAAGGCTGGTGAAATATGGTATTTTTTATCGACAAATAACTTTTCAATTTTTTCCTCCAGCCTACTACAATGAATTGTCAGCCATTTTGTTTTTGTTACCTCTAAGCGCGGGTGCCTGTACTAATTAAGTCATTGCTATGCATTTAGACGTGCTAGGAATGCAAAAAATGTATTATTTGAAAGGTAATGTTATAGGCAATCAACTAATGATACATTTAATTCAATGATACCTTTTGAATTTTTTTTTAAAGTATTTTTTTATTGTTTTCTGATATATCTACATTAAAATAAACTTAACATCTAAGTTCTAAGTAAGATAGTTTAGAAATTAAGTATGAAGTTTTAAAGAAGGTAGTGTTTCTAACACTAGAGTAAACTAAGTGAACTGAAACTATAGCCCATATTTAAAGTCTGTTTTTTTTATTCTTAGCAAATAAATGTTAAATCTAACTTAGTTTTAAATATAATATTTAAGCATTAGCAAAATATTAATAATAGACAAGAAATTGTTCTAAAATAGGTATTGAAGATACATGAGTGGCTGGATATCTATTAAAACATTTGTTTTTAAAAATACGCTTCTAGGTTGTTTTCAACGCATGCTCTGTAATATATATATAAAGTGGAAAAATTAAATGTTAAGTCATTTCATTCATACAACTTAATATAAGTTGATGACATTTGAAATGAGACTCATTAGTATCGTAACATTTGATATCACTCATACTATTATAGTTGAGATACAGAATACCAATTTTTTGGCTCATCGGTGACTTATTACCAACTAGCATCAAAGTTTGAGTTACGGAATCGACCAACACGTTCAAAAGCTTTACCGAGCTTTCTGGTCAAATCCAGCCGCAAGGCTGGTGAGTTCACGTTTGGCCGTCAGCTTGAGCACAACTTAAACAGTACTAAGTCTACGGAAGCTACCCATCCTGCAAGACCCGCCTGAAACTTTCGAAGACCACGAGGACCGAGGCCTGTTATGGACCTCTACCCGGCCACGGCATTCAACCCTTGTACTGATAGCAGCGTAAAGTACTTTACCTATTACTATTATTTTTTAGTAAGCATTCGATTTTTACTAAAATAGCTGCCATGCCAACACTATGAAAAATTTGAGACTAATAATTGAGACTAATTTGGAAAAAATATAACGGAGGATTGTTTCTTAAATTATTGTTAATTTTTATTAAATTACTTATTCTAAATATTCAAAAGCTGTATGAAGTCAAACATTAGGGGGAAGTCCCATAAGCCCGGACGGGTCCTAAAGCCGGACATAATTAAAATCAGAACGAAAAAGCGCGCCAATTTGTTGCTTTTGCTGCGGTTAGATAGGTTCTCCCAAGTAAAGTGTGGAGGAGGAGAGCCAATAGTCAGTGCTGACTCGTTCGTCGGGAAGCGTTGTCCAAATTTTGTGGTTAGTATAAATTTTGTTTCATGCAATTTTTCGGGGTCTGTAAATACACACATCAACATCGTCTAGGGATATTTTGAATTTACTTAGTTTACTCAAAATTTATTAAAAATAACATACAACATGTATATATTTTTATGAAGCTCATTTATCAGGCTACATTAACAAAATAAAATAAATCATTTTTTTTGCGTAAAAGTGTTTTTTTTTTAATAAAGAAAAAAGTGAAAAAAATGTAAAAGTAACAATGAATGTGTTTCTCAAGGAAAAGTGAAAAATAATCAGAAATTATTCAGATTTGAACGGTATTGTGAAAAATCAGTAGTCAGTAAAACCATCCACGACGTTAAAAACGGTCCTACAACGTTTTTTATGCTTTGGATTAAGTTATCCAAGTCATGCTGCGGTATATTGTCCCAGGTCCGGCTAAGTGGCAAAAAAAGATGTTCTTTCGTCGCAATGTTTGTAGCGAAGTTCCTTAAAGCTCTTTTTAGAGCATATCCTACGCGTATTTAATGGGGTTTAGGTCAGGCGACTGAGTGGGCCAGCCTAGGACCGAAACGTCGTGCTCCTGCAACCTGCTCGTCACCACTCTCGCTGTGTGCAGATGGGCTTTGTCGTTCATCAGCGTGAATTCTTGGCCCATTTGCAGTTTGTCGGGGTAGATTATTGGTTCTAGCACCTCGTTACAATATTTTTCAGCTGACATGGTGTTTCTGATCCAAACGGGGTCTGTTCTTCCACCAACACGAATTTTCGCCCAAACCTTAATTGTCCCGCCGTGGTATGGAAGGACTTCCTGTGGGTGTCGCAGACGGCACTCACCACCAGGAACTCGCTAAACACGTACTCTACGTGTATCAGGATGGAAACCGAACCGTTAGCCATCGGTAAACAGCAATATGAACCACTGGTTATCTTCCCAGAGCAAATGTTCACGAACCCACTCTAGCCATCGTCCCCGATTTTCTCGGCGTAGTGTTGGAGTACGAAGCGGTCTGCGAGCATGAAGATTAGCTTCATGCAGCCTTCTCCTCACAGTTTCATCACTCACAAGCAACTGGTGCTCTGACTGGAGCCTCTGAACCAACTGCATGGCCGTAAAATTTGGTTGCCGTCTCGCGGCAACTTGCAAATTTCGGTCTTTTCGTTGAGTTATTAAGTGTTTCCCACCTGGGTGTCTTTCAGCCATCTCACGGAGAGCACGATAACATGACCATAAGCTTCATATCACGTTTTGTCTTGTTACCATCTCCTCAGCAATATTCCGTTGAGTAGCCCCAGTTTGGAGCATGCCTACTGCCCGTAACATTTCTTTCCTCGTTCAATAGCCCCGCTGCATAATGCACACAATAACATTAATTGATAATTTACCGATAACTTGCTATAAAACTTAAATTTGGCACAAAAAAATGACAAAAGTTACTGTAGGTAAATGAAACCTTCAGACTTCGCTACCATAATGGCAGCATAAATCTTTTGTTTTTAATTTTTTTTTTCAAATTCAAATTTAGAATCGTTGAACAAGGTTTACAAAATGAACTTTCTTCAAAAAAAATTAAAATTAATCAGTATTTTTTGAGTTTAAGAACTTTATACAAAATATCCCTAGACGATGTTGATGTGTGTAGTATTTAAACTGTGGGATGATATCCATTATTTTTTATTATTATTGCTTTTGTTCTTATCTTCCATAATTCATAGCTTTTTCATGATTCTTGAACACACAATTTGAATGAGATTTTTTCTTGTATATACCTGAGGGTCCCTAAGTTCGGACACTCTCAAAGTTCCCTAGTACCGGACAGTTTAACAGCAAGTGTTTTTTGTTATTATTATTTTAGTGTTTTATTTTTTAAGGTTTAACATGGGTCAACCCAAACCGAGATCGTCAGAATACCCCCAAAGATAAAATTTTACAGAAAAGCTATCTATTGATGTGGAAGAGGGCTCAGTTAGCTACATTTATGATTTTTGTAGGTTGTACATTTACAGGTCTGTGATTCTATAATAAACGTTCCTAATTATGACCAAAGTTTATTAAAACTAAGATTAGTTTTCTTTATTAACAGTTGATTTGTTTTGATATTTGTTTTTATCATTTTTGAGTTTAAAAATGATCGAAAAATTGGCTGTCCGTCATTAGGGGGCCTTTTTCGAAACCTCGTTATTGCTATGTTAACTTTCACTCAATATTAACTACATTTAAAGTAATATTTAAGACTGGTGATTTATCTGTGTTGATAAGGCATATAATTAAAAACTTCTTAAAGTGAAATAAATAAATTAGACTATTGTGCATTATTTTTTATTACTGTTATTCCTTAAGTGTCCGGTTCTCGGGGACCTCCCCCTACATATTTAACAGCAAGTGTTATATATAAACCTTTTTTATATGTATAGCTGTGGGTATTACTTAAAATAAATAAATAATGATAGTCAATGGATAGTCACATGAGCTTACATTCTTAAGGGCTGATTTTTCAATAGTCAGATAAATGCTAACTGACTGATAAGAGGTATGTTTTCATCGTCACTTCATACATATGTCAAGTAATTATGTTCGACGTGCAACAAAAACATACTGATTTTCTGTCAGATAGAATTTATCTGACTATTGAAAAACCGGCCCTTAAGAGGCCTTACGTTTTTTCGAGACGGGTCAAAATAGGTATTTGACTCGCACCCACACAAACGCAGCAGCACTCGGACGCGTGTGTGCATTGCGTAATTCGGAGCCGTCGTTGTCTAGTACGATTTAACGGTTTTGATCTTTTGATAGTTTGGATACTTTTTGTCTTTAAATGAAATAATATTGGGAAAATAAAACATAGCATTGATTAATTAATTTATAACGTGTAACAAACATAAAAAAACCTAAAAAAATGACATAATTACAATTCACATATTATTATCTTCTTCTTCGTCAACTTTTCGTTTTTTAATCATTTCCCTTTTCTTGATTGCTTCTAAAATGTATTCGGGCTCTTTTATTTCCATTTGCCGGTCTAATCTCGAATCGATAGTTTCAGGTCGAGAGAAAACAGTCGAAGTAGATTTTTTTCAGTTTATTTTCCATGACGTTACATAACTCCTTATCTTTCTCTATTATTTCGATTTTCATACTTACTTGAATACTGTTTGTGTTGGTGGCATTTTCTGGTAGCTTATCCGTATGATTATTTTTTAACCTTTTAATATCTCTTGCATGATTAAGAAATTCAAGATTTGCCCTTTTTTCTTTTTCAACTTGAATTCTGTTCTTTTATTGCCCATTCTTATTCTGATTTGATACCTACAAGCATAAAACTTCAATGAAGTAAAAAGCATAAACTAAATACATACAATATAATAAATAATTGCACACGCTAATTAATATTTATTTTGAATACAATACAATTATCTTAATTTTCTGACAATCATAGTTCAGTTACATGCATTAATTAATTGTTACTTTGCTCACCCAAGTATCAAACAACGTTAGGCCGCATATAACTTAAAAGCACGCCGGAATGCATAACAGGCGCGCGGGAAACGATGCGATACGTCCTCTCTCCTGAAGGCCTCGGCCGGGACTGATTTCACGCGGCTCATGCGCTTGGTAATAAGGAGCTCATGAAAGTATTTGTTAAAAAATATAATGACTTTAATTCAATATTTTTATTTTCAATTTAGATTGTCCATATTTTAATGTATAATATATATTAAAACCATTGTTTATGGAATATCTGTAATATGTCAAACATCGCGATGAAGTTGAACGATTATTAACATATTTCGACCGTTTTATTCAATTATTTTAGTTATGAAACAATAAATATTTGTATATTTTTCTCTATCACTTCAATGGAACACTGTATGAAGAATTTAATAGATATTTTTATTTGAATTCAAGTTTATCACTTTAGTACCTATCGAACGGCATAGAAGACCATAATTTTTAAACTGCGAAAAGGGTACGTGAAAAAACAGTTAATACACAAAATAAAAGAAAATAACCTGATTTTTTCTCTGTCACTTCATTAGATGAATAAATTTCCTATACTTTAGGCTAATATTTACTTGAACAAATTTAACCATTCTCTCGTAATTGAACGTCGAAAAGTATGAAAAATCACGATAACTGCGTTTCGGTGGAGAAAAAAACGTAAGGCCTCTTAATCTTTGAGTATTTAGCTAAATGCTAGGGCAATACCTACTGGTATTTTTCTTGAATAATTTTGCATAGACATGGCCAAACTTTTTATGCAAGGTAAATTGTGCTTTAGCTGACATACTTTTTCTTTTGAGACAAATATTTGAAGTAAATAAAGTCATGTAAGATCAGGAACTTGCGTATATTCTTAAATGAATCATAAAGAGCGGTTTTCAAAAAAAAACATAGTTCATACAAATTCGCTAGATGGCGTTGAACAAACTAATACATTTTTATTTATAAAACTAAGATAACATAGTATGCCATCTTAAGCCCACGTCTTGTATGTCATCTTACCCAATGGATATACAAGTATAATTTTAATTGCAGCAACAAAAACTTTAAGGTTAGAATACGCATTTACCGAAATTTGTTTCACATACTAACCCTATTAAACATTTCAAAGAAGTTTAACTACAAAATCCTTAATTTACGCATATTTTCACCACTAAACAAAAGAGCAAACAAAGTTTTTTTCAAATCAAAATCACAAAAACATCGACTACACTCTAATCTGTGCTCAGTTTCCGCCATAATAAACTTTAATACCAGCGACATCAACAGGTACCCTCTGAAACGTCACAGGATCGCCATTAGCGCGTATATTTAAACCAATATGAATGGTGTGTCATCTTATCTGACTATGTCATCTTAAGCACAATTCCCCATTTAAAAAACATATATTTTTATACTTTGGGAGTGACTACACATAGAAGGATAGGAACTGTAATAGCGCCAACGTTTGCTTCTTCGTCCGTGATATTTGCTATTTTGAAAATATTGCGTAATAGAGTATCAACATACAAACTTTCGCATTCGTAATGTACAATGTTATTGAGTCACCTGATTCTTATACAGTTTATATGCCCAATCAAAAGCAACATCTCAAAAGCAACCTACATCCGACTTTTTGCGTCTCGATTACTATGATAGTAGCTGTTGATATAAAAATAGCATTTAGACGTCCTAAGAACGAAACAAGCAGTTTTCAGTAAACCAATTTTTAAATGTAAGTAGTAGGAATACTGAGATAAAAATGGGAAATTTTAAGTTAATGATTTGGATAATACGAAGCAAACAGATATAAATTCAACAAATGATTAAACGAAACGGCTCGTGCGATAGCTCAGCTCAGTGGTATCATAATTAAATTGTATTTCTAGTTCCTAGACAGTATAAAGAGTTCTTTTATAAAAATACTGTTTTAATTCAATTTAAGATCCTATTTTGTAGCTGTTTATTACTATTCACGGTAACTTCGTCCCTTACTAAAAGCGTCTTAAAAATTTGCTCTTTAGTTTTGTCAATTTTATTCTTATTTCTTCAAAGTTATAAGTTATTTTAAGACAACTTTACTTTTAAAACTTAAGAAATATAGCAGGCACGTCATTCAGTGAAATAAAATCAATCATTGATTTTGTCACATCACTAACGTTCCCTGTACTCAAAATTAATCTGAGGCTCTTTACTATCCCAGGCACTGGCAAGAAAAAAAAAGTAACATGTCACTGTCAGTTAGTCAGTCCAACACATGTCAATGTCAAATCATTTAGAATAAACTTGATAAATATTTGGAAACCAATTTTGTTGAAGAACCGAAAGTTAGTAGTAGTATACAAAGAACAAAAATTAACCATGGGGAACTGGAAGCTTGAGGCTGGAAAAATGGCAGTTTACATGACATTTCCTGTGGCGCTTTTCCACTTATTTAACCAACCTACGTTTTTTGAGGATTGGGTGACCAAAACTAAGAGGGAAATCTATCCACCAGATAATGTTAAGGACAGAGAAGCTATTAGCAATTTGATCAAACAACAGAGGTTGAAAGAAATGTCTATGCAGGAATAGGCCATTGATTTGATAAAAAGTTTAGTACTAATGTGTTTGTGGGCTGTTCTTGATAACCTATGTTATAATTATCCAGAATGTGGTTATTAGTTACTACCATACTCTTCAATGTATTTTCTCAAGCTATGGTGTAAATATTAAAATAAATAGTGAATAGGTTACTTTAACTAGTTGGGTTTTATTCTTGATGCTCTAATACATAACTCAGTCAATTTATATCTTCCTATACCTCTAAGAAAACATATAATTGAATAGGTAGATTAATCTAAATAAAAACATTTTGAAAACATCTAATTGAAAGAGGCTTATTGAAAAAGAACTTTAATAATTTTAAATGTTTAAGAGTTGCATTTGCAATATTGCACATTCAATTACTTTAGAATGGTCTTTTTTATTACAGAATTGGAATAATAAAATAACATACTCAGTCAACTTTTATTTTTCTCTTATAATGGTAACTTAAAATTGTACCTAATAATGAAGCAAATAAAGATGCATAAATTACATATGTGATACCTACATAATGACCAATAACTCCTGATACCAATGGTGCTACAACACCAGTCAAGGATCTTATACTACTTGATGCACCAATGAGTGTGCCTCTATGCTCATATTTACTTCTATGTAACACCATTTCTAAACTTACAAGCCTTCCAACAGAATTACCTATAGCTAATGGAATGAGCCACAATGCATAAAGATACACATTATTTGACAGAATAATTCCATATATGGATAAAGTAATTAATAAAAATACATGGAAGTTCCTTAAACTATAATCTTTGTCAGACTTGTAGTAACTATTTATGTACCCAATAAAGAAACTGGACAAAGAGCCAATAATACCTTGGAATGATATAACATATCCTATGTACTTAGGTGTTAAACCATATGCAGCTTTTAGGTGAAGTGCATAATTGGAAAAGTAAATTCCCATTGCAAAACCTATCAAACATTTGAGTACAAATATGTCCCAATAACTAGACCAGTTAACATTTCGTAGTTCAACCATAGATTGTTTTAAACTTGATCCTATATATTTTACAATATTTTCCGGTTCTTTCTGTCTTTTTTCTCTATTTGATTTAACTTTTTTGCTTTTGACAGCCTCTGGCATCATATACATAATACCTGTAAAGTAAAGGGCAGATATAAGATACAAGTCTTTGATATTTTTGTATAAAAACCAATAACACTACTTACCTGCATTTAAAACAAACAGCAATCCTACAAAAAAAGCTATAAAAGTGAATCCATATTCAGGATAATCTTCAGCAATGTGCCCACCAATAAATGGTCCTATAGTTATTCCAGCACCTGATATAGCAGCCATTTTACCATATATTACAGATTGAGCTGCCTTGCTCTTTGCATAATCAGGGACTAATGCTTTCGTCAAATTTTGTGTTTGTTTAAATAGACCTAAAAAGCAAAAACTCAAGTTAATTTCTTTTGCTTTTCCTTTTTTTATTGATTAGATTTTTATATTTACCTAACAAAGCCCTCATGGATAAAATTATTAGCACTGAAGTTGTTACACCAATTATAACATAACAAACACTACTTAAAATAAGTGTTCTAATCAGAATGTCTTTTCTGCCTTTTATGTCGCTGAGGCTTCCCTGAAACATACAATTTTACCTAAGAAATAATATTATTCAAAATACTTTGAAAAAAAAACATAAAACACTAACAATAAGTGGTCCTGAAACTAGCTGAAATCCTGCATACAAGGATCCCAGTAATCCCACTTGAATATGGGATGCACCTAATTCCCGGATCTGTCCAGGCATCAATGGTATTATAAGGCCAATAGCAAACAAATCCTAAAAGTGAAAATTATCTTTTAAGTATTTTTATTGTGTAACTTCCATGTAAAAAATTGTTCAATAATTTTATCTTTTTCTTCTTTTTGTGTGATCGCCTTTGCAACGTGACCGATAATTTTAAATGAATGAGAACTTACCAAGAATGCAACAAATTGTATTAGATGTAGTGGTAGAGGCATTTGTAACGACACCATTTTTTATGTTTCTAAATACTATCCATAATTAATAAGCTTTCTAGTGATAAAATGTTATTCCAACTAGTATATTTCACGATAATTTTCGTTGTTTCTCTGTCAGCTAAACATAATTATTTCCTCACTAAAAATAAATATTTATTTCATCAAGTTCTTCGCCCGGTACAAGTACACGTACATAGGTAGGGATATGGTATATCTATTATCTTATCTACCTACAGTCCAGTCAGTCACAAACTCACACACTCATCAATCGACGCAATGTCAACCAATGGAGAATGTTAACAAATTTGGATTATTATCTCTTCACATTCTCTGTCAAAAATAAAAAATACTGGTGAAAAAATTATTTCGATGCGTCAATTAGTTTCCGATTTATAAGTAAAATAAGTTGCTACCGCACGACGCGGGCTGCCGGTGGCGGTGTGACGTCACACCACAACTCGCTTGGTCTGGCTCACTCAGTACGCTCGCGGTCGCGCGCACTTGTCGTCTAAATTAAACTTAAATACTTTTAAAAATGTCTAATCCAGCTACTAGGAAATCATGTGTTGTGCCTAAATGTAAAAATACAACTATCAATTCGCCGGAAAAGTTGTTTTTTACAGTTCCAAAGGATACATACATACATCACCAAATCTTTTAACTTGAACATAACCAATACCAGTAAACAATTTGTTAGCAAAAATACAAATAAATAAAAAAGGTTTTTTAGTTCATATTATCTACATTTGCAATAAAAAATAAATTAAATTACTTAAATAAAATAGTAAAGGTAAAGTGCATCTGTAACGTTCAACTAGATCTAGATCGTATAGGTATCCTACTTCCTAGTAATATAATAAACGCGGAAGATTGTGTTTGTGTTTGTTATCTTTCACACAAAAAGTACTGAACGGATCTGGACAAAGACTGAAATAATCCATAGGTTTCTTTTAATCCTGGGAAAATGTACAGTTCCCGAGGCAAACGCGGGCGAAGCTGCTAACTAAAGTAGTTAGTACTAAATCAATGCATGTATTTATTTAAATTTACTTATAAGAGCGGTATCTTTGTATACATCCTAGTAACCGCCCGCGACTCCGTTCGCGTAGAAGTCGGTTTCCTTGGGAATGAGAAGTTTTCCCGAGGTAAAAAGTACCCTACGTGTTATTCTAATGTGTAACCTACTGCAAAGTTTCATCCAAATCCATCCAGCCCCCCAAGTTAAGTGGCAAGTGATATTTGCGATAGCAAGTGAATAGAATAAATTTGTATGAAACTGTCATTTTTGACAAGCTTGCAATTTGACAGTTTCATACATATTTTTTCTATTCGCTCGCTATCGCAAATATCACTTGCCACTTGACTTGGGGGGCAGTAGTTTTTACGTGTAAACTTTTGATGATCAGACAAAAACCGACACGACATGGGGCGGGCCGTATCATAACGGCGTATCGAGATCGCGTATCATGATACACGTATCATTACCCGTCCACATATGCGATCATGATACGAGTCGACGATAAGGATACGGTGATCGGATCGGGCAAATGATACATGTCTGGACCCGGCTTTACGAGTCTAGTGTAGTGCTGTTCCCAAGAAAAAAACTTGATCAATATGTTTTAAGCTTTTATCCCTTTATTTTATTATTATTTCTATATATTTTCATTCTTTTTTGTTTTTTAATCTTTTTTCCTTGTTCTGTTGAGACGTTGTCTTCTGATCGAGGCAACGCATAATCTGGGGGGTGGGCAACGCATAATAATGTAAGCACACGAGAGTCAAATGTCTTTTTTTAAACAATTCTGGATAACGTTAAAATTTATGAAAAGTAAAGGTATCTTGGGATTAATAGATAGATAATGAATATCGCCATCTATTAAACCCAAAACCGTGATGATCTTCATTAAATTTAACTCTTCCCCCCTTCCCCCTCCCACACCCCAAAACCCCTTACAAAGGCGATCGATTTCAAAATTTTAACCATATTCGCTTATATTTCATCGACAAACACATTATAGACAATAAAAAGGTCCCCTTACTTAAAATACCAGACTTGAGGCCCTGTACTTAGGCGTCATATGTGTAAATGCGGACCGCCGGAAAGAATGTTTACGACGATAAGCGCCATCTATGTCGCTACAATGTATCTAAAACCAAAATCTTGGATTAATTTGGAATCAAGCAATATTTTGAGATGTGGTGCTCTTTTATGTTAGGTACACCAAATGTACAAAAATTTGGTATACTTAAAATAAGTCACCAACATGTCTATAACCGAGAACTGGAGATACACCCGCCATTCTGACAGTCAATGTGGCGGGTGTACTCGCTTTTGGTTATATCTCTGCTCTTAAAGAGGTACGCCAATTTCTTTGATAGGTACCAAATAGTACATCCCAGGTACTAAAGTTTGACATATGACTCGTTCAAATCTGTTACGGTCACGGAACAAAGAAGTAGATGGAAATGCTATACGACAAACTTACTAGCGGAACCGCTGTCGCCAAAATTCACACATGGAACTGTTAATAAACATAGTCACTACATGTAAACAATTGTTTTTATTGGAATATGCGACCAAGTGCCAGTATGACTTTATTTCTAAATGCTGCCAAGCAAAAACACACCTTGTCAGTGAAAAATAGAGTTTACTTAACTGAAACCCATAATGTATTTACGACATTCCGCAACTTACTTCACGTTCGCGTTGACATACAAAAAATTCTGTGAGAGTCAGAATGGCGGGTGTACCTTAACAGATTTGAACGAGTCGCATGTCAAACTTAGTACCTACTAGGCAGCCGCCCACGCTTCGCAACGGTGTAATTTTGGCCGACGTGCTCACGAAATATTGAATTTTGGCTAACTTAAAAACCCCTTTTCTAATTGTTCTTTATTTACAAATTTAAATGAATAAATTCCCTAAAAGATGGCGAAAACCGCATTAAAATCCGTTGTGTGGTTTAGGAGGAGTTAGCAGCCAAACATACAAACAGACAGAATTACCGACTTGGATTTATACTATGTAATGATAATGTACTATTTGGTACCCATCAAAGAAATTGGTGTACCTACTTAAGAGCAGAGATATAACCAAATGCGAGTACACCCGCCACATTGACTGTCAGAATGGCGGGTGTATCTCCAGTTCTCGGTTATAGACATGTTGGTGAGTTATTTAAATCATACCAAATTTCTGTACCTTTGCTGTACCTAACATAAAAGAGCACCAAAGAGCAATATTGCTCGATTCCAAAGGAATCCAAGATTTTGGTATTAGAGACTTTGTAGCGACATAGTTACATCGCGCTAATCGTCGCCAACATTCTTCCCGGCGGTACGCATTTACACATATGACGCCTAAATACAGGGCCTCAAGTCTGGTATTTTAAGTAAGGGGACTTTTTTATTATATATAATGAAGTGCTTATCGATAAAATATAAGCGAATATCATTAAAATTTGGATTTTTTAATAGTTTGGTGGCAAAATTTTGTTTTTCGGCATAAATAAACTTTGATTTAAAATTTTAATAAGAGAGGTGAGTGCTTACAAAGTTAAAAAAATAGCTGTGTACTTACCTGCTTATTAAATTTGTCGTAGAAGATCTGTGAGCGTTGTAGTATTTTAACAATACTATTGTACACGAAGATGTCTCTAAAATATTATTACTGAACGGTCTACAAATTACAAGTTCAAAAGATTATTTAAAAGACAATAGCACTTAAACACACGGGAGCGAAAGAATGTCGCCAGCGTTGCCAGATAGGGTTTTTTTTTGCCATTTTGTTAAAAAATTATGACCCTGGCGAGATTTTGGCGAAATCAATAACTTGGCGAAAAAATTGCCGAAAATAAATTGTGTACACCAAAGGTACAGAAATTTGGTATACTTTAAATAACTCACCAACATATCTATAACCGAGAACTGGAGATACATCCGCCATTCTTACAGTCAATGTGGCGGGTGTACTCGCATTTGGTTATATCTCTGCTTTTAAGGAGGTACACCAATTTCTTTAATTGGTACCAAATAGTACATCTTAGGTACCTACTAAAGTTTTACATTTGACTCGCTCGAATCTGTTAAGGTACACCCGCCAATCTGCCTCACACAAAATTCAACTTTTTAACAATATATATATATACAATGTAGGTTGAACTTTATTTCTTGGCAAATAAAGTTCATGTTTACAATTGTTATGTTTTATGTCACATTAGAATTAGAACAAATATGAATTGAACTTTACTGCTTTAAAAATAAAGTCGATATTAGATTAAGAAAACACAATACGATCACAGCAAAACACAACCGAACACGACAATAAGACAGGTACGACTGAGGTATAGGTTTGCGAGTCTCCGCTTACTAGTGGAACGCGTGCCCCGCCTACTTCACACTTCCATCTACTTCTCTGTTCCGTGGTTACGGTACACCCGCCATTCTGACTCTCATTATCATTCCTTTACTACTACCCCTACGTTTCGCAAATAGATAAAAGTGATTTGAACGCTCACATCACCGTTCCGTTGAAGCGAGAGCGCGTCTAGTGTCGACGATGGGTGAGAACGATGACGTCATAAACACCGCTACCATTGCGCTCAGAGTGCCAACACTTTTGAGCATGGTCGGCGTAAGCACTGTCAAAACTGACAGGTGGTTTGTTGTTGTTTTTTGGCCATTTAATTGTTATTTATAATAAAAGTTTAATTTTATGAAGTGCAATGGCTCCTGTAACTATAAGAGTTGAAGGAAAGCATGAAAATATTGTTCTGGATTTAAATGAACACGAATTATGAAAGCTGAGCAAGGTTAGGCGAAATTACATCGTGAGCGCGCTAAAAAGCCGTTCCGATCAAATTTACGCAATAACTGTCAATATCGCGCTAAAAGTTATCGGACGGTTGTAAGCGATTTGAGCGTTCACAGTAAAGTTCTGTTATCGGTTTACGGAACGCAGCTTACTACTATCTAGTAACGTCAATTTGACATTTGTCAATCAATGCGGCATGCATTCATTCATTCGTTTCTATCAAAAATCCAAACCTATATTTTCAGACGAATGGATGGATTTTTGTAAAGAAATTACATAATTGCTGGATGTGGAAGCTGTGTTTGTGTTTTTAATGTTCAGTGATTTAGCCCATCATGTTGAAGTAAGTTTAGGAAATTAATTATTATAATAACTTCCATAGATCGCAGGCAATTCAACTAACTGGCTTTGCACAAGAAAAACGATGATGTGATGTTCCATTTCAGATTTGGAATAAAATCTGCTATACTTGGTTCAGCTTTTTACTACACTGTGGAGAAGGGAGTTTGGAAAGATAGCTCTGCTACGGCTGCTATTTATCAAGATTTAGAAAATGGCGTTTCCCCGTATGTTGGCGATTTCAAGAAACAAATTCCCTATGAAGTAAACATTATACCTGCCTGAGTTGTCTTTTTGAATGTCCTTTCTATATGTTTTCATTAACTTATATATTATTTATTTTTCAGCTACCACCACTTCCTTCAAATGATAGAATTTCATACTTATTTAAATATTACTGGAACAGTGGTGTTAAGACGACATTTCAATTTTTAGTAGACTTGCCAACCCATACCAGTGAAGCAGCAACAAAGGCATATGATTTTATTTCATCTTCTCTTGAGAATAACAACCAACAAAAAGATTCAAGTGAAAAAATAAAATGAATTGTTGTTAGCATAAAATAAAATGTTTTTTCCACCAGAATAAAGTACACCTATATTTCATCCACTTGCATAAAGTTTTATTATAGAAGTAATTTAAAGATACCTAGCTGAGAATTTTTGAGAGGTCAGTTAGTCGTTGATCAAGCTTATAGTAGGTACAGTCAAAAGCATAAAAATATAATGTATCAGAGTCTACAATTAAATGTTAGTTGCAAAGTTTCAATTTTATTTTGGCATATACAGTTATCAAATTATTGTCACCAGTATAAGAATCATATATATCTGCGGGTTGAAAATGTCCAATTACATCGTATCTTTTAAAGTAGTCTGTATTATATAGGCTGCCTAACATTCTCTGGTATCTAAGCGCCCAGAATAGTCAAAAATATCTTCGGTTACATGGTACAAGCAATTTTAAGTCTTTCGCCATAAGGTTTATAATTAATGATTATTGCAAAGATTTATTATCACATGTCCATAAGCTAGTAGTGTAGCCATAACATGTGGAATCCTACAAAAATAAAACGTGACAGGAAAAGTGCATATTATGTATTATTGTACTATTTTTGTAGTAGCCCTAAAAAATTTATTAAAATTTATTTACATGAAGAAAACGTTATTACGTATATTGCGTTAGTTATTAAATAAAACATGAATTATAAACCAAACTAAAACCCATTGATATATTACTCTCTAGATACCAAGTCCGACACTCAAAAGCGGCGCAAAAAATAAGCTACCAAATCCAATTTATACGTACATCCTACGTTATGCCCGGGATACACGAGGCTAGTTTTTCAAGCTAGGATAGCAAGCTAGTTCTCTTTGAAACTGTCTTGGCTAGCTGACCTGGCTTGGACTATGCTAGTTCTGTTTACATTAGGCTATATTATTTTAAGCTAGTATTATTGCTGTGACTGAGGTGACCACACGTACAAAATGAACTGCACGCGAAAAAAAAACACTATTCGACTGAAACAGTTACTTCAAAAACTGTGCCAATTCGCATTAGACGAACTAGAAGAAGAATTACAGAAACGAGTGTGGACAAGACCCTGGATTTTAAGAAGAGATGAACGTGGATCATCTGCTTTACTTTTGGAAGAATTTCGCAACGAAGATTTAGGCGAATATAAGAGTATTTTGCGAATGACGCCTGATTTGTTTGATATTCTGTTGAGTCTTGTGACGCCAGAAATACAACGAATTGATACAATTATGAGACAGGCGCTACCAGCAAAACTAAAACTGGAGATCACACTAGATTTTCTTTCGTCCGGCATTAGTTACAGGAGGCTCAGTCATTTTTATCGAGTTGCAAGATGTTCCATATCAAAATTTATACCAGAAGTCTGTGTTGAAATCTACAAGGCATTGAAAAAATACATTGAGGTTTGTATTACGTTTATTATAAAATCAAGCATCATCATTAGACAAGTAACACGTAAGGCCAATCGGCATCATTAAGCATTTTTGAATGCTGTGGTAATCATATCAAATTCATCCGCAGAAGCTTGTTGTGCGTCACATTCAGTTGTTGTAAAATTCGTGTGATTTTGAACTATTTCTATACTACTACCGATTGTCGTGTTTGAAGAGTCGTCGTGACTAGGTGTCTGGTAAGAAAATGTTGTATTACTCAAATTTAAATCTGCTATTCGACAACGAGATAATACACTATTGATTCCGTCCCGAGCAATAATAGCCTGTAGAGGTGATAATATTTTAATTTGGCTAGCTACAAATGCTCCAAAAATATCATTCTCATTTGGTTGTGACACTGAACCACATGTGGGTGTACTATTTAAATCATTCTTGATCGACCGAATTTCGTTGACCAAGGTTGCTACCTGAGTAATCTTTTTCTTTTTTGAAGCTGGTACACTAGACTTTTCGGTGGACAGTTTTGCCCATGGTGCTGTAGTTTTTGCGGATATTGCCTCGGACTCGTAGCGTTGCATCATATCATTTGATGTAGTAGTCGTAGATGGTTGTGTTGACAAATCAGAATTTGCAACATTGTCATTATTGTTTACATTATCAATATTCTCTTTATTATTGTCAATAACATCATCGGTATTTTCAGTATTGGTTTGTTCTTCTGATTCTTGACTGTCCTAAAAGAAAATAACAATCATTTTACTAATTATATAAACAACATATTTTTATTTATTTATTTTTATTTTTTATTATTTGTTTATTTTTACAGGTCCCAACTAATGATGAAGACTGGAGGAAAATAGAAAATGGATTTAAAAACAGATGGAACTTTCCAAACTGCTACGGTGCCATTGATGGCAAGCATATTCAAGTTGTAGCACCTGATAACAGTGGAACTTTGTATTTCAATTATAAAAAAGTGTTCAGTATTGTGCTTATGGCAATAGTAGATGACGACTATTGCTTTCGATACATAGATGTCGGAGCTTGTGGAATGTCATCAGATGGAAGTGTATTTAGGAATTGCTCCATATATAATAAACTAGAAAATAACCTTTTACCACATGGCGGAGTCATTGTTGGTGATGCCGCATTTCCTTTAAAACCGTACCTTTTAAAACCTTATCCAGGTGACAATTTAGAATGGTCACAGAAAGTCTTCAATTACCGACTATCTAGAGCCAGACGTGTAGTGGAGAATGCCTTTGGGATATTGGCTAGCCGATTTCGCGTATTTCAAAAACCAATAGCAGCTAATGTAAATACAGTGGATAAAGTTGTATTAGCAACATGTGCTTTGCACAATTGGTTGAGAAGTGAAAATCGAAAAACTTATATAACCAGCTCTGATATAGACCAAGAAGATATCGAAACAGGAAATGTCTATTCTGGTTCCTGGAGAACAGAAACTAGACAAAGTTTACAAAGTTTATGTCACCAAGGAAGTAACCATTCTTCGGTTTCAGCAATCCAAAAACGAGAAAACCTTAAGAACTACTTGAACAATGAAGGTGCTGTGCCTTGGCAATCGAGAATGATTTCATGATTACTGCAAGTCTTCTGAACGTTCGGATCTCAGTACAAATGTAGTAAACATCAATTTTATACTTTGAACGGACAGACAGACTGACGGATAATAGACAAACCCACACACACCCTCACACACACCCTCACACACGCACCCACACACACACGCACCCACACACACACCCACACACACACCCACACACCAACACACACACCCACACACACACACACGCACCCGAAATATTCGAAATATATTCGAAACTTAAAACTAAACAATAAATTATTGAAAATATCTAACCGTTGTTTTTCTCTTCATAGGTACATTTTTAATAAAACTGTGCATTTCCTGGAACCAATGCAGCTTCGACTTATATTCTTCTTGAGAACCTGCTCCAGACCGGGTTGATTTATCAATTTTAGTCAGTTCTTGAGAATATGTTGCTCTTAAATTTTTAATTTTACTTTTTACCTCTTTGGTAGTCATATCAATACCCATTGTCTTTAACTCGTCACACATTTTTTGTAGCGCTGAATCCCGTTTACATTTGTCTTTATAACTTGGAAGGGTGGCGTTCCACAAACATTCATGTTCACGGTATAGTTGTACGAACTTTAAATTAATCTCCGTACTTAGTTTGGGCATCTTAAAATCTCAAAAACACGTCGCGGAGAAAAACAAACAAAACCGTGGTTACTGTTTACGAGTCAACTGACAACTAGCTTCGCCGGCCACATGAAGCTAGTACACAAGCCAGGATAGTAAAATCAGTGGTGGGGGGCGCTACTAGCCTAAAAAATAGAACTCCATCCTATTTAAAACTGTCCTGGCTTGTCAACTAGCTTACTAGTTTACTAGCTTATAAATGAAGCTAGTTTTGTCTACACGAAGCCAGAAGTACTAGCTTGCTAGCTTACTGACACTAGCTTGCTATCCTAGCTTGAAAAACTAGCCTCGTGTATCCCGGGCATTAGTGTCATTTGGTCCGTCAAGCAGAGAGGTTCTCTAGGAAAAAAGACAACAATGCCTAAATGCGCGTTCAAAGGTTGCCGTAATAGTTCAAGAAACATTACCAATATCCCTGGCTTATCGTTATTTCGGTTAGTTTAAGCATTTAATAATGATTTTGTAGTAAAATACTAGAAAACATTACATTAGTTTTCGAATAGAAAAAATGTTTTGAAATGTTCTGGTGTTGCCAACTTCTTTTGTAGGAAAAAAATAAAATTTTGCGGTTTTTTTAAGCACGTAAAATAATTATAATTATATATTTTTTTAAAAGCGGAATTTTGACATCTTCTTCATTATGCCTAGTTTAACAGTATTTTAAACGAAACTAATAAATAAATATCCAAACATAAATTTCCACATTTGTTATATTAGTATGAAATAATATTAGTAGGACGTGGCAAAGTGTTAAGGCCACGTAAGTACTGCACTTAAACAGTTTTATTAAACTATCGCATTTTTGACGCTTGTCTCTGTATGTTAGTGTATTAATTACTAGAAAAAAAATGTTTAATTTAATATTTTTTTATTCTTGATAAATAAAATTTGCATAGGTAACTCGTGAAATTTAATTTTATAACTTGGTATCCCTTTGACGTACACATGCACAATTTTGAATAGTGTTATACGCGCGTCACGCACACATTCATAAAAATTTGCGCCGCTTTTGGAGTGACGTTTTGAATGCAACACTCCATCTAGAGAGTAATATATCAATGCTAAAACCCTTTGATTAAATAAAAAAAAAATTGAACTTGGAATTAAAATCTTGTGTATCCTCCTTCTGCATTGATGACATCTAGAAGTACAGCATTTTGACAGAAATCAACACCTCGCAGGGAATCCCATATTTGCATGACATGCGTACGCAATGATTCAAGAGTTCGGGATTCATGGTGATCATCGATGATGACAGAATTTTACAAATATTCTGCAGTACAATTTTATTAATTTGCAATTCAATGACATGAATGTCAGAACTATTATTTTCTATGTTTATAGATTCCAAAGTGGTTTTTCGATTAAGTTCTATCTACTATTTGAAAAAAAATATTTCTTATCTGAAGATTTTCATTGCGTGGTTATGTCATATTGACATACAATAAAAACATACTGTATGACAATGTATGTCACTGGTCATGTTGATTACCTATACATAATAGAATAAAGAAATAGGTTTGTCGGTTCATTTAATCAATAATTAAATAATTTATTTTCTCGTCATATATTTCTAACCTTAACTAAACATTAATGGCACATACTTAGTAAAGAAAAAAACAGAAAATATAAAGAAAAGAAAATTTTAAATCACACAGAAACGAGAGAAGTGATCTTTTTTTTGTAGGTAATTATTATTTTACACTAGATTTTATAAGTTATTATTGGTGTTATTTATTCGCCTTTTTTAACTCAATCCCTTAGTCAATGAGATCAGTGAATTCGTTTAATGGTTACGAATACGTTTTTTTACTTAGGCACTACCGCTTGACACTACTAGTTGTGCCATGAGAGATTTTTACCTCCCATTACACTATCGGCATTTTCCAGTAGTGTAATTTCAGATAAAACCGCGGGCGGGGCTTTCTTTCAAAAAACTATTTTCTTACGACTTTAATTATAAAAGATTATTTCAGTTCTAAACAAAAGCCACGTCAATGACGTCATGCATAAAATGAAACAGATAAATAAAGATGATTACTGTGACTTAAGTCATAGAGTTTATTTTTCTTAAGCGCGAAGATATTTTTGAAAAATTAAATGCTTAGATACCAATGAATAGTGTTTATGCCAACATAATATTGAACATCTTGATGCGTTATATAAAATTGCAAATTATTGCGATGATATTTATGTCAACTTTGTTTGGTTACAATGATATGGTTATTATGACACTAACATAAAATTGAATTTTTCACCCAAAGATATTTTTGACTATCTTGTCTTATAATATCTTTATGCTTTTGACTGTACAGTCAAAAGCATAAAAATATAATGTATCAGAGTCTACAATTAAATGTTAGTTGCAAAGTTTCAATTTTATTTTGGCATATACAGTTATCAAATTATTGTCACCAGTATAAGAATCATATATATCTGCGGGTTGAAAATGTCCAATTACATCGTATCTTTTAAAGTAGTCTGTATTATATAGGCTGCCTAACATTCTCTGGTATCTAAGCGCCCAGAATAGTCAAAAATATCTTCGGTTACATGGTACAAGCAATTTTAAGTCTTTCGCCATAAGGTTTATAATTAATGATTATTGCAAAGATTTATTATCACATGTCCATAAGCTAGTAGTGTAGCCATAACATGTGGAATCCTACAAAAATAAAACGTGACAGGAAAAGTGCATATTATGTATTATTGTACTATTTTTGTAGTAGCCCTAAAAAATTTATTAAAATTTATTTACATGAAGAAAACGTTATTACGTATATTGCGTTAGTTATTAAATAAAACATGAATTATAAACCAAACTAAAACCCTTTGATTAAATAAAAAAAAAATTGAACTTGGAATTAAAATCTTGTGTATCCTCCTTCTGCATTGATGACATCTAGAAGTACAGCATTTTGACAGAAATCAACACCTCGCAGGGAATCCCATATTTGCATGACATGCGTACGCAATGATTCAAGAGTTCGGGATTCATGGTGATCATCGATGATGACAGAATTTTACAAATATTCTGCAGTACAATTTTATTAATTTGCAATTCAATGACATGAATGTCAGAACTATTATTTTCTATGTTTATAGATTCCAAAGTGGTTTTTCGATTAAGTTCTATCTACTATTTGAAAAAAAATATTTCTTATCTGAAGATTTTCATTGCGTGGTTATGTCATATTGACATACAATAAAAACATACTGTATGACAATGTATGTCACTGGTCATGTTGATTACCTATACATAATAGAATAAAGAAATAGGTTTGTCGGTTCATTTAATCAATAATTAAATAATTTATTTTCTCGTCATATATTTCTAACCTTAACTAAACATTAATGGCACATACTTAGTAAAGAAAAAAACAGAAAATATAAAGAAAAGAAAATTTTAAATCACACAGAAACGAGAGAAGTGATCTTTTTTTTGTAGGTAATTATTATTTTACACTAGATTTTATAAGTTATTATTGGTGTTATTTATTCGCCTTTTTTAACTCAATCCCTTAGTCAATGAGATCAGTGAATTCGTTTAATGGTTACGAATACGTTTTTTTACTTAGGCACTACCGCTTGACACTACTAGTTGTGCCATGAGAGATTTTTACCTCCCATTACACTATCGGCATTTTCCAGTAGTGTAATTTCAGATAAAACCGCGGGCGGGGCTTTCTTTCAAAAAACTATTTTCTTACGACTTTAATTATAAAAGATTATTTCAGTTCTAAACAAAAGCCACGTCAATGACGTCATGCATAAAATGAAACAGATAAATAAAGATGATTACTGTGACTTAAGTCATAGAGTTTATTTTTCTTAAGCGCGAAGATATTTTTGAAAAATTAAATGCTTAGATACCAATGAATAGTGTTTATGCCAACATAATATTGAACATCTTGATGCGTTATATAAAATTGCAAATTATTGCGATGATATTTATGTCAACTTTGTTTGGTTACAATGATATGGTTATTATGACACTAACATAAAATTGAATTTTTCACCCAAAGATATTTTTGACTATCTTGTCTTATAATATCTTTATGCTTTTGACTGTACCTATAATAATTAGTTCACAATAATCCATGCTAGAATATAATAATCTAGGCAACATAAGTAGGATTTAAACTTGTTAAAAGAAAACAGTTTCTTTTATTTATTAAATCTCAGGAGTACAAAGGTATCAAAGCAAGGGTGGATCCAGCTTTGGTGCCAGGCGGGGGTCACATAGTTGTGAGAAAGTCACAATGCATGTTTTAATTAACTTTAATTATCTATCTATCTAGGTCATGTGCATCTGGATTGAGTGTTAAATCAGTTATAGCCCATAACCTAGAACACTTTGTTCAGACATTTGAACCAAATGGCAGGGTCCAAATCTCAAAAGTACTAACTCTGTGAGGATAGTTTTAAAAACCGAATTATCATATCATATTTTAGTAAAAAAATAGTAAAAACTGTTTTCCTCATTTGCTTCAATCTACGAAGTAATTAGATTTGATTTTGAGCTATGTATAGGCATGAACAAATAATACACACCATAAAAACAGTCCACATTCTGTGGTACAGCTTGATTTATTTGTTTGTCAGTGTCCTATTTTACAACTTGTTTACACATTTTAAGTCTTGAACTCTAAGAATAAATAAAATCAAGGTCCCAAATTTAGTACATGTAAATGAGAAAATTATGTCTACTAAAATTAGAAAACCATTGACTTTAATATTCGTCAGAGTCAGCAGCTTTACAATAATCCTTGAAAACGGTAAAATCAAATGAAGCACACTTTTAATGCCAATTTAACAATTTAATGTAATTTTGTTTAAGCTTCTACCATAAAGTTGTTTGTGCACGCCACATATTTTAATTAAATTCTAAACATCAAGGAATGGTCATGAACAAGTTACAAAATGAGAAACAATAATATTAAAATTATGCCTTTTCATACAAAAACCGAAGTAGGTACCCATGGAGGTTTCCAATATTTACAAATGGTAAGCTAAAACAGAGAGAAATGATGGTGAAAAAGTGATAAAAGTAATTAAAAGCCATTGTAGAATCAACCACTTTTGTAAAATAGCAACACTATTGCACTCTCAGTGAGTAAGCTTTTGTACATTGTATAAAGATCTAAACTTTAACAATTTTAGTATTGGTTGAACTATTCCAGGTTACGAAATAAGCTCACACCAAAAAGATGTAACAAGAGTATATACTATGATTGTCTAGTAACAATAAATTCAAAAACACCAGGTTTTTCGTTGGCAGTTTTGGCAGTAAGTAGTCTAGAATTATATATAATGTGTGTCACATCTTTTTGATGGCTGGCTGTATTGATTTGCGTCCAAGGTAAGGTTGTTTGCGGAAAGCTGTGGATGTTATACTTATGTCCAGAGGGTAAAGTAATCTCGGTTGCTAGGCAATGGTCTCCACTTCCATAGCTTCCTCAGTACCGGCTTTCTTTTTCTTTTTCTTGTTTGCCTTGGCAGATGAGTTGAGAAGAGCCTGCAATTATTAAGATACACTAGATGTTTTAATGAATTACAAAATACATCTTGAAATTTGTTATTTAAAGCTATTAGCTTGCAGCTATGTAATGTAAAATTAAAAAAAAAACTTCTTTCATTATCACATCTTAGTGAAACAAGACAGTACTGCATGTATTTTAATTCCATTAGTTAATGTAATTTTTATCATCAAATCTTTTCTCTGTATAATGTGAAATCACATTTCAAAAAATATTAATAACGATGTTGTGATGCTTCAAACCAAAGTGCTATTTAGCAACAAATTAGCTCAAAAACACCACACTTTTCTTCCCTGTGCTTGTTCAAATCATGCTATTGCAGAGCAATGTTTTGAAAGATAATCAGGGTATTGTGGTCTTTATCTACATTTGTTTCAGTATACAATAATGTTAAAGAAAGGTAATATGGTGACAAGATAGTTACTTACAATAAGTTCAGGGTCCTGTATGGAGCGTTCACTCTTGCAGATATTCTTGTCAAAGGGAAGTCCTGTGATGCGGTGAGTACCACTTGGCAGGAGGAGTGCAGTAAACTTGAACTGGGCCACAAGCTCTCCAGGACGCTCATAAAGTACCTAGAGGAGTTTTCTTAGGTTAGAAGGTAATTAATATGCAAGTATCTATTAATTTAAAATAGATAGACATCAATTGTTTGTATTTATTAAACCCAAATGCAACAAGCATTTAAGTTCAGTAGATACAATAATACTTTTCCCTGAGTACTGCCCAAAATATTATTAGAATATACTGGGAAAGAATTCAGGGCCCATATTGTGAAGATAATTATGCACATGTATTGTGTACCTGGAAGGGTTCAATGAGCTTGTGGTTGATACACTCGAGAAGTCCCAGTCGCGCGCTAGTTTCCTTATCGAAATGTCGCAGATTGAACGGCATTGACCCATGCTTATTACGCACCTAAAAATAATATAAATGGTCGTTCATAAATAAGAAATAGAAAAAAACATTAAAACACAATAAGTAAATTACAGAGTACAAGAAATATATTTAGGATACAATTTAGCAAAGTTAGCATAATAATACCAACCTCACTATAAAACATTCTCGATGCCTTCAATTTCAATTGGTAGACCTCATCAGTTTTTTTGTATATTGTACACCTTGTGTCCATTTCCCGTCCCTAAAACATACACAATTTTGATTATTAAAAAACTTAATTATTTTAAATTAACAATATTTGTTGTACTAAAAGAAATACAACTTACAACTCCTTCCCCTGTGGAAACTAGGACATCCATGCCATAGACTTCATATGTCTCCATTGTAGCTTTTTCATGCTCCTTGCGCTGGGCTTCTGATGGATTCTGAATAATACTCTTCTCTCCGTCGATACGGAATTGCTTTAGCTGATGTGATAGCATTCCTTCTACAGGCTTGCAAGCAAACTCAGCGGTGATCTTCTGAATTGCATCGGTGATAGCATAATTCTATAATCCAATAAGAAAAATATATTGAGTTAATCCAGTACATATTCTAAAAAAACTAAATATCATATGTGTTACTTTTAAAAGCAACTAACTTAAGGTAATTGACATGTTGTAACATTGATCTTCATTTGCTAAATATTAAAGTAAATGATTAAGAACTGTTAACTTTCCTTTCCCCTGTGCTTGTACCAATACATTTATGAAAAAAATATATTGGAAAGATTCAGGGAGTTTATGTAGACTAAGATAATTTTAAATAAGTTCAATAAACTTAGTATAAATAATCTTAAAACTGTACCTCATTTCCAGGTCTTAGCAGCCTTAAGGCGGCTTCACTTGCATAATGAGCAGCAAGCAAAACATCTGCAGCACGTCCAGTGACCTCACCCTCACCCACAAACACTGTGTGGGCAACAACTGCGATGCATCCATCTATGTGTGCTCCCAAGTCGCTATAATATTAATCACATATTAGAAACACACTCAAATACAAGACAAGTTAAAATAGAAGTGATAAGTGTGTGTGACTTTACCACTTACATCTTTGCTAAGTCACCCTGCTTCAGGATGTAATCAGTTTCACTGGGAATAGGTGAAAAGTGACAAATACAGTTGTTTACAGAGACGCATGTTGAAAATGCAATTCCCTTCTTAGAGTCTTTTTCCTTCTTGAATACTTTCGATGTTTCCTCTAAAAGAAGTTTGTCACCGAATTCGCATATCTCTCGGGCAGAAGCGTCAGGAACGCATTTCGGTATGATTTGCTCAAGGACACCTGAAACAAGAACGGTAAAGCTGTTTCTGAGATATTAGGCATAGTTGGCGGCACCTCATTGCCCGCATGGCGATGACACGCGTCCATCAACCCCACTGAGGTGCACCCTTACCAGTTACTAAATAAAATCATTTAACATTTACGATTTATTTTCAAAAATGTATGTGTTTCATACTCACGATTAACTATTTGTCCTGCTAATTTGTACTTGGTAACAACCAAGTCTTCTGCAATCGTTTTTTCCACTTCTTTGTCGTCAGCCATTTCTCAATTTTGTGGTTAGTTTTGTACTGTTTTCTGATTGGCAAAGCTCACGTCAACAAGTCGAGGTCACGTGGTTGTTTGACAAATCATCAAAAATGGCGGGTAGTCAAAAGTTCGTTCAGAAGTTTGCGTTGATTTCAGAACGAACATTCGTTAATTTTTTCGGTAAACGGACACTGCAAACTAACAAATTCAATTCAACGAACCAGTGTTTTCAACTAAGCGGATTCCCTCCATATACTTAAGCAGTATTTAGCTAGTATTGTTCTTAATCGTTTTAATTTTTACTCATCTATTATCAACGAGCCACACCACACTCCACAGTAAATACCATTATAACAATAATATCATATACAGATCATAAATAATATCATATACAGCCATTTGTATGCATTGCACATTAATGTTGTACGTAATTTAAATATATCTATTTCAAAAAACTACGTTGCTTTAGGGTCACGGGTGGAAGCTATGAACGTCGTCCAACGAGAGTACGAATTTCCAGTAATCTGTTAACAATAGTCACTAGATCGACACATAATCTCAAATTATACAAACAAATTTTAGAGGCTGGGAATAAAGAAAAGGTGCCTATCGTCGTATTGCTAACGTATTATTCTTGCGTGAATCCGTTCATGACATCACATGCGGCACATTCAGAGGTTACACTCGGGCGGCCTCCACTTTTTCATTGTTCTGACAGACCTTTGTATAAATAAAACGCGTATGTTTAAGCACGTCTTACCTTGCGTTCCGTAAATCGCTAACAGTACTGTGAACGCTCAAATCGCTTACAACCGTTCCGATTACTTTTAGCGCGATATTGACAGTTATTGCGTCAATTTAAGTTTTGACAGCGCTTACGCCGACCATACTCCAAAGTGTAGGTTCTCTGAGCGCAATGTTTATGACGTCATCGTCCTCACTCCTCACCCATGGTCGACAATGGACGCGCTCACGCTTAAACGGAACGGTGATATGAGCGTTAAAATCGCTTTTATCTATTTGCGGAACGAGGGGTTAGTGTAACTCCTAAACGTGCCTTCATGTGATGAGGTTCAAAGTTGCTATCAGCACGCTGATTACGCAAATAGCGCAAAAAGTGGGCTGACACTTCGTAGGTATGCAATTTTTAAACATAGGAATGGTGATTGTATGTTGCTACGATTTAAAATTGATATCAGCGGTTTCTGCACTATTTGCGAGTAATGAAATGGTTTACGGACGTCACGTTTGAATGCGTACAACGTTTTCAGTGTATTCTATTAACGAACCGCAATGTGAGAGTAAGGACGTCTTAATACTTGTCACTGGCGTAGTGCACAAAACCGTGCCAACGCCGAAGATGAAAAAAAAAAACCTGACGTCTGGTCTGACAGTGACAATGACTTATTTTTATTTATTCCTTCCTTTCGTTTTGGAAAAATGTTTTTTAAGTTTTAATAATTGCGCAATTTAAAGAATTGTTAAAGATATATTAATTAACTCTCTCAAGACTTTAATTTTTATTTTAGTCACGGTCTGTCCCATAACAACTTAAATTCAGTAAATCGAGCAAATATTATTACGACAGTAATTCACTACAATGACAAGTTCTCAATGTTCCCAAAAAGAACTTCTTGAATCTTTAAATGAAAAATTGATGTTTGGTCAGAATCTTATAGTTAAATTGCAGCCCATTGAACATGTAGATGGAGTGATGAAGTTGCAACGAAAGATACGACAAGAAAACGAGTTCCTCAAAAAAGTAATTGGCCTTTATAAATTTAAGCATATGTATAGTTTTTGTTACTATATGTTCTATCTTTTTAGTTGCAAAAGTCCAAGAAAGTGAAACCAGAACAGTTGTCCTGCTCCAATTTAAGGCATTTAGGGGCAATGGTGGATTGTGCTTTAAGGGAAGGAGTTATTTCTATATGTAAAATATTCCACATAAATGATGAAAGTAAATTAATCATTGACATTATAAGTGATAATGGCAAAGTTTGGACAAAAGGTACCTATCTTATGATGTTTATTTGTTACTAATTGTAGGATCTTTAATGCTGAAGTGTTTTTTTTTGTTTTAGTAATTGCTAGGAACCCTAAGTCCTTATCGGCATTAAGTACTGGTAAAGCATCATATGGAGCTAGATCAATATTAGATCAAGCGGATGATTACTTAGAGTGTGCCAAGTTGTACCCATGCCTTTATCAACCTCCAAAGGTAAAAATTTTTTAATTACTCTTTTTCTGAGAAAAGTTTATTGATAAAAAATAGTTTTTTTTTTCAGATAGTATTTGAATTTATGAGTGGTATTGAGGAGAGTTTAGCAAATAAATTAAAGGCTATGGGCATTTTAGTTAAAGGAGATGTTTTACCAAATTCCCACCCAGTTGAGGATTATGATTCTTGGGAGTCGGACTCCTGTGATAGTGACAGTGTTAGGTATAGAACAAAAATGTTTGCTTTTATAATTTAAATATACCTGTTATTGTTATTATTTAAACCCATTACAGTCAAACACCAACTTTACAACAAGTATCTGAATACAATGAGCAGCACCCAGAAATCCATACCCTCAACTTAGATGTGACTACAATGATGGCATATGTGAGCAACATGACTAATGGACATCCATACTATATTTTCAAGCAACCGGTCCTCACTCAACAGTCTGAATGGGAGGTGGCCAGACCTGTGAAACCTATTTTAGATAAATTATTTGAAGGTCATCTAAAAGTTTCAAATTTTTTTATATTACATCCACAGCTCAATAACATCAAGCTCACAATTTTTTTTTTACAAAGGTAAGGAGTTGGTATGCTGTAGAACAGCATGGGATGACTTTGAAAAAATTGTTAACATTTTGGGAGGACCTAATGAAAAAATAAGAACTCGGGAGCTGAAGCAGAAAGTCAAAGTATATCCAGATGATTATGCAGGTAGGTACCTTATCTACCTAATGATTCGTTTCTTTCTTTAACTTGTATTTATTAACCATTTAATTTTTATTAAGGTGAAGATGATTATCCAAGACAAAATTTAAAAGTAAGAGGACATGTAAGATTACGGTCTAAAATTATTTTTAATTTTGGTCAAAGGATCAAAGCATTGACCGTTTCTGCTAATGAGGGATTTGTGAGGTCAGCACACCAGCAGGTAAATGATACATGTTATACATCAAATTTATCAGAAGTTTTCATAATTAAAATGTGTAAAACCTTTGTAAAAATCTGATAGTTTTATATATGAGAAATAGTCTATAATAACTATGTAGTTAGTGGAAAAATATTTAATTAATTCCATTTTCAGGGTGTCACCTATGCAGCATTTTTACATGAATCGCGTGCCCTAACTGAAGGAAAAGAAGCAACAGCTTTACAAAAAGTTTTATGATATAATATTTTTTACGATAGGCCAATTATTGAGTAAAATGATAAGTGAAGAACAATAAATAGTTGCACTTTCATTATGTTGGTATGGATTCAGTCACTTCCCACTAAGTTGATATTGGTATTAGGAAGAGGATTCAGCTGTTACCCAAGATACTGTGGGGCATTGGTGAAAAATTCATTAGTTGATAGAAAGATAACTACATTATATCTTTCCCTAATTAGTTAATGCGTGATAAAACAAGCGTGAATCAAATAAAATCCACCTACCACCACAATGTAAATCAAATGCCAAATTAAAAGTTACTATAAATCAAATCATTTCACATTTAGATGGACTGTGTACCGGCAGCCGTTCCTGTGGTGCATCGGTACATTTACCGGACTGCTAAGCGGATGGTTCCGGGTTCAATCCCCGGTTCGGGCCAATTTCGTAAAAATGGTTTTTCGATATTGGCTCGTGTCTGGGTGTAACTAGGTTTTCCCTAGTCCATTGTGTGGTACCTATTAGTACAAGCTTTGCTTAGTTAGGGCCCACACAGATGGTGTGTTAGTCTGGAGAGTTTCTTTTTTTTTATTTGTTAAAAAGTGGAAACTCAGCAGGACTACTATTCGTAGGCCGACAGAGAGACAATCAAAATGATAAATAAAATATTTTTGAAAAGACAGTTCAAAATAAAAGTTCGCGTGGTTAGTGACACTATTTTTATATATTTTTAGCATCGTTTCTGATTTTCAAGTATAATATTAATACAAATTTAGGAGTTCTGTAATAATTTATCTGCGTTGAAGGCGCAAGAAGTGCGTGTATCTGAACGCAGACTTTGTCAGTGACATTGACAGTATTGACAACTAGTAAACAAAAGTTTGAATTTGTTGGTGTCTTTATTTTGATTTGTTATTATAACAATATTAAATGTCCTTTTATAATTAAAGACAATGAAAGAAGAAGATATAGTAGATACACAGTTTATTACAGAAAATGTTGGATTTCTTGACAATTGCTTTGATAATTCTTTTGTTTTGCAAAACTCTCTCATAGCCGTTCAAGAATACGCTGTTGAAGAAGAACAGGTATCTTTTAAGCAGCCCTGTAACCAGATACGTAAAAAACCAAGGACCTCTCAAAATAGTACTATACTTGAATCAACTTGTAAAGTCGAGTCTTTAACCCAATGTACAGTTCAAAATAGCAAAGCTAAGAAGAACCTTAGAAACTGGGGACTTCCATTAGAAATAGTTAATAAGTACGAAGAGAAAGGTATTAAGGAAATGTTTGACTGGCAGGTAACTTGTTTGGCTAACTCTAAAGTGTTGTTAGATTGTTCAAACTTAGTTTACTCAGCACCTACATCAGCTGGCAAGACTTTAGTAGCTGAAATTTTGACAATCAAAACAGTTCTAGAAAGACAGAAGAAAGTTATAATTATTTTGCCCTTTGTTTCTATTGTAAGAGAAAAAATGTTTTACTTACAAGATATTTTATCAAGTTCTGGAGTACGAGTGGAAGGGTTTGTTGGATCCCAGTCTCCTCCAGGTGGCTTGCAAGCAGTTCATGTTGCTATCTGTACTATAGAGAAGGCAAACAGCCTTGTGAACAGATTATTGGATGAAGGGAACATTGCAGACTTGGGAGCAGTCATTGTAGATGAACTTCACCTGCTTGGTGACCCGCACAGAGGATATATACTAGAGTTGCTGCTTACAAAAATTAAATATGTGACCTCCAAATTTGATTACAATAACATACAAATTGTTGGTATGTCTGCAACACTACCTAATTTAGAAGTTTTAGCAAATTGGTTGGAAGCTGAACTGTTTGTAACAGATTACAGGCCAATTCCATTAGATGAATATTGTCTAGTGGGCAATAATTATTATGATAAACTAGGGAAATGTATTAACATTGGACACAACTTTAATAATGTAGCCATAGACAGTGACAATGTCTTGAAAATATGTTTAGAAACAATAAAGGATGGGTGTTCTGTGTTAATTTTCTGTATGACTAAAAATAGATGTGAAATATTGGCACAAAATATTGCATCATCATTTTATCAAATTGGTAGCTCTGGCAATGATATTGGGGTAACTCTTAGGGAGCAGCTGAAGTCAGAAAATATATTTGAAGTTTTGGAACAAATTAAGAATAGCCCTGTGGGCTTAGATCAAATTCTCAAGAACACTATTTCTTTTGGTGTGGCTTATCACCATGCAGGACTTACATTTGATGAAAGAGATATAATAGAGGGTGGATTCAAGTCTGGGGCTATAAGGGTGCTAGTGGCAACTTCGACCTTGAGCTCTGGTGTCAATCTTCCTGCAAGAAAAGTTATTATAAGAACACCTGTGTTCCAAAGACAACCTATAAATATTTTAACATACAAACAAATGATTGGTAGAGCTGGAAGGATGGGAAAGGATGTCAAAGGCGAAAGTATTTTGATATGCACTGAAGCAGAGAAAAACATAGGCTTTGATTTAATGATGGGGGCCTTGGACCCAGTATACAGCTGCATAGAAAGTGAAGACAAATACATGAGAGCAATGCTAGAAATGATTGCTAGTCAAGACTTTTTTTCGGAGTCTGACTTAGAAATATATTCTAGATGTACTTTATTGTTTGCACAACAAAAAGAGGTTAACACACAAAACAATTTATTGCATAAAACACTGAAAAACTTAATAAGCTTTGAGCTTGTCAGAGAGCAAAAAGAAGGAGAAGAAACGCACTATGTGGCTACTTCTTTAGGGAAAGCATGTTTGTCGTCTTCCATGGCGCCAAACGACGGTATCTCACTCTTTTGTGAGCTTCAAAAAGCACGTCAATGTTTAGTCCTAGAAACAGACCTCCATCTGATATATCTAGTGACACCATACAGTGTTAGCAGTCAGTGGGGAGATATTGACTGGCTACACTTGTTAACTTTATGGGAATCACTTACGAGAGCCATGAAAAAAGTTGGAGAGCTAGTTGGTGTTCAAGAGAGTTTTATTGTGAGATGTTTGAGAGGTGCCAATAAATCAAATATTAATCTCAACCGGCTTAATATACATAAAAGGTACATCAACATAAAAAATAGCTAAATATTCTGATTCTGAGTTATAGTTGACTATTTTTAAAGGTTCTACACAGCCCTCGCTCTACAAGACCTGGTTAATGAGATCCCTCTAGCGGAAGTTGCTATGAAGTTTCAGTGCGCGCGTGGATTCCTGCAGAGTCTTCAGCAGGCAGCTGCCACTTTTGCAGGTATTTAGCATTTTCACAATTTTTAATTTGAACCAATTTGTATATTTCCTATTATGAAAATTATTTTCTAGGGATGGTAACAGCTTTCTGTCGTCAACTAGGATGGAAAAACATGGAAATGTTGATTTCACAATTCCAAGACCGTCTTCATTTTGGCATTCATTCAGAATTGCTTGAGCTAATGAAGTTGCCATCTTTGAATGGCAAAAGAGCTCGAGCTTTATATGATGTGGGTTTTGAAACAGTGTTTAGTGTCGCTTCCGCTGATTTAAATTCAGTTGAAAACGCACTCCTCAAAACAGTGCCCTTCCAAAGTGAGAAAGAAAGAGAAGACGATGATAACGATGATATAAGAAAACGGAATAGAATTAAAAACATATGGATAACTGGTTGCTGTGGTATGACTACTAAAGATGCCGCCCAGAACTTAATAACTGAAGCTAGAAAATATTTAGAGTATGAAATCGGTAGTACAGAAATTAAATGGACTAAAAACATTTCCTCTCAGGATTCTGAAAAAGAAAACAATAAGGCATCTGCTAAAATCGAATCAAACATTGGCGCTTTATCAAATTCTATTGATATAAGAAAAACTACACAAGATGTATCCGTAATAGAAGAACATAAACTTGAACACACACCTTTTGATAAAACGACTTCAAAGATTGTAGTTATAGCAAAAACTAAAACGGATACCGAAACCACTGAACCAAAGCAATCAAAAGTACAGATAGACCAGAACAAAAATATGTCGTTTTCTAGGAACAATAAAGTCGAAAAAAGTATTCTGGATACTTCGTCTCCACTAATTCCAAGAAACTTAGAATGGGACACTTTAAATTTCACTGAAGGTGCTTTCGAAAACATAACTAAAGGCCGCATGTCAGATAATATATTTTCTCCTAACATAAGTCTTAGTGATGTGGAAGAAAAAGAAACTGGAATGTCAGAGAGATTGAACGCATCAAAATATGGGTCTGTTAAAGATGTTAGCTTGTTTTCCTCTGAAGCAGATAGCATTTTTGAAGAGAGTCTACCAATTGATTTAATACCCAGTAAACTTCTACAGGGTGCTGATATCGAATCAGAAACGTCAGTCACAAGTAAAGTAACTAATGAAATTACTATTAATTCTGACAGCATACTGAATGGGTTTAAAACTACATTAATTCCATTGTCTGATGACGAGGAAGACGATATCAAGTTAGTTTATGATGAAGATAACAGAATATCAGAAAATGATTTTGATACTGGATTTAAAGTATCAGACGATGAATTAAGCAGCCAAGAAACTGGGATAGTAAGTTTTAAAAATATGTCTAAAAGTCCTTTTAAACGGGAAGCCATCCATAGCAAAGACTATAATCAACCAGCTGCAAAAAAACCAAAAGTCTCTCCACAACCTCTTATTTTAAAACAAAAATATCAACTTGATCATTTGTTTACAAAAGGTATAAACATTTTGATAAAAAATTTACAAACCAAATGCTTTATACTCAAGGGTAAAGACATCATAGATAATATGGAATTTGTATTAAATATAGAAGAAGCCGTTATTTCAGTATGTGTACTTAATGTAATTTCAAATACTCCAATCGGAAAGAATATAGTACAGGAATCAAAGGCATTTAACAAAATCGACAATAGCTTGAAAAAAGTATCACATCAGTTTAAGAATATTTCAATTTGTGACAAGGAGGGAACATGTATCGTATTGGATATTCAATCAATGATGGACAGTGACAAAGATAAAGTTATTTCTCTGTTATCAATTTGGTTCACGAGTAGTAAAAAATTTAAAGTATTAGAAATGAAATCAACGATAATTAACTTAAAAAAATTGGATATTGAAATAAAAGAATGTGAAGATATTTCGTTAACTGAATGGTTAGTCGATAATAGCGAAAGAATACCCAATATATTTTATTTGGTAAATATTGTTTTATAAATAAAATATAATTCTTTATTGACAATCGAGAAGATATTAATAAAATTATAACCTGTTGTAGATAAAGAAATACGCTGACATAGATTTAAAAACAACTGCAATAAAGATAGAAAATCAAATTAAAAGGTATAGCACTCTAGACGAATTAGAAACATCATGTATAACTGCTTGGTGTTTATGGATAGTCAGTAAAAAACAAAAAACAATATTGGCTGAACAGTTTAAGAATGCCGAACTCATTTTGAGTAAGTATTTAGGTACTAGTTAGATTGAATGACTTTTTTGATAGTTTTACAATTTAATTTTATATTCTTTAACAGAAGTTGAATCCCACGTTCTAAGGTTATTGGCAGACTGCGAATATTTGGGCTTGACAGTCAATAAGGCATTGGCATCTAAACTTCTTACAGATGTCAAGAACTCGCAAGAAGTACTAGAAAAGAAAGCATATAGAATATGCGGGTATCATTTTAATTTTAATTCTTCCAAAGATGTTGCGAAGGTAAACTTATTATTAATAATTTTATTAGTATTTTTGTGCTAACAATAAGTTTAAAAAAAATGTTATTTATCTGTTTAGGTATTGGGAATGTATAAAGGTCGGAAAGTTAGCACTAAAAAAAGCATCCTTGAATCCAATAACACGCCAATAGCTAAAATAGTCATTTTTTGGCGCAAACTCAATTCTATCCTAACGAAGACACTTTATCCACTCACTGAAAAGGCTTGTATTTACAGTCAAGGAAATAGGTTGGTATTTTTTTGTCGTATCTGCTACATACGAAAATTAATAAACTTAAGATCATGAACTTTTTTCTCAGAATAAATCCTTCATACACAATGTTCACATGCACTGGTCGTATAAGCATGCACGAGCCGAATCTGCAAAATGTTCCACGTACATTTTCCATACCCTACAAATATTTATCTCTATCCGAAAATGAACCTTCAGAGGACGTAATAGAGTTCAACTGTCGGAACGTTTTCGTCGCATCGGAGGGTTGTATTCTGGTGTCAGCGGACTATTGTCAGTTGGAAATGAGAATTCTGACTCATTATAGCGGAGATGAGGTGTTGACAGATATAATGCGTTCTGATGAGGATGTCTTCAAGTGTATAGCGTCGAGCTGGGGCGGGGTGCCAAAGGATCAGGTGAGCCTTATTGGTTTAGTATCGATTCTTTTACACTATATAGGAATAGCATGCATCCAACAGTTTGTACAGTTTGTAATATACATATACCTTATTGTAATGTTTTTATTTGTATGCCTTGGGTAATAAATGATAAAAACGTGTTAGTAACAGTGCAGTCTCTTTTCTGTTCTCTGGATCACCTACTTTATTTTGAATAGTTGTAGTATATTTACTTCGCTTAGGTGGACGATGACTTGCGTCAAAAGGCGAAGCAACTTTGCTACGGGATCCTGTACGGCATGGGTAACCGTACCTTGAGCCAACACCTGGACGTCACTGAAGCAGAGTCCTCGGTGTTTATGGAGACCTTCCACAGAACTTACCCCAGTATTAGAGTGTTCACGAAGAAGGTGATCGAAGAGTGCAGGAGCCAGGGGTTTGTGGAGACGCTGATGAGAAGGAGGAGATATTTACCAGATATCAATAGTTCGTCCGTGGCTAAGAAAAGTAAGCATTATTATTCATTGCATGACTTACCTAACAAACTTTTTCTTTTTATAGTGGCGCTTCTTGTATGGTCTAAAATACTTCTTTTTATTACCTAGTTGCATCTAAATCAAATTGTTCTAGTTGTATACCGATGAGAATAGAGATTGAAGATAATGGTGATTTAGAATATAAAACATAAAATAATGAAACTAAATACAAGCGAAAACGAATAGCTGTAAATGTCCAAATTATGATATGACAATGTTTGGAGTGTAGCCAATATCAATGCGTGGAGCTGTAAAAAAATAATGAGCCATCGTAGCAGCGGTGTGATTTGTAATGCAGAGTCGCGATGCAGTGGGGATAGAGCGGGGTGGCGATATTAATATAATAGGCCGGGGGAGCGGGGGGTAATCATTCAGGATTCCAGGAACGATTACCTACGTAGCAGTTAATTATCGTGTTGGACTATGCTATTTTTGTATTAGGTTTGTGAGATGGTTACGATGAAAGTAGGAGACTAGGTAATTTGATATTGATCAAACAACAACCTTTACTTAACTATGTAGAATAAGATGGGTTTTAGCTGCCAACAGCCAATCTTATTGTGCATTGTACATTGTTTATTTCTGGACCACTTACACTACAGTTTGGACCTGAGTGTCCGACGATATACTGGGTGTAAAAGAACTGCTTCCGAAAACAAAAACTGGGCATTGCTGGAGGGGTACTGGTTACGTTTTGAGCAAAAAAAATTTTTTTATGATTAGAAAAAAAAATTTTTTTTTGCGTAATATACTTTAATACTATCAGATTTTGCGATGATTTTAAATTAAATAGGGTTTTAATTTAATTTGCAATGTAAATAATCGCAGCTGAACCGACAGTTGTTGTGTGAGCGATGATTTCAAGCGGCGAATATGACTTTTCAATACTTAATAACTTTTTTAAATTGAGTTTTCTGGGTATACTGCTAGTGAATTTAGTTACTATTGAGGCCCAAAATACATGGTTTCAGGCTTCGGAAGTGGTCTTTTTACACCCGTTATATTTGAATACGTTAACTTTTTTTGATACGTGTAGTGCCTACATAATTTTTGTTTCTATCTCCAGGTGCGTCAGAGCGCCGAGCTGTAAACACAACCATCCAGGGCTCCGCGGCCGACATCGCTAAATCCGCCATGTGCGACATTGACAACCGAACAAAAAACAACCCGGCCAAACCTCGCCTCATCCTGCAAATGCACGACGAACTCATCTACGAAGTACCGGAGCAAGGGAAAAACACCTTTATGACGATACTTAAAGAGCTGATGGAAAACTCGGTGAAGCTAAACGTGCCTTTGCCTGTGAAAGTAAAGTCTGGGTACACTTGGGGCGCAATGCAAGAAGTCAAACTGTGATTTTTTTTGTAGATGTCATACAATGTAACTTTATTCAAATGATTATGTGTCAAACTAGGATATTATAATTATTTTTATTTGTATTATTCTACTTCCGCCATCTTTGCGAGAATTGGATGGAAAGACTTGGGGTTATTATTATTTTATTTATTAAAACTTTGACAGCCCACTGCTGGTTGTGTATCACTGCACTTGATATTAATGTAGTTAAATAAAAAAAATGGCTGTGCCTTAATAATTTATTTAAAATCGTGTCATTATAGGTACTTTTTTACAGAAAAATAAGTTAGTGGTAATAAAGGAATTTTACATTGTATATGATTTTTTTTGAAAGCCTCTTACAAAAAAGTAGGTACGTGTACCTACAACCAAGAACATAAGATTTTTATGGTATAGGTATCTCATTTGTTCATAGAAAGACCTTCCCCCTTTTTCAACTAACTAAACTCTTTGAAATAGCAAAACCAATTTAACAAATCCCCTTTTATAAAAAACGGTTAACAATTACCCACAGCTACTGCGAGCAAATTGGTTAGATAGAATCATGAGAGAACCCGTTTGATTCGCGGGTTTTCCGCTCGCGGGAAAGACTCACTTCGCCGTATTTTCCCGCGTTGTTTGTCCGCCGGCAGAGGGCGCGCGCCGTACTCAATCGATACCTGCGCGAACTAGCCCTCCTGTCACCCTTGTCACAGAGATCAAACGCGTTGCTACCTCCATGGCCGAGCACTACTAAAATGCACACCGATAATAAATCGTGTGAAGACGAAAGTGTAACATAACATAACGCTGTGTGATCAGTGGAATCAGTGAAAATGCATTTACATTTCGAAAGGAACGTGAACGCAAAATGCGACTGCACTATTTTGTCGCTGTCGTGGATGGGAAAAGTGCCTGATGAGTTGCCAGAAGTGAGTTTTTAATTAACTTAAAAAAAATAACCATAGTATTTTCTATTTTTTTAGTATTTAGTTAATTCTTCGAAGGTGCGTCACTGAGGCAGTGTTAGGTACTTTTTGTTGCCGTGCAACTCTAAGTGCGAATACTTAATGTTCATTATAGAATTACTAGACGTAGCATTGGTTTGCTTATACACTAAATGGGAATTCCCGTAACTTAATATTAAAGTCAATAACTCAAATAATTAGCTTTCGATTTAAGTGAGTGTTATTCTTGTATGTTAAATGACAAATGAATACATTATGTTCTAATTTAAGTGTTCACATAAATTACTATCACTCATGTTACCTATAATTATGAATGTACATTTGTTTTATATCTAAGTACTTTTTTATCATATCTACTATAGATTAATTATATCCCACCATATTTATAACGTAGCTTGAAATTAGGTACAGTACATCGCATATTTTAATTACACGATTGTTAACGGGTATTTTCAGTGAAGGACTTTAATCTGAGGTATACCTATTTACACTTAGTTAATGTTTTTTTTTTCACATAACGCATGTGAGTGGATCCAGACGAGGTAATAACGAAAAAAGTAAAAAAACTACACGTTGCTCGCAGATGCGGTCTCTTAAACATCGTAAGAGACTATTTTTTATTGGAAGTACCGTGTGCAGGATAAAGTTATATTTTCTGTTAAAAGACCCTTTTTAAACGGTTAGCCGAAATATAATCCCGAGTTTACGTGTGGATTTTGCAATCAATCCCCATTTTATTACTTTGGAGACGATATCAATTGATACGAGACGTGTCCTTTAGCTCTGATCTTTAGCCCGCAAGAATAAAAAAAGTACGAAGTTACATCTTTTTTGGGTAAGACGTACGCACTTACGTGAACAACTTTTATAGCTAAAAATAATATTTTATGTGTCTTTTCTTAAACCTTAATATACCTTAATACGATAAAACTTACATACCTACACTCCTGGACATGTTTTGAGGTACGCAAAAAGGAAGCAAATTACTATGAAAACATTAATTTGTACAAAAAAAAGCTCTAGAAATCAATTAGTTAAATTAATATTTTTGAAAGTTAAAAAATGAGTTGATGTAAAAGAAACAGTTAAAACGCAGTAAGGGTATTTCCTTAATTGTGGGGAGTTTTGACTTAACATAAAGGAATTTGAATGTTGTTCTAAGAGGTCGGATGTTCAGTAAGAAGGTGGATAACAGTCTGGGCATACTTCTTATTAAAATGTCAATGAAACTTTGCATTATTAAGTTTGATTCTTCAACCAACGAAGTTTTGGGGCCCTTTGATTAGCTTACGCTTTTTTTTCGGTTACTTTATTTACCCAGTTAGGTGTTCTGGCCACTCCGTAACCAGGATTTCGACCTCAGTTAGATTTATCAAAACCACAGTCACGCTATGAGATCCAGAACTGCATTGTACAAAAATACAAAAAATACAAAAAAAAATGTTCTTAAAGAATCTGGCAGAAGGCTGCTATAAAATGTCTGTTAAGTATATTGCCGCAGACAGAGTCAAATTTTCTACGATGTGGAGCTGCTAAACAAATACCGCTTCTTAATGCTACTGACACACAAGGCTCTCTGCCAATATGGTTACACTGTGCATATTTTCTCCAAGTCATCTCCATACTTTGACTCTTCTGTCATCTAACTTAAGACATAATCTGGCCTCATCAGTAAAGAATACTTTTCGTTTAGCGATTCCAATTAGGATGCGGATGAGTAGGTTAATTCAAACTGCACTACTCGATCACGGTGAGCAATGTACCTTTGGCAGGCAAGTATGCTTCCATACCAGCTACCTTAACCTTATCTTTGGGCTATCTGTCACATGTCGAACTTCCAGTAACTTGTTTCGTAGCTCGGAAGAAGTCAAAGTGCGGTTTCTGAGAACACAGTTTACAATAAGTCTGTCGTTCCCCTCAGTTCCGACTATTATGCAAACTTGTCCTATACGTCTTGTACCTATACCCTCCAGCCTGCCGGTATAGTTTAACATTGCGAAAAATCACACACTTGGAAACTCGTTATTTTTGTGCAACTTCATTGTAACTGTAACCTTTTAAATTAAAACGCAGCTTACAGTTTTAGACAGTAACCTGCGAAAAGAATACTAATACTTTTTTCCATTTTTCAAATTGCATAAACTAAAAGTAAGTTTTATTTGTTTTTATACTGTTTTTGCGTTCCTCTTAATAACTCTATGAGTGTAGGTTATTTTTCTTGTCTTGTAATTTTAATGTAATGATATGAATTAATGTTTTCCGTTTGTTCTTTCGGTTTTCCCTATAATGCATTTTTTCTAACATTTGTTTATGTACTCGTATGTGTGTACCTGTCATATGTTTCTAAATGTTTTAGTTGTTGCAAAAATTTCAAATCACCCTGTTTGTTTTGATGTTTTACCTAAATTAGATTTCAGCTAATATTGATAAACCTCAAGTGACAGGTTTGCTCATTAATTTGTAACGTTATACACCGACAAAATATTGCCATACCTCTCCACCTTCACTGCTACTTAAATAGCAAAAAAAATATGCTATAGCTAATAAATAGTTATATAATAAAAAAAAGGGTAGCTAGGTAAGTCTAATCTATTCCGATTCCAATTATTTATGTAACGCGTTTACCTACACCGAAGACAAAAGATGTAGGTACGTAATAATTGGAGCACAATCGTGGCATGCTCGAGCGCTGGTAATCTTGTACTCTGAAATTATACATTTCGCAGAAAGATTGCCGATTCATCTTCATCAATCAATACATAGTATAAATCCAAGTCGCTAATTGTGTCTGTTTGTATGTTTGTCCACTATCTCCTCCTAAACCAGAATACGGATTTGAATGCGGGTTTCACCATCATGTAGGTAATTTTATCATTTAAATTTGTAAATAAAGAACATTTAGAAAAAGTGTTTTTAAGTTAGCCAAAATTCAATGTTTCGTGAGCAAGTCGGCCAAAATTACACCATTGCGAAGCGTGGGCGGGTCGCTAGTATATAATAACTTCAAAAAACGGTGATATGCTGGGTTGTCTGGCAGTGGCAGTCAGACCATCCTTTAACCATAGGTACTGAAAAAATATACCTATATAGAGCATCAGAGTTGCTAATACATTTTAACATTTTTTTTTAATTTATAAAAACGTGATGTTGCCCACCGAGGCTTTTATCATAATTAACTAATATACTAAAAGTATGATTGCTAAATAATGGTCCGACAATTGTGGTAGGTACAACTAAGGCACTTGGCAAATAACCCAAAAAAATAACTTTTTATTAACAATCTGTCAGACGCCATGACCGTATTTCATGAATGATCTTTACGTTATTAAGGAAAACAAACCAAGTGTGATGTAATTTGAAACGAAGAAACGTTGTCAAATTGCTATTTACCTGCTTGAGTTAAAAATGAAGTCACCGTGGACAACCCTAATTTCAAGAAATCAAAATGATCCAGATCTTCGGTAAGGTAAAATTTAGAACACTTAATTTTAATATTTTACAAAAAAAAATACATTTGTGTCATTATCTCCAAAATTTTGCACTAATTTTATAATCTTGTTCTGATTGCAATCAATTAATAAGTACTTATGCTGTTCGGCAACAAGTACCGAGAGCCTGGACCAAATCGATAATAACTCTACTTTACAAAAAAGGAAATCCTCATGATATAAATAACTACCGACCGATAAGTTTACTACTAACAACTTACAAACTATTTGCTTCGTGCCTCGAAAGTCGCATGGTATCAGACATAGAAAATAATCAACCAATTGAACAGGCTGGTTTCCGTAATGGTTTCTGTACTATGGATCACATCCACACAATAGAACAAGTGGTCGAAAAATACCAAGAACTGAAACAGCCATTATATATTGCATTTATAGACTATACCAAAGCTTTCGACTCTATATCCCACGAAAGTATCTGGAAAGCGTTAAAATACCAAAAAATACCTGAAATTTACATAAATATTATAAAAAGTATATATCTAAACAGTACAAGTCAAGTTAAATTAGATAGAGTTGGTCCAGACGTACATATACGTAGGGGCGTAAAGCAGGGAGACCCTCTTTCCCCAAAAATATTCATTGCCGTGTTACAATATATCATGCAACACCTAAATTGGAAACAAAAAGGTATAAGGATAAACGAAAAATATCTGAGCAATCTCAGATTTGCAGACGATATAGTTCTGCTCTCAAACTCTCCACAGCAATTGCAACACATGATTACTGAGCTTAGTGAAGTGAGCAAGAATGTTGGACTATATATGAATGCAAATAAAACCAAATTATTAACCAATAGTAGGGGAGACCGGGGCTGAAAGTTCCGGGGGTAAGTTGTTCCGACGCGAATATCTCCAAAACAGAAACAGATAGATATACGATCATATTGCGTTTCCTAAAGCCTAACAGTCTGGCATACGCGGCCACCATTTCAGTTTCGTCAGCTACGCGGACCGTGTCGCAGGGTACGTCAGGTTCGTCTTTCGCTACGTATGTAAATATTTTCGCTTCGATACTTTTTGGTCGCAAGCTAACATTTTTCGTGCTTTTAATATATAAATTTTAATAAAATGTTTGTTATTTATTCTATTTTGTTATGCACTATTATTTTAATGCTTTGACCAGAGTATTTTTTTTATTTGAGACAATTCATTAAACTGTCGAAAACGGGGTGTAATGTTCCGTTCATTTGGGGCTGCTTGTGCCGCGGCACAACCAACCCCTAGGCAAATTTTAAGGGAAAAGGCAAGAGAAAATGCAAGGAAAAAGGTAAACAAACAAAAAAACTGACTAAAAACCCTACTAAGAAAATAGTTTTGCAAGATGACGACAGTTCTGATGACGAAAATGAAGAACAAGAATGGTACAGCATCCTTTACTGCGATGCCTACTCTAACTCTGCTTCAGGAGAAAAATGGGTTGAATGTAAGAATTGGGCCCATTTGCAATGTATTGAAGAAGAAGAAAGCTTAGCATTTCTGTGTCCTCTGTATCATTTGAAGAATAATTTTTGATATATTTTTTATTTTGCAACATTTAATATTTTTTTGTTGATATCTTAAAAAGACTTTTTAAGAGACTGATATATTATTATTAAATTTATCTAATTTCAATTCTAAATTAATTTTCATTCATGTAAAACGTCTAACATTATCAACGGCACAACCAACCCCAGCTAAGGCACAACTTGCCCCAAAGTGGGGTTGGTTGTGCCTTTCCGCCGCTGTGTAAAAAAATGACTTTTTCTTAAAACCTATTAAAAATATACAAACTCAGTAGGTAAATTCATATTATAGACTAAATTTCGCTTAGGATAAACCACTATTTTCAGATATAGTACCTAGTGTATCCGAATTATGTATGGTTTTGTCAAAATCGGCACTTTCAGCCCCGGTCTCCCTTACCCCAAAACCTATCATTGTTGACCAAATACCTCTTGATTATGTTGAAAATTACATTTACTTGGGAAAGTTGATATCATTTAAAAAAATCCAGGAACTTAGATGAAATAGAAAGAAGAGTTAACATAGCTTGGAAAAAAATTTGGAGTTTTAAAGAGATATTCAAATTAAAGTTACCTCTAAAATTAAAGAAAAAAGTAATGGACTCATGTATCACCCCCTGTTTAACGTACGGTTGCCAAACTTGGGTGTTTAATAACACTTCACAACATAAAATACTTGTCGCGCAACGATCTATGGAGAGAAGTTTACTCAATATCAAACTGAGAGACAAACATAAATGTAGCGCAATCCGTAAGAAAACTGATGTACGAGATGCTCTCCGTCATGCCAAACAGCTGAAATGGAAATGGGCCGGTCATGTCGCACGCTCTACAGACAACAGATGGACAAAACTAGTCACCACATGGGCAGGTCCTAGTAACTAGTGGAAAAAGAACCAGAGGTCGACCAAAGGAACGATGGTCTGATGAAATAAAAGAAATAGCTGGATCAGATTGGATATCGAAAGCAAACGACCGAATGATATGGAAAAACCTGGAGGAGGCCTATACCCAAATGCGGCCTTAACTTAGTTTTTAATGATATTTTGTTAATTTTTGTTTTGTAATATTTTTAAGTTAAGGAAATAAAGGCTTATTATTATATATATATGCTGTTCGGAAGCAATACCATAAGTCACTACAAAAATAGCTCAATCGCTTCAAGCATGACTTTGAAGAGTTCCCTCGATAACCTAGGTAGGTACTCTAAGATCGGTTGACGGCTTTGAATAAACGCGTAATGTACGTACTCCAATCTACTTCTTTTAGGGTCGGTTAAAATCGACTAGGTTTTTCATAATTGCAAAGCTGCTGAATAAATATTTCAGATCCGTGGTCATAAAAATGGTCTGTAATCCTCTAAACTGTTAGTGTTCTTCATAACTCAATTTGCTTTCAACAACCACAGTTATAAACAATGATAAAGTTTGGACCAATAAATTGGAAGTCCATTTAAAGTGCTGTGTACTCGTTGGGGTCGTATAGTAAATGCCGTTAGTGGTAAATATGAACAATACTGGCGTTCGGCGCTTGCGGTCCGCCAGAGTTTGCGGGCCATTAGTACCGCAGCCAATGGTGACTATAGTGGATCGATTTACATTATGTACTTACCTCATTAATAAACTGCTGTTTGAACTTTCGATAAAACCCACAAGACAGAAAGTCTTCGTTAACTGAATAAAGTTAAATAGTATTTTTACATATTCAAAGTATATTCTAATCCTAACAACTTTTTTAAACATACGGTTCTTTTAAACATATTCTGAACAGCAATTTTATTTAAAAAACGGTAGATTAGATACCGGAAGATCTAAAAATCAAAGACAAGCCGGAAACGGTCTACGTCGTAACAGATATCAGAAAAATATTAATTTTAATCCCTGGTTTATGAGTGTAGGGTAGGTCTGATGCTTTATTCAACCAGTTTAAATGAAAAACATAATGAACTAAAGTAAAAACTTATCTAAATTTATATACTCGAATTTTGTTGATTTATATTGCATATTTATATATTTATGTTTAAGTAATGATATAATTATGTATGTAGGTATGTATATATTATACTATTTTAATCAATTCATATATTTAGTATACTTTATTTGATATTTTAAAATATTATTATATTCTTATGTATTTCACGTAGGCACACTAATTGGCTATCTCTACCACTTCCGGTCTGCTGGAAGAGATTTCTTCTTAGTAATAAGCGGTACCACTGAATTTATATTTTTCTAAGACCAATATTTCCACTTCCTGTACTAATGTGTGTACATAAATAAATTGTTAATAAATAAAATAAAGAACTCTTGCATTTTTCTGTACTTTCGTTTATTAAAATTACTAAATGTACCTCAAGATACCTATTCGTCGGATTCGGTAAAGTATCTTTGTGTTAATAGGAACAGAATAATGCCTACCTTTACATATCTAAGGTATACACACAGATTTGTTCGGGAGGAGATAATTAAGTTAATAAATGAGCGAGATGAATGCTACGTTATAAATTGGTACGCTTCAGAGAAGACTGACACTAGACTAGTTTGTATGTTTAGGTATGACTTAGGATAAAAACGAATAACACATGATTCTTTGACAGTATTTCAGCTTTAATTGCACCTTAGAATTTCCTAAATAAGTTCCATTTACATGTTCCCACATCGCATTCATGTTGATCACTAAAAGCAAAGTTCATCACAACCGCAAGAATGAGCTTTGCACACCTCATTCTGTCACAAATCTAACCTTTCAACTAGATTTGAATTCATTTTAGAAATTCGAATGTCCCGCACGTAGTTGAGTACTTTTTTTAATCAATTTTAGAATTCACTGCCGGCGCAGGCGACGCGGAGTTTTCTATTCTAATTTCGTTTACTTCTTCTGACTGAGAGCGGTAGAGAGGAGTCATTCAATTAAGTTCCGCGGTTTTGCCTTTTGACCCATTTCTGTGCCCTACACGACTTCAACAACACTATTATGTACCTACCGGCCTCTCCGCAAGGTTGAGCGTCGAATTTCTAACAAAACAAAAGAATAACATTGTTTTCTTGGAAGTTCTATGAAAAACACGGAAGCACGGATACAAAGAATGGAATATGTTCTTTCATTTCATTCCGGTGTGATATACTTCTGTTTTTTCAGAATAGTTATATATATTTACAGTTTTAGTTAAAATGCCTCTTGAAAGCATAATTCTAGAGTTTCATTTAAATAAACATATTTGATTAAGATAAATAACTTAAACATATTATCTATAAACATTACGAAAAGAAATATTGGTATAGCACGGAATAAAAGGAGAATTAAGTTAAAAGTAGGAATGAATTTTACCAAGTATGTTTATCAACGCCACAATCGCCGTGGAAAAACCCTGAACATTACCCGAGTCAATAGCTTGACTCAAAACAAAGCGATCGGTATTCGATAAAATATAAACAGAGCCCTGCTACTTTGAATAATTTGGAATATTGCGATGTTCACAAGTGCTTATTCAAAATGAAAATTCAAGCTGAATCAATACGGAAAGGGGGAAAACAGGACATTGGTAAAGCTTACATATTATTATTTCCATTGCTTTTATATTGATCGTTACGGACCTTTTTTAAGAAAGGTTTGCTACTAAGGGATAGTTTTCCAAAGGTCAGACAAATTCTATTCGAAAGTAAGAAGTATGACTGTGAAAATGTACTACTTATCTAGTCGCATATCTAACAAATGAAAGATCAACCCTAAATGGTTGATCACTCAAATTAAGACAATAACATAGATTCTATAATATTTAAAACATTTATTTAATATAAAACTAAGATAATATGCGAAACATATGTAAGTACCAATATGGGCTGGTTAACAGTGCAGTGAAACGTGATAATTATTAAAACAAATAACACTTTACTTTATGCAGACAGTTTCTATGTGACAGCCTATTTCTCGACTCACTGAATTCACGTCATGTGAATAAAGTTCAAGTATGTCAAATGTGCGCTGTTTTTACAAATATTGTTGTTTTATTTATACCAACTTCTTTCAAGTCATAATCAATATTTGAAATATTCAACTCATGACTTATTGATGACATTTCTTTATGAGCCTTAAAGGTAAGGTTTCAAAAGAAATGCGGCTCTCTTAGGCTAAGAAATAGAATGACAAACTCAAACAGGGGGTCAAGTCAAGTGGCATTCGCTAATTGTCGATTCGTATTCACGCCTAAACAAGTTGTCATACAAATGTTCCTTAGAAACTGAAAGATCGTAGCTATGACTTTTTGACTTTTCCATGCCATGTGGCAATTTTGACAAGCGTTTCGCCTTGATAGAATAGAAAATGAAGCGTACATCAAAACCCAGTAGATAACTCCGGCGACAAAATGGCGGCTTCTGCGATCAGCTGATTGCGGTTTTACATGTTTTAGTGAAAATTTATTTTAAATGGATTCAGTTAATGTATGTATGAATGTAAAAAAAAATATTTATTTAAAAGGTAAACCGTAACTAAAATATGGTTTTATTTTAATTTCATAATTTATAGTTGTAAATAGGTACCTTTGTATGATACTTTGTATGCATAGATATAAATCGTTAGATAGGCCCCGACACCAAAAACTGTAGCATTGTTTTTTTTTTGCAATCTATACACAACAAGTGAACTGAGAAAATAGTGTCATCTCTTTTTCTCCTACATAAGTTGCAAACACTACTTTCTCTTTCGTGCACTCCCAGGTTAGTGAGCTCACTCACTTCGACTGTGGAACAACACGGCGCGGTGTCACTGCGGTAAGAGCCTATCTAACGATTTAAATCTATGCATTTCTTATTCTATTCACTCGCTATCGCAATTTTCTACTGCCACTTGACTTGGGGGGCAGGCCAACCAATAAGTTGCTATTTGATCAACCATTTTCTGTAAAACATTTCTAGTATATAATTAGGCATCCATTTGAAGATATAAATGTTTCAACTATAAACCAACATTTATCTTGTATTTTTTTGTTTTTAAAACAAATATTGTGTGTCTAGAGTCTAGACTCTGGACCATCAATTAGGTCGCTTGAATAAAAAATACTATTTAGTTAAATGTACTCGTACATAAGTAAGTAATTAATGTTCGTTCATAGGTATTAGCAACCTACAGTATTACACGAATTACGGGCTTCCATTAGCCAAGAATTGTTTACATTTGGAATCCTCTAGTTTTAAGGGTGACTGAGTTTATTGAGATATACAGCGCTGGGAATTTTCCACTAAAATGTATAATTTATTTAAATTTTGCCTATTTGTTAAAAGCTTTCTAAAGATACATATTTGCAAGCTGAATTATAAAGTGTCTACGGCGTAGACGCACGTGCCTTGTGCTACGATTATGGCTGCTACGCTAAGTGGCTACGAGCTATGAACACAAGGTAAATTCTAACGAAGTTACCTAATGAGCGTTTCATACAATTTGTATGGCTTTGCGAAGCAATTTTTGCAGGTGCCTTATTACTTTGACGTAATTATAATTAGGAGAAGCTGTACAGAAATTTTAACCGAAGCTTCGTTTGATGTTGATCTGGGATTCGCGGATGTAGGTATTGCAGGACAAAAAATTAGTACAGAAATTCAATGAAGTTAATACATAAAATTTGACTTTTTGTTTATCTTGAGTTTATCATGGCCTTAATAACTGACAAAATGAGAAGGACCTATATAAATTACTTTGTTTAACCTCTAAGATCTTTGTTTATTAAGTAAAGTTTGAGGTCGGGATCAAGGTTCAGCTGCTGGGTTGATCATTTATTGACGCATTTGAGGCTTTCATTCATGCTGTTTACTTTGTTATTCGTTGTTTTTCATATTTTTCAGGGTAAGTAGTAGATGTTTTAGTTATATGGATGTTTATGTTTGCGTTATAGTGAGTTTTTATTAAAGTTAAATATTAAATCCTCCTTCATTTTGGAATAAAGAAACATCAGTAATGGCTTCGCCTGTGTCCTAATCTACATCTTTAAATATAGTGCTAAATTAAAACCTGTAAATGGGGTTAACTTATACTAAAACCGGTGTAATCCAGTCTATTTTGGCTATAAGCGGGTTTTGACTGTAGCTATCCAGTGCATAGGGATTTCATTTTAATCCCAGCTGTATCCCATGATTCTGTGAACAACCAGTTTATTTTGACCCCCGGTGAAGCTAAATTCTTATTGAATCAGTTCTCACAGGATTAGTTAGCAGGGATTATATTGGTTTAATGGTATACAATGAAATTAACAAAAACAGAAGCTAAACTAATAATAATAATAATAAACTCTTTATTGCAATTATAAAATTAGAATACATAGAAAATATTAACTTAAACAATTACAAGTGGTGGTCATATCACCTTGAGCGATTTCTCCCTGGCAAACCAAATTTAGAAAGGAGACTTAGTACTAGCTAATGTGGCAGATCATTTTGATAACGTCATTTAACCAAGTCGAAAAATAAATATAAAATATTAAAAATAATCAGATTAAGATATATATGACGGTTTATCACTACGTTTTTTCGAAGAAATGTTACGATTGTTTCCCGACAATATCTTAGACGATAAACTCTACAAAAGCTAAACATTTTAAAACAAACGTCCCTTTTTCAATTTTTTTTTACATCTTTGATTAAACCACCATCATTTATCATTTAAGTTTGCCACAAAATGCAAAAGAAACCTGTTTTTTTAACCTTGGTTACTTTACGTTCTAGAATAAAAAACTTGAAGTGTTTCTTGCGACCGCTGAAAAGACGTAGATGGTGAAAGTTTCGCAAAAACATTTTTTTTATCTCTAATTAAAGCGACTACACCTAGTTTTAGCCGGTTAGAAGTGTTTTTAATATGGAAAACTGTAAAAAAATATTTATACCTATGTATATAAAAACTGGCTTCAATCATGAATCGACGGAGTCCCACTACGCGGGACTCCTTTTTCTGGGTGGTATCAAAAAAGTAACCTAACTAACCTAACCTAATGATGTTCTAACCGGCTAAAACTAGGTGTAGCCGCACTTCGGGTATTAGCCGTAACATTTATATAAAAAGGTGAAGACGTCATGTCCTTCTGCCCCGTGTACTCAGTGGCCGGGGTCACGTAATGTCGCACTAATTGGCAATTCGGGTTCGATCTCCGGCGCCGGCACCATGCAAGTTCCGCTCGTTAATTACAACTTGGGACATTGGCGAGATTGCAAACAGATTTGACAAGTGTTTGTATGAGATTGACCGGAACAGTATACAGTATTGCAGAGAGGTTTTATCATTGAACTCTATGCTTTTCTATCAATGTGGGGTCTCTTAGAGCATCTTTTTTTTTTTTTGATAATCCAGGAAAATGCCTACGCATACCCGTCCCCTCCAGGGAAAGGAGACGGGTTATGTCGGACTCGCACCGACTAAAAACCTAGAGTTGTCCTTCAGGCCGTCGTATAATGGCGGGGCCGCGGGAATTACCTGTTGAGGCCCTCGCCGCGAACCCCACCGACGGCTGGCCACCGAGGCAGCCCCCTCAAGTTTGGAGGCGCGCTGGGACAAACCGCGGCGCGCCTACCCCCTCACGATCCCTTGATTGGCTACCGACCTAGCCCTGTGTCGGCAGCTTGGGAACCTCCCCAGGGTCTTCGGCCGTCTGCCGACCTGGGGCCTCACCGGCTGGAGTCGCCGACGCGCTACTGCGGGGACAGTGGCGCGCCGCCGAATCTGCCCTGGGCCGAGGAGAGGGGTTTCCCCACCACCCCTTCCTCAACCCACCTCCAATCCAAATCGCGGAGGATCGGATGCCGCGGCCGCCACGATTACCCCCCTGGGCGCTCGACAGAACGAGGGCCAAAGGCCCTGCCGGAGCCTCCCCTCCTGGGGTGCAACTGACCGAGTGCCCGGCCAGAGCCTCCCCTCCGGGCGCATCAGCACGCTGGGCTTACGCCCAGCTGGAGCAGCCCCCCTCTCGTGGGCCGGTCTGCCTCACGACCAGCCCCTTGTGGGACCGCTTAGCTTCCCCCAGTAGCTGGCTTGCTACGGGGTACTAAGCCCCCACGCCGCGGCAAGGCGCGATCCCTTGGAGGGGTCTCTTAGAGCATCTGGTGTTTAATGCTGCCCCTTCCTCGCAATCGTGCAAACGCATACAAAATTAATATTGTGTTAATGCTTGCTTGTTCCTTATGATGGACGTAACTCTAAAAATATTACAATAAAAGTAAAATGTAAAGTGTGATCGTTTGTTACGCTATATTAAAAAACTTCAACACAATATGACACATTTCGCAGGTGTTGTTTCTCAGCTGCGGAATGACAGAATGAGGACAATGATTGTTTAAATAGTAACTTAAATAAAAAAACCTTTCATATTGTTTATAAAATAATGGCTTTCACAAGTTAAAAAAGTGCAAAAATATATGCCTTGATATATTAATTACTCGGTAATCCATTACAATTATTAAATAAATATGTATAGTAATTCAAATAGCATTATTAACAAATTATTTGAATTGAAACGTCGTTCCTTCTACTTAATGTGAAGTTTGATGAATTTTATCATCGTAACATGGTGGGACAACATTTTAGGTAATTTGAGAAGTGATCGTAACCGAAGAAAAGTATGTTGTCCATGTATATGTACTGCGTATCTAAATAAGAGTGTTTTCTGTATGTTGCCAATAATTTATAATCATCTGCCACAAACTATTTTAGAGATTTGTTGTATAGACATATTTAAGTATGAACTTAAACAGTTTCTTTTAAGTAAAGTGTATTATGGCATAACAGAATATTTAAATGATATAATATTATATTTAAATATTTATAATTTCCCCTGTATCAAGACTGTTATAACACTTCACCACACTTTTTTCACTTTGATAAATTGATTATAGTTAGTGTTAGAGACCAAATCAAACCCGTTCGCGATAGTTAAATATGTACACTTTATTGTAATAATAAAAAATATACAAAAAAGTAAAACCTGAGATACGACCCGTCGCTAAGGGACTTGACAATCAACCCTTTAACCAGAGCCTTAGCAACGGGTCTCAGGTGCCCCGCGCATTCTGCCAGATCTGTCGCCAACAGTTAGTCTCAGTAATGTTATACAGGGTGTTTGGAGGTTGAGTAGCCAAATGAAAATGGTGGATAGGTGAGGTTATTAGCTATTTACTTCCACTTATTAAATTACATTTTGGTTAAATTTTTAGAATTTATTCGATTTTTAAGATTTTCTTAAGAAAATCCCCGATTTTGTCATTAAAAGTCCAATAAAATTTTTATTTACTGTCGGAACCAAACGAAAATAGTTTTAATTTAAAGCCTAATACTGTTTTATTCAGATGAAATCATAAATTAACACAAATCATCTCATATAAAGTTACAGTGGGTTCATAAACTTCGCGGAACCAGTGGGAAAAAAATGATCAGTCAACTTTGCTACGAAAAAAAATTAAAAAATATGAGAGTTTCAAGATTTCATTTGCTTTTAAAAACTTCTACATTTAATACACATTATAATGATATGCCACATGTAACATAAATAATTAGAAATCTCAACAGAAATAGTAAGTTAGTCCCCAAAGACGCCTGGTAAGGAAGGTACAAACCCGTTAAACTACGTATGTAGTTAAAACTTCGGTCTCATTCTAACAAAGCTATGCCTATTGGGTTATCTATTTTGTCACTAGGCAACACTTATCTTGTTTGCGACCTCATGTATAAAAAAATTCTGACTGAAAATAGTTGTTGGCCCATATGAAAACTTTATAGCTTCAACGAACTATGCGACCACTAAGGCCACCTAGTTGGATGCAGACCTCAGTTCAGGGCGTCTCGATCATTTCCACTACACTGTTTCCCTTAGGGGCCTCTCTCTGAGAAGACCCAGCAAGAAACTCAACGGGGGTCGGATCTGATAGTCGAGGAAACCGGATGTTGAATGCCGCACCTGCTGGTTGGAGCGGTGTATTTATAGGGAAGATTTAAAGCTGTTACCACTATCGTGTCCACCGGGCCGGCGCGGCAGCGGGCGCGGGCTGGAGGAAGCAGATTGTTTCTTACGGTAATCTTTTGACGTTTAACGTTCGTTTGACGATTGTGATTGGTCGCCTCTTGCGAGGGTCGCAAAGAGCGGATGGTTGGGGTGGTGAAGGGCGGAGTAAAAGAAACTCCTAGATTCAGTCTCCGTGAACCGGTTCTACATGACTTGCAGCTGGTGAAATGATATTTGCTTGCATGCGAAAAGACCACGCTTCCGTTGGCTATGACTAGACAGACGAAAGTCAGATAGATAATAGCTTATTTTCAAGTGACATCTTTCACCAGCAAATTAAAAAAAAACAAAAAAAACTTGTAAAATGAGATTTTCTTGCATGCCCAAAGGCCACGCTACCGTTGGTCATGACTTTTTTCAAGCAGCATTTTACTACGACTGTAGAAAAGTGTAGGTCACTGAGAATCTGCGCTGAGCGGAGTTAAACATGTGAGATAGTAGAATCCTCTTCTATTCGAGGCAGGAAAAGTAAAGAGGAGGTTGAATGAGATAACACAATAGGCATAGCTTTGTAAGAATGAGACAAAAGTTTTTAACTACATACGTAGTTTAACGGGTTTGTACCTTACTTACCAGGCGTCTTTGAGGATTAACTTACTATTTCTGTTGAGATTTCTAATTATTTATGTTACATGTGGCATATCATTATAATGTGTATTAAATGTAGAAGTTTTTAAAAGCAAATGAAATCTTGAAACTCTCATATTTTTTTATTTTTTTTCATAGCAAAGTTGACTGAACATTTTTTTCCCACTGGTTCCGCGAAGTTTATGAACCCACTGTAACTTTATTTGAGATGATTTGTATTAATTTATGATTTCATCTGAATAAAACAGTATTAGGCTTTAAATTAAAACTATTTTCGTTTGGTTCCGACATTAAATAAAAATTATATTGGACTTTTAATGACAAAATCGGGGATTTTCTTAAGAAAATCTTAAAAATCGAATAAATTCTAAAACTTGAACCAAAATGCAATTTAATAAGTGGAAGTAAATAGCTAATAGCCTCACCTATCCACCATTTTCATTTGGCTACTCAACCTCCAAACACCCTGTATTGTAAGGTGGCGGGATCTTTTTTGTTCTGATTAGTGTTATTTTATTATTATAAATAATTGTACGTCCGATAGGGCAAACTGTATATAAGTACTTACCCATTATAAAAAACATTAATGTACACAGTTTTTACAATAAACATTTTTATTTATTATTTATTTATTTATACGTTTCTTTAAACTAGACCCAGAATAGACAAATTTAATCTTCCATGTAGTTTAAAATAAGCGATTTAGATTCCTAATCATAAGTTGATACAGTTTACAACGCTTTTTATTTAACCAAGTTAGGATTTGAGTGGTCACAATTTACCTACCTAATATGATCTCTAACCTATAGGTGAGTCTACAAATTTTGAGCAAAAACGATATTTGTTTAAATATACATTTTAAGATTATCCGTTTAAGCAACTACTTTATTAATGTTGATTTGATTTAATATTAATTTTATCTATATTGTCCGTGTTCCTTCAAAGTTTGGAAAATAATATTTTTAATTTATTATATATTTTTTTGAAATAGTAAGAAGCTTAGCAATGTGTATTTTCTCAAGCTGTGTAACAGAAAAGTAATCTATCAATAATCTATGTCATTAAGGAAACATGACTTTTATTTTATAAATAAAAATAAATACTTATTCAAAAAATACTAAGGAAACATAATGACAACAAAAATATAAAAATACAAAAACAACAAGTAGTTTTTCACCAATCAGCCGCCCCTGCAAAACGTATGCAACTGACAAATTGTAAGCTCGACAAAAGAAACAATTTGATTTATTAAATTCTACTCACTCGATTACGCAACATTCAAGCATGGTTCAAACGCACTTGACGGGGGGGACTTTGAAGTAAGACCCCTTTCCTAGAGTTTAACCTGGACCACAAGTGCCCATCAGGTTTCCTCGATGACTTGTTACCACAAGGTGTTGAGCTGGAAAAGCATTGGTAAAGAAGCTACATAAATTAGCTATAACTTATACGACTACAATAATTCTAACATTTTTAAAAATAATTATTTGTATAGAAATTTTCTAGTGTAGTTAAATAGGGTGAGAAGGAAAGCGTGCAAGAATGCAATTACCGTTGTTTGGGCATCTTGCAGTACCTACTACCTGCAAGGTCAAGGTAAGCGAAAGCTTTACAGGATATAAACCAAATTGAACCTAGTATTTCGGCATTTACATTTATTCTCAAATTATGTAACTTGGTTATTTTCTATCTTTAATTGGAGATCAATATGAGCCCTAAATAAGATAATATTGTAATATCAAGTTACAGCAAGCTTGTTGTAGACATTTTAGTTATCTACTTTTAACGAAATAATTAAAGCTTTTTTTATAGTTAAAGTTATTTTTAAACAAATCTAAACAGTAATTAAATGTAAGCCTCTTTAAGATATAAAAAGCGCCTGTGCCGTTCCACATGCATTATTATAATAAAAATGATTATAACTACTTATACTATACCTACGCTTCATAAAAAAAACTTTATAAGCAGGTTTGAATAATGAAGTGATATCAATTTAACCATATTTCAATGATTATTTTGTAGTTTTCATTTCAAAAATTGATCATACAGCCTTAACTTTTGTTATTGTCTGTTTTGTTTTAGCAAACACAAAGTAATGCTAAAAAGTAAGCAAACAAATACGTACGGAGAAAAATATAGGTATCTAAACTTACGTATGATATATTTGTCTATATGAACATTCGTGGTGCCCTCATCTGCGTTGAACATATTGTTATCATCCGTCATACTTAAAATAAGTAGGATACGCTTTCTCGTTGCCAAACATATGTATTTGTTTTCAAAACTTACAGGCTTCTTGACATTTTAGAAGGTACTGACTAAAGTTCGTATTGCCGACTATTAATAGTCAATACGAGTAAAAAGGTGGTTTTATTTACTGAGTTGGTACCACAGCCATTATTTTGCATGAACCACAACTAAAAATAGCACTACTGTTCCGCTTAGGCTATCAGGAAAGACATAGTAAATACCTTCTGGCATTGAAAACAAACTGCAATTTCAAATGCATCGTTTCCCTTTAAGGGAAAATAGTAGGTACAAAATGACTTTGAGAAAACTTATCTGGAAGTTATCAGATTTTAGGAACAGTTATATATGTTACGGCTAATACCCGAAGTTTTAGCCGGTTAGAACATCAATAGGTTAGGTTAGTTAGGTTACTTTTCTGATACCACCCAGAAAAAGGAGTCCCGCGTAGCGGGACTCCGTCGACTCATGATTGAAGCCAGTTTTTATATACATAGGTATAAATTTTTTTTTACAGTTTTCCATCTAAAAAACACTTCTAACCGGCTAAAACTAGGTGTAGCCGCACTTCGGGTATTAGCCGTAACATATATAAACAGATTTTGCGAATTAGAGTCGGTTTTTGGTCACGAATACCTGCGTACGAAACGCGGTGTGAATACCAAAGAGATAATGATATCTATTACAATATCGCTTGGGTTATAAGCTGTGTAACAATGAATGCTAACAATGTGTAGCAACAATTCTTGCTACTAATTAATTTAAACAAATTCTATTGCTGCGACGTCAAAAATTTGGTCATATGCGCCGTCAATAGATAGTGTTCTTACCTAATATTTGAAACAGTTTTAAGAGTTCAGTACAAATAAAATATTCCTAAAAATAAATTACCTATACCTACTTAAATAGTTTTAAATATAAAATTACAAAAAACATGAATATGAAAGTTTACAACTGAATCGGCTGCTGACTCAACTTGAAATCGCTTAGCGTCGTTTATTTTCAGTCAGGAAGAGAATTACTTCCTAATGAATGAATGATACTTACGTTTTGAACTTATTCCTTGTGTCACCAGGAGGAGGGCTGGAAGCTGAACCGCAACAACTACTACCAGGAGGGCTGGCTGGCGACGGCCAACGTGCGCGGCGTGGTCGGCGTCACGTTCACGTCGTCGCACGCGCGGCGGCACGAGACGCCCACGCGCACCAACTACAACTTGCGGGGGCACCGCTCTGATGTAAGGGCATTTTACTAACAAGCTGGAGCGGCTAAAAAATTCAGCTTATCCGATTTTGTTTTGATCTGAAAAAAATTTACCACGTTAAATAGTTTCGCAAACAGCGCCAGTGGCTTCCGATCCGCTTTCGTAGGAACATTCGAATCCTATGCCCTCTTTACAATAACGTATACAATCCTTGTTCCCCTTCCTACCTGCGTCAGCGTTTCTCTTTAGAACATGCTGAAGATGCTGACTGCAGTGCGCATAAGAAGACCCTTTTATATAAACCATCTCATACCACTGACTTCTGAAAAATTTGCAAACTCCGATCATAAGACTACTGTAAGAGATTCCTCTAACTAAATGATAAGTAGTTCCTTTGTACAATGTTTTGTTTTTACTGGTTTTTATTGTTGTAAAAATTTTACTGTGCAGCTGTACATAAATTATGAATAAATAAGTAATATATTGCGATCACGTTCAAGATTCAATATCGGGGAAGTTAATTAGATTGGTGGTAAATTTTGTGTATGGTAGAAAGTGATTGCAATTTTTTAATGAAATTATACTCGGACTCACGATCGGTATTTCCAGAATAGTAATGTGATGCGATAAGTGCAATTACACCACTAAGTGTTGTTCCACCGCTTTTTCAGTGTTGTGTTTGTAGCCCCTCGGTTTTATAATAAACCAGTTATACAATGTAGCTACCTTTCGATCTAACTGCTCTATCTGGGTGTAAATAAAAATATTTAACACGGTTTTAAAGTATCTATACATCATAGATTATTGTAGGTACTGGATTGAAAATCAATCGTATTTTTTTTGTTTGTTACTACTCAATCAGATAGGTATACCAACCAAGACTGAAAAAGGATAATTGAAAATGGCAGCACATTAATCCTATTTCTACGCTACAGATATATCATTGGCAAATTGCTGTATTAAGTAATAGGTATTCCTCATTCTTTCCATCAATTTTGCGTACGTCGTCGTTACAATCACGTTTAATATAAACTCAAATAGATAAAAAGACAGTTTAGTCTAATGTAAAGTTCATTACAAAGTAATGGGCCTCTATTAGACAGATGGTCCCTTTGCCGTCGTGGCCCTACTAAACTATTTACGGGGCCCCTGAGTTCCGTTACTTACTCTATTTGTTTAATCTCTAGAGGAATAGCTTTGATAATGTATGCATGGCAAGAAGCAACGTAAATTTATGAAGGTATGTTTATACTACTTTTCGGAGTTTAAGGGCCAACCCTTTTGTTAAAGGTATTTTTTTAAAATTGTATGTTCTAAGTTTAACATTAAACTCTAACCCATTGTCAAGTCTCAGATAAAACTTAATTAAATTGTGCTGTTTTAATAAATAAAATCTGAGCTAGCAAAACTTCAGACAAAAGCAATAACATCGCTCCATCAGAAACTCTAGCCGTCATTCTCCGAGCACAAATTGCGATTTTATTAAACGAATTGATACCGACAATGTGTTGCGGGCTTGAAGTTAAAACAATATGTGTTGCCATTTATCACAGGCTAGCCCAGGAGGGTTAGAAGGGGATGGGGGATGTTTGTGTCTCCTTCTGGGCTCGTAACAATAAATCCGTCTTACATTTCGTCACGACATCGAATCTCGATCGACATCGATAAAATCTTTGGCGGCAATACAAGTTTTGTGGACCGAACGCTTTATATTGTAATACGATTGCGACCTCCCTTCGATAAAGTCTGCCTGTCTGAATAGAGAATCTCCATTCGTGTCAAGGCCTCGAAAATCTAATTAGTTTTTTGAATTGTTTTAACCTAACGAAACTTTATGTTTTACATACCTACATGTGAGCTATTAATGTTTGTAATAAAATGCCTACGTGTAAGAATTTATTTATAAAATGTTGGCTGAAACTGTAAACACGTATCCACCTAAATTAAAATGAGCCCATAAAAGCGTCGGACATCAAATAATATCAGGTGTACTTAACTCGGAATTGCTCACCTTAAAAAATATTACGTAGAAAACAAAAGTTAATTTGGCAGGAAAAACTCATTATGGGCGCATAAGTCCCACCGAACAGTTAAATTATTCGCTTTAATTACAAACGTAAAAACGTTACCACCTCGCCGTCCCGCCCCTCGCTCGATGTACTTCGGTATGCACATAATTTACAGTACTTAAGAACGTACCGTCGACTTTAAGTTGAAGCTTGATGAAGTCGCCGGCTTTAGCACGTCAAGGGTTAAACACCCAATAGAAATTCCCGATCCTGACTTCTATTACTCCGGATACTTACCCGTTTTATACATATTTTTATACTGTAGCCATTCGGCGTTTTATTAGAAATCTGTTTGCCGTAGGCGTAAGCTCCCTCCCTAACGTCGCAATGTTTTGTCAACATCCATCACTCTTGTAATAACTGACGTCAACCAACAATCGTGAAAGTATTGGAGGTGCTCGTGAGTACCTTTGTAAGTTGCGTAACGTCAAGTACGAATTGAAACTTGAGACTTGACGTACACTCTGCAGAGCGGGAAAACAATTTGATTAACGCTGTTCAATGTAAGGACGTTCGGTGGACGCTTTCAGGCTAATTAATATGGAGTCTAAGTGGTGACTCGAGAGCATTATTCTGAAATAGATGTCCTTTGATTTTAGTGTAATTTATATTTACCTAAGAATAAGTACTTTTTGACGTGAAATAGTTTGTTAAGAAAAGAAGTAAGCAGAAATCCTTATTCTTAAACTACTCATATAAATTGTCTAGCTAAAAACCTACTGCATTTATACGTTTAATATATAAATAAATAAATAAGCACTTACAAGTTAATCATGAAGTTGATGCGTTAATATTATATCTTTTCTTCATTTCCTATCAGTCTGGTTATTTCTCCTAACATCGCAACCCCCAGGTGATCCTGGTGAAATGGAACGAGCCGTACCAGAAGCTGGCCTCCTGCGACAGCTCCGGCGTGATCTTCGTGTGGATCAAGTACGAGGGCCGCTGGAGCATCGAGCTCATCAACGACCGCAGCACGCCCGTCACGCACTTCTCCTGGTCGCACGACGGACGCATGGCGCTCATATGCTATCAGGTTAGTCTTAGGGGTTTGTTTGCTTTAAGGGTCTAAGACAGCGGATCAGTGGTGCCGATTGCAAGTTAAGACAGGCATAACAAAATAAAAGGATAATGAAAAACCTGCGTGCGTTGTAACAAAGTGAGACTTCAGCGCTTGGCGACAAATTTTACAATAGAAACTGAACCCTGTGAATGTATACGGTACTGACTTTTAGATCCAGTTTGAATTTTAAGAAAGTGATGGCAATATTTAAAAATAATTGTTGGTTTAAAAGTCAAAGTTAAATATTTATTAGTTTAAACAAGAATTTAATTAAATCTGTTAATGATCTATTTACTTCCTTAACATAAAATTATTTAAGCTGTAGTCATAAACAGGTGGAAATCAAAGATTGATTGATAAGAATGATATTTCATATTTAAAGGGTATCATCGAACCTTAAATTAAAAGCAATAAAGGAACCCTTATTTAATTAGTTTACATTCCGTCCGTTTGCCTATCTCTCTATTGGTTTGGAAATTTTAACCTTAATCAGGTCTTTTTTTATATTTTTTAAAGCAATTTGAAAATATATTTAAGATTATTTTGATTACCAAAACACGTACATAAAATTTGCTGTATTTTTTCTTAGATTTTTATAGTATGTTAAAATAGAATTTTGACAATTAATAAACTTGGCAAGTCATTAATAAAAAGCAATTCTGTTGGTGGTAATTTTGATGAAGGTTATTCGTTGCTTGCCAAAGTGTTTTTACAAAAATCGTAGAAACATGTAATTTTATTTTTATAAGCATACTCAACTAATTTCTACAGTAAACGTTTATACCTTTCATCGTTCAGATTCAAGTGCAAAGAAAATATGGAAAAGAAAAATAACTCGCTTAGCGTGGGAATGCAAAGTCAAGCCGCCGCCCGTGACCTAATTGCGTTAGTTTAAAGGAATTACTGTTTTTCCGCTTTGGAAAGAAAACCGAACAGCAAAATTGAAAGCCTGAAGTTAGGCGAGTATCAGAACTTTCAGACGAGGCCTGAAATTGTGTGATAACAAACACAATGCCAAGGCTGTCCTCTTTAAAACAAAGCCTTTCGGTCTGGTGTTCAGATTTAAATGAACATAAACAGATTTATAGAGAACTAGTGGCCCGCCCACGCTTCGCGATAGGATAATTTTGCGCCACTTGTTCACGAAACCTTTAATTTTGGCTAACTTAAAAAAACTTTTTCTGAATGTTCTTTATTCACAAATTTAAATGAAAAAATTACCTAAAGGATTGTGAAAACTGCATTAGAATCCCTCAACTGGTTTAGGAGGAGTTAGCGGACAAACATACAAACAGACAGAATTAGCGACTTGAATTTATACTATGTAATTAAAAGTAATACGAGTAGGTATTACAAGAACGTTAGATGATTATGTAGCAACTGTTCTTATGGATAGTTAAAGATAATTAATGCTTGTCTAGCACTGAGCTGTTTTGGTGGTAAACCAAACTGATCCAGATAGGTAAAACAGGATTACTGTGACGGTAGCTAATCTTTAGGGATTAGGGGAAGAGACACAATCGTTTCTATATCGAGAACGAACTTAACGTGATGATTCAATTTAATAACTCAATCTAGAGAAGATTAAACTTCTTTATGATCTTGTTATAAGTTACTTTGGGTGTTAATTAGTTGGCCCGGGCGATAAAAGTGAAGGAAAGTGCTTAATAAAACATAGCTTTGCTTGAGATTAATTAAAGACTTCGTTACGCCCTAGATGTTGTTTTTCTCAAATGTCAAGTAACTGTGGATCTGGGTGACAATCACCTATCACGCGAACACTTGTGACCTATTCTACTAATGAGGCGGTGTCCAAGTACTTTATCAGTACTACGACTTAAAATGACTGGTCGTACTACCACGCCAATATGTACGACTATGTACGTATATGACGTACGTTTTAATATACATATATAGTACGTACGTTTTGAATAAAGAATCCTTCATTCCGACTATTAGTGATAAACAGCATTTGTGAAACTTGTTTAACTTTTGTGATATCGATCAAAGTTTTATGACTGATGGCACTTTTATACGTCTCAGTAAAATTGCGAGAAGTAGGAACATTATTGGCTTCCCTTCCAGTTTCACTAAAAAAACTCACAAGTTTTCCGCACGTTTAACCTTGATATATTGATTTTAAAAGACCTAAGAAAAGCAAGCTGCAAACTAGTGAGTCCCTTAAAGTGAAAACTGGCGAGTGGAAAAGTGGAAAGATCATAAAATAAAATCTAAACGTGAAATTGAGTCTACAAGCAATCAAATATTTGTTGAGTGTTACAAAATTGTTTACATTCCTACGATAAACGACAAATTAATAAGAAAGTTTATTTTGGTAGTTCCAATTAAGTGTCTTAAAGAACTATTTGATAAACTTTCTGTGTACCAAAATTAATTATAAAGCGACGCTATCAACAAAAGAGCCATTTCATTGTTCATTCAGTGTTGGTTTTAGAATGTTTTAGTTATTAATTAATACTGCTTGGAATCTAAGTAACATTGTTTTAGAATGGTTTGATTATTCACAAAATTATAATACACGTATTCACGGGTTTGTTTTATGTAATTAGATTTTTGCGAAAACTATTTGTTTGATTATTTAATTAGTCTACAAGTGATCTAACTTTCAAAATATAGTTGTTTTTTATATTTACATATTTAATTGCGGTAAAAATATATAATAAAATAATTAATTTTACAATTTCTAACAACAGTTATTTTGAGAGAGACGCGGCTAAATAGGCTTTTGATAAATCATTCAATTCCAACGTGGCTTAGGAGGAGTAAGAGGACAAACATATAAACAGAAACGAAGACCGACTTTGCTTTATGTTACGTAACGTTGATGATGCTAATGTCGCCGATAGTTAAAGATTCGTCTGATCCCCAGGACGGGTTCGTGCTGGTGGGGTCGGTGGCGGGGCAGCGCTACTGGTCGTCGATGCTGACGCTGGACGCGCGCATCACGTGCGGCTGCTGGACGCCGGACGACCTGCAGGTGTACCTCGGCACGGCGTCGGCGCAGCTCGTGGTCATGGACGTGCACGGGGCCATGGTCTCGCAGGTAGTGTTGGACGGTGGAGTTTTGTATGCCTCGTGCTTGCTAGGTGCAAGTATAAGAACAATTATGTGTATAGTTTACTTTTAAAATTGTTTTACACATTTTTTTATGTCAATAATTAAAATTTTCAGCTTTAGAATCGTTAATTATAAAGTCTTGAAAAATCTTAAGCTTACGTTTTTAACGTTCTACAACAAATCTATTGGTTGAAAACTAAAAGAAAGTTTTAGTTTTCAACCAATAGATACCGGGGATATTTTAAAAACATTTAAGACAATAGATATTAAAAAAACTAAGGATCTATTGGGTATATCAGTAAAAATTATCAATTCCATTATAGATATAATAGCTCCTTACCTTGCAAAAATATTTAATAACAGTATTATTAGTGGTGAGTTTCCAGACTTGATGAAGCACAGTAAAGTCATTCCTTTGTTTAAATCGGGTAGTACTACAGACCCCTCTAATTTTAGGCCAATTTTTATTTTACCTACATGTAGTAAAATTTACGAAAAAGTCATTTTAAGCCAACTTTTAGCTCATTTTAATAAAAATAATTTGCTTCATAATAAACAATTTGGATTTACAAAAGGTCGTTCAACCACTGATGCAGGTGTTGATCTTATTGTTAATGCGTGGGAAAAGTCGCAAGACGCTTTAGGTATATTTTGTGATTTGTCTAAGGTAGGATTGCGTTCAGCACGATACATTGATAAGAAAACTCAATCATTACGGTATCAACGGTACTAATCTTAAACTTATGATTTCGTATTTGAATGATAGGACTCAAAAGGTTGACGTGAACGGTAAAAGGTCGTCAGGGTCGGTTGTGAGTATGGGGGTTCCTCAGGGATCGATTTTGGGCCCATTTCTATTTTTGGTTTATATTAATATATCATGATTGTTTCCTACCATAAAGGGTAGATCTTTATGGTAGGAAACAATCATGATATAGTGTTATTTGCTGATGATTAATTTTTATACATCATTAATTTTTAAAATTAATAGACATAAAATCAATTATGACGACGTAAATAATGCTCTCTCTAATATTGTATACTGATTTAATGTTAACAATCTAGCCTTTAACGATAAGAAAACTAAATGTATTAAATTTTCTGCACCCAATGTTAAACAAGTCGATTCAAATTTGAAACTCAATGGCAATAGATTAAACTTAGTAGACACTACTGTTTTTATTGGAATAACTGTAGACTGTAAATTGCAGTGGGGAGCCCACATCTCACAACTAGCGAGTAGGCTGAGTTCAGCAGCGTTTGCGGTCAAGAAGATTCGCTCACTAACTGATGTTAATACAGCCAGGATTGTATATTTCAGTTATTTTCATAGCATAATGTCTTACGGCATCTTGCTATGGGGAAACGCTGCAGACATTAAGACGATCTTCGCACTTCAGAAAAAGGCTATTCGCGGCATTTATAAACTTGGAAATAGGGAATCTCTTAGGGAAATATTTAAAGATATTAATATACTAACTTTTGCGTCGCAATATATTTATGAAAATATATTGTACACTCATAAAAATATTGATAAATTTACAACGCGAAAAGCAAATCGTGTCGGAAATTGTTCTGTAAGAACTAGGCAAGAGAATAAATTAGCGGTCCCTAAACATAGATTGGGCAAGAGCAGTAAAGTTTATTGGTATGTCGATACATATTTATAATAAAATCCCGGAGTCTGTTCAATCCTTATCTTTTAATAAATTTAAATTACATGTTAAGCATACACTACTCGTATGTAAAAAAGCTAATTATAAAGTTAAAGATTATTTAGATGATAAAAAAGCGTGGGATTGATTTCTGGACAGGCTATTTCTTTAGATTGTATCTTATTGTAACTATTTGTGTCTTATTCTAACTATTAACTACTCTGTAAGCATCTAGACATAGACAAGACACAAGAATTAGTAGTTGTATTTTCTTATTTCAATTTAACCGTCTTGTGACCTTACGATTTTATCTTTTCTTGGTGTAGTTGTATGCCTTGATTTTGTATATTTGGTGATGGACAAAAGAGTGCCGAGTTTTTTTCCGCCAGCCTTTTTCTCTCGGCCTACTGATGATAAGCTGATGATCGATATTTTGACTTTCATCGAATGTAATTAAGGTACTTAATGATGAAATAAATGTTTTTTTTTTTTAATCTACAATTAAAGAAAAGCTTCAACACTGCAATATTATTTTGAAACCAGTTTGATTTTTCGTTCTACCTATCTATACTAACATTATTGTACAAAATTTGCATTGTGCCAATAATTTATAAAAACTAACGCGATTTTCCTAATTTTGACCGGCCTATATTATTCTTTGCAGCATTTAGTTGCATAATAACACTTACTTTACCATTCTTTAAAAACGTTGAAGTCTTTTAGAGCCAAATCAAATAAAAGACCGTAGCAACTACGACGTAGCTTCGTAGAAATCCCGTGTCACAAAAGGAAATTCTGCCTTGTTTCAAATAATAATATGCAAACAAAGACAAGGTCGCAGCGTAGGAAGGTTGATTTCTACCTACAATAATAGTGTTCATGCTCTAAATAAAATAAGAACTTGAACAAAACCATTAACAGAGCAACTTAAAGCTGTTGTGTCTGTGAATCGCAAGGTAAATTAAAAGTTTCCCGGCTCATTTAGAACTGCAAACAGCATTTGTAATTAATCCTGCCGCAGCCAAGATACTGAGATGAGCTTTTGTTATTAGGATTTAGGATTTACCTTTTAAAAAGTTTCTTCTTGATTGTTCACTATCCTTAATAATAGTGGCTTTAAGACTTTACTAATTTAATTTTTTTTTGGAGCAAAGAAATTAACCTTTAATTTACTAATTTAACTTTTTTTAGGAGCAAAGAAGATTCTGGATGCTTTCACAACCATCAAAAATATCTTATTTCTTCTTATCCCCGGTCAAGGACAATTGCTTTCAGCCCGTAGGTCAAGTTGTTAAAGAAAATAGACGCGTTTTGAATGCGTTAAAAGATATATTCATCAAAACTTCTCAGACAGAGTATGATAGATATTTACTGTTTGTGTTGAACTTCGCTGTTGAGATTCCCAAGTTTTGAACCTCAAGGGCTTCAACTTTAAACATTTACTTTTGTTACACTCAGCTACATCTTCTGAAAGGCTTAGTTTAACTTTTTCAATAAGGTTAAGGGCAGATAAAATAAGCTACCATAGGAATTTACAACTGTATTTCTAGAGTTGCTCTACATCTATTTCTTGAAGACGACTGAATAGATTAAAGGGGGTAAGGCAGAGAGATGTTGGTGGTTTCTGGAGTTGCGAATAACAATGGTTACGGGAATTCCGTACACAGGTTTAAAGACCTTCTAATTTATATCGGTAAAGGTGTTTTTTTTATCTTATTATTATTACTTTCTTTTTTGTTTGTTTTTGATTCAAGTTAGATGGTAGACATGTTGTTACTATTTTTTTCCTTTTCAACTTCAGATTGTATTAACTATTAGCGAAAACTACCTAGGCTTAATTGTTGTTAATTTTTGTTACCCTAATGTATTGTGTAAGCTGTTTGTTTTCCTTAATGATGAATAAATAAATGAATATATAAAAGGTGCAACTGGTAGCCGAGGGCGGCATCACCACGATGGCGTGGTCCTGCGAGAAGTTCAAGATGGAGGAGGGCGAGGAGGGCGGCGAGGGCGGCGGGGGGCACGTGCTGGCCGTGGCGCTCGGCAGCGGCGAGGTGCTGCTGCTGCGCGGCCACGACGACGTCAGCCCCGTGCGCGTGCGCACCGGCGTGCTCGGCGCCACGCTGGCCATGGAGTGGGCCAACTCCAGGGAGCTCCTCGCCGTCGCTGGCACCCTGGTATCGGGTGAGTAGGCTTTGGTAATGGAAATAATTTCTTGGAACTCCTCGCCGTCGCTGGCACCCTGGTATCGGGTGAGTACACTTTGGTAATGCAATTAATTTCTTGGTATTAGTTTTGGGGGATAATTAAGGGACCAAAAAGATGGATGGAATTTGTGAAACACGATTTGCGCCGCATTAGTTAAGGACACGTTATGTGTTTTGTTTTCAAAATTAAATAACAATTTTCTAGTTCTAAATGTAGGAGTGCCTAAAAAAATAATCAGAAATAAAATAATACCTGGTTTAATATTAGTTATTTAATAAATTAATTAAAATTACTAGACACTACTATTTCGAAGAAGGTATTTTTATGTAAACTAGTTATTCTGACTAACTAAAATACAACTCTGTAATCGCCTTTAAATTTTAATGGACAAGAGAGATTGGTCAATGTTATATTGCAACTGTGACACTGTGTCGCTTTTACTACCTGCGTTGTGCAAGAATGTCGCTACTTACACAACTACTTTGTTTTTACTACTGGACCCTACTTAATAACGATAAAGCATGTCTTATTTTAGAATATGGGCTAACTTAGATGATTATCTATAGAAAGACGAAAATCATTCAATTCCCAAATCGAAATGAGTTACGCTTCCCCACATACGTCTACCTTCACGCATCTGTATTGTGTGATGAAAAATGGATTCCTTGAAAGCACGTATTCAATAGGATTTGATAAATGATACCCTATTTGCTGATAGCTAGAGCTGCTTTTCAATCGGTTTACCCAATTTACGGCTATTGTAAAACTTTATGGCTTTCTTTATGTATGAGCCGGAACGTGAGCTTCAACTTAGTTTTCGGGGGTACAGTCGGCAAATAATTCATAACACAACTTTGCACTTTCGCGGCATTTACGTGAAACACTGGTAGTTTACACTGTATGATACTCAAATGACATACTATTATAATAAAATGTTTATAGCCATGATCAAAGTCCTCGTAAGCTACTTTGTACATTTTCCGTGTATGTAAATAGTTAAGTAAATAAAATTGTTCAGTATAAAAAAAAACATACAACTTTTTTGTCAGAGAGTGTATTTGTGTGGTGTAATATAGTGTAGTCCAGACGCAATCTTATCAAATATGTACGTAATACACCACGCCGCACTTAACCTACAGCTCGGCACAATGGTTTATAAACCCCCTTTTATATCCTGTAGCGTTTACGTAATCAAATTAATTCTTTTGCTCCGTTTTGCGGTGTAGTAGTAACCTCAGTCCCTCAGTAATTAAATTATTTACAGAATATTTTCAGTAACGTTAACGTGACTTGGGTCCGTTATGAGCCTTTGGCTTTACCCGGCTTTATTTAGAAATAAGCGTAATTGCGACTTAACCCAAAAAGACACAGTTAATTCTGAGAGTTGTTTATTACTATACTTGTGCTTGTTTGAAGAGATTTTTCTAAGAAATGTTATATATTAAACTATAATTATTTCGGTTTTTTATAAGTAAAGTTAAACTTTCCACAGTGTTGCCCAATGTGTAATGTGCATATGCACTATGTAGGAAACTTATTGCTGGAATACTGGCAGCTATTGTTTTATATTATTCAAATAGATTCTAAAGAAGAAACAATGAGATATTGACAGCTTCCTTCCAGACTCAGTCATATTTTCGTGCTCGGACTGTGAGCACATAACTTTAAACTCACTTTTATGCTTTCAATATAAAGGTGAATACAGTTTCAATTCTTTTATTTTCTTTCACGTTTCCCCCAAACGTTAGTCAATGTGTGTAACTGTGTTATCTTCCCCAGGGATAATAAATATCATGTCACCATAAACGCCTTGTTCACATTTTATCGTTTCGCAGAAGACGGCGAGGCATCCGAGTGTGCGCCTTTCAACAATGTCGTGAAATTTTATTCAGACAGCGGAGCACTCATATACACCGTGCCTGTACCGTACACACAGGTATGAATAAACAAACACACATTTTACTACACATATTATTAAACTGGAATTGTAACTATACTAACATAATATATATAAAAGCGTCTTAAAGGCTTTGGCGAAAAGCTGGACTTAATCCAATTAGTCGAAGACCGCAGAAGATTAAGCGAAGAACGCCGATACCTAAATACAATAATTATGTCTTAGTATTTGTAAAATATACCTATATATATATATTTGTAATAATAATAAAAATGACAGCATGTTAATTTAGCATCGGAGTGCGCTGGACTTGACTGGTTATTACGGAATGTTGGTATTTGATATGAAATAGTTACGTAGCAGGTAGCGAGAGTAGGCGTTTAATACGTTTCATACTGATATATTTTTTATAGAAACCATATCCATACATTATGTGTGTAAAAACGCATTAAGTATTTTATGACATAATAGCTTCTATATCAAAAATAAAATCAAGATAAATTCTGTTTAACATTTTGAGGTGTCTATTTTTCCTCCTAATCCTTTAAGATTTATAACCTTGTTTACCAAAGTTAATCTATGAGTCTAGACATATTCGGACAGCCAAATCCAATATTCGAAATATCCGAGGTGACTTCAATCTTTTTAGGTGAAAAAAGGTTGCCATTGATATTTTAAGGGCTACTGCAATACAGCTTTCGAATAAATATTTATTTTGTAAATCTTTTACATTTGGTCTCTCAGATTCAGCTCATCATAGATAAATAATTTACCGGGTTCTACAAAAGTAAGTACATTACTATTTCGAATGCACACCATGCCCTACATACTGACGATTTTAGAGGTACAGAGATATGTATGTATATCGGTTTATTAAGCGGGTGATTTCGTTCGAGTTCGATTTCCGGGTCAGTAACATTGGGAAAATATTTTTGAAATTGGCGTGTCTTGCCCTTGGTTTCCTGTCTATCTTTCTTCAGTACAAAATTGCTTTAGGCTCCTGATCGGTGTGGCCGTCTAGAGTTTTATTAATGTATAGACTTACACCAACTTAGTTAGGGTCGGTGACATTTCGGACCAAAAAAACTCGGACACTATCGCCAATGTATGGAAAAAAATAATATTAAAATTGAAAATCCATACATTGGCGAAGGTGTCCGAGTTTTTTTGGTCCGAAATGTCACCGACCCCTTAGTTAACCTAACGCTCATGCTTCAGGCGCGAGTGTCCGCGCTGACTTGGGGCCACGCAGCCCGGCGTTTGTTCGTGGGCGTGGGCGGCGCGGTTTGCACGGCGCGTGTTTGGCGCGTCGTAGCCCCGCTACAGCTGCTAGCGCGGGTGCGGGCGGCGCAGGCGTTGAAACACCCGCGGCTGGCGGCCAAGTTACCGCTGCCACCGAGGCTGCAGCCAGCACTTGCGGGGCTATTCGCGCATACTATACGGGTAAGAAGTTTTGAAAGTAGCTGTTTAATACTTTAAAGGTTGAGGTATTCTGGTAGTAGATGCTACGGTTTCTTTAAAAACAATCTACGCTTCCAGTATCTTGTTTAGTTATATTGTACCGTATGTTAATGCTTTCATTTCCGCACTTTGCCTCTAATTTATTCCTTGGACCATATTAAAATATACTACTCTTTGTAACTCCTACAGTGCAAGGTGCCCGAGTCAGCCGAGCTTCGCGGTTTCGTATCCCGACCGCCTCTAACCGGTCGTCTGCACTGCACTATGCTACGACACGATGACGACGAGCCGGGGGCCTACACGTTGTATCTAGAGCACCTTGGAGGACTAGTTCCACTGTTAAAGGGTAGAAGAACGAGCAAGATACGACCAGAGTTCGTCATATTCGACCCGCAGGCTGAAGGTTAGTAGGAAACAGATTGCTAATTTAAATCACGTTTTTGTTTTGGCTAAGAAAATTATGAAGACAAAGAATCGGAACGTTGACTAAATATGAAGGCTTTCATGCTCTTTTACTATAACCACGTTTTACCACTTCAGAGGCCCTAAAAAGCGGTTCCAAAAAAAACTCTGACACTAAATGAATATGTGCTGCAAAGTGCATATTCATCACGCGAAAAGAAGAAGAAGACTATAGTTTTAGAATTTGACAGACATAGGATGTAATATATAAAGCTTTTAGTGACAGAATTGTTAAAGTTTAAACTTAAACTAAAGAAAAATTGCAATAAACATAAGTATACGGAACTCTCCGAAGAGTATAGCTTCAAAACTGTTTCAGTTGTGTCATAGAGACATGCGTTTAGTATGACGTGAATTCTATTTGCCCCTTAGAGTCGCCATCGGGCAGCAGCAGCAGCTCTCGTCCGAGCAGCAGCAGCAGCAGTAGCGCGGGCGGCGCGGGGGCGGGGGCGGGGGACGCGCGCCCCCCCCCGCACGCCCCGCACGCCGCGCCGCGCGCCCCCGCTGCACACCGACTCCTCCGACACGGAGCGGGAGGAAGGTAAGACAGGACTCTTGCCATCAAATTCTTAAAGAGTGGTCCACTTAAAAAAATATATATATCAATGAGTCTATTGGCATCGACGCCCCCCCGTGGCGGGCCAAGAAAAATACTCCAAGAAGAGAAGCCCCGATTAAGATTTAAAAAAAAATCCCCTATTTGAGGCAGACTTATGACTCCTTTTTACAAAACAATATTACTTGATAACTTTAATATAAGAATTTCGACTAGGTTGTTCAGGATCACCAAGACTACAGAGACGTAGAAGACGAGAAAGACGAAAACTACGAAATGCCAGCGAAAAGGATGAGGCTCCTGATGAATTGGCGTACATTGATTCTTTACCAGAGGTAGGTAAATCTAACGAATTTGACTTACCACTATAAAGAATATATGTATTTAAAGCTGATTTTATATTTCTTTAACAGGACGTCAAGCTAGTAGAAGTAACCTCAAACATATGGGGTACAAAATTCAAAATGCACGGCCTAGCGAAAAACGTACCAGCCAACCTTGGTCAAGTTACATACAAAACTTCCCTGCTGCACTTACAACCACGACAGATGACCCTCATGATCACAGAACTCAGAGATGATGACCCTGTAGGACCTGACCCAACCTTCAACCCAAACATCTTCTCAGAAGACGAAGAAGAAGTATTTCCCCCTAACGACAACACTTCGCCATCGCACACTAACAACAACATGCGTAGAAAATTAACTCTGAGCGAAAGAATAAATAATACCAACAATATTCTCAACCAAAACGACAGTTATTCTTCGATCAACAACAACTCAAGTAACCCCACACTAGCCCGAGCTGAATCTTATGAAGAGTTTCCGTACATCGACACAACTAATGACTCAATGAATAACGTCCCGGAAAGCGTATATTCGACACCTGTTCGTCATACGCCTCCAACGGCAGAACGAAGAATGAACAATTCCACTGGAGTGACAAGTCGCCATGCTATTTCTCCCCTCAGATGTGAAGGCTCTGTCCCAACTTTACAGTCACCTAAAAATGCCGTAGCTCCGACCGATATAATTTTCGAAAGACCATCTCCCCAAACGGTAACTTGCGGTGGTCGAGGTGACTTTTTTGGGGGCAGAACTGACTACAGCGTTAGAGCAGATAATCTATCAATTAAAGGAAATCTGTCCAACATAGAACAACAGTCGTTTAACTTAAACCTTAGTTTAGAACCTAGTAGACAAGTGACTATCAAGAAATGTGAGAGCCACGTTACCGATAACTGTCTCTCGAAGCTACGGAAAAATATTTGCAGCAGAGGCGATTCAACGTCGTACGATGTTAACACTAGAATACTGAAATCACTGTGTAACAAAAACTACGAGCACGAAGTCCACCCGGACACTATATCGAGAAGAACTGAAACACTAAAGAATTTGCAAAAAGGCGAAGACTTAAAGTTCATCGACGAGGAGACTCCAGTCGACACAAGTATAAACAATTTAACCGAAAGAAGTAAAGAGATGCGAGTACAAAGGACCACCACAGTGGTGCCGATTAGTCCCGTTTGTGCTACTGTGCCCGTCTACGACACTATGACGAGAAGTTGTAGTGTCGGGTACTTAGATCTAGTTGACCCTCAGGTCCTTCACGCTCAAGTTAGTCTGACTGCACTACGCGGGGAACCTCCTCGACGGTTGATCCTAGTAAATAACAAACGACGACGGCACAAGCGGAATTTCAGATGCCACGACTCCAGACAAGTGGACCGGACGCCGAGTTTGAAGAAGTGCGGGAAGTCGCGCAGTCTGGACTCCAGTGAGATGGCGCTGACAGTGGACAAGGCGAAGCGGCAGTCGCGGGTGGATACCGTGAAGATCGAGGACAAGTCCGCGCAGTCGAGTAGCAGGAGTCGTTGTGATAGTACCGGGGGGGAGGAGGGCAGCGCGGGGGGCAGCGGGGGGGAGGCGCCCAGCCCGCGCCGCGACGCCGACTCCGACTACAGCAAGTATTATAGTTAGTACTCTGTAGTTGCTTATCCACTGGCCCCCGAATACGACGGGCAGGTAAACTCGTTCCAACACGGACAGTTCCCTCGCTAGAACTAGATTTCCGAATGTATCACAAATACACGAAGCTTTACGTACAGAGCTCGATCAAGCGCATGTGTGCAAGCCTTTTGCTAAGTTAGCCTTTTTGTTGGCACCTTTAACTTCACTTTAGTTTGCGCCACAGACTCTACACTCACTGAACACACTCACCGCTGATTACGACTACTTAGATGCCTCACTTAGAAACGAAATAGGTCTATTTCTAGTTTTGACACTGATCTGATAATGGCTTAACGTTAACTAAGTACATCAACATCTTAAAAAATATTTCTTTTTTATTGAAATAACTGAAGATGTTGGTATGTTTAGTTAGTAATGTCTAAGATAAATTGCCAAGCGATGGATGAAAGAAAATTGAAATAGCCGATCCTAATTAACTAAGCACCAGACAAAATTCAAGTCATACCTTGTTTCAATCGTAACCATCTGCTAGACTCTAATCACCAAAATTTAAATAATCCATCGATAGTTTATTTTATTTTTGGGCATACCTAAGCCACATCGTCGTCCACAATCTGACACGTCCATCCGTGTAGGTTCGCTGGAGCAGTTGGCGCTGCGGTTGTTGGCATCGCGCGGGGGTCGCGGGGGCGGGTCGGCGGGGAGCGCGGCGGGGGGCGGGTCGGCGTCCGCCCCCGCCTCGCCGCGCCCCCAGCGCGCGCCCGCCGCCCCCGCCTCGCCCGCGGCACGACCCCCCAGGAGACATCGGTACTCCTCCGCCTCACCTATTAGGTAAGCCTGCGGAGATCATAAAGATGACAACCGATCATAGTAACTTCTGACTAGGTTCGTAAGTAATCTTACTACACATAATGCAGAAAGGACACGGGTTACTTGGGTTTCTCAGGGTTAAAATCATGTGTTTGATTTAGTTTTAGTAGGAAGTTTTGGCTTATTTGATAGATCGAATGTGACTGGCTGTGATGGGCGACAAAGGTGATGTAAAACGAACAACGACAGAGCAAATTTGATGTTAAAGAAAGATATTTATTCTCAAAAAAGACAATAAACAGTCACTTACATGAGAACAGAAGTTTAACAAATATAGTTTGTATCATCGTTCGAACAAAATATTACATATTTCACATCACGAAGCAAAACATATAATTACATTTGACACATATTCCTTAAGTTTAGTTTACTTATCGTATTTTTGTAATAAATCATAGCCACTAACGACAGTGTTATTTCTTGAAGGCAACTTCTAAACTCGCCTCTGCTAAACCGGAGAAGAAACAAGAAGCCGTCTGAGAGCTCTGACGATGAGAACTCTAACGGTGGGGGGTACAACGAAGTCAACAGCAAGAACTACAGAGACCTGGAATCCTTTCAAAAAGCTCAACTTAGGAATAAGGTAAAAAATGTTTTAGTCGCACTGAAGATATTTATGACGAAAAGCACGAAATTAACAAGACCATAACTATCAATCGCAAAACTTAAAATTATAACATAACTCAATATTTAACGGTAAAACTTTTTTTTATCTCATGCAACCTGAATATTTAAGGGCTTTCAACCCAAAACATAGGAAAAAAATTTTGTTAAGTACTCTTCTGCATTGAACTGCAATCACCTATCAGCAGCTGTATATGGCAGAAATATCCAACTAGGACTTATTTTCCCAAAATATTCAATCGACTTCCACCACATGTGTCCAGTTAAAGCGCGGCGGCGTGGTGGAGCGCGCCAGCCGTCGCCAGCTGGTGATGCACAACAAGGCGCCCATGTGGAACGAGAACAGCCAGGTGTACCAGCTGGACTTCGGGGGCCGGGTCACGCAGGAGTCCGCCAAGAACTTCCAGATCGAGTACCATGGGAAACAGGTGATTTGGGTTGCCGCAGTTGTTTAGCTATGGACCATGGCAGGACTTTTGAGATATCGGACGTCAATTAGAATTTCAATTTTGCATTATGAGTCGATAATACGGTCTTCGCATTCTTGCATTATATTCGTGACCATGGTTGCTTACCTATTAAGCTCAAAAAGTAACCTTTTCTATTCATTTGAACCTACATACTATTAAACTGTGAAAACGATGGTGATGACCAATTTTTAAATTGATAACAGAACTTTGCTTATAAACACAAGACGTCAAAATAGAGTCCACGTCGAGAAGTTTGTAAAACTAGCATAAGCTAGCTTAACAAGCACTAACACATGCCTACCAATTATCTCAACATACCTACCTTCTTACATAAGAAAGGCACCTCTTACCATCTGGGGGGTAAAGCGCTAAGTCGAAAAGGGAGTGAAATGGACTGACCTTAAAGATGGTATTATATATGTTTGTCTCCAAACACTGGTTCTTGGTCGTAGTCTTCCCGTTTTTCTCGTATGCTACCTGGCAGCGCTGCCGTACTCGTCGCCCAGGGTCCGGGCGTAAATCCGGGATAGTTTTGAGCTGATTAAGGGGGCTCCGGTAGCTTTAAGTAATTTAGCCCTAGAGGCGATTTCTTGCGAAGATCACCCAGGGGAACCAATTATATGCACTTCACGTTTGAGGAATACGTTGGCGCAAGACCGTGTCTATACGGTTGGAGTGTGAGTCTGTACGTCTAACGAGAGAATGAATTTGAACTTAGAATAATTGGCCCAAATGTGGGTAGAAAGTGATATTATTAAAGACAAAGGCAAAAAAAATGATGCGTTCCGTTTAGGGTTTGGCTTAGGCCTAATCCAATTCGCTGTGCACAAAAGAAATTAGACTATATATTGATTTATCACCATCGTTATGTACTAAACTTTTAACCATTCTACTTCCTCCATCCATCCAGGTGATGCAGTTCGGTCGCATCGACGGGAACGCCTACACCCTCGACTTCCAGTACCCATTCTCAGCAATCCAAGCGTTTGCCGTAGCCCTCGCCAACGTCACACAGCGACTCAAATAAATATCACTCAAATCTCACGTCCAAAACTACAACCTAACGAACTAACCTTTAAACTAAGTTTCAGGAAATACTTTCCTATGTTGAAAAAATGACAACAGTAACTAAAAAGGTTTATGAACAAGTTATTTAACTGAAACGAAGAAAAATAATTATGTATGTTAGCTATGTGTAAAATATACTTGTAGTCGAAATGTTTTAGACTTAGCATAACCGCTTTATATAGTCTTAAATAGGGTGTATAATAGCCAAACGTCATCACTGTAATATGCACACCGTGTCGCGAACTGTGAACTAATTTAGATTTAAGACCGCTTTACCTGTAACCCTCATTCATATACACAATTCATCTTCAAATAACCAACTATCACAGATGTTGATTTTTTAACAAGAAAAATAATTTACTTTTAGTAACACGTATACAAACACTTGAGAGCGCGTTACGCACTATTGCCGCATTTAGCTTTACACTAAAAACCATCCACAAAGTATTTTATAAAAATATTAGATAGGAACCTTAGTAAATTATAATTCTGCATAACATTCACCGAAAAAGGAGTTACGATAGCGCATATATCAATGGAATTGAAATTTATAACCATGAAAAGCCCTTATAAGCATGAAGGCTAGGCTTCTAGGGTAATTCCTGTTATAACCAGTCAAAAAATTCAAATGTTTTTAAAGTTATCTAACAAAAAAAGGTTATTCAACAAAAAAAGATTTATCACCATGCACTTGGATGAAATCTAGTACCTTAACCTACCTACTAATTAATATAACTAATTAATAGAATGCTGGGACTTACATAGATCTCAAGCTCTTCCCTAGATAATTATAAAATTGTTGTTGTGTGTTAATCTTTAAAGACATTGTTAACAATATTATTACTCTGTATTTTCGGTGTTGGTACAATTCTTATGAATTCGATAACATAGAACTAACGCAAAATGAAGTAATTAATTTTAATATGTTGACAATTTATTTCATATTGGAAATGAGACATATCCCAGGTAAATATTTTTGTTGGTGTTGTGATAAATTATGTTGTTGAAAATATAAATTTTCCTATTTAATATAAGTTTTTAAACTTGTCCTGCTTAAAATGACAGTTGATACTAAATATAATAGCACCATACTCATTAAATTAATTTTAAAACATATTTAAGAATACTTAATGAATTATGTTTCTAGTTTTTAAATGTGTACCTAATTAGTTTAAAATAATATAATTATAATACCTATGTATGTGTTAGTCAAAGAAGTTACATTTTGTTTGCTTATAGTGTTTGTTATTATTAAATGTTGATCTCAATCGTAAATCTCTCGCTTTTTTTGTAACTCACTTGTCAGCTGTAAATACCTTAACTAGAGGCAAAGTGTAAATAAAAATATTCTCAAGGTAAAACATGTTTTTTTATCTATATCATAACTTAATGATAACATTATTTAACAATGAAGCTTATTTATTCTTTAAAGTGTGACATTGAGCAAAAGCTAAAACGTGAATTATAACTTTCATAGTTTGCAACAAATATGGTGTGATAAATTTATTATTTTGGAATTGGTACAGCAATTTCTGCTGTATAATAGGCACAGATTAAATATCATTCTAATTTGTACAAGTTAACCACTTCACTCCGCAAACCACAGATAAATCTAACAAAGTCTTTATGCTCTTTAAGTGAGCTTGAGCATATGCTAATCACTCTCACTGCCACTCTGTCCCAGGTATCCTGGCTGGTAATCTTCATCATCTTCATCAGAAATGTCCAGATCATCAAGATCTTGAAACAGTGACTCATCCACTTTGACAGCATCTCCTAAAATCATTTAATTAATTAATATTGGCCTTGTTAATAAAAATAAAAAAGCAATCAAATTAGTACCTTCATCCATAAACTTCAAGTCAGACTCATTGAGTGTGGTGTCTCTCAGGAACAGCTCTTTTCCTGTGAGTTTATTTTTTTCTTTATTCTGGAACTCTCGCTTAGCCTGTATCCCAGTGTCAATATCAAATTGTTTTCTCCAAGCTAAAAATGATTCAACTGTCACCCTAGTGCCTTCGAATCGTTTCTGTAAAATAAAATTTTATATATTACTAGAGGAAATTTTATATATTACTAGAGGAAATTATAATATACGAGCAACCCGCCCATGTTTCGCAATGGTGTAATTTTGGCTGACTTGCTCACGAAATATTGAATTTTGCCTAACTTAAATAAACTTTTTCTGAATGTTTTTTATTTACAAAATTAAATGAAAAAACTACGTAAATGATGGCGAAAACTGCATTTAAATCCATCTTCTGGTTTAGGAGGAGATAGCGGCCAAACATACAAACAGACACAATTAGCTACTTGGATTTATACTATGTAATGAAAAGTAACACATAATATTTAAAAAATAGGACATTTAAAATTGGCATCATTGTTATACCATTTCCGCTTCCTCTTCAGCTTTTTGTTTAGCCATTTTTTGTTCTTCTCTTTCTTTTTTAACTTTGTCCCATTTCTCGTTTAGCCACTCTTGGCCAGCTGACACTAAAGTAAACACCATTACCATTCCTAAGTTTTGTTCTCCCTGCAAACAATTTTCAATATGAGAATTCCACATAATTTGCTATTTAATAGCTATATATATAATAAATGGAGGCTTTTTTCTAGCAATTGTTGGCTTGACTTTACAGAAGTTATTAACTCTCGCAAGAAATTCATATGAAAGTACTACAGCAAGGTAATTAAATTTGCAATACAAAAAAATGTTTACAATTGCTTAGAAATTTCAGAGGCTTGGTTCATATTTAAATATTGTTAGGACGGTATGCATGTGAATCATTATGGTATTATCGTAACAATCAAAAAGGTGTTTGATGAGCAAGGAGGTTAAATATGTTCAAGTATAGGATATTTGTTTTAACTTAATATGATTTACCTGATCTTTTAAATGATCTAAAAGTTCACTTTTTTCGACTATATTGTCAAAATTATCTTCATCTTCAATCTCTATTTCAGGCAGTTCTTCAGGATATTTAGCAGTGTAAGTGAAAACCAACTGACAAGCCAGTCCTTCCCCATCATCATATCCTTCTGATTTGATAGATATACTAAATTTAGGATATGGTTCAGTCTGAATCACTGAAAGAAAATTAAATAATTAGACATGCAATATGCATTAATGTTTCTGCTAAGAGAGTTTTACTTACTTTGCATATCACCATAGTATATCGAATCAAGTGCTTCTATTTCACTTGACTGTTCATAATTATAATCCATTTTTCAAGTAAACTTGCAAGAATTCTACAAAAATAAATACGTTCGTTCACGTTTCACACTATAGGCAAAATTTCTTACCGCAGCACAGACTAGACAGACAGCAGGGTCCTATATGTTCCATGCAAGCAATTATAACCTTGCACACATATAAACATTTTTATAAGTGTGGGTTGCTATTATAGACCCGTTGAAAAAATATCACTACATAGTAGAAAACAAAGTCGCTTTCTCTGCCCCTATGTATGCTTAAATCTTTAAAACTACGCAACGGATTGTGATGCGGTTTTTTAATAGATAGAGTGCTTCAAGAAGAAGGTTTACATGTATACATACATAGTACAGAGAAAGGAGTTTTATTTCGAATTTAAAGCATCCGAAGCCGCACCGGTAAAAACTAGTAAATTTATAATTTAAAAATGGTCACACTGATTGGGAGTCGCTGTTTGTGTTGCCGATTCTGTAGTTTTTTACACAGTTCTTAATATTTTATTATTCTATCATTTACGTAGCTTTTTTAAAAAATATAAGAAAAATATCGTTTCACTACCACCCTTCTTTCACCCTATTAATATTAACTGTCTTAGTAACCTGTTACGGTATTAAAAGCCTTTTATGTTTTGAGACCCTAATTTCGGTACAGTGTTCATTTGATGATTGAAGACGAAAAGTGGTTCAGTAATTAACTGCAGCTTTTAAGATACCTATAGGGAAGCTACTTTTAAACAGATATTAATAATGGCGTCTTCGTATTTTCGATGCTGTCTGACAGCGTTGCCAGATTGAGTTTTTTTCCCGCCATTTGGGAGTGATCAAGTTTGTGGTTGTCTTTTCATTTAAACGTATCAACCAGTGTCGTTGAATAAAGAACTACAAATATAAAAGTGCCTCTTACATCTTCGCAAGGATTTTCTAATGTAAAGTCCTTTTCTATATAGTTAAACACTCTTAAGAGCGCGCATAAACCTAGAAAAAAATCGAATTTCACCCGCGCGCCGCACGCGCCCCTCTCTCGTCCCGTCGCGTCGTCCCGTGACTCAGATGCTACCGCGTGTTTAGAGCGATCGCGCAAATTATACCTAAAATAATCAGATAAATACCGGCTAAGTGAGTGCCGGATCACCTAGCTGTTGTTTGAAACGCTAAAAATACTTTTTGCTTGTAGTAAATAATACGCAAAGGTAAGTAAGTGTATAATATATTTTTTTGTAATGTTGTTTTTAGAATGTGCTTTATTTACATTTACTTTTTTTTTTTTGTTCAGAATTCGTTGACTGATTTGTACCTGTACAGTCAGCACCATATAGTTTGTAACATCCAATGTAGTCAAATACTTGAAAACAACCAGAGTCCTCTCTTTCAGCGAATCAGCCAGTGTCATCACATTCATTAGAACATTCAGGTTGCTCTAATTTATCGTAGCGAGCAGGAAGCCTTATAGAAAGTCGCATTCAATCCCGTATCAACCAAAGCGCCATCAGTAACGTAGCGCTCAGGGTATTCACAATCTTCGGTACAAAGTAAGAAAACAACTTTATGCTTCATGTAATAGAGGTGTACTTTGCTTGACAGGCAGCGTGTCTAGATGAAACTGTTATGACAGAAAACTTTATTTGATAAAAAATGTATTTATAAGATATAGAATAAGATGGGGTCTTAACTACTGGGCTCCCAGTTTTATAAAGAAGATATTTTGTTTGTAAAGGCATGCTTTTATACATACGTAATACCTACGTCTGAATTGAATGGTATCCATATGTGTTTAAATAAATATGTTACTAGGTTTTCATAAGTAAGAAAGAGTCAACAAAATTATCCACTGATCTAAGATACGAGAATTTAATTTTAGATTCTGTTTGACAGATTGAAGTCTTTTTTAAGTTTTAGTGAAAATGTAAAGCATGTAGCTTAGTTTGTTTACTTCTAGCTAGCAGCGATGGTGTCAGGGCTGTGGCATCCGATAGACGATTCATGAGCATGTGTTTCATTTCAAGTTTAAGCAGTCTTTTTGAGAATTGAAATGACCTACTTTTTTTTTCATTTCTGGTCCAAAAGATGACTTGCAATGATTTTATTATTAAAAATCATTTTTTTATGAAAACTGAAACATTTTATTTTCATCAAGCAATTTAAATTATCATCACCATTCAGAAAGATGATCAAATTGCATTTCAATTCAAAGATACCATTTTAAATCGTTTAAATAATAAACACATACTAGAATATCATAAATTGTCAAGAGGTAGTAAGAGTATCAGTAATTGCAATAAATGAGGATCCGAAGGAACATGTAACGTACGTTTTTTTATGTATATAGTAAAAATATTTAAATTATTTTAGTTTTTATCTGTTACATGTAAATATTTGATTTCATTACTATATTAATTTTGACCCTCGTTGTCATAAATATTTACTGAAATTACTCAGTTGAAACTTAAACATTTATAAAGAAGTTGCCATGTTGTTTTCTAAGTTATTAAATTGAGTCAGACTCGCGGGTGAAACGTTCCATATCATTATCTATATTGGTTTAAATATTTGTTGCTCTATCGGCAACGAAAATATATTATGTGAAAATTTCAACTGTCTAGCTCTCACGGCCTATGAGATACAGACTGATGTGCAAACGCACAGACAGCGGTAAATTAGTATTTGTGTCCCGATTTTATTCTTTGGGTACGGAACCTTACAAACAACATTCTCAAATATTCCACAAATCGGTTCATCGATACCTCTGATAAACCTTTTGCATCTTTCTTTGTTAACGGAGAGCATTAAAAGTGCAACATGCAAACGCGGGACTGGTCTCTAGTTTATTTTTAAAATCAAAGTACTATTTTTATAGGCTAACATGAAATAAAATAAGTAGATAAATACTTATTGTAAAAATCAATATGTCACATGAACATTCTAGTTAAGGAGCCGGATGTTCATAAGTAAATAAAATAAGAACAAGTTAAAGTTTTAATTCTGTTTCATTATACGTGTATCAATATATGATTTATTAGTCCTTGCTGTTCCTACTTGTCCACGAATTTATATTTTATTTTGAATACCAATGTTAGGATACCTACCTGAAAAATAATTTATAGTAGGATTCAATAACCCTAATAACAATTTTATGATCGGAAATTATGACTTATTTACGCGCGGCAAATATTTATTTTAAGGAAAGTTGTTGCATCTGGCTCTTGCTTAATTATACGTCAAGAAATGATAGGTATCTGATGTGTAAAATATGAAACTTCTTTGAAGAAGGTTCAAATTTCAAACAAAATAAAAAATATTTAAAAATTTAGGAATAAAAATGTGTCTAGCAAAAAGGTAGAATGTTAACTGAACTAACTATTCTATGTAACTTCTTAGATTTACGCGATTGTTATTACTTGAAATTAAACTGTAAGCGTCGCTATACAAAACCTGCAGTCTGTGAGCATTCCATGGATAAGCCCAACCACTATCTAAGATTTGATACCGTTAAAATCCTAGCAAAAGAGAAACATTTTATCCCTAGGTTGGTAAGAGAAACTATTGAAATTATAAAACACCCTAACTTCAAAAGAGAAGATGGTTGGATGCTATCACCAACGTGGGATCCAATACTTAGCAAAATAAAAAAGAACAACCAGCAGACAAATAAGCAGAAACACCAAGACACTGTCAGCGTATATTGCGTGAACCCGAACAACTATGCGAGAAAATTACGAAACAGATGGCGGTGAATTCTAAAAATCGTTTTTTACTATACTCTATGAAGACATCAATCTCAGTCTACCATTGACCACGGCATTTGTAAAAAGGCCGAAACGTCGGAAAATCTAAATTAATTTAATAAAACGCGTAAAAACCCGTTAAAATTAGTTTAATTTCACTATTCCAAGGCTCACTTGCTAAAACGTTTTAACATAAAATGCTAGTACATAAAATTGATTGTTCGGCGCCGACTGTGACTTTTACCTGAAAGCTTGGAACCGGAAAACAAAAGCTAGAAAGTTTTTGAAGTTTGAAAACATAGGTTCTTGCACACTTGTGCGTTTATTTTTTGACGATTAGAAGAAGAAAGCGTATTTTTATATTTCGCTGGGCGCTTCGATATCGATGGCGCTTTGGTTGATGCGTAATTGAATGCAACTTTCTATAAGACTTTCTGGACGCTTCGATAAATTGGTACAACGTGAATGTCCCGATTAAATGTGATGACACTTTTTGATACGATGAAAATGATGACTGGGTGTAATCAACTATTTGGCTACAGTAGTCGTCACGAAGAATATGATGCTGACTGTACTGCACTTTTTGCTGGTGGTAAATAATTCGCAAAGGTAAGTATGTAATATAATAATTTATTTATAATAATGTTTTTTTTACTATGTGCTTTATACAATGACCTTTTTTTCATAATGCGGTGTCTTGTATCTGTACTGCAAAGCACAGACAGAAAGAAATTGCAATAATATATATATATATATATACATAAATCACAATATATATATATTATGATTTATGATCCATTCATTGTAACTTGTCTTAAAAGCCATTAAAATCTATTTAATTTTTAATTTATAAAATACTCTTTTGCTGCGTTTTTTTGCTAGCCATATTTTAAAGTTTTTTTTCATAGTCAAACAAGAATTAGAAATCAAAACGAAGATTTTTTCGGCCCCGGAGCACAGAAACACAGTCCTCTTGTCTCAACGGAGCGATCACAACTAAACCATGAAACAAAACATGCCTTAGATCCCAGGACAGGTGCGACAGACGAAAGCGTTCTGCGCGAAATAAAAACGTAGTAAGCGCCGAATAAGTTTTAATGTAATAACTCGTAAAATATACATTATTTTCTAAAATCGCTAGTAGGGTCGCTGGGTAATATAATTTGATAGTATGTATTAAAATATTGGCTCAATAGTATGCATAATATTGGAAATAAATGAATAATAGTTGAAAATTAGAGCTAACTTCGTGATTTTTTTTTATCGAGAAAATTTTATTTTTTTATGTTTTCACTCTAATCAGTCCCTTGGAAATATGCTTTAATATCTATGGTATTTTTTTCGGGTAATTTGTGCTTTGTTTTCTAGGGTAAAAATACAAATTACGACTGGAAATTTCCCTGTATACCCCCTCTTAAGGCGTCTGGCTTTAAATTTTACGAGGAGTTCTTAAAGTTGCTCTAGGACTTCCTTCTTGATAACCTACTGACAACTTGTACCAAGAATGGAAGGTTTTGAGTAAGACAAATATTCTTGAAGCAACTTTTTTTGAGACAACATCAGAATTCTCAGTTTAAGCCAAACATACTCTTCAGACGCCAAACTCTCATAATTCTTCTATTGGAACGCTTTAATAGGGCATTCGCCCAGAGACATGCTTATTTCCTAGACAGTTACATATATAATATAACCAATAGAATTATTTTTTTTCATCATCTTCCACAGCGAAAATGTAAAACACTCCTTAAAATTTTACTCATCCAATATAATAACGCGGACACCGAAAATTTATTAGATATCTCATTCTGAGAGTTTAAATTTTGAACAGTTTCAAATTGTTGACTAAGAATAATTAAACTCTTAACATTCTTATAATAAAATCTTTCAATGAATAATTTCTTTACCTACTTTCCTCAATAGAGTTGAGAGTTCCTGCATATGAGTTGTTATCATTTTAAAATGTATTTATAAATATATTTGTTAACTTCTTTATTCATTTATCAATGTAATATTGTTCACAAATCATGTAAGACCTATATAAAGTTTTGGAAGTGGTAGAGTCTAGCTGTAGGCTTTGTCTGCAGCGATTACTGGGCTGACTGGACCGGCGAAATACCACCGTCACACAGAAAACCGACATGAAGTAGGGATGATGTTCCTGCGTTTTGTTCGGTGACTGCGGTATCCGGTGCCCAATTTTCTTAAAGGCTCAGCAACACACCCCTAACACCCAGTGTTGCGGGTAGTCACGGGCGGCGGTCATCACTTGCCATCAGGTGACCCGCATGCTCGTTTGTATAACATTTAAAAAAAGTCCTGATTTAATTTCAGAAAACACCGGCAAAAATCAAAATGCTATGTAATATCCAAACATTGCAAAATCCAGTAACATTTTCAAAGTAACATCTGATGCTGCACCATCTATACTAATATTATAAAGCTGAAGAGTTTGTTTGTTTGTTTGTTTGTTTGTTTGTTTGTTTGTTTGTTTGAACGCTCTAATCTCAGGAACTACTGGTTTGATTTTAAAAATGCTTTTTGTGTTGAATAGACCATTTATCGAGGCAGGCTTTAGGCCATATAACATCACGTTGCAACTATAAAGAGCGAAGAAATAACGGAAAATGTGAAAAAAACGGGGAAAATTATTCATCCTTGAGAGCTCCTGTTGCGTGCGCTGCCAAAAACGGTTCTAGATACCAAAAGTATATGTATGAAAGAATTAAGGGAACTTTTTACCGTGGGAAAACTTCTCATTCCCACGGGAAACCGACTTCTACGCGAACGGAGTCGCGCGCGGCCCCTAGTCAGAAGATAACATTGTTTACCTACTATCAGGTGAATCGAAAACAAGAAATCTCGACACAGTAAAATGATGGTATTTGGAATAAATGATTATTCTGAAACGTTAATACCCGTTTTATTAATAATTTCATCACAAGTTTAATAAAACAGTAGTTTTTAAATAGTAAAACATTTGAAATACCCGCGCTTTTCGTGGTAGCCTTAGTAGATGTCTTGCTATTCCGTCGCGGCGGTAGTGTTGTACGTGTGTAAGTGTGAGGTTGAAGTTTTTTATATGGGGTTAACGTTCTTCTCCTCATTACAGGAGTGTTATTTTCCTTGTACTATACTATACTAACCTCACAGAGCTGTCAAAAGATTCTTTTAGAAAATAACAAAATCATTTTTTCAAAAAGGAAGTTTTCACGGAAAAAAAGCTTTTTGAAAAACAAGTTATTGTTATTCCAATATCTAAGAGAATTCAAACTTTAAAAAGAAAATTACAAAGATGGGAATCTAAATATATGTTAAAAAACTACGGTTCAAAATACACTATAACGGTAAAAAAAAGATTTTTTTTGCATCACTGTGGTCGAAGCATGTATCACATAACGATTGTAAGGACCGGTTGTATCAAACAGTTGGTTAACGTATCGTACGTAACTTTTTGACAATTACATCAGATGGGCTCAAGTAGTGATGAAAGAACTTGAGGTTTTTAAGCTCTTTAACGGGGACTCGACTCAAGTCATAAGGTTAACAAATCAATGAGTCTTTAAACCCTGAACTCTAAGCCTTATTTGAGTCAAAGACTGGGACTCTAAGTCTCCTCTAAGACTGAGTCGTTTTGAAATGACTCTAAATTTTAAACGACTCCAAGTCGTAACGAAAAGGTTTGAACCTTTTAAAACGACTCGGTTCGCGGGAGTCCTAAGTCGTGAGGCGTTTTGTTTTAATTATTTATTTTAATAATTAAGAATTACGATAATTACCTTTAAATAGAAATACTAAAAATATTTAGTGTAACAAAATTAGAAAACTCTATAAAAATAAGCACTGAAGTTTATTTTTTTTAAATCTCATGTTAAACAGCTCATCTTACGTTAAACGACTCGAGTTCTTTACTAAAAGACTCGTTTTATTTCGGAGTCGAACTCTAATGACTGAAGTCATCTTACATTATTATAAAGCCTCAAGCCGTATTTTTTGAGTCGAGTCGTAGAATTTGAGGCGAGTCTTGATTGAAAGTTTGGAGGTAGGTTTCCTATTAATTGAAACTCCGTCAGAAGGTAATACTGGAATGATTTTATTTTATTTTTTTTTTTTTTTTTTTTCTGACTGTCGATTGCTGTTGGCCCCTTGACGGCCTTTACAGCTTCACCGGGCTTGGGGGCGAGCGCAAAAGGCGCTCAGCCAGTAGATAAGTTTGTCCCTACCTACGATGCGACTGCCTAAGGGCACCCAGTTGGGTACGGACCTCGGCTTAGGGCGTCGCGATCATTTACACTACACTGGTTCGTAAGGGGCCCCTCTCTGAGAAGAGCCAGCAATAAACTCAGCGGGGGTCGGATCTGATAGTCGACCATCTGGTACGACATCGGATTGTGAAGGCCGCACCCGCCGGCGGGCGCGGTTTATGTACATGGGAGACGTTAGGTTGGATCTGCCATCGTGTCTATGGGAGCGTGCGCGGTCGCGGTCTGGCGGACGTAGATTATTACCGACGGTGATATCGTCGTCCGAATCGATAAGTACGTTTCTCGGTCGCCTTCTGCGTGGGTCGCGAATGGCAGAGTATTCTGCTGCTTCCACCACCAGGTGGTTGGGGTGGTGGGGGGAAGAGTCGAAGAAGCGTCTAGACGCTTTCTTCATGAACTGAGCTATCGTCGGTAGCTCGAAGTCGCGATGTAGGTCGATGTTGCGCATGAACGGCGGAGCGTTGACGGCCTTGCGCATGAACCGATTCTGCAAGACTTGCAGCTGGCGAAGTAGCGATTTGCTTGCATGCGCAAAGACCACGCTACCGTAGGTCATGACTGGACGGATGCAAGTCAGATAGATGGTGCGCTTATTTCTAAGCGACATCTTGCTCCGACTGCATAGGAGATTGTGTAGGCGACCGAGAATCATCGCGGCACGGTCGCGTACGCGTTTCGTATGTGGCCTGAAGGTCAAGCGACAATCGAGGGTAATACCTAAGTATTTTACTGAATTGGACCACGGAATCCGTCGCCCATACAGCTCTATCGGCCGAATCATGCTAAGCCGTCTGAGCCGTCGACGTCCGCTCCGATCGAAGTACACTGCTGCACTTTTCTCGGGGTTGACCTCGACCCTCCATTTCCGGAACCACTCGCCTAAGGCGGTGACTCCTTTTTGGAGGTGCTTCCTAAGACGGACCATGTTAGGATGGGCGTAGAAAATCGCGGTGTCATCGGCGAACATCGCTGTCTGGGCGGGGGCGTGGCGGGGCATATCGCTGGCGAACAGCGTATACAAAATCGGGGAGAGAACGGCGCCTTGTGGGTCACCGGCCCTGATGGGGCGGGGAGTGGACAGCGCTCCCTCGACTCGGTATTGAAAGGTGCGATTCGACAGGAAGTCTCGCAACGCAAGATGTGCACGAGACTGTCTGGCACACCGAAGTGAAACAGCTTGTAAACCAAGCCGTTGTGCCAGACTTTGTCGAACGCTTTCGCAACGTCGAAGAAGAGAGCGGCTGTACCGTAGGGACGGGTCCTATTGAGATTGTGCAGCATGTACTCCGTGATGCGGTGCACTTGCTGCGGGCAGGAGTGACGAGCTCGGAAACCGAATTGCTCGTCAGGAAGGAGACCTTTGTCGGATACGACAGAATTCAGTCTGTTTGTCAGTATACGTTCGTATATTTTGCCCATACAGCTCAAGAGGCTGATGGGTCTATAGCTAGACGGCTCAGAGGCGGGCTTGTTCGGCTTTCGGATGCCGATGACTATGGCGTGTTTCCACGGCCGGGGAAAAGAGTGATTTCTGATGGCAGCATTGAAGATGATGACCATCAGTTTAATAATGAGGAGGGGAAGTATTTTGAATACTTTATTCGAGATGCCGTCAGGCCCTGGGGCCTTGCGGACTTTGAGACCTCGGATAATGTCGATGACCTCATCGGCGTTCGTCGGTTTGATCGTTTCTACGGGAGGGGTACGAATGCGACAGTCGACCTCACTGTCCACGGTGGACAGGTGAGTCGGATCGACTGGCTCAGTGCTCGGGGAGCACTGCAATTCGAGACTGTCGGCTAGGCAATTCGCTTTCTCGTCGTCGTCAAAGGCGACTGTCGAGTCGTTTCGGATCAACGGAGGCATCGCAGAAACAGTGTCTGCCTTCAGGGATCGCGCCAGTTGCCAGAAGGCAACGTGCGATGGCGTGATTCCTTCGAGCATACTGTCCCATGCGTTATCGCGGAGTTCTTTTATACTCGATTTGACTTCGCGTTGGAGTCGCCGCATGCGTTTGCGGTTCTCGTCAGTGGGGACCGAGTTAAAGGCCCTAGTGGCGGCATTCTTGTCCCTGATCAGCTCTTTGATGTCTTCAGGCAGGTGGAAGCGGCGATCATTCGCCACCGTCACCTGTCTGGAGCATTCGCGGATGGTGTTGCGAATGTAGTTGGTCAGGGATTCGATCGCGGTGTCTGTCGCGTCAGTAGTGGCGTCGTTGAGATCAAGGTTGGGAGGGTTTGCCTTAAAGGCTGATTCGAGCCTCTTCCAGTCCACGACCGTCTTGGTCTGAGGGACCGCGGCGTGGCGGGAACCCAGTTGTAAAATAACTGGCCGGTGATCCGAGCTTAGTGCTGATATAACCTCTATCGAACGCACCTCTAGGGTGACGTTTTTCAAGATGGCTATATCTAGTGTGTCGGGGGAGCCGTTGCGTCGGGGCGGAAAGTTTGTCGGGGACATGGGACCGAGAACATCTACACCAAGGGAGGGCAGCATTTTGAATAGTATCGTGCCGTTACTATTGGAAGTGCCGGAATTCCAAGAAGGGTGTTTACTGTTAAAGTCGCCGGCTAGGATGACAGAGTCGCCTAACCTTAATAGGGCCTGCATGTCGCTCTTAAGGAGCTTAAATCTACCGGGGTGGTAGACCGAAACAACTACAATGGGCTGATGGCCCGTCATAGCTATTCGGCAGCACGATACTTCTGTGTGACTGAGAGGGGGGGAGGCAATAGGTGAACAGTGCAGGGACCGTTTACAATAGATCATAGTGCCTCCTTTAGAACATCTAAGTCTGTCGTCGCGAATTAAGAAGTAATTCGCTATTTTGGGATCGCGAGTGGAGGGCTTGTAGAAAGTCTCCTGCACCAGTAGGATGTCGATTTGATGTTCCTCGAGGAACATTCTTAGTTCGTCACGTGGTGTCTTCCGAAGGCCATTTGCGTTGAAAGAGCCGACAGTCAGGGCGCGGGGTTTCACTCTTAATGGGGCTTTATCCATTATGAGGCATTTTGAAGAAATTACCGATGATGGTCGGTACCTGAGCGTTGAAGTACTCAATGAGCGACTTCATCCTCTCAGGGGAGATCTCGAACAACTCAGGTTCGGCTTGTTTTGGCTGGGAGCGAGCAGCCTTGGGCAGCGGCGGGAAGCCGGGCGGAGGACCGCAGGAGGCGGTCGCGCCGGGCGCCGGGGGCCAGTAGGCGGGGGGCGGGGGCGGGGGAGCCTCCGTGGTGCGCTCGATTGCGGAGCGAGGGGCAACCGGGGCGCCTTTCTTGTGTGGCCTATTGGCCGCGCGGGGGGGGTTGGTGGAGGGGGCTTGGCGTCTCGCAACCCTATGGTTGCGGCGCGGCGCCTTGGGGCAGCCCCGGTAGCTTGCCGGATGACCAGTGGTCTCGCATAGCACACAGCTAGGCGGGTTGGTCTTTGAGGGCTCCTTTGGGCGGGGGCACTCAGCGGTGCCGTGGTCTTCACGACACTTGACGCACCGAGGGCGGGCGAAGCAATTACGGGCCGAATGCCCGTAAAGCTGGCAGCGGTGGCACTGCCCAGGTAGACCCTTCTTACGAGGGGTTTCTACCCTCAGCCCAGATAGGGAGCAGATCTTTGTCAGATTAAAGATCTGTTTGCCGGCCTCCGTGCGGTCTGATACCACCATGACCAAGTCAAGGGGTTTCTTGGACCTCGCGAGGTGCATTCGATGCACTTCGCGGACGGGGTATCCTTGGGACTTAAGGTCCTCAAGAATGAGCTGAGAGTCCAGCTCTTTGGGCAGTCCGCGGATCACTACGCGGAGCTGCTTTTCCTCCTCGAGGGCATAGGTATGAAAACCAATGCCGTCGGCGCGGAGGAGGGCGGTGACGGTGCGGAAGCCGTCGGTGGTGCACATCTGCACACGAATCCCTTGCGGGGTGTTGCGCGCAGATGTGTATTGAATGCTGCGCGCATTCAGATGGGCCGATATTAATGATTTTATTAACAAAAATGTGCGCTTTATATACAAAAATGAAACATAATTATTATTACTCAAAATCGAGAAACACTAGTCAATAGGCCGATTTATTAAATTGCATCTTAATCGATGCTCTCGTTGCGCGCGCGGCGGTGTTCACGTAAATAGCCGCGCGAGAGTGACGTTCGTCCTTTCCGCCGCCGGCCGCCGAAGAGAGAGGACGTGTGCTGCGTGCTCCGCGTTGCGCTCCGTGTTGCGTGTTGCGAATCCATTAATCCATCAACTAGGTGACTGAAGATGTGTGTGCCGACGGCTGCATATTCAACAGTCCTTTTCAGGGCTCGACCAAAAGTCTTTTTCAAGACTGCTTGTTGTTTCGACGAACACTGATATGCTTCTCCCTCGTTGTTTCATACGAACTCTATAATATGCTTCTTAAATCAGTTATACACTCAATATCTTGTAGTGTGGTAATGGTATCTTGGTATTTCTTCTGGTAATGGTACTGGTAACGGTAACGGTGGTGGTATATGGTAATGGTAATCCAGTAAGTATCTTGAACTCGTAAGTATCCTCTTGACTTTGTAAATATCCTCTTGAAGTAGGTACTGTTCTGTAGTTGTGTAGGTAGGTAGCTACAGTGCTCCCCCTCAAGCGAAGCGTACCGGTAAGCGTATTTGACGGCCTCGGCGTGTTGTCCTTTCATCTTGCGTTGTGTTTGCTATCGGTTGCGTTGTAGGCGTAGGTGATAACAAACGTGGCGGTGTAGGCTCGTTCTGGCTGTTCGGCGCGTCGTCGGTAGTAAAAGCGGGCTTGAGGCGGTCGATGGAGATGGTAGATACTCTATCTTCCAATTGCAGTTCGAACGTTTTCTCATTGCGGCTGAGTACTTTGTAGGGTCCTTCATACGGTTGTTGCAGTGGTTTTTTCGTTGCGTCGACTCGTACAAATACGAAGTTGCAGGTTCGAAGTGACGGGTGGATGAATATACTTCTGTTGTTGCTATGCGGACTTGTAGGTATGGATGGCTTGAGTGAGTTGATTGTTGAGCGTAATTGTTGAACATAGGTAGTTTCGTCGATCTTGTGCGTAGGTACCGGATCGAAGAAATCTGCTGGTAGACGTAGGTTGTAGCCATAGGTGAGTTCGGCGGCACTGGTTCCGGAGTCGTTGCGAAATGCGGCGCGTAGTCCTAGTAGCACCGTAGGTAGTTCTTCGTCCCAGTTTTGCTTGTTTTCTAGGCGTGCCTTCAGTGACTGCTTGAGTGATCGATGCCAACGTTCAACAATTCCATTGCACTGCGGATGGTAGGGCGTAGTTCTAGTCTTGTTGATACCCATTGTGTTCATTAGTGATTTGAACAAATGAGATTCGAATTGGCGACCTTGATCCGATGTGAGCGTAGCGGGGCAACCAAATCTAGCTATCCAATGTTCGTAGATTACTCGAGCGACAATGTCGGCTGTTATTTCGGTTGTAGGTATCGCTTCGGGCCATCTAGTGAGTCGGTCGATCATCGTGACTAGGTAGCGATGTCCTCTTGATGTGATAGGTAGCGGTCCAACGATGTCTACGTGAATGTGCTGGAATCTGTCGCTTGGCGGGAAAGTTGAAACTTGACTCGTAGTATGACGTTGCACCTTGCTGCGCTGACATTTGTTGCATTGTTTAGCCCAATTACCGACGTCGATGTTCATTGACGGCCAGAAGAATTTTTTTTGCCATTAGTTTTCGTGTTGTACGCACACCGGGATGGCTAATGTCGTGGACTGAGTGAAACGCAGCTTTCCGGTAGGTTGCAGGTAGGTACGGTCGGACGTTCGATGTTGAAGTTTCGCAGCAAAGCTTGATGCTTGAGTTCGGTATATCGAAGTACTTTAACTGTAAGTTGTTTTGAGTCTTGAGTTGTTGAATAGTGCTATCTCTTTCTTGCGCTTGAGCTATTTCTTCGTAATTGAGTGATGTAGGACATGATATTGTTTCTATGCGGCTGAGAGCATCTGCGACGGTGTTGTTTTTGCCATCGATGTGTCGAATGTCTGTGGTGAATTCGCTTATGAATAGCAGCTGGCGAGTTCTTCTTGGCGTCTCGGTAGGTGACGGTGCTTTTTGAAGTGCGAATGTGAGTGGTTTGTGATCCGTGTAGATGGTAAGTTCGCGGCCTTCAAAGAGTTTTCTAAAGTGCTTCATTGCCATGTAGATTGCAAGTAACTCCCGGTCGTAGGTACTGTACTTGATCTGGGCTTCTGAGAATTTCTTTGAGAAGTAACCGAGTGGCTGCCAGTGGTTGTTGACGTATTGTTGAATGACAGCTCCCGCAGCGGTGTTGGATGCGTCGCAGAAAATTGCCAATGTAGCGTTATGTACAGGGTGGGCGAGTAACGCAGCGTTTTTAATGCTTTGTTTACACGCCTCGAATGCTTGAGTTGCCTCATCGGTCCAGTTGATTGATGTCTTGTCTTTCTTCTTCACATTGTGTAGATATTTGCATAGCGGGGCTTGAAGTGATGCGGAGTTTGGTATGTTTTCTCTGTAGAAGTTGAGCATACCGAGAAAACGACGTAACTGTTCTATTGTAGTAGGTTTTGGATACTCCGATATGGCTTCGACTTTTTCTCTGGGTGGCTTGATTCCATGCTTTGACACGTTGTAACCCAGAAACTTGACTTCTTCGCGGCCGAGGTTGCATTTGGCAGGATTTATGGTAATTCCGTATTCTTCCAGTCGTTGAAGTACCATGCGGAGGTGTTGACGATGCTCGGTTTCGTTTGCGGATGCCACAAGCAGGTCGTCGACGAATGGGAAAACGAAGTCGAGTCCTCGTAGTACTTCGTGGATGAATCGCTGGAATGTTTGACCGGCGTTCTTGAATCCTGGGCACATGCGAGGGAATTCATACAAGCCAAATGGGGTGATAATGGCTGTTTTTTTCTACATCGTCTTCATGCACGCAGATTTGCTGGTAGGCGCGGTTCAGGTCAAGCGTAGAAAAAACTTGTTTCCCGGCGAGTTGATAAGTGAAGTCTTTGATGCGTGGAATGGGGTATCTGTCTGGCGTTGTGACTGAGTTTAGACGACGGTAGTCACCGCAGACACGTAGATCTCCGTTTTTCTTTGGCACGATGTGTAGTGGTGATGCCCATGGGCTTTTGCTTGGTCGGCATAAGCCTTGCTCCATCATGTTTTCAAACTCCTTCTTAACTTGTTCATAGCGGTGGGGTGGTATGGGTCGTGCTCTGCAGAATACTGGTTGGCCGGTTGTTTCTATCATGTGTTCGACGTTATGCTTGGGGCTGAACTTCATTGATGTAAGACGTGTAGTACCGGGGAAGTCGTTGAGTATGTCGTGGTATGACTGCTGGATGTCGATGCTTCTTACGGTAGGCACGTCGGTAGGTCGCACGAATGATGTTGAAGACAGGTTTGTTACGCCATCGATGAGTCTTCGGTTCTTTATGTCGACGATCAGTTGGTGGTGTTTGAGGAAATCGGCTCCGATGATTGGTTTTCCGACTTTGGCAATGATGAACTTCCATTTGAACGGGCGGCGGAGGTTTAGGTCTAGCTGCATTGTCTTCTCTCCGTAGGTTGGTATGACGGTGTTATTTGCAGCGTAGAGTTGAAAATCCAGTGGCGTCGGCGTCTGGCCTTTTGCTGGTGGTAGCACGGAGATGTTAGCGCCAGTGTCGATTAGAAATTGTAGTCCGGTCTTCTTGTCTGTTACAAATAGGCGGTAGGAATGTTCTTTGCCGCTGGATTCCGCCGCATCCAGGGTTGGTCTTAGTTTTCCGACTTCTTGTATGTGCAAGGTGATGTGCAGCGTCTTGCGTCGGCACCGTATCGTCGGTGATAATAGCAATACGGTGATGGCGACGGGGATCTCTTGCGAGGCTGATCTGATCTGTCGAAGCGGTTGCGGCTTGGTGAACGATAGCGAGACTGGAACGGACGTCGCTGATAGGGTGGCTGTGCTGATTTAAGAGCAGCGACTTCAAGTGACAGCTTCCGGATTTCTTCTATTAACAAATGGGTAGCGTCGGTGTGTGGCGGAGTAGAATTGCTGACTGCGGCGATTTGTGGGGCTTGAGATTCCATCATTTTGTCGGCGAGTAGCGCTAGTTCATCGAGGGTGGTTTTTGTTTGGAAGGTTTCACTCACGGCGAGAACAGAACGAACTTGTGTTGGCAAATGGTTGGTCCACATCAGACGAAGTGTCGAGTCAGGAACTTTGTCGCGTGCGAGGCTTCTCATATGACGCAGAAGTTGTGAAGGTTTCTGGTCGCCGAGTTCGATGTCAGACAGCAGCTTTTGTAATTGCCGGTTGTCTGATTCTTCGTAAACGTTGATGAGTCTCTCCTTCAGTTTATTATACATGTCGCTTTCTGGTGGATTGTATAGAAGGTCGGTGATCTGTTCGATGTCCATCTTGTCCAATTGGGCTATAACCATCTGTGCTAATTGTGACTGGCTTCTCTTCAACTCGTTTGTGGCGGCTTCGAAGCTGATAAACCAAAGACGCGGCTTGTCGCGCCAAAATGGAGGTATCCTTAGTGAGAGTGAAATGCCGGCTACTTCGCTTTTCGGTTGGTCTTCCATTTTTCTCTTTTTTTTTTTGATTCCAGTCGGGCAGAGATTTTGCTTCTTTTTCTTGTTGTGTTCTGTTCGGGCAGAGATTTTCCTTCTTGTGTTCTGTTCGGGGTCACCACTTTGGAGGTAGGTTTCCTATTAATTGAAACTCCGTCAGAAGGTAATACTGGAATGATTTTATTAACAAAAATGTGCGCTTTATATACAAAAATGAAACATAATTATTATTACTCAAAATCGAGAAACACTAGTCAATAGGCCGATTTATTAAATTGCATCTTAATCGATGCTCTCGTTGCGCGCGCGGCGGTGTTCACGTAAATAGCCGCGCGAGAGTGACGTTCGTCCTTTCCGCCGCCGGCCGCCGAAGAGAGAGGACGTGTGCTGCGTGCTCCGCGTTGCGCTCCGTGTTGCGTGTTGCGAATCCATTAATCCATCAACTAGGTGACTGAAGATGTGTGTGCCGACGGCTGCATATTCAACAGTCCTTTTCAGGGCTCGACCAAAAGTCTTTTTCAAGACTGCTTGTTGTTTCGACGAACACTGATATGCTTCTCCCTCGTTGTTTCATACGAACTCTATAATATGCTTCTTAAATCAGTTATACACTCAATATCTTGTAGTGTGGTAATGGTATCTTGGTATTTCTTCTGGTAATGGTACTGGTAACGGTAACGGTGGTGGTATATGGTAATGGTAATCCAGTAAGTATCTTGAACTCGTAAGTATCCTCTTGACTTTGTAAATATCCTCTTGAAGTAGGTACTGTTCTGTAGTTGTGTAGGTAGGTAGCTACAAAAGGGTTTAAAAACCTCGAGTCCTTTCATCACTAGGCTCAAGTGGTTAATTTCGTTATTTTGACAGTTATCGTCTTTCCCTACGTTCCGCAAATAGATAAAAGTGATTTGAACGCTCACATCACCGTTCCGTTGAAGCGAGAGCGCATCCATTGTCGACGATGGGTGAGAGAGAACGATGACGTCATAAACATTGCGCTCAGACACAGATATAATAATACTTAACGTACAGATACCTCATCCCATACAAAGAAAACGGCCACGCTAAACCATTCATTTCGTCCCTTACATTTTTACTTCCTCTAGCATTCTGTAGATGTCGTTAGAGAGCGCTCCGTGTGCGGTACGTTTGGGTCGAAATGTCTTAGTACTTTTAATAGATGGCGCTGATATACAATGAAAGTATTATAAAAATAAATAAGTAAAAAAAAACCGACTTCAACACTAAAAAGTTGAAAATAATTAACATTTAATATAATTTAAATACTGCCTTAACTGATAGGTTTATAGTCGGTGCCAAATCAATTTATTTCTTACGTATTAAATAGTAAGAGTTAATTGCTCTTTATTTATTTATTACTCGTTACATATCTTAAACTTTGAAGTAGGCATATCATTGCATTAATTTTCTCGTATTAATTTAAGTGTTAGAAATATTATTATGTATTTGTTTTAAGGCCTGACTTGGCAATGTGCTTGATGTGATAAAGCGCTAGGCCTGTAAAATATGTCCAACTTAAAACCTCAAGTACTACTTGACACGATAGAAGAAGAAAAAGGGGATTACCTACAAGAGTTCTGCTCACATGTGATGGTCTGTATCTGCTTAATCACATAGGTACCTACTTACGCAAGACATAAAACTGTCGCAAGAAGACCTCCAGCTGTACGCTAGGATAACATTTTTATAAGGACAAAGAGCATTAACCTTTTGCTCGCCCAACCTTAATCGCATTCCCGTGTCCTCCACGCCACGGCTCAAAATCAACAAAAAATCATACGAAAAGTATAGATCTGCCAAAAGTCGATAAACCTAATAATAACGCGGCGACCAGTTTTTTCTGTTTTTTGAAGGAATAAGTGAATACTAAAAATCTGGGGAGTTTTATTTAATCTTGTGTCATGCACGACTCTTTGTACTTAGTACCTAAATAAAAACAAAATATTGAAAATTAAATACTGGTAACACACAACACTACTCTTTATAGTGATGATGTCATGGTCTCGACTGGAAGACCACGGCGCAACAAGCTCTCCTTTTTTGTCTTTCCATAAAGATGTACTAGAGTTACACGTAATGTATCGTTTGAATCGATAAAAAACTTTTTAGATAGATTTTCTGGAGTAAGCCAAGTTATGTCCACGACGGAAGATTAGGAATAGTTACTCTCTTAATTTTGTAATAAAATTATATATCTTTAAATGTGAATATATGTAATTGCTTAATCATCTTTTGAATAACGAGGAAGGTTGGTATTAAGACTTTACCAATAACAATATTTTACTAACTCCTCTTACGTGTAAAGGATTTTAATGCCGTTTCTACCATTATTATGCCTATTTTTTTGAATAGATTTTTAATAAAGATCCTAACTACTTATCTACTGCTTAAATTTAGGAAACGTTTTTTTTAAGTTATTTGAAATAATATAGCTAGCGTGTTTTGAGTTACTTAAGTAATTTTACGCATTACCAACCATTGAAGAGTGAAAATAATAGAACAATCATTAATTAATTCGTAGATATGAAATAAATCCCAGGTAGGTATGTACGTATGTGATATTCTAGAATACAATATACCTACTTAGTTATGTTGGTACTTATTTTTATACAAATTCGTTCTGCATCTAGTTTTTGAGAAAAATATTAACAAACACATATACCTGCATACCTGTTATCTTCTCACATATTATATATATATATATATATATATATATATATATATATATATATATATATATATACAGCGTGTCCCAAAAGGTTACGTAGCTGGGAAGGGGGGTGGTAGGGATGGTCACAAGGGTCCCCAGAAAAATAATAAAAAAAATCCCCTCTGGATATTTCATTAAAAAAAAACCATTTTTTTTAAATCTAAAAATTTTACACCTTGTTACCCTATATTGCTTACTGTACCTACAGATATTGCTTTATTTGAAAAAAAAAACCTGTTATGTAATCGTCAATAACCCTTTATCAAATTGAAATAAAAAAAACTATAGGTACATATCTAACCAAGTTTTAAAGAAAATTAAGTTCTTGTCCAGTCAAGGACTTAGTAATTACGACTTCACTCAACTTCTTGCAAGCGTACTGAAAAAAAAATGTACTACGCAACTCCGGCGAGTAAGTTAAAAAAATAGGTAATTTTATTGCAATTCCAAAATGGTATAACACTTATTTGAAAAAATCATACTAGGACATTTAAAAATATTTTTCGGGAACGATACTCCTGCAAAAATAAAAATATCAAAAAACAATAGTCTCAAATTCGTACGCAAATACATTTTTAAATGTCTATTCTGTTGCTTTGATGTTACTGCCCGGTATAATTCTCAAGATTGGAGTACAGACATACCTCAAACATTCGAATAAGGCTAGATTAAGTTTTTCCATATGCCAGGGAAAATAATCTTTACTGCATTTACTCAAGTAAACGAAAGATGTAAAGGATCAAGCTTCACCTTGTCTGGTCTGTACAAAAGCAAAGGTTGATAGATTTGATTAGCTTATCTAACTGGTCTCTTACCTAAAAGTGGCTTATTAACTAATACTTTCAGCTCATCCCTAAAATAGTTTTGGTAATATTCATTATAATTTCAGTATAGGCCATAGACATCTATTACCCTGTCTAAGACTAGGTAAGCTGTGATAACAAATAAAAAGCGTGGTAAAAATAAATCCTATTTCCATACAAAAAAAGTTCGGTTAGTTAGTTTCAAAACGGCCACAGCTTACTCGACATTACAGTTGCGATTTTAAATGAAACTCGAAAGAAAACAAAATTATAATTTATTATTTTAATAAAATGCTCGAAATGTCTACCACCAACATAAATACATGCCCTGCGTCGTTTTAAAAATGAGCATCATAAATGAACTCAAGTCAACCAAGTCCTTGATGGGTTTTTCATAAACTTTTTTATTTTTTATTAAACGAGCAAACGAGCATGCGAGGCACCTGATGGTAAGTGATCACCGCCGCCCATAACTACCCGCAACACTGTGGGTGTTGGGGGTGTGTTGCTGAGCCTTCAAGGTGGGAATACACTCTCGACTTGAAGAGCCGCATGTTGTAGGTAGCCAGGAATACCGCTGCAGGAAGTTCATTCCACATCTGCGTAGTGCGCGGCAAAAAATTCCGCCTGACACTCACGGTGGTACGCACAAATGATGCGCAAATCAAGCTCCATATTTTTACAACTTACCCGTTGATCTAGCCTAGACTGTACTTGAATGTTTGAAGTATGTTTGTACACCAATCTTGAGAATTATACCGGGCAGTAACATCAAAGCAACATAATAGACATTTAAAAATGTATTTGCGTACGAATTTGAGACTATTGTTTTTTGATATTTTTATTTTTGCAGGAGTATTGTTCCCGAAAAATATTTTTAAATGTCCTCGTATAAATTTTTCAAATAAGTGTTATACTATTTTGGAATCGCAATAAAATTACCTATTTTTTTAACTTACTTGCCGGAGTTGCGTAGTACGTTTTTTTTTTCAGTACGCTTGGAAGAAGTTGAGTGAAGTCGTAATTACTAAGTCCTTGACTGGGCAAGAACTTAATTTTCTTTAAAACTTGGTTAGATATGTATAGTTTTTTTTATTTCAATTTGATAAAGGGTTATTGTAGATTACATAACAGGTTTTTTTTTTCAAATACAGCTATTTCTGTAGGTACAATAAGCAAAATAGGGTAACAAGGTGTAAAATTTTTAGTTTTTAAAAAAATGTATTTTTTTTATTGAAATATCCAGAGGGGAATTTTTTTATTATTTTTCTGGTGACCCTTGTGACCACCCCTACCACCCCCCTTCCCAGCTACGTAACCTTTTGGGACACCCTGTATATATTATAAATAGGTAGCAAACGAGCATGCGGGTCACCTGATAATAAGTGATCACCGTCACCCATCACTACTCTCAACACTGTAGGTGTTGGGGGTGTGTTGCTGACCTTTAAGATAATATATAATTAAATAAATAAAATTGGGCACCGGATACCGCACTCACCGAACGAAACGCAGTAACATCGTCCCTACTTCACGTCCGTTTTCTGTGCGACGGTGGTATTTCACCGGTCGAGTCAGCCCAGCAATCGCTGCAGACAGAGCCCACGGCTAGACTCTACCACTCCAGAAAATGTATATATTATGTACTTAATAACAATTCTTACTGAAAGGTCGTTAAGAACTAGATATTTTTAAATTATAAAGAATATCTAAACACTGCTCGAGGTGCTACTTAAACATCTTTAGAGTGATCTTGTTTTTCTTGTTAACTAGGTAGGTGGGTAGGTACCTACTCCAAAACAAGAAACAACAAAATGTAAATACCTGCCTAGGTTATTAGCGAAATAATTAATGATTGCAAAAGCTGCAAGGAATCAGTGTGTTATTTTAGTACAAGATTTATCAAAACAATTGTCGACCCAAATGTAGGATTTTTTTTATTAGGTAGGTACAGTAATTTGCAAAAGTCCATACAGAGTTGCCAAATATTATCGCATCCAGTGGTCGTTTTTACACACACACTGACAAAAATAAACTAATATTTGACTACTACTTCTTAATATCAACCTTAACGTGCCAGTCTTAAAGCTCAATAAATTTTTGTAAACTATTATGGTGGTTAAAACATTTTCTTAAATACGATGATGTTTTTTTCGGATCTACCTGTGTAGGTTGTCTACGCGACAATATTGATACTAATTGTTACGAATAATTCTCAACCTTCATCTATCAGATGTTGTCTTAAGTTTCAGGTGCAGTTTTATTAATTGTAGTTTATATATGTCGTTTATTTATTGATATTTACGTTTATGTATGTCTCTCATGATAGTGTTATATTCCTAACATGTTGTTTTATTGAAATAGCAATAATGTTTATTACAAAACTTAGCCTTTCGCGGTACAGCATTAGCGGTCTCGAAAAAAAGACTTTGGCGTGACGAACTAGGTATTTGCTTACATAAAAACAATGTATTTTATTTCAATACTAGTAGCCGCCCGCGACTCCGTTCGCGTGGAAGTAGGTTTCCCGTGGGAATGAAAGGTTTTTCCGCGGTAAAAAGTACCCTATATGTTATTCTGATGAATAAACCTATATTACTGCAAAGTTTAAAATAGTTTTTACGTGAAAGAGTAACAAACTACCATACATCCATACATAATCACAATCTTTCACGTTAATTATATTATTAGGATTTAAAAAAGTGCCATGCCATTTTCCGCCGGTTAATTAGGAATTTAAAAAAATTACATATACCTATTGAGCCTATTGATATTTGAGTATTTTGTATGATCAATCACTATCACTAAGATATCCTACACACTAAGTTACTCGACATAACATTATTAATTCACAAATCTGCGGATAAACTTCCATTTTAAGAAAGTTCCTTTATAATCACTACGAAGTCGCTTTCTCTGTCTGTGCCTATGATTTTTAATATCATTGTATAGAGAAAGGGATTTTACTCCGAATTTTACGCGTGCGAAGCTGCGGGCAAAAGCTAGTATGTAATATGTTAAGCTATGTTTAATAAGCTGAGTCCACTTAATTATCTGCCGTAATAGTGGAGTACTGTATAAAAAATCCAAATTTAAAACACAACTTTGAAACGAAAGAGTAGACAAATATAATCAGAAAGCTTCAAACTGATAAGCTATCGGGAGTTATACGCGTTTTTGTGAGTCAAGCATAAAAGATGGACGTATGCTTTCGTGGGATATTTTTTTATATATGATGTTATGCTATTATATTTAGACATTAAAAACTTTTTTTAATGTACGCACCTGCACCCAGAAACATACCTACTGAACTTGTATTATATGTAATAAAAGGGAAACCTGTTAATATTTCCTTTGTAATATCGCTGTTGGTTTTCTAATAAATAAATAAATATATAATTTTAAGGAGGACATTTCCGTCATACATGATTTCTGTGTAGCTTTAACCATTAAGGTTGCACACGCGACGGAGTCTTAAAAAATGGAGTAACTTCTCCCGTTTTCCCAACATTTCCCTTCACTTTTCTGCTCCTATTGATTGTAGCGTGATGAAAAGTATCCTATAACCTGCCCAGGAGTATGCAGAATACTTGTACCAAGTTTCGTTAAACTCCGTCCAGTAGTTTTTGTTTCTATAACGATCAAACAGACAGACAGACAGACAGACAAAACATTTTCTGACTGCATTTTTGGCATCAGTATCGATCCCTAATCACCCCCTGATAGATATTTTGGAAATATATTTCATGTACAGAATTGACCTCTCTACAGATTTATTATTATATTATATTATTAAGATATAGATTTCTCAGATCTTATAGCTCAAAGAGACTTATTTTTATACTCTTATTTCGATAGCAGTTTTCAGTTTTTAAACACATTTAATTCCCGTGAGCCCGAAAGAGCTTGTCTGGTATAGGAGACTGAGGCGTTCAAAAGGTTAATTGATGAAATTATCTTTAAATACCTTATTTAATAGGATTAGTTTGTTTATATTTAAATTTGAACCGAAGAAAACGCGTTTAAAGTAGGAAAATATTTTGTTTATGATCCGTGAATAAGATGACAAAAGAATGTTTACAAATGCATGCATTTCATTCTTACCTTTCTGTATGAAAAAGAAAACAACTTTCGTTTCCTATTAACATGTAAGATGTTGACTTTAGGAGGTTAGTCTCATACAATGAAATTATCTGATTGATGTGGTCTTACATTTAAAACCTTCTTTTTTTGCTGGCCGGCGCTTTTAGTTTTGGGCCAAAGTTTATATGGACCGTGAATGGTCTTTTTTATTAAGCAACAAGTGACATCAAACAATCAATTTTGTATTTATTTGATTTATTAATTAGTCCTTCGAGTCTCACCGATTAGTCAAACACATTTTATCAATAGTCTATCGATGGCATATCGATGGTGTAGTACGTACGTTTTAAAACTACCTACCTACTTACTTAGCATTTCGAGCAACACAAGTAGGTAACTAGAACTGGATATCGATGGAATTTTATTCTAGAATGTTTCTAATACCAATAATTAATACCTAACCTAGCAATATTAATAAAAAATAAAATAAATATATGTGTAATATTTTAAGAAACAGAGTATACCGAAATACCGAAGTACAAGGCGACATCTATGAACGCCATTACAAAACTTGATTTTGTTATAAAATGAAGAATTTTTTAATTTTAACTTAGAATTATGTTATTTAGATAGCTTTTGCTACTTGAACACCAAACAAATTAAATCTATCATATTCGAAAGGAAAATTTTCATCTTATTCATTTTTCAAAATGCTTATATTTCAATCGCTACTTGTAGCGCCATCTTTTGTGCATTTAAGAAACTATCGATTCTTTGCTTCGGGATGAGACCCCATGGCTCAGAGATCCAACACTTCGGAGTATGGTCGGCGTAAGCTGGTCAGTGGTCGCTGTCAAAACTTAAATTTACGCAATAACTGTTAATATCGCGCTAAAAGTAATCGGAACGGTTGTAAGCCATTTGAGCGTTCACAGTTCCGTAAGCGGTTACGGAACGCACTAGTTTTTGTTCATTCATCGAAATTAACGAAACAAGTGTCACCCTTTGCCTTTTCCATTATGGAATAAATGAAACAAAAAAAGAAACAAGTGTCAGATGTGTCAGATTAATGACATTTGTTTTTGTTTATAATAATGGTACATTAATTTTGTTCCTTTTGAATAGTGTTAAAGTTAATAACTTGGCAAATAGATAATTCAGATAAAACGTACTGTGAGTAGTAAAACGTAAGAGATGGATATTCCTGATGTTTTATCTTTTGGTAATTCACATCTTGAGCCTGATTCCAAGGATGGGTAATATTCTGTTTTTTATTATTTATTATTCACTTGCCTATCTCGGTAAAGAGATTTGCGTTGTCATGGCTTTTTTCTAATTTTGCAGGAATCTTCGTGGTAACGTGGAGTTACAGGAACATGTGATTGATAACTATCCAAAACCAAATTTACCTAACATAAATGTTCCTGAGCATATAATAATATGCTTGGACATTTGCTATGACGACCAAAACGCCTTGTATAGATTGGGAGATGGAACTACATTTACACCAATTAATATGATGAAGAGGGTGTTAGATTTCTTTATACACTCAAAACATGCTGTAAATAAAAGAACACAATTTGCATTACTTGTATTGAAAGATAGTGAAGCTGTGTGGATTCATAATTTTACTAATAATGTGAAAGATATTATAACTGCTATTGACCATCTCAAAGTGGAAGAGAGGAATTCAGAAAGTTTTGATTTTAATCAAGTGTTTCAACTTCTTCAACAAACCATAGAAATTGAAGATTGCAAGCAGGGAGACACTGTACTCCCCCCCGCCTATATAATTCGAATGATTGTGTTATTTGGAAGATCAAATTGCATGCCACATATCCCACATGATGATGAATATTTTATTTTTTTGAAAAAGCATCATTATTTTTATATTGATATTTTGTTTGCACACGAGGAAGATTGTGCATTATACAAATGTGAAGAGATATATGACAACCTGCAGGATCTGGATGATGGATATTCTTATGTATTTGAGGTGTCCAAAAACCCTACTAAAATGCATGATAATATCGCAAAGTTATTGGCACATCCCCTTCAGAGACCTTTACAGAAAAATACTAATTACAACTTTGGAATAAGATACTAGCCCATTTTTTAAAAACAGTACATTCCAACCATATGTATCTACATAATGTTTTAGTGTCTAATCTATCAATATTTGTAACAAAGATCTTGATTTGGCAAAAAACACTAAAAGCATCTAAGTATTTTTTATAAATTCTTGAATATGCCTCAACTTCAAATAGGTACTCAATTCACAATCCAACAGCAAGCAAAATCACTTGCGTTGAGTTAATGTAAGAAAGATACAATTGTTTTAAGTTAATATTGTAATAAAATGTTGATTCATATACTTTGATTTTGCTTTTATTGCATTCACATTTCATTTTATTCAGACTAATTTGGTGTGCTTAAAATAAATAATGATAAAGAAAGAAAGGTTTAAAATTGGGTTAGGGATGTGAGGTTAACAGAGAAAAGACTATTTTATTTAACTAATATAGGTTAACGTGCGAGCAGTCAGTTTTCTATGCAGACAAACAAAAAACATACCTTTAATTTTTATAGTTTATTTCAGCACTTAAAATGGGGTTATGTTTGGTACAAAAAAGATCTTAAAGATTTACAAATATTCTTGTCTAAATTAATTATTTATGCACTTTAAGATTGACATGGTTCATAAAATGGGATCATTAGGAAGTCAAACAAAATAGATATTAGTAAAGAACTACTTCAAGTAGAATATATTGATACAATACATTGTATATACCCATATTTCATAAGCAGAGTTCTAAACTTTTGCACCACCAATAATCCCCATTTTTGACTAATTTCTATGTAAATGATACTATACTTCGGGCACAGCCAACTTTTAATTCCATACTTATCCAATATAATGATTATTTTTATAATACTTTTATTGGCTTAATTAAAGAAATGATATCAATTGGTTATATGAGTTGCTGAATAATTACATATGAAAGCTTGGAAGCAAAGCAAAAAACAGTTTTACTCCCTAACACATTGACTTACAAATTCATTTATACACAAGCTATTTAAATACAAATCTTAAAATTAGACAAGAATTTAAAGCATATGTATAATTATTAAGTTAACCACTCATACACCCTTTATAATTCTTCATAAGGCTAGGTAGGGTATCATAAAAACCAATAATATTCGGAAAATAATTATGGTGATAATTATTTTGGGATTATTAAATAAAATGAAAAATCTGTTTAGAGAGATAAAAGACACAATTTAAAAATAATAATAAAAAAAACATAAAATATGTAAATAATAGAAAAATAAATATAAATTAAGCTCTTTATCTACAAGATTTGTTGAAACTAAGATATACGAAAATAAAAGTTGGACAGATCAAGGTTTTTTTGATTTTAATACAAGAGAAATAAACATCTGTAAAAAATATGCACAAACCAAATAAGAGCTATGGACGAACTTCCGCGATCATAAATTGACATATCATACACTCGTTTTCATATCATAAACCATTTTCTTTTTAAGAGCAAACTGGAGTATTAAGAGTCAATCTATAAAACATACCATCTCTTTCGTGTGTGAGTTGACATCCAAGAACAACTTAGTTTTCCAACAGGATTTGTATTTGTTTAGCCCGTCCATAACTCACACTCTATCAAAGATAAACCAATGAAAAAATTCAATTAGGTCATACTAATTGATGATTATTCTATAGAAAAATCAGTATTTTGCCGAGCTCACACTTTAGTAGAACTCACACTGTACCTTTACACACTTTATCTATATTTGAGATCCTAAAATCTATGATTGACTATTGATGCCTAAAATTTGACACAGAGTGAACAAATAAATAATCTTCAAATATCAGTCTCAACACTTAAAAATATTTACAAATTAAATAAAATTCGGATCAAATAAACGAGATGTACAAAAACTTCAACCTGAAATAAAAAGCAGGCAAATAAGCCATCAACAAATTCGTGCATTGAATAAGTTTACGCCAAATTAAGGCAAATGATGCAGCCACATCACATAGTTCATAAAATCGAGTATTTATCAGATATCAAAATTACTTTCTAATACAGAAACGCCAGTGAACAATCACAATAAATGAAAGCAACTCACATAAAGGAAGACAGGACTAGACCTAAATGGAACTGTTAATATTATTTTAGCGTCTGATGATTTAATTGTGTTGGCAATCAATGGAATGTATTTATCAGTACATATCAGTCTTATGACACTTTTTCTCCAAAACCAAATATTTTTTTCTCTTTTAAAAATCTTCAAGATCTTTAAAAATATATAATCGTAAATTTAGGTGAAATTAAAAGATTTGAACCACGCATAAAGGAAATTGATTGCCTCAATATCATGTAGGCCAAAAATTTTACACCTTATTGGTGAGCTACTTACATAGTGATTTCATAATATAATTTATATCTTCAAATGTTAACTCTATATTGCATCCCATTCATATTTATTTGATACAAAAGTGTTATATTTAGTATGGGACTAATTTAAGATTTTTCAAAAACTAGATATAAATATTTACAAAGTGGCTTCTTCCACATTGTTATCAAATTCTTTTTCAATGCTTAATACATTTTAGTCAGTAGATGTAGAAAAGAAATGTATTGATCTACAAAACCTAGGTTAAATCTAAGGGTTACAAAGAGTTCAGTTGTGTTGTGATTTTGTTAATTTTGTGACCAACATTCCACACACTATTTGACAATCAGATTAAAAGTTACTAAAATAAGTCGGTGTACTTCATATTTACGTGCTACATTTATTAAAGTCGAGCGAGCTGCCCTAAATTTACTGGCCAGTCACATATTTATTTTGGTAGCTAATTCAAGAACATCTGATGGACTAGTATCGGTTAAATATTACATGAAAGCCTCTGTAGACTTCGCTGCGTAGCCGAGTGTGATACATTATTATGGCTTCATTTTGGAACACAATAATTATCTGCCAGCAAATAAAATGTACACTACACTGTGGCATCACTTTGAGCGAATTTCACCGCGTCCCTGTCGATCTAGTTAGCACGGGCACTGAATCATAAGTGGAGTTGATGAATCATAATCACAGAAGTGGTTGTTTGTTAGTAAGTCTAGGAGAGGCATGCGGCGAGGAGGGGGGCGCGGCGCGGTCAGGGCGGGGGGCGCGCGGGGGGCGGCGTGGGGGACTCCGCGCCCGGGCCCGCCCCCGCCGCCGCCGCGCCCGCCCCCGCCCCCGCCCCCGCGCGGCCCCGCAGCGACCACACGTACGTGCGGTAGCGTTTTATCTGCAACAAACAATAGCATGACTTACAGAAACAACCAAATTGAAAGCAGGTATAAGACTGATTTTAACCTAACATAAAATAACAATACTATATTAGCGATTTTCTTCTTTGAAATCTTTTTTTTTTTAATTCGTTTATAAATTTGGCATACAAAACCAAAATACTTTTGAAACACAGCATATGAGAGGATACAAATAAATTATGATCTAAAAAGTAGTTCTTTATTTAATTGCAAAATTATTTTATTTCAAAAGAGACATCATGTACAGTAATAGTAGTTACCTCGTATATAAGATACTGTTCTTTTTCCCGCGCGTGCGTGGACTGCGTTGCTAACAATTCCTCTTCTAATTTAGCGAGTCGTTGCTCGTGATCTGCTAGTTGCTCCCTCTGGAAATATTAAAGGTAGTAAACTAATATTTAGCATTTAAAAATGCCATAATCGACCTTTCAAAATCTTTAAGAAACAATAGGGGATTAAAGTTTTGTAAGAAGCTCGCCTTTATAGTAGAATGTTCATGATACTATAAAATTATGCATTGAAAAGAATAATTTATTTCTGCGATTCATGTCATTTAAACAGCATAACTAAAATATGTGTTGTCTCTGACAGAGCCAAGAGTTGTTGCAGCTAATGTGCGATTGTAAATCTATAACTTCCACATTTATAAACTAGTAGGACAAGTAGTACTGATAGGACAAGTTGTACTGATAGGGCAAGTAGTACTAATAGGGCAAGTAGTATTGATAGGGCAAGTAGTACTAGTAGGACAAGTGTGTACTGGTAGAAAAAGTGTGTACTGGTAGAAAAAGTGTGTGCTGGTAGGACAAGTGTGTACTGGTATGACAAGTGTGTACTGGTAGGACAAGTAGGACTGGTAGGACAAGTACTACTGGTAGGACAAGTAGGACTGGTAGGACAAGTGTGTACTGGTAGGACAAGTACTACTGGTAAGACTGGTAGGACTGGTAGGACAAGTACTACTGGTAGGACAAGTAGGACTGGTAGGACAAGTAGGACTGGTAGTACAAGTGTGTACGGGTAGGACAATGTGTACTGGTAGGACAAGTAGGAGTGGTGGGACGAGTCCTTACCAAGTTAAGTTTGGTGTGCGTGCAGGGCAGCAGCGGGCGCTGGAACTTGCGGTTGGAGCCCACGGCGCCCGCCAGCGCCGCGGCCGAGCGCAGCGCCACCACCAAGTTCAGCGTGTCCACCCACGACGACAGCTCCTTGGAGTCGCTGGAACATTATATACAACTAGTGGTCGCGTGGAAGTCGGTTTCCCGTGGGAATGACAAGTTTCCCCTATACAATTTTGGTGTTTCTATACCAATAGGGATGACTGAGAGTGTTGTAAACGAAAGAGTAGACAAATATAATGAGAAAGCTTCGAACTGCTAAGCTATCGGGAGTTACACGTGTTATTGTGAGTCAACCATAAAAGATAGACATATGCTGTTGTGGGATATCCCTACTAATATTATAAATGCGAAAGTAACTCTGTCTGTCTGTCGGTCTGTCTGTCTGTCTGTCTGTTACGCTTTCTAGCCTAAACCACTGAACCGATTGTGATGAAATTTGGTATGGAGAAAGAACTGAACTTGGGAAAGGACATAGGGTACCTACTTTTTACCGCGGGAAAATTTCTCATTCCCACGGGAAACTGACTTCAACGCGAACGGAGTCGCGGGCGGCCACTAGTTTTTTATATAGTTTTAAGGAGAAAATTTCCATGATACATGATTTCTGTGTAGCTTTAACCATTAACACGCGGCGGAAGCTAAAAAATGTACTAACTTCTCCCGTTTTCCCAACATTTCCCTTCCCTGCTCTAATCCTATTGATTGTAGCGTGATGAAAAGTATACTATAACCAGCTCAGGAGTATGAAAAATAGTTGTACCAAGTTTCGTTAAAATCCGTCGAGTAGTTTTTGTTTCTATATTGGTTTTACAGACAGACAGAAAGACCAAATTTTTACTGATTGCATTTTTGGCATCAGTATCGATCCCTAATCACCCCCTAATAGTTATTTTGGAAATATATTTAATGTACAAAATTGACCTTTACAGATTTGTTATAGGTAGGTATATAGATTAGAGTTAGACTATTAATTATACACGAGGGTTTTAGTCACGGAAAAAAAGAGATGTGAATCCAAGTGATTGTTAGCAAAAAAGCCTTAATAAAATAATATTTGGTGCGAACTCCTTGGTTTACAGACATTAGTGTCGATTCAATTTGATAGTGATAATGTATCAAAGACTCAAATTTATTACTTTAGTTTCAGCCAACCTGAAATTTGCGTATAAAGTAAGACCCGGCGCTTTCAGTGCAGTTTAACAATGATCTGGACTAAGCTCAGTAAAATTAATATAATAATCTTATCTATTGATGAGTGTTTTAAGAGACAATGGCCCCGATTTCGAAAACACTCTCTAAAACTAAATTAAAAATATCACTGTCACTTTCCCATGCTTTGTATTAAAAAAAAGACAGGTACATTGGTCTCACTAAATTTAGTCCACATCATTGTAAAATTCAACGAAATGCGCTGAGGACTAGCCTAAAATTGCTTTCACTGTCATAGTACACGTAAATTTTAGTTTGACAGGACTAAAATTATTACCTGTCTCTGTCTTATACTATTGATGAGTAAGGGACAGCGATAGTTTTAATTTATAGTCTATTCGCGTTAAGAAAATAGTGACAACTACAGGATAAGGGTGTATTCACAGTGGAGTAAAAGTACGAAAGAAAAATAATAATTTTATAAACAGTATTTTCGGACATGCCGCATGCACTTGCTGTTTCTATGACTATGCTCTCCACAGTTGCATTTAAATCACACAATTTAAAGTACTTATAAACATTGTAAATTATGTGTCTCTCTCCACTATGGATTATTGATCCACTTTTATTCTTTGGAATTGGGGATTATTCATTTTTTCAAAATGTATCGCTGGACAAGTCATGCAAAATCCACAACCGTTTTCTTCGAAGGTCAAACTTCAACTGGTCACTGTGAACTCGACTTTTTAATTTCTAGCATTTTAATTGGCTGGGGGTCGTGGCCAGGCCGGCTGACAACGATCACTCACTATTTTCTTAACGCGAATAGGCTATAGTTTAGAGAGTGTAGTCAGAATCGGGGCCAATTTATCATATCATGTATTTGTAGAACACCATTACGTATTAGTTAAAAGAATACATACCTAGTTTGAAATAAATACTCTGCTTGGTCGGCGGTTTGCAACCGAAACACGTGCTGCTTTTTTGTGTAGTCTGTCGCCTTAGTGGCTAGCGCGTGGTGGATTCTAAAACAATACATATACATTGGTGGATTATACATAGAATTTGTATGGGTAGTGGTCATTTTCTACAAGCAAACTAATAGTCTTTTTTAATATTTTATGAAAAAAAAACAAATAATTTTTTTTTTGGTAGTATGTACAGACACAGACAGAGTGATCTGACCAGCATGATTTTGAAACACGAATGTAAACTTTGCAAAGAAATTTTTCCGTGCGTAATTTGTCGAACAACCGGAACATACGGAGTGTATTAAAATATTAGTCGAACAAATGACGCACAGAAATATTCCTAAACTAAGTTCATAAGAAAGCTTACCGTATAGTGTTATGCACGCTGTATCCGATTTGGTTTTGTCTAAACCCGTGTTCGTCTTTATGTAGATACAGAACTAAATCCCGCAGCGTGCAGTAGAACATCTTCCAGCCGCGGCGGCCGAACGGAGCTGCAATGGCAAACAATCAAGTAAACACCATATTAGAATAATATAAAGTTTATTTTTTGCATCCCAATTATCAACGTTAAGGCAAAACCTTGGGATAGGCCTCGCTTCCCGGCGTGGAAACGAAGTGGACGAGTGACGTCGAAGGGGCAGGAGAATTTCACAATCGTCCCCACCGCGGTCACAAACCACCACCGTCAGAGGCACCTAGTCTACTGGGATTTCACAATCGTAAACGTATCCGTCCCATCCAAGTACGAACGAACTTGGTGGAATGCCTTACAATTTAATGAAATCAACTGTCAATCTTGACAGCTCAACTAGACGTCGAAGCAAGTCCCGGTAAGATTCTAACGGCCGAAACCAATATTCTACTAACCTTTGACGCCTTGTTATTTGTGTAACTATGGTAACTATTATCCATGTTTTTGCGTCCCAATAAACTATGGTAGATAGATGTTTATATGGAAATGACAGAAACACGTCACAAAAAACAAAACTAGCAGTTTCCAATTACCAAGGTTTAAACTATAGTAGAATATTGGTTTCGGCTGTAAGTCGATAATCGCGACCACCCGAAATATCGTTAGAAAGCCGTGAGTCTCGGTACCAATTTCACAATTTCGATATGGTAAACGATAGGCCGGTCCCACGACTCCACCACAAATGCAAGGACAGAGCGCCGCGGTGTTTTAGTGCGTAGTCTCCTAGACGAAACATCAAAAAGATCCCTGTTTTACCTAGGCGAGCCATCAAAAAGGTCCCTGTTTTACCTAGGCGAGCCATCAAAAAGGTCCCTGTTTTACCTAGGCGAGCCATCAAAAAGGTCCCTGTTTTACCTAGGCGAGCCATCAAAAAGGTCCCTGTTTTACCTAGGCGAGCCATCAAAAAGGTCCTTGTTTTACCTAGGCGAGCCATCAAAAAGATCCCTGCTTTCAAAGTACTCACTCTTCTTCCCGTTGGGGTCGGTGCAGCACTTCCTCATGACGTATCCCTTCTTGTACTCCACGGCGGTGGTGTGGTCCGGCACGTCCAGGAACGGATTCCCGGACGAGGACCGGGACTCGGGGGCGGCGGCGGGAACACTCTCGCCGTCACTGGGAATGTTATATTTGAACGTGAATATTGGTAGCTGCGGCGTGACAGGAGAGATTAAAACAGGCAATAGAGCAACACGGTTAGGGGGAATACAATTTTAGAAACATGATAAAGCTCTATTTTATTAAAGGAATATTTGTTAAGCGCTGAACATGAATGCAATTAGTTGAACTGTGAGGAACGATAAAGAAGTAGGCATAACTTTACTCCCTGGTGAGCTCAAATTTGTCACCAAAGTCTAACTTCGAACTAATACTTAACAAACTAGCCTTCCAAAGTGTAACATATAGAACGAGTGGTAGAGTCTAGCTGTAGGCTCTGTCTGCAGCGATTACTGGGCTGACTCGACCGGTGAAATACCACCGTCGCACAGAAAACCGACGTGAAGTACGGACGATGTTCCTGCGTTTCGTTCGGTGAGTGCGGCATCCGGTGCCCAATTTTCTCAAAGGCTCAGCAACACACCCGCAACACCTAGTGTTGCGGGTAGTCATGGGCGGCGGTGATCACTTACCATCAGGTGACCCGCTCGTTTGCTACCTATATCAAAAACAAACTCACAGCGCCCACTGCAGCGGCTCGCCGCGGATGGCGTGGTACAGCTGCTTCAGCGTGTCGCGCGGGTAGTTGTCGCCGTCGTTGAGCTGCGTCTGCTGTCTATGAACCCCGCGTCATTATAACACACAACTCACAGCGCCCACTGCAGCGGCTCGCCGCGGATGGCGTGGTACAGCTGCTTCAGCGTGTCGCGCGGGTAGTTGTCGCCGTCGTTGAGCTGCGTCTGCTGTCTATGAACCCCGCGTCATTATAACACACAACTCACAGCGCCCACTGCAGCGGCTCGCCGCGGATGGCGTGGTACAGCTGCTTCAGCGTGTCGCGCGGGTAGTTGTCGCCGTCGTTGAGCTGCGTCTGCTGTCTATGAACCCCGCGTCATTATAACACACAACTCACAGCGCCCACTGCAGCGGCTCGCCGCGGATGGCGTGGTACAGCTGCTTCAGCGTGTCGCGCGGGTAGTTGTCGCCGTCGTTGAGCTGCGTCTGCTGTCTATGAACCCCGCGTCATTATAACACACAACTCACAGCGCCCACTGCAGCGGCTCGCCGCGGATGGCGTGGTACAGCTGCTTCAGCGTGTCGCGCGGGTAGTTGTCGCCGTCGTTGAGCTGCGTCTGCTGTCTATGAACCCCGCGTCATTATAACACACAACTCACAGCGCCCACTGCAGCGGCTCGCCGCGGATGGCGTGGTACAGCTGCTTCAGCGTGTCGCGCGGGTAGTTGTCTCCGTCGTTGAGCTGCGTCTGCTGTCTATGAACCCCGCGTCATTATAACACACAACTCACAGCGCCCACTGCAGCGGCTCGCCGCGGATGGCGTGGTACAGCTGCTTCAGCGTGTCGCGCGGGTAGTTGTCGCCGTCGTTGAGCTGCGTCTGCTGTCTATGAACCCCGCGTCATTATAACACACAACTCACAGCGCCCACTGCAGCGGCTCGCCGCGGATGGCGTGGTACAGCTGCTTCAGCGTGTCGCGCGGGTAGTTGTCTCCGTCGTTGAGCTGCGTCTGCTGTCTATGAACCCCGCGTCATTATAACACACAACTCACAGCGCCCACTGCAGCGGCTCGCCGCGGATGGCGTGGTACAGCTGCTTCAGCGTGTCGCGCGGGTAGTTGTCGCCGTCGTTGAGCTGCGTCTGCTGTCTATGAACCCCGCGTCATTATAACACACAACTCACAGCGCCCACTGCAGCGGCTCGCCGCGGATGGCGTGGTACAGCTGCTTCAGCGTGTCGCGCGGGTAGTTGTCGCCGTCGTTGAGCTGCGTCTGCTGTCTATGAACCCCGCGTCATTATAACACACAACTCACAGCGCCCACTGCAGCGGCTCGCCGCGGATGGCGTGGTACAGCTGCTTCAGCGTGTCGCGCGGGTAGTTGTCGCCGTCGTTGAGCTGCGTCTGCTGTCTATGAACCCCGCGTCATTATAACACACAACTCACAGCGCCCACTGCAGCGGCTCGCCGCGGATGGCGTGGTACAGCTGCTTCAGCGTGTCGCGCGGGTAGTTGTCGCCGTCGTTGAGCTGCGTCTGCTGTCTATGAACCCCGCGTCATTATAACACACAACTCACAGCGCCCACTGCAGCGGCTCGCCGCGGATGGCGTGGTACAGCTGCTTCAGCGTGTCGCGCGGGTAGTTGTCGCCGTCGTTGAGCTGCGTCTGCTGTCTATGAACCCCGCGTCATTATAACACACAACTCACAGCGCCCACTGCAGCGGCTCGCCGCGGATGGCGTGGTACAGCTGCTTCAGCGTGTCGCGCGGGTAGTTGTCGCCGTCGTTGAGCTGCGTCTGCTGTCTATGAACCCCGCGTCATTATAACACACAACTCACAGCGCCCACTGCAGCGGCTCGCCGCGGATGGCGTGGTACAGCTGCTTCAGCGTGTCGCGCGGGTAGTTGTCGCCGTCGTTGAGCTGCGTCTGCTGTCTATGAACCCCGCGTCATTATAACACACAACTCACAGCGCCCACTGCAGCGGCTCGCCGCGGATGGCGTGGTACAGCTGCTTCAGCGTGTCGCGCGGGTAGTTGTCGCCGTCGTTGAGCTGCGTCTGCTGTCTATGAACCCCGCGTCATTATAACACACAACTCACAGCGCCCACTGCAGCGGCTCGCCGCGGATGGCGTGGTACAGCTGCTTCAGCGTGTCGCGCGGGTAGTTGTCTCCGTCGTTGAGCTGCGTCTGCTGTCTATGAACCCCGCGTCATTATAACACACAACTCACAGCGCCCACTGCAGCGGCTCGCCGCGGATGGCGTGGTACAGCTGCTTCAGCGTGTCGCGCGGGTAGTTGTCGCCGTCGTTGAGCTGCGTCTGCTGTCTATGAACCCCGCGTCATTATAACACACAACTCACAGCGCCCACTGCAGCGGCTCGCCGCGGATGGCGTGGTACAGCTGCTTCAGCGTGTCGCGCGGGTAGTTGTCGCCGTCGTTGAGCTGCGTCTGCTGTCTATGAACCCCGCGTCATTATAACACACAACTCACAGCGCCCACTGCAGCGGCTCGCCGCGGATGGCGTGGTACAGCTGCTTCAGCGTGTCGCGCGGGTAGTTGTCTCCGTCGTTGAGCTCGGCCAGGTTGTCGATGAACTCCGCGCACGACATCTTGCGGAAGGTGCCGCCCGGCGAGCAGCCGTGCAGGTCCGTGTTCAGCAGCATTATGGCGCAGGTGAGAGTGTGCACTGCGTCTATGGAGACCGAACAAATGTTCAATAAGCATGCTTGCAGTTGAACTATGCAAAAACTGATGTAGATTTCGATTTACAGTTTGTTACGTAATTGAAAAAGAAATTTAAAGATGCAACATTTGGTCGATTACTCGCCTTGGGAAAGCAAAACTCTAGATAGCTCATCAATAACCTATCAATAAGCTTATCATTAAGATTAGAATCACAGTAGCTTAGTTAACTTTCTACAAACAATCACCGCTACCAAGATAACACCATATGTTTCTACAATACAAAGTCATTTTCCTGACAAAAGTTATCCCCAAAGTTGTAACTTTAATTTCCTATAATAGCTTACCTAATTTCCTATAAGGACAGTTTTAAAAGAGAAGAAAAATAAATCTATTACTGCAAAAACGGGATAAACAAAATTTTATAAAAAATAATAAGAAAAATAATGAAGCAAAAACATACAGCTATTGTCCGGCCACCGAGAGAATGCGTTCCTGACACATTGTGTTTGACATAACGAGGTAACTTTGAAAGGCCGTCTACGAAAACAAACAAAAAAAAAGTCGTCTATTTTGACCCTACAAACAAATAATAAGCAATAAAATGATATTAAAACACACTGATTTTAAATTTTATAACTGATGGCTTACTGTAAGGGTAATAATTACTGATAAAATATGTATTTTTAAAAATATAAACAACATCATATTTTCGTAGGGATGTGCTAAAAATATCAGTCAATTTTAAAGTTATCAATCAATTTCTAATAAAAAAGCAGAATAAGTAGCTTGGTTATAAAAACATGATATCGACGTAAATATGGATATGCTTGAAGCATAACTATTGCGGTTAGTGAAAGAAAATAAATCGGCAAATAAATCTGCAGTACGGTCATCGGGTGCTGAGACTTATTCCATATTATTGCCAATACAATGCTTTTGAGTTTCGTTTGTAAAAGGCAGCAGTTGGATTTTCTTGCTAGTTCTTTTCGACCTTGGGCTTAGCTTCAAAATTAACGTTATACAAGTATCTATACTAATATTATAAAGCTGAAGAGTTTGTTTGTTTGTTTGTTTGAACGCACTAATCTCAGGAACTACTGGTTCGAATTTAAAAATTCTTTTTGTGTTGGATAGACCATTTATCGAGGCAGGCTTTAGGCTATATAACATCACGCTGCAACTATTAGGAGCGAAGAAATAATGGAAAATGGGAAAAAAAACGGGGAAAATTATTCATCCTTGAGGGCTTCCGTTGCGTGCGCTGCGAAAGCGGTTCTAGGAACCAAAAATAAGAATAGAGGGACCTTTTTACCGCGGGAAAACTTCGCATTCCCACGGGAAACCGACTTCTACGCGAACGGAGTCGCGAGCGGCCACTAGTCTTTAATCTAATTATTTACGTTCCTACAATAAAACAATACTGTTTCGATTTTGTTTTTTATTATTTTACCTAGATTTTAACTCGTAACAACATAAAACTATTTTTATATTATAAATAAAATATAAATAAGATAAGCAAGTTTTTTTTCTGTTGATTGAAAAATGATTTATCAATGTTGTTTTTTACCCCAACACTAATGGCATGTGTCACAAACGCAATCTCTCGGTGGCCAGACTATAGAATGAAAATTATTGAAAAAGAGCTTATTAAAAATTGTTTAGTTAAAAGAGGACAAAGCCGGTTGAATAAAAAGCAAAATTGGATACCATCATTGAAATCAAAACAAGGAATAACTATTTCAAATAGAAAAGAGATTATAGAAACAGCAACTGAATTCTACGAAGACTTGTACCGACGTAGAGGTCAAGTTACCGAAACCCTCATCATAAGATCAGAAAACGTTATACTGGAAACACCAACATTTATCAACAGCGAAGTCAAGAATGCAATAATTTCCCTTAAGCCTCTTAAAGAGCCCAGGTGAAGACGGAATCACTAATGACGTTTTAAAATGTTTGGTCGAACCCCTTACACCAATTCTAACCAATTTGTTTAATGAAATTCTAGTTAGTGAAACTATACCATCGGAATGGGAGACTTCGGTCATAAACTTGTACAAATTTGGTATTCTACTAATACGATTCACAGAAATGATCAATAATGAGTAGACTACCGTTTTGTTGACATAATCGTAACACGGTTGAAGAGTGTAATACCAAAATATCCAATTACTATAGCGACTGATTTGCAGTAATTGTTTTTTCAAATGCGAATGGTCTAATTTAGTTAGTAGACTACCAAGAGTGTCAAACTATCCAATCGAGATTCATTTGCGACTCTATTGTAAAATATCGGACTTGAGGCCGTGTTAACATAAATGGCGAGTTTTTGAATCATTTTCGATTTGCTGATGTTGCGGATTGAAAATGAATTTAGAAAAAAAACATGTGTGATGACCAACGGACTCATCAAACTAGTAAAAATATCGGAAGATCAAATAGAGTATGTCGATGAGTAATATATCTAGGCCAAAGAATACCATTTAAATAGCGAACAATGGGCGAAGTAGAGCGCAGAATCAAACTAGCCTGGAAACGATACTGGTCATTAACACACATTTAAGTCTAAAATACCTATCTCGCTTAAGAAAAAAGCGTTCGAAACAATAATTTCCCCTACTCTACCTTACGATTGCCAGAGCTGGGCTCTAACAAAAGAAGTTATTGACAAACTCCAAGTCTTTCAGAGAGCAATAGAAAGAAGTATACTGGGGCTGAAACTACAAGATAAGATACGGAACTTGGCAATTAGATCTAATACCAAACTGGTCGATGTTGCGGAATCAGCGTGTAGAACGAAATGGCGCTGGGCAGGTCATGTTACGCGACTAGAAGACGGCCGCTGGAGTGAAGGCGTGCTGCACTGGTGGCCGCGAGACGCACCAGATACAGAAGACTTTGGAAATGCACGGAGGAGGCCTTTGCCCAAACTTGGGTACCCAATAAATAGGAAACAAAACTAATCACTGTCTAAAATGTATTAATCAAATTGTCATGTATTATTAATTATTATTTAATTAATTGTTAGGTTTAAGTAAATTACATTTTTGTTAATTTGTTCAATTATTTTGGGAAATAAATGGCTTTATTATTATGAAAGCTTCCCACTATACCCCCACTTACCCTGCGAGTTGAACGACCCCGGATTACACTCCAGGTACCGCCTGGAGAAGTGCACCAGCACCCGCTCCCGCTCCTGCGTCTCTCCACTGAGCGCGAATCTCTGCAGGAACTGTCGCAAGGCCGCGTCCAGGGTGGCGCCGGAGAACGAGAAGTGACGCACGTACTCCTCGGCCACGGCGCGCGAGAACTCATTACTGGGGGAAATAAATAAATAAATCTCCAGACTGACACACCAACTGTGTGGCCCAAAACTAAGCAAAGCTTGTACTATAGTTACCACACAATGGACTAGGGGAGAACCTAGTTACATGCAGACACGAGACAAAATCGAAATTTTTTTTTTACGAAATTGGCCCGACCCGAATCGAACACGGAACCATCCGCTTAGCAGTCCGGTATATATACCGCTGCACCACAGAGGTCGACAATAACGAAATAAGCTTTGGATTCTGAATTGAGCATTTTGGATTGCTATACAAAGTTCTGTAAGGTCTATATTATTGAAGGGATTTTTGAGTCGATTTCAATGGCCCCGATTCCGATAACACTCTCTAAAACTAAAATAAAAATATCGCTGTCACTTTCTCATGCTTTGTATTAGAACAAGTCAGGTACATTGGTTTCACTAAATTTAGTCCACATCACTGTAAAATTGAAAGAAATGCGCTGCGGACTTGTCAAAAATTGCCTTCGCTGTGTCATAATGCACGCACATTTTAGTTTGACAGGACTAAAATGATTACCTCTCTCTGTCTTATACTATTGATAAGTAAGAGACGGCGATAGTTTTAGTTTAGTTTAGAGAGTGTTTTCAGAATCGGGGCCAATGTAAAGTTATGTTTAGTTTGAAACTCAGTTTTTCTGTTTTACACTTATAAGGTATAAAATAAAGGGAATAATTAATTATAAAAATAAGGGATTCTGACGTGTAAGGAAAACACCGATCGCTTCACTTCGTTATTATACCAATTTTTTGTTACCAATTTGAAATGAAATAAATAAGCATTTTAAAAGGAATTGCGATTGGTGTTTTCTTACGCATCCGAACCTCTTTTTTGGTAACCAATTAAAATACCTTCTAAAAAAACAACAAATTAGTTTTTCCTTTCAACTGAAAACAAATTAAATATGAATTCGTCCGTTACTCTCTCCACTAACTTTTTACTAAGATGCCTGCTGACGTCTGACTTCTTGAACCCGTCGAGCATGTACAGTCTCTTGGCGAGTCGCTCGGCTGAAGGCAGGTCCACAGCCTTGGGGCTGTAGTGGAAGGAATGCAGCGACTCCACGTCCGAGCCCTCGTCGGAGCCCGCGTCCGAACATAACTCCTAGTGGAAACGAAAGGAAATGTACCTATAGGATGTTTGAAGAATACGTATTTAAATATTGCTTTGACTTTTTGCACGTCGCTAAACGATGAAGTATAGAAGTATTCCTTAGTATTTCCGGTTTAAGATTGTTATTAGCTGCCACTATGTCTGTATGTTTTGATTTTATCTTATTTTTTTTTGTTACAGTGTCTTTAAAACTAGAATATTTTTGATCAAATTTGTATTACTTCCAGAGGATTTTAGTTCTAGCATAAATGTTAAGTTAAAAAATGGAATATGAAGACACAATTTTGTATGGACGAAATACTGACACATTTACTGACGAAATACTGATTTCTACGGGTGAAAGATCTTTTAAATCGCCTTACGAACCTCTTTGGAAGCAGAACTTTAAAGAAATATGAAGAAGGTATTTGCAAGCAACTATCACCTATACGAAACTAAAAACTTTAGATTGGTATTTTAGAAATTCCCTCATAAACCCTTTACTGTGAGCCACTCCTCGCCCCGTATCTACTTATATACAAACTGTGTGTCAACCATAAGGATACTAATTTATTATTATTAAAAGGGATATGAATTTGTATTTCATCGATATAAAATCGTGCCTTCCTATTTATCATTTCCTTCTTTTAATCTGAATAACGAAAACAAAACATACAGGTTTTAATACTAAGGGCAAGTTGTATCAAACAGTTGGTTAACGTATCAAAAGAACGTAACTTTTTGACGATTACATCAGATGTTTAACGTACGTCAAATACAAAGCGTTGTTTCGTCACAAAGAACACTGTTCGTTAATGTTATTCGAGTTGCCATTAAAAAGTAAATCATTACTATCATTTAAAAAATATGAAAATAAAACAGAATCCATAGGTATTGATAAAAGCTTTTCATCAAAGATGTCCTTTCAACACGAGAAAAGTTACGTTTACCAGTGGGTGGATGGCTGGTCAACGTAATCGTTAATTTTTAACGTCCGTTAAAGGCTGACATTTGTGAAACAGCCCGTTTTCTAGCTTGACAGGTGGTTAACGCCATTTTTAACGTTGACAGACACGTTAAGTAGTTGTGATGCAACCCGCCCTAAGTGTTCAATAACAAAATATATTTGAAAATAAAATTAAAACAGTTTTGGATGAGAGAAATAAGGCAGAGGAATCCGCTAACTAATTTTGAACTACGCAATAAATTTGAATACGATTTATGTGTAATTTGTTAAATATTTACTTAGATCTGAAATAGCCTACATTTATTGAGGACAATTTATATTCTACGCGAATGAAGCCACAGACAGGCCTTTAAAATAAAACTAAAAGCCATCTTCCACATCAAAAACACCACCACTAACCTGGTACCCCTGATTCTCCGGCAAGTGTCCGTTCTCTTTTCCATTCTGCGCACTATTATTATTATTATTAACACTCTCATTCACTAGTTTGTCCGGTCCCTTCACTTGTATCACTATTCTGTATTCACTGGCGTCGCCGTTGAGCGTGACGTCGCTGCCGTGGTCGGAGGAGGACTTGGCGCGCTTGTGGCACGGCTCGGACACCAGGATGGTGGAGTCCGAGTCGGACGGGTCGGACAGCTCCATGCGCGGCTCGCGCGCCGCCGAGAACACGTCGTCCGCGTCCTGGTAGTCCGGGGAGGACAGGTTGGACACGGCTTCCGAGAGACTCATGTCACCTGGGAAAGTTAACGGTTACTTATAGTTGCGATAGACTCATGTCACCTGGGACAGTAGGAAGTTACTTACAGTTGCAATAGCGTCATCATTTACTTAGAGTTTATATTAAGAGAGATAGAGAATAGTTGGAGCTTAACTAGTCTAATAGTAAACGATTTTATAGATATTTCAGCGTTTAACGACATCCGTAAGACAATAAAGTAAAGAGTAGGTAATATCTTTCAAGTAAGTTGTAATTAAATGCTTTATTCTAATGTTTACACATTAAATACTGATGCACTTATATTTTTTTATTCTACTTAGTATTAATGAAATATAAATAACTTACAAGCGTGTCCGTTGAGTGGCGCGGGAACTCTCGCCCACGAGGACGGCGAGGCTGGACTTGACGATCTATTTGAAACAAGCACTCATTATTAGTATAACATATGTATAGACAAAATGAGTACACATAATTATGTTTATTACTAGCTTTCCCATGAGCGGTTTAACCCGGCTGAATAGATTTTCCATTGGAATTCGGTATTTTCCAGGGTTAGAAATACCTATTGCAGTTGGACTAGGTTATCCTACTAATATTATAAATGTGTAAGTTTGTGAGTACATATGTATGGATGTATGGATGGATGTTTGTTACTCTTCCACGTAAAAACTACTGGACGGATTTGGATGAAACTTTGCAGTAATATAGGTTATACAACAGAATAACACATAGGGTACTTTTAAATAATTTACATTTTATCAATTTCAGTTCCAAAAGCAAAAATAATTTATCTAAATATATTCTTCAGGTTTTCTTTAACAACATTGTTTCAGGGAATAATAAATTCGAAGATTATCTATATTGGTACCTTTGACTGATTCCATCAGATATGGAAGTTGAGTTAGACCGCGATCCGTTACACGCTCGCTCCGAACCGCAAGATACTGGCGCGTTGTAAGTCCATACGATACTAAAAACAAAGAAATAATACTTATTATTAAACAAAATATGTACAATATGATGTAAACTTTGAGAGAATTGTAAATAAATGTTAAGTTCACAAACAACCTTGTAAACATTATTTCAATGTAAAAAAAGGCTTAAAGTTAAACTGGATTTATTAAAATATGTAATAACAAGTCTAAATAATACAATATAATGGTTTACACACAATTTGATAGGAGATTAATGCAGTTGTTATTTATATTGTACAAAAGTTTTAATAAACTATTTTATTTTTAATGTAATTTACGTATCTATAACACTGTCTAAACGAGTTTTTAAGATCAAACTTTTTAAAAATTATTAAAGATTTATTATGAGTCTTATTAAGTCATAAGATCGCCTTCTTAAAAGTCCCTAATATAAACAGATTCCCCTGTAAATTTTTTACATGTTCTTTTTTTCAGACGAACACACCAATTTTGTGGCCCATTAGGTAAGAGCAATAAGCGCTTGTGTTTTAGGTACCAACACAATGGACTAGGGGAGAACCTGGTTACACCCAGACACTAGCCAATTTCGAAAAATCATTTTTACCGGGGATCGAACCCGCACCATCCGCGTTGCAGTCCGGCGTATACACCGCTGCGCCACCGAGTCGTCCACCACTGCTATCAAACTAACCGGTCCTTTTCCGGCGCGTCCCCGGGCCCGCGCGGGTCCAGCAGCGTGTTGAGAGATGACGTCACGTCCTCCTCCATGTCCACCGCCACCGTGCTGAGCGACGACTCCTTCTGGAGGGAGGAAGTGACGTAGAGCAGACCGAGGTAGTGCCAATAAATGTTATGGCGTATGGTATGAACCCTTGTTATGACGTCAAATATTAGACAATTGGTAGATAGATAGATTAACTCTTTATTGCTCACACATATTGGTACAGAGTGGTTTAGACTCTAAACTTTAGTTAGAGGGTAGGAAAAGGCAATTGTTGTTTTAATATTTTCTCGTATTTTTAACGTTTTTTCTCTCCATAAGAACCTTCCTCAGTTTTCACCAAACACAACAAAAAAGGAATTAGCTAAATCGATTCAGCCCTTATCGAGTTTCGGGCTTAGCAAAGGCGATTCATTTTTAGTAACATAGATTTGTACAACGTCCTTTCAGTCAGTTAATTAAAGGCTAGTTAGTTAAAGTCAATAAAAACTATCAGTAGTAAAACTCCCGAATAATACAAATCTAAAAATTAATGTTTTATTGGTGGTTGTCTTTATAATAGCAACTTTGAATTTCGGTTCAGTATATCAGTAGTACTTTGTTGATTTTTTTTTTATAAGAGAACCTAGCAAACTAGCAAGCGGGTCACGTGATGGTAAGTGATCACCGCCGCCCATTTACACCCACAATTACATATGCATTGAGGGTGCGTTGCTGGCCTATAAAAAAATTGGGCACCGAATACCGCACTCACCGAACGAAACGCAGGAACATCGTCCCTACTTCACATCGGTTTTCTGTGCGACGGTGGTATTTCACCGGTCGAGTCAGCCCAGTAATCGCTGCAGACAGAGCCAACAGCTAGACTCTACCACACTCAATTTTAAATTTCGGTTAAGTATATCAGTAGTACTTTGTTGATTCTGTCACTAACAATTTTTTACATGTTTGTTTTGATGATATTTTACCTGTAAATGATCCTCTGACCTCGATGTCCGCACTATGTGTTGTCGCGTGTTATCGGAGCCCGCGGCGCCGCTGCGACCCATCGACATACTGCATATTCTGGAAATACACAACACAAACCCTTAATTAGGATTAAGATACATTGATATCATCAATTCTATTTTTCAAACCATTGTTATTACTACTGTGTTAAAGATTTAACAAAACTTACAGTGATGCAGTATGAAAGGTTTTGAATACGATCCTCGGATAAATGAACAAAAGCCAATTTAAAGTGATAAGTAGAGCAATATAGAGTGTTGGTATATATTCGTTTGTTAGCGGGAGTTAATAGAAACCACGTTATATTTTATTGTGTTATCTACTAGCGAGTGGATTCATAAAGTTGCGATTTAATTTTTACACGTTAGCGAGATCATTAATGTATATCTACAAGCTTTGGTACATGTAAGCGGGAACTTTAATAAACAATAGCCCTAATATCTTCATTTTTTATATCTGTTACGGCTAATACCCGAAGTGCGGCTACACCTAGTTTTAGCCGGTTAGAAGTGTTTCTAATATGGAAAACTGTAAAAAAAATTATACCTATGTATATAAAAACTGGCTTCAATCATGAGTCGACATATAGTGTACATATCCGTACATGTTAGCGCGAAATGATGCAAACAATGAACTAAACGTTACATTAAGGTATATCTACAAGCAGTACAGTGTGCACATCGTACATGTTAGCGCGAAATGATGCAAACAATGAACTAAACGTCATATTACGGTACATCTACAAGCAGTACAGTGTGTTATCGTACATATTAACTAAACGTCATATTTAGGTATATCTACAAGCAGTAAGTGTGTATCGTACATGTTGGCGGGGTCGCCCATGGCGCCGGTGTCGGGCGAGGAGTTGTGTCGCGGCGCGGGCGCGGCGCGGTCGCTGGGGGACGCCGGCGTGGAGTTGTACCTACACCACACAACCATACAGCTGGCACCGAGACTAGTGCAGACGGGCCTTAACCAATAGCGAAGTACCAAGCAGTGGCACTGAGGCTAGTGCAGATGAGCCTTAACCAATACCTTTTTCTTTTTTTTGTAGAGTAGCAATTGTTGCTACTCTTTCGGGCACCTCTAACATGAGTCAGAGCGTTTATGAATCTAATTTTACATTCTTACTATCAATTAAGTAAAAGTTACTGCTTAAAGAGCCTTACGTATGTGTACAAGTTATTACAAATTTCTGTTATAATTTAAGATTTAATACAATTTGTTTTGTTTCACTATTTTGACTAACTTTTTATCATTCTGTTATAACACAGTTTTGAGTTTATATTCTAACAAGATTTGGATTTTACTATAGTTACCATAGTAACCAATATAGTTTACTATAGTAACCAATACCTTATCATCAAGCAGTGGAGGCCATGGGCTTTAGGGATTGGACTAAATTGGCTTACCACACGAGACACGCCTACCGAAGATACGCCCAGATATGCCAACTTAGTCTAGCCTACAGTTTTAAGTTGGTTGCTCAAAATGAGTGGCGGGCTTCTGACATTTATAGGAAGGACATTTTCTACCCTAGCCCCTTCTCTATGTAAGCTCATGGATATGAGGCTAATAGATACTTACTACCGAAAAGGAAATTGAAAAATTTAGCGATTTCTAATAATAAATTTTTTAAAATAGTAAATTTTAAACAATATTGTCAAAGATAAAAGCATTTTATATTTAAGAACTTCAGTGTTAGAAGATAAATACTGGCATGTTGGGTTTAGGTGTTGTTATTCTACACACATAATTTAACAAGGATAACTACATTTCAGGGTCCACGATTCGTGCCAAAAGTTAAACTATATCGTACGTATTATAACCACAATTGTTTCTAAACGTATAATAACGTAAACAAGAAGTTAATGAATACCTGTGATACTGCGTGCGATTGTTCCTCGGCAGGTGGTTCTTATGATGCGGGTGCTCTACTCTAGACAGGTTGAGCATCAGTTCGCCTGTCATCATGTAAGCCTCAAACTTGGGCTGAGAAACGCCTCGTCGATGGCCTCCGTTGCCGCCGTCGGTCAGTAGGGCCTCGCACGAGTCGCCCGAGTGCGCCAACCCGTTGCTCGACGAGTTGGTCGAACTAGAGTTCGAGTTGGACGTGCTAGATGGCGCTGAACAGCTGGAGACGACAAAAAATAACTGACATATGAATCATACATAACAGTCAAGTCTGTTTGTAAACAGATAATTGCTTTTTAGCCACGTAAAGGACTTCGATATTATTTTTGCCAATATTTAGATATTGATTCAAAATGTTTAATTTATAGTATATTTTTGTATATACGTGAAATTTCAATGTTTTGCTTTGAATTGTCGAAATACCCGTTCAAAGCTTGGACCTAAGATTTTTTTTTTTAATTTTAAAGGAAGTTAAAGAAAACGAAACGTTAAATACGTCAGTTCATGTTTACTCATATCTTTGACTACAACTAAGAACTGAGTCATGTCGATGACATACTAATAAACTACTATAAACTTTGTGAGTCGTTTTGAAGTACGAGTCTACGACCGATAATAAGTATCTCTTATACTTATTACTCCACGCAAATGACAAAGCTGTCTTTATATTTTTGCAATGTGATACTTCTACAAAGTTTAATGAGGCAAAAAATTAGTAAATTAAAATACTTCTAGACAACCACACTCACTATGCATGAAGGAATTTATATGAATATCCTACAGTCAGATACACAGCCAAATAAAACATTAGGTAGAGGAAGAAAACGTAGGTTTATGGTCAGTGTGTATATTCCCCTATGACAATGGATTTCTTATCGTTCCATCTAAAATAACCTATTGAATTATTAACGACCTATGGCGCAGAAGTAACACACAGTTTCTAAGTTTGTAGCTTCGCAATCGATTAATTGCTAGGTTTCCATTTTCAGTCTCTAAAAAACATCCAGGTGCTGTAGTGTAGTATGTTTTTTTTTTAGCAAAAACAAACATTAGTAGAAGCAAGATTTTCGTATTTTTTTTCATATAACTGTATAGTAAAGTTCAGCTAGTTCCATTGGATCGTAGTGGTAATGTGTGCAAACTGAAAGCTATGTGTTTATTGCATTATCGGCGATGTAGCGTTTAGCGTTTCAATGTCGCGCCACCACCAGTGTATGAACCGCCCACTGGCTATGACGTCACGCAACCTTATTCCCACACAAACACTAATGTTTACACAGAAATTGATAATACGAGTACATTGTAATTATAAAAATTCAAACCACCATTTTGTCAATTGAATTATTTTATTTGCGCATAAGAATAATGAAACACACAAATTATTTTATCAACTGTCGTAAGGCAATATTGCTTAGTAAGAAAATCGTGGCGAAACAGGAACGACCCGGCATAGTATAGACGGGGGGGTCGTTTAACCCCGCGCAACACATATGGTTCCCGTAATCACTTATCGTGGTCGGAAATCAGCTGTCAGCTGGGGGTCCGCCCACATTACATCCGAAACTAGCGCGAGGGTTAACTCAATAGGGTAGGACGACTCGACACCCTGAGCTATTTCCGTAGTGCGACAGCATTTGACAGACTTCGGAACAAAACAATTTGTGTTCGATAATGTCTGACACGGGAGGAATAGAATTTTGTCTTAGCTCATCAATAAGTGTCAAATGTCACTCATACAAAATATATTTACCTGGAATTCGATTAACAAGATTTCGGTCCGGAGGGCATAAAGTAAATTTGACTGGAATCGACATTTAAATGTAAACACGTAATGCATTAAAACTAAGTAGACTACCTTTACTTTAACAAAATTAAAGTTCATACAACTTTCTTTTACGACACCGCAGGGGACCTTAAAGTTTTGGTTAAAACTGTCCCGTCTTATAATCCAATACAATATACTTAATGGAAACCAACATTTTTTTTTTCACGAAAATCTCGTCTTTGTAAACATCAAATTTTGCCAAAGCTGTATTTTTCTATGACCTTTTCCTTCCCAATAACTGCAACATTATTTACTTGATAAGATAAATTTGTCACGTATGTGCGTTGAAAATATTATCGATTGTCTCAAAAATATAAACATTCAAATACTTTTCCTTATAAACAAGGTGCGTCGCGACATTAACGATGATCGAAAGGGAAATGTGCACTTAGATGACTTCCTCGTATTTCATTTATACTGTACCTACAGCGATGTTATCGTCGTATTTTTTTTTCTGTTACCAAACACGGAAAAAATATAATAATTGAAATATAAACAAAACACTTACTGGTCCCGGTACCCCCGTGGACAGCTATTCCTTTCCTCCGCCGCCGCAAGGTACCTTTTGATGCTCGCTTTGATTTGAGGGTCTGCAACGAACAGTACAAACTCACAACACACGATAAAATATAGTCACCATAACGGCTAATAGAAGGATATCCACTAGAGATTACAACAAAGGTCAACTTCGCTTATAACAAAACAAATAAACAATACACTATAAATAGTTGTAACAGTTCATTATTTTTCTTACTCATCGTAATTCCGAACGTAAAATCACAAACTATTATTTTAACCATCTAAAGGATGATATACGGGCGGAATAAATAATACGACCTCACATAAATAAAGCAACATTTCATAAAGCTAGTTTAATATAGCCGAACAAACAGGGCACCGTCCCGGGAGCCACCAAAATATTTCAAGAGTAAATATGGCCCACCTTAGCTACTGAAGCGGTCAAATATGAGCATGTATGAAATATTTACCCGTCGAAGGGTTACGAGTATACGTACGTCTCAAGGAAAAAACTTAGGTAAAACGTTAAATTGGCGTAAACAACCTTTTATTTTATTCACAACAGTAATTCGAGTTAAATAGCACCTACACAAAATAGATGCGTTTAGGCTTAAAAATAAGCTGGCAATGACGTAATTTTATCTATGCTTAGGTACTTTAGATTAGCGGTAATACCTATTTGAGCGTATCTTTATTGGTTATGCACTTGGAAAAACAACCCAACTGATTGGTTATGCATGACACAGGTCAGGTTACGATTATAATTAACATTTGCCAAAGAAACAAACAAGATTCTAACCAGACATTTTTTACGACCCACTAGGTACCAAGTGACTCATCAGGAAACTCCAATATGCAATTTCAAGTTAGGCAACGACGAGGGCGAAATAGCAATGTTTTTTTTATGAAACTCACCCTTTTTCAATTTCAACGTCACGGGATCCGATGACAACCGCAAACATTTTAAAACTGAAACAATTATTAAGGGATTAATTTTGGTTAGCTAAAAGCTGTAGTTTATGATTTAAAACAAGCAGTTAGTTTCTGAAATTCAGTGACCGATATGAAAAGCTTTGGCTCAAAATGTACAAAGCGTAAGTAACTTCCTTCCTTGCATATGCTCTGTGCAGTTTCAAGGATTTTCTAGCATATGAAACCCAAAAACTAAATTAATAACTTGTAGTTTGTCAATAGCGAGGCAAGCCTATACGGAACACCCTACAAAATTACATAATCAAATCAGGGACCTTATATTGAACCTTTCAACTACACATATTTTTTATTATGATTAATGTGAAAACGATGTCTAGTAGATATAGAATTCGGTAAAGGGTCGTGTAAGGGCTATTTCATAGATCCAAGGGCTGATAACCTGATTAACTAGGTTTTGATGAAATCTTTCACGTGACATAGGAAAATAACTCTTATTTTTTAGTAGTTAAGGGTTCTAGGGTAAATTGAATGAGGATTTTGCGTGTACCAGCGGTGTTTGTTACAATAACGCAATCAATGGATTAATTTTTATACGTTTACGGTTGTTTACGTGAAACTTTTTTTTCTTATCATCGAACTTTCAATCAAAACATTGACCGGAATAAGTTTGTTTGTGCACTTTAGGTTTAGAAAAGCTTATGCATAATGCAAACTTGTAAGTAAGAACTCGTAGATAGTATACTAAATAATAAATAAAACAAAATGTGTTTACATGTAGTAGTACCTACATGATGTAGTGTATTTTGAAAAAAAGACTCAAATATACAGAATATATCTCTAAAGTTGTGAGCTAATAAACGCTTTAAAGGAAATATGTAATTTAATAAATCACGCCGAACAAATGTTAATTTACGAAGAATTTACAAATACGGAGAATTTAATTTAATTTCTCGATAAAAACGTTCATTAGGAGGGCTTGTCGTTTTAATTTACTTAAATGTATTCAGATGGAAAGCGCGCCCAAGCTAAAAGATAATAACAATTAATTTACTGAATACGTCCAACCGTACAACCGGTGTTGTTTTGCACGTCTGGTTACTCCGAGACCTGCTAAACCTCAACAATTTCTTAATGGAACGAGTTAATAATCCAAAAAATAAGCAAAGAGGCGTATCATAATTTCCTTTAAAGTGATAAGGAACAGTTATGCGTTTTCCGTTCGGTGTGTTTGGTAGATAACGCGTGAGTGTGGGTGCGTGCATGTGATGATAATGTGGCGAATTCCTTACCTTCGCGAGTTGTGAACCGGTTCACGTCAGTCGCGTTGACCTTGAGCAACACATCTCCAACCTCCAGCTGCAATTCAACATAACACTACATTTATTTCGGAAGTTACCTAGCACTCTGACTCTACACAAAAGCTAAGTGGGGCCGGACTATCCTCAGATCTGTTTTAACGGGTGTAGCAGTTTTTTACACCCCGTATTATAAACAGTCTTAACTAATTTTGCTTAACAAATATGTCATGAGCGCAAAAAGATTGCTAACAACTTCAGCCAATTAAATATTAATGGAATATTGAGTAGGTACCGGCATATCTAACTCTACACTGGAAGTTTTATAAATACACTTTGAGTAGTTACCTATTTTATGACGTTTGCCGATATTTATTATGCTAAGCGTTTGCAAGGCAGCATAATGATAAAAAACATTAAAACCTTCCAGACTATGTATAATTGTACCAACCAACTAATAATTCACACTTCACTAGTCATTTTGCATTCATGTCTTTGATACACAAACGGTACCGCATTGCATTGTTTTGGATGCTATTTAAATTGCAATTAATAATTAGGAAACACCGCCAACAAACCAAACCCCTGAAGATGAATGAAAGAAAAAGTATCCTATAATGGTACGGTCGACCCTGGTCAAATGCTATCGGAATGTAAAAAAATACGAATCAATTATGGTAAATGGATATTGAATAATTAACCTCCACACCTCAAACGGCATAGCCGTAGGCATGTATCGGCTTTACGTAACGTAATTGACACAAGTATGTACGCACACATTCGTTTATTTTCGTGCGGCAATGGCCGCTCGCCAGTGGACACACGCCTTAAATGCTTTATTCGGACGATATTAACACAAAGCACGTGTGTGTCTGCAAGTCGATGCCAACACTCCTGTGTACACAGCAGCAGATTCACAACACAGTTACACAATCGGCATCACTCACTAACTTAGTTCTCACTACATCCTCGCTCGCAGTCCAATGATCCACTGGCAAATAAACAGTTTAATGTAATCACAACAGGTTTTACAAAAACAAATTAACTAGTTAGACCGCCGATGGCCCAGCGGCGTGGGAAGAGATCGCTCTCTACAGATGCTGGTACGCAAGTGCCATATATTGGGAACAGAAATAGTACAATTATCTAAAGGGAGCAGAGAGACGAGCGCACGATTCCGCTTGCAACCGTCAACTCTTCGTTATCACAGTAGGGTCCCGTAATGGAGCGAGCTTACTAGACAAATTAGATCAAACTCGAGCAGAAGGGCGCACCGGAAATATGAATTACCCGGCCCGATCTAGTCTGTTAAAGGTTTCGGTAAATATAGAACCTTTCAGGACTTGACCTTCACGACACAAATTGAATTTAGGAATAAATGTCACTGAAAGTGAATCTTATTACGCTATTATTTGCCTCTAACATAACCGACAGACAGACGGAACCACGCGTGTTCATTCACACAATAATATTGACTTACGATAACAAACTCTTGCATTATCAAATCGAAGAGACTGTAAACAAAGCGGCTTATCTGACGACGAAAATAACTTGTTTAAAATGTCTCCTACATTCACTATAATTTTTTGTAAGGAATTTTGGTCAAAGGACTATTGATGAATAGTTAATGAGTGTCTGAGACGTGAGCCGACTGTTTATGTTAATTCTAGTAGGCCATGTAGTGGTTAACATGATGTAGACGTTGTAGTTCTAGTCCTTCCTTCCTTAAACGGCGGTTGTTGGCCCATGAATTATTGCCCAAATATGTAAAGTATGTCCAGGGCGGTCCTTAAGTAAACGTACTGTAGGTAAAAATAAATGTAGAGCTCGGATACCTATGAAAGCTACCCATATTGTAAACCGTAACTATCGTACCAAATTATTCAGACAATACGTCCGAATTATAAGTATTTTCTACACTAGTACTGTTACAGTAACATCATACATACATCAATGTAGTTTAGTCACCTCAGTATGTTTAGTATTTGGTCATTGATACACAATGACAATGCTACTCGTACTAAGATTTTCTGTTTTGTAACATACCTACCAAAAACTGTTTAGCAGTTTGTCCGCGTTATAAAAACTAATTTTTCGTGATCTTTGATTTTACTTAAGATTTTTTTGTACGCAAATAGGCTCGTACCTTTTCTAAGGGTTTCCTAGTATTTAAAATTACTATAGTCAAAGGCACTTTAATAATAAGGTAGCTGCATAAGCTATCCTGACTTCTAAAAGGATGTATAAAAATATTATAGAGTTCAGTATGAAAAGTTTTCCCGCGGTTAAAAGTTCCCGATGTGTTCTGATGTAATATGTTTCATCCAAATCCGTCCAGTAGTTTTTACGTGAAAGAGTAACAAACATCCATAAATCCATACATACTCACAAACTTTCACGTTTATAAGTAATATTAGTAGGATTAGAACTGGATGGTTCGCGCTTTTAACTCAAAGAAACTTATACACCTAATAGTAGCGTTCGAAATGTGATGTCGTGAAAAGTTTACTACGTAGTTAAATAATAAATACAACTACATATAAAAATATAAATGAGTGAGGGAACATTATGGTCAGCTTGCAGTATTTTATTTCCTAAATCCTAAACGATCAAACCAATCTTTTATTCATTTTTTGTTTGAAAGCACAGACGTGCTTTTGTAAAATGGTCGTTTTATTTAAAAGAACAGAAAGATAATATATGTATAATTATAAATCAACTTCGTGTAAAATCTAAGTTAATTTTTCTAAAAAAACTAGGCTATCAACGACGAAAAGGTTTTTGTCAAAACCAAACAGTTTCGTAGAGGCGCGAACAAACAAGCAATCAAACTAATATGAATAGATATGTATATACCTAAGCTATATCACTGTAATGTTGATACGTAGGTGCCTGATGTTGTTTTCGTGATTTGCGTGTGCACTGCATATTAATTAAACTTGTATTCTGTGATTTTGAATGTTACACTTTTGTCGATTACCAAATTATTAGTAAATAGATTAATTTGCATTGGAACCAATCAACGGCTGTTTCCTAACTAACATCAGAATTATATTTCCGTGATTTGCTCACTGCGGAAAATGATTTCCTACAATACACGGGCGGTACGCGATGGATTTTTCGAGTATCTTTGAGTTAATCCTACTAATCCTACTAATATTATAAATGTGAAAGTTTGTGAGGATGTATGGATGGATGGATGGATGGATGTTTGTTACTCTTTCACGTAAAAACTAATCGATGGATTTGGATGAAACTTTGCAGTAATATAGGTTATACATCAGAATAACACATAGGACATTTACCAAGGGAAAACATCTCATTCCCACGGGAAACCGATTTCCACGCGAACGGAGTCGCGGGCGGCCACTAGTTAATTTATATAATAGTTTACCCCCACCCACCTAGACCGCTCAATCGCAGTTGTCTTTGATTGAATATTTGAACACTATCATTTTATAAGGATTTTATAGTATAATTCTATTAATTATTTTAATTATTATGATAAGTCGCTAAAAAGCTTAATTTGAACCAAAAAAAGATTTCCTTTTTTTTGTTTTTTAACAATCCCATCGTTTTTAAGCATCATAGTGTGATTTACAGTCTGCTTAATATATTATAACAATGTAACTTGATCCCGTGTGGGCAATTGCAAGGTGTATAGTACTAGGTTAGTGTTTAAGTTAAAAAACCTCCAACTTTTGTAAAGTATATTTATTTAAATCAGATAAGTAAAAATGTTTTGATTTGTTTATTTAAGTATTAAAAAGAATCTTTATTATTTTTAAAATATAATTTAATAACAAAGTCTGAACATAATGCTTTGCATATCTAAAAGAGGTCAAAGTAACAACTTTTTTTTTTATTGTTGGTAGTTAATGCATCTAAAATAAAGGCATTTATAAAACCTGCTCATTATAAATGGTAACCAAAACTAAATATATGGTATAATTATAAAAAAAAAATTACCTACAATTGTAGCCGCAATCAATATTTTTTATTGATTTAATAAACTTCCTATGGTAATTATTAAAACAGGTACACACATTGCTAAATAGTCTAGTCCAATTTAATATTTTCAATGTAAAATTAAAAACCAAGATTAAGATTAAGACCAATTTAAAAACAGTAATTTACTGAATTAACTTTAATTAACACACAAACATATAAAATTGTGACAGAATATGGATTCTACCGCTAACAATATTAAAAAGGAAAGAAAAAAAGGTGTTACCACTACACAAAAACAAAACTTAATAATTATTACCAAATAAAAACAAAATGATTGCCATTATAAAATTAAATTATATGTTCTGTACTGAACACATGCTTTTAAACTAGATTTGTATATATGGTAAAATGTTTATTTGGAACCATACTCAAGCTGTGTTTAAACAGCAATACTACAACATTAGTGCAAATGCATTCTACAGTCCATAATGAAGTGAGCACAATTGAAAGAATTTACCGGCAGTTTTATTTTGGTCACTGATTGAACATGCTTAAGTTTAATGGTATCATAAAATAATAATGAATCATGGCCCAAATATCACACCTTAATTTTGGCATTTCACTAGAAATGCACGTAAAAACAATAAGAGAAATTATGTCAAATAATGTATACAGTATTATACTGCTAAACAATAACTTATAAAATACTTTTTATCTTTATACCTATGCATTAATTATATTTTATAAATAGAATATTAATGCACTTTTTCATATTGAACTTGAACAAATGATAACATTGATAAGAATAACTACCTTGTTTAAATGACATCTACCTCATTACATTGTAAAAACTAAGTTTTGATTGTATGTTTGTGAACTAAGTATTAGGCCTAAGTATAGCATTTGGATAAAAAGAGTAACTACTAATATAATATAATTTCACAACTAGCAGTATCTATCTTATACCCACCCTGTGCTATGACACACTTGCTGATATAACCATAAGAAACTGAATAAATATAATTAATGCAGCCCCCAGAAGAGCCGCTTCATGAAAACGAATAGAATAATTAACTGTTTAAAGTGAAAGCGACATCTTACCTCTCCACTTCGGGCGGCTGGAGAATTATCTTCAATTTTATAAATTATGTGCGGCAGACCGACTTCTCCTAGCAAGGAGAAACCGAATCCCAAATTGTCACTGCGATTCAGGACCACTAGTCGTTCCTCAGCCATCATTTGTGGCACAAGAGTTCATGCATCCTCAAATGGATAATTTTAGAAAAAGATCTAACAACAAAACACAAAACACACGAAAAAGCAAGCGCACCCATCCAACCAAAGCGAGATCAGTCAGGGTCGGGTTGCGTTCTTTTTTTTTGCTAAACGGTTTTGTGAAACTTGTTCTCGTCGTTCTCGCGAAATGGTTTCAGTGACATTGACACTTGACAGCTAGGTAAAGTTTATTGGAAGGGGGAGTTCCGAGGCTGCGTTCGGGAATACCTCGAACGCACTCTAATTTCTAGGCTCCAGGCATAGAACTCGTTATAGAGTAAGTTTTATACAGGGTGTCCAGGAAACAATGGATAAGCTCTGAAGGGCTAATAGTAGAACTAAAGGCAAGCCTAAAAATTAATTGATAAAAAGTATAACCCTTACACTGCTAGAAATATGGCGCTTTAAAAAAAACTTCATATTTTTTTGACTGTGTTCATATTTTTACTCGTAACGAGGTCAAATCACTTAATAACATCATTATTTATGTGTTAAAATAATTAATATTAACCGCATCAGTGAATAACTATCAAATAAAATAGCTAACTAAAGTATTTTTCTCAAAAAATAATGTTAAACTTTTGATTTGTGTAAAATTTCTGAAGCAATATTTTTGATGCGCAACTTTGAACAGCTCTGGTGTAAAAAAAATATATGAAAGTAACAGTGACCAATGATTTCAAAATATTCCTGGTTTAATAACGTTTTTAAAAAGATGTAATATGTCGTTATTGTAATGAAAAAAGGTTGAACTAATGGTATTAGTGTGTAAAATGGGATAATTATTTAGTTCTAGCAAAATTATAAAAATACAATAAAACTAAAGGAATATGATTTTCAACTGATATTAATTGCAAAAACATTAGAATAATTGAGAGCAACTGTTCAAATTGTCTGTCCCCATCCTGATGCAGGCCCTACAACTACGAATAAAGGATCATCAAAAAAATCGCGCGTGTCGTCTATCATTGATTGCAGCGGCCTGAACACGAGCTCGTAGATCTTCTAATGAAGTTACTGGTTGCCGGTAAAACTCTTCCTTAAAATACCCCCAGTAAAAAGTCTAAAGCGTTTAGGTTTAGGCGGCCTACCTACCTGTTAGGGTAGGTTTCGTCAAGTATGCACATAATGCAACAGCATAGTGTGCTAGACAGCCTTCATTTTAAAGCCAATATGTGTCGCGAAGCTCTTCGGACACGTCTATCAATAAATTGGGTAAGTCATTATGAAGAAAATTTGGATCACTTTCTCCTGTTAAGTTGATTTCTTTGAAGATCCTTTATTCGTAGATGCAGGGTCTGCATCAGGAAGGGGACAGACAATTTGAACAGTTACTCTAACTTATTCCAATGGGTTTGCAATTAATGTCAATTGAAAATCATATTTCTTTAGTTTTATTGTATTTTTTTAATTTTGCTAGATCTAAATAATTATCCCATTTTACACACTAATACCATTAGTTCAACCTTTTTACATTACAATAACGACATATTACATCTTTTTAAAAACGATATTAAACCAGGAATATTTTGAAATCATTGGTCACTGTTACTTTCATATAATTTTTTTACACCAGAGCTGTTCAAAGTTGCGCATCAAAAATATTTCTTCAGAAATTTTACACAAATCAGAAGTTTAACATTATTTTTTGAGAAAAATACTTTAGTTAGCTATTTTATTTGATAGTTATTCACTGATGCGGTTAATATTAATTATTTTAACACAGAAATAATGATGTTATTAAGTGATTTGACCTCGTTACGAGTAAAAATATGAACACAGTCAAAAAAATATGAAGTTTTTTTTTAAAGCGCCATATTTCTAGCAGTGTAAGGGTTATACTTTTTATCAATTATTTTTTAGGCTTGCCTTTAGTTCTACTATTAGCCCTTCAGAGCTTATCCATTGTTTCCTGGACACCCGGTATATGAACCCGCGAGAGCTATATTTCAAACAACCGGTTAATTTTTATCCTCTCTCCAAGAACGATAAATAACAAAAGTTGGGAAATTAACAACATTTATTTTAGTTGTATTTCTAAATATATAAGACGAAGCATATTCTTGTACAATTGTCTTTAAATTATATAATAAAACTAAAATATTTATTTATTTTTCTTTATTGATAAAATTACGTAATACAAATGCTGAGACTGCCCAGTAAGTAATCTAATACTTGTGTTTGGCTTGACTCGCTCTTCCAGAGGTATTATATTTAGCCCTGAGGTATTATTTATTATTTATAGAGGTATTATAGTAGCCCAGCATCATAGAACTCGGAGCAAATGTTTGCTTAGAACGCTAGATGAAAACTGACTTTAAATACGCAAAGATAGAGCCAATAGCCTACTATTAGCCCCTAGGTTGAATCTATAAAAAAAAATGGCTGTCAAAAGTGACGTTGTTAACATAGAGTATATTCCACGACGAGTGAATGTTCACAACGTCGGTTTTTTTTGTTACTTGAAACCATTTATCATTGAACGCTAAGCACAGAGAGAATATAATTCTTCAAGCATTTGAATTTATACTTTGTAGCCATACGACGTTTGTTGCCACTTCTAATAAGGAAGCCGATACTTTTAAAAATGTTTATAATTTCGAACTTTGTAAAAGTTACTATTCCAAATTATTTAACTAGTTTACCTATTCCGGATTCCCTGGGTGGATGGTTTCGTCTCGGCTGTAAGTTTTAAAAATTTTTTTTTGAGGTAATTATTTATTTGGCTTATTAATTTATAAATTTGATATTTTTGACTTAAAGAACCATTGTGTGTAAATTGCTAGATTTTTTTAATTTTAATAATATGTATTATAAATATATATTTTTTGTTTCAAGTTCGTGACTGGTTGACCTTGCTACCTCCAACGTTAGTGATTGGCGGTATCTCGTATTATTCATACCGAACTATTAAAATTGCAAGGAGAGTAGGACATGGTCAAATGAACCTCGATATAAGAAAAGACGCTAAGAAAGTTGTCGACTTTATTGATATTGAAGATATATCAGAAAAAGCATTATTGTGCCGATGTTGGAGAAGTAAAACTGTAAGTTATTATTATCCTGCTTACGTCTTAAAGTTTTTGATAAAACGTACTGACCTAGATGCTACTTGGATTGATTTACTTAAAATCCTACTAACATTATAAACGTGAAAGTTTGTGAGTAGGTATGTATGGATATATGGATGGATGTATGGATGTTTGTCACTCTTTCACGTAAAAACTACTGGACGGATTTTGATGAAACTTTACAGCAGAATAACACATAGGGTACTTTTTACCGCGGGAAAACTTTTCAAGAAATTCCCACGGGAAACCGACTTCCACGCAAACGGAGTCGCGGGCGGCCACTATTCAATTATAATATTAACAATTGAATCTCCAAAATTAACAACAAAAAGTAAAAAAAAAATGGAATAGGTAGGTAGATACTTACCTGCACATGTGATTTATGTTTAATATGAGATTTAGAGGTAGAGTTTATCATATGATAGAGACAATTGGGATCTTGACGTCCTATATGTACCTATGTACTTGATGACATCATATTGTACAAGGTCTCTTGGCATTTCAGTATGATAATTTTGATAACGGAATTCACGTATCAGTAAGCACGTAAATTCTGTTATCCAACAAAATAAATAAAAGTAGAAGTGCAATTTTTGTCAAGGCAAAATTAATTAAACTCTTTGTGTCGGTTTGCTCGGCCTACATTAAGTATACGTACCTAGTACCTACCTATGCTTAGAAAGGGAGAAGCTGTCGTCGTATAGCTTTACAGTTATTGAATGTTTATTTATGAAATTAAATACATTATCATATCATACAAAATTATTTTTTACTAGTTTATATCGCCCGCAGCTTTGCATGCGATAAACGTTTTCTGGTTTTAAATACACGTGGCTCTCTCAACTTAGCAAACAACCAAACATCTTTTCACATTTATAATATTAAGATTATAATACAATTTAGTTATTCATAAACTGTTACCTTATACAATAGTGTATCTTAGTTAACCGTAGGTAATGTATATTTCTGAGTCCTATCAAACTCCTAGATACCTATATAGATACTCTTAAAATTGCGATAATGAATTTGTTGTGCTAAAAGCGAATCATTGAAAAATGTTTTGTGATGATGAATAAACAAATTCAATTTATGTTTTCTGAAGTAAGTAAGTGTATTTCAAAGTGAGTGTCTAAGATAGAAAATACATAAATATCGTAAGATCGTTTCGTTTTTAAGTACTTTATGTGCTAAATCAAGTATTTGCTATTGAAATTTTCGCGGCGCCTTACTTTTCAACCATATATTATTTACCTAGGTACCTAATTAATCACGACAATACGTTATGTTGCACGAGTTTTCTCTAAAATCGTACTGTAAGGTTGGAAGTAGAGATGAATTTACTTGTTTTTATTAAAATTTGAAAATAATTTCATCATTCGAGAATTCGAGGATCAAAATATAAAATTACCTATTTATTTCAGTGGCCATATTGTGATGGGGCACATGGTCCTCATAATCGCGCAACAGGAGATAATACAGGCCCTGTCGTCGTGAGACATAAGCAAAATAAATAACGCATTAAATAAGAGTAAAATTATGTTATATTTTTTATAAAAAGGTTCCTTTTTATGCTTAATATTAAAAAATCATGTTTAATAAATGACAGTTATAGAAATAAAATTGTGATTTCATTGTTTTTAATCCTATAGAAAATATACAGGAAAATAGAAATATAAATGCAATATAACTTCGGTTTATTTATGGTTTGTTCAATTACAGATGGCGCTTTTAAACCTTTGAAGCTTCACTTGTATTGGTCCTTATTTTCTATCTTAATATAATTAACTTATCTGTGTTAGTCAGGCAGGCGCGACGGCAGAACCGTTCGTCTGTGTACATTTTCTGAAATAAACTTTATAAATTCATAGCATTGTCAAAATGTATTTAGTTTCTAATTTGATCAAAGAAACGATTCCTAATTATTTAGCAGGTTTACCAATACCGGATTCAATCGGTGGCTGGTTCCGTCTTGGAGGTAAGCTAATGCGTAATTGAATTCAAGTATTTGGATAAGGAAAAAAGTAAACTAATGACTTACTCTTACTCATATGTTTTTATAATAATAATGGTTGCCTAATATAAAGTAATTCTAATATTTGTCACAAAAACGTTACGTGCATAACTCTTTATTGTCACCTTGATGTAAGAGTCTGATTGTGTGAGTTGTATTTTTCCCTTTAAGTACGTTTTGATAGGAGTTATAATCGTTTGCACTCGTTATTATAAACAACAGTTGTAATTATGGTGACATACTTAAAACAGCACCTGACTAAATGATAACCTCAAATTTAGGTTTGTATTTACTTTGTTTAGGTTGTAATCATAAGCTTAGCCATGATATGTAGTTTTTTTATTCTCATTTTAGTTCGTGATTGGCTGGCATTAATACCTCCTACCGTGGTTGTTGGTGGTATATCATATTACTCATACCAGACAATTAAGAAGGCAAATGCAGTTGATAAGGGTATAGTTAATCAAAGAATCCGGAAAGATATAAACAAAGTGGTTGATTTTATTGACATTGAAGACATAACTGATAAAGCTTCACTCTGTAGGTGCTGGAGGACTAAAAATGTAAGTAACTGAATAAAGGTGTATTAAATGTTTTTACTAGTATCAGGAATTATTTGCTGCAGTTCTAACTGCCATAAAAAAGGAGAAAGTTTTAATGAGATTTAAGGTAGCTTATATCTTTTCTCAAAGATAAGTCTATCCCTATACAATTTTTTATTAAAATTGGTTCAAACGTAAACATAAAGTGTTACATTGTTTATTGCACACTTATCCATAAGCTTTCTTACAATATGTTATTTACAGTGGCCTTACTGTGATGGCTCCCACGCTGAACACAATAAACAAACTGGAGATAATGTTGGCCCAGTAGTTGTGAAACACAAAGAAAAGAAGTAGCCAAGTAATAGCAAAATCAATAAAATAAAAACTAACATGGGAAATGGTAAACTAGTTAGTAGTTAAACCCGATGAAATTGGCATAAGAATGTAACTAACAATACTCACAAATATGTTTTTTTATTAAGTGTGTATGTATAAGTTCAATACTAATCATGTAAGTTTAAATTTGATTTTTTACTGCTTTTATTTTCCATTTTTGATTATGCTTTTTATGAATCTGCAGGAATAAAACAATATATATTTAGAAAGAGATTATTTTATTCATACCTTCCTACTATTTTAATAATAAAATGCAGTTATCAGATCACAGACATACTTTGACTTTGAAATATAAATAGCCAGTTTTAAATAAATACTTTCTGATACAATTAAATAAATTCATGAGATGGCACATTCTGGCAAACTTTATTAACATACATAATCATAATCTTATAACTGTTGCTATGTAATTCCAGATAAATAGTTACTTAAAATGCACTTATTTACATTGCCAAAAACTTTTTAATTTAGAAAGTTATAACTGTTAATTTGTAATCCTAGCTGAACTATAACTATCTAGGCTATGCTAGTTTTGCTTGACTTCAATATTACTAGGACCAAAAGACCCAAATCAATATTATCAATATTGCTTTATAATATAGTTTGAGATAATCCAGCAAAAACCTTACATTCAAACACATTCTTCATCTCATTTCACTTCATTAAAGTAGTGACCAGAGTAACTAATATTAACTATAACTTATAATGTAAGTAAGTATCTATATTTCTCAATTGAAGAAACAATATCAATAGTGACAGCAATATCTTCATTCAGTCTTGATTTTGATTTCACCTTGAATATCTCCTTTTCGTTTCTCCATAACTCAAGTTTGCATCTCAAAACTGAAAAGCAAATTTCATTATAAAATGCAGTTATTACACTAATTTATATGATTACTAATTAAATAACCAATTCAAAATACGCTTAATAATAATCTGTCTTGTAGTGACATAGCTTAATACCATTAGTAAGCTCAAAGGCTACCTTTTTACTTAACTCTAATTTTAGTTTTTAATACTCTTTTATTTTTACTAGAGTTGTGGCAACTACTCCGAACAGGTTTTTGAATTAATCTAGTTAGTTTCTTTATGTAGTTATCAGAAAAAATATCGGAATAAAACGTAAGTATCATCAAGAAACCATGACTAACAACCGTTATGTATTGGGGTTACCAGGGCATATTAACATAATGACCGATGGTTAATTTATCATCTCATTAAGTATGACAAGGTGTAACTCTCACCTCTATCCTAGTTTCTGCTATGTTTACTTCTTCGTTGCGTAGGAGTTCATGTTTCAAACCATTTCTTTTTCTGTAACAATGAAAAAATGTAAATGTCGTGAGTTCGATATGTATTTATATACCTACGTAGGTATTTATAAGCGTAGGTCATTATTTACATTAATTTAAGTAAATAACATGTGGATAGCTAGTCACTGAATTTCCCACCAGTAAATGTACTTTACGATAATTTATTTGACTACTTAGGTAGGTACTTAAAATATATTTACATGTAAATGATTTCTTTAGTGACTATTACATTTTATTAAGCTATAAACTATCGCTCGTGGGGGGTAGAGCCCATGGTTGCTATCTTTTGATAACTCCTATTGTACTCCTGACTCGTATTTCGTTTTTTACACAAAGCAACACGTTTTCGTTCTACTCGGTGCGCCTACGCATAATGGATGCGTATCCAGTGACAGGTTACCCATCATGTTAGAGATCATAACAAAGTAAAGGTGTTTTATATGTAGAAATGTAGAAAATTTAATGTTTTTATGTCATTTTAAAGCCATAACCAATCTTTTACTACCGAGCTTTAAAGTGAGATTTTATGTAAGTATTACCTAAGTACATAATCGCACATTTTTCAAAAGTTTTTTTTATTAAAGCTTACGTAACTTGCTCTACTTTGAAACATTGTTAGCTACACTGTTCTAAGTTTTACACAAACGTTAGGACATTTATTTTTATTTGCTTTTATTTAGCACTATTTAACTGTTTTAAGAAAATTTCAAGGTTTAGCCTATTTCCATGTTTTCTTTTTCTTTTATCACCTTACTAGCTTTCCACAAAACATAATAAAAAGCCTAACTGCAAAGAGTACCCTTTAAATTATTCTCATGATAATTATTCTAGTCCAGAATCTACTCGATTCCATATAAATTCAAACAAACATACAAAAACTTACATTTTATAACTAATACAATAGTCTAGCTAGTCAATGAATGCTCTCCACTACTCTCGAATGTACCTACTGTAAGATGTTAAACAAAAGTTTATCGGTAACTGGACATCCCTTGCATTCCATGGACATCAGTTGTCGGCGTCATTGCCGGTTCGCGCAGATTTGGATTGAATCTAATGGCGGCGGCTACATGTTGTATTTTTTACTAATTCACATTATATTAAAGATATATTTAATCTAAAGTCCAATGAATACTCCGTCGACTCATGATTGAAGCCAGTTTTTAAAAAAAGTCTACTAACCAGCTAAAACTAGGTGTAACCGCACTTCGGGTGTTAGCCGTAACATATACATTACTTAGGTATAGCAGAACCACTAACAAGTATATTCGTCTCCACACAATGAGCGTGGTGTAGGCCAGCATGACGATGCTGCAGGTGACGGCCACCATGATGCCAGCGGCGGTGCCCACAGCCTCCCCGCCCCCTTCGGGGTCCTCTCGCCGGGACTCCGAGTCCTTGCGCACCACCTCCTCTGATGCTGGACGAGAAACCTCATTAGTAGGAATATGATAGTGTTAAGGGATCTGGTAGTGGAATATGACAATGAAAATTGCTACTTCATGTTGAGTTTTCGTCTTTAGAGGTGAAGAGTACTACCAAGTCAGCGATTGCGTACTTCCGACTAGTATTTTCTGAATGGGAACAAAGTGTAGCCCCCATATCCATAATCATAATTTAAACCTAACCTCAACATTCAGTTTCAAAGCTGTCGCATATTAAAGACGGAGAGTAGGGTTATATAGCAAAGCCTTATAACATATAATGAAATTAAAGTTTTATTATCGTTTACAACCAACCTTGTAAAAACTCGGCCTGTGCGTCAGGTATGCTCGGCATATCTGCTTTAGAGTCCTCGGCGTCTTCAGGGAACACCGGCAGGTCCATGTGGTCCTGATTGTCGTCCCGCGAGTGTAGCATGTCGAACACTTCCGTTCTACAATTAAAATAATCGTATAAAAACTTCACATGTCTATAACTAAAGGTTCTGTAGTATGATGCCATAAAAGGAACTGCCAAGAATTCCTTCCTTATCCTTAAAGAACATATTTATTCATCGTTAATATTTTATTGCTTAAGATCTAAGTTGATTGATGATTCTCTCAGCTAATAAATTAGGTATCAAAACAAGACAAGACAGTGGGTAATGACTGGTAACGTTACATTGAAGCATTGAAGTATATTGAACGCACGTTGATGTCTTTTGCATTGCGTAGTCGCCGTAGTTGGAGTGAGGTCCAAAAATATTAAGTTGATATTCAAAAGCAGATTAGACTACGCAGTTCAGAAAATGTTCCTGGATTTCTATCGACCCATGTTACCAAAGCATATTTCGAGTGTGAGTCATGGTATTTCGTACATCGCGTTTTCTTGTTTTTATGAAATAAACTGTTAACAAAGGTTTGACCAACATTCTGATTCAAAGATACCCAAGGGAAGCGATTCTCGTTTTTTTTGAGGCGGAATCCCCCATATCCATTTTTACATACTAAGTTTTGTCGAAGCCTCAAAAAATAGTTTAATCATATTACATATTTTACTCTGACTGCCATTTTACAAGGTATTTAAAAGTAGATAGAGTCTAATGCGCAGTATGCATTTGTTTTAGATAATCCATTAATCGTTTTATTATAATTTAATTTGCAATTACGGTTTCCGAAATCCGTAAAACACACTTTTAGTATAGCTGCCGTATGAATTAGGTATAAATTGTTTTTTTCCTATCTTTGCAATTACCTGGTAACTCCATTCTTATTATTGACGAGTAGTTTCAGCAGGGTAGCATTAGCCTCCAGAGTCTTATATCTGCTGTTATCTTCTACTTCTCTTACCAGTCCTACAGGGGTGCTCGGTGCTGCAGCAGTAGGGTCCGTGGTCGTCTGACCATAGTTTGAATGTACACCTGAAATAGAAGATAAAAAATTAAATATTTATATCTACAGTTACTTATATGAAAATTGTAGCCACTGTAGTTTATTATGGGTTAACTTCTGTCGCCCAATGGACAAAACCTTAAAATTTTCTTCATATTGAAATGCGTGACTCTTCGGTAGCGAGAGGGCCTTATTCTATCATAATTTATATTATTTGTTCGTTTAGTTCTAAGACTTTTATTCTTCCATATACCGTGAAGAAATCAAAAAACATTTTGGATAGTACTAAAAGCAACCATTAAAAATGGGTGTAATTTTTCACTTCCGGCACTTGAGTGACGAACGATCGGTAATCCACACCTCGACAGGTTCACGGTATTATTTACTACAACTTGCATTACCAACATCCACCCACACTATTATTCTCCTACCAAAAAGTTAAAAATATTATTTAAATGATTGCAATATAATGAGGAGAATGTACTGCTAGATTAGTTTTTAAACGCAATAAAAAAGTAAAACCGTCAAGAAGTAAGCTCTTATCTAAGTAGGCTACAAGCTAACAGGGCAGTGTTAATATTTGTCATGCCTACAGTGTTACGCTTGCAACTCAAATGCCTATACCGTACACTGACGCATATCAGGGCCTAAGTTGTAAGTAAACACTTAAAAATGAGGACTCAGTAGGTCAAGCAGTAAGGTAACGTATGCTTAACGGTTGAGTCCGGTTTTTATAAGAACATTTTCATGTCTGACATTTTTGAATTAACATGTCTGCAATCGGAGATTTGGCGTGTCACGGCACTGGGGGTCAGATCTCGGACATGTCATATAAAGTGATTGATTTAAATGCTGTGGGTTAAATAAATTTATAAAACAACAATTTGAGAAAACACTTAACTAGTTTACCAATGGCTGCTAAATAAAGTAAGTACGTTGTTGGAACATGCAAGTTAGAAATCAAGTTTATGAAATCGCTCTGAGCGGTCAAAGGCTAAGAATAATCATTTAATATTATTCAATTGCAAGTGTTACCCAAGTCAACTTCAGAAGAACGGACACATGACTTTATAAAAACAGGGATAGCGAAATGGACACTAAACTATTATACGAGTCTGAGATTGGTTTGCGAGCATGACTCATGGTTTAGCAAAAAGGTAACCTCTCCGGTTATGTTCCAGTATTGTCTGACCTCCATATTAGACACAGTCAGTGAAAGTTATAAAATCATAAGAGATTCGATCCAGCTCACGCCGTAACCATTTAAGATTTAAAGGGTAATTATAATAGTTCGATAAGGAGATGAAAGTAAAGTTTAATTGTTGGCAATTTAACAAACTATTGTCGCCTGCAATCGTGGGAATTCTATAGTAAATGTGAAAGCATAACTTTAGAGATTCATAAACTACACTAGTTGACCAACTGCGGTTTATTTTGAACCTCACTGTTTAGCGGCTATTTCGTGTATAGGTATATATATTTTATTCTAATGTTACTGATATTAATTTTGTTTTATAAACTCTTTTTCACTGGTTACTTTAAGAAAGTTTATTTGTGCAAACAACAAGTTTGGTTTATATATAACCATCTTACATTCCGTTTCTAGTTTAATCTTCAAACAGTTTTATTTACAATTAAATTTCCTCAAGTTGTATATAATGACTAATAGCAGCAGGTGTTTGATAATAACTAAGAAAATAATAATAATTAGGTGTCAGTAGTGTCATTAATCGTGCTCTATCGTGTCCACATCTCTCCAGCAATTACAAGAAGGTTGCTACAAGAACATTATTATTGCGATTATTTATTGCTGTATAAAGTATACAGGAATAATCTATTTCTAACACTGATTTGTAATAAAGTTAGTTGTTAGGAACTAAGTCATGTTTAAGTAACAACTGTCATTTTGTCTCACGACAGCTTCATATAAAATGGGCACCCTAAATTTTTCAACTGATCTGCGAGTATATTAATAAAATTGCCCCCATTCAGACCGCTGTTTTACCATAACTTAAGACTTCTATCAATTTTTTTCCAGAATATTTGTTATGTATAACAATAGTCGTACCATTTAACGTTTCGTCGTAACATTTTACAAAGCAAATTTTAACCAACCGTCGGCACCATGCAGAACGGCATACCGCCATCTGCCGTTCCACACGGACCAAACACCATAGGTCATCGTTAGCCAATAAAGACACACTTCCGAGTAAATTGTATTTCCTTCATCATAAATCTTGATCATTAACTTGATCTTGAGTTAGAAGCTACTTAATTGGCTTGGATACAGTAGTTCAGTTAATTAACTACTTAGTTCTACTTATCTTGTATCTTGAAAGTTTATGAGATTATTGCACAAGACATGGCATGTTCAGTCGATTAACTAAATAGTTAAGGCTTTATTGGGTGCTTTGATATTTGAAATGCAAAAAAAACCTGTTTTGAAATAAAATTAGTTAGTTTCAAACATGAGTTTAATTTCAAATTGAGTTCTTTTATATTTGCTGTACTTAACTATTGACACCGCTGAAGAAGCTACCAGCGCGCCATTAATTAAAAGTACCGTTACTGGTAATTATAAAACCTTTGTTATTTAATACCCAAATAAGGCATTATAGTCTGTATGGGTTCCTATTAAGGAGGCAACGGGACCTTCTTATTTATTTCTTGACCCTAAGTACTATGACCCACCCGACGAACTTATTTACAAGGAGGTCCAGAAATATTTTATTCTACCTTCTACAGTATAGAATCTACACAATAAGATGCCGGCCCTACTTGGTTAATTCAATTTATTTTACCAAACCTGGCTGTTTTTTATTAAGTTCCAAAGGCTTTAACTATGAGTAATATCATGGATGAATTTACTTCTTCATCCATGGTAATATTGACTGAGTATTAATCTGTAGGTACTTCTAGCTTAATTTAAAATGCAAGTTGGAAAACAATAATAGCAAACTACTTAGCTTCTTTCTTTAGGAATTTCCCAATTTAGTCGTAAATTCGCGCTTTGAAGTATTTTATACCTTGAAAACCGTAAAAGTCAGTTCTCATTTCTCAGTAATGTGCAGTGTATCCGCTAAAAAGGCTTTGTTTCGACTGGGTTTACATAAAAGGCATTAAATCGCTTCGCTTCGCACACCATCTGCCGGAAGGGCGGCCATATTCAGTTTCCGTAATACAATTACGGACAGAAGTTTTTTTCTCTCTATTTCCTATAGACGGATTTTCGCGTTATGAAAAATGTTACGTTTTAGTATGAGTTTTCTGATGTTAGCTAATGAATTGTGAGATCCGAAACAACATGAGTCATGAACAAAAAACTGACATCTGACTGACTTATCCTCTGTCTAAATAAATAATAATCATGCCTCCTTGTAGCCAACCAAACCTTAGGTAATTCTTAGAATGCTCCCTCATCCAACTACCTACCTGTATCCTTTAAGTCTCATCGTGAAAATATTTTAAACCTATTCACTAGCTTCAAAGTGAATGTACCTCAGTAAAAACTGGAAGTTGTTGCTTTTAATTTAAATTTAACTTGTTCGATTTTTTACGCTCTCCAGTGAATGGCCGGTGTGCGAAATCAAGTTTCCGTCCCGAACAGCGATCTGATTAAACTTATATACGTGTATATTAAGCAGTATACATGTATTTTACATTACAGGACCTTTATCAGATTGGTTGGATCGCGCATTTTAAACAAGAGAAAACTTTGCAGTACATTGACGGTTTCATTATTGAAGCTTTCCTTCATAGCAGTGTAAGCCGCGTAATGTATTCTTACTCAAGTCCTGTTTCAGATCCATCTCTTTATAATGTTTTAATAAACATTAGGTCCGGTGCGCGGTTACTAGCAATTTGCATGTCATTACATTACAGTACTTTATAAAAATAAGAGTTTTTTTTCTTAATAGATTTATATCGTTAACTTGATGTTATTGCATGCATTTTGTAGTCTTGTTTTTAAATATGTAGATACGTTGACGGTTGTACAGGGACTTATAGATTTTCTTATACTTTTTCGTAAACTTTAGTTATTCTTACAAGACTTAGGCAAAAGTACCTTTAACTTGAACAAACCGTTTACCCACTTCACTAAAGTTCCTACATGCAACATGTAGTGAAGTGGACCGTTCATTCTGCCCTAAGGCATTAATTCTATAGTGTTGTTGTAGGTGGCTTATTTTCTTGTTAAAATAAGCAGTTTACTTAACCACCTTTGTTTCAGGAAATCTATTTTCACCGGCATTGTTAGGTAATGATTCACCAGTATTTTATTTTCAAGCTTTAAATGAAACTACGTTAAAAAGTAATGATTTCTATCATCTTTTTTATTATTAAGTACTTATAGGTAATAATATTAAACCTTATATTTAACTTATCAATATACTTAATACATATTCTATGCGCCTACGCATACCTATCTGCAGCTAAATTCAAATATCGAACATGCGCTGTGGTCTGAGGACCGGTCGTGGTCACGAAGGGTTGTTGCGACTCTACAGTAATTGCACAACTCCCAGCTTTGTGGTAATAGTACAAGCAGATAAATCTGAATTTATGCTTACCATAAATATAACTAAACAACAGTTTTGGATATAATTAGAATATATGGGAAAATATGTATGTAAAACCATGTTTTACTGTCAACTGACTGTAAAGCTAAAAGTACTGAAATAGTATCTAAAATCAATTAGCATCGCTTACTGAGCTTTGTTATATGTGCGCCAAGCTTAGGTGGTTAAGATTAAAATAGTCGTGCTGAATGTAGGTATATGCTTGTACCAACATTTTTGTCGTGGGCAGCAGGAACTTACTACACTAATTTATGTTAATAGTGACTGGCTTAACATAAATACGAAAGGAGTCTGGACACGCACGATTTCTAAGTTTCTAAGTCATGATTTAACTATGAGGCACTGGGTTTAAATGGGTTTGGTAATTAAAGCGCAACTGAAATTGGTTGTTCACATAATGGCTCATAGAGTCATAAACTAACTTAGTGCTTAAGTAAGAACCCATTTTATTTAGTCGTTGCAATTGTTTCATAAAAAAACTTTGATATGATTATATATTTTAAACAATAATCCTGCCTTTCTAACATTTCGTCTAATGTTTTACTTTATTACATATAACTACCTAATAAGGTATAGGTTCTTGTGGTACTCAATAATAACAATCATAAGTATAATTCTCAACGAGTAGTTAGAGGCCAACTTATTTCTATGATTATACCACATGAGTAAAGAAACTGAACAGAGACAAAGCTACATTCGAATGCGCTGTGACAGGTACATCACTACAAGTGCAACGCGTGTGTGTGCGTGACCACTGGCCGCTTGTCACGTATGAGCCGAAACCGCTTCAAACTAGATCAGCCAGTGGTCAATCTCAGGGCGTGCAGGCGTGACGCGACGCTCGAACGTTGTGCGTGTTTTGTTTTTGTTTTCGACAATTTTATTGAATTTGTTGAATTGCTTGAGCAAAAATTTCGCGAATATTTTGATCTTCATATTAAAAATGTTAATATTGGTAATGACATATTAGCACGTTTGCAAGATTGTACATTACATATGCCATGTGAGTGTTTCCCATTGGTTTATTTGAAAAAACTTTATATTAGATTTAGAATTTATCATTCGATTAAAAGACACAACAAATTATTAAAAACCAAAAGTAATAAAAAAAAAATATTTAGAGTATGTAATTTGTAAAAAAAAACTATTTTAATAAAAAATTTGAAAAAAAAGTACATTAATATTTTTAATTTATTCAATTGTGCCAACCCTACCAAAATAAGTATAAATTTTGCTAGCTCTTTAGAAGCTTTGTCTCTGTTCAGTTTCTTTACTCATGTGATTATACCAAGTCACATAATAGTTAACTATATCTGCTACTTGAATGTCAATGCACTGTAATAAATAGATAATAACAGCTGATTATCAACAGAGTAAGTATTTAGTGATAAAGTCAATAACTCTTAATGGGCAGGTAGGTGCAGCCGGCGGAAATAGCATTTTCTGTATTACGTCATATATAATGCATTTCATTACGTTTGTGACAATCGAAATAGAGATAACTTTTTAAGCTTAAGAGAAAATATACGTTGATATATAGTTGATATTATACATATAATACTTAAGTATTCTTTATAATAAAAAATTCCGAAATAGTGGAAAATTTACCAAGCAGGTATAAATTATGAAGTAAACGCTAACTCAGTAAGCAAAGGGTTCCGGGTCTTTGTTAAAATGTTCCTTATTATTGTTTTCAATAAATACCTACTATTTTAGGAAGCATGTTGTCTGCCGATTGCTTACGGAAGATATTATAAAGCCTACTGAGATAAAATGTGACGTCTTTCTTAATTGACCAGTCGTTTAGTTAGGCTTCTAATCTAACACTTATAGTTTACGGTATGATAACCACGTGCTTACTTACTAAAATGTTACTTTTACTATCTCACTTTATTTCAAAGTAAGTATCTACTTACTAAAGTACAACTTATTAACAACAAAATAACGAGAAGAAATAATGACTCACGATATGCAAATAAGCGGTATTCACGTTTAGATTACACAGGTAAAACTAAATCAACTTCCTTATGAGTCGATTTACTCACTATTTGGGCAGATATTATACGTTTATTGAAAATGATGTGATGGTATGAATCACGCCTACGTAGAGTAGCGTTCTTAGAAGTAGAGCTCATTATTTTATCTTTACACTAATGTAGTTTTACATTGTTGGAATTTACCTACTTAGTTTCCATTGTGAAGACACCCAACTAAGTATTATTTTGAGGAAAACGTAGTTTTTTGTTATATTCCGGTAATAAAACGTATTTCTAAGATTAATTAATAATTGGCTTCGGTTAAAGGTTGCGTTTTTATTGATAGACAAATCGTGAGTTGTTTAAAGACTTGGATTTTATAAACTAATTTATATAAATAAATATTGAGTGAGACAATAATAGAGCCTTTAAAGGTACGTCTCACTAGTTAAGTCCGTGACTCTGTCTAATATTCTACCAGAAAGACCAGTGAGCAGTGATAGATACATGGGAGTCCCCCAACTTTTTTCCAATACTTACCGTATATCTGGATTATAAATCCTACTAATACTATAAACGCGTAAGTTTGTGAGTATGTATGGATGGATGTTTGTTACTCTTTCACGTAAATACTACTGGACGGATTTGGTACAGTAATATTGTTTTACAGTCGTCAGTACATCAGAATAACACATAGGGTACTTTTTACCGCGGGAAAACTTTTCATTCCTACGAGGAACCGACTTCCACTTGTAATGTAAATCAATAATTCGAAAAACAGTGAAATATCATTCTTCTCAGAATCAAACCCAACCCTTGAGTTACTTAGGAGTGAGATAATCATTGCCAATATCTAAGTGATATTGGTACCTACATAGATGAATGTATCAATTCGCTTATGAATCTTAGGTACACCTATGATTCATAGATTTAGTTTAGTACCTCATTCCTAGTGTTAATCGACATGGTTATGACGCGACTTAACTAATTGTCACCAGAAGTGTTACTAATATTAGTCATAAATATTTCAAATTCACATCATATAACAATACACAGGTTGTATTGATTGAGAATAGATAGGTGTAGCTGAGACGCTGAATCAAAGTTGTAGAAATTTTTATTTCTACAACTAAATTATAGATTTATTTGTTTGTTAGAAATATATAAATCTTAAACGCATGTTTTAACTACGCACCTTAGCATGGGCTAAGATGAAAATGTTATTTCAAACCACTATGTATTATATGGTATCTATTATTTAAACTTATTGATAACAAATCAACAATTAATTATCTTCGTATATTTGTTTATCAATATTTATTGCGTTATCTTTTTACCGACGCAGTTTCTCCATATAGGATAATTGTATCATTAAATGACTAACTCTTTAGTCGTTTGCCGTGGAAACTTTCTATGCAGGATATTTTTTTTCTACAATATAGATACCGGGTAATGTTTGCACACAATATCTAAGACTATTAGGTCACTTGACTCATTTACCACCATACAGCCTAGATGTTATATTTGTTAATTAATTAGTTCAACAGAGCAAGTCTAGAAAAACTACTCACCTAAACAAATGAAGACTATAAGACCTAGAAACCGGTATTGCGCCATTGTGCCCTCTGTAAACAATACATATAAATATTAGATATGTACTTACACTTACTTTTTCTTATATAAAGTCAACGAAGCAAACTGGTATCTCAAAATAAATTTGTCCGAATTTTTCTATTCGACTTGGTTAAACGATTTTATTAGTTGGGTTTGCGAACTCGTAACTAACTTGAAAATACCTGGAAATTTTTTTATTCAGTCTCATTGTTCTTCTGTCAGATCTTAACATTTAATGAATAGAAAAATAATAATATTGGATTTGATCGTTTAAGTATACCTAAAATCAACAAATACAAAAAATCTATGCATGTAACAGGTAAAGTTAAAGTACCTACCGGTTCTGCATTTGAAGTAGGTACCAACAAACCAACTTGCATTTCAAAATCATGAGTTAATTGCACTTACCTCTCTTAAAACTGCATTGAATCCACAATCGCAACTCTTGACAATCGCACGCCGGTCACCGGGACCAACAAACTTTCGCGACAGAAACCAGTTCCCGAACAGCCGGCACTAAAAATAACTGCCGTCTTTCGATCACCAATGCTCTTTGCGATTAATTCTGGAGTTTATTTTTTTATCGCACGTAGTTTGAGTACTGTTGATATGTTTGCGTGCGGTTGAGTCGGAGCCGCGCGGGTATCTGTCTGCGTCTGCGCTGCGTGACCTCGCGGTGAAGCCTGCGCGCGCGCCGGTGACCCCCGTGACTCGGGAAGTTCACACGACGGTGTAGGGAAGCCGTAGAACCTTCGTGAGTAAGCCGTGCTCTATTTGTGGCTAATTGATTGTTATTATACATACAGGAAGGTATTGACTACATAAAAAGTTTACGTAAGAACTTAAGGATCGATGGATCAATGCTCCAAAACTATTTATTCATTGTTTAGTTCACAATTCCGCTGTTGCGTCTTGTCTTGTCATTACAAAGATTTTTGGCATTGGCATTTGAAATATTTGTATTTTCTAGATTTTTGTAGTTCTCATTTTTTATAAATTTATTTATGCTACATATCCTATGCAGTTTGTTTTACCGCAAAATATTACCATTTTTAGTGTACAATGTATAACTGTTTGTATGATATGGGTGCAGGGGATGTGGAAGTTACTAAAGTTGCGTGCGAAGATATTGCATGGATGTCTTCTTCACGCGGTAGTAAGTGCTCATTTTGAATTGAACTGCAGTTAAGTATATTAAAAGTTTTTTTTTTTTAACTTTTTATTCGTTTGTTCATAAATGTTTAGGAAAACGCTCACAAAAACGTAAGCGTGCTGAAAGAATAGCGTTGCTGAGCTTAACACAATCCATCTCAAAGGCCAGTGGCACGTCGAGCCGTGTTAAACTATTGTCTACAAGAAACAGTAACGTTAGCATCAGTGTAACTCAGTTGAAGAAACTTCTAGTCAAGCATTCGTCGGCAAATCCCAGCTTCATATGCGTCCTGCGACAATCAAAAAAGAGGAAACCAAAAAGAAATAGATCCCGTGCAAGAGTCAATAAAAAAAAATCGCGAAAACATAAATCCGGACCAAGCTTTTATAAGCGGGTCTTGAACTACGTATGTAATCGCTTGATGAGTGTTGTAAAATCCATCTGTAATTTATTCTTATTCCGTAACTACCGAAAAAGAAATTACAATTTCAAACATAGGCGAACGGAATGCCGACGCAAACTTATTTTTAATACTACAAAGCCGCCGGTAAGAGTTCCTGGGTACTTCAACCGATTTTTTAGTCAAGCTTTGAAGTTTGTATTTGGTTCGAATAAAAAACCTCGTAAATATTATTATTACTAAAAACTTGATACTCATAGAATTTATTTATCGCTCAAGATAGGACCATTCCTATCTTCATATTAACGTACCTTCAGTCAGTCAAGTCAATATGGTTTGCTTCGTATCAACTATGTAGGTACCTAAGTTAAAAATTGTTGTGCTAACAGCATTCTACCAAAACTCTACAATCATGATAAAATGAAATAAATGGCCCAGCTTGTAATGATGTGGTGTTTTTTTTCAAAATTGTAGATTAGTTTTTATTCTGAATACCAGATAACTGTTACCTCGTACCTACTGTGTTGTTCATAAAATTCTTTCTGAAATTTGATTTTTTTTTTATTTATCCCGTATGGGGAAAGGCAAAGGCTACTGTGGCCATACAGCTCATGTCAGTATATTGTTTTGATAAGTCTGAAAGAGAGGAGAAGAACAGAACTCTATTTATCTCTGAAATTTGAATAGAAAATCTTTGTTTTTTTTTCTTTCTTCCATGGCGTTGGCACAGTTAGCGCATTACGAAATCTTCGTTGAAAAATATTTTTCCAGAACCATTTATACTGTATATATTTAATAGTTATTTTTATTCAATTTTTTTGAGTATGTTCACTTATAAATATAAAAAAAGTAAATTTAAATAGTATAAATAAATAATACTTATAAATACTTGTGACTGTATACCTATCTCTGTAGGTACGGTATTATATACCTATCTTCTCCTTTGTTTGAATAAATAAATAACCTCAATTATTTTTTTGCAATTACACATGATTTTTTATTATTTTTTAGTTAATAGTAATATTTTTATCTGGTGTTAGTAGTACTTAAGAACTTACCCATTTTGCTGTGGTATTTAGTAAAGACCACAACAAAAAATACTATTTACCTACCTATATAAATACAGGTGTACACTTGAGTAGATGCACAGTAAAATATCGACATCCTTAATTGAGTCAAAAATAATGTTATATTTATTTCCCATTTTTTTTAAATTATTAGTAATCGAATGTGTTGTTAAGTGCTAACTATGTGATTGGTAAAAGATTGAGTAATTAAAGATCACTTATTCAAATTAATCCAGCAGGGAAACCATAGGAATATATTTAATATTCAAAGTTTAAATTAATGGCCAAAATCTAAAATTTCATAAACTCGCATCAGTGAAACAATTTCTAAATTTTATTATAAATGTCAATTTCAAATGTTTTCAACCTGTCAGTGTCAGTTGGTGTCAGTCAATTATCAAGTCAAATGCCAAAAAATCTGAAGGTGGATAAAGTTGAAGACTTTTTCTTTTCATCATATTCATGATTTTTCCTGCTTTTATTGGGATTTTTTGTAAAAAATCAGTGCTAATGGTAAATTATAATATATAAGCAGTCATTTTCAAAGTGTAGTGATTAATAGTCACAAACATTATTGTATTTTCTTGAAGTGTTCTTATAGTTTGTTATTTTTGCAAACAAACTTAAAATGACTGAAGAAAGTCGTAAACCGCTAGTAGATTTATCTTCTCTCGATCCTGGCACAAGGGTGAAACAGCTGGCGAGCTACGGAGCCGCAGTTGAAGTGGATTTCAATGTTCCTCCCAGAAGGTATGCAATTACCACTAACAGCACCAACAAGGCTAACAGCTTTGCCCGGAAATTCCAAAAATCAAGTATTAAAACTAAAATTTATACTAAAACTAAAATTTACTTGTGAAGGTGATATCTCTTAGTACCTATTTAAAAAAATAAAAATAAATGGTGACTCATACTTTCATTGTATTTCGTAATGCAAATCATATTTTATTATTAAATAATGCCTTTGTAGAACTAATAGGTTTTATTAAGTTCATAATTTTTTTTTCAGATATTTCCGTTCAGGACTAGAAATGGTTAGAATGGCAAATGTTTATTTATCAGAAGGAAATTTCGAGAATGCTTACATTCTGTACATGAAGTTTATGACGTTGTTTGTGGAGAAGATTCGCAGCCATCCGGACTATGGGACTGTTCCGGCTCCAGTGAAAACTGTAAATCAGGCAAAGTTGAAGGAGGTAATGCCTAAAGCTGAGAAATTAAAGCAGAAACTTCTAGACCAGTATGCTAAAGAGTATGAACAGTACAAAATAAATGAGGTAATTATTTTTAAGACATTGTTTAAGTTATAATTAATACTATATAAGATAATAATATATTTTTTAACAATAAGTAATACTTGTCCATGTAAAATCTTTTTTTAGGAAAAAAGACGTCAATTAGAGAAGGAGAGGAAAAAGCAGGAGTTGGATGACACAAAGTTGGCACAAACCCTGCAGGCTGAAGAGGACAAGAAAGGGAAACCTCCACATCCACACCTACTGCATACTGTATGTCATAACATAGAAATACCTACTATTACTATATCTAATGTTTTATTGAGAACATTTATGTGTCTTAAAATGCAAATTTGATCATACTTTATTGATAGTGAGAGCTATTTGATGAAAACTTGGGCCTATTTTCTAAATGGTACTAAATCTTGCAATCAATACATTAAAATGAAGTTAGTACTCGCAGGTTTGTTTTTACGACATTTTTAGTTTTACCAAAATTATTGCCTTACCTCTAAAGTTACTATCAACAAAATTTTAGATTTACCTGTTAAACCGGTGTTAATCTAATGATACTTTAGGAAAGTGTTGGTTTAATGGACCAATGGGCGATAACCCCAGCGTCAACGACTTGTGTCTCGAATGATAATGATAATGTTAATTTCAAACGTACAGTACAAAAGAATCAAGAGAAAGTATGATACTTGGTAGTTAACGTTTAAGCCCTTGGTGATCAGGACCAATGGGCGATAACCCCGTCGGCGCCTGCCGTGGACGGGGTGCTCTACCCCGACGACTTCGCGGCGACGCCCCCGCGCGCGCCCCCGCAAAACTACGAGCCCTCGCCGCCGCTCATACCGCCCAAGTCGAGCTTACGAGAACCTGACAAGTATGTACATCTTCACCATCTATTTACTACTTTTGGAACCTGACAAGTATGTACATATTCACCATCTATTTACTATTTTTGGAACCTGACAAGTATGTACATATTCACCACCTATTTACTATTTTTGGAACCTGACAAGTATGTACATCTTCACCATCTATTTACTATTTTTGGAACCTGACAAGTATGTACATATTCACCATCTATTTACTATTTTTGGAACCTGACAAGTATGTACATCTTCACCATCTATTTACTATTTTTGGAACCTGACAAGTATGTACATATTCACCATCTGTTTACTATTTTTGCCTCATATTCAAAGGTCTATCAGGTAAAAATAGCTTGAAGTAATAAATCAACCTTTTGCGTATGTTTATTATGTTATTGTTTTTTTTATTTATTGTTGTTTGTTTTGTTTGCAATTAAGAATATTTGTAAGTGTGTTGCAATGTTTGAGATACAAAACAACGGTTCTCAAAAAGCACTTAAAAAGTTTTAATATGTTTGACTCATTACTGACACGGTAAAGTATTTTTTTAATAATTTAGTGGTTTGAATATATAAACAACAAGAATAGCAATACAACCTAGGATATAATCTTAATTTAAATGGTCGATCAAGAAAAATCGTACAGTAGGCAACTATAACTAACTTTAACTCTAGTAAAAGGCAAATCTAATAAAGAAAATCTATTTCTGTATTGTCATTATGGTGTTAAGAATTGAGTTTCTAATTAGCAATTTTGCCGTTAGTCCGACCGTCTGCACTTAATTCATTACCAATCAAGCTTGAGTATTGTGTTAATAAATAGCAAGATTGACTTATAACTGGCATCAATCTGGTTTCTCGAATGCCATGTCGTAGAATGGTAGAACAGTGCAAATGAATCAAGAGCATTTATGATACTGGGTAGTTAACGTTTAAGTGTTAATTACGAGCGTTGCTCGACACTTCGACGCGCCTTAATTTTAAAAACCTTAGCCTTGTCCTAATGAATCCACTTTTAGATTTACTAATATCTCAAATGCGTTTACCGTGATGAGTCTCGGTACCGATTTAAAAAAAAACATTACAAAGCTACTAAGATGTTATGTAGTTGTTTAGTCAAATTGGAAATAGCAGTCCTTGTGAGTATTTAACAATAGTAACTCTGCTTAAAACAAATCAAAATAACTCCATATAACTCTCTAATAATGAATCAAATAAGTCTTAAACTCAAATAACTCGTTTAAACAAATTTTACTCTCGCTACGTTATAGTGACCCGTATTCGGGCAGCTTCCCGCCGCTGTCGGCCGGCAGCCGGCTGCGCGCGGTGGTGGTGCCGGCGCGGCTGCCGGACTGCTTCCAGCGGCTGGCGGCGGCGCACACGCAGCGCGGCATCGAGTGCTGCGGGATCCTGGCTGGAACACTGGTAATGTTATACTGATGATGGTATATAGTGACTCGTACTCGGACAGCTTCCAGCGGCTGGCGGCGGCGCACACGCAGCGCGGCATCGAGTGCTGCGGGATCCTGGCTGGAACACTGGTAATGTTATACTGATGATGGTATATAGTGACTCGTACTCGGACAGCTTCCAGCGGCTGGCGGCGGCGCACACGCAGCGCGGCATCGAGTGCTGCGGGATCCTGGCTGGAACACTGGTAATGTTATACTGATGATGGTATATAGTGACTCGTACTCGGACAGCTTCCAGCGGCTGGCGGCGGCGCACACGCAGCGCGGCATCGAGTGCTGCGGGATCCTGGCTGGAACACTGGTAATGTTATACTGATGATGGTATATAGTGACTCGTACTCGGACAGCTTCCAGCGGCTGGCGGCGGCGCACACGCAGCGCGGCATCGAGTGCTGCGGGATCCTGGCTGGAACACTGGTAATGTTAGCAACTAGCTTACCCGCGCGACTTCACACGCGTAACATTCGGAGTAAAACTTATTTCTCTGTACTATGTCATTATAAATGTAAATCTTCCTCTTGAATCACTCTATCTATTAAAAAAAACCGCATCAAAAACCGTTGCGTAGTTTTAAAGATTTAAGCAAACATAGGGACGTAGGGACGGAGAATGCGACTTTGTTTTATACTATGTAGTGATAAAAATAAATAAATAAATCTCCAGACTAACACACCAATTATGTGGCCCTAAAGTAAGTTGCAGTAAGCACTTGTGTTATAGGTACCACACAATGGACTAGGGGAGAACCTAGTTACACCCAGACACGAGCCAATATCGAAAAACCATTTTTACGAAATTGGCCCGACCCGGGGATCGAACCCGGAACCATCCCCTTAGCAGTCCGGCGTATATACCGCTGCACCACAGAGGTCGTCAATTACAAACCTATTTACACCCAGACACGAGCCAATGTCCAAAAACTATTTTTACGAAACTGTAGTGGAAGCATGTAACTCTTAACGATCGTTAATTTCGTTATTCTGACAGTTGTCATCGTTAATGTTCATACAAATTAACGAAACATATGTCAAAATAACGATATTAACAATCGTTAAAAGTTCTGTTCTCTAAGTCTTGTAAAGGGATGCTGCTTTTAACTAGACGAAGATGGTGGCTTATCTTGTTGTGTGGCTTGTATATGGTTTTTATTGAAGCCCGCTCTAGAATGCCCCCAATTTTGTCAGTAACACCCTTTATGTAAGGCATGTAAGCTGGTCTACTTTCTGTGAGTGGTTTGACGCGGTTTCTGCGACGACGACGTGGTTACGGTCTAAGAAGTTACTTGTTCTTTATTTACAAATTTAAATGGAAAAAAATCCTAAAAGACGGCGAAAACCGCATTAAAATCCATTACGTGGTTTAGAGGGAGATAGCGGACAAACATACAAACAGACCGAATTAGCGACTTGTAGTTATACTAATGATGATGATGATGATGATGATGCTGATGATGATGATGACGATGATGATGATGATGATGATGATGATGATGATGATGATGACGATAATGATGATGATGATGATGATGATGATGATGATGATGATCAGGAGCGCAACCAGCTGAAGATCACGCACGTGATAGTGCCGAAGCAGTCCGGCACGGCGGACTCGTGCAGCACCACCTACGAGGAGGAGATCTTCCACTACCAGGACCAGCACAACCTCATCACCCTGGGCTGGATACATGTGCGTATACCCTACTTCCTACTAATATTATACATGTGAAAGTTTGTGAGTATTGTTAGCGGTAAAACAAAAGTAATCGGTAACTGGACATCCCTAGCATTCGATGGACATCACTGGTTGGCGTCACTGCCGTTGGCCGCGGATTAGAATTGAATCTAATGGCGGCTACATGTTGTATTTTCTACTAATTCATATTTAATTAAAGAGATGTTTAATCTAAAGGCCAATAAATATTGTTGCTTTATAGTATGGATGTACGTATGGATGTATGGATGTTTGTTACTCTTTCACGTAAAAACTTCTGGACGGATTTGGATGAAACTTTGCAGTAATGTAGTTTATACATCAGAATAACACATAGGGTACTTTTTACCGCGGGAAAACTTCTCATTCCCACGGGAAACCGATTTCCACGCGAACGGAGTCGTGGGCGGCCACTAGTTTAATTTAATAAGTATGTCAATAAAATAAACCAAATAGATCTTTTTTTTTTAAGTAGTCATTGTTAGGTGTGCTAAAGACTACGAGAACTGGGCTCCCTAATTTTATATAGTATTTTTGATATTATACGGTGAGGGTAAAAGTCGTGAGGAAACCTACCATTCCACTCTGAGCCAGCTTAGTGGATAACGGCTCAATTTCAAATCAAAAAGTAGGTTTGTGCTTCATTAGTGGGAGATAATATATAGACTGTGTCTTTTCAACAAGTGTTTTTGATAGATCAGCTCACCAAATTAGGTAAATCTTTGTTTTATGCACGGTTTTCAGACGCACCCCACCCAGACCGCGTTCCTGTCTTCGGTAGATCTCCACACGCAATGTTCCTACCAACTCATGATGCCCGAAGCAGTCGCCATCGTGCTCGCCCCTAGTTATAACACGTGAGTTTATACGGGGTGTGAAAACACTGCTTCCGAAATCTAAAACTGGGCATTTTTGGAGGGGAACTTAAGTTTAAAGGAAAAAAAAAATTATTGTTTCTTTTTACCTAAATGTACAAAACTGCATTTATACTATCAGATTATGCGAAGATTTCAGATTAAATAGTGTTTTAATTTGCAATGTAAATAATCGCAAGTTAATGTGTGAGCGATGATTTCAAGCTGCGAATATGACTTTACAATCCTTAATACCTTTCTAAATTAAGTAATACTGCGTGGTTTCAGGCTTCAGAAGTGGTCTTTTTACACCCGTTATAATATCATAAAATAGTGAAATACCCAAAATAAGGAAATTGAAACCACTAGCGAAGAAAAACAACGGATCAATTTACCGATCCACAAATTCGTCGAATTATCACGAATGTGCGAGTAACGAAGTTGTGGGTTACAATATTTTGGCGACGGTTTGCGTTAGTCTAATTAACCAAACTTTTTTAACATTAAAGGCCGGTTTTTCAATTGTCAGATAAATTCTATCTGACAGAAAATCAGTATGTTTTTGTTGCACGTCGAACATTAATACTTGACATATGTATGAAGTGACAATGAAAACATACCTCTTATAAGTCAGCATTTAACTGACTATTGAAAAATCAGCCCTTTTAATATGATAGAAAATAAGCAAAAATTGTTTATTAATTGCATAACAAACCTCTTTTTGCCCTTAAAAGCGTAGTATGTTTGTTTTCTACCAGCGTGGGGTACTTCGCGCTGACCCCGGAGCACGGCATGGGCTACATCTCCGGCTGCCGGCAGAGCGGCTTCCATCCGCACCCGGAGGACCCGCCACTGTTCTATGTAAGTACTAGTTCGCGTGGAAGTCGGTTTCCCGTGGGAATGACAAGTTTTCCCGCGGTAAAAAGTACCCTATGTGTTATTCTGATGTATAATCTATATTACTGTGAAGTTTCATACAAATCCGTCCGGTAGTTTTTACGTGAAAGAGTAGCATCCATACTCACAAATTTTCACATTTATAATATTAGTAGGATTTACTTCAATGGCTCATTCATAAAACATTAATTTTATTTACGGATAAAGACTTTAGAATTAACTTTAATCATATTCTCGTTAGAAGCTTGAATGATGGTGTAACTTCTTAGACTTACGCGATTGTTAATACTAGACGAAATAAAACAGACACGAATATGGCTTTGCATTATTTAAACTATTTAATGATTTATTTTTAATGTTACGTAAAACTGCTTTTCATCGTTTGAACAAAATGTTGCGAGATTATATCAATGCATTTTTTTCCACAGGAGGTAAAACACATAAGCCTGGACGAAACGGCAAATATAGAAATGGTTGACCTTAGGAGATGAATACAATATACAATTATTTGAAGGTACCCAACTTGTTATTGTTAGCTTTTAGATAAATGTGACCTCACTGCGTTTCATTATACTCGAATGAGTAAATGTATTAATTAATTAACCTGCACAGCATTTAAGTTGTATTAGTTCAAGATTTTTAAATCGTATGACAAGTATTTAAAGTTCAATTATGAATTGAATGTTTTTACATGTGTAAAGTAAATTGTCTATGAATCAGTGTTTTATTGGTGTGTGTATTAAATGAATGCGTGTGATTTTAGCGAACAAAATCTTATGAAACCTGTGCTACAAGCACAGAACTTTTAACGAATGTTAATATCGTTATTGTGACATTTGTTTTTAACGACGGCAACTGTCAGAATAACGAAATAAACGATCGTTTAGAGTTACACGCTTCGACTACTGTATTGTAGTTATGGAAGCTTTAGAATTTATGAAAAGATGTTCATTATTTGTATCTTGTTAAAATATATTTCGTGGGAAAATAAAAAATGTATCTATAGTAAAAAATATTCCTTTTAAAACATTCATCTAATTTAAATGTTGAAAAGCGGTTACGTCATATTGTGATTTAATTAAGTTTTCCAAAGATTGTACAAATAAAATTTATTTGCTTTAAGAATATTGTGTTGATTTTATAGTGGAACAAACTACCTACTAATTTCATTTTTAAATGTATGCCTTCACTCACTATTAGTAACAAATTAATATTTTTAATATTCTATTATAAAACCAAAAAGGGATATTGCATTCGCGTACAACGCTATATTTTCTCTATCGATTCGGAACAGACTTGTAATCTAAATACTATATTTTATGAAACATATTATTTATTGAAAGCTTTTGCCTTGGTGGTCTGGTATAGCGGTACACAATGTAAATATTATGTATGTATATGTTGAATGTATTTAATACTCGGACCAATGTCAATAAAGCATCTTGCAAATATTTCAAGAATTTTATTTCATCATTATAACTTAAGAATATAATATATTACGGCATCAGGAAATAACATTGACTAGAAGTAAAATGATTTTATAAGCGATGCAGGTACACTCATCTAATATTACATTAATTAATTTTTGCCTCATATCGTTTTAAACTTAATGCTGTTTAGTTTATGATTAATTCTAGTAATGCAAATGATTAATAGTTACTACACATATTTTGATAAAACTTATAGTTTTATAAGCTATGTGATATCTAACAAAGCACACATTACTACGACTATTCTGAATATATCTGAATTGGCTTATACCAAATTTATACACACTACGATTCATAAGGCACTCGGTGCTATACTCGAAAGTTTTTACACGATATCAACTAACGGTAAAGCGGGGTGAATAGAAATCCACGGGGTGATAAGACACTGGCCCGAAAAAGCTTTTCTATTCCTAATAAAAAAACGTTGTAGCATATTTTTAATATTTGTAGGTTGTTATAAAAAATAAAACCACACAGATTTTTATTAATATGCTACTACGAAATGTTTATTAGTAATTAAAAAACTTTTTCGTGCTAGTGTCTTATAACCCCGTGAATTTCTATTTACCCCGTTTTACGGTACTTAACTTCATATAGATTATATATTTATATCTAAACGTAGTTTAAGAAGGTGTATTTAATATAGATATACAGTATATCTAAGTATATCATATACTTATAGGCAATGAAACAAGATAAAATATAAAGCTTGACATTGCACTTGCAGTAAAACTGATTATCCTACAAATAATTCTCAATAAAGCGACTCTACTATAAATCTAACTTTATATTTTGATATGTCGTTATTAATACAAATTATAATTAACATACAGATATTTATATAACAATACTAAAACTCAATTATGAGTAACGTCAACATCTTTTCACATGCATAAGAGAAATGAGGCGACAGTAAGTAGGCCGTATGCAGTGTTGGTGTAGGCAGAGTTGGCGGGTGTTTTGGCTTTGCTTGGAGGTAGTATATGAACGGTTTTGTTCAGCATCCAGTAGTACACGTCCATGAGACCCTGGTCCCTTAGCTCGGGACCCACGGTCTTGCGTATCCTCTCGTTGTAAGCATTAAGCCAGTTTATCTGGAAAATAAGTTTGGGTGTATAAAATTAGAATCAATTGTACATAATAGATTCTATAATACTCGTAATATATCGAATAAGATAAAGGTAATTAAGATATTTTATGAATAACACTTTGCAATTGGGACAATACGAAATGGATAAAGTACTAATCCTTTAATTTTAGTTTTACCGTAATTTCTAGGTCATAGTGGAAAGATAAAAATGCTCATTTTACCTCATACTCAGTCAATAATGCACGGTCGATAAGCTTAGGTTCAAACGGTACTAAAGTTGCCTCCTTAAATCCAAGGAATCCATTAGGTTTGGCGACTACTTCCAGAATATTTCCCAATTTCACCCCAAACCTTCTGGGCTCGTACCAAGCTGGCTCTATAAATAAAACATGACTGATAAATAGTTTGCTGACCAGCAAATGCTTTGCCTGCCACAGGTATATATTTTCCTGGCTATTGGAAAGAAAAATACAGCTCATGTCTCTAAAAGTAAAAGTAATTTTTTAAGGTAGGGCTCAATGCCGCCCCTGTCTACGCCCCTGGAAGGGACGATGTGTGGTTTGTTTTAATAAATGAAATGACGGTATCTTCTAACTTACCACTTGTGATAAAGTACCCTTCCCTGAAAGGATGAACATTCGCATCTTGACGGTAGTCAATCACTACAGGATCTGAAATGAAAAGCGTGATTATGATAAACAAACTAAACTTTTAAAATTAAATTGAAATTTTGAATTAAGTCTGAAATAGCTAACCAATGAGAGTTTGTGGTTAAAAATGGAAAGTAAGCGCTAATTCAAAATAAGTAGGTATACCTAAATAAAACTCAATGTCGTATCTACCACAAATGCCTAACCGAAATTCGGGTATAGATGAAATAACGTGCTAATCATTCGCCCGGTTCATTACTGCACTATCAACTTAGCATAAATAATAGACAAACAATGAACTTCGTAAGAGGCTTATTTTATTTCCACCCAAATAAAGTCACGCATGGAAGGCAAGTAATTTATAATCTATCGTGGTACCCTCGACTCTATTGAGCGCCGCGCCGACGCCGTGCCCCGTGGGGTGCGGGTAGTCCTGCTGCTGCGCCCACAGCGGCGCGCGCGCAGCCACGTCGGCGTGCGCGGCGGGCAGCGCGCCGGGCGCCAGCAGCGACGCCAGCGCGCACTGCGCGCGCACCACGGACGTGTACGCGCGCCGCTCCACGCGGGACGGGCTCCCGAAGTGCACGGTGCGCGTTAACACTGTTGTGCCCTCTGGTAGTTCAAATAAAAATCACGAGTTATTGGAACGGTGGTTTTGTAAAGGTCAATCTAAAAATAAAAGGGAGTCGAAGTGATTTCGGCGACAAAAGTTGAACACTAATAAATGGATGAATAAAGATTTTGAAGGTAGAGTCTTGTTGACTATTGAATATAGAGCTAAGCTTATCAGCTTGTGCATTTCGTAAGAAAACATTGCTTAATCGGAGAACTTCCACTATCCGTCAAAAGTAAAGAAAGCGTTTGTTAAACTAATGCTATAGAATATTTATATAATAACAATTCATTACCATCATATTGTCCTCCAGATTCGATGATAAGCGTAGAGTTGTTGAACAATTTTCTGTTAGAAAATTTAGTAGGTCGGTAGTTGGGTTCGGCAGCATTAGGTCCAAAGGCCACTCTGGTGTTCATGGAGACACCGATGTAGCCCGCTTGTGTTGCTCGAGTTTCATCCACTTTCATTGCCACTGACTTCTCATCGAGACCGTGCTTTACCTGCAATATGGATTAAACATGTTAAGGTATTCCATGAAAAATTATTATTTTCTCGGGAATAGTGCAACCTTTTTGGTTCTATGATCTTATCTCATTTAAAAAACATACACAATTCGTTACCCTTGTTTCCAAATAACTCAGCAGGGTGCACATTGCGACGGCATCTTTCAAATGTGCTCTGAGCATCCTTCTGGTCTCCGCCACATTCTTTTGTGCTTTCAAATATATGATAGGTGAAGGTTGGAACAGCCTCTTTGGCTCAGACACGCTCTGACCGATGGCGTAGGAAGCTCCTCGTTGAAAGGTTCCTCTTGAAGGGATTAGGATTTTCGCTGAGTTGATCGAACGGAGATCTTTGTATACCGCTGTGTATTCAGGCACTCTAAAAATATTTAGTTTTATAGATATGGAAGTGGATTTAGATCAATTATATAAGTATTTATGAATACTAATCGATTTACCTGGTGCAGTTATAATTGTTGTTTACAAAGCACATATTTAAAGCCTCTCTTACGGGCATAGATAGTTTTCCTGGTGGTGTATATACACTGACATCCTTAGCGCTGATAATAACGAAGGCCTTTAGTAACGGCGCAGTCGGCATGTCTCGACCTCTGATGTTCAGCAACCACGCTACTTCGTCCAATGCAGTTACCACCATGGCATCAGCACCGAGATTTCTCAACTCGCTACGAACTAACGCTACTTTGTCGCGCCAACTGGGACCTACGGGGAGCAAAAACATAAAATAGTTTAATTTCGTAAAACTTAGGCCGCACTTTACAAGACTAGGAGCATTTAATCCTACCAGTGTAATTTAAGTACGAATTATCGTGCAGGTTGGCAACAATTCTTGAAAATTCGGGTCTCTGCAGCTTTGGGTCCATTTCCTCCTCCCACAGCTGATCTATTAGAGTCAGCACAGGTACTAAGTGGAAGTCACCTTGCTGGAGATCACTTGCAAGAATTTGCCATTCCTCGAACGAAGTTAGTCTTGTGTCTGCCCCGATCCGTGGTTGATCTCCGCGTCTTGTCTTCGGACGTCTTATGTTGTTCTTAAAATACAAAGGACAGTCTTAATTATTATTGGATCAGTTTAAATCCATCACGGTCAGAAAATCTAAAGCAATTTGAAGCTCACCATAAGCCACGCTGCTATCGTGGGTTGGTTGATCTCGTCGGAATCGAGCACCAGCCAGTCGCAGGGGTTGAGTACTGCCTGTGCGCGGCGCACCTCTCCCGCCGGCACCCAGATGGCGGCGCCGCCGTCCGCCAGCACCGCCGCCGTGCCAACGCCGTCCCATCCACTGATGTACTGCAGGCGACGCTCATCCGCTGATGGCTCGTCACTCTGTAGTTAAACAATTTGTAATTAACTACTATGTTGCTTCTCAGTAGGCGACCAAGATATGACTTGTTATTAATATTTGCTTCATAAGTAAAGGGCTATACAATAAATTTAAATTTAAGTATAACTTAATTTTGTCTACTCAGGAACCAGCGGTAAATGGATAGTAGACCCTTACGTTACGTATTATTCCCAAGGAACTCGAAATTTTATTATAAACTAGTGACCCGCCCACGCTTCGCAATGGTGTAAATTTGCGCGACTTGTTCACGATACGTTTAATTTTCGCTAACTGACAACAACTTTTTCTGACGGTTCTTAATTTACAAATTTAAATGAAAAAAATACCTAAAAGATGCCGAAACCCGCATTAAAATCCGTTAAGCGGTTAAGGAGGAGTTAGCGGACAAACATACAAACAGACAGTTTTAGCGACTTGGATTTATACTATGTAACTAGCGACCCGTCCACGCTTTGCAATGGTGTAATTTTGGCCGACTTGCTCACGAAACATTGATTTTTGGCTAACTTAAAAAAACTTTTTCCGATTTTTAATTATTTACAAATTTAAATGAAAAAAATACCTAAAGGTTTAGGAGTTAGCGGACAAACATACAAACGGACAGAATTAGCGATTTGGATTTATACTATGTAATGATAATGATGATGTATTACATACCAGGTGTTCATCGCTATGGAATATAATAAACGCATCCAAGTAGGTGGTTTGTGTGTAGCTCGGGTTCTTCAAAGCCATCCTCAGTTTTCCAAGTGGTGACGTGGTGATATTGGGACATAGTAGAGTGGGTAATGGGGTTGTTGTGGGTCGGAGGCTCATGGTGGACATTCTTGTCTTTGAAGATGAGTTATGGCGGGCAGCCGTTACTGGCAGGGCAGTCGGTGTGAAGCGGACTGCATTGCAAGCTGGGAAAAAACAAGTTTTTACTTTCTTTTGCTGTTGTTACTTTGGTATATATAAGGTACATAAACGTGAAACCAATATATGTATTTAGGGAAAAAAATAAGGTTAATAATATAGGCATACAATTTCAATGTGCTACCACCATATATTGGAATCTTATGAACTTAATGTTATTCAAAACAGTTCAACTGGCTCCTTTGAATTAAATGAATTTTATCAGACATCTTTAATAAATGACTAACGATGTTAATTTAATTTTAATTTGACCGCATTTCGCAAGTTCAGACTCAAAAAGCTTGATGAGCCCAAAAAAGCTTGCAGAAATGCAAAAGCGGCTAGCGACAACGGCGTTTATGACGCGGGAACGTACCAGGGCTTAAGCGATGCATAGGAGCTTTAAGGGAAAGCAAGCTTACAAAAGCTCCGAGTGCAACAAGGACAAAACAGGGTGTCTGCCACCCTACCTGCTCTCTATCCTATCCCGCCCTCATATTTTGGTCCCGCCTTTCGATCGATACGTTCCATTTTCGCCCTAATAGAAAGTTTGTTTGCTTAGTTAACTTTGTAAACTTTTATATTAATGTACAACTTGGGGTGTACCAACTTTTTAACTAATTTGCAATGTCTTGGATTACACAAGTTAAGTCAACCTATTGCATTTAAGTATCTATATTCTAAGTATCAGTAACTCAGACATATCTTTATACAATTATTATGAAGGCATGTTCAAAAAAAAACATTCTAAGTTAAAGCTTGCAACCAATAAACGCATGCAGGTAAAAAGGATCAACAAACTGGATTTTCCCCGCCCCCTCATAAATCTGAGGGGTCAACATCCTGGGTCGAGGTGGGGTACCCAAGGGATGTGAATTCTATTGGAATGACGTCAACAACTAACAGGACTTCATATGATGCCAGGAGACTCACATAGGATCTGTCGACTCATCATAGCATTGTATCTTCTTACTCCCCTGATTCACCCCTCCGCAATTTTCGGAGCAAGTTTTACGAGTAAAGCATAGCAATTTGTTACGCCGAAATGGTCGGAATTGGACGTCTGTACTCACTAGGATAACATGAACTGAAGGCAGAAACTTCATGTCGACAGATTTGATTGATAATTTGACGTTGTTATTATAAAGTTGATATTATTTACGTTGAAATATAAGGACGAATTGTATTAGTTACATTTAATATGTACTTTTTGTAGGTCAACAACAACTTCTTCTGGGTTTGTTAGTTTTGTTTTTTAAATTATTTTATTTTTATAATTTTTAAAAAATAAGAGTATATAAAAAGAAGGCCAAACAAAGTTTTCACTTACAGACATTTGAATATAATCATTTTTTAAACTATTATGTGCTGTGAGATACATGCATTTCTACGTACACACGTACAAAACATGTTAATGTGTGTGTAAGGTACATTTAATCAATTATCGGTCTTAGATACGCCCACTTAAGACACGTCCCTTTCACTTGATGAGGGAAGCCAGTCCCAAAGGGACAAAATATCCTGCGTATTACCAGGGCGGCATGTAAAATGAAGAGATAGTCAAGTCGTTGTCCTGTTGAAGGATACTCAAGGATATCAGTTGCAGTGAGGCAACGACCGTCGTGTGGCGGTCACAATATTGCAGCGTACATTCACTCCGCGGTGCAGCCAATAAACGCATAGAGTGACTCACTCGCAATGTTTAACTGATTATGAGCAGTCATTGCAACGCCAAGTTACTAAATAAGTATCTAAAAATAAAATGAAAAACACTTTGTAATAAATAACTGGAGGTAATCAAAATTTAAGTCATCACGTATTAGTAATTTTAATCTAAATGGTTAGAAATAAAACTCTATCTTCATAATAGGACAGTAGCTTTCACAACTTTTGATAGTTGCGTTGTGTAACCTTCGATGCGATTCTGGAGACCTAGTGAAAGATGACGTCATGGTACGAGTATAAGGATCTCCATCTTGCCTTTGCAAATAAACTAGTATAGTTAGTTAGTTACTAAAATTTATATGCTATCTTGCAATCTATGTTTATATGGGGGCACGTTGTGCCCCGCAAAGTCGAGCATAAAAAAAATTGTACTATCCGTTTTCGACTCCCAATAACTTTGTTGTGGATAAATTGTATTAGTTGTGATGTAAGTAGTCGAATTATGATTTATTTAAACAAAAAAGGCATGTTGTTTTTGTTAAAAAGATCACTGCGTAGTTTACGGGCTCGCGCGTCGTTATTCTCCGTCAGCCGGGTTGCATTTGACCGCCAGCAGCTATAGTCAGCTCGGTCGGTCGGAAATGCAGCCCCTCTCCCACACAATGTTATTGTAGTGAGTGTAGTCCTTTTGGATAGTTTACCTCCTGTCCTTCTATATTGTCCTGGTATAAAAAGGGGGCAAAGCATTGTTCTCACGCACACGCACTTTTTTATAATTATCATAAAAAGAGTCTTCTTCCTTGTTGTTATTATAATTAAGTTGTTTAAAGCTTCACTGCATTTTTGTTATCTTATTTTTTCACAATTCCTTTGTATTATTATAAGACCCTAGATTCATTCCATATCTTACCTATAACTTTATTTTAATGAGTAGCGCTAACATTTTGTCATCTTTGTCGTGACAACCACAATTGGTTGGTTGGCTTATTAACCCTTTCTTAACATTCGCAACGTTATCTCGTCGTACTAGGGCAACAAAGCCGGCAGAAGTTGGTCGTAGCCAAACTATGTAATAGGTTCATATTACCTATGAGAAGGTGTTTTTAAACGAATAGGTATTTTTTACTATTCTGATATCCTAGTAAGTCGATAAAACTGCAGAGTCCGTTTGCAAATAAAATTAAAAACTAACCTTAAATGATTATTATATTATTGGTGTTTCATGTTGACTTTTCGCAGAAAATTTACATAGGCCCTTATTATCAAGTTACTTGGGTTTATTGCTCTCGAAGGCCAATCAGAGCCAATACTTTTGCAAAAAATTGCCCTACACAGTTTTTTTTGGCAATAATAAAATCGAACAAGCTTCAAAGAAACAAATAACACAGTTCTAATACAGTGCAATTTTCAGGGTTTTCGTTTGATGTTAAATTTTTTCATAAATGTCTGATCTGTCTGCCTGACCTACAGACAAACTTTGATGTTTTTTTTTCTTAAATTAATTTTCTACACGCAAATAAAATATTTATTGTAGTTATAATGGCCTTTTATCCCTCATCTCCTGTTTGATATGTTGTACTAGTATATGAAAGTCTTATTGCGATGTTCACGGTGTATGTTGCGTGACGCGCTAGTTCGCTCGCTAGACGACACGGTTCGGCGGCGCTGTGTGCCGTATGATTTAGGTGTTCACACGAGACATGCTGCGTCTGTAGGCGGTAGAGCAGTGTTCATATAATACTGAGGTTCAAGTTATTTAATATGAACGTGGGCAATAAATCAATTATTAAATTATGATTTTTTATATTTACGAAAGTCTCAAGTAGTTATAATAATTTTTAAAAACATTGCATATTCAAACTCCACACTAAACACGCAATCTTCTCTCTCACCACCACTTATGAGCGTGTACACATGTGGCCGTGCGTCTGAAAGGGTTGCACATGTGGGCTATATGTACCAGGCAAGCATGGCCACCAAGAAAGTCGTGTGTCACACATGGCGCGTCAATGTGTGAAACCCCTGCGTACTCTTGGGGAAGGTTAGCGGGCGTTCCACCCTCCAAAGTTTGTATGTGTGCATATTGTACCAATCTCAGCCGTCGTTCTCTAACTTCTAACACACCCTTTCATTTGTATATGTGAAGGTATGTGTTTCTGTACGTCATATATTATCAAAGCTTAGGGATGATTGATTTAATACCATTTCGTACTACCGAGCTTTATCTAAAATCACTAAGGAAGCTTTATTAGTCTGCAGGTCGAGTGTCTCATTTTGCCTATTTCCTTAAAATTATTGTTCTTAAGACGGCATATTAAGTAAAGTATTTGGTTTATAACTTACAAACACAACACAGTAAAAAAATAAATATCGTTGAAATACAACATTCGTATGCATAGTTAACAAACCGACACAGTATATTTCGTCAGCTGATTAAACTTGCATTCATGGAAAGTACTTTCGTTCATTCATTCACTACATTCCATTGAAGTTCCTACAATTTCTGTTTGCCTGGTATTAGAGATTCAAGTGAGGCCATCTTTGTCGACAGTTTTTTTTGTTTTATTTTGTTTGCTAAGATATAAAATAATAGACTGTTTTGTTTCATAGGTTTTAAAGATCTTTTAAAGTATTAATTGTTTTCATGGTTTCCTTTTAGATGTACTGCTCAAATTTTATTTAAGTTCATCTAGAATAATACAGAAGGCAGTAAAGTACTTATGGCAATAAATGAAATAAAGAAAATCATATTTCATTATTCTCAACGAATTAATTACCTATCATTATAATACGAAAGATATCAAAAAGTTATTTAAAGAAAGACAAACTTTGGCACAGTATTTAGGTCTTGTCCTAAGCGCCCTACATACAACGAAACGAAAGCGTCATGCCGCAAACTCCGCGAAGGGGACGGGAAGCCCTTCTTTCGGCCCTTCGAAGGTTACCAAAATAACTTCTTAGTATATATTGTACCCTGGTACACAAAGTCATTGGGAGTGACATGCCCATTATTTCTTGCAGAAAGTCCTTTGTGTCATTTACACCTTCCCTACAGCTTACAAGCCCTTAATTTACATTTTTAATTGCTGTTAATTAGTCGGATGGAACTTTTGTTTTATATTCTTAGGAATTATAGGCCTAGTGTCTGTTATTTTCATAATGCCAATAGGTATGGTAGAAGCCTTATTTAAAAAAATAAGTCCTAGAAGGTTCTTAAATGAATTAGTGGTTTATTAAATGAATTTGTTTTTTGATTGATAAATATTATCGAATAGCCCTTTTAAATTATTTATAATATAACACAGTTCACTAGGATTGCAAAGCTTCAAAGGAGGTAAAAAGGGCTAGTAGAAGGGCCCTTCGAAGTCAAGGTTCGTTCACGCATTGGGCGTGGTTTCTTCAGCCAATCAGAAGAGGGAGAGAGTTACGCAAGAAGGTTACGCACTTGGATCGAGTCAGTCCGTCAGTCCCTTCTAGTGCGTCTGTTACTTGATACTTATTCACTGTACCGAATGCCAGCTATACGTACAATAATGGTTGTTTATTATTAATTAAAAAAAAATATAGAAAATATTAACAGACAGGTGGTTTATAATGGTGGGAATTTGTTTTTTAAAAGATCTCTTCCCAACGAGCTCACAAGTACTATTTAATTGCAAAACGTTAGTTAAATACAAAAATGGTTTAAAACATATATTATTTTGTATTTAAATAAATCAAAATCAGAACTCAATGAGTATGTGAAGTAAATATTCAAACATTTAGATTTTAAAACAATTGTGAATACCCTAGCCAAACTGTTAGTGTGTCATTTTACGATGTAGAGAAGCTGATATTATAGGGCTATGTTAATAGGACACTGAGATGACGTAGCCGGTGCTTTTGCTTTCAATGAGGAGATACTTCTAGTCGTTTCTGTATTCCTGGTAGCATCGTGTGCGGTGTTAGTGCGGTTCCGCCTTTTGGCCGCAAAATGGCCGCCCCCACAGTATGCAAAAAATAAATTATTAATCTATATGCTTCTACGAATCCTTGAGCTTGAGTTTGAAGGTGTAACGTCTCTGTGTATAGATCATGAAAAATCCTTGTTGATGACGTAACCTTTTCCGAAATACAGACCAATTTAAGGGAAAGGCGGAAAAACAACATTTTCCTATTTACTCGGCTATTGTTGGATGAAAACCGGAAACGTTTTCAGCAATTCACAGGATAACAGGAAGTAGAAGTGGTGCGTTTGTTCCGGAAAAATTAAATCAATATCCGGTTCCCGCTACGACTGGGAAAAAAATGCAATTTTCATATATTTTTAATAAGTACTCATGTAATAGTAATTAAGATAAGAAGTAAGATTTAATGAATCTAAATACAGTCATCAAAAATAGTTATTGTGGTTGTAGTTATCCTTCCAAACAAAAAATATATACAAAAATTTAACATCAATAAGTTCCTATTATCATCATAAATTCGTTCTGCCCTACGCTTGTCGATTATTGGAAGTGTATCGGCGATTGCCGATAATGTCGAACCGTTCGGAAAGCACCAAGACTTCATAGATGCGACAGGAGTAGATTTGACCAGAAATCGATAGCCCATTAATAGGTTCGAAGCTATAGGGCACGGATATTGGTCCGGGTTCGGGACAGGTGTAGCAGGGGCTGCAGTTGGGCGGGACTAGAGATGCACGCATGCGTGTTACATACCGATGAAACTAGAGATGCGGCAAGCTAGTAGTAGTAGAGTATGACATTCCATCCATAGCAGAATAAATACTATCGGTAATTATTACTCAATTATTATAAAAGAGGGATAACATCAATGGAAATGATTTGATAAAATTATACTGAGAAATAAACCATAACATTATAAATTACCTATATTCAATTCAAACAAACTACACAAACTAGATTACAAAACATAAACATTTACAAAAATGTATTTTTTATAACAATCTCCTAGTGATGTTACGACGGAAAATCCAGCGTATGCAAATGATATGCGTAATTAGATCAATGGTTTACCAGGATAACATACACAGACAGAAAGTAAGAGTCGAAAAGCTTTGAAGCTTTCTGTTTTTTTTTGTCAGCCATATTGTATGCGGTATTATTATCCCTCCAACACAGGCCCAGCCCACACGAGATAATAATTTCTCTTCCTGAAAGCTGACAATTCCCTTGAATCAGGACCACATGATGGTGTAGGAGATGATGTGCCGCGGTGGGATGGCACTGGGTTGGCTGCGTGCATGTTAGTTAGTCCTGCCCTTCTTTTGGAAATCAAAGAGAAAGGCGGGGAAATGCTCGCACGTGGGTGTTGTTATGGAACCGCGCTAACCGAACTAACAGAGCTTTATAAGCTTTAGAAGGTGTCGGGTAAAAGTGAGATTTGATATGAAAGAAAGAGAGACAATTAGTTATTTTCGTAGTACGGATCTTATAGTAGAAGAATTTCAATAATGTGTCTGGCTTAGAAAGGGTTAAACTTCGTCGAATTCAGTGCACCAGGATGACATCGCACGATGGAAGTTAAGGATATTCGTTTTGTACTTGTTATATAGGCTTGTAGTAGTGTTGCACTTGCTTAGTAGATTTGTATTCTGGTCTAATGGTAATGGTAACAAGAGCCCTTTTAACTATTGCTAATTATTATTTCATAAATAAATTATTTATTCATAAATAAATGGTACGCTATATGTTTTAGAGGGTTTGCGTTTAGTTGAAACGGTTGCCATAAGCCTTAACTTTTGCATTTTTATAATTGAAAGTATTAAACTAGTACGTATGTACTTTTGCTGTTATTGCCAGTTGCTGTTCCATCCCAGCCCTAAATTGCATATTGCGAGTTTTATATCTTATGGTTATTAACATCGCTGTTGCTGTTATATTTAGCGTCGGCGGGTGGTCAGCGAGTGGTCAGCGCGATGCGGCGGCGATGGTTGCCAAGTGGGCAGCGCGGCAGGCCCGCGGGCGCGACCACGGTACCAGGCGCGCAGAGCGGCCGGGAGGTGCGAGCGGAGTGCATTCACCCCGGCCCGGTGCACCGCGCGCACCCGCCTCAGTCGAATGCTCACTGCGCTCGTATGCAGCCGAGTTTAACTCAACGATTTATTTTTATCAAATTTCTTTGCGATGATATGAAAACTTTGTTCACCTTATGTTTTAAAAGTAGCTTTACAAAAGATAATTTACTGAAAATATAAGCTACGTAAGTATCTGTAGGTAAAAGTTCTAGAAAAGTAATGTTAAATAGGTCGCGCATCGCGAATGCAGAGCATTAACTTTTATTATTTAAAATGAAAACTAGTAGGTAGTACAGCTGTAGTGTGTAGTAGTAGTACGAGTAGTTCAGCTGATTAGTAAATCATAAGTTTTCGTGTGTTTCACATTTGTTAACAATTAACTATATTGAGTTTATATTGAAAATGTAAGGAGTCGAAAAAAAAATGAGGCGCACCCTTATCACAGGTCTTTTTTTATAGGTGTTCTTACTACAATGTAGAGTATTAATGTAGGTTCTAATGTATGCCACCGTGTCGCAAAGTATTTATGTTAAGTAACAAGCAAATACTGTACTAGTTAGCATATCCAGGTCGCTGTAGCAAAACCTAGACTCAGGTCAGGTCCCAAATACAAAATAATAAAGGTCGAGTCATTATTTCAAAATACAAGATAACGCTACATGACATTATTACCCGTAGCGACAATAGCGTGGCGACCTAAAAAATCTCCGGTACATTAATCCGGCAAGGGCGGGAGGTATCTACTAAAATCTAATTTAGTTAGACAACCCTTCACGCAGAGACAATGCCGTCATTTATCAACCACCCTCCCCTTTAACCCCCTGCGTGAGGTCAGCCTACTTTTACGATTTGGCCAAGAATAGGCGCAGACATTTGTATAGAATATTCATATGTCTTTACGGACAAAATATAAAAAGAGTTCAAATATGAGGACTACGTGGATGGCGTGCGTACTCTCTCAGATCTAAACAGGCTATCGAAAAAAAATCATTATTTTTATTACATTGAATAACAATTGTTTGAATATTAGTATCGATTTCATAGAAGTAATGACATGACGTGTTAAGTAGATATTAGGTTATATTTTAAATAAGACCAAAAGAATTCAACGCGTTTACATAATCTTTCTTTAAAAGTTCTTTCCCCAATTTCATTTGAAGTCAGCAACGCTAAAGTTCAAGTTAAAGTTGAATTCCCATATTATAATTACAATATTCAATAGTTGTTCAATGAGGGACGATTTTAACTAATGGTATGTGACTACCTAACTCGAAACAGGTTACTAGGACGTAGTCGGTAGAAGGCGCGCCGGGTGAGGCCTATATAAAATGAGCCTTTATACCTGCGATGCTTCCCTGGTAGAAATTTCTTTTTATGGGCTACGGATAAATGTCAGGGGAGTGCCTAGGGGCGCGCCTCGCCTGCCTCACGATGACATTCAGCTATCCATCGTTAGCGAGACAGTAAAAAAGATTTCACCATGAAATGTTAAGCCGTTCTCTTATTGGTTGACTACATTTCAAGTTCAGAACTCAAAATAATACAAAACGCGATGCGGGCCGTAAAAAACAAAATGGTTGCCTGGCATTTTGATGAGCAGGAGTACGACTCCTAGTATTTTATGTTGTCCTGATGTAAAAGGAATATCACCATCCCATATTTCTCACGCTCGCACCCAGGGAGCCCTTCTCCGTCCCTCTTTTATCCCGCGGATGAGCCACTCGCTCTCGCAGCCTTTATGATGGGAACTTTAACCGACAAAATGGCAGTTGTAACTATTTTAATTCGAACGAGAAAAAAAAGATGGTCAGTTGGTAGTCTAGTCAGTTAACCGGATTCTGTGAATAAGTTGGTATATTACAATTGAGAGTAAGGTGCCTAATGGGTTAATTATTTATGCTTAGGTATGCATATATATTTTATTAACATTTCTAATCATTGTCGAATTTTAAGAAACTGTTCAATGACCGTTAAGTACATTGCTTTATGATTTTAATTGAACCTTATGTCCCTAGGTTTTATTTTTTTAACACATCGATGAAGGTGAACGTTAAACATTTGTGGGAATTACATTTGTATTCTTAAAAAATCATAATAATTATTATTATTTACGAAACTAAAAACAAATAGTAAGAACAAGATAAAACCTGCCAAGTTCGTGCTAGGGTCACACGCAGCAAATGGATTCTTGGAGCTGATTTTTCAGTTGCCATATTAATTATACTAGTGGCCACCCGCGACTCCGTTCGCGTGGAAGTCGGTTTCCCGTGGGAATGAAAGGTTTATTCGCGGTAAAAAGTACCCTGTTTGTTATTCTGATGTATAAACCTATATTACGGCAAAGTTTTATCCGTATCCGTCCAGTAGTTTTTATGTGAAAGAGTAACAAACATCCATACATAATCTTTCGCGTTTATTATATTAGTAGGATTTTTCAAAAATGCCATGCCATTTTTCGCCGGTTTCTGAATTGGGAATTTAAAGATTAGTCATGTACCTATTAAGCCTATTGATATTTAAGTATTTTGTATGATCAATCACTCAGATATCGTACATAAGTTACTCGACATAACATTATTAATTCACAAATCGGCGGATAAACTTCCAAAGAAAAAAATTTTTTAAGAAAGTTCCTTTATAATCCCTACACAGTCGCTTTCTCTGTCTGAGCCTATGGTTTGCTATCGGGAGTTACACGTGTTATTGTGAGTCAACCAAAAAAGATAGACATGGGTAGTTCTACAAACTAAGGAAGAATTTGAGTCTGATTTCGGCACGACATTTTTTACACATTTTAGAGGCGGAATTCAGTCTAATAGCTAGAGTACAGTGTCCTTTAGCTTATGCTAAAAGGAACAGACAAATTATTTGATATTTATTGATTTATGGCCATTTAAAAAAAAACATGCCACAGGAAACTGAGAGTGTCTCCAGGAAACTGAGGAAAATTACATCAATCCATCAATATCAACTATTTATTTAACTTTTTCTTGCCTCTTAACATTAATAACATTAACACAAGCATGTACTCGTATCTCTGTTTGATAATTTTGGAGTAACTATCCAGACGGAGATTAGCCTCGCAAACATGGAGTAGCTCATAGTGATATTAGGTACCTGAATTCAAATATTCTTTATGAAGATTTTTTATGTGTCTAGCCTGTAGAATCTTTGTACTTCTTGATGCCTGCACTCAGTCTACTGTACTTGTGTTCCAAAAATTATTGAACTATCTTTTTATACATCTTTTTTTTAAACCTTGTTTTCAACTTTCAACCCTTATTTGCATTGAAAATCTGGCCCAAAAGCAATTGGTTTGCATCTTTCTTCTCTTGACCAGTCTTCAGATTTGACATATTATCTGATATTTGCTTTTTCAACACATCACCAAATAAAGCCTTTTTGACGATGTCTACTCGTGTTGTTGGATCTTCAGCAAGATAGGTCATTGCGGTTTTAGGCGATCCAGTTGTATCTTTATTTTTTTCAAAATCAATATCTTTTATATTTGCTTAGTTTTTATTCAAACTTTACTTTAAGCGCAGTTTTTTGTTTTATCTCCTGTTTTCTGTAATTACGCTGCTTCTGTGCTGTGACCGTTCTTGTGCTGATTTTAATCTTAGATTTGCCTTTGGCGATAATGTTTGAGGGTTTATCTCAAAATTTTACTTGCTGAGGACTTACAGGTTCATCATCTAAACTGGGCGGAGTATTTTCTCTAACAAATTGGTTAATTATATTACAGTTATAAACTTTTTCTTTTTAAAGGATTTGATTTCTTTCCAGGCGCTAATTTCTGAGGGTTGTTTTAAATTTTATATATCCTTTTCTTTTCTAATATTTCTTCTTTGGTCTGATTCTTTTTGGTGTCATTCAAATATAATATTTGTTAGATCGATTAAATATTTGTTTATTACCTATATACTTTAAATCCATCGTTTCGAAACAATTTTAAGAATACTTTTACTTAGACCACCACCCAAAACTAAATAACCGTATATAAACAAATTACTAGAGTAAGTTAAGTTTATTGATCAAATTATTCATTTTTAGTATATTTATGTATAAACAAAACACTATTATTGCACATAAACAATATTTTTTATATAATGTACTCAGGATCCTGGACGGTTCTCAGTATCCTGAGTACCAATTTGACAGGATCCTGAGGCCAGGTTCCTGAGAATTTCTGTCTTAAAATAAAAAAAAAGACACCAATTTATAACTTTCATAAAAAATCACGTTAACTAGGCCTATGCGCTAGCATCTTACATATCAATACGCTAAAATTAAGTATATTTATTATCTATTTCGCAAATAAAAATCTTACCAGGATACTGAGAGCTCCACTGATTACGACCCCATTTCACTCCCGAAACGCAATGGGCTCACAAAACAACGTGCTAGGTGAGAATAGGAAGATGACATTCTTTGAACCTTCCGTAGGTACTATCGACTCAGCGGAACGGTAAAGACTCTCAGCATTTAGTTTAGAGAATATTTGCCAATTCAACAGCGAACAGGATACTGATATAAAATCGTGGGGACAAAATGTAAACATGATTTATTTAATATTTTTTAAGGAAATAAAAATAGTAATTGTCCTTCCTAGCTAGGAAAATAAGTAAACTTATTAATTTGGGTTTCTTTTAAGACCCTAATGTAGAAGAATATGAATCACGACGCACTTTGAACTAAAATTTGGACGAGGGACACTGCAGGATCCTGAGAATTCGGCACTTTGAACAGTAATTTTGTTCAAAAAAGATTTGTGAATCTTAATTATTTTTAGTGACCATCTAAAAACAATTGTAATTTATAATATGGCATTCAAAATAAAATGTTATTATCAATTTTTTCATAAAATTTTGGCTGAGCCGTCAAAAATTCCTTAGTTTGTAGAACTACCCATATGCTGTCGTTGGATATTTGGTTTATAATTTTATGGGGAACATTTTCGTCATACATGATTTCTGTGTAGCTTTAACCATTAAAGTTGCACACACGACGGAAGCATAAAAAATGGAGTACCTTCTCCCGTTTTCCGAACATTTCCCTTCACTGCTCTGCTCCTGTTGGTTGTAGCGTGATGAAAAGTATACTATAACCAGCCCAGGAGTATGAAGAATAATTGTAAGTTTCGTTAAAATCCGTCGAGTAGTTTTTGTTTCTATAACGGTTCCACAGACAGACAAAAATTTTACTGATTGCATTTTTGGAATCAATATCGATGCCTAATCACCCCCTGATAGTTATTTTGGAAATATATTTTTTAAAATGTTGATAGCGCGATATAGGATTTGCCATACATTTCGGTTTCATTTGTATGCGTACCGCCGGGAAAGAATGTTGGCGACGATCAGCGCCATCTATGTCGCCACATATTTCAGAATTGAACTCTCTACAGACTTATTATAAGAATAGATTTTATAGATATCTAATTATTAGAATTAATTTAAATTCTCGTTTAACGTCAAAAATAAATATTTTACATATACATATGCAGTGAGTGACAGTAAATTTACGCTACTTTTATCATTCGAATAGGTACGATTTATCTGACAATACATTAATATTTGAATTTTTAAAACTTACCTATTTATCTTTATATAACGCTTATTTAAAATGCATATTACTTTTATATTCCGGTCTAATGAAAACTTGATATGTTATCATATCAACAGATAAGACTGTTCAAATATTGTTTTTTCTATTTAACTAGGGTGGCTACCGATTGCAAAGATGCCTCTCCTAAATAATACCAAGGTATATGTACTCGTAAACTGAAGGCACTTCAAACAAACATAATATCCGTATGAATATATTATATAATCATACCAAATGCTAGATAGATAGTCTACACAAAAGTCAAATTACTTGCAAATCTATAGGGACAACTAACACGTGTAGTAAAATGATCCTTAAAAGGGGGAAAAAGCAAATGGGGTCGGAAGTAACCCAAATTGATAGAGATAAAACAGACTGCGAGGATGTTTTAACATCTTATTTGAAACTTGAAAATATTTTTTTAATGTACGTATGTTAAATAACAAAACTAAAGTAAATAAAGATAATATATTGAGCTCTATTTTTTTAAATATTAAAAAAAAAAATTTGCAAGCTCAAACAACAAAATACTAAGTACGTAAGATATAGGTATTTGTTTTCATTTAAAAAGCCAGAAACAAAAACGAGCAACTATGATGTATTGCTTAACTATAATGTAAATGTTTGAAAACCAATAAAAATGCCCTATTATTTTTCGGCTCTATTATTTCTGTTGCACACCATAACAAAGATTTCAACGCAGTTTCAGAACCACACCTTGTACATGCATTAAGTTTATCTTTCAGATAGATGCAATATACACGCTCATAGTGGCTATTGATTGCAAGCGTCGATGTTCTATTCTATACCTATAACGAGCAGAATTAAAAATATAATAAGTAGGTATACCTTACTTAATTTATAAACAGGTATACCTAAGTTTCAATGTATACTAGTGGCCGCCCGCGACTCCGTTCGCGTGAAAGTCGGTTTCCCGTGGGAATGAGAAGTTTTCCCGCAGTTAAAAGTACCCTGTATAACTTTGGTGTTTCTATACCGATTTCTATGGTTCTTTTTTATGGAATGGTTAATAATGTAAAATTTTTAATTAGGGATGACTGACACTGTTATAAACGTAAGGGTAGACAAATATAATCAGAAAGCTTCGAACTGCTAAGCTATCGGGAGTTACACGTGTTATTGTGAGTCAACCATAAAAGATAGACATATGCTGTCGTGGGATATTATCTATATAATTTTAAGGAGAACATCTCCGTCATATACCTATGATTTCTGTGGAGCTTTAAACATTAAAATTTCACACGCAACGGAAGTAAAAAGTGGAGTAACTTCTCCCGTTTTCCCAACTTTTTCCTTCACTGCTCTGCTCCTATTGATTGTAGCGTGATGAAAAGTTTCGTTAAAATCAGTCGAGTAGTTTTGTTTCTATAACGTTTATACAGACAGACAGACAGACACAAATTTTACTAATTGCACTGACTGATTGACTGATTTTTGGCATCAGTAATCAGTTATTTTGAAAATAAATTTCATGTACAGAATTGATATCTCTCCCTACAGATTTATTATAAGTATACACTTAGATAGATGTTAAGTATACTCGTTTTATCAAACGTGCATAGTTTTAAAGTAATACCAACGTTGGGAAGACGTCTGTTTTTTTTGTTGAAGCTACTGCACGCGCAAATTTGAATCATAAACGCACATTTAAATAAAATGAGCTCACTTTTTCTTTAGCTCGACAACATTTGGGTGGGATAACAAAAAAGAAAAATACGCCACTTAAAAAGTGTTTGATACATGTACTTAAACAACTGGCGCCTTTATTCACGCTTTTAATGTGTATTTAATTAAAACTCTGACTTTAACAATGACTTTAAATGTTATTGTTTTTACAAAAAGCACTTTTAAATGATTCTTACCTGCAATAAGAAGTAACAGGGACCCGGTTACTCTTAGCACCTCCATGCCGGCAGCCACTTCTGAAATGTTTAGTCTGAAAATGGAACCTATTTACTTTTACTTGGAATATTTTCACAAACTTGCTGCATTATCCAACTAAATCTAATGTTAAATAACTAACTAATTTTTAAAGACTAAACTTTGAGGCTCTAACTTAATAATAAAATGCGGGCCACGTCAAAGAGGGATGGTTAGTTTCGCGGAGGCATGAGTTGCGAAGCGCGTTCGATGCCGCGGGTAGACACGGGTAGTTTCAGCACTAAAGGTTTCCAAAGGCTCACCACAGCAGGGTGGGTCCCATAACCCCACCACCCCTTGCCGTGGCACCACGAAATGGGGACAGGGAGCGTCCCGGCTATAAAGAAAACAGTCTTCACTCACTAATTGGAACAATATTTGACTGGGGAAGCGGCGGCGATTTGATTTGCAATCTACAATACGTTGACGAATGATCGTGTTAACTGCGGATTTATCATGGGTAAGTAAGGTAATGGTTAAGTATATATGAAGTATTTGTTAATTGTTTAACTATTGCGAACTCCGATATGGATATGTATCCACGAGGTTGGCTAGCTACAAGCCTATGTTTTGTGAAGATAAAAGGAAAGTGTTTAGAATTACACGTTTATAGCTGCCAAAAACAACTTATCAATATTATCATCATCATTACAAAGCAAAGTCGCTCATCGTGACTGTATGTTGTCCTCTAACTCTTCATAAACTACTTAACGGATTTTAATGCGGTTTTCGCAATCTTTTAACTAATTTTTAAATCTCCCTTAAATTAATAAAAAAAAAATGTGGAAAGTTTTTTTTTGGGTTGGCCTAAATTCTATGTTTCGGGAACAAGAATACCAAAATATTCCCTTTGCGAAGCGTGGGCGGGTCACTCATAAGACGAGTGATTTATTTTTAACTGGTGGCCGCCCGCGACTCCGTTCGCGTGGAAGTCGGTTTCCCGTGGGAATGAGATGTTTTCCCGCGGTAAAAAGTATCCTATGTGTTATTCTGATGTATAACCTATATTACTGCAGTTTCATCTAAATCCATCGAGTAGTTTTTACGTGAAAGAGTAACAAACATCCATCCATCCATACATCCTCACAAACTTTCACATTTATAATATTAGTAGGATATTGTTAAGTCTCGGTTTCCTTACCGGGTTACGTCATCCAAAAAGCCTTTTTGCTTTATTTGGATTACATGTTTTAGCGCTTCCATTACTTTCTTGATACCTTTTAGTCGTTATAAGTGGCTTCCAGGGCATTCACGTGTACGTTTACGTTTATAATCTGTAACAACGTTTAGGGTAAAATCACATAATTTGCTGTCCCTATACTTTCGTTGCTAGCTGTACAGTATCGAGGCCACGTGCCGGGCTCCTAATTGGGCAACTGCAAATGTTATTCGAGCGTTCAGGCGAGACAATCTCGCCGCGGCATTTAGCTAACACCCCGTCTCCCTCTTTATGGTTACATTTTCTCCCTAATAATGGGAACTGACGAGAATAAAACGGATTGGTCGAACTGTCTGAAAATTAGAAAGAATATCATGTAAAACATATTTATTCTTGACACTAATACAAAGTATTTTCTTTTTCAAGAATTATTAGAAATCGTTTGACAGAATTTTCTTAAATACTTTACATTTCACTACCCAAATTTTGTTGTTCTGAACATACCTAAAAAAAATTGCTGCTAGTAGACCAAATGAAAAAGCCAATTATTAGTAACAAACAAGCGTCTAACCTGTCTATAGTCTGGCCACCGAGAGATTGCGTTTGTGACACATGCCATTAGTGTTGGGGTAAAAAACAACATTGATAAATCATTTTTCAATCAACAGAAAAAAAACTTGCTTATCTTATTTATATTTTATTTATAATATAAAAATAGTTTTATGTTGTTACGAGTTAAAATCTAGGTAAAATAATAAAAAACAAAATCGAAACAGTATTGTTTTATTGTAGGAACGTAAATAATTAGATTAAAGACTAGTGGCCGCTCGCGACTCCGTTCGCGTAGAAGTCGGTTTCCCGTGGGAATACGAAGTTTTCCCGCGGTAAAAAGGTCCCTTTATTCTTTCATACATATATTTTTGGTTCCTAGAACCGCTTTCGCAGCGCACGCAACGGAAGCCCTCAAGGATGAATAATTTTCCCCGTTTTTTTCCCATTTTCCATTATTTCTTCGCTCCTAATAGTTGCAGCGTGATGTTATATAGCCTAAAGCCTGCCTCGATAAATGGTCTATCCAACACAAAAATAATTTTTAAATTCGAACCAGTAGTTCCTGTGATTAGTGCGTTCAAACAAACAAACAAACTCTTCAGCTTTATAATATTAGTATAGATACTTGTATAACGTTAATTTTGAAGCTAAGCCCAAGGTCGAAAAGAACTAGCAAGAAAATCCAACTGCTGCCTTTTTACAAACGAAACTCAAAAGCATTGTATTGGCAATAATATGGTATAAGTCTCAGCACCCGATGACCGTACTGCAGAGCCAATTCATCTATTTCATATCGAACATTTGCCGATTTATTTTCTTTCACTAACCGCAATAGTTTTGCTTCAAGCATATCCATATTTACGTCGATATCATGTTTTTATAACCAAGCTACTTATTCTGCTTTTTTATTAGAAATTGATTGATAACTTTAAAATTGACTGATATTTTTAGCACATCCCTACGAAAATATGATGTTGTTTACATTTTTAAAAATACATATTTTATCAGTAATTATTACCCTTACAGTAAGCCATCAGTTATAAAATTTAAAATCAGTGTGTTTTAATATCATTTTATTGCTTATTATTTGTTTGTAGGGTCAAAATAGACGACTTTTTTTTTGTTTGTTTTCGTAGACGGCCTTTCAAAGTTACCTCGTTATGTCAAACACAATGTGTCAGGAACGCATTCTCTCGGTGGCCGGACAATAATTGAACGCATTTCAGTAGGAATGTTGAAATTCTATTGCTATTTATATGATTTCATATCTATGTCATCTTTCATTTGAGGATAAATTTAAGGTTTGAGAAAAAAAACTTTGCTTTAAAAATAGATTTTTCCCAAAGTTCAAAGAATATACACTACGGATCGAAAACCCCGAAGCGATCACGTCACGTAAGAATCACCCTGAAGCTTTATTCAATCGTTTATAAGATAGATAGTGAAGAGTACACAGCGCTAGCAAATTCATAAAGGTGTTAATATTTTGTTAAATTATCAAGTATGGCACAATAAAAAACATTTGTCATTAACATTATTTTTTTATTAATAAATCAAAATGTACAGTTCTAATGTAATAACTACAACTTTAAATAAATTACCTAACAGAACTTTGTTAACAAATCGTCAGGACCCACGTATCGCGCTCAGTACCACATACAGGATGTTACATTCAACGTTTCCTTCATTTCTTCAGTTCACTAACAATCTTGAAATAATACCAAAGTTAAATGGAAGTATTATGCATTAGTATGTTACAAATGAATATACAATGTCTCCAAAACACTTGTTTTATATTAATTCTTATAATTTTAGCTACATCGTGATTATAGAACTTGTCAAATTGACGATAAATGACTCTCCCCTAGGTTTATACTTGGATATATTAGGAATTTAGATATTTTAAATCTGGCAGTTGCAGTAAACTAACGAATACAAAATCTCGATTAACAATAATTTCATTTGACAACCATACGCACACACAATATACCATGACGCAACCAACATTGTAGGTACACATCGAACACTAATCTACAATATACACTATTATATACACAATGTACAATTTTCTCTATCTGATATCTCGGTATATATATATTCAAACGGTAATTGAATTTGTCTCACAAATGTATTGTAACAACAAAGTATTTAATACTTACACCGCGGTTAAACAAAACTAGTCTTTAATGCATTCATAACAGGTGCACAATTAAACAAATACTTTAAATAATATACATGGCTATTACACTATGATACAACCTGCAATGGTATCTAAGTTAAATGATCACAAACTCTAAAATAAAATAAATACAATCAACAAAATGTTATTTATCTGTATAATAATTATGTAGGATCAAAATCTTATCATACATTTAAATGTGTTAGGCCGCAAATGCATAAACATAGAAACATGCTGATATCGATATGTCAATATTGATGTTATATATTAGAGATCATCGTTATATATACAACATATATAATATCATAAATTTATAACTATATGTTAAGGTTAATTTTATAATAAAAGGTACTCAAATTGTTATGTACTTGATTTCATACAGTACTTTTAGATTGTTAAAAGTGTGCATATAAAATTGGGAATATTTTACAATGTTAAATGATACTTGTATTTAAAAAATAAGGGAAATGTTATTTGCTATTGTATATTGACGTTATATAAAATTGTGCTAGTAAAAATGCTGCTTCTATAATGCCCAAGAATTAATATAAATAGTTTAAATCTGTTGAAACACAATCTTATAGCTTCTTTTCATCTAAGTAAAAAACTTAATTCAATTTATTAGTGGATGTTTGAGCAATATGGCGTTGCAATTCAAATTAAATGAAAATGTTGAACTTTTTATTATTGGAATGTTCTAAGCCAAATTAAGACTTATCAAAACACATCGTGTATAGTTCAGTCTGTTTGCATCATGTCTTCGATAAACCTTAAACAGGTACAATTTCATTACATCTTACGGCGCCATAAGTTTCATATAAGTTAAAAAAAAACAATTTCATCACAATGCGATTCTGAATATGTATGGTAAATAGCTGCATAATACTATATCCACCATAAAAAAGACAGTTATTGCCCGCCTCATTACGAATAGTTTCATGAACCGAGAGATTAAAACTCTTTAATACATTCCACTGCTCATCATTTCAAAATGTCTTTCACCGTTGCTCGCGTAATTCTTCTACTTCACTTATAGTTTCTTAGATCTGCTGCGGCTCGTCTATGGGTGGTTGCAGGACTGCTTTCTCCTTGACTTGGTTGTATTGTCTGTAGAGGGGGTTCTTCCCTTTGATTGGTAGCGGGTGGGCCTCGGTGTTGAACACCCAGTCGTCGAGTGATATCAGCGAGTCGTCCGCGAACAACAGGTATAAGTACTGGAAAAGATATTATACAATTAAAAGTTTGCATAAATTTGGTACTTCTACAAATTGTCAAATTGACAAGAATAGGCAGATTTTTATAAAATAATTCAATTTTTTGGTTCTGCTGCTAACCCGCAGCTAATTGGCTTTGGGAATGGGATATTTTCCTGCGGTAAAATGTACTCCATATATTATTCCAGGTTGCAATCGAATTATATACTAAGTTAAATCCAAGGTGTGAAGTGTAACAAACACACATAAACTATAGTAAAGCAATAACTATTTTCACCGGTTTTTTATATATTGTGTATGTCTTTAGCAGTAAAAATCTTCTATCCTGCAGTAAGTATTACCTTGAGTGTCTCGGCTAAGAAGAACGATTGTTGCACGTCGTCGCCGTCTGGTTTCTTGTAGTACACGTTGCTGAGCCCCGTGTAGCCCGCCTCCACGCGGCAGTGCTTCTCCAGAGCCTTATTGTAACACAGTAAGGATCAAAGTCGTGTGACAATTGCTTGAAGTATTGTTTGAAGATAGAGCGATGGTAAAAATGAATATTTGATCAATGATATCGAATTATGCAGTTCAATAGAATTGTATTTTATTTAAATAAGAGCAAATTTTTCAATAGTTAGATAAATACTATTTGACGGATTAGTAGTATGCTTTCGTTTTACGCACAGATCACCCCCTAATAGATTCCGCATTAGAGGCGACAACCTATGTTTCGCCACTATGTGATTTAGAACATAGTGCAAGCCACGCCTACATTTTTTGATTTAGTCATGACCAACCGTCAGACACGTACGCATGCCTACTTAAAAAGGCTTCAAAATGTTATAATAGCTTAAGTACTTGTCCCACAGTTTTGGTACCATAGCAATAATTGATATGAATAAAATTTCTAGTAGTGCGAAAAGTTTTTTTGTTGGGCTTTTCTAATTTGGGCTCAACATAAATAGTCTCATTTATTACCTATAATAAAAAATGAAGGCCTATCAACCAGGTATCTGTAAATCTGTCGATATTTTTATTAAACGTTATTTATAATTTATCGATACTTTTATCGAATACTTACATCACTATTTTATCACTATTTGACGGGTGCATCTTGGAACGTTTTTGAACTAGCCAATCAGAATGTCATTACTTCCTCCCCCGCTCTTCAACTTTTGGTGACCCTGATACAACGTAAATGTACGAACATGCGGAATCTATTAGGGGGTGATCTGTGGTTTTACGTCAACTACAAACATTTGACATATTATGTATGAAATGACAAAGAAAACATGCTACTTATAAGTATAGAAATCTGCCGTTTGAAAAGTCAGTCCTAAGTAAGCTAAAATAGAGACTTTTTTATCGGCATTGAGATTTGTAAGTTGTATTTTGTTGTTTTCAGCAAAAATAAAATAAACAACGGCTAGCTATCTTTCTAATCAAGAAAGTCCGCGCCTTACTGTTTACATCTTATTTTAATTCTCAAATCAAAGCGTAGCAAAAACTATTTTAGTTTCTTCATTTGCAGTTCATAATTTATTATTCTGATCCAAAAAAATATGCGTATCCGTAACCGAATCCGAAATAAAAGTATCGGATGGTATCACATAGGGACGGAGCCTATTTGAGTCAAGTTATGACAAGTTGTTTTTCCCCGCGGTGGATGACAAACGAATTTTGATGACAAAGAAAATAAAATTCCTTAAAAAATCTAATATCCGTGACCGAAATTATTCGAAACTACTTCATATCCGTATCCATATCCCTATCCGGTATAATAATAATACCAATATCCGTATCCAATCCGTATCCGAAATTTGATATCCATAACATCCCAGCCCCCTAAGACAAGTGGCAGGTGATATTTGCGATAGCGAGTGAATAGAAAAAATATGTATGAAACTGTCAAATTGCAAGCTTGTCATAAATGTCAGTTTCATACAAATTTATTCTATTCACTCGCTATCGCAAATATCACTTGCCACTTGACTTGGGGGGCTGATATCTGTAACAGTTACCTGCACGGCCTCCCAGCCCCAGTCCCTGTACTTCTGTTCCCGGGTGACCCGCCACAGCACGAAGTAGCTCTCGAAGGTCTCCGGCCGCAGCAGGAACACCTTCTCGTTGCTCTTCTGCGCGCGCGCCTCTACTGCGCCCGTGAAACTGGACACAGGGAAATATCATGATGAGAATAGTATATTTCAATACAAGCGTGGAAAGGCTGTCATTACAACGAGTTCCGACAAATGTCTACCCGAGCCGAGCACAGCCGAAGGCGAGGGTTGACAGACGGGACGAGTTGCAATGACGGTTCCGCACGTGTATTGAACGACTATTTTTAATACAGATGCGAAAAAATAAAGCAATTTAATAAAATATAAAATTAGGAACGTAAATGTCGAAATAACTCATTTTGTGCAACAAACAACTAAACTCGCAAAGAAAAATTTCAGGGAAATGGCGCTATTTTTTCTTCACCCATTTGGTAGGCAAAGGTTACTATGCCCATACAGCCAAGTCTTCAGTAGAATTTTTTTTTGGTATGAAATGAAAATGAAATTTAATGAGATAAAATGAAATGAAACCAACCTAATTCAATCAAATCATTAAATCTGATATCGAAACCAACTAGTAGCTTTTTTTAGAAATATACCTACGCTACGTAAGTATTAACATGGATCATAAAACTTCATGGTTGGATAATTTTTCTTTTTAATAGACATTATCTTGACAGTTGGGAAAGAGAACGCACGAGTGCGGGAAAGGTAAAAAAAAAGCACGAGTGTGTAATAGCCCACATCCCGAACGCTATACGTCCCTGCAATACGCCACTTTTTGAGCAACTGTATTAAAAATACTTTATTGCAGTAAGTGACACAAACATAATTGAAGGCGTGAGTGGATTTTTTTATCTAAGATATAAAGGTGTCCGAGACGGTCACTCATCACTCAGCTTTGACATATAAAATGTTTTTCCAGTTTTACCGGGTATCAGGAAAAATGTTTTTTTATAATTTATTGTTTTTCTTTTTGAGGATTAAAGATGACCTCGTTGTAGTTATTGGTGGATTGAATCCGCGATGCATATATTTTGTTTAATAAATTAGGACGTGGCAATGTTAATATTATAGTAATAATAAATAAATTTCCAGACTAAACACCAATTATGTGGCCCTAAGGTTTAGGCGTTTATGTTTAACGTTTGTTTACATATCCATGAAATGCACGATTTTTTACAACAAATTACAGAATAATTAATTTCTTAGTATTATTTGTCATTTGTTTTCATAAAATATTTTTAATACTTTGCCGTTGTTTTAATTTATGTTTAACATTATCTTTTCCCGTCAATAACTATATTTTAATAGTAAATTTTCTATTTTAGTCAGAGATAATTTTAACTACATAAAAAAAAAGTTACTAGTATTTAACTTCATAAAATTAAATTTAATAAATAACAATGATATTAGTTCCCTGCAACGGTTGCGGTATTAGCGTGGAGACACGTTCATTATCATGAGCATTACCATTACATAATATAAATCAAAATCACTAATAGTGTTTGTTTGTCTTTTAACTCCTGCAAAATTACTAAACAGTTACGGTTTTCACCATTATTTCATTGTATTATTAGTATTATTTTCACTTAAATACATTTATAAATATAAAATTTCTTTAACAAATCAACCAAAGTAACACCATAGCGAAACGAGGGCAAGTCACCAGTATTAACTATGCAAAAGCTGCCAATCCGCACTCAATGATATAATTTACCGAGACTCAACGAGTCACATCACTTTGAATTCTAACTATCTTCAAATAACTTTATCGAAATGTTCTTTGTTTACAAATTTTTATAAGAGAATACCTTTGGAATGGTTAAAACCGTATTATTATCCGTAACGTGATTTCGAGAAAGATAACGAACTCCGTTCGCGTGGAAGTCGGTTTCCCGTGGGAATGAGAAGTTTTCCCGCGGTAAAAAGTACCCTATGTGTTATTCTGATGTATGACCTATATCACTGCAAAGTTTCATCCAAATCCGTCCAATAGTTTTTACGTGAAAGAGTAACAAACATCCATACATCCTCACATACTCGCAAACTTTCACATTTATAATACTACTAGTGGCCGCCCGCGACTCCGTTCGCGTGGAAGTCAGTTTCCCGTGGGAATGAGAAGTTTTCCCGCGGTAAAAAGTACCCTATGTGTTATTCTGATGTATGACCTATATCACTGCAAAGTTTCATCCAAATCCGTCCAATAGTTTTTACGTGAAAGAGTAACAAACATCCATACATCCTCACATACTCGCAAACTTTCACATTTATAATACTACTAGTGGCCGCCCGCGACTCCGTTCGCGTGGAAGTCAGTTTCCCGTGGGAATGAGACGTTTTCCCGCGGTAAAAAGTACCCTATGTCCTTTCCCAAGTTCAGTTCTTTCTTCATACCAAATTTCATTAAAATCGGTTCAGTGGTTTAGGCGTGAAAGCGTAACAGACAGACAGACAGACAGACAGACCGACAGACAGACAGAGTTACTTTCGCATTTATAATATTAGTAGGGATAAACTAATAAACTATATAAACTAATAAAACTAATAAACTATATAAACTAAATAAACTATATTACTGTAAAGTTTCATCCAAATCCGTCCAATAGTTTTTACGTGAAAGAGTAACAAACATCCATACATCCTCACATAATCGCAAAATCTCACATTTATAATATTAGTAGGATGTAATGATGATATGATAATATAGCTACATACCGGAACGCCTCGGGCCCCAGCTTAGTATCAGACCGCACGTAGCTCTCGTGGCAGGTGTTCGTCAGCCTCTTGGCCACGTCTAGATACTGCGCGCTGTGCGGCGACTGCAGCGACGTGGACGCCAGCGCGAACATGCCGCCTGCAGATATTATATATTGTAGTAAACTTGCTTTTACTTAGAATTGGAAAAACATCATGTCGATATCACTAGCGGCCGAAACCAATATTCTACTATAATTAAAATCTTAGTTATTGGAAACTGCTAGTTTTGTTTTTTGTGACGTGTTTCTGTCAGTTCCATATCAACAGCTATCTACCATTGGTTATTGAGACGCAAGTAGAATATTGGTTTCGGCCGTAACTGAGTCAGACACATTGTAAAATTTGAAATTTTGCACTAGGGAGTAGTCAAAACTTGCTTACGTAATATCATGATTGAAAAAATAGAAAAAATCTAAGACTAAAATGTTGACCCGTCGAGTTAGTCCATCTTCTCGTCCATGCCCCGGCGTACTTGCCCTGTGTGAACGTACCCGTGAAGCAGGACAGATGGTCCATCTTCTCGTCCATGCCCCGGCGTACTTGCCCTGTGTGAACGTACCCGTGAAGCAGGACAGATGGTCCATCTTCTCCTCCATGCCCCGGCGTACTTGCCCTGTGTGAACGTACCCGTGAAGCAGGACAGATGGTCCATCTTCTCGTCCATGCCCCGGCGTACTTGCCCTGTGTGAACGTACCCGTGAAGCAGGACAGATGGTCCATCTTCTCGTCCATGCCCCGGCGTACTTGCCCTGTGTGAACGTACCCGTGAAGCAGGACAGATGGTCCATCTTCTCCTCCATGCCCCGGCGTACTTGCCCTGTGTGAACGTACCCGTGAAGCAGGACAGATGGTCCATCTTCTCGTCCATGCCCCGGCGTACTTGCCCTGTGTGAACGTACCCGTGAAGCAGGACAGATGGTCCATCTTCTCGTCCATGCCCCGGCGTACTTGCCCTGTGTGAACGTACCCGTGAAGCAGGACAGATGGTCCATCTTCTCGTCCATGCCCCGGCGTACTTGCCCTGTGTGAACGTACCCGTGAAGCAGGACAGATGGTCCATCTTCTCCTCCATGCCCCGGCGTACTTGCCCTGTGTGAACGTACCCGTGAAGCAGGACAGATGGTCCATCTTCTCCTCCATGCCCCGGCGTACTTGCCCTGTGTGAACGTACCCGTGAAGCAGGACAGATGGTCCATCTTCTCGTCCATGCCCCGGCGTACTTGCCCTGTGTGAACGTACCCGTGAAGCAGGACAGATGGTCCATCTTCTCGTCCATGCCCCGGCGTACTTGCCCTGTGTGAACGTACCCGTGAAGCAGGACAGATGGTCCATCTTCTCGTCCATGCCCCGGCGTACTTGCCCTGTGTGAACGTACCCGTGAAGCAGGACAGATGGTCCATCTTCTCCTCCATGCCCCGGCGTACTTGCCCTGTGTGAACGTACCCGTGAAGCAGGACAGATGGTCCATCTTCTCGTCCACGCCCCGGCGTACTTGCCCTGTGTGAACGTACCCGTGAAGCAGGACAGATGGTCCATCTTCTCGTCCATGCCCCGGCGTACTTGCCCTGTGTGAACGTACCCGTGAAGCAGGACAGATGGTCCATCTTCTCCTCCATGCCCCGGCGTACTTGCCCTGTGTGAACGTACCCGTGAAGCAGGACAGATGGTCCATCTTCTCGTCCATGCCCCGGCGTACTTGCCCTGTGTGAACGTACCCGTGAAGCAGGACAGATGGTCCATCTTCTCGTCCATGCCCCGGCGTACTTGCCCTGTGTGAACGTACCCGTGAAGCAGGACAGATGGTCCATCTTCTCGTCCATGCCCCGGCGTACTTGCCCTGTGTGAACGTACCCGTGAAGCAGGACAGATGGTCCATCTTCTCGTCCATGCCCCGGCGTACTTGCCCTGTGTGAACGTACCCGTGAAGCAGGACAGATGGTCCATCTTCTCGTCCATGCCCCGGCGTACTTGCCCTGTGTGAACGTACCCGTGAAGCAGGACAGATGGTCCATCTTCTCGTCCATGCCCCGGCGTACTTGCCCTGTGTGAACGTACCCGTGAAGCAGGACAGATGGTCCATCTTCTCCTCCATGCCCCGGCGTACTTGCCCTGTGTGAACGTACCCGTGAAGCAGGACAGATGGTCCATCTTCTCGTCCATGCCCCGGCGTACTTGCCCTGTGTGAACGTACCCGTGAAGCAGGACAGATGGTCCATCTTCTCGTCCATGCCCCGGCGTACTTGCCCTGTGTGAACGTACCCGTGAAGCAGGACAGATGGTCCATCTTCTCCTCCATGCCCCGGCGTACTTGCCCTGTGTGAACGTACCCGTGAAGCAGGACAGATGGTCCATCTTCTCGTCCATGCCCCGGCGTACTTGCCCTGTGTGAACGTACCCGTGAAGCAGGACAGATGGTCCATCTTCTCGTCCATGCCCCGGCGTACTTGCCCTGTGTGAACGTACCCGTGAAGCAGGACAGATGGTCCATCATCTCGTCCATGCCCCGGCGTACTTGCCCTGTGTGAACGTACCCGTGAAGCAGGACAGATGGTCCATCTTCTCCTCCATGCCCCGGCGTACTTGCCCTGTGTGAACGTACCCGTGAAGCAGGACAGATGGTCCATCTTCTCGTCCATGCCCCGGCGTACTTGCCCTGTGTGCACGTACCCGTGAAGCAGGACAGATGGTCCATCTTCTCCTCCATGCCCCGGCGTACTTGCCCTGTGTGCACGTACCCGTGAAGCAGGACAGATGGTCCATCTTCTCGTCCATGCCCCGGCGTACTTGCCCTGTGTGAACGTACCCGTGAAGCAGGACAGATGGTCCATCTTCTCGTCCATGCCCCGGCGTACTTGCCCTGTGTGCACGTACCCGTGAAGCAGGACAGATGGTCCATCTTCTCGTCCATGCCCCGGCGTACTTGCCCTGTGTGCACGTACCCGTGAAGCAGGACAGATGGTCCATCTTCTCGTCCATGCCCCGGCGTACTTGCCCTGTGTGCACGTACCCGTGAAGCAGGACAGATGGTCCATCTTCTCCTCCATGCCCCGGCGTACTTGCCCTGTGTGAACGTACCCGTGAAGCAGGACAGATGGTCCATCTTCTCGTCCATGCCCCGGCGTACTTGCCCTGTGTGCACGTACCCGTGAAGCAGGACAGATGGTCCATCTTCTCCTCCATGCCCCGGCGTACTTGCCCTGTGTGCACGTACCCGTGAAGCAGGACAGATGGTCCATCTTCTCCTCCATGCCCCGGCGTACTTGCCCTGTGTGAACGTACCCGTGAAGCAGGACAGATGGTCCATCTTCTCGTCCATGCCCCGGCGTACTTGCCCTGTGTGCACGTACCCGTGAAGCAGGACAGATGGTCCATCTTCTCCTCCATGCCCCGGCGTACTTGCCCTGTGTGCACGTACCCGTGAAGCAGGACAGATGGTCCATCTTCTCGTCCATGCCCCGGCGTACTTGCCCTGTGTGAACGTACCCGTGAAGCAGGACAGATGGTCCATCTTCTCGTCCATGCCCCGGCGTACTTGCCCTGTGTGCACGTACCCGTGAAGCAGGACAGATGGTCCATCTTCTCGTCCATGCCCCGGCGTACTTGCCCTGTGTGAACGTACCCGTGAAGCAGGACAGATGGTCCATCTTCTCGTCCATGCCCCGGCGTACTTGCCCTGTGTGCACGTACCCGTGAAGCAGGACAGATGGTCCATCTTCTCGTCCATGCCCCGGCGTACTTGCCCTGTGTGAACGTACCCGTGAAGCAGGACAGATGGTCCATCTTCTCGTCCATGCCCCGGCGTACTTGCCCTGTGTGCACGTACCCGTGAAGCAGGACAGATGGTCCATCTTCTCGTCCATGCCCCGGCGTACTTGCCCTGTGTGAACGTACCCGTGAAGCAGGACAGATGGTCCATCTTCTCGTCCATGCCCCGGCGTACTTGCCCTGTGTGAACGTACCCGTGAAGCAGGACAGATGGTCCATCTTCTCGTCCATGCCCCGGCGTACTTGCCCTGTGTGAACGTACCCGTGAAGCAGGACAGATGGTCCATCTTCTCGTCCATGCCCCGGCGTACTTGCCCTGTGTGAACGTACCCGTGAAGCAGGACAGATGGTCCATCTTCTCGTCCATGCCCCGGCGTACTTGCCCTGTGTGCACGTACCCGTGAAGCAGGACAGATGGTCCATCTTCTCGTCCATGCCCCGGCGTACTTGCCCTGTGTGAACGTACCCGTGAAGCAGGACAGATGGTCCATCTTCTCGTCCATGCCCCGGCGTACTTGCCCTGTGTGCACGTACCCGTGAAGCAGGACAGATGGTCCATCTTCTCGTCCATGCCCCGGCGTACTTGCCCTGTGTGAACGTACCCGTGAAGCAGGACAGATGGTCCATCTTCTCGTCCATGCCCCGGCGTACTTGCCCTGTGTGAACGTACCCGTGAAGCAGGACAGATGGTCCATCTTCTCGTCCATGCCCCGGCGTACTTGCCCTGTGTGCACGTACCCGTGAAGCAGGACAGATGGTCCATCTTCTCCTCCATGACGCGGCGTACTTGCCCTGTGTGCACGTACCCGTGAAGCAGGACAGATGGTCCATCTTCTCGTCCATGCCCCGGCGTACTTGCCCTGTGTGCACGTACCCGTGAAGCAGGACAGATGGTCCATCTTCTCCTCCATGACGCGGCGTACTTGCCCTGTGTGCACGTACCCGTGAAGCAGGACAGATGGTCCATCTTCTCGTCCATGCCCCGGCGTACTTGCCCTGTGTGCACGTACCCGTGAAGCAGGACAGATGGTCCATCTTCTCCTCCATGACGCGGCCGTACTTGACCTCCACGAGGTAGGCGAGGCCGGCGGGGGACACGTGCAGCATCTTGCCCAGCGCCGCCTGCATCGCCACCTCGAACATCTCGCGCGCCTGCACAGGGGGGAAACAATGACGATGCTGGGCTAGTTCTATGGTGTATAGTGTTGGAGGTGTAAGCTGGGCTTGGCATTAGTGTGCGTGTATACAGATAGTTTGTGTGACGTGAGTCTTCAAGCGCGAAGCGTTCTTTGCTTCGTCTCGCGCTCCGCGCTTCACCCCGCGCTATGATAGCAGCGGAAAGTTTTTGTTTCTTCAATTATTTACTAATCTAATTATGCTTGTTTATTTTAAACTGTTTTTTGTCAAGATAAATTGTTTTTTCTTGTCTGACTCTACTTTTGGTGATCACGCACACTAATGCAAAGCTCAGCTTACTCCTCGCGGACTATACTTAATGTGCTGAATTGAGCAACTCAGTTGGGATCGATTCCACCGCGGACGGACCAAAATGACCCAAAAAATAAAAACTGAGGTCGCTCAGATCAAATAATAAACAAGACAAGGTTTCTTGCACCTGTGATGTCAGATGGACTATGTAATTTCTTTGTTTCATTTTTAACCAACCAATTATAAAAAGGACATAGACTAATGTCACATCAATAGCTATAAATCCTATATTTTAAATTACATTTAAATAGGTGCAAAAAAACGTTATTCTTGTGATTGAATCTAATTATAGCGGAAGTATATCTTTGGTTTCTTAGAAAATGCATTAAAATAATAAAACAAGTAAAAATTCGACGCTAGAATATCCTAAACATTTTTTCAATAAAAGTAATGTGTGTTCATTTCCTCAATCAACGCAGAAATAAACCGATAACATTGTCAACTTAAACAGTTGCAACTTATTATTTTCCTGTATTATACAGGATGTAATCATTAAATGTGCACAGGCGATTATTCCGTAACTATTACCTACAGATAACAAAAACCTTTAAACTGATATCGAAAGTACTTTACCTTATATAATGCAAGGTCAATTTTATGGACCGATGAAATTAATGTCTCAAACTGCGGCATTTACAATAGAAAAAAACTCGCATAATTGGTCAATTGATAATCCTCGCAAAACTACTGAAGTTAGAGCTCAGGTGCGATTCCCAATTAACGTATGGTGTGGTATTCTTGGAGATCGGATCATTAGGCCTTATGTGGAACCTTAACTGGACAGAGATATCCCACCTTTGTACAAAACGATATGCTAAGTCTCTTAGAACCAATTACAGACGATGAAAGAAGATCGATATTTTTTCAACAAGAAGCAAGGCCTGTACATAATACAAATTTTGTAAAGAATTTCTTACGAAACAATTTTAATGGCTTAATAGCTAATAATAGTGCAACCCCTTGGCCTGCCAGATCACCGGGTCTCACGCCTTGAGATTTCTTCCTATGGGGATATGCCAAATACCACGTGTACGCTGAGCCAGTACATGGCCTGGAAGAGTTACGGAATCGTGTACGTCGTCGTGTATAGAGCTCGTCATTGTATTGCACAACAACTACGTCACTTCGAATATTTACTTTGAATACAAAATTTTGTACTTACCTACAAAGAAATAAAATGTATGGGAGTGTAATGTAAAGTTTTTGGATATTTCTCGTTTTATTTAAAATACTTTCGATATCAGTTAAAGTTTTTTTATATCTGTAATAGTTACGGAATAATCGCCTCTGCACACTTAACGATTACACCATGTATAGACCCACTTCTTCCCATTTATTCCCGACGCCCTTGAATATAGCCCACTTGCAGCAGTAAAAGCTATGACACAATATATATTCATTGTTTTTAAATGGTTTATTAAACTATATATAGTTTTACCTGGGAGTCCCCGCCGCCAGACATGAGCCAAGCTTTTAAGAGGTATTCATAGAACGAATCTCCTAATGCACCAAGCGATGTGTGTCCTGAAATTATACACAATATTATCATTTATAATAAACTACACTGTTTAGTTAAGATTGTGGTTTATTTACTAGTGGAAAAGTGGAAGCAATTCTATAAAAGGCTTTAAGTATCCACGAAGTAGGGTAAAAATAAAACTTGAAACGTTGTTTGGAAATTTGATAGACTTCGTGAAATAATAGTTAAATTTAATTATCTACTTTATAACAACGATTGTATTTTATTATGAGGTTTAGCGTATTTCATAGTTAAAGTGAATATCGTGCAAAATAATGTAATTTTCTAGAAATCTGTATATGGTTTTGTACTTTTTTTACATTATTTTATAGCGTTGTTGAATTCCACTTTCGTAATATTTATTGTATTAAACTGAAAAGTGAAACAATGCCAAATACTTTTTATCGGATTACAACACAAAATACCTATTAAATATTTTATTTGTTCAGCTTGCCAACAATAAAGCGCAAAGATTATTAAATATAATTTGAAACAATTGTGTTGGAACAAATAATGTATTAATTTAACGCTGGGCCATAATACTTAGTGTTGAACCGTTGTTACACTTAAACATAAATAATAGAATCAACGCGTCACTACATTTTAATTGCGATTGTGTGTTTTTGTAGATTTGTATTTATATTTTAATTTCCAAAATTATATTTATCTATTATTACGATGGGTCAAAAACTACATTTGTATTAACAATGGTATTTTAATAATTACTTTTCAGGCAGGTTTAGACCATGATCTAAGTTTACAAAAGGTTTAAATATACTGTAGAAGTTTTTCCTAGCCAAATTTTACACTCGCTACATTATTATAATAACTTACTTTGTCCCCACTGCCCGGTCCGCGGGTTGATAAAGTTCGGATACAGGTTGTTTGGCTTCTCAATTTTGTCCAACACATCGCGAATTTTGTCCACCTTCTGCTTGTAGACTGAAATTATACATGAAAACTGTTTAATAAAAGACTAAATGAAATGCTTGGGTTATTGAAAAAAAATGTATGTCTCTTCCTCAACCAGGTGACCGATTTTAATGTGTTTTTCAAAATCTTTTGGGCAATTTTTTCATTTTAATTTGTAGATAAAGAACATTACAAAAAAGTATTTTTAAGTTAGCCAAAAATCAACATTTCGGGAACAAGTCGCTCAAAATTACACCATTGCAAAGCGTGGGCGGGTCGCTCGTATTATTTAACATGAATACCTACAACGTGTGTAGGTGATTTGAATAAGATTAATATTATTTGGAGATGAAACATAAACATTAGTCCTTATGAAGTTTTCGTTACCTTTAAAAGTGATAAATTAAAATGAATGTACATTAGCGTTACCATTTATCAATACAATAATAAGTTTATCACTTTTTTATGTAACTTATAAAGTATATGAGTTAAACGTGTCTCGTAACTTACTATCATTGCCGGTGATTTCACTGAGGTAGGTGAACTCTAGGTGCAGTGTGCCCACTTCCGACAAAATGCTGTTGGTGCCCGCCCATTGGTACTGCCGACTTGCCTGCAGAATAACACACAATGCAGAAAACGTCATCAAAATATTTGTTACAATCTATCAATTGATGTAGTAAACGCCAGCCCCCGTATTCGTAACCAGACGAAAACCGCCACATATGATTGACAGAAACAAGACATAATATTAGCTAATGTAGGCCTAAAGTGCAATTATGAATAAGGAAGTAATTGTATGGCGGAGAAAAAAAGTTTGTTTTAACCATTATCTTTAATAATAAATTCAGGCAAAAACTTTTTGTAGTATTTATCTACAATTTTACACTTTAGAATCATGTCCGAATATCCTACAAGTTTCTGCCCGACACAAGAAAGCATCCGATATTTATTTTATTTATCTCTCCAAGAAAGTTAAATTAATCTAATAACTCAATTAAACTTATTAGAAATGCCTATTCGAATCTTCAGTCAAGTCTATTTAACTTTTGAAACAGATTTCCCCAGTGAATGTTATTTTTACTGGAACGGACAAGCTAGGAGAAACCAGACTCAAGTGTCTGGCAGGTAAACTGATTACATTTATTACATTTTCTTGGTTTATGAAATTACAATATTAAAAAGTTGATACGAGGGCCAAACTGAAAGTTTTTAGAACTGGCAACTTAAAAGCATTATATTAAAAAAATAAGTTTAAATTTTGAAAATAGAACTCTTTACCAATAATATTGAGTATACATTTCATTCATTTGTCATTTGTTTTACGATTTGGCGGCAAATTGAAAATTGTCTGTGCACGTCAGAATGAATTTAAGCCGAGAAAATTTTCGTGCAATGATTTTTTATGACTTTCGATGTCATATAAGTCAACAAGAAAGTTATGATAGACTTCGATTGGCTTTTCACGATGAAGCCCCATCTCGTGCCACAGTTTACAACTGGTTTAATGAATTCAAACGTGGTCGAACTAATCTCACCGATGATTTGCGTGAGGGACGGCCTTCTACAGCGACGACTGAAGATAATATCAGTGTTATGCGGCGTATGATAGAGACTGACAAAAGAGTGACCTATCAGCAGATTCGGACAAGTCTAGGCATAGGTATGAGTCAAGTGCACAAAATCCTCCATGAACATTTAGCGGTCAGGAAGCTTTGTGCCCGCTGGATACCGCATAATTTGACCGAGGCTCAAAAACTCCGCCGTGTTGATTGGTGCCGAGAAATAATCCAAAAATTTAACGGAGGTGACTCAAATGCTGTGTTCGACATACTAACGGGTGACGAAAGCTGGATTTACTGTTATGATCCGGAAACCAAAAGACAGTCTGCTCAGTGGGTGTTTCCTTCCGAAGAGTTGCCAACTAAAGTGAAGAGAGGTCGAAGTGTTGGAAAAAAGATGGTGGCCTCGTTCTTCGGAAAGACAGGTCATTACGCAACAGTTGTCTTAGAGGATCAGAAAACGGTTAATGCAGAGTGGTACACTAACAACTGTTTGCCACTTGTCTTGGAAAAAGTTCGAGAGAAACGACCTCGCAGCAGGATCCTCCTTCATCACGACAATGCCTCGTCGCACACCGCCAGGCAAACGATCGACTATTTGGCGACCTCAGACGTGGAATTACTGGGTCACCCGCCGTATAGCCCCGACCTCGCACCCTGCGATTTTTATTTATTCCCGAAAATAAAAGAAAAACTTCGAGGAAAACATTTTATGGACGCCGAAGAAGCAGTGGCTGCGTTTCAAAACGCCGTCGAAGAGACCCCTAAGGCCGAGTGGTGCTTTTCTCAATGGTTCCATCGAATGCAGCGATGTATTGATGTAAATGGACGCTATTTTGAAAAGTTATAATAAAACTAATAACTTGCTAGAATGCTTAGTTTTTGATTTTCTAAGAACTTTCAGTTTGACCCTCGTAAGCATTGAGACTGAAAGAAATAAAACTGAATACCGCTAAACTAAACTTAATACAGTTATCGTTGACATCTTTTTTACAAAATCGCCATTCATGTATATTTGTTTGTATGTAGGTAGGTATTTACGTTAACTCCTTTTTTAAACCATGTTACAGACTTTACATGCATTTAGATAATTCATTCAAGAAGTTCGTAATTATTATATTTTTAATATTATAAACGTGAAAGTTTGTAAGTATGGATGTATGGATGGATGTTTGTTACTCTTTCACGTAAAATCTTCTGGATGGATTTGGATGAAACTTTACAGTAATATAGGTTATACATCAGAATAACACATATGGTACTTTTTACCGCGGGAAAACTTCTCATTCCCACGGGAAACCGACTTCCACGCGGGCGGCCACTAGTAAAATCATAAAAATAATATGTATTTTTGTAACAAATACTGAGTAGTCTCTTTAAATGCAAAACAAATATAGCAAAATAAGCAGAAAACGATAGGTAGGAGAAAATGTTACTGAAGGTAATTTAAGTGCAAGTTCGAAACATAATAATTTCCACGGCTTCTTACTGAAGTGCAATGTCACTAGGAAGCCGTACTTTAACAACCGTGAAATTGATTTATCGATTGCTATAAATTTCATGTTAAATATTTCAAACTTCGTCTGGCATTGATTAGTTTGAAGAGAAATATAAACGAACTAGTGGCCGCCCGCGCCTCCGTTCGCATAGAAGTCGGTTTCCCGTGGCAATGACAAATTTACTCGCGGTAAAAAGTATATGTGTTATTCTGATGTATCACCTATATACTGATGTATCACCTATATACTGGAAAGTTTCATCAAAATCCATCCAGTAGTTTTTACGTGAAAGAGTAACAAACATCCATACTCACAAACTTTCACGTTCATAATATGTAATAGTAGGATAGTATGTAAATAATTACATTAACTAGTGGATTAAAGAAATAGTACGACTTTTTTGACAATCAAGCTGTTTCTGAATTTACATCCTCTAAACTTATCTTTAAACATTTATCACCACTTTCTCATACATATTAATAAAAAAAAAACAAGGTATACCCATATGTCATACGCCTCGCTAAATTTAGTCTGAATGATTCTGAAATTGAATAATGCGTTGACTGAACTGAATATATTCGCGTCATATCAGCTCATTTTAGAAAGTTTTAACTCAGAATTGTCACCAACGGCAATTTTTAAGCATTCTACTTGGACTTCTTTACAACAAGAAAAAAAAATAGTTTAGGGAGGAAAGACTAAATATTACTTTAAAATTTTATACTAGTGTTGTTCTTACCTTCGTAGCGGGATTAATAAGTGCAAACGGTAGCCCAGTAGGTGTTTCGAAGGCTGGCAGCAGCGCGTCGGCGACCTCTGCCGCCTTGTCGCGGAACACCGTGTCGCCGGTCAGCGAGTAGCACGACAGCAGCCCGCCCACGAAGCGGATCGTCGTCTCGAACACTGACAGCTCCGTGTCCTGACAGGTGACAGGTGACAAGTTAGACAAGACAAGCGAATGATTAAAAGAGTTACACGGTTGTTAGCCATTGCATGGTCTCTGCATAAGGGTGAAACGCAAAATCGTGAAGCGTTACGTGTTTTTACAGATTGGGGACTTGGTGTCCTTCAGAAGGTGTCCCATCAGGCACACTGAGATTATCCTGACGTGTCGTTGGCTGGACTATCCACACGGGTAGACACTTCAACCGCAAAATTGAATTAAAGTAACACTGTTACTAAACAAAAATGTATAGTACACAACACACATTTAAAATTCTTAAATAACTATATTTAATTACTTTCAGTCATGAAATAGTATATTTACGTTGGTAAATATAGGTGGTATACCTACATAAGACCATATGATCTTCACTTTGTTGAGGAAGTTGTATAGGCTTTATAACATCCTAATATATTAGTTATCATTAATATCCTTATGTATTATTATTTTCTGCCTAAGCTATATGAATTTTATATTTGGTTTTATACCGAGTTTCCACGCACAAATGTTAAAATTTTCTCGGTCTGCCTCAGTGTATTTTAAGAGGTTTGATTTGCACTGTGCCACGCAAGACTTGGCACGAGTAATGGAATTGAAGGAGGTACTATAAAAACGTAATTTCAAAGAGAAGTTACCTACCTACAGGATGAGGTGATTTTGAACCAGAGTCAAACTTTATGGCTGTATATAAATTATCTTTTGATTAAGATCTTTTCCTCATATCTATTAAGTTCCAATAATTAAAAGTTTAGGTTAGTCTATGTAAAAATTTCTACATCTATGTTTTAAAATTACGTTTAATATTACAGAGTAACGTTCAGCAAAAAGCGGCTGTTAAGATTTTTATGAATTTCATAAACAGCTGCAATACCAAAAGAAATAAGCAACTAGGCAAGCGAAGCCGCAGGTAGAAACTACTACATAAATTAACTGAATATATGTGTCATATCATTTTGTCATATCTTGACGATGTGTGTCACAGGTCACGCGAGCATGTCAAGCAAACATCGGCGACGCTTGTTAAAGTCATTTTGATCTTTTATAGGTCATCAGTGAACAAACATACGTTGTGTAGATACTGTTATATACACATAATTTGGTTACCTATCAGTGCCGAAGTTTTTTGCCTTACTAGCTTTCTTTTATGAAATCCAAACTGATATAAACTGAGTCTGTGATTGGTTTGGCTGCATTTAAACAAAAGCTTGATCTTTTGGTCCAATATCTGAATATCTTAATCACAACATTTATTGTATCATAATAAATCAGTTCAATTCTGTCTAAGGAATAGGGTTTACCCTCGTACATCGTAATAAGACGTAACAATCTCAAGTCCTAATCTTTAAACTAATTTATCTATATCACCGCAAGTCTAGACGCCACCTACATTATCTAGATTGAATCGTTACCCCTTGTTTTATGCGATACACTAAATGCAATGCAAATGCTTTCTCGGTATATTTCATTACTTACCTTCGGTTTTCGCAATGTTTACAATAAACTTTCTGAATAATGCTATTTCAAGGCACAGGTATAAAATGAAAGAAACAGTTATCTGCTCAAATTAAGTTTCCTTTTTAAATTTAAAGGGTTTGTCTCGTAGAAATTACTTAAGTGATAAGCCCACCTTTTGTTGTTATTCATACATCTTCTTACTTTGAATCGAACTCTTGTATTATTTAATAGAAGGCAATGTTTAATATTATAGTATTTTTTATTTTCATTAATACAACTAAATGTCTACACATAAATATTTATTTACTATAGGTTATTAAAGCAATGCGTATTTACACTAACTTACTTTGGAAATCATGTCATATAGTTTTTATTACCCAGATAAAAAAATTACCTACTATTAAGTTCAGATATATGAAATTTCAAATTATGTATTATGATATATTATGAGAAATATATACGATAGTGTACCGTCGAAATAAAACTACTAAACCAGCAAGCTATGCTTAAACACTCACTTAAGTAATAGTTAACTAAATACATGAAGAGACCTACCTCAGAAATAATGGACGATATTTCTCGAATGCAAATCTTTTAAGTTCTAAAAGTTCTTTATTGCGCACTTACAATTTTATAGTCGTAGTAAAATAAAAGCTTTGGAAAATGTAAGTTTAATTTATACTTTCACAAGGTTTTAGTATTATTATTATCGCATAAACGGTATTTCAAAAGCCGATTGAGTCTCTTGCATAGTGACAAAAACAATTGTCTTATGCAGATACTATTTTATTAGGCACTTAATTACACACTTGGGTTTAAAACAAGGTACGAAATCCTATTAAAATATCGTAAATGTTAATAATAATTATAAACAAATATTATAATACGACATCGAATACATTTTTCATAGTAAACGGGAAAACTTATATAGCGGCGATGATATAGGTTTTATTTAAAGAACAAAAGGTTTTATACTACCTCATAAATCGACAAATAAACAGCTAGTCTATGTGATGGATGATAGCCTCCCCACCAATATACTTCTACGTTAGTTTATAGCAGCGTGCCTGGATTTACTCTGCCTGTCCTGTTCTAATCGGAGCACAGGAAAACTTACTGTTGCCCCGCCGATGGGACCACCGCAGTCTAGCTTTACACTGCCGTAACTATGTGCTGTCTACCTCTAGTATGTGTATGTGTTACGGCTAATACCCGAAGTGCGGCTACACCTAGTATTAGCCGGTTAGAACATCAATAGGTTAGGTTAGTTAGGTTACTTTTTTGATACACTCCGTCGACTCATGATTGAAGCCAGTTTTTATATACATAGGTATATTTTTTTTACAGTTTTCCATATTAAAAACACTGCTAACCGGCTAAAACTAGGTGTAGCCGCACTTCGGGTATTAACCGTAACATATGTAGAAACTTACGACTTGTTTGAAGTTGAGGTGGTTGGCGACCCAGTCGCGCCCCTCGTTGAACTCGTCGTACATCCCCATGAGGTAGAGCGTGTCCAGCCCGTCCACGATGGTGGCGCCGAGGTTCTGCGCGCCGAACACGCTCGACAGGTGCGCACGCTTCGATATCGGCTTCAGCTCGTTCTTGCCCCACGCGTACAGCTTGTAGTTGTTCCACGCGTGACGCATCATCTGAAAAAAAGCAGCGGTTTAGAGCATTGTTCTTTTTTTGAAAAAGTAAAGTTATTATTGTAGGTTTATAGTTTCTCAGCGAGGCTGGCATTTCGTATGTTTACGTATCAAAACTGTAATACACATCGTCGAATTTAAGCCACAAGACTGCCACTGCTACGGAACCGAGGATCATTATCCAGTACCAACAGTCTTTCTCTTACGTTGACCTAACATAGAAGGTACTCCGTAAAAGTAACTAATAACTTGAGTAAATATTTCCCCGCTTCAAAGCTTCGTCAAAGTGGACGCAATCTTTTAAAAATGCACTGCGCAAAGCCTGCCCGGAGCATAAGTTTTAATCTCGACTCGGCCGTTCCCCGCACACTAATGAAAGGATATCGGACTTTCTCGGAACCATTAATTATTATTAGGTGGCAACACTGAAAACCCCCGGGAAACTCAGCAATGACTTGGAAAAACTGAGGACTTTGCCAATTACCGTTTCAAACGATCTAAACGGGTATTTGCACGGTTACGGTTGAGGCGAATAACAAGATTATCCAAGGAATTTTATTACTTTAATAAGTTTATGTTGTTATTTTGTTTTAAATTATAATTGAATTCTGTTATTACTCAATATCTTATACGAATTGATATCATGACACCTATTTTTGTAGACTGCTCAGCTAATTTATATATTTGTGTCCAGGTATAGGGTACCTAAATCAAATTTTCCTTATCAGTCACAGCGGCAGGTTTATTACCATATTTTATTTCAGCGGCTCTGCATTTGAAGGAACGGGGGTGTTGTACTCCGGAAGTCCTGCGAGGATATTGGCACTAAAACGTATACCGGTTTAATATTCTTATATATCCGAATGTTATATGTGTTATAACATAAAGGAAATGAACATCAGCATTTGATATTGGAAACGGGTTATGTGCCATCAGCGCTCACTTGCGACAACGACGTCGTGTATTACCGAATATATCAGATGATAACGACGCATTTAATGTTAGAATTGTTGAAATTAGATATAGAAACAGTACAGAAACCTAACTAATTACCTAAGAGTGCATGTTTTAGAATAAATTGTATAATTCTATCTATAGTTTATGGGTATAAAGTTATAAAATCACGCGTTTACGCGTAAAGTGGAGATAAAACACCGCTTTATAGTTCTTCTTCTTCTTCTTCTTCGTGTGATGAGTATGCACTTTGCAGCACATATTCATCTAGTGTCAGAGTTTTTGGGAACCGCCTTGTTAGGGCCTCTGACGTGGTTCCCGTAGGGTAGTGGCCACCCTACTGTCAGTATTTTTCAAGCCGCCTGTCTACTAGGCACCTGACTTGGCTTGACGAGTACGAGGTGGAAAAGTACCCGGGACCAACGGCTTAACGTGCCTTCCGAAGCACGGAGAAACTCGGGATGTAATGCCACTAGCGGTGTGTGCCACAATGCCGCTTTATAGTGTAACATATGAAAAAGAAAACATAATAACGATTTTCAAGAACATTGTAAGATTCACAAACGTGACTTTAAAAACTCAGTTTTCCATTTTTTGGCACAAACCTCTGCTACTTTATCACGTCGGTGGTGGTCCGCAGTTGATGTATTCCTCGTCGGGTCGCGACTGAATATAATCTCAGAATTAACAGACACTGATCTTTCACTTCTGTTTTTCTTTTCATTGGACCAGTTAGTCAGGGTGAGCAACAAGATCAACACACTGGTAACCGCGCACGCGGCGTAAATGTAGCGCGTCACTATTCTAAACATCTTCAAAATTAAAATCACTTATTTATATTATTATTTTTATTGATAAGTCTGTCTAACGTTTGCATCGGCTTGGAAGTCGCTATTTACTGAATTGTAGCACTTGTATGAGCTGTTATCGCGATACTTGTGGCAGGCAAACTGTGGTCGCTAACTAGAGGTTTATCTAAATATTGTAACACTGACTTACTGACCGCAGTTTCGGTTATTTAGATTACAAAAGGGAACCAACTTTCGTATTCAATTAGATTAAATTTTAGATTTGGACAGAAAATTATCGATTACCACAGTGTAAATAAAAGCTTCTTAAGATTGTATCCAGAAACAGAATATTGAAGATTAATCTGTGATTTAAAAAAGTTAGCAGTACGACACAGCTAAATTGCTACGTGTGTTTTACATAATGTTAAACATAGTTTTTTTAATAAGTACTATAAATAAATTGTAAACAGACAAAAATCTAATATCTTAGGTACTATATTAGGTACGTTTTTACCAATTTCTTAATTTAGATATATTTTTCTTATCTTAATTAATGTCAGTATATTACAAGTTTTAAGAGTTTGCATATCTATCAGTAAACAATTAAGGAAGTCTTCAGTTTATTCGAAAAAGCAAAGATTAGGTATAACATGTGTTAATACAAATAGGTTCAAAATTTCCTCTGTGTATTATGTGTAATGATGCAAGTGCACCGTTTTAAAATACAACTAACATTGGTCAATTGATATCTGTATACACATTGACCTGACATAGAGCTTGTAACCTGAATTACAATCATATTACGCGCTTGTGATGTAACCGCTAATGGTTGCCCATTTAATTATAGTCATTCCCGATAAGTGTAGTTCTAGCGAGGAGCTAAATAATACCATCAGATAGACCAAGAATGTGTAAGGTTTGGATCAAAAAATATATTAATAGAGATAAATAACAGCAGAAGAATTTCAGCCTAATTACCTAAGGAAAAGTTTAGCGACATTAAAAAGTTTTATATACCAGAATAAGTATAGTTGCTAAATCGTTTGATCAGCATCGTTGTAAAGATTTCGAGCAATTGTCGGCGGGAACCAATCTCGGCTTGTAATTAACGACCCGCCGTAAATCCAGACCACTCCGGATTTACGTTTATGGCTCCAGCAGGCCGTAACGCCTTCTCCACTACCCGCTGACTTATCACCGACCCCTTCCAAACTATCACTTAAACTAAACCGCAAACTACCATCCGTTACCGTCTTTCCGCTCGCATCAAACCGCGATGGCAACACATCAAACTTTTCATATCCTACCCCTCAACTCAAATGACGCTTAAATCACACCTTGTATTTAATAACGCGCATCAATCATAACGGTGACAAACGGATCGCTCTGATTACCGCCTGGAATTATGTCAGACGTAAAATAATGGACGCGCGCGCCCAATTACTGGCCGATACGACACGTCTAACCTGAGACGGTCGAATTTTCGACGTTGACTGAAATGCAGGTAATTTATTGGCGATCGTGAGTTTTGTTGCTTTCGGCGTCAAACGGCGGAATTTCGAAACGTTAATATAAATAAAACTTCTAAATGGGTATTATGGTTTAAACATAGTGCTTTTGACCTTTGGCCTCGATTTATAAAGAAGGTCAACGTTAGTCAAGCTTCTACCATCCGCAGAAACAACACGTGGGCATCGTGGTTGTTGTTTTGTTTCGCGTTCTAAAAATAGTCGACTTCCTCTAGTTAGTGCAACTGACTGACACTCGGGAACTGCACATTACATACTATATCCACAATACAGCGGTTGTGTAACACTTGCATTAGAGCAAGGCCGAGGGAGAGTGCCTGGATAATAAGGGTGCATGTCCACTGCGAGCGAACTGTCAAATTGACGGGCTGTCATTGATCGATGGAGCGTCTGATAAACAGCCCAATACGGGCGCTGATCAGTTACGCGTATTGATTGAAACCTGAAATATCTACATTGGTAAAGCTTTTCCGAGCGCGAGAAACATTTGATTAATGAGGATTAGTTTATTATTAACAATCAGGCCCAGGTGTTTCTTTTGTTTATTTTATTATTTTGTTTTTAATATAACAAAGCTTATTTTTATTAGTAAATTATTTAGAAAGTTACTTTATTAGTAAGAACTTGTCGTTTGTTAAGTCTCGTAATTCAATCAAAACTTGGAAATTTAGCTAAGAAAAACATATATGTATGACTTGCTCGCACATTGCTTCACAAACACACGCGTTGATCAAGATCCCGCATCGTCGACAGCGCTGAATCGAGAGCTGGAAATCCGTAAAATTGAAATTTACAAACGGCACAAAGCATTTACAAACCAAAGATACCGATAAGACTAGATTCCCGGAGCGTTCGCTTTGTTGTTTAACAACAAGATTTGGGCAAGGATTAAATATCAAGCGCCGAAAATATACGATCAATTTATTTGAAACATGATCAGGTGTTGACTAGGCGTCTTTCACCTTGGACGTAATAAACAATGAAAGCAATTAATTTAGTTCTACAATCAAATATTGATTGAAATTCGGCTCCAGAATATCGCGATTGTTCAAGTCAACTTTAGAACAATAGAAGGTATTTTAAGTTTGATAAATGTGATGTCAGCAGCGGGTGATACGAATCAAGGGTCGTGACAGGGCACGGCGGTGGGGCGGGGGGGACGTTGGAGTTTTTCACTAATGGATAATCTGCATAATGGGCGGGGGGTCCCGTCGCGGCGTCATTCGATTTGTGCCAGTTTCTTACCGCGCGGCACCCGGCTGGCTAATGGACCGCTTGCCGACACGATCCTGTCGATAACCTCTCCTCTTATGACTACTTTTATTAAACGAGCAGAAAGAACCTCCATTATCGATACGGAGCGATAGACATCCGTATTACAAGGATGGATGAAAAAATGAGTTTCTATGGCGATAGCAGTGTTCAAATACAACCAATCACCAGGAAATCACTTTAGCCCCGGCAAGTTCCTCCTTGGAGAAAGAAAACATAAATCTTTACGAGATTTTTATTTCTGTATTTTTTATTAAAGAAAAATATGTATTTTTGTGTTGTCCCGTTCTCATGTTTCATTTCCATTGTGGTCGTACAATACCAGCGCTCTTTCATTTCACCCGGTGGTAGCCGCTCGCCCCGCTGCGGAAACCAGAAATATTTGTATTTACGATTGAGGCTGCCCGCCAACATTTATCTTTATCATGTCAACGGACCGGAGAGCAAAAATGTTTTTCAACGCGCAACAAAAAAACAAAAAAAAAAAGGAAAATCCCCGCCCAAAACAAAGGCATCAATTAATAAATAAAACAGAAACATCCACATTAAACTAACATCAAAGGAGAATTCACGCAGTCGACCTTTGCCCATTTGTTACATGAAATAATAAAATAGCAGTGAAGAAACATTTTCAGAAGAAAAAGATATGTAGCCAGGGGCGCGCTACCTTTCCTGCGAACCCGGCAGGTGTGAACACTCAGGAAAATATTTCAACACTTTGCAAGAAATCCACTGCTAAAGTTCTACGAGCAAAAATCTAACATATCCTAGTGATTCCGATAAAATTTTATCCAAGTTTACGACGCTGGGAACGTATATTTTGCACCTGGCGCTCAGGAATATACGCGTAATATTTAATGTATTAAGTCTTTACATTTCATTGCTCTACTCAAACTATGAAGTAGGAGGAAAATATCGTCTATTAAAAATCGTTTTCTATTTCATTGGCTGTATTGCATTTGTTGGCAAATTAGCTAACTACAATAACAATAATTAAGAAGATAACTATAAAAATATCTTCCACGTGCCTACAATCAAAAGATCTATTAAAGTCTTTTATCTTAAGTAGATATAGATTGTATTTTTTTAATTTTTTAAGAAATAAATTTACGTTTAACATTTTGTATAACTACCGTTGAAATTGATATACATTTTATGTTATTTCATGTTGCAACAAAAAAAAAACAGAGACATAGCGTTTAGCTAGAGCGCCTAAACATAAACGCAGTCACTTCCAATGATTGTATGTTTTTCGCAATTTTCAGCTAAACGCAGCCAGCTATGTGGTATATAATTAAATCTGGTATCTAGGGCATGCATGTTGGACTCTATGGTGGTTACATCATTCTGGTACTTACACGTAATACCTGTGTAATGTGCGAACTACATCCGTGCGTTCTTTTCATATTAAAATACAATTTAATCTAGTTTTAGTGTGGTCTATATTTTTGAATGCAATTGCGTTATCATAGGTGCGCGGAAGCAGCGGATCGCATTGTGTGGGCGGTTTTATACAAGTTTATAAATGGTTTATGTTAATAGAGTTTAGTTAAATCTACATAGTTAAAGGTCGGGCTATAGAACCTGACTTGACGGATATTTTAAGATTGACTTTGTAATAACTAATTGATTCAAACATTACATAGACTTTATAAACGATATATATTTTTAAATCTGTAAGAATACCTAGTACTCATTTCAACGAACCTTTTTTTAGCTTTATTTTTCATATTTTTTTTATCTGTAAGGTGGCGATTGCGTTACGTCTCCCCATCGACGGTGTAGGTTAATCCCGTCGCTGTCACTAGTACCGCCGCCCCCCTGTCCCGCTCTATTTGTTGCGGGGGGGTGCGGGGGGGTGCGGGGGGCACATGGCACGGGTGGAGGGGCGGGGGGCGCGGGGAACACTCGGCGGAAGTCCGTCTGGGCGCGGATCGGCAACAGTGGCGCTTCCGTCCATGCGGCGAGCCTTACCGCATTCAATAACCCACTATTACACTTTATTGAGTTAATACCATTGTCGCTATCAAACGGTGCCTTAGCCGATCGAACGAGCCCGAGCGGAGATTGGAGCCCCACTTTTTATTTATTTACATAAATTATAGTCTGGCCACCGAGAGATTGCGTTTGTGACACATGCCATTAGTGTTGGGGTAAAAAACAACATTGATAAATCATTTTTCAATCAACAGAAAAAAAACTTTCTTATCTTATTTATATTTTATTTATAATATAAAAAGTTTTATGTTGTTACGAGTTAAAGTCTAGGTAAAATAATAAAAAACAAAATCGAAACAGTATTGTTTTATTGTAGGAACGTAAATAATTAGATTAAAGACTAGTGGCCGCTCGCGACTCCGTTCGCGTAGAAGTCGGTTTCCCGTGGGAATGCGAAGTTTTCCCGCGGTAAAAAGGTCCCTTTATTCTTTCATACATATATTTTTGGTTCCTAAAACCGCTTTCGCAGCGCACGCAACGGAAGCCGTCAAGGATGAATAATTTTCCCCATTTTTTTTCCCATTTTTCATTATTTCTTCGCTCCTAATAGTTGCAGCGTGATGTTATATAGCCTAAAGCCTGCCTCGATAAATGGTCTATCCAACACAAAAATAATTTTTAAATTCGAACCAGTAGTTCCTGAGATTAGTGCGTTCAAACAAACAAACAAACTCTTCAGCTTTATAATATTAGTATAGATACTTGTATAACGTTAATTTTGAAGCTAAGCCCAAGGTCGAAAAGACAAACGAAACTCAAAAGCATTGTATTGGCAATAATATGGTATAAGTCTCAGCACCCGATGACCGTACTGCAGAGCCAATTCATCTATTTCATATCGAACATTTGCCGATTTATTTTCTTTCACTAACCGCAATAGTTATGCTTCAAGCATATCCATATTTACGTCGATATCATGTTTTTATAACCAAGCTACTTATTCTGCTTTTTTATTAGAAATTGATTGATAACTTTAAAATTGACTGATATTTTTAGCACATCCCTACGAAAATATGATGTTGTTTACATTTTTAAAAATACATATTTTATCAGTAATTATTACCCTTACAGTAAGCCATCAGTTATAAAATTTAAAATCAGTGTGTTTTAATATCATTTTATTGCTTATTATTTGTTTGTAGGGTCAAAATAGACGACTTTTTTTTTGTTTGTTTTCGTAGACGGCCTTTCAAAGTTACCTCGTTATGTCAAACACAATGTGTCAGGAACGCATTCTCTCGGTGGCCGGACAATAAAAAGCAATATTACGCATTAATATGCAAGTTTCTTTTATCATAGCGGAGGTCTTCAAAAAATATATGTTATTAAATGAAGTAAAATCAGAACCTTTCTGAAAAGGTTATCGCACCCACGCAAGTATAAAGTTTCATACTACAAACGTGGAAACCATTAGAATTTACCAAAATTATTATAACGCAAGTAGTTGGCACACAGCTCTGGATTGGGCTATTATTTCTAGTGAACACCTGGACAGAACGTAAATTAAACTCGTAACGGCTAGTATAAGTTTTAGCAGGAAAATTTATTTTAATGGGCGTATATTCACTTAGTACATTGTGTACCTCATCGCTTCTTAGTAAGCTTTTTCTGCTAAATACTAGGTTAATGCACTCAAAAACCTATTGTTTATAGAGTAATCAAAGGAATACTATGGTTGAAAAAATATCCAAAATCCAAAATTATTTCTCAAAGGAGTCGTTAAGCCGCAAGATGCACCAGAAAAACTGATCCGGATTGGCGTGGCTCGGAGTAGCGTTTATCTTTTGTGTAAACTTTCATTGAGGTTGCTAAGCTGGAGATTTAAGGCTTAAGTCGACTTAACTATGGAGCGGTGGCGGTGCATTTCCGAAGAAACGCTCGTGCAGCGCGGAGATGTGGCTGAACCAATGAAAATAATATCTGTAGAGCCTTTACACTAGGAAATGCTGATAAATTTGAAACGACACCTACACAAGCGTTTTTGGAGATATTTTTTGCAGTAGATGCAATTGGCTAAAAATAAAACTGTAAAGCGGACATTGTCCTGTAGAAAGTAAGATTGTGAAAATTCTCTTAAATAGAGTGGCTATAATTATGTACTGAAAAGCCAATAACATCACCCAAAAGTATGAAATATATCAAAATTTCGGTAAAACATAGTTTACACTAAAGTTAAGTTTTTTTTGGCCACGTGATGAAACTTCTAATGTTATATAATAAGCAACGGAAAAAAAGATAGCTGCTAATAAAATAATTCGTGTTCTTTACATGACATTTATCTATTGCCACCTAATTTACTAACCCAGCCACGGATTTTGCAACTCATCATCGGTTTACATTCCAAAACTTACAAGCGGCTAACTTACTAAGAATACTTTGATACAACACAGTTTATTTCAATAGTTAATGCCCTTAGTAATTTATAGTAGTTAGGTTACTTCATATAAAGAAAAGTACTATTTTTCCTTGCTTAAGGCAGCGGCCATTAAAATACAGAAATGCCGGGCTAGCGTGGTCGCACGCAATAACTAGGAATACATAAAATAGGATACATACAAAAATGCGGTTACCAAAGCAATATGTCTATCCTCACATTTCATAATGTTAAACGTAGCCAACATAATAGTAACAGTAAAGTTTTGTTGAGGCGGAGCCAACACAAATTTCTTAAAGATGTGTTTCTAAACATCTTGGAAAATGGAATCTAAAATAAATAAATATGCACATCATTGCACACGCATATAAAATAATAATATGAAAAGTGATCTTTGGTTTAGAATTTATCCCCCTTTATATGAAAAATAAAAGTATTACAACTACTTCGTAGTCTTGCATTATACCTCGGTATAACGAACGCCTAAAATTGTTTGTTTACAATAGAATTAAAGCAATAAATAGAACCAATTCCACTTGGCTCACTTTCTATAAGGCTTGCTTACCTATCGTTCCCTACTTTTGAAGTAAAGGTTTCTTGAGAAGCCAAATATTTACTTAAACTGGTCTAAGTTGCCGGCACCTTAATCCCTTTACAAATACAGATATACAATTTTGAACAAAGTAATGGAAAAATACTCGGTCTTGTTTAATAATATTGTTTGCTCAAAAGTTAAGATAAGGTTTTTTTGTGAATAACAGTAATGATAACAGAAACCAAAACTGGAGATGGATAGAAACGATAGGTATTAAGAAAAAATAAATAAAGAAACCTCTGAATGCAATAAAGGTACCATCTGACGATAGATAAAACATTAATAATATCTTAAAGGCAAAAATAGCTGCCTTACTTTTTTCATTGATCTATCGTACCTACATACCGATTTCGGGTTTTAACGATATATAAATACACCAGATTAGGGGTGTGTTCAGCATTAATAAGAAGTTAAAAAGAAATCAACCAGCACATCGGTGTGGAAATCAAACGGATAAGGGGTTATTGGCAAAGTTTCAAGGGTTCCAGTTTCCGGGTTCGCTACAACTTCATGCACGTTTTGGCGGTTAAACACCTATAAAGGTCCCGATTTTTTTCTTTTTTTGTAATGATTTGAATACAACAATACTAACTATATGTATAGAACGAGTATGCTAATTTAAAATAGTATGAAATCATAAAAACTTCTTCGTCAGTACTACATTAAAAACATTGTTTTCCAGTAAACGACAACTTTGAATCAAAGAATTTCGCTTTGAATAAAAGGTTCCCTTTTTCTTTTGCCAACTTCCATAGCTCATTTCATTTGCAAATTGCACGCTAATTGTGCTGTTTACTGACGTGGACTTGAACAAAATCGATATACAAAAACTTTGTGAATTAAATAAAGCCACGTGCTACCCAAAAGCAATTTGTTACAGTCCAACAACCTTATACTGAAAATGTGTCTCAGTAAATCCAAGATAGAATAGAAGACCAAGGAAACTCGATTTATTTTAGTGGACAGTACGTAACGAGAGGGTTCTGATGACGTCACTGCAATAGTCAGATGAACATGGAAAAGGCGGGTTATAAAGGACGTCCGCAAAAATCTACAGGAGTTTGGTAGCTGTCTTCCTACCAGCCTTTTATGTGTGCCTAGTTCAACAACCCGATTAGACGAATCCCAATCCAGATTTGGGCGGCTGCTGAATAATTTTAACGAAAACGAGGGCAAAACACAAACAAAACTAAACTTTAACAAACAGGGTAACTGATTTGCATCTGACTATGACAAGGCAAATGCTTTTGTTTATTATTATACACAACAGGACCGATTTATCTTCCAAAAATATAGAGAACAATCGTCGACGTATTTTTGTTGCAATTTTTGTTAGCAGCACGCGCCAAACAGTTTCTACATTCGCGACGCGTCATGTAAAATCGTATCGAAAAGCACCGAGATAACTTGTGAATAAATTCACAAGGAAAAGAATCGGTTTGTATCGGGTTGCTTCAATGGAACCGATTCAAGTCTCGCCCAGTTTAATATTCCCTCTAGTAATGGTAGGGATGCATCTTTCGTTTCGCTCTGCACCACGCGAACTACAGCTTTAAGGATTCCATTATAGAACAGGTTTTGGCTTGTAGAAAGCTTTTCACTAGTATTGATGTTGTTGCATGCAGCCGATGCACCCGGTGCGGTCTTCGTGCTCGGAATTGACTAACTTCCGAAGAAATCCCTTATTCGAATACCGACTCCAAATTGCTGCCTAACGTCTAACTTCCCTAAATACTTAGAGACTACACAGAAAGAAATTGTATTTAAATTCAAAACGAAAATGTGTCTTGAGCAATATTTTTTTGCGTAAAAAATATTTCACTTCATGTAAGAAATATCTCTTCACACAAGGCGGCACTGAACCATCAAGGAAACACTTTTACATATTAAATAAAGAGCGGAATATTCATGGAAATAAGAATTTCGAGTTTTAAATTAGACCCAAGACAATTAAATCAAATTTGATAAGTTTCAGACATAGTTTTATGGTTCTTGAGAGAAAGATATTCAATTCAAAATTCCTTCTCTAAAGGAAAGAGTTTACATACTCGATCCAAATCTATAAGTTCTTAAATTCGTAAGAAAGAAAAAGAAGCCTTTTCAAAATAGTTACATTCTCAACTGAAATAATTTTTATTATTTATTTCTTCCTTTAAAAACGTCGGCCTAGGCTTTCTTCTTCCAAGAAACAAACTTTCTTAGAATAAATAATTTACTGATAGACTTTCTTGGTGATTATATAGTGTTGCCAGCGATACACTAAAATCCCTAAAATCTCTTTTTATTTATATTACGTATTTATCCTAATAATATTATAAATGTGAAAGTTTGTGAGTATGTATGGATGGATGGATTAATGGATGTATTTATGTATGTTTGTTACTCTTTTACGAAAAATTTACTGGACCGATTTTGATAAAACTTTACAGTAATATAGGTTATACATTAGAATAACATTATAGGTTACTTTTTCGCATTTATAATATTAGTAGGATAAATTTAAATCCATAGGAAACGAGATATATGCAATATATGTGCCCTTTAGCCCAAAAAATAATATTTAAATTGAACTTTAATACGGAATTAGAGCATGCAATAGGATACTTTTAATGTTATATTTATTAATTAAAAATAAATCTTATTGCCTCCATACATTTTTAAGCTAAATTTTAAAAGTGCCTGCCTCTCAATTTTATAGGGTAAGAATTTAAAAGAATAGTCCTTTTTTTCTTCATATTTCGTTAACCAGTTCATTTAATTTCATCATTAATATACGATTTTTTATTTATTTTATAACGACACATTTTTATAATTTTTTATCAATATTTGTTTGATGGAAATATTTTGTCAACCTTTTAGCCCTAATTTGACCGTAAGATAATGGCAACATTATTTTATTTCGTTCGTTGACTTAGTTTGAAATTGTTTGTTCGTGCTTCTTCCTTTCGCGGTTCGTTTTTATTTTATTAGATAACGGAAACTACTAAATGTCGTTATTTTTGAATAATGGAATCAACAATAACTCTTCTGGAGTGAATGAGTAATCAGTTGTTAAATAAGTACAATTTTTGTATTAACATTTGTTGCACACCACCCTTAGTAGGAGTTTAAGGTATGTACCTATTTTGTTTGTCATGCTTGTGGCTCATAATAACAAATTAATCTAAATCTGGCATTATATTGATTGTTAACTGTTAAATGTATTTTTTTTTCAGGAAACTAAAATCAGAAGATTACAATTTCCCTTCAGAAAATATAGCCTCATATTGCATGAAATCTGTTCCAACTTCAAAATCGTATACGAGCAAATACATTCCTGCAAAGAGGAAATTAGTAGATAAAGTGAGAAATCTATTATACATTTCTGAAGCGAAAAGAAGGACAGCAATCAGGGACTCAGATGTTACTAAAATCAATAATACAGAGGACTTTGGTATGTATATAAAATTGTTAATGTTTGAATTGGAACTTTCATATGAATGGCATTGCTTCCATTAATAATAATAATCTGAGAGGAATCCATACTTCATTTTTATCCATGCTTTATATTTTAAATACTAAACTAACAATGTCTGTGAGTAATGCTTTCACTTTGACATATTTTTAGTATTTAGACTTGATTTAAGATGGATACCAATCATGTTATAAGTGGATTTTTTACATTTTAGATGCAACAACTGGGAAGAGGTTATTGAAAAGTGGCGAAATACATTCCCTATTAGAAAAAATCAAGAACTAAAGACAATCCATGAATACCACGAAAGATGGAGTACTTTAAAAAATGTCAAAGGATATGTTTTGGGAATTCAAGAAATTAGAACTAGCAAGAAGAAACATGATTATTCACAAACAATCAATAATAATTGTATCAAAAATTTAAGTATCTTGTTTCAATAAAGAAAATTCTTAAAATAAGTAAATCTTTTTATTTTCAAGAACCATGCAGTCTAGTACCGAGTAGCAATATAATAACTACATTTAAGTCTGTTTGTTTCTTGGTCTAAGAATTAACGAAATTTAAGCAAGTAGAAGACAGTTGATATCTAAGAAAGATAATGTTTTGAATCAATAAATTGTAAACATTCTTTCAAAAAGGTTACAACTCAAATCAAAGTGTCCAGTTCTTGAGATAAGATGAAATTATTTATTAGAGTAAAAAATTAGTCAATACGATTAAGCATTTAAATACTTGATATTTTAAAATATAAAATTGCTTGCTACAAATATCTTATTGTTTCCTGATATACAAAACAGGATATATCTTGCGCTAAATAAACTTATTTGGCAAAAGCAATAATTTCTTTCTGTGTAGTTTATTGCCGAGGCACGTTTAGTTCTGAATAGATTCACTAGAGCCAAACATAAATATTTTGCCGCAGTCAAATATTCTAATGTGTCTTTAATTTTTTTAAGGTCCCTTTTTGTACAAATAAACGTATGGTTAGAGATAGCTTTGAACGTTGAAATACGACCAAAACAATGTGATATGTTTGCAAACAAACAGAAAACACAAACAGGAAGTGCGGACAACAATGATGCGGGCACACTCGCACTTGCATAACTTACTAATGTAACCATTTTAGCACTGAGGAAACTAAGGAATCACCATCATTTCTTTCATTAAGAGCACTCTACACTTATTTCAAATATTAATCATAAAGCTAACTACAACTCTTAACAAAAAGAACCACAGTGTATCGAATCAAAGTAAAAGCGGTCTCTCAAAACTTACACCTACTATACACCATTAAGACAAAAGCGTGAGAAAATAAGAGAGCCCACAAAGTTCTCTCTCGACACGGGATTTCAAAGACTTCGGGCTAATACCACTCAGCGAAAAGAAATTGGTGATTTTAGCAAAGACTTATTTCCCGCGTCTCTATTTGATACGAATTCAGAAAGTTTTGATGTTGGACATTCCACCTTCTTCACATCCGGACCTGAAGAAGTGTAATAAAAATTATAAAGAATCACAATCCCAGAATCTGAGATACACAGATTGACGATTCGCAAAGTGGCAGGTATAAGAAGATAATTGCTGTAGGAGCTGCGTCAAAGGTTCCGCCCCTGCGCGCACGCATTGTCAAAGGACATAATGTTCTGCAGGAACGTCACAGTACACGCGAATGACACAAATAACCACTTTTTGTTGAAAATCCAAAAACATTCAGCGGGTGGGAAAATTAGTGTTGTTACCAATTAAGACGGTATTTTGTTACGTCTTATATTGTGTATTACAAAGTTGAATCATTCAAAATGAGGAGTTAGATAAAAAACATGTCAAGTGTAATTGTCTGATGATTTACAGTCGCGTGATAATTATGACCGCCGAGTGATTTGAAGAATGTACCAACCACAATTTACCTTTAGAAATAATGTTCTTAATACTAAACAAGAATCAAGAAACGGTTTGATCGCAATGTGTTTTAAGCGGCGGCAATCTTAAGTGAGAGGTAAATATCCCCAAATTACCAAAGCATGAAAACTGACTTCGACATCTCCAAGTTGACATTAACATGACAGATTCAGCAAAAACTGCTCATTAGTTACTTTTGATCTTGTTCCGCGCAATAATTTGGCGATCATTAGCCCTAAATAACGATTCTTAAAGTAAAAACGGTCAAACTTTATATCGGTAGTAAGTAGTTTGCAAATGCTCGTTGGCATATGGGTGTAGCGAATGCAGCCGATTGGCACAGTTACCATTCGGCACGTACATTACCCATTCTGCCGCAATGAAGCACAATGGCGCTCGGCCCGCGCTCAAGTGTCCCTTGACGACCGTCCACTTACTTAAATGATAATTCAAAAATTAATGAGTCCAGTTTTTATCCAAGAGTTCCAATGCAATTAGTATTGAATCTTCGTCGATCTTTTTGTCTAACTGCAAGAATGTCGACGAGAATTTGTGCGCGGGACAAAAGGAGCTACGGGCGGGTAATACTCTCTTATATTTTTACTGGGTAACTGTCTTCATTCCACAATCCTTCAGTTAAAACAATTAAATAACTTGCATGCCGCACTTTTAGGGAAACAATTACGAATTAATTGTTCATCTATTGCCATTGCAGCACTCCTTAAAAATACATAGTTAGCGAAACTACCCAACCAACTAGTTATAAACTACGTAGCCGGACCAGAGATAATCCCTGAGAACATTTTACGACTATGGATACATAAATTTTGATCCATCGATTAAGATTCTCATTCTTTATCGATATAATAAATACCGGAGAATTTATGTCAGCGCAATAATCGGTGAACAAAATCGCATTGTAGTCACGAGTAGGTGAAGTTCCTATCCAGAATTGTTTTAGAAAAGAGAAATGAATGTTACACATGGCTTTCCTAGGTGATAGGTAGATAAAAAAAGCTATTTGTTTTTATGTAAAAAGAGCTAATAATAAAAATAAAAAATAAAAACGCTCATTATAAACGTTTCAATAAGAAGTTTGATTTTTAGTTTATTGGGTGGGCATCTTATCTGTAAACTGCAAATAAATAATTTGAAATAGCTATTTACTGAATAACCTAGAGACCATTAACCTACCTATTTCTCTTAATAAATGTCTGTGGTGAGTTATTGGAACCTTTGACATTTAGTTATGCTCCAGAATTGGTATCTCGTCTCAACGGAGTTCTCGATCACATGGAATGATTAAATTCATTAGGCGATGGAATTCGGGATATAATATCCGGTGATAAATTCATCAGAGAACCTCTCTCAGGATGTACGTAGTTCCAATTAAATTCTAAAAATAAGAGACTTAAAAAAGCTTAATATCTCCATATGTCCATTACAAAAAATATTTCGAATCAACAATTTAATAGATTAAACTAAATAAAATATAATTGCAATAGCAGGAACTTAATTTCCGTATGAAAAAAGCAATTATCTGGCAATCACGAGAAATCTAATCGCGCGCACCGCAACCATTTATTCTGCTTTTGGTTTGCATGTGATACGGAAAAAGACATCGTACGGATATCCAATTTGGCTGGCAGGTAAAGCAATTTGCCTGGCATAGCAGTGGGAACAAACCACATATAATCCACTCACAGTCGGGGACCACCGCAAACAATTCATTTCAATTCAATCTCGGGAAGTTGTCTCAATTTTTAACGGTTAAGTATTTGCAGCGGAGAAAACACATCGGCTTCGCTTTTGTGGTTTTTGAAGAGTCGTCGACAAGTTTAATTTACAAGTTTCAAAGAGTTAAAAACAAGTTTTAGTAATTCTCGTTTGTTTTATACGAAAGCTGAATAGAAATAAGGAAATCTTATTGAGATAAATTGTAACAGATATAAAGTAAAGTCATCAAAGTTCTTCCACAACACAGAAGAAAACGGGAGAGAAACTTTTAAGATTCTAATTCAAAGTTTGATTAACAAGAAAGTAATTAGGTTTTTTTGTAGCTTCAGTTTTTTAATTAACGGCGCGATAGATTGTATACATTTTAGCACCTATAATAAACTGTGTAAAGTTTGAAAACCGAAAAGACAACTTTTATTTATGTTTCATTTATTGTTTAGTTAGGTACATATTTCGTTAAGCCACTTCAGAATAACTGAAATACATAGAATCAGACTTGTAAATGGTCACGCTCATTGGTGTCGCCATTTGTTTAACTACACCAATTGTGTTATCATACTTTTAGGTCAACTTCATGAATAATCATTGTAAATACTCACGACTTTGAACACGACGAGTACCTATATTCATAATTAATAACATCCGTATTTAATTAATCGAAAGTAATTTATTTCAATAGATTCTGGAAGAGTTTGCAGCACTCGTGCAAGGAAAATGAATTAAACAAGTTAAAACGGCGAGTTGATTCGCATAACAAAGTACCTGCCAAACAAGGGAATAAGAAAGACGTTAATGTAAACTAAAGTCTCCTTGATTCTTTAAGGAAGGGGGGAATAGAAAACAAGGCGCTCCAAGTCTGGAGTCAGAGGCCGACTGAGTAAAGGAGGTTGCTCGTTTTATATGCTAATTTGCCCACGTCCTTATGAATATGAAAATTTTCTATTAGAACGTGTCGTTGTCAGCTCCCTTGATGTACGGCGAACTCTGCCTGATGCTCCACTTTTTTCGCCTTTCAGCATTATGTCGCTGAAAATGCAAATTCAATGGTTTACACCTCGGATTTTATATACGACATGAAATCCGATGCATAAAGACAAAGGCATGTGTTTACAGTGCACAAACTGATAGCCCGCAATATTTTTACATATAGACAGCATTATTAAAAACAAAAACAACTAAATTGGTTTTCAATATCATAAAAATCGTCTTTCGACAACAAGGAAACTGGATCAAACTGATCCGCAAGTCAAATAACTCAACATACCTCCCTGGAGGTTTACACTGGAAAAGAACTGTAGTCACTTTTCCGTTCCTGTTACTCTTACACGTCGTCAGTAATGCGTAAAAAAGACGGAAGTTAAATATATGGTTGAAGAATAGAGGTCCTGCGAGACACATTGTATGTACGTGGGCGAAGGCGCTAAGGGCACAAGGTTTCAAGCACGTAATCACTCTCAAGGGACTTCGAAATGTGAATATTTTTGTTAACTTGTCATTTCATGTCACGTTTAATTTATAACAGTTTCTGTGACGTGACTTTGTATTTACAATAATGTGATTTACGAAAAGCTAAAGTCTGTGTTTTACGTTTTATGCGTCGTAGGCTGGAGTTGACACGCCGGCAAAGAACTACCGTAAAATGTTAACTAAGTGCAAAATCTGTGGCAGCTGCGAGGCCGCGCCCCCAGCTTTCGACCGAGGAGCAGGCACGCTGCCAACTACCACGGCCTCCTACACATTAAGTCGCTACCAACTGCTTAAGACGACGGACATTAAGAAATGAAACGTGCAAAATGTCTCGGCTTCACAACCACACATTGCTTACAAAAAATACAAGTAAAAAACCTCATAATAAAAGCGAAAAAATAAAATAAACCGAGCTAAGCTTTTACCGAGCTACTTAAAACGGTAGCTGTGTTGTTGTGGTCAATAAACTTCCCCGCCACCCACGAACGCAGCTCTTATTACAATAAAGCGCAACATAGGCTTAAATCTTTCAAAGGCCCTTTGAATTCTCCTTGTCGAAAATTTTTCCACAAAGGTAAAAGGGCAATAATTAACGTTGGCTTGGTTATTGCCAGGAATATGAAGGAGCTCTGGTGTTTGCCAAGTTAGCAACCGAGGGCGGGGGAAGCGACGACGGCTTGTCGAGAGCTCTTCATTAATTGCTTCTTTAACATAGTATCTCATAGGCACTACACGTCACCGAGAGCTATAAGCAAACTATCATATCATGTGCCAACTATTTACTGCATACCAAAGACATATTAACAAATGTCACGAAACGACTAACTCTGTGCCTCTACAAGCCTACAAAATACTCTCAGTTTACGTCCTACATTCAGAAGACAATGGTTATATGATTCTTTAAGATTGACTGCTTTGGATGATATAAAAAAATTGGAACCTTCAGGAAGCGACAATCGAAATCTTTAGTGTTCATAAGTTTTTTTTGTATTATATGTATCCTGTCATTATACATTTTCTCTACGAGACCATATAAATGGATTTTATGATTCAACGCAGCTCGCGGAAGTAATCAATAGTTCTAAGATTCTAGCAACGCCAATGGCTACAGTAAATAACATCGGTATGTTTGTTTTAGTTTTAGCATCACAGTTAATTTGAACCAATCAAAAACGTCCGCGATCCCTTTGTGTTTGCGTATTTATAGGACTCCTGATGGGACATTAAAACTCCTGATTGTGAGAACGCAAAAACAGTGACAAGATGACTTACGTAGTTCGGGCCAGCGAGAATAACGACTTGACGATTTAAAGATATATTTTTGTGACACCCCGAGACATTGGAAGTATTTACAGTAATGATATAGTTATGCTACTTCTGTTTCTTTTTTCAGGATACAACAAACAGGTATGAGATTTAAGTCTTACATTTTAAAATTTGGCTTAGGTTGGCTTTAAGGTTTCTCCATTAATTGTGGATTAATAATTAATCAATTTACTATATAAACTAATTACCAAAGTAATATGAAATATAAAAGGTAAAATGCTACACTCTTTTGCCACATTACTCATAGGTATATTTATTTACTACATTTTGGCAAAACCGACGAATCGCGTACCACAAGATTAATATCGACGACCACCGCGAATGATTTATTTAACTACATTCTATGAAAACTGTTCATTGTTACCAACTAAATATAGGTGACTATTACTGTTAACTACTTTTACAACAAAAAAAAGTGATAAATACAATACTCTCGAGACAATGTAAATGCAAGTAACTAAGTACTTTTAATTTCACGGGAGCTTTTAACTTATGGAAAACACATGGTAATGAAACCGCCCCTAAAAACTAGTGTTTGTGCTTCCTTGCCGCTTCTTGCTTGAAAAGTAAACAATAAAAGCAAGATACGACCAGCCACGGCAGGTTATTCAATAAAGTTAATATGATAAACGAAACACGACATATCACCACAGGAGGTCATGTTTTATGGAACCAGCCGCGCATACTCGACGGATTAAATTATTACTTTCTTATAGAAGCGTAAACATTAAACAACCAACACATTAATGAAACTTCAGCTTAACGAATCCGCCATCACTTAAACTTTGCAGTCGAGACGAAAAAGTGACTTATTAAAAATTCGACCAAGCAAAAAATATCAAGACGATTGACGACAGCCATTATCAATTAAATCAAAAGACTTTTCGACACGAATCTCTAAGGGGCTATCGGCACATGAGTAAAGAAACTGAACAGAGACAAAGCTTCTAAAGAGCTAGCAAAATTTATACCTATTTTGGTAGGGTTGGCACAATTGAATAAATTAAAAATATAAATGTACTTTTTTTTCAATTTTTTTATTAAAGTAGGTTTTTTTTTACAAATTACATACTCTAAATTTTTTTTTTTATTACTTTTGGTTTTTAATAATTTGTTGTGTCTTTTAATCGAATGATAAATTCTAAATCTAATATAAAGTTTTTTCAAATAAACCAATGGGAAACACTCACATGGCATATGAAATGTACAATCTTGCAAACGTGCTAATATGTCATTACCAATATAAACATTTTTAATATGAAGATCAAAATATTCGCGAAATTTTTGCTCAAGCAATTCAACAAATTCAATAAAATTGTCAGGAGGTATTATCAAAAAACTTATTATTCATGCTCACAGTACAATGTACAACCATATTTACAAAACTTTTTAAATACTAAAACAAAAGTATTACTACGTATTATGTGAGAAACTCGAAAACAAAAACAAAACACGCACAACGTTCGAGCGTCGCGTCACGCCTGCACGCCCTGAGATTGACCACTGGCTGATCTAGTTTGAAGCGGTTTCGGCTCATACGTGACAAGCGGCCAGTGGTCACGCACACACACGCGTTGCACTTGTAGTGATGTACCTGTCACAGCGCATTCGTATGTAGCTTTGTCTCTGTTCAGTTTCTTTACTCATGTGCTATCGGTCTCCAAATCGATATCTGTAATATTCCAGCCAAAAAGCGTTACAATTACAAAAATCCAGTCGCTAGCAAAAACTCGAGCATTGTGCAGCGAGAAAAAGTGGCCACGTACCCGAATTATACTCGTGGATAAATAAAACAATGTCGAGGGCTATGTAGCTTTTCCGAGCATTTGTGGAGTTGCGTTGATTTAATGTACGGAGTACTTGAGATAGGCGGCAAAAACTGATCTGACGGATGCCTCAAACAGACCGTACATACCGCGGTCAAGACTAATGGTGGCCACTTGAAACTATGCGCCGGTTTATACATACAAATAGACGGAGCTTTGAACCATCTCCATTTTAATAAAATACCACCTCGAAACAAATACCTTTTACGAAGGTTGTCGCGTCTCCTCAAGGGATAAAGTGAAAGGAAAATATTACCATCCAAGTACCTTTCTTTGTCATCTAAATTTTGAATCTTATTACATTTTATTTATGATATTTATCTTATCAAAAATAATAATATTAAAAAACAAGTTTAATAGTAGCCGATGTGTTTTAATGTAAAATAATTATACTGATACAGATGACGTCGGTGTTGTTTATAATTGTGTTGTTGTTTGATATGCCTGGTTGGTTCCATGCAGCGTCTTTTATTGTAACCGAGAGAGTTTTGTTATATTAGCAGACGGTATTCAATTATTCTGGTTTCGTGATCGAGTCGAATATGCCACGGTCGATTTTGTACAAACACGCAACGAAACACGTGCGTATTTTGTAACTCAACAAAACATCATCAAATAAATACTAAACTCAGGTACTTACTTAATAATCATGCTAAATAATAAATAACTTGTATGCTTAACGTTTTGGTCGACGGTAACATGCCATGATTAGAGTCGTTACAACGAAAAAAATAACATAACAAACGTACAATTAGTATGTTTATTTTGTCTAAAAATCCCGTCAATATTGTGGTCTGACTGACGACGGTAGTAAAATATAATTGTATGCGACCAAAGCTCGGTTGTCACGAGTTTACGTTTGATTGTTATAGACATGTTTTTCCATAGCATGTTCGATGATTCGGTTTATTATTACAACGTCCAGACACGGCGTCAACACTGCTACAGTCTGCAGCCCTTGTGTTACGGTTTTAAAGTTATTTTTAACGTTGGATTTTGCTATCGACGCGAATCAGTTACCGCGGCTCATTAAAATAATTTTAGAAACAACTTTATTTAGTACCCAACCAAATAATTATGACACATAACAATTATCTACAACGACGACGTGCAAACACAATTTCACGTCGTTATCGGAAATCGAAATGTTTGTAGAATTTGCATTCAAATAGGACGGGGGAAAATTAGCAGGTTTTCAAAAAGGGACCGATAACTCACATTACAGGGATACCGAGACCCAAAGATATCTTTATTACGATCGCTTTTATAAATATATAATGGCGGGAGGCAAATTAATTCATCGCACGAAGCAAGGCGTCCTGGCGCGTTCGTATCTCCACGATAAGTTTCAGAAGGGCCTCGGGGCACCGAATATGAGAACTATCCGTAAAGGGATCTTAGTTGAATCGCCCCCGAAACGTACGTACGCTTATCACGATGTGCGAACCACCTTTTCAAACTGAAACACCCAATTCGCCGGGTATCGCTCAAATGTCTCATGAATTCAGACTTGTGTCGTTGTGTAAACAAACACGATACTAAAACGTCTGAGAAAAACAAACAATCAAGGAGCATTAAAAACAATAACTACTAATAGCAGAGCGACAACATACTCGTACATATAACAAGACACATAGTATAACATTCATAATATAAATTCATAGTTATTGGTTCTCTTTCGAGTCAGATGTTTATGTTTAGCATAACTTGGTCCCGGTAGACTGTTTACCTTCCAACTGGCGTGTATCTAAACGAAACATATTTCCAGTACACTGAACTCTGCTTTAACGAAGTTTAGTGAACGACACGAAACAAGGCAGCCTCGTGACAAGGTCGAATTGAATTTATTTACGCCTGAAAATATTCCAACATCTCCTGCATTATAAGAAACGAAGACACTGTATAACGTATTTTTATTCGCCGTAAGTTAGAATTATTTTTTCCTTCTGCAAGCAACAAAGTTGTTTACTTCGGATCTTATTTGTCGTTCCAGAGTAAACAACTATAGACGGCTATTGCGAAGGAAAATAAGTTCTGGACAAATATAAAAAAGCATATATTCCCGGTCTATTCTGTATTACAAATCGAATATGAGAATAGGTTTGAAAATATTTTTAAACTAGTGGCCGCCCGCGACTCCGTTCGCGTGGAAGTCTGTTTCCCGTGGGAATGAGAAGTTTTCACGCGGTAAAAAGTACCCTAGGTGTTATTCTGATGTATAACCTATATTACTGCAAAGTTTCATCTAAATCCGTCCAGTAGTTTTTACGTGAAAGAGTACATCTTCACATACACACCTTTCACATTTGTAATATTAGTAGGATTATTGCTACATAGAAACCAGATACAAACTAAATAACTAACTGAGAGTTTCGGTTTGAGCATTACTATATTTGGTGGAGGGCTGAACCGTCGAAGTTGGTCAATGGACATGATGTGTGGCGGAGATTATGCGGGTATCACCCGAGGTGGCGGCGCGGAGGCACCCACATGTTGACAGAACAATCGGCGATTTATTGCCGACCACACGACCTGCCCGATTTACGACCATCTACTGCCGATTCCCAATTCACCGATACGGATTATGCTACAAATAATTATATCAAACATTAATACAATTTTAAAAGAAACCTTTCATGTGCGTGGGCAAGAAGAAACCCACCGGTTTAAGCAATTCCAAATGCGTAGAAGCCATCCCCTATTAGGAATCTCCTATATCATATTACAATACTCGGCAAAGCTTTTACTTAGATGGAATCTGCGGCTAGCCACGAATAATGCGCGCTATTCAAGTAGTCCGTTATTGTGGATCTTGAACGGCAATGTTACATTTCGCATTCCATTTGCTTCAACATTTTCTTGATATTCCTAACTGGTGCGGGAGGATAAATTTGTGAGCTCCTGATTATTAATGTGAAGGAGTCTCGCGGCCACCCGACCCTCCTAGCCAGCTTGTCACAATGTAAAGAGGAGTAATCGCTCGCGGCTGTTGAGTGAATTTATCCATTTAGAAAATGGCCTCAGGAATTAGGAAACATTGCGTTTCATATTTCACTAAAATCGTCTTTTATACCATTTCCTTCATTTTACATAATAGCTGTTTTTGTGCAGAAACAATCTTCTTCGTATTATTTTTTAAGACCGTCGTAAAACGCAACATAACAAAGTATTGACGTAATCGCTTGAAAACTAGAAACCTCGCAGAGTTATGAAATTAAAGCTATGAAAACATGTTTTGTACATTACGCTCTCCCGTGTTATGTTCATGTTAGTTCGATTTCTGTTTGGCTTACCTGAAACAAAAAATATTGATGTCAATAAAAATATTTATTTTTTATTTATGAATTCAATGTTCTTACAATTTGTACATTACTATAATTGTTGTATATTCTTATATTACAAAAATGTTAGTTTAATTTACGCTAGCATAAAATCGCGCGCAACTTCCAGGTATCACATATTGCATCAGCATTTCGGCCCCAACAAACCCTAATGCCGCATCATAAACGTTTTCGGAGCGGCACCGCTGAAGGCTCTAAGCCCTAAACCGTTCCACGCGGGTCGTGCTAAACTGCTTCCTGGACAAACGACTACAGATAACGCTGGCTTAAACTCCGCTTATACGATGCACAACCACTTACATTTAAACTAAGTAAATAAACTGATACAATATAAATCTCAATGAGATATGAACACGTCACTGTTTTGTACAGATTCACATCTGGTTTTATTGTTTAGTCATACATTTGCAAACGGATATTTAGTACTTAGTTTTGTAATTAATATAGCATAGGTTTAACACATTTAAAATCCTGAACCCCATCAATCCTAATGTCTATTACTGCATAATTTAATTCAATAAAACAAATATAGGTATTTATTCTCTGTTGTGCCTAGGTGTATTTGGATACTTTGTTTTAGAAAACAGTCTTATCTACTAATGCAATATCATATTACGACGCCTGATATGGCACAAAACCGTCCTGTAATGCAGCGTGAACGTATGTGTACATGATGGATGACGCCCCATGTTGGGCGCCACTAAAGCTTTGAACAATGAACGACATGTTATAGTTCACGACTCTCTCATTGATGAAGGAAGTTCTTAGTTAAATCTAGTTGTGAAACGGAAATCAAACGAACTATTAATAGCCGTCATTATGTTCTATATTAACCTAATGTTATCTTTGTACCTACAAATGATAAACTTGCTTTCCGCTTCGCGCTTAAGCCGCGGTTACACCCGTATTCTTTTTTTTGTGAAAAGACTATTAATGGTTTTACGGTTAATTGATATTTGTACTAAATACGATCCAATCCGTAGTACGTGCTAAAATAGGTAATAATGGCTCGGTGTTGAAAGAGACATCGATACTTTTTACAAGTTTTTTTTGGATTTATTGGTTAAGAAGGGATCGGATCTGGTGCGAAGTACCTACGAAGCGGTTGAACCCGGAAGACCCTCATTATCGAACATCCTCTAAAAACTAGCTGGGAAAAGTTTTGGATGTATTAGGCACTGATCACGTAAAACAAGGAAAGAAAACTTTGAATTACCAACCCTAACCGAAATCGTTTTTATTTCAATTAGATACAAATGTATCTTTTCATTTGAAACTGTGTGTTAATGTGTTAATTTATTGTTAAAATACTAATGGCCCCGATTCTGAAAACACCCTCTAAACTAAACTAAAACTATCGCTGTCACTTACTCATCAATAGTATAAGACAGAGACAGGTAATCATTTAAGTCCTGTCAAACTAAAATGTACGAGCAATATGACACGGCGAAGGCATTTTTAGGCTAGTCCTCAGCGAATTTCGTTCAATTTTACAATGATGTGGACTAAATTTAGTGAGACCAATGTACCTGTCTTGTTCTAATACGAAGCATGAGAAAGTGACAGCGATATTTTTAATTTAGTTTTAGAGGGTGTTTTGAGAATCGGGGCCAGTATCACGGACGTAGTCCATAAAGATTATTTGTTACGTAATAACATCGTGTCGCGAACAATAATGACATCAGTAACCAGTCGCCCGACGTCTGAAACGACGAATTAACATTTTTATGAGACAATGGCGTCCTAAGAATTACATCTTATGATGCGGCAATGAACGGACATAACACTAATAAAAAGTTACGGATCGAGTCATGTTTTAATTACACTTCATCTTACATGATACCACACAGTTGCGGCTCCTTTAGATGAGCAACAAATTGCACAAGTGTATGAATGTACCATACAAGGTACATTTGGGAGCGTTTGGGTCGCGGTAGCAATTCAAAGAATTCTTATTGCACTTTAAAAGGGTCAGAGGTGCGAGCAAAACAGACAGTGAATTCTTTGTCAACAACAAAAACGTCTCTGCGAGCTTCGTTCAACGGCCGCAGTATGTTTCTACCAAATAACAGTTCTCGTTCTATTTAGGTATTTCTGTCTGCGTGAAAGTAGATTTTTATAAAATTCGCATTTGCAATGATATATTCCGTCTACCGTCACGTTGCGTTAAATCCCTACTTAATATTATAAATGCGAAAGTAACTCTGTCTGTCTGTCTGTCTGTTACGCTTTCACGCCTAAACCACTGAACCGATTTTGATGAAATTTGGTATGAAGAAAGAACTGAACGTGGGAAAGGACATAGGGTACTTTTTACCGCGGGAAAACTTCTCATTCCCACGGGAATCCGACGTCCACGCGAACGGAGTCGCGGGCGGCCACTAGTGGAATATAAAATCGCTTTCACTTTGAATGGGGGGCATCAAACTGGAGCTCCACACTCGAATAAAGGCTAATGGCATATTTCCTATGCAATGCAGACTTAATATTAATTTATTAAGTATATGAATTTCTAACACTTTTCTGTATTCAAAATAAATAAGGCAATATGTGTACGAAACCTCTGACAACTAATAAAAGTGCTGACACCTTGTTTAATAGATAAGGTTAGCCATTGTGAAGCTTTAAGACAGCAAATTTTCAACTACACCAGGTCGTTTTTTTCATTTATAAAATACTTTTGAATTAACTTAATCGATTGATAGTGATTGAATGCAATTTATTAAGTCAGCTGTGTCGCTGAGCTGGGAACTCATTTGCTAACAAGTCTCGGAGCACACAAACGAGCTCTGTTTCTGTACAATCGTCTGGTACCGATACAGAACAAATACAATCGGTGCCTACAGTAAGGAGCTACTACCGTACAGACTTGAGCAGCTCTTTTTTCATTTTCCATGATACAGATAATGTACGTAAAGTAAAACTTGTAGCTGCATTACGTTTCGATATTAAACATAAAATATACAAAATAATATCGATAGGAATTGCAGCAAGACCGGTTAATTCATTGAATACAGGATAGAGATATAATAATACGGTATGTTAATATATCTTGAATGTCAAACACATTTTTATTTGTTAGTACATGTAATATCCTTTCATATACATGTCTGCTTTGTATGATAGGACTCCCGATAGAGCAATATTGGAAAAATAAATTAAAACTCCAGTTCAACAACCTTCTCAAATAGCGTCATGACCCCTAAAACCTGTATTTGCTGTGCGACAATCTCTTGTATGTATTATGCAAACAAAAACGGCAAATACCGACGGAGAACGATTAATTTATGGGCTTTTGTCAATATTCGGAGATTACGACAAATTGGTAGATTGACGACATCATTATGGAGAATGGGATAGTTTTATAAATCACTTTTATATTTACACAAGTGTGATGCATTGTAACAAGGTGGAACCAAGGCGCCAAGTGTTACCGTTACTCAAGACTAAATATGCAGAAAAAATGTGCGACTTCTCATGACACTTGTTAGGAACACATAACAATGTTTACCGCGGTTTAAAGCCGTTATTATCTATAACAACTTTACAAAACAGTAATTCTTACGTTACTTTTATGGACAGTACTACAATAAAACATCTGAAACACAAATAAGACTAGAGTAGGCATCTTTAGAACTGAGTTAAAGCCTTGGAGGAAATGCTTTCTTGACACAGTTTTCGTGTGTCGTACCACCGCCGCCGATGTCATTAGAAAGTTGCGTTACTTTAACAACTCGTGCCGTGGAAATAGAATGGAAAATTTACTGGCTTTTAAGAACTACATTTATGTTCTACTACAAAGCAACAATATAGCTTAGTCCCAACCAAAAAATTGGACCTTTATTTTAGGTGTACAAACACCGTTACCTCTAAATGCACATGTTGCAAAATGTAAATGTTGCAGTTGCACAAATAACTCCCGCTATTTACTGTTTTTAATTGTACATATTTGTAAGAAATTGTAGGAACAAGATTTAGACTCAATTAACCGCTGAATTTGTAAGCGCGTTATAGTATATTTATTTGCAAAACAGCCTTTTATAAAAAAACTCAAATTCAAACACATTTATTTATTATTTCAAGGCAATGTTATAGAGTCACCTTATCTAATCCCGTATAAATTATAGTCAAAATTTAAAATACCGCCAACTATAATGTGTCAATAATGACTAACACTTGTTTGAATTAGCTTATATATCGGGCCTAATAGACGCCTATATGTCAAAAACTATCAGATTTTTTTTGTTTGGTGTTCAAGTTTTTATGTTATGTTTTTTTAAGATATTTTTATTTTTCTTACTAAAAAATCCGCAGCCTTATTATTTTAAAGATTGTGAGTATTGTTAACATAGACTAAATATCAGCAAAAATTTTAAAAGTAACATAATAGAATAAAGTAAAGTCAAAATATAATATTGTGAAAATATTCTCAATGTAACTTTCGTTGGCCTCATTCGAATATCTTCTCAACTAACTCACTTCTAAATCTTAAAGCCAATGTTGAAAGATTAAAGGGAATGCTAATTGCTACATCATTAGTGCACCATTTACATATTTTGTTGGGAATGAATCTGGGTTGAAATTGTATTATTTCCAATAAAAACTTTATACAAATAAATAACTGACTTTTCAGCCACAACCGTCGTAGCCTTACAAAAAAACGTCTAGAAAAAGTAGGTACCCTAACCAATTCGCTGCCCCGCCCCGTACCTAAAAATTAGCTACCTTATTAAAGCTAACATAATACTTGTTTAAAAGAGGTGAGGTAAGATACTTTTTACAGTTCAATAATATAATTTGTGCAATATAATGTAAGGTTATTCAAAATAGTGGATCCTGCACCTACTACCCCCTCCCACAGCCAGCGACGGTGACAATGCATGATTTTACCAGCCTATTGTTATATTTTAACATTATATTCTAACCAACTCCACTGATTTATTAATATGCTGTAAATAAAATAACTTTATATCTGTGAAATTTATAATCTTCCAATATCATTTAATTTTCCATATGCATTAATAGGTAAGCGGAACCTGTATTCAAACTAGTCTATACTTAATTTTTATTTTTAATATAAAATGTTTTTATTTAATTAAAAATTATAGGGAAATATTAAAAATAAAATAAAATATAATTAAAAATATTAAACTAAAATTATGGGAAAAAAATGACACCCAAGATTTTTAAATAAGTTAGGAGTTTCAGAGGGAAGTAAAGGAAAAAGAAATCGGGTAATCTGGTAAAAAAATGGTTTAGGTATTGACTGTTCATTGTTAAATCACATTACTTAAAGTTTATAATTATTATCAAATTTATATAATTAATTATATCTGATTATATAAACCAATTATGAGATAGAAGTAATTCAGTACATACAAAAACCTATACATATAATATAGAATTATGTTCATCACACAAGTATTTTTAAGTCAAGTCATTATGTATGACTCTGTAATAAGCATGAACAAAATGTTGCGGTCCATGGCACATGATTGTGATTGCACTAGCATTGCTACCTACATACAAATATAAAAGAAGACTATTGATTTATGATTTAAATATTATTTTAGTAATTATTTTTTGATACTAATGGGGAATCCTACTAATATTATAAATGTGAAAGTTTGTGAGGATGTATGGATGGATGGATGTTTGTTACTCTTTCAGGTAAAAACTACTGGATGGATTTGGATGAAACTTTGCAGAAATATAGGTTATACATCAGAATAACACAAAGGATACTTTTTACCGCGGGAAAACATCTCATTCCCACGGGAAACCAACTTCCACGCGAACGGAGTCGCGGGCGGCTACTAGTAAAATATATAAATAGATTTATTTTGTTGTCAATACATACTTAACAAATTTAATGGTTGAGTAGCAATAAAGTCAAAACCTACCAACCTACTATTTTTAATAAATTTGATGCTATGTTCAATTTTATAAAAAAAAATAATGTAATATCTGTATTATATTACAACAAATTTTTAATCTCTAGTTGATTATACCTAGGTAATTATTTTTTTCATTACTAGCATTCAACAATAATTATAGAGCAAACCTGTACTATTGGAGTAAACAATGGTGGAGGCTTTAGAAATAAACATTGTTTTTATTATTCAACTCCTTTCATTACAAGACAAATATTATTTGCCAGATGCTTCAAAATATTATACTAAAGTACTTATCTAATATTTATAAAACTTATTACCTTTTTGACAGTCTCCAGTTTAGTCTTGACATCGGGATCAGCATCAGCACTCAGCGCTATTGGCACATACTGATTCTCAGCACCATGCGGATCAATTTTCAAAGTATCTGGAATCAGTTCTTTACCATCGTTATTATTAATAACCACAGGCTCTTCTATAGCATTGACTGGGGGCTTGCTAGGCTTGCGTGATGAAGAGCCAGACGGAGCCCCATCGAATTGAGGTCTTTCCAGCACCTTCATACTCATGTCTTCCTCAATTTTAGCTCTCAGACGATTCCTATCTTCAATAACGTGAATGTCGTCGCCTTTCTCTTCATGATGAGCTACATGAACGTCATTCTGGGCCAGTGGAGGTGGCATCAACAATTCAGGGCCAGCATTTTGTATATGCTTGTAAACATTATAAACACTATCGTTCACACTGTTAGAACTTTTGAATTCTGGCAAATAAAACAGCGCACCGAGCCATACAATTCCAAAAGTCAAGAGTACAGAAATAATCAAATATTTTTCGCGTAAACGAAAAGATCTTCGGGATATCGAAGGCACTGGGACCCCATTTACGAATCGTTGATACGAAGGTAAAATTCCCGTCATTTTTAAGAACGAAGTGAATTTACGAATTAAATATTTTTAATTCAAGCTACACAGACGACCCGTCAGCAGTCGCCATTAGAGAAAATCTGCCAAATCTGACGCGTGCATAGTTGTCAAGTGACATATTATGATTTTTTTTTAAAACGGGTTTGGCTCTGGGTACAAACAAAATAACGGAAAAAAAAGGTTTCGGGATGCCAAGCTTATTCTAAATATTCTACTAATAATGAAACAATCTAAACCTTGACCATCGTATTATTTATATATTTTTTATGTAACTTGAAAAGAGACGTGTTTCGTCACAGTGAAAAAATGAAAATAAAAGATTTATTGGTAATATTAACATCGAATTATATTTGATTAAAATATAAAATTGTGGTCTTAAATAATTAAATATTTAAGACTAATTTATTTCGAGTAACTTATTATGTAAAAATAATTAACCAAAACATTAAGTTAAACATTTCATAATTAAATAGGAATCTATCAAAATTTTTATGGTTATAATTTGCAAATTACACTTTATCGTTGTTTTGTTTTAAAATATCGAAACCTTATTTTTACTTCAACAACTTTGAAGGATTGTTGCAAATTTAAGAAAGCGATATTGCTAGATTGATTATGAGACCTGCTGCTAGTACATAACGTATGGTAGTACATAGAAAAAATGGGTTCCTTTCGCCACAGTCGGCAGCACTGCGCCAATATGAGTATGATGGGCTAATTTTTCCATAAAAAAATGTAGAACGCCATCTCTTAGAAATACATGCTTACTATTTTAGCAGTAAGTAGATGCAGGTGGAGCCAAACCTTTGTTTTCGTTTCATAGTTTACTCAGAAACATCACAGATAGCGTTATTTATGAGTCTAGATTGAAGTAGAATGTGAGTACGTACCTTGTGAGTACTGAGTAGGTATTCTTTGTCTGTAAACTACTTACTTAGACTATTTACCTAGTGCTTAATAGTATTGTGTAACGAAATTAAAAAAAAACGGGTTACTCGATATCAGTGCCCACGGCCTTTGTTTTTAACGTCAAATCAATGGGGATTTTAGGAAATACAAAACTCTTCTGTATAATGCATATTTTATTTTTAATAATTACTTTTTTATATAAAAATACAAAATTAATAGCTCTTATTTTAGTACCTACATCAATCAATATTTAGATAATTTGTTGTTTATATTCTCGAATGAGATCAGTCAAATCTTAAACTTTATTTCATAGGTTTACTATCTAATATTTACAATAAAGTTTAAGTACATTTTCCCTTACTTCTCTATAGTTTGTATAGGCTATGATCTAGGTTTGAACCTGGACATGTAAAATTCACAATCTGGGCAGTACACGTCTGGAGATGCGACTAATTTCTTTCGGCACAAGTTGCAATGGCGCTTTTGGCAGTTCTGAATACCTCCGACACTGTCCATCTGGTTGTAGCCGTTTTCACCAATCTGTGGGGGCACTGGGGAATCAGTACCACCTTTAGTTCCTGGTTCGAAGGAAACAGACTTCTTCGGTATTTGCTTCGGTACGGGAACGTGCTGATACGACGGGTAGCCATTTTGATACTGGTACTGGCCGATCTGATCGTTAGGGCTGTCTAGATTCTGATTGTAGACGGGCCGCTGCTGTTGGTTATTAAACGGTCTCATGTCGGGGCTCCGTGGCTGGTTTGTACTGGGGTCGTGATAGTAGGGAGAAACTTTCTGCTGAAGTTGTGGGTTGATGCCGTTGTAGTTGTCGATAGGGACATCGCCGTGCGGTGGAGGTACACGCTGGTACGGAGACTGCGTAGAATTGAGACCCGCGCCCTGCGGGTAGCGACTAGAATAATCGTTGCTGTTATAGCCGTTCGGTGGGTTGTGGTAGTTCTGGTAAGCAGGTGAGTTGCTGGGAACACTTTGGTACGGTGAGGCGTTAGGTACTTGGTTGTACTGGCGGTTGGAATTGTAGGCGTTGTTGGGAACTGGTGCCGTCGAATGCTGGGGTAGTCGGTGGTAATATGCATTGTTCGGCGGTTGGTTGATGTGATGAAGCTGGCTCGGTGGGTGAGGATATGTGTTTGGAACTGGCCGCTGCATATTCGTGGGATGCTTTGTCACGTAGGATGGATTGTGGGCGGTGGGGGTCAGTCGGTTTGCGGGATTTTGGCTAAAGTTCGGTGGGCTAGCGTTGTTTTGATTGGGGTAAGCAGGTTGAGGTGGAGGGTTATATGGGATTGGACTAGTTGGACTTGTAGGTGAATTGGTAGGAAGATGTTGATATATTTGGGTGTTTTGATTCTGCGGTGGCTGTGGAGTATTCGTGCCATAGACAGCAGTACTTCTTTGTGGGTTAAATTGCTGTGGAGGTCGAGCTTGTGCTACCTTATACGACGAATATGTGTTTGGTAGTCTTGAATAATCTGCTTGAGAATTTTCATTGTTGATATACGAGTTGTGAGAGAGTGAGGATATTGTGGATCTAGAAGACTGACTATCAAAAGAGTCTGTACGCTGAAGCGAATGCTTGTCAGTTTGTAGAGGCATAGTTGAAAGTTCGGGTTTGTTCATTGCTGATTTTAAAACCCTTTCTAATATCGGGTTTGGAATGTAACTATCATCTTCTTGATCTTCGGCAGTTGCCACGAGAATAACTTGATCACAGAATGAGACCGATTTCTTTTTCGGTTTGGAACGATCACCGTATCCATTGAGTTTTTGATCGCCGAGTTCTTCTTCAATTTGTTTGGGGTCTAAGGAGGACGAAGAAGCACGACGATTATACATCCCGGAATTTGATTGCATTGAGCAGTTAATTACATCCCGATTTCCACCCATGCCTACGTATCCAATATGAGTGCGTTCATCCGATACATTCTGACAGCTGTTTTCAAATCTAGAAGCAATGTTTCTGACGGTGTTATTATGGTCATAAGGCATTTGAACTTGGTGGTCCCCTGGACTCGAAAGTTGGCCCTCCAGTGAACCTGATCGTTTGAGTTTAAGAACTGCTTGTTTAGCTTGCAGTTCTCGTAGCCACGTTTCACCGCTCGCGTTAGGATTTTGTTCCATAATAGCATCTAATCTTGCAAGTTTCTCTTCGTTTCTAAGAATTTGGTTACGTTTTTCTTGCAATTGTGCCAGTAACGACCCCTGTGTCACCTCATTGTGCTTTTGGTTGTATTCGTATTGTTGACTGTTGTTAACAGATTGTATTTTATCCAGCTCATCTTGAAGAGGAGTCAGATCGATCGGTGGTGGCGGTGGAGGGAACTCTTCACTCGGCTGCCGAGAATGATTCACTGAGTTCATAGGGCTAGGATAAGGAGGTAGTTCAAACAGATGAGGTGAGGTTCTTATAGGCATGGCACAGTCTACAACATCAATACCGTTGTCAAAGTTGCTAAGATTGTGTATGTTGATGTGCGTCGGTTGGATCTGCTGTATTGGGTCTCGTTTGACTGGACTTTGTTCTTGGTGAATCATGGCTTTTGTCACGACGGTGTGGAAGTTCTGTGTTGGCGAGTCTTCGAGTCTGTAGTGATTAGCAGGTTTACCGTCATACGACGGCATGTAAGGTAAAGATTGCGGTTCCTCTCCATAAGGCTCTGAGAACCCTCCATCTTCGTCAAAATCATGGTTATACCTTTGTTGCGGCAGTGGTTGAGGAGGTCTAGCCTGCCCATGATCCGTCACTTCAGACTCGAACTTAGTCCCGCTAAGTTGTGAAGTGGTGCGGAGAGGCGGCGGTGGAGGCACCTTTGCTGCTGTTAGCATTTTCCCGGCGCTGCCGTGAAAGCTTTTCCTCATCAATTTACTTCTCTCCAAATTAGGGTTAGTTCCGTTGCCAGGAGAATATTCCAGGTGGCCTTCAGACAAGTATCCGCTCAGAGACTTGTCCTCATTCTTTTGTTTCCTACCAACATCGCCATCGTCAACAGACGATACACGCTTTTCTTTTTTACTAGTATCGTTATTACCATCAGCGCCTTCTGTTAAATCAGGCATTGATCGATTTTTTCTACGAATAAGTCCACCCATTAAGATTTTCCGCCGAATTTTGTGTTGCTTCTTATTCGCTTTCTTGTCTTCCTCTTTTGGTTCCTCCTTCTTTTCAATAGCTACAGATATTTCTTTCCGTGCACGTCCTCTGTCTTCACTTCGTGATCGCTTATCGCGAGTTTTATCCTCATCTCGAGATTTATGTCTCGGTGGCCGTTCTCGGGAAGTGTTTTCAATATCTTCATCGTTATGTTTTGAAGATTTCTTAGATCCTTTCTTTTTGGGTAGAGTTGCGTATATTTCGATAGTAGTTGGACAGCTGTCTAGTCCACCTTTGGTGTTTCGCACAGGAACTACTTGTGGAATTTCAGTCATCCGATTCATACCCGCCATGCGTCGTTGTAGACTTCTTGCTCGCATAACACAAGTGTTGTGTTTCATTCTTGCAAAAGTCATAGTGTGTGGGTTGTTATAAGGAGCATCCATAGCAGCGCGAGCGTTGGAAGCTGCCGCATCACATAAAGCGAGTGCAGTCTCGTAATCTCCAGCATCTTCGGCTTGTCTTGACTTTTCCAACAATCTATCAGCTTCTCTGCATAACGCTTCACAGTCCCCACGGGTAGTCAATTCAGGAATTTGAGCTAGCTGTAAGTTATGTCGTGGCACTTGCTGAGGTGGTACGCTATCTGTCGAAGATAATGAGTGCGAATCATATCCGGCATCACATGAACCTCCGCTTGATAGCTCTCCTTTTCTTGTAGGGCTACTGGGTACACTACCATAGCCTCGTCCGCGCGGGTACATATAAGGACTTTCTGCCGTTGTCGATGAAGCTGAGGAGGCGCTGTTCCTGTCGCCACTCCAGTTACCCGAATCTCTCCTTACTCGAGGTCTTTCCTGCGAATCTGATGTTGAACCTGTGCTTAGGCTTCGAGCCAATTGAGCTCTTCGATTAGCTTGCACTTCAAGCATGTTTTCTACTGCCTTTCTGCTCACGTAATCGCTATCATTATCAGGACCAGGTGTAACAGCGCGTCTAGCGAAGTTAGCATTCGGTTTTTCAGGTGCTGGAGTTACTGCTCTTCTTGGTTCGGGTGCCGGAAAGGGAACAATATCTTTAGGAGCATGTCTAGTGTCACACGGGGTACCGTCGACTGCTGCATATAACAGCAGTAATGGTTGAAATCGTCCTCGTCTGCACTTCTCAACAACATGTGACCATTCAGGGCCGATTTCTTTTACGTCAGCATCGTCGAAGTATATCCACAAACGAAGTTTACTATGGAAAAAGAAGGTGGAATAATGTTTTCCGTAGTAAGTTACAAGGCCAACAAGTCTATGTGTAGCTCGTGCTGCCCAGGATCTGTCTACGCAGGAGTGGAAGGCATCTGTTGGACGAAGTTCAGTTCCCAGAGCTGCGTAAACTGCTGCAACGTGTTCAGCTGCTGGCCGCTCTGAGTCCCACACCATGCCGATTGATACTACTTCAGGACGGTTCATCAAAGTTCGGCAAATTTGTATCTTTGCTCCGCACGCATTCTGGAATTAATAAAATCGATATTAGTAATAATTCTAAGCTAAAACTAACTGAAGTAATTTCTAAGTTTATTAAACTTACGGGACAATCTCTGATATCGCCCATTCCACCCGCCTTTTTTAGAAGCAATCCAAAGCTGTCGCCGTGTTCTCCCAACGCTGCTTGCGCAGTTAATGCCGTTGCCGATACGTAATGCACCATCTAAAAATAAGAAATAAGATGGCGTTGATATATATGTATACCAAAAGAAATACTAACAATAAAAATGCTTCATAAAACTAAACAACTATTTCTATTTCACATTTCGTACCTGAGTAAAAGGCAACGGTTCCGACGTGGCTTGACACGCTTCACAGACCGATTGCTCGACCAGCATCATAGCGAATTTTCTGTGTGGGACACAGTGGGGTGCCCTGCATGCGTCGTCTTCTCTTCTGTCTCCTGATCCTGAGGCCACATGAGCGTGGACTTTTAGAAGTAAGTGTTCGAAGCATTCGGAGGCGTCTGCCATGCATCCTATTTGGAAGCGCTGCCCGTGACCGCCGAGGGCTCGACGCAGACTGTCGGCGGCCGGCGCTCGCTCGGCGGACCATTGCAGCTGGGCAAACAGCTCCTGAAGACAAACAACATCGATTATTAGCATGACACGTACCCAAGACTACACACATTTTACATACATCATATCTGTAAGTTTTTGTAAAATTACTTGACAGGGATTAGATCGCCAGTATTACGTAAGTGCTTTGTGTTTAGACATCAACACATTAAACCATTCGTTTGTAACTCAGAAAGAAAGTTCAACCTTTACCGATGAAAACTTAACTAAAGTAGCTATGATATAGTTCGAAGAAAGTACCACAGCTACTGAGTGAGTTTGGACCTTCACTTATAAAGAGTAAGGTCGCATTTTGAAAGTGTTGAAACAAAGCCGTGATTCAAACCGGTATGGCACGTATAGGTCACAAATATATTGGTCCATGACCGCTCGGAGATTATTTTGATAAAAGCCTTCAAGCATTCCGGTTTCGTCTCTTTTTTATAATTGATGATCGCTTATAACTGTACCGTTTTTAAAGTTTGTTTCGGCGGGTTTTGCCCAAAAATCAATTTGTATGTCACTTACCAAACCAATAAAAAAAACTATTTTTCTTTATAAAGTCAATTATATTAAATCAAAAAAATATAAAATATCATATTTATATATTTTTACTATATTTTATTAGATACACCAAAATAATATTAGCATTAAGTTAAGTTTCGTTGTAAGGCATATCCGGAGCGCAACGGACGGACGCAAGCTGCGACCGTGTCTTCCGGACCACGCATGCGCGGGGATATTATAATAAAACTAATTTTTACTTTGTTATTTTTACATAACTTCCATAAGTGCAGATATCATCACCATCGGCGAATTTCATTATTCCATCTATCAGTGATTCCTTGATACTATGGACCGTTGATACATAAACTGACATAAAAACTAAACAAAAACTATACCGGCTATCGCGAATTAACTATAGTAGGTGACTGACACCGTCAATTAATAAACCTAATAAAAATTACTGGACTACTCCATGATATACTTAAAACATAGTACCTACGAAGCACTATATAGTGTGAATAAGTGAACTCCCACATTATAATGACTTTTTGTAAAGCTAGTACAGTTAGCGCAGACTACTTCCGTCACTGTACATCACACAAAAGATCTTAACAGAGGCGCCCGCGTCTCATCAATTCGCCGTTAATTGTTGTAATACAATCACGACACTCGGTTCACATTGTCAAACTAATTATTATTGATTGCAGCTTTTACTAAACATAAAAAGTATAAAACACAATCAAGACGTGACTTTAGAATGGAAATTCTTTGACGAACTTTCGAACAAAGGAAAGGAAACGATAATTTCAAATTCTTAGTAAATCTCAAATAATTTCCTTACTTGGGTAAGATCACAAAGAAGTCCGGAACGAATTTGATTCTTTCGTTTGTTTTAATGCGTGTGAAACAAGTACACAGAGCAGCACTGTGTATTTATGTTATTTGATATTTAACCATTAGGTATGCTAACAGGAAAATTGGTATTCCATTTACTTATCATCTGGAAATTATTATACAGTGTTGGTACATTTTAAGCGTCGCTTGATACTACATGCACCTAAATAATACAGATATAATAATACTAACGTACTACATGTAAGTAGCGCGTTAGTGGACTTTAGATCATTACACCTCTACCACACATAAGGGAATTTATATTTTGACACGTGTTAGAAATATGAATACTAGTTTTACGACTGAAGATTTATGGCATTGTCTTTTGTGATTTGAATAAACAATTCATAAGTTAAGCCGAAGTACAGCGTGCCTGTGCGCATACAGTATTGCGTTTGTACTGTTCAGTATTCAACTCAAATTGCCTTTTGAGGCGAAGCCACAAAAACCCCAGGTCAGAGACGTACCTATTGTAAGTTTTTATTTAAAATTTAAGAATCAATAAACAAAAAAGTTTCAAACCTTTTTGAAAAACCAGCCAGTAATCAAATTAAAATATGCAAAAGCATTAGGCTTTGTAATTATTGAATTAGCATCGATATACCGGTTGTGATCGATTCTAGTCACACGCCTCACACGGGTTAATAAGGCCAACTAGAATCTTTGCGTGCTTCATCTAATGATTAATAATCCCAAGCTAAACCTTCTTTATAGGTTCCTAGTACCTTATAATTTGTTAAAGCTCAGCAAAAGTACGAGGACGCAACATTGCTATAAATTGCATGTAACTACTGTACGCGTTATTAAAACAAGCTTTGATGAGCGCGTCGATGTCTTTTCAATGTGAGGTTATTTATACCAAGTTAATAACTTCTTGAAGCTTCACGTAATTGCTTGTAAATACATTATTCCTCGATTTTAGTTCAAGGTTTGTAATCAAAGTAAATAATGAAATATGAAGTCATACAATAGGTATGAAGTATTGTTATGGTTAAGTTCGAGCACCTGAGTAAGCAGCGATTGTGTGATAATAACAATCCTTAGCATATGCATGTATGACACTCAGTTGACTATCTCAAAACAAAGTTATCTTATGATCTTAGTAATAGGGTTCAAATTCGCATACACTTACTCGAAACAGAGACAACGTGGTTTGGCTGACTAGCGGTAATTCCAAATCCTTTTTAAAAGACGGGGTCCTCAGCTTCGGCAGGGTGTTGTGCCTAACGCCGGCCAACGACCCCACCAGCGCCAAGTCTTTCGGAGGCAGGAGCTCCCGGTCCTTGAGACCTTCGATCTTCTTCTTCTGGATGACGGCCGTGGTTCCTGACGTCTTCGCGCCATCGTTCGGCTCCTTCTTCTTGTACCGAAACTTGATCATCTCACTGGCCAGTCCTCATTATAGTCGACACTGATTCGATTTAACATTCACCATAGTCACTACACAGTAGACACGACCTGCGCTGAATATTCAGACCGACTTATTCAAATGTCCGCAAACTTATATGGCGATAAGTAAACTACACACGTCCAATTGAGAAACTTTTCATTTGAATACACGGACGTTGAGCTATGTTCGTCGAAAGAGGTTTATCTTGATATATATATTTAAAGGAAGATAAATTAGGCGGGAAAGCACCAGATGCACTACAACGAACAGGTAGGGACGACAGGTGTTTCGGATATCGTTGTTTTTTCGTTCACGATTAACACGACCACCACGTAATTAAGAACTCAAGACTTGGATATTCGAATACGACTTCAAATTATTACACAGAGCAGATATTGCGGTTAAATTAGTGCTTCGAAGAAATTAAACTACAGTCTGACACAAATGTTCGCGAGACACTGCGTGCGCGCGGGGGCGACTCCGCTCTGCTCTACCTTCCAGGTAAACTTTTTTTTACAACCTATTGTTAACTCACGTGGGTAATCTTTTGTCTCTTTTCTACCCTAACGCAGACGCGATACCTCCATCTCACATTTCTAACAAAGTTTGCTATTGTTTATATTTCTATGGTGATAACCAAAGCTATAAAACAGTTAAGTCTTAGTTTTGAGTTAAGAAAATATTAGTTTTGTACACGTGCGTAAAATGTGTTCAGCAGATGACTGATTAAAATTTAATACGAAATAGTAAACAACTTATTTATCTATAACTTTGCAGATCCTAAGTATCAATTTTTTTTCTAGAGTTTAAATATCAAAATGTAAATTTTTTCGTGACTCACGAACTAAAAATCCCTTATTGGTTAAGGGTCGAACTCTCGAGCACCACATAAACTTCCGAACAATGTAATAAAAAAACTTGACACATCCATGAGGAGTTATTTTGTTACAACTACCACCTCTTGAATGGACTTTCTCGTGAGTCACAGTAGAAGTATGTCGAGGTAAATCGTTATGTCAGTTTCCTCTTCAAAGTCCTGAGTCGATACGTGGAAACCGAATAGAGATATTTTGCAACATTTCAGTGTAAAGTTTTGTAACTAAAAAGTAAAATTCACAACAACTTTGAGAGTAACAATGGTCTACGCTAAAGACTAAACTTTTGCTCATATACAAACAGATAAGAAACAAGTTTTCTCTAATATATAAAAGTGTATTTCAAAAATATTACGTTAGAATGAGAAATTACGAGTATCAAGGAAACATAAAACCGCATGTTAATTTAAAGGAACACGTGCATCTACGTTAAATTGTGGTACGATAAGAATAAGGGAAGTGTCTTGTTTTAAGAAATTTATTGGTTCAAGGCTTTGTGGGTCGATGAAAGTAGCACCTCCAGTTTTCGTCGAAAAGCTTTACCAAACGAGTTTAATCAACGAAAATCAATTATTGGAATCATTTTGAAAGAGTTATCCAGTCTTATGAAAGAGTCTAACTAAAAGCTACAATTTGTAAATCACTATTATAATGTAAACCTTTTAAAATTTACACAAGCCATTAACAATTAACAGCTCAATTAATTTCATAGTAATCGTAGTAGGTATTTTTCCACAAATAACGATTAAAAATTCGTGATTTTAGTGATTCATCCACACATCGTGTCCCATTAGCTATGAGTTTACAAAACCACAGATTGGTTCTTAGTATTCGTTCACGACTTAATGGCTTTAAAGTTGGGAGGAAAACGGTACCAACTCACACATGCAAATTTACGTTATACGAACCTTAACGTATATGCGATTTTGATTTTAATCAATTTAGGTTTCACAATCTGGATATTGAGATTTAATATTACTAAATGTAGTACCTATGTTTTATTGCATTTAATTGATTTCATTAGAGGATGTTTCATCACATTATATAGACTGTCTGACCTGTAAACTTAATAAAAACTTTTTCACCGCGGTTTCTTTGGAAAGTCATATTACCAACACAATACTAGAATTACCTACATACATGAACATTAGTAATGGAAAACTCAAAGATCATGAGAAACTGAAGTACTTTGTACTCATTGTAGGTACTTGGAAGCATTAGTACAATGGCGGGTAACCTATTGACATTTAGTGTGAAGCCTTCGAGATGGCACCAATCGAATCGTCTCGCATTTCCAATATGCATGTACTATATTGAATGTTTAGTGCCAGTTAAGCAACAACATGTCTTACAACGACACTGAGGAATAATCGTGAACGATAAAATAACTCTAGCAACAAATATTGTAATAACTTTAGCATAACGACTTCGTTTTAGTATGAATGACTACTTCCCTTGCCTGCGTGATTACTCTTATTATACGTAGTGTTAATGAAAATATCAATGTAGCGTCACAGACGCTGCGCGCGCGACTCTCTCACACACACGATCCACGATCCAGTTACAAACACCCAGGGCATACTTAAGTTACATCCAAGTAATATCGGATTTTTAATAACTTCCTGTCTAGCCCGCTGCAGATATTAGTTTTGCAAAGATTATCAACTCTATGAATCTTAATTACGTAATCTGTTTCACTGAGACAGTGTATATTAGTTTTACATTTGCATTGATTCAACTGGTGATATCAAAACCGCATTACTGTGTTGTACATTACTTTATAAGTATCTATTTTGATTTACGAATTATAATGAAATAACTTTATACGTGTTATATAGTTCTCCCCCAAATAAGTCATGTCGGTAAATCCTCTTAAGCGTAGATTCCGATATCTTGTAACTATTCGTAATTAAGTCTTGTGAGGAAGGAAACAAGACCAACAGTACTTCGAGCTTCGACACTACATAGATAGACCTGGCAAAGTATAGCCTAGACTAGACTAACAGGTTTCGTCACTTCGATTCCGAATATAGAGTTGCTAGCTAGCAGGGCCTTGATTCTCGTCGTGTCGGTCTGCGAGATATTTTTACTTATATTTCATATATTATATCTGGTGACGTCACATAAACAGTTGTGAATTGAAGCCTTCTGTTGGTAACTACCTACATATTCGTTGTCACACGGTTTACTGAGAATCATTGCGACAGACACCGCGCGAAAGACACACAAGTCACGCGTAAGACAAAAAGGCCAAAGTCTATTCATATAAGCCGTTTAGAAAAAATATTTTGAAATATAATAAAACTACCGAGTCTTTTAATTAATTTACTTGTACATGATTTTATCGGAGATACTTCTTATAAGTAATATCATATTGAACTTTAATCTTTTTTAAACAACAGGTCTTATTGACCTTTGTAATCATACGCATCTTTACCGAAACCCATCAACTACAATTCTTGCAACATGAAGACACTTTGATTGCTGTTTATAAAACAACTGTTAAACCAAAACAATGAATTATTTCCTCACACTTCCATAGAATTGTACATTGCTTCAATAATAACAGTGTAACCGGTTAACACCCTTGAAATAAAATAGGTAATTGATATTATATCAAATAGTTGCATGGTACAGTTTCTCAATCACAAACCTCTGTTTGCGTACTAGGCAAATTGTATGCAATTTTCATTATTCAAATTATTGAACACGTACTAATATTAAATGAGCAATTGTTATTTTGGTTCTTTTATTGTTTATGGCCATGGACCGAAAAACTAGGTAGAGGTTGTTATGTCATTTGCAATAAGGCACGACTTAGCAGCACACTGATCAATTGTTAAGGCTAAAATAAAACCTGAATTAAACAAGTACAATCCTAAAAGAATTATGGTTGTTCAGACAATAAGTACCAGCTGACCAAGTTTTTTTAAAAGGGTCTAAAATGAAATATTATTCCAAAATATTAAGTTATTATTGAATCCGTGTGTACAATTAATATCGTGTCGGTCTTGATTGGTTACGCTATCGATACCAGGAATCATTGATAGCCCGTCGATTTGTTTTGTAAGAGACGTCAAATTTAATAAATTACATCGAATATTCTATAATAACGAATTAAGAATTACTTTTATTTTAATTAGGTCCTTTTTAGTTGACAGTGGGCGTAATTTCGCGAGTGAGCAAGGACAATAAGTTAAGCAAAGTGTTCCCGTGGGCTGTATGTTTGGTAGTCACCCAAACACACGCGCACGCATATGTCGCTGCGTGGGCAGGCGAACAATAACGACAAATAACCTGCAATTACACCATTATGTCAATTGAATCCCTGCCCTTCGGTTCAATTTGGCGAGAAATTGATTTAAGTTTGTTGAACTCAGTTCCATTAAAACTTTAATCCAGAGTTTTTATTCCTTCATAAAAGTAACGACACTGAGAAGTCCGACAGATCAGTAATTAAACTGAAGGACGCAATGGACATGTATATTTTTAAAGAGACGCGTGCAGAGCTGTGTTTTATAATATTTTTTTTTTAAAACGGTTATATTACTGGTTCTGCACTTGCTTGAAACTTGGAGGTTGGAAAGAGAATGTTGTTGAGATAATGGGGAGCCCTTTCTCCTTTATAATATGCACTTCGATACGAATACTACTGTATGTATAATGCAATATAATATGGTGTAATAGCATGGTTATTTAATTATCATTATACAAGGAAAGTAACCTATTATAAAGTTGTATTAGTATAAAAGAATTTGGCTTGTTTTGGATACAGGGTTAATTCGGTACCCTTGATATTGAACCCTATTGAATCATTTCCTAGTAATTACACCAACTGTTAAGCCCTTGATTGCGTTAGAAATATGTGTGTGTCGGTACAAATGACCGGCAGTAATTGTCGCCACTAATGGTGAATAGATGGAATACCGTTCCTGGAAATACTTGAGGATTCCGAAATCATTAAGCAGCAAGATTCTTCAAATGATGAGTCAAAGGGGACTAACCTAAGGCGAAGAATTTATAACCTGTATGCTAGGTTCAAAAACAGTCACCAAACCAATCAAAAGTAAAATTAATACTTCATTATCTTGTAGCATACTTATACGGTATCGATATAATACAAAAAGAAACGTTTTCTAATAAACCGATCTTTGTCTAGTCTCCGGTTTCAAATGAAAAGTTCTCAATAACCTAAAAACAATGGCGCCAACGCTCTTAGTTAACCAGAAGTTCTGTCGTTCAATTATCACCAGACTAAGTTATAGCAGACATTTGAATAAATTACCAACATTTGGCTTACAATGTGTCGCCACAAGGCGAGCTACAAACCTCTTGATTGGTATCCGATATTCCACTCACTTTAAATCCCAATTTGACCTTCCAACACTAAATTTTCACTAAATACACTTTAACACACAACTTTTCACGTGCAACGTGTAATGAAAATAAGCTTTTGTAATTAAATAATTATAATTCCGCGCGACGCGTCTACCTTCGTCGGTAGAAACTGTGCTTGTCTGCGCAATAATATAGTTACAGGCTGCGCGCGAGAACGAAAGAGACAAAACACGAAGGCTTTGGCGCCAAGCATACAAGTGAGTGCGCGGGAAAGAGACAAAACAGAGGCTTGCGCGGTCCGGTTACTTGTGATAGTTGAAGCTTTGAGCCTATTTGCATCCTTGCTAATATCGAGACAAATCGAGAGGTATTCATATTTTATTAAACATTACATCACCTTTTGATTAATGTAACAAATGCAACACAGCGATTGATTATAGATATATGCATATTATAGCATAAAGTAATTGTGCAGTTAAAATATCTATGAACACAGGGAATATAAAAAGAGAACAAGACGAATCGCGAATAAAAAATAATATAAGCAATACATAACTTTTTATTTTCGTGTTATCATACTTCCTCGTTTGAACAAAAAAAGCACTTTCATTGTAAACGATCTTATGCAACGAACCGAGACTATGTAAACTCCATAATAGAGTTAGCAAGAAACTTATTTCTATTGAAAATAAAAACGGTAAACAATTTTGCCTTTGAAAGCATTTGTAATATTTGAAAAAACCTGTTTTCTTATTTTATATAATTACATTTTACAAACGTATTACATTTTAATTTACTTTGATAGGAAGAGTATTTAATTCTTGGTCTTATGTTTTATTTATGTTACGGCTAATACTCGAAGTGCGGCTACACCTAGTTTTAGCCGGTTAGAACATCAATAGGTTAGGTTAGTTAGGTTACTTTTTTGATACCATCCAGAAAAAGGAGTCCCGCTTAGCGGGACTCCATCGACTCATGATTGAAGCAAGTTTTTATATACATAGGTATATATATTTTTTTACAGTTTTCCATATTAAGAACACTTCTAACCGGCTAAAACTAGGTGTAGCCGCACTTCGGGTATTAGCCGTAACATATATATAAAATAAGCTTAAGTAATTTGATAACCGTTTTTCTTAATAAATTAAAATTTTGAATAAGAATTTAGATATAAGTCCTTCCTATAAAATTAGGCCGCCAATTGATAAGGTTATTATATTAAACCTTCGCCGTCGTTAACAATCTAAGGTAGATCATCGACCTGCGCCGGAGTTCCGATGCGCTGATACCAAGTAATTATGACACCACCCATCAACTCTTAACTACACCCGTTATTACCACAGATAAGGTAATGAGCAGGACATGAAATAGACATTTTTAAACACGTCAGTTCAGTAAAAGCAATTATTTAGACATACTTTTTTAGTATTTTTACCTAAGTATTAACATTTTGTAACGTTTTATCATAAACCTTTTATGGCTAGCAAGAAAACTGTGATAAAAAAGAATCCTGTTGTAAAAATATTACATCAATAAACATTGAATATAATGAACTTATGTATTAAAAACAATATAGCCTGGACTTAGAAAATGTCATTCATAAAATAGGTAGATAATGCAAATGTTACTGCACCAGCAACTTCTTGTTGCATTCAAACTGGTTTCCTATAGTGATATCATCTATTTGACACCAGCGCTTGTAAACAGATGTAGGATTGTAATATCTTAGTATCTAATATATTTTAAGAATATAATAAAATAACAAGTTGACACCAAACTAAGATCTTAAAGTATCATACCCGTTACTTAATGATAAAAGATAACTTAAAGTTACGTAATACGTCTTATCATAATCACTTTTAACAAAAATAATTTAAAAGAAGCTTAACTGTTAAGTGTTAAGGTTTACTTTTTAATACACGATGGAAGCTTGATTAAGTGACCTATTTAAGACATCTCTTCCGTTGATTGTTAACAACAAGATAAAGAATTAACTCTTTACCTGTATACGGTCTAACCTTCACATAGTTAAGTATATAGGTAACTCAGGTGTATTTGTGGCAGTATTTGATCCAAAGTATGCAACGCGAATCAATATAAAAATGGAACTAACAATTTATTCTCCACATAAAATGAAAGCCTTAAAGCTCGCCCTACGTCACCGCTAATCGTTTCTTTCTAGAAAATTCCCTTCTCATCCAATAAATATAAACTGTGTGTAACGAATAAAGATCAGTTACAATGCAATAAAATCGGATGAAGACACTCAAGTTCAAAAATCAATTTACTATTGTTGGCTCAAATCGAGGTTACTGACAAACGCTCGTTAAGCTCAAGCTGTTTAGAAGATATTGTTGTATTAACTGTCAGAATGATGCGTACGCACACACCTACTACGAAGTACTAACGTGAGATACGTAGAGGTCTTAAAATGGAAATTTTCCATTACAAATAAAACAAAAAAGCTTTACTAAGAAGTTTTTCAATCGATATAACTTATTAAGATAAAATTAAACACAGACAGACAGTAAGTAGTACGTAGTACTCAGTTTTGAAGTAACAAACTTTTATGTTGTTAAACAAATTGCATAAATGGTGCACAACTTCTATAATTTGGGCAAATCTCTTTTATTGGGATCCTTTTACAAAAGTTTTTGTAAGTTCTCTGAAGAATTAACAATTAAAACACCTGTCTAACGTTCACATGGCTATAAATTACCGCTTTGATGTGAATAGCTAGTTTTAAATGTAAAAATATACATGTTATAGTGATGAGGTCTTTAAATAACCTCGAAGAGAAACCCTACTCGTTTTGTAATGGCATTTTTTGCCATTGAAAATACTGCCTGAGTTCTACTGTAAATGAACAAAATTTACACAAGTAACATTTTTGTTTTCTAGTTTAGTAAATTTTATTCATATAATATTATGAATGTTCACGCAAGTTTGTAATTTTTATGGTAAGTTACAAGCATAGTTAACGAAAATCACACCAAATCAAAATGGTCGTGTATAAAGTGTGTCGTTTCAACAATTATTACCCCAAGTTCACTCTCACCTTTCATTGCAGCTTCACTCGAATCTAAACCTTACGACTTTCGAAATAAAGGTCATGGGCAAACGATGGCAGTGGCCAAACATGTAGGCTTTTGCTAAAATGTGTGTCGATGCCCCACTTCACCTATACACTTGTCTTCTACTACAACAACCTGTTCTAACGCCTAAACCTCTCTCCCACTTAGTCTGAATTATTCAAAGATTAATTTGTTTCTGCCAACTCTATTAGTTATAAGAGCTGTCCTTATTTAGGTTAGAAACGAACAAACATGATCAGATAAGCCTGGATAACTCAGGGTCGGGTGGCGAAAACAGAGTGACTATACATCATGTCTTTGACATCCCAGAATAACTTTTAAACTTTAACATCCTACTAATATTATAAACGTGAAAGTTTGTGAGTAGGTATGTATGGATGTTTGTTACTCTTTCACGTAAGAACTAATGGAAGGATTTTGATGAAACTTTACAGTAAATAGGATACATATACATCAGAACATCATATAGGGTACTTTTTACCGCGGGAAAACTTATTATTCCCACGGGAAAGCGACTTCCACGCGAACGGAGTCGCGGGCGGCCACTTAGTCATAATTAGCGAATCTACTTAACTACTTGGAAACGTGAGATTAGAACCAAATTACTTTCGGTTGCGAAACTTAGCAGTTACAATTGTACAGGTAATTACATAGACAACACCTATAAGCGTTAATCTGTGCCGTTTTGCATTCCTGACTCTCATTGGAATCAAAGGTTAAAGCCATTACTTGGAAACAAAGAAATAAGTACAATTTGCATATTTTTAAAACTCCAAAAAGGGTTTGCAGTTTCTGAATCATCGTTAGCTATTCCGTGGTAAAAGAGCCGCGGCGAATTAGAGGTGGTCTACCACAAATTGGTTTTATATTTATTGAAGCTTTGGGACTATAAAATGGAAGCAAGCCAATGGTTATATGACTTTTAGCCTCGAGTAACGCAACGAGCTAGTAAATCCCTGCAGGCAATTTATCTCAGGTATTTATGTACATATTGGAATGTCTTGATGTCCTTCGTTATAAAGCAATCGCTTGTCTAGTTGCAATCAACGCAAACGCATACTTGAATACTGGCGTTAAAATGTGTATGTTGATAGATCTTGCAACATACGTACGGGTAAATCGTTTTTTATTTAGCTTTAATGAGAATTTACCTACAAATAAATACCTTTATATGATATCATACTTCCTTAGATGTCCTGCTTCTTAATTTGGCACATAATCTACTCATATATTATTATAATTGTATCCATATTTTGTACATACATATGCAATATAAATGTAAATTTAACAGTAGGTTTTATTATTCTATGAGAATAATCAGCTTAGATAAGAGATCTGTTGTATAAATATTATGCATTGCGGAAATGCAAAGGACCTGCATTCTTAGTATTAATATAATTATTTTATTATCTTGCTCAGTGTAGGCAATTGGTATTAACTAATACAGCGTGACCAATATAAACCACATCATACCTATTGCAGTCTGTGGTAACATTAAATAGTACTTTATATTTTGATTGAAATAGGCATTTGTTGATGCGTAGGCATTTTCCTGGACAAACAAAAAAAAAAAAAAAAAAAAAAAAAGATTATTGTCAGTCAGTATTTTTTGTGTTCAATTAATATTATTAAGTTATTAGTTAGCCTAACAATTTTTATTTTTCCTCAAAAATTTCGTATGCCCTTTGTAGATAAAACCATGATGTAAGTGACGCAACAGAACCTTTTTATTGACCTTTCCCTTTCGACTGGCCCTCTGACAACACACGTAGGAACACCTACGCTACGCCCCGACCTACGCTCTACGACACTGAGTAGCTTCAGAAGCTCTATTACAATATAAATCATCTAAAATATATAGCTCTAACTCTTTGTTACTATTTACGGCTCCAAAGTTAATCGTGACGAGCAAGTTCAAGTTAAAATAGATCGTAACGCTTGAGGTTAAGGTTGGTATTGCGTTGGTAAGTGGGAGATATGAGGGCGTGATTTGGCGCCGCTGAACTTATAAGTCTAAAGCCTTTCCTTCGTGACTGGTTCTATGGCGCACGTGGCCTGTAAAAGTCTGACAAAGTGAAAGATAAAATCGTACTTTATATAACATTGAGATTAAGTAACTTTAAGTTTTATGGTAACAATAGACTTTCCAAATTGGAGCATCGATGAGAATATCTTGATTGGTTCTAAATTATGATAAGGTCATGTATGTCGATATTTTAATGGATTAGTGACATTACATTAAAAATTACAAATTGAAAGCAAAATTTACCAAGCTCAATTTCGTAATCACACCCAAATAAGTTTATTTAGTTAAAATATTAATTATGTGTAAAACAGCGTTAGTCACGTCATGGACGGCGCCTGCGCTGCTTTTCAAGTTTACGACACTTCCTCTTATTTACATTATTTCACCTCCCACTCTAATTATTTGTCTTTATAATGATGTAGACATAATCCGCTATATCCAAAAGCAACTGAGTGGACAGTGGGCGGCCCTATGACTCCACATGTCTATATTTATATACGTATATCTGCGTATTTTCATGTAGGAGTGCACGTAGGACGGCTATTACTGTAAAAACTAATAAGAAATTACCTAGTTTAAAATATGCTGTTTTCAGTTAATATTTTTAGCATTTGAAATTAAACTCATTTTAACGGGTTTTACGCGTTTATTTTATTATTTTTGATTTTCCGACGTTTCGGCATTTTTGCAAATGCTACGTCTACCCGTGACCACGGCATTTGCAAAATGGTCGTAACGTCGGAAAATTAAAAATAATAAAATATCCGCGTAAAACCCGTTAAAATGAGTTTAATTTCAAGTAATAATAATCGCGTAAATCTAAGAAGTTATATTTTTAGCATTTTTTGTACATGAAATAACAACAATGTCATTGATATAGAAATAAATTAATAATAGTGCTACTCAGCCTAATAAAGTACTAATATCTGTTATCTTCAATACACTTTTTGATTCTTTTCATTGAAGAAAAATATTATCAAGCTTTAGGTAATTATTGTGTAACTAGGATAGAAAAATTTGCCATAATCATAAATATTATTTTGGTCTGCACCGATTAACTACAAAAACTTTAGTAGTAATCCAAAAATAATCCAATCTTATATGGTCACGCTGTCGTGTTATTGTTTTTAATATTTTAATCTATTTCTTGTAGGCGATTTAAATCGGTCTATGAATATTAAATCATAGACCTTTTTTGTGGCATGAAAATCCTATTCCTTATAGCAAGCTTATCCTAATAAGATGTACGTACACCCACTTTTATCATGATTATTTGGAACTGTTTAGATTTCCCTAAGCCTTGCTTCTACTTCTTCAATGTTAAAATAAAACAATGCTCCTTACAAATTGTTATCTAAGTGTTCGATCTGGGATTCGAACAAAGCTTTACTTAGAAGGTTCTACTTACTTAAGACTGCTCTGATTCACTCACAATCTAGCGATCACGATTTCGGTTAATTGACCTTTTGATATTAATTACTGGCCACTGGCGATTCGTGGACAATAGATGACGTCATTTTAAAAAGTTATTCAGTGATAGATTGATGGACGCAATTAAGATCAATTCTCATCTTTTAATAATACCAGCACTCTTTAGAAAAAGCCTCTTAACTCTTACAGTTTGTAAGCAAACAATAGGTTTCACGAAAAATAAAAGTAAACTAAACTATGGTTGATGAGTACGTCTATGCAACACATATTCAAGTAAAAATTGAAAAACTACTAAAAATGATGGGGTAATGCTTTTTCTTAAAATCAAGATCCCACGTGTACCCAGTCCAATTGCTATAGTTAAGTTACCAAGCGAAGTGTACAATCACAATGGACAGGATGTTTGTTCATAACGCAGGTAGACAACTTTTTGCAAACACCTTGTGTACGAACAATGGCGTAGTAAACAGTGGGTAGTTCCAAAAACATCATTGTACGCGGTCAGGATGGACAAAGTTGATGTTATTAAAGAAGAAAGCAAACGATGTTCATCAAACGTTAGTTTACTATTTCTTAAAAAAAAATCTTTTAAGTGTTTTAATAGTATAAGTACAAATAATAGAATTTTATCTTCGTATATTAAATAAACTTATTTAAAGAGCAATCATAAATTTACAGTTTTTAATTAAACTTCAAAATTGCAGTTCACCCGCAGCTAATTTTAGTTTCATATAAACTTTAATCCCTTATTTTATCCCCTTAGCGGATGCCTACGTCATAGCATGCGTATACGTCAACCTGCATGCCAAATTTCAGCCCGATCCGTCCAGTGGTTTGGGCTGTGCGTTGATAGATCACTATGTCAGTCAGTCATATTAAGTTATAAATATTTAGATTAACCAGAGCTATTGGCCCCGATTCTGAAAACACTCTCCAACCAACCAAAGCTCTAAATGTGACCGTCACATGATTAAATAGACAACAAAATAAATGCACAATTCAAATAAGTTAACACCGTTATTTATACCAAACTTGAATCCAAAAATACAAAGAAATCAAAACGAGATTTCGTTTATCTAATAAATAAATCCGATTCCTAAACCTACACTTATCTCGTCGAATGAAAAGGCTCATTTCATACAAGTACTTACTAGACAAACACAAAAAACAGCATTAACCTTTATTCTGTTTTATTAGAGGCTATTTTGGCTTGTTTAAGGCTTTTGTTGTGAGGTAAAACGAGAAGCGAACCGGTTTTGCAGCTGCGCGTGCCTAAGTTTACTATACACCAAATACGTAGGTATATATAGTAAGTTCACGTATAAAGAACCTTTACTAGAGGTACATATACTGCAGCTTGTTATGGTGTGGAAGCTGTGAAAGTACAGTCAGACTAAACAGTTTTAATTACGTTATGGTACGATGGTAGTTTCAAACGATTGAAAACTGAAATGCATACTTATTTGATTTTCTGACAGTGACACATAACCTGCCTTACGCGGAATCACTTAAAATAAAAAATACTTTTTTCTGTTAAGTTTAAATAGAGAATTAGTGTAGAATGCAATATTTGGTAACGTGGAAAATTGCTTTATTAAATTTATTGAATTAAACTTTCTTTCTATATTTACAGAAGCTGTATTTTAAAATAGTCCACAAATAATAGTCACGTATCAAATATGATTACAGGAAGGCTGGTTCTATAAGTAAATTAGATTAATATACATCGTTATCAAATGTAGAGCTTAGAATGTTCGGCCGGATACATGGATTACATGTAATTTGATTTAATACATTTTCTAAATTTGAATAAAATATGCGTATAATTCAAATGAATATTTGATTATTAAATAACTTACTAGCTCAGTTGATTAAGCATGGAAATATGATTGGGTTTTAGAACACAGAACTAGTAAACAGTTTTGGTTCATACCTAAATGGTTACTGAAAAACTTGCAATTTATCTTTCTTTTGTTCCATGGGCACAAGATAATGCTACAGCATATGCCCTACATCAGACAGATCTCACAAAGCACGTACAGAGTTACACAAAACTTGCGCACAGACAATATTGCGTGATCTATAACACGATATTACCAATACTAGTCTAGACTTTAGTCTCACTAACTTACTACTATTACTGAGTTACTAAATCAGATAGTAAGATCTATGCCAAATGTCAAAGTCATTAAATGAAGTCGATTAAATAAATTGTTTTTTTAAGAAAATACTAAATACTTATTACACAAATATATGCACATATTTGGATTAAGGATATAAGGGATGATATAATTTACATATAAATATTTCCTTTGAATCAGCGATGGTAAAAATGAGACTATTAAACACTGTTAACGAGTGGTAAATTGAGAATATTTCAAAGATCGTAATTAATTTAAGTAAGAGGTAATTATGTTGGTGAGTGTGAAGTGGGAAGAGTTTTTCATTTTAAACAACCATTTTAATAATTTTTTTATAGTCAAGTTTGCAGCAGTTATTAATATATAAAATACATTGTAAAATAATTTAATATTAATAACTGCAGTAATGTAACAATATTTTTAATAGAAACCAGTATAAACGATATTATTAATGTACCTAGTTGAGCCGTATAATATATAATTTATTGTAAAAGTATAATTGCATGGCTCTTTCTAAGTACTTAATGTCAATATTATTCATAATCTATTGTTAAGTAATATTCTATGTAATTAATCATACAATGCGTGTAGTTTTACCTTTTTGCACGTTATTGTTAAGGTTGAAACTTCATTAGTAGTAGGAAAGTCATATGGATAACTGATTTTTCCATCATTTATTGCTTTTCATTATGCGTGATTGCTCAAGCTGATTATCATGACTGACGTCTATGGTTTTAGCTTTGTAACTTATTGAATTTTGTTTTGTAGATATTTTAATTTCGCATCCATTCTTCCAGAACTTTGTTGCAACGGCCAAAAATATAGATACCTGATCTAATTGGTACCACTTAGTAAGGAAGCTCTTTTAATACTGGTTTATTATAAAATAGTCTAGTTGCGATGCGCTAGCGGCTTCCTAATTGCAAGACAAATTCCATAATCAATTTACCACGGCGCAGGTGCAATGCACCCAAATATAGAATTAACCGGCGTTATTCAAATTGCTAACAGAAGGTATTCAATTTATAACTTACCGCTTTTTTTCTTTGTAATAGTATTCCGAGTGAACTTGAACCTTATAGTTGAGATTATTGATAAAACTGGTTCTATTCTCTACTCCAATTAACTATTGTAGGAATAGAAAGTCCAACTTATGTGATCGCTAATCAACATACTACAGCAGAGTGCTCAAATACGGCGTAAGTATTTAGATAACTTTTTTTTAAAAAAAAATAAAACCCCTTGGAGAAAAACACAAAACACCTAATTCAGTAAAAACATATTTACTTGATAAGTGATATATTTTTTATGAGACAATGTATTGTATTTGAAACTAATACACTACTAATCAAACCTTAATGTATGGAGGAACTAAGGTTTCCATAAAAACTTATGCAATGCGTACGAAAGACATCAACGCGCTGATAAATAACAACGTAACAATTTTTTCCTCAAATCAAATAATATTATTCCTAAGAAATCAATTTATAAATATATCTTTGCTTGAAACTATACATATAATTTTATTGCAGCAAACTCTTCTAACATCATATTGTTTTACGAACTTTTAACGTAGAGTCATTATTGTTCTCGAAAAGGTCACATCTATAAGTTCACAGACGTGGAGCAAACCTACAATTCTGAACTAAAACTATCAATACCAACCTTAACAATATGTGATAAAGTTCAATTTCAAGTGATTTGAAGTTTGAAGTGTCAGAGAGGCGGTGTACATAGTATATACGTAGCTTATTGTTATAGACAAGATTAGACTTCGAGTGGTCAGCGAATCAAATCTGTTACGATTATTGTACTCTTGCCCAAGTGCTTTGTCTGACTTTGAGAGCTTTAAGCTTTTAATGGTTACTTTATTTATAACTTTCGTAATTTATTCCTACTGACTGGTTGATAAGACTGATCAATCAACACCTAGTCTACGACGACAGCTGAAAATTTATTAATTATTAAAAAAAACTTACCTTGAGAGCGCAAAAAATGCAAGATGGTCCCTGACAAGCGTGGCCGGTCAGCTCGCGGAAGCTGCGCCGGAATATATCCAGATGCCACAACACCTGCAACCAACAGAAACGTCACTTTAGTGTATGTCAATGTCAACATTGTAGGTGGCCGTCACTTATCAATCAACCATGTATGAAAATAATTAAAGAAGCTTGAAAGGTCACTACTAAAGTTAATTTGCGAGATGTATTTCGATTTCATCATTAATGATTTTTAAATAGCATTACGACTATAATTTATCCATGACATTTACTTTATAACATACTTATATTTGAATATCTACTTACTTGTCCCTAATCAATACTTAAATCTCCAAATCTAAATCAGTATGTAAATATTCTGTTGAATTTGTATTAACAACTTATTACCTGAATATAGTACGTCAGTAAGTTAATCTTGTTTTGCTATTCTATACTTAGGGCTGGATAAATCGATAATAATAAGGAATTATCAATGTAAGGCACTAGCACATGCTTTTCACTGCAGGTGTATAAAATACCCTAGGAATTATGAATACTTGCGTTTTGTTTTTTATATTAAGCCAACACTGTAAAAGGCAAAGCAATTCAAGGCAAACACGAAAATATTTTTAGCGCCGCAGCTTGCCTAGTGGTCTAAAAAGATATACTGTTTTTAATTAAAATCCACTTTATAATCAAATAATACGAAAAAAGATTATCGAAAATTAGATACGCTTTGCTTATGAATATTGAAAAAATATTAACAGCCTCAACACGTGTTCGAAAATTACCATATTATTAATCTGTCAATATGCTTAAAATTATCATATGGTGGTGGAACAGATATGACCCATTGAGATACCATTGAGGGTAGTGTGACACGTGGTGACGTCAGGTGATCGGAACATATGTCATTGCAGACAGCCCGAGGCAATGACAAAAGAAAAGGTGACAGACTGTATCAAAGCAATATTGCAATTTGGGACTTTAGTCTGTTAAATATCTCAAAATCGTTTGGTTAAAAGATTCCTAGGATCACGACTTTTTTGTGGTCAAATATGCCAAATTGAACTAAATCGTATATTTATCCCACTGGTTCGTCGTTCGTGTAAAATATGAAGGGAGTTGGCCACCTGCTGCCATTTTGCTATAAACCATTAATTAGCAACTGTATATTTTTTATATGTAATTAAAATTAGGTTGTTCGTTTTATTTTTGTTGGCAATTTTATTTAAAGCACAAGATAACAAAAAGGAAATCTCTATCATAAAAGTCGAACTCACTTTGAAGAATATCAAATCCCATAACGAGGTGTAGGCAGTTATCAAAATCATCGCCTACTATCAAATTAGTGGAGTTTTACTGTTGTATTATGAAATCACGCCGATAATGCAGGCGTTAGATCAATTTTGAGAGGGGCTATCGGTTACACATAATAATCACGCGCCGCCAACACGTTTCCTGTTAACGCCCGCCTACTAACTTTAATTTTATTAGACCTTTTTCACTTTTTGTACACGCTACTTTGGAAACAGGTCCCTATCAAATATGTTCTAATATTTTTCTTTGGGAAGGTTCCAAGCATCCTTACAGATCAGGGTATTATTATTTCCGAGCACCTGCTACTTAAAATGCGAGCTCCATAAGGCGCTGTTTTTCGCGATTATTTCGCCGATGCGCCGGCAGGTGGCGCTGGGTGCGCAGGCGCAGATGTCGAATGTCAATAATAGCAATTATTGTTATATGTGTTGACCCAAACAAACCTTATAAGGAGTACGAATGAAACGTAATTTATAAACATCCATGTAAGCTTCAGTTCCACTATCTATACATCCATAGTTTTGAAATGCTTGGAAACCGAATATGTAATAGCTTTAACTCATTTTACTATTTCTGTGAATAGGGTTCATTATACACGTAGCGCTAGAATGCTAAAGATCTTCATACAAGCCTCATTTAAGTTTTTCTGTACATACTTAGTTAAAGAATTATCACCCATTTTACAAGAATTCCAATTGTTTCTGACTAAGACAGATTTCCACGGAATTTTCTTTTGCAATTGAAATTCTTTGTCGGTTCCGCAGACAATTTGTGCTTAGTTAGCTGTATAAAAAGCCTTAAAACTTAATCTTCCTTCTAGGTATTTGGTAATGGTTTTAATCCTGTGCTATTTTATTATATCAATAAATTTATTTTTTATCGATTTTCTCATAACTTTTTTACATTGGTTCAATTTATCAAAACGAAATGTTCTTAACTAGACTTAGCCACATAGAGCTGCCATAAAAGTTCGGAGCGGAAGGCAGACACATGGTTTGCGCATGCGTTTTCAAAATGGCCGCCGAGATGTCACTGTCATTATTTGCAAATCGCAGTAATGTTTTATAGATAACTTCTAAACAGAGATAACATGCGATTTTTACTCGGTCACGTATTATTTACAGTTAGGTCTGACATTTACAATTACGGTAGCCGATTCTAGTTAGATAAGACGCGTAATATAACATTCCACTACTTAAGGAAATAGACTTCTTCTAATGAGGTTACAATTTTTATACCATAACCTGGCAACTTAAAAATTTGGAATGGAAACATTAAATAAGTAAGAGGTTTTCAATATTATGGTTAGAGGTATTACCTACCTTTTAACTCGATACAATAACTTCTTTTACATTGAGTTCACACATGTATTGTGAGCATCTGAAAGGACTTTTATTCCATTTTACAAACACAATTTACATCTTCCATTATCAACCTCAGAACCCACTACAGGCTTCATGTATTTATTTATATAATACATTTATACTCTATCTTCGCATATTTACCATAGTTATCACAAACCTACGTGACAATTTCTGTTTCTTGCTAATGGACGTGGAGGCAAGAGATAAAGAGTTTTTGGAACAACGTCTTTAAAAGGCAGTCAAATATTTGTTCTGATAAAGTCTTGCAACTATACTTTGTCTCAGTTGGGCTTAAACTTACCGTTTCATAACGTACTCGTAAGTTTGTTAAAGTGAAGTAATACGTAGATGTAATAGATGGCAATACGAAAGATGATGAAGTAGCATGGTCACTTGATTCAATGATACGTTATACATTTCGCTAAGTAGTGAGAACCTACATAACTGAAGTAACGGTGCGCGTACGCACCGCAGGCGGTCATAGGTGTCCGCTCACACGTTCTAAAGGTAAGAAAGTTGCTTCTAGGAATGATTCTGATGACCTCCTAGTAATTGATGGGAGAACTGTATAATGATGGATGTTAAAGGCAGTGCGGGTAGTATTCACAAAAGGGTGAGAATTAGTTTATTGGGCATTGAGTATTTGAATTTGTGATTTGTAGTTTGATATTAGGTAAAAATGGCTGTAACCAATCTGTTACCTTTTTTCTTGTTAAGGTACGTAAGCCTTGACAATCTCTGCATTGATATAGTGTTAAAATATGCAAATAGATATCTCATTAGCATACTCTAAAAAACCTATAACTCCATTAGAGTCCAGATCACACGACGGCTGATTAGTTTTCTAATATTCTAGGTAATAAACATTTTTTTTTGTAAATAAAAGAAACTACAGCATATTAACACACGTTTTTATAACAAAGGGAGGGCATTCAAGCGTCCAGCATATTGAATATATAATCCAGGAAAAAACCGCGATTTAAAGCTCGGTTGGCTCTCGTGGGAATGTGTAGAGTATCACGATTTCTAGTTCTGTTTGTGATGTAAGTTTAAAAGGGATTAGATTTATTCGGTGACGGTTCTTTTCGAGTTAAGCCTATTATACATTTTATAATATGGAAACATCGCTTTATATTAAACTAGCTCGTTTTATGCGATGTTTTTGCGTTTAAGGTATTTGCAGTATTATCGTAAGAAACTTTATGATTAAAATTATTTATGACGGATTTTTATCTATCTGAGGACGGAGTTTGAGGTACCTATATAACAAACAACATTTAATATTAATGTGATTAATATTGTATTCAGACCATGATATTTGACTACCGGAAATGCATTTGAATCAAAATATAGTTGCACTTCCCCCACGGAAGCGTTTGCCCGATTAATTTTGTGTCCCGTTTTTACTTGTATGAAAGTCAAAATGTGCTTAAATTTATTATGAAGTATATAAGCGAAACTAAAATATTGAAAAGTGAGAGACAACTCGATTTACTTCTTCTTATTCGTTAGGAAATGAAAGGTAGAAGTTTTGTTAATATTATAAAGATATGTCTCTCTATAATCTTTCTCAGTTCTAATTTTTTTAACATATAATCTGATGCTTATTAAAAAATTAAGTTTTCTTTTCCTTTTACGTTCCTAACCATTTAAAGAATTTTGTGACTTGAACTGAAGTCGCCGATTTAACTATAGTTTGTGTGGTCAGTAACTGAACATTAGTCACGGCTAGTTACCACCACTCAACCTGATCAACGTATGAAGCTATTGTATTTGCTAATTGATAATTTGTCTGAGTCATACAATTAAATTGTAAGAAATATAAATAGTACATTTAAAATACCACATGTAAACTGTTTTTATACAATATGGCTATTTTATATGAAAGTGAATCATAGTTCTAGGGACTAATTTAAATATACCCAAATAATTCTATCATCAACTCATATATTTTTGTCACATTGAATAAAACAAATATATTATGTTTTTCGCCGTCTATTTAGATAAATCTCTCCGGGAAGTGTTTTTCCACGACAAGCGGCATATTATAATTGCTATAACCACTTATTAAAAAACACTGAACATGGTCAAAAAGCCAGTAACGTGCACGCAATCTATATTCGTGTCTACAGAGTTAAAAAGTCGTAAATTATAAGATCCATTCGTGAAAGTAACATGATGTTTAAGTAAAGTGACCGACTGAGAATCAAATATACACAAAGGTAAAGTAACAGTCTTTCTATACACATAAAATCAGTCATCTACGATTTTGTTGAATTTGCAACACTTCTCTTTATAACAACTGACTAGTTTTTACATTAGAAGAACATACACATTTTGATGTCGAAATAACCTTAATTCCTCTTAAATGAAGTGTAAAGGAACAAACATTTAGAGGCGTGAACAGCCTACTAGATTTATTTCCTGTACTAAGATCTAGCACATACTCAAAATATAAGTAAGAATCGCGCCATTTTAAGGCTACATCCAGCGAGCCAGGGTAACGACCGCCGCAACCAGTCCTCGACTGGAGTCGTGTGCCAACATTTAAAAAAGAACTTGATTGACAGTTTTTTCTTTTTCTTTTGTAATTAAACCAGTGCCCAAAATTAGGCAAAAATAACTGTTTATGGAGCGTGAGCCTTTTGTAGTAAACCAGTAGTAATATTTAAAAGCATTGTAATTTAACTTTTAGGTAAATTGATAGCGACTTATAACATGAAACAAACGATAAAAAGTCTACAAAGGGTAAAAACAACTAGATTTAAATGATAGGCAGAACTGGTCAAAACAAAGAAGACTCGGTTAAACGGTTCATGGTCCATTAGAAACCATGGTCCGAAACATTGGACCCTACATTTTAATATACTCCATCAAAAATTGCCCTTCAAAACGCATCCCTTTTTAAAATGGGGAGTGCATCCATCCATGGAGCTTTTACCTGTGCCAACCTACCTACCTGTACACAAAATCCCGGTCACTATACACAAACAGCTATAAACAAAATTACACTTTATAGCGACATCCGTCTCGCTTCCGCAAACATGGAAATTACTATCGCCGTCTCCCTCGCGCGCGCGTTGAAGTCTTTAACTCCCGCGCACGTTCTACTCGTAGTATACGAAAAATTGTGAGAAGAAGAGTAAATAGGTAGTTTGTAGAGATTGTTTTGATATGAAAAAAACCGTTGTTAGAGTAGGTACATTTAGCTTACATCTTTTTTTATTGCTATGCCATACAATCGTTGCGTTTACTATAATTATTAATAGCCTAGTCGTAAACATTACTTAATTGACATGGTTGGCAATTAGTGACTTTAATTACTTTTGGCCATTAAAGGTAAAATATAATTTATCTGTTATTTTTCTGTATACTATGTCCATGGTTTTTCCTTAGGGTTAAGACTGTGCGCGGGAGACGGGATCAAGATACAGCCTCGCCACAAACCGGACCGACTCAAATTACCCCACAGTGTTATACACCAACACCGTCCTATAGTATTTCAAGAAATATAATCGAAATAGGGCTTTGAGAAACTAAAATGAAAGTATGCTATTGTTTACATTTAATAATTACAACTTATTAATTAACATAAATAACACGCTCGCTGCACATAAAACTATCTAAATTCGCATGCAGATGTCTTAAATTTAATATAACTAAGCTTGGATTAAAGTTTTTCATAAACTTTAATTGATGAAAGTAAATTTATAGGGCTCACCTTCGCGCTGTGGTACAAAGCACTATTCCTAGTCATTTTAGCCTTCGTCATTATGTGTTTCAAATCCGTAATAGTCACTCAAAACAACAGTTCACATCACTGCAACAAACACTTTCGATTCGTGTACAAATCCATGGGAATTATGAAGAAATCCGCGAGCAGTTCTATCACGCTGTGTTTACAACATGAGAACTTACGTGGGAGTGTTTTTAGTTGCGCGGACGCAGCGTAGCCAGTAGCGCCATTTCATTCTACGCGGACAGTTCGGGAACTAGCCGTACTAGTGGAGCCGCGCTTGATTCCGAAGTGAAACTTGTTTTGGAGCATGGAGGCTCTAGCGGAGAGGCGGCCATTTTGTTTTCGTGTCGGGGACGCTGGCCTGGAGCGCGGGAAGTGTATAGCCTTCTTGGTAGAGTTTGACTTCGAAATTCGTTATTTCAAAATACATGTGGGTTCAAATGTGTTTTGTGTATTCCATTCAATCTGGAATAATGGTAAGATCACTTACGGGATCTGCTATTATTTAAAAAAAACTGTATAATTAAAATTTGAATAAAATTCATCTCATTGCCTCTAAAGTTGCTATTCAAATAACACAAAATAATAATAATCTAATCTAAACAAATAAAGTTATATAAATATCTTCATATTTATTATAAATTTAAAAGCCCTATTTACTTAATTTATTATTTAAAAAGTTCTATAGATTTCGAACTTAGGTATCCACTTCTTCAATATCCCTTCTATGGTAGCGTAGCAACAAAATTTATTAGGCCTTGATACCTGCGCGGGAGTTCTTTTTCTTATTTGGAGCAGGTGGCCGAGTGTAAAATAAAATAAAAAGTTTTGATAAACACTGTGGGGCGAATACGTTCGAAAATAGGAGGCTTTATAATCCGATATTGAAAGTTATTAGGCATGGTGTGTGATGCACCTTGCAGGTTCTGATAAACTACAGATAAACTTTATTAAATTACCAAAGTTTAAGTAAATAGTTTGAGTCTGTTGCAAGTTAGTATGCAAAGTTTGCAAATAAACCCAAACATTGATTAACTTTTGGGGTAATGCTTTTTGCTTTACCAAACGCAAAGCTAAACCCACGAAGGATACCATTATTAGTTACGGACAAGAAGTAACAATCCAGATTTGAATAATCCTTGATTACTGGCTGTTACGGGAAGTTGGTTATAAAAACGTAAAGGATAAAAAACTTGACCGGAACCCAGTTTCGTGTCGAACCCTAATTTTCAACGAGATTCAGTAATTTGATTATACGGTTATCCTTTGTGCCAAGAATATAATTCGATAATATCGTTAGGAGATCAAAGTTTTATAGAAATCGGTTTTATAAGTAGCGCCCCTAATTATGTGAAGGAATATTGGGGCACGTTCAGTTTTGAGTATAAGGAAAAACCCTTAATAAAAATGGATTATTGAATAAGAGTCTCTATTTGATTAACTAAAGAAGAAATAGTAAAATAATGTGATGCAAAAAAATACTGATGAATAAACCTCCAAAACAAATTGTTAAAACTCTTTTTAATTTTATAATTTCAATGTTTAGATTCTTGGATAACGTAAACAAAGCTTCTGTATCCAACGACCAACACAAAAAGTCTAATCAACCAACGCTACCCAAAAAGGGGATCATCTCCGTAGTTATTTTTTACTATCAGTTGCTAGTTTGACTGGTGTATGTTATCTTATTTCATTCCTGAGTAATTGCTGGTTGGTTGCTGGCCCAATTACTGAGTACTTGGCTGATTGCATGTGTAGTGATTGCCGTGACGAGGTGGACATGGTAATCTGTCCGTATGAGTTACTAGGCTGACATAAAATGTTGGTTGGTATGCAGACTAGCTAAGCTGCTTTAGGTCAGTGAGTTTGTAAGGCAGAGGATTTAGCAAAGGAAAATATATTTTTAAAACAATAGATTTCTGTATCAAAAAGTGTATGACTTAGTAATTAGGCGTTTCTGACTTATTAATTAGACGTATTATACAAACTATCTTTACTAAGTTTTCAACTTTATTATTGTATATTTGTATTTTATTAAATTGTTACTGAAATGTCAATAAGGAGTTATGTGTAACAATAACCTACTTGAAATATTTCTTTACATTAAAATGAGTCACACCAAAAGCCTACAGAAGCCGAATAAGAGTAACAAAAAATCAAATTCCTTCTACTTAAGAATGCGTAAGAGATTCATCAATTTAACACACGCATGACGTCATACAACATATTGATGAGAATGATTTTAAAAATGTATATTGTTCATAAAATTTAACTTAGCCATGGTAATCACAAATACATAAAAAAAACGTTGAAAAAGTAATTGACTCTTACAAAATGTTGATATTTAGTTATAACTGTATCTTACAAATATACTAAATGGGTAACCAAAGAACTCGAGTATCACTTAGTAATAAACAATGCTTATTATATCTGATAACAATTGTGTAACGAATGCGTCAATAAGTAATAAATCATGAAATCGAAATCGGACTCTAACCAATGAAAAATACCAGCCCGGCACTTTTTATAGAAAACAATTCTTGTTAAGAATTAATTTCACGCCTCCCTTTCAACCCCTTTTGTAACAAAAACTAAATAAAAGGGACCTCTGATCCGTTCGATAAGAAATCTTTTAAAGTCTTTACAATATGAGAGTAAAACGTGTATGTTTTTTTATATCAGTATATTCTAAGGGACAAAAATCTTAAGAAGCATTTTTAACCGACTTCCAAAAATGGAGGAGGTCCTCAATTCGGCCGGTTTGTTTTTTTATTTATTTATGTTATTGAATAATTAAGTTTTTTATAGACAAAGTAAAGACAATGTTAATACATAAATGTGAAAATGTTTTTAGAATAATGTGTTGATAAATATTGTATGAAAGTGATACCTCCATACAAAACAGACTTAGAACCTTGGAGAAAAGGTTGTTTTCCTTTTATCTTTATCAACTCATATTGTATTACTGACACTACTCAAAATACCGGTTATTATTGTGCATTTCTTTCTTTCTATAGCCTTTCTCTCTTCCACTTCATAACACTAAACGAAATTCGACCTAAGTGCATTACTTTATGACTGCTATTAGCATGAGTCTTCAAGTTGACCCCTCCGAAAGTGCCGAGTTGTACTTCGTAGTAAAGACGTAGTAAAATGAAACCAGTTTCTTGCTAAGTGGAGGTGATAACCAAACTAATGTTTGAAAACCGTTAACGAAAAGTGGACGAAGCAGGAAAGGTAAAACTATATTTATTGTTTTCAAGATAAGAAAGCTAATTAGATTTTTTTGTTCTTAAAAATAACGTCAACTAATTGAGAAGAAGAACAAAATAATAAAACAATATTTTACATCAATCAAAATAACGAAAATATGAATAAGCATCTATAAACATGTAACTATTACAGTAAAACTTTTATGCCAAAAATCTTGTACAATATCTTTTAGCATTTACCTACCTACCCATCGTATCGGCTTCTACTTGAAACTCCCTATAAGTTTTTAATAGCAAAGCTGTAGCTATAGTGATTTTCTTCTGACTCGTGGCGACTGTTTTATTGTAAGGGTTTTATAAATACAATTGTATGTAAGTACATATATTTTTTATAATCCATAAATAAATTATGTTTATTAAAAAAAATGATTGGGGATTTATAATGATTATTATTACTGATCAAGAATTAAGGTTTTTTTATAAGATTATTCTTAAACTTTACACTAAAATCTTTGTAACTTTACTTACAGTGTGTAGGTAAGTTAGGTCTATTGTTACAGCAGCATGCATTGTTTCAAATTCTAAGGATTTGGAGTGTCTAGAAGACGTAAAGTATTTGTGGAAGTATGTTCCTTGATAAACATTCCCACGGTTACTGTTACCAAGTGTTGCAAAAAACTTTAAGAAATGTACCTAATAACAGTATGAAACTTTAAAATCTATGGGCCACCGAAACATTAAGAGTACTATATATACTTTCAAATTTGTTTATGAACTAAAACGAGACATTTACAAAGAAATTACAAATTTAATTACAAATATGCGTGTTACGCGAAAAACTTACAAATTAAAAACAAATATTAAGATAATCCGTTACTTAATAAAAGAAAAAAGTTTTCCTCGTGTTTTACAGTCTGCCATCAGCTTATATTAGTTATTTAGGTATCTGCTAATAATACGTAAAAACCTTGAAGTAATAATTATCAAAACCTATTAAGAAAACGTATAAAAAACATATTCAGTTACTTCAGAAATATCACTACTAACAATAGTGTTTGATCTAAACTCAAACAATTAATATTTTGAAACAATGCAGTTAAAATCGTGTTACTAAAAATACACGTCAATTGTCTCTTATAATACACTTACAAGTTATTAAACAGAGTCTGAAATCAGAATATTTGACCACTGCATTACAATTGATAAGTTATTAAATATTTTATAACTTATCCATTGAAACGTTTGTCATCACAGATATGATAACATTTTCAATTATTAACTTCCTAAAATCTTAAATGAAAGCATGATAAGTGTCGTTTGCACGACAAGAATAATGATATACTTTGACTATTACGTAGGAAAATTTATGGAAACTTTTAAATCAAACTCTTATTTATTTGTAAAATAATACCCATATCAAAAAAGACAAATGATATGAATGAACGAAAACTTTCTACAATGACAGTCAAAACGAGAAAAATATATGCAATAAGTTAGTTCGTTACGAGTTACTATTTATAATATATACCCTAATAAAATTCAAATATATAGAAAATACAAAAATAATTTAACAGTCAATTTCGAGGGAGCATTTGCGAATTAAAGCTTTCTTATCACTTGATGATAATTTGCAGAATCTCTTGATGGCGGTGTGAAGTGGCTATTGGGTGCGCAAGCGGTCAATCATGTTTCGTATGTGCCACATTGACACTCGCCTACTCCACTTACGAGGAATTCCATTCAAGAGATCGATTTATATGTAGGCAACGATAGTTATATGCTACGTTGTTTCAAGTGTGTCTATAAAGACAGCCATATGCTAGTTCGGCAAGGTTTTCTGCTCGATTGGATAAAGAAATTAAGCCGTGATCCGCCACGCATGCTCAATGGGGTTTAGTCGATTTATAGTTTCGTCTATTTATGGTTACATTACGATTTCCCGTAATGTCACATACGTGATAAATATGAACATAATTTGAAAAGAAAAAATAAGTGGTGGAAACCAGTCAAAACCGAATATCTTCGGTACAGCAAACCAGTTCCTAACCACTGAGCTATCATGCACAGGTGTGGTAATTATTGTTATTTAAACGCAGGCCTTTTAGTTTCTCTTACACTTTTATATTTTTTTTATTGTATATGTTACGGCTAATACCCGAAGTGCGGCTACACCTAGTTTAAGCCGGTTAGAAACATCAATAGGTTAGGTTAGTTAGGTTACTTTTTTGATACCACCCAGAAAAAGACGACTCATGATTAAAGCCAGTTTTTATATTCATAGGTATAATTTTTTTTTTACAGTTTTCCATATTAAAAACACTTCTAACCGGCTAAAACTAGGTGTAGCCGCACTTCGGGTATTAGCCGTAACATATAATATAGAAAACTTTATGAATGTTTCTACAATTTTAAATGATTAGATAATAATTGATGTAAAAGCTTTTTTGTTATCTTCCCAATTAAACATATTTTCGTAAATAAAATCATTTAGAACTAGTAAGAAGCTGCTGCCGATCCCAATCAGTTCTAAGCAAGATTGTTAAAAAGATACTTAGTACATAATCTTGCATCAAACTTAATTAAAACGATAAAATTGACATAAAATAGCCTTAAAATGTCATCTCTGATCGCAGAAGGGTTTTAAGATCTGTCTACGATAAGTTCTGTTGACTACATAATCAAAAACTCACAAAAAATTCAGCGAAGAATTTTAATAATGAATTAGACTTGTTGTTGTCAAACAGGATATTTGTGATATCTTGTAAGATTTCTCCAAAATGAAGGTACCGGTTTAGCTCGAGCCACTTCTTACTACAAAGGCCAATTTACAAAGACATATGATACCAATAAAATAAACAAAACACAGGGGCCGTGTGTGTTGGTTGTTAACTCATAGAACTGTTATCCATTAAAAATCTGTTTATAGGCGCGGACAGGTTAATACTTACTTGAATTTAAATTAACCGACATAAACTTTATAGAACAATGATTGGAAAATGGAAAAGCAAAGCTATAAAACGACCTACCCTGCTGCTTAATAACAATTTGTTAGGTTTACTATTGAAAAAGCTAGTTTCTTTTTTAAACATTTTGTTTAAACAAGAGTAACACTTTGTCTTTAAAAAAAACTTATCTTCTCGTTTTTTTTAAGAGAAAGATAACGATAACATGTGCCAGAGAATACGCTTTGACTCTTGCCGAAGTCAAGATCAATCTGCCATGTGGAGGCGAGATAGTTACATCAGTAGATCTATAACATCAAATATATAAAAGAATGCTATCATTTTGAAAGTAATTCAAAATTTTAACCGACCAACGTACCACACTAGGATCTGTAGGATATTAAAGAAAAAAACCAATTAGTTTCCTAGAAAACCCACCATGGGAACATCATCGGAACCGTCTTTTGTTTTTATTTTAGGTAACAGCAGTCATTACTCTTGTTACCCCGAACCGTATTTGCCTTCAGTAGGTAATAATGCCATTATAGTGGATCCATGAACCGCGACCGGCGTAATATGATTTCTCACGGCGATCACGGCTGCGCAGACGCCGCCCGTGGGAGACGCGCGCTGGATCTATGCATATCATATGAGGAGCTATCAATGGAACAGAGTAAGGTTTCACGGTCAGGGGTCATGAACACCTCGGCGTTAGTTTTGCAATGGTTTTAAATGCAAGATTAAGAAAATTGTAATTAAAAGTACGAAAAACGACAAGCTATATTAAAAAGGGTAAATATGGGTGTGACGGAAAGATGAATCTTACTATCTTACTCTTGCAATGAATTTCAATAATAGGCCGTTCATAAATAACGTATTATTTAATTAAAGTGACCACTGCCTTAACGCGTCGTAAACTAAGCATTCAATTTTAAGTCCAAGTTTTCAATAACAATAAAATTGCACTGTCTACATCCTGCATACGTTCACACAGCACTCCACACCTGTAATGAAGCCCTGGTACCTCCCTGAGAGATCTGACGAGAACCACAACGCGGTAAACGGATGCGCGAACTCATAATGGCGCTTCTGTCTGTAGAATTATGTTGTCCTGGTACCTTTGACCGGTCACAATAGGATAATTTTGAATTATAAAATGGTCACCTGTCTACTAGTAATTAGATAGTGGAACGAAACGTTGCCCGTTGTGCTTCGCTGGCGTTCCCACACGTCTTAAAGAACCCTCAATGTACGTCTGATTTATCTTAAAGATTATTCTGTTATAGGTACTGCTTTAATAGTCAAAAGTCATGAATGCTACTATCGAAAGACTAAAACAACTATGAGACTGCGTAACCTATGTTTTGTCAATCGCTTTAAAATTTATTGAGATCCAAAAATGCGATCAGATAACTATGGTAGAAACTATCACGCAAAAAAATCAAATACTGACTTTTAGGTATCGTATTTTTGAACATACTCGTATATATTTTATGTAACAAAAATTTTAACTTCGAGAAATCACCATTCATCCAAACGGTCTTAAAGTAGCTAGTTACGGACCATGCTCCAATTTACCCCCACAATGCCTCATTCAGAGACAATGGCTGCTTTTTCCTTAACCTTTTAGTCACAGGAGGGTCTGTTCGACCCGAATCCTTAACGGACAGGGTGAGTCATCAGAAACGCAGTTCGTTAGGTCACGGTTCAAGAAACACGACCAAGACAATGCGTCAGACTTAGTACAGACTACTTAAAAAACTCCAAAATTTATTGAATTACAAACCTTATTCACTTGCAATAAAGTTTAAAAAATCTTAGTCGACTGTCCATGTCTACTTGACGAAAACTTCAACTCACCTACACGTTAACTATTAACAATTAAAATGGGCGGGCGTATGGTAATGCCTTTGATGTGAAGTTGCGTCACTAAAAGGTAAAATTAATTTAAATGTAAGGTTGGTGTTGATTTCTAATACAAAAGATTTCAACGCGTTCTTAAATATTGTCATAATTATTTAAATTTTACGCTCCTATCAAAACTTAAGATTTTAATGTACAGTTTCTAATGCATATTAAACTAAAATAGTTACTTAGTAGTTACCTTGTTAAAGGGTCTCATTTTGAAGCATAATTAGTCGATCTGCTGCCTGCTTAGTCACAGTTATCAGTAGATTAGTTGGCTTGTGACTAAATGCATCACTGAACACGTTTCCAATACTTTGTCGTTGGCACCTATTGTATACTAAGTAGATTCTCATCCAAAAAAAAATTGTAATTCATAGTTGTATGCACCTTACCGTAAAGATTTTAACTTATGTACCAATATTTCTCTAATTATTCATTTGAGAGAGGATATAGTTATAACAAGAATAATTTGAAAGTTTCATTACCAATGTTCTAAGAACTAGTAATGAATATATAGGTTAACGTCGTTTTAAACTGACCATCAAACTTTACAAAACACAGCTTAGCTATATTAAGCTGTAACTTATTTATTAAACTAGTTAAAGTATAGAATTAATGTTTCCATGGTAGTTAAAGCAATACAGATATAAATATTATCTTATAAAGCACTTCACATTCAAACTCTACCTACTTTATCCATTTAAATAACGTACAAAGTGTTCTCACAATTCATTTATAAACATAACTCGACTCATCAAGTGGAAGACTGCTACTGTATTTTACTCTAATTATTTAGACATTACGTTTATCTAATAAGAAAAAGACTAAGGGAAGTTAAGTATTAAAGTTGAGTCTTAGAAAGGTATCCGGTCTCAAAAAGTCTCAGGTGGTCTCGAAATTATCACAAATGGTTCCGGAATGACGTAGATCTAAAGTAAACACACTTGCGTAATGACATGATGATGTAGCTTTTGGGGACATTCTATTTAAGGTGAATTTTACGTCATGAACAACTTGGCTTAAGTTAACAGTGTCTAAAATAATTTGTACTACAATTTTAGAAAGTTACTATAACTGCCGGGCAAGACATATTGATCGTGGGATAAATATAAAATTACATTTGGCGGTAGTTATTTTTGGCGTACTAACCCTATTAAAAACTTTGTGCTGCAAAGCCATACCTATTCATCACATGAAAAAAAAGATATATTAAAAACTTGAATTCTCTGTATTTTCTTTAGCATTGTCGGTAATGTTTCTCATAGTAATTAGAAGCAAACTAGGAACAATTTATAATTGTATGTTTAATAGTCCCTTACCATTGGATCTAGTAATTATTGAACGATATAACATTATAAACAGAGGTGTCCAAGTGGTTCCCACGAGCCCCCATCTCACTGACCCGTGACGCTACCGTCTTGATGGGGCCTTCTTGGTTACCCATCACCTCGGTAACACCTAATTGCGATGCGGTTACATTGTGAAGTCATAAATTCAACTTATGGCTTTCAGTGGTTAGGGTTTAATGGATAACTTGAAATGTATAGTGACAAGTGTTTCGCATGGTTGAAATTTTGGCTAGACCACATAACAATCAAAAAAGCTTTTAAAAAAAGTCTTGCATTAAACTAAATTAATAAAGCTCAAACACCTTCTTGATAAAGGTCTTTGTTTTGTTCTTTACCTTTATCTTTGGTTTGTTCTTTACCTCAATCTTGACGTTGAGGTAAAGAACAAACCCATAACCAAGGAAAAAAAGCCGTTTAAAAGTTTTTTGTTTCTTTACATTAGCAATTGAACGATTAAAATTAAAACGGTATATAAATGTCTGTAGGATTGCAACTTTTTTTGATGAATGGCACAAGAATCGAAGGCACACGACGGAATGTCGGCGTGGACGCAGGTGCAACGCGAAAAAATACCTGATATTGATCAGTTGGTTTTGTCAATCTGTGATTACAGCAACGATAGTGGACTATATTGTGAGAGAGATAAGGTTGGTATTGAAACTGTTTTGAAGTGATTTATTGCAGAATTCTCAATGGCATCGCAGCAGCTGCTGGATTTTAAAACTGTTAGGTGTAATTGGAAACATATACACATACTTGTACTTACGTCTCATCGCGAGCTAGGAACACGGAACCTTAGGATACTATTATTTAATTAGATTAGATCTTTAATATGTGGTACTTATATAGATTTTGTAACTACAAAAAAACAATTACAATAGCAAGTTATATATTTTAATAGATATTAAGTTAGTAAAGCACAGGTGGTACAAAACAGATGCGCTTTATAACATAATTTACTTTTGTTGCGATGAAGCGTTAAATTACTTATAATTAATTGTTAATTTTTTTTAAACAGTTTTAAGTTCATTACTTTATTTACGATATGATTTTATTAACCTTCCTTACTAATTAAAGTTCAAGAAATATATTAATTTGTGCTCTCTATTAACCAGACCCATTATCCTAAAAATAACTTCAAAGACCGTTCCCACCAATAATTAGAATAAGTAAATAAATCACGATGTCTTGCGCATCACGACATGTGTTCATTTGATATTCTCTTCAGCAATATGTTAAAGAATTTAAAGCTTAATACGTGTCCAAAATTATATTGAACTTAAGTTAGACAAAATATCTCATTATAAATTCCTAAATTTAACTCAAGAGTGTTAGTGCTTTAAGTCGAAATGCGGAATTTATATTTAACTAGTGACCGCGGTTAAAAGTACCCTATGTGTTATTCTGATGTACAACCATCTATATTACTGTTAAGTTTCATCAAAGTCCGTCCAGTAGTTTTTACGTGAAAGAGTAACAAACATCCATACATCCATCCATACATACAAACTTTCACGTTTATTATATTAGTAGGATATTAACATGTTCTTGCGTTTTATTTGCATATTATAGGTATTATATCAACTTTTGTAAAAGTACCTGCTGAAATTTTTTTACAGTCATAATTTTACACAGAATGCAAACACCTGGTTTATTTACATTAAAATCATATTACTCTTTTATTTACTATAATTTCAATTCGTGTCAACTATCAAAACGTGGAATTATAACCGCCATGTTACAGTTACCTACAACTTAATATACCTTTACCCTACAAACTTACAATATATCTTATAAGTATTTCTCTTACTCAATAAAAGAAATACATTTTATAACCGGCATTTCTTATCGAACTGATAATTTTCTAAATTGAATTCTCAGTTTAACTACGTAGTTAAAGTGAGTTATTGTGCTCTGGCAATTTGAACCTTGATCTCTTTGGATCATTTGTAACGCATGACAGAATAATAGAGCGAGATACACATTGGCTACCATCAAGCGCGTGCGCGTACGGTTACTAGATCAATTTGCAAGATGGCCGGCGCCTTCTACTTGAAGCTTGAAGCTTTGTTTTGTAATAGCTTCGCAAAGTTGATGAAACAAAGCTTTTGTTTACCAGCTCAAAATAAAGGTGTTATTTATGTTTATAGAAATGTAATCGTGTCTAAATTATAATGATCAAAGTTAATAAATTTTACTACAAAGTGTCTCATGTGTCTGTAGTGATATAACAAAGCATTATTAAAAAAGAAAAACCCTTCTGCGTCGATCTTACTCGTACTCTGCGCAGTAAAGGTAAACAGCAATGGCCGGCCCTTAGATTAGAATAGCTTGCGCGCACGCACGTGTGCACCTGTGTATAATATACTATTGTTTAGATTGTGAAGAAAGAGAGGGACATTGTTTAAACTGTTTTAAAAACTTTCAACGAACACACTGTCTTTTGGTCTTTTAGCTTAGGTAAACTGACTAGCTAAATAATTATGTAACATAAAAAACAAAAACCCCTTTATTATTATAGGTGTACCTAAATATGTGATGGGTTTCCATTTTAGGTTAACAGGTTTAATAAAAACCATTATTTTGTAATAAACAAGTGGGTACTTTTCTTTTAAATTGGCAGTGGGGCGATAGCGATAAGTGAAACAAATAGGTACGTAATCGATTTTATGTTTCTTAAAAGTTCGTACAGTTGCACACGCAAATATTGTACTCAATGTATGTTGATTCAATTTTTAAACCAAAATATTGTTTTGGAACCTGCCAGTAGGTACCTTCAAAGATTATTTAATGATTAAGAACTGCAAAAAAAGGAAATATAGAGACAGGGAGAGCCGCCAAGCACATAACAACGTGTATCGTTAGATTATCCTTGATAAACGATAATTTCTTTACAACTTCTACTGACGACACCGCAAATTGACCAATTTATGTCCAACAACGTCGGAAAATAATGCTCATTGCTCTTATGCCAACAGTAAGTAAGTTCTAAGAACGCGCACATACGAGTACTTTCAAGTCTAGGTCTCTCCCAAGCAGATAAGGTAGTAACTTTTTTAAAATTAGATACTCAAGATTCAAATAAGTTTAAAATCCTTTTACAGTTTACAGTTATGTCCTTATATTTCAAAAATTCTCAAAAGTTAAAAATAAGTTTATTACTTGGCCTAATTTTTTTTATTTTCTAAGTATTAAGTCTCTTAACGTCATAGAAACTTATACTATGTAAGTTAATTACCATATATCTTGCAGGTAAACAGACTGCGATAAGAGTATAGTAAACAATGTGTGCACGTAGCTGCGACTCGGACGTGACATTTCTAGGAACAGGTGCGCAGGAGTTGAGATAACAGCGGTGACGGGATCAACAGTGAAGTTAGCAACACTTGTTATAATGTCGTTATGTACAGGGTTAATGTGGCTAACTCGATTACAGGAGATGTAGCCTGTTGAGTAGATAAAAACATGGTTTAAAAAACTTAGATTTCGATGTCGGTTTGATTTACGTTTTTATATCTATGTGCAATATAAGAGACTAGAATATGTAGTAGAAAGATATCTTCAGCAAGAAAAACTGTTAATCGCAATGTGGTTGAGGAATTATGATTTCTCCATTTAAAGAAAAATATTTGTCTTTCAATTCCAAACTTTATGTATATACTTCAATTTAACTCTAAAATTATTTCGCACAATCTAAATTGCAAAGTTTTACTACGCCAATTTACAATCTATTGCAATATTAATTGAGCTCAGTTCAATGGCTTCAAATTATTATTTAATGACCGTAAACCGGTTTTCACATGAAAAGAATATTGTAATAACTTCAATCAAAACAATTTTGATGAAATTAACTTCTTAGAACAAAAAAAATATCACGACAAAAAAGTATGTAGATTATATTAATTCTACACATTGAAGAAGTTTTGTTAAGACAGAATCAAGAAAAAAGTTTCACATTCGTTATAAAAGTAACACAATGTATCGCAGCAGTAATATTTTATTGTTATCGTTAAATATTGCTCTTGTAATTGAAACCACAATAAAGATCACTGTACATTGATTTAAAACTATGCTTTGTTATAACTGCATGGGAAACCTCTTTAATTAAACATTTGAAGATTTCAAATTACTTCTTAGTTAGCGCGTTCACACGCGTTCTATTCTGACTTTTATTAATAGTTCTGTAATTAATATACACCTATTTGAGACTTGTAACACCTTTTGATTTATGAAATACAACCTAAATGTATAAATATACATGATTATAGCTTTGGTATTGCTGGTGTAACAAAAACACATTAATTTGTGCGGAATGCAATCACGTTGTCGCTGTAAAAAATGTAGGAAATTGCGAAGAAAATAAGTACACTCTGCATATTGGCATATTACCTTCACATTATCTTGTTGGCAAGTTGACACATCGTCCATCACTTCTGAATAATCCAATTTTATTTGTAAGCACTCTGTATAACCTTGGTTGACGTATATATTGTAAAAACGAACTCATAGGATCGTACGAATACAAAAATAAATACATATACCTAGTTATATAATAGCTAGGCTAGGGCTAGGACCTACTTAAATTTTTCTTTGTAAAAAAATGGTCATATTTATTCAGAGCTGTCGCAATATACTAACGATATTTAGGTTGCGTGTTAGCATTGTAAAAAAATAAATAACACTCGAATTATTTTTTTTATTTATGCAGGCTGATTCTGTAACGTTAAATTTAAAGATTTGGGCTACTTATAAAGCGGATGTCGTAAACACTTGTAAAAATATGACACCATTTCAAACCCCAAAAGATTTAAGTCTACTCACAAGTTTAAGTTAACTGCCTAAACTACTTTTGTTGTATAGCTCTCCAGATATTTCAACAGCCTTAATAATAGACCAAGTGCAGCATACTTCAAGACAGTAAAAAATGAAACATCAGAAGAAGCAGACAGTGGATAAAAGACCGGTCTGACTCTAGGCGTACGCATAATAATAGCGCAATGCAAAATATTTAAAAGCATGAAATAAAAACAAGATCCTATTTTAAATTCCTGGGCAGCTCGTGCCGGTGTTCATGGTTTTTATTTATTTTTAGCATAACCAATGCATCAGCCGCCAATTCATCACGGTACAACACGACCTACCTACCTATTGAAACCGAAGTAATCGTAAATCATACAAGTTACGAATGCATTCGATGAAATAAAATCAATTTTCTGACACTTGGAACTCAAAGCATGAATTCACTGCAGAAAACTTAGGATCTTACCTATTTCCGCAGTCATTCGTTATTGCAATACAATATTCATATTTCCTTTATTTAAAAACGGCTTGATAGTTTAAATACATATATTTGTATCTAATAAACTCGGTTTTATATTTAATCTATAGTTTAAAGTAAACTTATCCTGTTATGAGATTTGAAATTCCAAAATAAGAACCTAACCTGATAAGACTATCTGCCTGCAGGTTGTATTGATATCCATTATCTGTTAGTCGATTGGGAAATGAAAAACAAATTTTAGATATTTGATAGGCTGTTTAGTTTAGCGACAGAATCTTAATAGAATTTAGAATGTGTGAGCAGAACGTCGAAAGATTTCTTCAGAATATAAAACCGTCCATCAAATAACGATAACTCAAACATTCAAAAGCCAAATATTTAATCAAGGTCGCTGAACAATTTTTATAACATATTTCATTAGAACCCGTGCCTTCTTAGAACTTGGTCTTTTTATCATCTCTAATGCGAGAATGATGGTCCATCCGTAGCTTGATCACGACCAAACGAAAACTAACTCTATTTTGAATAGATTATAGTACATTTTTCAATGCCAGAGGTTGTGAAGGTTATAGTAAGCTTTTTTCATCTGGCCACTCTCTTTTTCCTTGAGGTAATTACGTCTATGTAAATTGGATCAGATTTATCAAGAGCTCGTGTGGCTGTGGAATGTCAATCATGCGTATGCGTCGCTCCGTGATGAAACATGCGCTCACGTCTTTTATTTTTCACTTGTTTGGAGGTTAATTACAAGAACACGGTCCAAGCAATTATTTTAATGGGACTTTAAAAGCTGCTGGAGTTTGAAATAGTTTAGGTGCATTAGATGATTATGATAAAAGTGTCACATGAGGAATTTTTTGTTACTTGATGCTAAGTAGGTATAATAAGTATATTTTTTCTGTTTGGCCTTAAATTGTCTCCTTTCCTTGGTAACACATTACTTGACAATTAAGGTACTTTCATTTTACCTTTATATTTACCATTGAATAAGATGTGACACATTTCTCATCTAATTTTATAATATGAAACTCTAACGGTCCCTTTTTGTGATGTAAAGTGTAGAAACGGAAAAAAGTGACGAATAGGTGCTTATCGCAACACTTGAAACAATGAATGTGGGAAACGTGGTACTTTTACTTAGGCAAATATTACTTTGAACGAAATGTCTAATAAAAATTCCAAAAAGACAACCATTAACAGTTGCTCGTGTATAGTTTTTTATGAAATAAAAACAACATCTCGATTAAAACACCAAACACTGTTTCGACTAAGTAATTACCACTCTCTTTTTCCTGCCGAGGACGTTATTTATTAAAATAAACTGACATTCATACACATAAATATCACCCAACAGAAAGGCAATTACTTCGGGTGCTAACAAAAATATTAAAAAGAAAACAAACCCAAAGGCTTCAAAACTGGTTCCTTTATTGGTACAGAAGTCACGTTAACATTCGACCCCCACGAGCCTTACTGTTTTTCTACCGACTTTTACTTATATTGAACTCTATGCAGTCGACTTAAAGTCTAAATACATTTGTATAGCATAGCATTAGAAGAAGAGACAGTGTAAATTAGTACGAACCGTTATGCAGTTACGTGTGTCACCAAAACAAATTATATTATGGATGCTCTTGAGTTCTCCAGCGTCGACCAATCACCACTTAAGAAAAAATATAAAGTTGATGACTGCTATAAAAATAATTTGAAAAACGTCTTACATTAGGAAACTATTCAAAGTGTGTGTTTGGATAAAGAATCGATAGATTAAATGGAGATACTGTAAATCAATAATACTTTTGTAATTTTAAAACGAATTTGATTCAAACCAAAAATTTTTGACGAAGAAAAAGTTGCTTATTAGGTACCTACTTAACTCAAAAACTACTTATATACCTACTGAGTGAGGTATTTAATATACGGAAACTGATGAAAAATTGACCATCTTTAATCTGTGTCAGCAATCAGAATTTAAATTTGAATAATGCTTATGACAGCTATGTTAAAAATGTATGGTAATCTCCAAAGAGGCACAAACCAAATTTATCTGTAGTTATTAACGTCCAGCTGTAATTATTTAGCAGATAAGCCATATTTATCATCACCAAACGATTTGAGAAGGCCTACAAGTCATTTAAAAGCTTCTTAATTTCACAAGACGACTATTCTAAAAAGGTCAACTCTGATAATTTTGGATAGCTAGAAACCGTCACTTAGACTGATATGCATCTTTGTAAATGTTGAATAATTTTAGACTCTATAAGTAATAAAATAATATTTTTCAAGACATTGACAAGTGGCCTAGCAAAAGTTGTTAATTTAAATACACAGTAGCTACACTTAACACGCAAAAAATAGCACATCCATCCAGCATGAAGTATGTAAACATTGGCAAATCAAGCTTCGCCCACGAAGAACGCCCCGCAAAACAAACACATATTATTCCAACTAACGTGCAAATATCCATTTACGAAACGGCTATAACAGACTTCACTTCAATATTTACAAAGTAACATCAACATGAGCCCTTTTAGAATATTTCGTTGTGGGTTGGCGAATATCTAAAACAAACTGAGCAAAAATGAGCAGCTTACCTGAACCGCGCTGTTCAAGAAGCAGTTGTTAAGTCCTGGAGCGTTCCAGAGTCCTTTCGTTGTGTGGAAGATTCCAGAATCTCTGGAGCCTTCTCTGGAGTGCTGCGGCCGGAGTTCCGCGTCGCGCATATACATTTCATGCGCGGGAGTTGCCATTGCGGCGGCCATTACATGTCATCTCAGCGACGCCATCTTCTCCACGCAGGCACTCAACCTGGAAAAAAGAGTTCACTGTATCTAGATGTTGATGTTTATATACGTAACATACAATCTAGTGATTGTGAAACAAAGCATTTATTGACACAATTCACGTCGATATCAGTCGGATGAAACAATCATGTCTCACTCAATTATCAAGTAATTATTGTTTTCTACAACTTCTAACTACGTCTGTGGTCTTCAGTCAGATATGGTTGTGAATGAAAGAGCTAATTTCACATACATACAACCACAATGAAAAAGGTGTTCTGATTTCACATAGTAAAATTGTATTCAACGCAACGGGGTTAGAAAAGAAAAAAATACATAAGTAATAAATTGTTCACAGGGATACATAATAATAATTTTATTTAGTTAGGTACTTATTATTAAATTAAGAAGTTTAATTGAACTAAAGGCACACAATCTTTCACTTCGGCCGCCAGTTAGACCACCGTGACCTGAATCTAGGAGATCTAACCACTTACTTAACTAAACTTGACGTTCCTTGGTAAGTATTCACAAGACTTACGTAGTTCAAGTTTTGCCTAACCTACTTCGGTCACGATCTAAAGTATTCTGTTCCATAAAATTAAAACGTTTTTGTTACAATTGTCCGAAAATCCGACTTTCTATAATATTGCAGAAAAATAAGATGAATTACAAGGACAACTTAAAACTTTTGAAAACCCTAAGCCCTTTTTCTGGTAATTTTAACTATATTGGTCGGATTACAGATGGTATAAGGTAGGTTTATGGAGAGACGTAGACTAAGAATAAAGGCGCTAATTTTAAAGTAGTTACTTTGATAAAATTCCGTTAAAAATCTTAGGTAACACTTAAATATGGATTCGTCATACGACTGTTGGCAACAGACCGTAAAGCCTCCTTCTAGACAATAGCTATTTCTATAGATTACCGCAACAATTACTAACATTATTAGATTTCTTGTGAAACTTTGTCATGGAATTTAGCAAACTATAGGTAATAACTATCATAAGTTTTATATAAACTAAGTAAGTTTAATGTAAGCGAGTAAGTCTTATATAAACTTTATAACGTTCTAGTGGCCGCCCGCGACTCCGTTCACGTGGAAATCTTTTTACCGTGGAAATGAGATGTTTTCCCGCGGTAAAAAGTACCCTATGTTTTATTCTGATGTATAACCTATATTACTGCAAAGTTCCATCCAAATCCGTCCAGTAGTTCGTGAAAGCGTAAAAAACATACATCCATCCATACTCACAAACTTTCACGTTTATAATATTGGTAGGATTTATAATATTAGTAGGATAACTTAGGTGTAAGCGTCTACCTATTCTTTTAAATCGGAGCGCTTAGTTAAGTATGGTATCTATAATTATTTATACTCGATGAAACTATAAATTACTACCTTTTAATGCCTGTGATCAATAATATCTTTGACAAATGCCTGTTGCCATAGTGGGTAGTTATCCAACCTACTTACAGCTTTGCCATGTAGCAAAGACTATAAAAGGTGCGTAAACGCATAAACTCAGGACCATATTAGTTTATGTGAACGTTGGCGCACACTTCCGTGAAACGTTGCTTTTAGTTCGTTTTATTTTTATGGATTAATAATTTCTCTGTACAGTTTGCTCTTTTCAAGGTAAGTTGTAAGATGTTTTAAAGGAACTAGCGACTTTTTTTTATTTGTATGAATAAGGTTTTAAATAAAATAAGTAGGTACTTCACCATTTAGGTAAGTGTACCTACGTTCCTAAGGATAAGAAGGTAAATATTGTGATTCTTACAAAAAAAATATATTAAAGAAAACTATTTATATCCGAACTAAAACTGTTAGTGACTCAAGTGACTGCGCAAGAGTATTTCAAGCAGGTTTTACTTCTATCTTAAAATTATCGATGATTTTCATAAAAATCGGGTTAATTCCGGGATACGGCGTGCGCCCAAGCACAATCTGGCGTCCAGTAATTTTATTTACGGATGCAGTTACGAGGAACTCGGATCGTGATTACAAAACCCGGTTAATGTTTACTTTGTGAACATTTAGATATGTTTATAAAAGGAATTTACATTCAAATGCTATAATGTGCAATCCGCATACCTAAATAAAAAGGTACCTACGTAACAAAAAGATTTACACATTTTTACAAAAAACTTTGGCATGTATACATCCTACCCCATAACTGTAAGGTATAAGAGAATGCATACCTACTTAGACTAGAAGAATCTAAAGGTCATAGATCCTTCAGGACTAAATAAGATAGTCTCGATTACATATCGGTTATAGCTATTAAATATTGAATCGATTAACTTTAACACACCCACTCACGGCAATAATGAAGGGAAAGAAAGAAGTCAAGTACCTTCTCTAATGTTCAGAATAATTTTCAAGTGGTTAGGAAACTCATTCGGCCGGTTCATTTTGGACGTAATTTTAGATGCACCCAAATTGATTGGCTATTACGATATTATTATGGCCGGCCCTTTCTCTTTGATTAAAACATTAGTTTAAATATAGAATTTTAAGTTGGTACATACTTTGGTTTTTTAGTAATCAGGGAGGTACTAACCTATCTTTGCTTAAGTTCTGCAATTGAATCAAAGATTTTAATAACATGGAGTAACAATAAAATAAAAAGAACTTTAATCTCGACCACTAACAAAGAGTGACCACCTTCAATAAAAATTAAGCTAATTGAATGGATTAGTGCATGACATGTCAGTTTGTCACTAAATGTTCTTTAAAAGCTTAATAACACGTCTGCTTAGTTCAGACGGTAATCAGACAAGATTTTTTGTTCCTTTATTGACAAGTCATGATGTCTTTACAAAATTACGACCATTCAATATCTTTAACCAATAAAACGCTTATGCTATAGATGATTATTTTTAAATGTTTCAAGTCGAAATTTACGGTTTGAAAAAGCAAATTATATTTTTTAACAAAAACTTAACAACTGAGTAATAAAAGAACCACAAAAAGTATTCGTTTAGATCAAGTGGTTACACATTTTTATGGGAATGGTAACATAAAGGCGCATGTTATAATTTTTCATAACAAAAACTTACAACAAAAAATATGGTTCAAGAGTTCCATTAGTAATAAACATTTTTGAACGATAACCTTAAAGCTTCTAAGAGCTTCGAACTGAAGTGGTTTATACGTTTTTACGGTTTAACTTTTATGTTTGATCTTTATAAGGCAACTGTCACTGCATAGCTTAATGACATAGCTGAGTCTAGTAAATTTTTATAGCATTTTAATCTGATTACATAATTTAACAAGTTTAAAAGTGGATGGTAGAATGTTTCAGTTTTCTGAGTGTCACCGTTTCAATGGGTTATCTTATTTAATTTAACGTAATCATTCATGACATGAAAATGTTTAAACACTATGTTACATTGTTCTAAAAATCATTCGGTTCCAACCTCAATCATAGGTATTATTGTCATAATACCCAGATGTTTTACAGTTGTAACACACAAACTACGAATGAGATAAGCTTCTTTTGACATCTGGTTTTATATATCTAAAGTGAACAATCATGTATTAATCACAATTAAAAGGTCAGTGGCCTTTTAATATAGGTAAATATTTCATACCTCAACTACAATTACTTCCTATATTTTAAGGATAAAACTTGAAACCGATACCATGTATTTTGCGCCTAGATTTGCTCAACAGCATGCAGTTGATGAAAATGACGTGACACAAAAGGAGCAACACGGCCCCTGCGCGTGCGCCGGTCGGGACTGGGCACGAGTCAAACCACTCTGCTTGCAGATACCTTCATGTTATACATACATTTGTAGCTTTATGTATTATGAAGCTTTTACGCTCTTAGATAAGTTCTATTATTTCACCTTTTAAAGTTATTCATTGGGTATTTTTACTACATCCTACTCATATTATAAACGTGAAAGTTTGTGAGTATGTATGGATGTATGGATCTATGGATGGATGTTTGTTACTCTTTCACATGAAAACTACTGGACGGATTTTGATGAAACTTTACTGTAATATAAAGATATCAGAATAACATATGGGGTACTTTTTACCGCGGGAAAATTTCATTCCCACGGGAAACCGAATTCCACGCGAACGGAGTCGCGGGCGGACACTAGTAGAAGATATTTGTTTAAAATCCAAATTTACAACACACATCAGGGCTAGATTACGAAACAGAGACCCATTTCGTTTTTTTTAAATAAAATATAACCTTCCAATATTGTAAAATTAAACAAGCGACTTAGTAAATTCTAGTTTTATTGCTAATTTATTCGCTCTCTCGGTTCATTGGCCAGAGCATCAGAGTGGATGTCAAAATGGCCTCTATTAGGACCACCTACGTCCACACACGACATAGATCACAACGAGAAAATCTTATTGAGAAATCACCGAAACTGATAGGCGTGAAGTTAAGAGCGGGTGTTACGTAACTTACAAATTAAAAAAAAAACAGAATAAAGAAATATCGCTGCGATGTCACCGGCTAAGCTCATTAATGGGAACCATCAGTCAATGTCGACGGGACTAAAGAATGTCCACTGCGGTCCAAAGATGGACAAAATATTAAAGAATTACAAGCTGTGTATGGATTAGCTTGACCTTTTGAAAGTTCTTTCTTTATTTGTACGATTGAAAGCCCTGCATTCAAAGCAAGAGATTTGTATGACTTGCAAAATTATAAGACTGCTTGTCCATCTGTCAGTTTATTACCAACCATATTATCTTAGCATACCTACAATATGATTCAAAAAGCAATCATGTAAAATCTAAACTCGTTTATCTCATAGCCTAGATTAGGCGCCACGTTTCACCGTGTATTTAATGCTGATGAAACGGCGTTTCTTATTTTCAGCTAAAACAAATGACGGTTCCGTTCGCATGAATTTCGTTGAACTCTCAAGTTCCCGCGGTACCTACTCAGCCATTGTTTTAGGAGGCTTTGTTTCGTCTGCAGTAGTTAATATAGTTAGATTAACCGCCATAGTCGTGATGTTAGCCGTATCTCGATGAAAGCAATCACGAGAGCGGACGGAGCTGTCACACGAACATGTCATGTAAAGAGCGTGGCTCAATGTCAAAATCTGGCCATGGGTGGAGCCAGTCCCGTGGACTTGTCAATATGCCTGCAAAAGTTTTATCACTACGAAATGACCGCAAGTAATTCTCAGAACGAATGGTTAAATGTCGGCTACAAACGTTTGTTTCAACTGTATAACCTAAGTATTACCTAAGTTATACTCTTACCGTACTAAATGAAAATGATAAAAACAAGCGTGATTTAAAAATGTAAATTCCACAGGAAAACTTGTTCACTTACATCAGTTAAATGAGATTCGACTAGATATGTTCATTTTCCGTTCAAATTGCAATTCCTATGTTAGGTAGGAGACATAAAACTGTATTTTACAACTACTGCTACTTGCCGCAAAATAAAAACATGTCTTCTAAAGAAATTACAGAACTGGCATGAAAATTAAGTAATTAAATAGGCAAAATACACGTTGAAGACACATGCGTAGATAGAGCATGTAACGTTCACGCAGTTTGGAGTTTGAAATACTCACAGATAATTGTAGAGTTTAGATAACAGGACTAAGTTTATAGGTAAGTAATGTGGTAGAACAGCTCGGCTTCTATTACACACGTTATAAGGTAGCGCTGATAGCTAACGGTGTCTTCAAGTTTTGGCATGGGTGTGCCAAAGTCTCGCTGATTACATTCTCGTACTTTTACTTTGCCGATATTAATCACAAAATGTATTTAACATGCCGTTAACTCATTGAAACTTGAAAGTCTAGCATATGCTACAATCGAAGCCAACGAGTCAACTATGATTATTTTTCTGCCCATCCAAATGTCTTACTACGCAGCTGACCATGTCGTCACTATGAAATGACATACAATTTATCTTCACAATACGTAAAACTACCAGTAATTGGAAACATTTTGTAAAAAATATACTCCACCTGGCTTTAAGCAAGGCACGTGCCACATTCACCTGTTTATGCCAAAGCTATACAGCCTCTTAAGTTATCATTATAAAGCGTAAAGGCACGCAATTAATCAAGTACCTAAGTATGTTTTAATAGGTATTGTCATCGCTGAAAAAGGTTAAAGGGCAACTGAGAAAAACAGCTAAGAATATCAGAAGGCGAAGGCTAATTATCATGAATTAACCATGTAAGTATCATGTAAGACATTTAGTTCATAGGTTATGTAGGGCAATAAGGGCGTAGGTATACAATAAGCGGTAAGCTTGTCAATTTGGGAGCGTCTAGTCTAGACACAGTCTAGAGGTACGATGTTTCTTACTACAGCTTTAGGTACTTAGGTACTGCCATTAAATTTCCTTATTGAAAATGCTGTAAAAAATACTTGCCTGATTTTAGAAAATAATAATAGGTTGTCCATATCATTCTGAAGGTAGAAGGAAGACAAAAGGAGTGACCTTTCCTTTCGGATTTTAGGAAAGACAATAAAAATTTAAATCAGTTTTCGAATTTTGCGTCCAATTAATTGGCCTACAAAAATACATAGGCGCGTAGGTGCAACTGATTGCCGAAACACACTAAACGTTATTTTATGGGATTTTGATTTGCGTGGGTAATGAGGGTTTAAACTCTTATAGAAATATAAAACGTGGGTTTCTAAATCCATGACTAAGTCGCAAATAAGCAATTATATTACTTCTGGACACCGGCCCCCTACGGACTTCAGGTGAGTAGATGTTGAATATTTCAGTGTTTTTAAAATTTACGATCAAATGCACAGAAGTTTTAAATGAATCAGCTTCTGGTCATGGTTATAAGGCTTAATGTGTAAAAATAAATACAGAACATGCTTTTAGAATCTCTGAAACTACACAACTATCTAAATTTTATAAAAAAAAATGTATTACATGTAAACTGCAATCTAAACAGAAACAGGGATGGGTTCTTAACATTTTAGTAAGTAGGAACCAACAGAAATTAACCCTAAGATTCTTGGTTATAATTTCAAAATGACCTATCAAACTGTTACAAGATATGAAATAATTATTTCAGTCGTATACTTACACTGTATTGAAAGTGTTAAAAAATCCAAAAACAACTCCAAAGGCGAATGTCGGCACTCACAATTCGTTCACACTTTACATAGGTGTTACTATTGTCACCTCTGTAATCTGTCTCACGGGCGTTAGAACACGCGCGGTTCGTCCCAAGTTTTATCACAATTACTTTACAGCACTCACGAATTTTGCGTACAAAGTTTGCATTTAAACTAGCACGTATGTATGCAACAATGTCTTTTGCCGTGTTAAATTTAAAAAAAAAAACTTTTCCCGCCAAAGCGCCCGGTAAGAGCGCCGAGAGACGTGCGTCCGACCGCAAGCGAAGCCGGTTTCACGCTGTTCGTTCGTTAGTTTTGTTTTGTAAACCGCTTCGGCTTCGGTCTTTCTTTACGAGGGAGTAACGCTCGCCTTAGAACGAAAGCATTGTAGAGAAAAAATAAATTAGAGCTAAAAAACAACAGGAGGCTTGCTCGAATCTCAAGTAGTCCTTTTATGGGATGTAGAAATTATAGGATTAAAGTAGACGGCCAAATATGAAGTAAAGAGGCTTTCTTATCGAAGCTAAGTATGTAAGTTAGGTAGGGTATCTACAAATTAAGTAGCTTGGTACTAAAACTTTTAATCTTGACTTATAAAAAACATTTTAAAAAAGAAAATATTAACAGAAAATGCAAAGGGCTTATTAATTTTAAAACCAGCCAGTGCAGCCTCAGATGTATTGTAAAACAGAAAAACCATCAGCGCCATCCACTTTTGGTTAGCATCCACCAAGATCCCGCGAACTCTATATATTTAGCCGTATTTTTTTAAAAAAAAGCTAAAGCCATCAGAATGGAGAACTCACTAACAGGTTTTTTTACTCCAGCTGGAAACTCACTTCTGGCCACGATCAGCAGTTATCAACCTGGAAATCACTGAATCGCTTGCGTTTTAAGGCACTGCCGGTCAAGTCAAGTGGCATTCGCTAATTGTCGATTCGTACTCTTTTCATATTGACGAATGAGCGCTTCCGATTTACGCCTAAACAAGTTGTCATACAAATGTTCCTTAGAATAAAAAAGATCGGAGATAGTTAGCTATGACTTTTTGCCTTTTGGGTAGCCGAGTGGCAATTTTGACAAGCGTTTCGTATTGTTAGAATAGAAAATGAAGCGTACATCAAAACCTTGTAGATAACGCCACAAAATGGCGGCTATTTGACACAGTTCTATGAGTAGAAGGTCCCTTTTGTCGAATATCGTTTTAGAATAAGCTTTGAGAATCAAAAGTTTCAAGCCAATTGTAATTAGCGTTATTCAACGTTGATTCTATGGGATTGAACTACAAAACCTATATCTCATCTTTGGTGAGCGTAAAAAACGCTGCCATCTTCGTGATCTTGTGTGGCTGGTATTACGCTAGAACTAATTCAAATCTTCGGTTTTCCATGCTCTTACAATCACTGAATTTTCTACAAAATAATAAATTACGAATTGCAGGATGAGTCTATAGGAGTTGGCGTATCGCTTCTCTATTTGGCTTGTTGACACTTGGCTTCGAATTTTGAATTCGCTAACGAAAGATAAAATCACAAGCGTAAGAAATGTCAATTTCATACATTTTTTATTCTATTCACTTGCTATCGCAATTTTCTACTGCCACTTGACTTGGGGGGCTGGAATGCATATATGTTGTGGCTTGACCAACAACAGCCAGTGTGACTGTAGCGTGCCATTGCAGTCCATGTCTTTTGTCTTACTTGTCCTATGTGCCCCCGTGTGTGGCATTCTGTCCGTTGAAACCACTGCGTTGCGGCAAAGCAACGTATCCGCAACGCTCGTGTGGCACCTCTCTTAGTGTTCCAACACAACGTTAGTATGGGTATTATTTTTTGTAATGTTAATTAATTTAGTATATTTCTGTTTAAGTAACTTAACATCACATTGTCGATTCAGAAACCGGTAAGTGCCTTAGCATATGCAATAATAGCAAAATTCACAGAGAAACATTTTGCTAATAAATTTAAGATTTATCTTCTTTTTATTTATTCGAGCTGTCTTAAGCAATTGTAGCATCTCCTTTTATTCATAAATTAGCTATCATAATGAGTTTATTAAATAAATACCAAATATTATCCTTAAAATTGTGTAATATCATAATTTAACTTACAGTAATAAACATATCAAGTAGGACTTTCAGCCTTACTTTCTGCTTCTTCAATATCTTCTAAACTAATATTTTCTTCAAATGCCTTGTCCATCTTTTTTTCTTCAATAGTTTTCTTTAAAAATGTCTCATGAAGTGCTTTGTACAATTTCTTAGCTTTGGTTGCTCCAAAACCAGGACATTCAGACAGTCTTTTTTCACTAGTTTTTATTATATTCTCTAATGTACCAAATGTTGTGATAAGTGTAAGGGCATCAGTTTTGTTCACTGGCTTTATTGAAGTGAGAGCATTTATTATCTGTAAATAAAATTTATTTATACTTTTTACAAGAAATACCTATGGATCGACCGACCGAATTTTGTTCTACAAACCTTTTGGTGTGGATCATTCTCAATCTTCTCCATTATCTTGTCTGGTGGTGTATTTTCAAATATTTTATAGTTTTCAATAACTTTGCCAGCCTCTTCAGGACTCCACGCCAGCATCAATGTTAGGTCTGTCAGTAAACAGATTCTTGTAAGATTCTTTAGAACTTTATGAGGATCCTTTAAATCAACCTGTAAAAAGAGGAATACTTATTATATCATCCAGTTATTGTATTCTGTAACAGAATCAACAGAAAGTAAATCTTACCTGAACTAACAAAACTCTTAGCTCATATTTTTTTCCCAACTCCTTTAGTCTATTATTTATGTAATCTGGGTTCATATTATGGTAGCGTACTGATAAAAATAGTATACATATAGTTTTACCTATCTCATAATCAGGTACAATGTCATCAAATTCCCATGCAACACTTGTTATAAACTTCAGCAAGGGGTTCCCTCTCTATAAATGAAATATGACATCAAAGAATTGCAACTCACATTTGTTTATAATTTGCAAATAATTTCAATTCTTACTTGCTTTTGATTGACTAAAACACAATGAGTCTTTGAAGATGCTGGTTTAGATGTTCCTGGAAAATAAAATAAGTATGATATATATTTTCTTACAAGACTTGTATTTTATTTTTGTATTTTGTGTTTATCTCAACTTTTGTTGTGTTTCTGCAATAAAATATATAAGAAAGTATTTTTAATATATTTTTTCCAATTACTATCTGCTTAATCAGTCTTACAGAAAGAAAATTAGCTAAAAATAATAAAGTGTGATGTATTGTGGCTGTTAAATGAAATGTTAATTCGTGCAACAAGTGTTTTTGTTACCTACAAAAGTTTTAACGTATACCAATCTCTCAAACTAAGTAATCTTTTTAATCGATTAACTACTAACCGGGTACATCTTCAACTTTGCTCTGCTTAGCTGGCGGGGGCTCATTTATTTGTGCAAGTAATTCGTCCAAACCATCATCAAGTTCTTCCATTTCAATGTTGTGTTTGTTTTTATAAATCAAATTAACTCTAATCACACAGCAGTGAAAGAATCTTCATGGAGTAAATATGTGAAATACATTATTAAAGAATCGCCTCGTGTTACAAAACAAAATGAATTACTTCATCTAACAAAACAAATCAAACAACAGACCACGAAACAAACATAAAAAAACCAAGTACCAACAACTATTCTAAAAAAATCGATTTTTAATTTTAACGATATGTTTTTGTAAAATTATCGTTTATTAAAGAATCGATTATATAATTTATATTATTTTTTATTTGTATTTTAGTAGATTTAGATAAGTTTGTGATTTTGTTGGGATTCTCATTATTTCATCATTATTAAGATAAATAACAAGAATTTTGTCTTTGATTTTTAGTTTTGAATTGTTTTTTTTTTGTTTATTAATGTGTTAATGTGAGTTTGTGAATATAAAAATTAAATTGGCGTAATCTTAGAGCATTTAACCAAAGGAGATGCCAAGATCATTTTAGCAGGAACATATTTTTCAGGCACTTTTAGTGGGGGACGAGGAAGTGATGTGACAATAACAATAAGAATGAATGGGAATTATTATTGAACGAATGAAGTTTTTTTAGTTCAATTTAATTATTAAATTTACCTTTTTTTCTTAATACTACTACAATTGTAAATTTGTAAGTGTTTAGTAAAAACACTTACAAATTTTGGTTTATCAAAAAAAAGATGCTAAGGAAAAATAATAAAATAAATAAAATGAGTGGGTAACATATGTTCAAAATAAATCTTTTAATTTTTGTAGAAATTTAGCAGAATACAACACAATCATTATAGTTCTAAATAATTGTTTTATGAATGAGTTAGAACAGTAGATAACAAATAAGCATTTTCGCAAGTCTTAGCTTAAAACCTGTAAGCGCTATTTAGTAATATATGTCTGCTAAACTTTATATTTTTCGAACCATTCATTCATCCCACCAGTCATTCAAATCAAATCACTTTTATTTTCCCATCACTGTCTAGAATCCCGGCCTGTAAAAACGACATTTAAAAAAATTAAAAAGAAATCTCATCACAGTGGTTGTCAGCTTTGACAGCGTTGACAGCTTGTCTCCCTAATATAGTATTCGTTGTTTACATTTGCTATCGTTTAAAGTGTCGTTACGATCAAGGTTAAAATTCGAAAATATCAATAAATAGTGTAGTCAATTGCCAAAAATACTAACAGGTGATATGAAATCCCATGTCAACGTAAATTCGAAGTTTCTGAACGTCGTTTACACAACAAAACCGAACAAATCACCATTTTGTGGAGCACATAAACACATGACAGAGCGACACAGAATGATCAAGTACCGTGCGTGGTACTTTTGTTCACGACTATGACCATCGCTATGACCAAGATTTTGCCTGAGGGGAAAGGCCTGCTATGCCAACTCCTTTGGTTAAATGCTCTAAGGGCGTAATAGACGTATTAAAAGATGTTTTAAATATCATTTCATACTTTTTTGATACTGCAGAAAACATTCGCGGAAATAAATCGCTTCGCATCGCGGTCAAATTGCAGTCGCAACAATTTTTACTCGAGTGCGTTTTAAATGCTGTACGGATACTCTCATACATACAGGGTGTCCAGGAAACAATGGATAACCTCTGAAGGGCTTATAGTAGAACTAAAGACAAGCCTAAAAAATAATTGATAAAAAGTATAACCCTTACACTGCTAGAAATATGGCGCTTTAAAAAAAACTTCATATTTTTTTGACTGTGTTCATATTTTTACTCGTATCTAGGTCAAATCACTCAATACCATCATTATTTCTGTGCTAAAATAATTAACATTAACCGCATCAGTGTATAACTATCAAATAAAATAGCTAACTAAAGTATTTTTCTCCAAAAATAATGTTAAACTTTTGATTTGTGTAAAATTTCTAAAGAAATATTTTTGATGCGGAACTTTGAACAGCTCTGGTGTAAAAAAATAATACGAAAGCAACAGTGGCCAATGATTTCAAAATATTCCTGGTTTAATAACGTTTTTAAAAAGATGTAATATGTCGTTATTGTAGTAATAAAATATTGAACTAATGGTATTAGTGTGTAAAATTATTTCTTTCTAGCAAAATTAAAAAAATACAATAAAGCTAAAGAAATATGATTTTCAATCGATATTAATTGCAAAAACATTGGAATAATTAAGAGCAACTGTTCAAATTGTCTGTCCCTATCCTGTAGGCCTATTCCGTATCTCTATAGTGAAGATCACTTTGGTATAGTGTACAACGATTAACTGTCAAACGTCAAGTTTCGTATTCTCTAACCTCGGTGATTAACTGCGATGAGGCTTCCGGTTTGCGCGCGGGAAAATTGGAAGTGAAAAATTTTTTCGTGAACTTAAAAATTCATTTAATTCTTTCAATTTTGTTAAATAGTGTACATTTTGTATATATTTTTAATAACTATCGTATAGAAGCTTAATTTTTATTAAAATGACGTCTCGGGCGAAACGCAAGAAAAAGAAGGAGGAGGCAGTAATATCAGGGGAAGACTCGCTGCTTTCGGACTCCGACTCCATGCACAGTGACTGCAATTCAGCTAAGTCCGATCCATATAAAACTTATTTCGTTCCCGATTATACACGTCGGTATCCTGAGGATTCTTCAGCTACAGATTTCGTTGTCTTCTTGGAATCAAACGATGAGTCCAAACCTATTTCAACAAGAGATATGATTTCTTTATCATCAACATTAAAGAAATATATAAAAGGCATAAAATATATGCAAAATCTTAATAAATACAAAGTTACAGTTCATTTTGACCGTGCAAATTTGGCAAATAGTTTTCTTAACAATAAGACTTTGTTATCAGAATATAAACTCAAAGCAACTATTCCTGCAAAAACTACTGAAATTACTGGTGTTATTACTAATGTGCCCATTAAATGGTCCAATCAAAAAATTTTTGGAGTGATTAATAGTAATAAAAAAATTATTTCTGTTCGGAGAATTCAAAGGAAGGTTAAAAATGAACAAAACTTTGAATTACAACCGACTAAAACAGTAATCATAACTTTTGCTGCCATTTATCTTCCTGATCATATTGATTTACAAGGCTGGAGGTTTCCAGTTAAGATGTACATTCCACCTGTAAAACAATGCTTTAAATGCCTACGGTATGGACATTTGGCTAAGTACTGTAAAAATAATGTTAGATGTTCAATATGTGGAGATGCACATTCTTTTAAAGAATGTACAGTACCTAGGGAAAAGGCTACATGCTGTCACTGTAGAGGAAATCACATTAGTATATCTGCTGAGTGTCCTATTAAAAAGAAAAAAATTAATGATATTAAAATTGGTTTATCCTCTTTGTCTTATGCTTCAGTTGCAAATACAGAGAGTTTTCCAGCCTTAGGACAAAAGTTTGACCTGCTCAGTCACTTGAAAAAAGATAATAAATCTTTGAATTTATTGGTTGAGGCTATTGTTAAAATAATTACATTAAATAAAACAAAGGAAACTTCCATCAGTACTAAAAATATTTTACAAATATTAAGTGATATTTATGAAAAGTCATCTGCTAATAATCCATCCTAATGGCTCATTTAAAAATAGTTCAGTGGAATGCTCAAAGCATTAAAAGTAATAAATCTGAATTTACATATTTTCTTTATAGTAATGATGTTGATATCGCTTTAATAAGTGAAACTTGGCTTAGACCACATCATACCTTTAACATAAAGGGATACACAATAGTTAGAAATGACACTGGTAATACACATAATGGAGTTGCAATAATAATTCATAACAAATTACAATTCTTAAAAATTGATACTTATTTTGATGATTCCTTACAAAATGTTGCTGTACAGATAAAAATAGGTGGTAAATATATTTCATTTGTTAGTGTTTATTGTCCTTCTAGGTGTCATTATTCAAAATTAAAATTTTCAAAATTAATTGATAGTCTTCCAACTCCAGTCTTTATTGCTGGAGATTTCAATGCATACCATACTTCTTGGGGTTGTCAAAAAGTGGATAAAAGAGGTGAAGAAGTACTAGATTCTTTTGATGAAAATAACCTTGTTCTGTTAAATTCAGGAGAAGTCACGACTGTAGGAACTTCGTCCTGGAGACCAAATGGCTTAGATCTTTCTTTGGTTAGTCCAGCTTTATCATGGGATTGTGAATGGTCTGTTCATGATGATTCCTTTGGAAGTTATCATTTGCCTACAATTACTAAACTTCTGTTGTCTCAAACTCCAGTTATATCTTCAGAACATTGTGTTCACTCTCAAAATGTCAGTAAGAAATTAAACTTGAATTTAGTTAATTGGGATTTGTATGTAAATATTGTTAATACTTCGTTGAATAGTTTTATGATTAATTCTGAATGTTCACTAGAAAGTTATTTGCAGTTTTGTGATATTTTATTGGCATCAGTTGAAAAATCTATGTCACAACAAAAAACGAAAACAAAGTCTTGTTGTCAATGTCAAAATCTTTGTCATTTATGCTCACGTTCCGTTTCAGGTTTTAGGGCAAAAAGGGCAAGACATTCCGTTCCTTGGTGGAATAGCAAATGTGCAGATGCTGTTAAAAAATGTAAAGATGCTTTTGTTGCTTTCAAAAATGATCCTTCTGTAGAAAAATATTTGCTTTTTAAAAAAAATCAGGCTTCTAAGAAATTGACTATAAACTTTGAAAAACAGAAATCTTGGCAAGATTATTGCAATTCTATAAATCGTCTTACTCCAATTTCTCATGTCTGGAATAAAATACGCAGATTTAACAAAACTTTTGTTTCTAGAAGTGAAAATGATCATTGGGTAAATAGTTTTTTAAAAAAATACACTCCAGACTATGTCTCGAAACCTTTTACTTTTGCAGATAACAAATTTCATAGACAAAATCTTTCGTTGCTTGATCCGTTCACAATTTCTGAACTTACTGCTGCCATAAAATCAAGAAAAGATACAACTTGTGGTTTAGATGGTATTTCCTATAAAATGTTTCGTCTTCTCAGTCATAAAAATCTATGTAAATTCTTGATAATTTTAAATATTTTGTTTGAAAATGACTTAATACCAAATCAATGGAAAACTGATTGTCTGGTCCCTGTACTGAAGCCAGGGAAGGATCTTGATAGTCCAGATTCTTATCGACCTATAGCGTTGTCCTCTTGTGTTGGTAAAATTTTTGAGCAGCTGCTCAAACAACGTCTGGAATATTACATCGAATCAAATTCTATTCTTCCTAGTAATCAGTTTGGTTTTCGGCGTGGACGCTCGGCTAGGGAAAGCATTGCACATTTGTTATTAGATGCAAATAAATCCATAAAGGAACGGAATTATCTTGCTTGTAATTTTTTCGATGTAACAGGAGCCTTTAACAATGTAGGTTTACAAACGCTTGCTAATATCTTGCTATCACTCAGAATTCCAAAAAAAATGGTTCTTTGGATATATAACTTTCTAAATGAAAGAATGGTCTATGTTAAATTGGGTAACAACTTTTATGGTCCACGTAATTCCTATAAAGGCGTCAATCAAGGCGGCATCTTGAGCCCTCTACTGTATATAATTTATATTCATAAATTGAATGAGATATTAGGCGCAAATGTTTCTAATCTGCAATTTGCTGATGATCTTGTTGTTTATTGTTCTGGCAAAAAACTTAAAGATGTGCAAACGAATTTAAATAATGCCTGTAAAAGGCTTGAAGTCTATTTTTCTTTCTTAGGTTTAACTGTAAATACAGAAAAGAGTAAATCTCTTGTTTTCTCTAGAGATAAAGATTGTAAATTAGAATGTGTATATAATGGTAACCTTATTCCTAACTGTACAGAAATAAAATTCTTAGGTGTAGTATTTCAACAAAATTTAAGTTTTAAAAAATATGTGCAAATATTGATAGATAGAGCTGTAAAAGCTACAAATATTTTAAAATGCCTTACTGGTTGTCGTTTTGGTGCAGATCCTAAAATATTATTGATGCTGTTTAAATCATTAGTTAGAAGTCACTTTGAATATGCTTTTTTTTGCTTTGCTTCTGACAATAATTTTATAAATAAAATAGATAAAGTACAAAATAAAAATCTCAGGATAATTCTAGGAGCCATGAGTACTTCTCCGATTAATTCAATGCAAGTTGAAACTAACACTTGTCCCATTAAATTTAGGTTTGATTATTTGAAAAGAAGGTTCATAATTGATTTGATGAAAACTTCTAATAATGCGTTGTACAAAAAGATTTTGATATCTAATTACTCTTATTTATGTAAAAATTTTGATTTCATTAATTATTTGAAAAATGAAAATATTGCTCAGTATGATATTTTACCTTGTTATAGTGGAACATATGAAGGTAAGTTTTTTAAATTTGATGTCATTATAGACACAAATTTAAAAAATAAATATGAAGTATATGAAAAGTTATCATACTATGATAATTACCGTCAAATTTACACAGATGCTTCAAAAACATCTCAGTCTGTGTCGATAGCGGCTTATGATATTATTTTGAAAATTGCACATGGTTATAAGCTGTCCAATATTTGCAGTATTTTTACGGCAGAAGCTGCTGCTATTCTGTTTGCTTTAGATTTGATTAGTTCTGTAGATTCTTCTGGTAAATGGATTATTATTTCTGATAGTAATAGTGTTCTTCAAGCTATTAATAATCCCCGTCTTTCTAGTAAAATTCATCCTTTTATATATGAGATCCGGGAAAAGATTTATAAATTATCATTGAAACATAAAGAAATTGTCATTTTCTGGACACCAGCACACATTGGTGTTAGTGGTAATGAATTAGCTGATACATTAGCTAGTATCATTACAAATACTGATAACAACATTTGCAAATTAAAAAACATAGCAATTCCCATTTCAGAGTTTCTTCCTGAAATAAAAAATCAAATGATTAATAATTGGTTTCAATTTTGGCAAGATTCTCTTAAAGAAAAGGGCAAGTGGTATTCCGTATGTAACCAAAAAATTTCGTCTCCTTGGTTTACCAAGGGCTCTTTCAAAAATAGAAATTTTTATACAACAATTTGTCGTCTTCGTATAGGTCATGCTGCTTTTAATGAACACTTATATCGCATGAATATGATAACTTCCCCTTGTTGTTCATATTGTAATGAGTCAGTACAGTCATTGGATCATATATTTTTTGAATGTCCTCAATTTCATATTGACAGGTTAATTTTCATTGATGAGCTATTAGAAATTTATAAAACATTAGAAAATATCCCGCGTAATACTCAAGAACTTTTAAAAACAACTGAATGCTACTTACCTATGTATAAATTCATAAAATTTACAGTGTGTAATATCTGATGAAAATGTTTATGTATACTCATAACAAATATATATTAGCATTTTATTATTAAAGACATGGACTTGGTCCTTATTATGTTTGTTTGTGAGGAAATAAAATATCGTCAATGTTACTTCTTATTGAAAACTAAACAAAACTAAGTCAACAAGAAAGAAGAAAACCAAATTATTGATGACATGGCTGTATGGGCATAGTCTCTTTGCCTTTCCGCATGACGGAAGAATCTAACAAAAAAAAAAAAAAATTAACTGCGATGACGTCATGAGCACCGAAAATTGGTGATCGTCACCGTAACACATTTTTAACGTAGTTTTCGTATCGATACTTTTGAAATCGCGATTGTGTAAGCATAGTGGACATCAAATTGTTAGTCACCGTGATTATCACTGTTGTTTTGAAAGACACTACTCAAAGGCAGTGTTTTATAGACGTTTAGTGATTATCACCGAAACTTAAGGAAGAAAAAGTGGGTATTTCACTAGTGTTTGATTGTGATTTGTTGTTGCTGTGAGTTGTTATCAAAAGAAATAGCTCAACTTTGTTGACATTTGCTAAAGAAGAGCGCAGAAGATATATTTTGCGAATTCAGAAGTGCCGCCTTTGCGACGCTAGTAATCCTAGGCAGTTGCCTGACCGAGAATTCATAGCCAATTTTCAGTTAAGTAATGCTGGATTCCAACAAGAATTGGAAGCGCTGCGTCCGCATTTACCACGAAGTCGAGGAAAAACCGCTGACCATGACCATCAGCACCAAGATTTTAGACAGGCTGCCATAATTGAGGCAATACCCAGATAACTCTAGGCATATTGTCCAGACTACGGAATGCTAGAAGTCTTTATTTAGAAGTTATCTTTAGAATATCTTTTGGCATCTATTTTCTATTAATTCTTATTTATACTAGTGTTAAGCAAGATTAAATTATGTGATTTTATGGTTAATCAACTCATTATACATGTTTTCAAGTAATGACTTAAAAGTTTTTGATTTGTTTAACTTGTTTTTTTTAAATAATTTGTCTTTACATTCATTAACATGGTTTTATAGTCAATCAATTAAATATATAATACATTACCTATAATATTGTTCCTACAGGTTTTTATAGTAATAACTTAAGAGTTTCGGTTTCTTTAACTTATTTATTTTAAATAATTTGTCTTTACAGTAATTAACATGATAATATTGTTAATCATCTTACAATACATACATGAACCTGTTTAACATAATTGTTAGATTATAGGTACTATTAAAATTGTTTTTTATTACGGTTAGTGTTTATGAACTTAACTACTTATTGGTATGTTTTGTGTACATTACCGGTATTCACAATCATTTTAAAGAAATTTAGGATCTATATATGTATACTGTGGTTATATGTAACTGAAAATTAGTTTGTTTAAAAATAAATACATTTCTAAATAAAATTGAGTTTATAATTATGATGACTATATACCTTAAGATTTAAGACTGAACCTTTTCACAATTAATATATAAAATGGGAATTGTATTTCTATATAAACCAATGTTTTGTATAATTATGCATATTTTTCTAAATACATATTAAAAACCAATTAAATATACTAAAGTTAACAGGCAAGCGCACCCCCAGACAATCCTTCCACCGCCGCATGACCTATTATCGCCAGCACATTCTCCTCTATTGCATTTAGGGGTAAAAGTTTATTAGGCTGTACATCTGTTGCTGCTGCATTTCTTCTATTCAACCCTGCACTAAAAAAAAAAAAATTTTTAAAGCATTAACAGAATCAAATTAAAACCAAATAGATGACTTACATGCAACCATCAAGTCTTTTTTTTTGTACTTATTAAGGCACTTAACAACTTATGTTTTTAAGTGTATTTTTGTGTATGGGGCCAACTAAGGGTAAAGTGGTAACAAAAATTTGTAAGGAAGCCACCTTTTTCATGTATATTAAGTACAAACTTAAAATTAGAGTTCATGTTGTATTTTTAAAATGTATGTAAAGTCTTAAGTAAGAAGAGTAGGATTAAACTTGATTTTATTGAAATTAACTATTTTAATGTGGACTTACTCTTCTCCATTGGTCAGGCCTTTTCGTTGTTATCCCTGCGACTACATTTTACAATAAATCTGCCTGGTACAGACTTCCATACTTCTCGTGTGATTCTAGCACCTTACTAAAAAGCAGCCCAACGCTATATCGCGGTGGAACACCGCAAACTCCACCATTAATTCCATTTGCCTCTCCGATACTCTTCGTGCAGGCATCTTAAATAGATATGAAACATAATATTAATTGCCTTTCTTTGAATTTGTAGCTACGTGGGTAAAATATGTAATATAAATAAACTAAACATCATCTACTTACATTTTCGCAATTAATACAAAAACTAAGTAAGTACTAAAAGTCAATATCACTATTTGAAAACTTTGTTTCACTAACACAACATTCGAAAACAATAAAGAATACTGAAGGAAATTACCTGCGCCACAAACAACAACATTTGAAGTACGTCATTGTCAAGCGTATAAACCTCATAAAACAAAATGTTAATAACGTCAAAGTATTATAACGCTCAAATGGGATTTCTCTACCTAACCGTATAATAGTCGATAAAAAATAGAGATGTGAAGTGGCTTTTTGAAGAGCACTGTCCCGAACACGTTAATCACCGTAACTTGATATCCACCGATTGTGTTACGCAATACCAATGTAATAAAATTCTCAGTTGTCATCAAAGTTCGGTGTACAACCAAAGCTTGATAGTCATCGTCACTGGCAAAGATAGGCAATAGGCCTACTGATGCAGGCTCTACATCTACGAATAACGGATCTTCAAAGAAATCAACTTAACTGGAGAAAGTGATCCAAATTTTCTTCAAAATGACTTACCCAATTTATTGATAGACGTGCCCGAAGAGATTCCCGACACATATTGGCTTCAAAATGAAGGCTGTCTAGAACACTATGCTGTTGCATTATGTGCATACTTGACGAAACCTACCCTAACAGGTAGGTAGGCCGCCTAAACCTAAACGCTTTGGACTTTTTTACTGGGGGTATTTTAAGGAAGAGTTTTACCGGCAACCAGTAACTTCATTAGAAGATCTACGAGCACGTGTTCAGGCCGCTGCAATCGACGACACGCGCGATTTTTTGGAGATCCTTTATTCGTAGTTGTAGAGCCTGCATCAGGATGGGGACATACAATTTGAACAGTTGCTCTCAATTATTCCAATGTGTTTGCAATTAATATCAATGGAGAATGTTACTAGGTATGCCAAATCGCTTGAAATTTTGTCTCAGTAAAGCCTGTATCCATACAAATACACTAGTTTTTGTTGTAATAAAAAATACCCAGTAGTTTTGACTTTATAGGCATTTAAAGTTTCGAAAAATATCGAGTCCCGCTAACAGTCACGTGACCGCTTGTGACGTATTACCACAACGCGCCAGCGGTGGCGCATATAGCTGGCGCAGTATTTTATTTTATTTTTTTATTTATTTAACATTTAATGTATTATTTTTTGTGTTTTCGGTCGCGTTTTAGTAAATATAAATATTATTCGTTATTATACGTTAATAGTAAATATTATTCTAATAATAAATTGGATATAGGATTCGAAAAAAGGTAATCGTGTAATCTATCTATAAATAGATAAATTAATGGCTGCGCATTATTTATCAAGAAATAGTGATTTTGTTGCCGCCGAAATGTTTGATATGTTAACCATACAAAATAACCAATATAATAAAAATACTAATGGAAGAATGCAAGTCCAATAGTAGAAGTAGGTACCTACCTACCTATCATTTTTTTTTTACGTTAAAGACAACAAATCATGTATCATAGTTTTGTAGCTATAGGTAGGTACGTCCTTCTAATATTATAAATGTGAAAGTTTGTGAGTATGAATGTTTGTTACTCTTACACGTAAAAACTACTGCCCCCCAAGTCAAGTGGCAAGTGATATTTGCGATAGCGAGTGAATAGAAAAAATATGTATGAAACTGTCAAATTGCAAGCTTGTCAAAAATGACAGTTTCATACAAATTTATTCTATTCACTTGCTATCGCAAATATCACTTGCCACTTGACTTGGGGGGCTGGACGGATTTGGATGAAACTTTGCAGTACACATCAGAATAACACATAGGGTACTTTTTACCGCGGGAAAACTTCTCATTCCCACGGAAACCGACTTCTACGCGAACGGAGTCGCGGGCGGCCACTAGTATGTATACAAAGATACCGCTCTTCTAAGTAAATTTAAATAAATACATGCATTGATTTAGTAATAACTAGCTTTAGTTAGCAGCTTCGCCCGCGTTTCCCTCGGGAACTGTACATTTTCCCAGGATTAAAAGAAGCCTATGGATTATTTCAGTCTTCGTCTAGATCCGTTCAGTACTTTTTGTGTGAAAGATAACAAACACAAACACAATCTTCCGCGTTTATTATATTACTAGGAAGTAGGATACCTATACGATCTACCTAAATGTAGTTGAACGTTACAGATGCACTTTACCTTTACTATTTTATTTAAGTAATTTAATTTATTTTTTATTGCAAATGTAGATGATATGAACTAAACCTTTTTTATTTATTTGTATTTTTACTAACAAATTGTTTAATGGTATTGGTTATGTTCAAGTTAAAAGATTTGGTGATGTATGTATGTATCCTTTGAAACTGTAAAAAACAACTTTTCCGGCGAATTGATAGTTGTATTTTTACATTTAGGCACAACACATGATTTCCTAGCAGTTGGATTAGACATTTTTAAAAGTATTTAGGTTTGTAGCAATATACTAAATACATACAATAACTGGAGCTCACACACACAATCATTATCAACGCACGGACTCGGCTACGCACACAGCGACAACCCGAAGTATCCCTACTCCGTCTACGTCACCGAGCGCCGGCTATATAAACGGGCCGCCCGGCCTTCTAAATTCATTCTGTAGCTAGCAGCGACTGAGAGAGATAGCCACGCAGTCCTCTCCAAGCTGAAAGTATATAGATCCTCCTGTTCGATAGCTACGCAGTCTTCAGGAGTGATCTTAGATAGGGAGATGTTAAACAGAGATAGCCACGCAGTCCTGTTTAGCTCTCATGTAGGGTTAAGTAAATAATAGTGAAGAGAAGTTAATATATCTGTACTGTAACTGTATGTACCTACTGCTGCATCTGTATGAATGTACCTGTACCCAAACAGTAATAAACGATAAATACTTCTAAGGGGCCTTATTAATTATTCACCACTAGCAACCCTACAGGTTTAATTTAGACGACAAGTGCGCGCGACCGCGAGCGTACTGAGTGAGCCAGACCGAGCCAGTTGTGGTGTGACGTCACACCGCCACCGGCAGCCCGCGTCGTGCGGTAGCAACTTATTTTACTTATAAATCGAAAACTAATTGACGCATCGAAATAATTCTTTCACCAGTATTTTTTATTTTTGACAGAGAATATGAAGAGATAATAATCAAAATTTGTTAACATTCTCCATTGAAAATCATATTTCTTTAGTTTTATTGTATTTTTTTAATTTTGCTAGAACTAAATAATTATCTCATTTTACACACTAATACCATTAGTTCAATATTTTATTATTACAATAACGACATATTACATCTTTTTAAAAACGTTATTAAACCAGGAATATTTTGAAATCATTGGCCACTGTTGCTTTCGTATTATTTTTTTACACCAGAGCTGTTCAAAGTTCCGCATCAAAAGTATTTCTTCAGAAATTTTACACAAATCAAAAGTTTTACATTATTTTTTGAGAAAAATACTTTAGTTAGCTATTTTTTTTGGTAGTTATTCACTGATGCGGTTAATATTAATTATTTTAGCACAGAAATAATGATGGTATTAAGTGATTTGCCCTCGTTACGAGTAAAAATATGAACACAGTCAAAAAAATATGAAGTTTTTTTTTAAAGCGCCATATTTCTAGCAGTGTAAGTGCTTATTAGGTTTATAAAAAAAATATCGATTTAATATTTCAATATGTGAAACCGATATAACTCGATACAGAATATCCAATATTTAGAATGGTATCGTTCTTTGGGTTCGTCGTTCAATCATTCATTCATGGTTGTTGCTGGCGGGAACCATTCAAATAAGTGGACGCGATTTTTCTCCTTTTTAAGTGAAAACTAATAAATATCAATAGTTTGATTAAAAAGTGTTTCAAAACTACGGAATGGAGGCCGGCGAAGATCCGGGGCCTCCAGATCAACCCCCTCGGAAGAGGAGTTTCAGAGCGGTAGATGCCAGCAGCAGCGGCGGGAGCGATGGTAATATAAAACCATTTACTAAACCTAACTACATCAGACTTTTCCCTGAAAATGGGTCAGTAAACGAATATAAAGTATTCATACAAAGTACAAATGGAGAAAAACTGGGTAACAAAAGCCCAATATATTTCAATAAGTTATTCTCGAAAGATGTCAAAGGCGTAACAAGCGTAACTAGAATTAATGCTAACAAAATAGCTATCTTCTTCAAGCAAGCCATTACTGCCAATAATTTTATATTAAATACTACATTCCTAGAAGCCAACAATATTAAGGCTTTCATACCAGCTAAACAAATTGAGCGTACCGGTATCATAAGGTTTGTCCCTACTAATATTTCTACCATGGATTTGTACTACAAACTCACATCGCAGTATGAAGTTATCTCAGTGCGAAGATTCTTTAAGAAAGTAGGACAAGAAAAAATACCCTTACAGACAGTCAGCCTCACCTTTTTATCCAACACCTTACCCGACACCGTCCAATATGATCTATTCTCATATAGAGTTTTTGAGTATATACCACCTCTACAGCAATGTTTTAAGTGTTTTAAATTCAATCACTCTGCAAAAATATGTAACAATAAGCAGAAATGCTCAATTTGTGCAGGAGATCATTCATATAAAGATTGTGATAAACCAAATGAAATTTCATGTATTAATTGTAATGGCCCTCACTTAGCAATCTCAAAATCTTGCCCTATTAAAATGAAAAAACTGATGGAGAAAAAGTCCAAAATTTCTTACTCCAGTGTAGTAAATACAAAATCCGTTACGGAATTTCCTCCTCTACCTAGCAAACCCCAGAAAAAACTACCTGTTAATAACACAAATTCCATTACTACTAATACTGTAAATAATGTTGTAAATAAAACAAAAGTTGATTTTCAACAAAATACAAAACAATCAAATATTTTAGATATTATTAATAATAAGGATATTATAGGCGCATTAGTAAAGACTTTGGTTGAGTTAGGAAATAAAACTGATGATGTTCAAATTAATCATGCATTTATTCAAGATACATTATTGAAAAATCTCAATGGCTAATAACAATCCATTTGATTCTCAGTTACGAATTGTACAATTTAATATTCATGGTCTTACTTATGACAAAAAACCACTTTTAATTGATTTTCTTAATAGATATAATATTGATGTTTGCTTATTAAATGAAACACATCTTAAAAATAATACGACTTTCAACATAAAGGGGTTCAATATGTACAGTAGAAGTTCAGAAAATAAAAATGGAGGAGTTGCCATCATTATTAAAAATTCTATAAAACATAATCTAATTCAGACTCGGTTTTATCAAGATATTCAAAACATTGCAATTACCACTAAAACCTCTAGAGGTCCAATAACAATTTCTTGTGTATACTGTCCACCATCTAGTAATCACATCAGGACACATGTCTTTACCAATTTAATTAATGGTTTACCTAAACCTCTTCTAATATCTGGCGATTTCAACGCTCATCATACAGCCTTTGGTTGCACTACTACCAAGTCTAGAGGTAATGACCTCTATGAAATTATAGAAAATGAAGGTATGTACATACTTAATGATGGCAGTTCCACTACATGCCCTTTTCAATATAATTATACCCCATCAGCTATAGATATAACATTTGTAAGCCCTATGTTAGCTCCACTTTGTCAGTGGAGTGTACATAATGACCCTTTTGGCAGTGATCATTTCCCTACTATTACTACATTGAATATCAGTGCTGAAACATATATTTTTAACATGCCATTTGATAAATTTCTTTATAAAAAAGCTAACTGGTCACAGTATTATGAACTTTCCAAAACAACATTTAATAATATTTATATTGACAACAGTAATCCCATTCTAGCCTACAATATTTTTTGTGAAAAACTCAATGAGCTTAAAGATAACTGTATTCCAAAACTTTCTAAATCAACTGCATTTAAAAGTAAACCTCCTGTTCCCTGGTGGAATGATAAATGCAAGGAAGCTGTAACTAAAGCTTATGAAGCTCTAAAACTTTATAGAAAAGAACCTACAGTAGAAAATTTTATTAACTACAAAAAACTAGTTGCATGTAAAAAACGGATTATTTCAGAAGAAAAGAAATCTAGTTGGCGTAGACTATGTTCATCTTTTAACAGATTAACTCCTTCTACTGTAATTTGGAATTTTATCAAAAGGTTCAGTGGTAGCTACTCTAGACAACAAACAAAAGATGATTCTTTCATAGAACCCTTTTTATCAAAACTAAGCAAAGCGGGTTGTACTTTATCTGCAGATGATTTACAAAGTTCATTTGATTCAAATAATGAATTAGATACATCTGATAGCCTCTTAAAACCATTTACATGGAATGAGTTCACTATAAGTCTTAAAACTAGGAAAGATACTATGCCAGGCCTTGATGATTTTCCTTATATTCTAATTAAGAAAATGCACAGAAATGGACAACAATTGTTGCTAGATATTTTTAATAGTCTTTGGATTCATAATATCATCCCCGAATCTTGGAATACCCAATGTGTAGTTCCAGTTTTGAAACCAAATAAAAACTCAGATGACCCAGACTCATATCGTCCAATATCATTATCTTCCTGTATTGGTAAAATATTTGAAACAATGATAAAATTCCGACTGGATTGGTTTGCAGAAACTCATAATTTGATTCCATCCACTCAATTTGGTTTTCGTCGAGGTAGAAGCTGTAGTGACAGTTTTCTTTCCTTAATATCTGATCTGAAACAGGCAAAACAGTCAAATTTAAATGCTGTATGTGCATTCCTAGATGTCCAAGGCGCTTTTGATAACGTACAACCAACTACTCTGATTAAAGTACTAATTCAATTAAAAATACCTGGAAAATTATGCCAATGGCTCTACAATTTCCTGACTAATAGAAAATTGTTTGTTAAATTCAATAACATCTTACATGGGCCTAAAAATGTTTCAAAAGGCACAATGCAAGGCAGCATCTTATCGCCTTTATTGTACAGCTTATTTGTTAGTCATATATTAAACTTTGTAAATACTAAAAATGTAAATATTCTGCAGTTCGCAGATGATATTGTTGTATATAGCGTAAATAAAAATTTAACCACAGCAAAAGAACATATTAACATAGCTCTTGATAGTATTCATAGTTATTATAAATTTAAACTTAATTTAGACATTAACCCAGATAAAAGCTCAGTATTGATCATCAGTAATAGTTATGCTAATAAAAACATCACATTTAACAACCAACCAATCAAAGTAGTTCAGCATCATAAATTCCTTGGAGTAATTATAGATGACAAATTGTCATTCCTACCACACATTAAGTACATTTCAGAAAATGCTCTCAAGAAATTAAATATAATGAGATGCTTAGCTGGTCTTTCATGGGGCTCTGATCCAGTGGTACTTAGTACTTTATATAAAACGCTAGTAAGATCAAATTTTGATTATAGTTTTCTTGCTTATATGGAATGCACCCAACATTTAGATAAATTGGACAAAATTCAAAATAAATGTCTAAGGTTAATATCAGGAGCTATGTGTTCTACACCTATTAGATCTATGGAAGTTGAAACAAATATTATGCCTTTAGTACTCAGGCGAATAGAACTAGCCCAAAGATATTGTCTAAAGTTAATAACTTCAAGGAATCAATTTATTATAAATAAAATAATTAAATCCAGCAGTCCCCCTATAATAGAGTTAACTAATGGAACTGATTTATTACTAGGAATGAGTCCGTCTCTCCAAGATATATTAAATTTTACATAGGGCAGGTGACCCGGTTTTGGCCACTTTAAGGATTTTCTCGACTTTCAGGCTTTCTTAATTTATGGTTTTTGTTATTACGAACATATTTCTTGCAAAAAGTCATTAAACATATATTAACCTTGCCTAAGAAAAGCCTTTTTTTAAAGAACATCAAATAGAAAAATAATTCTATAAAAATAAAAAAATAAAGGCAGTATGTGCCATTTTTGGCCAGATTGACGCCATTTCTGGCCATGGTCGTGTGCCAGTTCTGGCCATCAAAAAATAAAATCTGATGAATTCAAAGTAATCAAAATTAATTAATTAAATTGCGCATTTTTTGCCTCAAATCAGGATATCTTGCCGTAAATCCGTCAAATCACGATCCTGAAGGTCTATTATTTTAAAAAGGAGTGGTAATTTGGCCCTTTACTACATTTTTTTTTGACAGATACTTTATTATTAGAAAACCCAGCACGAGCGCAGTCTTTGATCCATACGACAAGTTCATTCTCTATTTCATTTCCAGGAACTGCCTTTTTTTCTTTTTTTTTGTTGATCAGGAAAATGCCTACGCTTACCCGCCCCTCCAGGGAAAGGAGACGGGCTATGTCGGACTCGCACCGACTAAAAACCTGGAGTTGTCCTTCTGGCCGTCGTATAGTGGCGGGGACACGAGAATAGTCCTGTTAAGGCCCTCGCTGCGAACCCGCCGACGGCTGGCCACCGAGGCAGCCCCCTCAAGCTTGGAGGGGACAAACCGCGGCGCCCCTGCCCCCTCACGTTCCCTTGGTTAGCCACCGATCTAGCCCTGTGTCGGTGGCCTGGGAACCACCCCAGGGTCTTTGGCCGTCGCCGCCGACCCGGGACCTCACCGGCTGGAGTCACCGACACGCCACACGCCCCTCCGGGCGTTTCAACAGGCTGGGCTTACGCCCAGCTGCAGCAGTCCCCCTCTCGTGGGCCGGACTGCTTCACGACCGGCCCCGGTGTGGGATTTCGCCATCCCGCAACAATGAACCCTAATAGGAACACGGTTGTGGGACGCACAGGGTGCACCGGGCCGAACCCCTTTCCTTCCCTGTGGAACACAAGTATTCCAGGGAGCAGGAAAGAGGACGGCCGCACGAAGGGGTATCCCACGCGCACTCCAAGAACTGCCTGGGGTCCTACATGTTCAAGAGTTTTAGATGCTTTTCCTGAAATTTTATGTCGCAAAGTCGTTCCAGGTACATTAAAATCTCTATTAACAGTGGAAACGGGCATCCCATTCTTAATTGCGTTCAACGCTAAAGTTATTTTATGTGTAAGTAGGTACTGGATTTTTTTTTTCACGGCTTCTTTTTTGTCACTATTTGATTTTGGTTGAGGCATTTTATTGTAACTCTGAAAATAAAACATACACTTACGTTGGTACGTAAAGCCAAGTAAAAAAACCTCGATAAAATATAAATGGCCAGAAGTGGGGTATCTATGTACACCACTTTTGGCCAGCCACGTGGCCAAAGATGGAGAAATACATGATTTTGACTCCATTAGTGGCCACCTGCTCATAACCTCGCTTCATAAACATATGGCGACAAAATAACTTTAGTTCTACTTAGACAATATATTCTTCAAGTAGTATTAACATAAAAATCCATAAAATAGCCAAAGATTTAAAAAATAAAAAATTATTAGTCACCCGCTCGCCTTAGCCATTTTACTAAGATCTTAACAATTTCGCGCTCACCTAATAAGAATGGCTTGTTGCATCGAAGTCAAGCTTGACACATCAGAGCTATCAACGGTATCAGTGCTACCAATATTCAATATTCTAAATAATATAAACCATAGATTAATAAATTTGTTTTTGCCTAAGTTATAATTATTTGAAACCCCAAATGGCCACAAAGGGGTCGGTGGCCACAACCGGGTCACCTGCCAATAGTTTTAAAAATATATTCTTCAATTTCAATCACTGGCCATGTTATTCAGGTACCTATACAAGTAAAAGTATAGATGTTAAGACTTCTACTGAACGCAATATCCTATGTAATGAGGACATGTTAGAATATAAAAATGAAATTTCTGATCATTATATATTATATACAGATGGTAGCAAAACTGAGCTACATGTAAGAAGTGGGTTCTATGACCCTTCTTCTGATTTCCGACAATGTTTCAATTTAGACCTCCATTGCTCTATTTTCACTGCTGAAGCATATGCTGTCTTTCGGGCTTTACAGTATATTAAACAAATTAAAAACTTTAAGAGATTCATAATATTTACAGATTCAATGAGTTTGGTTGATTGTCTCTCTAATTCGCAAATTGTATATAAGCTAAATTATATTATATTTATGATAAGAGAATTAATTTACTATTTCCAAATGTTAAAAGTAGAAGTTGTTTTAAAATGGATTCCATCTCATAGGAATATAACTGGGAACATGGATGAAGAAGTAAAAGGATACAAAATAGCGTATACTTTTTTTTAGTTCTAAAACTTTCGATAGATGACATTACTAGTCTCAAAACACAAATTTGTATATTTTAACAAATTTTAGTTATAATACACCCGCTAGATGGCGTTGTAGTAAAACTATTTTGCTTTACACATTAAAATATTAAATCAATTGTTTATTTAAGACCAATAAATGTCGATTTAAACCAAAAATTATAAATACAAAAAAATCTGGGCCAAAAGTGCCCAGCATTGCCCTGTTAAACCGTTTGTGCACAAAAATCTATAATTAAAATAATAAATTAAAAAAATATTTTGAACTTCAAGGAACTTCAGGAATATTTTGAGTTAATAAAGGTTTATAATTAATTATTGTGTTGATTTTATGCGTCATTATTTATTTCCGTTGCCTTAGTGATGGGTATCTATGAACAGACCGATATCAATAGTGAAATCGATTTCCAATTTTAAAGTTACCTAATTTTAATATTATGGGCAAATATAATATATTTCGTTAAGCTAAGAATTATCTTCACGGAGATATAAAGGTTTTTGTACAGTCGTTGACTCGCACGTTAAAGAGCAAAGTGATCAAGCCGACGCAGTTATGCTCTTCATTCATTTGGACTATCTAAAACAGCGACTGGTATTTGCATTGGCTTACGTTTTTTTTTTTAATTTTCTCCAGCAGCTTTTACCCAACTGGATATTTTTCAGCATGTTTATAATCTGCCGTGAGTTTATCTGCAGTTTTTAGGGTGTTCTAGAAATATATTCTAAGTATATCACATATTTTGCCTATAAAACGTATCAAATCGATAACAAGACAAACGATGTTCATAATCTAATCGTTTTGTTGAAATATAATCCTTTTTCAAGCCCTTCGTGTCACCAAAACTGGCATCTGTCTGTCATTGAAGTCTTCTCGTTGCGTTTGCTTTCGATGTTGTTATTGTGCGATTTTTCTGTGATTTGTGATAATTACAGCTATTATCCGCTTACTCTCACGGACGATAAATACGATTTCAATTACAAGCTTTATTTTGCACTTTATTTTTTTTTGACTTTTCCTTAAAAATGCTTTGCATCAACTGCAGTATAGCAATCAGTCGTCTGTTATTGTTCCTGCTTCCTTTGTATGGAAATATATGTCCAGCATTATATAGATTATTAATTACAGAAGCAGCTGAAAATGAAAGGTTGAGTCGCCGCTCAATGGTTTGTAACAAGACCTCGGCACTAAACTCTTAACAATGATGATCCAATATTACCAGTTATTTTATCATAGCATAATCACCTAGTAAGTTGAATTAATAACTATTGACCCATATTTAACATATTTTTTGGTTGAAGATTAGTTATTTATTTTATGTTTCAGCGTGGTAGTGTGTTGTATTATGCATGTTATACTTGTTGGACGAGTGCTCGAAGGTTTTTGGCTCGCAGTGCTACTCCTAACAATGAATTACCAATACCACCTCCATTGCATGTGGTTTTACCTGTAACAACTCACCGCCTGTGCAAAATAATATTAATCTGCCGCACTACAAGCGTGCTTCACTTCTGTTCACTGCATATTTGAAACTTGCACTACCTAATCAGTTATTACATCTTGTAGTACCTATGCCTTTACAAAATAATGATGCTGCAAGAGTTCAACGGATCTTATTTGCACTACTGAATTTTTACACAACTCAGAATATACCTATACAATTTCAAAAAATATCAAAAACAGAACAGTAAAAGCCGTCGAGGGCCCTGAGGGAATAGTCACGATTGAAAAACCGCCTATATCACAACATGCAATTGTATTGATGTGAATCAGGGAAGTCTAGATGTGTTAACAGGAATATTAGTTTAAGATTTACTTTATTTATAAAAAGATACTTATTAAAAATGGCAACAACATTTGTTTCTTTTTTGCTAGAATCTGTAACACAATATTGGAAGAAAAAATATTGTCATGATTTAGGCTCTGACTGGCTAGCCCGTGCTTCAACGGCCATTTAGTTAATGCGATGTGCCATGACATGCAACGACGATATGATTGCAATGGATTAAAATACCTCCCTCCTATCACGTATAAGTTAGTATAACAGGTGTATCTACTGCTATCTAACTAAATGGATTCAATTTAGGACAGCCGCTTTTTAATTCTAGCAGCATTGAGTACATAATGATACTACTGTTGTTATCAATTACCTATACTTGTAAGATTTAATCATTTTAAACATTATAAGATTCCTTATGAAAAGTGATATGTAGCAGAGCTGCAACATTGCTATGGATTTGTAAAAGGCCTTTTATTTTATGATGTCTGATTACAGTTAATTGTGAAGTTCCTTGAATCTGCAACTATGTTTTAAACAAACATCATAGTTTACAGTTTTCACAGGCAGAAACATTTAATTGTATATTTAAATGTTAAATAAGGCAGGCAGGCAATACAAACGGTCCGTCTTATTTATGATTTAAGTCGATTTTTTTTACTGGCATGAACAGAACTTGATAAAAGTGAAACTGACAAATTTCAGTCTACTTTTGCAAATGTCTACCGCCCGCAGTGTTCCCAACCTATAGTGAGGCCGTTTCCGTTTCTTTAAAATGTTTAATGATGTATTTTCGCTAAATTTATCAAAATATTATCGTATCCACTAAAATAGGGTCGAAAATGTAAGTATGAAAAAGTCTCCCAAATTAGTCAAAAATCTTCGTTCTATCTGCGTTAAATACTTATTTGATATCGTTCTAGGCATAAAATAATAGTAGGTACCTACGGTTGTGAACACTGGGCCGCCCGGCCGGCCAGCCATACGTTTTCTGAACCGATACAAATTTATAAACGCGTAATAGGTTTTTGTATACTTTAAATACCCACCGATTTTTACTAGACAATGATAATAGAATGAATGGTTATATACTTCAAAATAAGTATACCTAATGATTAAAATTGGGGAAGGCTAAGCTAAAAATAATACCAGACATCTTATTTTTTGAATGTGGTCTATTACAATTCCCAGAAAACTTAGCCAGGATAATCTAAATGTGACCATTTAACACATAGCATGTTAAACATACAGTGAATGTACATTTTTTTATGAATAGAAACGTTATCTATAACAAAATTGATATTTGATTATAAATAAATATTTCTACACAAAAGTAGGTACGGTAAGCTGCAAGAGTCCATAATATAGGTAGTTCACATAGTTGAAAAACATTATTGCATCCAGTGTTCATATTCACACACACTAACGTTAATAAACTACTATTTAATTACTTCTTTCTTAATATCAACCTTAACTCGACAGTTTTAAAGCTCAATATATTTTTATAAATTTTTGTGGTTGTTACAACATTTTCTTAAAAACGAAGATGTTTTTTTCGGATCTCCTACACTCTAACCGACACCATTCTCAACCTTAATTTGAGAGACTTAAGGTCCAGCACTATTCTATAAAATATTGTGGTTGTTGTTTTATCTATACTAATATTATAAAGCTGAAGAGTTTGTTTGTTTGTTTGTTTGTTTGTTTGTTTGAACGCGCTAATCTCAGGAACTACTGGTTCGAATTTAAAAATTATTTTTGTGTTGGATAGATCATTTATCGAGACAGGCTTTAGGCTATAAAACATCACGCTGCAACTATTAGGAGCGAAGAAATAATGGAAAATGGGAAAACACCGGGGAAAATTATTCATCCTTGAGGGCTTCCGTTGCGTGCGCTGCGAAAACGGTTCTAGAAACCAAAATTATATGTATGAAAGAATTAAGGGAACTTTTACCGCGGGAAAACTTCGCATTCCCACGGGAAACCGACTTCTACGCGAACGGAGTCGCGAGCGGCCACATTATTATATAGCCTAAAGCCTGCCTCGATTAATGGTCTATTCAACACAAAAAGAATTTTTAAACTCGATCCAGTGGTTCCTGAGATTAACGCGTTCAAACAAACAAACAAACTCTTAAGCTTTATAATATTATAGTATAGATTGAGTCACTAGTATATGATAAATAGCTTTCCGCCCTGCGTTTTCACGGTAAGGTAAATAGCTTTTCCCGTGGGAATGAGGCTATTTCCCGAAGTAAAGTTATCCTATTTTCTTCCCTGAGTGTCGAACTATCTCTATTCCAAAATCAAGACAATCGGTTCAACCGTTTTTACGTGAAGCGAACATACCAACAGACAGACTTACACATTTTCACATTTAAAATATTATATTTAGTAAGGATAGACATGAAAAAAATACCTAAAAGATGGCAAAAACCGCATTAAAATCCATTACGTGGTTTATCCACTTACCACGCTATCTCCTTAGCGGACAAACATAGGTACTTACAACAGACAAAATTGGATTTATACTATTATAATATAATGATTATATGCATTTCGATAATACGCATTCTGTCCTGCATACTTATATTAGCTTGCATACTTATTATAAAATTTAGAAATCAACTTTATCAATCTCAACATAGGCGAACCACAAAGTATGAAACAAATGATTCAATCATTGTAGGATTTGGTTATTTTCGTTTTACACTCAATGTTCAACATGTTTTCATAGTTAACTCGCATTTCAACTAATGTATTTAAAAATGTTAAGGTTGACAAAAGTAAATAAGTTGTTACAAATTATACCTACATTTATTGTCAATGTGTGTGTAATTTGTAGACCTTACATTCTATAATGGACTATACTATAGCATATAAGTACGTATAGATGTAGATGCGGCGACAAAGAAAAAGAAGCACTCGACAAAATCTAATTTTTAAACGTCACCTTTCAACTTTGTGCAGCTGATTGTTTTTTTTAATGGCATCACTGGAATTTCGTATGAAAATGTTTATTGTATTAGCGCCATCTAGTTAATTTCGATTTATTTTTTCTACAAAACTAAATTGACCTATTTTAATGACAAATTGCTAGCGCCATCTAACCTTATAAATTGAAATGTATAGCGCCATCTAGATTTATACTACTTTTTTTCATATACGCTACTTTGTATGGCTATTGTCTATCCTTTTACTCCTTCATCCATGCTGGGAATGAATTAGTAGATCATATTACGAGGACAGGTATAAATGAAATTGATTTGAGATGTAAGGTAAAGGTACCTTTCACGGATTGTTACGAAGGCATTAGAAGGAATGTGAAACAACTATGGGAAGACATGTGGAGGAAAGACATGGAAACTAAAGGCATATGGTATGGGACAGTACAGAAGAACTTACCTACTAAACCATGGTACGCTCACAGAAAATTCAAAGCTGCAACTAGACATTTTTTCACAACAATATGTAGATTACGCTTTGGTCACCATAGAACAAAAGCGGGTAGCACTCGCGACGACAAAACGCAATTTCTGTGCGCTCATTTGTTTTTATTTATTTTAAATAATTTTACAAGTTTTATATACTAATTAATGCATTGAATACTCGCGAAATTCACCTACACTCACTCTCACTTATTCTCCAATCACTGTTAATCACCACACTATAATAATACATCACAATGGAGGTCAGCGGCATGGAATCTTTGGGAAACTTCTTCGAGTCCCGCATGAGGGACTATGAGAACAAGCTACTCAACATCACTGGAGCTGCTTCTAACCCGGATGTTGCATCATTGTCCCAAGACTTCAATAATTTCAAATCTCTCGTTTGGCAAATGTTTTCCAGAATGAAGAAAGAATTTGAGGCCGTCACTTTCAGTTTGGACAAACATGAAATGACTTTGAGAAGAAAAGTGCTGCTCTTCCATGGTGTAGCTGAAAAGTCAAACGAAAAGTTACAGGAGGTTATTCACAAGATTATACAAGATCAGATGAAGCTAAAAGATGTAGGTAAATCTACCTTGCAGGTTTGCCACCGTCTCGGTTCTTCCAAAAACAAGACTAGGCCTGTGCTTGTTCGCTTCTATAATATAGAAGACAGACATCATGTGTGGCATAACAAGACTGAACTCAAAGGATCAGGTATCACCATCTCTGAGTTCCTGACAAAGGTGAGGCATAGTATTTTTACAACAGCCCGTGAGCGTTTCGGAATTAGAAATTGCTGGTCTGCGGATGGTAAGATTGTCATTAACCTCCCTGACAAAACCCGCACTAAGATCGAAACTAAAACTGCTCTAGAAGAACTGCTAGTGAAATTTCCTTGTTCCGCCGACAATAGCCAGCCAACTACTGATCAAGCTCATACTGGGTCAAATCCAAAGACCACCAGTCCACCAAAAAGAACTCGACGTCGGCATTAGGTATACGTTACATTTAAAAAGTACTGTTCATATTGTAGGTACTTGTATTACTTTTTATTATTTAATTTTACATTAACCTACAATTTGTTATTATTTTTTTGTTTACTGTTTGCTTCTGTAGGTACTGTACTGACGTCAGACGTCTTGATCCGTTGTCATTTGTCATTGTCAAAAGTCAACATGGCATTGTTGTTGACATTTGTGTAAGACTTTCATGCTGCGGTTCAGAATCTGCCATCTACGCTATTTGCGTGCAAACAGTTGGTTCAGAAATCGTAAATAGCGTGCTGGTGGTGGTTCTGAACTTTAGTTACCTATTTTCTTTTCTTTTTATTGTTTTCAATCTTAATCATAATCCTTTTTTGTTTTGTTTCTAATCTATACAAAAGTGTAAAGGTGAGTTTTGCAGCACAGTCAGTATTTTAAAAAGTATTTATATATTATAATATTTTTATAAAAGTATTTTATAGTTATGGATATCATAGATAACTTCGATGAAAGTTTCTTCTCTTGCTCGTCTTCTAGTCACAGCTTTGTCAGTGCTGAGAGTACATCTTCTCCACCCCGGTCTTTAAATGACCAGCTCTCTTCTATCTTTACCTCTTATCCTCATAATTTTAATTTAGCCCACATTAATGCCCAAAGTGTTCCCGGTCATTACTCGGATCTTCTAGCATCCTGTAGCAGCTTACCACTTGACGCTCTCCTGATTTCAGAGTCATTCCTCAAACCCTCCCTACCTTCTACCCAGTTTCCTCTCCCAGGGTATGTACTTATACGCAACGACAGAATTGGCAAGGGTTGTGGTGGGGTTGCTATTTATCTTCGCGCAGAAATACCATTTCAAATTATAAGTTCCTCTCCTTCACCTTACTCTGGATCTGCCGAACATTTAGCAATCGAAGTCACCCTTAATCACACAAAGGTGCTTTTAATGGTTTTTTACAGTCCGAATCTCACAATAGATTATTTCAACACTTTTGAGAATATATTGAACGATTTGTGTCCTCAATATAAGCACATTTGTGTGATGGGCGATTTTAACACCTGCTTGCTGAAAAATGACACCCGTTCCCTAAAATTACATTCTCTCGTTTCCTCATTAAATCTCAGCATCCTACCACTTTCTGCTACCCACCAGTCCCCCAATAACCCTCCTTCCCTACTTGATCTTATGATCGTTTCCTCACCCAACAATGTTGTCTGTCATGGGCAACTTCCTGCACCTTTTTCCTATCATGACCTTGTGTTTATGTCCTACCGTGTTCGTCCACCTAAACGTAGACCTGTAACTATGTTATTACGTAGCTACAAGGGTATAAATTTGGAGGTCTTGGGGCGTGACGCAGCCAATATTGATTGGGTTTCCGTGTACGATTCTGACAACATTGACGATAAGGTGCATTATCTCACGAAATTGATTATTGACCTATATGACATTCATGCACCACTCAAGCGTGTCAAAATTCGTCACAATCCAGCACCTTGGCTCTCGGAATCCATAAAAGAGCTAATGGCTTCCAGAGACAAAGCTAAAAGTAGATATAAGCGAAGTCCCACTGAGCTAAACCTAGTTACCTACAAAACACTGCGTACGCGTTGCACTCGCATGTGTCGTGATGCGAAGAGGCGACATTTCCATGAAGCCTTAAATAACCGAAGTTCATCTGAGGTTTGGAGCTTCCTTAAATCCGTTGGCGTTGGAAAGTGCTCTTCAATGTCGGTCAAGGATCTTGATCTAGACACCATGAATAGGCATTTCTCCTTGCCCCCATTCATACTCGACCCTTCCATCAAGACCAAAACCTTAGATGAGCTTTCAAAAATGCATTCTTCCCATAGCTCCTTCAATTTCTCTGAGACTTCTGAGATGGACGTCAAAAAAGCAGTGCTGGCAATTAGTTCTGCAGCCACTGGTCATGATCAATTGTGTTCAAGAATGATAACCCTAATCCTACCTGTGTTGCTTCCAGTCCTTACCCATGTTTTAAATTTTTCGATTTCCTCCTCAACATTTCCATCGGCCTGGAAGTTTGCTCATATCATTCCATTACCAAAAGTAACCAATCCCACATCCCCTACAAATTACCGTCCTATATCCATCTTACCATTCCTGTCGAAAGTTTTTGAGCACATTGTTCATGGCCAATTTTCTGCATTTCTGTATTCCAACAATCATCTTAGCCCGTATCAGTCTGGTTTTCGTCCTGGCCACAGTACAGTTTCCACCTTAATCAACGTCACTGACGACATTCGCTGGGCTATGGAGGAAAAACAATTAACTTTGCTGGTGTTGTTGGACTTCAGCAATGCTTTTAATTCTGTGGATTTTGACGTCCTTCTCGGCATCCTCAAATCTATGAACGTCTCACTTCCCGCCCTTTCCTGGTTCGATTCATATCTTCGTGGCCGCTCTCAGCGGGTTCGCATTAATGAGAATTTATCTGATTGGTGTGATCTCGTTGCAGGTGTGCCACAGGGCGGAGTGCTCTCTCCTTTGCTTTTTTCCATCTTCATCAACTCTGTGACCCGAGTTATTTCCTCAAACTACCATTTATACGCTGATGACCTCCAAATTTATACCCATTTCCCTGCTTCCGACATCCATTTCGCTATTTCCTTTATTAATGAGAACCTCAGTCGAATTGTTGCTTGGGCCGAGTCATTTGGTCTACTATTAAACCCTGGTAAAAGTCAGGCAATTATAATAGGTAGTAAATACTTCCAAAGCCGACTTGACTATGCAACGCTTCCACGAGTCGTTCTAGATGGAACTCCAATTGCTCCTACTGATTCTGTCAAAAACCTGGGTGTCCATCTTGACTCAAGCCTTAGCTGGAATAGCCAAGTTAATGAAATAAGCCGCAAGGTACATTTTTCATTCCATACCCTTAAATCCCTACAGTCTTTCCTTCCCATTAAAACAAAAGTAATCCTAGCCTTGACTCTAATACAGCCTATCATCGATTACGCCGATGCTTGCTACTTGGATGCTACGGAAGATATTCTTTGTAAACTGGAGCGTTTGCAAAATCTGTGTATTAGGTTCATATTTGATTTAAGGAAATATGACCACGTGTCCCAGTTTCGCAAAGATCTACACTGGCTCCCGATCCGCTACCGTAGGAACACGCGCATCCTATGTCTCCTTCACAATGTCCTTCACAATCCCAATTCCCCATCCTATTTGCGGCAGCGCTTTTCCTTTGAACATCCTGAAGACGCTGTCTGCAGAGCACACAAAAAATCCCTCCTATCCACACCCAAACACTCCACTGACTTCTTCTCGTACTCTTTCACTGTACATGCTGTTCGACTATGGAACTCACTTCCTTCAGATATTCGTGATTGTAAAACGATATCTTGTTTCAAGCGACGAGTAAGAGAATACTATTTGTCTTTAACATAATATATTTTGTATTCATTTAAGTATTATTGTTATTATTTTGTATTTAAATTTACTTAGGTGAAGATATGATGTCCATTGTATTATATGTAGTATATTATATGTTTAAATTTAGTTTGTTAATATATTTATTATATGTAGGTATGTATATAAGTATATTAAATATGTAGTATGTGTATGTAGTATATTTAAATATGTACAGAAGTTGCACTCTCCTCCTTTCAACCACTCCGATCTCAGGGCTGCTGGAAGAAATCCCTTTAAGGGATAAGCAGTACCCATTGTACTAGCATAATTTTAATTGTTATAGTTTTTAAGTTTCTTTGTATTTGTTTGTACATGAACTATAAATAAATAAATAAACACCTTTTCATCTTGCACGCCTAAAAATTATTTCATCAGCCAAGTGTAAATATTGTGACAGCGAGAAATGTGACATTGACCATCTTCTTTTCCAATGTAGCCATTTCGCAATTCAGAGAATAATTCTTGCAAGTGAAATTACTGAAATTGTACAAAATGATGACTCCCGCCGCTTGAATTTTATCTTACAAAATATAGACTGCTTCCTTCCGATATATAATTATATTGTACTTAAATACTTTTGAAAACTTATAAGAAAACATAGAAGAAGAAAACTACGAAAAGGCTTAAAGGACGAAGATTCCGGGCCTGTAAAATTGTTACAAAAAAAAAAAAAAAACATGGTTGTTCGTTGTTATTTGTTTACTTCAATCAAAGTTGTTGTTTTCATTGAAATTACATATTAAGAATAATTTAATAAAAGCAATCATGTTCTCGGAGCCACAGTTTATCACTCTGGTTAACAACTGTCTACTGCCGAAGCTTAGGCGTAATTTTGAAGAATATGATGATAAGGAGTGTTTTTCTAAGTATCAAAATGAGTTGGGCAGGAACATTGAAAGAGTATTGTGTATTATCAAAGATATAAACAGGGAAAAATTATCGCCAAATGCTTGGGCCTCGATTTTTATTTTGTTCAATGAGTTACTGACTTCAGGCCCGTGGAGTAATTATGACTCCATTAAGTTGGCCTTCAAGCTTCATGACCACTTTAATACATTAACTGATGTATCTTTAATGACACTTTTATCAAATAGTAAAAATGAAATTGACAAGCAAGAGGTATTTGATGCATGCATGATGAAGTTACATCTTAAATTAACATCAGAAGATTTTAAAATGTATCCTGCCCAGATTGAAACTTACTGTAAAATAATATCTAACTTAAAGGTAAACATTTATTGCATTTAAGGATCAGGCTTAAAGCAAGGATATATTTGCTATAGTACTGAAATTTATTATGAAAATTCTTTTAATTTCACAGGAATACAATGTAAATTCAGAGCCTTTAAACATCATGCCATTATCATTAATTTTGATTGACGATTATGTGCTGGAGAATGCACTAAATGGTCTTCAAAGTTTATTAATTATTTTAGATCTCTTGGTAAGTTATTTATACACCCAGGCATATTTAAAAATAATTTTAAGCTTTTATGGGATAGGTGGAAGATTTGCAAGGGTGCTTTTGTAAAGCAGAGAAAAGAAAATGGATAAATAAAATAAAAATTTGATTCTAGATGAATAATTAATATATTAGATCTTTTTATTTCAGAAAGAAGAGCACTTCAGAAATGGAAATTACTATGAAGTTATCTATGGCACACTGAAAAAAAGCTTCCATCAGAAAAACAAAGAAGTAACACAATTAATTTTGCAATGCTTTCTAAAATTATTACCAGTTCTACCTGCACACACTAAGGTTAATTCTAGATTGAATAAGATTATTTGTACCTGTTCTTTGATAAAAAAATATAATCATGTTTTGTTTTCCTGCTTCAGATGGAGAAATGTGATGATGTCTTAGCAAATCTTTTAGATGAACTCAGTCTAGAATCAAATTTATATAGAAAAGCTATATGCCTCAAATATTTTAAAAAGCTCATTCAAATAATTGGAGTGGACTGTGTTAAAAGGAAACAAAAAACCATTAGTGTTTTCTGTGATAACCTAGATGTATGTTCAAATGAAACTGTTGCCAACATCCTCCTAAAAGAAACTTTAGAGGTACATACCTCAATTTAGATACAAATTACTCTCAACTATACAGTGTAGTAGTAACTCAATTAAAATCATTTTTTTCCAGTGTATTGAAGAATGGATAAAATATAGTTGGTGTGCTTGGAGATTTCAATCAGATAAAAACCTATATATACATCTAATGAAGTTATTTATCACTTGCAAAGATGCTAATCATCTTTCTGTAATTAAAATACTCCTGAAAACTCTTTCAAAACTTTGTACAGTTGATGAGCAGATTAAAATGAAAAGTGACTACCATAAAATCCTAGAGCATGTGAAATCTGAAAATTTAATTAAAGATGATGTGACAAAGAAAAATGAAATCACAAGATTTGGAATGGAACTTAAAGAAATACAATAGAAATATAAAATTCGAATTTTAATTCCAAAGAATCCTATCTAGAATATCACAGATTTCCTCAATAGTAGGTCTGCTTTTCCTTTCATACTCTACACAACTTTTTGCCAACATGTATATATTTTGAACTTTCTCTATAGTCCAGTTTTGTACAGAAGGGTCTAATACATTTTTAATTTCATCATTTTTGCATTTCTCATTAACATAGTCCTTTAGACACACTGTTTCAGTTCTGCTGATTGCCCACATTGCTCTTAATCCAGTCAACAGCTCAAGTAGCACTACTCCATAAGCATAAATGTCTATTTTCTGGGAAATTGTTCCGTAAAATCCTTCCACTGCCATGTATCCCTGTGTGCCCAGTGGATGAGTCATTATAATTGTTGAATCTGATTGCTTGGCCAAACCAAAGTCACAAAGCTGAAACAATAAGAAATTACAGGTTAATAAAGCTATATACTATATGTAGACATCCAAGCCATAAGCACTAAAGTCAAAACTTGACTTGAATATCTAAATAAAGGTATATGTATATCTTAAATAATATATTCAAAGAAATTAAGTTACCTTTGGAATACAATCTCTAGTCAATAGAATATTGGCACTTTTTACATCTCCATGAACAAAATAGTTTTTAGCAGGTTTTTCCTGCTTTGGCACATTTGTTGGGAATACTTCATTTAGTAAATCATCTGGGTTTGTTGGTTTTTCAGATTTGTGTAAATATTTCAACCCTTCAGCAGTGCCTCTCATAATTTTGAATCGATGTGCTTCATTCAGAACCTTGGCCTTTAAGTTATGCTCCAGAGACCCTCCCTCAATGTATTGGCACACTATACACAAAGAGGGACCATCTTTTGAAAATCCCAAAATTGGTACAATGTTTTCATGTCTGAAACGTGCTAAGAATTTCACCTCAGCATTAAATAGCCTCATTGCTAATTCAGATTTGTGATCACTTATCACTTTGCTATTAACTTTTTTAACAGCCAACGCTCCATACTTAGAATGTACACCAGCAAAAACATCACCAAACCCACCTGACCCAATTTTTCCAGCCAGCCCCATCGGGTTTAAAACAGCTTTTTCAGCAAAATTGTTAGTTATGGATTCAAGTGTTTCATATTCAAAGTGGATTAAATTTTCATCATCAAGAATTGCTGTATCAATGTGTTGTGAAAAGGTTATGTTAGGTAAAGACATTTGGTATGGATCAGGAGAGACAGAGCTTTCTGTGTCGGGCAGGTTTGTAGCCTCAGTGGGCTTTGACTGTAAATCTGCTAGAGATGGTTCTGTTAACATATCACTTAACTTAGGTATATTAAAAGACTGTTCAGTATCACTTTGTGATTTCATTTGTTTAGTTGTGCGGTTGCAAATAGCTTGATTGTGACTTGTCATTTGTTTGTCTAAAGATATAAAGTTTTCATTTTTTATAGAATCCATGTCATTTAGTTTCTGTTCAATACTTTCATCATTCAGTAAAAGTGTTATGTTAGTGTTAATAGATGCTTCTGGTCCAACACTTGGCCTTTTTGGTGGACTTTCTAAAAAAATATTTAAGAAAAGTTTAAAAAAGTACATAACTCATTAAAAACTTAAGCACCAGAGGTTTTCTGCTACAATAAAGTCTTAGTATCAGTTAAAATCATTCGTGAGCAAAGGATTAAGTAAGTAATTTAGTAATAACAACCTTGAAGCAAAGCGGCTATTTCATCAGCAGCCCTATAGACCTTAGCTTTCGATATAATATCTTTCAGTGTGTTTAGTGTTGGTCGTATAGTTCCGGAAGTGCCCCATTCATCAAACAATATTTCTGAACACTTCCGGCTGCTGGACTTAGCATGGTCTTCTATCATCCTAAAAAATTATTATATTTTAGTGTCAAACAAGTACTTTTAAATACGTTTGTTATACCCTTTACAATATTTTTATTTACCTCATATGCTCACTGTTATACTTTGCTTCGAAAAGTTCACTTTGTGGATTTTTTGGTATGATTGCCATAACTTTTTTCCAGTCAGAATTAATTTCCAGAATATCAATAACATTGTATAGTGTACCAGTTGGTAATTTTCTAAGTTCGACATTTCTTAACGTAGCCATTTTAGAAGAGCAATTTGTAACTTCAAGAAAATTCTAAATAGGAATTAGGAAAACCCCATGAGACAACAAACAGGAAAAGTTGCAAAACAAACTCAAAGTGTCGTTGTCAAACTGACATATGGTTGGTGATGAAGGCCGCGTTCTGAATCAAATGCCAATTCAAACACAATGCGCGAGTATAACATACCTACATAGCATTCCGTAATGCTGAAAAGCGCCAACGGGCTCTAATGACACGCGTTACATTGATGCCTATACAGATACATACCATACCACTCTGAGTAGAAGCCAAAATCTAATGACCTTAGAGCATTTAACCAAAAAGGCTCTAAGCTAATGACTGATTCGTAGGTACAAAATATTTGAGTAATGATGAACAACTTGACATCAAGGCTAAACAGTAAAACACGTAACAAGGGTAATTAAATGAAAAGGCATTATTTTATAAAAACAAATACTTAAGTAAGTATCAAACTAAGTAAGTATGTAATTTTAATGGTCACGTACTTATGTTAAAAGAACATTGATAGGTAGGTACCCATAAGAAAACAAAATACTTATTTACAGATATCACAATACATAAAAATGCAAACAATAGGTAGTTACCTAATTTAATTTCGCTTAATAAGGTACCCGTTATCGCTGACAACTTCGGTGCCTGTGATTCCCTTTGCTTTGTCACTCGCAAGGAACAAAACTAAATCTGCTATTTCCTCTGGCTTCGATACTCTCTTCAGTGCTGTTACACTATCAAAATTTGCTAGGTCAAAGTTCAAAGGACTTTGAGCATTTTCAGCAAAGTCAGTAAGTACAGGTCCCGGGCTAACAATGTTTACTCTGACACCGTGCGCCGATAGCTCCAGGGCGCATCCCCTTGAGAAGTGATTTAAAGCGGCCTTGGAAGTGCAGTACGAAAGAAATTCTGGCATAAACGGAGTAGAGGTGGCGGCAACGCTGGAAATGTTTACGATGTTCCCTTTAGTCTTAACTAAATGTGGTGCCGCTAAAGCTGTAAGGTTGACGATAGCGCGTACGTTTGTAGCCATTATTTCATCGTAAGCGGAAACCAGATTTCCACCTAAAATAGTGCCACTACGTGAAAAACCTGCGTTGTTAACCAGGATATTGATTTTTCCGCGTTTTAATACCGTTTCGTCGATAATTTTCTTTGCTTGTTCATCGTTTGAGACATCAGCTCTTATGACAAGAGCTTGGTTGCCGATGACCTTGATTTCGCCGGCTACTTTGGCTAACTTTGTTTCGTTTCTTCCAACTATAACAACGTTAGCACCTTCCTTAGCAAAAAGTTTGGCTATTTCGGCACCAATGCCTGAACTTGCCCCGGTCACTATGACCACTTTATTTCCGAAACTCATTTTTTGGGAAACACAACAGAATGAGAAACAAATAACCAACTGACTAGATAATCGTCAATTTTTCTCACTTATATACATTCAAGTGCTTCGTCACTATTGACTTGCGGAAAAGAACCTACCTACTCGTAAAGACATCGTACTTACAAAATATCGTTAAAGTGCCTATCAAAGGCTTATCGTTACGTTAATGTAACATACAAGTAGATATTGACATAAACTTTAGAATAATGGGGGTTCTAATTTGTTTATTAACCCCACATTTACCTATCTAATCTAGTCATCACACCAAAGACTTCTTTCGTCAACCGATCGGGTAACGTTAACTCATAACGATAACGTGTCGATCTCGACAAATTAGCAATCAAGGGCCTGGTCAACAACAATTACACTTAAGAAGAACACACTCATGCATTTGCACAGTTTCAATATTAACATGCCCTTGACTTGACACTCTTCAACCATCTGCAAATAGGATGTAGGAAATGTAACTGCTTATTATGTTACAAAGTCGTGGGTCGCGACTGTCAGCCATGCTATTTTGTTTTTATAGTTCTATATAACTGAATTTCTACATAGTATAAACAAATTCGCTTTCTCTGTCCCTATGTCCCTATGTATGCTTAAATCTTAAAAACTACGCAACGGATTTTGATGCGGTTTATTTTAATAGATAGAGTGATTCAAGAAAAAGGTTTAAATGTAATTACATAGTACAGAGAAAGGAGTTTTACTCCGAATTTAACGCGTGCGAAGCCGCGCCGGTAAAGGCTAGTATGTTTATAAATTACTTGTCATCAAAGGTTTTAAAGTTTTCTCTCATTTGGAAACTGCATCTTAAAACAAAAAAATCTTAAAACAAAAAAAAACAGTACTCTTATATTTTTAATTATATATTATTTATTAAAAAAATGACCTAAGTAGCTAAAATTGCACATCATTCAGAAGTCTATTTTTTCCGTCGTAAATTGTAAAGGTAAATTCGCTACAACGTCTTTCAATTGATCTATATTTTGTTGTGCTGTCAGACGTCTCCATAATATCGGACATTCTGTGTTTTCGCATGCATCGAATTTTCGGTGTCCGCAACACGATTCACAAATCTGCAAAAAAAGGTTAAGGCGAAGATTTAATTAGTATCTTAAGGGTAGGTACTTGGTTATAAGAAATCCCAAAAAAATAATAAGTAAGTATCTCTTAAGTCTCCTTTGAGACTTTCTCTACGTAGCCGCTTGGATAAAGAAAGTCAAAAATGCGTTACTGCGAAAGAAACTCGGCACGCTAATATCGATCGTTATACCTATAGACTAAAGAGCGATTAGCTTTTCACCTGCAGCTTCGAAATCGTTAAGTTTATCAAGTATTTTACAAGATTCCATAATAACATCTTCCCATTGTAACACTCCCCACTCCGGTGTGAGCTACAGTAAGGGGTTAGACATTTTTTGTATGGAGCGTGGCATAGTCGCCCGCCTTTTTTTTTCATAATATCGTCGCAAGATAAAACATCTTGTATCGACGGGGGACATGGAGACAAAAAATGTAATGTAAACCGTCACGTTTGAAAAGACCCAAGCAAGAACATGTCTCCCGTCGATACATATAATTGTACGACACGATTTAAAATAAACAAAAGGCGGACGGGAATCATGCCAAAGTCTTTCAAACCCCTTTGCCGAATCCAGAACAGAAGGCGATGTATTCTTTTTAGATGTTTACGTTTTCAAAATTTGATGTTGACTTAAGCATTCCAATCTTCTCTTAAAATTTGTGTTAATAACATGGCCTCTGCTTGCGAAAATTCTGCCACCAAAGTAGTGGTGGTGGTGACCCCTTTTTGCCAACATTATTCTCATTCCCTCTCTTACCTTATCACAGTTGTTCTTGTCCGTCTGTCTGCCGCTGGCTCTAGTGGCGATCATCAGCACCGCTTTCTGTCCTCGCGCGCAACTATTGCAGATAGCCCGCACGCCGCGAGCGCCGCAGATGACGCAGCGGTCGCGCCACAGGTAGCGGGCGATGCCGCCGTGCGGGGCGCGGGAGGGGAGGCACTCGCGACTGTGGCCGAGCTCTGACCACCTTAGGACAAATTAATATGGAGAGGTGTCATTGACAGGCGACAATAATAATGTTTTTGGAACAGTGACAAGGTGGAATGTGGATGGATGGAAAAGTAGAAGGAGGGAAACAAGAGATGGATGGGCTATGTGAAAGACGATAGGCGTAGGAAAGGAGTGAGTGCTGAGATGACGCAGCGGTCGCGCCACAGGTAGCGGGCGATGCCGCCGTGCGCGGCGCGGGAGGGGAGGCACTCGCGACTGTGGCCGAGCTCCGACCACCTTAGGACAAATTAATAGGGAGAGGTGGCATTGGCAGACGACAATAATTATGTTTTTGGAACAGTAACAAAGTTGAATGTGGATGGATGGAAAAGTAGAAGGATGGAAACAAGAGATGGATGGATTGTCTTAGGAAAGGAGTGAGTGCTGAGATGACGCAGCGGTCGCGCCACAGGTAGCGGGCGATGCCGCCGTGCGAGGCGCGGGAGGGGAGGCACTCGCGACTGTGGCCGAGCTCCGACCACCTTAGGGGCCGAATTAATAGGGAGAGGTGTCATTGACAGACGACAGTAATTATGTTTTTGGAACAGTGACAAAAGTTGAATGTGGATGGATGGAAAAGTAGAGGAAGACCAAACAAGATATGGATGGACTCTGTGAAATGCGATAGGTGTAGGAAAGGAGTGAGTGCTGAGATGACGCAGCGGTCGCGCCACAAGTAACGACCAAAGAAGAGATAGATGGATTCATTGAAAGATGATAGGCTTAGGAAAGTAGTGAGTGCTGGAATTCACGACTGTGGCCCAGCTACGACCTCCTTAGGCACAGAATAAGTAAATCTATACTAATATAATAAAGCTGAAGAGTTTGTTTGTTTGTTTGTTTGTTTGTTTGTTTGTTTGTTTGTTTGAACGCTCTAATCTCAGGAACTACTGGTTCGAATTTAAAAATTCTTTTTGTGTTGAATAAACCATTTATCGAGGTAGGCTTTAGGCACGCTTCACGCTGCAACTATTAAGAGCGAAGAAATAATGGAAAATGTGAAAAAAACGGGGAAAATTATTGATCCTTGAGGGCTTCCTTTGCGTGCGCTGCGAAAATGGTTCTAGATACCAAAAATATATATGTATACAAGAATTAAGAGAACTTTTTACCGCGGGAAAACTTCGCATTCCCACGGGAAACAGACTTCTAAGCGAACGGAGTCGCGAGCAGCCTCTAGTAAATTAATATGTAGAGACAATAATTATGTTTTTTGGAACAGTGACAGTGACATTGAAAGTGGATGGAAGGAAAAGTAGAGGGAGACCAAAGAAGATAAGGATGGACTCTGTGAAATGCGATAGGTGTAGGAAAGGAGAGAGTGCTGAGATGACAACTGGTTGTCGAAGAAACATTCTTGAAATGGGATAAAGGCAGACAGTATAGACAGATGAGGAGTAACAAAAGTTTTGATACATAACATGCACGATGAAATATGCAAAATATTATTAACTGTGTCGAACTCGAAAGGTTATTAGCGTAATATCCTATTCAAGAATGATGATGCAAGTGTGTGGGTGCTATCCTCGGGTAATTCCAAGGATAGTTACTTCCGGAAACACGATCGTTTAAAAACCTTGAACCTACCATTTGAAGACATCGACGCCCAGCAGCGACAGGCACCGGTGCAGCGGCGGCAGCAGCACCCTCGTGACGTAGTAGGCCACCAGCGGCGCGCGGTCGGTCCTCATCAGCTCCAGCGGCGTCCTCGCCAGGGTCACGAGCGGGGCCTGATGAAGACACAACCAACCTCACACTTACCATTTGAACACATCGACGCCCAGCAGCGACAGGCAGCGGTGCAGCGGCGGCAGCAGCACCCTCGTGACGTAGTAGGCCACCAGCGGCGCGCGGTCGGTCCTCATCAGCTCCAGCGGGGTCCGGGCCAGGGTCACGAGCGGGGCCTGATGAAGACACAACCAACCTCACACTTACCATTTGAACACATCGACGCCCAGCAGCGACAGGCAGCGGTGCAGCGGCGGCAGCAGCACCCTCGTGACGTAGTAGGCCACCAGCGGCGCGCGGTCGGTCCTCATCAGCTCCAGCGGGGTCCGGGCCAGGGTCACGAGCGGGGCCTGATGAAGACACAACCAACCTCACACTTACCATTTGAACACATCGACGCCCAGCAGCGACAGGCAGCGGTGCAGCGGCGGCAGCAGCACCCTCGTGACGTAGTAGGCCACCAGCGGCGCGCGGTCGGTCCTCATCAGCTCCAGCGGGGTCCGGGCCAGGGTCACGAGCGGGGCCTGATGAAGACACAACCAACCTCACACTTACCATTTGAACACATCGACGCCCAGCAGCGACAGGCAGCGGTGCAGCGGCGGCAGCAGCACCCTCGTGACGTAGTAGGCCACCAGCGGCGCGCGGTCGGTCCTCATCAGCTCCAGCGGCGTCCTCGCCAGGGTCACGAGCGGGGCCTGATGAAGACACAACCAACCTCACACTTACCATTTGAACACATCGACGCCCAGCAGCGACAGGCAGCGGTGCAGCGGCGGCAGCAGCACCCTCGTGACGTAGTAGGCCACCAGCGGCGCGCGGTCGGTCCTCATCAGCTCCAGCGGCGTCCTCGCCAGGGTCACGAGCGGGGCCTGATGAAGACACAACCAACCTCACACTTACCATTTGAACACATCGACGCCCAGCAGCGACAGGCAGCGGTGCAGCGGCGGCAGCAGCACCCTCGTGACGTAGTAGGCCACCAGCGGCGCGCGGTCGGTCCTCATCAGCTCCAGCGGCGTCCTCGCCAGGGTCACGAGCGGGGCCTGATGAAGACACAACCAACCTCACACTTACCATTTGAACACATCGACGCCCAGCAGCGACAGGCAGCGGTGCAGCGGCGGCAGCAGCACCCTCGTGACGTAGTAGGCCACCAGCGGCGCGCGGTCGGTCCTCATCAGCTCCAGCGGCGTCCTCGCCAGGGTCACGAGCGGGGCCTGATGAAGACACAACCAACCTCACACTTACCATTTGAACACATCGACGCCCAGCAGCGACAGGCAGCGGTGCAGCGGCGGCAGCAGCACCCTCGTGACGTAGTAGGCCACCAGCGGCGCGCGGTCGGTCCTCATCAGCTCCAGCGGGGTCCGGGCCAGGGTCACGAGCGGGGCCTGATGAAGACACAACCAACCTCACACTTACCATTTGAACACATCGACGCCCAGCAGCGACAGGCAGCGGTGCAGCGGCGGCAGCAGCACCCTCGTGACGTAGTAGGCCACCAGCGGCGCGCGGTCGGTCCTCATCAGCTCCAGCGGGGTCCGGGCCAGGGTCACGAGCGGGGCCTGATGAAGACACAACCAACCTCACACTTACCATTTGAACACATCGACGCCCAGCAGCGACAGGCAGCGGTGCAGCGGCGGCAGCAGCACCCTCGTGACGTAGTAGGCCACCAGCGGCGCGCGGTCGGTCCTCATCAGCTCCAGCGGCGTCCTCGCCAGGGTCACGAGCGGGGCCTGATGAAGACACAACCAACCTCACACTTACCATTTGAACACATCGACGCCCAGCAGCGACAGGCAGCGGTGCAGCGGCGGCAGCAGCACCCTCGTGACGTAGTAGGCCACCAGCGGCGCGCGGTCGGTCCTCATCAGCTCCAGCGGCGTCCTCGCCAGGGTCACGAGCGGGGCCTGATGAAGACACAACCAACCTCACACTTACCATTTGAACACATCGACGCCCAGCAGCGACAGGCAGCGGTGCAGCGGCGGCAGCAGCACCCTCGTGACGTAGTAGGCCACCAGCGGCGCGCGGTCGGTCCTCATCAGCTCCAGCGGCGTCCTCGCCAGGGTCACGAGCGGGGCCTGATGAAGACACAACCAACCTCACACTTACCATTTGAACACATCGACGCCCAGCAGCGACAGGCAGCGGTGCAGCGGCGGCAGCAGCACCCTCGTGACGTAGTAGGCCACCAGCGGCGCGCGGTCGGTCCTCATCAGCTCCAGCGGGGTCCGGGCCAGGGTCACGAGCGGGGCCTGATGAAGACACAACCAACCTCACACTTACCATTTGAACACATCGACGCCCAGCAGCGACAGGCAGCGGTGCAGCGGCGGCAGCAGCACCCTCGTGACGTAGTAGGCCACCAGCGGCGCGCGGTCGGTCCTCATCAGCTCCAGCGGGGTCCGGGCCAGGGTCACGAGCGGGGCCTGATGAAGACACAACCAACCTCACACTTACCATTTGAACACATCGACGCCCAGCAGCGACAGGCAGCGGTGCAGCGGCGGCAGCAGCACCCTCGTGACGTAGTAGGCCACCAGCGGCGCGCGGTCGGTCCTCATCAGCTCCAGCGGGGTCCGGGCCAGGGTCACGAGCGGGGCCTGATGAAGACACAACCAACCTCACACTTACCATTTGAACACATCGACGCCCAGCAGCGACAGGCAGCGGTGCAGCGGCGGCAGCAGCACCCTCGTGACGTAGTAGGCCACCAGCGGCGCGCGGTCGGTCCTCATTAGCTCCAGCGGGGTCCGGGCCAGGGTCACGAGCGGGGCCCCCGGCGCCCCCGCGGCCACGAGCCACGCCACGCGCTGGCCGGGCCGGGGGGCGCCGCGCCGGTCGCGCCGGGATATACGCCTTCAATAACACGGGCACGTAAACACTATGGTTCCGTATCATTATCATTACATAGTATAAATCCAAGTCGCTAATTCTGTCTGTTTGTATGTTTGGCTGCTAACTCCTCCTAAACCAGTTGAGGGATTTTAATGCGGTTTTCACCATTTTTTAGGTATTTTTTGCATTTAAAATTGTAAATAAAGAACATTTGGAAAACTTTCTTTTTTTTTGGCTAACTTTTTTTTTAAGTTAGCCAAAAATCAATGTTTCGTGAGCAAGTCGGCTAAAATTACACCATTGCGAAGCGTGGGCGGGTCGCTAGTAGGTATTAAATAAATAAATAAAAAATAGCCTATATATGACCCATAGTTGAGCACAGGCCTCCTTCTCGGATAGCGAGAGAGTTTGAGCCGTAATCCACCACGCTTACTCGGTGCGGGTTGGTGGATCACATGATGGATTTGTTATTTGTTGAAATAATAAACGGTTTAAATAAACACCTATATCGGAGTAAGACGAAGCATTCTATTTCATTCAAATTTTTCCCGCGGTTGCTCAGTATTCGGTGCCTACTAATCCATCGCCGATAATCCTAAAGAAGCCCTCGGGCATATCTGCATCAAAACGCTAAGTCCTTTAACTCATTTGCTCCGTGACAAAAGTTCTAAAAAATAATAAAGAACAACTTTAAATGAACACTAGTCATTTAAAGTGTGTATAAAGACACCAGCCAGATCATAGTCCACGGAGGGCCCTCCAGCATCAGCGTAGCCAGAAATGAAGGTTAGTTGGTGGTGGTGGTGTGGGTCCGTTGTTCTGAGCATCTAAGGATTTTTCTTACATTTCAGAACAAGTTTATTTTTTTATGTCGTTGCTACTGCCTATCTTACGCGCTCAACATTCAGTTCTAGACGGGCGTTCGGAGAGAGGACGTTTGAATTATTTATCTAATTTTATCATTGACAATGTTTGTAGGTACTGTCAATTTTGACAGTTTTCTAAGCTGTGATTCCCTTATACGAATCTCGATTTTGCTTCGACAATATTTAGATAATTAGCGACAGGGGCTGAATGTAAACGTAACTTTAAAAAAACGCTCACAATCATTACCTCCCTATTATACAAGTTTAGCTTTGATAACTTACTTGGCTATCTCATTAGGCGGTGCCGAAGCCCCGGGTCTATACCCGTTCGCTCCGTGGTATTCCCTCGTGAACATCAACTCTTGCGCAGGCATAGTTCCATCCGACACTCGACTGAGGCAGGCGAGTACGATTCGCTTCACTCGGGACATATCGCCGGTTGAAAACAACTCGCATAGACTGTTTTGGAGAAGCTATAACAAACGATTTCTATTAAGCTGAACTTAATGATGTTAATTAAATAATTGATGTAATTAATAAATAGATATGTCGGAAAAGTCCCCAATTTAATGTCATTAGTCTCAGGTACTTGTAACAATCCTACTAATGTTATAAATGTGAAAGTTTGTGAGTATGTGAGGATGTATGGATGTTTGTTACTCTTTCATGTAAAAATTACTGGACGGATTTGGATGAAACTTTGCAGTAATATAGGTTATACATCAGAATAACACATAGGGTACTTTTTACCGCGGGAAAACATTTCTCATTCCCACGGGAAACCGACTTCCAAGCAAACGGAGTCGCGGGCGGCCACTAGTTAATACTATTATGATGATGAAGTTAATTAATGTTTAATTGAGTTTAATTTACATGAGGTCGACGATTTCCAGTTTGTGTTATCTTGTAAGAATAGGTGCCGATACAGGGTTGAAAATCGATAAACTAAACTTAAAATATTGTTATGACCTGCTCGGTAATCATTAAATTTTAGTATCGACTTTGCATGTTTGCATGTGTAGGTATTAAAATTAAATGACGCAAAAAGTTTAGATTGGTCCTCGGCGTATTTGATTTTTTTGGCTTATTTTTGTGTGATTTCCTTGTTTTTTCCTAATATATATGAGAGTAAATACAACTGTTTAGTTTAGAGTGGTTTGAGATCGCGTCATTATTAACTTACTTTAACCCCCGCCGGGCAGCCGTCCCTGCGGACAGTTTCAATTCCTTTGGCTTCGTACACGGGGAGCTCTTGGTCCGGAGTTTCATACATGTAGCCCACGTAGCGTTTCTTTGTTTGGAGGATGCATGGTTGGTATACCTATGGTGGCATGATAATGAAATAGATGAGTATTTACTCAGTTATTGAATTAGTCGCGAGTAATTGTAGGTTTTGGTTTTGAGTAGAAGAAATTTATGTGGTAAATAAATAGTCTTCATCAAAATGGATATCTATCAACTCATACTGAGCCAGCATGGTGTTGTTTGGGATTAGCGATTAGCGACTTTGCTTTATACTTTGTAATGATAATGATGATGATAATGATTGTCGCGATTTATAATCTGTTTAGTAATCAAATATATTAATATGTATTCAATAATAGCAACACCAGCGCCAAAAATTATCTATGTAGTCTTTGCCTTTTCCATTTTTGTAAACAGAAAAAGTAAAAAAAAACTAGGTCGGAGCGAAACGGCAGAACAACTGTTCTGTCATTTTTGATTGTGAGCAGCAGTAGAGAGAGAACATATCTTGTCAGATCCTCATTACAACATGTATAAGTTTTAAGTATATAAGTTGTATAAGTTAGCTTAACATCTTTAATTTCATCACATGATGATAATGATAATGATGATGATAATGATGATAACAATAAAGATACCTTCTCCAACTTGAGCGCGACAGGTTCCGGGTTGCTTTGAGTGACGGCGTCGGCGATCTGTCGTCCGATGTGGAACGCCTCGTCGCGCGACCGGCCCGGGACCAGCACGAACATAGAGTCCGTGTCGCCGTAGATCACCTGGTGGGTCACATTGGAACACGACACACTGAGTTGATGGTGCCGAAAGATAACCGAAACTAAGCTCGAAATATTGAGTTGATGGTGCCGAAAGATAATCGAAACTAAGCTAAAATATTGAGTTGATGGTGCCGAAAGATAACCGAAACTAAGCTCAAAATATTGAGTTGATGGTGCCGAAAGATAATCTAAACTAAGCTCAAAAAATGCTATCACTTACTTAGCACTGGTGTAAGACAGAGACGGATAATCGTTTCAGTCTTGTCAAACTTAAATTTGCGTGAATCATGACACGACAGAAGTAAGTTTAAACTAATCTGACTGAGCATTAAAAAAAACGCAGTCGGCATGAACTTGCTAGTTTTGGTTTGAAGTGAAAAATCTTTATTTTCACTCCATAGGCACCAACTGCAATTTTTCCTGTTAACCTATATAAAACTGTATACCTGCACAATACACATTAATTTCCTTTCCCCTCACCTTAGCACCCCACTCGGTATTCTTCATGACCAAGTCGATGGCTCTCTGTAAAGTTTCTCTTCCTTTAGCCACGACACTGTCAGCGACTTCAACACACGGCATACGACCACTGAAGTTAGCCGCGGTGTAACCATACGTCACATTCGCTATCAACTTTAGACCTTTAAAAAATTTAAAAATAATAATATTATCAGACAGAACACACTACACAGCGTCAATGACAACATAACAAATGTGTTAAGATGTAATTATCATAATTATTTTGTATTTCTTTTTATCATTAAACTAACACACAAATTATGTGGCCTTTCAGTAAGTTATAGGAACACAATCGACTAGGGGAGAATTTACGAGTAGTAACATCCGAGCCCAATTCAAAAGTCAATTTAAGGAAAGTTTGAGTTAAGTTTAATTAATTTTGAGTTAAGTTTGAGTTAATTTGAGCTAAGTTAAGTTAAACTAAGTTAAGTTATACTTTAGTCTAAGTCCAATTTAAGTTTAAGTTAAGTTAATAGATATAAAACGTAGTCGTATATGGTCACCATGCGAAAAATACCCTTCAAGCAGCAGGAAACCTTTTTTAAAGCCACCACATACCCAGTTGCCTTGAATGCATGGCCTTCTTCACGGCCTCATCAGTCTGCAGCTTCATGCCTTTCTTCACGGCTTGCCTCGCAGCCAGGATTCTCCTCAGCAGAGCTGGTAGAACTCCTCGTCTGACTGAGGACTTGACGAATCCAACGCCTACAGGAGACCAATGCACCAGGTCGTTCTGGACGAGGGTCTCCAGTTTGGATTTAGGGATGCGAAGACGCCAAGCGCCGAATTCGTAGTTGGTATCACTGAGATGGTAGAATTATATTTTATTGTTTTCTTTAGTTAACCTATTCTCAAAACAATTGTACATGAACAAAACTGACAATGCCTGATGTTTCCAAATTATACATATGAAGCTTAAACTTAATCATTTTATATTACATAGGTTCAAATAAAAAAAAAACATTATCTGATTCTTCGGCAACGTATTACGATTAAATTAAGTCCCTTTTCAGTCGAGGGTGGAAAAGAGATAAATAGTTAGAAAATATTTATAAGTATATACCAATTGATATTCTGAGCCCGCCCGATGCAGGTAGAGAAGCAGTAGTTGTATGCGATCATCATGGATGGATACAGACTCTGGAAGTCGAGCACGATCACCGGGTCCGAGTAGAAACGAGACTCTGTGGGGCATAATAGGGAGATCCATATTAAAGTACCTACCTTATTGGAAAATGTAAAGTACTATGTTATGGTTTCAGTTTAATCATCATGCAGATTCCTTCCTTACTGTCATGGCTTTCATTAGAAAATTGCAGAAACTTTATGCTCATAAATAAATGCACTATTAAAACAAACAACACTCATGTTTCAATTATTCCTATAATTAGCTAAGATTCAATATTAAATCTGCGTACAAAAACCAGTCGAGTTAAAATTAAGTTCTTAGCACCTTCTTAGTTTTAGTTTACCCGGTTCAAATATAAGCGGCAGACATTCGGGCGCCCTCATGGCCGCTCTTTGCCGCACCGTGGGCGATAGCGCGATCAAGTTCAGAGGTCGCGCCGCGCGCAGCATGAGCGACTCCACGCGGAACTGAGACCCGCGGGACAGAACCTCCCACCATTGCAGACCGAAGAGACGGGCTAGCTCGGACGTGCGATCTGGGATAGAAATATTGGGGTCGATGACATTTCGGACAAAAAAACTGTGACACCTTGGTGAAACTATGGATTTTCAATTTAAAACCATAGTTTGGCCAAGGTGTCCGAGTTTTTTTGGTCCGAAATGTCATCGACCCAAATATTGTGGGACTGTTTACTTGCGAGCATCGTTACTTGATCAAACTATAGTCATATCAGGAGAATATTTTTATCTTTAGAAAATATATGTGTAGGCAAATTTCAAAGTTGTAGAATAAGTTACAAATAAAAGAAGATTAAAAGGAAATAACACACTTACTAATGATATCCAACTTGTCCAGCATTCTGACGGTACCAGACAGCCGGGTCAAGTAATACTCGACCGGGATCCACCTCAACATCCTAGATTCATCTTCCCACCATCTTGTTAATTCAGCAGGACTAAACTTAGGCACTCTTTCTTTTAATATCACATATATACAATTCTCAAAACTATAACTAGATAAGGCCAATTCATGACGAAATAACCGCCAAACATTAAACGAAATTCTACCAATAATTTTGCCTTCAAAATCATTCTGTTCTGTCCGCCATTTCTTTTGACGATGCTTCTCGGTGATTCTAGAAATTTCCCGGACCATTTCAAAGCCGAGAATTTGAGCTCTTTCTAGTATGTAACCCCAAGAATTCATTTCGATTTCATACCCACACATAATGTCGGGGTCGTGTTTTTTGACTAATTCTATTATTTTTTCCAAAATTTCATTTTCAGTGTTGACATATTGCACATCAGTTTTAAATATGCACCTATCTAAATACTTTGGGGAAGGTAAGGGATCGGCGATTATTATTTCGGTGTGTGATTTCATAAGTACATGATTATTTGGACAGTCGTTTGTGATAGTTATAAACACTGCTTGTATGGGATCTATTATTGGATCAGGGTGGAGATCTCCTCTTGAGGATGCGTGTACTTCAATTACCATTAACGTTAGAAAATCGACCTGAAAATGAATGAAATATTTTAACCATTGATTGTAAATAAATAAAAAGCAACAAAGAAGGTCACTAACTTCTACGGCTGCAGTATCAATGGAGTTTTCATTGACAGTATTATTGCTACCGAAACAAAGAAATGAACCATTGCCTTGCATCGTTATTTGTAACATTGAGTCTTTTACTTCCTGAAAAAATAACATTTTGTTACCATCAGTATAATTAACTTGCCACTATACTTTATTTAACGAATACTCACATTTTCATTACTCTCTAAACTGACACTATTGTTAATTTCATCATCGTTCAACCCAATAGCCTGCGAGTTGTCTAAATCATCAACTCGTGTACTTATCTCTGCAGCAGTAACTGAAGTATCTTTATCACATTTTTTTGTATCTTTTAACCATTGAACTACTTCTTTTCTTGTTGGAGGTCTTTGAACAGGTTCTAAAATGCATTGTCTATTTCCAGCTAGAAGTTTTTTTAGTGCCTCTGGTTTTGAAGAATTCTCAGTTAGTTCATTGCTTTGCAAAAATAAAAGCTGTCTCCATTCTTCGATACTTGTCGAGTCTATTACTCTTTCGTAAGGTTTTTGATCTTGAGCGCATTTACTGCGCAATTTAAGCAAAATTTGACCAATTTCTACTTTATCTCCGACATCTTTAGGATTTGAATAATATGGTTCAGGATTTCTAACAATAGGAATTTTATATTTGGTAAGAGTGTTGACGATATCAGCTTTAGATGGTGGCCTGATCAGTGGAGTCAATACAATTGAATTAATTTCCTTGCTAGTTATATCATGTTTAATATTTTGTAGCCCGGAATGAATATCTGATTTATTTAACAGTTCTGTAGGTTTCGTATCAACACTTGTGTCGAACACTTTAGACATATTGTAGAAACTCATAATACCGATATCTTCGGGTGACGACTCCGAAGTATCATTGCAATTGGCTATTATTTGGTTATCTATTGGTGATTCATATTGGTTTACTGAATTTGATGGCCCAGCCACTGGGACAAAATTATTTTTTATATCATACATTTTGGCTTGTTTTTGGCTTAAAATTTCATTTTTATATACTAGATCAGTAATTGAATTAGTTTCGAGTTCTGATTGAGTACTGTCTAGATCTGCTTTTATAGATTGTTTTAAGTATACTTCAGATATATCAGCAATAGTTTCTCTTGATTGATTGATTTCATCACACACACTTATATCCATTTCGGAAACAGGCTCCTCTTTCACGACCACAGATTTATCTTTCTTTGGTTTTGACAAACCTAATTTAAATGATCTCATTTTTCTTTTTCTAACTTTCTTAACGTCTAGAAAAAAGATAAAATATATCATCAATTTATAAAAGTTACTTGCTAACATACTATAACCAAATATACTCACGATCATCATCACAAGTGCCATCTAACTGTGGTATATTGGCTGTACCCCAAAATGAATCGTTCCATGACAACTCTGTTTCATTGTTACTGTAAATATCAAAATATTATTTTAAATAATAAAATAAAAATTGTTTTCTAAAGAAAATATTAAAATAAACTATTATATACCTTGTACCTGGATCTAATAAAGTTTCATCATTAAATATTTGTGAATATTCAGCATCATCTCTATCAACTTCTTCTAATCTTTCATCATATGCAGGAGTCATAAGAATACTGTCTTCTTCTACATTCTTGTCATCCATATCTTGCAACATGTCTACCAAATCGAAATCATCCTTTTCCACTACAAAAAATATATAATGTAATTGGCTAAACTAACAAAAGTTCAGTGAAATATATTTTATGCACCTACTCTGAACTTGACTATAATGTAGTGAAAGACTACTGTTTAAAGCTACATTTTCGTCCACAAGTGTTTCATCTTGATCAATAAGTGTTTCATCCATATAGTCTTGTTTGACACTTTCATTAAAACTGTCAAATGTTCTCTCAGGTAAATGCATGCTTATATCTATAGCATTGAATAACTGAGACCCTTCCAAACTTTCAGCAGGGTAATGAACTCCTTCACTCTTTAACTCCACTGGCTTATCAGACAAACTACTTAGTTTATTGAGAAACATTTGTTGAAATCTATAGTGTGAATCTGTCTCCTTATTGGAATCTAATCTTCCTTGAGTGAGGGACTTAGACATTGATACATTTAACTGCTTTCTTCTTTCCATCTCTTGGTTCCACACTTCCTCTAAGCCTGGGTTTTCGATTCCATCACCTTTGCCAATTCTTTGCCTGTTCATAATGTGTGATGCCATACAGTCCACTTCATAGTGGCAATTACTTTCAGTCTTAAGACCAACATCTGGGCTTTCAAGTGGGTCATTGCTATTTTGAGATATCCCACTTTTCCTGAATTTCACAGATTGTAAATCTATATTGCTCATGCCAAAAAGGTTAAAATCAATAAAAAATTGGAGGGTAAAATTAAGATGTGATTCATGAGGTTGGAATGCTTGTCCCAAGATTGCACCATTGCTACAGAGCTCTACTGCTTGTTTGATTAAACCTGGATTGTATAGGAACACTTTTAGGTACAAGTGGTCTTTGTCATGAAATCCATAAAAGGGCCTGCAAAAATGGTTTCTTTTTTATTGAATATAATAGGCATATAGCATTAACTAACATAAAAAAATACTAACAGTCCCTTAACCAATGATATTTTATAAACATGTTGGTTAGAAGATGTTGCTTGTTTCAGTGCAATATTTAAAGCTTTATCTAGGCCTGCTGCTATCTGTAATAAATAAGGTAATGTTTAGAAAATATTGTGCAATATTTAAATGTAAGTATGTAATTTCTTAGATTTGTTTACAAAAATAGTTCACCTGATACAAAAACTGAGGCTCTGGGTTTGAGGTAGGACATGGTAAATAGAAATATGGAAAAACTCCATGCACATGAAGGCAAACTTTATGTCCATCAGGAGCTGCACCAAATATCCTTAGTATTGGAACCTACAATGTAATAAGTAAAAACTTATTACAGAAAGTAAAATCATTAACAATTTGTTTTGAGTTTTGAGACATGAGGTAAAAAAGAGAAGTTTACTTCAATGAAAATTTATATAACATAATAATGTTTTTTTTATGTGGATACAGAATTAAAAAAGAGTTTTAAGAAAACAATATTTGACTATAAGTCATATACAAAAAATAACAAATACATCTTAAAAAACAAATCAAAACACATAAATAAAATCTCGAAGTATTTAATTTTACACATACCTGTTTTATATCTGATCCCCTAAACTCAGAGTATATGACATCAATTCCAGGTATTGGTTTAGTAACATAGCTATCACAAACAACTATCCAGACTGACAACTCCGGTTTCTGGGACATTACAGCTAAAATGTCGAATTAATATGTTTAAGTTTGACAAACTTTAAATTAATATTTGTATTAAAAGGTTCTTATACAATATACTTGAATATATCAACACAATTAATCAGCAAAAAGCGGCTAGTTTGGATTTAGATGTTTTTTTGTACTTTTAATATAAAAAATTACATTGTCATTTATTAAAGAATAAAAATAAACTAGGGGTTAAATATGAGTTTTTAATGAGAAACTTACAATTTGAAACTAGAAGATTTGACATAGCAAATATTTAGGTATACTATGTGAGACATGATATTACTTTCACAACATTATTTTTATATGCAAACATTATATTTCTAATTAATACAAATGCTTACTTAATAAGCAAGTCTTTTTACTTATTTAAACTAAAAAACAAAGTTTACTTTTTCGAACTTATACGAAATAAACAAAACAATTTTTTTTTTTTTTTTATTTATCCCGTATGGGGAAAGGCAAAGGCTACTGTGGCCATACAGCTCATGTCAGTATATTGTTTTGACAAGTCTGAAAGAGAGGAGAAGAACAGAACTCTATTTATCTCTATCTGAAATGAAAACAAACAATTATTATAGCCTTATAATATATTCGTGATCAAATTTCTTTCTTTCTTCTGAAATGAATAAGTATTAAGTATGTTAATCTGTGATGTTAATTAAAGAGACTAAAACGATCCAACTGTGTATTTGATAAAGTCAAATAAGGGAGAATAAGATTCTATATCCTTCAGAATTGACTGAATGTGGCGCGGGATAGATTCACCATATATTTTACCTAAAGAATCAATTAAAACGCCACGTTGGAGTGAAAAATGTAAACAATCAAATATTATATGCTGAATAGACTGAGTCGGACAGTCACAGAAAGAACAAGACGGGGAAGATATCATGTTCAATCTGAACAGATGATCACCAAAACGACCATGACCAAAACGAAGGCGACACATGACAGAATAGAATTGTTTTCCTTTATATGAAGAGCTTCTGATAAACCAAGGTGGAGAACCGATTTTTACATTTAGAAAAGCATACCACAACCCTTTGTTTTCTTCTTGGACTGCATGATTATATTTGTTTATCCAATTTCTCTGCATTCTTAGTTTTAAGTTTTGAACTATGTCTGAAAAGGGAACCGAAACATTGAAAACAGAAGATTTAGAATTAGATTGGTTGATCACTTTAGCTAGGAAATCTGCTTTCTCATTTCCAATGATACCTTTGTGTGAGGGAGCCCACATAAAACATACATTAAAATTATCACAAAAAAGTTCATACCAGATTTCTTTTATGCAATACCTATATAAAGTAATTTGTATTAGCATGCAATTTATGATTTTCTAAACTTTTCAATACACTCATACTGTCAGAAACTATTAGCCAATTTTTAAAACCATTGTTTTGCTGTTTTATATGTTTCAGTGCAGCTAAAATTGCAACAGCTTCAGCAGTAAAGATGCTACAGTTTTCTTCCAACCTAAACCCAATTGCTCTGTTAAGGTGACTATCATAAAATGCAAAAGAAACATTAGACTCACATTTGGAGCCATCTGTGTATAGAATATGATAATTTGGCCAGTCTGTATCTAAGACCATGTAGAAATCTTCCTTGAGACATAATTTATTGTCAATGTTAACTTTTATAGGTGGAAACTTGCTATGAAATGAGCCTTCATAACAGGCTAGATAAGAGGATGGTTTATAAATATTTAATTTTTGGAGATGTGAAATAAATAAATTGTACTCTTGCATGCAGTACAGAGATTTATGTCTTGAGAAATGAAGTGAGTCAGAAATGTTGGATAAGCGTTGATTATTAGAAACAGAATATAATTTGAGAAGAAATCTTTCTTTGAGATAAGAAAATCTAAGAGAGAGTGGAGGTAAGTTACATTCAACTTGCATTACATGTATAGGTGTACTTTTGAAAGCTCCAGTAATTAAGCGCAAGCACTTATTTTGTATTTTGTCTAATATTTCAACAAGATTTTTCTTGTCAGCAAAACATAGAAAACTGTATTCAAAATGACTGCGTATCAAAGCTTTGTACAAGATTAATAAAACCTTTGGGTCTGCACCCCAATTAGTAAAGGCAACAGATTTTAAAATATTGAAAGCTTTGTTAGCTTTTGTAGCTACCATATCAACATGTTTTTTGAAAGACAAGTTTTTTGTGAATAGGACACCCAAGAATTTTGCTTCAGATACAAAAGGGATAGGAGTGCCATTATATAAAACTTTCTGTGATACAGAATTATCTTGACCATATATGAGAACCTTTGATTTTAAGGGATTAATATCCAGATTTAGATAGGAAAAATAATCAGATAAGTTATTTAAAGAATTGTTAAGTTGATCTTTTAAAGTTTTTGAATTGTATCCTGAACAGTAAACCACAAGGTCATCAGCAAATTGAAGATTTTTAACATTTGCACCCAGAATCAGGTTTAAACGCCTAATAAATAGTAAAAAAATGAGTGGGGACAGAATCCCGCCTTGACATACACCTACTGAAGCAAATCTAGGACCATAGAGGTGATTATTGTGTTTGATGTATACTTTTCTTTCAGACAAAAAATCTGTGATCCAGTTAACAAGTTTATATGGAAAACCTACTGCTTGTAATTCAGTTGAAAGAACATCTATATTAACATTATTGAAAGCACCTGAAACATCAAAAAATACCGAAATTAAACATTTATTTTGCAATAAGCTATTTTGTATATCGAGATGAAGCTGACAAAAACTCTCTCGTGAAGAACGACCTCTTCTGAACCCAAATTGATTAGACGGTAATATATTATTTCTTTCCACATAAAATTCAATCCTTTGTTTTAAAAGTTGTTCGAAAATTTTCCCTACACAAGATGTCAGGGCTATAGGACGATACGAATCTTTGTCAAACTGTGGTTTATTTGGCTTCAAAATTGGAACAATGCAATCCATTTTCCAGGATGATGGAATAACATCCTTACTCCAGAGATAATTGATTAGTTCGAGAAACTTCATTAAGGAGAAATCATTTAAATTTTTAAGCATTTTATAGGGGATGCCATCAAGGCCAAAAGCAGTGTCTTTTCTTGAGTAAATAGAGGATTGAAGCTCTTGTAAAGTAAACGGATTAGTAAGAAAATTGTTGTTTTTATTCATACCAGAAACATTTGATGGTTCTTTGTAATTATTACGTACATAATCAGGAGTGTATTTTCTCAAAAAGTCTTGAATCCAACTGTCATTAGAAGTTTTTCTTGAAACAGGAGATTTATTAAATTTTCGCATATAATTCCAGATACGAGATAAAGGAGTGCAACGATTGAAAGAACAACACAATGAGAGCCAGCTATTTCGACGTTCAATTTTTAAGGTTAGTTTCTTCAATGCTTGTAATCTTTTGAACTCCATGTATGTAGATTCAGTAGGATTTAATTTAAAGTTAACATAAGCTTGCTTGGCGTTTTTAACTGCCTCAGAACACTTGGCATTCCACCAAGGAAGCTTATGTTTTTTATTTGATTTCCTGTTGAAAGAACTCTTGACCCAACTAGATGAGACAATTGACAATTTTACTGCGCTGTTTAGAATGTCTATGAATGCATCATACGCATCTGATGGATTCATAGCTTCTGTTATTTCTAGAGATGAGAGCATATCTCCTACAATCCTTCTGTACAAATTCCAATCTACAAGCTTATAATTAGGATATTTAGGAACATCTTGTCCTGATTGAGAATGATTTGGTATGTTACAAAAAGCTTCTTTAAGAAAAATTTTTATCATTACAGGAAGATGATAACTGCCAAGTGGATCATCGTGTACAGACCATTCACAAGACAAAGCTAAAGATGGGCTTACAATAGTCAAGTCTAGAGCGTTTGCACGCCACGTTAGGGAACCAACAGTGGTAGGTTCACCACTGTTCAAAAGAACCAAATTATTATCATCAATGACCTCAAGGACGTCGCGACCACGAGGATTAGTATCATTGCAACCCCATGAAATATTATGTGCATTAAAATCACCAGCGAGAATCAATGGACCAGGAATAGATTCAATCAAAGAATTAAGCTTCTGCTTACTAAATAAGGGACTACAATTTTTTGGACTATAAAAACTTACGATTGTAATTTCCTTATTATTGATTGATAAACGAATACAAATGTTTTGCAAAGAATTATCAAAATATGTTTTTAAGTTAGAATAAGCAAGTGTATTATGAATAAAAATGGCAACGCCATTGTGTTTATTACCTGTGTCATTTCTTTCAATGTTATAGCCTTTTATTTTAAATTCTTTATTTGGCTGTAGCCAGGTTTCGCAAATAATAGCAATATGAATATTGTTCCCATATAAAAGATGTGTGAATTGACTTCGATTACTAGATATGCTCTGAGCATTCCATTGTATTATATTTAAATAATCCATAAAAAATAATATAATTTATTAAAATATTTATGTACTATTTAGATTTTAAGTTTTCTATGAGAACTTCTCTTATTAATTTTGTAGAAATAGCTTGGTCCTTAGATTTGTTAAGTGTTATTAATTGAGTGATAGAGTTAAGAAGAACATTTATAATATCATCACTGTTAATTAAATTTTTAAAAGTATCAGTAGCATTTCTTTTTTTTAATTCAGGAAAAGCATCTTTTCCTAAAACATCTGCATATGAACTCTTTTGTGACTGGGCTTTGTTTTCTAGAATTTTCTTTTTTTTAATAGGACACACACCTGCTATACTGATATGATTACCATTGCAATGGACACAAACTGCTTTATCAGAGGGTGTTTGACAAGTTTTATAGTGGTGGTTTTCGCCACATATTGAACAACGTACTGGATTTCTACAAAACTTAGCCAAATGACCATACCTGAGGCAATTATAACATTGCTTAATAGGTGGAATGTACTTTTTAACTGCATGACGCCAGGCCTGCAAGTCGACATATTCGGGCAACAAATTGGATGCGAAGGTAATGATAACAGCGCGAGTAGGGCGCTGCACGAACCCCCCATTATCCATCCGCATCTTTTTGGTTATGCGTTTAACGCATATTATTTTCCTATGAGTGGAAAGCATCGCATATATTTTAGAGTTTGAGTATTTAGTATCGACGTTACGTATAACCCCCGTCACCTCTGAACCTGAAGCAGGGATATTAGCCTTAATCTGATAATCGCTGAGAAATGTACTATTATTTAAAAAGGTGTTAGCCAGTGACGGCTTTTCAAAATGAACTTCAATTTTAAATTTGTTAATTGCCTGTAGATATTTGATGCCTTTTATAAATCTTTTAAGGTGAGACGACAAAGAGATCATATCTCGGGTACCGATTGGTCTCTTGTCGTCCGCCGATTCTACAAAAACGACAAAATCAGTTAACAAAGAATCCTCCGGAAACCTTCTGCAATAATCGCTTACGTAGTAAGGTTTATACTTTCCTTCATTATCTGATGTTTCTTCCTCAGAGCTGGTGTCACCCGAGGATGGCTCTTCACATGGATCTTCATCTTTCAACTTCTTCTTTTTCCTCTTCCCCATATTAAAGTCGAAAAAACACCGAAAACTTTGAAAGTTCTTATGTACAAACTATAAAAATCTAAATTTAATCGATTATGTACAATTTTTACACTTTATTTACAATACTTATATTACTTTTGCCAATAATTAAAAGCGAAAGAAAATTTTTACTTCCAACTTTTCCCGCGCTCAAACCGGAACTAAACAAAACAAACTTTTTTGACTTGTCATGTCATTGTCAACGTCATTCTTTGGCAGCTGGGAGACAGCCGTTCATTTAGTTCAATTAAAGTTTGCCCTTCAATCATAATATCTAATCGATATGGGTAATTTTATCAGTACTAAATCGATATGAAACAGTAAGGCAGTTAGGCATTCTTAAGGTATGTCGGGCCTCGTTCCGATTCAAGCGAACAACCACAGATTAAGAATTTTCGCTTCTCTATCAGTTATGGATATGAGAAAAGAAACGGATTTATTTTACACGGACTTACTTCGTAAACATCTAAAGAGAAGGTTTAGGCCTTTACATATTGAAAAAAAATATTCTTTTTGACTTGAGGCACCGCGCCATTTTTTTTGTTTGATATTAATTCAAGTTACAAGTTTTGAGCGTGGTTTATTTTCGTTACGGAATTTCTTGAGTCGGTTTCCGCGCTCAAAGCCCACGATAAAAGCTATGCAATATCTTAAAAACTTTTGTAGTTAGTACACTACATGTCTAACTGTTGGGTACAAAAATGGCCACCCATCTGCATGTAGATTTTAGTTTTCATGGGTGGCACAATTATGACATGTCCATAGGTTTCTTTAGTCCTTCGTGACAAGTAAGTGACACTGACAGGTGTGTGTGACTGCGGCCTGCGCTATTGGGCCATCGGCCATTGAGTGCGTGTGAGTGAGCCACCCACAACACAAGCTAACTAGCTCTTTCAGCCAGTCGCGGTCAGTCGCCAGTTTTACATATTCGAGATTAGCTGTGCACTGAAAACTATTATTGCAGCTGTAAAAAATTGATCGTGTTTTCAAATCTGCTCAACTCCGCCTAAATGTTGGTGCCTAACCTTGGATAAACTATAAACCCCAACAATGGGTATTATTTCCTGATTACGACTATCCCATTGCATTGTGATCTTTGTTTATTTTTCGTTGTGTGTAATGTGAAGTGAAAATGATTTGGTGTTTTACTGTGTATTCCAAAAAAGTGATAAAAAGATAGGTAGTGACGATGGAGGATGAAGAAGCGGATTTACGGGAGCAGATTTTCCACAACAACGTCCGCGAACAAATTGTAAGTTAGGTTTTTTAGAAACTTCCTCCTCAGTATAACGTTTAACGTATTACCCACTTATATTGACGAAACTCACTATAATAGTATTTACTAAATAAGTTAATCTTGTCACTTAAAACTAACTTGATCTCAAACAAATGCCTGAACCAAAGTACAAGATGCAATTAAAGGCAGTTCCTTGGAAAACTTGTTGATTAGTAACCAAATAGTTCCTAGTAAATATAGCTGAATGCTCTCAATTGTTTCAGATATTCTTACTGCTATTTATACTGCTTTACCTCTTCTCGTTTATGCTTATTGAGAAGTTCAGAAGAAGGGACAGCGAGGATTACTTCTCAGCAGACGAGGATGAAGTGAAGGTGTACAGGATAAGCCTGTGGTTGTGCACATTTGCGTTGGCTGTGAGTTTGGGTTCTGCACTCCTGCTGCCGGTGTCAATAGTCAGCAACGAAGTGCTCATTTTGTATCCAAACAGCTATTATGTAAAATGGCTAAACAGCTCTTTGATACAAGGTTAGTTAGTATATATGAGATACCTTGGCTAATTAGTTAATGGATATCGGTACTTCTAGTTAAATAAATACCATAAAATTCATAATGGTATAAGCCATTACACAATAACACTGGTAGTTTCCCATACACTTTAATAACAAAATTGATTGCTCACAACAATGGCCCTCAATGCTGATTGTTTTAATACATTACTTTGGATTCCAAAGACCTTGACATCATATTATATTGTCTGCTGTGTATAAACTGATGAAACAAATAAAAAAATAATGTAATAGTTTTTGGAGAAATGGTTAAATTATTCAAACATCTTGAATAATTTTGTACATAATTATGTAAAGTTATTTAAACAAATATGCATTAATTACACTATAATATATTACTTAATATAATGGAATTCCTAATCTAATGTTCCTAACTGTTGATAACTCACTATTGTGTTTATGCTACTCTTATAATTATTCATTTATTTTTGCCCCAAATGAATAGGCACCTTCATCTGCCCGCTGTTTTTGGTTATAAAAGTTTACAAAACCCTTTTGGTGCATTTTCTTGGTAAACTAGAATTTTAACTTTTGTGGCCACACTTTCTTTTTGCAGTTTTCTTAGCAAACCGTGCGAGATATAAATTAGGGCGAATGATAGTGCTGACAGGGCTAGCCCATATTAAAAGAAAAACATTTGTTTCAGGCCTATGGAACCATGTGTTTCTCTTTTCAAACCTGTCGTTGTTTGTGTTCCTGCCGTTCGCGTATCTTTTCGCGGAATCTTCTGGTTTCCCCGGATGTCGCGGCTTGCGGGGTCGAGTGTATGAAACCTTTGTGGTGCTGGCCCTCCTTGGAGTTGTCATGTTGGGCCTGGCCTACGTCATCTCTGCGTGGTTGGAGGGAGACCGATCCAGTATTGATGCTTTACTTAGTAAGTAATTATACCTAATAAACAACAACAGAACACAAACAGCTAATTAATAAGCCTACAATTACAGAACTATCATTAATTTTTACTGAACACACTATCGAAACAATAATAATATCTAATTATATATCTTTCGTTTTGTGACTACTGAGAATCAATAATGCTTCAAATATTTTTAAATAGTTTTTAGATTGTTTATGTTTCTATTCTTTGAGACTGTTTATTACTTTGCTTGTATTTTCCTTTATTTTTGTTCAGTACATACCTACTTTCGTTATTTCCTTGAATATATTTACCGGGATTAAGCCTTTTAAGCTAATACCGTACAATTTGATTATATCATTCCGTCTAATTATCTTAATTTATTTAATAAATACAAATGCAATCTAAAAGTACGTTGTTCTTAGGTTACCATATGTGTCGCGAAAAGCGAAAAGTAAACATAAACACCGGCCTTCTGTGATGAATAATAAGGTGAAACTGTCTGTTTAGTTCAGGGTAAAACAATCGTTTGTTGACATTACACTATACCTACAGGTCTTTACGTAGACTCAGGTGGAAGTTCAGTGTTAAACATTTACAGGTTTCATTACTTGCGTAAACTTCAGTTATAAATTTTAGTTATTAACGTAACGTTATTTATTTCTTTTAAAAAAATATTCCACGATTATTAACGCATTTTGAACACAACGATGGTGATTCCAAGACCAGTAATAGATAAAAAATACTGATGTTCTCCATAATTTATAAAGTTACGCCCGAGGCAAAAAGTTACAAAAAGCTTGGTTACCAACACGGAAATGAATCTTTGAACCTTGGTGCCTAGTAGTAATAGCGCTAGTAAAAAAAAAAGCTGCATTATCTAATAATTAGTGGTCGAAAACTTGTTTGACCTCACGTAAGATAAATCAGCTAGTTAACACATTAGTTTGAAACAAAAACCAAAAATTTATATTACTTAATTGAAATCTTAAAAATGTACCTAAAGTTCAGCAGTAGCTAAAAGACACCTTAATTCAAGCGCCATGTAACCTTATGTGGGTGCTTTGTGCTTAGTTTGGCGCACCAAAGAAATACATTAGAATATTTAAAAAATAATAAGGACACTTCTTCGCTATCGAAGTTACAAACTTAGTTTTCTATGAATCAGGTAGCCAACTTTCAAGTTTATGTTTATTCTGTATATCCATCCGGTACAGTACAGTATTTCAGCCTATCCCACAGTCAGCTACTGGTATCGTGTGTAATTGCGCATGAAGCGATCTACGCAGGCGCGACGGAGCTGCGCGTTGTCACTATTGTATTTAACGGCACACAATGCCAATGGACGCGCCCTCGATCGCTAACAGGAAGTCAAAGCGAAATCACGCACTCAATTGGGTTCAAGTGCAAATTTAAGCTAATTTCGAAACAGTAACCTAACCACATCGAACATACTGAGAATACACTTAGTTCTGTTGTACTGTTGATAACTACTGTAATTTAATTTAATGAGTTTATCTGCATTTTTGTTGAGCTAAGTATTTATGATTCATGTTGTGCCTTGATGGACTAGACTATTGCCTTTAATTAGATTTATTGAATCTTTAATAAATATCTTTTGAGATCCACGTTGTTAATAATCTTTCAATGCAATTAAAGTTTAAATTATTAAGACTGTAGTAGAGGTACAGTTAGAATACCGAGGACTAAGTTTGTTTATAGAAATTAAAGAAAACACCGCATAGTAAAATGTTCACATAAGTTTAAGATTTCCAAGATAACCGGTTTTAATATTAACTTTAAGAAAGTAGATAATCCGTTCGGTACGGTTTACATTTAAACTTTTAATAGTAAACACGGACAGAGATTTCTTGTCAACAAAATTATTTTTAGTGTTTCGTATGTTTTACAAAAGTAAGCGCAGAAAGCACTTGTGTTAAAGGCACCAAACAATGGACTGAGAGAGAACCTAGTTACACCCCACTTTCAAAAATACATTTTTACTGAATTGGCCCGATTCGGAAATCGAACCCGGGACATACTCGTCGCTTGTTTTACTCAGTCCGATTTAAAAACTACATACTTACACCCAGTAGGATAAAGGCAACCAATAGGATAATTTATCATAAAATTCAACCAAACTTTAATTAATTACTTTTAAATATTGGAACTCTCTACTAGTATTGGAATTGTTTGCTTATTGCTGTCCTAAGTTTTACTTTAATTGTACCTTAAAATTAATTCCTTCCTTACCTTAAAACACAAAATACTTGAAATCTAGTATTATATATTTTGTTAATTTTACTATGTTTTGTCAACAGATTTATGGACATATCTTCCTTTCCTGTATTCGTGCGTGTCATTTGTGGGTGTTTTAATGTTATTAGGTAAGTTTATATTTTACCATTCATTATATTTTACTAAATTGCACTTACAAAAAACGAGAAACTTTTGCCTTAAAATTGCATACTAATTTAAAATCAAAATAAGCTTTATAGTGGACCAAAAACAAATCCTTAGGTGTCCAAAAATTATAAGATTACGTCTTAAGTAAAAAAATGTCTTAAATAAATTAAACACGTGTATCTTATCTTCAATAGGTACTAATAACCTTGGCCTGTAATTATAATAGCAAACACAAATACCAGAGCATTTAAAACAGTTTATAATTTGTGTCTCACCTCAGCTGGGCCAAAGCCAATGTCAAATCGGTATCATCTGATACAAATGTTTTTGTTGATCGATCGATACACAACTGCGAATGACGACCCAATACTTCGGACCATTTAATAAAATCAGTCTTTTACCATTGCAATATAAACAAATATGCTTTGATGCATAGTTACCAAAACAAGTTACTTAAAAACACCTGACGCGACATATAATTTCTTTATGTGTCTATTCAAAATTGCAAAGGTCTAAATTTAGCCAACCTCGTTCGAAGTGAAATGAGGTTTCAACAATTCACTGTTATGTCTCGGATTGAGGCAACTGTAGCCGCCTGGGCAGGTTTCTGTAAAGTCGCGCAAGATCATTGTTTTTATGGTAGGTTATTGAACTTTAGAATGTTTTTGCAGAACCTACGAGTACGTCAATTGTTTTTTAACGGTTTACAAAAGCCTTTTAAGAAGGAAAAACCTAAACCGATATTTCTGAAAAGAAATGGCAAAGAGTTATATCTAAAATTACTTATCTTGGTTCATAAAGGACATAGATAATTAAAGATTGTGCTATTTAAACTTTTGTGATAGTAGATAATTATTTATATAACTGTTTTACAACAAAACATATATTAATTAAATAGTAAGTTGTTAGTCTTGGAATGTGGTCAGTTAGGTATGGTCGTAGGCATATCGACGCAACATGGTTTTGCAATTAAATCCTAGAAGCAGGTACAGTAATCATTACGTTTTATCCATCTTACTTATTGATATCTTATGTAGGTATCTAAATTCGACCAGTTTTATGTTTAGTTTAGTTCGTTTACCGATCATACTTAAGAATCTGACTTCTAAATTAAGAGACATATTTCAATAAAAGTTACTGTACTATTTTACTACAAGAGAACTTTTGTTGCCTGAATAGGCCAAGACTACTTCTACTCGGTATTTCTTCTTTAGTTAGTCGTCGTTTTCCTCTTCGTCATCATACAGTCCAGGTTTTTTGTCAAGAAAGAACTTGATCAGGTCATCGTGCTGCGGGAACATCTGGTGTAGTTCGGTTCTACATTCTGCTAATTTGTCCAACTCTTCCAGCTCTTTGTGCGCCTTTGCCTTGTATAGACGCGCTTTAAAACTGTTCTCGTTCAGGCGCAAAGCCCAGTCGCAGTCTTGGAAAACCTAGATAAAATAACGAAAAAAAACATTAAACACACGAAAATATGTGGTTAATTTCTAATTGAACAATGAGATTCTTCACCAGTGAATAATAAGGTAGTCACTTTCATACCACAAAAGAAAATAAATGGACGGTATTGCATTTCTAATTCACAATGATGTGGTGAATTCCGTCATCTTGTTAAGTGGTTACAAAGTATTAATGCTTGTAATCCATGCTCAGTCGAGCGCATTGACTGAAGCCACTATTATTATAATGTAGGTATCTGATTTACCTTGCATCTCTTCATTAATATACTTATCATTTGACCATACAAAAAAGTATCGATAATTGCAATTCGAAAGTAGAGTCAAAAACCTGTGACTCTTAAAGTGCAACGATCAGGGGCCTTTTTCAAATTCCGTTATAAAGTTATTCGCCTACTGCTTATCGGTGCTTTCCCTTATGAGATCACAGCACCATATTTATTTATTAAGCTGGTATGAGGTTTAAAATTGAAGCATGTTTTTTCAAATCTTACCTTTTCAAACTTCCCTAGTTTGATGTGCGTGAGAGCTCGGTCACAATAATACATTGGATTGTCCTTGACTTGATCCAGGGCTTTGTTATAGTAAGAAAGGGCCTTTTCGTAGTCTCCCCTTCGAAACGCTTTAATAGCAATAGTGTTTAGGGTGTCTGCTTTTTCTTTGCGAATTTTGCGATCATTACTTCTCTGTGCAGCATCTTTTTCTACCTCGGCCATAAAGGCATTTTTGTCCATTTGACCCTGAAATGAATATCTAGTTTTATATGCGTGTATGTAATGGACATCGTTATATTCCTCTACCGGTGATTGTTGTCTAGAGTCTGAGATTGCGTCACAGCTCATTACCGCGCTCGAGTACCTAGTGCTGTGTCAATGTATTTCCAAAGTGTTTGCAAAATGACGGCTGATAGATGACTTTCTCTTTCTAAATCAAGTTTGGTAAGATTTCTTTGCCTATGCCTGCCCAAAGGTAAATACAGAGATTCATTCATGATAATCAAAGAAGCGCTGTACTACTTACTAAAAGAGCAACAACATCAGCCTTATCTCATCGGTAATTGAACTTGTTGAACTTAAGTTAAATTCTAAATTAAGACTCATTACGAGTGTTACTACTATGTGCGTGTGTTCACACTGAACAAGTTTGTGTTCATATAATATAATATTCAACCTTGACATGTTTGCTAATGTCTGCCCTAAGATTCACCTTTAGTCTGCAGGCTAATTTTAACCGTACTATCATAAAAACAATTGTAACAGTTTCTTGATTGTCAGCCATTCGATATAAAAAGAACAAGCGTGATACCTACAACCAAGATATTTTCATAGTGCATGCCAAATTGCTTTCACTGATAAAATATAACATTGACGAATCATGCGCATCGTTCGCGTACATAAAATAAACGGTAGAGCTATTCTCAACTGAGTTATGTGTGGCATTTTAAATGCTTATGTGCTACCTTACGCATTTAAATACTAGTTTCAGACCTGATTGATAGATTAGATAATAAAACTTTCTTACATCTTTCTCAACTTCCTTGAAAGCGGCTTTATTGATAACAGTTCTGTTCTCCTTTACTTTCATTTCTATATTGTCGTCTTTTATAACTTTTCCTTCTAGCAAGTGGTCAGCTAGTATTTTGGCTGCATCGGCCTTGTTCCTGTCTCCACTTGCCATATCTTTAACGAGGGTGGACACTTCTCCAACCCTCGTCATGAAGTTACTCCATTCCTCGTTGAGAGCATCTTCTCGTTTTTTTATAGCGGGATTATTAAGAATGTTGTATTTGTCATTTTTTTCAATATTTTGATTCATTTTCGTTTAGTTTTATGTAGCAAATATGATACAAGATTGTTTGTTACCAAACTTTGTTTGTTTCGTTTTGTTTATACGTTTGTTGCTATCAAATTGATTTAATGTCATGCGTAGCAACCTCAAATAGCAACCGTTGTCATCACTACGTTTCTTGTTTACATTCTATTCGGCCAGTTTTAATATCGCTGTGTTAAGAGCCTAAACTATTAACTAATGATAGTTGACGTTTAATTGTTTAATCTATCTTCGTCTAATAATATAATTACCATTATAGAACTTAAGAGAAAAACTGTGTACCACTTTTCACAAAAATTAAGCGGACGAAGGGGAATAAGTGTACAATGCTAATATTTTTGTCTAGCATTCATTTGTCACCAACTCAAATATGTATTTAAAGGGGAAAAGTTTTTGACAAAGAACCTTTAGCATGTTCAAACTTTAAACTTAAATAGATTATTGACTTGGCAACCACTAGTATAAACTACGTCCTACTAATACTATAAATGTGAAAGTTTGTGAGGATGTATGGATGTATGGATGGATGTTTGTTACTCTTTCACGTAAAAACTACTGGATGGATTTGGATGAAACTTTGCAGTAATATAGGTTATAGGTACATCAGAATAACACATAGGGTACTTTTTACCGCGGGAAAACATCTCATTCCCACGGGAAACCGACTTCCACGCGAACGGAGTTGCGGGCGGCCACTGTATTTCATAAAATGATATAATCTTCTCATTCCACGGTGTGTTCGTCTGCAGTGTTTACGCCGCTGGGCTTCGTGCGTCTGTTCGGCGTGGTGGGTGGGGTTCTGGTGAAGCCGCAGTTCCTCAGAGACCTGAACGAGGAGTACTACGTGTACAGCTTCGAGGAGGACACCGTCAGGAGACGGATGGCCAACGCTCAGGCTACAGGTATTTATTTATTTATTTAGGATACCAACAGATTTTACACTTTAAGATACACATAAGTACATAAAAAATGGTTATTAGCTTAGTGTAAATCCAATAACAGGTAAACCTTACTTGCTATTATAAAAGCTAACTGGTTTATAATGTATTGTATGGAGACAGATATGTTATGTTATGTTAGGTATGTTATTAGCTTAATATGATTTGGTATTGTTAGATGCGTGATTGTTTTTGAGAAGCATGGATCTTTTAGTGGGAATAGGAATAATTTTACCTCATATGTTTAAGGAAATTTAATTAAAACAGATAGGAAATGGTGGCTTCTCGCTTGCTAAAAGCTTACTTATGGCATTATTCTGGACAAGACAAATTTATATCTTTATGAACTTCACTGTAATAGCTTCACTTATTGAAGAAACGTTTTTGAATCAGGGTCAAATAATAATAAATCTTTAATGTTTTTTACTTGAACTTATAATTTATTTATCATATTATATTTGTTATGCCACATGTGTATATCTACGTTTTATATGCACGACAATGTTTTGTTATCATTAGATTAAAATAAAACGATGTCGTACGTAACTAGACCACTTCATTCGTACCCTAAATAAATAAATTGACATTAACTTCGCGGTATACCACCATCGTGGAATAATAAAATACCCATATGTAAATATGTTATTGAAATTTCAAGTTCCTTTCGTCTTATCATTATTTTACAAAATCAACCCACGGATTTGATCGTGATTATTTTTTCTCATAACTACTCTAATTCCGTATTCATCTTATTTACTAATGAATAAATATTGCATAATTTTGCTATAATTTTCATAAAATGCTAGTCCAAAAATAAGTAAAGTTTGGACTCGAAATATATGCAGACATAACAGCAATGAATATAAAATATTTCTTTGTGATTCGAGAGTACAAAGCTCTTATTTTTTTTACATACAAAAAAGTGTTTTTATGTTTATAATAATTCTGTAATAATGACATTAGATTAAAAAGATAAATTCTTGTTTATCTCTTTATTTGATAGTCACAAACACTCGTTGAAGCAATCCATTAGTTTTAATTTAAGTTCATGTGTACTGAACTAGTCTAGAATTTATTAATGCTAAGCACGTGTTGAAATCGTATTGTTAATGATCTTTGTTTCTATAACCAGAAGCAATGTTCTAAGTGCGTTCTATTTGTTTTATATATGCAAAGAATGTTTCTATTGAGATGCAACGCACTTGATGTTAAAAATAATTTATTGAATGACATTTATTAATTGTTGTGAATTTCACGGACTGCCCAGGACCGACTGGGCTATTACGTCAGCCAATGGGGTTAGGAATTTTTTAATAACTAAAAACTTTGGAAAATTGTGTTCGTTGTACGAACTCTGAATTGAACGCCATTTGCTTGCATAATACCCCAGCCAGATAGTTGGCGCTCTTTGTGGAAGGCTACCGTCCAGCATTGGACAGCGATTAGCTAGTTGTTTTATTGACACAGTTTAAATGTGACTGTTCCATTATCCTACAATAGTTATAACCGCAGTATTTGCTAGCTGCAGTGTTTATTTGTTTTTGTGTCGTTTTGTTATATCATTGTTTATTAAACAGTAATTTATCATAGTTTATTATTTTAATAAATTTTATATACTACATACGTATTTCGAAATGTACGTACGTCGTTAATACGTTATTGGCGTACACAACAGCTGCTTCGATTCATATAGATAAAAGTTTGTACGTCATAGATTATTTAATGCTTTGTGATTACTTACCTTTTTAACTAACTTAAAAAAGGTAGTTACTAATAAATTCATCGTACCTTTTAATTTTGTCAAAAATGCCGTCATCGATTTGGAAAACTATTGTTTTGTTTTGAAGATGGTATTCTTCCCGAGTAGAAGTTGAGTCAATTTGTACACGTGAAAAGAGATTTGTTACAAGGTTTTTAATTTTGACAAAATCTTTAATACTTATGAGCAGAGCTGAATTCGCTGAAACCTTTGTCTATAATGCCTGTTCTGTTGTAATGTGAGGTTTCTGTCTGGTATTAAACAGTTTTATAACAACAAATAATGCAGTATATTTAATTAACCCATTAAGCACGTGTTTTGGGGTAAACCATAGAGGATATAATTATGCGTTACGAAAAAATAGAAACTATTTTATTTTAATCTAATAGTCATGGTGGGAAATGCGGCTTGAAAAATACTGACAGTAGGGTGGCCACTACCCTACGGGAACCACGTCAGAGGCCCTAAAAAGGCGGTTCCCAAAAACTCTGACACTAGATGAATATGTGCTGCAAAGTGCATACTCATCACACGAAGAAGAAGAAGAAGGTGGGAAATTCCAAACAAATAAATATACAGAAATAGCCCATAAGTTTTTAGCAATATTTTTTTCTATACTTTTTAAAAGTGTATTTATTCACAATTTTTTAGGAAAACACATAAATATAAAATTATATGTATATAAAAAAAAAATAACATTAAATATTATTGATAATGATTGTCGATGGCAGAAACAATAATAGATTATTGAACAGCAACTTGAAATAGTGTTCGGTAATGGATGTTTTAAAAATAACCTTAACCTTCAGAGAGTGACGTTCGTAAATTATTAGTTCACAAATGTATTGTTTTTTTTTAACATTTTTCATTGAACAAGGAACATTGATTATAAAAAGAAACAACGGACGTCAACCTGTAAACTTTTTAAATTTAATTTGTAATATGCTAGTCAACTAACTTTGTCATACACCTACTATGTATTTAGAATCCTACAGTAACTAAGTATGCGTGGCTATAAATGTAACATGTACCTATCTTCCTCAATCTAACTGATATATTACACACAGTCGTTAAGTCATGTAGGCAAGTTACACTTACTGTTAATTATGTAACACTATCTTAAGATCAGTATTGTTTGTAAACTCACACGCAGCCAACATAAACAGATCGATCGTTATTTAAACTCGTCGCTTGTGTCAACACCTGGAGTTCGTTATGACGACGTTTAAAAATATTTTATTGTGTGCCGTGTCTTGTAATATATATTTTTTTGATTATTACTTTATTAAATAAAATTGCATTTACATCAAAATTGTTCTTTTCTATATAAAATTTAATTATATTCTTTCATAATTTTAAGTTAACTTATCTATCACGTGATTTTCACTCGTTTCACTACTTAATCGTGCTCTGACTCATAAATACTATGACCTATTTATGTAATTACTTGATGTATCACGCAGTTTCACCTACGTTAATAGGGAATATGCATAAAATTTTAAATGGCCTAAAATATTTTTTTCTTGACTAATTATTATCGTTATATTATAATGCAAAAGTTTTTTTTTAATTTATTTATTATTTAAACCCCAAAAATAATATTTTAAAAGTGCAAAATAAGGGAGCGAAATTCAAACTTCCAAAACGCGCCACCATTGGTCGAACGTAATGTGACGTCATCTGACACGACATTGCATTCATCAGCGTCGAAACTTATACTGTTTTACAAGTTTTTGTGAAAAAAATAAATAAATTTAACTAATCTATATTCTTGTGCTGATTGTAATGAAGTTTAGTTTAGATTGGTAGTGAATCTTTGACGATGACTGAAGCTGGTTCTGTCACAGCACATTAGGACAATCTACCGAGAACAGGTGCATTTAAGATAGCATTTAATTTTGCGTCGAATCCCGATTATACGAGCGCAGAGATCGGAGGATGTTTCATAGTATATTTAAGACCATAATATAGATTTTTATTCATAAATGCACACAGCAGTTTACTTAAAATACACCAAAACATTTACATATATTGACACAAAAATATATATGAGGCAAAACTCCTTTCTTTAACCGTAGAGTACATTTTTCTCCTTGCTCTTTTATTAAATTGTATTCAATATAATTTTCTGTATTTCTAGTCTTTACCTGGAATAAATCAACAACCATAAAAAAATCGTATAACCACAACAGGAATAAAGTTTTAATAGAAAGTTATAGCTACTGATCTTTTTTTATAGGGTAGGTTAATTTTATACCGAATTTTCTAATGTTCAATAGCTAATGCAAAACTTACTTTTTACTAAGTAATTCTCATTAAGCTGTATATAAATAAAGTATACTTACGTTAAAATGATCTTCACAACATTATGAACAAGATTTAGGAGATATATTATCCCTTCTCATCACCTTACACCACCGTCTTTGCATTTTCGCATCACTTGAAATACGAAAAAAAAACACTTTCTCGGGTGTTTTTCGAATAGTATTTGTGCACTCCGGTACTATGCAATACTTATAAGATAATTTTTTGGCTTCTTCCATGGTTTTAAAGCTATTAAAACTGTAAATATGTATGAAATAACTGAAAAGTTCATAGTAAAGTCCCACTGGACGTGTCGTGTGACGTCATGCAAAGCGCGCGCAAAATGGCGGCGTTTCAACTGCTCTAATTTTTCCAATGTTTTAAATTTCGTTTTTAAAAATATCTAGAGTATTTTGAAGATTTTTTATATTTTTTTCTATGTTATAATGTTGTAAACTATTCATTTAAGGCAAGAAAAAAAAACATGAATATCCCCTATTATAGATAAATAATATTAAAAACCTACTTAGATTTTTACGTAACTTTCACTGTTCTAGGCAGGGCGCGTAAGTTTTTTCCCGTTTTTGCAACATTTATTACTGCGTTGTACCTTATAGTCATAGTATGAAAATGTAGCCTATAGCCTTCCTCGTTAAATAAACTAAACAAAAAAATGTATATTTTCAATTCGAACCAGTTCCTGAGAATACCACGTTAAAACATACAAACAAAGTCTACGGCTAATATCTTCATTATACTACATGTAATCATTTTCCAGGTGCTGGGTACATATCTCCCGAGCCGATGTATCCAGATCGGGGCGATATATCGGCGTCGTTCGACGCGAACGTGACTTTGTCAAAGGGTGCTGACGTCACGATGGTGCGAGGGAAAGAGACGCCGCTATTGAGGCTTAGGAACGGAGCCCTACAGGCGGGGCTCAATGAGAGGCTGGAGAAAATTGTAGCTAGGAGAAAGGTTCGTAATAAACTGATAAGAAATAATGTGCAAGGTTTGTGGTCGTATTTTACTGATTCATTTAACTATTCGATGTCGCTTACCTTGACAGAATTTTGGTGACAAAGAATAAAATCTTATTAAATAGAATAGCATTACTTAATACTGGATTATACTTAGTTTAGATCATAAAAAAATACATTAGACATTTTTTTTCATAATTGTACATTTGCTTTACGTGTCGTAGATTTTTTTATAGATTGTGTAATTTGATTATTGTTTCCATCCGTGTGTTATTTATCAACTAGATCCTGTCTGTAATCAAATATTATACCTATCTTATTACCAACGGCTTCTTGGTAATCAATAACTTTAATTAAAATGATAATAACTTCATATGTGACTCGAATTGATATAGTACGCACAAGTATACTTGTTAGAAAAAAACAGTATACATTTTACTGATGTATTAAACCTTTTTGAAAAAAAAAAGAAACTATATATTGAGAGAACTTATAGAAAAAGTTATCAAAAACCGTGGTGTGGTTTAAAGTGGGCTGGATAAAGACAAAATATGACTTTTTTTTTATTCATTAGATTTATTAGTGCCCGTTTTCACCAACGTTCCCTAAATTTAAGGGACACGAAACAAGTTTTGATCCACATCTAAATGCAATAACCCCATTTTTTTCTTGTTTAACACTATACTAACAACAAAGGGAGGTAAAAAATTCATCTAAAACACTATAAAGTCCTTTTAAATATTTAAAGTGCTTTCATGTTTAAGGGCCCTTAGTAACTGAAAACGGCAGAATTAGCCGTTTTCTATTAGCTGTTACTTACAAAATATATGATATTTCGCACTGATATTTCAAATATATAATAAAGAACGTAAATGTGATGGGAGGACTGTTTTAAAAACACGATTGGAATAATTTTGCTCGATAGAAAAAAATCCTGAAGTCACCTCTAAATTTCATATGAATGCACATTAAGACGGTGTTTTACAATAATAAGTCTTATAAAATCGCAAACTGATAGATTTTTACCTTTTCTATGTCGTGACTGTTTTAGATTTCTGAGAAATTGAACATTTTATTAACTTTTTGATGATAAATGTGTTTCGAGGCCGTTGATTCTATAGGAACCGCGTTCCCCGACCCCCCCGCCTAAGGCGTGGAATCGCAGCGAAATCTGAATTTTCGCTGACCGCCTAACCCCCCTTAAGAACTTGCTATTAAATATTTACTTTATTTTATTACTATGTTCGTTGTGATCCGATATTAATAGATATAATTATCAATTATGGTATAAAAAATGTTTCGTGTGGTATTCGCTATTTTGTTTGATTAATTATCGCTGATGCAATAAGAAATTTATGTGCAGCAATTCTGACGTTTTCCTGATAAAAAAGTATGAGTTATTATATAGTTTTGCTATTAAGAATGACCCAAAGCATGGGTAATTCTACTTAACGTCTTATCAATAAAAATACAATATTTTAAATATACTGTCATTTTTATACTGAGTGCATTTTTCATGCATACATTTGTTGCAACCTCTACAGTTTTTTTCACCTCTGTTTACTTGTTACAAACCTAACAAAGACAAACTGTCCATTTCCCTTTTTTCTAAACCACCACACCCTTCTGTCTCCATATACCGTAAATAAAAAAAAACTTCATTTTCTCTAATAAGGAGGTAGAAAGCCAGCGCAAGACGTCGTCTCTGCAACGCAACGTGGTATACCCGCTCGCGATGCTGCTTCTACTGGCGCTCACCACCGTCACGGTTTTCATGGTGCTGCAGAACACGCTGGAACTACTCATCGGGATCAAAGCACTCCCACTTAGCACCAGAGTAAGTTTGCAAGAATAGATGTGTGTCAAATTGTTATCTCAGCGTGGTGTAATGGAACTGTGGGCAGTGTACCTACAATCTAGCATTTAGAAGTCAAAACATACTATTTTAAGAATCTGTGTACCAAGTTCTCGTTCGAAGTTCAAACTTAGCTAAGAAAGTTAGTGTTTATTAAAAGCGTGATCGTTGTTCTCTTCTCTTTAAAAAAAAGCTATACTAAGTTTGTTTGTTACTATTTGTGTTATGATGAATTTTTCAACACTTATAATTCACCGTCAAACCTTTATAAAACTTTCCAACGTAGGTATTTTCTCTATTATGTCTTACTTCCCCAGCATTTCCCGCTCGGCATAGAACTTTCTAACGTAGGTATTTCCTCTATTATCCTACCTTCCCCAGCAATTCCCGCTCGGCATAGAACTTTCCAACGTAGGTATTTCCTCTACTATGTCTTACTTCCCCAGCAATTCACGCTCGGCATAGAACGTTCTAACGTAGATATTTCCTCTACTACGTCTACCTTCCCCAGCAATTCCCGCTCGGCATAGAACGTTCTAACGTAGGTATGTCCTCTACTATGTCTACCTTCCCCAGCAATTCCCGCTCGGCATAGAACGTTCTAACGTAGGTATGTCCTCTACTATGTTTACCTTCCCCAGCAATTCCCGCTCGGCATAGAACGTTCTAACGTAGGTATGTCCTCTACTATGTCTACCTTCCCCAGCAATTCCCGCTCGGCATAGAACGTTCTAACGTAGATATTTCCTCTACTATGTCTACCCTCCCCAGCAATTCCCTCTCGGCATAGAACGTTCTAACGTAGGTATGTCCTCTACTATGTCTACCTTCCCCAGCATTTCCCGCTCGGCATAGAACTTTCTAACGTAGGTATTTCCTCTATTATCCTACCTTCCCCAGCAATTCCCGCTCGGCATAGAACTTTGTAACGTAGGTATTTCCTCTACTATGTCTACCTTCTCCAGCAATTCCCGCTCGGCATAGAACTTTGTGACGTAGGTATTTCCTCTACTATGTCTTACTTCCCCAGCAATTCCCGCTCGGCATAGAACGTTCTAACGTAGGTATTTCCTCTACTACGTCTACCTTCCCCAGCAATTCCCGCTCGGCATAGAACTTTCCAACGTAGGTATTTCCTCTACTATGTCTTACTTCCCCAGCAATTCCCGCTCGGCATAGAACTTTGTAACGTAGGTATTTCCTCTACTATGTCTACCCTCCCCAGCAATTCCCGCTCGGCATAGAACTGTCCAACGTAGGTATTTCCTCTACTATGTCTACCTTCCCAGCAATTCACGCTGGGCATCGCCTCGCTGTCTAAGCTGGGCTGCGCGGGCGCGTCGCTGGAGGCGGTGCTGATCCTGTACCTGCACGCGGCGTCGCTCACGGGGCTCGGGGCCCCCATGGCGGCGCTGCGGGTGCTGCCGCGCGCGCGCCGCACGCCGCTGAGCCGCATCATAGCGCTGTGCGCGCTGCTGCTGGCGCACTCCACCGCGCAGCCGCTGCTCGCCAAGATATTAGGTAAGTGGATGTTACCAACTATTGTAAAATTACTTAAAATGTAGCCTTTGGTTCGTCTTGCAAAAGGTCATATCACTATATAGCGACCCGCCAACGCTTCGCAATGGTGTAATTTTGGCCGACTTGCTCACGAAACATTGATTTTTGGCTAACTTTAAAAAAAAACCCTTAACTGGTTTAGGAGGAGTTAGCAGCCAAACATACAAACACACAGAATTTGCGATTGGATTTATACTATGTAATGTGGGTAGTCATGGGCGGCGGTGATCACTTACCATCAGGTGAGCCGCATGCTATTAAAAATCAAAAAAATACGTGGATTGTTACGAAAATTTACTTAAAATGTCGCCCTTGGTTTGTCTTGCAAATGGTCATATCACTGCATAGTATAAAACAAAGTCGCTTTCTCTGACTGTCCCTATGTATGCTTAAATCTTTAAAACTTCGCAGCTAATTTTGATGCGGTTTTTTTAATAGATAGAGTGATACAAGAGGAAGGTTTTACTCCGAAGGTAACGCGGGCAAAGGCTAGTAATGATATAATAGAGAGAGATATCAATCAATATCCAATTAGCAATTTACCAAAAAAACCGTAGTACCCACTTTCAAAAGTAACCTTCACTTTACTATAATTTACTGCTGATAAGCGTACACCTTACACAGACACAAACATATCAATCAATGTTGTTTCTCCGCAGGTATAACAAATTTCGACTTGCTCGGCGAGTTTGGTCGCATCGAGTGGCTCGGAAACTTCAAGCTAGTTCTACTCTACAACGCCATATTCGCAGCTACGGTCACTCTGTGTCTCGTCAGTAAATTCACAGCAAGCGTGAGACGAGAACTCTACAACAGGTTGGTAGAAAACGTGAACACGGTCGCGCATTGCGTGTCTTTCCTCAACAACTAGATGGCGCTGATTTTGTCATATAAAAAAGATAGATGGCGCGCTTGAAAATGCGTTATTAGAACCAATCGCGAGGCGACGTTTCCGAACTAACAAACTAAATCGGTAATTCGAAAATCGTAATCCACCCTTTCTCTCTGGGTGTATGGAATAACCTGAATTTGAAATTGCTTTACATGTTTTTTTACTGTACGATGTTATACCTGGCCTTTAAAGTACCTCTACGTTACCGGTTACGTTACCGGAATTCTTTACCAATTATAAAATACCCAATGATGTCTTATAACAGAACTAATAACATGAGTAAATAGTACTTAGACATTGTTAGACGAATGTCGCGAGTTGTTTGAAAATGTGCTACACAAAACACGATCAACGAAAATACGTAAAAATATTTTTTATAAAAAGACAAAAGGAGATGTGCCTTTCTTTAACCACTTTCACTGTGTGTATTAGGTACCTTAATTTGTGTGTAATATTCACATTGTAACCTTTTTTAACGCACAGACAACTCCTACGTAATGGTCGAGTTATTTCTTAAATAAAATAAACAAATAATAAATAAAATCTCCAGACTGACACACTAACTGTGTGGCTCTAAGCTAAGCAAAGCTTGTACTATAGGTACCATACAATGGTCTAGGGGAGAACCTAGTTACACCCAGAAATGAGCCAATATCGAAAAACGTATTTACGAAGGTCCGTTTTTACGGCGGTCGAACCCGGAACCATCCGATTAGCAGTCCGGTGTATATACCGCCGCACCAGCTGAGGTCGTCAAAAATACTACCAAACTAAGAATATTTCCAAGTAAAGTCACATACTTAAATATAAAAATAGTATAAAATAAATTTGCGAAAAAAAGGCATTTGTTTGAGGAGGAAACCCTGCATTTATTTATTTAATATTTCTAAAATTAATAATTTAGTGATATGATAAAGTTGGTGTCATAAAAAACTTGAGGAAAGACATTTTAGATTGTAATTTTATTGTTTATGACTAATGAGACTGAATTTATCGAATAGTTACTATATTAGACATTGTTTAAAGATTATTTATTTTCTTAATTGAATTATTACTTTGAATTGATTAATAAATTTTAATTACTTAATAATTATTTTACCTTTGTGATGATATAAAAATTGCCATGTCTTTTTAGTAATTTATGATAATGATATCTTGAGCCACAAATACTTTTATGGTTATGTTATTCACCAATGGTGTTAATTTACGAAGATTTTTGTAAGACTGTCATTGTTAACTTTGCTCAAATTATACTTGCAATGATTTCAATAAATGCTTTGTTTATTTGAGATTTTCATAATAGTTTTTTTCTAGTCCTTTGGGATCTCTTTAGTCATTGCAAGTATTAGCTTCAGAATATTTCATGTTAATAACAACTAACAATATTAACGCATATTCATCCCTAATATACGATCATGCACAAACATTTGTTGTACTGAAATAAATATCTGTCTGATAAATTATAATATCACTTTAGCATATTGAAAATGTAACTAGAGCATAGAAAGCTTGTAGGTTGATGTTCTAAGCCATGTTGGTGCTACACTATTCAGAACGTAGATTTCCACAATGTAAAGGAAAGAACAAATACATTAGGATTTTACCTTTCTTCTATAATATAATCATTGTTAATAGAAAACTCCTTGTAAGATATTTTGAGAGTGAGTGTGTGTATAATTATTATTTGTTTTATGTTATAGATAGTGTGCAAATTTTATACATTTTATAATGTTATGTACCAAACTTGAGATTGCATTTGGAAATAAATACAAAATAAGAAGTCGTGTTTTCATTTCTTAGTTTGAAGTTCTACAAATAAAACTGCACATTCAGCTTCCTTCATAAGCACCATTGCTTTGCAGCTTCTCACAGTGTTTTTCATTCTGGTAAGGCCATGATTTAAACTGACCTTTTCTATCAATAACTTGATTTCATTATTCCTTATTAATATAGGCGCGCTATGAACTAATAAGGAATAATTATTTTGCGCTGCTAGTATTCAGAGGCTCGATTCAGTTTATTTGGTCTCGGTATTATTTTTAACACGACTAACACATGACAACTTGATTGTTCCACTATGAAAACATATACACTTGTGCCTAGGTTTAAATGGATCCCTGAAATGTTCACCTTGCCGGATGAATGTACTCCAACTGTCGCCAAATCAAGAAGTTCGATCGACAAAAGCTTGCCAGTACTTGTAGACGACACAACCGTGGAATCTGAAGCTACAGAAAATGAACAAAATAACCATTTGAAAGTAGAGTAAATCCTGAATCTATTTTTTTTAAGTCACTGGTTAATAAGTTGGGATACCAGAGTAAATGTTAATTGCATCAAATAGATACTGAAGAAGCTCAAATTTAGTTTCAAAGTTCCTACATTGTATATTTAACAATTAAGTTTGTAATAGAATAGATAAATAAATAAGGCACTATAAAATTATAAGGATTCTATATTATCTATTTTTAGTCTTATCTGTAAATTATAGCATACAGCGGTAAAATGAACAGCAGCATTTATGAACATATTATTCAAATACCTTCATATATACTTTTAAATAAAAATATTTTAAACTTTGTTACTGACCCTCTTTTGTTAGATAAGTCCTTGATGTAGGTACATAATATTATAGTTTACACAATATTATAATAAAAAAAATGGTCTGTGATGATTTTATGATCTAATGTTAATCATAAAATCCAGGGTTATAATGATCCATGCCAAATAAAAGCACTTTAAAAAATTTTAAACTCGTTTTTTTGGTGTAATTTTCGATAGAACAAAGACTTTTTTGTATAATTATGAGAATCGAATTAGACAGTGTTAGACAAGAACGAAACAAGCAACAAAATAAATAAAAAAATAATTGAACGCAGATTTATGCATCTATGTATTTTAGGGCGGGTCATGGGAAGCATGATGACCCCCCCCTGGGCAGGACCTACAAGGATCACTAATTAAAATTGTTTCACATAATTTATTGTGAAAGACCACTATTTTGTGACCCCCCCTCTGGCATCAAAACTGGATCCGCCCTTGTTTGTATGTATTCACCAATTTATGTGTTCAAAAGTTACTCCTTGTTACTTAACAAGGGGTGATTGAAGCAAAATGTCCAAACATTTGTATGAACTCCTACATCTTTAAATTGCATTTTCTCAATTTTTCTTCAGTGTCCCTTGTTTCATTCTTACATAACACTATCTGATTAATTTAGTGGCAACTTTAAAAATACTAAGGGCCGATTTTTCAATAGATAGTTAAAACGCCAGATATCAAACAGCCAGATAGCTTTAACTGAGACGAATAATAAAGTTTCAATTTTTCAATGGTCAGATAACCCTCTGCTAGCTATCCTAATGATATTTGTGCAAGAAAGAGACATTCTTATATATTTTACAGTTGTTAGAAAAGGACTGTAAACTTTCAACGCATTGACAGCGGGTGTCCCTATTGACAAAAAATTTAGGTATGACATCAAGACTTGCTGTCAACGATATACCGAAAACTAGATGGAGCCCACCGAAAAAAATACAAATAAAAGTTACAAATACAATATATTTTAACATGTGTCTGTAAACTTTGAGAAAGTATTTCTATCTTATTATATTGATTGCTAAGAATATTTTTGATGCTTTTTTAAAAAATCGATTTGGTATTTCATATACTCAGAGATACTTTATGTTACTGTATGTCTTAATAACTACTTAGTATTTTAATATAATTCTCAAAAAATCCTCATTTTGATATAGCGTATCTTTAGCAGTGTGTTATTTGTGACACGCACACATCAAACGTATTACTCCATCTAGAAATGTATACATCTCTGATGTCAACAATAGCTTACTGCACAGATATTCAAAATTAAACCTCTTGTGATATATATTTTTGTCGCGTTTTGATAACTATACACTATTGTCTTCAAATAAAGTAAAATATCCATGGTTTTACAAAAAATAAGCAAAACACAAATAAATTATCCTATATTTACATACGCATGATGACAGAAACGTCAAATAATCTGTTAGATAACTGCTTAACTGAGGCAAAAAGAGGCAGCTAAGTTTATCCGCCAGTTATCGAGTTTAACCTTCTGTTAGAGCTTATCCGCTAATTGAAAAATTCACAATCTTGCTATCCATAGAATAAGTCCTATCTGAAGGCTTAACTGACTATTGAAAAATCGGCCCTAAATAAAATACATGTCGGAGTCTTTACTTATTTATTATAATTCAGTTTTTTGTTCATCAATAGTTTTCACTTTCAAATAGTATTTTCCACATTTCCTTCCATCAGCCCTGACAATAAGCTTCCTAGTGTTGTTTCTAACAACCTCCACACTTTCATTGTTAGACAGACCAAGCAAAAACCCCAGATTTATAACATCATTTATACTGCGAGTGTGGGAGGTACTCTCAGCTCCACTGCTTACTATAATGTTCCTTGATTTTCCGATTGCATGATAAGTATGTGCAGTACTAATTATATTTTTCCGTGCTGTTGAGTCTTTAATTGCTGGTGAGTACATTAGTTCAAAAAATATTCCTCTCTCAACAGCTTGTCGATACAATTTTCGACTAACTTTAAATGGAATCCGTCCCTCAGGATTAAATGAAATAATATCTACCTCTAAAGTACCGCATACATATTGAAATGCCTGTAGTGTCTTGGGTATAACAGCGACAATATCATATTTTCTCAAATTTTCCGATTGATTTAACTTGTGTGAAATACTTGAATCAGAAAATTCAATTGTCACTCTTTGCAGCAAGTTAACATCTAACTCTGTTAATAATTCTTTTGGGATTTCAACTGGTTCTGGTATGAAGTCCTTTTTATCTTTGATTTCTCCTTTCTTTTTCTTTTTCTTAGGTTCTTCGACTGATTCCTCGCTGACTAAAGTGTTGATTGCGATTGTTTTAAATCCGTTGCTTCCTAAAATATGAAGTTTATCCAATGGAAAACTCTTCATGATAGATAGGTCACAAAATCCCCAATTTTTATTAGACATTATAATATATTATTCTGTACCAAATATAATTGATAACTATTTTCGTTGTACCATTGGGCAGAACAAAAAGTTGTGGTGTGGTGCAGGGTTGCCACACGTAATTTTCAAATTTTCGCCAGATTCAATAATTTTTTTCGCCAAAATGATATATTTTAGAAAAAAAAACGCCAATCTTCATTTAAAAGAAAAAAACAAAGGTTTTGTCTTCCTTGGTCATAAAGTAAAGAATATTTTTATTGTGTTTTGATGGTTGTTTTTCCTTTTATCCATTTTTTTACCCTATTTCCCCATAATCATTCAAAATGATCTGTTCATTTTTTAATTTATTCTTGAAACCATCAATAATTTCAATTGTAAGAACGTCTTAATTTAACTTAATTACTTGGAAAATGTGTTGCCAACCTCGAATATAGAAATATAGTCATAATCGCCAAAAAATCGCTTGTCAAATTTAATTTCGCCAACTTTTTCGCCAAGGAATTGTTATCGCCAAAATCTCGCCAGGGTCATAATTTTTCGCCAAAATGGCGGAATAAATCCCCAATCTGGCAACTCTGGTGTGGTGTTTATTTATTTATTTTATATTTTAAGGTTATCTATCTTGTGAAAAGTCATGTTAGTCTTTTGTCAATGTCAATTATTATCATCGATCAATGTCAGTCGGTTGTCAGTCAGCTTGTTGAACTATTCACTCATATCCTCGATCCTCGGTTGATTCAACGAATGAATAGTGACGTACCGTCATAATCATAGTATAATTAACTGATAGTGTATTTATCGAAATCGAAAGCTAGTGAAAAGCTAAGCAGGCGCTTTTCTCCGCAAGTCCATACAAGAATTAATTTCTATTAACCTAGGTTACGCCATAACTTATTTGTAAGTCTTTGCTGATTTTATTCATATTTTAAGGATCCGTACCCGTACAGGGTAAAAACTACTACTCCTACTCTCCCGGCCACGTTTTTTTGTCGTTTTTATAGATAACTAGTGGCCGCCTGCGACTCCTTTCGCGTGGAAGTCTGTTTCCCGGGGGAATGAAAAGTTTTCCCGCGGTAAAATGTACCCTATGTGTTAATCTGATGTATAACCTGTAATACTGTAAAGTTTCATCAAAATCTGTCCAGTAGTTTTTACGTGAAAGAGTAACAAACATCCATACATTCATCCATCCATACATACTCACAAACTTTCACGTTTTTTATACTAGTAGGATTAGTAGGATGGTTGGTGAGCGAGTCTAAATCTCACTTGAACAGTTTTTTTGAGGTTTACAAATACTTTGTAGAAGGTTATATTATATACCTACAAAGAAAATTTGTATATTATATTTAAAGGGAAAAATGGCGGCAGGAAAAGCCAAGCAAGGTGGGGCGCCGTTTTATTAATAAGTATAAATAAAATAAAAACTAGTTTGTCCGCTTACAAAAATCCCCGATGACGATGTATGATGTTTAGGTAAGCATCAATTCTAATGTTTTGTAAAAAGTACTTTTTTGCCTGAATGTTTAAAAATAAATTATAAATTTTAGTTAAATTCCATGAAAAACGTAAATTTATAAATATACATTTATTTTACATTATATACTTAAGTAAGTATAAATTGTATATTAGGTGGTAGGTATGATAGGTCTTTAGGTTCCTTACATTTTTAATTTCTGATTTTCACATTTGTTTGGGGTCTTAGTTTGAGGTAGCTTTTTAAAAATTTGCTCTCCGAGTCCAAAAAAAGTATCTATATCTTTAAACTTTTCAGCTCTTATATTACAGTGCTCTATAGATTTTTTATCTCGTTACATCACATTGACACTATTCATTATTCTTTGAGTAAACAACTTTGTTTAAAGAAAACATTAAAAAAATGGCAGTGCGGATAATTATTGCTGGTGAAACACAATGTTTTAAATTTGCTGAAGCATGTCTCGTTGCCGATTTTCTTTCGCAAAACTTGGAAAACTTTCATTATGAACGTATTGAAAAAGTTGTGGCCGAGTATGGGGTAAGAATAAGTTGTTACGTTAGTGGTACGTGTCCAATTAGAATAACATGCATACTATTAAAATAGATTTCCTGTCCTACTATATGGAATAAAAAAAGAAAGATAGATTCTTCATAGTTCACATCACTTACATATCGCAACTTTGTAGTGCTTAAAAATATGATTCCCGTTGTGTGTATATTATACATTTCGGTTTTCGCGACTCTTAGCGTAGATAACAAAATAGATATCAGTACATTCGTACACCTATATCCTTAATTTGGCGTCCTTTCAGTCCTTATACAGGGTTATTTCTAATTAGCGCATCACCTCTTGTAGGCAGCTTTTCTACATCAATCTCAACAACATTTAAGTAACCAACGAATAATTAAATAAATTTATATTTAAAAAAAAAAAAGTTTTTCCATACAAATTTATTAGGTGCATCTGAACGGTACCGAACACGCAACTGGCGTGGCAGGCGCGCGGGCGACGGGGGGGGCGACCGGTTTAGAAACTTCTTACAAAATACAGAGTTATAAATAACAGAGCGCGTAAATTTGTTTTTGTTTTTTTTTTGTTTTTGTGTTAATTATCAAGTTTCGCAAAAAGTCGTAGAACAAATGTTATTAGGATTGATGTAAGAAAGCCGCCTGCAAGAGGTTATGTGCTAATTACAAATAACCCTGTATATTAAAGACGGAAATGCACATTCATAAGCTTTTAATGAATAGGTACCTTGTAAAAAGTGTATGCGTATTTTCAAAAGCAAGATATCGTTGAGCTAGGTAATATGGCACACACTTCTCTCGATCCTGCAACGGTAATATTTATATAATTATTATTGACGTCAGCGCGTGGAGCATCGGCAGGGGCTGAATGTAAACGTAGCAATAGTTGTAGAGAATTTTATTTTATTTAACTTTTAATGATATGTAAACCCTATGAAACGTGATACCTATATGCGGAAATGAGATTTTATCAGACATTTAGGAGGACTTAGAATAGCATAGAAAGCCGAAATAGAACTACATACGAGTATATAAGATTCAAGGGCTCAACTGGGTCATCTACAATACATCAAGTTTGTGTTACCTATACCCTTATCTATCAAGTCCGCCGTATACGTGAATAGTTCTTACGGGATACGGGGCGGGGGGAAGCGAGTTGGTTAGGCCTATCCACCTGCGGGCAAAACGCTAGTCCTACTAATATTATAAATGTGAAAGTTTGTGAGGATGTATGGATGGATGGATGGATGGATGTATGTTTGTTACTCTTTCACGTAAAAACTACTGGATGGATTTGGATGAAACTTTGCAGTAATATAGGTTATACATCAGAATAACACATAGGATACTTTTTACCGCGGGAAAACATCTCATTCCCACGGGAAACCGACTTCCACGCGAACGGAGTCGCGGGCGGCCACTAGTAAGTAATAAACATAAGCACCTATGATGACTTTCACTGATGATTTGTATTCGAATATTTCAGAATTGGCTTGCTCAACTTAATATAAAGTATAAGTGGCATCATAATGGATCACCAATAGTTTGGAAAGAAATGCTTCTTGAAGGTGGAAAACCGTTTTACATTGGTGGGGCCTCTGAGTTTTTGGACTACTGTTATTCTTACTACAAAATCGACACTTATCTTTGGACAGAGCAATTTGAATTTTTGCTAGAAAATTTTGATCAAATGAAAAAAAAACTAAGGGTTGAAAGTAAAAGTTCCGTGTTTATCGACGAAAGCATACTAGATGTACCGGAAGATATTGACGAAAAGAAAAGTTTCTGCGTTTGTATATTCGGGGCTGGAAACCCTATGACTTTGCGTCTAACATCGAGACTTCTAGATATGTCTCATGGTGGAAAACCTATATTAAAGATATTCCTTTATGATTCTTCATGTGACCCTGCATTTTTGCATTCTATTGTAGTCGAATGTAGTTATATTAGAACTTCTGAGCCTGGAAAATGCGTGCGATATGTTGATAAACCTGGATTGGCCTTAACTCAAACAGATTTACTTATTGTTATGGACTATGAACCGTTTAAGTAAGTATATTTAAGGAATCATAAATTAATAAGATTAATGAAAAAAACAATGCACGCGTATACAGATGAGCTGAACCTAGTATTACTGTAAATTAGAATCATAAGAGAAAATAATATCAGCCTATATAATATATAATTTCACTGGACTGGTTGGATTAAGCCCACCATGCTGGCTCCGTATGGATTTGATGGTTGTAGGCTGGATGCAGACCATGTTACTTTACGCATAATGTTTTTCCTCACCCCAGTGTTGGTTGAACCTGAAACCTTCGACACTTGTTAAAATGAGAAATTAAGTTATTGCGAAAGGGGTATCATCAACTATTAAATCTTTTTTAAACGTATCTACTGAGTAACAAAATAAGAAGCTGATTTGAAATACGCTTTTGTGTCCAGTTAAATTCTTAAGTTTACTGCTTGAATGCATATTATAAATTTTGATGCTCAGAAATAACCACCAGGCTGAGTTGTATTTAGAATGTTTTACATAGAGAATAACTAACGGCTAAGATAGAATTATTTTCAAGGATGTTGATTGTGGCCGACTTAGTTATTTAGAAGGCAATGTGGATTTTTAGAGGCGGGAAATGCTATTAAAAAGGAGTCGGTTTAATTACCACACTTGTGGAATTTGTATTATTACGTTATATTTTTTGTATTTAGTATTGTTTTGTTTTGTAACAAGTGTTTATCTGGGTTACCTATCTTAATCCCGAATTTTAATATTCCGAATTTCATAATCCAGAAAATGCTTGGACATTTTTTCATAATCCAGTTTTTTAGAATTTCGAAGTTTTGTTTGCCATATAATCGCAACTCTGAATTTCATTTGCCCATTTATTCATTTGCACGACGTTTTAAAATCCAGACGAATGAGTTCCAGACACACGAAATCTAAATGCGCGAAATCTAGATAACCGATATCCATATGCACATAAGCCAGATTTTTAAAACACAAATTTTTGAAATTTAGTTAATTGATATCCAGACAAACTATATCTAGATTTTTAAAATCAAGATTCTTTAAAGTCAAATAAACGATATCTAGAACAACTAAATCCTAGTATTATTTTAAATGGCTCTCTACTTTTAGAAAAGAACTTCGGTTTTGGCGCTTCGCCGACCGCTGCCGCGGTACGCTCGCTTCACTCGCTCGGCTTGCGCACTGTGTGGTCACCATTCAACCTCACACTCCTCCTCGCTTCGCTCGTCGTCGTACCTATTATTTTAATATATGAACAAAAAGCGCATACCCAAAATTGTAAATTATAATTTTAATAATTTGGTCGACCTAAAACATGCCAAATAAAATTTGCTTTTCCTATAAGTAGTTATGACAAACCAAATCAAGATAAAGCATTTTAGGAATGATGATGAGGATGTTATGCCAATTGAAATTAGGAATTTTATACATTATGCTAAAGAATAATATGCCTATCTATAGACTGTTTTGCCATTTAAAAGTTATTCAAAGGATAAATTTTGCGACATGAGTGTTATGTTTTTTGATGATTATGGCAATTTATGTATGACGAACGATTTTGGGACAATCGACGTTATGCAAAAGGAGCGGCTCCCATTGCAATAGTTAAGCTGAAACACAATTGTATGGGAACCAAATAAAAAGATTATGAAAATCTGGCAATAGTTTATCAGGAATATGATTGTATGGGAACTAAATATAAACATTATGAAAATTTGGTATTCGTTTATTTGGAAAATGGTACGAAGGGAAACAAAAAAAAATATTCTGAGAATCTGGCATAGCTATCTATATCTGGATTATGAGAATATGGGTAACAAAAAAATATTTTATGAAAATTTGGTTTTAGTTCACCTGGAAATTGATTCATCTGGGAAATAAAAAAAGGAATTTAAAAAAAAATGTCATTCAGTAAATCTGCCTTTTAAAAGTTCTACCAAGCGTTTTCGGGGTTTTAAGATTCGGGTTAATGAAATTCGAGTTTTTAACAGGTTACCGTTTATCTGACCTAATAAAAACGTTTTTTATATTTTTATTCCAGAGAGCATATGGCAATAGGGGAATGGTTATACATGAATAGAAAAAAAATGGAACACTTAGCTATGATGTTAAACTCTTCTGCAACAAAATCATTGCGCGTAGTTTTTCCTAATATAGGTCCTGCGTGTTATAACGCAACCGTTTTGACAAGAAATATTAATGTTATAAATAAACATAATGTTGTGGTAGCAACGGCAGATTTAGGTTTAGATGTAGCCTCAACGATTTCTAAAATAGCAGAAGTTCCTCTGCGCAACATGTTTGGTAGTCCAGTTTGGGGCTTTGTCGGTATAAACCATTTTGTAGATATTAATAACACCATACATAGATACAATAGCTTTAACCCATATAAAAGATTTACGAAAGTAAAAAATTCTACTCTGAGAATTGGTTGTCTGAAACCTGAAATGCGAACTATGGAATATTTAATGTGTTTCGATGAAAGTCTTTGGGGAGAAGTGTCTAAAATTAAAGTAAGAAATTAATTTGTATTAAAAAATATTTAAAAAGTGAAACCTTCTCAGATTAAATACTGTTTTCAGAGAAAAATAGGTGAAAATGGAAAAAACTTTAATAAATTGACAGCAGTTGTTGATCTGGTTTTTATATGGCTATTTCAGCCAATACCTGATCATATAATAAGCTTGGGAGTATTTTGTGATGGTGAGTTAATTAATATATAATTGAACTACAAGCAATTGTTTATGTATTATTTAATTTATATGTATATGAGCTGTGCGCATAAATATTATGTCAGACTAGTGACCGCCCGCGACTCCGTTCGCGTGGAAGTCAGTTTCCCGTGGGTAGTTTTCCCGTGGTAAAAAGTACCCTATGTGTTATTCTGATGTATAACCTATATTACTGCAAAGTTTCATCCAAATCCGTCCAATAGTTTTTACTTGAAAGAGTAACAAACATCCATACATCCTCACATCCTCACATACTCACAAACTTTCACATTTATAATATTAGTAGGATTAATGATTTAACTTAGCTCTATAATAGCTAGCGTACTAGCGTATCGTTATGTTAGAGCTGAGAGAGAGTACCCCATAAGCTACCTACGATAGTTACTACTTAGCATATTATTATGAAAATTTCCAGCTTTGACCACGATTGTTGTTGTTTTTGGTGTTTTAATATACCTAATTTACTATTAATATTTTTAAAAGAAATATTATTTTAGGTATAGTATAGGTACCTAAATACCTACTCTAATGTTTTTTCTTACCTTATTACAAGACAAGATATAAAACCACTTAAAAAAAATGTCATTACAAAGTTTTTATTTGCAGGTTCTTTTGGATTAAGATTCAAAGGAATATTTTCGCAACCCGCCAGATTGGTCGATGGTATATGGAGACCGGCGAGTGATTTCCACATACCTAGGGATAAATACATGAGTTTAGATTATCTAGTATATATTGCGAGACTTATGATGAAAACATCAAAATCTCAATTGAAAAGTATAGTACCGTTATCTCTATGTTCATGTAAAGCAACATACCATCAAAAAAAAGGTGTTTGGTAATTACGAGTTTTTTGAAAACCCATACCTAGTGGCAAGTTATGGTCTATCCTGTTTGGGCAATAAGCTTGGTTTATTTAAAATGTTACAAAAAACGTGTACTATCATGCTACTGAAAATGTAGGATTAATTATACTTTTTTGATTTTTATTTATCTGTTTGATTTTTGGTCGTGGATCGTGCTAAGTTTGATATGTGCAATAGCAATATCCATAATTGATACCTTGATACCTAAGGGTTGGACTGGACCGTTACAATGTTTATTCTTTATTATAAAATGTTACCTGTGACGGTGTGTTAAGTGAAGGTAGGTACTTAGCAGTTTCGGCAATAGAATTTACCGAAATAACTTACCAAACAAACGCCTTGCTTTAATCGTATTAATTTCCCTCAGTTATTTTGATCAATTTCACATTTTGTTAACTTTATAGAGCGATACCATTAAATTTTATTAAGGTATTGTACCATTTTATTAGAGTATTAATAATGGATAATATTATTATTAATGGATCAAACATAGTTTAAATCGAATAGCTTATGTTTCAATCGTTTTACGTTCCTTTTCCGTTCATGCCCATCCCTTTTTATCCGCTCACTCATCTACTCATTCACTCAGACGTTCAACCAGTCAGTGTTTGTCTGACGGCCGAGAAGCAAAGTAACTTTGTTGCACTGTACATTCTGCTGTGTATTTATTTGCGTTTCGAAGGAATGTTATGACGTGCAGCTTCTCTCTTTGTTACGATACTAAATTGTCTCCAAAGAGTATAGTTATCGAAATGCATGCAAAACTAAGCGGAGTCGGTCGACGAAATATCTATACGATGATTGTTTCAAAAGTATGATCGTGGCAGTAGGATTTAGTAGCGTAGTTAGGTGTTCGTGTTGGTTAAGTTTAGTGAATGTTGTGCCAACTATGAGATAGTGTGGTGTTGTGATGTGGCTGTGGTTCGTGTGGGGTGCGGCGTGGTGCTCGGCGCTGGTGGTGGCGTCGCCGCTCGAGCCCTGGCCCCCAGGTGAGACCGCGCCTCCTGCATGCCTCACTCCCACCTCGCTAACACCTCATCCTAGCATATAACATTCTCTCTTTGTAACTTAGAATTAATGTTATGTTAAACTTGCAACTTACAATAACAATGTTTTGTTGTATTGCTACATTTAAAATTTAAACTCATTTATTTGTTTATTTGTTTTCCTTTTAATTTAATAAATATGTTTTTGGTTATTCCTGTGCTTTAGTTTTTTGTTTTTTGCTTCCTAACTCAAACTTTTCATTGATAAAGTGCAAAAAATGGGCTAGTTAATACTTTCTTTTGTAGGTCACTCCTGTTTCTTAATGTTAATATTTTAATACATATGATAGCTTTTTTAAGCCTCTATAGTTTGTTATTTGTAAATTCGAAAATTGTTTATTCAAGTTGGTAGGACATTTTGCACATAATCACAGTATTAAATTAATTCATGCAATTTATCCCATGTAACACATTTATCATGGCTACCTTAATTTTATTTTATAGTACTTTGTCTTGGTTGCTCCAAATAAGATTTATGGAACATAACAAAAATAGGTAGGTGAAGTACTAATCTACCAGGTAAATTAATTTTACTTATTATTTAAAAAAAATAAGTAATGTAAAATATTTTTTTTGCTTAGAAGGTATCAAACAAATGAGTATGTAATGTTTTCCTTTATTAAACCTCTTTGTTTGTAGGGCTTTACTAAATATGTAATAAAAACCCGAAGTTATGTAGAAACTTTGTAAGGAAAAAAAAACTGGCTGTTGGCTTAAATGTTGTCTTGTAAATTTAATTTTTATTTCTTTTAACTTTTTGGATTTTCAAACTTTTAAAGTACCATAATTTTAGATTAGTTGTTATGATATAGGTAAGCATGAAACAACAAGCTGAACATAAACAACAGATGAAACATAATCTATTGATAGGCATGGAATAATAAAAACTTTATTTTCATGGAAATCTAATTTCGCTTTTCGCTGCGGCCGAGACCACCGGCTAATAATAAGATATTTTTTTTTAGCTATAACACGTAAATTCTTAGCATGTCCATATTGAGTAGTTATTTTCTAGATATCCAAATTATCGCGAGAAATGGCAGGCAATCGTTTCATTCGGCGTGATGGTTGGCCACAAATTCGTACAAATTGCTAGAGCAGACTATAATCTGGGGGGAAACCCCGAGACTTGGGGGTAACCCTCCCGCGTCCAACGAGCGCCATTGGTTCTCAGCGATTTCGGAATCTACCTATTAGTCTGGATTAATTACAATATATATGGTCTTAAATTGATATGAAATCAACTATCAATCTTTAACTTGTTCATTGATAAAGGTAGGCGGATTAATACCTGAAAATAATTAGTTGAATAATCAAATGAAAAATATTTTTTCACGAATTTGAATACTCTTTCTTCGTACATGTAATTAAAGCAGCGTATTTGGCAAGGCATAATTTTAATAAAACTTTCCTGGCTGTGTGTGTATTTAAGCAACCTTATCCTTTTCAATCTTGCAGTATGTTTGTATGCTTCATATCTAAAACTTAACAAAGTTAGCTACGAGTTTATTTTGTACGAGTTTATTTTGCATAGATGAGATGAAAACTTGATCTCTATTAAAATAGGTACCTACTAAGCCAACGCTTAGACACCCACTTATAGCGTTTAAACCGTATTTTAACTACGAGTATCTGTCCTTGATATCCTCCTAGGCTTTTGAAGTATGTCAATTCTTACACTCGCAATGACTTTACATTCTTCATTCGTTATTAAAAATAACACACACTTAGATTTTAAAAATTCAATGGTATGTAATTAGTGCATCATCTTATTCAGCTAATATCTGACTTGATTCAGTAGTAATGGTTGTAATAAAAACTGTCTCATAAAGCGGTGTTCGGCACGAGCGAGCGGTGTCACCGAAGGTACCTTATTCATCAATTGCATAATAAGCGAGCGGATGCGAACTCGAGTAACGGGACAGGCAGGGGAGCTTCGACCCGCCGTGTGCCCGGATGGATCTACCGAGTGACGTCATCTCGCATCCGGCTATACTAACACCTCGAACAACACTAGCCTTAATAATGAAATGCCTAAAACTTCCTTCCTGGCTGTGCCACTTCGTCACGACGCAGGCTCTAAAAGAATCGAACGAGATCGTGAATCAGACACAAAGCTGAGAATGCTGACTTTTATTACTAATCGTACTGATTTGAATTTTATATTTTTTCCTTGCCTTATTATAGTAACTTGTTTCTCATTTAGACAAACATGCATTTATTCATCAAAGGAATATTAGATTTCCGTGTGAATTCTATCACACTAGTCAGAGTTTAATCTACATCGTATTACATGCCAAATGATTATTACGGCTGGCCGCCTACTGAACTTGTTACCCTTGTTTTGCCTAGTTCATGTTGAACTTGTATGGTAAAGATAAAATACTAGTAGTTGACTTTGCTAAAAACCTTAAAGAAGCAAAAAAATACAACAATCTTTGTACTCTTGTGTTATTGCAACACGTTAAGCATTTTTTTCCCACAGTGTTGAGGAAAATCATTACTTAGGACAATATGTCGAAGCAGGTATTTCAAAGTTTCTACATCTAACGTTTGAGATTACAATGCAGCTTTTTATAGGTGCCTAGTATGTAATGTATAAAATATTTATGCATATTATACCGTTTCGAGGCTACAGACAAAATAAGGTAATTCCTCAATCCCAAGCTATCCTAAGTGACGAGGATAAGCAATAAATTAAATGTAGTAAAGGAATGAAATGGTAATCCAATTCCATCCGTAATGAATATGGTAACCAGCATACAGAGTGATTCGTTTGATGTTTCTTTACCGTTTCTTTGTTGGCGTAACGAGCTCGAACACGGTTCATAGCTACGCTAACCGATTTATTAAACGAATCAAAAGAAACCCTGAGAGTTCGAGTGCAAGAGAATTCGGAGAATAAGCGCTTTTGCAATAAAGGAATTGTGAAAGAACCGTAATGCCTTTGGGTCAAAAAGTCTCCTCGGGGCTAACGTAAGATAAACTGAGTTATTTTATATGTTGTTAATTGTGAGGTTGGTATTAACTATGCCGCACCTACACAACAAGCTCGCTTACCTTGCTGTTATAAAATAATAAAAGTAGGATTAAGAACAAATTTGTAAGATACCAAATTGAAGTTAAATCTAAACTGAAAATCCGATGTTAAAAACCACGCAACAAAACAGCTTGTTAAATTAACAATGTTAATATAGTGTGGGTAAAGAAAATAATAAGCAAACTTTACAACACTATTCAATGGTGCGAATATTGCGTAACGAGCACAATGCGATAATAGCATAGCGCAATACATATTCGCATGGTCACTTGCTAAGCTATTGTGCGACAAATCAGATTTTTTGTACACATATTGACATTCTAAAATGCGTGGAGCTACCTTAATAATTGGTAGGTGTTTGTTTTGTGCCAACCTTGGCACTTCATAAGCCCACGTTTCAACGCTGATTCCAGTCTACAAGATGGCATTCCGAATTCCGATGTTGGACCCGCTTCCTGGAATTCAGGAATCCAGGCACGAGGAGTTCCCTGGAACTAGGACAGTTGGATTCCTCTGTAAAATGAAGCAATGGAAATGTTGCAACTATTCCATCACACTGCATCTAAAGAGATTATAATTGTTAGATAATTTACCTAACATTTTTAAATATGTTTTTATACAGGCTCGTATTATAGCTACTAAAAAGAGAATCTTATCTCTGTGAATATATTAAAAGGACTGACTTTTTATTATATGTACCCTACGTATTTATAATAAAAAGTTTAAATGATGTGCTACTTATATCAGTCTCATAATAATCACCTGCATCGACATTTTATCATTCTTCAGTTACATACAAACCAACAGATTTGAGCTTTATTTTACAGATAACCTTGACCACTAGTTTGTCGTTTCACATTAGGTTGTATTCCAAACTGGTAAAAAATGCAATCTATAAGCCGAACAAAACCTATTGCGTCACAGACTGCGGTTCGTGACTCCCACAAAGGCGATATTTTCTCCAACTTTATATTTGATTGATGATTCTGCCGGTGTGGAAACAAAACTATCCAAATTACAGTGGTTGCCATAAATGGTCAATAGGCGACGTGATAGATTCGAGGTATTGCGGCGTTAGATTTGTGAGCATTTTTAATACAAAAGAAGACGGATTACGCGAGACGGCCTTAAACCATACAATGAACGACCCGAACCGTATAACACTTATGTAACATGATTTAAATATTTATGAGACGATTTGAAAAAACATATATGTATAATATATACTTAGAATTTGTGTGTCTTCGCGGTTACTTGAGGCAGATTTCAAGAATGAAATTTCTAACTGTGACTTGTGAAACCTCAGCTGGCATTGTTCGTGAATATTTTTTGGAGTGGTGGAGTCTAGCTGTAGGCTCTGTCTGCAGCGATTACTGGGCTGACTCGACCGGTGAAATACCACCGTCGCACAGAAAACCATAGTGAAGTAGGGACGATGTTCCTGCGTTTCGTTCGGTGAGTGCGGTATCCGGTGCCCAATTTTGTCAAAGGCTCAGCAACACACCCCCAATACCCACAGTGTTGCGGGTAGTCATGGGCGGCGGTGATCACTTACCATCAGGTGACCCGCATGCTCGTTTGCTTTGCCATATTATATTTTAAAAAATATTATATCAGAAGGAGAATCATTATTATTTTACCTGGAAAGCAAAATGTTAGCTTCTATCACAGGTTTAATATATATTTAAGTACAGATACCTATTTTTACTCAAGGCGCTTCAAATTTTAAAATAGTTAACCATAGAATGACTAACGTTTGGGGGAAACGTGCAAGAGAATAAAAGAATTGTGACTGTTTTCAGCTTTATATTTAAAGCATAAGATTGAGTTTAAAGTTATGTGCTCACAGTCCGAGCACGAAAATATGACTGAGTCTGGAAGGAAGCTGTCAATATCTCAATGTTTCTTCTTTAGAATCTATTTGAATAATATAAAACAATAGCTGCCAGTATTCCAGCAGTAAGTTTCCTACATAGTGCATATGCACATTACAGAATGTGAGCCAAAACATCGTAAAAAATCTTTTTACCCTAGACTAGATCAAAAGAAAGAGAAGTTGGTTAACAGTTGTTATTTTAATTAAGTAATTATAACAAATTTAATTATTATATTTTCATATTTAGCATGTATTTAAACGTGATTATTTATACCATAAGAGTGAAATGTGATTTAGGATAGGGATAGTTTTTAAGTGTTGTTTTGTAATTAAACAGCTTTTGGCGCGGTTGATCGATTTTCTATTAATTCACGATGGATATTAAATATCACGAAGCCTTCGCACGCTCTCACCCTACTTAATTGGAGCTGACGTTAATTTTGTCTTCCGTTTATTATTTACTTGTTTTCGCGTTTATAACGAAGTTTAACGCCATGACAACTGATGAGAAGATTTAAAATTGGTTTTCTTTGTTATATTATCGGCATTTGTTTATTTTAAGTCAAAGTGTATTGGTCTAGGATTTATTTATTTTAAACCTGTTTATGAATAACTAAAGACTTTTAAGTAGGTAAAAGTCTTCTAAAAGTATTTCTATTTCTTGTTTAAAGGTGTTCTAACATTTGCGATTCTAATTTGATGAAGTATATAGCAGGTGAATATTCAAAGTTGCACAATATAAAGTAGCATCGTCTTTGTCTCTTACCTTTTAACTCAAGGACTTTGCGAATACATACTAATCTGAGCATGCGCAGGCCAGCGGCGCATGAGATCATCGATATTTGGTACCTACCTGCGTCCGCGCAGTACATGTCTCAATACGACCATTATTTTGTTAATTTGTACAATTTATATTTTGTTTCAATACTTATTTTAAAGTATTACGTTCATTTAATGTGAAAATAAAAATAATTATTTTTAAATGACATACCTTGAATATGTAAAGTGGCGCAATTTTGTTTTACAAAAGATACACAAACTAAGATATAAATCAGCTTTATTTAGTACAATATGTAGCGATGAATGGAATGTCCTATTAGGAGTCAGCATTATGCAGTTTAGCAAGCAAGCATATGCAGGCAAACGTATTAATATTAAAGTATTGTTATATAATAGCTTGGCTCATAATACGGCTATCATTAAAAGGCCAAGGTGAAATTATAGTTACGTAAATATCTGTAAGTATCTAACTAAAACAACACCAACAGTATTTACACTAGTCCAACGAAAAATAATAAACAATTTGCCAACGTTATTTACAAATTGAAGACGGTGCGAATCTTAACAACAAAAACATCTTTCGATTGATTGTCTAACCTATTTTGTAGGTATATAAAAATCATTTTTATTTTTACACTTAGTTTTCGATTTCGGATATTTTCCGTAATTTGAGAAGAATTGCAAGTTTCTACTACTATAAGATTCAAGGTGCTTTCCTACAAGTAAGTAAGTAAACCAGTAAGCACTGTTCAAATCTTGTTTTTAAGAATAGTTTAGTCATCTTGCACACGGATATGCAACCAATATGTAGGTACCTACAGAGTACAGATGCTTTATGACGCGCGCTGAGTTACACATAGCTTGCTCGCCTCTACGCCGGTGTAACTTGGGTCCACTGGGGACATTTGCATAACCGTACATGTAATTACTTGCATTGCATATATTACGATGAATTATGGTAATATGTACACTAGGGTACTTTATTCATGTTAAATGTGTAATAAAAAGATGTTTAATAAATATTTCAGATAATATTAAATATGGTTACTTAGGGCGGTTATGATAATTTTGAAAATACTTTCTTTATTCTGTAACGCAATTTTCATTTATAAAGTTGAAATGAGAACGTGTCTGAACATCAAAGGCAAGTAGTTCTTCGGCAGAGAAATTGCTTTCTTTTTTGTAACAACTAAAAAACAGTCTATTAGTTTTTAGTTACAGAATGCTTAGTAGCCTAGGTAATTAACATTTGAACTTTGCTTGGAAAAACAAATTTCTTTTATTAAATTTCATGTACGCCATATCTTAAAAAGCCACAGTACGTGTACAAAGAAAACTAAAGTGGTTGTACCATAAAAGGTTTTAGCTAAAAGCATAAAAACAGTTCCACGTTAAATGTAATACCTAAAGCCTTTATTAACCCGTGGGTAAATACGAGTACAATTTAGTTCAACTTTATTAATATTGCATAACTGGTGTTCTGTTGTCAGGTGTTAGTTCACACAGCAGGTAGGTAGCTAGATGCTATTCACATCGCAAGCAAAAACGATGCCCTGGGAAGATCGCGGACAAATAACACGCCGAGTAGGAATTGAGTTAATGTGTCGATTCTAATCTTTACTAATAGAGCGCTTTGTTCTACAAAAGTTCTTATTTTTCTATAGATTATAGACAGTTATTAGCGCGCTGCGCCGCCATTTTGAAAAAAAGAAATGGCGTCTAGGAATACGATTTTAAATGGGTTACGTAAGTCAATATTATCATCAATCTTGGTTGCAATTTTGTAGCGATATCTGGTCGGATGTGAAACCGCGTAACCTCTAGAGTTAATGCGCGTCGGGAAATCATTAAAGTAATGGAAACATCAATCTTAAATGTTACCTTTATTTTTTCCGAGGGACTTAATGAATAGTAAATAAAATGCTCAGCACACCCGCTCTATTTATGTTTTTTATTGATGAGATCGTTCAAGTTTATAGCCGGCTGTTTTGATATCTTATTATGTCTTGTATCCGGCGCATTATATCGGAAGATAATTCTTATCCAACTTTGTTTGTGTCCAATTAAAAATAACAAGTGCAAACTTTGGGTCGTCGAATTCTGTTGTATTGTAACGTTGAGTTAGACAAAGTTTGAGTGACAGGCAATTGTAGGAACACGAGAGTGGCCGTGGTCCGTAATTAATCTGTTCCGAATTTTGTAATACGGCGGGCCTTGTAGCGTTTTGTCCAATTCGTTTGGTTCAATGTTGAACAAACTTCTATTCGGGATGACTCGCGTGTGTCGGGAGTTTTCGGGATTGTACATCAAGTGTAATTGAGTTGTGGAGTCAGTTGGAAACGGTTTCAGGTGCGCTGAATAGATGTGGCGTCCCTAAGGTTAAAAGTTGCAGATGTATCAACTCACTTTTTGTTGGTCTTTTCTTTTCTTTTGCCACGCTCACATTTATCGGCGTGGTGTCTGGTTTGTGTAGGTGTGTTGAACATTTTAAAGAAACTTCTAGCACAGGAGTATGAGACAGAGTTCCTTGACATCCTATAGTCATAACTGAATCATCGATCACCCAGGATACCGTAAACCAACTCGTCTGCCCACAGCATAATTGTCCAATCTTTAATATAACGTGTACTTTACCAAATATGTAAGTTCAACCACCTCGGCTTCACGAAAAAACCAGTCATTGACTTTTGTTCGTGGTTGGTAACTACGACAATGTGTGTTCTTAACTATATGGTCACACATCACGTTTTTACCTCATTCGCACTCTTTGTTTATGTAAGTGGACCAAACTCTTACAGTTTCATTATACCCCTGTAAAGTCTCGTGTCACCATCAAATGTATGTAGTATTTTTAAAACCGTGTCAACCGACATTGAACAGTGTATGTTAGAGCTCGCTTTTGAATTTGAACGCGCTCGCTCGCGGGAAATAGATCGAACAAATAAGTCGGGATGGTTCGCGGATTTATGTGCCAAAGTAGGCTTTGGTGATGCCACGAATTTTGTTTATATGTAGACAGACTCAACAGTATTCAGATGCATGTATCGTTATTAGCTTAGGTACCTTACTATAACAACGACTTTACTTCGATACAATTTGCATACTGTTAGGTCTTACGATAAAGCGTTAACTATCAAGTATTAATAATGTATAATAACACATAACACATACAAAGCTTAACAGTAGGGTGGTAACACCATTAGGTTACACGCTAATTATCTATAAGTAATCGAGTTATATACTTATATACATAAAGTAGGTACGTATATATCCAGTTTCCAATCAAACATCTTGGTCATGTCCCGGACCGTGGGTAGATATCGCCAAGACAACCAAACTAATTGTAAGTAGAGGTATATAATCTCACAACTTATATAGGATGGGCTACGTGACGCACATATTGACAAATACCGCGTAACCGGCTACCCGGTGCTGCCAGCTGTTAGATTTATTATACCCCAAGATTCGCCATAAATCAACATTTATTAGCATTAATTGGAAAGGTTCATAGCGATATTTGCCTATATAGGTACTATGTGTGTATTACGGTTTAATATAATTCTTAATCTTACTTTAACGTGAAATTATTCAATATTTTTTTAATAAAATATACTTAATGAAAAAGAATTTAAATACTTAATTATTTAAAGTTCATACAAAATGTAATTTAATATCGCCTCTTAAATTTTGTGAGTAATTAAAATGCCGTTAATTGTAATGTTCGTACAGTTTTCATTAGTGATGCAAACATTATTAAGTAATTTTGTAATTTCATGTTAAACGCAACTAAAGATTATATCTGTTTTGCGGAACTATGATGCATAATTAGTATCTAGTCTTATTTGTTTACAGGTGGAAATAAGTATTTTTATGTACTTCTTTGTTCTGTTGACAGTAAAGGTCTGAAGTAAGTTTTTTAAATTAATTTATTTGGATGTAATACAAACACGTATAATAAAGTTATTAAACAAATTGTTATTTATTTAGCTACATACGGTAGAAACTATTTTTTTATCCTATATATACATCGATATAATACAATGTCGAACTTTTGAGATAAGAGAAGAAACTATAATATTAAATACCTTCCCTTTTTACGTTCTTTAAATAACAAACTCTATTATTACCTTCCAGCACTTTAATATGTTATACCAGTATTAAATGCAAACTAAACTTGCAATTTTACGACATGTACGAATCGCATACCTTATACATATTCATTTACGACGTTTAATTACTGAAAGGTGAAAGAACTTTATAAATAAAACTAAACAGTAACACAGTCGTTTCTTGTGAAAAGGTAACGAGCGAACGGCTAAGAAATTAATTTCTTTGAGTCGCTGAGTTTACGACCTTCTACTCTTTAGCCGGGAACAGTAAAAAATGTGAGTTACGTACCTTCTTATTCCATTGTAGAGATTATGGAGGGAACGTTCACTTCTTTTTTACTAATAATTAACGTCTAGGGCAGCGAAGCCTTTATAAAACATGTTCGTTAATATATAATTAAAAAAAAAACGTATTTAATAAAAAAAAAAATTGTCTTAGCAATATAAGGCTTTAGAGTTTAGACAATTGATTATATACAGTCATAATAATAAATACAGTATTGTCTTTGTTGCTAAAAGATCTCTACTAAAAACAGTTTTTTTAAATGTAACAATTGAAAGCACCTTTTAAACAAATTAACATTTTCGTGATAATATTTAAATTAATATCTAGAAAGGTTCTAAAGATTCTTTATAACCCTTTTGTTATATTTCTATAAGCTTTTATATCACTTAGCTTCTGGGAACTGCGGGTGATTGCCTTCCAGTATAATGACATTAGGTAATTTTGCACGAGCACACACTACTTAGCTACCTACCCTCATTTGCATGCAGTTTCTTCGTAATGCCACGTCACAAACCTTTTCTTTTTTGACATGGCGTAAGTGGTTTTATGAAAATAAATTCTAGCTGCTTTAATCTTTGTAGTTTATTTTAACTGCATAGTCTTGACGAATACTAATGTGTACTAAAAAAAAGGTTAAGCTATAAAAAAGGTTAAATATTCATATTATAAACCTCAAAGCTTACTTTGTTCGTTATTCCCACATAAATATTAGGCACATCTTCATTGTAGCAGTTACTGATACAGTTAAAAGTACCTGGTATGTGGCACACATGAATGAGTAGGTAGTTCACTAACAATAAATTGTTCTCTAACTGTTCCAATATCAGTGACAATACCAATATGTTCCGTTACTGCGACACAAGCTGGATTTACAATTTAAACTTTTGTTGGCGACATTACCTACATGACAATTTCAAAGTAATCATCTGTACTAGAGATCCAAGTGTTTTGAATTTTTTATTGAAGTTAATTTACCTAGTTCACTTTTATATGCCTTATTTCTTGACTGGCCATTTTACCGCCTATTTGCTGTATCCTAACCTACTTTATAGTTGTCTTTGATCTTAATATTAGATTCGCTAGGTATTATTATTTGACTGACATAGGTCTACCATTCCCGCAATGGTCAGACAGTGATACGCACAGAAATTGGATCAGTAATCTTGTATGCAAATCAATTGTTCGCAGCTAAATGCCTACGTCACGCAGTCCAGTGTAGGGAGATATGTTGCTCGCAACCAAATTACTCGTAATTAAGTTCTATATCTATTATATTGATGAGCATCTCTTGAATACAAAACAGGTGAAGCTTTTCACTTCTGTACACGTAATAATTTGCACCGCATAACCAAACTCATAAACCTTTAATTTCAAACTTAATAATAACTGGCTTGAAACTTGAACTACAATCGTAGCTATTGTTAACTTTGTCAAGAACAACGAAACCGTTTAGCTTGTCGCAGTGGCTTTTAAAAAGTGCGGTACAGAGCTTTGTCGAGCTTAGCCTGGACTTAATGAAAACCTTGGAAGGGGTCCCCGCGCTCCCCTCTCCGTGGAAGTGGGCGGCAGATTTACGCGGCTTTCCTCAGACTTCGAACCACTTTGGACTAAGGCTTCAGATTAATGTGACTCCCAAGGCAGGAGCGCGCCTGTCCAATACTCTTATTGTCACAATTTGCAGGGCTTCCTTTTGATATTAGGTTGGAATGGTAAAAGGTAGCGCCTATATTTTGGACATTGGTATACCTATATCATGTTTAGCCTTATTTTGTAATTATGTAATTTGATGTCAGCCGGAATACGTATACATACATATTCGTATTTAGCGTTAGTGACATTCCTCGGTCGCCGTAAGGTTATGGCACATGAGTAAAGAAACTGAACAGAGACAAAGCTTCTAAAGAGCTAGCAAAATTTATACCTATTTTGGTAGGGTTGGCACAATTGAATAAATTAAAAATATAAATGTACTTTTTTTTCAAATTTTTTATTAAATTAGGTTTTTTTTTACAAATTACATACTCAAAATTTTTTTTTTTATTACTTTTGGTTTTTAATAATTTGTTGTGTCTTTTAATCGAATGATAAATTCTAAATCTAATATAAAGTTTTTTCAAATAAACCAATGGGAAACACTCACATGGCATATGAAATGTACAATCTTGCAAACGTGCTAATATTTCATTACCAATATTAACATTTTTAATATGAAGATCAAAATATTCGCGAAATTTTTGCTCAAGCAATTCAACAAATTCAATAAAATTGTCAGGAGGTATTATCAAAAAACCTGATTTCACACTACCTTCATTAAAGTCCTTATAATGGCAAAAAAAAGAATCTTTTCCTATATTTTTAAATACTTTTTAAAAACTAAAACAAAAGTATTACTACGTATTATGTGAGAAACTCGAAAACAAAAACAAAACACGCACAACGTTCGAGCGTCGCGTCACGCCTGCACGCCCTGAGATTGACCACTGGCTGATCTAATTTGAAGCGGTTTCGGCTCATACGTGACAAGCGGCCAGTGGTCACGCACACACACGCGTTGCACTTGTAGTGATGTACCTGTCACAGCGCATTCGTATGTAGCTTTGTCTCTGTTCAGTTTCTTTACTCATGTGGTTATGGTGCAGGTGACAGCGGAGATTCTATTTTACGAATATTTTAATGTAAAAAAACCATGAACTTAGTTATAGTCGATTTAATACTACTTGGACTAATCCCCAGTTCCCAGTAGTCTTACCAATAGAACTACTGGGAATTTCCTTCCCAATAGTCTTACTAGTAAGACCTCTGGGAACTTCGGTTCCTAGTAGTTTTACCAGTAAAACAAATGTCCCAATTAGTCCTACCATGGATGAAGAAGTAAAAGGATAGACAATAGCCATACAAAATAGCGTATACTTTTTTTTAGTTCTCAAACTTTAGATAGATGACATTACTAGTCTCAAAACACAAATTTGTATATTTTAACAAATTTTAGTTATAATACACCCGCTAGATGGCGTTGTAGTAAAACTATTTTGCTTTACACATTAAAATATTAAATCAATTGTTTATTTAAGACCAATAAATGTCGATTTAAACCAAAAATTATAAATACAAAATTTATGATTTAAGTCGATTTTTTTTACTGGCATGAACAGAACTTGATAAAAGTGAAACTGACAAATTTCAGTCTACTTTTGCAAATGTCTACCGCCCGCAGTGTTCCCAACCTATAGTGAGGCCGTTTCCGTTTCTGTTTTGTTATGTTTAATGGTGTATTTTCACTAAATTTATCAAAATATTATCGTATCGGTCGAAAATGTAAGTATGAAAAAGTCTCCCAAATAAGTCAAAAATCTTCGCTCTATCTGCGTTAAATACTTATTTGATATCGTTCTAGGCATAAAATAATAGTACCTACGGTTGTGAACACTGGGCCGCCCGGCCGGCCAGCCATAAGTTTTCTGAACGGATACAAATTTATAAACGCGTAATAGGTTTTTGTATACTTTAAATACCCACCGATTTTTAGTAGACAATGATAATAGAATGAATGGTTATATACTTACTAGGTGTATCAAAATAAGAATAATGATTAAAATTGGGGAAGGCTAAGCTAAAAATAATACCAGACATCTTATTTTTTGAATGTGGTCTATTACAATTCCCAGAAAACTTAGCCAGGATAATCTAAATGTGACCATTTAACACATAGTATGCTAAACATACAGTGAATGTACATTTCTACGCTACCCCCAAAAATAGAAACGTTATCTATAACAAAATTGATATTTGATTAAGCCCTAAAATATTTCTACACAAAAGTAGGTACGGTAAGCTGCAAGAGTCCATAATATAGTTCACATAGTTGACAAACATTATTGCATCCATATTATATATATCCATTGCATTATATATATCCATTGCATCCATATTATCCATACTATAATATTGGTCATATTCACACACACTAACGTTACTAAACTACTATTTTACTTCTTCTTTTGCCTTTTTGAAATAAAAGTATTTGTATTTTATTTGTATTTCTTTCTTAATATCAACCTTAACTCGACAGTTTTAAAGCTCAGTATATTTTTATAAATTTTTGTGGTTGTTGCAACATTTTCTTAAAAACGAAGATGTTTTTTTCGGATCTCATACACTCTAACCGACACCATTCTCAACCTTAATTTGAGAGACTTAAGGTCAAGCACTATTATATAAAATATTGTGGTTGTTGTTTTATTTCTTCTATTCATCTATACGATCGCTAAAACAATCTAATGGTCTCAGAGTTATTATTTCGTCCTAGGATCATGTCCCAGTTAAATCTTAACCATATTGTATTTTTATTATGAGTTTCATTAATTTTGCTGTTTAAGTCGTAAAGAAAGAATTAATAACTAAATGATGGTCAATAAATATAGAAGGTTAAATAAAAGTAAAATACTTTGAAAAAAAACAGTTAGTATCCAAGAAAGTTTATTTATATAAAATACTAGCGACCCGTCCACGCTTCGCAATGGTGTAACGACTTGTTCCCGAAACCCGGAATTTTGGCTAATTTAAAAACTTTTTCTGCATGTTCTTTATTTACAAATTTAAATGAAAAAAAACCTAAAAAATGGCGAAAACCGCATTAAAATCTGTCAACTGGTTTAGAAGGAGATAGCGGACAAATATACAAACAGACAGAATTAGCGACTTGGATTTATACTACCTATGTAATGAAGAAGCTTATTTTACACTTGTTTACAAATATATTTAGGTAATGTTTGACATTTATAACAAAATGTTGTTTCCAAATATTTCATACTTACAGTAAATCGAGTCTCGTAAGGAGTTTGAGTAATATCATGTACTAGTGGCCGCGCGTGACTCCTTTCGCGTAGAAGTCGGTTTCCCGTGGGAATGCGCAGTTTTCCCGCGGTAAAAAGTTCCCTTAATTCTTTCATACATATATTTTTGGTTTCTAGAACCGTTTTGGCAGCGCACGCAACGGAAGCCCTCAAGGATGAATAATTTTCCCCGTTTTTTTCTCATTTTCCATTATTCCTTCGCTCCTAATAGTTGCAGCGTGTTGTTATATAGCCTAAAGCCTGCCTAGATTAATGGTCTATTCAACACAAAAAGAATTTTTAAATTCGATCCAGTTGTTCCTGAGATTAGCGCGTTCAAACAAACAAACAAACAAACTCTTCAGCTTTATAATATTAGTATAGATTGAGTCACTAGTATATGATATATAGCTTTCCGCCCTGCGTTTTCACGGTAAGGTAAATAGCTTTTCGAGTGGGAATGAGGCTATTTCCCGAAGTAAAGTTATCCTATTTTCTTCCCTGAGTGTCGAACTATCTCTATTCCAAAATCAAGACAATCGGTTCAACCGTTTTTACGTGAAGCGAACATACCAACAGACAGACATACACATTTTCACATTTAAAATATTATATTTAGTAAGGATAGACATGAAAAAAATACCTAAAAGATGGCAAAAACCGCATTAAAATCCATTACGTGGTTTATCCACTTACCACACTATCGCCTTAGCGGACAAACATACTTACAACAGACAAAATTGGATTTATACTATTATAATGATTATATGCATTTCGATAATACGCATTCTGTCCTGCATACTTATATTAGCTTGCATACTTATTATAAAACTTATAAATCAACTTTATCAATCTCAACATTGGCAAACCAAAAAGTATGAAACAAATGATTCAATCATTGTAGGATTTGGTTATTTTCGTTTTACACTCAATGTTCAACATGTTTTCATAGTTAACTCGCATTTCAACTAATGTATTTAAAAATGTTAAGGTTGACAAAAGTAAATAAGTTGTTACAAATTATACCTACATTTATTGTCAATGTGTGTGTAATTTGTAGACCTTACATTCTATAATGGACTATAGCATATAGGTACGTATATATGTAGATGCGGCGACAAAGAAAAAGAAGCACTCGACAAAATCTAATTTTTAAACGTCACCTATCAACTTTGTGCAGCTGATTGTTTTTTTTAATGGCATCACTGGAATTTCGTATGAAAATGTTTATTGTATTAGCGCCATCTAGTTAATTTAGATTTATTTTTTCTACAAAACTAAATTGACCTATTTTAATGACAAATTGCTAGCGCCATCTAACCTTATAAATTGAAATGTATAGCGCCATCTAGATTTATACTACTTTTTTTCATATACGCTACTTTGTATGGCTATTGTCTATCCTTTTACTCCTTCATCCATGGTCCTACTCTCATATAGACCAAGATATTTATTTATAGACATTAAACCTACATAGTGAACTTGAATGTATGACCTAAGATAAAACATAAATATGGTGCTGTGCGAGTTAATAATTACTACGTGTTTATTTGTTACGTTATGTGTTACGTTTTACTTTAAGACGAAAAATTTTAGGCGAGCCAATATGGTCCCCGCTAAAAGGCGTATTATTTGTAAGTTATTAAAAAAAAAACTACTAAAAAAAATAAACACGTAGTTCGAATTCTGTTATTCCCAGTAGTTCTATTGGTAAGACTTTTCGGTAAGACTACTGGGAAATGGGGCTACTAATAGTTTATTTTTCGATAAGTTCATGCATACCGTAATTTTATTAGACCGTAGCAAACATGACGTGCATGTTAATTTCTAAATTGTACCTACTGTTTGAGAAGGTATAACTCATCAAATACCTATCCAAAAGATTTACTGCATAGTTTCTGGATATCATATTTCACGTATCCATACGATATTCTTACTCCTGAGTTGTCTGCATTCCGTATCTACATAAACTCAATCCGCGGAGGTATCGCAGCAGGAACCCGGCCGCGTGAAATTGGATGGTAACGCGGCATCACTCGCCCGGATCTCATACCGCTCAAATTACACGGGTTATACATTCCCCTCGTAATATAACAGCTTACGACAAATATCTACGAGGCATTAGGTTGAGCGACAAGTTTTACAAAGTTATATTTATTTTGTTGAGATTATTATCAGCGCTCGTTGTAAAAGCAACATAAAGAGCTGTTTTTATTTTAGATATAGGTAAGCACAAAGGTTAGTTGGGAGCAGTATTTTAGTTTAGTTCACGTTGTTGATTCACTCGAACAGTTTTCGTATTTACACTATAAACTACGTTTCTGTACGTTGGGTAAACAGTCCGTCGGAGCTTTTAAACAAATTAACAATAAATTTGTTTCAGCCGGCGCTTTTAGTTAATGTTTTGACATGCTCAAACAAGCTTTCGAATAAAGTCTTTTTCACTATGAGTGACGAGTCTTCATTTCTCACTTACTGTGATCGTTATCAGTAATAAATCCACTGCTGGGCAAAGGCACCCTCATAAATTTCTAGTAACTTTCGTTATTTTATTTAAATAAGCAAATAAAACAAAAAGTCATATTAAAACTGGAGGCTAACATAAAAGCTAGCAGTAGCTGGGACAGTCAGTTGATATTTAAAATCCAACTTAACGTGAATTGGCATTCACAAAGCCAGTTCAGTTAATTTATCTTTCTTTCATTGAACTCTTTGACTTTGTCGCGGTGTAATAAATTCGTCTGAAGGTGTGACTTTCCAAAAGTATTGGATTCCGGTTTAATCGGGGCTTAGGGAGGTCGAATTAAGACAGTTTTTATCTCGAATCGGCTGGAAGGTACTTATCAGTATTCTACGGCCGTTCCATCAAAACTTTAATCAGACGGAAATGAGATTTCTTTGAGAAACGCCCTTTTAGAGGTTTTTATTTATAAAGTCAAATAAATATTGTGAATTTGTAAATACTTGGCTTTATATTTTTGGCGTGATAAGATTAAAGAGGCATCCGGATAAATTAAGCAAATAATAATTATACGTATCAATACGAAATTATTATGAAATATGAGAAAAAAAGGTTTGGTATAGTATTGTCTACAAGTCAGCAACTACGAATATTCGTAGCAACATACCACAGTTCATACATTAGACTTCAACGATTACAATTATTACAATTTAACTTCAGAAGATTTCTTAAAACCAAAGCTTAATAAATAACGTTTATTACTCAATTACATTTTATGTTTATTTAAACAGGAAATGTAAGAAAATATTCAATGAAGTTGCACTACAATGTCCACTCTACTGAGCAAAAGTTCGAAATTTTTCGTCATTTGAACAAATTTTATTATAAGAGTTGGCAAAAGTTAAAACTCTTATGAACATCAAGCAGGAGTCGGTCGGCGCAGTTTGTTCAAGAAGTTGTCAACTCTAACTGAGTCACGGTGCAACTCAACAATCCTACAATGGAGGTAGTTCTCTTTGTAGATCGTTAACGGTCGTACGAATAACTTCCCAATTTGAATGTTTTCCTTCGATCTATGAATATGAAATTTAGAATTCGACCCAAACTTTTGCGTTAGAGGAACTCTTGCATCTGATTGTTGTCTGTAAAACTTGTGTTCCGTCCGCAGTTTACGTTCATGATTTGTATTTGCGTCACCTTCGGGTTATTAAATGCGTTGGTTTGCGGTATTTTCTATTGGTAAATAATTTTTCGATATAGCTACTTGATTTCAGTTTTCTCTATGAACCTACTGGATCCTTGTGTAAATACGGGCATATTGCCAGAAAGTGTCCTTGGTCCTTTCAATCCTACTAGATGAACTTTGACGTTTCATTTCAGTACTCTGTCCGCACAATGAGTAAGTAGTTCGCTGTTATTTTATGAGAACAACACTACCGTGGAGCGTCTTGGTGTTTACATTCCTCGCTGAAGAGATTATCTCACTCGATTGCACGTCCCGTTTGTGACGACGTTTGTGCTGTGTGGACCAATTGGATTTTAGAATTTGCACCTACATTGAACACTGAACAGAATCAGCAAAAGTTCGAAAAAAGGAATAAGCCACTCCTTAACGATTGCAAGGAAATTTGGTTTTTGTGTCCATGAATTTCTGTATCCATGGCTAAGGTTATACGCAAGTCTTCTTGATCTTACCAAGCATAACCTACCTGTTTGTAATCTAATTCCTATGTTTTATTATAACCTACTAATTTTGTAAACACCTGTGATTGTTATTTAAACATATGTAGATTTCCAAGAATACAAGATTTACTATGAGGTTAACTAAATACCACAATTGTAACGCTACCTGGAATTAATTCGATTTCAATATTAAGCTACCTGGAAACCAAATGTGTTTCATTCAAGTAATCAATAAGTAAACTTAATATGTTATTTTCTAATGACTTAAGCTATTTTTAACCTGATAGCGTTTGCCACTCATTTAAACTTGAAGCCGTTCTACTATGCCACAACCATAGCTGGACACAGTCGTCGGCCATTATCTCCGATATCTAGATGGATATAGATGAGAATCTCAACTAACGCGACATTTATGACCACTAATTATTGCATGTACTGGTATGTAAAGCGTGTAATTGCAATCTAATTGTACATATCGCTTGATAATTCCTACCAGAGCTGAATGTTTCTACGTATGCATCGTTTTTGATAATTAACGTAGGTGATTACACGCTTTGCGTGCCTTGTTAGACAAAAGAAAGAGTTATAAAACTAAACATCAATGCTTTGAAATAGATAAATAATACCTACACAGTTTCAAACGGCAGACATGAAATCGCAAAAAGTAAAAAAACTGAGGAATACAGTATGTTTTTTGATTTGGTTCTCAATATCATACATACAGACTAAAGGTTTTTAACCTTTGGTTGTGTACATGAGTTCTTTATCTCGTTACCAGTTGCCAGTCATGTGAAAAGTGCTCACTACTCGTCCATCCGGCTCGAAGGACGGAATCAAAGCACTACGTCATTAGAAGACCACTTTCGTCGTAAATTGGGTTAGTTAGAGGTTTCTAGAGGACCTTTTGTGGTCTTCCGTGAACATCAGATATTTAAAACGAATGTTTGTCATTCATTGATAGATTCAATACCTATTGTATAATATTATTTATTTAATTATTTTTTTACTATTCAAGTGATAATTAGCGGCGAAATTTAAAATAATCTTGAGTAGGATATATTTCGAAATCTACGCAGAGTAGTTCCTAACTACAACCAGAGAGTTGCAGATTAATGCAGTTGTCCCACAGAGGCTTCACTTGTGAGGGTTGTACTCTGTGAAGGCTTCATTCGTATGTACAGATTAAACAGCTTACAGCTTAATGAAGGCATGGCGCCTCAAACATGAAAGCATAAGATTATATTACTACTGAAATTTCACGCTTTTAGGTACTGTAAACATTTTAAACATTCAACATTTTATTTATATTCCAATGTGTTATTCACTGTGGTTTTTCACTATCTTTGACAGACCAAAATACTTCTATGATTAACCTAACAAGTTAAACAACTATACTTGAAAATGTGTAGTTTTTATTAAAAAAAACTTTAACTCTGGGGAATTTGCACAAAAATAGTACAAAACTATAATGTCATGCGATGTAACGACTTCCCATCACTACGTTCCAATCTTGCTCGATTACCGTTGATAATTTAATATCCATCTCGAACAGATACCTACCAATAAGTATTATGGGAATTGAGTAAGTAATTACCTCTTTGTATCAAAACGGCTACAGATTAAACGTTTCTTATGCCATTGTTGTGTACCTTTCTCTGATATTAAAATAAGTAATTAAGGGTCCCGGGTGATTAATTATTTGCTTCCTGCTTTCTCACGGTTAACGAATTATACAATTAATAAACCCTTTTAATCGAGTTTTTTTATTATTAATAGTTTGGTTGGAGTTACGCAATTACCTCAATGGCTGAACGGCATAAAACAATTGTTAATAGTTAGGTATCTGCACTTATTACGATCAATAAAAATAGATTATTTTGTTGTAACAACACAATAACATAAACAAATAATAAATTATCAATAATAGTACACATAATTGGAAGAACAGCCTCTTTAAATAGTTTTTTTTTTATTTTTCTGGTTTCCGTTATTAAATAACTTTTACCGTTACACATAATAACTGCAACTTACTTTATTTAATTTAACGATAACTTTCTCCATCACGCCACAGCGCATGCGATGGCCAGCTGGTCACTGACACTGATACTGTTTCCTTGACACCTGTCAGATCATCAAACTGTCATTACACAGGAGAAACTTTGCTGAGTGTTATTGCGAGAAAGTGAATTGATACGTGCATAATGCATTGATATTTATTTAAAATGACAATGATTTTTCTGTACAAAAAAACATTAAGTTTAGTAGAACCGTGAATCAAATTACCTACATTACTTAAAAACTCAAACAACTTCTACCCAAAGAGCGGACGTACGAAACGTTTTCTTTATTTCATGATGAACATTAACAGAAGTTCTTATAACTTGTAGATCGCTATAATGTTGTCGCTGAATTGATTACAGTGAGGCTTCGGCTGATTGCCACAGCATTATTCAGCTTAGCCGGAGTAATGGCCCAGCAAAAACTGCTCTGCAAAATGTCGACTGACTAATTGGTCATTAAATGATTACAAAATCGTGACTTGTACCGTAATTTGAGGCAGAATAATTGCAAGAAATTTACTGAGATTGCCTATGTAAGTAAAATTATTTTAACATTGATTGATTCGTCATGTTTTCGATGTTCAGTTCTTGCTCCGTTCCGTAAAGCTGGAGCTTTGTAATATAATCTTACACAATTAGTGTGGTAGCCTGGAAATTTTGCTACAACAACGAATTGAGAAAGGCGCTCTCTTTTTCCCCGGTATACGAATATGTAGGACATCGTCCGAGCATAGTGTTCCCAAAGTATGCATATTCCACTTTGCACGCCATAAAAGCATTTCGCAGGTACCACAAAGAGAGCGGTATAAACAAGTTGAGTACATCGCAGCAATTAACTTTAACTATTCACTAACACTGACCTCTTTTGGAGGTGTCCCAGAGATAATTTGGACCTGACAGCTTAGGGTAAAGGGTGGCTAAAGTAACCTCGTAAAGGCCCTCTGAGAAAAGCCCTTCGAGGTCACAGAACATTCGGTTGGTGTCTTTGTGAATTTTTCGAAGGATAATGCGGAGGTAACACGCTTCTATGACACCGACGTCGACGATCCCGAATTTCGTTTGAAAAAGTTTGGGACGGAATGAGTTTGTTAGTAGAATTGAGCAATATCTGTTTAAGAGCCTTAAAGGAAAATGGGATTAAAGTTTGGCTTATCCAAACTCAACAAACTGGAGTTTTAGAGCCATTTGCCTTAATATAACAGGCTATTAAATATTTGTAAAAGGACTTACCTATAGAAATAAGGTTTTATGTTGGGTTTTCCTACGTCATTGAGCTATCACAAAGGCCGTTGTCTGGTCAAATCCAACCCTTCTTTATCTATTGTAAGAGATTTTTGCTTCGGGCAGAGGGCTTTAATACTATTTTGTATCCACCCACATTGGCTTAATTGTAACATTTCTATGTTGATCCAGTACGTCCCCGTTTCAGGAAAATCAGGTCAATCAGTGCAAATAGATGTTCCCGAGTTTCGTGAGGGACTAAGTTTGATTAACAGCCGGAATTATCCGGTTGGGACATCACCAGGCGCCCGTAATTTTTTTATTGGCACGAACCAGTGAGGCTTTACGACTGGTGTTAACTGCGATTAACTGCGCCGTGAATTTGCGAATTTCTTATTTGTTTGCTCTTTGTATGAATTATTTGGGAAAAAGTTATCCTACTAATATTATAAACGTGAAAGTTTGTGAGTATGGATGTATGGATGTATGGATGTTTGTTTCTCTTTCACGTAAAAACTACTGGATGGATTTTGATGAAACTTTACAGTAATACAGGTTATATATCAGAGTAACATGAAGGGTACTTTTTACCGCGGGAAAACTTCTAATTCCCACGGGAAACCGAATTCCACGCGAACGGAGTCGCGGGCGGCCACTAGTGTAACATATTATAAAAATATATGTTGTTTGCTATTGGTGTTGTAACACACTCTTGTTTAGATGGCTGTTTCTCGGATTTAACCAAATAAAAAGAGTCGTCGTCCACAGTACAACAATATGTAGTCGTTGTACATAATTAAGTATGTTTGTAGTGTGTGTGCCACAGTAGCTGGTAGTCGGTGGAGCTGTGCAGTCAGCGCGGGGTCATCGTCCTTGTAGCGGTTTTCAATTAATCACCTACTCGTACTTAGTGATAAGCACTCAGTGTATCTATAGAAGTAAATATAAGATTCGATTTGTTTAATTTGTACTAAAAGACTTCATAGTTATTCGATGCGCTATGTACTTCAACTCAAAATTATTAACTAGATAGAGTGTAGTTATAGTACCTACAACTACATAACAACGTATCTGCATATTCTGCATCATTTTAACTTGATGTTATTTCCATAAAGCATTCTGTAAGTAATTACTAGGAGTGCATAACTTGCCTGAGGGTTCCCCAGAGGCAATGTCTTCTGTTAAGCTTACTACACTCCACTCGAACCCGAACTAATTATACAAATCAATCTCCACTAATGATTGAACTTGTTGCATTAATTTAATTAGTTTATTTACTGATTTATGTAGACTCACTCGCCTCAACTCCTGATTAAAAGATTTGTGGGATAGCAAATGCCAATAAAGCTTATTTTAATTACACAACATGATGTTTTTAACTAAAAGGAATTAGAATTATAATATCAAGTTCTATTTGTTCTAGTAATAGCTACGAGTTCTTGTCCTACTAATATTATAAACGAGAAATTTTGTGAGTATGGATGTATGGATATTTGTTACTCTGTCACGTAAAAACTACTGGACGGATTTTGATGAAAAATTTACAGGAATATAGGTTATACATCAGAATAACATATAGGGTACTTTTTACCGTCGTAAAACTTATCATTCCCACGGGAAACCGACTTCCACACGAACGGAGTCCCGGGCGGCCACTAGTATTTAATAAGCATCTCTTGTACAACCCACGCTAATAGGGATCCTCTTGATACGAGAAATCAGATTCTAGAAATGTTTTCCATGTTAATATTAAAATGTACAAATATTTACATAATATGAAAAATAATAAAGTTTTAATCTTTTTACCGTGGGTAACATTTTTAAATTATGTCAGTTGAATCTTGGAAAAAAATAGACTTTTTAAAACACACACAAAATAACTTTGTTATCATTGTAACTCAAATAAACTTAATGAGACTTATTTAACCAAACAAGCGTATGCTTAGATATTTTTCGATTTGAGATTTTAAACTGTTGGAAAATGCTGATTTAGGAGTTTTTAACATTTCACTAGTATATGAGAAAAGTGCAGGTGGCATTGGTGCCAGTGGAAAGTTTAAACAATGTTCTAGATTAATTTTCTTTTTCATAAATTAAAATCTTTAAAATTCGCAAACCCCTAGTAGGACCGGAATTTTCGCAGACAACCCTATATCAACGTGTTCGCAATAAAACAGCGCTTATGATGATATATTTTTTTTTTTATTATCCAATCCAGTGAAAGTAACTGGCATCGATATACCTGTTTATACCTGACAACCCAGTAGTTCGCCCAGGTAAATAGTAGGCAACCCAACGGCTGCACATTCTATACGTTTTATATTTTCAGTCAGGACAACATTTTTTTATTATCCTGATGTTGCAACATTTAATTAAAAAAAATTTTTTGAAAAATAATTAAAAATAGTCTGTCCAGGATTTTTTTAGCAAACCCATTTTTAATATGTTATCTAATATACTAAATTCATGATAAAATATGTTTCGTTCTATTATCACCCCGGTGAAGGTCGATTTAGGTTCGGATCTTAGACTATATCAGGATATTTGATTTGAAAGTTCATGGCGGAAGTATCGTAAAAAAAAACAAAGTTTGTCTTTGACGTTGTGGCATATTGACACATTTCAACGTAGCTTAGACGATGTATGGATGGAATTGATGAAAGTAGGGGTTTTTGTTTCAATACACTCTCTTTTAAAGTTGTTTCTAGAGTCAAGAGGGAGACTAGACATTTGAAGGCGAATTCCTATTCAGCCCCCCTACCGCGTAACTAGCGTCGATTTGAACTCGACGTCGACAACTGTTTTCATTGGCTAAATTGTTAACAATGGCGGGTCTCTTACATCGGGATTTGTAATGTTTAACAAGTGTGTTCATTCTGTTTACTTACAAATTCAGCAACATTAAATTGCGAGTTACAATTTCGCACGTTGTATCCAACCCAACCAACTTTCAAACAACTTGCTTTCCCGTAATCCCTTATACTATAACTATTCATATCTGCTCTCTAACAAATAGCGTTTCTCTGAAAATACAGGGTGGTAAACCAACTTGGTTCCCACAGGGTACCGAGGTACCAATGGATACCGATTGGGGTAACTGTTCCCTCACGAGATGCGAAAATTATGCGGGTCCAAGACGTCGTAAACTACACGACCTAGTTACAACCCTGTATAATAATTATCATTATTATAAACTGTACACACAATGTGTTGACATTTAATGCACACACTAAAAGGAATATGAAGTTGTTATCTCAGAAATATGATAAATATGAATAGGTGAGTATAGAATTATTTATTTGTAAGGACTAGAACCTGAACATAATAAAACAGCGAGTGGACAGCCAAAAATATTTAGATCTAAGCTCATTCATTTAAATCAAAGGCTTCTAAATTAGTCTATGTTTGTATTTTGGTAATGTGTCTATCCATAAGATACACAAGTAGTAGCTCCACCCCGTAGTTTACGGTTCGGCGACCGTCCGTCTGTCTAATTAAATCTCTCTCGACCTGACCTTTAGAAACCTTACAGCCACTTTTTCCAGACTTCAATCGAGTATTTTCCAACAAAATCCAATAGCGGACGGCCATTTTACTCCTGTATTGCTAAATCTCATTTTACGCTCGGGAAATAGTTTAATCAATGAACGAAACTTTGTAATCGTAAGTCATGTTGGCTCTTACACTTATGAGAGTCACGTAAGCAAGTTTATGAGTAGATTTAAATTTTGATCATATTTATGCCCAACTTTCCAAGCTCCTTTATTGTTTTAGTTAGTCTAGGATCGCTGTATTTATAGAGCAAAGTTTAGTCCATAAGTTATACACCACGCGCCGAGCGAGCGGTTCAGGGCACGTTTTTACTTCATAAAAGTTACGGTCTCATTAAACGTGTAGTATTTACATGAATCCCGTACGGTACTTTTATGTGCGAACTTCCAATTAGCCTTATTGCGTGAAGGTTCAAAACATGGAACACGAGTGCTAGATAAAGAGAGCTCCCCTTTGATTGAAGTTCCGGAGATTGAACGATTGACTGATCACACCGGTCCCCGGTTACAGTTCCATTTTTGAACTTGTGAATCCTTTGTAGTTGCATCGCTGCAGCACGCTAAAAGAATTCAGTTGAGAAACCTAAGTTACATAAATATTAACAGGGACTTGCTTATTATGCGAAGCATGCAGTTTCTTTCGATTGAATTCTTTTGCAAAGAACAAGCTCCAGTTGACGGAGTATAATATCACAAAGCTTTAGAAGTCGTTTCATTTAAAATTAAACTCATTAAACGGGCAGACACGTGACCACGGCTTTTGTAAACATGTCCAAACGTAGGAAAATCAAAAATAAATTAATAAACGCGTAAAAACCCGTTAAAATGAGTTTCAAGTAATAATTATCTGTAAATCTAAGAAGTTTTTAAAATTAGTAAAACAGATTAACAACGCTCTTAACGTTTCTCGATATTTAATATTAGGAAAAAGCATAAAGTGTCCCAAAAACATCTTTGAGTATTGTTTTTTTACAACATGTTGTTTCGTTTCAAATCTTATCATAGTTTCAATGACCTATGTTTAGGTTCTTTTTAAGCAACTGCTTTTATGTTTATAAAATTACTAGCTGACCCCACAATCGTTGTTTTGCCATATTAAAAAAATTGTTACGGGTCAACTTCCCTCATCACTTAGTGGTATGAAAAATAGATGTTGGCCGATTCTCAGACCTTCTCAATATGCTCACAAAATTTCAGGAGAATCGGTCTAGCCGTTTCGGAGGAGTACGGTTACTAACATTGTGACACGGGAATTTTATATATGAGATTGACAGATTATTTAACTTATTAAACGACTTCATAGAACATTGACTGTGCATTATGCATAACCAAAATAGTTCTCACGGAAATGCATGATTCGCCATCATAACAACAGACATCGTAATTATGGATTTTAATATAACCTCTGTTTGAAACAAAGGCACCATTTGAACATTAATATACAATCATAAATTAATTCAATTGTCGTTTCGTGTACCTTTGTGGGTTATATTGTTTCCATTATTGGAGTTTTCCTTTTAGGTCGTTCCGTTTCTGCATTTCTATGTATTTTTCCCGCCTTTGTCGAAGCGGCGAGGGCTTCGCTTTGTATTGTAAGCTCAAACGTCGTCGTCGATATTATTCTAAATATAGATAAATAAACAACTATCAAACTGAGAGCAGGGTATAAAATGGATGTGAGTAGGGTCGGTAATGTAGGTAATGGTTTCCTCAAATATTCATCTATTTAAAGTATTATTACGAACTTCAAAATTCCAATGGTTGAAAGGTAACACTTCTTACAAAAAAAAAAGGTATTCTTGTTTCTCTTTTAAATAATGTTTAAACTTTCATCCTTAATTCAAAGCAACAGCTCAAATATTTAATAAAAAGCTAAATTGCCTACGAAAGCATTGCAAATTAACGTCAATAGAAATTTTAAACCAATTAATGGTTTTAATAAAATTATGATGATTGAATATTATTATGATGTGTGAATTCCTAAATAAAATGTATGTTTAATTCACGAGTATGACTGAACAAGTATTTACAGAATGTACCTCATACCAAATTACGGTTTATAACGATCGTAATTTAAGTATTTGAACAAAGAAAATGTCTGTTAGTTGGAAGTTTGTAATCTAATATGCATAAACTTAGTTAGATTATAGAGAAAAATGTGAAACCCGACCAAAGTAGTGGCACGATGGCGGGAAAATGGAAAGTAGGTTGGGCATTAATCTCAGTAGCGGTCTTAAAAATGTTTACTGCATTTTTCTTTTGTTTCGGTGGTTACCGTCGTGCCACTGGAAGTGTTCGGGGAAATGGAGAGAAGTATTTATGAAAAAAAATACAAAACTAGCTTCATGAAAAAATACCTGAAGTCGTGGTTTGTTGTTTGGTTGTTTTAATATCATAAATCAAAGATGGCGGGCGCAATTGTGTTTTGTAGTGTTTTCTTTTAAGCTTACCGTAATATTTCGTAGACATCGGATTATCATTGAAATATTAAATTATTTGCCCGCGTTTTCCAAACGTTTAGGCTACATGTAGCCCGTGACTTTTGCCGTTATAGAGTCTATCATGTTGTCAAAATCAATATGCGTTTAGGTTACATGCTGCTTGACGTTAGAGTTTGTGATCTACAGCTTAAAGCTTCCAGCTAACATGTCAATAAGCTGTCAACCGTAACCGGTGTGATCCAGATTGGCACAGTTTTGTACCGATGCGTAAAGAGTGCCACAGAGGGACACAGTGGCACCTAGTCGTGCGTGGTTCTATACGACTCATTGCCACTGCAGTTTTAGAGCACTGACCTTTAATGGCAGAACTTAGCTGACACGCCAGTTTTGCAAAATAGTAACTCTTGTTCATACTTTAAAACAGTTTTAAGTGGCAACAACTCATCTATTCAATTTAAGTAATAAATAAGTAGAAAGAACGGCAGTAGTAGGTAGTCACCGACTTCTAGTCATTATACATAACTTATATCAGAACTGATTTCTGAACGCATTTAAATCTACTATTTTTTTAAAAATTCTGTCGGTTTTTGATTGTGACGTTTAATTAAACTTTCTAAAGTTGGAAACCGTAGGAAACTGCGTGACAAGGCCACGGTCACGAATCAATACGCAATCAGACGAGCGTGATTGATTTTTTGTTTTCGTGGATACTTGTTGAGGCGTCTTGAAGTTGATTGAATTTGGGATTAATCTAAAACTTTCTTTCTTTTGCAGGTAATTTGCAGAACAGTCTGGTGACGTACAAATATTAGGTTGGTACTTAACACGTTCGATGAAATCAGGAGGTAGACTAATAAAGTAAGTATTGGTAACAGGTGTAGTGGCTAGACGGCGAGTCCCTTGCTGGGCGCCAACTGACCTACGCGGCTGCTGTTTCAACGAATCTTATCTTCTTATTTTTTATCATCTTAGTTTGATCCCCCAGCTTTCGCGGGTTCGTTATTCTGATCGTTCCGCGAGTGTTTATTATTAACTTCAAATTTACACAACGAGCAGTTCCAACTTAAAACTTGCGAGGTAAAGTTCGGTAACGGTTTTAATACGTCTTTTACTTGTCATCGCGCTTGTTGGAGTTGCCGCATCCATACGCTTACAATGTTAATGAAGTTTGACGAGAACTCGCAGCCAAGTCCCAACTTGGCAACACTTGGAGACACTTGGAGAATATTGTTCCTTGTGTAATTACTTAACGCGTATGTACTCTCTTTCCATTCAGTTAAATGATTGCTTTTTGAAGTAATTACCAAAATATGTATGTAAGCTTAGTAGAAGTAGCTTTAAAGTCAGGCATATCAGATATCTATTGTATAAATTTAAAATTTATTTAAATACTAGTGGCCGCCCGCAACTCCGTTTGCGTGGAAGTCGGTTTCCCGTAGAAATGAAAAGTTTTCCCGCGGTAAAAAGTACCCTATGTCCTTTCCCAAGTTCAGTTCTTTCTTCATACCAAATTTTTTACCAGGTTCAGTGGTTTAGGCGTGAAAGCGTAACAGACAGACAGACAGACAGACAGAGTTACTTTCGCATTTATAATATTAGTAGGGATGTGGCATATCTTCTGATCGTTGTGTACAGTTGTAGAACAAGGGTACCAAACTAATCTATTTATTTCAAAACAGTTAAACAGCGTGAAGCGAAGTGATATAACTATACGTAAATGACTAAAAAAATTATGTTATCAAGTTAATTGCAAAATGTTACCTCTATTACATTTTGTAAGTATCGACGACATTTTTCAATGAAAGTTTTTCGTCAAATTTTTCCCAATTAAGTAAAAACACTTAAATCCATGTAGGGTTAACGTTCACATGAAGCCGTTACTCTACAAATGTTAGTTCGCAATCTAGAGATTGCCACACTTATCTACGAGATTCGTCCGACCAACCCTAGTTACTCTCCAGCGAGTTCAATACTCTGGCTTCATTCAACATGTTTACTCCCTCATTTTTTACAAAAGTAAACCCATCTCCGTGAAAAGATTTCAATTTAAAATATACGCCAGATATTCAAATACTTTCAAAGACAGCATCTTACATCGTACAACATGAATCCTGTCCACGTTAGCAAATTGAACACATTTATATCAGGAAACTGTAATTTAAAAAGGTTTCTAAAATACTTGCCTTCCCTTTACAGCGAAACGGAGACATATTTCAAAGAATGTCGCAAGTCTGGGTGCAATTTGTGTAACTTGACGTAGCTCGAATACAATCGTGGCTGTTCACGCCGAATTACTCGGAAACGCCATTTATTCTTGAAGACAGTACGCCCGAAGTTCGCGACGCAAACCTATCGAATCTTGAGAGAGTGGTTTAAAATTTCCCCGTCCATAAATACTTCAGGAGCATCGCAGGCAACTACCCAACTTTGTTTCTTATCACTGATCAATTGCGAAACTTGCCAATCCAACTATGGAAGTTTTTACATCGAATAATAACACCAAAGGGGATTTTAAGAGGACTAAATGTATAAAGTTGGTTGGTGAGGAGTTTGGTGTACAAGGAAAGTTGGAAGGATGTGTGTTTTTTAAGGTTGTTTTATAATTAAGCTAATACACGATGTGGTAGTTGTGAAGATACGAGGCTCTCAGTCGGGAAGGGGCTCGTTTGTCAAAGAAACAATGACGTCGGCGGAGAGTGCACATTCGTTTTATTTATCGTAGAGAACGGTTCGCTTCTACTGTACACTATATCACACGACATTTGACAAATACTTTTAGTTGGAAAGAAAAGAATCCACACAAACACAACGGTGGTAGTAGTGTGTGCGCCAGATTGTGATTCTTAGTTTATTTTGATTTTTACTCTAGTAAATCTAACCAAGTTATTATTACAGATTAGAGTTTAGATTATAATATAATACAACTACCTACTAATATTATAAACGTGAAAGTTCGTAAGTATGGATGCATGTTTGTTACTCTTTCACGTCCACTTTTCGCGGCCACTAGTCAACTACTAAAAATGTATATCAAACAAATTGAGAAACTCCTCCGTCGTCCCTCTCGTCGGTCAAAAAGAAGGCTTTAAAATCTTGTATGTAATCTTTTATCCGTCTTATGCATCAAAGGAGATCTTATTAGTTATTTTAAAACATGTTTCAAATGGTTTTCAATTTGAAAAATCACAGTAAAATCTACTTTTAACTTTCATTTTACATGGCAACCGAATATGATACGATTTGTATAACCATATTTTTGTTAAACTCGTTATTATATTAGACAACAACTTTAAATAGTTTCTTAGAATACGACAAGGAGATCATAACACTTCCTTTTCCTTTTTAATTGTTAATTTAAACCTATTATTTTATTTCTTAGTACCTATTTAGGCCAAATTGATTGACGGTTTAGGTATAAAGTTTTGATATAGTAATAAGACCCATTGCGAAAATCCAATATTTTATTTACCAGTCTCAATAGCCACAATATTTCTCCGTAGGACTTAAAAGAAAATAAAGCGACCAAGTCATTTACTCTCTGAGTTATTAGTTCACTCGGCAAAATACTGCAGCCTACACTTTCAGAAGACTAGGCGGTTAAAACAACTGAAAATGATATTTTATTAGACGATTTATTTAGTTATTTATTTTAATGCATTGACAATGTTTAAGTAGTTAATAAAAAAAAACGAATTAAACCAAGAATCGGTGAATATTTATATCAAATACCCACAAGTTGTCGATTATACAATTTCCCCCTTTACTAATATCATTAAGGTCCTTTACAGAGTTCTTTACTGGTTTTGGCAATTTGATTCCTTTGCGAGTGACAAAATATGCTTTATGAAAGGCTGTACCTTATGAACGTTGCTAGACGCATTTGAAATTAATTTCATAATGCCTGTATGCGATCCTGGGAAAAAAGACAGTCGTCCGTCTAGACGGACAACGTAGTAATCCGATTAGATTTTTTCTCTTTAATAAACGTTTATATCGGGGTAAATACATATAGAATGGGAATCAAACCCAGGACTGCGTAATGCTCGGGGACTTGCGTTCCTATTTCCAGTATCTATAACTTCAAAATTAATAAATTAGCATTATAAAATGCAAAACTAAAAAAAGTAAAATCTCAAATACATATAGCTTAACTTCTTTCGTTGAATTATAACAAAGTTATTGATTGGTCATTGTTATTGGTACTAACTAACAAATGTAAACCTAAAAACATAGTCGGTGCATACCAACAGAGGTGGCTGCCCCGTGATGTTACGGTTCAGTGACCACATAATACCATTCGCAACAACACAATATACGTAGTGTCAATATCCTCTCATTATTATTGCCTAAGTTTTAGGTACCAAATTAATTCGGTCAATAGCAATCTATTTGTTCGGTGAACCTGAAATCAGTGGCCGGGTCGGTACAGAATTAGGATTTGTTCTGCTTCACGTAATTGCTGATTCCGTCTGTCCGGTGCATGTGATCAAATCGGTGGAGGCGGCCCGTGTTTCACTGCTTTAATTTTTTTTCCATACATCGAAGAAGAGGTCAAACATCATTCTATTGGCAGCTTAAACATTAGGGAATGGTAATTTGCGGAAACTTCATAAAATCCTCTTTTCGAGCAATAAAACCTTCAGCAACCCAGTTAACTATTACTCCCGCTCGCTTGCATCCAACTTGCCAATTATCATATTAATATAACTAGAACTCTACATTTAAACGTTTGAAAACACCCCCGAGGGTCGGCCGCTGAAAATAAAATAGAATACCTTTTCCTTTATTGCATTCGGTTTGTTTCGAAAATTTCGCAAAACGATTTATTTCATTGTCGCAGAAAAAAATAAGATGGTATCGTCATTATTGCCCGCGTAAAAAAGGAAGGCAGCCTTTAACGGTGCGCGAAACGCAAATTGTGCTGAATTTGGTTATTATTATTTGGCGCTGGGTGAGAAGTTACGATAACGGCGGGGCGGGGACGGGGCGCGGGCAATAAACGCACCGTGGGAACCGAGGAGATTGGAAATATCGGCTAATGCCGATGTTACACGGTGGAGGTACTATTAGATTTCGGACTAAGTAAATCTGTGTTTGTCACCTGTTTATCCAACGTTGTTTAATTCAGTTCCGGTCTCCCATTATTTTCGAAGAGCCGTTTATTAGATATTGAAATGAAATTCTCATTGTCCCGCCATTGTGCCGCGGAATTACCGCGGCTCAGCGCCTGCTACCGTAAATTCTACTTATTGAAATTATTGAAGAATTTCTATCATCAAAGGAAAATAAAATTACAAGCCAGCTGGAATTCATTGTAAAATTCAAATACTCTCATGCGAATGAATTCGCTTAATTTCGATAAAGGAATTTATATTTGTAACTCAAGTTAATGATACTCAATAATTTTATAATGCCGTTTGCATTTAGAACGAAAAACATGATTGCTCATTATTTAAAGTAACTTATCGATCTTTTTGTTTTAAATAAAGATTGCGAAACTTAATATTCTTACAGGTTGTTATAAAAAAGGCAAAGCATTTTTTTGTTTTCTTCAAGTTATCAACTTCGTGAAACTTAGAACAGATTACTTAAATATCAAAAGGTTGGACAAGGACAACATGACAAAAGGTCAGCCCAAGTTTTCGGATTTTATAAAAGTTGTCTAGACTCATTCATTTTTAATTAGTATGTAATCATTCCAAGAAATTTAAAAATTCTAAAAAGTCTATCCAAAGAAAGACCTTATAAAAGATAACCAAAAGTTTCCACATCCCTCCAATTTGGAAAATCGTTTTCTCAGCACAGTCGAGTCCGCTACATATTTATGAGAGGCTGCCGCCGAAGAATATAAGTAACTGATCCGAGGTATTACCGAACATGAAAAACTAAAGTTCTGAAGTTCCTCTCCCACTTACGTGAAGTTGTGTGAGAGTGAGAGAGATGCAGGCTTTATACCTGAGTCGCTTGTCATACGCGAAGTTTGCGTGATTCGAGCGTCGACAGATATGTGGAAAAATCCCGGATCGTCCCCCGCGGGCGCCGGCGACGCTACAACTTTGCATTCTTATAAACTTGTAATATACCCCACCTTATGTCTGGAATGTGCCCGTAGAAAATGAAAAACGACGCGAACTGGATCAACTATCTTTACTGAAGAAATTGAGACCGATATCACGTGTAGAAGGGACGAGAGATTCGTTTGTTGCGGTATTAGGCATTTGTTGAAACGATTTTTTATTTGGCTATAAAGCTTTAAGTTAAGATTAAGGGTTCTCTAAAAGCATCGTAGGAGGAACAATGGCGGTTGTCACACGTGCGCTAGCGCAACTGTGCTCACATCACACCCACACACACACACACACACACACACACACACACACACCCACACACACACGCTCGACACAACGACGCTTCATTACAATTTACGACCAACAAAAAACACATACATCCTACAAATGCCCATAATAAAAATACTTTATTTTCGAAGTACGGGGTTCGGCAATAAAACGGAACATAGAAGTTACTGCACCAATCAGCTTGAACCTGTTAATGATAGTAAAAATGCCAAGTTAAATATATTTTTACCCACTCCAGCTGTAGCTTTGTGCAAAAGCTTGTTAGTGTTGGTACTAGCCCGGATATTTGGGTCATATGATGTCAAGGTTGGAACTCGAGCGCTGTTCATGTTAATTTAACTTGTTTTTAAACTCACTGCGAAATCCATACTCAAGTTTCATTTTAGCATACTAACGTCAAAGTATCAGTAAAGCAGGTTTAACAAGTCATTTTCATTGTAAAATCCCGTATATTCCGTATACAAAAAATAAATATAGAGTTATGAAGTATTATAATTAAACTAATTGGTCGGCGTACACGGGAAGGTAAAGCGGAACAAAAGGGATTTTTTTACCTACGACTTATCGCTAACGAAGTATTCGAACGTTAAAAAAAATTACACTGGTCTTTAGCTTAATTTTTTTTTATTTGTTACAAACCAATAATTCTTTCTTTTGTCATGTTATTATTAGTAGGTAAATTCGAATAAATAACATAAGAGTGTAGCTATTACTTACAGATAGGTACTATAAGTTTAACATTGCATTGGTGCATATAATAGCTTCTATATGGATGACTTCGATCGATGCCAGCGAACGCAACTCGATGTATATGGTGATTGAAACCTGTTATAATTATAATGGCCTATAGTACATGTTACATTTACTTAGAAATAAACATTTACGTGCTACCTTAAGCTAATGATTCTCAAGTTATACACAAACCGCGGGTAGGCTGTGGCTAAAACAGCTGAGCTTACGTTTATGACCTGGAATATTTATATGTTTCAGTATTATGCAGTCCACAGAATTTATAGCAACGCTAAACTAGTGTTACACCAGGTTTACACAAACATGACTTATAGCCAGCTTTTTTGATATACGCAGCGCGCACGGAACGATTTATTATAACGATACGCGGCACAGCTCGATGTAAATAATGCATTGAAAAGCTTTTTGCGTTTCCATTTTATCAACTTTTAATGCAACACAAAACATTTCAAAGGTTAATCGAATCAGCACAGCCCAGTTAATCGAGGGCAATTCCCGACGACGTTGTCTAAGAAAATGGTTATTGAGTCGTATATTCCGTTGACAGATACGGATTTATTGTAGCAGGAATTGCCTTATTGACGTTCCGAGGTGATTCAGTAGAAACCATAGCGCTGGAGCTCCGAGTGGCAAGTCTACTCTCGGCGCGGGTTTCCTGATCAATGACATATTTACTGCAACTAAATAAATCGTCACATTCCACCCCCACCACTTTACCTGAAGCACGGGACCGTGTTCAAGAGTTTCAATTTGATTTCTTATCACAAAGTAATTGAAATAAAACCCGCCGAAGTAATCACGGTAAAAGCAAATAGGTTTTCATGATTCCAACATTTTATGGCCGGGTGTTCTTTACGAAGACAAAACCTCTAAATAGTTTAAACGAAAAAGCAGTTTAACTATGTCGAGAGAATCCATTATGGCTTGTAATAAGTTTTTCGGTTCATTAGTTGCGGAACTGACGAAGGTCTTACCGCGGGTGATCGGCAGACAGGTTGCCTTCATTACACCAACCTTTTTTTGTTTCCAATAAATGAAGGAACAAAACAATAGGTAAAGGGTGCTCGGATATCTTTGTGTTTAAAAATAGGATTAGGGAGTAATGAAATTCTAACATCCAATGAAGAACCCACAAATCTTAAGAAATGGAATAAAAATAACACAAACTGCTGCACAAGAAAAGCAACTTAACTCGCCGTGACATATTGCAATAAGTATCAGTCACTTGTTCCTTCTAAATGTCCTTTAATCACACTTGCAAGTTGCACCGTAACGTATCGCCTGCATTACGCCGAAAGAACGGCCGTATCTCAAGCAGACGGGATTAGAGGGAACTTCGCGCCGGGACATATTACCCGACTACAACTGACTAAATCTTAAGCATGTACGCTTACTACTGATATTAAATATCTTTCTTACTCTTGTAAGAAAATACCAAAGAAACGTCTCGCTTATTAAAATATTTAAAGAGACTAGGGGATTTTTTTCGAATGAGTACCGCCAGTCGAAACTAAAAGGCGGTTTACCTGAATGTAGTTATTTTAATTTTACAAAAACATTGTTGAATAGCTTTATTTTATGTGTGTTTATTATAATGGACATTGTTTGGTATTTGTTTAGGACATTTCCTTCCTCGGAGGGTCAAAACAGTAGGTAATTAAGTTGGAAGGGTTCGGCACGAAATGTTATCTTTTCACCAGGTCTGCGCAAAGTTGTGGAAACTCTAGAATAATGAATAACTAAAAAAATATCAATTATAAGTTTTTAGTTAAAATTGAATGAGCAGGGCGTGCGTTATCCAAATGCAATACAACTAATTTGTGTGGTGTAGCTTAATAACAATAACTTTAATTTCCCCTATGTGGTTCATTTATAGCTGGCAACATTTGCACAGTATTTATTGGATCGTCGGGTGCGTTTGCGTTTCACGTGTGCTGGTTTTGTTCGGTGATGGTAACGTTCATCGTTAATATTGATTACATTTATAAGCTATTTCATCGCTTGTTTTACCTATCGACGGGAGCTTTATTGAAAACTGATAACGGAACGGTTTATTCTCTCAATAGCAAGCTAATATGAATTTGCAGAAATAGCTTCAACGTGGATTTTCAATATTGATATTACCTAAGTAGTGCATTTTTTCAACCGTTTCCACGAAACTACCTATCTGTTTTAATAAAATTTGAAAGGAAATGTATATCCCTATGTGTATCCAATGTGTCCCAAATTCCAAATGTGTCCAAAATCCCTTATGTCTCCATTTTATTTGAAATAAATCTTTCATTTTACAAATGTGTCACCTGTGTTAGTTCAGGTAAACCGCAAACACCTACAGACCTATTGCAAACACCATCTTATTGTACGTCCCCAAATAATCACTAGCAAATTACCAGCCCGAGCCATATCTGTAGTTTGCTTAGGACGAGCCCTTCGAGGCCCTCAACCTACCAAGTGATTAGGCCTAAGAGCCCGCCCTATATACGCAAATCTTTAAGAAAAACTTACCTACATAAAAGTTCAAGAAAATATAAGGTTAAAAAAATAAAATATGCCCATATATTCTGATGAAAGAAGCGAAGAGGTACGTAAACGATGCGTTTTAATCTGTCCGTCCGTAACGTATCATGATAACGAATAGTCATTTCAAAAAATCAAAATCAAAATTCTTTTATTCATCATAGATATGTAACATATACTTAATGAACGTCAATGTTACAAACTTCGACTTTACCTAACCGTAAACCGAGAGAAAAAAGCCGGCGGAAAAAAAACTCCCAGCACTCTTTGGAAATTAAACAACCATAACGTGTACATTCTATGAACATATAAATTATTTTCTCGTACCTCGACTCAACTCTATAAAAGTAAAAAAATATAAAACTGCTAGTACGAATTTCTTTTAATAAACATTGAAAATATTCAATAATATTTAATTTTTGATCACCTACATCGCTCATGAAAGTTTCAAATAATATTACGGCGTAACATTTTTTAAATTGTTGATCCCGTAATTATGTGGTACAAGAATGTCAGCAATTTGGCCTGTGAATTATGAATTCCTGCCGGGAAATGGAGGGAGGTATCAAATTCGGAACGTTTTCTAAAAGTTACTTATCAGTGTCGACCGGCTCGTGTGAGCGGGGATTAATTGGGAAGCACCGACCAAATGAATGCCTTGTACAAGGATTTTAGTTTGTTGTTCAACTTCCTTGTTATAGAGGTAGAAAGATTGAAGGGCATTTAGAGCTTACTGGTTCCAACTTTCACTAATTGAGTTTTGATTTGGTTTCCAACAAGGCAATAGGTATGTCTGTGTACTGGTTGTATTTGAAGAAATATTTACCGGGTTTCGATGTGTTAAATGAAAATTGGATACAGAATCCCAATGAACGTTGATCATTTTTCCCTAAAGATGTTCTAGAGATCCTTTATCAGAATGTTTTAAAAAGTCGTTGGCGTTTATCTTAAAATCTTGGTAACCATCACTTGGCCGTCCCGCGACCGTCGGCTTCGCTCAGTGCAGATTAACTTAAAAGCATTTTCGTACTTACACAGATATAATTTAAGAAATATCAGTTTTAACGAAAACTAACCGAGAGTTCCGTTACTTAAGCCTGTAAAGTTAAATAAATAATGACAAAACGTTTACAAAGAACTTGAACAAAGTTTCGTAAGTCTAGCTTTGAAAATAAACTCATTAGAACTTTATAAAATTTCTGTTTGTTTCAATATTTGGAATTATTATCAATTTTCTTACAGAGGAAATTGTTTTCTAGTTTTATTTAATTTTCTTTGAAGTGTTTTTCGTTAACGCTCTGAAGGCTGTGTTTTTTACTGTTGATGAATCAGAGGTATTATAACAACACAATGGAACTGCTCTGTCATGATGACCAAGGATCTCCTACGCGGTGCTAGATGCCTTGTGTGCGTGTTTTCACTTTAAGATACAAGCTTAGCTGAAAATAATGTAAGAAACAAAAATAAATTCAGTTTCCAGCAAATACTGACAACATGAAATCCAAAAGCTTAAGTAAGTTAGAGCGGCATTAGTGTTTTGTTAGAAAAAGTAATATGCATGTGCTGTCACTTCACTTGAAGTGCTTATAATTTTAAGTGGTGTTCGTGGTTCCGTCATAAATCCCTCTGATCGGATTCACCTCGCGAACTATTCGCCGCGGGAAAGTGGCAAGCCGTGTTTCTCTAACTACCCGCCAAAACGACACCCGCCCGGCGGAACACCCCATATTTCCAAGACTCCTGACTCCTCTTATTAAAAACTTAAAAGGTCTCAAACATGTTTTGCGTCACAAAGGTGCGTTCAACTATTCACAAGCACGGGTAAAGGGAGAAAAACATTTGAAATCTCCATGCTCCAGCTGCTTTGTGTGTTCTCCTTTTAAAATAAGCTACAATCTACATAGGGTGTGCCGTTTACGAGGGGGCTACAACAGTAGTGGACCACAACATGTGTTTACTGCGGCGTTCGTAAACGGCCGGTTTATTGCGCTACTGTCTTCCTAAACTAAAGGAGCTCGTAAAACCAGCTATATAGGTACATGCCTAACTAATCTGTGTATGCTCTCAGCTAAATAGGTTTGACATGTTACAGTCCTAAATATTAAATCAGGTAGTTACAGAGTGAAATGTATTTGAGTGCTGCGTCAATAGAGATTGGAGCCATTTCGTATGCAGTGTGTATCGCAACGCCACATGCTCTATCTGTAATGTGTATTTAGATTGAGCCATAACGTTATTGGAAAATTGATTTTAGATATTTGCTTGTACGTTTAGTATTACAAGCTTACGTGTTATAACCGTTCCTATTTATTTATAACGGGTGTAAAAAGACCACTTCCGAAGCCTGAAACCATGTATTCTTGAGCCTCAAAAGTAACTAAATTCATTAACAGCATACCCAGAAAACTCAATTTAAAAAAGTTATTAAGGATCGAAAAGTCATATTCGCCGCTTGAAATCATCGCTCACACATCAACTGTCGGTTTAGGTGCGATTATTTACATTGCAAATTAAATTAAAACCCTATTTAATTCGAAATCATCGCAAAATCTGAAAGTATTAATGCTATTTTGGAAAAAAAAGTATTTTGAAAAACTAATGTGTAAAAATTTTTTTTGCTCAAAACGTAACCAGTACCCCTCCAGCAATACCCAGTTTTTGTTTTCGGAAGCAGTTCTTTTACACTCAGTATATTGTAAATACTACTATATATTTAACGGAATATTATATTTCCAAAAAGTAAGTTATAGTGTTACATTTTAATTTCATTAAAATTCTCAACTTGAAGTAGAAAAACACTTAAATAACTTTTAAGTAAAAAGCGAATGTAAAGCACTTTTAAAGTACTAGGCAATAAAAAGCGCCATTGTAAATAAAACATTGATGCAAAAGTAATCAGAATTCCTATTATAAAAGTGTCAGAAAAGAGCTGCTTGAAACACCTGCGCCAATTAGAACGACGGAAGAACACTGTTTTAGAACAATTTGCCTCACAAAGGCACTGCTAGGCTAGACCGAGTGTCGTTTTGAGGCCAATTGCTACCAGGAAAGTAAGCACATTTAGGAACACTTCAAAAATATTATACTTACTTATATACATTTTAAATTAAATATGTATTAAAAAAATATATTCACATGAAAAAAAATACCTAAATTTCAGTTTTTATGATGTAACTATAAATTTGTAATTTTGAACAGGATTTCCTTGGTCCAGGCACAAAAAATGACGATTGGTTGACGACGGAGAGGACCAAATGGGCTTTAGTGTCGTATATGCATTGTCGGAATATAATTTTCAGATAAAACAAATATTTTTATATAAAGGCAAATCTTCAATATATTGGCTATCTGGTTAATTGCATGCAGTTTATCAAATGATGTTTTAGATGTCTACGTAAATCGTTAAGTCTAAAAGCGAAATTCCATTAACATTATACATGAAGGCAGTATAAGTATTTAAGAAAGCAATAAAGTGCACAATAAAACACGCAATCTCTTACAATAATACGTTTCCTCTCATTCTGGCAACACTCAGCAAGGACAAACCTAACATTTGTCACCTACTGCCATCTCTTTCTCTCATATGGTGAAGCTAGTGAGAGTGAGCGCAAAAGGTCACGGATAACGATTGTTGTGACCTATCTGCCTCTTTTTTTTGCATTTGGTCCGTGTCTAGAACAGTTCTGTTACAAGGTCAGAAAGATTTTGGATGATTTCCAAATATGAGCCTTCTCTAGTATGAGAGTAACAGCGCAGTGCGGAAGTTTCGTTCATTGACGAACTTAACCGAAACTTTTACATGACACTTTTAATTTATTAAAAGCTGCATGTTAAGTTAATGTGTAAGGTTAAAAAAAACAAAAGCAAGTCGTAATGGAACCAGTGTCGTTAAGAGAGGAATCAATGTAAGGAACTAAGTTTGTTATTGACAACGTGTCGATGTATTTATAAATCTGCTTCTTGTCATTCATATGTTGTACATATTTTGTTACCTACCTTATATTTGTTGCCTTTATTTAAACACTATCTCGACTTTCCTAATATTTTTTTTAAAAAAAGAGTTTAGTTTTTCAGTATAGTTGTACAAAAATTAAAAAAAGCATCCATGCCATTGCAAATTGTTAATCAAAAATCAAATAAAACCTATCCTCTACCGCAACATTAAAAGCATTTTGATTTAAATTCTAAAAAGCAAATGTATGGAAAACACTTTCAAAAGCCTTTGCAAATGGTTTTCGTTTATGTAATCCGACCTTATAACCTACTAAACAACACATGAAATCTAGTGCGTGAATTGTGTAAATAATCTCTTGTTCTCATCGAAAAACAAAGCTACACTTTCGGATATATAACTCTTATTTTTTGGGTTATAAAAGCTATTTTCGTGTAACTTGTGTTGTAGTTAAGTTGTAGCTTGGTATCATTCATGGTGGTAAAAACTTGTAATCAGTCCATTAATAAAATTTGATAATGTCTGGTAGTTTAGTGTCCGCAGTAGTTTAGATAACTTTGTTTATAAAGTTTATGTTTCATTAGCTGTTTAAACATTAACCTACTTGAAACAATATAATGTTATATTAAGTTCCTACTTCAGTGGATGTACATTTGTTATATTTTGCTAATTACAAAGTTTCAAAGTAAGCAGAGCTTTTTAAAAATCATTTTTAGTCCAATTTACTTTTTTTCTTTCCTAGCCTTCTATTCGCTGGACGAATCTGACTTTGCAGTACACAATCATCTAATCTACGAGTTCTGGAAACTGGTCATGGATTCTGACATGTTGTCTGTAAGCACTGGACTTGGCTTGACGAGAACAAGGAGCTAGTAAAAGTTACGGTTCTCTTCGCAGCGTGAAACCAATTTCAAAACTAACCATAGTCGTCGCTGCAAACCTCAATGATAGATTTGATGAATTGATTGAATACTGCCGCAAAGGACTAAAAAAGGTGTTGATTAAGCAACGAAGAAAAAGGGTTAATGTTGCTAACACTACCTCTGTATAATACGTATAAAAACAGCTTCTCCTTGCCATAGAGCTGGCGTCACTTGTTTTTCTTTTGTTGATGTTTGTAGTATATTAATCGTGTCTTATGTGACCTCTAACATCAGTCACGGCACGGCCTCCTCGCTTCGGTCTATACGCAAACTTAAACTGAGTACCTCTGATATTGACAGTGTGTCTCACAACATTTGTCAGTAAAAGTACTTACGAGGAGTGCTTTCTAGCTACATTTAAAAAGCTGTCAGTAAAATAAACTTATTTTAACGTAACTGGAAAGCAAAGCAGATGAACTAGCACCAACGATTAAAGCATTTATTATATTAAACAGACTTTATAGAAGACGGCAGCCATGACTTACCACGTTCATTATCGGCCTTTAGCTGTAGTTAGCCGCAGCATAAGATACTGGTCACTAATAGTGAAACATCCTGTATACTTGTCTGCTTGATATTTTTTTACTCAAGTTTAGATAGTATTTTTTTTCCTATTTTTTTTTACGATCTAGATTTAGAAAACGAACAAACTGATTAAACGATTATATTAAGTTGGTAACAAACAAGTATGTATGGCTTTAATTAAAATGCAATATGAGATTTTATAATACAAATAGATAAGCTATAGAAAAATGTTTATTTCCGTGCAGACGATGACACCAACTTATTTTTGTTTATTCAACGAAATATCAGTTTTTTTTTGTCGCTGAGTTACAAGGGAATGTCGTCCAATATAGAGATTCTTTCAAACAAACTGAGAAGATTTGGTGAAGGGACAAGAGGGTATCACAGACACGTGTTTACATCACAGACCTTCTCAGGACAAAGGGACAAATAACTACGTATAGCGTTTCGTAGATCAAAGAAAATGGTATATTAAAATCAAATATCTCCTAGAAATTATCTGGTGGATAGGTGAGGCTATAATCTATTTAGATCCACTTATTAAATTGCATTTTGGTTCAAGTTTTAGAATTTTTAAGATTTTTAAGATTTTCGTAAGAAAATCCCCGATTTTTTCATTCAAAGCCCAATTTTTTTTTATTTAGTGTCGGAACCAAGCGAAAATAATTTAAATTTAAAGCCTATTACTGTTTTATAAATTTATTATTTAATAAGTGGAAGTAAATAGCTAATATCCTCACCTATCCATCATTTTCATTGGGCTACTCACCCTCCAAAAACCCTGTATTAAGAATATTTGCGTCATTAAAAATGGCTTGTTCATTTTTAAAAACCTACACAAGAACATCCCCTATACAAATTGCCAACGTATGTCTCCCTTCGTACTAGCAAGTAGACAAACGCGGAAAAACAAGGGTTCTAATTAAACCAGCACAGTTATACAATCGGTGTATAATCGTGTATAATACCATCAAATTAGTACATGTTTAAAAATTCTGGTTTTAAATAAGTAAATTCAATGTTAAAATATTAAAACTAGGTCATGTGGCACGTCTCCGTAATGAAATTAATGCGCCGTTGATGTTTTATAATTGAGAGTTAAGTTAGGTTAAGCTAACGTTTACACGGTTTTTGTATATTTTAATGCTTAATGCAAATTAAGGCACGTTTTGCTAACTTTGGTATGACATTAGTATAACATACTTAATACGACTAAAATTTTAGAAATTACAATTTCACTTTTCATTAACGTTGTTTGTCACCTATTAGATATAGAGCTTTGATACTGCTGACACGTTCCTTCTGTTTATAATCTAACAACTAATAATATAATAAGAGGAGAATGTTACAGCCAATAAAGAAACTCTAAGAGCGGACTTCTCAGAAGCACGAAAGTCAAATTCTGATCCCCGTCGTTTTAGCAAATATACTGCTAGTTTCTTATTATTATCATTAGACAAACGAATAAGCCTTAAGATTATTTATAGATGAAAGGCGTTTTTGGGAATATAACCATGATTCTATATTTCTAAAGAATTCTCGATAAAGCATACAAGAACATTCATTTCATATTGCTATAAATATCCCTAAGCGTGCCTATACCTATTAAATTTTACTCGCAATATTCTAGTACTTCAAAGAATATCATATAAATATTTCCAATCGTATTGACAAGGGTCTATGTAACACGATATTGAAAACGAGCCTCATTAAGCTGACTCAGCCGGAGCATCCCCTAAGAAATCACTTCCCAGTCAACTTATAAGCATTTGGGACGGCTTCATTAAGCCAACCGAGGATCATATTGATTTTATTCACGTAATAAATGTAAATTTACTCCAAAACGAGACGTTTAAAGCAATCTGCGAGCATCCCTTTGTAACAAAGAGGACGAAATCTCAAACTCCACTTATTTAATCCACCATCGGATTTTGAATCTTCAATAATATAAATCCAAGTAGACCTTATCTATCTACATGCTTTGTACAAAGTATTTGTTTTGTAAATATCAAATTAAGTACACGATCTTTTGAAAGCCGAGTTAGGATTATATAAAGGGATTTCGTTAATACAAATCCAATAGGTCGACAAATAAGAAAAGACTACGATTTTTGGGGATGTACTTGTGAACCCTTTTCTAAATTGTTCGTAACGTCCTTGGTTCGGGATTTGCGCAATATTCAATCGGGCACAAATAATAAAATACACAGAATGTCGCAGTCACGTCGTCGCTCGCTGCTGCCGCCGCACAAACGACGCGGAACTTCTGCTGCTCACATTATTTACTTTACCCTGACTTCACTATTGCAAATTCTTATTCATTGTACATACACATCATATGGAATTAGAACACTTTTGACTAAACACAACGCTTAATTAGGCTACCGCAACGAACATATAATCTGTACCACCTTCATGTAGACCAATCATGTGCTCTTAAGTTCTAATTAATATTGTATTATCCTTTGTAGGAGTCGGAGGTAAGCTCGTACTAATGAGTGGATTAGTTCCCACAAAGCAACAGTAATCCTATACGAGAGCTATCCAAGAATCTAGTCCAGTCCTTGAATGTTAGGAATTTAGGAAATCTCTTTGTCATGAAAATCTCTTTACTCGGGTGGTAACTAGTGGTTGTTGTGTAAAAAGATATTGGATTAGATTGATTATTTTATTTAAGCATAATAAGAAGTTAGCTTGGTCGATCAAAAACATGTGAAAAGTAGAAAGTGATGTATGTAGATGAGATAAGAGATGTTATTTTTTATTTATTTTTATTTATTTGGGAAAAAAACAGTTTTTTTTGTAACTGTTAAAAATAAATTACTGTAGTTTTAATTATTAACTTTTAAACTAGTGAAGTTTCCACTAATTAAGTAATTAAACATGTGAGTTAGTGAGTTTAAAGCAAAAACAAAAAAAATTTGAAGAGAAAATCCATTAGGTACTGTACTTTACATAATAAAGCAAAATTAAACAATTCATGATTTAATTAAATAAAAAAAATCTATTAAAATTGAGACAAGCAGTTTCTTAAATTCATTATACTTTAAGTTGAAGTTATCAAGATCAACTAAATTATGGTTAGGTATAAAATTCAGTTGCTCTTTTAAGAAATAGATTACATAAATGATTTGTCTTAGTTAAAGGTACAAAAAATATAGTTTTTCTCCTAGAATTAAGTCTACGGCAGTTCAGAAAAATCTCTGCCAATAAGTATTGGGAGTCAACCACATTGTTCACTTTGCATAGATATAATTGATCATTTTTTATTTTGCGCGATTGTAATGAGGCAAAAATTGGTGTTTCGTTATCAAATAATTATCATTTTTTTTAATTTTATTAATACGTTTTTTTAGTAGTTAGTTCATTAGCATGCTTGTGAAATCTGTCGGGATTATCATGAAGACGTTACTTGGCTATGAGATAGCCTGAAACTAACTTGTAAAGTTATGTATGTACCTAAGTTCAATTTCCTATTAGAAGCAACGTACCTCCGGTTTCCGTTTCAGCTCGTCTAAGTTCAACTTCCGTTACCGGATAACACGCTCCTCACAATTTTTTCATTAATTAGATTTATCAGAAATTCATTTTTACTTATTAAAAATTTAAAAAACTGTGAAATTAGATATTCCGAAATAAACTTTTCGGGCTTACCGGATTTTTATGGATTCGAGGAATCGTCCATTCAATGTTTACGTTTCATAATATTAAATGTTAATCATAAGGCCGTAACCAATTTAGCTGGAATTCTAAAGTATTTAATCATTTTGGTGAATTTCAGTTATTTGCAATTTTTAATTGAAACCCCCGGGCAAAGCGATTTAAACGATTATATTATGCAAATACTGTTAACCACCTGCGCCCGAACTGATCCATTAATAAATGATCAAGTATTGTAAGTATATGTTACTGCTGTTATTAAATTAAATTCTGCTTTAAAATATAACCGTTCATACTATTTACATAAACGCAGTTTTGGTAATTTAGCGTTTTTTATATCCTTTAATCTTACTAATATTATTAATGAAAAAGATTGTGTTTGTTACACTTTTACGCAAACTTACAGAATTTAGATAAAACTAGGTATCAAAAAATATATATAACCTGGAACTTAAGGGTAAATTTTACTGCGCGAAAGTTCATTCCCACGGGAATAATCATTTAGCTGCGAATGGGATCGAAGGGCGTAAAGCCTAATAAAAATAACGTCCTCTAAAATAATATCTAAAATTATCGTTTATTAACAATTGTATATTCGATATGAAAATATTCATCTGGTCAGTTAGCAGTACTTTTATTGTGCAAACAAAAAATCCCGTTTCTATCTAGGTTTACCTAAATCCTCTATTTGGTCGACACGACTTTAGTCATCAAACTGGATGCCGAAAACTTATTTGTGTTGTCCTGATTTGGTAGTGAAAGTGCTATTATTCCAACAAAACTGGTTCCGAGTTCGCCTCTATGTTGGTCAGTGTCAATTTACACTAAAACTAGTAATTTGGTAATAGCGTTGACATTGATACGAAAGATAAACGCGAGGGCTAGTGGAACGGATGTAAAAGTTTTCACTTTTGATAATTAGATAACTTTGATGTTTTGCTTTCATCGCCGGTCGGCCATTTTGTGAACAGCTCTATTTGATTGCCCTTGTTTATCATGTTGGAAATCAAATTGATACAAATCTTTGTGACCGAATTCGTTCTAAATACTCTCTTCAGAAACATGTTTGGTTTACTAGCTTACTTTGGGGATACTTTATAAAACCATTCCTAAATGTGTTCCAGCGTTTGTTATGAAATCTAGATAACTATTATTCTATTTGTTTATCTCTTTTCTTATCAAAATTTATTACGGGATTCAGTCGGGGCACGTTAAAAAATAATTCCTTTTAATTTGTTTTTAATCCTTAAACGCAAGCAAGCATAGGCCTTCTAGGGATACAAAGTAAATAGAAGTATTCTTACAGTTACTACATTAACATACTTACAATACGAAGAGTGTCGTGTATTCATCTTATTTTTTATGTTTTTTTCCAAATATGTAAATTATTTCCACTTTTACTGTGTAATTTTTTGCTATTGATTTTATATACCTAACTTGTTCCTGCCTCTTTTATTTATTGCCGTATGTTTGTTTGCAGGAGTGTCTCTGACGCTGTCGCCGTTCGTGCGGCACTGGGAGCCGTGCTCGTACGCGCCCGCGCACGCCCGGCGCCGGCGCTCGCTCCCGCCGCGCCCCCCCGACACCCCGCCCCTGCCCCTGAGGATCACCTTCCGAGCTCATAACAGGTAAATACTGCATTGGTAAACAGGAATTTTCGTGTTTGTAAGCGAAAATAGACATTAATACAAGCGTCGTCGATCTGTGTGCTGTGCAATGCGCGGTTTTAGGTACCGTGGGACCGCCTATTTAGAAGGCAAAATAATTATTTCAATTAAATTAAAAAGTTCCTAACTAGCTGCATCGAATTGTTCCAATTACTACCTACTTTGTTATAGTAATACATTTATGGCGCTATAAAAACTTACAACCTACTCGTATAACACCATTGAATAACATCAACTAGGAATACGTACGTAATCCTATAATACTCAAATAGTGACGCACAGTTCACCGTTGAACGGAGCACACAGTAATTAATATTTGCCCTTCGTCCGTCCCGTTTGTCTGGCTTTGACATTGTCCTCCTAATCGATGAAACACTCAATTTTAGTCATCTTAATTAAATTATTACTCGGAATTCATGAACCTTAATATAAGCATGTCAGTAAGTAGACATTCTACGATTCAGCAATACAAGAATATAGAGATTTTTATTAATTAAATTGTCTTGATAATAAATAGAATATATACAGCTATTATTTTATAACTCACTTAATATTGAAACAGAATTATATTATTATGTTTTATTGAATGACTTTATTTATAGGTGTCATAATTAGAAACAGTAATTGAAGTTACTTAGATTAAATCTGGGGTCCAGAAAATCGGGGGTAGAATTATAACAATAAAGAAAATACATATCTAACAAAGTTTTAATGATATCGTAGTGACTTCAGTGACAGCTGTCATATGTCAACAATGAATTGACTGAATTGATTTTCAATTTTAATATTATTTTTTTCCATACATTGGCGAAGGTGTCCGAGTTTTTTTGGTCCGAAATGTCACCGACCCGAATTGACAGCTTACATAGATTTAGCTTCGATAGCTTTGTAGTTTTGTTATGAGAATCATGTACTTAAGAGGTACCTACACCATTGTAGACGTTCCTACAAAAAGAAGGTAGTGCAGCAGTTTTGACTGAAATATATTGTATTTCACTCAAATTAAATATTTAAGTGCTCAGTATCCAATAAAAAAAAAAGTAGGCAGTGGTTAATAATTTACATTGGAACGGGAACGGAATCCTTTTTGTGCGCGTCCGAACCGCACTTGACCAGTTTTTAATAAAATTAATGGTTTTAAAACGTATCGAATATGTCAACAACGACGTAGACGATCGAACAAAGTAAATAGGTGATCAATCGTCGATATGTCTCAATTGAGTACTCCACAGACTAATCCATTTGGCTGTGAGCGGTGGTTCCGTGGTCGCTTCTACTTATAAATAATTACACCCTCATGGCATATACCATTGACCCAACATAGAACACACACATGTACCTACACTCTCCACTTTGATTCAACACGGCACCCTAGCCAGAAAAAGAGACACTTTATTTCTAAATAAATAGACTAGAAGAAAAAGGACACTTTATTTCTAAATAAATAGACTACGTGATACTGTTACTTGATTAGAAAAAGGACGACGCCTGCCCACACAGGTATCCGTAACCTTAAATGGCAATTAAACGATAAAAACCTATACTAAGTATCGAACTTAACTTTTGTTGAATGTTGATTTTTCTATTGCCCAACCGCTTCTTTCTGTTTGTCTTCCAAAATTAATTAATTACCTTGTTTTCAAACGAGGAACGTTTTCAGTTAAACATTTCGTAGAATTAATTAACGGGCGAAGAGAACATAAGGAGTATAGCAAGTTATAAAAATACATCTTTTGTAATGAAACTTTTCAAATTACGAACACCTATTTTTTATTAAAAGTTGAGAGAATTTATGTTCTGCTATTAAACGACACGCGGCACTGCCCCTATTTATACCACAACTAAACGTTCTTTGCCATTTATTACGAAGAACACGTTGTCTTTATTACAAAAGAGAAAGAAAATTGTTGTAGTTTTAATAAGGCTTTAGCTGCGCTCATAACATATAAGTCGGTGAGTACGAGAATGTACTTAACATTTAGTTACATTTCGAATTAGCCTTAATTTGACGGTGGAAGGAAATTTAGCGGTAATTGTCACTGTTTCAGTTTTAGGATGTCTGTAAATTGTTAGTTGTGTGTAGAATTAGCAGGAGTGGATTCCAGGCAATGTTGTTGTAGTTGTTGGACTGGTGTTTCAAGTAGTGTGTGCACCTAATGGCTCAGAACTCAGCAACACTCGCTCCTTAGCACTAAGGAAATGGCCGGGAAAAATCACATGTAATCAGACAAGGCAGTTCTATTGCAAGTTTCTGTAAGCTGCTCTTGCTTAGAACTTCTTGACAGGGGTTTTAGTTACTATAAATAGTGTTCTTTAACCTCCTTACACCATAATCATTTTTTACTGGATATCTAAGTAGGTACTGAATAAAAAGTAATCAATGTATCTTTCAAAATTGCTAGTCACTTACCTAGAATTATAAATCAACTGAATCAGTTCAATAAACTTCTATATATAGATATGAATTGTCCCATTCTTGGATAGCCAAAAATTGCCGAATGTCACTCACACATCCCACACACGAATTGAAATCATTCCATTAGGCCTGGATTCCGATAAAGAAACTATCTAATAGATATCGGGTCCCATTGAACGCAGTAAAAGCCGGGGCATCGATCTCCATAGCCCCCTGGGACAAACGGCCTAAATTGTTAAGAATAATGCACACTAGCCGACTCATTACTAAATCAGACCCTTATTACACTCTATTAAAAAAGTTTTTCTACGTTATTTTAACAAAAAATATAACATTGGTAGGCAACCAAGTTCTATCTACTTTATAAGTTTGTTATTCGTCTGAAAACTTAATAAGTAAGTGTACAATTTTCTTAGACGTTATTTAAGTATTGCAAGTAACGTTTAAACGTAAAAGTTTCAGTACAGTCAATTTAGAAACAAAACCATTCGTCGCCATCAGCGCTGCGTATGACAAAATGTTTAACGGAATTTTAAGATTTTAGTATCCAACCGCTTTGCTTCATGCGAATGAGGATTTAAGAGAGATAATTCCACGGTGTATACTCGCCCTTACCACTACCCCAGTGTCGGAGGGTCTTCCAAAATGATTGAAACGAAGTAACATTTGTAATTTAGACACCATTCATATATGGATTTCGGTCAAAAAATGACATATATTCACAACACCATTCAAAAAAGTAGGTCATATTTAAATAATACTTCGTTTGCTCAAACAATAATAAAACAGAAATTAAAATTCAAAAATTATTTATTTCAATATAATTTATTTGTAATAAATCTCGTATTTCGTATTTTTGACAAACGATCGACGAAAGTAGAGTAAGGAGAATGACATCAAAGAGGCCTGACAAAAATTTAATATTATTAAGTAAATCTATAGCCTGTTTTTATTAGAAAGATAATACAAAATACCTACATTACGGCTCGTACTTCCGTCGAGTTTTCCGTGATACTTGTAGCTTAAATCAAAAAATAAATAATAAAGCATCTTTAATGGCCAAGTTCCGAAATATTTCTTTAAAGCAACATTAATTCTTCGGTATTTAGGAATAAACCGAGCATTTTTGTCGGTAACTACGTTGGTATCTTTCGACCTAAGTAATCAGTGGGCAAAATTGCGTAGGTAATAACTTCTTAAGGAGTTTTCAGGTAAATGAGCCCTCAGCCCTTCAGGGACGGAAGGCAAATAAGTGAGGAGTTCCCAATCAAAGTTGGTAATTTTTGCTGTCAAGACTTGATTTAGGGATGTCTTCTTTAACGAACTCACTTTGGCGCGGTTGATGCTTTCCACGAAATTGAAGAAAACATATTTTTTAAGAGTGTCGTGATAATATCCTTTTTTAGTCATCAGTTGTAGGTATGTTCAGTATATGGACGGGGTCTTGTTTACTCAACGTGCAGTACTGAATTTTACTAAAAAAAAAGTTAACGTTAAAAAGGTTACCACTTAATTTTTCCAGACAGTCAAGATTTTAATACCTACTACATATTTGCATTTTGTTAAGTATAAATAAAGATTTTATAAAGAACGTTATGATTTTATAATATTAGCTCTATAATAAATTTAAATTTCCTCATTTTTGCAGATACAAAATATTCACTTTAACAATTTAGTTTTATTTGAATTAGCTCATAGTTGAAAATTATGCAGTCCTTTTTTCCTAATTGAGTTTTACATTAACTATTATATGTAGAAGGCAACTGACATTATTAAAGGCATAGAATGTACCTTTACTTACAAAGGTACGAAATTATGCCACTCAACATGATGATCATACCGTACTAGCACAGCTCAATTACCGAAAGTAGCACAACATTGACAGGCCTCAGCGTTTGTCTGCGCTACGCCGCCTACGCTACGTCCCAGCGTAGCGTATCCCCGTTGCACGACCATTATTCAATTGTTCTACAATCCAATAAGAGCTACTTGGTTTTGTCGGTAATTCTGTTACGGTTGCGTCCTCGATAACTTGGGTCATGGCAAGGACAAGTCATTTTCTGTTGGAAGTTACTACGTTTGGATGTATCTTAAAATAGTACGAATAGCGATGATAAATCACTTGAATTATATATTAAAATTATTCTAAATCTCTAAAAATATATCTTTGTCACTTGAATCTTGATGATGAAACACAATGAACAATAATATTATAAAATAAACGTGAAAGTTTGTAAGTATGTAGGATGTTTGTTACTCTTTCACGTAAAACTACTGGACGGATTTGGATGAAACTTTACAGTAATATTGGTTATACATCAGAATAACACATAGGGTACTTTTTACCGCGGGTAAACTTCTCATTCCCACGAGAAACCGATTTCCACGCGAACGGAGTCGCGGGCGGCCACTAGTGTACACTATATTTAATGAACTATCTTGACTTGTAGCCATCCTAGTGTATTAATTCATAAAATCGAATTAGAATCCGGTTGCATCCGGTTGAATCCGGTTTGTACACAATCAAGCGGCTGCTTCGCTGGGTGTCGTAATATTGAAGCAGATTTCACGCATCACTGGAAATGTTGCTGTTTTCTACCACCTTGATCCTAAATTAAAATACATTATCATTAAATCAATCGCTGATTGATTTGACTGCTTTAAAAACATTCTTCCAAACCGGTAAAAACTTTGTAAGATACATTTCCTAAGCTAACAATCCTATTCCATGTAATTACCAATAGCTAAAAGGCGTATCAGCCCTACTCGTCCTAAACTTGCGTCTAAAGTGAAAAGAAAAATACGAAATATCCCCGGGCGTGTTCTCGAACTTTCTGTATAAGCAAGCGCAGGAAAGACAAATATAACGTCAGTTGTCAAGTCCCGATCCATAACGTTATATATATCAACTACCTAAGTTTCCACTTTGGACTACCCGCACAGTACACGTTTTGAGAAAATACTTAAATTGGATTGCCCCACAGCCATTTTCAGGTTTCACTGTCGAAGGACTTACGTGTAACGGCATCGCCTACTTTTAACAATAATGGATGCTGTAAAAAGATACTTCGTTACTTATGATAATATTTTATCGACATACTTGTTTTAAGGTAAAGCTTTGTTTGGAAAACAGCCTTGAATTTTACATAGATATTTGGGTCGTAGAAGGAGTGGAGCTTCGTTAGCTGCTGACACCCACGGCTGTCCGCGCCAATAGAGCGATGTTATTAGATAACCCAACTCAGATAAATATCATCCTACTAATCCTACTTCCTACTAATATTATAAATGTGAAAGTTTGTGAGGATGTATGGATGTGTGGAATTTTGTTACTCTTTCACGTAAAAACTACTGGACGGATTTTGATTAAAATTTACAGTAATATAGGTTATTCATCAAAATAACACATAGGGTACTTTTTACTGCAGGAAAACTTCTCATTCCCATGGAATACTGACTTCCACGCGAACGGAGTCGCGGGCAGCCAGTAGTACTATGTAACGTCTAAATCATAAACTTTATATGAACAATGAAAATACAGTCTACGTGAAACTAGCGTGTAATGTTATGCTTCTTTTGTAAGATTAAAACGCACTTTGTATTGAGTTTAAAAATACACAAGCATTCATTAAGTAAAGTTAAGAACACGATTTGCTTTATTTCAAAAAGTTAAACAAAGGAATTCTTTGCAAAAATTGAAAGATGGTTGTGTTTTTAATTTTCTATACAAAATAAACAAAGCCAAAAGTTTTGATTCTTAAAATATTCGTGAAAATTATATTAGCATAATTTTACTATTTTTGTCACTCGATAGTTTTACCTTAATGTCCATCTTTACTCTTAATATCAATTACGTATAACTCGTAAAACTACCGCCATCCAATAATTTCTTCACCCGACTGCGATCGCGCCTCGTGGAAGCTTCCAGCACTACACTTATGCTCTCTGCCCACGTCCTCAGTTCCTTCATGATTTACACTGTCCAACTCCACACTCTGAAGGTGTTAAAAATGTAAAGTGCAAGCAGGAGCAAATAAATCAACCTCATTCTGATATACGGTCATCACGTGACTGCTTTATGGTTCAAAACTTTTACGAAAAGCTTCTGTAGTTTCGATGTAAGTTTCCAAGATGGAGGTCGTTAAAAATGTTAAACAGACACGGGGATTTAGCCTATGACAAAGTTGGTTTTTGTTAAAATGTAAAAATAGTAGCGAATGGGTTTCCTGTGTTTACTTTTCGTGTTTGAGCTGCCTACCGATTCAACTGGTATAGGTATACTGGTTATAAAGGCTGGCTTCGTATTTGCATGCGAGGGTACAGAAATATTAAGATAGAACCTTCCATTAAAGAGTCCGCAGGTGATTTAAACGGAATGAATACTCGGGAAATGTGGGTATTTATTGAGAATCTTGTTTATCCCTTATCCTTACTTTCATCTTTTTATATTTCAGTTTAATATAAGTAGGTAATCCGCATGAATTGAACATGAGATTCTCGTTGTTGTTTTATTAAAGACAACGGGTATTTTCTTTATGCCACATTATTTGTGCTTCTAGATAACACAAAACCAAAAATAAAACCAACTCTCTACTTTATCTGTCTTATCTACGTTAATCGTTATAGTAAAATACCAGTATATTTGCACAGACAGACATCCCGATCTTAAAACTAATAGAACAAATAAAAATGTGGTAAAGGTGACAAAATGTAAGTTGCCAGGTGCTTACTTTACAATGTAACTTTAAAGTCTTTTAAATCGGTTGTGTCTGTTTGAAAAATAATGGATTATTATTTATAAAATTTTAGTACATAAACCAACTCTATCGCGTACTGCGTACCTTATAAAGATTTATCAAAATTCAAAACAAGGTCACTGTCATGATTTTATCATTAAAGACTGGTTTTTTAATAGTCAGATACATTGTATCTGACAGAAAATCAGTATGTTGTCGATGCATGTACGATGAATAACTAGTGGCCGCCCGCCACTCCGTTCGCGTGGAAGTCGATTTCCCGTGGGAATGAGAAGTTTTCCCGAGGTAAAAAGTACCCTATGTCCTTTCCCAAGTTCAGTTCTTTCTTCATACCAAATTTCATCAAAATCGGTTCAGTGGTTTAGGCGTGAAAGCGTAACAGACAGACAGACAGAGTTACTTTCACATTTATAATATTAGTAGGGATAGTAGGGATGTGCCAATGAAATTATACCTTTTGTCAGAAGGATAGCATTTATCTGACAATTGAAAAATCATCCCTTAGTTATTAATTACTATTGTTTTTAAACGTCATTGTAAACCTCTTCCCCTGGACCCCCGCACAGTGTGGACGCTTTTTGCTAATCTGTACTTAATTTTATTTAAAGTTAATAATAAAAAGATAAAATAAATTCAGTGCCAAAAAATAGGATTGCATAAGCTGCCAGAGGTACTGCACGCTGCGAGTCCCATCTTAACGGAATCCTTACGCCCTGGTACGTGAGGACGAACACAGCTAACAAATAGTAATATCTTCAGTGGATTACGTCATTATACGGCTCTAAAACCACCTGGAAGTGACGTGTATCCGGCTATTACATCAAACAATAGATGAAATTGGATAAATAATTTAATACAACGCTGTCCTCCTCTTGCGCCGCACCAACTGCGTGTGTGAGTGTTTCAATCCTGTAAGTGTGCAAACATTGCTTCCTACAGCTTTATGGCCGCCTGGTACTTTTACTGGAATCAAGCCTAATACCACTGGACATGACGTGTTTTTTGGGCCTAAGTAATACATCATCAAACAAGAGGTGAAAAAGAGAGATTTTAAACTGTATACATTTTTGCATGTGCGTGTATTGTACATTCTTATTAGTGTGCACCCATTGCTCCCTACAGTTTTATGGCCGCCTAGTACTTTTCGCCTAATAATATTCGAATCTAACTACAGTTTCTCAGGAAGAAGATATTTTTTAATACCAAATAAGAAAGACCAACATCTATCTATCTTACTTAGTCTTGGCCATACTGTTTTTTTCACATGCGATACACCTTCTCCATACTCATGAAGTCCTAGTATTTTAGCTGCAAAAAAGTGTTACTGAAAAGCCAAAAAAAATATATATTAGACATACCTTTGCCCGGAGTCTGGACTTCATTATAAGTGGCTTAATTATTAATTGCCTGTATCGAGCTAAATTGACCTCCACTGTATGCATGTAAGCCTGGTACTTTCTATAACAAATATTTTAAAATAAACGGTGTTACGCCTCCTTTAGAAGAGATTGTTTGTATACTGTTGCTTTCTGACACTAATCTTCTCTGGGGTCATATTCCCCTGGTAAACGCTAGTGCTCGTATCTTATTCAGACATGTCAGTAAAGCGCTCGCCGCCCCAAAAAAGCACAGAAAAGCTGAAAGAGACGGATACAGTGTTACAACATGAATCTGAACCTGATTTAGAAGAACATAACAATGAATATGACTATGTGTCTCGTAAAACAAAAAAGAGACGAGCTTTAAGAACGCCTCCTCAAATAGATATGAGTACAACGAATGTTATGATGGAAATGCGCTCTTTATTTAGCTCACTGTCCACCCAGCAGGATCAGCGTTTCCGAGAACTTCAAGCTACTATGCAAAAACAAAATGAAGATATTATGGAAAGTATAAGCTTTCTATCAGAAAAGTATGATGTGGCCCTGAACCTAATAGAATCACTACAAAGCGAGAAAAGAGAAGATAAAAAACGAATTGTTGAACTCGAAGAAAGAGTAGATTACTTAGAGAAAAAAGTCTGTTCCACAACAATTGAAATTAGAAATGTGCCAATACTTATCTCTGATCGGAATAAACTGGAAGGTAAAGTGGAACTACATGACTTTATATCTAAACTAGGCAAAGTAGTGAATACTGAAATCAAGGAAAATGACATTAGAGATATCTTTCGTATATGGACACATGATAAATCGAAGGGTACAGGTACTATAATTGCTGAGTTTTCTACAGTACTACGAAAAGAACAGGTGATGGCAGCTATAAAAAATTTCAATAAGTCTAAAGAAATAAGTGATAAATTACATACTAGTCATTTTGGTTTAAAAGGAGAAAAGAAACCCATTTATGTGTCTGACAGTGTCACAAAAAAAACTGCGAAATTATTCTTTCAAGCCCGTGTTTTTGCCAAGAAAAATGGATTTACTTGCTGGATTTTTCGAGGAGCGGTTTTTCTTCGTCTTAGTGACGACAAACGCATACAAATTAAGACAGAGAATGATCTCGTCAGCATTAAAATTTAAGTATTCTTACGTAATTGTTTTTAATTATATAAATTCTTTTATTTTGTTATCTTTATTTTGCAAATTTATTATTTTCAAATCTATACTTAACAAAAAACATAAAAATAGTATAAATTCAATGAAACACTCAATTTACACTAAACACAACTTAGCTACTCACAGGACAATACAATACTTAATACCAACTGACTACACAAATCCTAGGCTATGGCTATTATGGACCATTATACAGTATCACAGAAATGGCTACTACGTGTGAATCAATTCAAACACTTCAAGAAATTGACAACATAAATATGACAAAATCTGTATCATGTAACTGTTCCGATATTGAAAAGCATATACATGTACACAATAATGATTTTACCATAATTGCCCAGAACATCAGAGGAATTTATTGCAACTTTGATGACTTTTTACTAACATTATCGAGTTTTAAATTTGAGGCAGATATAATTATACTAACCGAATGCCATCTTAATCTTAGTAAACCTCTACCACAACTTTCAAATTATAATTGTTATAATACTAAAAACCATATCAATAAAAACGATGGAGTAGTAGCTTATGTAAAAAAAACATTAAAACATAAAGTTAAGGAAATTAAGCTTTCACATGCATCATGCCTTCAAATTGAAGTACTAAATAATACTATTCTGGGTATATACAGGCCACCTGCAAATTTGAACGCCGACATCTTTATTGATTCCTTGGGATTACATTTGGAATCACTTATTATAGAAAAAAGAAATATTGTAATCACAGGCGATATAAATATAAACTTAAGACGCGGGGTTATAGAACAATATTATGAACATAAAAATAGAGAAAATTATGTCACAATGCTATCTTCATATGCAATTCTAGCCGGACATACACTACCCACAAGGGATATGAACTGTCTTGACCATTTCATGATTAAAATAAATCCTAAAAAAACAACTGCATCCATAGCTATCTTACAAACTACCACCACAGACCACTACACTATTTTACTCTGCTTGACTAAAACAAAAGATAAAATCATCCCAGAAAAATCCAAAACTAGCATAAATTTTAATAGTGCCCTACAACATTTACAAAATAAAAATTTGTCTGCTCTTCTATCAATTGAAGACCCTAACGTAGTTTTAAACACCTTAATAGAAAACATTTCTGAATCCTTGAAATTTAATACTCGCACCGATACCATACCATGTAGTAGACGTTTACTAAAACCCTGGATTACCCAAGGCATCTTAAAATGCATTAGAAATCGTAATGCATTGCAGAAAAAAGCTCGTAATGACCCTCATAATGATTTTGCGAAAATAACATACACACGGTATAGAAACTATTGTAATAACCTCATAAAAAAGTTAAAAAGATTGCATTATAGGGAACAGATTAATCAAGCCGTCAATAACAATAAACTCTTATGGAGAAATATAAAAGATATCACTTTTACTAATAAATCACGGACCGAAAACACGGAATTGATACACGTTAAAGCAACTCCACTCGCTTCTGCTAATTTTATAAATGAGTATTTTGCTAATATTGGCAAAAATCTGGCCCAGAATATAACTAGTAGTCCAAATATGTCCAACAGGCTTCCCAGCAACGCGCTTTGCCTAGCGAACTCTATGGTGTTGCTAGAAACTGATCAATCCGAAGTCTGCAGTACGCTTATGAACTTACGGTCTGACAGTGCTCCAGGATGGGACAACATACCAACTAGTTTTCTGAAACTTGCTAAAAAAGAAATCGTACCCATAATTACGCACGCTGCTAATCTTTGTTTCCAAAAAGGAATTTTCCCACTCCCTTTAAAGATGTCCGTCATCACGCCTGTCTATAAGGGTGGTGTTTGCGACGATGTCAATAATTATCGTCCTATCTCTGTACTAACTGCAATCTCTAAGATAATCGAAAAGTTGATAAATACACGTCTCTTGCAATATCTCAGCAAATACGACATACTATCCCCATTTCAGTTCGGCTTCAGGCAAAAAAAATCAACTGAAGACGCTGTTATTGCTCTAAGTTCCCAAATAACCGAACAACTTGACACAGGAAATAAATGTATAACAGTTTTTTTGGACTTAAGAAAGGCGTTTGACACCGTCTCGACGCCCATCCTGTTACAAAAGCTGGAAACTATTGGTGTTCGGGGGACTCCACTTGCATTATTTCATGATTATCTTTCTGGAAGGAAGCAAAAAGTTAAACTTGATAATATTGTTAGTGAAGATGCTGAAATATCATATGGCGTACCTCAAGGAAGTGTACTTGGACCTACGCTTTTCCTAATTTACATCAATGAACTCTGTAACATGAGGATCCACAATGCTAAAGTTATATCGTACGCAGATGACACTGCCATCATCTTTACAGGGAGAACGTGGGAAGAGGTTAAAAATAGTGCAGAGATGGGACTTGCTGCGGTTGCAAGTTGGTTGCAAAATAATTTATTGACATTAAACATTAGCAAAACAAACTTCATTTGCTTTAATATTTACAACAGAACTCAAACCGATGAACTTGAACTAAGCATACACACATGTAATATGAACACAGATGAGGTTGGCTGCAATTGTGCTAAAATCCAACAAGTTAACCAAACAAAATACCTCGGAGTTATTATTGATCAACGACTCTCCTGGTATCCACAACTGGAGCAAGTCATTGGTAGAGTTCGAAAACTTATATGGATTTTTAAAGAGCTGAGGTATATCTTGCCAAGGATGGAAATTAAAAACAGTTGGAATGTAAAGAACCAGAGAAATCTCCTTAATGAAGTTTATATAGCCTTGGTTCAATCCGTATTAGTTTACTGTATTACAGTATGGGGCGGAGCAGCGAAAACTAAGTTTATTGAATTAGAACGTACGCAAAGATCGATATTAAAGATGATGTACTTTAAAAAAAGAACATTTCCAACTGATAAGCTCTACGATCTATGTAACTTACTGTCAGTTAGAAAGCTATATGTCTTACTCATCACCTTAAAAATACACAAAAATACACCCTTTGATCCCAATATCCAAAATAAACGTAATAAAAATCGAATAGTACAAGTTCCCTCAATAAAAACAGAATTCGCTAACAGGCAGTATAAAAAACGATCATCATTTTTATACAACAAAATAAATAAACTGGTATACATATATGATAAATCTTTCGTTGAATGTAAGGATAAACTTAAGACATGGCTACAAACTTTGGACTACATGGACACTGAATTACTTTTAGAATAGTATCAAATTAAAAACAAATCATACACCTCACCCACACACTACACACACACAGACACATACACACACACTACACACACACACACACAAACACACCTCACACACACATTTAATAATTTTAGTACCGCTATAATGTTAGTTTTACTCTTTTTAATGTATCTTTTAGTACTCTTTTTTTATTATTTAAGAAACATTTTATAGTTGGTTTTTATTTTTATATTTTTTATATGTACAAAACTTATGTAGGTTAATCAATTTTAGCTTAGGGAAGAGCGGAGCCTTTAACTACAGGCATTTGCATGCCTAAATAAAGACTCCTCGCCAAGTTTGTAAAAGAAATGTATTATGAAATAAAAATTTATTATTATTATTATATTATTATTGTAATTGTTACAGAGAGTTCAAGCTAGTGCTGCGGCCGGACCCCAGCTCGGTGTTTGCGGAAGGTGTTCAGTTCCACTCGTCCTCCGGGCCCGTCGACTACAACACTGCGCAGGTCTACTCAGGGAAATTGGAAGGTAATTACAATTAGAACGGTGAAATTATTTATTTTATACTCATAGAAATCCCTTCGTCTCCTTACGTCTGGATTTTCTGTGTTACGCTGGTGGGTAAAAAATGAAATACGCAATTGGTCACACCCAACTTAAACTACCGCAACTTTAGCAATGATAACTAATTAAATAACTCTTTCGTATGTAGGTTTGGTACCTAAACAAATTGTAAAGAACAAGAATTGTAATGTGTGATACATTTCAGAGAGGGTTTTTTATTTGTTTTTATAAAAGACGACCTAGTCTGTATATATTCGCATCATAGATCTTTAACAATCTGACATGATCTATGGTAACCTGTACAATAATTGCGTAGAGTCTCCAAGCAAGCCTATTTTTTTACAATCTGATATGACAATAGTTACATGACCGGGAAATAATAATTATACCATACAGAATCACATATCTTAGACTTACTAGTCGGATACGTCAGATAGGCAGTTAGTAATGCAGTTTAAACCATCTCTAACTTATAGGTTTACAGGAATGTCTCATCAAAAGAAACGAAAGAAACGAAAAAAAAGAGACGAAAGAAAAACCAATTAACTTCAGTTAAATCTTCAGCCCAAAGAAAATCTATAAAAATAAAATATTAACAACTATTTGCTTCAGATTCAGTGTGATCTCAATTTACTTTGTAAATTAACATCTCACTCGACCACAGAATTAGATTTTCCATCTCGGCGCACTATAAGCTCACTAAGTAGTGGCAAGTGCCGCCGCTTCATTCGAAGTTGGGCAGGCTTTGGCAACCCTATTTGGTTTTCTGGGAAGAAGGCTCATGCAGGTCACGTGCTGCAGGCTTCGTTTGCGCCAATTCATACAGATCCAACGCGGTGAGCCCGACGCGGCCTAGACGTGGCCTCCACCCTGCCTCGACAGGCTATTGACGTTGCCTGAACATTCACACTAAGTTATCTCGTCGTCGGAAATAAAAATGAGGTTCAAAGTTTACGTGGACATTAAGTTTTGCGTCATAGGAAATCAACGATGAAGATTATTTCTTATCATAAACACGCCTAAACTTCACTAATGCCGGTTTCTGAAATACGAAATGAAGTTAGTGTTTATTGCAGGTTCAGCGATAATTTTATGTTGCGTTAAATTCCTTTGCTGCCTACTAAACTTTATTGGAAAATGTCATGTGGAATGACTATATATAATTAGTGTAATAACTAATAGCGTGCCACTCATCATTCTGCGTTTAAATGGAACCAGTTAGTTATAAAGTTAATTCCCTGACAGTATTAATGTTATCAAAGGAACGATATTAATGTCGGGCCGGATGCTCATTTCTCATTTAAAGTCCTTCTAGCGCACCTGCCTCAAGATAAAGTGCACAACTATATACTATTACACAATTACACGCCAGAGCCGATAGTATTTAGTAATCATTGGATTAAAGTACGATATTTATACTATCCATCTACCTATTAGCTTTCCGCTTGCAGCTTCGCATACAGTAACTAAACATACAAGATTTTTGTACAAATGTTTTAACAAATATTTTACAAAGTCCCGTCTTGTTATCTGTGTACTCGAACAACACTGTGGATAAAGCGTATAATATCTACTTGTTTTATAAATACTATTTTACTCTGGATCAACTAATATCATCCTATATTATTTATTAATAATAAACATTATGAATGGTAAAAAACCTTAATGTTTATAAACAAATGAAAAAACGTGAAAGTTATTTCAACTCAAAATAAAAAATACTCAGTTTGTTTCAACAGTTTTATTACTCGCCAAGAAGAGTGCTTTTTCTTTTTTATTTCTCATTTGCTGACAATCATTTAAGAACCAAGTTAGACTAATTACATAAAATCAACACAGAAAACGAAATTAAAGCAAAGACCACGTTAAGAAAATTAACAAATCGCTGGGTCCATTACTTGGGATTTATGCAAACACAGCACTCAGCAGGAAAGAGTTCTCTCACTTTGAGGAATAAACTTAACAAATTTAGTATACGTCTGTCGCATTATTTAAAATGCTAGGTTTTATTTAATACATTATCCTTTCCATGATTGGTTGGAAACCACTGTTTATATTTAGATGTATCTTAATGTTGGTATTATCATCTTTATGGTTACTGTTTATTAAAATTGATGATAGACTTGATAATGTAACAAAGTAACTTTTACGTAAATATTTACAATCCCTACGTTTTAAAAAAAAAACTTCGCATTAAGCATCTACAGCCTATACAACCTAGACTAGTCAAGCCAAGTACAAGCTGACAGCGCGCGCCGTGTGTATATTTACCCGAACCATTTGAAGCCACTTTAGTCACCTTCATAACTTTAAAACTATTGCACATAAAGTTGTTAAATTGGCACCCATTTAGATCTCACTTCTTTTGTTGTGAACATCATATTGGACTTGGCGTTTGTTTTTGACGGGATATACATGTACTTTACAGAATAACATCTAGATAACTAAGTATTTTCTTCTACACAAAAACTTTCTGTCTGTCTCTTACGTGACGTCACTCTGTGTAATTCATTTTCATTATGTCGGCACTTTTTGCTTTCCGAATACTCCCCATCAATTATAATTAGGAGCATTAATAAACAATGACGAAATTAATGGCGCAACGATACTTGTAGACTTTTTTATACATGCAAGCTTTTACCGTTTAAAATTCCACTACAATATTAAAATAGGCTTTTGTTTACGTTACCGCGAACTTAAAAGCTTTAAAACTCATTCGGTTTTAAGTAGGAGAGTCAGTTTTATGGCTTTGATGTATGTGATAAATAATGCGAGGTTGATTGACGTTCGCGCACGTAAGGTAATTTTGATGTAAGTTAATAAACAACGTGATGTGTCGCCAGATGATACCGAGGGAGAAGTGAATTTAGCAGAAATTACGGCCGAGTTAATGTGGAGCTACATACATTTCGCGGATTACGCCTCACTGTCTCTCTCATCAATCGTGGTTGTAATATAGAACAAAGCCAGATGTCGTCAACCCTCCGCGAAACCTTTTGCTAAAATTCAGATACAAAATTAAATTCGTTGCCAGTTTTTCGAAACTCACGGCTTGGAAATCTGGTATACCACACTACCTTCACTCGTTAGTTTTATTCAAAAGTCCTTAGTAAATAACACTATGTTGTAGTGCGGAGCATGTTTCACTTCCACGTCTTTTTTTTTCTTTTTGTCAGAGAATGGATGAAGGGGATGTCGGGGCTAGGTGGGGCTGTAATTACCGTTATTTATGAGCGGTTCCTACCCTCCCACTCCCACTGCAAGTTGTGATTTAATTCATTCACAGTCTCCAAGCTCTTTGCACCTTGAATTAGTTTGCATAAAATATAGCTGCCCATTTATTTGAAGCCTCCTATCTGTTTGTATCTTATAATTATTATTTTAGATGTTCATCTTTCAACTTTTAATCTTTGAATTATTTATATTAAGTATTTAGTTTCGGCCATTCGGCGGAAGATTTAAATGAGATGTTTCGTTTTTGCAGATGAGGAATCCTCTCATGTGTACGGGGTGTTGACTGCGGACGGTCTGTTTGATGGCACGATATGGACGAAATCTGAGGAATATTACGTGGAGCCGGCCTCCCGGTACGATGTGGACCACCCCGCACTGCACAGCGTCATCTACAAGATATCCGACGTCCAGCATCCACACGAAACATCCGATGAACCCTTCTGCGCCTCACATCTTCTTCATATCAAACAGAAACTCGGGCACACCGGGGAGCTCTTCAACTTCACTATCCCCCACAACCTGACACCCAACAACGCCAACACTACGGAAGACCTCAAAGAGGAAATCCACCGCCGCAAGAAGCGATGGCTTCCTGAAGACGAAATGCAGGACGACCAGCCAAAGAATCCCGAATTACCATTAGACTTAGACGTTCCTTACACTAGCAATGGCGAATCTCATGATAAAAAAGCGAGTACAACTAGCACGAGGAAACCTAAAACAAAAATCGATAAAAGTAATCTCATTACAAAAGTGCGACTCGATTCCGAGGATTCGAGGCCTAAGCCAAAGACGCATGTTGAAGTGATAAAGACGAAGGCGGGTGTAGTTACAGTCAGTAAAGATATAGTCAAGAAGGAGCCAATAGGTTATACAGTACTATCTGGTAATGGTACTGACGACGGCAGGCACGTCAACAAGAGAGCGACAATAGACCCCAAGAAAACCACGTGTTTAGTATATTTGCAAGCCGATCACATGTTTTATCAGAGGTACGGGTCTGAGGAGGCGTGTATCGAAGTTATGACTCGTCACGTGCAGAAAGTCAATGCCATTTACAAAGTAACAGGTAACTAAATTACTATTATTTTAAACATGTGCTATGTTATAACGAAACTAATGAATTACTTTGTTCGCAGATTTCAATCAAGATGGCAAACCCGACAACATCACGTTTATGATAAAACGAATAAAAGTCCACACACTTGATGCTTTAAAGGATCCCGCTTATCGATTTCCAAATAATTATGGCGTTGAAAAATATCTAGAACTATTTTCAGGTAACTTAAAAATATATCGATATTTTATGAATTTACTCGTAATAAAACAAAATATTAAAAATAGTGTAAATTTCCAGAGGAGGACTACGATCAGTTTTGTTTGGCGTACATGTTCACATATCGCGACTTCGAGATGGGAACTCTAGGACTGGCCTGGACTGGGGACCTCAAGAATGCCGGAGGAGTTTGTGAGAAGAATGGGGTCAGTAACGCTAGTATTTCTTTACGTTATCCAAGATCTTGAAACTTTAGAAGTTAGAGCTTTTGAAAACAATTCCAATTTTACTGACTTCGGACCTAGTAATTTTAAATTATGTAGGTTTCTGCCTATTCCTCGTGCTGTCTTTTATTCAAAAGTATTTCCAATAAAAAATTGAAGCATATTTAAGCTTAGTATTTCCAAATCCCAATAATCCCCCCACAAAATTCGTCACCCACTGTGAGTTTTCCAGCGCTGCGTCTCAAAGTCCGTCTAACCCCACATTAACAATGTCCCTGCTGCAGCACTACCGGGGCAGCATGAAGTCGCTGAACACGGGCATCGTGACGTTGCTGAACTACGGCAAGCACGTGCCGCCCGCCGTGTCGCACGTCACTCTCGCGCACGAGATCGGACACAACTTCGGATCGCCGGTGAGTTCATCATCAAGAGATTTTACTTTTAATTTTTGCATTATAAATGCTAATTTATTAATTTTGAAGTTATAAATACTGGAAAAAGGGACGCGGGCCTCCGAGCATTACGCGACTGGGACTCGAACCCAGGACCTTTGGATTGCCGGTCCAATGCTCTTCCAACTGAGCTACCGCGCCGCTTCGTTGACCCACCGAAATTTGGACCGGCAATCCAAAGGTCCTGGGTTCGAGTCCCAGTCGCGTAATGCTCGGAGGCCCGCGTTCCTTTTTCCAGTATTTATAACTTCAGAGTTCATCATCAGTTTGCTTGTATGACCTAGACATACCTGATGAGGTAGACAGAGGTAATCAAAACCTCTTTTCATTAGTTGAACTGTTTTCTTAGTCACATATAGTTACTATGGGTTAGAAGGGTAGCCACTTCCCTACCGGAACCACTCAAGGATCTTAAAAGGCGGTTCCCAAAACTCTGATACCAGATGAATATGGGCTACAAGCAAATACGCAAAGGCGTATATACCCACACGAAAAGAAGAAGACTAGGGGTAGGTTATTGTTAAAACTTTTGTGTTAGAAAGGAGTAAATTTGACCTGCAGCTGCAGTATACTACGAAAAAAGTTTTGAGTAGAAATAATTATAAACGATAAAAAACATTTTTTTTTTAAGTGGAAGGTTCTAATAATGCTTATCTTGGTAAACGAAAAAAATACTTTCAACGCAAAAGGGAATTTGGTAGGTACAACTTAAATATTTGTTTGATTTAAACCACGACTCTTTAAAAATATTATTTCAAAATATTTACGTATCAAATTCGTTACAAACATCTATGAAATGGCTCTCAGCTTACGACTACTCTACTATCTCTCATAACAATATAATCAAAGTTCACCTGTAGCCATTGTTCGCTGCTTCATCTTAACTCACATACAATACCGCTGCGACGGAATGCAAGCAAAAACTATAACTGTAATCACGACAAGAAGTAAATCAATTGACGACAATAGTTAACTGTTTCCACGGCGATTATAGTCAGTATTGTAAGTTCATCAAACAAAAACTTTAAGATACAGTTTGTGACATCATGTGATTACTTGTAAAGTTTTTCTTAATTTACGGTTTAATTGGTTTACAAAATAAAATACCTTAGTTAATGATTTGCTTATGACCTTCTAGGCCTTCTCTATAAGTTATTTCTGGCGTGACGTAGAATATAAAAACACAAAAAACACGTTTAAATATAAAAAACACGTTTGAAAAAAAAAAACAAGAGCACATCCCACGCGTTTTTTTACAAGATTCATAGATATTGGCCATTTAATTGTAAAAAGCCCAAAACCTTTTTTATTTGCAGTTTTTTTCTGATCGTTTGGCTATTGGCCAACAGATTTATCTTATACTACTCTAGGCTAGGGCCGTGTTATGGATTTGTCTGAACTAAAAAAAATGATTGTTGGCATGTTTAGCCAAAATTTTATAGTTGTACCCTCAAGCTTTGTAACCAAGCTTTCCACTTAACAAAGTTTAATGACTTTCATTGAAGCCATCTGATACTAGAAAGATTATAGTAGGTATACGAGCAGATGAAACATGGAAAAATAATCGCAATACTTTAAAAAAAACTTGTATGGGCATGTTATATTTTTTTGTAAGTACATCTTAAGTAAACATATTGAAACGTAAACATATTTCAGCTATTAAATTCAATTAAAAAACTTGTTCGATACCGAACCAAAGTCCTGCCATTTCTTGACGCAATGACGATATCTACTAATTTCTACCTACTTCTTTCCGCTTAACCTTTGTTTGTAATAAATTTAACCACTCGACCCCCAGCACGACCCAGAGGTATGCACGCCTTTCGGCGATGACGGCAACTTCATAATGTTCGCGCGCGCCACCAGCGGCGACAAGAGGAACAACAACAAGTTCTCTCCGTGCTCGCTGCGCGCCATCGACCCCGTGCTCAACAACAAGGCGCGCTCGGCCAAAGGGTGCTTTACAGGTAACACTACCACAGAATACTGTCAATAAAGAAACGGCTTGAATATAGCTATATATAACTTGGATTGTTGACTCATGCAGCGCTAAAATGTATGTGGTCAATACTTATATGGCCGGTCTCAATATTCCTACTGTAGACAAAACTTCGACAACTAGAAACTGCTACTTTGTTTTTGTGACGCATGATCTGTTAATGTAATTTTAATATCGACAAACGTCAAATCATGATTAGAGTTACTGTGGTAACAAACATAACAAGGCGTCAGTTAAAGATAGATAATTTAGATTGGCGGGCAGCTTAGAGCAGTTAGAGGGTTAAATGTCTGGTCTTAGTTGCAGTAAATACTAGAACACAGTAAAGCTTTTAGCGATAGAAATACCAACGCCTTTAAATTGTGCACAAAACCCTACCAACACAAAAATCGTATAACCGTACAAAATAACAACAAATCTAGCACATGAAATAATTCTAGGATGTAATTTAGATTCCAAGCCGACATTTATTTTAACGCTTATTAGATACTTATACTGTGTCCCGTAGTTCTAATTAAGTAAGTACTAATACAACACAGGGTTTAATTAATTTTAGTTCAATGATATCGATAAATACTTATTTAGTAGAAGATGGTCAATTATTATGGAATGTACGCCATTATTCGAATTCAAATTTGCAGTAATGTGCAATATCCTATGTACCTTACTATACGTTTAACGTATTATACATTAATATTGCTCCCGATGTGAATGGTATGCGTTAATTGAAATTTTTAAGATATGCAGCTGCGTTTGTGGCAAGCGTTCATCTTGGTTTTTTCAAACCCACGATTTTGGTACGTTGTGTCGCCGCGTTTAACCTCGAATGCGTGACTTCCAGAGCCGCAGCCGGCGATCTGCGGCAACGGCGTGGTGGAGGAAGGCGAGGAGTGCGACTGCGGCTGGGCCAGCGAGTGCACCGACGTGTGCTGCCGCCCGCAGGCCGCGCGCCCGCACTACACGCCCTGCACGCTCACCGAGCACAGCGCCTGCAGCCCCAGCCAGGTACACTACTGTACTATAGTGCGACACAGCCTGTAGAGTGGTAGAGTCTAGCTGTAGGCTCTGCCTGCAGCGATTACTGGGCTGACTCGACCGGTGAATTACCACCGTCGCACAGAAAACCGACGTGAAGTAGGGACGATGTTCCTGCGTTTCGTTCGGTGAGTGCGGTATCCGGTGCCCAATTTTCTCAAAGGCCAGCAACGCATCCTCAATGCATATGTAATTGTGGGTGTATATCGGCGGCGGTGATCACTTACCATCACGTGACCAGCTTGCTCGTTTGCTAGGTTCTCTTAAAAAAAAAGACGAGAAAAAAAAAAGACGAGTGCACGACGTGACTGTACAGCTATTCCCCTTGTGACCGCACTTCCCCCCCGCAGGGTCCGTGCTGCACGTCGTCGTGCACGCTGAAGTTCGGCGACAAGTGCCGCTCGGACAACGGCTGCCGCGACGCGTCGCACTGCGACGGCAAGCGCGCGGCCTGCCCCGCCAGCCGCCACAAGCCCAACAGGACGCGCTGCGACAAGGAACTCGTCTGCTACATGGGAGTAAGTCAATACGGACAATAGTATATTTTAATACAGTTGCTCAAAAAGTGGCGTATTGCAGGGACGTATAGCGTTCGGGATGTGGGCTATTACACACTCGTGCTTTTTTTTACCTTGCCCGCACTCGTTCTCTTTCCCATCTGACACAATGATGTCTATTAAAAAGAAAAATTAACCAACCATGAAGTTTTAACTAAAAAAAAAACAAAGAAGTTTTTATGATTCATTAAACCTTTTTAGAATTCATTAAAATAAATAAATAAAATAAAAATCATTTATTTCATCATTAAGTAACTTAATTACATTCGATGAAAGTCAAAATATCGATCATCAGCTTATCATCAGTAGGCCGAGAGAAAAAAGCTGGCGGAAAAAAACTCGGCACTCTTTTGTCCATCACCAAATATACAAAATCAAGGCATACAACTACACCAAGACAAGATAAAAACGTAAGGTCACAAGACGGTTAAATTGAAGTAAGAAAATACAAATACTAATTCTTGTGTCTTGTCTTGGTCCAGATGCTAACAGAGTAGTTAATAGTTAGAATAAGACACAAATAGTTACAATAAGATACAATCTAAAGAAATAGCCTGTCCAGAAATCAATCCCACGCTTTTTTATCATCTAAATAATCTTTAACTTTATAATAAGCCTTTTTACATAGTGTATGCTTAACATGAAATTTAAATTTATTAAAAGGTAAGGATTGAACTGACTCCGGGATTTTATTATAAATATGTATCGACATACCAATAAACGATTTACTGCTCTTGGCCAATCTATGTTTAGGGACAGTTAAGACGCTTGATCTAAAAGTCTCTAAACGTTTCTCATTGACGGGAACAACTATTAATTTCCTATTAATCTGTTTTTCTCTCTGATATCTAAAAGTAACTAATTGGCCACAGTGATCCGAGCTTAATTTATTTATAATAGATGCACTAACGGGTGTTATATTAGAATAAATATTATCTATGCAAGTTGCGCTACTCTTGTCTATTCTAGTTGGTTCCAAGAACAGTTGGTGAGGTTATGACATTTAAATATGTTTAGTAACTTTTTACTCATTGATGAGTTTTCTAACAAATCAACGTTAAAATCACCACAAACAAATATTTCCTTGTTATTATTATTACATAATTTAATCAAAACTTGTTCTAAAACTAACTCAAAACTATCGTAGTTTGACCTAGGTGGCCTATAAATACTAACAACTATACAATGTGTCAGTTCTATACAGGCTCAATAGATAGACTCACTATGTCTTTACGTTCTTTACATTTAAGACATTTATTAGTAATTATTAATGAGCCACCATGAATTGCTGATTTTCTACAGAACGAGCTAGCAAGTTGATACTGATCCAAATTAAACATGCTTGCAATTTGAAAATCTCTTAAAAAATGTTCTGTAATACATAAAATATCTATTTGCTCACATTTCAAAAACAATTCAATTTCTAAAACTTTCTCTGTAATGCCTCGGATATTCTGATGGACTAAGTTTAAACAATGAATATTATTTACATTGTGTGACATGGGGCTTTTTAAAATTGAGCTAGAGGCTGAAACCTCTATTGTCTTATTAATTAATTTAAAGAATTAGGTACAATATCTGTACCTGTTAATAAAGTGGTACTAAAAGTATCACTGCAATATGTCAAATTATGTGACTGCTCAATAGAAGCAGCACAATCAACAGCTAAACAATTAGCTGATTTTAAAAATAAATAATGTGATAGCATATTTGCTACCTGTCTTAATAAACTATTAGAATATACCTATCTTTTGTCAAAAAGAAATTAAACTTAAACATACAATTTGCATCAATTATGTTGAGCAACATGCTCGATGTACAACATAAGTTTATATTATTTGAGCTTACAAAGTTATGTAAACACATATTTAACTTATATCTAATCATATTTTCTTGAGTGGCATCCCTGAGATAAGGTAATGTAAACAAAATGATTTTATATACTCTAAGGCTTTGCAATTTTTGTAAAAAGTTTGAAAACTGTTTCAAGTTTACATTTCCCCTTCTCCCAAAAAATAAAATCAGCGGCGGCTTTAGGGGGTGGCGAACGGGGCAATCGCCCGGGGCCTCGCTCTTGCAGGGGCCTCGCGCAACAACCCAAGCAACAATTCACGCTTTATATAAACTTGGGCCCAAAACTAAATGTGCCGGCCAGCAAAAACAATGGTTTCATATGATTGACGACATCAATCTGATAATTTCATTGTACAACACTAACATCCTAAAGTCAACAGCTTACGTGTTAATGGGAAACGAAAGTTGATTTTTTTGCATTCAAAAAGTTGATTTTTTTTCATACATTTGTAAAAAATCTTTTGTTATTCAGGGATCATAGACAACATATTTTCCTACTTTAAACGCGTGTCAACGTAGTCAAGTTCTATTTTTCAGGCCTAGCGCTTTATCACATCAAGCACATTGTCGGTGCCCAGGATGAGATCTTTAATTATGCAGTGTGAGGGGATCATTGGACAAATGAGCAAGTTTGACAAAGACTGGGATGGTGCGCCACAGTCTCACTATCTGATGTTGTTGAAACCCCACCTAACCATATTATCACAGCAGCACTCATCGTGAACATGCAAATAAATAGAGATATTCATGTTGACCACTACTGATCGCGGCCAGAGGGGAGTTTTTGTATCCAGAACCCACTTCTGAGGACGATGTATTGGTGGCTTAGGTTTGATTAAAAAAAACTTTATCGGCTTCTGAGTAAGGATCGTTGGCCGGCTGCTGGTCATTTTCCTGTTCTTTTTTTTCAACCGCACAGTGATCATCTCGCTGAACATTTGGTGATGCTAGAGGTGTCATTGGAACTATACCTATTAAGGATAGGTATATCTTGTTTAATGGTGTTGATTTAAGGCAACAAAGCGTGATATACTACGTAATACTTCTTTCGCGTGAGACATTCGGTGCCAAACTAGGCAGGCATATTCGGTGGCTGAGATGGACAGAGCACTCGTCGTTCTTAAAACATCTACGGCAGCATCCTATGTCGTATTACCGAGCCGTCGGAGCAGGTTGTTTCGAGTACCCACTTTGTTTTTGACACGTTGACGGTGGTTTTTAAATGTAGGCTATTTATCCAATGATGCACCAAGATAATGTGTAAAGATGACAGTGATCTAAGCAGCTGTACACAGGTGCCTTGTGGCGAAAGATCAAGTTAGTTGATGGAATATATTGGTCATTCTCGTTTACATCCTGTACGTCTATTCTGTAAAACGAAACGTGAGCACTTTGCTTTCGTTTCGGGCCCGTAACGGACATTTGCTATTCTATTGGCTTTCGTATTACAGAATAGACCTACTGTTCTCTGGGATACTTGTGTTTCGCAAATCAGGGATGGGGTTCGTTCCGGTGCACCCTGGGCATCCTGAATTAGTGTTTCGGTCCCAGGCTGGATCATTGCTGCAGGATAGCGAAATCCCCTAGGAGCCGGTCGTGATGTAGACCAGCCTGCAGGCTCGTATTGACGAGTTCTGTCTGCCAGATACGCCCAGGGGGATAATTGTGGAGGGTCGATTATAATGGTATGGCGGCCGCAGCATCCGACCCTTCACGGTTGGTTCAGAGGTGGGTTGGGGGAGGTGTGGGGGTATACCCTTGACTCTCTTCTTCGGTCCAGGGTGTCGCGACGGCGCGCCATTGACCCCATAGTGGCGCGTCTCGGCGACTCTTGCCGGGAAGGTTCGGGGTCGTTGCCGGAGAGGCTGGAAGTTTTGATGGTTCCCAGGTAGCCGACGTATGGCTAGATCGGTTTTTTAGTGAGTGCAACCTCGTTTTAACCTGTCTCCTTTCCCTGGAAGGGTGGGTATTCGTGAGGTATTTTCCTGGGATATCAAAAATAAAAGAAAAAAAGACGAAGAAGTAAGTCTGAAGCCAGCCAGCGCTGGTATAAGTGTTGGTTTAATCATCTGTGTCAGTTGACTTAAAAGAAGACGCTCGAAAAGTTTATAGTATAGCAAAGTAGGGAAATGGGTCAATGGAACATTTCTCTGGTTTAAGAAGAGCCAGAACTTAGCTTTCTCCAGAGCTTGGTCACTAACGACGCCTGAATATATATTTTTTTAATACTAAATATTATTGCTGGTAAAATGTATGGCAATATCAGAACCTCAAAGTCTTATAACAGCAAAAGCTTCGGTCCCACAGTTTTGGTGCCATAGTAATAAATGATAAGGGCAATATTTCAAATAGTTAAGAGAAAAAAGAATCGTTGGCCGGAACTTTTGAATTTGGGACCAAACTGATCGGTCTCCTTTTCGCATCTCATACTTTTCATAGCATATGGCCTCGCAAAGACCTGCCGCCCGGAGCCTCGCAATGGTTAAAGCCGCCGCTGAATAAAATAATAGTTGTTTCAGGAAGGTGACTGCTATTCAGTACCTTTTCCATAATATTTCCTACTGTGGCTCCAGGCATGCAGTAATTACATATATTACTAGAGCTGGTACATAATTTAGAAGCTATATTTTTACTTATTTCATCACAATACATTTTGATAGGTCTTTGTGTAAAATCTAAATTATTACAAACTGTATCAACATTTAATTCCTGATCTGAGGAGTTAACTTTACATGTCAGCACTGGGTGTGTGGTAGAAGAGCTTTGCATATTACAATATGTGTTATTAGTAAGTGATTGAAAGCGCTCTTCATTGTATTTGGAAAGTAACAAAAGTTCATCCATGGCTATAACATGCTGGTCTATTTCCTTTTGTGCACTGTTGTACTGCTGTGTCATGTTGTACAAAGAAATGTGTAACTCACTTAGGGCTGATTTTTCAATAGTCAGATAAATGCTAACTGACTGATAAGAGGTATGTTTTTATTGTCACTTCATACATATGTCAAGTATTTATGTTCGACGTGCAACGAAAACATACTGATTTTCTGTCAGATAGAATTTATCTGACTATTGAAAAACCGGCCCTAATTCTAGTATTTAAGGAATTTATGTCACATTCATAATTTTTACTAATGATATCCACCTCCTGACTAAATGTTTTACACTTTTGGAAAATTAATTTGTACTTTTTACATAAATTAACATGATTTTTTATAACATTATCTTTTCTAATAATTTTATTCGTTTTCTTTATAAATTTCTGTAACCTAAAATACTTTTTTAACTTATTATGACTTTTATTACTACAACTTTGCCTATGTGATGATAGTTCCATAGATTCATCGCTAGTCAAGTCAATGGTAACTGTTTGTAAGTTTGTTGTTACGGGTGTTAATTGACTGGAATTCCTGACTAAACTGCTAAATAGGTTTTGTGTTTGCATTGATTCTACTTGTTTCGCGTCTAGTTCAAGTTGACTTATCCGTTCTTGAGCACTAGAGACTCTCTAGTAGAGAGCTGGGAACGGAGTAAAGTTATATTTTTTAGGGTTTTTTATGTATTATAATAATAATAATAATATTTATTAATAATAACACCTTGAAAACATATTGAAAGGATACAAACATTGAAGATACATTTTACATTGGCATACTTTTTAGGTTTAAACATTTAATGTTTTTTAATAAATCCAATGTGAATAAAACATTTTTAACATTCAAGAAGTTGAAAAAGTTTAATAACCTGAACGAGCACTGTTTTCTTCACTAAGCTTTCGCCTGTCTTGAAGAATCCAGTAGTCTCCCTAAATATAAAAACAATTTCCAATTTAAATTCTGAGGTTTGAATTTAGTAGTACATTGTAATTTGTAATTCTGGTCATAAATATTATAATTAATAAAATAAAATAAAATAAAATTTTGAAAAAGTATACATTGAAAAACAGAAAAAAAAAGTATTTTGAGTGAGTGGGAAGTAAGAAATGAGTGTATCTTTGTGTGTATTGTGTAGGTGTGTATGTTTGTGTATGTGTATGAGTGTATGTGCGTGTGTGTGTGTGTGTGTGTGTGTGTGTATGTGTGTGAATGTATTTTGTGCAATATTATTTAAATTGGTGTCATATTCTTCATAACAACGGTCAAAGTCCAAAGTTTGTCTTTTCAAACGATCCCGTTCCTCTCTAGTCTCCAAGTATGAAGCATGCAATGTATTTAATTCCGTTTTTAAGTTTGAGTTTCTATTAATTACTTCTAAGGTTTCTGTTTCATTATCATCTCTTTCTCTCAATAACTGTTCACATTGCTCCTTGTATTTGCTAAGCTCGTGAAGCGCAAGCTGGAGTTGGTTTTCCAGCTGACGAACAGAGGAACTACGTGTGTTCATAATGAAATTTAGAAGTAATAAACTACTTGACAAACAATAAGATGTTATGAGGGTAGCAATATGAACGGTTTTTAGGAACTTTAAACGTTACTTTTTGGCTAGAAAAAGTTACTAAAGAACCTACTTTAATACACTGATTACTAAGTGAATAGTGTATGCAGAGAATTATTAGGTACGTAAAAACACTGTATTCAAGCTAAGAACGTTACCTGCTACTCGTAAGTTATAAGATTAGAAAACACTTTTAAACACCAAAAAAACTAATATTACGACTGAATTGACATTAAAGATTTTAAGACATTTAACCAAACGTTCTTGTCCAGTAAATCATTAATGCAGTTTAGTAACATTTACCTATATAAAAATTCATAGTACTTACATACTAATTTGACACCATCTTAATGTTCGATATTATTTATCTCAACATTCCAATATCTACAATTACCACTCGATGTCACGTACTGCCCCGCAGAGACATGCATGTACCTGACCCATCTCAATGTTCAATAACCTCTTAACTCAATATCCCACTATCTTATCTATCTAGGTACGTGTTTTGCGTATAATTTTACGTTTTAACAACTTTCTCAGATAACTTTTCTTGATGTCAAATTATTGAAACCCGTAATAATGATATAACGTAATCAACTAATCCCTTAGCTACCGTCTTGCAGAACTGTACAATCTCGCCTAACCAGGCCCCCTACCGCGTATCTAGATTACTAAATCTAGGCTAAATTGTTAACAATGGCGGGTCTCTAGCCAATGAAAACAGTTGTCGACGTCGAATTCAAATCGACGCTAGTTACGCGGTAGGCCCCCTTTTTTTTTTTTTTTTGTTTGTCCAGGAAAATGCCTACGCATACCCGTCCCCTCCAGGGAAAGGAGACGGGTTATGTCGGGCTCGCACCGACTAAAAACCTGGAGTTGTCCTACTGGCCGTCGTATAATGGCGGGGACGCGGGAATGTCCTGTAAAGGTCTGCTCGCCGCGAACCCACCGACGGCTGGCCACCGAGGCAGCCCCCTCAAGTTTGGAGGCGCGCTGGAACAACCGCGGCGCGCCTACCCCCTCTTGTTCCCTTGATTGGCTACCGACCTAGCCCTGTGTCGGCAGCTTGGGAACCTCCCCAGGGTCTTCGGCCGTCTGCCGACCTGGGGCCTCACCGGCTGGAGTCGCCGGCGCGCCACTGTCCCCGCAGTGGCGCGCCGCCGAATCCGCCCTGGGCCTAGGAGAGGGGTTTTCCCACCACCCCTTCCTCAGCCCACCACCTCCAATCCGAATCGCGGAGGATCGGATGCCGCGGCCGCCACGCCGCACCACCCGACCCCCCACGACTACCCCCCTGGGCGCTCAACAGAACGAGGGCCAAAGGCCCTGCTGGAGCCTCCCCTCCTAGGGTGCAACTGTCCGGGCCGAGCCCGGCCAGAGCCTCCCCTCCGGGCGCATCAGCACGCTGGGCTTCCGCCCAGCTGGAGCAGCCCCCCTCTCGTGGGCCGGTCTACCTCACGACCGGCCCCATGTGGGACCGCTTAGCTTCCCCCAGTAGCTGGCTTGCTACGGGGTACTAAGCCCCCCCGCCGCGGCAAGGCGCGATCCCTTGGGGGGGGCGGTAGGCCCCCTGGGTTGTACAGTTCTGTAAGACGGTAGCTAAGGTCGGGATAACGTCAAAAACTCATTCGAAACAGAATACTCTTAATGCGACTGTACATCGCTTTTGTTTTGTACTTTTGATTCTGTTCAACGACTTCAGCGGCCGACTGTACCCATCCAAGGCCCGTATTAATAGATCTCAGCTCATTCATACGCTCTGAAGACTTTTCAAGTTGCATACTCATTAATCATTATCATCAAGAGCTCGACACCTTCGATTGATCTCAAGTTTGATCACAGAGTTGAGAGTGATTTATAAATACCGGCCCAAGTATTCAATATAGATGTAATCTACACCGGGTGTTCCCGCAGGAGTGCACGGGCTCGATCTGCCTGGCGTACGGGCTGGAGTCGTGCCAGTGCGCGGCGCGCGCGGGGGCGCCGCGCTCGGCCTGCGAGCTGTGCTGCCGCGCGCCCGCCGGCCCCTGCCGCTCGTCCTTCAGCTGGAACACGAGGCCCTACGACGTGCCCGACATGTACGCCAAGCCCGGCACGCCCTGCAACGACTACAACGGGTGAGTGCATGGGGAACCTATTCAGAAGAGATTTAGACACTGAATCTTCTTCACTCAACGAAGTATCGTATTTTTCATTGTGTAATAATACATTTATTGCACCTACCTTATTATTTATCCCTTCCCCAGGTTACTCATAAATGATATCGTAGACTAATGGCCGTTTTCACCAACGCTACCTAAATTTAAGAGACTCCTAACACATTTTGAACAACACCTAAACAACATTTTATTCATGATGCAAAACAAGTTCATCATCTGCAATCTTTATCTCCTACTCTATCTTCCTTAGTTTACAACTACCTCCCTTTAGCTGCATTGTCGATGGCCCCCAACCCCTCGTCTCCCTGACACTCTGCCCCCGCCCCGCTTCCCTTAGCTGTACTGCTGGTACTTCCCTTTAGCTGACCCTCGTTTCCCTGACACTGTGCCCAGGTACTGCGACGTGTTCCAGCGCTGCCGCGAGGTGGACCCGTCGGGCCCGCTGGCCACGCTGCGCCGGCTGCTGCTGTCGGACGAGAGCCTGGCGGGCTTCCGGCGCTGGCTGTGGCGCCACTGGTACGCCGTGCTGCTGATACTGCTCGCCGTTGTCGCGTTGCTGGTGAGTCGCTTGACGGGGGACCAAGGAAGGATAGGAACGATAATCTTTGGTGGTCCAAGATTTATACTTTTTAAGCTTTTTTATAAGCTAATGAGAAAGATATACACTTTACGACTTTTTTTAATTAGGTATAATAAATTTTTAGCCATACACTAGCCCCGATTCTGAAAACACTGTCTAAACTAAACTAAAACTATCGCTGTCACTTACTGTTCAATAGAATAAGATAGAGACAGGTATTCATTTTGTAAGTGTAAGAGTAAGTGACGGCGATAGTTTTAATTTAGTTTAGAGAGTGTTTTCAGAATCGGGGCCAGTAATGCTTTAAAACTTTATGCCATTTTATTTTTTTACTTTAGCATTTTATACTTTAATTCTTGATATTTTCTTATTTATTTTCGCCTTTATTCCCTGTTCCGTAGCGATGTAATAAACAGCTGGACGCAGCAATCCATGCCGAAACTAAGTTAGCAAACACAGGCTCCGTCGATACTAATAGATATTAGGAAGGTACCATGTGTTCTGAGTGCAATGAGTTGAATGCTAGTGTGGATCATCTTGTTCACCTTTATCATAAAACTACGCCATCATTATGCTAGCTCATAACACATACTAAACCTGTAACACGAAAAATCAAAAATTGATCGTTTCTGTCATTTTATAGCGCAAGAATTTGTTTTGCTAAAAACTAATTCAATTATTTATGTACCTGCATATGTACCTACCAATTATGATGGTGATGTATCTTAATTCGGTGTTGTGTTTTTCAGATTATATCAACTCGGTTCTTCGGCCGTAATGCAAAGAAACTAAAGTCTGTTACTATTATACACTCATCTACAACCGAAACTGTTAGACTTCCTGATGCGCCAGATCAGGGACTTATCGTACATACCGCTGTTAGGTAAGTTTCAAAATATAAATAACTCGTTTTTACCCGCGCAGCTTCGCACGCGTTAAATTCGGAGTAAAACTCCTTTCTCTGTACTATGTTATTATACATGTAAACCTTCCTCTTCCTTTATCTATAAAAAAAACCGCATCAAAATCCGTTGCGTAAGCATACATAGGGACAGAGAAAGCGACTTTGTTTTATACTATGTAGTGATAAAAGACTTTCTACAGTGAATCGAACAGTCCACAAAATTTATACGGATTTTTTTGTTACAGATCAAAGCTTCCACTGAAAAAGAAAGTAGCATTAAGAACAAAGGCTTATAGATATAAGAAAGATCACAAATCGAAACAAGGGGACAAGGCTTCCCCGTCACACAGCGCGAACAAAAAGAGGGTAAGTTACTTTGATTGTTTCTATACGGGGAAAATGACTGCTTCCGAAAGCAAAAACTGGGCATTGCTGGAAAAGACTGGTCAAGTTTAGAACAAAAAAAAATTTTTTTTTTTTTCATAATAGTACAAAATTTCATTTATACTATCAGATTTTGCACTGATTTCAAATTAAATAGTGTTTTTATTTAATTTGCAATGGTATATAAATAATCATACCTGAAACAGTTGATGTGGGAGCGATGATTTCAAGCGGCGAATATGAATTTTTAATCTTTGATAACTTGTTTAAATTGAGTATTCTTGGTATACTGTTAGTGAATTTAGTTACGAGTACTATTGAGGTTTAAGAATAAACGGTTTCAGGATTCGGAAGTGGTCTTTTTACACCCGTTATAATAATAAAGGTTTAGAGAACAATTTAAGTAAAGGCTTGTTATGTGTTGCAGAAGACCATAACCCCACCAAAGCCTGAAGAACCGCACCAAGTCGTGAAGGAAAGCGCGGCAGTCGTCACCAACGCCGACGGCAAATCTCCCAAACACATCATTCTGTCCAAACAAAAACACAAGAATAAAAAACGGAAATCAAAATTAAAAAAGGAGATCATTGACTACAGTTCAATGCAAAAACATTCCACTCCTCCGACTAAGGACACGGAAGCTTTGACTAGAGTACAGAAATGGCTGCTCAGCTCACCACAGCCGACAGCCATCCCTAAATCTAAGTCAATACCAGTCGGCCTTACAGAACGCACGCACAGACAAGTGCAGAAAAACGTCAGGAAAACAAGACCGTCCAAGAGCGCCACCAGCCTCCTCTCCGGAGAGAAGGCCCGCCTGCAGGTTGTCTTCAAACCACCCTTCAGATTCAGCGTCAAAATATGTAAAGGGGACAAGAGCAAAGTCGTCATAGACAAATCCGCAAAGTCAGAGAGCGATAGAAAACGTCAAGAACCCGATTCCAAACAGATGAGTTCCCCAGAAGTGGTCAAATCTAGCTCGGGTAGTAAACTTGTGATACACTCAAATTCGACAAGAATCAACGAGAATCCGGTACAAACGCCTAAAGTGGAGAAATCGAAAAGCCAAGATCTGTCGGACCACGGCTACGCGAATCTGCTACCTCGAAGCGCCAGTGATTGCCGGGTGTCGACAAAACTCCCCGAAGTAAAACTGAGACACAAGAAGAGCAATTCGGTCGGGCAGAGAAAGGAGACGACCGAGAGTCGACAGAACCTGATCAGCACCGAGGACTGCGACAGCGGCCCGCACGTGTACGAGAACATCCTGATGACGGGCGACGCCTTCGTGGCCAAGAGTTGCAGCATGCCGCGCCGCGCGCCGCCCGCCATGACGCGGCGGCTCAGCAGCGGCCCCGCGCGCCCGCACACCGGCACCGGCCGCACCGACTCCAGCTCCTCCTCCAACAACACTACGCTAGTCCCCACGAGCTCCGTGGAGGCCTTCGCGCGACTCAAGCGGCAGACCAGCGAGGCGGAGCTCGGCCGCTGCGACCGGAAGCTGCGCCGGCAGCTCAGCGACAACGCGCTGTGCGGGGCGGGGGCGGGGGCGGGGGCGCGCGACCGCCGCTCCTACGCCGGCTCGCGCCCCTGCTACACGTTCGGGGAGCTCAAGCACTCCGCCCCCAACGCCAGTGACGTCACCGACGTGCAGCTCTCGCCCGAGGAATTTCTCAAAATCTTAGACAATTGACGATCGTGACCAGTGATAAACAAAGTGTATTTTATAGAAACTCGAGAGCCGTATCGACGGCTCGTGTAAATATTGAAACTCGCTTTTAATAGTAGGTAAGTTTATAATTTATTTCACTGAAACAGTCCATTGCCTAGTTTATATTTCTGTGTCTGGCAGCTTGAGGTGCGAGCGATGAGATGATATATTTTGAGGGGATCCCGCGAGAATGCAGAAATACAGTGCCAACTAGTTTAGAGCTAATTTTGTACTGGTACTGAATATTAAAATTAGGATTATAATAATTGACTAAAAAGTACATTGTATATTAAGTTTAAATCGAATGAGTTAATTTAACAATTTACTAATTAAGGCTGACAATGGTCTAGTTTCACTGAATGATCTCTGTAAGCGAATCTCTATTTTTTCTACATAATACTTATTGTACAAAAATCGAACTTATGTGAAGTGTTCATAAAGACATTATATTATGTTTAATCGTTTATTTGCTTATGAACAATTTTATACTTGCTTAGTACGTGTATATTGTATTAAAAGCGGTTATTTTCTATACTTCAATATAATTTATATAGTGGTCAATTAGGAAGTCAATGTGTTAAGAGTTAAGGACCGTCGTTAATACTCAGATTATATATTTTATTTACCTACTCTTCTATATCATCGAACAAAACTATTTTCAATTGCGAAGAAAAATTACATTTTGAATAACTTTAATAATGTAGCATATCGTGTCCTCTAGGACTTCAATAATAATCACAGTTTTAATATCACACTAATTTGAACAATGGAACGAGAATATTTTTCTATAAGAAAACTCTTCGATGGCAGCTCTAATAATGTATAAAATGTAAAAAATATGGCTGTAATTTTTTGTTCATACACTTTTTGTGATTTGAGTAAGTAGTATATTCGTTTCAACTAAGTAGTAGGTACGACAATATATAGTAACTAATATGATTATGGGGTATTTAAATACCCAGTGTAATTGTTACGCTGTGTAGGTGTTAGGTAAAACCATAAAACGGACCCATTTTATTTCCTTTAAGATAAACATGATAACTTTGGTAGGTACAAACAAACCTTCAAAATGTTACGTTCAGTGCTACGTCCAGTAACTGCGGCTATTTTTCTTGTATTTTTGGAAAAATGTTTTACTTTTTATCTTCGGAGCTTTGTTGGATATCAAGGGTAAACAAACACAAAAATCTTAGGTACATCGTTACCTATAACAAAAATATTAAGCTGTCTTTATTCCAGTAAATGGTTGGTTAACTTTAACATGTAATTTTATATTTAGTTTTTATAATTACTTTTTGCCATTATATTTACAATATTACAGGCTAATCGTTAACAAAATATGAATTATCTTCTCAAATCTCTAACACTTAACATTGGTTCAAGTTATGGTAATGTTATAAGTATTGTTGTGTTTCTTTATAAAGACTAGATTTATCAGTGTTCTTCTTGAAAGCTTTATATGTAAAGTATTAGTAGATATATAACATTACTTCTTCGTTTTTATAATAACTTTTGAATTTATTATACTTCCTTCCGTAAAACGCTTGCGTTAAAAGAGATATATTTTAACTATGTTTGATTTCTTATTTTTATTCTCAGTATTTTAATTGTCAGGTTGCCATATTGTAAGTATTAAACATCTTAAACTGTACATTTTAACGCTGATGAATTTAAACTACAGTATGAGTTTGAAGTGCCTTATGGACAAGTTATTGCATTTCCAATGTTAATTTACATTCTAAAATCATTTTAATTAACTGTGTCTCCACTCACTTTTCGAAATGTTTTCTTCTATGTAACCAAGCAGTCTGATAAAGGCATTTTTGTTCATTTACTAGTGTTAAAAACATACTATTGTACTTAATTATAATAACTGTGATAGATTATAATTTTTAAAAAGTGATTCTCCTTGTATTTGGTTTGAACCGACATTACTATAAATTAGATGATTCTTACCCTTATCTCAAGTACAATTTTCAATTTAAATTAAGTATAATAGTGTTCTAGGTACCCAACAGTTATGTTCTTTGTTAGCATTTATTTAAAGACGCATAGCCTACTTGAGTAAAACTTGTGAATGAAATTCGCGGTTAATATACCTACTGTAATAAAATAATTTTAAAAACTAATATTTTATTCTGATTTATCGAAAAATAAAACAATTTAAACATTATTGACGTTTTTGCATGTTACCATTTCCTTATACAAACCTCATAAAGTATTCTTAAAAAAACCTTTTTTTTTACTTATGTCTGTACAGAAAAAATATAAATTAAGTATAATGTAAGAAAAAATATAAATATAGTATTGAAAATTTAAACCGTCAATCCGTCAAAAAGTAAAATACAAATAAAAGATGTTCAATATTGTCTTGGACTGTCTGAAAAAAAATGAATTTCCAGATAGTACTGGCATTTTGCAAACTTATTCTTTTTTCAAAATAATACTTTTTTTGTAGGGATTACGTCACTCTTGTAAATGTCAGTTTCGGGTTGTTTGTTGCTGTGCGTTAAAATTTTCAATTAGTGAAAATCAGTGATGAAGTTATTTCGTCATGGCCCCAATTAGATACAGTCTTCACTATGAAGATTATTCAGAACATCTTATGTCCAGATTTGGAAAACTTCTGCAAATGCAATCGTTGGTTGATATGACACTCATGTGCAGTTCACACACTTTGCGTGTGCACAAAGCCGTTTTAGCTGCAAGCAGTGCATATTTTCAGGTGAGAAACCTAACTTTAATATATCGATGTAGGTACCTAAGTATTATGTATTCGGCAAATATAAGCAATGTTATTTTACAGGAAGTTTTACAAAAACAGACAGGTGAACCTCTGATAATACTGAAGATGCGATTCAATGTACTAAAATGTCTTGTAGAATTCATGTATTGTGGTAAAACTCAGTGCTTAGAGGAAAACTTGGACGAATTGGTATCCGCAGCCCAATTTTTAAAGATCAAGGGCTTGTCCAAGGTTACTAAAGAAGGATTAGGTATAACTGGAAATAGTAAGTTCACTATTATTAGTACCTACTTATCAACTATATATAAAGTGAATTTCAAAAAATTAAAATTATTTTAGCTGAACTACCGGTATTTACCCCACCCGTAGTCATCAACCGACCTCCACAATCGCTTATTGATTTACACTCGCAAGTAAGTTATGTGCTATCAAGCTATGTTTAGGTTTACTGATATTAGTATGTTTACGAGTTGTTACAATTTAATAGGATATCAGTGAAGTTTCCAAGCCCCCTCCCCCGCAGATGACGCCAGCAACCAACGCTAACCAACCAGATGGTCTAGGAAGAATAAACAAGGTGTGCATTATATTATTATCTATGCACAATAAAAAAATAACGGTTGTTATATTAGTTTGACGTCTGCAATTACGTCTTTTTATAGCATTGTAATTCCGAAATAATACTGAACCGAGCTGGATTTGTTGTAAATGTGTCTCTTTACTTTAAAGTTTTTAGTTAGCTTTGATATGTTACAACAATGAGCGATATCCGTAGTAAGAACGACCGTTGCAAGTTGTTCAATCGTCTCTTACGTCGAATTTTCTGTACAAAAGAACTAATCATGAGAAATTATTAATTATGATATCATATGGTAAATATTAAAAAATCTAATAGTGATGCTATTTCGTGTTAGGTAGCAGTCCATGGTATGTTACTTTAAATCTACATGTACTCTCTTCGTTTTACAGTCAAAATTTGATTATGGTGATGCGATATTAGGTTGCAAAACTTATTGGCAATATAGGTAACTTATTGGCAATATTACCATCGCTTAAGTATATTTTAGCTTATCCGGCTAGTAATTTGTATGTAGCAGGACATGGTTGTCCGCATTCCGTTTGACATCGAGTCTGGTGGCGGGTCGGCGGCGGCGGACTACGACCCGCAGCGGGTACTGAAACCCAGGCGCGGGCGACCCTGTGTTCGGGTACGTAGATTGACAAGAATACTTTTGTAATCTAGACGATCCTATGTAATTTCGATGCACGTTTTTGCGACAGTTTTTATTTTAGGTACAAGTAGAGCAGAAGGTTGCACGGCCGCCGTACCATTATTTTCTCGAAGCAGTTCAATTTATACATGGAATGTTTCAACAAAATCTTTTTTTATATATTTATTGTTATTTTGAATAATGTATTATTTTGTTGATTAATTTTTGTTTAACTTTGTTTAAAAAAAAACATCCAATCATGGCAATCGTCAATCGGTAAGAGCTAATAATTGATTCACTCACGCCAACGCTACTAAGCTACTGTTAAATGTTAATAGCTATGGTCCTCAAGAACGATATGTTTCACAGCTACTCAATTCCAGTCTCCATTCAAACTTATGTTTAGCGTTCCGGCTGGGAGGGTATGTCGTCGGTGTCGGGGGGCGGGTCGGGGGGCGGCGCGGCGGCGGGGGGCGCGGGGGGGGTGCTGGGGCGCGCCGCCGAGAGGGCGCTGCTGCGGAGGGAGCAGGACTCGAGGAAGGCTATACACCAACTGAAACACCTGCAGACTAGGCAGATGCAGGTAGGAAGAGCTGGAGAAGCGGGAATATTGGTTTTGTTTACGCTACTTGTTACTGCTGGATGCATTTTTAATTAACTGAAACATGTCAAATAATAAGTCCAGTAAAATTTTATTGTCACAAGAGTTATCGTTATAGTTTTACTAAATATTTTTGAATTTTGCAGGAATATATGGATCGTGTCACACTATCACAAGCTGTTAGCAGCATTTGCGGCCCCGAATCGTCCACGTCCAACTACATGAATCTGGATAACGATCTAATGTACATGGACCAAACTGTCAATTCGAATACACTTGATTCTTCGCTTTCCTTTAGTAAGAGCACGATGTCCAGTGAAACCATTACTTCAAGCTATCCAAATCCAACAACGAGCTCGGCAACTGAAGAAACTACCAACGCTGGAATGGGAACAGCTATGTCACAGTACGTCAGTGCTCTCAAGAATGCCGGGCTCCCGACAGATTTGCCAATTCTCTTCGAATCAAGCGACGGATCATACATAAACGTAAATGAGCAAGTGTTGCTAGACATGGTCCAAAGCAACGAAATACAATACGAAGTTATAGAACAACCTAATATCATAGAAAAGGTGGCAGATCCAAGTGAAATCAAAAGCATAGATGACCTTTCTAAATCTATAGAGAGAGGAGAAGTAATGATGGGATCTAAAAGTTACTCGACCAATGATTACGGCAAAGATAACTCGGAGTTTAGCCGTCATGAAGAGGCTATAAACAGTCTAAATGAAATACTTCCTGATAATTTAGAATCTTTTGCAGATCAGCAAAACTATGTGGTATTGGACCCACGAATGCACGGAGACAGCAGCTCATTGGATCATCAGAATAACAACGATTTTTCTTCCTGTATTGATAGCGACATGCAGTTTTTTACAAAATCAATGAGCGATGACGTGAAAAAATATTATGATCAGCAGCTTAGTGACTCTCGAGAAATGGAGCGACTTTGTCCTGGAAGTACATCTTTGGACACAAACTTTAGCATGTCACTACTAGACACTAAGAGCCATCACTTATCAGAAAATATGGGACAGCAATATAATCTTGAGGATCTAAGGAGAACTGACGATTGCTATGATTTTGGTCTCCCACTGCCACAAGGGCCAGACTTTAAAGATGACGCATTGGACTGTCTGATGGCTACTCCAAAAGCCACTGACGACGAGCGGCACAACTATACAGACAATAAAACTGCAGCAGAAAGAGACGCCATCATAAAGGATCTCATGAATTTAGAAAATAACATGAGCATGACCGACAATCCCTGTAACGCCAATGATATTGACAAAGACGGAAGTTACAATCCTGGCAGCTTTAATGATCCACAGGACAAATTAAACTTAGATGCAGCTGTAGATAATATGCAAGACAATTCAGATATCACGCCCAGCACCTTGCAGTGGAACGACATGGATAACTCTAAAACCGATTCAAACAAATTGGGCGATAAATGCTTAGAGGACGAGGAATCACTTTTGAATGCTACGACTTCCGACTACGGCATGGAAAATAATAACAGTAAACACGACATCGAGAACGCTCTAGATGAAATTAACGAAGATATGCAAACTAATAAAGAAAACATTACGAACGTGATTGACGATTCATTGTCAATGTCTCAAGAGAATATACCCTTCGCAGTGGGACTTTTGCCATTTAAACAAGTTCAGCCTACAGAAGACAATAGTCTTCTAAAGAGAAAGATTCCCATCGAGGATGACGACATGTTAGATAACTTAGACGCTAAATGCTTAAAACGTAAGCTTAAACATAAGAAATTGTAAATACGATTAATAAATGCTAAACTTGTACTTATATCTTAATAATTTAAATCAAATCCTTCTGGACTGCAGAGTTAAGTGTTAAATATGCTAGGTTAATTTACACAAAGTGCACTAGGTGTGTACATCATAAGCTAAAATAGAACAATTATTAAACAATACAACAATGCACTTCAAAGGGGAGAACGCCATCACATTTTTGTCTCCCAAAACGGACTACTGCTACATCATAGATAAGTACCTAACCTAGCAAGCGCAGAAAGTACTTGTATTATAAAATATGTCTACCCTACAACCATTTCTCGTATGAAAACATTAAAAGTGGACTTTCATAAAATAAAGTATCATACTTAGAAAAACCGTTGATATTTCATATTTTAGTAAAAAAAATAGTAAAAACTTTTATCCTAATCTGCTTCAGTGTACAAAGTTTAGTTTAATCTGTAAAATGGAACACTCAGTTCAAAGTTCAAACATTTTGTAATAATTGTACTTCCGTTTTTTTTTCAACGAACAACTTTTGAGCCATAATTTCTATTTTACGAATTGTTTCAAGAGTCAAACTATAAGATAAATGTATCATATTTATGTAATTCATTGATTAAACTCATGTTTTGGAGATCACTCAGTGCAGACGCCGTATGAATTAAGTGTTTTACTATTTTTTTACTAAATCTTAATATAAAAACTATCAGCACAGAGTTAGTACTTTTTGAGATTGAGACCTTCCCATTTGGTTCAAACGTCTGAACTGAGTGTTCTAGTTTTTGGGTTCTAATAGATTTAATTTAATTTTTACTAATTTTTGACTGAGTGCTAGGAGTTTTTACTATTTTTTACTATATATCTTCAAAATCTCACGTCTTTACTAAAAGTTGAAAAAAAGAACAATCAATGCAGATGCACATGGTTTTGCACACAGGCGCTGCTTAGGGTCGGCGCGGCCCTGACTGCACAATAAAGTAGTAACGCACCCGCAACGCTCGTGTGGCACCGCTCTTACACGGACCGCTCGGGCCTAAACTACTGCTGTCGCTACTAAACGCTCGAGCAATTAGACTACCACAACGGCGGCGACGTCAAAAAAGAAAGAAGAGGGTGGTTGGGAAGCTGTCGACTGCTCAACTTTCAAACATTCGTGCCTATTAAAAATTTCTTACGTATAAAAACTATCCAATAATAATCCCTGACTGCTTTAACAGACAAGGGTAGGAAACAAAAAGATTTAAATATGATTTATAGATCGTTTTATTTAAAAACTTACAAAACAGTTATTACCCTATTGTAATAAACAATTTTATTGCATGATACAAAAATAGATGAATAACCAGATGATTTCTAAGCGGTATAAGTTACACCAGCTATAATTTTGTATTTCCTATTAATTGCGGTTAAGGACGTTTACGAGAAGTTTTTTTAAAAATATCTTGACATTATTAAGAAACCGTAACAGCTACTAACTAAAGCTTTCATAGGCAATGATTCCCAGAGTAATTATTATCATAACGAAAAATACATAATGTTTTTTATAAGGCATATTCTGCCACTTGAATTGTTATATAAAAATATTCTTAAACATACATGTTTTGAATAAAGGTAAACTAATCTGGACCAAACAATATGGCGATTGCAAAATTTTAGTTTGTACTGATACTTACATACTACTTCTTATATATAAATATATATAGCTTATATAAAATGGCTCGGATTTAATGTGCACATGTAAATTAAATACTTTCTTATATCTACAGATTTGAGATTCTATTTTACTTATATCGTCCCCGTAGAAGGAAAAGTAACCAACTAACATTTTGTCAAAATTCACTTTATTGTATTTTCGTTAGCATTATAATATAGCGCATCTTTCTGTCCAATCAGCGTATTCCTAACTACTTTAGAAATTAAAATATCCCTTTAGAAGCCCAAATAGATAATTCGCAATGTTTAAAGAAACAGGGAGGCAAAACTACACAACTAACATTATGTAAGAAAAATAAACCTTGTTCTTATTTAAAAACTACATAAAGCATTTTGGTTGTTTTTCCCATTATATTTTCAGGTTTAGATAACCTAAGATAAGCCAAAAATAATAACTAAGTGTAATTAGTGAATTCTTCCTTGACACTTGAGAGGCATTTAGAAGTACGCACATGTTAAACGTTACTAATGTTTAGTAAGTTAGTTATTTTGGCGCGTTTCAGAAATTCAGAAAACTGAATCAGTATAATCTATTAATTTATGCAATTATTTAATTATTCATACAGCTTTAAAAACTGTGTTTGTTTCTCAAGCTATTACGAGTTTTGCATACATGAAGTTCTTGCAAAACAATTTTTTTGGGGATAGGTGCCTGCCTACCCCTATGGATGCCTCGCTATGGAATAACTGAGCTGGAAAGTTGCCTACTATAGGCAAGTTGACTTTTAAGTCAATAAAAAAAGTAATTAAATAAGTATATTCATTTCCGTGTTCATAAATAATATACAGTTTTTAAGCTACAACTGATATAAAACTTATAATAATCTGATGAAAAAAGGATTTACTCGTTTGAACGAACCAAATTAAATTATTTTACAATAATATAATTGCTGTGTGATTATTTAAAAGAATATTCCACGTTACGTACCATGGGTCTATTGGTTATTTGTAAAACAAAGAGAAAATATCTACCACGCATGGAAAGTACTGATTCAGGCTTTGCTCTTTCTCCAAATGACGTGACAAATAAGAAGTCCCCTAGTCCTTGGCTATCCTGCTATTGGTGACTATAACAGCGATCGCTATAGTAAAGGTCCAGCTGTAAAGTTGGCAGAAAAGATGTGTGGGCCATCATTGGATTATGCAAATGAGGTGACTACATCCTCGAAAAGTTACCAACAGTAATATTCCAATAGTGTCAGATAGTGCCTCTATTCTGCGGTCACTTGAAGGTGAAGCTGTTAGCTCAGGCTTTATAAACGATTTTCGTTTAGGCTTGGAGAAGGTTGCAAAAACAATTAAGGTCGCACTTCAATGGTTATTAAAGAGCATCGTGGTTTTCACGGCAATAGCGTTGCAGATGAACTGGCTAAAAGCAACACCATTAGGCCCTGTCTCAACGTCGCCGATACCTTATAGCCTTTTCCGCGCTTATCTGTGAGAACAAATCGTAAGTCGAAAAAACAATCGATTGGAACAGACCGACGGCTGTGAAGGGAGTACTGCCATCACCCGACCGCGTTTTTGTGCTCTGCCAAAGTAGACATAACCTTGTTTATCACCAGTCATACTGCCTTCAACAAACATCTATTTAATGTAGGTTCCAGCGATAGTCCACTATAGAAAGCTTGCATGAAGACTGAAGAAACATACCGTTATAGAATCCCCATCCTGGAATACACAAATCTTCTATAACCCGAGGACACTCCACAAAGTTTAAGAATAACCCAGGGGGACTTCTGCGCTTCTGTACGTATATAGGCTGGCTAAACTCTTAGTAGCAGACTACGCACAAAGAACCAAACTTGAGTCCAAGTGCAGAAACGAGAGCCCACTAAACTACTGAGGCAACTATATCTAGCGAAAAGGATAATATAATTTTCAAAACATAGATGCAGATTCAGGGCTATGTAAATTTTTGCAGCAAGTGTCGTCGTTTATTACACCGGCTGCTAACAAATGTTTCTTAACCATCTATGCGGTTCGGCATTAAATTTCCTTCAAACAAAAAAGTTGTCTTATCATCTCTTAGTATGCTGGGTGTGACTGTCTGTATGACCTGGAAATACCTCTTAGATATCGAGTATATGGTATAATTAGATACACTTTTGACGGTTACAATGTTGTTAACGAGGGACTTTTGTACGAAACAAGTAAAATCACCTTGAACAGCTGGTCGCCCTATTGGTGACATAGTAAGTTAAGATATATCTAGTTTTCTTTTTAGAAAACCCGATGACAGTCTAAAGATCTTTTCTTCCAACTGTTAGACCTCTACTTTCATTCACAAGAAGGATATTATAGGACCGGCAAGGACTATCAAGCCTCACCAGTACTTGCCATGCAAGATAAGAAGCAAAAAAATACCCAGCAATAATATTATTATACTGCCATAAACTTAGTTTCATTGAAACGAGGGGATCAATATTTCGTCAGATTATTAAAGTCAGTTGTAGCTTAAAAACTGTTATTATTTATGACCAAAGAAATGCATATCTTTAACTATGGTTATATAACATTATTCCAAGGATTGTATAAAAAATATATTTTGCAAACATTGTGAACTCTTTTTTAATTTGACTATTTTATAGGTAGATCTATCCTCTACTATAGGTAACTATCCTGCTCAGTTATTCCATAGCGAGGCATCTATCCATAAGGGTAGGCAACTATTCCTGAAAAAATTACCTCGCAAGAACTTAATTTGTGCTGAACTCGTAATAGCTGGAGGAACAAACACCGTTTTTATAGCTGAATGAATAGTTAAACCAACAAAACTACTGAGAAAATCTATGATAACTTATTTGGTTAGGTTAAAAATTACGACGCCCTAAAAAAAGCAGGGCATCTATCACGGTTTACCCTAATGAAAGTTCAGCAAGTAAAGATGATTAAAAATTAAAATGATGTTGATTATGCGAAAATTTTATGTTTTAATAAGTATTTTTGTACTATGGGAGACCACTACTACTATTGAGGACCATTTCATTTATCTAACATATATTTTTAACTACTTCTATAAACATAAAATAAAATTGATTCATACTTAAATAACCTAACTTCCATTCACTTATTAATAAAAAGGGGGAAAATTAGATAACAACATTTATCCTAATCGTCAGCAACATTTTTTTAGCTTTATGAAGTAGGAAAAATACCCAACTCACATGAAAAAGTAACCAATTAAAGAACAAAAACAATTATATGAAGAGGGAAAAATAGATAATTGCTTTTTAAACGTTTATCTCTGCTCATGTGCATTAAAAATTAAAATTTAAAACAACATATTGTAAATAAAACCGTAATTTTCATTATATATAAAAACCACAGTTATATCTTTTAAATTGAAAAAGATATGACGATTTTTCCACAAAAAATACACTAAATTGCGTTTTTCTCGAAAGTCACATTTTGTTAGTTGGTTACTTTTCCTTCTACGGGGACGATATAATTCTAGTGCATATAAAATATATTTTATTGTCAATTGTTTAATGAAACACAATTGAATGTTTTGTCTATTTACCTACCTATAGGCAGATTCCTATAAAAGCATGCATATTAAGCAAAAGAAAAGTAAAAATTAAGCAAAATGCATCAAAAGATGAAATAATATAAATATATATTCATATACTTACTAAATGCATTGCATTCAAATTAATACTTAATAAATAAAATTGGCCGGAACATTATCACAACCGAATATAAAATGTAAAGTCCGTGAATGTAAAAAGTCTTAGAAAGAGAGCTGCTACTACTAATGCTGCCTTATACAATATTTACCTAATATCATAATATATATAAGGACGTTTTATCATGAGAACCAGCCACGAGTAAAATGGACGACTACACCAAATAGTACAGTAAATATAGCTGAGTTGCATGTTTGTGCTGAATCTTTTACGTAATACCCGTAGGCGTCGCTGTGGTAATCCCCCATCTGGAAGGTGATGGGTGGTGAGGACATCCTGCCATCGCCTCCGTTGGAATAAGCCAGGACTCGTAGGTTGTAAGTCTTCCCTGGTATAAGATTGGTCACATACGCTTCTAACTTCTGCTCGACGTGGATCAAAGTGTCGTTCGCAGTGCTCATGTCTTGGTCGATCTCCCACACGCGCACCTGAAAAAAAGTAAAATTAAGCCTCAGTTCTCACTGTTAAAAGAAGAAATTAATCTACAAGTTTTTGGAGAATAGGTTTTGAAATAAATATTGCTATCATTTTCTGCCCGCAGATGGGACAAATGAAGCAGTTATAAATTGGCAAAACCGTGTATTAGTATTACTCATTTCCCTTATCCAAATCTTAATTACAATAACACGATTTTGTAAGAAATACAGGTTCAAATCCCTGTTAAGAGTTTCAGTATCCATGATATCAAAATTCACACGGAAAAACTACAATATTACAAATGCGAAAGTCGTGGGTGACGATATGTATGTATGATTATATTGCTGCTTTTTCACGCAAAAACTACTAAACGGACTTTTTTTTATACTAGTGGCCGCCCGCGACTCCGTTCGCGTGGAAGTCGGTTTCCCGTGGGAATGAGAAGTTATCCCGCGGTAAAAAGTACCCTATATAACTTTGGTGTTTCTATACCGATTTCTATGATTCTTTTTTATGGAATAGTTAATAATGTTAACTTTTTTAATTAGGGATGACTGAGAGTGTCATAGACGTAACTGCTAAGCTATCGGGAGTTACACGTGTTATTGTCAGTCAACCATTAAATATAGACATATGCTGTCGTGGGATATTTTTTATATAATCATAAATAAGGAGAACATTTCCGTCATACATGATTTCTGTAAAGCTTTAACCATTACGGTTACACACGCGACCGAAGCTTGAAAAATTGAGTAACTTCCCACGTTTCCCAACATTTCCCTTCACTGCTCTGCTCCTTTAGATTGTAGCGTGTTGAAAAGTATACAATAACCAGCAGCTCAGGAGAATAAAAAACAATTGTACCAACTTTCGTTAAAATTCGGCGAGAAGTTTTTGTTTCTATAACAAAAAATTTACTGATTTCATTTTTGGCATCAGTATCAATCCGTAATCACCCCCTTTTAGTTATTTTAGAATATATTTCATGTACAGAATTGATTATTTGATATTTATTATTATTATTATAAAAGGAAAAGAAAACCTGAAAAAAAAACAACGCGCACTTTTTAAAACTTTATAACACTTTATAAAGCGTTATTTTTTGGGAAAATCATTTAACTACAGGTGAAACCGCAAGGCAGAAAGGTGATGTAATAAGAATCTCACTTTCTACGACGGGTAAAAGGTAGTGGAAATCTATTATTTTTCGCGCAAGGTAAATTTCTAAATAGTATGAATCGCTAGCAATTAATTTAGATTCAGTTTTCAATAAAGTTTACCCAAAGCTGTAAATAATATGATCGGTAAGTATCAATAACCTTGTATCCCAGCAGCGGCTCCTCCTCGGAGGTGGGCTGCACGTAGCGCCACACCACGCGCACGGTGCTGGGGTTCACGGCCCACACGTTGACGGACGCCGGCGGCTTCTGCGGCGCCTTGCGGTACGTGCGCTCCAGGTAGCGCTCGCTCTCGGGGCCCTCGCCCGCCGAGTTGAACGCCATCACCTGATTCATGCAAACAAATTGTTAAAAACACTAGGTACCTAAAATTAATCACCATATAAAATTGAGCAGTACAAAACAAACCTTCACATAATAGTAGATGTCTGGCTGCAAACCGACAATAAGGGCCCAGTTGCGAGTAGTTCTCGACAAGTAGAAGATACACTCCTCCTCCTTGTTGACTTGCTTCCAGTACTTGAGGCGGTGACCGATCAGCTTGCCGCGCAGTCTCTCCCGCGACTGGTCGATCGGGTTCCAGGTGACGTTTAGAGCGGTCGAGTTGAAGGAGCGAGCGTACACCTGCTGCGGCGCCACTTGAGGCATGTCCTCGGCCGAGTAAACCGTCACCACCGGACTCTCCGGGCCGGCCCCGAGATCGTTGAATGCTTGCACCTTCACGTTGTACGGTGTGAAGAAATAATCCGGCGTGATGTAAACGACGTGCCGACCGGTATTACCGTGTTCTTTGAGAAGCAACGATTGATATTCCACCTCCGTCCCGTTGCGACGCCAGAAAATCTTGTAATGTATTCCAGGACCATTTTGCAGAGACTGCGGTAGAGGAGACCAAGTGATTGTAAGGTCACCAATCTTACCACCTCCTCCACTGATATTAGGAGGAGCTATGTATGGTTTATCAGGTGGAGTGGAGAATTGCGGACTAGGCGCTGATGGCTTTCCGTGACCGAGGAAGTTGACTGCTTGGACTTGGAATTCATAAACTGACCATGGTGCCAGTGACGTTGTTAATACAGCTCGTTTTCTTCCATTATATCTATCAATTTCCATAACATTTGTTACTTGATTGTTAATTACAACCCAAGTAGAGTTCCAGTTGGTGCGACCCATAACTATATAGTGGGTAATCGGTCGTCCGTTACTGTTGCTATCGGTCCACTCTAACGTGACAGTAGTGCGGTCTATGTTTAAGACTTGAAGACCACCCGGTGGCCCTGGTGGACCTTCAATACGAATATGTGCTCGTGAAGAAATCCTACCGATCGCAGACTTTACAATGCAATCGTAATCGCCGACATCGGACAAACTGACGTTATAAATAGTGAGTTCCCCTCCATCAATTTGGATACGTTTATCGGCAAAAGGGTCAGCGGCTTCCCTCATGCGAATACCGTTATGATTCCAAAGATATGCTGTATCTAAAGCAGGATCAATTTCTGCGTTGCAATGCAAGAAAACGACTTCTCCAACATGTGTAGAGAGCCTAGGCGGTAATCTTGCCAGGAATCTAGGCGCTCTTAGGACGAGAAGCCGCCCTTTACTTTCATCTGTACCATATTGATTTTTTGCCACGCAAGTGTAAACACCTTCATCATCCCTGGAAATTTGTCGTATTATGAGGTTTCCATTTTCTGTTATGAACCTTTTGCCTCCGGCTCCAATAACAATGTTATCTTTTTTCCAAGTAAATGTTGGTTTTGGAGCAGCTTCCGGATTACATCGCAAAGTGACGTTGCCACCCTCGGCGCCATACGTCTCTGATTCCAAAGGTCGTTTTTTGAATGATGGTTTTAATGACAATACTCGCAACTGTCCTGTAGAATATCTAGCTCTAAGCTGATTCTTTGCTTCACATTGATACATGCCTGGATCTCTACTAGGATCTAAGTATTTCATGATCAGTACATTATCTTGAATAACATAGCGATCTCTGTCTTCAGGTTCCAAAGTATCCATAGATAGTTTTTTTCCATTTTTCCACCAAGTGTAGTTCACATCAGGTATACCAAAAGCTTCACAATTCCAATGTAACTCTCCTTTGTTATCTACATGTTTATCAGCCAGTGGAATGGTAAAATTAGGTTCAGCCTGTACCTTTAAGAAGACACTATTGGAAATTCGAGCCCTGTCATTTTTAACATCGCACAAATATTCACCTTCATCTTCTACCCCAACATTGGGTATTGTTAAGACTCTATCAAAATTACTAAGTCGAGCTTTCCTTGGAATGCTACCAAATTTTCTTGTCCAGTTATATGATGGCACCGGGTATCCAAATGAGAAACATTCAAGTCTTACTTCTAGTCCAACAGCAGGAGCATCCGGAAAAACTTTAGGGAAATTTGTAGGGAACTTTAACTGTTGGTAATCAGAGTGAGGGTAAACAGAAAGTGTAAAGAATGGCCCATTTCTTCCAGCATCTGATACTTTGCTCATGACATTGCAACTATAATTACCTCTATCAATAGTCTCTAAAGCAGAAAAATAGAGACCACCATCATATGAAACAAACACTCGTTTATCTTCCTCTACTAAGTTCGGGAAATAGTTTCTAGCCCACAAGAAGTTGACTGCTGGATAATAAGATGGAGGATCACAGTATATTACCTTCCCCCAATACTGCTTTCCACTGTCCATTGATCGTTTCTGATTAAACTCCCTTATAAAACCAAAAGACAATCTTATAGATTCTGATCGAATAGTACCAAATTTGTTGGCTGCTGTACAATGGTATTTAGCATTGTCTTTATCAGCATCTGGATTATAAATCATTAGTGTACCACCACTTATTATAAACCTAGTGTCCGATAAAGGATCTATTTCTGTAAACACTGGAGTATCAACCTGATAGTCCTCACGGAACCATTTGTAGACAGGAGCAGGATATCCTCCAGCAAGACATGTCAACTGAACATAATGATTTCTGAGTGGATCATAAATTGTATCCACTGGTTCTTTAATAAAATAGGGGCCTCTGGGTATTCTTTCAGGGTCATATGTGTCTAAACCATAAGTAAAAGATCTCTTTTCCTCAATTAAGTAACGAAGTCTTTGAACTTGCCCTTCACATATAAAGTGGTAATAGTGGACACCTTCAACAGGTGCTAGGCCCCATCGACCATCCTTATGAGAAAATCTGTATATAAGGTAGTCTTTTGGTAACAAATTATAACTATTATAATATAGCTCTTGGTCATTAAAGAATGCATTCTCTAGACCCGATAGCTGAGATCCGTCTGCTTCATTTACCCAGTAACCTGGAGTTTGCTGATGAGCTCCAATATACCAAGATCCTTTCTGTGGGTCAAGTTTCATCAAGCTTGTTATGATAAATCCATGTTCCTCAGGGCTATTAATGGCAGCTAAATCTGCTTCAAATGCTTGACATATCTTCCTTGCCTCGTTGCGGGGACGGTCAGGAGACTTGGTGAAACGATAACAAGACTCTCTGTACCTCACCCAGTTGGACGGACATCGGAACCTTTCTTCATAGTCCAAATTAGCGTAATATGTAGCAGTGTTCTGTGGGTCCACTTCGTTATCATTGTCGTTGTATGGATCGGAACTGAATCCTTCTTGATAAAAATTGCTCTGAACCTGTTGATTGTTGTAGTCGTTGTTTACGGGTATCGCTCCGTACGGGATCTGGGAATTCGGACGATAACTACCATTCTGATTATCCTTGGGGTTAGGGTTGTTGAAGGAATTCAAATTACTATCCCAGCCTTGGCTATAAACACAACTTGCTGTTGCGAGAAGCAATAACGTATTTTTCATTTTGTAAGTTTATCAAAGCACCATTTTAAGAAACAATTCACTGTACTATAAAGGGTTTTACAATTTTTAGTAAACGTTTGAGTTCAAAATTAAACTGGGATTCCTTAGAATCTAAGAAATTTAAAAATTAAAATCTTTTCCACAACAACGCTTTGGATTTATTCATTCATTCTTGACCGGCCCGGCCCCGCCCCACTCCCAATCATAAACAAGTCAATGTCAAGCAAACTGTAATTGAATGATTCATTCATTGTCGGTTGAATCGATTTATAATCGATTAACTATTATTATATTAACTATTAAGTATCTGCAATAATCTTTGAGTATTTAGCGAAATTAACATGCTGAAACAATATCATGATAGCAACGGTTGAATTCCAGAAAATTAAATGCGTGTGTGCATATTTTCAAAAAATATTAATTTCATTATGATACTAGCAATTTACGTTGAAATTATTTTTTTAAAATTTTATGTGAGTTATTTCACCAATATTTTATTCAATAATCGGTAAATTCGCCCTTATTTAACCCCCTAGAATAACTTTGCAAATGTCAACTAGATTCACGTCTAGATGGCGCTGCTTTATATTTGTAGGTACATACACATATACTTAAATATTTGAAATAAATCTTAAGGTGTAAAACGGAAGGGGGCAAAGTGTAGGTACGAAACCGTTACCCAAGTAATGTTACGACTAATAAACTACAATTACCTGAAATTTAATTTATCACAAGACAAAAACACAATTTGTATTACAATTAATTTGTATTCCTTAATAACTGAATATAATTAAAAACACGTTTATCGGCTCATATCAATCTCCATACTATCGGTAAACTTAAGTTTAATAGTAATAGTACTAGGTGTTGTTACATCTGCAACCAAAATGTCAGCTCCATTGAAAAGGCCCAATTCTGTAATTTTCTTCTTCAAATTGTCTCTGGTCCTTTCCTCAATGCTCTTTAATGATGACATGTACAATGTTTTATTGCGTCCATTTATTATAGTTGTAATACCTGTAAATACCCCAAAATGGTCATGTTTAATACTTAATAACTTTATAAGGACCTCTGTGGTGCAGCTGTATGTATATCTAACTGTTAAGTGGAAGATCCGAGTTTTGAATCCTGACTCAGGACAATTTATGAAAAAATATTTAAAATTAGTTTGTGTCTACTAGTCCATTGCATGGTGCTGTTACACTTATGTGTACTGTGTTTACTTTAGGGCTAAACAATTAAGTAAAATAGGCTGGCTAATAATTAATATTATTCAATACACAGAGGTACCTATATAAATATCACATTTATTTATTATTATTTAAGGATGAAGTTTAAACTAAACCCTACTTAACATACAACTTATAAACTTTACCTGGACTTTTCATTAAATATGCTTCATCTTCACACAGTTTGTCATATATTTTCTGTAAAGTAGCATCAGACTGCAACTCCATTATTTTTGTTGTGTTGCTACATGCTACACAATCAGAACGCTTTTCAGCACTGAATGTATAAGTATAGACACCATCCGCCATATTTAAAACCATATAATTGTTCATATTAGCACAGCATGATGTTGCTAATTTAAAAACCTAAATGGGAAATTTTTAATAGATAAATTAAAAGTTTTTGCAATATTAATAATTTGGTTTATCTTATCCCTAATAAATTGAAATACCCACCTCAGTTGCACAGCTAGCCGCAATAGCAGCATTGGTACTAGCCACGGCAGGGATTATGTTCTTTAACACTCCTTGAGTAAGTCTATATGTTACGTTGGCTATCCCAAACTTCATGGCCCTCTCCTGGGCTTTCTCCCACACCCATGCTACATGTTGTGGGTCATCACCATCTAAAGGTGTAGAGTTGCCCCAAGGGTTCTCTTTGGCCCATTGAATTACCTTCACATATTCAATACAGTGTTCTGGCAATCTGTAATAGTACAATTTTCAGTCAGTTAAGATGATGATTCTTTAGAAAGTATTTTAATATAAGAAAATTAATTTTAACTCATAATTTTTACCTGGGGGTATTAGCTATAGTACACAATGGAAAAGTTTTCTGTGGAGGGTACAAGTCCAGAGTACACTCAATACATGCACTCATGCCTGGGAGAATAACACGAGCATTTCCTTTAAAGCCTTCAGTTCCCCCATCAACTAAAGGTATAACACTACTTTGATCCAAACTTCCTGAAAGATCAGATAACTATGTAAAAGATAAAGCAGAAGAAGGTACAATATTTCCTCCAACCATTAAAATAACATATAAGTATTTTCTTAGTATGTTGAAACCTACTGTCATCATTGTACTGTAATAGAGACATGAGCATGCCATTGAGCCATCTTCTTGCAACTATTGAATCCAATCCACACACTACTATGTGAAATTGTCTATAGAACCCATCATCAAAGTCTTGTATAGGGCAATGATGGGCTATAGCTTCACAGCCTGGAATCCTAAAGTAGGAATTAACAGTTTTGTCATTTAATGATCATGATAAGTTATTACTTAGTTAATTTTTATTATAAAAACCAACCTTTTGTTAACAAACTCCACAGCACACTTAGCTTTTGATGAACCAATATCATTCTTACGAAAAAGGAACTGTCTGTTTAAGTTAGATAACTCAATGGTATCCATATCAACTATGTGAATTTTTTTAAAACCCATTAGAGCTAAGTCTTTTAGCAATTCGCAACCGAGCCCTCCAGCTCCAACAATAAGAACTTTGCAGGAATTCATTATAAAATCTAGAATTTCCGCAGACGGTTCAAAATCAGGGTGGCAAAAGGGACCCGATCTCTCAAGTAGTTTTCTTAAATTTTGCCATCTTCTTTGTTGGTAGTCGTGGGTTTCGGTTTCTCCAGAGCCAGCCATTACTTCAGGTAATAATTAAAATTGTGTATATATAACAACTGACACGAATTCCTAATTAGTTACCAGCTAAATGTTAATGTCCAGGAACCAGCAGTTATTTCATGTCATTGCAATATTCCCGAAATTATTGTAGAAACACTACTCAAGAAATAATACTTGCAAATTCTATTTTTTTTTTTTTTTTTTTTTTTTATTATCGTTTTTACAGGCCTGGATTCTAGTCCTTTAAGCCTTTTCTTGAATCTTCTTGTTTCTTTTATAATGTTTCAAAGGTGTTTATAATATATTCTCGAATTTTCTTTTTTCTTTTATAATGTTTCAAAGGTGTTTATAATATATTTAAAAAGAGGAACATAACAATCTGTATTTTCTAACATAGTATTTAAGCGGCGGGAGTCTTCATTTTGCAGAAATTCACCAACTTCACTTGCAAGGATTAATCGTTGTATTGAGAAATGGCAACAATCAAATATCAGATGGTTAATGTCACAATTGTCATGGTTGCAATATTTACATTTTGCTTCTTTTACGATTTTCAACCGTGCCAGATGTCCAGGCGTTGAATGGTGTCCAAATCTGAGCCGACAAATTATAGATATAAAATGTCTGGAGGCGTTCTTGAAATTCTTATGCGCATACCATGGCTTAACAGGTAAGTCCCTTTGAATTGACCCATACCAGATTCCCTTGTTTTCAAGGTCTTTCTTCCACATTTCTTTCCATAGCTGTTTCACGTGTTTCTTGATGAGGTCGTAATAGTCAGAAAAAGGCACCTTTACTTTACAACTCAAATCAGTTTCATTTATGCCAGCATAAGCTATATGGTCAACTACTTCATTACCAGTAATATTACTGTGGGAAGGAATCCACCTCAAAACAATTTCAAAATCTAACATTTTATAGTAATAAATCAATTCTCTTATCATATATACAATGTAATTTAACTTAAAAATTATTTGTGGATTTGACAAACTTTGAATCAAACTTAGTGAATCAGAAAATATGATGAATTTTTTGAATTTTTTAACCTGTTTAATGTATCGCAAAGCTTGTAAAAGCGCAAAAGCCTCAGCAGTAAAAATTGAACAGTTAATGTCTAAATTAAAACTTTCTTGATGTTTAGTTTTGGGATCATATATAGCACTTCTAACATGTTGCTTTGTTTTACTACCATCAGTGTATAGTCTATAGTGTTCCAAATTGTTGTCAATATATTCAAGAAAATCTTTATTACTATGGATATTTCTTTCAATAGAGGTCTTAATTTCTATTATTTTGCTATCATAGGTACCAGAATAGCAAGGCCAATGGTTGAAATTATTATAAATATTTTTAAAGGTATTATAGGTGAAGTTAAGAATGTCTTGGATGGTTGGAGAAATACCTAACAATAATTGTGATCCATTAGTTAACTCATTCAATGGGGAAGTGACAGAACATATAATTTTATTAATAACAAATTCATTTTTTGCAGTGATTAATTTCAAACAGTATCTTTGGGCTAGTTCTATTCTTCTTATTATTAGAGGCATTATATTAGTTTCCACTTCCATAGCTCTAATGGGAGTAGAACATATTGCTCCAGAAATTATTCTAAGAGCTTTGTTTTGAATTTTGTCTAGTTTATCCAGGTGATGGTTATTATTTATGTAGGCAAGATAACTGTAATCAAAATGAGATCTTACTAAAGCCTTGTACAAAATACTAAGTACAATGGGATCTGCTCCCCAGGATATTCCTGCTAAACATCTCATTATATTAAGTTTTTTTAAAGCATTTTCTGATATATGATTAATATGCATTAGAAAGGACAATTTATTATCAATGATGATTCCAAGAAACTTGTGATGTTGAACTTCTTTAATAGGATGATTGTTGTATTGAATATTGAAATAGGAATGATAATTGCTGATAACTAATACTGAACTTTTTTGTGGGTTGATGTCTAGCTTTAATAAGTTTTTATAATAATGATGCAAACTGCTCAGAGCACTGTTAACAAGAACTTTAGCCATGTCTAAATTTTTATTTACACTATATACAACAATATCATCCGCAAATTGAAGTATATTTACACCATTAGAATTTACATATTTTAATATTTGACTGGTATATAAACTGTACAGCAACGGAGATAGAATGCTTCCTTGCATTGTACCTTTAGATACATTTTTAGGTCCATGTAAAATGTTATTAAACTTAATATATAATGTCCTATTAGAAAGGAAATTGTAAATCCACTGACATATTTTACCAGGAAAATTTAATTCAATCAAGACTTTTACTAATATAGAGGGTTCAATATTATCGAAAGCACCTTGTACATCTAAAAAGGAGCATACAGCACTTAAATTTGAATTTTGTGCATGTTTCAGGTCACAAATCAATGATAGAAAACTGTCGCTACAGCTTCTACCTCGGCGAAAACCAAATTGAACTGGAGGAATTATGTTCTGTGATTCTACATAAAAATCTAATCTTAGCTTCACCATACCTTCAAAAAGTTTGCCCATGCAAGAAGATAGAGATATTGGACGATAAGAGTTAGCATCATCTGGTGCCTTATTTGGTTTTAACACTGGAATTACGCATTGGGTATTCCAGCTTTCAGGAATGATATTATGAAGCCATAGATTGTTGAATATATCAAGAAGAATCTGTTGTCCGGAAGTGTGCATTTTTTTAATTAGTATATAAGGTAAATCATCAAGGCCTGGCATAGTATCTTTCCTAGATTTAAGACATATATTGAACTCACTCCATGTAAATGGTCTTAATAAACTGCAAGATGTATTTAATTGATTATTAGAGTCAAATAAACTTTGTAAATCAACTGCAGAATCATTACAACCTACTTTACTTAATTTTGATATAAAAGGTTCAATGAAACTATCATTTTTAGAGTGTGGTTTTGAGAATGAGCCACTAAATCTTTTGACATGGTTCCAAATAACTGTTGCAGGAGTTAATCTGTTAAAAGATTCACATAGATTTCTCCAACTATTTTTCTTTTCTTCCAGTATAACTTTCTTTTTAAAGGCAATCATCTTTTTATAATTAATAAAATTTTCTATAGTGGGTGACTGTCTATATAATTTCAAACACTTGTAAGCCTGTGTAACAGCTTCTTTACATTTATCGTTCCACCAGGGAACAGGTTGTTTACTTTTAAATGCAGTTGATTTAGAAAGTTTTGGTATACATTCATCTTTTAGATGAACAAGCCTATCACAAAAGGAATTGTAAGCTGAAATAGGGTTATTATTGTCAATTACTATGTCATCAAATGCTGTTTTACTAAGATTATAATATTGGATCCAATTAGCTCTTTTGTATATATATTTATCAAAAGGAATATTAAACTGATACTGTATGACATTGAGATTTATATAAGTAAAAGTTGGAAAATGATCACTACCTAAGGGGTCATCATGTACTTTCCATTCACAGAAAGGCCCTAACATAGGACTAACAAATGTAACATCTATTGCAGATTGACTATGGTTTAGTTGAAAGGGAAATGTTGTGGGACTACCATCATTTAAAATATACATATTTTCATTCTCTATAATTTCATATAGTTCATTTCCTCTGGGTTTTGTTGTAGAGCAACCAAAAGCTACATGATGTGCATTAAAGTCACCTGATATTACAACTGGTTTTGGTAGTGTGTTAATTAGGTTTCTAAGAATATTAGATCTAAAATTAGTACTAGATGGAGGACAGTAGACACACAGTAGTGAAATAGGACCCTTGGAGGTAACAATAGATACTGCAACATTTTGAATGTCTTGATAAAATCTGGTGGGAATTAATTTATGTTTAATATTATTTTTAATAATGATGGCAACACCACCCTGTGAGTTTTCCGAACTTTTACTATAAATATTAAAACCTTTTATATTTAGATTAGAATTATTTTTAAGAAATGTTTCATTGAGCAAACATATATCAATATTTTTTGTGTGCAAAAAGTCTGTCAAAACTGGATATTTATCTTTAGTTAAACCATGAATATTAAATTGTACAATTCTTAATTGAGTATATGTATTGTAGTTGTTACTATCCATTAAGGTTTTTAACTAATTTATCTTTTATAAGAGCATGTGTAATTTGTACATCATCTGTTTTATTACCCAATTCTACTAGTGTCTTAACTAAAGCGCCTATAATAGCCTTATTATTAATTAAATCAGTGATATGATAATCTTTATGAATATTTTGTTGAACATCACCCTTGTTTTTATTTTCATTCAAAATGACTGGACTAGAGTTAGAGTTATTTACATTAGTTCTTTTATATTGTTTCACTAGAGGTGGAAAATCAGCCAGGGATTTTGTATTTACTACAGCTGAATAAGAAATTTTTGATTTTTTTTCATTAATCTTTTTTAATTTAATAGGACAAGCCCTAGAGATAGCCAAATGAGGACCATTACAATTAATGCAGCATATTTCTTTAGGATTTTCACATTCCTTGTAGTTATGGTCACCTGAGCAAATTGAACATTTTTGTTTATTATTGCAAATCTTGGCTGAATGGTTAAATTTTAGGCATTTGAAACATTGTTGTAAAGGTGGGACATATTCGAATACTTTGTAAGAGAATAAATCATATTGGACGGTGTCGGGTAAAGTGTTTGTTAAAAAGGTGAGGCTGACTGTCTGTAAAGGTATTTTTTCCCCTCCTACTTTCTTAGTGAATCTTCGTACTGCGATAACTTCATATTGCGATGAGAGTTTGTAGTATAAATCCATAGTAGAAATATCAGTAGGGACAAACCTTATGATACCGGTACACTCAATTTGTTTAGCTGGTATGAAAGCCTTAATATGGTTGGCTTCTAGGAATGTAGTATTTAATATAAAATTATTGGCAGTAATGGCTTGCTTGAAGAAGATAGCTATTTTGTTAGCATTAATTCTAGTTACGCTTGTTACGCCTTTGACATCTTTCGAGAATAACTTGTTGAAATATATTGGGCTTTTGTTACCCAGTTTTTCACCATTTGTACTTTGTATGAATACTTTATATTCGTTTACTGACCCATTTTCAGGGAAAAGTCTAATGTAGTTAGGTTTAATAAATGGTTTTATATTACCATCGCTCCCGCCGCTGTTGCTGGTATTTACCGCTCTGAAACTCCTCTTACGAGGGGGTTGATCTGGAGGCCCCGGATCTTCGCCGGCCTCCATTTCGCCGTTTTGAAACACTTTTTAATCAAACTATTGGTATTTATTATTTTTCACTTAAAAAGGAGAAAAATTGCGTCCACTTATTTGAATGGTTCCCGCCAGAATCCGAAATAATCTTGCAAATTCTATTGAATGAATGAATGGACGACCGGTCGCTCGCCGGCACCTACAAATATGACAATTGACATTGATAGGTTGCTTGTGGGTTTTGTAATTCGTTTTAATATTTTATTTAATAAGCAAGGAATATGCTAATATACTTTTCTATCAAGGAGAACTGTAAATAATGTTGTTTGCTTTCCGAATTTGTTATATCCATACATAAAAACAAAAAAATATATTATTCGTTCTATTTTATTCCATTTCCTATCCCCCCTTAAAAATTAACTGAAAGAGGATATTTCTTGAGAGAGCCTTTTTCCGCCATCTCCAAGACACCTTTAAATAAACCTGTTAAAAAGATATTGATATTAATTTTATCATGTAACGTATATTTTACTGCACAAAGTTATACTTATTATTCTCAAAATAGGAACCTATGAACTTAGGAGTTGTTAGAGCTTTGTGAGCGAATGAGTGAGGTATCATAATTATTTCAAGGACACCGCCGTTTTTTGAAAGTAAATACATTTATTTACTATGTAAAAGGGATATTTATTTTGTATTAATTAATTTATTAGTATTTAACACACTTCCGATAAAATATTCGTTTTTATTGACCTATATTTTTTGTGTTTACAAAAAGGTTGCCAGTACGTACTCAACGATGGAACGTGTTATTTTTTTTTTCTGGCATTTTATCATTTGTTGAAAATGGAGGCGTGAGGAGTTGCATTTGTCGCAAATCTAGGATTTTCAAGTTCCTGATATCAACGATTACCAGGTATTTAGAACTTTAAATAAGCTTGCTTTGCTGTTTTGGTAGCTTTAAATTAATGAAACATTCATTCGAAAAGTGTTATACGTTCAGACTAATTCAAAATTTGAGGGAGAGACTACGAAGGTTTCTTGTAGGTATAACTTGCGATTTGCACCATGCTTGTTCTAAGTAATGTTTATAACATAACCATGCCGTGTTTCAGATGTTAAACACTTAACAGTGATGAATATTTGATAGAGTTGTTTTAGATTTCTTTTTATTGTTTATCTAAGGATTGTCAATTTAGTTGGTCAGGTTTATGCCAAACTGAGACAGTCAATCATTCATCACGTAATTACGTACTTGTTCTAAATTAAACTTATAATGGAAAATGTAGGTAGATCAAGAAGTTATTATATACTTAAACATTCTACTTGAGGTTTATTGTTATGAAACACCAAATTAGTAGTATATTTGTGCTTGACTCTAAATAAAAATGGTTTCTTTTTTAGATGACAACATGGCAAGTTATAAAATGAATCCAAAAGGAAAGACTAAAGATGATAAGGGAAAAGTAATCAAGGGTTCAATAACAACACCTAATGAAGACAGTGAAGAGCTTGATTTAGCTATTCTCAGAAAACCCATACAAACAAGTGTGACAGGGTTTGCTCAAGCAAGGAAAATATTTGACTTAGCCACTGAAGAAGTAAGTGTATTGTATAAACATATATTCTTTAGTTAGCATTATATTTAAATCCATATATTTTGTATAGAATCCTAATGTTTTTGTTCTTTTGATCTGAGTGGATGTTTTTTTTTAGTTTATTTGGAATTTAAAATAGTTAGCATTTAAGTTAGTTACACATGTGAAAAAGCTAATTAAAAGTTTCCACTGGTTAATATCTAGTACATTTAAAACAATGCTGCTTGGCAGTACAGAGTAAACAGTAATTTAGGTAGGTATAACAGAATAAAATTCAACAGTTTGTGGTATGAATTTTGAAGATTCATTACATAATCATACCCATAAACTTTACAGATTTAAATAAATAGAACATTTTACAATGGTTAATATATTTATTATTGTTACAGCTCAAAGATCTACTGTCTAATGAGTGTGACATATTGTATGAGTGCAAAGTGTGCCGTAACATATTCCGAAGTCTGGCTAACTTCATTTCGCATAAAAGAGTTTATTGCAAGGAAAAATTTAACTCTTCAACACATGGACACTTTATTGCCTCATGTTCTATGGTTTGTATTTACGATATTTCATGCAATATATATTAGCTTATAACAATTTTTCTAAACAATTACAAGTTAGCCAAATTTATTACTGAATTAAATCTCATATTATTGACAGGCCACAGAGTTACAACAGATTAAAATTCTTGAAGAAGCTTATCAAGATTCAAACAAACAAATTGATCAAGGAAAAGAGGATGACCAAGATATTGATCGCATTCCACTTACTAAGGACTTGTCTGCGATTGTTGAGAAAATAACTAAAAATAAAGAAATAACTATCAACAATACTGAAAATCAGCAAGTTGTTTTAAGAAGTATACCTGCCTGCAGGGTAGCCATGTTTCAAAATGTAAAATTTCAAGAAGATAGTCAGGATAACATGCAGGCTGAGGTAAGCTTATTATAAAAAATATTATGATCAATAATCTACTCTTTGTAAACTGCCTTTTATTTTTAACTTCATTGTGTACTAGTGGCCGCCCGCGACTCCGTTCGCGTGGAAGTCGGTTTCCCGTGGGAATGAGATGTTTTCCCGCGGTAAAAAGTATCCTATGTGTTATTCTGATGTATAACCTATATATTACTGCAAAGTTTCATCCAAATCCATCCAGTAGTTTTTAAGTGAAAGAGTTACAAACATCCATCCATCCATCCATACATCCTCACAAACTTTCACATTTATAATATTAGTAGTTTATATTGTAAAGCTTTTCTATCAACAGATGATATTTAATTAGTAAAATGATGATATTTAATCAGCTAATTGTGAGTTTGGATATTAGACCTTTGTTTTACCAAAACCATTTTTAAGATTATTTCACTTGCCGAGCTTTATTAGGGTGTGACATAAGTTACTTTCATTTAGGAAAAAAATATTTTCTCTAAAGTAAAGGCGGACTGGTATCTTTATTGAATGCTGATATTATTGTAAATTCAGTTTTATATGATGCTAAAACATATGACATTGTTCCTTTTTGTCAGTGATTGAAAATTCAGTAGGTAGGTGCCTTCTTTCTTTATTTTTAATAATTTTATTATTTTGACAGGTTAGCGAGCTCAATGAAATCTTGTCGCGAGACAAAGCGATTCTACAGGAAGATGGTAGCTTCAAGATCCAGAGTTCTGAGGATCTTCCTCCACTGCCAGAGAGTGTCATCCAGATAAGTGATGATGATGATGGAGATGAACATCCTAAGTGCAAGATATGTAAGTATCAATTATAAGTAGTCTTATATGTGCAATATAGTTATATTAGCTTACCAAAACCAAACATTAGGTACTTATCTACTTTGTGTGCACTGTGGACCCACCTCACCAGGGTGACATAGGTGTTAAAATATTTAAATTGTAAAAAAATAGTTTAAACTGTAGAAACGAACTTCTGATGGAAAACTTATTAAAGGAATCATTTGCGTGTTTGTTAATCAAAACTATGTACCTACTGTTTTCAGGCAAACAAAAGTTCTCAACTATAAAAACACTCAAGTTCCATATGAAGTACAAGCACCTTGAGAGCAGACTTGTCTATCCTTGTCCGGACTGTCTGGAGATATTCTCTACTTCCTGGAGTGTTTACCGACATTTATTTAAGGTTCATAGGTAAGTGGATTTAGTAGGTAATGAGAAAACTTATGTCTAATATTTCTAAATCAGAAGTTGGCATGTTTTGTCAACCATTATATACCATATTATTCATTGAATGTATTTTCCAATATTAGAAAATAATTATACTAAGCTTAGGTACTACATAATCTTTGTCATTTTTTTGCAGAAAAACAGCAGCACAAATAAGAAGACTTCGCGAATCCATTCAGGCGAAGGCCTTCAAGTTAAACAACCCGCCAGCTTTCTATGAAAAACGCAAAAACAACAACACGAAGACGGCCGCCATTCAGAAGATAACAGAAGAGGAACGGCTTGAACAAGAAAACCAGGTGGGAAGTTACAACAATACCTCAAACATATTCATAATACGTTTTTCTGTATTTTTACTTTAGGCACGTGCCTCACAAGTTACATGCGCCGGTTGGTGATTGGTAAATTTTGTTATTTCAGGCATGGATGGACAACATGGAAGGTGACAGTGAGATTCCTCGATGCGGAGGATGTGGCAGAACATTCGAGAGACGAGCCGCTCTAGCTGCCCACACTAATACCTGCCAACCAAGATCAAGAGCACTGGCCAGGAAACCAGAAACTAAGAAAATAGAAATACAAATACGAAAAGACTACAACAAACCACCCAAGAAAACAGACAAAGCAGAAGAAACACAAAAAACTAACAAAACAACAGCTACTAACCCACTAGAAGAAGCAGTCATGGCCGTCGATATTATTGCTGTTGATAAATCAGAAATAGCAAACTCTACATCACCTGAAAAACGTCAGGAAAACTCCCTTGAAGATATTGTGCCTTCAATCAAACTACCATTCGCTCAGCAGGAAGAGAAAAGCAACATGACCGCTTTGAAACAAAAAATGACAAAAGATATTAACTTGGAAGATCTTATGTGCAAAATTTGCAACAGTAAATCAAACAACGTCCAAAAACTTTACGACCACATGGCCGATCACTATAAATGGCTGCGCTACGCTTGCAAGCTTTGCAACTTTAAACACTATACATATGAAAGACTTCCCCAACATGTAAAGGAAGTTCACAAATTGAGAGGCGATTCAGATTTTTACTTCAGCACAGTTAAAGCTCTGGATGGAAGTGACGCGGCAGAACTAGCCGAGGCTTCTGAAGATCAAAACGATGATAACGATAGTCCAGATTCGAGGCGTCCCAGTAGATGTAGCAGTGACTCCAGTCGACTTTCTGATGATAGCTCGTCCAGCTGTGCAAGAACAGAATTAGCCACAAGAAAACGAAAACAAGTCCCATTAAAAAATGTCCAGAAGAAAAGAAAAGAAAATGGTAGGTTGTCATTGCATGCATATTCAAATGACAAAATGTATGAATGTTAAAGTTGACAGTATTTTAATTAATTTCTTTTTTTACAGATGAAGATGAACAAAGCAGAGATGGATTAGACAATGGAGAAACTGATCCTAATTTAAGCAGATTTGATGAAAATTCATCCGATTTAGAAGATGTTGAAGAAAAATTAACAAAAAGAATGGATGAGCGAAGAAAATCTATGCCAATCAGAAGACCCATCCGCAATAAAACTAAACGGAAGAACGAGGACTTCGAATATGATTTATCTAATTTACTTAAAATGGAAGCACAGGGATACACAGCATATACAAGTAACAAAGTTCCACAAACTAAAAAAGAGAAGAAAGAAAAGGACAAAGTTGAAATCGGTGTTGATTATCAACGACTGTTGAGGGAATGTTGTGGCGCTTTAGCATCGTTATCAAGAAAAACTGTACTGAGATGCCAAGCACATATGAAATCCACCTATTCTACAAAAGAACGATCTGGGGTATTTGCACGACCTATGATACCCAAAATACTTGCGAGAGGTGAAAAAGCATCACCTAAAAAAGAATCTGTTGAAGAACCAAAGGCAGACTCCCAACCAGTCAAAGAAACGGAAAATGAAGTAAAAACCGAAGAAAATGACACTCAGACGAATACACAAAGCCCCAAAGTAGCTCAATTGCATACTAATAAGATAACGATAGCTCGCAACTATCTTAAATGTCAGTTATCCAATGCTATAGCTGAAAAAACAATCGCAAATAACGATAACAAGCTGGAAGAAAAGTCCGATCAAAAACTAGTTGTTACATCAGGCCCAGATAAATCGAAAATACCAGCCATAGTACCTATTAAATTTCGTAAAGAAAGTTTAGAAGTTATGAAAAGTCCACTGATTAATAAAAACATCACTGAATTAAAGAAAGCTGGTATGAAGACTAAGATCCTCGTTATCAAACCCATAAATAGAAATAAAGATGTACAAATCAATTCAAATATGAAATTTCAGACAATTAAACTGAATAAATCACTTGAAGGTGCGAAAAATGAAAAAGTAGTAGTTTTGCAGGTGCCTAAAGTTGATTGCACCCCATCTGGAAATACAACTTCTACAGATAAAGTTAATATGTCTCAGACAACAAAACCTAATACAAGTATTCCAATAAATGGTGATAGCGATCCAGAAAAGGACTCTGTGGCAGATACACAACAACCTGAAAATACCTCCGTAATGGAAATTGATCTCAAGGACGCTAACAGTATTTCATTTGAAGACACTGCAACTGAAATTCAGAAAACATCTGTTCCTGATCAGAACGACAGCGAGATTTTATCGTTATGTGATGAACCTAATTCAAAAGACATAAACACACCCAATACGAGCAGTGATTCCGTAGAAATAGTTGAAGCTTCTGCATAGAAAACACTGCTGGCAATATTATTGTTACAAGTCTACTTTTAGTTACTATGAAAAGAGTCAGAAGTACCTAGGTATGATTTAGTTTTAATTGAGCTGTACAGTTATTTTAGTAGGTTAACCAATTAAAAAAAACTTTTTTATTTACGTTTTTTATTCAGTTATCAAGCCTTGATAGAGACGTCGTTTCTTACTTAGCGCATAGATAAAGTAGGTTTGAATCTAGAGAAAACAAGGCAGTATAACGTCATCTCGAGAGAGAGAAATCGCGTGGCACAGCTACTATGTATTTTATTTTTGCCCTAATCAAACGTTGAATCACTCTTCGCGAAAAATCCAATCAGTTCTATGTTAGTTCCAATCGACATGTTAGCGTTAATGGCTACCTACCTACATACTGTAGTAGGTAGGTACTGCTTTTATTTGAATTACTGCCTTACTTTAATTTTACCGCTATAAATGCTCAAATCGTCAAGTATTCTATCGTATGCGATAAAACGGCAAACGAGTTCGTATTTAAGAGCGTGTTAACTTAATACGTAGCTTATTAACAGCCGCTTACCGTGTAGCTGAATCACAGCGCTGAACTGGTATCCGACTACGACTAACGGCATAGTGCATATGAATGAAGGTCCGTAGCAGTAAAGTAGTATTCTAAGCTTTTTGATTTACCTACCATATATTTTAAGGTATTCTACCGTGTCTCATTGCAGTTCTTATGTTCATTTTAACCACCAGTGTATATTCCTGCCACCTATACTTTTAGGTTCTTGGCGGAATTTCTTATAGGTAAATATTAAACTCTACCTACATAAGCACAGTGCACAGACCTGCACTGCCACCGTCTAACCTAATCGTAGTATTTTGTATGAATAGGTCCATGGTGCAGACGGAAGCTAAGTAAAGGGAACTTAGTATGTAGGTTACCTTAATACCTGCCTACATTAATTTCCGCGAAAAGGTTCTATAATATAGGTAAGATATGTCTAATGATGTTAAATATTTTAAAACCTGTGGGGATGTTTCCCTACGGGACTGTCCTCTGCTTGCAAGTTTTAAATAGTTTCGTATTTTTTTGTAAGGACCATCACGATACTATAGGTACCACACAATAGATTAGAGGAAACCCTATTTACACCCAGACACGAGCCAATATAGAAAAAACATTTTTTTACTAAATTGACCCGACCCTTCCGCTTAACAGTCCGGTGTATATGTTACGGCTAATACCCGAAGTGCGGCTACACCTAGTTTTAGCCGGTTAGAAGTGTTTTTTATATGGAAAACTGTAAAAAAAAAATATACCTATGAATATAAAAACTGGCTTCAATCATGAGTCGACGAAACCCGCTACGCGGGACTCCTTTTTCTGGGTGGTATCAAAAAAGTAACCTAACTAACCTAACCTATTGATGTTCTAACCGGCTAAAACTAGGTGTAGCCGCACTTCGGGTATTAGCCGTAACATATATATTCATAGTAAGATAATTATTATTTGGATATCTTAGAGAAAAAGTAATTTTGAATACTAATGGACCTGAAATAAATCTATTTTAACACATCTAACTCATAATTTAATTTTCTTTGTTAACCCTTATACGCGCTTTTACAATTTAGTGAATGGATTGAATGATCGTTTTCGTTAAAAAGTAACTACTTACTTACTGATATTTTTTTATCATGTTTGAATGTTTAATAGGGACGTTTTTGTTTACCGTTGACTTCATTCATCGAATCCAATATTCCTGAGCCAAAATCATAAAAAAAACAAAATATTTTTATAACTAACTTTATTACGATTTATCAATTACATGATATCCTTCCATTCAATTTACCATTTACGACTTAGCGAGAGTTTCGGCCTTAGCAACAACTTCTTCAATGGGGCCAACCATGTAGAACGCCACTTCTGGCAGATGATCGTACTCGCCCTGCAGGATCTGGGAGAATCCCTTGATTGTCTCTTCTAATGGCACCAACTTTCCAGCGTGTCCAGTGAAGACCTCGGCAACCTGGAAAGGCTGTGACAGGAACCTCTGGATCTTGCGGGCACGGGCTACAGTCAGTTTGTCTTCCTCAGACAACTCGTCCATACCCAGGATAGCGATGATGTCCTGAAGAGACTTGTAGTCCTGCAAGATCTTTTGCACGCCACGGGCGATATTGTAGTGTTCAGCTCCGATAATGTTGGGGTCCATGATACGAGAGGTCGAGTCGAGAGGGTCCACAGCAGGGTAGATACCAAGCTCGGCAATAGCACGCGACAGCACAGTGGTGGCGTCCAAGTGAGCGAAAGTGGTGGCCGGGGCAGGGTCAGTCAAGTCATCGGCTGGCACGTAGATAGCCTGCACACTGGTGATGGAGCCTTTCTTTGTTGTGGTAATACGTTCCTGCATAGTACCCATGTCAGTGGCCAGAGTTGGTTGGTAACCTACAGCAGATGGGATACGTCCCAGCAGAGCAGATACTTCAGAACCAGCCTGAGTGAAACGGAAAATGTTGTCAATGAAAAGCAGTACATCTTGACCCTCTACATCACGGAAGTATTCAGCAACAGTCAATCCAGTCAAAGCAACACGGGCACGCGCGCCGGGGGGCTCGTTCATCTGACCATATACCAAAGATACTTTGGAAGTCTTATCCTTGAGTGAAATGACTCCGGACTCAATCATTTCCATGTACAAATCGTTGCCCTCACGGGTACGCTCACCAACTCCAGCGAATACGGAATAACCACCATGGGCCTTAGCAACATTGTTAATAAGCTCCATAATAAGTACAGTCTTACCGACTCCGGCACCTCCAAATAGGCCAATCTTTCCTCCCTTTGCGTAAGGTGCCAACAGGTCTACAACTTTAATGCCGGTGACAAGGATTTCCTGTGTTACAGACATGTCCACGAACTCCGGAGCCTCGGCATGGATGGCGGCTCTTTTGTCGGTCGGGATGGGACCGCGCTCGTCGATGGGTTCGCCGATCACGTTGATGATGCGGCCAAGGGTCTCGGCGCCCACAGGGATACGAATGGGCGAGCCAGTATCAGTCACGGGTTGGCCGCGCACCAGACCCTCAGTACCGTCCATGGCAATGGTACGGACCGTGTTCTCTCCCAAGTGCTGCGCAACCTCAAGGACGAGGCGCGGCTCGCGGTTCCCTACTTCCAGCGCATTCAGAATGGGGGGTAGGGCATCGTCAAACTGCACATCTACGACGGCACCGATAACTGCCACAACCTTACCTCCCTTGTCGACCGCTTTTTCTGCATAATCTCTTTTGCTGTTGACTGATACAGCTGCTACCTTTGTGCACTCTGCAACCGCTTTTTCAGCTACTGTCTTCACGGCTAAAAAGCCACTTCCAACCCTACTTACAGCCCCCAACATTTTTGATGATTACGTGCACTTGGGTGAAAATTTAGATCCACCACAAAATTATGTAACCTAAAAGTCTATAGATTTTTTTTTTTTTTTTTTTTTTTTTTTAATATCGTTTTTACAGGCCTGGATAGTCTATAGACTAAATGAGTGAATGAAATGAATGAGTTTTATGGATATGATAATGATTACGGAGTGAATGACAAATCTCCTTCAATGGTTTTAGATAATAAATTTCAATGTGTATATTTAGGGTTAATTTAGGAACTAAAATTAATTTATTTGGTGTTAAGCTTCTTTTCAATAAAAAAGATTAATAAATAAACAATGACTAAAAAAACGTATAGACATATCTCTTTTTTTAAGTCTTGGTAATAATGCTTATTTTGTACAAATTTACATCATATTAATATTAAGTTTCATATTTCGAATTTTTGAATTATGTTGTTAGTAAATACGCAGTTATATCACATGAGTAAAGAAACTGAACAGAGACAAAGCTACATACGAATGCGCTGTGACAGGTACATCACTACAAGTGCAACGCGTGTGTGTGCGTGACCACTGGCCGCTTGTCACGTATGAGTCGAAACCGCTTCAAACTAGATCAGCCAGTGGTCAATCTCAGGGCGTGCAGGCGTGACGCGACGCTCGAACGTTGTGCGTGTTTTGTTTTTGTTTTCGAGTTTCTCACATAATACGTAGTAATACTTTTGTTTTAGTATTTAAAAAGTTTTGTAAATATGGTTGTACATTGTACTGTGTGCATGAATAATAATAGAAAGACTAAAAATATTTCTTATTTTAACTATCCCAAGGAGTCTACTAGGTAAGTTTGTACTTGAAACTTAATTTATATTTATAATTTTATTCAATTGTGCCAACCCTACCAAAATAGGTATAAATTTTGCTAGCTCTTTAGAAGCTTTGTCTCTGTTCAGTTTCTTTACTCATGTGGTTATATTAAGACTCTTTTTTTAGTACAATCGGTATCAATAAGCCGCCATGTTTATTTCAATATCAATTAAATTAACCACTTTTATCAAATGCCACGTCTACGACTTTCATTAGTCTTTGCACATGAACCATAGAAATGTCAATGTCAAATATAGGCTTTTCCGAAATTGCTCAAGAAAAAGGTTATGTTTTGGATTTGATCATTATATACGAATTAAAATGGAAAAATAACAAAAACTCGTGTTATATCAGGTCTTCGGATATCTTGAAAATTCTTCAAATAATGTTCCGCACTCGTAATCTTTGTCAGGTAATGCACAATATTTTGTAATATGAAATAGTTTTACTTCCCTTTTCTCCACACCTGAAATTCAAGAATACAAAATTTTGCAGGTTTTAAAAAGCAATAGATGCCTGATAAATGGACGACATGCCTTAACATATAATAACCAATTACCTTGGAGTTCAAGAACCTCAACTAGGTATCAAAGCACAATAGCTGTAGATGATGGGTATATTAAGAAATTCATGAATGCTATTGGATGGATGGATCAAAATCGTACAGTAAGTACTCGCGCCGAGCTTACCAATTATTATCAGTTTTAATTCATCAAAAAAAAAAAAACGCCAAAACATTGTGTAATATACCTAGTTTGATAAATATAAATATAAGAAAATGTTTACATCTGTTTCTATTAACTAAAGAGGGTGCTACATTGAAATTTAACACCCCAAATTAAAGTAAATTTAATAAAAAAGTTGATATCAAAATAAGTTTTGTGTGGCAGAAATCTATCTGATGATAAAATGAGAGGGTTCTGTAAAGGCTTAAATCTGATATCTAGGTTGTTATTATTGTTTTAATTTTAATACTAAAACTTTCGTAAAAAAAATTATTGTATAATAAGAAAATTAAATGTTTTTATTTTAACATTGACTTTCTGCCTTGCAGCGTTTAAAACTTACTGGATATTTTTTGTATGAAGGGATTCATATGAAAGTGTCATATGAAGATTGGTTTCACAATTTGGATTTACCTGACACCTTTGCTTCATGGTTTGTTGTCACCGAGCTTCATGTGTGGTTACTCATGGTACGCTACATGGCAGAAGATCTTGTTGTGTCAGGACCAGATAAATACAAATATAATAAAGGTGATGGCAATTTTGTAAGAAATTGTCTTGTGGAAGCACTGTGGGCAGATGTTGGAAATAGAATAAAACTTTTAGAGGTATGTCAACATTAAGTTAAAAATTAGAGAAAAATTTAAAGTAGTCCCTATTTATGTACTTTATGACACTTACTGATAAATAATATTTTGTTTGTATGTTTTTCAGGGAGCTAATCCTGTGATAGCAAGGAAGCAAGTCTCAGAGATGTCCGAGCAGTTCCAGGCTGCTTTAGTGGCATATGATGAGGGCCTGTACGATGACAAGATTATGGCAGCAGCAATATGGAGGCGGTTCTTTGCACTGTCTCCTGAAGTCAATGTTCAGCACATAGAGAGAATTATACATTTTATTAGGCATGAGGTATGTATTATATTCTGTGAATATGTTTTGTTTTAGTAGGGACCTTAAAAATTTATATATGTAGTTTAAAGAAGACATTACAAAATGTTTAAAATTAGAAAATATAGTGAAAGTTGACTTTAGACTTGAAACCTGCTTGGTGATAAAATTCAACCAGTTTCAAGACTACTTCGCAGGGATGCCATCCGATATGCGCAAATATGCGCTTTTTAAGTCAACAGCACCAATTTTCATAGTCTAGATTCACACAAACGATATCACATAGCAAGAATCGGCATTAATAATATCACGCATTTATGTGCGAGCGTTGTTCGTCTGAATCGGAACGAATCCAGAAATCAATTTCTAACAAGATTATGAAACTGTAATTTTTGTCAAGTTTCCATTTGACAATTTCATACATTTTTATTCTATTCACTCGCTAACACTTTTTTTTTCCGCCGGCTTTTTTCTCTCGGTCTACGGTTAGGTAAAGTCGAAGTTTGTAACATTGACGTTCATTAAGTATATGTTACAAATCTATGATGAATAAAAGAATTTTGATTTTGACACAAATATCACATGCCACTTTACTTGGGGTGCTGTTAACTGTTGTCACAATCGGACAGGAACGTGGAAGGTGTAAGCTGAGCTTTGCATTAGTGTGCGTGTATACAGATAGCGTTCGTGTGACGTCAGCCTTCAAGCGCGAAGCGTTCTTGTGCTTGGTTAAAATAAAACCGGTTCGTCTCGCTTTTTGTCTCCCCCCGCGTGCGCATCCTCCCCGCGCACCCTCCGCGCTTCACCCCGCGCTACTGATAGCATCGTTAAGTTTTCTTTAACTCTATCTTGTTATCATCATCATCATATCGGCCTTTTGGTGATCCAGTCTTGGATGTAGGCCTCTTCCCTCTTCTTCCATTCTTGGCGATCTTGCGCCCGACTCATCCAGTCTCGACCTCCGTGCCGTCGAATATCGTCCACCCAACGCTGTGGTGGTCTTCCGCGCCCTCTGGTGTCCGCTCTTGGCCTCCATTCCAGAACTCGTCTTGTCCAGCGACTCACAGGCATTCTTGCAATATGTCCAGCCCACGCCCACTTTTTTCTTGCTATGACATCCATGACGTCTCTAACTTTGGTCTTATTTCGGATCCAGTCGTTGCGCTTCCGGTCCCGCAAGGTGATTCCGAGCATTGTTCTCTCCATACCTCTCTGCGCGACTCGAAATTTTTCGGCTGACTTTTGAGTGAGAGTCATGGTTTCTGTACCGTAGGTGAGCACGGGCATGACACATTGTTCGAATACCTTTACCTTAAGACTCAGGGGTATTTTGCTTAAGAAGATTTGCTTGTTGGCGCCAAATGCCGCCCACGCCTGTGCTATCCGTCGTTCTACCTCCGCTTTCTGGTTCTCAAAACCTAACGTAACCTTATGTCCCAAATATATGTACTCAGCCACCATTTTTACTGGAAGCTGGTAGTTTGTGGCTTCTGGAATATTGGTCATAATTTTGGTTTTCCTGGTATTCATTTTAAGGCCGATCCTGGCTGATTCCACCCTTAAATCCTCTAGCATTGCCAACATATCTTCAACGCTCTCTGAGACCAGAACCAGGTCGTCAGCAAACCTCAGGTTGGTAAGTCGCTCACCATCAACCATCAGCCCTCTACCAGTCCACCGCATCTGTTGAAATATGCATTCTAGTGCTAGGGTAAAGAGCTTAGGTGATATTGTGTCTCCATGTCTGACGCCTCTCTCGAGGTTGAATTTGTCGGTCTTCTTATGCAGAGAGACACATGCGGTAGCATTCCGGTGAAGATTTCTGAGAATCTGTATGTACCTTTCATCGATACGGCATTTGACTAGGGCTTGTTCTATGAACCACCATTCTATAGAGTCAAACGCTTTTTCGTAATCGATAAATGCTAGAATGATTGGTTTTCTGTACTCGTTACATTTTTCAATGATTGTTTTGAGAGTTTGCAGATGGTCATTGGTGCTAAAGCCGGAACGGAACCCTGCCTGTTCTCTGGATTGGAAGAATTCCAATTTCCTATCCAATCTGTTCACTAGTACTCGAGAGAACAGCTTGTAGACATGTGACAGTAGGCTGATGGGTCTGTAATTTTCCAGTTTCTTGATATCCCCTTTTTTATGGATAAGGGTGATTACTGCGTTATGCCATGATGCGGGTACTCTGGTTTCCATGATGCACTTTGTAAACAAGATTGCCAGTACATCCCAAAGCACTTTATTGTTGGACTTGATCATTTCTGGCAGTACGCCATCTTCCCCTGGGGCTCTTCTGTTTTTAAGTTGCCGTATAGCTAACATAATTTCTTCTGGAATTACATCAGGGATTTCCTCAGAGCCTACATTTTGGATGGTTTGTCGGGTTTGCATTTGAATAGGCGGTATATCACTACGTGGTGTTTTGCTCTTATAAAGAGTTTCGTAGAAATTCTGAACTATTGTAAGTAGCTGTTCCTTGTTTGTGATTACTTCGCCATCGTTGCTCAGAAGTTTAAAGATATGTTTTCTGCTATCGTTGAGCTTCAGCCTTAGAACTCTTTGGCTACTGTTCTTTTCCAAGGCCTCTTGTATGAGACGTGTGTTGTAGTCCATCAGGTCCCTTCGAGTATGAGCACGGATTTGTTTTTGCAGGTTTGTCGGCTTGTATGGATGGGTTTAAATAAGAAGCCGGAATCTTGATTACGTATACGACAAATTTCATAGGAAATGAGATTGGCTCTAATACCTCGTGAATTACCTTAAAGAGAGCCCCCCCTTGCTTTACTGTCCCCCTTTAAGCAAAACCGTAGAGAGAGCACTCTTTACGGTCCTCCTTGGTGCAATACCGTAAAGAGAGCACCTTAATATTGCATCTCATTTCCTATGTCATCATAAATATATTTATTGTAAACTTAACTTAAGTACAAAGAAATTAACTAATTCTAACTTATGAACTACCTACCTACAGAAATTGAGAAACAACAAGGGAAATATTTATTTACAATAAAGACACTTAAACTAGTTATCCTACAGGTTCTTATACTCTTGGCTATCCACAAGTCCTTTGCTACAGAGTGAACTTCTTTGGTCCATCAACCTTAAAGTTTCCGTGGTAAGCTTAGGTGTTTTATCTGGTAAGAAGTTCGGGGAGATTTCGTCAAGGCTTCGAGTTAACGCTTCTGTCAGTCTATCGTTGATTTCATCTACGGTCATGTTGTTAAATTGTTCGTGATTTAGTGTTGTTTCAACTGTATGCTTGTAAAGGTCTTGGTTAGCTCTCAGTATTTTTAGTTTTGTGTCAGTTGCTAAGTGTTTTTTGACAACCAGGGTCTTCCGCTCTACTCTTAGCCTTGCGTATACACCAGCTCTCACCAGGCGATGGTCACTACCTGTTGTAAATTTATTTAGTACGTTGACATCCTGGACCATAGGTTTAGTGTCCGTAATGAAGTAGTCGTATTCATTTTTATGAACGCCATCAGGGTGCCTCCACGTCCACTTGCGTTGCTCCTGTTTTACGAAGAATGTGTTCATTGCATATAGGGAATTAGCCTGAAGAAAGTTAAGGAACATTTGCCCACGAGCATTTCTTATTCCGAGTTCAAAGTTTCCTATATTTGGTCTTAATTTTATTATTTAGGGTTCTCAGGTCTTCATAGAACTCTTCTACCGTTTCATCCGGGTGGTCTGATGTCGGGGCATACGCCTTAATAACTTTCAGCTTATACATTTTGTTGAGCTTTAGTACCATGTAGGCAAGACGGTCTGATATGCTATTTACTTCAACCACACGCTCTTTTAAGCTTGCAGTTGAACTTCTAGCCGGTCGTTCCGCTCCCTACGAGCTCCGCCCGACTAGTTACTGGCAGGCTGCTTCCCTCTGCCAGGGCAGCACTTATTTGATGGCGGTGCTTACTCGCCATGTCATAGGGTCGTCATCGGGACTCTTGTGTCTTTTCAAGGGGGTACCCACGCCACTGAATACCCCATCACTCCCTGATGACTCTACCGCCTCGGTCCGGGACTGCTTATTTCGGTTTCCCTTTATTCGCAGCTGTCCTGACTACTAACAGGACTGTTTCACTATCCGCCACCTGTGACCCGGTAGGTAGCTGAGGCTCGCCCCTACGATCTTGTTATAAATTTTTTGTATTCGATTTTCACAAAAATGGCTGCCAGCACAAGTAAAACTAAGGATATCTCACTCTTTGGTAGTAAATCTAAATACGGGTTGGCTTTTGTTTCCGCTTTGTTTTTTACGTTATCGATTTTGAAAATTATTTACTAATTTCATTCTGTTAGTTTTTTCCCTGTTTTTTGTAACAAAAAAAAATTTCTTACCTTCTAGTGACCACACACAGTAATCCAAAGCTCAGCTTACACCTCGCGGACTATTTATACTTGAATGCGAAAATTTCCAATTATTTTATAACTAGAAAGTATCGTAGAATATCGCTTTGTAATTTAGTCCATATAATTTTGTTCTACTGTTTCAGCTGGCCGCATTAGATAAAATACCAAAAGCTGATTTAATGTGGAAACCCGACATAGTTTGGTTAAGCCTGCTTAATCACTGACATGAAGGTAATTCGTCATAGATATGAATATTTATTAAGCTTTGTAAAGTGTTTTGAAATTATGTAATATATAGTGTAGAGTTAATTAATTACACAATAAAATGGATTTTGTTTAGTTATCTGTCTTACAATTATGCCTTATCGGAAATATAAATAATTAACACCTGGTAATTTTGTCACATACATATCGGAATAGAATGGCACTTTAGTAACAAATATTAAATCCTCTCCCCACTAAACTTATATAGTAAACATTGTACTTGAATAGGGGATATTCATGTTTTTTTTTCTTGCCTTAAATTAATAGTTTACAACATTATAACATAGAAAATAATATAAAAATCTTCAAAATACTCTAGATATTTTTAAAAACGAAATTTAAAACATTGAAAAAATAAGAGCAGTTGAAACGCCGCCATTTTGCGCGCGCTTTGCGTGACGTCACACGACACGTCCAGTGGGACTTTACTATGAACTTTTCAGTTATTTCATACATATTTACAGTTTTAATAGCTTTAAAACCATGGAAGAAGCCAAAAATTATCTTATAAGTATTGCATAGTACCGGAGTGCACAAATACTATTCGAAAAACACCCGAGAAAGTGTTTTTTTCGTATTTCAAGTGATGCGAAAATACGAAGACAGTGGTGTAAGGTGATAATATATCTCCTAAATCTTGTTCATATTGTTGTGAAGATCATTTTAACGTAAGTATACTTAATTTATATACAGCTTAATGTGAATTAGTAAAAAGTAAGTTTTGCATTAGCTATTGAACATTAGAAAATTCGGTATAAAATTAACCTTATAACTTTCTATTAAAACTTTATTCCTGTTGTGGTTTTACGATTTTTTTATGGTTGTTGATTTATTCCAGGTAAAGGAAGATACAGAAAATTATATTGATTTAATAAAAGAGCAAGAAGAAAAATGTACTCTACGGTAGAAGAAAGGAGTTTTGCCTCATATATTTTTGTGTCAATATGTAAATGTTTTGGTGTGCATTTATGAATAAATATCTATATTATAGTCTTAAATATAGGTACTATGAAACATCCTCTGATCTCTGCGCTCGTATAATCGGGTTTCGATGCAAAATTATTTGCTATCATAAATGCACCTATTCTCGGTAGATTGTCCTAATGTGCTATGGCAGAACCAGCTTCAGTCATCGTCAAAGATTCACTACCAATCTAAACTAAACTTCATTACCATCAGCACAAGAATATAGATTAAATTAATTTATTTTTTTCACAAAAACTTGTAAAACAGTTCGACGCTGATTAATGCAATGTCGTGTCAGATGACGTCACATTACGTTCGACCAATGGTGGCGCGTTTTGGAAGTTTGAATTTCGCTCCCTTATTTTGCACTTTTTAAATATTATTTTAGGGGTTTAAATAATAAATAAATTAAAAAAAACTTTTGCATTATAATATAACGATAATAAGTATTTAAGAAAAAAATATTTTAGGCCATTTAAAATTTTATGCATATCCCCTATTGTCTTTAATATCAAGTAATTAGATAAAAACCTACCATCTACGAGCTCGAGCTATTCTGGCGTGGCTGCCAAAACCTCTGGAGTTACACGTATGTATGTATGATGGAAATGTTTATCTTAAATAGTCCTACAAATTGTTACGTTGTGATAAAGGGTTTCCACGCGGACGAAGTCGCGGGCAGCCACTAATTGAATATAATGGAAGTGTAGGTATTTCGTTGGTCACCATCTTGTTGAGTATCTTTAATTCGATGTCAAAACGATCACCCGTATGTAACATTAGGCGATTCACATTTGAAATTGAAGGGTTATTAAAATAAACTCAGTGTATTAATGGAAAATGTGTGCAAAAAAATATCTGGGAAAAGGTAGTTAGTGCTCATATGTTCCCAGATCTTAGGTTAGTGTGGAGCGAAGCGATGAGCGTGTAAGGTTTACGTTGCCTTTACATTCATATTTTAGTTAAAGCTTATGATCACGTAATTTAGAAGTGGTAATTAAAAATCATCGTTAATGATTTATTGTTTATTTCGTTTACCTAATACGCTATATTCTACGTATAGTACAAACTTTTAAGCTCATTACACTTGCTTCTGTCCCAAAGTACAGTGATGACCATTTTACAAAGGAGATCTACTTGGCAATCCATATCGCAATACGGCCACTTAGTATCGCTTACTTTTGAGAAGTACGCTGAATACAAAGCCAGCAGTGGTTTCTCTTCTGAAGCCATTCGATAGACTAAATTATTGATGGAAGAAGCGGAGAGATCTTTTATACCAAAGCTGTTGTTGAAGTCGTACAGCTGGAACCAATGGGGGCGCTTGTGTGGTGACAAGTTCGCTTCGGTGAGATTGTAGATGTAGTTCTGCATTGAATTCAACTCCTGGAATTAAAAAGACATTTAAGACACAGATATAAAAATAACGACTAATCAAATAGAGTGTTCAAATTTGCTTTCTTCAATAGCTCTTAATGTACCCAGTAAAACATATCGCTGCAATATCCAGGTACCCATCCACTTGCCCACCGTGTCCACTAACTACAGACGAAATTCACCCATGTATCGAGCTTGCAATGCTTTCAATAGATCGTTTTATGAGCTAGATCTGGACCTTTTTGACACTGGTTGTGACAAACTCAAAACCAAAATCACAAATAAGTTTTTCGAGTCCTTGTAATATCTTCTAGTCCTATTGTAACATCCTAGTTTTAATTGTATTTTATTTTTAGTTGTTTTTTCCTTTAACATCCATCTGTGTAATCTGATATCTGATAACCTAGATTTGCATACTGTACTCTTTATTTGTTAACCACCTAATTAATATTTTGTTTTTATTTGCGAAGATCTGTAATTGGCTTTTAAATGCTATTTATTGCTATTAAACATGTTTCTGTAGCTGTTGATCTTCCATAAAATAAATAAATATTGGCGATAAAACCCACTACGAAAAAATGCCTTTGAAAAGTAGATTATTTATTAGCCAAGGCTTCTTTTTTCGAATTTAAATTAAGTTAGATAAAATTTATAATAAAACATACATAGGTGTTAGGGTCGACGGTGATAACTTTGTAGTTGAGGTTGTAATTGGCGTATGTAGTGGCGCCCCCCGCCCCCCACGCCACGTTGATAGCCTGGGAGCTGTCGCTTGTGTTGTAGAACACACGGAACTCGTCAGTGTGCGTGTGCCCGTTGAACTCTGCTACTATTGTTGACGAGAATCTGGAAAAAACGAGTTTTTCAATTTGAAATCACGGTGGATTTATAGAAAGCTTGATGTTGTGCGTGGATATGATTTAAGAGATGTAGAGATTTTTTTACAAATTTCCATAATAACGTTTGGGTGTCTACGTCTAGGATAATTAGGAACCCTAACCCATCTGATCCCTCGCCTAATAAATTGTCATTTCTACATTCGTTAAAGCTTTTGAATGGAATGTCCGTAATATTTTTTTATTTTTTTTTTATTTTTTTTATGTAATATAGGTAGCAAACGAGCATGCGGGTCACCTGATGGTAAGTGATCACCGCCGCCCATGACTACCCTCAACACTGTAGGTGTTGGGGGTGTGTTGCTGACCTTTAAGAAAATATATAAATAAATAAATAAAATTGGGCACCGGATACCGCACTCACCGAACGAAACGCAGGAACATCGTTCCTACTTCACGTCGGTTTCCTGTGCGACGGTGGTATTTCACCGGTCGAGTCAGCCCAGCAATCGCTGCAGACAGAGCCTACAGCTAGACTCTACCACTCAAGATAAATATAATATAACAGTTTTGAATACGTAATGATTTGTTTGGTTGGATATTATTGTACCTGTTAACAATTCGGTTGTATTCGCGAGTCCAAGTGTGTGTGAGGTCATTGACTCCTGGAGGGATGTGAGCCAGGATGTGCACCTTCTCGCCGGCCCTCTCCGCCTTGGACAGTTCTGCTACAAGGAACTCCAAATGGTGCTTAGCGTCTAGTGGATCGTAGACTAACCACCTAAAAATATGCAAAAAAACCTTGTTTAACAAAACGTACCACTTGCCGATATATTCATTATTGTTTTATTCGTGGCGAAGTGTTAATGAGGTGATATTAGAACAACTTACCAATTGTATCTATAAGCAATGTTGTTATTAAGAGAAATGACTCTTAGTCCTTTGTTGAAATTAACTGAGAAAGCACCATGACGGATGAGAGATTCCTTCGCCTCATCAGGGAGATAGAAACTCCATTTATCTGCCAAGTTCTTGTACAACCATGTTGTATTAAGTTTATCTTCCGTTACACGCGCTGGAGCAAATCTGTAAGTTTTACCTTGATAATAATTTTTAGATATCGTAAGACGTTAGGTCCTTGCGTAGATTTAATAAGTATCTATTCTAACTGCGTGTTTGGATTCAGTTTTGTTCTATCACTTTCCTCGTATTTTTACTAAATAAAATTATGCAAAGAGTATCGTTAGGACAATTCTTACTGATTAGTTGGTTGTGCTTCATGGTTTCCAATGCTTGGTACCACTAAAACATTGTCGCCAAATGCCTTTCGAATTTTGTTAGCGACGTATTGGTTCATACTTCGTATAAGTTCGTAAGAAGTTTCCCAAACCCCATGGTCGATGGAATCTCCAATGTAATAAACGGCATCCACATTCTGTACAGAAAAACAGTATTTGCAACAACAAAACTATAAATTCTACATTTATACCTACTGTTTATCTATTATTTAAGTTATCAAAAATTCGACGTGTAAGTTAGGTAGGTACTTATATCTCATTTAGAGAACCAGTTTATGTTTACCTCTCCTTACTTACCTTATGTGTTTCAGTAATTCTGTCAATGACGTCGTCAAACGCCCACAGCGGTGTATCACATGATCTGTAGTCGCCCCAGTATCCGGCAGGTGGTGAATACCGAGTATTCATATTCGGCTTTTTTATAGACTTTGCTATTCGTATGTCCTTTGCTTTGTCCAAGTCTAACCCCGACTCTTCACCCATTATAATTCCACTTTCAAGTATTGTTAAGTCAATATCAGCTTTTGGTTCTCGCGTTTCAGGTTTTTGTCCAACACGACAGCAAGTAGGCTCGCCGCAGTTGGCAACACCAAACGGCTCGTACATCGGGTCAATATGCGGATCCGTTACAATTACAAAAGTATACGGCTCTTTTCTTTCATTTTCTTTTTTAACCTGTAAATATGATGGTGTCGTAAAATATTATATTGTGTGAATCTACGTCATATTTTGCATATCACGAAAGTACTTTAACATAGATAAGGTAATAATTTTCAAAGTAAAAATAACATTATTTGCGATTTAATTACTATAGACAAGTAGTATCGAAACAAATGCTCATTGCCAGCGGATGAGCCTATAACCTACGAAAAGACATAATTCAAATAATTTTGTACTTAATCAATTCAAAGTTAATACCAATGACTTATCTTATTGATCGCTTGATTTTTTTTTACATTCCTAAAATGCTTTTAATAAAGCAGATTAGATAGCTATCATGCAAATTAATGTCATGCCTAGTCAGGCTGTTACAAAGTGGTTACAAATAAATATTACATTTATATTTTAGAAATTGCCTGTACAGATATCAATTCCACGCCCTATTATCGTCTACATAATCTTTGAGTTTATAATAAGCATTTCTATATAAAGTTTCCTTAAATTTATTAAAAGGCATGGACTGAATAGACTCTGGAATTTTATTATCTTACAGTATTGTCATTCCGATAAATGACTTACTGCTTTTAGCCAATCTTAATTTAGGTAAAGCTAACTTATGGTAGTGCCTTGTCCTTACATTACTATCATATACCTTTTGTAGTAGCAAATTTATCAATGTTTATGTAAATATACCTACATTATATTTGCATAAATATATTGAGATGCAAGGGTCAAGGTATCAATCTGATTCATGCTCCATTGCCCCGGGGCAGTTATACAATTTTTAAATATTTTTAAAATCATTCCCCACTGACCCGAGATGTCGAACGTATGCTCCATTGCCCCGAGAAGCGAACGTACAGATAGTTACAAATTTGTTAAGGTGACGAAATAAAACAATATAATAAATCGACAACATTATTTGTTTGCCACTCGTTCTAACAATCATTCATGATTAACCACTTCTCAACATGAAAAATTAAAACATCTTTAATCAAATTGCATAAAAGATATTTAAATAAGAAATTCTTATTCAAAGCCTTAATTACGAAACGGTTATTTTGTGACTACATATTTTTTCTAAACAATTTCCTTAAGTTATTTTCCCTATTAAGTTATCTTGAATTAATCATTAATTTATAGTATATAATTCAATATTGTTTCAATTTTTTAGTGATATAGGACACCTTTTGGAAAATTATTTACTTTCATTTTATAAACAGAAGCATCGTTGTACAAAATTTCTAAATACTTTAAAATAGTTGAATTTGTATAAAACATCTTGTTAATTTTAGAATGCCAACCCTCAATGTTATTGGTCGTTTTCAAAATTTCTTCATAGAATGACCATTTACCAAAGAAAACTTTATGCGCTATCTATGTTTTAATAAAATAATCATTGAATTTCTCAATATTCTTATTATGATCAGGACAATCTTGCATTAAATATATAGAAAAAACATCTTCTACCAATTTATTTGGTAATCTTCTACCAATAATGTAAAGGCACAACACAACGCTACATGATTTTTAGGAACTGGTGATTTAGTTAATAATATTTGTTTCGCTTCTTTTATGAAACTGATAACCCGAGCACAATGAGGCCTTTTCGTTCAGAGTCCACAAAGTTAATTCACTAGGAGATAAACTGCTGGGTTCACAATCGCTATCCCTATTCATTTGCCACCACTTGGTTACAATGCTTATTGTTTTTTACCAAGTTAGTACCATAAATTCAACAGCTTTGACACCATACAAATGCCGACGGCCAAGCCGATACAAGTTAAACTTGACACAGTATTTTTTTTACAGCTATTTTTAAGACGTTCTGTTCAGGACTGTACAAAATTATTATTGATTTCTTTTAAAAATACGTCTCGGGTCAGTGGGGACTACAAATTCGGGTCAGTGGGGAATATTTTTTTTTACTAATAATTCGGGGCAGTGGGTAATAGAGATTCGGGTCAGTGGAGAAAATAAAATATTTAAATAAAATAATGAAACTGCCCCGGGGCAATGGAGCATGAATCATCAATCTCTTTAAACTTTTCTCTCAGAGATTCTCTACAGCCAAGTTTATAAATTCCACGAATAGCCCTTTTCTGCAGAGTAAAGATCGTTTCGATGTCTGCAGCATTTCCCCATAAAAGGATGCCGTAAAACAGTAAATTATGAAAATAACCAAAATATACCATTCTGGCTGTGTGAACATCAGTCAGTGATCAAATTTTCTTTACCGCGAACGTTGCAGAACTAAGTCTATTCGCCAGTTGTGAGATATGGGCTCCCCATTGAAGCGTGGAGTCTAAAGTAGTAAGTAGAAGGTGATCATTTTTTCCTCGAATAAGCGTGAATTATGTTAAGTTTCCCCTTAAATTTCACAATTATTTGTATTTAACTTAGTAAGACCAGTGTCCTGTCTTCCACTAATACTACCTAAGTTTGAGAAAGTGACAGCAATATTTTTAGTTCAAGTGTTTTCAGAATCGGGGCCTATATTCATGCTATCGACTTGATTACCTACTGGCAAATCGCCGGGCGGCTCAGGCAGGTCGATCGTCCACTCGAACCTCGGGTCAGATAGCCTGCACGAGTTTGGATCCTCGTTAGACTGCGTTATCAACGAGCAAAACGTTCCTGGTTTAGCCTCGGGGGTGTTCCGAATGATATACGTAAAAATCGGCTGAAAAAAACAATGAAATATCGATCATTAAACAATTAAAAAAAATGATAGCTTTATCCTATTCAAACCTTGTCGAGCAAGATCCTTACTTAATATTATAAATGGAAAATGTGTATGTCTGTCTGTATGTTCCGCTTTCACGTCGAAACGTCTAGACCGTTTTAATGACTTTTGGTATAGACATAGTTCAACAGACTGGAATGAAAATAGGCTATTTTTGACCGTGGGAATAAGTCTCAGTTCCTCGATAAATCTTAGTCGCGAGTATCCACTAGTAAAAAACATGTTAAGGATTTTGGTAGAAATCACGCACCATGACTTGGTAAAATGTATTATCAACATTATGTACCTATCTCACTCGTAACTGAAAAATGGAAATTTAGATACTGCGGGCTATCTTTACAAGTGTTTTTTGTACACTTAACTTTAAAAGAATACATACTGGCATACTTACAACATTAAGTTTGGCCAGGCCAGAACATACATTGTAGTCATATATTCCCAGTTCATGGCACAAGCTTGTTATAGCAGTAACGATGTATCGGTCTGATTTACCTTCTCGCACCAGGTCGAACAGGGTACCGAATGCTGCGTTGCAAAGAATGCAAGGAAGAGCCTGGAAAATGTCACAATTTTAGCTGCTAAAATCATACCTGCTCGAACTATGTACAAATATTTTTATAAGACCACAGAACTTTGAAAAAACTAATAGACGACGAACCAGTATCCGCATATAGCGATATTTACTTACGTTAATCAAGTTACTGAGTTTTAATTTTTAATATTATTTTTTTTCTTAACATTAAAGCATTGTTACATTGATGGAAAAAATACTTTGAACTTCCTTAGTTTTACTAATATTTATTTACAGTAAAGAAAAGATACTATTCGTTTCCGTTTGAACGTTGGCATACCCACGGAACAGAGAAGTAGTCTACTTCTCTGTTCCGTGGGCATACCTATAACCTCGCTAATCTAGACAAATTTTAATAGCATTTAACGATCCTTTATTACTAGATGAAATACAACCTTACTAACATTATTAATACGAAAGTATATGACTTTGTAACTCTTACTATTGCTAAACGGATTTGAATGAAACTTTTTGTTAGATAAACCATAGCCCGGAATAACAAATGGGGTACTTTTTACCACGTGAAAGTATTTACCTTGTTTTCATAGAAAAAACCCATCTGCAACTCGTAGCTACTTGTGTGGAAAGGGTCGAGCAACAATTTGGAAATATAATTATAAGAGATTATTAAAAAAGGAAAACCATTAGTTGTGAGATTTGTGCTAAACTTACATTTCTTACAGTTGATTTTGTTTGTGGTTCCTTTTTGGAGAAATATTCCGGCGCTTGAATAACTTCGATGACATCTTGTAAAGTCGCTTGTTCAACCTTCGAAAGGTTTTGTCTGCCATACTTGATGAAGAGATCATTGACTTCATCTACAACGAATTTAACATTACTTTTGTATTCGTAAGTGGTTTACCTTTAATAAAAACATATTAAATTTATCTTTTCTTGATTCTACACGTGTTAACAGAGTAGTTACTTACCTACGTAAGTATTCGTGCTCATTTCTCTACCTTGTCGGTAAGTACCTTTGTTTATGTTCCTACCCGTGTCTACATGTTTAAAAGTATTGTTGGTGTTATTTTTAAATAATTATTATATAACTTGTAATATAAACATCTAAATTTTATATGAGTAATAGACATTTTGTGGCGTAACCAAGTTTCATTCCTATCTACTGTTGTCCTTTTCCTTTTTCGCATTTAGAATTTTAATTAAGTGAAAGACCCTTACGCATTTCTGTTATTTCACCGATTTGTTTACGTTATCTTTAAGTCGCCTTTGTAGTTTAATTTTGAATTTATGGTTTTGCTTAGTCACTAGGCATAGTTGAAGATAGGAGGGTAAAGGCATCTAGTTAAATAATAAGCGTTTTGTATTTATAAGGTAAGGCATGTCCTACAGTGCTATTAGCTGCACAAAAATAATAAACGGTAATGTTAATTTTTTTTTTCACCCTGACTTATCGCATTTTTTTAAACAATTACTAAATAACAATTAGAAATCTACAATAATTTGAAAAAAAAATATGATTAAATAAGTAGTGTACATTACAAATATTTATTGGGCTCTAGATTAAACATCTCTTTAAATTAACATGAATTAATAGAAAATACAACAGGTAGCCGCCATTAGATTCAATACAAAATCCGCGTCCAAACGGCAGTGACGCCAGTGATGACCATCGCATACAGGGATGTCCAGTTACCGATTACTTTTGTTTTACCGCTAACAGTAGGTAGGTACGTATTTTAAAATTTTACTGCATCGAAACGTCTGTACGCTAAGTAAATGCATAGTTAAAAATAATAATTAAGACTTACCAAAGGAAATAAACTTTTTTCCCTCACACAGACTGAACACAGCGAAAGTCACAATCACTATGAGCACTTTCATTTTGCGTCTACAACAAACTATCAATGGTCGGTGGCCTCACCACGAAAACACTTTATATATAACAATTTACACGTATCTATAGTACACTCAATGACATTTCTTAAATAGTTTTACATGTAAATGCTATTTACTATTCGTACTGTATGCGGGTGGCAAACTACAAGCTACTCAGGTAAATCTTACACGTTATATTAATCAATAAATTAACTTATTTAATCCCTGATCGATCATACTGTATCTTTATTGATACATATTCATATTCCATGATTACAGATACAATGTTAAAACAAAAGATAAAAACTGTTTTTATTGTTCAGTGTGTATGTTAAAAATGTCATACAAGACAAGTGTTTAAAAGATAAGATTTCAATAATATGTGCAGACATAGGTAAATAGATTTCAGAACCGTTTTTTCTCTTTTTAAACTAGTTTAACTAGACACTTGGACTTTACAATAATTAGTAGCCCCTGGAAATTAATATTTAGTTCCCACTAGTTGCATGTGTATGCAATTTCAACTATAAAGTTGGTAGGTATTTGATTAACCCGTTATAATAAGTAGATAAGGAACTTACCTATTCGGTTTCAGCAAAGGAATGAAAGTACTTACAACATAAAATATGTATTTGTGATCCTCTACTCTTTTTGATGCATTTAAAAAATACCTACCTTACTTCTTTACTTTGTGATATAAAAAGTAGTAAGGACGACTTTTTTGTCTCAGTAGTTCAATTTTCGGGAGGATTTTACTGAGATGAACTACTGAGAAATTCTCACTAGTTCAGCGATTTTTTATGATTTAATTTTGTAACACAGAGGTTAACATAAGTTTATTCTTTGTCCTCCTGACTGACCAATTAAAGTAAATAGTGGGAATTAGGGTAGAAAATAATAAGAGATGCGCCGAGTAACACTTTTGCCGAGTACCGAGTTTTTTAACGGAGTACTCGGCCGAGTAACTCGGTTCTATCAAATTCCCAAATTCGCGCGCGTAAACAAGTACAAACGAACGCAAGTATATTTAGAAGAAAATTTGTTGGCAAATGGTGGACAGGGCACCAAACAAGGCATCATATTCATAATTTACCTTTATTAAATCTAAAATATTGATTATTTTTATTACTGTTCTTTTAATTTTGTCTTACTAAGTACTCATGCATTAGCATAATTTTGATTCTATTACTTGAGATTGTCAAAGATTTCCTCAATCAGTACGTTTTGATTAAAACTGTTGTTTTAATTTTATATACCTACCTAAAAATATATTGCTTTCTTTAAACAAAGTCTACTCGGCATTAGTATACCGAGTAACTCGGCCGAGTACCGAGTACCAAAAAACCAGCCGAGTACGCCGAGTACCGAGTATAAACCAAAAAAACTAAATTACAGTGAAACAGAAGCACTCTTTACCCCATTTTTTCATTATACATTGCCCGTTGTAATTAAATATCCCGTCTTCTATAATTCACACACACACACCACACACACACCCACGCACACACACACACCACACACACACACACACACACACACACAAATCTAAACTCACTTAAACCTTTATTTTCTTATTCAATACTTGTAAGTTTTTCACTTTATAACTAATGTTAAATGCTCTGCTCTCCAAGGTCTTCCAAGGGATAGAGCAGGCACGGGCGCAACCTTTTAGCAGGCAAGGGCCGCATGGTGAATAAAACGACCAAAGGCGGGCCACACTTGTGATAATAATATATCAAAAAAAATTAAATGGTTTTAAATTTAATAAACATGTGAAATTTATTTTATATGTATACGTCGGCGCGGCGGGCCGTATGCGGCCCGCGGGCCGCGGGTTGCCCACCGCTGGATAGAGTCTGGTGTTCAGTAACACAGGTTTACCTAGTATTGACACCAGGCTCTCACACCTTTTTGTTCTCCCTGAACTTTGTATATAGATTTAAGCTTGTGTGAGAGTAAATAAAGAATTTTTATTATTTATTATTATTAAACCGAGTACTTAGCCCATCTCTAATAATAATCAAGGGGATCCCTACTTGTTTTCGAAAGTTGATTGTTCGAATTTCATTATACCAAACACGGTCTATCGATAATTCAGTTGTTCAATCGATACTTTATTGGTGCGATATGTAACGTTTGTTCGAAAAATCTTGCTGCGAAAAATTCTACAGTGAATGCTCATTAGTTCGATAATTTATTACCTACTTCGATTGTATGTTCTAATGTAACGCGTTCTGTCATCCCTGAAGATTTTAAATTATTAGGTAGTGTTAATAGGACTCCGCCTAAAAAAGAGAAGATATGTGCAAACCGTAATAATATGGAGCTTCTTCCTTACCGTAATAATAAGGAAAACCCAATAAATAGGGTCCCATAATTAAGGGATACCTACATTTCACTTTATAGTTTGTGTAAGTAGATTTATGCGGCATCGGTGTGCAACGGTTCATTAAAGGTTTTTTTTTAGTAAGTAGCGTCTTAACTTATTTGTCACGCCATTTATAACGTGATTAGCCACGTTTTTATACTTACGGTAAAAATACTCGTTATTCAAAAATTGACTTGGAAGGAAGGTGATTTTAATTTAATATTAAAAAATATAGCAATCAATACTTAAAGCATAGATTTGTTATTGGTCTTCGCTTCGCTCGTACAAGATGAAGCACTGCCTGTAAACAATAGATTTGATAAGCTTCTGAATAGCCCATGCGATGTTCTCGGACTAGTATACTAGGAGTACTCTCGCTTAAGTATAAACCTGTTTATTACTCATTAGCTTTAAATGTAATTTTTGATCGTTTTTGCAAAAAAATTTAAAAGCCTCAAAATCTTTAAACATCTAGGGCTGACCTCTGCAAGTTTTATACCTCAGTGACTACTCCGTGTCACACAATTACAAGCACTACAGCACTTATGGGGCCCCAAAAATTAATAAATATTTATCCAAAGCTTACAATACATAATTTTGATAAAACTACTTAAAAATATACAAAAAACCTATATCTAGACATCATTTTGAATATTTTTTTGCAATTTTAACTTAAAAAAATATCTGGGAAAATACATGTATGGAGACACGGAGTTACTTTGTTTTATAAAAAATGGAATAAATTAAGCCATATTTAACGTATTGATATAACATTTTACGGTTTTTTGTTGCTTACACACGTTTGGGGCCCAAGTAACCCGGGGGCCAAAAAATTTATACGTCGGTAACTACGCCCCTGCATAAAAGGTATTCAATAAATGACACTAGCTCCGGTAGGTTCGAGTATACCGAATTCGGCACACTGTTTTATGCCGCATTTTTCGAGTACCAGTGCACCATCTCGTAAGAGCGAAGCGAAGACCAATAATAAATCTATGCTTACGAAATTATGGATATGAACTAAAACAAGCATAACATTTTATGGTTTTTATTGAGTTATATACAAGATAGTAAAAATAATAGATTTATACAGTGACGTTTCGCGAAGACCTATTCTTCTTCACCCATTTCCACGTCATTGATGACCAAATCGTCCAACATCTCAGCCAGGGTGATCTTGGGTAAGGTAGGATCAATCTCATCTGTGTCAACTGGTATTTTATTTTCATCCTTGAAAATGTTTATGTTCTGCCTGAACACTGGATCCTCTTCAAGGTCATCCAAGAATTCGTTGTAGTCCCTGCCACAAAATACAAATATTAAAAAATTGTGTAACAACTACTATAGAGGTAAAAAAGGAGTGTGCATAGGGATAGTTTATGCTATATGCATGAGAGCAATGTACTATGAGAGAACAAAAGTTATTGTAATATCCGAATGGATCTTAGATTGATCGAATAGCACTGAGTCGCCGCAACTAAAATAATAGCACAACTTACTCATTAGTAGAGCTAAGTCCCTCATGCAGTTCCTGCGCCATATGCTTGAGTTTCCAGTTCCTAGCGCGCCGCCTCGCCGACCGCTCTCCATAGAACTTCTTGACCAGGAACACATCGGGGACCACGCTGCGGTCTAGTTTGTCCAGGTTGGAGTCATTCACGTTGGAGTCGCCCAGGTTGTAGCTACAAAATGATAAAGGCAATTAGTTTTACTAGCTTGATGGAGCTTCTTCTGAAGATGGCTGGTTTGGAGCACGGTGGCCTATTGCGATCTCTTCTATCTACTCGATATTAGAGGTTAAGCAACGTCGGCCGCGGTCAGTCCAAGGATGGGTGACATTATATCCCGAGTTTCTACGTGCTTCGGCAGGCACTGACAGCCCCCTCCCCTCAAAAACGTTTTATTGGTTCTGTTGTCTGTTTGGGAATTCGGATATCACACTAAACTATAGAATTGCATCTTGATCAACTATGGAAAATCTCTATCGCGGAACATATCAGCAACACGTTTTGTCAGATAATCTTCCAAGAGCGTAACTAGAGGCTGCTGTATACTAACAACAATATGCAATATTCTGTAAAAGTGTTTTGACTCTTAAACTCCAACCAAAGGGGAAACAAGCTATAATTTTATGGGACCCAAACTATATTCCCAAGCTATGTTGTATCTTTATGTTAGTTACTAGTGGCCGCCCGCGACTCCGTTCGCGTAGAAGTCGGTTTCCCGTGGGAATGAAAGTTTTCCCGCGGTAAAAAGTACCCTATATGTTAATCTGATGTATAAGCTATATTACTGTAAAGTTTCATCAAAATCCGTCCAGGAGTGAAAGAGTGTTTTTACGTAAAAGAGTAACAAACATCCATCCATCCATCCATCCATCCATCCATCCATCCATCCATCCATCCATACATCCTCACAAACTTTCACATTTATAATATTAGTAGGTCTGATGTATAAGCTATATTACTGTAAAGTTTCATCAAAATCCGTCCAGGAGTTTTTACGTGAAAGAGTAACAAACATCCATCCATCCATCCATACATCCTCACAAACTTTCACATTTATAATATTAGTAGGATATTAACAGTTGTTTATATCTGTAATTATACCTACTTTATTTACCTATTTAGAAGATATAATAACAGAACATTACTATAAATTCCTATCAGGACGGCGAACGATAGGCACATGTGCACATATAACTTAATGCTATTGGAGGGTGGTCCCAGGTTTCATACATTTTTGCCCATTCTCCTTTTAATAGATTTATAAACATACCCTAGAACAGTATCACCAGGCTTTAATAGATGACCCAAGTGGGTCTTGGTATGTACTGGACTGACATCTAGCCCCAACTCACTGGCTTTCACCACCCACACATCTGCCACCACATGCTTGTTGGAGACCATGCCTTGGCCTGGGAATGATTTCTTTTCCTATAAAAAAGGTAAACATTTCTATAAAGACTGTCAAATGGTTAATAATGGTAACTGAGAAAGTATCACGCCGCAAAAAACCCAAGACATATGAACTCTTAGTTGTCATTCTTAAAATAGTTGTTCTGAACTTTGTTTCGATAATTATGATGATCTTGAAGGATTCCAAGCTTCGAAAAGAGATCAGTATGTGTTTTTCGACGCAAGTATCTATGAGGCCTTATTTCAAGCGAAAATCCGTTCAGTGCGGTGCAGTGTGTGGTTTTGCGCACCAAGGATTTCTAGCGCGGTTTTTACGCCCGAGTAAAAACTCTTGGTTCCTTCTACATAAACGTAAGACGTTGAGGTGTTTGGTTTTGCTCCACATGGATCCACAGCTAGATTCCTAAGTGAAGGGATTTTGTAACCAACAAAAAAAACCTCATTTCAGGCCTCGTTTTTTTAATTAAATATATACTTAAACAAACATATAAGTACTTAAACACATTTGTACATATATAAATTTTATATCACTAGGAACTTAGTATAAGACAAAATCACTTTCCAGTGTCTGTGTGTCTGTTTGCTTAATCTTTAAAGTTACACAACAGATTAGAGATTTTTTTTTAATTGATAGAGTGATCTAAGAGGAAGGTTTATAGGTATAATAACATAGTATAGGGAAATGGGTTTTAATTTGACCGAATTTAAAGTGTGCAAAGCTGTGGGCAAACGCTAGTTTATGAAAAAATAAAACATTACTTACATGTTCCTTTAGAATGTCAATATCCATTACAATATATTCCACCAGCTGTTTAGGATTGCATATAGGTTGGAATGGATTCCTCCAGTAGACTGTGGCTGATATATCACTTACTAAAAAACAAGTAATGCTGAAGTTATATAAATCTTTTTACTGTCTCTGTTATCAAGCAGTATTATAATTATCCCAAAAAAGAGTAAAAAGTTAAAGATAAAAGAATTTCTACCTACCTTGTCCAGAGTTGGCATCAATCAAATGTATTGTGCTAGTAACTCTGGTCACTAAGCAAATAGGTGAAATGCCACCAAGCTGCTGTGTCAACTTCTTTGGAAGGCACACCACACTGTCTTTAGACAAAGGTACAATCTCTATACTGAATGTAAACTTGTAATTGTAGATATTGCTGTGGATATCATGTGAAATAAGCTTCTTGGAATGCTGACACTTGATAGGTAACACTGATTGAATGAAGTCAACCATTTTGCGTGCATGACTCTCAGTAGAATAGAAAAAGTCTAATCCATCTGTAAAAAAATAATTAATAAGGATTACCACTAATTACTTTTTGTGATTATTATTTTACTTGTTAACACTAACTACTTACCATGTTTAGGCTTGATACCAAGTGTATTTTCATGAGCCTTATGTTTGAGGATCAATTGTTCTAAGTAGTAGAATGTCTTCCTGTTGTTTGCCCTCTGCCTAACCTGCACCAGTGCACGCCAGTAGTCTTGAGCCTCAGAACGGTGACAAGCATCACACATTTGATGTTGCACACTGAACTCTACTATAAAAGTTTGCTGTAGCACTGCTCCTCCCATAACTTCACCTTGCACTGTAAGTTTTACCTTTATGCACCAATTAATTTAATTATCAACATATTTGTAGTTTAATAATATTATCATTTATTGTTAAATCAGATTTACTACCTTTATCCTCTTGGAGTGTGGCTCAGTCCAACCAAAACCAGCATCAATCAACTTAACACGATTCAATCCTTTCAATCTCTTCAAGCACAAAGCTAGAAGCTCTCGTGATTCTAAAGCTGCAACAACCCATTCTGCTGGTGGCTGTAAGTATCTACGATAACATTTTTATATAGTAGATATATTTGTTATAACTTTAAATAAGACTGGACAGAAGAAGCAGCATACCTTTCGCAACCTCTACAGAAGAAAAGTGTGCCTTGCTTAGGAATGCCTTCTGTTATATCAACATGAGCCCTCAAACATGCGACACACATGTTAGACGGGTTGGGCTCAATGGGAACAGCGCACTGGCAACATAATCTACAAAAATATAAACTTACTAATCAAAATGTTAAATATAATTACTTTTATTTTACATAGATAACTGAACATACACTCGTGCACTGTTAGCAGCGATAGCTTCAGGTGACATGTACTCCATTTTAACATTAATTACGAATCAAACACTAAAAATAACCAAAATTCTCAAAACAATCACACCACACGTGTGTCGTGTGAGAAAGGAAGTTTGTTTGACACTTAGACTTAGCTGACACTGACACATGTCATATCAATGACTATCGGGAATAGTATAGTATAGGTACTACTCCGAAATTCTTTAACCGAGCTGACAAATATTTTTAAAAAATGTTTAGATAGCAATTATGTGGCCCTTAAGTGCATAATGCTCTTGTGTTAAAAGTACCACACAATGGTCTAGGGCAGCGGTCGGCAACCTTTTAGCAGACAAGGGCCACATGGTGAAAAATTCGACCAAAGGCGGGCCGCCACACTTGTGATAATAATATTACAAAAAAAAACAATGGTTTAAAACTTATAAACATGTGAAATTTTACTTTATATATATACAGGGTGTAAAGGAACTGCTTCCGAAAACAAAACTGGGGATTGCTGGAGGGGTACTGGTTACGTGTTGAGAAAAAAATGTTTTTATGATTAGAGAAAAAAAATATTTTTTTTACGTAATTTTCCAAAATTGCATTAATACTATCAGATTTTGCGATGATTTCAATTTAAATAGGGTTTTAATTTAATTTGCAATGTAAATAATCGCACTTGAACCGACAGTTGATGTGTGAGTGATGGTTTCAAGCGGCGAATATGACTTTTCGATCCTTAATAACTTTTTTAAATTGAGTTTTCTCACTAACAGCATAGTTGAGGAATTTAGTTACAATTGAGGCTCAAGAATACATAGTTTCAGGCTTCGGAAGTGGTCTTTTTACACCCGTTATTATATTTTTAAAACATTCGCGGGCCGCAAAGAAGACCTCGGCGGGCCGCGGGTTGCCGACCGCTGGTCTAGGGGAGAACCTAGTTACCCCCAGACACGAGCCAATGTCGAAAAACCATTTTAACGATGTTGGCCCGACCCGGGGATCGAACCCGGAACCATCCGCTTTACAGTCCGGTATAGTTACCGCTGCGCCACAGAGGTCGTCAATAATAAGAATAAATTATTATAACAATAATAATAGCCTAAAGATATCCTAATAGTTGAGCACAATCAATTATAATAGTTTAAAAAAAAAAAAAACTACGCGTTAAAAAAACTGTCTTCAAAACTTAAAAGTTAAAAATAATTAAGATTTAATTTAATTTAAATATTGCCTTTTGTATATACGTGCTATTTATAGTCGGTGCCAAATCAATTTATTTCTTATGTATTAAATAGAAAGAGTTAATTGCTCTATATTTATTTATTACTCGATACATATCTTAAACTTTGAAGTAGGCATTTCATTGCATTAATTTGCTCGTTTTAATTTAATTGATGGTAATATTATGTATTTGTTTTAAGGCTTGCATCCAAGCTACTACCGGCACCAAAGTGCTTGTCAAGACGAATCAAACAAGCCCAAACTCGATAGAGTTGTGTCATTGAATTATTGAGTTCCTATGGCCTCCTTCTGGGTACATCATCGGACCCTGGCTGGAGGATTCTAATTACCACCAAGCACCAAAATGTCCGTCAAGACAAATCAAACGAGCCAAAACTCGATGGTGTTCTGTCATTTAATTACTGAGTTCCTATGGCCACCTTCCGATTCCATCATCAGACCAGCTCCAGCTCCATGTCATAATATTTTTTCACTGTCATCCAATTTACATGAAACCTCGACTTAATCGGTGTACATACATAAAAAAAGTAAAAAAAATGAAAAAAAAACATATTGGCCGAATTGAAAATCTCCTCCTTTTTTGGAAGTCGGTTATAAAACACGCTTGAAGTGGAGCTACGAGTATGTGCTTAACTATTGTGCTTATGTAGGTTTTTAAATAACAATTTCCCATTCTCGAATCATATTAGTTTTATATTAGTACATGCAATGTATTAATTAATGGTAAACTACATTTTTTTTTAAATATATATTATATTGTTAGGTGCCTTTAAATTAAGTTAACGCTTGGCATAGTGCAGATTAATTTCTGCCAATAGGCTATTTGACAAGTTTTCAAAAACCAGTTTTTATTATTTGGTAGATCTTAAGGAAACCTGCAAAATTTGTTATTTTTTATTCTGGTACATATCTGCTAAAAAATATCAAATTAAACATTCAATATTTGAAAAGCGCGCCAAAACGCTACTTTGGCAGTATGGCGGAGTCTGTGACGTCACATGCCTGGAATGTTGCCAGATTAGGGTATTTTTACCCTATTTTGGCAAAAAAAAAAAAAAAAATCCTCTGCAACTATTCAAAACTCTCTTATTAAATATAGTTAATTACTTCTAAATATACTAATATATTACTTTTAAAATGGGACTCAAGACTGACATTATTATGACTAATCCAAAAATAGTGTATTGTTTTAATGGTCTTGCATATTGCATTCAATGCTCCTGTACTGTGTAATCAGGAGTTTTATACATGTATAGACCTACTAGTGGCTGCCCGCGACTACGTTCGCGTGGAAGTCGGTTTACCGTGGGAATAAGATGGTTTCCCGCGGTAAAAAGTACCCTATGTGTTATTCTGATGTATAACCTATATTACTGCAGTTTCTTCCAAATCCGTCCAGTAGCTTTTACGTGAAAGAGTGGCAAACATCCATACATACTCAAAAACTTTCACATTTATAATATTAGTAGGATTTAAACCAATATCTATCCAATCACTGAGTTTTACATTCTATTTTTATTTGGGGATATGTGTAATTTATCAAATAAAACCATTCAAAACCATTGTCTGAATTTTATTTTTATTTAATCTTCATTAAACATTAAAAATAACTTATGGCATAAGCAAACCTAACAATCATCAATTAGGTAGATACTGTGATGTAACACTATGAAATAATAGTACTACACTACAATACAATACACTACAATAACATCAAATTACACAAATAAAACTGTTTTGACATCACTGTGTTAAACTCGGGTTGATATTTTAACAGTTCACAGTTAGCAATTTTCCTTTTTTTGCTTTCTGTATAAACTCTGTGAAGAGGCTTGTGTTAGTTTAACATTTTGGAGCTTTATGCACAATTGATCTACAGTCACATAGTTTAATGTTGTGCCTACTTTAGAGAGCCTTGGGTTCCCAAAAACATTCCACCTTAGTACAAGAAGGCTCCTCTGTGTGATGATGGGTCCACATGAGAAATGCCACTGCATGTTTCCAGCCACCAGCTGAAGCTGCACAGTCCAAGCACCAACATATAACTATTACACCCTTTCTTTTGTCTACCACCATTGTAATGTTGTAAGAGCAGCTCTTCACCTTGTGTTTAGGACAAATCTTACACTTCATTGTGCAATTACTGTGACTTGCGACGCAATTGCACATATTCAATGGCATCATCTCCATACGATTCTCTTGCAGACCTAAAAAAAAACAAAATATCGTTTATGTTCATCATAACATCAACATAACCTATAAAAGTTCTTGCTCACTGTGCAAGTTCATTATTATTTCACTTTCGTATTATACAATTAAGTTCTAATAAAGAGTTATTATACTTACTTTGCTGTTTTCACATTTTTAAGCTCCGAAGCATAGAAATTGGAATTATTTTTGAAAAATAATCCGACCATGATTGCGTCGACTCTGGGCAGGTTTCTACTGTCTGTTTTCACAAAATCGTTGTCCATGCTTGACAGAATTTGTAAAATAAACAAATAAATTACACGAAATCAATGGAACATCTTATCAAAACAGTTTTAAAAGCTAATAACACAAGTAGGCGTATACGTAGGCGAATGATGTTTGTTTACTTACGTGCATGTGACGACATCATAAACCCGACCAATCAGGAGCGTTTTGTGTCACGTGGAAAAGGTTTAGAAATATTCATTTTAATTAATGGATTTAAAAATAATATAATTATTATATTTAACTTACGTTACCAAATATCCATTTTTAAACTCATAATACATACTGAAAACAGTAATTAACATTTTATTTTCCACATTGTCAAATAGCCTATTGTCGATAACTTTCCCGTATTCCAGTAGAATTTTGTCAATGCTACTGAACGCATTCATATCAAAAATTTGACGTATGTCCGCCATCTTCGGGTCGAATCGGCTCCTACCCTGCTCTTCCCTCCCCGCACCCCGGTCACGTCGTCTTACGTAAACTCTCGGTGCCCATTTTACGGTACTGTGCATTTATTCGATCGATTTGAAAAACGAAAATGTTTGCTACCGTCTGTAGAAACGGCCGACTGGCCACAAAGGCGGTAGTCAACAGTGCGGTTGCTGAGAAGACCCCATTAGTAGGCGCACTTATAACCAAACGTGATTATGCAAAGTCCGTTGATAAAGGAGGTAAGGTTGTGGCAGTCATTGGTGCCGTCGTAGATGTGCAGTTTGACGATGCCCTACCCCCCATTCTGAATGCGCTGGAAGTAGGGAACCGCGAGCCGCGCCTCGTCCTTGAGGTTGCGCAGCACTTGGGAGAGAACACGGTCCGTACCATTGCCATGGACGGTACTGAGGGTCTGGTGCGCGGCCAACCCGTGACTGATACTGGCTCGCCCATTCGTATCCCTGTGGGCGCCGAGACCCTTGGCCGCATCATCAACGTGATCGGCGAACCCATCGACGAGCGCGGTCCCATCCCGACCGACAAAAGAGCCGCCATCCATGCCGAGGCTCCGGAGTTCGTGGACATGTCTGTAACACAGGAAATCCTTGTCACCGGCATTAAAGTTGTAGACCTGTTGGCACCTTACGCAAAGGGAGGAAAGATTGGCCTATTTGGAGGTGCCGGAGTCGGTAAGACTGTACTTATTATGGAGCTTATTAACAATGTTGCTAAGGCCCATGGTGGTTATTCCGTATTCGCTGGAGTTGGTGAGCGTACCCGTGAGGGCAACGATTTGTACATGGAAATGATTGAGTCCGGAGTCATTTCACTCAAGGATAAGACTTCCAAAGTATCTTTGGTATATGGTCAGATGAACGAGCCCCCCGGCGCGCGTGCCCGTGTTGCTTTGACTGGATTGACTGTTGCTGAATACTTCCGTGATGTAGAGGGTCAAGATGTACTGCTTTTCATTGACAACATTTTCCGGTTCACTCAGGCTGGTTCTGAAGTATCTGCTCTGCTGGGACGTATCCCATCTGCTGTAGGTTACCAACCAACTCTGGCCACTGACATGGGTACTATGCAGGAACGTATTACCACAACAAAGAAAGGCTCCATCACCAGTGTGCAGGCTATCTACGTGCCAGCCGATGACTTGACTGACCCTGCCCCGGCCACCACTTTCGCTCACTTGGACGCCACCACTGTGCTGTCGCGTGCTATTGCCGAGCTTGGTATCTACCCCGCTGTGGACCCTCTCGACTCGACCTCTCGTATCATGGACCCCAACATTATCGGAGCTGAACACTACAATATCGCCCGTGGCGTGCAAAAGATCTTGCAGGACTACAAGTCTCTTCAGGACATCATCGCTATCCTGGGTATGGACGAGTTGTCTGAGGAAGACAAACTGACTGTAGCCCGTGCCCGCAAGATCCAGAGGTTCCTCTCACAGCCTTTCCAGGTTGCCGAGGTCTTCACTGGACACGCTGGAAAGTTGGTGCCATTAGAAGAGACAATCAAGGGATTCTCCCAGATCCTGCAGGGCGAGTACGATCATCTGCCAGAAGTGGCGTTCTACATGGTTGGCCCCATTGAAGAAGTCGTTGCTAAGGCCGAAACTCTCGCTAAATCGTAATTTAATGTAATAATTTAGAAAATCATGGCAGCCAGTGGTTGATGTAGTTATGTGATAAACTGAGATATGTTGAAAACTACTGGATTATGTTATACATACTCAAAAAAACAATAATATATTAAAAAAACTATAATTGTGTTTAATTTAATAAGTCAATTACTTTGATCAAAGACTAGAAGGGTTTGCTAACTACGTAAATTTTAATGAAAACAAAATAGGCAAGTAATCCTTCTACTAATTAATATTATTAACGTGAAAGTTTGTAACTATGTATGGACGTTTGTTACTCTTTCACGTAAAAACTACTGGACAGATTTGGATGAAACCTTACAGTAATATAGCTACAGTAATATAGCATGTAATACATCAGTATAACACATAGGGTACTTTTACTGCGGGAAAACTTATTCCCACGGGAAACCGACCGACATCCACGCGGGCGGCAAAGGTACCAATTATTTATGTTCAAAATTTCACATCTTTTACTAAAACTTGAAAAAAGAACACTCAGTGCAGATGCACATCAAACAAGCAACTCTCGATATTAGCGCGTTCAAACTATTTCACTTTTTATATACCTAGGTAATTGTGTTTGGCAACCATGAAGTATTTTCGTTATTGGACTTTATTTTGACCAAACTTATAAAATGCTTCTTCCATTTTCACACATTATTTACAATCCCTACTAATATTATAAATGCGAAAGTAACTCTGTCTGTCTGTCTGTCTGTTACGCTTTCACGCCTAAACCACTGAACCGATTGTGATGAAAGTTGGTATGAAGAAAGAACTGAACTTGGGAAAGGACATAGGGTACTTTTTACCGCGGGAAAACGTCTCATTCCCACGGGAAACTGACTTCCACGCGAACGGAGTTGCGGGCGGCCACTAGTTGATACTATATAAACTTTGTGATACTATAGCCAAAGTACATACTACACCCAATGTAAATTAAATGGTTGAGTAATTAAATAGATAAACCTAAAAGTTAAGCTACTTACAACTAATCAACATACCTACTTATAAAATTACGAGGGAAAAATAAACTACAGTACAGATGTTTAGAAACTATTTATTCCTTATCGCTTTCCCCCTACTCTTGGGGCTGCTTTCTGCGTTACTTTAGCAGCCTTAGCTTTGGGTGCAGCCTTGGCCTTGGCTGGGGCGGAGGTGGTCTTCTTGGCTGCTTTGGTAGATTTCTTCTGTTCCTTAGCAGCTCTGAAAACCAAAGTCCAAGGTGAAATTGTTTGAAAAAGACAAAAATGGAGTTTTGTGTTTTAAAGTTAAATAAAAATAAAAAACAACATAACAAAGAAAACTACTTTTAAATGAATCCTTACACAAACTAAGACATAGAAAATTGGATTCCAAATAAAATGCTATTTACAATTCTTTTGATAAAAAATGATAGTTGCAATAATGTAGGAGTTTGAAAGTTAGACACACTTCAAAAAAGTATTAAATCTAGATGGTTCATTGTTATATTTATATCTTACTTGATGGCCTGTTCTCTCTGTGCTTTTCTGACTTCAGGCTTCATGTTACGCTTAGCCATAATGTCATTCAATGAGGCACCCACAATAGCTCTTTGGAACTTTTGTGTCCTCCTTGTACGTTTCTTGGCCTGTTCCTCTTCTTGACCTTTCTTGAACTTACGTCTGAAAGTTTAATAAGCCATTAACACATTGTTCTTATTACAATTAATGGTTAAAGATTTTAATTCTCACCTGTAAAGGACAGTCCATGTCACTTTACGAGGATTCCTCCTCATAAGATGTGCGGCTTCGCATTTCGAGTTCAAGAATGTGAAGCTCTGGAAATAAACAACCAATAATGAGTTTTTAAAAGATGTCTAAATGCGTCAGACGGTTTTGGAGGATTGGCAGTAGATTTCAAGAAGGAAAACAACAATCTTGTTGGTTATGTTTGGGTTACAATTAGGTTATGTTGCCGCTGTACACATTGATTGCAACATCCGATACAATACTAAGATTAATTAAAAATAGGAATAGACAGGAGAGACTGAAAATACTTTTTATACCTTGCCATCAACCTTAACCATGGTTTTTCCATGGCCAGGGTAGATCTTGTATCCACTGTAAGCGCAAAGACCGATCCTGAAAATAAATCACAAATGATCAGACATTATCACAACACTCTCGTTTATCACAGCATTTTTTGCAGAAAATTAATGGATGCGATAGATATAAAACAATTATTTTGAGAAAAACGTACTTCATTTTGGCCTACTGACACTAAAGAAAGAGGTTTACAGAATTGTCAAATATGACAGGAAAGAAGTTTTGACATTGACGGCAATGACATAAGTCCAGTGACCTAAAAATTTGTGGATACGTAACACCTATAAAATAAAAGCCTAAATAACTCGATAAAGAACCCCTGAAATATTTAACCAAAATGAAATAGTTTTTTTTATATGGTTTCAGCCTTTTGTTTATACAAGATGTTTATGACATGGGCCAAAATGAAAGACTCTTAATCACGAATGTTATGCAAATCACTTTCGCCATAATGAGCTCTCAATACGAAAACCAAGGAAAATAATACTCCTCTAAAGCGGAGAAGAACGTTAACTCCATATAAAAAAATAACCTCACACGTACACACGTACAACACTACCGCCGCGACGGAATAGCAAGACATTAGATTTAATACCTAATGTTATTTTAAACTTGGGTTGAAAAAATAAATAAAATGGGTATTTAAGTTTCAGAATAATCATTTATTCCAAATACCGTTATTTTACTGTGTCGAGATTTCTTGTTTTCGATTTACCTGATAGTAGGTAAACAATCATATCTTCTGATGGTGCAGCGGCAGATGTTATTTAATTTAACTTTTAAAATGATGCTTCATTTTGGAGTGTTTGGCATAGCATTATGATTTTTGCCGGTGTTTTCTAAAATTAAATCAGGACTTTATATAGGTCATTCATGTTATGTGATAAATATTACGTTGATAAATGAATAAAGTATATTTAACAAATATATTTATAAATACATATTAAAATTATACCTTTTTACTATTCAGCTCAGATATTTCCATCACTTTTCCTAGCTAGTTCGAGGATAGGCGAGCATAGCTCTTATTCTTTGAATTTGAGAAAAAATGCGTAACGGCATCTTTGATTGCGGTTTTTACAGGACCAGGTCTTTTTATAATCTGTAAATAGTTCGTAAATTCATAATTGTATCATAAATTATACCTAGTTATAACAAAAAAAAAACATTGAGAACCTGAACTGACAAGATTTCTTTATAACCCAACAGTAATAGCAAACTTTTGCGCTGCAACTGTAAAACTTCACAAGACTTTATTTGTTGTAAGTCTGTTTGCCCAATTATGTGCCTTACACTAAACTGCTTACTTAGTTATATGTTGATTTTCTAGTTCGCGAAATCCGTAGTAGGTTACAGATATCTCTTTAGCTCCTGTTTTACTGTGGTGGTTTTAGTGGGTGACCAACTTCTTCTAATCTTTCTTACACAACCAAAAATGACCAATTTAAGGCCGTAAGAGTGTTTAACTATATAGAAAAGGACTTTTCATTAGTAAATCTTTGGGAAGATGCTAGAGGCACTTTTGTATTTGTAGTTCTTACTCTAACGACACTGTTTAAATGAAAAAACAAACACAAACTTGATTACAAAAATAAACTTTAATGTCGGCCATACTTGTTTCAATCGGCTAAATGCATCTGCAAAATGTCCGTTTCGCAAGCAACCAAGCTCGGTGAAGCTGTGAAAGCCGTCAAGTGGCTAACAGTAATCAACAGACAGAAAAAAAAAAAAATCCGTTTCGCAAAATGTCCTCTGGTCGCAAAATGTCCTTTTCGCAGAATATCCCTTTCGCATAATGTCCCTTTCGCAGAATGTCCACTTCTCAAAATGTTCCTTTCGCAGAATGTCCATTTCGCACAATGTCCTAGTATTACTTACTATCTTTAATCATAATTAATTTAGAAATAAGCTTACACAGATCGTTATTTATATGGATATGTCGGTAAAAGTAATCGGAACAGCGTTTTTGACATTTCAAAAACAGATTATAAAAGTCGATTTTAAAATTGGATATATAAATTTTATAATGCATTTCTATGAATTAATATCAACGTTTCTCATTCATATTATACGAAATCTATTATAAACATTCACTTTTATATTTTTTCTTGCATTCTATAAAATACCCTGAACATATAGGACCCTGTTCAGAACGCAACCATCCAAAATAAAATAACCTCAAAACTTACTCTTGATTGATAGCACATATAGCACTTTCAAAACAATTAATTTATTTTGTAAGTACGGACGATATCGGGCAAAGTTCCCAAAAATAAAATGATTTGCCCAGATTTTCTAGAGTTTCAGGTTTGTTATTTTAGTAAATAGTAAAAAAGTTTATTATTCCGGAAATACCGTTATTGACTGTTTCCCAATTTTTTAAGGATAATTTGAAGAAAATGCGAACACTGGATGATAAAATAGCATATGCCTTGAATACATCAATTCCAACGGATTCATTTAGGAGTAAAGTGGATGCTTCATCAGCTTGCCAGGATCTGCATTCTCAGATTATAAAAGGACATACAGAGCGAGAAAAAACAATTAAAAGTTGTATTGTAGCTACAGCAGATTCTGTTAAAAAATTGAGAGCTGATAAAGAAGAAAAACCGGATGATTTTGATATTATGAAAAAATTAAAATCAGAGCAAAGTAAGGTAGGTCTAATTTTACAATGTTATTTTCCTATAAATATCTTAATTTTTTTTCCAATCTAGTAAAAACACTGTTGACAAGAAATGTTTTTTTAGTTACATATTTTGAAAGATAAATTTAGTTGTAAGTGTTCTGATCAGGCATCTGTTATGTTCTATAGATAATAATCCTAAGTGTGCACATAAAGTCACTACTGAATAAGGTCCTCTTTATGTAACCATAAAAGAGTACATAATTATACCTATTAATATTGCTATTCACACTCAAAAGACAATAAAATTTTATATTAAATGTCTAAATTATATTCATAACTTATACCATATAACATAATTAAAAGCATTAAACACAGGCATATTTTGAGTGTTATTAATATATTTATTATTTGCAGTTGCGTCTTCTCCAGACTGAACTTAGTGTAGAAGAAATAATCAAAGATAAGACTTCCAAACTTTTCATTGAAAAATGCAGGAGCTATTACAGACCTGAAAACGTATGAAGACTGAAAATGCATTTATTTGGAAACACTGTATATATTGTTAATAGATTTTAGGATTTCAGAAATATTTTTTCATTTTACACCTTCGTTGCTATGATTTTTTCTATTTTAATTACAAGCTAAAAATGGGCATATTCTTAGTTATATACAATATACTATTTTAATCATATTCAACTATCAAAAAATAAATAATACACACAGCTAAATACTATATTTTGTGTAAAATATGCAATCAGAGTCCCTTTAACTATTGGTCACTTGTGCTTTGCTTCTTGTTGAAATCTTCATTATATTTTTTGTGAAAGTCTAAGTTCATTTGATGAACTGATTCTCCTCTCTTTGCTGCAGATTTTCCAGAAATAATAGCAACTAAACTCCCCAATGCAGTAAGAGCCATCAAAATATTTGCAATTTTAATTCTGGCATGACTTCTTGACTTCTCAAGCAAATCAGCACTGAAAATATAGATAGCAATAACATTGGTGGTAACCTTCAAAGTAAAACATCCTTGGATATTGCATAATGATTGTTTACTTACGAAACAAATTTCGGAATTTCGTCCTTGTTCTTAAATTTCTTAGTCCAAACCAAAATTCTTTTTTCAAAGTCTGAGGGCCTGTACCTGGCATTCATAGATCCAGGGTTTGAAGCTGGAGGTGGTGGAGGAGTGCTCAAATTTCTATATGCAATACGGAAATTACTTCGCAACAATCTCAATTTATCCATTTTTAGGTATTTATATTCGTCTATGTAGTTCTTTACAGATCTAAACAACTTTCGCTGCTCTTCGTTCACTTACAAATAATAGATAAAATAAATACAAACGTACGTAACAGTAAAAATGACAGTACGTACGAGGGAGGGGGTACTGGAGGGATGTAAAAGAAGAACGATAATCGTGTTCGAATTCATATAATCGATTTTTCATAAAAGTACCATAAGCTTTTTAAAATCCATAATGTTTCCATTCGGCCGGTCTATTGCGTAAGCCAATGGTAATCGAAAGTCATAATAGAGAATGTTAACAAATTTTGATTATTATCTGTGAAAGAATTATTTCGATGCGTCAATTCGTTTCCGATTTATAAGTAAAATAAGTTGCTGCCGCACGACGCGGGCTGCCGGTGGCGGTGTGACGTCACACCACAACTCGCTCGGTCTGGCTCACTCAGTACGCTCGCGGTCGCGCGCACTTGTCGTCTAAATTAAACCTAAATACTTTTAAAAATGACTAATCCAACTACTAGGAAATCATGTGTTGTGCCTAAATGTAAAAATACAACTATCAATTCGCCGGAAAAGTTGTTTTTTACAGTTCCAAAGGATACATACATACATCACCAAATCTTTTAACTTGAACATAACCAATACCATTAAACAATTTGTTAGTAAAAATACAAATAAATTAAAAAGGTTTAGTTCATATCATCTACATTTGCAATAAAAAATTAATTAAATTACTTAAATAAAATAGTAAAGGTAAAGTGCATCTGTAACGTTCAACTACATCTAGATCGTATAGGTATCCTACTTCCTAGTAATATAATAAACGCGGAAGATTGTGTTTGTGTTTGTTATCTTTCACACAAAAAGTACTGAACGGATCTGGACGAAGACTGAAATAATCCATAGGCTTCTTTTGATCCTGGGAAAATGTACAGTTCCCGAGGGAAACGCGGGCGAAGCTGCTTACTAAAGCTAGTTAGTACTAAATCAATGCTTGTGTTTATTTAAATTTACTTAGAAGAGCGGTATCTTTGTATACATACTAGTGGCCGCCCGCGACTCCGTTCGCGTTGAAGTCGGTTTCCGTGGGAATGAGAAGTTTTCCCGCGGTAAAAAGTACCCTATGTGTCATTCTGATGTGTAACCTACTGCAAAGTTTCATCCAAATCCGTCCAGCCCCCCAAGTCAAGTGGCATGGCAAGTGATATTTGCGATAGCAAGTGAATAGAATACATTTTTGACAAGCTTGCAATTTGACAGTTTCATACATATTTTTTCTATTCACTCGCTATCGCAAATATCACTTGCCACTTGACTTGGGGGGCAGTAGTTTTTACGTGTAAGAGTAACAAACATTCATACATCCATACTCACAAACTTTCACATTTATAATATTAGAAGGACGTACCTACCTATAGCTACAAAACTATGATACATGATTTGTTGTCTTTAACGTAAAAAAAATAATGATAGGTAGGTAGGTACATACTTCTACTATTGGACTTGCATTCTTCCATTAGTATTTTTATTGGTTATTTTGTTTTGATAAAACAGTTTAGAACATATCAAACATTTCGGCGGCAACAAAATCACTATTTCTTGGTAAATAATGCGCAGCCATTAATTCATCTATTTTAGATAGATTACACGATTACCTTTTTTCGAAACCTATACCCAATTTATTAATAGAATAATATTTACTATTAACGTATAACAAGGAATAATATTTATATTTACTAATACGCGACCGAAAACACAAAAAAATATACATTAAATGTTAAATAAATAAAAAAATAAAATAAAATACTGTGCCAGCTATATGCGCCACCGCTGGCGCGTTGTGGTAAGACGTCACAAGCGGCCACGTGACTGTTAGCGGGACTCGATATTTTTCGAAACTTTGAATGCCTATAAAATCAAAACTACTGGGTATTTTTGATTACAACAAAAACTAGTGTATTTGTATGCATACTACGTAAAAACTACTGCCCCCCAAGTCAAGTGGCAAGTGATATTTGCGATAGCGAGTGAATAGAAAAAATATGTATGAAACTGTCAAATTGCAAGCTTGTCAAAAATGACAGTTTCATACAAATTTATTCTATTCACTTGCTATCGCAAATATCACTTGCCACTTGACTTGGGGGGCTGGACGGATTTGATGAGACTTTGCAGTAGGTTACGCATCAGAATAACACATAGGGTACTTTTTACCGCGGGAAAACTTCTCATTCCTACGGAAACCGACTTCTACGCGAACGGAGTCGCGGGCGGCCACTAGTATGTATACAAAGATACCGCTCTTCTAAGTAAATTTAAATAAATACATGCATTAATTTAGTACTAACTAGCTTTTGTTAGCAGCTTCGCCTGCGTTTCCTTCGGGAACTGTACATTTTCCCAGGATTAAAAGAAGCCTATGGATTATTTCAGTCTTCGTCCAGATCCGTTCAGTTCTTTTTGTGTGAAAGATAACAAACACAATCTTCCGCGTTTATTATATTACTAGGAAGTAGGATACCTATACGATCTAGATGTAGTTGAACGTTACAGATGCACTTTACCTTTACTATTTTATTTAAGTAATTTAATTTATTTTTTATTGCAAATGTAGATGATATGAACTAAACCTTTTTTATTTATTTGTATTTTTACTAACAAATTGTTTAATGGTAATGGTATTGGTATTTTATGTTCAAGTTACAAGATTTGGTGATGTATGTATGTATCCTTTGGAACTGTAAAAAACAACTTTTCCGGCGAATTGATAGTTGTATTTTTACATTTAGGCACAACACATGATTTCCTAGTAGTTGGATTGGACATTTTTAAAAGTATTTAGGTTCAATTTAGACGACAAGTGCGCACGACCGCGAGCGTACTGAGTCACACCGCCACCCAGCGTTGCCAACCCTACGTCTTTTTACGTAGATCTACGTATTTTAAGCCTATCACACAAATCTACGAACTTAAGTCCCAGAATCTACGTATTTTCTATCAAAATGATTCAATTGCACAATAACATATCTTGTAAGACTGAACAGGCATTATTTCCGTTACTTTCGAAAAAAAGTGAATAAACGTTCTAATTTAATATTTATTTATATCGACTTATCTTATTTTTAAAATAAATCGAAGACCCTGGAAGTAGCAAACTTTTTAAATTATCTGTAAGTCGTGGTTTCATATGTCGTATGTAGTCATAAAGATAATGTAAAAACTAACCGGCTACTGGAATATTTATTTATTATTATTATTTTTGTTCGCGGGGATATCTATCGACCAGTTTTATCTATCTGCTGTCTGTCTGCAACTTGTAGGATCTTATAAATTGACGTTTTATTTGCTTTTACCTAAAAAGTACGTAGATCTACGTATTTCTCATATGGAAATAGTACCATTTCTACGTAATTTACTTATCTGGCCTACGCCTTTTTCAAAATCCGAGTTGGCAACACTGCCGCCACCGGCAGCCCGCGTCGTGCGGTAGCAACTTATTTTACTTATAAATCGGAAACTAATTGACGCATCGAAATAATTCTTTCACCAGTATTTTTTATTTTTGACAAAGAATATGAAGAGATAATAATCAAAATTTGTTAACATTCTCCATTGAACAATCTTACATGATTTTATGTTTGACAGTAAGGAACTTCCATCTTCTTCTAGATAGGGGTATCTAGATCATCGATTCTGTTGGAATAGCTGTATGTATTTTATCCTTTGCTTTCCCTTAGAAAGAAGTAACCAAATGTAAAAAAAAACATTCACTGTCAGACAGAGCTGTCAAAAAATTAATGCGATTTTGATCGATGGTGGACTGATTGTTGAATTAATTGTTTTATTTGTTATAATAAAACGTAAGTCCTTTTTATGGTGTTAATTGTATTTGAATATTACCCTATAGCAAGTTAAGATTTCTTATATTTGTTACAGCCATATTATTTTATGTGACTAAACCATTGCATTTAGTTTTTCTTAAGTATTTTAGTCATTATGTTCTGTAAATTGTTAAAACAGTAGTAGATAATTTGTTCCGTCTAGCGCTTAATACGAATTGATAGTGTAACAGGTATTTTTGAAAGACCCGTCATTTCTTATAAGTTGTATGCATTGATGATGTGTATCGAGTCATCACGTCATGTGTTTAAATTTCAGTTCTGTCTGATCAAAAAAATATTCGTGCAAATATTATTTAATCTGCTAAGTAACGGAAACAGGGTGATATTTGTCTTGTCATGTGGATAAGATTTCATTTCATAGTAGATTTGTTTGACCATGAGGATTCTCAAGCATTCATTTTTTATAGATGTCTGAAGGGCACAAACATCGTTACAAGAATGTTGGTTTAAGTGCCGATGAACTTCGCCGGAGGAGAGAGGAGGAAGGGATTCAATTGCGAAAACAAAAGAGGGAACAGCAACTTTTTAAACGCAGAAATGTCAACCTTCCCCCGCCAGATGCACCTCCTGAAGTTCCTCCACGGGTAGTTATATGTGTATATAATTTGTTTTGCCGCAACAGTTTGAAACCTTGACTTGTAATAAATTAAAATCCTAGTTTATTGCATAGATTTAATTGCAAGGTTACAAACATTCACTAAAAGTAAAAATATTTCAGAATGACATCAATGTTTCAACTACTGATGATATTACGCCAGCGATGGTAGCTTCTCTCTACAGTCAAAATCCCCAAGAAAAAGTAACAGCTACCCAAAAGTTTCGAAAGCTTTTAAGTCGAGAACCAAATCCACCTATAGAAGAAGTTATACAAACAGGAATAGTACCTAAATTTGTTGAATTCTTGACTGACAGTTCAAACCCTACATTGCAGGTAAGTTAAATAAGACCAATAATTTATCTTATTAAATAATTAACAAATTCTATAAATTTTAATCATTGAAGTTAAAAATATGTTTGTAAAACAAACTTATCAGTGGAACCTAAAAATAATTCCAGTTTGAAGCAGCATGGGCACTGACAAATATAGCGTCTGGTTCATCAGAACAAACCCGTGTAGTGGTTGAAAGTGGTGCCGTGGATGTATTGGTGGCACTTGTTGGCGGAGCATGTAGTGAGGAGGTGAAGGAGCAGGCGGTCTGGGCATTGGGCAATGTAGCGGGGGATTCCCCACGGTGCAGAGACGCGGTATTAGCTGCAGGTCTATTGGAACCATTATTACAGTACGTAATTTTACATATAACTTTTAATAAACAGTAATTATTTAGTAATTTACCTTATATAAGTAATTTACCTTGAGTGGAATATATCTCTAAACTTAAGTTAGCTACTAAATTTAGTAATAAAACCAGTAGATATACATAATTTACATCAATGCCAAAACTGCAAGTGATGGTGTAGAACTACAAATTATACTAGGTAATCATATTGTTATTAAATTGAATTGTGCCAGATAACATTCATTAGTGTTTTGGCATTTTACCTATATAAAGAGTAGGTTTAAGTGAGTGACAATGAAACTCAAGTATCTATAATGATGTAATAGGTACATTATTTTGACTTTTACTATTTGACATTTTATTAAATATACTAGAGATGCGCCAAGTAACACTTTTGCCGATTACCGAGTACCGTACATATTTTTTTTTTTTTACCGAGTACTGGGCCGAGTAACTCGGTTCTATCAAATTCCCAAATTCACGCGCGTAAACAAGTACAAACGAACGCAATTCCTAAAAATATACATTTAGAAGAAAATTTGTTGGCAAATGGTGGACAGGGCACCAAACAAGGCATCATAATTTACCTTTATTAAATTGTAAATATTGATTATTTGTATTAATGTTCTTTTAATTTTGTCTCACTAAGTACTCATGCATTAGCATAATTTTGATTTTATTACTTGAGATTGTCAAAGATTTCCTTAATCAGTACGTTTGAATTAACACTGTTGTTTTAATTATATCTACCTAAATATATTGCTTTCTTTAAACAAAGTATACTCGGCATTAGTATACCGAGTTACTCGGCCGAGTACCGAGTACCAAAAAACCCGCCGAGTACGCCGAGTACCGAGTATAAACCGAGTACTCGGCCCATCTCTAAAATATACTATAGGTACAATCTTAAAATTGCAAAAAAGCCACCTTAATTTATATTAAGTTTTTCATCAACTTTTGTTCCAGGTTATTAAATAAATACAATAAACTGTCTATGACAAGAAATGCTGTGTGGACATTATCAAACCTGTGTAGAGGCAAAAATCCGCCCACCAACTTTGAAGCAGTGTTACCAGGTAATTTTAATGATGTTATCTATACTAATCTATACTAATATTATAAAGAGAAAAACTTTGTTTGTTTGGTTGTAACGAATTGGCTCAAAAACTACTGGACCGATTTTAAAAATTCTTTCACCATTCGAAAGCTACATTATCTACGAGTAACTTAGGTTATATTTTATTTTGGAAAAAATAAGGTTCCGTTAGATATTTGGGTTTTTCGGACATAAGGTGTAAAAAATCAACCAGAAAAGTTACTTATTTTGCGTATGGCATCCCGATATAATAACTATGTCTACGAAGGCATCCAGGTACAATAACTATGTCTACGAAGGCATCCCGCTATAATAACTATGTCTACGAAGGCATCCCGGTACAATAACTATGTCTGCGAAGGCATCTCGGTCTAATTAATATGTCTACGAAGGCATCTCGGTCTAATTAATATGTCTACGAAGGCATCTCGGTCTAATTAATATGTCTACGAAGGCATCCCGTTACAATAACTATGTCTACGAAGGCATCTCGGTCTAATTAATATGTCTACGAAGGCATCCCGGTATAATAGCTATGTCTACGAAGGCATCCCGGTATAATAACTATGTCTACGAAGGCATCCCGGTATAATGACTATGTCTACGAAGGCATCCCGGTATAATAACTATGTCTACGAAGGCATCCCGGTATAATAACTATGTCTACGAAGGCATCCCGGTATAATAACTATGTCTACGAAGGCATCCCGGTATAATAACTATGTCTACGAAGGCATCCCGGTGCTGGCGCGGCTGCTGCAGCACGAGGACGCGGACGTGGTGAGCGACGCGTGCTGGGCCGTGTCCTACCTCGCGGACGGACCCAACGAGAAGATCCAGGCGGTCATCGACGCCGGCGTCTGTAGGAGACTCGTCGAACTACTCATGTAAGTTGGATACACTAGAAATATATTTTTTATCGCGGAAAAAGGGTAGAAGGGGTCGAAATAGGGGATGAAAGTTTGTATGAAAGTTCGTTATTGTCAAACCGATTTTGATGTGAAGATGGAACTGAACTTGGGAAAGGACATGCCATACTTTTTAATACGATAAAAGTGATAAAAGGGGTTGAAATAGGGGATGAAGGTTTGTGTGGAAGTTCCTTATTGTCAAACATAAAATCATGTAAGATTGTTTAAGACAAATTCATGTATCGAATAAATAAAAGGTGAAAGGTGCTACGGGGAGAAAAGCGTGCACGGGGAAAAGGAAGGGGGAGTCCTTCTAATCATTACATAGTATAAATCCAAGTCGTTAATTCTGTCTGTTTGTATGTTTGGGCGCTAACTCCTCCTAAACCAGTTGAGGGATTTTAATGCGGTTTTCACCGTCCTTTAGGTAATTTTTTGATTTAAATTTGTAAATAAAGAACATTTAGAATTTTTTTTTTAAGTTAACTAAAACTCAATGTTTTGGGAACAAGCCGCCCAAAATTACACCATTGCGAAGCGTGGGCGGGTCGCTAGTATGTATTATAAACGTGAAAGTTTGTAATGTATGGATGTTTGTTACTCTTTCACGTAAAAAGTACTAAACGGATTTGGATGAAACTTTACAGTAATATAGGTTGTACATCAGAATAACACATAGGGTACTTTTTACCCCGAGAAAACTTCTTATTCCCACGGACTTCCACGCGAATGGAGTCGCGGGTGGTCACTTGTGTTTTATATTTTTTAAATACGTGAGCTACGCTGTAGGTCTAAGGTTACCACACTACTGTAAAGTTAGTTTAAATGTTAGCATTTTAATTGGCATGTGCTTATACTATAACCTCGACTACTATAAACTCCCTCAAAATGCTGCATGATTCATTATCTCTTGCCTCTTTCTCATTTCATATTCTCGCGAGTGATGGCTATATCTTTTAGTAAGTTGGTTGTTCCCGACTCGGGGTCAACCACCCCTAGTTGGTTGTTCCCGGCTCCGGGTCAACAACCGCTAGTCGGTTGGTTGTTCCCGGCTCGGGGTTACTTACGGCTAGTTGGTTGGCTGTTCCCGGCTCGGGGTCAACGACCTCTAGTTGGTTGTTCTCGGCTCCGGGTCACCGACCCCTAGTTGGTTGTTCCCGGCTCCGGGTCAACGACCCCTAGTTGGTTGTTCCCGGTTCCGGGTCACCGACCCCTAGTTCGTTGTTCCCGTCCGGGGTCACTGACCGCCGTTGTCGCGTCCAGGCACAGCAAGTCGACGGTGGTGTGCGCGGCGCTGCGCGCGGTGGGCAACATCGTGACGGGCAACGACGCGCAAACGCAGGCGGTGCTGAACTGCCGGCCGCTGCCCGCGCTGCACGCGCTGCTGCAGCGCGGCGCCGACACCATCCGCAAGGAGGCCTGCTGGACGCTGTCCAACATCACCGCGGGGAACGCCGCGCAAATACAGGTATGGTGCAGGTGTAAGCTGAGCTTTGTTTGTGTGAGTGTTCAACAAAAGTAGGGTCAGGCAAAAAATTTGGTTTAGACAAAAAACAAATAAAAATGAAGATTGTTTATTTTACTTAAGATTACGTAGTAATAAAAGCTTAAATAAATTAGAATTCAGCCTTGAGAAAATGTAAACAGAAACAAACCCGTATTTGAGTATACTTACTAGCAAAGAGTGAGATATTCTTAGTTAACTTGTGTTAGCAAAGAGTGAGATATTCTTAGTTAACTTGTGACAGTTATTTTCGTAAAAGATCTACCTAATACTAAAATATAATATTAGGAAAAAAATAAATACTTAACGCTGCTATCAGTACAAGGGGTGAAGCGCGGAGGGTGCGCGGGGAACATCCGTCACGCGGGGGGAGACAAAAAGAACGCGTCGCGCTTGAGGACTGACGTCACACCAACTCTATCCGTATACAGGGTGTCCCAAAAGGTTACGTAGCTGGGAAGGGGGGTGGTAGGGATGGTCACAAGGGTCACCATAAAAATAATTAAAAAATTCCCCTCTGGATATTTCAATAAAAAAAATCATTTTTTAAAAAACTAAAAATTTTACACCTTGTTACCCTATTTTGCTTACTGTACCTACAGATATTGCTGTATTTGAAAAAAAAAAACCTGTTATGTAATCGTCAATAACCCTTTATCAAATTGAAATAAAAAAAACTATATATATCTAACCAAGTTTTAAAGAAAATTAAGTTCTTGTCCAGTCAAGAACTTAGTAATTACGACTTCACTCAACTTCCTCCAAGCGTACTGAAAAAAAAAACGTACTACGCAACTCCGGCGAGTAACTTAAAAAAATAGGTAATTTTATTGCAATTCCAAAATGGTATAACACTTATTTGAAAAATTCATACTAGCACATTTAAAAATATTTTTCGGGAACAATACTCCTGCAAAAATAAAAATATCAAAAAACAATAGTCTCAAATTCGTACGCAAATACATTTTTAAATGTCTATTCTGTTGCTTTGATGTTACTGCCCAGTATAATTCTCAAGATTGGAGTACAGACATACCTCAAACATTCGAATAAGGCTAGATTAAGTTTTTCCATATGCCAGGGAAAATAATCTTTACTGCATTCACTCAAGTAAACGAAAGATGTAAAGGATCAAGCTTCACCTTGTCTGGTCTGTACAAAAGCAAAGGTTGATAGATTTGATTAGCTTATCTAACTGGTCTCTTACCTAAAAGTGGCTTATTAACTAATACTTTCAGCTCATCCCTAAAATAGTTTTGGTAATATTCATCATAATTTCAGTATAGGCCATAGACATCTATTACCCTGTAGGTACAGTCTAAGACCAGGTAAGCTGTGATAACAAATAAAAATAAATCCTATTTCCATACAAAAAAAGTTCGGTTAGTTAGTTTCAAAACGGCCACAGCTTACTCGACATTACAGTTGCGGTTTTAAATGAAACTCGAAAGAAAACAAAATTATAATTTATTATTTTAATAAAATGCTCGAAATGTCTACCACCAACATAAATACATGCACTGCGTCGTTTTAAAAATGAGCATCATAAATGAACTCAAGTCAACCAAGTCCTTGATGGGTTTTTCATAAACTTTTTTATTTTTATTAAACGACCAAACGAGCATGCGAGAATGGAAAGTGATCACCGCCGCCCATAACTACCCGCAACACTATGGGTGTTGGAGGTGTGTTGCTGACCTTTAAGGTGGGAATACACTCTCGACTTGAAGAGCCCCATGTTGCATGTAGCCAGGAATACCGCTGCAGGAAGTTCATTCCACATCTGCGTAGTGCGCGGCAAAAAATTCCGCGTGACACGCACGGTGGTACGCACAAATGGTAGCCTAGACTGTACTTGAATGTTTGAAGTATGTGTACTCCAATCTTGAGAATTATACCGGGCAGTAACATCAAAGCAACAGAATAGACATTTAAAAATGTATTTGCGTACGAATTTGAGACTATTGTTTTTTGATATTTTTATTTTTGCAGGAGTATTGTTCCCGAAAAATATTTTTAAATGTCCTAGTATGAATTTTTTCAAATAAGTGTTATACCATTTTGGAATTGCAATAAAATTACCTATTTTTTTAAGTTACTCGCCGGAGTTGCGTAGTACGTTTTTTTTTCAGTACGCTTGGAGGAAGTTGAGTGAAGTCGTAATTACTAAGTTCTTGACTGGACAAGAACTTAATTTTCTTTAAAACTTGGTTAGATATATATAGTTTTTTTTATTTCAATTTGATAAAGGGTTATTGACGATTACATAACAGGTTTTTTTTTTCAAATACAGCAATATCTGTAGGTACAGTAAGCAAAATAGGGTAACAAGGTGTAAAATTTTTAGTTTTTTAAAAAATGATTTTTTTTATTGAAATATCCAGAGGGGAATTTTTTAATTATTTTTATGGTGACCCTTGTGACCATCCCTACCACCCCCCTTCCCAGCTACGTAACCTTTTGGGACACGCTGTATACTCACACTAATGCAAGGCTCTACTTATACCTTCTGCACAAACAGGGAATTGCAAAAAGTATTGCAAAATCGAGTGTATTAAAATATTATTTCGGCAAATTTCGCACAGAAAAATTTATTTGCGAAGTTTGCATTCGTGTTTTAAAATCAGCCTGGTAAGCTCACTGTGTCAACGTCTGTCCATTGCTAGAGGCAGACGTTTAAAGTCAACTAATTTAAAACATTTCAGACACAGCGCAAGTATGTCAAGTTTAGTTTAAGCTTTTTTTTTTAACCATCTGGTTTCTGTTGTTTTTTTTCAATATTATGGGAGAAAGAAATTTTTATTTTTTTATTTTAATAGAATATGTTCAACATCGGCGCCAATAATGAACAAAATTAAACTGTTGTTTCCACGTAACAGAGAATAGATGGAAGTAAGAAGTAGGCGGTTTACGCGTGCCACTAGTAAGCAGTGGATTGCAAACGCATACCTCAGTCGTATACCTGTCATATTGTCATGATCGGTTGTGTTTGGCTGTGATCGTATTGCGTTTTCTTACGTTAATGTATAGCAAATATCGACTTTATTTTCAAAGCAGTAAAGTTCAATTCATATTTGTTCAAGTTCTAATGTAACACTGCTTCCATCTATTGTGGAGATGCTGAAATTTTAACAATGTAGCATATTGTAAACATGAACTTTATTTGCAAAGGCATAAAGTTCAACTTACATTGTTAAATGTAGGAACGCCACCTATTGTTGAGTAGTTGAATTTTTTATATGTCAACGCTTATGTCAAGTAAGTTGTGGAACATCATATACACATTATGGGTTAAAGTAAAGGTGACTGACAAGGTGTGTTTTTGCTTGGCAGCATTTGGAAATAAGATCATTCTGGCACTATAGTTTATTCGCGTTAAGAAAATAGTGAGACATCGTTGTCAGCCGGCCTGGCCACACCCCCCAGCCAATTAAAATGCTAGAAATTAAAAAGTCGAGTTCACAGTGACCAGTTGAAGTCTGACCTTCGAACAAAACGGTTGTGAATTTTGCGTGACTCGTCCACCAATAAATTTTGAAAATGAATACTTCACCAATTCCAAAGAATAAAAGTGGATTAATAATCCATAGTGGAGAGAGACGCATAATTTACAATGTTTATAAGTACTTTAAATTGTGTGATTTAAATGCAACTGTGGAGAGCATAGTCATAGAAACAGCAAGTGTATGCGTTTGTCCGAAAATACTGTTTATAAAATTATTATTTTTCTTTTGTACTTTTACTCCACTGTGCATACACCCTTATCCTGTAGTTGTCACTATTTTCTTAACGCGAACGGACTATAAGGATATGCGACCAATAAAAACAATTGTTTACCTGTAGTGACTATGTTTATTATCAGTTCCATGTGTGAGTTTTGGCGTCAGCGGTTCCGCTTAAGTTGGTCGTTTAACATTTCCATGTACTTTTCTGTTCCGTGGTTGTTTTAATCAATAAGTAGGAACTCTTGGAATATGAGTGTCTCTAATTAAATTTCTCTTTACAATGCTTAACTTGATTGGTTACAGGCAGTGATAGATGCTGATATTTTTCCATCTCTTATTGAAATCCTGAGGCATGCGGAGTTTAAAACAAGGAAAGAAGCAGCTTGGGCTATAACTAATGCTACTAGTGGAGGAACGCATGTACAGATCAAGTATGTTACTTTTTATATTTACGAAGTGTTTTTATTTATCTTTTAGAATAAATAATCGTCCTCGTACCGAAATCCATTACATGGTTCAAAAGGATAATTTACTATTGCCATTTAGAGAATTGTTTAATCTTTTATTAAAGGTATCTCTGGAACCTTCTACAGTTTGTATTAAATATGTTGCTTTTAGAAACGATATATTGTTTTTTGTCACTTTACGATGAGGAATAGGTGTGCAAACTAGATTTTTGACTATGAGAACAAAAAGAAGACTTTTGTGAAAGCTTAACTCAATGACAAACATTTTTGACTTCCACAGATACCTAGTAGATCAAAACTGCATTCCTCCACTATGCGACCTTCTAACGTTAACCGATGCTAAGACGGTGCAAGTTGCTCTCAACGGACTTGACAATATATTGAAGGCTGGACAACAAGCAGACCAGCAGGATAACCCCTATGCTGTACTTATCGAGGAGTGCTTTGGTAAGAAATTGTTTGTCACTATCTCGCTAATTGATAGAGCGAGGCCTAGTTCCGATACAAACCAACAAAGCTCACACATAAAGGCGGGCGCTTACCCATCCCGAATTGCTGACTCGCAACTGGCGTTAATGACACTTGTCACCATAATTTCTGACATCACCGCTGCATGACCTCTCAATGGCTTAGTTCCTTTGCCTACTCTTACGAGCGAATTTAAAAACATCAACAGCATGGTCTCTCAGTCGTCATCAAAAAAGCAATTACCACGGTGCTTTGTTTGATGACGTCATTAATGTTGTATGAGAAATGTTCATGCTTTTCTGACAATCATAATGGGCGTTAACAGCGCTTATTGTGCTAATCGTCCCTAATGCCATTGCAATTATCGGTCATGCTGAGTTTCAACCAATTAATTTGTGTCATATGAGTCATGATGAAATCACATGTTTTCTCCATGTGACACTTGTTAAAATTTATATAATATCCTTCTAGGTCTAATAATTATCTATTTTACTAGCTTGTAATGAAACTTGGTTTGAACAACCATTTTTATAACAAGTGAACAACAAAACGTCACTAATAACGTGCTAAATAAATAGTCTAATTGCTTTGTGTCAAGGATACAGAATTGTTACCCATATTTCACATTAAGTGTATGTTTTATTGACAGGTTTGGATAAAATAGAATTTCTACAATCTCATGAAAACCTCGACATATACCAGAAGTCGTTTGAAATCATAGAAAATTACTTTGGCTCGGAAGAAGAGGACGGGAGACTGGCTCCTGAAGTATCTTCCACTACCAACCAGTACCAGTTTAACACGGACCAATCTGTTCCAATGGGAGGCTTTCAATTCTAACAGCAACTCAATACTTGAATAAGATAATTGTGCAGTAAGTATGCTTACGAAAGTAATAGTTTATTATTGTAGCAATACTGTGTAATTTTATTATACTTTCTATGAAACACCGCTTTCAGCATACACTTCAGTGTGTACTTTTTCATCAGGAGTTTCGTTATTATATAGAAATAATTGGTTTATGTATGTTTTTAACCAATACTACATTTGTGCTTTGCTCTTTTAGGATCTTACCAATGTATTAAAAAAATAAGCATTAGACTAAGGTAGCTTAAAATTAAGGAGTGTCTAATAAAATCACATTTTAGTAAGAAACATAATGTATAACTTATATATATTATTAGAAATATGTATGTATTGTAATATGGCACCCTCTGATCTGACATGTGTATTTGTTAGACAAATTTATGTATGATTTTGGTTTAATTCCAACAGTTCCAACACATGATATAAAATATTAAACAAACAGGCAGCTATATTGTACCTATTACACACTTACAACAATGTATGTATAGTATAATAATTTATAATAAATTTGGACCGGGCTAGTATTTTCCAACTGTAGATATTTGAGTATCTAGTTCATTTATTTCGTAGGTTTATATATTTTTTGGCAAATATGCCACCTATGTTGTTTTATAAACTTGTATATTGTTAGATGTTCATAAAATATTACAAATTGGTAACAACACTAATATATCATTTTATTTATCACTGCCTTATCTTTATACATTTTTCCCATTGTAAATTTTTTTTGATACCCTGTATAACAATTATAATTTCTGTAAACAAAAAAAATATATTTTTTAAAACTAGACTTAACAAAACCAATAAACATTAAAACTAGCTTAAATAATGCCTGAGGCATCACTAGCATGAAAATAAAATAAGGCTGAATATAAGTAGCCTATCTGACTTCCTGACAGCTATCACACCATGAAGGATTTTTAAAAATTGGTTCAGTACCTAATTCTAGGGATTACCAACCTTCAAACTTAACCTTTTTATTAAGTATAGATGCGGAAGTTTTGATGTTGGTATACAAATATAATTGTGTGATGTTTGTATACAAATATAAAGTGGTACCACAGATATAATAATACTTAACGTGGTACTAAAAATCATACTCTTCAGAAAAGCTGTTTAGTTATTATGACAGCATGGAAAAATCTAGTATTGATCTCAGTAATTAATTATTGTGGTAAAGCTATCTTGGGTTACTATTAAATACTTACCTTGCTGCACTAGATAGATACTCCGATGTCATTAAAATATGCTAATGCTCTAAGAAATGTGTTTTCATGGTGCAATTTGTCCCAAAACATCATTCTCTCTTGGAATGGATTTTTGCCTTTGGTAAGTTCTGATCCTATACTTAGGTAGTTCAGACCTTCACTAGCTTCTACTTGGTCCCAGGTAATATTGAACAGGGGTTCATCTTCTGTAGGTGTTGGATTCCTAAAAGCATTTTCACTTACCAATTTTCATTTAAAGTATTTAAATATAAATTATCAAAACAATATTCCTTACCCGAACTTTGCAAAGTTTGACCACAATTTTACTACTCTGTCTCTCGCCTTAACGGATTCTCTACTTCCTTTGATCTGTAATCCTTCAATCTTCAATCCAAAAATAAGGGGTATTTCTCCACTATGACCTACTGAGTTAAAAAAGTCATACTCCTTGGGAACAACCCATTCACCACTGTGGTTCATGACATAATAATAAACTTCACATTCAGGTGCATACTGTTTGTGTAACCTCACTGTTTTATGTACATAGTAGAGAAAATAGTAGTCACTTAATAACTGCAAATATTGATTTTTTGTGTCCTCTGTTAATATCTCTTCCCCACCAAGGTAAAACTTTATAAGCTGGTGTCCAATACCTTTCAATATTTTTGTCTCTCCTGCCAGCTCTCTTGGTACCAAAAGATTGGCATTGTCATTATACAGTTCAAAATTGTAGAAATCTTTATGAATAAACTGCAAGAGGGCAGCTTCAGAATTGTTACAACCAATTATTATAGGCACTTTATTGAAATTGCCAGATTTTAAAATAAGGTAAGGACTCTTTGTCAAGAACATTGTCTGCCCTTCAAACTCTTCTTCAATGCAAGGTTTAAAAATTGCATCAAACATATTTCCAACAACTTTGCTGAAAGTTTCAGACATTTCATGAAAGGTATTCATAATTTCAACAGCTGAAAGTTTTCTTAATTCTTCAACCACTTCAGTTGCACAGCAATTGGTGATACCCAGATGTTTTGCTAGTTCCATTGTTGCACTCCGAGGATTTCTAGATAAAGCCCAGCTGTTTAAAGCACTGGCACTTTGTATAATGGCTTTATGGAATAAACCAGTAGCCATAGGGGACAACATCATTAAATGCACTATAGCTCCTCCCGAGCTATTTCCAAATAAAGTCACATTATCCTTATCACCTCCAAATGAATGAATGTTTTTTTTTACCCACCTTAAAGCTTGTACCACATCTTTGAGGCCATTATTGCCAGGTGCTGCAAAATCATTTATTGAGAGGAATCCAAATGGTCCAAGACGAAATCCACATCTCACAAATACCACTTGTTGGTTGACCAAAAGTGATGGATCTAATAAATTATCATAGTATACTGAAAAACCATAACATCCTATCCAAAACATCACAGGCAGATGTTTTGTTGGTTTAATATTGGGAGAAATGACCTCAATGTAAAGGCAATCTTCTGAGCCACAAATCTGCACCTCACTCAGTTTATGAATGTAGAGTGGTGAATTAGCCTCTTCCGTACAGTTAAGTCTCTCTTTCCATGGTGTGACTTGAGATGGTGGCTGAAATATAAAATATTTGTTTTAAGTGGGAATATTTAAAAATGAATTTTGTCTTAAATTAATATGGAAGTCCTTCAATTGCATGTTTGATGTGTGTGTGACCTTCGTTTTAATTGATTTATTGAATAAAAGGTTAACATTGAGGTAGGTACTTACCATAAATCGCAAGTGCCCTACAGGTGGCTTTGCATAAGGTATTTTCTTAAAAGTATAATAAATTTCTTCATCCCTTTTGTCAACATATCCGTAAATTGGACCATCAGTAGTCTCTATATCAACCGTCGTCATATGTTCAGGTCTGTTGTCCATTTTAATAACTAATAACAGGTATTTAAACTAGAACTGAACCACTTGAACTCGTAACCACAGAAATTCGAAGCATGTTTATTAAAAAACTGATAAACATCTCATTACATTACAATCAATACATACAATTAGGGATGTGAAAAAATAATCGATTTATAATCGATAAAAAAAAACTTTTTATGGGCGATCTTAATATTGGCAATTTAAATCTGTCCACGGCGCATATTTAAATTAACGCCATCTGTTAGCGTGTAAGCACCTTTTGGTACCGGCTTCTTCGGCTCCAGCAGAGAGACTGTCCTCAAAAGCTGGCGCCATATTAACTGAAGTCAGGAGCTGAATCTTATCCAAACGCTTACCTAAGCTATTGTTCCTAAACTCTTTTCCTACGGATTTTTAGTTTTCCTTCCTAGTTATATTATAAACGTTAGAGTTTCATGTTTGATACTATTTCACGAAAACTACCGGACGGATTTGGATGAAACTTTACAGTAGTAATAAGTAATATGAGTATACATCAGAATAACACATATGGTAGCTTTTACCGCGGGAAAACTTCTCATTCCCACGTGAAATCGACTTCCACACGAACGGAGTCGCGGGCGGCCACTAATGTTAGAATAATCTTGTTTGGTGTTATTTTTGTTTAAATTCTTTAAATAAAATTTAAATCTTTCTTTAAATAATTAAAACTTTAATTTGTGTTGATTTTTAGAAACTTTTTTTGTTGTTTATTTTGAATTATAATAACTAAAACTGTGATTAATACAAAAAATTTGGAAAAATCAATTAATATGAAAAAATAAATTATAAAAAAAAACGATTAATTAGTAATCGATTATTTAAGTAGAATGTCACATCCCTACATACAATACTACAACACTAGTGTTGCCGCATTACATAATCGACTGTAATCGACTATTAGATGGGATTCAAAATCACTAAATACTCTATCGATATAATTTATTCAATGTTCATAATAATAAGAGTGATCAAATAGTTTGAGTATTTTCTATACGAGACTAAAAGAAATTTTAATTGCTGCTTTTACTGAATAGGTTAATTTGTTTTCAGGTAGTGCTTTATTAAGTAAGTAGGTATATGAATTACGCAATTTATAGTCAGCATTAATTTTTCTATTTTAATGTTAAATAATTATGTACAATTATAGGTGTATGGATTTATTATAGGGGTACCTACTAGGGATGCGCCGAGTAACACTTTTGCCGAGTACCGAGTATTACTCGGTTCAATTTTTTTTTAACCGAGTACTCGTTCTATCAAATTCCCAATTTCGCGCGCGTAAACAAGTACAAACGAACGCAAGTATATTTATAAGAAAGTTTTTTGGCAAATGGTGGACTGGGCACCAAACAAGGCATCATAATTTACTTTTATTAAATTTTAAATATTGATTATTTTATTACTGTTCTTTTAATTTTGTCTTACTAAGTACTCATGAATTAGCATAATTTTGATTTTATTACTTGAGATTGTCAAAGATTTCCTCAATCAGTACGTTTTGATTAACACTGTTGTTTTAATTATAACTATCTTAATATATTGCTTTCTTTAAACAAAATATACTCGGCGTTAGTATACCGAGTTACTTGGCCGAGTACCGAGTACCAAAAAACCCACCGAGTACGCCGAGTATCGAGTATAAACCGAGTACTTGGCCCATCTCTAGTACCTACCTACTAAATTACATCTAAGTTTTTAAGATAAGTATCCTACCAATATTATAAACGTGAAAGTTTGTGAGTATGTATTGATGTATGGATGGATGTTTGTTACTCTTTCACGTATAAACTACTGGACGGATTTGATTGAAACTTTGCAGTAATATAGGTACTTTTTACCGCGGGAAAACATCTCATTCCCACGGGAAACCGACTTCCACGCGAACGGAGTCGCGGGCGGCCACTAGTACCTATATACTGAAAATGATCGTAGCCTAAAACTAAAAATTTGTCTAGGCTAGGAGAGATTGTTTAGCGCAATAAAGCTACCTTTTATGTTTTTTTATCCGATTTTCTGTAAATAATTATAATTTAAATAATTTTATTCACGTGGTCTAGTATGGGAAACCTCGTTTTTAAACCACCATAGTGTAAGTATGTTATGTATATTATGAACTCGCAACCTTGCATTATTTCACGACTAGTATGTATGCCCTCGATCGCAAATTATATTAGCATATTACAATCTTGACTCTTCCACATCCCTTTCATACATGTCTTTCAGAATCTTTGAGTCCAGAATAGCTTCTTCGCAGAACTTAAGTCTGTTCGCTAAACCTTCTTTCAGGTGGTTCTGGTCTCTAGTTAGCATTTTCTTAAAAGCGGTCGAGCTTATAAGATTGGCGATGAACTTTCTATTAAGTGTGTATTTTGGTCCTACACCAATGGTTGTTTTCATAGGCCGTTGCACTTTCATTTGAAGCGTGTCACGTATAAATCTGAAAAAAGAAGTTTTTAATGATGAAGCCGATGCTGCAGTTCATTTCAGCCAAAAAAAGATAAGGTTTGGAATGAATAATAGCTCAATGGTTAAGCATACAGGGTTAAGGTAAACTGTTTTACATATTCTTATAGAATCAAATAACTTAATCATAATAAAAACTTAATATGGTTATAAAGTTTTCTTTTTAACGCAAGAACAATATTAGGTATATTTTTTAGTTATCTTATATGGATGTCGCTGATTTTTTGTCAGACTCAATGAAATGAATATTTTTGCAATGATAAATGTTTTTTTTAAACTTTTCATTTTAAAATTTACTTTATTGCTTATACCGCAGGAAGAGCACGCCTTTTAATTTTATATAGTCAAATATTATAAATTATTAAAATTACATTTTTACCAACATAACATGTCCTCTCACTTATATCAGCCTATAGCCCTCAGGAATATTAGACCTTTTAAAAAGTTTTTTTTTATTATTTCGTTCAATCCGTTTTGTAGTTACCTACGGAGATTACCAACTATTTACATCCCATCACACAGACATTACAGACATTATTAGAACAGAGATACTGCAACTGACAGTCCCTATCTTATACCTACAATCACACCCGTGTCACGCGACTAACGATATTAGAACTCAAATTGGTTCTTTGGTCATATAAATCTAACGGTTTTAAAATTAGCTATATGTTTGTAACGACATTTTCTATGTTTCTGTAATGGAGGTACCTACACCTGTAAACGGGGGCGTCGACCTGTCAAATCCTATTAAAAATACTTCTAAATAATGTTTTTATATGTTTTAGTGAAAATCACTGAAGGTATACTTACTCGTACTTAGTTACTCGGGACAAACATTGATCAGTCATCTGTACAAAAATGTAAAACGTGTATTGAGCTGCTTCCGCAGCCTCCCTTATCCTGAAAAAAAAAAACGGTAAAACCATGAAGTTTTATAGTTCCCTTTGATTATAACATGCAGGTTTATCTTAATTTTAGATAAACAATAAATTTAGAGCTTACATTAAAGATTTATGCATTTCTTTTTTCCTTTCCTCATCTTCTGCTGCTTCTTGACATTTACCAAAACAAATGAAAACTACAACCGTTATCAGAAATGCAAAATTGACTCGGTTACAAACCAACATGTCGATTTTGCAAGATCAATATCGACTTTGTAATTTTGGTTTACGAGTTCGTGTGATCGAGTTTGGCTTATAACTAATAAAATAGTTTTATTTATGTTTTGCATATCGTAGATATGTTAGTATATTGCTATGGTTTGGTGTTTAAACGTGAACAGACAAAATTTTGAAAATAGGCATTCTTAAAAAGAAGGAGACATTTGTTTACTTACCAACGATTATACCCAACATATTTTCCTTTTTTTGAGTAATAAACAGTAGAAATGATTGGTATTAATTAAAATATACTACAAAAGTCGGTTAGATATGCGATTCTATGAAAACTAAACCAATCTTTGTTACGCAATTGTAGTGAATTAATGTTTTTGAATGGATTTTGGTCAGCGTATGTTTTATTATAGGTAATACGTTTGTAATATATTTTGTTAAATAATTACAGAAATAAAATAATCGTTTAAGGTTATTTTAATATACCTACTTAATTATCATAAAATTATATTCCTTTTGGTGTTATACCCTAACCTCTTCTAAAAGCATTTTGTTTAAAAATTGATTGCCTGCTAAAGTAAAACGTCTTCTTGTTATATTCTGTACATAATAAGACTTTACTTATAAAACCGGGTAGGGAGCACGTTCACCTCCAAGGATACATCACGTAATGCATTTCCAGAAGGGAGATAGGTGATTCGTAAACCTATCAAGCAGTGCCGATAACTCGGAAAATCATTTCTCAAGTGACTTTCAATTTGGTTTTCTTTTTCAGTTCCCTAAACATGTAGCGGGTGTTTTGTGGGTCGCAGCGGGCAGTCTTATTGTTGTTTGAATGGAATTGATAGTACTAATAAATGAACTATCTTGTTTTTATATTATCTACATAGACGATGGGCAAAACTGTAGCAAAAAATCGGAGAGTGCTCAACTTTAAAATCTTGATGCATTACCGGTATTAGAAAATGCTGTAACTATTATAATATTTCAGTGAAACGTACTGCTTATCTCTATCAAGGGTTTAATCAAAGTCACTTTACGTGTTTTTTGTAGATATGCATGTATAATTGTATATTTTTGTGATCAATTACCAAAATGGTTTACATCGTAGTCTGCTTACTCTTTTAATAACCTAAAATTCAATGTTTTACAGCACGGGACATTACACGAGAGGGTTAACATTAAAAAAAAATAAGAATTACAGGGACTTGCCTTAAAACAACAGGTACATGCTACATTTAATAATCCTTAGTTGGATACGTTCTACGCCGTAGCATGTTTTCTGCTACGGGAAATTAAGGAGTCATTAGTTTCTTCGCCTCGCTGTGTTTAGGTAACTTCACTATTTTAATGAAGCCTCAACTGAAAAGTAAGTATTGTTTTGTTAACATAGTCAATTACAAAGTGAAAAAGCGGTAATTGTCTTAATTTGTTGAAATAAATCTCTCAATATATTTATATCGCTCAGCTACATCATTTATTTTTTACTAGTGGCCGCCCGCGACTCCGTTCGCGTAGAAGTCGGTTTCCCGTGGGAATGAGATGTTTTCCCGCGGTAAAAAGTATCTTATGTGTTATTCTGATATATAACCTATATTATTGCAAAGTTTCATCCAAATCCATCCAGTAGTTTTTACGTGAAAGAGTAACAAACATCCATCCATCCATACATCCATACATCCTCACAAACTTTCACATTTATAATATTAGTAGGATGAACAGAACAACCTATCTCTTCGTTGCCTTGTCCAATGTAGACCAACCAATCGAAGATAATAACATAGGTACTTATACATAATGTATTAAAATGCCTTATTCCGACAAAATGTGCGCAACACAGAATCGAACGGTTCCCTAACTTTGTGCAGCGACTTCCAAGAATTAAGTTTGGACAGCATTAAAGTTAGAAAGAAGGTGCAGATAAATTGGTTTGGCATGTGATTGAAGATTAAAGTAGGATTACGCAACCGCCAAACACTTTATCACGAACTTCACTATCGACTGAACTTAGGAAGAATTCATGATTAAATGGATTCCGCTACTGAGGTCTGTACTTATAGGTTAGATAAAAACTAGTGTCGTTAAATATCCATTAACATTAATTCTCCCTCTCACTTATTGTTGAGAAGTTCACTTTTTTTTTGAGATATGAATAAAACGATTTTATAATGTTTCTGATTATATTGTTCTGTTAATAATTAGCGATCATTAGGTGACCTACAACTTTCTACAACTGCAACTGATTTCTGAAATTGTAGATAAAATATAAACCTAGAACTAGATAGCCCTTTAGACCTAGAACTAGATTATACTATTATTGGTTAATTGTTATTTATTTATATACTAGTGGCCACTGGCCGCCCGCGGCTCCGCTCGCGTGGAAGTCGATTCCCCATGGGAATGAGATGTTTTCCCGCGGTAAAAAGTACCCTATGTGTTATTCTGATGTATAAACTATATTACTGCAAAGTTTAATCTAAATCCGTCCAGTAGTTTTTACGTGAAAGAGTAACAAACATCCATCCATACATACTCACAAACCATGTTGATTTTTTTTCCTTACACATATTTGTTTTTTTTTATTACACAATGTATTAGAAATAATTAAATATCTGTTTATGAAAATGGGTTCTAAATAAATATCAGTTTGTCTTTCTTGTACATTTATTAGCAACCATCTACCTTACCTACCATCGTAACCCTCGACCCACCCTTCGGAAATTATATTTTTCTCGAACATTCGTCGACGTCGCGCTTCGAAATGACATTTGAAATAAATTTCCGCCGCCGGGAGCCGATGATTAGAACATTGGCTCTCTCATAATTAATTCCTCGCAACCGCATCCGGATTTTGTCGGTGGCAGTTCCCAGTTTGATATTTCTGGTGTAAAGATTTAGGTTTGAAAAAATTCATGTTTAGGTTTCATTTTAGCGGGTAGCAATGTTACTTTTTAGATAATAAGGTCATCAGCTAAGATATAACTTCAAATTAATATTGTTAATTTTATAACGGTCCCAATTAAAACTAACTAGTCTGTCCGATTATTTCCTGATATACTTACGAACAAGTAGGTACACACTCCGACCTACTCGCAGATTATGTATTTCATTTCAATACTTCTAAGTAACATCGTAATCCTTTAAATGTCTGATAGTCCTACTCGAAATACGTCTCAATAATCCCGTAGGATCGATGTGCGATATTAATTAGTGAGCTTTGATACGTGACGCGGGGTTGCCGGAGCGTGCAACATGCCATGCGCACCAGGCTGGACAGTGTTCCCAATTATGAGACAAACGGTGCTGCGAACATGGGGGCATGCGGGCGATGGTTGGGAACCCTGGTTCGTTTTTTTTTATAAGAGTGTAAGAGGATCGTTAGCGACTGGTGGGTGTGCGATTGTTTTTTATTACGTAAAAGGTATTAGTGCTTGTCATAACGTTTAGCCGTAGCGGTGAAAAAAGATAACTTATATTAATGAACTTATACTTAATTCAGTCACAGCATTTGTTTTATATGATGAAGGTTATTGTTCTTAAGACTGATAAAACTTGGTCGTAGGTGTTTACTTATCATGAAGAAAAAAAACGAACTTTGCGATTGTGCTGCAAAATCCAAGAGAAACTTACACACTTTAACTAGTAGTATTTTTTGCACACGCTACATGAAATTGGCTGTAAGGTGTTGGTTGATCTAAAATAATATCACGCTGGCGGATATAAGCTGGCAAATCACAAATGTGCGGGGCGGGGTTGTACCAAACACCGGTAATAAGCAGTGACATCCCTCGCGTCTGCTGGGCCGTTCCATCTACAGCCTTCCAATTGCAGGCTTATTACATTTTACCCCGAGGAGCTACAGTCCTGGGGTAAGGGGCACGTCCTTTTGAACTCTAAAAAATACTGGAAGTTTAAACAAAAATACCGCTTCGGCTATGTAGATAATTACGTAGGTATAGGTATTATGGGATAAAACACGGTTATATGGTCAAGCTAAACTTTTGCTAAATTAGAGTATGCTTTTTATCATTTTAAGTACTTACATTAATATCATATGCATATCCGTTCTTATCGAAGGTATCTATTCTAACGTCCCCCCCTACACATAAACACACAGATACAACCATCGTAACTATGCGTAGTATCTTTGTTCTGACCGCAAACCAGCTAATTGCCCGATCCAATTTGTGTCTCTCATTGCTGACGTGGACTTGGCAGGTATTTATTGTATAGGAATTGCTATTGATTGGCAAACGGGTTCTCACTTTATCATAATTAACCATTACGCAAGATTATTTTATTCAATCATATCTAATATTCAAGTTTATTCGTTTATTGGTCCTTGTTTAGAAAACAAAGATAATAATTGGGAATGTAAGTATAAAGTATTCCGATTTCTGGCTTCTTGACAAGTTCAGCGATTCAAACCGCTAGGCCATCATTCGTATCTATCGCTACAGTAACATCAGGATTGGATCAGCATCCAGCGTCAATTCACGTTATCCACGTTGTTACACCGGAGACCGATGGTGGCGCCCCCTGCCCGCGGAATAAACACGACATGGACCAAACGATCGGTCGAGGGCGAACTACTCACCGTAAAATATGGATGGACCCGACCAACGGTCTATATCGTTACATACATTATGGTCTGCGAGATCGAAAGGCACAAATGTTACCAGCGTCGATTTCATTCTAGTGTTAAAAAGTATTAAATAAGCTTTAGTAAAGTCTGGTTTTATGAACTTAAGTGGGTTTTAACAATCAAACACTTTTTCACGTAATGCGTGGATGCAAGTTAATAAAGCATAACATAAAATGTGTTTAACTCACTCCATTTTTACATTTATTTCTCACTCCATTACTTTACGACGTAAAAAACCTTCACAAAATTATAATAACGACAATTCCTTGGTTCCCAAGACGCAATTTTTAAAGCGTGCAGGGTGCTTTACAAATGTCATTTTATACGTAGATCATTACCCGCAGAAAACGATGTATCGTCCGGAGTATTAGAGTGGAGCGGTAATGTCGTGCTGCGTCGTGCGTCGCTGCAAGTTGTCGACGGAGATTTATCGCGTCCGCCCCTCCCCGCCCCACTTCATTTACAGAAAGACGAGCGACCTCCATTTTTCTTGCCAGTCGCAACGTAATGGACTGCTGGACATGCTCTAAACTTCGCCGTCACAGTAAAAAATGGGAAAACAATGTAACATTTTCAATTAATTATCTTGTAGAAGTACTTTTATTGACATCGGTAGGTACAAACAAAGGCTTCAGACGAAACCGTTTCGATTACGAGCTAACGCACAACGGAGTCATTCGACTGAGAATTCAAAGACAAAGCTGTGGTGGAAAATTTTATGGTTGTCTGTGCAAGCAGTCAGTCTTGTATAACGTCGTGAAATGCTCGTAAATGTTGCGTACTCGGCTACGAGTGAAATTTTCTACTCGAGTGGTCGCTCGATCTACAGAACATGCAAAATTTTACGATCAACCTTCTATCCGGTCTTACGTGTCGTATTTTCTTATGCTTCGGTTTACGGCCGGAGCTTCAAATTAGAAATGTTTTACGTGGGTGTGATTAAAACCGTAAAATATAGTGGGGCTTATTTCAAAGCGGTTAAGTAAACAAACTAAGATAGGAAAGTGTAATACCGAAAGGCGACGTAATAAATAAAGGGGTGTTATTTTGAATTTGGCTTCCGTGTTCATTTGGCACAGTCGGCTGCTTAAATAAGGCTTAATACTTGATTGTGGCAGCACGGTTACCTCCCCTCGCCTGAGTATCGGCTTAATAGTTTCTACCTACAGCCGGCTCCGAACGTTGGGTTTAAGTGCGTCTAGCATTGAAACCGATTCAAGTAGCAATTTGCATTATCGCGGGAAATTACTGGATGGACATTGAAAAGCAATTGAAAGTTGAGAGGGATAGGGAAGAGCATTCGCTATTATAGTTATGTACTCATCTTTTAAGCGATGTTTATTAATACACTAACTAGGTACCATTAAAAAAAATATTCAGATAACTAAAGTATAAAAACAGATATACTTAGGTATTTTTAAACTATAAAAACAGTACAAAGTAATATTCCCAGACTCCAGCATCCAGTTCGTTTAGCTTTTATATTTTGCATATTTTTCTGAAGTTAAGCATTTGCATCGTAATAGAGTGACACAGAAAATACATTAAGCTCGGAGTGTCGGTTCAGGTATATACAGGGATAAATGACAGACATAGCTAATTCTGCTCTACCCAGGTGTGTGTCCATACATAGAATCAATACCCTCAGAGCTTAGGACAAAGCCCTGGTATGATCCTATAGTATAGGCAAAGCCTTGTAACATGATTGGATAGATAGAACAATATTTTAGCTATCCAATGAGTTTTCACTCCAATGGACATGATTGCTTGTTCTTTGAAGGTTCTGTAGCTACGAGGTCGCGGAGGAAGTTCCTAACTACTTTAAACTTTTAGCTTAGAGTTCTTAACTTTACAGTAAATTATGTTATTTATTTTTAAGTGAATCTCGTAGAGTTGAAGTTTGTTTGAAGTTCAAGTTATCAATTAATACAACTACAGTATAATAAAATACAAGTAGTAAGTACTTCATGTACTACAAAAATAAGTTTTATATTTAGTAAATTGTACTTATTACGGATCAAATAAGATGAGATACACACAAATAGACACACACCGATATAGACCCGGAGAGTACTTTTGTTTGATTAAATGTGCCGAAGATAAAAATAAATAACTAGATTTCCACCCTGCAGTTTCACTCGCCGTAAAAATGTTTTTGGGGTTCTTTCTCTCCGGAGATAATTAAGGATACTAATGGTGACAGAAATTTTCAAATCGATCGAGTAGTTTCGGAGTCTATTCCATTCAAACAATCAAATCTTTGATCATTATAATATTAGCAAAGATTGATCCTATTACCTTGTTAAGAACAATGATGCTACAAATCTACTTTGACTAGCATTTTAACTTAAAAGGCCGCCATGATGCATTAGTACATAGGTGCTATGTGGTTGTATGTTAGTGAGCCGGAGAGCCATCATATAGGGCAATGTCTCCATAAATCACGATAATCTCGAAACACTTGACAACACAGGACATCACCGATTAAGGCTGTACATATTCAAGGAGACGTAATTCAATATCTAGACTGTACTGGGCTCTTTGAGTGAATAAATTGTAGCTATTAGTTTATAGTTATCCATGAAACTATTGGAATTTAAATAGGGTTGTGATTTTTTTGTTAATATTTCATGAATCGTGTATAATTAGTCTACTTGTTGTTAAATATTTAACGTTTACGATTTAACCTCAGGACTATCAAACCAGTTTAGTGTCCCTAGACAAAATGCCTAACAGGCTGCACACAATTAACTTGGGGAGAACCTAATTACCCAAACACTTGCCAATTTGAACAAATTATTTGAACTAAACTGACCTTAGCAGGTAAACAAACCTAAGACTTTTCCGCTTGATATTCAATATATGGAGACTATTTTTCTTTAACTTAGGCTTGGCATCAAAGTCATAAAAAATGGTTCGTTCTAAGACTGTGTGTCTTTATTTAGACTGTTAGACAGGGTTCAAAATGCATAATCATCATATTGATTGAGAAAACCACAATAATTTTTAAAATACTTTGTTGATTACAATATGTATCATGTTAATAAATTAAGCCAAGTCAAACGGCGACTCTCTTTTAAAGTTTACCCACGCTTTTATAAAAATATAAAGCCTTGTAATTATACCTAAGTACCGCAAGTTCCTGAACAAATAAAAATCTACCAATTCATCACAGTATCAGTTAGTAACAAGATCTAAAACAACATTTAGAAATAATTCTTTACTCTCTTCATCAACTTTAGGATATAAATAACCAGCATTTATCTCCAAGTTGGACAAATTAATTGGTTTTGGTCCAGGAACCAATTCCCGCCATTTATTCAAGCCTATTTTTTCGACTTTGCATTGTGTGGTTCTTTGTAGCCGGGGAAATGGTGTTTTCGTGCCAAATGTGCGGCTTGTTAAATATCCAGACACCCACGATCCAGTAGGTGCTCGTGCAATTCATGCGCTTTGAACTTTTTATGCGTTATGCTAATTGGACGAGTAACTTACACATGTTAATTAGTAAAAGAGGATAAATTATTCGAATCATTGAGTTATTGTAAACACAAGTCAAAAGGTAGAAAGCGTTTGCCTCAATCTATTTTATTGCTGAAGTAAATATCAAACATTTGCCAGTGTAGCAAACGATCCCCAGCGAGCAAATTACCCAGCCAGCACATTTTATATATACCGCTTTATTCCCCTGATTTTCCGACAAGCATCAGCGATATAGCAAGTTTTCGGTTGTTAAATATAAATCTAACTCATGGATGTTGAAAAATCATTCTTCGCATCATAAATTGTGGGGGGGCGGGGGCGGTGAAAAATTGCAGCCGGGGGTAATCGGCGTGTCGAACCAAGGGTGCTAATGGTACAACTTAAATTTATCTTGTACAACATTTATTATACACAAAACATGGGGACGCCGCTTGAGAACATGCTCTTGCTCGGTACGCGTGTATTTGTAAAGGATCATTTGCCGCCAACTCGGATCTGTCAAAAACAAACACGCGTCCCCTCGATTAATGTTTTATGCCATCCGTTCCACGGTGAATGACAGGCAGAGTCCCTTCAGTCAGTCGCGGGGGCACGCGGACCCACCTTGCGGTCGCCCCTTCGCCAAATTATGGGCTACAGGCACTGAATACTAAGAGGTCGGATAAAAATTCTCCCCGCAGGTAGGAAGCCAACCCCAGCCGGTCCTAAGCCGACAGGCAACTTAGCGCGACGAAGAAATCCGCCGGGAACAAATCAATCGAGTTGCCAAGACGGCCGAGTAACCGGGGCTATACAAGTTTTGATCCTCGACTAACAATGTGGATGTACACGTATTCACCGGGATTTGCGACAAAGCGTTCCAATTGGAGTATTGTTGGGGTGTCGTATCGATCTGGCGTAGTTTCCAGTCAATATTGGCAGCAATCACGAAAGAAACTTTAATGTCACATGTAGAGAATTCTAGAGTTAGCCTAATTGCTACTACTACCACGTGTTCTTCCTATTTCTTTATAGGTATAATTAGGGTGTTTTTTCCCATTTATAATGTTCGAGATTGGTTTTGTTTTTAGAAACAGTTTTCATTAACGTGGGTAGTATCTGGATGAGATCTCGCAGTCACGTCAAAGCCGCACGAACCTTTCGAGTCGTATGAAGGCAGTAATGAGCGCGCGGCAGACAAAAATAGCGTTTTTAAAACTTCTCGCTCAATTGGACGCACCACCTACCTCGTTATATCTGCACCCGCAAACAAGTTGCCACAGCATAAATTTAAACGTTGGTTCAAGACGTTTTTATTCTTCTTTTCGCATGCAAAAATATTGCTGCCCTAAAATGCAGAAAATATTTATCCAAAGAGTAACAAACTATACAGTCTTGGAATTTATGTCTGTCTGTCTGAGCACTTAAACACCGGCTATATGGACGAACAATATAGCTTTTGGCTACACAAACTATTATAAGATAAAGTAAAATTACTTTCTTTGAGTGCTTCTTTGTTTCTTACTTAAAAACCTTTTGTGTACTTTTCAACATCGTGGTAATAGTCGGATCGAAATTTTTAGTTTCACGTGTTTTAAGTAACTGCACAGTTAGTCTGTGGCCCGGGACCATTGACGCCGGTTCTATGAGGTTGCTCTGTGTGTACCCACTGAACTGACACGGTTTCTTCGCAACACTACTCGCGAATAAACACGAGAGAATTTAAATTTGCCTGTCTTGTTTGTTAAATTTAGCTTTCAGAGCCATGGAAATATTACATCTGCTTTACATTTCTGATTATTATTAATTTAGCCTTTTCGTTTTTTTGAGGTTAAAAATGGAATGGTTCACGAAGTTATTTCCAACTCAACATTATTACACATGCGTTATTTTCCCAGCTTTACCTACTTAATATCCATGTATTTGCGTCCGCAGATCGAGTCGAATTAACTATGCTGTGACTTAAGAATACTCTGAGATTTAGAAAAATCCTCATTTATGCTTGACCTAAACTTCTATTTATATTTCCTGCATACTAGATTTGAGCTGGACGGGAGATTTGATACCATGGAGCATGTAACTAATAGAGAGTGCAAACCGTGCCAAATTAGTAGCCGTTTGATGTTTATTCCATTCCAGTTGCTTGCTTCCAATGAATATTAGTAAGCACATATTTTAAATGACAGATCCATAATGATAGTGATAGGGCCTCTCGTTTAATTGACGGTTACCAATTAAACGATCTTTTTAAATGCCAACATATATTCAGAAATTACGATGCCTTAAAAAAATAATAAATCTAACTAAATGGAAAACTTAGTAATACCTCCTCCAAGTTAACATACCTTCTCCTCGTCGACAACTAGTGGAGCTGTGGTCAGAATTCATTCAAGAGCTCGGTAATAAGGTTTGGAGCGTTCTCGATGCACTTCACCAACTAATTGCCGGGAACAACTTTCCGACCAAATCTATTTTTCGGTCGTATCGCAAAGTTGTTTTGTGCAATTTGCTGCGGGTACGTGAGCGGTTTAAGTAACCTATTTTGGTAAGTTATTTAAACTATCGTGTATATTAAAAAGTGATTGTGAAACGTGATCCAATTATATTAATTAATCATCAAAACAAACACACATACTAAACATTACATTGTAACAAAATATAAACAAGCTACAAAGTTACTACAGCTAAGAGCTAATATATTCAAACGTTTAACATAAAGAAACAAAGTACCATCTAACTAGAACAGTTTAAATTCAATTGCTCGTAAAATACGAATTAATCAGAGTCCAGGTGTACATCACTAGCCACAAGTAAGATGGATGTTGCCGAGGAACATATTTCAGTGCGCTCCTACAGGATTAGTGGTGTCGCATATGTAGCTACTTGTGATCGATAGTTGTTCCTACCGTGGGTACAACACTAGCAGTACGTGGGAAAAGTGTATAGAAAGTAGCTGAAAGTATAATTTAAATTAAGGAAATTGAAAACTTCGATGATCTTATCTAACAAACCTAAAAAGTACGTTACTTATTATCTTGTTTCAATGCCTTGTGCTGCTTTTCCTGAAACACAAAAAACTTTACTTCACACTATAATATTATAAAACAAGACGGCCGAATTCTTGGTCTGTATCGCAGTATCGGCCTCTTACATTAGGGTGCCTTAATAAATCCTCAGAGCCACACAGTACCCACGCAGTTTTTAGAGTTAGGTGAATTTAAAGGCGCGTTAGTAGGTGCGATTGGTAGTTCGGTCACGTGGGCTCCGGTGAAGAATCTCCGCATGCTGGCCTTCCACGACCCACCACCACTCACTGGAGATAGACTATAAGTTACAGGATATCAGCTTGTTTCTTATTCGTTCATAAATCATTAAAGATACAAGTGGTATAAGAGATAAACACATACCAACATAACTACAATAAGCTTTGTTGTATATCGTAAAAAATGACATATGTTATCCATTAGTAATTCATATATATACTTTTTTATTCTCATACAACGCTGTCAAGAAAACTTAGTCGCGAAAAAAAAAACGCAAGTTCAGATGTAAATATTTAATGGGTATCCAGGTTATTATTGAGTGATTAAACTACATGTCGACTTACTAATGATTTAACTACTTATACTACTGCATACTATGTAAAACTAAAAAAAAGTAAAACTCTTAACCCCTGAACCGCATCCTATTGACTCGACCACTCCTAATGTTGGTGTTTGAAAGCAATTGTATTTAGTGGGTCGAGTTGGTCTCTCGAAGGATTAAATAAATGTTCCTAGTTGTGAATGCTGCATGAATAAAATAGCATTTACTTGTATAAGAATGTTGTTTGTTAGTTCGGGAAACAATGAATAGTGATCCACATCTCACATCGAGAGGTCCCTTTGTTTGTGATGAAGAAGAGCAAATTAATTAACTGACATTTACTTAAACAGTCAGTAAGTACAAGTTGGTTCTGCTTCTTGGAACTAATTAGTTGAATAGTTTCTGTAGTCAGTAGTTTGAAACTAGCTTTTTAACGTAGTTTATAGTAGTTTTTTTTCCGCCTGTTAATATCACAGATTAAGAAGAGATACTACGGATGTAGATATACAGTGAGTAGCACAACGACAAAATTGGATGCGATCATCATTTTTTTGGTATTAACAGTATTGTAAAAGTAACAGTATCTGCCTATACTTAGGTTACAATATAAGATATTTATCATTTTGTAATCGCTGTTTGCCTATGAGATAAAACTAAAAACGTAATAACAATCTTTAATCATACTGATTTTTTTTAATTATTCTTTGAGTACACTTTTATTTGTATACATCGATTCACATTATTTATGGAGTGACTAACCCTCTGCGATTTGATACTGAGGGTTAGTAACACCAGTTTTGGGAGCACAAAAAGGAAAATAATGTTAAGAGGCCTTACGTTTTTTCGAGACGGGTCAAAATAGGTATTTGACTCGCACCCACACAAACGCAGCAGCTCTCGGACGCGTGTGTGCATTGCGTAATTCGGAGCCGTCGTTGTCTAGTACGATTTAACGGTTTTGATCTGTTGATAGTTTGGATACTTTTTGTCTTTAAATGAAATAATATTGGGAAAATAAAACATAGCATTGATTAATTAATTTATAACGTGTAACAAACATAAAAAAACCAAAAAAAATGACATAATCACAATTCACATATTATTATCTTCTTCTTCGTCAACTTCTCGTTTTTTAATCATTTCCCTTTTTTTGATTGCTTCTAAAATGTATTCGGGCTCTTTTATTTCCATTTGCCGGTCTAATCTCGAATCGATAGTTTCAGGTCGAGAGAAAACAGTCGAATTAGATTTTTTTCAGTTTATTTTCCATGACGTTACATAACTCCTTATCTTTCTCTATTATTTCGATTTTCATACTTACTTGAATACTGTTTGTGTTGGTGGCATTTTCTGGTAGCTTATCCGTATGAGAATTTTTTAACCTTTTAATATCTCTTGCATGATTAAGAAATTCAAGATTTGCCCTTTTTTCTTTTTCAACTTGAATTCTGTTCTTTTATTGCCCATTCTGATTCTGATTTGATACCTACAAGCATAAAACTTCAATGAAGTAAAAAGCATAAACTAAATACATACAATATAATAAATAATTGCACACGCTAATTAATATTTATTTTGAATACAATACAATTATCTTAATTTTCTGACAATCATAGTTCAGTTACATGCATTAATTAATTGTTACTTTACTTACCCAAGTATCAAACAACGTTAGGCCGCATATAACTTAAAAGCACGCCGTAATGCATAACAGGCGCGCGGGAAACGATGCGATACGTCCTCTCTCCTGAAGGCCTCGGCCGGGACTGATTTCACGCGGCTCATGCGCTTGGTAATAAGGAGCTCATGAAAGTATTTGTTAAAAAATATAATGACTTTAATTAAATATTTTTATTTTCAATTTAGATTGTCCATATTTTAATGTATAATATATATTAAAATCATTGTTTATGGAATATCTGTAATATGTCAAACATCGCGATGAAGTTGAACGATTATTAACGTATTTCGACCGTTTTATTCAATTATTTTAGTAATGAAACAATAAATATTTGTATATTTTTCTCTGCCACTTCAGTGGAACACTGTATGAAGAATTTAATAGATATTTTTATTTGAATTCAAGTTTATCACTTTAGTACCTATCGAACGGCATAGAAGACCATAATTTTTAAACTGCGAAAAGGGTACGTGAAAAAACAGTTAATACACAAAATAAAAGAAAATAACCTGATTTTTTCTCTGTCACTTCATTAGATGAATAAATTTCCTATACTTTAGGCTAATATTTACTTGTACAAATTTAACCATTATCTCGTAATTGAACGTCGAAAAGTATGAAAAATCACGATAACTGCGTTTCGGTGGAGAAAAAAACGTAAGGCCTCTTAAGTAGAATAAGAGACGAAAGGAAAAATAAATGATTGATTGCTTATTCAATGATAAATCATACTGATTTGAATGGTACCTTTTAGGTATAAGTCAAATATAGTTTCATTTTTCGAAAAAGCAAAAGCGAATGTAAAACGCGGTTTCATTTCTAGATCCCGCCGGGCGACGCAACTGAAATGAACTGTTTGACACACAGCCTTCAATCAACTGGCAGTCGGGAATTGTTCAATACCAGTAGTGCGAAAGGCAAAATTGAATATCTCACTTTGGTTATATTTGGGTATCAATTTTGTCTACTAACAGTAACTTACATATACAGTTATAGAAATAACTGCCTTTTTGGGTCTTTTTCTTTTCAATCGTTTGATAAGTAGGCCTTTTGCAACACAGTTAAAAAAGGTACTTTTTAATGATGGTTCAAATGAGAATCCATATGTATATATAACTATATTAATTATACAAAATTAATAATTGTTCCGTAGCAGTGCCGTAGTCTCGTAGCTGCTACGAAGACGCTGCATGCTTGCACAATAGCTAGACACACTATCTAGTGTTTCTCATATGCAACGCCGCTTCCTTGAAATCTTTTGAGCTCATACACCAAGCCTGAAAACTGACTTGTTATGTTAAAACCAGCCGACTGACTAATATAATTTCCTTCTTATAAACTAAGAATGAATAAAACTGTTGGCTTAACCAGAGTTAAATTAAGTTAGGTATATTTATGAAAATATTAATCATGCCTAACCCTTAATAAAAGGTCTCAGCTCGAAACAGAATTAATTACTTCCTCGAAATTGTGAATGTTGTCAACAATTTTTAATTAAAGCTGTTCTAAAAATAAAGTGTTTATTCGTAGTTGGTAACACTCGGTAATCTACCTTCGCGAAGATTAACGTAAAATCGACGGCGAAAAATATTCCACCGAGTATATCGAACGGTGGTCCGGAGCTCCGGTGGTTAATTACTCTTGAATATTTATTGGTCGTTTGAATAAATCGCCAGCGGGCCATAAGCCTTTAACTTGAATTATATTCATTTTTTCCAGAGGCTAATTTTTGGGTTTTACTTTGAACGCGAATATAAAAGCGAATTGTTGATTTAGAACGTTTTAATTACGCCGGCTTGATTAACCTTTTTAATTAGTAACGTCTTCATTAAAATCAGGGTGGGTGAGAGCGAAATAAATGTAAATGAGGGTAGGTAGGTATAGTTGTAATCGAGGGTGGGTATTATCTGGAGCCGCCGTGTGGCCACGGAGGCGTGCCTGCTTACAGTCCAACTTGAAGTACCGTTTTGTTTAGTGAAGTTTAAGCGGAGGGTATTAAGGGATCGCGATCGCAGTAAAAGTTGCGCAACTAGTCGGCCCCTTCCGTCACATTTACGAGCGCGCCAGCCGCCGCCGCGCCCTATGTAAATGTTATTCGGCCACTGAGAAAACATCACCCACATACATGACAAACTACACCACATCGACCTCATACACTCAAATTTAATAAGACTCGATGTATTTCCGATAATATTGGACGACGAAAGTAAATACAATTTCCCGGATTTTTCCAGAAAATCTATGCTATCCAAATAGATAGGGAGGAGCGAATCTTATCGTGAGATATACTTTCCACAGCTCATTGTGCCTGAGGTACGCATATTTTATCTGCGATAGGGTAGTCACGGTAAATGGCCTAGAAAAGTACAGATAGCGCTATTGTTAGTCGCAATTTAAGATATAACTGCAGTTAGCGTGATCGGTTATTCTGTCATGGGAATTTCGTTATCAGTGTTATGAGTTTATTGGCAAAGGGCTCGGAAAGTTCCGGTTAAAGTTGTAATAAAACGGAGCTGCTGCCTATGATAATAAATCTCCAGATCCACAGTCTGGCAACGAATTAATCGGAACCTGTTTTATGCCAGACTTTGGACTAGTAACTTTGGAGATCACAGCAGAAGTTTATTTCTTGAATCTACCAGGGTCTCACCTAGTTTAGACATCCTTTGTAGTTCTTGATTCGATTCCCGGGTCAGACAATTTTGTTATTTGTGTTCTCAAAATTGGCTACGCTTAGGTGTAACTGAAGTGTCTTTTAGTCTAATTTAATTATAATAAATTCTAGTAGACTCAATACTTTATTAACTTTCAGTCGTGTGCCTGATAATCGGGACCTTCGGCCCTAATTCACCTTTCAAAGTACTGTAAAGTTTATTCTAACCTAACATGAAAATAGCAGGAGCGAGTGCATTCGGTTGATCACAAGTGGCGCCCGCCGTCGCTCGACCACAGCGCCGACTGCTCTCCTCACAATATACTAATGAATCAACTTGCCACTGGCGCGCTGCCCGACGAATCCAACTTTTAATTGATTTGACATTATTCCGTCCTACAACCCCGACAAGCCTCTCCAATTATAACTCATCTTTAATGAAATGATCAAATGAAAATTAATTTGCGAAAGTTAAATGAGTTATTAAAATAATATTAAGATCGACGAGCTTTGTACGCCGCATGGATATTTCAATGTTGGTGAAAACGCCGCTGGTTTCTATTGTTGTCGAATACAATTAAAAGGCTTATTGAACGGCTGATAGCGTCTAGTGATACCAGAGTTCAAAAGCTGAGTTAAATCAACAAAATGATCAATGGAATTGTAAGTAAGTATACTTGATTTGAAATGTTTGAATAAGTCAATTTTAAATTGTTTTTTTCAAAGGTCGTGTAATCTGAATTTATAAGAGTTTATTTTATAAACTAGTGGTCGCTTGCGACTCCATTCGCGTGGAAGTCGGTTTCCCGTGGGATTGAGATGTTTTCCCGCGGTAAAAAGTATCCTATGTGTTATTCTGATGTATAACCTATATTACTGCAAAGTTTCATCAAATTCCGTCCAGTAGTTTTTACGTGAAAAAGTAACAATCATCCATACATCCATCCATACATACTCACAATCTTTCACATTTATAATATTAGTGGAATAAAAGAAACCCTAATGTTGATAACTCTTTCTTTACCAACCTTACCGTTTAATATATGTGCAAACTATATTGCTTGTGAAGTTAAGTAGATACATTTTGTCAGCAGAATTCAGATTTACGTGCCGGCGCCACCTCCTCGGTAAAGGCATGACATATTGTTGAGTAAGTGGGTTCAAATTTGAAAGTTGTAACAACGGCGCCGACCGAACTTGCAAATGAAAAGTTAATGCACAACTTCTGACAACGGTTAGCATCCCCAAGCTGGAGTTTTGATAACTTTTTAATTATTGCTGCGACACTGACGTGGAGGTATACCGAGAAGGCAAAGGTCGCTTTCAAGCTTCCACCAATGATGTTATATACCAAAGGTGGTGCGGTTTGATAAGCTTGTGCGTAGTAAAGACTTATTTGGGATGAGATCGTTTTTTCTATAATCCACGCCACGTGTGTGTGCCATAGCGCTCGAAACCTTTTTTTTTTCGTCTTTTCGAAAGCAACTTACTTGACGTACATATTTTTTCGACTTTAAATTTGGTTTATTATAGAATAAAAAACACTACGCGTGAATTAACCTTCAAAGAAGTTTCTAACTACTTCGATATAATGAAGAAAATTATTTGTTTTAAGTTGTGGAAAACAATTTCGTTGTAACATTGAAATTATAATTAGAGAGTCTTTAATTAACTTCGAAATTGTGTTTAACTTTATGAGTTGTTTTTTTTTGCGGTTTTAAACAGAAAGTAATTGGTTTGGTTTTTTAGAAGCTTTAAAACAAAATGTTGATACATTTTTCATTATTAATGATGAAATGTTTACATTAAAAAAAAACCAGATTTTTCTACATTAAGTAGGCGTTGAGGAATTGAACTCCAAGTAAATACGCTTGGGCACTGAGCTATAAATAAAATATTGTGCTTCTTTGTTTCCCTTCCTTTTCAAGGTTTCATACTAAAAACTTAACGTCATAAAAACGCAAACATCTGTAATCTTTTGTTTCTAGGTTGTTTGTTTGTAGGTGTAACAAGGTTTCAACAATCACATTGTTTAGAGCTCTTTAATTTAGTAGATATGTTTACTAGTTTTGTATTCTCCTGAAACTAATCCTTGTTAATGATATTTACCTTCAGTAAACCCTGTCTAAAGCCACCTAATTTTATTAAGTCGACCTGTTTGCTATTTAATTTTTGGACCGTGAAATGTTGGAAGTTATTCGTTTTAATTACAAATAAAGTTTTTATAATTTATTTAGTCGCTATTAAGAAAAGTACACAAGTACACTTGATTTAATATTTTAAACTTGTTATAAATTTAATAATATCCAGAAAAGCTCACGAGATATTCTAATGACGTTATAACTTTAAACCCTAGTATTCAGAAGTGTCTCGGGCAGCAGGTGCGAATAGTTTAAAAATTGAAATACCCGCTTATTCCTAGTGCTTTTACAACATAATACTAAGATATCTATATTATAATCTTAGTATCTAGTTTTAATAAATAGTTTAAATTACATTGGATTGCAACTACTTACTTAATCTAAATCTGCCTTCAAACACACTTACACTAACAGAGTCATAAAAACCTATCGTCTGGATAATGTAATGTGCCATGATATCCCTAGCGTTAAAGCGTAAGGTGCTAAAACGCAACTAAAGTAACGTTATTAACACATAAGTCCCATCCCGTCGGTCGAACAAAAAAACGGTTGTCAGTAGAATTTATTCCACAAAATAAAACGATCCTCCTCGCATCGTTAAAACTTCCTCCACAGCTTTGCGAAGAAAAATAGTTCTCTAGAGGTAATAAAGCGGGTATTTAATATGTGTTGGTATATTTTAATCGCCCAGTGAGCAAGAACAGCGTGTAGAAAGAGTTATGCGGTGGAGGCGTGTGGAGCGCACACGATTAGCGTTTGCTGAGACCGCGCTGATGCACCCACGGCTTAAACGATAGGGGGCTGCGAATCTTCACCACGAAATTACAACTCTTCAGCAGTACGTTTATTAACAAGAGTTTTACTTGTTCAGGTAAGTGTTATAATAATTTTCATTGGCTTTTAATTTGATCATTTAAACATGAACACGAATCCGGCATTAACTTGTCGGGCAAGCGACACCTCCGAAATTAAACTGGATTAAACCGCCTACCTTCTGTCGCCTACAATAACAAGACCCCAGTGCGGCCTCCTTTAGCCTACTAGCGCATTCTCCCGTTCAAATTAAACGCACGCCTAACACCCCTTATAAAATTACATTAGCTTTAAATTACCGTAAAATGCGGTTAGGGCAATACCTCGCTTAAAACGTCCCACATAAAGATAATTGTTCCGCAGAATATAGCGATGTGGAAGCTCATTACTGTTGATATCAGTGTCTCTCGCAACTTAGTTCTGGGTAATTGATTGCTGCAGAAACGGAACAATTCCTAGAACTGACCTGGTATTTATGAAGCATCGCTGCAACCGCTAAAATTGAGCAAGCAAAGACCAAGTTCCAGATTGAATTGATTATGTAAATGAATTGTGAGAACTTCCAAAGTTCGATTGGAAATTCGTGTAGCAGCGATATCTGCTGCGGATTAAAACTTCAGATCTTTTCTATTTACTTTTCTATTAAAGTTGTTGGTGGTAGGCTTGGATAAGAAGCCGGAGATTTATCTGCGAGATAGGACCTGTTTTATTTCAGCTCAGGGGAAATTCAATTTGGTTTTACCTTCTGGTGTTGGGTATAAACCCGACATGTTGCTAATGCTGAAAACTCATTCGGTTTTTTTCTACAAAACTGGGAAAATGTTGCCGCTGTAAACAAACACAAACAGAAAAAAAAACGTTTGTAAAATGTCTTGTTTAATTTGCAATCAGCACTGGTATAAAATGAAAATTCCTTGAATCATGACTATCTATAATTTTACATACAAAAGGTTTTCTCAACATATTTGCTGTGTGTCACTGATAGCGTAAATAAAATAAATATGATCGTGAAAATTCCGCTTCCCCCTTTAATGCAGGATCATACGCAATTTGTCGAAACTGACAAGTTAGAAATTGGAATATCTTCCGAGGACGGCTCACTTTTACCTGTCACATTCATATCCCGATAGTATCTTATCTCGCCCCAGCAGAATTCGACGGTATCCCAAATTTAAGGTAAGGAGACTTCTTACGAACCCGGAGGCAGGCAAATTGGATTTTGGTGGAAACATAGAAATCAGGGGCCGGATCCATCCGCCTTAAGGAGATGTCCGCCAGATGCGTAATGTAATATTAAAACACCCTTTAAAGCAAGTTCACAAAAAGAACAAAAATATAACACAAGATGTACACTCAAGCCAGATAAGAAAACTCCCACACAAACACATTTACAAACATTAATCTCGAAAATGGGCGATTCAAATCCATTTCGTGAATTCTTAAGGTGTTATTATAACTTCAGTCAGCATTGTAGATACTTTGGAGCTATATAAAAATACATTTTTGAATTCCAACAATAAGAAACAGTTGACAAAAGCGATTTTGCTGTTTTCATTTACTTTCCATTATTCACTCGTTTGTCATTCTTTTCTCTCGTCTCGACGCGCAAAGAAAAGTTGTTTATATTTACGCAGCTAAGTGACTTCGACAAAATAGAAGAAACATTTGGTGCAGACTTTAACTTTCTTTTGAAGTTGTACAGAGTTTAAAGGAAACCCATCATTGGGTCTGTTAAATCTCACCCGGGGGAGATATAAACATGAATCGACGGAACACAATGCAATCCTACTTTGAAAATTAAGCGTAATACAATTTTCCGAAAAAGATTTACTTTGTAGTATTGCGTCACAGTTTCTTATTGTTAAAAAAATTGAAGATGCATTTTTTAAGTTTCTAATACATGTCTACAAATTACCTAAACTAGCAATAACATCAGAAGCCGGTGAACCGTACCCCAAACAGATAATGTCTTGTTCTAACCTATTTACATACAGGGGATTAAAATAACATTATATTAGGTCATCATAATAAATGTAAATTTACAGACAACAGTCAAATATTAAGCTCTATTTTTGTTACATTCAGAAAATGTTTGCGTAACAAAGCTAAAATAATGAGCAAAAAACTTATCGTTATAAAAGCTTTACTATTTCGAGCGCGGTTTTAAAAGTACAAAAAGTTACGGACAATGGCTTAAGATCTTTATGGAATCCACAGAGAAATATTAAGTTGTTCTGAGGAAAACGGTCGGTGAGAAACCATTACGGGAATATGCATCGGGTCGAGAGGTTTGCCTGATTGATCCTTGAGGAGAGCCTATATCGGACAAATTGATGACCATTATTCGTGGCCGTTTAAGGGTGTGGTCAGTTTGTTTAGGCGAATGTTTTTATTAAACAAACATTTTTACCTACTGCTCTTTCTTTGTCTTAAATTGGGTTTATATTTATTTAGTTTTTAGCAAAAAAAGACTAAGACGATATTTGCTGAAATTGTTTCTCTAGGCATTAAGTCGTAGCTAGCAGTGATGGTGAGTGAAACCCTAGTTAATCGGTACATGTTGGTTCGCAGCTCGAGTGTGTAATTGCTGTAAATGAGGCTTCTTTGCCATTAGCAGCACGCGCCACTATCTTTCCCGGTACTGGGATTAATCACTTAAGTCGGAGAGCGCGCGTCCCGTTGAGATATCGTTAATTTAACACTTAAAACGTTTTTATTCGAGTAGATAATTGCTAGGGGAGCCAGTAATGGTTCTGTACTAAGTCTGCGAAGATTGATGACGTCCTCACATCCAAATAGAACATTTGAATAAGAAAAACTCAATCGCCTCAGGGATTATGCGATGAACCGTTTGTATTTTTTCAGCTTTGAAGTTTCAATTAAGTAGATACCGAAGGGGAGGTTATTTCTTTGCAATCACTAGCTTTGAGATCGAATTTTTGTTTACTTATTAACTTGAACCAACTGAGAGATGAAATGGAAACATTTCTGGTATATATTTTTTTAGTGAATTAGTATAAACAACAATATACTATATGCAATAATACTAATTTAAATTAAAAAAAAACTACAAACAAAGAAATATTAAGGTTCGTCATTGAATGTTTCTAGACAATGAATACTTGTAGGTAATGAATTTAACATAGAATGATAAACAATCTCTTGATCCGTCGTAATAACGAGCCATGTTCCCGGGCCCACATCACAAATTGGTAAAGAGATCATTATCCAGTATTGGAACAAAAGTTGTTTTGCATCAAGCGAGATAACTTTGACGGTATTATCGCGATCCAAAGTTCAAAGGATCAATTTGATGTGATATTCTGTAAAGTTATCATACCGAATACCTCTATAGATAAACCAGCTTTACATAATGAAGCGTTGAGTTTTCTTTTGTAATAACATTTTTAATTTTCCTGCTCTTCATCCGTCCCATAAAAACACAATCAGTTTATAAAATTTAATATCAATTTTGTTTTACGACGTAACTTAATTTCAAACAAATCTCTAAAGGGGACGTGTAGGTATAGATTTCAATGTTATTTTTACCCGAACCGCGGTGTGCAGGGGCTGTGTTTGTTCTGTTTTAGGATAATGTTAGAAAAACAACAATATATTTATATAGGGGAGAGGCAGGGGTGCTAATCTGATGTTGAGTGAAAAGATTTAGAGCACAGCCCTAAGAAATTAATCTTGAATATAGCTTCAAGTGTGCTATGTTACTTGGAGTAAAGTGAAGATTAAAGAGGGTGCGAAATGAATTAGAAATGAATAAGTGTTGAGAGCTCTGCGAGGGTTACTTACGGTTATTGAAAAGCTAAATTCACGTTACATTACATCTTCTTACGAAATGGAAATGCGGATTTTACGAATCACTAGGTTGAATATTAATTATAAAAATTTTAAAGATGTATTGTTATAAAGATCTAGCAGAGTAAATTAGTTAAATCTTGTATGAAAACGAAATCTAGACCATTTATTTTCGCCGACACATCAAAAACATTTACACATAACTGGTTTAACATTTACAATTACTTTATTCAGTTGTGGGACTTGTGGGTAAATTACTTATTCAGCTAACGAAAGCATCTTGAATGCTGTTGTTTTTCACCTCATCGTTTGCTACGTACGAACATCGCAATTCCCCGTCACAATACTTTTGAACTTGTATTTGCAATTGGTGATATTGCACAATATTTGCAATACCGTGCGGGAAAGCTTTGCCAATGTAATGGAAAGAAAATACCAAGCACTATATCGTCTTATGTGGAATATACTGGTATCCGATGGGCGGGGAATATTGGAATTCCAATGTGATAATAGTAGTGAGGCCTCCAATCGGATTATGGAAGTCGATGGAATACAAAATGTAGTCGATGGCGAATAACTATACCCGATCGGCGGGTATTTGCGAAAATAGTCGATAAAATTTAGAAGAATTTCATGAAAGACCTTCGTTACACGTCCTGTTAAATGTTCATGTGATTTTTTTGCCGTTCTCCGATAAATTCGTCATTTTGAAACCGTTTTCCGTGGTTCTCTTTTTAGTATTGGAGAGCCGATGCCAGCATAAATCGATTACCTTCTTTTTTCCCATCACTATGTAATACCGATATAGACAGTTGTTTAGCGAGTCTTACGAAAGTGAACGTGGGCGAATGTATGAGACATTGTTCAGGAAATTATAGTCGATAACATCTTTACGGTCTCGTAAATAGGATACTTTTACGTCAAATCTATTTCTTGCCAATAAGGTTATCGCATTGTCTCAGTTTATGATATTGCAACGTTTTTCTTAAAGAATAAAAAAAAACTCAAATTATGAAAATATTTTAGTATTACACTTTTTACAAGTAATTAAAAGATGGAAAACTCGTTTTTAAAACTTAATATTTTTCTAATTATATGTTATTAGACATACCTAAAGTAAGTATACGAGCTACCCAGCTAACCTCTTTACTGCTTTTATACTGTTATAGGATCAGAAAGGTACGCCTTTATTGAAATAACCATCGTTAAAATAAAGTAATATGACATAAAAACTTGTACGGGCACGCTAAATCAAATCGATATGTTATTTATATAACGTTTTATTATATAACAAATATTTAGTTACATAATTTACTTAAAACTATATTTAGGGTTTAAAGTTAGTCGGAATCGTCTTCAATGACAGCTCGGCGTTTCTTCTTAGTTTGTTTGATAGGTTCGTCGTTTTCATTATCACTGTCATCTGTGTAAAAATCAAAACGAAATTTTATTTTGGTTTAGATTGTTTTTAGAATCGGGGCAAAACACAATTCGCGTCCTTGAAATTGGAAATTAAAAGGTCATAACAGTGTTTTGCTTGTGTAAAATATCTAGCTATTATCTATTATTTTTAATTTACTTAAAAGAAGTGTTTAATTGGGTAGGTTCAGAGAATAATTTAACTAGGTTCAGAGAATAATTTAAATATCTTAACTTACCATCTATTGATCGCGGGATGGTACTAAGTATATCTTCTGTATCCGGCAGATCTTCTTGCTGTAACGTTCTCTTTGCAAATGACAAGATATCATCATCATCATTATCATTATTTACTTCACTCATTGGCTTTTCTTGTTCTCCATCGTTATGGCTACCTCCATCATTAGAATTCTCATCAACTTCATTGATCTTTTGCATTTTACGTTTACTGCTATTATGCGAATCGTTACTGCGACTTCGTTTGCGGTTTGATGATAAACTTTTGTTGACAGTATGTTCAAAGGCGTTTTCTCTCATTTTTCTCAAGTTATCAAACAAATCGTCATCATCACTTGACTCATTATCTTTATCGTTTTGTTTATTATTATCATCGCTTTGTATTTCATTAGCAGGATCAATATTAGACTCGTTATCGACAATCAATTCGTTATTAACAGCCTTTATGATTATTTCTCGTCGTTTTCGAATTGTGTCGAAGTGTAATTTACTTGGGATTCTCCAGTAAGTTTCCTGGAAAAGGTTTCATTACGAATGTATGGCAACAGGTATCGCTCTTTTATTATTTATAAGAAAGATTGTATCGTAAGATAAAACCAAGAATTAAGGGTATATATCTATTCAGGTATTGGGTTAATTATGAATTTTGGCTTTTCAATCGCTGATGCAAAACTTAACACCCAATTGTCGAAATTTGTAATTGTCAAACAGATAATTTTCGATTTACGCGGAATTTCCAATTTGTTGCTGAATTAATAACAATGATTTGCCAGTTCGACATATTACCAATATTTGTACAATTGTAAATTAAGAAGCCTTTGTGTGCAAAAATAAATAAACTGTTTACATATATAATTACTATTACAACGAGTTATATTAGAAAAAAAAACTATATTCCTTTATTTTTAAATAAAGTCACAAGGACATAAACTCTGCCAAACTGTAGTTATAGTTAATATTAAAAACTGACCTGTTCATCAAAAGGCGGCGCTACACCGATCCCCTTCAGAACTTTCTGGAACATTTCATTCTCCATAGCTTCCACACAATCACTAGATAAGGGCACTAACGGGGTCCCTTCAGCCGTTGGGTCGAACCCCTCCGCCTCTTGGTCCAAGGCAACCTCTTCTAGGTTCTCGGCCAACCATTTTAGTTGATTCGTTAAATCTATTTGAAATTACGGATACAAATAAGGATGTGTTGTAGTTTGTGAAAGAACAGGATGTCTATAAGTATAATATTCATTTAAATGAGTGTTTTTCGAGAAGGTAACAATTCTAGACTTTAAAGTTGGAAACTTTTTTTTAAATGATACGATAATATGATTTTAGAAGATTAAATTAAAATATTTTTAAAAGTGTTAGAGCCAATAACTGAACCGACATAAACATTTTTTACTCTATGATACAAACGTTAAGTACAATAGTTAAATTAAAGAATCACATCGCTCCAAAACACCGTTCTAACATGTAAGATGAAAAAAAAAATACAAATTCAAAACAAAAAACGAAAGCCCTCGCAAATCATACTTTCAGTTTATTTAATATGTGCAGCTGAATATTCCACTGTAAGACTTTCCTCTCTACTGTAAGTCCGAACAGATTACCAAGAAAGGACCCACTTAAGACAATTTCCTATATGTCCCTTTTCTAAAAGAATAAGTTTGTAAACAAGGAACTCGAATATATTCTTATAAAATGTTTCAAGAAAATGTATTTACACGTGAATGGTTTACATTTATGATATTTTACTTAAGAAATAAAATATGTTGCTGTATATATAGGTTGTTTCGAACCAAAACTTCAGGTTAAGTAACAAAATAAAGGCTTTAAATACATGTCACCGATGTTAAATTCAAAATCAAGTTTAAGTAAATTAAGTTAAATAAAAAAACGATCATATAATATCGTATCATACGTTTATACCCAAACCAGGAACTCCAAAATAAAATTCTTGCACTTACCGTTTTCCACAGCTTGCACCAATAGCCTAGCGATTTCAGTAGCGCTGAGTGCTGGAGTTTCTTTCCTTTGTTTGGCAGATTTCGCTTGTTTGCTCTTAGTTTTAGCTGTTTTGTTTTTAGCGGGAACAGGCGAGGACCTGCCGTCGCTTTCTGAATCTGAACTGTTTGATTCACTCTCTACAATTATAGATACGATAATATAGTCCATTACAATTTGTTTTCAAGGAAACCTAACTTACAATTAGGTCAAATTGAATGTTGAAGGAAAAAAAACCTAACATTATTTTTAAAACAGCGATTACTGAAAACGTTTTATGCCTTATGTTTTAATAACTTGTCTAACAAATATAGGTTTCTTTAAATTATGGCTCCAAAAACTTTCGATCGAGAGCTAAATAGCACGCATGTCCAAATAAAACACTCCTTTATAAATGGAATAATAAAAAACACAACAAAAACACAATTTTAAAACTTCCAAAGTAAGTGATGTTACTTACATAGTATCTTATAATAGACCGACCCGTGACCTTAAAAACCCAATTCTAACTTGCGGAAACATTTCGCATTGAAGTTTTATACCTTCGTGTAAGTTAAAAGCCTATCTGGAGATAACACGTGAAGCTGCTACAAGTTTTATTGTTAGGAAACTTACCGTTGGATCCATCGTCAAATGTTCCTTTAGTTTTGCTCTTGTTACTTTTCCTATTACACTCCTTTCTATCGTTTATAAGCCCGAGGTGAAGTAATCGTTCTATTATACGTTTCTTGGAGCGTTTTCGGGGTAGTCGCGGCATGATTATTTCTATTGGATCTAAAATGTGGCATAGTTACAAGATGGAGTATTTTTCTGAGAAAATTAACAAGTTTCTCTGCAGTATTTTTTCTCAAAAGCTTTGGTACTTCTTTATTAACGTTCCTAAGTTATCTTTAAAGTCTATTGCTTTTTTCTCAGTATAGTAATTCTAGGTACAGATATTTTTCCTAGAACTGCATAATGAACCACGACAACATAAAAACGGGATTGTATGGAAGAATTTGCATTCCATTAAACTTTTATCGGCAGCAATTTGCAAACATTATCATTAATTGGAAATTGTAAAGTTCGATACTTTATTGAACTATGCATATTTAAATATAGTTTTTCAATTGGATTATTCCCTGTGATTTATCATTATTTACTGGCTGGGTTTAAAGCCGAGCGCACAATGGAGGTCATAAAGAACACGGACTTTACATGACGCGTTGTGTGCAAAAGTAATTTGTTTTGTTTCATTTTAAGTAGTTGAGTAAATAATTGTGACGTAAAAGTTATTTTTTATATTCTGGGAAAAAGTACGTTTTGCGATTTTATTTTATTTTTTGGTTGTTTAACAGTAGCGTAGCTAGCTTGGTACCGGACTCGGTATTTTTATTTCGTAAAAGGTTTCAGTTGTTTAATTTTCAAAGCTATATAGACAGACTTTGTAAACCAGGGTTTGATACCTGTAATATGATTGAATTGGACACGCGGGGTGTAAAAACGATGGCCATCTATCACGTTGTTTTCGATTTCGTCTGTTGTTTGAATAACAACGGGACCACGCGTAAATTGTTAGAACGAGCTTCCATGTCATCCCAATATTTGTACACAATAATGGATCTGAGTGTTTTTAGGAATTCCCAAAAAGAAAAACAAATGTTTTTTTATACAATGTTGGTGATTTCGATAAAAATATTGTTTATTTTTTTTGCATACAAATTGTGATTGGATTGTGCGAAATTGAAATGAAAAGTTTTTTTCGAATTTATTTATGGGATTAACAGTCAATTTGATAGATTGGTTTTTGGTTTTGTCAATTAATTTGGATACCTTTTGTCTGGGGCGCAACATTGTTATAAGTAAGTACACAATAACCGAGGGAAATGAGTTTCTAGGTAAAATGTTTGATTTCCCGCAATGAAAGTATTCGTTGTCGGATTTTATCTATATACCAAGTTCCATCTAAATCTGTTGAGTCGTGGTTGAGTGAAAAACATCAAGTCCCACACACTCTCATTTTATAAAAAAATATTGTAGGATTTAAGCAGCAATGAGCTTATTAAGAAGTACTACCATACGTTTCACCACACAATTCCAAAAACGTAAAAGCTCAATATCATTTTAACCTACCTTTGGCATTTCCATACATCGGCCACAAGTCTTTAAGTATCGCGTCCTCTTCTTCCGTGAACTCTGTTATATTTTCCTTCTCTCTCCTTTGTTTGTTGCTTCTTTTAGTGGGAGCTTTGAATATGAGTCCCAGTTCTTTTAGTTTTTTGATAACGCCTCGTCGAGTGCGGGTCTGATCTATTAGGTTGTCTAGGATCCAGTCTATAACGTCTGTAGTAAATGAAGTATAAGTATATTAAACTTTTAAGAACCCTTTCAAAAACTCGAATAACGGTTTTGATAACATGTGATAAATTAAACTTATAACCCAAAAGGTAAACGATTTTGTAAGAAAGCACTGATGTTAAAAAACTATATCAATGTATATCATTAAAGATTTGAAATGAAAAAATGAATAAAATAATGATCGATACCCTGGTCAGTCTGCGGGTTGGTCTGGTTCTCCAGGTACAGACTTCTTAACTCCTCTTCTTGCTCTACAGACCAGGCCGCGGCTTTTCCTGCGTTGTCTCTAAACAACATTTGGTAACCAATTAAAACCAGTTTATAAATAGATCGACATTAGTCTATATGCACGAGAAGGCAAATATTTGTTTTACGGGTAGTGGGAGGTATTGAACCGTTATTTACCAGGCTAGTTCAGTGCGCTTTTAAAATCATATAACTGTTTAAAATCATATAAGGTTTTCGAACGATTTCTTTCTACGGTAAGCCGTATACAAAATGAATTGAAGGCACATTGTATTCTACAGTGGTAATAGAACCAGGAAACAAGGGTATCACTATAGCATTCTAACTTTGAGACGAAAATAACATTCAGTGATAAAGTAAGAATCGCACAACTAGATTTCCCTCCTTTTTTTAAAAGGTCAACCCTACAAAAACATACTTTCTATCACGTAAAAAAAATATACAAAACAAAGTTACCTAGCGTCCGAATACAGGTTGTATCCCGCTTCGATTTCCGCGGCGTCCTTGCTATTTTTCCAGAACAACAACTCTATGAAAACCTTCGGGTTGTCGGACGCTATCTCAGTGAATTTGCGCATTATGTACACCGCGAACTTTTCCAACTCCTGGCCAAATGTATTCAGAGTTAAATATTTGTTGGACGGAATATAAAAAAAATTGAAGAATGTAAGAGGAGATTGAGGTACATTTTGCGGGAAATAATGTTGATTTGTTTTTTTAAAGGCTGAAAAGTTACTTAAACTGGGTTTCTGTATTGAAATAAATAAATTTTAATAAATAAAGACAACATTCAAAAACAGTTTTTTACGTCAGCCAAATTTCAATATTTATTTGACTAATCGTCTAAAATAACACCACTGCAAGCCGTTGGCGGGTTGCTGGTGACTATAAAATGTAACATACAGCCCAAAACGTTTTCATGTCGACACGAATACCGAAACTCTCGAGCCAATGTCAACATTGACACATGCCACGTCACACGAGCAACACGGTTTAAACACTAACGGAATTACACACACACTTGGAACGTAACTGAATTACGCACTACCTCTGAAATGCAGCCAACCTTATACTGAATCCACCCAACGGTCACAGATCTATTTTTGGTATATTTTCCGATGTAAATATAAGGCTTTGAATGGTTAAAGTTAGTAAACAAAATGAAATTTAATATCTTGCATTTCAACCAAATAAATCAAATAATAAAAAAAAAAGTGAAGCGACGGTAAATCACCGGCTTGTTTCACATAAACGTAATAGAACAGTGATAAATTCCATAAAATTTTAGACATCAAAATCCGCAAAAGTAAGTAAAAAAAAGTACATGCCTTAAACTGTGGGTAGCGGTCGTTCAGTATCCTCTGGAATATGAGGAAGAGTCCCGCCTGGAACATCATGGCGGGCAGCCTGCAGTCCCAGGCGATGCGGTGCAGCATCTTGATGACGCAGTGGTTCGTGTGCGGGAGGTTCTGGTCGTAGCTTTCCAGCAGTGTGGTGCAGGAACTTACGATGTGGGGGTGGCAGAATCTAGGCGCGGATGGGTTTTGAAATAAATGATAAGAACCTAGCGAACGGAATGGTACGTTCTAGATTATCAGTGTAATGTGAAAGGAGCGAACCTACAAGAAGCCATGAGCAATTTGCATAAAGACTTATAAGCTCGAGCTGGAAAACATATTCGGAATAAAAAGTAAATGTCGCAGGTGATTTGTATACGACGGCATTTTACAATTCGTCATCGTCTGTAAATAAACGCTCGCCCGTAATTATTAATAATTGCCGAATCACATTTGAAATTATAGGGTGATCACATAAAGAAAATGGAAAATGTATGAAATTAAATATTCGAGAAAAGGTAGTGAGTGCTAATATGCTCGGACAGCCGAGTCTTGATCATAGATAATAGAAAAATAACCAATACATTTAATTTTAATCATGGCTATCAAAATATACATGGGTATTTTAATTAAAGTTTGAATAATTTATAAAAAATGCTTTACTTTCTCATTTGCTCTCAAAAGGAAAAATCACCAAATTATTACAAAATAACATCAATGAATAATAAATTATATATCTGCCTGTAGGTATATAATTTATTATTAATTGCCTTGAATAGATTGAATAGAAGTGTACTTCTATTTACGAGAAGGCAATTAATTATAAATTTTATTTAAGACAAATTAAGTATTGAAACTGTAACAAGTTATTAGCTTGAATTCACAGCATTTACTTACCTGTGAACAAAGTCTTGGAAACTGAAGTCTGTTTCCACAATGGCTGAGGCTTCCCTTTCGTCTTCTTCTGAATAAAGCGAAATAATAATTAGTTATTGTAGTTGGAGGTATTAAAGCAATTATTTATTCATAGTTGGGAGATGGTGAACCTTACCTTCGTCTTCGTATTCCGAATTTTCATTTTCCTCGGGCTCCATTGTTGTATCTACAGTCAAACGTTATCAAACTTTAAACTCAATTTAACCTCTATTTACTTATAATAAACTTAAGGTGAACTAAAAACAAATGGACTAACCATTGGCTTCCACGCCTAAATCAGTGCAATAAATAGTTTCCAACATATTGAGTTCCTCGTCCGCTTGTATTCCACTGACACCGAATATACCTTCCTCGGGCCATACTTCCCTAAAACACGAAATTAAACCTTATAGACTCCACATAAAAGTAGTTTTACAATAAACCATAAAGATAAGAAATGATATACAACCTCGCAGACCGAAACATGCCGACAGCATCCTCGAATTTGTATTCGCGCATTAATCTTTGAATTTTCTTCATGCAATCCTCCCTGTCGAACGAGAATTTATGAAGGGTTTTGATTAAAAAAAAGTACCTTCTTACACCTATATGATCCTATGATACATGGAGCGAACGTGGGCTGAAATAATATCAAATATATGTGATTGTGCGTGATCTAATACTTGAATTCGTTACTTCGTAATTTCCTCGATAAATTGGCAAAGTTATACTAACGAGTAGGCACAGATTATGTTACTTGCCGAGTAATTTGTTAGTAAACAAAAAAAATCAATCATGAGTCGAAAAGAGGAACCAAATTTTCTTCCAATGCTTATAATGTTACAAAACACGTTTTTGTTTTGTTTTTATTCGTAATGCTAAGTTACATGGTAGTCGTTTTGATACCGTTATTTTAGGTAGACACTCACTCAACTCTTGAAATATAAACCTAACATATTGATTTTGCTAGGAAACACTCGTGAAAAGTTTAGATTGCCTTTTGAGCTAGGGCAGTATTGATTAATGGTGAACTTGTTCTGAACGCAATAAGGGTCAAAATAGAATAACAGACAAAGCGTGTTTTAAAACTATTACTGATACTGATACAAAAATAATAACACACATAAATCTAGTTATCTGACATTGTCGTATTAAGCACGTAGTCGGGGTACTAAGTTTCGAAGCCCAGACAAACATATTAAAAAAGGAACAAGCCCGATCATGTACTTGTAGGAGGTTCTGCATAAAGTAAACCATAAATAAGCAATTCACAATATTTGACTTGAAGTCTTTATGGTTTTACGCATAGTGCGATTAAAAAGTAAAAAAGTAAAACGAAAAAGAAACAAAATGAAAGACTGATTATATAGGTAGCACATGTACGAGGCGAATTAAATGTCCTTAACCTTTCCGGTAAAAATGAACACGTAAGCAACGTTTTTACACCTTTGAAAAGGGTAATGTGACTCTGATTAACCTAGTTACAATCATACCGTCACTAACCACGAACCGCACTGGCTAGGAACAGCCGTTCCATTGCCTCAATTGCGGTGCGGAACCCCAAAACACCCGTCTACAACATAAAGCCTTTATAAATGGATTAGGTGCGTTCATAAAATACATCAAGTTTGCTCTAACGAGGCACCTGTCAACCCCGGCTCAACTGCTTGCACGAACATAAAAACTTATTAAAATAATTGACTGTGTGCATAAGGCCCCGTTTACATCAATCTTACGCTTGATATCAGCGGTATGTGACGAAATTGTTACAGGATTTTTTGGCATCGCAGTAAAATATTGTCCAGATTTTAAATTGGTCTGTTGCAAGTTCGTTGGTTATACCGCCTGGCAAGGTTTAACCGCAAATCCGATCTTTATTAAATTGCTTTGTACCTACGTCCGCTTGCATCTTGAGGGAAGCTATAAATAAAATCGTATTTCCTTCTTAGAAAATTTAGGTAATATAAGATAGTAGTATGAGCAATGGTTTTTGTCAAAGACAAAAATATCGAAAATAAAAATAGGAATCCATGGTGTATAATTATGTAAATAAGCCTTAATTTTAACACAGAAGTTGAATTCGCAAACAAAAGTTATAACAAATTAACAGAGATGAACGATGTTTTAATAATGCTTATTTTGTTTTTGCTTCATAGTAATTTACTTTTTGTAAAAAGATGAAAGTTTTATCAGTTTTGCTTTAAATATTAGTTGAGTACCTACTTATAACTATGTTGTTTATTCAATGTGGTGATTTACTCAAGTACTTACCTACGTAAAGGTATGCGTTAATTTAACCTACCTACGATTTATTTAGCATGTTACCTAAATAAATCGAAAAAAAACTTTTAAATTGTTTATTCGAAACCAAAAAAAGCTTACAAATGTTCCTTATTTATGAATTAAGTGAAAAAATACTTATAAGACCGTGGAAATCACATCGTAATCCGTTACGTAGTTAAGGAAGAGTGGCCGAAAATACAAACAGACACGAATAGCGACTTGGTTTAATACTATCTAATGAAATTATGATAATGATAATGATTATAACAATGATGATAATAATGATAATGTTGATAATGATAATAATAATGATAATGTTGATAATGATGTTGATAATGATAATGATTATGATAATGATAATGTTAATAATGATGATGATAATGATAATGATGATACTACAACTTACTTCTGCTGGTCTATAGGCGTGTCATCAGCGGCATCGAACGGCGGCGGCAGTTCATCGACCCCGGCGGTCATGACGGCGGCGAGCTGCGCGCGGACCTCCTCCCAGGGAGGTACCACGGGGGCTGCGGACTTCGGCTTAGGAGCCTTTTTAGACTCTAACGCAGAAAAAATGTACTTATGGTATTGTAGATATAAGGGAAAAGGTTTTCCGAACAGCAATTGCGTGTTTTTTTTAAGTTATTTTAAATTGGTTAAATTGCAATAGATGATGATTATAGATAAAGGAAAATAAATAGCTTTTAGAAATAGAGTTCACCTTGGATGTTTGTAAGACCTTTTAAAATTTCCTATTTATAATCAGTGAACCTGTATCATCTTGTAACTATGTTTGTATTTTAAAAATTTGCTTACTTTTGCTTTTCGATTTCTTCTTCACTTTTTTCTGAACAACCAACCCTGTTTTTTTGCAATAATGTTCCAGCATTTTTAGAAATAAATGGACAGTTTCAACCAAGTCTACCAAATAAGATCTATAAAAAAAACATAACAAATATAAGAAAACTTAACTTGTTGAATTTTTGAACAGTCTTAAATTTATTTTACCTAGACATTTTATTTTCGTCATAGCCCAAAAACGTTGTAAGTATAAATTCTCGATACTCTAAGACATAGAAAATGTTACTTTTCAATACTTTGGCTGAGTCTTTTACTGTTTCGTCAGTGCTTTGGTCCATTGCTTGCAGTGTATTCAGTAACTCTTTGTAAGCTCTAAGAGCCAAATGAAGTCTACGGACCCAAACCGAAAATTTTTTCTTCTCCACTTTTATCATATCATAATATTTCTCCATTTGTTGTTGTACAAAATGGAACATAGGTATTGACATAGTTTCACTAAAAAATAAAGACAGTATCATTATTGAATGTGCAAATGTCTATTAAAAAAATATTTTACATTCATACCTTACTAAGCCAACTTGAAAGTTATGACCTCTGTTAAACTCCATAAAAAACTTCACAGCCCATAAGTAGTAGGATTCATCATTTTGTTGAGCTTTTGCTCTTACCAGTACATCTTTTACATAATGCATTAAAGGATTGTATGCACTGTTAAGAAATTCTATACAAAATTCTTTTAAAAACAAGCTAAAACAATCAAATTAAATGGTAAAGGTAATTTTAAAAACATTATAAGTAATTTAAAAATAAAAGGGAATTACCGTATTGCAAACGCTGATCTTCTTTCCAAATTCCCACTCTCAACTGGCCTACGGTTTTTGGGTTTAAGAACTTTGGACTTATTATTTCCACCAAAGTCTAAATTGGACATCTTATTTAAAGGTTTTAAAGTTATTATTTCATTTTCAGATATTGATTTCATATTTTTTACAACATAAGTCCCACCAAATCGTGAGTGCCTAAAAATTCAAGAATCATTATCATTACATAGTATAGTATAAATCCAAGTCCCTAATTGAGTCTGTTTGTCCGCTATCTTCTCCTAAATGGATTTTGATGTGGTTTTCACCATCTTTAAGGCAATATTTCACTTAAATTTGTAAATAAAGAACATTCAGAAAAAGTTATTTTAACTACACTATTGCATAGTGTGGGTCACTAGTTTAATTATAAGAATCATAATGAAGTATAGATTGTGTAAATATAATTATTTTATAAAAAAAAACTTTGATTAGTTTAAAATGCATCTTACCGTACTCCAGAATACTGTTTTATTTTGTTCATTCTCTGTTTACTTTCTGTCAGTCTGATTGTTAACAACTCCTGGTCGTCTTTTAGTTTCTCATCAACACTCCGTTGCAATGCTGCGTCTGCCAAACTTGAAGGGTTCTGCTCTCTTAATAAATGTGATATTATTTCTAAGATGTGCATGAAATACTGCTTCTCATTTTCTGATGACATGTATAGCAGTATATCAAGGATACCAGATTGATTAAGTGCCCATAGAACCTAAAACATTTGTTTAATTTAAATCTTATTACTTACTAGAATCATTACATAGTATAAATCTAAGTTGCTAAGTCTGTCTGTTTGTATGTTTGGCTGCTAACTCCTCCTTAAGTACGTAACGGATTTAAATGCGGTTTTCTCCATATTTTAGGGTATTTATTCATTTAAATTTGTAAATAAAGAACATTTAGAAAAAGTTATTTTAAGTTAGCAAAAATGCAAGGGTTCGCGAGCAAGTCAGCAAAATTACACCATTGCGAAGCGTGGGCGGGTCGCTCGTATTCAATAAAAGTGAACCAATTTGTATGAAACCTGTAAAAAATTTGTATGAACTAATTTTATGTGAAATAAAATTCATTTATCAAACTTTTTAAAATATTCACCTGGTCATGAACACTGGCATCATTCTCCGGTCTGCGTTCCTTATCAAGATCAGCCGGGACATGTAGAATATTTCTTATCAATATTAATATCCTCTCTATTATTAAACCTGTGTCTTCATCCCGCTCAGACCAGTCCTTTATAAAATATAAAAAATACATAAAAAATATAAACTTTGTGTAAAACAAACCAAAAACTATTATATTTGAATTCGATCTTTAGTTAAATAGTGTTAACAGTAAGAGTAACTTACAATTTCCAAGATTTTAGCTAATTTCTTAGCAAATACATTCCAGTTATCAATTTTGGTGAATGCTTCTTCTTTATATGCTTGCAAATGAGAAAGAATTTGCAAGTAATTATGTCTAGCTGTTCTCTCAACAGGAACTTCTTCTCGATACAGTAGCAAGGCGGGATTAGTTAGATTAACCAGTAACCTAGATTTAACAGTAAGTTTATTAATTTATACAAATATATCAACATTTTAATATTTTACAATTATAAAGAAATGTTAACGTTACCTTAGAGTAACATCAAATAGTTCATCTTGCTCCCAATGGTCTATTAGCATAGGCAACAAGTCAGTTTGCAAAACTTTAGTTTGACCAAAATGCCGGCGGATCTCGTGGTCTTCACCATCTCGACGAAGATACCTTATAAGATCCTTGATTGTATTTAGCGTAAAGTCATCAATTAGGTACTTTCCAGTCTTTTTATCAAAAGTTCCAAGTGCGTTGCAAGTGGCAGAAAGTTCGGCGGACAAAAGTGAACTCATTTTAAGGACGAAGTAACAAATACAGTGCTCTCGTACAATTTCACCACTTCACATTCATGTTATTTATAGGAACACATTAATTAAGTCTATCTTTTATTAGAAAATCATTAAGATATTTCAAAACAACTAGTTTGTTTTGACTTTTGAACCAACTGACATTGACATTTAAAAAGCCCGCGAAAATGTGTTTTTTTTATTGTGGCATTGCACGCACAAAGGCTATTACTATATAAATCTTTCGCTACATGCTTAAGAAAAAATATGTTAATTATATTCATAAAACACATTATCATCTTTTTCAATACTAATTAAAATACTTACATAATTCTTATTTTTCCATAAAATACATACTGTATATTAAAGAAGTTTGGGTGTTTGATACTCAACTCAATCACGCAAAAACGATACGCACATCAATAATTAGATTACGTTCTTACCAGCTATTTCATACCCCATAAATTTATAGGTAAGTTAAATGAAAAAATATCATTTTTTATTTGAGAAGAGGACGCCTAATCCTAACCAGCAAGAATTAAATAGAGTAAAGTAGAAACATAATAATGACTTGTGTGTAACCTAGGTTCCTACTTAGACTTCGAGTGGGTAGTCCCAAACAGTCGTAGATAATCCTAGCTTATCCTATCCTATCCTGACGATTGGTACAATGCCAAAATACGTCCTATATGCATTGTCTCGATTGTCTCCATCATTTTGGCCAACTGCCAAGGTGGTCGTAACACGAGTCGATAGTTCCCGAGGTTAATCAAACCTTCAAATTTACGGCTTTATTGGTACTTAAAAATTTGACAGATTTTTGTCAGACTTCTGTTCAGTTATTAATGTAATTGATGTTAATTTTAAAATACTCAACAGAAGTCGTTCCTTCGAGTATTTAGTCAATTATTTTGGTAAACTACTAGAAAAAGTTACAAACCCAATGCAATGTATGTACCACCTAAGGAGGTGTACAGGGCCGCGCCAACCCTAAGCAGCGCCTGTGTGCGAAACCTATGAAGCGCCTGTGTGCGAAACCCATGAAGCGCCTTTTTTAGTCAATTTAGACAATTTTTTCAACTATGTTGTATTAAAAAAAACAATTCAGCGCCCCTCTTGCTTAGGCTCCTGTGTGCGCCGCACACACCGCACGTATGGGCGGCTCGGCCCTGGAGGTGTAGTGTTTACCTATGGTATAAACCGTCTTAACTGGAAGTTCGTTTCTTTACCCTTAAATAAAGTTTAGAGCAAAATATGAGTTGTATGTTATGCACATAGTGACTAGATTAGTTGTTCCGTAGTTATTAGGGTTTCACTCTTAGCTGTAGTACACCTACATACCGTACAATTGAGGTTCCTTCCTACTATGCATACCTAGTTAAATCATTAATGAGATACCGTCTGTTCCTTCGCAGGCTACTTATGAATACATCCGTCTCAAATGTTTGATCTGGATTAATTAATAATTAGAATTCTCTTGTTTTGTCTACTGTACCCCTGTCTAATCGTAGATATTGTATAAGGTTCTAAAAACGAAATGCTGAAATGAGTGGCCAAGCAATTTTATGGAAAAGCATGAAAGTAACGTAATCAATGATGCAGAAAGCATTTTATAACGAAATGAAATTTTTATTTGTTACTTTGATAACGAAGAGAAAAGCACTTACATTTTTAAAAGCTTCTTTTTTATTTACTTACAATAGGTGTGGTTCACGGCATATGTAGAACAATAAAAGTCAGCAGCGGTAGCGTTTTTTGAAACACCAATCAAAATCTTGTGATGCTTTTACCTACTTACAATAGGTATATCAACTTATTAAATTCCGTGTACTGCAGTTAGTACACTATCATTTTCATACCTATTTCCTAAACCTTGCTAATACAAAAGTACCTGAGTAGTTAAACAGATAATTTCCCTTCCTCACGGTCATTTTAGTCGAGGAGTACCTTTATTATAGACGTGGTAAGATAATTTGAAGCTACTAAGGAGCTTATCTGCAGTGATGTAGGTAGTTCAGCTGTCTGGCTCATTACAAAGATAAAGAAGAGGGGCTCTTGTTCCTTGGCTCTGGATATTAATTTTACATCAGCTACGGGGTTAGATAATACTTTGGTTAAGATGAGGGCGAGCTATAGGTTACTTAGAGAAGACTTATCTCTCGCTGACTGATTTGAATAGCTACGAGTACTAAGTTATTTTAGAGGTAAGTAAGTGTTTATATGCATATGCTGTTTTCCGAACAAAATGTTGTTATGAGTGATTTAACTTGTTTTACTTAAGTGTACTATCATGAAGTTGAAATAATAAAAAAAAACATCATCGTTTCAAATTCATCTGCTTTTAAAGTACTTATGTCTTTCGTTCGTAATTGTTATATTTAAATTGAGTCGTTAAGTAGATAGTCTGTATTTTATTGTTTCTTCATATTGAAATGAAACGTTAGTAAACTGCGTTCCTACTGGAGTAAACTTAAATAAAAAGCGCCCAAAGCCCCTGCTTTTAAGGCTTACGAGTCTACCATTGTAAAGACCGGGTGACACTGAGCAAATATGCAGCGTTACTTCAGCAGTAACTTACTATATTCGTTACTTTAGTAAGAATGAATACCAAACAGTTACCTTTGAATCCATACATTATTTATTCCAAATTTATTGGAAAAATTTTAAACTATTTTTTTTCTAATTTATAAATAAAGTTTTTTTTTAATTAAGTTAAAATTTGCGTCTTGTGACATAATTTTATAATTCTTTAAAATTAATAGAAAGCAAATTAATAATTATGAGATATAATACTCGTTTAATGGCAGAAACCTTTCTTTTGCCATAAATGTGGCAACTATTTTCTAACAAAATCATGACGAGTGGCCTCTTAATTAGTAATAGAAGCTTGATTCATTTACCTTATAATTTATCCTATATTTAACTATCCACCCAGTTCCTAGTTAGCACCAAAGTGTAATCGTGTAATAGACTTGATGGGTAAATTAGTATCAGATAACACCGGGCAAAAATAATTTATTAAAAAAACATTTAGTTCCTCTGTGTAGCCAGATCCTTATAAACGTAAGCCACGTCATACATACCTAATGCTAGTTTATTTATGTGTGTTGGTTGGAGCAATAAAAGAAGTGGCCATTCATCAGATGTGGATGTAATCAAGGCATTCGTCAGAGGCCTGGGGACGGGATATCACTCAAAGCTACGAGTTGCTAAGTACCTACATAAGTTACGTGGTGTACCTACATATTTATTAAGATAGCTATGTTATTTAATGGACGTTGTATGGGAAGCAACTTTAAAACTAGTATTGTTAGTGGGTATAAGGTCATTTAAAAAGAAATCAAAAACTTTCGTAACAACCGTTAAAATTTATCATAATATACTCATTGGGTGAAACCGCGGGGCACAGCTTGTAAAAAATATATAAACTGTTTTTTTAATAACTTCCTTGACACTTTTCTCATCTTGAAGTTGAAATAATGAAGTGGTTACAGTCTACAAAGATCAGATTGTAAATCTGATTCTTTGTTCATTTCTTTCTACATAGATAGAGAGTGATTACTTTTCATCTTTGTCAAATGAAGTTCGTTTTGTCGCAGCGAGGTTCTATCTAGGTGTGGACTCATTCTATTATGGGATAAAGCCTTTGTTATAGCTGATTACAATGGCGGAAAATCGAAGACGTTATTGATGAAAAAGATCGCGCCAGCAGGGATTCCCATTTGCACTCTTTGTTTAAAAAAAAATGGAATATTATATTTTTTTAGAATAATCTTAGTCAATTATTGGAAGGTAGGTTAAACACCTTTATACAACAGAGGGGTAGCATAGGTTACCTACTAATAAAAGAATAAGAAGATATTAATTTTTCAACTTAACCTAAGCAAGCTAAAAATATAATTTTATTCTACTAAACTAAATTGATTGGGTGAAGTGTATCGAACTCAAAAGTATTTTTTCAACGGGATTCCTTGAGGAAAACCCTGCACAGCGCCCTTCGAGCTTACCCTAGTTGCCTTTAATAAACGTTGAAGAAAAGAACAAGGAATCTGAGGTATTTATTTTATCCATGGCCGGCCATGCGTGACGTTAAACGCTGCTCATTTTTCCATAGTTGGGTAAAATTGCTGTCGTATTCCCTCACATGCCCCTAAGTCGGAGACAACGAGATTACCCGCCACATAATAAAATGAAGATACAGGAATCATCAATCTCTTTGTAGTACATTTCAAGAACTTATTGGTGTTAGTGATGCGGGCCGATCAATCACTAGGGTTTTTCATTGAAATTCAACTCTTAGGACCTAGGAATTGAGTGTTTTTTTTCATTAAAATACTTTGTGTTACGCTATGTTCTGGGTTATTCTCGAGCCTGCAATCACGCTCAACACGGAACGATACATTCGAAATATATTATTATTTATTATATTACATAAGGTTTCTGTTTACATCTACGCCTACCTTTGTCTTGAGGAGCGATTTGCCTTACAGAGAAGTTGACAAAAAGCGCCTTTGCTCTTATTTATTAATGAAAAATGAATCCGGTACCGGAAAAATAAGTCGGGTACTTTTAGTGAAGTCTTTTAAAAACAAAATTTTCGTAGTACCTACATAATTATACCTATGTGTAGTATTTTTTTATTTTTTACTTTTAGTTTCGACTTGTTTTTTATGATTTCCGAATAAATACTATTAATTCGAATAGTTTCGCTGTCAATCAAAAGAATAACCAAATACTTTCCATTTCAGACTTTATAATTAAAGTTCAACAAATCTACCTTCCTGTCTTACGACACAAACTATGTAATAAACTTAAAACTACACCTAAATCAAACTACGTTGACCTGAAAACGAGAATACTTTATTAACATAAAAAGAGCGCAGTTCCGAGGTTTCTCGAAATATACTTAACGGCCGTAAATAAGGCGGGGTAATGGTTTGTAATAGTGGTAAGAGAGCAATGAAAGCAATTAAGAGGGAATGAGTGCGACTTGGCGGAAGTCCCGCAGCCTAACAAAACTTATGCCAATTTGCAATAAGGTGACCATAGTTGCGATACCAGCTTAATTATATTATTATATTTGTTATATGTTTAATACGAAGATGGTAATCTAAAGTCAAATGATTGGAAAAACCGTGTATTAAAAACTGGAACGAATATGAAAGAATATTTTTAAAGAACCAGAAAGTTAATATAATAAACCAGTTGCTTAAGATAGGTAGGATCACGAACGATACTGCACATTAAAATTACTAATTGAATTAGAAATACAAATTACAGTTTTATTTTTAATACTGATTAAATTTATCAGCAATATTGAAGAGCCCTTTGGCATTCCAAAAGTTTTTTTCAATAACAAAAAGGGTATTTCAGTTATTAACCCTATCAATTACATAATCATTTAGTTTCACAATAATCCGGTGTTACAAAGAATTCGAATATCGGAAAAAATATTTTTTGGTAGATGAGAAGCTACAAAACTATAGAGTTATTAATCTCTTTGAGAGAGCCTTTATAAATCCATATTGAATGCAAGCGAAAATTATTTTCTGTATAATTTTTAATTTAAGAATAAAGTTTGTTTGGTATTTATAATAAGTATAAAAATTACGGGGTGCAAAAGACTGCTTCCAAAAACTGAGCATTGCTGGAGGGGTACTTGTTATGATAATAGTGATTTTTATTTTATATTTAAGGCTTTAAGCTATCGAATTTTGGGATAATTTCAAATCAAATTGTGATTCAATATAATTTGCAATGTTAATCCTCGTTCCTGAACCAACAACTGGTGTGTGAGCGTTGGTTTAGCGCCAGACAAGATTATACTGGGCACTTTGTTGATTAATTTTGTGAAAATTTCTTTTTTAAGGCTTAAAAATACATCGTTTCAAGCTTCGGAAATGATCTGTTTACATCCTGTATATATTTACAAATTAAAAAATTAAGTCGCTATCCGTATTTGATTGAATGTAATTGTGCAACAATTTTCCAAAATAAAGGATTTGGAATCGGTTTTTATCATAAGGTAGATTTATTTTTAAAGAGATAACATACATTTCGCCAAATAGGTAACGCAACCTTAGCTAAAATTAAATGCCTAGTAATCAAGTTTTTTTAAATTTGAAATAAAAAATTGCACCGATGTGAAGCTATTGAAGCTATAGTCCACTAGTTATAAATGCTTAAATTCTTTTATAAAAAGTTAAAGCTTACCTACTTGTAACGTGAGAGGCTTACGCTACACGGCTACGTCATAGACTGAAATGCTAACTAGTTAGTACGCTTTTTATAACGAACTTTAAGCTAAAGTATATTTCGGAAGTTTTTATTTTACAACTGATAGCTAATTAAATAACAAAGGGATCTACTCTACAACAGTGTATTAAAACGAGGGTGCTGTTATTAGTCTGTCAATTTTAATACCAAATTAACTGTAATAACACAGGAGTTCAATTTCATAACAGGGTTGTCACCCTACTGGGCGTGCTAGTAGGGTGTCTCGTGAGGGTGGAACGTCTTTAGGTCTTATCTTTCCTTCGCCGTCGTCGCTGAGTTACATTTAATTGTCCAAGTTTTATTATTGCTTTTAATATTACAATATTGGATGACATTAAAACTGAATCAGTAGATAATAGAAATATTAAATATATAAAAAACTTAGTGCCTATTGATTGCGCATTTCTGAGATAAGCATTTAATAATTTTTAACACTGTATAACATAACGGATGTAAACAGACCATTTCCTAAGCCTAAAACCATGTTTTCTTGAGCTTAAAAAGTAACCAATCTTCTAACATTATACCAATAAAACTCAATTAAAATAGAAAAATAAATCGTTTGAAGTCAACGCTTACACTTCCGTTGATGGCCCAGAAGCGATGGTTTTACATTGCAAATTCAATTAAAAAACTCTTTATTTTAAATTAAACCTCAAATCTAATAGTTTAATTGCAATTTTGTGCAATTTGATCAAACAAAATATAAAAAACATAAAATACACTTTTAGTCTTAACGAACCGAGTACCAGCAATGCCCAGTTTTCGTAAGCAGTATTTTTACACCCCGTATAAATAAGCACGTGAAAAAAACACATATTTTTAACTGTACTATCTTCAGTCCATGAATAAAATAGCAATCATCGCAGTATAAACGAGCTAGGCTTTTTTGTACTGAAATAATGTTCTTATTTAAAGCAATTAAATAGTCTTTAGTACCCTTAATAAAACAGGTTTTAGTTTTTTTACCAATTTATTCTAAAAAATATACTTTCTAAACTGAGCTTCATTAAAACATCGTCAAAGTTAAATTACTTCTGCAAGTACGAGGGTTTTAAAACATTTTTGATTCTGCTTTCTTATTCGTTGTCGTGAATAAAGTTTGTGTACACAAGGTAAGAAAATGCTTCGCTTTTAGGTTCGTAAAGTTTTTAAAGGCAAAGGTTGTTGAGCCATGCAGCTTATACGAGTGCTGTGAGGTGCCGGGAGAACAATTCAATTTGTTTTTATAGCCTGTGCCGATCCCAAGCGGCCAGGAGCTAGCGAAGACGAGGGAAAATGTTAAGGGTATTTATTATAAGTACGACAATCTCGAAGTGATTACCATTGTGCAGGTCTCATCTGTTTAATTAAATACCAAGGAAGAGCCCGTGCTGATTCCGAGGTTTTTTATTATTGTGTACTTCATGAGTTCCAATTGTGCCGTCAGCTGCACCAACAAGACCGTTAAGGAAAACCACAATGAGCTGGTAACTTGGAAATCCAATTAATCGGCATTCACTATTTTCAAAATTATGTGCCAATTTTTTTTTAATCATTGAAAACCTTTTTACTGTATACACAATCCGGACTGATCACCTAAGTGTTCATACAACAGTAGTTTCATAGCGGCTCCTGCGTTTAGTCTCACAGGTCATAAAGGAAAATGGTCGATGAGGGTTCTGTACATTATAGTTATAGTAATGAGTCGGCTGCTCGCTCTCTTCATATACAATGCGGGCATTTACTGTATATCTAGTTACCTATTGTGTCTTAGATTTGTGTTGGGGTTGTGTGTTTTGAACATTTATACCTTATTTGTAAACGCATAACCTAAAGGCGTATATTATAGTTAAGTAGGTATTTGTAAAAGAATATTTGATCACGGTCAATATTTTTTATTTGATAGAAACAAAATAAACTTATCAATAATAGTTTACAATGCGTTTATGAGAGTATAAAGAGTTTCAGTTTACTTTTCACAGACAAAAAGGAACTTATAAGTACTTATTATAATTGATACCTACGGTATGATGCGAATTACCTCTACGTATACCAATATCAAGTGTGTAATATCAACCTTACTTTTTGAATTTTACAAGACCACGTCGCGTCGACACCGATGAAGGCAGTTTAACCACTTCCATTATAGAGGTTGTATGTACGAGGAACCCTAATAAGAGCATGATTGTTATCGCTCGTCATTTTAGAAAGCTAGGGCAGTGTTGAAGCATATTAAGATACATAAGTGCGGAAACGTAAGTGCTTTTACGTAAGTATAAAGCATTTATGTAAGTAAACTTCAGATGTTACTAGTTAAGTCTGATCACGGCAACATTTACTATAAAAATAAATTATATTTCATTGCAAATTCTTCCGGTATTTCATTTATTAACTTTTAGCAATAGCTTCCAGACGTGTGTTAATGTGATGGTTGAAATAAAATAAATATCTATGTTATATCGATTTTTTTCGTTGATCCATCTCATGTATGATTTTCAGATCGAAATTAAACGGAAAAGTCGCTATAAGTGTAGTTAAAGGCTCATTAAGGTATCTGGACGGTAGGCAGTAATTATTCAAAATGGCCGTTACAAGATAATGGGCAAACCCTGTAGCGAACCAATCACTAGTCTGTGGAAACTCAACCGATCTACTCAAGCTTAATCCTAAGCTCTCTAAAAAGGGATTAAAAAGTTATTATAACCGTGGTTAAAAAGCCTTGTATTAAAGTTAGCTGGTGAAATAGTATAGAAGCTTGAATAACATTTAAAAGTTTTTTTATGTCAGCACTTTCTCATCTTATTTGAATGCCTTTATTTTATAACATGCAGGTTTTTTGTTTTAGCAATTAAAGCCCCTTTTGCTTCAAATATACACGATACCTGAAAAAAAATATAATTAAACCAATAAATTGATGGCCAGTTACAGCAAAGCCATTGTGTTAAATAATATTAGTTTCCTACTTGTCCCGGCCGTGCGTTAATCCAAATGAAATATAAGGTTGCGCTGCATCGTCTTTCATTCATTCTATTTTTCTATTGTTAGAGTATGGCGAAGCGAAATCCAATTTACCTTTAAATTAATAAAATCCGTTATGCGTTTGATTGGATTGTGTGTTTATCCTGGGAATAAAATGAAAATTAAATTTGGATAAAGAATGAGATTTAATATGATCTTTGTGCCTTTTTTAATGGAAAGTTTTCGTATTTTGTACGAACATTATTTATACAACACTCTAAAATTAAAACAACGTCCATACGAGAGTGTATATAGATATACCAGACATTTAAGTCTTAAATTCCAGTGGAAAGTTCAGCCAAAAAGCCATTGCGGTGCCGTAACAATAGGTAGAGATTTAAATCGAACTGTAGCAAAACCAAACGTGACATTGTTCGGCCAAAAGGCACAAAAACTAGTCCAACAATGTCGGTAGCTGTCGCACTCATGCGAGATAGGTTTGGCTCAGTTTTACGAGGCGTGTTGGGACCTACTCGTATGTTAATTTTAGAATACCAACGCATAACAGTTACTTTCACAAAGTTATTTACAACATCTGTTATTTGAGTTTAACTATGCTCCAACTTTTGAAGTTAAAATTCGCAGCATTTTTAAGTTTATTTTATGATTTTCGTTCGCAGTGTACCAAATTCTAGCCTCAGTTTTTAGTGGAATGAAATAAAGTCTGCATCGAATAATTTCGTTTCTAAAATTGTTAAAAAATACAATAAAAGATCGTTTTTAAATTTTCACGCTACACAGATATTCTTTTTTCATTAATTATATCGTAGTCTTAATGTGTTATTTTTCATTCAATACTTATTTAGACTTTATTTTAGTTTAAATTATCTCTTCAAAACCAACTTGTTCGCATTTCATTGAACCATTCTATGTTAGTAAAATGATACAATTAACATATAGTACAAGTTGTATACCGACCCATTTCTGTCAGTTCCATTTACAAATGCGTCTCAACTTAACTCGGTGTTCAAACGTAACGTTCATGAATATCCAGATTAGGGTCGTAAAGCGCAGGATATGAAATTGTAAATCTAAGCAAAAGCTGTTTACTTTTAAGCCTGTGAGACCTAATAAAAGCATTAAAATGGCTGTTTCTGCAGTCGCCATATTGAAAAGAAGGATTTCGAACGGATTTTTGCGGTTTGTGGTATCTCACGAGTGCTGTGCACGATTCAGATTTTAAATCTGTTTTAGTTAAAACTTGTTGAAAGGATAAAACTTTGCTTAATAATTTCAGTTGGAAAAATATTCAGTCTATGAGTGTTGAGTTTATTTTACTTTAATGTTTCTAAAAGCTTTAAATTTGTTTTCTTTGTATTAGTAAAATGAATATTCAGGTTCGGTTCTACGTACGTAAACTAAAAAAAAATAGTTTATCTACTGTTATTAGAGTAGATAAGGAACGAGAAAGAGAACTATAATAATAAATATTTTAACATCTACTAACTAAAAGGAATACGTTTCCCACACTCATAGTCACAATAAGTACAAACATAAACAGTAGGCACGGCGGCACCCCTCGACCGCTTCTTGTCTCTCCTGTCAGTGCCACGCCCGCAGACGACTGGTCACCAGCTCCTGACAGCTGGTCAACCACATGCCATTTGCTTTTTTAATACCCTTAGTGAAGCAAAACAATCCGTTGACGCTGCGGCCACTACCGCGGCACGTCAATTATGAAACCACACTCTAGTGGCAAACACCGCGTGCAGTAGAGTTTCTGGCATTACGTTTTTTTTATTTTTGTCGATTAAAACTGATTGTGTAAGTATGTGTTTATATATTAAACATTTTACTTTATTGCAAAATTCGCAAACTCTCTGGTTTTGTGTGTTTTGCAACCCTTTAAATATGATAGGGAAGTTTGCATTTCACAAGGATATGTTTATTTTGCACTTCAAACAGACAATGATGAGCATTTGTCTGCCTCACGAGGCGACTAACTCAACGAGAGTGTCTCGAGGCCGTCAGTGTACTGCAGGCCTACCATCAACTTTTAGTTTGCGATTCAATTCCGATGCTATCCAGTTTAGGTTCCTAAACTGCGGTGCAAGCATGGAACTTTTGACGTTAGTAGACAATAAGCAATGCGATGATGATGCCATGTCGATGGTTCTCGCTACTTGGAAGCATGGATCTCCGCTCGTTAGCTCTTACCGAGGAGTGAAAGAAATTTCCCACGTGACGAATTTTGAATGTTGCCATTCATTTGTACATTAATTAAAATGATAAATTCATTCGTCAATCATTCAATTTTGACCGAAATCACAATAGCCAAGGTAGAAAAACCTTAATTTTTAAGGCAGCTGACATACTTGATTAATCAATGTCATGTAAAAAGACAATGTTTGTAAATAAAAATAATATATTTTACATTAATGTGAATCAGATTCCAAAAGGTTTTTTAGTTAGGTTTATTACAAATTACAACTTAAATAATTAGAATGTGACAAACACAGCAGCATACCTTATATACAAAAGCAGGAAGATGAAATCTTAACAGAAATTGGTCATTGGACATGGAAATTGTTTTGGGCTTTTATGAATTTTATAAATCAATGTTTCGTGTTGCACAGACGAGCATGATATTCAACATAAGGTTATTACCAACAGTCATGGGTGCCTAACGTGCATTTTTCATAAATCAAGACAACTAAATATAAACTTCAATTATTATAAGAAAATTCGAGAGAACTCTCGTAATAAAGACTTAAACATAGAATTTAAAACAAAAATTACAGAAAAAGACTAAGAAAATTGTAGACGTAACCAAGAAAGCTCAGAAATTTAAGTGGGAGTGGCTATGACATAAGGGAATGTTGGGATAAGTACTACAACATGGAGCTTACCTGCAGGAAATCGAAAACTACCTATCTTATATCTACCTTATCCTTGCTGGTCCACCTTAGACCAGCAAGCCTCCTCGGCTTGATGAAATAACAGTTCAAACAAGAGAAGATAAGAAGAGACGGGGAGGCATTCACTTGAAAAGGTCTTTATTCAAGCGAACACCTCCAAAAGATTCTTGACATAGTTTATTTTATTTTATTCGTTTATTGTTAAATAAAACTAAAAATATATACCTACTACAACTATTACTTACAAAAATATTGAAATACTAGTATGTTTATTGTTATTGTATGTTTAGAATAATAAAGGCATTTTGATTTTCATTATTTTATTTTAAATACCTAATATAATGTATATGTCCAACGCTGGGCAAAGACTTTCTTTGGGGAGGCATGAGAGAAATGTAAAGTTCACATTGAAAACCCATATTCAACCATCCTTATGAGTTTAGGGATTTTTAAAATACCTTGATAAAAAAACCTCGGTTAATAATATTAAGTAAGTATGTAGTTTACTTAGCAACTACATACTGAAACAAGACAATATTTTAATTGTGGAACAGGATAAAATGACCATTTAGTTATAAAATGGCTTTATTTATGTTTTAAAGTATTCTTTACTATGTTACGACACTTCTCGAGCTACTTTTAGTAGTAGACAAATTTTCGTAAATAAGCAATGACAAATGTCAGACAAAAATTCGACAAAAACTTCCATGCTCGCTCTTTCGTTAATATTCGACAAAAACTACTAAAGTTTCGTTAACGGTAACGATGACTTAACAAAGAAAGTTCCATGCTTCCAATAGCGATAAATGTAGAGACAAGTCTATTTTTTTACGAAATCTGTCAAATAGGCGATCGGTAAAAGTTCCATGCTTGCACCGCTGAATTGCTAAGATTCGTACCATGAAGTGTTTAATGGTGAGTGGCGTTTGAATCGCACACGGAGGAACGAATGAACGAGATTTGTCTGTGGTCCGCAATGTGAGAAAGAAATGACGCTCTACAGTCGTTGCTTAATTCTATCTCTTTTACTCGATCTAAATAAGTTGCGTTTCGAAACCTAGTTTATGTGATAATACCGGTTAGTAAAGGTTTTTATTTATGAAAAAAATACAAAATACATTTTAAAATTGCACTAGTTAGTATCAAATTATACCACATTAAACCATTTTTAGCACTAATTAAATGATAGTAATTTATTTAATAGTTTTTTTAGTGCTGTCGTAAAATGAATAAAATACGTTTTTGAACGCTCATATTTGATTTGACAGGTATTATTCCTGGCTTGCCAACTTAGGGCTTTTAGCCCCAAAAGTTTTTTTTAGGGCCGTAAATATTTTCATAAATGCTCTGCTAATCACAATTTTTACCCTTTATTTAACATATACTTATAAAACCCACTAAATATTAAACTGAAATACATATATTCTCACTATTTTTAAAAAGTAATTCACAAAACGATTCACTTCACGCAACGAAAGAAGCAACTTACTTTGAATTGCTTAATTTGACATTTAAGCTATTCAGTTTAGGTTTAAATGTCACGTCATGGTACGCATTTGCTTGCAAAAGAATGAACTATTTCAGCTGAATCGCTTACAAACTAGCGACTCAGTTTTGGTTTGTTTAAGTAACGTCGTGGTACGAATAAGCGAAGCAGTTCAGTTTAGGCCCTAAACTGAATAGCAATAAGAGTTCATGGTAGGCCTACTGACCTAAGTAAACTTGTCAAAGCGTTTTTGAAACGGTCGGCGAAGGTCCAATGTTTGTGCTGCGGTCCATGTTTGCGCTGCGGTCCATATTTGCGCTGCGGTCCATCGCAGGTCGGATTACGCTGACGCGCTGACCTCGCCGCCGCCGCCGCCCGCGCCGCCGCCGGCCCGCGTCACTCAAAACGACCGCAGACGGCCAACCGCACAAACGGTACCTAAGATATATTGGCCAATGTTTGCAGAAGCTATGTATGGGTACGTCAAAATGAGAGCTTAGCCGATATAATATGAGACTTTTACATGACGGCTTTTACAAAGAAATTCTAAGGTATTTTTATTTTCATTTTAGATTGGGCTTGTAAAACTTATCATCAAGCCAACCTGTAAGTCTAGTTAGTTATCAGTTTGACCTTTATATGTGTTAAAACTATAACTAACAAAATCAAAACTCCTGCCAACCTGATTGCAATAAAGTTTCTGAATGTTTTTGTATTAAGAAACTGTATTATCTTTCTACGTACAGTACAAACAAAATACTTGTTCGTGCCGCGGTATCCGAGTAAATACGTTGTGTTGCCAGTGCATGCTTTTTTCCTACCGGGGACATTATTAAATTGTTTCTTTGTTGCACTCGGAATCCTGGTAAGCAGCCAGGATCAAGCGCACGCCACGACACTGAGCGATGAAGTCGCAGTCAGGGAATCCCCTGGAGCTTACACGAACCAAATAAACCAAATTAATAGAAATAAACTCGAAATAGGACTTGAAGTTCTGTGACCTATGCTGGTTTATTGTTACTGACAGCATTAGTTATTTAAATAGTTTCATTAATTAAATTATTACAAGGGTTTCATCTTTCTTTGAATTTCGCAGCTGCTTTGAATTTGAAAAACGTAGGTAAGTATTATTTGATAATATTTATTTGAGCATTGAAAAACCTGTATAGGTAAAGCTTGATTTTTTCATAAATCATGCAAAGTAAAAGTTTCCGTACATGAATAAATTTCGACGTCCAGAAGATTTTTTCTGGACTTTTATTTTGTAAATATTTGATCAGTGCATTTTATTTCAATGGTTTAACACCCAATTAAGACTCCCTTAGCAAATTAAAAAAAAAAAAAACGACTTCTTGATTACATTCAGGGGTAGGTGATTAAGGGGTAGGTCTGCTTGACTAACGATTATGACTAATGTTCTTTTGGTAATTTTAGTTCAAAAGTCAACACTGTTTACTCATTTATATAGAGGGAGAGAGATAATTAAATTAAATAAGCCGGAATGGAAATACTATTGAATAATATATTGTTATATTTTTATTTTCTATTAACCTTTGCAAACTAGACAAATATGTGCTGACGAAATTTATTTTTCGAAGGAATGGAAAATATTTATTATCAGTAATATTTCAGTTAACATAGACTTTAATAGAGAATAAACATGAGACCGCTTTACATTATACTTCAAAGGTGTTTAATAATTGGTATCGTACAAAAACCGCAAAAACGCAGCCCTCGATTGGTCCGTTGTTTATCTGTCAACAAAAATATTGAAAATCCATTAACGCAAAAAAGGCGATATTAAAAATAACAAAGAAATCGCGCCTCACAAACTTGCCGAGGGGACTCGCTTTGAAGAGTTTTCTGTTCTGTATAGGAAAAAATTTCAATCACCGAAGTTACAAATCTGTGTCGAAAATACGTATGATGAATTCTAAAAGGTGGGAATGGAATAATATTGTGATGTTTGGGGAGAAATCTACTTATGTATCGCTCGGGCATGAATCGAAATTAAAAGTTTTCAAAAGAAACGTAAGAGTAATTTAGGGAAAGGTAACTTGGCGATCGTTGTAAAGGTATTGGTGAGGTTTCGGGTTTAAATAAATTTTTGCGCAGGCTTTTGTGTACGGTTGCATTCACAGGTAGGTAGAGTAGGTAGTGCAGCTCAAGAGCCAGTGTGTCGCAATTAGCCGTTCTTTGTTGTGCGGCGGCGGCGACGCACGCGCCTGGTTACACTTCCCGCCAATTTGCGACGCATTGTTGCACTTTGCGAACACATTACTATTCTGTAGCGTAAGCGATAGGTACGAGTTTACATGTAGTATTTGATGTTAATTAAACAACCGCAGCCAATGCGATAATTGCGGTTTTCCATATTTATACGCATAAAACTAATTAATGTTACAACAAATTAACTAAATGCTTAACAAAAAAAAAATTGTTAAATAACAACTTGGTATTTTCTATTACTACTAAAATATAAATAAAAATATAGCTTTGCTTCAGCGGAATATCAATAACTTTCGTTAAACGGTTGCCAGTAGGTACATAATTAAAATTTCCATAAATCGTTGCGATTTCGATAGCAATGTTGATAAAAATGATTTATCGCGTCGGATTAACAACTCATCAACAAAATGCTCCAGTAATTTGGCTAAAATCCATTTTCAAAATTGCCGGGTCCAATTAAATTGATCCTGTGATTAATCCTAGAATAATGGGCTCGGGGGTTAGCGGGCCGGGGGGTCCCGTGGGCGACGTCACGTGTCGTGACTACGGACGAAATCTAGTTATCGTGGGTGATTGGCCCCACAACGCCTAGAAATGCGATTACGTGCAGGATCAATATCACTAAACTGGGATCAAGCAACAGTATAGTTTGAACAATGTGCTGTTTTAGGTATATCGGCGCTTGAATGCACGCAAATTGAACAATGGGGTTTGAAACTTTGTCGGCCATATGTAATATCAGGGAGACGGCGTACGGAATAACTTACCAATTAGGTGACGTAGGAGAGGTTTGACGGCGTTTGTGCTTCAAACGCTTGAAGAAGCAAAGGTAAAATACTCGGGCTGTAATGAAGTCGATGCATAGGTACGAAGTTTCTCACATGCCAGTATTTCTCATGCTCAAAGTTTGACAAGTACACATTTAGGGCGGGTTGTATCAAACAGTTGGTTAACGTATCATACGTACGTAACTTTATGACGATTACATCAGATGTTTAACGTAAGTCAAATACAAAGCGTTGTGTCGTCACAAAAAAAGTGTTCGACAATGTTATTCGAGTTGCCATTAAAAAGTAAATCATTACTATCATTTAAAATATATGAAAATATAACAGAATCCATAGTATTGATAAAAACTTTTCATCAAAGATGTCCATTCAACACAAGAGAAAAGTTACGTTAACCAGTGGGTGGATGGCCGGTCAACGTAATCGTTAATTTTTAACGTCCGTTAAAGGCCTACATTGTTGAAACAACCCGTTTTCTAGCTTGACAGGTGGTTAACGCCATTTTTAATGTTGACAGAGATGTTAAGTAGTTGTGATACAACCCGCCCTTACTAAGTGATGCTTTAAGTTAACCTAATTAAAATTAATTAAGGTAATATACCTGTGTGTACCTTTAACAATGGTTCATTTTAATTCCTTCCCTAACAAAGAGAATCGAACAGCATCTTTACGTGTCGCAGCGTTCATGAACAGCAGTTTCATTGAGGAAAAGCAATGACAATGCGCGTGCGACCCGCCCGTCCGATGTAATTGCCTAATCGGCTTGTTCCCAGCCTTTGTTTTAATCAAGTCGGGCCTCGGGGAATCGTAAGTTGTTGACTTCACTGTTGATTGTTATGTAGATTCGATTAATTGATGTTGTAGCTAGGTATTGATCTGAATGGATACTAAAGCATGGGATTGAGAAAGCACATTGTTAGATGGTTTTATAGGCTGTTGAATGTAGATATAATACGTATAGTTTTTATTCACCAATTGAAATTACGGACATGAAACTGCATAATTTCAAGGTACTAACACATACAGTCGCTTGAAATATTATTTGAATCGCTCATTTTATACATACCTACAGATATTTTTTTACGTTCTCATCTGTGTTGTGAATTAAAACAAAACCTCATCTATTTTTGTATAAGCTTTACCCATAGATTTATTATTTGTCTCCGCTCTCGCTCTTACTAGATGGACTTTTGATTCATGCTCCATTGCCCCGGGGCAGTTGTACAATTTTTAAATAATTTTAAAATCATTCCCCACTGACCCGAGTTATCGAACGTATGCTCCATTGCCCCGAGTAGCGAACGTACAGATAGTTACAAATTTGTTAAGGTGACGTAATAAAACAATATATTAAATCAACAACATTATTTGTTTGCCATTCGTTCTTACAATCATTCATTATTAACCACTACTCAACATGAAAAATTAAAACATCTTTAATCAACTTGCATAAAAGATATTTAAATAAGAAATTCTTATTCTCTAAGCCTTAGTTACGAAACGATTATTTTGTGACTCTACATATTTTTTCTTAACAATGTCCTAAAGTTATTTTCCCTTTTAAATTATCTTGAATTGAATCATTAATTATCCCTACTTAATATTATAAATGCGAAAGTAACTCTGTCTGTCTGTCTGTCTGTCTGTTACGCTTTCACGTCTAAACCACTGAACCGATTTTGATGAAATTTGGTATGAAGAAAGAACTAAACTTGGGAAAGGACATAGGGTACTTTTTACCGCGGGAAAACTTCTCATTCCCACGGGAAACCGCGAACGGAGTCGCGGGCGGCCACTAGTAGTATATAATTCAATATTGTTTCTATTTTTAGAGACACCTTTTAGAAAATTATTTACTTTCATTTTATAAACAGAAGCATCGTTGTACAAAATTTCTAATACCTTGAAAATAGTTGGATTTGTATTAAACATCTTGTTTTAGAATGCCATTTAATGATATTGATTGTTTTCAAAATTTCTTCATAGAATGACCATTTACCTAAGAAAACTTTATGCGCCATCTATGTTTTTACAAAATAATCATTGAATTTCTCAATATTCTTATGATCAGGACAATCTTGCATTATATTTATAGAAAAAAACATCTTCTACCAATTTATTTGGTAATAATGTTAAGGCACAACACAACGCTACATGATTTTTAGGAACTGGTGACTTAGTTAATAATATTTGTTGCGCTTCTTTTATGAAACTGATAACCCGCGAGAAGCAAAATGAGGCCTTTTCGTTCAGAGTCCACAAAACTTAATTCACAATCGTTATCCCTATTCATTTGCCACCACTTGGTTACAATGCTTATTGTTTTATACCAAGTTACTACCATAAATTCAACAGCTTTGACATCATACAAATGCCGACGGATGGGCCGATACAAGTTAAACTTGACACAGTATTTCTTTTACAGCTATTTTTTAAGATGTCCTGTTCAGGACTGTACAAAATTATTATTCATTTCTATTAAAAATACGTCTCGGGTCAGTGGGGAATACGAATTCGGGCCAGTGGGGAATATTTTTTTTTTACTAATAATTCGGGGCAGTGGGTAATAGAGATTCGGGTCAGTGGGGAAAATAATATATTTAAATAAAATAATAAAACTGCCCCGGGGCAATGGAGCATAAATCGGACTTTTTACCTACCTACATTACTCTATGTTTCACCTATAGATGTAGGTTTTTCAGCCGACAAAACATATTGGCTCGGCAACGAAAAAAGGACCTTTTCCAATAATTTCCTCTGAATAGCACTTTCAAAGAGGTTACATCGAGACTGTGAAGTTGTTTTGATAGTTTTCCTTTAGATGCCTTTAAAATGAAAGTTTCTAATACGATCATGTATCACTTAGCAATACCTATTCAACCGTAGACAATGGGTTTCGTACTTTCTGCACTGGTACTAGAGTTTATAATACTCGTAGATAAATAATAATATCTACTCATAAGCTTTGACGAAAAACTCAATTTTTTAAGGTGAGATGTAGTAGAAGTAAATTTATAGGGTGTATGGGGGTAGTGAATTAAAGTTTTGAAAATCAAAATTTAGTCTCAATCAGTTGGAAACTTTTGGACCGAATTAAAAAATTCTTTCATCATTCGAAAGCTACATTATCCACGAGTAACATAGGCTATTTTTTTGTTTTTTGGAAAAAAAATGGGTTCTGTAAGATATTGCCAGAGAAAAACCAATTAGTTGCGGGTGAAACCGTAGGGCGGAAAGCTAGTATTAGATATAGGAAGCAAAACTCAAATAGAGCAAACGTTTATTTTTAATCTTTTGATATGTGTTTTTTAAATGTATCCTATAATTCAAATCACTTAAAATGGAATAATTATTTTTTTCAGTTTTCTTTGATTTCCACAATTTTAAGACAACATTTTTTTATATACTAGTGGCCGCCCGCGACTTCGTTCGCGTGGAAGTCGGTTTCCCGTGGGAATGAGATGTTTTCCCGCGGTAAAAAGTATCCTATGTGTTATTCTGATGTATAACCTATATTACTGCAAAGTTTCATCCAAATCCATCGAGTAGTTTTTACGTGAAAGAGTAACAAACATCCATCCATCCATCCACCCATCCATCCATCCATCCATCCATACATCCTCACAAACTTTCACATTTATAATATTAGTAGGTTTTTAAACGCATGTTGCCTTGCGATTGAGCTATTGAGCATACCGCCTACTTACTGTGCAATTAAACACCTTGTTGGGTAGATCTTATAGTCTAGTCCGAAGTGCATGGACATTAAAAAAAGCTTCTAACAATCCTCGAGTAAAATTCTTGTAGAAAGAAAAAAGGAAGTTAATCTGAATCTCGAGTATTTTGCCTCATCAGCTCTCGCTGGCATTCCTTTTGCTTTTTTCCTTTTTTGCCTTTTAATTTTCCGTAATGACTCGTTCTAAGAAAGTTGGCAATTCAACTTCGAGTTAGTAAATACAGGGTGTTTTGTTAGGTTATTTGAGTAGGTACGTTAATTATGTGGGAATGAGCCGGCTCTAGTATAAATCGCTGTGAATGTGGTCGTTTGTTCGTTGAAGATTTACGATTGCGTTTAATATATGCTGTTCCTGTGAATTGAGCTCCGGGGAAAGGTTTAGTTTAATTGGTTAAGAAGTTTATGTGTTGATTTTACTCTTTGTGAAATCTAAGTTAGTGCTTATACAAATTTATATGAATTTATTGATTTAAATTATGTAGTGCCTACTATTTAAATTATTATTTTTTGGCTTTGTGTATGCCTAGTTGGCAATCAAGCGCTCATAGCAGATAAAATTCTAGACTGAAATTGTTCCACATAATAAATGCCTTCAAAGGGCCTCCGCGTAATAGACTCTTACAATTATTTTTTATGATAACAATCGGGCCAATCTCTCCAGCGGTTCATTTACCAATTAACCCTTGGCAGCCAAAGAAAACAGCCCTCTCGTTCTCCTTTCATTACTGCACACGTGTTTATACAATAAAAACAAATAAACATGCTCCCATGCTTAATATTATTATACTAAGTGCCGGTTTATACGACGGGCCGGGGCAAAGCAGCGTCAGCACTGATATCGGCTATTTCTGCTTAATTTTACGAGCTTGTTAGCCCTGGTTTTGTTGTGTTATAGAAATGTTGTTTGGCAATAATTTGCGCTGACGTTTTTATAGGCTCGCGGTGGATTTTGTAAATTGGTAGAGACTTAGAGCCCGGTGCTACGAATTTGCTACAGATGCTACGGATGCTACGAGGGTGCTACGAAGATGCTACGGATGATAAAAATGTTTTCTATAACATAACTTTCAAGCTTCAAGATTGTCTAGATTATATTGTAATGAGATATTATAAACGCTTTTTAAAGTTGTTTTGACATTATGATTTTTCTTTTATAATTTATAATGATCATTGTAATTTATACCTAAGTGTCATCACAAAGAGATTTTTTTGTACTTTAATCGCGTTGTTTAAAAACTTATTCATACTAAAATACTAATATCATCAACAACTTAACATACAATGAATTTATAATGCAAAAGTGTATTCTCACGGAAATCTAATGTAATTTTCCGTTTCGTAATGCTACGCAACTGTGTAGGTAAATGTGTTTAATGTTTAATGCCACGTGAATTTGTTGTGACAGATAATTTAGATCGGCCATTTTGAAGAAGTATGGCGTCTGAGATACAGATACGCACAAAAGTGGTTGATACAAGACTTGATAAAGACGTAATGGCGGAGTCGACTGTGTTCCGCTTTATTTACATACAGGACCCATTTATTTAGGTTATATAAACATCCTCAAAATTTAGGTTACTGTTTAGATGCTTGAAACGGTGGAAATAAATAATAAGAAACTAGGAGTTCTTTTGCAGCTAAATCAGTATTTGATTGATCATAATATTAAATAAACAATTTGTAGTTCAATTGTAAACACACATGTACCCACTACCCACCTTCATTTGGACGTAACTGTGCGAAAAATGTTTACTCCGCTAATGATAATAATTTCACAGAGAGCAGAGCACTCCCGGTTTCGGTGTAGTGCCTCTTAGCGCGGCCCATGCGGAGCCGCAGAGGGCGGGGCGGAGCGGGCCGCAAATAAAACTAGGTTGCATTGCAACGCGACGAGAACCTGGAACACTTTTGTGGAAAGGCACTTTTTAATTAGAATAAAAATGTCTTGGAATTCAATTAATAAAAATAAAAATGATTTTATTAAAAAAAAACAATCATAAAATAATTCATTTACCAGAACTACAAAAAGAAGTTTTTACAGTTGTTTATTTTACATGCAAAGATTTGAAGTAATTTTTTTGTTTAATCTACATGTCTTTTAATTATAATAGTCCCCACGCTAGGCAAAGCCTGTCCCGTGGGGACAAGATTCACATTCAGTATTTTTATTGTAAGTGGACAGAGATAAAATAATAATTAATAATAATAATAAAAAGAACGTAATAAAACAAATACAATTAATATCACTTAATTATGGCATCACTCTTAGGAACGCCTCAGATTCATCGTAGGAGCAAGTTAGCATAAAAGTAAATAACTTACGTTTAAAATCCTCTATTTCACACAGATGTAATTTGTAAGCTTTAATAACTTTATTGTATAAGAGGACAGACAAAAATATAGGGAACCTTCTCATAAAAACGCTATTTATCGTTGGAAGAGCAAGTGAGAACGACCGTTTTTTAGTAGGTTTTCACATTGTGCTGATTTTTTTTACCATTTTGTGGGTCATTGAAGAGATTTTTAAAATAATTAAGCGCCTGTCGCTTAACAGCTTGGCCTCCTAAAAAAGTTTAATAGTTGGATATCGAAAAGGTTTCCGAAACAATACTTTTACTTTTAATTTCGAGTTTTAAGAGTACAGAAGTATGGCAACCGCCCCAGACTGAAATGGAGTAGGTCAAAAGTGATTAACATATTGCAACGTAGATTGTTTTAAAATAACTTTCCAGCAATGACCCGTATTATTTTCATTACTGATATCAGTTTTCTAATGCGGGATGAATTGAATAATTAAAAAGTTAACATATATTTATGTCTAAACTAGTAGCCGCCCGCGACTTCGTCCGCGTGGAAACCGTTTATCACCACGTAACAATTTGAAGGACAATTTAATTTGTCTTAAACAATTGAACTTCCATACCAACTTTCATCCCCTATTAATTCCTTCTACCACTTTTTTCGTATTAAAAAGTGTGGTATTTCTTAAGTTCAGCTCCATCTTCATAACTTTTCTTTCATCCCATATTTCAAACCTTTCTATCCTTTTTTTCGCAATAAAAAGTATCCTTTGTCCTTTCCCAAGTTCAGATCTATCTTCATACCAAATTTTATTAAAATCGATTCAGTGGTTTAGCCATGAAAGCGTAACAGACAGACAGACAGAGTTACTTTCGCATTTATAATCTTAAATATAGTAGGGATTAATTGGTGATTCTAATATTAAATACAAAAAATATATACCTTTATTAAAAACTGTAATATTTATTGCTTAGTATTACTGGTTTCAACCGAAAATTATTTAAATATTGCACTAAGTTCTTAATTATTTTAGTTCAGAATTTTGTTTTCAATAATATACCCTACTAAATTCCGTTATTTTAAACTTACTGCGGAATCTTTAATTAAAATGGCCTAAACTATTTTACCAACTGTACCTACAGTGTCAATACAAAAAAATACATAAATACTGCTTATTACTATTGTAAGCATGTTCTACTATACAATAACATAAAATCTGCTTGTTACTAATCTAAGTATGTCCCTGTATAATTATGTTACCACAATAGCCACTACAACCGAATGGTTTCTGCAATTTACATCCGGACTTAGCGGTGGGTAATTCAGATCTGAGCCGGTTCAAAGAATCAGACCACGGATATGACTCTGTTCGGTTAAAATTATTTATCCGTGCATTCTTATAGTTTTTTGAGCTTAATATGTGTACGGCATTGCCGATATGTCGAAGTTTATTGAATGTAAATCGATCATGAAAGTCAAAAAAAAAAACTAAAAGAATAATTTTGTTACAAAAAGGTAAGAACCAATCTACACAAAAATTGTGACTAGTGATTAGATTTGATTCAATCTGAAAAAAAAAGAAGGCGAGCACGACTCCTTTTACAATCTACAGGTTACAATCCACAGGTTACTTGCTTCAAAGCCAAAGACTTTTTTTGACTTTGACTTTGACTTTGACTTTGACTTTGACCTTGACTTTGATTTTGACTTTGACTTTGACTTTGACTTTGACTTTGACTTTGACTTTGACTTTGACTTTGACTTTGACTTTGACTTTGACTTTGACTTTGACTTTGACTTTGACTTTGACTTTGACTTTGACTTTGACTTTGACTTTGACTTTGACTTTGACTTTGACTTTGACTTTGACTTTGACTTTGACTTTGACTTTGACTTTGACTTTGACTTTGACTTTGACTTTGACTTTGACTTTGACTTTGACTTTGACTTTGACTTTGACTTTGACTTTGACTTTGACTTTGACTTTGACTTTGACTTTGACTTTGACTTTGACTTTGACTTTGACTTTGACTTTGACTTTGACTTTGACTTTGACTTTGACTTTGACTTTGACTTTGACTTTGACTTTGACTTTGACTTTGACTTTGACTTTGACTTTGACTTTGACTTTGGCTTTGACTTTGACTTTGATATCATTTTGATTTCACTTCAACTTAACTTCAATTTAACTTCAACTTAACTTCAACTTAACTTCAACTTAACTTCAACTTAACTTCAACTTAACTTCAACTTAACTTCAACTTAACTTCAACTTAACTTCAACTTAACTTCAACTTAACTTCAACTTAACTTCAACTTAACTTCAACTTAACTTCAACTTAACTTCAAATTAACTCCAACTTCAACTAAATTTCAAGGTAACATGTTCTGTCATGGTCGACATCTATAAACTTCTAAAAGTATCAATTATTTTTTTCCTCAGTTGTGTTACATTATAGAAGTTTTCAAACGGAATTATAACTATGTAAAAATATTCTGCAGTATTTGTTCAACAGGGTTAAATAGCAATACTAAAAGATATTTTCGAATCGGTCCAGGAATTTCTTATCTTGCGTAGGTTTGACAATATGTATGTTTGTCCATCTGTCTGTATCTTATACTTTCACGACAAATGCTGTTCGTAATCAGTTGGTCACTGATGGTACCAATTGGTATTTATAACGGGTGTAAAAAGACCACTTCGGAAGCCTGTAACCATGTATTCTTGGGCCTTAATAGTAACTAAATTCATTAACAGTATACCCAGAAAACTCGATTTAAGAAAGTGGATTGAAAAGCCATATTCGCCGCTTTTCCAATTACAATGAAATAAGATCCAGCGGTAGAATGAACCTTGGGTAAGGACATAACATTATTACCGCCTGAAAAAAATATTGGAGGATTTGAAATATAGGATGAAATATGGTATAGAAGATTGTCATAGTCATAAAAAACATCAATATAAAGTTAAGTTACCGTATGCGAAGCTTCCGGCTAAAAGCTAGTTGTTATTTTATATTAAGTCTAAATAGATATTGTAAGAAAGGGAATTAGATTGCTAACATTAACTAAAAAAATAATACCTGTGCATGCCTTCAACGGTATAAATGTTTATTGAATGTCTTTTGAACTGTCCGAATACAAAACGGTTCATACCTGAACACAGAGAAAGCGTGTTCTACATACAGTATTGACGTAATTAGAGCGTTATAATTGACACGTGCCGTAATCAAGGTTCTATTTCTTCAAATTAAGCCATTTTACAAACCACGCAAGTTAAAATACATGTAATCAAACAACTCACATAACATCAAGCTACAAAACTCCCGTCTTTGAATTTAAGTAACTTGTGGTAAACCGCTTAACTAGAGTACTTGGAATTGCAAAGTTTAAGTTTGTTGTTGTAAAGCTCTATATGACTATAGTTAGAATATCGAGAGGTAATTAACGAGTGTTGTTGAGTTTTGAAATTGAAGACTTAAGTTTAAAGCGAAAGTGGCTTGTTAAGAGTTTGTGGTCACGGTCTTTTAAACTGGCGTCGTCTTCGAATAAAATATCTGGAGATAACTGAAGTATTTTCATCGTATTCTGATAAATTATTGTTAAAAGATGTGGTTGCATTGTTAGTTTTTGTCCTAAGCGTGCAATGAAACTATGTATATAATGTGCTGATGGCTTCATTAAGACTGCTAGCAGCGTATCGTTCTATAATGCATGTGAAAGGTTTTGGTTTTAGCTTAAATTGCTTCTCACCTCTTTTTTAATACCTCGGCAAAAGATAGCTTTTATAATATAATATTTAGGTTAGCTTATTTATATTTAAGGTAAAAGAACTAACTATGAACGTTATAAGGATTATGTTTTCGTTTTTGCTCTTCTAGTGGCCGCCCGCGACTCATTTCGCGTGGAAGTCGGTTTCCCGTGGGAATTAGAAGTTTTCCCGCGGTAAAAAGTACCCTTGTTATTCCGATGTATAACCTATATTACTGTAAAGTTTTATCAAAATCCAGTAGTTTTTACGTGAAAGAGTAACAAACATCCATACATCAATACTCACAAACTTTCACGTTTATAATATTAGTAGGAACTTTTATTAAACACAAATCTATGCATTAGATTTGTGTTTAACCTTAAAAAATTCGACCATGTTTCTCACTTTCGCAAGCAACTCCAGTGGCTCTCAATTCGATTTCACAGAAACGCTCGTATTCTTTGCCTACTTCATAATGTCCTCCATAATCCCAACTATCCTTCATATCTCCGAGATCGCTTCTCATTCAATCATCCTGAGGACGCTACTTGTAGGCCTCTCAAGATGTACTTTCTCACCGTACCCACCCATTCCACAGATTTTTACTCCTACTCCTTCGCAGTGTACGCAGTCAGACTTTGGAACTCACTTCCGGTTGAAATTCGCGGTATCAAAACTATCTCCTTATTTAAGAAAAGAGTCAGATCGCACTTTTTATCCCTCTCTTACGATTAGTATATTATTATTATTAAGCTTTCTTATCTAATTATGCAATCTATCTATTTGGTATTTTATATTACTGTATATAATATACGTATTATATTGTTATATTGTTGTATTTGTGTATAGTTTAAGTATCTTATTATCTGCTGATATACTTATATATTGTATTGTATATGTATGTATTATATTATATATACTTAATTTTAATTAATTTAATTATGCTACACACAATATTGCATTTCTCACTATCTCTCCAACAACAGGTCTGCTGGAAGAGATTTCATACTGAAATAAGCAGTACCTTTGTGTTTACTCATGTTTTTCTGTTTCTATTATGTATTATCTTTTTTGTGTAAATGCATAAATTATAAATAAATAAATAAATAGGATAATTTATACGTTTTACTATAGGTGCACGTTTCTAGAATTTAAGACGTTAATAAATATTGTCTTTAAGAATAATTTTTTGATATTTAAAATAGGATTATTACTAGTTTCATCAAAATAATCTTAATTAAATATACCCTCTGTCAAACTCCAGTTATGGACATCTGATATCGGACACCTAAATATACACAAAATATTCACAATTGGACATACACTTCTTTTGCTGCTATTTAAAAACGATAATAAACAATTAGAAACGGTTTACAATTAGTATTGTAAACCGAGTACAAGATGAAAAAAATAATATTTCAAATATACACTGATTGAACGTAAGTTCATAATTGCACGTCATTACCCAAATTCTGTATGTTAGATTAAGGGAGGTTGAATCTGGGAATGTTTGGTTCACAATATATGGGCTTCAGTGCAGGTTGTCAGATGGTTGTCAGAGAATCCGCATCGAGCGCTCAGTATGGTAATGCTAACATGGAGATGTAACTTATATTTAATTAGTCTACTGAGAACGTACGGGGAACAAGTTTCACTTAGAAACGAGGAATTTGGTTGGACTTATAGTATTCTGGGGCTTATTAAATGTTATTTTCACAAACAATTCACAACAGTTTTAATGCTATAAAGAAAATATAATTAATGAGGACGTAAAAAGTATTAAAATAAAGGCAACAATGATTCGAAACGACAAAAATGTTACAATGAATCTTTAACAATAAACCTACTTTATATACTGTTGTAGTGACAAAGTACTCTTGTTTATTGCTTCAGAAGGAGCAGGCAGCTCAAGTCAGGTTAAGCTGTCTTTACTGGAAGGAGCGATCCCCCGCGCTTACTTATGTAAGCATGACGGCACCTAGATAGCCGGAGGTCAATTGTCCCACTTGCAAGTAAAGACTAGCTCAACTCCAGATATAGAACGATGGTTTCTCTGCAACATTGCGACTTTGGAATGTATTTTGTTCCACTTTTAAGAATCCTTGCTGGAAATATGTAAACTTTAACAAATAAAGAAAACACAAATAGAAAATGTTTTAAACTATTGCATAGCTTCTATCGCAGGCCTTGAGCGTGGAGATCGAATCCAGAAATTCCGTAACGAAAATAACCTAACACCCCCCACTCCGATCGGCACAGCGGTGATACTTTTTTGTTTTGCCATCTATCGATGAATAGCAGAACTTTTATCGACTTATAAAAATATTTTGAACAATATCAACTTCTCATTTATTTAATAAAAGAAAAAAAAAAATTTTCCTATCGGTCACCACGCTCAAAAAGTTGAATTAATATCAAAGAAAAAAAACAAAGGAAAAAAATACTGCATAAATAAAATAAATAAATAATTACATAAGTTGTTAACAAAATGCTTGCAATAGCTTTACCGCGGCAGTCTCCGAGTGCCACACGTCTTTTTTTTTATTAGAGATACTAAACAATTATTACTAACACGCAATTTTCCCTCGTCTAACATAATATAATCTAGGAAAGGCTTATTTCTTGGAAGGAAGGCTTTTCTCGGAATTCATTTTCTACTGACTGCATTACTTCTACCATTACTTAAATAACTAGTAACGCTTTAAACTAAAACTTTACGCAGTGGAGAGTTTAATGAAGTTGGTGGAAGTGTGGCTCGTATCCTATTATCTAACTAATCATAATCTCGCATTAAACTTTAATATCTACGAGTGAACTGTCAGTGGGTCTCCACAGTCGGCTAAGATGTGAATTATTGGTGCGTGCACGAGGGCTTCAGTTACAGCGCCCAGTCTTGTGGAAGTTGGGCCCTAATCGTGTTAGGTAGGTAACTAAGCATCCGCTTAATATCAACCATGTACCTATGCCAATGAATAGAACAGTACAAATTAATACGCCTACTGAATACGAAAGATAATCTAAAGATTAAGAAAAAATGATAAAGCAAAAATCAATTGAATAGATACTTGTTACTAAAATTCAAGACGCTGTTTGTATAATATTGAATATTCAGCAATTCCAAGTAGGTACTTCACTTCAATAATTGAATCGCAGAGTTGCAGTTAACGCCATATCTAGTGAAGCGGATTTAGTTCTCAAAGGTGAGTCTACAATCGAGGTAATTAGCTGTAAAGGATCTCAACTGTGTGCTAACACTTCTAGAAGAGCAACTTGACAGTCACTTGACATTATCTATTACCTACAGTTTGCGACGTAATACGATTAATTACATACTATGTTTACTTGCTATAATACCGTAGTATGTAATCAGTTTTTAATGCTTTTGATATCGAATTTACCGAATATTTCCAACATGGACTAGTAACGATGTATTAAAATTTTGATTACGGTTTTGAATATATAAACTCATGAGGTATTACAATATCGATTAAAGTGCTAAAAATATAATATGTGGCCAATCACGAATAAAAAAAGTTTAATACAACTTACGTCATGGATGAAACTAGATTTCCGATTCCATAAGTTTCACTTCGTGGGATTAATACCTAATTTACCAATATAAAGTAACAGTCCGAGGTTTTTATCGACCTGAATTAGCCAATGGAAGTTGGACAGCGGACTAACAATTTATGAAGAGTAGTCCGACGTGGGACCAGAATAATCTGGCCGAAGTCGACCCCCGGGACACACTTCTCAACTACCACTAATTGTATAAGAGAAACTGTCATCAACTAACCACAAATATTAATAACGTCACAATTCAAATTATAGAGAATATTCAACAAATACAAAATAGCCAGTCGACCGGCAACTGTTATTATGCGCGTGATAAAATTTTATGAAAACGGTCGCGCCTCTCTACCAATACCAACTACCCATTTTCCCACGTATTTCATTTCCGATTCGATCTTAATTATTCTAACAAAATTATCGGCAACAAAAGACATTGACTTTCCCGAATTTTTTGCTATACCCTCTCTAAGTAGTTAAAAGTTACAAATTCGATTGAGAACTTTTGAAATAAAAAACTCATTTAATGGCCGACATCAAGAGGACAGAATTTAAACACACCTTAATAATTTTAATGGACTTTCTACGTTTTAGAGGTCTTTCGTCTGTCTCGTTATCGTTAAATGGTAGAGCGATTCGTGGTATTTCGAATATGACTGAACTAGGTTGGATAAAACCTTTTACTATTAGTGTTTAATGGTTCTCAGTTGTTAATATTTCGTTCTAGTAAATTAAGCGTAAAGTTTCCGAAAAGTCGTGTCTTCGTTGTAGAATGTAGCTAAGTGATTTACATAAAATACAATGGTACGAGTGTACAGCTGTTATTCGTCTCGGGAGAAGCAGCGGGTGTATTTGACAAGGAATTTATGATTTTAATAAAACTCGGGGCTGCGACTCCGCGCGTGAGATAATACAATAATGTTCGTTTCACTGAATGAGGCAATTAGGAAATCTCCGCAGAGAACCGGCTAATTGCGAAATTGCCTTTCTGAACACTGGCAATACTTAAGACCAAGTTTTTAGTTTATACCATAAGATATAAATTGTACTATTATTTAGATTTTTAAGTTAGAAAAAATAATATAATAATTGTTTAACTGACAAACATCGTAAGTAAGAGAATTAAAACGTAGAATAAAATAAATAAACTCATTAATCCAAAAGAAAGATGAGCCGGTGTTGTTGTTTCATTATCTCGACATTGTTGTTTTCTCGCCGGCGCCGGCTCGAATTATACGCCACCTTGTATATTTTTAAAGGTTTTATGTTTAAAAAAGGTACGAGGTCAGAATTAGACCCTCTTAGCATGGGCCTCATTTTTCTAATCAAATTTGGCGCTTCCATTTTAAATACGAAAAAATAATGCAGCACTTAGAGCTTTATACAGGATGAATTTTTTCCGTTGATGAAATTGCAGATGCAAGGGAATATTATGGTCGGTTTACCTGGTTCTTTCTGTTCAGTATTTCTTATTTATTTATTTATTTATAATTTATGCATTTACACAAAAAAAGATAATACATAATAGAAAAAGAAAAACATGAGTAAACACAAAGGTACTGCTTATTTCAGTATGAAATCTCTTCCAGCAGACCTGTTGTTGGAGAGATAGTGAGAAATGCAATATTGTGTGTAGCATAATTAAATTAAATAAAATTAAGTATATATAATATAATACATACATATACAATACAATATATAAGTATATCAGAAGAAAATAAGATACTTAAACTATACACAAATACAACAATATAACTATATAATACGTATATTATATACAGTAATATAAAATACCAAATAGATAGATTGCATAATTAGATAAGAAAGCTTAATAATAATAATATACTAATCGTAAGAGAGGGATAAAAAGTGCGATCTGACTCTTTTCTTAAATAAGGAGATAGTTTTGATACCGCGAATTTCAACCGGAAGTGAGTTCCAAAGTCTGACTGCGTACACTGTGAAGGAGTAGGAGTAAAAATCAGTGGAATGGGTGGGTACGGTGAGAAAGTACATCTTGAGAGGCCTACAAGTAGCGTCCTCAGGATGATTGAATGAGAAGCGATCTCGGAGATATGAAGGATAGTTGGGATTATGGAGGACATTATGAAGTAGGCAAAGAATACGAGCGTTTCTGTGAAATCGAATTGGGAGCCACTGGAGTTGCTTGCGAAAGTGAGAAACATGGTCGAATTTTTTAAGGTTAAACACAAATCTAATGCATAGATTTTGCAAGCGTTCCAGCTTATTTAAGAGCTCCTCAGTGGCATCAGGGTAACACGCATCCGCATAGTCTATGATAGGTTGGATTAGGGACCGAGCAAGTGAAATTTTGGTAGATAGAGGCAAATAGGTTTGAAGACTCTTCAACGAATGAAATGAGTAGTGCACTTTACGACTAATCTCGTTAACATTCAAACTCCATTTTAGGAACGAATCGAATGTTACACCTAAGTTTTTAGCGGAGTCTGCAATGCTAATCGGGACAGCATCCAGTAAAATGGGTGGTAAAGATGTCAAATCGAGCCGACTACGCATTGTTCTACTTCCTATAATCAATGCCTGGGTTTTTTTAGGATTAATGACTTGACCAAATGATCTAGCCCAACCACTAATACTTTCCAAATCAAGGTTAATTGAGTGAATCGCAGAATTGATGCCAGAAGGAGAATTCTTTGGTTTTTCATTAAAAAAAATTAGGTTTAACCAAAAAACAACATATTTCCTAAATCAATTAAATCAGTACTAAAATTGTTAAGCTAGTTTTTCTCTATTTTGGGTTCTGCTACCATTAAAAATGTGTTGGCAATTATACGAGTACTGCCTATAATATTGTTATTCACAACATTAACTAAACGGGTATTTGAAAGTTTTGTTTCAAGCTTATTTTCAACATTACTACCGTATTCAGGTATGCAGTGGTTTACTTTAGCACTTAAATTATTTAGGAAGCGCACGAGTTTCAAGCCACATTTGCATTGTGAGTAAGTTTAAGTAACAACTTCGTATGGCGAACAGTTTTTGAAGACTTAGTTATTATAACTTAGTTTTGTATTTTCTTTGCACGCATAAAGTTAAGCAGGATGTTTAGCTTAAAGTTAAGGACGTAAATAACGGTGATATAGAAATAACTCATAATTATTTGCTTCCAAATAAATAAGTTAATCTTCCATAATGAATTCAATATTTTATTTGTAGCTAAACTAGGCAGATATAATTAAATACGTTTGAAGTTAATCGCTATAAAAAAACGCAAAACGCCGGTTTTACCACACAAGTACTGTTATTTTATCTTTAGATTTCATCTCTCCGAGTCTAGGTTGGTCCGTCATTTCATTGCTATGCCTTTTTAATCTTCATCCAAATAAAAGCCATACAAAAAAAAACTAAATTATTTTGTAAGACCTCATCACTATAAATTTCCCAAAACTATATTCAACGTAGCAATACACTAACACACACGCAGTCCTGTAGTCCAATAGAACCTACTAGAACCCAAACCCAGCCACAATAACCGGCTCCAATTCACTTTAAGTCAAACACTCGTAATATCGATGTGTAGCTCCGCAATGCAACGCCCCCTCAAAGACGTCAGATAATGGATATTGCTTTTCTTGCAAGTTTCAAAGCAGCCTACTTCGAACCTACATAATCCGCTTACAGAGCTTTGCAAGGGTAGTCTTTGCTTCAAACGTTGCTCTGAAATTCACGGATTGCGAAGAACTGTGGCTTAAACATAACACTGGAGACAAACAAATAACCGACGCATAAACATTTGTACTCAAATTTGAATTCGGGACTTAAGCCTTAGTGTAAAGATATGTATGTGTGAGAGGAGACCCTTACTTACATGATGTTAACATAAAACGGTTTCTTACATGGTAAAATGAAAATAAAAATAATGCAAAATTTATTAAGGTTTAAAAGTGGGACCTTCTTTTGTATCTTTATTAAATTACCACCGTGTCGCAACTCGTTTCTTGTTCGGTACCGAAATAAAAAAAAACTCGTTTTTTGTGGCACCGAATCACCTAAGGGCGGTTTATGCCTATTTGTTGCTTACATATACATACTACTTTACTCTTAGACGATTGTTAGTTATGTCCAAGAGCAGGGATGGGTAAGTTATTCATAACAATGTTAGCGTTGATATTAATTAAAGTTAGGTGTTCCGTCTTCATATGCAGGTGCAACTGGACGCTTTGTTAATTAACACGAACTTGATAGAAATTGTTACTAGCAAGCGAAGTTTAGTAACGGATGCCATGGAAATAACATTAAATATAACTTTATAAATGGTTGACCCTATAAAAGATAGGGTTGGCTTCTTTAATTAATTATAGTTTTTAAGTACTAAGTTAAAGTTTAATCAAGCCGACAAACTTTACACGAACAAAAGTCTCTTAAAAGATAAGATAAAGACATCGTTTTAAAGTTAACTTATAGTTAGAAGACTGAACACCTATTATCTACAACACATTTCTAACAGTAGTTAGTCAATTACCGCGAGTACAATAAATCGCGCGGCCGACACGGCAATTACTGTCGCCGCTCATCCGCAAAACACCCTAATAACTCCCTGATTGCCAGTTTGTCTATGTCCAGCTTTTTATAGTCGCACAGCAAATGACTCATGTAAATGAATCAGATACAAGCACCATGAATTTCGGACGATCATTCACTTATACGAAACTCGCAGTACTTCTCAGATTTATGCCACGGGATAACGGAATCTTCAATTTTGATCTCAAAAGTTTTTACTACCCACAGTACCAAAAACAATAAATGAATCAAATCGACGAGGGAGCCTCGAATCTCCTCATTTCATTTTATACCGCTACTTATTGAAACACAAACCATTTTCATGACCTATTTAAAACTTTGGTTCGGGAATCAGGCGGCGTCGTAAGATAAATTCGGTGGGATCCTCGGTACTCGCAAAGTTCAGGATTCACTCAGCTCGTGGGCCATCAAAGCGTGATATAAAAAGTGAGGAAAAACGAGAAAAGAAATTCGGGAAATGAAAACGGTTATGGCTGACTGAATTTAACGTTTATGGAGTTGGTAATCGCCAAACACGCGTTAACCAAGGTGATCCCGCGCGGGCGCAGACGGACGTGTTTTATTTTTGGTTGCGCGTGTCGAGAGGCTTCCACGGCGGGTTTATGTGCTCCTTGGATTGAGAACTTGAGGAAATGAGAGAGCTTTATGTCGGAATTAGAAAAAAACGTGAGAACTTTAAATAAGTATTAACTTTATATATTTGAACTTTAAATATTATACTAGATTTTGCCGACGGCTTCGCACGCGTTAGTACTATGTAGTGAAGTATGACTATAGGTATGGTAATAAACGAACCATGCGCATGAATACAGGTTTTATAAATAAATATAATATAAAATTTGAATTACATATTTATATAATATATTGTTTTAAATTAAAAACCAGGAAACCAAAAGACGTATAATATATATGTCGGAGAAGGTGGACATTAAATGAAACTAAAGGTCGCCATCTACCGGCTTTTCATGAGAAACTTTGTAGAATGTAAGTGCCAAGCCTACCAAGAAACATGATGTCCGGCGCGTGCGCGGAAGGAATCCAGTCAGTGACAGAATAGCGCGGGAATCGGCCAGGAGCAGTCGTCTTTACCACAAATCATTTGTTTTGAGTTTAATTTTATTTTGTTAAATTTAAATTGTGTTATTGCCTAAGTTTAACGGTTTTGTATTCTATTTCTGTATCGGAAGTCGTCAATACGAAAGCTAAGTATCTTTGTATCCTTTAATTATGTGAACTAGTTGCTAGATTTCTGTGAGTAATGTTATATCAGGTTTTATAACGTTCCTTTGTATTTTAAATTGTGATAATGGCATGGTGGAGTTTATTCACCTGATTCTTCTCCACTCAATATGTCAGACAGATTGTACCTGTCTTTATGAATCCGGTAAATTAAAACAAAGTTAAAGGTTAAACTGTTCCTTTATTATTCCAAATACCCTTGTCGTTCATTATGGTAGTGAGGCAGGTCATTTCCTTACAGTTGCATTAGTTTTATCCAATCATTGAGCTGAAATAGTTTATAGATTGTTCCTATATTCTTTCATAATGCTTTAAGTTACTGTTTGCTGCCTTCTACGCCCACAATTGAGATCTTAAACATTCTGGCCTTTAGAAAAGACACCCGCGCTGCGACATATTTTTTTTTTTTGAAAACGAAAATAACTCTCAGTTATTGTCACAGTTGATTTTAAACATGCTTAATTTTAATAACGCATGCGGTCCAATATTTAAATCGATGTCAATCTATGCAAAATATGTTTTAAGCAATAATCAGGCTATCTTTGATGTATGTCTACCTGTACAATAAATATGTACGTACCCCAGTAAAAGTGTGTTATTTATGAGAAATCTAGGCATCTAGGCTTTGCTTTTATTGTTGGAAACGGCTCTAGGAATACATAAATAAGTCGATAGCTACTAAACTAGTCGCAGACTCCTATTCATTTCTAGTTTTATTTGTTCCATTTATACGAGCCTTCTATGGTCTATACAGTCGAGTACGAAAATGTTTCAAACTATTTCATTATTATTATTTTACTAGTGGCCGCCCGCGACTCCGTTCGCGTGGAAGTCGGTTTCCCGTGGGAATAAGAAGTTTTCCTGCGGTAAAATGTACCCTATGTCCTTTCCCAAGTTCAGTTCTTTCTTCATACCAAATTTCAACAAAATCGGTTCAGTGGTTTAGGCGTGAAAGCGTAACAGACAGACAGACAGACAGACAGACAGACAGACAGACAGACAGACAGACAGACAGACAGACAGACAGACAGACAGACAGACAGACAGACAGACAGACAGACAGACAGACAGACAGAGTTACTTTCGCATTTATAATATTAGTAGGGAAGTAGGGATTTAAACATACCTTTTTATAATTGACGAATTCTACAATATCTAAATATTTTATACGGACATATTTATTTGAATTATACAATATTTGTTTGTTAACATAACATTGATTTATTTTGTATGAATGAACAGTCCGGTTTATAAAACTAAAGTCCTTTATCATTGTATCGGCGTGCTACTCCAACGCCGCTCATAAAATAAAGCTCGCTACTGAACTTGGTTTGCGGTTTTGCGCATTAAACTTACGGTTTTGAGGTTTTAAAATAAAAATGTAAATAGCATTAATGCCTTTTTTTGGATGTCATAAACTTTCGAAAGCGTTATCAGTTAGGGAAATAGGTTCTTCGCTAGTATTTATGAGTTTTTTTACTTCTGCCCAGAGGTAGCCGCTACAGTAGCACCTAAGTTACCTAATTTATACATAAATAAATAAACTTCTAGAAGATATTAAAGTTAAACGTAAGATTTGTTTAATAAATCAACCCTACGCCTCAAAATGTAACATTATTTTATATTTATGATTGAAAAAAAAAGTTATCACTTTTATGCTCGTCAGTACGTATCTGTTGGTAGTATTTCGGGCAAGTCGCTAGGGACGAGACACAGGCTTCGTCCGTTGTTAGTGATGTGCGCGATTATTGCGTGATAAAATTAGCGGACAGGCTGCGAATTGAGGACGAAATTACCCTGTGTTTACTCATTCATGTAATAGTGTTTTGTGTAATTTCATAAATTTAGAGTATAGAAATAATGTAAAGTTGATCAATATTTGAAAAGCATTACTTAAACTAACTAACGTAAAGTAAATGTATTTGTTATTTCTATATCATTTTTTAAGTTCCAACGAGCTAAAACACCAAGTATACCATTTGTCATTACTAAAAGTGAATCTTAATGTTAGCATAACCCTCGAACGCAGTAAATTCCTATGTTTGCGATTTATTCTCATTACTGAGCCATAAGTGCCGGCGTGACCCGGCCGCCGTAACTACCCACCGATGCTATAGTTTCATCGCCGCGCCTCCAAAGCCTTCCGTATTACGTCCGCCATAATCGATACTTATGGAACGACCACTTCCCTCCTTCAAGGGTCGCTGCCTTTTATTTTTTTCCCTCAGAAAAGTGAGGTTGATAAAGATGTGAAGTTTATAGCGAAAGGTGTGCGAGTCAACTTTTATCCAAAAAGGTACAAGAAATACTTTTAACATTTACCTGCTTTACATTTCGCCCGACCTGTTCTTTAAGGGTTATCTCCCAGATTTAAACACAAAACTTGTAGAAAACCTCGACTATAAACCCGAAAGAGGCTATAAATTTTTAAGTGAGCAATTCCTTTAAAAAGTACATCCAAAGTTCATGAAGCTGAAGAGCTGGTCGCACTCGCTCGAGGACGAAGTTTGAACTATAGCCAGCTGCTACCCTATATCGTGCCATCGAAAAAGATATCAAACACGAATAGCTACCCAATCCAAGTGCAAATATCCACTGAAATATCTACTTAGAATGCCATTACGCTAAAAGCATTAGTTCTTTTCCATCTTGCCTCTATATCTATCAGTTTATCAAAAATCGAGTCTCCGTTCGATCCTAAAGAGGTATACTTTTAGCAAAAACACATAGTTTAGAGATTTTAGTATTATTTACTCTAAACCCAAAATAATATTTTACTTTGTTTGATTTTGTGTCGGCGTCTAAATTTTGCGTTTAATTAGATTAGAGTCCATTACTGAGACACAACATATCCATCGCAATATTTGCCGATAGATTTTCAAACACGTGTTATCTAAATAGATCCCTCACTTGAACGGTTTTCTCATATGTCAAATTAACTGCATCAAAATTTATCTAATAATGGCCAATGATCTATACATATAAATATTTAGAAGCGCAATAGAATACCTATCAGAAATCAATAATAATGGCCTATTGAACTTCGATACTTCATTCAATGAATGTAATGTACGTGTTCCGAAGATTCCAGTATAAATTGAGGTTGGTTTTGAATCTTCAACAGAATTATAAAGTTCATATCTCATTCAAGTTCCCGAAAACTCTACAAACTCGTGAAGCACTCCACCTGTGTTTTATATCTACCGTAAACTTTCAGTGTGTACGAATAGCCTTATAATATTTAATAGGAAATAACTTGAGTTCAAGTTTCGTCTCGACTGTAGCCGAGCTTGTCGAAAGTTGCGCACGAGTTTTACATTTGTCGGGTAGATGAAAAAGTTTCGTTGCCATTTGAGTTTGACTGATGAGTTCTGCGAAATATGAAGCGAGGCTTCAAGCTTCAATAGATTTTGAGGGTAGATAGATAAGAATATGTGTGTGTCAGCGTTGAGTAATGAATGAATCGTTTAAACCATTCGCAGTTGATTAAGCGAGTGTTTCAAGTACCTAATACGACCGAGATACGGTGATTAATAACGGCTTGTAACACGTCTGGGCATGATCCTCAGTAGCTGCCATTTCACTCAATGTAGGTACTGAGAAACGTGCTTTAATATTATTTAATCATTTAAGTTTGTATCTGTTTTATATAGAACAAGAGATTATATCTAATTCCAAGAAAATTTATATATGAATAATGTGTTAGATATTAAACTCAGTAGAAAAGTGTCATTTAGACGAGTGTTGAACGTGGGCGCACAATGATTCATTACGAAAATTCCCGCAATCGGATTTAGGTAAGACGAAGTTGGGAACAAAACTTTATTGGTTTAGTAATTATCGGTAAAGTTATCCTCATTTAGGTGTCGGCGGTATAGAATTTCAATGAGAATAGATTATTCAGGATTGCTGCTGTCAGCAGATAGGGTATAAATGTAGGTTAAACTCAAGAATTAACTTATTTATTTTTAAAGTTAAGTTTAATAGTAGGAATACAACGACATTCACTGAACCGGTTAATAAATGAAAAGTTTTTATATATTAACTTATCCGTTCTAATAACCAGTTCCAAGAAGGTAAAATTAGTTTGTAGAAAAAAGTGGTAGTTTTTGAAAATAATACCAATATTTAAAAAATATGAAATTCAAAAGAGAAATAACACTTTCACTACTTGGTATTACCTCTCGGGACTACTGAGTATCTGTAACATTTTGCAGGTAAAAACGTAAAAGTCAGCCGGCGCTGTGGAAGCTCCATTTGCGGAATAAAAGCCCGCACGTGGCCAGAACAGTTGCGTAACGATATCGGCTTCAAACGCACCCTCTTCATACATGTCTATATCTATATAGAAAAAATATAATGCTACGTTTACACAACGTACGCACAAACAAAACAAAACACAAATTGGTTAACACATTTTTTACGCTTGACTTTTCGCACGTATGAAACTTTAAGCTATAATGTACAGCGGGCCCGCACTTTGCTTGCGTGCTGTCAAACAAGCAAGCAAGAAATTTTGTGCGGGTATTATGTGTAGTTGTGTAACGGTTGTCTCCTCTACAGGCAGCAGTAATAGCTCAATGGTATAAATTAACTTCTTATTGACATCTTTCGTTTAGTAATAGTGTAAAACTATCCTACTGTCAAAGTAGGCTATCTAAGGGGACACTAGTAAGAAGGTCGCGCAAGGAGGCTCACTTGGCCACGCCAGTCACGTGCTAGTTATTGGCACCCAGAATCAGACGCCGACTACAATGTGACTGCTACCAGGCTTTTAGGACAGCTCTCCATGACCACGAAACGGATTCAAGTGTTGTAGGAATTAACAGACGGTCAAAACAAATGATATACTTATTAGCAGTCCAATGATTTAGCTGAAAAACTTCTTTATGCCTACAAACATTCTTTATTATATAAAAAACCTAATAATTCAGACGTTTGGCAAAAAACCTTTTTCCGAATCCTACTAATACTATAAACGTGAAAGTTTGTGAGTTTGTATGTATGGATGTATGGATTTATAGATGAATGTTTGTTACTCTTTCACGTAAAAATTACTGGACGAATTTTGATGAAACTTTGCAGTAATATAGGTTTTACATCAGAATAACACATAGGGTGCTTTTTACCGCGGGTAAACTTCTCATTCTCACGGGAAACCGACTTCCACGTGAACGGAGTCGTGGGCGGCCACTAGTTCTATATAAAATCAATTACCTACTGGACATGTACAAACGTTACAAAGCATATTTCTTTTTTTGCATTGTACACGTTTGTTCCAAATTCGATTTCGATTAAAATCGATTCATTGTACCTACGCGTTTACGAGTGCACAGTATTACAAGCTATTTCGATTTTTTTTACAAAACTTCCTAACAATTGTGAGACGCAGATGTGATTCCAAATTCAAATGAAATCTGGGATATTGGAGGAAGACTACTGCAGAAGGGTTAAAGAGATAAGGGAGCAAAAAGGTCTTATTTTAACAAAATTTTATACAATTAAAAAAATGTTCGCAATTAACGTTACGTTATGTTTCTCGTTAAGTAAAAAAGCATCGTAACTTTTCTACGTGACATTTTGGCTGGGCCTAAAAATATAAAATGTATAATTAAAACAGATGAGTTAATAATTTGGAGTGATATTTTCATTGCGGGTAGCTTATCGCTCGTAGAGGACGTGGGTAGCTGCGTTGTGTTGACAAAGAGAAGGCACTGGATGCCAAATAAGAGAGGCCATTACGACCCCCCGAATAAATGTTATATAAAGTTACTGTAATTGGTGACAATAGAATATTGGACGCGATCCAAAATCTATAGAGATAATAGTATTGGGATTTTTACATATATACTTAAGTGCTTTATACATATATTTCGGGGGCATGGATTTTAAAAATGTTGTTATCTATTTTCAATCTTCACAAGATCATAATTTGAAAATATCACGTTTATTTACGCATCATACTAATATTATAAACGTGAAAGTTTGTGAGTATGGATGTATGTATGGATGTGTGGATGTATGGCTGTATGGATGTTTGTTATTCTTACACGTAAAAACTACTGGATGGATTTATATTGGTAATATAGGTTTTACATCAGAATAACATATAGGGTACTTTTTACCGCGGGAAAACTTCTCATTCCCACGGGAAACCGACTTAGTTTAAAAATAAAGTAGTTCAATTAGATCACCTGCCTTTTAGCTACTTGAAAACCGTATAATATTGAAGCAAGTAATACAGTAAGTATAACAACGAACGTTTTAATAATTCAGCACGACCTTTACACTCCCTTTGTGGAAATTCGCTGTATGTTCATAATCGGTATAATCTTTCCGTTTACCAAAACGTGATGTACATAGTTAATAACCAACGTTTTGTAAGTACGCACGGGTATTAGTGTGGCTTAGCTGACGATCGAACCTGCTGTTTTCTCCAGCTAAAAGTTAGTTGTTAAGAAATATGTTTGGTATGAAGATAATTTTTAGTCGCAAGTTTTTTTTTAAATATTTAGTTTTGCAATTAAAGAATACCTATCTTATGGTTCTTAATCATCAAGGTACAATATTTTTTGTAGGTAAATTAATCTAAGGTATAATGAAAATATTATTTTATTTTGAAAGAGTTTGCTGAAATATAAACATTTCAAAAGGCAAAATTTCTAAATAAAATGAAAAGAAATGCGGAAAATTATGTTGTTGTTATTCCTAAGGCTAAAGTTACCAAACATAAAGAAAAGTTTTTCTATTATTTAGTTTAACCTATTTTATTATTTAGTTTAATCCATAATATGAAAATAATAATAAGGCTTTTCTTTCTTTCTTAATCTTGAGGCTATTTTTTCATTTTATCTTTTATAAAATACGAGTACACAACTCCCACGTAATGAATAAATCAAAAAACAAGAAACAAGAAACTGCTTAATTATCTCTTAACTACTGCGTTAATTATTTTTTGTAGACACTTTGTCGTCATTATACGCCTATTTTGGCGAAATTATCAAGTTCCCGTGGTTAATCCACATTTTTGCTTTGAATTATTTCTTAATTAATGTAGTTTCACTTATATGACTAGTAAATGAAATAACAAAAACATATATTACACCTACTGGGTAAATTTAGAAAAATAAGTACCTTAAAAACTAAAGAATCTAAACTTCTGAAAGATTCTTAACCTCAAATAACAGTAGATAACAACCCTACAATAAGAATATTTAATAAACTTTAAATTCCTATTCCTGCTTTATACTACTAATGGGATAATATTACAAGCCTCAAAATTGCGATAGCAAGTAATAACAGTTAAGTAAGTCGTCATATTGCTTACGTCCGATTTAATATACTCATTCTATTTATATCAAATCCTACTAATATTATAAACGTGAAAGTTTGTGAGTATAGATGTATGGATGTATGGATGTTTGTTACTCTTTCACGTAAAAACTAGTGGATGGATTTTGATGAAACTTTACAGTAATATAGGTTATATATATCAGAATAACATAAAGGGGACTTTTTACCGCGAGAAAACTTCTCATTCCCACGGGAAACCGACTTCCACGTGAACGGAGTCGCGGGCGGCCACTAGTATACTCATATGTTCGGTATTGGAGGGTCGGGTATATCGTGAGTTAGACGCGGCGTTTGATCGAGTGCGGCCTCCTTGTCGCATCGAGAGGAACTCACGGGCGAGTCGATGACACGTCTATCATACACATGCCTATGGTGGAATCAATTATTTATATGAGGGTATAAGTACTCGAATATTGAATATTATAAAACAAAACCTAATTTTAATTTGCATTAGTATTTGAAAAAACTTATGGTTTAAGGGTTTTTAATGAAATGAAATGACTTTATTGTACGTAGGATTAAAAACGAATCTCTTATACATTGTCAAAAGCATAAAATCAAAAATTAAAAAAAAGATGTAGGGGTGCTACATTCATCAGCAATGGCCGTGGTAGACCGAGAGAAAAAGATGGCGGAAAAAACTCCCGGCACTCTTGTCAGTACATACTCTATGCCGATTGCGGTGCAAGTTATTCACTATTCGGAATATCCAACCCTACATACTAAATAAAATTGAAGCTTTGGTGGGAAATAGAAAATAACGTAGTAGGTCATTTCACAAAACTGTACAGTTGGTTAGTATGTAGGAAAATAGGAAAAAGAGACTAATATAATTTACAAGACTAACCAAATGAATATTTTACTGAATTATTTGTTTTGTTTCCGTACCACATCTATCGAAAGAGCAATATATAATATCTATCTACTGAAATTGAATGTTCTTGAGTTATGTAGGTACTCCGAAAACAAGACAAGAGCCCATCACATTAACGAGTGTGGTGAATATATTGTTTGTTGACAGCCGATCGGTCAATCGCTCCGTGCCCCAGACAGTGATGTACGATCCCAATCAAGTGTATTGTTTAGAAGACGACTCTTCAAACTCCACGCACTTTTTACTACGAACAGATCCGTCAAAGTACATCGTTACGCTTTTTACCATCTCTACCTCGCGTTCAATTTTTGGTTATTTTCCGAGAAAGAATTTAAAACAAGAATCATGTGTGCGTTCATCAATCAACTCGAGTCAAGTTTTATTTAATAACGTCCATTGATTTTATATAACGGTTAAAACTCGTGAATAACTTCGTTTATATTTTATTTGAAATGCTTCCAGTTTGAATTGTTGTCACAGGGAAATGTACGGCGCGTCCCTCTGGAGAAGATAACAACCCTACTTGTGCCTTTTTCTCTGTTTTCAATTATTCATACTGAAAAAAATATTTCAGACTCTCTACTCGAGTGTAGGCCTCTTGTATTAGCATTCTACTGATATTAATTTTTTTAATAGCTCTTGAAATTCATAAAGTTTTGATTTTAAAGTAAAATAGAGCGTTTCATGCTTTTGATAAACGATTTACAGTGTCTATAACTTGACAAATGTTTTTGTAATACTAACTAGAAATAATACGAGAGTTTTTAAAACAGAATCCCTTTGATATTATCAGACTATTTTACTGCCTAAAGTTATGAACTTAAGCATAATATCGGGAAAGGAATTTGTGGAGTTAATTAAAGGAACAAAGCACTTTCAGATACATATCGTTCCATTCGTTCGTTCCTGCGCAAGTTTTCTTATCTGTACTCTTTGACTTGCATGAGCCATCTCAACCTAGTTTATTAGTTAAGGAGAGCTTAATAATAAGATTGAGTTAGAGAAATTTAAGGCATAACTTCTCTTTACTTAACATTTAGAAGTTCAAAGGAAAAGAACGGAGCGGAACGATGCTTCTAACGAAGTCTCTGGTTAATATTTTAATAAGTTTGCTTACTTGAGTTTGCATACACTTTGTGATTTAAAATACCAACCAACCAAATTGACTGTAGCGAATTATTAGAAAAAATTACACTTAAAGTCCCCACAAGATCCCGCAGATTCTTTCCCCCACTCCATGTTCCACTGGTTAGCACCAATTATCGCCAGAATAGTTTTTTATTTAGAGTCACCAATGAATTTAATAACACTGTTCGCCTTGACAAGAACATTGACTTGTTTCATACCTCCACTAGTTCCTTGAGGAATATGCTCAGCAATAACTTTTTTAATTGTTTGTAACTACCCTCTTTAGGAATGGTTAGACATTTACTGTAACTTTTTATTTTAAATTTGTTTTGTTTGGGCACTTTTTAGTATTAAGTTTCTATAAGTGAGGACATATAATTGGCCTAGTGAAGCTAAAATTTGTTAATTACTTTATGTTTTTGGCTGTTTGTCTCTCCAAAATTAAGTAAATAAATAAATATTTAATGTTTAATAACCGTTCATAGTTTCAGCTTTACCGGTATAATTTGCATCTTCTCTGTGTTTCATTTAAATGAACGTTATAATCCTAATATAATGATGTTCGTTAACCCCTAAACCGGTGCTTAAAGGTTCAGGTTGCAAGTTTCCCGACGGGCGACAGGTATGTGTAGCCAGCTTCTCAACTTCAATGTTTTCGTCCGCTGGGAGCTTAATTGCAAATGAACTCTAAAACACTCGCCAACAGGGATTAGCTAGCTGCTCGTCTCGTCGAACCGCGCTTTTAAATCGGTTTGAAGGGTTTAGCTGAAAACCGTAATGGATTTTGTTATTTTAATAACAATTTCTTTGGCAATCGTCGGTTAGAGGTTTGAAATGCTTTCATTAAATAGCGAGTTAGGTTCGGATTCGTGGTTTTGGCTCTAGACTTTGATAACCACGATCAGGATTATTGCTAACCTCCTTGAGTCTACAAGCCTCTGTTTGTGGTTTTGCGCCAATAGTATAGCTGTAAAATCAAAACCTTTGTAGTTTTTTTATATTTAGTAAAATCAACTTTTATCTTTATAATACAGTTATAGCTAGTCTTAACCTGGACAATGGACATTCAAATGCCAAGTTAGCTTTCAATTCCGACAGTTAAACACTCCGGAAGTCGGGTTTTGATCAAACAATAAAATTATACACTATTTTATTTTTATTTCTTAATAACGTAATATATTATAATAGTATATAACAAATATCGTTTTTAGATATTTCCAGAAATATCCAATGAGAAACGAACAAGAACTTGAAAGTACTTCAAAACCAATAATCTTGCAATATTTCGTTTTAAAGTAGTATTAGTGAGCGAAGAGAGATTTAAACTGCGCCGGTCCACTCCATTAGCTACCGAACAGGAAACAAAGTGGCTGTAAATTGAGAAAATCTTAGTAAAGCTTCTTAATGTGGCAGGTTTGTTTTGTTTGTATTGGTAACAGTTCATTTACTGAAGCGCTGATGCTTATATTGGGTTGGGAATTAACAAATAACACCTTAAAAATACAGTGCAATTAATAAGTTTTGGCAGATTATATACACCGTGATTCACAAATGGCATTCGACTCGAAGCGTATTATGCTTAATACACGGTAGAGTCAATTGTGAAAAATTCTATTTAAAAATATTATTCTTTTTTGCCAAATGTGCACAAAAGTTTAATATGATTGTGGTAAAAAAGCCCTTATTTTGATTTAAATTTCTAAACAAAACTCAAAAACAACCAGTACGTATGTTCGGTATAATATGTCGAACTCGCCTCGCTCGGGTCAAAAGCCCCTAAGGAATCACGGTGTACAAGAAAGAGAGTAATGATTAACCGTAGCCATACCGTAGTTTATCGATTATTCTTATTCTACTGCATTTAAATATTAATTTATTATCTATTAATTTTCTATAATACTCTAAAACTTAATATAATATCATGTCTAGCATTATGATTGTCTCATAGCAAATGATACTGTAAATTGGAATTCTTGAAAAGTGTATCTGATATACAATATTGCTGCATTGTCAGTAAGCAGATAAAGCTTATTAATCTAATACTTTGTCACATGTATTTTATCGCATTAATATTCTTTAGTTTGAAACGAAAAGCTTGATACGACAAAAATAATAATATGAAAAGAAACCACGTTCAGAGACGAATTATGGCTTGTTGAATTCTACTTAAGTACAAAAAAATTGCTAAATTTCTTAGACAAAACATTAAATTCCACGGGAGAAATAAATTGTAAATCCGAAACATCAAGGTATGCAAAATCCTTAACCGTTAACAACCAAAAATCTGTTGAGGCCGTCGTTTAGAATAATCAAATTTAATCTCGGTGTCCCTTTGTGTCGTATTATAAAACATACAGAGCGAGGAAAGCCGTGGCCGTTTCCGCTTCCCTATTGTTTCAGAGACAGCCAAAATTAAGGGAAAACGTTTTATATTTTCCTTTTTAATTTTAGCCGAGAATAAAACAGATAATACAACCTTCGTGGAGGCAGCGAAATGTGCGCCTTTATTGCAGGTGTAATTACATTCTGTGCACTCGCCTTTTACTTATTTGGACTGCTTGTAATACGGTTATTAGAATTGTCTTTTGTTTTGTTGATTCTACAATTCATCGCTGGACGGCTTAAATACAAAGGCTATATTGAGAGAGATTGGTTTCAAAATACCAACAACGAATGCGCCCTACGCATTTGTAAAACTAAAACGGAACGCAAAAAGGCAAAAAACCATCAAAGCTCGTAGCCGAAAGGGGATAAAACGTGGAAAAGCGATGGCAAAAATATATCTCGGTTTTTGTGTAACGACTTTCGATTTACTCAGTACAAGTGCTCTTCAAAACGATGGCGTGAGGGGAGTATCTCTTTACATGAGTGAAGTATATTCGTCAGCTAAATAGGGCGTTACTAACTCCGGGCCAAACGCATATCATAGAAATATGAAGAGTTACGGAGGGAATCTTGAAAATTTCAATTTCACACTGCGCTGCTCTTTATGCTCCATGTCGAACATCGTAATATTAGAACTGTTCGATTTATTTCTCCAATAACTCCTTCCTTCTCTATCATTCATTTCGATCACATCATTCATAAAGCTCGCGGAGACAAAATGCGACAGCCTCTAGAAGGAAACTTTAGATTCAATTTCTTCTTTCCTGTTTTAGATAACAGTAAAAAGTTGCGTTACAGACACACGCCTAGGGTGATCATTATTATCTTTACGGTTTCAAATAAAACGCCCAGTTAGTTACGATCTGACTATCAAGCTTCGTTGATTCAACTTTTCAAAATTTTATATTGAACAGCGATTCTTTTTATTCTTTTTTTAACTTTCACATAAAACTTTTTGTTGCCGCCTCGTTGATATTATTTGAATATTTGAAAGTAAATTGTTCATCTTGTAGTCAAATGTTTCGGAGAAGTAGGAACTTAATTGTTTTCGAACAATTTGTGATTCTTAATTACTTATCAACAAGCATTAAACCAAGTATGAAAATAATTATAATAAAAAGACAATTATGTGGTATAATGAAATAACATAAACTTTTTTGTTCTCCTACATAAGACATGCTTTTCAAAACTTAATAAAGTACTTAACAAAGCTTGTTAATAAGTGAACCTTTAATTAATATAAATACATAAAATAAACTTTATAAACAGCACATTAAGTTTAAATAGATTGAAAGTAATCGTAGTTATTGGAAACACATTCAGGGGATCAGTTCGCAACCCCACCAGGGGGTAGGTTGGGGTAGGCGGCGAGGACTGTTTCCAACTGTACTTCTATGGCTATAAGCTTGATTGTATTTATTTCATATTAGCAGTTTTAACTCAGATTTAATGTTCATAAGTATATTTGGAAAATTATAATTTGTACGTTTGTTTTCGCTAAAACTCTGAATAAGTTAGTTAATTTATTATGAGTAAATCACGCGAATATGGTTGATGTTAAATATTATAAACCAGCTTTTACCCGCGCGGCTTAGCAAAAAAAACATTTATTTCAATACTCTTGAATACCAGTAATTGATGCCATGATAAAAATATTTTAAACTAAAGCTTAGTCATTTAAATCCAGATGTTTCATTATAAATAGTATCGGATTGGATGTGAAAGGTCGACGAAGTAAAGGTTCAACATCGTGGCTACGGCGTGAGTCTTGTTTTGAAACGTTATTGCTAAGATTTTCCTCAATTCTCACTGATTTGGGGCATCCTTGGAAAAGTCGTTTTGTTACGCCTACTCGTACCCGTCATGTGAAAAACGAAAATCTCACTTAAGTGTAAATGTGAAAGTTTGTGAAGATATCTATTTATAGAGATTTAATATAATATAACCTGTAGTAAAAAGCAGATGTTACCGTAAGTACCTAAATTCATTAAAATACATTAAATTTATTATCAACATATAAACTATTACAAGTTTTAACCCAGTTCGATTAAAAAAAACAACTTTTGTTAGCGCAACAATAGTTACTTTCTGATATTTGACATGATTGAATATTTCCCGTAAGAAGTAAAATTGTGCCTGATATCATTATAATTCATATGAGTAAGTACCTCATATATTATAACCACCAACAAAAAACCTTTGTAGATTACTGCCCAGCCCATATGCTGATCTAGTATAATAGCTACTTAAATCTAATATTGCACAAGTGTACGGTTAATTTGTATTAATCGTGGTCCGATCGAGTCGCTGTAATCCCGGGCAGACACGCGCGGGATTACTGTCTCCGGGATCAGACGGACGCGCGAGATTCGAGATAACTACTGCGGGATTAGGACATTAGCAAGTCGCCTCCTTCAGCAACAAGGGACGGCGTTCAAACTGATTATTATACATTTTGATTTAGCGCTAGATGAGTCATTCATGTCATAACCCCCCGAAAACACGACTATTACTATATTATCTTATTATTTTACTATTAATGTAATTGTACCTACGCTTATATGTAAATCCTACCTTCCCTAAAAACCTTCATGAAATTCGATGTTGCGATCGCACCTTTCACACGTTAACAACTTTCAATTAAGTCTCGATTTTATTCGTCAAATTTAATATCGTAGTAAAATGCAATACTACAAACGCGATTATTCGACGGCTGCATTTACTATATAACGAATTCATCTGATTTTAAATATACTTACCTACCTACACTACTGCTTCTGCGCTGCCAACAAACAAAATAAATAAATAGTAACGAAAACATTTAAATGTTCAAATGTAAGTCTCAGGTGAAAATGGAATTTTTCATCTTACAAGAAGACAAACTTCAAGTACAGTCCCAGGACTATCTTGCTGTATCACCTGGCATTCGCGGAATTCTGAATTTTAAATTAGAAGGATTCACAACTTTATTTCAACTTTTACTGTGACATTATAAATGTGTGAAACTCACAAACATTCCACGTTCAATGTAAATGACATTCCTAAAGGAATACAACAAAAATACCGGTTTTTTCCGGATAGCATTTCAGCTAACTGATTTCACACTCTGCCGTGACGTGGCACATGTCACTTCGATCTGACAGTGAAAAACAGCCCTTATGTCATTTGTCAACGTCAACATTCAACGCGGCAAAACATAATTTCATAAAGACATCGTTGTTCTTGTTACTCGAGCCGAGCATCTATTATGCCAGCACCCATTTGAGTTTCTTGTAATAATATCTCCCTGGGAAATTGATACGCCCACACGGAAAAATACTTGTTTTTCAAGAGGATAATTTATTAATTTAATTTGTTTACGTCAAGGCAATGAAGCAACTGTTTCACCTACAAAAATAATATTGTACTTGTAAAAATGCGTATATTCAAAACACATTATTCTTCATCTAGAATTCCCTTATAATTAGAAGCAACTTAAGCGTAACATTCTCTTAAGTTACGCTTAAGTTGCTCTTTATGAGCAGCTTCTCTGTTGAACAAGATTGTTTTACTGCTATAGCAACGATTAGAGTTCCATTCTCGCTAAGAACCAATTTATAAAATATTAAAATAATGCTTTTCTAGACTATTTATTTCTTGTTTAAATATAATATATTAATCCATTGTATCATATTTATCATAAGGAATATACTTAACACACGTTTGCAAAACATGTGTTAGTCTAGAGATTATACCTGTGTGTAATTTTTAGATAAGCTTTAAATTTTTAAACTTAAAGGTCACCGTCAGCCAATCACTACCGCTGTACAATGTTAATTGCACGCCGAAAATAAATTACCGACCAATGATTAATAACCCCACCGACACCTACAAGCGAAAGAAACCAATGACTGTGTTAAAGAAAACAAGATTTATTTATCGGGGAACTGATTGCGTCCGCCGCCGCCTGATTTTGTTTGGGAAAAGGACAAAGTAATAAAATATTTATAGTGAAATAGTTTCGGAAATCGCTACTGTTGTCGAAGTCGGTTTTGGAAGTAACACAAAGGCAACTGATAAATAATTCAAATGGTGCAATGCGGCCCCGAGGAATCGACAAGAAACCCCCGTGTGTTTGCTAATACCGCTTTGGAGACAATATTGCTCTCATTCGATGTTACTCCGATGACACACTTGCGATGATAATAAATTACTATATACCGTTTGATCATTTTCACTGCGACTTTTCTTGTTCATCTTCTTCTTTCGTATGATAAATATGCACTTTTGCAGCACATATTTAAGTAGTGTCAGAGTTTCTTAAAAAAATGGTTATGTACCTACCTATTACATTCCTAAAAATCGCGGCATGATATAAACAAAAACATCTTCAAACAAAGCATAATAAACCTTATTCTACAGTTAGTCCAATGGTTTTCATTGGTTAAGTTTATTCTACTACTAACTGAAAAGATGTATTCAACTATTTCATATAGTAACGACCAAATGCAAATTGATATATTTTTGTGCTGGACTGCATACAACACAGACATATCAGATATCTTTATTCAAAGATTCTGGGTAACACATATATGGCTTCTATGTAGACAATAATAATGGACTTTTTTGTTCAATTATTTATTTTGTTGTTCACGTAAAGTATTATGTAATTGTGTAACATTTATGTCAGTATCAGACAAAAAATAACAATAAATATTCATGTTGTTTTCCTGGAAATGCACCTCATACTCATTTAACTTTATTTAACTTTATGATATCGGATCGTACCTCTAACAGGAACGGTTTCTGTTTTCAAAATGTCGGCGGCTGCGAAGCTAGCAAAAACTTTTGATAATTAGTGTTCCACTTAAAGTTCCTGTAACTTGCGCGTGAGTGGAGGAATATTATGTGAAAATGTCTGTTGTCTCGGAACACAGCGTACGAACTAAGTGCCGCCAACTGAAAGTTCTTACATAAGGCTTCAGCAATGTTTGGAATACAGTACAAGCTTAAATAAGCAGTCATTTAAAAAAATAGCTAAGGAGTCTATCTATATATATTTTTTTAAATTTAACTTTTATAGTGTTGAGCGGGTAATTTATATGATTGCATAATTTCTGAAAAGACTGCTGGGGTTCTTTCCGCCGGCTTTTTTCTCTCGGTCTACGGTTAGGTAAAGTCGAAGTTTGTAACATTGACGTTCATTAAGTATATGTTACAAATCAATGATGAATAAAAGAAGTTTGACTTGATTTGATTTTGATTTTGTTGATTTAGTTTTTTACTTTGTCAAACCTTGTTGTGTTATTACATTACAACATTTTAATCCACACAATTTTCATACTTTACTATAATTACCTTATCGGCTGTAAAAAGTATTTGTTTTATATTTATTGGTTTAACTATAACTTTATAATTACTATTGTGATTCGTTTCTTTGCCCTAGCGAGAAACCTAGAACATGCCTGTTTGCTCTCCGACTGTTATATAACCTACTTTTGTGGTTAAATATCAAGAGAGTATAATTTGGTAAACGTAGTTACCGAAACAGCATTACCGTTCGGGGGAACGACCTCTCTTTCTCAATCTTCTAATCATCATTATTAATGAATCCATCAAGAGTGCGTCTGTGTATAGAATGTGCGGAGTAGGGGAGACTGAGCACAACAGAGCCGGGGAGACGGGGCTTATCAGTATTCGGATCGCATTCACTTAGTTTAGGGTGCGTGGAAGAGTCTCCTAGGCGATTCCCTAACCGAGTTACAGCTAACCACATTTATTTAGTCAGGAAACACAAATATTAGCATAATTAGTAGTAGACTACGTTCCGGCCGGGAAAAGAAAGATAATACTATTTACAAACGAAAACACGAAACAACAAACTTATACATATCTGGATCCTCTACAAAGGTCTTTCTTTTGTGTGTTGTTTTTGTACGGTAGCATTTAAAAACAAACATTATTATTTTCGTACGCTGACTTTCAGCCGGGCCAGCATATCCCTTACATTTGAATAAAAACATCTTAATTTTTGTAAGAAAGCTAGTCTTAGTTTAAGCTCTAATGCGAGAGACCTTACTCGGCAAATAGAACGAGCTTATCTCATCAATTGTATAGTTCCCTAAGGGGTTCATTATGTACGCAGGTACCAATTTGGTAGGAATTGGCATTTTACTTTGGCGATAGAAACTCAATTGGCGGGAACATGCCGAAATATTGGTTTTGATTACGTTGCTGAATAGAGGTTATCTTAATGTATGGTTATGTAAATAACGTACCCATATATAACATATAGTTACAGATATAATTATATTAATTTTTCAAATTTAAACTCGGATATTAATGCCGATAATTATAAGGACAAAAATGTGTGGAAAATTAAACAGAAACAGCAAAATTCTACTTTTGTTTAGTTGAGTATATTTAATGAGTTGATTTCCTTTTTTGTGCAGAAATTCGAGCAAAACACTAACCATTTACATATTGTATTAAAAATAAAGTTTTAAATGACTGCTTCTTTGAAAATATTACCACGTTGTTATTATTTAACGAATCGCAAATTTTGAATGTGAATGCCAGTTTCCAACCTGGAGTTGTGCAACCTATTGTTCAAGGTTTTTCAGAGTGAAAAGTCTATTATTTTCAGTCGGCGGTTTCAGGAAGGTAGACGTAGACGTGGCAGCCCATAAATATTCATTATTGGTTTAATTAGGTTTTCTCAGCTTATATTCGCATGAGCATAAGCTAGATGTCTTCTACAGGCTTCATTGTGTTAGGTATGTAGAAATTTGATGTAGGGGAAAATTAATAAACTTACTATTATTATTTATTAGGTGGTAATTAAACCGACTTATTTTTAATAGCATTTTCCGCCTCTAAAAATCCACATTGCCTAAGTCAGCCGCAATCAACATCCTACAAAATAACTCAATCTTAGCCACTAGTTATTCTCTATGTAAGACACTCTAAATACAACTCACCCTGGTGGTTACTTTTTAGCATCAAACTTTATAATATGCATTCAAGCAGTAAACTTCTTAAATAATAATAAATGTCGCAAAAGAGTATGCAGTGTCAACATCAATCTAAGCTGTTAAACCGCTTTACCGTGTTCCAGAAAAAAATGATAACTACCTAAAAAAAATTATTTTTATTTTTATCAATCTATTCACACCGTAAAATAAGTACGGAACTAGCCAGTAATAGCGATAGGTAAGCAGTTCCCGCCGCCGGCACCGAATTAACACATCCAACATTAACGAGCCGTTAGCTGACCAAGATAACTCTAATTTATTACCACTCCCCCAAAATACACATTCGGCTCGATCGCTATTTGCATACAATTATGAATGAAATTTATTTGTATGGAAATATAGATGGGATACATAGATTTTTAACTTGCTTCATAACCGTATCTTTAAAATGTGACTTTTTGCAAATCTTAATGCAAGTAAACCCGAATAAATAATTATTTGTTTAATTCATAACCTACTTCATAAAAAGCTATTCAATTGTGACAAATAAACTAAGCCCATTAAAAGTTAATCTGAAGGCTACATGGAAGCCGACACAAACACTGATTACAATGTTACTAATCTCTAAAGTTCCAACAGTTTTATAACTTCCACTTAATATTATTTGACTATGAACCCTGCTCATTATTTAGCCGCAAATAGCGGTCCAAGTAGTAAATCCTTATGCGCGCGCGTCGCCCATTGTTCGCGATTTTGCGGTGAACGCACATAAATCCGGGAGCCCGAACTTGCGGAATAATTTTCCATGTCTCTGTTTATAAAGCGGAGCGTAGGTGTTGTCGGATGCAGATTGTAATTACTTTTACAAAGACGTTATACTTGCAAGGTATTTCATGGGTGAAGGAAAGCAGTGTAAGGATGGCATTATATAAAATAGGTATACCTACATAAATTGATAACTTTGATTCTAAGCACATTAAAGTAGATAGCGTTGAATAACAAAATCGAAACTTGCATTACACAATTGCTGCATTATAACATTAAACCATGATCTTTAATCAAGCTACACCTTCCGACCCGACAAAACACTGAGTGACGTTTACGAGCCAACAAAGTTTGCGACGATTGGTAGAGTAATCAACTCCAAACAAAGTATTGTCACATACATCACATTGTTAGGAAATTATGCGAGGGAAACCTTAACGAACGAAGCCACCTACCGAAATGTATGTTCAACAGAATTCGGTACTTTGTAACGCAATAATTCAGAGAAACGAACGTTGGTTAAATATTAACATACAGCGCTTGGCTGTAAACAGTTTATAGACATTTCTTCTTATTAATAAAACTTCTTGATGATGAAAATTATTGTACATATAAAAATTCAATACAGTATAAAAACTTAGTAAGTATCGCCACAACAAAAATCTATACTAATATTATAAAGCTGAAGAGTTTGTTTGTTTGTTTTTTTGTTTGAATGCGCTAATCTCAGGAACTACTGGTTCGAATTTGAAAATTCTTTGTGTGTTGAATAGACCATTTATCGAGGCAGGCTTTAGGCTATATAACATCACGCTGCAACTATTAGGAGCGAAGAAATAATGGAAAATATGAAAAAAAACGGGGAAAATTATTCATCCCTGAGGGCTTCCGTTGCGTGCGCTGCGAAAATGGTTCTAGATACCAAAAATATATGTATGAAAGAATTAAGGGAACTTTTTACCGCGGGAAATCTTCGCATTCCCAAGGGAACCGACTTCTACGCGAACGGAGTCGCGAGCGGCCACTAGTATTCAATAATTGTTGACGCTCATAATTATAAACTTTTCCTGTCCTCATATTAAAACTCATAAAAATATTGGACAAATATTTTAGATGGCACTATAATGACACATTTTTTTATAAAGATTAACAAAGTTTCCGGGTATTCAATACCTATGTGTAATATTTGAAATGTTTCATTATACCTAATAGTATAGGATATATATATGAGATATTTTTTATTAAATAAAATATGACAAAAAAAATTGCGAATAGGTTTTTTTTACTTTGGCTTGATAAATGAACAAATTCCATTCCAATAGAAAATATGAAGCCTATAGAATAAACAAACGTTAGGTTGACTATTTATTTCCCGTCAGACCGGTGTAAGTTACAAATATCGATTTACGTGTTTATACCTACCCAAGAGTTGTGACGGGAAGGAAATAGTCAACCTATCGTTTGTATATTCTATAGGCTTCATATTTTCGATTGGAATAGAATTTGTTCATTAACCAAGCCAGTGTAATTTAAAAACCAAAAGATTTATTTTTTAATTGATAATATATCATATTCTGGACTGAATAATTTTAGACAACCCATTCGCAATATATTTATTGTCATAATTTATTTGATAAAAAATATCTTTTATCCATTAACCAGCTCGGTGAAGGTCGTTCTATAGCGGGATCTTAGACTATAAGTAAAATGCATTTTTCATCGCAACGTTTTGTCACGAAATGACGCGCTTGAAAAATCAGTCGGCCATTTTGAATTACGCGATATGCAGGAGTAGGCGATAGTTAGGGGGTGGTAGAACCTGATTAGTATAGCCTACATACGAGGGCATATATGCGTTTTTTTATCAAAGTCTGTAAAAGTTAAATAAAAATCGTGAGTCAATATCAAAGTGATTTTTTATAATTCTTATCTTGAAAAAAGTTAAAAAAGTTTTTTAGGTCGTATTAATTAGACGCAGAGACTTCATTCTAAACATTTTTAGTTGGTAAACTTTTATTTCTTAAAATCTTATTTTTCATTATACAAATTTAAATCAACTATAAAAAACACAGGACTTCTTTTGCTTGATTTATTAAACAAACATATTTCACCATTTGTAACTGAAGTTTTCTCAGCTCTATAACACTTACAATAGCATATACCTTATATTTTGTTGCATGCACCCGTCATTTAGCCATCCGAAACATGATGGAAGTCCGTAGGTGCGGTATCAGCTGGCCGGCGCATGCACCGCTGGCGCCGGAGCCCCGCCCGAGCGCCCCGGGCCACACGCTGCGTGGAATTGAAACTACATACCTACGTTAAAACTACCATTAATAAATCTTATTCGAAGGTTATGGAGCATGGCAGTGTTCCTGTGTAGTCGAGCTGTGCTTGATTAAAATAAGAGGTCGGTGTAGAATCGCGTGTAGTAATATATTATAGTCAGTCAGCTTTAAAAAAGTTTGATTTTCAATTGTAGGTACGTTCGTTTAGAATGTAATTTCTTGTTTTAATAATATTTACTTTCTATTTACATTTTATTATTTGGTTATATAAGAAAGCATAAAATAAATAAAATATAAAAAATCTTAAATCCAAGACAAAAGTCTTAAATCCAAGATGACACAAATTATCACATAATGCATCGTGGGCAACTTCACTTTTATAAAACTTTAGTTGAAACAGCTTTATAACTTAGCAGGAACATTTATTTTTGCAGTTGTACTTTTACAACAAGGCCCTTAATATAGCTCGTTATATTATGCAATTATTCAGTTTCAAAATACTTCTTATACGAAATATTTTACAATATTTTGAAGCGATAATCCGTTATAAATTAAAGTAGATAAAAATAAATAAATAGAACTAGAATATTCTGTTTTTTTCGTAAGCGGATTACCCAGAATTTGATGAGTTTTAATTTTCTACCGAACTGGTTATGCGTTCTTTTTTAATCCAAGTGGGTTGGTTGGACTCATCTGCGCTAGCTAAAGGAAAATATAATTAAAATCTGATTTAAAATAGATACAACTATAACAATAGTTACGCTACAAAAAGGTAAGTAGGTACGGATAGAACAAATTATATTGGTATGAAATAGCATAAAAAAACTAAAGAAGAATTCAAAGGTTTATCGGTTTATTTAAATGTACTGTCCTAATTATTTAGTTCGTGAAATCCATATCTTGATATTAAATAGGTTAGAAACTTTTAATATGATTTGTTTTTATAAAAAAAAAAATACGTATTCTTCTTTAAAACGTTTACTTCAATTTTATTGTCGGATAGACATTTTTCAAGACACTGTTTATATAAAACGGTATCCTATCATTAGACAAAAAACGTATGACAAAACCAATCATTTGACAAACTTTTAATTGATAAAATTTTCATTTTGCAAGCTATTTATTTGTATGTAGGTACAATTTTCAAAAAGAGTGCTGGGAGTTTTTTTCCGTCGGCTTTTTTCTCTCGGTCTACGGTTAGGTAAAGTCGAAGTTTGTAACATTGACGTTCATCCCTACTAATATTATAAATGCGAAAGTAACTCTGTCTGTCTGTCTGTCTGTCTGTCTGCCTGTCTGTCTGTCTGTTACGCTTTCACGCCTAAACCACTGAACCGATTTTGTTGAAATTTGGTATGAAGAAAGAACTGAACTTGGGAAAGGACATAGGGTACTTTTTACCGCGGGAAAACTTCTTATTCCCACGGAAAACCGACTTCCACGCGAACGGAGTCGCGGGCGGCCACTAGTTAAGTATATGTTACATATCTATGATGAATAAAAGAATTTTGATTTGATTTGATTTGATTTGCAAATAGAAATAACTTGGCTCTTATGCATTTCTACTCAAATATTTTTTTGCACACATTATTATACATAACCCACTGTGAGTTTATTTTAATGTAAATAATAGTCACCCTTCAATTTCAAATTTAATTCGGCAATATGCCTGATTTATCAAGTAACAGTTTCTCTCCCGACATTTTATAAAATTAAACATTTTATAAACGTAATTCTTGCTATATATATTTTTTAAACGTTATAGTAACATTTGAAAAGTTTTCAAAGTAAAACATTTGCAAAATGAGTATTTTGCTAAATGATTCCTTTTAGAATAATATGCTAAGCTAAATGAGATATTTGTCAAATTGTTAGTTGTCCTATCCTTATTTTTTGAAAGATTATTTTGTCTTTCGTGTTTTGGTCAAACATTAGTGAACCATAGAACTTCTCCGCTAAAGAAAAACAATAATGACTATTTCTTAGCTCTTATTTGACGCAGTCCACGGTTTATTTGTATATGTATATGTGTATATTTTTCTCAAAGAACAGACACAAAAATGAAATTTACCTACACTTTCGTTTTAAATAAACAACAGATCACAAATCCAACCTTAATTCATCACGAAACAATATGGAACGTCATTCTAATGGCACAAGTAATTTCAGCGACAGTCTTCAATAACAATTAATTAGCAAGCAACACTTCAGCCTTGCGGATATCGCCTCCAGCTATTATTACCCTGGCAATTATACAGGGTGTTTCAAAAGCTATAAATCTATTCCAAGGATACTGCGATATGCTATCGTCACTATTAATTGTGAACACCTACTCTAAGATAAACGAAGCAAGAATTTTCGATGTTCATACCTAAGATTTCGGTCGGGTCGGCTAGCCAAAATATGTAAGGATTTAAAGAACTGAAAGGGAAATTAATGCTAAATTATTACCAACATATTTTTTTAATTATTGATTACTCATATTTACGTCCTGTTAATCCTCATGTACATACTAATCAGTAATTACTACACTTTGCTTAACAAACCCACAGCTGTCAGTTTATTAGTAGCACACCGCAGGCGTGTCTTGTGTTTCTATAATCAGGCCAATTGACATTCGTAAGTACATTAACCGCTAATTAAGGTGTACAGTCACTGTGAACTAACTTGTAGTGAAGGTACATGAAAATCCGGTGAAATAATCAATTTGCTGTTTTTCTTAAATAATGTTTTATGGTACTGCAAGAAAGGAATTGCATGGAAAAGCACCTAATCCCGTGGGACGTAATCAAATATTAATAAGAGCAATAAAACTCTATTCATAAAGTCAAAATGTACCTACATAACACCACCCCCCATTTGGAGGATATCCTAGCAGCAAAATTCTGAGAATAATATGTTCTTAATGAGATACAATAGTAATAATATCTCACAGGATTTCTCTGGCTACAGAAAAAAGTAAATTTAATGACACATCTCTTTGTCGTTAATACTGAATGTCGATCAATCAGTCGGCGTGTCTGCTCCGTGTGTACAAACGTTAATTAAAGTCACCGAAGGTTTAACCCCACGCATCTCATTGTGTACTCCTATATAAAATTCAGGCATAGTATATTCTGCTAATTTACCTCAGGAACTCAGTTGTTTGAACATAGTTTGTAGATAAATACGTCAAGTATATTTTAATGAGCAAAGGCTTCATTAGGAATGTTATGTAACAAAATATTGTATAAAAATTAACTACAGTTGCGAGAATTAAAAAGGTTCGTTTAAAAACTCATTAATTAACGCAATAACTTCGAAACAAATAAATAAAACAGATGTATGTTTTATTAAAACTAAAAGGTATACTACTACCTGATATATGAAAAGGCAAACATTATTACATTTCTCACTTATTATTCTCATTGCAAACGTTCGCAATGAATGAAAAAATCCAATTAAGTCCATACAAAATGCCCCCTTACCTCTCCCGCTTCTCCGCATCCCAAATCCGGATGCCATCGTGACTTTTATAGACTATTTATTGGATCCTATTAATTATTGTCATTTGATTATATTGTAACTTTTTTATGTAATATCATTAACGTCAAGTTTGTGTACCTAATAGTAACTAGAAGACGCGGGTTGGATAACATTTTGTATCTTAACATTTTACATTTTAATTCTATGTAGGTAGTCCAGAATAAAATAGCATGTACTTTTCACCACCAACGGGAAAATTCACTTGACAAAACACTGCCGCACATGACAATTTTAAATAAAAAGTTACTTTACACGAATGTAATTCAAACATTCAATCAAGTCTCTTATACCTACAAACATAAATTACCCTAATAATTCTAATACCATAATCGTACTTTACTAAGTTCAAACCGCAAATTACAATCTCGCACATAATTCGAATTACGACAATTAGGTTTAGTTCTACATCCACAGAACGATCGTAATAACGAGCATGAATATTTAACGCGCGCCTTACGGGGTTAAACGGGTGACTTGAACCCCAATAGTTAAAGGCAATGAAAACATTTTAGCAAAAATCAGTCAAACAGCAAATTAACTCATTCCGGCCCGGCATACGTGATTGAGTGTCAAACAAACAATAAAATTAATGGCCCTCGTTGAATTGAGTGCCTCCATTTTTGAGGGTAGAATGCAAAATTATTGATTGGTGAGTGCGGCAGAGGTGCGAGACATCGGGGTCACGCGACCTGTCATTTGCACGGCGATTTACACCCTTTTACCGGTCAAATTACTCTCGAGGACCGCGTGCCTAACAAATGACGGTAGTTTTCGTGAATTTGTTAACGCCCAATTGATGGTACCCATTGTGATATTTCAAATCTGAAATAGCGAAGTTAAAGTTGCAAATGTTGAACATTCCGAAAGTTGCCATACGTTTTGCAGAGTAATAGCGTTGGAAAGTGCTTTTTCAATGTCCTCAATTGCACTGTACTGGAGACTGGCGATACGGTGACTTATCGATATAGAGCTATCTAGAAAATGGAAAGATATGAAGAGCACCATTTGTTCTTATCTTATAGAGGACAAAAGGAGAATACTCATATTATATACCTTCAGAACAGATACAGAAATCTTCTGAGCATTAGGCTCGGACTTATCGTAGTATTTCCGGTCAATGGAGCCGAAAGCAGAGGAAAACGGCTACCTCCCTTCATTATCGTTCATTCGATAACAGACAAAAAGATTTTACTTTATTTCTACAAATGTTTCAGAATTGTATAGCGTTGTACCACGATGGAGAAATAGTCGTACTGGTCGATTTTTCTGTCACAAGGCTTCTACTGTTTAGCATTAGTCTCCGTAATATATCTATATCTATCTAAGCAATAAAAATTAAGTAAAATATTTGGTTACAAGTTTAAGCCTATAAAGTTAGAATAAGAAAGTTCTCAATTCCATTAGTCAAAAACACTGCAAGTCCTAATCGGCTTGAGCCAGCTGAGGTACAAAGGGCGGCACAATGGCCCCGGCGAGCATTGTGCTTGTGTTCGTCGATCATTACGCCACTGACGTGTGTCTGTGTGCGTGACGGCGGGCGACTCAAAGCCCGCGATCGGGACGATTAGCTAACACGTGAATCGGCTCAGTCAGCAAGCCTTTTATCTCCCCACGCCACTCTAGACTAAACAAATATTGCCGCCCCTCCAAATTAAATTAAGACCCATTCACTATTATTAAACCAACTCGTTTTCGAATCTCAAGCCTTTTCAATATTCAAGAATTGATTTTATTAATTAAATTCCGCTATTAATTTTCATTTAGGAATCGGTTTCTGTGACAACGTTATAGTATAAGTATTATTTGCAACATTTATGAAGAGGTCGCTGCAGGAAGCTGCTCCGACCGTTATTGCCTTTTCTCTCCAACAATATGGTTTAATATAAATGGAGTTACTAATAAATATGAATGCAGTTTCCCGCTTTCCACTTAATTTTGTTCGATTATATTATTCCATTTATAGTGTTGGGCTTTGGTTCGTTATTATTAAGACGATAAATGTTTGCTTTACCATTTATTCCATTTTGAATTTAAACGTGAAAATATAAACATGTATCAAATATCTGAAATGTTGAAAGTTTATAGTTGAAATATATTATCCTTAAAAGCATAGCTCAAGTCAGTAGTAACCTAAGTTAACAAAATTAAAATAGAAGGCACATTAAGTACTTAACTCCTTGGCAAGTTCTTACACAGGAACTTTGCTTTAAGTTTAACTTATAACCATTTGCATTTAAGTTATGTTTGTTTAAGAGTTGTAAACTACAAGCCGGCGGTGGTAATACGGTGTAATGACCAGTGGCCACGTTCTGTAAGTCTGACACCGATCTCGATCCCCTTCAAACTCCCTTTGTAGAGAAGTTTTCCGTGACATTTTCGACAACACCTTTCATCGAAAGCGATTGCTATTGCGACTACAATTGAATGAACGAAATTGACTTTTTGAAGGATTTCAACTGCTTTGAAAGATATACGACTTGTCAAATCAAACAAGGCACTTACAAATAACAACAATTGAAATGAAAGTAGCAGATTATTTACCGCTATTTTTTGGTGTTTTTCTCTCATTTAGGTAGGTATCTACTTAAAAAAGCTTTAAAACATTGCGCATTTGAGTTTTTAATGTCTAACTTAACTTGTAAGCGTGCATACTGCGTAGTGGATCAATGGTGCATAGAAGCGGAATCACACATTAAACCTAGCTCTATGCATTGTTTAGTCACAGAAATAGAAGCAAACTCGAGTCGGTTTTGGTAGGTAGGTATAAAAGTAAAATTTAAATACCTTGCTAGCAATAATTCTAATTTATTGGTACCTACTGACCACTCCAGTCCAATTCCAATCATTTCAAGATTTCTAAATAATGTTTATGCCTAAATGAACCTATTTGAAATGTACTACATTTTGCACAGTACTTACCAAACAAAGTTTCATGCCGTGCTTGATCTCAAAAAAGCCAAAATGTCTCAGATAAAAGGTAAATGTGAAGAAACACACATTGTAGATGCATGCATACTCAAGTAGGTTCTCAACTATCCATTTTGGTTCTATAAAATACCTATTTCACTCTAAAATCAAACAGCCGTCTACTCTTTAGTAGGTAATACAACAGAAACTACAATTGTCAATTTTATTAAATGTTATATTCATCGTTTTGTTATATAAATAATGGTTATATAAATTAGTAGGTAACTCCTTGTTTTTGAATCCACTATTTTAAGTAATATTTAGATATTGCTACAATATAAATTGAAAAGTTAAGAGGTCATGCCGCTATTTTTTTTTTATGTAGGTAAATAGGTACATATTATTTAGTTAACAAACCTTGATTATTTTGATATCTTTACAAATTAAGTTTCATATGATGTAACACTTTAAAAATTAATAAATAATACAAGCCCCAGTTGTGGTTCTTTCATAACCATCTTTTTTGTTAACAAAGTTTTAGTTAATTAGTAATGAAGGGAAGGCAATATTTGTTGACACCCATGATTCTGTTTGTTTCAAAATCTTCTTTAATTGTTCGATGTCTAAGTTCTCCATTAGCAGCATGTTGGCACAGTTGATACAACACTTTTGATTCGTACTGAAATCAATAATTTTAAATTACAGATATGCCTTGAATTCAACAATTTATTATATAAATTTGATGAATGAATGTTTCTTCATTTGAACAACTTAAATCTAGGAACATAACCTTCATACGTTAGTTACCTACCTAAAATATAGAACTATAACTTACAGAGAGGCTTAATCACAAACAATATTGATGATAAAACATTACGTTTTCTCTATGTAAGAGTATTTCCAACGTTCATACAACATTAAATAAGTTATTGAGTTTATTTTAAGGTTAGTTAGCCTAGCAAAGTAAAGTAAACAAACAAAACAATAACATTGGTAGTGAGTGACATACGTACCTTTTTTTTTGGTTTATTTATGAGGCAAAGGTTCTTTCAACCATGCGCAGCCTAGTTTAAAAAAACCGTAGCTTTTCTTTTTAAAAGAATTTATTAATTCAATAATTTATTTTGTATTAAATTTTATATTTTTAAAACATATTTTTTATTTGCTCTAAATTACAGACTTTGAATGTTGGATAAAAGTCATGAAAACGGAGAGTAAATTGGTGATACAAAGTGCAATTCTAAGTTAAAATTAGAGCAATTTACGTAGGTATTTATGTTATTTGTATTTTCATTAATTCACAAAACAAATTTACTAGCGATAAATACAAATAAAAACAGTAAAAATTTACTCAAAAAAACTTACTTAAAAGTAGTAAGAATAATATTATTTATAATAATATCCACGGCATTTTTTATTTGCTTCATGAAAACACAAGTTTATTTGCATTGCTAGTAACAAAAATTGGAAAACTTATCTGACGTCAATGTCAATCAATTGTCATGTCAATGTCAAGTATCAGCGCAACCGCAACGTTTTATTTATTTGCTTTCAAATCAATTTATAATATCAATAATTTACATATTTTTATAAATAAAGTTGCGCAACATATAAGAGAAACACAGTCCTTATGTACCCGAGGTTCCCAAACGATACAAACAAGTAATAAACTTCATGTGTCTCGAGAAAAGTTTTGTTGTTATTAAAGGTACTTGTTTTCGTTATTTATCTTCTTCACTGCATAGTATAAAACAAAGTCACTTGCCGCCGTCTGCGTGTCTGTAAGCTTAGATCTTAAAATTACACAACAGATTTTGATGGGTTTTATTAATAGATAGAGAGATTCAAGGGGAAGATTTTATGTATAGGGAAAGGCATTTTACTCCAAATGTGAAGCTTACTGAGCCGCTGGCAAAAGCTATATAATATTATTATTATTGCAAAATATAATACAGCAAAAAACTTAGCCACAGCAACATGTGGCTGGTTAATATGTATATAATTATTTTATCATGATAGCGGAGAATTCTTTGCATTTTGATTGTGGTGCTACCAGCCTATCTTTTTTTAAGTAATAATAATTAGTTTGATAGTATAATTAATATTACTTGTATGTTTCAGACGCACATTCTACAGAGAAGTAAAAGATATCATCGAAGATCATACCATCTGTTAAGTGAAAGGGTAGCGGCAGTCAAAGGTGTTAATTGAATTGCAAAAAAGAATTGTTAGTTTGAAAGGATGTAAATAACTACTTATTTTCTTAGCTGTCTTCAAATTATTTGCTTCCCTGTCATGTAAAATAAAAGAGATGCATCATTTTGACTATTTTTCACAAAAATGTGAATTTGAAATTAATATAAGCTTCTTAATGAATTTTATGAGTATTTTATTTCTAATAATGTTCCTTTTTTGTGTTTTATATGACTTTGAATATATATTAACTCATTTCACCTTCCTCGATCAGTGAAAAATATAATAAATAGGAAGTGCCTATTTTGAAGTAGCAAAGAAATATTTATTATTAAAAAGAAGACTTAAACAATTAGGTACTATTAATAATTTGTTACATGAGTTTAATTTCAAATATAGTATAGTTCTATTTAAATATCCAATTTTTATTAAATATTTAAATTGCAGAAATAATGGTTTGTGTTTCGTTGCATTTCAACTTTCCTAGGGCTTCAGTCCTTGTTTTTTAAATTACATTGACCTCACCATATCCTAATACTTCCTACTCTTCATATAAACAAATACTAAATATAGAATTACTAGAGTGCGCTATATGCTGAAGATATAGTTACCTAACTACACTAATTACCATGACTTAAGTCTCGTTAGTTATTGCAAACATTATAAACCACATATTAAGTAGCCGAATATAAGTTGCTAGTGGTTGTGCCGTGCTTGCAAGAAAGGTATAAAATTCTAGGTAAGAACCATCTTTACAAACCCAAATGAAATAAATATATGAATTTCATAGGATTTCATTAACTTGAATAAGTAAATAAGTAGGTTATTCGTAGGTTCATAGAATAAGTAATTTCCTACAAAATTTTCACTTCTTTACAAAGTATCTTTATGCGATACCTACCTTTACCTTTTATTTATTGCTCTTATACTAAATACTTTCCTACCTATATCTTTAACAACACTAATTTTTTTTATCAAAAGCGCCATATTTAAAAATTTGTTCATAAGTTACTGCATTGGTATCATACTTATTTGAAAGAGGGACCTCCAAAGTGAAATCTTTCATTTGACAAGTCGCAATCACAAACACCTTTCAAAATTGATAAATATCGTTCAAAAAGTTCATTTGGCTCATTCAAGATTGAGTCTCAAAATCAACACCTTTCGATGAAGGATGTTGTCGGAAAGTAAGGTTTGAAGGGTATCGCAATATCTCATAAGTGTCAATTGCGTTTTGAAGTCCGAAAAGATCTTATTTTTTTAATTTAAATTAAAGCAAAAATGAGTTTAATAATAAGTTAATGACATCAAAGATTAAAGTTTGATACTAAAAATTAATCCTACATTGTTTTAATAATAAATAAAAAATAAAGAAATATTTTTTTTCGTGAATAATTAAACGCAGCAACATCATTCAGCAATATCATTCAAAATTGAAAGCGATTGCGACTCGAAAACCGATTTCGTTCAAGAGTCGCGATACCGATCCCTTTCAAAGGTATTGATATTCGAGTTAGAGAACAGCCCTGCAGTTACGTAGAGTTACAACGCGACATTAGTGGCCAGCCACAACCTTACTGCGCAGATTAACCAACTGTTAAGGAAAATACGACGTAAAGGCAGTCGTTATCATTTTATTGGGTTACTTCACAAACTGCGAGTATCATTAGGGTTAAGATATTCTTTGATAGCGTTCTCATGGTAAATAGTGTGTTGAATAAAATGTGAGTCAAAACAAAGGGAAGTTAATTAACCTAATCATACTCAGTAAAAACCATAAGAGAAACGTAATCTTATGCAAATAAATTAAAATCCAGCCGTATGTGTGCGGATTAATGAACCAACAATGCAAAATAGACATATACAGAATTAGACTTGTGTTTCCCACCACTCCAACGAAAAATATTCTTGAATAATATCTAACCAAAATAACAATTTATTATTCATAAAATTCATTTCCATATTGTGTTCATGTGTGGATTGATTAATGACGATGCCTGTTCCCTTTTTAATAGAAATGGAATATTTTTCTGAGTTTTTCCTGAACATGTGAACAATGGCCTTTTGTTTTTCCATAGAACCATTTTTAGTTTAAAAACTTTTAAGGAATTTATGTCCCGTGGAGACGCTGTATTTTAAATGTAGCGGCAGTACTTTGTCCGGCAAGAGAGTGGTTAAAGAGATAATAAAACAAAGGCAATGTATTTCCTGAAACACACACGTGGAAATAGATATAGCTGCGTACAAACATTTGATCTTTTGTTGCAAGGGATTTAAATTGAGATTTTAAATATGTCAGAAATTGCTCAGGATTGGTTTCAAACAGATTTGCAGCCCCGTCCGCCATGGTGCCATTTTGATTCAGTGTGCACGTCCGGCACGGTCGGGAAGCTAGCCAAGAGAGAGTAAACAGCAAACTAATGAAAACGACAGCTGACACTTGACAACTGACACATGACGTCCTATGACAGCTCCCCGAACTACTGATTCAAGCAACACGATGCGTTCAACATTAAAACATAACATTTTCTCCGACAAATATATAGTCTTTTCTTTGTGATCTTTCTTATACATTTAAGCAGATTTACATTTTTAAACTGTACGGTAAGTTGCAAAAGTGCATACAGGTTTGACAAAAATTATCGCATCCAGTGGTCGCTTCACACACACACTGACATAAATAAACTACTATTTTACTACTACTTCTAATATCAACCTTAACGCGACAGTTTTAAAGCTCAATGTATTTTTATAAACTATTGTGGTAGTTAAAACACTTTCTTAAATACGATGATGTTTTTTCGGATCTACCTACACTCTAACCGACAACATTGATACTGATTGTTACGAATAATTCTCAGCCTTATTCTGAGAGTCTTAAGGTTCAGGTTCAGTTTCATTTATTTTGCTTTTTAAGTCGTAAAGAAAGAAATACTAACAAACTTAATGAGGGTAAATAAATATAAAAGGTTAGGTAGAAAAAAAAAGATAAAAAACAGTAGTTTATTATAAAATAATAAGCTTATTTTACACTTGTTTACAAATGTATTTAGGTATTGATTGATGCTTAATTAAAAAATGTTGATTCCAAAAAAAATATTTACAGTCTATATTTCAAACTTCCAACAACAAATATTAATGTAGTTTTACACTTGTTTTACTTTTTGAGGTTAGTTGTAGCTTAAGTACTCGTTTTCGTAACGAAAAGAAAATTGAAGCTAGCCAACCATAAAAGATGACATTATTATTGAAAAATGTATTTATTACTTACAAACTTATATTTAATAACTACTTTAATGAAATACTATTGGTATTTAATATACCCCTGTTTTCAATAACCACAAGCTAACGCGCACCGTCACATTGATTGAACTATATTCAAACAAATCACAGTTCCACTTCATTTTTCCACATTTCCATACACTTTACACTTCGATTGGTAGCCAATGCCTCTGTAGTTCTTTCATTCCACATATCCTATCTCTGCACCATCAATCCCCATATATTTAGGTTATGTCGGTGTTTTGAACTATTGCAAACCCACCGTTTTACCGTTATCTACTGAAACAAAAACAAAATAGGTATAAATATAACAAACCACATATTAAAATAGATAATTATGTAACACACGCTAAACTTATTATAATGATACCCAATCAAAGCAAAATAATTGATAAAAACACACTTTTTTCATACTTACAGTAAATCTAATCTCGTTATAATATGATATATTGCATCATATATTATGCATTTCGACAATACACATTCTGTCTTGCATACTAATAGATATTAGCTTGCATATTATAGAAGTTAGAAATCAACTTTATCAAACACAACACTGGCACCCTCGCTAGCGAACCAACAACGACAAAGCGTTTAGCAAACAATTCAATCATTGTATGATTTTGGTTATTTTTTGTTTTACCCTCAAATTGTGACGTCTCTAAAAAATTTTCAACTTGTTTTTTAATTTTACTCGCAATACGACTAATATTTTTGTCAATGTGTTTAGGCTTAAGTCTTTTACGTTAAGGTTGAACATAATTTGTAACATTTAATGTCAATGTGTGTGTAGTTTGTATGCAAGCAGTTATAGACCTTACACTCGGTATGGACTTTTGCAACTGACCGTACATATTGATATTAAACATTTTTGAAGTAAAAAACATAAAATAAATAATGACAATCCCAATTTGCTGCAGACTTTAAGAATATTTAAATTTAAACAAGTTCGTTATAACAAATCTTAAGACTCATTCATAAGATACCTATATAAATCTAACACAAAACTCTTATAACAAACATATACAAAAATGCAACCCTTCTTAGCACAAACATCCCATAAAAGCACTGCTAAGGTTTGTTTTAAAACTCCTTTACTCGAGCTTTACAAACCTTGCCGGATAAAGATGAATTAACCAACAAATAATAAATTAACTAACAACACGGTTCCAACATTAGGTTAGCGTGTAATTAAAACTTGTACAATTAAACGTTGAGGAGGAAAACACGAGAAAATTGAGATAAGATTAATTTTCCGACTAGTTCGTTTAACTTTGTTGGTCAACTTTTACAGATAGCGTCGTGGAACCTCCGCCGGTGGTACAATACAACCGCTTTCAGTAACCGCTTTAGTTCAAGCGGGTTTCATATTAATGAGATCTTGTAAAGATTGTCAGACTTATTACAATCAAATGTTTGTATAAGAAAAAAATAATAAATTAAAATTTAGTTCATATAAATCTAACATATGCTTTGTATCTCATTTTGATAAAAAAAAGATTAATTATTTTCTATGTTTATTATATAATGTGTATCAATAAAACCCCATAACTACCATAAATACCTACGCAGGCTGTATACTAGAACAATGTGATCACAATAGTCGCCGGAAATGAACGACCTTATAGACACAACCTCCGAGTAATTACTCTCCAAAGTCAGTAATGAGAGGGAAAACACGTCGAAGAAACCCGATTACAGACAATACTAGACAAAACTCAGAGTTTTACTCGGTTGCTACCCATAACAATCAACTTACCAATGACGAAAAAAAACCAGAAGATAGGATATATTTCTACAATTTCACTAATTTACTGTTTTTATATTTTTTTTGCTGTACATGTTCATTGGAAACATCAATAAATATGTCACTTTTATAGACCTTACTTTCTGTCGACAAACTTTAAAGTCGCTAACTTTGTGTTAAAAGGTTTACTTCAACTAACTTAAAGTTTCATAGTTAACGGAACAGACATCTTAGTTATTTATTTATTTATCTTAAAACGTATACATTCATGAAAACTTAAGCAAAGTACCTGTTACTCGAACCCACTGAAATCCAATTAACGAATTCTCTATACGACGGCAAACATCGTGCTGTCTCGCTCTAATGCCCGAAAAGGGTCGAACTGGGTCGAAGGCTTTAAGTGCCTGTGGACAAATGATGATCGATGCCGAGCGGGGCACGGAATCTATTAACGGAAATCATGATTAATTCACTGCTGAAGTGATAATGTAACTTTATTATAACTTGTCTATGTCACAATGTGAAATGAACTTTAAGTAAACATGTCCTAGATAGACGGGCAGTTAATAATTCGTAGCGCGTAGACAATTCGTAGCAATCGTAGCAAATTTCGTAACGTTTCATTTGCCAAGTTTAGATATTGCTATAATTTTTCTTAATTTGATGTTTAGTGAATTATTTTTGGAACGTGGCTGGTAAGGTTAAGTTGAGAGCAATATATTTGTAATGGAAGTCTAGAGATTTTATTTAAAACCTAACTTTGCAGTGGCCAAACTTTTTAATAGCTCTTTAACTAGCAATGCACACTGGTTAGTGTTGAAGAAAAATATGAACAATTTAGTTATTAATCATTGAATTCTCTTTCAAAAGCAACACTGCAAGAGTTACAAACAGCAAGAGTTAGCGAGGCAGGTCGTAGGCATGGGCTTGGTTATTTATGACTTCATAGTCCCGAGCTGTGGCCGCCGTCACACCGACCAGTTTTAATAAATAACAAGGTTTGTACAAGAGCGAAGAAATAGCGGTCGTTGTTTGGCAACGGTGTGATAGGCGGCGTAAAGAAATATTGAATTCATGGCCCACAAACGTGTGTTCTACGGACTTCGTTTTAGAAGCATAAATGACATCAATTTTGGAACTCCGTGCGTTGTTTTTTAATTTCGAAAAGCAACGATTTTATGAAACAGAATTAGTAGCAACAAACACAAATTATTCTTACCATATAAAGATAAATAATTAAAAATGAATATATATATAGTAAGGAGAGCAAAAAACATAAAATAAGTCATAAAACTTATTACCCATACGCTAACCACATCAAATTAAAATGCGACCCACTTACATCAAAACTTTATTCAACGCTGAGAACTAACTTCATTTATTTCTCCGGAATGTCCGAACAGCATTATAAACCATTCGTTTGCCAACCACATCGAAAATTCAACTCTAGGCAACGAGCATAAAGTTAAAATTTTAAAAACAAAGAAACTAGGTTATATTTTCAAATGAGCAAGAAATATTTTTTGAAATCCTAAACGAGCATCGTTATCTTTGTCGTAATTGCTGGAATCTAATTAAAGGTTTTGCTTTGAAAAGAGAAACTTGACTGCATCAGTATTGACAAAATGGCCTTTTGTAAAAAATCAAAAATGCTGTCCCACGGTGTGTATTACCGCACACAGGTTAGCGTTTGAAATAAAGTCTGTTTCAGCTTATTATCACGAAACCGTAGGTACTTTGTGCGTCGTTTCGCGCACCGTGGGACCGCCTCTTAAGGTCTTAGTACTTACAGCTGCAAGACTTTTCTCATTGTATAAAAGCAGGAACTTTAACAACGTATGTGCAACAATGAGTTTTAGAACTAAGTTCTTGGCTCAGTATTACTTTACAGATGATCAAAACTTTTAATCAAGGTATTTATTAAGGGAAATTAAAAGTTTTTTAATTGTTCTACCAAACTAAAACTTGTAAGTTGAGTACTCGGCTGACATTTAAATTTGATTTTAAGAGGTTTTGGCATGGGAATTGTTACTATTTTTTTTATGGTTTAAGCTAGCAAACGAGCAAGCGGTTCACGTGATGGTAAGTGATCACCGACACCCATATACACCCACAATCACAAATGTATTGAGCGTAGGTTGCTGGCATTTGAGAAAATTGGCAATCAAATAAAAAAAGTAATAGAATGAGTATTCCAATAATAATAATAATATATATCCCTATACATATCGTAGTCAGATTTTTTTTACAGGACAGCACTACAGATTTTTCGTAAGAGTTTTAAAAAAAATCCACTTGGTAGAAACCCGTGCGAGTTAATTTGAATCGGGGAAAAGTAGCCCAGAAAGGACAAAATGATGTGAGAAAATAATAATAATAACCATTTATTTCGGACCACAAAAATCCATAATTTGTTAGTAGCTCACAATTGCACTTTATATGTTAGTAAGAAGCTAATACAAATAAAATTATTGGCCTTCCGACACAATATTCCAGTGTCTGAGGATAGGGCAGCAATATCGACCCGCCAGGGCAGATAGGTGACCGTTGGGGCTGTCACGAACCCGGCTCCCTAACGAAGCTGTACGTTGCCGTATGATGCATCAGCAAACATTGACGACGCACTACAGTACCTAGGCACCCCCATTAACATCCTGAAGCTGTTATTGTATTGGACGCACAAGGATCTGAGAGTCTTTTGTGTATAATCAACCCATAGATTGCAGGTGTAGAAAGACTGAAAATAAGTCCTAAATAGAGTTTGTTTTACCTCTACGCTACTGCAAATCTTCGAGCTATCTCATATTACTGTATCCCTCTCTATGTCAGCCTCGTCATAAATAAGTCAATAATAGGTATATAAAAAATTATTGTAACCAGCCCAAATTTCAAAGTATAAATATAATTTTGGGTACGAAAGAATTCAAAAAATAAAATTACATCATGCCGCCTGGGGAATAACTTTCTTACTTTTAATTTGGAACTTTCCACAAAGACGCACCAAGGGAGAAAGGTTTGTGCACTCAGCGGATTAGCAGTAGTGTCGCCTAGACGATCTGTCGATAAATTGACTTCAGATGTTGAAGCCACGTTAATGCATTTGCTTTAGATACATAATATGTAAATAAAAGTTTAATATTTGACTTGAAAAGAATATTTGTCAATAAAAATTAATATTTCTATGTTGTATATTATACAATCTCGTATTTTTTTTTTAATTAGAAGTAACAACTTAGTTGGTGGCTTCTGCGACACAGCGGGGTAATGACTACTAAATACAATTACACAATATAGTGTTAGACTTTGATTAATTACATCATTAGTACTTGTAAAATTAAACACTGTTTCAATTTACTAAACCAAAGTTACAACAAAATGTCTACAATCAAGCCTTGATTAATCCTGTTAAAATGTCCAAGTGTGAGAACGGCACATCCTTATTGCACAGCGCTAAGGAATAATGTGAATGAAAGTTCCAGCAGGCGGCTTACTTAGATTGTGCGGCTTCCACAAATCTCGTTCCCGGATTTAACTAGACATCGCACCATCTACTACCAGCACCTACATGCAAATTTTAACCACGTACACTTCTATTTTTACATTTCTATTCGATTAAAGGCTGGTTTTTCAATAGACAGATAAATTCTATATGACAAAAAAGAGTTTGTTTCCGTTACATGTCGAATATGAATATTTGATATGTGTATGAAGTGACAATGAAAACATACTTTTCAGTCAGATAGAATTTATCTGGCTATCAAAAAACCAGACCTAAAAGAGTTTTTTTAAAGTTTCAATATTTTTTACAGTACCTACACCTCAAATGTGATTTCAAAATAAGTATATTTTAACCGCAAGTTTGTAATGCAGGTGGATCCCACGTTTTAAGGGATAACCTTAACAGTTAGACATTATTGCGAAAGTATTCAAATGCTTCTTGTTTTTGCAATGAATTGCCAAATAAAATAATATCGGAAAGGTTCATCTTTCTTATTTACTTATCATCTATTATCATCCACTTTTAAAGATTAACTTAATTAATACTTTTTAAAGTGCTGCCATATGTAATTATAAGAGTGTTAGAGTCTAGTTGTAGAGTGTAGGCTCTGTCTACAGCGATTACTGGGCTGACTCGACCGGTGAAATACCACCGTCGCACAGAAAACCGACGTGAAGTAGGGACGATGTTCCTGCGTTTCGTTCGGTGAGTGCGGTATCCGTTGCCCAATTTTGTCAAAGGTCAGCAACGCACCCCCAACACCCACAGTGCTGCGGGTAGTCATGGGCGGCGGTGATCACTTACCGTCAGGTGACCCGCATGCTCGTTTGTTCCCTATATCATAAAAAAAAATACTTCCTGTGTCATGCGATTTCACCCGCGATATTTTGGGAAAAATCTTTTATTATCTAAAAGCTTATATTATACTAAAGCTTTTAGCTCGTATTAGTTGTATCGTGATGTTACAATCATCTTTATCAATAAAGGGGCTAATTAACAGAGACATTTTTAATTCGAACCTGATAGTGTTCAAACAAACAGCATTTTCAGCTTTATAATATTGTAATATAAAAAAATTCCCAATTCGTACTCGGTACAACAATATTTATAATACGCCACGAAATTCTCTCGTAACCCTTACGTTTCTTCATAAATAGTGGAAAATTCACAAAATTTACTCAGAAATATAAAAACCATCACCTAAAATTTCTAAGCCGGCAACGCAATTAAAAAAGGGCTCTGAACCCCCGAAGTGCAATTGAAGAGCGAGTTTTATCGACCTTAAATAAGTATCCAGTGATGCTTTTCAAAGTAGCTATTGGTCCTTGTTTCAGAACAAATTGTAGGTACATTCTGAGCTCCACTAATGAGGTAGTGGGGGTGACTTGTGGCTCCGGGGGGAAGACAGGGGGAAAGAGGGATGTGGGGGCCGAAATTCAAGAAAGGGGTACCAGTCCCTTTGGAAAATATTTTACGCTTAATTGACGCAGCTGTCACTTAATGAGACGTGGTTTAAAGAAATGCATTAAATACAGACACCTGCGGGGGCTGCTCGAACAAGTTCTGTGGAATTCATTTTAAGTAAATAAACCACTTTTGGATTTACCTGCCTGTACGTTATCAAGTTACTTAATATAACTACAGTTGTACAAAGGCAATAATAAAAAATTTTGCTTGATATAGCACACGTCAACGGAATTTTCAAAGGGTAGTATTTAAACGAGTGACAGTAAATAAAAGTTTTAAGTGTCAAGAATAACTAATTTAGGTTATAGTATGACTAAGTGGGCGACTGACTGCGAGTGACGGGAAATCAACAGAACAGCAACTTACAAACATTATTTTGAGTTACTTAAAATACAATATGAGAAGCTTCATACTATTTGAGCGACTCAATATTTGTTTAAGTGTAAAGGGTTAGTGGAGTTTCGTCATAGTATACTTTCGTCATCACAAAAATATGGTGTTCTTTGGTCATTGTGATACAAAATTTTATCAATATAGTGTAGATTCGTCATCAACTCAAAAAAGTACAGTTCGCAATGCAGAGTGAATAAACAATTAATATATTTTATTCTTACGTTTACTCGAATTGCTGACGACTAATGGTAGGTCTCAGCGGCTAAAGTGTTGGTTAGGAAGAACGCGACAATACGACTATGCGTATAAAAGTTATTTAAAAAACTGGCCAAGTGCGAGTCGGACTCGCGCACAAAAGGTTCCGTACTTTCATCTACCTATAATAGAAAACATCGTGATGTTACCTCCCCTGCTACCCGCGCGGCCGTTGCTTAGCAACCGCCTCGCGCTCGCACCGCGTTTAGATGCACAGATTATTTTCATTTTGTGAGTTTTTATGTATTATTTATTTTCATAGTTAATATATTTCTAAATATTTACTTACAAATATTCAAGTTTCTACCTGTTTATTAAGATCGAGTAAAAGTTGCTTAAAAATAAAGTTTGTTGTATGGGAGCCCCCTTTAATATTTTCTTAATTTTTTTTGGTAATTTGTTTTGAAAGGTAATATACAAGTAAATATTCTGTGATAATTTGAATCGTCTACCTGTTACCGTTTTTAATATTGAGCAAAAAACACGAAAAAAAAACACGTTTATTGTATGGGGACCCCCATAATATATATATTTTATTTTTTTATTTGTTATAGCGGCAACGGAAATACATCATTTGTGAAAATTTCAGCTTTCTAGCTATCACGGTTTATGAGATACAGCCTGGAGACAGACAGACAGACAGCGCAGGCTTAGTAATAAGGTCCCGTTTTACCCTTTGGGTACGGAACTCTAAAAAATTGGGCAGAGTATACGTAAAGGGTAAGAATACTAAAGAATGCAAATTCATATCTTTGCAAAAATAAATAAAAGTAACTTTTTTTATAAAGCTTATTTTGTGGACTGTACATAATTTTCAAAATCCTATGCACTAATGACGAAACAACACTAAATTTAAATAATTATTTTTTCAATGACCAAACAACACTCAATGTATGGAAGTTGAAAACAGTGACGAATCTACACTATGACGAAACTCCACTTACTCAGTGTAAACATTGCGTCCTGCATTTACTCAATTTATTTATTTATTTATTTATTTAAGGTACACAAACAGAATTCAATCAATTACAATCGAAATACAATATCTTAAAACTAAAAACACTAGATTGCACTCCAGAATAAGTGTACACAATTAGCTTAATAATTATTGAAATATCTGGCGCAAATGTTACAATATTCTACAAGTAAAAAATAAAATAAAAAAAAAACTAAGTAATTATACAGTAACTAAAATGTCAAAAATAATATTAAAATAGAAAACAAATTAAAAAATAATAATAATAATAAAGTAAATGTCTAAAGTAATAAATAATAATGTCAAAATTCTTGAGTTCTTTAAATTAACTTGTTACTATGTCATATGGGTAACAATTTTTTTATAGTATTTTTAAAACTCAGAAGGCCTTGACCAAAAATGTCGACTTGACTGTTTTTTACAACAAAATCATTATAAAATCTACACATACGGACAATAGGGTTGAAATAGGATGTGTTATTCCTGTACACAGATAGGGAGAATGTCTTGTGAACTCTCGATCGATGATATGTATTGAAATTTATTAGGTTTAGTAATGTAGGTGAGTCAATGTTTGAGTGTAACAATTTGTGTAAGTAAGTCAAATCTATCATTTTTCTTCTCGTTTCGAGTGTTTGGACTTTGAAATATTCAGCTCTTTCCGTATAGTTATGCAATTTGCGACTTGCGCCCTTACGATAGGCTACATATTTAAGAACTTTGTTTTGGACACTTTCAATTCGTTTGATGTGAATGCAGTAGAAAGGCGACCACACTGGACAACCATATTCTAACACACTTCTGACCAAGGAGAAGTATAAAATCAGGGTAGTCTGCTGATTTTTAAATTCCTTAGTTGACCTAATTATAAAGCCAAGCAATTTATTAGACTTATCTATTATATGATCGTAATGCTTATTTAATATTTGACAAGTAATTTTTTTATACTGAGTGGCATTTTATCCTTAATGATGTGTTTCGAATACTAAAACCACTTTAAAAATACTTTAATGAGCGGTGTATAAAAATAATGTGTATTTAAAAAAAAACAAATAAAATAACTATTTAAAGAAACACTCAAAATTTTACTGATCCTAAGTCTTTTCTGTAGCTCGAAACCAATTCTTACGTTACTAAATAATTGCTTCGCCGGGTGCTGCCGCACCATGCTCGCTACGCTCTCCCAGCTCGCGCATGTGGGGCAAAGATCAACTTAACACGCTAGCTATTACATAATAGTAAAAAAGACGGTTATGTTAAAAATATGTAGGAAAGCAAAGAAAAGAAGTGCAATAAAAAATGCAGTTTCGGAACTATGAAATTAATCAGTAGTTTTAATTAAAAATCGTATAAAAATTAAAAATCATAAGATCTCAACTAAATTGGGATATCGGTAACCAATAATCATTAACTAAGCAGCTTACAAAAATTTGCTAAAAGTGAACTTCTTAGTAGATCGTAATATAAAACCTCAATTGGAAAAATAGAATCTGTTTTAATATTGAAGTTGCGGCCTCCGTATTTCCATTTGCTCACTTAGTAATATAGTCGCACGGATAGTATTTTAATATCTGAAATGGATTAATTAAAACCCATTTTTTGTAAGCTTGTTCTGGATATTATTATCAATAAGCATTCGTCGTTAGTTAAGTAAATTTATCGCTTACTCAAATTCATACCGCTCAAGTTATTAAAACAAGTCATAATCAGTCGTTATTTTAGTTTTTATTCGCTCGGTTTATAATTCCCCATTTTCAAATAAAATATTGTATTTCTCGGAATTACAGAACAATCGAATTATTTGCTTTGAAGTTTCATAAAACAAAATACTGTGAACAGCCCGGACAATAGTTTTCGTAATACAAGCAATAACCCAGCATTCCGCGAAGTTTGGAGTGGTGTTTTATTCCAGCCCGCTGGAGTCAGGCTACGCACACAGTCGCCGACAGCTCTTAACTTTTATACAGCTATGTTGTGCTGTTTGTTATAATATTATTCAAAGAGGAAGTCTGAGGAGGTTGCCAAGCAATTTGGCAGGGTACACAACGTGCGCTACGTAGATACACTGTTATTTACAACGGCTATTCGGACTCCGATGTCGTAACTCCACGTTAAATACCTTGCAACTTGAACCGACCTCAGTCTGTGATACGCATTTTTGTCTCCCGAAAGCGTTTTCGAGCAGACAATAGTCTAGTCACGCTGTTTTTCCCCGACGTGACCTACAAACATTTCGGAGAGGTATTGTGTTAAACTTCAGGTATTTGAACCGAGCTCCTTTAAGATTGCTTCTATTTGTACCCTTCTCTCGTTTGTGCAGAGACATTAATTTCATTTCTTTTCACAAACGTAAATGTATGAGAACTTACCATTTAAAAGTTTTAAAATCACTCTCTCACTCTAAGTATTAAAAATATTTATAATTGGAATCAGTATTATAACTCTTACACTTTATTTCCTAAAACCGTTTTCCATTTTACGAGTGATTTTCGCTGAATGAAAACATAGGCTTTAAATTACAGAATAATTTATATTGAGATCTACGCAGGGTCGAAATTCCTGAACAACAATGGCGGTGGGATACCTTTGACATCTAATACTTTCCTCTATTGTGGCCGTGGTCCCAATTGTATGGGCCGCCATTGATATAGCTTCCTAAATCCATGTCAGCCGATTGTGAATGTAGTGATTTTCGGAAGGAAAATTCAATAGTTTGTACCATATACGTGTACAAGTTAAGAGAAGAATTTATTTTCTTCTTAGATTTACGCGATTATTATTACTTCAAATTAAACTCATTTTAACGGGTTTAACGCGTTCATTTTATTATTTTTGCAAATGCCGAAACGTCGGAAAATCAAAAATAATAAAATAAACGTGTGAAACCCGTTAAAATGAGTTTAATTTCATAGAATTTATTTTCGTTAAAAAATAATAAAGAAATAGGATACTGGTATGTATATAAATGTGAAATTTTGCCAAACCCCAAGGCTAGGCAGTGGTGCTATTCCACATAGAATGAATATAATAAACTTCGTAAGACACTAAACTCGACCGGTAACCATACGGTATCATTTTAAACTAGGAGATTTTTAATGTCAAATTCTGTTTTGCCGTTTCTATTTTTAAACCGAATAATTCTTACCGAGTTACAAAATAACCTGATATAAAAAAGATACTTTCTAAAATAAATAAGAATATACACTAACCCCAATCTTATAAGTTTCAACAAATCCTCGTTTACCATGCTAAAACAACAAGCGATCGCATTATAAATACAGGGTGTCCCATCAATCTTCTTCATCAGCACCTAAACTTCGAAGCATGTACTTTTCACTGGCAAATGTCTCTCTAATATGATTTTAATTACCTCAACAACATGTATATCGTCTTTATGTAGTACAATTTCAGATGTTTAGGTTTACGACGTAATCAGTTTAATAGTGTCGTTAACTGAACGAATGCGAGCTATCTTCTCAGAGGGAGCGAGTTGTAGTTTAGACAACAATTGTTGATTGACAACACACGTTATACTCTAGTAGTACCTACATAAGGATTCATTTAGAAGGTACTCCCAAAACGAGGCCCTAATATTTAAATTTGGAGTATTTTATATGCTTTGAAAGTAACCTAACATTGACTAGATTAAGAAATATTATTAAGATAAAAAAGTATTGCGTTCTGAAAAGTATCATCGTAAATAAAATATAAGTACCATAAAGAAACATTCTTAATTATCAGTATTTTATAAAGTATCACGGGTATAAAGTGTTTAATATTTAATTTAATGTAAAATTCATCGATTTTCAAACGTTTATTGTATATTGATCAAAGACTATCTAACTATCCGTAACTAAATCCGAGTGAAGTTTAAATATGTTAAGCACATCCGACGACTAACAACCTACCAGATGTGTCGTAAGAAATTCATACTATCTATGCAAGAATAGAAAGCTTTTTGCATCATAAATAAATGAGATACATTATCTTAGTGCCGGTCCGGATTTTAAGTAAAGAAAGTAAGGTAAGTAACCGGCACACCAAGAGGCACTAAGCCAGGAAAAAAGAAACTCTCGGCATCATTTATAGGGCGTAATAAAAACTAGTATAAATTCAAATAAACAATATTGCTTCTATTGTAACAAATTCAATCAGCAACTATATATATCTACAGTTAAAAAACGTTATGTTGTTTATCTAGATAATATTCATCCTTTTCACACTTAGCACAAGTTTCACAATAGTGTAAACATTCGATAGCCTAATCCAATTTCACGTCGACACTATTTGGTACCCACAAAGGAGTTTTAGACCAAGAATGGAGATTACAAACCGCCAAAGTTGCTGGTTTAATCCTGCTTAAACTGCCAACTTCAATAATCTATTTTCTAAGTTGTGCTTCGCCAATATTAGGTTTAAGCCATAATTCCATTTAGAAGCAGGTTTTTGTGACCCAAAACGGGGTTGAATTTTGAGTTTTGTCATTTAGTTTGTTTAAAGTTTGACCCGCAAGTGCTGTTAAAATTAAGAAGATTAAATCTTCTCACGTAAAATTAACATTAAAATAACAAATTATATTCATGATTTTTACTTTCAGAAAGATTGGGCCAAGCCCCAGAAGTAGAGTAGCAAAGCTAATGACAGGAACCCAACAAAAGGTCACGTTTCATTCCTATTCATCTAAATAAATAAATCTATACCCATCTTTTCCCTTAGCTTCCAATCATATTATGCATTCAATCTCACAAAATAAGTATATTTCCAACTCACGCCACGTTCTATATAAAACATATTTTTCTTTGAAACTTTCTCCATAATAACTTTCCTATATCTACTTTATTGACACAAAATTGAAGACGATCCAGCGAGCACAATGAAACCTTTACTTTTGACTTGTAGCGGAGTGTATATGCGTTGTATATATCCACGCAAAACTGTGAATCATACAACTTCATGGAATCGAAAATGCAATTTTATCAAAAATTCAAGTGTATTTTTCCTATATACTCGTACCTATACGCGTGTCGATACATTTTGTTTTAGCAAATGCATTTTGTGTTGACGGTGCGGGTTGATGACTAGGATCAACAACTAATTTCAGATAACTTTATTTATTAATTTACAATTTTTCACTTACAGAGTTAGCATACAATTCAAAAATATGAAAATGTGGTACAAGGTGGTAGGTACAGCTTATTTCAAATTTGAAAATAAACACTTTCGTTTCCTGCAACAAATATATTTCGGATTTAAAATGTATGATAATATATTTTTGTCCGTAAACTGTACATACTTCCATTCTGAAAGTCATATTTCTAATCGGCCGTCCTACTATCAATTGATCCCGTCGGTAGTCGACACAATCGTGCGTCGCCGTGACTAGCAGTTGGCAGCCCCGTGACAGTGTTGCCAACATAAATCTGCGAGGGGCGGACACTGCGCAGCATCGATAACTACACCGGAAACTAGACATACACATGACGTCATCAAAATACTAACTGCAGGATGTACGGATTTATGAAGATATATGGACACGAACTACGCTTTAAATGTCCTAAGTTGTCGGAGTGAGTTATTTGTGTAAACATACCGAATGACCGTCTGAGAACCACTGTTGAAGTATTGTTGTTTGAGAATAAGCTGGGAGAAAGTTTCTAGACTAGTAGTAACTGATACCAGTCATTTACACGACTTCATTTAGTTACAGTAACTGTTTCAGAGTAAAATACGTTTTTAGCCTCTCACCTGCGATAATACAATAACTTTTTATGGCGCTGATAGGATCCGACATTCAAATTGCTTCGAGTGAGGACGTAACGCGATTACTACTGATCCTAAACGCTCGCCCTCGCCCTATACTAATAAAAATCACGAAATATACGCTTTTTCAAACATTTCTTCTCTCATTTTATTAAATTACGACGCCCCAATTTTCCATGACGATCTGAATGCACACTTTTTTATTTAATTTAAGTACACACTTCATTTACAAAGCGAATGTAATTATACATTTCTAAGGATAACTCCAATTATACGAATGATGTAAAGTTGTGATTTAGTATGACGAGTTTGAGCGACTTCTATGTAATTTTCTAAAATTGGGTGCCTAATATTAATTACGTCAGTTAGTAGACTGGAAAACTTTGAATTACAAATTGTTAATAACGAGAGATTTTACGTTAATGAAGTTAACCTATTTATCAGAGTATTGAATGTAATATAAATTTACTCATATTCAAGTTAGAAATTAGCTGGTTTTCGTTTATGAAAATTAATTTCGCCGATTCCAAAAGGTTAAGTGAAAGAAATAGAAAAGCGTGTTTATAAAGACAAATTATACATTGAATGAGGGCTTGTTTGACTTTCAAAATCGTGCAAAGCTTCGGCTTTAAACAAGTTAAAAGTGAATTGAGAATAAGAATTCTTAGCGCGCTATTTGCACACGTATATGATTATTATAAGTTCATTTCAAAAATAATAAAATAACATCGACTGTATTTTAATGATGTGTGCATGTTACGCAATATTTTTCTGTATCGTCACACAATGTTTCCGTCAATAAGTTATGTTCAACTTAATAATACTTCCTACACTAGTAGTTGATATCATCAAACTTTAATACGTCAAGTTTTCGGCTTCCAAGTTTTGTCGCCAGTATTCTCCACGTGTAGAGTTTATAGAGTAAGGTTCACACGTGTAGAGTATACAAGTATTTATTTTATTTAAACGGAACCTTCCATTTCAATAACGTTTTTCTATAAGAAGCACGTGTGCCCTCTCCAGACCTATTATATTACCTTAAACCCCGCCTCCTCTTCAATTTATAACGGCCATATCCATATCTTATTTTCTTTCTCTTTGTAGTTTTATTTGCTTTGTTTTTATTTTTGGGGTAACAACGCCTTTTCAACCATCATTAAAATGGTTTGGGGATATAATTGCGAGCAATCAAAACATTAATGGCAGCCAATAAAAACTTTGTCTATCAAACATTTGAACAATCAAACAACAAGTTAGCCAAGAGAAAATGCCGGAGAATTATCAGAGATGTAAAAATTCTGGAAACTTCTGACTAATTATGGGCAATGACTTCGTTATGGTTATTTACAGACAGTGAAATATCTAGCAGCAAAAACTTAAAGCTACAAATAAATCTTAGTTCCTCTAAAACTAAGAAAAAATATGTGCTTATTTTATTAAATAGACAGTATACGAGTGCCGAAATATTTTAATAGGTATTCATGTCTGCTCCATTGTTCCCACATCTTGGTTCTACAGACCACTGACATAAATCGCTACTTCAGTCCAGCGTCCACTCGCCGACTCATCAACACGTTTATTGCCACTTTTGTCTTCAATCAAGAATTTAACCGTCATTTCTAAACACAAGTAATCATTCATTTAACACACAGCTAAACTTAGCCAATGTATTTTGTTATATTCTTTACCTATTTTTGTATTATTTCGGAAATTCAGTACATTTTCCCCATAAAGTTAGATTATATAAATACGATGGCAGGTTGTAGTGACCTTGTAAACATCTCCAAGAAAAAGCCTCTCAATATTACATGATCACAGAAGCATGAACTCTGTTTGAGACAGATTTTTAATAGAGTTTTGCAATTTTCGTAAAATACCTTCAAAGATATTTCTGTTCTCGTATAGCTTTTTCTATTAAGATCTTTTGTATTTTAAATAAATAGATACGAACTCGATAAAATGGTAAGATAGTTTTGTTCCCATTTTTCGTACATTTTACGATTTAGCTAATACAAATAAAAACATTAGAGATAGCGATAGTAGGTAAAAATACTTATTTATAATAATAAATACCCATTATGTTGTTTATTATTTCCTAAAAGACTAAATTTTAAAAGAATTATCAACCTCGTACCTATTAATTAACTGTTATTTTGTATAAACACCATTTTTTTGTAAAAAAAATCTAATGTTGCATAAAATTTTCTTACATCTTCGCTTCTAGAATATTGTCAGCTTTATACAAACAAAATACAAAAATGCCCTTTTACAATTTACAATTCTATCGAATATTTTTCTAGTATCACAACTGTACGGCGTGTGACAAATATTATTAAAGCCATTTATGTGAACGGTTTCACAATATTTTGTCATAATATTTTAGTCTCGAGGCACGCAGTTAATATTCGGAGCGGGGACCGCCGGATGTGTGACCGGTACAGAATTTCACAAAATAATGCTTTGTGATGGAAGTTTTACGCGAATATAATGACAACACGGATTTTTAAAATTTTATGTATTATGCAGGCTTTGCTAAATTGTATTTTGCTACTTAAAACTTGAAAATTATTCGGCCAACAACTGTAACATTTGCAAAACTACAAAAATGCTGATTTAGATCTTCATTATCAATTTAAAATTTAATTTGAGCTGAATTATTATCTAGTAGGACAATTCGCATTCGCACTACTAATCGAAATACTATTTATCCAACAATAAAATTATCGAAATGTATATTTAATCAAGCAAAATCACAGATGCGTATAAAGTTTGATATGACAGAATATCGGATGATGTATTACTACACATTTAAACTCTCACAAATCAATATAGCAATTGTTTGCAACACGATTCTGGTATAATAGTCACAACATTAAACTCATCTGATATTGGTAAATCTGCAAATTTATCTATATTAATGTAGGTAATTTATACATCCATGTGAAAAAAGGGTTCAATTGTGGACATTCAAAAGCTACTGAATGCATTGTGCTGACTGTGCACCGACTGTGCAAAATGGAACACTCACTTATACAGGTTGTCGCGTTACATTTATTTCTTCTATACTTTTTTGTTTTGTTCCAGGAGTTTTGGGTTGTTTATAGGTAGTTCTTTACATGATACAGTTTAAACAACACAAAAAAACAGCGGAGATTCTTTTACTCACAGCATTGTTTCTGGGACACCCTGTATGAACAATAGTCGTTCATTCGTTCAATCCCGTGATTTACATTTATCGTTCGTTCGGGTAAAGGTTCACTCAATTTAAAAGTCATACAAGTCGGAAACAAAAGACCTGTCAAATAAAGTTGCATTTTGTAGTTCCTTTATTGGGTGTTCAGTTGTTAATAAACAAGATATTTAACATTAACAAGATATGTATCGAGTTTAATTTAACATTAATTTGTTTTTTTCACTTCACTATCTTACATCTTCAACTTATAGACGATTTTTATACCTAAATTACTGTAATACCGACCTAAAACACACGAAGGGAATACAGTAAGAAAGTATTTTTTCTAGGTATCAATTTATATTCCGTCCAAATAGAGCCCGCTCGGTCTCAATATTCCTATTTGAACATTATGCCCACACCTCCTTTGACAATACCTTCATATCGACTTTGGGATTGAAATATTTGGGCGCCAACCTAATATCTCTTTCAATGGGTTAGCGAAAGAAGAAATTTTGCAAATAATATAAGTAGATTTATTGTGTTAACTTAGGTACAACCATTATTGAAAAAGCTTTTTCTTTCGGTTTCATTTCTATGAATTCGATAAGAATATCTCGCAATACGTAGGTACATGTAGTCTTATTTCATCTTACACAAGATTTTCCTTTTTTTATATACCTTGTACCTTTAACAATTATGTGACACAAAGTTGTAGGTAAGCAATATGTAGCCCATATCGTGTGGGACACAAAGAGTTGCGTGTCGCTGCCGTGAGCGTGCCGTCGCCGTACCGTCCGTGCCGCGACGTGACCGACCGCGCCGTCACGACACTCGCTAACACATCATGAAGGGTCACTTGTACTAACACACAGAAATACATGTAGTAGGGTTATGTAATAAAATTAGGTTATGTAAGCCGGTACTGTGTGGTAAAATAGAATAAGAAGACTTCAGTGAATAAAATTAAATTAAATCTAATCATTTAATAATCTCTTTTTGAAACTACAAGTAGATGATACAAAAAACTTTTTTATAACGCGTCAGCGGCATACAAACGTTATTCCCTTCATTTTTTTCTAACATTTAAAAAGTAACAGAAAAATAAGGCTGAAAGGCGTAATTATTAGCCTCGCCACGTGCTTGAGGGCTCCTTAACCTTTCCCGCTGGTTCACAAGTCGCACTTCTGAATCCGTCGAAGCGACACCTCTCCGCGACGACATAACTTTGCTGCTGTCGCATTTAGATATGTGTTATACATATTTTTAATTATACAAGGTGACTCCAAAAATAAGGTGCAACTAGGAGATATACCAAGACGTAACAGATATCAAAAAAGCTACAACCATTGTGTTTTCTGTTTAAAATCCTAATACTTAGAAGAAATGAAAGAAAAAGAAGAATAGACAATAATATTAAAATGTATATTTACTGACTAATATAGGCTTTAATTGGAAGTATTACGTAGTTTAAAGTATTTTTTTTATGTATAACTTATACTATGATAAATGTAAACACTCTCGCATCTCAATTTCCATTTCCTTCAGGTTGCGATCGTTAGTGCTGAGTGCAGTGCTCGTCAACTAAGCTTTTTGTTCAACAATAGACAATATTGTGCTTTTAAGAACAACCCTCTTTTTGCAATAAAATAAATGGGTTTTAATCTGATTTTGAAAAAGGAATGTTAAAGGTTTGATGTGTGTCTGTGGCATCGTGACTCTTAAATGGATAAACCCATTGTGATTTATTCAGTCTGGTGTCTGCATTTTTATTTGTCAATGTAATATCGAACTCTGTTACCTACATACCTACAAAGATAAACAAAATATACAGAATTGCATCCAATACTACAGGTACTGGAAAATTTGAGTAAAAAATTAACTTCTTCAATTGCTTAAAACCAAAACCAATTCTCACCTCTGACATACCCATACACCACTTATATAAAATGTAACATGAAAATAATACAGTTATTCAATTAGTGGAGTTGGCAAATAGCCAGGTGGTGGACTCTGCGGGTAGTTGTTTAAAATCGGGGCCGTAATGACGCGCACTAACTTTGTTTCCAACGGTTTGAAATAACAGCAAATGTAAACAAAAGCGTTTGGCTAAGCAACGTTTATAAAAGAGGTTCAGGATAATAGAACGTAAATGTTTCGTAAATATAGTAAATTGCGGATGTAATTGAATCAAAATTAATTTACTATTACAATTATAGAAAATTTCGGATATTAAATCAATGGTAGTAAACAAATAAATTGCTGGCGTTTATCTATAATTGAACTAAGTTTAATAATTTTACTTAAAACCCAAATAAATCTTATTAAGTAAGCCAAAGGTTTTCAAAGAGGCCAAGTAATGCCTCGTGCCCAAATCAAGTCGAAACAGAACGTGTGACCTTCAATAGTAATTTCCATTAAGGTTTGTTAGTATTGGAATTATCAATGTAAATAATACAGAAATATCTACCACTAACCCTTCGAATAATCCTTGTTAGTTTGATATCCCGGAATGTGTTCCTAGCCTACTCCTGTAGAAGGAAAACGCCTCGTTTTAAAACAGTAACATTAACCCGGGATGATTCGGATGTCAACCGACCGACATTCCTGGAACCTGACATGAGGATAATTGGGTTCGTACAGATAGCAAGGAAATCTACCAGTTAGACAAAACTTTGGTCGAAACTATGTGCAAGGTTGAGCCTAAAGAATTCAACACATTGCTCATAATCAAACACAACTATCACGAGTAATGGAATTAAATAAATCCTACTAATATTATAAATGTGAAAGTTTGTGACGATGTATGGATGGATGGATGGATGGATGGATGGATGGATGTTTGTTACTCTTTCACGTAAAAACTACTGGATGGATTTTGATGAAACTTTGCAGTAATATAGGTTATACATCAAAATAACACATAGGGTACTTTTTACCGCGGGAAATCACCTAATTCCCACGGGAAACCGACTTCCACGCGAAACCGACTTCCACGCGAACGGAGTCGCGGGCGGCCACTAGTCTTAAATATAAAAAATATTGCCGCCGCTTCTTATTAATAAATTACAGCTTATAACTGAAATTAAAAATCAACCTAGTTGTTACTTCATGCCAAACATTCGTATACAATTTTCGGCCAACTGTACTTGTTATATATCTTAGCCTTGCCTCGAGAGATATTAAACCTTCTGTGTTTCAAGAATAAAATATAAGGGTATGCTTTATAAAAATTGATTTAACAGAAAAGTATATTTTTGCTGCGGCAAAAATAATAACTTATCAATAATTTTATTAAAAAGAAGTTTCATTCTGTTAATATAGTTTGTTCTAACAAACAAATACTTCAGTTTCACATCACTTTACCTGGCATCCTACTAATTTTATAAATGTGAAAGTTTGTGAGTATGTGAGTATGTATAGATGTATGGATGTATGGATGTTTGTTCATCTTTCACATAAAAACTACCGGACGGATTTGGATGATACTTTACAGTAAAATAGCTTATACATCAGAATAACACATAAAGTATTTTTTACCGCGGGAAAACTTCTCATTCCAACGGGAAACCGACTTCCACGCGAACGGAGTCGCGGGCCACTAGTATCACTATAAAGCATTTTAACTCGGTTAAAAATTTACATACGAGCACTTCGATACAAATTAAAAAAACGCATCATCCCTAACTAAATAAAGTGACGCTTCGGAAGCAGCCATTTTAAAAATATGTTATCGATATTTATGAGCAATATTCTGCAGGACCATATTTCTCCCGCGTCATATTTAAGTTTTTTTGCCTCCCATATCTTTTTCCTTAACACTATTATTTTGGAAATTCCCTGAAAACGTTGTATCCCGTAAACCGTAAGAACGTTAAAACGTCCTCGTGTAGGAAATATGAGGCCACGGTTAAGTCTAATGAAGATTTATAGTTGCAATCTCCAACTCTGGCTAAATACCGCTAGTTTTTTATATAATCTAATTTATGGCAAAAGAAATAAACAAGGGAGGCAAGCGGGTGAGCGTTTACGGTTATTTTCTTTTAGCTGTTTCTGTTTTTTTTAAACGGTAAGAACGGAAAAATCTTAAAATCAAAAAACCTTGACAATTAATCTCAAGTCACCAATAAATTAAGACTTCTTATTTATAATGAATGTAAATAATATTTCTATTACATTACAGCTTTAACTGTAACGATACCTCAAAAACAATTTCAAAGCAATGTAAGTAATACATGTTCTCGTACAACACTGATTCTCATGAAAGGATTCTCTCCTTTTGAGAGAGCTAGATTTTATTCAGCGTTTATTTTATTACATTTTACTTGAATTTGTTGTGGAGTCGGCTTTGATACGGGCTTTGTAGAAGTAGGAAATTTACAGAAACTTTTAAATGAACCTCTTTATATAATGTCTTTATTATTATGCTCTGACTTCTCGCAAGAGACCTAGATGTATTTATTGCAAGCCGCTTTTTAAGCAAAATATGTTGACAAATTGTAATTTCGCCATACTCTTTGTGTTTATATGAATTCTACATAATCTTCTTACCATGAATTAGTAGATGCGTCCGGCATTTATGTGCGTTACACTGAATGGCATAATTAAATAACACGTAGGACCTTCACTGCAACGCTGCATAATTATATTCTGCCGACTCACACATTATGTCGCTCACATAGATAAGTTTCAGGATATAAATTAGGGAGACGTGAAATAAACAGACTCGTTTTTCTTATTTTTTTAAACCTTTACGAGCAAAGCTTAATAAACATATTAAGTTATCAAATACAGAATTAACATTAAATTATATTTTATTTTAGCTCCTATTCACACACATCACATACTTACACAATGTAAATTTTACCTTAGACCAGCCATTCTCAAATGTTTCGCTCTTATTAATGCTTATATTAATGGTCCGCGAAAATATTCATATTAGAATATATTAGAATCAATTCCAGGAAGGTTTTAAGTTGCATGATATAAAGCTGCATTTTTAAATGACTATAATTCTAGCCTTCTGCGTATGCAAGTTCTTCAAAAAGTTTGAGAACCGCTGCCTAGAAAAACAGGCCATAAAGTTAGATCTCGAACCTAGACAAACAAAAGATTTAGGAACAACATAAAGCCTCTATTTACAAAACTTATCTTTGTATTTATCAGTTTAAATAGGCCGTTATAATTTAGTGTGAGTAGAACTATTTTGTAAAGTCCTTGCAGACAATATCATTAAGGTAATGTTCCTGTGAGCGCGTTTATTTAGATAGGCATGACGATTCCTATCGGCGGGAAACAAAGCGGGGCGTTGCCAATGCGGCATTCTTTATTAGGATATTTAAAAAAAAATGTGCATGGGAGTTTTATGGCTTAATGGTAATACAAATTTTACTGATAATGAAATATTTACAAACCATCTAGATAACGCACTATACAATATTATTATCAAAATGTGTCATCCGTTAAAATGAGTATAATTTCAAGTAAAGCTGTTCTCAATTTCTAATGGAATTTAATCCACGAATTCGGTTTAAAAGCAATTTATTTTTTGTCTCAGTTTACGGAACTTATATACTTATAGGTTAACGTATTCTAATAATTGAAGCTTCCAGCTTCTATTTACATAATATTCTATACGTTAACTGTAAGAAATTGAAAATTTGTCTATCAGCAATTCGGGATCGTAACACTTTGTATGCCTACTAAAATCAAATTTTTTTTTTTACAACTGCGGTATTTTATTCGTAAAGTAATAGTCACTCTATGGAAACACCATAATTGGGAACCCCCCTGCACTCGACGCAGCCAGGGTGTAATTTGGCAGCGGCCGCCGATGTTATCTCCTACATTCCCTATAGGTACGCAGATAACAGGTTATTTACTACCCCCATCCTGGCATGTGTCCTACCAACAAACCCTTTTTGCATTTATTTGCCCGTTAATTGACCTGCGCCCGTTCCGTTGCAAGAATTACTCGAAAACGGTTATTTCAATATGCCCGCGTAAAAATGGCAGCTTTTTAATTGGATGGATCATTCGAATTGATTTTGATTAATATGTTTATACGTAAGTAAAATTAATTATAACTTCAGATATATTTATTAACATTAAATTCGTTGCCCTGATTTTTCAGTAGTTGAAAGTATCGTTTAATCCGTGGTGATTACCCATTAATTATTACCTGACATATAAACTTAGGTTGACAGACAGTTCAGTATCTGGATTAACCCATCCGGCGCGAGCAGTTGAAATCCCCAGGTAATTCACCAACTGACGACACAAGACAACAACCAACTTGCTAACAAACTCGCCTTCGACTTGACTTTGACGTTTGACACCTCCGGGGATAGACACGGAACATCCTGGAAACTTCTCGAATTTTCGCCTTTCCAATTTCAAAACACTTTCACCAACCACCAAACGTCGCGAATTAAGCAAACAACTTCGGAGAAATTCCGAAAGCAGAGTATAAAGTTTCGATGTTAAAAGCAGGAGCCAGACAGTTGTTTTGCATTTTAAAACCGGTAAGAGGTTCGCTCGAGAAGTAAACTGTGTACCTTATAGCTGGTAGCCGCCGAGGATCATAACTAAAACTAAGAAGAAGAATTTAAATCAGCCGTAAAACTTTTGAAAGCGTAGAATATTCTATTCATAAATCGGATTAACTATCTTTATACTGGTCCGAGTTAATAGAGATATTTTAAGGCTCAGCAACACACCCCCAACACCCACAGTGTTGCGGGTAGTCATGGGCGGCGGTGATCACTTACCATCAGGTGACCCGCTTGCTCGTTTGCTAGCTTCTCATAAAAAAAATAATAATAATAATAATACCCCCCTGAGGGACCACCTTGCCGCGGTGGGGGGGCTTACGGGAAGCATGGTACAGGAATAAACTAATAACAACATGAAACCCTTCCCAAACTAACGGTTCCGATCCCAATCCTTTGTCCATTTTGCTTTTTCCTTCATCCTTTTTCCTTTTATTCTTTTCCTTCCCAATCTACTATCCTGTCCTGAAGCCAATCCAAGGTCTGCCGTGCCGAGGGATGCGTGGCCGGGGGCGTGCCCGGTCGTGAGCGTGCCACGCCTGGAGCCAGGGCGAACTCCAGGTGTAGCTTACAATGTAAGCCAGCCTTTGTTTCGGCATGCGGGGCGCTGCTGAAATCGACCATTTTATACCCTAGCTTCTCGTGGGAACAAAATGGAAAATAAAATTTTGAATAAGAAATATAATTTACGTAGGCGCCTTCCTAGAATTGTGCCAAATACAGAGGAAAGTCAGAAAACTTATTCTCAATCTTCATCACCAACTTCATCAAATCATAGTCTTTTTCAGTCACCCAGCTCATCACCCCATTCATTTGAATTTAGAGCTCAATCCAGATCTTCAACAAATAGTTTTACGTCAGCAAGTGCTATGTTGGAGGCAGACGCCAACAATCCGACACCCACTGCTGGTAATAATCGTACGCGACAAAGATGGTCCGAAGAGATCAATCGCTTCATCTGGCGTACTTACTTAATAGCTACAGCCTTAGAAACACAACCGAGAGGATATCTTGACACTCTTCATAAACAATTTATTGAAAAGTTCCCTAATTTTAAAACAACTCGTCAAAGACTAGGAGACCAGCGTAGGGCAATTATAAACAACAAACTTCTTTCACAAGCCATCCTAGATGAAATTCGGGCTGAAGTAAACATTGTCTTAATGACATCACGGAATCGAACTCAAGACAATCAGACACAATCACAATCACATTCTACTTTATTTAGTCAGACCACTCAAAGGATGCGATGGACAACAGAGCATAACGAAGTTTTAATGCGATCTTATTACAAAATAACCCAACTTGAAACTAATTTAACAACTTACAGAGCTGCGCTACATCAAGATTTCATAAATAAATTTCCACATTTATCACATGTTACACAACAAAGAATAGCAGATCAAAGACGTCTTATAATACAGAACAAATACATAACTAATGACAGGTTAGCCGTTATAAGGAGCGAAGTTGCCGCCGAATTAGAACCCAGGACCGCGACCACTCCTCAATTAGAGACTACTGAGCCACAACATGTTAATAACGAAAATATGTTAACTACCACAGAATTTCATTCACTCGACACACAATCGTTACAAAGGATAGGCGACATTGAACAATATACACAAGAGATTGATACCACTATACAGGAGTCAGGAAACGATAAAACTGAAGAAATTGACAATACTTTCAGAGAGGCTCTGAGATTCTTTAAAGATACCTCACCAACCGGTCGCACTTACATACCAAAACAAAGAACCTCCAAAAAATTTGCTCTTACAATCAATTATATAAATGAAGACCTTCTCCCAAAGTATGTCAATAGTGATACCGACTTTAATTCACTCCAAACAATACTGTACTGTGCTGCTTGGTCAGCAGCTAAACAAAATGGGTCAAAACTATCTTTACCTACAACACAATCACAACAAACATATAAACAACGACGAAAACCAAAATGGCAATTAAGAATAGAATCCAAAATTGATGATTTGAGAGTAAAAATAGGCCGACTCACACAATTTTTACGCGGAAATAGATCACATAGATTAACAGCACACATACAACAAATTTTACAACGGTATAAAACTCACACTATACATGAAGATCCAAATACACACATCACACATTTCTTGGATACTTTGAAACAGAAACTGTCAGTTGCTTGCAGCCGTCTTAAAAGATACAAAACTTGCACTTTAAGAAAAAATCAAAATAGTACCTTTACAAATAATGAGAAAAAGTTTTACCAAAATTTAAAGTCAACAACTTCGAATGAAACAACAAACAGTACATCAACACCGCCATCATCAGATCAACTGCATTCTTTTTGGGCTGCCTTGTGGGGAAATGCTGTTGATCACAACGATGATGCCGCGTGGCTCACTTCTGACGATATCAACAACGCACATATCACTGACATGGAGTATGATGCTATCTCCATAGAGACATTTAAAACTGTAATAGATAAATTACATAACTGGAAGACACCTGGACCAGATTACATACACAACTATTGGATAAAAAAGTTTACTTATATACACCCGTTTTTATATAATTATATTAATAGTTTCATAAAAGATCCAGCTAGTATGCCAAAATTTTTAACTAGTGGTACAACATACATGTTGCCCAATGACCCAGAAAATAGTAATAACCCTGCAAGTTATAGGCCAATCACATGCTTGCAATCCATTTATAAAATTATCACTTCTTGCATCAGTCATATTATATATTCACATGTAGATCAAAATAAAATAATGGCAGATCAACAAAAAGGATGTCGTAAAAGCAGCCAAGGGTGTAAGGAGCAACTGATCATAGACTCAATAATACTTAAACAAGTTCAACAAAAAAAGACAGACCTATTTTCAATATATATAGACTACAAAAAAGCATACGATTCTATACCCCACTCATGGCTAATTAAAGTTTTAAAATTATATAAAATTAATCCAGTGATAATAAATTTTTTGAAAACTATAATGACTACTTGGAATACAAAACTAAAACTAAATGTTGGCAATGAAGCAATAGAAACCGATCAAATCCAAATTTCTCGTGGTATATTTCAGGGCGATACTTTAAGTCCCCTGTGGTTTTGTTTAGCCCTCAACCCCCTTAGTAATCTAATAAATAAAACGAATATAGGATATCCATTAGAATACAAAACAAACTCATCAAGACCCAAAGAAGAATACCGCCTTAGTCACTTACTGTACATGGACGATATCAAACTCTATGCAACATCTGAAGATAATCTTAACAAACTAGTGGAAATCACAGAACAGTTTTCTCAAGATGTTTGCATGGAGTTTGGTATCGACAAATGTAAAATTAACTCTGTTATAAAGGGCAATACTCATAGGCATTGCTATACAACTAATAATGGTGAGATAATAGAACCGCTGGATGAACAAGAAACATATAAATATCTAGGTTACATTCAATCAAAACTATTACATCATAAAGACATTAAAAATAATTTAAAGAAAAAATTCAAACATAGGTTAAACTGTATTTTAAAAACTCATTTGTATGCTAGAAATATCTTTAAAGCCATCAATACCTTTGCAATTCCTATTTTAACCTATTCATTCGGGATAATTCAATGGAGTAAATCGGATTTAAAAACTTTACAGCGACTTATAAATACCACTTTAACAAAAAATTGGAAACACCACCCGAGGTCGTGTTTGCAAAGGCTAACACTTCCGAGGCGAGAAGGGGGTAGGGGTCTCATCGACATATTAAACCTACATAATAAACAGATATCAAATCTACGATCTTATTTCTTTAATTCATTGGCCCTTATACACAAAGCAATAATCCAAAACGACCGGAAATATACACCACTTAACCTTTTCGATAGCACTCCACAGAGAAATGAAATACAAACAGACAAACAGACGAAATTTAAAAATTTAATGACTGGTCCCGAAAGTCTCTCCACGGTAGGCATTATCACGATTTGAGCCAAACTCACGTCGACAAACGCGCGTCGAACGACTGGCTCAACCGTGGTCAACTGTTCCCGGAGACTGAGGGCTTCATGGTAGCTATCCAAGACCAGATCATAGAGACACGTAATTTTAGAAAATACATCATGAAAATCCCGAATACCGTTGATACGTGCCGCCGATGCAACGGCGGCTCCGAAACAATACAACATATAACCGGTTCTTGCAAAGCAATAGTACAAACTGATTACAAACACCGTCATGACCAAGTTGCCAACATCATCCACCAGAAACTTGCATTAAAATACAAACTGATCACACCGCCATCTACACCATACTACAAATACACTGCAGCTACTGTGCTTGAAAATACTACACACAAATTATACTTTGACCGTGCTATTTTGACCGATCGTACAGTTCACTATAATCGACCAGATATCACTCTTTTAGATAAACTCAACAAAACAGCAATTATAATAGATATAGCAGTGCCAAATACACACAACTTGCAAACCACAATATCAGAAAAACTTAATAAATATATTCAACTTAAGGATGAGATTACACGAATGTGGAAACTGGAAAAGGTTATAATAGTCCCTATTGTTATTTCTACTACTGGTGTGATACCAAAATCTTTAAGTCTGTCGTTAAAAGCTTTAGACCTACCCGAATTAACGTATGTAAATCTACAGAAAGCTGTGATATTAAATACCTGCAGGATTGTTCGTAAGTTCTTACAAAATGAATCTTAGTCTTATAGAGGTTATGTCTACTTGGCTTAGGCTCGTGACACTAAACTAACCTCATCGGCAGCAATGCTTGAAGAAAAAATAAATAAACATGAAAAATAATAATATAAGTATAAAAAAAAATATTAGATATAACTTATGATTATATTTTATTTTTATACTTACGAGAGCTTACGAGTGGTAGAGTCTAGCTGTAGGCTCTGTCTGCAGCGATTACTGGGCTGACTCGACCGGTGAAATACCACCGTCGCACAGAAAACCGACGTGAAGTAGGGACGATGTTCCTGCGTTTCATGCGGTGAGTGCGGTATCCGGTGCCCAATTTTCTCAAAGGTCAGCAACACACCCCCAACACCCACAGTGCTGAGGGTAGTCATGGGCGGCGGTGATCACTTACCATCAGGTGACCCGCATGCTCGTTTGCTCCCTATATCATAAAAAAACCACCTCCAAACAGTATTTGTTTCAAAGCACATGTAGTTATAATATTAATCTATAGAATTAGGTGAAAACTTATCGCTGTTACACGACACGGCCTTGAAAGATAGTAAAAGTAGGTAGGTATAGAACCTTTCAAATACATTTCGAAGTGTAACGAATGGAAGAAATAAGGTCCCGGTTCCCACACCCAGGATGCCCTTAAACCTGAATTATTCATGAAGTTTGTAATATTTGTTCAGTGAGTAGCCGATGATAGAGATTCATCGTTTTATTTGCTGAAACTTTTATCTGATCAAAGGATGCCCAAATAGATAGTGGTTTTCAGTTTTCATTATAACGGAGACATTTTATCATAGTTTCGCAATATTTAACAGAAGATAGTTCTAATCCAATGAGATATTAAAACATTTAATAAATCTAGAAAACCTGGATTAAGCTGCGTCATTAAGCTGCAATACTATACTTAATGCAGAGGATTAGGTGGTGTACAATAACTGAGCAACAGTTGGCAGAAAGCCTTTGAGGTCAAATGTCTGGTTTAAGTTAAACGTATAGAGATAATCCCGCTGTAAGGAGATTAGCGTCCGAAACACTAATGAGCTGATAAGCTGCTAAGTTATAGCCGTAATTAATTATATCCTATATATCAGCATAGAATAGTCCGATAGCCTTCAAGTACTATTGAAGTGCTATTGATACGTCTTTGCTCAATTTGGTTTGCTTTGAGCTTAAGTGAATAATAAGAAACTGTTTAGGTTAGTAACAAATATTCAAGTGTTTAGGTAAAAAGTGATTACAAAAAAACTTGGAAGACCGTTTCATTTTCACATTCTTCATTCTTTTAAATGTGGAACAAAATTATAAGTAGGTAGATAAGTAAAGACACAGTTTATCCTCACCTGTCCATATAAACGTCCATTATCTTTGTTCTTATCACAAGTGCATTTTAAACTTCAGCACCTACGAGTAAAGTAACTGAGTTTCATATGTTGTCATTTAAGTTGCAAGTCACGATACCTTGCTGGTTAAGTCTCAAAGCTGGTAAGTTTGTATTGCGCGCGTGTGTACCGGCACTGCGGCCTCCTAAACGAGGCGTAAATATAACTTGGGAACTTAGAATAGGTCCCGCACCCGACAAAGTGCAGTTTATGTTTGTCAAAATGTAAGTTTGGTTAGGTTCGTTTGAATAAACGTTGTTAATTTTATATGCTTTGGTTATTTCTGCTTGAATTTATCGCACGAGAATCAGTTTCTTCAACGTTTGGTTTATAGAGGTAGTATTTATCGTTTGTTGTCATTACAGCAAACAATATTTTGATAACAGAAAGACAATCCAAAATTGATAAATACAACTTATTCACTTTTTTTAATCTAGTGCTAGATTTTGCGGTTTGGCATAAGTTCTGTAGTTGGTAGTTATTTATTTCCAGTTACAGGAACCAAGATTTAATTTTTTGCATTTTACTTCTCGGGAATATTATTCTAGTTTATGTGCTTCAGCTATAATACATTTGTAGGGACCTAGGCTATTAAATACTAGTGGCCACCCGCGACTTCGTTTGCGTGGAAGTCGGTTTTCCGTGGGAATGAGAAGTTTTCCCGCGGTAAAAAGTACCTGATATAACTTTGGTGTTTCTAAACCGATTTCTATGATTATTTTTTATAAAATAGTTAATAATGTTAACATTTTTAATTAGGGATGACTGAGAGTGCTATAAACGTAAGGGTAGACAAATATAATAAGACTGCTTGCTATCGAGAGTTACACGTGTTATTGTGAGTCAACCATAAAAGATAGACATATGCTGTCATGGGATATTTTTTATATAATTTTAATTTATTTGTCATACATGGTTTCTGTGTAGCTTTAACCATAAAGGTTGCACACGCGACGGAAGCTTAAAAAATGGAGTATCTTCTCCCGTTTTCCCAACATTTCCCTTCACTGCTCTGCTCCTATTGATTGTAGCGAGATGGAAAGTATAGGTAACCAGCTCAGGAGTATGAAAAATAATTGTACAAAGTTTCGTTAAAATCCGTCGAGTAGTTTTTGTTTCTATAACAGTTATACAGACAGACAGACAGACAAAAATTTAACTGATTTAATTTTTGGCATTAGTATCGATTCCTAATCACCCCCTGATAGTTATTTTGGAAATATATTTCATGTACAGAATTGACCTCTCTACAGATTTATTATAAGTATAGATTCTTTACCAACGATAAAACATAAAACAAATCAGGATTAATTATGCATAAGCCCTTAAGGTAAATAATAGTTCGCTTTGATTCATATCGTAGTTATAATTATAAAAGGATTGAGTGGCAATTAATTAGTCTGTGAAGCGGCGCTCAGGGAGAAACTAAACGCGGGCGAGCGATTGGTTTCACGTGGTGCCGACCGAGCCGCCTGTAAAGAATTGGACACAATGGAAATCAAACGTTCAATAAAAAAATCTAACGAATGTAATTAGGTAGTTTACCGAGGCGTCACTGGAAATTAAACGGTGCAATTTTTTATGGGTTAAGGGTTTTTTAAATCAGTCAGGTGTTTCGAGACATAACCTGAACATCTAAACACACAAGCTTTACCTCTTTATAATCCCATATTTAAAACTGTAAAAGTGTGATATTATCTATATAATAATATGTAAATATAAATGTGGTATTTTGTAGACCGCATTTATGGTAGAAAAACAGAACGTGGGTTAAAAATTGCGTTTCTTAAATTGGATCAAACCCGGTTTCATCCGATTAACGTAGGGGTTTTAACGTCGTTGGCCGATAATAAATAGAGCTCAAAATATTGGAAAATAACCAACAAAAAATTTTGTCAAGAGGTTTCGCAATTTTTTCAATAATTTTCACATGAACTTTGGTAAATATTATACAATATATTCGACGAATAAGTAGTATGATCTCGTTGCACATGGAATATATATATGAAGTGAGAATGAAAACAACTTATAAGTTATAGGTATAATTTACCAGACAATTGAGAAGTCTGCTCGAAATGTCCAGACTGGTATGTTGTAGTAAACCCTATAAACTGTTACAGTCAAACCACTCATGACCCAATACAAATAAGCCTCAATATCGAACAACAAGTTCGTAGCTCAAATATTGATAAACCACCGGTATGAATGTCAATAACTTAATGCTTTGTAATCCCTTACACAGCAGTGCTAACAAACCTGATGGTTGATTGACACGCCTAGTTATACGAACACCATCAAACCATTTATTTGCTTCTATTATCTTGTGCACAACTCTATTATAAGAATAAGCAGAATGCTTCCGACTGCTAAATAATAGCGTTAAAAAAAACCGCTCTTATAAATGAGTTAATTATTATACGTTTTATTTTCACAGATGGCGCTGATATCATAAGTATGAAACATTAAACATACCTATCTGATATGGCTATCACCACCACCACTGACATGCATCAATGAGAGTGCAAGATTATTATTTTATTGAAAACGTTAACGCCTCAGTTACCACCACGTCATCAATTAACATAAAAAACTGGTTTAATTGCATAAAAACTTTTTTTATCCAACGTTGGCTTGTTATTACTTAAGCAAATTTTTGCTTGCGATGTTTTTGATGCATAAAGCGCACGCATCATAGAGATGAACTTATAGATTCAGGCATATATATCCCACTTAAAAGCATCTGAGTATTTTCATAAACATAATAAAATAAAATAACCTTCATTATAAGTTTAACCCTAAATTCAAAGCTATCTTAATGAGTTCAATGTTGTGTTTCGGGTGGACACAGCCTTACGTCTCCGGGCCGGTGGTGGCGCCCCCCTCTAATTGGATTAGTTTTGCAAAAGTTCGCATCTGACTGCCGGATTCTTTCTACTTTAATATCTTTCAATAGTTTCCCCTTTGGGCACAGAAGGAGCCGGGATGCACTATAAAATGTCTAACCTGAGGAGACGTGAAATTAAAAGACTTTTTTAATTAATAAGAAAAATTGATACTTATAAACGGAAAAATTCATAATTGAAGCTTGTATATGTTACGGCTAATACCCGAAGTGCGGCTACACCTAGTTTTAGCCGGTTAGAAACATCAATAGGTTAGGTTAGTTAGGTTACTTTTTTAATACCACCCAGTCCGTCGACTCATGATTCAAGCCAGTTTTTATATACATAGGTATATTTTTTTTTACTGTTTTCCATATTAAAAACACTTCTAACCGGCTAAAACTAGGTGTAACCGCACTTCGGGTATTATCCGTAACATATATACTAGGTCTTTCTATACCGGACTTCCAGATTCATCAAATATTACCAAATTAAATGATATTAAAACTTTACTTTACTTAATTAATTTAAAAAAAACGAGTAAACTGGTCAGATCAAATCTTATATACCTGCAATGTTCCAAACTTAAGTTCTTTCAAAATACGAACATAAACATTACATATTATAGTTGTAAAAATATATCATTAAAAGTTAACATTTCCATTTCCAGCTACTTTAACTATTTATTAGATAAGTTCTTAAAATTATGTTAAAATATTAACGTTTTACTAAACCCGTTTTAATACGTAGTAAAACGCTTTGACACAGAGCTTTTATAGGATGCCGTTACAATAATTAACATTTAATATCCTGGCGTCTTTTCTCTTCATTATTTTAAAATATATTAAACTCCTTCGACTATCTATCCACCCCGCGGTAATCTATGATAATGCGTATCTTAAAAGAGAATTAGATATTTTCTTTGCCGGCACCGCAAAATATCCCAGTTTTAAATGAAAAGTTAAAAACCTGTATAATATTCCTCATAGGTAATTTGTTTTGTATTATACTGTAGACTAGATTCGCAGCTCTCTGTCTCTCATATTACCAAACTTTGTCGCCTGATAAGATTTAATTATAAACATCAGACATTTATAATATTGATAGGAAGTTTAGCGCACTTTTGTGATAATCTTATGCAAGCTGTATTCCAAACGAATTGTGATTTACACGAATGTCACTTTTAAATAAGGAACACCATGTCCAAACTTCTGGAAAGTGTTGCCAGAACCGCCGTTTTTATGCAAAATTCCACGTGAAATTTTCCCTTTATCTGCAAATTGTGAAAGTTGGACAAAAGACGGCGAGCGCCACGATTGAGATAAAGGGAGGCGAATTACGGGGACAGTTAATGTCGGCCGTAAACCAACTTGACTGACGAATATCAACTTGTAACGAGCCCCGGACAGACACCACGTTTATACTCATTTAAATTATCAATAGAACTTTGTCTTTACGTAGATGCTGCCGTGGATTTACTAAGGACAAGTCAAAAGCGTGAATTTTAATAAACTAACTGAAAAAGTTGCGTTGGCTGACCTCGTGAGTAAAATGTTTTCTATAAAAGGCTTATTCCAGAACACGTCTAATTAAGAAATAGTACTCAGACTTGACAGAAGTCTCACTCCTAAATATACCAATTCACTAAAAGCTTTACGGAGGATTGTTAGTATTTACACGGCTCCATGAAAATAAAAAAGGTTCAGCGACATTTCTTAGCTGAAATAAATTGGATTTAGCTGATTGCTACAGTTTACTACGAACTTTGCTGTGCCGTAGCGACAACTACGAGTATTTCCAAATGGCTACGTCGCTATATTCAAATTCATTGAAATTTCTTCGTCACTGCACATTTTATACTCGATGATAGAAGAATACTTAAAGAACATAGGCTATTCATCTATCTATACTAATATTATAAAGAGGAAAACTTTGTTTGGTTGTGTCGAATAGGCTCAAAAACTACTTTACCGATTTAAAAATTTCTTTCACCATTTGAAAGCTACATTACCCACGAGTAACATAGGCTATATTTTATTTTAGAAAAAATAGGGTTCTGTAAGATATTTGGGTTTTTCGGACACAGGGTGCAAAAAATCAACCAGAAAAGTTACTTATTTTGCGTAAGCTACCTTAAATATAAAAGATAGAACCATAAAATGTTCTAATTAATTGTACATCTTATAAATATCTACCGAAAAGTCCGGGACAGACTATACATATCTATGTCGAGTGGTGCACAACAACCATTTTTTTATTTAAATATCTTGTTTTTTTTTTGGACTACATTTAAACGCGTTTATTTTACTCATGCTATTAATCCTTATCAAAATAAATTATTTCATCACTAAGTACAGTTTATGTGGATAATTTTTAGTCTTTGAATGATTGAAATTGGACGTTTTATTTTGAAGTTATAGTGAAACTAGAGGCCGCCCGTGACTTCGTTCGCATGGAAACCCTTTATAACAACTTAATAATATTGTAAAGCGCCCTTATCATAGGCATATAGGTAGCTTCTGCAGTATAGGCTAACATGTCTTACACTTACAAGATATAGATAGGTATATAGGTACTGCAAAGGGCTTTTTTTGTAGTCTTCTTACTATCATCATCATCATTATCATTACATAGTATTAATCCAAGTCGCCAATTCTGACTAAGAAAAATACGATTATTTTACTGCGGGAAAGAGCCTCATTCCCACGGGAAAAACCATTTAGTTGCAGGTGAAACCGCAGGGCGGAAAGCTAGTATTCAATAAAAATAAATCAGATCTTTGAGGAAAATAATCATGTTTCATTTCTTACTTACTTCTTACTCCCGCAGTTGATAATTTTTAATTCTCTATTAGAAAAATCTTTAAATATATTGCAACCACAAACATTATTACCACATACTCTCTGCTTGTGAAAAGACTGCACAGCTACAGCTAACCTTGCAATTAAAATCACACACGAAACCACCTTCTATTGATCGAGTCCAACACCGCATCTCATCATGTACTCTATATACAATCTATATGTGTTGGTATGTCGGCGCGTGAGTGCAAGTGTTAAGTTTCCAGCAAACAGTGCATCGACTAAAAGCTTGTAACCTCGAGTCGAGGGCGCTTCATACGACCGTCGCCTCTATACAACACTATGCTATAACATGGCTATAACCCTAGCCATATTGCCTATATGCCTAGTGTTTAATACTAACCATATGAAACTATGTACTTATCTATCTATAAGATGAATTTTCTTTCCGTAAGTCTAATATTCTATAATAGTAAAAAATATGGTAACACGTAGTGTTTGTTTTGTATTTGTGTCGTTAGATCTGTCTGTTTCTGTCATTTTCATTATCAACCGTTGTCTATCATGGTTCAGTAAAATAACAAACTTGTGCCGGCTACAAAATCAATGAGAAATTGTCGTAGTGTCGTATCTATCTTAACCTAGTTTTAATACGTATACAAATTGCTCAAAACAATTTTAAAGTGATAGGCTCAAAATTACATAAAATTATATCTCATTTTTTTTGGGAAACCAACATAATAAATTCTACTGAATAAAATAAAAGACATGTGTTGTCAGTTTGCACCTACATCACCTGTAAATATTGGAGTATTTTCGGAGAACCATAATTTTATTTCCTCAAAATCTCTTTGTCACCGCTTGTCAATACAAAGAAGTACCTGCAACCTGGATTCGCACAATGCCGTAAGAACAAAATTGCCTATTCATGAATTATTCCAAAACGTAAAATGTGTGCGACATTCGTACATTCGGCGGGCGGCGATGTAACCAAATAAATTGGGAAAATGTTTTGAAATATAACACAGCCCTATTGACAGGCTTAAAATATGTTCCCTTTTTTCAGATCGTTTCAGCTGGCCGTTTTTTTGGTTGGTGTATTTCCTTGCAACCATACTAAACGGTTATCAACAGCCTATTATTTTATTTTATATTTATAGTTAGACAGTTTTTATCCTACTAATAAAAGAAATGTGAATTTTTGTGTATTTGGTTAAAGGTGCTCAACAAATATAAAGACATTAATTCATAAATAGCATATTTCTAACAACACCATAGTTTTTATTAATTTCTAACATTAATTAAAAACGGTATGAACTTGGATTGCACTCAGTTATTTATAACGATCGACTTTCCTTCGATCCAATTCATTACGAAGTCTACTACGCAAAGTTCAGAATAGTAAGTAAATATTACTACACCTTGTTTTACCGTTTTCTAAGAAGAAGCCAATTCTGACTGAGTCCCAGACAATCAGTTCTTGAAACACCCACAACGGACAAGACACGAAATAACTGTCAGTACAATAACAAGCTACCTGATTTATGAACACAATTACTAAGATCCTCTCGATACCAACCATTGTCTGATCTAAACGCAATTCACAGAATCATAAACATCTATGGAAACAATAGCAGCTAAAATAACTAACTCTTCATTAAAAAGCACCCTCTATAACTTTGGAAATTATATTGTGGGCGTAGCTTATCAAAATATTTAACAGGGCATTCAATTATTTTTAGAATTTCGTGCTTAAGAATGAAAGTAAATATAAACAACCATTATTTTCTAATTACAGCTTCTTAGACTTTTTACTTCAAAGACTTTATACTTCAAAGATATTTTTTTTGGTTTTACGTAATCATTACAACTCACTTTTTATGGATTATCTAAACTTATAATAAATCTGTAGAGAGGTCAATTCTGTATACAATGTATTTCCAAAATAACTATCAGGGGGTGATTAGGGATCGATACTGATGCCAAAAATGCAATCAGTAAAAAATTTGTCTGTCTGTCTGTCTGTCTGTATAACCTTTATAGAAACAAAAACTACTCGACGGGTTTCACCGAAACTTGGTACATTTAATGCTGTTTTTTCATACTTCTGAGCTGGTTATAGTATGCTTTTTATCAGGCTACAATCAATAGGAGTGGAGAAGTAAAGGGAAATGTTGGGAAAACGGGAGAAGTTACTTCATTTTTTAAGCTTTAGTCGCGTGTGCAACCTTAATCGTTAAAGCTACATAGAAATCATGTATGCGGGAAATGTTCTCCTTAAAATTATTTAAAAAAACATCCCATGACAGCATATGTCTATCTTTTATGGTTGACTCACAATAACACGTGTAACTCCCGATAGCTTAGCAGTTCGAAGCTTTCTGATTATATTTGTCTTCTCTTACGTTTATAACACTCTCAGTCATCCCTAATTAAAAAAAGTTAACTATTCCATAAAAAAGAATCATAGAAATCGGTATAGAAACACCAAAGTTATACATGAAATACGTTAATAATAAGCGATCGCGCGTGAATACTGAATCCTACTATAATTGTAAATGAAAGTATGGATGGATGTCTGTTACTCTTTCACGAAAAAACTACTGGACGGATTTGAATGAAACTTTACAGAATAACACATAGGGTACTTTTTAACGCGGGGAAACTTCTCATTCCCATGGGAAACGACTTCCACGCGGACGGAGTCGCGGGCGGCCACTAGTATAACCTATAAAAACTATTTTTTTGTAATCCAAACACGAAGAGACAAAACTATTTTTTCGACATCAGCTCATTTATTTCTTAATATTCCAGCTTAATTTCCAGAGTCAACACAATCTCGAAATTACAACAAGTACACTCACTCACGAAATATCGTTAATTACTGAGTAAAGCAGCAAATGTGAATTACTTAAAGTGAGTAATTTGAAGGAATTCCGAGTGAGTAAACATGAAAAGATCCTACATTAGCGAGTGTGAAATAAGATGTAAGCACCCATTTAGTTCGACGCTTAATTTCTGTGTACGGAGTGTAATAAATATTAGAACTTATATATACGTCATCATGTCCTATATTATGCTAAGAACCACTCTGTAAGTAGCATTGAGCTTAGTAACGTGACATTAAATAGCTCAATGATATATTTAGAGTTATAAAACCTAAGATGTCCCTAATTGTAAACGAGCAAAGGTTTACGAATACCTACTCAAATTGACCAGATACATTAAGGTAGCAATTATTGCCATTGGGAACGTTTATTTGGAATCAAAAACTCTTACTTGAAATATTTACACTCCTCTCAGTTTCTTAACGCTTTACAAGTCATAAACATAATAATAGCGTAATCCTTTATGAAAGCCAGCACGAAAAAAACACACTAAACTCACCTTATTTTTTGCGTTCTATTTTCACCTCGTCTCTCACCTAACAAAACCTCAGTTACATAAGTCAGCTTACCGTCTTCTTCACCAGGGATTACGTAAATAATAGCCGCATATAAAAAACTCTGACCCCTGCGCTTACATTTCTCCGTAAGGCTCGCAAATAACAAGAATACGTTGGAAATGTGTGGATTTATCTCTGCGAGTCACTTCACGGGTACCTGTGACGAGAAAATCTGATAGACGGAGAACTTATACATTATTTAACTAGTCGACGACGAGACGGGCAGCGAGAGAACGCCACTTCCGTACGTCTCTGTACTTGCACAAGATACCTTCTTATAAGTAGCTTTAACCTCTCTTCATATGTAGTAGTGATTTAAATGCATTGAAATTTGCAAGCTTCATCGTCGCTTCAGCTAAATAAAACACTTTAAGGGCCCTTAGTAACTGAAAACGGCAGAATAAGCCGTTTTCTATTAGCTGTTACTTACAAAATATATGATATTTCGCACTGATATTTCAAATATATAATAAAGAACGTAAATGTGATGGGAGGACTGTTTTAAAAACACGATTGGAATAATTTTGCTCGATAGAAAAAAATCCTGAAGTCACCTCTAAAATTTCATATAAATGCACATTAAGACGGTGTTTTACAATAATAAGTCTTATAAAATCGCAAACTGATAGATTTTCACCTTTTCTATGTCGTGACTGTTTTAGATTTCTGAGAAATTGAACATTTTATTAACTTTTTGATGATAAATGTGTTTCGCGGCCGTAGATTCTATAGGAACCGCGTTCCCCGACCCCCCCGCCTAAGGCGTAGAATCGTAGCGAAATCTGAATTTTCGCTGACCGCCTAACCCCCCTTAAAAGGAGCACAGAAGTTGCAGTGTACTAATTGTGAGTAATTTGTCGTGGGACAATTAAAACGCCGCAGATGGTGGCGCCCTCTCGCGACACCGCATCAAATACATTATTGCCAGCGTTCAAGCGACGGCTAAAAGTCGTAGACACAAGCACTCTTGACTCCATTTAATGTAAAGAAATTCGAATTTTATTTCGATGTGTTTTTGCGTGTCATTGTACATTTAAACAACTTTTATTCTGTTGTTTTTATTTGATTTGAACTATTTTAATCTCATGTACTTCATAACACATCACAACACATTCAAACTTATTCAATACTAAATACCGGTGTATAAATATAGATTAAACTAAGCCTTCGTTGATGTCCGTTTGTTCAAAAGATAACAAAGGCGCTCTTCCGGTATCCACAAAATAGGAGACTTCAATTAGACAGCCACGGGAGAATTCCTTTGAAGGATCACAATGGCATGTAACTATTTATATAACTTCCAAATACAGCTCTTATTTGATCTATCAACAGTCTGTTTAATTGTCTGAAGCACGAAAAGGGTTAGTAGGTTTATGTAAACTAAATAACCGCCCACAGTGTCGCCTACGTGTTTTTCCCTGACTAATCTTTATCCTTTATAATACGTACGAGTAGTAGAATATTCCGTTTAATTCTAAGTTCGGCCAGTTCTGTAATAAAAAGACTAATTCAAAAGTATTTGCGTTTTATAACGTCCTATTTATAATGGGACTAAATAATAACTGATTTAACATCAGTAACAACTCACCCGTAAGTTAATCCTATATTCACTCAAACTTCTAAACCAAAGAGATCAAACTACACAAAAATAACAACTTAAAAAATTTAAACAGCGTGACAAAACTAGTAGGTAGGTCACCGTCATTAGGCATTCTATGCAGTAAGTGTGAAACTCACGCGGCTGCAAAATAATACCGTGACACCAACCGAGATGAATAATTCAAGTTGCTGAATGCAGAGCGACCTGCCTTAACAGACCGCCGGTCCACGGTGAATATAATTACTTACTCCACCGCCAACACCACTTGTACCAACCGCAACAAAGAATATTATTACCTTTTATTGCCATGAAACACGAATTTAAACGCCTCAAATAACGCTGAACGACGCTTCTTATAAATATTTGCTCAAGATTTTTCTTTAAGCCGGAAGCTGAAAACCCAAAACAAAACCGACGTTATTTACCCTCAAATATCAAAATCTTGTAAAATTAATGTATTTCTTGGCACAGATTTAATTAAAAAATAATTTAGCACGTTTATTTGGCTCTGACGTTAAATAGAGGAGGTAATTAACGCTCGCAGGATTAACTGCCTTTGTCTAAACAATTATGATTTATGAAGTTAACTGTATCAGTAACACGATACAGAGGGTCACGAATAATTTTATTAAAGAATTATCTCAAAAAAGTATTCGCGAGTTTTCATTAAAATAATAAGAGAAAAACGTCTATACAAAAAAAAAATGCGTAGCATTAGTCTTTGCTACGAAAAATGTGCTACAGAACCGTAGCACCGGCTCGCGTAGTATTTTTTTACTAAATTTAACACTTTTATGATACAAACATAATCAAGCTGATTAAAGTTTACTTACCTCCGTTCACAATTGAAATTACGTAATTGAAATCAAAACAAGCCGGGGCGAGTTCCGTGACGGAGTTATTTCCAATATCAATATTTGAATTAGAGCCAGACGCAGCAGCAGGCTGTTTGTCTTGTGCACCAAAGCTCATAATGGCTTAAAAAGGGTTACAATTGTTCCCACCACGGGGAACTTCCTAGAAATATACTTGTCAACGCCCACCCCGTGTCGTGTATCGCCCCCTTTATAAACTTGAGCATTTGAAACTAATTTGTTGTGTGTTCTTCAACAATTTGACAAGAAAGGCTTTTATACAACTCTCGGAGGAAGTCAACTTGGTAATTGGGGATCGGGTTCCCTACACACAACGGTGGAAATCAATAGGGTTGCCGAACACAAACTCTAACGCAATCTGATACAAATATATGACTATTGGTTTTTATTCTGAGAAATGTGAAACATACAAAAGCTCAATTTGTTAACTTTTCAGATCAACGCGATTTTTCATTCTTGCCGAAACGTACTCTGTGATAATTAAAATCTTAAAAAATACTTTCAGTAGATCCTGTGTTACTAAATTGTAGTCATAGGATAAAGCAGGTAAATTCTTCCCGAAGAATGTCAAATTAGTTATAAATACATTTTCATCAAAGTTGCATAGGTTTACAACCTCGTAAATAAGGTACATTGTACTATATACGAAAAACTTTGACTAAATTTTCTGGCATAATTTATATGTACCTCAATGTGTAATAAAAAGGGAATTTTAAGTTACTATGATTTCTATTGATTAAATATTTTCACTACATTAGCACTGCGATATTGAAAGTTGAGAACACGATTGTAGTATGTAGTTACTTAAACACAACACTTACCCTCGATTTGAAACTAATAAAAACCAAAATAAATTCCATTCTATTTATTTATTAAACCTTTGGCTATCTGTTTGTACATCATACGCTACAAGTACATAAAAACATATAGTTATATCTACAGATTGTCTTCAAGTAGTTATATATCGAGTTACAACCTTAGTTCCAGAGTAATGGGTGAACTTGATGAGTGTGACAAAAAGGTATGTCATGACAACTTACAATTAAACCGTTTTATCAATCGTTAAACGATAGTTGATTAGAACCACATATTTAAAAAAAAAAAAAAGGAAATAAGTTGCTCTTGATATTATGGTTAAGTATCAACGTTTCATTTATTAGTCTGAAAGCAAAATGTAAAGTTGAAATTTTTAATTCAAAACATAAAAAAATTAATATTAAACTTTCACTCGCAAAATTTACATATAAGAATGAAAAAAAAATTACAGAAAGTTTACATATAAGAATGTGGGTATACAGTAGATAATTTTAAACAGTTGGTTAAATAAATATTGAATATGTACTTTGTGCTTCTGCATGTTATTCTATTACTTTTACAACAATTGCTCGAAACGGAATACACTTTCTAATATTCTAAGCTGGCGAAGATTTAGCTCCGTATAGCAAATTTTTAATTTTCTGCTAATTTTTTCTCATTTTTGCCAGACACGCAAAACACAAGAAGAACGATTGTACGACTTACACAATTAACTTGGCACGAACATAGGAACATGACTAGAATGAGTGAAGTAACGATCGCTAAATAGAGAGGGAAGACGTCTGTTCTGCGGGTCAATTACCGTATTTTATGCAGTGCTGCTTAGTTGCGTTTACGTCTTAATCTCTAAATCTGTTAACCGTAATGACACGAAAACCAAAGGATTCGCAAAGTTTTTAACGCTTAAACGTGACGTGTAGGTTTTCCTGTCATTACGGTAATACGGATTTAGAGGTTAAGACGTAAACGCAATTAAGCAGCACTGCATAAAATTACGGTAATTGACCCGCTGCAAGTTTGGCCGCACGAGCTGTCACGGAGCCTTCACTTAATAGTACTGTCATTACACACGGAAACCTTTCATATTTATAACATTACATAAGACAATTAGGTGCAAATACAATTATTTTGAGTGCTAAATTGGCGAACTTATTAAATTGAAATATATATAAATCGACACTGAAATTCAAGTATAAAAACTTCAGCTTTATAAACAAATATGTTTACCTAAGTTTCCGCGTGAACAACTGACACGGCTTACTTAACAATCATCTACTATACACAAAAATATCTCTATATTCTATGATCTTTGATTTAACATAACAGTTATGTACACACGTGTGAGTTTTTTTTATTTTTTTTGAGTTCCTCATTCCCGAATCACTTGTTTTGTACTTATTTCATATAAAAATAACGTACGTCCATATTATCACAATAGCTGCGCAGGTTTGCAGCCGACCTCGCCTACCTGAAACAATTTAAAATTGCTACTAAATATATATTTTTCAAATATAAACTTTCAAAATTTATAACGCAACATAAGATGGAAAAGAACATACATACGGGGTGTAAAAAGACTGCTTCCGAAAACAAAAACTGAGCATTGCTGGTGGGTTACTGGCTACGATTTTTAGCAAAAAAAAATTTTTTATCATCATACCTACACAAAAAAAAAAATTTTTTACATAATTGTACAACATTGCATTTATACTATCAGATTTTGCGATGATTTCAAATTTAATAGTGTTTTAATTTAATTTGCAATGTAAATAATAGCACCTGAACCGACAGTTGATGTGTGAGCGATGACTTCAAGCGCCGAATATGACTTTTCAATCTTTAATAACTTTTTTAAATTCAGTTTTCTGGGTATACTGTTAGTGAATTCAATTACTATTGAGGCTCAAGAATACATGGTTTCAGGCTTCGGAAGTGGTATTTTACACCCGTTATATCAATCAAGCAGACTTGAGCGTCTTTCCTTACCATTAACAAAAAGTTTCTATAATGTAAATCCGCCGACTAATGCAAATCTAAATGTAAATATTCACGTTATCAATCTATCACACTTAACAAATTACACAATAGCCAATTAAGGCCTAACCGCAGTTAACGTGAAAACATTAATTACACAAAATTATCGAATGCAAAATGTTATTTCCAACTGAACACGAAATCGTTAATTGCATTTGTTAAAGATCGCAATTATTACAATTAACATCAGTGTTTTTGCTCAATCATTTTAATTTTCTGCTTGTTTTCCGATTTCAGTGTTCAGTTACAATATAAACTGCGTTGTTTAAATTACGAATCAGCGCAGCATACTTATTCAGACCAAAATTAGCTTGTTTAACTGGAATCAAGTTCTGCTGTGTAATTTGATCGGTACAACAATTAATATGGCCAATTCAAACCAGTTTAATTAATGGTCGAGTCACGGTACCATCCTCAGAAATATACGACTTAAGACAAATCATAACTTTAACTAGATAAATGCATTATCATTATTAATTTTGGCATACCTCAAACAAATAAATAAAAAAGTTAGTTGAGATACCAACGAAGTGTTAAGCCAATGTTTTGTTTCGTCTGATCAAAGCTTAACTCTCGTATTTGAAATGACTTAATATATAAAAAACTTTGAATTTTACCGAAGTTTAACGTTAAGATTAAATCAAAATATAAAAGGAACTAGATATCCTGGACGTTTCATATCAACTTAAGTGGCATTATTGTTTATCTGTTTATATATAACAAGAAACCAACTGAACGAGTTTTATCCTTAATTATTGAATTACAGAAACTCTTGACACTAATAACTTTAAAATGGTATGATGTGATAAGGAATCAGTCTATTCAGTAATAGCTTATTAAACTACTTATAACATACCTAAAGTTGCTACGTAAGCAGTGAGTCATAGTCGCAGGGTGCGTGGTCGGCCGCGCGCAGGTGTCACCACAGCGCGCCGCCGGAGATGCTCGCCACCTCCATCTGCTCGCGCGCAGGCTCCGCGCCGCGCCCCCCGCGCCCGCCCCCGCGCCGCCCCCGCTCCACGCGCGCCCCCACCAACACCACCACCGCCACCAACACCAACACACACACCACCACCACTCCCACGTACTCCGACGAGCCAACGGACGTCAACCGAGAAGCCTCGCCTCGATCACTCACGCTGACGTTGTCGTCGTTCCTCAAAAATGAAACGTTGCGTTTCATAGTAGCGTTGAATTTGCTTAGCATATTCACTGGCGTGTTCAAACGACTCCCAGATTTATTTAACCGTACGCCATCAAGCTCCTTGGAATCACGAGCACCCGCCCACGAGGAATGCGACTCTATGTCTAAGTATTTATGGTCGATATTCTGCTGATCATTTTGAACTTTATTTTGATCTAAAAGTTTGGATGATACTTTCGTCTTATAAACAAAAGTTTCATTAAAGTAGTCATTAATTAAAATCTTATTTTCATTTCTCGCTTGAAAGTAATTTTCAGGTGCGCTCTTTTTTATGTCTTCCTTTTTCATTTTCAGTTCGGCTATATTATTTTTAGTGTCGTAATTAAAGTTCGCACGCTTGGATGCCTTCTCTGTTTTATTACTAAGATAGCCGTAGTAGCGGAGCAGCTTGTTTATCATTTCCGTGCTATACAAATTAACAGGCGGGAGGCTTTCACTAATAGTGAAGGTCTCCGGGAACGTGCAGTTGTATTTAACGATGTCCGGCTTAGCCTCCGACGTCGAGTAGTAACAGGTTTCGGAATTTGACGCGCTTTGGTTTCCGTTCATCCAGTCCTTTAGCCAGAGCTCGGCGGAGCAGTTGATGTTGTTTCCGTGCAGTCGAAGGGTTTTGAGTTGTCCAAGGTAGAAGAGGAGGTCGTCGCGGATGTGCGTGAGGTTGTTGGTCCTCAGGTCGAGGTACTGCAGGTGGGAGAAGGCGGCGAGCGCGGCGGAGTCGGCGAGCAGCAGCCGCGCGAGCCCGGGGCTGGCCTGCAGGTGCAGCATCTGCACAGACTCCGGCGCAGACATCGGGAACGAACCCTGTGCGTCAGCGGTCTCCAGCGACAAGTTCAGAGAACACAGACGCAGGTCTCTCAGCGACAATGGGCCCTCGAAAGTACTCGTCGATAAAGTTTGGATCGGGTTGTTTGACAAATCCAACATTTCTAATGATAACAAATCATCAAATACGTGGTCTTCAATAAATTGAATTTCGTTATTCTGTAGGAGTAATATACGCAAATTGGGTAGATTTTTGAAGTCCGGCCTCGAGAGATTTTTCAACATGTTGCTGTTGATTGAGAGATATTTCAATTCGTCCGGCATCGATTTTGGCACGGTAGTAAGTTGGTTTCTGTTCAAATTCAGAAACAATAACATTTCCAATCTTCCAAGTGAGTCATCTTCGACTAGGGTTATGTTGTTATTTGAAAAGTCGAGTGATTGAAGAAGAGGGTAGCTATCGAGATCTCCGCATCTGATGGACGATATTCTGTTGCCGATGAGTGATAAAAATCGCACGGAGTGTGTGAAAGCCTCCGGTACTTGATGCAGGCCGGTTCGAGAAGCATCGATCTGCTGCAGCCTGCGACCCGTGCCCACCAGCAGCTGTGTATCCAGCTGAGTGATTCCCAGGTGTGGGTTGTCCGTTAACAACAATCGAGCCAAATTCGGCAACAACTGCAATGCCCCCGGCGCCAATTTGCGTAAATTGTTATGCGATACATCTAAATGTTGAAGCAACCAATTATTGAAATAGTTTTCATGTATAAACTCGATGTTATTCCTGCTTAAATTTAAATGTTGGAGATTCTTCAGCGGCGTAAAAACATTCGTTAAGACGCTTAATTTATTCTCGGATAAATCCAAAGTTTCCAATTTAGTTAATCCGGTGAAACTGTCTTCAAATATGCTAATGATTTCATTTTTACTTAAAATAAGTTTTCTTAAATTGGTGAAGTTTGTGAAAAGACCTTTCGTAACATACTGTAATTTGTTTAAAGAGAAATCAATTTCTTTTAAGTTATTATTTTTTAGTTTGATTTTCGTAAAACTTGTGTTTCGTAACGTAAACGAGTAGGTATTTAGAAACGAGACGTCTAGTTCGATGCTGCTTACATTGCAATTTCCAAAACGAGCTATAACTTTCGTAACAGTTCTATTAGCATACTGTTCAGTTAGATTTAGTGCACTATTATGATTACAACACATCCATAATTCGTACGATTTATTATTCTCTTCTATCGTTAAATTGTAGGAACATTTTTGGCACGTCGTAATATCACTGCTGCAATCGCACGTTTCCAAGCAAACGGAAGTGAGATTCGCGACCTGCCACAACGATAACATTAAAATTAGGCAATGTTTTAGCAACGGAGCCATCCTCGACATGTTTAGGCCGAGTGTTGGCTGGGTCGTGGTATCACGTGCGGGCACTTCACTGAGTCCGTGTCTCCGAGGGCGGGCATGGTGCACTAGGTGGGGTCTGCGGCGAGTCGGCTCGGCATGCCGCACGTGGTCGGGCTGCGGACTGCGACGACCGGCGGCGGCGACGGCGCCAGTGGGTCTGTGCCGCTGCCCCGCGCGCCGGCGCCCTGCAGCCTCCGACACAACCTCATTTTTATATACTCAACTGACTTCCACACCGCCACTATTTATGTCATACTCGGAGCATCCTAATACGTTATTTTGAAGACGCAAGTATTTGTAAATGTGCGCTATATATTTTCGGTCGGTCTAGCAAGATTGCTCCCTGCAGAGAGCTCGCAGTGGGGCACTATGATTTAAACGACTTCTTATTAACTTACGCAGTTTGCTATTAGTTTTGTTCTAAGTTATGGACACTAACTTATGAACTTCGTCGCCGATATTATGTGAGGTTTTTATCAGTTAAAGTTGCTTAAGTAATTTTATCCGATATTTTGATATAATTGCAGTGTAAGGAAATCCAAAAAGGTAGAAAAGTAATAATGGCCTTTGAAATCTTCTCAATTGCTTCCTTCATCGATCCAATGAATCGTACGAGGCACACGAGAATTAGAGAAAGTATCCACTCAACCCTTTATTTTGTTTCTTTTGGAGCGTCTTCAGAACCGTTCGAGAAGCGTTTCCATGAATCACCCCCGTAAGGTTTTCGAAGGGTCTTTATTGCGATGCTTAATTTGGGTTATTTGAACTTCCACGACCCTTCCGCGAGAATTTAGGATGCGAGACGTCACAAACCGAAGATAAGAAAGCTTTTATAGAATGAATATCGATGGAGATACGAGTCCGCCTTTTTAAGGAGTTTTCTGTATAACAAAACTGATTTTTGAAATATGAAAAGTATTTTTAGTATGCCAATATCATTTTTTTATCGTTTAACTACTCCAAATAAATGTCATATGTTACATCTTACGTATGTCCAACTAAGCCCAACACAATTTTCTACCCTACAATTACCCATTTAACCGCAGATTAAGAAAGCCTCGTTAGCATGCAACAAGTCCAGCATTGCTACATTCGCCGCCCCGTAGATCCGAGGTTTTTGCTAACAATGCAGGCAACAATCACAGCTGCGACCGGCCAGCAGCTAGTCGCTTCATTAGTCGCTAAACAGCTGCAACTCGGCTGCGTCAGCTGGGATAGGGTCGCCATGATAACTTAGAATATGTTGGACGAATTGCTTGGTGTTTTATGCAATCAGCGGTGCAGTTGAGCTTTAAAGATGGCTTAATAATACCTTCTTAAGGAAATAAAAAAGTAAGTTTACCTTTATTCTGAACACAGTATAAAGAGACGAATCAAGCAAAACCCAGTTTTATTTAAAGATGTCTTTTTTAATCAACTTTTAAAAAAAAAATGATTACAGAAAGCTAAAGTCCTATTAAAAAGACCCAAACTATGCAAATACATACATATAAAAATGTGATCATTAGCAGTGTCAGTACAATGCTAGGGAAGGGTCAGACCGATGTTGCTATCCATTGAGATCCGTCAGCATGGCGGCCCCACGGCCAGCCCTCGTTATACTAATAGCACCGATTTCAAGGCAGTTCCAACTCCCGTAATGACCTAATACCTCCGATGGAGCTTCCTTTATTTATTTTGCAGTAAATGGATGTTGTATCGAGTATCAAATAAAAGGGAAACACTACTCGGGTTCGCTTTTAGTTGACCGGGCTTTTAAAGTTTTTGGCAGGTTAAACTAATTAAACTTGGTAATGGTTTACTGAAGCTCAGTAGGTAGAAATTGGTTTTCGATTATAAGGACTGCGATCGATTGACACTGGTGCGTACCTCATTTTAATGCCCACTATCATAACGCACCAACTTGCAGTAAGCATTTGAACAAAAACTATGTTTTTTAATAAATAATTACACTTTGGCAAGTTAGTGGATTCTGGTTTATCTCGTCTCTTGAAATTTTGTGCTAATCTAGTGTAGGTATTTTACTTTAATTCCTATGGTATTGTGCGCTGACTTTCATACACACATGTCTTTATATACGCGTAAGCATACTTGCAACATCAAGGTCAGCTACCTCGTTTGTAATGTAAACTCAGCAGACCGACCCAAATAATTCTTTAAAGTCGGTTTCTAAATTAATCCACTCCATTAGTCGTATTCAAGGTACTAAACACGGAGGCCGTAGCCTCAAGCCCACAATCGGTTATGTACATATTGCTTTATATCTACCTCTTTGGCGAACCACGAAACCCGACATTCGCAGCCTATGATTTATCTCAACCCAGGGTCACTTTAATAAATGTATTCGGGTAAGGTATGCTCCCGAAGCTCCCTCACATCTATTGCAGGCCTATACCTACAATAAATACACACAAGATTTATCTTCGGTATGTTTATCTGGAGAGATATCTGCCGTCGCGTGTGATGAATAAGAGATGCATATCTCAGATTTAATAAACGGACGACGTGCACAACAATGACAAACGTGTTTCTATACTATAACAACATTATGTTTATCTAATTAATCACTTAGGCATGAGCATAGTTTATGCTATAGGTAGGTTTACTCATTTTAACAGAAAGAACACAAAAAAGGTCTCCACGGTCTACAATCTATAGAAAATACGGGCTGTAAAAAATAATAAACGAAATCATGCAAAAAATAAGATTTTCTGCTTTTATTTATTTATGAGCAAAATAACTTAAATGTATCTGGAAAGATTTAAAATAACTAAATTTACTCCGTAGGAATTAATTCTGAACCTAAAAATTGTTCGTAACAGGGTTTTAAAATAATACCTCAAGGTGACATCCCATTCGGATTTTTCCAATTAAAGGACTTTCAAGTCCTTTTTTGGACCTTTTTAATTTCAGACCGCATGATTACTTCGCAATTGTGCCCTATATACACGGTTACAGCTTATCATCTCAATAATTTCTTTTCGTTGCATAGTTAATTGTTTTTTTCTGTCTTCATTCAAAAATACATTCTTAAAATACGACCCAACTCGAAGCATCATTTCGCTGAAAAGGACACTTCAAAAAAGTCAAAAATTACAAATCCCAGAACACCTAAATCAGTTTACGCGTTGTTAATCGTAATGTCCAGTTAGTCCCAAGCCTGGTATCTGGCGAATGGCGGTTGCTCCTTTGCAACCCTATTGCCTTGTAATAAGGGCCATAAACGCTAAACTTTATTGCAGCAAGTAAACGACGACTCTCATTAACCTTTTGTAGGGCTGCCACGAAAAATTAGACGCCATTTGTTTCAGACATAATTTTGTATTAAAGAAGGAATGTTAGAAAAGTATTGGTCAATTTTGGGCGGCTTGTTATTTAAAACTTTGCGTTTCTTTCGTGGTCTGTTTTTTATTCGTAGACTGTTAGATTTTTAAGATTTTAATATTTAAATGAAAATGCAAATTTATTGACAAGTTGGTAGATTATTTAAATTATAATGAGATACAAAATATTATGTGAATAGAATCACAATTTAACAAAATAACTAAAGGCAACCCTACTTTTGTTTTCATTTCTTTGTGTCAATGACACTCGTGTTTTTCACACAATTAATGAATGAACGTTGGGAGTTGGGAACAATACTTCGGATTTTAATTTTAGGTACCCTTATTTAAAAGCCCTTTTATATAAAAAGATCTAGAAGGACACGTCTCGCTCATTGATATTTTTGTAAAATGCAAAAATCCTTCTTTTCGCTTACTAAGTACATAAATCAGATTCTGGACTACACAGTCTTCAAAGTAAAAACGTAGTCGACCCAAGCAGGCGATGCTTTATATCCTGTCACTGTCACCGCTCGGGTTTGACAGCGATAAATTATTCAACAACAGATTGAATCGCAATCAAAATGGCGGCGGGAAATCTTTTTTAATTCTACCCTTTTAACTCCACTGTGAAGAGTGGTTGCATGAATTATTGTTTTGTAAATTTTGTTTCCATCTGAACTTGAGGAAACTGTTTTCACTTAATGCGATGTCTATTGAATTACGTGTTGTATTTACCGTCACAGAAACTTGAGACAGTGGGGTTGCAAGTATGTAGATGGAATACGGAATAGGCGAATGGAATTAATTGATACCTACACAGAGATACATTCCTTTGTAGAGGCATCTCACGTCAAATTAATAGTGCGTGACGTCACACGTCGCTGTGTCACGTAGCGTTATATTGAAGACAGGTTGCGAATGAAATGAAACTGACAATATTGGCATAAATAGCGTGTATTTCTGACCTAACTAATAATGAAAGTTATTATCCAACTTTGAGGAATGGAGATATGAGCTAACTTCTTTTAGTATTTTAAGACTGCTTTAAATATATTACTTTTCTGAAGTTGCAAATTTAATGTATTTGAAAACAGTCATTTATGAGTTCTACGATTTTACAGATGTCTGAGAAAGAAGTTATTGGACTGTAATAACGTCCACATTGTATCAAAAGTACAAACTTAATGAGACTCTCAAAACATTTTAAGTAAAATCATAAAACCTCAAAGAAAACCCTCCTCATTTTAGTTAAAAACATTGCCCTCTTTGACTCAGCAAAAGCGCTGGCAACATCTGAGGGTCGTCTTTCTTCAAGCGCCATAAAAAAACTTAAGCACAATAAAACAAGAAAGAACTATCTCACACTTTTCATTACACGACACAAACAAAGTAGGGGCTGACACTATTAAAGGCATCGTAAAGCTTTACTATTTTGTACGTTTTAATTTTTTTCAGCGCTGAAGATAGCAGTTACGACGTAAAAATGAAATATTAAGAGTGAAGTTCACCCCTAGCTCGCAAGAATTTAATGCAAATTGTTAGAAAGTCGTTTAGGACTAACATTGTGCTGTGCACAGTCAATAATAATGATCTATCGCCATATCAAATATATTATTGATGTTCTTTTTCTTACTGAGTTCTATTGAACCTAAATCGGACGACTAAGGAATTCATTTAGTATCTATTAAAGAGCCAATGTAGCAAAATTCTTAAAATAATAATGAAAATCAGATGGCTTTTCCATCTAAGTAGAAAAATTTTTTGTAAAAAAACAACACGCTAAGTTTAAATGTTTTTAAAATTAATATTCAAATACAATATAGTTAAGATTAGCGTATCGTAGAGCATTCCTACTGAAACCCTAAAGATGATCATTATATTTAAAAAAACGATGTCTGCTGATTACATAGCCAAATAAAAGTAAGTATCCAAAAACTTTATTTACAAAAAAAAACATTTTCTATTTTTTTGCAAGTATTGTATACCAAGGTTGCCTTATAGTAGTGTTTCTCAAACTAAGTTTATCAAGCGTCAGATTTACTTATTTACTACAAATAACGCCGAAAACTGAGTAAATCTCGGTACTTACATTAAACAAAATTTATACCGACGTGAGTTAATGGACTAAAAATACAGATATCACATAATATATGAGTACTCGAGTGCCATTATAACTTTTTTAAGTAGGTACTTAATATACCCATTAGGATATTCAATAACCACTTTATCAATAAATCCTTCCTTTTTATTTAGGCCGAAATAACTATTAATAAGTATAAGCAAGTACCATGCATAAGCATAAAATAAGCAAATTTTTTTTTTTCCTAAATATAAGTCTGAGGCCTCTTTCCTGAAAACATAGTGGCCGCCCGCGACTTCGTCCGCCTGAAAATCTTTAATCACAACGTAATAATTTGTAGGACTATTTAAGATAAACATTTCACATTACATACTTATGTGTAATTATGATGATGATACTGAATTGCGGTAAAGCCTTTAAACACAGTGTTTAAACGAGGTATAAGAATCGTTTAAATACCTAATAAATTGCCCAGTGTTAAACCAACTAGAATAGAACAGTTGCAAAGTAGATGCTTATAAAATTTTAGTTGTTTTTGTCTAAAGATACCTTAGTCAGAACTTAGGGAGAGCGGGGTAACTGAAATCACTACAATTTATAAATAAATAAATCTCCAGACTGATACACCAATTATGTAGCCCTAAAGTAAGTGCATTATGCACTTGTGTTATAGGTACCACATAATGGACAACCTAGTTACACCCAGACACGAGCCAATATCGAAAAACCATTTAACGAAATTGGCCCGACCCGGGGATCAAACCCGGCACCATCCGCTTAGCAGTCCGGTACCTATACTGGGTGTAAAAGAACTGCTTCCGAAAACAAAAACTGGGCATTGCTGGAGGGGTACTGGTTACGTTTTAAGCAAAAAAAAAATTTTTTATGATTACAAAAAAAAAAAAATACCAGATTTTCTAAAATTGCATTAATACTGTCAGATTTTGCGATGATTTCAAATTAAATAGGGTTTTAATTTAATTTGCAATGTAAATAATCGCACCTGAACCGACAGTTCATGTGTGAGCGATGATTTCAAGCGGCGAATATGACTTTTCAATCATTAATAACTTTTTTAAATTGAATTTTCTGGGTATGCTGTTAGTGAATTAAGTTACTATTGAGGCTCAAGAATACATGGTTTCTGGCTTCAGAAGTGGTCTTTTTACACCCGCTAAATACCGCTGCACCACAGAGGTCTACAAAACATGCGTGCATTCTGTTACAATATCAAGTGCTTACTGTTGGTTATTTTGTTAAGGCGTTTTGTTAAGATAGCTTTAACGTTACCAAAAACAACATTAAGTAAGTGACATAACTGCGCTTTATATTTTTTGCGTATTTTTTCAATAAACCTTCAGATTTCTTTGTTCGTAAAGCAAAATAACTAATTTATCTACCAACCAGACAAAATAACTGCAGAGTTGAAAGTTTAGTTCTACTTTCCAACATATTATTAACTAGTGGACGCCCGCGACTCCGTTCGCGTGGAAGTCGGTTTCCCGTGGGAATGAGAAGTTTTCCCGCGGTTAAAAGTACCCTATGTGTTACTCTGATGTATAACCTATATTACTGTAAAGTTTCATCAAAATCCGTCCAATAGTTTTTACGTGAAAGAGTAACAAACACCCATACATCCATACATACTCACAAACTTTCACGTTTATAATATTAGTAGGATATATTGCATGACGACTATTTCATATTTTTATGACTCCATAATTAAACGGCTTCAGGTAAAAAACAACAGCTCAAGAAAAAATAAAATATAAGGTTTAAAGTTTGAGAGATGACTTATCGCATACAAATGAAATTACTTGACGTCATTATAAATTAAATTATTTATAGTTATCATAAAGTTCATATATTTAATTTAATTGATCATCTAGTGTAAAACATTTACGCATATTATTATAACGTCCTTCTCTTCAGATTATTTATTTATCAGAGATATTAATTATGCCTCGTATCTATAATAAATTATGTATGTAGGTACAACCTTCTCAATTACAACATGAAAAACAAATTTCAATTTCGCTCGCTATAAATTTTAATACCAACAGTTAAATAAAACAGGGGCGCGTTGACCTTCGCGCGCCAGGTTCAAATCTCGTGTTCCCAGAAAAACTAATAAATATTCTGTTTTCTCATTTCCCCCTCGAGAAACAAAGAAAGAAACAAATGTATGTAAACGAAAATAATTGTAGCGGCGGGCTGAGTAAACAAAACGATAAATAAACTCAAACTGTTCATGCAATTTAGTAAATTAAGCATTATCATACCTACCAAGAAATTTGAATATGGTAAGGTTAAAGCTACTAGGAAGTTCTTTGTTTGACCATCAGTGGGCTAAATATAATGTGCAACTCTTACAGCCTTATTAAGCATGGTGAAAAAGGGTCCGCTATGTAGTTTCGAATGCCGTTAGTGCCACACACGCTGGTACGAATTTTTTCTCCGCTGCCTCATAGGTTCGAAAGCTGGACTCGAATAACGTAGTCGCCAACGACATTGTTTCGAAAAACGTTTTGACTGCCTCATATGCTCGAATGCTTGTAATTTCGACTAATTAAATACTAATGTTATAGTTCAGAGAGTCTATAGCCGCTCGTTATAGCGATTCGTAATCATCTTTTTAAATCAGCCATTACTTAGTATTTCTCTAAAAAATATTGATATTGGTACCTGGTAATGGATTCAAACTTACCATAAGTAAGTAGGCTTCCAATTCGCCTGCCACGTCAGTCTACAGCTCGCTCGTTTTGCGGTACATTGGGCACTACGATAGCGCAGCTGCTACAGCGCAGCCTCATAATTGACAGGCCTTAATAAATATTTCTAACACATGTCTCCTCAGATCGTCATTTGCTCCTCCACTGAGTCGTGAGTTTAAATTTTAAATAGACAATCTTGAGACGCATTCGAAATGCATAGGTTTTCCAGCACGATTATTCAGATTAGAGTTACTTCCAATTCTAATCGTTACTTTACATAGGTATGCATTACTTTAATTATGTATATTAGTAAATATAAAAAAGCATTAAATACCTAACTAAACGGCAAGACTCCAAATTCCAAAAAATCTATTTAATTATTGCCGAAACAGAAACAATCAGGATTATTATACATTAAGCCCCACATTTACCCGGCTCGGAAGTAACAATAATTAATTCTCTTAAATCAAAACAACGTCGCCGTAGTCTCGACCGTTCACTTTAAAATTTAATTGTGGAGGGTAGAACGGGAACAAATTGCCCGGGGACGTTTGGGAGCTTCGAATATTCCCGCCAATCCTCTAGGAACTCTGGCGGTAAGAAGTCCCTAATTAGCATTCAAATTTTGTAAATAAATAAGAACGATCCGTGATTTTACCCGCTGTTTGGTGTCGAGCCAATTTGAATTCTTCCCGAGTCTCGTAGCCAAGTTGTAACGTTTTTTATTATTTTATATACCTAAGCAGTTGCACGTTTCAATTCTTTTTGCGATTGCCTTTTAATTTTTATTGAATTAATTTACCTACTAATCTATGTACGTCGAATAACCAAATATTTTTAGTTTATAATGATGTTTAATATAGTCTTTACAAAATTTTAAAGTTGGTTCATGTACATATTTGAACATTGCTGTAAAAGTTTCCTACAAACATATAAATATTTTGCCACCTACATGCTATTATTAAAAGAGCTGTTAAAGGCTTTCCAAGTAATTGGATCCTACAAAGTAAGTATTCATACCACGCGAAAAATTCGATTTGGCACCTTTCCGGCCTGACCCTATCGTAATTAATAAGAGGAAAATGAGGAAATAAACGCCAAACATGGCCAAATTATTAATGGCTGACACATTTATCCCATAATTCCTCTTTCTTGTACAATAGGACAAAGACAAGTGAAATATGCTTTAAATTGAAAGGATTTGTTCGTAAGTTTGTATTAAATTTAGATTATCAATTGCAAAGAGTAGGTAAACATTGGTTTTCGCGGATTTCTCTTGAAGTTCTTGCTTATTTTTGGTAAATTAATATTTTTACTGCAAAATAAACTATTTTTTACATTTAATATAGGAAATTACATGAATTTCTATTTTTTTATTGAAATCGCGGAACTAACATGACAGTTATGAACCTTGAGTTAAGTAAATGAGCATCCTCATCCTGCTTATATTCATACATTAATTTTGTCATCTAGCTAGTTTTTCCTCGTTACAGGTATCCCAATAACCACATTTTTCTAAATTGCAGTACAAAAAACAAACTCTCCGTTCAATCAGGTCCCGAACAAGCGAGCCATTCCCTGCCCAATTCATTCATTCCACATTCAAAAACTTTTCCCTTCCCACAGTCGTGCCAACTTTTATTAGCATTGTGTTAAAACTGCTGTGGAGGCTATTCACAGCCGGAAAAAAGTGTTCCGAGTTTGAAATTAGTGTTAATAGTGCTAGTTTAGCAGGAACTGGGGGAAAGCTATGGGTTTTCTGAGGCTATGTTGCGGTAAAGGAAACAAAGTGTCTGTGTGATGTGTTCGGTCCATATGTCTTCATTTCAGCGACCATCAATTGCGATCGCGAGCCAGATTAATGGGGAACCGATTCCTCGGAACTAAAGCCTACGAACTAGAGTAGAGATAAATGACCGGCAAAGTTGTTTTGTTTTAAAACAAATGCGGTTAATAGTCGGTTAGGTCAATACATTACTGTCTGTTGTATTGGTCAGATGGCTGAGTAAAGTAGTTAAAGTATTGTTGATTTTCTTCAAATTAATATTCTATTGATTCGCTACCTAGAAAAAACATAATTTTTAGCGAGGATTTGCGCACCTGGCAAATGTAGTAGCAAATATTTCTAAAATTACTAATTTGCATCCCAGTTGTCTCCGTGAAGCGCCGTAAACCAACGCCGGAATTCTCTATCGTCTAACAAAGACATGGCAACACTTGGCACGTGCGATGTCGTGTATTAAATATGGCAACAAAGAGCATACCCTGTGATTTGCAAGTTAAGACAGCGTGTGCGGTATGAGGCAAGGCACTGCTTGCAAGATTTGCTGCCACAATCTTAGTACTTTCCTTTGTCTGCATTTAACAGAAGACAAATTACCAAGTACGGTGAAATTCGTTAAATAGTGCAATTCGCATACGATATCTACTAGGTACACCTATAGGTATTCTAAATATCATTTACCTACCAACGGAAAGAATTGAATTTGGCACCTACATAAGGTGTCTATAGATTGTTGAGGCTTGCCGTGAGTGCTAAAACTTTTAGAATAAAGTTAACAAAGTATTACGCAGATCAATGAACTTTCCGCTTCCGCTGACATCTTTACTACGAATAAACCTTAAGCTGTAACTCAATTTAAAGCATCCAGTGTGGGTGGAACTCGAAGCCTCCTAAGCATTATCTTAATCCCCGGGCCCACATGGGAGATTCATTTTAAAAACATAATCCCTGTTGGACCACACAAACCGTTAACGTTTTTAGGATTTTCCCCAGAGGTTTTAACTTTGTATATGGGGAGGTAGGTAGGTAGTTGGGACATAGTTTGTGAAGGAAGCCGGAGAGATATTGCCATTTGTATTATAGTCAAGGTAAGATTCCTTATAGGGGGAGGTCCCCGAGAATCGGACACTTAAGGAATAACAGAAATAAAAAAAAATGCACAATAGTCTAATTTATTTATTTCACTTTAAGAACTTATTAATTATATGCCTAATCAACACAGATAAATCACCAGTCTTAAATATTACTTTAAATGTAGTAAATATTGAGTGAAAGTTAACATAGCAAAAACGAGGTTCCGAATAAACTTTGGTCATAATCAGGAAAGTTTTTTATAGTATCACAGACCTTTAATTGTAGAACCTGCAAAAATCACAAATGTAGCTAACTGAGCCCTCTTCCACATCAATAGATAGCTTTATGGAAAAAAAATATCTTTGGGGGTATTCTAACGATCTCGGTTTGGGTTTACCCATGTTAAACCTTAAAAATAAAACACAAAAATAATAATGCCAAAAAACACTTGCTGTTAAACTGTCCGGTACTAGGGAACGTTGAGAGTGTCCGAACTTAGGGACCCTCAGGTATATATAGGTGTGTTCAAGAATCATGAAAAAGCTATGAATTATGTAAGATAAGAACAAAAGCAATAATAATTAAAAATAATGGATAGCATCCCACAGTTTAAATATTATTTACAGACCCCGAAAAATTACTTGAAACAAAATTTATACTAACCACAAAATTTGGACAACGCTTCCCGACGAACGAGTCAGCACTGACTATTGGCTCTCCTCCTCCACACTTCACTTGGGAGAAGCTATCTAACCGCAGCAAAGCAACAAATTGGCGCGCTTTTTCGTTCTGATTTTAATTATGTCCGGCTTTAGGACCCGTCCGGGCTTATTGGACATATGTATGTATTGTCCCATAAGCCCAGGCTTATGGAACATAAAATGCATATGTATGTATGCTCTTAGATACGACATGACATCTACCTGCTTATTTACTTTAAAATAAGCTAAAAATCAAATATTTATTTACCAAGCTTAAGGTAATGTAGGTAATAGTTAAAATAAGTATCTATGCAAAGGAGGTAGTTACCTATTCAGGCAGAGGAAGGAAAATGTATTAAGGATCTTTTTTCCTTTTTTATATGAATATGAGTTAAATTGAAACATATTCAGCAAAGCATTTTCTTGTAAAATGTCCGACATACCTATTAGTAAAAATTCTACCGAAAACACAAAATATTTCCCGTGTTGCAAAACTAGGACAAACAAACAGCAATGCCACGCTATTTGATGGCGGATATAGGCGAATATTATTTTTAATCCGGCAGATTGCAAGCGACAACTTTTCCAGGAACGAATTGACATGTTTTCTATTGAAACTGCAACTTTTCTGAGTTATTCACGTGGCAGAAACAACAAAGCATGTTTGGCGATGAAAAAATAAAGGTGAATAAATAATGCTGCCGGTGCCGGTTCAGAATTAAAAGTCTGTAAAACAAACATAAAATTAGCTTTTACGAAGACAAATACAGATATTAGTAAATTGAGAGTAACTCCTACTGTAGTAGTAGAGTAGTACCAAGGGTAGGTCCAAATTTAATAAGATAAAGAGTGTTTTGTTTACCACACATCAAGTAGAGATTGAGAGACACTATATTGGCAGGTAGTATGTTTTGAAGTATGTACCATGCAATTAGTCAGTGTTGCCAACCTTACTGTTTTAACAGTAGTTTTCCTGTTTTCACATCGATGTCCCTGTTTTCGGTTTCATTCCTAATTTTTACTGTTTTTCAATAAGCGTTCAACGCCACCTATTACACTATACAAATATTTTTTGAAAAGTTTTTTCTAGGAGGAAAATCGATTTTTGCAATCTACCAAAAAAAAAGTATGTGTAAGAAAAATATAAAACTTTCAGTTTCAATTGCGATCAGATAAACGTGTGCCCTCCAAGCACGACCACACAAACAATTTGAAGATAAATAATGGAACACCCACGCAAACAGAGGGTGACTGCGACTAAAACAAATAAAGCTTACCTTGTCATGAAAGATTATGTTCCCCCTCTATTAAGCTCTCACTTATTAATATGTACTAGAGATGTTCCTATGATGTGTAGGGTTAGTACGTAGGGATTCATTAATATCACTTAAAACTTCTTAATAAATCAATAAATCGTATGCTTGTCTGCCTACATACCACAATATCATTATTCATTTACTACCAAATACTTCAGAAAAAATTATCGCCGGATGACAAACTATAAACAAGCTCTGTAACAGACACATAACAAGTCCTAAAATATCGCAACATCGAAAATGTCCATTCATTTGCGAGCGCCTACTCAATATCGCGAGCAATAACTTCACGGTCCGTAGCGCGCGCAACTATTCCGGGGAAATGTTTAAACTTGCCGGGCGGAATTTGTTTACCCCATGTTAGCATAGCCAATTTAACAAGAAACCCTGCCATTCCTTCTTACAGTTCAATATATTGCCGGTAGAAGATCCATTTTTATTGGTCACCTATTATACCATAACTTTAACAGTAACGCCTCAAGCGGAAAGTTGAGTCATGAAAACAAGCACATTATAGTGTATTTATAGCTCAGTTAATATTTTTTATACGTATTCAAACAGATTTTATGTATAATTTTGTACCATACTATTTTTTTTTATGTTATCTTGGTTATTGTTGAAGAATCTAAAATAATCTAAATGAAAGCAAATGACTTTACTATTTATCTTCGGTCTAAAATTATGGATAGAAAAAATCAAAAACAACAATTAAATAAAACAGGTACATTTTATTGAAAAAAATATGTACACAGCAAAACAAATAAATAAATCTTATGTTGTATATTAGTCTATAAAACATTAATTTCATTGAAATAAAATACTATACATAAGTAACTAAAGTACGATTATGTACATAATACCATCTCACAGGGAAGTTCTAGATGACTATTAGTTAATTAATATAGTAAAAACAATATCCATTTAACATTTAAATACTATTTCGATATCTGGAGTCACATTTATATTATATTTTAAAACTTTTGTGGAATCTCTAAGATTAAAACACGTTAAGACAGCTAAATTATTCCACTATATCGGACATATCAAAGATCACTTTTATATAATTTTGCACATTGATATAATTATAATAATGATGATGATAACAATGGTTTGAATTTAACAATTACCTATCAAATGTATAAATCTTCTTAATGAAGTGAGCCTATATTTAACATTCTACCTAGATATTTCAGAAATTCCCTTACCCTCTATAATACATTTAAGTTGTGATTAAGCCGTTTAATCTCCCATATACCAATTTGTTGTTAAAATAAATCGTGATAATGAAGTAAAATATTAAATCTACTGTAAATACAGTGGACTGTAATTAATTAGCGATTCGTTCTGTTTATATATGAAAATATTTAGGGAAATTAAATAAGTTCGAGTAATTTGTGTTGTTGTTTTAAATTTCAACAGAATTTAATAAATACGAACCTTCATTCTTATGTTTTCTTTTTATGTCCCTAAAATTCGATCAACGAAGTAAAATTCTTAATATAATTCATACTGATGTTATGCTGCAATAAACTTGTAACAAAATAATCTAGACGAATCTCACGTCTTCAACGCCAGGCCTGTGTTATTGTCAATTACTTTTACTATAATATCTACATAATATGCTCAATATTTTGACTAGAAATCATGTTATATTTCTTACATTACAATAAAAACACATAAAAATTTACACATGATAATAATATGTACTATATAGCATAATTTCATATCAATTTACAGTTCGCTAACATTGTACAATAAATCGATGAAAGTTTGGAATATTTTTGACGAACCTCTAATTCTAACACATAGATCTGCATTGGTTAAGACAACATTGATTTTAAATCGAAATTGTCACATTAACTTACGATAGGTATCCTAATCTAGCTAAAGAATCTCAAGTTCGAACCTGAATAGAAAATTTATTTGTAGTTAAAACTTAGTGATGTACTTGTATTTATTGTACAAAGGCATTTTTATCCGGACAACTGTGAACTCCATAATACCCTGAACATAGACAATCAAAATTGGTGTTAACTGTGATGTAATCAGAAAGTTAATATATCACTAAGCCATAAATTAGTTATTATAACATCTACTTACATCTAACTTTATCATGATTATGTTGAAATAAGAGACATCTAGCCTAAAGTGCTGTGATTTTATCACTAGCAGACTAACTCTTACCGTAGACTGTAGCGCCACCTATGATCAGCGTCTCTAACTACGTCACTTCACGGAAACATGGTGACACGACTTCCAAGATGGCCGCTTCAGTTCCTGTCAGCTGTCATCGCGAGCTGCGCAATCTTGTACTTTCGCTAGATTTAGGTGCGACTACTTTCAAGGAATGTTTTTTATTTTTGTCCTTTTTATTTTTTTCGTGTTTCTTGACACGTTTGGGTGTATCTGTAGTGGTGGTGAGCGCGGGCTCTTCGCTGGGTGTGGAGTGTTCCGCTTCACCGACCTCTCTTTTCTTATCTAACTCCGCCATTGCCTCCTGAATAGCATTTTCTAGAAGCGTATTCAATTTTCTACTCCTGTTAAAACAAAGGAATTCATTATTATGATGAAAATTAAACCAAGTCTAGTAATAACTATTGGTACGGGATATATCCTAACGTATTACGTTCCTTACAAAAAAAACGTTCCAATAATTTCACTGTATCTTTAGGTTGGGTTAATTTCACAAACATTTTGATTAGTGCATTTTTGGTATGAACGACAAACATACAGAACTGAACCGTGAGGTTAATCATAGCATCCTTACTTGACATAAACTTATTGAGTTACTATCTTACACTTATGATTCAGTAAATTTAGTGATAGCCGCTTTTACAACTTTGTAAAGTTAAAAAATAAAATAAAAATAATGTTATTGTATTCAAAGAAACTAGGGCCGCAGGGCAACACAGGTTTAGGACAGATAAACATGAGATTTTACTTTTAGTTTTGCATTTAAAATGCTAATTTTATTAATTTTGAAGTTATAGATACTGGAAAAAAGAACGCGTACTCGGAGACCCGCGTTCCTTTGTCCAGTATCTATAACTTCAAAACAGATAAACATTTTAATTGTATTGATAAGTTTAAAATGTTACGACTATAACGAATTTTCCAAATGTTCTATTCTAGTGACGAAACAGGCAACTCAAAATCAAAAGTGATACATATTTTATAAAAAAAACTGTATCGAAAAGCATCTTTTAAAATTAAATGTTTTGAACACCATCCTTAAGTACGAGTATGTGTGATTTTTTTTCGGACAGGTTGTTAATAAAGCTGAAAATTATATTATAATCAGTTCGACTGATTAAGCATTCCTTTCTATAATCCTTCTATCATTTTGTAATCTCCTTAGATATTTAACATTGGTTTTAACTATAAAAACACATAGAATTTGTTAGATGTAAATTGAGTCCTATCTACGTAGCCGCGCATATCTCAAAAGCGTCCGATGGTGTGTGGTGTGTGGTGAGTGGTTAGTGGTTGGGTTGGTTCTGCCCCTGGGCCGGGGTCTCCCGGACTCACTTCCTGGTGTGTGTTCTGGCGGCGTGGTGCGCCTCGAGCCCCTCGCTGAGCGTGAGCAGCGCGGCGCGGGGCAGGCGCGCGGGCGGCGCGGGCGGCGGCGCCCCGAACCAGCGCACCGTGCCCCCCGAGCCCGCCAGCGCCACCAGCTGCCCCGGCCACGACGCGTGCCCCCGCACGGGCCCCCACACCACGTCCCCCACGGCCAGGGCCCCCGCGCGCGAGCCGTCATCTATCGACCAAGCGCCAGTCAGACTCGCGGTCACTCCGACCCGACACCGCTCTCAGCGGTATTATCACATATAAACAGATGGTGCTCTACTTACATACATGTTTGGATGGAATGATGACGACTTTACAGTGATGCGTTAGTAATGGGATCCCAATCTGTGAGCCAATTTAGTAACTTAGTGAGTGTGGTGCAATGGAAAGCGACAGAAAGCCAAGTGTGAGATAGGACGACATTCCGAGTCTCTGATTAGTTTCCAGTACACCGCGCGGTTACAGCTGTATCTTGTATTAACCCAACCGAAAGAAACCAATGAATTTGCATTAATCGCATTACGTTGAAGCTGAAATATATCACAAATAACTATGAGTACACGTTCGATTCTATATACACATTGTATACAATTTTGGGACAGAGAAGTTTAAGATCCAAAACCAATACAAGACACAACATTAAATATGGAAAATTTTGAATTTGGTTAGCTGTGACTCAAGCGTGAGATGGTTCTGGATATTAGTAAACAATGCTTGTAAAGTTCGATCAAGACAACAAGAAGAAAAATTTACACAGTTCTCTTGTTCAAACCTGAGAATTAATACATAGAATTAGGTACAATTAGATCAATGAGTATATACATCGTTAAAGTAATTCAATTTGCAAAGATAGAGAAGCAAACATGTGATGGGTCACTTACCGTCGCTGGCGCCGAGATTGCGTCGATCGTAAACCTTCTGTACCGAGTCCCGGCTCGGGCCCGAGTTGGGGTAGTGTCTTTTATCAGGTGACGTCATCGCCATCGCGTCGAAGTCGTTCTCCTTCGGCATCCCGTGGAGCATGTTGTAGTTGGTTCTCATCATCTTGTTGTCGGCCCTGTAGTCGGCGAAGTCGTTCTTGCGTTTGTTTGCGTACGTCTGCTGCCGGTCGTAGTAGTGGTGTGGCAGCGGCAGGGCGTGCGGGGCGGGGGGCGGCGCGGCGCGGGGGGCGCGGGGCGGGGCGCGCGGCGCGGGGGGCGCGGGCGGCGGGGACGCCGGCGCCGGGGGGCGGGACCGCATCATCTGCACGTTGGACATCGGATCTGGAAGTGGAAGGCACATTGAAACCTTGCTATCGGACTCACCAGCAGTATCTAAGCTGGTTAAGCGGTAGGTCCCGGGTTCGAAAATAGCTTGTGCCTGGCTGGGTGTATGTTGGATCTTCGCTGGTATACATGCTTAGATATAGTTTAGACCACCGCAAATGTTGGTGTGGTAGTTATTATTTTATTCATCTACATAAGTTTCCTCAGCGTAAGTATGTGATGGTGGAATTAAACCAGAACTTTTCGGGTGGTAAGTCACACGTTTAAAGACTGTGCATAACGCACTTTACATATATTTTTTTTCCCTTGCTTTCTTTTGTCTAGTTTATTTCTTTCTATAAAATGTACAAGCTTCAAAACAGGAAACCGCAAGACCGCATAATAAGATAAAATATACAATAAATATGGACTCACTTTGCATATCGGTATCTTGAGGGAATTCCTGTCTTGCGGCGGGCCACGAGTTATCTCTGGACTCCGCCATATCTTGTTCACTGCTCGATACGCATTGCACCATTGCCTGTGATAAAAAACTTTGTCAATTTCGAGTTTTGCTTTATTTGCTTTTATAAAAATGTTTTTGCATTATATTCTACTTGAGTAGTTTGTTCAACGACTGAAGAGAAATGGCCAGCGAGTCATATATTTTTTTTATACGTTTGTAAAACTTGAAAATATTGGGCAACAGACAAGTTAACTGTAGAAGACAAATTGCTAACCAATCTTTGAGGATCTTAACAATATGTGTCTTCAAATCGATTTAAATGTTTTTACTAATACATTTTATGGCATTTACTCTTAATCTCGGGGCCAAGTTGTGTCTTTAAAATTTATCAGCGATTTTTCATAACTACGACTTATGGCACTTACAAAATAACCTTTTAAAGCAAATTAGGTTAAGAAGAGTTAAAAATTAATACACCAATGTGTGATGGCACAGTTGAGTATTCTTCCATTCTAGATAATTTAGTTTTGGTACAAATGTGGTCGAGCCAATTTTTTCGAATTTCATAGCTGGGAATGCACTTTTGACAATTTTTATTATACGCCACAGGTTCGGATATAACTTGGAAAGTATCGACTTAATATGTTTGTCAGTTTATTAATAACATTACACTTGAACCAAAGAAAGTGAAATAGTTTTAAAATCATAGGAATAATATGAGTAAGATAAAGTATTTTTCTTTTATTATATCATACTAGTGGCCGCCCGCGACTCCGTTCGTGTGGAAGTCGGTTTCCCGTGGGAATGATAAGTTATCCCGCGTTAAAAAGTACCCTATATGTTATTCTGATGTATAAGCTATGTTACTGCAAAGTTTCATCCAAATCCATCCAGTAGTTTTTACGTGAAAGAGTAACAAACATCCATCCATACATCCATCCATACATCCTCACAAACTTTCACATTTATAATATTAGTAGGATTCTAGGAACACTTGTGATTCTGTAGTTTTCTTTTATACAATAATTTTAATAACCTATAAACATATAATAATAGCCAATAAACCTTACGTGATTCTAATTAAGATCTTATATTAGATTAAATTAATAAAACTGCAAATTGCAAGAATACTATCAGATTTTGTGATGATTTCAAATTAAATAGGGTTTTAATTTAATTTGCAATGTAAATAATTGCACTTGAACCGACAGTTTGATGAGTTTGTTTGATGACGTTTCAATCCTTAATACCTTTTTTAAATTGTTAGTGAATTTAGTTACTATTGAAGCTCAAGAATACATGGTTTCAGGCTTCGGAAGTGGTCTTTTTACACCGGTTATTAAAATCAAAAGTCGTAAGTTTCCAAACGCGAAGCTGCGGGCGAACAGTCAATACCTACAATGTAAGACATAGTGCAACTCACGGAGGCGGAGTGGTCGGGGTCGGGCGCGGGGCAGGGGGACGTGGTGGTGTCGGGGCGCTCGGGGCGCTCGGGGCGCTCGGGGCGGCGCGCGCGCGGGGAGCCCGGCGTGGTGGTGTCGGGCGGACTGCCGCCGCAGCGCGTCTGCGTGGACACGGACTGCCGCCAGCCCGCCTCGCTCGCCACCACCGTGGTCTGCTGCTGCACGATGGTCGTGTTCTGCTGCACGAACGTGGACCGCCGCCGCTTGGGCGACAGCGGCACCATCACGGCCTGCCCCAGCTGGTTGGTCTGGATGAACTCCTGCGCCGGCACGCCCGCGGGGCGCAGCTGCGGCGCCGCGCCGAACACGCCCGGCGGACTCAGGTTGGCCAGCAGCGGGCTCAGCTGCCCGCCGAAGCTGGGGCTGCTCATCATGACCTGGCTGTTGGGCGACAGGAACTGCGGGCTGTGCTGCGGCGGCAGCATCTTGGCCTGCGAGTTCTGCGCGCGCAGCACGACGCCGCCGCCGCCGAAGCCCTGCACGGGCAGCACGCTCTGCTGCAGCTGCAGCTGCACGGGGCCGCCGTCCTGCAGCAGCGCGGCGCCGTCCGCCGTCATCACCATGCCGCCGAGGTTCGGCACCAGGAACTGCTGGAACGGGAAGTTCGACATCACGCCGCTCGGGTTGTTGATCAGGTTCACCGGTTGCAGCAGATTGATCTGCTGCGACGGGGACGTGTTCGATATGATCTGCTGCGAACCGAAGCTGTTGGTGTTTCCCTGCCCGTTCATCACGATGTGAGCCGGGGTTCCCGTCTTGCCGGGGACGATGGTCAGAGATTGTAGCATGGGCGGTGATAGATTGTTGTTCGGCGACAGTTGGAAGCCTCGGGGCGAGAATTGTGGGCTCGTGTTATTTTGCGGGGAAGAGTGAACCATGATGTTGTTCTGATTCTGCTGCGGAGCGGATATCTGCAGCACGTTCGTTATATTCGTCGTCGACGTCTTCTTCTTCTTGCTCCGCTTTTTAAGACTCTCGGGAGAGAGCATCGCGACTCCCTGCACGAAACTCTGCTGACTTTTCACGTCTATTTGCCGCGAGGTTTCATTCATTGATTGTCCGGGTAGTACTCCGCCCACGATTTGTTGCATCCCGGAGTTTTGTTGCATCACTTGGCCGTCGACCGCCATCATCGGAGGTTGAAGTACGAATGGTGCCGGCAAAGTATTAACTACAACAGTTGGCTGATTTACGAGGTTTTGAACTCCACTACCGCCTTGAGAAACCGACGTCGAAACATTGGTAATCGATGTATTGGACGTAGACATTTTAGGCGGAGGCGGCGGCATCGTGCTATTTGATACTATGATCTGCCCGGTCGATGATATCAGTATCTGTCCGGGTGTCGTCGGTCGTCTTTTACCAGTTTGTGCCAAAGACACGGTTTGCGAACAACTCATGTCAGGTTTCGATGGTAGGCTACCGATCACGTTCTGAACCATTTCTAGGGGCGATTTAGATATCATATTCTGCGCGGTCGTACCGGCGATATGAAGGGGATAGCTGGTCGGTAAGTTGACAGAGTTGAGAAACGGATCCGGCTGGTTGTTAGGTATAGCGTAGCTAGTAGCTAAATTCATACTAGGCGGCGGTGGATGACGGACGTAATTAGCCTGGGCCGCGTTTATGGAAGTTGTGGCAGTATTCGCTTTACCGGCCAAGACTGAGGTCACCGTGTCCCTAGTCACCGAGAAGCCACTCGCCATTGTTGTCACAAAAGTTTGGATGTAACATGTTTGAATAAGGGAATGTGCCGGCCCTCCTCCTAAATGCGGCGGAGGACAGTAGCCCGGCATCGCGTTCTCAAATCTTCTTTTAATCGGCTCTGTTCTATACGTGTCCTGTTTTATCCCCGGTTTGATCCCGACCATCGATATGTTGTCGACCTCCATGAGGTTCTTGTTGACGTTGTGGTTCGAAATAAAGTGCATGATCTGAGGGCCCGTGATAGCCTGCGTGGTGGGAGGTCCGGGGGAGTTGTATTGATATGAAGGGCCTGGAGTTGGAGGCGTGCTGAAGTCTCGGGAATGTGCCGGGCTCGTGGCGGGGTAGTGGGGAAGGTTGGAACCAGCACTGTGCGGGGTGTCCGTACTCCTCGATCCTAAAGATGGAGTCGGTGAAGGCTCCGGCGGAGAAACATGACTCGTGCTGACTGTCCCGGCCTGAATCGGCCCGCAATGATCACTCATTGGACTGCGGTCGATGAAAGTAGATGACGTCACGGGATTGTCATCCAAGTGCTTCGGACTTGACATCTGCATTCCCTCCATCTCCATTTTGAACGGGTTTTGCTTCATGTAACCGTAGCGCACTTTGGAATCGTTAAACTCGGGGTTCATTTGTCCTTTCATAGAAACGTTGCAACCCGTACAGCACTGTGTTGTTGAGTTATCAAGCACTTTTTCGCTGCTATCGGGCGTGTTGTTCGGTGAAGGCGACGAATGGGGCACCATGTTATTTCTGTACACGTTCATCACCTCGCAGGCTTTGTTAGGAACTTTGCAACTTTTGTCTCCCATGTTCTGCATATTGTAGCAGTTGTTCGTAACTTCGTATTGGTTTCCGTCATATTGAGGGTGGATCCCGACTTGTTTTGAAATTGTGTTATTAAGGAGGACAGTTTGTTGCGCTAGGTAACCGCTGGGATCGTCCATGAACGACGGTACGTTATTGTTCGGCATATCTTCAACGGACTTCATATCTTGATGGTGTCGCATAGCGTGATTGCCGAAAGTCATTGTTTTGTTTTCGCTTGGGCTTAGTTTCTTTTTGGAGTTTTTGTTGTTTGCTTTAGTTTTTTTCTTGTTTACCTCAGCGGGCCATTGCTGTCCCATCATATTATAATGTTGTGGAAGCGGAGGCACTCGTGAGCACATCGATTGTTGGTCGTTACTTGGATACGGATTAAAAGGGTTGGACGAATCTTCAGAGGTATTTTGATTTGAATCCTCGTGTTCAATACCGTGTTTGGGACTCACACTACTCAAGGAACTTGAACTGCTTCCAGATTCATTTCTCTTCACTTGCCATGGTGGTGTTTTGGCTGAATTTGTTTTAACTACAGCTCCATTTTGTATAACCAACTGACCTTGAGGCATGTACTGGTTTTGATTTTGAGATTTGTTTTGGGTTTCAGCCAGCTGAGATCGGAACCCTTTCATAGCCATTTCGATTTGCTTTTGGTTCTGTTGTATAAATATTTGTTGTTGTTCATTAATTTTCTGCATAACTTCTGGTGTGAGAGGTTGGTTTAAACCACAAAATATTTGTGATTCTTCTTCTTTCGACTTGCTTTGTTGGATTTGGCTATGCTGGTTGGCATCTTTGTTGTCCTCTCTATGTTCTGATTCTATGTTGTTCTGCTGCATGGTCTGCATTGAATTTTTGTAGTTATGGTGTTTATTGTACGCCGTATTGACTCCGATGATTTGGCCGTTGGTTCCAAGGACTGGCATTCCGACATGCGCGTTAGGATGGTTCATAGGATGTTGCCCAGGTTTTTGTCCAACATTTTCTGGTTGTTGGGATATCCAGCCGTTACTAACTGTAAGATAATGTGAACTTCTTTGAATGTGGGTCTCTTGTTTAGAAATGTCATCTTGCATCACATTATTATGGACGGTTTGTTGTTGTAGCGATGCATAGTTATTAGGGTAAGGAGGACCACTGTTAGCCTGCAAACTAACTCCCGGCGAAACCGTCCTATCGCCATCTTGAGGCTGTAAGAGAACAAAAAGGTCTTGATCAGCATCCAAAATATAATGTTATACGTTTCCGTAATATATTCATGAAATAAATGACCATAAAATGAAATGTGAAGTAAACCACCCCTTTTTTGTATGATACGAACCATAAAAATAAAGGATAAAGCCTCAGGCATCGCTTCTGGCACGGTTTCAGCTCTTATCACAGCTATGAATACGTAATAAATGGAGTACGTACCTTGAAGTCATTGAGAGGTCGTTCCCTTTGCACCATTAGTTGGGACATACTCATGTTTGGGGGGAAACCGGGTCGCTTTTTCATTTTCTTTTTGAGTACCGCCACTTCTGTCCCACTCCCTGGAACATACATCATCGCAAATGAATCAAGGACCTTCTTAAATATTTATCTACCCTACAAATACAAACAAAGCTTAGGTTTATAAGGGGCTTTGCTCTTTGACCTTTTCTGACTTTGTGTCAATCTCTAGACGTCTGGATATCAGTTGTCGACGACTTTAATTTTACCATTACAAAAAATTACATTGAAGAAAATCAATACAGACTACGCTAATAATAAAGCATATTTGAAACAGTTTTCTTTGTAAGTACAAAGTAAGAAATAACAATGTTGCATTTAAATACAGATAATAATTTTTTTAAAGGCGCACGAAACTGTACACAAGAAAATTACTGATAAAAGTCATATTTACAATGATCTTTAATGCTCTTCAACAAGGAAAGAAAGTGGCACTAGTGTCAATTTACTATATTCATATACACGAACTATTAAACCAAGTAATATAAACAACGCATTATTATAGTTTGCAAACCTATTTGCCGGCGGAAAACGAGGACAGACATCGCCTGTTTGTGTATGCGAACAAACGTAATTAAGTCTATTCTAATTGCAATGTAATAACACCAATGATCTTGTTTAAATTCCTATTCAAAAGCAATAATTTTACCGTCAACAGACCTTAATTAGTACTTTATACGCAATTATACGAGTAATTCAACAAAGGTATTAAAAAATAAAAGCATCGTAACTCGAGACCTCCTTGTGATTTTTTATTCATAAACCAAGCGGATGAATAACAAAGAAACATTTTGCGGTAATAAGTTACTGTGCAAAGTCGATTCCCGAGCGATAATAAAATCTATTAAACGTTCCCCTTATCGGGGATCGCTGTGAGGAAACTGCGATCGTCCGAGATTGGCGGCCGAGGGAAATGAAAAATAGCTGGATCCATAATAACGCGGGAAATTCGACGCCGATGATTGACCTACTTCGGAAAATAAATCAAACTCCCATACAACAACACCAAGAAAATGCTTCCTACCAAAAACAACCTACACAAACCGATTCTAGACACTCCTTAAAGGCTACGTTTAAAAACAACAAAGTTAATTATTCATTGGATGAAGTTTGATAATTAGTTAGCAAGTGGAGTATAATACGGTTATCTATTTGCACATTATCTGGCAGATTTGCAATTAAAATACGGGTTGTGTGCTCGGGTGGTGGGGGTCGGTCGGGTGCGGGGTGGGGTGGCGCGACTCGTCAGATCAATAGTCGTAGGGGCGCACCCACCGCGCCACTAGCCGCTCTGCACCACACCGCCGATTGTTTCAACTTACACCGGCTCTTTGTTCCGACCACTGATCGACTCGCCAACGTTTTTGTTTGCCCTAAACGGCCCGCTTCCTTTACGGTAATTACGCAATCCTTGCGGTCCCTCGTATGGACTTCCCGATACGATTCCGGACTTAATTCCGACGTAATCTTGTTTAGTCCTATTATCTTTTTAGCGAAAGGAAAACACGGATTAAACGAGTGAATTGATGATAAATACAGAGTACTTTCAAGATTATTATACTTAATTGCGCCTTCATAATGGATTTCGAAATGAAAGGCGGTAAATTTAAATGGCGCCCAAACTGGGGCTGTAAACATTCCTTGGATTATAATAATTTTGGGATATAAGTTTCAACGGGATTGATATGGATGGTCTCTTTAGTAAATGGGGGGTAATATTTTCTAAATATTATGACGCAATATTCAGTTTTGTGTAGGGTTGATAGGTGTAAGTTATAGAGTGCAGGTTGTTACTCCCGGACGACGGCTGACGAAGTGCAGTTACCCGGTATTCATACCGCACTAAATGCAATCCCCCACTACCCTCCCCCCCTTCGCCCCCCTATGCCACTTAACAACAAAGACACCGCTACCCTCTTTGTTACAAGAGACAACTCCGTTCTCGGAGCAACCACTTTTCATTCAATGTTGCTTTAGTCTCTTAGAAATAGATAGACGCTACTTATCTTGCTTTGAGCGCTTTTAAAATGTTTTCTTATTTAATTTCCAAAGGGGATTGCAGAGGAAAATATGTATTTCGTTTTTTATTAAGTCTTCTCTTGCAGGTGTCTGCGTGGAACAAAGACAGTAGTTTTTGTTACGAAGGGATATTATATTACTGAAAGAATGCAAACTCAGAGACATGATAAATTATCTTTAACAAAGGGTAGGTAGGACAGGGCGATTTGATTTAAATTTATTGAAATTGACGTGAGAAGGGGTAGAGGCAGTTTGTAAATTAAGACTGACGTTGATCAAAATAAAGCAAACATTTACTTTCAAACTGGGATTATTTAGCTTCAGATCTGTTATGCGCGATGCAATTAATGAAAGAGGTCAGATTCAATAAAGTTGAGTTGTGTTGTGACGGAGTGAAAGGTACGCCTAGACCGTGGGTAATCCCGTTCGGCTCACACCGATGTAATTGGATGAAGGAGGGATACAGCACAGAGTCAGTTTACTGTTCGCTAATCGGATAATAATGCTTTCCGTTACCTGCCGGGAGCGCCGAACGCAACGGGGGGACGTGATTCCTAACAAGTTTAAAATTGAAACCAAACCACCCGCCTACACTACATCGAGGCACTAAAAAGATTAAAGCAACTTATATAATGCTAGTTCAATCACAATATTGATCAATTCTAATCTAATGGACAGAAAGTTATAGGAAAGAACCCATTGTGGCAAAAACAACCTAATGAATCAAAGACACAATTCTACCCGTGTGATTGTTATTTCCTGCGACCCAAATAGGTCGGATTCCGTGAAATACGCCGTACACATCCGCATGTTTTACGATTATGCGAACAAAAATTTGAGCGAATGAGCTTGAATTGCGAACATAGAACTGTGAATTTTCACCAATTTAAATGAAAAGTTACCCTAAGCTTGAAAGCCCGTAGCGGAAATAAAATAAGCCAAGAATACGACCTCGCTCCGCATTTCACAGTTTATAACAAATCTGTGTTCTTATGATTGAAGTGGTCTTTGTTTGAGACAGTCGGCTTAAACGTTTCTTTTACGTTTCCAACAGGGACTTAATTTAAAAAAACACAAACGCCGACCTTTGCATTGTTTGTACGTTTGAAATATATTTTTAACGAGATCCTATTGTAGCAAGACTAATATTAACGCGCAGTTTGTTTGTCTCTGGCAAAAACAGAATCAAAGCCATATTTTGCGGGAGCTTCACACAGAACAATGAAGCGGCTTACATCGAGTACATGAAACAATGTTGGTCTACTTATTCGGCGTGTTGGAGGCACACATAAACTGCGATGACGCACTACTACACCCAGTAAACACAATTTACCCTCTGTTATTTCGCCAACAATTTTCCTTTGCGACGGCTTCTCCCTTTCTTATGACATGAATAATAATTTGTTTATTGTTATCTCATTTCTTCTTGTTTACTCGCCAAATTGAAGATTGGGTTTCACGAAATAATTTATTTACTTCGCGAGGCTCTTAACGAAAATTGGACGATGAATTTGTCAAACTTAGCGTTTTAATTGGGGGCTTAACAAGGATGGCGAGTTCTCATCCAATGACGTTTTTAGGTCAAATCGTGGTAATTTTCTTCTTCCAACGTCTCCTTACCTTTTTTAGGGTCAATTTGTTGGGGTGGTGGTGTTGACGGCGAGGAAGCTTGTGCCTGCAACGTTGCCAGCAGTTTCCGCTTGTGGTTGCAGAGCTTCGTCAACTCTGCACCAGACGCCGGCTGATACGGCTTGCTCACCACCTGTTAACAAAACAATATTTCAAAATTAGTATCACAAAATCGATGATGAAATCCTTGAAAACCAACTGGTTCGCAATAAATCTCGTATAGAAAGGCGTTACACAAACAACCTATAATTAAGATATTCGATGTCAAAGCTCACACGAAACATTAAAACCGGTTTCTCTGAAATAAAAGCTGAGCGCTTCGTTCGATTGGCTCGAGTATTACAACACGATCTATGTGTACGTGTTTACTTATTGCCAACTAAACCGATCATCGGGCTTTGAATTTCCTGGTAGCACGCCAGCAAATCACCGGTTACGTTCTAGTTAACTCAACGATACAATGCAGTGAGCACGCATACTGTGTTACATATAACACTTATGTTAAACTTGTCAGCGCTATTCAGGAACGAAATGCCGATGGAATCAACAGATAGAGACATTATTACCTCGCATTGTCAATATACACAGCTCGATTGTGGAATTTACGAGAAGATAATGAAAAACATAAAAACTGCCCTAGGAGTAATAAAAGTCATCGTCATCAAATTTGTTACGACTTGTTTGGGTGCCCCCGGGTCGGCAAGGGTTGTGCTAATGCAGTTAACTCCTCTAATTCAATCGTTTTTGGGCCGGGTGTGTACTGTAATGAGTGTTGAGAACGCAATGTTGGTTGGAAACTGTAGGTAGTCGTATGTGGTGAGTCGATATGCGGTGAGCGTTTGCTATTCATCACAGGCGGACGCCCACTGTGCACCGCTGCACACACAAATTGCCCCGCGTCGGCACAGCTGCATACGGCTGCCTATAGCCGATGTTTACACAAAACGAGGAAATTGCCAGCCCACCGCTAAGTAATTAGTGCATTGGGATACCCGTGCTAATGAGCTCAGTTTAAGACGGTAAAACTTATTTTTGCACGTTTATATTCACAAGTGTCGTACTCAGGATAGTTGATTTTACTTTTGTGCATTTTTACAATCGTAGTCGTTGTTAGCGATCATTACATAAAGGCACTTGAAAAATTTAAATGATATACGCTTACGAACACCTTTGTCCTTGTTCCACAAACTGTGCAACGACATTAAATAAAATTATCTGTTACCTGTTATTAAACGAACGTAATCGCAGTACATGGGTAATAAAAATAAATGTTTATAAACAAATTGATGTCTTGCATAATCATACTGACGATATACGATTATTTTTATTTCTACTATTCGTAAAGATTTTTATACATTATACCTACTATTTGACTTGATGTTTTTTTTTAACAATCTGGAATTATGGTTCTGAGTTCTAACTACGTACCTACATATACCTATATTATTCTTAAAAACATTCACATTATACAAGGTGTCCCAAAACTTAACGTCAAGTGGAAACGGGGTGACTTATTGACCATGAAAAAAAACAAAAAAAACTGTCCCATGCAGTTTAAAAATTATGGGCATTTAAGAAATACCTAGATATTTGATGAAAATGTAAAAAAACGGTTATTGTGGTGAATTCTTATCATTTTTGTTCATTTAAACTTTGGAAACGTAACCCTAAATAACGTTTCTAAAACACAGTAAAAAATAATAACACAATTGCTCCAAGTTTCCTAGAATATAGACTATTTGTTAAACTATGAATTTTAAAGTTTCAAAAATTGTCGGCTTTGAAAGACCCTCCTATTAAAAAAAAAGTGCTACAGTGTCTTGGCAAGTGCCAGTAAAAGTTGGCGCATTTAAACAAGATTGTAAAAAGGTACAATACTTGTTAGTTTCATACTAAAAAAAACGAGTTAAAAAATAAAAATCTCATATATCTCAAATGTTGCTAACCTATTTTACTCATTTAAAATGTTTTTCATTCGCAAGAGCTCTTGCTAGGTTCTTAATTTTACGGCAAAATCATGAGAGAGATGGATGGATAGACAAAAATGGTTAGTACCAGGTTGCGAAGGTGTAGTGTAAATTCAAATATAATTATGAAATGTTAACAGCGTCGTCCGATAACAACAAGCACTCTTTGTCCCGGTGACAACTAATAGCAAATCCGCCTTAATGGGATGTCTGTCTGCGTCGATAGATAAGCCCGGTCGGACAATGAAACGGGTCATTTCAATATGAATCCAATCAACGTGATGGATGCGACTCCCCGCTCTGGCAGACATGTCCTCTGCATGGAACACTAAATTGCAAACTAATCACTAACTAACTGCCTTTTGAACAGTGGTGTCAATAATTAATGACATCCCCAACCATCTACACAGGGTTATAGCTATCGGATAGCAATAAAAGAATCGATTAGGGCCTCATTCCCCAAGGATGGCTGGCAACGATTCATCCGCGTCCGATAATGGAACCGGCAGTAATTTGTCGGTGGTATCGACGACAGGTCGCTACTAATTAATGGACATTTACGGCGGCCAAACTTGCCGTGTTCCCGCGAGCCCCCACTTCCCACTCCATGGGCGGGAAACAGATCTCCACCGAAGCTATGTTGCCAGCTATCACTGTAGTGTCGCGCTTAAATTGCATTTATAGCCCCCCGAGCTGTGGTGTCAGCAGTTCAAACACGAGCAACACTAGATTACATGTATGAGCAATAACGCAAATTAGACCTATCTCTGCAGCGATGTTCAACTTTGAAAATTATCGTGTAGTTGAAATGTAAGTGTCAGTTAAATGTTCATGTTCCCCTCGTACCGTGTATTTGGGTCAAGCTGTTGTGGAAAGAGTAATAAATATCTATAGAACCATCCTAATACCGAGGGGCCGGGAAATGAGATTACCGAAATCGAGTAGGTTAATAAATTGAACGAATTAGAGCAACATGTAAACATATCGACAGGCAGGAAGTAAACACTCAAGTAATGAGCCTTTTGAATGATGAGGGGGAAGTTTTGGTTGGGCCACTTATGAATTAACACTAAATTGTTTACCACAACGAAATCTCGTTAGCAATAAGTAAATTCATTAATTTACATTGTCACTATAACGTTTAATCTGTGGCTTTGATAATGAAACTTTAGACGTATTCAACTAACTGACGATGAACAAAGCTCGTAAGCCATTTGTCCATGTATCGGATTTATTCCACCTCAAATATTGTGACACTATTCAATGGGTAGGGCGAGGGTCGTAACTCAGTTTGTGATACCGACCTTGACCTGATAAAGAAAAGCGAAGAGCTCCCCCTTCCATACATACCTATACAGTATTGTCGCATTAGCGTCATAAGTACTCGTAAACAGAATTGAGTACTAGGGTCTTACTTAATGCGAGAAAACGGACATCTTAAACTACAAAATAAAGATAAAATGAAATACATAATAATATTGAACACTACCGAAATGTCAAGGTAGCACTACTGCATTAAATCCAGAATTAAACTATCTACAGACGTCTATAAAACTAGATTCGACGGCGTTTATTAGCTGTTGCTTAATAGGGCTGTGAAATATACGTTAAAATAAGAAAACACCAATTGTAAAACGAACTAAATAATAATACGCAAAGCGTAATTTATAAAAGCATCACCAACACAAAAATGTTGTAAAATTAGTCAAACACAATGAACAGACGGTCTTAAGTAATTGGTGTTTTACATAATTCGAAGGTAGCGCCTAGCAACCCTGCCGTGAACGGTTGGTAAGCGGCCATATCTACATCGGTGCTCCCAAGCGTGTCGCTTGCAACTGTCAGTAAATACATTTTGTTTGTGCCATACGCTGCCGGGTATACTTCATGTACTGTCTGTCACTTTATTGTTTCCTATCAGATAGAGTGTATTCAAAACAACTCTACCAATAGTGAGGTATACTACTTATTAGTCAACGCCAATTAGGTAATAACTTTAGTGTTCTTATGTAAGTAAAACAAAATTACGCAACCAATTCACTTACGTAAGTTTATTTGACGCTTTAAGTTTACAGGCCTTTAAATACAATACAAATTGTATAATCTTTTAAGCAGTTTAAGTAAAGTACTCTCAAAGGATTTACAGAGAAACATTATAGTAATATAAATGCAGCATTATGTTTCTCAAACGAGACCTGTATGCGATCGGAATGCACGGCCCTGCTGCGCGCGCGCCGCACTTTCACCTCAGCCCGCGTTGTGGGAAAGTTGCCAGCGTTTAGAAACTCATGTTATTTACTCTACAGCTTCTAAACTGGCACAATGAAATAAAATGTCAGCCTCATTCAATTTGCCAACAACTCAATTACAGGCTACAGGAACTGTTACCTTCGAAAAGGTCAAGGTATGGCGCGAATAAATAAATCTTGACGAATGAAATATGGTGATCCTTTCATCGCTTGAGTAAAAATATCTCCTGTGCGAGAACAATGCCTTCGATCAACCTCCATCCATCGTTTAAATGTCACTCGAGTTAGTTACCACGCGGAAGAGCCTTTGTTCTGTCTGTTACGACAATCAGATTTCATTGTACGGACCTTTCGAATAAATCGCTGTAATTTGTAATGTTATGATGTGAAATCTAAATGTCACAACAATTTTACAAAGAACAATAAACGGAACCACTCTGGTATGCCGGCCGATCAAATGCCATAAATAGAAGGCGAAATAGTCGTCGATTTACATGGAGTCGTCTTGGTAGTAAATTGGCATCGGTAATCGCGAATAAACGTCTGTGCAGTGGCTGCAGAAATGCTACGGGGATTGTATCGCGTCGAGTGCCGCGGGGAAACCTTCCAATGCACGCCTCACGACTCCCAGAGACATTCTGTTTACGTAGCTAACCGAGCCAGCCGTAAACATATCAAGTGATAGTAACAATGTTGCAGCAATAACCGTATACCTCGGATGTCTCCGATGCCTTTATGCAATTTGCGCAGATATGCATGCTGTTGGAACACGGCTGCATATAAAAGTACGAGCTTATATAATTCGCCAAATTGATAAAGTTAAAGTATTTTCTATCAGTGTAATTGATCGACATGAATTATTCATAATACTTAACAATAGTAATACATATGAATAATGTGATATTATTTCTAATCGTTCAAGTAGAACATATTGCCTGGTAATTCCCATAGCTCAATAACAAACAAAGCGTTTCTCAGATTTACACACGGTTTTGCTACATTTATAAATTCTGCGATAAAGAAGAAAAGATTATAATATGAATCGCTTGCAAACAGACATAATATCATTAGTTTTACGGCTTAGAGAATAATATGCAGAGTTTACAACGTCTATTCAGCGTTCACAGCCCTTAGTCGTCAAGACGCAATAAGTAGATAGGTACTGAATAAATTATTAATCTTACTTAAGGTAATGCAGACCAGTTCCATCTAATAAAAACATATTAGCATTAAATTGTAAAACAGAAAGACAATCTGGGCAACGCGAATAACTCATAAAATGTTTTTTTGAATAGTAACCGTGCACGACATTTACATTTTGCGGCCTTGACTTGACGAAAAACTAGTTGCAGAATAGTCAACTCTAGACCTTTTCATTAAAGAAATAAGGCTCTTTATCAATTTAGGCTAGACGTTTGTTGTTGACTTCTATTTTGAGTCACTTTTGTGTATGGCATTGATACTCATATTATGATTTAAGTCGCTTGTTAGTATACCTACTTAATAATCAGCAGGATATTTTAATAAAATACTTGTAGTGTGTGGCAATTCTTAAAAATAAGCAAGGCCCTTTTCAGAAGTTTCATTAGAAAAAAAAACTTTTCTTTTTTATTTGTCAATAAACAATTTTTTATCAGAATATTTTACAAACTTAAGTGAATTGATTGTCTGAGGAGAACAAACAAAACTCTTAGAGGCCAATCAGATAACAAGTTTGCAAGTCTCGCTGTCTATTGGATTGCGCCCATCGGAAGATATGAGTAGATCGATGCAGTGCTCCGAGTAAATGTGAAATCGAGATCTCGTGAAGTGCATCTCAAGACGAATGCTTCAACAAAGAGGAATCGATGCGCGGGGACGGGAGGGGGGGCCGGAGCAGCGACCTCCCTTACGGGTCGCGCTGCAATTTGTACATTTCAAGTGCACACAAAGGCATCGCGACTCCTCACGGCTTTGACAGAATTAACTTGTCCCTCGCACTACACCTCACCTTTATTGGAACGAGACCCGACAAACGAGACAGAATTTTAGATGCGTCCAATTTGCTGTTACACGAATCACATCCTCCCTCACCGCCGTTCGCTTTTACCTGTGCATTTTCCAAGTTGTCAAGTGTCAATACCGGTTTAATCAGAACACCGAGTATCCGCTCTGTTTGCTTCGCTTTGAACAAAAACCTTTATTTATTATACACGGGTGCCAATCAAAGGCTGTTCTTGTTTTGTAATGGTATACGAATGTGGTTAATGATTGAAATGGATAGACTTAGAGCCCATTGTGTGATGCAAAGTGGGACAAACTAGTCATAATAATAACAGACCGCTTGTTAGTATGCTTGATCGAACCGTTATGTTCTCGTTTCAGAATATAGAGAAACAGCAATTATAACGCCGTGCCATGTATCATGTGTTATTAGTTATCTTAAAATAATAGGTTGGGCTGAATTAATGGCTACATGTATACGCGTAACAGTAAAAATCGGTTTCTTGTAATAAATTTACGAGACAAATCTTTATCGAAGTAATAAAAATGTTGTACATAATACGTAAGTTTTTTGATCGACTTCAACGAACGTGCAAGTCATAATGTGCAAGTACTTCGCATCTCAATGTCATTATGTGACGTCACAACGTGACTTGAAATTAACCAGTTGATCATTCACAAAGCGAATAAAACAAAACATGTGCGAAAGACCTAACATAAAACGCTCAGTTTATAGTTTTACACTTCTACATCAGCTATGTATAGAGACGCGTCTAAAAATAAAAGACTACATCCCGCCAACATCTGCTAAACCTATTAAGGATCAATAAAAAACTTACATTGACTTCGGGCAACATTGGTGATCAAAAACAATAATAATAAAATACATTGAATGCAGTGCGCTCGGCTCATTTGCAACTACATAGTCTCCACTCAAAACCGTTACACGCCTGATCGAATATGTATGTATGTGGTCCTGCGCAGCTTATTGGTTTCACACATAGCGATCCTGCATCGGCCAATTATCATCAATCCACAAACAATAACAACCTTTGTTTCTTGCGCGGTACAGATAAAAATAGTGCACATCAATAATCACCTCTAGAACTGTCTGGTTAATAATAAATAACCTATCATTTCTTTAATAAAGAGGACGTCGCTGTTTAAGTAAATCAATTATATTTAAACGCTCTATTATTAGGCCCCGAGTTGAGCAATTCGATATGATTATACTATCCAGGCAGAAACGTGACATGCTTATCCTATACGTACACGGGCCTCCTGAGGAAGTTGTTATTTAAAAATGATTAATTGGAGAGGTCTACTAATCGCATTTCATGATGAACAGTTAGCAATCCTGTATATTTCTTGCTAATTTATGCTTCAAAGGTAATTATGTATTAGAAAGTATAAACTTTAAGGAATGTTTCATGCAGCAGTTACATGTTGAAAAATTAACCTGATTAGGGTTTTTTCTTAAGTTTATTTTATTTTAGTGTACCTAAGTTATTTCTTCACTTAACATTACATAGTATCTAAATGAAGCCATTTGCGGCATTTTAGTATTCACTTATAAAAGTAACGACCTGATCCTCAATTTACTAAGATGGCGTAGGTGTTGAAAGCAATTATATGACATCCATATGAATAAAATATGTGTCTAATATACAGAGATATGTTATTAGGTGGCATAGATAGATGCCGGGATAAAACACGCCAACGCTTGCGCGTGGGAAGTTCTAATTATAGCTTTCCTCCATTTCCTTCGACGGAGTATTTGATTTTAGTATTTAAATATTCAGATAATTAAGCTTATAAACGAGAAAATAACTTATCTTAAAGTGTTGTAGAGTGTGTTGTAATCGTAAATCAGATTTTATTAGTCAGACGTCCTTCACTTCGACACAGTAAATATCAAAAAGTCTATAAAATTATAAGTTTTCCAATATTTACCTACGTAGAAGCCAGATAATAAAGTAGTATAACTAGAAAACTAGTTAATCCTAGTTTATTATTTATTACCTCCGCCGCCATTATCGTCGGCGCGATGTGTCAAGGTGACATTGACACGGTAATCGTTACAATTACTAATGTCCACCGCACCTTCTTTGCAAAATAGCCCATTTTATTATAATATTATTTACAAAGGTTAATTTAAACCGCTTACGAATTCAAAATTAGACATTAACCTTTAACTACCACCTGAAGGTGTAACTTTTTGCGTAATAAGACTTCGTCTTACGCTTTATAACTATGGGAATATCATAATTTAGCAACAAAGAATCCAGTACTTTTTGCTTGCCATAATTTAAGTCAAAGCGGGGTAATAAATGACAAATTTGCGCTTAAGAATTTCTGCGTATGGACACAAAAAAACGTCTTCGCACTGTCTTGTCAGCAGTTGGGAGATGAGGCGTTCCCATTGGAGAAAAACTAGCACAGCGAGATGCGTCGGCGCATTCCGATATGTCGATATTGCTCACAGGAATTCGTGCTGGATATAACCGCCCGGGATGGGCCAGTAAGTATTTGTAATTATCAACTTCGCGAAGTCTTACTTGTCACATACTGATTTAAGTTATAAAAAACAACAGAAAGTTCTTATATGTTCTTAAAAGTTTGAAAGAAAACTAAAAACCTGTTCATGCTTCGTAATGTACGAAAACCATACACCAAAAAATGCAGTTATTCTTGCTTAAATTTGTCTGCACTGATTAATCCATTAATTGAAGTTTTTCGATAGCTTTATTTCGATGTTTATTATCATACCAAATTATTTTTATTAACCAAGTTATAGGGTCATATGATACGTGACAGAATACTTAATACATTGACTAATATTTTGTCCATAGAAAACACAGCTGTATTTTATTTTTTTATTGGTATCCTACATTGAGAGTTCGCAGCAATCCGTGACATCATATTTCTTAGTATTAATTCCTATAGAGCATAAAACATTCACTCAACCAAAAGCAGTAATTTCTTAGAATACTTGTCGTCATCGTTCAAGGAAAAACTTATCATCGACTTCCAATCATTCGAAAAAACTTAAACAGGAAAACCTGTATGAAATTCTACTTTTTAAATATACATACCGATTGTTGTAACTTATTGATCGCTGAAATTTGGTATTTTTTATCAATAACGAATTCAGTAAACAAGATAAAATCTTTTGCGTTTCAGAATACACAACTGACCACCACTCCTGCTGTCCTTTCTTTATTCGTACTTACTGGCTTTAATAAAGTGGTAAGGGAGTCCAAGAAAGGAAATTTATTGATCTCCTTACCTTATGATCAAAGCTAAATGCTGTCTCCGGCCTGAGAGGGCACGGCAGCCCACACTTGCAGGTACCCGTCGTCTGCAGGTACTCCCGAAGTTGCGATAGATTACCCAGCGCTGTACCACTGGGGCTGCAAAGAAAAAAAACAATCAGATACAGTTACTTATAATCCGTTTGCAATTATAACTAGAAAACTCATCTAAACCTTGTAACTTTCCAGGATGACAGGACAGCCTATTACCTTACATTAAGAAAAAAGGTCAGCACACTTCTTTAGTTTAATGCTTCGCGCATCTCCTGAATGACAATGAGAGCGTTCACACATTTATAACATCGACTTCGCCCATAGAATATTCCAATTGATTCAACATGCGCACATGATACCTTCAGCTCAACTGTACAAGGCACGTATAAACGAGGACAATACACACCAAACTTTTTTAAGCTGACAACCTTGATAAATGCGAAAACAAGTAGCTGCAACGTATTCATTACCCGACAAATATCTTGATTAAAAGCAACTTATAATGAATGTTGATACGAAAATAAATGCGCAATAAAAACACAAACAGACTGGCTCAAACGAGGTTGTGTGTTGATTATTAATAGGAATCGAGTTCGCAATTAACCGAGTATTCAGTGAGCGCTGGCTGCAGGAGCGACGCAGTGATTCGTGTAAACGACTGAAGGGATACTTGCTGAAAAGCAAACACTGCCAATGCCTCTAGTCAAGCGCACGCAACCGGTCCAAACGGTGTAATCATGCGGCTAACTGCGGACCAACGATCGATATTTTGTTTTCTGACCCCTCACTTATTACCTTCATGAACACACAATTTACCATTTTCCCACAGGTTTATGAAGTCATCTCAGCTCAAAACATACGTGAAGATCCCTCGATAAGAGAACAACAAATCGCAACAATGTGACGCGCCACGCCACGTTTTAAGTTCTCCATACCTCTACGGCACAATGCGTTACTTACAACAAGATAACATCCACGTAGCACACCTTAATGGGCTATTAAGAACAATTTGCAAACAACACAATCCGTTTACGATGACAGCTGAGCGTTCTGCGTGTGCGTCTCCGGCGGCGTTATTACACCTCGATTCGCTTAGCAAACAGCCTCTTTCATAAATGCTCTACATGATAATTCTCAACGATTGTTCACGGTCTGGTACACGCTGCAAAGGCGAGCCGCGACCGCAAAAAATATTTTTGTTTACCCGCTCTTTTATTCATGTGCGGACTTCGCGGCTTCGATCAGTAAAGGGGTGTCGGCGGTCTGGCCGAGAGTGTGACGCGAAATTCGCTTTTTGCAATTCCGTGTTGGGGGCGCCGTGGTTGGTATACAGCTGCGTATAAAACAATTTACTTTACACGCGAACCCCTTTTGCACCTTGCACACCAAATAGTCCTCCTGATATATCGGAAATACATATCGATGAGCGCGATTTCATTTAACGATTTAAGGTTGAAGTCGATTGACAGGCTAAGGTTAAAATGATACCTACGCGGAAAGCCTAAAGTCCCTACTCGTGCTGACAAGGGATGACAAGCCCCTCGTCAGGTAATTCTGTAAGACGCGATGACACGTGTATCGACCTTCACGAAAACTTTTACATAAATGCATACGTTTTTCTTTTAATTATCGTTTTAATATAAAATATAAAACAACAATACGACCTCGTATCTTTATCACTCGCGTGAACAATAACCATGACAGCTCGGTATAATTACTGTGCTGGCCTGCAATAATGAAGAAATACAATCTATAGTCGGCTATTATAGTTATAAAGATGATATAAATTGAAATAAATAACTATAATAGGTTAAATAAGAGATCAAGTTACCATTAACATAACAAGGTAAAGCTGAGCTACGTCGATTCAAAAATAAAATGTAACCTGCATTTATGCAATAACAAATCTTATAAGACTCGTTCATCTTACAATCTTATTTATAGACGGTAATTAAAAAACCGTACCTAAGCATTCTGTTATGTAGAGTCGTTAAGATTCTGTAACCTTCAAATACGATGACTAACATACTCTCAGTTTATCCTTATTGACAAGACGAAAACGCGTTCAACGCAATTACAATAAAAATACTTCCAAGTAGTTATGAACAGTCTTGAAAACAGTAAGATTGTCTCTTTAATTACGTATTCACACACACAAACATATCTTAACAACCGGTCAATTGGGCACAAGGACTGTCATTCATTCAGAGTTTCCTCTTCGCAATTACAAAACGGTAATTAATTACGAAATTATGATTTATGCGTACGTGTATGCGTTCGTATTCGTTCACATTGCATATTGTGATTGATCTGATTCCCTTTGTGATCGCGAGCGCAGTCTTATAATGGGTGAAATATTCTGGCGAGATGCCAACGCGCAGCTCACAGGTACCTACGTTATACAAGGACAGCCCGCTGGATTGAGAAATAAGTTTTACAAAAATATCAAATGGGACAGGTTAACTGTCTTAACAACAATGACTAATTATTTTATAGTTTTATTCAGAAAAACCGCACGCCTATGTGTTTTCTTAATATCAAGCCAATTATACTAATATTCGTTTTGGTTACTATCTTAAAACCAAGTCAGAATAACGGATTCTAATAACACTAGTTTACTTCATTAAATACCTCATTTAGGTCTTTAATATTATGCAACCACGTAATATGAACCTAATTGCCTGAGCAACCTCTTTACAACGCAATTACGAAACAGCGAAGTCATAATACAGCAATACTTTCCCGAAATAGATGGTGCATAAAGCAAAGAATATCCGTTTAAAGTATTAGGGCAGCTTCAGTATTTAGCTGTTTACCGACATCTCTCACTCCACACTGACCCGCTAATAAGTTCAGTAAACAAACCATAAAGTGACACGTTTCACTGTTCTCCACTCGACCACGGATCCATTGCGCAAGAAACGCACACTTCCTGTGGTAATACTTGCTGTTTTTAGTACGTTCAAGTAATTAATTTAAAGAGGTGTTTCCTTTCGGTATAAATAGCGCTATATCGCAGTTAAACGAGATTAATTAAATTCTTTAAAACATATTCGATTCAAGAGTAAAACGAGTCGGAGCCAATTTCTTTGTTTTGCTTAATATAAAAAATCACAACTTGCTCATTAAGAAGAACGCAGAACGGTAAACCTTTCGAAAGTTGGTAACAAAAACACGTTAAACAGTTACGTAAACAAACAGACGTATATTTAAGCAACCTCATTTCAGCTTGTAGGGGAACAGTTAACATGCGACATCTACGACATTTATCAATAGAGCGGGGTGAACCCCGATGCTTGGTGAGCGATAACCGACCATGTCACGGAAGGGTTTCCCAGAATGACTCACTAAGCAGCCCGCACGTACAAACCTTATATAAATAAACACTGCACAATTTATGCCCTACACAACACAAGACATGTGAAGATAAGTAGCCGCTGCAGACACAAATGTACACAAACAGTACCCCAGCTGTGTAAATTCAACATAAAACCATATTTACCAGATATAGAATTTACCGTTTAATAACATGACAATAGTATGTCAAAATCCAGCAATTGCATAGTTAATGCAAATCACATGTTGTGCAACACAAACGAATCTACGTCGAGCAAATGTTGTCAAGGAAAATATAAACGGCAAAAATTACTACGGCGGGGGGGCGTTTGCTATTTAATGACATCAGTATTAGAAACTACCACTTTACTGCACTGCTGTTTCAAATTCACATAATAATGTCTAATGGTTTACGTGGAACTAATATTATAAAACTTTATTAGATTGTAGTCAAGTGCGAGTATTTAAATATTGAACTTACTTTGCCACAATTTATTCGGCTAAAATTTGTTGAAACATATCGTAAAAGCAGTAAGACAAAATAACAGCAAAACATAGACAGCGCCCAAACCCAGCACGCCACCCAATTCAATTCCCAGAGCTTTTGAGAATTGATTTTACATAACCCATTGACAAACTCATGCAGTCCTTGTGGACCTTTTGTAAATTGACAATACCCTTCTTTGTTCTATTCACGCGAGTTGCGGAAAAACGGGGAGTCCTTCGAGCCGGATACGTCCTATGCATTCGACCGACCACGAGCTACAAATTGAGATTTTATTTATTCATGCGAAGGGAATGAGGTTGATATGAGTCGGGGTCGCTACGTAAAGGACTCCCTTAGTCCTCTAAATTGTTCTAAGGATGAGTTTCCCTTTCGTTAGATCTTCACATATAAATCAACAGTGTCTATGATTCATATCAATTGAATGAAGCGGAACATTTAATGATTTGGTAAGTTGGGAACGAGCTTAACTTCCATTAAGTATACGTTACAACCTGAATGGTCAAATTATTGAAATTATAATTCAGAGGCAAAGTAAGTACGTTTGTAAAGAACTCCATCCTCAAGGCGTATAATTGACGATAACAGATAAGCACCCAGCTTTAGCGTTAAGCTGGGATCGGGTGAATGCCCTGCTCGTGGCGTCGAGGCACGCAAACTATGCTAAACGTTGCTGACTATGATTTGCAATTGCGACCGTTCTATTGGCGTACTAAGATGGGAATTAACTGCATACTAACACACGTATTAAATTTACATTGTGTTTGGAAATAAAAGGCATAATTTTGTCATTCACAGACTTATTTGCTACTAAAAACTTATCAGCGTCGGCTATCATGAACATGGCATTAACAAGGCGGGGGTTTAACACTAGGATTTGAATTAATCATCAGCATTTACATATGAATTGTTAGTGAGTCCTAATATGTATACACATTTAATATTCTAAGCATGGAGTTAACAATTACATGCTTGTTAAACTAACAATATTTTCAATAATACCGCGCTGCGATATTGCGAGAATATTAAAAATAAAGAAGTTGGCATGTGCCATAAATAACAGATAATAGAAGCGTTTTGATTTATCTAAAAATTCTTTTGCAGAATCTGCGCGAATCAGAAAACGGCAATACTTTTCTTGCACCTGCTGTCTCAAACCTGAATAGCGTGCTGCAATTCAAACAAATAAATTCACTGTGTGCTTTTACAATATACAGGTCGTGTTACAACGCCTGCTATTTGTACAGCACATTTCAAACGTTTTTTATTATATTCGCATGTCAGCCTTGAGTCGTCTCCCCAGTCGGTGTGGGAACGACGGAGGCCCACACATTTGCTTCGTCCGTATGGTGTCCATGTGAGGAACGCATCCGGCTGAATCCTCGCAAGGACTACACCAAACTCACGATCAATATGTTTGTAATAACGTCCCTGGCACTCACGAGCATCACTTTGAACCTGTCGCCAGGAACACGTCTGCACAATTAGCTACAGTTATATGACATGGGACAATTAATTATCTTCAACTATAGGCGTATCGGGTTTAAAGGTGTAGAAATAGCTCTTGCAATTAACAGTAGGCAAACTAATAACCGTATCAATGTATTATAGGATTGAAATGGTTTATTTTAAAGTTAAGGCACTCATGTGCCATTCTCCACCCAAACGGCAGCGGTGTGCCTCATTTGATAGAGCAATAAAAAATGTTCGACTCTGCTTACGTAATTCATATTATTTCCTTGTCTCAACAACTGTGGAGGTCAAGTCGTGTTACTATCTTGCGCACACATCGCGTTAACATTGTTAAATTAAATTAATGTTTCCAGAGCAATTTGTAACGAACTCTCGAATATTTAGCGCTTGTTCTTGTTCTGCAGTCATTAATTTGACAAATAAAATATACCTAATTATTTGTAGAGAGGTGGAGTGCGGTCAACAATCTTACAGTTACAAGAAATACGATGAAAGTCAAACGACACCAAATACATAGCATAAACTTGTTTCTGTGAGTCAGTGGAGGTACATTACGCAAATTAATAATCCCCCTGTTCGAAACCCGAAACATTAACCTCCAACGAACATAATTTCCCGAAATGACGGACTAATAACGGAGTGTTAAAAACTTTAATTGCCACCTATTGTTGGCTGCGTGGCGGCTACCTTTTATACTTTAAGTCGAAGCCGGTGAATTGAATAAGCTGGTCTTAAACAAAGAAAAAACTTTGATATAGAGATTAAAGTATAGACATCCTTTGTTTTTTACTACGTGATTGAATGTTTCAGATTGCTTTTTTTACTACTGAGCCAAAAATAACAAAAAAAGAGCATATTAGAACGTGTGCTTTATGAGGTCATGAAATCAACAAAACAAACAATGGATGGAGGTCTAAAAGTAATTTGGTTTTGTTTCATCGTGGGCGAAATATTGTTTCACATTCACAATAGGCATTCTTTATGGAGTGGGACTATAAATCTCAAATTAGGGACATTGTAAAGTTTTACGGACTCCCAGCGGTCCAACAAGTTCATATTTCAAATAAAGTTTAGCTGAGTATTTATTGTCTTCAAAACAAACACGATAAAGATAATTAATTACTTTGTTCGAACCAACATTTTACTACTAAGTTAGTTACTAGAACTTTTTTTAATGAAGAAAAACTTTTTATTAATCCAAAAAAATCATTTTATACAATCTATCCCGAGTTTTCGTAGAGCTTACCCTGCAATCGTAAATATTACAACGACAAAGAAATTAAATTTTCTTTGTAAGACTTGTCTCCTAAGCTTAATTTACGACCCCGTACTAGAGATTACTTTAGCCGCCGCGGGTGCCGACCCGACGCATAGCACATGCTCTATTGTTAAGTTTTACAAGAAAGTCGGAACGAATTGTAAATCGGATCACAGCCGAGCGACGCCCAACCCATCAGCGAAACAATCGACTTGACCGTATAGGTTGACGAACGTCCAAGTCCCACACGATATTGTACAACTAGCAAACAAAAGATCAACGTCTAACAGTGTTCGCCTTTTGAAAAAACACACAGTTCACTTTTATTAGCCGCGGGCCACCGTAAATCAGTCCGAGAGTTTTAAAGACCTGAATAGAACTTTGACTGGCCGGGGACCAGTGATTACGCCTTTCTTGTCAGTCAGCTGTGCTCCCTATAGGGCACAACGGAGAATGGAAGTCGTAAAACTCTCTCAACTGGATCGTGTTAGGCATTGTTCCTTTATTTTGATCTGCAATACCGCTGCGATCGTTAAAGCTGTGGTATTTGGTGCTTTTGCAGAAATAGCCTCCGTCCTTAAGCATTTTTTAAACATTTCCTTTCCAATTTCTTCTTCTTTTCAATTCTTTCTTCACTTACAAAGAGGTGCAATGTAAAAGTAATGTTACGGTATTGTTAGAATTAGGTTCTCTCGCTGCCAATGACAGATAAGAGGCGAGTAATGAGCGCATTGGAACCACAATGGCATCTCGCTAGGCGCGCCAGAAATCTCCGCCTGCCATAAAAGTTATGTTGCGCAACTTTCTAAACTGTTTTTTGTTCCTTTTACCATAACCTCATACATTTTTTCATGATCGAGTTTTTAAATAATTTATGAGAGCTCTTAATATTTTAATGTAACAATACCCTGAGGTTTCGTAGGAACCTGCTACATATTTTTTTGTAAATTGTAACCTGAGAATCTTTCTGCTTAAATTTTTATCACGTCAATCAAAAGTCCAGTCTAAGGATAACAAATCACAAACGACCAAATAAGTATTTTTATAAATAAAATAAGAAAATGAAGGTGTTTGTTACTTGATCAAACATAATGTTATCATGATCGTAAAAAAACGTCATTTCACTACAGGGTCGCAAACTTGGAAGTTTTAATAACTTGGTTAGTGCATTCTTATGTAGGCCTTAAGATAGGCTGTAGTTAAAGCTCAGTATGTGTCTGTAGAGTTGCAGAAGGCATCGCCGGCGCAGCTGCGCGACTGGTTTGTCCACTTGCAGGATTGATTTAACGTTAACGCACGATGCCCGCCACTCGTTTATCGCCATGTTTGCTCGACCTATGCTTCATTACCACTCAACTATCGGTATGATCGCTGACCACATTAACGTGGTTATCTTCGGAGAGAAACGTCATTTTATCAAATAAATTGATGGCGACTGTCAAGCTAGGTACTCGACAAAGTTTTGTAATAGACTCGTGTACCGGAATGCGACCGCATCCTTACACAGCTTTTGCGGTAAGGGAAAGCAGTAACTACTTAACCTTTTGAGTGCTAAATTATACACTTTAATGTTTAAATTATGTATACACAAGCTACAATGAACATGGCTAAATTGAAAGATAAGTGTGGTTAAAAAATATGCAGAAAAGAAGATAAGATATATGTGTTTTTTTTTTGCTTACTTTTGTTAGGTACCTACCTTTAGGAAAAACATACTCAACATTAGTAATCAAAATTGGCAGTAAGGACGTTAAATTGGGAGTTTTTTATAACTATATTTTTTTTGTTAACCTAAGCAAAATATTTTTTTTTTTTTTAATCACAAACAAGTGTTGCATTAATCTGTTGTTTTTTTGTATAGAAGAACACACTTATAGAGAGTTCTTTACAAATATATCTTTAAAATATCTGTCTGTCACCAAACATAATCTTTATAAAGTATTTACATGTAAACATTGAAACAAAAACAAAATTCAAAGAAAAATAGAAAACTTGTGATACATACCTTACATACAAAACTGTTGTACTGTTGATAATTCTTTTCCACCCAAGTGGCACAACAATTGTCTGAGAATCACTTTGCACTGTCCTAGTGGACGGCTCTGTACCATCCACAGTTTGCAGCAGCGGAGGAGGAAGCACAGCCAACACCACACCGTCTGCAGTCCGAACTAACTGAGGAGCCTCAGTTTCATTCACTCTACTAACACCCACTTGCTGATTCAGTATACTTATACTCTGATTCACTATAGACTGATGCGATAAACTTTGTTCTAAAAACTGATAGTTCACACAACTTTTACCCAGCAACTCTTTATCAGCTGTCCTGTCATTGTTGCATGGTGTAACACTATCCACAAAATGATTTTGACCGAGATGTGGCCCAGAGCTATCTAGATTTGTCTGGTCCGTGCATCTCTGATAAGAGGTGAGTTCTCGCGAGATGGCGTGATAGTCAGCAGCGCGGTCGAGGCTCGGCTCGTCGCCGGGCTCGCCTGGTTCGCTGAGGTAGTGCAGGTAGTCCGCCGGGCGGTCGAAGGCGCCGCGCTCGGCGGGGGCGGGCGCTGGGTCCTCGGGCGCGTCCAGCCGCGGCTCGGCTACGTACAGCAGCACGCGCGGCCGCGGCGCCACCGTGCCCGGCCGCCCGGACATCGCGCATCACCGCCCGCCGCCGCCGGCTCACTAGCTGCCCCCGCGCGCGCCCCGATCATCGCACCCGCTCCGCACACCATCACACGCCAACCCAAACAACCCGAGCACCATCCTCGACACCTCTTTTTTGTACCGGTGACATGAATCAGATAATCGCTTTACGACCTCTGCAACGAGGAACTAATTTTATGGCGGAGCCCTTATTGGCCCCATTGTAAAATTTATTGCACCCCAATAAAACCGGTGGCACTCACTTTTTTCTTCAAAACTTCTTGTTTCAATCAACGATTAGGATCCATATTGACACACAACACTAATCGTAGAGCAATAAAGGTCACAAAAAGAAATCCTCCATATTTAAGTTCGTTTTATATTCACTATTATTTTAGACGCACTGTACTGTATTTTCAAACAACCAAGTGGACACAGGATTTAAATTTTATGCAAATACGAATTGTTCCAAATTTTTACGCAGATTCTATAGCTTTGCTTTGCTTACAAAAGTGAAACACTGCGAGCGAAATGAAACCAAATGAATGGCAAAGAGTGAATGAATGAATGATAGAAATTATAGTTGTATTGCTTGCACACACACTTTTCAATCGATATCCCACTTTTTTAGAAGTAATCGATTAAATAAATATAATTAATTGTACAGTTATAGTTTTCTAAAGTGGTAAAGGCTTTTTTAAAATTTCAAACAAATTATCAAGTAAAAATAAAACTGAGTCTGCTTTTTTGTAGTGAATAATTATTTAATTAAAATCTTTTTTTTTTAATTCTTCATAATTTAATAGTTTCTTACTTTTATAGTTTTTTTGTGGCTGCTATTCGATTACCTAAAAACTACCTTTGTATTAGTTTTTTCTTTTATAATTAAACTAAATCATAAAGTATAGTTAGATTTAAAATGGGATCACAATCGGTGTTCCCTTTACAGACAACCGCCCTTTGCAATATTCTTAGTATATTTTACAAGGATTAATCGATGTACAAGTACGCTTTCAAAGCATTCACAACACTATTTAACAGCTTCTAATCCAAAAAATATTATTCCTCTATTATCCTCAAGCAAATGAAATTGGTTGGAAAGAGATATATAACTTTTTTATCATTCACTCATGAATGAAATAGACTCGGTTCGATTTGTCAACGTGACATGTCAATATTCGCTATAGCTACGCAGGTTAAATGAACATCATGCTAAAAACCATTCATTCATTTTACATTTTTAAAATTTCTACATTGATATTTAATCGCCTCTACATTATTTTATTTATGAATAATCCTAAGAATATAATGATGATTCTACATCGTAAAAGATGTGTGGCGACATAGATGGCGCTGATCGTCGCCAACATTCTTTCCCGGCGGTACGCATACAAATGACACCGAAATGTATGGTAATTCGTATATAGCGCTATCAACATTTCAAACGCTGTTAACTATATATACGACATCTGAAATCATCTCAGTGGCCCCACTTGGCCCTAGACCTGTGTTCTGTCTAGCACTGGGAGATCTCCCCTTTTACCGCCAAATTGGTGACCCCGACGTGATTCAATGTTGGCGTCGACATTCCTCTCTTCGCCCCAGTCCCGCAGCTCGGTCGTAGGGTTCATACGTATCGTGCAGATCACGAAACCTGAATCCTAGCCACCACAACACCTCCGCACATCCCAACTCAGCGTGGACAGCGTAGTAGGTACAGGAGCGCAACACGGACAACCTCAGCCACCTCATCCTGACTCACCGTGGATATGACTTATAGGTTAGATCCGACCTCCGGTCTTCGGAGGGGGCTGGTGTGGCGACATAGATGGCGCTGATCGTCGCCAACATTCTTTTCCAGCGGTACGCATACAAATGAAACCGAAATGTATGGTAATTCGTATATCGCGCTATCAACATTTCAAACGCTGTTAACTATACATACGACATCTGAAATCATCTCAGTGGCCCCGCTTGGCCCTAGTCGTGTGTTTTGTCTAGCACTGGGAGATCTCCCCTTTTACCGCCAAAGATGTATCTGGAACAAAACTTAAGTCTGAAACTAGAAAAAATAAAGATGACCCAAATAATCCCTCCCTTGTATATAGCTCTGTCCTTTTATTAAACTAAAGTAATTATCAATAAATATATAAAGTAATTATTGGAACCTACATTTATGTTCGTTTTCTATATACTCAGATTTAAACATTTTGGAATCAGTTAGTATAGATCTTAGGACTTTCATTAACAGACTTTTAGGTTTATCGGATTAAATGAGAAATATACAAAGACACCATATTTAATATAAGTTGTTTCGTTTTTAAAATAAGTTTCTAAAAATATATTGTATTTTAGCTCTTATTTAAAGAATTTATATCATCTCCAGTCTCGCCAACCATTCAAAACGTGAAGATTTAATCCCAATTTATTTATTTGGCTCTGACAGTGACAGATTGTCAAAAAAGTTGCTACATTCATTACATTCATCCATGCCGTGCTTCTTTCAGCGTTGCCAGATTGGGGTTTTTTCCCGCTATTCTGGCGAAAAATTATGACCCTGGCGAGATTTTGGTAATATCAATACAGGGTCTGTCGTAATGAATGGATAACCCGTTACCTACAGTTGATCCGGATGTGAGGCTATAAGAAAATGGTGTCTTCTTGCCAGGGTTGTCACCCATAAGAAAATGGCGTAGACTTTTAAACTTTTTTATAAATTTCGCTATTTTTTTCATTTATTCCGCTGCGATTTCTTCAAATTTTGCTATATTTGTATATATTTTTTTGTATTATACTCCTGAAGACGTGTACTATGTAATTTTAATACAATTTAAGGTGTTATTCCCGTTGAACATTATCAAAATTCTCATTTTAAGATAAACATTTCCAATGTTTTTTCTTTATGTCAACTTTTGATCATCTCCTGTGAAAAAAAAAAGTATGACGTTATAGCTGCCCATAATCTCAATAAATTGTCTAGTATGTGTAGATTCTAAAAAGGTGTAACGATGTGTACTTTACAAGCAACATTAAGTTACAGGAGCGAGAACACTAATCAAGGTCGGAATTTTTATTTTTCAAGTTATGTTATAAATGGTTGTAAAACTTCGTCATAATGATTTTATTCTATCAAGATACTTTGCACAAACACTATCGGGCTATTTATAGGATATTCAGAAGAAAACCCGGTTGTTTTTGGGAAAAAAATAACATTACTCCACGATAATAATGTAATGAAAATGTGCAAATGAAAATTGTTGTGCTCTAATAGTTACATGCGAGAAACATGTTGCGACAAGTTTATTCGAAATTGAAACGGATTTTAAAAATCGAACAAAGACCGCATTACAAAGAAAAGGGTACTTATCACATCAGTGTAATGTTGAACATCGCATGTGCTTTTGTTCTCATTATTTTGGACTTGATAACATGGTGATACTGATGACTTCGCTCACATTTACGGACATTTTGTTGTGCTATCGATTGAACTTGTTGTTTTGGAAAAGTTTTTGTGTAGTTTGTGTATCATCAATATAAATCAATGCGGTCTTTGTTCGATTTTTAAAATCCGTTTCAATTTCGAATAAACTTGTCGCAACATGTTTCTCGCATGTAACTATTAGAGCACAACAATTTTCATTTACACATTTTCATTACATTATTATCGTGGTGTAATGTTATTTTTTTCCCAAAAACAACCGGGTTTTCTTCTGAAGATCCTATAAATAGCCCGATAGTGTTTGTGCAAAGTATCTTGATAGAATAAAATCATTATGACGAAGTTTTACAACCATTTATAACATAACTTGAAAAATAAAAATTCCGACCTTGATTAGTGTTCTCGCTCCTGTAACTTAATGTTGCTTGTAAAGTACACATCGTTACACCTTTTTAGAATCTACACATACTAGACAATTTATTGAGATTATGGGCAGCTATAACGTCATACTTTTTTTTTTCACAGGAGATGATCAAAAGTTGACATAAAGAAAAAACATTGGAAATGTTTATCTTAAAATGAGAATTTTGATAATGTTCAACGGGAATAACACCTTAAATTGTATTAAAATTACATAGTACACGTCTTCAGGAGTATAATACAAAAAAATATATACAAATATAGCAAAATTTGAAGAAATCGCAGCGGAATAAATGAAAAAAATAGCGAAATTTATAAAAAAGTTTAAAAGTCTACGCCATTTTCTTATGGGTGACAACCCTGGCAAGAAGACACCATTTTCTTATAGCCTCACATCCGGATCAACTGTAGGTAACGGGTTATCCATTCATTACGACAGACCCTGTATGTCTATATTGGATGCTGAAAACACAAATTCCAAGTAAAAAAGTTACATGAAGTCGTTTTTACAGTTTAAATTATTGGTAGTTTCAACAATAAATAAAAAAAAATGTTTCTTAATTTGGGATTCTTCTAGGAAAATTGGGTAAAAAAATGGGTAAAGGAAAAACAATCATCAAAATACAACATAATTATTCTTTAGTTTATGACCAAAGAATGAATATCTATTAAAAAAGAATATATTTTTTGTTATTTCTCCTAAATCAAGATTGGCGATTTTTTTTCTAAAACGTATCATTTTAGTGAAAAAAAATATTGAATCTGGCGAAAATTGAAAATTATCTCGGGCAACCCTGCCTTCTTCGCTACTAGCACATGTTTTATTTGTGCTAACTTACTTCTAGTGATTTTTCTATTATTTTGATAATTATCCAATAGACCACAACTTTAATAATACAACTGCTATAGTGTGTAATTTTATGTTATGTCACATTTCAGAAATTTGACTCTGTAACATTTTCCCAGACATATGTTTACGTTATGAAAACGAACTTTATTGGTTAGCTCTTTTGTATATAACTTTATGATTAAATAGTAGTAACTATCCAATTGATTTAAAAAACCCCAAAATGAAGCGAAAACATACAGATGTTGACGAAGACAATTCCAGGTAAATTTATGACGGAAAAGCAACCCTTTACACTAATTACAATTGTTAACATATGTAAAAACAGTTCAAAAAATTGTTTTTGTTAATAATTTTCAGGTTATCCCAGTTACTGTTCAATAAGTCAAAAAATTTTGCCGATAAGTTGGAAACAAAAGAGAAGGTTGAACTTGATGCAGATCTAAAAGCAGTCTGGAATGATGAAGATGATGAGCAGCTTCCTGCAAACACTATAATAAAGACCAAGAGCAGTGTTTTATACTCACAGAAACTTAAACAAAAATATGAAACCTTGGTTGGAACTCCAAGTTGGGCCAAACTTAACAAGAAAGCCAAAACAGAAGATGAAGAAGAAATTGATGATGATGCAATTCAAAGAACTGTTGGCCATTTGCGTACTAAAGGGTCAGGGCACCTAAAGAAAGATACGATTGAACTAAAGAGATTGACAAATATTAATGACTCCACTAAAAATGAAGGACAAATTATAACCTGTGTAGAATTTCATCCTAAACTAAGTGTATCATTAGTAGCTGGCCATACTGGGATTGTATCTTTATTCCAAGTTGGCGGTGATAGCAATAAAATTCACAGTTTGAAATTAAAGAATTTCAAGGTAAGCACTGCTAAGTTTACACCAGATGGATCAGGAGCTTTCATTGCATCTAACCAGAAACATCACTACTATATCTATGATCTAGTAAAGGCAGAGCCTAAACTTGTACAGTTACCAAGAGTTGCCAAACGTCCAAATCATTTCCAAGTTTCTAATGATGGTCGTTTTCTAGCCACTTCTGATGGGTTTGATGAAATCTATATTATTTGTATGAAATCAAAGGAGTTAATTAGATGCCTTAAAACTAGTACAAATGTCAGGAGTCTGGCTTTTAGCCACAATTCAGAACAACTTTATTGTTACTGTGTAGAGGGGCAGGTAACAGTTTGGGACCTCTCAATGTTTAGATCAGTTAAGAAGTTCTATGATCAAGGCTGTGTCACACCAGGCTGTATTGCTGCAAGCCCCAGTGGAAAACTACTAGCAACAGGAAGTGGAGAGGGTATTGTCAATATTTACGATACTTCAGAGCTCACATCACCCAACCCCTTCCCATTGAAAACTATTTCTAACTTGACAACAAAAATTACTTGCCTCAAGTTTAATCCTACGTCAGAGTTGCTTGCAATGTCCTCCGGATTTCTACCAGAAGCTGCCAAACTTATACATATTCCTTCATACCATGTATTTATGAACTTCCCGGTGCCTAACCAGAAAATGTATCAAGTTGAAACCATAAACTTTTCTCCTGGAAGTGGATTTATGGGTATTGGTAACAACAAGGGTAATGCACTTTTGTACAGATTGAAGCATTTCAAAAACTATTAATAAATTTTATGCATATAAGCAAAATTGTGTAATTTCCGTTTTAAATCTATTGTTTATCTAGCCCTTTTCTTCTTTACATATTGTTATATGAATAGTGACTAAACCCATTAAAAAAAACCGGCCAAGTGCGAGTCGGACTCGCGCACCGAGGGTTCCGTACAAACCTGCAAAAACTACTTAAAATTTTAAGCTTTTCGGAATTTTTCTGTTACCTGTGCTGTAAGCTATTGCTTCTTACCAAATTTCAAGATTCTATGTCAACGGGAAGTGGTCTTTAGGTTTTAATTCCCGTGCGTGTAGTTGCGAGTTTCAAAATATGCGGTATCAATGGTTGTACTTTTGCGTTTTGCGTTTTTGCGTTGACTTAGTTTTTTTTTTTTCACGGGTTAAAGGCAATTAGATCTAAGTATTAGATATGAATTCCAACTTATAAGTTTATATTTATTAAAAAAATATATATTTTGTAATGTAACTAAAAATTTAAGGTTTTCGGAATTTTTCCTTTATGTGTGCTATAAAACGTTGCTTCATGCCAAATTTCAAGATTCTAGGTCGACTGGAAGTACCCTTTAGGTTTTGATTCCCTTGCGAGTACTTGCGAGTTTCAAAATATGCAGCTTAAATGCTGTTTCTTTTGATTGCGTTGACATAGAAGTTTGATTTTGTTACAGCTTAAAGGTATTATAGACCTGAGTATTTGGTATGAATTTCAATTTAATACCTCTACGCATTTATGAGGAAATGGGTAGTAAGGTTAAAATTATTAAAAAAAAATATTATGTGATGTAACTAAAAATTTATGGTTTTCGTAATTTTTCCTTCATCTATGCTATAAGACGTTGCTTCGTACCAAATTTCAAGATTCTGAGTTCACGGGAAGCACCCTGTAGGTTTTGATTCCCTTGCAAGTGTAGACTTGCGGCATAATTTGCGGCATAAACGGCTGTATCTTTTGATTGCGTTGGCTTAGAAGTTTGATTTTTTCACAGCTTCAAGGGACAGTAGACCTGAGTAATTGATATAAATTTCAGCTTCATACCTCCACGCGTTTTTAAGAAAAAGGGTCTTGACAGACGGACGGACGGACAACAAAGTGATCCTATAAGGGTTCCGTTTTTTTTCCTTTTGAGGTACGGAACCCTAAAAATGTATTGTCACAAAATAAGAACTGACAGTAATAAGGAGAAAATCTTTATTTCTGTATAATAATAAAATCAAAAGCACAAGATAAGATTATTTAAGTGGGAAACTGTTGTCAAAAAGAGCTACAATCTAACTGAATAACATTTTAGCTATGCAAATAGTTACTGCACAAAAAACCAACCTATTTTGAATTAGGTACACTAAAATATTTACTCTAACTTATTTTTGTTAAATACATTTAATTAACTTATATCATGCTCATAAATTATTGAAACCCAAAAAGAAATATAAAAATCACAGATGGTTGAATTTAAATAAAGAGATAATTGAAACAATATTAATGACATGGTGTAATTCTAAAGCAAAGTCTATAAATGAATTGTTGCCAATTATTACTTTTTCTTGATAGGCTTTATCATATATAATGTAGTTTGGAATGCACACAAATCTGTTATGTGATAAAAGCTGCAAGAATAACGAAAAATTAATATCAAACAAGGACCACAAGCATAATTAATTGAACTAAATTGGTAATGGGTCAAATACCTACAATAATACGACTGTTACAAAGAAAGTGCTAGCTAAAGTTATACATATAAAGGCTTTCATCCTAGCAGACAAGTTATCTTTTAATGATACCTTAATTTTATTATTAAGTGACCTTATTCATTGAAGTGAGGTTATAAATTGACCCTAAATAACACTAGGAGCATTGAATATCTGCAAGGATATAGAAATATTGTAATTCATACCTAAATGTAACCACAATGCTACTTTAGTCTAATTTACCATGCTTCCTTAGTGTGTGATTCTAATAGTACTATTTAGCCAGTGGCGCATTGTACACGATTCATTCCTGGATGTTCTTCATCCTCTTCATAGGCATTACCGATGTTGTTGGCACGTCGCCTTCGAGTTTCCTGCTCAGGATCCATGTCCATTAGATTACACTCCTCAGCAAGTTCTGGAATGTGCACCTAGAAAGAAAATGTAAAATTTTAGAAGATAGCAATGGCATTGCATTCAAGACTCTTCTAAACTTGAGAAGGTATTTAAATTTCTTTTGCAGAGCTGTATGCAGTGTTGTAATAGTATATTATGATACAAGTGTGCAAACATGTTGCTCACGAATACCATACGCACTTTTTCAAAACACTTGCGAAGAAAAACAATTTAATCTTGCATAAATAGTTTTTCTACATAGCAACAAATGCAATGTATACAAAATATAAAGAATTCGGGAAATGACGCGCATCTTTTTTAATATAGACACATTTATTTATTCCAAATATGTAAATAGATTTTCAGTGGCACAAAACCTCTTAGTTGTTACAAAAAAAAACTGTAAATTGAAAAAAAAAATGAAAACGATCAAATTGAAAATGCTCTGTTTACAAGCAATAATTGGCAGTAAGACACTACCTTAACTTTGTAGGGATCGTTATATTATGCAATAGTGTTGAATATTATTACACATGAGTGTTTAACAGGTCAGTTTAGGTTCCTAAAATCGATGTAATAAGGCTCACTTTCTGTGTTGAAAACAAAGAAAATTATGACTCAGTTGTTCACATATCCACTACATTCTGGTTTTAATTTTTTTTATCTAAATAAAAGAAATAAAAATTAGACAGCAGGATAGTTTTTACAACTAGGACAATAGAAATGGTTTACAAACTCACAATTATGGTAGCTAAACAGCTGCAATGCTAGTTCAACCTGCTGTTTTAAATTATTATTCAAAGGTCTCTTTGAATTTAAAGTTTACACTTATGACTTTGCTATATATAGGTAACTAGACCAATATAAAAAAAACAACTTACCACAGGTCGAGGAGGCAAGCAGTTCTCCAAAGCAGGAATGACTTCAGGAGGAATGGTGGCTGGGAAGTTGACCCAAAACTGGATGATAAGTAGTCCCTTCTCAAATGGATTTTTGTACATTGGCATGCCTGAAAAATTAAAAAATTACAAAGCTACTGTATATGAGAAAATAAACTTTCCTATACACAAACACATTAAGTGCCAGTTGTCAAATTTCAATCTCATACAATATTATACCAATGGATTTCTTACCTTCATTCAAAATACACTTGACTTCAGAGTTTTTGATGACTTCCCCAGGCAGTACTGTGATCACAAGATCTCTGTCATCCAAAGTTCGAATTACTTTTTGGAAGCCACACAGAGCCTCAACCAGCTCAATATTCATCCTCATCATAAGATCCTTGTCATAGTGTCTAAATACCTAAGGAAATTATTGTTTATGTTACACTCAATTTGGCTCATGCTAATTATCTAATGCCTTTTTACTTCTAAACACACTTACTTCATGTTCCTTTTCATCTAGTACAATGATAAGATCTCCTGCCTCCAGTTCAGGCTCTTGGTCACCCTCTCCACTAAAGACAATCTTTTGGCCATCAGTCATTCCTTTCTCAACATGCACCTCTAAGATCTTACGTTCACGAACAGTCTTGCGGCCCTATTTCAAAAGAAAATATAATATGTGTATCATATTTTTTTATTTTAGTTTACTTTGCTAAAATATTCATATATACCTGGCACACTTTGCAGCGGTCTTTAGGATCAATAATCTCACGTTGGCCACGGCACTCAGAACAAACAGTCTGGATTTGTTGTATCATGCCTGGAGCCAGTTGTTGAAGCTGGACTTGCATGCCAGTACCTCGGCAACTTGGGCAGGTTTGCACAGCCCCCTATTATCATACAAATAGCATAAGTATTATCAACAAATTTGAGACATACCAGATTAATTATAAAGAAAACTAAATACCTTCTTTCCACCACGTCCCTCACATTTCTCACAAATAACATTTTTCTGTAGAGCTAGTTTCCTGACTGCACCACGATAAAGTTCTTCTAAAGTTACTGACAACTGATGAATTACATCTTTGCCTTTACGCTCACGACCCCTACGTCGGCCACCACTGAATCCACCACCAAAGAACATATCAAACAAGTCCATTGGTGATGAGAAATTGCCACCTGCTCCACCTTCTTTGAGTGCCTGTTCTCCACCTAATGAAACAGTTATAATCAGATCATTTTAACAATCACTGCTTGCAGTTGTGACAGCTGATGATGTCTGTACTAAAATTTTGTATAATTCATACTAATGAAGAATGTTACATCATTTTAAATGTAACAATGACAAAGCAAATTTTCTATGAATTACACTTACCCTGATCATAAATTTTTCTTTTGTCTGGATTTGATAACACTTCATAAGCCTGAGATATCTGTTTAAATTTTTCTCCTTCATTGGGATTCTTGTCAGGATGGTATTTAAGTGCCAATTTCCTGTAGGCTTTCTTTAGTTCATCTGTGGTGCAGCTGGGCTTGACTCCCAGGATGTCATAAAAACCAGTTTCCTTAACCATTTTGAAGTGTCTATAGAGAAATTTATTATTATATTATTAAGAAACTATAATATCGTATTTATAATTTATTGGGGCACACGTTGGGGTTTCAATGGCTAAAATCGATTTGTGAAATGGTATAACATATAACCTTAAATTATACCAGGCTACGTAATTTATACGTAGAATTTCCTTTCATATTTAGGAAGTAATGGAATATTTTTTGAACAATTATAAAGCAAATTAACATTATTATTATAGAGATAGTACATACCTTTACAAAATAGTTTCGAACAGTAATTTAAAATGGATGGTATCGTTAGCGAACTAGAATAGTACAATATTTCACTTCTTTGACTTTAGGCTCAAGTTAAAAAATTTAACACTTATTCAGCTTAGAACTCACTGAACGACACAAGGCTACGATTCCTTTACTCAAAATGAATCGACGCAGTCGAAAAACATAGAAAACGTGTAGTTTCGAGAAAATTCTTTATTCACCAGCCAGTCACAGTCAGTTTTTTTTTTTTTTTTTTTTTTTTAATATTTATTTGGCCTGGATTAGGTTCCTTTAAGCCATATCAACAATAGAGTAACAATTTAACAAAACTTTGAATGAACATCTTCACTGTCTTCAATCTTCTATGGTTGTCAATGGTTGTCTTGTTTTGGATGTTTTGATGTCTGTCTTCGTTTGGTTGATAATTCAAATTTTCATAACAGTACTTTTAATAAATATAAATATTGCTTCAAAGCATTTATCGTTGCGTAGAATATCAGTGAGGCGGTGGTGGTGGCGGGAGAGAGGGGCTTCTTTGAGTATTGGTAACAGCTGATCTGCCAATATCAATCTTTCAACTCCAAACTGCTTGCAGGAAAATACTATGTGCTCAAGGTCACCTATGTCTTGATGGCAGTATTCGCATAAGCTAGAATCTGTTATGGATAATCTATGGAGATGAGCGGGTGTGTTGCAGTGGCCAAATCTTAATCTATTAATGGTTGATATAAAATCTCGACATTTATACTTCATCTTCCAATACCACGGTCTGACAGGTAAATCTTGTTGTATTGATCTGTACCACTTTCCTTTGGTTTTTCCATCTTGATTCCACATTTCTTTCCAAATTTCCGTTAATTTACAATTTATATCGGCATGAAAATCTGTTATTGGGATCTTAAAATTAGTAATTTCTATATTGTTAATGCCTTCAAAGGCAACTTTATCAGCTATTTGATTTCCTGTTATTCCTTTATGTGAAGGAATCCACATAAAATGCACCTCTATACCTTTAACATACAGTCTATAAACGAGTTCCATTATCATATGAAGCAGATAGTTATTTTTATAATGAATTTTTATGTTTCTTAGGGATTCTATAAGACTTAAAGAGTCTGTACATATTAAGTAGTGACTAAAATTATTCTTATTGTGCATAATGATATTTATAGCTTCTAAAACTGCATTAGATTCAGCTGTAAATATAGAACAAATATTCGGAATTACAAAGCTTTGTGCAAATTTAGTTTTTGAATCATAAACAGCTGATCTGACATGAGTATTACTTTTGCTGCCATCTGTGTACAAAATATAATAATGTGGATTTGAATTTATAAATGTTAGCATGTCTGTATTACAATTTATAGAGTGAGATTTAATTATAATTTGATGGGTTAGGCTATTGTATGAATGATAATAACATGGCCAATGTGTCTGTGTATAAATTAACTTACAATCTTTATGCATTTTCAGGAATATTCTACAGAACTCTAAAGGAGCTCCTCTCAACAATTCATCTACTGTCATTAATGTTTCTGGGATTTGAAGCTGTGGAACAAGGTTTGGTACAACTTGTGTAAATAGTTTAGTATTATTAGAAGCCAAGAGTTTTACACAATATCGTTCAGAAAGAAAGATTCTTCTCAAAATTAATGGCATAATTTGGGTTTCCACTTCCATAGCTCGAATGGGAGTTGAACACATTGCTCCAGAAATTATCCTAAGAGCCTTATTTTGAATTATATCTAGTCTATGTGTATAGGGACTATTTAAATAAGCTAATGTACTAAAATCAAAGTGACTTCTAACAAGAGATTTATATAATATTGTCAAAATTTTTGGGTCAGCACCCCAAGACACACCAGCTAGACATCTTAAAATATTAAGAGCTTTCAGAGCATTAGAAGAGATATATTTTATATGTTCTTCAAACTTTAGTTTTTTATCAATGATAACACCTAGGAATTTGTGTTGATTTACTAATGGTATAGTCTGGTTGTCGTAAATGACACGAGGTATAGAAAACATATCTCCAATGATCATCACCTCACTTTTCAATGCATTAATTTTCAGATTCAATTGGTTATAGTACATTTTTAAGCTTTCTAAAGCTGAATTAATGACATTGATAGCTATGGACATGTTTTTATTAGATGTGTATAAAACCAGATCATCAGCAAACTGGAGAATTTTTACATCTATAATATTTACATACTTGGAAATCTCACTAGTATATAAATTATAAATCAGCGGGGAAAGAGTTGCTCCTTGCATTGTACCTTTAGAAGCAATGTTAGGTCCATGGATAATGTTATTATGCTTGACATAAAATAATCTGTTGTTAAGGAATTTATACAACCATTCAGCCACTGCTCCTGGAATGCCTATTCTTGTTAGGATATTTACTAAGATACCAGGGTCAACACTGTCAAAAGCCCCCTGTACATCTAGAAATACACAAACAGAATTTAATTTTGAATTTCTTGCTTTTTTCAGGTCATGAATGAGGGAGATAAAACTATCAGCACAGCTTCGGCCTCTGCGGAAGCCATTTTGAACATCCGGGATTAAATTATTGGATTCTATATAATAGTCAAGTCTATTTTTCAACATGTTTTCAAAAATTTTTCCTAGACAAGATGCAAGTGAAATTGGACGGTAAGAATTTGCTAGTAGAGGATCTTTATTTGGTTTAAGTATTGGTATAATACACTGTGTTTTCCATGACTCTGGGATTAATTTATATTGCCAAAGGCTATTTAATATCTGAAGAAATAATTGCTGAATAGATTCATCAAGGTGTTGAATTAGTATATATGGAAATTCATCGAGACCAGGAGTTGTATTCTTTCTAGATTTAAGGGATATGACAAATTCTGACCATGAGAAAGGATCTAGTAGAAATTTAGCTTTTGGGTCTCCGCATCTATGAAAATTGTCAACAAAATGATCAGTGTTAATTAGATTACTTTGATCAGAGAGCTTGGTTATGAATGGTTGTATAAACTCGTCTCCAAATGATTTATTATTAGTTTTAATATTTTTGAATCTCTTAATAAGGTTCCAAATCCTACTAATAGGGGTAGTTCTATTAAAACTGGTACAAAAGTTATTCCAACAGTTCTTTTTTTGTTCAGAAATAACTCGTTTTTTCTTTGCATCAGCCTTTTTATATTCATAATAATTTTCAATTAATGGATTATTTCTGTATTGTTTCAGAGCTTTGTATGATGCTACTACAGCTTCCTCACATGTAGCATTCCACCACGGCGCTGGTGGCCTACTCTTAAAACTATTATTCTTGACAAACTTTGGAACCACCATTTCTTTTAATTCTTGGAGACAACAACAGAAAGCATTGTATGATACCAATGGATTTTCTTCATCAATAGGTAAATTATTAAAAACAGAAACAGATGTTTTTTTATACTTTGTCCAATCAGTTTTATGATATAAAAATCTGTCAGTAGGTGGATTCATTTGATATTTTTCTATTTTTATTGCTATACTAGTGATTGTGGGATAGTGATAACTTCCCATAGTGTCATCATGGACACTCCATTCACAGTGTGGAGCTATACTTCCACTTACAAAAGTAATATCAATAGCAGATGGGTTATGTGAAGGATAATTAATAGTTGTAAACCTACCATCATTAAGAATGCACAGATCATTTTTATCTATTACATTATATATGTCCTGTCCTCTACCTTTGGTGGATACACAACCAAATGCAATGTGATGTGCGTTGAAGTCCCCACTAACAAATATTGGTTTGGGTAATTGTTTAATAATTTTGTCTAATTTGGAAATATTAATTCTAGAAGATCCTCCTGTCCTGGGAGGGGGGCAATATACACATAAAATTGTTATATTGCCTAACTCTGTTGGTAAACTTATAGCAATGCATTGAATGTCTTCATAAAAAGGTGTAATTAATAGACTATATTTAATTTGGGATCTAATAAGTATTGCTACTCCATTATGTTTATTTTGGGCATTTTTGACATGTATGTGATAGTTTGGGATTCTAAAGTTTTGATTATCTTTGAGCCAGGTTTCATTAAGTAAGCATATATCTATATTCTCATCACTTAAAAATTTAATTAATAATTGTTTTTTGCTGTTGGCGCTTTGAATGTTATATTGTGCAATTCTTAATGTTGGTATATTATTATTGTTGGAGTTTGAACCCATTATTCTGACAGATTTTTAATTAATGCTTCCTTGATAAATGCTGATGTTACCGGAACATCATCATTTTTGTTACCTAACTGGACAATGGTTTGTACTAGAGCCTTTAATACATTACTGTTCTCAATAATTTCGGTTATGAGATTTTTTTTGACTACTTCTGGTTTTTCAATATTACTTTCTCTTTTGTTGTTAATTCTCGGGGTTTCTTGATGATCTTTTTTTTTATAAACAGAGGTACGCTCCAATGGCGGAAAATTCTCATTATATAATTTTGAGTTAGTTGCAGCTGCATATGTTATTTTATTCTTTTTCTCTAACATTTTCTTTATTTTGACAGGACACGATCGCGACACTGCCAGATGACCTCCACCACAGTTGATGCAGCAGAGTGCATCTGGAGACTCACATACTTTGTACGAGTGTTCACCGGCACAAGAGCTGCACCTCTGTTTACCGTTACAGACTTTTGCTGAGTGATTAAACTTAAGACATTTAAAGCATTGTTGGAGAGGAGGCACATAATCGAATACTCTATAAGAATAGAGATCATAGTGTACATTTTCGGGTAATGAATTAGCTAAAAACGTAACAGACACTGTTTGTAATGGAACTCGCTGTGATCCCACCTTCTTAGTAAATCGTCGTACTGCTACTATTTCATTGAGTGAAGATAGCTTTATATAGAGGTCCTTATTAGAAATGTTTGTTGGAACGAAGCGAATAATCCCTATACATTCTATTTGAGCTGCTGGTATGTATGCTCTCATTTTATGTTTTTCAAGAAATGTGGTATTGTTGATAAAATTGTTAGCTGTATTGTATTGTTTAAATGTAACTGCTATTTTCAATGCGTTTATTCTAGTAATTGCAACCACACCCTTAATCTCTGATGAAAATATATGATTCAGATAAACTGGACTTTTATTTCCTAGTCTCTCATTCTCTTGTGTGACATAGACCTTAAATACACTAATACCTGAGTGTTCAGGGTATAGTCTTTTATAGTTTGGCTTAATGAATGGTTTTTCCTCACCCGATGCTCCTGAAGCGTCTGGAGTTAAGGTAGGTTCCACCACCTCCACGGTTCTTTTTCTTGTTTTCGGATTTCGGGGGCCCTCTTCAGGGCCTCCTTCATTCCCATCCATTATGGGGAAAGTAAATATTTGCTTTTAACTAATTGGAATCTCATCAATTAACTTTAAATTATTTAATTTTATAGACGGAAAAAATATTCAACAACTTTTTTGAATTCCCGCCACAGGATCTTTTCTCACAGTCAGTCAGCTAGCCAGAGGGTTGCCAAGTTAAACTTTGAAAAGTATAGGAATAAATAACGCAAGTAGCAATTTCACAAAATTTCGGCTGCGTTCTGATTGCTCGCTCAAACGTTTGCAAAAGAGTAACCATGATCTAACATCAAACAGGGGCCGGAACGGTACAAGCTTTTAAAATCCATCATGATTACTAGCAGTTATTAAAAAGTTTTGTTATGACATACAAAATAAGACGATTATGATACGACAAAACCTAAACAAGGCTGTTTAGATCTTGTTATATAAGAGCTTGTGGTAAGGCCCAAGCGCACACACCGAATCACTTCATTTATCTAAGAGCAGCGTTCGTTAGTGTTACGATTTGGTTTACTCTATTAGCACCATTGAAGCGATGCTGCCATTAGTTTGGTTAGTTCACAAATTATTGTGTGAGCATTCTTCGTGTGAATAAATACTTGTATGTTGGGGCCACACTATTGAATTCCTTTGATGTACTGCCACTCGAGCCATCGGCAAACGTCAATAGCACGCGCTAAAGAAAGGGTGACAACACTAACGGTGAAAGTCCATGAACGCAATAGTCAACAGCATTAGAACGAAACTTGCGATTCGAATATTATAATCCTAATTTTGTTAATTTAAATATTCCTCAAATAAGTCGAAAATAGAAATAATAAAATCCAGCTATGTAATGGCTTATGATAATAAAAGAAGAATATGAATATGATATTAAGGCACTATATATTTAAAATAATATTTTAAAAGTTTAGTATTTTTGTAAAAATATGGCCAAGCAACGTTTTATTTAACTTACATCCACTACCCAGTTACCTATTGGGCTGAAATTTGGAACACATGCTTATTTTGAATGTATGGTATTTTGAGATTTTAAATTTTAATTTTGCATTATAAATGCTAATTTATTAATTAATTATAATATTAGTCCCAGTCGCGTAATGCTCGGAGGCCCGCGTTCCTTTTTCCAGTGTTTATAACTTCAAAATTAATAAATTAGCATTTATAATGCAAAATTAAAAAGTAAAATCTCAATCATTAGCTTGTTTCATCTTAATTGGTAGTTAAATATCCTGTAAAGGTATTTCTACTGAAATGAAGAGGCGGAAACTCCTCTCATTTGATGGAATAACGTCAGCTATATGACGAAAGCACATAAATACTGGAAGAAATGAAATTTCGGTGGGTCAACGCAGCGGCGCGGTAGCTCAGTTGGAAGAGCATTGGACCGGCAATCCAAAGGTCCTGGGTTCGAGTCCCAGTCGCGTAATGCTCGGAGGCCCGCGTTCCTTTTTCCAGTGTTTATAACTTCAAAATGTATGGTATTTTCTTTAAATTTATTACCTTTCCTTTATTAAATTTTATTTTACGTTGTATTTACGTAGCGACATATTCTGTGTTCTGCTTTGTTCTGCATGTCCGTCAATTTTTTTAAGTGCCTTTGGCGATATAGAGAATAACGCGATCAAGAAGATGCACTAACTAGTGTAGTGTAGATCAGTAACTAGTTTACGTTAAAATTCGCGTAGTTGGCAACCTTGGTTCCTTCAGAGTACTTTTTTAAATTAAGCAATAGAATATTTCTGGAAAACGCCATCTATATCAAAAACATGAAAATAAGGAGAAATGTTACATTAATTAAATGTATTTTTTAGAAGATGAAGATATGTTTGTATTGTAACAATACCTAAAAGCTCATTTTAAAATCATCTTGCACTTCAACTTTAGGGCAATTTTGTCTTATACCTGGGGGTAAATTAAAATAAAATAATACAAAAATAAAATTGTCATTGTGACATTGACTTGGACATTACTTACTGCATTCATATGCTAAGGTCCATTATTGCTGTTAATGTCCGTGTGCATTATTAATGTGTAAACAGTAGGTACACAATGTTTGGCCTTTGAGTATTTAGCAATGGAGATAACAAAAAGAAAGGGTAATTTTTTTCAGCCCCTTTAAATGGGGACGGGGAACGTTATAATTATATATGTATTCTTTTAAATTAATGTGCACTCTTTTATTAATAGTTGTTATCTTTGTGTATGTTACACTAGTGGCCACCCGTTCGCGTGGAAGTCGGTTTCCCGTGGGAATGAGAACTTTCCCGGGGTAAAAAGTACCCTATGTCCTTTCCCAAGTTCAGTTCTATCTTCATACTAAATTTCATCAAAATCGGTTCAGTGGTTTAGTTATGAAAGGGTAACAAACAGAGATAGTTACTTTCGCATTTATAATATTAGTAGGGATTGATATGATGGCTACAAAAGCCTTCAAAACAATGCAGTGTTCATTTACAATAATTTTTGAACTCCAACTCACAGATATTTAATTTAACATAACATGTAGGCACATTTTAATTTTCTGTAATCGTTATGTATCGAAAAACAACATAGAGTCCGTTATTTTTTTAACAGGACTGTATTGATCAAATCTGAGCTTGAATTACTTGTGTAATATAATTATATAATATATGTGAAGATGGAGTATAAGAAATAAAATGGACTATAAAAATGATGGCACTGATGACGCTAATCTGCTTAGAGACGTGCACACCTCGTGCACACGGAACTTAGATGTTGATAGATACCAATCAACGACTAACATGCAAAAAACGCACATGGGCGCTTACAGCAATTTATGGACCTTAGCATAAGTCTGTCTGTCTGTGTGTTTGTTTATTTCTGCGATTTATTGTCTGTTGCGAATGATGCGAATGAATTGATCTAAAACGAGTTTCAATTTCAAAAGTCCACAAACCAAATTTGTTGATTTTGGCACGAAACGACATGTGTGAAGTCGCAGAGTAAAACTTCGAACTTTTAGCTTATTGCTCTTTATCTTTGTAAACTACTTACCACTTCGTTGATGATAACGTAACTGATAACAGCGAGCTAGCAGGTTCGGTTCGTTTCTATTCTACCTAATTCTCAGTTGCAGTAAAGACCGCGAACTGTGAAAGTGTTTTTCATTGTCGTCGTTTATTATTCCGTTAATCTTGATTTTTTAAGACTGCGACAATGGGAGATCAAAGTATTGTAAAAAATCGTGTTTGCATTGTTGGGTCTGGTAACTGGTAAGTGTGATTTAGATTTTTTCTAATTAGATTCTTCAGTGACCTTAACATAATATATGACATAACAATGTTTTACTGAATCTTGTGTATTATCTAGTAGATAATATCTACAATTCTACATCTAAATTAAATATATTACTACAACCTTAAATTGTCAATGTGTCGAGTGTATAGGTATTTATGTTTCTTTTATGTGTATGGCCAGATAAAAAAATGTAAAATATTTGTGTATCTCTATTGTTATGGCTATTTTAGGGGTTCCGCAATTGCCAAAATTGTGGGTCGCAATGCAGCTCGACTGCCCAACTTTGATGACCGAGTAACAATGTGGGTGTATGAAGAGATGATTGAGGGCAAAAAGCTGACTGAGATCATCAATGAAACCCATGAAAATGTTAAATATTTACCTGGCCACAAACTACCAGAGAATGTGGTAAGTGTTTGAAAATTGAATCTCTTTTTAATCATTATGATTCAATTCAATCCTGACCAACTAGCAGTAACTTAAGATGTTGTATTTGTAATATTCTTAATTATTCTTATTTGTTGTATGTTCTTTAAATAAAACAAAACTTCATCAGTCAGTAATCTTATCAATTGGTTTAATAACTCAGTTGTTGGACATATGTTGGATTTGTGTTTCTATTTTTATCTGCGCTAAAGTTGTTTCACTGCCAATGTCATTGAACACTGAATGGTTCCAAAGTTATGTATGTTGTATGAGTCTTTGAGAACAAGGTTTAGAATCTTTTTGTTTAATTAGTTACCTACATAGTGTATTATAATTATATTTGAAGTTATACTGACACTCATATACATACATTGACTGTCTTAAAATTACACAGTAAAAGTAGTAGTAAAGTAAAAGAGGCACAGTTTTATTGAGTAGGTACTTTGTTGTATTTTTATAACAAATAACTATAATTAGTTCAAAAAAAAATTTTAATTGCTCACATTATATTCAGTGCTGCCAAGGTAGTTTACCCTGTTCAGATTTAAAGTAATTATATAGCTCATTAATAATAAACGCTGCTAGCACAAAATTTTTCGTGTTCTGAATATTATGAATTTGTGTAGGTACTACCACTGTGGAATTTCTTTAACCTCGCCTTTTAAAACTATGCAGACAGACACAGGCCATCCAGGTCCAGTTAAGCATAAAAGTGTTTAATAATCTTCACTAGAAACCCTCAGAAACAATTGAAATTTTGAGCGAACAGCTTTTCGGTTTATGTCATCCAAAATAAACCCTTGAAGCATTCTGGAAACGTCACACCTATTTCGAAGACTCGGTCTCATCCAAAATCATTCATTGTATTTTAGTTTTTCAAAAATTGCAGCGGCATTTGCGATGTAATCGTCCATGTTAGCACACCTCTGGGGGTCTACCGGGAATATACAATCGAAATCGTATCCGTGCGACCGAACTTGATGGAATGCCTTACCGGCACTTTATCACGACAATTTGACGAAATTAACTGTCAAACTTGACAATTCAACTAGGCGAAGGTGTTAAGACGATAATCGTAACGACAGGAAATATCGTTTTAAAAGTCGTAAGTCTCGGTACCAATCTCGCGATTTTGATAAGATGCACGATACGACCGTCAAGTCCCAGTAGACCCCCTGAGAATATCGGTTCAAAGCTGTGCTTACCAGCGGCTGCCGGTAGCATTTGCCGGCGGCTTTTTTGGAGGCTTTGCTTGCGGTAAGCCGCCGGCAGTACCGCCGGACTGTGTGGATCAACCATTAAAAGCGTTTGAAAGTAATCGCGAGGGGTTTTAATCTTACAGAACAGCCCCATAGGGTATGTTAATAAAAATATGGTAGGCATCTTCAATAGCTAGTGCCAGAAGTATAAAACACTGAGTTGCATGGGTGAGTTGGGTGACCCTTCTGCTCTGGCTATAATTATGAGTAGGTACTTTAGCAGTGCGTATATGATATATTTCTAATGTAACAAACTTAAAAATTGGAAAAATTATAGCATCTTGTCATACCTTTGCTGGTAAACTGGCTTATTCTCTGCAGCTTCGCATGCGTTAACTACGGTTTTCCACATATATACATATATCAACATGTATAAACAACAATGATTTCGGCCTCTGCGTGGCTTGCAGTAGGAAGATCCGTTAACAGATTTCTTAGCTTGACACATGCCAGCCTCGTCAATCCTCGTCTCACAAGGAATAACTGTAAACCCTTGTGTAATAGGTAGCCGTGCCGGAGGTGGTGGATGCAGCAAGTGATGCTGACCTGCTGATCTTTGTAGTACCTCATCAGTTTGTAAGAACCATATGCTCTACACTTCTCGGGAAAATAAAACCAACAGCTGCTGCGCTATCTCTTATTAAGGTAGGTGCCCCACATACCTGTAGATTTCCATGAAGGAATTCAATTCCCTCATATTTTTTTGAATTTTCTTTTCATATTATTGTTTTTAAATGGTTTCTTTTGCATTTAAGAGATAATCTTACGAAAACGAAAAAAATATTAACATAGTTTTCCATTCTAAGTTAGTTCTACGTTAAATATAAGTTAAGAAAATGAGTGCGTTGACGAATCCTACATTTTTTGTCGACATTTTATAGTGATGGAATATTGATTACTAGTGTCCACCCGCGACTCCGTCCGCGTGGAAGTCGGTTTCCCGTGGGAATTAGAAGTTTTCCAGCGGTAAAAAGTACCCTATGTGTTATTCTGATGAATAACCTATATTACTGTAAAGTTTCAACTAAATCCGTCCCGTAGTTTTTACGTGAAAGAGTAACAAACATCCATCCTTACATACTCACAAACTTTAACGTTCATAATATTAGGTTGATTTGCATAACAGTAGATGGTAAGATTGATAAAACAATCAAGTACGGTTCTATTAATTATTCTATTCACTCATCCATGCCTTTGCGACATGCTTCAGAAACGTGAATAGATCATAAAAAGAAAGTGATAAAAAAATATTATGGCAAATTGATTGTTCATCATGATGATTAGTTGATGAAAGATTGATGCAAGTTATTGGCTTTTAGGGATGAATAAGGACATAATTTAAGTATTTTGTTTAGGGCTTTGACATCGCAGAAGGAGGTGGCATTGACCTTATTTCCCACATCATTACACGATGCTTGAAGATCCCCTGCGCTGTTCTCATGGGTGCCAATATTGCATCTGAGGTACGTTTTACGTTACACATTTTATTTTTTCTCGATGTCTCTTACTTGGTCAGTAAACAATGGCTTTATTTTTACTACTCGCTTTTAAATTAGCCAAATTTTTAGGTAGCGGACGAGAAATTCTGCGAAACTACAATTGGTTGTCGCGATGTGATATTGGCTCCGATGATGCGTGATATCATTCAGACGGACTATTTCCGAGTTGTTGTCGTTGATGATGAAGATGCTGTGGAAATCTGTGGAGCACTGAAGGTCAGTAGTGCTATTAAGTCTCATAAATAGCATTTGACACTAAAATATCGAAAATTTATATGACGTCTAGAGCAATAATCTGACAAACTAGAGCTTACGATGCCTTGCGGTAAAATAAGGTCTCGGAATTAGTGATCTTAAAGTAAACTGCATAGCGAGAGGGTTTGAGCCGTAATCCACCACGCTGGCTCGGTGCGGGTTGGTGGATCACATGATGGATTATCATCCAATCATGTGGGTTTCCTCACGATGTTTTTCCCTCACCGTTAGTGCGTGATAAACATGTACATAATTTGAAAAATACCAAATTAGTGATACACCCTAGTGGGGATCGAACCCGGAACCTTCGGTATAGTAGACCGTTCCTGTTGCCACTAGGCTACGACGCACTTTATATACATATATGATATTAGTAATACGTATAAATTAATATCATAATCAAACCTAATTACTCTGGCGTAGTTATGAGCCTTTCTAGGCTTAGCTTAAGTTAATTTTAGCACCTTACCCTTTGTGTTTTAAAACGCATAGTAACTTAATTTATTGCGGAAGTAGGTAACTTTTTACTCAAGAGTTTCTTTAGTGACAACACTGTTTCATATTACTTGACGCTATTTGGGACATTCATGTAAAAATTTCTAAAATTATCGATATTTCTTTATTATCGATGTCCTATATAAGTATAAATATATTTATACAGAATATAGTGGCGGTAGGCGCTGGTTTCGTAGACGGTCTCGGTTTCGGAGACAACACCAAGGCAGCGGTGATAAGACTGGGTCTCATGGAGATGATCAAATTCGTGGACGTATTCTATCCGGGATCCAAACTTAGCACCTTCTTCGAGTCGTGTGGCGTTGCTGACCTTATCACCACGTGTTATGGTAAGTTTTTTATCGGATACAAGTTTTTTATAATAAATAATAGCAATTGTTTATAATAAACTAAAGCTACAAGTTTCAAACGGCACAAGTATTGTTTATGATAAGTACTATTTTAAATAAAATAAAGAAATATTAAAATTTAATTAATTTATCGGTAAGTGTCAATAATATTGTTTATTTAGGAACTTTAATTGAAGTTTATAATCATACAATTCCTTTACTACTAATTGTGTGAATATAATAATTGAGAAAATTAAAATGAATTTTCAACACACATTAAAAAATATAAACTTTATTCTAATTTTGCTTTCTGTTTTAATATGTTTTTATCTCTTTCTCTTATCTCTATTAGTGTGCTGTAATTTTGATATTGGATATATACGTTATATTATCATTTTGATTATTTTAGATATGGATTGTGAAATACACCACACGGTTATATTACGTAGGTTATCGCCTACAAGGTCACATAACTAGGTAGTTTTGCATTCCTGTTTTGAATGTATTATTGCTGTGTAATTAAATCATCGTCAAGGTAATAGTAACTTTTAATATAAAGCGTTTTTTATAAAAAAAAATAAAAGAAAACCAATTGGTGCGTATTGGCTAGTTAACTAATGAAAGTACATATTTGTTTTTCATTAGCTAAGTTGAGTGATGGCAAATTTTTCAAGTTCGCCTTACTTTACTTAAGCTGATTAGTTCCAAAATTTATTTTACTTATCCATGGTTTCTGTTTTTTATTTTCTCTTATTCACTCTTCCAGTAATATGTTCCATAGTTTAATGTCTTTTGAAACGATGATTGTGTTTCGAACTTTGATCTTTGGACTTAGATTAAACAAAATGCGTCAACATATTCAATACGATTGAATCTTCGATTTTGTTTAACTTTATTTGATTCCACATAAAGGTTGCATGTTCTTACTTTAATAAATTAAATATGAATAAGTTTTAAAACAGCGAGATTTAGATATGATACGGCTTATGAATTCATTTGGAATTAAATTGTTTTGATGGAAATACTTTTTATATAGGTACGTAGTCAATCTAGCTAACCTACCCTACTAATTTTAACGTCTTTACTAGTGTTCCAGTATTTTACCGTGTTGGTTTAGTTTAACTTAACTTAACTTTAAATATGAATATTATGAATCAAAAGATATACCTACAATTGTCACTATAGCATTAAAAGATAGATCACTAGATCGACAAGGTCGCATCTTGCACTGACAGTAAATGTACATGTAATTATTCACATGATCGGAATGACCTTCTATTTAAAACTTGTTTGTCATTTGTTACCATAATAACGTTTTGTTTTTAGTTTACATGTTGTCGTAAACTGGTGAATGACAATGAGTAAAATGTTGTTCATTTAACTAGTTACTTTTAAGGCTCAGTAAAAAATCTTTATACAGACTTTCAAACAGTTGTAAGGAATATATTTAACGCACATGCACACAATTTCGCATTTGAAAATACAAATTGTCAAAGTTTCGGCACATAATTCGTACAATGTCAATGCGAATACTTAAACCACTGTTGCAACTGTATGTACGTGTAATTAAGAATCATTTTATAACACAGCAATTTTCTTTACGACAACATTCGCTTACTTACTCGTTACTTCTCTTTCCAGTGACATATTATTCCAAGCTATTTACGTTTTTATTTGTTTCTCTCCAAATCTAAACCAAAAATTGTGAAACTAGCTTTTGCCCGCGGCTTCCCACGCGTTAAATTCGCAGTATAACCCCTTTCCCTATAGGTATCTGTAATTATACATGTAAACCTTCCTGAATCACTTTATCGATTAAAAAAAACCGCATCAAAATCCGTTGCGTAGTTTTAAAGATTTAAGCAGACAGAGAAAGCGACTTTGTTTTATACTATGTAGTGTTTTTTTCTCTCCAGTTCTAAGGCGTATATTTTTAATTTTTTTTTTCCCCCAGGCGGTAGAAACAGGCGTGTGGCAGAAGCCTTCGTGAAGACCGGGCGCTCCATCAAGGAGTTGGAGGACGAGATGCTCAACGGGCAGAAGCTGCAGGGACCCATCACGGCCGAGGAGGTCAACCACATGCTGGCCGGCAAGAATATGGAGAACAAGTAAGTAAATTGAAAAAAAATCGAGCTAAAAAAATATAGGGAACAAGTGAAAAAAAAAAAAAAAAATGATCTACAAAATTATGGAGAACAAGTCTTAATAAGATTAAAGTTACTAAGTTAGCGTATTTCCAAAACAGAGACGTAACTTTAACAACATTTCTTTTATAACGGGTGTTAAAAGACCATTTCCGAAGTCTGAAACCACGCATTCTTGAGCCTAAATAGTAACTAAATTAACTAACAGTATAACCAGAAAACTCAATTTAAAATAGTTATTAAGGTTTAAAAAGTGATATTCGCCGCTTAAGGTCATCGCTCCCACATCAGCCAATGGTTCAGGAGCGATTTGCATTATTATTATTTCTATCTACAAAGTATAAATCCAAGTCGATAATTTTGTCTGTTTGTATGTTTGTCCGCTAACTCCTCCTAAACCACTGAATGGATTTTAATGCGGTTTTCGCCATCTTTAAGGTTATTTATTCATTTAAATTTGTTAATAAGGAACATTCTGAAAAAGTTATAAGTTGGTCAAAATTCAGTGCTTAGTATACAAGTCGTCCAAAATGACACCATTGTGAGGCGTGGGTGGGTCACAAGCAAATAAAAAAAAACTGGCACAATCAGGTATAACTTATTTTTTTTTATCACAATTTTATTTTTCGATTACCCCTCCAGCAATTCCCAGTTTTCGTTTTCGCAAGTAGTCTTTTTACACCCTGTATATTTAACTTTTACGCAGTTATGAGCTAAAACTGCATAGTAATCAAATAATTTGCAGTCTGACGCATTCAACGTGTTAAGTGAATCAGCGATGTAAAACCATAATAATAATGTATTTACCTTCGACATTAGCCAATAACGTTGCTTATGATTCCATAAATGCACAGTCGTAAATAGAAATACACGATTGCGCTTATTAGCAATGGCTTTGTCCAACACAATGGAACAATTTCACTGGGACTTTATTTAGCAAGAGAATTAATAGCTGTAAACCGTATTGATAATAGTTTTTTCGCTTATGTAGGTAATGTATTGTATTGTATAATTTTGTATTACGACTTCTGTGTCGCAGATCCTTACTGATCCGCTACTGAAAAATCCTGTCATTATCATATGGTAATAAAAATCAGTAAATACTTAATGTTTCCAACCCATAGTTTAAACCTAAATATTGTGACATCTCATTAAGCTTAATCTATTACCTATAAACAAACGCTTTTGAAAAAATAAATATATGCCGGTATGGACAAATTGTCGGTATTAAATTAGGTTAGCAAGTCTAGTCTGTCACCTTGATACAGGTCATACTAACACGTGAGTACTAACTGCACTAGCAATTCAACAATGTGAGGTTATACTAAGAATAGTATACACGAGTTTAGTTGGCTCCGTCCCATATGTATGAAGGAGGTCAGTGGCAGATATCATCTTATGTAATGCAGTTTTTGTGTCAATGATTTATTGCTTCCTGTACCGGAATTTATTAGAAAAAGAGTAAAATACCGGAAGAAACTGGATTCACATACGTTTGTTGATACACATACATAATGCGTGGTTGATATTGAAAGGAGTTTATTACTTTAGCTAAGAGCAAGAGTACTGGAAGTAAAAAATGTATTCTATGTGTTTAAACTTGATATACTTAAATGGGTGCAAAGTCCTGAGAGAGTGTGATAAATTTATCTTCTAAAATTAACGTTTATTTGTTGTAAATAATTTGATTGAGACAAAACAAATAAATACTTGTTATCTTCGCGTGATGAAAGTCCATTTCCAAAACTTACCTTTCATTTCTTGTAATGATTCTGTCATAATCTTAATACTTGAGTGATCTAATCTTTATCATATTGTAACTCCCTTATCATATTGTAAACCTACCTTAAACAGTGAATATATTGTCTTATTCCTGATTTGTTAAATTGACAAAAAAGCTAAAGGCTTAATTGTTGTAGGTACACAATGAATTTTATGAAATATTTTATTGTTTTTTTTTCAGATTTCCCCTCTTCACGGCAGTTCACAAGATCTGTCGCGGCGATCTAAAGCCCAACGACTTCGTTAACTGTATCCGCAGCCATCCCGAGCACATGTAAGAACAGACACCATTCATCCTAACCAAGACTATTTCAAAATGGCAACCTCGATATACCTGTCTCTTTTACACGTATGATGTCAAAACGAGATAGACGACACAATTTTGGAGTTAGCCATTTTGGAATTGTGTTTTATTTGAAACTTGCTCGCTTATGTAGATGAACTTTTTGAAGTTATTTGATTGTGGTTTATCAGATAAGGTTTTTTTTAAGTTTTAAATAAGACGTGTTAACTCTTTTGTAAAAGTTAGTTCGTGTAGACTAATGCCGCAATCATTAAATTCAAGAGGTCTAATAGAATAGCAAGCTACTATAGAATAGATATCATATTGTATATTTAGGCTCTTGTGTTCATGGGTTTTCTTGTGCCAATTTTTGGGTATGGTGATTAAAAAGCAAAAACGGTAAATCAAAATTATGTTTTGAAACCGTTGAAATTATTCTAATCCTTAACAAAATAATTGTCTAACAGTTTAAATGAACTGCCTTTCCTAAAAATATTGCGTGACTTGCAATATTTCTAAAATTAGTTTTTTATCTTTATCATATACCTAACTGTATATCGTGCTTATGAGCACAGGCTGTTCTCGTAGATTAATTTATTATATATATATATATTTAGCAAGGTGCTAGTACTTAGGTATACATCTACATAAATTAATATATTTGTATATAGAAAGTACATTCGCAGTTTATTCTGTGGCATAAAATAAACATTGACTCGCTTAGTCTTAGCTAGTTACATCGATTGGTTTCTGGGTTTTTATTTACTTTCAAATTGTTATATGTTTTTCATGTGAAATGAAACCATTTACTAATAGGCATGTAACTTTAAATAAAATGGCATCTAGTAGGCAAGTCTTAATATAACTGAATTAGCTAGTAAGCTAGCTTAGTCAATTATTCATAAAATTTGTAGACAAAAATTCGTTAAAGTTGCTGTTTTTATCATTAACAATTAAATTAAGTAAATTAATTAGGTGAAGTCTGTGATTGCCCGCAGCATATCCTAGTTCTGTATACGTAAAAAAACATGTATAATATTGTAATCATACTGACGATAATCTTCCTTCGAATGTGCTAATAATTTATCTATGTTGATGTATTACTTGTCACATTATACTAATCAATATCCCCGCGGTAGTTTTCATGTAACCATCGCTTGTTATGTAGCTTTTTGTAGTAACAAAGTAAATAGATATATTGAAGTGGTATGTTATTGAGATACGATATTTTATCTACGCTGTTGTAATATAGGAAGTAAGTACAATATATTTATTAATATTAACCGTACTATGTTTTATATGCATTTTATGCGTATTTTTAGAGTGTAATTGTTTTGGTATAGTTTATTGTGTTGGCTAAAGACGCATGTATCTTTATGCGTTATAATTTTAAACTATATATTTTAGACATGCTTTTATATACCATATGTTTTATTTTAAGATATACTGTTTGTTTCTTGATGTTCTTCCTCTAAACTAATACTTATTAATATTATTTGTAAATGTTAATGTCCTTGCAGATTCGCTCCAAGGAATATTAGCATTTATTGAGAAAAGTGAAGCTTTTTTGAGCGCTACTAACATAAAATCATTTCGTATAACTTTGTATTGTATTTGCATGTTTTGTTGTATCTAGTTTATAATTGTTTATTATTTTGAAGCTTTTTTATTAAATGTTTTCTTGGGATACTGTCTTTGTATTTATTTGCATAGGAGGTGGGTCCGATGGCGTTAGACAAATATTAATTGAGATACATTTTAAATATTCGTTTATATTTTACGCGTTATTCTTTTCGTGACTTCGCGCTTTTTAGTTTTTCGTGTTTAATTGTGCTTCTAATTTTTTTGGTTTTTCATTTGATTGGTTACCTTTTTGGCATTGGATTTTTTTAGTAATCCTTAGACCATTTGCTAGTGTGTGTTCTATTTAATTAAAACACTGTTTTTTTGAATGTCTGCTATCTCTCACCATTTCATTATATGCACGTGTTTAATGTTTTTTTACTAATTATTCTAGGCCTCGTCTGCAGACCAAAAGCTCTCTGTGACCTGAGATTCGTGAACAATATGTCTAAAACAGACTTGCATCGATACTGCACTATCATTGCTATTAAAACCTGCATTCTTATCATGTTATTCTGCGCTGGAAGAATGGAGCAAAATAATTCTTATATTACATTTTAAATGGTCGATAAAAGTAGTTTATTTTCCTTGAATTTTTATTATGCTCTTTTCTTTTATGCATTCAACTTCATTGTTTTCTTCAGGCAACTAAATAGTTATAAGAACATGTTTTGAATAAGTATAGTGTATAAAAGTTATTAAGAATCTTGTTCTTACAATCAACACTAGTCACCATTTGTGCATACATGTCTTTACGAAAAAACTTTTAAATTTGTTAAAAATCTCGAGAAAATATTTCTCTATAATTGCAATAGTGCCTAGTCTTAACCTTAATGAGTGTGTGTGTAAAAGTTTACAGAAAACAAAGTTATTTTTACTGTGGAATAAAAATTGTGATTAATAATAAAATATTTCATTTTTCATTCCTAATGTCATAATTAATCATGTTTTGTGCTGAGCAAGTCGCATGATTCGTTTTAAGTGTAAATACCGACATTAATCTTTTTCAGGATTCGCATAATTAGAACCACACGACATTCTCATTGCTGTGTAAGCTAACTTTCATATTAGGTGAGATGTGTACCGAGACATTCAAACTTTTAATTTAACAAATATTTAATAACCTAATACCTACTATTATAATTTCAGTAGAATCTTTTTTTATCCAACTGTTAAAAAATCTGACTTAGGGCTGATTTTTCAATAGTCAGATAAATGCTAACTGACTGATAAGAGGTATGTTTTCATTGTCACTTCATACATATGTCAAGTACTAGTGGCCGCCCGCGACCCCGTTCGCGTGGAAGTCGGTTTCCCGTGGGAATGAGATGTTTTCCCGCGGTAAAAAGTACCCTATGTGTTATTCTGATGTATAAACTATATTACTGCAAAGTTTCATCCAAATCCATCCAGTAGTTTTTACGTGAAAGAGTAACAAACATCCAGCCATCCATCCATACATCCTCACAAACTTTCACATTTATAATATTAGTAGGATTTATGTTCGACGTGCAACCAAAACATACTGATTTTCTGTCAGATAGAATTTATCTGACTATTGAAAAACCGGCCCTTAGGCGAATGCTATTTAATTAATAATTTTCGTTAATTGTTTTTTTTTGTTTATTGTATAGAAGAATTGTTTTAACTCCACTTTTACTTGTTCTGATTGACACAATATTATGTCCTCAAGACAAAACCAAAAAAATTCTCTTATCCAGCAATGATGTCTATAATATGTTAAGAACAAAACATATTTTAACTCATACAGCTTTTAGCAAAGTTAATCAAAAGTGGATTTATAATGATTAAACCAATTGGCGCTGCTTGTGCAAGTGAACACTATAAAACAAATGTAGTTGCTTGCATAGAATAGAGTGTAAATAATGGGGTGAGTATTTATCAACTAATGTTTTTGGTATCTAACTGACTTTAACAAGAACGTGCAATTTCATTTAAGCTTATATTGAGATAATAATTTTCTGCATTTAAAAAATAAAGAAATAATACTCTGATTGGATGCATTGATTTTTATTATTTTTAATTCCAGGGTGAGAGTCGCTGGTGAACCATAAAAAAAGGAAAATTATGGCACAGTGTTATCAATTAAAAACCTGTTAATAATGATACATGACGTATGTAAGTAATGTTTTAGTTAGTCTGTCTAATTGCCAAAAATATGTTAAGAGCAGCTTATGTCATAACTTTAGTTAATGGATTATTTAGATGATTAGGTGTTAGACGTATATTAGCTCAATTTGTGTTTAAGAATTATATTATTTTTGAATGTAATTAATATAATTGTTATGAAAGTACTTTAGATGTATTTGTTGCTAGATTTGTCTAAGTTTCAAGTAAGAAACTCTGCCAAGTTTTCAAGATTGTAAAATAGCAAAGTTTTTGATGAATATGTTTATACTTAGATGTTTTAAAATTATATTTATTTTAAAGAGAATGTATTGGTAAAATGCAAATATGTTTTTTTACTTCTCAATGGCATATCAACAAAATTCAGGGTTTCTATAAAAGGCAAAGACACTAGTTTCTGTCTGTACATAATTTATTATAATTAAGCTGTTGAGCCGACTATACAAATTCTGTTTTCTGTAGGGACATTCTGAATATACCCATTGTGAAAATCTATAGCTTTTATTTCTCTTTTTCCTACTATCCTTAATGATTTAAAGTGCACATATCTTCTATCTTTACATAACACTTTTATTGAATTAGTCTTATCACAATATTCTAATGTGCCTACAGGAATATTTCTATGTTCAACAGTGCATTCTTTTTCAAGAAAAGCGTCAAATAACTTTATTTTTTTGTCTCTAAAAGTAGTGGAAAGAGGGTATATACCATATATTGCACGGTAGAGGTTGAAAACTTGGATTGCTGTCATTTCAGACCATCGAACTTCACTGATGGCTTTGCTTATTTTATTGGCTGTAATCATAAAAATATCATTCCATTAGGGAAAATTATCCAAAAAGGGGTGTAACTGTGACATGGAATGCAATATATCTAAACCACCAAAAGTGTTGACAGCAGTAGTGACAGCCACAATTTACAAATTTGGTAAGTAAGTTATACAACAGGAGGAAATGTATAGATTTTTGTGTAATATGGGAAAAGAGATATTAGCTCAATTTAAAATGGCTTACCATATGTGACACCAACTTCACTTTGGGGTATGGCTCTTGCTAGACTTTCTGACAAATTTCTTAAACAATCAACTAACATTTCTGAACCAATCTCTGATAGCTGTTCAGTTAATTCAGGTAGTTTAATATCATTTGGAACAGGTACCTCCTTTTGGCTTATAATTTCACCTGCAAAGATCATTTTGTATTAGAGTAAATTTTATTTATACTTTTTTTATTATATTCAAATGTACCAATTTGCGACTCACCTACATCAAAAATATTGGGTTTAATTTTCATAAGTGTGACACCAGTAACATGATCTCCATGAAGCAGTGTGTGTATGATAGGTGCCGCACCACGCCACCGAGGTAACAAACTAGGATGAATGTTTAAAATGCCTCTGAAAATAAAAATATTAATACATCTCTATACCAACACCAGCCCCAAAGTGTAAGCTTGTATTTTAGTTATAATACAATAAAACAAAAAGGAAAACCTATACCAATATGCTACTTTTTAAAATTGCATTTTGAATAGAAAACCTTTAACATTTTAATAAGGTAAACTTACAAAAAAATACAAACAAAAGCTTATACATTTTACATACAGAGGAAATTTGTTTAAGACATCATCCTTGATTAAATGTCCAAATGCAACAATAAGTCCAATGTCGTATTCTCCGTGCCTTAGCTGCTGCAGGGGCCATGGAACTGTTTTTAAGCCTTCTGTCTGAGCAAACTTTTCTATTTTTGATTTATGTTTTGAATTACTGGCTGTGACTAAATCAAGACGATTTATAACTTTTCCCTCTTTTCTAAAATTCCAAAAGTAAGATTAAATTATTGGTCAAACTTTTAAAGCTAGAACATGAAAAGTAAACTTGGAAACTAACCTTAAATCGTTAACTCTTTTCAAGCTGCTTAGAGCTATACCTTCCGATCCAAAGAAAAGAACATTATATGTTGCATTCTTACTGTAAAATTTAATAACAATTCGTTGTTTATTTAGAAATCTTGCGTGATTTAAACAGCCGCAAGTTACCCCGAATATCATTTTGTTTTTCTATCAACGTCACTGTCATTTATTGTAGTATCTGTCAATGTCAAAGATTATACTTGCCATATATAGGAATGCTAGTCGTTGGGTTGTTCGCTGGTTAAATGCCAATTCCATTGTATTTCAGACTAACTTCTTTTCTAGATGAATCTAGAAAATTCAAGTAATAATTACGAGGATCTTTTTTATTTTTATTGATAATATTATCGGCTGTCTACTTTGCGGTCGGCCTTCGCAGATTCTCTTTAGGAAAGTACCTTAAGCCGCGACACGTTAGTTTATCGAATTTTGTTGTGCTCTGTACGTTGCCATTTCCTCGGTATCTGAAGTTTTTTATATATTATATTTCCATTTTCTTGATTCTAACAATTGTCATGATTTAATTTTATATTTTGAAATATATTTTGTTATCGATGTTATTATTTTATTTAAGTTAATATCCACTTCCTTTAACTTGGCAAGATAATATTATACAGAGGGCGCTGGAGTATATGCGGAAAGGAGGTAGGTAAGAAGGGGTAGTGGGAAACGTGACAACGCAAGGTTGTCGCGGCGGGCATTTCGGCTGGCAGCTGCAGAGGAAGGCACACCGCTTACAAACAAAGTTATTTAAAGTATTTGATTATTTAAAATATTTAAAGTCAGAGCCTGCCATTAGTTCGAGAAAGGTCATCAAATTTCAGAAGTGGAAAGAAACCTTAGACTCAAACACCGTCAAGTAAGTACCCTTCATTCATTAAGATGAAATACGCGAATAAAAGTAAAAGAAAATTGTAACCAAATATATAGGATAATTATTTACCTACCTCTTTAGTTTTGCTGTAGTATTAAAAAGAAGAACAATACGAATCTCAAGAATCTCAACGTTTCTGGTTTATAATAAACTAGTTAATGAATTTACAACTACCCACTTTAGTGGTGAAATATAAAAGTGAAATTAAAATCTTTATTTTAATGAAAATTGATGAGAAATGGTAAAATATTAAACAAATATACTTTTATCCCTGAGTATACTAAGTTCGCGTAAGTAAATAAACTACTTAATACATAACTTTGTTAATAAGCGTACGAAGTTGTGCTAAAAATCGTGTATGTGGCTTAACTGAAGGTAAATCATAAATAGATATCAAGTAAAAGAATCATGTATGTGATTTTTATAATCGTGTATGCGATGTAACTGAAGTTAATATGCAAGTTTAAAAAGGATGTTAAAGAATCATGTATGTGATTTCCAAAAATCGTGTATGCGATTTGATAGTAGTAAAAGATGAAATATATATAACTTTAAGATTCACGTACGTATGTTATTCCTAATAATCATGTATGCGATTTAGAACAAGTAAAAGAAAAAAATATGTGATTTCTGAAAATCGCGTAGGCGATAATCATGTATGTGATTTCTGAAAATCGTGTAGGCGATAATCATGTATGTGATTTCTGAAATCTAGTAGGCGATATTCATGTATGTGATTTCTAAAATCGTGTAGGCGATAATCATGTAAGTGATTTTTGAAAATCGAGTAAAACATTAAACAGAAGAAAACAAAAAAAAAAATGAGAATCGTGTATGTGATTCCTAAAATTCATGTAAGCTATTTAATTCAACGGAATCATGTTGATGTGGTTATCACCCAGTTGAGTTATCATTTTGGACATAATAAGTAAAAAGTCCAAAAAAAAAAAACCCTATGTTACGTACATTCCAGTTGTAGCTAAAAACAAGGTACATAGTCACATATGTGAATTTCAAAAGCGAAGTACAATTTTAAATCTTATATTATCCAAGCCCGAATGCTTAGTACTTACTACATACTTTAAAAGTTGAATTATATTCTGGGATTTAATGAATTATTTAATTATTGTCTGCAGAATGAGTTCAGATGAGGGAAATCATGCGCCAGAGCGACCTAGAATAAGGAGACCGCGCCGCATGATACTTTTGTCAGATTCTGAAGATGAATATCAGCATCTTCCCGAAGTCAAAAATAATAATCCAACAAAAGAGGATTTATTGAAAATAATTGCAACTTTAAAAGCAGAATCAACTAAAACTAGCAGTGGAAATATTCCAAATCACCAAAACAATGTTGTACCCGAATTCAACCCAGACCATAAATCTCAAAGTATAGGACGTTGGTTAATTAAGGTTAATGAATGTGCGAATTTATATGGTTGGGATGAAAAACAAATGATACATTTTTCTTTGCAAAAATTGACAGGGTTAGCAAAGAAATGGTACGAATCACTTTCTACTGTCACTTATTCGTGGGAGGAATGGCAGATTAAATTACGTAAAGCTTTTCCTAGTGACGAAAATTATGGGAAGCTCTTGGACGAAATGTTACGTCGAACAACGCGGTTGGACTAAAGTTTCCGTGAGTATTTTTACGAAAAACTATCCCTTTTAAGTCGCTGCGAGATAACTGGTCGTAAGGTCGTAGATTGTGTAATTTATGGCATTACGGATTTAGCAATTAGAAATGGAGCACAGGCACTTCGATGAAATGAACCAGAGGACCTATTATCGTATTTAGCTTCGCAACAAACAAAACACGCTACCCAATTACCAATTCGGAAGAGAGATAACAGAAATAATTTTGTTTATCCCCGAAATAGTAATAATTCAATTAACAATCCAACCACTTGCTATAATTGCAATGCTAAAGGTCATGTATTCACGCAGTGCCCAAAGCCTTTGACCAAATGTCGAGTATGTGGTCGCATAGGGCACGATTCCGAGAATTGCTTCAGAAAACCTTTGTTATCTCATGTGCCACAATTAGATATAAAAAAGACTTTGCAGATTTCGATTGATTCGCCTAGCCATGTTTTGGAAACGGAAGGATTAGGAAGACATGAAACAGACACAAGGCAAAAATTACCCTTAGATACTAACAAAAAGTATTTTAAATCAGCACTGTTAAATAACTCGATTTATCTCAACGCTTACATTGATTTTGGTAGCGATTGCAGCCTTATTCGGTTATCTGATGCGAAAAATATGAATTTAAAAGAATCAACGGAATGTTTGCCTACGATTAGGGGATTCGGAAATTCTGAGATAAAACCCGTTTTCAAAATCAATGTGGACGTACAGATTGATGAAGTGCAGGCAACGCTTGAGTTGCTAGCTGTAGACGATTCTCGTTCTCATAGGCCAAAACTTTACAGAAATTGATTCAATAACAGTCTTAAAAGATAAGGATAATGTAAAATTTTATTCTAGCCCAATAGGGGATATTCTTGTTTTTTTTTCTTGTCTTAAATTAATAGCTTACACCTTTATAACATAGAAAAAAATATTAAAAGGCTTCAAAACACTCTAGATATTTTTAAAAACGAAATTTAAAACATTGAAAAAATTAGAGCAGTTGAAACGCCGCCATTTTGCGCGCGCTTTGCGTGACGTCACACGACACGTCCAGTGGGACTTTACTATGAACTTTTCAGTTATTTCATACATATTTACAGTTTTAATAGCTTTAAAACCATGGAAGAAGCCAAAAAAAAATCTTATAAGTATTGCAAAGTACCGGAGTGCACAAATACTATTCGAAAAACACCCGAGAAAGTGTTTTTTTTCGTATTTCAAGTGATGCGAAAATACGAAGACGGTCGTGTAAGGTGATGAGAAGGGATAATATATCTCCTAAATCTTGTTCATATTGTTGTGAAGATCATTTTAACGAAAGTATACTTTATTTATATACAGCTTAATGTGAATTAGTAAAAAGTAAGTTTTGCATTAGCTATTGAACATTAGAAAATTCGGTATAAAATTAACCTACCCTATAAGAAAAGATCAGTAGCTATAACTTTCTATTAAAACTTTATTCCTGTTGTGGTTTTACGATTTTTTTATGGTAGTTGATTTATTCCAGGTAAAGGAAGATACAGAAAATTATATTGAATACAATTTAATAAAAGAACAAGGAGAAAAATGTACTCTACGGTTGAAGAAAGTTTTGCCACATATATTTTTTATATGTAAATGTTTTGGTGTATTTTAAGTAAACTGCTGTGTGCATTTATGAATAAAAATCTATATTATGGTCTTAAATATACTATGAAACATCCTCTGATCTCTGCGCTCGTATAATCGGGTTTCGATGCTGTCTGCGCGCCTACGTTTTTTCTATAGCAATACGTCACAACTACATATTTGGTCTAAGTAGTTTTTGTTTCTTTTCTTTGTATACCTTCACTTGTCAACCAACCGTTGAACACGCAACATCAAATTGTAAACCACATTAAATCGAATATCAAAGAAGAATCTGTGGTTGTCATTTGCTGTACCACCACAACCCACATCGCGCCTTGGAGACGCGACAGATGCAAAATTATATGCTATCATAAATGCACCTGTTCTCGGTAGATTGTCCTATTGTGCAATGACAGAACCAGCTTCAGTCATCGTCAAAGATTCACTACCAATCTAAACTAAACTTCATTACAATCAGCACAAGAATATAGATTAAATTTATTTATTTTTTTCACAAAAACTTGTAAAACAGTATAAGTTTCGACGCTGATGAATGCAATGTCGTGTCAGATGACGTCACATTACGTTCGACCAATGGTGGCCCGTTTTGGAAGTTTGAATTTGCTCCCTTATTTTGCACTTTTTAAATATTATTTTAGGGGTTTAAATAATAAATAAATTAAAAAAAAACTTTTGCATCATAATATAACGATAATAAGTATTCAAGAAAAAAATATTTTAGGCCATTTAAAATTTTATGCATATCCCCTATTAATGTAAGTTCCCCACTTAATGCAACGCAAACTATAAGGTTGTATGTATCTCGTAGCACAGTAGTTGACAGAGGTGGCATTGTAGAAGTTAAGTCCCAAACTCCTTTTACTGGAAGTGTTTTTTGTGAAGGTCATACAAACTTAAATCCACAACAAGAATATCATCTTCACCGTGGTTGTTTTCACCTTGAAGATGGGAGGGGTTTCGTGTTTGTTACTGTTTTGGGTACAAAACCAATCAAGTTTAAGGAAAAAGTCTTACCTGCTCGAGTTTGTCCTATTTTAGAATCCGAATTGCATCTGGAGACGACGACGGAACACGAAACGAATTTACCGCCTCTTAACAAACTTGACTTCAAAGTTGGTGACAAAGTCAGTTCAAATAATGTAGATAGATTATATTCATTACTTCAGAAATACAGAAAATGTTTTGCGAATAATTTAACCGAGTTAGGCTGTACAAAATTAACGGAAATGACTATTGAACTCAATGATTCTAGGCCAGTAGTATATCGCCCTTATCGTATGTCAGTTTTTGAGCGGCAAAAAGTTCGGGACATTGTTGATGAACTCATTGAGAATGATATTGTACAGGAGTCTCAATTAAACTATGCGAGTCCAATATTACTGGTAAAGAAAAAGTCTGGAGAATCGCGTCTATGCATTGATTTTAGAGCATTAAACAACAAAACAGTCAAAGACAAATTTCCTTTACCTATTATAGATGACCAAATTGCCAACCTGAGTGGTAACAAGTTCTTCACGACGTTAGACTTGGCATCCGGTTACTACCAAATTCCAATGTCGGAAAAGAGTCGACATTTAACAGCTTTCGTGACCCCCGATGGTCATTTGGAATTTAAGCGAATGCCCTTTGGTTTGGCCAATGCCCCGGCATTATTTCAAAAGTTAATAAATAACGTCCTTGGCTCGCATAGATTATTTGGACGACATTCTTATACCATCAGCATCTTTAGAAGAAGGATTTAAGTGACTGGAAGAAGTCCTACAACTCCTTTTAAAAGCCGGGTTAACTCTTAAACTCTCAAAATGTAAATTTTTCGATACCTGTATCGATTATTTAGGTTACGAATTATCGGAAGAGGGTATTAAGCCCGGGGCAAATAAAATAGCATGCGTGAAAGATTTTCCTACACCTAAAAATGTCCATGAAGTTCGACAATTTTTAGGATTGGCGAGCTACTTCCGTAAGTTTATACAAGGTTTTGGAGAAACTGCCCGCCCTTTAACCTCTTTGTTAAAGCAGAAGGTAGAATGGCGTTGGACAGATACTGAAAATTCCGCGTTTATTACTCTGAAAGAAAAATTAATTGACCGTCCTATCTTGCCCTTATTTAATCCAAGTCTTGATACAGAATTACACATCGACGCTAGTTCCCTAGGTTTAGGCGGAATTCTGATGCAATGGCAATCGGAACCAAAGGTTTTAAAGCCGGTTGCATATTTCAGTAGACAAACAACAAATGAAGAACGTAGTTTCCACTCTTATGAGCTGGAAACTCTTGCTGTTGTTTGTTCATTAAAAAAGTTTAGGTCCTATTTGCTAGGGTTAAAGTTCAAAATCATCACTGATTGTAACGCCCTTAGGACCACACTGACCAAAAGGGACCTTTTACCCCGCGTTGCGAGGTGGTGGCTGCAAATCAGCGAATTTGATTTTGATATTGAGTATCGGCCTGGAAATAGGATGAACCACGTAGATGCGCTGAGTCGCAATCCGGTCCAAACTAAGGCAGCAGCGAAATTTAATTCGGTAGATTGTGATTTCCCAGTAGTTTTAAACATAACTTCCCGCGACTGGTTACATAGTTTTGCAGTTAGGTGACCCAGAATTACTACGAATTTTTAAAATACTTACTTTGGATGTTCAGGATATAAAGAAAAATTATGTACTCAAAGATAACGTTATTTACAGACAATTAAATAATCAAACACGTTTAGTAGTTCCCAAAAACACTCGTTAGCAAGTTTGCAAAATGCACCACGATGACATCGGTCACTTTGGTTACTCTAAGACCGTGGAGAAAATACAGAGTCAATATTGGTTCCCAAAACTAAGGCGCTTTGTAAAAAAATACGTGGCTGCATGTGTAGCCTGCGCCTATAATAAGGACAATGATTCTAGAATAAAACAGGGCCTCTTACATCCCATTGAAAAAATTAGTTTACCATTTCATACCATTCATATAGATCACCTTGGTCCATTTGTAAGAAGTAAGCAGGGCAATATGTACATTCTGACAATAGTTGATGGGTTCACGAAATACTTGTCTGCCAAACCCGTGAGAGATGCTAAAACGAAAACGGCTGTTAAAGTGTTAGAAGGTATTTTTAATGACTTTGGAGTTCCGTCCAGATTAATATCAGACCGAGGTACCGCGTTTACTTCAAATGCCTTTAAGTCATTTTGTAAATCTCATAATATTAAGCATGTGCTTAATGCTGTAGCTTGTCCTAGAGCCAACGGACAAGCTGAGAGATTTAATCAAACTATTCTTACGGCGTTAGCAACACAAAATGTTAACTGTGATGAACGTGATTGGGATAAGCAATTGGGAAAAGTACAAAACGGTATTAATAATACCATTAACGCAACTACAAAGAAATGTCCTTCGGAATTGTTGCTCGGAGGTAGACTTGGAAGTGACGTACTGAGCGATACTGAAAAAACACTGCGAAAAGACATAAATTTGATGAGAGATCAGGCTAGTCAAAATATTATATAAAATAAAATTTCAAATCGGAGTAAAAAGCGACGGGTGCATTTTACTTCATTTTCATAAATCTCTACATACTATATCGAGCACCCCACGCTTTTTACTCCGATTTGAAATTTTATTTTCTATTTTTTAGTTCGATTAGCAATAAAAGCGTGGTATTTTAGTTTTTAAACTATTATTTATTTTCTACTTTTTAGTTCAATTAGTGATGAAAGGCGCAGATCACGCGCTAGCTTTGTCTCTCTTACTCTCCTACAAAAGGATCTAAAGATGAATTTATTAATCCTGGTGGTCCTAATAAGGATAATGAGAAACTCTTATTAAATTATTGCATTGTCATCGGTCCTTAATACGTGTGCAAAGTTTCAAATTAATCGAACTTCTGGAAATCGGTCAAATTTATGCTCAAAGATTCCATTACATAGATACAACCCAAACTAATAAAAGCGTGGTAAAAATAGAATCCCAGCTAGGAAATATAAAGAAGGCGATCTTATCAAAATTACTAAAGTCAATTTTAATAATACTGGCCAGAGTACAAAATTAATGCCCAAATTTATTGGTCCATTTAAAGTAGTTAAATGTTTAGGTAATGACAGGTATAAAATCTCTCAGGTAAAAAAAAAAATCTCTCAGGTACCAGGTTTTAATAAGAAACGATCGTACGACACAGTTATATCGGCAGACAGAATCCGTCCCTGGATTCATATTAAGTCACTCGAAATAATGAGTGACTCCCATTCAAGTTCCAATGAAAGCAGTGAAAGTGAGTCCAACCATGTCAATGATTAAGTTAGTTATTTTGTTTACCTTCTATTTTGTCCCTTTTTAATTTGTATGTAGAACTCAGTTTAATTGAATCAGTAAAACTGGAAAAGCATAATCATAATACTAATATCTAATTACTTACTTAGGTTTAAATTGTAGTTTCATAATCTTAAAATTAATTAGTGTCTATTATTATTATAGAGAAGTACAATATTAAATTTATGTTTTTCGCATTAATAAAACCGTAAGTGTAAATATGAACATTCAAACTTAATTGTTATCTTCATAGGCTCATAATGTCATGATTGTTAACGCATGTCGCAGGAGCGTGACATGCTTGTCGATGGCCGAATGTCATGATTTATATTTTGAAATATATTTTGTTATCGATGTTATTATTTTATTTAAGTTAATATCCACTTCCTTTAACTTGGCAAGATAATATTATACAGAGGGCGCTGGAGTATATGCGGAAAGGAGGTAGGTAAGAAGGGGTAGTGGGAAACGTGACAACGCAAGGTTGTCGCGGCGGGCATTTCGGCTGGCAGCTGCAGAGGAAGGTAGGTACACCGCTTACAAACGAAGTTATTTAAAGTATTTGATTATTTAAAGTATTTAAAGTCAGAGCCTGCCATTAGTTCGAGAAAGGTCATCAAACAATCGATGACTATAATCAAACTTTCATAGAAGTTAAAGACGATGTGCTGCGTAACATAATGTAGGTAGGTAATTAATTCATTATGCTAGCTTTGTTGGTAATCAGAATATTTTATAAAGTATTTACCTAGACTTAAAGTTAGACTACCTATTTAATATCTAAGAATACTTTACTATTGGTGCTTAGGTAGAATACCCAAATATGGAAGTTATAAGGATTGTTTTTTTCGTTTTTGCTCTATAATTTATAAGTTTTACTTTACACGTTTCTGAGGATTTGCACGTGGATAAGTGGTGTCTTTAAGAATAATTTTTCAATTCTTAAAATAAGATTATTACAAGTTTCATCAAAATAATCTTAATTAAATATACCCTCTGTCAAACTCCAATTATGGCAGTCTGATATCGGACGCCTAAATATACCTACACAAAAATTTACAATTGGGCAGACGCTTCATTTGCTGCCCGTTTAAAAACTAAAATAAACAATTTGAAACAGTTGACTAGTATTCAAGTACAAGATGAATTCTTTTTTTCAAAGATACACTGATTGAACGTAACTTCATAATAGGGTCCAAGCATATGACCAGACCCAATTATGAATTTTGAAAAAAAATAAGTGTAAAATTCCATTGGGGTTTTATGTTGGAGAGTTTTATTAAACTTTTTTTATCAATGGTTCCACCCATAATTACAATTAATAACAACACAGTTGCTCATGTCATTTAAAAAGCTTATTAATGTCCCTATTTGCAGCGCGATTCTCGTAGTCTGGAAAAAGGGCTGTTGTCGAAAACTAAATTGCGGATAGCCCTATAATTTGATTCCATAGCACTTTGAATACTGGCATGACTGATTACAGATGCTATTTCAATAAAATAATTTACCACGCTATTTATTTTTGAAGAAATGTCGATGAAAAACCATTATTGGTCCAGCGTCGTAATTGGTGCCGTTACCTTATGCTATTCTTTCAAATAAGTAAGCACTGTATATTTTTACCCGTAGCTTACTAACTGTTTTTTTTTCTAATGAGCTTAAAGCCAAAATCCCTATGAATAAAGGCACATAAACGAGCGTACCACGCTGAAAGTTAGTTAATAATGATATTTAATCGTAAGCACTTCAAGTGTCAATTTTAAAATGTCTCGTCACTCGTAGATATACAAGTAAGTAACATGTGAAGGTAAGTAGTTAGTGAGTGTGCAGATAAAATAATACTTACAATTGAAGAATACAATTGTAAACAAATAACAAAGATTGCTCATTAAACAACTATTAAATATGTTTTTGGTTAGTACCTACACGCGAATCAATGTAGGTGGGATACTTATACAAAAGCGGGCAATGCTTGAATTTCAGTTTATTATTTTTTGCGTTCTATGACAACTTATATATTAGGCAAATTGTGCATTTTGGACATCTGTTCGTGGTATAAATTCAATTCTTATATCTCCCTTGGTTTGAGTTATGAAAGCCCTCGGTTCAAGCTGCAACGTTTTGGGCATATCGGCGGCTAATTTCACTCTGAATTTCTTAAAGATAGTCACAAGACCAGCGTACATCTGCATTTTTGCAAAACGCATTCCTGAAACAACACATATCCTTATCAGCTGAGATTAAGATTTGTATAGCATGTTAAACGAATTAAGTCTAAGTAGATTAGTTAAAAAGCTAATTCACATTTCTTATGGGTATCTATATAAGTAGATAATTCGTATAACGATTTTTTCTTTTAAACTGTAAGAAAACAAAAATATCTAAAGACAGTAAGTAGCAAAACTGCGAGCAAGAACCAAACTTTTTTAATGTATAAGGATGAGGATGACGCAGTAAATAGCGCTTTGGAATTCCCACTGCCGATTAATGTTATTATAATATCCTTTGTACACATATTATCTAACTATTCTATCTAGTAATTCAATAGGGCTCAAACTAGGAAGATACCCGTAAAAGAACTAGTTTAAATTGGCACTGAGACTGTTGACACATTTTAGGAAGTTTTGTTGGCATATTAAAAATTTGTAGTATGAATTATATTTTGATAAATACCTATATGATTATTATTGTATTTAATATTTTTTGTATCTTCTTATATAGATAATTCCAACTATTATATTTATTAAGTTAATTACTTTTTAACGTTAACCAACACTGTTATTCATAATATCACTTACCTATGCATATCCGTGGTCCTTCTCCAAAAGGCATATAGGTGTAAGGCTTGATATTTTTGATCTCTTCAGGTAGGAATCGTTCTGGTCGGAACTCTTCGGGTTCTGGGAAGTAGTCCGGGTGTCTTTGGAGATGATGGACTGGGATGTGCACACGTACTCCCTTTTCCACATGAAGCCCATTCGGGAACGTATAGTCAGACAAAACTTCACGAGTCAACACTCCTAATACAGGATAAAGACGAAGCGCCTCTGCAACACATGCCTGCGTGTACGGCAGCTCAAAAATACATTCGTATCCCAACTTGTTTCCATGTCTCTTCAAGTAGTCATCTACCTCTTTAATGACCTTTTCCTGACATTCAGGTCGCTTAGACAGTTCGAAAAGGGTGTGAGTGAGGGTGGTTGCCGACGTCTCGTAGCCAGCTCCGAAGAAACCAACACATTGTGCTATCAACAATTCGTCTGATACCTCCACCTTTACGTGTTTTGCTCCATTATCCAACAAATTATTTAAACTGTCACCACAAACGTACTGTTTGTCTTTAAAATTGAATATTAAGTCAACGAAATTTTTATACGCAAAAGTTTTTTTGGATCGGTCGTTAAAAACGTCCAAAATTAGTTTCTTAAAGAAATGATTGATTTTATCAGGAAACAATGAAAATCCAAGACTGTAGAAAACTGTCGGCCAGATTGCCCTGAAGATGGTTTTCAGTCCCCTTGCATTGGATATTTCAAAAATATTGTTGCCTATAGCTTTGAAAGGGTTGTTTATATCATCTCCCATAACATTAGTTTCAACTCCAAAGGCGCAGGTTCCGATGCAATCCATTGTGAACCTTGCCGTTAAGCAGCGAACATCAATAGTTTTAGATTTATTGATTTCTTTTGTCAGAAGCTGCTCGAACACTTTAGAGCAATCTTCGATTAATATAAACATGCTCTTCATTTTTGCTGATGAGAATATAGGAGTTAAATTTTGTCTGAGAACCTTCCATTCATCTCCGTAATTAAAGAACAGGTTGCGGGTGACGCCTTCTTTTGCTATATGAGCTGAAATTTCTCTGCCATTGAAGTAGTAAAAGTCTTTAGTGAATACACTTTTGAGTAGGTCGGGGTCCTTTACTACGAGGGTAGGCTCCGTGCCGTAGTACGCTCCAAAAATTGGTTCATTTGGATATTGCTTGCACATATCAGTAACGGTATCAGTGATACTTTTCTTCAAAAGGATATTGCTTCCATAATTCCCGAACATGAAGGCTGGTTTCGAGTGAGGGACATTTTTACGAAGCCAATACGTGTATTTACGTGTAACTATGTAGTAAAACAGATATCCTATAGTTGCCGCCAGCACTGGCAGTAGTGATATGACGAAAGACATTGTCGGTCCGATGACAGTGAAAAAATGGTTTCCATTATATACGTTTCTTAGTTTTTAAGTGCGCTGTAGGGTGACAATAAACGTAAAATGAGGTATTATCAACAACTAATCAACATCGAAATCATGAACTTTATGGGCAATTATCAGATAAAAGCGTTTTCGCCATTTTTCATCAGATAATGTATGTAATTTAACTTTCTTAGCAAATTTAGAGATTAAATTGTGTCATTATAATGATTTTCTACACTGGCCTTTATTTAATTTGAAATTTTATTCGTTCGTTATGTTTTTATATCGCATCAAACAATGAAAATCGATTGTGAGTTAAAATGTGTAGTTTAGCGAATTTGCGATTTATAAAATAGCGTGGATGCGGTGCGTATGCGTTGGTAATGGCGGCGGTGTCTGCGCGCCTAACCTAAAATGCGTGCGTAAAGTGAGTAGGTATGCGTTTTGCGAAAAAAATATATAAATGTTGAGTATGTTTTGTGAGATCAGGATCGGAGGACTAACAGCTTGTAAGCGCCGTTTAAGGGAAGGAAAGTGAAAAGATAGGTACCTGGCAGAAGCAATCCCCAATAATGGCGGCCACCATGCACATGCTACCCTTTAGCGTGAAAATGTCCTTCGAAAGCTGGTTCAAACACTCCCTTCACACGGGCACAAGCTGTAGAGTTAATGAGTAAAGTTTTCACAGCACTCGCGACGATATTTGGGTTATTATAATATTTAATTGCGGTGAGTTTTAAATGCGGCAGCGTGCTCGTAACTTGCTTCGGCGTAGGAGAGAGGGGTGCGGGGGCAGGAGCGAGAAAGGAAGCGGAAGGATGTGCGTGTGGTTGATTAGTATAGTGTTGCTATTTTTTTAAATATAAATTTGAGCTTGGCGTTAACAGTATCTTAAATATTTCTCACTCATCAAAAACCAAAGATTCCCAATTACTCGCAAACAACTTAATAAATTTTGGTGCCTTTATTATAAATAGATTGCTTATGAATTGCTCTTTATTATAGTTAAAAAAACGGCAAATTGATTTAAAAAAAAATGTGCCAGTTAAATTATGTAAAAATACTCAATTTCTAAAAATTGCCTTTATGATAGTGAAGTGCATTGCAAGGGTGTGAAAGACTTTTACAGATATACCACTTTTTTGTGGTAGATACAACTCAAAGATAACAAATCAAACTAAGTAAATATTTACCTATTGCACGTGGGCAAAGCTGAAGCTCGTTTTCTTCCGACTTGTTTTACAATATAATCATGATCATATTTTATCAGTAATATTTAACTTATATCTTGAAAATAACAAAATAAATACATATAAGTTTTGTGTATAATGTTAATCACGGAACATTAGTAACATTAACCCTGTTGATTAAATGGAAATGTAAAAAGAAAACTAAACAAAGATACAAATCCTGTAGTTATGTAGATCATTGGTGACAAAATAAACAAATATTTCTAGTTTATAAGATTAGTGCAGAAGTGTATATAATAAATGTTGAACGTAATCGGTATCAAAGCCCTCGAAAATACTCGTGTGGAAGTATAGGGGTAGGGATAAGTAGGTAAGTGGGTAGAAGATTTCCCTGTTTTTACAATATTACAATTTACAATATAAAGCTACTAATATCTATTATAGGACGGAATTAAACTCATTTTAATAGATTATTACGCGTTTATTAAAATATTTTTTCAGCATGTAAAAATGTCGTTAAAAAAACGCGCAATAATGCGTTAAAATGTTTTTTATTTCAAGTGATAATCGCGAAAACATTTTAAAGAGGTTTCTAAAAAAAATAGGGAGTTTAAATAAATAAGTATCTAACTACAAAAAGTATGCCATAAACGTCTTAACTTCAATGCCTCAGATTTATATCCTTTTTAATAGACATAGTCGCCGTACATTTTAACTTTTCGAATCTTCAAATCTTTTGGTCTCCGAATATCTTTTGTATATTAAACTGATTACATGTTTACAAATTATTAACTTTTGAGTTAGATGCGATGATGTTTACAAAAATACTTCAATGACATGATTGAGACCTATAATTTTATTGTCTCACGTTCAAAAAGATGAATACCCACTATTTTGTTAAGATGGCTATTTAAGTTAAGTAGGTACCTCGTTGATACGTCGTTACAGCTAAGAAAAACAATGTTACATAGAGTCTATTCGTTATTGTCACCAAAGAGTATAGAAACTACGTAATAATTGTCACCATTATCAGATCAGCCTACGTCTAGTAGTGGACTAGTGAAGAGACAATTAGAAAATACTTATTATTATAGAATTTCGCAAAAATGACTATCGTCTTTTTAACTAAGAAAAAAGTGATACTTACCTCATTGCTAAGGATTGGTATTTTATAGACCACGCCTATTAGGTACTTTATTCTGCTTCTTTGTACAATTGTTACGAACAGGATACCTAAGCAAATTACTGAAATCAAATAACGGTCAAGTATTTTTAGAATAATTTATTTTAAATTAAACTACAAACATTTTGCTTATAATTTTAAAACTATACAAATATATACAAATTAAATTAAAGGTACTTGTTGAGATGTCATTACTTTAAATCTGTTTAGCACGTGCTTTTACTGGTGCCTACTTTGCCTACTTTACTTTGGTGGGTAAATTACAACTTACATTTTATTTAAAAAATAAATAAATGTGCGCTGTAGATTTATCTGACAGCATTTTCTCTTTACCATTTATTGTGCGGAAACGCAAAGTAAAAATGTCTGCGAATCGACACGACAATATTATCTACTAATAAAAATAGTGTAGCCCGCAAGGGTTCTACTTTATGTTTCGTTCCAGAAAAATATAAATCTACATAAATCCGTATGATTGTGACATACAAAAGCTCATATTGCATATTAATTATCTATTACCTATTCTATCTAATTTATATCACATTTAAGACATCGAGTTTTTAAATTTAACTTTCAATTTTATCATAATAAAATATGTTTCATAGTGAGATCCACATTAGACTATAAAAACGACTAGATGTAAAAACTTTTCAAGGATTGCTTTTGAACGATTGGTGAAAACTTTTCTTTTTGGTAAACTGTGGTTTCGCGTACCACGATGGGGGAGTGACTACGCTCTCCTCAAAACTTTTCATGCTAATACTCCTCTGAGATCCTTCACGTTTCACGACCTTCGCCGAAATGGATTTAATATTTTCAATTTGCTTATTAAAACTAGCATCCTGGTATGGTATATCCTCCATAGCTACCACTTCGACCTCATCACTGTCGCTGAGGTTCTTGCTTGGTCTACGGGTTTTAGTCGACGTCACAGTGTAACCTATAGTTTTCATTGTCCCACCGCCACCGAACCGTTTAGACTTATCCCGGTACAATAGCTTTCTAAATTCCTTTCTGAATTTGGGGTGCGTTATGACGTAAATGAAGGGATTAATGCACGCCGCCGTTTTGCAGAACAATGCAGGAACCATTGAAGTAAGTGGTGAAATGAGATCTTTTTTTCCGAATATTCCAAGTAAAGCTACGACAGCGTAGGGGGTCCAGGATACAAAAAATAGCACAATGACACCTATGACTAGAACGGCGAGTTTGATTTCGGCTTTGCGCTTGGCCTGCTCCTTGATGTGCCTACCAGAGAGTCGTTCTTTGTTGCCTGAATTAACGTTTCTGCTGCCTACAACGACGTGCAGAATGTTCAGATAGCAGTATGATATAGTGCCTAGTGGGAGAACCCAGGCGGCGCAAAAGAATACGAAGATGAAGTATCGGGGCTTGTCTTCATCGGTGAGATAGTCGAAGCTGCAGCTGGTGAGGTATCCCTCTGGGACGTAGTGTCCGTAGCCGACGTCGAGGGCGGGAATGGAGGCGAAGATGGCGGCGTAGATCCAGGCGGCGATGGCGAGGAGGCGCGCGCGCAAGGCCGTCAGCGCGCGCAGCGGCTCCAGCGGCCGCACCACCGCCCAGTAGCGGTCCAGCGCGATGGCCGACAGCGTCGCGATCGACGTCGTGCCCGTCAGGCCGCCCACAAACCCGTAGATCACACAACCTGCAAAATTTCATAGATAATTTAAAACTTGAGAAATTATCTTATTTTACCTGAAGGAAACTGTTTATTGGTTAATTGGTTAATTGGTTAATAGTGTTTAAATAAATTCGTTCTAATAAAACAAAATGCTGACATCGATCGAAGTTTTCCTAATCAGAACTTTACTTCAAGTGGCAACTTTAATTCGATTTTAATACTGCATGCTCACCAGTTTTTCCCAGTGCTGGCCCGAAGTGGAAAGAGTTAAAGATGAAGATTGGCGTTTTTGCCAACATCAGAAAGTCACTGAGAGCTAAGTTTGCCACCAGGATGTTGCCAGGAGTCCGGAGCGATCGACATCTGGAACAGATGTTAAATTTTAGTAAGTTAAAATAAGCTTTTAATTATGGACATCTTGTGTGTTTGCAAGAACGACCCAAATTGGTAAACCTACTTTTTATTTCTACTAGCACATAATTTTAAATTGGGGCTAATGAAACGGTTATGACAAAAAGTAAAGACAAATTGTTTAAAATAAAAGTGTATGAGTACAGAATAGAATAAACTTTTATATTATTATTTTTAAGTTATTTAATAATATTTAAGTATATTTAACAGACAGTTAAAAGAAAGAAATATAACAGAAACAAATTATAGATACAAAAAAATGTGGAGTAGGCAGGGACAGAATATAAATAATATTTTAGAAAACTTCTACATCAATCTAAAATTATTTCCCTCACAAGATGTTTGAAATTTACCGGATATCGTGTCGGGCTAGTCTAATAGCGAAGAATCTTGCTAATTCATGTATTTAGATTTATGTTATTAAATTGGTACTTGTATCGTAGTTATTTTGTTGATTAGTCATTGCCACGATTGAAGCAAGGTTACTAAATATGTATTTACCTACGTACTTGCCATCATATTTAAATACTATGTAAGTAGAGTTAGTATAATAAACATGTCTGTAAGCAGTAAATAGTACCTAAACTTGTGTGAAGTAAATTAATTGTATGCCACTTAACTGGTAAGTGTATTGTTTGTGAAGTTGGCACGTGTATTGTTCATCCATAGTTCCGTACACAGTTTGATAACATGTATTTTTTAACTCTTACGACAAAGCTCAAAAAAATCCTAAGCTTTTTGAACGAAGCCACTGGTACTACATTGTCCAATATAGGTCAATATTGGTGACCACTTTCAGCACCAAGTTATTCAGCACCTAACCTAGCCTATTTTGAGCACCTATTGATATTTTTGCATTTGTTAATTATTTATAGATATGCTATTTGAATGTTTTTATAATAAAATACTAAAACTTGATGTGCTTCATAAATGATTCTTCATCTATTTATGAATAGATCCGTGTAAAGCTGTCAACTCGCGTGCTCATTTATTTCAGTTACTGAAACCAAGGCTAGGTACTTTAGATTTTGCTATATTTATTCAGAGCACGTGTTTGTAATATAAATTAGTCCACATTAGTAATGTTCAGCTATTTTGAAGCCAAGAAATATTTAATGTTCACATTTCGTTACCTACACACTTTTGTTTCTGTTTGTATTTATTAAAGGTAATGCGATATTTGGATGTTTACCAAAGTAATGTTTATATTGCTTTCGCAGAACATAATCTTCCGGTCGGAAGTATGTATAAGTATGTTTTTATGTATGTATAAGTGAATGTTTCTTTTTTGAGAATTTATGAGCTGTATAAATGGTGGTCCGGTTAATATAATGTAATTTAACTTTGCACCCACGGTACACGTAAGAAAGAGAGTTAACTAAAGTTTATTTCAATATTTATTTAAGCAGTATAAATAACAAACGCTTAATTTATAACTGTGCCACCTGGATCGTTAATAAACTGCTTGTTCCAACCTTTACTCTGTTATCCCTATAAAATGGGACTTAATCACTACATAGTATAAAACAAAGTCGCTTTTTCTGTCCCTATGTCCCTATGTCCCTTTGTATGCTTAAATCTTTAAAACTACGCAGCGGATTTTAATGCGGTTTTTTTTAATAGATAGAGTGATTCAAGAGGAAGGTTTATATGTATAATAACATAGTACAGGGAAAGCAGTTTTACTCCAAATTTAAGGCGTGCGAAGCCGCGCGGGTAAAAGCTAGTTTCAAATAATGCGAAGGGTCCTTACAAAATGTAAATGAGGGCGATTAAACCAATACGTTCAGTGGCAAAATTATAACTAATACTGATCTATGTTTATCTTTTACTAGACTTCCGAAAGGCCTAATATAAATTAAAACTGATTATTGGTTACCGATATTCGATTTGAGATCTTATGATTTTTTATTTTGATTAATTTTATTAAAAATGGTAAATAAATCTACTGATTAATTTCATAGTTCCGAATCATTCAACTTCATAATGTCAGTAGCAATAGCCATCTATTGCACTTCTATATTTGCTTTCCTACATTTTCTCAACATAACCGTCTTTTCTACTATTATACAATAGCTAGGATAGGTTAGCAAGGAGCGCAGCGACGAGCGTGTTAGGTTCACTTTTGCCCCACATGCGCGAGCTGAGAGAGCGTAGCGAGCATGGTGCGGCAGCACTCGGCGAAGAGCTTATTTGGTAACGTAAGAATTGGTTTCAAGCTACAGAAAAGACTTAGGATCAGAAAAATTTTGAATAGTGTTTCTTCAAATAGTTATTTTATTTGAATTGAAAAAAAAAACATGTGAGCTTTTTATACCTTGCTCATTATAGTATTTTTTAAAGTGGTTTTAGTCGAAACATTTCTTTAAGGATATGCCTCTCAGTACAAATAATACTTGTCAAATATTTAATAAAATGCAGGACATAATGTTTACACTTAAACAAATATTAAATCGCTCAAATATTATGAAGCTTCTCATTTTGTATTTTAAGTAACTCAACTTGCTCAGAAAGTGAGCCTTTAAACACCGTTTTGAGGGCCATAAACCGACCTATAACAAACTTGTGTGTAATACACACATTAGTGCATAATATAACTATCCCTACAAAGTTAAGGTTGCAAATTATATGCTAGTAATCAGAGCATTTTCAATTTGATCGGATAATACAGTTTTTTTTTGTAACAACAAAGAGGTTTTATGCCACTGAAAATCCATGTATATTTTTAGAATAAATAAATACATATTACAAAAAGTATATTTTGAAATAGGCTGTATGGCGGCAGGTTGGCGTGCAAAAAAAAGTTAAGTGTAATTTCAAGAATTCTTTATATTTTGTTTGCATTCCATTTGTTGCTGTCTAGGAAACTTTTTATGCAAAATATAATTGTATTTCCTCGAAAGTGTGTTGAAAAAGTGCGTATGCTACTCGTGAGCAACATGTTCATTATACACTTGGCTGATTAACGCCCTCGCCTGCGGCTGGGGCTGCAACTCTCAGTCTCGTGTAATGTACGGTCAGTTGCAAAAGTCCATACCGAGTGTAAGGTCTATAACTGCTTGCGTACAAACTACACACACATTGACATTAAATGTTATAAATTATGTTCAACCTTAACGTAAAAGACTTAAGCCTAAACACATTGACAAAAATATTAGTCGTATTGCTAGTAAAATTAAAAAACAAGTTGAACATTTTTTAGAGACGTCACAATTTGAGGGTAAAACAAAAAATAACCAAAATCATACAATGATTGAATTGTTTGCTAAATGCTTTGTCGTTGTTGGTTCGCTAGCGAGGGTGCCAGTGTTGTGTTTGATAAAGTTGATTTCTAAGTTCTATAATATGCAAGCTAATATCTATTAGTATGCAAGACAGAATGTGTATTGTCGAAATGCATAATATATATTATAACGAGACTAGGTTTTACTGTAAGTATGAAAAAAGTGTTTTTTTATCCATTATTTTGCTTTGATTGGGTATCATTATAATAAATTTAGCGTGTGTTACATAATTATCTATTTTAATATGTGGTTTGTTATATTTATACCTATTTTGTTTTTGTTTCAGTAGATAACGGTAAAACGGTGGGTTTGCAATAGTTCAAAACACCGACATAACCTAAATATATGGGGATTGATGGTGCAGAGATGGGATATGTGGAATGAAAAAACTACAGAGGCATTGGCTACCAATCGAAGTGTAAAGTGTATGGAAGTGTGGAAAAATGAAGTGTAACTGTGATTTGTTTAAATATAGTTCAATCAATGTGACGGTGCGCGTTAGCTTGTGGTTATTGAAAACAGGGGAGGGTATATTAAATACCAATAGTATTTCATTAAAGTAGTTGTTAAATATAAGTTTGTAAGTAATACATTTTTCAATAATAATGTCATCTTTTATGGTTGGCTAGCTTCAATTTTCTTTTCGTTACGAAAACGAGTACTTAAGCTACAACTAACCTTAAAAAGTAAAACAAGTGTAAAACTACATTAATATTTGTTGTTAGAAGTTTGAAATATAGACTGTATTTTTTTTTTTTGGAATAAATTTTTTTTTACTAAGTATCAATCAATACCTAAATATATTTGTAAACAAGTGTAAAATAAGCTAATTATTTTATAATAAACCACTGTTTTTTATCTTTTTTTTTCTACCTAACCTTTTATATTTATTTACCCTCATTAAGTTTGTTAGTATTTCTTTCTTTACGACTTAAAAAGCAAAATAAATGAACCTGAACCTTAAGGCTCTCAGAATAAGGCTGAGAATTATTCGTAACAATTAGTATCAATGTTGTCGGTTAGAGTGTAGGTAGATCCGAAAAAACATCATCGTATTTAAGAAAATGTTTTAACTACCACAATAGTTTATAAAAATACATTGAGCTTTAAAACTGTCGCGTTAAGGTTGAGATTAAGAAGTAGTAGTAAAATAGTAGTTTATTTATGTCAGTGTGTGTGTGAAGCGACCACTGGATGCGATATTTTTTGTCAAACCTGTATGCACTTTTGCAACTTACCGTACAACTTTGCACACTTGTATCATAACATACTATTGTAAGTTGCTGTTCTGTTAATTTCCCGTCACTCGCAGTCAGCCGCTCATTTAGTAATACTATACTTAACCTAAATTAATTATTTTTGACACTTAAAACTTTTATTTACAGTCGTTCGTTTAAATACTACCCATATTATAAACGTAAAAGCTTGTAAGTATGTATGGATGTATAGAAAAAATAAATAAATGGATGTTTGTTGCTATTTCACGTAAAAACTATTGGACGGATTTAGATGAACTTTACAGTAATATAGGTTATACATCAATATAACACATACTATTTACCGCGGGAGAACTTCTCATTCCCTCGGGAAACCGACTTCCACGCGGACTGAGCCGCGGGCGGCCACTAGTTTAACATATTTGTATTCATACAAGTTCGGAACCCGCATTACCTTGACGAAAAGTTCGTCACAATGTTAGGTTTGTTTCAGCTATATAAAACGTACGTAGGTACAATGTAAAATTTAGCTATATTGTGACGTAGTAATTAAATAAGTTATAATTGTGATTGTATACTTCGGTTTGTTAAACTGTAATTGTATATTTAAACATAGTTTGATACTGCTGTGATCTCTTTAAAATTAGAATAATCCTTGAGCAGTTAATAGACTTCAACGAAATCGCAGATATTAAACCGGTATCAAGTCCATCGGTGATGTCGCTACGAGTGTTAAAATTAATTTTTTTTATAAACAAGCAGGCTTTTTGATACTGCATGTACTTTTTCCCACTTTTATTTAGAGAATAATATATTTCTAAGAGTAGAGGTTGGGGCCATTGCAAAGTTATTTCACTGTTGATTAAGGTCTGATTGTACTTTAATTTTTATCAATATAAATGTAATATTTTGGTTTTTAAATCATTTAACATTTCACTGTCATCCAATATAACTATGTTAACTGTGTGCTTTACTTGTTTTAAAATATTAGTAGAAAATTTCAAAAAACTATATAAACTTTGTCAAGTTTGGGAGAAAGCATAGCAAAAGATTTGATTTATTTTCTGTGTTTTATACACTTCAAAACAAGTAGTTAATAAAAATCCGTCTAGAAAGAAAAAAAATGGTGTGGGTTTCATTTTCACTTTTCTTTTAGCGGTCAAAGAGACCAAAAAATAAATCACGGTTTATCACAAAGACGTATCAGCAATTCATCTCACTTGTACGTGACTTCTGCTTGTTATTGTTTAGGTACTTATTGATTTTGTGACAAATTGTACACAAGCCTAGTTTACCAACCTTGATGGATATAAATAAACAGATTGGTAAGACGTAAGGCAATTACGACACCTTTGTAGTTCTTGTTCTGGAAAAAGAGGTCAACATTGCTCAAAGTTGAGGCAAGTAATACCTTTATATATGAAATCCAAGTTTCGTGTTGATTGCGAGAAACCCGGCACGAGATACTACACTAACTTCGTAAACTGCCGGGTTACAGGTAATAAGATTTTCACCCTACTTGCAGGGTTGGTTCATTGTGAGGACACCAGATTTATGATTTCCTCACGTTTTGTTACTTTTAGCATTAGATTCCGTGTAGTGTGATGAATGAGATTAACATTTTAAGTTAGCGTGGTGTAGAAAATGAAATTTATGAAAGTGACAAACATGAAAAGTAAATTCCTTAAGACCTAAAATTTTATGTCAATCGTGCTTTTATTTAAATCAAGATATTTGTAAGATTTGGGTTCTAGAAAATCAACACAATTTCTTCGAAGTCAAAACAAAACCTACTTAAACAATAAACACAATGTATGTTTTATTATTGATCTTTCCAATGATAAAATACGAGCATTTTCCTTCTCAAATAGATAAATTGTCTTGTTTGTTGAATCTGGCACAGAACGAAGCTATGTTTCACAGGAGGTTCCCTTTTCTAGTTTCCTATTTGGCAAGTTTGGTAAGAGCCATTTGGTAAAATACCTACAGATTTCAATTTTGAGGAAATTCGCTCACTGTTCTAACAAAAAAAAATTTTCTTTTACCAACATATTTCAAACTTAAAACGCTTTATTACTTTTGCTGAATAACAATTGACTTAAACGTCAAATCGAAAACTTTTTGTAATCATTATCTTTTTTAACTCTACAGTTATAGATACAAGGAAGTTATTTATAACTAAACTAGCTTTTACCCGAGCGACTTCGCACGCGTTATATTCGAAGTAAAACTCCTGTCCCTGTTTTATCTTATTATACATGTAAAACTTCCTCTTGAATAACTCTATTAAAAAAAATCGCATCATAATCCGTTGCGTAGTTTTAAAGATTTAAGCATTCATAGGGACAGAGAAAGTCACTTTGTTTTATACTATAATATTTTTTAATTGACTAGGGAGAGCAAGATCGTAGATTCTTTCTATAGGTTAAAAAACTGAAGAAGAAAATTTACTGTTCACACCTAAAAATAAAGCAAACATAACAAATGTATATTCAAATAGCTGTTCTGTCCGTTACATTTATGTTATGTTACTACTTTTTACTGTTTCACACCTCGTTTATAACATAAATGTGGTGTAACTATTTTTATTGACTTTTTTAACACTAACCACGAAATATTTAAAGTGTAAATATTTAAAATGTTTTAATCGTGAAGCTTTTCAAATTAAATCTCAAAAGAGGGACCAAATGAATAAACTGCTTTGGTCCGACTTATTAACAGTAATAAGTTTTAAATGATCAATTTATAATTTTAGGCCATGTTCTTAAAACCAAACAACAGTGTTAAGGGCAATAATACTGCAAGGATAAATGAAAAAAAAAACGAGTAAATAGACAGGTCATGAGTCTGATTAAAGGTTTCATTCAAATACACTCCAAAATAATATTTTAAATACTTTTAATAAAATGCTCCACTGCAATTGCTTTTTACGAAAATCAAGGGATGTTTAATTAAAAGAAAAAAAGTTTAGCAAACGAGTAAAACAAATAACAACAAAGTGAGTAACGTCAATAAGACATAATTACGTCGAGGCTAACGACCATTTACAGTTGAAACGTAAATTAAACTGTCATCTTAATTACCTTAGACCTTGATTGCGTTGAAGACTTGACCAAGTATTCATAAATACACATTAAGAATAGACATTATGTTTTAGGTACCGAATAAAGGCCAAATCGAATAACTGTCTGTTTAAGTGTCTACAGATTTCAATGTTAAATTTATAAATCGTAACCCACTTCTATCACTGTCAGTAAAATATTTAATTATTGCAGATCCGTTTTCGTGATTTATAACGCCAATCAGATTCATAATAAATACCCATTTCTGTGAAATTCCTTAAATTATCATGATTAACCGGCAGTTCTTGAAATGAGAATTTAATATGAAGTTATAGTTATACTTAACTGGACATCCCTAGTATTTGATGGATATCACTGGTCGGCGTCATTGCCGGTTCGCGCGGATTAGGATTGATTCTAATGGCGGTTACATGTTGTATTTTCTAATAATTCTGAAGCGGTGTTAATGAAATTTTTGAATAGAGATTATAGTAGATGATATAGAGTATTTTGAATCACGCAACGAATATTAAATCGCTTTTCGCCATATTTTAGATACTTTTTGCACTGGTGTCAAGTCAAGTAATATTTCTAGATACTTTTCATACGTAGTTAATAATAAAATACGGCTCGTAAGACATCTAACGGTATGTTATAAAAAATAAAGTCCAAATTAGTACCTATTAGTACCATTTTATCGGACAGTAGTTGCTATCACAACTGAGGTAACCTCAAATATTTGAAGCAAACTAAAATTTATCATTTAAGATCAGTGAAGCAATAAAGGCTTTCAATAGACTAACAGCCTTTGAAATCTACAAAAAAGCAATTTTGTAATATGTTTATTGTAAAGTATTTACATTTCAAAGGGAAAATTCTACTGGCGTTAGAATTAGAATTATTTTGTTTGTTAATATTATCATACTAATGAAAAAGCTATCTATTTCATCATTTAACCCGTTCCACCTGAGCAACCTTAAAAGTTTTTGCCAATTACATACAAACTCTACGTACAAATAATACGCCTTTTAGCGGGTTCCGTATTGGCTCGTTTAAAGTTGTTTACCCGAAAATGTTTTTACCACCGATTTGTAATCTGCATGATCACTCATCCTAAAATTTTTCGTCTTAAAGTTTTACGTCATTTGGTCTGTAAATTATTTAATTTCAATGCACTATATTTATGTTTTATATTAGGTCATACATTCAAGTTCACTATAAGTACCTAATAATAATTATAATAAAAAATATTTCATTTCTAAATTAAAACTATAACAGAGGTTGGGTACGCCTATTAAGTATTACTACCTGTATCAGGTGAGCCCACTCTTCCATAGCAATAGTTAAACAAAGAAAATAAAGAAAAAAGGTTAATTTTGAGAATGAATAAAATAAAATATAGAAGTTTTAAAAAACTGAAATGTATGGTTGTGTGTGTGTGCAAATTTTATAAAGTGATTCATGAACATGACGAATGTGGTCTCGTTAGACCATCCTGATGGATTTGCAGCACCTAATGAGCCCTCTGGTGCTTCGTGAATCATAAAGTCCTTGAAATTGAATCTTGGGAAAATAAGCATTGGAGGAATAAATCCCCCACAAGCGTTACAAGCGGCTACAGTGTTTCCTCTCGTCGTTTTCTCGCTCGTCACGGATCCAACTTGTTTAACTCCAGTTGGTGCCAGAATTTTTGGAGGGACGTGCACTGTTGATATCCCCGTCTCATCAATATTCCATATGTCAGTAGCTTGTAAATCTGTGGGGCATTGGGACAACGCTTTTATGTAATTTTTGAAGATCAGTGCAACAGTGTGTTTATTGAATGCTGAAGAACGAGCCAGGCTCGTAGCTTAAGGTTTTCGAAGTGAGATTTTATCTTTAAAACGTTTCCTGAATAAATGCAACCAATATTCTCCTGTCATGATTTCAATATTAAAAATTACGATTGTCCTAGGTACAACACTGTCCAACGTAACACAGGTTCCCTAAGGATGCAGGTAAAAAGGATGCTGAAAATAAATGGCCTTTGTACCATTTATTTTCAGCATCCTTTTTAATGCTGTTCCAAGTAGAGCCAAAGAAAGTTATAGCAGTGTCCTCGGCATATGAAATAATTTTAGCATTTTTTAGGTAAATTGTATGATTAATTTAAGAACCATTTAAATAGAGTCGGGCCTAAGCCACTTCCTTGTGGGACACCATAGTAAATTTCTCTGTGCTGGTCATATTACCAATTTTCACCTTTTGCTCTCTGCCCTTCAGGTAATTACTAAGGAGCGCCAGAGGTTTTACTCGTATGCCTATACTTTCAATTTCTGGACAAGAATTGGCACATATACCATATCGAAAGCTTTTTTTAGATCCAAGAATACTGTTTAGCATTTGTTACCACTATTTAGCTGCTCTACTACACAAGAAGAAAGTTCAAGAATAGCATCTTCAGTCGATTTCCCATGCCTGAAGCCGAACTGTGATGTAGTTAATAAGTTGTATTTTTCAAGATATATTAGGAGTCTTTTGTTGATTAGTTTTTCAATAATCTGTACTTGATAAAACGGATATGGGTCTGTAACTGTTAATATCTGACTTTTCACCACCTTTGTATACAGGGGTAATAATCGACTTCTTTAAAGTTTTCCACGGATATCAGCAAAAAAGTTGTTGAACTGTTTTATTGAATCAATCTGCGTTGGTTTTAGGTTAAGGAGTTCTACGTTTTCATTGTATTTATAACTAGTGGCCACCCCCGACTCCATTCGCGTGGAAGTCGGTTTCCCGTAGGACTGAGAAGTTTTATCGCGTTAAAAAATACCCTATGTCCTTTCCCAAGTTCAGTTCTTTCTTCATATCAAATTTCATCAAAATCGGTTCAGTGGTTTAGGCGTGAAAGCGTAACAGACAGACAGACAGACAGAGTTACTTTCGCATATTAGTAGGGATTTAAGTAAGTATTTTTTTTATTGCTGTCCAAAGGTTTTTAGAGTTTGATGATGATTTTCATACTTATGTTTTAGGGTTTTTATAAGTTGGTTTGGGTTTTAAACTCAGTTTTTGGTTTTGCCAAGCAGAGAAATAACATATTATGATCGGTATAGAAATCGTTAAAATAGTCACAGTTCATGCATTATTTTGTTAATTTGTGCTTCACTCTTGATGGTAAAATTGGGAAATCTACTTAAGTGTAGATATAATACCTTAACTTCTGTATTAATATTTCCACCTTCATAACAAGGGTCTAAGGGCTCACTTAAAGTTATCCGACATTCTGGGTAGGAGGATAAATAGCCTTAGAAAGTTTTCTTCTAATATTGGAAAAGTAGGCGCCCCCAAAATACACTGAAGTATTTTGATGACTTAAGAAAGGATTTCGAAACAGTACCTATAAGTAAGTTGGACGGTTGTTGTGGTTATTCCCACCATAAAGTTGTATATAAAATTCAACTAATACAAAATTTAATTTATTATTCTTAAACGAAAATTCGTCTTGTATGGAACAAGATAATAACGCTAACATAACGTACGTTAATTAAAAAGTTACTTACACGAAGAGTCTATTTAATATGATTACTATTGCCAACAAAATCAGGACCAAATATGAAAGATATTCAAAGTTCATTTTGCATTGCTTGCCACTAAATTCCTTTCCAAACTCATTTCCATTCTCAGAGTTAGTGCAAAACCGGGGTTGCACCTTGATTGTCTCAATAATTACCATCTGTCCATTCACGAATTCAACCAATGTTTGCACCATTCCACTAGGGTTGACGAAGCCGAACAACGTCAAAAAAAACGTTCGCTCGAACAGATTCTTGTTTTGTCTGTCTATTTTGTTACGTATTTCCATACATATTGGTGAGTCAACACTCGCGCACGCTTAGCTGAATTAATACGGGAATCAACTTTCATTGGTTGGGTCGGTATACACAGTGCCACCGAAAATCAAAATCCGACTGTTTTATCTGATTTACTTAGGTGACAATTACTATGAGTTGCATAAATTTCACCTGTGTAAATTTAATGAGATTTTGGTGCTTCAATGGACCAAGACATGGATTGATAGAATTTTATAAATCTTCTGCTCAATAAATATGCCTTACAGCATAAGAACTTGTGTCATGAAAGCTAAGAGACTAGTTGGTGACAGTCTTTTCCTTCAATACTTGTTATTCAGCATGTAATTTGGATATGGAAAAGTTTTCCGTCTTTCGGTGTTCGAATTCAGCATAAGTAATGGATTAGTTTTGTAACTTAGTTTTATTCCTTTGTATTTAATAATAAAAATCAGTTAATTAAAAAACGTAAAATGAAAATGAAACACTTTAAGAGTAACATACAAGCAATTTGAAAAGTGGCTTTTTTGCTAAAAGCAGTTTCTTCCAGACAGGCCTTTGTAAAAGCATTTTCTTTTCAAGATATGGACTGGTGCATGTTATACATTATTTTTTATAAAGTCTTACATATGCATTATACCGTACTTATATTTAATAGCTATAAATACAAACTTATATTTTTTTTTATCTCAAACAAAAAAAAATAACACACAAGTTTTATGTGAGTAGTTGTCGCTGAACTATAAAAGTCCTTAGTACCCTCTTACCATTTAAGGAATAAAAAGTCGACTTATTACATTAGGCCTTTTTTGAAAGTATGTAAGAAAGGACCTAGATTTGTTAGTGTCAGCCCTAGTATAGAGTAAGTTGAAGCGCTCAGTTAGCGCTGCGGAGTTTACGTGACGCGCCAACCAACGCGCGCCATCTTGAAACTTGAACCAAACTGGAAACTATTCAAATGATTATTTATCAAATACTAACTGATCAGACATGCAAAGACTTGTACAAATTTAAAACAAAACGTTTGTATAAACAAATATAGTAGCAATTAGCTTATCGTTACTTAGTTATAGTATTAACATAGTTACTAATATGAATAGATGGTATTGTTTCAACTAAGTAAAAAATTATGTAGGCACCAACCGATAAAATATTTTAGAAATAAGCAGACAAGTAAATACTTACTTATAATTATGCTTATTGAAAATGATAAGAAGTTTTGGTTTGAATAAGATAGGAAGTTGCAAGCCACTTTTTGAATCCAGTGATACCATTAATCAATATTCTAGTAAATGGTTTATTTACTTCATGTTTATGCATTTTTAAGCTAATTTATAATTAATAAAAAATTCTTAATAATTGTAATTTTCTAATGATCACCGATGCTTGTACAATTAAAACATTACATCGAAATTACGAGGCAGCCTAGTTAAGCGATGCTGGTTCATACTAGGTGCTTTTTTAATATGGTGTTCCCTGTACCTAAATAAGGTGAGTTTAGTTAGTTAGACTTTATGTGTGCAAAAGAAGTAAGTCCTAATGTTAAACATAAATATTATTTAAATTAACAGAAACGAATATTTTCGACAGAAGTTTGCTAAAGCCAAGAACAAGCTGACAACTTAACTTTTAATAACTAGTCCTGTCACTGAAAATTATAGTCTTATGACATGATTCCACAATTGTTTTGCCTACAGAAATATTCTAGATGTCATGTGGGCGGAACTGTTCCTGGCGTTCTGCAGAAAATTGAGCCTCACATGTCAGAAATGACTTCATATTCTTAACGAGCAGGGACAAAACATGGTATAATGGCCTTTATTTTATATAGCTGTAACGATCTCTGTGGCCATTTACCTACTTTAAGGAGGTATTCAATGAGTGGCCCTTGAACCCTGTGGCTTGTGGTTTCAAATGCCAGTATTAATTAGGATGTATCGAATATTGGTAATGAGAAGACAGTCTAGGTACTATTTTGTTATTACGTGGAATTATGTTATTTACCAATACGTTGCGAATAATGTAATATAAAAATAATAAACTTTCTGCAATACCTTATTACTTACTCATCGAAATAATCTTTGTGTATTATTTATTAGTAATATTGCTTACAAACACTTTTTGAGGCAGTTTTTTGATTGAACAATCATATTTTTCTTATAAGCATGGGTACACAGTTTCCATTAGGTAATAAAACTTAGTCAATAATTTTCTGGAAGCTACAAAAAAAACATATCTCCAGGCCAACGCAATATAAACAAGCCTGTCTACTGCTGTTAACCTCACGTTGGAAGATGGTTTAATAGAAATAAAACTTTAGTACATCACGTTGCCATATAATTAGGGAGGTAATATAATTTTGCAACAAGCAAAATCTTTAAAAATAAATAGGAACAAAAAATGAAAAAAAAATAGGAACATAGGTATTCCTATGTCAGACAAAATAAAAAATAAAGTATTATATATCAAACATTTACAACGTTATGAGCAGTAAGCACCGATTTTACTGCAAAATACTATTAAAAAGGCTTCCAATTTATATCAAAAACTATTATCAAAGGTGCACGTTAAAACAATGTTGTTGGTTAACCGCACAGGATTTAGTTTCACAAACGCTGGTTTCACAACTGACAGATAAAATTTTATAAAAAAAATCTACCTTGGCTGACTTGAAACTGTAATACCCTCGTATTTATTTAGTAGTTCCTGAGATTAGCGCGTTCAAACAAAAAAACAAACAAACAAACTCTTCAGCTTTATAATATTAGTTATTTATTATATTACGAATATCTGTATGTTAAGATAGTTTAGCTTGTTATTACGGATTTTTATCTTTAGGGGAATTCGTTTATATCGCGGTTTTATTAAGGAGTAGGCCATGGGGCTGGAGTCGGGGCCATGGGCCCGGGCCATGGGGCTGAGGCCAAGGCCATGGGGCTAGAGTCGGGGTCAGGGACCGGGCCATGGGGCTGAGACCGAGCCCATGGGCTGGAGTCGGGGTCAGGGCCCGGGCCATGGGGCTAGAGTCGGGGTCAGGGCCCGGGCCATGGGGCTGAGGCCGAGGCCATTAGGCTGGAGTCGGGGTCAGGGCCCGGGCCATGGGGCTGAGGCCGAGGCCATGGGGCTGGAGTCGGGGTCAGGGACCGGGCCATGGGGCTGAGACCGAGCCCATGGGCTAGAGTCGGGGTCAGGGCCCGGGCCATGGGGCTGGAGTCGGGGTCAGGGCCCGGGCCATGGGGCTAGAGTCGGGGACAGGGCCCGGGCCATGGGGCTGGAGTCGGGGTCAGGGCCCGGGCCATGGGGCTAGAGTCGGGGTCAGGGCCCGGGCCATGGGGCTGAGGGCGAGGCCATGGGGCTGAGGCCGAGGCCATGGGGCTAGAGTCGGGGTCAGGGCCCGGGCCATGGGGCTGAGGCCGAGGCCATGGGGCTGGAGTCGGGGTCAGGGCCCGGGCCATGGGGCTAGAGTCGGGGTCAGGGCCCAGGCCATGGGGCTAGAGTCGGGGTCAGGGCCCGGGCCATGGGGCTGAGGCCGAGGTCATGGGGCTAGAGTCGGGGTCAGGGACCGGGCCATGGGGTTGAGGCCGAGGCCATGGGGCTGGAGTCGGGGTCAGGGCCCGGGCCATGGGGCTAGAGTCGGGGTCAGGGCCCGGGCCATGGGGCTGAGGCCGAGGCCATGGGGCTGGAGTCGGGGCAGGGCCCGGGCCATGGGGCTGAGGCCGAGCCCATGGGGCTGGAGTTGGGGTCAGGGCCCGGGCCATGGGGCTAGAGTCGGGGTCAGGGCCCAGGCCATGGGGCTGAGGCCGAGGCTATGGGGCTGGAGTCGGGGTCAGGGCCTGGGCCATGGGGCTAGAATCGGGGTCAGGGCCCAGGGCATGGGGCCGAGGCCGAGGCCATGGGGCTGGAGTCGGGGTCAGGGCCCGGGCCATGGGGCTGAGGCCGAGCCCATGGGGCTGGAGTCGGGGTCAGGGCCCGGGCCATGGGGCTAGAGTCGGGGTCAGGGCCCGGGCCATGGGGCTGAGGCCGAGGTCATGGGGCTGGAGTCGGGTGAGGGCCCGAACCATGGGGCTGAGGCCGAGCCCATGGGGCTGGAGTCGGGGTCAGGGCCCGGGCTATGGGGCTGGAGTCGGGGTCAGGGCCCGGGCCATGGGGCTGAGGCCGAGGCCATGGGGCTAGTGTCGGGGGTCTTTCCCTAGGTATATTTGTCAAAATTGGTTAAGTGTTTTAGGTGTGAAAGTGTAAACAGACCGAGTTACTTTCGCGTTTACAATATCTATGGCTGATGCCCACGACTTCATCCTTGTGGATTTCAGAAAAAAGTTAAAAGCAGATAAAAAGTGTTAATGCAGAAAATTATTTCGAGTTAGATTCCACTGGTAAATTTCTTGATTATTAACTGTTTAGACAGGAATAGCAATAGACTCAAAATGAAGCCTACCGCCCGATACGCGCCCCCTTCCTCCCTCCCTTTACCCCGTTTTATTTTATTCGATACATGAATTTGTTTTAAACAATTGAACAATCTTACATGACTTTATACAAACTTTCAGGAACATCCATACAAATTTTCATCCCCTATTTCAACCCCTTCTACCACTCTTTTCGTATTAAAAAGTATAGTATGTCCCTTCCCAAGTTCAGCTCCATCTTCATACCAAATTTCATCAAAATCTGTTGGTCAATAACGAACTTTCATACAAACTTTCATCCCCTATTTCAACTCCTTCTACCCTTTTTTTCGCGACTTTTGCATGTTGTGAATAAGAAATTCTTCGCTTATTTAAATAATGAAAAAACTGGTGATGAGTCCCTTTTTTTTTTAATTCTTTTTTTTTTAATTAATTTCGATCTCAAAGTTGAGAGTGGTTTAAAAATACTCTCAACTTTGAGATCGAAATTGAGATCTATCATAGGTGTCACGTTCTTGATAAATGATTAATTAGTAAGGAATTTGAGGAATCTTGAAAGCGTATCAGCTTAGATCAATCTTGAGAGTAATTTATAATAAATACGGGCCTTAAAAAGGCAGAGTTGATACAAAAATAAATTTCTACCAACGTAGACGGACTATAACTTTGTTTTGAACCAACTATTTATTTGTATAGTTCTGAAGACTGAAAGTTTTGTTATATCTTAGAATATGCTTAGACAAAAGTAATTTAATATTAAACATAATAACAAGAAAATGTAGGCTATAAAATTAAATTGATGCCAAACTGACCTTTATTAAATATACAAAGTAAATTTAATTTGTGTTAAGAAAATATTTTCACTATTTCACTTATTTGGATAAAACTTATTTTCATATACCTACATGATATAAGCAAACTTAAAATTAAAGTCAACTATTCTGATTTTAACAACCGATTTATTAACAGCCGTGTTAAATAATTATACTTAATAAATATCAATTTTGAGTTGTTACTTGAGTATTATGAAATAAACAAATATTATTTTTAAATGAATCAGTATTTTAAAAACTTATAATGTCTTAACATTTATAGTCTGTTCGCGTTAAGAAAATAGTGACAGATACAGGATAAGGGTGTATTCACAGTGGAGTAAAAGTACAAAAGAAAAATAATAATTTTATAAACAGTATTTTCGGACAAACCGCATGCACTTGCTGTTTCTATGACTATGCTCTCCACAGTTGCATTTAAATCACACAATTTAAAGTACTTATAAACATTGTAAATTATGCGTCTCTCTCCACTATGGATTATTGATCCACTATTATTCTTTGGAATTGGTGAAGTATTCATTTTCAAAATTTATTGTTGGACGAGTCACGCAAAATACTCAACCGTTTTGTTCGAAGGTCAGACTTCAACTGGTCACTGTGAACTCGACTTTTTAATTTCTAGCATTTTAATTGGCTGGGGGGCGTGGCCAGGCCGGCGGACAATGACGACTCACTATTTTCTTAACGCGAATGGACTATAGCATTGTAAGCTTGGGTATACGTAAATCTTCGTTTGTGCACTGCAAGTCTTAAGCCGCATCGAGTCACATTGTGTAAATAGACACAAATTAAGTATAGTATGTGCACATTAATTAAGTAAAAGCGATTTTTATAATATTTTAGGCAAAATATTTGACCTTAATATTGAAGTTATTAAAAAACTTTTAGAGTATAATATAACACAAAGTCAAGTTCCGTTTCTGTGTTTTAATTGCTGTCCAAAAATCGATAAACGTGACTTTCTTAGTCGGCAATAAATAGATTTATGCTACGGAATCCTTTTGATATTTTGAGATAATATTAACATTTTGAAATATTAATTAATTTTGTATATTCATTATAAAACTTTGTTGCAAATAAATAGCTTGACGTGGAATTAATTTGAATTTTTAATACTCGAGATATTCCTTTCGTTTCAATTACATGTACGATGTTGACTATAGGATGTTAGTGCCATAAAATGAAATTATCAGATTAATGTGGGCAAACATTTTAAACTTTTTTTTGCTGGCCGACACTTTTGGTTTTGTGCCCAAGTTTGTATGGAACGCGAATGGTTTCCTTTTTAATTATAAACGTTACATTCAAAGTAAATATTTTACCTAATTAGAGCCCCACACATCACCAACGCATGAGTTGACTTCATCAAAAAGTGATTGTACTACTTATGTACTATGATTTTAAATGCATGGTGGCGTATATTAGCCATCGTCTTAAATGCGGAATCTATTAGGGGGTAATCTGTGATCAAAAAAGAACAAGCAAACTCTGACGTCACACATACATTGTCTAATGTCAAGAGTTCAAAAACCACCTTAAGGTTTCTGACGTAATTCTATAAGTGTCTGAAGATAGAGTAGATATTAAGATGATATACGGCATTCATAATACATCTAGCTAGGTATTTATTGCAGTTGTTAATGGTGTAGTCAACATTTGCTTTTTTCCATATTTTTTTAAAAGTCTTTGAGAATTTTGAATTCAATCCGTAGACGCGTCTTTATGATATAAAAAACGAGATAACGGCAGATTTCTATAACTTTTTTTTTATTATCTATGTAAGTACACGAACCCTGAAGCTTCCTGATGGAAAGTGACATACAGGCCCATAGACATTGCTAATTTAAGGTTCTATGATATAACAATGCTTTGCCGACCCAATGACTTAAGATGGTCAAGCCTATTGTTTGGCTAGTTTAATTGTTCCTTAATCCGGAACACAACTACGCATACACGTAGCTATTATGGGGGTTACAATAGCGCGAATGGTAGTCGCTAGCCTGGTGTTTTTGATCTAAAGAAACTTCTACCAGTTAAGATGGGACAACGAGCCAAACCCCTTTCCGTTTTTTTAAATTTAATTGTGCAAAAGTTTTAATACTTATTTATTCGAGCAGAATTTCATTGATTTCATAAATCATGTAGACGTGATCATCGAAACTATATTATCAACTAGTGGCCGCCCGCGACTCCGTTCGCGTGGAAGTCGGTTTCCCGTGGGAATGAGAAGTTTTCCCGGGGTAAAAAGTACCCTATGTCCTTTCCCAAGTTCAGTTCTTTCTTCATACCAAATTTCATTCAAATTGGTTCAGTGGTTTAGGCGTGAAAACGTAACAGACAGACAGACAGACAGACAGACCGACAGACAGAGTTACTTTCGCATTTATAATATTAGTAGGGATATCATAGAAAAAGCTCACGTATAGAACAAACGTCATAAAATAAAACAAAACAGCTCTGGCAGTTAATTAGGTTTGAACTAAAGAAGGAAATACTACTAACAAAATAGGAAATGCGGCACATTGAATTTAATGTTATGTATGTGCGACTGTGCGTAGAAAAATGTATTTTCTTAGTAAAAAATCCTTAAACCTAAATATAACTTACGAGTTTTAGCAGGAAGGTAAATATCCGACGTAATCGTCGAAGAGAGTCAGTTTACATCGAAAACAACAAGTCAATGCGGTGAATCAAAATCCCATTAAATTGCTTTTGTATAACTCGAAATAAAGTAGAAGTAACGAACAAGGTATTTTTTATATCTAGTTTTAATGTACCTAAATACATTTAAAGAAAAAATTGCTGTCGGTAGTAGCTAGGAATTAGATAAAAATGCAAAAACCTTGGACAAGTGTAATTATCAGAAGATACTGATTTCTTAATAGTTCTTTCCTATCTATAATACTAATATTAAATAGGTATTACGAAAGGAATTTATTGTTTCTTGGTACCGACATGCTAAATGAAACGTCGGTTTTCCTTCTAAAAAATAATTTCGAATCGAAAATACAAATTTTTAAATTACTAAGAAAAACATATTTTTGAAGGCTTTGAAATAGGATTGTAAATAAATAGCTTTTGCTTAATCATAAAGAAGTGATTAACTTTTTTTTGTAATTCAGAATGGATTCCAAATTTATTAATAAATTACTATTAAGGTAAATAATATTCGCTTACTACGAAATATGTTGAAACGGAAAAATACAAAGATTATAATTTACTGCTAATTTTATTAATAGATTTTTACAATTTCAATCACATACCTAAGCTTCTGCAATCATTCTGTTTAACACCTCAACCGAATAACTGATTTTAAGGTCTTGGTAAAGAAATATAGGTACATAGGTATTTATTTTGCCTATAGAAACTTTGTATCACAAGTCAATCCCTGGTATGTGTTCCATAACAGTCGTTTTAAAATTTTGCCAAAAGACGCAATTTTTTTTAGAATAGCTTCTATATAATTCTTATAATAGACCCGCCGACGCAATGGTGTAATTTTTGACAGATTTGTTCTCGGAACATCGAATTGAGGTTAACAAAAAAACGGAAAGTTCTTTGATTACATTTAAATTTAAGCGAAAAAAATGTCTACAAGGTTGCTTAAGCTTAATCTGAAAATCCGTAAATTCGTTTAGGAGTAGTTAATAACAAACATACAAACGGAAACGATTAGATATTGATACTGCATGAAAGCTCAATATCTATTTATAACTAAATATGGAAATCCCACCCAATAGACATTGTTACAAGAAATGTCTTGGAAGACAACATCAAAGCGGATTACTCCACGTGTTACTGTAAAACGGTATGTTGGTATAACATCTGTCTTAGACATTTAACTAGTAACCCGCATCCGTTGAGTACTTGGACCAATTATCTTGGACAAAGGAAATCGACAAGTTTTAATCGACAAGATGTAGATATGCCTATTTTGTAAAGTATGCTTTTGGAATGAAGCTGCAAGTATTGGGTTTAATTTACCGAGTAATTTGAGAAAGTACCGGATTCTGTAATAACTATGTATGCTAGTTTGCTATAACTTCGTGCCAATCTAACTAAGTACACTAAGATTAAGTTATTTAATTAAAGACACACGACTAAGTAAGGTTAGCCTTGTAATATATTCTTAAAGAGATATTTATACTTGAACTAGTAGGTACGCATGACTTCTGCGATAAAAGTGGTTTTCCCGTGAAAATGAGACTTATTTCCGCGGTAAGTTGCCTTTTTTCACCCAAGGCTGTTGGACTATGTCAATTTTTTATCATTAAAATCGGTTTCGACGTGAAAGCGAAACATACTGATTGCTAATTTCTGTACATTTGTTTTTTCCTATCTTTTAAGGTACAATAATCTTATCTTATTAAATAATAAAGTTATTAAATAATAATAATATAAAAACAGACAGACATATACATCTTCACATTTAAAATTTTAGTAGGGATTGTTAAGGATCAGGTATCTCACAGTAAATATACATATTATTTAATGCACATATTATGGCATCAATCAAAATTAAATAAATGATACCTTCAACAGAAACCTTGATCATAGTTATTGTTTAAACAATTAGAACAAGCGAGCCATAGTTATGCAAGATGGGATTTAATTCAGTTACACCCATGTAATTATGTGGCATAATATCTGACATAACAAAAACAATAACTATATAGAGTAGTCACTGAGGTATAAAACTTGCAGGGGTCATCAGCCTTAGATGTCGTTTAAAGATGTTGAGGTTTTTTGCAAAATCGATTAAAAAATAACATTTATGCAGCTGTGTGTTTTCCTTTTTGTCAAACTAACAAATTTTAACGTATTATTTTTTACTCAGTAAAGCTAATGAGTAATAAATAGGTTTATACTTACATCTTGATTTGTTCCTGAGTACCAACTCTGAGAACATCGCATTGTCTATTCAGATCAGAAGCTTATCGAATAGTATGCGTATTTTTTGACACACGAGCTGCAACGAAAATAAAAATGTGTTTTCGTTGTAATGAGATATATAAAATATAACTTTTTTCCCGATTTACCGACGAAAACTTTGGTGTTGTTGTCGTTTTGTCACATTGGATGTTAGTTATGCTTCTGTGGTTATCAATGTTTGTAGGATTCAGGTTTTAATCTAAGCTAAAGTCACGCTAAAATGAGTCTATTGTTCATTAAAATTTCCGGTCGTTGGTACATTTTACGTTATGGTCTGTATTTCGTCTTGTGTTAATAACGGTGGTCTTCTGTTGTTTAAAATGTTAATTAGAAGAAAAGAAATGTTAATTAGAGGTATTTGAAAAAGAAGGGGATGGCTTAAGAAATACGTAAAAATACTGGTAAGTTACTAAGACCAATTCTCGTTCGGTTAACTGTGATAAAAACTTGTCGTTAAATATTCTTGTAGTATTTTTTACAAGAGCATGTCGATCACTCGCCCTTTAACAATTTGATAAATCTACGCGCGTCACTCACTTGAATGCATGACAAGTTTTGACGGAGTATTTTCCGAAACTGAATGTGAAATTCTAGTTTTTCAGAAATACGTTTATACTTAAGTTGGTAGGCTCTCCACACATATTTAAAGTTGCACATTTGTCAGTTAATATTTAAGGTGGCTCTATGCTTTTTTTTTTTGTATTTGTACAAAGGCTAAAAGACAAAATCATTACTTATTAAGTTATTTTTCTAACCGAAGATCACATGCAACGAAAGAAATTTATCTAGTAGCAAATACAAATAGGATATTTCTAAAAGGTTTCGGCTGCGTAATCCTAAGAAAAGTTGTTTTCCTAACTTAATATTAGATTTTGTTACATTACAACAGTTTGAGTTAGTTTGGTTATATACGAGTGAAACTTTTACATTTAAGGGGATGTACTCGAATGTATATATGTATATTATGTAGATAATTTATTGACGTATTGATAGGATTCATATTGTCATTGAACTCAAAGCTAAGTTTCAAAGACTTGTAATAAAAAAATCTGCTTCAGGGTCGATTAGAAAAAATTAACAAATTCTGGTCCATGGAGCCTAGTGATATCCGGGGTATACCTACACAATATAGAGATGCATTCAAAAAAGAATTGAGAGAATTTTGGTTGCAAAAATGCTACTACAGCGTGTCAGAATTTCTAAATGATTTACAGAAATAGGTTTCATCATAATCATACTTAGCTATATTCTCTAAGACCTGTCATTTTTTTAAATTGATTATATTTGACATACCTACTTATTTTAATTCATCTGACATATTGCATGACTTGTATAGGTTGAATATGGTGTTCCTGTAATTTTATTTCATTTGACATCTGCTTCAAAATGGGTAATTACAGTTACCCATCTTGAAGCAATAAACGATTTTGATTTGATTTGGTCACGTTTAGAGTAGGAGTTTACAAACTTTGTAAATTTAACAATATATCACTTATACAAGCTAAGCTGTAGCTTTTGAAAATGTCCCCGTGTAGCTGAAGGTTCTAGCAAACCACAATTCGTGTTATATTTAGAACGACGACTTCACCCGCATCTTAACAAGCATTCGTTTTAGATTGTTTGCGCGATCTTGAATACATGTGACACCATATATTTGAATTTAAAGTGGTTGACTTTTAATTTAATATATATTTTATTTTAAATTAGCCCGTTATTAGGTACTTTATCCAGACATAACCAGCCGTTTTTGCGTAAACATCCAAACATACAAATTTTCACATTTAAAATAACTATCAGTACAATATTTAAAATTAATTCTGAAAAAAGACGTTAAAATTTACTATAAAAAGTTACCTGGCCTATCACCGAAATAATGAATACTTGAAGTACCTACGTGTTGCATATAGTGCAGTTACATAATTCAGCGCTTAGCTATATGACTACAGGTAGGTGTCCGCAGATTTCGTATAAGGCTGGAAAAGTGACTCGGCAAACAAGTTGCTGAGACCTACCTATCTACTATTTAGTTATACCTAGCAGCCTTAGATTACTGATGGTGCCCCAAACTACGCACTGCATCGCATGCACGTAAACACGCTAGAAACAAGGTACCTTTAATTACTTAAATCTCTACTTCAGGTACTTTATAAAACCGTTGAACTTCACTGTAACTGTTTCTTGATAAGGTTTATGCGTTACGGAAAGCAGAAAAAATGCTACAAGCTTATGAAACATACATACCTACTATTTTGATACTTCTGCAATTTAACTACAACTCATATATTTTTTTAAACTCTTTTTCTTTAATCAAACATCGGCATGATTTTCTAACAAACCCTCTTTTATAATGATATAAATAAACTAAAGGTTTTCCTATCGGGTAATAAACTAAAATCAGTCCCAGTCCCCGGGTTTGTTATCTGAAAGCTGACGTTTACTGAATTATTAATCAATGAATTACAGGAGTACCTAAATAAAGGTATAACAAAGTAGTTTTCCAACCTGAGTTAAAAGTATTTTTTTTATAGTGCAAGTAACTACTCTATGGTTAATAATAATTTATAATATATCGTAACAAAAGCAAAAACGTTAGATACGCAAAGGCAAATAGCATAATTACTTTATCGTACTATCCATTGTTTATTAGAAAAAGCTTAGGTAAACAGTTAATTGGTATTTGTTCTTTAAATTGAGTGTAATGATGTACTTCTGTTTTGTTTGTTATCACGGTTTAATGACTTTTTTAAACAATAAAACGTTTTACTAAGGATCAATTTCTGTGGACAGTATACGTATGACTTCATATACTTTTGTTTAGGCACGATATACGATAGATACTGTTCTTACCTCGAATACATAAACAGTACAAGAGCATTGCCACAACATCCGATGGAGAATAGCGCGATATACAATCCTCCCAAGGTGTAGTTGATCACCGGAGGCGGCGGCGGGAACTTCAACCAGTGCGGGTTGATCAGCAGCAGGTAGTCCTCCGAGAACAGACCGAAACGAGTCCAAGAAGACACCGGCCATTCCCGCTTGAACCTTTCCACCAATGAGGCGGCATCAGAGACCAGCACGGCGGGCTCCGTAGTCTCGGTCAGCACCGTGAACCGAATCAGCTCGAACTCGGTCTGCGGGCTCCTCCTGCACCTGGCGCTAGGGAATCTTTTCCGCTTCTTCCACAGCTTGAACCGGTTGAGCCGCGACAGGTCGTTGTAGCACTTCAGCGGCGCGGGCTGTATGTCGTGGCACCTCTGGCTCCTCTTCACGGTGTTGTCCGGCTGCGGCGCGGCGTCGGCGTGGGCGCACCGCGCGAGGATGGCCGCCGTCATGAGCAGTAGTTTGACGGTGGCGGCCATGCCGCGTTGGCGGGTGTACGCGGGACCGGGAACGCAGCCACGCGCGCGCGAGCCGGCGACTGACACACGACTGGGGCGAATTCAACAGGAGCCGCCTACAACTTTACTTGTTAATCACAAATATCGGTTACGCTTTTAGACTATTGTTGTCAGTATTCCAATTAAAATTACTAAAGCCCTTTGACATACACAATTAAGGTTAAAACGACTTATCTTGTCCTCATTATAAGTTTTTAAAGTGTCCTGTTGATAATCAGAAAGCGTTGTAAACAATTGATTGTTGAGAATGTTGGTAGCCAAGTATAGAGGTTTGGTTTTATAGAGGAGCGTGCAGTTTGACCTATCCCAACATGATATATTGCGGTAGGTCTTGTCGTAGCCTTGCGCTGCTTGTTTGTTATTTATTAGGTAACGATAACGAATAACGATGCAATTTTTGTTAGTGAAAGGTCTTTAGCTTACTGTTTACTTCAGGCGGAAATCGAATACTTTCTTTATCTGTGGTTTTATTTCTTTTTAATAGTATCGTAGGTATTCAATAAAAGTTGTTTACACGAAAGTTATCTCGTACATATTGGTTAGTTTGTCTGTGAAACTATGTTTCATTAAAATATATATGCTTTCTTAATATCTGTATGGTTTTCCTGAAATAGATTACAAAGTACAATGTCGGAAATAGAGCAGCGCAGCAAACAAAATTTTTGCCTAAATTTGAAAAAAAAGGATACATTTTGAGAGCGTTAATGGCCAAAGTTGTGCAAAAATCAAAATAGCTATACAAAGATTTTTCTATATTTAACGCGACACAGCTAGATTAACACTGGTTGAGCGTCCACCAATTAGGGTCACAATCAAGTTGTCCCTAAATATGATAAGAAACGTGGTATATATTTAAAAAGTGAAATTTTGTTATAACATAGTTAATAACTTATGGAATTTACATTTGACAAAGTAGTACAGTGCTTCCCGCATCACTTTTACCTAATAAAAATACACAGTAGTTGCGTTATAGTTGATGTGTATATCATTTTTATCAAAATTCGTTCAATCGTTTTTACGTGAAGAAATACATACATTCATCCATTTGCATAAAACTTACACATCTATAATATTTCTAGGATTGAGAGATATATATAGACTTAGTTCAGCAATATTCTAATATGTTTCAGTTAAGTTTATAATAATCTGAAGAAAGCTTCCGGGTTAGCTCTTGTAATTTAAACTCTTGTTCTTAATCATTGATTTCTGTATTTTTTTTATGTATGATAAACAAACCTTGGTATAATAATATGTTCAGTCTATTTGAATAGGTTTATTTGAGATAGTAAGTAGCACATTAATTTTGAATCAGGGTCCTCTCTTTAAAGTACTAGTTAGTATATACTGCTATACCTCTGTTCAAATAACATACTCGTTCTATATTTAAACTCCCTATATTTATAATCGTATACTAGGTTATATATGTCTTGTCCCTGTTCATATGTGTCACAGTTTTGCAACTGAGAGAGACAAAGCATATTTTGGCTAATGTAGGTTTAATGGGCGTTCATGAAGAAAACTGTATATCTTTAGGCATTTATTTGGCACCAACATTTGATTCGTGGTATTAACTTTGGTCGGGCATAATACCAGCTTAATAAAAAGATGCTACAAATATTGTATGGCAACTTGTATCTTTTTTCTTAAGCATGACAATGAACATTCAGAATTTATTTCAAAAGATTTTTGCCAAGAATAGGCGCTTTGTTAATTTCTTGCTACTACCGCAAGGTCGCGGTAGAATGTTTCACAAAACAGAAACAGAGAATTGGAAGAAGCAAAATGAAAGATACCACAAAAGTCGTAACGTAAGCAGTAAACATTTAAAAGTTGGATTAAAACAATGAATACGTATTTTTGAAGATAACCTACATATTCACAAAAATACCCATGTATAATTTATCTACTCTTTCACTTTAAGATTCGTACTAACGTAATAAGAAAACAAAATAGGTTTTAAAAATAGCGAATTAACAATTAATGATTACTTACAATAAATAGCTAACACAATTAAACTACATATAAATCAACGTTTTTTTGGATAGCATATTTTATTTAACGTAGACAAAATTTTAGCTGCAGTAGAAAAAATAGCTTCGAGATAATCAAGTTTAAAAAGTAATTAAAATTAGTTCAATGCTTTGGTTAAGTATATGTGTCATAGTAACATAGAATTTCGTTTAGAATTTTAAAGTTTGTTCAATTATTATCATTTCAATGGAAAATCAATATCGAATTTATTATTATATGAATTTGAGTTGCAAACTGTAAAATCTATTGTATTTATCACATTATCAGAATGAATTTGTTAAATAATTCTTATCTAAAGATTCATATAACTTGAAAAACTTTTGATCCGTACAACATAACATTATTAAAACTTAAATGACAGGCAAACATTTGCCACTTAAATACAGGAAGTATATTGTAACTTTCTGAGTATTCACAATATAATATATCGTAAAGAAGAATTTGTTTAGAAAACATTTTTTCGCAAATTATAAATATAATGTTTTATTGAAAAAGTCTACTACCTATTGTATCTTTTCTTACAGAAAACTAAGTTAAGGTAAGAAAATCAATTATGAACATCTCCATTAAGCTAATTGCGGAGAAGTCCCTTTGGTTGGACATTTTGTCAAGAGTAATTGAATTCAAAATAGAACAAATCATTTAATTAAATAAGCGTTTTAAAGTAACAGAGCTTTTTTGCAATGTAAAAGGACGTTAAGGGCTACGGCAAAAGGCCACGAAAAGCGTAGCAATTCGTAGCATTTCGTAGTAGCCAAAATATTAGTGGTGTTACCTGTGGCTAACTACGAATGGCGTTTTGTTCTGACATGAAACTTATTTAGTGGTGTCACTTTATTTAATTTAAATATGACAGTATATCTGTGGCACTCTACAGTCTCTCGATAACGTAAATAATATCTTTTTTTATGACCAAAATATGACCTCTAAAATTTAACACATCTGCAAATAGTTTTTGAAAGTTTCTTGTTTTTGGCTTTTTATTAAAAGAAACAGCGTGTGTACATACCTCATATACATGAACAGTACAATCGCGTTCCCCCAGCAGCCCACGAGCGCGAGCAGCACGTACACGGCGCCCGCCAGCACGTACTGCGCGCGCGCCGGCGGCGGGAACGCCAGCCAGTGCTCGTTGATCATCTCCACGTACGACTCCGAGAACAACCCGTACCGCCGCCACTCCTCCACCGGCCACGACGCCCTGAACCGCAACACTAGCGACTCGTGCGCAGTTGTCGAGTTAGATTGTGAGATATTAACTTTGTACACTGCCTTCGATCCATCTTTCCAACTTGAAGCGCAATCCGAGCCCGCAAACTCGACAGTGCCGTTACAGGCGTCATCGAAACAATCGACGGCCGACGCGAATAAACAAATGAGGAAGAAAAATACTTTCATTTTCATTGGCTATATACGTTTATTGTTATTGTCGTTGGCTACGTCTTGTTCGGGTTATGTCTTGGAACATTTTGATAGATACGAGGTACTTAGGGCGATGTGTCGTGAGACGGTAATTCCCAAAAGACGGTTGTACCGCGACGTAAGTGGATTAAAATGGCTTGCTTTTAGTAAATCCTTGGTATCGGTGCTTAATGAAACCACTCATAAGGATGATTGGGAGACCTTGTACACTACTTGTTCAATTTGTGGAATGTTTTTAAATGTCTAAACGGCGAATGTTCGAGAAGCAAATTGTATTTGTTGCTGCATCGCGAGCGCAGCGAAGTGAGAAGTGAGTTAGAGTTCTGAGTCGAGTGGAGAGAGCTCTAGAAAACTACTTACGCGATACAAATTGAAAAGAAATATCTTTTAAAGTGAACAGCTTTGCAGTTGTTTAAGTAAGAATAGATTTGTATCGTGTTTTATAATGATGCAAAATATATTTTTTGTTCTCATTGCATTTGTAGATTTTAAAGTAACTATAACAGACGTTTTTGAGATGTAACTAGGTCTCGTACATTAGTTAAAATAGACCCTTGTGACATCGCGTCTCGATCTGATTACGAAAACCTTGTTATCCTAAATTGGGCTCGAAAATCAATATCGTATACTTCCGCTATTAAGTCCCAATAAAATACGATTGTAATTTTTGTCTCCAAACGACAAAAAAATAATAATAACATATTAAAATATGTGTGTTATATTCTAATAATCAATGGCAACATATGAAAATAGCAAAAAAGTACAATTGCCTGATAATGAAATGAAATGAAATGTAATGAAAATTTATTCATCATCAGTTGCGGTTGAACATTTAATGAACGTCTGTGGTATTCGATAGAGATAGACTATTCATGAGCATGGGTTTAATTCCAAGTTTAAGCAGTCTTTCTGAGAATTGGAATACCCATTATTTTTTCATTTCTTGCCTAAAGATGACTTGCAATGATTTTATTATTAAAAATCAAAATTTGTATGTAAACTGAAACAACATTTTATTTTCATCAATTAAATGATAATCAATAGAAATTATAATCACCATTCAGAAAGAAGATCAAATTGCATTTCAATTCAAATATACCATTTTAAATTGTTTAAATAATAAACACATACTAGCATATCATAAATTGTCAAGAGTTAGTAAAAGTATCAGTGGTTGCTAATGAGCAGTAAGAAATGAGGATGACAGGACATGCAGCGTACGTTAACTTTTGTAACAAATTACTGTATATTATCAGTAATTTGATGATAATAAATGTTTTTTTTTCTAATATGGACACATTTATTTATTCTAAATATATAAATGGATTTTCAGTGGCATAAAACCTCTTTGTTGTCGCAAAAAATACTGTTTTATCCGATCAAATTGAAAATGCCCTGATTATGAGCATATAATTTGCAGGATGGCACTACCTTAACTTTGTAGGGATCGTTATATTATGCACTAGTGTTAACTATACACAGGTGTGTAATAGGTCGGTTTATGGCCCTCAAAACGGTGTTTAAGGCTAACTTTCTGAGCAAGGGTGTTGAAAATATGCATTACACAAGCTCTAGCAAGAGATAACAAGTGCGACTCATTTTAAAACAAATATATAAAGAGCGGATTAATCTCAAGGAGCATTTTACTTTCACCTTTAAAATATTATGTATAAAATACAAAATGCATTGTACAAGAAATTTGTTCTTTACAATACAAGCTAAATTACACAAAGCTTCCAGAATTTAAAACAAACAGAATAAAACAAAAGTTGAGCTCTCATGTTACTAAGTTTTACTATATTATACACTTTATAATATTCTCATTGAAGAAGCATTTCAAGCTGCCAGTCTAGTAAATTGGAAAATGGCAAAGTAAATTCAAAGGTTGCTTCTCTTTTCTTTAGGGAAGAAAAAGCACAGTTACTTACTTGAGTTGTAAGATCTTTAAAAAGGTTCGGTAACAAAATGATAAAACAACATTTTAGTTAGATCGTTACTTACAATAATTATTTAATGAAGTTAAGAAAATTTGTTTTAAAATGAATAAAGGAATCACTGAATAGTATAAAACAAAGTCGCTTTCTCTGTCCCTATGTATGCTCAAATCTTTAAAACTACGCAGCGGATTTTGATGCGGTTTTTTTAATAGATGGAGTGATTCAAGTGGCAGGTTTACATGTAGTTATAATTACATAGTACCTACAGAGGAAGGAGTTTTACTTCGAATTTAACGCGTGCGTAGCCGTGCGGGTAAAAGTTCAATATAATTTGAATTTTAAATGTATTTTAATTAAACTTACCAAAACATCCGTAATCAAAGGTCTAATTTGAAAACAGACGGTATCAAGATCTGCATGCGTTCAATCTATCTTAGCATGTTATGAAAATTCATCACGTACACTCCTCTTTATTCATTTCTGTCACTGAAAGGACAAAGATATGTAAAAACCCTGAAATGTTTCAGTTGGCGAGTAGTGATAGCTGTACATTACACAAAGCGTTATATCAGTATGAAACTGCCAGCGCCCCCTCGCGGACTCAGGTGAAACTAAATTTATTTCATGAATAATAAGTACTGTGATGTGCACGTACAGAAAACCAATTCGGCAACTATCTCGTGTAGCAAGAACCTTTTATAAAGGGGAACCTTTTAAAAATATAACTTTTGATAATTCACTACTAGTATAAAACAAAGTCGCTTTCTCTGTCCCTATGTCCCTATGTATGCTTAAATCTTTAAAACTACGCAACGGATTTTGATGCAGTTTTTTTTAATAGATAGGGTGATTAAAGAAGAAGGTTTATATGTATAATTATATAGTACAGAGAAAGGGGTTATACTCCGAATTTACCGCGTGCAAAGCCGCGCGGGTAAAAGCTCGTAACAAGTTAGAATATTGACAAATGTTTACAGGTCATTCTTCTTTTCAATTTGTTAATAGGTTTTGAATGGCTTTAAAGCCATCATTATATCTCAATAAATCTCCATTTTATAAATCGAGAATTTCTTTAAAAAGTCCGTTTATTTTTTGATGGCAATTCACTTGATTCGGCTTATAAATGTTTAGGTTCTTCAGTCAATACGAGAGGTAAGAGTCCACTTAGTTTAATCACTCTTGTAGGTATTTCGGTATCTCTTGAATTAATGACGATCTTAAATTGCAGATTTGAGAATATTAAATATTTAACTTATTATGGGAAATACTATAGATAAGTTCCTTCCCTTTTCCAAATTAAATAAATAATTATGGTAACCTATTGAAATCTCGAATTTCTGATACCCAAATCTTAAAACGTCGAAAACGGTTGTGTATTACATTTCAAAATAAATAATTAAATAACAATAAAGTTAATATTAAAGGGGGGCTCCCATACAACAAACGTAATTTTTAAGCAATTTTTACTCGATCTTAATAAATAGGTAGAAAATGATGGTACGGAATCCTTCGTGCTTGAGTCCGACTCGCACTTGGCCGATTTTTTTAATTTCCCATATGAATTAATTTCCAGGTGCACTAAGACCAAATTTTCAAAAAAAAAAATTTGTTTCCCATATTCTCATAATCCAGATAGAGTTATACAAGATTCTCAGAATACTTTTTTTGTTTCCCATCGTACTATTTTCCAAATAAACTATTTCCAAATGTTCATAATCTTTTTATTTCGTTCCCATACAATCATATTCCTGATCAACTATTACTAGATTTTCATATTTTTTTATTTGGTTCCTATATAATCGTGTTCCGTCTAAACTATTGCAATGGGAGCCTTTTTTTTCAGATAATGTCGATTGTCCTAAAACCGTTTGTCACACATCAAATAATTGGTACGACGACGAGCGAAGCGAGGAGGACTGTGAGGTTGAATGGTGACCATACGGTGCGCAAGCCGAGCGTACTGCGGCAGCGGTCGGTGAAGTTCTTTTTTTTAAAAGCTTTTATTTAGTTTAACTTGTATGTTAACAAATCTTGCAAGTTTAATTTGACCCACTTCCCGGTATCCGATTGAGCTGAAATTTTGCATGCTGGTCCAGAACCGATGACAATGCATGTTAATCATAAACGTGACCTGATACTGCTGCGAGAATCGGCTCCGTATGAGAAATCTCCTCAGCGGTAATAACGGTACGGACATGAAATTATATATACGCATTCGTTTATGATAGGCAGTTGATTATTATGTTGCTTATTATAATTTCAATTATGTAAATTCATAAATGAATGTGGTTAATTTGATTTAAAATTTTATTTTGATATTTTTAGGGCACTTAAATAAAAACTTGTTTTAAAAGTTTTTTTATCATTATCTTATTTACTTATGATTACCAAAACCTTTCTTTTTGTGCTTAAAATAGAGAGCCATTTAAAATACAAGGATTTTGTTTTTCTGGAAATCGTTTATATGAATTCAAAAAATCTGGATATTGTTTGTCTGGTTTGTAAAAAAAACGGGATAATGAAAAAATTACCAAACGTTTTCGGGATTATGATATTCGGAATATAAAAATTCGGGATTAAGATAGGTAACAAAATATTTTGCATGAAAATTAATTTCTTGTTACGTATTAGGTACTAATTTGAGATGAAGCCAATAATGAAAATGTGGTAAATTTCAAATATGGCTGTTCTGTTGTACTTGAATAGAAAATCTTTAAAATATAATATTTTTAGTTAAAAAAACTTAAATTATTACAGGAGCGAAATAGGAGTTTACATTTTGTAATCCGGTAGTCGTTCATCTTTTAAGTATGAAGCCTGAAACTTTGTCTTCAGCCTTTTGATTACAATTAAGAGTATACGAATACGAATCAGACATTGGGGAAATTCTAGACTTAAGGGGGTTGAAATAAGGGTTGCAGTTTGTTGGGGTGAAAGTTTGTATGAAATTCCTATTAAATAGGCATAAATTCCTACGTTTAAGAACATGATTTCTTATTTATACATTTTTTAGTAAACATTTTTAGGAAATTCCCACTGGAAATGCCATTTAGCTGCGGCTGAAGCTGCAGGGCGGAAAGCTAGCTTACGATGAAAATGCAAAGTCAAGTTAAAAGAACTAACTACATTATTACGCATTAATAACATCATAAAACCGTCTGTTTCTAAACTATTAAGGACTTAAACCGGTTTTTCCAAAGATTTAAGTTTTTTAATCTTAATCAGATTCTGGACATGATATTAATAATAGCCGTATTTTTTTTGTTCTGACTTTACTTCTTATAGCTAGACAAATGATAAGCCTTCAGATCAAGTATATTTAAGGAATAATAAAAGAGTTCTAGAGCAATTTTCAAGGTAGTACTAATTATTCTAATTTTATTTAGACTTACATACTTGTATGAACAAAATATCTACCCTAAGTAAACACATTCCCCGACAATATTAAAGTAATCTGTTTCAAATTACTTAATAATGAAATACGATCCTCTCATAACGTTTAATTGGGGTTCATTGAAGCAAATTATCTGGTTGTGTGGGAACAAAAGTGTTAGTCGTTGAAGTATTTAGTATAAAACAATAATTTTAATTGAACTATTAATTGTATATTATATTATAACTATATCAACTGCACTGTAAAAAAATATTTAGATTTTGTTAGAGTTACGAAATTTCTTCAGCATAAATACAAAATCTTTCTTTTAACGAAGTCGGGATGTAAAATTCGTAGCATTTTTACACGTTCGTATATATTTGATGTTATTCATTGATGCGAGTTCTTCTCGATGCTTCGCGACCTCCGTCGACTCAGCGGGCTCTCGAGAAGGTTCTCGAAAAACCTTTTCTAATGGATTTCCTAAAATAAAAAAACCACAGCTTCCGAACTTCTTGTGCAGTGAAATGTATGAATGATTGGGGTTAAAACAGAAACGTGTTTCGAATGGATGTTTCATTTCTTGTACCGGCATCTTTCAAATGGTTTTATGAATTGAAATATTCAAAACCATCTTTAACAAAGGTAGGTACCAAACCATCTTTTACATACAATTTATAGAAGATTTGTATTACGGAGAAATAAGCTTAAAGTCTAGTATCTTGAGCTAATTGCTAAGGCTTTTAGGCCCTACCTAACCCAAGTTATCTCAAGAGGACTCTAGGCAACACTTTTGGATTGAAGCGATTTAAGTCGGACATTACTCGGCCTTTTACTTGGAAGGACGAGTATGCGTGGGCGTTTCCTTTAAAAAAGGCCTAGAGTCATATAACTAAGAGGTTTAACTATAATTCATATCAAAAAGTTGTATTAATTGGTTGTTGAAATTCACGCATGAAATTTTTGTACAAATAAAAGGTCGTAGGCAAACATAGGTATAAGGGATATCTCCCATATTTTAGACTACAACGAATGTTTGTCGAGATGATAAGTAATGTACAATTAGTATACATTGCTTATAGCTTGTAGTTTTTGTGTGATTACACAACATTGCACAATATTGCAAAACGTCTAGTCAATTTAGTTAAAATGCCGTTTAATTTGTAAATGAACATGTAGCATGTTGACGTTGCGTGAGGGTAAAATCGAATAAAATAGTCATGTTCATACAGTGATCGATATACGGTAAAGCTATTACGATATGAAGGCCACGGGTTTGTGCTCAAAATTAAAAAAACGTTATCACTTCTTTCCGTAACAGGAATGTCTTGTTTTACGGACTTGAAAATCGATTAGTCATGTGTTTTGTTCTTACAAAACTGATAAAGTTTTAATGGTGACCCTAACTAAACAAACTACATTTACAAAACTTACTTTGGTAGTCCAGACCCCGAACTTTTTTTAACAAACTTTTGGGTTAACTCCAAACTATCAAACTTATGTGTTTAAAAGAGTGTGTTTTAAATAACTACCTACGTAATTTTACCAACGAGAACTATTTATTTACACTATTTGTGTAAAAGCATGAGACAAATATATCAATTTGCGTCCAATTGCAGTAAATACTTTAACTGTAGAAAATAACACGGCTTACGTTTCCATAAGGTACGGACAGAAATTTACTATTTAAAAATCTGCTTAGTAATTAAGACATTCAGCGTTATGTTGCTTGTTTGTATTTTGTGCCTCTACCTATATCTCACTTACTTACTATAGTTAAAACCTTGGTAATTGGAAACTGCTAGTTTTGTTTTTGGTGACGTGTTTCTGTAATTTCCATATAAACAGCTATCTACCATAGTTTATTGAGACGCAAAAACATGGATAATAGTTACCATAGTTACACAAATAACAAGGCGTCAAAGGTTAGTAGAATATTGGTTTCGGCCGTTAATCTTTGGACTGAACTTTGGAGTTTGTGTCCCTTGCGGTATCGACTGTGCGTTAATTGATAAGTAGTTACATAACTTACTAAATACGATTTAATTTTCGGAGCAAGAATATATTTTATGTATATCAATCAGCTTACTATAAAATCTCAAGCATTACTTGTTTTCCTACTGCGGTTTTTCTACCATCTTCTGTTTTGTATAGAACTATGACGTCTAAGTAAGCACCCCATAATTATAAAAAATCTAGAGGTATGCTCAATTTTTCAAAAACATTTAGGTAAAATATCTTTTCGTGATCAATTTGTACCGTAGAAATCCTCAGATATTAGTGCACAGGATCAATGTATGCCTAAGGCTAAATGTTTAACAAAACACGAGTATAACGGCTGTGTTAGTACTAATTACTGGCTCCCGTTTAATAATATCATTTGCTAAAGGTTTATTAGCAGACCTATTACATTGAACAAACATATATGGCTATACAAATATGGTGTTTATTTTTATGATTGAAAAACTTTTGAATCAAAGAGTAAGTAACTAAACTGTTTTTAATTTTTACAGACTAAACAAACAACTGCAATAACTGAAATAAACTTCATTTTTTTGTGATGAATCTCACAATTTATGTTAGGTAGTACCTTATTACTTACACATATATCTGATGCCAAATTCGCTTACCTAAAGAGTTAGCTTCACTACAAGCAGTTTTAGATACCCGTGTTGCAGTATCAACAAATGTAAAATATAACTATTTATAATTTACTATTAATAAATAAAAAAAGAAATGTTAATCATGTATATTTACAATATTCCTAAAAAAACACTACAACTTAATAAATAAACTGTGCTTCCTAAAAAGGTGCTTTTTAAAATCCTACTAATATTATAAATGTAAAAGTTTCTGAGTATGTATGGATGTATGGATGTATGGATGTTTGTTACTCTTTCACGTAAAAACTACTGGACGGATTTGGATGAAACTTTGCACTAATATAGGTTATTCATCATAATAACACATAGGATACTTTTTACCGCGGGAAAACTTCTCGTTCCCACGGGAAACCGACCTACACGCGAACGAAGTCGCGGGCGGCCACTAGTAATGTATATTTTCCAATTCTTTTCTTCCACTTCGTCGGTAACAGCTGTGCAATTGTCGCGCTGGTGCCTCTATTTATTGAGTAGGTATCGAGTGTGACAGTGCGGCGGCAGTAGGTACAGACTGAGCGCGCCTCGGATGAAACAGAATGGCAACGCGCCAACAAGCTATACTCCGGGCCACGGGAGTATGTTGGATTTTTATTCAAGATTTTTTACTTATAAATACACAGATTTTCAAAGTTCAATTAAAATATAACAACTTGAAATTAACTAATTTTAACGAGGTTTTACGCGTTTATTATTTTATTTTTGATTTTCCAGTTCGCGTTTATTATATTTTTTTTTATTTTACCCGTTTGTAAAAATGTTGAAACGTATTTCGACATTTCCGACAATGCCGTGGTCACGGGTAGACTGAGATGTTTGGCGCCTTCATAGAGTATAGTAAAAAAGGATTTTCGATTTGACCGCCATATGTTCCGTAATTTTTTCGTCTTATTTCTATACAATAGGCGCTGACGGTGTCTTGATTTATCTGCTTTTTTGTCCATCTCAGTCTACCCGTGACTACGGCATTTGTAAAAATGACGACACGTCGGAAAATCAAAAATAAAATAAACGCGTTAAAACCTGTTAAAATGTTTAATTTCAAGTAATAATATTCTCTTAAATCTAAGAAGTAACATATAACAACTTGTTATCAAACGTTGGCAATATTTATTTACCTAATTTTTATCTCTATGCTTTTCGTCGAGATCAGTTTAGTTTTGAGTTGTGTAAACGTAACAGGCAGAGTAACTTCCACAAGCATCATGTTATATATGTTATACCGGCTAAAACTAGGTGTAGCCGCACTTCGGGTATTAGCCGTAACATATATATTAATAGAACTAATTAGAGCTTTCACATTCACCTTCAAAATAATGGATACTCGGCAATAACCCTGTTAAGGAGAGTGAAGTTCAAAGGCGTGTTCTTCCGACCGTAAAGTATATTTGCAGATAATGCAAACCACGGAATATTTCAGGTTGCGTATTTCAAACGAAAATATGACACAATAGTTCAACCCGCAGCTTCAATACGTAAACTTGCGACTCGAATTGTTTTGCTATTATAACTCATTACTTTGCTATTATAACTGATGATAAGATGAGGTTTTTTTTTGGTAAATAAGCATTAATAAAAGATGACATAAACCTTGTAAATAATCTATTGCGTTATCTGTCACAACAAAAACTTATGCAGTTTCATGTTGTTAAAAATTACGTTTCACAAGTATATTATTGACCTACAGATTAAAAAAAAAATTACATCTACGTCCAACTAATGCAAAATATACTTTTTAAATAGGCATTTACAAAAAAAAAATATGTTTATTTACCTTTTTTACGCATTCCCGAGGATCGTAGTACAAGTATCAATAATATTACGTGGTTATTGCTACGTCATACGCTGACTGTAGGAGCTGAAGGCTTGTAATGGATTTCAGATTTATAGGCAGTCGGTGCATTTTTCATGATGTTTACAATGTTAACTGTTATTGGAAGCGACTGAGCTTCCTACGAACAGAAGATAACCATTCAGTCGTAATAAAACATCAAACTGGATATTTACGTAAAACGATTAAACATCGGACTGATGCCACACTTAGCTAGGAGAAAAGAACCATCAGGAGAAGTAAATTTAGGTAAGCGAGGAGCGTGCTAGGTTGATGTTGAGCGAGCGTGGTGCGGCTGCACCCGGGGCGAAGCGCCAAAAATTTACTTGCTGTCGTTAAATAGTTTTGAAATAGGTGGCATTAATTATTATTATTTTTTTAATCGTGTCTACTTAATAACAAAATTAGAAGCTTATTTGAACTACTCTTTTGTGTCATATAACGTAAATGCTCCTATTAACGACCTATTAAAATTTGTACTCTATTACCGACCTATTTTTTCAATCACTCATATTAGACTTAATATAGATTCCATAAAAAAATTAACTTAAAAATTTGGTTGGTAGTTTTAGTGGTCAACAAACAGAGTAAATTTGTCTTGTCTAAATAACCAATGTTAGCAATAATTTGACATTAAATGAGTGCCGCTCGACACCGACGCACTTTCCATAGTGACGCGTCTCCAGCCTCGTAAGCACACCGAAATATTACTTAAGGTAAATAACAAACTAAAAGTTGATTTATCTGCTTGCTATCACATAACAACGATAATACATATATTCGTTTTCGAAGTTACATTGAATTTAATCATTTTTATTGGTTTTTATGGCATAAAATCATATCTTAATTAAGGGCGGTAATAGGATCCAAATTTCATAACTTGACTCTATTAACGATCCATGGCGTTATTAGAAGTTTGTAATTTTCATATTTGATTCACTCACAGCTGAAAAGAAATAACAAGAACCATTTTTATAGAAACATGTAACCGCATAGGCGCAAGCACTACACCTCTGCTCAACTAGAAGCTGCGCTGCTAGCTGTAAATGAAGGAAGCAGGATATACGAAGCTTGAAGACCTATGGCATACCGAGAAAAACTACCGTGACAAGACAAATCCCTACTTCCCTACTAATATTATAAATGCGAAAGTAACTCTGTCTGTCTGTCTGTCTGTCTGTCTGTTACGCTTTCACGCCTAAACCACTGAACCGATTTCGATGAAATTTGGTGTGAAGAAAGAACTGATCTTGGGAAAGGCCATAGGGTACTTTTTACCGCGGGAAAACTTCTCATTCCCACGGGAAACCGACTTCCACGCGAACGGAGTCGCGGGCGTCCACTAGTAATAAATATACAAATGAACATTGTGGAACACAATATTTTTCAACGAAGGACGACGAAAAAAGACTTATGGACTGGATTTTCTATGTCGGAAAGTCAGGTTTTCCTGTAACAAAAGACCAACTGTTAGAAACAGTTGCAAAATTCGGGGAACACTTAGAGCGCTCTTATCCTTTCAATGATGGTGTTCCAGGGAGAGGATGGTATCTTAAGGTTATATCTAGGCATCCTACCATTTCAAGGCGAATTGAATTAGCCTACAAGCCGATTTTAATTGCGATGAGACGGGATTCTTTTTATGTCCAAAGAAAAACAGGTTTTCGTCCCAAAGGGCAGCAACGAAGTATATTATGTACGACTAGTGGCCGCCCGCGACTCCGTTCGCGTGAAAGTCGGTTTCCCGTAGGGATGAAAAGTTTTCCCGCGGTAAAAAGTACCCTATGTGTTATTCTAATGTATAACCTATATTACTGTTAAGTTTCATCCCGTCCAGTACCTAGTTGTAACGTGAAAAAATAACATCCTCACATACTCACATACATCCATATATACTCACAAACTTTCACGTTTATAATATTAGTAGGATTGCAAAATTAAGATGTTGATTTCAAAACTGTAATAATGTCTTAATATACTTTTAACTGCATTTTTTTTATTTTTTCGTTTAGATGAAGGGGCAATTTTTATGGGTCGGTAATAGAATCAGAAAAAACGGTAATAGAATCAAACCACATCTTTAGGTCGGTAATAGAATCAATTGCTCTTTCGGATTAAACAATTATTTAATAATTACTGTGTAATAAAATACTAAATTGAAGTACCGAATCCAACAGAACACTTTACAAAGATTGATATTAAATAAAAACACCTTAACTAACCTATCAGTATCTATCTATTTAGTCAAAGTTATTTCTAAGGCAGCTTAAAGGGGCGGTAATAGGAGCATTTACGTTATTATTATTTCAGAAGCTTACTGCTTGAATGCATATTATAAATTTTGATGCTAAGAAATAACCACCAGGCTGAGTTCTATTATAGAGTCTTCTTCTTCGTGTGATGAGTATGTACTTTGCAGCACATATTCATCTAGTGTCAGAGTTTTTGGGAACCGCCTTGTTAGGGCCTCTGACGTGGTTCCCGTAGGGTAGTGGCCACCCTACTGTCAGTATTTTTCAAGCCGCCTGTCTACTAGGCACCTGACTTGGCTTGACGAGTACGAGGTGGAAAAGTACCCGGGACCAACGGCTTAACGTGCCTTCCGAAGCACGGAGAAACTCGGGATGTAATGCCACTAGCGGTCACCCATCCTTGGACTGACCGCGGCCGGCGTTGCTTAACCTCGACTATCGAGTAGATAGACGAGATCGCAACGGGCCACCGAGCTCATTATAGAGTGTCTTACATTGAGAATAACTAGTGGCTTAGATATCATTATTTTGAAGGATGTTAATTGTGACTAGAAGGCAATGTGGATTTTTACAGGTGGTAAATTCTATTAAAAATAAGTCGGTTTAATTACCACCCTTAACTTAACTTCTTGCAATTAAATTATTTCGTTCATAAGACCCAAGAATTCTTGATGTTCATAAAACACGTTACACTTGGACTAAACTGACCAAGTGGTCAGGGAGTATAACTAACTTACTACCGTCGCCACTCTAGTGGTCTTGTTAGTGCTACAGTTGCACCGCAGAGCAGACTCTACAATTCCCTTATCACTTTTGAATTCATAAACTGGGATGTGTATGTAACTAGATTATTGATGGCAAATTTATAAGTAATAAATCCAGCTTTAAGAGTATCTATCATACTAGCACGTCTACACTATTTTCTTCTCTCTTACAATGATATCTGTTTTAAACGAAACTCAGATTTAATTGATTAATCTACATGTCGTCGAGGTCAATTCACCTTCTGGCTATTCGATACATCAAAGGTACTTCCCACACAAAATGTATTTTATTTCGTAACTAGTGGCCGCCCGCAACTCCCGAGAAGTTTTCCCGCGGTTAAAGTACCCTATGTGGTATTCTGATGTATAACCTATATTACTGCAAAGTTTCATCTAAATCCGTCCAGTAGTTTTTACGTTAAAGAGTAACAAACATGCATCCATGCATCCATACATACTCACAAACTGTCACATTTATAATATTAGTAGGATGTAATTTGACTTATTCTAATTAGTAGCTGCTAAACGACGTAATTAGTTTGGCACGGAGCCAACATTTGCAACGGACAAACGGATACGCAAACTTAGAGATGATTATATTGGAATCATTTCACGTACTTGCAGATTTATAATGTAGATACATGGTGAATAATATAAGTATAACCTTACATGGTTATTTTTCAAAATCTACGATAGAAGCAAAACAATAAGGTACTTCAATAAACAAAAAAGTTAAAATGATATTGTCAAAGTAAAATTTTGTGATTTGTGTTTAAACAAAGAATACAGAAAAGTATAAAAAATAAGAAAAAATATCAATAAATGTTGGTGGTTATAGCTTTTTTTTCTTTTTGCATATCCAATAGTTCTTGTTTATTTTTACTGTAAATAACAAACAAAAAGAATATCTAATAGCCAATTTGTCTATCCTGTAAATATATAGGTAACAAATGAAACTGTTGCTGGCACTGTAATTAATTCATCAGATTTTTGTATCCTATAAACGTGGACAATGCCTTAACAAATAAACCAAAAAAAACGCGTTATCCAAAAGAAGTGCTTGTTGTTTATATTTTACTAGACTGTTTGATAGTTATAAACTTAGATTTTTGAAGTGGAAGCTATGAATATTAAACAATGAAGCTATGCATATTTTAAAGCGTTTTTTCTTCGCGATGGGTAAAAGTTTATAACTTATGTGTACCTCTAGAATAGAGAGGAAAGTTGTATATCGCTTATTTCTATTTCCTATATTTATATATTTTATTTTAAACACGTTTGTAGCTTTTCAACATTTTATTACCTACTTAATATGAACTATTGAAATATCCGACGACGCTATGCGACGATATTAAAAAACTCAAAATCAACATGTAGTTTTTTTTTAATTTAAATTTTAACAGTTTGAAATCGGAATGAAAAAAAAAAACGATATATCTTTAAAACTGTTAACTTTTTGATAGGAAATTATAGGAAAAAATCGGTTGATTTTGACCTAAACTATCACCCCCTTAACAGGAATACGTGACATTACAAGTCACCCTGTATAGTCTAATTGTTAACATTCAGTTCTATTTATGAATGCCGCCCTAATTCCGGAACAACAGAGTGTGTTTAAGTCAAAATCGTTTTTAATTACACCAAAATGTACTAAAATCTGACAAAAAATATCAAAAAACGAGCGTAATTTATACAATAACCTTTCCTTACTTGTTGCATACATTTATAACATTATATATTTAGCAGTTCCAGTGTATGGTGTGATTTTATCCCGGCGGGGCAAGGAATGCATACTAATCTGACCGCCGCTACTGACTGGGGTTTGTGGCCAGGCAATGTGCGATCACATAAACAAATTTAAACCCGTTTCTTTTGACTTATTGATTTTGTATGTAGATGTATTTGGCGCCAATTACTACTTTACCTATCTTGCTCTACGGAACAAAAAGAAGGTTAAACTCATTAGCGATAGAAATAGGCAGGACGGTGGAAGGTACGAGTATTACCGCTGAACTAGACCTTGTTTGGTGGTGAACAGAATAGTTCTTTGTATCACTTGACAAGCATGTAACTGATTTATATTTAGAATGCAAACTACGCATGTTTCCCGGCCCCTGTCGTATATTAAAGCACCTGTCTGTTTGTTGGACGAACCGCGGTCTGCCTGAGCTCCCCGCGCTCGCCCCCGCTACCTCACTACTCTACACGCTACTACTCTAAGGTATAATCTTACACTGGCGGTAATACGCTCCTAGGATTGTACACTGACTTACCTTGCATTCTCAGAAATTACTTTTGGTCTGGATTAAGAAATAAAGCGAAATACTTTGTAAAGCGTCAAAGTCGAATAAATTTTGTAAGATCGTAATGTCAAAAATCATAATTAAGTGTAGGTATATTGCAAGTAATCGAGTTATATATTAACGCACAGAAGGCTTTGATGTGTGTTTGTCGTATGTACCAAATTTTAAATGTGGTCATATCGCTTTGAGCGATTATTACCTGACAAACCAAGTTTCTAATGAATTCTCTACGCTGTCTGTATTTTTAGATATTCAAAGACAGTCTTAATCCCTTTTTTAGATACAAACTTGATTTATTATCTTAAAAGCCCTACAGCGATCATTTACAATTATATAAAACAAGTCTCTCGGCTTCCCGGCCGACATTGATTCACAATTTAAACAAAGTTTATTTTCTTTTCGCAAAAGGCAAAGTGAAATTCATTCGATGCAGCCAAACGGAATGAAACCGCCGCTATCGATTCAACGTCGGATACTGAGTCAGAGGCTTTTGCAGCTGTTTCCGGAAGGCTTCGAGGGGCATTTAATTAAATTTATTTTCAATATTTGATTTCAGCTTTTTGAAACAGTGTCAGTGATTGGCGTCGTTCCAAGAGTGAATGATTGATATGGAATGATTCGGATTTTTCCTCCATCCATCATTAGATGAAAACAAATGACCTCTGACTCACTCTATCATCATAATCATAAAACTTATAAACCAGAGCCTAAATTGTAAGAAAGAAAAATAAATCTCCATACTATCAGACCAAACCAAAACAAACAATTGCGAGACACGAAATCAACTTTAAAAGAAATATCTTCCAAATTGGTCCGATGCGAGAATCAAACCCGAAACTACCCGATTAACAATCCGGTATTCTTACTACTGCGCCACAAAGTTGGTCATAAAACCTTAAAATATAATTCCAACTGTGTCAGTGACCAAAATAACCGCCGCCGTAAACGTATCCAATAGCTAGTAGAATTCTAGAAACTAGTTCAAACGGACACTACAATCCATCAAAGGCTTAGTTCAAACGATTCTATTGGTTATGGTATTCTATTGACTACTTGGTCGATGTTAGTGTACAGTAATAATCTCGAGCGTAGGTTTAGTATACAAGTACTGGTAATAAGTGGTGCGGAGCAGGAGTCCTTGACAGTGATAAGTAACTTCACTCCGGCGCGAAATCACGACATGCTATAACACTTTGCGGCCCGTGGTGCCCAGCAATACGCACTTACGATATCGAAAAGTAAGCTTAATGTTAAATGTCTGTAGGCTCTTTGATATAAAAAATGAAAGGATGAGTATAATAGACAAAAAAGTAATAAACCATTCCAGCACTCCGTATACACAAATATATCGGAAGTGGTATATATATCCTACTAATCCTACTAATATTATAAACGTGAAAGTTTGTAAGTATGAATGGATGTATCTATGGATGTTTGTTACTCTTTCACGTAAAAACTAGGGGATGGATTTGGATGAAACTTTGCAGTTATATATGTTATACATCAGAATAACACAGGGTACTTTTTACCGCGGGAAAACCTCTAATGTCCACGGGAAACCGACTGTCACCCAAACGGAGTCAAGTGATGCATACATGTTTTTGGTATTTATATTTTAATGTTGAACTATTATCGAATTTATCTGTAAATTAAGTTCTGATTTAATAAATATCCAAAACTAGTGAGTGGTATGTGAAAATTGCCATAAGATATAAAAGTCTTACTCCTAAGTTGAGTACGTAAACTCGAATACAACACTGTTAAACTATACCCACTTTTTTTTACTTTATTTGACAACTCTTATAAAAGTGTAGCATCAATAACCTTAAAATAAAATAATTACTCCATAACCTTCCTAAAATTTCTACAAGACATAAACGTTTTTATGTTAAAACTTACTTTCATAGATAAAGACCGTGTCATGAATTGATTGTGTAACTTATAGTCAGATTTTCCAACAATTTACGATATGCCCCGGGGAAATCAAACTTTCCCTATACTTACACCAAAATAAATCGTCGGAAATCCCCGGGCACACCAAACATCACAAGTTATTGGATTCTTAGCATGTTAATACACGACAAACTTATACAGATAATAAGTTATAAAGAAAATAATGTAAAATAAATTAAGCTTAGTATACAAATATTTGGAATAACTGCTCTAGGAAAGTTATATATTAATATTTTTCAACACACTCGCTTGGAAAGTTAGCTTTATTACATCGTTTTTGGGAAGTAAATCGACCTATTACACACGCGTACATGTAATAGAATGATCGCTACAAAGTTACGGTAGTGCCTTACTGCAAATTATAAGCTAGTTAACAGAGCATTTTCAATTTGGACGGGTAATACAGATTTTTTTGTAACAACAAAGAGGTATGCCATTGAAAATCTATTTACATATTTAGAATTGTTGCTGTGTAGGAAAACGATTTATACAAAATATGTATGAATGTGTAGTTCATTAGACACTCGGCTGATTTACGCAACCCTCAGCCTCGTGTATAATGAATAACTTTGCACACTTGTATCATAATATACTATAATGTGGAGTAATTATAGAGTTTTATTTAACTGTTGTAGACACCTACTTCTATAATGAAATTAACTACGAATCGTTGATGCGCTACATCGTAGTAATCTGCTACGTTCGTAGCACGAACTACGTTCAAAGCACACTAGGGTTCGTTTATTTAATTTTGTTTTTTAACGAAAAGTTTATTTTAGGTTTTCAATGCTTTTATTTAAATACAATTTACAAACGTTTTCCCACCAAACACACAATAATCACAAATTATTAAATTTATTCGAACGTTCCTTACATCGTAGTTAACTTAATCGTTTAAGTCTCGTGTTAGTCCTCCCCCGCGCGCCCCGCTACCCTCCCCCCGCGGGAGGACTACGAACAAACCGCAGTCGCTCGATACGAATCGCTCTCAGCTACAAATACTACCCTCACAAGGTAAATCGGTTTCGAATACCTACCATTTGTTGCCAAGTTAGGCTTTACTCACTATACAAGCTTTGTGGCTCTCAAACACTTGTATAAAACGTTTTACGGGTTGAATTCTAGAGCTGGCAAATATATGTGTCGAAATAAGTAGTTTCTATAACTTTTTTTTTAAATATTTGAAACAATGGAGGACAAAAACACAAATATTATTAAAGAAGTGATGAAAGTAAGCTAGTAAAACGTAAATGCTAATTTTGAACAAGACGCCGTAAAAACCCAAAAAATAAGAGAAAAAACTCATATGTCTGATATCAACCTCATGTAAAATAATAAAAATACGCGAAATAACCTACCAATTTACGACCGGAACCGCAAACCCAAAAGTAACAAAACGGCTGGTAAATTCCACAAAATATTGTTTTTTACGAACTACTCTTTCACTTTGACCAAGCCCCGGAAGTACCTCCCACTTTCATTTCCATAGTAAATGAGCCACATCCGTCGGCAAACAAAATGCTTATCCTCTTTTGTAAAAAAAGAGGCATGTACTCAGTCGGCAATCAGCGGAGGGCGCCCTTGATTTGACAAAAACGTAGCGAGGACCCTCGAGGCGTCCCTATGAGATTGCGTCCCGTTTATTGCCCAGAACCACTACTATTGTTGCAACTCGAATGCAAATAATTGATTCCAGTTTTATTATTGTTCTTTCCGAGCTATTAATTTGAGGAAACAATGATTTGCAACGCAAAAACAGTTTAAGACAAGAGTGAGGAATTTGATATGATATTTGCATTCTACGTTTGAAAGAATCTAAAAGTTATGGCGTTAAATAGAATAAGTTTATTACCTGTTGTATTAGTTGTTTAACGCTGTTCACTTAGGAGAGTAAAGTGAAATTTTTACTGTCTTCTTATTTGAATGAAACACAAACCACGTGCAAATCAAATTGAAAGGTCAATCTGAAGCATCACGCAAATAAAAATGTCCCTGCGTTTTGAAAGTTATTTGTTTTTTCTTAACCACAAAAAGTATCTTAAAATTGAGTTCATGTTTATTTAGATAATTGTTTGAGCAAGTTGAAAACAAAAATGGTAATCTTAATTTAATTTTGAAGTAAAGGAAGAGATCAATTTGTTGTGATTCACTGGAATTTGTATGGTTATTTCGTATTTAATGTAATAAAATTACAATATTTGAACCAAAAGATGTAATCTATTTTTTAACATCCAAATATTTTTCACCTTAATACTGTAATACACTGAGATCTAAAAAGTCGCAACGGTGATCAAGAAACGCTTAAATCAAGCTTAATAAAAACGGTTCATTGTTATGCATCCACAGCTAAAGTTATCTCAGCGGCTGGTTGCTTACCTACTTATAAGCCAAATAGAAAAAAAACCCAATCTATAAAAAAACATATTCGAGTTGCGATCGAGAACCTATGGGTGTGCCCCGGGTGTAGTTATTACATAGCCGGCAATGGTCATCACGGGGCTCCGGACAAAAACTGTCGCGTTAAACTACCTTTGGATTACCCGAGCGATTTCAAAATACCGCACAGGGGTTAAAATCTGAACTATGTATGCAGGTAGATGTATAGAGGATTATATGAGTTTTAGGCGTGGCTGTACCACTTTATGAGGGATATCCAACTGAGGGCTTGGGGTTAGTCGTTCGGTAATTTAAAGTTTGGCTGCGAGAAGCTGCAGTTGGAAGGATTGGGTCTTGATTGTATTCTGTAATGAACTAAGGATTGAGGTTGTCGTGTGAAATACTTCGTAATTAATAACTTTTTGGGTCTGGATTATGAATGGATGGATATTGTTGCATTTCAATTAGTTTTTTAAAGAAATAAGACTAAGCTAAATGTTTCATTTATTTCATTACAATATCATTATTTTTAAATACTTAGCAGAGTAAAATTAGTGTTTCACCCTATTTCAGTTAAGATGCTAAACTAAACGCATGTATACATTACCTTACGTAAGACTTGCTATTTTATAACACTTTGAACGTGTAAAAATAAAATATATACGAGTTTTCAGCTTCTTAGCCGTAATTCTGTGTCTGACTTGTTTTTAAACACTGCATCTATTTTTACGACACTTCTCTAATTGTTACGAACAGTGCCAAAAACCTTACTTAATGAATATCGTCCAAAAAGGTTGTACCAAAATGTTTTTTTATATTTGAAAATCGTAATCTGACTCATACTAAACTTTGTCTAAATCAAAACTAAAATTCTATAATAAAGTGGAAGGTATAATCACCCGTATTGATTTTGTATAATAAATAAAAAAAAACCTTCAAAACTCTTTGTTGCTTTTAGTTTTTCATGTTACGGTGAAAGCCTATTCAAAAACAGTTACCAATTTTCATGCCGTTGTCAAAATTCTAAACCTAGTTTTCGCTGTCACAATTCTACCCAAAGGCTCTACATAGCTGATATTGTTCTGTTCAATTGAGGCACAAATGGATAGGTAACCCTATTACTTTAGTACTGTCGAGACTTGGAATCCGAAATATAGCTGACTATACACAAATATATAGCTGACTATACACAACGGAATATACCAGAGTATTCTTTATGAAAATGCACGATTACCCGTCAAGTGATGAAAAATGAGCGTCAGCATTTTGTATTCCGCCTTGTAATGGCTCACGTCATCACATCTTCTCTCTTCCCAGCGTTTCAATCCTTAATGCTAGGTTTATTGTGAGAGTAAAAAACTGTTATGCGATATTAACTAGTTTATTGTTTTACGTAAAATGTTTATGAAGCTCGGGGTGAAATTCTGACAGAATTATGTATGTAATATGGTTTTGTAAAGAACTTGTGAATCCTTAATCAAAACGTACTATGATTTAAAACAACGCAAGGCAAGTAAGAGCTGTGTAATATTTATGAGGATTATCGATTTCGTTTCAATGGAAAAATTCTATCAATTTGCGATTGATTTTCAGAATATCTGCAGCGTTTCCAGTGCACGGGGCTTAGAGATATCCCTCTGTTTGCGTTTGTTTTCACAAATCCCGATAAAAGGTTTAAGCTCTGGTGATATGATTTTATGCAGGGAATGCAATTTGGTTTTAAAAATATCTTTATAAAGAAATGCGAAAGCGTGAAAGGTCAACCACCATTATTAGAAGCTTTTATTTGCAAAGCTTAGATGTTTGCAAAGTAATATTTTAGTAACTTAAAAAGCAGCTAATTAGTTTTAACAACTTCTTCTTTCGTGTGATGAATATGCACTTTTGCAGCACATATTCATCTAGTGTCAGAGTTGTTGGGAACTACCTTGTTAGGGCCTCTGACGTGGTTCCTGTAGGGTAGTGGCCACCCTACTGTCAGTATTGTTCAAGCCGAGTATACGAGTACAAGGTGGAAAAGTACCCGGGACCAACGGCTTAACGTGCCTTCCGAAGCATGGAAGTTTTAACAAGAAAAAGAAAATAAATTTAATCTGAATAATTGAAACAGTACACAGCATGCCCCCCAAAATAACTAAGCCATCATGTTTATTATTATTATTTCTTATTCCTGAATTTTGGTACACTTTCCATCACTTCAGCTTTTCATCTTCCATAATAGAACACACTTTACTTTAATTTTACGAGATTCACACCAAATTGTCAGTTACAAGCGCCGCCGACCGTTCTAAACTCGAAGCATAAAGCTTGGTGAGAAAAAAAAAGAAAAATAACGGCCACAAGGGAGTTAGGGGTAATTTGAGAAAAGATACCCGTTGAGTAGAAATAAACCCGGCGATTCCCGTCAGCGTCTGTTTAATGTTTCACATAAATTCTTATAAGTGCACTTTTTCATAGGAAAGGAAAAGAAATTCGTAGAAAAAAAATTACGCATGTAAATGGCAGCAGGCATTTTGTATTGATATATTTGTGGGAAAACAAACTCTTTAGTGGGGCCTTCGTGCGTGATATTGTTAATAAGGCTGCTTTTATTAAGATAGTATGAATGATTATTTTAACAAGGAGGTTTTTCATCCTTTCGTTACTTTGTATACATGTTACAAATTTTTTTAGATTCAGTATCTAAGTAATCGTAACAAATAACCAGAAAAATTAACTATTATTATTTAAGCACTAGTTATTTATTATTTGTTTTCCGTTTTTGTACGAAATTGATTACAGAGAGGGTAATGAATCTATAAAGAACATTACTTTTTTTTTAATTCAAATATAAAAACAAAATAATAATTTTAGATATATCGCGAAATGAATAGGTACATAATTACTCAAAAACATGAAATTAATAACAATCTAAATATAATCTACAAACTACAGAACATAAATTTCAATTACCAGCAAGCGGTATTACTGACTTACATTAATTTACAAATACCTTCTTATACTTAAACAGAAGGTTCTTCACAATGTTACTAAACTGCTTTAACTATGCATTATACCTACCTACAAACAACTTGGCAAATCTTCGAAGCGAAACACACTGATATATTATGTAGAAGAACCCGCTTTCTCCACTCGGATTGTGGTCCCAACAAATAAACAAACATTGATATAGTTGCTAAATCTATACATTTATCTTGATTTACTTAAAATCTCTATTTCCGTTAGATGGTTTTAACTTCATTGTTTATTATTAAATTCCTCTGAAATTTCATTTATTTTTGGCTATTATTTGATCTACGAATCAAAGGAAAAACGTGAAACGCGTCATATTTTCAATGTAGGTATGTAAGTAAACAACAATGTACAAATATGTCAAAAAGTAGCGGTTAAAATATGGCAGACGAAACTGAAAGTATTTTTCCATTTGAATTTCACCTCCAGCCTAAGTAACCATAGCAAGACAAACAAAACTCGCATATGAGCAAGTTGGTAATAGCCACACAAAGAAAACTTCCAAGTTACGGTAACTTTAAGCCGGGCTATGAATCCGAAATGCTTTCCATCCCTGATTTTGATTTACGCTTGGGAAGGTTCGAATCAAAGGACGGTAAGAGCCTTACCCTTTTTTTTATAAAAAAATGCGACGTCTCAAAGGGCAAGGTTTCTTAAAGGTCTGATTGCGAAATTTTAATAACGGCACGATGTTGCCATGACTATTGATGTCAAAATAAAGAGCGTTGGCTTCCCACGCATTTAAGTCCGCAATACTTTAAGCCGTTTAAATTTTATTTTCGTCATCAACTTTTTATTCATTTATTAAAAGTTTTGGAATACTTCCCGTTTAAACTTGGTGCTTGAATGAGATTAAATCTGTGAGTTAATATGCGGCTGCTAGAATGTCGGGAACTCGTCGGGTTGTACATAGTTGCGCGCTCTCCCCGCGAGGTATAAGGAAGCATTGTTAGTGGAATTATTCTTGTGACAGCTTCCATTCCGCCTCTCCATTCTTCTGACAAAACATGACATACAACGTGTTGTTATCATACAGCAATCTATGGGAGTAATGCTTTGTGATCATAAAATTGAGTTGAAAAGTTTTATTTATTTTGTGTCTGTGGCATATTAGTTAATTTTGGTGTGGTGATAATTAGAAGTACGGTTAAGTTTGCATCAGAAATATTCATAATTTGAATTTAAGTAAAGACATATTTTATTTCAAATATGTCATACACCTTTTTTTTAAACTTAAACTGTAAACAAATACGAATTAATGATAAAAGTAGTCTTAAACAAGACATAGTAAAAATAAAACAGTTATTTTTCTTAACTATTTCACGTTGTAGAATTGTTTTCTGTGTGTTTGTTTGACCTAAAAAACATTCGAGTGTCAGTTATAAATGACGCTTACAACTCTACAGTTTTTTTTGCAAGCATTCCAGGTTTTATATGGAACGGAGCACTTTATGTAGCATAGTGTAAGGGTACATGTGATAGATAGTTCATTATAATGTTGATGATTGTGCTGCTACATACCACATCTGATCCCCACCTACGTTGTCTATTATTATAACTACGAGACTTGAGAACTCGCTTGTTAAAAAAAGATAACGGTAAAATAAAAAGATGTTGATAATAAGTTGACTCATTTAAATTTATTTCTAGTAGGTACGAGTATATGTTGATTCATATCATTAGAATTCTTATCTTCCTTTCATTACACAGCTTCGTCAGTGATTTTCCTACACAATTTCACCCTATAAGTTGTTTTTCAGTTTAATATGAATAAGGGGAGCAAGCTTGAAACGTCAGGTTTATTGAATAGGAACTTGATTATCGCATTACAACCAATACCTACCTACATTTAACATGTTAACCAATAACATCTGAATTACCTAATATTAAAGTCATACAAAACGAAAATAACTTATCTCCTTAATAAAAGAAGTTTCTTTAGTATTCTCACTCTAGCTGAGCATCTAAAAAGATTACGTCCGTTTTCGGTCGGTACGGCGGGTGAATCGGGATAAAAGACTAATGGTCGAATCGGTCGAGCGGCGCACTCCCTGAATGCTCTCGGGGGGACACACAACAATAACCGGACGTGGACTGAAACATGAACACTACCGTGTGAACTGTGCCTCGGACAGAAAAAAACAAAACCTCGACAAAACAGGTCAAGTTGGAGAGCGTAGTTAGCTTGAGGTTTTAAAAGGTGTGGTTGGATGTCAAGGATTAGGCTAATGGCCAACCTTTAGATATTAAGGTGTCTTTCAGAAATCTTTATATTTAATTATCGTATTAATATACAATAAGGTAGGCATTCGGATATTAAATAATCAACAACTTTGAATTAATGATTTATGTTTTACTCGAGTATTTTGAAGTTATTAACGAAAAATTTAATGAAAAAAAGTGATTTGAGTGTTTCCACGTAAAGGTCTGCACTTTACCTACTCTGATAAAGCGACATTTGATTTACCCGTCCCAATTCCATTCCTCCAAACCAACGTTCACGAGACAACGCACACGTTCGGAACAATAAATTTATTCATAGAATAAAATATTATATTCAATAGTTCGATCAAGGAAACGCGAGAAACATGCCAGCGCCGGTAATAATTTTACTGCCCGTCGAGTTTTTACTGCCCGTCATGATAATTTACTGGTTTAAGCTTAAAATAAATTACTTCACACTTGTTAAGTTCCAATGTGATATATTTTAGGCCAAATATAATATTGTTTTTAAAAATACCTTATTATCGCAAAAACTTACATAAGCTAATTTAGAACTTGACTCCTAAAATGTAAATGAGGAAATGTTAAATGAAATTGATACAAGCAGAGCTGTAGTAAGAAAATACTCTTTAGTTGAGCCTGTGAGCCGTGCAAAAACGTAAAACCCGTAAGTACTGTAGACCAAACAGATAGTTAGCAAGCCGTAATTTGCAAAAAGCACAAGATTTAGTTTCGCTGTCTCTGACATACGGTGTTAATGGCATCCACTTTAACTTTACGAAGCAAACTTTATTGATGTTTACTTGTTTTTGGAAACTTGGTTAATGGTGACCGTACTTGGTATCTATATTGTGTGGTTTGTGGTTGACTTTTGTGATGTGATAATTATAATAAAGCTAACAGTTGACTAAACAAATTATTTTAAAATTACTTTTACACATTTTATCATTACGCACAGGTAACAAATTTTACATTGTTTTTCATAGTATAATATAAACTTTACATAATTTTTACAAATTGGTTCGAGCTTCGTATCTGCATTTTTTGACAACAAAAAATGTTTATCACAGTTCAAAAAAAAAGGTTAGCGCGCTATGACATTTTTTTTTTTTAGGAAACAATTAATGGTATATTACGGATAAAGTACCACGGATGGCAACTTTACTTTCAACTACATATGTTAAGAGAAGAAATAGAAATCTATTTTCCGATAAGTTTAGCCGTTTCATGCTACGTCTAAACCATTAGCCGTGAATAGCTGCAACTGAGTGAATATAGCACTTCAAACAAAAAGCTTTTACTTTAGAAATGTCAACAGAAGCACGGACAAACTTCTCTCAAGATATTGCAGAAGCAATATTACATTATTGAAACTTAAATTATTTACTGAACTGAGTTTACAGTTTCGGACAATCTTTGTTTTCCGTCCTTTTTAATAAGTAGCTGCACAAAACTGTAGGATCGTCTACATAGCATCATTAAGATGACAGTTTTTAACAAATTTGTAAATCAATACGTACTTAATGATGTGAAATTTGCACAATATGAATAAAAAAATCTAAGACTATTTTTTAACGTTTGCTGTCTTACCTCTCTTTACCATTTTTGTTAGGTTAGTTACTATCGTTTGAAGCGTGTACTCATGAACAGCCGTCATAATACTGCCTAAGCAGGCGTAAGCGCCGATAGCTGGCCGCAGAGCGTGCATTGATCGGGTAAACGTGTTGTAGCGTGTCAAACGTGTGAGCTGTAGCTGTGCCGCTGATCGTCTCATTACATCGGTAAATTGCTACTGCAGTATGCTTAACCCTCTATTACCTTCGAATAGTGAATAGAGGGTTTAGCAGTATATTGATTTGGAAAATTAATTTACTATTTTATTAGATGTGCAAGTTACTCAAACTATGTTGAATTGTTTTTAAACTAACAAAAACTGCTCACGGAAGTCTATGTTTGTAAGTGAATGGAAATTTTAATGAAATTAAAATGGACATACATGTTTGTTTTTTATAAACCTAGGTACTTAAACATTTTTGGCCTAATCATACCATTAACGCTTTACTTCCATTTTTATTATAAACATGTTTTTCTATGGTTTAGTAAGTACGAGTATTTTCATTTCTTTCGATTTTCATTTCATAATTCTTACTTTTGTTAGGCACTCGTGTGTGAAAATTGCCCTTTACCCAGTTAATCAACATTTCTGCTTTCATGGAACAAGAAAATATTTTTATATTTACAAGCAATCTTGTCAACTTCGCCCAAAATATTCTTAAAGCTGAAAGATATTTTTCTTTGATATTTGCTGGCGAATAACCGGGTAATGTTTATGTTTGTTTTGACATACCACTTTTCCTTGTAGGTGTTCTTACTTCCATTCCGAGTGTCCAAACTCTACCGTAAATTAGATTAGATTAAAAGGAAGATAAATAAAAGGAACGGTCCAATACATCTTTTAACTGTAACTGCTGTATTTTTTATTTCTATTTTTCTATTACAAATAAACATAATAACACTTATTTTTGAGTATTCAAACACAAACTTCAAATGTCTCTCCGTTTCTTTTTTTAATTTAAGGTATAAGTAGTTTCAAATGAAAGTCATCGATTTCACTTTCAGGAGAAACTTAACTAATGAAAAAGTGGGGTTTACTAATTAAAGCGAATAAGAACTAATAACACAAAAGAGTCTAGCGTCAAACGGTGATTCTTTGGATGAAAACACACGGTACTAAAATAGCGGAGATAACGTCTGAAACACGCGAAAAGAATTATTGCAATTTTTGTTTCTTTTGCCCCTTAAGCAGCTAATACATAACATTACACAGTAAAAATCTTAAGGGTCCGTAAGAATAGACAAATTGATGTTTCTTTTTTAGCGGAGTGACTAGTAATTTTTTTAACAAATTTTCATACATTTTATAACCCTAAGGATCAGAGACGTAGATGTAGATGTTAGTCAAAGGCAGCAAAAGCCTGAGATTTTTTTTGAGTTTACTGTGCAAAACAATAGAAATTGACTGTGCTTTACATTTTGCCGTCCTTTAATAAACTGTCATTTCTAAACACGCTGCTTTTTTCCAAACCTAAATTTAGTATTGTGACAGCCTCTAAGCGTTTTAGCACGAAGGGTGTAAAGTGGAGCGTGTCGGTGCGGTAGCAGGCCCCGTGTGTCGCGGGGCGCGGGCGGCGGGGGCGGGGCGGGCGGCACCGCGGCAGTGCGAGCCGCGCCGCGCCCCGGCCGCTCGTCGCCCCATGGCCGCGCCCCCCGGCCGCTCGTCGCCCCATGGCCGCGCTACTGCGGTGCCTCGCCGCCTGCCTGCTGCTCCGCACCGTGCCCGCCGGCAACCCCGACGCCAAGCGCCTGTACGACGACCTGCTGTCCAACTACAACAAGCTGGTGCGGCCCGTCGTCAACACCACGGATGTGCTCCGCGTCTGCATCAAGCTCAAGCTCAGCCAGCTCATCGATGTCGTAAGTCCCGGCACGTGGACCCCCTGACCTACATCGCGGCTGCACCTTGCACTTGCGCGTCGCTATTCGAATTTAAATAGACACGAATCGCATCAACGCCTCCGGTCCGCGACCCACTTTTTGTAGAACACTCGAATCTTACCCAGGGAATGTTTTCTTACTTGTCAGGTGTTATCTATGAATTATTTTTCGGTTGGTACCAACTGTATCAAGCGCGATTCAAACAAATCCCCATAAATCAACGTTATAAGAAAAAAAACATTTCGTTTATTCAAATAGATGTATTTTTTCTAAGAAATGTTTACTTTCCTTTTTCCGTCGTTTATCATATTTATGAATGGAGAGGAAAGACGCAAATTAAAAAATACCATGTTTCTTCAACAGGCATGAAGAAAAAGGCTTATGAAAGATCCTGTTAATAAAAAAAACTACATTGAAATACTCGTAAATAGTCATGTTCGTAATGACCGCGTCAGGAAATCGGATTATTCGGTGTAACGAGCTTTCCATTTGGAAACTTTCAGCAAAAAATCATTCACACTCGATATTTCAAACATTCACAGATACACTTATATAGGAAAAAGATTAATTCTTACTGGTATTATGCTTTAAATATCTTAGAAATTTAACAACGAACCTGTTTATCTAAATCTGTAAAACAAGAGATACCTTAACAGAATACTTAATAAATAGTCCAAGCTATCAAAGGGAAGGTCTGTTATTCCTTCCTTCCTTCCTTCGGCGATTATCCTTATCGTTATAAATGGATTAAAACGTTATAAAATATGATTTTGTGTTACTCAATAAACGGTCTTTAAAATTTGTACGTGGTATTAAGTTGCTCGCTGTAAATTGGATAGAATAATGAAATTGCCCAAAAAGGTTTTAGGCAAAACCAATTTTATGAGTTAACGTTAACGGCCCACAGATTTTATGTTACAACGCCTGATTAGATTAACGCTTTGGTTAAATAATGGAGCTTGATATGATCCAATAGCTGAACGAATCAATCCGCTTATTTTGTTTTACTGCTGGGGTTGACTCTGCTTCAGATTTTCCGTTATTTTAGACATTTTGCTCATTATAAGCTTTAATGTTTTATGTCATTTTGACCTTATATTTTTTTCCTTTTTGGCATATTATATAGTGGGTGGTTTTGGCCAAACATAAATATCACAAATAACCTATACTTATTTGTATTCAGCTTAATTTTTGTTTCCAACGATCGAAGTCCTTAAAAGTTCTAAGAAGAAACGCCTTGATGAGGGATTAGTCTTGACATTTCTGATGATCAAATACTTGTGTGTTTGATAAAGTCTTTGACAATTCTATTGAACTTCATTTTGCTAAATTCGACAAGAATGTAGCGAACATTCTGTTACATAACAGCACGTAACGCAGTTTCCATTTGTTCCTAAACGAAAAATAAAAGGAATATCGTTATATTTTCGTGTCTAGTATAATAAATACAGACTATCAAGGTCTTTAGCTGTAAGATGTGGTCCATTTAGTTCTAGTTCAGGCAGTATTTCTTCTTAATTTTCCAAAGGCACGCGTTGCTGATTATACAACATTTAATAAAGGTTGGTTTAATGAAAATCTATATTTCATTAAGGTCGTATTCATTAAGCTCAGTGGGACCAGGAAAGCTATACTATTTCGTGTCGAAATCGTGACTAGCAAACTAAACAAAGCTGGATCTCATAATGTCTTATGTAAACTGTTCAGTTGTCTAAATACCTACCAGGGAAATTTACTAGAAAATTGTATACACATTCTCTTACAAATATATATAACTAGATAGCTGAAATTTGAGCGTGCCTATAGATAGAATGTGTGCACAGAATGTTTGCGTTATAACGCCACAAAACATTACGCGTTTAATAGGCCTGGGTTCTGTACACGAGCGGGATGTGGCTTCATCAAGGATCAACCGAGAGGCTTAATCACGACTCACGCACACCAGAACAATCCTTGTAATGACGCAAGTAAACACAGCTGTGTGCGTGGAGCTGCGAATAAGGATACAAGTTTTAATCCTAATAAATTGCCTCCAATTCACGGTTTCGGTTGTCTCGTAATTGAATCTTGGAAGGAATTAAAATAAACACGGTTTATATCCAAAGTCATTAGATATAGAAGGTTGCCATAACAAGCTATTAAGTTACTTAGCTAACTTAAGTTCAGCTTAAGACCAAGTTACTTCATAACGACTTCGCAGTTCCACTCGTTCTTCGTTTATTATTCCTGATGGGGCGTTTATTTTGAAGTGTTGACTAAACTTTCTAAATGAAACACCACGTCCAACTTTCTAGATAACAATCAGTTTTTGGTAGATTTTTTTATTAAGAAGTTGTTTCCTTGTTTGTCGTAGGTAATAGTCAGCGGGTGAAGAGATGAAATGACGGTCCCGCACGTAAAACTTGGAATTATTGTTTCGCAAACATTTTATCCGATTCGCGATAAATTTGGTAGAAAAATATGGCGGGTCTGAGATGCCGGAACATTTCCTCGGAATTAACTTTTCCCTGTCGGAGGATTTCGTATAAAAGTTACATCATTTGTTATTAAATGTACCATTTGCGGCCTGAATGAATATTGCTTGGCGGATAGACGAAGTTTAGCTCCTGCCGTCGCTACCGGGATTCTTGTACCTTCATTAATTTCTGTTTTTGCCTCACCTTGAACAGGAATTCTTGAAATGAATCTTTTTGCTTCCTGAAAATAAACGACGCTTTTACGCAAAGAAACTTATATATTTTGACGGTAACATAAAAATAAACAAGCAACTCAAAGCAAATAAGTCTATATATTTTTTTTAAATCCGTTTTCATCGAGGCACAAACATGAGACTGGTCATTGAAGTCGTAATCCTTGTTGACCTCTAAACCAGACGATCATCAAATAAAATAGTACAACAAGTTGAATTATCCTTTTGTTTTTGAAACCAACAGCCATGTAGGTACTCACGGAACCCTACAAGTACCTAGTCGAGGACAAAAACAGCACTTACATGAGAAATTACATTTATCGTCCTTCTAGGGTTCGCTAATATTGCGGTAAAGCAGAAACGGTGGTCGGTCCCTAACCAACTAAAATATTCACGCAGTTGGGTCCCCTTGAGATAAAAGTGTCGTAACATATTTCTCACCGAGATAAGTACCTACAATAGAAATGATATGCGGCGAAAGTGGCGAGCAAAAAGTACACCGGGTATGAATATATTAATTGTGAATTATGTGTTGGACAGGAAGATAAATGAAGTTTTATACAGAAACCTTTTAACGATTTATTGCTGAAACTGAGTGATTAAGATACTTACTAGGAAAGCAATAACCGGTCTTGTTCATTTTTGAACAGACTGATATAATAAATGAATTGGTTAAAAGGTTTTTTAAACATTTTCAATACCACTCTATAAATATTCTCGTATTTTTTGAAACTAATCCTTCTTTTTTCTTAAAATTTAAATCTCCTCGAACTTTCTAAAGAAATTCTTAAAAAAACACACCATTTTAATAATTGATATATTTATAATGATTATTTATCCATGTACAGAGAATTACGGACAAAGTTAACGACTAAAAATATCCTAGTCCTCCGATTTTCTCCGTAAGTTTTTTACATAACTGGTTTGTTTATAAAACATCAATTATTAAATATCCACAAAAGTCTCTGCCAATATCAATTAAAAGCAATACGAATTCTCACGCGTGATTATGTTTAAAGCACGGGCCGTTGTCTGACTGAAATATTTGCCTGTTTCGAACATTCAGTCTTTACTGAGGCGGCATTTTATCTCCCAGGCCGTAAAGTTGGTTAGGACCGAAAGTTAAGCTGCTAGTTAAACCTCCTAAGCTGATCCCAGACGTTTTAAATGACCGTTTGTCAGAGCAAGGTCGACTTTATTCAGTCACTCTGTCTAAACAAATATCTTAAGCATGCCAATAAAAACGCTGTAAAGCAGTTAGCCAAGTTTGTTATTCTTTGGAGACAGATTCTTGATAATTTGTGTTTGGCGTGCACAGTACGACGCCAGTGTGATTTGGAAATATGTTGAAAATTGCTTTTAAATTTGGTTATGAATACTTGCTTGCTTACTTGTTTTTATATTTAGCAAAATTAAAAAAAAAAAAATTATAAATTGAGAAAACAGGCTTCATTCTTTACAAAGAATTTTACCTACTCATTTTAAATTGAACTTTGTTATTCTTTGATGGTCACACCACGTACATTAAATAAACCTTTTTTATAAAATAGTGAGAAGGTAGGTGTAAAAGGTAAGTACCTTTTTGTGACGTTGTTGGTGCCAGTTTAATATTGACTGAAGTGATAGCCTCTCCAAGTTTACCTGTCAGACAGCGGGTTTCTCTACGCTTCTGCTGAAAAAGGAAATTCTGTAGCTGAATGATAAACATCTCCTAAACAAACAGCCTTCATGTCCGATAAATGCTCGCAGAAGATAGATTTTGTTAAAATTAAAGCTATACACATGAAAGTTAGATTTTAATTATTGATTTTAACATATAAATGTTGCATCTTTCTCTAACATCGTAAAGTTAAGTTCCACACACACATATCAGTGCTGATTTTAGGTGACTTGTAGCTTTATAAGTACCAAACTTTAAAAATTTTGTGTGCTTGACGCACTAACTTAAAAAACTCAATAAATAAAACCGTAGACTGAGAATAATTGAATTTCACACTAACCGACATTTTATTGTACAAACTTCTTCGCTTGGTAATGTGTGGTGCGGTGCGGGGTAATGGTGTTTTCAAACTGCAAAGGGAAGTGTGTAACTTGCAAGAAGACTAAATAAAATTCCATTTATAAAAAAAATATGTTTCAATGTTAAAAAATTATCATTAAACATATAACCTTCAATTACTGCTGGTAAGCTGGACCTTGGAAAGACTGAATATTTTTATCGAAAAGTTACGTTCAAAACTCTTTCGGTATATGCCTATAAGTATCTGTTTCCCACTTATTTAACCTGCAATAAAAGAGGCCATTTAATAATGATCCTTCCATCGCATAAAAATCAAGAGAAAAGTGAAACACAAAATTATCTTTCAAGTTGTGTGTTCGGTATACTGCTTTGTCTATCGGAAATAGTATGGAAACCATAAATGTCAAACTTCAGTTCACTTCTCGGAAACTTAACAAAACACTAGACACCGTACTCCGGCGGTTCCCAAGAACTCTGACACGAGATTAATATGTGCTGCAAAGTGCATATTTATCTCATGAAAAGTAAATAAGTCCCATACTTGGTCGAGTTCCTCGAAGCAAAATAGTACTTAAGTATTTCATTTATTTTTATTATTTTTGGGGCTCATATTCTTAATATTATATTTTTTAAATATACCTGCACCTTATTTTTATGACCCAGGAAAATGCCTACGCATACCCGCCGAGTCTGACCAGGGCCAAAGAAAGGGTTGTCCCTCCATTCTTCTCCAACCCACCTCCGAACCAACCGTGAAGAATTAGATGCCACGGCCACTACACCGCACCAACCGACCCTCCACGATTTCCCTCCTGGGCGCTCAGAAGGCCCTGCTGGGATGCATCGACGAACTAGGCCGAGCCCAGCCGGAGCCTTCCCTCCAGAGCGCATCAACACGCCAGGCTTACTCCCAGCTGGAGCAGCCCCCCCTCTGGTGGGCCAGACTTCCTCACAACCAGCCCCTGTGAGGGATTTCGCCATCCCGCAACAATGAACCTTAAAGAGAACACGATTGCGGGACGCCCAGGGTGCACTGGGCAAATCCCTTTCCCTGCCCTGTGGAACACAAGTATTCCAGAGAGCAGGAAAAAGGACCGCCGCACGAGGAGGTGTCGCACTCGCATTTATAAATAATATGTCCCTATATCTTTAAAAAATATAACTTATTACAAAAAGATAATAAAATACAAGTATCCCATACCTTTCTGTAGTCAGAATTTAGCGAACAAACTTCTCCATACAACAAACCCTTGTGTGATTACATATAGGTATGTCAATTTTATACACATTGAGTAAGGCATGAAGTTGTATTTCGATTAAAGAAATGTCTTTCGTTCAAAAGAAATAAAAATACATATGTTGCAATATGCTCTGGAAATGATTGTAAAGCGTCGAAGCTTTTTATTTCGCTAGGCATTACACAGAAAAGTTGTTTTCAATATCTTTTAGTGAGAGCAGTTTTACATTAAACACTGTTTTATATAATCTTACTGAGCAAAAGAAAATGTTCCATGTTTTCAGCATAGGAGGAATAAAGTTATCTAAAGTATAAAAGTTTATTTTTAGGGAAACTTACATTAGATGTAATTTATTGAATATCTCTCGCACTCACTATTGCATTCATTCAGGTAAAAATATTTTTGTTATACCAGAATGTGACAACATTTCTTAATTTTTTTCTTTTTTTTACTTTAGGAAATGTTATCTTAATTTGCTTAAACAACTCCATACAACGAAATAACTAAAAAAACTATCATAACAATAAAAGGTGTTACAAAAAATTCAATATCCAAGGAATTTAACAAAGAGCCCAAATCTGTTAACTCTCAGACCAAAAGTACCCATAACAAACACTCGTAGTGTTGACCCGTTGAATATCCATGGACAAGCAGCAAACATTACAAATTGCTTCTTCTTCTTAAACTTCCTTAATAAAAAAATGGCTTCGTAACTGCGAGAGTAACAAAATATAAATTTACTCGAGCTCACATAATTTACCATGTTTTTCATGTTCTATTTTGCGACCTCTGCAGCAGCCACAATCTTTGAGCTGGATCCTCCTTTAATGAATAAATAAATAAGTATTATTATATATTCATAGATTACCTAAAGTTATAATACTATATTTATTTCTATAGCTGATAAACCAAGTAATTCATACTTGCCCATTTTTTATTATACTAAACTTCATTTCGGCTCTTGATTACTGGTCATAGTGTTTTTTAAGTTCCAGTACCTAAGCCTTGATTGTGATGATAGTGTAGTAGGCGTATTTCAACTTTCGACTATTTTTCATTAGGTACATCCATAGGTATTCATAGGTATTTTTCATTAGGTACCATCATACACACAAGAACGATTTAGAGGAAATCGTTCTTGTGTGTATGATGGTGCGTGTGATACATTCTGAGAAGAACTAATCAAGAATACAACTTGCTTAGTCGTCGATTCCTCAGCTAAGGCATGTATCCCTTGATTGGGCCCTCCCGTTGTAATCCAATCCCTCGTCCCGTGGTTCCGGGTTCGATATCCGTCCCACTAATGACAAAACAGACAGTTCTACGTATACATATAGGATATAAGGAATAAATATCATTGGAATTTTTAAATGGATTGTCTTTGTTCCACAGCAACAAAACATTTTTATTATAACATGATTGTAACAAAGGATTAGGGGAATATTTAATTTATTGGTTTACTTGTTAAACAAAGCCTATTAACTCTGTTTTTTACTAATAATAGGTATTTCACCAAGGACTTTTAAGGGTAAAAGGCTTAAGCCTGTAAGGGTAAATCCCCAATGCATTTATTTATTTTAATACAATGCAAAAAGCAACAATCTTGTTAAAATGTATCTTTATTTATTTCTCGTTACTTCATATGAGCTTTTAATACTTGTCATTCAGTAAGATTTGCATAATTCTAGTTTAAATAATACACCTGTAGAAATTCATTCATTAATTGAAATTAAACTCATTTTAACGGGTTTTACGCGTTTATTTTATTATTTTTGATTTTCCGACGTTTCGGCATTTTTGCAAATGCCGTGGTCACGGGTAGACTGAGATGTTTGACGTCTTCATAGAGTTAAGTAAAAAACGATTTTTCGAATTCACCGCCATCTGTTTCGTAATTTTCTCGCATAGTCGCTCGGGTTCACGCAGTAGACGCTGACAGTGTCTTTATTTTTCTGCTTATTGGTCTGCTGGTTGTTCTTTTTTATTTTGCTAAGTATTGGATCCCACGTTGGTGACAGCTTCCAACCATCTTCTCTATTGAAGTTAGGGTGTTTTTTAATTTCAATAGTTTCTCTTACCAGCCTAGGAATAAAATGTTTCTCTTTTGCTAGGATTTTAACGGTATCAAATCTTAGATAGTGGTTGGGCTTATCCATAGAATGCTCACAGACTGCAGATTTTGTATAGCGACGGTTTTTTACATCGGTGATATGTTCTTTTATTCGAGTAGACACGTTGCGTTTCGTTTGACCGATATATGAGAGCCCACAGTCACAGTCAATCTTGTATACGCCTGGGTCTTGTAAAGGGATGCTGCTTTTTACTGGACGAAGATGGTGGCTAATCTTGCTGTGTGGCTTGTATATGGTTTTTATTGAAGCCCGCTTCAGAATGCCCCCAATTTTGTCAGTAACACCCTTTATGTAAGGCATGTAAGCTGGTCTACGTTCAACTGTGAGTGGTTTGACGCGGTTTCTGCGACGACGACGTGGTGGTTTTAAGTCGTTGTCCCGAAGCACTTGTTTCAGGTGGTTGAGTTCTTTTTCAACGTGCTGGGCGTCGCAGATTCCACGTGCTCTCTGAAACAAAGAGGAGCCTACGGCAGATAATTGGCTCGGGTGGTGGTGGGATTTACCATTTAAATATCGGTCAGTATGAGTGGGTTTCCTATATACAGTATGACTAAGTGTACCATTAGGATTTCTTATTATTAATATATCTAAGAAAGCTAATTTATTGTCTTGCTCTAATTCTACAGTAAATTGAATTTTAGAATTAATTGAATTAAGATGGTTAAGGAAAGCAGTAACCTCATGTTTAGGAAGTATGGTGTAGGTGTCGTCAACATACCTTTTGTACATCTTCGGCATGACAGGTGCCAGTCGGAGCGCTTGCTCCTCAAACTCCTCCATGAAGATGTCAGCTATGAGAGGTGACACGGGCGAGCCCATGGCTACACCATCAACTTGGATGTAGAAGTTGTTGTTCCACATGAAGTAGCCAGATGTTAAACATAGCTCAAGTAGTTCTGCATATTCTTCAGGCAAGTTGCAATCAATTAGCTTCCTTTTCACTATGTCTATGCAGTCTTTCACAGGTATTGATGTGAATAAAGACTGAACATCAAAACTCACCATTGTGTCATTGTCGGTGAGTTGGAGGTCTTTGAGGTTCTCGACAAAGTGGTAAGAATCCTTGACATATGCACTGGTTTTTCCTCTAAGTGGTGAGAGTACTTTAGCAAGATGTTTGGCCAGTTTGTAGGTTGGTGTGTCAACTTGGCTCACTATAGGTCGCAATGGTACATCAGTTTTGTGTATTTTAGGTAACCCATATAGTTTGGGAGGCTTTGTGCACGAAGGTGTTAAGTATTTCACGTCTAAACTTAACTTCATTCATTAAGTTGACCTCGTCCCACGGGCAGGAAATTAAACATTGCTAACTTTGTAGCAGAAACAAAACTCTATTTTACAGTTTGTAAGTTAATGTAAGCATTTTGTTGGGGACGCTATGGTGTAATAAAACTTTTCCAAATTAAACAAGAATAAAAGCAGTATAAAGACATTTAATGTATAAAAGCACAAAATGAGATTAATTAGTATAATTTACATGAATGAATATAAGTAAACATTCATAATTATTATGGTTAAGTTTAACGACATAACGAAAATAAATGGCAAGTTATTTATTATTGAATCAACAGCATTAAAGAATAACAACATTTATTTTTATAATACACAAGTACGAAACACAGGCATTGAAAATAAAGATATTGTAATTTAGTGCTTCTTCAGTCAGAATGACTTTCTGCGTTGGAATCTCCTAAACGAGATTTGCAAATCGCGCGTTGAAGATATTCAACAGAATATTATATAGGATTCAAATTGCTAAAACTTAGATGTGTATTTTAAGACTAGTTTTCTCTTTTATTTACAGTTTCTAACTAAGTTGACGTAGGCACGACAAGAATTTAAAAGATCCCATACTGCATGTCCCTTGTTATAGTTACCTGTATTTTTTCAGCGGCTGTAACATTGTCTGCTGCCTCTAACGTTCTTCTTTTGTTCCAGAACCTCAAGAACCAGATAATGACGACGAACCTGTGGGTGGAGCAGTCCTGGTATGACTACAAGCTGCGCTGGGAGCCGCGGGAGTACGGCGGCGTGCACATGCTGCATGTGCCCTCCGACCATATATGGAGGCCCGACATCGTGCTGTACAACAAGTGAGGCTAGATAGACAACGCGCAGTAGAACGGTGGTCCGCGCATCTTTAGACTTGTGAGGAATGATGAGAAGATAGTTGGGTAATCATGGAGAATGTAAATTGACAAAATTTTTTTTTTTGTTGAAACGATAAATAAAGTTAAACTTATAAATGCTTACCCACACTTTCTTTGGCACGGCCTGTGTTTACAACTGTGAAGATTGGTCTGAGAAGGAAGAATGAGTTCAATGAATATAAATTGTGTATCTGAAAAATAAGTTCCAGTTATAATACTCTATTTTTGTACTTCCTAGATTTTGGAAATTTCTCTCATAGACCTTTTTATCACATAAGATGCGCGCACCACATCCAGTGTGCTTTTAAACAAATAACTAAACCATGTCTAACATTTACAATATTACTATTTTATGTGTAACATTACAGTAATACCAACACCACACAAATCCAATTTCGGGGCAATCCCTTCACAATAACACTAAGATCGAATTCGTTAAATAAACCCACCTATTAGAAATCGATGAGATTACTTCGTCAGGCCAAGGACTTCGTCGAGGAAAGCTTCCACGAATATAACATGTCACTACTACCTACCTCTACATACAAATAGCTACAGTAGATCGCCCGATATAGTAGAATAAGGCCAAAATACCAATTCGCAACTTGACTTCCTTTCTACCTTCAAAGACGACTTGCCTTTACTTATTTAACCGGAAACGAAAACGTTGCTTATTTTACTCCACGAATTTGCCACGAAATTGAACTTGTATTTATTCAACAAACAAAAATCTAACTTTAACCACAATAAATCGTTCTCTTAACAACATCAAAAAATAAAAGCCTTAGACGATTCTTTTACGTTATCATCGAAGCACCTTTTGTGAATGGATACACCCCTAACGCATCATTGATCTTCACTAAGGCAGCTTACAATATAACATGCTAAAGGCTTTAGAGGAATAAAAGCAGATTACAAAGGACGCTTTCAGACGTATTACGGAGACGGGCCGAACCCAATAAGGACTATGAATTCCTTACTACGAGACGCTACTGGAACATTTTACGGGCGTAATTCCAGCTTTCGGGGAAAAGTTACTTTGTAAAATTTCGTCGGCGTAAGAGCGACACTTTTGAAATATCAAACGGCAGGGATCGGTACGACACAGTTTCGCACTAAAATTCTTATAATATAAACCAAAAACTTACGGGAAACTGCAATCAGTAAACCATTTAAATGGTAACAGATGAATTATTAGCCTGTAATGAGTTTAACAAGGAATTCTCGGCGCGGTTTGTCGTTCCCCGCGGACTAATGTGTTCCCAACTTTACCCGAATCGCGTGTAAATATGAAAATTTTACCGGCGCAACCCATTGACGCTAATGCGAGTTGGTAACATTACAAATTGTTTTAAGGCCAGGTACACGGTGACAAGCGCGTTCCGTAATTTTCTGCCTAATTGCAACTATTTATCATGAGTGGAGTCTTGAATTAGTCGCGTCATTACCTGCCGATTGCAGGTAGTAGAAGCACATTACACAATGCTCTCATTAAGTTCGTATGTATCTGAGAACGATGACACGATGATGGCTTTAAGTGATCTAGTTATTGAGATTAGCCGTCGATCGGGTGTTAAACGCTATCGGTAGATTTGTTGTTCGTTATTATGATTGCGTTAGGGGTCTGCATGCGGGTCCGCAGCCGTGACACTGATGAATGGTCGGCCCAACAATCGGGCTCATTTCCGATCCTAGCCCCGGAGGTGAGGCGGGGCCCGGAATGTCTCCGATAATGGCCCTTTTTGCTCAAACTACCGCTGACCGGAGCTTATCAACTGACGTGATTTATACGCTAACATTGTTCGTCTTTACACATAAAAACACAACTGAAACGCAAAATTTTAAATTTAGACAGTCGGTAGGTACAGTGTGAGGTACAACTGAATATTTAATTTAGATAGGATTCGCAACTGCAGTCGACGGCGGAAGCGGAAACAATACGGCGAATCAGAAAAACAAACAACCTATTTTTGTTTTCGAGCCGTATCAATGTGAAATTCAGTTACCAAAAGCGAACCAATTATTAATGTTGCAACCGCTTTCTATACGAAAATACATTCGGTTGCCTTAGTTCCGTATACACTGTTATTTAGTAATGTACCAGAGTGCAACGATACGATAGTACGAGATAGGTAAATTGTACACGACACAACAGAACACGTTTAAAGATAACCGACAAAGAGCTAGAAGCCGCGTGCGGCGTGTAACGTACGTTAACATTGCAGTGCCGACGGCAACTTCGAGGTAACGTTGGCGACCAAGGCGACCATCTACCACCAGGGCCTAGTCGAATGGAAACCACCCGCCATTTACAAGTCCTCCTGCGAAATTGATGTGGAATATTTTCCGTTCGACGAGCAAACGTGCGTTCTTAAGTTCGGTAGCTGGACGTACGACGGATTCAAGGTAAAGTGGGTGTGGGTGGCGCGCGTTGACTCGTCTGTTTGTCCCCAGCGCCGACGGCAACTACGAGGTGACGCTGATGACGAAGGCCACCGTGTACTACAACGGCATGGTGGTGTGGCAGCCCCCCGCCGTCTATAAATCCTCCTGCTCGATCGACGTCGAGTTCTTTCCTTACGACGTGCAAACCTGTGTGCTTAAGTTAGGCAGCTGGACGTATGACGGCTTCAAGGTGACGGCCCGAAGTACGCTGCTTGGGGCGCGCCGGGCCGTAGCTCTAGGGCCCGTCAAACCCGTGTCCATGCATAGCTTGTTGTCTAAATCGTCGTATCATTTTCTTGTTTATGTGGTATGTTTCACTTTTACATATTGACTGTACGAGGGTAGCAGAGTGGTTTGACCACGATCGCTACTTTAGATTTGACATGATGCAATTTTATTTCTCTTGCGATGGTGTTCTAAGTATGTGGATTAGCGGTATGCCGACGTGACCACGAATGCTCCAGATTATCCTCGGCCGGTTCTAGTTCGATCGGCCTTCCTCGCTCGTCACGGAAAGGTATAAAATGATCTGCCAGGTGATATGGGATGCAAACATCACTCAACCTCCTCCTCCGGTACGTGGCGCCCCGGCTGAAACCTTCTTCTAAATGAACGTCACATCGTCGGTGCAAACCTGCCGGGTGACGCTGGGGCGCCGCGTCCGGTCTCCACACCTAGCTGGCTCCGCCCGCGGCCCACACTCTCCGCCGCTTGCTGCATGTCGCTCGATGTACATATCACCGCATGTCGCTTGTCACTTGCAGTCCCGTACACACTGGCGGCCGGCCCCGCACAGCTTCACTACCTTACACGCGATCTACGCGCACCAACTTTACTTACACCCTTAAAACACTCCGAGCGAATCATAAACGCATATTTTATACCTTTCCCTATTAGCGAATCCTAGTACTCTGTCGATCGTTATTGCTGCCGTCTAATGCATGCGACGACTACAACGCCCATTAAAACATCGAATTCATAAAATCGGAAATAACAATCGCGTGAACTTCGTCGCCCGAATTAGAGATCTAACTCGTTTCGGCTAACGAAGTGCTATCATTGCATGTTATCGCTACACTCGAACAGAGCCCGCTCACTTTGTCAACGCCTTCGTAGGAGCCGGACCCCAAATTGCGTTTAGTTCATTTGAGTTGCGAGTAATGAAATGTGAAGAAGGGTGGTTCGTGAAGGTGATGGCAGAGAGCGCCGGGTGGCGGGCTGCGGACCGGCGCGGTGGAGCCGGCGATCCCAACCTCCGCGCTGACTCCACGATCATACACTGCAGCGACTATGTCCTACACTAGTGCTACCCCCTGGGCGTACAACATAGCTATGCCTAAAGTGTATCACCTTTGAGCCAGCTTGGAATTCCATCCTGATCTAAGCCGCCGCAGTATCCACGGAGTATTTGTGTTATCGATGTTGTAGGCAATTTGGTATGTCGATTTGAGACGTTCTCGGATTTCAGAAGTCTTTTAAACTGTGGTCGTACATCCTGTTGGGCACATTGTGTGGTATTGCATAACTTCAGCGGGTCGGACAGTTAATCACGACAGTTAAGTGCTCGCGCATTAGCAGCATTGTAATTAACAACGACGCCATGGATTGACTAATAATGCCAGTCTGGTTAATAATTAAGCACACATTGTGTGACAGGGTGCATGTATCGATTATAAATGAAAAATATATAAACTTATAACTAAAAGTGATTTTGTAACATGGAACAAAAATCTTTCAGATTTAAATATTTAATTGGCTTCCCCTATAATTAATTGTAAAACAAATTAAGCTAAGATTCTTGTTTTATGTTTGTAGAATAATAAACTAGACAACCCTAAATGCTGATAATAAACTAAAGAACCCATTGTGATTAAACAATTATATAAACAATATTTTAATTTTGCCTCCATTGATGTCTGTGGTCCTTGTGTTATCTAAATGTCGTCAGTGCGTGTCATTACAGTATTTTGAGATTATTGATTTAATAAAGTCACATCCATTGAAAAATGATCCGTAGCTTTAATAAGACTGGTAAGTATAATATCACACAGACCATCTTCTCCGGCCAGTAGTAGGTGCTTTAATCATGAATGATGTAGTTAAAACGGTGTGATGATGGTGTCATGACTGTCGCAGGTCGACTTGAGGCACATGGACGAAGCCGCGGGGAGTAACATAGTATCTGTGGGAGTGGACCTCTCAGAGTTCTACATGTCTGTGGAGTGGGATATACTTGAAGTGCCTGCAGTAAGGTTAGTACTTTTTTTATTACTTGCTATATAATTCGCATCTATTAAACTTTAAACCTTTTTTCTCGAAATCATTCTAAATCCATCACAAAAGCAGCCGTCGAAGTTCAAATGTAATCTGAAAAGGCGCCTGTTTGTTTCAAACACAATTGCCCGCCTCGTCAAAGGTTTTTCCATAAGAAATAGGGAGATTTCGTTTAACTGATTTGGAAAGCCGCTAAAACATTTTAGACTAATGGAGAATTTCAGCATAAAGCGGTAAGGAGGGCTACAATTTCGTTGTGAGGGAGAATTTTGTTTATTATCCTCGAAGGACGCGGACGATAATTTAATACAATATTTTGACGTTGAGTAGAAAGGTCCTCGGGAGTGAAATATTGATATTGATGCTGCGCATAATTTATGTCACGACATGATACGCCACGTACATGATATATTCCCACGGGGATATTCGTGCCAGCGTTTTTGAGAAAATCCGCTAAAAATTCTACTCCTACCTCTTTTCTTTGATAACTTGGTAACGATATTTCGCCACGCTTATATCCCTGAATAACAAGTAGGTTATTTCACAAGTAACTTTGGTTACTTTTTGAAATTTTTATACAATCATTAAACAATACATAATTACTCAATGGATCTTGCGTTTTTTTTGTTTTCGACTATAGATTTAAATTACTTGATTTTATAACGGGTTCGTTTAATAATGTGTAAAAACCACTGTGTTAAAACTCCCAAGTAATTTATCATTCTTAAAAGTCAACTTGCCTTTCTTGTCACAGCGAGAAAATACTTTTCAGAAGTAAGTTTGCGCTGCGGCTGTCCCATAAATCAGCTAAATTGCTATCAGATCTGATAACATTTCCGATCACTCAACGTGTCGAGGCTAGGTATCTTGCTAAGTGATCATTTGTTATATGTTGACTTAAGAACGATTTTCCTATAAATCTACATTCTAAGCGTAAAAGGTTCTTGGTCAATGAGTATGTTGATTACAATTTTACAACCAAATTATTTCAATGAAATTAGACAAAGATCAGAAGTAGAACATCGGAGTTTCTTATCAGTAAAACAAGGGATAGAGAAAGGAACCTTTATTCAATTCTGTATCACGCGATTCAATATAGAATGTTCGTCTAGTAGAATGTGTTAAAAAGTTTTTCAGGTAGCTACTAAACATCAATTGACTACAAGTATAAAAAAAACTTAATATATTCTAAGATGAACCTAACTAGCATTTCACTATACATATGTTAAACTTTGAAAATCGAAAGAATATATCCATGTTAAAATAGAATGTTCAACGAACTTTATATTTTGTCCTTCCCCACGCCCTCTTTTGTGGAAGCGAAAGCCAAATTGTAACTTGGTACTATATTAAAGTAAAATAATAAATAAATCACTGAGAAGGATAGCGTAGGCCTTTAGCACAAAAGTACTTGCCTTTTGTGTATTTCTTTTAATTGTCAGTTTGCTTACAATCATGATCATCAATTACTATAACCACAATGTCCATTATGTTAATGCAGTGAAAGTGCCACACTGCATTAAACAAACAATATTAAAAGAACTTTAAAGTCAGTAAATTAAAACTTTGATTAATCTTTGAAAGATTATGTTATGAAATTAGTTTTTGGCGAGAAGCCAAGAGCAATTAATTTTCAGCGTCAGTTCTACTTAACAATATGAGGGCAGATAACTTGGGTGGGTTGCTGGTAAAATATCACGACCACGTACATTGTAGGTGTACCTACATACATTTATATTATAAGTTATTACTATTTCAGCTTGTAAATGAGCGGAGTTACGGCAGGAAATTAGCATGCAAATCCTCTGGTGAAATAACGTTGCTCTCGGGTGCAGATATTTTTTATGTTGATGGAGTAAAATAAATAATGGAACCCTTTTGTTTGCTATGTACCTAGTCATTAAGCAGGTATTCTGTCGGAAAAAAATATATTGCCACGATGCAGGGGTCAGCTGGGGGTACACGTAGACCCTAATGAAGCAAAGCATAACTTAATTCGTTTAAACCAAGGCTTAGTGCCCTGACCTACTTGTCTACTCGTATATTAGGCTTGACTTCTACTTTGCAGGCTTAAATGGCAAGTCATTTTATTTCGCAACGTAAACACAAAATACAGAAATTAATTCCCCAAATCCAAAGAGATCTCAAATTTACAATACAATGAACCACTAATCTCAAAGTTGGAAGGTCGGAAATTCATTTTAAAGTGACTCCATCAAAACAGTAGGCACTTTTGGTCGGAACTTGTGCAATAACGTAAAAGGGATAACCTCTAACCCTTGGTGATGTACAGGTAGGAAATTTACATCGGCCGGGTCTGAGGGCGTCTCCTCTTCATTAGGACGTGCAGGCGGCTCACACCAGATCACACTGGATCACACCGGATCGGAAATGTAATCAATACTGACAGTCGTGCGAGGGTCACGTTGATGAGGATACAAATGTAATAAAAACAGGGACGCTTCATTCTCGGGGTTAAAATTATTCAGCAGGATTTGTTTAATGTTGTGTTTTTGAGTTGGTCTCGCTTTAAGTGCGAAATAATCTCTCTTTATTTCAGTATTTGTTATATGATTTGATTACAGAGTAGACAGTTTTTTGGTCTCGTTTTTAGTTAATAAGTAGTTTTACTATCTCATTCTTGCATGCCGGGTTATCGGAGGTTCCATCCAGCAAGAGTATCATTATAAAGCCAACATCACTTAGCTTGACGGCGCCTTTACGATGTGTATCCGCTTTTCCACGTTAAGCCTCTATCTTCATCGTTCGCTTATCATGAACGACACCCGGCATGAAACATTCCGAGAACTGAGCTACACTAATTAGCTTTAACTTACTAGATTGCTTTCAGCTGCTAGGTTGGTATATCGAGAGCTTTTGTAGGATGAAATCTGAAAATGGAACTATAGGAATCTGATCAAGTGTTTTGAATGATTGTTAGCGCTGAAGGCAAGAGCAAAGCAAAGCAAAGCTAGCCTATGCTGCCAATGAATACGAATGGCTTTACTTTGTATTACATGAACAATTACTTTCCGACTGCATAAAAATATTGGTGTTGAATAAATATTTTTGCACAAAATTAAATTTTGAGTCGAATAAGATATTTTTAAATAAATAAGGTTTTTAAAAATTATAAAGTATAAAGTTGTTTTAGAGTATAAATTCAAAAGGTCATTAATTACTTTGTGAGATTAAATTCATCTTTCACTTTCCAGTGAGTTCAATAAGCCTTAGCACTCAACTATAATATATTAAACACAAACATACAAGATCGCCATCTAATATATATCATGTCTCAATCGGTCCATTTGTATTGACCAACCACAAATTCACGTCCATTTATATCGATAAAACGTTTCTCTTAAAAGTATCGTATTATTTATGAATCGCTTAAAGCCTTGCGGCAGATACGCGATCGTTCGACTCTCGATATCAAATAAGGTTTAGTACACGCTGTGTATATCAATCGAATTAAATATCTCGTATTTTTATAGGTTATTTTCTTATTTTTGTTCGTTTTAATATGTATGGATAATAATCACAAATATATTTTAAAATATTTTTCCAAAGGAAAGGAATAGTTTGTTATGGTCTATTTGCATTTTTATTATAAGTTAAAAAAACAAATAAGAATGCCATTGTCCACTAACGATTAGTATGTCGGTAAAAATTGTACGTTAACGAAGCCAAGGCGGGTCTAGTGTCCTAGCTAATAAATCAAGCAAGGCTTCGTATAAAATAAGTTAAAGAAAGCATTGACGCCACCAAAATCCAGTATTTCACGCTTTCACGTATTGCGTCGTATAAAAATATTTATTCGCGTTGTTACTCGCCCTTAGAGAGGTGTAATAATAACTCACTTCACAGAATTACACCCCAAGTGTTTTATTCAGGCGCTTGCTTATTCAGGCGGTAGGCCCGAAACAGTAGGTACAGGCTATAACTTGAACATACAAAAAGAGGTTTGCGGAAAACGAACCAAACACGGATGAAAATTGTTTCCTCATTATAAAATATAATATTGTTAAGGCTTTAAGGGTGATCCGATGTGTTTCAGCAAACATATATTTTTATCAAATGTTTGTAAAAATGTTAACTAACTTAGATAGCTTTAAGGACAGTCAATAAAAGGAATGTTTTGGAGTATATTCCAATTCTCAATGTACGGTGTTTAAAAGTCTATTATAACTTTCACACGGTTCGAAACACCCTTGTACACAATCATTTTAATGTATATGGTAATAAAGACAGTTCGAAAAGTAGGTTATAATGTGCGTTACCCAGTTTGGCAAGAATGGGTAATAAAGTGCGTCTACCGAAGTTATATTTGAGTATTAAGAGGAGGAGTTGCTAACAATGAGTTTAGCAGTTTCCAAAGCGCACAACAGACGTTTGGGCGCGATTGTCAAACTCGTGCCTTCTTGACAAAATTACGTAACAGGAAAACAGTAAAGTTTGTCGCGTAGGGGAACGTTTCAGGGAAATAAGTTAGGAAGAAAATAAAATAATCTGGACTCTTGAGCTACGTTAACTGAGGAAGGTGCTTAGTAAATAAGCTACAAAAATAATATTTTTTGAAGATAAATTTTTCGTTTATGATAACAACTTTTAAGCAGAAATAAAACAATAAATCACAAGTTTGTCTAACCTCATAAGTTTCCCTAACAATAACAGATATATTTTTGAACAATTATAGAACTTTTCTGTTGGTGAAGTATAAATACTGGATCTTATGTTGGAGTTTGTGATATTTTATTGGAAAAAGTTATGGGTACCTTACTTGTTTTAGGTATACATATATTTTCTTAAGAGATAAGCATTTATTAAGGCGTATTTTACTGTGATGTTAGGTACTTAAGAGCTAGGTTTGCCTTATCTACATTTTAATTACGAAATTGCTTTAATCCCGAGGACCAAATAGGCTGCCTTCACGTAAAAAAAAGGTTTTTGCCTGCGTGTAGGTGTACAAAGCGGTAATTACTTGTTTTTTTCCTTATAAAGTTCCGCATTTCGAGGTAAAAATTGCCGTGTACTAGCTTGTGATTGAATATGCGACACACAGGGAGTGCGCGTCATGTGCACTCATTGGATTTGTCTGACTGAAAATAACCTCCTATTGACAAGCCTTTGTGCTCTCAGTTAGTATACACACACATCGATGTACCGCCGTGTCTGTCAACAAGCTTCTTAAGTGCACTACTCGATGAACATGTCTGTGGCTTAACATAACAAATATACCGTATAGACAAGCCAGAAAAATAGAAGTACAAAGGACTAAATTTAAGCAAATAGTTCTTAAAGAAAAACTCATAAATCGAAACCAAGCATTTTACATTCCTCAATTTATTTACCGCCTCCGTTGCATAGCGAACAAAGCGCGAATCGAATAGTATGGCACTGGTCCAACCCTTGTAGAGACAGAAGTCTTTGGTTTGTATACGACGACGTTGTGGACGAGCGACCCGCCCACGCTTCGCAATGGTGTAATTTTGCCGACTTGCTCGCGAACCCTTGCATTTTTGCTAACTTAAAAAAAACTTTTTCTACACATTCTTTATCTACAAATTTAAATGAATAAATACCCTAAAATATGGCGAAAACCGCATTTAAATCCGGTACAAAGGAGGAGTTAGCGGCCAAACATACAAACGGACAGAATTAGCCTCTTAGATTTATACTATGTAATGATAATGATATTCATTTGTACTAGGAACGAGAAGTTCTACACTTGCTGCGACGAGCCCTACCTGGACATAACGTTCAACATCACCATGCGGCGGAAGACGCTCTTCTACACCGTGAACATCATCATACCCTGCATGGGGATCTCTTTCCTCACGGTGCTCACCTTCTACCTACCCTCGGACAGCGGGGAAAAGGTACATTTATATTTATTGAACATCGCAAGAAGTTCATTGAAGTTCGGTTACAAAACTGGGAAATTAAGCATAAACATAAACTATAGAATATTATTTTTAATAGCGTTCCTATTTAGCTGTTTTCCCCTTTATTTGATTTCCAACGAATAAAATGTTGCTTCCAGGTATAACGATCCGTGTATGTGTTACAGCCAAAGTAATAAATCTGGATATTATATATACTGTCTAGCTATTATATATAATGTCTACTCAATTTAGATAAAGTGATAATTAACACAAAATTAATCACATTAACTGGCTATTTTATATAATATCTTCGAAGACTTGGATAATGTAATAAAACAAGTAGATATTCGTTTGTGTTACGGCTAAAACCCGAAGCTGCACCTAGTTTTAGCCGGTTAGAAACATCAATAGGTTAGGTTAGTTAGGTTACTTCTTTGATACCGCCCAGAAAAAGGAGTCCCGCGTAGCGGGACTCCGTCAACTCATGATTGAAGCCAGTTTTTTTATGTATATGTTACAGCTAATACCCGAAGTGCGGTTACACCTAGTTTTAGCCGGTTAGTAGACTTAAAATGAATGGAAAACTGTAACAAAAAATATATTCCTATAAATATAAAAACTGGATTCAATCATGAGTCGACGGAGTCCCGCTGCGCGGGACCCCTTTTTTTGGGCGGTATCAAAAAAGTAACCTAACTAACCTAACCTATTGATGTTCTAAATACGGGTATTAGCCGTAAAACAATTCGGCTAGGCCATATTATTACTTTGGCTAACTTTGACACGCTATTATGAATAATGTCCAGATAAAGTGATTAATTTATTACATTGTCTAGTCAATTTGGCTATTATAAATAATGACCAGTCATTATGTATAATATCCATTTAATCACTATGACTGTAACATATGCATAAATAATCAAAAGTTGGTCAAATCGGTTGCAGGCGCTTTCGAGTAGGTAATGCGCTTACAAATTAACGGTATTTCGAGTTTATTTATAGCTCTCGCTTCTCTTCTCTTTTGATCGCAAAATATCGAATATTTTTTTTATATTTAATCCGGATGTATTGTACCGCCTTAAAAACAATGGCAAACAAAGTGTCAACATCTGTGACAGAGATTAGAAAGTGATTTAGGATATACATATTTCGTTATTATTTAGCTTAATGAGTAGTTAGTTGAATATTTTTTCATTCTAAGAACGTTTAAGACACTATCTATTTAGATTGTACAACAAATACCATATTTAAATTTCGTCTTACCACATAAATCTTACAGGTACGTGTACTTTAAAAAAAAAGAAGTATCTACTTAATACCAATGCAGTTAGTAGCTGTACCTGGTACAAAGTTTTACTTAAAACTTTGGAATTTTCATTACGAAACTCCGCACGCCGTGCTCCAACATTTTAAAATATTTGCACTCAAACATTTCTGGGCTCTAGCGTTACTACGAGCAAGTGCCAAGGTGTCAAATTAAACGGATCTAGTCGGTGCTTTTGGCAAAAGTTTTAATAGGTAAATAAAATTAACTAATTAAGCAACCTTTTAATTTAAATATATCGAATGCTGAAAAGTTTTTTGAAAAACTATTAGGTACCTACCTATTATTACTTAGTTTCGTGCACATATAGATTTATAAAAAAAGGAAAACGAGAAAACGATGCTTTCCAACAGTTTTGTATACTTATGTTACGTATCATACGAGTACCTTCACGTTTTTCATAGACCGGAAAAAAAGAAATGTTACAAGTGCCTACTTAAAATAAGCGGCAGTCCAACAACCAGCCTTAACTACTGCTTCTTCCTTCCTTACATTCGCGTGAAATATCGTCATATTATAACACGGAAAAAACAGCGCCGCATCTCAGGGGCACCATTTCGTCGGGAAACGAGAAAAAACGCGAACCTTGCTGACTCAGCGTTTATTTCCGCTGAAAAACTCGAAAGTAATCTCCGCGGTTTGAAGATTGTCGAGTTCTTGCGTAAGAGCGACTTAAATAATGAAACTTGAGCTGCGTCGTTACCTGGTCCTGATAAATTGCGTTGCATTATTGCCCTGTCGAGGGCATTGTCTGAATACTAAGTGTATGATAGAAGGTGCTTTGAAGACAATGAATCAGTGTCGCGGGTACCAAGCCACGCATTGTTGTATGCGGTTCGTTCTAAAGTTAAATTTGGTTGCAATGTTTTGATATTTTATTTTAGTATGAAAAAAAAATATATATACGCAATTCTTATATACAGCTCCGGTACAATTTTCAACGTGTTTTTTCAACTGCTAATCTTCATTGTTTAACCAGGACCGAAACAACGGGTGTACGTTAATTAAGAACAAGAATACACTTACATAGTATTATAAGTATACTTTTACGCAACAATACAAAACCTTTTTAATCTTATTAATCGTATTATTCTGTGGTTTTATAATCTAATATTAAATTCCCTGTACAAAGGGTTATTAAGATTTTTAATGCTTTTAGAGAGCTAAACATTCAAATTTATGCTTTAGTCTAGATTGTTAAGAATATTGTTACAGAGGTTACGTTAAAAAAGGCTTTAAAGGTTAATTGAAAGGCATTCTATTCTTATATTTAAATTACAGAAATAAAAGCCACTTGACCAATTGTACCCTTTAAAAGAAATACATATAACAATCAATCCATTAATTTCTTATCAAATTATAACAAATTCATAAAATAACAGATTTATTTTATTTTAAGCTTTTTATATGTAATAGTTCCTATTATGAAATAACCGCGATGCTTTTGATTTGTGCGGTTACTATCTACCTAACTGATTCACAACATGTGTAATAACTTTGAGGTTTTCATACGTGGCTTCCCGATTTTAACTTAATATTTATTGAAGTTATTGAAAGCCATTTAAACGTATTGCACTTTATTATTAAAATATTACCACGACTTAAAGGGCAAATAAAGTAATAAAAAAGCAGAGAAACATTGAGAGGTAGCGTTCTTAAGAAATCGTTAAAAGATCGTTATAAAATCACGTTTACCAAATTAGGAAGTTGTGTTCTATCATTCATCTAATTTACCCTTAATAGCACCTGATGGCGACAGAGGGGGTAACTTCTTGATAAAAAATATATTTGTTTCCATCAATTAGCTTTCGCCCTCGGGGAACCATTAATACAAACTCACCTTTGATTCTTAAAGAACAATAAGAGAGATGAACAAAAACTTTTTATCAGCACGCTATCTTATGTTTAAGACTAGTGTTACAAAAATAAAAATGTATACATACATTTTATAATGTGCATAAGCACTATGTAGGAAACTTATTGCTGGAATACTGACAGCTATTATTTTATAGTATTCAAATAGATTCTAAAGAAGAAACAATGAGATATTGACAGCTTCCTTCCAGACTCAGTCATATTTTCGTGCTCGGACTGTGAGCACATAACTTTAAACTCAATCTTATGCTTTAAATATAAAGCTGAAAACAGTCTCAATTCTTTTATTCTCTTGCACGTTTCCCCCAAACGTTAGTTGGTGGAGGCGCATGTAATGTGCATAAGCACTATGTAGGAAACTTATTGCTGGAATACTGGCAGCTATTATTTTATAGTATTCAAATAGATTCTAAAGAAGAAACAATGAGATATTGACAGCTTCCTTCCAGACTCAGTCATATTTTCGTGCTCGGACTGTGAGCACATAACTTTAAACTCAATCTTATGCTTTAAATATAAAGCTGAAAACAGTCTCAATTCTTTTATTCTCTTGCACGTTTCCCCCAAACGTTAGTCATTTTATTGTATATGCGGCTCAGTTATCTTTTATATGTTTTATTAAAGTAGGTATCGTAATGTTAAAAGTAAATAAACCAAATCGCCTTCTATTAAATTATTTTCTTTATAAGGTAACAGCATTACGCGACCAAAAGCTTTCCATTAAATTGGACAGCGTTCTTGATTGAAACCCGTCGTCGAGATACAGATAGATCCTGAATTTCAGCGCAACTTATCTTCAGTCTATCGGATGGGAACTTTCCCTTCTTATCGGGAAATTTGTTTTTATGAAAATGAATATTCAGCGGCGATAGGCCTCTCAATTTGACAAAGCTTGAATATTTTCCGCGCTACGCTGACTTGTTTACGTATTTTTTCCATAAATGATAATTTCATTGGAGAAAATGTTATTCAAATAACTTGTCTCGAATATTGCCTTCAATTTCTATTTTGATCAAAGATATCGATTTTTTATTACAGTTGTGTTCCATTTATGTGCACAAAAGGGGCTTTAATATGAGTTCAGTATGTAAAGGTTTAAAATAGCTAGTGGCATACAGAACCTTAGTGCCTACGTGGACATGTAAGTAACTAAACTTTGGTTCTGCTACTAAGCGTCCTTTTTTAACAATCTATGTCAAAGACTCATTTCAAATACAATCTGTAGAAAATTTTCCCTTTTTAGCTTCAAATTAGAGAAATTGATAACAGCAAAACTCCCGTTAGCTATAGGTAAATACTTGTAAACGCTGATTCACCAATCGGCATTTTTAGAAAAAGATATATAGAAGATGCCATATTAGTCGTATATAGTAGGCAAGCGTAAGCCACACAGTTTCGGTTCCTACCAACAATATCTTAAAGCCATTGCGTAAACCGTTCGAAACGACCACCGTTCCTCAGTTATCACTCACTAAAAAGTAAGTTGCCTATTTGCTTGCTCTTTATCCGCAGATCAGTAGCAATGCTCTGAGACTCCATAGGAAATTGCTAAATCCTGGCTTCCTTTCTATTGGGGAGCTGCGCGCAGGTTGCGACAACATCAATTATCTCGCTATCATTACTAAAAGCGAATGTCTTTTATCTCCGGGAGGCTGGCGCCGCGCCAAGAGCCGGCCCCTCCCGCGGGCGATGCAAATGACGTTACTCCAAGAGCTATCGCCAAAGAAAAATACACTTTCAATACCAACTTTATAGAAAATTTCCGAACGAAGTGACTTTCTTCGCTGAGATTTTACTTTTACATTTTTTCTGCTAAAGTATGGGATTGGGAATTAATGATACGTTTTATTGCGGCGCTATGTTTACTTCGGGTTATTGATTCTGTCGCGAATATGTTATGATATATTTTATGATTGGCTTTCGGTATTTTACGTCAATCGAAGTTATTAGCTCATAATATTTATGCGACATATGACTGCAAAACTTTTTCTGTTCTTATTTTACACTTGATTTGATCTATCAAATCGATATCCACAGATCCAAATCATAACAAATATACTTAAAAACTTTCTCATCCCACTACCATATTCCTAAGCTAAACATTTGTCCCCCAGGTGACGCTGTCGATCTCAATCCTGATCAGCCTGCACGTGTTCTTCCTGCTGGTGGTGGAGATCATCCCCCCCACCTCGCTGGTGGTGCCGCTGCTGGGGAAGTACCTCATCTTCGCCATGATACTCGTATCTATAAGGTTAGAACCTAAATATGTCAAAATAATGGTGATTATTTACATTGAGAGGAACTGCTTTTGATTAAATTTTGGACAAAATATTGGTGAGAATTTATAGGAAGAACTGCATCAACGATTTCAAACTGTTTTAAATATGTTTTATTGGCTATTAACCTACCTTAACGAAGGTGACTTTAAATTGGGTTACGTTTATCAAAAGTGCTGGCGTGCGAATAAAATACTCTACTCTGTTTCAGGTCAACGCAGCTAGCCAATATTAAAACAAACTTCAGATTGTATTATAAGTTTTGTCCTAAACCTTACTACGTCAGGACCACTTTTTTATTATGATTTGGATTTTAGTTGAATTAGCACTAAGACCAAACAATCAATCAAATAAAGTCATCTCTAGTCGACAACACTTCTGCATTTTTTGCTGCAGAAGTCTATGGGCTTCAGCTATTGCTGCGAAGTGGATAATTTGCTTAATTGACGCCTTATTACAAAAACTATTTAAAATATATAGATTATAAGAAGAATGACTAAAACTAAAAGCTTCCGGCTGACAATGCCGTCGTGTTTCATAATGTACAGCGCCAGAACAATTAAAACTTTTCCCGTCCAAAAAGTTTAAACGAAGTACCTATCACGTTTGAGATTTTAATGTATATAACACCCTTAAAAAAGCTGCAACTACGTGCATGTCGACCAAATTTTGAATTTGTTACCCAAAATTCATTTCAATTTACAAATTTGTCCTTTACAATTCGTGGAAACAGCAGTAAAAAAAAACAATTATAAAACGTTTTCCCGCCGCTTCAGTAATGTTTGAGGTTTCCCTCGCTCAATTTCGGTCTGAGGGCACAATTAACTAATGAATCATCGTCATAAACATCGTTTAAAATGGTCGGAGCTCTCGGCCGCGTCGCTGTGCGGCCGCGGGGGAATTGCCGCGCCTGCTCGCGCGCAGCCCAACTCCACACTTAGTTCGCACCTCTAACTTGGTTAGGCTCACAAGTGCCCACTTAACAATACAACTACCAGGCGCCTGATATTCTCTAGTTGTTGAACTCCTAATTGACTAGGCGAAGTGCCTTAGAGAAAAATGAATGAAACGCTATTGAAATTCAGTAAAAACATTTTGTAAGCCCGGCCCATTCTGACAGGCGTCAGTCGCGCGTTTAAAATAAAAGTAATTTAATGATTAAACGAACTTACCTGTACGTGAAGTTCTATCATAATTATACGATATCTTTGTCCGAAGAGATTAGCAATAGATTACTTGTAGTAGACACGTCGGTGTCGCCATCTGCACTGTTTGAGAGTAATCAACCAGAAAAAAAATACCTGTTCCGTTCCCGTCGTTCGTTCCCGGTCTTGTAGGCCTCATTTAGTTTGGAGTAGCCGCTGTTGATATTTTAATTATTACCTATATGGGCTTAGCAAAAGCTAGGGTGGGAGGGATGCTAATCTCTTCGGACAAAGATATCGTATAATTATGATAGAACTTCACGTACAGGTAAGTTCGTTTAATCATTAATTATACATTCAATCTTTGTCCGAAGAGATTAGCAATAGATTACTTGTAGATGTTGAGAATAATGTATTAAAATATCAATCTATAATTTTTATTAACCAAAATGTTTCAGAACAATCAAAGTAATTAGATATAAAGTGTTAATTAAACAGATCCATCAGAGAGTATGCTTTTAGCAAATGTATCACAATCATCATTTATATTTTTACTATAAAATCTATTAAAAGTATTAGAATTATTGCTCCAACCTGCAGTTTTTTTAATTAAATCAATACTGACACCCAACCTTTGTGCCCGAGAAGTTGCAGCATGTCTAGTGCTGTGGGCAGTGAAAAAAGATGTATTAATTCCACAGCTGGATAAGGTATCTTTGATCCACCTGCTGATTGTCTGTGGCGTAACAGATTTAAAAGGTTTTCTAACACCTATAAATAAAGTTATGTTATCACCACGCAGTGGTTGTGTCTTTTCAAGGTAACATTTTAAAGTAGCGACTGGACATATCTGGATTTGCTGAACACATGGTAAAATAAGGTTTGGTTGTAGTGCTCCTGGGCGTGATGTTTTTATTTGATCTGGAATTTTTATGCAGACTTTGTTAGGTAAAAACTCAATATTTTCAATGAGTATTTTCGATAAGGTTTGAACCCTATGGGCTGTGGAAAGAGCAACAAGTGTAGCTAATTTCTTTGTTAGCTTTTCTAGGTTCAGTTCTTCATTAGGGTACCATTTCGCTAATTGGTTAAAGACAACAGAAGTATTCCAAATGCTGTTATATTTTGGCAATGGTGGCCGTAAACGGTACACACCTTTGAAGAATCTTTTTACACGATCATCGCTTCCTATATCAGAACCATTAATCAGAGAGAGTGCAGACCTACAACTATTCAAAGATCCATACTGAGCACCAGATTCGAAAAGCTGTGTTAAAAAGTTAATCATCTTTGGTACCGATATTTCATACATGTCGAAACTATTTGTTTTACAATATAAAAACCATTTTTTAAGGTATGTATCGTACTGCTTCAATGAACTATCGTTAAGTGAGGCTAACATGATGTGCATGGAGGATGGAGGCACACATCGTCTTAATAGTGATGTCCTGATAATGTGCCGACAACCAGGGTAATCTTCTTGTGGATGTCTTTGTTGCTGGAATGGGAAATAATAAGATTTTTATGTGGTTCTAAAACCAGGGGCTGGCTAATTAAAAGATGAGTGAATAAGGGATACCAGGGTTGTGTAGGCCAGAATGGGACTATGACAATACCGGTGGCTTTATCGTTAATTATTTTACGAAGTACTTTTAATATTATGGCAAAGGGTGGAAAAGCATAAAAGAAAAAGTTTGACCACGGTATTGTGAAAGCGTCGATTTCAAATGCGTCTGGGTCTTTATGCCATGATATATACTTAAGACATTTAGTGTTAATGCGACTAGCGAAAATATCTATTTCGGGGTGACCAAAGTGCTTAACAACTTCTTGGAATACGTGAGGTGACAATTCCCACTCGATATCCGGATGTACGCGGCGTGATTCCTCGTCAGCAACGCTATTATCAGTGGAGCTTATATATGATGCGAAGACAGTAATATTACGAGTCTCGCACCACTTCCATAATTGCCGTGCAGCATCCGTTAGGTACGGGAATTGCACACCTCCCATTCGGTTAATGTAAGAGATAGCTGTCGTATTATCTATTCGTAAGAGAATTTGGCAATCATGGAAAGATTTAGCAAAAACTTTAAGACCGAAGAAAGCAGCTAAAATTTCTAAAAGATTTATGTGTTTTAGGCTTTCAGATACGGTCCATTTTCCACTAGCGCGCTCTTGACCACACGCTGCACCCCATCCCGTTGTTGAGGCATCGCTATATATCTCTAAACAATAGTAGTTTTGTTTGATTTTATTGTGCGAAGAGTTTATATTTCTTATCCACCAATCTATGTCCGGTAGTATAGAAGAAGAAATAGTCATAAACTTTGCATAATTATCATCGTCCTTTAAGTTTAGATATTTACACCGTTCCATCTCTTTTGTGTATAGCCAACCATATTCAATGGCTGGGCACGCGGACGTAAGCAACCCTACGAGGTGAGCAAAATCTCGAATTCTACAACGTTTAATTTCGCGAAACTTAAAAAGCTCAGATTTAATTTTTTCGATCTTTTCTTTAGGAAGACTAACAAACATTTTTTCAGAGTTTAGTATAAAACCTAGAAATTTACATATTGAAGAAGGTGTTTGGTTGCTTTTATTAACGTTGATAATAAAGCCTAAAGCTTGTAATAATCGTTTAGTATCTAAGTTATTCTTTAAATTTGAGTTATAGCTGTGAGATATTAGTAAAATATCGTCAAGGTAAATAGTAGATAAATAACCACACGATCTAAGTAAACCAATCACCGGCTTCATTATCTTGGTGAAGACGTATGGTGCAGTGTTTAACCCAAACGGTAACACATTGAATTCATATGTGTTAAGCTCATATTCAAATCTTAAAAATTTCTTGCAATCGTTATGAACACCTACTAAAAAATATGCGTCCTTTAAGTCTAAGGTACTCATAAAGCAATCTTTAGAAATCAGTTTTAAAGTGGTACGAAGATCCTCAAGTTTAAAATGCTTTGTATGAATGAACTTATTTAGTGACTTTAAATTAAGAATAAATCTCATCTGCCCATTAGGTTTTGGTACTAAAAATATCGGAGAGATAAATTGATCCGGAGAAGGTTGACATATGGAAATTGCACCTATGGATAAGAGGTTGCCGATGCATTCTTGAAAATGTACTCTTTCGGAGATTGAGTATGTTGGTTGAGTAGGCTTGCAGGTCTGAGTTACAATAGGGGTTGTGAATGGAATTTTATACCCTTCTATCCAAGACAGTGTAGTCTTGTCATTGGTTAACATCGCCCATTGATCATAGAAATAAGATAATCGCCCTGCGTACTTTACCTCATCTAGTGTCGTCTGCTTCTCGGAGCTGGACGCGACGATTGCTTCAAGAAGTTGTCTGGACGATTCTTGCGGACAGGCTCCTTGGTCCTCTGTGGCCTCTTCTGCCTGTGAGCAGGGGCTGGACCTCGCCAGTTTAAATTTTTATAAGTAGGCTTATTTGTTTTCTTATTATTTAAGTTTGGCCTAGGTGGAGCTACTTTCATTTCTTCACCTGATTTTGAAATTGCTCTTGCTGTTTTAAGGGTCTCAGCTAAGTCTTGGCTAAATAAAAACTTGTCAATTTTTGTTTCTGACAGTTGGTCTTTTAGCTCTTTCTTCAAATTGTACAAAACAAAGTTTCTTCGTATAACCGAGTCTGAGTATTGAACATCACAGAGTATCTTACTTGCGTCCATTAAAAGTTTAATCAACTCGGTATCTTTATGACCAAGAGCAACAGAAAACGCCTCGGCTATGCATGCGATTGCGGAGGATAGTTGTTTTTGTTTATGTTCGATGCCTTGGTCTCTTTTGAGGATATTTTCTGAGATGGCAGCCTTTACTTCTGGGTTGAGTGTAGGTGCGTTTATAAGAGTACAGTTCGCCGGAAGTAAATACCTTTCTAGTAGACTTTTACGCATCTCGTTTGGCAAGCCAGAGGTCACTAGATGCTGAAGTCGAATTGCCAGGTCAGACTGGATGTCTTTTCCATAGATGGTCTTCTGAGACGGATCGGCACCCATAATCTCAAGTACTTGTTGATCAAGTTCCGGAAGTAACGGCAAGGACCCGTCAACAGTTACCTCATTACAGGTCAACGGTTGTGGTTCCATCGTGGGAGGCCAGGGGTCAGTGGCGGCGCTCGTTGATGGCTGGGGCTCAGCGGCGACGCCTGTCAATGGTACCGGTTCGCAGTCAATTCGATGCACGTCTGGAATAGAGTTGTTTATGCAGTAAATTCCATAACGGCACATGTGTACCCGCCCACTAGGTTTATTTTACTTGTTATTATTAAAATTGTTTTATTAATAATATGTGGGAAGTAAATATATTTACAGAAGTTAGTATTTTCAATAAAGTGTAAACCCCTCAGGTTAACCGCATTACTGAATATGAATACTGTGAGGATATATCGTTTTAGTTAAGTGTTGACCCCAAAAGCCAACCGCAAAACTAAATAATAACGATCATAATTGAAAAAAGAAAATACCGGCATTCACTGTCACTACTCGTTTCAACAAAGTGTTAACCCCAGAAGTTAACCGCATTGTTGAATTGTAACGAGTATTTGTACATTCGTTTTAAGTAAAGTGTTTACCCCAAAAGTAAACCGCAGTACTTTCTTAAAAACGAGTATGATTTCAAAAGCTAACCTTCAAGGTATAACGGCTGCATAGGGCGCGAGGTATGCGTGGCACGCCGCCGGCGCTGTGTCGTCGACGAGCTGGACGTCGACGATCTAGATCTGCTGGAGCTGGAGTCCGAGCTTGATGACCTGGATGACGACGAAGAGGAGCTCGACGGAGAATTATCACGATGATGTTGTTTACGTTTTCGCACACGCACTAACTCCTTTTCGAGTTTTTTAATTCTCTTATTGAGGTGGTAATCACTCTCACTGTGTTTTCTTTTCCCCATATTGCATTGACAGTACGTATAAACTTGCAAAAGAATAAAATAGGGGAATAATAAAAAGGCGCGAAAACAATGTGCTGAGTGGCGAAGCACTGAAATGTGAATGAGGCCTACAAGACCGGGAACGAACGACGGGAACGGAACAGGTATTTTTTTTCTGGTTGATTACTCTCAAACAGTGCAGATGGCGACACCGACGTGTCTACTACAAGTAATCTATTGCTAATCTCTTCGGACAAAGATTGAATGTATAATTAAATATTGCTTCGTAAATTCTGTCGTAGGCTCCGCATTTACATATAAATTGGAGTTCGCTTTCAAACAACACTCCCAATTGTTTAGTAAAGCAAACTGTTACCCACGTTTAGATTTGTTTTGTTTGATTAGGTGTGTTCGTCTTGTGTTTAAAGTCTAGATAGATAGAGCAATCTACTTTTTAATAAGTACGTCATAATAAGGTATGAGAACAAACACAGATGTTTGTAGCTATTTAAATAGATAGCGCAAACACGGGTTCTGCAACGTCACAGTGTTCTGTGAGTGAAAGGAAGGCCGCCCTCACAGCGCTACTGTAATTAAGTTTCGCTAATAAATCTAGATTAATTGCTGCGAAAGGTTACCTACATAAAGGTGTTATGGCTGTGTGCGTGAGGGGTGCTCACTGGCGTGGCCAGTCGGAAACTACTTGTAAAGGATAAGTGAAATATACCGTGAATCGTTATAATTTTGTACGGAAACGATTATTGGTTTTGGCTATTTGAAATAGGCGTAAATTACGGGGCATTTATTTTGTATGTTCGGACCAAACGCTTCGTTACGAAGAAAATAAATATTTTTAAAAGTAGCTAAAAAATAATAATTTTAATTTTGCCCATAGATAACTAAAATCTAAAATCTTCCTTAATTTTAGACATAAAAACTTCTGAGGATAATTATAATATAATTATATTTAACCTATATAAAAACTTAATATTCAAATATGAAACAGTATTTATTTTTTTAGATTTGTGTTAACCTATTTAAATACATATTACTTACCTAACAAAAAAAATACAATAAGTATAGGTACTTATGCTTTGAAAATGTTAGTTTTAGCTATAGTTATTTTGAATCAAGGTCCTTCCAATTGTTATTTTGCTCTGGAATAATTATCATTTTGACCCAGTCAAAGGCTTCCCATAGACTCACTTATATAGCTATCAATATATAAATTATTCATGAAGTTTACTGCATACAAGAAGTACCTTGGGAGCTATTAATAGTTACCAAGACTGCATAATATCACGCCTGTTATGATCGAGACTTGGCTTTGATTGCTGCTTCCTTGTCAATTGCTCCTCAGAATCTGCAGATACTAAGTACAGATACACCACGACACCTTGGCCGAGGATTTTCTAAGGTTGAGAGAAAGATTTAATGGAGCGTGATAATATTTGATATGTGTGGTTGAATGTGCCGCTTCTGAGGGCTCTTTAAGGCATAGATGATTTAATAATTGTTAGGAAGGTTATTGCATACTAAGGGCTGATTTTCCAACTGTCAGATAAATGCCATCAGACTAAAAAGAAGTATGTTTTCATTGTCACTCTGGCTATTGAAACCAGCCAGAAAAGTAAAATATATATGATTTGGTATTAAAATATAAAATATACTAAGAAACTTTTATCAAGTGACTTATTTAACAGTTCAGCGACTTCAGTTATATTTTCATTCACAATTTTATTCCTAACTAAATGAAATAAATAACCTAAACTGAAGTTTTTTTACTTTTAAACCATAGATTTGAATGTATTTAGGAAATTAAAAAAATCTCTCAAGCCATGTTTTGGTGGTGGAGCTGCACATACGTTATTAATGACGGTTTCCGACACAATAACGATCGAATCCAAACAATATTCATAGTGCGGAGGGTAGTTATAGATCCCTCATGAATGTCAACTATCATTCCTCCATTAAAGATAAAGTGAAGATAAATCGTTGTGTAGCTCTGAAAACTTTTTAATATACCTAATCTTACTGCAGTTTCAAACATTTAAATAGTTTCGAGTTTTTTATTCTTATATTACAGTCCACAAAAATTAAGTTAGGTACTATATAAAAAACTAACATAAAATACAAAACCAGGGATTTTTCTCAATGCATTAATAAAACCTATTTTTTAATGAGAATATTCGAAATCGTCTTCCAAAACTTGTCTTCATAATTAATAATCGTTTTTTTAACTATAAAGAATATTTGTTAAAGTATAAAATAGGATCAAAAGAATTTTTAGGTCTTTAAAAAAAGAGTTTGTAATCAATTAATAAATAAGTCATAAATATTTTATTAGTGATACTTTTAAAACAAGTCTACTCTATTTTATCTCTATAATCTACTGAAATTTTACCCATTTAACAAAATCGACTGCGACTTATAAAAGATATTTTACAGGATTAAGCCTAACCAGTCGCTATTCTTTAACATCACTTTATCTACCTTTACAGGTATTCCTACTTGTGAAGATTTATGTAGGTACTATGAAAAGACATAAATTGAATAGCGTAAGTAACTATATCAATAAACGGGGTGAAATTTATGAACAGTTCTGAAGTGAAAAGAACCACAATTAAATTTTATAGCCACCTAGTTTTGTTGAAAATAAATACCCCTAAACTTAAAAATAACTCAATCTGCCTTGAAGGGTTTTTAATTGCTAACCTTTTGCGGTCAGCTTGGACAAAATTAACTTAGTATCTAGGGTATTTTTAGACTTTTCCCAGCGGCCACATTTTACCCTGTAGAGTTAAACTGAAATTGAATTTCCGTAGAAGACAGGTTCTATACTAAAGTCCGGTTTACTTAACTCTGGTTTACGAGACTTTTACGTCCCTACTTTTAGTAAACTCGCACCTACTAGGATTTAATGCCTAACATAACTTTAAAATAAATTGCTCGGAGATCTGTTTACGGTTTGTACTAACACAGACTTAAGATCGAAGTAAATAGAGAGGTCATTTTAGACCTAACTTAGAAAACATAAAAATTTACACTTAACAGGAATATAGCCAAAATGTCTGTCATAACTTGTATCTACATATTAATTATAAAAATTAATATGTAGATACAAGTTATTTGACATCAATTTACTTATATTTAAGCAATTAATATATTTGACTCTAAGTTAGACTCTGAAGACTGTATGTAGATGATTAGTCTCGGTGCTTGTTTTTTTGCACCAATAAAAATGAACACAGTGCAAAGTACTTAGCCGGTAGAAAAAGGAAGGAGTATCAACACAGTGAAGCTTTCCACAAAACCCTACCACCAGCAATTGTTTTTGAGCATACCTGCCATAGGGTTTTCTATATACTGTGCACAGGAATACCCTAAAGTGTTTTCCTACACATCATATCAAGGACCTGTCATGACCATCTACTTGTTCCCCAGTATCTGCGTGACGGTGGTGGTGCTGAACGTGCACTTCCGGTCGCCGCAGACGCACCGCATGGCGCCGTGGGTGAAGCGCGTGTTCATCCACATCCTGCCGCGCCTGCTGTTCATGAAGCGGCCGCAGTACAAGTTCGACACTACCAGGTGAATACAGATCATGACGGCGATGCTAATGATAGAATACTCGTCAATGCCCATACGATTCCTCAACTAATTATAAAAATAATGCTTGTCAATACAAGAAGAAACAGAACGGATGGAGGACAATAAAGTGTGCTTGTTTCTTAGCAAGGTAAAGTACGCAAGAAAGAAAAAGTGTTGTCTTTGACTGCACTGTCAAATGTAGGTAAGTACGTAAATGGTTATCGATAAGTAAAACACAAGACAATTCAAAAAATATTAAATTTTTAACATAGGCTTGTTTGTTATTCTGAAGGTTTTAAACTCCCCAGTTAGACTCATGTTAAATCAAAATTAGCCATGTCTAATTGACTAGATTCTCTACTAGTCCATTTCATGGTGCCTGCTTTGCAAACTTACGTTTAGTTTATGATCACACAGTTATTGTTGATATTTCCTTTTTACGTACTTTATTTTGAATACAAAACAATAAGGTCACAGAGAAAAATACTTGCTTAACAAATTTTAGGGGTTCATTATTCAACGTTGTTAATTATTCCATACAAGTTTAATTACTCGCTAATACTCCCCCAGCGTTCAGTTAGAAGGCAATTACCTTTAATCTGATCTCTATCGTAACACATGAGACGTAATTTAATTATCCATGTTAATCTCACTTCCGATGAAATTCTGACTTCCTGCGGAAATTATTAACTTCGATCGTAGAAAAGTTATTAAACTTTCTAAAGTCTAAAATTAATAACATTTTAACGAGTAGGTATACTTCTAAGTAAATGACAAATGAAGTATAGTCAATAAAATTGCAATAAGTATAATAATTAATTCAGAATTCATAAATATACATTAACTAGTGGCCGCCCGCAACTCCGTTCGCATGGAAGTCGGTTTCCCGTGGGAATGAGAAGTTTTCCCGCGGTAAAAAGTACCCTATGTCCTTTCCCAAGTTCAGTTCTTTCTTCATACCAAATTTCATCAAAATCGGTTCAGTGGTTTAGGCGTGAAAGCGTAACAGACAGACAGACAGACAGAGTTACTTTCACATTTATAATATTAGTAGGGATTACCAACTTGCGGATTATTTCCATGAAACATTTAGTGGCAGCAATCAAGTTGAACCAACTACATAATACAAAATGAACGCATTAAATCTTACTAGCATTAATATTTTATTCGAGTCGTTCGATTAATATATAAGTGTATACTTAGCTATTTAGTCGGTTATAAATCTTGAGTGTCTTAAGTGTAAATTAATTATAAGTTCGGCAAAGTCGCATTTAGCGGTGGAGCTGTGCGCTTATTTAGCGCCTTCGACCGACCAGTTTAATATTAATAGGTATCTCGCAAAAGAGACGCGAATAAATCGTCAGAGTTCGCGCAATTTTGTCAAATGCAGTAGCCCGCAATGCTGTGGAAACGTAGCAATGCAGGGTATTTGTGACCGTCATGGGGTGACACTGATACCTTTTGCTTCCAAAGCTTATATCAGCTTAATCGGCACACAATTCACTCCCCGTCCGTACCGCCCCAACAAAATCTGCACAGTTTCCCCAACTTCCAATACCTACTAAAGGAAACAGAACAATTTCACGAATTAACATATCTTTGGAAAACTGTTGGGGAATTAATCCGCAACGGGTGTTTTGTTTTGTCCTGGGATCACATTTTATTGTCACGGAGATAATAGCTTTTGTTTCTTGAATAAATCTCAGGGGCAATCTGTTTCGAAGTGCCAATCTGCTCTAGCTCTGCAGAGTATTAGAAAGTTTTGATTGACATCTTGTCTTCCTTTAAAACATTTACAAACTTTTCTGTATGATGCACTTAAAAATATATAGGGGGAGGTCCCCGAGAATCGGACACTTAAGGAATAACAGAAATAAAAAAAAATGCACAACAGTCTAATTTATTTATTTCACTTTGAGAAGTTTTTAATTATATGCCTAATCAACACAGATAAATCGCCAGTCTTAAATAATACTTTAAATGTAGTAAATATTGAGTTAACATAGCAAAAACAAGGTTTCGAAAAAGGTCCCCAAATGACGGACAGCCAATTTTTCAATCATTTTTAAGCTCAAAAATTATTTTAATGAATGTCAAAACAAATCAACTGTTAATAAAGAAAACTAATCTTAATTTTAATAAACTTTGGTCATAATCAGGAACGTTTTTTATAGAATCACAGACCTTTAATTGTACAACCTGCAAAAATCACAACTGAGCCCTCTTCCACATCAATAGATAACTTTTTTGTAAAATTTTATCTTTGGGGGTATTCTGAGGATCTCGGTTTGGGTTTACCCATGTTAAAACTTAAAAATAAAACACAAAAATAATAATAACAACAAAAACACTAGTCCGGTACTAGGGAACTTTGAGAGTGTCCGAACTTAGGGACCCTCAGGTTTGTACAAGAAAATTCTCATTTAAATTGTGTGTTCAAGAATGATGAAAAAGCTATGAATAAAACAAAAGCAATAAAAATTAAAAATACTGGATATCATCCCACAGTTTAAATACTATTTACAGACCCCGAAAAATTACTTGACACAAAATTTATACTAATCACAAAATTTGGACAACGCTTCCCGACGAACGAGTCAGCACTGACTATAGGCTCTCCTCCTCGGAACTTCACTTGGAAGAACCTATCTAACCGCAGCAAAAGCAACAAATTGGCGCGCTTTTTCGTTCTGATTTTAATTATGTCCGGCTTTAGGACCCGTCCGGGCTTATGGGACTTCCCCCTATTTATGAGACGTTCTAAGCAGAGGTCGTTTTTAGCTGATTATTTACTTATACACCTTTAAGAGTATATGGTAAAATAGTAATCGAAGCCTCATTCAGTATCTTTCTCTAGTCTGTATATCTAATATCAGTAAGATTCTGTTAACAAGCTTCAGGTATATATTTATAAAAATATGTCGATATATAGGTATCTTCATACCTACTATGTTCAGCATCTGGTCAAGCCGCAAGCCGGTCAGCTATTTCTGCTTCCAGACAGTTTGGTGTGCGCAAATATGTTACCAGACTGTCAGGAATTAAATGAGAAGATGTAGGTTCCAACGTAGTGAATTTCTGTATTTTTCTATATTTGTATTTGACTTGTTTTCTGGTCTCGATCATGGCTAGTGACTGCGTCGTGTCGCATGATCTTCCCGTGGTAAAAAGTAAATATTGTGTAATAACATCTAGGTACCTACTTTATGGAAATTAAATTCTCTTCGTGTTTAATTTAGGTATAAGCATCTAATTTTTAGACAAAAATAATATTTTTAGTTATTTAAATACTTATTAGGTACCTAAAAACAAAGAGATAATATTTTTGCAAGTAATCATTTTGTGTTTTGAAGAGGCAAATCTCCCGTGATATTTCTTACTAACATTCCGCTCTGCGGTTTCACCCGTAGCTAAATGGCTTTTCCCGTGGGAATGAGGATTTTTCCCGCAGTAAAATTATCCTATTTTCTTCCCTGGGTGTCGAACTATCTCTATTCTAAAATCAAGACCATCGATTGAGCCGTTTTTACGGGAAGCGAACCCACAGACAGACGGACAGACAGACATTTTCACATTTATATTATTATAGTATGGATAGACCTACAACCTATATATCTATATTTTAAGTGAAAGCCTTTTTTTACACCTTGTGTCCCAAAAAGCCAAATTTCTTACGTAACCCTATTTTTCCAAAATAAAATATAGCCCACGTAACTCGTGGATAATGTAGCTTCGAAGGTTGAAAGAATTTTTAAAATCGGTCCAGTAGTTTTTGAGCCTATTCATTACAACCAAACACACAAAGTTTTCCTCTTTATAATATTAGTGTAGATTATCATGTCAATTACCAACCGTAAAAACAAAGCTTATTTAATATCTACCAAACACCGTCCATAAAAGAGATACTTAGGTATTCAATCCGACAACTGCATTAAAGTTCGAGTCCGGTAGCAATATAAGCTCCACTTGTCTAATTCCATTGGCAGCGCTTCGCTGATCAAACGAGGAATTGACAAGTTTGCGGAAAGTTTTACAGCGGAGTTAGCCCGGGCCATGGCTACATTGTATTGATAGAACAGAACCAACAAACAAACTATTCCTGCAGTTGATAGCCGCAAAGTTTCACACAGTCGGCTTCGTCATAATTTTGACGAATTTCCAATTGTTCGGGGTTAACAAAACAAATAATACGGTGAGTTTCAAAATTAACTGGTTATTGGTACGCATGTTAAACATGACTTTAGTGTGATGATTAATCAAATTTGATTTGAAATTGAATAATAATTGGACAGAAATACAGCTTTGTGCCTCAATTATACGCATTGTTTCTAATTGATTCGATCTTAGTATTTTTGCTATTAGGTGTTGGAACGTGATGTAAATTAAGTTGGAACATAGAATATTAAGTACCAACGTACCAAAGTAGTTTTAAGTTTTACACCTAGTAGTATCTTTTCACTAAGGATAGTTTTTATGAACTTTTTTAGTAAGAACAAAGTTTTACAGCCAAAGAATTTCAATTTATTTAGTTCTATGTCTAAAGGATATCTACTTTTCAAACTCAAATTGGTTTTCCCTTGTCACCGTAATCTTTCAACCTTCTGCCTACGACATACGTTACAAATTCGCGCGACATGTCCATAATTGTGTCTCAGTCGCTGACTGTACACTTGAAAAGAAGACGGTCTGAATAATCTGAAATTGTCTATTGTCCTGCGCCGGATATGATCTGGGCCCTCGTATCCCTTTTATGGTTCTTGTGAAAGAGGCTGTTGTCAGTTACAATGGAGATAGAGTTAATGTCCCGATGGGCACGGCCACACTGTAAATTGTTACGAGCCCACGTACGCCAGCCCCCGAAATGTAAACTACTCAACGGAATGGAAGGATTTGGAAAATGTCGCCCGCTGTTCTCCAGTTTGGCACGGAATACGTGATAGATGTTGGTAACAATGTATGAAGCTACACTATACGCGACTTTTGTTGAATAATTCCTAATACATCCGGATAAACTTTAAAAGGGAAAATGTTTGTCAGTAACAAAACTCTGTTTAACTTTAGACAAATATTTTTATAATCCTTTCAAACTTTAGATGAGGTATTTATAATTATGTTCTTTACAAATAATGTACTTGTTTGTTACTTTGTCTCGTGAACGTTGATGACAGTTGATCACCAATAAAGTCTTTATTCGGATATCGACCTGTTCCATGTTTTTTTGGGATAAAAGCTCCAGTGACATGACAATTTCCGGGTCGGCTACTTCCCTAATAGTAAGGTCTATAAACGTAAATAAAGGCTTTATTCGTTTAATCTTAGGGGAAGAGTATATATGAATTGGCTGATGCTATTGCATTAGTTGATACTTGCGTGATAGACGAAATATGACACTCTTGATTCCGAGTTTTGAATTTGGTGTACTCAGGCATTTTTTTTTGTAACGAATTTGTTAAATAAATATTAAAGTAAATAAATGTATACCTATGGTTGATTTTTAGCGTAAAAGTTTTTTTTAGCGTAATAGTGTTTTGACTCGTATAAGTTTATTAGAAACTAGCTTTTGCCCGCGGCTTCGCACGCGTTAAATTTGGAGTAAAGCCCCTTTTCCCATATATGCTTTTATATATGTATATATCGAAGGCGGCTGGAATACCTTCGACATCAGAGCATGACCAACAATCATGACTCTACTTCACACGCAAACCAAAATTTGAACCAATTCTGTAAACTATTGTTTTTACTACTCGTTAAACATCAAATTATCAAAACACAGTTAAATCGCAATATTACAATCAGTAGAGATCATGTACCATCGATAAAGGCCATCGCCTTATCACAACATCAAATCATTGAAACACGTCACGACACGAGTGAACACCTCTCTATCTCCACGGCCTCAGCCGACCAGCAACATCACCATTGCTCTCACATACGCAATCCACCACGAGGATCGCCCGTGTTCGTCCTCAGACAACACACGACTCGGTCTCCAGTGGAGACTCCAGTGGCTCTCCAGTGGCTCTGGCGGAGGTCGGGGTCTGTGGAGACTCTCCACAGACCCCGACCTCCGCCAGAGCTACACGCGCATCGCGCACCCACGGTCTACAAGGGAAATACCTACTTGATTTCCAGAGAGATACCGATTTCTAACGGGCTACGACTACGTTCCTCTGGTGCGGTCGAACACAATACGGCAGATAGAGCTCTCACTTGCGTTTCCACAAAAACAATTCAACTCCGTCAATAACATTATCAATTTCATCTGGTACGTGACCTACTAGCAATTTACCTAATCAATCAGGAGCGTATTTTAATGTTCTATTTGAACTCAGTGTTTTTAAAATGTTACGATCCACGCTAAAATCTCGGTCTCTTAAAAAGCATCTTTAAATATCATGTAATGCAATTGTCAATGATTATTTTCGCTTAATATCATTACGTTGCTACGTAAACAAACAATTAAGTTAGATTACATAAGATTGAGTGTCGATCGTCACACAACATTAAGTTGATTAGTGCTGAATACGCGTGTTTGAACAAAAGGTAACAGTCATAGCAACAACCTTGTCAAATAGTTTATTACCAACAAATTAAGCGTCTAAACTTTACTGAACCAACGAGCATTCAGCACCACAATCATAAGAGAAACAATACGGATCACCTTGTGTGCAAGACAACCCGTGACAGGGTCCACGATGCATAAGTTGACCCGCAGCTCAGTGCGCGCGGCTTGCCTCACATGTAACAATGCAGCGCCCTCGCTGTATGCTGCTGCATCGCTGGGTTTGGTTCTCATGTCGGCGCAGCTCGTCATCGCGGCGCAACCCTTGGTTTAATTGCAAACGACAGACGCTTCGGGTATAGCTATTTTTCTGAAACAAATTATATCACACAGCATCACATAGTTCGGCAAATTTAGCTCGTAATGAAAACAGAAACTCTCACTGGGTATCGTGACGCAGTATCTCAATTGGCGCACACTATTGACTCCACTGACGCCACTGATATTCTCTTGGTTGCGCTGACTCTACGCGCAACCAAGAGAATATCAACCAGTGGCGTCAGACTTGTGTCATACCCAAAACATAGCATTTGTGTTTTTTTTTTTTTTGTTTGTTTTGTTGGATTGTATTATTTGTATGGTTTACTAGGTTTATTGCATTTAAGATGTATATGGGTAGTTCTTGCTCTTGCCCTTATTCCTCCCTTTAAAATGTTACTTGTAAGCCAATCGCAGATACAGTTTTACTGCTATTTTGTTCTTTATAGATCCTTCCTTCCTTTTAAAATGTTTAGTGAAATCGTAAATCATAAACTTGCAATTTTCAACTGACGTTTCTTTGTCACAGGATCCGTCGCTATGCAGATTTTTAAGGCAAAACTGGTTATAGAGATGACTTGCTAGTTCTTTGGTAGAAATTAATCTGCTTGTGATCAAAACTTTAATTCTCAGTTTATGACATTCCTTGGTATGCAATCCTTAACGACCAAGTTGATGCTATTTTCTTCTTTAATTTTTATCTTGACAACATGTTCACTACCACATAAATAATTTTCTCAAAACACAATTTATAGTTGCGCATCATGATCTCGCGTCCATGTCCTTCTTTCCAGGGTTGCAATCAGGTAGCCCCCTTTGTTTTTCGGTACATCTGCGTGCGCATGTCTTCATTTTGTTTTTCAAACAATGCATAGCAACGGTCAATTTCTCTATCTTTTTCTTCTTCTTCATTTTGAACTAACACTGATCCCACTTCTGATATCGAAGGCGGCTGGAATACCTTCGACATCAGAGCCGTCTTCTATGGCCAACTATAAGTTGAGTTGTGGGCGTACGTGGGTAGTTAGTTTCAATGAAAGAAGTTATTCTGTTTCAGCACTGTAATTATCTTCTCTTGATAGCAATCAGTAGGTCATTTGATCAATTCACAGGAAGGCACCAAATTCCAAGACACCAAGAATTACACCCGTTCGTCGCTAAGACTTGAGATCATCTCCATCACCCTGACGGCTGCTCCCTCGATGTCACATAGACTTTGTCAAGCACCATATTTGGTACTGGCAATCCGCACTCTTCTTATATCAACCATAAGCATAGTCGATCTCCGACATATATATAAACATGCCTTTTGAATCACTCTATCTTTTAAAAAAACCGTATCAAAATCCGTTACGTAGATTTAAAGATTTAAGAATACATAGGGATAGACTGAGAAAGCGACATTGTTTTATACTATGTAGTGATGTCATATTTTTAACGTTTTAACTTATTTTCTTGGCACAAGATATTGAAGTGTTATTCACGTAGATATTACGTAAAATGGTCCATTGAAATGAAGTTACTTCGAGCCAGAATCGATACGTCGCGGTACGGGCGGTTGAACTTTCTCTTTCATTCCGAAATAGAACTTAAAATTTCGAAAAGTGGATGTTGTTGAGCGGGAAATTTCTTTGGCAAAGAATTTTTATAACGCTTGGAAATGTTACGAATATACGAATGCAATATTATGTCATGTTTTTACAACTTACTCGTCTATAGATTTACTGAACTACTAATCAGTTTTGATATGACATTTGTAAAGCCTTATTATAGCTTTCATACCGAATTTTCAATATGTCGCTCACAGAATTCTATCCAATTTAGCAAATCCCTTTATCCGCGGCGACGGCCGTTGAAGCTAATATATTTAGAATATCTAAAGCTTCGGTGATATGTGCTTTGAAATTAATATAAACTGAAGGATAGCTTACTGTAGTTGTTTTCCCCAGTAGGTACAACTACCGGGAACCAGGGCCGGATCTAGGGGGGGGCAAGCCGGGGCCCATGCCCCGGGCGGCAAGCTCAGGGGGCGGCCAAATTCATTATTTACAAAAAAATAACATAATAATACCTACTTAACTTTGACCACAGAATAAATAAAAGTTCAATTACAGAACTTTCACTCTTATTTTACTGTGGCCATATCAACTAGACCGATACTCAGGGACAGCACATGGAACATGTGACGTACTATTCGTGTGGCGCCTCTTTAGGCGTATTTCAAAATGCGCACCCGTTCGCGCGCAGGAACGGAAATTATGACAAGGTCATAGATTAATTTGCTGAACAAAAAGCTCGAAAAGTAAATTTTAATTCATAATAATTGCAATTGAATACACCAATTTTATTTTTATTTTTACTTTTAACTTTTTATTTTTAATCCTATCCTGTGCTGTGTAAAATATACAGGGTGTTTGTTGGGTGAGTGCTAGTAACTATTTACTTCCACTTATTATATTGCATTTTGGTTCACGTTTAAAAATTTACAACATTTTTAAGATTTGCCTAAGAAAATCCCCAATTTTTTCATGAAAAGTCAAATATTTTTATATTTACTGTCTGACCAAACAAAAATAATTTTAATTTAAAGTCCAATACTATCTTGTTCAGATGTAATCATAAATTTATACCAATCATCTCACAAAAAGTTACAGTGGGTTCATAAACTACGTTGAACCAGTGGGGGTTTTTTTTTTATCTCAACGAGGGACGGAGTAAAAGGAACTCCTAGATTCAGTCTCCGTGAACCGGTTCTACATGACTTGCAGCTGGTAAAATGAGATTTGCTAGCATGCGTAAAAATCACGCTACCGTTGGTCATGACTGGCTGATACGCTTATTTTCAAGCAACATCTTACTCCAACTGTAGAAAAGTGTAGGTCACCTAAAATCTACGCGGACCGAAGTCAAACGTGTGAGATAGCAGGAGTCCTTAATTCGAGGCAGGAAAGTGAAGGGAGAGTCAAATGAGATAGCATAATGGAGAATGTTACTAGGTATGCCAAATCGCTTGAAATTTTGTCTCGGTAAAGACTGTATGCATAAAATACACTAGTTTTTGTTGTAATCAAAAATACCCAGTAGTTTTCATTTTATAGGCATTCAAAGTTTCGAAAAATATCGAGTCCCGCTAACAGTCACGTGACCGCTTGTGACGTATAACAACAACGCGCCAGCGGTGGCGCATATAGCTGCGCAGTATTTTTTTTTTTTTTTTATTTATTTAACATTTAATGTATTATTTTTTTGTGTTTTCGGTCGCGTATTAGTAAATATAAATATTATTCGTTATTATACGTTAATAGTTAATATTATTCTATTAATAAATTGGATATAGGATTCGAAAAAAGGTAATCGTGTAATCTATCTAAAATAGATAAATTAATGACTGCGCATTATTTATCAAGAAATAGTGATTTTGTTGCCGCCGAAATGATTGATATGTTCCAAACTGTTTTATCAAAACAAAATAACCAATATAATAAAAATACTAATGGAAGAATGCAAGTCCAATAGTAGAAGTAGGTACCTACCTACCTATCATTATTTTTTTTACGTTAAAGACAACAAATCATGTATCATAGTTTTGTAGCTATAGGTAGGTACGTCCTTCTTATATTATAAATGTGAAAGTTTGTGAGTATGGGTGTATGAATATTTGTTACTCTTACACGTTAAAACTACTCCCCCCCAAGTCAAGTGGCAAGTGATATTTGCGATAGCGAGTGAATAGAAAAAATATGTATGAAACTGTCATGGTATTTTTTACCGCGGGAAAACTTCTCATTCCCACGGAAACCGACTTCTACGCGAACGGAGTCACGGGCGGCCACTAGTATGTATACAAAGATACCGCTCTTCTAAGTAAATTTAAATAAATACATGCATTGATTTAGTACTAACTAGCTTTAGTTAGCAGCTTCGCCCGCGTTTCCCTCGGGAACTGTACATTTTCCCAGGATTAAAAGAAGCCTATGGATTATTTCAGTCTTCGTCCAGATCCGTTCAGTACTTTTTGTGTGAAAGATAACAAACAGAAACACAATCTTCCGCGTTTATTATATTACTAGGAAGTAGGATACCTATACGATCTAGATGTAGTTGAACGTTACAGATGCACTTTACCTTTACTATTTTATTTAAGTAATTTAATTTATTTTTTATTGCAAATGTAGATGATATGAACTAAACCTTTTTTTATTTATTTGTATTTTTACTAACAAATTGTTTAATGGTATTGGTTATGTTCAAGTTAAAAGATTTGGTGATGTATGTATGTATCCTTTGGAACTGTAAAAAACAACTTTTCCGGCGAATTGATAGTTGTATTTTTACATTTAGGCACAACACATGATTTCCTAGCAGTTGGATTAGACATTTTTAAAAGTATTTAGGTTTAATTTAGACGACAAGTGGGCGCGACCGCGAGCGTACTGAGTGAGCCAGACCGAGCGAGTTGTGGTATGACGTCACACCGCCACCGGCAGCCCGCGTCGTGCGGTAGCAACTTATTTTACTTATAAATCGGAAACTAATTGACGCATCGAAATAATTCTTTCACCAGTATCTTTTTTTTTTGACAGAGAATATGAAGAGATAATAATCAAAATTTGTTTACATTCTCCATTGTTTAAGATTTGTTAGAATGAGACAGACGTTTTTATCTACATAGGTAGTTACGGATTCGTACCTTCTTATCAGCCGTATTTGAGGACTAACTTACTATTTTTGTCGAGATTTCTAATTATTAATGTTACATTTGTAGCATATCAATATAAAGTGTAGGTATTAACTGAAGAAGTTTTTAAAAGCAAATTAAATTTTCAACTCGTGTTTTTTTATTTTCTTTCATAGCAAAGTTGACATTACATTTTTTTCCCACTGGTTCAACGAAGTTTGTGAATCCACTGTAACCTTTTGTGAGATGATTGGTATAAATTTATGATTGCATCGAAATAAGACAGTATTAGGCTCTCAATTAAAATTATTTTCGTTTGGTCCAAGAGTAAATTAAAAAAAATTGACTTTTCATGAAAAAACCGGGGTTTTCCATAGGAAAATTTTAAAGTATTGTAAATTATTTAACTTGAATCAAAATGCAAATTAATAAGAAGAAGTAAATAGCTAATAGCCTCGCCTATACAACATTTTCTTTTGGCTACTCACCCAGCAAACACCCTGTATATCTTACGCGTTCATATCTATACATCTGTAAATGAACAGGCATAGCACGGAAAGAACAGCAAATGATGCATTATTTCCGGAAGGGCTATTTGTTAGTGGACATCTGATAACTGAAATTATAAAGATGATAAAGGTAAAAATAAATATTAGTGGTTGGGGGCGGCATTTTCAGATTTTGCCCCGCCTAAAAAAAATTGAAGATCCGGGGCTGCCGGGAACTTTCTTCCCAATAGTCTTACCTACTAGTAAGACCTCTGGGAACTTTTGTTCCCAGTAGTTTTACCAGTAAAACAAATGTCTTAATTAGCCCTACTCTCATGTAGACCTACATTTTATAGACATTAAACCTACATAGTGAACTTGAATGAATGGCCTAAGATAAAACATAAATATGGTGCAGTGAGAGTAAATAATTTACAGAACTCGGACTACGTAATTATTATTATTTTTTCAAATGCATATTGCAGCCATAGTTTTCCTACTCTATTTTAGCAAGGATCTTGCCCTGGCAAATCTTATCTTTAAAATCCTATCCATTATTATATTACAAAGTAATAGTCTAAAATAGTCAATTCAACAAAACATACAGGGCGTCCCAAGACTACGGGACATCAAGGGAAAGTACCTACCTTAAATATCGTAGATAGGATATTTTGCTGGAAGAAGACTTTATTTTATTTTTTAAACTTAGTAATTCTGCAGTTATTAACTCCTGTTGTACCCCAGATCGCGCTACACGACATGCGGCGTGGTAGTCCGCTGCGGGGGCACCGCGCGGCCACTGTACCCGTACCGGCTCGCCACGGCCGAGGAGGACTGCTGCGGGGGGGGGCACTGGCCCCCGGCAGCCCCCCCGCGGCCGCTCACCAGGACCCCGAGTAAAGAAGATTTAACGCACACCACGTACTTAAACTCGGGGTAAGATGATTTGAGTTTTTATGTCGCCGATACACTGCGAGAAGTTATGCAAGCCTGCCCGAATGTGATCACTCATCCTGAATGCATTAACCACTTTCAATGGACTGGCCATTATGAGAGTGCCCATTGCTTTCAGCAAAATATAGAAGGTACAAGTAAACTGATGTAGCTATAGCTACCGGAAAATAAATAATTATGTCACTGTTTGGGAATCAACACAACACGTAAATATGTAGGTAGCTTTTTTTTTCTTAAAAAACAAATTAGGGTTTCCTTCAGGCTAATTGAGTTTATGCTTAATTACCTTATTACTAAAGTGCTAATAAACATTGACCAAGACCCATTGGTCATTGTATCTAATTAATTAATCGAATATCCCGTTTGTGGCTGGCGATAGTTAAATGTTGCCCGTCAAAGCGGCCGGTGTCGTGTCAAGTTATCGGCGAAGGAAAATCAATTATCCAACACCACAATCTGATCTACACTGACATAGCTTTTGTGAATTGAATTATGTGTAAGAGAAAGGGATAATTATAACGTATTCAATCAATTTAGTTTACAAACCAACCTGACTGACGACAGCATTAACGTAACGAGTAGTATTTCCCTGGACAGGATGGGTGAAAGCAATAGGTTCGGGGGTAGCTGCCTAGTCCACGGGTCGAGTGACGGAGGGGCGCTGGCGTCGGGGGCCGGGCTGTCCCCCGGCGAGGACGAGCCCCTCAGCCCCGTCCCCGACCCCCCGCAAGGGTTCAGCCACTCCTCCTGTCCACCAGAAATGCACAAGACTTGCTTCTGCGTCCGCTTCATTGCAGAACACACCAGGATGATAGAAGAATCAACTAAAGTAAGTAAACAACTAGTGTTACACAATGTTACAAGGCTACAGTTACACAATTTGACCAACTTTCAGCTACAATAGTCACAAACACAGCATTGCAGACGTAGCCGGATATTTGCTGACATAAAAGTTTGGAAGTAAGCTGCGACAAATATGAAACTTCCAACAAAGTTCGCTACAGTCGATGTCACGGTGGCAGAAAGCCCTCCAACTTTGTACTTTCGTGGAATAGACAACGCCGCACATTTCTAGAACTAATTCGTTTAAAATAGACACTGTTTTTAAATATATGTAGTGTAGGGTGGGATAAAATTGCGCACTGGGCTCATCTGGACAACGAAGAGACGATTGGGATGAACTTCAGTAGTAATTTGTTTAGTATTCGAACCGGTTTTAGCTCCCAAAAAAAGTATATAGTTAAAGTAATTATGTCAGTTTGATACTAAAATAATGAGGATAAATAAGTAAACCAAAGATCTTCGAAAATATTGGTATTTTGAAATTTATAAGCCTCCAATTTCAAAGTGCGCAATCTTATACCACCCTACCCTACGTTGTAGCAGACTAGTTGCATGCAGTCTTTAGTTTGGGTTAAACCTAAATGCAAGTTAATGATAAGAATAATAATTCAAATATGATAACTTTTCTTATCTTGTCCCATGAGATATAATTTTATTAAATCGTTAAGGTAAAAATACGTGCTGGATGTAATAGGAAATATTAATGTTAGTCTTCCTCTCATTTAAACTTGCTGGTAAAGACTTCAGCAAGTTATAATTTCTTTTGATAAGGGAAACGTTTCCGATAACTTCGTCAGTACAGTCACAAATGTACCTACCCACCTATAGGTAGCCAAGCTAGTGCTTTCAGATCCTAGTAAACAAGATTATAATATTCATCCAGATTAAAATCAAAGTGAGGTGTCCGCACAACGCAATCAGCTAAAAGTGCATCCCATTTAATTGTTTTAAAATAGTACCTGCGTACCTGGATATCGGAATTTCATAATTGAATTACACGACATCGAATATTGTTTACGAAATGCCACCGTATTTAAATGAGTAGTTTTGAGTCCTCGCTTGTATTTTAAAACATAGGAAATAATACAATTGAATACATATATAACAAAACATTTACACTGTTTTCGTCATTGAATCTATAGGTAAAAGAAGATTGGAAGTACGTAGCGATGGTGCTAGACCGGTTGTTCTTGTGGATCTTCACCCTCGCGGTGTTGGTCGGTACCGCGGGCATCATCCTGCAAGCACCCACGCTCTACGACGACAGGATACCCATTGACAAAGCCTTCAACCAAATTGCAACCTCATCTCTAGTCAGGTGCCCGCCACCTTCGTAGGCAGAATCTATCGAAAATCTCACATCACATCATATAAAACTTTATGCAAAAGACCTATTTATTGTAACTTTCGGTGTTGGTTTATGACAAAAGTTATATATGTGATGTGGTATTTGATTTCGTGATGAAGAATATGTTGTTACGTAACTTATCCATGAACCAGCAATATAAACGACGAGTAAATGACAATAGGGAACAGAATAAATGTTAGAGTTTAGTATAAATTGAAGTAGATATGTGTTAGATTCGCAATAATAAATTACTCATGGGTAAGTTATGGAAACATCGTAGGTCTAGTTGTGATGGACTAGACACCTTGCTACGGGGTACTGTGGTATATAATTTGTTACTGTTTTGGTGACGGAATGTTTGATTTTCGACTCCTGCGCAGTGTCTCGTCCTGACAACCAACGCACACCCGTCCCGCCCGGAATGTGTTCTATTCCACGACACTAACTGAATTACTATAAACTTAGAACTATAACTTATCTCCCTAAAGTAGATCACTTTTATCTTCAAATTCCTGTAGAAAATAACAAGTACTGTAAGCTATAGACTTATGAAATCCCATAAAAGTATGTAAACTTAAGTAAGTAGGTACCTATTGGTGTTTCCTCTACACAATTTTATGATTCCGTTTTTACGACATCGTAAATGTTCCTAAAGTAATAATTCAACATCTAATTGCGACAATAAAGTAAAGCAATCGAGTTGAACATGTGTTAACCTTGAATTTAACGCACCCTGCCAAATAAATGTTAGTATAATGTCATACTTATGATAAATTAATTATAAAATTATCTGACATACTAAAACACAGAACACCCAAGTAGACAGAGGCTTTAGGGGTAGAAGTAAGTATTTTACAAACGAAACACCACCAAACCAAACTGTCTGTGTTCAGTAGCATTGTGTAGCCTTTACCTTGAGTAGAGTAGCGCCGTTCAACTCATTCTTATTCCATGACACGATCGCGATAGATGTCACGGTAGGAACTTGAGCCGCTAAATTATGTTCTCATTCCAAATTAGCATTACATAACTCTGTTTGGATAGAAATCAAACGAAGTTAATAGTTTTAATTATTTACTTATTTGTAAGATTAATGATTTTCAATGCCCTATAAGTGTATCTATGTTTTAAAAAACTTTTTATAAGTTATTATCAAAATTGTTAAACTCATTTTGTTCATGACATTAATTATTCTTACTTCCACGAACTTCCTAACTTGGATTTCAAAATGTAAATGGGAATTTAAATCTTAAAAAACCCTTTCGTCTTGAATTCTTACCAAGAACTGTAGGTATAACACGGAAATTCTTTGAAGTAACTCGTCCGGCGAATTTAAAGAGATCACAAAGAAAATTAAATCTAATTTTCTCCTTTATCCGAATGTTTAAAGTTCAGGTTAACAACGTACCTACTCTGAATAATGTAACGCGGGTCCGTTGTACCCAGTGTCGTTTCTACTGGGGTTATCAAGCTGAATTCAATTAGACGAATTGCCCCGTACCTACATACCTGAGTTACCTGCGCGAAAATGTTGGTAAGGAAGAGATACTAACAAACTTACATGTATATAACCACGTGGTCCCGCCCTTTATCAAATTACGTTTATTTGGTTAATCGCTTGTATATAATTAAGTGATGATTGTGTTTTTTACATATTCATTCATATCATGTCAGTAATATAGCAAGTAAGTGTAATTCGTCAAGCAATCAACAATAACACTTAGGTCGAATCATTCATAACTTTAATCTTAACTCGTAAGATCTTCTTCAGCTCTCTTAAATACTTCGCTTAGTCTATGCTATACTATCTCGTCGTAGAATAGAACATATACAAATAGAAAATTAACAGATTAATTATTAAGTTAAACTAATAAAATCTATAGGAACATATGAATATGGCATTATTTTTTGTGGTAAATGTTATTTAATAAGAAAATCAAAGTTTTATGTTAAGCGGTCATCGTATATTGCTCAATTAAAATATATTTTAATGACAATTGTAGCAAAGATTTTGATCCATTATTTATTATTTTCGATGGTAAATATTGTAAAAAATATACCTACTTAAGAATAAAGGAGCATTTCCGAAAACCAGTGCCAAAACTTTTCAGGAATTGACGCATGTAAATTAATTTTATACGAACAATTAAATTACAAATGATAAAATGTTTGAACCAAAACTAAATAAACCAATATTAAATTATGAAAAATAAAATGTATTTCATATTATGTATACCTACGATGTCTATGTTATATATTTATAGAGAAACATTCGAGACATACAGATTTATTGAATTTATATTTATCAGATTTATATTATATCAAAAGTGCGACAAGTAAAGCGTTCGATAGTCAGTAATATTAGAAATGAATTGTAAGCACATGGGGCTGCTCGCAGTAGAGTAGCGCAGCTCAATTGTTTAGGAGTAAGTTTGTAATTACCTATTTATATTGTTAACAAAATCGTTACGAAATAGAAACGTTGTTTTAATTAACCCCCACTTGTCAAAGCGTTATTTCACTTCATTCAACTTAAAGTCATTAAACTAAACAATAGTCCACACTGATAGCGTTCATTTGCACAGCTTCAACTGAGGCTAAATACACCTGAACTGCCAAAGACATCTTCTACTTCAGTATCGGGATTATTAAAAACGTTTGCCATTAATAACTGTGCGTATTGGTTCTCTTGCATAATTTGACTAGCTTGCTGTACAACCTGTTTCTCTTGGCTTTCATCTTTAGGGTTCAATTCTGAAAAGGACGCAAAGTATGTCTCTTTTATTTCAGGCGTGTTCATATTGAAATTCACCAAGTTGGTATCTGTTGCCGAAGGCTTTTCTTTGAAATCCTGATTTCCTGTACTAGCACCGATATTTTCTTTAAATATAGTGTCTTTTATATCATTTAATGACTCTGGTATATTTTGGTTTATTCTATCCTGGATTTCCTGGTTGCGAGCGGATTTTTCTTCCTTCCATTCTGATATCAACTGATCGTTATTTTCATTCAGAGGAGTGGGAGTTGTGTTTATTTGTTCTGGCTTGCTGTCTTCTTTGTTTACATTCTCTCTTTTGTCCTTGTTCAATATACTAACTATTTCATCAAGGGTGTGCCGTATTTCTTCAACTTCAGCTTTCCTTTCTAAATCTTCGCGTTCTTGTACAACTTTAAACTTAGGATTTATATTTTCTTCAGACGAAGACTGTAATCTAATCAAATTTTCAATGAATTCTTCTCTCGCTTTGAGCGAAAAACTTTGTTGGCCACTTAAAATGAAATTTCGGATTTCTTGAAGTCGATCAGCGTCTAAATGAAGGTTACTTTCCATTTCGTCGAGTTTTTGTTGAATTTGTCTTTTTTGTAGTATGTAGAATAGTTCTCTGTCGGTGTTGTCGACTCCGGTATTTATTTCTTGTGCTAGATAGGCTACCGGCTCTTCTACTGGTTCGGGTTCAGGTTCAACTTCTGGTTCACCGTATTCGGAATAACTTCCGCATCTATTGCGAGATGCTTCGATGATGCCAGATAAAGTGAGAACTCTTTCAAAAGCAAACATTGTACAGTCTACGTGATCTCGCATATCAGTTATTAAGCTTTCGAAACCATTGCTTATCCTTCCAGAATCGAACTCGCCAAAAAAGGCATTTGTCTGAAACAAAAAACTAAATTACCTATATTGCGAAATAAGAGCACAATTAGAAGGCGTAAATGTTAAAAATTAAAAGCTTACCTGTGCAATAAGTATAAACGTGATCAAAATTACCGATTTCATATTTTTGAATTATAAAACTACCCTTTTACACTTCTGCCTCTGTTCTGCGCTACTTAATAACTGGCGGCGTAGAATACAGAAGTAGAGGCCAGTGTTCTAACAAACGTGAGGCGACTGTGCGAAAACTTACCTTAAATTTTAATTGTCGCAAAGGAATTCAGGGTACCTACTTAAAAATAAATCTACATTTAAAACTTCAAGCATTTAAGTGGCCAATGTTATTAAATTAATACAAGACTTTACAGCGTAATCAAATGACGTATTTTAGTCAGTTGTGCCTAATTCAATTTGAAAAACATATTCTGTTGCATGCACGATTATTTTGCACTTAAAGCCATATAGGTACATAATTAAATTTGCTTAGAGATTTTAGACTTATTATTAGTTAGTGTAATGTACAGTCATAACATCATTTTAATTGCGCCGGTTGGAAAACCGCGTGCCTCTTTATATCCACCTGTACTAATATAAATTTTACGTAGACAACAAAGCTTAGTCAATAACAAATTATTATAGACTAGTGGCCGGCCTTGTCTCCGTTCGCGTAGAAGTCAGTTTCCCGTGGGAAAGAGAAGTTTTCCCGCGGTGAAAAGCACACTTTATAAATTTGGTGTTACTATACCGCTTTCTATGATTCTTTTTATGGAATAGTTCATAATGTTAACTTTTTTAATAAGGGATGACTGAGAGTGTTATAAACTTAAGAGTAGACAAATATAATCAGAAAGCTTCGAACTGCTAAGCTATCGGGAGTTAGGTACACGTGTCAGTCAACCATAAAAGATAGACATAATATGCTGTCGTGGGATATCTATTTCTGTGTAGCTTTAACCATGAAGGTTGCACACGCGACGGAAGCTTAAAAAATGGCGTAACTTCTCCCGTTTTCCGAACATTTCCCTTCACTGCTCTGCTCCTATTGATTGTAGAGTGATGAAAAGTTTATTAAGTATAACCAGCTCAGAAGTATGAAAAATAATTGTACCATGATTCGTTGAAATCCGTCGAGTTGTTTTTGTTTCAATCTATAACGGTTATACAGACAGACAGACCGACAAAAGTTTTACTGATTGCATTTTTGGCATCAATATCGATCCCTTATCACCCCCTGATAGTTATTTTGGAAATATATTAAATGTACATAATTGACCTCTCTAAAGATTTATTATAAGTATTATACGTTCGATCTGTAAAATCGTAGTAAGTTGGACTTGTAATAAAACCACGAGATTCAATAAAATTCATTTAATGATGTTGAATAGGTACCGTAATGTTATTTATCACAATATTCATAATCCATTAAATTAGACTTCTTAGCAATACTCTTACAGTTCGTTCTAGCTCTACTCCTCTTCTACTTACATGTAAAGAACTTTTGTACAATTAATTAGTACCTACGTCGATTTATTAATACAGTTTTATAAAATTTCGCATCATCAACGCTTATCCATAATGTATGGATGAAATAATTTTGAGCGTATTGTAATTTAGAAACTCTTATACCAAATTCTTATTCTAGTATTATGTACCGGATACCGAATTTGAAACGTTTAATATTTTGCGTATATATTTTTCACAGTACATATTTAAATAAAAAAATGGGAAAGAGATAATAAGGAACTTTGGCTCTTTTACAATTTAACTAATAAATATATTAATATTTTAGAAACAGGTACGAAGGTAATTCTACTACTAGTGAGCCTTTAAAATTATATTGCTTTGTAAATCTCACACAAACATAGTTTACACTCAATGCGTATGTTGTTTAATGAATGACTGTCTTCTAAAGTGAGCATTATTTAATATAACATATTTTTATTAAGAATGTTTAAAATGTATTTGATTATATTTCGTTATGATAGTAAATTCAAGAACAAAGTAGGTTAAAAGTAAAATATTACAAAAAAAATGCTTATTAAAAGTTAAGAATAGAGATTTCATTAAGATTTCATAAGTTCTTTGTTAAAAGGAATGTGACAATAAATTGATTTGTAGTAAAAATAGCATTAAAAAACAAATGCGCCAAAAATAGCATCAAAATATGAACATGTCAAAAATATGTTTTATACAATATGTGGTACACATGTACTTCATAATAAATTAATATAAGATAATTAAAAAGTTAATATACAAAAATCATCAAATCCATAATTAAACAGGAATATAAGAATAAAATTCTACGCGATATTTAAACAATATAGAACCACCACACATTTAACTTATACACAAATTCACAAACTTAATCATATGATATGGCAATGAGCTTATAATTAATGTTTAAAAATTTGATTGATTTAGAGATTACTCCCAAAATTTTTGTTGTAGTATAAAGAGATCACTCATACTAGAGATATCATAAGACATTAAATGCTTGGCCGAACGCGTTCAAAAGTGAAAAGTATCAAAACTATTTACGTTTAAAAGTTTATAAAAATATGGGTTCTAACTACAAAATGAGCATACGTTGTAGGAAGCACTCTTGGTCACCTCATTCGCGGATTGAACACTTTTGACGCAACCTCGCCTATTTACAACCATTCATTTCATTCGAGTCGTTCAGTCGTTCAATCATTCAGTCGTTGCGTCAGATCGTTGTTGACATCTTCCCTCCTTGGCGGAGTTGGTATTTGAAGAAGTTCCTCGTCACTAGTTGGTGAGACTGGGGTGGTCGGTGAATCTAGTGATGTGACTTGAGGGATGTCCCTTAGTGGTGGGACCGGGACGTTCGGTAGTTTGGGTAGAGGGGGAATTGGGGGGGTCTGTGGTGAGTCTGCGGAGTTTGTGGCGGAGCCGTTCATGCGATGGTAGTGCGGCTTCCACTTGTTGGCGGGCGGCGTGTAGTTCAGATGGTCGTATTCCATTTCTGTATAGACGTAATTAGTTTAGAAAAGTTAGCTAGTAACCGCTTGAACTTCTTAATGATGGTAAGGCCACATTTAAATATAAAGCAGACAAAAAAAAATAAAAAACATTTTTGTTCGAACTTTGACAAAAATATTAACTTCTTTAAAAAATAACAAAATTTAAAGGATTATGTATACAAATATCTAGACGACACAAGGTCTCATTTTTAACCGACTTCCAAAAAAGAAGGAGATGCTCAATTCGGCCGGTATATTTTTTTTTAAGCACTTCTTCGCTATAAATACAATTCTCATAAAACAATACGCAATTTACTATTAATACTATTAAAACGTTACCTATATTTAAAAAACACCTTAACCCAAGCAAACATCAACTTCAGATAATTAAAACGATATATATGTAAATAAGCATATAAATTGTTATAATATATGCCAATAAATTATCTAAACCTTTTTGAAAAAGTGTTGATAAATAACAAATACTATAAGCTACAATTGACTCAAATTTCTCTATGAATTATATTATAATTTTGAATATGTCAAGTGCCTAGTAGACAGGCGACTTGAAAAACACCAACAGTAGGGTGGCCACTACCCTACAGGACCCACGTCAGAGGCCCTAACAAGGCGCTTCCCAGAAACTGACACTAGATGAATATGTGCTGCAAAAGTGCATATTCGTCACAGGAAAAGAAGAAGATAATATAGACGTGTAAAATTGAGCACGAATAACCTTTCTATAACTTCCATAATGAAGTTTATTTCTTAATTAATTCACGCGTTGATTTAAACGACTCTTTTTTTCAATAACTGGGAAGAATATAAATAATTTTAAACTTACCATATCCCTCCTTATGTTTTATTTCATCGTACACGTGATCCAGTTTGCTTTCATCATCAATGCAATGGTACAAATTCGGGTTAGTAGCATCTGCATCCTTATTCTTTAGCGATGAGAAAGAATCGTAATCTGCAAAGAACAATATTTACTGTGTCTATTTAATTTTGAATAAAAAGATGTCAATATATTTAAAATACTACGTGCTACAGAAAGCTGAATCAACAGTAGTAAATAATCGGAATGAATAATGTAGCGAGTATGTTTTTTAATCGTTTAAAACTAAATTTGTAATTGGTACTGAAATTTCGTTATATTAAAACATGACCTTCCTTAACCCCATCATTATTCTGATATTCGTCAACGTCTTAAACCCTTAAGATTTTTTTAAAACCCACTAATTGAAGGTGAAACTTTAATACGGTTTTATTCAGTTGTACGTCTTCTTGCACACATACAAAACCAAAAACATTTAACAATACTGAATACATAGATTTATTATTGGTCTTCGCTCTCGCTCTTATAAGATGGAGCACTGCCTGTAAACAATATAGTCCAAGATCCCAGAGCCGTAAGACACAACTTATTTTCTGAAGAATAGATTTTTCGATTCTAAGTAGTCTTTTCATGTACTTTTAATACCTGCACGTTTGTGGGACTTGCCTGGTGGCACCTCCGCAGGTACCAGGTGAGAAGGGTAACTAAAAATCACAGTTACTTAACTTAAATTTTTATGACTGATTTTGATATATATTTTGTAGAGTATTACTCTGAAGTCATATCAGAGAAGTCAGACGCTTTCCATGGGCCAGAACTTTTGTCAGACGCTTTAAAGCTCTATCAAAAAAAATTAACTTAATTTATTTTTAAATGTCTGACTTTTATATATATTATTCAGATAACTATTACAAAGTTATATTAAATCAGTCAGACAATTTGTAATGACCAAAAACCCCCTAAACACCAAAATTACTCAGCCACGAGTATGAGCGCGATATCAATATACATGCGTTTCAGAGCGAGTGAGACATCCATGGTAACTCGGTTCCCCTTCTTAAATTCACAATCTGTTTCAGTTACTATATGTGTATGTGTATGTACCAGGTGCACACGTTGTATAGTATACAGTTTAGTCCTATATTCGGATTTAAGAGACCACATGTTTTTGTCAGTTATATCGTGTGATTTGTGAGTGATAGTAAGTTATTTTCAATTGAAAAATGGATGAATCCTTGGGGCCGTCATTAACGTGTATATTTTGCAAACAATCGGGGGGGTTTTTGGTCATTACAAATTGTCTGACTGATTTAATATAACTTTGTAATAGTTATCTGAATAATATACAGGGTGTCCAGGAAACAATGGATAAGCTCTGAAGGGCCAATAGTAGAACTAAAGGCAAGCCTAAAAAATAATTGATAAAAAGTATAACCCTTACACTGCTAGAAATATGGCGCTTTAAAAAAAAACTTCATATTTTTTTGACTGTGATCATATTTTTACTCGTAACGAGGTCAAATCACTTAATAACATCATTATTTCTGTGCTAAAATAATTAACATTAACCGCATCAGTGAATAACTATCAAATAAAATAGCTAACTAAAGTATTTTTCTCAAAAAATAATGTTAAACTTTTGATTTGTGTAAAATTTCTGAAGAAATATTTTTGATGCGCAACTTTGAACAGCTCTGGTGTAAAAAAATTATATGAAAGTAACAGTGACCAATGATATTAAAATATTCCTGGTTTAATAACGTTTTTAAAAAGATGTAATATGTTTTTATTGTAATGAAAAAAGATTGAACTAATGGTATTAGTGTGTAAAATGGGATAATTATTTAGTTCTAGCAAAATTATAAAAATACAATAAAACTAAAGAAATATGATTTTCAACTGATATTAATTGCAAAAACATTAGAATAATTGAGAGCAACTGTTCAAATTGTCTGTCCCCATCCTGATGCAGGCCCTACAACTACGAATAAAGGATCTTCAAAAAATCGCGCGTGTCGTCGATCATTGATTGCAGCGGCCTGAACACGAGCTCGTAGATCTTCTAATGAAGTTACTGGTTGCCGGTAAAACTCTTCCTTAAAATACCCCCAGTAAAAAGTCTAAAGCGTTTAGGTTTAGGCGGCCTACCTACCTGTTAGGGTAGGTTTCGTCAAGTATGCACATAATGCAACAGCATAGTGTGCTAGACAGCCTTCATTTTGAAGCCAATATGTGTCGCGAAGCTCTTCGGACACGTCTATCAATAAATTGGGTAAGTCATTATGAAGAAAATTTGGATCACTTTCTCCTGTTAAGTTGATTTCTTTGAAGATCCTTTATTCGTAGATGCAGGGTCTGCATCAGGATGGGGACAGACAATTTGAACAGTTACTCTCAATTATTCCAATGGGTTTGCAATTAATGTCAATTGAAAATCATATTTCTTTAGTTTTATTGTATTTTTTTAATTTTGCTAGATCTAATTAATTATCCCATTTTACAGACTAATACCATTAGTTCAATCTTTTTTCATTACAATAACGACATATTACATCTTTTTAAAAACGTTATTAAACCAGGAATATTTTAATATCATTGGTCACTGTTACTTTCATATAATTTTTTTACACCAGAGCTGTTCAAAGTTGCGCATCAAAAATATTTCTTCAGAAATTTTACACAAATCAAAAGTTTAACATTATTTTTTGTGAAAAATACTTTAGTTACCTATTTTATTTGATAGTTATTCACTGATGCGGTTAATGTTAATTATTTTAGCACAGAAATAATGATGTTATTAAGTGATTTGACCTCGTTACGAGTAAAAATATGAACACAGTCAAAAAAATATGAAGTTTTTTTTTAAAGTGCCATATTTCTAGCAGTGTAAGGGTTATACTTTTTATTAATTACTTTTTAGGCTTGCCTTTAGTTCTACTATTAGCCCTTCAGAGCTTATCCATTGTTTCCTGGACACCCGGTATATAAAAGTCAGACATTTAAAAATAAATTAAGTGTTTTTTTTATAGAGCTTTAAAGCGTCTGACAAAAGTTTTGGCGCATGGAAAGCGTCTGACTTCTCTGATATGACTTCAGAGTAATACTCTACAAAATATATATCAAAATAAGTCATAAAAATTTAAGTTAAGTAACTGTGATTTTTAGTTACCTTTCTCACCTGGTACCTGCGGAGGTGTCACCGGGCAAGTCCCACAAACGTGCAGGTATTAAAAGTACATGAAAAGACTACTTAGAATCGAAAAATCTATTTTTCAGAAAATAAGTTGTGTCTTACGGCTCTGGGATCTTACTCTAAAAGCTCGTAATACAATAATCGTGTGTCAAAAAATACACATTCTATTCGATAAGCTTCTGAATAGACCATGCCATCGGAGTTAGTACTCAGAGACAAAACAAGATGTCGCTTAAGTATAAATCTATTTATTACTCATAAGCTTTACTGAGCAACAAATAATACGAAAAAATTTACAAGTTTGACAAAGAGGAAAACACACAGATGCATAAATGTCATTATTACTAAAGTCTGGCCACCGAGAGATTGCGTTTGTGACACATGCCATTAGTGTTGGGGTAAAAAACAACATTGATAAATCATTTTTCAATCAACAGAAAAAAAACTTGCTTATCTTATTTATATTTTATTTATAATATAAAAAGTTTTATGTTGTTACGAGTTAAAGTCTAGGTAAAATAATAAAAAACAAAATCGAAACAGTATTGTTTTATTGTAGGAACGTAAATAATTAGATTAAAGACTAGTGGCCGCTCGCGACTCCGTTCGCGTAGAAGTCGGTTTCCCGTGGGAATGCGAAGTTTTCCCGCGGTAAAAAGGTCCCTTTATTCTTTCATACATATATTTTTGGTTCCTAAAACCGCTTTCGCAGCGCACGCAACGGAAGCCGTCAAGGATGAATAATTTTCCCCATTTTTTTTCCCATTTTTCATTATTTCTTCGCTCCTAATAGTTGCAGCGTGATGTTATATAGCCTAAAGCCTGCCTCAATAAATGGTCTATCCAACACAAAAATAATTTTTAAATTCGAACCAGTAGTTCCTGAGATTAGTGCGTTCAAACAAACAAACAAACTCTTCAGCTTTATAATATTAGTATAGATACTTGTATAACGTTAATTTTGAAGCTAAGCCCAAGGTCGAAAAGACAAACGAAACTCAAAAGCATTGTATTGGCAATAATATGGTATAAGTCTCAGCACCCGATGACCGTACTGCAGAGCCAATTCATCTATTTCATATCGAACATTTGCCGATTTATTTTCTTTCACTAACCGCAATAGTTATGCTTCAAGCATATCCATATTTACGTCGATATCATGTTTTTATAACCAAGCTACTTATTCTGCTTTTTAATTAGAAATTGATTGATAACTTTAAAATTGACTGATATTTTTAGCACATCCCTACGAAAATATGATGTTGTTTACATTTTTAAAAATACATATTTTATCAGTAATTATTACCCTTACAGTAAGCCATCAGTTATAAAATTTAAAATCAGTGTGTTTTAATATCATTTTATTGCTTATTATTTGTTTGTAGGGTCAAAATAGACGACTTTTTTTTTGTTTGTTTTCGTAGACGGCCTTTCAAAGTTACCTCGTTATGTCAAACACAATGTGTCAGGAACGCATTCTCTCGGTGGCCGGACAATATATAGTTATTGTTATGTCAGATATTATGTCACATAATTGCATGGGTGTAGCACTTATGGGGTTCCTAAAATTAATAAATATTTATCCAAAGCTTACAAAATTTCATTTTGATAAAACTACTTAAAAGTATACAAGAAAACTATATCTTGACTTCATATTGTTTTTTGTTTTTCAATTTTAACATTAATGATCTATTTGAGAAAATATATGTAAGGAGTCGCGGAGTTATTTTTGTTAATAAATGATGCCATATTTAATGTATTGGTATAGCATTTTACAGTTTTTTTGCTTACACACGTTTGGGGCCCCAGTGAACCGGGGACCAAAAAATTGATACGTTGGTAACTACACCCCTGCATAAAAGGTACGCAATTAATGATACTAGCTCGGGTAGGTTCGAGTATGCCAAATTCGGCATACTATTTTATGCCGCATTTTACGAGTACCAGTGCTCCATCTAGTAAGAGCGAGAGCGAAGACTAATAATAAATATGTGACTGAATAATTCCTTTACAATCTGTAACTCTTGGTAAATCATGTTCTAAGTATTAATCAATTGAATAAAGCACCAGCGTAGAATATACGACATAAACAAGAAAAAACAATCAATGCAAATATTAAACAAATTGCATTTTATTGACCTTATGTTTTTAATGGTGCGTCGATAACAACAACTCTTATTTCATTTATAACTTAAATAGGCAATTGACCTCTACGTCTCTAAGTGGCCGCCCGCGACTCCGTTCGCGTGGGAATGAGATATTTTCCCGCGGTAAAAAGTACCATATGTGTTATTCTGATGAATAACCTAAATTACTGCAAAGTTTCATTCAGTAGTTTTTACGTGAAAGAGTAACAAACATCCATCCATACATCCATACTCACAAACTTTCACATTTATAATATTAGTAGGATCTTCTATATGTATTTTTCTTTTATTCTATAAATATCAACCGAAACTTACTTTCAGTAGATCCCCCGGCTTGGCTTCTGATTTTCTCCAGCGTTGCATTGTTAATTTTGGCTCCGTTTAGATTGTTCAATATATGCGTTGCGTTGTTTAGTAAAGTTGCAGAATCATCACTTCGTTGGGAGCCTTGGTACGAATATACTGGGTTGTCGAAATGTTGTTGCTCTGTTAGAGAATAAGAAAGTATTTGGAGTTAAAATAATTTATTTAAATAATGTTGTATGAACTGTCTCGTTTTAAAGTTTATTAATTAATAAATGTGTCAAAAATCTACACCATTAAGAACCTAATTTAATAAGAACCTAATTTTATTTCTACTATTTTGGGTCCTAACCCAAGTTCCTAATCCTAAACCTCTTTGGCAATTGTTTTTGTTTAAAATTGGAGTTTTATTAAAATTTTGTTTTTAATTTTAAGATTATGTACTTAGTATGTTAGAAAGTGCGTATGTTGTACCTTTGCTAATTTTATTTGGGGTATCATCACTACATAGGATAAATCCAAGTCGCTAATTCTGTCTGTTTGTCCTCTATCTCCCCCTAAACCACTTAACGGATTTTAACGCGGTTTTCACTACCTCTAAGGGTATTTTTCATTTAAATTTGTAAATAAAAAACATTCAGAAAAAGTTTCATTTAGTTAGCCAAAATTCGATATTTCGTGAGCAAGTCGGCCAAAATTACCCTTTGCGAATCGAAGAAGGTGTCGCTAGTTGATATTAAAAACCGTAGCTAAGCCAACCGTATACAAAAAAACTGAACCAGCACTCCCAAGCCACATTGGTCACCTCCAGTGGCGGATTAACTCTAAGGCCAGGTAGGCCCGGGCCTAGGGCGGCCCCAAACGATTTTTCTAGAGTAGTCTATATGGTAGATGCTGAGAAAGGGGCGGCTGATGACTTGGGGCCTAGATCGGCCGAGTCTGCAAGTCCGGTGACTCACCCCTACCTGGCTGCGAGTTGGGGTCGGCGGTGTAGTGCACGTGCGCGATCTCCCGCTTCAGGCTGCGCACGCGCTTGCGGTAGTACAGCAGCAGCAGCGCGGCCGCCGCCAGCAGCAGCAGCACCAGCACGCACATCACCGCCGTCAGGCCCTTGTTGGACGGGACTGGGGAGGAAGCATTTAAATAAAGCTGGGGATACAAATGCCAGTAAATCGGGACAGTGACTAGCATTCAAGTTACTGGCAAGTACGAGTAACTGGCACACTGTGGATACATTTGCAAGTAATACTGGCATGCAAGTTGTACCCTTGCATGCTAGTATTACCATCTTGTATACACAGGACAGTTCGTGAGACATTCAGTCGTACCAAGTACCAAACATGGATAACTATCGAAGTGAATTAAACAAAATAGTGTACTGGCATGCCCGTAGCTTTCGCGTCTGCTTACACGTACCAAGTGCAAGAAAATCAAATGTTGTGCTAGCTACTTGCAACTAGCCAGCTTCCAGTTACTGGCATGCCAGTTAGCAAATACACATGACAGTAGCTGGCACGTGCAGATAGCTGGTATGCTAGTGTGCAAGCTACGGGCATGTGTATCCCCAGCTTAAGGGAGATGAGAGATAATGGTCTTATATTATAACATTACTTGTCGATAGTATTTTACGGGTGAGTTTTTCTTAAATAGTATGTGATGTGGCGACAAAAATGCAGCTTATGCCAGAGCCTATGGGGTTCTGCAGTTCTGGCTTAAAAGGACTTGGTCTAAGCTTGGGCTCTATGTTACCAAGCAGAACAATTTTTGGTGTCATGGTTAATGACCTTATAAACAACCAAATACTGTTTACCAAAAAATTTTAAAGGGCACCAATTTTTATAAAAAAAATATTTAGTTCTCTATAATGACCATTCAAAAAGTTCATATTTTGACGGATATTTTACACATTACCGCTTGCTTTATGATAATTAAGATTCTACTGATCGAAATCAATATTTTAATTATTTTTAAACGCTGTTTTTTAACAATTAATTTTCTAAAAATATGTATAATTCGTATTAAGTATGTATTTTTCAGGATCTATTACCTGGCAATAATTAAATAATCCTTAAGTCAATTCTGACATTGTCATTTAATTCAATCACGGTCCGCGGGGCTACTGCGTAAGTCGATGGTAATCGAATGTCATTTTTTCAACAAGTCTAGATAACGCTTAAATTGATGAAATATAAAGTTTTTTTTATTAAGCCCAAAACCGTGATGATTCTCATTAATTTGAACCCTTTCCAGAATTGTTTAATATATGACATTCGATTACCATTGGCTTACGCAATAGCCCCGCTGTCCATGACATTTGTCTGTCTGCCAGATCTGTCAATCAAATATTTTGACAATAACATTATTATGAATCAAAAAAATGTTGCCATCTCAAAACACGTAACGGACAAAAAAAATAGTTTTTAAATTATTTTGAAAAAACGGGGCCCTTTAAAATTCATTTGATATGTGCAATTTAATCTATCTAAATACACGGTCCACATATATAAAAATCGTTCTGCTTGGTAACCTACGGCCCAGCCTATATGAAAAAATTGGGCATCTCCTTTGTATATTATTCTTTATTTAAAACTTATAATTATAATTGTATCAGAATACATAAGCATCATAACTTGAAAGAAACTAGCTCCGAAGATTTTATTTCTATTCAATTTTTTCTTATAATGTTAATTTTCGAAATCTAAATGTAATATCTTTTCTACGAATGAATAAAAAACATATTCTCATAGACCATTTCAGACTCCACCATAGCTGAACCTAAAGCCACTAAACACCGTCGACATCCAGCTTACCAGCCGCCATATCGGGTTTCCTGTAGTCACTGGCGTATATACTAACCTAACCTAAAGCACTAAACACAGTCAACATCCAGCTTACCAGCCGCCATATCTGGTTTCCTGTAGTCACTGGCGTATATACTAACCTAACCTAAAGCCACTAAACACCGTCGACATCCAGCTTACCAGCCGCCATATCGGGTTTCCTGTAGTCACTGGCGTATATACTAACCTAACCTAAAGCCACTAAACACAGTCGACATCCAGCTTACCAGCCGCCATATCTGGTTTCCTGTAGTCACTGGCGTGTATATCGCACTTCTCTCCTATGAACCCCCTCCTACAAACGCAGCCGCTGATCGGGTGGCAGTCCCAGTTGTCCTCGCTCGAACAGTTGCAGGAGTTCATGCAGTGCTCGCCGTAGTAGCCTTCCGGACACACTGGGAAATATCGATAAACAAGTTAAGATGACTAGTCTTACTTCGGTTGACATAATAATATTTATTTATTTTTATTTATTTATATTTATTAGGGAGTCTTACAGCTAAATTAGTTTACAAATATTTGAGTTAAATACATATGTGACAAAGCTAATAACAAGTCTCCACCAGTGAATATTGATAAGATTTGAAATAATAAGAGAGATTAGCATGTAATGAAACTCTGCTAGGGGAAGATACCTTCACAAAAATTTTTTTTTTTAAAGTATTCATTACATTGTGTAATAATTTTATTTAGTTTGGGTTTAAAGAATTGTTTTAACATTCTCGATTTTTTTAAAATGGTTTCCGATGTGTCCCAGTCTAGTAGAGGTGTCCATTTATGATGTAATTAAAAGCCGTTTTCATTCTTTGATAAAGTTGAAGTTTATAAAATACTTACGATAAGTGCAGTAAGTCCCAGTAAATCCCGGTGCACATATACACAGTCCATCGTTGGCCCTACACCTCGAAGTGTTCCCTTCACAGCGACACGGCTGGGTGCAGTTAGCCCCCCACCACCCTCGAGGACAGGGCTCGGAACAAACCGGGCCCTTCCACCCGGGCAGACATTGGCAGACCCCTGGAATGGCAAATGAAGTTGAGAATGGGTTGAAAACTGGTAAGACGGGTTGAAAATGTAGAAAATGTTCTATGTATTTTAAGACATTATTTTTTATTGTGGTGTCTCGTAGATTTGAAAATACTAATATTGCTTGATACAATACAAAAGTATGTTAGATTTCTTTAATTCCAGGAACCAAAACATTTTTAAAACTATGAAAAAACAATGACACACTTAGTATTGATTTTGGTTACGATAAAATCAGAACCAATAGTTAAACAATCGCGTCTCTGTACCGAAATCTAATAGTATATTTGATACAAGTGCTCAAAGTTGTTAATTATACACGAGGCTGAGGGTTGCAGCCCGAGCCGCAGGCGAGGGCATATATCAACCGAGTGTCTAATGATCATGTTGCTCACGAGTTTCATACGCACTTTTTTACACACTTGCGAGAAAAAGCAATCATATTTTGCATAATTCGTTTTCCTACACAGCAACAAATGCAATAAAAACAAAATATAAAGAATAGGCATGATGACAGATTTTGAAAAACTGTTGTATCATATTCAGAAATATATACTTATTGTAAAAAATATCATATTTCGGAAAAAAAAGCATGATTTATATGAAAAAAATCAATTTAAATTTTATGTTTAAAATTCCCACCAAAACGCTCCAAAGTGTCATGGCGTCAATTTTGACGTCACTCTTGAGCAGTGTTACCAACTCGAATTTTTATAAATCCTTCCGTACGACTCTAAAAGTTGGTAGTTTCTGACCAAACTCAATTCGAAAAGTAGGTAGATCTACCAACTTCTTTTTTTCAAGATTTAGAAGGAATCTGCACGGTCGTATAATATCTATAACCGATTATTTTAGTAAAAATAAATTATTTTTCTGACTATTTTTAAAAAAGCAATAAGAAAAAACTAAATTGTTAATTTTTAGAATAAAAACAAAATAAAAAAAAATCCCATCCCACTAATTTACCCCCTAAATTTGGGGGGAAAACCCCTAAGTTGGGAACCATGCTTAATAGTGACGTCATTCGCTCTGATTGGCGTTCAGAATATCATGGCGGACTGTAGTATTTTGTAGATTTATTTTTTAAAAATATTAATTAATCTCGCTTTAATTATAATAATACCTTGTTATTTTTTAATATTTTATTTACGTTTCATTAGATGGTAGCATAATTTTTGTGTATTTTATTCACAGTCATCATGCCTATTCGGGAAATTGCGCGCAACTTTTTTTTGGCACCCATACAGCCTATTTCAAAATATATTTTTTGAGATAAAATACAATTATTCTGTAATAAATTACTGTTTATTACCAGTAATTTGATAATAACCATTGTTTTTTTTTTCATTTGGACACATTTATTTATTCTAAATAAAAATACCTTTAAGGATTTGTGGCATAAAACCTCTTAGTTGTTACAAAAAACCTGTATTTCCCGATCAACTTGAAAATGTTCTGGTAACTAGCATATAATTTGCAGTAAGGCACTACTTTAACTTTGTAGGATTCATTCTATTATGCACTTGTGTGTAATACTATTTTAATTCTGCACAAGTGGGTTATAACTCGGTTTAAGGCCCTAAAAACGATGTGATATACTCACTTTCTGAGCATGTGTGTTGAAAATGCTATTACTAAACCATTCTTCCCCCTAAAAGCTAGCTTAGTTTCAACCCACAACTTACCAGTGACATGGTGACAATCGGCCCCGTTCTTGCAGTTGCATTTCTGCAGGCACTTGTGTCCGTAAGTCCGACTTGGACACGGGTACTCGCAGTTGACGCCCGTGTACCCGTCCGGACACGAATACTGACCCGTCACCGGGTTGCAGGTCGTGTTGCCTGACAAAAGATTATGAAGCTTATTTGGCTGGACATAGAGTTAAAATTGTAATGAAGAGATGCTAGCCTTGCGATTGCAAACTCGTAATTATAGGTGATGATCAGCAAATAGACTTATTTTAAAAAAGGGTATAAAATGAAATAATTAGATAGATAGTAGTAAACATTCTAAACTTATTACTGCTATTAAATTAATTGGCAGTCTTGTAACACTTCTTCAAGCGCTTACAGTGGTAGATATTAAGTGTTGATGCTGAAGGCAAAATAAAATGTGTCTGAATTAATCATTGGTGTGAATTAATCAAATTCCATCCATACTAAGAATCTATGTAGGTTTCATGGAGTTTGCTCACAAAAAATTCGAAACGCTAACATTTAATTAAATTACCTCTCAGTACGTGATTTGCATTATTGTAAGAAACAATGACTTTACTTTCGTATCGCCGGTTTACATTTGCACAAAATAATATTTGTTTTAAACGCTGCTGTGAGTACAATAGAACAAGATTACGGGCATTAAACAGCCTTTAGGTAGTTATTGTAACAGTTCCATAACCCAGAAATACTGAAACTATATTTCAAAGTGAAATGAAGGTATTTTAACAAGAACAAAATTATGATTAAGTGTAAGAGTGAAACAAAAACAATCATGTCTGTAGCAATCTGTAAATCTTTGGAATTCCATTAAGATATTTAAAAGTAAGTGATCCATTTTTGTAAGTTAGTTATGATATATATAATTTACTTTGATCCAAGGGTATATTTTCATAGTGAGATGTAAAAACTAATAATATAAGTAAAAACAGTTTAAATTTGGCTTTTTTTTCGATCTTTCATGTGTTATTTTAATTACCTGATAAACTATCAAAATTTTGTTCTAGTAGAGCGAATAGCTATAATAAACTTTATTCAATTAAGAAATCAGTTTCACTCTCATCGATATTTTTCCGAAATAAATTTAACAAAACCTTTAAACCTCTAATAACAAACTTTCCCATCCCTTTCCAGTGACTCACCATCCTCGACGTTCATCGGGCAGATCTGCGTGCACCCGGCGCCGTAGGTCCCCGGCCGGCAGGGAGTCTTGCAATCTTCCCCCATCCATCCAGCAGAACACAGGCATTTGCCCGTCGCGGGGTCGCAGGAAGAGTTGTTAGCGCAGGTGCACTGAAGGGAACAGTTCTCGCCGTAGTAGCCCACCTCGCACTGGGTCTCGCATTCCACACCTGAGAACGTTCGTTAATAAATGTTGTGATAGTTGAGTGTGTTTTATTTGTGAGCTTCTGACATTAAAATTACGAGGAAATAAATTGATTAAAATTGGGAACTTTTTAATTTGTTGGTCTTTGTTTGTGCCAGTTTACTATAGGCACAAAACGAATTACTGGTTTCGTATTTTTTATAATTAAGCTATGAGACGTTTGGCTGTAACTTTATTTAACTATTAAGATAAACGCCATTTTAAATTAAATTAATAGACAAACGCATTTAAGGGAATTAAGTTGTAACAATTATACTATAATATCTTCTTTTATGTTATCCTAAATCGCTTACATACGTATACGCGGAGTAAATGGAGTAATAAAGTGAAAGCTTTTTAATACTAATACCAAATCTAAATATGCAGATAAAACTATGCATTTGCTAAATTAAATTAAACAAACACAGCAATCTACGAGTCATCAGTTTATTTGAGTTGTACTATAAAGTAATACTGATATTATTATTGGTTGTAAACGACAACACAAAAAGATACCAACAAGAGTGTGGTTACTCATAAAAGATTTGACAAATACCACCGTAGTTTTGTAATAAAATAATAATAAAGTATTTAACGGTTGTCACCACTTTTTTTTAGCAAAGTAAAAATACCTACAACATTTTGACATACGAATATACACACCAGCCTTTAGTGCTTTACAATATCAGATTCTTTTTGGCAACCATACCCCCGAGGCACTGTACTGTGATATCGACAAAATCAATTTATATCAAAGCGTGTAAATTGTAAATAAAATAATTTTACGCAAACCAGGAATAAATATAAACACAAAAACACATCAGACCAATTACTATAATATATTTATTTTAAATAAGTTTCCGCTTTCAGTTTCCCCGAGTACATTTTTTTGACAAACGCCTTTTTTGACTTAGTAATGACGTTCCATATTTTGGTTCTATGCCCTTTAGTTATTTGTTGTCCATCTACAAACGCGACTATGGCCATCGCATTTTGACTGAGCCCACTTAGCACGTTAGTTATAGCTGTTAATATAGACGGATAATGCAATGACTTTTTGCTGGCAACATTCCAGGCGAAGCACTGTTTTATGACGATTTTATCTAGATCTTTCGAGAGTTTGCGGATTATGTTCTTCATCTTGTTATACGAGACGTTCCCTTGGACTTTGTTTCGAGATAATTTTCGCAGACGCATCAACTCATATTTATTTTCGAGCTTCAGTTTTCCTGTAGCCGTAGATATTATTTCTGCGTTGTCCCATGACGTTAGAGTTTCATTATTGCAATCCGTCCCTGTATAATACGTTAGTAACTAAACATAAAAATATAAAGCCCGTTTCTGCGAAATGATTATAGTGCCTGGTTGAAACAAGCGTTGTAGTAAAACTAAGCGGCGTATTAATGTAAATCGTCGAGGACATACCTTCCTTAGACAGACCTAAGTGGAAACAAAAGATGGTTGATGAAATGTTTATAACATGAATAATGTAATCGACAGTATTAATACTGACTTAGAATATTAATTCAAGTGGTTGATACGTGATGATGTAGTCAAAAAGCTATTCTGATAATTTAATTGACATGAGATGTGTGAACGAATATGGATATCTCATTTAGGCAAGTTACTTTGTGGGTTAAATGATTATGACATGATGTTATTAAGAAAGTAAAATGATGTTGAGATGTTCTCCACTTGTTACTTACAAATAAAAGAGCATGGACATTTCCATTCACTGTATACTACTAGATTCAAATAAAAAATTCCTCGTTCAATATCTCCCATTTGACTACCTCCTGTCATTCCTCACTTATCACCCGTACCTTTAAACAAAGCTATAAAGTATTATATACCTCTCCACCCAGCGGGGCACTGACAGCGCCCGGTGACATGGTGGCAGGACACCGCGGTGGCGGCACAGCGGCAGTTGAAGGCGCAGTTCTGGCCGAAGTGGCCCGCCGAGCAGCGCCGCGAGCACCGCGGGCCCACGTAGCCGGCGCTGCACACACACTCGCCTGGATGATGGAAAGAATCAGTTTGATTGCAGCTGTTCAGGAAAGTATATTGGCCGAAGAACCTGTTAACCCCAAAAGGCATAAGAATAAAATGATTATCATGTGTTATTAAAAATAAGTAGGCTTCCACCAGCGTGGTAATATAAGCAGTCTTAATAAAAGTAGCCTATATCACTGATTGCTATGAACGTAGTTCTCTTCTGTAGAAAATAAATCGGTTCAGAAAACACAGAGATTACTTACTACTTACAAACACACATTATTAACCTATTTCTAATAAAAGTGTAGATTGACCTACCGTTAACAGGGTTGCACGGTGCGTCGTTCTCACAGTTGCACAGTTGTAGACAATTCTGACCATATTTTTTACCATCACACGGTCGATCACATTTGTAACCCTCGTACCTATAAAAAATACGTTTTATTACTCAAGAAACATTATTATTACTATTATTTGACTAATATATTAACAATTCACGAAAAGAAACGTTAATTAATTCAATGGTTTTCTTTATTACTCATTATCTAATAAAAAATATTACAAAATAAGGGAAATTTAAAACTAAATAACAGTAATTTATAAAAAGTCCGCAGTTCTAACTTTGATGATAATTTTCCTTATTACACGCTAACCCGGATTCATATATCTCAATTTGATAATGCTTATCAAAATCTGCATTGTGAGCAAAATATAAATAATACAATTTATGATAATAGTTTAGGTAAAGTTAATAACATGATATTTTATAAAAATATAGCTAACAAGATCTAGTCAACTTTGAACTTTATATAAAAACAAGTATTTTTTGTTCGAAATATATTTGATGTCAAAATAATTCTTTGATGAAATTATTTTTGGGACCGAAATCAAATCTATCTTGGGTCAATGATTCAAGTCAAGACCCAAATTTAAATATTAATAAAAACGATAATATGTAGGAATGTATTTTAGCCGTGTCAACCTTGTCATATGATTAATTACACCACATATATATTTAGTGTCAGTGTTTTTAATAACCAACCTATATTCCGACTGAAACTACTAGTTGGTCAAAATATCTACAATAAAAAGGTATTTTACATACCCTGGTTGGCACTCGCATTGCCCAGTTTCATGGTTACAGGTAGAATTGTTCATACATTCACATTTATAAAGGCACTTGTCGCCGTAGTATGGAGGTGGGCACTTCTCTTCACAGTGCAATCCACGATACCCCGGAGCGCATAAGCAAGAACCTAAAATAGTACAAATATAAATAACTCTGAAAAGTATTTAAAGAATGGGAAAAGAAAATGTTAACACCTAGAATAAGAAAACGTAATCTAGAAAAAGATACACACGAACGTAGAAACGAAAGTTGAAATCGGTTATAAGATAAAGATATAAACCCCACTATTAAGTTACTAAGAATCAATTAAATATTTTACTTTAAAGATAGAAAACTATTCGGTGCTGATAAATTAGTTGTAGGAAAAATATATGCAAACGTGTAAAGTGCGTAAGTAAATAGAAGAGATCGACTCATATTAATTATGTTTTCTGTCTCGCACTTGTGCTACCTGAAACTAAGAGACGGGGAATAAATACAATTTAAATATTTTAACATTTCAAGGCTTTTGTCATAGCTTTTTGACAAATGGTGCTGTGACGTACTAAAGCGACATCTGCAACAACTACACACAGCGATTCGTACTGCTCGCATAAGAAAGCAATTTGTTTATTACTACTATTTATAAGCAATATGTTATTTATAAGTGGCATCCATATGATACAATAGATGACGATGCATCTATTACAAATACCGCTGCTGTTACATTGAACTATTATTACTACGAATAGAAAAGACGCCCGTAACTATAATATGGCAAATAAACCAGCAAGCAACTAGGGAATTACAGTAGTTCTGACGGTTGTCTTGCCTAAACGCAGTACTAATAACTAATCGTTAAGTAAACGTAACTTATATTTCACATTTCTATAACATCAATGTTGCAAGCACAGAACTTTTAACGTCATTTAATATCGCTAATTTTTATGAACATTAACGATGACAACTGTCAAAATAACGATCGTATAGAGCAACATGTTTTGACAACAGTGCTGCGAGCACATAACTTTTAACGATCGTGAAAAGGCACAGACACGGACAGAGTGAGCTGATCAGCCTGAATTTTAAAACACGAAAATGTATTATTTATTAATATTTATAATTTAATATTTTTGCACAAACACAGTTACAATAAATACAAACTCGAAAATAAAGCTGTAAAATTAAATGTGAGTGCAAACGTTCTGCTTATTCCACAGTGAAATTTCTACCAGCAGACCTGTGACTGGAGAGTTTGAATGGCAGCAATAAGAACACTAAAGCAGCCCCGGATCTTCAATTTTTTTTAGGCGGGGCAAAATCTGAAAACGCCGCCCCCAACCACTAATATTTATTTTTACCTTTATCATCTTTATAATTTCAGTTATCAGATGTCCACTAACAAATAGCCCTTCCGGAAATAATGCGTCATTTGCTGTTCTTTCCGTGCTATGCCTGTTTATTTACAGATGTATAGATATGAACGCGTAAGATATACAGGGTGTTTGCTGGGTGAGTAGCCAAAAGAAAATTGTGTATAGGCGAGGCTATTAGCTATTTACTTCTTCTTATTAATTTGCATTTAAGATTTTCCTATGGAAAACCCCGGTTTTTTCATGAAAAGTCATTTTTTTTTAATTTACTCTCGGACCAAACGAAAATAATTTTAATTGAGAGCCTAATACTGTCTTATTTCGATGCAATCATAAATTTATACCAATCATCTCACAAAAGGTTACAGTGGATTCACAAACTTCGTTGAACCAGTGGGAAAAAAATGTAATGTCAACTTTGCTATGAAAAAAGATAAAAAAACACGAGTTGAAAATTTCATTTGCTTTTAAAAACTTCTTCAGTTAATACCTACACTTTATATTGATATGCTCCAAATGTAACATTAATAATTAGAAATCTCGACTAAAATAGTAAGTTAGTCCTCAAAGACGGCTAATAAGGAAGGTACGAATCCGTTCAACTACCTATGTAGATAAAAACTTCTGTCTCATTCTAACAAATCTTAAACAATTATGCTATCTCATTTGACTCTCCCTTCACTTTCCTGCCTCGAAATAAGGACTCCTGCTATCTCACACGTTTGACTTCGGGCCGCGTAGATTTTCGGTGACCTACACTTTTCTACAGTTGTAGCAAAATCTTTGAAAAACTTATTCTTAACCAACTTTTGGCACATTTCAATAGGAACAACCTCCTTCATAATAAACAATTTGGGTTTACAAAAGGTCGATCAACCACGGACGCTGGTGTGAAACTTTTTGAGGTTGTGGTTAGCGCTTGGGAGGGCTCACAGGATGCCCTGGGTATATTCTGTGACTTGTCTAAGGCGTTTGACTGTATTGAACACGATACGTTGATCAGGAAACTCAGTCATTATGGTGTAAGGGGTACCGAACTAAAACTTTTAACCTCATATTTGAGTGATAGAACTCAGAAGGTTGAAATAAATTGCGAAAGATCACAGGGATTCGTTGTAGGTATGGGGGTTCCCCAGGGGTCGATATTGGGCCCATTTCTGTTTTTAATTTATATAAACGATTTACCATACATGGTAAAGAATAATCATGAGATAGTATTGTTTGCTGATGATACTTCGTTAATATTTAAAATTAACAGACAGGAAACAAATTATGACGACGTGAACAATGCATTCTCTAATGTTGTAAAATGGTTCAATGTGAACAATCTAGTTTTAAATGAAAAAAAAAACGAAATGTATAAAGTTTTCGGCACCAAATGTAAAGCAAGTAGAGACAGATTTGAAATTAAACGGTAACAAGTTAGACCTGGTGGAAAATACCGTTTTTCTTGGAATAACTGCCGACTCCAAACTGCAGTGGGCATATAGCACAACTGGCGAGTAGGCTTAGTTCTGCGGCATTTGCGGTTAAAAAAATTCGTTCCCTGACTGACATTCATACTGCTAGGTTAGTTTATTTCATTTCTCCAGCTGCAAGTCATGTAGAACCAGTTCACGGAGACTGAATCTAGGAGTTCCTTTTACTCCGTACCTCACCACCCTTCTGGTGGTGGAAGTCGCAGAATATTCTGCTATTTGCGACCTTCGCAAGAGGCGACCAAAAAATGAACTGGAACGTTAAAAGATTACTGTCGGGAACAATCTGCTTCCTCCAGCCCGCGCTCGCTACCGACCCCGTGGTCACGATTGTGGTAACAGCCTTAAGTTTTCCCTATAAATACACCTCTCAAACCGGCAGGTGCGACATTCAACAAAATTGGTTTCATCGCTTATCAGATCCGACTCCCGTCGAGTTTCTTGCTAGGTCTTCTTAGAGAGAGGCTCCTAAAGGAAACAGTGTATTGAAAATTATCACGACGCACTGAGGACCGTACCCAACTAGGTGGCCGTATTAGTTCGTATCGTTAGTCAGAAAATAAAATCATTATTTTATAAGTACATAAGAATAGCAAATAAGAGAAATTTTGCCTGGTCACAAAATAGATACAGCAATAGGCATAGATTTGTTAGAATGAGACAAAACTCTTTACCTACATATGTAGTTGAAGGTGTTCGTACCTTCCTTACCTGGCGTCTTTGAGGACTAACATACTATTTTAGTTGAGATTTCTAACTATTTAAGTTACATTTAGCATATCGATATAAAGTATATTAGCTGTAGAAGTTTCTAAAAGCAAATAAAGTTTTCAAACTCGTTAATGTTTTTATTTTTTTCATAGCAAAGTTGAGATAAAAAAAAAACCCACTGGTTCAACGAAGTTTATGAACCCACTGTAACTTTTTGTGAGATGATTGGTATATATTTATGATTGCATCTGAACAAGACAGTATTGGACTTTAAATTAAAATTATTTTTGTTTGGTCAGACAGTAAATATAAAAATATTTGACTTTTCATGAAAAAATTGGGGATTTTCTTAGGAAAATCTTAAAAATGTTGTAAATTCTTAAACGTGAACCAAAATGCAATATTATAAGTGGAAGTAAATAGTTACTAGCACTCACCCACCAAACACCCTGTATATTTTATACACTGCACAGGATAGGATTAAAAATAAAAAGTTATATAGTAAAAATAAAAATAAAATTGGTGTATTCAATTGCAATTATTATGAATTCAAAATTACTTTTCGAGCTTTTTGTTCAGCAAATTAATCTATGACCTTGTCATAATTTCCGTTCCTGCGCGCGAACGGGTGCGCATTTTGAAATACGCCTAAAGAGGCGCCACACGAATAATACGCCACATGATCCATGTGCTGTCCCTGAGTATCGGTCTAGTTGATATGGCCACAGTAAAATAAGAGTGAAAGTTCAGTAATTGAACTTTTATTTATTCCGTGGTCAAAGTTAAGTAGGTATTATTATGTTATTTTTTTGTAAATAATGAATTTGGCCGCCCCCTGAGCTTGCCGCCCGGGGCATGGGCCCCGGCTTGCCCCCTCCTAGATCCGGCCCTGCACTAAAGCTCAAGTATATAATATACTAGCGACCCGCCCACGCTTCGCTGTGTAATTTTGGCCGACTTGTTCACAAAACATCGAATTTTGGCTAACCAAATAAAACTTTTTCTGAATGTTATTTATATACAATTTTAAATGATTAAATTCCCTAAAAGATGTTGAAAACCGCATTAAAATTCCTCAACTGGTTTTAGAGGAGTTAGCAGCCAAACATACAAACAGACAGAATTCGCGACTTGGATTTATACTATGTAATGATGATGTATCTCCTAACGATCGTTAAAAGCGACATGTTTGGTCCACAGTTCGCTACCTACCGTTGACGGGCGAGCAGTGTCCGTCGTTCTCGCAGCGGCAGGACTGGCGGCACCCCGCGCCGTACGTCAGCAGCGGGCACTGGCGCCGGCAGCGCTCGCCCGACCAGCCCGCCGCGCACGCGCACGACCCCGACCACGGGTCGCATCTGGCGGGCAGTAAAGTTCACTTATTACCTGGTCAAGTTGAGCAGGTAGAAGAGATAAAGTTTAATGGATGTAGTAAAAAAATCTCCCGGTTAAGACATCAATTATGTGGCCATAAACTAAGCGTAGACTTGAAATAAAGTACAACACAGTGGACTAGGGGTGGGAACCTTGCTAGCGCTCCTACACACGATGCCGCTACCGCGGCAACCGCGTTGTCACTTTCAACACTATTGTCGCATTCATTTTACACATGTCATTGTGAATTCGTCACGTGCGATCTTCGTAATTGCACTAACAATAGTATAGTGGACCGGTATTATGCTTTTTCAGCCCGGTGGAAGGCTTAACGCGGCGCGTATATACAGTGTTATCGTATGTAAATAGTATTTAAAATTTAATTAAGTAACCGTGGTAAAATCTCAAAAATGAAAAATGTTAAATACAAACGCATGCCATTAAAAACACAACTTGTAACAATCTAATCCTATAACGGCAAGTCATTCCGTCCCCACTCACAGATCCGTAGTGGCGGGGTTGCACTCGCACTCGTGTTGGCACTGGTCCCCCCAGCGGCCGTCCTCACAGGCCCTGGCCTCGCAGAACTCCCCCCGCCAGCCCGGGCGGCATGCGCACGCGCCGGTCTGCGCGGAGCACTCGCCGCCGTGCTGGCACGCGCAGCGGCCCAGGCAGCCCGGCCCGAACGAGCCCGCCGGGCACAGCTCGAGGCACTGAGCGAAACGAAAAATCAAAAATAAAATAAAACATATACTTAATGAACGTCAATGTTACAAACTTCGACTTTACCTAACCGTAGACCGAGAGAAAAAAGCCGGCGGAAAAAAACTCCGGGCCCAAAATCAGGGATGTTATGGATATAAAATTTCGGACACGGATTGGATACGGATATTGGAATTATTATTATACTGGATAGGGATACGGATACGGATATTAAATAGTTTCGGATTATCCGTTAGTTTCGGATAATTGCGGTTACGGATATTAGATTTTAAAGGAATTTTAATTTCTTTGTCATCAATATTCTTTAGCCATCCACCGCGCGCAAAACAACTTGTCATGACTTGATTCAAATCCATCTCCATCCCTATCCGATACTATCCGATACTTTTTTTTCGGATTCGGTTACGGATACGGATATTTTTTTATATCGGATATCCGATAATTTAGGTTACGGAGCTCCCTATCTCTAACGAAAATCACAATCTATACATTCTAATAGCTGGAAGTAAGCAAGTCCTAGAGCTAAAGGTATGGACTGGTAACACATTAGAACCGATTAAGCTAAGACTTTTTATATAAATAGTTATCAAAATGCGCAGAGTTAACCTGAAACCATATTTGTAAAAGTCTAATCAACGACCGCTACACCAGTTGCTAAACAAAAGAAGACGCTAATTCCAGTCTTTTGAAAATCGCAAATTCTTTGAGTTTCCTCTTGCTACAATTTAGTAACAGTGCAACAAGTTTTCTTTTAAACAGGGACGAAGTTAAATTACAAAGATAAAGCAAGTGACTGCAGCAAAAAATAATTGTGTTGCTTGTGTTTAAGTTATTAATAAACCACCACAAAACCTACGTTTATGTCAACATCGAGGTAAATAACCTGTTTTTTTAATCACCAAGTTATAAATTGACCCAGGAAAAACCTTACAGTGAGGATTTCTTCTTTATATTTATAGACTTATCTTCTTTCGTTTCTTAGCAAAAGACACACATTCTATCAGTTAACTTTTATATACAACAAGTATTGGGGATGTCTGTTTGTATATGTATTTGCTTACTCCTAACCACGTTACCAGATATTTTTGTTAAGAGCGTAAGCGCGCCTTTAGTTACAGAATTTTGTTTTTTACTATTATAGACTAATAAGAACTTTAAGAGTGATGATAAGTCACTAATAAAATAAACTGTTACCTTTTCCCCAGTATACCCCGCTTCGCACTGGCACTGCCCCGTGACGTGGTGGCAGCTCGCCCCGTTCGCGCACTCGCAAGTGTTGGCGCAATTCTCTCCCCATTTACCCGCGGGACATCTAGCGACAACATTATATAGATACAATAAGTGGTACAATAAAAAAAACAATAAACTAATAATATTTTCATATATGAAGCGATGAAATGAGGAAGAGACAGGTAGTCATGCAAATGAAACTAAGCTTAAAAAGAAAGTTTCCTCATGCAATGCAAATATTGCAATCAAGTGAAGAAAGTGCTATGTACGAAATCATTATTTCCATTGTATTCAGCGTTGCTGCAAGCAGAGAACTTTTAACGATTGTTAATATCGTTATTTTGACCTTTCTCTCGTTAATTTGTATGAACGGAAATGCAACTGGCAAAATAACGTTATTAGTGATCGTTAAGAGTCACATGCTTCGCCTACTTATTTGATTAAAATTGAAAGTAAAACTACCCCACACTTGCATTATTGTCTCTTTGTGTTCCTACTTTGTTAATACAAGTACAACATATTAAGATCGCGGGATAATATCGAGCGATAATAACGAAGTTCAAAACAAAATTACCTAAACCTAACGTAACCTACGTTGTCGAGGTAAACCACAAAAAGCGACAGTAACCACCGACATATTTATTATAAGTTAAATTGATTTAGAATTGGAATTAATGGAAATATTTATGAATGAATCATGTTTTTATAAAAACACCAGTTTCTTTTCCTAGCATGTATAACACATTAAAATGAAGTAAATAATTTTTACGTAGAACAAATGAAATTAAAATTTCTGTAGGTACTTTCCTAATGACCAATCATTGTTTTTCGGCTGATAATATATTTAATTTTAAATAAGGTTTTTCTTAAATCAGGCGTAAAAGTGACTTATGGTTATGGTTACAAATTATTTCTAAAATTTAATATGTGATAAAAAATACAGTTGCGTGTTTAAATCATTAAACGTTTGTTGTGGTCAATATTTATATTTAACTAGCTTTCCGTTTGCAGTTTCACCCGCAGCTAAATTGTTTTCCCCGTAAGAATTTCTAAGAATCCCCTCTCAGTGCTCACTTACATTATAAAAGGAACGCCTGTACCAAATTTATTATACGCTCGACGATGATAAACCAGTCAGTCGGCCAGTCGTTATTTTATAAGTAAAGAATAATAGAGTTTTAACTTACTTATTGGCACAGACTTCTCCGGTCCATCCAGGCAGGCACATACATTTCATTGTGACAGAGTTGCATCTGCCATTATTTTGACATTGGCAGCCCTGCTCGCAAGGCATGCCATCTTCGCACATGTACTCGCAACTATAATCATGTTTAACAAGATCAATACCGGGTCTAAAAATAGACTTCTGTCTTAAGCACTGTGTTATATTATTATTATGATTGATTGCAATTCTATGACTGAACATATTGTTACGAGCTGGGGTTCGGGACAGAAATGAAAAATGCCAGACTACGTGTTCAGATATTTATTACACACGCACTCACAAAACACTCACAAAACAATCACAGTAATTATACACAACACAACGCACTGAGATTCGCAGGTTCACTAATCGCACTGTTAGTTCCGTAATCGTAGCCAAAATAAGACTGACTACGCGGCGATGGGCCGCGCCTTTTATACTCAAAACAACAAAAGAAACATTCTCGATTAATCCTAATAACTCGCGAAAGAAGTAAACAATCAGATTATTCCGGAAGGAACACGTTACACAACTTTCGCCCTTATGCGTAAACAATAGAGGCCTTATTGGCTTGCACTCGAACACAATGGTGGTCGTTCAAACATAGACAAATGTAGATATTTCTCGGCCGCGGCGCGTGAGCAGGTAAAAGGTTATGGCGCGTAACACTGCCCCCTCCTTAAGAGATGCTCGTCCCGAGCATCGTCACTGCCATGGTACCGCGCCAAGCGATCCACATGCACCACTTTGGGCGCCCCTCGAGGCTCCTTCCGAATCCGGTACGTGATGTCGTTGATTCTGGTCACCACACGATACGGTCCGTCCCATTTTGCCTGAAGTTTAGGAGACCTTCCTTTGCTGCGGGTTGGATTGTGCAGCCACACCAGTGATCCTTCAGCAAATCCAGGATTGACAATCTTCCGGTCGTAACGGGTCTTCATTTTCTCCGACATTAGCTGTCCAGATTCCCTGACGTGGTCGTGGATGTCATTCAGCTTTTGTCGCAATTCATTTGCGTAATCAGTAATGCTGGTTGGTGTGTCCGGTGGAGTTCCCGTAATTAGATCTGCCGGCAGTCTCAGTTCTCGTCCGAAGTTAGCGAAAGCAGGGGTGACGGTAGTGCTCTCGTGGACTGCGCTGCGGTAAGATAGCAGGAAAGGCTGAATGTGCTTGTCCCAATCCCTTTGCCTGTTTTCTACCACTCTTGCGAGGTATCTCTCCAGGGTTTGGTTGAATCTCTCGACCATGCCGTCAGATTGAGGGTGATAAGAGGTAGTCCTGGTCTTGTGGATTCCCAGCACCCGGCAAGCCTCCTGGAATATCTGGGACTCGAAATTTCTTCCTTGATCACTATGGACTTACTCCAAAACGGCAGAAGACCTCGTTGACCAGTTTATCAGCAACTGTGGTAGCTTCTTGATTAGGAATGGCAAAAACTTCTGGCCACTTGGTAAAGTAATCCATGACCACCATGAAATACTTGTTTCCACTTTCACTCTCCGGGAATGGTCCAGCAATATCCAGGGCTATGCGTTCCCATGGTGCTCCGACGTTGTATAGTTTCAGTGCCCCTCTGCTGCGTGTGTGTGGTCCTTTAACAGCCGCACACCTTGTGCATTTGCGGCACCAGTCCTCCACATCGTCCCGACAGTGCAGCCAGTAAAATCGCTCACGAATCTTTAAAAGGGTCCTTTTCACTCCCAAGTGTCCTCCTGAGCATCCATCGTGATACAGCTGCATAATTTCCGGAACTTTGGCCTTTGGAACAACCATTTGAAGATGACACTGGTCACCTTTTGCATTTTCCCATCTTCGGTGAAGGACTCCATCTTGGACAAGGAGGCTGTCCCATTGCGCCCAATAGCCCTTCATGACTGCGCTTCTTCCAGCGATGTGACTCCATCCAGGTCTAGGCACATTAGCCTCAATCCAATCCAGTACCGGCCCGATGTCGTTATCTTCCTGTTGTGCACGACGTAGTTCTTCCTTCCAGCCACTGTGGATTTCAGTCTTCAGAGCTCGAACTGCCAAAGTCTCTTTAGCCTCTTGTCTGACGCAATGTTTACAGGCGTTAGAGCACGGTCTCCTTGAAAGTGCGTCTGCATTCCCAACGTGTGCCTGCGAGATTCTTGGGGCCTTGTTAGAACCAGCCAGCACTCGCCCCGCAGTCCTGGCGTTTACTCGTTTCCCCTGCGGCTGGATATCATCCACCCGCACCTCGTGCTCTCGTCGTTGGTCTAACTTCTTGGGGCAGCTCGACCTTAGGTGTCCCCTGTCCCCACAACCATAGCACCTGGGGGCTAATCTTTTGCGTCTCCATTGTGGCACTGGTTGTACCACTTCCCTGATGCGATGGGGTCTTGGGTCTTGGCGTACCGCCTCCACCTCCAACGCGTGAGCCAGCGCCTCCTTGAGGGACTCGTGGTGTCCGAGTCTCACCGCCGCTCGAACCTCCAGGTCCCTGATTCCGTCGACAAATGCCTGGACCAGAAGGCCGTCGACGAGTGAAGGCGCTGACTGGTACGCCTTCCTTACTAGTTTCTCCACCTCCAGGGCCCACTGTTGTAGGTTTTCGGAGGCTCGCTGCGCTCTATCCTTGAGCTGCGCTCGGAAGACATGCTCCAAATGAGCGTCGCCATAGCGGGCCTCCAAGGCCTCCATCAGCTGCTCGAACGACGCATCCGTCCCAATGGCCTCCAGGACAGTGAGGGCCTGGTCACGCAGGCCCAATGTAAGCGCCGTGAGAGCTTGCTCCTTCGTCCAAGCGTTGGCTTTCACAACGGCCTCAAACTGTTTCCGGTAGGCCGACCACGACGATGTTCCATCAAATGGTGGCACCTTAAAGCCTCGACCCGATGAAGGAGTTACTGCAGGTGCCGTGATCCCATCTGCCACCTTTAGGACGTTGAGGTTCTTTTTGATGTCCGCCAGCTGGGTCTCCGCCGTTGCGATGCGGGTTTCGTGGCACTCGAGCCGGGTTTCGTGGCACTCGAACCGGGTTTCGTGGCCTTCCAGCTTTTCTTTAATAGCGGCGATGTCCTTGCCGATGACAGTGCGCAGATCTTTTATGAGCAGGGTTTGCTCCTCCTGTCGCCGCACCTGGTCTTCTTTGTTGCGCAACATTTGCTCCTCCAGTCGTCGCGCATGTTCTTCCTGACGGCGGGCCTGTTCTTCTTTGTTGCGCAACATTTGCTCCTCCAGTCGTCGCGCATTTTCTTCCTGATGGCGGGCCTGTTCTTCTTTGTTGCGCAACATTTGCTCCTCCAGTCGTCGCGCATGTTCTTCCTGTCGCCGGGCTTGTTCCTCCTGACGGCGAGCCTGTTCCTGTAGCAGCGCCATCAACGCGGCCAGGTCCGATGACGCCGCAGGTGCCGGAGGCTCCGAGGAACCGGCCGCTGCTTCACCAGTGAAGCGCCGATGGTCCGCTTCTTGCTGGCGCTGCTGACTCCTTGTGCGGGCCCTTTCCGCACTCGGCGAAGTATCGTCTTTCGGCATCACAGGCATTTTTTCCATCCCCGCTTCTGACACCAATTGTTACGAGCTGGGGTTCGGGACAGAAATGAAAAATGCCAGACTACGTGTTCCGATATTTATTACACACGCACTCACAAAACACTCACAAAACAATCACAGTAATTATACACAACACAACGCACTGAGATTCGCAGGTTCACTAATCGCACTGTTAGTTCCGTAATCGTAGCCAAAATAAGACTGACTACGCGGCGATGGGCCGCGCCTTTTATACTCAAAACAACAAAAGAAACATTCTCGATTAATCCTAATAACTCGCGAAAGAAGTAAACAATCAGATTATTCCGGAAGGAACACGTTACACAACTTTCGCCCTTATGCGTAAACAATAGAGGCCTTATTGGCTTGCACTCGAACACAATGGTGGTCGTTCAAACATAGACAAATGTAGATATTTCTCGGCCGCGGCGCGTGAGCAGGTAAAAGGTTATGGCGCGTAACACTGCCCCCTCCTTAAGAGATGCTCGTCCCGAGCATCGTCACTGCCATGGTACCGCGCCAAGCGATCCACATGCACCACTTTGGGCGCCCCTCGAGGCTCCTTCCGAATCCGGTACGTGATGTCGTTGATTCTGGTCACCACACGATACGGTCCGTCCCATTTTGCCTGAAGTTTAGGAGACCTTCCTTTGCTGCGGGTTGGATTGTGCAGCCACACCAGTGATCCTTCAGCAAATCCAGGATTGACAATCTTCCGGTCGTAACGGGTCTTCATTTTCTCCGACATTAGCTGTCCAGATTCCCTGACGTGGTCGTGGATGTCATTCAGCTTTTGTCGCAATTCATTTGCGTAATCAGTAATGCTGGTTGGTGTGTCCGGTGGAGTTCCCGTAATTAGATCTGCCGGCAGTCTCAGTTCTCGTCCGAAGTTAGCGAAAGCAGGGGTGACGGTAGTGCTCTCGTGGACTGCGCTGCGGTAAGATAGCAGGAAAGGCTGAATGTGCTTGTCCCAATCCCTTTGCCTGTTTTCTACCACTCTTGCGAGGTATCTCTCCAGGGTTTGGTTGAATCTCTCGACCATGCCGTCAGATTGAGGGTGATAAGAGGTAGTCCTGGTCTTGTGGATTCCCAGCACCCGGCAAGCCTCCTGGAATATCTGGGACTCGAAATTTCTTCCTTGATCACTATGGACTTACTCCAAAACGGCAGAAGACCTCGTTGACCAGTTTATCAGCAACTGTGGTAGCTTCTTGATTAGGAATGGCAAAAACTTCTGGCCACTTGGTAAAGTAATCCATGACCACCATGAAATACTTGTTTCCACTTTCACTCTCCGGGAATGGTCCAGCAATATCCAGGGCTATGCGTTCCCATGGTGCTCCGACGTTGTATAGTTTCAGTGCCCCTCTGCTGCGTGTGTGTGGTCCTTTAACAGCCGCACACCTTGTGCATTTGCGGCACCAGTCCTCCACATCGTCCCGACAGTGCAGCCAGTAAAATCGCTCACGAATCTTTAAAAGGGTCCTTTTCACTCCCAAGTGTCCTCCTGAGCATCCATCGTGATACAGCTGCATAATTTCCGGAACTTTGGCCTTTGGAACAACCATTTGAAGATGACACTGGTCACCTTTTGCATTTTCCCATCTTCGGTGAAGGACTCCATCTTGGACAAGGAGGCTGTCCCATTGCGCCCAATAGCCCTTCATGACTGCGCTTCTTCCAGCGATGTGACTCCATCCAGGTCTAGGCACATTAGCCTCAATCCAATCCAGTACCGGCCCGATGTCGTTATCTTCCTGTTGTGCACGACGTAGTTCTTCCTTCCAGCCACTGTGGATTTCAGTCTTCAGAGCTCGAACTGCCAAAGTCTCTTTAGCCTCTTGTCTGACGCAATGTTTACAGGCGTTAGAGCACGGTCTCCTTGAAAGTGCGTCTGCATTCCCAACGTGTGCCTGCGAGATTCTTGGGGCCTTGTTAGAACCAGCCAGCACTCGCCCCGCAGTCCTGGCGTTTACTCGTTTCCCCTGCGGCTGGATATCATCCACCCGCACCTCGTGCTCTCGTCGTTGGTCTAACTTCTTGGGGCAGCTCGACCTTAGGTGTCCCCTGTCCCCACAACCATAGCACCTGGGGGCTAATCTTTTGCGTCTCCATTGTGGCACTGGTTGTACCACTTCCCTGATGCGATGGGGTCTTGGGTCTTGGCGTACCGCCTCCACCTCCAACGCGTGAGCCAGCGCCTCCTTGAGGGACTCGTGGTGTCCGAGTCTCACCGCCGCTCGAACCTCCAGGTCCCTGATTCCGTCGACAAATGCCTGGACCAGAAGGCCGTCGACGAGTGAAGGCGCTGACTGGTACGCCTTCCTTACTAGTTTCTCCACCTCCAGGGCCCACTGTTGTAGGTTTTCGGAGGCTCGCTGCGCTCTATCCTTGAGCTGCGCTCGGAAGACATGCTCCAAATGAGCGTCGCCATAGCGGGCCTCCAAGGCCTCCATCAGCTGCTCGAACGACGCATCCGTCCCAATGGCCTCCAGGACAGTGAGGGCCTGGTCACGCAGGCCCAATGTAAGCGCCGTGAGAGCTTGCTCCTTCGTCCAAGCGTTGGCTTTCACAACGGCCTCAAACTGTTTCCGGTAGGCCGACCACGACGATGTTCCATCAAATGGTGGCACCTTAAAGCCTCGACCCGATGAAGGAGTTACTGCAGGTGCCGTGATCCCATCTGCCACCTTTAGGACGTTGAGGTTCTTTTTGATGTCCGCCAGCTGGGTCTCCGCCGTTGCGATGCGGGTTTCGTGGCACTCGAGCCGGGTTTCGTGGCACTCGAACCGGGTTTCGTGGCCTTCCAGCTTTTCTTTAATAGCGGCGATGTCCTTGCCGATGACAGTGCGCAGATCTTTTATGAGCAGGGTTTGCTCCTCCTGTCGCCGCACCTGGTCTTCTTTGTTGCGCAACATTTGCTCCTCCAGTCGTCGCGCATGTTCTTCCTGACGGCGGGCCTGTTCTTCTTTGTTGCGCAACATTTGCTCCTCCAGTCGTCGCGCATTTTCTTCCTGATGGCGGGCCTGTTCTTCTTTGTTGCGCAACATTTGCTCCTCCAGTCGTCGCGCATGTTCTTCCTGTCGCCGGGCTTGTTCCTCCTGACGGCGAGCCTGTTCCTGTAGCAGCGCCATCAACGCGGCCAGGTCCGATGACGCCGCAGGTGCCGGAGGCTCCGAGGAACCGGCCGCTGCTTCACCAGTGAAGCGCCGATGGTCCGCTTCTTGCTGGCGCTGCTGACTCCTTGTGCGGGCCCTTTCCGCACTCGGCGAAGTATCGTCTTTCGGCATCACAGGCATTTTTTCCATCCCCGCTTCTGACACCAATTGTTACGAGCTGGGGTTCGGGACAGAAATGAAAAATGCCAGACTACGTGTTCAGATATTTATTACACACGCACTCACAAAACACTCACAAAACAATCACAGTAATTATACACAACACAACGCACTGAGATTCGCAGGTTCACTAATCGCACTGTTAGTTCCGTAATCGTAGCCAAAATAAGACTGACTACGCGGCGATGGGCCGCGCCTTTTATACTCAAAACAACAAAAGAAACATTCTCGATTAATCCTAATAACTCGCGAAAGAAGTAAACAATCAGATTATTCCGGAAGGAACACGTTACACAACTTTCGCCCTTATGCGTAAACAATAGAGGCCTTATTGGCTTGCACTCGAACACAATGGTGGTCGTTCAAACATAGACAAATGTAGATATTTCTCGGCCGCGGCGCGTGAGCAGGTAAAAGGTTATGGCGCGTAACAATATATTGTAAGATTAATTATTGTTTGATACAGAGATCTTTAAATATATCAATATTTTAGCTAATCCAAACTAACTAAAAAAAGTCTTTCGATAAGGGACTTTTAACTAAATCAAATGATTGATTTATTATTTGAGTTGTTACTTTTCAGACTAAGGTTGCTTCCGAATATACATTTATAAGACTGACTATAATAAGCATCCTCAAACCCTTAAACATTATTTATTTCCAAGCATTGCAACTCACAGTGGCCCCGTATACCCCGGCATGCAGCCGCAGGCGCCGCTCGCCTGGTGACAGGTGGCGTTATTCTTACACTGACAGGTCTCTGCGCAGTTTTCACCGAAAGTGGGGGGTGCGCACGCCCTCTCGCAAGATTCCCCCCGCCACCCGGGCGTGCAAGAACAAACGCCGTTCAAAGGCTCGCAAGTACCTCCGTTGAGGCAACGACAGGTGTTTTGACAGTGGCGACCCCATTTGCCGAAGGGACACGCTGGAAAGAAACAAGGGGATTTAAATCACAGGCTTTTCTGCCAGGTGTGCGATGACGTTTAGATTAGTTAATCTTAATAAATTCTTTATTAATAAGAATTCCTTACATAAGATTTCCTTAAGTAAGATTGCCTTCCATAGCTAAAAATAAGGCAGGATGTAGAGGTTGCAATGAACACCCTGCATTAAACTAAAATCACAGTCTTTGTAATTTAAGATAGTTAAAATAGGTAACAACTAAAAAAGACGTATTTTTTCAATAGCAAATAATCATCTTAAAATTAATATGATCATTGTATTGAAACAACGCTTCACACTAAATGTTACTACTAGGTATTTGGGACGAGGCTTCGGACACTTTATGAGCCAGATTTACTAAATTTATGTAAAAAAATACCGAACTGATTATGTTTCTTAGTACTGCATTGTTTTTCAATTAGTTGTTCATTTATACGTGGTACCTACTAAAGCCGATTATCACTTTGTAATTTGTTTCATACAGCTTCATTGACGTAATTGAAGCTAAGTTGACAGTTTGTTAAGCTATCTATGTATATGTTGGATTAACATGCAGTCATAAACATGTACACACTTAAACAAAAAGTGTGCATCGAAAAACATAACATGAAGGTATATAATTTTTTTTTATATGTATCGGCCACACTCTCTGTTTATAAGTTTTACTAAAAAAAAACACTAAATTTCTATCTAAGGGTCTAATTCTATCTAAGGGTTTATGTACACTATTGTTTGTGAATGTAAATATAGTCAATAGTTTTTTCCTTTTTTTGTTTTGAATTATAAATCAATAACGATACTTGATACAATCATGGCAAGAATTATGTTGTTACTTAGCCTTAATAACACTAGAATTTGTAATTTTTTTTTATCTAGCTCATTTGATTGTGACTTCTTTCAAATCTCTATTACAATTATGCTTATCAAAACAACACACCACATAATTAAATCAGTTCTCATTGAGATAACTTTTACATCCTCACTATTAGTAAAGCAATAAGCACAGTGGCACAATTTGTGAGTCACTGCAGGCGGTAATGACATAGTTTTCAAACATGACCTGTGTGCTCGGTACGAACTCTTATCAAGACTTGTATTGAAACAACGCTTCACATAGATAATTTTATCAATTCAAGTATAACACTTAATTCCTGTTATCTAAATGGTATATCAAAGTAATAACTTACTGGCTTTGTGATTTGTTGTATAGAGTGATGGTTCTTTAGAAGTTTTCAAAGCTATCATGTTTTATATATAAAAGGACAGGCAATTTTTGCTATGTTGGTAAGTACAAATAAGTAGTTTTTCTAAAACCATATTTTATGGAAATGATTAAAGAAGACTAGAATTACTCATCTACGCTTGCTAACTGCAAGAACAACAACTCGGTAAAGGCATCATGCCAATACATTAATAAAATTCCGAATGGTCCATTGTTAGCAGCAAATTCTCTTCGGGTCAAAAGCCACCTTTGTGATCCTTTGATCGTGTAGAAGTTTCACTACTCTAACTAAACGATGGATCGTGTCGAATTCTCTATTTCCGTGCAAAGTAAAAACGCCCTTGATGGTCGAAGCGTCCTTGCCTCGCTAATGACTGATTACCACACAAAGGATTGTCGTTACCTTATCTTTTAACAACTTTTCTTGTTTACAAGGCTTTGATCAAATAATGGCAATAAAGCTCATTTTCATTTAAATAACAATTAAAAATGATTCAATTGTTCTTTACGACTTTAAACATAATTTTATTGGCAAAAAAAAATATTTTGGTACCTGCATTAAATATTTTATTCAACTAAGTAAACAGAAGAAATTAATGCAATAATTTTATTTATTTTATTTCCTTCTATCTAAACCGCAATCTATTTTTATGCAGAAGTAGGCAAATGAAAATAAATCCATACATTTGAGTCGTACAACGTATATTTTAGAAAATATAACCATCATATACTGAATTTGTTGAATATTGACCATATAAACATTCATCGACAAAGGTTGTAAAAAGTTTACCAACCGCAAAATGTTACTAACTACAATTTCACTGATTTTGAATTGAAACCTTTGTATATTATGAGCTTATATCTACTAAGAAGTACTTCCAAATAGGGTACTGTACCGACAGACACCAACATTTTTTGTCTATTATTTTTTCTTTTTTTCGTTCCTTACTTTAGTTAGATCTATTAAGATAATATTATAAAAAAATATCACAACAATATTGGAGTTATATAATAACGACCGTTTCTTTTGTCAACAAACAAAGAGTTTGTATAACATGCAGCCTATATTATAATAGAAATAATCGATTAAAACTGAATACTACTTACCTAAAGAGTTGATATCATGAAACTGTTGAATGTAAGAAGAGAAAACTCAATATGACTATTCTGATTTCCATATTTTTTTATTGATAGCCTGTTTTATTTGCATGCTTATATTTCTCTTATTTAAATTGCTATATTCGTTTTTAGTCGCAGTTTTAAAGAGGTTAAATATAAACATTTAGGCATCATAACTCTTTTTTCATTCATAACGTTAACTTTCTCTGTTTAAATGTTACGGCTCAGGAGATAAGTCGGTTTGGTTCGAAAACGAATTCAAAATTCTAGACCAAAATATTTTCAACCTTACAACGCTAGCGACCCTGTTAAAATAATAACGACGAATGTGTCTATAAGTATCGTAATTTCTACAACAAATCCGACGCGTCTATCAATACGCCACCATGACTTAATCAACCCCAACCCACAACAATAACCCTCGACCACAGATTGCTTACGAGTGAGTCACCGAAGCTTCGATTGGTACTTACAAATGTCGCAGGAGGGACCCCCGTATCCGTGGTCGCACGCGCACGTATTCGGCGCGACACACTTGCCGTGCACGCAGCTCCCCGCGCACACCGGCGTGCATTGCTCCCCTCTCTCATCAGGGACGTAGCCCTCGCAGCACTCCTCCACGGGCCTGAAGTTGGTCACAGTCAGGTTCTTGTATCTGACGCGAAGCTTCATCTTGTACTTGGAGCAGCGAGGCGGCACGTTGAAGCACCAGCTGTACACTTTCTCCTGGTAGTGCTCATTCTCGGAGACGCGTAAAGTCTTCTCGTATCTGTAATGGAATAATCACCTGTTTAGATGACCTGAGAGTAATTTCGTTAATTCTAGGTTTTCACACCAAGACTAAAGGCCAAAGATAATGGCAAATGAAATTGGAGCGAGCCGCGATTCCGTCACGTTATTTTTTATTTCTTTTAGAAAACTGCTATATAAATTAAAGCCAGTACATAAGAACGGTTAGGTGACTATACCGTATATTTTATGTATGATTCATGTCAGACAAAAACAAAAGAATATCGTCAAACGTTGTCCAATGGCATTGAGTCGGGCACAGTCGTATCTGCAGTGTTGGTACAAAGTTAACTGACCCCATCCATATAGCGGATCAACATTTACGATTCATATCAATAAAATCACTAAACCAATTCAACTTATTGTGCATATTACAATCCAGACAAGAAAAACAGCATCGTGATTTGATTACCCACTAACCGACTTTTCTTTGTTGTTACATTTCATTTGCATCGTAGATGTTCCTACAGAAAATTATTAGTACCTAGTAGAACTTTAATTGACGTCAGTGACGAAGTCATAGGAGTAATAAATAATTTTTACCCGTTAAGTATTTCAAGTAGCTAATTATTACTTATATCTTTTTCATTAGTTATGTATGAAATGAAGTTTAAATTTGCCAATTAATTACACTTCACAAATGTAAATATACCTACATATTCTTGTTTGCCTTCAGTTTTAATAGCGCAATTTTGTATTACCTGAATTATAATTCGTTTAGGTAAATGAAATACAATATCTTTGGCTAGCTTAAGGTTTTGTTAGGTTTTTTAAATAGTCAAGTCGTAATGCGTGGCAAGCCACAACATAAGTCACAACTAATTGCATTAGGGTCTACATTTTTATTGCGCTGTGACACACTTTCTCACTTTCTGCAGTAACATCGGAAACGCTGGTTGCATTCGAGGTCACTAGTGAAATATGATGAATAATTGTTCCGTTTTCTAAATTAGTCAACGGCTAATTGAAATTGTTGGAATCTTTTATAGTATGCTTCAAGTACCAGTAGCGAGAATCAGTTTCATTCATAAATATAACCTACCATTTGTTTCCTACACAACGTTTAAGTGAATCATACAAACAGCCGGGTCAAGTTGAGATACAACATTCATATTATAATTGTGCACATAACACGATAATGCAATATGTATAACGTTTTCTTGTAAGTCGCTTGGTATTCATATAATATGTAATTCAATATGTTTACTCTCGTTAGTTCGACAGAATATATTGTGTATCTAAATATTAAATCTTCTTTATCGAAATATTAAGAGTCTTTTTCAACGAAATTTTAGGTCCGCAATATCCACTTGCATAAGATTGATTTTTATGTTCTATTTATTTAGTCATTATTTAGATAGGCTTGACCTTGAGTTTTTACATTAGTAATAGGTACAAACCTACTCATACTGCTTTTAATAATAGTTTTTCCTAGATATTATTAAATAGTTACAACTTAGTAGCAACATATGTATAGCATATGTTATATTCCAAATATTATTCAACGTGTTAGTCATCATTTAAAACACTACTATTTCTGCGAAAAGACCGTAGATGTATTCTTATATCTTGTCCATATGCTGTGACTTTCATATTCCTTTTCAGTGTCAGTCGTCCAAACCTATTGGATTGGAATCCATTTGGAATAGTTGTGACCTAGGTAATAAAACACATGATACTACTAATAAAACAAATACCTACTGTATTCATTTAAAACTAAATGGTAGAACAATTAAAGCCAACTCTATGAAAACGTGTCCAAATTGAAATGCCAGTAACCAAACGTGATAATGTTTAACGACGCATTACAATACGACAATGGCGTTTTGGAAACGCGGAAATCTTTTTTAAAACATTGTAAATGTGTAGGTATTGTGGAACTTACTTCTCTTGTCTTGTGCAGACGTTGGGCCCTTCTAGCAGCGCCAATGTCGAGGCAGCCAGCGACAACAGGGCGATCGTTCTCAGCCACATTACACCCATTTTGCACCTTCAAACTACACTGAACTAGCTGCTCGCCATAACAACCCGCTTGTTTTGCAATTACGTCACAATCAACAATTCAAATACCCACGACGATTAGCGGCGTACACTCCGAAATCATTCTGAAAAGAAAAACAATGTTACGCCCAATAGTAATCTGCTTATTTCCTATATATATCTTATATGACAACGGACAGAACAAGGTTTACAAGCTGGCGAGTTTACCTCGAAGATAGAAATAAATGTTATGTACTGTAATAAAATTATGAAAAGGTACACGACCAATCTTCTAACGAATGTAGGTATACTAGGAATGTAAAGTTTGGAGTTATATTTAAAATTTCCAACAGTTAAATCGATATGATTTTATAGCTCGTTAATATTGAATGTCGACAGCCGAAGTTATTTTCATCAGAAACTGAAAGCAAACGCAAATATTTATGGAGAGTGTTTTAACAATAAGGGTCTCTAATTCTTGGTGGTTTGTTTATATTACCCTTGATTTCTGAATTGATGCATTACTGTATCCACTTGTATCCTTACGAATCCGACTAATCGAAGCTAAGTGGTGTTCTGTCTGTGACGAAATCAGTCAAATTGGCTTTCTGGACAAGTGCATGTAATGTTATCAAAAAGATTTCAAAGAACAGTTTGCGTGGGAAGCTGCTGCCGGATGTCTGCAAACTGATAGCTTCAGACACGTTTGTTAACTATTAATGATATTACTCGAGTTATACTATACCTACACAAATCCTAAAGTGTCATCAACTAATAGACTTCCCAGAAGGTACCATTTTATTAGAAATCCTAGCGACTGACCTCTAAAAATAAAGCGTTCGAATAGAGTTAATCCTCTACAATGGCTTTTATTTTCTTTTCTATCTACTTTCTTATTATTTAAAAGAAGTAGAAACTGCTGAGCTAATATGATTTGTTGGGGAAGGTACCTATCAATCGAAGTTCAAGTTTTTACCGGGTACAATAACATCGCCATTGTGAAGACGGTAGGTATAGCGCCCTCAACTGCCGTCATTATAAAACAATTGACAGTCGCATAACATGATACTATCAATATTATACCATAATTAGTTCAATAGTTTTTTAGTTCAACTGTTTTAATAATAAACTAATTTAGTTAAGTAGGTGTTCTTTTGACACAATGGATGTATTCAATGACCCAGTTTGCAAAAATCAAAATATATAGCTAATCCAACCTATTTAACTAACAATGATATTAATTTGATACTTGAGCGAAACTGCGTTTTTATTGACGAATTTTATTAAATTAGGCACACAATAGGTCGTACAACTCGTTAATTGTTTATATAGATAATTTTATTTATTCGATGGTGAAAATGTTAATTTATCATGACTGTTGTGCTTTTGAATGTGTGTATAAACCAGTTGGTAGGTATTCTTATGATCGAATGACCCAAATTGAGTTCATCATTTCAACAAACGTGGGAGGTATGATATGATTGCAAATAAATTTCGCCTAGCCGATGATAGTGTTGAAAAATATTTGAATGGCTTGAAGCTATTAGCTAACGGTAAAACCACTTGGGGTTTACTCCATCATTATTACATAGTATAAGTTCAAGTCGCTAATTCTGTCTGTTTGTATGTTTGTCCGCTAACTCCTCCTAACCCAGTTGAGGGATTTTAATGCGGTTTTCACCATGCTTTAGGTATTTTTTTCATTTAAATTTGTAAATGTTCTTTACATTCAGAAAGGTTTTTTTAAGTTAACTAAAATTTAATGTTTCGGGAACCAGTCGCGCAAAACTACACCATTACGAAGCGTGGGCGGGTCACTATTAATTATAATGCGAAATACCAGTGATTGATATGCAACAATTTTGTTACGGTACGTAATTTTACTATACGTTTTTTGACACTGACTAATATTTATTTATGAAAGTAAACTAACTTTTTTTAATAATTTTAGATACTGTCCTAACCAAGTATATTTTAAAACTAATTCGTGATCAAAATAGCGACACTTCGAATTGAGAGAAATCGTTTGTTATTCCGAATCATGCCATTAAGAAGGTCATGCAAATCGGTGTGCTATCATTTAAGAAAAATAACACAATTTTGAACCGAAAAGCGACGCGACGTAGTGTGGGTATGACGCGTTTAATTGTCAATGGGATGACGTAATCTTCTCAGGAAAATTGTAGTTTTCATCTGAGTCTTAGTTTCCAACTACTTCCTCATGAAACATGAATCTGATTGTTGCGATTCAATCAAGTATCTAAAGAGAAGTCACCATTCTTAGTAGGATTCATTCATTCTGGGATAAAAGGTGTTAACGTGCCTACCTTTAAGTAAAATCATCATAATGCAATTTTATATGCTTATCACTACATAGTATAAAACAAAGTTGCTTTCTCTGTCCCTATATACAGGGTGTCCCAAAACTCGACGTCAACCCGAAACCGGGTGACAAGGCAAGTCATGCTGGTTATCAGAAAAATGTTTAAAAAAATCTAAGTCACGTGTTCTCAAAATTATTGGCATTTTAAAAAAACACGCAAAATTTCACACCCTGTGACAGTGTTTTTGCTGCTGTTGCCACAAATGTTCACTTTTGGAAACTTTTTTTTTTAATATGTAACCCTGAATAATGCTTCTCTAAACTGTTATCAACATTTCAAATCTAGCTCCTCGAGATTGCATAAAAATAGGACTTATTTCCAAGAAAAAAATTAAAAATTAAAAATGGCCTAGTTTTAACTGTCTGCATTGAAAAAAAATTGTATTACGCGAGTTTGGCAAGTTGTGTCAAAAGTTGGCGCATTTAGTAAGGATCCCAAAATGGTATGACACGTGGTAAATTGTAGTTGCTATCATGAACAAAAAAAAAAATTCGTAAAAATCCAGTGTTCAACAATTTTTTCTTACCTGGTTAAAAAATATTCTAATGGGCCCAAGGTTTTCCAAAGAGTCGTAAATTGTAAGTAGTGACAAAGGAGTCTTTCTAGAAAGTGTAAGCGAGATAGTATTTGTGCTAAAGTGATTGAGTGAGACGGAGAGAGTCACCTTCTCAAGTGCGAGCGAGACAGGTATGGACGCTAAAGTGACTGAGATGGAGAGAGTCATTTTACCAAGTGCGAGAGAGACAGAGAGTGACGCCAGGTATTCGCTATTGTAGATACACATTACAAACCAGTCAGTACGTTACGTTCCTTCGTTTACTGCGCTTGTTTTCGTATTCGTTTGTGTTGATTTCGTACTGTTTACTTTTGGCTATGTTTATGGACTTGTGATTGCTTGCGATTTAGATTCGGACTGTTTGTTTTCTCTTAACGACGACCTTTGCTTTCCTCTGGACTATTGTGTGAGTGTGTGACAAGTGCCGAGATGTCTTCGTATACCACTCGCGAATACGCTAATATGCACCTTATTTATGGTGAGTGCAGGTGTAATGCCAGTGCTGCTGCCAGACTTTACCGCGAAAGGTACCCAAACGCTGCTCGTTACCCCGATTATCGGGTGTTTACGAATGTGCATCGGTTGCTCTTCTCAGAAGGCCGCCTCCCAAATCAAACGCATGGTGGAGGCAGACCCACCAACCCTATGGAAGAAGAAGTTCTACAGGCTGTCGAAGAAGACCCAAGTACTTCAGTAAGAGCTATTGAAACGAACACCGGAGTGCCCAAAAGTTCAGCCCACCGTATTTTAAAAAGAAATGACCTACACCCATACCACGTACAGCGAGTACAGACATTATTACCCGGTGACTACCAAAATAGGGTGAATTTTTGCCGGACGATATTGGAGAGGTACAGAGATGACCCACTTTTTCTAACAAAAATTTTATGGTCGGACGAATCAACTTTTAAAAAGGACGGCTACGTGAACATGCACAACCTGCATGAATGGCGTGTTGAAAACCCTCATTTAACGAGACAGGAAATCGCCCCGTAAGAGAGTACCTCGATGAAGAGCTTCCTGGGAGATGGATCGGGCGGGCTGGACCAATCTCGTGGCCGGCCCGTTCACCGGACTTGAATCCTTTAGACTTTTTTTACTGGGGAGCTGTTAAAGAAAAAGTTTACGAGAAGCCCATTGGGAGTGAACATGAATTACGGCAGAGAATAGCTGAAGCAGCTCAATTTGTAAATAATGGACGATACGCTAGAAAGATAGCTCGATCTTTTTTAAAAAGATGTCGCGCTTGTATTGCCGCCGAAGGAAGGCATTTCGAACACTTATTATAACATTTTAAGAATTATTGTAAATTTTATTAATAAACATTGGTATTAAAATTTTGTTTTATTTAAAATTGAAACCTTTAACAATAAATGCTTATTCCAATGCACACACTAAAAAAAATAAATTAAAAGTGAACAATCTGTTCATTCAATAAAGATAGACGAGTACATCAGTACAATGTACAATTCAGTTAAATTTAATCAGTGTGTAAATTGGAAGCGGCTCCAATGTAACCAACGATAAGCTTTGCAATTTTAACCAAGTAAGAAAAAAAGTTAAAAATGGGTTTTCATGGAAATATTTTTTTTTGTTCATGATAGCAGCTACAATTTGCCAAGTGTCATACCATTTTGGAATCCTTACTAAATGCGCCAACTTTTGTCACAACTTGCCAAACTCGCGTAGTACAATTTTTTTTCAATGCAGACAGTTAAAACTAGGCCATTTTTAATTTTTAATTTTTTTCTTGGAAATAAGTCCTATTTTTATGCAATCTCGAGGAGCTAGATTTGAAATGTTGATAACAGTTTAGAGAAGCATTATTCAGGGTTACATATCAAAAAAAAAAGTTTCCAAAAGTGAACATTTGTGGCAACAGCAGCAAAAACACTGTCACAGGGTGTGAAATTTTGCGTGTTTTTTTAAAATGCCAATAATTTTGAGAACACGTGACTTAGATTTTTTTAAACATTTTTCTGATAACCAGCATGACTTGCCTTGTCACCCGGTTTCGGGTTGACGTCGAGTTTTGGGACACCCTGTATGGTTAAATCTTTAAAACTATGGAACAGATTTTATTTCGGTTTTTTATAGATGGAGTGATTCAAGAGGAAGGTTTACATAATATATGTATACAAAATAGTATAATAACATAGTAGAGGAAAAGGAGTTCAACTCCGAATTTAATGTGTGCGAAGACGCATGGGTAAAAGCTAGCATAATTGTCTGATGAAACTGGAAACAGGTAGAAAGGTATTATTTTATTGTAAAAAAAACAAATTAAAGTGTTATTATTTAAATTGATGTTTTGGATATAACTATTCCATATTCCGTTTATTCATTTAAGAGCTATAATCGATGTTCATGTAGAATAAAGATGGTAAAAGAATACTTAAACATCTTTGTTTTGAGTGAGTTATATCTTTTGACAAGTTTATTATAACTTGTTTGTTCAATACATTGTAATTATAATTTTCTCTTGCAAACCAAAGCTATCAGTAAGTTATGTTTTATTTTTGAAAGTTTTATTTTTTAGGTAGGTGCCAGTTAGGTAATATTTAAATTTAATCATTAAATTAATATGTACACATAAAAAATATATTATTTTAAGCTACAGCCTAACTTAATTCATTAAACATAATGTATATTAACATATGAAAATATTTACTAGACACTTGATTATTAAAAATAACTCCCCAGATGATTGATTACTTAAAATAATTACTGTATAAAATGGTGCCTATTACATATAAATCAATAAGGAATACAATTTAACACTCGTGAATAAAATCCTACAGTCAAGATGCAAAAAAAAACTTTGTGCAGAATAAAAAGAACATATAAAGCAATATAACCAGTTTTGAACTAGCATAGGAATTCAGAGCAGAAATATTCATGTAAACTAAATGCACTTTTAAACTAGCGGATTTAAATATTAAATTAAAAACATACCAAGGCAACAACAGATGAACATACATTCCTTTCTTCCGTTTGTGTAACAGGATTTATTAGTGACGATTTACTGTTTACCAACTTATTAGTCCACTTAACTGATAAAAACCATGTTAATCACTTTCAAAAATTATCCACGTTAGCCCTGCTGTGAGTATTCTCAACACTAAGATTAATAATTATTAAATAGGACAATGCGAAATCAAAGTTAAATTTAATATTGGTACGTACACAGACACGACACCTACCAAGCAAGCAAACAACTGATCATAGATTGCATTGCATGAGTATACCAAACTGCAGACGGATAAATCTACTCAATAAATTTTTTGACGTTAAGAATTTACATTCGCTTTTTTTTGTGATGGCGCCACTTTTACATTTTTTTTAAATACCCTTAAAACACAACGTTACTAAAAACAAAAAACTGTCGAAATTTCCCATTACTACATTATTCGTATTGCCTAAAATTTTACTCATGTTTAATTGGTAAACTTCAAAGTTACTAATTTTTTGATTCACATAACATACCTACCACTTTGTCAGACTTTGTATATGCAAAGCAAAATTATATAGTGCAGTTATTAAGTGTTTTTTTTTCCAATTTACTTAAAATGTAGATGGCAGCATCAGTGCAATAAATTAAGTGAGCCATAGTATAATGAGTATTCAGTCAGACAAGAGTTACTTTCATACATCTGAGTCAACCAGTACTGCCAAATAATACTTTTCTATTTTTTTGCCACTCAACAGGGCTTTTATATTATCATGTTTAAAATAAGTTAGGATAAGTAAAGAAATCTATGATATGAGTATGGAATATATATTAATATGTAAGTAACTTATAAAATATATTTTCCACAAAATAAAGAAACCAAATTTTCATATTAGGTATTTTATTTTTGACTTGTGTGGGTAAATCATGTAATTTATAAAATCATTCAGATCCATTATTATGTCAGCTTGTCGTAGCTTTAGGGATGTTTAAATATCGGGAGTCACATAAATACGAAATAATACTTTTTGATATAATTCGTTAATAATAAAAAAATCTGCTACCCAACTTTGAATTGGACTAGAAAAAGATTAAGAAAAAACTAAATAATTGTCAATTGAAATTTTCTGGCAGCCCTAAGTTGCACTTGCATTCTATGATGGAACCAAAGGGAGCGCACTGGGCCGCGCCACCGCGATCATATTCATTCACAAACGTAAAAGACATAAATATACAGCTGATCTAGATTGTTTCGAAATTAGACAAGGGTTGGCACTAGAAAGATTTTTGACAGTTAAAAGCAAGACTAACTCGAAACGAAGTCAGTGCCTTAAACCAGAATATTTTACAAACAAATCTCATAATTAACGTATGGAATCTGATCAAAATAGGTATATGTATAATATTATGGAAGCGATTACGAAGCACATTCGTATCGCTACAGTTAACTCGATACAAAAGCGATGATCAAGTCGTATTAATACGTTCATAAGTAGTAAAAAGTGCATAATATAATACTTTTGTGTCAATTAGGGGCGCTGTCTAAATTTCTTTCATTTTCATTGATGAGTAGAAAATATCAGTTCTAAGCGATAATTTAGCGTAATATGATAATTTAGAGTACATAAATCGATATTTTATTTATATCGCGTGCGCAACCCTAGTTATAATCTATCAATCACTCAATCAATGTAATGTATGTAATAAAAGACTAGGCTGTATGGTCGAATGTACCTTTGCCTATAAAAAAATAGATTAATGTCATTTCTGAATGAAATATAACCTTAAAAACTGTTATCAACCCTAAATAAAACTGTGATAGAGAACAAAATGTTAACCCAAGTAAATAAATTGTTACGTTTTGTAAAACATATTGAATGGAGCATGCTGCAAATTCTAAGGCAGCCGCCTCCAGGTAATATATAAAATTTAAAAAAACAAATATGCTCTTGGTTCTGAGCTTCATGACATCTATCGAAATGTATAAATTAAGATTTTGTGCAATTATAATAACATAAGTAGTATTTCACTTATAATATGTGTAACTGTGTTTATTATCGATTTGTTTTTTTATTTATTTCAGAAATAGCTTTGGTTTACCTGACGGAGTCGAGATCTTCGTTGCAACCTAAATTTTCAATAAAAGACTTAGTAGGTGACGGCTTCTTGTTTGCTGTTCCAAAATTCAGAAGGACTATTGAAAAAAGATTGAATCGCAAGTTTGGTCTTCCTGAGTATGTTTGGAAACCTCTAGTTGCCAAAACTAACATAACGGCATGCAATGATTGTGGACACGACCGGGAACGGGATAAACTGTGTGGTATGTCAATTTTGACTGTGTGGTATGTCAATTTTGTACGAGTGCCTGTCAAAACTATCTAGTTTCATTACTACAAACAAATCCTGTCTCTCTGTGTTAAGTGTTGGTATGTCAGTCAGTACAAGACTACTTCTCCAGCAGTGGTTTGATTCCAGATTCGACAAATAAATAGCACTAATTCGTTTTTTAACTTTTTAGGACACTGCTACTCAAAGGTGGCAGCAGAAACTAAAGAAATACAAGAAAAAATTATTGAAAAGCTTGGCACTGGCAAGCCTATTGAGAATGATGTAATTGTACTTTACGAAGGTGATAATCTGCCTGAACAGGTAAAAATATTTTGTTATAGTTTTTACACTTTCATATAAAAGTATGCTGTTATTTCTTCATGCCAATCTTTTTAGCCCAAGGAGTTTTGGCACGGAAAGAGAATAATTGAAATGAAGAAAGAGAGACCCCAATGGTTCAGCAAGAACCTTTTGCAGAAAACGACACAGCAACCTTCAAATGCCACTGATGTAAAACCTACTGATTTAGCTTAATTTGTTAAGATATGAAAATAAAATTATAGTAGTTGAAATAATATTTTATTTAAAATTTGCATATCAATAAGACCTAAAATTAGTGTTTTCTGATATTCTTAGAAAATTAAGAAGTAGGAATGTTTTTCTTTATTGCTGATTTACTAGTATAGATCTGGAATGAGTAAAATATGTAATGGAACACATATAGCATTTATATAATTGGAATAAATAGTGTCTACCATGAAGAAAAATAGCTAAAAAAAAAATTTTAAGTGCAACCAACACCATTAAACACAATTAATGGGATTTTTATATCTGACAACTTTTTTACTCGAGATGAACATAATTAAAATAAGTTAATACAAAACTACTCATATTACATCAAAAGAATTGTTTTCAAAATTATCTATTATGGAGTCAGGCTCCATATCACCTAAAAAATGGTTCTCAACATGTGACTGGAATTCACCGAAAGGTGTTCCGTTATGGAATGTTTGGCCACACATCGGGCACATCTTGTTTAATCCTTCTGGATGATTCTCCTCAGGACTGCTCTTCTTGAAAGTGCTGGCGTCCTCACTTAAGTTATTGTTGTAGTTAGTAGATTCAACTGGTGTTGCCCAATTAGCTAGACTATCACTTGTCTCAATTTCCTTATGCTCCAATGCAGTGACTTTTGCATTTGCACATGTTGGGCACTTGTAATCATCTATCAAAACAAACATAAATATTACTTTTTTTATGAAAGTAAAGACTTGACAGGGTGGATGGATGTATGTTTTTACTCTTTCACACAATAAATACTGAAGAGATTCAGATGAAATTTGGTAAATGGATGGGATAGGTCTGGAATACAAAGTATACTTAACCATGGGAATAATACTTAACCGACTCCTGTCCCGTGACGCGCCTAGCGCGTCATGAAGAAACCTTCAGGGAGGCCCATGACGCGAGAGATGCGTCATTAGAAAATAGTTGCAATTCAAATTTTTATTTGATTTAATCAATAAAATATCTTATTTTATATAAAAAATAACTCATTAGGAACACCAATATCAAGGGCCACTATTTTTTTTTGGAAAATTAAATTGCCAGTGGCTGTCAACCATAGGGTGCCTACCTAAAGGTAACTGTTTATCCTACTAATTATTGAAAAGTGTTATTATTAAAGCCAGGATTCGAACTTAGCAAATCTATAAAAATAATTACTATGTTTTGGTCACCAATGAATAGTTTAGATGTAAAAACGGAATATTTTTGATTTGCGATAAAATACTTCCCACAGGTTGACAACCAATGGTAGAAATCTATAACTTACCTTCTATCTCGTATAAAACACGTAGATCGACACTTTTAAATACACTAAACTAATAAATGAAACATAACAAACAATAACAGGTCTCACTTTGTATTCTTTTAGTTGAAAAAGCCTAAAATAGCGTAATAACATCACCAGTGGCCCATGACGCGTTAGTCGCGTCATCATTTAGGAGGGCCCGTGACGCGACTAGCGCGTCATTGAATTTTGTATGGGGCCACGGACGAAAGGCTCGAAAAATGATGGTGGCAAGGAGTCGGTTAATGCGAGTGAAACTGCAGGGCGCAAAGCTATTGAACAATTAAGAAATGAAAAAGTTGTTCCAATATATATGTTACGGCTAATACCCGAAGTGCGGCTACACCTAGTTTTAGCCGGTTAGAACATCAATAGGTTAGGTTAGTTAGGTTACTTTTTTGAACCCACCCAGAAAACGGAGTCCCGCGTAGCGGGACTCCGTCGACTCATGCTTGAAGCCAGTTTTTATATACATAGGATAAATTTTTTTTTACAGTTTTCCATATAAAAAACACTTCTAACCGGCTAAAACTAGGTGTAGCCGCACTTCGGGTATTAGCCGTAACATATACACTAGTTATAGTAACATGGAAGATGTTTGGTTATTTAAGTGGTCTAGACCAAAAAAATTTTGACTAACCTTGAGTCATTCTCTCCACCCTTGATATGATTGTTTTTAATAGTTGTTCTTGTTGCGCTAGTTCCTTTTTCATGGCCTGTATTTTTTCTGTCTGTGTATGTATGTCTTTCAAAGAGTCTGTTGCTGGGTCTTCCATGTAACCAAACCCTATTGAATCTAGGTTAAGTAGATCATCATCCATATCTTGTAGTTGAGTCATTTGCTCATACTGCTCAACTAGTTGTGACTTTTCTTGAATATAGCTGTTAATTAATTTCAAAGATATTTCTTCTAAACTATTGTCTGAGAATTTTTCTTGGTAATTTGAACTAGTTTTAGGTGTACTTTGAATGTATGTATTGGTGCGTAATAATGGTTGCTTTGTATAGTCTTTGCTAGTTTTATCAGATCCTTTGAGCATTGATATTTTGGTCCACAGATTTCTGTTCTCACATGATACCATGAAAACATGATGCATAAGTTGTGACTTTTGTTTAGAAAGCTCAGCAATTTTTTGTTGCAAAGCAAATTTTTCATCTTCGTCTAGTGGAATATACGACGAACCTTGAGTGGCCTTCGTTACATCTAGTTTTAATCGCATATTATCTGTTTCTAGCGTATTTATTCTCCGTTGTAAAAGTAAACAACGATCTCGCATGGCATGTAGCGCTAGTTCATGTACATTATGGTTATTGTAATCAGCTTTGAGTGCGGTTGTTTGTAATGTAGAATCATTGTTAAAACTTACGATTGAAGAAGATTCCATAACTTTCTAATTTAATCGTTCGTTGTTAATATTTTGTATTCTTGCGTGTTTACAACAACCTCAATTCAATTTGACAATGATGACATTCACTGTCATTTTACTTCACCACAAATTTGACATTTTAAACAGTGACAGTGACAATTACTAGGGTTCGGATATTTTGTGATTGATTTTTAAATAGATGTCTTTCCATAACGTAACTTAAAACTATATAAACTATGAGTTCTGGGAACTAAATAACAAGAAAAAAATATTTGTCGATAAAATGGGACACCTCCCAAGATAGCACAGGGCCATCCTGCCTGCTTATGTGCGAAAACGTACCATAAAAAAGTCAGTTGCTTTACCCTTATGATACAGAATTATTGTATCAATCATAATTTCTTTCAATGTGAGCGGCACTAGCTCTTGATTGAAGGTTTAAAACCATGATGTTGCTATAAAAGAAAATATGTCAGTTTTAAATAAGAGCTATGGTAAATATATAATATTATTGAGATTTAAAGCTACTTTTTAATAAATGTTTCCTTGAATTACTATTTAATAAAATGGAAATCCGTTGACTCCAATAATATCTTATATTTTTTGAATAAAAAAAATAATTTAGTCATATTTTTTTACCTGGTAATACAAAAAATATGGCGTTTGACAATCAGCTGTCCAAGTGGGGAGAAAAGGCGAATGCTTTTGTGAATTGTAAGTAATGTAGTTCATGTCTTCAAGCGGATAGAAACAGTTGTAGCTATGGCGTGTTTAAGTTCGAGTAGGCTCTGTGCTCGTGTACAAGATAAGTTATTGTGTCAATTCGGACATAAAGTTCGGAGACAAACTGTATTTGTGAAACTCAAACCCCCTGGACCATCACCCTTGCGAATATTTGGAAAGACTTGTCAGGTATTTATTTTATATTATTTACCAAAATTTGTTGTTAAAAAAAAGTCCTTTGTTGAAACCCCATTAGCAAATGGTTTCAGTATTTTGTAATCTTGCGCAAGAAAATCCTTTTTACATAACAGGCATGACATTAACCTAAAAGTCAGCTGATCAGTGAGTAAAGAACGTAGTAAAGTGTATTTTTTGAATGAAATAGTATAAAGAAACTGATTCATATGGCGTTCTTTAAAAATATGCCAAATACAATAAAATTGTTTGAATTATTTTTCGTATGTTTGCGGTAGTACAAGTGAAATTTTCTTACGACTTGAGTGGTTCAGTAGGTCGTTCTACTCTCGCCAGTTTCGCGGCACTGGTTTCTTAAATTTGTCTACTCGTTTTCACTAACTCCGTTAGTATTTTATGAATTAGCAACTTTTACTTTCCCTTGTTTAAATGATCTACAAACTAAATCTAAGATTTATCTCCAAATTAATTCCGATAGAAAGTTACGTGCGCTTATGTATGTAGGTAAATAACCCACTTATATGGAGTGGTTAATTTATATAATTTATCATTTTATTGGATTATTCGTGAAACAATAATGATAGATTCAAATTTCATTGTGTATGAAATTGAAATAGAACAATGTTTGATAGCAGTCAGTAAATGGCTTGGAACGGCGCAGGCGACGTCGGCGTGGACTTGGCTGCGCGAGAAAGCACGACGCGGCTGCGCGCGCGCCTTCATGCGATGTTCAATCTCAATCCACACCAAACTTTCTAAGCAACTATTGTTTTTCGCATTAATATTTCATTTATCAACACGATTTCAGTTGAAACTCTTATTCAGCGTTATTATATCGGAAAAAGAGTGTCTCTTGATTAAGTATCTACCAAGAATTAAATCTAGGACTACATCATTGTTTTATTAACAATATAAACAAGTTCAAAACCAGAATGTTACAATTCTGATATTTCATGCTCATACTCTTACATGGTTCTAACAGGTGGATAGTTGCTGTGGTTTTGTTTGATGAGCAAGTGGGGTAATTTTTGCAGTTATTTAAGTAAATAGTCGGTTGAATGAACACCGCACGCGCATGTAATGTCGTCAGTAACGAAGCTGAGTAGAAATGCGGAACACACAAGTATTTTTACCGTCCACAATTGTATAAGACTTTGAGGCAACACACCTGACATAGCAATGTTATTTTCGCTTCACAACATTTTACCTGAATCCTAAATTACGTGATGTCAATACGAAAGGCCATAGAAAGCTGGAAAGTGTTTTGTTTTCTACTTCACTACATACACCATTTTGTAATATTCAAAACACACGCTATTAACGTAGAGCCTTTTTGTTTTTCGTGTTGAATCAATGTGTCCAAATGGAATCTAAGATATATTCTGTTACGTAAAAGGTTAGAATTTTATTTCACAGCGTAGCTTGTGACACCTATCCGACCTTGGGCCAATATTCTTATTACTTACAAAGTTTCAATATAATACATAAATATCGGAAGACGTTTTAATATGAAATATGACAAGTTTTTTTGCGCAACCTTTGCTATGTCTTATTGGGTTCGATAGGTTAGTTAATTATTCATAGCTTTGAGACTGTGCAAGCTGTTAAGAATAATATTTGGTGATCGTAAAGTTGATTAGGAGAATTCGTTAGATTAGCGATGTTGATCAAATACAAAGTGTGAGTTTGAGTGATGAAGTGGTCGTCCTTAAGTCGCACGCGCAGCCAGTTGGAGATTAAGCAATACCTCGGTGGCCACTCAAACAATGAACTCATCACTGCCTCCTAATATTAATTGTCATGCCGTCAGCCGCCACGCGATATGTTTTATGTATAATTAAGTAACCTAAGTTGCATCTTATTTGCTGTGTTTAACTTAAGTGATGGTCATGAAGTCTTGTCAATTATCTTTGACCTAAAACTCGTCAAAGTTAGTTTTATTTACGACTCATTACTTATTATGTTTGTAGTTGCATTAACAGTTGAATAAATTCAATGGACGTGATGTGAAAATATTTATAAGTTATTTATCTAATAAAAATAATTCGACTACGTAAAGGTTAAAAACAAAACAACTTAAAAACGCGTTTGTTTAAATACATTTTGTAATGTCTTGTTTGGCAAAACATATAACTTATACAATCCTAACATTGTTATCAAAGAAGAATTTTGACAAAAGTGATATTCGCCTATACTGTCTTTCTTATCATTATCATTACATCTTATAAATCCAAGTCGCTAATTCTGTCTGTTTGTATGTTTGGCTGCTAACTCCTCCTAAACAAGTTGAGGGATTTTAATACGGTTTTACCATCCTTTAGGTATTTTTGTCATTTAAATTTGTAAATAAAGAACAATCAAAAAAGTTTTTTAAGTTAGTTAAAAATCAATGTTTCGTGAGCAAGTCGGCCAAAATTACAACATTGCGGAGCGTGGGCGGGCCGCTAGTTCGAAATAAAATTTAATTTAAGAACATTTTAAAGAAGTTATCAAATATTTTTCCTGGGCATCATTTAATGCACTTTTTATCTATAGCAAAGTATTTGAGCTTACAAATATTCAATTTCATATCAGTTGAATTTCCAATTTAATTTCATTATTTATTAGGAGACCGTCTCAGTAGCCTTGGCCACAACTAAATCAATATGATAGAAAGTTGTTCGAATTACTAACATCTAAAAATATAGTAGCTTTGAGAACTAATTTCATTAGCGGCTTGATTGTTTCATAAGTTCAAACGTGTGTTAAATTTGAATCTTATTAGATCAGTGTCTTCGTCTAGGTATGTAATAATGTAAAGTCGAAGTCGTGAAGAGCCCTGCACTTCTCATAAAATATTTAGATTTGAGACGCAACATCTTAAGTTTTTGCTCTTGTATCCTTATGCTGCAGGAGTCTACGTTGCAGGCCACCACCTGTAATTAAGTGGACCAACTGCTTTGTCGACTAATGTTCTTGATAAAAAATAAAACAAAACCTTTGATTAGTCCCTAAATATCGATGGGTGATACAATTTGACCTTAGAGTGGCAGTAAGGTGTTTGTCCTTGAGAATCAGCCTCGGCTGTAGTGAGACGTCTACTATCGACCCAGTTCTCGGATCATTAGCCTCGGTGAACGGTGTTTACAGACCGGCGCTTGCGACGCCGCGTACACAGTTTGAATTATCACTGTAGACACCACCCTAAATTTATTTATTTACAAGGTAAATATTTAGTTGGTTCTGGATTATCCGTCGTATCGTTTTGTAAAGATATCACGAAACTCGTTATTTTTAATTTATGTATATCTGATTGATATATATGTACGTTGTATGTTATGAAATACATATTATTACTTATCAATAACAAATACTCGCATATAAATTAAACATCTGCCAAACCTGAACTATACATATGTTAATATTTTTTAGAAAATAAACACAAAAGACGTCATGAACTTTGTTTAAAATTTAATTAAAAAAGACAAGTTCCTGTTATCACCAGAGGCTATTGTAATATTTAAATGAATTTTCTCTGTAACCATTGGGTACATAGGAAGATTAGTCTTCAAAGGCAGCTTACATAATAGTCGAGACGGTGACAAAATAGTAGTTATTTTATTCCAAACACTTGCTGTAATGCTACATATTTGTGCTGCTGGTAAAGCCTTTATGACACTAATAAATGAAGATTAAATTAAATTATACTCTATGAAATAAGTGTGAATTATGGTTTTTGAGGTTGGTATAATTAAGTCCTTTTTGCAATGCACTAGTGGACGTGTTAAGTCGCGTGACAGTTATGTCATTCGCATACTACAATTTAACGTGTAGTAGCTAAAATATATGATATTGACCCCTTTAGAGCTACGTTTTAGACCAGTCATGGTTAGCCATGACATGGAACGTAAACACCTGAAGAGTGGATAATTTAGGATAATTTAACTTGCGTTGTTGGTAATCTGGCTGAAGCAAAATTACTGTCAGTTAAAATCTTTACTGACAGTCATTTAAGACAAAACAATCGCGCTATTAAAGTACAATTAGTATTTAACTAATATCTGTTTACAATATAGGGATAATTTATTTTTCAAAAATTATAGACTGTAGTCAACTACAGATAGCTTAGCTTAGCGTATACATATTGGATGCACTTAGGGCGGGTTGAATCAAACAGTTGGTTAACGTATCATACGTACGTAACTTTTTGACGATTACATCAGATGTTTAACGTTCGTCAAAAACAAAGCGTTGTTTCGTCACAAAAAAAATTGTTCGTTAATGTTATTCGAGTTGACATTAAAAAGTAAATCATTAATATCATTTAAAATATATGAAAATAAACAAAATCCATAGGTATTGATAAAAGCTTTTCATCAAAGATGTCTTGTCAACACAAGAGAAAAGTTACGTTAACCAGTGGGTGGATGGCTGGTCAACGCAATCGTTAATTTTTAACGTCCGTTAAAGGCTGACATTGGTGAAACAACCCGTTTTCTAGCTTGACAGGTGGTTAATGCCATTTTTAACGTTGACAGACACGTTAAGTACGTAGTTGTGATACAACCCGCCCTTAGTAGTCCTTAGTCAAAATGTCCTAAAGGTCTATAGGTTCACGCTATTAACCTATCGTGTTTTTCAACCGCATATTCTAGACGTATTTGCTTAATTTGACGTTTTTATAAAAAATAAATAAAAAATAAAATGTTTTTTTTATAGAGAAACTAGCAAACGAGCAAACGGGTCACGTGATGGTAGGTGATCACCGCCGCCCATATACACTCACAATTACATATGCATTAAGGGTGCGTTGCTGGCCTTTGAAAAAATTGGGCACCGGATAGCGCACTCACCGAACGAAACGCAGGAACATCGTCCCTACTTCACGTCGGTTTTCTGTGCGACGGTGGTATTTCACCAGTCGAGTCAGCCTAGTAATCGCTGCAGGCAGAGCCTACAGCTAGGCTCTAACACTCTTAAAATCTTATGTCTAAAGTTTTTGAAATCTAATCAATAGAATTCCAAATTCAAGAGAACGTTCATGTTAAATAAATAATTATATCCTACACAGTTATCTATGTAAATGCATTATTCATCGTTGCAGAAGCGATTCCCAAATAATCTGTTTTAATTTAAAAAAAATAACATGTGTTAATGAATTAAAAGGCAGATCATCATCTTTGATAGATAATTACACGTAAAGGCTAACTTTATTATAAATCATGTTGAAATACTCGTAGAGAATAGTATTTTTAATGGATACTTAATAAACATATTATAATGTATCCTCAACCTTATTTCATAACCTATATTTTACGTTTATAATGTTGTTTCTATTTAATATTGTTTACTATTACTATGTAAAAGGAAGCAATAATTTGTTTCGTGACCCTTGGTGCGTTATCTTTTTCCGTTTCCAAGCAAAATTACTCAGTATACCTGATAATTTAATACAATTTGACTTTGTAAAAAACTTAACCTAAATATTGGTAATAATTATTACTACCTACTTAGTTATATAAATAATATTTAAAATATGATTAAAATATGGTTAAAATAAATTAATTACTTGAAAGCCCAGTAGGTACCTAATTATTAATAAAAATATATACTGAAATATATTATTGGTGTATTTCCTAATCGCATTTACACTTGTATTTAAGTATATTATAATTAGAGATGGGCCGAGTACTCGGTTTATACTCGGTACTCGGCGTACTCGGCAGTTTTTTTGGTACTCGGTACTCGGCCGAGTAACTCGGTTTACTAATGCCGAGTACCGAGTACCAAAAAAGTAATTTACTTTGTTTAAAGAAAGCAATATATTTTGGTAGATATAATTGAAACAACAGTGTTAATCAAAACGTACTTATTGAGGACCTCTTTGACATCCTCAAGTAATAGAATCAAATTAATGCTAATGCAGTAGTACTAGTGGGACAAAATTAAAGGAACAGTAATAAAAATAATCAATATTTAAAATTTAATAAATGTTAACTATGATGCCTTGTTTGGTGCCCTGTCCACCATTTGCAAACAAATTTTCTTCTAAATATACTTGCGTTCGTTTGTACTTGTTTACGCGCGCGAAATTGGGAATTTGATAGAACCGAGTTACTCGGCCGAGTACTCGGTAAAAAAAAAATAGAACCGAGTAATACTCGGTACTCGGTACTCGGCAAAAGTGTTACTCGGCCCATCTCTAATTATAATATACGTGCGACTTACAAAAAGATATATAAACCTCGTTTAGGCGAATTTATACCCGAATTGGTCCAATTGCTCACAATTTTTACGAATTTAGTGATTCATATTTAGATATTTATAAAAACTAATAACCCGAACCTCACAAGGCTGCAATTATCGATGACACAATAATAATCTCATTAGTGTAGAGAAAGAAAATTCTGAACACATTCATTACACTGATATATTGGTTAACCTTTCAATAATACGTTCACTGAACAGAGAATTACATATTGAAATCGGTCTAGTGATTTTATTTATTTTTACATGCCTAAATGCCAATAGATACTGTGAAACAACAAAGTGGCATTATTATGTAATTTCACTTAGAAGATGCCTCGTAATCAAATGCACTTGCCGTTGTCTGTTGTCAATATAGCATTAAAGTTTTTATAGATTTACATTCACGTTTGTGAGTCGATTTGCAATATTTATTATGTTTAATACTATATGATAAGTTTTGTACATTATTGCCTAGAATACGTTGAAAATCGAGGACGCCGTTCACTTTTCACGTACAATATTTAATTTCAGTAACGTGGTGGTATGCCACAAAATAATCACACAATATAATTTACAATCACATAGAATTTCTGTACAGAAATTGTATATTTTAAAAAAATAAGCATTATATTTAAATATGTACTGCCTACGTTTAATTCGTAGCAACGCTTTGCTCCGATTCGTAGCAGAATGTGCTACGATTATGTTCTTGCGAAAGCGCACTGCGGCTGCCCTTCACGATTATTAATGAATGAATGCGTTTTCAAATAATATAAAACTTATTTAAAAATTAAATATGTATTATGCAGATAAAAAATATTCTTGTAAATTATTTAAAAATATTATACTGTATTGGTATTACTTTTAAAATTGGTATTGCAATTATGACGATATGTCATTACTTGTGTAATCAGGTGATTATGGTATGTTTGTAAGCGAATGGTGGCTGAATTACTTGCACGTGTCAATCCTTAGTTCTATTTTAAGAAGCGATCGATTGCGCCGGCCCAGCTCTGTGCTGTACGAAGCGCTCACTTTCTATCGAGTTTTAATTGTTATGTGCGCGTACGCATGCAATTTTACGTGCGGCAATGTTGCCAGTAATTTACATTGATCACGGATTGGATTTTTTGTCAGTAATATATAAAACTGGGGTTCCTAGTAGATCGATGTTGTTCGAATGTTGGCAGTCGGCAATTTCTGATGCGGAAATCGATAGATGACGCGGACGAACGTTGCTGGTTTAAATATTCAAAAGTTTAATGACTAAAGTTGACTAGGAAGTCGACAAATGTCAGATTGAAGCCACCAGTTTGCTATTGTGATTCATTACGACTGTAATAAATAAATTCCTATCGTATTTTAGCTCAAACAATCAGCGATTGACGCAAATCAAAATCAATATTGAATGAGTATTTACTAGGAAATAACGCAAAATGTTTCTTATTTAGGTACTTTGGGGGGAAAGAATTTATAGTTGCAGCAAACATGATAATAAAATATTTTTCTAGTATGCAGTCATTGTTGATATAAAATAACAGGATAGGAGTTAACCACAATGGTTTTTTATAGTTATGCTTCAGGTACCTACTTATTTTATTAGGTGCATTATTATTACTTACATTATAATTTCTTAAAAAAAATTGTAGGTACAGGCACGTTAGCATGCCTTCTTTCTAATAGCAAAACATATCATTTTTTTTGTTAAAAAAAAAGTATTAAGGTAAATGTTTTAATTATTCACCTGATTTATAGAGCCTATAACTGAAGTATTATTATTTACTTAGGTTTTATTAATAAGATAAACATTTTGCACTGCTTAACGAACTTGACAAAAAAATGGATGGTAATTAAATAGTCAATGGTAGCATGTGTCAAGTTTTACATAAAACCCTATTTCTAGGTTATTATATCCCATGACATTTTCTTATATAATTCTCATTCTTAATAACTAATCAAATTAAATTTATAAACAAGTAATAAACAAATTATTTTCAATGAACTTGGTCATTGACACACTTTGGATACAGTTAGACACATTGTCGCGGAAATACAATTATTGTATAACCTCAAAAAGTTTTGCAATCAACATTTAATTGAATCGTGTTCGCATTCTAAAATACAATTTATGTACTTCATGTATAAAGGTCGTATGAGCATTCAAAATATATCAAGTAAATAAGCCTTACAGTTCTGGGTAAAAAAATATTTTGAAGTAAAATGGTGTTTACGACAGAAATTAATAGGTCAGTTATTTAAAATATGCGGTTAAAGTTGCTTAAGTTTTGTTTGACCTAACTTTGGTGAATGGCTTACCGGTACTAGTAACTGTACCGGTATTATTAATTACATTATAGATCTCGGTATTTTGCCGATCAAATCAATGTATAATCTAGTAATTTTGTGGTTTAAGTAATAGGTAATTAGTTTAAATTAGGCTATTAAAAAATTAAGCAATAACCTAATGATACAATCAATATCAAATAAAAAAGATATAAGTATATTTTCTTTTATACTGTTTTGAGCCAAATCTTTAATGACGTCAAAACTATACACGTGCGAAGCGTAACTACTACGATATAAAACTATAATTCAAAAACCCATTCGTTACTTGATGTTTTCTTGCTGTATGTACCTGCATTATTTAATATACATTTAGTTATAAGGTATCGAAGCGACTTGTGACGTGCGTGAAATGAACTGGAAGCATCGTAATGAGCATTTGACTTAATATTCTGAACTACGTGTCAATTTGTGTTAGGCAAGGGCTTATAGGTGTGCCTTCTGCTCTGGTACCTACCATTTTATCTAACAAGTTAAAAAAGGGTTATAAAAAACACTTTATATTTCTAGTTAAAAAAAAGGTAAAAACAGTTTTTGATTTTATTACATGAAGTTTATCGTATTTTACGAATTATGAATAAACTGTGTTTGCTATAAGATAAGTTATCGTACTACTGAAGTTTATCAGTGATTGCGATCGTAAGCTCATGTCCGAAACTCTAATAATACCATTTAACTAGGTACTCAGTTATTAATAAAACACATTACAAATATTTCATTATTTAATTTAGAGCTAAAATTATTTTTCGTTACGATTAAGACAAACCATTGGTGCGAGCATGGAACTTTTGTCAATCGTTAATATCGCTAATTTGACATTTGTTTCGTTAATTTGTATGAACAATAACGACGGCAACTGTCAAATAACGAAATTAACGATCGACAAAAGTTCCATGCTCGCACCACATATTTGAACATTATCGTTATTCAATTAGTACGAGAGCTAGATTTGCAAAAGTTATCGTTTTATAGACAAAAACTTTGTGATTAACATCGTAAATATTCACAAACCACCCTATTTACCCTATTGAAATCAAAGTCCGATCAAGAGCGGTCGCACGCGCAGTGTTGCAAGCTGCACCATCGCTGCAGCGGCCCGCAGTTGCATAAACACCGGTGCGCTTGCGACACTGCAATCGCGGTCACTGCCGCCGACGCATAGCTAAGGGCACGCCGCACCCTTCTATGCCAGGTACTTTCGTAGGCGATTGGTAAGCTGATGATGCGAAGTCCTAAACAGGCTTTGTTGAAAAAATGTAGGTAGCTACTCTGTGCGATGGCTTTACATGGTAACTGATAAAACTATTAAGATAGAATAACAAACACAGAGAATATTTAAGAGCCGTCGACCTAATATTTTTTGTTGGTCCGACAAGGTTTTGGAAATTCGCATTTAAAATATTCTAAACTAAATATTTTTTAATTTTTATATTGTTAGTTGATTTTTTAATCGAAAGCTTTTTCAACAGCTATCAGAGGAGGTCAACCTCTCGAATCAAAAATCTGTGGTCATACAAGAAAACCGTATAAATAGTGCTGTAACATAGCTTTTATTTCAAAGTGAGTCAGTTGTGGTCATACCTTAACGATAACTAATGGGTGTTAGCGTCTGGAAGTAGCTTGCCTAGTTTCTGGTAAATTGTTGATATTTCCGTTGAGTTCATGTTGAAAGGCACAAAGTACTCACCAGTTTGTCTATTTTATATTTCTAGTGAATAGCCATAAGACTAGCACTGTGATTGGTTTGCTTGAGTTTATTAGAGTAAAGTGAGTTGGATTAAATTGTACGTACATGATATGTATATGATCCAGTCAAGTTTTTTTACCAAGATAATTACCCGTACAGTTAAATACAGAGGTACCATTGACTATTAGATCAATTATAACAGTGTAATAACGAATTGGTTACAAAATTAGAAGTACAACGAGTTTGTCCGATTTATAATCAAGTTTGTTGGTTGTTGAGTAACTATAATTTAGTAGTACTCATATTAGTTCGATAGGCAATCGTATGTATTCTATGATAGGGCACAAATAGAGCATGAATGTTACGGGGGTAGTAACACTGAACAAAGGTAACAGAACACTTCTTTAACCAAAGGTCGAATGTCTGTTATCGATTAAACCATCAGCACACTTGTTATTTCACAAATGAAGTTTAATTGTGGAATAGAACTTAAATATATATTTCGGAGACCGGAAGCTTATGGCGTAGCCTTTTGACGCAGTTAGATGTTTGATATTTTCTAGGCACCGCGTGACGGCCGTATTTATTATACTCGTACTGTTAATACTAAATAGTTTACATAAGGGGAAGTACCTATACTCAAATTCGGGAAGTATTATAATCAAATTCCATGTTGTTAAATTTTGGGCGCGATATAGCATTAGCATCAAATAAAAAAAAACTTTACATTGCGAAGCCTTCCAATGCTTTTTAGATAATGCAGAATGTGTGCCGGACCTTAGCCAAGTATCCATAAATAAATCAAATCCACGAAGGCAAAGGACGGGCCGAATGCACACCTACACTACTAAGACACGATTGGGCAGTTACTTTTCTTTTTTACGGCAAAAATAACCTTGCAGCCACAAGTCACAGTTGTTGGGCAATCGTAATGCATCTTACTCGATTACTATACGCCGCGCATAATATAACGTAGAGCCTGTACCAGAGTGGACTTGAACTTTTCAAAATACTAGCGGTGAGGAACTCTTGTGTAACCCAACATTAGATCCGCTAAGTTCAATGAATCACAAGATAATTACAAGCAAGCACGTATTTTTGATTTGATTTTTATGCAATTATGTAATTGTTGTAAGTTGTGCAATTAGCGAATTAATAGCGACTAAATTAGCTGAAGTCTTGCGGTTGTGAAATTGCTTCAAGTGAAGTGCTTTGTAGAGTGCAAACGTAGATGTGACACATCCGGTTACGAGGCGCAATATTTGTTACGAAGCCAAGAATAAAAAGTCAGTTAGGAAATTTTCTCGTTGACACTGCAATTTTACATGTTTTTTGTAGTTTATTTCGCTGTTCTAGGATGAACAAATCGGCTTATTCCCAAATAAGCCAACAAATCTCTCGTATAAGTTTTAGTTTTTTGCCTTTGAAAGCCTTTAACTAAAGTTGCTATAGAACATTTATGATTACTTAGGTTAGCCTAACAAAATGACTGAACCACTAAAAGTATTAATATTTTCCTCTGTTGCTCTTATCCTACTCTTAAAAACGAATAAGACCTCCAACCTAAACTTGTAAAAGCCGTTTTATCATAAATTAGATAATTGATTGGCTATATGTATACCTACCTATGCATGTTGCTTTTGAGAGTTTGACATTCGTTCAATACCTACTTACATATAAAAAACCTCGGACTGTCTCCATCCTTTGCTATGCCCGAAAGGGTTCTTATGAGAAACCATATTTATATCTTGTCAACCCATGTACCTACCATAAGTTGCAATAAAGTATTGAGTATTGAGTTTGATCTCACGCGTTTCGTCCCCAGCGGGTAACAACCTGCGGGCCGGCGTGCGGCTCGGCCGGCGCCACCACCGCCGGCGCGCCCGGCGTGTCCCGGCGCCTCGCCTCCAGCCTGCAGAGCACCAGCACCGGCTCGCTGCCGGACTACGGCACGCAGATCGTGGACCCCTACCGCCTGCTGGAGGACGACCTCAACGGCATATACGAGGATATACGGACGGTAAGTCAAATGGCAAAATCAAAATCAAAAAATCAAAATCAAAAAATCAAAATCAAAATCAAAAAATCAAAATCAAAAAATCAAAATCAAAAAATCAAAATCAAAGATCAAAATCAAAAAATCAAAATAAAAAAATAAAAATCAAAAAATCTTTTATTCATCATAGATATGTAACATATCTATGATGAATAAAAGACGTCAATGTTACAAACTTCGACTTTACCTAACCGTAGACTGAGAGAAAAAAGCCGGCGGAAAAAAACTCCCAGCACTCTTTTAGGAAATTATTCTATAGGCGATTCTATAGATGTAATATAATTAGTGTAAAACATAGTTTGAACTGTCTAGTTACTAATCCGCACCGAGCCAGCGTGCTGGATTACGACTCAATAACTCTCGCTATCTGAGAAGCCTATGCTCAACTAGTGGAAGTATGTAGACTGTTGTGATTATTAAGGGATACTATGTATAAATTGAACTTAATTATTTTAAGAAACCTAGACTACCTACTTAGAAATTTCAAAATCCATAGAATTTGGTAGAGTCTAGCTGTAGGCTCTGTCTGCAGCGATTAGTGGGCTGACTCGACCGGTGAAATACCACCGTCGCACAGAAAACTGACGTGAAGTAGGGACGATGTTCCTGCGTTTCGTTCGGTGAGTGCGGTATCCGGTGCCCAATTTTCTCAAAGGCTCAGCAACACACCCCCAAGCAACACTTACAGTGTTGCGGGTAGTCATGGGCGGCGGTGATCACTTACCATCAGGTGACCCGCATGCTCGTTTGCTTTGCTATATTATAAAAAAAAAAAAAAGACATACAATCTTGTATACATTTTGTATTATACTGATGACGATGGGTAAAACTATTTATAAGTATGTCATCGAGAAAAAACCACTCATTTGGCGTACGTTTGTAAATTGTCAATCACTTATGAATCAAGATAACACAGTTTTTTTACCATAGCAACAGTGGTTATTCAAAACCTGTGCACGTAAATCATCAAACGTTTTTTAGTGTTGCTATTTTGAATTCGGTGCGCAGTGCCAAAGATATGTAACAATAGGGTATTGAATGCTTCGACAGTGTAGGTATGTAGTACTTGCTTTTACTGATTCAGGTCTGCCTTCCATTCATGTAGACTGCGCGTCTGTCAATCATTGTATTAATATTGAGATTAGAAAGATGTGTAGGATATATGTTCTAATCGCAGAAATCGTTAAAACTGTTTCAAATATCGCCTGTAAAAGTCAAATTCGATTTTGACCATGAACCCTGAGATGACGTTGTCAAATTAAATAAGTGAAGTGAAGGCTTAGCTATTTATGATGAGCAGTCAAGTGTACTAGTGTTTAGATAAATAAACTAAAAGCGGTGCTATTGATTCGCCGCTCGGCTGGCCATTGATCAGGAAGTGTGTCAAAGTCGCGACGTGACCAGCGCCTGCGCACTATTGAGAAATTTCCACGTCGTAAATTAGTATTATACCATTTATTATACACAGTAAAATCATTGTAATTTATTTCGGACAGGAATTCGATTGTTTAGTCAATTTTTTGAAGGTTTCTATTCGAGTTGACCCTATTAACACGATGAGCAGTGTAAATACGAAATGCCGATTACCGGCTTAAATTGTTGGAGTGACCGTCAAAAAGTGTGCTTAGAATTGAGTATGAGAATCTAGTGGTCAAAACTGTTTGATGGTCAAAATAATATACTGTCATTTTTAATGATTTATATAAACATGTTTAAAAGTTAATCGCGGGGACGAATCATTTACTTTTTACTCGTGTGTGAAAGTAAAAGTCGTTATTTATGTAAAAAATTTGAAGGGCAACCTTATTTAATATATTATACTCGAAGTTGTGTTTTATGCTACTTGGCACATCCGCTTTGGCAAAAATCTTTTGAAAGTTAACAAAAATATTATACCGCGATGTTTACAATATTTCTAAAACTATAATTATTTATGTAACGTTATAATGTAGTAACTAGTATTCTTGAACAAAAAAAACTAATTTATATCCTGAACAATGTTTTTTTTTAATTATAATATTTAAAATGAACTGTGAGACACTTATTGAAATGCCCACATAAAGTAGAAGGGGCATCCTTTTTGACTACGTCTAGTAAGTCTTCGCGGAGCCTGTTCACCTACTTTTTGCATAGAACCCGTCCTAATGTAGGTCTGTGCCTGAATGCCGTCCCTCCGGTAAACAGTTTCTAAACTCTCGTAACGTGTCGTATCTCCATTAAGGAGATAACCACATTCCATTTTACCGCCCAACTAAATGACCCGTTGCGCCGTCCATATTTTTTTATCGCCGGTTAAAATTAATAATGTAAATGCTTTATGGGAATGGCAAGTGTGTATTAATTCGAAGTATCTCATTTATGGCTCATCATGTCCATATCAATTTGGCTGGTTTTTTTTTTCGTTATGTGCAAAAAGTGCATTGTTGTGAGGTCGGTGTTTAACCTTTCGTGGTGTCGGGTATGCGATATTTCTTATATGAACAAGTAGGATGTGGGAATCCCTGGATTATATTTGCCCTTGGGAGTGAAGGGTTCTTTACTGTTTACAAGATAACAAGGAAATACCAGCTTGTCGAATACCATCAGGGAAATTATTTTTAAATATAGTCATTTTGTTTATTTTGCATTCTTATTAAGTGTCTCGTTACTTTTAAAGTATACTTACAATATTCAAGATGAAAATTACTTCAATTTTAAATGCGGATATTCTTATTTTAATTAACCAAGCGCACACTTTTTTAACCTTTGTTTAGTAGTCTTTAATCTTTAGCATTGATACCTATAATTGACATTATTATTAATTGTCAACTCGGTAAGGATTTTCTGATTCATTTTGCTTTATTTATTTAAATTTAAGAACTACAATTTTTATTTTTATGTGACATAGTAATTAACTAATGAATTGTAAAATGACGTGCCAAAATTATGCAATGTAATTGACTGGTGAATAAACGAATATGAATAATAATCTTTGCTCTTAAATTGTTATTATTAACATTAACAGACTACAAGAGACTTTTAAGAGGTAATACAAAATAAAAATTCGGAAATGCGGTTACCAATCTGTAATGGAACTGATTGGTTTAAAGAATGGTGTCAAGAGCTCGAAATAAAGTAATCAGAGCTTGGCATTATGTTAGTGAACTCTGCTAGCCGTGATAATGAACGTGATGCGTAGCTTAAACTCTTGCGCCGAGCTTCGGGGAGCTTAGCGTGTGCTAGTAAGAGAGATCACCTCCGACCTTTTGCAAGCTGACATTCTAACCATAATAATAATGCCACTAGTTAGGTTGTCGAGTAGCAAAAGGGATTAATTTTTCGCGAGGATTGTTTTATCTAAACTATACATCCATATAGCAACCATTTTTATTCGGAAACAAGTCAGCAAACGAGTACTGGAGCATTGAAAGTTTCGGGTTTGGATTCCGAAATCGTGCTAATTTGGTTTAAAAATCTGACTTCGATATAAGCTTAACTTAAGTCTGAGTATAACTTGGTTAACCTTTAAGTGAAGGGCCACACAGTGGAACTTAGTCTTGATATTTACATATAAAAGCATCAAATATTATCGTAGAAGCCTCCTTTTGAGTAGAACTTCAAAGACTCCGGATTCGAAACCCAAGTGAACAATTAACCAGATGCTTCGTAACCGTCCAGCTGTTCAAACACGTTGGTGAATTAGTGTTATGTAGTAATTATTTGTTTGTGTGCGCGTGCGATTACACCAAGTATGCAGGAGCAGCGCGCGCGCACGGCCTCGCGGTTTCGCAACCGCCTGGCATTCGGATAGTGCGCACATCCTCACGATTACATTCTGATGTTTAGTTTTCTTATACAATTATATAGGCTGAGCCTTCATTAACTCAAGGTGGACTCGCTGGATTTCGACTGCCAGAATAATTGCTGTGGGTTATTTAGTCGTGAATTTAATAACCGTTTAATTTTAAAATCCACTAGATTGGTCGATTTGACGAAATTGTGCATAGTAGAGTGGTCGCATACAATGGAATTATGTTAACAATGGTTTTAAGTAAAGGTCTTGCAATTATAATGATTTGATGTGCATTGTCCACGTTACAAGGGCAAGTTTGCATCAACCTGGTCGCTCATCTAGCGAGACCAAACTGCAATGTTACGACACGGCGACGTCCGCGCACCTTATTGTTTGAAATCACAAAATCATCATTTTCCACGCTTTACCTACACGATGTCGTTTGATCAAGCGACTCTTGCGCAAATGTGTAAGTTTCGACACGTATTCTTATTGTAGTTTTGTAAATGTCAAATCTGAGATTTATTCTGTGTTTTAAAGACATTTGCCTACATTTTTAACTGTGTTACAGTCGTATCACCGTATTCATTGATGCGGATTGCCTAACAACCATTACGTTGTAGATAACAAATCAGTAATATATATTTATTATCAGATAGTGTGAAGGTAACTGTTTCAATGTTCTTAATAACTTAACTTGATAATAAATTAATTTCAATCGGTTTTTGTTTGTATGTAAAAAAAACTTTATAAATGTTTGTTTATTGTAGTAAGTTAGATGCTACGATTCCTCGTAGCGTAATATGTCACGATCTAATTTGCGTAGCGCTCGTAGCATAAATCTGTAGCAAAACATTTGTTTCGCTTTGCATGTTTTTGTTTCTTCCTTTTATTTACATTCGTAATGAAGGCAAATTATATTCTTCCCGTTTAATAAATTTCCATTCTTGTTGGTAGTATTGTTTACGTAATAACAACCATACGAATTCATTATTAAAAACGTGATATTATGTTCTTTGATATATTAACAACTTTAATTAATATTTAAAGCTTACACTAAGTTCAGATAGAAGTAGAAAACCAGCTGTAGTAATCGATAAATAAATTTGGTTAATGCCTCAATGAGAAAGACAAAACTGATGTTTACTCAGCAAAACTTAACTTTTGATTATTAACTACCTCATTTGCGTTAAAACAGGTGTGTCAACCGATCAGTCGCATGTCGAAAGCATCCTACTCAAAGTTTAATTATTAATGACCAAGTGTTTGTTTGTATTCCGCTTAGGTTCTAGACTTTTGACCTTGTGGCAACCACCTGCTAGGTGCCTATGGTCAATGTTGCGAAACCACGGTGCTCGTTTGAATAGCTCAGAACAGGTTGTTGGCGACTACCAGTAAGGTTTAACTGCTGTGTTTGATGGCCTGTCGTTTTAATCGAATGCTGCTATATTGTTGCAAGTTTGGATTCGAATATCCTACTTATATTATAAACGTGAAAGTTTGTGAGTATGTATGGATGGATGTATGGATGGATGTTACTCTTTCACGTAATAGTACTGGACGGATTTTCATGAAACTTTAAAGTAATATAGGTTATACATCAGAATAGTAACATAGGGTAATTTTTACCGCGGGGAAAATTTTAATTCCCACGAGAAACCGACTTCCACGCGAACGGAGTCGCGGGCGGCCACTAGTTGGTTATAAATAACTTGTAGGTATACGCTTTTGTGGGTTGGTCATTTAAAATACTAGTTTTAAGTTTACAAATCGAGTATTAAACAATTAATAATTGGAAAAATTTACGCCCAGTTTCAGAAAGGCTAAATAAACCTAAGGAATAAGAAATCAATGGTCAAGCTCCGATCAACACAACTGTTTAGTTTCAAAAGTAACCTACTAATAACCGACCTTGAATAAAACATTAATTTTGCGTTTACTGGAGTTTAAAACGATTTGTAAATTTTTACTCTGTTCAGGTCTTCAAAACTTCTGGGTGTTCTTTTAGTTATTTAAGTTACATCCAATTGATTGAGAAAACTATTTAACACCTACATGTAGACAACAGCCATTTCATCATTTTTGACTGTTAACCCTAAAACAGCTGTCACTTAACGCTCTATCGGCCCAAGTGTACTACATCTTGAAATTAAACTCATTATAACGGGTTTTACGCATTTATTTTATTATTTTTGATATTTCGACTTTCAGCATTTTTACAAAAGCCGTGGTCACGGGTCGTGGTCGAAACGTCGGAAAATCAAAAATAATAAAATAAACGCGTAAAACCCGTTAAAATGAGTTTATTTTCAAGTAATAATAATAGCGTTAATCTAAGAAGTTATATGTACTACATGTTGTTTCACCCCCAGGAGTTGGAGAAGAACACAAACCAGTCGGAACTGAACACCATAGCGACGTACTACTTCGACGGGCAGGGCAAGGCGCTGCGGCCGATGGTGGCCATCCTGCTGGCCCGCGCCGTCAACTACCACGTGTACGGGGAGAACGGGTGAGTCACTCAGAAACTACTTGTTCTTTTCATTCATGACGACCTCTGTGGTGCAGCGGTATATACAGGGTCTGTCGTAATGAATGGATAACCCGTTACCTACAGTTGATCCGGATGTGAGGCTATAAGAAAATGGTGTCTTCTTGCCAGGGTTGTCAACCATAAGAAAATGGCGTAGACTTTTAAACTTTTTTATAAATTTCGCTATTTTTTTCATTTATTCCGCTGCCATTTCTTCAAATTTTGATGTATTTGTATAATTCTTTTAATATTATACTGCTGAAGACGTGTATTATGTAATATAAATACAATTTTAGGTGTTATTCACGTTGAACATTATCAAAATACTCATTTTAAGAAAAATATTTCCAATTTTTTTTCTTTATGTCAACTTTTGATCATCTCCTGTGGAAAAAAAAGTATGACGTTATAGCTGCCCATGATCTCAATAAATTGTCTAGTATGTGTAGATTCTAAAAAGGTATAACGATGTGTACTTTACAAGCAACATTAAGTTACAGGAGCGAGAACACTAATCAAGGTCGGAATTTTTATTTTTCATGTTATGTTATAAATGGTCGTAAAACTTCGTCATAATGATTTTATTCTATCAAGATACTTTGCACAAACACTATCGGGCCACTAATAGGATATTCAGAAGAAAACCCGGTTGTTTTTGGGAAAAAAATAACATTACTTCACGATAATAATGTAATGAAAATGTACAAATGAAAATTGTTGTGCTCTAATAGTTACATGCGACAAACATGTTGCGACAAGTTTATTCGAAATTGAAACGGATTAAAAAAATCGAACAAGTACGCATTACAAAAAAAAGTGGAAAAAATTAGAAGGAAATCGTCCTTCCATAAATGCATTGTGCACTTTAATGAACACACGGTAATCACATTTGGATATCTTACACGATAAACACTAGAAGCTCTATTGGTGCTGCCATTACATACACCGTAAATGTAATGCATGTTCGCGTATTCGGCCGGCGTATACTGTTGCGGCATGATACACAAACTACACAAAAACTTTTCCAAAACAACAAGTTCAATCGATAGCACAACACAATGTCCGTAAATGTGAGCAAAGTCATCAGTATCACCACGTTATCAAGTCCAAATCACAAAAATCATAGTCAAATATTAGAAAGCAGTAACAAATTGACGAAAATAGTGGCCCCGATTCTCAAAACACTCTCTAAAACTAAATTAAAAATATCGCTGTCACTTTCTCATGCTTCGTATTAGAACAAGACAGGTACATTGGTCTCACTAAATTTAGTCCCCATCATTGTGAAATTGAACGAAATGCGCTGAGGACTAGCCTAAAATTGCCTTCGCCGTGTCATATTGCACGTACATTTTAGTTTGACAGGACTAAAATGATTACCTGTCTTTGTCTTATTGATGTGTAAGTGACAGCGATAGTTTTGGTTTAGTTTAGAGAGTGTTTTCAGAATCGGGGCCAATGTGAACAAAAGGACATGCGATGGTCAAAATCACACTGATGTGATGAGTACCCTTTTCTTTGTAATACGGTCTTGTTCGATTTTTAAAATCCGTTTTAATTTCGAATAAACTTGTCGCAACATGTTTGTCGCATGTAACTATTAGAGCACAACAATTTTCATTTGTACATTTTCATTACATTATTATCGTGAAGTAATGTTATTTTTTTCCCAAAAACAACCGGGTTTTCTTCTGAATATCCTATTAGTGGCCCGATAGTGTTTGTGCAAAGTATCTTGATAGAATAAAATCATTATGACGAAGTTTTACGACCATTTATAACATAACATGAAAAATAAAAATTCCGACCTTGATTAGTGTTCTCGCTCCTGTAACTTAATGTTGCTTGTAAAGTACACATCGTTATACCTTTTTAGAATCTACACATACTAGACAATTTATTGAGATCATGGGCAGCTATAACGTCATACTTTTTTTTTCCACAGGAGATGATCAAAAGTTGACATAAAGAAAAAAAATTGGAAATATTTTTCTTAAAATGAATATTTTGATAATGTTCAACGTGAATAACACCTAAAATTGTATTTAAATTACATAATACACGTCTTCAGCAGTATAATACTAAAAGAATTATACAAATACATTAAAATTTGAAGAAATGGCAGCGCAATAAATGAAAAAAATAGCGAAATTTATAAAAAAGTTTAAAAGTCTACGCCATTTTCTTATGGTTGACAACCCTGGCAAGAAAACACCATTTTGTTATAGCCTCACATCCGGATCAACTGTAGGTAACGGGTTATCCATTCATTACGACAGACCCTGTATACCGGACTGCTAAGCGGAAGGTTCCGGGTTCAATTCCCGGTCGGGCCAGTTTCGTAAAAATGGTTTTTCGATATTGGCTCGTGTCTGAGTGTAACTAGGTTCTCCCCTAGTCCATTGTGTGGTACCTATAGTACAAGCTTTGCTTAGTTTAGGGTCACATAGTTTGTGTGTCAGTCTGGAGATTTATTTTCTTTCGATCTTTTGTTTTTTTTCAATTTTTGTTTAGAAAAAAATTAAGTAATCTGTTTTTTTTTTAGATAATGTTTACAGTATGTATTAGAATAAATTGCATGCCAAATTTATTGGAGGCTTACTATATAGTGATTAATTAAAACTATAAACATTGTGGCAGAACCCAGTGAAAAGTATTTTTCAGAAAGGTTAACATATTTGTTATTAATTACTGATCATTAACGTGTAGATTTAATATATAACTAGGTAGTTCTTACGTAAGTGTAGGTGTTATTAAATTTTATAAAAAACAAAACATTTACTTTCGTCTGCTTAGATCAGTAAATAGGCGGTTGTTGCTAAACTCGGCCTTAGAGTTTTCAATTATCTTTCAGAACGATTGGACTTGATTAAAATAGCGCCCGTGTATACAGACCAAGCTTATCTAGACAACATCATTATTGCATAAATTTATAATTAGAAATAATATTTTGATTCAATATGTAAAAAAATACTGAGATAAATGTCATTCAATTACTAGTCCCCTTATTCATACACTTTAAACCATTTGATTGTTTTTGTAACTGAAAGAGACAATAATAATTAAATCGGTTTATTTGTTTAGAAGTCACTTTTGCATCGATACATATTAAACACTTTTATTTTAAATGTTTGTGCGTTTTTCTATTGTATTGTTATTTAGTTTTGGTTACATGGTTGGTCATCTTTCGTAACATATCGTGATGTAGCAGTTGTCTACAAAATTGATGATTTTTTATTCTAATTAAAATAATTGAAACTCAGATTTGAACTTTCATGTATTTTTATAAAAATAAACACACATAATTTTGCATGCGTCAGAAAACTTATTAGTAAAAAAACTATGTAAATTAAGTTAAGTTGTAAAAGTGTTACATAGCATAAAGTCATTAGCTGTGTCAAAGATTTCGTTCACTAGAGGTGTTAAATTTAAAAGATTAGTCAAATTTAATCGCCGTTAACATGTACACGTAAAAATCAGTAAGCTTTAGAAAAGGTTACAGGTCAGCCTATTAAAAATTCATCTCGAACTAATATTAGCATCAGTTTCACTGTTTTGGGTTATTTTTGTTTTAGTGGTTCATTTTTATTTTAGGATATTACGTTGTTAATAAATCGAAGAATCCAATATTAAGAAAGTCTTAATTTAAACTTTCCTTCATGCCTTATGAAATAGAATTTACGAGGTCGTTTTTAATATTTTTTTAGCCCATATGTTGCAAAGTATCATAATTTTGTATTACTCGTTGTATTTTTACTCAATATTGAAGGGACTGCAAAGCAAGTTATACATACAAATCAGGCCTATTAAATCATGTATCTTCATATTTTCCTGTACCTACTATTCGTGCCTATTTATATTTTTCTATTAACTTATAACTGACAGGTTTTCCCTTATTTTATAGAAACGTTGATTTTGCAAATGTATAAGTAAGTACAGGAATCCAGCTCACGTTTTGAAACTATTTCAATAAATGAATAGCAAAGTGAGCATCGACAGTGTCATCACGTAGCCGACTTGTGCAAAGCTGAATACCTTGTCATTTAGAATATTTTAGAATTATACGTTTTAATTAGTTGGGTGTTACACCAAGTTGTTAGTGTTATGTATGAGGTTTTCTCTATGTATTTTTAAATTGTATGGACAGTGAAAGGGACATATGTATTAATTAAAGTACATAGATACGATCTAGTAAATACCGATTTTTTATTAATTTTGTCGTTATTTTAGTAAAGGTAATCATGCTAATCGTTACTTAATATAATGAAGGGAATCAATTAACACGGTTAATTCTTGAGACATGCTTAATCTAAAAGGGTGTCCAAATCAATGATTCCTGTAATCTTCTAAAAACCGTGAATCGGAAGAAAAAGGTTTTGTTCAACTTGAGGTTCATGATCTAAAATGCAACTGTAATTATATTTAAACTTATTATTTATTAATTTGAGTGTATTGTTTAGAGCACTGCTGCCGTCGCAGCGGCAGGTGGCCATGATCAGTGAAATGATCCATTCGGCGTCGCTCATCCACGATGACGTCATCGACCAGAGCGACTTCCGCCGCGGGAAACCCTCCGTCAACGTACTCTGGAACCACAAAAAGGTAACATTACATTTTAAAACGAACCTCCTTCGATTTCATGTTAAAATCGGACTGGCCAAAAACAATTTTATTTTTTCAAATCAAATTCGAATTCTTCGTTAAAAAAAGAGAAATATAAGTAGGTACGGTCTTAGTCGGATCAAGTCTATCAATGATTAGAAGTCGTTCTATAAAACTAAATTAATTTATGCAAATAGACGGATTTTTATACTTACCGTTTTACAGAATAGCGGATTTTAGAAGATATTATGTTTACAATAAAAAGAAATAAACAAAGTATATAACAATATATATTTATTTTTGATTCAATCTATCATTCGAGAATATTCGATGAATTAACAGGTTCTGTTTGATTTTTCACATCGTTGTGTTAACGCTGTAAAATGACATAAATTCACTTCATTTTTGAAGTTCTGAATAATGGGTGCAATCAAAAGTAAATAAGTTGTTATTGTTCGCCGTTCTAAGTTAATGATTTAAATGAACAATTGCCGACTTGATGGAATAGCCCACAGCATCAGTACCTACTCTTGAAGACGTCGGTGTTCAAGGCTTTGTAAAATACATTGTTATTAAACTCTCGTTACAACAATTACCAAGCGATTTGTTTGTAAATGATGTCTAGATTAGCTGAATATTATTTAATTATTCAAAATTTAAATGTACGTTTTACAACTAATAAGGGTCTTAACAATAACTTAAAAAAATTAAATACTGTTCAAATTTTGTAATTTCTATCGAAATATTATCCATTCAATCATCAAACTAAACTATGTTCGTGCTATCGAAGGAACGTGTTTTAACACACAGTATTTAATCAATATTTTAAACAGCTTACGTTGCATATGTGACTGAGTTCCATTAATTAGAGTCGGTATAACGTGTAAGGCTATTCGCTCGTAACTCGGTGCGTTTTCACTCGATTTCGTATTGTTCGCGCGTACATCATTAATAGTTACAGACATGATCGTTACTGTCACGGTATGAATGAGTGATCTCTATGTAAAGTGACAGCCTCATTGCTACGTGGTAGGAATAGTGGACTATAAGATGAACGATAAGGACTTGCAGTTTTGCTGCTGATATAACTCTGCAACCAGGATTTTCCCTGTTTGGAGTTTATTGTCGGTTTTTTATGGGCAGTTGAAGAGATGTTTTATGGTGGGAATTTTTCAAAGAATGTTTATAGGTACGGTCGTTAAAGCAAGTGGTGTAGCAATAGAAAAAATATATACTTTTTAATATATAATTTATAATATATAAATAACTAGTGGCCGCCCGCGACTCCGTTCGCGTGGAAGTCGGTTTCCCGTGGGAATGAGAAGTTTTCCCGCGGTAAAAAGTACCCTATGTCCTTTCCCAAGTTCAGTTCTTTCTTCATACCAAATTTCATCAAAATCGGTTCAGTGGTTTAGGCGTGAAAGCGTAACAGACAGACAGACAGACAGACAGACAGACAGACAGACAGACAGAGTTACTTTCGCATTTATAATATTAGTAGGGATGGGCACAGGTTTTCTTAATCACCTAGTTAAATTTCTAAGTAATATTAGTTACACTTAATTGAGTCACTACTAACAATTATAAAGTCAATACCATAAAACCAAATCTACCAAATATTTGCAGATTTCTGACCAAGTAACGAAATAGTAGACCAAGTCAATAAGCCATTGTGTTACATAATCAAGTAAAATACCAAACGTCATATGTAAACAAAGACAATTATTACTTCAACACGAAATATTACCTTATAAAGGTAGTATGTCCGTCCTTAAAATATGCGAGCGTCAATTTGATTTTCATATATTTTGATACAGGTTTGATTAACAATAATAAGATGTTTGAAATGACAACAACATAGTCACGGCATATTAAAAAAAAAAAAAAACTAGTTTTTTCAAAAAATCATTAACCGTTAAATTAAGTAGGTATATTTTTATTGCAAAGAATAATTTGTGACATCAGATTGGAAGAACCCAATGGAATGTAGTTCATTGATATGTATCCTGTGGCCAAAAGAATGGGTCATTACAGCCAGGTGACGCCATGTGTAACCAATTATAGGACGTCTTGCATGTCGCTAAGTCAAGTTAAGACACTGTAACACATTTTTGGATTATGTAACTCATTCATAATATCGACTATTTCAATTGACACTCTTTTGCATTTTTTCCCCAGCAGAGTCAAGTTTGCACAAATGATAAGTGTAGATTTAATATTTAGAATAAATTGTTGTCTAAATAATTTGTTGCCAAGTGTGTTACAGTTTACGGTGTAGTTTAAATTTCTTCAATAAAAAGTAGCCTTGTAATAATTAAGCGAGAATTTACAGCGGTACATTTTTAGTTGAAATTTAAACCAGGAAAGCATCCCTTTTTTACTATTAGTGGTCCTGAAATTAGAAAAAAGTATTACCTTTCTTCTTTTCATATTAGCGGAAGACCTATTCAGTTTTAGAAGTAGGTACTAAATGTCATTAAATTCTTTAGTGATATGTTTTATGAATAAAAGTTGTTTGATACTACAAAGTTACTGCTGATTTAAAAAAATAAAAAAATCGCCTGAGTCATCTAAGCGCATCTATTTTTGTGCACCTTTAATATTTATTTAAATATTATTGTATTGGCTGATGTCACTCTTATATTTATTTGAGAGAATTGATAATACTACTTTAAAGCTATAATTTGACTTTTATGTCATGAGTAAGTGTTAAAACAAAATGCTGACAAGTACCCTTGAATATGCCTTTGAACATTTCGTTCATGTTATAATCTTTGCAGCTTAATGTTTTCCCCCCGCACGTAAATAATACACACAATCCATACCTAAAAAATAAAGTTTTAATTACTTTATTACTTGATTAATATAAAACCTTAAAGCTGTCATTAATAACAAGTAATAAATTCAACAACCTTGCAGTTTTGTGTTTAGGAACAAAGCCAATTGAGTTACTTTTACTGTGAGAATAGATGGTTGATTACCGCCGTTACCACCACTGCGTTTCTTTGTGTTCCGTTTTGTATAACAATGTCAAGTTAACTGGGTTAAGATCACAGCTAGAACGAACACACAATTTACTGCAAATAACACCTTCTTTCATTTTCCATTATGGTGTGTATTTCTGAAAATAGCTTCAACGTAAAGTTTAACATAGAAAAATAGTACAATCCGTCCACTCGTCTGTGGCAATATTAACTTTAAGTTCGAGCCTGTAACCTATGTTTACCCATTTGTTAGACAAATATTTAGTTTACTTCAGCCACGTCCGCCGTGTTCGATTTCGGTTTCGTTTAGCATAGAAAGCTAATTTCGAGGCGACCCGCTTAGAAATACTTTTACTTGCGACGGAGATTATACGTGTGTATGGTAATATAAATGGAAACTGGCTGTTATGGACGAGTTAAAAATAATAATTGACCCAGATTGGTGGGTCTTCGATGTGGTTGTAGGTTGTTGCCCTACACATAAAATGAGAAAAAAGTACGGTCCGTGTGAAGTCGCGCGCGCCGATCGTAACGTTCAATGGTCGGTAATGTCAGGTGTTGTAGTGCGGTCTCACTCGGTCTCGCTCGGAGTGAGAGAGAGAGAACACCGGCCGAAAGCAACCCGGTGAAAGTGCCCCGCGGCCTCACATTCGACGCTTTTTGATAACGCCCCGATTCTCATTTTTTGTGAACACACCGAGGAAACCTCCGTTCTTAATTTACCATCAACCTGATTGAAGTTGGGAAATAGAACGACAAAAATGACCACAATTATTCGTATTAGAAACCTCAAGGACGGTTCAGATTAAAGTAATTATATGCAGACATTGATTTATTACAGTTAAAATTTACACTGTTCGATATCGTCACGATGAGTAGATAATACTCGTGAAGGTACGTCGGCAAATCAAGGTACTTTTGTCATGTAGTGTAAGGACTATTGTGCAATAATTCTACGCTTAAATAAATATATTTGCTAAACCTATTATCGCCATTAGTTTCGTCAAGGTGATTTTCGTGAATATTACTACTTCTGTGACAAAAGCTATCTTATTTTTGTGTCAGCATTACAATGAAATTTTATACCTGTGTGTACATTTATATGTGTTTCATAACTTTATATGTTACTAAAGAGTAATGTATGCGATGCAATGATTGAAACAAAAGAGATAAATAAGTTTATATAGCCTTGATATAATTATGCACTGAAATGTATCTTTGTGTCGTCTCATTCTTAGTACCTTGTAATCAGTGCGCGTTTGCTTCGTCCTCCAGTGTTGAGACATTAGTTTGCAGGTACTCCTGACATCTTCCGGTAACACCTTGACGGTTTATTGTAAAACGCCTAGAGAATTGATTATACTACTGTACTGCGTTAAATTCCCAGATATCGTACGTACTGTCTGTTTCCATTATACGACGTCGGGTGATAAATACTGTCGGTGACTTCAAAGTCAAGTGACGCGTCCGACTGTGATTGTTTTTTTTTTTATTCATTAGTCAACAGACTAGCATTCGATCGACTAAATAGTGTTTGTGCATTGAGATGTAGGAGTGTCATAGGATCTTTAGAGACTTAAACGCTCTTCTTCGTGGATAAGTATTATTCTGCCAATGCTGCTCTGTAAACTTATGCTTTTAACAAGACTGTTGTAGCAACACATTTGAACTTTTCAAAAAGAACTTTAAAAAAAAAGGTTGTAATGCAAGTGTAATTAGTGTTGAGTAGTGTGTTGGAAACGTGCACTAATGACAACACGCCATCGCAATGAGAAGTGTACACTGGAGACCACGACCCAATGCCATCGATCGGCCGTGAATCATCACTCAGATATGGGACACATTTAGCACATTCACTGTAATTCACTGAAATTAGCTACAACCCATATTGGGTAATTTCTACTGTCAAAACTCAAGGAGAACCATCTTAATATTCACATTACCAAAATCATCGGCTGTGATGTCGATGCGTTGCAACCTTGAGCCCATTAGAATTTTAATAAAATTGTTACCACAGTGGGAGAAACTGGCCGCTGAGTATCTCAGTAGATGTTAAGCAATTTTCTGGTGACCTTTGACTTAAAAAAAAAACGTGTTTTATTAGCACATAGTAGTAATACTTGTTTTAATCTGAGTTAAAATCCTTTAATAATTTGATTTTCGAATGCAATTTTTGTGTTTTTATCTTGCGTCGTTTTGCTTTTGTTTTGATGAAATGGCGGGGTTCACATTTTTACGATGTTTTATTAACATAGATGAGTCAATAATATTGATATGTTCCTAACAAGCGATACGCGGATGTTAGAAATAACTAGTTTGGGATTTAATAACGTGTATTTAATTATGCGGGTCACATTTTTGGTATTTATTCTCCTCGTGTTTGTAGTTTACCATATTAGCGAGACTCGACATATTGCGGATGTGCTCGCTCCAATGATCACAGGGCGGTATTTACTATTTACTCTCGACACATTAGGCCACGGATGTATTACTATTTACTCTTATGTCATTAATTGCTTGTCTTTGAGTATTTGGTCTAAGGATTATGCAGTCTTAAGTATTCTGGGTGATTTTGTTTCAGTAGCTACTTATTCATTTAAATACGCCATATGTCGTTCACCTCTACGTTTTCCTTGTAAAGAGTTTAATAATGTGGCCGATCTAAATATGCAGGATTGCAACAATTGCCGAGACGTCAACGGGTGACATTTTTAGATGCATATCATAACTAGAGCTATTGTTCAGAATATGTCTCGCTGCCTTTTATTGTTTCAATATCTGCGTAAGAACGTCAGGCTGGAGCTTCTCAAACGTGAGTGGAATTACATTGAGTGAGTTGAATTACATTGAGTGGACGAGGCGCGCAATTCTTTTTGCAACTTTATCTGGTTCGAATCTAGTAGGCACATGACTTTCAGTTGGTTTAAATTCCAAACTTGATTCTGTCGTATTGTCAAGCTGTCGTATTTTACTACACTGTAGTACGTAAAGCGGTAGTTTTTTTTTGATGTTTTACGAGTTTTGGCAAGTCTTGTTGTGATTTTGTGATATATTTACTAAACGGATGCGGCTAATATAAAAGAGATGTCGATTCGATCATAAAGTCTTACTAACGTAACATGGCCTCGGCCAATATCATCAGCTGGCTTGGCTGTTTCGTTCCAGACTAGTATTTACGTAATGCTTTATGATCCATGGTCAAGATACATAGTGCCTGTAACTAATGTTCAGCAACTACCTTTTTTTGCTGTAAAAAGGTATTAAAAAATCACTATTAAATCACGTCTAATTTTTCTGTAACATACTACTATTGATAGATAGTAAGATACTAATGAACTGCTATTGTTTTAAAATTTAATACACATTCGCATAAAAAAACTTAAACATTTCCCTACCTTACTCAGTTTTCTAATACGCACATATCAGTTTATGAATGGAATTGTACGTAAGTTAGTGTGTACGTTAGGACCGGTCGTGGGGAGCTGGAGAGGTGAACAGCCGGCGCGCGCGCAGCCGAGGGAGCTTTCTCCGTGCGTCGACGCAGACGAGCCAGCAGCCGAATCAAATGTTGTTAACACCGGCTAGTTTGCTATTAATGAAACGAGGGAGATTAATATTGTAGTAGTGTAAAGCGTATTATTTAATATATGACAATGGAAATGCTTTTAGGGCTCTGCTTAATTGCATCATGATGTAGCAGGCTCTCCGTACGTATAAATGGTATATGATATTTGTAGTTACCAATCTACTAATCAATTCGATCTCAGCCTGTTTGTTTATAAATAAACTTTTCTTACGCCTGCCGTTAATTATTCTAATGATCATTATGTAATCCTTGTTTTTGTGTGAATCACATTTGTATAAAAAAGGTCATGAAACGGTCAATGCTCGCAAATTAAGAGATCCCAAACTTTCTTCTAAGTCCATTCATACGTAATGATATTTGTGAATTGAAATTTATTTACTTCTTTTTTTTATGTAATTATTGTCTTTTTATTGGACTTTCTTTTTCTCACTCTATCTAAAATTACTTGGTTTTTTTTGAGTCTGCAAATAGGCTAATTAAAAGTGCAAAATTTACTATTTCAAACTGTTTAATTAATGTTAAGGTGTTCCTAACTTGCGTTGTTCTTTTATAATTTAAAAATAATAAAAATATTTATAGTAGTATAAATAATTATTTTAAACAAGATTGTCTACTTGAATTTGCGTTTTGTCTCGAACTACCAAACATGTATTACAATGAAGATGATATTAAATTTAAATTGATACACAGTAATGTCGTAGTATTTTAAATATTTAAATAAGGCTGTGACGGCACGGTAAATCCAGCTTTTTGTCTTCCTTGTTATGTAACTCACGAATTAGATACGTCTTTTTATTATTATCAGGAACTGCTATAAACGATGTCTTGACACAAACTCCTACGCAGCACTAATGTAATAAAAATAATAAAACATTGATATATTTCGCTTAATATAAACATATTTTTCTAAATATGTATCACTAATTTATTATCTATGTAAACTAGTAGGTATTGCAGTGTTTAGTGTACAAATAAATCTATACATAATAATTTAGAAAACTTTTTTTAATAAAATTAACGTACATCATTTTATAAGAACGCGCGTTGATGTCTTTTACATATAAATTTTCCTGATACTCAATTATTTGCTCAAAATTTAATTTCGGCGTTAATTAACTTTGATAGCACTTACTATACCTTTCATTTATTTAAATAAAAAATAACTGAAACTGTTACTTTCTAGTTGCGTGGGGCCGCGTCGTCGAAAGCAAAATTTGTTTGGCACTTTCCTTCGCTGACCGAGTAGTGTACACATATGACCGTTTCAAACTGGTTTTAAAAATGTAAACACAATACTTAGCTAATGTTAACTAAGGTGTAATTTACCTGAGATATTGCAAAACGCCTCCTAACTAAGTACCTACCGGGATTTTTATTCGCAACGCAAATATTTAGACACTCTATATCAAACTACGTACAAAGAGATTAACAAAGCTCTATTTAGTTAGTTATTGTTCGTTTTTACGTACGTTTTAATATTGGTGTAAATCTGAATAAGCTTAAATTTGATTGAAAACCGTCGGTCCGGTCAAATCGATCGTGGTTCATTTAATAAGTTAGTAGGTCAGGACGTACCGGTTGTTGGAAGTGAAAGCATGGGGAGTCGGTCTAAGGTGCGTGGGCGCAGTGCGGGGCGGTGTCAAGGTCAAAGCTCTCATCGCGCGTTATTGACATTCCTGCGGACGAGGTGCGCCGGAGTCGCTAAGAAGATACTTGAAGATGCTGCGTGGTTTATCATGTGTCAGGATTGAGGAGAAACTCTTTTGTCATTTAGAATGTTTGTTGTTTTATAATTAAGGTATATTTTAGGGAAAGAAAACGTAATTTAAGTGTGAATAAGAATAAAATGTGAGAAATAAAACATATAGATCTAATGAAGTCTTAATGCGAATACAAAAGAGCTTATATTGATAGCTTTTTAATGAGTACAAACGACCCATTTTGAATGTAGTACAAGAATTCCGTCAATTTTAATTTTTGAGAACCGGATTGGGCAGAGTCGCGTCACAGTCGTCCGGCGCGGGAGTGTGTCGCAACTGAGTCGGCTAATCGCGGGTAGGTACCGTATTTCGCAACCCGCAGCCTTACACTCACCCAACTGATCGGCCAATTGTTCGGCCTGCCGATCGCAAGTCTATACAGATTGATCGATTTTAATATACATTGATATTAACCAAATTATGGTCGTTTATTAAGCTTTAATAATAGCGGTAGAGTTGGAACTAGGGCGGTTGCAGAACGGAAACAAAATCGTATCGCACTCATAAAATAGTTTTATACGTATACTTGACGTTTCTTAAGAATTTGCTAGTTATCGAGAGTTCTCGAATTCTTCGGATTTATGAATTTACATCGAATAGTGAACTGTGCGTAATTGTAAGGTTAGATCGCGTGACTTGTTGTACTCTTCTGTTAAAATTATAAATCTTTCAATGTAACTTCTACAAGATTCAGGGTCGTCTATTAACTTCGTAGATTGTAAAAATCAATGACTTCAATAAATTATTTCATTAACAACATAAAGTTAAAAATTTTGCAAAAATTGTTATAATTGTATAAAAAAAAAGTAATACTCTTTATGAATATGACGATATTTGTTTGCTACCTGATATTGACCGGGTTTCGGCTACCCTCCAAGCCTAAATAAAGTAGATTACACACAGTCTGAGCCGTGTGCGAAAAGCTTGTCATTTTTATTAATGGGGGGAGTTCAATGTCAACCACGGACACATTGTCAAGGCGTAGTTGCATGCGCATGCGCGGCCGAAACTTGGGTAACATTTGGGCGAGTGGCGCAACACTTGTCTCGCATTTGCACTGGTAATGGACCTCAGGTGGGCACTAGTGCAACAGGTGCTTTATATACATACTCATATGCTTACTGATTTATTCGTAAACGGTAAGTTATTTGGCGGATCTTGTCTTTAAGAGCTGCGAAAGCTGCAAGATGAGATTGACAGAGACTTACGTTTGTTCAGGTCTAAAATTCGAATGCATTTTATTATTTGTATTGAACATTGATTATATATATACAATTTTATACATATAACTTTTTTGCGGTTTCCGTTTTGTTTAAAATCAATTAACAAAACACTAACAATTATTGAAACCAAAAATATATAAAACGTGCCATATTGTTATGTGAATAAGCATGTAAGTTTTTTCTTCAAGATTATAACGCGTTCACGGTAAATACTTGTAACGAGCAGTACTGACGTAAGTACAGTTGGTATTGAATAATGCTAAAATACACACTTCCGATTGATACCAAGTGAAAACAAGTAAATTACTGTCTATGAGCAAATACTGCGTTGTTTTGACGTTTTCGATTGATTCAATACAATATTTAACGTTAATATTCAGTATTGGGCAACGAATTAATGAGGTTGTATACAGTTGCTCTTTACTACGTTGTTTGTAGTATTTAATTAATAACTTTTATAAAAGACTAATTACAAAATATTTGTAAAAATAAGAACTTAATTGTTATTAAAAACTAAACAAGCTCATTACAATTAACTTTAAAATTCGTCATAATGTTTACGTGTATAATTTTGTTTATATTTATATGGCGTAAATCCATATCAGATAGAGGTGCCCACGTCTACTAAATAGAAACCATTACTTACGCTTATGGAATACAGACGCTTGCGAGAAATCGCAAAGATTTTTCTGGTAAATTATTCATGTGACTTAGCTTTGGAATACTTTCTCTCCCAGGTGACTAATGAATCTGATATTTGGATATTTTAGTTATTTTTATTAATAACGCCATCAATAGACTGCTGGAAAATTGCATTTAAAATAAAGAAATTCTTAATAAGTTAGAAAGATAGCTAGATTATATTTCTTAAGGAAAACCTTTATCATAGTTTCATCTTACAAACCTTTTAGCGGCTTAAAATGATAAAAAAGTAATGACTTTTCTTAATAAATGTAACGGAGGTAATCCCGGCTAAGTGTGGCGCGTACGATTTGCGCACCGGAGCAAGACGCACGCGCACCGCATCCGCGCATCGATCCCGTTATCATGCAGTTTTTATCTAACATTTCGTATCCGAGATTTTTAATAATTGTTATGACCTATATTACGACTTACGAGAACCTATGTCAGAGTTAACCAACGAAATCATTTGTCAGGTTTTATTAAAAAAAAAAAATTAACAACATGTAATAAAATTCTTAAGAAAAGTCAGTTAATGAAAGCGTGACTGTAGTATAATTTGGTTGTTTTTCCTCATAACCTTTAATATGACGCTGACTCATCACGGCCAGCGAGTGTAATTTCTCAGGCATTTCATTCGTGGTCCATTTCTTACTGCAGTTGTATCCGTTATGGGCGTGTGGAAAAATAAGATGATAATTGTTCTTATTCACTTAAGTATACCTTTTAATAAATATTAAAATATTATGACTTTTTATATTATAAATAACTCCAATTGTATGTATGCTCCAATATTTTAAAACCGAAAAGCAAACCTATTATGGCAAGAACTACTTTTAGATTGCAATAGTTGTCAAGGTATGAAATAAACAGTGAAATCAGTCACTAACCTCTTACAGTTAATAATAACGTGTATTTCTATACAAACAGGTATTTTTAAATTAATTTGTCAATAGTTTTACCATTAGACAATTATTGCAGCTGGTTTTAATGTAATATAATTAATTAGTTTCCGTGTAACTTTTCATTTCTACTAACATGGTCCTAACACTTCGATTTGATCGTTATTCAAACAATGTCTAAATAGGTGTTTGCTTTAGATGTATTTGTTATCATATTGTTTTGTAAATGATTTTTGTGAAATCAAATTACTTTCCTAAAATAATATATGTGTTATTTAAGTGTAATATGATATTTAAAGCCTTTGCCCGTCCCAATAGTTACGCACAGGCTTCCTTCCCATCAGCTATTAGCTAAGTACTGTTTAAAAGAAAATGATTTCCTTCGGCGTCGGACAAATAGATTTTCACATTCATTACAAGGACGTTCGGTAAATATTTAATTAGTGGTGCGTGAGCGGCGTGTGTTGCGCGCGCGCACCCAGCGAACATATCTTATGGAAATACGCGCAACGTCATACGCTGACCACTTTCACATTTTTGAACCTACTTTTGAATTCGGTAATGACAACCGTTCAATGACCCGTATGCCAAAAAATTAATCGACACATTTAAGTGTACTCAAAGTTGCAGGTATTTTGTTGTGATAATAATGTATGTGTCCGTAATAGAGCACTTTACGACTTCATCGCGTATTAATGGTTAACAGTTATGTGAGACGTAATATAACTGCATAAATAATCAAATAATTTACAATAAGTCGTTAAAACGTTGTAACTTACAAATAAGTACTTGAACTGTGTTACATATTTAACCCGTAATCATTTGGTTTTGAATTTCATTTGTAGGGAAAGTCACAAGCTCAAAGTGGAGCGTAACTGTTTTACATGCAAAAATATCTAATTTCTTTTTTAAACATCTAAACATCACATTATCATTGCTTAAAGACTCTGAAATATTAATGATGTACGTGTATGTATAAAATTTGTAATTTAAATAATAAATGAATACGTTTAGTTAACATTTAGATAACCTTATTAAGTATATTGAACGAAAGTTTATATTTTATGAGTTCAAAGTTCGGTAGTAGATGCTAGCAGTTTTAACAGTGAAAGTCTTGATGTAGGTAAACAAAGAGAACATTTGGTTGTGAATCCTGTTCCTCTGACTCTGTCTATACATACATATAAGTGTGTATGGATCCGGTCAGTGTATGTAGGCTAACAAGTGTCCACCATTTACAAATGAGCGCAAGTGACTCGATGTCCCGACGGCAGGTTAGTTAGTATGCCGCCGGCCGCCCAGCCACTTTCTCAACATTCTTGATAGAAGAGAAATGCGCCACACCACATACGCCTAGCAAACCACACCACCTATATACAACGTAGCCAATTACCTACTTGAGTATTATTTTTAAAAGTAGTTCACCTCGCTCCAGTGTTAATTCAAATTATGCTTCAAACCGACAGACAGAGTGTTACCACTTTGAATGTTACGTTAAGTAAATCTAATGTAAGTAAGGGTTACAAAGAGCTTGCGCATTGTCATGTTGTAATTGTTATTTTATGTTACTCGAGTTGTAATTGTGTGTTAAATACCAACAATTACGGGTGCGTAATGTTTTGTCAATTACGCGTAATGCGGTTGTCATTGAACTGAATTTTTCGTGCAATTTACACCAAATACAAAGCCGTGGTGAGACAACTATCTTTAAAGGTGAATGGGCCGCACTGTCCATCCAAATACGCATAATAAAATCGTATAAATCATATAGCAAGATATTCCCAAGTTTCGCAATGACTGCACCGTTGGTGGCATCGGCGTCTTGGAATAGCAATTCGCACATAATTTTCGTGAATTATAATGGTGAAAACGATGAAGACATTCGTCAATACATTAACATTCATTACAATAATTCTTACATCAGTTAACCGGCTTCACAAATGAGGGTTTTGTCATATCGTCGTGTAGCAACACCTGCGACCGTTGAAACGAATGCTTATCTCAACAGTCACGCCTTGTTATTATTGTAATTTTGACTGTAGACGAAAAAAAAATTAAGTAATTATCCATTGATTCTTTAATTTTCAACCGTAATTAACATTGTCGATTATAATATCTTTATGGTGGCATTTTAACAATAGCAATGCCCAGAATGTACGCTTCATAAATTAATCATTCAAAATGAAATCTACCTTATTGTAAATCGTTGACAGTTTCTTAAACATATTGCATTAAAGATGAACATAATATGTTTGTAATTATTGTCAACTATAAGAATAAAGTGTAGCTTTGACTGGATTTTTGTAAAAATATTTTATGTATGTCGCAATCGTATTTTGTAATTGGCATCAAGTCTTGATATTTAAATGTCGCAGGCGGTTTTTTTTTAAGGCTAGAATGCTTAAGTTCTCATATTAGTTGGCGTTGAAGGCAGCAAACAGTAACTACTTTAGCTCAATAATTAGATAAAACTAATGCAACTGTATTGAAATGACCTGCCTCACTATCATAAGGAACGACAAGGGTATTTGAAATCTATACTAATATTATAAAGCTGAAGAGTTTGTTTGTTTGTTTGTTTGAACGCTCTAATCTCAGGAACTAATGGTTTGATTTTAAAAATTCTTTTTGTGTTGAATAGACCATTTATCGAGGCAGGCTTTAGGCTATATAACATCACGTTGCAACTATAACGAGCGAAGAAATAATGGAAAATGTAAAAAAACGGGGGAAATTATTCATCCTTGAGAGCTTCCGTTGCGTGCGCTGCCAAAAACGGTTCTAGATACCAAAAATATATGTATGAAAGAATTAAGGGAACTTTTTACCGCGGGAAAACTTCGCATTCCCACGGGAAACCGACTTCTACGCGAACGGAGTCGCGCGCGGCCCCTAGTAAAAGATAAACGGTTATCCTTTAACTTTGCTTTAATTAACCGGATTCATAAAGACAGCTATAATCTGTCTGACATATTGTGTGGAGAAGGAACCGGTGAACAAACTCCACACTGCCATTATCACAATTCAAATACAAAGGAACGTTATAAAACCTGCTATTACATTACACAAAGAAATCTAGCAACCAGTTTACATGATTAAAGCATATAAACAGACTTTGCTTTCGTATTGACGACTTCGGATGCAGCAATAGAATACTTAGGCAATAACTCAGATAATAAAGTTAATGTGGTGTATACGACTGCTCCTGGCCGATTCCCGCGCTATTCTTCCTTGACAGGTTTCTTTCCGCGCACGCGCCGGACATCATGTTTCTTGGTAGGCTTGGCACCTTTGCATTCTACAAAGCTTCTCATAAAAAGCAGAAAGATGGCGTCCTTTAGTTTTATTTAATGTCCATCGACACCAACATATACATATTTAAACTTATAATATCTATCTATCCGCGTGGAGTTTACTGTGCGTTTAGTTCAACTACCGCAAAAACTGTTGCTGTTTAAAAAATACTCGGAAACAACCCTCCCTAAATTTCCCCACAGGTCTAATTATTTTCAGTTTAAAAATCGTTAACAGCTAGTAATAAAATGTATAATATTTGTTTCCAGGTAGCGATGGCCGGCGACTTCATCCTCGCCGTAGCTTCGATGATGATTGCTCGCCTGCGCAGCGACGAGGTGACGCTCGTGCTCAGTCAGGTAACTATTGTAAACATTTATTAGAAGACAGTAGTACTATTTTTTAGAAGGTGTATTGTTGTCAAAAATCTTAAGTGTGCGAAACTCTTACGGGTTGCTAAAGAAATCGTTTTACAAATATAAGAATTAAGGGAAGGCTATTCAATACGTCTGCCTAACGCTAAAATTTAGATAAATCACCTATTAGAGACAGGACCGTGTCAAACATTGGACCAATTAGGGCCGTAATACAAAACCATTATTATATTATTTATAATCTTTCAAAGGCAATACATTTTTTTTAAACACCTTGTATTTCTCACTCACCTTTTTATTTGTTACATTTACACTATGACCTTTAATTTCTTTTTGTCGGTATTATAATTTGCAACAATTAAATGCCTATTTCTCAACATATAAATTTTACTCGTAATAAAGTTCACTAACACACATAACGTAATCTACACACAATTATTTTATATACAGGTTCTTAAAATCTGCTTTAATTAATTATTTGGAACTATTATACAATATTATTTATTAAATTCCAAAATAATGGCGATGCCTAACATAAGTATCTATTTTTGTAACTTTTTTAAACCCGTTGTTTGTGACGTAACTGCTTTTCGAAATGTTAAGTTATGCACATTTTTGATGTTAACGATTTATTTAGTGTCATAAGGCACTTTGTTTTATTGATCTTTATTTTTATTTTATACTTTTTACATCATGGTTAACATTTCCTATACAAAATTGAATGGACGACGTAATTTTTTTAATTATCTTGATATATTTTAAATAAATATCGTTTAAACATTTGATTTCAGTACAAATATCGATATAAAAATATTCGTCGTCTCGTTGTTAAATAAAAGTCTGACTATTTGCTTACTATTTTCTTACTATTTTCTTACTATTTCTTACTATTTTCTACTATTTACTACAACTTGTATACAATGACTCCAGGTGGTGACAGACCTGGTCCAGGGTGAGTTCATGCAGCTCGGCAGCAAGGAGACGGAGAACGAGCGGTTCGCGCACTACCTCACCAAGACGTACAGGAAGACCGCCTCGCTAATTGCCAACTCCGTCAAAGCGGTAAGTATTTTTTAATTATTCTGATGATTTTGACATATTTTATTTATTTTATTTTATTTGGAAAACATACGGCTTAAATATTAAGATAACAAGCATGCATTAAAAATAGGCTTTTATTTATTTATTTAACTTTTTAGACTTGATGCTAAGTTTAAATAAAGATTCTTGATTTTATGATCTCAATTAATTATTTTAACAAATACAGCAGTATGTTATATTGAGCATACCGCACAAGCTTTAAACCGGCTACTTAAGCTCTTAATAAATTTCTTGTATTACAAATAAATGCGTCTGTTATAAAGCGATTCATTCTTAAAAAAAAAAACTCAAATTGATATTACATAATGTTATTTTTATAAAAAACAAACCTTTCCTTCTATAATCCGGTTTAGTTTTGTTCCTGTCTTTTGTCATTTAAAATGATGTTTTTGCACGGGTTGCTAGTTCGATAAACTTGTGATTATGTAATAGACAGGTCAAAAGCTTTTTGAATAAGTCTTGTACGATAAAGGCAGGAACGGCTTTAGTTGAGTTTTTTTATTCTGATTAATATTACGATTTTAAAAGGTCAAATAAAAAGAAAATTAAATTTTTACTGAGTTACTATCTGAAGAAGATATATTTAAATACAATCGTGCGTTAACTGATTCGCTTGTTAGTTATTCTAACCAAAAAGTTAAATGTTTTAAGAAATGCGGTCGATTAAAAAAACAAGTTGGAAATTTTTCATATAATAACGTTGTATCAAACTTACATTAGTAGTTCAAAAACTTTTTACCTTGCTTACACCATTACAGGTTGAAAACTCTGTTTCATAGAATAGTATCCGTTTAATGCGTTTAATAAGTGTAGCCATAATAGCCGTTTTTTAAAATAGTATAATTCAAAGAAAGCCCAGATCGTTTGCTATTTTTTTATTGTGGGAATGGTTATGGTTACCGCGACTACTTTAGACACAAAAAACTTTTTTTAACTGTATTTAGTGCTCCTTTTTTTACTTCTAGGCTTTATAGCTTAAAAAATCTGGGCCAAAAGTGCCCAGCATTGCCCTGTTAAACCGTTTGTGCACAAAAATCTATAATTAAAATAATAAATTAAAAAAATATTTTGAACTTCAAGGAACTTCAGGAATATTTTGAGTTAATAAAGGTTTATAATTAATTATTGTGTTGATTTTATGCGTCATTATTTATTTCCGTTGCCTTAGTGATGGGTATCTATGAACAAACCGATATCAATAGTGAAATCGATTTCCAATTTTAAAGTTACCTAATTTTAATATTATGGGCAAATATAATATATTTCGTTTAGCTAAGAATTATCTTCAAGGAGATACAAAGGTTTTTGTACAGTCGTTGACTCGCACGTTAAAGAGCAAAGTGATCAATCCGACGCAGTAATGCTCTTCATTCATTTGAACTTGTTCTGGGACTATCTAAAACAGCGACTGGTATTTGCATTGGCTTACGTTTTTTTTTTAATTTTCTTCAGCAGCTTTTACCCAACTGAAGATATTATTCAGCATGTTTATAATCTGCCGTGAGTTTATCTGCAGTTTTGAGGGTGTTCTAGAATTATATTCTAAGTATATCACATATTTTGCCTATAAAACGTATCAAATCGATAACAAGACAAACAACGTTCATAATCTAATCGTTTTGTTGAAATATAATCCTTTTTCAAGCCCTTCGTGTCACCAAAACTGGCATCTGTCTGTCATTGAAGTCTCCTCGTTGCGTTTGCTTTCGATGTTGTTATTGTGCGATTTTTCTGTGATTTGTGATAATTACAGCTATTATCCGCTTACTCTCACGGACGATAAATACGATTTCAATTACAAGCTTTATTTTGCACGTTATTTTTTTTGACTTTTCCTTAAAAATGCTTTGCATCAACTGCAGTATAGCAATCAGTCGTCTATTATTGTTCCTGCTTCCTTTGTATGGAAATATATGTCAAGCATGATATAGATTATTAATTACAGAAGCAGCAGAAAATGAAAGATTGAGTCGCCGCTCAATGGTTTGTAACAAGACCTCGGCACTAAACTCTTAACAATGATGATCCAATATTACCAGTTATTTTATCATAGCATAATCACCTAGTAAGTTGAATTAGTAACTATTGACCCATATTTAACATTTTTTTTGGTTGAAGATTAGTTATTTATATTTATGTTTCAGCGTGGTACGAGTAGTGTGTTGTATTATGCATGTTATACTTGTTGGACGAGTGCTCGAAGGTTTTTGGCTCGCAGTGCTACTCCTAACAATGAATTACCAATACCACCTCCATTGCATGTGGTTTTACCTGTAACAACTCACCGCCTGAGCAAAATAATATTAATCTGCCGCACTACAAGCGTGCTTCACTTCTGTTCACTGCATATTTGAAACATGCACTACCTAATCAGTTATTACATCTTGTAGTATGCCTTTACAAAATAGTGATGCTGCAAGAGTTCAACGGATCTTATTTGCACTACTGAATTTTTACACAACTCAGAATATACCTATACAATTTCAAAAAATATCAAAAACAGAACAGTAAAAGCCGTCGAGGGCCCTGAGGGAATAGTCACGATTGAAAAAACCGCCTATATCACAACATGCAATTGTATTGATGTGAATCAGGGAAGTCTAGATGTGTTAACAGGAATATTAGTTTAAGATTTACTTTATTTATAAAAAGATACTTAATAAAAATGGCAACAACATTTGTTTCTTTTTTGCTAGAATCTGTAACACAATATTGGAAAAAAAAAATATTTTCATGATTTAGGCTCTGACTGGCTGCCCAGCCCGTGCTTCAACGGCCATTTAGTTAATGCGATGTGTCATGACATGCAACGACGATATGATTGCATCGGATCTAAGACGCACTTGCTCTCTCTAACTCTTTGAGATAAAGTTATAAAAATATGATCAGTCAACGCCTAGTCAACTGTGTGGCCCAGCGGAGTTTATAATATTGTTATAGGTCGAAGATAAGTTTGCAGTTTTAGGTGATGAAATGGATTAAAATACCTCCTTCCTATCACGTATAAGTTAGTATAACAGGTGTATCTACTGCTATCTAACTAAATGGATTCAATTTAGGACAGCCGCTTTATAATTCTAGCAGCGTTGAGTACATAATGATACTACTGTTGTTATCAATTACCTAAACTTGTAAGATTTAATCATTTTAAACATTATAAGATTCCTTATGAAAAGTGATAAGTAGCAGAGCTGCAACATTGCTATGGATTTGTAAAAGGCCTTTTATTTTATGATGTCTGATTACAGTTAATTGTGAAGTTCCTTGAATCTGCAACTATGTTTTAAACAAACGTCATAGTTTACAGTTTTCACAGGCAGAAACATTTAATTGTATATTTAAATGTTAAATAAGGCAGGCAGGCAATGCAAACGGTCCGTCTTATTTGCTACTTTTAAACTTATCCTTTACATTCGATAGTTTCTCCCCCCATAGTTCTCATATTATCCCTACAATCATAATCTTATCAATCATTAGGTGAGTTTTCCTCTTATCTTAAATATGTTCTAATGGCCGCCAGCGACTCCGTTCGCGTGAAAGTCGGTTTCCTGCGGTAAAAAGTACCCTATGTGTTATTCTGATGTATAACCTATATTACTGTAAAGTTTCATCCAAATCCGTCCAGTAGATTTTACGTAAAAGAGTAACAAACATCCATCCATCCATGCATACACACTTTTACGTTTATAACATTAGTAGGATAGTTTCCTTTATCTCTCCCCGTAGTTCCCCTATTATCCCGGCAATCGTGGTCCTATTAATCACTAGGTGTGTTTTCCTCTTGAGCAATATGGTACTATTCATCGCTTAGCCTGTTCCCCTTCAGTCCGTGTAACCTTTTTAGAGTGGTAGAGTCTAGCTGTAGGCTCTGCCTGCAGCGATTACTGGGCTGACTCGACCGGTGAAATACCACCATCGCACAGAAACCCGACGTGAAGTAAGGGACGATGTTTCTGCGTTTCGTTCAATGAGTGCGATATCCGGTGCCCAATTTTTTCAAAGGCAACGCACCCTCAATACATTTGTGATTGTGGGTGTATATGGGCGGCGGTGATCACTTACCATCACGTGACCCGCTTGCTCGTTTGCAAGCTTCCATCATAAAAAAAACCGTGTTTGCGTCGCCAGGTGGCGCTGCTGAGCGGCGCGGAGGGCAGCGTGTGCGAGTCTGCGTTCCAGTACGGCCGCAACCTCGGGCTGGCCTTCCAGCTGGTGGACGACCTGCTGGACTTCGTGTCGTCGGCGCAGGCCATGGGCAAGCCCACCGCCGCCGACCTGCGGCTGGGGCTGGCCACCGCGCCCGTGCTGTTCGCCTGCGAGAAGGTACGAGGTTCTCTTACAGGGCTTCAGAGATGCTGGCTGTAAGTCCATGCTTGGAAGGTAGCTTCCTGCCAGGAACCTAGACAAATGCCTTGTAGCCGACTTTGTTATAATCGGGATGTTTGATTGGGAGCTCTTGGTGGACTCGGGACGGTAACTTCTGAACCTAGACGAATGTCTTGTAGACGAATTTGTCGTAACCGGAATGTTCTCAATAGGTACAGCTAGTTTGACATTAAATACGCCACATGTCTGAACCGAATCGTGTTTGTTGCAGTACCCAGAGCTGAACCCCATGATAATGAGGCGGTTCCAGGAGCCGGGCGATGTGGAGAAGGCGTTCGAGCTGGTGCACAAGTCGCGCGGCCTCGAGCAGACCCGCTTCCTGGCGCGGAAGCACGGCGCCGAGGCAGCCAGGCTCGCCGCCGACTTCGCCGACTCGCCCTATCAGAAGGGACTCATCACAACCATTGACCTCGTCCTCAACAGAATCAAATAGCACCGCCATCTTGAAACGTCACTGTCACTTGTCAATGTCAACGTCGCCGTCGACTCCGCTCGGTGAGGGAAGCGGCGTCGACGACTAACAGATTCAATATTACAAGCCGCGACCAACATCGCGACCACCGATCGGCGATCGGATCCGATTTGCGAATTTTCAAAGTAGTTTTCGGATTTAATTTCTACTCCTAAGAGTACTTTGAAAACATTATTCAGATTTGACGTCGTTTGCCTTTATCTGATATTAAAGGCTCGCTAATGTAAGACCCTATGTTTTTATACTTTGTGTGAGGGTTGTAAAGTTGTTGAGACGTTGTATTTTAGTTAGTTATGTGCATATAATAGTGTTGTAATTGATCGGGTCGATGAGCCCAATGTGCGAGTGTGAATATTATTATTATTGTGTGAGTGCAATGGGATATGTTTGAAGCCAAAAGTGGCTAGATAATATCTGTTATTTTCAAGTTAATCGCCGTGCCCAGAATTCATATAACTCCATTATACACTCGATAGGTATATGTTATGTTATTATATTGAATTGTTTATAAAGAAAATATATGTACAGTCAAACTGATCGTTAACATTGTTAATGATTTGATTATTTAGTTTAATTGCAAAGTACATACTGTGTGTAATTTATATGTGTAATCGTATTTTTATATCAGAGTTATGCATCCTTCACTATTGTGACCTGATTTACTTTAAGAATTTCTATACTATAAGAAGTTCTACTTTTGTTTTTGCAATCTAACTACACTCTTAGTAAATAAAGTTTACTTTGTAGTCGGTAGTGTGCCGTTACCAAAACTAAAGCCGCACATGCATTGTGCGAACGCTCAATTATGTTAGTGCATACATATTTTTGACGTAACAATATGTATACAGTGACATACGATCGATTTATTTATTTCCCATTAATTTCAAACTTGACTAAAGGTATTTTAATTTCGCCACCAAAAAATTATTTGCGCGTGTTTAGTTTTCCGTTGTGGTGTTTTATCATGTTTGCTGTGTGAATACTGAGAGTCATTGGATAAGTTACCCGAGTTTTTGTTCTTCAAAACCAATTACCTCAATATATTTCTTTAGTTAACACGAAGCATAAAAAAGGGTGTATGTTCTGACGTAGCATATTAGTTGTTTGTTGTATAAAGGGCGCACAATAATAATAAAGTTATATAAGAAAAACGTTGTACCCTTCGAGATTTTAAGATGGTTAGTTGTTAAATCATATGTAAATATAAAGTATATTCCTAACGAAATTCTAACACGATTCATATTCAGAACACACCGAGACATGCACCAATAGCAGCGCAGTATTCCAAAAAATAAAAAACTTTCGTCTTGTATAACAAATAGTCATTACTAAGGTAATATTAAAATATATGGATCGACGCAATGACTGAATCGAGAACATCTTGTGTATAAATTATAAAATAGTACAGTTAGCATTGAGTTCGAAAATTGTCAGGAAAGTATACCATATGAAAGCTACTAAAGGCTTTTTAAATTTTAACCCAGATAAGATGAGGGTACATAGTAAAATTTAGTCATCGCGTCACCCATTTGATGGCAATGGAATTGTATGTTTTTGTACATTAAATGTTTAAAAAACGGGAGTCAATGATTTTTATTTATATGTATGTAGACATGTACTTAGCTCATATTGATTGTAAATATTATACTATTCTGTAAAATGCAAAATCATGAATAATTTTTAATATAAACGTTAGTTATACAGTATTGTTTTATTTGGGAGTAACACCTAAAATATAAGTTGTTTATAAATTTATTTATTTAACGAAAATAAACAAACAATTATATTTTTATAAAAAAATAGAGTTAAGTTTGAATTTGTTGTGGTAACTACCCACGTCCTAATTGTAACGCATATGATTACACAAACGCGAAAATATATAATTTTAAGCATTATCATAAATATGCTCCTGAGTTCTACAGAGTCAATGCTAACATAAGATAGATTGCGCCACGATAAAACAAGTTGCATTACCCTATATCAGCGGTCGCAACGTTTTAGCAGGCAAGGGCCCACCAAGGCTGAGCCGCCCATACGTGCGAAGTGTGCGGCGCACACAGGCGCCTAAGCAAGAAGGGCGCCGGATGAAATACCTACCAGCGCATACTATTGTATTTTTTTTAATACAACATAGTATTGATAAATATCACCAGCATTCCCGAAATCACCTTCTTTGATTTTTAGGGGGCTTCTGACGTGCTAATGTAGAAACGTAGGCTATTATGTATCATAAATCTGGAGTACACAGCCACAATTTTTAATATAAAAAAATATGTCTAAACCGACTAAAAAAGGCGCATCATCAGTTTCGCACACAGGCGCTGCTGAGGGTCGGCGCGGCCCTGCCCCCCAAGTCAAGTGGCAGTAGAAAATTGCGATAGCGAGTGAATAGAATAAGAAATGCATAGATTTAAATCATTAGATAGGCTCTTACCGCAGTGACACCGCGCCGTGTTGTTCCACAGTTGAAGTGAGTGAGCTCACTAACCTGGGAGTGCACGAAAGAGAAAGTAGTGTTTGCAACTTATGTAGGAGAAAAAGAGATGACACTATTTTCTCAGTTCACTTGTTGTGAATAGATTGCAAAAAAAAAAAACAATGCTACAGTTTTTGGTGTCGGGGCCTATCTAACGATTTAAATCTATGCATACAAAGTATCATGCAAAGGTACCTATTTACAACTATAAATTATGAAATTAAAATAAAACCATATTTTGTTACGGTTTACCTTTTAAATAAATATTTTTTTTAACATTCATAAATAAATTAACTGAATCCATTTAAAATAAATTTTCACTAAAACATGTAAAACCGCAATCAGCTGATCGCAGAAGCCGCCATTTTGTCGCCGGAGTTATCTACAAGGTTTTGATGTACGCTTCATTTTCTATTCTATCAAGGCGAAACGCTTGTCAAAATTGCCACATGGCATGGAAAAGTCAAAAAGTCATAGCTACGATCTTTCAGTTTCTAAGGAACATTTGTATGACAACTTGTTTAGGCGTGAATACGAATCGACAATTAGCGAATGCCACTTGACTTGACCCCCAGGGCCACATGGTGAAAAATCGACTAAAGGCGGGCCCCAAACTTGTGATAATAATATTACAAAAAAAGCAATTGTTTTAATTTTAATAAACATGTGAAATTTTATTTTAAATATTTTTTTACGAAACATTCACGGGCCGCAAAGTAGACGTCGCGGTCGGCGGGCCGCGATTTGCCGACCACTGCCCTATATTAGACTTATAATTGAGTCAAATTGAGTAGATGTAATTGCTAAACTGAATACCCATTACATCCTATTTACTAATCTAAAATCGGAACTACTGGACTGATTTCAGAAAGGTAAGTAAAAATGTCTCTACAAAAATGTATACAGGGTGATTGGTAATGCGATACATTCCTTCTAAGGAGTTAAAGGAGAGATTATGTGTAAAGTGTTATGTAAAACACCCCGTGGTGTGGAGAACTTCCAAGGCCGGTAAATAAAGATGTTAGAGTGGACTGTATTTTTTCTGGTTCAACGATTACCCAGCCTCTTCCACCCAAGTACTAACTAATCTTTCGCGTTAATCTGGTAAATCACGCGCCTATAGACGAGACAAATGGCTTGTATATGAGTTAGGAAAGGAATGGGCTTACTGTGAGCGCTGCTACTCCAAGATTGAGGACCTGGCGGCAGAGCCAGCCAAGGTACGATACGTGTTCACGTCACTGGCACTAACAGTCCATGAGTTCACAGCGAGCTCGCTTAAATCGCCACAAATATAGTGTCCTTATTGCACTGGCTATTTAATACACTTCACAGAACTAATTATACCAAAGGATTGCACAAATAAATCGAGATATGTAAGGTTCGTCGCGCGTGCACGGTAGCTAGATCCAGGCTGCCATTACACACCTTCAAACGACAATGTGGCGACAATACAACCACGTCTTGCTAACGGCTATGCACCCTTGCAACTGTCCTTCATTCGATGCACGTCACATATTGTAGAAAAGGAGGGTAGGACGTAGGATTACCCACATACAAGCCAATATTAATCAAAAATATAACTAAACGCGGGAATATTTATTGAATACCCAACAGATTATTTGCAGTCAATTAAGTCACATCATATCATGTCCGAAAATTGATAATTTCTGAGATATGCAACATTTAAGTTTTTTTATAAAACACCCCTGTTTCGAAGTTCAAATGAATCCTTTTAGTAAAAAATTCAAAATTAAGTTTAATGTCTTGTTGTTTTATGGTAGCTTGATAACTTCAATGATAGTTTAGTTGATGATATGTAGTTAGCTTTCTTTTAATGGAAGTCACTTTTCTTCACTTTTCTAACCTATAGGTATTTAAAATATTTTAACCAAACATAGGTGTTTTAATTTAAAAATAAATATTTTTTTCTCTTTTCTTTCACGAGTTTCATTTACTAGTAATTCAAAGAAATATATGTATAAAAAAGGTTCTCCTTATCTCAAGTTTATGCCTTCCAATCCAATTATAATTATACTGTTTCAGTAGGTGTCGATTTTTAGTTGTGTGGATGGGCTTTTTAATCACTTACTCTCAACTGTGTTAATTACATAAAATATCAGAACTTTTACCATCTAAAACAAAATATCAGAAATTTTACAGAACTAAAAATACCTTTACCCTAACTCAAAGTTTAAAACTTTATAATATCATACTAACAGGCACTGCTATTTCAGGAATTCAAAAGTCTCCATATTTATCCATCAAAAAAGTTATCTACAACTTCGTGACCCGGTTCACAAATCAACTTTATCATTCGCAAGGCTGGTCGCTAGTGCTCAGTGGGTTTTGACCCCGCTTGCGGCAATCGATCGCCCGTACCCGGCCCCGCCAGGACGGGATTACAGAAAAATAACAACAAGTACCTACTTACCTTTGTACCACTGAACCTACTAACACTGACTAAGCAATCATTTCAAGTCTAGCTCGGGCTGTATTGTTCATTAGTGAAGTTTTTCCAAACATTGTTAGATTAATCGAATTTATAATTTGATTTTGTGAAAGGTCATCTATTTTCGATAACGATCTCAATAATATCGTGAATAACGCTGTCGATTATCGCGTCAATCCGTGGAAACGAAACATGGTGTCTAACATCGTAATAAGTAGGTATGCATAATTGCTAACGATTTAATGTAGGCGTTAATAATTTCATTTACAAGGTGACTCATCCTTGCGTGACTGAGTAGTAACTACCTTGGGGTTATTAAAAGTGGCACAAAATAAATTGTAAAAAATTAAAGGACATTTTATTATGATTACCCACTTAATACCTTATTAACCAGATTTGGAAAGGAGCTACCTACCTACCGAGAATAGATACCTATTGAATTCCGTGGCATAACGTGATGTCGCATTTTGTAAGAAATTTGCAAGTATAAGCAAATGTTTGCAGCCTTGAGAAATTTATTGATTATCTATAAATATATATTTTTATTTTCAAGAGTGAGATTAAGAAAGGCATGTAACGAAGCTATAGGTTACTGCACAGACACTACTGGTACCTATCAGTACAATTAATCCATATTATTATTTTTTGACGAATATCAGAAATATCAGTAAAAATGTGGGAATCTTTTGAATGCAATTATTCCACAATTATCATATTTTTAGCAGTTAAAGCCTAAATGTTGACAATAAAATAACCTTAGGTAATTTTTTACAACCTTCTATAAAAACGAATTAAATGGTGTACCTACCTACTTATCGTTCTTTAAGTATAATTTTGGTAAATTCTTGTTGGGTGTGAGTTATGATACATAGGCATAGACATCTACATAAGTTAAAGTATTGTGGTCATACCCTAGTTATTTTACCCTAAAAATATTGAGAAGGAACTCAAAGATTAACTGCATAATAAAAAAAGTTACCTAAAGAATCCTTTGAGAAATCACAAATTTAAATGTCCTGACTTTAAAGGCAGCTAGGTATGTAGGCACTATATACAATATATCGTATTGCTAGTAAATCACGACAATATTAAATCTCTTGTCGCTGTATGGCTTTATCTGTCCATAATAATTTATTTGACCCAATAGTACCTATAGGTAACTGCGTACGTGAAACAAACGACGCTATCATCTCGACACGGTGAATCACGACGCGATTCATTAACTATACACATTTTTTCAATCACCGATCGTCGGTTAAGCAACATAAAAGCAAACAAACGAATGGTACCTACACAAGAAGACAAGTACCCAATGCGAGCCTATCATAAAGTAATCTTAATTAACTACGCATGTACCATCTTGACAAGCGCCATTGTTTTGTCATTTCATATGTTGTAACGCTTAAAAGGAATTTTTGGCTTAATTGCTAAGATTTCATAGTTTTATATGTTATCAAAGAGCAATAATGTTTTAATAAGATTATCTGTACATTTTACGTACACTTTCATAAACGTATATTGTATGAAGACCTTAGTATAACGATGTAAAGCGATGCAAAATAAACAGGGATAACGTATCCATAAATAATTCATATAACTATAACTGAAAACGATATCACGTAACTTTCAGGGAAGTCTCTGAAACTTGAGTCACTAATAATTTTGTTCTGCAACGGGGCAGTTTTCAGTTGGATTTAGGCGCCCGCCCTAGAGACACGCGCGGTGTCATGCACTAAAATAACGGGTTTATAGATATATTTTCTAATCTGAGTCTAGTAAGTTAGTACATATTTTACTGTACGGTGATGTAAAATGTGTTAGTGAATAATGGCTTGATGTACAATTTTCGCACTCAACGATTACGTAGGTGGGTACCGGTTTCAACATTTTGTTTGGATGTCATATGTTTTGCATAATTTAATAACATTATAAAATGTACAATTATTACAAGTCGTTTGTTTATAAGTTTCCCAGCTTTGAGATAAGGAAGGTTGTAAAACGGTGACTGTTATTGTAGGTAGAAACATCTTAATTATGTAAATGAAGTTTAAAGTAATTGTTTAGAGTACGTATAAGGTAAGATATTGTAAACTGTTGCGGTAGAGTTTAAATTAATTTAATTATAATTAAGTTGCGTTTCAGCCCACCGTGGGAGCCTTTGGTGTAAGTATAAAAGAATTATATTATTTTAGAAATAAGCTTAAGAAAAGTAGCGTACTTTATTTCAATTTAATTTTCAACATATTAACATACTAGATCAAAACACTTATAATTTGCATTTTATGTTCGTTTTTATATTTAAAAAACTTAATGAAATAAGATTTTTAAAGTTGCAACTTATTGGAATTTTTATATAGATAAATTTACGAGTCAATATCTTATTTAAGTAGGTTTGTTTGCATGCATTTGTACTTAGTAATTTGCACATTTCAAAACCGTCCAAAACTATTATACGAATTATATGTTCAATTGCAAACAATTAAACACTAAGATCAAAAGCTTAAAAAATAATAATAGATAATAATTGACTTTCCTAAGTAAAAGAAACGGATGCGTCAAACGGTGCTTCCGTTTGAAGCATCCGTTTCTTTTACTTAGGAAATCTTATCAAATCTTATTTTCCGAAAGGTTTGCGTAATCGATATCTCAATCAAAACACTTAATTATCCGTCACTCAAAGTTACAGTAATAGAATACAATAACAGAGTTCTAAATAATACTTCAATCTAGTTATAAGTAATTTAAAGATTCAGCTTGAGTAGTGAAGGTTGGTCACTACTGCAGTTATCAATTTTATATCTTTTTGTTAGCCATAGCAACTCAATCGGTACCTGTACAACCTTCAGCCATTTTTTAGATGTACTCGTACTTACAAGAAAACGAATGAAGATCGATAAAAGAAGCGTTTTCATTCGATATAGAAAGGTTGTTAATGATAGTCGTAGAATTACTAAGGTAGAGCGCGGCACGAGGTTCATCGATTATCAAAATGTTTCATGTGAACATTCCAAATTACAATCTAATAATCTATTATTAAAAATACTACGAAAGTAAGTACCTACAGAAAGTATTTTAAAGAACTTTTTTGGCAATATATACCAATTATACCGTAAACAACTTAGTTACATTTTTCAAATAATTCTCACTTTTATATAATCTGAGTAAATTAAAGATTTTAGTACTCAATTGTAGTTTTAATACCTAATTATTCCTAGGGCACTATCTATCAGCACTAAATAAAAATCCTATCTACCTACCTACTGCCTATTACATTGTTTACCCCATCAAATGATAGTAAGCTGAGTGCGCCCACGTCGGGGTCGGCGCGGCGGCGTGCGCGGGAGCGGCTGCGCGCGCAGCAGACCCGGCAGGAGGGGGAGCTGCTGGCGCGCCGGCGCAGGGAGCAGAGCCACGCCGACAAGATCGCGCAGCAGCGGAAGGTCAGTACTACCTACTGAATAAGTAGCTAAGAAAGGCTGTAGCTTCATTTCTATCCTAACGCTACAATTTCAGACATACGTTTTTATGAATTTCAAATGGCCATTTTTGTCTTTAGATGTTCTATGGCTTGTACTGATGATATAAAACGGTAGGTACAACTACTAGGTACTGTTAGAAGAATAATTAATTAAAACATAAATCGGTTTTTGGAACATCACTAGTGCTAATGGACAACCCTAGTTGGCGTCGCTTCACAGAGAAATTCGAAGATGGCGTCATACCTATATGTGTCGTTACTTAGCGTGTGTTTTAAAATCCAAATTAAATTTGTTTCTGATTAATTAAGTCTTTTAAGTGTTTAATAGTACCTACCATATAAAACTTGACATCTTCGATTTTGATAGTATTATCAAGAAGATAAAAACTTGCAGGCTGTCGGAGAATTTTGAAAAACTACGAAGCGATATCGCTGCTTTCAGTTAATAAATAACGCATTTTTTTATGAATAAATATTACTATGCAGGCTATACCTTCGTATTGTTTTATAAGTATGTTATAAGTTTAGATCGGAAATTTTCAAGACAAAACATGTGAAAACTCTATGCTAGCTTCATCATCTATATCCATTATTTGCCGCTGTCAGGAATAGTTTTTATCGGCAATACCTAAGGCTAGTCAAATAAGAATCACAGATGAAAGCAAATAAGCCGTGCGGACGGAAACGGAAAACTGTTTCGCTTTTACCGCTCTCGATAGCTCTGTACGGGCAAATGTGAGAGGTCATGAGAAAACGATAAGGATAGCGATAAGATAGAGAGAAAGGTCCAAGCTCAAATAAAGTTCATATTCATGAGTACACATATATATATATTAGTTTAAATAATCGTGAGCAAACGGATGAAAGGGCACGCACAATACCTACCTGCGAAAGTCAACATTTTCTCTTACAAGTAACTTATTTGGTTTAGTAAAACTTACGTAAAGATTGTAAGTATATAATAATTTGTACTGCTAGGTCCCTTCTTATTTACATAGTACCTATATGTAGGTAACGTATGGGTAACGTAATAATTATGAAAAGAATGTGTCAAGGCGGCTTCAAACTCCCAAGTAAATAAATTCGACGTTAAAACTAATGTTTTTAGAACACTGATATGTGCTAAGATTAACTCTCAGTAGAGTTAAAAATATTAATGTTTTATTATTAAGTGGTAAATATTTTGTGAAGTGAAGAAAGAAAATAAAACCTCTTTAAGGTGATTGTCAAGGTTCTTCTTTGCTATCTACACATCTTTAAGACTATGAGTATGTTGTCCCAAGTAGGTACCTATACTTACTTATAATATAGCCCTATTATTATTAAAAAAATATTTTAAAACAATGCCAAAGTAATGTAGATAGATTTTTAGTACTTCACTTTTATTTTTCAGCCCCTTAAAACTATTTCGAGATATCTTAAATCCTTCTAATGCTTTTTAATGTCGATCTTTATCAACGCATCGACTCTTAATTCGATTTCTCTAGATGTAACGATATTTTAAGAATAATATATTCTAGAGTGGTAGAGTCTAGCTGTAGGCTCTGTCTGCAGCGATTACTGGGCTGACTCGACGGTGAAATACCACCGTCGCACAGAAAACCCACGTGAAGTAGGGACGATGTTCCTGCGTTTCGTTTCGGAGTGCGATATCCGGGGCCCAATTTCTCGGCGGCCAGCAACGCACCCTCAATGCATATGTAATTGTGGGTGTATATGGGCGGCGGTGATCACTTAATATCACGTGACGAGCTTGCTCGTTTGCTAGCTTCTCTCAAAAAAAAAACTTGTATATAGTATGTGAGTGTTTGTATGTAAATAATTAATTATCACGCTGTTTGTGTAGGCGCGTGCAGAGCTGGCATCGTACGAGCCGTGGGGTCGAGCGGGCGGCGGCGCTCCCAACGCTCGCGGCGTGAGGTACACCGACCTGCGAGCGCTCGCCATCTACCCTGAAGACGAGCTTAGAGTATGTACCCAGGAAGAATGGTTGTAAAAATAGGTATCGGTTTGAATTGTGGGCATTTGAAGCATGAAACTAGTGAGGTACAAATAACTTTTTAACATACATCAACTCAAGTCAGTCTTTTGACAGATTTCTGAATGTCCCTGATTGATTTTCAGACACATTAATATAATGTCATAGAATCTATGTTTTAGTTTTATTTGGAGTGATAAAAATATAAATATTGTAACGAAAATAATTAAAATTAGTTTATATAATTTATTTGCATATTATAATTCTTACGAGACGATAACTGCCAAACAGAACATTATTTTGTAGTTCGAATTTCACAATCCATTCCCACAGTATGTAATGAGATGAAGTATTAGACCAAGATACGAATATTGTGAGAAAACGATATTTAAGTTAATAACGTTCCGTCCAGTAGATATCGTATCAGGCATTATATTTGTGATGGATCGATTTCCAATGTGGCGGGTTACACAAACAAGCTACTGTTGCATCGCATGATAAATGACTTTTAAACACAAAATACGACCTGATAAATATAACTATCTAACATGTCCCTAAAATTAATTAATCGGCTCTTTCTATACCATGTTATTAACCCAAATTTCGCAAATCATCGAATTCAAAACATGCGATTTATTAAAATAATTACAGTCATTTTATATGCCTTAGTCGCGCGGTAATAAATCATATAGGCTTATGAAAGATGTTGCATCGACTCAATGTTTCTGTTTTATTTACAAATTGTGGCAAAATAACAGCTTTGATTATTATGTATTAGGCGATTAATTACTGAGTCAAAGTTTGTAATTTCGCATAAGACTTTGTTTATTCCAAGGTGTCGCATTTAAGAAAGACACGCCTTGCACAACAGTTTAAGAAGCGAAGGTCTGGTAACTTTACAATCAAACTGTGTTCGAATAAATTATGAGCTATTTTCGGATAATTAATTACCAATTACAACTCAAACATTTTGTCACGAATAAAGTTTACCAATATTTTAAAGATGTATACATCAGATGAATCATACTGCATTCAAATGTAGGTTTGTACTTATCCTTTTTGATTTACTGTATCGTTGAGTTTTGCGTTGTTATGAAAATTAATGTCAGAATGTTTTTAAATGGTATTTGTTTTCACAAATAAAAAATAGTTATTTTACATCTTCTGTAATATAGGGTACAAATCAGCACGAAGCTTGGCGTCGTCACCCCCGCAGGCAGCGCCCCCGCGGCCCAGTGCGCCTGCGTGAAGATCCACAGACTCTGTACACAGAGACCCTGAGGAAAAGCGTCGACAACGACATACGATACAGACAGACTCCTGACCAGCAGCAGACGTACAAGGAGATTTTAGGTCAGTTCTTAATTCTCGAACATTGAAAGAGAGGACCTAGTTCAGCTTAATATGTCTCCAAATGTTTTGTTTTGATGGCAGACGATCTGGTGGAGGTCAAAAGACGTCAAAAGAAGGAACAAAAAAAACGGGACTTGGACTACGAGCGTAAAATGGTAGGTATTACTTTGTAATTTAAGAAGTGCAATAGATTTAAGCTTAGATTAGTGAATTTATTAATTTTTGTGCAGCAAACTATGGATGGTCCATGGGGAAAGCCAGGCCCAGGAGGCACAACCTGGAGAAACCCGCGTGACGTCGGACTTAACTTTTCAGATTCAATGGTATGAAAGTGTTTACTTTGATCTAAGATTATTCGGCAATGTTTCCAAATTACTATTTATTCTATTTCAGGGTTGGACTGATAACAATCATTTCAACAAAATGAAGAAAGACCATCGGCGTCGTAAGAGATCTTCACTTACTTTGCCCAAAGTAATGAGAGAGGATGATAATGATGACAGCCCGCCTGACAAAGAAAACATCAAACCAAGCTACGACAAACTACCTGACATCAATTATTCTAATAATTCAAGAAATGTTCCAATAGCCAGAGCAGAAACTGACAAAGACGATAAGGAATCCAAAGGAAAAAACAAACAAAAACGAAGTCCAAAGAAAGCTAAGTTTGTGAAGAGATTATCTAATGGTGACAGAATAAAGAAGGTGCTTCCAGAAGATATCAACAATACTTCCTTCGAGAGTAATGGTAGTCGAGACAAGAAGTGTACTCCTGAGGAGACGATACTTCGTATGACAGGGGGCGTGGAGCTGGTGCCTCTGTTTGCGAGGAGGCGGCGCGTGGGAGCCAGGACGCTGCCGTCCAGTGACGTCACCAGACCACCCGAGCAATCTTGCCAGTATGTGTATCTAAATTATTTTATTAAATTCACATAATAAACTAGGGATTTAATTTGTAGCAACTGAAACTCGGATCGTTGAAGTACATAAGTAACTATGACTACGAGTTAAAGCTTTACCAAAAGAAGTTACAAATAATATACATATTTTGCAAATATTTATCTAGGATCATATATCCAGGGCAAAGCCGTGCGAATAAGTTAGAAGTAATAAATAGAAATGAAAATTGTTAAGTTATCATATGACCTAAAAACGCGTCCCGTAATGCTGATGCGAGTGCATATCGCGAGGTAGGTCCGCCTGTTGTTGCTTCAGTAAAGTAGGTGCCGCCAATATGGCCGCAGGTAAAAGTTTAACAACATCATAACTTTAAATACTTATTGCAATTTGCTTGAGTAAGAACCCAAAGCTATCTCCGTCAAAGGGTACTTAACGAGGTTCTTTTCGCCCACAGCTGGGTCCATTGTGTTTCATAACGTTTTTTTTCTGTTACGTAACAATTTAGTTCGTCAGGCATTGCGAATAGTGTGTAAGGTTGAAAAGAATAGGCATTTAATTCTCAGGGGTCTTGACCTGTGGATGCAAATATTAGTTCAAACTGTTCTTGTTGTGATCTTGATAAATGATGTTCAAATGTTATTCTACTAACAGCTGACCTGTAGTTCTTGTACGCAGTGATAAGAATCTTCTAAGGTAGAGCTACATGCGTAAAACCTTCACCTCTGGATTCGCTTCTGCAACTTTACATGCGTACAATGATGTTACAACAAACAATCATTAAAAAAAGTATACTCAATTTAGACAAAACGTTTAAATGGACGCCAAAGCACGATCTTTAACAAAATCAAACACACAAACAATAAAATTAGACAAGCTGATGAAACGCTATGCGTTGCAAACAAATAACCAAAACAGATAATTTATTGTATAAATAATACCCATAAACAGATTTCAATTCATCTTGCGCAATTTTAATTTGACCAAAACAAAAACACCAAGTATGTGGTAATTACTAACGCCTACTAGTTAACTTTTTTTAAGCTTCTGTTAAAAAAAATTATTAATAGACTGCTTACAAAAGATATTAATCTTCAAAGACAAGTTTAATTAATGTAATACGGTCTTCTTTAACACTGTGCAGGTTAACGACGATAACACGAATTATTTCACAAGTTTAAAAAAAATATACAAGCCTTAAATTAACCTTCTACATAAGCCTACTTTATTAATCTATTAAAAGTTACTAGGCCTTTACGCTTGCATTTTAATGCTAAAGCTTAAATATTATCAATTTGGATTATAAAATCTTACCTTTTAATGATTAAATATAACTAAAGTTAAGATAATAGTATATCTTGCAGTAGTCATCAACTTTCAATAAGTTTAAGTCGACCCGAGGCTCTCACGAGATATGATTACTCAGTGACCAAAACGGGAATTGAATCCGCAATCTTTCTTTCACGGTTGCTCATGAATCACAGAGATTTTGGTTGGAGATTAGACAAAAATGTTAAAAGGCTTGTTATTTTGTTTCTCAACACTAGGCTTGTCAGAAATCTGCTTTTACATACGCAGTGAATAATGTTTACCCAAGAATATGTATGTAGGTAACTACCTAAATCTCAAGACTTAAGATTCATCTACCTCTGGTATTTCGTCTTTAGAAATTTCCAATGTAAAATAAAACTTAAATGAAACTTGATATAAAACTTTTGTTATCAAAAGTTTTGTAAAAAAATATATTTTAAAAAACAAAAATACTTACTTTAATTTCTTAATGAAAAACTGTTTTTTAATTGACAATGGAAAATACTTAAGACAGTTAAAAAACAAGTTTAAAAATACCCAATTATTATTAACACTTTATACTAATAGTAAGGTGTTTGAGTGACCCCATGACCGCGAGCGTGTCGGGTGCGCGCGCGCATATTGCGTCATTACTTTCTATCGATGTGCTGCGCTCATGTCAACAGCGAAGATTTACGGACGGTGTTACCGGGCGTTTAGCTATAACCATTTTAATACATTTTATAAGGATAATTGAAAGTAATGAAGAAGATGATTAAAGTAAATATATTTTTTTTTGTTAATTTTTAAGATCCTAATCGTAATATAAATTTAATATATCGGAAAAAAACTTCGTAACCATACTATTCATTTATTTAGTTAAAAATTTGCAAAAATAAAAAATATGTAACTAACTAAAAACCTCATATTTTTTGAAAATTAGAATAAAAAATATGATAGACTGAGAATGACCCTCTTTTTATAGGTCAACACTTTACTGTCGTTTAGTAATTTATTTGATACCTAAGTAGGTATACCTACAATAAAAATAATGCATTTAGATAAATTAGCCGTTTGATAACTTTTAGATTTCTATTATGGAAGATAGTATTACTGCCCCCCAATTCCAGTGGCAGGTGAAGGTTTCGTTAGCGATCGAATAGAAAAAAAATGTATGAAACTGTCAAATTGCGAACTTGACAAAAAAGACCACCTGCCTCTTGACTTGGGGGGCAGTAATACTATCTTCCTTTGAGAAAAAAATCATTAACGGTGATTTAGTTTGATAGACCACATAGCTCAGCTGTTGTTTTTAGCCTTAAAGTATGTTTAAAAAAAATATCTTACATTTATGTACTTACATAAAATTTTAAACTTACACACGTGAAGCCATAAATTGTCAGTCATATAAATAGTCGCACTCACATTAAGTGAGCACGATGCGAATGAGACGTTGTTTGATTAATACGTAACTATGTGATACGTACACATGTTATCTAATTACATCTATGTAACATTGATTAATATATACATCAGTATAAGAAACAAGATGCCTCTAGGAAGATAGGTGCGGTGAGTGTTGGAGTATTTGCCAAAAGTAAAGTGTGATATTGTAAATGAAATCCAGCTTGGGTTGTGTAACTCTAAGTTTAATGATATAATCAATGGAATTAGTAACCTTTTCATATATTAATGTATGTTATCTTTCTCGTTATATTAAACGTCTTAATAGGTTGTAATAGACTTTTATTGCTTAAATAGCTTTGGGCTAAATACGATGAAGTCAGCCTAAGCAAAGATGACGATAAGACTTCAATTAACTTAATAATAATGTTGTCCAGCCATAAGACACCGAGGACAATTTATTAGATAAAAATACTAATTATATATTTAAAATAATAATTGTTTGTATAAAATAAAGGTATATTTAAATTATTTGTACTAATAATAGTAACTTAAAGCAATAATTCTGCAGATGGCGCGAGATGATGGACGCAGAATATTTGAGAGAGTTGAAGAGTCAAATCCAAGTGAAGGTTGAGCAAAAACAGGTAAATAAACTTCGACTGGCGACAACTTGCCTAACTAGGTGATAAATAGTGTAATTAAATTTATCAGCCGGTAGTTATATCCTTTTATCCTTTTATCCTTTTCCCTTTTTTTCGCTTACTCTAACCAAAAGTGCCCACTACAGACGATTAATGAACGTTTTCACTGTCCCACCAGCCTTAATAGCTTAAACTTGTAGTATTCTTGAGTATAGCTCTATTTTGTCGGACCAAATTGTTACTAGGCTTTATGGTAGATATACATACTAGGCTGATTTAGTAAATATATAAAATGTGATAAGAACCACCTTTTCGGGACTAAACTGCTAATCTGATGCGATGACATTGGGATAGGGAATAGACAATCTATTCCCTAGTAAATAGGCCATGGTATTAAACCCTGTTCCGACATATCTGTGATTCAGGAGAAGCAACGTAACTCGGCCGAAAGCGTGCGACTCCACCACGCGACGTGGGCCGCGCTGTGGGGCCGGCCGGGGCACGGCGCGCCGCAGCAACGCGGCAGGTACGCGCGGTCCAATCTTGCGCATATACTCTATCTCACCAACCCGACTTAAAAGATATTCCTTGAAGAAGTCGCCGGGAGGCCCATGGCTTTAGACAGATTTGAAGATAGAACTGGACAAAACTTCAAAATGATTAAAGATATATTAGTGAAATGTAGCCGAGTACAAATAGACGGTTACCTATATGCGCTGCGGTTAAATAAATTTCTTGAATTCCCATTTACTGTATGAGTAAAGAGCATACATTATAATATATGCCATATAAATAACACAATAGACGTAAAATGGAATTAATAAAATGTTGTATAACTAGTCAAAGTCAAGTTGAAAGCTTATTATTGTAATTGTAAAATTAGTTATGGAATCATAAGTTCATTAAACTAGCAGCTTAGGTATTGTTAGAGAAAATTGTTTGCGTTATTTAATCGATATATGATTTTGGTATTTGTTGCATTCTTAGTTTGTGTTCAATTCTGAATAGAGCTAGACTAATTTAATAGATTTGTGTACTAGACTTATTGTTTTATGTTTCATACTTAGAATATGTTGAAAATTCAAACAATTGTTTCAGAATTATGCATATTTATTCAAACAACGATTCTGTTTTGACTAAGAATACACTTAGTTGTAATTATAATACTATTGAAATTGTACAATTATTTCAAATTTATACTATAATAGTATTAATAGTTCACCTATTAATAGGTTTTACACTAGTTACAATAGAATGGAATTTTGTAAATATTTCTGTATTATAATGTTAACTCAACGTAGAAGTTGGAATAATTTTAAAGTTGGCATTAACAGAATAATTTTACGTAATAAGTTGTAGATCTTGGTCATATCTTATTTTTGTTTAATCACAGCTTCAAGACCTGTATTTATCTTAGCCATTAAAATAAAATAATTATTCGTTGCGTAATTTTGTATAATTTGTAAACTAAACTGCTTTAGTCCCGTTGGTTAAATTAACCTTCATTTAACTGCGATTAAAGTTGTTTATAGCATCCGTATTTTTATTTTAACGGTGAAGTAACTATAACAGTTAACGGAAATTTAATTTACATAGCGTGTTCTAACGTCGTTACGTTAACGAGACACAATCTGAGAATTCACTTGTTTAATAAAATAATTAAGAATTTGAAAGAGTTTTTCTCAACAAAGATAAGGCTATTAAGTATAATAAGTGCTTATTAACATATTTTAAATAACGATATCTCGTGAACGTGAAGAGATGGTAGATCTTCGGTTTTCCTAAAAGTTTGCATAATGGTTAATGTTATATGGGTATCATTAATTGTTACAAATTGTAAATAGTAATGCTGGACAGAGACTTTCTCCAGAATATTCCAAATACAGTCGGTATGCATACATCGTGTTACATTTTACAAATAAACACACAAATAGTAACCATTACTAGGTACTAGTTTATCTACTGCATATAAAATATATCGGGTCTACTATCAAATCATAAAGATAAGAAAAAGTCATTTGAATAACATAAAAAAAGTTGGAAAGGTAGATATTAAATTTTACTTAAACTCTTCCAGTAATGTTTTAAAGCGGTTTATCTTCTGAATGTCAATTTCATTTTTTTATTCAATCAAGTGATATAGAGTAATTTACAACGATTATAGAAATACAAAAGGTAAGTAGAGGCCATATTCCGGCTATACTTACTTTCTGATACTATATAAGATTCGTATATCTTATTTATTACAATTTTCGACGCCTTAACCATTGACGCCTGATTTTGATGAAATTTAGATCAGCGGAGTGATTATGTAACTCAAATAAGGCATGACTGCTAATAGAATAAACGTCAAAATGTATTTTTTCTATACAAATAATGGAATTTAGACTTTTTTGAAAGTAATTTATGACACTCGAAAGTTACAGAATCACCCCGCTGGAAACAGATATACTAAACTTCCTTATAGACATAAATCCATCTTTTATTGTGGAATAAAAAAAATGGATTAAAGAGATGGATCAACAACAAAGCCCCGGAAAGGAAAGCCCAAAGGAAGTTCATTATCTAATTTATAACAAATTTATGAAGTTAGTAAAGTTAGCGCATGTGAAAAGCTAGTATTAATAAAACAGATTATTTAATAGGATCAGAAAAATATCTTAAAACAATGCATCATGAAAAAATCTTGCTTTATTTAAATTATGGTATATTTAACTTCAAACAGAATAAGTTCTGACAGATGTAAATACATGCAGTTGCCCAACTGCATTCCCGCAGCCCGGCGCTTGCGCAAGTACGCATCAATCCCACGTAGATTCTCACTTTACGATCTGTATCTTAATCAGTTTTGGAATTTCACAGCTGATTTAATCCAGAGATGTCTGTTCTATGATATTCGTTTATAACGATTTTACAAATGAAACGAAGGTCTGTCGGAATTTTAAAATTACAGAATTTAGTTTACGGTATTTTAATCGATTATTTAAAAAAGTGTGAACCAATTTGGGAAATTCCTATTTTGTTTGCAAAATTGTCTCCTGGAATGGTCCAATGACCTGAAGACGGTCAGAGTTTGAGTCTATCATTATCTTGGGTTAATTGAAGTTAGTCTTTATTATTGCCCTTTGATTCGTCGCAACTTTTTTTTTATTAACGATCACGCACGTTATGTTTGTAGGTTACTGTTATATGGTTTGTATAACAGTAATAAAACATTTTCCTGGTTAAGCGACATGACAGCCATTCCATTTTATGTTTTAAATATGTGCTTATTGTAATTGAAATGCGTATAACACGCAGCCCAATCTGTGAGAGACAAAGGGTAATTAAATAAACGTTACTTGCATGGAACACATATTCAATGCGAGTATCGTGAATCCGGCAATAGATCCCAAAACTAACATAAAGCAGGCCATCTTGATAATAATTTATTAATTAAAGATTTTAGGTCATTTTTAGTTATTTTAAATTAATTTAAGTTTTCAAATTGAAGAATAAATTGAAATCATTTAATAGTATGTATGGATATAAGAAGGAATAATAAACAACTAATAAAAGTGAATTAGTTAGCTATAACTTATTTTCATTGCTGCTTGCATGAACTTACAAAAAAAAACTGTTATAGACTACTAAAAATTTCTTAATAACACTTAATCAATTTAATGCTTACTTAGTGAAGTAATATTAAGAAGAAGGCATGCAACATTAATGTAAGGAAACGTGTGAATTAAATAACCATGCTAAAGTTTGGTTATTTCTCACTATTATCTTTGCTTGTAATCTATTTGTGCGACTTAGTGGTTTCCTATATATACTCGTACATGTTATGCCTATTATACAATGGTTTTCTTAACAAAGTGTACTTGTCATCTGTGTACAATAGGCTATAATTCCTACCACGAAACGAGAAGGCTTTTGAGCGTTTCCAAACCTAGTTGCATAATGGAATATAAGATTCGTAGATCGGGTATGGGTAGAAATCCTTAAATTTAAATGAATAGAGTTCTACGATGTAAAACGGGGACGGAGACGAAACATTGAATTAAAATATTAAATTATCGATTCTGTTTTCAGAACATTTGAGGCGTACAGTTAGTTAAAAATGTATATCACTTATAAAAATATGTTATTCACTAAAACGTTAAATTTTTTAGTTCTAGAAGTTAAGACATACGAAACTACAGCAATGGCACAAAGAGAGAATTAAAAAAAAACCTTTAACTAACTGTGTGATACTTTGAAGTTCTATAACGGGGTCCACCTCTCTAAAAAATACTAGGTTTGAAATACTTTAGTACTTACTTAAGTAATAATTAAATTACAAGTTATAATGGATGTCACTTACAATATAATGAGAGTTAAAAAACAAAAACTGTGATTTGTCATTATTATGTACATTACACCGAAAAACAAGGAAAAAGAAGTAACTTCAATAAGGTAAAAAAACACGAATAAAGAAACGATAACAAAATATTGCATGTATTTTTACTGATTTAGATAAAGGACCTCGGACCTATAAATACATATTTTACACTCAATGGATACACATATCCATCTCAAGAAAGCGTTTATATCATTAACTATAGGTATATAAAAAAGGGCCTCGTCATTCTGTCTGTAGTAATTTCTTAATTGCATTGTCTTAAATCTCCCCATGTGTCAATCAATTGTCAAACGTCGATTGATCAATTATAAACCTGCTTAATTAAACCTGTTAGTAACAATGTATCTTGTCATGTACTACAAAAGCATGCATATTTAATTTCATGCTTTTCATATTCTTGTTTTATTAAAACTTAATTACATACATGTCCGTATGGTGGTTAAGAAGTGATTACGACACAATGTAAATTAGTAAAATTATGAAGAGTGTTGTTCAAATATTACGAGGTTCAATCAAGCATTCGCAAACAATTCATTGACTAAGTAGACAGAAAAGTGAAATTCTTGGAGTTTTATGTTTGTGGAAGTGTCGATTGTTGCGTACATTATCGATATACACCTTGTGAATGAATGAAGTGTTACATGCGATGACTAGGGACGTGATGAAAGGCTATTCTGTCACACATTACATTAATCACAATCATAACTTTCATTCAAACTCTCGGATTGTTTATTTATCGACTTCAAAGTCAGAGTAAATCATTTGAATTAGTATTTATTGAATTAACTTATATTTATCTTGTCTCTTATTAAATTGTATGATTGTGAATTAAGAAAGTGGAAAACGCATTCTAAAACAAAGAAAGGTAGTTTAAATTTCAGCAAACATGAAATTAAAATTTCTAACTCGTATTACCTCATCTCATGTGTCTTGTGGCGAAATCATTTGTTCAAACATTTGATAATGAAAACTTCGGAGAAAGCTTTGTACTATCCGTGACGAAATACCGATAATACGCAGTAAAAAAATAACAGTCCATACAAACACGAAGGCGTGGCATTGTCGCAAAGGTCGAGAGGCATATGATTTTTAGGTAATATGCTAATTTCGAGATTGCCTAACGATAGCTATAGGCATTCTATGTATGATCATTGAAGGAACGCAGACTTGTTAGTTTCATGTTGTGTCAAAGGTGAGATTTTCAAAACTTTGCCGTGTTTATAAGGTCAAGTAACCAAACGATGTCTCTTATACCTAAAGACAAATGCTCAGTATGGTGTTAAGTTGATTTCAACTGTATTGCCGTCGATCTTCGAAACTTAAACAATGTTGCAAGCCTCAGAGAGTTTTCAACTTATTTACACTGACCAAGTAATAAAACAGTCGTAAGCGCATTTCGTAATGGGTCTTCGAGAAATTATCAAATAACTAATTAAATACTCGCACATTGACGTAAAGCTACTGACACACACGACGATTATGAGAATGGGGTTTATCTAGAGCTAAACAAATAAAACTGCTGGATAATATGAAACAAAGATTTGATTAGCTAAAATATGTTTTATTCAAGTATGGAATCTTTCTAGACCTATGCCTAGCTAGTAGAAAGCATATATTAATTGTTTTTGTTTTAAGAGAAAACAACTAACCAAACCCGAATAATTTAACTAATTAATGAAGTTAAACCTAAGTCATCAAAATAAGTCAAAAACCGTACCGTCAGAAGCCACCGTAAGGTTACAAAAAGAAAGTCCGCGTCGACGGCAACCGGTCGCGATGTGACCTGCGCTCCATCGATACACAGCATGGATGCTGTGTATCGATGGAGCGCAGGTAGATAACTCCACCAGACAAATGGAATCAACGGATTACTGTCCAAAATTATAAAGTGACAACGATGGAATTTACGGAATATGTACGTGGGAAAATACACAAACGATTCATACAACCGTGTTTACAAATATCACAGTGAAATTATAAAATAACAATAACGAAGTTATTTTCATAAACAAGGCCGTTGTTTTCTTAAAAACTTAATTATTAGCAAAGCTATTGTGGGAACCGCAAAATATTTGCAACGCGTTGATAGCTTTTGTATGAAGAAACGTGTGTTATGCTACGAACGATAGCTACGGCAATCTATTCTACGGAATTAGGACTACGAAATGATACTAATTACTTTTTATTCGAGACATTTGAGGACGTGTGAAGGTTCTTTGTAACCTTTTGTCTAGATTGTTCCTTACTCAGACATTTATCACAACTCTTTGGTATTCTAAATATGTTACGTTACAGAATATAAGGCTGCTTTTTATATTAAGATCACGGATATGTTACATTATGTAATGTATGGTTGTAGATTACCTACATATTTATTGAAGTGTTACTCTCTATAATTACTAGATTACGCCTGTGGCTTCGTCTGTAGACTTATTAATTATAAATTAGTCTTACGTAGCTCGTAAAATTAATGCTTGACACGACTCTCATAGGTTACTATGTTAACTTTTTGCCGCAATGGCCTGAAGATATTAATTAATCATTAATAATGAGAGCAAAGTTTTTTTCGTTATATTTCAAAATTGATTAACTATTTAGCTGGCTAGTTAATATTGCCACAAGTAAACCTACCTAAATATTTGCAAATAATTTTCAGTACGTTTTTATTTGCAGATATTTTAAATCATTTAGCAATTTAGCACTTTTGTGTCAATTGTGATAACAATGGCGTGGGTTTTTTTCAGCGCATGAATTTTAGCAGAGACTTAGTGCTATAATTGAATACTAGGTGTAGAAATATAAGGTATTTAGATATATTTTAAATAAAAAGAGACTAAATTATTAATTTAGTCATTAAAAACTTTAATTTTTGCAACTGACACTGCAAATGTATCAAAAGTACGAGTAATGCAAGTTACTTGTGAAAACTCGTATTCAATAGGTAAAGACTAAAAAAGTATGATCTATGGTGGCACGAATCTCCCAAGCAGTAAATAAGTAGTATATAGACTATCTTGTCAGTATCGTAAGCAAAGTCACCAGCCCATCCGGTATAGCTTGGTGTATTGAATGGGTGGTTTACAAACAATGCGTTGTCTGGTGGGTGGCGGCGGCGGCTGACACTGCGCAGTGCCACTCGGGACCACGGCGCGGACACCGGCGCGCGCGCATCTCTCACGAGGGACACAGTGAAGTGTGGGATATAGTACGCTGGCAACATGGGAACTGTGAGTATAGTGATCTTTATTAAGTGCCTGTGCAGTAAACGTTGGTTGATTAGGTTGAGCTGTGGAATATTTAGTGTAGTTATGGATAGGAAGTGCGGTGAAATTGATTTTTTTAAGGTTGACAGAAAAAGTTTTCAAGTTGTAATTTTAAAATCTATTTTTTTACTCAGTGATCGTCCAATATGGTTTTTAGATGTAAAACTTTTAAAGCTTGTGTTTAGACTATAAACAACTTGCATTCTTAACAATTGACTACACTTTTATTACAAAATACCTCATAACAATTTATTGAGAAGACCATAAAGAAAACGTTTTGTCAAATACCAAGATCGTGTATCGTTTATTTAAAGTAATTTAATCTTCTTAAAACAACTCTCGCGTGAGTGTTGTAATTTGATATTTCCCTAATGTTTCCCACACGTCCGGCTAATTGATCACTTAGGTGTACCTGCGCAGTGTCATCATTTGGAGACAAATAACCGACTTTCACCTGCGCTGTGTCACCAATGATTGTTGACACTCGCGTACTGATACTCAGGAAGTTAATGGGACACTGGATGTTTTTAAACGTTGCATTTTTTTATATTTGGCATTTATAAACCATTTTTGACATTTACATGTAAATAGTGCAGCAAGATTGAATAATGTTCCCGAAAAAACATTAGGTACGAGTACATAGAAATTCCATTGATCTCAATGTGCATAATTATTCCGTATGAATATTTATAAATCAATAGCCCACATTAATTTTGGAATCTCTTTCTCGTAACTAATCTGTCTGTAGACTTTTTACCGATCGTCAGAGTGTGATGTAGTTTACATAATCAAGATGAAGCCTAGTGCGTTGTAAATAGAGGAATAGGAAGGTAACATCATGTTTATTACACATGCCTTTGTGATGTAAAATTAATTAGCAAAGTAAGTGATTTATTAACGCTGGCGACAATGTTGTTACGTTATAACAATCTGCTTAATTAAAGTGCAGTGTAAATTATATTTAAAGTAAAGTTAGTTAGTTTTAATGTTTAGCATTGTTAGAGTAACAGTTAAATTTACATACTCATTTTCCAAAAAAGTATTCCCAAATAGATAATTTTGAGAAATACGTTATCTACATTCAATCATTAATTAATGTTAGTAACTAATTTATAAATGTTAGGATCACCTACAAACAAATCTAGCAGCTCCTAAACTCCGGAAATCAAACATTTCGTTACCAATTTTTCCACTGACAAACTAACTTTTCCACTACAATTCTGCACGTTTTCTCAGAGTCTGAGAAAAATATAGATGATGCTATAAATGAGGGATCGGTGTACTTTCGCCATGACGCAATGATGATGTGATCTTAGCGGGCGATGCCGGAAGGCAAGCATTAAGGATCCACCTGAGACAATATGAACGTGATCGGAACCAATTTAATGTAATCGATGATCACCCGGTGGTCAATCTTTATAATTTTTTGCTTATCTATACTAATATTATAAAGCTGAAGAGTTTGTTTGTTTGTTTGTTTGTTTGTTTGTTTCTTTGTTTGAACGCTCTAATCTCAGGAACTACTAATTTGATTTTAAAAATTCTTTTTGTGTTAAATAGACCATTTACCGAGACAGGCTTTAGGCTATATAACATCACGTTGCAACTATAAAGAGCGAAGAAATAATGGAAAATGTTAAAAAAACGGGGAAAATTATTCATCCTTGAGAGCTTCCGTTGCGTGCGCTGCCAAAAACGGTTCTAGATACCAAAATATATTTATAAATGAATTAAGGGAACTTTTTACCGCGGGAAAACTTCGCATTCCCACGGGAAACCGACTTCTACGCGAACGGAGTCGCGCGCGGCCCCTAGTATACTTATACAGGGGTATGTAAGTATGTTGTCAAAAAAAGCAGGAAAGCTTACCTATTTTTTTTTTAAATTGGGTATTATTTAAATGTGAAGCATATTATTGCACACATATTAGTAAGCATTGTTTAGAGACGCAATTAAAAATAACGTTATATGACGCATTGTGATGTTACATGCATCATCAGAGATTTTGTTTTTGTTCAAGCCTAATTAAAATTCTGTTAGCGCTCTGAGTAAGAATCTATAAACAATAATTAAAATGTTATCAAAGGGATATAGAGTCGATAATACTAGTAATTACATGTTCTAAATACTTTGCAACTCGTTCATTTCCTTTACTTATTTTTTGCTTATTACGCAATGTAGTGTTTATGTAGTACAAACAGCTTTGTAAATGTAGATTAAAGGAAGTTATTACTCCAATATGTATGTTGCTATCAAATCAAATGATACCCAATAAAGTCCATTTTTCCCTGTCAGGTAACTAGATTGACAGACACCGGATAGTGTAATAAAAGTAAGAAACATATTAACGAACGGATGTCCAGCGACATTGCAATAAATACCATGAAACATTATTTTTTCTTTTTAATGAAATTATAAATACTTTGCAAAAACTAACTGAATAGCAACAGGATAACTACGAATATGTTGGTTATTGCGGATATTAAATCAAATATTTGTTTTTATTATATCCCTGATACAAATATATAATTCAATTAAGAACCTTACTAAAATAGTTTGACTTTACTGCCTTCATCCTTTAGTCGTTAGGCAACAAAAATAGTAAAGTTTAAATTAGTAAGTCAGCTTACCCTACAATGTCCTATGCAGTTAATTTCAATAAGAGTACCTTCTAAATTCTAAAGTATGATCTTACTTTGGGTAAAGGTTTAAACGAAAAGTTTATTAATAAAATTATTATATTTCATACAGATCCCACGCATCAAATAACTTAGTTTATGCAATTGACCTGTTTGCGTGTATCCTTAAACCATCTTGTCCAATTAAAGTTGACCGCCAGACCTTTAACTGTTGCGTCAGTAACCGGGCGTTCTTCCTACTAGCTCGACACTCTGAACCCTGAGCGAGCCGATGCCATTTTACTAAAGATATAAGAGCAATCATTTAGGGAAATAATGTGCCTTATAAAGCCTTGTTCCTTTTCATAATTATACATTTAGCTTATTTTTATTTTGTGCAATAAAGAGTAATTGTATTTGTATAATTATCTCCATTATTCAATATAATGATGACCCCGGAATATTGGCTTCAAATCTCTGTTCAATACATTATTATTCACGTTTTTTACTAATACTACAACATTATGAGCCCACACATATTGAATATTACCAACTGACAAAGCTTTGTATTGTTCAAACTTCAGAAATGAAAATATATGTTAATAATACCCAAATTATCATAATATCTCACTTTCCAATCTTGTCTGAAAACTTATTATTCTTACCGGAGAACATCACAAGCTTTGGTATTACAATATGCGTACGCACATCTACATACATGCATTATGCAGTTACCTACTTATATATAGCACGTATTTATTATATAGATTTTATCGAAACGTCCATTGTATTTTGTAACGGAATATGCAAATAATGATGTAATACTAAGATATTACTATAAACATGAGTTTTTACTGCAATTATTATAAAGAGGGTTGGACTGGTATTACCTCTCTAAATACATTAAAAGCTTTTCAGCCTGCGATCTAGCTCGCTGCTAAATATTTTTCCTCGTGGGAAAATTGATATTTTTCCTCGCTAAAAGGACCTTATGTGTTTTCCCAGATGAGTATTTTTTGCGTGATTGAGTAATAAATATCCAAATATAAAAAAATGCATTTAAAAAACCTATTAGAAGCACTAACCTTGTTATTATAATACCGTACAACTAGTGAAGACCAATAATAATATCACTTAAAAGAAGATGGATGAAGGGATTCCAAAATCTTACTTAACATATGTAAGAAAACTGACTTATATGTGCTGATCTACGATTAAAGTTTTCAATACTATTTATATTTAAATCTACTCCTAAACTCAAAATACTATATATTTTCCAATATAGTCTATTTTAACCTTTGACCCTGTAAAAGTTCAGTAGCTGATCTTACCTACCATTGAATGGTTACATTTCATTGCAATGTCAGTAAACCACAGTGGTGTATCATTACAATCGAAAGGTAATAAACTCGGATGCCCTGGTTAGTTATTTGATCAGATTTGCAATTTATTCAGAGTTAAAGGTCACTGGAGCCAATCGATTTTATTTTGAAATACAAAAATGCTTAACGAGCTCTTCCTACTTTGTTTATTTCGTTTAAAGACAAACTGTTTTATGCACGATAAAAAAGAAAAGAGAGAAGGTAAATTTGCATATTATAAGTGTGGTTAAAGGGTCATTATTATCAGGGTGTCCTTTTCAACATATATTTTTTCAGGAGCTTAGTTTAATATTAAATTTTTGAACTAACTATACCATTGGTGTGGTGTGTCTATAGATTATTTTAATTAATTAAGTAGTAAATATTCAAAATATGCTTGCCATCCGAGAAGGAGACTTGCTCATGTGGGACTAATATGTTATGTGTGGGGCTGTTAAAAAAACCCTTGCGATGATGATTCACTTCAAGTCCAAAGACTACATTATAATATCATTATCCTTTTGATTATCGCATAATACAATCCTACTAATATTATAAATGTGAAAGTTTGTGAGGATGTATGGATGGATGTTTGTTACTCTTTCACTTAAAAACTACTAGATGGATTTTGATGAAACTTTGCAGTAATATAGGTTATACATATATATAGGTTATACATATATATACATCAGAATAACACATAAGGTTCTTTTTACCGCGGGAAAACACCTAATTCCCACGGGAAACCGACTTCCACGCGAACGGAGTCGCGGGCGGCCACTAGTGCTTTAATAAGGTAAAGATAACCATACATATTATTCATGTTTTGTCATGTTACACAGTAGCACTGTGTTTACGGGTTATTAAATATTGATAAAAACGTTTAAATTCTCACGTTTACAATGACGGGGATACATTGGATGCGACTTATTAACCTACATTAAGTTGAAACACGTTCCTATAACTATACATATTTTTTGTAAAATACTTACTACGTTACTTGTAAAAATAGTTACTAACCAATGATAAAATCAAAACGTTAATCACAGAAATATTGAACGATGATAATAAATATAGAACTATAATACCAGAGATAAAGATCTTTCAATAATATATTAACCAGTAAACAATTTGCATAAAAATAGTAATGCTTTAACGAAAATCTGTTTGCTTAATTACTCGTATTAAAGAGATGCATACGTCTAGCCTACCAATAATAACATTAATAATAACATTAAAAACCCTGTTAAGCAGAAAGGTGTTAACTGCCAAAAATCGGATTTTGAGTTAAATATATATTTTTTATTATTTACAAAAAATAGGGTTTGCAAATTTCGTTACTCCACCTTTTGAATTTGCACAACAGTGTTATGTCAAATAGTTCAATTCTATTGACATAAGCATGTTAAGGATACGTTGAAAGGCTGATTTGCACGTGAACGAAGGGTTCCGTATTATTTTTATTTATAAAAACGGTAAAAAATAAAGTGTTTTGATTTGGTGCCACCCTTTAATATTGAAATTAAATAATTCATTTTTACAGTTAATATAAAACTGAATATTTTGTGATAATTTCAAACGTCTATCAGTTGTCGTTAATAAGATCAAGAAAAAAAAGTCAAATAAACACGTTTGTTGTATGAGATTCCTCTTAAATATTTTAACTTTATTTTATTTCTAGTGTTTGTTATTATAGCGGCAACAACCCCACCAATTATAATTATTTTTAATCAGATAATTGTTATAAAGTTTATACTCAAAAATGCTTCAAAAAGCGAGTAAACACGAAAATTAAAATATTACATATCCATTTAAAATGTTTGATAATTCAAGTCTGGTCATTTTTTTCATGAGTAACTTTAAATTAATGAGATTTATGTTTTTACACTATCTTTTCATCTTCATAAATTATTTTAAGTAGAAAACTTGAATAGTAAAGTAATTTGCAAAAGGGATTCAAAGTGACTTAATGCTTTTAAGAAACAAATTTCGAAACATATAAAGAAAGAAAGAAAATTACGATTATTCATCAAAATTAGCATTTCTATTCAAAAACATTTTTGTTGTTATAATAAACAATACTTTTTTCTATGTGTAAACAAATTTGTATATAATAACATTTATTAGATTCGAGCTACATGTTTTGAAAAACGAGCTGATGTCAAAAATCTTTAATCGCGGTTAACGAAAAATGGCAAAAATCAGTTGACACCTTTCTGTTTAACAGTGTCCATTTTAAAGCACTAAAAATAAGATATATGATAAATATTCTTAATACGAACAATAGAATACCGTCTAGACACTAGTATAACATGTTTAAAGATGAGAATTCGATATCGGCGGATTTCGATTTGCACAAATCACCAGTTTACGTATAAGCGAACTTTCTCCAAGGAGGTTTGTTAGGTTTACACCTCATTGGTATTGTGGAGGTGCGTTTAGAAGCGCTGCTGGCGCGTTTGCTGTGAGAAATCATTGCATAAACGGAGGAGACACATAGTAGATATAACTTATTTTTATATAAACATGTTAGATTTTACATGTTAGATGGCATTAATGCTAAAGGAATAACTTGATTGCGGTAGAAATTTATGGCGATAATAAGTCCATTTATATTGTACACCATTACCCAATCCAACCAAAATAGTCTTGTCCGTACGGGCATTAATATGATTCTCTAGGGGTTCCTTCTGTCCTTTTTGTAGAACAAAGCTCTATAAACGATCAAAATTTAAACGCCATGTACAGCCATTAAATTTTGTATTGAATGTGACCTTTATAAATTTAACAACAAAGTATTAATAGTGAGAAATTAATGTGTAAAACTAGCGCAGATCTCTCAGCAATTCATATACCTAGCTTGCTGAAAAATATATATCCTTAAACTTTTTTTACAACTTTGATTAAAGTCCTTCGCAATATACAAATACAAATTTTGTTAATACAATTTTTTTATATACCCAGATTTTTTATTTCAACGTTTTTATTGTTCAAATCTGTGGCATCTTGAATAACATTAAGCTCTCAATCAAAGGCCATTTAAGATTCTCTCACGTCTTACTCAATTTCACAACTGATTAGACTGAGAATGCGGCATTCACTTTGATCACTTTCATTATCAAGTTATTTCCAATTTGAACGATGGAAATAACTAGGAACTGATATTATTTTCATATTCTATTCTATAAGTAAATGTTATGTAATATATTGTAATGACCTACACCGTGAACGATGAGCAGCATAGAAATAATATTAGTTGAAAGCGGAATTACACAAATTTCAAAAGCTTCAACCAACAGTAGCCGACAAATATGGAATCATATTAATAAACATATAAACACCTACAGTTGCATAACACCGCTAATTTAGGTTACATCAATTCATAAAGTTTTTTTGAATTTTGATGATTAATATAATAACTGGGAGGAATATTAATAACTTTATGAGGCAACGGTTTCGGCAATGCTCATGCGTTTTGGAACAGGAAATTAAGAAGTTAGAATAAATTGATTAATTAAGTTTCTCACGCCAGAAGAGGCTGCATGCACTCGATGCATGTTTTAATTCGAGTCACGAACTGCATCGTAAGAAATAGTTATAATTTCCCTGCACGAGTCGAAGATAGAGTTAAGTGCGCAGACGCAGGCTGTACGTGCAGCATGTTCTGATTGCAGCACTTTCTTCACAAGTTGGTGAATAAATACTCTTAGAATAAATAAACCTCAGACAAAATACGATGTGTTAACCAGCAGTTACGCAATGACAAAAGTAACGAATCATGTAAATTATTTGCAACCTAGAAAATATTTACTTGTTTTAATTACTCTAAATTATAGTCAAGGCTCTATTTAATGTTAAAACAAGGTTCTTCCATTGTCGTAAAACAACGATGAAGATTGGTATCCGAACTGACGGCTTATCTCTAGCATCACTTTCATGACTAAAATTTACGATTATCAGACTTAAATCTTGCCGTAAAATTTTACTGTCCATAATCACGTTGATTCTAGGTAATATTTACAAATAAACTTGAAGAAGGAACTCACTTAGCGGTTTCCCTGAAGCATTTACAACAACACGTAAACACATGTTATGTTCCCCAAACCACTAGTTTATTTAATGAGCCGTGTCATATTTTAAAGCTAATTTGTTATACACGGTCAGTTAATTCTAAATACGAGTTAATACATAGATATTAATCGATTCAACGTATAAATACTAAATATACTAGTATTGGTATGGCAGGAATTTGATGTGGCACGGTCTATTGAAATTGAAACCATATTTTCTTATCCTTTTTTTTAAACAACTAGCAACTAAACAATGAATTTAATTTAAAATTATGTAAGTTTAACACAAAGCCAGCGTCTATAAGATTAAGAGATATTCCACGTCACCGCGAGGGCCAGGCTCACGATTCTTCCTACGAAGCCTACGGCGATTGTTAAAATATCTCACCGCGGGGCTTTGACCGCGTGATCACCATTTCGCGCCTTGTTCAACTATTACTTACTAGGCAGCCTATATTAACGTGTTATACTGAATTTCCAAGACATATTCAACTTCATTTAGAATATAAATTGATGCACTTCAATTCAGATGTTCCTAGCGCGTCTTTCTACAAGACTTTGAACAACGTTCCTACAGTCTTGAACTTTAAGCTAAGTCTTGAATATCATAGTATCAAGAAGAGAAAACCTAATGAAGCCGTACCCCGGACAATGGCCACAGGTCACATTACATCAGTATCACTATTGTCGCGTGTCACAGAGCAGTTTCATCAGTTACAAATATACTCATTCAATATCCTGTCAGGCCAAAGTCGACACACAATGCCGAATTGATACATGCCATGGAATTGATGATTGCAAACATTTGTATAACATATTTGAGCAACTGAACCATTTGTTCGGCAAAGAAATATAAATGTTACGGATAACAAAGAAACGGTTATATAAAGAGACGTAATCGATATGAATCGTATTAGCGTCTTAAATCGGAAGCTGTTATTGATTTTCTCTTTAATGATGACATCAAATTGTTCTTTACACTACAGACAGTGCCATGTCAAGTGTAATAATCCTAATTTATGAACGGAAACAGAGTAGGCTCCGGAAGCCATGTCAGAAAAAAACTTACGAAATCAATTTTGAGTCGGTTTAATTGAAAGTTAATTCGTTTACAAAAACTTTAGTGATTTTCTATTATAATTATAGAAAAAGCTAAACATGTTTTTGTACTTTTTGCTCATAGTTAGTAGACTAAAAAATATGTATTGTTTCTAGATTAGTCAAGACATTATGTTTAAATCACGTAAACTGATTTAGCTAAAATAATAATAACACCTACGTTTGATAAAATATTGTTTATACACAGTGTTTTTAATAACTTTCGACTCAAATGGTATGTTATGTATCCAAACATGAAGTACTTATACGGTTGTTTTTTATATTGAAAATATTATTTACGAAAAAATAATTTTGCTCGAAAATTTTGACTATTTAAGTACTTATTGTAACTTCTTAGATTAACGAGACATTAATTATTGAAATTAAACTCATTTATCGGGTTTTTCGCGTTTATTATATTATTTTTAATTATCCAACGATTTGTCATTTTTACGCGTAAAACCCGTTAAAATGAGTTTAATTTCAAATACTTAAGTACTTATACGAAATTGATTCCGTCCATTGTTTAAATCATAAAACGTCTAGGGTCAAGAGTCACTTACAATTAACAATGTAGAAAGTGATGACAAAAAAATAATTCATAGTATTGAACGTACCTTTACTTCATACAATCAATATCATCATTAATTCATAATAAAAAATTGTTGACACCGTAAACTCGTAATACTATTGTAAGAAATATTATAAGAGAGTAAAAAATAATAGAATCCAATCCGAACTACATTAATAAATTTAAGTCAAGTTGCAATAATAAGCTATTTAACATAACATGAAGCTAAATACACCATCGACCCAGTATTAAGTATGGGTAAGTATTTTCCGTTATGTTTAGTGTTTTCTATGCACACGAACTGTGTTCTCTATTACGTAAAGCTTGACTTTTGACTTGTAAACATTGAATAACTACCAGTTGTGGGTTACACAAACATCGGAAACATGGACACTACCATGAAATACGGATTTGTACATTTCTCAGTGCCTGTGCGAAAATTAACACCTTTTTATGACAACTTGAAATGTAAATCTTGCAAATTTTTTGACTTTGAATAAAAACTAGCGACCCGCCCACGCTTCGCAATGGTGTAATTTTGGCCGACTTGCTCACGAAACATTGATTTTTGGCTAACTTAAAAAACTTTTTCCGATTGTTCTTTATTTACAAATTTAAATGAAAGAAATACCTAAAGGATGGTGAAAACCGCATTAAAATCCCTCAACTGGTTTAGGAGGAGTTAGCAGCCAAACATACAAACAGACAGAATTAGTGACTTGGATTTATACTATGTAATGAAGTAACCGGAAAATGAAAGTTCTTCGCTTGTCCTTACGAAATAACTAACTATTAGTTAAAAAAATCAGTCAAATAATATTGCAATTGTTTAAATTATAATAAATCTAAATTCAAAATGACTTCCATCACCATACCTTCTAAAAAAGACACAAGAAACTCTCGTTGATGTCTTTTATATGAAAAAGTACAACACGTTGCATATTTTAATACAAGTTGTTACTGACCTATGAAATAAACGCTGTACGAGTTGTAATAAATTAGACATATTTAGCGTAACTTCTATAAGCATTTATTATAACTGCAAGTTACCATAGTTATTTCAACTTCATATTAAAAACTGATATTTCAGTACTATTTGAAAACTAATTAGTAACATCATTCATAGGCATAGGTTCATAGGCGGTATTTTAAACTTCAAATAGAGCTTCGTACAAGCCAATTATTGGCCTAATTATTAAGCCACAAATATATAACTTTGTTTATAGTTCTAAAAAACGACTAAGTTACAGTTACCGCGATCTCGTTACAAAACCGCGTAACTGAATCCAACGCAATACATGTTATAAAGCTCTTGGAATTAAGTCTAATTTAATGAAGCGGGAAATTGCTATGATCGTTACAATAAATCACTGCGATCATTGTAGCGTCGTACTTAGGCGGTGTCGGCGATAACTTGACTAGAGGTGAGGGTATATTATTATTAAAACGCGATTTAAATTTATTTATGGACTGTTTTTTCTTGTGTAAAAAGTATGCTTTTAAGGATGAAAAGAGTAATTCATATGAGGACAATATTTTTTATTGGGTTAGGTTTTAGTATGATATTTTATTTTTAGATATTCGTATATAAAATATATTAAAAATAGATTAAACTCGAACCTTCTCTTACTTATTTTTACCGCAAGATAATCTAGAATCATATTACACGTATTCAATTATATTGTTGAATAAAAAAACAGCTATTAACTGTGTACTTGACTTTACGTGTCGCGTAACTCTATGCAATAAGCATGACTTTAATAAGACTCATCTAAATCCGCAGTCGGACATTACCTACTTACGACTTACGTAATTTATTATTTCAGACGCACTTTATATACAATAGATGAACATTTAAACTACATACTTAAAAATCTAGGTAAAATCACTTGAGATGCAAAACCAGAAATGCCATAGAACTGTGAGATTGTAAAAAAAATCAAAAAAACTCTTGCATAAACAAATAAAAATTTCTAAACTTCATAACCCGTCTATCTTATGCAATGTTGCAAAAAAACTTGTATGCAGATTCGCAATTCGTAAAAACTACGCTAAGAAACCTAACCAAGACTAGATTTTATTTTAGCTTCTTAAGGTAATAAAAGAGAAGCACCTACGGAAGTTAAAACATGTATTGAGTGTGGTTTTTGAACCGCAAGAGTTGTGTCACGCAAAGTGTGTGGTAAATATTGTCGCTTATGTCAATGGCGATATTGATTCACTCCCGCGCAGCGCTGTGGAGAAAGCGACGAGCAACGATGAGATTAATGGTCACTTGCCGACGTGACATCTCGTCAAATTCACAAGAACACAATAGCATTCCATTAGAATATAATTAAATGAATATAGTTCCGGCATTCTGAGAGGAGAGGAGATATTTAATTAAGAAGAGGTGGTTTCAGTTTTCGTCTTATGTTGCGCTATTAGGTATATTAGTAAATTTTATTTAATTTATTTCTAAATAATTTTCGATATGATGTACGGATTTTTTTTATTAGTAGGTGCGTTGCCTTTTTACGAGTACTTTTATAACCTTACTAAGGCCCAATTGCAGGGAACGTCGGAACCTCGGGTTAGCTTCGGATTAGCTAACTCAGGTTAAAATGGCGCCACCATCGATTGTAACTACTTCTTATTACAATCGATGGTGGCGCCATTTAAATCTGAGTTAGCTAACCCGAGGTTAAAACGTTCCCTGCAATTGGGCCTAAATATATAAAAATTTAAACTTTATATCTTTGTATTTGCAATTTTAACATTAACTGAAGTTTAAAAAGAACACGTTAGGCAATCTAAGCTACGTATTAAAAAACAATATTTCATCCGAATCTTGAACAAAATCAAAGTATGCCTATTACATTTGTATCTAATGAGGGTCATTTTCTTGCTGTCATTCCGACGTTAATGAGAGCGAGTTCCAGTTAGTGAAGATCAAGGGTCAACACCTCGAGCGCTCAGCTCGCCACGAACAAAGAAACATAACCCAGTATCGACACGCCTTTGATCAATTATTGTGTACCTTCGCATTGTGTTGCAAGCAAGAAGCACGAGCACAACTAACAACCGATCACAGAACACACACCAACCAACACCACACAAAAGCATAACGATAATGATTCTGATGTAAATCACAAACTCAATTCTAACGACACAAGTGTCGAAACTTTTGTTTTACACGTCCCATGACAAATGGGCGACATTCCGAATTTACAAAGACCGTAGCGAATGAAAAAAAGAGATAAACGAAGCAAATTAATAGTAGAGCAATAAAATGTTGTGTGTGATGACAAAAAAAGCAATAGTTAAAACTAAGGAATACTTTGAATAACTGTTAGAAATATGTCTGTGCGGTTAAGAGAGTGTATATTAATTTGTTTTTTTTGTTTTTTACAGGTGTCAGCCCTCTTCTTTGCCACTCTGTTGGCAGCAACAGTGGGAATTAATCCTCAAAGAGACAATGAGACGGATAAACAAAACAGCGTAGAGACCAATCCATCAGTCAGACTTGATCCATATATTCGAAAGGCATTACTTAGAGCGCTCACAGAACTTGAAGAAACGTCGAATATAACTGTTGACGAAACGACTGATAACGCATATACTTATAGTACTGATGTACTTACTACAAATACCGCAACAGACAGAACAGAAGCTTCTAATGAAAAAATACAAATCCATTCATTTGTAGTTAATGGTCAAGCTGCATTTGATAACAAAACAGATGCAGCTCCAACTATCATCGACAACATTTCAATATTGAGCACGACTGCAGGAAATGTTGAGAATCACGTTACAGCAACACTGCCGACTAAGGCCCCATTTGATGAAATATTTCAAACAAAGGAGTCGGGCGTGAACATTCAACAAGTGAGAAGTATACAAAGCGGCTCCAAGACGGTCAACGATAATATAGTCAACAATAATAAACTGACTTCAGTGAAAACATCGACAACAACTTCCACTCCGACAACGACCACAACAACTACCCCGAAGCCTACCCACAACTCCGATGGTGAAAATATCGAGACCGTAGATCAACGTGACGTACAAGTATTCCAAGCACCACTAGTAGCAGCTTTCACTGTTCACCAAGATGCTTCCGGAGTCCCTAAAAAAGTAGTTCCAATATACCAACAAACGCTTGATCAAAATTTTAAATCACCAGTATCTTCAGCTGGACCACCTAGCAACTCACCAATTGTACCAGGCGCAACACAAAAACCTGCTCAACCGGACTTTATTACTCAGCAATTGATTTTACAAAAACAGCTCGAGGAAAAGCAGCGAATACTTGAGGGTCAACTCCAACAACTACAAAATCAGCAAAGGCAACAAGAAGAGTTACTGAAAAGACAACAATTTCTACTCTTGCAGAAAGATTCACAGCTTCAAAATCAACAACTACAACAAAACGAACAATTGAGAAGACAACAATTTTTAGCCGAACAACAACGTTTGCAAGTTGCAAATACTGTTAACAGTGTTCAGATACAACAGTTAAGTAAGACCCAACAACTGCCTCAAGCAACTCAAGTAATAAATGGTTTTCTAACACCGACCCCACAGCCAAATGTGTCAATTTTACCGAGTGTAGCATTAGATCAAAACTCTGTGCTTTCAGTAAACCAACAGCAACTGCCAAATCGTGAAGCCGTAGATTTTCTTCTGCATCTTCGTAACCAACAAAAAGAGCAGTTCCCACTACAGGAAAACCATCTTCCACAAGGAATTTCCAATTTTTTGCAGCCACAGGCCAATTTTCATCAAGGTCTCAACTTGAACCAAATCCAACCAAGGCCCATTGATGCTTCATTTAGACAGAAGCAAGCCAATCGGGTTTTTAGACATGAGAACGGAGTAGGAAATTTGGGGCTAAACAATTTTAACAACTTCAATCAGTTAAACAATAACTTCAATAGGTTTAACGGACAACAGAACTTCGGCCAAGCAAACCGTTTCTTTGGATCGCAGTTGAACAATGATGCAGAACTACAACAGTTATTAATACAAACTGGTATCGACGGCCGGAGTCCTGAAGATTTGAACATTGTGTCCAAAGTATTGTCATTGAACCACGGTGTCTCTTTGAATAACATTTCAAACAGATTACCCTTCGACGCCCCAAAGCCTGGACGACAGAACTTTAACTTCAACCGCGTCAGTTCATTTGGTAGAAAATGATCATGAACGTATCCTAATTTGGCCAATATTTTAATCTTGGAAGAGAAGAACAATAAACAAATAAATCACAACCGTTACAAACAACCATACAGCTGTATCTTCTTCTGTATAGTAACCAAAGACAGCTAATATAAATACCGGCTTACGCTTTATTTAAATATGGGATCTACCTTCAAACTGCTTCACATGCCTACCCACTTTAACTTTAGTTATTTCATTTAAGTGTAAAGTTATTTATTTCTAATTGTACTGTAAAGAATTGCCATAAGTAGCAAGATATAAGAACATTCACATTAATTCGAATGCCTGTTGATTGTTTAGTTTAGTTTACTGAACATAAAGTTACGGTGTCAGGGATTTAATGTATAATTTTGTGAACAACTTAAGAAATAAGGCGATCTAAAATATGTTTTGACGTATTTCACATCGTCTTTCTTACGTTTTTTGTTCCATTAAAATAATTTAAAATTGGGACTTTCCATATGTACCTACTACCTATTCTTACTTAACATGTTGTTACACTTTTAAACGTTTCTTACTGGTGCAACCTAGTAACATCTAGTTTTTTTCAAAAATAACATAAAAAAGTCTTTACGTCCTTTCTTATCGATTATTATCGAATAAGAATGTGCCAGATAGAGCACTGCAAAGTTCAAATGTTTTAGATAGTTAGATTTAACTCTATGAAGAACATTGTTCTCACTTGTTACAGGATACAGAAGACACGTTAGTCATACCTAATAGTTTAAAATTACTTATCATTTATATTCTGGATATAAATAAGATTGTAAATATTAAATACTATTTTACTGTTCTTGTTGTTTTATATTAACAGAATGATCCCTACATCCTGGTCCAATAATTCTACAAATAATAATGCGTTAATTAATGGGTATTAAAATATATTAACACATTCTTAGAAGATAGTGTGTTAGTCTAGAGAAATAATAATAAACAAATATATAACGGGTGTAAAAAGACCATTTCCGTAGCCTGAAACCATGTATTCTTAACCCTCAATAGTAACTAAATTAACGAACAGCATACCCAGAAAACTCAATTTAAAAAAGTTATTAAGGATTGAAAAGTCATATTCGCGGCTTAAAATCATCGCTCACACATCAACCGTCGGTTCAGGTGCGATTATTTACATTGCAAATAAAAAAAAAACCCTGTTTAATTTGAAATCATCGCAAAATCTGATATACTATCAGATGCAATATTGGAAAATTACGGAAAAAATTTTTTTTTTAAAACATAAAAATATTTTTTTTTGCCCGAAACGTAGGTAACCATTACCTACCTTTCCGGCAATGCCCAGTTTCTGTTTTCGGAAGCAGTTGTTTTACACCCCATATAGTAAATTATAAAAACAGAAGCGACAACTAGTTTGACACAGATGGTACAATATAAACTATTATGGCATAGATTTATTATCTTCGCTCTCGCTCTTTCTAGATGGAGCACTGGTACTCGTAAAATACGGCAAAACATAAGTGTGCTGAATTCAGCATACTCGAACCTACCCGAGCTTGTGTCAACTTTTATGCAGGGGCGTAGCCGCCGTATCAATTTTTTGGGGCCCCCGAGCTACAGGGGCCATAAAATAGTGAAAACTTAAAAAGAATGTATTTTTTTAAACCTACACATTGAATATAGCTTACTTTATTCTTTTTTTTGACGGTGTTAAAAAAGTATAATATTTTTTACAAGATATGGTCTAGATATAGGACTAGTGGCTGCTCGCGACTCCGTTCGCGTAGAAGTCGGTTTCCCGTGGGAATGCGAAGTTTTCCCGCGGTCAAAAAGTTCCCTTAATTCTCGTATACATATATTTTTGGTATCTAGAACCATTTTCGCAGCGCACGCAAGGAAGCCCTCAAGGATGAATAATTTTCCCCGTTTTTTTCACATTTTCCATTATTTCTTCGCTCCTAATAGTTGCAGCGTGATGTTATATAGCCTAAAGCCTGCCTCGATAAATGGGTTATTCAACACAAAAATAATTTTTAAATTCGAACCAGTAGTTCCTGAGATTAGAGCGTTCAAACAAACAAACAAACAAACTCTTCAGCTTTATTATATTAGTATAGATTTCTCGTTTGGAAATGCATAGTAAGATCAAAGAGGATAGTCTGAAAGAGGATATACTCGTATATAAATAAGTATATTTTGATGAAACTAGTAATAAGCTACTTTAATAAACGAAAACTGGTTCTAAAAGTCACTATTTATTATAACAAAACCCTTAGAAACGTGTATAGTAAAACCCATAAATGAATAAGCAAAAAGAAAAATATTCTTTATTTTTAAATATTTTTTTATAGGGCCCTTAAAAATATTGTTACTTCTACGCCCCTGTTTTTATATGACATAATATTTGACATTAACCCTTAACCACCTAGCACCTATTTTTGTCCTGTTACCACCACCGTGCGGTCGCAAAGACCGCTAATAGATAATTGCGTTGATTTTAGGATTTCAATTAACAAATTAAAGTTCCGTAACAATACATGAAACTTTATACGCCAATGCTTCGTTTTAGCACCAAATATTTGCTATTAAATTATAAATGTCTTTAGGAACTGAAAAAAAATATATAGCAATTGTTTCGTATTTTTGTAAGTTTTTAACATAAAAAGTAGTAAAAAATAACCATCAATTTTTTTTATTAAAATTATATTTGAATTTTATAAAACATGACGGTCTCTGAGACCGTAGGTAGGTGGTTGATGGTTAAAAAATAGTCAATTTTAAGAGTAGTTACTAAAATATAACAGATTGCAAGGAATGTCAGTGGTCATATATAGATGGCGTTTCAAAACTTTTGAAACATTTATTTTTTATTGCCAAAATGATTGAAAAACGACACAAAGACAGATGTGTAGTTTCAGTTTTGTCAAGCTTGAATTTTTTTACGTATTATTTTGTTGCTCAGCGAGGATGATGAGTAAATAAAAGGTTTGGACTTAAGCGACATCTTGGTTTGTTCCTAGTACTAAGTCAGAAAACATGTCATGGTTTGGTCGGAAGCTTTTCGAACAGTTATGTATTATTTGACACACGAGTTGGCACGAAAATAAAAAAACTGCCGCAAGATCAAAGCTATTGTTTACAGGCAGTGCTCCATCTAGTAAGAGCGAGAGCGAAGATAATAAATCTATGTATTATGGTCTATCCTATGTGTACCTACAGTATAGTGTAGGAGGGAGGGTAGACCGAGGCTGCTTGTTCTTTGTTTTAAACCCATTTAATAGTAACTAAATAAAAATTTAACCTCAACATAGTACGTAAAGTGAGGTTAAATAAACTTTGCTTACATTGCGGACCCACAGTGTGCGAGAAGACGCACAAAATACCTAAACTTTGCTTTTTAGATCAGTTAAAAAAACCTTATGTAAAGCGCCGAACTTTGGCGGTGCGGTGCGATAGGTACAGTAACGGTAACCCGGGGTGAATAGAAATTAATAAGTGATATAAGACAAGCCCGATTTTTCTTCCATCCTATTAAACATTCGTAGTTGCATACTTATAAAAAACTTAAATGGTTTGTTATAAAAAAAATACCGCTATACGTTATGTTATTGTTTTCCAAGATTTGGTTACGCCGCCTTACGGATTTAAGTAACCACAGCAACTATACTGCGTACAGATCAACAAAGTTCTGCTCTTAATGATGCATGACAATATTCAAATAACCTACAAGATTTCATTCATTAAAGTTTTCAATTTTCCACCATTTTCAGTGGCTTCTAGCCCGAAAACTGTGTAGTTACTATGAGGTCGCGTCCGCACATTGGTTTTTCACCGCGAGTTTAAGATTCCATTCCAGAATTACACCCAGTACGCACTGCATATTATCCATATATAATCCACTAGTGGCCGCTCGCGACTCCGTTCGCGTAGAAGTCGGTTTCCCGTGGAAATGCAAAGTCTTCCCGCGTGAAAAAGTTCTCTTAATTCTTTCATACATATATTTTTGGTATCTAGCACCGTTTTTGCAGCGCACGCAGCGGAAGCCCTCAAGGATGAATAATTTTCCCCGTTTTTTTTTTTCATATTTTCCATTATTTCTTCGCTCCTTATAGTTGCAGCGTGATGTTATATAGCCTTAAGCCTGCCTCGATAAATGGTCTATTCAACACAAAACGAATTTTTAAATGCAAACCAGTAGTTCCTGAGATTAGCGCGTTCAAACAAACAAACTCTTCAGCTTTATAATATTAGTATAGATATTCGCACGACTTTTATCAGTTAATTGTATTTCCCTGCTTTCTCAGCTAAATGGCCAACCAGTTTTGGTTTTGTGCTTAGTTGATGCACGAATTTAAACTATCAAATAGTCTCTTCGACAAGCAAGATTACAACTTTGTCGTGCGGGCCATACAAAATAATGTCATTACAAAATATTTTTAGGGCAGTAGTTAATCAATATCGAGTATGCTATCAATAACTTTTATAATTTTATCTAACGTAAATGCTCCTATTACCGCCACTTTAAGCTGTCTTAGGAATAACTTTGTGTACCTAAATAGATAGATACTGATAGGTTAGTTAAGGTGTTTTAATATCAATCCTTGTAAAGTATTCTGTTGGATTCGGTACTTCAATTTAGTATTTTATAACACAGTAATTATTAAATAATTGTTTAATCCGAAAGAGCAATTGATTCTATTACCGACCTAAGGATGTGTTTTTACCGTTTTTCCTGATTCTATTACCGACCCCTAAAAATTGCACCTTCATCTAAACGAAAAAATAAAAAAAATGCAGTTAAAAGTATATTAAGACATTATTACAATTTTGAAATTAACATCTTAATTTTGCAATCCTACTAATATTATAAACGTGAAAGTTTGTGAGTAGGTATGTATGGATGTGTGGATGTATGTGAGTATGTGTGGATGTTACTTTTTCACTTAAAAACTACTGGACGAGATGTAACTTTACAGTAATATAGGTTATACATTAGAATAACACATAGGGTACTTTTTACCGCGAGAAAACTTCTCATTCCCACAGGAAACCGACTTCCACGCGAACGAAGTCGCGGGCGGCCACTAGCCGTACTTGCTGCCCTTTCGGACGAACACCTTTTTTTCTTTAGGACATAAAAACAATATCGTCTCATTGCAATTAAAAAGCGGCTTGTAGGCTAATTCAATTCGCCTTGAAATGGTAGGAAGCCTTGACATAACCTTCAGAAACAGCTGGAACACCATCATTGAAAGGATAAGAGCGCTCTAAGTTTTCCATCAATTTTGCAACTGTTTCTAACAGTTGGTCTTTTGTTACAGGAAAACCTGACTTTCCGACATAAAAAATCCAGTCCACAAGTATTTTTCTTCAACGAAGGGTTGAACAATATTGTATTCCACAATTTTCATTTGTATATTATTATTTGTCTTGTCACGGTAGTTTTTCTCGGTATGCCATAGGTCTTCAAGCTTCGTATATCCTGCTTCCTTCATTTACAGCTAGTAGCAGCGCAGCTTCTAGTTGAGCAGAAGTATACTGCTTGCGCCAATGCGGTTACATTTTTCTATAAAAATGGTTCTTGTTATTTCTTTTCAGCTGTGAGTAGAATCATATATGAAAATTACAAACTTTTAATAACGCCACGGATCGTTAATAGTCAAGTTATGAAATTTGGATCCTATTACCGCCCTTAATAGGGGATATGCATAAAATTTTAAATGGAATAAAATATTTTTTTCTTGAATACTTATTATCGTTATATTATAATGCAAAAGTTTTTTTTTAATTTATTTATTATTTAAACCCCTAAAATAATATTTAAAAAGTGCAAAATAAGGGAGCGAAATTCAAACTTCCAAAACGCGCCACCATTGGTCGAACGAAATGTGACGTCATCTGACACGACATTGCATTCATCAGCGTCGAAACTTATACTGTTTTACAAGTTTTTGTGAAAAAATAAATAAATTTTATCTATATTCTTGTGCTGATTGTAATGAAATTTAGTTTAGATTGGTAGTGAATCTTTGACGATGACTGAAGCTGGTTCTGTCATAGCCATAGCACATTAGGACAATCTACCGAGAACAGGTGCATTTATGATAGCATATAATTTTGCATCTGTCGCGTCTCCAAGGCGCGATGTGGGTTGTGGTGGTGTAGCAAATGACAACCCCAGATTCTTCTTTGATATTCGATTTAATGTGGTTTACAATTTGATGTTGCGTGTTCAACGGTTGGTTGGCAAGTGAAGTTATACAAAGAAAAGAAACAAAAACTAGACCAAATATGTAGTTGAGTTTTTAGAGTGGTAGAGTCTAGCTGTAGGCTCTGTCTGCAGCGATTAGTGGGCTGACTCGACCGGTGAAATACCACCGTCGCACAGAAAACTGACGTGAAGTAGGGACGATGTTCCTGCGTTTCGTTCGGTGAGTGCGGTATCCGGTGCCCAATTTTCTCAAAGGCTCAGCAACACACCCCCAACACCCACAGTGTTGCGGGTAGTCATGGGCGGCGGTGATCACTTACCATCAGGTGACCCGCATGCTCGTTTGCTTTGCTATATTATAAAAAAAAAAAAAAAAAAAAAAAAGTTGAGACGTATTGCTATAGAAAAGACGTAGGCGCGCAGACAGCATCGAAACCCGATTATACGAGCGCAGAGATCAGAGGATGTTTCATAGTATATTTAAGACCATAATATAGATTTTTATTCATAAATGCACACAGCAGTTTACTTAAAATACACCACAACATTTACATATTGACACAAAAATATATGAGGCAAAACTCCTTTCTTCAACCGTAGAGTACATTTTTCTCCTTTCTCTTTTATTAAATTGTATTCAATATAATTTTCTGTATCTTCCTTAACCTGGAATATCAAACAAATAGTAAAACCATAAAAGGAATAAAGTTTTTATAGAAAGTTATAGCTACTGACCTTTTCTTATAGGGTAGGTTAATTTTATACCGAATTTTCTAATGTTCAATAGCTAATGCAAAACTTACTTTTTACTAATTCACATTAAGCTGTATATAAATAAAGTATTCTTTCGTTAAAATGATCTTCACAACAATATGAACAAGATTTAGGAGATATATTATCCCTTCTCATCACCTTACACGACCGACTTCATATTTTTGCATCACTTGAAATACGAAAATAACACTTTCTCGGGTGTTTTTCGAATAGTATTTGTGCACTCCGGTACTATGCAATACCTATAAGATATTTTTTTGGCTTCTTCCATGGTTTTAAAGCTATTAAAACTGTAAATATGTATGAAATAACTGAAAAGTTCATAGTAAAGTCCCACTGGACGTGTCGTGTGACGTCACGCAAAGCGCGCGCAAAATGGCGGCGTTTCAACTGCTCTAATTTTTTCAATGTTTTAAATTTCGTTTTTAAAAATATCTAGAGTATTTTGAAGATTTTTTATATTTTTTTCAATGTTATAATGTCGTAAACTATTAATTTAAGGCAAGAAAGATTATTAAGATATGATTTTATGCCATAAAAACCAATTAAAATGTTTAAATTCAATGTAATTTCGAAAATGAATATATGTATTATAGTTGTTATATGCAGATAAATCAACTTTAAGTTAGTTATTTACCTTAAGTAATATTTCGGTGTGCTTACGAGGCTGGAGACGCGACACTATGGAAAGTGCGTCGGTGTCGAGCGGCACTCACTCAATAGGGGATATTCATGTTTTTTTTTCTTGCCTTAAATTAATAGTTTACGACATTATAACATAGAAAAAAATATAAAAAATCTTCAAAATACTCTAGATATTTTTAAAAACGAAATTTAAAACATTGATAAAATTAGAGCAGTTGAAACGCCGCCATTTTGCGCGCGCTTTGCGTGACGTCACACGACACGTCCAGTGGGACTTTACTATGAACTTTTCAGTTATTTCATACATATTTACAGTTTTAATAGCTTTAAAACCATGGAAGAAGCCAAAAAATTATCTTATAAGTATTGCATAGTACCGGAGTGCACAAATACTATTCGAAAAACACCCGAGAAAGTGTTATTTTCGTATTTCAAGTGATGCGAAAATACGAAGACGGTCGTGTAAGGTGATGAGAAGGGATAATATATCTCCTAAATCTTGTTCATATTGTTGTGTAGATCATTTTAACGAAAGTATGCTTTATTTATATACAGCTTAATGTGAATAAGTAAAAAGTAAGTTTTGCATTAGCTATTGAACATTAGAAAATTCGGTATAAAATAACCTACCCTATAAGAAAAGATCAGTAGCTATAACTTTCTATTAAAACTTTATTCCTGTTGTGGTTTTACGATTTTTTTATGGTTGTTGATATATTCCAGGTAAAGGAAGATAGAGAAAATTATATTAAATACAATTTAATAAAAGAGCAAGGAGAAAAATGTTAGAGTACCTACAAGAGAAGGTTGAAGAAAGGAGTTTTGCCACATATATTTTTGTGTCAATATGTAAATGTTTTGGTGTATTTTAAGTAAACTGCTGTGTGCATTTATGAATAAAAATCTATATTATGGTATTAAATTTACTATGAAACATCGTTTGATCTCTGCGCTCGTATAATCGGGTTTCGATGCTGTCTGCGCGCCTACGTCTTTTCTATAGCAATACGTCTCAACTACATATTTGGTCTAGTTTTTGTTTCTTTTCTTTGTATAACTTCACTTGCCAACCAATCGTTGAACACGCAACATCAAATTGTAAACCACATTAAATCGAATATCAAAGAAGTATCTGGGGTTGTCATTTGCTGTACCACCACAACCCACATCGCGCCTTGGAGACGCGACAGATCATAATTATATGCTATCACAAATGCACCTGTTCTCGGTAGATTGTCCTAATGTGCTATGACAGAACCAGCTTCAGTCATCGTCAAAGATTCACTACCAATCTAAACTAAACTTCATTACAATCAGCACAAGAATATAGATTAAATTTATTTATTTTTTTCACAAAAACTTGTAAAACAGTATAAGTTTCGACGCTGATGAATGCAATGTCGTGTCAGATGACGTCACATTACGTTCGACCAATGGTGGCCCGTTTTGGAAGTTTGAATTTCGCTCCCTTATTTTGCACTTTTTAAATATTATTTTAGGGCTTTAAATAATAAATAAATTAAAAAAAACTTTTGCATCATAATATAACGATAATAAGTATTCAAGAAAAAAATATTTTAGGCCATTTAAAATTTTATGCATATCCCCTATTACAAATTATTGCTAACACTGGCTATTTAGACAAGACAAATTTACTCTGTTTGTTGACCACCAAAACTACCAACCTAATTTTTATGTAAAAATTTATAATATGAATAAATAGTCCTATATGAATAGTCCAATATGAATGATTGAAAAAATATCATTTTATCAATTAGAAAAGGGTCATATAGGCTGACAGTTCTAAAGTTCAAAGATTATTTTATTTATATAATTTACTTATTTAAAACTTAAGTTTAAGTACGGATAAAACACGCTCAAGATACGCTATAACGTTGATTTCGAACGTGACTTCATCTCTAACTTATTGTCTTTTGGGGCTGTATGGCTTAATAAGTCTTTGCCTTAATAACTTAAAATAAACTTAAATCACGGTCCAAAATTGCTGACAGCGCGCTATATGTGCCATTTGCGTGAAAACGATTGGCCCATTAATACGACGTGTGCAATCTGACGGCATTAGTAACGTCCTCGTTCAATGCTAACGGTGCGAACGAAGGATAGATAGTGTACTGTTTGCAGTAATGTCAAAGTCAATGCCGGACTTTTAACAGAATAATTAAATTTTTAGTATCTGAACATTATCATATTGTTTAATGTAAAGATATTAGGCAGAATTAGCGGAAAAACATTAAAAAAATCAAATTTTACTGACCCATATTAAACCAGCTGTCATTTTTCTAGCACATGTTTATTTATTTATTTACAAATTTATGTATATTCACAATTTAACACATAAAATGATTAAGTGATTACAAAATATAACGTAAATACATAGGTTCTGCTTATTCCAAACACGAAATCTCTTCCAGCAGACCTGTAGTTGAAGCGATGGTAATGAAAGCAAATTTTGCGTGTCTACATACAGTTTATACATATTTACTAATATAAACCACATGCAAATAGTTACATATGATTACTTAAATAAATACATACCTTTATAAATATTTAAACATATTTGCAACTATCGATACATAAATAAATATAAAAACAATGTTACAGATATACTACATAGCAAGATAAAAACTTTTGACACGTTTCTTGAACAATGAAATGGTTTTCACCGCTCGAATATCGTGAGGCAATGAGTTCCAGAGCCTGTTTGTTACAACTATCAAAAAAAATGATAACTAACGTTTGTGGGCAATTAAATCATTTACGAACGAAGCATTTACACGCTTACCAACGTTTTCACTGTATTCTATTAACGGACCACAGGAGTGCGTTCGTAACCTCCGTCCAAGCACATGAGTAAAGAAACTGAACAGAGACAAAGCTACATACGAATGCGCTGTGACAGGTACATCACTACAAGTGCAACGCGTGTGTGTGCGTGACCACTGGCCGCTTGTCACGTATGAGCCGAAACCGCTTCAAACTAGATCAGCCAGTGGTCAATCTCAGGGCGTGCAGGCGTGACGCGACGCTCGAACGTTGTGCGTGTTTTGTTTTTGTTTTCGAGTTTCTCACATAATACGTAGTAATACTTTTGTTTTAGTATTTAAAAAGTTTTGTAAATATGGTAGTACATTGTACTGTGTGCATCAGGTTTTTTGATAATACCTCCTAACAATTTTATTGAATTTGTTGAATTGCTTGAGCAAAAATTTCGCGAATATTTTGATCTTCATATTAAAAATGTTAATATTGGTAATGACATATTAGCACGTTTGCAAGATTGTACATTTCATATGCCATGTGAGTGTTTCCCATTGGTTTATTTGAAAAAACTTTATATTAGATTTAGAATTTATCATTCGATTAAAAGACACAACAAATTATTAAAAACCAAAAGTAATAAAAAAAAATATTTAGAGTATGTAATTTGTAAAAAAAAACCTATTTTAATAAAAAATTTGAAAAAAAAGTACATTTATATTTTTAATTTATTCAATTGTGCCAACCCTACCAAAATAGGTATAAATTTTGCTAGCTCTTTAGAAGCTTTGTCTCTGTTCAGTTTCTTTACTCATGTGGTCCAAGTGCACTCGGAGCGCGCTCCAACCGTTCGCAAGCTTCGTGATATAACACTCTGACAGAACAACCATTCGTTCGGTAGCTTGGAGTGAATTAACATAAAAACCAACTTTGTCAAAGATTATTTTTTTTACTCTGACAGATTTTTACATCAAATGAAACTCTTCTTGACTTGGGGTGTGTTCGTACCTCAGAGTAAAATAACCGGTTAAATATAACCCTCGCCCTAAGGCTTCGTACGGGAAAAAATAATGCCCGGGAAATTAAAATTTTATTATGAAAATGGGCTTTTACGAATAGGTCTTTTATTTATTTCTCTAGCTAGACTAACACACCAACTGTGTGGCCCTAAACTAAGCAAAGCATGCACTATGGGTACAACAAAGTGGACTAGGGGAGAACCTAGTTACACTCAGATACGAGCCAATATACAAAAGGCATTTAACTTAATTGGCCCGACACGGGAATCGAACCCCAGACCTTCCGCAACAGTCCAGTGTAAACAGGGTGTAAAAAGACTGCTTCCGAAAACAAAAACTGGGCATTGCTGGAGGGGTACCTACTCGTTACGTTTTAATATTTTTTTTTTTTTTTTTAATTTTCTTTTAACCTAATTGTGCCAAATTGCATTAAAACGATCACATTTCCGCATTATTTCGCTCACTGAGCGATGACCTCAAGCGGCGAATATCACTTTTCAACCATTAATAACTTTTTCAAATAGAGTTTTCTGGGTATACCGTTAGTGAATTTAGTTTCTATTTAGGCTCAAGAGTATATGGTTTCAGGCTTCGGAAGTGGTCTTTTTACACGCGTTATTTCCCTACGCCCCAGAGGTCGTCAATTGATTTAATTTAGTTTTACAGTATTACGTTATTGAATTGATTAACGATTTAAATTCTTTCTTGTGTGATGTAAACAAAATGGAAGTTGAAGAAGAAATTAAATTATTGTAGCAAAATGGGTAGCCCATTTTCATTATCTATACTTATAATAAATCTGTAGAGAGGTCATGCAATATAGGTATTTCCAAAATAACTATCAGGGTCACCCCTTAGGGATCGATACTGATGCCAAAAATGCATTCAGTAAAAATTTTGTCTGTCTGTCTGTATAACCGTTATAGAAACAAAAAATACTCAACGGATTCTAACGAAACTTATTACAGTACAATTATTTTTCATACTCCTGAGCTAGTTATAGTATACTTTTCATCACGCTACAATCAATAGGAGCAGAGCAGTGAAGGCAAATGTTGTGAAAACGGGAGAAGTTACTCCAAATTTTAAGCTTCCGTCGCGTTGCACACCTTAATGGTTAAAGCTACACAGAAATTATGAATGACGGAAATGTTCTCAAAAAAATTTCCCATGACAGCATATCTTTTATAGTTGGCTCACAATAACATGTGTAACTCCCGATAGCTTAGTTAGCAGTTCGAAGCTTTCCGATTATATTTGCCTACCCTTACATTAATTATAATACTCTCAGTCAACCCTAATTAAAAAAGTTATCATTATTAACTATTCCATAAAGAATAATCATAGAAATTGGTATATAAACACCAAAGTTAAATAGGGTAAACTTCTCATTCCCACGGGAAACCGACTTCCACGCGAACGGAGTCGCGGGCGGCTACTAGTTAAAATTAAAATTTCCTGCGCATTATTTTTCCCGTTCGCAGCTAGCCTTAGGGCGAACTAGTTGTTTTAATCTAGGTACCGAACACACCCCAGCATTAGTGTCTGTCTTGTACTTGCTTCGGCAGTACATATACTAAAATTGGAACGATACAGAGAAGATTAGCATGGCCCCTGCGCAAGGATGACACGCAAAATCGTGAAGCGTTCCACATTTTTCAAATATTTTAAAATGCCTTACTGGTTGTCGTTTTGGTGCAGATCCTAAAATATTATTGATGCTGTTTAAATCATTAGTTAGAAGTCACTTTGAATATGCTTTTTTTTGCTTTGCTTCTGACAATAATTTTATAAATAAAATAGATAAAGTACAAAATAAAAATCTCAGGATAATTCTAGGAGCCATGAGTACTTCTCCGATTAATTCAATGCAAGTTGAAACTAACACTTGTCCCATTAAATTTAGGTTTGATTATTTGAAAAGAAGGTTCATAATTGATTTGATGAAAACTTCTAATAATGCGTTGTACAAAAAGATTTTGATATCTAATTACTCTTATTTATGTAAAAATTTTGATTTCATTAATTATTTGAAAAATGAAAATATTGCTCAGTATGATATTTTACCTTGTTATAGTGGAACATATGAAGGTAAGTTTTTTAAATTTGATGTCATTATAGACACAAATTTAAAAAATAAATATGAAGTATATGAAAAGTTATCATACTATGATAATTACCGTCAAATTTACACAGATGCTTCAAAAACATCTCAGTCTGTGTCGATAGCGGCTTATGATATTATTTTGAAAATTGCACATGGTTATAAGCTGTCCAATATTTGCAGTATTTTTACGGCAGAAGCTGCTGCTATTCTGTTTGCTTTAGATTTGATTAGTTCTGTAGATTCTTCTGGTAAATGGATTATTATTTCTGATAGTATGAGTGTTCTTCAAGCTATTAATAATCCTCGTCTTTCTAGTAAAATTCATCCTTTTATATATGAGATCCGGGAAAAGATTTATAAATTATCATTGAAACATAAAGAAATTGTCATTTTCTGGACACCAGCACACATTGGTGTTAGTGGTAATGAATTAGCTGATACATTAGCTAGTATCATTACAAATACTGATAACAACATTTGCAAATTAAAAAACATAGCAATTCCCATTTCAGAGTTTCTTCCTGAAATAAAAAATCAAATGATTAATAATTGGTTTCAATTTTGGCAAGATTCTCTTAAAGAAAAGGGCAAGTGGTATTCCGTATGTAATCAAAAAATTTCGTCTCCTTGGTTTACCAAGGGCTCTTTCAAAAATAGAAATTTTTATACAACAATTTGTCGTCTTCGTATAGGTCATGCTGCTTTTAATGAACACTTATATCGCATGAATATGATAACTTCCCCTTGTTGTTCATATTGTAATGAGTCAGTACAGTCATTGGATCATATATTTTTTGAATGTCCTCAATTTCATATTGACAGGTTAATTTTCATTGATGAGCTATTAGAAATTTATAAAACATTAGAAAATATCCCGCGTAATACTCAAGAACTTTTAAAAACAACTGAATGCTACTTACCTATGTATAAATTCATAAAATTTACAGTGTGTAATATCTGATGAAAATGTTTATGTATACTCATAACAAATATATATTAGCATTTTATTATTAAAGACATGGACTTGGTCCTTATTATGTTTGTTTATGAGGAAATAAAATATCGTCAATGTTACTTCTTATTGAAAACTAAACAAAGCTAAGTCAACAAGAAAGAAGAAAACCAAATTATTGATGACATGGCTGTATGGGCATAGTCTCTTTGCCTTTCCGCATGACGGAAGAATCTAACAAAAAAAAAAAAAAAAAATTAGTGTCTGTCAGTCAATTGTCAATGTCACTCAAGTAAGTTTTCAAAAGTTTTTGTTTGTGTGAGATTGCAAAAATCTATTTTGTAATATTTTATCATTAATATATATTTAAACAATCTTATTGTGAAACAGCAAAATGTCTGAAGATTATGCTGAAGAATATAGGAACTTCTTGGTTAATCTTCAGAGGGAGGACCACAGACCAGCCGCTTTGAATGAAATAAAGAACTTGGTTACGTTTAAGCCTGTTGGTCAAACTACTAATACTTTGCGTGATGTCGGTATCTCCAGGATTTTAGAATGCGTGAATGTTGAAAACAAGTAGGTAAATCTTTTAAGAACCAACTAAATCAACTTAGTTTTTAGCTTTCATTGCCTCAAAATTGCTAGCTTTACCCATATTATTATTACAGAACCCATGTAGATTTGGCGTGTGAAGTCCTAAAATTGTGCTTTGAAAAATTCAGTCCAGGAGATGTAATCAAATGTTACACTCCAAACATGATGTATCTATTAAGACATGAAAAAGATTGTGTCCGTAAACTAGCAGTTGAAGAGGTTGGTATGTTAAATATTTACAGGCTGTGTTGCAATGTTCACAAGGTGTCCTAAAAGTGGGTCCAAATTGACTTGTCTAAAGTTGTTACCCAAAAATATTCTTATTGCCAATTTGTAATCCCAATAATCACTCTTCCTTAAAATTTTCGTCTAATAGTTTTCTTTTATAAAAATTGAAGCACTACCGAGTATGTTCATAACACTCATGTTTCCGAAAATTGTCATGCTTAATATCACTAATGGATAAACATTAGAACTCCTACTTTTGTTTTTCATAACCTGCTGTTACTCCTAAACCTAATTTATATAATATTTTACTCGTAATTACAATAAGTAATGCATGGTTGGTTGAATTAAATAAAAAAAAATATATATTGTAAAGTCAGATGGGTGTTATATCAAAGTAATTGTATGTTTGTACAAATAAAATTTCAAAAAATGGTTAGTACTTTTGCTTCGAATAATGTAAATAGGTACTTTGCATTTTTACCGATCCTAAGTCTAAGCTGTCGCACCACGCTCGCTACGTTCGCTCGGCTCGGGGAAAAATCGACCAAACACGCTCGTCGCTGCGCTCCTCGCTAACCTATCCTTGTTATTTTATTATTAACATTTCTTATTTATTCAATTTGAAATAATTTGTCTATAAATTCAACCAAAGCCAAACTTTTTTAATTTGGCGAGCGTTTGTAATTGGTCCATGCAGTTTGTAGAATGCCTGCAATTTACGTTATGTCCATCATTATGAATAAAAATGATATTGCTTTGAATAATAGTAGGAAAAAATGTGTTGAGAAAATGTAGGAAAACATATAGAATTACAATAGATGTTTATTGCTACTGACATTATGAAGTTGAATGAATTTAAAACTATGAACATTAAAAATTTTAGAAAGAACATAGTCAGAGTTTCAATAATCTGAGTTAAAAATTTAGGTGAACTTTGGGCCCTCCCTTAAAATTCATATTAATATATTTAAACTTTTGAAGTACTACTACAAAAGTTATAGATTCATATTATTATGTGAAAAATCTTCCCCCAGAATTTTTACTCTTTTGTAATATAACATATACCTATAAAATGAATTATTTGTTACTTTTCAGGTGTATAAAGTGCAAACTTTGGATATGAATATCTTGCCTGTGCCACAGTATGTTGACATATTTGTGTCTGTAGCACAACTTGTATTGGACAAAGATGTAGGCATTGCTAACAAAGCCATACTCATATCTTCTAATTTGCTACCAGAAGCTTATCCTAGAGTTCTGGAGGAAATGAAAATAGCATTAGAATATGACAGCAGCAGTAAATGCAATGCATTTGAGGTAGGTTTTAACTAGCAATAATTCAAATACTATTTTACAATAGGCATTGAAAAACTCAAGCAAATAATATATTAAAGCTAGGTGCAAGATACACAAATACAGAATAATGGGAAACATGATTAGTACTATAACTCTACATGCCCTAGTGATTTAATGAATTCTAGTACTATTATTAACTGCTGGTTTCTAAAATGTGAATTCAAAGTTACATACTTCAGTATTAATCAAATATTTTTTTGTATTGCCACAAACCAATTATCATATTTAAATGTTACTTACTCAACTTCAAATACTTGTTTAACCAACTCAAATAAGGCTTTAAGCATCATACATAAGGCCATGCTTAAGGCCCATTGCTCTCTAATGGTGGATCCACACCACCCGGCGGCACTGCCGACGGCTTACCGCAAGGAAATCTTCCAAAAAAGCCGCCGGCAAATGCCGCCAGCAGCCGCCGGCAAGCGCAGCTTTCTTCAATTACAGAATAAGTTAAGGACGCATAGTTGTAGAGGATGCATTTGGCATTTTGGCACAGATATTCCAGATTCTTCATACAAGTTTCAGAGAGCAAATCTTGTCGTGATGGCCTGTGTCTGTCTGCATAATTTTATAAGGCGAGGCTAGAGAAATTACACAGTGGAAGTACCTACACAAATTCATAATATTCAGACAAATATAATACACCGCAAATTTTGTGCCAGCGTTTATTAGAAATGAGTTTCAAATTTATACCTGAACAGGGTCAACTACCTTGGCAGCACCGAAAATAGTGTGGGGAATTAAAATGTATTTTTTGAAAAAGTTATTAGGCCTAGTTTATATATTATGAAAATACATCGAAGTACTCAAAAAATTGGGTCTTTATAAAATAATTTTAAACGTGTGAAAAGTGTGAAGATGTCGCCCTCAGTCAGTTCTATAAGAGTCTGAAGACTGATCATTATAACTGTTATCTGTGCTATATTGCGCTGTCGGCGGCAACGTGCGGCAAAGTGGCCGCCGATTTTGTTGCGGATGCCGCGCACTAAGCCGGCGGCCAGGACGGCGGCACGGCCGTCGGCACATGCCGCCGGGTGGTGTGGATCCACCATAATGTGGCAAAAAAATAACAACCTCGCACAATACTTATAAATATACCTATTGTATGTTGCAGGTTGTTACAAATATCTCAATTAAGTCTGAAGAATTACTGCAGTTATGTGGCAGTCTCGGTTATATCAATTTTATGACATCAGAACTTGGTACTGATGATGTTCTCTATCAAATGAACATTCTAGAATTGTTCACAAGGCTAGCAGTCACTCCACATGGCATTAACTTTCTTATAAGAAATGGTACTCTGGATAGAATTGCACAACAGGTTTCGGAGCTTAACCGTAATCCACTTGCTAGATTGCTTCTTCCTGGTAAGTTTTATTAACTAAACTTGAGTTATTTAAGGGCCTAAATAGCAATTCTGGAACAAATCTACATACCTTCATACATATTATTTTCACAGGTTACATGAAATTCTTTGGAAGCATTGCACATCAGTATCCCAGAGAATTATTCAATAAATATCCTGTTCTAATGGATATGATTTTTGATGCATTGGATTCAGATGATCCTACTATCATGCCAGCTGCCCTTGATACTTTGGAATATATTGGCAATACCATTGAAGGAAAACTAAGCCTTATTGCTATAGGTAGGAGAGTTTAAAGATAATACTTCTATCAAGATTCTTCACAGGTATTTTCTTATAATTAAAATAATTATAAATATTTTCAGGAGCCCGATTTACCACAGCACTTGACAGAGTAGCGAATCTTATAAAAAATAGTGCAACTGATATTAAAATTCGTGCACTTATATGTTTTGCTGGTCTAATAAGTATTGATAAGGACCCAAATTACAGTCATGGTCCCATAGATCAGAGGGTAACCTTGATGACCAGAGAATGGTTTAGGGGTCTGAGTTCCCAACCTCCACCTATGGTACTTCTCTCAGAGATGTGCAAGAATCCATTTCCTGAGATAAAACAAGCTGCATTTAAATTGTTGGATGCTGTTTGTCAACACAACTGGGGAGCAGAATTTGTGGCTCAAACTGCAGGTATCTTTAATTTTACTTGTAGAAATTGTAACTGTACAAAAGTTTGTAGTTTATTTTACTAAATCTCAAAGAAATCACAACAGATTTAGATACCATTTGGTATAAGGATAGAATAACACAACAGATCCTTCTGTTTACAATTGCATGATAGATAATCTAATACTTACCATGTGTGTATCCTTATAAATTCTTAATGATACAGGGTGTTTGATAAGGTTGTTTAGCTTTTTTCTTTGGAAGAATTATGTCCCTATCTACATAGTAATTTCATTTAATAAACAGAACTAATATTTTTTTATTCTTGCAGGTTTTATAGAGTACCTATTAGATAGAACTGTTGACTATACAAAAGATGCAAAGGAAGCCAAATATGAAGTCATCAAAAAGTTATCCTATACAACTGTTTTCGATACTAGCACTTCAACAAGATTGCACACTTATGTTGAACAAGGGCCATTCTATTCTGAAACTATATTGCAAGTTGCAATGGAGGAAGCAAATGACTGAGATAAAAAGTTTGAGATCTAACTTTTATTTAAAATTTTGTTGACATGCAATAAATACAAAATTATATGAGGAGTAAAAATTACTTCTTTCTTTTATTTTTAGTAGCAGCTTTAGTTGAGGTAGGAACTTTGCGTTTTGTTGCCTTTTTAGGTTTTTCTTCCCCTCCATATTTAGCAGCAAGATTGTCAAAGAAAGATTCCATTTGTTTGGCTCTGGATTCTTGTTTCTGCCTTATCATTATTTCTAGACTTTCTTCTTGCTCTGAAAATTAAATTATTTGAGCATTTATTAGTTTAAATATTAATATTTGATGCCTGCCCCATTTTTTGCCAAGTTATTCAAGGTTTAGTCATATAATTAATGAAAAAACAGTTGTCAATGGATGATTGAAAGAAATTAATTACCCCCAAGCCTACCACTTCATGAAAGTATAGCTTCACAACTTTCTAAAAGCGTAATTGTGTACTTTATTATAACTCACTTGAATCCATTCCGAGTTCTTTTTTCCATTCATCTGCTTCCTTGGCCTCTCGATTCTCTTTAGCAATTCGTCTCAAGCGCTTCTTTTCTGGTTCATGTGTGAATTTCTTAAAAGATGGCACTTCTCCACTTTCAATCATTTCCTGTTTAAAAAAAAATATATCTAAAAAATAATCATATTTATTCTGCTGTACAGGCCTAAAGCTACCTTAAGACGAATAGTACATTCTAGGAAAAGCATTTGCCTTGTAAGAATGTAGCCTTTGCTTTTTGTTTTTGTTTTTGCAATTTAAATTGCCAAAATTATAAATGGAAATGCTTACACTGAGAATTTCTTTTAGTCTCGGTTCCTGTTCACTTCTTGCAAACTGTACATGGTCAACTATGTAATCCATATCACCTTTTCCATTTAAATATGCTCTTTTGAGATCCTTGCGCTCCTCTTCCGAACCTGTAATATTGTTCATTTTGAGTTCCCACATTCCACCGTACACACCACACTATACGCCTACTTACCTATATACTTTTTCTCATATTCTTTTATATCCTCATCAGTTATTTTCTTGAAAAGTAACCTCCAGTATACTGTCCAATCCTTATCAGAGATCTCTGTATCATCGTCATCAACAGTTTTAGTCTCGTCGTACTGCGCTCTTTTGTCTTTATCGCTAAGAACAGCATGAATACCACCTAATACTTTGAACTTTTCGGTGGCTTCTAATTTTTCGTCTTCAGGTACTCTATCCGGATGTACTTTCAAGGATAACTTATGGTAAGCTTTCTTGACTAGAAAAGTTAAAACGAAATTGTTTATTAACTGTAAATTTCCTTAGGCTCAATTAGTGTTACTAAAAATTGCCTTCATGAAGTAATTTTATTTACCTTCTTTTTCTGTTGCCTTATCGGTGATTTGTAAAATTTCATACAAGTCATTAGTATCAAAATATTTTTGGCACAAATCAAGGAGCCCCATTCTTATAATTTGTCAGTCAATTACAGATTTTATTATTCTATCACAATTATTTCTTTGTGTTTGCTATTTAGCTAAAAAGTAAAAGCGCGCAAAAGGATGTAAACAAATAACAGTAAGTCAATGTCAAGACAAATTGACAATTCAAACCGTCACTGTCAGTCACTTTAATCCTAGTGATGTGCTTGTGGCAACATTATTTAAAATACTTGGCATTTATTGGTCACTTATGGGCCAAATCGCTAATTATTGTCTTTTCGGGGCAAAACCATAAAACACCAGTTTACAATGATTGTGCGAAGAATGGTATTTTAAATTGGTGCACTTTATTAACAGGTATGCAATGCTGAGCATTTAAAGTTTTTATTATCAGATATTTTTTACGTTACAAATTGACCTTATGTGTTCAAATTTTAAGTAACACTAATTGAGCTAACACTGTTGAACACATTATCACCAGTAGATATTTCTTAGTTACTAGGTTTTTACAAGCATGCGCAATTTTTAAAATATTAAATAACAATAATAACTCTCCAGACTAAACACACCAATTATGTAGCCCTTAAGTAAGTGCAGTAAACTCTTGTGTTTAATTAAGGTACCACACAATGGACTAGGGTAGAACCTAGTTACAACAAGACACGAGTCAATGTCGAAAAAAATGACCCGGGGATCGAACCCGGGACCATCCGCTTTACAGTCCGGTATACTTATATACCGCTGCGCCACAGAGGTCATCAATTGGTATATATCCAACATTAATTATATAAAACCAAATCAAGTATCTAGTAAGAAACTATGTAGGTACTATAAGGATAAGAACCGAAGTATGGTCGACCAGCAACAGGCTTATTCTGAATAGAATAAAAAGTATTTTAAAATAAATAAAGTATCAACCTATAATTATTACAAAATAAATTTAAAAGAGGTTTGCTCAAAAAAATCCCGATAGACTCTAATCTCATGTAGGTCTTAGAGCATTTAACCAAAGGAGATGACAAGATAATTTTAGCAGGAACATATTTTTCAGGCACTTTTGGTGGGGGACGAGGAAGTTTTTTTTTTTTTTGGTAACAATTTTACAGGCCCGGAATCTTCGTCCTTTAAGCCTTGGGACGAGGAAGTGATGTGACAATAACAATAAGAATGAATGGGTATTTTTATTGAACGAATGAAGTTTTTTAGTCCAATTTAATTATTAAATTTACCTTTTCTTATTAATACTACTACAATTGTAAGTTTTTACTGAACACTTACAAATTTTGGTTTATCTAAAAAAAGATGCTAAGGAATAAATAAAATGAGTGGGTAATATCAGTTTAAAATAAATCCTTTTATTTTTGTAGAATTTTAGCAGAACAACTAATAATAATACAATCATTATAGTTCTAAATAATTGTTTTATTAATGAGTTATAACAGTAGATATTATTTTCATACTAGCTTAGGTTTTAGTCCGCATCTTCGCAAGTCTTAGCTTAAAACCTGTAAGCGCTATTTAGTAATATATGTCTGCTAAACTTTATATTTTTCGAACCATTCATTCATCCCACCAGTCATTCAAATTAATTCACTTTTATTTTCCCATCACTGTCTAGAATCTCGGCCTTTAAAAACGACATTAAAAAAAATTAAAAAGAAATCTCATCACAGTGGTTGTCAGCTTTGACAGCGTTGACAGCTTGTCTCCCTAATATAGTATTCGTTGTTTACATTTGCTATCGTTTAAAGTGTCGTTACGATCAAGGTTAAAATTCGAAAATATCAATAAATAGTGTAGTACATTGCCAAAAATACTAACAGGTGATATGAAATCCCATGTAAACGTAAATTCGAAGTTTCTGAACGTCGTTTACACAACAAAACCGAACAAATAACCATTTTGTGGAGCACATAAACATATGACCGAGCGACACAGAATGATCAAGTACCGTGCGTGGTACTTTTGTTCACGACTATGACCATCGCTATGACCAAGATTTTGCCTGAGGGGAAAGGCCTGCTATGCCATCTCCTTTGGTTAGATGCTCTAAGCATGTAGGTATATAATTTTCAATGGGTTAGAAAATATACCTATTATTAAGTTATGGCGGTTCCTAAGAAAATTTTATTAATTTAGGCTTCTTTAGAATTAGATTTTATTCTCACAAAATGTACAGAGCAATTTTAATAGTTGACTTGTTTTTTTATTTTTATAATAAGGATAATAGAAAAAGTTTTTTTCTTCTGTAAAACGTTTTGTAGCCATTGTTTGAGAAACAACCACATTTTTTACATAAATATCTAACCATTTATTATTTTTTGTAATTATAAAGATGCAAGTGAAATAAATAAAACTAATTATTATTAAGATCAGTGCAAACTTACCTACTCAAAAAGATTGCAATGTCGCTTAATTCAAGTAAATACTTTTTTAGAACTTTCTTTTTTGATTCGTTAGACATATGACTGACAACAAATCCCAGAAATAAATAACTGTCTATGGTCTGAAATAATTAATACTTTAGTTGCGTTTACTTGATTTTTAAACGTTCTACTCAATTTAGATACCTACTTTTTACTGAACTATTTATTTCCTTTTAATGGATCCCGTTAGTCTAGCATCAGGTGATAATGTTTGTGAAGTTATCCCAACATCTCCTGGAACCGATCCTGGTATGGAACAAAAAGTTGGAGATTCTTTGGTTTCAGAAGATATAACTAATATAGAAACTACTGAGGTGAACCATCCTGAAACAAATGTTCTAAAACCTATTGTTCCCGATTATTTAGACGACAATGAAATAAATATAAAAGAACGGATCGCTGAATGCAGGGGCATCATTGAGTCACTGAAATTAGAACTAAGTGCCGAGAAGACAAAGGCAGATCGCGAGAAGTGGATAAAAAGACCAGAGGTGGATATCCCCTGCGTGTCACCAAGACTCTCAGATTACCCGATGGCAGCCACTCGCAACTACGTAGACTTACCCTACGGCAATGACTTCTACAGCGCCTCCATCGACAGCAAGCTTAGCTGCGACGAAAACCTCATCCAATACGAGAGACAACTACAGAAGTATCAGAACACACTAAACTTGGCTCAAATAGAAAAGCGGAACGTCATCAGAAAGCAAATGCTGGCCAAAGCGTTTAAATTAAAGCTTATGGAAATCGAGAACCAATGCAATACAGAGCTGATACGCGTAAAACAAAGTATGCAATGCTTAGAACCTCTTAAACTGGTTGCAAGTTCATGGAGTTTAAATACCGAAAACTCTTACAATCTTGATAACTATGAGTTGATGCCTCGGTATCCGGAAATGAATTGTACCATCGGAGTCTCGAAGGAAGCACTGGAGTCCCAAGTTACTAGTGACAAATCTGCCAACGTCGAAAATGATTTATCAGTATCTGAAAATTAAATTTATTTATCACTAAACATGTAAATCCATTAAATTATACCGTGAACAGAAGCGTTTAATTATAAAAAATAAGCATCAAAAAAAGAATCTGCAAAATACGGTGCGAAATATTTTAACAAGCGGAGGAGGACCTCCAGAGAAGACCACACAAGTCGCGGCACGCGCTTTGAATGCTTCCTACTTTTTGTGATCGCCGCCGAGAGGCGTTCGTGCGCGCTCGGCACTCGTCGGCTGCGATCGGGATCTCTGCATGACGTCAGACATAGCGCTGCGCTTGCGCCGCCTGCTCACCAGTTCGGTAACTTGAAATTTATTTTAATAAGATTCCAATTTGTCAATTAGAGGGCAACGCATCGGAACTGGTTTGACTTCTTTACACCTTGTATCTTTATGTTTTAAGGTTCATTTGAACATGATTTTTAAAAGACTTAGCCTGGATATCTTTCGTTGAAGCAGTAGATTTTTACATATTAGGTAATTATTTTAAGTACAGATATTATTAATAGGTGCAATAGCAGCGATAACCGCATGATGTATTTTGCTTTGGATGCTAAAATTTAAAGTTTACAAATCTTAAGGACATGTTACAAGAATCCAAAAAAGATCTTTGTCTTGTTTGCAAAGTGCAACAACATTTTAATACAAACCCAAACAAATAAACACGCGGAACTAGGTGATGACAGGTTAGGGACAAAACTTTAAAATCTCGGATTTGTCACGTACAGGAAATTGGTAAGTTGAAGTATAAATAAATAAAGTCTATTAAAAAGTTCCAACATATTAATTGAAAGCGAAGGCAATAAAAGCGTAGGCAATAAAAGAATAGATTTTGGTAGTCGCGAAAGATAGGTAGGTACATCATTGCTGACCAAAACAAAGGGGTGTGCAAATTTGACGTGCGTCTAGGCACCTAGCCGATTGCACTGATTTTGAATATAAACTTTGATAAAAAAAAATACAAATTCTAATTTTATAGGTTGTCATTTTAACTCTTACAGTTTTGACAAAATGTAGTACCTACCTAATACCTATACATTAAGTAAGGAAGTTGCTTTTTCTCATAAGAATCAGGATTTCTGCTAAGAGTAAAATAAAGAGCTCCAATTCGGCTCATTTTTTAGAATAAGTAGTTTGGATAAAACCCAGACTGCGTACTTAAAAGAAAGTCTTTACAAAATCTAAATTGGCTTACAAATAGACAAAAAATCAGCAAACTTTTTATTGTTCAGACCCATTAGTAACTGCTGCTTTTAAGCACAAGCTCGCTGCGTACGAGTTTCGATTGAAACGTTTCCATATTGACTTTGGAAGGTATCTCAGTGAGGCGTCAATCGACATCCATCAAGTGTTCACCGTTCCAAGAGCTTTATGGAAAGGCAAACAGTTTAAAACACTACAGGCTATAGTATTGGTTGACCACTAGACTCCATTAGTGGGAACACCTCGCCGGCTTTGTCGAAAATTGTGTTTGTTTACAAATGGGACGCAGGAGGTGGTGAAGACATGTTTGTTGTCGCCGCTGTGTTTGCATGTAATCGGGTTGGATGTGTTTGAGAGCGGTGGGGACCGACAATTTGAAAATAAATAGGCTTTGCTGCGTAAGCGTCAATAGAAGTGATGGTGGGGCAGATTTTAATAGAAGTAAAAGGTATTTCAAGAAAGAAATAACTATAATTTTATGCGATTAAGATGTAGATACTTTGGTACCTACTATCGCATCTGCTTCTAAAAGAAGATGTTTCTCAACAAAGAACTTATCAGTTTTTTTATTTAATTAGTTTATTACCTTTAAGAAGTTAACGAAAACCTGTTGCGAGTAGTTGATTTTATTCGCAGCAAAATTTATTATTTTTTTGCGTGGCAGATAAGTAAAATGTACCTCTATTTTATGTATCTGCCGTTATTTTATAGGTATCTGAAGTAGGTACCTACTCTGTCAAAAGGTAATATTTATTTTCAGAGTCAATAATAAAGCCGCGATAACCCACTTATTCATTTATTAATCAAGGCCTCTGCTAATTGAAGAAAGCTACACACTCCTTATTTGTCGTGAAACGTAAAAATCTGACCTCTTACTGATTGAAACAAGGTGCCTTTGTTTCAAAATCCATGAATGAAGTTGCGTAGTGTATTTAGGCACGGAAATATCCCACAAATTATTGCTTTACAATCCTGTGTGAACATTCTTTTGTTTTGGTAACACCGACGTTAAGGTACTAAGGGCGGCGCCAGAAATTTATGCAATTTATTAGGCAATAAAGTATTATGGCTAGGTAGGTGACGTCATGCTAGTATAACCACTTCCTCAGTCAAGTGCGGCTTTTCTACTATGTACCTACCACGTGTTTACAGTTAGTAACCTTACACCTTATGACCCTTATGTAATAGGCAGTAAAATGTGTATTTGTAGAGATTGATATTTAAACCTTCATACAAGTTCAATGTCATTTAGAAGTTAAAATTCAGTTTTTTTTATGTGATGAAAAACAAGCAGTTCCACTTGTAAGAAGGTTAGTTGCCACAACATTTTTGACTATTTTGAACTCTTGGGTTGGAGGAGGTGTCTCAGTTATAGAGGTGGTGACAACCAACGCATAGAGCGTTGCTCAAAACCCTACCACGAGTTTAACATAACTAAAATTAGTTAGGGTTTTTTATTCAGCAAAGATTTTTCAACTCCTTCGTCGTTAATTTTCATAAGAATTTTGTTTAAAAAGTAGGTTAAATGTGAACCATTCGTTTAAGTAACTAGTAAGTATTGAAACGTTTCTTGTAGATTGCCTAATAGTAAAGCTTGTGCAATAATAATAAAAAGTAAGCCGTGTGTTATCTTATCTGCAGAACAAAAGTTAAATATTTCATAGTAGGTCCATCGTTAAACCTTTGTTTTGGATTTCCGCAAATACCCTCATTGCACAGAGAACAACGTGTGAAAGTAAGTTTTTTTAACACGGATTCTGACAGAAAATTTAGATTTAGTTATTCTGCCCTGGTAATTTTAAAGTACCTTCAAAAACTTACTAGTAGTTAGGTAGGTATAGGAATGAAGGAATTTGTGAGAAGTGGATAACTTTATTGATTGATACAAGAATGAATAACGATCTAAAATGTTTAAAATAAATAATAATAGTTAATAATATTAGCCTTTGTGAAAAAAAACTCACCCTATAGTGGCAGTAGGTACTTAACTGGACTTTTCCGGAAGAAAATACGCACAAAGCTATTATGTCTGATTACGAATTTATGATGAAAATATTTTGCTATTCTCTGAGTTACATCATGCAAATAACCATGTTTGTTTTTATTCATTTATGTAGGTCAGTGATAGTCAATAGAAGTGATGCATCATGCATAGGATACTTAACCTATATATAGAAAAAAAATGTAGAAGAAATATATACTTAACTCAAGTTGAAATATTTTTTCAGCTTATTAATAAAGGTTTTTTTCAACATAATAATTTATATTTTGAGATCATCGTTTTAAAACAAAGCATAATTACGGTAATATGTGTGATACTTATATCAATGAATCTTTGGTCTTCAGTTTCAAATTGATAGGTACCTACACAAGTCTGAAAAAAATTAGGTAAAATTGTACGTCATCACCTAAATTCGTATTTTTTTTATGTATGTAGCCAATAATATTTTATCAAATTAAATACATCTAAGCAGCAAATGCGATATGAGAATGAAAATATAATACAACTTCGGAACCAATTGTGCCAATAACAATTTAAATGTGATTAAAATAAATAGATAGGTATATCATAACGCTCTAATTAAACTTTATTTCAATAATTTGATTACTAAATATAAAAAAAATTAAACACAACCTTATTGCCATCTCAAAGAAAACAGTTGTATATTTTTTTGTATATTTTATTTTTGGATAAATTTTTCGTTTTGCGATTTTTATTCTGTCGAGTCGTGGTCGAGTCTGACGCTTCAATGACTACCATTTTGACGCTCAAGGTCTTCGGCAGAGGGTACACCCTTAAGTAAATATTTTTTCTTCCTTATTTGATTTAATTTCATTATTACACAGATTTCCCAACATCGTGGGATTATCAAAAGCAAAATTAGAATTACACGTTTTTGTAAAGCGTGCGTGTCGTCCCTATTTTGCTGCCACTACGGAATTACCAAAGTGACCACACGCGATAATGAGATGTTTGAAGAATCATCTTTAACTCGCGGTTTTTCCTGAAAAGTTTTACCTTTACAATATTTACATAAATTGTAATATATCTAGCTATTGCATATGAAAAGGATGTAATGCACATGTTTTCGTTATATTGTATATAGGTACTTTAAATTTCAGGAATTGTGATTCTGCCTCGTAGCATGTATGACTTATATCTAAAACACGTGTCTTTGTTTACATCTTTGTAAATAATCATCTCCAAAGAGGGTACCACGCAAAATTTTATGACGTATCGGGTACTAATGAATGACGTCTTAAGAAGAGCAACATTCTCTGTAGTGGGTACCGATATAATATTGACTCAGCGCATAGGTACTATATATTTGCATAGATTCTAAGTATCCATTTACGTAAATATTACATATTCAAAGAAAAACTAAGAGAAATACGTAACTACATAATCCTCAATGAAATATTGCAAACCATATTCAGAAAACGATTCATAATTTCTATTTTGGACGAGCCCGGAGATTACGACTAAAGCCTTTGTTTTAAAACGGACCATAAAGTTCGCATCGTGTTCGGATCAGCCGGTTTTTTGGTCGGGTGAATAAACAAAACATAAGTTTTGACGTCGTCTCTTATTTAATACCTGTGCAGAGTCCGCTATTAATGTTATATTAGTTTTTTATTGATACCGAGTAGGTAAAAAAACGAAGTTTAATGTTTGTTTGTCAAGTGAGTGGTGTGCTTTTGGGATATGAATAATCGCAGGGAAGTGTAAAGTTGCGAAAGTGTTAGACAATGGTGTGTGTGTATGAATGGGTGGTGCGCGGCGAGTAAGGGATGGCGGTGGTGGTGCGGCGAGCGCGCGGCCGCGGCGCAGTGTGGCAGTGGTCGTCGCGCGCGCAGGACGTGTCGTGCGAGTGATGCCCGAGACATGAGGCTGGCGCTGCTGCTCGTGTGCTGGTGCTGTGCGGCGTCGGCGTGCGGCCCCGGCCGCGGCTTCACCCGCCGCCTCGGCCCGCGCCGCATCTCCCCGCTCGTCTTCGGACAACACGAACCCAACATCGACGAGTACTCCAAGAGCGCCAGCGGCCGACCCGAGGGCCGCATCTCCAGAGAAGACGACAAGTTCAAAGACTTAGTGCCCAATTACAACCCGGACATTGATTTTAGGGACGAGGAGGGCACCGGCGCTGATCGCCTCATGACTCAGGTGAGTGTTCCTACCGGTTATATGTGAACTTAGAGGATACGTCCCTAGGCAAGAATTCTCGCGTTTGGAGTTGGTGTTTCTCCGAAAACAATTGGTTTCGTGAATCGCCGTCTGTTTTGAAAACAGGTCGTCAGTGCGCGGGCAGGGACAATTGCCGATGTAAACATTAGGCGAGTTGAACAATGCGCACAAATTGCGGGCGTTACGGTAGCTTCGGGGCAAGTGTTCCGATTGTAGTCCTGCAATTATGCTGCATTGTCAACAAATATTTTGACTCTGGAACTAATCGATGAATGATGAATTTCTTTCAATTTTGATGGCAGTTCGAGTAAAAATATATGGCGGTTGTAAACACTGGTGGACAAAGTGATTGTCATTGAGAATGTTTGTAAATCAAACAGCAAGTTTCAGGAATTGCATTGTGAGTGGAGATGTCATTGTAATCGCGTGCTTGGACCGTTGCATCCGTCGAATTAAACCGTGATTTCTGTTTCTAATTGATTAGCGGCTCAGTAGGAGACTACATTGTTGTAATTTTTATTTTGCCTCATGCGTAAAAACTAAAGTTTTATATACGTTCGTAAGTAACTACGTTATACATTTTATAATATTGATATCTTCAATTGCAGTGTTAGTTTTTTTAACAAAATGTCCTATGATGAACTACTTTCTATCTTTCTACTCCGCGCGGTTGTCGGCGGCGGCATCGCTAGCTTAAATATTAAAGTCTTAAATTAAATTTTTATACATATATTTTTTGACACAACTCATGTAAGTAATGTATTTTAATGCAAAAACTAAATATAAATAAAATAATGAATGCAATTTTGATAGAATTTAACGGCTCTGAGGAAATTATCGAATATGTTTTATGTTATTGCGAATACCTAATTAAATATTTTGCAAAATAATCTAGTTCAAAAAACAATATTCTTTGTAGTTAACTATCACAGATCGTTATTAAACAAAACTAATAAATTAATATTAAAAAATAGATATAAATCCATGAATAATATGATTTTTTTAAAGTTAAAAAATATATGGTATGAGTCTAACATGCAGTATGTATCCTTATGGAAACATGGTTGCTGTTTTCTTTAGCTTAAGAAAAAAGGCATATACCTTGTAGGAACAACTAATAAAAAAATGTTTTTTTTTTGTTTTTTTTTTGCATTTACTTATTTGATTAAACCTTTTTAAAAATAAACATAAAATATCGCATATTTTTTATTTAAAAAATCGGTTCTGCTGATTGTAGTACAAAAGTTGCTCTTGGCATATACGCTTTAGGGCATAAAGAATCATCGTATAGATATATTATATTACCTATTTTCAATCTAACTGTTAAAAATAAAAACTAAGATAATAGTTAAGTAGTTATATAGTAAAATTTAAATGTAACCTCTTTATCCGTAACGCATTTTTAACTTCGATTTGCTCAAATATGTTTGTCTCTGTTCTTCTTGTATGACAGCTTGCTTAACTGAAAGAGACAAAACAAATTTAAATAATTGTAGGTTTAAAATGCGTTTTTCTCAAACGGTCTACGTTTTCTGTAGCTAGTCAGGGGAATAAGCAAAGTAAAATAAAAAATATATAAGTAATTAATTATCAAAATCAATATTTAGTGTAACCTACTGGCGATATAGGTACCTAAGTGATTAATATATAGATGAAAAAAGAAAAAAATACATAAGGAAAAAATATAATGGGTATTATCTGTAGGTAAATTTTCCTGAAACGGTTCTCTGTAAAACGGATTTATTTATTTAACCAGTAAATAGCATAGGTACTTTCCTTAAACTAAATTATTACTCGGCGTATAGATATCATTAAATTTAACCTACTTTACAGGAAAGTAGGTACTCAAAAATAGTGCAACTGTTATGTCATATTCATGTCATCATTTATACAATTATATCATTCATTCATAATGCGTTTAAACAAGCTCTTGATTAATGTTATTAATGTTATCAATTAATAATTAATCTGCGGGATTTAAACATTGCATACTGATCACTTTTAATGTCTCGTACCAAGGTAATGTTGAGCATGCACGTTTTTATTTTAGAAGCTTATTATAAACGCTATATCACTTGGTACTTATGTAGGATCTGTAGGTTATTATAATAAAGTATAAAAAGATTCTTTGATACATTACACCAGGTTTTAGAAGTTATGTACCAGCAAATAAATTGATTAAACTAGAATAATTTTCTTAACTTTGGATTTCTCCGGCGTACGACAAAGTTTGCTCACGATCCTAAGAAAAACGTTTAGCAGATAAGTAAATAAACTAAATATAATTGGACACTGGGCTATGGTTTTGCTCTAATGGCTTGGCAAACATCGGACGACGTTGGCGCGTGTTGACAAACAAACAAACAGAACATTCGCGGAGTCTGACGCGGGCTTCCTGGCGATTTAGGTCGGGAATATACTAATCTAGATATTACATATGTAGATAACTAGTGGACGCCCGCGACTCCGTTCGCGTGGAATTCGGTTTCCCGTGGGAATGAGAAGTTTTCCCGCGGTAAAAAGTACCCTATGTCCTTTCCCAAGTTCAGTTCCTTCTTCATACCAAATTTCATCAAACTCGGTTCTGTGGTTTAGGCGTGAAAGCGTAACAGACAGACAGACAGACAGACAGACAGACAGACAGACAGACAGACAGACCGACAGACAGACAGAGTTACTTTCGCATTTATAATATTAGTAGGGATAAGAAAAATCTTTGTTGAAGTACCTTGCTGAAACTCAAGTTGTTTTAGCTATGATGGATATAAACTTTCTTTAACTGCGGCTTGATAAGTATTCCCGAGAGAATAAGGTATTTTTCTGGGATAAGCGGTTACTTCTGTATCATTTATTAGTAGTTACCTACTGTAGTTATAATTACCTCACGAGTTTTACGAGAAATTATCTGTTTACTTGTTACAGATTCTAAGTACTTACATCAGAAGTTTTTTTATTTATATCACAACATACAAAATATAGGATATTATCATATTTTGTTGTATTTGCGTTTGATATCATAGTTTTTTTTACTACCAACTTTTAATTGTTAAATGACACCGAAGTTATTTTTGTCCAATAATTCTTATCTCAATGAAAAACTGCAAGTTGTAAAGCAAATTAATACCGTCAAGTATTCGAACACAATTACTCGTTTGTGGTTTTAGTTAAACATATTCAAGAACTTTTCAAATTTGCACAATTTATATGTAAGACCTTGGCATATTAACCACATGAAAAACCTAACTGATATAATTTTCTAACAATGATTCCTCTATCTTTAAGTACAATCTTCCTCCTATTTCACCGTATTCCGTTGTAAGTCATTTCTGAAATGTTAAACAAGTAGGTAGTAACCATTGAGTGATTGTCGCTTTGGTCTAAAAACCGCTCGAATGTTTACAGTTCGCTGTGAAACGTTGTAGACCTAATTACTGAAATAGACGTCAATTTGGCAAGGCCGTAGTTGACTAGGTGCGTTATAACCACGTTATAACGGTAGGTTTTGATGTGTTGGGTGTCGGTGGTGGTAGATAGGGCTGCGGCGCGGTGTGCGTGCGCGGCGCGAATCCGGGGCGGCGCGGGCGCAGGGCGGCACTCACTCCGCGCCGACCACGCTTGCATTCGTAAAAATCTCCAAACCGGTTTGATGCGCCTCCATTACTTTCTTTCTGTGCCTCCCATTTAACGTGAGCCCACTTTTTATCAGGAATCGGTATCTCCGTCTAATAGTATTATTTATTTCTCATAAATAAGAGAGAATATAAGTAAAGTGAATGCGCACGGGAAGCGGTACATTACATGCCAGATCCGTCGGAGATAGCAGCTCGTCTCGGGACGGCCGCAGACGTGTGGCGCAAGCGCAGACAGCCGACACCTGATTTATTCTCAACAAAACTCGTAATCTCACAACTTTAAATATCTTATTAGGAACGTCAATAAGAAAATAAAAACCGGAATTATTAACGAGCTTCCACGAGACGGAGCGTTTATTTCTAGTCGAAATGTTTTGCATTGTCTAATAAACCAAAGTGTTCGATCTGTAGAGCTAGCTAGTTTAAGAAGGATGTATGTATGTATGTCCGTTGCCTCCTAGGAATGCGACCGCAGACCTGGGGTTGAGACCGTGTTTAGTTTAGCACGCAGCGATCCCAAACGAAATTACTTGGTTTTTGTCTGAGTTTTTATTTAATATTGAATATTGGAAGCGAATAAGGCTCCGCGGAGGCGAGGTGCGCGCGCGCAGGAAGGGACATAAATATCTGAATGATTTACGGCCGGGGCGGTCGCGGGATAGGTCAGCATTATTCAATTTCGTATTTGAGGCTCGAGTTACAATGAGCTTTTACTGCGCACCACGCAATCTTCATTTCTATACGCACTTTTACTATTCCCTTTTCACCCTTTGACTGAAACTCTTAAAAGTCAATCAATCAGTTTACGATCGTGGAGCTCCTAAAAGAATGTCTGAAGATTTACAGCTTCAAATCGTTTTAAGGTCACTTAATTATCGATTGTTAATATTAAGTTTATTAGAGCGATACGCTAAAGTGGTTTGATTTGTTAAGAGCAAAGACACCGCCGGCTAAATTAGATACTTTTCGGCTTATTAACATTGTGATAAAAAACGGAACGAGCCCTAATAGCTCGGTGAGTAATTGAGTATAATCAAATTTATCCTAAGTTCCACGGTGGGTTTACTACGTTGTAAACGGTTATAAAGACCTCCAGCCCGCGTTTATTGTCATGTTTGTTTGTTTAATTCAAGCTTTAACCGAGTAAGAATAACATCATGTTATAACTATTGCATTACTCGGTAACGTTTTGGTTAAATAACCGAGCCCATTAAACATATTTTTTCCACCAATATTTTGGTGTTCCATAAAATCTGACTGCTATTACGCCTAAAATTATCGTTAACAGCTGTAAAGATGGTACTTACAAAGATAAACAGTAGCACTTTGATGTGTAGAATTTTCGGATCTGAAATATTCCGGGGTCGACCGCCAAATAAATATGTTACTCAGAAATGTTTCTAGGATGGTAACCGCTTCATCTTCTATTACACTTACTAATTCTTTACTGTGTACCTATATTAACAAAACGTCCTTTAGAGGTTCAAAAGTAGTAGGTAGATAGCAACTAAACGAAATAAGTTTCTATGCAGTTTCTGCGCGGCTACGTAAACTGCAAAGATGTATGTAAGTTTTATATAACGTTTATTTGATCTATTTGCCGACAAATTTCACACATTTTAAAGGTGAGTCGAGTCAATGACATGTACCAACCTGTGCCAATACTGCGCATACGACCATGCGGAATACTATTAATAAAACATTACAAATGAGTACTTAACCTAACATTGCAATTAAACATGAACTTATGACTCATAGTTATGCATAGCTTCAATTTTAAGCAAAAGATAATATGACATACCTATGTGAGCCTCCCAAATTTGTGTCGGTAAGTTATAGTTTTACTGAGTCTTTTAAAAATGCTGGTACCCGTTGGTTTCTGGAGCAAATCTGTTTAATTCAACATGCAAAATCTTGTTCATATCAACGTAAATAACAATACCTAATTCCTGTTCTGGATAATCGCAATATAATATAATAACGCCCGCAGTAAATCTTGCAATTTGCAATGTATTTACCTTCGCGGCTGCCGGGAGCTGCGAACTAAACTCAGGTGATAGGTCTTTGAACTTATGTTTGTGGTTCTCGTAGTGTTAGGTACCAAACGCAATTGAATTAACCATACACATTTCTGTTGCTCAAACAAACATGACAAATGAATACGCCACTAGTGAATCTTTATCTGCCTAGCCACTTCCTTTAGCACGAGACAAATTTCAAGATTTCTAGACAGCTATACAACTCTTTTTAATGTCTTTTCTTACAAAGTTTTACAAGTCTGCAGTAACATTACTTATAGTTGTTTCTAATTAATTACCTTCCCTCTGCCGCGTCCTGTCGGTGTTTTAATAGATTTCCTTCATTATAAGACAAATAGTCGCAAAAAGTGGTAAATGTAGAAAGGAGCACCGTAGTTTGTTTTAATTGCTCTCGCGCAAATATTTGTCGTCACACAGCTGTTGGTGTTATCTTGCGTGTTATCTGTCAAACCTCAGTCAATGCTTGGCACGGGCCACAGGAATTATCTCCTAGGAGACACGCGTCGCCTTTTTTATAACGCTCTAGTTTCAATTCGAGTTTATCATACTCATCATCCTTATCACATTCATCACAAACATCAATGTTTTATTAACGTTGGAAGAATAACTTCCCAAGTTTTTTTGTAGTTATTCTAAATCCAATAGAGAAACATTTTCTTTCATAGGATAATCGTGGATTAGGTTGGTAAATCCGGGAAGATCTGCGGCGAAATGGGTTAAACTAATAGATCAATAGGAACCCTAAATACATTGTCTGATTTTATTTTTTAATTTGCTTTAATTATTAACGTCTTTAATAAGTATATATTTTTAAAAACCCCGTTTGTATGTCTTTGTCAGTAGCACTGCTTACTTCATCTGTTTACTTTTCCTTACAACACATCGTTATATTCTATTTATAGTTTCACATTTCTTGATACTTCAGCATTCGCGTTTCAAAGTGTTCTCAATTTCTCTGTTATTGATAGCCTATTAGTAATTTATAGCTTTCAACTGTTAATACATATATCCTCTTCCTCGATTTCATAAGATTTGATAGATGGCTTTACACGTAGTAAATATAGGTGCTTAAAATTTTATATGTAGGGTTCTACGAATCCGTAGATCGTAGATAAAGGGATTATGGAGTTATTCAGAAATATTTTAACGTTAGATATTAATTTACATAGGCTTAATGAGTGAATGATTAAATTCGTGAAGGCCTGTATGAAAGGCGTAAGCTGCAGCCAGTTTAAAGCGTTCGATCATAGATGGTGAGTGCGTCGTAAGCAGGTATATCGGGTAAATGGTATGTGCGTGTGCGTCTTAAGTGGCCGTAAAAATCAAGCAAGGCCGGTACTATGCGTGTCGATCGGCACTTAAATCTTACACCCAATAAAGGTGCACCTCGCATCGGCTCGCCGCTGTAATTGGTCCTCCCGAGCCGGAGCCGGCGCGCGCGCAGACGCCGCTCCACTGCGCGTTTACGACTCCCATTGGTCCCGTTTAATGACGTGTGACAACTCGATACCGACAACAATGAGCTTGTAATTTTACTTTTACAATGGAGAAAATTTGCTAGTTGTGTGTTAGAGGTTTTTAATTAAATCGGTTGTAAGGCAATAAATTTGGTGTAAGACAAAGGTTTGGTCGACACGTATAGTTGTATGTATAGTTCGCAGCAGGGTTGCGCCGGCGCCGCGGGACCCCGCAGCCTTTTCCCCACACCCTCACCTTTATTTATATTTATTTACGTTCCCTTCATTCAGTCTGCGTCCGCGCCGCCCTTTCGGCCCTTTTGTCACACCGTAATACGGCCGATACAAATATTGTGAAAGAGCCTGCGGTTTGGGTGAATTTATTGTGGTGCGATCCGATCCCGGCGCATTCCGGAAACCTTTTTGTTGCGAAAATATTAGATGTGTGAAAAGATAACATTACTTTTGATGTTTACTTACTACCTTTACACATGGCTTATATAATGTTAGTTTTTTAGTGTAGGTTATTTAAATTAATATTAAAAAATAAATAAATATAGGTCTCTGTCCAACCCATTTATAAATTAGAATGGAAATTGAATTGTAGGTACTATGCAACGTGTAACATTTGATTGTAGTCTCCCCAATAATGAAATGCCAAATCATTAAACAAAAGAAAGCACAAGCCACAAGATCGCTCGGAATGGTTGCCAGTTCAAAGATCAAATCTTCCCGGTTGACGTCCCGGGACTCCAGTTATCATGATAAATGGTGTATTTATTTATCCGACGATCCTAAATGGCTATGGTAATATTGGTCGTACAACAGCACAAAGGTAACAAAACAGAGAGGAGTTGAAAAAGGTAAACCGCGCTATTTACAAAGTGGCTAGCGAGGACCACACACCAACAATCGCGCCGACGTGCGCGTGCGACTGCGCCGACTAACAATAAAAAATCCTTCAACGTATAGATCTTTTTGTCGATCTCGCATTTTGGTGGTGTGATTTGTGACGTTTTGAAATTTTAACGGCATGGGACGGTCGCGATTTTGCTAAATATCTACTTGTGTTTTTCAATAGATTTCAACACAGATGCTAATGGTTTTTTGGAATCTAGTGAAGAATAACAATAATATCATTGGCCCCGCGCCTTGTTAAGACGCAACTCGGTGCGCAGGCGGCTCTGTTTACGCGGCGCGCGCGCTGACAGACGCTGAACAACCGCACTTGACACACCATACCTACTACTGGCTATTTTTAAATTCGACAACGTCTGTCTATTGTTTCGCTATCCAGATTTCAATTTCGTTCAGTGCCACTTTCGTTTTTGGATCTGCCCACTCATAAAGCATTATTGGCAATATTATTAGCATAATCACTGTGCCGAGTATCTCCCGAGGCTGTGTTTCGGTCATTATTGTCGCGGCGCGCGCTCGTCGGTGCGCGTGATTCGATTTCTGTCACAAGCGCTGCTCATTGTTCCCGTTCACGTCGTTACTACTCCCAGGCATGTGTTTTACAAGTGGTTGTTTTTACAAGAAACAAAGTACACAAGAGCTACTTTAGGGAAGTTCTAATTGCATGTGGGCGGCGGGCCAAACCTAATTTACATTAATGCAAACGAGGAGCATTGTTCAGGTGTGAAAAACCAGTGTCAACACACCACTCAAATAGTTTATTAGCTCCACCCAGCAATGTTCTGGCGGGAGAACCTTTGTTCCTCTGACAATTCTCTAAAACAGACGCATACTTAACGCTCAAATATGAACACCTATTTAACATGCCGCGACGTGACTGCGTAATGCATATCTGATGGATACGTAAAGAGTCTCTAAAAAGGCGGTGCATGTTAACTCGACGAGGTGCCTAGTATTAAACGCCCAACATTCTCAGTGAACTGATTAGCTACGCCCCGGTATTAGCAATTTTATGAGGTTTTTCTCATCAAGCAGGAGTCGATTAAATGTGTATGAAGGTTTGTCGTTGATTGGTACGAGAGGAGAGACCCGCGGGGTCATTGACTGGCCGGTGTGTGCAGGCTGCGTAGACGCCTCACCGCAACTGAAACATTAGACAAGCGGTCGCTCTTACAATCTTTCAACTAACACGCTCTCTGCGGTCACTTCGAATACTCCAAGATTCACTGCGATCCCGTCGCAGACCATGTTTAACCCCGTAATGACGTCACTCACAAGACAATGGCTGATCATAAATAACCGTGACAATCTGCCACCTCGGAAATTAATCTACCCATGTCTGGTGTCAAAGTGTCATGTATATCGCTTGGGCCATTCGTAAACATTATAAAAAATTACCGATTGAGTATCGCTCGTGTGTTAAAGTGCATTCTTGTGTATGTCAGTAAAGATCAATTCGCAGGAACATGCGAAAATCTGTTGGTTGCATCGCGTAATATTCTACTCGTTATGAGTATTTTATGAATCATCTTCGGTACGAGTCCTATATCAAGTTTATGATACCTATCAATAATATGTGTTAGTGTTTTCGTTTAGCACTTTCGCCTATTGTTGCTAAATAGACATTAACGATTTCAAGTTATGTACTTTTACAAAACTAGAAATAAATTCGGTTAAAAAACTACTTCGGAAACCTGTAGGTTAGCAACGGTAGTGGTTTTCTTTGTCGATTTGATTGTTTCATGAGCATGTAATTGATTTTCTTTATGGATTATGGTTTCCTCGGAACATTACTTTCAGAAACGATGTTTACAAGCATGTTTACAAATACCTAATTAACTTTTGCAGCTTTCAGAATTTATTAGACGTGAATTGGCAATTAATGAACACGGTACTGCCCTCGTATTTCTATTTTCAAGAAACGGTCTAGTCAAGTTGTTTTTGAGAGTACGTTTAGAAGTAGCTAGTTACTTTCTGATTCACATTTACGATCTCGAGCTCTTCTCTTAATATTATGTTCTCACGGACCACATACCTTTATCCCTTTCCCACCTTCGGGGCGATTGACCTGACCTCTCGCTCTTTTACGGCTCAGAATAAGTTTTACAACAAATTAATTTCTTCGCCGCTAAATAACTTCAAAAGGGATGTTATTGAAAAGTTAAATACGAAATCGTTTGTTAATATAATGAGACGTTGGTTGGTATCGAGGCGAAATGCGATATCCTGAGTAACCTTTGGTATGATTTATATTTAATTAGTCCGGTTATTTAGTCTAGTGGGTATTGTCCAAGGTAGAACAATGCCGGTGTCGCCTTCGATTATTAAACTTTACAATTGTTCGTGTAGTTATTATTTTGACTATGAGTAATTGGGTTCGTGCGGTCGATAAGGCAGGGAGCAGTCGTGATGCTGTTTTATTGTTATTCAAACGTTTGCCGGGAAAGTACTTCCGTCTGGAAATGATAACATCTGCAGGCTTGCCTCTTTATGTAAACCTGGGCTGTTACCGGTAGCTAGAAATAAATCCTCAATTCAAGATTAAAAACGATAATCTTATTCAATAAAGCCTTTGAGTTTCTCGGGGCAGCAATCCGCGTAAAAATCTTCAGTAATTTCAGTACCATTAGTTCCAGAGACGGACGCCACTAATATTGGTGAAGATTAACCAGTCGTGGATCGTTTCCATAACCGACGAGTTATTATGCATTGTTCGCTGCAAACGCTGCGCGGGCGACGGTTATAACGAGATACTTCTATGACAATAACCTCTTGTCTCTTTTCGAGATGGTCAGCGGTTTAAATAATCAACTCTAATGTCTCGACAGAAATCACAAAACCAAACATTATATTGTTTATTTGTACTTAGACATTTCAACAACTAACGACTAAACAGCTAATCATCGTGTAAAAACAATAGTTTGTGAAAAGCTTGGTAACGTACCTATTTGAAATTTATAAATGATCGAACATTCTATTAAATAATTCTAAATAGTTTCGAAAACAATTCAAATAAAAGACAGAGAGGCTTCTTAAAGTCGTTCATTAAATTTTAGCGGTTTAAATAATAAACTCTTATGTCTCGTCAGAAATCCTAAAACCAAACATTATACTTATTGTTTATTTGTACTTTAACATTTACTGAACAGCAACTCAACGAGTAAAAACAATATTGGTAACTCGTTGTCAAAAGCTTGTAAACGTATTTGAAATTTATTAATGATCAAACTTTCTATAATACTAAACAATTATTAATATTTCCGAAAATAAGTGATAGCGAGGCTTCTTAACTTCACCCATTGAATTTAAATACTGCTTGCAAAAACTTACCGTACTCATGTGCTATTTTAAACCTTAAGCGGTAATTACTTTGTTAGTCGCTAAAGTAAATATTACCTAACCTGTCCGCGATCCTGCGTATAATATTGATTTTCACACGTTTAATTAGTTGTTACGTCTGTACGTATTAGTGCATAAACTATGATTATAATAAAGAACATATCTATTTCCAACTTTGTTACCTATCTTAGTAAAGTGTGAAATTATATTTTATATACCTCTCAATGTTTTAACGATGAATGCATTTATGGTCTCTTATTAATAACAGCAAAGACATAGAATGAAAATATTTAGTAAAGACAAGTAATTAAAATAATATTATCTGAATACCTAACATTTCTATTTTTATTATTCAAAAGCATATTTTAATAATGTTTATGCTTAACTTTATGGATGAATTACTATCGCAAATCCGTTTATAAGTTCAGAGGTAATAAATTGCCGTGTCGGACGACAAAAGATGTCATTGTGCAGTCCACGAGACGACGACGATAGCGATCGCGCGCCGGGATCCACTCCCGCGCACAACGCGCCAATCCTTCAAAATTAAACACAAAACTATCATAAATCGCATCTATCGACAGCCGTCATTGCATAGCGGTAACCAAATCCTACTGAAGCGATAAATTAACAACTAAGCTACAGTTTGTAAATTTACGGATTCAGCGCTTTAAAGCTTAAAATGTAGGTAGCTTATAGCCTCCGTAGAACCTTGTGTCGTGTCGTAGGCAAGCGTAAATCTATTAGTTCGCTGAAAGTCATGGGCTTGAATGGCACCGCGCAGCACACAGACACAGTTAGTCAGCACAGACACGGCCCCTGCTCGTTTTATATCCAATTAATTTAAATAATAGCCACCTCGGAGTCCTACCTGCGCCGGACCCGGCGACTTATATGGGAGACTATTCTTGACTCACTCGATAACGTTTGTCAATTGAAAATATCGTCATTTTTTCCTAAATGTGATACACTCGTTGTTTTTATTCAAATATTTAACTTTGAACTGTCAAATTATGTTTGAGATATAGATTGATCGGTTAAGGCCGTTCATTGTGTTACGGGGAGACATTTGTCTATTATGATTTAGGGACCGGTTTTTTCATGTACCTGCCTACATGGCGCTTAGCTATTCAAATTCAAATTGGTATTTCATGTTTGGTAATTTTTAACATTTATTTACAATAGTGTTATCCGATGGTGAGTTTGATAAATTTGAATGAGGCGGTTCGGAGTTAAATCGGGGCTTTCTAAATGTCCATTGAGTGTTAATATTGATTGTATCTTAATAAGGTTGGTAGCTGAGTCCTTCCTTCTTATGTTGGTTATGAGGTTTGTGGTTGTGTTAGTGTGCATGTAGTCGAGGATGGGCTCCAATAGAAGGCAGGTTCCCCGCTGGGCCCGGCCTGCGTCTGCGCATCTCGTTCATTAGCGCTCGGTCCTCCCACCACCGCTCATTTGGTATTATTTATAGCCATCGAGTCGAGGTGAGACCCCAATTTTGCATTCGCCCGTGGCTTTATTTATTTATTTATAAATTTATGTATTTACACACAATTATACACACTGACAATTATAAAACTAATAACAAAATTAAACGTAAATACATAGGTACTGCTTATTCCAAAAGAAATTTCTTCCAGCAGACCTGTAGTTGAAGAGATGGTACGGAAAGCAAATTTTGCGTGTCTACACATACATACTAACAATACATACATACCAATATAAACTACATACAAATAGTTACATATTATTACTTAAATATAATATAGAATACATAGATAAATATGAAAATAATATTACACAAAGACTACTACATGGAGAGATATAAACTTTTCACTTGTTTCTTAAACAAGGAAATGGATTTTAATGCTCGAATATCGTGGGGCAATGAGTTCCAGAGCCTGACAGCCTGAACAGTAAAGGAATAGGAAAAGAAATCAGTGGAATGGGGAGGAACAGACAGTAGATGCATTTTGAGGGGTCTGCAGATCACATTAGGTGGGTTTTTGAACGTAAAGCGATCGCGTAGGTAGGATGGGTAGGAAGAATTATGGAGTACGTTGTGGAGGAGACATAGTATACGAGTGTTCCTACGAAATCGGATTGGGAGCCACTGGAGTTGCTTGCGAAGATGTGATACATGATCATACTTTTTAAGACCAAAAACAAATCTGATACAGAGATTTTGCAAGCGTTCCAGTTTGTTAAAGAGCTCCTCTGTGGCATCAAGGTAACAAGCATCCGCATAATCGATAATGGGTTGGATAAGAGTTAAGGAAAGGGAGACTTTGGTCGCGAGCGGCAAATAAGTTTGGAGACACTTCAGCGAATGGAAGGAGTAGTGGACCCTGCGACTGACCTCGCTGACATGCAGACCCCAGTTAAGATGAGAATCTAATGTAACACCCAGGTTCTTAGCAGATTCAGCGAAGACAATCGGTGTACCATTAAGTGTGACGGAAGGTAAAGAAGATGGATCGATACGACTGCGCATGGACCTGCTACCAATAACTAAGGCTTGCGTTTTTTTAGGGTTAAGAACTAAACCAAAGGACAGAGCCCAGTTACGGATGCGTTCCAAATCTTCATTGATAGATGCTATGGCGGCAGAAATATCAGAAACAAGGCAATGACGGTATATTTGCAGATCGTCCGCATAAAGGTGGAATTTGGAAGAAATGACATGGGACACAGAGTTTATGAAAATGGAAAACAGTAAGGGAGAGAGGACACCACCCTGAGGCACACCCGCAGTAAGGTCAGACCATTCCGAGTAAGACTCATTATGGCGAACACGCTGCGAACGGCCACGAAGGTAGGAATAGGCTGGCTTCATAATTATACCCTAGCTGAAAAGACGCCATTTTATCCACATCCATACGACCTTCTCGTCTCGCCTTGCCAAACGAGCCTGTATATGAATTAGGGGTATTTTACATGAGTTATTAGTCACATACGATATAATAATTGTTTCATATTTATCACGCGGTAACGAGTGCGCAGTCCAATTATATTTGAAGTGGAATTTATTAGTTCTCGGTCTTGTTACTTAAAACGAAGGGAAATATTTTACAATATGTTTACTTATTACAGTTGTATACAAGGTCATGTTAAATATGAAGTACCACACATAGCATTTACATTAAGTACCTTCCCCTGTATATAGAAGTTGATAAAGCTTCAAACTAGACTACCTACACTTTTTTACATTACATCTTGTTGATAGATAACACGATCATGTATATTAATATTTACATATCGGTCTCATTTATATGTATATGTGTTATCTAGATAGGCAATAAAAATATACAAGTGGGTATGTATATTCAATATAATGTTAACAGCAACGTGAATTACTAAAACTAAAAGCTTTTATGAACCACCTGGTGTCTTGGATACAAAGCATATAAAAAGGCATCTGAACTTAAAAATAGGCATTTAAAATCGGTATTTAAAGAAAAGATAAAGGATTGTTAAAGGTTACCCACAAAAAGTTAACTAATCAGCGTTATAAAAACTGCTATATTTCTCACAACCGAATCGGATTTATAGAGAGAGATAAGTTGAACAAAGGTCCGAGCGGTGGCTGGGGCGAGGTGGGACAACAGTGGGTCATGCGGCCCAGCTGTGGGCGCAGGGCCCAGCAACCATACAGATAAGGGCATTTGTAGCTATCGTGGACGCAACCGTGCCTAATGTGACAAGATACCGTCCACAAAAACAACACCCAGATTAATCGATAAACTTTAAAGCAGATTACAGTAACATCAAAACAACATTTAAAAAGCTTTTTCAAAATGAACTTCCGAATAAAGTCCACTAATTTATCAGTTACCCAAATTAAGAGGGTCCTCAAATTAGTCGAGCTAAATCAAGAGCTAGTCTAGTTCCAAAGCCTGCAAAAAGGTTGTCTTAAATTCCTCGCGTGCTTTAGCTAAAAGCAAATGTTTGTCTCGGCATACTTGTCTGCTGACGGTACCTGATGGATGTGCGTTAGCGCTGCGCCCACGACAAATTGATAATTAATTTGGTCGGAACTTTTGATCGCGAATAACACGAGGTCGATGCATCCCGAATACCGACTACCGTTAAACGTGTTTGCCGAGTAAACTGACATGTGAATGCTAAACGCTAAGCTAATAGTCATCTAAATTCGACTTAACCTACACGACTTTTGTGCAAATTGACAGTGGGCATCGCAATCATATATCTTCTATGTATATTCGAGCCCTTATGTACCTCTCGAGAACGTACTGCGGTAGTGTCTGTGTGTGCGTGAGTCATAAAACTGTGTGTTGTGTGTGCGCGTGCGCTGCGAGGCTGGTTCTCACGCCCTCGCACCAGAGGCCGCCCCGACAAATTGTAATGAAACACTTTATCATAAAAGGGAAAATGATAATAAAAAAATATTGCACACTTATTCGGTTCGTATGTCTTGTTATTTTTTCCTTGACTTTATTCGTAAGACAAACTGGAATTAGATAAAAAGGATGTCAAGTAAATTCTCTTGAGGCAATCGGCTGTAAGACATCAACGACATACCAACTCCTGTCACACTGTCTCTTTAAATAAGGTATCAATCAGTCCCGAGCACGTTATTGCAATTTATTGAAACCAACTCTGTCACGTAATACTCCACCTTATTAACTAAGCAACCAGAAGCGAAATTATAAATTCTGAACAGCAAACTCACGGTTGCACAAATAAAAAAGACTGTTTAGTTTTTTTGTCAAAATATCGTCAATTTACCAAAGATATCGGTTTTGATTTGGGTACAGAAACAATCCGAGATGCTGGTCCTTTTGTGTAAGATGACACCGACCCGAGACGCGAGTTAGCGGACACACACAACCATTATACCAATAACTCCCATTTAATACGTGTATTACAGTCGATTTTAAGATGCCGTAAAAAGAAAAATGAGATATCCGAAGAATAAAATATTTAAAATGTCTCAAAGCGCACGTTTTAAGCGCCAGTTTAGGGAACACAAAGAATAAAAAACCAAAAGCAAAGGCTCGAGTTTATCAACGGCTTACGACACGGTAGTCGTTCTACACTGATTACTGACGATAACGGCGATGTGGCATTCAAATATGCGTGTAGATTGACACGAGGACCACAATGAGTGTATAAGTGCCTTTAATCCCTTAAAACAATTCTAATGGAAGCTCCGGGTCGCCGGGACCTGTCACCAACTTTTAACGCATGACCGCCTATTGACTTGACACTAAATTACAACGATTTTGTTTCTTTATTTTTCCACCTGAAAGCCCAATATTGTAAGTAAATATTTTATCATACAAGTTCACTGGAGTCATTTTCGATCGAGCTTTAAACACGGGTTCACGTCACAACATCTTTATCTGGTTATTTGTCTTATAAAATATTATCAAGTATGGAGAGGCACTTCGGGAGCGTCAGCAAAGGAGGATTTGTGATAGTTGTTGACTTAACATCGACTTGACGCCCACAGCGCGTCTCGCGCAGCGGCCGGTTCCAGAGAAACAATAAGAGCGGCGATTACGACTCAATGGCGTTACTATCATTTGTTTATTTATCTTGCTCGATGAGATGAGAATGGACTTGTAAGAATGACGTTTGATAAAGATACACTCTTGAGTTTACGTCGAGTGTCGCTGCTATCGGTACAGTGGTCTCCGCGAAAAGCGCAACGTACCGAAACTAACCGGGTGCGACGCCCGTAATCATGAGCTTGTGATAAATCAATAATTCATTTTATTATGATAGCGCGTCAGGAATCCGCCTTTTATTGTTCTCATGTCACTTTACGTCCGTCACTGGAATGACTTGCACAAGTTAATAGGACCGATACGTAATTGCCTGCAGTACTGTTACGTACGGAGGATTCCGACGAGTCTTGTGAATAGCGATTCGCGGGATGCAGCGGCGAGTGGTCGGTTTCGGATCGTCACGAGTCAGCGGGTTCGCGGCGACTTTTTGAGTATATTGAATGTCATTAGTATCGCGGTATGTCGGTTTTTGCGCGTAGATCGGCGGCGGCAACCGGTCGCGTCGGAAGGGGCGGCGCTCCCCGCAATCACGCGCCGCGCGTTTTCATCACCTGCCGCAAAAGTGACGTAATTACCAATGCAAATCGATCAACACCACTTATCGACTCGACGAGGGTTGACGCAGCAAATTAACGCTCCACGCCACTTTATCTTTATAACCTACCGCGCGATTAAGCGAAAACGATAATTATTACGCTTACAAGGAAAAAGCTTGAAGTTTTCTCGTTTACGACGTGTCCTATTTACCGGTGAGCGTATGATATCGATCCGAGGCATAGATGTTTGATGACTTGCAAGTCACAAACATGCTCTCATTGACTCCGCTATTGACCCCACGTCAACTGACTTTGGTGATCACAACAATGTGAAGTATTGTAACCTCAACCATCCCTAAATGTTATAGGAAATATTTAACAGATCGTCCCCAAGGGGGCGGGTTACAATTGGCTTAAACGAATCATGAATGGTGAAGTATTTTGTTATTTGCACCTGGACTATAGATAAATCTGACTCCTATTGATGAATATATCTACATGCTTTTATATGTAAAGACTAGTTATAAAGCCACGATGGCGGTAAGTGCTTTAACTATGTACCGAACCATCATTAAATATAATGAAGGTAGTTAACCAGCTTTCTGTTTACCGAAGTTGCTGTAAAACTATGTTATCTTTAGCTCCAATGAGGGACACGTTTAGTGTTTGCTCAAAATATTGTTAGTCGGCTTCTTTTCTAGGTTCGTAGGTAAACTTTCGGTACACGAGCATGCTCCAGTAAATCTGACAAAGTGTTACGTTACATCGGGCAGGCTCCGTGGCCCGAGCAAATACCGCATATCGGTGTCTTATTTCAATTCTTTTTTAACCCAGTGAAAGGCGCCCTAAAAGCCTTGTAGACTCTTCGTTGGGAACCGTTTACACAACACAATTTTGGCTCAAAAGTATTGTTTAAAAGGACCAATATTTGTTTCCGTTTTAGCAAATGTGAAGTGAGCTTTAAAGTGCCGTTTTTTTCAGCGTCCGCCTCGAAACCTTTGATAAGTTTATGGATTTTATTTGGGATTTCGTGAAAAGTCAACATTGGAAGCGGAAATTGTGGTTTGTAAAAACAAAGGGTGATATTTTTGGTGGACAAATACGAGATGTTTGATCTTGTCGTGCGCAGGTGATCTCTCTACATATTTATGAGTTGTTCGACACAGAGCCTGACACCGGGCGGCCGTCTGGACAAATATTACACTTGTCTCCTATACTCAATGATGAATAAATGCATCTAATATCGACGGGACTGGTAATTAGATAGCCATCTACTAACGGTACCGGAATACCTTTGAATGAACAATCTAGTTAGAATTTAGAAACATATTTTACCGGCCGACTACCTACCCGTATCAGGACCCTAATGGTTCACACTTTGCGGTTTCTGATGGTAATTTAGGATCAAACAAAGTATATGTTACGGGGTTTTTGTCTACGGTTTAGTTGACCAATGGGAAGGCAAAGCATTTGTTTTTTTTAAGGTGCCGGGAAATTATTGCGGTCATCTTTGGATGATGTTTAGCTGAGTCATAACAACCAACCATTTTCGGTTTAATGTTATGATAATATTCGCAGTTTTGGTGTTTTACATTAAGTATTAACTCGTTTATAATATTTAGCTATACAAACTTTGTGACATAAGAATATAGGAAGCGATATTAAAACAATGCGTCACCACAATACAATGAAGTTTGAACCTCCACTGCATCATATGCGTTTGCACAAGGGTCGTGTAAAAACCGCCCTAAAACTATTTGTTGTGGTTTCCGAAAAACAACAAAAAATTTTACATCAAAAACCTGTCGGCATTGGTCGGTGGCTTTTTCCTTAGCTGGGCGAAGACAAAAAACTACGTGTTAAGGAATGTAAAGAGCCATTTAATTATCCTAATATATTGTTATGGTCGCTCCGAAGGAGGTTATAAATTAGAAAACGTTCTCAGGAGCGAGAAACCGATCATCTTCTGTTGGCTTTTAATCTCCAACTGTCACATTGTCATTTAACAGTTTCTAGTCTAGAACATTCCACACTGGTTGTAAGTTGTAAGTGCATGAGTTTGAGTAACAGAATCCATGTATAACTGGATGTCGCGTCTCGGTTTTTATTCAATTTCGCCTCAATTTCGTCCTTCATTATGCGGCGGGCATGTGCAGGTAGCTCGACATTTTCGTTCCAAACATGACCTTAGGTATTCGATACGCTCGTTATATTTTTTGTTAATCAATTGAATCCGAGCTTTTGACGTGGTGTAATTCGATAATCTGCAATGATATGTTTGGGCAAATTACCGTCGGCTGTCACGCGGATATGCAGCTGGCTCGTGTTTTTGTTGCATTAAATTAACCACATTATTTTGTTTAACAGGAGTTTTGTAACGTTAAAAATACCACTCTAAAATCTAAAGTGGCTTTCTCCATTTGGTTGTAGGTACAGACAAATTCCTAACAGCTTTTCTAAGTCTAAGCTGACTCAAGACGTTTTATATAAAGTTTGTTTAAGCAAGTGACGTATAAGTCGTGGTAGAGAGTACGTCCCGCTGCGTCTACGCATTGTGACCGACAGCTTGTTTACTAAAAATATGCATAATGAATTGTAATGACTACTCTTCAAGCCGTCTTTATTCGATCCAGTCATTTTTAAACTTAGTAACTTATACTCTATACGTATAACCTTAAGGCAAAAGCTAGACTATTTTGCCACGTTATGAGTAAATAAGTTAACACCACATTCAAGTTTGCCTGCCCTATAATCTACGTAATGCCAGAAACGAGATTAAAGCTTTATCTTCAACAAAGAACAAAGAGTTGGAAGATGAATAGTAAAAAGAATGTGAGCATTAAGTTAGTGCGAGTTGAACAATTGATGGTGCGATGTTCCCACGTTACTGCGGCGATGTTTGAGTAGTCAGTTAGCGGACGATTGTTTCAGTGGAGCTCGGAGCAAACACGGGCTTCCTCCCAACACTACCTCCGTCACATCACATTCGCGTGACACTACCAAAAAACATCTTGTATTGAAGTATTTTTACTCAAAGCGAAACCGAAATATTTTGACACATACCGCTCGAAACAAAGCTCATACACCTCTTCCTATTGTCGAAGGCACCGTATTAAATCCGGTATTGCATTGGTGCGTATTTATTGAGACGACCAACTCTTTATCAGGTGGTTGAATGTTCGTAGAAATAATTATGAACGGTGCGGTGTCGGCCACGGGGCGCCCGGCCCTCATTCGTTACATCAATCTTACAGTTTTTTCAACACGAAATCTGCATAGAGTTGACATCGCCGCAAGCGCATTGTACACATTTCTTTATAAATATTTTGACATTCCCTTTATTCAGCCCTCGCAGTTATTTGACAGTCGCGTCTCGTCTTTGTGCGGCGCGTTTTTATTTTTTAATTTGATTTATTCTTTGAGGACAAAATGGCCGACGTCCCGGGCTGCGCGGGCGGCGTTTGTCAATTTGTTAGCACATCTATTGGTATTCTTGTTTAGTAGGTGCAAACAAAAAGCTCGGCATGTGTTTCGAGCGTGGAATTGTTTCTTGGATTTGTATTGAGGTCCTTTGGGGCTTTTAGGCGAGTGTTTCTAATTGCGGAGTCAATATTAGATACTTTTGTGATGTCATCTTCACAATTCCAATCGAACCCGTATCTAATTCAAACCTTATTTTATATTCGGCCAGTATTTTCTTTTTCAATCAAGTTTTCTTTTTACCGCAACCTATTTTCTTCCCGCGCCTGGTATCTCTCCGGCCAGTGTTGAACGTTCCTCTTCTGTTTCCAGCGCTGCAAGGAGAAGCTGAACACTCTCGCCATCAGCGTGATGAACCAGTGGCCGGGCGTGCGCCTGCGCGTGATCGAGGGCTGGGACGAGGAGAACTCGCACTGGGGCTCGTCGCTGCACTACGAGGGCCGCGCCGTGGACCTCACCACCAGCGACCGCGACCGCGGCAAGAACGGCATGCTGGCGCGCCTGGCCGTCGAGGCCGGCTTCGACTGGGTCTTCTACGAGAGCAAGAGCTACATACACTGCTCTGTTAGAACCGGTACGTTTTTTTTTTTATATAATACTAGTGGACGCCCGCGACTCCGTTCGCGTGGAAGTCGGTTTCCCGTGGGAATGAGATGTTTTCCCGCGGTAAAAAGTACCCTATGTCCTTTCCCGAGTTCAGTTCTTTCCTCATACCAAATTTCATCAAAATCGGTTCAGTGGTTTAGGCGTGAAAGCGTAACAGACAGACAGAGTTACTTTCGCATTTATAATATTAGTAGGGATAGGCAGCAAACGAGCATGCGGGTCACCTGATGGTAAGTGATCACCGCCGCCCATGACTATCCTTAGATTATTAATAGCATTGGTCATCAATAAGTATAGTCACAGTTCAAAGTCTAGACATACAATTTGTACGTTGTAATGTTTATATTTAATTACCACGTCACGTAGGTACACATTAATCAAGCATACTAATGACATGTCAACAAAGATAGCCGCAGATATAACAAATTAAAACGATAATTGATTTCGATTTCTGAGAAAAATAACAAAAATTGTAAGTAGTTGGCGTCGATAGCATTAAATGAGTGGTGGCAAACATGCCGAAATCAGTTTCAATCAAGAGACATTTATATTTTTAAATGCATTAAACGATTGTTATTTATTTGCTCCTTAAATCAACACAATCCATTACCAGTAGCAAGGTCTTCGAGAACTCACGATAATTGCACATAACAATAAAAATATTAATTAAAAATATTGCTGTCGTAATAAAATGAGTTTATTGTTATGTGTTTCTTCGAAATTTTGTTTAATAAATGATAAAATAGCAACGAAATAAACAAGCTAACGTCAGTGAGCTGTCGTCCCGAGAGGAAGTGCTTCCATGCAGCGCGTTGATGTCTTTTGTACGGCGGTTTTATGGCCGCGATTCCAAATGTCACTACCGAGTTTATTCAAGCGAAAACTTGAATATAATTATGACAACAACCACATGCTGTGTAATTAACTTAAAACTTAAATCAGTAACATTTTATCGTTTTTTCGTTCGTAATTTTTTCCGCATTTTTTCGACGAACACTTTGTCGTTCATTCGATCCAATTCGTGTGGAACATCGATCTATGGTTAATATTCGTAAATAACTGTTCGGCGGGTCCGTCCAAATATATAGTTGAACTTTACAAGAAGAATGCACCGCGGTCCGCTCCCCGCGGCCTCCATCAAACGAACGAACGAGCCTCTTGTTAGCCGCCGTCTCTCTCGCTCCCGCGCCGCGACCATACAGCCGTCTCCCTCGCACACGCGGTCGCATATCAGCCTCTCCCCACTTGTATAATTACGAGATTCAATGGCTACTTATATCTATATGAGGACCAGGTATGAACGTATATATTTTATGTGAAACATTCCTAACGCGCCACATTAAATTTGCAGATGACATTAACATCCTTTGAGTCTATTAAATAAATTGTGAGGTTATTGTGTAATGTTTTAAAATTATCATTTTATTAACCTCGTTCGGACTCGGCGGCCATTGTTCTCATTGTTGCATTAAGAACCTTATTTAAAATTTTGGAAATTATTCCATGATTTTATTTAATAAAAGGTTATAAATAAGTATTAATTTGGAGTTTATAAATATTGGATGAGCCTGCGGTCAAGGCCGTGTCGGACACGACCCACTCTCTCCGGAGACTTACAGCTGCCTGCCGACATTACTTTTACCAAGTTATATTTAAATTAAGCTTTATTATAAATACTGTATTTATAACTAAACATAAAACAGAGTTACTGAGAAATCAACAAAGATGAACAGATAGTTAAGGTGGTTTAACACGAAGGAGGCATGTAGTAAATGTGGCATGACTAGTGACCCGAACTTGTCACGACTCACTGACTACCAAACTCTTTTATTAAACCACCTTCACCAAAATACAACTGGCTATTAAGAAAACAGATCCATACGAAAAAATAAACGTAAAAACTACAATCAAAATTAAAAGAAGAACGTTCAAATTAAAACAATTATTATTTGAGTCCAAAAAGTAATAAAACCTTTTTACTTAAAATCTGAATGGAACTGGCCGTCGGAGTTCATTCTTTTTTTCTAAATGTAATTCTATCGCAATGTGCCAGTATTTTTTGTAGTTTCGTTTAACTTGTAGGCTGCATATCGCATGAGCATCATCGGCAAACATGAAATTTGAATTTCGATTCGCCACTAACATAACTGCGGGATCCAAGCCGGTTATAAGGATACACTTACTGAATTCCTTTATTAAAGGCGTCGCTGCACTACAGCGTTTAAATATACGATTTCATACCAAACAACAGTTTTAAATAAAAAAAAAATTTCATCATACAATTTCATGTCAATCAAAAGTAGAATAATTTTAACAGTATTTTAACAATTTAATAAAAAAATGTTTTCTTCATTTGTACAAATACAAGACTAGATCCTCAAAAAAATCGCAAAACTTCCACACTTTTTAATTAACTTAATTTTAAAACCGTTGACCTCGGTGCATCGCCACCACTTCCCAAAGGATGGAAGCGCTTTCGTCCGAGCGCACCCGACTCCACCCGAGCGCACCCGAGTACACCCGAGTCCACCCGAGCACATCCCAGGCATGCGTGCGAAAGCCTCCGTCACCCGACACCCCACATCCCGGAAACTTGCGGCCGATCTCCTGTGGGAACTCACTCTTGGCACACTCAGATAGCGGACTGACCCGATGGGTTAACGCACCGGATCGATTACTTTACAAGGGGTACATGACTTTCGTAAAACGATCACATGTAAGAGGTTGATGAAAGAAACTAAAAAAAAACAAGGAGGTATCGGGTGCTCAACATTACCAATAAAGGTGATAGACGGAGAAGTTCTTAAACTACGCCTGTGACAAAATAGTTTAACGACGCAACCAAACCCTAATTTCGTTTAGTCTAGGTAATACCTCTAGAAAAACATCCTTGTAAAGTTAAAAAAAATAACAAAATTTACCTCAAATGAACTACTTAAGAATTTCGTCGGAATGTAGACAATTTAAAAACGTCAACGCGTCGGCAGTACGCGCCGGCAACAGCTCCAACGCTTTTTCTGTTTTTGCTTTGAACAAATCAAGTTCAGAATCTAGAACAGACTATTCAAATTAGGCGGCAACCGGCCTTGGGCGAGGTTGTTACCTTACCGCCAGATAGACAACGCGGATTCATATTTTCTCTCATATATTTTATATATTTCGAATGGAATGAATCATGCGGCAACTGGCATTTGCATGGGCACGCACGATACTGGCCAGCTAATTGCTATTCCATACGATATAAATCAGAAAGTTAGTGTTGCGATCACCGACGCGGCCGTAAACCTCGATACATTGTTAGGTGATCGGAAAGCGGGGATCTTCCGAGGAAAGTATGCGCGGGTCAATGCCATTTTGTAGAGCTTTTTATAAACGGATGACTTTGAGAGTTAATTCCGAGCTGATTATCGGTTTTAGGGTACTTCGAGTGCATAAATGTCTTCAAAATTTTTATTTGTTTTATAATACTGCTGTAAATTTCCAGAATTAGTGTTAAAATACTTTTTTTATTTGTTAAAACAGTGTAATTGCGTGTATTAATAGTGCCGTAGTCATCCCCGGGTAGTTCCATGCTAGGTGTAGGCAATGATAAATCAGTGTGTGTATGTGCGTGGAGCGCCGCCTCGCTGTCCCGGTGGTCCGCGCGGGGCGGGGTCTGCGCGGCCACTCGCGACTCCCGCGCACCCCGCCCCGCGCACACCCGCCACCCGCCACCCGCCGGCGGGCCGGGGGCGGGGGGGCGCCTTATCAACCATCGCCCTGCCTAACTTGCGCGCTTGCGTCACGTGCGCACATCGCAGCTTTGGAAGCTTTTCAAACGATTTTACGTTACCTAACACATCTAAACTAACAAAAATGCAGTTTTAATTGAATAGGCATTCGCAAAGTTAAAGCACAGGGCAAAATTAACGAGTATTCGAAAATTAAATACCATTGAAACCGCAGTAAATAACATTAAATAGACAACAATAGAGGCGTAATACACTAACGCAAAAGTCACCGGAAACGATAGATAGTCGTTTACAAGATGAATTATGTTCAGAGATGCGCAAGCGCAAAAAAAGGCAAAGGTGGCCGCCTATTGAATGATTCGTGTGATGTGTTCAAACATCGACAATAACCGCTTGACTTTGAACGAAATCTAATTTGTGTGGTTATTGTGTAATGCGATCGGGGGTAGGGTATTGTAGGATTTATCGCTCGGCTTCACTGCAGACGAATATTTAACGAGCTTGCGCTCTCTCGCCACCAGCTAGCTGGCTGCGGCTTTGCCCCGCGCCGCCGACACAACCAACTTACTTACGCGTGTAATTGCACCAGTGAGATACCATTTTTTCATAAACCCTACCCAGAATCTACCTCCGCCGTGCTTTGTTTGTCCATCTGACTTTTAATCGTCGAACGCCATTTAGAAACACGTAAATACACTTTCTTTATATCACCAAATCCACAGATTAAACAGGTACAGTTTAAGCTGGATCAGGATTTAAATAAATACCATTAGATAATAAACAAACAAGTTTCAGCGAGTTAGCCTGATCTCGTCTTAGCTTCGTCCTTTTTTTACTGGAACAATGGGCCGAGGGAATCACAAAACGGATTGAATTAGTTTATCGGTTAAAAAATTACTTTGAGCTGATGATTCGTGTGGTTCTTCGAAATTGGAAATTCCGTGGGACCGTATAGGTAGATTACCTGTTTGAAGGGAGCTGCGAAGATAAGCGGCGGCGCGCGCGCACCCGAGACTCTTTTGTTTCGTATCTTATCGGATTTTAATTACAACCGTAGAGAAATCTCGTTATTCCTTAAAGGGATATGACTGCTCCGAGCTAATTTACTATCGTCTCTTGCACGATTTTATGTTCCCAACTTTATTTTATTGCCCTCAGAGTTATGTATGCTCTCACGCACATACCTATATGTTCGATTGATGTATTATATTGTTCTCATTTAATATTTTATGGAGGATGCCTCAAATTGAATGGATTCTCAATTCTAGATAGTAGTCATAATTCTGATGATTTGCTATTTAAAGCCTTCGTTATTGATATTTACGATTTTCATAAACTATTTCAATTTCATGTCATTCAAATTATATTCGTAGAGAGTTTGTGGTATTCCTTCCTTAATATTTATGTACTCCGTTTGAATTATTGTTACTGTTTGACCTTTGATTATTTAGGTCATATTTGACATTTGCAGCTCTGTGGCCATTGTAGCACATGAGTAAAGAAACTGAACAGAGACAAAGCTTCTAAAGAGCTAGCAAAATTTATACCTATTTTGGTAGGGTTGGCACAATTGAATAAATTAAAAATATAAATGTACTTTTTTATTTGTACAAATTTTTTATTAAAATAGGTTTTTTTTTATAAATTACATACTCTAAATATTTTTTTTTTATTACTTTTGGTTTTTAATAATTTGTTGTGTCTTTTAATCGAATGATAAATTCTAAATCTAATATAAAGTTTTTTCAAATAAACCAATGGGAAACACTCACATGGCATATGAAATGTACAATCTTGCAAACGTGCTAATATGTCATTACCAATATTAACATTTTTAATATGAAGATCAAAATATTCGCGAAATTTTTGCTCAAGCAATTCAACAAATTCAATAAAATTGTCAGGAGGTATTATCAAAAAACTTATTCATGCACACAGTACAATGTACAACCATATTTACAAAACTTTTTAAATACTAAAACAAAAGTATTACTACGTATTATGTGAGAAACTCGAAAACAAAAACAAAACACGCACAACGTTCGAGCGTCGCGTCACGCACGCCCTGAGATTGACCACTGGCTGATCTAGTTTGAAGAGGTTTCGGCTCATACGTGACAAGCGGCCAGTGGTCACGCACACACACGCGTTGCACTTGTAGTGATGTACCTGTCACAGCGCATTCGTATGTAGCTTTGTCTCTGTTCAGTTTCTTTACTCATGTGATTGTAGTACATCTATTAAATGTCAATCACCGTCCACATTCACTATTACAAAATAGGTTTTATGTGTAAGGCAGGCTAATGACACACTTTTATATGAAGACCGCCTTTATATTTGTACGTAATTTATATTTTTAAAACATAATTGTTGGTATTTATAAATAATGTCTTGTCAAGTTACTTGTGTTAACAATGTAATGAATCTTGTAAACGTAGATATAAAAAACTAGCTTTTATATTCACACTTAAAACACTTGTATATTCTTTCCTCGATACGAGTATAAGTCTAGCGGTTATAACCACAAACAGTTACGAAGAGTCTAATTTAATTATGGATTTATGTCTTTCGATAATCTAGAAATAAGATTAGTGTTGCATCGTTCTATGTTAATATCTTGGACTAATGTGTATTGTTTGTGCTTGCAGAAGAGTCGGAAGGCGCGGGCGCGGGCTGCTTCCCGAGCGGCGCGGTGGTGCACTCGCCCCGCGGACCCGTGGACATCCAGGACTTGCGGATAGGAGACCAGGTCCTCGCGTCCGATGACACCGGGAAGCTGGTCTACTCAGAGGTAGGAACTACGTCTTTATATATATAACGGGTGTAAAAAGACCACTTCCGAAGCCTGAAACCATGTATTCTTGAGCTTCAATGGTAACTAAATTCACTAACAGCATACCCAGAAAACTCAATTTAATAAAGTTATTGAGGACCGAAAAGTCACACTCGCCGCTTGAAATCATCGCTCACACATCAACTGTAGGTTTAGGTGCGATTATCTACATTGCAAATTAAATTAAAACCCAATTTAATAAGAAATCATCGCAAATTCTGATAGTATTAGTGCAATTTTGTAAAATTACGTAAAATATTTTTTTTTTCTGTACTAATAAAATATTTTTTTTTGCTCAAAACGTAACCAGTACCCCTCCTGCAATGCCCAGTTTTTGTTTTCGGAAGTAGTTCTTTTACACCTTGTATAGCGTGCCTTTTACTACACCTATTTAACGTTTTTCTACCATTTTTGCAAAAGTTATTTGTCATAAAATAACTCTTACTTGCAAAAACGGTGAAAGATACAAAGGACATTAATTTATGCTGTTACAAAGGTGGTCATATTTGGAATTTCCGCCTTAAAACAAAATGTAGAGCAAGATTTGTAGACTTAAGACAAAAATGCTAATTTGTACTTAACATCACAATTCCTACAACTGTGTACATATTGCAGGTGTTAACGTTCATCGACCGCGAGCCGAACACGACGCGGTACTTCGTGGAGGTGACCGCGGAGAACGGCGTGAGGATCACCGCCACGGCGTCGCACTTGCTGCTGCTGGCGGCCGCGGACGGCTGGCGGGAGGCCTTCGCCGCGCAGGTGGCGGCGGGCGACGTGCTGCTCACGCGCGGCAGCCACAGCGTCATGCGGCCGTCGCGCGTCGTGCGTACCAAGATCGTGAAGAGGAGGGGTGTGTTCGCGCCCATGACGCGCGCCGGCACCATCATGGTGGACGGCGCGCTGGCGTCGTGCTACGCGATGGTGCGCAGCCACTCGCTGGCGCACGCGGCCATGGCGCCGCTGCGGTGGATGGCCGGCGCGGGCGGGGGGGGGAGCGGGGGGCGAGGCGCAGCGCGGCGTGCACTGGTACGCCAGCGCGCTGTACTCCGTCGGCGAGCTCGTGCTGCCCACCAGCTACAAGTACACGTAGTACCCACACCCGGGTGTCTGCGACCCGCCGCCTCCGAGGGTACAGTGCAGTGGCGGGAACTGAACCGCGCCGGACGCGGGACGACTGTGTAAATAAGGCCAGTGTACATACTGTGAAAACGGCGGTCGTGTAAATAAGCATTTATTGAAATGTCACTATTTAGAACGATGAATTGCGATGATTCACTCGTCACCCCATGGAAATCTATTTATTAAGTAGTTTTAGGACAGTTTTGCATATTATGTATGAAACGTGCGAATATTTGTAAATTGTGTCGGTATTTGTTATTCTGCACAATGCAGAAATACTTATTGTATGCGCTTATCATTTTAAGGTAAAATGTAAAATATAAGTTTAATTATTAGGTAACGAATTCACATTTAAAGCATTGACAGGAGTCCTATTTCACAAAACGAGAATGTATAATTGCAGCATGTTAAAATATCAACTGTAACTAATTATGACATTCCAGAACTCTTTTCTTTTACAACTATTGAATGCATAGAAAAGAATAAATTGTGATGTTGGTACCTAAACAGTGCCTTAAGAATTTTATTTATTGTTATTTATAAGCTAGGTGTCTATTTATATCAAATTGACGAGAACATTAGGTCTTACTTGCACTAACTTATTGCGACGAGTTTCGTCACTATTCTTTTGTTTATACTATTTATTTTTGTTTCTACAAACGCTTGTATCCTTTCCCTCGGTCTACTCTACGCGGGTGAGACTCCTCGGTATTATTAAACTAAATTCTTCAAAATCTTTACTTTTTTTACAAAGAGTCTAATGTAGATGTAATATTTAGAGCAGTAGTAAGATAATTAAGTATGGAGTCGTAATATTGAGTTGTGACACTTCCACTGTTGTCGACTATTGAGATCGAACTAATGATCTTGAACTGATGTTGGGGTTCCTATATTTTGATTGTAGTAAAAATAACGTCCATGAACTGAACTTAAACATCAGAAGCACTTTTACATATTTATGACTATAAATGTAACTAAATAAAGTACTTAAATGTTAGTATGTAATACTAATGAGTACTAGTATTTTAATAATCGAATGAAGTATTAATACGTCATAGTGACATTGTACTGTTCGTTGTTCTTAGAAATTACTCCTAACTAGAATAAATATTAAATACAAATAATTTACTAACAAATCCACGTAAATTGAAAGCTTTAATCTCTATTGACAATATGCCATATGGTTGCCATATTAAGAGCTTAGATAACTGTCTTTATTAATAATAGTTGTAAACATAACGAATGCTTGTCTTTTTTTTTAGAAAATTTTGTCTACTTTATGTGCCTAGTAATCATGTTATTAATTATGAAATAAATATTATCTCCCAACTTACCTTTATCATTTATAGTACGTATATACATATACAAAATATTTAAATTTCGAACCGCTAACCGGCACAAATAGTTTATTTAAAAAAAAAACTAATTAACAATTGTTTACATGTATGATGATAGGTATATGTTTTGAAGCATTTAATAAATTAATATTGTATTCATTCATTTCATTCTATATAATTATAAAACTGTGTAACTGTCTCAGGTTGTAACTCTACAGTAACTTTCTGTATTTGTCTTTATATCTACTTACTTAACGCATGTTTATAGATTAATAAATTGTAAGAATTGTTCAATAACCTGTATTAACTGTTTCTTCTATTTTGTAATCGGTTAACGAATAATTATCAAAATGTAATAAAATGTCTACCTATTATTATCAAAGTGAATAAAATGTTGGCTTTGTGGAAACATTACGTTTTTTTATTCGTCTATTTTTACAGTACGGAGTCATTTATGAAGTACTAGTGGCCGCCCGCGACTCCGTTCGCGTAGAAGTCGGTTTCCCGTGGGAATGAGAAGTTTTCCCGCGGTAAAAAGTACCCTATGTCCTTTCCCAAGTTCAGTTCTTTCTTCATACCAAATTTCATCGAAATCGGTTCAGTGGTTTAAGCGTGAAAGCGTAACAGACAGACAGACAGACAGACAGACAGACAGAGTTACTTTCGCATTTATAATATTAGTAGGGATTTAAAGAGGCATAGGGAAAACACAAAATTAAAGCGACGATGCAAATAAGTAATATAAACTAAATATTTAATAATAATAACTAAATAAAAATAATACTATAGACTAGATAATTTAGGGCCAGAAAAAGAATGTAAACCAGTATCTCTAAACATAGGTATACAAAAGAAATAATGGGTAGACTCTGCTTATCCCTTATTAAAGGGACTTCCCCAGCAGCCCTGAGATACAAGTGATAATATGAAGTACTAGTGGCCGCCCGCTACTTCGTTCGCGTAGAAGTCGGTTTCCCGTGGGAAAGAAAGGTTTTTCCACTGTAAAAAGTACCCTATGTGATATTTTAATGTATAAACCTATATTACTGCAAAGTTTTATCCAAATCCCTCCAGTAGTTTTTACGTGAAAGAGTAACAAACTACCATACATCCATACATAATCACAAACTTTCACGTTAATTATATTAATAGGAATTTAAAAAAATGCCTTGCCACTCTCCGCTGGTTTCTGAATTGGGAATTTAAAAATTTGTCATGTACCTATTGAGCCTATTGATATGAGTATTTTGTATGATCAATCACTATCAACAAGATATCCTACATAAGTTACTCAACATAAAAATATTAATTCACAAATCGGCGGATAAACTTCCATTTTAAGAAAGTTCCTTTATAATCACTACAAAGTCACTTTCTCTCTCTGTGCCTATGTTTTTTTAACATATATAACATTATATAGGGAAAGGGATTTTACTCCGAATTTAACGCGTGCGAAGCTGCGGGCAATAGCTAGTATGTAATATGTTTAGCTATGTTCAATAAGCTGAGTACACTGAATTATCTGCCGTAATAGTGAAGTACTGTATAAAAAATCCGAATTGAAAACACAACTTTGAAACGAAAGAGTAGACAAATATAATAAGACAGCTCGAACTGCATGCTATCGGGAGTTACACGTGTTATTGTGAGTCAACTATAAAATATGGACATATGCTGTCGTGGGATATTTTTTATATAATTTTAAGGAGGACATTTCCGTCATACAAAATTGCTGTGTAGCTTTAACCATTAAGGTTGCACGCGCGGCGAAGTCTTAAAAAATGGAACAACTTCTCCCGTTTTCCCAACATTTCCCTTCACTGCTCTGCTCCTATTGATTGTAGCGTGATGAAAAGTATCCTTTAACCTGCCCAGGAGTATGAAGAATAATTGTACCAAGTTTCGTTAAAATCCGTCCAGTAGTTTTTGTTTCTACAACGGTCCGACAGACAGACAGCCAGACAGACAGACAAAAATTTTACTGATTGCATTTTTGGTATCAGTATCGATCCCTAATCACCCCCTGATAGTTATTTTGGAAATATATTTCATGTACAGAATTGACCTCTCTACAAATTTATTATAAGTATAGAAAGTGCATCTTTGAAAAACATAAATACTAACATACATTAGACGCTCTTTAATAGTTTCCATTAAAGAATAACTACTACTGTTTAGAGTGGTAGAGTCTAGCTGTAGGCTCTGTCTGCAGCGATTACTGGGCTGACTCGACCGGTGAAATACGACCGTCGCACAGAAAACCATAGTGAAGCAGGGACGATGTTCCTGCGTTTCGTTCGGTGGGTGCGGTTTCCGGTGCCCAATTTTCTCAAAGGTCAGCAACACACCCCCAACACCCACAGTGTTGCGGGTAGTCATGGGTGGTAATCACTTACCATCAGGTGACCCGCATGCTCATTTGCTACCTATATTATTAAAAAAAAAAACTACTGATATGAATACTGATATCTTCCTAATAAAGACGATTTCCATTTGTATAGAAACCAAAGTCAAACGCCATAATAGTAAACTATCAATTCATTTTAAATTTCATTTCAATAAAACAAATAAAATAAATTATATAGTGCATTTCATAGTATCGAGACAATCTTACCATACCTTTATTTTTGGCTGCCAATGAAAATAGGGTTTATTTATAGCATTCACCTTCACTAAAACTTTTATTCAGGAATATATAAGCTTTTTTACTATTTCGCAGTCGCATAAAAGATCAAATCTAATGTAAGCGAGTAAAAGCATAACAGGCTATCTGTGCTTTTAATGAACTTCTATTTGTCTTGACGGTATTAAATAGATGTCGCTAGCTATTAGTTCACCACGTATAGTATAGATGGCGCAAATGGTAAAAAAAAGAAACGAGCTTTTTCTTTTGCACTTCACACTAGTTAGATCTTATTTTTAACCGACTTCCAAAAAGGAGAAAGTTCTCGAAATGAAAAATTCGGACGAAATGTTTTTTTTAGGGCTTATTTCGCAATCGTCAAATTGATTCCATTTGACTAAAAACATGTATCAAATGTTTATAATCGAGGTGCAACGAGAACTAACTACACACATAACTGTCGAATAGGATTTATAAAATAATAAATAAAATAAAATAAAAAGCCTTTTATTTCTTCCATGTACACAAGAAATACGTTTTACGTTATACCTATTTATTACTATTTACAATCTTTTTGAAAATTAATTAAATTTAAAGGATTTATCTGACTATAAAAAAACTAGCCCTTAGTCTGCAAGGAGAAGGCTACGCGATGGCATGTCAGTGTTTTTATGTTATTAATAAGTATTTATATTTTTGTACATACAAATGATTTAGACCTTTTGGTAACTTGAATTTAATTTCCGGTAGATACTGAGATAGACGTAAACCATTTTAACATTTACGTCCATAAAAATTGAAGACGAAATAATTTCAATAAGGTATATCTTATTTTAATGACATTTTTCTTTTTTATATTATAGTATTTGCTTAAAAACCCATCCACAGTAAGGTAAACTTAACTTAATACTTTGCTCTTATTTTAGTTGCATTGTAAATTGACCTACTAACGCTTAATACTTATATGTTTATTTATGCTATATGCGTAAGCAATGGATTTTTTAGAAAGATATTTCAAAACTGATTTATGAACTACCAAAAAAAATTATCAATTGTTTGACTTCAAATAGTTTTCTGATATCATTAAAAATACACTCTAACAAGCATTTTTGTTACATATGCTTGTAAGTATCCGTGCTAATTGGATTATTATCTTACAGAACTCTATAACATTATCCAATAACATACTCTGAATAGGCTATTTGGTATCCCATAGCGATCGGAGGGTACGGAGTTGATTGTTATAATGTAGAAGAGGGTCTGTTATAACCCAAGCTGATTGAAATTTAATATATCCTTTCTATGTATGGACAAGTCAATTAACACCAAAAGCTAACTAAGTTATGTTTGAATTTGCCAACAATTTTCACAAGAAAACATTTCTAGTCATATAGTTTATATTTTTATTCAATTTATTACAGACTTTATAATAGAAAAAAAAAATTGTGCGTGATAGCCAAGTTGGCTAAGAATTGTTTAATGGAGAGTGTTACTAGGTATGCCAAATCGCTTGAAATGTTGTCTCAGTAAAGCCTGTATGCATACAAATACACTAGTTTTTGTTGTAATCAAAAATACCCAGTAGTTTTGATTTTATAGGCATTCAAAGTTTCGAAAAATATCGAGTCCCGCTAACAGTCACGTGACCGCTTGTGACGTCTTACCACAACGCGCCAGCGGTGGCGCATATAGCTGGCGCAGTATTTTATGTTATTTTTTTATTTATTTAACATTTAATGTATATTTTTTTTGTGTTTTCGGTCGCGTATTAGTAAATATAAATATTATTCGTTATTATACGTTAAAAGTAAATATTATTCTATTAATAAATTGGGTATAGGTTTCGAAAAAAGGTAATCGTGTAATCTATCTAAAATAGATGAATGGCTGCGCATTATTTATCAAGAAATATTGATTTTGTTGCCGCCGAAATGTTTGATATGTTCTAAACAAAATAACCAATATAATAAAAATACTAATGGAAGAATGCAAGTCCAATAGTAGAAGTATGTACCTACCTACCTATCATTATTTTTTTTACGTTAAAGACAACAAATCATGTATCATAGTTTTGTAGCTTTAGGTAGGTACGTCCTTCTAATATTATAAATGTGAAAGTTTGTGAGTATGGATGTATGAATGTTTGTTACTCTTACACGTAAAAACTACTGCCCCCCAAGTCAAGTGGCAAGTGATATTTGCGATAGCGAGTGAATAGAAAAAATATGTATGAAACTGTCAAATTGCAAGCTTGTCAAAAATTTATTCTATTCACTTGCTATCGCAAATATCACTTGCCACTTGACTTGGGGGGCTGGACGGATTTGGATGAAACTTTGCAGTAGGTTACACATCAGAATGACACATAGGGTACTTTTTACCGCGGGAAAACTTCTCATTCCCACGGAAACCGACTTCTACGCGAACGGAGTCGCAGGCGGCCACTAGTATGTATACAAAGATACCGCTCTTCTAAGTAAATTTAAATAAATACATGCATTGATTTAGTACTAACTAGCTTTTGTTAGCAGCTTCGCCCGCGTTTCCCTCGGGAACTGTACATTTTCCCAGGATTAAAAGAAGCCTATGAATTATTTCAGTCTTCGTCCAGATCCGTTCAGTACTTTTTGTGTGAAAGATAACAAACACACTCTTCCAAACAAAACACAATCTTCCGCGTTTATTATATTACTAGGAAGTAGGATACCTATACGATCTAGATGTAGGTAGTTGAACGTTACAGATGCACTTTACCTTTACTATTTTATTTAAGTAATTTAATTTATTTTTTATTGCAAATGTAGATGATATGAACTAAACCTCTTTTATTTATTTGTATTTTTAGTATAGTTAGTATTAATAGTATTGGTTATGTTCAAGTTAAAAGATTTGGTGATGTATGTATGTATCCTTTGGAACTGTAAAAAACAACTTTTCCGGCGAATTGATAGTTGTATTTTTACATTTAGGCACAACACATGATTTCCTAGTAGTTGGATTAGTCATTTTTAAAAGTATTTAGGTTTAATTTAGACGACAAGTGCGCGCGACCGCGAGCGTACTGAGTGAGCCAGACCGAGCGAGTTGTGGTGTGACGTCACACCGCCACCGGCAGCCCGCGTCGTGCGGTAGCAACTTATTTTACTTATAAATCGGAAACTAATTGACGCATCGAAATAATTCTTTCACCAGTATTTTTTTATTTTTGACAGAGAATACGAAGAGATAATAATCAAAATTTGTTAACATTCTCCTACCTACTAAATTTGCTATGGATAGAACTAGACTTAGTTTCAAATTCATTCTTGCTTTCCTCAATCTAGATGCAATTTTAGACCTCCAAGCTTACTGAAAGTTCCGTCATAATTCTTGGAACGTGAATGCTTTCATATTGGTAAATTTTATTTCTCCGAAGTGAATATCCAAATCATTGAAGCGGATATTGGTTTAATCTGTTACAGAGGAAATGTATGCAAACAGCAGTCGTCGAATGAGGTTTACACGGAATTAAATGAGCGTCGGAAATATTGTTGCTGACGTCACGACAACCATATTCAAATGCGAAAGTTTTTATTTGTTGAATACTTATTTTGGTAGAAAATGATAGTACGTAGTTAAAGTACCAGTGATATTTTAAGGTTTACAATTGACATTTTTAATTTTTGACTTTTTATTGCTTAATTTTTATATATTTCTTAATTTGTTTTTAAACTGACATTTACATGCCCACAAGGGCTAATATGGTGTTCTATAAAAAATATATTTTTATCAACTTTAATACTTTAACCATATTGGCAAATAAAGATTTTGATTTGATTTTGATTTAAGTCATTATAACTTATTTTACACATATATCTAAAAACCGATACCTCAATAATGAGTTGTAAAATTCAAGCAACAGCAAAATTCAAGTCAGGACACCACACATTTAGAAAATTATCTGCGTAAAACGTACGAATGCAGGGAAAATTATACTGGTCGCAGTTAATCAGTTTGTTTTGCTACAACTATTTCGAACAAAACAAGTACCTATATTATGAATAGTTAGTTTCTAATGCAGGTATATTATAATTATTTTTATAGACTACTAGTAGGACCCCGCAACTTCGTCTGCGATAAAAGTAATATTCCCGTGGAAATGAGACTTATTACTGAAGTAAAAAGTAGCCAATTTTATCGCATTCTGTTGAACTATGTCATTTCCAAATATCTTTAAAATTGGTTCAGCCGGACAGACATACATATGACGTCTAAATGCATAGCAATGACTTAATTAGTACAGGCGCCCGTGCTTCGAGGTAACAAAAACAAAATGGCTGCCATTTCATTGTAGTAGGGAGGGGAAAAAATTGGAAAAGAGATTTGTCGATAAAAAATACCATATTTCATCACCCATCTCCAACATTGGTAACCAAACACATTGTATATAGAGGAAGGTTAAATAGCGAGGGCAGTGGAATCGATTATATAGTGAAACCGCAACAAACGATTAATCATATTCAGGTGTCGGGGTGTCGCAGGGTTATGATGAGTTACATGTATTACACGCAACAGACCGTGAAATATTCATACAATGTCCAATATATTACAAAGTCTTAAGGAAATTAGTTAAATAACATTTAAAAATTGTTAATTTTATAAATAAAATATATTAATTAATTTATGATTAATAAATTTGTCTTCTGCTCAGCATAATGATAATTAACAAACAAAACATGATACTGCGGTACTGCTTTGGAATATCTACAAATTAGCCTCCCGCGCTACGGCCTAGCCCGCGACGTAGCAAATTTTCATGAAATAAGGTTTCTTTGTGTTATTTTCCATCATATTATTTAAATAACCAAATTTTATCCGAATACGATAAGCTGTTCGTTCATCATCATAGTAATAGACGAATTCGCTATTCGTGTCTGTCTGAATGTCGTCACGTTGGCTCCTCCTAATAGTCTAAGATCCCGCTATAGAACGACCTTCACCGAGCTGGTTAATGGATGAAAGATATTTTTTATCAAATAAAATATGACAAATATATTGCGAATGGGTTGTCTAAAAAAATTCAGTCCAGAATATGATATATTATCAATTAAAAAAAAATCTTTTGGTTTTTAAATTACACTGGCTTGGTTAATGAACAAATTCCATTCCAATAGAAAATATGAAGCCTTTAGAAAATACAAACGTTAGGTTGACTATTTGTTTCCCGTCACAACTCTTGGATAGGCAGGTATAAACACGTTAATCGATATTTGTAACTTACACCGGTCTGACGGGAAACAAATAGTCAACCTGACGTTTATATATTTGTGGCGACATAGATAACGCTGACCGTCGCCAACATTCCTTCCCGGCGGTACGCATACAAATCCTATATCGCGCTATCAACATTACAAACGCAGTTACTATATATACGACTTCTGAAATCATCTCAGTGGCCCCGCTTGTCCCTAGACCTGTGTTCTATCTAGCACTGGGAGATCTCCCCTTTTACCGCCAAATTTTCTAAAGGCTTCATATTTTCTATTGGAATGGAATTTGTTTATTAATCAAGCCAAAGTAAAAAAAAAAATGTTTTGGACTGAAATTTTTTAGATAACCTATTCGCAATATACTTTTTGACATATTTTATTTGATAAAAAAAAATATCTTTGGTCCATTAACCAGCTCGGTGAAAGTCGTTCGATAGCGGGATCCCATACTATAATCCTAGTTGAAGTTGGAGCTGAAGTTGCATTTAAACACAGATTTAACTATAATATGAAAGCTTTTACATTACACAATTCAGTAATATACTTACCGAAAGTTTTTTTTAAGTTCGGCTAGTATCAATTTGAACAAGCTGTTAAAAAAATAACACCTGTGTAAAACGTGAGGAGAGCAAGGAGGATTACCAAAATTTAAAAAAGGTAAATCCTACTAATATTATAAACGTGAAAGTTTGTGAGTATATATGGATGGATGTTTGTTAATCTTTCACGTAAAAACTAGCGGTCGGATTTTTATGATACTATGCTCTGATACCTATATAGGTTATGTATCAGAATAACAAATAGGGTACTTTTAACGCGGGAAAACTTCTCATTCCCACGGGAAACCGACTTCCACGCGAACGAAGTCGCGGGCGGCCACTAGTGTAATATAAGCTTTGAATAAAGTAATAACGTATAACGAATACGGAAGCAAAAAAACTCCCCATATACTTATCTACTATCTAAATAATATATAGCGTCTCTGTACATAAGCTTTTCAGTGGGTTTGGGGCAGGGCAACGTTTATATAATATAAACAGATACAATAGTAAAAAATTTAAGTCCATATACATACATACTATAAGTTAGCAAAATAAGTTTTTGGACAATAGATTAAACATATCTTTAATAAAATGTGAATTAGCAGGAAACGCAACATGTAGCCGCCATTAGATTCAATCCAAATCCGCGCGAACCGGCAATGACGCCGACCAGTGATGTTCATCGAATGCTGGGGATGTCCATATATAGATTACTTTTGTTTTACAGCTAACAATACAAACGTATATTTATACAAGGTTTCTTACACTAAAATTTAACTTCGAAATCATATAACAAAAAAAACCTTAAAAATTTCGTTAGCAATGTTGTAATTCCAATAAACACTTTTTATGAATACATACGTTGTAAAAGATTTATAATATCATATATCTATCATACAAGTTTGAGTGTACCATTATGTATTCTCAGCACGAACTAGATCTTCCATTGAAGAAAGGCTCTATTAGCGGTAGGTACATCACGTGACTGCTACAACGTAGCTCGTAGCGTTCTCGTAGCAATTTCGTAGCACTCAGACCCGAACAGAAAAGTTTTTCTTTTGACACCAACATTTTATATTCCCTCGCCTTTTAATAACACGGAAATTGAAGTTAGAAGATTTTGTATGAAGGTTTTTTGCGTCATTAAAATGATGTAAGTATTCAAGTTATTTTTGGGCTTTTGGAAATTGCTCCTTAATATGAATAAAAAGGTGAAAGGAATGTTATGTAAAAGGTATAGAGAAAGAAATTTAATCAATTATCCATTTTTTATTTCTGACATTGTTATAAGTACACACGATAAAACCTGAATGACACATCAAAATATATTTCTTAAACATCAAAATACCAAAGAGATTCTAACACCCCCTCTCAATATTGAATTGCTAAATTCAAAATTGCAAACTGAAAAACATTACTAAAACACTCGATAACATTTTAATCGACAACTTTCCATCACTAAAATAATATCGATAACATTAACGTACATGTCTCAACACTATAAACTAATATTTAAATGACATGACACAACTTGACATTTCAATATAAATAAACAATATAAACAAACTCTTCAATCACCTAAACTTCCTATTCAAACTTAAAATATAACTTTCTTTGAAAACTTTACAATAAAATGAAAATTAACTACCTATTACATTACTCTCATCTTCTTAACAAAAATATTATGTTTTATGGAACATAAAGGCTTAGTTAACACATCGGCTACATTTTCATTAGTTGAAACATATGAAATTGAAAATAAATTCTTATTTACACAATCCTTTATATAATGATACTTAATGTCAATATGTTTGGTGCGTTTACTGTTTACATTGCATTCGATCATTTTAATCGCACTTTGATTGTCCACCAAAAGATATGCAACTGTGTCCACATTATGAAAAAATGAACAAATACCTTTTAAATACACTAACTCCTGTGCTGTCATTGCTGCTGCTATATACTCCGCCTCTGCTGAAGACAATGACACAGTTGACTGCTTCTTAGAGTACCACGAAATCAAATTACCATAATAAAATACTGTACAACCACTTACGCTTTTCCTATCTAGTTTATCACTTCCCCAATCAGCATCTGAGTAAGCTAATAATTCTTCGGAATCCTTTGACTTAGTATAAGTTAAACATTTACTAATTGTTTGTTTCAAATACCTTAGCACTCGTTTGCCTGCAATCCATATTGTATGTGTCGGCTTATCTAGATACCTGCTAAGAAAAGACGTAGCATACGTTATGTCTGGTCTTGAAATGCTTGAAATATATATCAGACAACCTACCAACTCTCTATAAGGTATATCTTTCATTATTTCTTCATCCTGTAGAGTCAAGTTTTGTTCCATAGGAGTTTGCGCTCCCTTACACTCTTCCATACCAAATTTCTTTAGAACCTTTTCTATTAATTTCTTTTGACTAATTTGTAAATTCTCTTTATCAAATGTAATTTCCATACCTAAATAGTCTTTGACTTCTCCTAAATCTCGTACCTTAAACTCTTCTTTCAACATGTCAATAACTTTATTATTTTCATTTTCTTTCCCCATAACGATAATATCATCTACCCATATCAATAGCCATATATTATTTTCCTTGTACAAACAGAAATCGTGTTTTGATTGTTTAAAACCTTCTTTTAACACATAATTATGGAACCGTTGTTCCAGCATCTGGGCGCTTCTCTTAATCCATACAAAGCTTTATACAGTCTTAGCACTTTTCCTTCAGATACTTTAACTCCTTCTGGCGGTTTAATATACACTTCAACATTCAGGTCACCATTCAGAAAAGCAGTTGGCACATCCAATTGCCTTGTTTTATAATTTTTCTGTACAACTTGACTTAACATCATTCTTATTGTGGATACTCTTGCTACTGGAGAATATACATCATAAGAACTTTCCGTCTGAAATCCTCTTGCAACTAACCTGGCTTTCTTTCGACCGTCTGATTTTGTAGTGAATATCCATTTCGTATCTATAGCTTTCTTACCTTTTGGTAATTCAGTTTCTTTCCACGTCTTTAAACTTTCTAATGAGCTTATTTCTTCATTTACAGCTTTTTGCCAATCTTCTCCTCTATTAATAGCTTCAACATACGATTTTGGATCACAATTTCCCATTAAACAATAAACTACATTTGCATCTTCATAGTCTTCATCATATTCTGCATTATCTTCAACTACATAATCTTTTAAATAATTAGGTGATTTTCTAATCCTCACCTGTCTTCCATTTCCATTTTCATTTATATCTGTTTCGATTTCCTCAACTTGTTTCTCTTTGTTAGACTCCTGTTCTGTCTCATTATCAATACTTTCTTCATCGATATAATAGTCTCTTTGTTCTTCGTCTGCTTTTTCCTTTCCTTTATATTTAATATCATTTTCATCAAACCTTACATCTCTCGATATTATCACATCATTCGTCTCTGGATCCCACAAACGATATCCATTCGGCGCATAGCCGACCAACCTAGTTTCTTTTGCTCTTTTATCAAACTTATCTTGTTTCGGCATTATAACTGTCCAGGCTTTACTTCCAAATACTCTTAAATGTTTCAGATTTAATTTACCTCGATAAATCTCTTCTGGAGTTCTATAATGAATTGCTCCTGATGGACATCTATTTAATTGATACGTAGCACACCAAATAGCTTCACACCATAGTTCCCTGGGCAATGCAGATTCATTGAGAATCGTTCGTGCTTTGTTGCAAATAGTCCGATTCATTCTCTCAGCAACGCCATTCATCTGTGGAGAATAGGGTACAGTGTACTGAATCTGAATACCTTTATTTTTACAAAATGTCTCCAATGTGTTATTTCTAAATTCCCTGCCGTTATCACATCGTACATTTTTAACTCGAACTCCTTTGTCATTTTCTAATCTATTTACATAATGAATTAAATTTTCTGTTGCTTGACTTTTGTTTTGTAGTAAGTAAGTAACACAAAAATGTGAATAATCATCAACAACTACTTGATAATAACGCTCACCTTTAAGTCCTGGCGTTCTAGTTGGTCCTGCAATATCAGTGTGCAGCAGTTCGCCGACATGTCTTGATCTTGGTCCTCTTGTACGTTGGAAAGGTAGTCGAGTAGACTTTCCCTCTAGACATGGCCCACATATTTTGGGACTAATCGATAATTTTAAAATTCCAAGACCCTTACGGTTAACATGCCCTAAACGTTTGTGCCAAAGTTCGGCCTCTGATGACGTTGTACTATTGCAAGTAGCGTGGACACAGTTGCATATAGTTTTTAGAATAAATAGTTTGCCTAAACAAGATCCTAATATAATTTGATTAGCTGAAGTTGTAATTTTTACAGCGTTATGACTAAATTCGACAAAATTTCCATTAGCAACCATCATTTTGACAGAAAGTAAATTAAAAGTTAAATTTTTCATTAGTAAAGCATCTACTTTTACTAAGATTCCACCTACCAAAAATTGTATATTCCCTACTTTCTCTGCCACAAAGTAATCACCGTTCGCTACATAAATTTTAATCGGATTTTGCAATTTCCTAACTTTTATCATGAATTTCTCATATTTTTCATGAACAAGATGATGTGTACAGCCCGAATCAATTACCCAGTTAATTTCGTTTTCCTTCTCAGTGTTAATACAGTAAGCCATACCTGTACTAATAAACGTAGTAGCTCGATCGTTATCATTTTGTGCTAACATATCCCCTGAAAAATGTCCTGTTTCCCCTGTGTTCACATAAGCTCCTCTTCCTCTCATGCTTCTATATGGCCTCGCACGTCCGCGTCCGCGTCCTCTAAATTTATAACAATCTTTTGCTATATGTCCTGGTTTCTGACATCGATAACAGGTTACTAGAAATGTAGTTTCATTAGAGTTACTTGAATTTGGTTCTTTATTTTTCAATTTCAGCTCTTCATCTAGTAATCGCGCTTTCACAAAATCTAGCTTTAGGTCTCCCGCCTTATTATCTTCTGTCGTTAAATCTGTATTGCACTCTATCGCAGTAATAACCTTATCATATTTTTCATCCAATCCGGTTAACAAACAAGCAATTTTGTCTCTATCATTTAACTTCTCTTGTGCACATTCTAGCTCTCTTACCAACTCATCGAACCGTTGAAAATAATCTTCTAGGCATTCATTTTTATCTTGCTTCAAATTTAATAATTTTCTTCGCAAATGTATTATTGATATTATACTTTTCCGTTGAAATGTTAACTTTAGCGTTTTTATAATATCTTTTGCAGTTCTACATTCCTTTACGAAATTTAGATATTTGTCTGGTATGCATTGCACTAAGATACTTCTTGCCTTCGCATTGTCCTTTAACCAATTACCTTTTTTATCTTCTTCAGTACTTCCTTCTCCTATCGTATAAGACAACTGTTTCTCTTCTAAAATTACTTCTACTCTAAATAACCAGTTGTTAAAGTTCTCAGCTTTTAATTGAGGAAAATTTGTAGTAGCCATTTTCTTTTTTTTTTATATGTATGTATTTACTTTATTTTCCATCAATCTTACTCTTTTTTTTTTTCTTACTCACACGATTTTTCTCTACACACGTTTACATTTTATTTACTGGGCCCATAACCTTTGTTATGTAAAAGGTATAGAGAAAGAAATTTAATCAATTATCCATTTTTTATTTCTGACATTGTTATAAGTACACACGATAAAACCTGAATGACACATCAAAATATATTTCTTAAACATCAAAATACCAAAGAGATTCTAACAAGGAATGATTATTTTTAAGCTTATATATTAAGTTTAATCCTCATTAATATAATATATGGATTTCCTAGAAAAAAAATGTAAGCTTTAAATTCTTTTAAATAAAATCAAGTTTTAAGTAACTAGTAGTAGTAGTGGAGTTCAAGTTAATGTCAATGCATTCCTAATTTTCATTAGTCTTAGGAAATTTTTAGATCTCATTTAGTATCACGTAATGAAAGGGTATTAAAAGGATTTTTAAACGAAAATGTTTACGCGTTATTTAAGAATCAAAACAAACAACATTTCATCCTTTTAACTTGGTTCACAAACGACTCCTTCCGAAGCTTTTTCATGTAATTTCACTGGACAAGCTTATCTCTTTTATGCCTTCTTCACGGCTATTAATTTTAATATATTTGACTGTTGTATATCTATGTTGTGTTTACATTGCTGTCTTTTTTATATGTTTGTTTAAGTTTCCAGTTCGCGGCCGGTAATGTACGTTGTACAAATTAGTTCGGTAGTGAAGTACAGTTAGTGATACATTGCGTGGTGCGGGGAGGACGGCTCCAGTGGTGCCGAGGCTGCGACCGCCGACGCACGTCCCCACACACTTGTTACTATATACGTGAACGGAATTTGCTTACATAGAACAATCTTAAAAAAATAGCCCCTATTGTAACGGAATAGTGCTCAAAATAGTTGGGAAGACAGTTTCATTTCAGTGAAATTTCCATGAATGATTTTCGAACTTACCGCTGCTTGTAACAATATTTTGGCAAAACATTAATTGTTTTGTTTTTGAACTTTGCTGAAGGGTTATATTTAAATGCAGTAGAAGCGAAATTGTTCAGGTTTGGATCTCAGGTGCGTGTTTAATCATTTGAAATAAATGTTTTTTTATTATATTAAATGAAGGTGTCCTTTGGTTATTATTTACTTTTTCGAAATATTATGCCAAATAATTTATTCAATTATATAAAGGGAACAACAATGAACTCTACTCTTTGCGATTTAAATTATTTATTTGTCTCAATACTGATGGGAAACTTGATCGAATTCAATATCAAATAGCGAAGAAAGTAGAAATAGACGTAATATGTTTGCGTATCATGTTATAAGTAGGTACTGCCTACTGCTACTATACTACTAATAATGTCTATACATACAATACAACTTACTACTAAATGGAAATGTTCGTGACGTTAAGGCGTTTGTTACTCAATCATGAAAAATCTACTTGTTCAATTAGATGTTTACATAATTAAACAACATATAAACCAATTCAAATTAAGTTTAATTTTACCATTTTATTGTTCAAAGTAGAGGGTGCTCCTAGTATATTAATAATACAAATTCCAGTAATATTAGGTATAATAAAATAAAATATAATAAAGTCAAATACCTCAAGTCAACGCATGCAAAAATGCGAGTGAAAGGCTTGGTTTCATATAAATTTCGTGAGGGGAGCATTCTGCGACCGCTATGCACGAGTATGTCGAAGAATATGACTGACGCATTATAATTAAAACTTATTTCATCATCGCTGTAGGTGAATTAATTAGAGGTAGTAATTAGCGATGAGCTCTACAAACTTCTTACCACTCAAGTGAGTTCAATAATTATGAAGAATTTCATACCTTTGCGCTAAGTACATACCTAAATACTTGTCAGTCGTCATTTTATGAAATGCTTGTATTTTTTCAGTGGAAGCAAATCAAAAAACACCTTTTTAGGATTATAATAATTACATTTGCATTCTATTAGGTGGGCTAGTTTAGAAATATGTTTTTAAATACTTATGATCCTTGGGTTAAGAACTTATCTGTACAATTGTATAAATATCCAATTTTAAACGTCGGACTTCGTAAAAAGTTCTGAATGCGAGACATATATATGATGGCCAATAATTATTAGGTACCTACTTTAAAAAATGAACCAAAAAATCTATTTACTAGATTTTCAAAACGATTTGAATTTGAAGTTGTTAGTTGCCAATTAGTAGTTGCTGTGGGTTACCAAAATTACCCTACATTTCGGTAACACTATCTAATCGAAGGTTTAATTTGGTGGCTTGTCGTCAGTTATCTAGGAGCGTCTATCTCTGGCCGCATTCAGTCATGACGGATGGAAATTGAATTTGATCCTCCCCGGGTTGTAGCCGGCACGTTGAGTAACAATATAACTGTACACCACGAGCTATGACGTCACTGAGGCAAAGGGTTTCGCACACTAATTGACACTGATATTTTCAAATTTATATTTTCGCTGACGTAAATTTAAGAGCGAAATCTGAGCGATAGAATTAATCTCAAGTTGTTTTTGAGTTGTACAATTTCAGTTTAAACAATAAGCGTTTTATGAAGTTTGAGGAAAGTTAGAAGATTTACTAATTGAATAAATTTTGGGTTTAGTCTTTTGAATATTAATAAGACAGATCCTATTAAATTGAATGTCTATTTCAATCGTTAACATTCTCTTTTGAGTTGAAAAGAGATTTTCCGAAACATTGCCCTGGGTTTCTTTGTAGTTGTTTCTGGCAGCTTGAGACTTACTATTACCAATATATTTTGACTTGCCAGGTGCTTGACAACAAATAGATAATAATTGTCATTATGTACAATTGTAATGTCAGTTTTACCGATAATTTTCGCATTTCGTTAATTAGGCGTTGCTATCGTTTCAAATTGACGGCTTAAATGTTGTGTAAGATAGTGAAAATGAGGGCTGACATTGATAAAATGTGTTTTTCTATTAGTTTAATGTCGAGCTAGTTTTTATGTCTCTGAGTTAGTTGCGTGGGTTCAATGAACCGCGGGATTGTGATGTCCTGAAACAGATTTATGGTGTCCTCCTCCTCTAGAACTACTCACATCGTCTAACTGCACATGTAGGTCACATTCACTGATGTTTGCTACCGACAAACGTTGAACTTTTGAAACAAACAAACCTATACATTAATATCGAATAAAATCAGTTTTATAGTAAATATAAGGGAAATTCATTGTATAATTTATTGTTTTGTAATCTTACAGATGCCACACGGGCGTTGCCGCTGCGTTGCGTTTTGGCTGCGACGACTGAGCTCCGTTGTTTTTCATATAAATTTTAACCTAAGCCACACGTGCGTTAATTCGTCGGAGCGACAACGCAACGCAGCGGCAACGCCCGTGTGGCACCTCTCTTACTCTAAAGATTTCATTTATTAAGTAAATTTAAAAGACATGGTTTCAAAGTTTCCATTATTAAAATCAGCAAAATGGAAATGAATATAAAAGCGTTATTGTTCGCTTTAATTTAAAATCTTTTATTGACACTCAATAAATAAAGTCATTTCTTGGTATTGTTTTAGTTCAGGGTTGAAGTAAGTACTTACTTATGAATTGTAGCTAGTAAATATTGCAAAAAATATGGAATAAAAGAATATGAGAAATTTGTAATGTTATAAATGTGAAAGTAATTGCAAAAAACATATGTAAAAACAGCTCTACGTATACAGTTTAGTAAGTATGGATGTATAGATTTGTAATTGAAGAACGGGCACCTGCAAGGTTTTGACCTTGGTTTAACACCTTATCATCACGGGAAAAGGAGACAACGGCGAAACCACAGGGCGCGAGCTAGTAATCCATAAAGCTTTATAAAAGCCGTGTTTCATGTCATCTACGAATAAAATTTAGAGATGCTAAATATATTATATATTTAGCACAAATTTAGTTACTCAGGAAATCTGTAAAGATTCTTTATTTAGATTCCCTACTTTACTCGATTCGAGGCAAGGCACTTAACCCAATGAATATACAAATAATCTAGTTACTTAAATCAAAATCGAATTGAGACTCGCATATTTCCCGTCAAATGAGGTAACTTAATTTCAATGAAAGGCTTTAGACACCGGGTCTTCCACAAACTCCGAACAACATACGTTTATAGGTACGGTATTAGGTTTTAATTATTTACCCTCTTTCACCTTTCACGGGACGAGAAAACAAACAACTCGACCTCTGCCCTTATATTTCATGTTTGAAAACACGTCATTGTAATTGCGGGAGAAAAAACGGTCAAATGCGAGTCGGACTCGTGCACCTTCCGAACCGAACCGAGACTTGTACATTATATACTTAACATTGACGACGGACAGCATAAAGAAAACTTAAAACGGGACCTCTAAATCTAATAAACTTAATATTATTTTAGTTTAATTAAATTTATTTTAATAAAGCACAGTCTGGCACACTAATTTATGTAACTTAAAAAGCCATCCCAATATCAAACAAACAACAGAAGATTAAGTTTGAAAAACTGATCTACAAAGATACTACTCCAAAAGTTTAATAAGAAAAAAAGGTGACAATAAACAGTGATATACTTACCAATAAACCAAACCCTTTCAGAAATATGTAAATGCTCTCACTCCCTTACATTTACAGTGGCTTCATAATATTATATTTTCCTAAAGTATGCTCTCTTGAAAATAAAAAAAAAGAGGGCGCTAGTGTGCTCGAATCAACATCGGCTCTGTTATTGTTGTGAATTAATAAATCGAATATATCATAAATAAGTCTGAAAGTGTTATAAAAAGCAAGAACAGTGAATTTACTATGCCAAACATTGAAAGATAGTGAAAATATTAACATTAAACGAAGAAAACAAGACATAAAAGTTTGAACATAAATATTAAAAATACAAGAAAACCACAAGATAAAACCACTTGGAAAGAACTCAACACTGAAAAAGGAAGGTCAGTTATCAATAAGAACAAAATTAAGAAGTGTATATCTGAAAAATCTTAGTGTTGTTATAATTATAACCTAAAACGGGAGTTGAAAATTTGAACTTTATAATATTTACGCATACGCCATCTATGAGAGAATAACAACACTAAACCATTGCAACTTTACCAAGTGAAACACAACTCTGCTACTGGCCACCAGAGGCGCTGCTCAGATGGAGGAAATACTTGCAGTGCTTAAAAAAATTCAAAACGATTTAGATGTACAAAAACAGGAAATGCGAAACATGGAAAATAATATTAAAACGTCAATCAACAATCATATAGATGAAAAATTTCAACTTTTAAACCAAAGAACAACCTACCTAGAAGAAAAAATTGAGAAACAACAACTGACTATTGATAACTTGGAGAAACATATAAAAAAGAAAAACCTACTTTTTTTCGGGGTCTCGGAAACCGAGCAAAACTATGACGAATTAGTTAATCTAATAACAAATATTATAAAAAATGAAATGAAAATTAATTGCCATAAAAATGAAGTGGAACTAGTAAGAAGACTCGGAAGGAAGGGAGAAAAAATTAGACCTATAATCGTAACATTCACGACGTTCGGAAAAAAACTTGAAATTTTGAAAAACAAGAATTTTTTGGAAAAACTACCTATATACATTAAAGAAGATTTCCCTAAAGCAGTCCTTGAAAAACGCAAAGCCTTACAAGGGGAAGTTCAAAAAGCGAAAGAAGCTGGAAAACGTGTGTTTTTACGCTACGATAAAATTATAACTATTGACAACAATGACACTAAGAAAAAACAATATAATGAAAATAGAAGAACACACAAAATAATTTTATCAGAATCACCTAAAAGCTCAGTGAACATAATGGAAAGAACAAACCAAGAAAAGGAAATAACATATAAGAAAAATAAAAGTAACAACATAACGTCATACTATAATAGCCAATCAAAAAACATGTAAAAGCCCCTCTATGTCCCCCAATACGGCCGGTCACCGCGGGGGAGTACGACCAACACCCTCCAAACAAGCAAAATACCGCTACGAGAGAGTATTCAAGACTACATGATAATAATACATACATAGGCACTCTGAATGTAAGATCTTTAATCAGTAATACAAGACATATAGAATTAGAAAATGCTTTACAAGAATTGAAATGGCATATATTAGGAATCTCGGAAGTTCGTCTGGCAGGAAAAGAAATCGTGGAAAAGGAAAGCTATATAATGATGTACTATGGTGAGAAGCATAATAGAAATGGGGTAGGATTTTTAATTCAGAAAAATCTAAAACCGAACATAATTGATTTCATACCGTTCTCTGATAGAGTTGCTAAGTTAATTATAAAAATAGAAAATACATGTCTAAACATCATTCAAGTGTATGCCCCAACTGAAAACTCGCCAGTAGAAACCATCAAATCATTTTACAGTGATCTCAGGAGAGCTCTAGAAAACTCTAGTAGAGATACCTTTGTAATTGGAGATTTTAACGCACAAATTGGCCAACCCAATTTAGAAGAAAAATCTGCTTTAGGACCATGGGGCTACGGGACAAGAAGCCCGCGCGGAGAATTGTTAGTTCAATTTTGTTTCGAAAATAAACTCTACGTACTAAATACCCATTTTAAGAAGAAAATCAAAAATCGATGGACCTGGCTACATCCCAATGGGGTAACAAAGAATGAAATAGACTACATTCTTACTAAAAACAAGCACTCCGTAACCAACGTCGAAATCATAACTACTTTATATCCTACAGACCATAGATTAGTGCGAACAACTCTACCAATAAAAAGAAAAAACATTGTTTCAAGAAAAAACTTCAATAAAAGAGCTAATTGTGACTTCAGTAACACAGAAAAGCTGACTTTATCTACATCTATATCGAATAAACTGAAAAACTTTACAGTATCTAACGATATAGACGAATCATACTCAAAATTTATAAACACTATAAAATCTGCTACCAATGAACTTCCGGATCGCGAAAATAAAAAAAGTGATATTATCAACAAAGAATTAAAAGAATACATAGAAGAAAGAAAGTTTCTGAAAGAAAAGAAAAACAAAACAACTTTAGAGAAAAAGAAATTATCTGATCTTTACAAATTTATAAAAAGAAGAATTAAAGAAAATATACGACATCAGAGATACAAAACTATCGAAGTAGAACTAGAAAAAAGAGCATCAATCAAAAGGGCTCACAAAAAACTAAATCAAAATAAAACGTGGATTTCAGCTCTAAAGGAAGATGGCGTACCAGTCTCAAACAGAAAAAACCTATTGAAAACAGCTTCGCAATTTTACGCAAATCTATATAAAAATAATGAAGTCGAATCATCCACTCAATACATATCGACCTCAAGTGAAGTTGCTCTACCATTCTTACAAAATGAAATTCGAAATTGCATTAAAAATACAAGGTCCTCGAAGAGCCCTGGGAGTGACTCTATATCTAACAATGTTTTAAAAGCTGCTATAGAACCTATAACGCCTATACTAACTGACATTTTTAATCAAATTTTGACCACAGAAACGATACCTTCAGATTGGGAAACAGCAATTATCACACTTCTCTACAAGAAAGGAGATGCATCTGACATCGGAAACTACAGACCAATAAGCTTACTTCAATCTGTTTATAAAATTTTCACAAATCTAATTCATAAAAGGATAACAAAAACTTTGGAAGAAAACCAACCCAAAGAGCAAGCTGGCTTCAGAGCAAGATTCTCCACCATATACCATATATTTACCCTAACCCAACTCATAGAAAGATACTCTGAACATAAAAAGATACTCTATGTAGCGTTCATTGACTACTCGAAAGCATTCGACTCTATCTCTCATGAAGCTCTCTGGATATCACTTGTCAATCAAGGAGTGCCACAGAAATACCTACGCATTCTACAAGAGATATATAAGAAAAGCAAAGCAGTAGTCAAACTGGAACAAGAAGGAGAGCCCTTTAATGTAAGAAAGGGAGTAAGACAAGGCGATCCTGTCTCTCCTAGTCTGTTCAATGCTACACTGGAACATATATTTAGACAACTTAACTGGGAAACTTCAGGTATAAAAATAAATGGTGAATACTTGAGTCATCTACGCTTTGCCGATGATATAGTTATAGTGAGTGAAAATATAACAGAACTACAGGCTATGCTAACTGATCTTGACATGGAAAGCCGAAAATGCGGTCTACATATGAACACCGACAAGACACGCCTGATGACGAATGGAGAACCAGTTGAAGTTCAGGTTCAGTGTGTAACACTCAAATACGTTGATAGCTATATATACCTTGGTCAAAGCTTATGTTTCAACGACTTGACTTCAAGAGAAATTGATAAAAGGATTAAAAAGACATGGCAGAAATACTGGTCACTTAAAGAAGTATTCAAATCTAAAATACCTATACGATTAAAAAAGAAAGCAATGGACACAGTTATTTTACCAACTCTACTATATGGCTGTCAAAGCTGGGCTTTAACTAGAGAGGTAACCAATAAGATTGCAACTTTCCAGAGAGCTTTAGAAAGAAACATGCTTAATCTTAGGTTATCAGACAGAAAGAAAAACCATGACATAAGGAAAATTAGCAAAGTTATTGACGCCGTCGAGCTGGTCTGCAAATTAAAGTGGAGATGGGCAGGTCATGTCGCTAGGGCGACAGACGGGCGCTGGAGCGAACGGATCCTTCACTGGTATCCGCGCGACGAGGTGCGCCCGCGCGGCCGGCCGCGGCAGCGGTGGCGCGACGACGTCGTGGCGACCGCCGGACTGACCTGGACGAGGCTGGCGCAGTGCCGACAATCGTGGAAAGACATGGAGGAGGCCTACACCCGCAACTGGGTACCCCAACAGCAATAAATTTTCGTACAATAAATTGACTTATTTTAATGATTATTATTATTGTAAATTGACATAAAATAATATTCTTTGACAAACGACATAAATTATAGATTATTGACATTGTATCCTTATATTATATTACTATTTACTAAATTAAAAATTATATCCATTAATTTATTTAATCTTAATTGTAAAATTCATCAAAAACTTATATATTTTTTTTAACGTATTGATCTGTTATTTTTTTTAATGTAATTATCTGTGTTGGGAAATAAAGGCTTTATTATTATTATTATTATGCTCTTTTACCTAGTTTTGGTTAACTGTTTCAAATGTATGTTTTGAGTTATCTTAATGCACACCTGAGCAATATTATTGAGCTTTAAAACTATTTTAGTACGAAGCAACTTTGCCATAAATACTCCGGCTTACAACACTCCAGTTAACACTTATTCCTTATTTCGGTCATGCAATTTAAATTTAATAACCTACTTCTAACGTAAATGTTCTACTTATTCACACACTAATAAATAGTTGAGTAAAAACTAATCAAATATCGATTAAGTTTGTCCGCCGAGGTAGCGCGGCGCGTCGAGCACCTGCCGACATTGTGATTGTGAGACGAGCTGAAATAATGTTTCCTCACCAAATATTGGAAAGCGAACGTTGCCTTACAATGCAGTTCCAACTATATTTCAACGCTTTATTTTTTAGTTACACGCACTGCTAACTGGAAAACTTTGACACTAGAATTTCGGAGAATTCACAACTGTTCATAGCTTTTTTAGTCTAATTAAAATACTCCATTTTTTGTTGAAATATTTCAATGAGAGATTTTAAATTATACACCATTTTTTCATTTCCAGTTTATGTGAAAATCTACTTTACCTAGGAAAAAACTAAATTCGATAAAACAAAATTAATTTACAACTTAATCAAAAAGTATTATTACATTCACTTTGTTTATTAATCAAATCCGATATCAGAAAGTTTTGTATTAAACAACTAAAATCTATCCTGTAACTTTCTAAAACAATGTTGTCTAAAAACAATATTTTTCTTGAGCTTATCAAAGTAAGCTGAAAAACCACTGCGGTAAGCTTTACTTTATCCAATGTTGGATTTACGAGCCACGTATTCGGTCTTCCATTCGCCTGAGCATGACATGTTAAGTACAATATCGTGTTACACTCAAATTAAATCTGCGACGAGATCGTGGACTGAGGGTCATCTATTTTTAGCCTTTAAGCAATTAAAATGAACGAAACACCTTTAAATCACCAACAAAATATATAAGGCCTGGTTTTTTTTATTATTCAGATAAAATCTATCTGACAGAAAATCAGTATCACCGATGAAGAGTCAATAATTTTCGTTTTGTTGAATTATTAATTGCTAAATATAGTAATACACATACTGAAACAGGTATTGAGTCCTTTTCTTATCAGTTAATTAGTTAACAAGAACATTTTAAATAATTAAATGCACAAAAAAAGTGGATTTAATAAGTTTTTTTTTTTGCTTATTTAATATTACGTTATTAATCTGAATACGAGAATTATTTTAAGAATTGTTCATTTTGCTACAAACTTTATTTTTGTACTTTATCAACGACCCGTTCAATTAAAAATGTAATAAAGGCGCGACGCTCCAATGAGTTTTTATACCTTCTGAAGTTACGGTATTTCATGAAGATCGATCGGCAATTGAACGCGGAATGTCTATCTGTAATTCCCGCGACGCAAGAGCAGACCGACTTTGAAAAACGAATCATAGAATGAAATTCATGCCCTTAAAGGAATTGCATTTTCTTTCACTGCGCGGTTGGAGTATCGATATCTGAATCAGCAGTAAGAACTAATCAAAGTAAAATTGAGTCTCCTTGCATGGAGTGGAGAAATAACTGGAAAGATGCGTTTATTTTACCCGAGAAATATGTTGTTTGCTTATACTGGAAGCCTTGTTTAGCAGGCAGTTTGAGAATTTGATGTGTGGTTAGGTTTGATACACATGAACACAATTCGCAAATATTAGTTCAACTTTCTATCTTTATCATACTAAATGAAGTCGGAAAGTGTATACTATAGAAGGAATTTTTAAAGACAGTTTAATTCTAAATCAAACGAACCTCCTACATTGATCCGGGTTTATTTTTAAATTCTAAGACCCTCTGTCTATCAAAACAAATTGAAGGATTTGTTTACTATGTTCTTAACATTTCTCTTAGATAAATCCCGCAGTATTTCTAACTCTTCTATTAGATACGTTTAAATGGAATACACTAGACTTTCATAAAAGGTTATTTGACGATATTACTCTGAAGTATCTGGTGCGGTATGTGAAAACTTTGTAATAAGAGGGTTCTGTTGGGTACAGACCCTTAACAAGGTGGGTACGTACCAATTGAGATTATTCAGCACAGCAGAAAGTTAAGGCTGAGATAATTCTAGAATATATTTCTAAGCTATTTTAACTTCCTAATAATTCTAATTAAACTTAACATTTTAAAAACATTTTTAAAGACAATCGTTTATTAGGTACCTATCATAATTCTACCCAATCGAGTAGTTAAATCGAGTGTAAAATATAGAGTTACTGGAAAATTACACAATTTGACTCAATTCCATACATTGTAGACATATTACTTGGTACGCTTCAAATAAAAATTTGTATTAAATTTTTCACATAAAATTCTTAACAACGCAGCCTTTGAACATGCTTTACAAAGAGTTGACACTAACGAGGAGTAAGTAGTCTTGTAATGTAATATCTATTCACAAAGCTATAAGACACAAAGGTTATTGTATACATTAGGTATAGAAAAAAATGGTATCACAAATAAGTAAAATTTTAGTTTGCGTGACTAGTAGAAATAATAAAGATAACAGATTTCATAGTAAATTCGCAGGTCAGAATAAATTTATGTCAAAATCACTTTATACTGAAATTATATGTGAGCCCCATAAATTTTCTTACAGATCAACCTTAATTATTTTTACACGATAATAAAATCAATTCAATAATGTTACATTTTATCATTATACTTGTAGAACTCCGCGACTTCGTCTGCGACAAAAGAATTCATGGGAATTTATTAACGCGGTAAAAAAAAGGATTTTTTTACCCCAAGCGGTTAAACTATGTCAAAATGCTTTAGAATCCGTTTTTAATTTCACATGATTCATGATTTCATATTATTAGAAAGGAGTAAGGATAACAACAACAAATTAATTTTAGCCCGGCGATAATGACGTTGGGTCATATCGACCCGAGGCAATTTTGGAAGATATATTTAATTTTATATTAACCCGTAAAATTATGCGAGACAACTGCGAAACAGACGGCGCTGATGTCGAAAATCGTTTCTTACTATACTCTATGTAGACGCGTCTTAGTCTACCCGTGACTACGGTATTTGTAAAAATGCCAAAACGTCGGAAAATCAAACAGAAACTCATAAATGTTAAACGTTTAAAAAATCAATAAACGCGTAACAATCCGTTTAAATCATATTTATTTCAAGTAATGATAGTGATCGCATAAATCTGAGAAGTTTCACGATAAATTTTATTTTTGCGTCAGTTGCAACGCTCAAACGTTAGTGTAGCTGCCCCCCAAGTCAAGTGGCAAGCGATATTGGCGTTAGTGAGTAAATAGAATAAAAATGTATGAAACTGTCAAATTGCAAGCTTGACAAAAATGACAGTTTCATACATATTTTTTATCATATCACTTGCCACTTGACTTGGGGGCTTGGTGATACGGCCCTCTACCTGCTTCATTGGAATGCCTCGGGTTGATCGATAAAAAAATGTTTAATGTCTTGAATTCATTGTAGTAATTTTTATTTAAACTCAGCAAAACCCTTTCTAATAATCAGCTTTTACAATTCTGGTGTATTGCTTAATTTCTTTAAAAATATCTATAAAATGCGGGACAATATAACTAAACGTCATTGTTATTGTTTTCACGTAATATTACAAACACTGAGTTCTAATCATATAAATGATTTACACATTTGACAATCAAACTTCAAAGATAAAATTTAATTGGGTTTTTAGACATATGTCAAAATAAAATCAAAATCAAAAGGACTAAGGAGTATTGATTTAAATTTATTGAAAATCACCCCCAAAATGACATTCTACCTCATTTTTACCATTTTAGGTGATGATTTAATCGAAATTAAGAATCACGTCTTTCATCAATGCTGTTAAAGAATGTTTATACAAATTTGAAGTAGATTGGACCGAGGAATTACGTTGTCGCCTAAAAACTTTGTCCCCCTTTTTCATCCCCTTAGGGAGGGAATTTTGGAAAATTCGTTCTTATCGGATGTCTACGTCATACAAGAAACACACGCTCCAAGTTTCAGGTCTTTACGATCAGCGGTTTAGGCTGTGTGTTGATCCATAATTCATCAGGACAAAGGATTTTATATATTATATAGATTAAATGGCAAGGGCAGTGTAATCGATTATACAGTGAAACCGCAACAAACGATTAATCATATTCAGGTGTCGGGGTGTCGCAGAGATATGTATAAAACGTTTGTGATGATGTTTGTCATAAAATATATCGATGTATATAAAAAAGGATATACCTATATCTTTAAGAAATTACATTTAAGTAAAGCAAACTGTTTCATACGTCGTTGCGAGTAGGTTATATGTATAAAGGGGAAATACGCCTGGACAAGAGCTGGAACGGAAGGTACACTACCTTGAACAAACCCATCCGTCCACACTCACAGCGATTGATTACGAACTGCTTGAGAACGTGAACTCTGCGACCTTTGAAACCCACCAAATTATCGGTCCTCAAATATATACCGATGGCAGCAAAATAGAGGGAAAAGTAGGAGCTGCACTGACCTGGTGGGTGGAGGGAAAAGAATGCCATCACGAGACCTTCAAGCTAGACTCTTCCTGCACCGTCTTCCAATCGGAACTATTCGCACTCCATAAGGCCGCTCGAATGGCGAGATCCTCACCATCACCAGTGGTAAACATCATGAGCGACTCAAAATCGTCACTGGATATCCTGAGCAATCCTCGCACAGACCATCCTCTGACGAAGGAGCTTAAGGAAGATATCAGAAGAATCAGAGCAGAAGGTAGAGACATTAGGTTCTTTTGGCTGAGAGCGCACGTAGGAACAAAAGGCAACGAAAGAGCTGACGAACTTGCAAAACAAGCAGCCCTAAGCCAGGATAAAGAACCAGAATATGATAAAACCCCCATATCATTCGTCAAGAAAAAGATCAGAGAGGAATCTGTACGCATATGGCAAAGCAGGTACGAAACCTCCAGCACGGGCTCCGTCACTAAGAAATTTCTTCCGGATGTTGACAAGGCGTACCGAATAGTAAGAAACACAAAGTTGACACCCGCACACGTGCAAGCCTTGACGGGACATGGAGGAATAGGGGAATATTTACATCGATTCCATCTGATAGACAGTCCAGCATGTGAATGTGACCCCGACAAAATCGAGTCAGTCTGGCATATTATCCTGGATTGCCCGCGTTACCAGACAACTAGGCTAGATCTAGAGCACGAGATCGACACGACGTTGACAGAAGAACAGTTGCACAAGGTTTTTGCGGACAATTACAAACGCCCTTTGCTTCTAGAATTTATCGAGAAAGCCTTCCGCTCTGCAGCAAAAAGACACAGTTCAAACACCACAACTCACAGTACACAAAATCAGACACAGATCATGCACCCCAGACCACTCCATAATATTGTCCATCCCCGTACATCAGAAGAACAACTACTGATGTACGCAGAAGCTGGCGAACCTGGAATCAGGGTTCGCGGTGTCGCTTTATTCATGGACGACAATTCAGAGCGATTAGGAATAAGCTTCTGCAACGTAAGGGCCCGATTTGTAGACATCTCACCAGGTCTAGCGCTCCTCCTGAATGGCAGCAACTTTAGAGCATGCATGAGACGAAGGGTTTACGACGCGTTATCCACAAGAGAAATCAATAGCAGGCGATGCCGTTTGATCCAAACTAGGAACAAAACGATCGTTCTATTTGAGTGGAACGAAGAAGTAACGCCCTTTACTCAAGCATCGCAAGTTTTAGCCAAATTTGGAGAAGCAACAGAAGGCAACCCTAAGAAAATTAGTGTGGACGCTATGTCTGTCACCTACGAAAAGGGTACGGTCGCCGATCGAAATGGATGCATAAAAGCCTCAGAAAAACACGAGGTGATTGTCTATGAAGACAGAGGTGAAAACCTTAACTTCCTCAGGCAACGAGTTAATCCAACGACGACTCCCACCCAGCCCCAGGATGCTTGGGGACACCCAGTAGTTAGTACATCACTAAGTGGTGCCGAACGCCTCCAGCAGAAAACGGCCGCAGAACAAGCTGCCACAAGACAGGGAGAAGCTGGCAACAAAACAAGCGTTGCAACCTCCATCCTTAGCGCAATAGGAGCCGCGGCCCGGAGCATTCCTAAATTCGCAATGAAAAGATTACACAACATAAAAGCGGGAAAACGACTTATCGAAACCAGATCTTTTGCAGAAAAAAGCCTGCCAGCAAACCGCTCTAAGCGAACAAGAGCTGACAAAGGCCAAGTAAAACCACCCAACCTAAAAGAGGCCAAAGAACCAAGGGATCACTTAGAAAATGCCTTCCAAGAGTTTTTTGCCATAACAAAAGCCACTATAGCAGTAAACACCTTAAACTGCGAAAACATTATCAAAACATTCCATCAAGGAAATGAAAGGTTTTTGACGGCGATCCTCGAAGAAGCAGAAGCTGCCATATACGATAACAACACCTCAACAGTATTACGGGGAGGTAACGTTAAAGGCCATATGGCAGCATATTGTGCAACCAAGGGTTTCGTGGCTCTCAACAAAGCCTTAACAAGCGACGAATCAGTCAAATTCCAGGCTCCACCCAATGACCCCATCGTAGTAACAGCGCGATGTACAGAAATAATGCTCGATGACCGAATCCTCGAAATGGCAAAAACCATCTCAGAGACAACGTCATACAAAACTCCGAGCATACAGTGGGTCAACGGTGTTCCAGGCTGTGGAAAAACGTCATGGGTTGTCAGCAATTTTCATGCCAAAAGTGACATTATAGTCACTACTACAACTGAGGCAGCAAAAGATCTTAGGGAAAGGTTAGCCAACCGAATAGGAGCAGATGCTAAAACTAGAGTACGCACGCTGGCATCCATCTTAGTGAACGGCTTCAGGAAGCCTAGCAAACGTCTCATCGTAGACGAGGCCCTGATGAACCACTTTGGTGCTTTAGTTATGGCTGCACGTCTCGCAGAAGCGGACGAAGTCCTCCTGATTGGCGACACTAACCAACTACCTTACATCGATCGAGAGAACCTTTTCCCGCTCAAGTATAACAGACCAACCCTCGTGACCAACATCGGCCAAGAACTGCTATGTACGCATAGAAACCCAATGGATGTAGCGTACGCCCTAAGTGAGGTATACAGCGGCGTATACTCATCCCAAAGAGTCGTACACTCCCTCAAACTTCGGCACTTCTCAGGAGCGCAAATACCAACAACCATGCCCAACACCCTATTCCTGGTACACACCCAGGCAGAAAAAGAAACTCTGTCGAACAGGGGATACGGGACGGGTACAGGTTCGCGCCTTCTAACAATACACGAAGCTCAGGGATTAAGTAGCGACTCAGTTGTCATCATGCGTACTACAGTTGAAAAACAGCAACTGCACGACAGCGTCCCACACGCCGTCGTCGCAGTGTCGCGTCACGCCCGCGACTGTGTGTACTACACAGACAACAGTGATGACGCGATCAGCAGATTCATTCGGCGAGCAACGGCTGCAACTACCACAAAAATCATAGACTACAACTTAAAGATGGCTATGAAAAATAGGGATAAATTCGTGGTTGAGACACTCATAAACGCAAACGGCACAGACAGTGTATATGTATAAGTAACATTGTATTTAAATTGTATATATAAAAATTAATTAACTTTATTTTATTCAATTAACTTTAAGTAGCTATAACAAAAAACTAATATTATTTATATAAGCGGAGATAATTTAAATTGTAATAATAATAAGAAAAATAGTAATTGTAAAAAAAGACACGGACCTCGAGTCTGTGGAGACTGTATTTTTATAATAATAAAAAAAAAAAAAAAAAAAAAAGGGGAAATACAATTACTCCCGCGATATTAGAAGTGTATGGTTTCATCAACAACTTAATTAATTAAACTCTAATCATATAAACAACTTTACTACTACTATATACCTACAATAAAAATTACAATAATAATCATAATCAGAGCCAACACCAAATCTTTGTTAGAAATAATAATAAGCAACGTTAGACCTATAAAAACAGACTACTAAAATGTCAAAATCGCTCAGTTCTACGGCGGATATTTCGCAACATAATTCGATAGACAATTTACATAATGCAATACATTCCTTTGTTCTAAAATTATTTTCTACAAACAAAAAAGAACCACTATGCATTTTATTAGGACGACAGAAACTAAATATTAAATTATAGTTAATTAAATTAATGCTTGCTTTGTAGTAGGGGAGCCCAAGCGGGGATTTCGTGATTTACTAAAGCGCGACAGATTAATATACAGGAGGATACCTTGTACCCGGTTATGTACTCCCAACAATTATGAGCCCCATATATAAGGCCGCCCGTCAAGGATAAAGGATCAGATAAGTAAAAAAAAATTGATCATCTGAAATTCTCGAGCGCGTCAGAATAAGGTAGGGCGAGTTAGTTTCATGTTAAAACGTGTATATTCCACTAATCTGACAATTTGAGGGTGGCGTAAAGAAAGGGGAGGGCTACAAAGTTGTAAAAAAAAACGTCATCTCTATCGTCTATTTTGAAGGGAAAAATTCAAGAATTAAGAAAAATATATAATCTGACGATTTCCACAAGCCGAAGTAAAAAAAAATCATTAATAAAGTTTATTTCGTGCAGCTACGTGATGCCTATATTTCCCTCTCTGCGTTTCTATCCCTCTCTCACTCTCTCTCTCTCTATCTTTTATTCTCTCACTCCGTCCCCAATCTGGTTTCTGTTGCCATGACAGCTGATCGCACAGCTCGTTCGTGGCATGGTGTTGTTTACAACGTATTTCCAACTTTTTTACGCATTTTATGATTTTAATCATAATCATAATCATAATGTAAGTTATGTGAATGAATCTTTATAAATATTCACTATGAGTGATATTAATGTAAAGTGTGTATTTTGTGGTGAATCTACGTTGCAAAAAACAATTAAATTTACAATAGAAACATTACAAAAGTGTATAAACATTTTAGAATATCGTCGTAGAAAACCGGTTCTCCGAAAATCCCGAACAACATACGAAAATCTAGATCTTTCCATAGATTTTTCATTAAATGAAGTGTATCACGCACAGTGCTACAAATTATTTACAGCAATAAAAATACCGCGAGACTTTCAATATTCTGAGAATAGATCAGAATCGTATACTCCAGTTTCTGGAGAATGCTCCGAGTCACATGTTCCTGTTGCTGGAGAGTGTTCTGAGTCTCAAGTTCCTGTTGATTCCACGTCTGCTGAGGCTGTTGGTACATCGGCAGACGAGTAAGTGCTAATATTACTTTACATAGTAAATATTCCAAAAAAAATATTTTTATTAAATTAATTTGTTAGTTAAATTTTTAGACAAAAATCATTACTTTAAGAAAACAACATTAGTTATGTCTTGCATCAACAAAACTATTAATACTGTTATAAGTTATGAATTAATCTATTTTTTTTACCAATCTTTCAATTTCATGTTATTCGAGCCAGAGGAGGAAGATGATTCTACCGATTAAGATGGTGATTAAAAAAAATTGGATTGTTTTTAATTATTTTCTTGTAAATACAAGTTTTCTACTTGAAAAAAAACATATACTTTTTTAATACAGTTGCTCAAAAAGTGGCGTATTGCAGGGACGTATAGCGTTCGGGATGAGGGCTATTACACACGCGTGCTTTTTTTTTACCTTTCCCGCACTCGTGCGTTCTCTTTCCCAACTGTCAAAATAATGTCTATTAAAAAGAAAAAATTACCAACCATGAAGTCTTTACTAAAAAAAAAAACAAAGAAGTTTTTATGATTCATGTTAATACTTACGTAGCGTAGGTAAATTTCTAAAAAAAGCTACTAGTTTGTTTCGATATCAGATTTAATGATTTGATTGAAGTAGTGTGGTTGGTTTCATTTTATTTTATCTCATTAAATTTCATTTTCATTTCATATCAATAAAAAAAATCTACTGAAGACTTGGCTGTATGGGCATAGTAACCTTTGCCTACCAAATGGGTGAAGAAAACATGGCGCTATTTTCAAAATGAGTTATTTCGACATTTACGATCCTAATTTTATATTTTATTAAATTGCGTTATTTTTTCGCAACTGTATTAAAAATAGTCGTTCAGTACACGTGCGGAACCGTCATTGCAACTCGTCCCGCCTGTCAACCCTCGCCTTCGGCTGTGCCTCGGCTCGGGTAGACATTTGTCGGGACTCGTTGTAATGACAGCCTTTCCACACTTGTATTGAAATATACTATTTTATTTGCATGCTATTTCCTGAGCTTTTCACTTACTTAAGATCAATGACAAAAAAAAAATTTTTTTTTTCTAAATGTCAGTTTAGGCGAATCCCTTCAAATAATCGTCAGATTATGAGACAGCATGTCTAGGGCTTAAAGATCAACCATATATATCTTAATCTGACGCGCTTGAGTATTTCAATATGACGATTTTTTTTTGCGCATTCTAATAATGGCCGCGAGCTTGCGTCACATCCAAATCGTCATATACGAGCTTTTTTTAGGTTCACTTAACATCCCCTTCGAAAATCTGACGCGCTCGATTAAATTTTTATTTTTTTAATTTTCAACCCTTACGTACGACCACCCCCATCATCAAAACAATCAGATTAATATACGTAAATTTTTAAAAATACGTAGGACATGGATGATATCAATATCTGACGCGCTCGAGTATGTCCATGCAACAGTTTTTTTTTACATCTTTAAAAATCTATAGCCGTTTCCCTCACCGATAAAAACTTATATATTATATGACTTTTTTTTCTTTTTATTAACTAAGCTTTGGAGTCCAATACGTCTCTGTGACGCTCGAGTAAATCCCGATTTAGCATCGTGGGCTCCCCTACTATTGAAAGCGAGGTACATAGGCCAGGAGGTAGGAGGTAACATTACTCCGAGAAAATATTTATTAACCATACATAATTAATGATATTTAACTCTATATTCCTACAAAGTATTACATATACAAAACTTATAGTGTGTTGTTATTTTTTTAATTCTATTGTGATATTTTAAGGTTTCACCATGTATCAGAAATCTTTACCCTAAAATGCTAGAAATTGTTAAAACGCCTCAAAATCGACAGATCAATATGCATTATATTCATACTAAAATATGCATCAATTAGGTATATACTGTTTTTTTTTTCAATTTCACGAATTTTTTTACAAAAATAATTACCAAATGACGCCTTATATAACAAAGATTGTGGGAGTTTTATGAAAACGAAAAAAAAATTGTTATACAATTTATACAATTGACTCCAAAACTGCATAATTTTGAATGTTGATGAATGATGGAAATCAATGAAATTCCCTAAGGAACCACCTTAATGCAGGCTGTAAATAAATATATACCCCTGCTAATTCTAGATTGTAAATATATACCCCTGCTGATACTAGGTAAGGCTGTAGCGCGGAACGTTTCCTAGTATAGAACAACAAGCTTACCGCTGAGCTTCGACTAATTGTGTTAGCCCGACCCCTAGTGGTTCACAGTTCTAGCAATAACGAGATATACATTTCACAACTATTTTCATTTGAAAATTTATGTACATTTAAATTAAGGATAAAGAAAAGTTAAGATACTTGCTACTTCAGACCTGTGGTATGTAAAATTTTAAAGAGATGTTATCGCACAAAAACCTCTAGAATACTTTTTTTATCGAGTAGCTTTTTAGTGCTTTTACCGTCAGTGATGTGTGTTTGTAATTGGCTGCGATAAACACAAAATACATTTACTTATTTGCATATAATTTACATATAGTTTTGAAATCGCGATACGTATATAATAAATACTTTCGGAAAATGAAGCAATCGAAAGTCTGATGTAGAAAGCTTATCTATGCCCTGCTGAAATTTGAATAAAGTTTAATAATACGACCATTAGTATAAACACATGAGTAAAGAAACTGAACAGAGACAAAGCTTCTAAAGAGCTAGCAAAATTTATACCTATTTTGGTAGGGTTGGCACAATTGAATAAATTAAAAATATAAATGTACTTTTTTTTCAATTTTTTTATTAAAATAGGTTTTTTTTTACAAATTACATACTTACTCTAAATATTTTTTTTTTATTACTTTTGGTTTTTAATAATTTGTTGTGTCTTTTAATCGAATGATAAATTCTAAATCTAATATAAAGTTTTTTCAAATAAACCAATGGGAAACACTCACATGGCATATGAAATGTACAATCTTGCAAACGTGCTAATATGTCATTACCAATATTAACATTTTTAATATGAAGATCAAAATATTCGCGAAATTTTTGCTCAAGCAATTCATATGGATATATGAATGGATAATGGATAGTTAAAATAAGAAATATTTTTAGTCTTTCTATTATTATTCATGCACACAGTACAATGTACAACCATATTTACAAAACTTTTTAAATACTAAAACAAAAGTATTACTACGTATTATGTGAGAAACTCGAAAACAAAAACAAAACACGCACAACGTTCGAGCGTCGCGTCACGCCTGCACGCCCTGAGATTGACCACTGGCTGATCTAGTTTGAAGCGGTTTCGGCTCATACGTGACAAGCGGCCAGTGGTCACGCACACACACGCGTTGCACTTGTAGTGATGTACCTGTCACAGCGCATTCGTATGTAGCTTTGTCTCTGTTCAGTTTCTTTACTCATGTGTTATAAACTCAAAATATTAATAACATGATTTTTTACTAATTCGAGAATATTAAAAATTTAAGTTAACAAGTTAATATTATGCTGAGTGATATATAAAAATTCAATTAAATTTACTGAATAACTTATGCTAATTAAATTAACTATCGCCATGGACTGGCTGCAATAATTACTACAATTTACATTACTGAACAGCGTAGTGCTATGCCGAGCAAAATAATATTTATGTTTTTTGTTTTCTTAGAGTAATATGTCACATACAGTTATTTTTACTATGAGCCAACAAATTATTCTGCACAATAAAATGTATCTGCATTTTTTTAACTTTTCATCAACATATCTTAACTACTAAAATCATTGAGGTACCTACTAGTTATTTGATATAGGACACTATAACCCGTGATAAACTAAATGTACCAGTATGTTTTAACATTTGTATACTTTTGTATCAAACGCATAATAATTTAAAGCTGTCGTCGACAGGCGAAGTTGCTTGAGAGCTTTAGGGTAAACTTCTACAGCAACACGCTCTGAAATCTAATAACAAGCACCAAGTTGGACGCTAAAATCAATTTCCTAACTACAATTATTTTACCCACGAGCGAACTGTGGAAGGAAGCTAGGGAAAAATTGAAATTAATTGACCTGATGTTTAAGTTAACTGTGGTTAAGCCGTCGTGCACAAAGATGATATCACATACATATTCTCTAAAATATAAACCTACCAGTGGCCGCCCGCGACTCCGTTCGCGTGAAAGTCGGTTTCCCGTGGGAATGAGAACTTTTCCCTCGGTAAAAGTACCCTATGTGTTATTCTGATGTTTAACCTATATTACTGCAAAGTTTCATCCAAATTCGTCCAATAGTTTTTACGTGAAAGAGTAACAAACATCCATACATCCTCACATCTTCACATCCTCACGTACTCACAAACTTTCACATTTATAATATTAGTAGGATTAATTTACGTAGGTATCAAATAATCTTAGTTTTACACATGGGTGGCTGTATTTACAAATTGTTTATTTTAATTAAACACAATATTTATTAACAAAATCAAAAATTTTTATTCATCATAGATACGTAACATATACTTAAAAACGACTTTACCTAACCGTGGACCGAGAGAAAAATGCCGGCGGAAAAAACTCCCAGCACTCTTTTCGGAAATTATACAATTCTTCTCGAAACAATAACTCAAATGTATGTGACTTAGTCAAAAAAAGTTATGAAAAATAGTAAATAAATTGCAATTTACACGCGTTGGCTTATTTTTCTCTTGTTTTGTCTACTTAGATCCATGTCAAAGGTTATCCTACTTTAATTGCTTTCTTCCTATACAAAAAATACTAGCAGTCTTAGGGTTTGTTTATCCGTAAATAATAAGAGTAAGAAGGGGAAAAGTTAGAATGATGTGAAAACTTTCACTCGCTGTTTACCAAAGCAATGTTACTAAGACAAGAAAGAAACATCTAACGTACGAGGTACTGACATCGACCTTACAATCGGTTTGGAAATCTTTACAAAACTAAGGTAAAATGTAGTTTAGAGTTTCCATCTTCTAAAAGGAGCAAACAAGTACAAGCTACCTATTCGTTTTTTTGCCCGTGTAGTTGTTTCGCTTTTTTCTCATATGGTTTGTAGTTTTCCTGCAATATTTACATAAAAAAATATCAACCCTTGTTATTCTTTATCTTTCGCAAAAACAACGCCTTTTATCTAAAAATATCTACAAATGTGTATGTCGTTTATAAGGAAACTGTGAAAAAACTCTATTTTTCTCTTTATTACATTAAGACCAGCGAAACTTATTTTATTTTGATCTTATCATTTCTGGAGTGGTAGAGTCTAGCTGTAGGCTCCGTTTTCAGCAATTTTAAATAAGAATTAAAAAAAAAACCATCTTCTGAGATGTATTTTTTGGAAAGAAGGTAAATTCTCATAAAGAAAAAAGCGGATTTGTAGAAGAAGTTCAAAGAAAACTCATATATTATTTTTGTGCTCTAATATTTTTCATAGAAACATATTATTTAAAAAAACCGGCCTAGAGCGAGTCGGACTCGCGCACCTGTTTATTAAGATCGAGTAAAAATTGCTTAACAATTACGTTTGTTGTATGAGACCCCCCTTTAATATTTACTTTATTGTTATTTAATTATTTATTTTGAAAGATAATATACAAGTAAATATTCTGTGAATATTTGAAGCGTCTACCCGTTACCGTTTTTAATATTGAGCAAAAAAATACGAAAATCACGTTTATTGTATGGGAACCCCGCATAATATATATATTTTTTTATTTTTAGTATTTGTTCTTATACATCATTTGTGAAAATTTCAGCTTTCTAGCTATCACAGTTTATGAGATACAGCCTGGAGACAGACAGACAGTTTTACCCTTTGGGTACAGAACCTTAAAAATAGAATTTACCTTAGTTACCTCGATTTCACATGTTACTCATAGCATCACTGATAAACTAAACCACGAAATCACGCATTGATTTACACTGTTTAGTCAGTTGGCTACAAAATAAAAAATCTATTTTGGTTAACTCGTAACTCAACATCGCTGCATCAAAACATTTTGATCTAATTTATTAGGTACAAGTTTACATACAATCGTACCTATTGACTTGGAGATTTCCGATGATTCAAAGTTTGAAAATAATAATTTAGACATGTATCCAAACTTAAATAATATTCTATCGTTAACAATAACAATATGTACAAAATTTCGGTACCAACATATTTTAATATCAAATAAGATTTTTTTTGGGAGAAAATAAAAAATCTGAACTGCCTATCGTTGGCCTGCAGTATGGAAGCGCATAAGGGTACTAGTACGTAATTTTCTCTTAGAGATATATCAAAAGGAAAACGTTAAATGCCTAAGTGGAAAGGTTTTTCTATTAACGTACAACTTATGCGAAGCTAGAAGCCGATAGAAGCTTTCGCGTGCCATTGCATTCAACGAATACTATTAATCAGATTGTAGAATTTGCATATATTCCCATACTGCAAGCTATCTGTACATATTATACCGAGAGAATTAGAATAATTTTGGTACGCCAGGCGTAAATAAAAATTAATTAATTAATAGAAGACGCACACATACGAGTACATTAGGAAGATTCAAAAAAGTTCCCGTCATCAAAAATTGCACAATTTTTGCCTAAACTTCATTCACGATTGAGAAACGCATTTTATCTTTGAAACCTAGGAAACAAAATTAGAAAGAACATTTACCTATTTATGACTTACCTTACTTGCCAACAAGTGAAATCCCTACTTGTTTTCGAAAGTTGATTGTTCGATTTTCAGTATACCGAACACGGTGCATCGATAATTCAGTTGTTCAATCGATGCTTTATTGGTGCGATGTAACGTTTGTTCGAAAAATGTTGCGAAAAAACCCTACAGCGAATGCTCATTAGTTCGATAATTTATTACCTCGATAGTATGTTCTAATGTAACGAACGCGTACTGTCCCTGAAGAATAAAATTTAATAATTAGGTAGTGGTACTTCGCCTAAAAAAAGAGACGACAGTATCCGATTCTATCGGGAATATTATTACGCAAACCGTAATAATATTAAACTGTTTTTTGCACTTTCTTAACATCTATAATGGAAAATAAGCTAATTAAGGATACTAATATTTACGGGAAAAAAACATTATAAGGGTTTATTGAGTAATTAATACAATTGGCCTTCAGCGTTTTCTAGTTAGACACGGAACAATACGGTTTTTTAAATATAAAAAATATTGAATTTATTATAATGTGACCTTTTCAAATTTAGTACGTGTACCTACCCAAAGTAAAATGTTAGGTACCATTAAAAAAATATATTAACAAATCCATAAACTGTTTGTTTTGTATTTATCCACTTTAAACTATACTAGGCAATTATTACTTCCATAGGTAGTAAAGTTGTTACCATAGTTTTAGTTTAAATTCTCAAGCCAATATCTTTAACGACCGTCCCTAAATGATTAATAGACTTAAATAGTTCAGTGGTTACAACAACTTAGTTAGTTTTAGATCATAGCTTATACCTAAACCTCATATAAAGCCCTGAAACCTCAGATTTCAAACTAAGGCGTGTTTTGCTGCTGATAGAGTCTATTTTATTAACTCAAGTGATATCAACCCTAAACTAAGTTTATAATATGTTACGAGACAAAGTATCCGAAAGTCCAAACCCTTAACGTCACGCATAAGCAGCTCATGTCAACAAGTCAACTAATGTATCGGAAATATATTGAAGGCTTACACAACGTTACCTTACGGTAATATATGAGCATCGGGAACAAATATAACCTTTTTGAACAGTGGTATATTTATGATAAGAATTTTTTGTACATTATTAAATCAAATGGAAAATATAACGATTAATACGTATTTAAAGTAATAAACACTTTAAAAAATCCTATGCCAACTTACTCACCTATGCTTAACTTTTAAAAGTAATTAAAAGTTTTAGACTAAAAGTTTTCGTCAACAAACGGAGACACCCTTCAACTTTATGTTGAGGTATAGATTCAGATATAACACTTTTCTGAATGGGTAAACAACGTAATATTTTATTTCTTCTGACACTTGTTGTGTAGGCCAATTTGTGTTTGTCACATAACATGCATCCCTTTATAAAAAACAGGATAACGCAAAAATTTCGCGACTCAAAATTAATCTATCTCAAAGTTTATTTATCTAATTTATTCAATGATACAAAGACATGTTTTTGGCATTATCGAAAAAACCGAAATAGGTTTTTTTCTAAAACTCGCGAAAAGTGATTATACAGAGGCTTCTACTGCGACTTTACTGTCAATATATAACATATCGCTATATTAATAGTAAAAACAAGTTCATTACCTTAATCACAAAGAAAAATCCAAAAGTAAAATAGGTACAAACCTACAAAAAGCTGTATTGTATTCAGCGTCCCACCTGTATGTAATATTAATGAACGGAGGCACCCACTAACACTGAACAACATGAATCATGATTCGCTGTGGCATTTAACATTAGTGTGGCTTAATTTTTTTTAAAAATGTATAATGTACAGTGTGGATTAATGAAGTACTGTTTGTAAATTAGTTCATACAATAATTTATCTAAATATTTTTCTTGGATATGGGTAAAACGTAAATCTAACGTTTTCTATTTCAAAGTAAATAAATTCAAACGCAGCTCACTTAGCAAACGTTAAGTTCTTGACACATCTCTACTTTAAAACTATTTAACAATATTCTACACAATTATAGTCGTTCCAATGTTTTCAAATACACTAAAGTTTTAATATCATTTGTCATCGAATATAAGAAAGGACCTTGATTAAATATTTATTTACAAACAAGGCTGCTATCCTGATTTGTGTCAATCTAGTGCAGTAAAGATGTAAATAGGTACTTACGTAAAGTTTGTGACGTCAAAGGTTGGTTTGCAAAACTGGAACATTTTTAGTCTTGCTGAGGACAGCGGGACTGAGAAAAAACGGGACTCAGGGACTTGGGATTAGGTGAAGGTACTGTTTAATTACAATAATGGTTAAGTATAAAAAAAAAGTTTAAAAAATGACAGGAAGTTAAATAACTTAAACTCGTGAATTATAAATTACAATATTAATTTTAAAAAGAAGCCCTTTATTGTGTACTAGTGACCCGCCCACGCTTCGCAATGGTGTAATTTTGCGCGGCTTGTTCACGATACGTTGAATTATGACTAACATAAATTAAGTTTTTCTGAATGTTCTTTACTTACAAATTTAAATCAAAAAATCACCTTTAAGATGGCGAAAAAAAGCTGGTTAAGGAGGAGTTAGCGGACAAACATACAAACAGTCAGAATTAGCGACTTGGATTTATACTATGTAATGAAATAGTCGACATATTAGTCAAGGTATGGAAACAAACGTCAAGTCTGTGAATGATGATTTCAAATTACAGAGTGTTGCGACGTTCGGACTTCCAATTAGGTATTGCAAATTGGGCAACACACTTAATTATTTTTACAACTTCAAATTACCGAGGGGTCCAATCAATGATCGAGACCCTATTTGCTACGCGACTGGGAAAAAACTTTGATTAATGAAAGATTCTAATTAAAAAAAGCAAGTGTCTTATTTATCGATAGGCAACTAGTAATGAATTCACGCCCACTTAGCGTAATTTCGTTCATATATTCATTATTCATAGAAACTATTCTCTGAATAAATACTTTAAATTGGAATGGCGTACCCAGGAAAACCATAACCCATTACATATTTTACTACAGAACCTTAAAATGTAACAAAATATTACGTATTCTAAAATTATTGATTAATTAAACTTTGTATTTCTAGCGATTTTGTTAGGTATTTTGTAGTAAAAAAAAACGAATTATTCATATTAAATAAAAAATCTGAGTAAGGACCGGTTCATAAAATTTACAAAGGCCGAATAAAATGTAGTATGTACTTATTAGTTTATTAAAAATAAGTACTAGGTATTTAAAGGAAAATCTAAAAGCGAAGAAAGAAAAAGAAAGTGAAGGGGGTGGTGATCACTTACCATCACAAATTTACTGTATATCTCCCACGTTTTCTGTATGCCATTCTTGTAATTTGAATTTTTATTAAATCCCTTTACTATAATATATGGCCGTAAATATATTCAAAATATTATCTCAACTAGTTTAGCCCGATTTCAATATATCTGCACGATGATTATTTAAATTAAAAATAACTGAAAAATAAAACAAGCCATAAGCATATATTGCAAATCACAGCTATATCGAGGAAGGTGTGATGTCACAAAACAAATTCTCTTTTCCATCGCAATCCACTGTGTCGGAACACAATTAAAACTTTTAATTAACTCTCCCTAAGTTTTCTAGATAGATAGAGTCAATATAACTTCATCGTTAATAATAGGTTTTTATAGGTAAGTTAGTCAAAAATAAATTTCAGATATGTTCTTAAAGCCGTTATAGTAGTATGTCACAAAAAGTTACATACTAAACGATAAATATTGCAAAATGTTGTCTATTTCGTATAGTAAAAAATAGTTGCACATAAATATATAAAAGCTATGTTAATATTAATTGTTAAAAAGACATTACGAGTATGTAGTAGCCTGAATGATCAACGTGCAACAATTTTCAGAATAAAGTCAGTTAGGAAACCGGGCGATTGTTGCTAGTAGCAACTATATAAAGTCAACCATTAGTAACTGCTTTCCTACGTCAATGCCGTGTTGTGTTTCAAAAAGTAAACAATCTGCAATATAGTAGAGCAAATAACTCACTCAACGGTTATAGATCGGTAGGTACATACACCAACTGAGTTATACCGGGTGTCCAGGAAACAATGGATAAGCTCTGAAGGGCTAATAGTAGAACTAAAGGCAAGCCTAAAAAATAATTGATAAAAAGTATAACCCTTACACTGCTAGAAATATGGCGCTTTAAAAAAAAACTTCATATTTTTTTGACTGTGTTCATATTTTTACTCGTAACGAGGTCAAATCACTTAATAACATCATTATTTCTGTGCTAAAATAATTAATATTAACCGCATCAGTGAATAACTATCAAATAAAATAGCTAACTAAAGTATTTTTCTCAAAAAATAATGTTAAACTTTTGATTTGTGTAAAATTTCTGAAGAAATATTTTTGATGCGCAACTTTGAACAGCTCTGGTGTAAAAAAATTATATGAAAGTAACAGTGACCAAAGATTTCAAAATATTCCTGGTTTAATAACGTTTTTAAAAAGATGTAATATGTCGTTATTGTAATGAAAAAAGATTGAACTAATGGTATTAGTGTGTAAAATGGGATAATTATTTAGTTCTAGCAAAATTATAAAAATACAATAAAACTAAAGAAATATGATTTTCAACTGATATTAATTGCAAAAACATTAGAATAATTGAGAGCAACTGTTCAAATTGTCTGTCCCCATCCTGATGCAGGCCCTACAACTACGAATAAAGGATCTTCAAAAAAATCGCGCGTGTCGTCGATCATTGATTGCAGCGGCCTGAACACGAGCTCGTAGATCTTCTAATGAAGTTACTGGTTGCCGGTAAAACTCTTCCTTAAAATACCCCCAGTAAAAAGTCTAAAGCGTTTAGGTTTAGGCGGCCTACCTACCTGTTAGGGTAGGTTTCGTCAAGTATGCACATAATGCAACAGCAAAGTGTGCTAGACAGCCTTCATTTTGAAGCCAATATGTGTCGCGAAGCTCTTCGGACACGTCTATCAATAAACTGGGTAAGTCATTATGAAGAAAATTTGGATCACTTTCTCCTGTTAAGTTGATTTCTTTGAAGATCCTTTATTCGTAGATGCAGGGTCTGCATCACGATGGGGACAGACAATTTGAACAGTTACTCTAAATTATTCCAATGGGTTTGCAATTCATGTCAATTGAAAATCATATTTCTTTAGTTTTATTGTATTTTTTTAATTTTGCTAGATCTAAATAATTATCCCATTTTACACACTAATACCATTAGTTCATTCTTTTTTCATTACAATAACGACATAGGTATTACATCTTTTTAAAAACGTTATTAAACCAGGAATATTTTGAAATCATTGGTCACTGTTACTTTCATATATTTTTTTACACCAGAGCTGTTCAAAGTTGCGCATCAAAAATATTTCTTCAGAAATTTTACACAAATCAAAAGTTTAACATTATTTTTTGAGAAAAATAGTTTAGTTAGCTATTTTATTTGATAGTTATTCACTGATGCGGTTAATATTAATTATTTTAGCACAGAAATAATGATGTTATTAAGTGATTTGACCTCGTTACGAGTAAAAATATGAACACAGTCAAAAAAATATGAAGTTTTTTTTTAAAGCGCCATATTTCTAGCAGTGTAAGGGTTATACTTTTTATCAATTATTTTTAGGCTTGCCTTTAGTTCTACTATTAGCCCTTCAGAGCTTATCCATTGTTTCCTGGACACCCTGTATATAGTTAAATGTTAGTACCTAGTTTGGTTCGAGTAGTGCTTCCCAATTAGAATAATCCCAAGAGTAATTAACTTATTGCACGAGCTTGTCATAATATATACTCAAGCAAAATAAATGTAGTATTTGGTATTTCGGAAAATTTCCTTAATTACTTAGGTACTAATGTAGAAAACGATATTTGTAAGTCACTGTGTTTTTTTTAAATAACAAATAGCCTGCCATCAGCCTGGACAATAGGTAACGTTGAATTTAAATCGTATTTTTTACAAGAACCTAGACAATTTTTGTAATTTCAATTCGATGTTTTTACAATCGTTGCTATTGGTTTGTTTTTACGAAGGAACTATTTTAAAAATAACTGTTGAGGTAGGTATACATATTAGTTAGGTAGAAACATAGTTAAAGCCGTAACCAGTCTCAGTAAATGTTAAATTCAGATTTAGAACAAGGACACACAATACTAGAATCAATGTGCAATCAAATCAATCTCGCAGACAGTTCGGTAAAACATTTTTTTAACACGTGAATAGATTGCTTGGTATGTAAGCAAATACAGTACGTTTTGACGATCAACGTGACACACTGGTACGAGGTATAACCCGGCTCTATCCGAAAGTTGTACGAATTTGGAAATTATATTTTGATATAGAGCTTGCCTATCGAGTTAGATGTTTATTCCAACTTCGAGCAAAGCGACACATAAAATTTTTAATAGGGTATAGATAAGATTTCCGCGTATTTATTCACCTTTGAATAATATTATACAGGATGGCTCAAAAATAGCCACACGTGAATTTCATATATAGAACACTCTGTGTTGGAAACCTAATCCTGCACACAAATAATATAGGTCAAAGCAGGTATACAGTTACCAAAATTACCCTTTACATCTACATATTATGTTCCAAAGGTTAAAAAGTATGTAACTAATCTGCTAAGTTGTGTTTATGTTTATACTAGCGACCCGCCCACGCTTCGCAATGGTGTAATTTTGGGCGACTTGTTCCCGAAACACAAAATTTTGGTTAACTTAAAATAACTTTTTCTAAATGTTCTTTAATTACAAATTTATGTGAATAAATTCCCTAAAAGATGACCAAAACCGAATTCAAATCCGTTACGTAGTTTAGAAGGAGTTAGCGGACAAACATACAAACAGACATAATTAGCGACTTGGATTTATATTATGTAATGTTAATGATGATGATACAAAAGGTGTTATGCCAGTAACTAATAGTTATGGCTTAAGTCAGGAGCAGAGCGATGTTAATACACTGTATAATAAACTGTTTTATTTGAAGTGGGATGTTAATATAATAAACTGTTGTATAGTTACTCATAGCCAACTGTTTTTTAATTTATTATGCTAAGCATCTTTAGAATGCACATTGTACCTACTTATTCTCAGTAAGGCCATCAACAAGAAAAAGTTTTTTTAATTTTTATCTTTGATTTACTTTTCATCATACCTACGTCAAAAACTTAGGTATGCCGATGCGAATAACTCCTCTGATCCTGAGACCATTTCATTATCTACTTGTATAACTTAATCCAAGTAATATAATATTATATTATATCCTGACCATAGTTTAACACAAAAAATATTGGTTTCAGGCGAACCTTCAACAATAAGATGGGTCGTAACTCCGGCGGCTTAGAGTCCAACGGCGAGATGCGAGTTCTCCTAGTCATCACCGTCATTGTCGGTCTTCTTTTAATGCTGTCTTTATTAATGTGTTACGCCTGTGTGCTTAAGAGGCTGTGTTGTGGGACGGCCCGCGAAAGGAAAAACATGGCGGCCTACGGACGAAGGACTGAGAGCTTCCCGATGGGAGATGTGACGCTCCTGTCGCAGCCTACTGAGAGTGAGCGTGTGTGAGTCTGTGGTGATAGTGTTGGCTTTTGCTTAGCGATATATAATGCGTAACGTTAATGTAAACAAGATTTTAAAGAGTGACGCTCTTGTGTACCTACCTAAATTACTGATACGTAGAAATACCAAAGACCGGTTAGGAATAAGAAATAATATGAATATGAAATAGTATTAAGTATTGTATTGTATTAAGGTACTGTTACTAAATTATGCATGACTGTCATTGTAGGTCTAGCTTTATTATTTATAATGTAATAGATAAGTTACGACAAACTTATTTTTAATACAGTTGCTCAAAAAGTGGCGTATTGCAGGGATGTGGGCTTTTACACACTTGTGCTTTTTTTTACCTTTCCCGCACTCGTGCGTTCTCTTTCCCAACTGTCAAAATAATGTCTATTAAAAAGAAAACTAACCAAACATGAAGTTTTTACTAAAAAAAAACAAAGAAGTTTTTATGATTCATGTTAATACGTAGCGTAGGTATATGTATTTCTAAAAAAAGCTACTGATTTGTTTCGATATCAGATTTAATGATTTGATAGAATTAGTGAGGTTAGGTTTCATTTCATTTTATCTCATTAAATTTCATTTTCATGTCAATAAAAAAATTCTACAGAAGACTTGGCTGTATGGGCATAGTTCCCTTTGCCTACCAGAATGGGTGAAGAAAAAATGGCGCCATTTTCCAGAAATTTTCTTTACAATTTAGTTGTTTGTTGCACAAAATGAGTAATTTCGACATTTTCGATCCAAAATTGTTTGAATCAACTGCCCAAAATGCTTCGGATAGTTTGTCTCAAACAGTAAAAACAATCTAAAACTTCCCCAGTAAGTATAAAAAACTGTACCATTTTCAAGGTATTTGTGAATTATCACTTTTATAATAAATTAATGATTAGTTAGTTGAGTTTATTGTGTTTTTATTATTTTATTAAATTGCTTCATTTTTTCGCAACTGTATTAAAAATAGTCGTTCAATACACGTGCGGAACCGTCATTGCAACGAGTTCCGCCTGTCAACCCTCGACTTCGGCTGTGCCTCGGCTCGGGTAGACATTTGTCGGAACTCGTTGCAATGACAGCCTTTCCACACTTGTAATGAAATATACAATTCCGTATAGGAACAAGTAAAACTTCTATTTAATGTCATGTTTAGTATTGTAAACCTATTTGACAATCACTGTAAAAAGTACTCAAATGGCAAGTTTTTTTTTCTTTTTTTTATAAAACCCTTTTTTGATTTCCGATATCAGCAAACTGAGACCATGAATCTAAAAGGTTTTAAAAACGCAAGCAGTTGCAAAAGTAAAAGTAGAAAGTACTTTATTATTTTTCTTCCTTTAAAACTTCTTCAAAGAGAACAACCACCGATGCTTTCTTTGAGGCATATTGTCAATTTGTTTTATATTGTTTCAGAAAAGCTCGTTAAAATGACAAAAGCTGAAATAATTAACATCGTTTACTTCACAACAATCACACAATGAATAACATTCATTTGACTTCATGGAAACGTTATTTACGAAATATAAAAGAAAAATGTTTAGGCGGAAATACCTATCGGATATCGCTAATTGAGTTTATTTAATCAAGATAAATCTGAAGCAAAATCAATAAATACGAGCCAATTAATTAGCGGGTGTTGAACTTTAAATTAGTCCCTTACTCTAAAGATTATTTAACATGTTAGAGGAAGATTTTAATCACAGTACGCCCCTATTTCCAAAAAATATTGTAATTGGTAATTGTATTCAATTTTATTTTTAAATTTTGAACTAAATTAAGCAAATGGACCGATTATGGCTTTGAAGAAATTTAAACCATTATTTTATTTACTGTTATTAAAACATTGGTTTCGATAATGGAGTGACATAATTAATCTAGAGAACCTACTGCCCCGAATAAATATTAAAATAGATACCTAAGAAACACAAACATTTTGCCACTTTTTTAAATGTAATCTGTGGGGGTGTCGCGTGACTCGAATATCAATCAATACCTTTGAAAGGTACCTATCGGTGTTGGGACTCTTGAACGAAATAGGTTTTCGAGTCCCAATCGCGTAAAATTTCGAATGAAATTGCTGAATACTAAACGCAGCAAAATCATTAAAAGGTATTGATATTCGAGTTAGAGGACGCCCCCACTGCTCTCCATTGGTTAAAGACCTCTATAGTTTCAATATTCCATGTATCTAGTTCGTGTTTCTCATTTACTTTACTTTTTCAATTGAATAAGAATCTGGGAATGGTCACGGACTAAAATGTGAAACTCATTAAAGATGCAATACCGCAGTCTTTATCCCATTACTACCACTAATTTAGACAAAGAGAATATTGTAAACGTCACATAGACCGTATTGCATTTGGGTATTCAATATATCGCATTATTGTTGACCTCACATAGGATACTAAGGTATGTGGACTTCCTTTCCCTATCCCAATGCAGTGTTTATAACCTACTATCCACCATTTTTAGATGTTCTGACTAAAAATTATAATTAGGTAATGTAATCGCAAAAGATAATTATTTAAACGATAAGGATGAATGATAACGGTACTGCTAACAACTGATTGTGATGCTATTTGTACAAGGATGTTTTGTCACACTGCAGTAAAGGTATAAAAGAGTATAAGGGGTTAGTTTTATGAAGATAGTGTTTGCTTACAACTGTTTTCTTTTGAAACAACTTATCCCAGTTACAAAAAAACAATAAACCCTATATAATGCATAGTGCAGATATATACCATACCATATAGATATACCATATCGATAAAGAGTACTTTATGTAAGATTTATCTTATGTATTTATTTTAATAGAAAAAATAATAATGTTTTATAACGCACAGTGGTCATAATCATAACCATATCTTACCTAATGATCACATTTCATCAACAATGTCAAATATAAACAATTGGTAGAGCACGAGCCTTTTATAAAAATGGCAGTCCGTAACTTGCTTGTGATATTTTTTCAAGTTTGTTTAACAATGGTAAGTGAACAGCAGATTTGTTTAAAGCTAACAATATTATAATTATTATAACGTATAACTCTGGAAATTTTACTGTGATTTAAGTTTGCATAATTATATGGTAATTGAAAAAATACTCGTAATACATAATTGCAGGTGGTTTAGAAAGCTCGGGTTTTGGTGCCACCCGTGTTAACTCTTCTGAATTTAGACCAAACTGTCAACTATGCTGTAATATTTGAATATGCAAAACACCTTGCCATGAATGTAATCAAATAAATCTTGGGTAAGAATGTCAAATAATAGCTAAAATTGCATAGAACGGATGAATGTTGAAATGAAAATCAAGGAATTGCATTGCAAAGAAATTGTTACGACCAACCGTACCCAAGATGAAAACAAATAAAATAAAGACTTTGTACAGATTTTTATTTGTACTTATTTGTAGTAAGTACAATACTTGAACCAAGTTTTTGAGACTATTTACTCTTTGGAATTAACAATTTACCAATCCATACATAACTAAATTACCTTAATGACAAAGCATAGAGATTTTAATACAGAAGATGCCTTCTACTGAAAATATTTTTCTTGTTATCCATGATAACGTTTTTTATTCTACTTATTATTTATACTACAACACATTATTTCCTTCGCAATGCATAGGGAGGAACCACTGGTGAAAACATGTGTTTTAGTTTACCACAGAGGAAGAAAATAGCCGATACCTGGGTAAAGGAAGGCAAGGCTCTTGATCTTCATAATATGATGGTGCAAGTTGGCGGTGGAGCTATGACTGATGTTTTGTCATTGGTAGGTAACCAATTGAGTTTAAATAGGGAAGGCATAAAGAGCTGATCACAAGTTTAACAAGTGTCTACAATGTAATAAAACTTGTAATTCTGCAAAAGAAATAGGCCTGTGCTTAACTAGTGGAACGTATGTAAACAATATTGTTATCTATACGAATATTATTAAGAGGTAAGATTTGATTGTTTGTTTGTTTGATTGGAATAGAGTCAGAAACTAATGAACTGATTTAAAAATCATTCACCATAAGATCCCTAAGACCCACGGCAAAAGCCACGGAAAGAGTTAGAGCCTACCACTGTTAATGAGCTGATCTCTTACGTAGTCGTTGCAGCTGCATCTAACCTACCAGTACTTTACTATCATATACTAAGGTTGACTAAAGTTGATTGTAAATTTACCTTAACTTTGACCTGGCATTTGATAGTAGTCTTCCTTTCATGTGCTGTAAACAAATGTAAGTGTGGGATTGATTTGTCAAAACTTCATTTATTAACTGATTGTTCATGATAATGAAAAACGTTTATGTAATATCGATGGTCGTAGTATTCAACATTGTTTGAGCTAAAATGGATGTCATGATACCTTATTGTTCATAAAAATGATTAATATGTATGACCTTATCTGATTGTTTCTATATTGTGGTCGTTAATGACCCGGTTGTTAAAAAGCTACTTAAATAAAAAAATAATTTATGAGCTTGTTGCTTGTTTAATAGCATTACCGAATTATAGTTTAACTATATTACCTCTACCTTATTGTTCTGTCCTCCAATACATTCAGTAAACATGCCGTCATTCGTAACCGCTGCCGTCATGTCAGGATCCCAAACTTCAATGGCAATAAGTTCATTTGTGCGGAGGCACTGAAGTGTTGAGAGTTTTAAAAGACGATCAGCAGATCAGACTCTTCTAATAGTGTAAGTTTTTGTTTGTGAATGTCGGTGGAACGTAAAGTATTAACCTCCTTTTAATAAATTGCTATAGTTACAACTGGTATCGAACCTGCTGTAACATATTGAAAACCATTAAAGCTAAGCCGACAGCACATAAACTATTTTGCTTACTACGATATAAAAAACTTACTTTTACTCCAGCTTGTAGCGCCTGCAGCTTTCCTTGGTATAAAGTACGAGGGAGCGTTTTTATGTTCGCGGAATGGAGGGTAAGGGGTGGAAATAAAAAAACCAAATTATTTTTCCTTTTCAATATATTCACCTGCAAGACGGATACATTTTTCAGACTTTTCAATTAATTTATTTATACCCTCATAAAAAAATGTTTTATCTTTGTCTTCAAAATACGCTGAAACTGCCTCCTTAACTTCATCATCGGTGGTAATTTTTTTACCCCGAAGCTTTTTTTTAATTTTTGGGAAGAGGTAATATTTACTCGGGGCTAGGTCTGGGCTGTAGGGTGGGTGGTTTAAAATATCGAAGCCCACCTTATGCAGGGCAGCCAACGCAACGCGACTCTTGTTGACGGGCGCATTGTCGTGAAAAAGCAGCACACCCTTCCTCAATTTTCCCCGTCTTTTCTCTTTAATGGCTTCTTTTAGTCGCTCTAATATTGAAGCGTAGTATTCTCCGGTTATAGAAACTCCTTTATCTTTATAATCGATCAACAATACTCCTTCTGAGTCCCAAAAGACCGTTGCCATGAGTTTCCCAGCTGGCTGTGACACCTTAAACTTCTTGGGGGGTGCTGTGCCCTTTTTATGCCACTGCATGGAGTCTTGTTTCGACTCAGGTTCATAATGATGAACCCAAGTTTCGTCTCCAGTAACAATTCGACTCAATACACCATCCTTGTCGTCACTGCAGAGGTCCAAAAATGCACGTGAACACTCTACGCGTTGTTGTTTTTGCGGCGGCGTGACTTTTCACTCCCGATTATGTTGCTTGGTTGACGATAGCTCAAAGACGAATTGTCTGATAACAATGAAATCTCGTATTTATACTAATTATGAGTCACTGAACACGTTACGGTCCTAATGAGCCTAATCACCCCCCTCCAACCCTCTCATTCCGCGAACTTAAAAACGCACCCTCGTAAAGTAGAGAAAACACCTGTAACTTTTTTCCAAAGCTATTCCAAAATATAATGGATGCTGTAGAAAACAATAACGTGGCTGAAGCAAAGGCTTCGCAGGAAAAATTGCTGTAGAAGCTTTGAGACCAGAAGGTATTTTATTTTAAACTGCTTACATTCTGTTGTTATTTATCTATACTTGTAATTAACAAGTCCTGACTGACCGATTTATGATCGCCTATTAAAGTTGGAGCTATGAAAATATTTTTTTAAACCAAGGGAAAAGTAATTTAGCTGCGGGTGAAAACGCAGGTCGGAAAACTCGTCGGTTATATAAATATGTTATATAAATATATAAATCTGGAAATGAATTAAATAAAATGTTTGTGATATTAACATTGCACTTGTAATTACTTGGTTCTACCTACGTAAATACAAATGTCATACGCTGTACGACTTGTCACTGCCTTAGGTCTCGAGTCTAATACTAATTAATCGAAGCCTATATTTGGCGTTTAAATGTTCGTACCGTTACAAGGACTTGAATTACCGGCAATCAATTCACACTTTCACACATGGCATTAAAGTTACAGGCTTGCACCTTATTTTTGTGTCCATTGCAAACGTTCAATCGCACCAAATTCATAAAATTAGTTGACAAATCCTATTCTTTGCTATCAAATACAGACAACTTTAATCATTATTTTTCTTTATAGGTAATTTATTTTCATTGTCCTATTTAAAACTGCTTCCACCGATATAAACAGTCGTTTAAAGTGCCCCGGGCGTACACTGAGGAATTGATTAAAATGTAGCAATCAGCACTGCGCTGCGACGTGTTGTGTTTGTTTGTAGAACTAAGTTATACCTTTGAAAGAAATTCATTAAAACCGCAGCATATGTACTTAAAAGTAACTTTTTTGTTTATCAAGTAAAAGTGATCTCTTTGTAAACAATCTGAAAGTTTATCTAAGATGTATGAAACAAATTTACAATTTATAAACTTTATTAAAAAAGACAAAGGAAAAAAACGGTTTCTTGAAAAATTTAACTTCTGTAAGTACTGTTTAAAATCTTTAAATAAAAAAAAATGTCTTTACAATAATCAGTATTTTAATTTTGTTCAAATCACATTAAAAATTCTAGGCACTTGTATATTGTCTACATGTTTTTATGATAAATAACAATAAAATAAAGTTAAAAATACACATATTTTCAACGTAACATGTCTTTTATATAAAATAAGATAATTATATTCTTATTTGTTACTGATATTACATAACAGATTAAACTTTTTAACATAATATAAAACGTTAAGTGTATCTTATTTGAAACTGTAAGGCACACTTTTTATATCCCCATATAAATAGAAAAATATATTTTTTACATTTGCAGGCGTTATACATCCAACTTTATTAACTCTAAAAACTACCAACAAACTACATAGCTAATGACTACTTGTACTTACACTTAGTTTGTAATCTACTAACTCTATGGGGAGTAGTTCTGTTCTCGTAAGACGCCGTGCACCATGGTCCTCAGTGATTGCGGCTTGCAGTACTCCTCCAGCCAGTTGAAGACACCGGCGGAAAACTCCGCGAAATTGTTAGTAGGCACGGACTCGAAGGAATCAAACAGCTTGTCCATTACACCTTGGAACTGTGAACAATACATTGACTGTATGTATTTTCAAGTATTAGGTACAAATTCGTCGTAAATGATTGCAATTTATATCGAAACTTAGTTTTAAGTGCTAGCCCAGTAAGCCGGACTTCGTCGTACTATATGAGTGATGTTACACATGATCTTTTATCTTTATGTATGCATTCGTAAGCGCGGTTTGAATTACATGAAACGCCAGATTTATTTTGACATGAAAAATCGTATAGATAACGCATGCAGAGAAAATGAAATGCGGTAGAAAATCTAAAAGGGTATTAATTGTACAAATTCATACGAAATTTTCTTGGCCATGGCAGAACTAAGATAAAATAAATTGGATTAAAATAATAAGTAGAGCAAATGCTGATATTTAAAAGCTGTATATTTTTTATCACCAAATTTTTTTTGTCGCAGCGATTGACCAAGGCCGTAATTTTTTTACGAACTTGCGACTTCGTGCCAAGAGAATCTGTTTACGGAAACGTCGTAAAAAGATAAGATGTTGGCAATAAAACTTTTGCCAAAAACCAAATTACCATGCCGGGCCAATTAGCATTAATTCGTTAATTAATGAATTAATCTATATTATGTTACTAGCTGCGTCAGGCGGTTGAATCCGTGTTAATTAGATAAACAAACATTTTGCCGTCAAGTACACAACATTTAATTTTGTCTTATACGAAATAACTTTTAAGGTATTTACTTTAGCTACAAATATTAGTAAAAAGTTTTTCTTTTAGACTTTTACTGTGAAAATCGTTTTCTTATCGAAACCAATTGCAATCCTTTTATCAGTTATGATACATATTGTACTTAATTGGAGCTAATTTACATTTGTTATCTACTTTAATCAGTACTTAACTATAGTCCATCAATTTAACTTACAACATTAAACTTGTCCTGATCGGTCAGCCTCTGCTCACTCTGGCCGGGCACAGAGTGTTGGGCCTTCACAATCTGCTCATAGTTAGCTTGCATTATACGTAGCGCTATCACATCTTTGCGAAGCGCGTTACGTTCATCTTCCTGTCTTTTTCGCTGCTGCAGCAAGTACTGGATGTAATCTATGGACTTTTGCAGAACCTGTAACAAAACACTATTTTTTAGAAAATCTTAAATATGTAGAAACTAAGAAATTCTTTTGTTATTGCTATTGTATGTCTGATGCTCTATCCGCCTTATTAATAAACGCAGATTAAACCAGTATTAGCGTGGTATTAGCTATTCCATATTCTGTCTATGTCAGTAACGAAAGTTTTCACATAGAATTGACAGCGGCAAAATATGGTTTAATTATTACAGGCGATAGTCAAATAGGCCAAGCAGGTCAAACTGATAATTTATGTCTAAACCTTAAAGTAATGACTTTAAATTTCTATCCAAAACTGATCCAATATAAATATTTTTTTCAAGAATTTGTTTCTACATTCTAGGTTAGACAGCAGCAGTTGTCTTCCTCACGTTTTTTTTGTTTTTGCTAAAATATCTCACTGTTTAGAAGTGGCGAAATTAATGTGATAGTCAGTATATATTATACGAACATAGTGCATAGGTGGTAACTTAAATATTAATAATTTTTTCACTGGTTTAAGCTTTGGGCATAAAAACCATTTAGTAGGTAGACTATTTAATTAATCATTAATTGATAACCTATCATATATATTTTTTTAAGACTATAGATTAATAATTTACTCACTTGGTAAGAATAATGTTATTATTGTTACCTTAGAAACACTACATTAAATATCTAATTTTATATTTTAAAATTATTTTACAACTAGAGAGCTATGTTATTAGGAAGTGACATTGGTTTCTATTTAAATTTTTTTTGGGCTAATACTAATAAAGATGCTACTTTTGATCTGCCCTTCATGAGTTTTATTCTGAGAAAATGAATACTATGCATGATAATAAAAAAAATATATTTTAGGATTTACAGATATTTGTCAGCAGGTATCAACAGTGCCGCACTTACTATAACTATAGCTTAGTATTTATAACTTACAGCTGCTTTACTGGGTTTGTATCCAGATGCATCAGTCTGCTGGCAAGTAGGAACTAACTCTTGGAGAGAGTCATAACCTTTCTTTATGGCATCCCTCCGCTTTTGCTCAGCCTAGAATTAAATAGATAAAGTAATAAAGAATACAAAATTTTGTCTAATTAGTTGGGGTAATTTCTACCAGACTTACTGGTACTAAAAGTAGATGGGCTTTAGATATATCAAATAAGATTAAAGTGACCTAAATAAAGATTTCATGGATTTTATTAAAGATATGACTAATTCAAATATATTTTTATGCATTCTAGGCCAATCTACCTTCAATGTCAGTTTGTCATGCTACCAATGGGATGCAATGTATTTACACACAATAATAATAATAGTAGGTACAAAATATGAATACTTATTAATCTGAGTTTACATTTAGCTTCAACAGACCTGAGTATGTGCTTCTCTTCTTCTCTCTTTGAAACTTAGAGCACATGCTTTATTATCACCACTGTCATCTTCGTCTTCTAAAACAAAATTACAAAAAACATAGACCTAATCAATTTTAAATTGAAAGAAAAGGCTGAAATACAATATGGTAAATATTTGATTGCTAGCATATAAGAAAATATGCTACTGTGCCAAGGTAATACATAACATAAATAGCTTTTTTTGTAGTGTATTCTTCAAAAATGTTTGTCTTCTTACATAAAAATACTGTAAGGACTTCAACGAGAATCATATCAAAATCTAAATTGAATGCCCAAGAGGCCCTCTTAAAAGGAATTGCTTAAATTTGCTGTCTAGAATTGCTTTAAATTTCTGACTGCAATTCCTATACGAACATTACTAACACACACTATAAGCTATAGGCTTAAACTAATAACACCTTTAAATTTCGAAATAAGAAATATTTATGGCCTGCATAAAACAGAAAATTATCAGGGTTTCTTACACAGTCTATACGAAATTAGGGAAAACGTTGTATAAAGATCGTATTTTGTACGGGCAATTGCAAGGTAAGCATACCTAGAAACAGGCAAAAATCAAGTAATAAATTAAGGCGCAATGAGTAAACACGTTCTGATGAAATTAATTTAATAACAGTGTTTCCTACCAGAGTTATGATTGGAGGAAGACGGAGTCTGTTGTATATTTTGAATTGACCCACTACTTCCACAGCGAGGATACATGACTTGAATAGAATACTACTTTAGAAAAGTGAACTTTAGAATAAACTTATCAAAATTCTATCAAAACAACAAAAATAATCCATTCAAAGTCAAACATGTCAAATCATCAAATGTCAAAGTCAAACATGTTGGCTGTGTGTGGCGTCCCGATTCACGCAAATTAGCAGTTACTACGCTGACAAATTGTTAAGGTCAAAGCTTGCTGTCCATTCACAAAATTCAACGTGTATACGCTTGGAGGCAGTCTGAGGTAACTAAATACTAACGGTGCAATTTATCTTCAACTTTCGGATTATTTAGGCTAAAACGGTGAAAACGAAAAGAAAAAAGCGGTGGTGCACGTGCGCAGCATTGTCAATGGTTAATCGAATAATTTTATTATATGTATATCTTTACATTGAGCAAATGTAGGATATTTAAAAGATTTATAGTAAAAAAACAGATATAGCTTAAAAAGCAATTTCTCTCACCCAATCATCGACATCCTAAGAAAACGCAACACACACTCCACAAATTCTGTTGTTATTAGCGCCTGTTAGCGCTGTCAGCTTTTCGGAACGTTAGCTCGTGCATAAATATGTGAGCGCTGTTTGTCTGAATCGGTACGATGTTATCTTTATCCACGGAACAGAGAAGTAGATGGAAAGGCCATAGGACCAACTTACTAGCGAAACCGCTGTCGCCAAAACTCACACATGGGACTGATAATAAACATATGGGCTTAGCATAAGCGGCGTGATATCGAGTATTTGACATTTGTTTGTGGGAATATCTCGATTTTTTTAATTCGGTAGCAGGACCACATGAGTAAAGAAACTGAACAGAGACAAAGCTACATACGAATGCGCTGTGACAGGTACATCACTACAAGTGCAACGCGTGTGTGTGCGTGACCACTGGCCGCTTGTCACGTATGAGCCGAAACCGCTTCAAACTAGATCAGCCAGTGGTCAATCTCAGGGCGTGCAGGCGTGACGCGACGCTCGAACGTTGTGCGTGTTTTGTTTTTGTTTTCGAGTTTCTCACATAATACGTAGTAATACTTTTGTTTTAGTTTTTAAAAAGTATTTAAAAATATAGGAAAAGATTCTTTTTTTTGCCATTATAAGGACTTTAATGAAGGTAGTGTGAAATCAGGTTTTTTGATAATACCTCCTGACAATTTTATTGAATTTGTTGAATTGCTTGAGCAAAAATTTCGCGAATATTTTGATCTTCATATTAAAAATGTTAATATTGGTAATGAAATATTAGCACGTTTGCAAGATTGTACATTTCATATGCCATGTGAGTGTTTCCCATTGGTTTATTTGAAAAAACTTTATATTAGATTTAGAATTTATCATTCGATTAAAAGACACAACAAATGATTAAAAACCAAAAGTAATAAAAAAAAAATATTTAGAGTATGTAATTTGTAAAAAAAAAACCTATTTTAATAAAAAATTTGAAAAAAAAGTACATTTATATTTTTAATTTATTCAATTGTGCCAACCCTACCAAAATAGGTATAAATTTTGCTAGCTCTTTAGAAGCTTTGTCTCTGTTCAGTTTCTTTACTCATGTGGCAGGACTGCACACTATCTCATCGCAACTCACGGTGATCAGTGACTCACATACGTCATTTGGCTCTCACGTCGTAATCGGTAGCATGCACGCCCAAAAACACACGTTTCTTTTTTTTTAATACGAGATAATTCTCTTCCTCAAATTTTGACGACGAGAAGCTGTGAGATTGCTTTACTGAGATTGATTGTGTCGAATTGTGCTTGCATGCATCATCTATATATAGGTACTTGAGTTTAATGAGCTGATAAGTGTTAGAACTTTTAATTTTTTAAAGAATTTTTAATGTTTAAAAATTTAAAAGGTTTCAACATTGTACACAACTGTCATTGCGTCTGGCATTCGGACCGAGCCCGTTCTTGCGAGAGGGCGTTGTAGATTGAAAAATATATAGTTGTGAAACTATTTTTAATTTGTTAAATTAATAAAGAATAAAGAATTCAAGAAATATCATTTATTGCAGCATCCTGAATCTAGTATTATAACATAAGGTAAAACCGTTTGTAATTATTTGAAGTATTATGGCAGTCCCTTACTATAATCATATGAATAGTAGGTATATACTAGTGACCCGACCACGCTTCCCAATGGTGTAATTTTGGGCGACTTGTTCCCGAAACATTGAATTTTAGTTAACCCTTTGAAACCTTTTCTGAATGTTCTTTATTCAAAAATTTTAATGAAAAAATACCTAAAGGAAGGTGAAAACCGCATTAAAATCCCTCAACTGGTTTAGGAGGAGTTAGCGGCCAAACATACAAACAGACAGAATTAGCGACTTGGATTTATACTATGTAATGATGATGATGAGCAGCGGGAAAGAAGGAAAATTGAGCGTAGGATGCTGAGGGAAGTGATCCCTTTGACATGGGGGATCACGAATGATGTTGAAGTACTTTTGATTTCATAATATTTATTCACGAAACTACGATTACCAATCCCGCATTATTTGTTTTGTTTACTAACTCCACCCACAGACTACAGACTAGTAAGAACATACATACTTGTACTAACAATAGACAAAAATACAGTGGTGGCTATTTGTAAAAAAATAGAAATTGAATGAATGATGAAGTTATTTTTACATAAATAGCAACACTCTCTTCATCACCACGGAATCGAAACTCGACGTGAGTTTTCTTCTCTCTCACAAAGGTCATGCTACCGGTTTCGACATAAAAATAGAGATCGATTCGTTCTCCACTCCCACCCACGGAGTATCTCGATACCGGTCATGCTAGGCCTCATAGTCACTACATGTAAACAATTGTTTTAATTGGTCGCATATCCTTAGTGCCAGAATGACTTATTTCTAAATGCTGTCAAGCAAAAACACATCTTGATAGTGATAAATAGAGTTCACTTTACTAAAACCCATAATGTATTTACGACCTTCTGCAACTTACCTCACGATCGCGTTGACATACAAAAAATTCAACTACTTAACAATAGATGGCGTTCCTACATTTAACAATGTAAATTGAACTTTATTCCTTGGCAAATAAAGTTCATGTTTACAATTGTTATGTTTTATGTTGCTTTAAAATGTCTTACGGAATAGAAAATTACGTAAATTATTATAATAAAATGAAATAATGCTTACTGATGATACGAAATGCTACCATGGCTGATGTTTTTAGTGCGGCTTTCATTTTTGCACTCCAAAATGGAGTAGTATGGCATATTTTCAGCGCATTCCTTTATTTCGCTTAGTAAACACAATCGTCTTATCTTATCAAGGCTATGCGGCGAACTGAGCTAGGTTTTGCGGAGCTCCGCGTATATGTGACACACGCGCCACGCCCACTTGCCACTTCTACTCGTTTTTTCTGTTCTGTGTCTTTATCAATACTCAGCGTACTAAAACAGACTACTATACGGTCCGAAATTGCTGTTAGCGCGCTCTCTGCACTATTTGCGTGCAAACGGTTGGACCATGTATGCACACCTCTGAGTAATCTGACGTTATTAGTGGCGTCATCGTTCAATGCTAACAGTGCAAACAAAAGATAGGTCAAAGTCAAAGTCAATGCAAAACTGACAACGGAATAATTTAATTTGATGGATCTAAAGTTTCGGACAAATTTTGTTGTACTTTGTTTAATCTGAAGATATTTCGCAGATTGGAAAAAACCTTAAAAAGCAATCTTATTGACCTATTAAACCAGCTGTCATTTTGACAGAACGTTATATCTAACATAATTATGTTCGTACCAACAAGTGGACCAAATTAATTTCAGTGCTAACGTTTGTGAGTAATAAGATCATTTATTGGCGACGCATTTGCACGCTTACCAATGTTTTCACTGTATGTATTCTATTAACGGACCACGACAAGATTGTGCGTTATGCCACGTTTACATTCATTCCCTTCTCCTCGCGCTGCATGCCGGCAATAGTTCCCTAAATATTATCGAGTGAACCATAAACGATCCATTAAACGATAGATAAAAAATTGTTATATGTACATATTTTTTTTAATAATACAAAAAAATAAATCTGGTCGTAAAAGATGATGGATGATAACTACATATTTATAGTAGTAGAACACTGTCAATACCTCCTACCGCTCCTACCAGCAAACTATGTTAAACATAGACAAAAGTCACAGGTCCTTCTTTTTTAACCGACTTCCAAAAAAAGAAGATTTCCAATTCGGCCGGCAATTTTTTTCATCTATGTACAGTCAGCAGCATAAAAATAGAATGTATGTGAATGTAGAGTCTACAATTAAATGTTAGTTGCAAAGTTTCAATTTTATTTTGGCATATACAGTTATCAAATTATTGTCACCAGTCTAAGAATCATATATATCTGCGGGTTGAAAATGTCCAATTACATCGTATCTTTTCAAGTAGTCTGTATTATATAGGCTACCTAACATTCTCTGGTATCTAAGCGCCCAGAATAGTCAAAAATATCTTCGGTTACATGGTACATGCAATTTTAAGTCTTTCGCCATAAGGTTTATAATTAATCATCATTGCAAAGATTTATCATCACATGTCCATAAATAAGCTAGTAGTGTAGCCATAACATGTGGAATCCTACAAAAATCGTGTAAAACTTTACTACAAAAATAAAACGTGACAGGAAAAGTGCCCTTAATCAAAAGAAAAACGTATATTATTGTACGCTTTCGTCCTTGTTAATTAAAAGATGCGTTATTTTCCAGTAACACGTTTATTCCTTTCGGTTAATTCACTCCATAATCATATAAAAATTCACATTAGAAATAAAATATATCAAAACAATCTCCTTTGACATTTCTCACCGCGAGCCTCTGAATAATGTATCCAAATCAGTGACTTCTTATTTGTGAAAATTGAAGTAAAAGAGCCAAATTAGCAACCCCTTTCACAAATATTGACATTTACAAAAGAACGGCTTATTATCTACAATTTACTCATCGGATTTATAAAATAATACTCGTATCCTATATAATGATCATGGAATAATTAAAGACTATACACATTCAGGTAGGTACTTAACCTAACAGCTCGGCCATCCGACCAGCAAGCATGTCCCATCGCTTGTTCATACAAAAGTAATTCATTAAAAATAAATTTAACAATAAAAATAAGCAAAATCTTAAAGTATTAAAACGTAACAATTAATTGTTGCATAGTGAACATGTAGATATGTAAGTACTAAGTTATACTTATCACGAATTATAGCGTAAAAGTCAATTATCAAAGTTAATCTATTATTAAAATTTGGTTAGAGATATAAATTTCTTTACAAAATCATCTCTAGGTGCGTTTTATCTTTTACTACTAATTAGAACCTTCGGACTTATGGAAATCGCTCACTAACGCACAGCTTGAATGTTTTTATTTTCTTTAGGTATTTTTTTTGTAATTTATAATCTTATCTAAAACTCCAAGTATTTATTAGATTAAACTGTAGGTTCATCATGTTTTGTAAATTTCGTAAAAGTCAAAACAAGAATACAACATCACACAAAAATAACACTCCATCCATCGTTGATGTTACTAAACACAACCTGATAAGTAATCTTTTAGTTAGATACATCATTGTTATTAGTAAAAAAATATTTTTAAACATCATTTTGAATATCAATTTACATTTTAGTTGTACATTTTGTAATAAAAACTCCACCTCCTCATTGAGGTCCACAAGTATTCCAACCAAATGAATCATTTAAATTATTTGTGCCCTGAAATTCCATCTTAAGATCTATAGTTTCTCCTCCGTTTTCCTCATTAATTTAATATTCTCATACAAACAGAATGTAAAATACAAAAACGACACAACATGGAAAGGGAGAGAGGGCAGAACATTTTTATTTGTAATTACGATATAAGTACCTATACCTATTCTCATATTACTTATTTTCTTAATACTGTACTATTACTTTATTTAATACCTTTGGAGATTTAATTTACTTATTAAAATTCTTTCTTAGTGTCATCTATATCATAAAGAAACCGCTTTACCAAAATTCAATTTATAGGCATAGTAGTGTCGGCTGTGCATTTATACATAAGTCGTTGTGTTTGCCTTTTCAGTTCTGACTTTGATTTTCGATTTCCTTTTTTTATAAAATAAATACTAGAACATTAACAAATTTACAACCATAACTCAACATTCATAACAATAAATTTAGGACAAAACAACCACAACTCATCATTTCCAAAATTAAGGTAAATTTCAAGACATTTATCAACATCATTTCAGATCATTTTAGAAAACCGTTAACAAAACTTTGTACATACGAGTAAATAAAAACTGACAGTAAACTCAAACACTTATACAAGTATATTTTCAAAAATATAATTATACATTTGTTACATCTTTGCTGGGGCATGACATTGATCCTCAAAAACGAAGTTATAAAAACATAATATCATTAAGAGATCATTGTAACCTATCATGGATGTTCTTAATTTCTTTTTCGTTCAAATTTTATATAATATTGCAGAAATGTACTAAATAAGTTAACCTCCTGTAACATTGATTATAGATGTGGCAGTAGCTCTCTCTAGTTGATAAAATTACCGCTTTCCAATAAGATCACCTACGCAGTGTTACTTATAAATAACTAGTGCCCGCGAATCCGTTCGCGTGGAAGACGGTTTCCCGTGGAAACGAGAAGTTTTCCCGCGGTAAAAAGTACCATATATTACTCTGATGTATAACCCATACCGCTGTAAAGCCCCATACAGTCCGGCAGTTCTTACGTGAAAGAGTGACAAACATCCATACATACTCACAAACCTCCAAACATTTAAAATATTAGTAGGTTCATCCACACAAGTCTTATTTCTTTAAGTTCTCTTTTACGGTCAGTTCATTACGGTGGTGAGATTTACTTTATCATGACATAAGGGAATCAAAAACGTTATACCCAATATAACATCAAGCGAGGTCAACAGCACTGCTTTCTTCCAATATAACTTATTTTCGTTTTATGGATTATAATATCCATGCACCTTTGCATATAATAAGTTTTTTTTTTTTTTTTTGTTGTTCACCATAATCATGTACAAACATCATTATCATTGTCATCATCATCATCACAATTATCATCATCGTCATTATCATCATAACCATAATCATAACCATCAAAGTCATAATCATCATAACTTTCACAATCATTATAGTCATCATAACCATCATAATCATAACTATAATCACAATCAACATAACCATCATAGTCATCATAATCATAACTATAATCACAATCAACATAACCATCATAGTCATCATAATCATACCTATAGTCACAATCACCATAACCATCATAGTCATCATAATCATCATGACTTTCGCAATCATCATAGTCACCATAACCATTTTAATCATAACTATAATCACAATCACCATAACCATCATAGTCATCATAATCATCATGGTCATCATAATCATAATGGTCATCATAATCATCCTAAACTTCAAAATCATCATAATCATCCTAACCATCACAATCATCATCACTATCATCATTATCACTATCATTTACCATTGTCAGTCATTTTTATCACCGTTATCATCATTATCATTACATAGTTTAACTTAAGATCGCTAATCGTGTCTGTTTGTATGTTTGTCTTCTTGTTAACCTCGTAACACATTTTAGCGCGATTTTCTCCATCATCTTAGAAAATTTGTAAACAAAAACCAATCAAGAAAAAGTTTCTTAAATTACACTATCCGAATCGAGGGCGGGTCACATATAAACATAATAAGATTAAAACATTTTGCGTAATTGACTCTTTCCCAACATAAAAGAAGTTCTCCTAAAGTAAGTATATATGACACAAGGCAGTTGTCTAATCTGCCAGTATCTAGAAGATCATAGTTGTATTTTTCTATTATATTAAAATACTTTATTAATAATAACTTATTATTTGTTTCTATTTCGATTCGCTTCCTGACTTACTTGAACGATTCTTAAATATTTAGTAATTTTCTTTTCGCTGAATGTGCTGCTAGTGCTTTGTCCTCTACCTAGGCTTTACAAGAGATAAGACACAATCCACGGTTTTTCTGTTATAGATTTAGTAAATTTATATGTATCTTTTACCAGTTCCTTTACCGCCGGCAGCTTTGCAACCAAACTCAAACTAAGCGTATATCATCTACCAAATACTAAGACCAAAACATAATAATCTCTATGGGAAGCAGATGTTACTGTATCCATTACCTGATTTACTTGACAATTTGCCAAATAATATGGAGAATCACATAAATAAGCCAAATATAAAAACAAATTAAAATTATATTTCCTGACGTACATTAAATAAAAAGTTCTCCTAATATAGGTAAATCAGTATAATCATATACGTATATTTAATTTTTAAATCAAAGATTCTGTCGAACTATTGCATTTATTAATATACCTATATTCTGCCAATTTCAACCAAAATTACAATTGCACAATCCATTCTCCTTCCCATCCTTGATTACGCGGATCTATCGTTCGTTGACAAAAATGAGGAGCAACTCAACAAACTCGAGCGGCTTCAAAATCTATGCATCCGGTTTTATGGTACTTCTTTTGCTGTGCAAGCCGTAGGATTGTGGAATTCTCTCCCTTCAGAAATCCGTAAATAAAAAAAAACCCTTCAATCTTTCCAAACACTGTCCAAAATCATTTTAAATCTATCATATAATTTTATTTTATTCATCAGTCATGTTATACTTTTATTTTCCTAGCTGTATGTATAGATATATTCAAGTACTTGTATTACTTTATGTAAATATATAAATATGTATGTGTTTATTTATATTTACTTATATACGTTTATTTTACATATTTTACTTCTATTTCTTAGTGTGTTTATCTTGTTTTTGTACTGTTTGTGATTATTATTGCACCTATCCATTTCTTTTGTATTTTGTCTCCTTTGCCAAGTTTGCCTGAAAGAAATTGCTTGAAGCAATAAGGCCACTTCTTGCTTATGTGTTTGTTTACTTGTAAATTGTTTATTTTTGAGTTTTATGCAATAAAATGTATTTTACTTTACTTTTAGCTAATAAATGTAAAATTATATGAATTGCAAATTGTGACCCTTTTTTAACGCGCGGATCTGCCTGCAAGTTAACCGGTTTCCAGTGATGGGTCGCGCGAGCGCGATGCATGTGTTGTAGTAGCGCAAGTATTTTGTTACCACCCATCAGCCTGATCATCATACAAAGTATTTCTCTTATTTGTTATTAATTCCTTAATATTGTGGCGACATAGATGGCGCTGATCGTCGCCAACATTTTTTCTTTTTTTTTCGGCGGTACGCATACAAACGACACCGAAATGTATGGCAAATCCTATATCGCGCTATCAACATTTCAAACGCAGTATCTATATATACGACTTCTGAAATCATCTCAGTGGCCCCGCTTGGCCCTAGGTCTGTGTCCTGTCTAGCACTGGGAGATCTCCCCTTTTACCGCCAAAATATTATTATTTTATTTTATTATTCATCTTGCTTAATCTAGTTAAATCAAAATCAATGCGAATGGCAGGGAAGGGAAAAACTACTCATAGTTTATTCTTCTCTGTAATTTAACAAAAAAATGTATAACCTCTTAGCATGTGAATAAATAAATAAAATTACATTCAGATCCAAACATTGATTTTTGTTATTATTAAAAAAAAACATTTAACCCAAACTTTCATATTAATTGGATAGTGTCCGTTAAATTTTCTATGTCTAACTTTCTTAATATTCTCATGAAGCATTTCCGTTGAAAACCCATTAATCTTCTATACAAGTTTTAATTTGATAAATAATCACATCCGTATTTACCTTATTATAATAAGAGGTCCACTTCCGTCTTGGTAAGTCATCACTTGAATCTGAACCTGCCAAATGCCGGCAAGTACAGGCACTAACCTGCGATGGGCGCCTCAAAATTCTTTACAGAAGTCCATGCTATCTTGTCACTTGAATCTGTAAAATAATCCTGGAACAAGATGGCGCTCGCTCTATCCCCGAGTTTACGCACCCTGTTCCATCCAATCCATATTTCCAATCCAATCCAACAAAAATAATCCTGGAACAAGATGACGCTCGCTCTATCCCCGAGCTTACGCACCCTGTCCCATCCAATCCATATTTCCAATCCAATCCAACAAAAATACTCCTGGAACAAGATGACGCTCGCTCTATCCCTGAGCTTACGCACCCTGTCCATTTCCATCCTGTGTGTCGGTCCTTTCCCTCGACCGATCACACTATTTTATTCCAAATCCATTGTGATTGAAGCCAATCCTGTGTGTCCGTCCTTCCCTTCGACTGCTCACACAATTCCATTCCTTATCCATCCCGTACTATGCCCATCCTGTTTATCAGACTCTTCGTAACAAGCGATGTATTCCATAATGGTGTGATCTGAAACTGACATTTGCTTAGTAAAGGAAATCAAACTCAAACAAATGATTTTAATATTCCTTCTTATCTTAAAGTTATTTCACATTTACATAGAAAATACAAAAGTTATATAGGTACTGAGACTCACATAAAATAATTGTAGTTAATTTTTAATTTTATCTAATTGCAATAGTCTAGTTTTATTTTATTTCTTTATTGGGTCAATGAATCATTTCAGTATGGTATTAGAATACTTTAATAATGCATGATAATTTGATTTCAATAATTGTTAATTGGATGCTTTGAAATTCAATTATGCCTCACCGGGTAACATATAGCTGAAAGTATCCCTTTGGCACTACTCTGTAGGTACAAAGTTAATTCTAAATTTACTGTAAATGTATGTGTGTCAATAAATCTCTTGTAAGTCTAGTAAATCTAATTTAATATCCATCCCTCTAAGTTTTTAATGCATGTTTGTAATAGACACTTTCCTTTAGTCCAATTACTATGTCAAAGATGTTAGTATTTCATGTAAATATTATGTATTACTAAATATAAGAAAACTATGGACACCTTCATCATCATACCATTGCTACCATATTTTGTTTAAAGATATTAAAGTTGCTAGTGTTTTCTTAACATGTATGAATATGCTTGTTACTTTATTTTCGTTCATCAATTAATTTATTTCATCCTCCATAAATCCTTCCGGTCCATTCCTCATCAATAAATTAATCATTATTTAATGTTAAATAAGGCAGTCTTAGGCGATTTAAGTATCTAGACAAGTCAAGCCAAGGATTATAGGCTGACAGCGCGCCATGTGAAGCCAATTTTGTCCCCCTCATAACTTTAAAACTATCGCACATACAGATGTTAAACTTGGCCAATATATTAAGATTGGCGAGTTAAATATATCTTTTATACTCGAACATTACAATCTATCCTGTATGAAAACAAATTTATACTTTACCTTGTAGGCGTGGTAAGAAAAAAAAAGTATATTTTTTTCATTCCAACTTCTGAATTTGTACGCTTTCGTCCTTGTTAATTAAAAGATGCGTTATTTTCCAGTAACACGTTTATTCCTTTCGGTTAATTCACTCCATAATCATATAAAAATTCACATTAGAAATAAAATATATCAAAACAATCTCCTTTGACATTTCTCACCGCGAGCCTCTGAATAATGTATCCAAATCAGTGACTTCTTATTTGTGAAAATTGAAGTAAAAGAGCCAAATTAGCAACCCCTTTCACAAATATTGACATTTACAAAAGAACGGCTTATTATCTACAATTTACTCATCGGATTTATAAAATAATACTCGTATCCTATATAATGATCATGGAATAATTAAAGACTATACACATTCAGGTAGGTACTTAACCTAACATTATGTATTAATGTACCTACTATTTTTGTAGTAGCCCTAAAAAAAATATTAAAATTTATTTACATGAAGAAAACGTTATTACGTTTATTGAGTTAGTTATTTAATAAAAATAAAACATGAATTATAAACCAAACTAAAACCCTTTGTTTAAATAAAAAAATATATATTGAACTTGGAATTAAAATCTTGTGTATCCTCCTTCTGCATTGATGACATCTAGTAGTACAGCATTGTGACAGAAATCAACACCTCGCAGGGAATCCCATATTTGCATGACATGCGTACGCTATGATTTCGAAGTTTGGTGATGGTGATCATCGATGATGATAGAATTTTACAAATATTCTGCAGTACAATTTTATTAATTTGCAATACAATGACATGAATGTCAGAACTATTATTATCTATGTTTATAGATTCCAAAGTGGTTTTTCGATTAAGTTCTATCTACTATTTGAAAATAATTATTTCTTATCTGAAGATTTTCATTGCGTAGTTATGTCATATTGACATACAATAAAAAACTTATTATATGACAATGTATGTCACTGGTCATGTTGATTACCTATACATAATAGAATAAAGAAATAGGTTTGTCGGTTCATTTAATCAATAATTAAATAATTTATTTTCTCGTCATATATTTCTAACTTTAACTTAACATTAATGGCACATACTTAGTAAAGAAAAAAACAGAAAAAATAAAGAAAAGAAAATTTAAAATCACACAGAAACGAGAGAAGTGATATTTTTTTGTAGGTAATTATTATTTTACACTAGATTTTATAAGTTACTAGTGGCCGCCCGCGACTCCGTTCGCGTGGAAGTCGGTTTCCCGTGGGAATTAGAGGTTTTCCCGCGGTAAAAAGTACCCTATGTCCTTTCCCAAGTTCAGTTCTTTCTTCATACCAAATTTCATCAAAATCGGTTCAGTGGTTTAGGCGTGAAAGCGTAACAGACAGACAGACAGACAGACAGACAGACCGACAGACAGACAGACAGACCGACAGACAGACAGAGTTACTTTCGCATTTATAATATTAGTAGGGATTATTGGTGTTATTTATTCGCATTTTTTAACTCAATCCCTTAGTCAATGAGATCGGCGAATTCGTTTAATACGTTTTTTTACTTAGGCACTACCGCTTGACACTACTAGTTGTGCCATGGGAGATTTTTACCTTCCATTACACTATCGGCATTTTCCAGTAGTGTAATTTCAGATAAAACCGCGGGCGGGGCTTTCTTTCAAAAAACTATTTTCTTACGACTTTAATTATAAAAGATTAATTCAGCAGAGCTATTACGAAACTCGAAATTTCGGGAATCGGAGAGGTTTAGAGAAAGAATGGGTACTCCGTCAAGCAATGACGTCATCATCACAGTGCAAAAATCACTTTTAAAGCCGTTATTCTGACGGAAACCCATAGACTTACATTCAACACCTCTATAAGCTCTATACATCTTCAAAAAATGACACTAATCCATAGTGTATTTTTGTTAATTGCCATCCTACCATATTCTAAAACAGTTATGCCTTGAGCTGGGGTCACACTGTTGAAAATGGTAATGCCCATGAACGTGACAATTATAATTATTGCTCCACTAGATTTCTCTAAAAACGCAATACATCTTCCATTACTCTCCATTCCTTATCGTAGCATATAAAAGCATAGCAAAGGGATCACATCCCTTTGCGCTATCGATGCACACTTACAAAACGTAGTGTGCCCGCTTGATCGCGATAATTATCGCTATAATCATTATGATGTGAAATATTCAGTAAAAATAATACTGTCAATACACACATCACCATTACTTAAAAAAAACAACTATTCATTTGACATGACTTTTAATGTCAAACCATAATCAAAACAGTTTTGAATTTTTTTCATATTTCTCATTTCTTATTTCACCAACTTTTCTTACCTGCTAATATATTACAAAATCAATTACACAACAAAAAGGACTAGGATTTCAGTTGTTATTCCTTAACCATCTTCTATCTAAAGAATGAGAAGTATCATATTCCTGATATAACTCAAATACCGGCAATAGAGAAGAAGAATGGTCTTAATTAATTTAGGGTGTGTTTGAAAACCAGTGAAGCTTTAATTCGTAAAAAAGAAAGAGATAGGCATATTGAGAGAAAGAGAAGTTTTAACTGGTTTTCAAACGCTTGGTGAATTCACGAATTCTCACAGCCCGCCTGAAACAAAACTCAAACAAAACAAAAGCAAGCAATTGTCAACAAGTGTCATTCTCAAGGTCAAGTTAAAATCTCACTTTAAAAAATCAGCGTTAAATTTTACCTTCTGTCAGGTAAAAATTATTCTGACGAAGCCGTTCTAAAACGCGATAAAACGCAGGCCGAGTGAACGTTCGGTTATCCTCGGTTTCACTCGGGTGGTTTTCAAACGCTATCGGGCGAATTTTACTCTACCCGAGTAATGTTTCACTGGTTTTCAAACGCACCCTTAGTGAGCTAAAGGAGGCAGTTGCTATAACGTGCAATTGAAGATGGCATCAACAAGGTAAAGGTATCGTATTGTTTTATTATCATGAGTTTGTTAATGTGAAATAATTTGCTTATGAAAACTATTCCAAAGCTTTTTTAATAACCTTAGCGAATTAATATCTGTGTTTAATTGTCCATATTTACGACTATCTAGCATTACACGTAGGTACTAACAAAAAACTATATATTTTTAATTTGTTTTAGTTTGGTATCATCAAAGGATTAACCTATAATCTACACGAGGCCGTGCAAAACAGCAGAATTATCAAGTATTCTGAAGACGATTGAGATGGAGTACACAGGATCATATATAAATATTATACCTATATGTACCTTATTATTTTTAAATGTTGTTGAGACCATATCGTTTTATTTTATTCATTTTCTATAGATTTTTAAGTAGGTACTTACCTATGTTCATTACCTTTCTACAGTCTTATACTTTTTCATAGAAATTAAAAATTCTTCTTAAAGTAAATATCAATTTATTTAAGTTTAAAATTTCTTTTACTACTGCTTTTTCAGAGACACGTTTTAAGATTACAGCGGTACGATGTAAGCGTTTTCTCCGAACTTCACACTAAACTAAAAAACTAAGGAACCTAACCTATATTAACTGCAAATTAAAACTCTTATACCTCTAATATTAATTTTATTTCAATTAATAATATTTATTTTCAAAAAGTGACATTTTATATGTTCAGATGATACATAGATCAACAGAATAATAAATGAGTTGTTATTTTTTACTGCGGAACTCCAAATATTTCAAAAGTATTCTGTAATATTACCATTTAAACAATTAGCCAACTAAACAATTAGTCAAAAGCCATTCTGATGGATGGTCTTCCCCACAGAACACCAACTGAAAAGCGGCAGCTGTAGCGACTGAGAATCTGTAAGTCTTGATACATGACAGGTTTATGCGCACCTCAGCATGTTGATCTCTGAAAACCTTTCGATGTCGATGATTTTCGGTCCCTATGCGAATGACAATTCTTAATTTTCAAGTTAAAGACACTACACTACTACAATTTTTTGACAAAAAACAGCTATTTGGATTGGGATAACATAGTTTATAACCCAAAATAGAAATATAAGGCGCCACCTGTAGTTGTCAACGCATGTGAAGCTGCGGGCGTTTTACTTGTACAACATTTCGTCCCCCTAGAAGGAAAAGTAACCAACTAACAAAATGTGACTTTCGAGAAAAACGCAATTTAGTGTATTTTTTGTGGAAAAATCGTCATATCTTTTTTAATTTAAAAGATATAACTGTGGTTTTTATATATAATGAAAATTACGGTTTTATTTACAATATGTTGTTTTAAATTTTAATTTTTAATGCACATGAGCAGAGATAAACGTTTAAAAAGCAATTATCTATTTTTCCCTCTTCATATAATTGTTTTTGTTCTTTAATTGGTTACTTTTTCATGTGAGTTGGGTATTTTTCCTACTTCATAAAGCTAAAAAAATGTTGCTGACGATTAGGATAAATGTTGTTATCTAATTTTCCCCCTTTTTATTTATAAGTGAATGGAAGTTAGGTTATTTAAGTATGAATCAATTTTATTTTATGTTTATAGAAGTAGTTAGTTAAAAATATATGTTAGATAAATGAAATGGTCCTCAATAGTAGTAGTGGTCTCCCATAGTACAAAAATACTTATTAAAACATAAAATTTTCGCATAATTAACATCATTTTAATTTTTAATCATCTTTACTTGCTGAACTTTCATTAGGGTAAACCGTGATAGATGCCCTGCTTTTTTTAGGGCGTCGTAATTTTTAACCTAACCAAATAAGTTATCATAGATTTTCTCAGTAGTTTTGTTGGTTTAACTATTCATTCAGCTATAAGAACGGTGTTTGTTCCTCCAGCTATTACGAGTTCAGCACAAATTAAGTTCTTGCGAGGTATTTTTTTCAGGAATAGTTGCCTACCCTTATGGATAGATGCCTCGCTATGGAATAACTGAGCAGGATAGTTACCTATAGTAGAGGATAGATCTACCTATAAAATAGTCAAATTAAAAAAGAGTTCACAATGTTTGCAAAATATATTTTTTATACAATCCTTGGAATAATGTTATATAACCATAGTTAAAGATATGCATTTCTTTGGTCATAAATAATAACAGTTTTTAAGCTACAACTGACTTTAATAATCTGACGAAATATTGATCCCCTCGTTTCAATGAAACTAAGATTATGGCAGTATAATAATATTATTGCTGGGTATTTTTTTGCTTCTTATCTTGCATGGCAAGTAGGGCATGCTCCCGGGATATCCCGGTTCCGAAAAATCCCGGGAATTCCCGGTTCTATGAGTAGCAGACAGTACCGGTACTGACAAAAAGCAGTCCCGGTACTCCCGGTTCTTATTGAACATTTGTTTAGATGCTATTTTTGGTTTTTGATGATTTTTCTCTTGTTCTCTCTCATCGCGTAACTCATCCATCAGTCATTATTTATATATAATTACTATGAATTATATTTTTAGGGGAATTCTCTAACAATTGAGTAAATTTTGAGATTTTTAATAATAATATTATTATTAGATGTATATAGTGTTGATTTTTGATTATTTTTTAAAGATTTACGATCTCTAATTTAGTAAGTTTTTTATAGTTCCTTTTCTCCAATGTTGGAATAACTGTTATATCTTAGATTACTGTTTTTGTTGATTTAGTGACATTATTAAGCAATGTGATTTACTGTGATTAATTTAATAGTTGTTAGGTATAAAAGTTGTTAAGTGCTGTAGTTCCTACCTATAATCTATATTCCAATAACAAAGATACAAAGAGGCTGTTGATTGATCATATATATTCAGAAGTACATAATTTACTGAAGTAATTACTTGTAATACGTATAGGTACTTAGACTTACTTTATAATTTATATTATAATAAACGAAGTAAAATTTAAAATGTAAAAAAATATTATTTTTCAATTTTGTTACTGTGATTGCTGATTATTTAAATAAATAAAAAATACTTGTTTTGATTAAAATACACTTTTTTTTATTCATATACCTTCTACAAAACACAAACTTGCAGTAAATTAAAGTAATTTTAACAAACAAAAAAATCTGTATTCGGAACCGGGAGTACCGGGATTCCCGGTTCTTTCGTAAGCCAGTACCGGGAATGAGAATTCTTGGAACCGGGCCCGGTTCTGCATGCCCTAATGGCAAGTACTGGTGAGGCTTGATAGTCCTTGCCGGTCCTATAATATCCTTCTTGTGAATGAAAGTAGAGGTCTAACAGTTGGAAGAAAAGATCTTTAGACTGTCATCGGGTTTTCTAAAAAGAAAACTAGATATATCTTAACTTACTATGTCACCAATAGGGCGACCAGCTGTTCAAGGTGATTTTACTTGTTTCGTACAAAAGTCCCTCGTTAACAACATTGTAACCGTCAAAAGTGTATCTAATTATACCATATACTCGATATCTAAGAGGTATTTCCAGGTCATACAGACAGTCACACCCAGCATACTAAGAGATGATAAGACAACTTTTTTGTTTGAAGGAAATTTAATGCCGAACCGCATAGATGGTTAAGAAACATTTGTTAGCAGCCGGTGTAATAAACGACGACACTTGCTGCAAAAATTTACATAGCCCTGAATCTGCATCTATGTTTTGAAAATTATATTATCCTTTTCGCTAGATATAGTTGCCTCAGTAGTTTAGTGGGCTCTCGTTTCTGCACTTGGACTCAAGTTTGGTTCTTTGTGCGTAGTCTGCTACTAAGAGTTTAGCCAGCCTATATACGTACAGAAGCGCAGAAGTCCCCCTGGGTTATTCTTAAACTTTGTGGAGTGTCCTCGGGTTATAGAAGATTTGTGTATTCCAGGATGGGGATTCTATAACGGTATGTTTCTTCAGTCTTCATGCAAGCTTTCTATAGTGGACTATCGCTGGAACCTACATTAAATAGATGTTTGTTGAAGGCAGTATGACTGGTGATAAACAAGGTTATGTCTACTTTGGCAGAGCACAAAAACGCGGTCGGGTGATGGCAGTACTCCCTTCACAGCCGTCGGTCTGTTCCAATCGATTGTTTTTTCGATTTACGATTTGTTCTCACAGATAAGCTCGGAAAAGGCTATAAGGTATCGGCGACGTTGAGACAGGGCCTAATGGTGTTGCTTTTAGCCAGTTCATCTGCAACGCTATTGCCGTGAAAACCACGATGCTCTTTAATAACCATTGAAGTGCGACCTTAATTGTTTTTGCAACCTTCTCCAAGCCTAAACGTAAATCGTTTATAAAGCCTGAGCTAACAGCTTCACCTTCAAGTGACCGCAGAATAGAGGCACTATCTGACACTATTGGAATATTACTGTTGGTAACTTTTCGAGGATGTAGTCACCTCATTTGCATAATCCAATGATGGCCCACACATCTTTTCTGCCAACTTTACAGCTGGACCTTTACTATAGCGATCGCTGTTATAGTCACCAATAGCAGGATAGCCAAGGACTAGGGGACTTCTTATTTGTCACGTCATTTGGAGAAAGAGCAAAGCCTGAATCAGTACTTTCCATGCGTGGTAGATATTTTCTCTTTGTTTTACAAATAACCAATAGACCCATGGTACGTAACGTGGAATATTCTATTAAATAATCACACAGCAATTATATTATTGTAAAATAATTTAATTTGGTTCGTTCAAACGAGTAAATCCTTTTTTCATCAGATTATTATAAGTTTTATATCAGTTGTAGCTTAAAAACTGTATATTATTTATGAACACGGAAATGAATATACTTATTTAATTACTTTTTTTATTGACTTAAAAGTCAACTTGCCTATAGTAGGCAACTTTCCAGCTCAGTTATTCCATAGCGAGGCATCCATAGGGGTAGGCAGGCACCTATCCCCAAAAAAATTGTTTTGCAAGAACTTCATGTATGCAAAACTCGTAATAGCTTGAGAAACAAACACAGTTTTTAAAGCTGTATGAATAATTAAATAATTGCATAAATTAATAGATTATACTGATTCAGTTTTCTGAATTTCTGAAACGCGCCAAAATAACTAACTTACTAAACATTACTAACGTTTCACATATGCGTACTTCTAAATGCCTCTCAAGTGTCAAGGAAGAATTCACTAATTACACTTAGTTATTATTTTTGGCTTATCTTAGGTTATTTAAACCTGAAAATATAATGGGAAAAACAACCAAAATGCTTTATGTAGTTTTTAAATAAGAACAAGGTTTATTTTTCTTACATAATGTTAGTTGTGTAGTTTTACCTCCCTGTTTCTTTAAACATTGCGAATTATCTATTTGGGCTTCTAAAGGGATATTTTAATTTCTAAAGTAGTTAGGAATACGCTGATTGGACAGAAAGATGCGCTATATTATAATGCTAACGAAAATACAATAAAGTGAATTTTGACAAAATGTTAGTTGGTTACTTTTCCTTCTACGGGGACGATTTAGGGCCGTATTATAGAATGTAACTCAGTAATGAATTTAGTTTTAAAACTAGTTTTAAGTAAAGCTTTTATTTTAGAACCGCTCTTGAAACGAAATTCGTTGATCAACGTTCAATTGAGTATTTTTATATTTTGAATTGACTTTTAAGTTGAAATCACCACTCAAGCGAGGATTTGATCTATGATCACGTAAATCGTGTCAACACCACTCTTGAGAGTAGATTGAACTAGATTCTGTCAAAAGTATGTAGCTGTAAATATTGTAAACAACAAATATTTTTGACGACAATATCTACAATATCATGGATTGCCTAATATTGATGGTGCAATTGATGCACACATATAAAGAATGTCAATACTGCTGAAGTGCAGCATCATGAAGTATTCAGAAACATATGCCATACATTTCGGTGTCATTTGTATGCGTACCGACGGGAAAGAATGTTGGCGACGATCAGCGCCATCTATGTCGCCACAGTATAAAAGGTTTTTGAAATTCTACACAGAACAACAAACAGTTAAATAAAACATAAAAAAACTATTTTTACTTGCTTACACTGTTAACATATTAATTATTTTTAATTTAGACTATGAAAAAATCCAGTATTCTTTTATATTGTGTTATAAAATATTTATATATCTTTTTAAAACACAATAATGTGTAAATGAAAACCAACTTGAACCATAAACAATATGAGCTTCGCTCAAATCGTCACTCGAGTCAAGTTTCACCTGAACTGAACTTAAAATGCGTTCTATAATAAGATCGATTCTTGAGTGGTGATCTGTGTTTAAAACGAATTTTGACTGATTGAAGTTCAAACGACGCTTGAGTCGCCTTCTGTAATACGGGCCTTATAATATCTGTTCAGCATCATAGGAGAGAAAAGATACTCCCGCTTTGATAATGTTTATGTGAAATATAAACGTGAATTGATATTGAAAGTACATACCTAAAATATTTGAATAGGCTATTTGCCTATTTACGCATTCATTCTACACCTTCACGCATTTCATACCCAATTTCGAAAGAGGCTCATCGGCGGTTTGCTGGCCCATATTTCTCAGTTTGACCTTCTCTATATTTAGCACAGTGCAGATTTTACGCTTAAGCTTCCTAAAACATGCTTAAAAATGTTATTCTGAATCTGTAGTAAAGCAATTACCCAGCTGATACTTGGCATATCCACCACCACGCCTTTATAAAAGTGTGTTGTACCTAAACACTAGCTGGAGAGTTAATGACAGGGTTTAAAAGCTGAGTAGGATGGGTTCTGTGGTAGAAAAAAATGGATATTACAGAAATAATCCTAACCAATGTATTTTTTCTTTGTGTAGGTACCTAGGTTTATAAAATCAGTCCAGTTTTTTATAAGAATTAAATCTTTCTTTGCCCTTTATAATAAAGTATACGTTAATCTGAAGTAAAGTTAAGTTTAATACTAGTATTTCATATGCTAAGACAAACCAAAATCAGTCCAGTAGTTTAAAAGTACGCTCCACTAGGCTGGCTCAGTACGGGTTAGAGTTACAAATAATCAAACCATGGGTTTCACTCATCGTAAGTTAGTGATAAATCCTTACTTCCTTACTTTAAATGTGAAAATAGAACTTGCTCATGCAAGGGCCTATCCTGTTTTTATTATACCTTTAGACAATCATTAAGATTAACAAGGGGAAAAAGGAGTAACTTATTCTTTCCCTGGATCCAATCTAATTAGGTAAACACTAGATTGATAGATAGAAACAAACAGTTTGTGGCACTAACATTTCTTCTTCCATAGTTGAACGATACAGAACTAGGACAAACTTCAGTATCGTGCAAAAGATTATTGAAACATATTTAAATAAAAGTGTATTCTTTGAATAAATCGTTTTTCATTTTATAATATAAGTAAACAGTGGTCGTTTGATGGGAAAAGTCAGATTTGAAATATTGTCAATAGGTTTTTTTTATAGCTCAAGTGAGCGATTAGAATCTTTCGGAGTGAATAAAAAAATAATGGCGCGTAATTTAAATTTAAGAACACAAACCAATCTTAGGAGATCCGTCCGAAGCTCGAAACATTTTCGTAATAGCAAGCCAGCCGAGCTATTACGAAACTCGAAATTTCGGGAAACGGAGAGGTTTAGAGAAAGAACGGGTACTCCGTCAAGCAATGACGTCATCATCACAGTGCAAAAATCACTTTTAAAGCCGTTATTCGGACGGAAACCCATAGACTTACATTCAACACCTCTATAAGCTCTATACATCTTCAAAAAATGACACTAATCCATAGTGTATTTTTGTTAATTGCCATCCTACCATATTCTAAAACAGTTTTAATGCCTTGAGCTGGGGTCACACTGTTGAAAATAGTAATGCCCATGAACGTGACAATTATAATTATTGCTCCACTAGATTTCTCTAAAAACGCAATACATCTTCCATTACTCTCCATTCCTTATCGTAGCATATAAAAGCATAGCAAAGGGATCACATCCCTTTGCGCTACCGATGCACACTTACAAAACGTAGTGTGCCCGCTTGATCGCGATAATTATCGCTATAATCATTATGATGTAATATATATTCAGTAAAATAATACTGTCAATACACACATCACCATTACTTAAAAAAAAACAACTATTCATTTGACATGACTTTTAATGTCAAACCATAATCAAAACAGTTTTGAATTTTTTTCATATTTCTCATTTCTTATTTCACCAACTTTTCTTACCTGCTAATATATTACAAAATCAATTACACAACAAAAAGGACTAGGATTTCAGTTGTTATTCCTTAACCATCTTCTATCTAAAGAATGAGAAGTATCATATTCCTGATATAACTCAAATACCGGCAATAGAGAAGAAGAATGGTCTTAATTTAGTGAGCTAAAGGAGGCAGTTGCTATAAAGTGCAATTGAAGATGGCATCAACAAGGTAAAGGTATCGTTTTGTTTTATTATCATGAGTTTGTTAATGTGAAATAATTTGCTTATGAAAACTATTCCAAAGCTTTTTAAATAACCTTAGCGAATTTATATCTGTGTTTAATTGCCCATATTTACGACTATCTAGCATTACACGTAGGTACTAACAAAAAACTATATATTTTTAATTTGTTTTAGTTTGGTATCATCAAAGTATTAACCTATAATCTACACGAGGCCGTGCAAAACAGCAGAATTATCAAGTATTCTGAAGACGATTGAGATGGAGTACACAGGATCATATATAAATATTATACCTATATGTACCTTATTATTTTTAAATGTTGAGACCATATCGTTTTATTTTATTCATTTTCTATAGATGTTTAAGTAGGTACTTACCTATGTTCATTACCTTTCTACAGTCTTGTTTTTTATAAAGTAAATTTTATTTAACTTTAAAATTTCTTTTACTACTGCTTTTTCAGAGACACGTTTTAAGATTACAGCGGTACGATGTAAGCGTTTTCTCCGAACTTCACACTAAACTAAAAAACTAAGGAACCTAACCTATATTCACTGCAAAATAAAACTCTTATACCTCTAATATTAATTTTATTTCAATTAATAATATTTATTTTCAAAAAGTGACATTTTATATGTTCAGATGATACATGGATCAACAGAATAATAAATGAGTTGTTATTTTTTACTGCGGAACTCCAAATATTTCAAAAGTATTCTGTAATATTACCATTTAAACAATTAGCCAACTAAACAATTAGCCAAAAGCCATTCTGGTGGATGGTCTTCCCCACAGAACACCAACTGAAAAGCGGCAGCTGTAGCGACTGAGAATCTGTAAGTCTTGATACATGACAGGTTTATGCGCACCTCAGCATGTTGATCTCTGAAAACCTTTCGATGTCGATGATTTTCGGTCCCTATGCGAATGACAATTCTTAATTTTCAAGTTAAAGACACTACACTACTACAATTTTTTGACAAAAAACAGCTATTTGGATTGGGATAACATAGTTTTAACCCAAAACAGAAATATAAGGCGCCACCTGTAGTTGTCAACGCATGTGAAGCTGCGGGCGTTTTACTTGTACAACATTTATGTTAATAACAAAAAATACAAATTTATTGATCTTTTAACTTTATGTTGGTGGGAAAGCTACGAATTACACTACAATGAATTTGTGCTACGGAAATTCCATAAAGGACTAGACTTTTCTTGTAAACCCCATAAAACTTAAGTTAAAATGCCTAACAAGTTTTTATAAAATCTGTTCAGCATCGTAGGAGAGAAAAGATACTCCCGCATTGATAATGTTTATGTGAAATATAAACGTAAATTGATATTGAATGTACATACCTAAAATATTTGAAGAAGCAAATAACACCTTCACACATTTCATACCCAATTTCGAAAGGGGCTCATCGGCTGGTTTCCTGGCCCATATTTCTCATTTTGACCTCCTCTATATTTAGCACAGTGCAGATTTTACGCTTAAGCTTCCTGAAACAGGCTTAAAAATGCTATTCTATAGTTAAGCAATTACCCAGCTGATACTAGGGATCTCCACCACCACGCCTTTTTAGAAGTGTGTTGTACCTAAACAGCTGGAGAGTTAGTGACAGGGTTTAAAAGCTGAGTAGGATGGGTTCTGTGGTACCTAGAAAAAAATGGATATTACAGAAATAATCCTAACCTATGTATTTTTTCTTTGTGTAGGTATATAAAATCAGTCCAGTTTTTATAAGAATTAAATCTTTCTTTGCCCTTTATAATAAAGTATAGATTAATCTGAAGTAAAGTTAAGTTTAATACTAGTATTTCATATGCTAAGACAAACCAAAATCAGTCCAGTAGTTTAAAAGTACGCTCCACTAGGCTGGCTCAATGCGGGTTAGAATTACAAATAATCAAACCATGTGGATTTCCCTCATCGTAAGTTAGTGATAAATCCTTACTTCCTTACTTTGAATGTGAAAATAGAACTTGCTCAGACAAGGACCTATGCTGTTTTCATTATACCTTTAGACAATCATTAAGATTAACAAGGGGAAAAAGGAGTAACTTATTCTTTCCCTGGATCCTATCTTATTAGGTAAACACTAGATTGAAAGATAGAAACAAACAGTTTGTGGCACTAACATGTCTTCTTCCATAGTTGAACGATACAGAACTCGGACAAACTTCAGTATCGTGCAAAAGATTATTGGAGCACATCACAATAAAAGTGTATTCTTTGAATAAATCGTTTTTAATTTTATAATATAAGTAAACAGTGGTCGTTTGATGGGAAAAGTCAGTTTTGAAATATTGTCAAAGTGTTTTTTTTATAGCTCAAGTGAGCGGTTAGAATCCTTCGGAGTGAATAGAAAAATAATGGCGGGTAATTTAAATTTAAGAACACAAACCAATCTTATGAGATCCGTCCGAAGCTCGAAACATTTTCGTAATAGCAAGCCAGTTCTAAACAAAAGCCACGTCAATGACGTCATGCATAAAATGAAACAGATAAATAAAGATTACTGTGACTCTGTGACCTAAGTCATAGAGTTTATTTTTCTTAAGCGCGAAGATATTTTTGAAAAATGAAATGCTTAGATACCAATGAATAGTGTTTATGCCAACATAATATTGAACATCTTGATGCGTTATATAAAATTGCAAATTATTGCGATGATATTATGTCAACTTTGTTTGGTTACAATGATATGGTTATTATGACACTAACATAAAATTGAATTTTTCACCCAAAGATATTTTTGACTATCTTGTCTTATAATATCTTTATGCTTTTGACTGTACATCGATTTTGTTGAAGTTTCTGAACCGATTTACGTGATTCTTTTTATGTTTGGTGCAGAATAGTTTCGAATTGGTCCCATAAAAATTTGATTCAGGTAATCCCAATAGTTTTTATTTTATGAGCAACAAGAGGTCAGAATGCCTAAGCTAATCCTACCTAAGAGGGAAACCCTAACACATACATATCTATGGGACGTCTGACGCTTTTAGATAGTTTCAATATATGTCACATCTAGTGGCCACCCGCGACTCCGTTCGCGTGGAAGTCGGTTTCCCGTGGGAATGAGAAATTTTACCGCGGTAAAAAGTACCCTATGTCCTTTCCCAAGTTCAGTTCTTTCTTCATACCAAATTTCATCAAAATCGGTTCAGTGGTTTAGGCGTGAAAGCGTAACAGACAGACAGACAGACAGACCGACAGACAGACAGAGTTACTTTCGCATTTATAATATTAGTAGGGATTTTTATTTACTTTTATTACTACCTATCCCAATGTCTGAAATTTAACTTTTATTAATTTTTGACTAAATGCTAAGCATTTTTACTATTTTTTACTCATTTTCTTTAGAATCTCACGTCTTAAAGATGAAAAAAAAGAACACTCAATGCACATGCGCATCCTAGTTGCCACCAAGCACCAAAGTGATCGTCAAGAAGAATCAAACGAGCCCAAACTCGATAGACTTTTTTCATTTAATTACTTGACTTAACTCATTCCTATGGTCACCTTCCGATTCCATCATCATAATAATAATAATAATAATAATAAAACTCTTTATTGCAATAAAAATGAAATAAAATACAAAGGATCAGATCAAGTAAAACAAAAGGTGGCTATATCGCTTCAAGCGATTTCTTCCCAGCAAACCAGATGTGGAAGAAGACAATAAAATGAATTGTTTGCGGTACAGAAATGCAATAAATACAGTAATAACGAATTTAAATAGAACACTAAGAAATACACCTACTAATAGACCTACGTAAATAGTATAAACACATATTTTTACATAAACATACACATACATACATACACATATACATATGAAAAGCACACTAATACTTATGTATATATACACATATACAAATATAAATAATTTCCTATTATTGATTATGAGTAACAATATAATTTTAACTCTGAAGAAGCAAGTATTCATGAAGACGCTTTTTAAATGTAAATGCTAGGTGATGTTTGAACAGTAGAAGGCAATGAATTCCACAGTTTGACAGCTACAACCGTAAAGGATTTGCTGAGGAAATTGGTGTGGTTGACAGGAATACTCAATGTTAGATTATTAGTGGACCGAAGATTACGGTCGTGACAATCAGAAACATATGAAAAGGAACGTTTCAAGTACCTTGGGATTTTAGGATCAAAAAGGATGCGATAAAGGAGGGAAAGAATATGAGCATTCCGGCGAAGGCGGATAGGGAGCCACTTGAGCGTCTTCCGAAATTCGGAAACATGGTCATACTTACGTAGTCCAAATATGAATCGGATTGCAAGATTTTGAAGACGCTCAAGCTTGTTTAATTGCTCTTCAGTAATGTCAGTGTAGCAGACATCCGCGTAGTCGAGAATAGGAAGGAGGATGGATTGAGCAAGCACAATTTTGGTGGCAATGGGCAATAGATTTTTCAGTCTACTCAGACTACCGTTAACGGCGTACATCCTCTTGCTAACGTCACCCAAATGGGCTCTCCAGGAAAAGTTATTGTCAATTATTAACCCTAGATTTTTAACTGTCTGACTATATGGTAATATATCATTGTTCAAGTGTACTGGAGGTAAATCGTCAAGATTGACTTGTTGCAGTAATTTAGAACTGCCAATGATTATTACTTTGGTTTTTTTAGGATTCACTGTTATACCGTAGGATTTACTCCAATTCGCAATAGACTGAAGGTCGATGTTTACAGCAGATATAGCAGAAGGGAGTTCACTCACAGTAGTATGTCTGTAAATTTGAAGGTCGTCTGCATACAAATGGTAGAGAGAAGAAATTTGGGAAGTAATCGAATTGATGAAAATTGAAAATAGGAGTGGAGACAGCACGCCACCTTGAGGGACGCCGGCCTCAAGAGAGACCCATGATGAAAATAAATCATCGGCACGAATGCGTTGTCGGCGCCCATACAAGTAACTGCGAAACCAGGCAATGGCAGCAGGTGAAACATTGATAGAACCTAAAACGGCCAAAAGAATGTCAAAATCGACGGTATTGAACGCATTACTAAAGTCTAAAAGTGTCATAACTGTTACTTGTCTATTCTCCATACTTAAGCGCACATCATCAGTAATATTTACTAACGCCGTGATAGTACTATGGCCAGGCCTAAATCCAGATTGGAAGGAATTAAGTAGGTTGTTCGAGATAAGAAAGGTGTTGAGTTGTTGGTGAACAAGTTTTTCAAGAATTTTGGAAAGGAATGGGAGTAACGAAATTGGACGATAGTCAGAGTAGGACGCCGGAGAGGATATTTTAGGGAGAGGAATGATATTTGCGTCCTTCCATAAAGATGGAAAACAACTGGTCACAATGGTGCAATTGAAAATTTTGGTGATTACAGGCGTTAGGATATCGAGAAGCGGGAATATCATGTTTCGACTAATACAGTCAGTGCCGATAGCACTGGATGTTATGGCCGTAACGGTATTTCTCACATCATTCTCAGAAATCAAGCTGAATTCGAATGCAGGAAAGTTAGGGATTGGTAAAGAGGAAAGGTAATCCAGGGTGGATTGTTTAATATTAACATCACGAGAAGGAGAATGGGAGAAGTGTTTAATGAGGTCATTTATGTTAATATCGGAAGGAAGGGAATTTTGTGCCTGTTTACCGATACCAAGAGATTTGAGAAATCTCCAGACACGTTTAGGATCTGGATCGTCAACTGAAGTGTGGATATGGCGTCGCTGTGCATCTCTACACATTGTATTGCAGCGATTTCGTAGGGTCTTGTATGTATCACGATTGCGATCATTAGGATGTTTTTTATATCTTGACTTGGCATGATTACGTTTTGTCATTAAATCTTTTATTGTTGTGGTCAGCCAAGGAGCAGGGGGATGACGTAATTTGATCGGGCGTAAAGGAGCATGCCGATCATAGAGCTGTGTCAAAAGAAGGTTGAATTTGTCAACCTGCTGGTCAACATTTTCTAAAGAATTGATAGACGTCCAGTCAATATGAGCAGCATCAGAACGGAGTTGCTCTAAGTTCATGCCAGCAAAATTGCGTTGCAGGAGGATACGAGGTTTAGCTTTAGGAGGACGAATTTTATAGGAAAGATAGAGAAGGTCGTGATAAGAAAAAGGAGCATTGCACTGACCGTGTTTAAAAACATGATCAGGGCAGGAGACCATTCCCAGATCGATGAGAGACGGGGAGCTATTGGGAAAAAAATGTGTAGGATTGATGTTGGACAGGATTTGGAGGTTATAGGAATCAATAAGAGAGGAAAGTTTTTTGGAGCGATAATCATCCTTGAGCAAGCAGGTGTTTAGATCACCCATAATGATTGTGTGTTCATAGATGGGGACCAACTGCTCCAGCGTAACCTCTAAACTGTCAAAATAATTAACAGAAACAGATGGACTGTAAACAACACCTATAAGGATTTTGGAGTGAGCAAGGGAAACCTCTATAAACAAATGTTCTGCTTTTTGACCGGAATTGGCATGGGAAGATACACTGACGACTGAATAGGGAATGTTGGCTTTGAGGTATATGGCAACTCCACCACCTACGCGATCAGGACGATCATTGCGCAACAAGTGGAAGCCAGGAAGGGAGTATGAGGTGGATGCCAAGCAAGGTCTTAGCCAGGATTCGGAAACAAGGATTACGTGGATATTATGACTGGAAAAAGTCGTCAGCATATCTGAATAGTGAGCCGGAATGCTTTGGGCGTTAATGTGTACGATGTTAAGGTTATTAGAGCAGTCGGAAAAAACGGAATCTAGGGATGAAGAAAAGGAAAGGGTACTATGAAAACTGTCGTCACTAGCCACAGATGAGCATGAATCAAAGTATTCAGAATTAATACTCATAATAACAATAAAAACCTAGCAGCAAATTATGTTAAATATTAAATAATGATAAGTAATACTAATAAATAAAAATATACAGGGTCTGTCGTAATGAATGGATAACCCGTTACCTACAGTTGATCCGGATGTGAGGCTATAAGAAAATGGTGCTTTCTTGCCAGGGTTGTCAACCATAAGAAAATGGCGTAGACTTTTAAACTTTTTTATAAATTTCGCTATTTTTTTCATTTATTCCGCTGCCATTTCTTCAAATTTTGATGTATTTGTATAATTCTTTTAGTATTATACTGCTGAAGACGTGTATTATGTAATTTAAATACAATTTTAGGTGTTACTCACGTTGAACATTATCAAAATACTCATTTTAAGAAAAATATTTCCAATTTTTTTTCTTTATGTCAACTTTTGATCATCTCCTGTGGAAAAAAAAAGTATGACGTTATAGCTGCCCATGATCTCAATAAATTGTCTAGTATGTGTAGATTCTAAAAAGGTATAACGATGTGTACTTTACAAGCAACATTAAGTTACAGGAGCGAGAACACTAATCAAGGTCGGAATTTTTATTTTTCATGTTATGTTATAAATGGTTGTAAAACTTCGTCATAATGATTTTATTCTATCAAGATACTTTGCACAAACACTATCGGGCCACTAATAGGATATTCAGAAGAAAACCCGGTTGTTTTTGGGAAAAAAATAACATTACTTCACGATAATAATGTAATTAAAATGTACAAATGAAATTTTTTGTGCTCTAATAGTTACATGCGACAAACATGTTGCGATAAGTTTATTCGAAATTAAAACGGATTTTAAAAATCGAACAAGACCGCATTACAAAGAAAAGGGTACTCATCACATCAGTGTGATTTTGACCATAGCATGTCCTTTTGTTCACATTGGCCTCGATTCTGAAAACACTCTCTAAACTAAACTAAAACTATCGCTGTCACTTACACATCAATAAGACAGAGACAGGTAATCATTTTAGTCAATTTTAGGCTAGTCCTCAGCGCATTTCGTTCAATTTCACAATGATGTGGACTAAATTTAGTGAGACCAATGTACCTGTCTTGTTCTAATACGAAGCATGAGAAAGTGACAGCGATATTTTTAATTTAGTTTTAGAGAGTGTTTTGAGAATCGGGGCCACTATTTTCGTCAATTTGTTACTGCTTTCTAATATTTGACTATGATTTTCCTTGTGATTTGGACTTGATAACGTGGTGATACTGATGACTTTGCTCACATTTACGGACATTGTGTTGTGCTATCGATTGAACGTGTTGTTTTGGAAAAGTTTTTGTGTAGTTTGTGTATCATGCCGCAACGAATACGCGAACATGCATTACATTTACGGTGTATGTAATGGCAGCACCAATAGAGCTACTAGTGTTTATCGTGTAAGATATCCAAATATGCGACATCCTGATTACCGTGTGTTCATTAAAGTGCACAATGCATTTATGGAAGGACGATTTCCTTCTAATTTTTTCCACTTTTCTTTGTAATGCGGTCTTTGTTCGATTTTTTAAATCCGTTTCAATTTCGAATAAACTTGTCGCAACATGTTTGTCGCATGTAACTATTAGAGCACAACAATTTTCATTTGTACATTTTCATTACATTATTATCGTGAAGTAATGTTATTTTTTTCCCAAAAACAACCGGGTTTTCTTCTGAATATCCTATTAGTGGCCCGATAGTGTTTGTGCAAAGTATCTTGATAGAATAAAATCATTATGACGAAGTTTTACAACCATTTATAACATAACATGAAAAATAAAAATTCCGACCTTGATTAGTGTTCTCGCTCCTGTAACTTAATGTTGCTTGTAAAGTACACATCGTTATACCTTTTTAGAATCTACACATACTAGACAATTTATTGAGATCATGGGCAGCTATAACGTCATACTTTTTTTTTCCACAGGAGATGATCAAAAGTTGACATAAAGAAAAAAAATTGGAAATATTTTTCTTAAAATGAGTATTTTGATAATGTTCAACGTGAGTAACACCTAAAATTGTATTTAAATTACATAATACACGTCTTCAGCAGTATAATACTAAAAGAATTATACAAATACATCAAAATTTGAAGAAATGGCAGCGGAATAAATGAAAAAAATAGCGAAATTTATAAAAAAGTTTAAAAGTCTACGCCATTTTCTTATGGTTGACAACCCTGGCAAGAAAGCACCATTTTCTTATAGCCTCACATCCGGATCAACTGTAGGTAACGGGTTATCCATTCATTACGACAGACCCTGTATAATTAATAAAAAGATAAATATAACTATATATAAATGCCTACGCTTTATTACACTAAAATATACCAGCATTTTAAAATTAGGGAAAAAACATATATAAGTTACAAGTTAAAATAAAATTTATAATTACAAAAAACCTCACTAACACAAATTTAATATCAAAACAATAAATAGGTACAAGACGGAAAAAAAAAAAAAAAAAAAGTTAACGAATGTAACATGGGCTAAATCGGAACGCAGCCAGAAGACAATGTCAAATGTCACAGCGCGACGGTGAAATATGGATGGGTGAGAGTAAAGTACGTGACTTCCGGTTTGCGCGCGGGAAAATTGGAAGTGAAAAATTTTTTCGTGAACTTAAAAATTCATTTAATTCTTTCAATTTTGTTAAATAGTGTACATTTTGTATATATGTATTTTTAATAACTATAGTATAGAAGCTTAATTTTTATTAAAATGACGTCTCGGGCGAAACGCAAGAAAAAGAAGGAGGAGGCAGTAATATCAGGGGAAGACTCGCTGCTTTCGGACTCCGACTCCATGCACAGTGACTGCAATTCAGCTAAGTCCGATCCATATAAAACTTATTTCGTTCCCGATTATACACGTCGGTATCCTGAGGATTCTTCAGCTACAGATTTCGTTGTCTTCTTGGAATCAAACGATGAGTCCAAACCTATTTCAACAAGAGATATGATTTCTTTATCATCAACATTAAAGAAATATATAAAAGGCATAAAATATATGCAAAATCTTAATAAATACAAAGTTACAGTTCATTTTGACCGTGCAAATTTGGCAAATAGTTTTCTTAACAATAAGACTTTGTTATCAGAATATAAACTCAAAGCAACTATTCCTGCAAAAACTACTGAAATTACTGGTGTTATTACTAATGTGCCTATTAAATGGTCCAATCAAAAAATTTTTGGAGTGATTAATAGTAATAAAAAAATTATTTCTGTTCGGAGAATTCAAAGGAAGGTTAAAAATGAACAAAACTTTGAATTACAACCGACTAAAACAGTAATCATAACTTTTGCTGCCATTTATCTTCCTGATCATATTGATTTACAAGGCTGGAGGTTTCCAGTTAAGATGTACATTCCACCTGTAAAACAATGCTTTAAATGCCTACGGTATGGACATTTGGCTAAGTACTGTAAAAATAATGTTAGATGTTCAATATGTGGAGATGCACATTCTTTTAAAGAATGTACAGTACCTAGGGAAAAGGCTACATGCTGTCACTGTAGAGGAAATCACATTAGTATATCTGCTGAGTGTCCTATTAAAAAGAAAAAAATTAATGATATTAAAATTGGTTTATCCTCTTTGTCTTATGCTTCAGTTGCAAATACAGAGAGTTTTCCAGCCTTAGGACAAAAGTTTGACCTGCTCAGTCACTTGAAAAAAGATAATAAATCTTTGAATTTATTGGTTGAGGCTATTGTTAAAATAATTACATTAAATAAAACAAAGGAAACTTCCATCAGTACTAAAAATATTTTACAAATATTAAGTGATATTTATGAAAAGTCATCTGCTAATAATCCATCCTAATGGCTCATTTAAAAATAGTTCAGTGGAATGCTCAAAGCGTTAAAAGTAATAAATCTGAATTTACATATTTTCTTTATAGTAATGATGTTGATATCGCTTTAATAAGTGAAACTTGGCTTAGACCACATCATACCTTTAACATAAAGGGATACACAATAGTTAGAAATGACACTGGTAATACACATAATGGAGTTGCAATAATAATTCATAACAAATTACAATTCTTAAAAATTGATACTTATTTTGATGATTCCTTACAAAATGTTGCTGTACAGATAAAAATAGGTGGTAAATATATTTCATTTGTTAGTGTTTATTGTCCTTCTAGGTGTCATTATTCAAAATTAAAATTTTCAAAATTAATTGATAGTCTTCCAACTCCAGTCTTTATTGCTGGAGATTTCAATGCATACCATACTTCTTGGGGTTGTCAAAAAGTGGATAAAAGAGGTGAAGAAGTACTAGATTCTTTTGATGAAAATAACCTTGTTCTGTTAAATTCAGGAGAAGTCACGACTGTAGGAACTTCGTCCTGGAGACCAAATGGCTTAGATCTTTCTTTGGTTAGTCCAGCTTTATCATGGGATTGTGAATGGTCTGTTCATGATGATTCCTTTGGAAGTTATCATTTGCCTACAATTACTAAACTTCTGTTGTCTCAAACTCCAGTTATATCTTCAGAACATTGTGTTCACTCTCAAAATGTCAGTAAGAAATTAAACTTGAATTTAGTTAATTGGGATTTGTATGTAAATATTGTTAATACTTCGTTGAATAGTTTTATGATTAATTCTGAATGTTCACTAGAAAGTTATTTGCAGTTTTGTGATATTTTATTGGCATCAGTTGAAAAATCTATGTCACAACAAAAAACGAAAACAAAGTCTTGTTGTCAATGTCAAAATCTTTGTCATTTATGCTCACGTTCCGTTTCAGGTTTTAGGGCAAAAAGGGCAAGACATTCCGTTCCTTGGTGGAATAGCAAATGTGCAGATGCTGTTAAAAAATGTAAAGATGCTTTTGTTGCTTTCAAAAATGATCCTTCTGTAGAAAAATATTTGCTTTTTAAAAAAAATCAGGCTTCTAAGAAATTCACTATAAACTTTGAAAAACAGAAATCTTGGCAAGATTATTGCAATTCTATAAATCGTCTTACTCCAATTTCTCATGTCTGGAATAAAATACGCAGATTTAACAAAACTTTTGTTTCTAGAAGTGAAAATGATCATTGGGTAAATAGTTTTTTAAAAAAATACACTCCAGACTATGTCTCGAAACCTTTTACTTTTGTAGATAACAAATTTCATAGACAAAATCTTTCGTTGCTTGATCCGTTCACAATTTCTGAACTTACTGCTGCCATAAAATCAAGAAAAGATACAACTTGTGGTTTAGATGGTATTTCCTATAAAATGTTTCGTCTTCTCAGTCATAAAAATCTATGTAAATTCTTGATAATTTTAAATATTTTGTTTGAAAATGACTTAATACCAAATCAATGGAAAACTGATTGTCTGGTCCCTGTACTGAAGCCAGGGAAGGATCTTGATAGTCCAGATTCTTATCGACCTATAGCGTTGTCCTCTTGTGTTGGTAAAATTTTTGAGCAGCTGCTCAAACAACGTCTGGAATATTACATCGAATCAAATTGTATTCTTCCTAGTAATCAGTTTGGTTTTCGGCGTGGACGCTCGGCTAGGGAAAGCATTGCACATTTGTTATTAGATGCAAATAAATCCATAAAGGAACGGAATTATCTTGCTTGTAATTTTTTCGATGTAACAGGAGCCTTTAACAATGTAGGTTTAGAAACGCTTGCTAATATCTTGCTATCACTCAGAATTCCAAAAAAAATGGTTCTTTGGATATATAACTTTCTAAATGAAAGAATGGTCTATGTTAAATTGGGTAACAACTTTTATGGTCCACGTAATTCCTATAAAGGCGTCAATCAAGGCGGCATCTTGAGCCCTCTACTGTATATAATTTATATTCATAAATTGAATGAGATATTAGGCGCAAATGTTTCTAATCTGCAGTTTGCTGATGATCTTGTTGTTTATTGTTCTGGCAAAAAACTTAAAGATGTGCAAACGAATTTAAATAATGCCTGTAAAAGGCTTGAAGTCTATTTTTCTTTCTTAGGTTTAACTGTAAATACAGAAAAGAGTAAATCTCTTGTTTTCTCTAGAGATAAAGATTGTAAATTAGAATGTGTATATAATGGTAACCTTATTCCTAACTGTACAGAAATAAAATTCTTAGGTGTAGTATTTCAACAAAATTTAAGTTTTAAAAAATATGTGCAAATATTGATAGATAGAGCTGTAAAAGCTACAAATATTTTAAAATGCCTTACTGGTTGTCGTTTTGGTGCAGATCCTAAAATATTATTGATGCTGTTTAAATCATTAGTTAGAAGTCACTTTGAATATGCTTTTTTTTGCTTTGCTTCTGACAATAATTTTATAAATAAAATAGATAAAGTACAAAATAAAAATCTCAGGATAATTCTAGGAGCCATGAGTACTTCTCCGATTAATTCAATGCAAGTTGAAACTAACACTTGTCCCATTAAATTTAGGTTTGATTATTTGAAAAGAAGGTTCATAATTGATTTGATGAAAACTTCTAATAATGCGTTGTACAAAAAGATTTTGATATCTAATTACTCTTATTTATGTAAAAATTTTGATTTCATTAATTATTTGAAAAATGAAAATATTGCTCAGTATGATATTTTACCTTGTTATAGTGGAACATATGAAGGTAAGTTTTTTAAATTTGATGTCATTATAGACACAAATTTAAAAAATAAATATGAAGTATATGAAAAGTTATCATACTATGATAATTACCGTCAAATTTACACAGATGCTTCAAAAACATCTCAGTCTGTGTCGATAGCGGCTTATGATATTATTTTGAAAATTGCACATGGTTATAAGCTGTCCAATATTTGCAGTATTTTTACGGCAGAAGCTGCTGCTATTCTGTTTGCTTTAGATTTGATTAGTTCTGTAGATTCTTCTGGTAAATGGATTATTATTTCTGATAGTATGAGTGTTCTTCAAGCTATTAATAATCCTCGTCTTTCTAGTAAAATTCATCCTTTTATATATGAGATCCGGGAAAAGATTTATAAATTATCATTGAAACATAAAGAAATTGTCATTTTCTGGACACCAGCACACATTGGTGTTAGTGGTAATGAATTAGCTGATACATTAGCTAGTATCATTACAAATACTGATAACAACATTTGCAAATTAAAAAACATAGCAATTCCCATTTCAGAGTTTCTTCCTGAAATAAAAAATCAAATGATTAATAATTGGTTTCAATTTTGGCAAGATTCTCTTAAAGAAAAGGGCAAGTGGTATTCCGTATGTAATCAAAAAATTTCGTCTCCTTGGTTTACCAAGGGCTCTTTCAAAAATAGAAATTTTTATACAACAATTTGTCGTCTTCGTATAGGTCATGCTGCTTTTAATGAACACTTATATCGCATGAATATGATAACTTCCCCTTGTTGTTCATATTGTAATGAGTCAGTACAGTCATTGGATCATATATTTTTTGAATGTCCTCAATTTCATATTGACAGGTTAATTTTCATTGATGAGCTATTAGAAATTTATAAAACATTAGAAAATATCCCGCGTAATACTCAAGAACTTTTAAAAACAACTGAATGCTACTTACCTATGTATAAATTCATAAAATTTACAGTGTGTAATATCTGATGAAAATGTTTATGTATACTCATAACAAATATATATTAGCATTTTATTATTAAAGACATGGACTTGGTCCTTATTATGTTTGTTTATGAGGAAATAAAATATCGTCAATGTTACTTCTTATTGAAAACTAAACAAAGCTAAGTCAACAAGAAAGAAGAAAACCAAATTATTGATGACATGGCTGTATGGGCATAGTCTCTTTGCCTTTCCGCATGACGGAAGAATCTAACAAAAAAAAAAAAAAATGATATGACATGACAGTGATTGTTACCATTCAGTCAGTAAAATTAAAATATTATTACCTATCTACCTAAAAAGATAACCTAAAGTATTTAAAAGTAATGGAAAAAAAGAAAATATAAAATGTAATAAGGGAATAAAAAGATACCATACGAGTTGTATTAGACTCAGCGTCGAGTTACTACACGACTGCGTGTTTTGGCCGTCTTCGGCTTTGCCGCTTCAACTGGGTCTGGCACCAAGATCTGCTCGAAGTCTGCGACTGAATCCACTCTATGACGAACACCGTCCTCAGCCAAAACAAAGATGGAACCTTCGCGTGTCCAACATTTTGCAACGCCAAAACGCTGACGGGCCGCCATGAAAACGTCGTGCCTGGCCTTAGTTAAGAACTCGGACAGAGTTATTCCAGTACCTTTTAATTTAGTTTTTGCTGTCCATATCTTGTGCCGGGTCGCAAGATCTTTAAACTCCATAAGCACTGGCCTATGCTTGTCATCTTTGATGGGGCCTAGACGATGGCAGCGAAGCAGGTCACATTGAGCGATGGCAGGAAACTTGTTGTTGTGAAGGGCCTTTATCACAGTCGCAGAAAGGTCAATTTTCTTATCCTCGGGGAGTCCATGCACAAGAAGGATTCTGCGCCTGTTATACATCTCTAACCTGTCACAGTCTTTGGAGAGAAGCTGTACTTGTTGTTCCAAAGTTTTTACCGCAGTGAGCATGAGATTTCTGAAGTTATGAAAATCAGCAGCAAGTGTGGCCATAGTAGGAGAAGGGTTAGAGGCTTTTTGGAGCTCACCCTGGAAAGACTCCATCCTTGAGTTGAACAGTTTAGCGAGGTCATCTACAGTCTGCTTCAGGGAGTCCATAGTGTTGTGATGTTGTTCAGTTTAAAAGGAGTAAAAACGTAAGGAAACAATTGCTGGGATGAATATTAATTAGTTCAAATTGTTTACCATCAAAATAAACTTTAATAAACTTTTGTTTATAATAAAATAATAAGAGCAAATAAATTGTGTATGTCTTATTTGATTCTACCCGCATAAAACTCCATGTCATACATATATCAGCTCCATGTCATAATATTTTTTTCAGGTGCTAAAAGAAAGAACTGATTACTTATTAAAATTTTATTTGTAGGAAAGGATGTAATACGATAAGTATAGAATATTTAACTTATAAATAATCAAATCATAAACTTTTCAGAAATAAGAAAATATTTTTAATGGACTTTAATGCAAATTGTATATGGGAATGCTTTTAATAGTTACTGAGAAACATCTTATTACTTAATTTGATTATTAGTTGGGAATATTTTCGTCAAAAATATTTAGTTACTTGTAGGTCTGTTTTTTATATTGCACATTTAACACTTAATAATATATTGAATGCGTTTAAATAACACTAAAAGTTTAAAGGTTTCGGGGCCCACGGTATGGGTGATAATGTAATTTTACTATATACTTACTTATGCACGAAACATGAAAGTGTTAGTAAAAAAGGTAAACACACCACAGTGGGACCTCAAATATAAATTCCTTGTGCTACTACATACTAAATTAAACACGTACTTAGAAGCTCTATGCAGATCACTTTTATGACACTTTACTATTTTGTAGAAATCTTTTGCTTTTGTCAAAAATTTACTATATCTTTATTCATCTTTCTTATCAATAGTAGTGCATTGAGGCTTTTATTTCATATCAAATGTCACAAAATATAAACATGTCTTATGTGAGGAAATATCACATTTTGAGACTAACTTCATTACAAAATTACTACTAAACACTTGAATGTATGACTTTTTATTTAGTATACAGTCAAATGTACGCATTTTACTTAATAATACTTAGAAGACTACTTTTTGTCTTAAGCTTTAGATGGCGTTCTACCACTAGGAGAGTGCCTACGGAGTACGGAAAATTGAATGAGGCACACACGGCACAATTCCAATTACTACATCAACGCTAACCCGACTAAATGCAGACATGTATTTGGTAACTTAACCTATCCTAATAGAAAATTAACCTACTAACATAAACAAGTAATAAACTAAGACCTATTACGCTAACATTTATACGAATAAATTATATTTTTGAAAAGTCACATTTAAAAAATAATAAAAGAAATTACCCTTAACCTAGTTTTCTCACAGGTTTTGCGAAAAAATTCACATCTAAAATATTAAATTCAATAACAACATGTTCATATTAGCTAAATGTTATGTACAAAGATAAAATTGATTAGAAAAACTATGATCACTGTGTTGAATTCATATAAAAATATTAACATTATCGTCAATTATAAAGAAAGCTTAAAATATCTTCATAGCCTGTTTTGACCCAAAAATAGATGATTTACGTTTTGGGCTGTCCTTTTTAGGTGCAACTGTTGAATTCTTAAGGCCATATAGTGGCTTCCTTTTATATAAATAGTATGTTTAGTTCATCCATTTTCTGCAGTTTGGTGCTCCACACATACACATTATCTTGTGGGCGTCGTCTTCAATGTCGAACTTGTAGTCGTACGCCAACTATAACAATTTTTTTAGTTCAAATTTGAAATTGTGCAAGTCGCAGTCACATAAAAAAACATATGTTTCAATAGTGCGCTTACGATCAATATAATATTAGGCACAAACAGGAATCTTTAATGACTTGACCGAAGCGAACACGCTCTATCAATGGGCTTAGTAGAAATAGAGTAGAAATTGTTAGTTATATTTTCCAAAAAAATCTACGGAAAATCGATGAAAATTCTTAACAACCTTGGTATTCTTGCAGTAAGTGCAGATGAGTTATTTAAGTCATATAAAAAAATACAAAGAATGTTTCATTCCATGTTTTTTTTTTAATTTTCCTTCCAATAAGTTATAATTCTAAGGGCGGGTTGTATCAAACAGTTGGTTAACGTATTAACGTACGTAACTTTTGACGTTTACATCAGATGTTTAACGTACGTCAAATACAAAGCGTTTTTGACATTGTACGTCAAAAACAACCCGTTTTCTAGCTTGACAGTTGGTTAACGCCATTTTTAACGTTTACAGACACGTTAAATAGTTGTGGTACAACCCGCCCTAAGTCACATGCCCCTCTTGTTCAAGCACGTCACTAGGTGTATACATACCTCCTCCCCGCGGGCGATGCGGCGCTTGGCCACGATGATGATCCGCAGCGAGCGGTCGAGGTCCACCAGCTCGGCCACGCAGTTGGGCGCGCACGAGTGGTTGATGTAGCGCGCCAGCCCGCCGCTCAGCGTGGCGTCCACCACGCGCCGCGAGTCCAGCCGGAACATGTAGATGCCGCGGTTCTACGCAACCACATACAACGGTTAATGTTCGGCCCCCCAAGTCAAGTGGCAAGTGTTATTTGCGATAGCGAGTGAATAGAAAAATATGTATGAAACTGTCAAATTGCAAGCTTGACAAAAATGTCAATTTCATACATATTTATTCGATTCACTCGCTATCGCAAATACCACTTGCCACTTGACTTAGGTAGCTGGGCTTGTAGATGCCGCGGTTCTACGCAACGTCATACGACGGTTATTGAATCTAATGTTCTGGGCTTGAAGATGCCGCGGTTCTACGCAACGACATACAACGGTTGTTGAAACTAATGTTATGGGCTTGTAGATGCCGCGGTTCTACGCAACGACATACAACGGTTGTTGAAACTAATGTTCTGGGCTTGTAGATGCCGCGGTTCTACGCAACGACATACAACGGTTATTACTAATGTTCTGGGCTTGTAGATGCCGCGGGTATTACGACTACTATTAAATAAGTATTTACGATTCAAGCTCAAGTCGAAACTTACCAAAATTAGGTTAGTAAATTCTAACAATAAATTAACACAATAAGATCAAAAATACAAAAAAAAATGCCGGCTCTTTCAAAAATTTGCCAAGTTTCCAATTGAATTATCTTCCAAATGCTCAACCAATATAAAAAAAGTTTTTATCTGTTTGTTCTTCTCCACGCTAAAATATGGTTTCTTTTCCATTACATGTGATAATGGTTACCAAACGGTAACTTACTGTTGCAAGGGCCGACCCTTAGCAGCGTTTACCTTTTTTATGATATACGACATACCTTCGCCTCGTACTGCTTCTCTCGTAACTCGGACAGCTCGGATCGTATGATCTCCCCGATGTACTCGATCACCATGGTGTTCTTCTCCAAATCACGGGCAGCATACAGACCAAGGCCTTGAATCTTTGATCTAAAATCATAAGGATATTATTTTGTAGAGGTCAAAATGAATATGTTCACCAAAAGTTACTTAGTCATCTGGTGTTATATTGTTTGAATTTCTGCTTAAAATACAGACATTATAAAGAAACAATCACAGGGTGTGATACATTAAATAAAATAACCAAAAGCTCGACTGGGTGACTAAGAATCAAACATTTGATTTTGTTACTAAGAGGTAGACAACTCCTTAAGAATTTTGCTCCACAGACCCACTTTTAAACACAGTAACTATGTTACACTACACTTTGATCTTAGCCAAAAGGCCGAGAAGCGATAGTAAGTAACTATGATTTATCATCAAACACAATAAATGACGGCTACCCACCTAGCCAAGTAGACGTTGTTCCGCCACTCCAGCCTCATCTTCTTGTACTGGCTGCTCTTGGAGTGCACGAACTGCTTGGAGTAGAGCGCGGCGGTGGTGTCGGCGGGCGGCGGCGCGGGCGTGGCGGACGCGGGCAGCAGCGCGGGCCGGCTGCAGCGCCGCCACGCGCGCGGCCGCGGCTCGGCGCGCGCGCAGCCCGACGGGTTGATGGCCAGCCCGCCCTCCAGCAGCGCCGAGCGACCGAACTTGAAGCGGTAGTCCGTCAGCGTCTCGATACCTGGACACAGGACACTTTGTTTGCCACACAGACTTCTACTTATACGGGAGTGCCAGTAGTTTGGAAACGACTTGGGAAAATGGGGTTTATATGTTTAGACTTGTTTGAATTTTTTCAGACTACGGCGAAGCGAAAAAGGGGTAACATTGAACTGACAGTGAAACTTCATTGGGCTGAGTTACAAAGGCAAGAATTACAACTTTTTGGAATTTAAATATAATGTAGACGTATTTTTCGATTCTTACCAGGCAAACTCTCCAGCACTCTAACAACGGCGGGTTCCGTCAAACCGAATAGATCCTCTCCCGTAATGTAATGAGGCCACAACTTTAACACGCCTTCTTCGTTGCGATTTCCTCGTAATGCTGCTACCGCGTCTAACACCTAAAAATACAATCATGTGTTATTTCAAAACTTTTAATGTAAAATAACGCTAAAGGCAAAGTATTCTTCTAATGATGTACACGCTTTATGCTGTATACTTTCTTTTTGGCAAAAACAAGGAAATTTTTATATGTATTTTTGCTCTGAAAGGTATGATATGAGGTCGAAATTTTGTTATTTTTTCATAATTCATAATGATCGTATATGTATATGTTTTAATTACTTGTGCCCAAGCAGCCCTAGGCGTGGCGGCAGTAGACTCTGCGTTCTGGTCATCCTGGCATTTCACGTGGAAGCGAGGCCGGCCTGCCTCCTCGGATATCCAGCAGATGTAGCGGCATCGGCGGTTGGCACTGGACGTGGACCAGTAGAAACGCACCTGAGGATTAAAGGATGTCGTTTCTTTAACATATTATACGAAAAGAAATATGGAAAAATAACGCTTGGCTTTTTTTCGTCATGCAGCTAGTATTTTAAATATTTAATTTTGTCGATTTCGAGTCGGAAAGCAATTGGCAATTTAAGTATCTCAGTGACTGCGATTAAAGAAATAAAAACAATTCGTAATTTAATTTCATATCTCATATTGATAATAGGGAATAAGGAAAAAAAAACTAACAATTTTGTAACCAATAGGGTATATGTAGTTGGGTGTGTGGAAAGCTGCTAGCTGATGCGGCAGCAAATGTCCTGGACTAAGGAAGATCAGCCCGCCCACCCTAATGAGGTGGTTGGTGTCTGAGTGCAGCATCACTGAAGCCACCTGTCTCTGTTCGTCGCGAGAGATGTAAACACGACGTTGGACGCTCAATGTTGTGAGCTCATTATCCTTTTCACCCTGAAATCAAATTATTGCATTATCGACCTAGCGACCAAATTTAAACGCATATGTATAGAATTTAACAATTTACCTTTGGTGCATGTGGCGAGCAGAATGCAGTTTTATTCTTATAGAAAACACAGTTTTCTTTTACAGCACAGCCAAGATGGTACACGCTGCCACATCTTACTTTGAAACAGCGAACAGTTGCACCCAGTCTTCTACACACAGCACAAGTATTGTTCGACCCCGCTGCTAAGGCCGTCTCTACGTTCATTAGCGCTCCGCTAACAGTTTCATAAACACTCTCTGACCACAAAGCGCAATTTAAATGGACCCATCTATCGACGTCACAATTTAATAATCTTGACACCCCGTCGGCCACGCCGTCTCCCTGGATTCCGCACAATTCGCATCTCCTAGTATCTTCACTAGTGACCGGCATAATAGTGACGCCAGTTCGAAACACAAGTTCGGTAAGCTCTCTATCAGTTGGGCGCTTGTACTTTACTGGAGGTCCTATGCAACCAGGGGACCAGGCCTTGTACCGGACTCCTCTGTATTTTTCTTTTTCAACGCTATGATTACTCTTATCATCTTGTTCGCTCTTCAAATCTTCGTCCAGAGCGTTTACGTCGTCGCATACCTCTTTCATAAGTTCATCATTATCGAGAGAGTCCATAAAGGATAAGTCCATCTTTTCGTCTTTAATATCAGGTTTTATATCAAGGTCATCAGTCTCCATGCTTTCTGTTGATGCTGTATCAAAATCATCTCGATCTTTTGAAAGATTGGTCTCGATATCGGGTTTGTTGTCTTCTTTGATCGCAGCTTTTGATTTTCCGTCCAGAATAATATTAGTTGGTCGCCAAGCGAACCTTTCGTAACATTGAGTACTGCAGAAATATAGCTCCGAATCGCTGTCACAAAGAATTTCGCCAGCGTTTCCTTTGTTGGTAGATAAAAGTGGGAATTCTGATGCTTTCGCTCTTACTACCGAGTCTAAAATTACGACATCACAATGTCTACAGAATTTTGCAGCACCATTCAGAATACTCTGAATGTCAATAGGTGTTCCTTCTTTCCCATCTTTTCCCTTCGATCTATAAAGACCAAGTTTATGGGACGGTGGCGTTGCAGTCCTTTCAACAATTTGGTAGGCAGTAGGAGGAGGAATGTGAAGAAGTCCTGCAAGCTCTTTGAGTACTCCTAAGATGTCTTCAGCAGCACCAGAGGTAAGAGTCAGTGTCACAGTGACATTCTCATTGCTTTCGGAGTTGCCAGGGGAATCTATCATCTTCTTTGTTGGAGAATCCCTGTCTATAGCCCTAAGGGATTTACTGTTTTCATCTTCATCCTTCAGTTGGTACATTGATACTGGTTTCATTCTGATCGGTATTGGTGCAATAAGTGGTATGATTGGTGAGGCCCTGCCAGAATCACTATCCTGGCCGTCTTCTTCTTCATCGCTCAATGTGAGTCCTGGGAATTTAATTGGCAGATCGATATCCAAGCACTCCGGACTAGAACAACTGACAATCGTGTCAGGAGTATCTGTGTCACGCTCTTTGCAGATGAAGTCGAATTTCTTATCATCGAGTTCATCATCAAATTGTATGGGCTGAAACTCTTGATCATAGAAGCCTCTCTGGGTCGATTGCTGTTGTTTTTCTGGTAAAGGTTCTTCATCTCCAAACGGTTTAGTATTATAATAATCACTTACGTTAGGTATTCTTGCGTTACCAAATTCACCAACAAGATCTCCTTTCATAATATCGTAGTCTTTGTTTTTTAATTTAGTAAAATCTCCAGAGCCGAATAACGGGCAGACAGAAAAGTTGGTGGTGAGAGAAGGTTCTTGTATTTGTATTAGAGGCAGTGACCGAAGTTGTGACATTAAATTATCTATGAAAGTGTCGTAATCTTCCTCGTAGCGAGAGCCTTTTCGTTGTTTCTTTTTACTGTTAGCGTTTTCAGGTGGATGAGGAATTAGTGCTTGCTTGCGTTTTTTCTGTTGGTACTCTCGTCGTTTTCGTTTTTTAGCTTCAGATGGAGTTTCTGGTACGTTTACTTCTGAATTCATTTCTACATTTCCACCTGGGAACTCTTCCTTCATAGGTTGATCTAGTTTCAAGCCTTGATCAGAAGCTGTTGATATACCTGACGTTGTGGATTGTTGCGAACTTTCGTCTAGAAGTTCTTTCTTTACATCGAGTGGAGTGTACGGTCGTTGCACTGGGCTTTGCTGCGGTTGTGCTACTTCTTTTTTTATAAAAGCATGCTGCTGTAATTGTTGCAACTGTTGCTGCTGCTGGCTGTCTAATGTTATCGTCATTGGATATGTTGGTTTTGGTGTTGGTGACATTTCTGGTAAAGGAGTGGTTTCTTCTTTTATTATTTGCTTTGGTTGAGGTTTTCTTACATCCATTAGAGACTGGGTAGATGTCTGCATCATTGGCGACATGGATGATGTTGGTATGGTAGTGTGCATCGTTCGAACAGGAAACGATGAGGCAACGGTCGTTAAATGGCGCGGCGAACATTTAGGGATTTCGACTTCGGGATTTAAGGCCATTGTTGGCGCTGGTGGGATAGATGGTCGCGCTAATTGGGCCTCCAATGAAGGAATAGTACCTAGCGCCGGAGCTGTTCTCTGGATGGTCATCGTTCTTTGCGGGACCACGTTAGCGCCTGTGGTTGTGGTTTGAAGTAATTGTTTTAATAAAACGTTTTGAGATTCGTCATTTCTTTGATTCGAAGCAGACGACGATTGTTGCAAATTCTTGTTGACAGAGTCTGCCATGGAGGTATTGGGATCGTCAGTTTCCATAGGCTCAGACTTTACTATTACAGACTCAACACTGTGCCGTTTCGTAGGTTGTATATGTCCGACCACCGCATCGCTTTTCGGTTCATCAGTCGATTTTGATCGTTTCAAGGGTGACGTGAGTTGAGTGTGCAATAGTTTTGAGGACGTTATAAAGTTGATTGATCCCGTTTGAGGTTTGCTCTGCATTTGCGCAATGTTAGAGCTGACAATACTATGCGTTCGTACGGTCACGTTGGGCGGGGGTTCCTTGTTGCCAACAAGGGTACGCGATGTCATAACCAAAGCGGGCGGTTGACTAGTACTTATGTTTTGTTGACTAAACGCCAAGTTACTTGTGTTAATTTGACGAGTGGGTTGAAGTAAAGTATGACCAAGAATACTTGTAGGTAACACTTGGCTCTTTTGTTGAAAGGCGCCCATACTTGTTGTAACAGTGTTGGAGTGAATCATTGATGTTGAAGTTGAGTTATTGTGTAGTTTAGACAAGGGTGGCATTTGGATAATCTGGTGAGTAGAAGTTGTAGTGCCATCTGTTGTGTTAAAAGCTTGTGTCGTCAACAACGGCGGATGCGATGGCGATTTCATGAGCTGACTCTGCAAACTCACAGGGGAGTTCAAAGGTGACAATGTTGGTGATTTTCTCATCTGCCCCAAAGCAGATGCTAGTGTGTTTACCCTTGAACCTATCATTTGGGAGGCACTCATTGGAGTATTATCTGATACAGGCACATTGGTTATTTCCATCCTTTGCACCGGGGAAGGCCTAGAAGTAGAAACTTCCACTTTCGATGAGGGTAACAGGCTTTCGAAATTAACTTGCGTTGGCGTTAGTTGAGTAGCATCACTATTTCTCCTCATAACATTGATATTAGGTTGAGAGTCCGCTTTTGATGAACCAAGCGAAGACATTATTGTTCTCAACTGTTGAGATGCATGTGCCATGTTCGAAGTCAGCTCCGCTGGTTGTGAGAGCGGTGATAACTGAGGGACCGTAGCTGATTGCAAACCTATTCTTTCATTATCTTTTTTAGCAAAGTTCTTTTGCGGTTCCTGTGTGTCTTTATTATCAGGTTTTGGTGCTGTTCCTGGTGCAGACGATTGCGTTGTAGGAGGCACATTGCTTTGGGGCTTGAAAGACTTCCCATCATCAGCAATATTATCAAGCATACACAACATGTCTTCAAATGATTCAACATGCTTAGGATTTTCTGGAACTTCTGGGTGTTCTTGCATAGTGATATCGTTAAGATATCTTTCTTGCGAAGGTGTTGGCGATGGTATAGATATTTGCACAGATTCTTGCGTTACATCTGACGTTATTTGCATATTGGAGTCGATTACCATTTCCTTTGTTTGATTTGCAATTGCTTTTATGGTTTTTACCACATTTTCTTCGGTTTTTTGGTCACCAGTCTGTGCGCTTTGCGGCTGTTGTTCTGACAAAGCTTTGTTATACGAAAGCAAAAGGTTGTTTTGCAGGTTGTCTTCCGGTTTATCTTCGTCGTCCCCTTCCATGATATTATCTGGAATTTTCTCTGGTATTGGGTCTGGGCTTTTGATATCTGTTTTCCCTAATAACATGGGTGTTCTATCAGTAATGCACAATGTGTGGGGCAGTTCTGTCTGTTGGCTGATCTCAGTTTCGATGTCGATATCTTTGTTGGTGTCTTTAATAATTGGCGGAGGGCGTTCTGGTTGGTTAGGTTGAGAAGACAAGGTTATAAGGTTCTGTGAGACAGTCTGTTCTTTTTCCACGTGACCTTCTGGTGTGACAGTGCTGTCAGGCGATGCCGCTTCGTCTTGAAATATTTTAGCCGGAAGAGTTACGTCATGCGTTACTGATAGACTAGAAAGCTTGGTGTTTGACAGAGACAATGCCATTGGCTTTTCTATAGTCTTTACAATTTTTTGTTTTACTTGGTGTTGCGTTAATAAGGAAACTGGTACTCGAGAAGGTCCAGCAGCAGTGTGTGGTGTCGCTAGCGTAATCACTGGATTCAAAGTTGAACCTTTAGGTGCGTTAGAAGATATAACACTTATCACTGAACTTAATGGCTTTGACAGAGCTGATGACATAGTGATGTTCAATGGTTGTTGAGTTATATTCATAGGAATCTTTTTGATAGGCGTTCCTAATCCGGCGTGTCCAACATTTGCAATCGGCACTTGAGAGAGATTCTTTAGCAAAGGCACGGAAATTGTTTGATTAGCGATGGAGACTGAAGCAACCGTTGCCTGTGACACATCATTGAGGATTTTAGTTTGCGGTGATAGAACTTTAGCACTTAGTAAAGGCAGGCGAGATAAGCCGGCACCTTGAGCAGGGTTTACTAATTTGAACTGTTGAACGTTAGCAGCGGATTGTTTGGTTGCTAGGCTAATAACGGCTACAGTTTTTGTAGTAGTTTCTGTTCTTGTTGCAGTTTTTTCTGGTGGCGTTTCTTCCTCGACTTCGTCTTCTGGCTTGCCGCTATCTATTAGCTCCTCGAAGTCTTCTTCCGTCGCTATACGTTCCTCAGGTGAAATCGCTCCTGGTTCAACGACTACGATATCATCATCGTCGAGATGTTCTACGTATTCCTCTTCCATGTCTTCGTCATCGTCCTGTAGGTTCCCGGGTTCAGTAGTGTATTCTACACCATCAGTAGAATAAAGTACGTATTTCTTCTCTTCAGTTTCTTCTTGTCTTTCTTCAGAGGTACTTGGTGCGGCAGTTTTGCCTCCGAACCTTGGTCGAGGGGAGGACGTTTTCCGTTTAAGTATTGAGACCCTGTTGATGTGTGGGGGGCGTCGTTGCTCATCTTTATTGGGCCATACTGGAGCACCACCAAACAGGCCTAGTTTACGGTACCTGCAAGTCAGAAAAAAAATAAAAGTGAAAAATTTACTGTAAGATTTAGTTTCTGTGCTGTCAAGTGCTAGAATATTGCTAGTTGATCCAGCATAAGTATTAGTTGAGGTTATTATGGTGGATCCACACCACCCGGCGGCACTGCCGGCGGCTTACCGCAAACAAATCCTCCAAAAAAGCCGCCGGCAAATGCCGCCAGCAGCCGCCGGCAAGCGCAGCTTTCTTCAATTACAGAATAAGTTGAAGACGCATGGTTGTAGAAGATGCATATGGCATTTTGGCACAGACATTCCAGATTCTTCATACACGTTTAAAATTACAACCTCAGAGAGCAAAGCTTGTCGTGATGGCCTGTGTCTGTCTGCATAATTTTATAAGGCGAGGTTTTAGAAATACCTCAGTGTGGAAGGTGGAAGTACCTACACAAATTCATAATGTTCAGACAAATATAATACACCGCAAATTTTGTGCCGGCGTTTAATAGAAATGAGCTTGAGAATATAGTGTGGGGAATTAAAATGTATTTTGTGAACAAGTTATTAGGTCTAGTTTGTTTTAAAAATACAACGAAGTACTCAAAAAGAACTGGGTCTTTATTAAAATAATTTTAAACCTGTGAAAAGTGTGAAGATGTCGTCCTAATTCAGTTCCATACGAGTCTGAAGACTTTGATCATTATAACTGTTATCTGAGCTATATTGCGCTGCCGGCGGGAACGTGCGGCATAGTGGCCGCCGGCTTTGTTGCGGATGCCGCGCACAAAGCCGGCGGCCGGGCCGGCGGCACGGCCGTCGGCACATGCCGCCGGGTGGTGTGGATCCACCATTAGATTTACGATTGCTGCAGCTCGCCGCTCCTCAGGTAAGATAAGTGGGCTGTGCTGCGCTGCTGGAGTTGTGGTTACTTGTAGTTTCCTGTTTGGTCTAGTGTCCTGCAGCTAGTACCTGTAGTGTGGCGGCGCGGGCGCGGCGTGGTGCTGCGCGCCGCCGCCATGGTCGTGCAGCGGCGCGGGCGAGGCGGCGGGGGAGGCGGCCGGCGTGGGCGTGCGCACCAGCGGCGACGCCGGCCCGCGGGGACTGTACTGCTGCCGTTGGAGCAGCTGCTGACGCTGAACACAAAGGTTTGTTGACATTGAACAACAGGAGGCCTACCATGAACTCTTATTGCGATTCTGTTTAGGACCTAAACTGAACTGCTTCGCTTATTCGTACCACAACTTTACTTAAACAAACCTAAACTGGGTCGCTAAACTAGCGATTCAGCTGAAATAGTTCATTCTTTTGCAAGCAAATTCGTACCATGACGTGACATTTCAACCTAAACTGAATAGCTAAAATGTCAAATTAAGCGATTCAAAAAAAGTTGCTTCTTTCGTTGCGTGAAGTGAATCGTTTTGTTAGTATAGTGAGAATATACGTATTTCAGTTTAATATTTTGTGGGTTTTATAAGTATATGTAAATAAAGGGTAAAAATTGTGATTAGCAGAACATTTATAAAAATATTTACGGCCCTAAAAAAAATCTTGCGGCTAAGACCTTAGTTGGCAAGCCAGGAATAATATCTATCAAATCACATATGAGAGCGTTCAAAAACGTATTTTATTCATTTTTACGACAACACTACACAGACATTTAACTAGTAATTAGAACTACTATCATTTAATTAGTGCTAAAATAGTTTAATGTGGTATAATTTGATGCTAACTAGTGCAATTTTAAAATGTATTTTCTATTTTTTTTTTCATTAATAAAAACCTTTACCAACCTTTATAAATTAGGTTTCGAAACGCAACTTATTTAGATCGAGTAAAAGAGATAGAATTAAGCAACGACTGTAGGGCGTCATTCCTTTCTCACATTGCGGACCACCGACAAATCTCGTTCATTCGTTCCTCCGTGCGCGATTCAGACGCCACTCACCATTAAACACTTCATGGTACGAATCTTAGCGATTCAGCGGTGCAAGCATGGAACTTTTGACGTTAGTAGACAATAAGCAATGCGATGATGATGCCATGTCGATGGTTCTCGCTACTTGGAAGCATGGATCTCCGCTCGTTAGCTCTTACCGAGGAGTGAAAGAAATTGCCCACGTAACGAATTTTGAATGTTGCCATTCATTTGTACATTAATTAAAATGATAAATTCATTCGTCAATCATTCAATTTTGACCGAAATCACAATAGCCAAGGTAGAAAAACCTTAATTTTTATGACAGCTGACATACTTGATTAATCAATGTCATGTAAAAAGACAATGTTTGTAAATAAAAATAATATATTTTACATTAATGTGAATCAGATTGCAAAAGGTTTTTTAGTTAGGTTTATTACAAATTACAACTTAAATAATTAGAATGTGACAAACACAGCAGCATACCTTATATACAAAAGCAGGAAGATGAAATCTTAACAGAAATTGGTCATTGGACATGGAAATTGTTTTGGGCTTTTATGAATTTTATAAATCAATGTTTCGTGTTGCACAGACGAGCATGATATTCAACATAAGGTTATTACCAACAGTCATGGGTGCCTAACGTGCATTTTTCATAAATCAAGACAACTAAATATAAACTTAAATTTATTATAAGAAAATTCGAGAGAACTCTCGTAATAAAGACTTAAACATAGAATTTAAAACAAAAATTACAGAAAAAGACTAAGAAAATTGTAGACGTAACCAAGAAAGCTCAGAAATTTAAGTGGGAGTGACTATGACATAAGTTAATGTTGGGATAAGTACTACAACATGGAGCTTACCTGCAGGAAATCGAAAACTACCTATCTTATATCTACCTTATCCTTGCTGGTCCACCTTAGACCAGCAAGCCTCCTCGGCTTGATGAAATAACAGTTCAATCAAGAGAAGATAAGAAGAGACGGGGAGGCATTAACTTGAAAAGGTCTTTATTCAAGCGAACACCTCCAAAAGATTCTTGACATAGTTTATTTTATTTTATTCGTTTATTGTTAAATAAAACTAAAAATATATACCTACTACAACTATTACTTACAAAAATATTGAAATACTAGTATGTTTATTGTTATTGTATGTTTAGAATAATAAAGGCATTTTAATTTTCATTATTTTATTTTAAATACCTAATATAATGTATATGTCCAACGCTGGGCAAAGACTTTCTTTGGGGAGGCATGAGAGAAATGTAAAGTTCACATTGAAAACCCATATTCAACCATCCTTATGAGTTTAGGGATTTTTAAAATACCTTGATAAAAAAACCTCGGTTAATAATATTAAGTATGTAGTTTACTTAGCAACTACATACTGAAACAAGACAATATTTTAATTGTGGAACAGGATAAAATGACCATTTAGTTATAAAATGGCTTTATTTATGTTTTAAAGTATTCTTTACTATGTTTCGACACTTCTCGAGCTACTTTTAGTAGTAGACAAATTTTCGTAAATAAGCAATGACAAATGTCAGACAAAAATTCGACAAAAACTTCCATGCTCGCTCTTTCGTTAATATTCGACAAAAACTACTAAAGTTTCGTTAACGGTAACGATGACTTAACAAAGAAAGTTCCATGCTTCCAATAGCGATAAATGTAGAGACAAGTCTATTTTTTTACGAAATCTGTCAAATAGGCGATCGGTAAAAGTTCCATGCTTGCACCGCAGTTTAGGAACCTAAACTGGATAGCATCGGAATTGAATCGCAAACTAAAAGTTGATGGTAGGCCTACAGACCGATAATAAATACGCTAGTATATTAATCTACAAATCTTCTTTGAAATGTCCAATAAATAATTTCTAATAAATGAGACTATGGAAGCTATTTATCGCAAACGGTCTTTTGAGATCTAACAAAAGGCTAACTACAGCTTTAAAACCCTACGACAACATTGAAATCCTATACATTTCAGAACGCCTGTCTCTTGTAAACTAGACTCTTCACGCTATTACCAGAATACAGGCTAAATGATTTGGATATAGATACGTCTGGAAAACGAATGAGAATATCAACATGTAGTGAGAAAGTCACTCAGACCAATATAATTACGTTATCGAGGGCAATTTATTTTTTGGTGTACCATGAATTTATTCATTCTGGTTACGTTTGATTTTAGAAAGATTGGAAATTCATGGACTGACAAAATGTTTTAGTGCAGTTAAAAACAGTTTCAATCCAACAGAGCTCAAACTTGCGAAACAGGAAACGAATTTCTTAAATTCTTTGGCTTATGTGTAGTGTGTATGCCTACACTAACATTAAACCATCGCTAAAAAACTATTACACAATAATTTGACTTCAATATTTTGAATCAAGAGTTTTTAACATGGGGAGATTGTTACATCATGATCCCCAGTTATTGACAGTAACTATCTTGGGTCTGATAACCACGATCAAAATGTGATTAGTCGTATACTAATAGATACATATTCAAAATATAATAGATCAAAAATTTCTCATCTATATCATCAACCATTCCAAGGATATTTGAAACCATGGTTACCCCTATTTTAGTCGCCCAAACTGAGAAACACAACCATACGGAGAAGACGAATAACAGTTAATGGCGATAATAGTGGTTACCTCAACAATGAAGGTTAGATTTATTAACAACATAATAAAATTTCATACATGTGGTTAAGTTACACTTGACCTACTTAACAAAACTTAACTTACCGCCAATTCGTTACCCGGATTTCCAGGGGATGGAAGTGGTTGTGGACTGCCTAGTGGAGAAGTTTGTTGTCTACCCCCAAACGGCACACCAACCCTCATACCTACTAAAAACAAAATCTTAGTTTAATTGAATTTGCTCGAAATTTATTAAATATAGGACAGGAAAGAATTTATACCTTGTTGATGATGCGGCGGTCTAGCAAATCTTGACGGCAGGGGTGAACAGCCCGGTGCAGGCCTTGAGAATCTTGTTGTATAGTCCGTCTGTTAAAAACAAAGAAGAATGAGATACTGTCATAGAACCGTGAAAATTGCGATTATAGCGTCACTTACATTTTGTAGTTGCGGCGAATGAGAAGCCACTGGACTCTGTATCTGCGATTGCTGATAAATCTGAGGACTTCGACTCGGCGTCGGCAACTGGGGACTCGTTCTTTGAGCTTGAAGTTGTTGCAGAAAATGTTGCGGCGACATCGAAGTCTGCATCGGGCTTTGTTGAGTGTTCATCTGAGATTGCTGGACGTGCATCGGCGAGTGTTGCGTCTGCATTTGTCCCTGAGAGTGCATAGGCGACTGATGCATCGGTGATTGGTGCATCGGACTCTGATGCATCGGTGATTGGTGTAGCGGCGACTGCTGATGCATCGGGGACTGTTGATGCATCGGGGACTGCTGGTGCATCGGAGACTGTTGCGGATGCATCGGAGACTGTTGAGGCAGATTCGTCTGCTGCACGTGCATCGGGGACTGCTGGGAATGCAAAGGGGATTGTTGGGTGTGTAATGGAGACTGGGTTGAAGGATGGTGTGGGGATTGAGAGGTGTGGTGCAGTGGGGACTGCTGGGAATGGAGCGGGGACGGCATCGGCGATGAGAGGTGGTGTAACGGAGACTGTGGAGCCATTGAGTGCAGCGGGGACTGCGAGTGCGGGGACTGCACGTGCAGCGGGGACATGGCCGGCCGCTGGGACTGCGGGCGCTGGTTGCTGGTCTGCATCGGACCGCGGATGGTTTGTTGGGTGAACTGCACCATTCCCTGCGGCCTCTCCACTTGTCGCACTAACTGCTGCTGCCCGGATGCCGTCTGCTCTATCACTAGGGTTCTCGCACCTTGTAAGATTCTTCCTTGGCCACCTAACGGTGACGTGACTAGGCCAATTCTCTGCTGAGTCAGTTGTCCGTCTGGCCCAAGAACTTGTTGGGTCCGAATCAACGTTTGCTGTTGTTGCTGTAGTTGTCCTTGCAAGCCGATCTGCATCGGCCGGTTGATGGTTTGTTGCTGCATCTGTGTTTGTTGCATGTTCTGGTTAGTCGCAAACACTGCTTGATTAGACGTAATTTGTTGTTGATTCATTACAGTCTGTTGTTGAACTTGTGGGTTTTGTGGCCGATGTTTTGATTCGTATTCCTGCAAAATAATTTTATTTTATTGATTACCTTGAACAAGAAAAACATTTTTGCTTGAATTACTCATTCATACCTGTATTAGCATGCTATGCTGTCTTGCTTGTTTTCTAGCCGCTTCTAAATGCTTCTGGAGGGCTCCTTGTTCAGTGGAGACGCGTTGTAATTCAGCGGCGTCGTTCGGAAGAAGCTCGTTACCCGACTTCCTCAACTGGCGTTGCTTGCTATTCAATGACTGAAAACACAAAACCCACATAGAAATCTACGTCTGATCGAACTACACCCAAGTTAGTGTACAGTATCATTCGGTTAGCACATAATTATTTGTGCAACATATAACCCCGTGAGGCTCTCGTGAGCCGGACCTGCAAAATATACACAATATCTAACAACGGCTCTACTGTACAAAGCTCACGAACACAAAAGCGCACTACTGCGGCTCGCCACAGAAACACATAGTACCTCGAACGAACTGCCTCAGTTTGAAGCGATCGTCTCTCTGTTTTCGTCGTACCGCAGAGAGAAGACGATCGATCAGTATTATGATGTATTGTTTGTTGGTGGCGGCGGTTCGTTGGTCGGTGCCTAGGCTCACCTTGCGTATCTTCCTCAGTTTCTGCACCTCGGCCTCGTAGTAGCGCAGTTGGTCGGCGGCGAAGGCGTTGTACTGCTTGAGCCAGGCGTCGTATAGCAGGCGCGCGCGGTGGTCGGCGTCGGAGAGCGGCGGGTCGGGGGGCGGGGGCGGCGCGGGGGGCGGCACTCGGCCGTACAGCGGCACGCCCCCCACCGCCGCCGCTGCCGCCCCCGCGCTTCCCACCGACCACTCCCCGCCCTCCCGCTCCTGCTCGCGCTTCTCTTGCTCCAATAGCTCCTCCAGAAGCAACGGTTGCTCCTAATTACGTTTGCACTATTACACCGGTGCATTACGCACGAGCCCACCACCGGGTCGAGAATCTAACCGTAGACTAAATCAGGCCTGTCTCATCTTTGTTGTTCAAAGTTAAACTTGGAGAAGATTTATTGATTGCGTTCTATCTATCGTAAAAAGCGTGTCTTTGAGTTTATTCGGTCGAAATTGTCGACGAACAATCCAAAGGCTTTTTCTACTGTGCTTTTGCGAACTCTAAAACCTACAGAATTTATTTTTCGGTGGAGATTTATATCAAAACTACAATTTGTGCTTCAACTTTTTTCTCTAGGTGACTATAGAAATTATCTACGTAAGTTTTCTTGATACTGAGGTCAAAGCTTTGGAAATATTTGTGCATTTAGAGATGGAAGTGTTCGTCTAATTAGTATTTGATTCTGAACCACTATTTCTATTGCATATTTGTTCTTACTAAGATGAGACCGGCATCTGCATTAGTCCTTGAACCAATGATTTTTTTACTGTTTAATCAATTAGTATCAAGTGCTGTTAATTAATCGTTAGTGGAGTTAGTGTCGTGTTAGGAAGGATGCTGAAAAGTTGAGGAAGTTAGTAATTACGCATGCGTGCGACGAGCAAGCCAAGTACAAGCCAACAGATTACAGGCAGATAAAGGTAAATTATAGGGCTATGTAAAATGGGATAAGATGGAAAAGGAATATAGGAATGGTAACAATACTAAACATCCTAAGCAATACTTTTAAGATATTTTAATGAATTAAAGTACTGAGAACGTCGTTTATTTCCGGAGTTAAAAACCATCGTATATTCGGTAACACAATTCTCTTCAAATTAATTGTCAACAACCGAGTAACCCAATAAAAGACCCACTTATATCATGTATTTATGAAAGAAATATCTATAAACTTAGGGACGACTGTAAAATTTGTTCGAAATGACACAGTTTAGTACGGTTAAGACTTTGATCGATAAAAAGTTAAGGATGGTATATTTCGCATGTCTCTGTTTCCAGGGGGTATTATTTTCGGATGGGATGTCTCTGTTTCCAGAAGGTGGTGGTATAAGGGACAGTGGTATCAGTATGGTGGTGAGGGCTGACCTGCAGCAGCAGCGGGCGGCGGTGCCAGTCTCTCCACGGCTCCTCCCACGCCGCCTGGACAACGCACCCATGCACTCACACCACAACCAAACACCGATACTTTTACTTAACTTGAATCCATATTCACTTATGTAAGGGACACTGTACTGGACTTTCAAACGCGAATAATTACTTGGATATGATATAGCTTGCGTAAGTAAAAGTATAGGCAAGTATTGGTACGACGACGGCTCTTCTCATGATACCCATGCAATATTAGTCGAAGCTTGAATCTCGTATGAAAAACAAGCGGTAATTTTGAATCTCATGTCATATTTACATGGCCTCCACCAATCAGACGTTAATATTGCTATGGATACACCGACCACTTGACACCATCATGTTTCCATTTCGTTTAATTGTACAGATAATGATAAGGACAAAACTTTGACAAGTGTAAAGTGGTCTCATGACTTTGTAAACAACACATTGTCTGCGATGCGACCAAAAATCAAAAGCGAGTTGTCAAAAAAGGGTTCACATTTAAACTTGAATGTTTTGTATTAAACTTCGTACTTGTAAATGAGAACCCAAGCTTCAATGCGTACAATTAAAGCCAATATAAAGAATATATTTTTAAGCTTTAAATCGGCGCTTAAAAATAGATTCGTCACAAAACATGTAGATCAAAAATACTGATTACGGCATGCACGACAATGTATTAAAAAATTCTCCAAGATATTTTTCAACTTAGTCATATTAAGATCATTATTAAATTAACTTGAAAATATAAATATGTTGGTTATTTTTAAAAGATATGCTATTACTATATTTACATCAAATAACTTGCGATTATTTCATTTTATTTAAAAGGCGTACATTATGTAATTGATCAGTGAATAAGTGTATTTTGTAATGTGTGTATATAATACCTGTGGATAAGGTGGCGGCGGCGGCTGTGGTTGTCTTAAAGTCCCCGGGTAGGGGGGCGGGGGCGGGGGGGCGCGACCACCCGCCGGGATTGCACCTGCGTTACCATTCATTCATTCGTTCATTCGTTAGTTACTCTTTTTGTACTCTTTTTGATACAAGTATGACGAAATGTTACAAAGATTACAATAGTAACTTATAATTAATATAACTGTTAACTTATAATTAGGTTTCATAATTATAAGTTAAAATAATAAATATCAAAACAGAAATCTACTTTAAAATGAAATAAATATCGTCTGCATACATTTAAAAACAAAAAAAGCGTTGTTGTTACAAATGCAACCTCAAAAAATTTAAAATATGTAATAATAAATCTCCAGACTAACACACCTATTACGTGACCCTAAATTAAGTTTCTGTAAGCACTTGTGTTATAGGTGCCACACCATGGACTAGGGGAGAACCTAGTTAGACACGAGCCTATGTCGAAAAACCATTTTGACGAAATATGCCCGACCCGGGGATCGAACCCGGAACCATTTACAGTTCGGTATAGTTACCGCTGCGCCACAGAGATCGTCAAATATATTTTGTTAGAACGTTAATGATATAAATGAAATATGTAAATTATTTGCGTTACAACATGGTGCGAGTGACAGCTGCCTTTATGACATTGACGTCTGTCAAGACCACATGCCTAGGGATGAGACGTTACGAGAAAATTGGTCAAGATAAAATGCCTGAAAATAAGTTATCGACACCCAACAAAAAGCGGACCAAGGTTTCGATGAATTTGCTATGGAGTCAATTAGAAATCATAATTATGACTTTTATAGACGAATGCAACCCACATTGCTAAAGCTTCTTAAATCATTAAAAAAAGCTGACTTGTTCAAATGAGGTTAATTTGTTGCGGTAGTTTTAAAAAAATTGGTTTTGTTTACAAAAAAGTTTACAAAAGGAAGATAATTTAAGAGAACTGATGTGGGACATTATGTCTGATTGGGATCATGACATACATTTCGACAATATAATGGTGTCAACATTAAAAATATTAGTCTGATATCAGTATGGACGGATAAATGTTTTTTTAAGCAACTATCCATATGCTAATATCATCCCATCGCTATGGCATTACGTTATACGCATAAGACTTATTTTCTTCCAATTCGATTTTATTTGTAGGCTTCAAAACTTTGGTTGGGTTTAATTTAGTTTACTACGGTTAAAAAATTATTTTATGTTCACAAATGTGGTGCAGCTGAAATATTAAGTCATAATTTGTAAGTTGCGGCCACATTAAAGTGTGAAACTGTCACCCGCGCCGCGCCATGCTACAGCACAAAGAGAGTGGTTCACTGCAAAGAAAATGCATAAATGCTGCAAGAGTGGTAGAGTCTATCTGTAGGCTCTGTCTGCAGCGATTACTGGGCTGACTCGACCGGTGAAATACCACCGTCAGAAAACCGACGTGAAGTAGGGACGATGTTCCTGCGTTTCGTTCGGTGAGTGCGATATCCGGTGCCCAATTTTCTCGGCGGCCAGCAACGCACCCTCAATGCATATGTAATTGTGGGTGTATATGGGCGACCGCGGCGGTGATCACTTACATCACGTGACCCGCTTGCTCGTTGGCTAGGTTCTCTTATATAAAGTCCGTACCTTGCGGCGCGTCCCGGCGCGGCGGGCGGCCGGCCAGCGCGGCGCGCACCTGCAGCGCCATGGCGCTCACCAGGCTGCCCGCGTTGCCGCCCTGCGGCCCACGCAAATACACATCAATTTATTGCACCAGTTACTACACCCACACAAATACAAATCAAATCTATTTATTGCACCAGTTACTACACCCACACAATTACAAATCAAATCTATTTACTGCACCGGTTACTACGTTGCATAATTTTAGCATGTCAAGTTTTAGTTAAATAAGATCATACAATTAATCAAACATAAAAAAGCAATTTAAATAATGAAAATAATAATAATAATAAACATTCAATATAAATCAAAAAATTAAAATAATAATACTCAATGTACAATTAACTAACAAAATAAAAATATACATACAGGGTGTCCCAAAACTCGACGTCAACCCGAAACCGGGTGACAAGGCAAGTCATGCTGGTTATCAGAAAAATGTTTAAAAAAATCTAAGTCACGTGTTCTCAAAATTATTGGCATTTTAAAAAAACACGCAAAATTTCACACCCTGTGACAGTGTTTTTGCTGCTGTTGCCACAAATGTTCACTTTTGGAAACTTTTTTTTTTGATATGTAACCCTGAATAATGCTTCTCTAAACTGTTATCAACATTTCAAATCTAGCTCCTCGAGATTGCATAAAAATAGGACGTATTTCCAAGAAAAAAATTAAAAATAAAAATGGCCTAGTTTTAACTGTCTGCATTGAAAAAAAATTGTATTACGCGAGTTTGGCAAGTTGTGTCAAAAGTTGGCGCATTTAGTAAGGATCCCAAAATGGTATGACACGTGGTAAATTGTAGTTGCTATCATGAACAAAAAAAAAAATTCGTAAAAATCCAGTGTTCAACAATTTTTTCTTACCTGGTTAAAAAATATTCTAATGGGCCCAAGGTTTTCCAAAGAGTCGTAAATTGTAAGTAGTGACAAAGGAGTCTTTCTAGGAAGTGTAAGCGAGATAGTATTTGTGCTAAAGTGATTGAGTGAGACGGAGAGAGTCACCTTCTCAAGTGCGAGCGAGACAGGTATGGACGCTAAAGTGACTGAGATGGAGAGAGTCATTTTACCAAGTGCGAGAGAGACAGAGAGTGACGCCAGGTATTCGCTATTGTAGATACACATTACAAACCAGTCAGTACGTTACGTTCCTTCGTTTACTGCGCTTGTTTTCGTATTCGTTTGTGTTGATTTCGTACTGTTTACTTTTGGCTATGTTTATGGACTTGTGATTGCTTGCGATTTAGATTCGGACTGTTTGTTTTCTCTTAACGACGACCTTTGCTTTCCTCTGGACTATTGTGTGAGTGTGTGACAAGTGCCGAGATGTCTTCGTATACCACTCGCGAATACGCTAATATGCACCTTATTTATGGTGAGTGCAGGTGTAATGCCAGTGCTGCTGCCAGACTTTACCGCGAAAGGTACCCAAACGCTGCTCGTTACCCCGATTATCGGGTGTTTACGAATGTGCATCGGTTGCTCTTCTCAGAAGGCCGCCTCCCAAATCAAACGCATGGTTTTTTTTTTTTTTTTTTTTTTTTATGTAATATAGGTAGCAAACGAGCATGCGGGTCACCTGATGGTAAGTGATCACCGCCGCCCATGACTACCCTCAACACTGTAGGTGTTGGGGGTGTGTTGCTGACCTTTAAGAAAATATATAAATAAATAAATAAAATTGGGCACCGGATACCGCACTCACCGAACGAAACGCAGGAACATCGTTCCTACTTCACGTCGGTTTCCTGTGCGACGGTGGTATTTCACCGGTCGAGTCAGCCCAGCAATCGCTGCAGACAGAGCCTACAGCTAGACTCTACCACTCAATAAGAGGCAGACCCACCAACCCTATGGAAGAAGAAGTTCTACAGGCTGTCGAAGAAGACCCAAGTACTTCAGTAAGAGCTATTGAAACGAACACCGGAGTGCCCAAAAGTTCAGCCCACCGTATTTTAAAAAGAAATGACCTACACCCATACCACGTACAGCGAGTACAGACATTATTACCCGGTGACTACCAAAATAGGGTGAATTTTTGCCGGACGATATTGGAGAGGTACAGAGATGACCCACTTTTTCTAACAAAAATTTTATGGTCGGACGAATCAACTTTTAAAAAGGACGGCTACGTGAACATGCACAACCTGCATGAATGGCGTGTTGAAAACCCTCATTTAACGAGACAGGATCGGTCCCAGTACCGATTCAAAGTTAACATGTGGACCGGAATTTTGAATGGCAAAATAATTGGTCCTTTTGAGTTGCCTGATGCATTAACTGGCGAGGTTTACTTAGACTTTCTTCAAAACCATCTTCCAAATTTATTAGAAGACGTGCCGCTAAGCATTTACAGAGAAATGTGGTTCCAACAAGATGGGTGCCCAGCGCACTTTGCTCGCCCCGTAAGAGAGTACCTCGATGAAGAGCTTCCTGGGAGATGGATCGGGCGGGCTGGACCAATCTCGTGGCCGGCCCGTTCACCGGACTTGAATCCTTTAGACTTTTTTTACTGGGGAGCTGTTAAAGAAAAAGTTTACGAGAAGCCCATTGGGAGTGAACATGAATTACGGCAGAGAATAGCTGAAGCAGCTCAATTTGTAAATAATGGACGATACGCTAGAAAGATAGCTCGATCTTTTTTAAAAAGATGTCGCGCTTGTATTGCCGCCGAAGGAAGGCATTTCGAACACTTATTATAACATTTTAAGAATTATTGTAAATTTTATTAATAAACATTGGTATTAAAATTTTGTTTTATTTAAAATTGAAACCTTTAACAATAAATGCTTATTCCAATGCACACACTAAAAAAAATAAATTAAAAGTGAACAATCTGTTCATTCAATAAAGATAGACGAGTACATCAGTACAATGTACAATTCAGTTAAATTTAATCAGTGTGTAAATTGGAAGCGGCTCCAATGTAACCAACGATAAGCTTTGCAATTTTAACCAAGTAAGAAAAAAAGTTAAAAATGGGTTTTCATGGAAATATTTTTTTTTGTTCATGATAGCAGCTACAATTTGCCAAGTGTCATACCATTTTGGAATCCTTACTAAATGCGCCAACTTTTGTCACAACTTGCCAAACTCGCGTAGTACAATTTTTTTTCAATGCAGACGGTTAAAACTAGGCCATTTTTAATTTTTAATTTTTTTCTTGGAAATAAGTCCTATTTTTATGCAATCTCGAGGAGCTAGATTTGAAATGTTGATAACAGTTTAGAGAAGCATTATTCAGGGTTACATATCAAAAAAAAAAGTTTCCAAAAGTGAACATTTGTGGCAACAGCAGCAAAAACACTGTCACAGGGTGTGAAATTTTGCGTGTTTTTTTAAAATGCCAATAATTTTGAGAACACGTGACTTAGATTTTTTTAAACATTTTTCTGATAACCAGCATGACTTGCCTTGTCACCCGGTTTCGGGTTGACGTCGAGTTTTGGGACACCCTGTATATCAAATGTCAAAAACTAAAATTTAACTTAAAACTAACAGACCCTAGAAATCATTTTCAAAAAATGTACAGGACATGTATTCTGAAACGGATTTATTTAAATAAACGATTTTATTTTGCTTTTGAACTCATAGAATGTCAATTTTCGAATGTGAAACTAAAACCTAATTTGTACGTTTTAACGAGTCTAGTTTTTAAAAGGACTAATTTTTCTTTATGTCATGTATTATAATTGTGTATTTGCAGTTTCTTTGGTATGTCATTTCTGTCATGAACTTCTGGAAGCGCCCTTGTAAATGTATAAAGATATTGCTGTCATTATCTTTAACTTTTTAAAATATGTTCGTACTGATGATAGTCGCTGTATTTATAATTCTTATAGATCGTTTTTGACAGATAAGTGCTCGGTTTAAATGCACAGAGTTACCCCAAATGGCTATAGCATAGTTCATAACCGAATGACAGTTAGTCATGAAAGAACTTGAGGTTTTTAAGCAAATCGCAAATGCCTCCATGCCCAGTGATTTTTTTTAAATAAGTAAACACATAATAATTTACCTGTGCAAAGTGGTGTAAATGATGGGCAGCGAACTGTAGCTGCGGTCTTGAACCAGGCGTCACTTGACGGGGACCACCCTACAATAAAGTTTCTTTATTTATATACAAGCCTATGTTATTATATTTTTCTTTCTAGTCTTTATAAAATAGTATAAGACGTGTCCGTTTCTAATTTTTCTGCTAACTATTTATTAAACATCGGAACAAATTTAAATGAAGTTTTCATGACGTTTTTAAAAATACTTTTATTTTTATTTATTACTAAGAGAAAAAACACATAGTTGAACCAAATCGTATAAATGACACCTGTGTTAAGCGCACGCTTATCAATTGTAATCGATGTTAACATTACTTTTATTATAATTGAAGTAAGTATAACGGGTGTAAAAAGACGACTTCCGAAGCCTGAAACCATGTATTTTTGAGCCTCAATAGAAACTAAATTCACTAACAGCATACCCAGAGAACTCAATTTAAAAAAGTTATTAAGGATTAAAAAGTCATATTCGCCGCTTGAAATCATCGCTCACACATCAACTGTCGGTTCATGTGCGATTATTTAAATTGCAAATTAAATTAAAACCATATTTAATTTGAAATCATCGCAAAATCTGATAGTAGTGCAAATTTGGAAAATTACTATTTTTTTTGCTCAAAACCTAACCAGTTCGCCTCCAGCAATGCCCAGTTTTTGTTTTCGGAAGCAGTTCTTTTACACCCTGTATACTTAGTATGAAAACTGGGCCTGAAAAGTTTATTTACTAAACATTAACCAAATAAATTAATTAACCACAGAAAGTCACAAACCTGTTGTTGCATTATTTGGTGCACTGGCATTTGTCTCTCTACATACATTTGTTGCTTCATCTCGGGTAGTTCCGATTTGATTTCCATCTCCGACTTAATCTCAACTTTGGTCACGTCAGACTTGTCGGTCTTTATGTCCGATTTGTCGCCGTCGTCTCGACTAAAAAGTTTAATAAATGTAGTCACACGTACTCTTAAAAATAAATTGCTTAAGCTGTTCTATAGGCCTAGTATATTTAAAGTGGTGGTTAAGTGTAAGGCAAGCCCAACAACTGTTTTCAGTGCCGTTATAAAAGGCAATACAGGCAGAGAAGGCTTTTGCCAAACATATAAACCTTTAAGTAAACATGAATCTTGATGCTGCCATAGTATGTCGTAATTTTGATTAAAGTAATTAAAATATAGTTATCGACCACACTAACCTACTATTAAGTTTAACTACTTGTAAATAGTCTTATGACCTTAAAGTATAGTAAACTAAGTTATAAACGTACCTAGTCCGAGGCTTGTCATCATCAGGCAGTTCCAGTCCATCCAGGATGTGTTCAGTGTCATTCAGCGCCGCTAGCTCTGGGTCCGCGTACTCCAGGATATTGAATTGCTCCCCGATTTCTGCAGTTAGTGATTCTAGGAGTTCCTCGTCATCCTCACCACCTAATCCGGTGAGGATGTCTCCAACCTAGATATTTAATAAGGTTTCATAAGAATCATATAAATAAACATATTGTGCATCGGACTCTTAAGCGGAACCTAGCTTGCAAGCTCGCTCGTGTCTGCGTTTAACTAGATTCGTTCCTAGTCCACCTATAACAGATGGGCTTACCAGGGCCGAGCCGCCCATACGTGCGATGTGTGCGGCGCACACAGGCGCCTAAGCAAGAGGGGCGCCGGATTGTTTTTTTTAATACAACATAGTTGAAAAAATTGTCTAAACCGATTAAAAAAGGCGCTTCATAGGATTCGCACACAGGCGCTTCATAGGTTACGCATACAGGCGCTGCTAAGGGTCGGCGCGGCCCTGGGGCTTACTCTCTTACTTTAGGCCGCACTGTAATTGTTGGTGTGGTAGTCTGGAGATATATCCTATAACACTTGTGTTTTACTTTCGCAAGGGTAGATATTTTTTCTAGAGTAGTGAGTAAAGTTCCACACAAAAAACATACCTACAATTGGTTTGCAACTTCTAAAGATATTGTGAAGTGTAAAAGAGTAGATTACCTCTCCAATATTTCCTGAGTCCTGTTCCAGCTTGTCCATATCTCCCATATCCATTTCATCATGGCCGTGATCTTGACCTGTTTCTTGTTTTGGTTCACCCTGACCTATTAAATAATTAATTTTAAAACCACGACCATATAGTTTATTTTTTATGTAATTTTAAAAGAACAAACTTGTAGGTAGGTAACATAAGTAAACTTTTGGTAAAAACAAGCTTTAATAGCATGAATGGTAAAAGTTTACAACGAATAGTTAGCCGCCGTTTATATGCTCCACAATAAAAACAAGATGACAATGTCCTAAATCAACTTGTAGAACGAATAGTGGAGGTATAAGAAAAGCAAGAATCTGTTTGTTTCGAAAGTTATGACAACATGAAGTTATTAACGGAAAAACAAAAAAAAAATCATTTAACAAAATTAAATATAAAAATTAAATATCCATAAAAATACCAAATAAAAAAAAACTAAAGTTCTGACCATTACTTTGAGTTTAGTTAGAGTAAAACGCTTTGGGTCGAAAACCACACATGAAACATTTTGTATTGTTAAACCAAATAATAACTAAACCAACTAAGTTATTTAAACTTACCCATAGCCTGACCGACGTTTGGTTTCTGGTCAATCATCTGCTGCTGCTGAGCATTAACCATTGACTGCTGCATCTGACCTTCGCTCAGCATTCTTTGCTGCATCATCACTACAAAATGAATAAACTTCCTAAAATCGTAATTTTCACAGAATAGCAATGCATTTATTAGATGATGATCCAATGATGTCAACAAATTAACAAAGATTTGATCACGTAAATGACAAGATGTTCCTTTTCATAGTTTTTATACCATGCTTTCTGATTTTCAACCAACATGCATTAAATAACTCACGATGTTCGGGCCTCTGCCCTGGTTGTAGCGGCATGCGTGGTCTCAGTCCTACTGGAAGCGGCTGTCGGAAAGGCTGACCCTCTACGTTCACACCTTGGATACCTTCTTGCTCACCACCCTCTGTAACAAATATTAAGAATTAAGCGTTGTCATACACCTTTTAGTAGGATACTAATATTATAAACGTAAAAGTTTCTTATGTATGGATGGATGTTTGTTACTCTTTTATGTAAAAACTACTGGACCGATTTGGATGAAACTTTACAGTAATATAGGTTATACATCAGAATAACACATAGGGTACTTTTTACCGCGGGGAAACTTCTCATTCCCACGGGAAACCGACTTCCACGCGAATGGAGTCGCGGGCGGCCACTAGTAGTAAATTATTTTAAATTTTGGGTATGTGCTGTTTGTTCATATATGAAAATAATAGGTACGACGACGAGCGAAGCGCCATAACCGAAGTTCTTTTTTAAGTAATTATTACCTACTACTTCTTTTTTTGCCAGAAGACAGAAATTTAGGGCCATTTATAATACAAGGATTTAGTTTTTCTGGATATTGTTTATTTGAATTAAAAAATCTTGATTTTAAAAATCTGGATACTGTTTGTCTGGATATCAATTAATTGTATTTCAAACTAAATTGTGTTTTAAAAATCTGGCTTTCGTAAATATGGATTAAGGTGATCTGGATTTTGCGCATTTAGATTTCGTGTTTCTGGAACTCATTCACCTGGATTCTGAACATCATAAAAATGAATATATGGTTCATGTGCCCATTGGATTCGGAGTTGCGATTATATGGCAAACAAAATGTCGGAGTTTTAAAAATCGGGATTATGTAAAAATGACCAAACGTTTTTGGGATAATGATATCCGGCATATTTAAATTCTGGATTAAGATAGGCAACCGTTTTACATTAGTAATCGTAGTCCACGCTTCCAAGATGAATTGATACATAAATATGTCACTTACGTGGCGTCCACATTTTTTCCGAGTGCCTCTGCAGAAGGTCTCTAAGCTGTCGGTTGATATCTTCGGTGTTTGTGGCGTAATGCAACGGGAATCTCTGCACCGGGAACACACTGCGGGGAGCCTCGGCGGGAGACTGCAGCGGCGACACAGGTTCGGAGCCATCGGGGGCTCTGAGACGCTGCATCGCGGTTTGGGGCGACATGGACATCGCTGTAAGTAACATTGACTAGATTGTACCTATTTACTTTAATGAATAACTCACATATTTAAAAATTTTGAAGTTAGAACTTTTTTTTGTCAACTAGAAAACTTAACACATCTTTGCCCCTGGTACTTTGTGCGAGTTAAGAACTCCCGAACCGTGAAACTCTGTGAGTCTACAAACAAAAAGTCTCAGTATAGTCACAATAGAAATATGTTAAATGCACAAAAGCACTTCCAAAATAGTCTTACCACGTCTAGAACAAAGTGTACCTTGTATCCGCTGGTCGTGTATGATCTGCTGTTGCTGTTGAGTCTGCTGCTGCCGCTGCTGCTGCAGCTGCTTCCATTGTCTCTCTTGCTCCGCTTCCCGGGCGCTGCGTTGTTGCCCGCACGTTCTTTCTTGCTCCTGTTGTGGGCACTTAGTTAGGCAAAGGTCAATAACGTTCGAGATAAGAGGGTTTGACATCTTTATATCATACCAGAGTATTCAAGTTAACCTAGTCGAAATGGACACTTTTAATACATAACATTATATTTTTCAGCAAATAACTGCGTTTGAAAACTTAATATAGTTATTTTAGTTCTAATAATTTGTAAATTGGAATAGTGACTCCTAAGGAGGCGTCGGTTTGACGATGATCGCTATATTTAAATTCCTTTTAGAGTTTAAATACAGAATCAGCACTTCTTACATTTTTGCAAAATATAAATGATAGCAATATAAAGATGTCAAACATGGTCTCTTGACTCGTTGATCGTGTTAGACATGCTGAAATTATCTACACAGGCATTAAGAAAAAACATATTTACAATTGTCTGCAAATAATAGACATTTTAATTCTTAAAATAATTACATCGATATTATTTTAAATCAAAGCTTAAAAATAAGCTAATTAGGTACTTCTATTTCACAAAAAATAAGTTAAAATAATAAATATACAACATGCTAAGAAAAATCACTTTTTGAACACTGCATTAAGGTCAAAATGTGATTTAACAACTTGTTAAAATACGTTTTAGTTATCAAATATTATAGTTATTTGTCTGTTTTCATATCAAACACCTGAAGAGTTTTATTGCAATTCCATTACCAAATGTTGTGCATCAGTTTTCACATACAATAATTAAGATCTTACTTAAAAATATCTTAACAATACTTATAGTAAAATACCGAAAGCCATATAACACCAGCCGAACATTGCAAATAAAACCTATAATAACGACTAATGTTAGATGTTGTTAACACCACAACCAGCCACCGATCCCTGTTAAAGCCAACGCTACCATTGCAAAGCGAAAATAATAAAAAAAACGTCAACATTACGGAACAGGGTCGAGAATCCAGGAGGCGTTTTGGGGGGGAAGGGACCGTCGAAAAACAAAATTTAAAGCTCGAAAAAAATAACGTTGAAAAATGGAAAATAATCACACAGCTGACAATGCGAAACAGCCAAATAGAATGTTGTTGGGTGATGATAATTTGGATTTTAAAATGTATTTGAGGAGATAGTGCGAAGGATCGCGTAGTGCAAGTCGCGCGATCACCCAACAATGTCACGAAACGAAACTCGCATACGCACTCTCTCACGAGTGTAGTGTTACGTGATGTGTTGTTTATCGTATGTAAATGTGTTTACATTGTTTGTTATCAAATTGTGTTTAGTAAGAAAAAAAGGGCTAAAAAGTTTTTTAATGTGAAATCATACCGGTATAACTCCAAAATGATTTTATTATACAGTTTGAATCAAATAATGTATTTGAATTGTGTACCTACATAGTAAGAGAGGATAGTGCGACTTGTATTGGTTCTACGTGTGTGTATTATGTCAGTTCGTTTGGAGTGCGCATGCGAGCGCGGAGAGCGCGGGAGCGCGGGGCCAGTACCGTGGGCAGGCGCGGCAGCGTGCGCATGATCTCTGAGGGCGTGAGCACGCGGATGTGCGCGTCCGCCTCCAGGAGTCCGCCCGCCCTCACCGTCACGTTGGGCGCTCGCACCGGCGCGGGGGAAACGGCCACGGAAGCGGCGGAAACGGCCACGGGGGCGGCAGAGACCGCAACGGAGGCGGCGGAAACCGCAACGGAGGCGGCAGAAACCGGCGCCACCTCCCCCTCGGTGCCGGGAGTCTGACGCGTCATACACTCAACCGTTTCATATTGGGACACAATGCTGGTACAGTTACGGTTTGGGACGTAACACAGTGTTTGGGGAAAGTAGGGTGTTTACGTTTACCAAGAGTTAAGGAAGGTAACGTAAAATTTGATACTAAGGTAGTTAAAGATGTTATTAAATATTTAACACACACTTCTTTTACAAAATTGGTTTTTTAAAAGTTGTGCCTCTTTTCTTTTAAACCAATTTTTATAACACACACTACAAAATTAACTACTTATTGTTAATAGTTTCTCTATTATTTTTAAACTATCTAAATGTCTTAAATCTTAAACAAATATATCTTTTAATTTATATGAAACAACCCGTAAGATGTTTTATGTTAAATGAAATGAATAAACAAAGTTTCGCACACAATAAGTTCCCGTCAAAATAAATTGAAAAACGGGTGTACTGTAGATCCTTTCACATACATATCTGGATTTCTTCTTCATTATAAAATCTTGAATAACATTCACTGAGAGATAAATTTTTTTCTGCAATAGGCTGTTCTTTACAAAGCTGTTTTTGTGTTTATGCTAAGCTTTGGTATGTACAGTGCTAGATTGTAGCGATAGAATCTACAGCTTTGTGGATGGGCCCGTGATCGGAATGAATGAATAAATGAACGAGTGAGAATGAATGAATGGGTTGATTTTGTACGCTACTGGGAGTTGTAGTGTGTCGTGTAACTTTCAAGAGCTTGGATTGAATATCCTATTTATTATTACCATGGTATTTTTACGGTGAGGTTCATTTTTCTGCTTTCAACTGCGTGAAACTTTTAAGATATCCAAACCAAGTCATGAGTAAAAGTGAGGTAGACACACAAAAACAAGTGAGTCGTGTTAGCACATATCACAATCAGCATTAGTTCACTTATCTCACCTGCTGTGCTTTCTTCATTCTTATGGCGCTTCTATTATCTCTTGCTCTTTGAAGATACGGTGCTTTTTGTTCGGCGGGTAGTGCGCGCCATTTCTTAAGGATTTGCTTACAACGGTCCACCCAGTTGGGGAATTCGGTCTTCCATTCTGGATGGTTGGTGTTGGCGTAGAGGACCGCAGATATTGTGGCGGCTGAACCTAAACCTAAATATAAGGTGTATTATGATATGAAGATAGGATATAAACACGCCTTAACTAGTGTCTCAATCATGCCATGATCTGCAGAGGGATATCACAAACGCTTCTTAAGTCTATACGTTGTCTTTTGGCGTCAATGTTGAAGATCTTTTTAATTTAAAAAAAATAAAAGAAGTAACCTTAATATTGTGTACTTATAACTTAATTATCATACATAAATTATGTGGCCCAAAAGTTTTGAAACTGCAACGGCTAGTTTAAGTAGTCGTATTTCTTTGTTAAAACATTCACGATGCTTCTGCCTTGTCTTTGAACATGACTTACTCTCATCAGCCCTCATTTTGTCGGCGGATCGCTGGTTGTAGGAGGGCGGCGGCGCGGGCTGCTCGCCCCACTCCGCGCCCCCCACTAGTGGACTTATACCACTTGTGTTACTACTGTGGACAAATATTACACATGGAGACTGACTTTTCCAAATATTTGCTGTTTATTAGGAATAAAGTTTGAAATTTGCGTGTTTAACAAATCGATCACGGCTTTGGCGATAAGTTTTGATAATAAGCTAAAAAGTACATTGTTTTATTAAGGAATAAAAGATTCAAATATTAACAGTGTTTAAAAAAAAGTAATTATGTTAGAACCAAAGTTTAACTATGGAAGAAATATAGTACTTCCCATTAATATCAAAACAAGACACATATTTATAGCGACCGAGTCAACAGCCTTAGAAAACGAGGATCATCATCAAATATATCTATGATCTTTTGTAGTATTACAACTTTTAATCGCCAAGTCGATACGATAAGAAGAAGATTAAAGTTTTAGCGGATTATTACATGAATAAACATTTTTTATAACTTCGCGGCCACGTACACTGAAAATGGACGTATGAAAATGTCATAAATAAAAAACAACAATCCATCTAATCCTTACCTGGTTGCAAAGTCGCCATGGTACGGAGAAGCGTACGCGTCCATGGGGCTGTGTAGTTGCGGCCGCTGCGGCGGATACGGACCCGCCGACATCGGGTTCACGTACGATACCGACGACTCTTGTGATTCCTGATGAACGAATATGTATCATTACATAGTATAAATCCAAGTCGTTAATTCTGTCTGTTTGTATGTTTGGCCGCTAACTCCTCCTAAACCAGTTAAGGGATTTTAATGCGGTTTTCACCATCCTTTAGGTATTTTTTTTCATTTAAATTTTTAAATAAAGAACAATCGTTTTTTTTAAGTTATCCAAAAATCAATGTTTCGTGAGCAAGTCGGCCAAAATTACACCATTGCGAAGCGTGGGCGGGTCGCTCGTAATTAATAAAAATATCAGTATGTATCGCCCAAATGTATATTTAAACATTAGTGCCGATTCCGATAAAACTCCAAAATCAAATTGAAAATATCGCTGTCACTTACCGTTTCTGAGTTAGTGGCGGCGATGATTTTGATTTGGTTTAGATAGTGTTTTCAGAATTGGGGCCATTATCCAGTTTGCAATTATTCGGTTGTTTGACTTTTTATGTCAATGTTAATATTTTTTATAAAGACGTTTTCGCTTTATTTTCATTTACTTTTATGTATATTTAGGTCCCATAAGTGTTGCCAAAGGTTTATATAATATGAAAAGGCAAAACCATAAAAATTATCATTAAAAAACAAATAAAGGCTACACGCATACCTGCGAGTCATCGGTGAGCACTCCCTTGAATATTTCATCGACATCGTTACTGTCCATGTCGGGAAGTGTATCTCGAACCATCGCCTCTAAACTCACGCCGAGAATCGACATCGGGTCGCCTTTGGGCGATATTGTTGATGTTTGCGAGCCGCTTGTTGTTTCTACAAGTTAAATTATGGTTACAACATTTTTATCAGTATTATAATATTGTTATTTTTTGTAATTTATATAACGTACAAAGTGACTTACCACTAGGTGGCTCAGTTTTAGTAGTATGAGACATCGGTAAAGCTTCTGTTGAAGGCGGTACATTTGGCTCATCCCCGCTTTGTGGGCCTACGAAATAATTCAAAAGTTAATAAAGTTCCATTACACACACTCACAATGTTGTAAATACAAAAAAAATATTTTACCTAGTATAGCATTCTTCAAAGCAGTGGAATCTTCAGTATGCTTAAGTTGCTCTTCATCATTTTCAGTTTTGATTCGAGGAGTTCCATCGGAATTTGTGGCATCACGGTCCTCTTTAGATCTTATGGAGTTTAGTAACTCGATTTCGTCCTAAAAATACAGCTTTTGTTATCTTTAAGGTACATGATACAATTGGTATGAGAGTATTATAGACTACACCCTGGAGTGACAAAAACACAACATCAAGGCAATTAGAATATTAAACTGATCAATAATGTGTATTATTCAATGTCACCTTCCAATTTTTTTTGGGCAAAAGGAATGGCAATTTCATACCTTCAATAACTTGTAGTTAAGGAGTCAATCTTTAGTTTCGTTAGGTCTAGTTTTCGTAGTTTAGTGTCTCTTATAATGTATTTTTCGAAAGTTTACGTTCTTTACACGTTTCTTTCGAATATTGAATAATGCGAAAAATACATGTAATGAAACGTAAACTTTCGTACCAACGGTGTATTGCTAGTAATTCTAAAACTCTTTGACTTCATACATTGGTTACATGAAGCAAGCAAGCGGTTTTGCACATTTTTATTAGAGGGTAGATATCATTTATTTTTTACCCGGAGTAATATAAGTTGCGTTGCAGTAGTCAATCTGACTCACCAATACTAGTGCACTGACATAGTTTTTGTAAGTTATGAAAAATGCATGATTAAAACACGTATTTCTTTTAGATAGACCTATAACATTATTTTTCGAAAGTAACACGTAATTTACTAGAAAGATTCAAAGTTGTGAAAAAAACCATCATATATCTTTCGCCATTTCCATCCCTACTTACCACATTAAGTTGTATAACGACAGAAGCGTCTAGATCGTTTTCATCCCTACTTACCACATTAAGTTGTATAACGACCGAAGCGTCTAGATCATTTTCCTCCCTACTTACCACATTAAGTTGTATGACGACAGAAGCGTCTAGATCACAGAATCCGGCCAGCGCGGGCATGACGTCCTCGCCGTCGCTATCGGAGTTGTCAGGCTCCAGTTTGAAGTCTCGGAGCTCGCGATAGCCCTCGGGAGTTGACGGACGGACTGTGTTTGGACTCTCGGAGGGGTTACCTAACGAATATAGGTTTATTTAGTAGGGGGAAATAGTCAACTTAATTATGTACCAATTTATCTAGTACTAGCTTTCCGCCCTGCGGTTTCACCCGCAACTAAATAGTTTTTCCCGTGGAATTATCTTACGGAACCCTATTTTTTCCAAAATAAAAAATTGACTATGTTACTCGTGGTTAATGTAGCTTTTGAATGGTGAAAGATTTTTTTAAATCGTTCCAGTAGTTTCGGAGCCTATTCATTTCAAACAAATAAACAAAAGTTCAAATCTTTCCTCTTTATAATATTATGTATAGTATAGATAGACAATTAGTAGTTACCATATAGTTAAAAGTAAAATATATTTATTAACTTAACATTGGTTTGGTTTTCATATTAAATAGAAGAAAATTCTGAACAATATCTTACCGGTACTGGATACGGAAGGTGCGTTGGTAAGCTCCTTGCCGAAGAATGCTTCTTGCATGTACGGAGGGAACTGCTCCATCAACTTGGAACGTGGCTTTCTGCGCGGCTTGCGCTTGTTGCTCGGAGATTCTGTGTAATTAACATACTATTAGAACCTAAATTCATTGGTCTAAGGTCAATGACGGCGAGTCAAATAATCGAAACTAAAGTTAAAACTTAAAACAACACAGCTTGAAACTTAAGCTTAGTGACATCGATATCTGTTTTTAATTAACATCAAAATAAACGTCACAATTTAAGTTTTATTCTGTCAAACTATGTTGCGATTAAGTAAAATAATCAACTTGCTAATAGTAGGAATGCTAACTCACCGCCGGCGACTGTTCCTTCTGCCTCTTTCTCGTCGTCGGCCTGTGAACGAACTGCTTGCGTTTGTCTCTGTCGCACCACGAACCCCCCGATACCCAACTGTTACAAAACAAAATACTATTCTAAGCAACTATTACATACGAAAGTCACAGCCACCATGTATAAGCCAGTGCCGCTGTTCAGCCAGTTTGCATTTAAACCTATTTCAGATAATAACTCGACCCAACAAACAATCTCTCGCGTATCTTTACATAATTTAATCACAGTTCAATATTAACAACTTTTACCAACTAAGGAAGAACTCCGTCCCAGCCAAACCAAACCGAAATATTTACCTTATTCAAGTTTCTTTGTCTTTTCCTCCTCAGCACAGTGATGCCGGATTCAGTTGTGTAAATGGTAAATCCTTCGGGGGGAGGGCCATCATTTACAACATTCCACAAAGTGCCCTCTTTTACAGCTGAAAGACCTGTTTGAAATTAAAATAAACATTAAAATATTGTACTTACGTAAACTCTAAGGCCCAATTGCAGGGAACGTTTTAACCTCGGGTTAGCTAACTCAGATTTAAATGGCGCCACCATCGATCGTAATAAGAAGTAGTTACAATCGATGGTGGCGCCATTTAAACCTGAGTTAGCTAACCCGAAGCTAACCCGAGGTTAAAACGTTTCATGCAATTGGGCCTAATTGTTGTACATACTGTTATTTAGGTAAAAAAATATATTTTTTTAACCATTATCAAATTCAATTTAATGTTTTAAATTAATTCAACGTTACATTTAGCATTTTCCAACAAATACAGTTTTTATTCGGTCCCAATTTTTATCCTAAGTTAAACTAAGAATACGATATATTCAATGATTCTTATTTGCATGAACATAACACTGAAATTGACAGCTAATATAATTGAAAATACGCACACGCGACTTGTATGTATTTCGTGATACATCGTTGGAGATTTCGTTTAATATAATTTTCAGATGCTAAACATTCTATATACATATCTTATATAAAATTCTCGTGTCACAAAGTTCGTTCCCGTACTCCTCCGAAACGGCTTGACCGATTCTCATGAAATTTTGTGAGCATAATGTTGAGTAGGTCTGAGAATCTGCCAACATCTATTTTTTATACCCCTTAGTGATACGGGTTGTCCACCCCTAACATTTTTTTCAAATATGACAAAACAACGTTTGCTGGTCAGCTAGTAACAGTATAATAATATGTAAGTCCATACCCGGTTCTTCTTTAACTTCAGCGGTGCTGTCTGGCTTGTGTTCGTCGTTTTGCTCGGCGTCTGCGTTATGCACCACTGTTTCAATAGAGGCCATTATTTCTATCCAAAGCCAGCCACAACACACAAATATATACCGTTAAAACCTTATTATCGTATCGCTACTAGATTTTATTTAGACTACGTGTTTTGAAAGTGCTTAAAATACTTAAATGCATTATTAAGATATTTAAAAAAAAACACTTAATAATAGAAGAGCTTTTAATAAATGTATAAGTCAGCTTTTTGCGAATGAAAAAAGCTATGCTTCTATGTAATCAAGGCCATTATGAATCAGAAGCCTAACATAGTTTAGATTCTTCCCTACCTCTAAAACCTGACTTCAAACTAAGAACACACGAGGTCAACGACCCTACCACCATCAGTCGACAACAAACAAAAGCGGCTCACCCGCGTCCTTATCCTGATTCTCGTTCTTGAACCGGCGCTTCCGCCTGGTGTGCGTGACGCCCATGTCCGCCTCCAGCTGCTTCATGTGGTGCGCGCCGCGCTGGCTGAGGCACACGTCGTCCACGTAGTACTCCCCGGCCAGCCCCAGCGAGTGCAGCGAGAAGCGGGGGCGCGGCGCCGGCGCGGGGGCGGGCGGCGGCGAGGGGCGCGACATGTGCGGGGGCGGCACCTCGCGGCCCCGGCACAGCACGCACTTGTACCTGGCGGGGGACGGGACGGAGCTTACAATTATCAATGGTATGAAACTGTAGATACAAAAATCACTGGCTTTTAAACGAAATTAATATTTTTCAGAATCGGTTGTATAATCAGTCTACTTTCTATTTATCCCATTTTGAAGATCCGAGGGGGGCTTTCGACGGTGGTAGTCCACGCAATGCGGGCAGGTGTGTCCCCACATCACCCGGCGCGCGATCGCGCCTTCTTCTGAGCCATCGACGTCTGCGCACACAATGGTGGCACGCCATGGACTCCTCCCTCCGAATACGACACAGGAAATGTCCGAAGCTGCCATGCCCAGATAAGACCTGCGTCAGACGGTAGGTGAGGAACTCATACCCCCCTCGAACCAGCCTGGACCGATGGCGCACCGGGTGCACCGTCCAAACACCGTGTGGGCCAAAGTTAGGTGTATGCTAACTGCCACAGCACGTAACGAAGTGAAGCACTGTATGATGGTGTCGCAGAACGACATCTAGTCTAGTGTTTTCTAATAACTCACTGCGCCCGACAGCAAGCCTCCGCGTCGGCGTCGCTCTTGACGTTGTCGCAGGCGCCGTGCAGCCAGCGGTTGCAAGTGAAGCACTGTATGATGAGCTCGCCGTCGCAGTACGGCTCCGCGCACACGCAGCACATCACTAGCGACGCGCATCCACCGCACTCTGATGTTAAACATACAAAAAATCCACATTAAGACAAAGGATATCATTCATTTTGGACCAAAAAGTGGAAATGCCGGACAGAAATAAAATAAAACTATATTCGGATAGAACACATATTTCCTTTATTATTTACTATAACATCTACCCTGGAAATCCCATGGTTATGTAGTTACAAGCAATCAATTGTATCAAACATTATGGTTGTAGATATAGTTTTAAAACATTTGATTTTGTAATGGATTTCTTTTATATCAACGGCACAGAATCTCGCCAAGATTCAGTTTATACATATTTTATACAATGTCATTGCTTAGTTAGAAAAGATCCAAATCATTCGAATGAGAAATAAAAAATCATCGTATTTTGCATATCATGTTTATTGAAGTATCAAAAATATTTAAACCTCTCCTAATCTTACATACACAATTCATCTAATCCTATTGCGGGTGGAGTAAGGTAAGGATCATTTCTGGCATAACCAGTATGATAACAGCATCCGATAGTTCTCTTGCCGATATTACATGAGCAGTAATAATGAGGTATTTCTCTACGACCACTTGCCGCCCGATCTAGTGCAATGAATACGTTAAATTTTTTGGCTTGGATGTGTCGGGATTGAATTCGTCCTCTTATAATCCACATGTTTTCTTCTTCAATCTCACGTACTATTTCTGGAGGAATTCCACCACCAAGTTCAAAAGCTCCATCTGATTGGAAATGTTCTCTGTAATAGCATTTTGCTTGTTATATCTACACTAATACGCGTATTACACAAATATTATAAAGAGGAAAACTTTGTGTGTTTGGTTGTAATTAGGGATGTTAAGGATATCCATATCCGTAACCGAAACTACCAGATATCCGAAATAAATAAATATCCGTATCCGTAACCGAAATAAATGTTTCGGATAGTTTCGGATAGTGGCGGAATCTAAAAATCTAAATGAAACACGTTACGAAAATTTGTTTTTGTCTGCGTTCCGTAAACCGCTTACAGAACTGTGACCAAAGTGTTGGTTCTCTCTCTGAGCGCAATGTAGCGGTGTTTATGACGTCATCGTTCTCACCCATCGTCCTCCTCTATATAAATAAAACCATTTTATTATCTGTTTTTTTTGTATTACTCTTGAAATTCCTCAAATCTAATATCCGTAACCGAAACTATCCGAAACTACCGGATAATCCGAAATAATTTCATATCCGTATCCGAAACCGAAACCGATATAAAAAAAATCAATATCCGTATCCGAAACCGAAACCGAAATTCCATATCCGTTACATCTAGTTGTATTGAATAGGCTCAAAAACTACTGGATCGATTTAAAAAAATCTATCACCATGCGAAAGCTACATTATCCAGTAAACTGATCAATGGTCAAGCCAGTCCAGTCATGAAATTCTTTATCATTTACGGATTCATAATGTTCAAAATCTAACACCTTTGTATTGGTGTGATTTATTAACAATCTTAAAGCATATACGACTTGAGGTGCATTAAATTATTCAATTTAGTTGTTTTGCATGGCATATAAATGCCATTCTCCTCGTGCTAGGTGCTCATTGAACACACTTTAGCGACAAAGCGTTCGTAATACTATATCTTCAGGTATTCTGCGACTAGTAGTATTTGAACAATGCTGAAAAATGCAAGTGTTAGCCGAATTTCCGGTACGCCGAAACCCAGGCAAAATAGTTGGTGAAGTATGAGACTCAGCGTTTACTCCTTCGTCTGCAACGTCAGGGTGATTCGATTCTCTTTACCACAACATAATTCCATAAACAATATCAAATGCTTTGAAACTACCATAATATTAACAATTGATTGTATTTTGATAGCTTGTACTACATAACCATAGGGTTTAGATGGTTGATGCAGTAGTAAAAAAATGGAATGGTGTGTTCTAACCGAATGTAAAACTGTTTTTTCTGGCCGGCATTTAAATTTTTTGGTTCACCAATGTATTAAACGTGAATGATGTCCTTTTAAGCTTACAGTTGTCAACATTAGTAAATAGAAATAAGGGCACTCAGAACTTACCTGTGTAGTCATTAGCCCAATGAGTTGGACGCCGATCGCCACAAGTTCGACATCTTCTACACCTGTTGAATTCAAACATTAAGATATAAATTATGTAAAAACAAGCTTTTATAAAAATAGCTACATCCGTTTACTTAGCGACAAAGTTGCTAATACAAATTTTGAGAGTGGTAGAGTCTAGCTGTAGGCTCTGTCTGCAGCGATTACTGGGCTGACTCGACCGGTGAAATACCACCGTCGCACAGAAAACCGACGTGGAGTAGGGACGATGTTCCTGCGTTTCGTTCGCTGAGTGCGGTATCCGGTGCCCAATTTTCTCAAAGGTCAGCAACACACCCCCAACACCCACAGTGTTGCGGGTAGTCCTGGGCGACGGTGATCACTTACCATCAGGTGACCCGCATGCTCGTTTGCTTCCTATATTATACCGCTGGATACACGCACCTGTCGCAGCGCCAGGCGCCCCGCGGCACCTCGGCCAGCGCCGGGCGCGCGCAGTACGTGTGCCACGCCGTGTCGCAGTCGTCGCACAGCACCAGCTAGTACATAGGAAGCAGCACTCCCGCTGGATACACGCACCTGTCGCAGCGCCAGGCGCCCCGCGGCACCTCGGCCAGCGCCGGGCGCGCGCAGTACGTGTGCCACGCCGTGTCGCAGTCGTCGCACAGCACCAGCTAGTACATAGGAAGCAGCACTCTCGCTGGATACACGCACCTGTCGCAGCGCCAGGCGCCCCGCGGCACCTCGGCCAGCGCCGGGCGCGCGCAGTACGTGTGCCACGCCGTGTCGCAGTCGTCGCACAGCACCAGCTAGTACATAGGAAGCAGCACTCCCGCTGGATACACGCACCTGTCGCAGCGCCAGGCGCCCCGCGGCACCTCGGCCAGCGCCGGGCGCGCGCAGTACGTGTGCCACGCCGTGTCGCAGTCGTCGCACAGCACCAGCTAGTACATAGGAAGCAGCACTCCCGCTGGATACACGCACCTGTCGCAGCGCCAGGCGCCCCGCGGCACCTCGGCCAGCGCCGGGCGCGCGCAGTACGTGTGCCACGCCGTGTCGCAGTCGTCGCACAGCACCAGCTAGTACATAGGAAGCAGCACTCCCGCTGGATACACGCACCTGTCGCAGCGCCAGGCGCCCCGCGGCACCTCGGCCAGCGCCGGGCGCGCGCAGTACGTGTGCCACGCCGTGTCGCAGTCGTCGCACAGCACCAGCTAGTACATAGGAAGCAGCACTCCCGCTGGATACACGCACCTGTCGCAGCGCCAGGCGCCCCGCGGCACCTCGGCCAGCGCCGGGCGCGCGCAGTACGTGTGCCACGCCGTGTCGCAGTCGTCGCACAGCACCAGCTAGTACATAGGAAGCAGCACTCCCGCTGGATACACGCACCTGTCGCAGCGCCAGGCGCCCCGCGGCACCTCGGCCAGCGCCGGGCGCGCGCAGTACGTGTGCCACGCCGTGTCGCAGTCGTCGCACAGCACCAGCTAGTACATAGGAAGCAGCACTCCCGCTGGATACACGCACCTGTCGCAGCGCCAGGCGCCCCGCGGCACCTCGGCCAGCGCCGGGCGCGCGCAGTACGTGTGCCACGCCGTGTCGCAGTCGTCGCACAGCACCAGCTAGTACATAGGAAGCAGCACTCCCGCTGGATACACGCACCTGTCGCAGCGCCAGGCGCCCCGCGGCACCTCGGCCAGCGCCGGGCGCGCGCAGTACGTGTGCCACGCCGTGTCGCAGTCGTCGCACAGCACCAGCTAGTACATAGGAAGCAGCACTCCCGCTGGATACACGCACCTGTCGCAGCGCCAGGCGCCCCGCGGCACCTCGGCCAGCGCCGGGCGCGCGCAGTACGTGTGCCACGCCGTGTCGCAGTCGTCGCACAGCACCAGCTAGTACATAGGAAGCAGCACTCCCGCTGGATACACGCACCTGTCGCAGCGCCAGGCGCCCCGCGGCACCTCGGCCAGCGCCGGGCGCGCGCAGTACGTGTGCCACGCCGTGTCGCAGTCGTCGCACAGCACCAGCTAGTACATAGGAAGCAGCACTCCCGCTGGATACACGCACCTGTCGCAGCGCCAGGCGCCCCGCGGCACCTCGGCCAGCGCCGGGCGCGCGCAGTACGTGTGCCACGCCGTGTCGCAGTCGTCGCACAGCACCAGCTAGTACATAGGAAGTAGCACTCCCGCTGGATACACGCACCTGTCGCAGCGCCAGGCGCCCCGCGGCACCTCGGCCAGCGCCGGGCGCGCGCAGTACGTGTGCCACGCCGTGTCGCAGTCGTCGCACAGCACCAGCTAGTACATAGGAAGTAGCACTCCCGCTGGATACACGCACCTGTCGCAGCGCCAGGCGCCCCGCGGCACCTCGGCCAGCGCCGGGCGCGCGCAGTACGTGTGCCACGCCGTGTCGCAGTCGTCGCACAGCACCAGCTAGTACATAGGAAGTAGCACTCCCGCTGGATACACGCACCTGTCGCAGCGCCAGGCGCCCCGCGGCACCTCGGCCAGCGCCGGGCGCGCGCAGTACGTGTGCCACGCCGTGTCGCAGTCGTCGCACAGCACCAGCTAGTACATAGGAAGCAGCACTCCCGCTGGATACACGCACCTGTCGCAGCGCCAGGCGCCCCGCGGCACCTCGGCCAGCGCCGGGCGCGCGCAGTACGTGTGCCACGCCGTGTCGCAGTCGTCGCACAGCACCAGCTAGTACATAGGAAGTAGCACTCCCGCTGGATACACGCACCTGTCGCAGCGCCAGGCGCCCCGCGGCACCTCGGCCAGCGCCGGGCGCGCGCAGTACGTGTGCCACGCCGTGTCGCAGTCGTCGCACAGCACCAGCTAGTACATAGGAAGCAGCACTCCCGCTGGATACACGCACCTGTCGCAGCGCCAGGCGCCCCGCGGCACCTCGGCCAGCGCCGGGCGCGCGCAGTACGTGTGCCACGCCGTGTCGCAGTCGTCGCACAGCACCAGCTAGTACATAGGAAGTAGCACTCCCGCTGGATACACGCACCTGTCGCAGCGCCAGGCGCCCCGCGGCACCTCGGCCAGCGCCGGGCGCGCGCAGTACGTGTGCCACGCCGTGTCGCAGTCGTCGCACAGCACCAGCTAGTACATAGGAAGCAGCACTCCCGCTGGATACACGCACCTGTCGCAGCGCCAGGCGCCCCGCGGCACCTCGGCCAGCGCCGGGCGCGCGCAGTACGTGTGCCACGCCGTGTCGCAGTCGTCGCACAGCACCAGCTAGTACATAGGAAGCAGCACTCCCGCTGGATACACGCACCTGTCGCAGCGCCAGGCGCCCCGCGGCACCTCGGCCAGCGCCGGGCGCGCGCAGTACGTGTGCCACGCCGTGTCGCAGTCGTCGCACAGCACCAGCTAGTACATAGGAAGCAGCACTCCCGCTGGATACACGCACCTGTCGCAGCGCCAGGCGCCCCGCGGCACCTCGGCCAGCGCCGGGCGCGCGCAGTACGTGTGCCACGCCGTGTCGCAGTCGTCGCACAGCACCAGCTAGTACATAGGAAGCAGCACTCCCGCTGGATACACGCACCTGTCGCAGCGCCAGGCGCCCCGCGGCACCTCGGCCAGCGCCGGGCGCGCGCAGTACGTGTGCCACGCCGTGTCGCAGTCGTCGCACAGCACCAGCAGCGCGTCGTCGCCGCGGTGGCCGCAGCCCTCGCACACCGTGCAGTCCAGGCAGCGCCAGCCGAGAACCACTATGGCTTGGGACACCTGGGAACCAAGGAACCAAGGTGTAACACACTGTTTTTTTAAACAACGTACGTTGTATTTTTGCTTCAGTTAGCTTTTGTACAAAACAGACGTATATTAAGTACTAGCTTTCCGCCCTGCGGTTTCACCCGCAACTTAATGGCTTTTCCCGTGGGAATGAGGCTTTTCCCGTGGGAATGAGGCTTTTTCCGTGGGAATGAGGCTTTTTCCCGCAGTAAAATTATCGTATTTTCTTCTTCCCTGGGAGTCGAACTATCTCTATTCCAAAACAAGACAATCGGTTCAGCCGTTTTTACGTGAAGCGAACATACACACAGACGGACAGACAGACATACACATTTTCCCATTTATATTATAGTAAGGATAGACCTACAAAAAAAAGCCCTTCGCAGTACCTATAGGTATATATCTTAAGTGAAAGCCATGTTAGCCTATACTGCAGTAGCTACCTATATGCCTGAGATAAGGGCGCTGCAGTGCTTAACAATATTATTACGTTGTTATAAAGGGTTTCCACGCGAACGAAGTCACGGGTAGCCTCTAGTTTCACTATAACTTCAAAACCAAACGTCCAATTTTAATCATTCAAAGACCAAAAATTAAACCCGATTCTCAAAACACTCTCCAAAACTAACTTAAAAATATCGTTGTCACTTTCCAATGCTTCGTATTAGAAAAAGACAGGAACACTGGTCTCACTAAATAAATATAGATGAACTTCCATAATAAACTTCAATACACACTTAAAAAATTAGGGTAGTATTTAAACGTGTGACTGTAAATAAAAGTTTTAAGTGTCAAAAATAATTAATTTAGGTTTTAGTATTACTAAGTGAGCGACTGACTGCGAGTGACGGGAAATCAACAGAACAGCAACTTACAATACAAAATACAAAATGAGACGCTTCATTTGAGCGACTTAATATTTGTTTAAGTGTAAACATTACGTCCTGCATTTTATTAAATACTAGCCGGAAAGTTTCGTACGAATAGCAGTTACATGAATTAGGATTTTAACAATTACAGCCCTCATATATTGTTTATTACAGTTGCAGCGTGATGTTATATAGCCTAAAGCCTTCCTCGACAAATGGTCTATTCAACACAAAAATATTTTTTCAATTCGAACCAGTAGTTCCTGAGATTAGCGCAAACACACAAAAAAACAAACTCTTCAGCTTTATAATATTAGTATAGAGTTTAGATTAGACAAGTATTTTTTTATACTGAGCGGCATTTCATCCTTAATGAAGTGTTTCGAATACTAAATAAATGAACAGGGTATAAAAAGCTCAAGTTATCTGAAAAGTTTTGAGCCTAAGTACCTACCTACCACTAATTACCGGTATCCTAAGAAATATAAATGTCAAGTTTCATGACAATAGCGTCATTACGCCTTTAGTTGTTGACCCGTAAACGTCACTATGTCCGAGTCATTCGCACTTTGCACGAAATTGGAGTACAGAGCTGTCATAAAAATTTTTACTAAGAAGAACAAAACGCCGACAGAAATATTTGAAGAGATGTTATCGGTTTATGGGACGTCTGCACCTTCATTTGCGACCGTCAAACGCTGGAACCGAGTGTTCAAACTCGGTAAAGATTCGCTCGAAATATATGATCCCAGGTCGGGACGCGCAAAATGTTGAAAAAGTAAAAAAAAATGTTTTGGAAGATCGGCGAATCAAATTGTGGCAGTTAGCTGAAGCCATGGGCATTAGCAAGGAAGGAATCGGAAACATTTTGCATAATCACTTGCACATGAAAAAGGCGCGATGGGTGCCGAAAATGCTGACGACCTGGATAAACAACGCCGAGTCACAACTTCGCAGGAGTTTTTGGACATCTGTGGCGATAATCCGGACGAAATTTTTACTCCCCTTATTACTGTTGTTGAAACCTGGATTCGACAGTACGATCCGGAGTCAAAACAGGAGTCAATGCAGTGCATAGAAAAAGGGGAAAAGCCGCCACGGAAGTTCAAAGTGGAAATATCGGCGACCAAGCTCATGGCCACTGTTTTTTGGGATTGAGAAGGTATATTGTTTATTGATTACCTTCTTAAAAATACTTCAATGAATGGAGACTACTATGCCGCATTTTTGACAAAGTTGCGTCAAGTGGTTGTCGAGAAACAGAGAGTCAAACTGGCGAAATGAGTCCTGTAGGCCTACCATCAACTATTAGTTTGCGATTCAATTCCGATGCTATCCAGTTTAGGTTCCTAAACTGAATCGCTAAGATTCGTACCATGAAGTGTTTAATGGTGAGTGGCGTTTGAATGAACGAGATTTGTCTGTGGTCCAAAGAAATGACGCTCTACAGTCGTTACTTAATTCTATCTCTTTTACTCGATCTAAATAAGTTGCGTTTCGAAACCTAGTTTATAAAGGTTGGTAAAGGTTTTTATTTATGAAAAAAAAATACAAAATACGTTTTAAAATTGCACTAGTTAGCATCAAATTATACCACATTAAACTATTTTTAGCACTAATTAAATTATAAGTTATTCAAATTAGTAATTAAATGTCTGTTAGTGTTGTCGTAAAAATTAGTAAAATACGTTTTTGAATGCACTCATATTTGATTTGACAGGTATTATTCCTGGCTTGCCAACTTAGGGCTTTTAGGCCCAAGAGTTTTTTTTAGGGCCGTAAATATTCTCATAAATAACACAATTTTTACCCTTTATTTACATTTACTTATAAAACCCACTAAATATTGAGCTGAAATACGTATATTCTCACTATTTTTAAAAAGTAATTAACAAAACGATTCACTTCACGCAACGAAAGAAGCATCTTTTTTTGAATCGCTTAATTTGACATTTAAGCTATTCAATTTAGGTTGAAATGACACGTCATGGTACGAATTTGCTTGCAAAAGAATGATCTATTTCACGCAATAAGAGTTCATGGTAGGCCTCCTGTTTTGTAAGACAACGCGCCCGTCCACACTGCGCGAGTTGCAAGACGTGCCCTTGCCGAAACAGGATTCGAAGAAATTAACCACCCACCCTACAGCCCAGACCTGGCTACTAGCGATTATTTTCTATTTTCAAATTTAAAAAAAAACCTTCGGGGACGGAGATTTTCGAACGATGAAGAAATGAATATTGCCGTAAATGAACTTTTTGAAGACAAAAACGGCGAATACTTTTTGACCGGGTTAAAAGCCCTTTATAATAAACTAGTCCAGCGACTCCGTTCGCGTTGAAATCGGTTTCCCGTGGGAATGAAAAGTTTCCCGCGGTAAAAAGTACCCTATATATTATTCTGATGTACAACCTATATTAGTGTAAAGTTTCATCAAAATCCATCTATAGTCCACTCGCGTTAAGAAAATAGTGAGTCATCGTTGTCAGCCCGCCTGGCCACGCCCGCCAGCCAATTAAAATGCTAGAAATTAAAAAGTCGAGTTCACAGTGACCAGTTGAAGTCTGACCTTCGAACAAAACTTTTGTGTATTTTGAGTGACTCGTCCAACAATCAATTTTGAAAAAGAATACTTCACCATTTCCAAAGAATAAAAGTGGATTAATAATCCATAGTGGAGAGAGACGCATAATTTACAATGTTTATAAGTACTTTAAATTGTGTGATTTAAATGCAACTGTGGAGAGCATAGTCATAGAAACAGCAAGTGCATGCGGTTTGTCCGAAAATACTGTTTATATAATTATTATTTTTCTTTTTCCCTAATGTCCTTAAAATATCTAAAGTTATTCCCGTTTTCAAAAATGGCGATAGAAATAATATGACAAATTATAGGCCAATTTCAATATTACCAGTTTTGTCTAAAATACTCGAAAAAACAATTAACTCACGCTTAAAATCTTATTTGGAAAGTAAAAATTTAATATCATCAAATCAGTTTGGTTTTCGAAATAAATTTATCAACTAAAAACGCCATTCAGTCGTTGCTTACTCTAATCACTAAAAGTTTAGATAATAATGAAAAATGTTTAGCTATATTTTTGGACCTTTCGAAGGCTTTCGATACAGTTTCGATACCTATACTTATTCAAAAACTACAATGTTTAGGAATTCGTGGGAAGCAATTGGATCTATTTAGTGACTATCTTAATAACAGAACACAAATTGTACAGGTAGGAAATCATCAAAGTTCTCAAGCTGAAAAAATCTCGTTTGGGGTTCCGCAAGGTAGTGTGCTCGGACCAACATTATTTGTGGCATATATAAATGATATGTGCAAATTAATACTTAAAAATGGACACATCATAACATATGCGGATGATACGGTGCTATTCTTTAAAGGTCATACTTGGAAGGAAGTTAATAAAAATGCTAACCAAGGTCTAAGTGTAGTCTCAAAATGGCTTGACAATCATATTTTAACTCTTAACCTTGCAAAAAGTAAATACGTCAGTTTCAGTTTAAGAACGGACGGTCAACCAGCGCCAAATGTTATTAACATAAAAGCACACACCTGCGATAGAAATCAATTTGAAACGGCTTCTACGTGTCTGTGTCCTGGGGTATCTAACACTAATAGTATTCGATATTTGGGCGTAATCATAGATCAAAATTTAAATTTTACGGAGCACGTATTTTTAGTTTCGCAAAAAATCCGTAAACTTATATTTATTTTTAAAACACTTCGCCACATCTGTGATGAAAAACAGTTAATATCTATATACCGCGCTCTTTGTGAATCCATTTTGGTCTATTGCATAACTTGCTGGGGAGGCATTGCAAAGACGTCAATGATTGTGCTTGAAAGGGCCCAACGTATGGTGCTCAAAGTAATGTTGTTTAAGCCATTCATGTACCCTACAGACAGTTTATTCTGTGAAATCCCAGTGCTGACAGTGAGACAGAACTATATTTTACTTTTAACTCTGGAACAACCAAATGTGACTATGCCACTTACCGGACCTAAGAGACGTAGAGATCAAATTTTTAAAATTCCTTCATGTAGAACAAAATTTGCACAACGATTTTATAATTTTCTAGGCCCATTTTTATTTAATAAAATCCTTTTTCATATTCCAACACTGGTACAGAATAACACTAACTTTGATAAAAAAGCGTTAATCACGAAATACCTCAAATCTTTGAATTATGAAAAAACTGAAAACCTACTTATAACACTAGCTTAATTTGATATATGTAACAAGTTTAGATTAGCTAGATATAAAATTATTTTTATATAAATTTAACTAAGTATAAAATATAACTTTAATAATATAACACAAAATATCAGAGCGAATCACTGCCTTCTGAGATACAGTTTCACACTAGTTCTGAAGGCAGGGATCTATTTTATTTGCATCATAGGCTCAATTGGGCATTTAATATTTAAATAGTCTAGATTAAGATAAGATTTTATTTATATACCGATTAAGTTAAAATTCTTTTTGTATTAGGCCTTTTTGAAATAAAAGTATTTGTATTTGTATTTGTATTTGTATTTTGTACTTTTACTCCACTGTGAATACACCCTTATCCTGTAGTTGTCACTATTTTCTTAACGCGAACGGACTATAGTAGTTTTTAGGTGAAAGAGTAACAAACATCCATACATCCATACTCACAAACTTTCACGTTCATAATATTAGTAGGATGTAAGAAGTGCATTGAAATAGATGGAGACTATATTGAAAAAAATTTAGTAGCATTTTTAATATGTTAGGCTCAAAACTTTTCAGCCGCCCCTCGTAGTCGCACGGATAGTATTTTAATATCTGAAATGGATTAATCAAAACCCATTTTTTGTAAGCTCGTTCTGGATATTATTATCAATCAATATTCGTCGTTAGTTTAGTAAATTTATCGCTTACTCAAATTTATACCGCTCAAGTTATTAAAACAGTATGTCATCATTAGTCGTTATTTTATTTTTTATTCACTCGTTTTATAATTCCCCAAAAAATTATCAATCTAGGTATGTCAAAATGTTTTCTTTTGTGATTTTAAGTTGGATTCAAATAGCAAGTCTTGATTAAATATCTAAATCTGCCGATAAGGCTACTTTTTCCCCAACCCACCTTTATATTAACACAGTAGGGATGATAACTCTGTCCACACTGCGCGCACGCAATAAGACATCCCTCCGAGTCGGTTCCGATAGCGCCGCACATCACACATAAATCTTGAGTCAACACAAACTTGTCTTTGCTTGAACACATTACTAACTTGTTTTCTACACCTGAAATATAAAATTTGTGTTAATTTTGCTAATATGAACAGCAATTTAAATTTGATTAACTAGAGACCAAAATAAGATAAACATTTAAATCCCTAAATGAGCTAGTATTAAAACTTTTTCAAAACCAATTGTTACTTGTCTGTCAGTTAGGGTAATTGTTGTGGATTGATTGAGATGTTAATAAAATATTAATTAATCCTCCCTCAAAAAATTTAAATAAAGTTTACCTGGATCATCCTCAGGAGTCTTATTATCAGGTGCCTGAGGTCTTTGCAGCCCAAGTCCTGGGACACCAAAGACACCCCGCATCTTGGGCTTCGTCCCTCTTTTTCTACCAAACTCTAAAGCATTTCGCTGACGTTTCTTGAAGCCTATTTTACCGGCCGGTGTAAAGCCTCCTTTAAGTTTGTAACTGCCCATTTTCTTTTTGGCAACTTTGGACGCTACAGTGAAAGGTTTGCCCTTGCCTAGACCTACGTCAGGTTGCTAAAACCAAAGTAAAAAATAATCAATTGTTTTTTGTCGCTAAACCCACGTTTGCAATACACATATATTTTTTTCTTACCTTAGCTTCAATAGCTAGCGGATCTTGTTCCTGTTGGGAGCTATCGTCAGCGAATGAAGAGTCTTGAGAGGTCGAAGCCATTGTGTCCGTGTCTTCGAATGCTGGAGACAAAACGATGGTAAAAAATATCCTTCATACTTATATCTTGCAACAAACAAAATAACGTAATATTACAAGGTAATAATGAATATTTATGTCCCATGACTCCACCATAAAGGGTTTTAGTGGGTAGTCCCCTGGGCGACATGTCGCTCAGGTGGGAGTCCCACACACGCCCCCCGCCACCCCGGTGGGGGGGGTACGGTGCGTAAAGGCATTTCCCCGCGAGAAAAAAAAAAGAGGGTCTGGACAATAAGAAAGAACTAATCCTCAATCTTTTTGAAATCCCTAACTTCTAATACACGAAAGTTGACCATCAAAACTTACTGCCAGATATCTGCAGTTGTGCCTTGCAGAGTGGGCACGTGTAGTCATAGTTAGCATTCTGCTCTTTGCGAAGTCGGTATTGAGCTGGCTCGGCTTCCGGGTCACACATGCTGTGGACGTATCTGCGACGGGAAATTTAAAAATGCTATTAATTTAAAATGGCTAGGTGTGTTCTAACATTTTGATGTCTATTTTCTATAAGTCAAGTCTACAACTAAATGCTAGCAAGCATAGACAAGGGATATTTTTCTGACTTTCACGTTAATGTCAATGTGACATTACGTTTTTGCTACGTTTTGCATGATCTTATCCTTTACAAGTTAACTGCTGCTACATTCAATCACACCTGTGTACCTTTCTCACCTCCCGATGTCCCGAACATGTTTTTTTTTATAATAAAGTTAGCAAACGAGCATGCTGCTCACCTGATGGTAAGTGATCACCGCCGCCCATGACTACCCGCAACACTGCGGGTGCTGGGGGTGTGTTGCTGAGCCTTTGAGAAAATTGGGCACCGGATACCGCACTCACCCAACGAAACTCAGGAACATCGTCCCTACTTCACTATGGTTTTCTGTGCGACGGTGGTATTTCACCGGTCGAGTCAGCCCAGTAATCGCTGCAGACAGAGCCTACAGCTAGACTATGTTACCGTACCTCTTGCAAGCGGCGCACTTCAGCATGGCGGCGGTGGCGGCGGCGCGGTAGGCGCGGCGGCACAGCGGGCAGCAGCAGCCCTTGTTGCGCTGCTGGTAGCACGAGTCGCACACCGTGTAGTGCGCGTGCCAGCGCGACGACGGGCCGGCGCCTACAGCTAGACTCTACCACTCCAATTGTGCTACCATGTGTTACCGTACCTCTTGCAAGCGGCGCACTTCAGCATGGCGGCGGTGGCGGCGGCGCGGTAGGCGCGGCGGCACAGCGGGCAGCAGCAGCCCTTGTTGCGCTGCTGGTAGCACGAGTCGCACACCGTGTAGTGCGCGTGCCAGCGCGACGACGGGCCGGCGCCTACAGCTAGACTCTACCACTCCAATTGTGCTACCATGTGTTACCGTACCTCTTGCAAGCGGCGCACTTCAGCATGGCGGCGGTGGCGGCGGCGCGGTAGGCGCGGCGGCACAGCGGGCAGCAGCAGCCCTTGTTGCGCTGCTGGTAGCACGAGTCGCACACCGTGTAGTGCGCGTGCCAGCGCGACGACGGGCCGGCGCCTACAGCTAGACTCTACCACTCCAATTGTGCTACCATGTGTTACCGTACCTCTTGCAAGCGGCGCACTTCAGCATGGCGGCGGTGGCGGCGGCGCGGTAGGCGCGGCGGCACAGCGGGCAGCAGCAGCCCTTGTTGCGCTGCTGGTAGCACGAGTCGCACACCGTGTAGTGCGCGTGCCAGCGCGACGACGGGCCGGCGCCCGGCGAGCGCGAGCCGCAGTCGGAGCAGATGCGGCAGCACTGGGTACATTCACGTTATGTTACGACCGACGCGATTGATCAAATTTGAAACGTATTTCCGGAAAAAAATATAAAGAAAGGTAGAAAAGCCGCATTCACATTGGCGCCGCAATTAAGTAATTCGTCGCTTCATGAAAACACTTTCACTTTTACAGTTACTGCAACATTCAAGATGAAAAATATTCCCTTCAGTGCCCCTGACTGACCTTGCACTTCCAGCCGTATTTGGGCACGGTGGCCATCGGCGGTCGCAGACAGGCGGCGTGGTACAGCTTGTCGCAGTGCTCGCAGGCGACGGCGCGCGAGTCCGCCCCCGCGCCGCCCCCCGCCGCGCCCCCCGCCACCTCCCCGCGGCACACCTGGCACACGCGGCACGAGCGGCAAGCCCACCCCGCGCGGACACCTGGATATATTATCACTCAGATTCACAACTACCCACAAGTTAGCAAATTTTAGGCACTGCGAAAACACAAGCACTTACATTTTGACATTGTAAGAAATAATAAGTCACAACGAGATGATTTATTAGACATTTACAATGTTATTATATTATATAAAATATAATAAAGTACATATGACACTTTGGTGGATCAATTTGTTCCTCCTATCTGTATAATTTATTTTTTTAATAAAAAAAAAGTGTTGACTTCAACGAAATTGTGTACTTACTTTTAACGAAATGTCTAATTTTATGGACTAAATTTTGTAAGGCCAATATACCTGTCTTTATCTGGCACTAATATACGACAGTCACGGCAATTTTTTTTATTTTCTTTAGAGACTGTTCTCAGAATCAGGGCCAATGATACTTTTGACATTTTTTAAACACTAACTAGTTACGTCGAAGCTAAAAAGGCTACCATTCAAGTAAGGGCATTCGAAATTTGTTTTATAAACATAGTATGAAATAGAAAAATTTAATTAAAAATGTGTCCGCCACAACTATATTACTTGTATCAACACAAAGTTTTAGAGACTAAGACTAACCTGGTAATTGTGCAAGCCCAACGCAAGTACCATGGTAGTGACCACCACAAGATACACACGTCATTAAATTTGGGATATCGCCGATGGTTCTGCAAGTTCGGCATTCAATATCAGCCGTGCCTGCGAAATCAGATAACAATTTTAAGTCACAACAAAGCAAATGAATGTTTTGACAACTTATAAGTGGCCGCCCACGACCCCGTTCGCGTGGAAGTCGGTTTCCCGTGGGAATGAGAAGTTTTTCCGCGGTAAAAAGTACCCTATAATATGTTTTTCTGATGTATAACCTATATCTGTAAAGTTTCGTCAATATCTGTCCAATAGTTTTTACGTGAAAGAGTAACAAACATGGATGTTTGTTACATATATATGTTACGGCTAATACCCAAAGTGCGGCTACACCTAGTTTTAGCCGGTTAGAACATCAATAGGTTAGGTTAGTTAGGTTACTTTTTTGATACCACCCAGAAAAAGCGGGACTCCGTCGACTCATTATTGAAGCCAGTTTTTATATACATAGGTATAATTTTTTTTTTAGTTTTCCATATTAAAATCACTTCTAACCGGCTAAAACTAGGTGTAGCCGCACTTCGGGTATTAGCCGTAACATATACATTCATTACATTCACATTTAAAATATTAGCAGAGATGTACAAAATGGTTTTAAAAAAGCATTTAAATACAAAATACTTTTCAGATTAACTATTTCAAATGCAAATTACCAAATAGTTTTGTGCTGCAAAATAGGTATTTTCAAAATCCTTTTTTAAAATAAAATACCTTTTGACCAAATCAAATGATATTTTTATTCATTTTAGGTATTTATCATGAGAAATAGAATAGACATACAATGGCGAGCCAAATGGCACTTTATGCATGACATTTTGGTCATATTTATTTCTAAAGTAACACTTATCAATAAATTCTGTAATGTTATTTTAAATAACATAGTCGAGTTAACGAAGAGTAACGAGACTAACGAAAAGATAGCGATAAAGATAGAAGTATTTCAAATAAATTGCATCTCTGAATATTAGTAGGATTAGATCTTTACTTACATGTCAGGGGAACTTGATAAAGATGGTCTTTGCAGAATGAAGACTTGCTCTGAAAGTCCATAAATCCACCAGCTGCCAACACACAAGGCACATGGAAATATTTACCACAGCTAACCTATTTTAAAAAAAAAAGGTATTTAACAACTGACACAGCTTCAAAGCTACTTTTTTCAATGATGATGCCTTACCTTACAAGGTATGCTAGCCTCATGACCTTTACAAGGTACACTAGCACCATGTCGCTGGCAAAAGGCACATTTTCTTTGCAAACTTGCTGTTATTATTCCTTTTATTCTAGAATCCTCCAGCTGTTCCTTATCATCCTCAGATGTAGCACCGGCTGCGACCTGGTCTTGGAAGGGAGACGAAAAATCTAGGCAGTAGCGATGAAGGTAAAATGCAGAGGATGACACTACAGCTGGCAATTCCAGCACTTCAGTGTGGCCAATTATAGATAATTCATCAGTGTGCTCCATATTGTATAGAGGTGTTCTACAAAGAAATAAAAAAGTTAAAAGCATAAATCTTGAGATAAATTAAACCACAGGAAATAAACTGCTCGGTGACTAACTTGCACTTGTTGAATGCTTTCTGCCGCCTGCTTAAAGGAAGAGCTAAAGGATGTTGTCCTTCCATGTCTGGTGGTGGAGAAGCTAACCCCGGTGGCACAGGGGTAGCTGGAGCACTGGATGGGGTGGAGGGAGTTGGAGTTGCACTCCCAGAAGCTAAGGCAGGTGTTGAACCACCTTCACCTTCAATGTTACATTGGTACTGCTTCATCTCACCTTGGCCAAGCTGACTCCGCTCACTGAGATTACATAGTGCACAGACTTTTCCAGGCCTGTTAGTGAAAATATTTACATTACATATGATTTTGATTATCATTGCATAAAACTTTCTTTAATGTTAATAATAAAACTACAGATAACAGATCATACCATTTTTCTGGCATAAAGGGTGGTTCATCAGGAGCAGGCATGGTTCCATCTTCATCATCATTAGTATCTTCAAGTGAATCATCACGGCTACCTCTGTGACGTTTTGCACCTCTGACTGACCCAGCTAACCCACCTCGATACCTAATCAGGAATATTTTTGTAACCATTGATCAATATTGAGGTTTATACTTACTACTTTTGTTTTAAGATTTTACCTTCGTACAATCTTTCCTTCTCTTTGCAATTTCACACCCTCCTTTCTTGGTCTACCAGGGCCTCTCCGGGATGAGAAAAATGGTCTCGAGTAGGGCTGGTGGTGGAAGAAAGGAGGTTGCAAGATATTTCCATGTGGAGACGCTGGCTCCTCTCCATGAGGTGATGAGGCACAGGATGTTGGTGTGGATCCAGGGCCAGGGTAGAAATCTAAAATTGAATTAGTTTGTTATTATATTATTCAATGCTTCATTATGGATGAATAATAAACAAGTTTGTTATAAATTGTCCTTCATTTTAATTCTCTAGTTACTTAAATAGCAAGTGCAGAGGGAAAATGATACAGAATAATCAACAATAAATTCTGCTGGTTAAATAGCTTTACCAAAATATTTATAACTTTACACAATAATTACACCTAGAACCAGTCAAATAAACCTGACCTGACGATGGCACAGCTTCGGCGTCCTCTTCAGAACCGTCATCGGGAAGAAGGTCTACATCTAAAATTCCCTCATCGGAAACCTCCATCTAAAACATAAATGAAACATTAATAATAAAGAGCTATTACTATATCGACGTCGGTACACAGAAAAAACGCTTGGGCTTCCACAACAAGCATAATATCACCGCCATAGTAAGCACACAGCAAATCGTTAAAAACCTTTAGATGACTTACCGCAGCTATGCGCGATGGAGACTTAGAGCTAAAAACTCAAGGAAAACACAGAAAAGTATGCATTAGACACATTATTATTTAATTTATCTTAGCAATTTTACGTAAATAATGCGACATCCATTCATCCATCTAACACGAACGAATGAAATGAACGGCTGACTGAGAATATGAACTATTGAATGACTAAAAGGTAAAATGTTGAACGCATACTACTAATAAGAGATACGACCAGGCAGCTCAATCTTAGTACAAAACTGATGGAAATGACACTGTATAATAGTCGAAAATTAGGATTTACTTATTTCCTTGTGCTGTTTTGCTTTCATGTAACTTTTAATTTGGTAGGATTATAATGGATAGTTAGTACTAAATACAGAAACCAGGGGCGCTGCAATTATTTGAGTGTTACTGCTTAATATAAATTGTATGTAAAAAGACTGACACAAATTTTCAAAATGTTATAGTTTTATAGCCATAATTAAAATGACATTACTGCTATGATCAAATATATGATATATTTTAAAAAATCGCACTTGTTATTACGGATTTTATAAGAAATACACTTTTTGCAATGTCATTTTTTAATTTAGAGGCAAGTGATTTCGAAAGTTGTTAACACTAAATATGGTGCCTTGTGTTAGCCACAGCTGCATGTTTAGTTTAGTTTTCGCGCATCAACTGTGATGACAAGGACATGTTTCAAAATAAAGCGTACAAATATTGTCAAATTGATATAAAAGGAGAAAATAAAATGTATAAAATCTATACCTAAAAATGTATCATTTCAAGTCTATCTGTAAACATTGTAGTAGGTGCTATCTGAATCTATACATATGTATATTGGTTAAAAGTTCCTAAATCGCGCGTACCATGGCGCTAGTTATGACGTTGCCACTATAGGGGCCGAGATTGGTCTCTATTACAGTATATAAAAGTTACTTTATGGATACGACTTATCAGACAAGTAACTTTTTTAAAAAAGTGTAATGAAAAAATGTAATAGCTTATCAGCAAAACAATTAATTGAAATCAGAACAATTAACATTTTGTGGTTAACATTCTAAAGGTCATTATAAATTAACGTGGAAGCTTGTAAGCCAATTCTGGAAAGGGTTAAAATAAATGAAGATCATCACAGTTTTGTGCTTAATAGATTGCGACATTGATTATCTATCTATTAGAACCCACTGTAACTTTTAATGAGATGATTTGTATAAATTTATGATTGCATCTGAATAAGACAATATTAGGCTTTAAATTGCAATTATTTTCGCTCAGTTCAGTCAGTAAATAAAAAATATTTTGAACTTTCAATGAAAAAATCAGAGATTTTCTTAGGAAAATCTTAAAAACACAGTAAAATCTAAAACTTGAACCAAAATGCAATTTAATAAGTGGAAGCAAATAGCTAATAGCCTCAACTATCCACCATTTTCGTTTGGCTACTCACCCAACAAACACCCTGTATTGCACGCACTTTATTTTGCTCCATTCAGAAGCTAAAGCAAAGGTAAAAATTGAGTTTCTTCTATTATTGTTACTCGAAATCGGAATGCACCCCGCCGCCTACCAGCCGTTCGTTCTTTTTTTGATGACGTCTTTTGACTTTGACGTTCCAATTCCATTTCATTTTATTTATTTGGTTACATTGATTCAATTGGTTAGGTTGATAAGTTTTGATAAACAATTATTATAGGTGTAGAAGTAGTAGTGGTTATCCTAGGATTTGTTAAAATGATGCACCATCGGCAATATTTATTACTATTTGTATTTATAAATTTGTGTGCCTTTATTCACTGCCAACTTTCAATGTTTGATAGTGATTCCTGTTACTCCTTTGGAAGCGGTAATGTTTTTCCAGGCGGAGCTAGAAAAGTAGATCATAAACTTCAATTTACGAAAGCTATGAGTAAGAAACAGTTTCTTTTAATTCTTCGTTTTCATTTAAATTAAAAGTTTAATACATAAACTCTCGATTATTGCAGTATCAAAACCGGCGCCTGAGTGGGCAGCAACCGCCGTTGTAAATGGTGAAATAACTCAACTCTCCCTCTCTAGTTACAAAGGAAAATACTTAGTATTTTTCTTTTATCCACTAGACTTGTGAGTATATTTTTTTATCAGTGTAATTAATTATATGGAATGAGATTATACCTATCTACTTAAATAAAAAGTTTAAGGTCACATACCTACTGATTAGAATTATCAAATTGTACAACAACCTACTTAACTTTGTGATATTGTGACGTATTTTAGATCATAATCTTTATTGCAGCACATTTGTTTGTCCAACTGAAATATTGGCATTTTCTGAGCGAGTGGAGGAGTTTCGAAAAATCAATGCAGAAGTTGTAGCTTGTTCTGTAGATTCACACTTTACTCATCTTGCTTGGATAAATACACCTAGAAAGGAAGGGGGTCTTGGAAAAATTAACATTCCACTCCTGAGTGACCTAACCCATTCTATCGCAAAAGACTATGGAGTCTATCTTGAAGACTTGGGACATACTTTAAGAGGTTTATTCATTATTGACGAAAAGGGAATTTTGAGGCAAATTACAATGAATGACCTTCCCGTAGGACGGTCAGTAGATGAAACACTGAGGTTGGTACAAGCATTTCAATACACAGACAAACATGGTGAAGTTTGTCCAGCTGGATGGAAACCAGGACAAGATACAGTGAGGATTCATTTTAATCTTTGTAACATCATTATATTTTAATCCTTGAATAACAATAAACTTTTCTTTTCAGATAATACCCAACCCCGATGCCAAGAAAAAATACTTTGAAAAAGTATCCAAAAACAACAAAATATAAAACAATTTAATTTAATGTTTGCATCACAAATTGGCTATTCAATGCCAACACAAACAACTACAATAATCACAAAACAGAACTGTAAAGTTAAACCTCTTTAAGCTTTTGTCTGTATATTTTTGAGTAATAGAGAAATTATCAGTAGGCATACTCATGTAAAACATCACAAATATTCCTAAAACTAAGACTTTTAATTGTAAGCATGTACTAATATTATGTATTTTTATATGAATTGTATCCATTCGGAACTTTATTTTTTTATATTTAAAATAAAAAAAGACTCCTTTATTTTATGATGTTTATATTTATTAGAGATGGGCCGAGTACTCGGTTTATACTCGGTACTCGGCGGGTTTTTTTGGTACTCGGTACTCGGCCGAGTAACTCGGTATACGCATGCCGAGTACCGAGTACCAAAAAAGTAATATACTTTGTTTAAAGAAAGCAATATATTTAGGTAGATATAATTGAAACAACAGTGTTAATCAAAACGTACTGATTGAGGAAATCTTTGTCATCCTCAAGTACAAGTGAGACAAAATTAAAGGAACAGTAATAAAAATAATCAATATTTTAAATTTAATAAATGTAAATTATGAGGCCTTGTTTGGTGCCCCGTCCACCATTTGCCAACTAATTTTCTTCTCAATATACTTGTGTTCGTTTGTACTTGTTAACGCGCGAAATTGGAAATTTGATAGAATCGAGTTACTCGGCCAAGTACTCGGTTAAAAAACCGAGTAATACTCGGTACTCGGCAAAAGTGTTACTCGGCGCATCACTTATATTTATGAAACTACAGTTTGCATGTTCATAACTATTTATTGACTAAATTCTAATAACATTTTGCTTTTAAGTCATTCTAACGAATTAAACGTTTGCCAATACCGACATTTTCAAATTACGTCATTTTACTAAATAGGCTTTCTGATACGGATGGAATGTCAAATGACACTGGTTGATTCGATGAAAGTGAGGACTTTGGTTGTTTTCATTTAGCTACAGTGGATGATACGACCTATTTGATGCTGGCTGTACCGTAAGTTGTCAAACTTACTTTGAAAATATTTTAATATAATGTAGGTATTTAACTGCCTTAACAATAGAGCTGCAATAAGCAAAAGCTCATTGAGGATCTCTTTTTAAATCGTCGTAGAATCGTATCTCCATCCATGCGGTTTAATTGAGTTAGAAATGTTAATTGCATAGAGATCAGCACAGATGAAAACTATGAGATCTGTAGGCATTCATGTGATTGGTCTGTAGCCCTGTGTTTTGTTTATTAATGTGGTGTCCTTTTATTGAGTTAGCCAAAGTTTAATAAATGGATGTAATTTGCGAAAAAACGTATCTTTTAGTTTTTCACCTATACATTTACCTTACGAAAATTCATTGAACACATTTCCCTTTCTCTGGCTTCTCTATTACTCTCCATAGTTCTGCTATTTATGAAGTAGGTAGGTATCCGTATCCGCTATTTCGTCTGCCATAAACTTTTCCTCACGGGAATTAAACTTATTCCCGTCGTAAAAAGTTGCTTATTTTCATCCCAGGCTGATGAACTAAGTCATTTACAACATTCATTTAAATCGGTTCCGCCGTTTCAATGTAAAAGCGGAACATGCGGAGACATACACATTTATTTTCAATTTCATAATATTGACAAGGATAGCAGCCGCAGCCCTACTTGTACGTAACAATGGTTAATACATATTTAATGACTCAATGTAGCTAGGTACGTATGCATTAACTGTGTATAAGTAAACAGTATTTTAATTTAGTCGATTAATGTACGACGAGGTAAACGTACGCGCACCGTAATAATCGACCGCTATCAAAAGGTTAGTGTATACTTTATCTATTAGGGTATAAACTCGTTATAAACCGGTATAACAAATTTTATTGCTTACTAGGGGTGCGTTTGAAAACCAGTGAAACTTTAATTCGTAAAAAAGAAAGAGATATAGGCATATTGAGAGAAAGAGAAGTTTTAACTGGTTTTCAAACGCTTGGTGAATTCACGAATTCTCAAACGAATGCACAGCCCGCCAGAAACAAAACTCAAACAAAACAAAATCAAGCAATTGTCAACAAGTGTAATTCTCAAGGTCAAGTTAAAATCTCACTTTAAAAAATCAGCGTTAAATTTTACCTTCTGTCAGGTAAAAATTACTCTGACGAAGCCGTTCTAAAACGCGATAAAACGCAGGCCGAGTGAACGTTCGGTTATCCTCGGTTTCACTCGGGTTGTTTTCAAACGCTATCGGGCGAATTTTACTCTACCCGAGTAATGTTTCACTGGTTTTCAAACGCACCCTAAATTGAATGTTACTGAATAACTATACTTTAAAGCGTCTTGTTAAATGTTTTGTACCTGTCTCATTTTGAAATCTGTTAATTTTCCAAGCGCATTGCAATTGCTTGTTGACAAATTGTTAGCTATATTGTCAAGGTAATAATAAGGGTGCGTTCAGGGAGTCGCTATCAGCACTAAAAACCCAAACGCTACTATTGCTGTTCGGAGAGCCAATTGCGTGTCAGCGATTGCAAGCTCCACGAACGCTATTTGCGTTGCGATTGCGTGATCGCCTTCGGCCATCTTAACACATTTGCGCGGGACTTTGCACTGTGCTTGAGTGAAACATGGAGGTGATGGAGGGTCGTAGTGATTTCTTGCGAATTTTAACGATAACGTGTACTCTTCGTTAACATCAAGATCTTGAAAAACCATTTCGACGGAATTGTCCATTTTGCTGTCAGAATGCCGGTTGCTCGAAGAACGAAGGAGGTTAGGACCACGATGAGTAGTGATAGCGTTCGAGTTCACAGAGTTCGCAAACACTGACGCTGTCATCACACCACCTCGGAAAAAATTGCATTGACAGTGAATTGTCATGACGTCACACACCATTATTGATGACGTCACGAACACGATTGATAGCACCACCGTCGAGCTCCGTGAACAAATTTTAGCGCTAGATAGCGCGGATAGCGACTCCCCGAACGCACCCCATGGTTACAGACAGACATTGATTGACAGAGACTATTATCACACACAACATTTATTTTGTTTGTTGTTTGCTTCGTGTTTTTAAAGTATTAATATTTTTTTACCTACCTATGGTACCTTAAATTTAAGTACAGCTTACGAAATCTTCAAGCAATAACTTTATTCTAGGAAACCTTATAAAAATATATAAGATGGTTGATCCCAGGAGAGTGGTCAGTTATGAAGATGTGCTAAAAGTTATTCACCAACCAAAGAAAGTTATTATTGACGTTCGCGAGCCTGAGGAAATAAGAAGCACTGGCATAATACCATCAAGTATTAATATTCCATGTATGTATAAAATTGGTATTTTTGGTATAAGAAAAAATTAATCTCGTAAATTAAGGATGTATACATATTTTAGTACAGAAAGTTCAAAATGCTCTGGAGTTATCAGATCAAGACTTTAAGATTCACTTCCACCGTAAAAAACCTTCAGAAACTGATGAACTTATATTTTACTGTAAGACCGGCAGGAGGTCATCTTTGGCATTGAATACAGCTTTGGATTTGGGATTCTCAAAGTAAGTTGGCATCAATATAATTGTAAAGTATTTTACCAAGTCTCATATTATAATTTTGCTTTTCAGTTCTAAAACATATCTTGGTAGTTGGAATGAGTGGACTGACAAACAAAAGTGAGGAATTGCAGTATAATAATAATATTATGTATTATATGGTATTGTTATTCTGAATAAACAATATTTTACAATGTTGGTATATATTTTTATTATAAACAAAAACAATAAAATTATTATACATAGGTATAGGTGTTATATCACTATAATGGTCTACTTACTCAATATACATAGGTACTAAAATTCTATTCTTGGTTATCTTAGGAATAATTCATGTTGTTTTTCTTGCCCAGTCTGTAAAGCTTCCAAGGTAGTTTTTTACACTAAAACATAAATTGTAAATCAGTAAAACTGTGTCAAAATAAAACACTGCTCACAGGTCTAATTCATTTTGAACCTACTTTTTATAACCTAAGTTGAGTAGATTTTTTTGTGCCATGCCTGATCTTTTCCCTATCATGCAATAGCATATTACTTCGGTTTCTTCTGTAGGTTTATTTCTTTTGAATGTGTTCTCAAATTCTTTATCAGACATATTACTAAAGACTTGGCTGATATTTCCCACTGTGAACAATTACAGCATTAAGTTTTAACAAGTACCTACAAACTAAATCAAGTTTTAGAACCTACTTACATGGGATATTGACACTATTAGGAATTGCTCCATACTCCTTAACTTCGTCGGGTTCTCTTACATCAATAATAAGTATTTTATCATCGTTGGTTGCATTTTTTACATAAGAAAAATTTGCTGTCATATCTTCAGCTGTGTAATTTGATTTGTTTGAATAATATCGATCGACAACGTGAGCTTGAATTGCTTTATTCAATATAATGTTATCTATAAACATTTTAAGTTTATCATACAAAGTATTTCATAGAGTTCTTAAATTTAGCAATTTAGAGTTGGACTTACCATTACGCATACGATCATTCGTTAATTTTATTACAGGTTTTTTATTGAATTGAACTATTGACTGTAATGTTGTTCGTAAAACTGTTCTTATCATATTGAATTAGCGCTGCAACTAAATATTTGATTCCAGTTAATATTTTGTCTAATAAAAATCGAAATACACAGACACAGAGTACTTTATATATACCTCAATCTCAATCTTAGTACAAAACTGATGGAAATGACACTGTATAATAGTCGAAAATTAGGATTTACTTATTTCCTTGTACTGTTTTGCTTTCATGTAACTTTTAATTTGGTAGGATTATAATGGATAGTTAGTACTAACTACAGAAACCAGAGGCGCTGCAATCATTTGAGTGTTACTGCTTGATATAAATTGTATGTAAAAAGACTGACTCAAATTTTCAAAATGTAATAGTTATTTGCAATTATTAGAACACATTACTACTTTATTCAAATATATATAGGATATATTTTTCCATTTTCGCACTTATTAGTACAGATTTCATGAGAAATACACTTTTTGCAATGTAATTTTTTAATTTACAGGCAAGTGATTTCGAAACTTGGTAACACTAAATATGGTGCCTGCCTTGTGTTAGCCACAGCTGCATGTTTAGTTTTTCCACATAATTAGTGCTTTTGCTATATCTCCCGTAGAGTTGAGATTTGGTTCCTCCGATTAATACACATCAACTGTGATAACAAGGACATGTTTTAAAATAAAGCGTACAAATATTGTCAAAAATGATATAAAACGAGAAAATAAAATGTATAAAATCTTTACCTATAAATGTATCATTTCAAGTCAATCCGTATACATTGTAGTAGCTGCTATCTGAATCTATACATATGTATATTGGTTAAAAGTTACTAACTCGCGTGAACCATGGCGCTAGTTATGACGTTGCCACTATAGGGGCCGAGATTAGTCTCTATTACAGTATACCGGGTGTCCAGGAAACAATGGATAACCTCTGAAGGGCTAATAGTAGAACTAAAGGCAAGCCTAAAAAATAATTGATAATAAGTATAACCCTTACACTGCTAGAAATATGGCGCTTTAAAAAAAACTTCATATTTTTTTGATTGTGTTCATATTTTTACTCGTAACGAGGTCAAATCACTTAACACCATCATTATTTCTGTGCTCTTTATATGTGATCTTCATTATTATATGTCGGAGTTCGACTATTCTTATGGTTGATATAAGAAGGGTGCGGATTGCCAGTACCAAATATGGTGCTTGACAGAGCCTATGTGACATCGAGAGAGGAGCCGTCAGGGTGACGGAGATGAGCTCGAGCCTTGGTGACGAGCAGTTGGAAAATGATAGTGCTTGGTGTCCGCCAAGAAACTGTGCAATAGTGTGAATTAATCAAATGACCTATTGATTGCTATCAAGAGAAGTTAATTACAGTGCTCAAACAGAATAACTTCTTTCATTGAACTAACTACCCACGTACGCCCACAATTCATAGATTGCCATAGAAGACGGCTCTGATGTCGAAGGTATTCCAGCCGCCTTCGATATCAGAAGTGGGATCTGTGTTAGTTCAAAATGTAGAAGAAGAAAAAGATAAAGAAATTGACCGTTGCTATGCATTGTTTGAAAAAACAAAATGAAAACATACGCACGCAGATGTACCGGAAACAAATGCATGGAGCTACCTGATTGCAACCCTGGAAAGAAGGACCTGGACGCGAGATCAGTTTGCAACTGTAAATTTATGTTTTGAGGAAAATACTTGGTGTGATAGTTATCGAGTCATTGCGATTATTCAAGTATGGAAACGATTATAAAAAGACAGATTTCAACCTGAGGATTGTCGTAAAACGAAATTAAAGTCCTGATCACAAGCAGATTTAATTTTTACCAAAGGATTAAATAGGTGACTTGCTAGCATCTTTATAACCTGTTTTGCCTTAAAAATCCGCATAGCGACAGATCCTGTGACAAAGAAACGTCAGTTGAAAATTGCAAGTCTATTTACGATTTCACTTACCATTTTAAAAGGAAGGAAGGATCTATAAAGAACAAAATAGCAGTAAAACTGTATCTGCGATTGGCTTACAAGTAACATTTTAAAGGGAGGAATAAGGGCAAGAGCAAGAACTACCTATTCACATCTTATACCTAGTAGACCATACAAATACTACAATCCAACAAAACAAACAAAAAAAATCGAGATGTCACAAGTTTCAAGATGTGCAATGGTGTTGGCAAGATGTATTGTGCGTAGAGCCAGCGCAACCAAGAGTGGTGTCGGAGCTCCAAAGTCAATCGTGTTCTTCAATTTTGTACTGCGTCACGCTATCCGGTGAGAGTGTATATTGCTTTGAATAAAAGTTTTCCGAACTATGTGATGCTGTGTGATATAATTTGTTTCAGAAAAGTTGCTAGAATAGTGGAATTGCTAGATGGTTTGAACCTGGTAAAAAAAAGAAACATTGAAGTACGTAGCAGTACCTACATTATTACGTTATAACCGGACACAACTTGACTGGGTGATGTACAATATTTTGTAATATTTGGGGCTAAGTATGTTCTTTAATACAATTATGTTTTGGCGGCAAAATTAAAGATGTCGATTTAAATGAAAGTCATTAAAAGAGGGCACACGCATCTGGCTGCTGTCTGCGTCTATCTATCTACCTATCTAACTACATTTGTGTTTACAATTGTTCTTTAATTGGTATTTATTCCCTTAAACTTTTCTTTATGTGTTGCATTTCTTATTTGATAGTTTCAAGTTAAACCAAGTTATTTACGCATAATAGGAATTATTGGTTTTGACATTTAGTTTTGATTGATGTTTATTAATGGTATGGGTACTGGTTTTATTTACAACTGTAATTCTAATGTGTTTTAATATGTTCCGAGGATACATCAAATGGCGATTACAATAAACCAACGCTAGAGCCGCGATGATGAGCTGCGCCGACATGATAACCAAACCCAGCGGTACAGTAGCTAACAGCGAGGGCGCTGCATTGCTACAAATGTGGCGAGCCGCGCGCGCTGAGTTGCGGGTCAACTTATGCATCGTGGACCCTGTCACGGGTTGTCTTGAACTCAAAGGTGAATGCTATTGTTTCTTTTATGATTCTGGTGCTAAATATTCGTTGGTAAAGAAAAGTTAAAAGTTAAAACGGAACTTTAAACTAATTAAAACGTTTTAAAAAGATTTTAACTCTGGTTTGTGTTACGATAAACATCGTTTTGATAGTATAAACTCACGATCACGTTTAAGATATCCCTGAGGGTCAAGTACCAGTTGATATATTAGACGGTAATGATGAGGATGAAGTTGCATCCGTTTAAATTTTGGTGTAGAGGTTCTTGGTTCGTTGGGTCGTAGACTGTACCAGAATATCGTGGCCGGTAGTTCTGGGTAGTACAGTCAGGTCTGGCCTTTGAGGGGCAGTTGGTATGTGTGTGGCTTAATGACAAGCTGAGCTATTCAAATAGCTGTTGACCACGAACAAGACACCTTACAGTAATCACATAGATTTTATTTTTTGTTGGTTGGATAAATGTTACTTTGCTCTCACTTATCTTGTTAAGTTACTTAACTATGTTGTAAATTTACCTCAATGTTTACCGAATAATTGTTTTAATGATGACGTTACGATAGATCGTTCAAAGTGATTGACATTGCTGGTAGGTCATGTACCAGATGAAATTGATAATGCGTTGGCGAAGTTTAATTGTTTTGTGTAAACACGAGTGAGAGCTCTATCTGGCTGGTCGGGGTCTGTTGAGACCGAGTAGTCGTGTGTTGTCTGAGGATGAGCACGGGCGATCCATGTGGTGGATGCGTATGTGTAGAGCAATGGTGATGTTGCTGGTCGGCCGGGGCCGTGGAGATAGAGAGGTGTTCACTCGTGTCGTGGCGTGTCTCAATGATTGATTTGTTGTGATAAAGGGAAATTACCATTATTGATGGTACATGATCTATACTGATTTAAGTGTTGTAATATTACTGTTTTATGATATTCTAATTTACTTAGACAAGGAGTTAAAACAATAGTTCAGAGAATGAGTTTAAATTTTGGTTTGCGTGTGAAGTAGAGTCATGATTGTTGGTCAGAATTGGCCGAGCTGAACAAGTAGATACTGTCGTTTTGATTTGTCCACAGTATACTACACGAGGACGTGTACTCGCAGGATGGCCGTGTCGGAGTTCGACTATTCTTATGGTTGATATAAGAAGGGTGCGGATTGCCAGTACCAAATATGGTGCTTGACAGAGCCTATGTGACATCGAGAGAGGAGCCGTCAGGGTGACGGAGATGAGCTCGAGCCTTGGTGACGAGCAGTTGGAAAATGATAGTGCTTGGTGTCCGCCAAGAAACTGTGCAATAGTGTGAATTAATCAAATGACCTATTGATTGCTATCAAGAGAAGATAATTACAGTGCTCAAACAGAATAACTTCTTCCATTGAACTAACTACCCACGTACGCCCACAATTCATAGATTGCCATAGAAGACGGCTCTGATGTCAAAGGTATTCCAGCCGCCTTCGATATGTATATAAGATATTTTAGATCCTTTATTTGTAGATGTAGGGCCTGCATCAGGATGGGGACAGACAATTTGAACAGTTGCTCTCAATTATTCCAATGTGTTTGCAATTCATAGCAGTTGAAAATCATATTTCTTTAGTTTTATTGTATTTTTTTTATTTTGCTAGAACTAAATAACTATCCCATTTTACACACTAATACCATTAGTTCAATATTTTTTCATTACAATAACGACATATTACATTTTTTTTTAAATGTTATTAAACCAGGAATATTTTGAAATCATTGGCCACTGTTGCTTTCATATTATTTTTTTACACCAGAGCTGTTCAAAATTCCACATCAAAAATATTTCTTTAGAAATTTTACACAAATCAAAAGTTAAACATTATTTTTTGAGAAAAACACTTTAGTTAGCTATTTTATTTGGTAGTTATTCACTGATGTGGTTAATATTAATTATTTTAGCACAGAAATAATGATGGTATTAAGTGATTTGACCTCGTTAGGAGTAAAAATATGAACACAATCAAAAAAATATGAAGTTTTTTTTTAAAGCGCCATATTTCTAGCAGTGTAAGGGTTATACTTTTTATCTATTATTTTTAGGCTTGCCTTTAGTTCTACTATTAGCCCTTCAGAGATTATCCATTGTTTCCTGGACACCCGGTATAAAAGTTACTTGACTTCTTCCACGGATTTAGCAAAGAGTATATAAACAAGGTAGGTAAAGGTAAGTACGTTCGTACGTCATCATAGTGTAAAGGTAAGACAAACGCTGCTGTTATACTTTTTATTTTATGTTACCAAGACTTAAGAAAATTATTATATATTATTTTTTTGTTTTTAATGTAGAGCACGCTATAACTTTTATTAAGTGCCTGCATCTCGTTACACAGGGAAAACTAAAATGAGAGCGGACCAATATTTTGCTTTGTGTTAATTTATCTATGATAAACGCATTTCATTTCATTTCACTATGTCGTGAAGTTACAGATAAACCCAAGCGAACTAAAATTCACACAAAATGTGGTCTTTTGTATAATTAAAAATATTTGATATTTATAATCGCGCTAAGTAGAAATGTTAATTTTAAGAATAAAGAAAATACAGTCGTACACCTAGCCATCTTAGAATATTCATTCGTTCCTTACTCGTTCATTCTTTTTGTCACATCACTTTGGTTCCCCGTCCTCCCGTCCTCCACTAAAATAAAAATGCCTGAAAAGTATGTTCCTTTGACTGAGGTCTTGTCAACAACATCTATTCGTAAAATACTCAATCAAAGCATCAGAGACTTCATAAATTGTGACATCATTCCAGTTTCGGACATTTGGTGGAACGTAGCCATAGTATCTCTTTTTATTCTGTGTTCTGACACCATTTGACAAATTTTAACTCATTCGCCCAATTATTTAGTTCAGTACACAGAGTACATTTTATGTTCAGTATTCACTAATCTAATTCGTTCATTCATTGGTCTTTCTCCTTCATTTTGTTGTTTGTTGCTTTTTCACATTATTATACAATTAATTTAGTTTACTTATATGTATTTATTCTAAACTTTAAATTAATATAAAGCTAAGCATTAACTATAATTATTATTTTCAAAAATGTAAGTGGTGTAACTGTGCAGTGCTTAAATCTTAATATTACAACATTCGTTTCCGCACATTGACATGGAATTTGGTTTCCCACGATACCTCTATCTGTAACGTTACGTATTTGCTGTTTATCCCTAGGACTTTGGCTAGTAATCACAAGACTGTATATTAATGTTTTCTCCGCCGAAAAGTGCATGTGGATATCATGGGTTCCATGCGACCAAATGGACGCTTTTTATCCTTCACCAATAATATTCAAAGGCCGCAGAAACAGACTGGTAAGTGACCCGTTCCACACATTTCATCAGTATTCGTACATTCCATTGTAATGAGTCACAATTTAGGTACTTTGAATGCCCTTGTTTATTTTTCTTGGTTCATATGCACTGTAGCAATTTCATGTTTGTTTAAAAGTAACAATATTAATTAACAATTCAAATTTTTTGATTGTATTTATTTGATTGTTGTTATATCCGTCTTGGAACAGTCTTTTGTTTTGATAAGCAAATAAACTTTGTCAACTTACTTAACTACATTTTTCATTTAATAACCCAAAAAAAAAGGTTTATTGAATTATTTTTTTGGAATAAACTACTTATGTATTTAAATATGAATTTATACACTTTAACATATCAATATGCATTTAACAGTGACCACAGGTTTTCCACAAAGTTTGTCTGGCAGTGAGACTGATGTCTCTACATCCAATGAGAATCTGTCTAGAGAAGAGCGATATGTTGTTCGGCACACAGCACGAGTGGAGCCACAAGGACAGGAAAACCTAAGCCACAACATAAATAATAGAAATTCATTAAAGGTACAAACAGTAAACTAATTAACATAGGTATTTTTAAATTACTTATAATGATCTAAATATTTTTAATGTGTACTAGCGATCTGCCTACGATTCACTATGGTGTTATTTTGGCTGACTTTCTCACAAATAATTGAATTTTGGCAAACTTAAAACAACTATTTACAAATTTAAATGAAAAAAAATATAAAAAGATGAAGAAAACTATATTGAAATCCGTCAAGGGGTTTGGGAGGAGTTAGTGGACAAACAAACAAACAGACAGAATTAGCGACTTAGATTTTGTAATGATAATGATGTTATTTATTATATAAACAATTATTTACAGGATAGTATTTCCGGTAGCAACCGTAACTCGTTAAAAGATTCAGTATCTGTTGGAGGAGGCAACAGTAATAGGAGTTCATTGGATGTCTCCTCTTCATCTTACAATACTCTGATCATCCACAACCAGGATGATTGGCCTCCTCGTCCTACCCCAATACGGTAACCATTTAAGGCAATGTGACAACTAGCATTTCGTTAAAAACTGATTCTAATCAATTTTATTTCATTTTAAGGGAACATGAAAGAACAAGTAGTGAAGTGAAACATCCAACATCTCAGTCATCTCCGTACCACACTCTAAAGAAGAGTGAAGTAGGGAAGAAACCTAGTGGTATTCCATTGCCAAAGGCACACAAGGAGCAAAATGTAACAATGACAGCTAACTATATTGATATTGGTGGACAGAGAATTTATACCAGCCCTCCAGACCATGGAGTACAGGTTAGGGACTATGTAAGATTATGATTTATAATATTTGTTATTTTATTGTATTGATTGTTGCACTTATTTTATACCATATTTTTGATATTAAAATGTACTAGTAGCCGCCCGCGACTCCGTTCGCGTGGAAGTCGGTTTCCCGTGGGAATGAGAAGTTTTCCCGCGGTAAAAAGTACCCTATGTCCTTTCCCAAGTTCAGTTCTTTCTTCATACCAAATTTCGTCAAAATCGGTTCAGTAGTTTAGGCGTGAAAGCGTAACAGACAGACAGACAGACAGACAGACAGACAGACAGAGTTACTTTCGCATTTATAATATTAGTAGGGATAAGTAATTTTAGGAAGATTTTAAACTGCCCTGTTGCAATTGGTCTTTTATCAAAACCTTGTATCAACATGATATAAACAAGGGAAATGACATAGCTGTATTATTTTATTTATAACACTAGATGACAAAACAGTATGAATGCATATTTGTTTTTTAAATTATTTTCTTTTCTTTTTTTTTATTGCTATCTTTTTCAGGAAATCACCGAAATACCAGACGATTTCTTAAACCAGTCATCAGTTTTGAAACACTTAGCTAAAGAGGTGGCTAAATCCCCCTCACCCCGCGGGCCCACGCCCCCCGCTTCCCCCCGCGCCCCCGCTCATACCGAAGGAAGAAAAACTAAGGGCAAGGGGTCTAAAGCTAAACTTAGCAAAGAAAAACTCAGTCTGTCGAGGTCACAACCTGATCTAACTAGGTAAGAAAAGTATTAAAAGGGTAGGACATAAGTTTTTTAAGTTATAGATACTGGAAAAAGAAACGCGGGTCTCCGAGCATTACGCGACTGGGAATCGAACCCAGGACCTTAGACGCGTTCCTTTTTCCAGTATATATAACTTCAAAATAAATAAATTACCATTTTTAAATGCAAAACTAAAAGTAAAATCTCTAGGACATAAATCTTTGATTTTGGCGTTCTGTGTTTATCTTTGAATGTGGATTTCTATATGAGGTATCTTTAGCAGGTTAAATGTTGTAATTTGATGTAGGTTCAATGAGTTCAATTCAATATTTTGTTGTTAAAAAATTATATGTAAAAACTTACATTCTAACGGAATATATCTGCAGTTGCCTGAAAAAATCTGCACAACAGCAAGTGAGTAAAGGTATAGCAAATTGCTAACGTGGAATTCGCGTGGAAGTCGGTTTCCCGTGGGAATGAGAAGTTTTCCCGCGGTAAAAAGTACCCTATGTGTTATTCTGATGTATAACCTATAATACTACAAAGTTTCATTCAAATCCATTCAGTAGTTTTTACGTGGAAGAGTAACAAACATCCATACATCCATACTCACAAACTTTCACATTTATTATATTAGTAGGATATCATTTTCTGTGGTATAATATTAGCCTGTAACCGTATACATCAGTGTGGGGGTCCGCGCGGTGCCCGGGGGCTCGGAGTCCAGCGGCTGGTGCTCCGGCGAGGCGTCCACGTCGGAGGCTGACGACGCCTTCTCCGCAGTCCTGGACGCGCTGGCGGCTGAGAACCAGGCGCTGAAGCGACAGCTGGCCGACGCCTGTGAGCGAATCGCTAGCACAAGCAAGGTATGTTGTTGCAAATGTTGCTGTAGTAGCGGCTGGTGCTCCGGGGAGGCGTCCACGTCGGAGGCTGACGACGCCTTCTCCGCAGTCCTGGACGCGCTGGCGGCGGAGAACCAGGCGCTGAAGCGACAGCTGGCCGACGCCTGTGAGCGAATCGCTAGCACAAGCAAGGTATGTTGTTGCAAATGTTGCTGTAGTAGCGGCTGGTGCTCCGGGGAGGCGTCCACGTCGGAGGCTGACGACGCCTTCTCCGCAGTCCTGGACGCGCTGGCGGCGGAGAACCAGGCGCTGAAGAGACAGCTGGCCGACGCCTGTGAGCGAATCGCTAGCACAAGCAAGGTATGTTGCAAATATTGCAGTTTCGGAGTTACTTTTGTCCTACTGTATGTATAAACAAGTACATAAAAACCAATAGCCTTAGGAAGGATGAAATATAAAGCCATAAAAATTCGGGAAAATCGTATATAAATTTGATTTATGAATAATCATTTTTAGGAATATGAAATTGCGTAGTTATTTTCCTGTTATCAATTTCCTGATTATTTATGAACTACATAAAATTGGTCTCGATTCGCGCATTTTTGTCTAAAATTTAACAATTATTTATTAACTTATGTTTAGTGTATTAAGGATACTGGAACTGTAGTTGACTTGTGCAACAACTGTCAATGTGCGTCCAAATTAAACGTTAAAATGAATTTCCGTCACTTTCTTCGATATCGCGTAGTAAGTGTCACAATTTTTTTTTACTATTTTTACTCTCTCGACCACCTTTGCCTATTTTTAATGACTTTTTCAATTTGTTGGGCTATTCTTCCATCTCTTGTTTAATGCCGTAATCAGTATAAGAAAAACTAACCGTTTCTCCTGCACTTTTTAATGGTTACTGCAATAGTAAGTTATCACTCATTAGCCTTAAGTATCTATTATATTTAAATATGTATAATTTTGACTGTATCTAGTTGGAAGAAGAAGTCGAGAAGGTTCGAACAGCCCACGAGGAGTTGGTGTCGTCTTGTGAACGTCGCGAGCGGTTAGAACGAGCGGCGAGAACAAGACTGCAGGCCGATAACAGAACATTGCACGAACTGAACAGAGCACTCAAACATCAAGTAAGTTTAACACTTTCCATGTGAATAAATCCTACTAATATTATAAACGTAAAAGTTTGTGAGTATGTATGGATGGATGGATGTATGGATGTTTGTTACTCTTTCACGTAAAAACTACTGGATGGATTTGGATGAAATTTTACAGTAATATAGGTTATACATCAGAATAACACATAGGGTACTTTTTACCGCGGGAAAACATCTCATTCCCACGGGAAACCGACTTCCACGCGAACGGAGTCGCGAGCGGCCACTAGTCTGGTATAAATTCAATACCTGCACGACCTTTGTGGCGCAGCGGTATGTAGACCGGGTTAAAATAGAAATAGAAAAGACTTTCAAGATTGATTTTGGTCAAGGTGTATAGGCTCTCCTCTTGTAGGCCTTGTCCATTTTGTGGTGCCTACTGTTTTCGGGCCACTCATAAAGATTTATTTATAAGTAATCTAATATTATTTCAGGTAGATTTACTATCTCAAGGAGTTCGTCCCGATACCGACGGTAGCGCGGACATGTTGAGGAAGGAATTACAGAGCAGAGAAATGTTAATTGCACAACTCATCACACAGAGTAAGTCAATTATAGTATAAGCTACTCCTAAATTGTCAGTTTTCCTTTGATAGAGATAAAGTTAGGGTCCGTTTCAAACACAACTTTTGGTAATTTTTACACAGACTTAACCTATTTTTAATTTGTTTACTTAAAGTGCTAGTTATTTTTCAAAACTGTTGAAATAAATTGCTCGAATTTTCTCAAAACTTTGCTATAAATATTTATTATCTATACTAATATTATAAAGCTGAAGAGTTTGTTTGTTTGTTTGTTTGTTTGTTTGTTTGTTTGTTTGTTTGTTTGTTTGTTTGTTTGTTTGAACGCTCTAATCTCAGGAACTACTGGTTTGATTTTAAAAATTATTTTTGTATTGGATAGACCATTTATCGAGGCAGGCTTTAGGCTATATAACATCACGTTGCAACTATAAAGAGCGAAGAAATAATGGAAAATGTGAAAAAAACGGGGAAAATTATTCATCCTTGAGAGCTTCCGTTGCGTGCGCTGCCAAAAACGGTTCTAGATACCAAAAATATATGTATGAAAGAATTAAGGGAACTACTTTTTACCGCGGGAAAATTTCGCATTCCCACGGGAAACCGACTTCTACGCGAACGGAGTCGCGCGCGGCCCCTAGTAATAATTATAAAATTATTTCATTGTGTCTTCAAAAAGATAAAGAGTTGGCGTGCGCTAAGGAGCGTCAAGAAATCGAGATGTCGGAGCAACGAGCCACGCTGCAAGAACAGAGGACGCACATCGACATACTCGACACCGCGCTCACCAACGCACAGGCGAATGTCGTCAGACTTGAGGAAGAGGTAAATGACAACGTTTTGACAGTTATTTGTAGGTATGGGCTTTATGTCAAAATATTTTTTTTATAATTTTTGCTGCATTAATACAAATAGGGTATCTAGGATTTCTTTCTTTCTTTTGTATAATAGAACTTTTTTTTTCATAGTGCTATATTTGGTCCATATGTTTTGTTATAATAATGTTATAGGGATCTACCGTTATCTGGTTTTTTGTCAAAATAAACACGTAGGCTTGAACATTTTTGTGTTTATTCTTCACAAAAGACACGTTCTAAAAAAGTTGCGTTGAGTGAGTAAGTATTTTGATATATCATGTATAACCACGTAAATTATTTAATATGCACAGCATATAAAATATAAATATTTGTTTAAAAGTCATAATTAACAGCCATCCGCTATGTCTTCAACTTTTTTTAATTATACATCCTAATAGAACTTAAAGAAACGCAATAATAAACTTTGTATTTAAATCCAGTCTCTATAAATCACAATAAATATAAATCTTTATCACTAGTGTCGCAATGCATCCGGTTACGTAGAAAGAGTGCTCGGTCTGCAGCGAGCATTAGCTTCGTTACAACAAGCCTGCGATAGAAGAGAACACACCGAGAGGAAATTACGAGCCGAGCTGGAAAAAGAGCTGAATACTTTACGGTGAGTGTTTATTAATAAGAATAAGGATATGTTAATGTAGGTTATGTAAATAAATTTTTAATGTAGGTGTTTTAGCAACGACTATTGGTGGACAAAGGCCTTCCTGCAGCTTTTGAGAGTAATGTTGTTGTTTATGTATATGTTACGGCTAAAACCCGAAGCGCGGCTGCACCTAGTTTTATCCGGTTAGAAACATCAATAGGTTAGGTTAGTTAGGTTACTTCTTTGATACCGCCCAGAAAAAGGAGTCCCGCGTAGCGCGACTCCGTCGACTCATGATTGAAGCCAGTTTTTATATATATAGGTATATATATATTTGTTACATTCCCCATATTAAAAAGACTAGGGTAAAGGTGTACAAAATGATCCCTCTAAGCGAAATTGTTTACTGCATCCAAAATATTAAAGCAAGAGCAAACATTAAATAATCTTTGGATAAGTCATATAAGTGCTAATATACTGTCATACTATTATTTTTGGTTCGTTGACTATCTTAAGATTTATTAGAGATTTTGCATGACTCTACTAAAGGATTATTTGTAAAACCGGGTGTCTAAAACGATCCCAGGGATTATTATGCACTTTTAACTCCAAATAATATTCAGGAACAATCATACAGCAGTTTTATAAAAAAACGTTTAATAATTAATAATTTGACGGCTAAAATGCATTTATTTTAACTTTTAGTTTCCAATTAGCTCAAAATATTAGGGGTAATATGATTCCTAGGATCATTTTTTAAACCTACTTAAGGGGATCGTTTGACCCCAAATTTAATATTTACAAAAGCTGCCCAAACATAACCTCCAAAAATAACCGTAGTGAAATCAAAACGTGTTTGAAATGTTATTGATTATTAATAGGAACCACCTGTAAAACTTTTATTCACAAATACACAAAAGAATTTCTACAAATAAACTTGGAGTTTAGGCTTACCTTAGATCAAACACATCGATTTTCAATTTTTTGCTTTAAGTCGACACACAGTAGTTGTATCGCCTTGAAACTTTGTTCTGCTACTGCGCGGGGTACGGGGAAGACGTTACCAAATTAATCGAATAGATGGCACTATTAGTTTATGCAGAACGACAGGGGATCATTTTACCTCGAGGGATCGTTTTGTACACCTTTACCCCTACTAACCGGCTAAAACTAGGTGTAGCCGCACTTCGGGTATTAGCCGTAACATATACACATATTGGTCCCATCAGCCGAGACTTCTACGCGATATGTGTCCTGCCCACTGCAATTTATCCTTCTAACGCGTCGGGTGGAGTCGGTCACTTTTGTTCATCTAAGGGGTTTCTCTTTTATTATTCAATCACAAAACATTGAGCATTTTCTTCTCTGTAAACGAACACTACCGAGCTTTACGAGTGATTATAGTCCCCATATACACACATCATCGTCTAGGGATATTTTGTATAAAGTTCTTAAACTAAAAAAATACTGACCAATTCTAATTTTTTTTGAAGAAAGTTTATTTTGAAAACCTTGTTGAACGATTCTAAATTTGAATTTGAAAAAAAAAATTAAAAACAAAAAAGACACGCTGGTATAATGGTAGCGAAGTCTGAAGGTTTCATTTACCTACAGTAACTTTTGTCATTTTTTTGTGCCAAATTTAAGTTTTATAGCAAGTTATCGGTAAATTTTCAATTAATGTTATTGTGTGCATCATGGAGCAGGGCTATTGAACGAGGAAAGAAATGTTAAGGGCAGTTAGGCATGCTCCAAGCTGGGGCTACTCAACGGAATATTGCTGAGGAGATGGGAACAAGACAAAACGTGATATGAAGGTTATGGTCATGTTATCGTGCTACTCGTGAAATGGCTGAAAGACACCCAGGCGGGAAACACTTAACCACTCAACGACAAGAACGATATTTGCAAGTTGCCGCGAGAAGGCAACCAAATGTTACGGCCATGCAGTTGGTTCAGAGGCTCCAGTCAGAGCACCAGTTGCTTGTGAGTGATGAAACTTTGAGGAGAAGGCTGCATGAAGCTAATCTTCATGCTCGCAGACCGCTTCGTACTCCAGCACTACGCCGAGAAAATCGGGGACGACGGCTAGAGTGAGTTCGTGAAAATTTGCTCTGGGAAGATAACCAGTGGTTCATATTGCTGTTAACCGATGGCTCACGGTTCGGTTTCCATCCTGATACACGAAGATGACGTTTTTAGCGAGTTCCTGGTGGTGAGTGCCGTCTGCGACACCCTCAGGAAGTCCTTCCATACCACGGCGGGACAATTTAGGTTTGGGCGAAACTTCGTGTCGGTGGAAGAACAGACCCCGTTTGGATCAGAAACACCATGTCAGCTGAAAAATATTGTAACGAGGTGCTAAAACCAATAATCTACCCCGACCAACTGCAAATGGGCCAAGAATTCACGCTGATGAACGACAAAGCAAGTTCGCACACAGCGAGAGTGGTGACGAGCTGGTTGCAGGAGCACGACGGATCGGTCCTAGGCTGGCCCACTCAGTCGCCTGACTTAAACCCCATTAAATACGCGTAGGATATGCTCCAAAAAAGAGCTTTAAGGAACTTCGCTACAAACATAGCGACGAAAGAACATCTTTTTTGCCACTTAGCCGGACCTGGGACCATATACCGCAGCCTGACTTGGATAACTTAATCCAAAGCACAAAAAACGTTGTAGGACCGTTTTTAACGTCATGGATGGTTTAACTGACTACTGATTTTTCACAATACCGTTCAAAACTGAATAATTTCTGATTATTTTTTACTTATCCTTGAGAAACACATTCATTGTTACTTTCACATTTTTTCACTTTTTTCTTATTAAAAAAAAAAGCACTTTTACGCAAAAAAAAAAGATTTATTTTATTTTGTTAATGTAGTCTGATAAATGAGCTTTATAAAAATATATACATGTTGTATGTTATCTTTTATAAATTTTGAGTAAACTAAGTAAATTCAAAATATCCCTAGACTATGTTGATGTGTGTAGTAAAAAAATCTGTTAAGAATTTTATGGTTTACTCAACACAAATAATATAAACATTATCATTATCATCATTACATAGTTTAAATCTAAGTCGCTAATTTTGTCAGTTTGTATGTTTGGCTTCTAACTCCTCCTAAAGTACGTAACGGATTTAAATGCGGTTTTCTCCATATTTTAGGGTTTTTATTCATTTAAATTTGTAAATAAAGAACGTTTAGAAATAGTTTTTTTAAGTTAGCAAAAATGCAAGGGTTCGCGAGCAAGTCGGCAAAATTACACCATTGCGAAGCGTGGGCGGGCCGCTCGTAATAATACATAACTAAGTTTTAATGCGATCTTATTACAAAATAACCCAACTTGAAACCAATTTAACAACTTACAAAGCTGCGCTACATCAAGATTTTATAAATAAATTTCCACATTTATCACATGTTACACAACAAAGAATAGCATATCAAAGACGTCTTACAATACAGAACAAATACATAACTAATGACAGGTTTGCCGTTATAAGCAGCAAAGTTGCCGCCGAATTAGAACCCAGGACCGGGACCAATCCTCAATTACACTGCTGCTACTGTGCTTGAAAATAATACACACAAATTATACTTTGACCGTGCTATTTTAACCGATCGTACAGTTCACTATAATCGACCAGATATCACTTTTTTAGATAAACTTAATAAAACAGCAATTATAATAGCGGTACCAAATAAACACAACTTGCAAACCACAATATCAGAAAAACTTAATAAATATATTGAACTCAAAGATGTCATAACACGAATGTAAAAACTCGAAAAGGTTAAAATAGTCCCTATTGTTATTTCCACTACTGGTGTGTTATTTATTAGTGTTAGTAATGGAAAATCACTGATCAATTTCGGAATTGGATGACTCGTAATACGACTGTAACAGGTTATATGCTCGAAACAGATCACCCCCTAATAGATTCCGCATTAGAGGCGACGACCTATGTCCCGCCACCATGCCATTTAAATCATAGTGCAGGCCACGCCTACATTTTTTGATTTAGTCATGACCGTCAGACACTTTCGCATCCGTGTCACTCCGTATTTGTCTCCGTAATCTATTAGGGGGTGATCTGTGATGCTCGATGATCTCAACGTTGATAGGCATATGACAGTTTGTTAATGTTAATGTTCCAGCGAGCGCGAGTGCGGCAACTGCGGCGGCTCGAGCGGCGCCGGCGACTCCCCCGCGGAGCTGCGGCGGCAGCTGCGCGCGCGCGACGGACGCATCCTGGCGCTGGAGGGCGAGTGCGCCAAGTGGGAACAGACCTACCTCGAGGAGGTACCGTATACTGCACTGAGTACCTTACGGGTATGAAAAATAGATGTTGGCTGACCTACTCAATATGCTCACAAAATTTCATGAGAATCGGTCAAGCCGTTTCGGAGGAGTACGGGAACGAACATTGTGACACCAGAATTCGTTCTGGGTTTGATCATGGCGGGAACTTCGAAATAAAACTTGGAACTTGATGTTAGGGCGTGTATTAACCACAACGTTTAGCAATTTTACAATAATCATCAAGATTAGTCAAGTTGTAAATGGATAAAGGTGGCGCGTGGTGAATTCGTTGTGTGGCCGTCACTGATTTTTTCACTTCACGTGTGCACTGCCCCACAACCAAATAGGACAGAAAGTCATTCAGTCATTCAATAATAAAGCCTCGCACCGACCACACCCAAGTTAGACAACTTGACGCAACCAATATCTCATTTAGACGTTGACATTTACATTGAAGTTACAAAACATAGATAAGGTAGATAGTAAAGTAGTTCTTCAGCTTGCGAATCTGTGTTCTCTCCGACATATCTCCCCCCCCCGGACCTCTGAGGAGTTCAGACGTATCTCTAATATAAACCATTATTTGTTTTATTTTAAATTAAATGTAAAAAATATACACAAAATTGTTCTTTAAAAAATAGAACATCATAAATTGTGAGGAGCTATACGGATCTACCAATCAGACCACACCAGGGTGAGTCTTTTACAACTTGCCACATCCAACGGAGCGACCGCGTCACCCGTGCTGCAACCGCCCACTGCTCCTGCGCACCGAACGAGAGGGCAGGGCCTATTGGCCAGCACGCTATTGGCTGAATTAGGGTCCATCCCACGACCAACGCTCGAAGAAACAGGGGGCGGAGCTAAGGGCTTAACCAGTAGATGAGTGTACGCTACAGCTCTTTACTTGTTCTAGTCTCCTGGTACTTTTGATCGCTTAATTTGTTTTCTAATATTGATATAAAAAATAAATAGCGGTAAAATTCAAATCATAATGCTTTGCCACGGCTGTCGATCTACGCTAAAGGATGGTAATTATTTAAAATGCAATGGCTGCAAATCTGAATACTGCTTCGTATGTCTTAACTTAACTAATGATACCAGCCAAGTACCAACCCCAGAACAAATAAAATCATTAAGTTGCCCCAACTGTCGTAATGTGACTCGGCGTACAAACAATGACAATACGCCCTGCCGCCAAAAATGCCCAAATAGTCAGATGCAATCCTTGAGTGAGTCTATGAATGCTTCTTTTGGCGATATTACTCAAGACTGCGGGGTCAATATTAGTACCAGCCAAATGAACGAACCCGTTACAATGGAAAGCATAAGCAAACTTTTCGACCTAAAGCTGGCACCGAATGCCACATTCATGACCAACCTAATAAAATCTCTTCATAAAGACATCGAAAAAATGGTAGTTGGGCACGTGAACCGAGTAATTGAGAACTTGAAGACTGACTTCTCTTCTACCACCGACTTTCTGGCCGCTGAACAATTAGATTTGCGCTCTGAGATAAGAGATAAAGATAATTTAATCAAACAGTTGGAATCTGACCTCTCTAAACACCAGAACTTACTCGCTAAACTTCATTTAAGAGTACAAGGTATAGAAAAAATCTCACGCGACATGAATCTCGAGATACATGAGGTACCAGAGAATAAGAACGAAAACCTGCCCAGCTTATTCATGAAACTTTGTGAGTGTTTGCAAATAATTATTCCTGAGAGCGATGTTAAAGCTTGCCGTCGAGTGTCGAAAATGAATTCTTTATCACAGCGACCGCGTAACATACTTGTGACTCTCTCATCACAGAGGCTGCGTGATTTGTTCCTGTCAGCGGTTACTCGTTTTAATAAAGCCAATCCGAGAGATAAACTCGCCTCTACTCATATTGGTTTTGCGGGTGAAACACGTAGGATCTATGCTGCCGAACACCTATCTCCAGAAACTAAAGAAGTGCACAGTGCAGCGCGGAAATTTTGCAAAGACAAACATTTCAAGTTTGTCTGGGTTCGCTTTGGCCAAATATACATCCGTAAAGACGAACAAAGTCCAGCCCAGCATGTCAAAAACATTGATTATCTCGATAAGTTCTGTGTAAACTAACTCTCTCTGCCTACTTGTTTTAATTTATATAGAGTTTTTTTTTTATTACTGTTCTCCTTAAACTTACATTATGATTAGTATATATTACCAAAACATTAACGGAATGCGCACTAAATTAACTCAATTTTATCAAAATTTATTAAATAGTAACTTTGATGTAATATGCCTGACGGAAACTAATTTGAACTGTAATATATTTGATGGAGAGATTGTTGACTCTCGCTACAACATATTTAGAAGAGATCGCGATATCAACAATTCCCAAAAAGCTGATGGTGGAGGTGTTTTCATAGCAGTAAAAAAAACATTCCGGGTACTCCGACAGGCATACTGGGATAGCGAACTTGAGGATATCTGGATAACTATTTTACCGCAAACTTCTAGCTCTCCTAAAATCAACGTATGTGTTTGTTATCTCCCTCCTTATTTGAATTGCTCTATGAGGGACAAATTTTACTCTAATTGTCAAAATATATTATTGAACCATTGCCAGGATGATAGATATATAATCGTAGGAGACTTTAACACACCTGAGTACTCTTTTAACTCTCCTGATACTGGCGGGCCATTACAAGTTAAAAGATTGTCACTCTTACAGGAATTCATTTCAATTTGCCATCTACATCAAAGTAATAATATACCTAATGATAAAGGACGGTATCTTGATCTTGTACTTTCATCTATTCATCCATTGACAGTTACCGAGGCTGATACACTGAGCTTGAAAGATAGGCATCATCCTGCTTTAGAATTTGAAGTTCCCTCGTCATGTAGTCTACCGAAAAATCTAACACCAAATAAAAACAAGCGCTTGAACTTTGCTAGGTGTAATTACGATGGCGTACGGTATGACTTGGCTCTGATAAACTGGCATCAACTTTTGTCTAACTCTGACGTAAATGTATGCGTAGATAATTTTTATGACACACTATTCGAAATTATTAAAAAATATACTCCATTACAAACAATGAAGTCTGATAAATATCCCATTTGGTATAGCAAACCTTTAATAAAATGTTTAAAAGAAAAGAATAAGTTCCATAAACTCTTTAAGAAATTCAATAACCCACGAGATTACGACGTGTTCTCTATGTTACGCGCTAGAGCTAAGGTAATGATGGATCAGTGTTACAGAAAGTACGTTACCTCAATCGAGGAATCAATGAAGGGCAATATAAAACCCTTTTGGAAATTTGTAAATAATAGGAAGGGACGTGTATCGATTCCGAATGTCATGCAATTTGGTGACTCTTCTTCCTCAACTGGACAGGGAGTCTGCGAACTTTTTTCAAGCTACTTTGCCTCGGTCTACGAACGGGATAAATCCTCTGCATCACCTTTCTTTAATCAGCAGTCGGATAAAAGCAGCACCATGGATCCTACGTCTCATGTTCATATAACTGACGAAGACATAATGTCTAAAATCAAATATCTCGACGCAAGTAAAGGACCTGGTCCTGACCAGATACCCCCATCCTTTGTCAAAAATTGTGGAAAAGAGTTATGTACGCCCTTAGGCATTATATTTAATAAGTCTCTCACCAATGGAATCTTCCCCTGTCGATGGAAGGTAGCTTATATTGTTCCAATTTTTAAAAACGGTGATAAGTCTCGGTGTGAAAATTACAGACCCATAAGTATTTTATCATGTTTTGCAAAGTTCTTTGAATCTCTAGTATATAATCATTTATACAGTCATTTCAAGCCTCTGATATCTGAAAACCAGCATGGCTTTATAAAAGGTAGATCTACAGTAACTAACCTCTTAGCATATAAGAATTATTTGTGTAAGAGTTTTGCCGTAGGGGGTCAAGTTGACTCAATCTACACAGATTTCTCAAAGGCTTTTGATAAAGTGAATCATGAATTACTTTGCAAAAAACTCTACTCCTATGGTATTCATGGTAGTCTCTTTCGCTGGTTGATATCTTATTTAAATAAAAGAAGTCAGTTGGTGGCCTTGAGAGGACACACTTCATCTCCTACTTACGTACCATCTGGAGTACCTCAGGGATCACATTTGGGACCGTTGTTATTTGTTGTCTTCATTGACGATCTCATTAAAAAGATATCTTGTGAATGTCTTTTATACGCCGATGACTTAAAAATCTTCAGAGCAATAAACTCTAATGCTGATTGCGAACTTTTGCAGAAAGATTTAAATGTCATTTCTCACTGGTGCAGAAGTAATCTGATGTACCTCAATATTGAAAAGTGCTTCGTAATCACCTTCACTAACAAGCATCGTGAGATTGTCAATGACTACACCGTCGACGATCAAGTTTTAAAGAGGTCCCACATCGCTAAAGATCTAGGAATCATTTTTGATAAAAAACTTACATTTCGGGAACATTATCAGCACATCGTGACAAAAGCTAATAAACTTCTTGGGTTCATTTTGAGATCCACTAAGGACTTTAAAAGCACCCACTCCTCGCTTTACTTGTTTAATGCACTCGTCAGAAGCGTTTTGGAATACGGTAGTCCAATATGGACTCCGCATTACAATGTTCACATTGAAAATATAGAAAGAGTGCAAAAGAAGTGCCTACGGATTTTATGCTACCGTCAACACTTGGGGCGCACCACGCTCAATTATGAGGCTCGTCTAGTCAAGTTTAATGTACAGAGCCTAGAGGCACGTAGACAGTATTTTGATTTGATTTGTATCTATAAAATAATTCACTCAATTTTTGATGTGCCTAATTTGCTTGCTCAAATAACCTTTAATATCAGATATAGCTCTCGAAGATCCAATCAAACAGGACTTTTTGTATTGCAAGTTTATAGAAACAATACTTCGTTTTACAACCCCTTGGTTAGGATGGCCCGTCAGTGCAACGTAATCCTCAGGGAAAACCCAACATTCGACATATTTGTTCCAAAGCTGGCTTCGTATGTTAAAATGGTTAAAGATATCTTTTACAATAAGCGTACCTCGGTTTAAACTCTCCTACCTACTTAATATATGTGTAATATTTTTCTATGTTTGTTCATTGTATTATTATTTGTATCTTTTCTGATTAAAATCTGCAACTTTTGTATGTTCATGTGTTACACTGTTTAATGAAATCTCCTTTTGTTAGTGTTTATGTACACACATTGTTGTGGAATGCAACCTAGATTTTAAATATGTTTAAGTATAATTTTGTTTCTGTAATAGTTGTAGTCTGTTGTGTGTGATATAAATAAATAAATAAATAAATAAATAAATAAATAGACATATAAAACTAGTTAACCGCCTACGCTTCGCAATGGTGTAATTTTGCGTGACTTATTCACGGCACGTTGTTATTTTTGCTTAGTTAAAATAACTTCTGCTGAATGTTTTTTATTTACAAATAAAAAAAAAGATGGTTTAAACCGCATTAAATTCCGTTGAGTGGTTTAGGAGGAGTTAGACAAACATGCAAACGCGCACGATTAGCGACTCGGATTTATACTGTCATTATCATCATAACATAGTATAAAATTTCGTCTGTTTGTATGTTTGTCCGCTATCTCCTCCTAAGCAAGTAGACGGATTTCAATGCAGTTTTTATCATCGTTTAGATATTTTTTTCAATTAAATTTGTAAGAAAGAACATTCAGAAAAAGTTTTTGTAAGTCCGCCAAAATTCAATATTTCGTGAAATGACACATTAGGTTAGGTTAGTGGGCTCTTGTTTCCGCACTTGGACTCAAGTTTAAAGCGTGGGCGGGGGTCGCTAGTGTGATGTTAACGAGAGTTGTCCCGGCTGCGGCCAGTTAGTGGGGTGGGGCCGAAAGTGGGGGTCGCTAGTGTGATGTTACCGCCCCCAGGCGGCGCTGCGTGCGGCGGCGGTGGCGGCGGCGCCCCCCGACGCCGGCCTGCTGTCGCTGCAGCGCTCGTCCGCAGAGAGGTCGCGGAGGGCCATCACGCAGCTGTCGCATCTGGACACCAAGTACGCACCGCACGTATGCAGAGTCCACTGCTATCATTGTGAATGTCCACTATTATTGTTCTGAGATAGTTGGGTTTGAGGTATATAGTTGGTTTGTTGACGTGAATACCTTTGACGTTGAGCGTTTTAGCCGTGTAGCGAAATATTAAAAACTTAACTATCTCGGAACTGTAAGAGATATTGCTAAGTTTGTTAACGAGATTATTAACTACATATATAAAGGGAACGAATAACGTTCGTAGTTTTTATTTTTGGACATTTATCATTATTGCAGTGGACCCTACATATGGTAACTGATCTACATATCTCTAATATACAGGGTGGCTCATTCAAAGCGGTCAGTATGGGAAAGTCTGAAACTATAAGACATACGAAGATTTGTTCTTAGGAACCATGTCACCGATTTTGATAAAAAGAAAAACTGCATTCATACATTTGAAAAAAAAGCTGTACCCAGCTAGGGAATCGAACCCGGTTGTTTTTAATAAAAATTTTTTTTTTATAAACTTGCACTTTTCTATTTAAATATCGATTGTGAAGGTCTTAAGCTGTAAATGGCTCTATGAAACATGATGTCTTAAATGAATAAAATGCATTGTTTTCACAAAAAAATAATTTATTTTAGTAGATGTTCGAAGTGACCACCATTTTCCCAATACAAAGTTCAACACGACTGGGTTCGAGTCCCTAGATGGGTACATTTTTTTTTCAAATGTATGAATGCAGTTTTTCTTTTTATCAAAATCGGTGTCATGGTTCCTAAGAACAAATCTTCGTATGTCTTATAGTTTCAGACTTTCCCATACTGACCGCTTTGAATGAGCCACCCGGTATAAGTATAGAAGAAAAAAAATCATTGGTTTGTATTTTGTAAACGGACGGACTAAAAATATATCGTCAAAATCAAAATGTTTGTGTGTAAAATAACATAAGCGTAAAACACCTATCAAGAAATCTTATTTGTATTATACATCTAAAAGGGTCACTAATGCAAAAGACAATTATAAAAGTTTTTACAAGCAAATGTAAACATATCTTCACTTCCAAAAAGCGTTTGATGTCGTAGAGTAGACATTTTATTATCAAAACTAGCTGGGATTGGTTTTAACACGTACCTTCTTGAGTTCTTCGCTAGCAATTTCATAAATAGGAGACAGTATGTTAAATAATAATATGGTCCAGGTAAACCCTGGACCTCATTATGATAAATTACTTGCATTATTATGACTAGTGTTAAGATGTTAGTAAATAAATATAAATTGCAAATCTTCTGCAATATGAGTTTTTTTAATGATTTTAAATTCAAGATAACCAATTGACTTGCAGAGTAAAGGAGTTAGAATCTAAAGTAGCTGAGCGCGACGCGATGATCAAAGTTCTACAGAAACATCCCGGCGCCAGCTACGAGCCCACACGCAACACTAGCAGAGAGGAACTTGGTAAGTATTATTATTAGTTAGTCCAAATTTAGGGCGGGTTGTATCACAACTACTTAACGTGTCTGTCAACGTTAAAAATGGCGTATAACCACTGTCAAGCTAGAAAACGGGTTGTTTCACCAATGTCGGCCTTTAACGGACGTTAAAAATTAACGATTACTTTGAACGGTCATCCACCCACTGGTTAACGTAACTATTTTTTTGTGTTGACAGGACATCTTTGATTAAAAGCTTTTATCAATACCTATGGATTCTGTTTTATTTTCATATATTTAAAATGATAGTAATGATGATTCAATTATTGTGGAAAGGAAAAGTATTCAAAAAACGTATTGATAATTTAAATTTATGAGATCAAGATCAAGAATTTATTGCAAGGTACCGTGTATCTAAGGAAGTGGTTCTTATGTCATGAAATTGAAGATGAAATAAAGTTATCTAGAGAATCTTATAAAGTTAATAAAGTTATCTTTGTATTTGACGAACGTTAAACGTACGTATGATACCAATACCAACTGTTTGATACAACCCGCCCTTAGGGCCGTATTATAGAATGTAACTCAGTAATGAATTTAGTTTTAAAACTAGTTTTAAGTAAAGCTTTTATTTTAGAACCGCTCTTGAAACGAAATTCGTTGATCAACGTTCAATTGAGTATTTTTATATTTTGAATTGACTTTTAAGTTGAAATCACCACTCAAGCGAGGATTTGATCTATGATCACGTAAATCGTGTCAACACCACTCTTGAGAGTAGATTGAACTAGATTCTGTCAAAAGTCTGTAGCTGTAAATATTGTAAACAACAAATATTTTTTACGACAATGCCTAAAATATCATGGATTGCCTAATATTGATGGTGCAATTGATGCACACATATAAAGAGTGTCAATACTGCTGAAGTGCAGCATCATGAAGTATTCAGAAACATATGCCATACATTTCGGTGTCATTTGTATGCGTACCGCCGGGAAAGAATGTTGGCGACGATCAGCGCCATCTATGTCGCCACAGTATAAAAGGTTTTTGAAATTCTACACAGAACAACAAACAGTTAAATAAAACATAAATAAAACAATTTATTACTTGCTTACACTGTTAACATATTAATCAGTCTTTAATTTAGACTATGCAAAAATCCAGTATTCTAAACTTTGTGTTATAAAATATTTATATATTTTTTAAAACACAATAATGTGTAAATGAAAACCAACTTGAACCATAAACAATATGAGCTTCGCTCAAATCACCACTCGAGTCAAGTTTCACCTGAACTGAACTTAAAATGCGTTCTATAATAAGATCGATTCTTGAGTGGTGATCTGTGTTTAAAACGAATTTTGACTGATTGAAGTTCAAACGACGCTTGAGTCGCCTTCTGTAATACGGGCCTTAGACTCTCTTAGCTAAACTATGAACATCGTTATCACTTATTTAGCAAAAGGCAGAAAGTTATTTAAGTCCAGCGGAACTAAATTTTGAAAGAAAGTTGATTCTTCCTCGGCGCATTTCGTCCAATTTTATAATGATTTCTAAGTTTAAAGAAACCAGTGTCAAAATCCCCACTGTTCGCATTGGTGTAATTTTGACCCAATACAAAAATATCTAATTATTCTTTACCTACCTACTTACAAAACCTACAAACGGACACGAATAACAACCTTGTTTTATATAATGTATTCATAATCGCGATATTGCAGTAGGTCTGTCTTCGGGCGCGTCATTTTCAAGCGCGGAGGCGGGCGGCCGCTACCGCCACCTCACGAGGCGGAACTACCCGCACAACGACGTCGACTCGCAGCCCGGTAACTATACTATCTAATTATTACTGAACAGTTGGTTTTCTGCAAAGTTAGCCACTAAAAAGCCACGATTATGCCCGCTAGGGCAATTTTTCATATTAATTGCTGTCACGTGACCTATGCTAAGTTTAACACGTAGGGAAGTGATAGAAATACAGCATACTCGGCGTAAAGCTTTCTTCTAATAAAGAAGCAAGTTTGGACTTTGGCAAACCCGAACTTCATTTTTAAACTGGTTTTACCAAAAACAATTCATTGTAAAAATAAAGAAAAATTGTTAATAGCAAAAACCGTAATAAAATGTTTTTAATACAGTTGCTCAAAAAGTGGCTTATTGCAGGGACGTATAGCGTTCGGGATGTGGGCTATTACTCACTCGTGCTTTTTTTTTACCTTTCCCGCACTCGTGCGTTCTTTTCCCAACTGTCAAATATAATATTAATACTGTCAATTATAATGTCTATTAAAAAGAAAAATTAACCAACAATGAAGTTTTTACTAAAAAAAACAAATAAGTGTTTATGATTCATGTTAATACTTACGTAGCGTAGGTATATTTCTAAAAAAGCTACTAGTTTGTTTCGATATCAGATTTAATGATTTGATTGAATTAGTGTGGTTGGTTTCATTTTATTTTATCTCATTAAATTTCATTTTCATTTCATATCAATAAAAAAAATCTACTGAAGACTTGGCTGTATGCCAACCAAATGGGTGAAGAAAAAATGGCGCCATTTTCCAGAAATTTTCTTTGCTAGTTTAGTTGTCTGTTGCACAAAATGAGTTATTTCGACATTTACGATCCTTATTTTATATTTTATAAAATTGCTTTATATTTTCGCAACTGTATTAAAAATAGTCGTTCAGTACACGTGCGGAACCGTCATTGCAACTCGTCCCGCCTGTCAACCCTCGCCTTCGGCTGTGCCTCGGCTCGGGTAGACATTGGTCGGAACTCGTTGTAATGACAGCCTTTCCACACTTGTATTGAAATATACTATTCCCCGCAGGCTGCACGTTCGACAGCTCGTCGCTGCGGCTGGACGAGCAGCTGGCGGCGCTGGAGCGGCTGGAGCGCCCCGCCGTGAGTTACCTGCCCGACTACTACTGACCGCTGTAGTGACATGGCAGTCATTACCATCACGTACTGTACTACTACTGACGTGACACCCCCTCACTCATCATTACCATCACATACTATACTACTACTGACCGCTATAGTGACACTGGCCATCATTATCATCACGTACTATACTACTACTGACTACTGACATGACACTGGCCATCATCATTATCATTACGTACTATACTACTACTACTGACGTGCCACTGGCTCGATCATCATTACCATCACATACTATACATCCAAGTCGCTCATTTAGTCTGACTGTATGTTTGCCGCCATCTCCTAAACCATTTGAGGGATAATTTGATGCGGTTTTCGCCATCTTTTGGGTTTTTTCATTTAAATTTGTAAATAAAGAAAATACAGAAAAAGTTATTTTAAGTTAGCTAAAAAACAATATTTCGGGAACAAGTCGCCTAAAATTACAACATTGCGAAGCGTAGCCGGGTCGCTAGTAATACATCAAACAGATCTATCGTAAATTTAAGATCGGATTAACATTGTCAATATGATGTTCAAAGTACTAAGAGGCAAAAGATGGGGAAAATTAATTTTGATTGGAAAGTATAGAACCAATATGTGCGGGGGGAAGCTTGTTGAAAAGTGAGAATAAAAAGGAAGTAAATGGCCAATAGTAAATAATCCAATATTGTTGTTAGTGTTTAAAATGATGAAATTTTCTTAAAGTGAAATTTTATATTTAAATTATATTTTGAGTATGGTCCGAACGAAATTATATAAAAAAAAAATGAAAAATAAATGGAAGTAAATTCTTGTTTGCTTAATTGAAGATTTAAAAAATCTATTTATTTATTTGACAAAATTATTTGACTTGATTCACAATGGACTGACAATGACGAGTATTATTAATATATTGTTCCTATAGTACACAGAAAAAAAACATAAAATATAAACATTCCTTTGTAAATGTACAACAACAGCATTGCTTTGTGTGATTTAGATCTTGGATTGTCCCCTCTAACATAGTTTGTGCTTACTTACAATAATAATACCTTTTAATATCCTGTGTGTAGGCTAAGAATAATTCCATATAATTATTATAAAAGGTGCTAAATTAAGTGATTGATGACATATAAGTTTTGTAAATAAATAAAAAAGACTAAAAATAATCAAGAAGCAAGAATCTCGAATTTTCTCGATCACTGTATAGTAGTTCTAAGAGTTTTCTACTAGTCCATAAAGTTGTTCCTTGTCAAGTATTCTTCTATGAAGACTGCGAACTTCTTAGTCTTTTCTATTGGAAGTAACTATTAGAAAATCGGTCACAATTCTACACCAAAGTTATTTAAGAATAAAACTCATATAAGCGTGTTTTTTCGTTTTTAAGTGTTTTTATAAATGGATTGTATAATTATTCTCATATTATTTATTTGCGAACTTTATGTGTTTATATAAAAAGTGTAACATTGACTTTTCATTAATAAGTTTAGAATTCTAAATTATATAAGTTGCCTTATGCAAACAAAATTATACTCTTATGTCATAATATTAAGTTAAATATCTCAAAGTTAAATCAACCAATTAGTCTTCCAACCATTTATCTAATCCATTCACGAAGGTTCGAGCCTTTGATCATTAAACCTTAATAAATGAGTGAAAAATATGCAATTGGAATAAAAATTATTAATAGAATTCTTTTTATCTCAGACGCATCTTCAAGGATATCTATTATTAATATGTATGGTTTTTATAAAAGGTCTAGACTCGCCCACGTTCACAATTTTACAGAATAATCACGGTATTCTTTTAATATAATAAGTGTTTCAATTTTATTTCATGGTAACAATCGATTACTAAACTACACGTGTAGTGTTTGAGAGCTGAACCTTTTGATGTTTTTATAAATACTATAGAATTTCTTTTTTACTTTTTTTTCAATTGAAAGTTTTAAAGAGGAAATACATGGTGACACTGAAACATTTCTAACTAAATAATGTTAGTTAATTGGGAAAAGTAATAAATGCACTTTTGACTTACAGTTTTCTTTAATACCTATTTATTCTTTACTTCGCTAAAGTTCAACATATGGTATTGACAACACAAATTTAAAGACAAAATATTAACAATGTTTACAAACCATTATGTGCCTAATTAGAATAGACTAATTAAAACACAACGGTGAAATGTCATTCCGAAATTGTACAAGTTTATTTATACAAATGTATTGAATCAATATTTTTATAGGATTTTTGTATTCGAATTTAATTATAATCTAGAATTAAGGATGTGAATAGCATGTTATACAAATAAAATGCTGTGGTTTGTTCGTTGTGGTTTTAATGCTTTTCCTAACTTTTAGGTTTGTATTAATAAACGTCTCCTCGTTCTTACCGTGCACTTGGTTAATGTATGACGTTACTAAGTTCTCGTTGGAAGACAGGAGCCGTTTTTTTAATACGGGCGTGACTGTACCTTTGTTTATAAACACTTCTTAAAGAGTGTGTGAGTTTTGCCAGATTAACATAATTTATGCGCTTTAGTTTTGCAGTGTGCGAAGATCGCCTACTGACATACATATTAATTTACTTCTTTCCTTTGAGTCTAAATACCTACCAAATCGTAACGACATGTTTTTACAACTAAAAGTGACCAAGAATTCAACAGTCGCAAGGTAAGTTTGTTTTCTCCAACATTAATTTTCGATAATTATCAACTGAAATATCTAGTTTCTGATAACATCTTAAGTCGATGCAGTTAAATAAAACTATAACAAGCTTGCTCTCCAGATGCTAACTTGCTCTAACAGCAGTTAAAGTTAACACAAAGTTTATTTTAAATGTTAATTCAGGTTATCTAGTTCGTTTTAGTAGATAAACGACATTGTTCTGATTTACTGGTTAATTTACAATTAGAATTTTAAATTATTTTACGACATTACGGCTTGTTCTTTCGTAACTAGATTCTGGTGTGTAATAAAATGCTTTTTAATTAGAAATTATTTTTATAATTATAAATTACGTAGACTTTACTAATTTTGTTATAACTTAGTGATCAGTTTTTTTGGACTATAAAAAATATTATAAATTCTGACATCCTTATTCTTTTGTGAAAGATGTTTTTGTTGTAGAAGACAAAACTTTAGATAAACTTTGTCACTAGCAGTGTCAATTATCATTCAGGCAGCAGCATTTTCACGTAGGTACTTGACGACATTAGTATAATAGGCAAAAAACCGTTGCAAAATCATCAAAGTATGTAAGCGGTCTAACGAATGCGAAGAATTGTTAGTTATTCCATTTAGTCTTTATAAAGCAGAGAAAGTTCCAGAATCAGAAGATTTTCCATATCATCATGAGTTAGCATTATTTAACATTGTGTAGCGCGGCCTCTGCTGCTTCCCTGGTCTCGGGGCAGTGTCAGCTCGCGGCGGTCGCGGTGAAGAAGCCTTGTTGCTGGAGAGACAGGGGCGGGCCTCACAACAGACCCGGTCATCCAGCCTCCCGCCCCCGCCCTCCGCACTGCCCCGCCCCCCGAGGAAACCGTCCGCAAGAGCCGCCAGATATGATCGATTGGAACACAGCAACGCTAGAAAGGTAATGTTATGCAGTGCATAATAGAGACCCTGATAAAATAAATAATTAATAAATAAATCTCCAGACTGACACACCAATTATGTGGCCCTAAAGAAGGACTAGGGGAGAACCTAGTTACACCTAGATATGAACCAATTCTGAAAAACCATTTAACGAAATTCGCCCAACCCGAGGATCAAACCCGAACCATCCGCTTAGCAGACCAGTATACGGAGTGTAAAAGAACTGCTTCCGAAAACAAAAACTGGGCATTGCTGGAGGGGTACTGGTTACGTTTTGAGTAAAAAAAAGTTCGATGATTTCAAATTAAATAGGGTTTCAATTTAATTTGCAATGTAAATAATATCACCTGAACCAACAGCTGATGTGTAAGCGATGATTTCAAGCGCCGAATATGACTTTTCAATCCTTAATAACTTTTTTAAATTGGGTTTTCTGGGTATATAATCCGGTCAAATTAGACCAAATTATAAGAAAAGCAAAACAAAAAGTCCCAACAAGCTGAAAATCGGTAGGATTGTTAAAAATATGATAAAAAATTAAATTTGAAAGTTCCCTATCTTTCCCCTGTATGGAAATTTTTTTATTCAAGGTCAAAGGTCAAAAAATGAGTTTTTCGCGATTTTATGCGAAACTTCAAGTTTTATCATAAATATAACTTGACAAGAATTGTAGATCATAAAATAATCTACAAAAGTGTATCAATACTTTTTTCCTTCGAGCCACCGTTTTTGAGATATAACTATTCAAAAAGTTGTTAAAGTTGCAATCGTCATAATATGCACACATTTCCACGCCACCTATGAGGTAGTGTACTTAGCGGGTTTTTTTACGTGGTTTTCCAGTAGGCCTATTCCACGAGCAATTTATGATCCTTTTTTATTTGTAAAAACTGAAAAATAACTGAACTTAACAAAAATTGAAAGAAATGAAAGCGTTGTCAATTAAATAAAAGTAATGAAGCTTATTAATCTGATTCGAAATCTTCTTGTTCGCCACGTACATTGTCAACCAACTTCCAACCCCACATTGTTGGGTTATCAGCTGACAATGTACTAGAACCAGTCCAAACTTTACTTCCACTTGCACCAGAAAAACTGCTTAACACAACTTTTGCAACTGAAAAAAAAGGATGCAGCGGTAAATGTGGTTTCAAAAAAGTTGGACTATTTTGTTCTCTGGCGTGTACAAATTGTCAAGGCCGGTCGTGTTCTAATGCTGAATCATCAACAGTGGACGACTCGTTCGATTCTGACGAGATGACATGCGATATGTCGCTTTTAGCGCAATTTACTTGTTCTCAAAATGTAGATGATGAAGAAGAGGAAGAAGAAGAGGAAGAAGAAGAAGAAGGAGAAGAAGAACCAGAAGAACAAGAAGTTTCGAATCAGATTAATAAGCTTCATTACTTTTATTTCATTAACAACGCTTTCATTTCTTTCAATTTATGTTAAGTTTAGTTATTTTTCAGTTTTTACAAATTAAAATGGATCATAATTTGCTCGTGGAATAGGCCTATTGGAAAACCACGTAAAAAAACGCGCGAAGTACACTACCTCATAGGTAGCGTGGAAACGTGTGCATATTATGACGGTTGCAACTTGAACAACTTTTTGAATAGTTATATCTCAAAAACGGTGCCTCGTAGGAAAAAAGTATTGATACACTTTTGTAGATTATTTTATCATCTACAATTCTTGTCCAGTTATGTTTATGATAAAACCTACCGATTCGCAGAAAATCGAGAAAAACTCATTTTTTTGACCTTTGACCTTGAATAAAAAAAAATTCCATACAGGGGAAAGATAGAGAGCTTTCAAATTTTATTTTTTATCATATTTATAACAATCTTACCGATTTTCAGCTTGTTGGGAATTTATGTATCTTCGAATGTTTAACTTGATCGGACTAATACTGTTAGTAAATTTAGTTACTATTGAGGCCCCAGAATACATGGTTTCAGGCTTCGGAAGTGGTCTTTTTACACCCGTTATATACCGCTGCTCCTCAGAGGTCGTCGACTTCAATTAAAAGATAAATGTTAATGCACAAGAGCATACGAGCCTCGCGGCCTTTTCTTGTGTCGTATACAAACGTTGAAAGTTATGAAGTCGGAAACAAAAGTTTCTTGATATTTTTATCATATAGGGTCTTGTACATTTTCACAATATTCAATCACTCTTAAGAAGACGTCTGAACCATAATCAACCTAGTAGAATCAGTGCAGGTTGATGGGTGATAAGATGGCTTATTTCAACTAAGTATGTTGGTTAGTTTACGATGTTGAGACTACGAGATGAACATATTGTAATTATTAAAACACACCCTATTGGTAAAAGTAGCAGTTTTATTTTGTTTACATGTTACTTAAACTTCAATATTTTACTAACTGAATTGATATAGTTTCAAGTGCCTCAATAAATACAATGTTTTGTAGAACTACTCTACTGCTAATGAACTACAAACAAATCCAGCGATGTAACGACCTAGATCCATTGAAATCGAATTACACCCATCAGCGACCGAACAGCTGCTATATTACGAAAGGAAATTGTAGTTAAAACTGTAAAGTGCAGGCGGAATCAACTACTTTATGTGTTATGTACAGTGTAATGTTCTTTTTATTACTTTTCCGTCATTATTAAGTAGTTCACGTACAACAGTGAACTGTGAAAACAAATGTTTTGAAACCTATTTATATTTTGACTTAAAATTAACTTTAAATATTTGTTGTATTAATTGCATCTGGTACAAAATTAAGTTAGAGAAATCAATTCGATCGAGTTCAAAATAGTGCAAACGGTACGACATTTTAGTGAGATAATTAGAATTCTCCTCTAAGATAACATGTTTATAAAACCATGTCCTGAAAGTAACCTCTCTTACCACCCCATGTAATTAAGGTCACGTAAAATCGTTCGCTTGTATTTTTCATGTTGTTTTATTAAGAACAAAAGTAGAGCTATTGTGCGGCAGACTAGGTTAATAGCTCTGTTCAAACCTACTTTGTTCAGGTGGAATATTAAAGTACTTTCGCTCAGTCTCTTATTTAGGTGTCAAAAAACATTGAAACTGGGTTAAGTTTGTTTGTATACTGTTTACATAAAGTAGAGATAAGATATGCAGTTGAATACATATTAGTCATTGTTTATTACTCGCTTTGAACAGAACGTATCTGCATATCTTATTAGTTTTCCCAATAATAATAATATAATAAATAAAGATAGTTTGATACATAAATTTCAGATTGTATTAGTGTAAAGCAGGTCAATCAACAAGCAACAATGCAAAGCTAATTATTTGTGCATTGGGTTGATAGTTCTTTTCTTTTGCCATCGAGTTGACTCTTATGTAACCTTTAGGTCCACATCCGTATTCGGTACAAAAAAGGTACTACCCATGCTCACAATATTCTTTCTTGTGTGGCAAATACGACTCACCAGCACATATTCGTCGAGTTCGGAGAGCCGCCTGACAAAATTCTTGTGATTTCATAATTTCCACAGGATTCCGACGGGTCTGGCTCCATCGCGTCCACAGCGTCGCGTAGTTCCCCGCTGCCCTACGACGTGAACTCTCGCAAGCTGCCGTCGGTGCCCACTTCTGCGTCTCTGCCCGCGGCCGAGTCTAGAGAGTCATTAGTCCGGCCGAGGGACTCCAGCCTGCCCTCGCCTTCCAAGCTAGCGGTCTACGCCGCGGCCAGACGACGCTCCGCCGAATCCGCGAAGGATAATAAAAGAGGTCATCATTACAGGATACAGTTCTAAGATGGTACTCAACGGGCTAAGAAATAAAAGAAAACAAAAGATAGCTAATAGAACAACTAATACTCAATGTTTAAAACTTATAATTGTATTTGCATTATTACTACTACAATTGCGATTAAAACAGAGTTAACTTATTGTAAGGTTTAATTAACGTTCAAAATAAACACGTGGGAGTATATTTCCAGCTCATAAGTAGAGGAATTTATCAATGACAGAGAATTATTTACATTTAATTAACTTTTAAACCTTTATAAAAATAAACAATTAATTAAACTTTACAGAATGAAAATTGTGTACAAAATGTTAATTTATGATTTTCTTTTGAATACAGCAAAAACCGGTTATTTAAAAAATCTCATTAGTTTTCATAGTGTTTTGCTTTTAAATATACTTTACCTATCTACTTATTAAGTAACAGTTAAGTATGTTGCGTGTGTTATTATCACAACACTTATGTAATTACAAATGTCGTTAAGTTTTTCTGATAACTGTACCATAACGTGCAGTTAACTTTAAAACATTCATTTAGCTGAAAGACCTACCCATGCATACTTCTACAAACACATTAGTTATGTCTTATGATATTAGATAGATACCTGCCCCCCGAGTCAAGTGGCAGTAGAAATTTGCGATAACGATTGAATAGAATTTAAATGTATGAAACTTTCAAATTGCAAACTTGTCGAAAATGTCATTATCATACATTTTTATTTTATTCACTCGCTAACGCAAATTTCTACTGCCACTTGACTTGTGGGGCTGGAAAAAAAAGTTTAAATTGTCTTAGGTTTTTTGACGCTAGAAAGCTACTAGTATCCTTAATTGCCAAAGACTGCAACTTTAGACTTATCTCAGCAGTCGATTTTAATAACACTTTTACTAAACCAAGTTTAGTTCTTACCCTGTCATTAAAAATGACAAACTGTTTCATCGGTTTCATAGTGAAATCGTTTGTTATACAGTTTTCATCTATCAAATAGTGCAATCGTGGTTAACAAATACTGACGAATATTGGTGACCTATTTGCTGCCATCCACGTGGCTACCCTTCGACCTTTTAAAATCGAATCGAAAATAGCTTTACTAAAAATAGCCGGTACATCTCGGTTTATCAGGTTTAATTAACAAAGTTGACTTGCATCTAACTCAGAAAGGTGCTCAAGTCATTCGAGCATACAAGTATGATAAAAGTGTCAAAATCGTGGTATGCCAAAGATATTTTACTGGTACAATGAGGTTTTCTGTAAGTTTTAAATAGTATAGTAAAAGTTTGTAACAGTTGTAGTTTTAAATTAGATAAGTTTTATAATGTTTGTGTTTGTTTACCGTGTTTAAAGTGTTATTGTCCTAAGATAAAAATATGTAGAGTTTTAAACTAGTCAGTGAGCGAGTGTTTAAACACAACGTTAGTTTGTTTTTAATTAGTTTGTGGTTTTTACCGAATTTTGTGGTACCAAACAGTTATTAATAACTAGGTACTTATTTCAAAGTGGTTAGTATTATTAAATTAAGAAAACTTGTTTTGACACACTTGAAAATAATACTTGCGATGTTATACTGGGGGTAAAAGGACTGCTTTCGAAAACGAAAACTGGGCATTGCTGGAGCGTTATTACGATAAAAGCAAAAAAAAAGTTTGTTTACGTTTTTATTTCGATTTTATTTTTTACCTAATTGTGTCAAATTGGATGTAAACTATCAAATTTCCGCATTATTTCAAATTAAATAGTGTTTTAGTTTTATTTTCTATGTAAACCATTAAACCATCGCTCCAACAATCCTTAATAACTTTTTTAAATTGAATTTTCTGGGTATACTGTTAGTGAATTTAGTTACTATTTAGGCTCAAGAATACGTGGTTTCGGGCTTCGGAAATGGTCTTTTTACAGCCGATATATATGTTCAGTGACAAAACCTGCATTTTAATTTGTGTACCTACTTACTGCACTAATAAAAAAATAATCATGCTCATTGGGTTGTTTTATTCTTTATCTACACACAGCAAAACGTCTTCCTAACATGCTTAATGTTTTATTTTGCTTTTAAATAATGTCAAAAAGACTCAAATACCTATGTGTTGAAATCACTACTCAGTCGGTGGTTCTCGAAATTGTTGTCCGTGATCCTGACATTGCGGTGTGCGCGGGCGCAGTGAGAGCGCGCGAATGAGGCCAGCGCGGCCTCGGCGCCGCTTGCGCAACGAGCCGCCGAACGATCACGACTGCAACCAAGTTCTAACTCAACTGCTATCGCGTTACGACATCGCTATTATGTGTTAGCTAGTTTTAAGCAAAAACTGAAGATAACATCTTCCACAATTTTAGGTCATGTTTACTTGCGTGGCTGAATTAAGAAGCATTTGGTATTTTAAGTAAGTATCTGTCATCGGGGTATTACAAGATCGTAAAACGTAGCAAGTTTATAGTGCGTACCGAATCTTGCGCACAGCTTCGTGGGGTGAACCGGTTCTAAGCGGTTTTTACGGTATCTCAACAAAAGAGCAATAGCATCGTTATCTACATCATAGAGCATGCCTTTATAAAACTTTAACTGTACTATAATTACGCAGATAATATGCAAGAAAAATAAAGGGGTAGAGGTTATTATTAATTGTTACGTATTGTTATGGATCAGTTAAGTTTAAACGGTAAATTTAAATTCGAAAAATAAAGGCAAAAACAATAAACAGAATAAAACAATAACGTTATCGTAGCCTCAAAATCCTTTAAACAAATGAATTGACTGTAATTTAGTGCGGCTATGAGAAAACATACATATTGATTTTTAAGAAAATATAGCGGTTATTTTACTTTATTGTTTTGAAGTTATACTTCAAACTCATACAAACACATAAAAAGTAATACTTACCTAAGTTTTTATTTTATTTATATTCCCACTTATCTGGATACCATGCAAACAAGTTCTTAAAACAGTTTCTGATGAAGCGCAAAGGAAATTCTGTTTCTATAAATGTTGGATTGCAGAGGTACCGAGCAGAGGAAGTCTAGTTCAGGTATGTGTCTAGTTTAACTGGTTTCATCTAGATAACTGGCTCTACGCTATCTAAATTATGTCTGCATAGTCGTTGGTTCTAAACATCATATTTATTTAAGAAAGAGTTTCGAAAAATACATGTAGAGTCGACGCGATACTTCGGCATTCGTAAATTTGGATCTCTCAATATAAGTTTATTTTCCAGGTCACTTCATAATGTTACTATATTATTAAATCAATATTGTGTAAGTAATTGGTCACACTGGCAATTGGAATAGTAGCATCTTACCTGGCTACATGCAATAATTTAATTTAATTGTCCGGGTTCGTGTATTCTCCATGATTTAGAGATAATGCTCATATGCATATGTTATACTCATGCGAGTTTTACATAATGTTATAATGCATTGACTCGCCATTATCGACAAAGACTGACACTAAACGCTTACTTAACATTCCAATTTTTGATAAAACTTTAATTTTGATAACACCTCACCTTCGTTTGTATATTTTAACTCCCATTAGTTTGTACCCTTTATAAAAAATTGCTACATTTTTTCGTAGTAATCACGTTATGCAACATACAAAAGATTTCAACGGGAAAAACAGAGTACTTAAATTCTGCTGCCAAAATTAAATTTTGTTGTATTTTACATAAAACATACATCTCAAACCAAAAACCTATTAAATTTAAAGAAGAAAACATACTTTACGCTAGTATTGTTATTTTATAAGGTACAATTAAAACGTGATGAGTTTAGCAAGGTATGAGAGGAGTTACCTAAGGTTAAGCAAACGAAGAAAGGAAATAATCACAATATATCGATCCATGTAGTAGACACTTCGATATATTTAATCGCTGTTATGTTTATTTTTTATTGGATGGATACAAATATCTATTAATATAAATAATTGTATCATGCCACTTATTGTAAGTGACCTATTTATGATAAAAGGAACATTATTACTCGCTATAGTCTATAAAATAATCTGATATCGGTGCCTACTTATTCTAGTGTGTCATGATGTATGTAGCGTATACAGTTTTTCAAATTAAGAATATTATATAGATTTCTTTTTCTTTTTCTTTTACTCTTTAAAAATATACTTATTACCACCGTTTTAACAATTACAGGCAAGCTATGAACATTAAAATTTGAGCTCCAAACTAATTACATATTATGTAAAGCAACGGTAATCAACCAGAAGTGTTCTACATTTTGAGTTTTTATTAAATTTCGCTTGGGTAGCTATTTTTACTTAGTATCTAAGTTAAACGTATCGATCTATTTCCCCTCGCTTACATAGTTATAAAACAACTTCATGTAACTGGTTGTGTCGAGAGTTGCACGTAACAGACTGCGGTATTCCGTTTGGTCAACTTTCACTCAGCACACGCGAACAAGAGGATTCCTTGTGCTACGGTAAATATTAATTGATGGAGTTGCTACGCAAGTGCTGAAGGCAGTACAGTTAGTTAATTTAACTGTTGCTATGCCAGACTTGATCAGGTTGATTTTATAGCATCCGTCAATGCTATTTTCGGTTAAAAAGAATTTACATAAAGAATTATGTATTAATTTAACTTCACAATATTAAAATTTGGTTCGGTGCATAAATAGGCAGGGGTTTACAAAACGACAGATTAAGTAGGTACTTATGTGTTATCATCACATAGAAAAAACATTTTATAAACAATCATTAGTAATTTTCACAGCGAAGAGGAAGTGTCTATTTCTAATATAGAGAAAGACAAGACAAGCAAGTAGGTAGAGAATATATGTATGTAGCTAAGTGCTGAGTTACTTCCTGTTAAAGAAACTTTCACTGTTTCTTCCCACACAACTTTAATAAATAGCTGTAAAATTTAAATGCAAATCTAATATAAAAGAACTAAAGCATTTGATCGTTGAGCTTAGTATTCTCTATCAAATTCGTCGTCATAGATTTTTAAGAAGATTCATATAAAATAATTATTGAAAAACGAAAATTGAACCACTCATTTGCAAATTTAACTTTTCAAATAATTTGTCAAAATAAGAGAGACATCGAACTCACCACAAAATTAATAGAACAGTGCATGACCTTGAAACAATGGCTACAATTGTGGCATAGTAAGCAACAGCTCCTAGCCCTGACCCAGGATCGCACCTGCATCCAGGTTACATAAGCAGGGTCCGGAGCGGCTGGTTGTATTGATTCCACTTGACCTAAATGTCAGGCCAATGTCGCCGCACCGCCGCCCCGTCGCGTCGCACCGAATAACAATGTTTTACGCTCTTGAAGCTTTATCTCAATTTCATAAGGTAAACAGCATAATTTGGCAATTTATATTGTAAGAAGTTGTTTTGTTTAAATGAGTTATTTCCTTATGGTAACGCGAACGATAATTCCAATGTCATCAACTTAACTTTTTAGTTAAAGGTATTGTGTGGCCTCGGCTTAAATTAAACAAAACAGTTGTATCGACTTAGTTTACCTTTTTACATAATATCAACAAAATATACATAACTGGAAATGTAACATATCCATGTATGTTTTAACAAAGTTTGGAAGGCACATTTGATATCTATTTATAATGTATTATGTTAAAGAAACGTACATATTTAATTTACAGAAATGGTTGTAACTGACTTTTAAAAAGGACGTCTTCAATCTGATAAGCTTTTTATTACGCTTTCTTACGAAGTGTCGGTAATTAATGGACAAAAAATACATTGCACATTATTTTAATTTTATGTTTACTTAATATTATTGTTATTTGTATATACAAGATCATAATATGTACAAGATCATTTCCGTAGGAGGTATGTTGCACAATCATTTGTTATGGTTAGTTTGTTACACGTGACACTCTACAGGACAAATAAAACAACTTACCTACATAGTATAATAAAATGGCTACCTATACAACATCGTTATAAGAAAAACCCTCGTTTGAAATAAGAAGATATGCGTTTTATACAATCTCTACGAGATACCACTAAAGTGATTAATAATATTAGATCACCTTATTAGTATTATATTCATTTCTTTTAATAAAATAAAATAAATAATTAATCGGGCTAAATTCAAGCAAATTATTATTATATTTAAATAAGAATGCACTATAAGTATAATATATTCCTAATTTCTAATAATACTTTTTATCACAACGTTGACACTTCATGCTATTAAGCTATTAGACTTGTACGAAGACCATGGCATTAATGCAATGGTTTTATTTTCATAGAAAAACTATTTTAGGTTAACTATAGTGTCAATTGGAAAAAATTAGGGCATTTCGATAAGATCCAAACCATAACAGCCTTCACACATCCCGTAACTCTGTTTAAGGGTGGGCTTCTCGTTCAATTATGTTTTATTTAAGAAACTTTATTGAATACACCTTTCAAATTAGTTGTACACCCTGAGAAAGAATCTAGTAGAGACGCAGAGTAGAAATCATATCGGTTTTAATTTTGGTTATTATTAATAATTTAGAATTTCTTTGCTGAACAAACAATCTCTAGTTTTAATTAACCGTGCATAAGACAGTGTTAGGGAATGGCAGTGGGCAGCGTTTCTTTTCCCCTCACAAGGTGAATTATTGAAAGAACTCGATGCATTAGACTCAGAAGGAACACTCTAGGTACGTTAACAATTTTGACGGCTATAAATTAATCTGTCAACTATAAGTGCGGTTCTAATCATATAAATATTTTAAACATTTATTCAAAACCACAAATAAGTTTTTTAACAAAAACTTTATTTTTCACAATTACCTACATAGTCTGACATGAGTCAAGTCAAGGTTACAACACGAGCCAAGAAAGTTTCAGTTCACAACATCCAATAGTTTTCCAAAAGTTACGGTCGTACGTACCCATTGTTTCATGATCGGTTTGATATATTGGTTTGCCTTGATATACTGGGATATGTTTACAGGCGGTGGAGTAGTTGCAACATTTCGTGTACTCGTATTGAGGAGTTAATTTTGTACCTAATGTTTATTTATGTGAATAGTTTCTTTTATTTCTTACTAGAGGCCGCTCGCGACTCCGTTCGCGTAGAAGTCGGTTTCCCGTGGGAATGCGAAGTTTTCCCGCGGTAAAAAGTTCCCTTAATTCTTTCATACATATATTTTTGGTTTCTAGAACCGTTTTCGCAGCGCACGCAACGGAAGCCCTCAAGGATGAATAATTTTCCCCGATTTTTCCCCATTTTCCATTATTTCTTCGCTCCTAATAGTTGCAGCGTGATGTTATATAGCCTAAAGCCTGCCTCGATAAATGGTCTATCCAACACAAAAAGAATTTTTAAATTCGAACCAGTAGTTCCTGAGATTAGCGCGTTCAAACAAACAAACAAACAAACAAACAAACAAACAAACAAACAAACTCTTCAGCTTTATAATATTACTAGGGGCCGCGCGCGACTCCGTTCGCGTAGAAGTCGGTTTCCCGTGGGAATGCGAAGTTTTCCCGCGGTAAAAAGTTCCCTTAATTCTTTCATACATATATTTTTGGTATCTAGAACCGTTTTTGGCAGCGCACGCAACGGAAGCTCTCAAGGATGAATAATTTCCCCCGTTTTTTTTTACATTTTCCATTATTTCTTCGCTCTTTATAGTGGCAACGTGATGTTATATAGCCTAAAGCCTGCCTCGATAAATGGTCTATTCAACACAAAAAGAATTTTTAAAATCAAACCAGTAGTTCCTGAGATTAGAGCGTTCAAACAAACAAACAAACAAACAAACAAACAAACAAACAAACAAACAAACAAACAAACTCTTCAGCTTTATAATATTAGTATAGATATAAAGTATAGATTTATACCTACTTTAAATAAAAAGGAAATTATCGGGAAATTCATAATTACCTTATAACATGACTTAAATCAGTAAATGTTAGCGAGTATTTAGTAACCTAATTTTCATGCATCTCTGTGTTGCATTTTCCGTCTTCCTCCAACAGGCTATTGATTTTACAAAACTACCCACTCTAGGCGTTAGGGTGTTGGTATCGAACTAAATATAGAGCGGAAATTCTATTTACTAGGTTTATAGAATTAAAAGGCCTAGCTCTCCCACAGCTCTGCTACGTTACAGGTTACCCTTCAGGCATTCAGGGCATAGTTTTTATGTAGCTGCAATAAATAAAATAAATAAATAAATCTCCAGTCTAACACACCAATATGTGGCCCTTAAGTAAGTTCAGTAAGCGTTTTATGCACCACACAATGTACTAGGGGTGTGTGTTCTTGTGTTCGGCAATTAAACCGTGCTTCGATACAATTGTAACTACCTGTGCCACGCGTTTTTACCCGCGTTGGATAGAGATAAACTGAGGGTTTTTTTGCATTACTTTCACCGTTTACCCAATGCACGGAAAGCTTTCAAAAGCTTAGCCGTTTAAGCAACTTCTTTTATTGCAGCTCTGCTCCTGTTAGACGGGGCGTGATTTCATACATGCATTCATAATCTATACCCGAAATATTTTTCAATTTTAACCAATACCTACTTACTGGGATTAGCGCGTTCAAACAAACAAACTTTTCAGTTTTATATTTACGTAATAATAAATTTGGCTTAAAAAAAGAATTTATTTATGGTGAATACTTGACCTATTTAGTTAAAATCTTATAAATATAGCCTATAAGTATAGCATCCTAATAAATATAGCAATAAGCCCATTCTTCGTCTTATTTTTAACAGTGCATTTTAAAAGTTACATAAACGTAAGATAGTCTAAAGCCTTAAAATTAGCTCCAATATTGAAAAGATCCCATTCATTTGAATTAATGTTAAACTAAAGGCCGCGCATGCAATTTTACATAACGTTATGAATGCGCGCGCAAGTTCGGTGCGCTGCGCTCTGACGCAACAGAGCGCGAGAAAGCGGGCGACGGCGGAAAGTGGGTTAACTAGCGGTGGGGCTAGGATAACGTGGTCTTAATTTTATAAATTAGAAGGTAATAAGGTAATGCAATCTTAGAGCAAGATAAGAAACGTGAAAATAAAGTAAGATGTTTAAATCATTGACTTAATAGTTACCTATTTTGTTTTTTTGTGTCCTTACCGATAGTTTTTTTTGTAGAAAGCAGAGTAATATTTAGACCTAGATTGAGATGTTTGAAGTTTTTAAGAACTTTCTGTTTAAGGAAATGTGAATAATATGTAATTTATAGGTTTAGAAGATACTATCTTGGCTGTTCAAAGGTCATTACAACCTGATATTCATAATTTCTCAAAGCAAACAACATACCTAACCATATTTAAAATCATGTCAAATAATTGTGAGACAAAGCAAGTCTCTCACGTGCACGATGAATTCAACAATCACCGCGGAAAGCTGTGCGAACCTTTGAAGAAAGTCGAGTCGAAACTGCCCGTTTACATCCGAACGATAGAACGAGACACACTTATACCAACCCATCTACCTTTCTCCTTCCAATTATGGATAACGAGGCATTGCAATCCGGAAAATCGAATAGCGATGAACTGAACCACACAAAAACTTCGCGCGCGGTGAAATTCCAGCATTTCAAAGTTTTTGTGCGCGATAAATTACTCTATAATACGTTAAAGGTAATAACGGTTTGTTTGCGAGAAGTGATGAGGTGCCTTTACTGTATCAATAAACATTGGGTAGCATTTAAACGAGTGACTGTAAATAAAAGTTTTTTGTGGCAAAAATAATTAATTTTCGTTATAGTATTGCTAAGTGAGCGACTGACTGCGAGTGACGGGAAATCAACAGAATAGCAACTTACAAACATTATTTTGAGTTACTTAAAATACAAAATGAGAAGCTTTATTATGTTTGAGCAACTTAATATTTGTTTAAGTGTAAATATTACGTTCTGTATTTTCTATACTAATATTATAAAGATAAAAGATTTGATTTTTTGTTTGTTTGTTTGTTTGTTTGTAATGAATAGGCTCCGAAACTTAAGACCGATTTAAAAAATTCTTTAACCATTGAAAACTACATTATCCACGAGTAACATAGGCTATATTTTATTTTGGAATATAGGGTTCCGTAGGATATTGCCACGGGAAAAAACATTATGAAGTTGAATGATTCGGAACTATGAACATTAGAAACAGAGTAGTTAGGAATTGAGATTGTTAGGATAAAAAATTTTAGGAAGAACATTTTCGGAATTCCAATAATCGGAGTTGAAAATTTAGGCGATCTGACTGCTCGGTTCGTCACCCAGCCCCCATTCAAATTCTCGCGCATTAAATAATCTGCAGTTTTTATTAAAAATCGTAGGTATCAAAATAAAAAATCATAAGATCTCAAATGGAATATCAGTAACCAATAATCATTAATTAAACAGTAAATTAATTAACGTAAGTCGATCCACTAAATCGACTTTCACGCTCACTTAGTAATGTAGCCGCACGGATAGTATTTTAATATCTGAAATAGATTCATCAAAACCCTTTTTTTGTAAGCTCGTTCTGGATATTATTATTAATCAATATTCGTCGTTAGTTTAGTAAATTGATCGCTTACTCAAAATTATACCACGTTATTAAAACAGTAAGTCATCATCAGTCGTTATTTTATTTTTTATTCGCTCGTTTTATAATTCCTCATAAACATTTGAATAACATGATTTTTTTTATTCATACAATACCTATGAGTAATTACATGGTTCTGAAAATAAGTTGACCAAGTTCCTAAGTATAAGAACTAACTCCATAAAATAAATAAGTACTTCGTAAATTTTTCATTAATTGACTATTATACCTATTATTGACTAACGCACTACATTGTTGCGATGTAAGTATACACTAAGTTGCCTTTCCACGTTTGTGCCGTTTTTTGAATATTTAATTTTCTCTTACGTAATTTCCATTGTAAGTAAACTAAGAATTCACATTCCCGTAAATTTGTATCTTTGAAACATTTCTAAAAAAAATCTCCTTTTAAATTGTTCATACTACGAAAGCTAACTACGACTTAGACAAAGCAAAACAAGAAATCTGCAAAATGTTGCCTTAACTCCTAATTTTGATAAACCTAAACTGTGTTTTATACAAGTATTTTTGTTACCATCGGTTCCTTACAAATGAAATAATTAAAAAGGACGTTGTCGGATGGAAATGCATACTAACTCTTAACGTGTTCGATGCATGTATTGCACGTGCACTCTCCCGCGGCGTATTTCTCTGCCCGCACCCGCTTCGCTCCTATCTCGCAGTAGCAGTTCGTGTAGCGACAATTACCCTCGCTCTCTGAGCTCTTCAATCGGCAATCACCTGTCCTTCTCTGTCCTGGGCCGTTTTCTTCCATGTAGAGTCGATGAAGCTTTTCTACATATCGCTGTCCCGTTTTGCACTCTAGTGTTGGCTCGCTCTCCAATCACAGCGCGGGGCGCGGGGCAGTCTGTTACGAACGCCGTAATTGTGCGGTCGTGTCGTCGCCCACTACAGAAATTTATCCGTCTTTCAATTCGTATTCTGGTTACAAATTGCTCAAAAACTAATAAACTCGAGTGAACTATCTGGATTACGTCTTATCTGGGATTGTGATAAAGTTTTGTGAGGTGGTTCCAGCTGAAAGTGTGTGTCTAGAAACTGGTATCGCTACGTCGACGACGTCCCTGAGCTGGCGTTGTCCATCTGTGTCTTGCGAGGTAATCGTCGAGGTTGTCCGATAGCTTGTGCTTCTGTGTGAGGAAATGTAGTAGATAACGGGTCAGAGTGTGTTCAAAGGCTACCTGCCACTGCTGTTTACCATGAAGTAATTAGATTACCGTCGACTGTGGAGCGACGGTGCCTGAACGTGAGTGCCGCGCTCGCCGATACCGTTACTAAACGTCGCGCTCGGTCGCTCCTGCCTTGCTCACTACATTTTTCGCTGAATACCATCTTATTTTTTTATTTAAACGCACTAACGAACCATCAACAAAATATGAACATCAATATCGCTGTATAAAACGAGGAAATATGGCTCGCACTACTCAATGCCAGTGGCTTGATAAAGGAGGTTACGTACGCGGAAGTGGCGACAGCGCCACTGTATTGTGCCTAGGCATCAAGTGTTGAAACTACCGGCCTTGATTGTAGACTGAAAATAAGAAAATCACGTTCGGAACTTGCTCGTTTGACTTCATTAATGTTTGAAGAGCAGGTTTATTAGTGATAATTGTTTTGACCTAAACACCATCCTGGGCAGAACGCTCCAGTGTTGGGTGTGGCAAGTAGCCAAGTGCTCCAAGGCTCAGGAGACTGGTTTTTTAATCGTGCGTAGCGTGTCTCTACTTGAATCTTCACCTATTATCAAATAGAGATACCTATCGTCTGGTAAATAGGGAACGGTCTTTATTCTACTCTTCAGTAGACTTAATTTTTACCAGCCTTTCCTATTAAAATCTTATCTCACGCAAACTCGATACCATTTAAAGAAGATAAGTTATTGTGATTCAAGAAACGTGCTCGCACGTGACAATTTATCAATATAGGTAGGTATTATTATTCTTTTTAACGTAACGATCTTGTACAAAAATATCAACAGTTAACAATACTCTGTCGTTACTTTCTCGAGATCTATTAATAGTTCGGCGGTATCTGGATGATAGAGCAGCTGCGCGGGCGGCGGGTGCGGCTAACTAGGTCGCGGTATTTATCGCTACCTGCGCCGCTACATGCGCGCGCACATCTCAATGCCATATTCGAAGGACAAACTCTAACACTAATATTACAAAATAAAAACAAATCGCTCCACTTACCAACGAAATAAATCGAACCCGCTCTAAATGATGGATGCTTTCGCTAACCAACCTAAACATGAAATATCGTAAGACATCACAAAACTCAAACCCCCGAAGATAAATCGATTCCACTCAATAATTTCGAGGAAGAAGACCAGATAAAAAACAGGTCAAACACCAAAAATAACGATCGACCGGATATGAGCTCCGAATCGCAAATGCAGTTCGATTTGCGAACGTTGATTTCCACATAATTAATTAAAAGATCTCATGTTAAACGGAAGACGGGATTGCTATTTTGCGTCTTTTACGATTTGTCGCTTGAGCGATAGTTTTGTTTACGTCGGTCTTGTTTAAAATACTTTCTGCAACGGTTTATCGTAACCAATATAACAATTCTGTTGGTATATATCGAATATAGCTATAGCAGAATTCATATATTTTTGTTTGACGCAAGTGTCGCGATTTTTGGCTGGTGTTTTGTTTCCGACGCGCGGCTGCCAACGTGCCAACGTGGAGAGCCCCCTAACTCAAAGTCAGCTGATAGCAAGGTCGATGACCTCACTTTGTCTCAGCTCTTTATCTATTTTATTGTTTGTCCTGCTCTTATCGAGTACACCTACGAACATTTTAGTCCGATTCGCAACTCATTCAATTATTCTGGGGCTGTCGTCTACATATTTGCACAAAATTATTGAAGGACACCATGTGTCCATTATGACCATTGACAACATAAAATTCCATATCTTTAAAATATAACGTTTATTTTATGTATTGCGTTCGATTTCGCATCGTTTTCAAAATATTTTATTTAATCTATACTACAGCTCGCTTCATATTAAGCGATAATTAAAAAGGTAGGTATAATTAAATTAAAACTAATACAATTTAAAAATCTTACATCGTTAAAATTGTAAAGCCAAGTTACTAAACGCATTGTAAGGTTCTTATTTAAAAAAATGTTACAGTTAAATATGGCTTCTACACTGTAGCGCGTTCTTAACCGTGTAAGCGAAGGCTCTAACGTCAACAATTTTAACGCCTACAACTTAAAAAGAAGATTGCCCGTGAATATGTTCGCACCGCAATTTGCGAAATTGTCCGAGCACAAACAGCCTCGGTGCAAAGACCGCCATTTTGTCTGATTTATGATCACTAATCGGCACTTTGACTTGGTTCTCTATATCGTGAAATCTGTTAAAATTTACACTTCAGCCGAGCGTGGGTTCACTTCGTGTGTACACGTGGACCCATCGTCTAAAGGACGATTACTTGTTGTTGTGGGTGGGAACTTGTGCAATTAGTTTCAATATAAGTAAGTAGTATAGCTTCATTACGAATATCCGATTGAAATAATAGAGAACGACTAATGTCCTTTGTGAATTGTGTACCTTCTATAGAGATATAACTTCAAAATGTCACCTATTATGAAACTATTGATTTGATTTGTTTTCTTAAGTTGGTGAGTAAATGGTTATACATTTTTAATTTTTATATTTCTTCCTTACATGCTCTGCTGCTCTTTAACCCGACAATTTCAATGATTGCGCAAGTATGGTTAAATCTCGCTGACCACGTAATAATATAATATCTGCGTACACGCATTGGTCATTGGTACAGGTTGTGGAACGGTAAGACGTCCACTTTCACCGCTGCTGGGCCATCTTGCTGCGCCCGCGCCGCTCTCGACCACCATTCGCAAACTACACGCTACCGCTGCGCGTTGCCACCTCCTATTGTTACGCCTACGGTGATGTCACTCTTTATCGCTTCATCAATCAGAAACTGATCTAATATAAATTTTATACTGGACTAGTGGCCACCCGTGACTCCGTTCACGTGGTAGTCGGTGTCCCGTGGGAATGAGAAGTTCTCCCGCGTTAAAAAGTACTCTATTTGTTATTTTGATGTATAACCTGTATAACAATAATAATATTACTGCAAAGTTTCATCCAAATCCGTCCAGTAGTTTCTACGTGAAAGAGTAACAAACATCCATACATACTAACAAACTTTTACGTTGGCCACGTACTAATATTAGTAGGGTTAAGAAAAGTTGGAACTGTAGACAGCAAAATGATCGCTGAAGAATTGAACTAGATATGTTTTAACACTGATAGTCTACAGGTTGATTTGTATTCAATCGCACAAAATTACATTTTCGATAAATATTAACTCGCGTCACAAATATTTAATCAATTGAACTAATTCCAATAACTAACAACGTACTTTTGTTGTTACAGATTGAGTGACGCTGAAAGTTAGAAACAATCAAATCTGATACATTGAGTGAGTAATAAAACTTTACCTATATACCCACACACTTTATATACTTAGTAATTATCGTTTATTTATCTGACCAATGTTGGTGCCGATTGCATTTGTGTATAACTTCTTAGATTCCGAAGGTTTTGGTTATGAATGTAGCATTTGTACGCAATTGTATCAAAAAACTTAGATATCCTAGAGTTGTAAATAGAAAACTGGTACTACCCATGCGTAAAACCTGATAGAAAGGTGCTGGTTACTTCACCTGTTTCTAATAATAGTACTCTATAATTACAAAGTTAAAGTATTTTTCAATCTTACCAAGCTCACGCAGTGGTTAATATATATAAAACCTTTTTTACAAAAGTTAATCTTATTATAACTACATACTCATCTGTCCGCATTTCTTACAATGCTTGATATTTTTCGTAATTTACACACGCGAAATAAATTTGTAATTTCTTCGCTGCACATACTTACTTAAGTAATTGTGCAAAAAGTGAAATTGCCCTTAACTTAAATGTACCTTTTTATATGTCTATTCTTTTCTTATCAAAATTTCTTATACCCTTCACACCTTTCTAATACTAACTCAACTATAAAACAATTGTAAGCCAACTTTTTGTCCTACTTTTCAACAAATTCACCTAATTCCTTTTTTCTCCAACCTTTTATGTTTCTCAAGTTAAAATAAGTTTTACTGCTATACCAAATAGGCGTTTTTGTTTGTTCGGTTTTATGATTTCGAACAGGAAACCGACGAATCTTGTGTTAAATGTGTTTGACGAATCTTGTGTTACGAATTAATAAAATCAAGGAGAATTTATAAATTTAAACTAGTTGCCGCCCGCGACTCCATTCCCGTGAAAGTCGGTTTCCCGTTGGAAAGAGAAGTTTTCTTGCGGTAAAAAGTACCATATGTATTATTCTGATGTATAACCTATATTACTGCAAAGTTTCATCCAAATCCGTCCAACAGTTTTAACGTGAAAGAGGAACAAACATCCATACATACTCACAAACTTTCACGTTTATAATATTAGTAGGGAGTCTAAAAGCGCATATATTTCATTTGGAGTCAAAAGTCGGGTCCCGAAGTTCGTTTCGTGTTCATATAATACATTTTTTCTTCAAGCTTTTACACTAATTATGTGGCCCTAAAGTAAGAGCAGAAAGCGCTTATGTTATAGGTACCACACAATGGACTAGGGGAGAACCTAAATATGTACTATTTTAGAAGTAACATATAAATGCAAGGTTAGTTTAATTACCTATTTCGCGAAAACGTACGATAGCTTCACCGAATTTGAATCGCGGTGCAGTGCAGGGAAGTGAGGGGTTGGTGCGAGGGGAGCGGGGCGGCGGGGCGGGGATGGAGGTCAATGACGTTCCTCTGTCTGGGGCCTCCACCCCCCGACCCCCGCACTTTACTCCAACCAGTTCTCGATCAAGCATGTAGCTTACTGCCGTCATTTCTATTCACTCCTGTCGAACACACAATGATTCGTCTACCTGTAGAAAAAACCCCAATTTCTGTCGACATCGGCAGGCTTACCCCACAAGGTGCATCATATTATTCCTATTAGTTTCACATACAAAGTCCAACAGATGACGCTTTTAGCACGTTTGTGAAAAAGACTAGTATCATGGGCAATAGGACCTTGTATTGGAGCAGCAGTGTTGCGCAACCTACTATACAATCGCTTTCGCAAAACACGTTGCAACGCGGTCCGTGCCAAAAATAGCAGAACGAAAGTTTCAACGCGCATTTTTTGTTTAGTTCCGGTCACTTCATTGTAGGCAAGTTGTGATGGATGAATGATCCGTTACGACGATTTAAATACCGATTTTAATTTTAATTTTGGCCACAATCCTCGTACTACAACTTACTAAAATGTTACAGAATATGTACAATGTTTTACTCTCATATATTTACATGTAAACAGTTTCATTTATTATGAGTATTTTTTTATTTATCTATACTTGTAATAAATCTGTAGAGAGGTGAATTATGTACATGAAATATATTTCCGAAACAATATTAGGGATCGATACTGTTTAAAATTTTTTGACTGGCTGTCTGTCTGTCTGTATAGCCGTTATAGAAACAAAAACTACTCGACGGATTTTAACGAAACTTAGTACAATTATTTTGGCTATCTACCACATAGGTATTGACAATGTTTCATCAACTTCAAATGTTGCTATTTTAAACAAATACCTTGGCAAAGTGCCACTGAAGTTGTAAATGCACCTAATACTTTATGGATTGCAAACACTTTCGAAACATTGGACTAACTCCCACAAAATTACTAATAAAGTCGATGTCAAATAGTTTTTCATTGTTCTTAAGTGTGGGCGCAGCATAAATTATACGTAGATGCTTAATTTATGGCCATGAATCATTTGTCTTCGCTGATATGCTTAGTTCATTGATAGAGTCGGTCGAGTTTTCGAAGATAATAATTAGTCACGTGAAAAAAAACATGGCGTCGACCGGAGCTGTCAAAATCAGGCACACGCTGTTTGTTCCGCGGTCTCCATGCGGCCTCCGTAGGTAGGTACAATATACCTATATACGCGGATACGAAGAGGGGTCAACGGATCTCCTTGGCGGGCTGTTCACCTTCATAGACCTCATTACTTGTGACGACGATTACAAACATCATATCAACCTACCAACCAATTGAAATTGGCTTTCACACTCGATACCATCTACAGGAATAAAGGCTCTATATCAATTCAAGATAATTGGCAAAGGCAAAATTATTACAAAAAATGAAATATGCAAGTTTACAATATGTTGATTTAAGAAATATTTCCGGATCTATACATAGATCAGAATACAAACTATGAAATATATCACATATCACAATCAATCAGCTAATCGCCCTCTACTGCTGGACGAAAGCTTTCCCCAGCGTAAGCCGTAACACAATTAGCCAAATGGTGGAATTAAATTGTATATTATATGTATGATGCCAAAATATCGTTGGATCTGAGTAGAGCGCGGTATAACATTAATATTCCTGTTTCACTACAAACATTACTTAAGATAAAAGGACTCTTTTTTTTAATTTTCTTATACATAGCTCTGATTTAAAAACTAATCATTTAATCGTTATTGTTTATATAAGCAAGCTATTTAACTAATATCCACTTATTACGATCTCATTTCCTTTCCGTAGTTAATTAGTAATTAACAAGACAAATAAAAACACGCTTGTCTGCACAATACACAAAATCACCTTCAACAAAGATTCTTGGCATTTTATGACCTCTACAGTAATGTAGGTATTTCCAGAGTAACCAGTTTTTTTGAAGTCGTAGTACACCTTGGACAATCCAATTATATTGACAAAAAGGTCACTGAATCAAAGAGCTATTTCCCAAAGTGTAAACACAATCAGCTTGTAATATCTGAGGCGAACGAACGATAACAACATTTGCAAATACCGAGGGTATATCGGTAGATAATCTGATATTAAGATATAGAAAATAAAACCCGCAAAAACTAGAATTACCCTTAATTGTCACTGTGTTGGTTCATTATCGGTATGAACAGGTGTCTCCAGGTTATTGTTACTGAAGGTGACCGTCTAGATTTTCGACAGCGTATTTACGAAGAACAAAAAATTCAATTCGATAGAGCGTAGCAGCTGCGAAGCCTGCGCAACCTTGCCGCGCTGCGGCGGCGTACAGGTCAGATTTTTCGAAGGTCGATGACTCGTGATCGAGTATTATTATTCCGAGGTGACGTCAGCGCACCCCCCACTACAACTTGCGATCAAAACTAATCGAATCGAGACTACAATTGATTGTACTCGTGGCATTCAATTGCCAAATGGTCGCGGCCTTGCTCATGTTTTCTCTACTAGAATATTATCCTTAGGGAAAAGCTAAAAATGTATAAAGATAATGAAATCGTTATTACCTATTAATAACTAGTCATCAATATGGAAAATGCATAGGAACTGACCTACGTATGCTTAAGAGTAATTAATAATGTTATGTATACGAATGTTTTTATGAACATTTAATGAGCGCCATGATATTTTATTGAACATTTTGGCCTACATAAATTGTTAACTTAGCTACGGAAGTTAACGTATAAAGTACTAGTGGTTGCGTATTTCCATCCTAGGCGATTGTACTATCTAGGTCGGCTAACCAAGGGAACGTGTGGAGGGAAGGCGCGACTTCAATCTCGTGGGGGCTGCTTCGGCGGCCAGCTCGGGGGGCTCGCGGCGTCTATGCCTTCTAGACCATCCCATGTCCCGCCATTACGACGGCCTGAAGGACTACTCCAGGTTTTTTGTCGGTGCAAACCCGACATAACCTGTCTCCTTTCCCTGGAGGGGCGGTTATGCGTAGGCATTTAGACAGACATACATATTTTCACATTTATAATATTAGTAAGGAAGTAAGGATTCAGTCTATAATGACAATGTGCAAAATGGTAAACGTGTCCAGTAATTGAACAAAGTTAGGCCAGCGAGAACACTTAGCCTCTTTTTATAATAGAGGTAGATAACCCGAGGTAACTGCACATGTCTCTAAATTTCAACAATGGTAATAAATATACATGTTTTACTTTTATAATCTATTTATTTATTCTAGTCCCTGCTCAATCTTTGTATTTAAATTTCCCTCAAAGGGCAACCAAAATGCAGTTAAGTAGGATATGAAGCAACATTTTGTTTATACGAAATCACGTCATATATATTTTCTCGTTTCTTTCATGTATAGTAGTTACATCTAAATTTTGCGATTTTCAAAAATGTTGTGCTGCTGCTGCGTTATGATTTTAATTTACATTTTAAACTAGGAATGCAAAGAAATAAATAAAATCGACAGCTAATTCTTTAGAATTTCAAAATAAATAACCGATTCAATATGGTAGGTTTGATTTGACACATCACTTATTATTACAATAAATCAACAATGAAACGTTTTATATGGCAAATGTCTCGCCATCGCTTCATTGTCTGTAGATCTCGTCGCTGCGTTTGCGCAACATCTGTGTTCGCCCAACACCACAAAAAATTTAAAGAATGATCTGTGACCGAAGCATATTTTGTGGAATGCACGGACCTAACAACTTTTGACAATGCATCCATGTGAAAGTGTTTTGTTATACAATTTAAAAGAGATATAAAAATCGTATTTAAATGTCTAGCCAATAATCTTTTTTTTGTCTGCATTTTACTGCGTGTTTTAAAAACAGCATCAATACCAATCCATACACCAATAATTGTACTTGCTATCTGATTATTGAAAAAAAAACATGAGTAAAATATTAATTTTTAAAGAATTGTGTTAGTGACCTGTGACTCAAGCGGCTAGTTCATAAAGGGTCGATGCATCACAAAAGGTCGAAAGAAAAAAAACAACATCCGTGGTTAAAGGGGAGTCAACTATCTACCTGCTCAGGTACCTTTAAAGGGAATCAACCATCCCCAACGTTGGATGATAAGTGACAATGTTGACTACACCTGTGAACTTGTACAGACAGATAAAGCAGGTAAAAGCGAGCAGGGATACACACATTTGTTATCTAAAGTGACAGTTCATAAAAAAACTTATTGAATGTGCCACGTTTCTAAGCAAGGATAGGTACGACTCGTTTACAGAATTCGAACGAGACGATTACTAAATCTGCTTCAGATGTTGTTATCGTCCTTTTTAGTTTTTTTCAATGGAGGGGTTTTTTTACTAACCGGTTGGTTATATTGTTACTTTCCAATTTAGAAAGAATATCGTGAAAACATAGAGAACCTTCCAACCTCGTAGGAATGTAACGTTGTGTCCTTTCTCATCGAAGATAATCCGTGGTCTACTTTGTATTGTTGTAAGCTTGGTATTAAAAAGTGTTTAGTATTGGTGACCTGCTGACCTGGATTACTGTAAGAGCTGTGGCGCAAGGGCAAGTCATGGCCGCTCTTCATGTAGGTATCGAGTTACCCGCCAGTTGCAGGATTTATTACTTTCAAGAAGATTAACGTTAGCTAGACGCTGGTGATCACTGCTTTTGGTGATAAAGATTTAGTGATCAATTTTATTTATATATTTCAATTTGGTAATCAATTTTACTGTAAAAATCCTGTCTGCGCAAATCGAAACAATTGAGGCTGTTACGACGTTGCAAATGTACAGTGTATTTTATTTTAGCTGATTTCTGTTTATTTTTACGAAAGCCATGATTAGCCGTGATTGACTTTTGAAGTGCAAAGAGGACGATCGTCAGAGTTGGAAGATAAGCAACAAAACAATGATGTAACCCGGAGATAACAAAATGTCATTGAACGTATACAGATATAAGTATACTGTAGGATAATATAATAACTAAGATAACTGTATGTCAACTACACTGTGTCACGAACCGTGGACACCAGTTAATTCCATGTAATTTCTATTGTTTTTCGTCTTGTTACAGCAGGTTCTGTTAACTATAGCGTTGTCGACGTTGGTTAGCTTACTTCACGCTTCCCTTGTCTCGTTAAACCTACGTAGATTAGGTATTTTTCTTTATAAAAAACGTAGCTTCTCTTATTTATCAATAATATTTATGTATGTACGTTTGACTGTTTTTAGGGTCCCGTACCCAAAGAGTAAAACGGGACCCTATTACTAAGCTTCCGCTGTCTGGCTGTCTGTCTCTAGGCTGTATCTTATAAAACGTAATAGCTAGTAAGCTGAAATTTTCACAACAGATGTATTTCCATTGTCGCTATTACAACAAATACTAAAAATTAAAAAAAAATATTAAGTTGGGTCCCCATACAATAAACGTGTTTGTTTCGTATTTTTTTGCTCAATATTAAAAACGATAACAGGTAGACGCTTCAAATTTTCACAGAATATTTACTAATAGATGATAGTACGGAACCCAGCCAAGTGCGAGTCCGACTCGCACTTGGCCGGTTTTTATTTTTATCATTGAAGAATAAGTAAATAAACTTAAAATAAAGAATACGAAGCCTGTTCGCGCTAGGCATTGATCGCGATCGTTTTTGAACACTAACTTTACTTTGTAAGAACGTTGAACAGTAGGTATCAATTACGATCGATCGTTTTCCTTACACTAACGAACTTCAGGAAGACAGAGGCATAACTTTCTCATAGCGCGTGATTCATAGCGGGTGGAGCAACAGGTTTTTCTGTCAAAAGTTTGCGGAAGTGAATCGGTGTCGGAAGAATGCCGAATTGGGTGAGGACACGGGGCTAGTGACTTCGCGAGGTCGACTGAGGGACGCCCCCCGCTCTTCGCCCCTCGCCGGGCAATGACACTAGAGCCTACGCAGCGCCCGGATCGTCATTCAACCCAAAACAACATACACCACCTACCCCTGCTTCCATAAACTTAATTGTGAATTCTTGTTCAATCACATTTTAGACTAAAAAAGGAGCAGACATGTTGTGCACAAAATTTATATAATGTAACAGATTTTAAATAAGTTTGAATCCCAGTTAAATGGCACCTCTAAAGAAAATGCAAAAACTTTGTTAAAAAAACGTTAAGCACCAGTAAGTTTTTTGTCGACCCAAAATATCTGTTTATCTATTCACGAACAAAAAATCTCGAATCCAGCTCCGAACAGACACAAAATTAATAATATTCATGGGCTTATTTAAGTGTGTTTGTTTGTTAAAAAGTGTTTAGAAGATTAACTTGAAAATAAATGCGTAATAGTAGATTTACTAAAAACATTTCCCTTCATAACTCTAAAACAAAAAACGGTTCGGGTTTACCGTCTTCAATGAACCGCATTGTGTTGTTTGTTATCGATTTATTTTACATAATTCGATGTTAACAGTGAAACTTTGTCTACGGAATCGTAGTTAACTGGTGGCCCGTTTGCGCAGAAAGAGGTAACGGTAGTGGATGCCGCGACGCCCGCGCAGCCGTTTGTTGGAAAGTAATCGAGCAGTCACTTTCTCCCGCAGTCACTGCTCGACCGTCGACGCGCATGCCCACTTCACACGCAATCGCAGTATCAACCCAAATCGTACACTAATAAGTCACAAATCCCTGAATACAATCTCCCTGACCTACCAGTGTAAAGTTTTAAAACAGTGTTCGGAATATAAATCGATTACGGTACGTAACAAGTGAACTAAAAGTGTACGTGAACGCAACACGCGTAAACGTTAGCAACTGGTTAATTGCGAGAATTAAACGAAATTCTCATATTACAATAGCGAATTTGGAGTTTGACGGACAAACCAGCAGTGAAAGGTCGACGTTGCTAAGAATTAAGTTGTCGGGCCAATAAAAATAAAAAATCACGAGGCGATGACTTTGCTTACGCGAAAGAAAATCTTGTAGGTGCGAGTGAGACCAACGAAGCGGCTCCAAGAGCATTACCCCCACTGAGATGATCCTATATATTACCTACTTTTATTTATATCCAATGTGTAGCGGTACCGAAATAACTACTCGGACTGACACAATTAAATTCGATGTTTGTAAGTCGATATCACCTTCAAACAAAACAAAATCAGCAGGGTGCTCGTTATTTAAAAACTTACTGTGTAAACATCAAGAAGTTGAGTTAGGTATGCTATTATGAATCATTGATCATACGCAAAACGTTCCAAGATACTTATTTTAAGTGTTGCTTTTTTCCGGAAATACTTCTACATTGAAATATTATTTAGTAGCCAGTGTTGAGTTAGATGCGGATGCAATAAGTTTTCGTTAGTTCTTAGTTAGTCTATGAGTGGCCTTTACGCCACCTGAGCGCAAGGCCATTCAACATCGCGAAGGTCGTGCCCTTATATAAAATAAACGTGTATCTTCTTTAAATTATCAGCACATGATCATTGTTTCACTATCAAAATATTTTTCCTGTTGCGATAAAATTTAAAGCCGTATCGGTTCAATGGAACAAACTTCCTCGCAGATCATAAAATCTGTACTAAGACAGCCCTGTTGCGTGCGTGTACCGGGTTGCCAACTCACTCGACGAGCCAATAGGTCGACCAGACACCCCCCTCACCGCGCCCCGCGCCTCCCCCCGTCGCCCCCCTCTCGGTGCGCCACTCAGTCGTCGTTCGGACTCCGGCGTCATCGCGCGTCCTCTGTAATCGCTACAAAGAACCTCACGTCATACTTCATTGTCCTCACTTTAAAAGTTAATCGCACCGAGTCGGTATGTCTCTTATCTTTCATCATTATCGAGCAGGCACCGCAAATCTGTATTCTTATAAAAATTATTATTTATTTAATGTCTTTGTTACAGGTACTGCTCGGAACTGGGTGTGCACCTAGATCGTTGTGCTTGAAATATTTGAGATTGCAAATAAAAAAGACGTGTGTTAATTCTTCACAAACCTGATCGGTGAATGTGTATAAAATACTGTACAAGTGTTTAATTCAGAAGAGTACAAAAGTGAGGTGGATGGTGTTAAAAAGTGTTGTGATCTGTGACTCTACATTGGATTTTCTACGATTGGATTTATGAACTCTACATATCCTGGATTTCTCAAAATGTAAGTAAAACCTAAACATCACATAGGCATATGAATTAATGATTTTGATTGATATAATGTCAACGGTGATGTTTGATTCGTAACAAAGGTCAAGATTAATTGTTGTCCAGTAAACGCAAACGAACAATTTGATGACACTGAAATTAGCAAAGATGACAAATTAAATCAACTAATAGTTCTAAACGCTAATTACCACAATTAAGAAAATGATGTTTCCTCGGTGGAGTCCGTGATCTGTAAATTAATGAAAACGAATGCAGATGAGAATGTGTCCAATGCTGTAATGGGCACTTTTTAGCCTGTAGTTCTTTCGATAAGTAGACACGAATAGTTGATTGTGAGCAATTTACCAAGGTTGCTGGCTAATGAGGCGTCAATATCGCGAATTTTTATTTATACGGGCATCATCTGACGAAGTTATAAACTGACGTGGAGCGCGACCTCCGTACAAATCCAAAAATAGGGGAGATTTAAGAAGCCTCGAGCTTTTGTTTTTAGTAAATACAGACTTCGACCGGCTGTTTCATTTATATTATAGCTAATGAACGCTTAATTGTCATTAGGTTACTTACATTCGAAAATACTTTTATTGTGCTAATCACACGCTATTGTCTTACTGACAATATTAGTGTGAGTTTCAATAAACATTGAATAGACATGGTTCGGCTCTGTTATAAATTATCGAAGTATTTACATATGAGTGTATTGATTTGTGCGCTTATGAACATAGCTAACTTGTCTGAATTGCTAATTGTAATACAACGGCTTAACTTATTTGTAAATAATAAAAAGTTAAAAAATGTATTTCAAATGTTTAAGGAAAACCAGACAAAGCTAGCGAATAACGTCTTGTAAAAGAAATTTGACGTCCGGCTGATCGTATAAAGGTTAAATGTTAAGGAAATAAATAATAAGGAAAAAAGAGACGGTATCGATAATTGCGTAGTGTTGACATTCATATGTTGGCTAAAATGATTGCTTTGCGGTTGCGCGATCGAGTCGCGTTTGGCGTCTGCGCAGCGAGCAGCTCTGCAAGTGGGTCAAGGCACGCGCGCGCGCCGACGAGTTTCCTACTCCACCACCACGACCCATGTTTGAGGAAGCCCCTTATTATCACACTTAAAATGATTGTTCAATCCACGCTGTCCTGAAAGTGCCCTTGTGTTTGAGCCTCATATCAAAGTCACAACCTAATGGAAAGGATTTTTTTCAACCTATTGGTTGCCTACTAGTAAGGATTTTTACGGAATTAAATCATCGTTATGAAAATTGCACAATTCGAAACGTCTGCATTACGTAATTTATGAGAACGAGAAGAGTTACGTCATTAAAGTCTAAGAGAGAGGTAAGCCAGGTATAAAAATTGCTGTAATAATAATCTATTGTAAAGTAGGTTGGTGCCTCATTCTGCAGAAGTGGATTGTTATCAATTGTTTTGGGTCAAGGATGTTTTATTGATAACCGACAATCTTGTAGAACCTTTACATTCGTTTTAAAATTAGCTTTATATTCAATACCCGATTATGCGATCTAAAATTTGATCAACGGATTTTACGCCGGGATAAATATGATCATTAGTATCTTAATATTAATCTGCATGTAACTAAAACCTACGTCGCTTAGTAAATATAACAAAAATGACGATGATGACTACTTTGAAGAATCATTTTCGACAGAAATAGAATTATTAAATAGAAGCTGTCCTGAAATATTGAGGCAAAGTACAGGAGCAGAAACTGATAAGCTAAAAACTATAATAAGTGAATTAAAGAGTAAATTGGAGGCAACAGAAAGTGAAATAGATATTTTGGTAACAGAAAATCGTAATCTACAAAATACAATTCATGAAAAGGACTTAAAAATTGAGCAATTGATGTGCATTAGCAAATCCCCTTGTTTAAATAGTCCAGCCATAAAAAAAAAATACGTGTTCAAGAAAATGTACAAATAGTACTCCAATAAACATAAGGATGGTCAAAGAAACCAATCTTGAAAGAAAAAAATGTCGGGAAAACCAGCAAGTTTCATCAGTGAAGAAAACCATAACTATAGAAAAAAGCTACAATCAAGAATCACAACAGAACAAGGAAACTCAGAAGAAAAATAAAGTTCTTATATTAGGGGATGAAACAGGGCGAGACTTAGCAAACATTTTGACTAAGCTTTTGGGTCAAAAATTCTCTGTCGTCAGTTTTATTAAACCAAACGCATGTTTATATCAAGTAGTTAACACCTTAAAAGAATATTGTAAAGGTTTCTCTAGTAATGACTTCATAGTTTTGTTAGCTGGTGGGCATGATGTAAATCCTTTAAAGTTTAAAATTAACTTGTATAATTTTTTAGATTCTTTGACAAACACAAATATTTTAATTGGTAACATAAACAAAAACAATTATTTGAATGAGTATAAACTAAATCAATCGTTAAAATTAATAACTTCTTATTTTAAAAACACCAGATCATTTAAAGTTCACAATTTAAAACATTATGGTTTTAATCACAAAAGCTATATAGACAAGCAGATGACATGTAGTGAAATTTTACGAGATATATTGAATATAACGTATGCAAATAATTATAAAACATATACTATGTCAATATTAGGGCCAACAGAAAAAAAGGAATGTATTGATGTGGAAACGCAAACTGAATCGGAATTAAATTTTTTTCGTTAATCAACAATTTTCTTACGAAAATCTAAATATATTGTATCAAAACGTTTGTGGTTTAAATACGAAAAAGGATCATCTTGAGATATATTTTGAAATCGCACAGCCTGAACATGATTACGTATGTATAACTGAACATTTCCTCTGTGATGATGCACTTAAACAACTATTTTTCACTAAATATAATCTAATTACAGCTTACGCTAGGAAAAATATGATCCGCGGTGGTTCATTAGTATTAATTAATAAAAACAGAAGGGCAAAAGTGTTAGATATATGTAAAAAGCTCAATAAAGTTAAAAGTTTCGAGGTGTGTGGTGTAAAGGATGAAAAGTCTAATATCAATATATTCTGCTGTTATCAAAACAATGACAATTTTTCCTGTTTTATTGAAAGTTTAGAGAAACTGTTGCAGTACATTTTCGATAAACCTAGCTTAATCTGCGGTGACTTTAATGTAGATTTATGCAAGGAAAGCAATAATAAGAATATATTTTTAAATTTACTAAAATCGTATAATTTCAGACATCTTGTAAATGACGTAACTTTCATTAGGAACGAAACTCATTCGTGTTTAGACAATGTGCTTACAAATATTATTCCGGAATATGTTAAAGGCTCAAGGATAGATCACAATGGTCTATCTGATGGACACGCGGCTATAATTACCGAATTAAAGACCAAAGTCAGGGACAACCATAGATGGAAAGAAAAAATTAAAGTTGTAAAGAGGAGAAAGTATAATGAAAGAAACAATAATAATTTTAGACAGAAACTGAAAAACACACAATGGAAAAAACTCGGAATAAACAGTTTTCTACAAAAATTTAGACAAATATTTAATGAATGTTTTGAAAAAAAGAGAAAAAAAATTAATCTTAAAAAAAACAATAAACTTAAGTGGGCTACGCCAGGAATAAAAGCTTCTAGTAAAATGAAAAGAGTGTTGTGTACCTTAAACAAAAATCAAAATGACCCTAGTCTATTTGTATACAAAAAAACATACCTGCAAATTTATAAACGGGTCATTAGAAAAGCCAAAACATTATGCGTACAAAAAGAGATAAGAGATAAAGGAACAAACTCCAAAGGCATATGGAATGTGGTTAATAAATATACAAACAAAAAACCTGTCGATTCAGAGAATAACTTGGTATTGAAAGTGAATAATGAAATAATCAATGACACTTCTAAAATCGTCGAAATCTTTAGTAAATCCTTTGAACAGAGCTCTAAAACAATTTTCAGTCCCGCAGAAGCCATCTCTCAGCTTATAAGTAATACAACCCGCATAAACACAAACTTGGTTTTCAATTGCACGGATGAAAGCGAAGTTAGCAAATTGGTGAAAAAAATGAAGTCTAAAAATTCGAGTGGCTACGATGACATCCCAATAACAGTTATCAAGTCTAATGTTGACCTTACAGCAGGACCGCTGGCTCATTTTTTTAATCTTTGTATTGTGTTTTCAGTTTTCCCAGAACAACTAAAAATAGCGAAATTAGTTCCGATTTTTAAAAAAAATTCAAAGACAGACCCAAAAAACTATCGTCCAATTTCTTTACTTCCAGTTATATCAAACATTTTCGAAAAACTCTTAAAAATTAGGTTAGTATCGCATTTAAACCGAAATTCTATTCTAAATAGAAGACAATTTGGATATCTTAAGGGGACAGGGACCAGTGATGCAATAAATGCATTGACTATGGATATAATGGAAGGACTTAACCATCGAAAGAGAGTAGCAGGCCTGTTTCTTGACCTATCTGCAGCTTTCGATTCGGTGGATCATGGACTTTTACTTGATAAATTGGAGCACTATGGCATACGAAATGAAGAACATGTTTTATTGAAATCTTACCTAAGTAATAGAAAACAATACGTAGAGTTAAAGGCTACAAACAAGGATGGTATAGAAACTACATCCAAATCCAAGATGGTTAATATGACAAGGGGAGTACCACAGGGTTCCGTATTAGGACCAGTTTTCTTTCTAATTTTCGTAAATGACCTAATTAATTTTATTAAGAACTCCATAGAAAATGTAAATGTGGTACTCTATGCGGATGATACCAATGCCATAGTTTTAGCTGATGACATAGTATCCCTGAATGAAAGAGTAGATAACACAATCATATTGTTTGACAAATGGTTTCAAATAAATTATTTACAAATAAATTCAGAAAAAACCAAAATAATCTTATTTAGAACTACAGCAAGAAATAAAGAGACATTAAATATAAAATTAAATAATGAAAAAGTGCACACAACTGATAATGTTAAGTTCTTAGGAATACACATTGACAAAGATCTGAACTGGAAGTCTGAAATGTTGGCTATTGATAACTCTATAAGCTCCGGATGCTTTGCTCTACGCAGTTTGAGGAACGCTTTGACAATAGACCAATTAAAAGTTGTATATTTCTCGCTTATTGAGTCGAGACTTCGATATAGCATAAGGGTTTGGGGTGGTAGCTTTGACTATAACATTAAACGTGCGTTTATACTACAAAAAAGAGCAATTCGATCTATGTTAAGTATCCCTCCATGGCAATCATGTAAAGATTATTTCAAGAAGCTTGACATACTAACGGTTCCTTCTTTGTATATATTTATATTATTGGTGGATTTGGTAAAGGAACACATGTACGAAACACAGTTGGAGCTAAAAAAGAGACAAGAATCAAGGCGAAAAGATATGCCGCAAAAAATTACACCCACACTAGAAATTGTCAAACATTGCTCCCAGTACCAAGCTGTAAGATTGTATAACAAGTTACCAAATCACCTCAAAACTATAACAAAGGTCGATATTTTTAGTAATCAATTGAAGCATCACTTATTGGAGAAATGTTATTATAGTTTAGAAGAATATTGAGTATTTTTATAATTTTTTTAACAATTGACAATTTAAAATTTTAATATCTTAATTATTTTTGTTTTGTTTATGACATGAATTAAATTGGTTTATTTTTTGGTATATTTTAATGATAGGCATGTGCATGATATGATAATATTTTTTTACAAGCAACTTGTTTTAATTTTATGTTGTCTTGATTATTTATTTTTTAATGTGCTATTTTATTGTAAACTTACTTTCGAACACGATGTAAAAATTGTTTGCGAAATAAATAAATGAAATGAAAATACATTGAAATATAAATATTTAAGATTGCACCACTTTAGAAAAAAAACAACCTTTCATCCATTAAAATTATGATTAAACAGCACTAGACTGGAAGTAAACGAGCACAAATCACCTACGTGAATAGATAACAAATCAATACTAGAGCAGTTTAAGGGGCACGGAATACGACCTAGTTAGATTGTGATATCTAACGGTCAACGCGATACGACTACTTTCCCCTGCAAGACATCCACATGAGAAACTACGATACTATCCATATTACCAGATATGTATATACCGAACTGTAAAGCGGATGGTCCCGGGTTCGATGCAGGGTCGGGCCAATTTCGTAAAAAAATAACCGTGTCTAGGTGTAACTAGGTTCTCCCCTAGTCCATTGTTTACCTTATACACAAGAGCTTACTGCACAAGGGCCACATAATTGGTGTGTTAAGTCTGGGGATTTATTTATTTATTTAAATATGCAAAAACAAATTTTGTATTCAGTGAAAGAGCTGGTGAAAATTAAAAAAGATAATAAAGAATTTATTAGAGTAGCATTAACATTTGATAAGATACTCAATAATAAAGCAATGTTTAGATAGAATGAGCAATGGCACATTTTTAAGAAGATATTGTGTAAGTTTTTGGCACCATGAACAATTTTTCAAATTAGGAATATGAACTTTTTTTTCTGACAAGTAGTTCTTGCGCACAGCTGACACGGCAGTCCATGGTAATGCATATGCGCTTTCTACTACTTTCATATCAGCTTGTTAGTTCCGCATTGTTACCAGCATTCGTTTCCTCTGTTTGAAGTATATTTTGCTGTCTACTTAATATTATTACTGAATATTGTCATGATTTTTTCATGAGCCCAAGATTTATTTTTTTAAATTTACTGACATAAAAAATCAATGTGACATAACTTCACAGTTTAAAAATCTGTCGTAAATAGTAACATTATTTACAGACATACCAGCGGGTTTAGGCTTAAAGTATATTTCCATTGGATAGCATAAGCCTGATGCACACAACTGTTTGTATCACTATCCAAATCCACACATTATGCTAATACCATTCGAAGAATTTTCTTAACGTTATCATGTGTCAATTGCGTAGTTTTGAGAAATTTGATTTCCATATTGAATAACAAATAAAGCATTGACGCGATAAGATAGATGACATAAAATTGACTATAAAAATATCAACTATGTGTGTGAGTTGCGATAAGATAAACAAGTGCCTATGCCCTATTAATGTAACTTCTTAGATTTACGCGATCATTTATACTTAAAATTAAACTCATTAAACGTGTTTTACGCGTTTATTATAGTGAACCCGGTGAAAAATAATATAATCAACGCGTAAAACCCGTTAAAATTAGTTTAACTTCAAATGCCCTATTAATGTTGAATGCGATATCTAGTGAAATGCCTCCTGTTAATTCATTTTCGCATAGACATCTGGAAAGTTTGGTACCGGTGTCCCGGTTGCGGTCGCAAGGTTGGCAGTCGGTACTTTTTTTTATTTGAGGTGTAGTTAGTACAATGTAAAGAGGGGGGGGTGTAGAGGTCAGATGAAGCGACATTGGCCTACTAACCCAGTCAGCGCCGCCGCCGCGTACCTAGCTAGATGCTGCCGCCCGCTCTTTTGCACAATACAATTGCGCGTGATTTTCAATGTGACTGCCCACTTTTACAACTACGACACACGTTTAAAGAAGTGAACGATGATAGTCAATTGACCGTCAAATTACTAATTAACTAGCATTTTGTCACATTTTTCCCTAACGCAAATACCCCGATCAGCGGGTCAATTACCGTAATTTTATGCAGTGCTGCTTAATTGCGTGTACGTGTAAACCTCTAAATCCGTATTACCGTAATGACAGGAAAACCTACACGTTACGTTTAAGCGTTAAAAACTTTGTGAATCCTTTGGTTTTCGTGTCATTACGGTTAACGGATTTAGAGGTTAAGACGTAAACGCAACTAAGCAGCACTGCATAAAATACGGTAATTGACCCGCAGCTTGATCGGTTTCTTGCGCGTGCACATCCCCGAGTTTCACATTGCAGTGTGGCACACCTGCTGCGATGCAGTGAAAGTGTTCTGCTTTTCTCCTCCTTTGAAAACGTGTGTTCTAAATGACGTAAAATTATGACAAAAACCGGTTGAGTGTTTGCAAATCTCCTGCAGTCAGCTATTGACCTACTGACACAGAAATGAGACTCGATCGAATACTCGCTTTGAACGTGAATTGAACACTAGAATATAAATGCACTTTCGCAACAAATTCCTAGAGACACTGAGAACTTTGGCGTTTTGGTAGATATTTTTTTATTTTTTTAATAATGTTATGTTATTTCTCATAATGTATTCTGCCTGCACAAACACAATATCAATTAAGTATACATGTTTGTAGCAATTCTGTATTTTCGGATATTACTAGTAGGTACTTGCGATAAGCTCACTTCATTGTTAAAAAAACAACAGTAGCATTTGTCGCGGAACACATCAAAGTAATGAGATCTTTTCATGAATTTTTACTTTTTACTAATTTATTACGTTGTTTTATCGATTATTGTGATGGGTCTATGAACAACTCAAATTTGTCTCCACAGAATGTGGAAAATATGAACTACAGGAAGTTCTTGCATCGGAATTTGATTATGCGATGGAAGTCAGTCGCCTATAAACAATGATCTATTATTAGACGCGTGCGGCTCTCGTTTGGATTTAGAACCAGAAATCTGGGCCATACCAACGCGCGCGCATCATTTTACAGTTCTATATACTTATAAAGTCGTATTCAAAATAACTGTAATTCTTGGAAAAGCTAACATCTATAACAAATAGAAAATAAATTATACGGGAACGCGGTCAGTAGGCACTATAATTTTCGAGGAAAGCAAATTACTGAAAAAACAAACCACAACTTCTTTAGTTATTTAACATTGATTATGTTTTCTTTTCATAATATAAGCGTGAAAATCATAAAAGTTATTTAAGTTACTTAGTGCAATGTAATATGTCAGAAGATTTTTTTTTAGATTATTTAAAAAAACATGGTTTATTCGTAATTTACTAGGTATATGGTACCTACGGTTATGTTTAACTTGAGAACTCATCTATACTCGCTTAAAATTAATTGCAGTCGTTAAGTAAAATAGACCTTTATACTAGCTTAAGTTAGTGTGTTCGTATAACACTAAATATTCTTACAAATATGTTGATTAGTAGTTGTATTGATCATATACGAGATATGAGAAGTTTTCCCGCGGTAAAAGTACTTTATGTGTTATTCTGATGTATAACCTATATTACTGTAAAGTTTCATCCAAATCCGTCCAGTAGTAAAGAGTAACAAACATCTATACATACTTACAAACTTTTATGTTTATAATATTAGTAGGACATCTCTTCTCCACAAGGAATAACGCATAATATCATAGATTCAAAGGGCGAGGCTGCGCGGACTACGTTAGAGTAGATTAATTTTATGCCTGGAATTTTGCGAAATACCAATCCCGTCAAAAACATCAATGTAAAATAAGAGCCAAGTCCAATGTGATGTTAACAACAAAAGAAGTGAGATCTAAATGGGCGCCAAGATCAATGGTCAGTTAAGAAATAAATTATATCAACATAAAATATTTTAAAACAACTTAATTATAACTTCTTCTAAAAACTTAGGATAATATATTGAAGCTAAAGGTCTAACTTGGCAAGTTTGAATAAACTAACTATTACCTTCAATAATAAACATGGAAGAGCCCTTAGTACGATGGCTAGTTTCTACCAGCAAGTGTCAAAGTTTCGAAAAATAAAATGCACAAAAGTTTTAATGTTATGAGGGGGACAAAAGTGGCATCAAGTGGTTCGGGTAAATATAGTTTGTATGTCTTTATAATAAATTAATAAATAAAATAAAAAAATATATACACGGCGCGCGCTGTCACCTCGTACTTGGCTTGAGACGCTGACGCGTGTCTAGATTTAAACTGACGTAAGCTGGCGGGCGTAAAGCTATTTTTATGAAAGAAGGAAGGAAGGAGCAATGGCATATTTTAATAACCCAGATTTACACACCCAATTCTAATTAAAGTTAATTACTTCTTAAGTTCAAAATCAAAATTATAATAAAAAAATGGGTGTTTTTCATGTTTATTTGTAAAGTTATTTTCTGTTATTAATCTTTCGAAGCGAAGTCTCAGAGTAGTGTCAGGTAGTTTATGAGGTAATTTAACGCTTACATACGGTTATCCAAGCTATAAGGTGTTCTCAAGTTCTCTTTAATCTTTATCTCCAGCCGTCTACAACCAATTTGGTGAAGGCCCCATTTAACTCTCTCCATTTTGTTCTGTTTTGGGTCGTCTTTTGCTCTCATCCGAGATCTTTCGCCTGATCTTTTGTGTCTCCATGGTCTCCATTCTAACATATATATTCGCACCATGAATCCGATTTTGAGGCTATGTCACCTGCCCTTTGCCAATTTAGTGCACTGTGTTTGCTGCCATGTTGTAGTGTTTGTGGTTATGACCTTGGTATTGGCAAGGTATATTTCCGGGCCCACATTCGTACACTAGTACCGTTGTCTGGATATCTTCAGGATCACTAGCGAACAGCTCTTTCCGCCAATCGAAGATTGCTGATTCTGAAAACCTGCTAGGGAAACATCTTTTTCTTCCCCGTCAAGTTCTTTAAGATGTCTTGTACCAGGGTAAACAGATCCGGTGAGATTGTGTCTCCTTGTCTAAATAGTGCTCCAGCTCTCAATAGTGTGCGGAGAAAAAGCTACCCTCAAAAGAGGCTTTCATTTAATCTACGTAAACCGACCAGAGTGGAATTCGGTATTCTGTACTTTTTTCTATAAACTTACATATTAACTCTTAAGGTATGGTCAATTGTATTGGTACCCTGTCTAAACGTAGCCTGTGTTCTTTAGGCTGATAAAAGTCTAGAGAAAAGATTGCCCGTTTGCGACAGCGAGGATTACCACCGCCGATTCCCGTCTTAAGGTATTCTCTCAAGAAGTATACATTTATTTAAGAGGTCCACCAGCCTATCAGTCAGCGTTTTCGTTTTTAAGCATTTCTCAATCCTGTCCTCCTTTGCCATTTTTGTACTTAGAAAAAGCTTTCCAAATCTCATCACTGGCTATGTCCAGTATTTCTGATGCAATGTTCATTATGTAAGAGAAGTTGAAATTGCAAGGTTGGTCTTCCATATGGGAATATGGAGTTTGCTCTTAATCTAACATCAAGAATACTTAAGCTAACTACATGATTAAAGAGTAGGTTGAAATTCTTTTTTGGAAGTATATAGAGTTTAACTACTAGGCAGGTTCTATGTGCGTAAAATCCCACGCTAGCGATTTTACGCATAGAGTATCTAAAGTTTGATTATTGAAGCTTAAAAGACGTTATCATGTGGTGCAAGTGCATCAAATACGTTTTATAAATATTTAAAGTAAAGATGGTGTATGATCTTCGTAGCATTAGCTCAGTAAAAATAATAATAATGGAATATTTTATTACCCTACAGTAACTTAAGTAGTATACAGGTTTAAAGTAGTTTTTGGCACTTTATTGTCTAACATTAATATTAAAACATCACTAGACCGGTTCCAGCAGCGTTTTTTACATTCTGAATCAAAACTGTTCGCAAAAACTCTGCGAAGTAGGTAAATAAGCAAAAGTTTTTATAAGTCTACCTTGTTTTGTTTCGCGCGGCCGTTCAGGTCTTTGACCCCACAGCTGGTGGTTATCCGTCTGTACAACATAATACCAGTATAATGTAAATTTTTAGTTATAGGTAGATAATTATTATACTTCAGTGCGTAAATTATTTGTCGGGAAACACCAGTTCAAAATAAAAAAAAGAAAGAAAAGAAAATAGGTTCATCCTAATAAACAATCGAATTGAAAATTGACCTGTAACGTTGGCGCGGACGAGCTATTAAATCAAACATTGAAAACGTAAAAACTAACAGTTTGTTTTGTTACATATTATAACCTATACTGAGATGTTTTTATTCATTCAATTTACAAGTCACATACGGTTCATTTCGCTTAGCAACGGACGTCAAATCTAGGTCAATGTCCTTTGCGATGCATTTTGTTTTGCTCTACTTTTATTGTTAAAGTTTAAATTAACTGTATTGTAGTAGAGTCAGATATTGGATACAGCTTAAAAATGTTAATGTTACCTTATAAAGAGTCGAACTTAATTAGTTAAAGTAGATACATTTTATTAAGTTTTAATTCTCTGTTTGTCTGCCTGTTTCTTGTTGAGATAGATACGTTCGAAAAAGCTAAAATATACCTATAATAGAGATTAATTTTCATTACAGAATGTGTATTCTCTGAAGCCGAAGAGATGAGAGGCGTCAGAAGATGCAGCTCCCATCAAGGCGGATAGTCTCGTGAATAAAACAGGTAACTATTTGAATTAAATTATCTACATTAACTTCTATGACAGGTACCAAATCATTCGTAGGAAAGTAGAAGAAATCAACAGATGTTGTAATATAATATTGAATTAAAAAAGTCTTAACCCTTTGGATTAACGAGTTAGGTCTGTCCAGTTGATCCAAATCTATCGAAAATATAGGTTGTATAGGTTAAGACAACAAGGTTAGTTAATGTCTTACGAATCATAACATCAGCATAGCGAACTATGTTTGTTTGAGAACGTGCCAAAATTTCTGTAACAGTTGCCCTATTTGACTGATTTAACTATATAGGTAAATTAACTACCACTTTGAAAAGACACATCATAAAAGAAAATCTAGGTTCAATAAACTCGGGTGTTATAAGCGAGGTTTTCATTAAATTGGGGTATTTTGAGGCAGTAAAAATGTATGTATTTGTTTTTATGTTATGTATACCGAAATATAATATTTATAATCTTATTGTTGATTATTGGATTTCCAAAACTGTGTAAAATATCAACATTCATCTAGAATATCGTGATTTTTTTGCAGGATAGAATATAGATATACAACTACGTAATGATAATACACAAATATTTGTAAACAACACGCATATTATACTTGTCGGATAGTTAAGTCGTGGCTTATTACGTAATGTCTTACGTAGAGAACCATTGCAAACTACGCAAAAGCAATGATGTGATTAACTTTGCTGCCGTTTTGTTTATTACGATTACGTCAAAATTCCTTTCGAAATGCAAGCGAAACATTCTACACGTTTATTTAGAGAAATGGTATGAAAGTGATTGTTTTGGTAGTAAATTCCGTCTGCCCAGGTTTGTTTGAATAATGGATGGCGCGAGTGAGTAGAGGGATCGCACCAGGGGTGTCTGGCGGTGCAATCGATTGAGGTCGCCTCCGTCGCCACGGAAACTCTCCCGCATGAAACCCGCTACATGCAATGTTTCAATTACCTGTTGTGCACAGATTACCTATCTAGACTTTTAAGTAGGAATGTGTAATATTTCGTTATATAGTCTTTGTAGTAATAGCTTACTATCGCAATAAACAGTTAAGCTTTATTTCACTAATGATATGTTGTCGAAGCTTATAATATGTGTTTAAAAAACGGGAAGTAATTGTTATAACATAACATTTAATTTGCGAATTATAACATGGCATACCTACATACATTTATGAAGTCCCATAAATCGGTTTCGCGGAAGCAGAGTCATTGTACCAGCATGTGCACAATCTACAAGGAATTTTTTCATATGACTGCTGACGAACGCGAATAAAAATAGCAATTAGCTACCTCGACTCGACATGCGTGTGAGTGAGGGCAAAGTACTCTCAAGGGCAACTGCAGGATAACGACCCACCTTACCTTTTTCTTTTTCGGCTTCATTGAATAGCCTTGGATACAATTTAATCGAACCAACAATACAATTACTACGTTATCGTTTCAGGTCGACCACCTAGGATCGTCGTAGTATGGACATCAATAATGTACTGGAAGGGACACGCCAGTACTTTATGGGGGTGCCGAAGCCAGCCCAAGCTGAGGAAAGCGGACAACCCGTATGGCCAGCAAGCGCGGCTCCACCTGAGGAAGGAGCACCTGCTCAATCAGGTGCGCCGACGCCTAGCTCCCGGCCGCCATCCGCCGCCGCAGCTCCTGCCGCCCCACCTCGGCCACCCTCTGAGCCACTCGAGCCCGAACCACACATTATACACAAAGCGACTGTAATGCGTGAGGCGGCCGAGAAACGCAGGGAGCTCAAGGAGCCTGAAGACGCCGAGGATGCCAGCTCAGCGTTGTCACCACCATCTCACATCATACATAAGCCGGCACCGCGACCTTTAATGTCGCCTGCTCCCGCTCCGGCCGCGCCTAGTCCGTCCCCCGCGCGCCCCCCTTCTGCTGCGCCTATTCAGATCACATCCGAAGTGCCAGCACTACCACCGCAACACTATCGCCTATCTGTCCCAAGTGTTCAGAACACAGTTCCCCGGCCGCAAGAAAACTTCGCTGCCGGACGGCCACCAGATCTATACTCAGTTTCTCGACCGCCAGAATACTACAATCGTTATCCTTATGAACCGATAGAGGCTGGAAGAAGGTCTCAAGGTGCCTCCGTTGGACCATCGCAGCTGCAGGCTCAAACACGCCAAAGCCCTCAGACATACGCACGTATGACAAATGCATTACCCCAACACAGTTCATCGAGATTACGTGATATGGCTGCTCCTAGTCCTCCAGCACAGCAGCGATATTTTATACCAACACCTCCGATTGCGCCACCAACAAATGACAGAGTTCCACCAATTCATCATCCACAACTGGTTTCGCCGATTCAACGGCCCATGCCTGTCGAAGGTCGGTCGGCTTCTTTGTATACATCACAACCGCAGAGACGCGAAGCAATGGCGTTTGCCCCACCTGGTTCTCAATATGAGCGACTGTCTGTTGTTCCTCCTAGAAAATATGACCCTCAACAGGCATATTCGGGTTATAGACAATCAACAACCACAAACTCTCATCCAGCCCGTGTAGAACAACAGCGCGTAGAATCCCATCAGCAAATTCAGTACAAACGTCCAACGATAGAACCTGTAAGCTCTCAATATACCTCTAGACCAGCTGATCGCCCAGTTGTGCCTCAACAATATCCCTCAGAAGTTTCCCGGTTCCCACAAAGAGTGGAATATAGTTCAACGAGAACTGCAGATGTACGAAGTGGTTACCAGTACCCAACAGCGTCCACATCGACATCTGCTTTATCTGCCGGAATTCCTCAAAGGCCAGTTCCTGTTCCTCAAAATAATTACGAGTACCCAAACTCCAATATCGTTCCTAATTCCGTTCGACCTACAGTCAAAACCGGATGTTCAAATCAGCAAACCCGTATGACTGTATCAGTTACATCAATAATGAATGAAATGAATCAAACAAAACAGAAGCGAGAGTCTCCTTTAGATTTATCTGTAAAAACCGTAAAAAATTCAGCAGATTCTTCTACTACTCAAGATGACGCGATTGATTCAATGACAAATGATAACAAAACAATGCTACAACCTCGATCTTCATCTAGTTCTAGATACATTCCGCAACCTGGGCTGGCATACTCAGGATCTCATAAGGTAGACTTCGCGCCAGATTTTAAGCAATATCGTGAACGCAACAATGCACCAAGTTATCCTACACAACCACAAACGAATCAATCTTCGTCTAGGTACAATGGTTCTTATAGTACTCGGCGTCAAGGTACGGAACCATATCACGAATCTCGACCTCAACACACAGAAAGATTTAAATCAAGTCCACAGATACCTAGACCCGATAATGTCCCTCGAATAGATCTCACGAAACCTGATGAGAGAATACCAAATAATAGGATTCGAGATGACCGGCACTTGATCATAGAAGAAAGAAAACGAATGGGAGGGCCTGTGGTCAGCAATATACCTGAAAAAATGGTCAGGTACGAAACTTGGCCAGCTGATAGTCGAACAGACAGGTTGAGTCAATCAGCACGGGAACAGGACGAGTTGATGAGACGTCCTGTCTATAGCTACAGGGTTTTAAATGAACAAAAAAGACCCGTTCCTCCTGCTGTCTATGGTGAGCATTACCCTCACCCTAATTCCAGATATCCAGGAATGCTGTATCCGCCAGAATTGACTGCAAGAGGGGAGTCTCGTGATTATCACACTAACTACCATGAAAGAATATCATCTAGCAGTAGTCGTCATGTTATACAAAAAACTCCGACCCAAAGAGATTTGCATCATCATAACGTAGATCATCACAACGGTGTGCCTGCTGATAAAAGAGTTTTGAGTATTCTAAGAAATAGTTTGGAAACTAAACAAACTGGTCTAGTTGAACCAACGAAGCCAATAAAACAAATTCCTGAATTGATTGTAATCGATGATGCTGATGATTCCGAAATAATTGAAATTACAGACTTAACGAGAGATAATGATTTAGAGACTTTTCAGTCCCAATCAAGTGCGCAAAAAGCTTCTCGTAATTTACAAAATCTCGACCATCACATAAGAATGCCAAAAGCAATCGATTCAATTGCCCGCGAAAATGATAATACAAAATTAGGGAATGTGGAAACTAAAAGCAAGTCGCCCGAGAATGACGTTGCTTCAAGAATAAGGACAAAAGCGGAGTTAAAAGTAATGCCACCTTCTCAAGATCAAGGTGTTTTAACAGAAAATAAACAAATAAATGATACTGGAAATAATCAAATAAAAATTGTTCCAAAATCACAAAAACAACATCTATTTAACCAGATAAGGCAAGATAATCTAAGATTGGAATCCGTGATAAAGAGCGAAAATTCGCTAGATGGTATAATAACAGAAGTAAAATCTGAGCCCATGAATATTGAAGAAATTGAACGAGATGCAACGCTTCAATTAAAAACTGAAAATACTTTAGATGAAACTGAAGCTCAACTATTGGATAAGCCCGAAAAATCTGAAGAGGATCTATTCTGGTCCAGCGCATGTGATAGCTTTATGGAACAGCTAAAATCAGGAGCACATAAAAAGAAAAGCCGTAAAAGAATTGATACAATAGAGCAGGAAAGTGACAATACAAGTGCAAGAGCTTCTTTAAAAACACCTTTGATAATTGATGAAATTGATCAAACCTCACCTTCAATTTTATGCATTAAGCAAGAACCCATAGACGAAGATGAAGTAAGCAAAAGTGAACTGAGTAGTCATGAAATATTTGAATGCTCTAAGGAAAATACACCTGAAATTTTACAAGTGGCAACAGAACAAAACAAAACTCTGAATGAAGAGGCGTGTATTGAGATGCAAAATGATCCAGCATTGCAAACAACAATTGCAGAAAAAGTTGCTAATAGTAAAGTAAAAAATGAGACAGAAAATAATAGTAAAGGGAAGTCATCCGAACATAATTTTATCAAAAACAAACAAGGACGTGATAAAGACCGAAAAAAGAAATTAAAAGACAAGGAAACTGTTAAAATAGGCAAAAATAAAATTAGTAGTAGTGAAAATAATACGAATAAGAACAATATGCAAACCAAAACGAAAACTAAATTAGAAAAACACACGATTTCTACTTTAAATAAAAAAGAAAAGAAAGAAAAAGAAATTAAAAAGATAATTAAAGAAGAAACGGAATCAACGGATGACGATGAACCTTTAATTAAAAGTAAGTTATTAAAAGATAAAGAGAAGAACGATCGGCTTAAGTTTCAATTATTAAAAGATTTATCTGAAAAATCTGCATATGTTAAATTAGAATGCTTTGAAGTTGATATGAATAAAAATACTAGAATATCAATAGACTCATCAACAAAGGATAAAGAAGATAAACCAGCTAAAGGAAAATCAAGACAATCTTCCAGATTTAAGAAGAAATCTATAAATTCGTTAATTGAAAACTTAAAAACTGAAAAACAAAGCAATAATTCATCCAGTTCAGATAGCGATGATGACATGAGCGTAGCCAGTCGTCTTCGGATGAGGAAACACATCAAACCTGAAGATAACAAATCGAGTTCTACAAGTAAAACTCTCACAAAATCATCACATATGAAGAAACTGGACGTTAATAACGCTAGTACTAGTTCCACTCCTGCTCAAAAACTTGGGTTTGGCGATGGTTCTTACTTTCATCCTGGGTGGGAAGAAGAATTGTACAAATATAAACGTTCGTTGCGCATGCCTCCACGCCTGATTGCAATACCACGAGGTCGCTCTGGCGGGCCCGCGATTCGAGGACCAGGTGGAGCTTTTTTCAATAGAGGTTCGACTTCACTACCCGACTTAGATCCCGCACCTTTGTCACCGGCTCCATCATCAGCACCGTCTGCAGCTACTGACGATTTGTACTCTCGAAGGCAAGAAAAGTTAAATCTTGATAGCGATGCTGAATCCAACTCTAGTTACTCTACACCATATAAACTACACTATGACTCTGAAGCTTCAACATCTACAGTTTTGTCCACTTCAAAATTCAAAAGAAAGAATAACTCTATTGTTGATGTCCTTATTCAAAAGTATGGGCAAAGAGATGAGACACTAAAAAAGAAAAATAAAGACAAGGACGATAATTGTTCTAAAGTAATGCCAAAAGCAGCAGCAGATTTAGCTTTGTCTACCATAAAAAGTGGTTCCAGCAATAAAGAAAACTCAAACAAAAAAGAACAGGCATCGGATGACATTTTTCATTTAGGCGAAATTAAAGTAGAGTCTACATCTGAAAAGAAGAAGAACACTACTAAGAATGCGATAACGAGTTTTAAAACTAGGACAGAAAACAAAACGCCTAAACACAAAGCAACTTTAAAAGCTGTGTTTGGCGATGAGAGACCTGCATCAGCACCTCCTGTGTCATGTAGAGATGATGACTCACATGAAACTGAAGAGGAACCTCTTGCTAAAATAAAGAAAGACGCTGAAACCAAAACAAAATTTAAATCAAGAAAACTTAGTAAAGATGGTTTAAAGCGAAAACTAAGTGCAACCAGAGACGGTTTGAGAAGTAGTAACTTAAAAAGGAATGATGCTAAGGGCAGAATGCTTCGGTTAAAGAAAAGAAATAGCATAATGCAGTCTCTTGCTGGCAAAAGAATAAGAGAAATATCAACTCATAAGAACAGGACTGAAAAAAATTCCATCACAAGCGAAAATGATAAAACAGCTAACAAAGATAATAACATTCCTAACACTGCTGAAGGTCATGTAAAGAAACGTTTCAAACGTTTATTTGGGCGGAAAAAATTCAGCTCTGGGTTCGATTACATTAGGAAAAAAAAGAAAATAATTCGCAAAGATAATATCAATAACAAAATCATCAGACGCTTTGCTCCTAAGCCTAGTCCTGAATCCGTTCAAGATATTTCAAAAGAAGTTAAGGGCTGGTTTATTAATAAAAGTGTAGGTGAGACTCACCTACACAGAGCAGCTCGACTTGGATACATTGTAAGTACATGCGACTATCTTTTTGCGTTTTCTGTTTATTACGAACAAATAATCTAAAATAAAAACTTTGAATGTTTGGTTACAGGATTGCGTTGCGTATTGCCTAGAAAAGATGGAAGCAGATCCTTCAGCGAAAGATAATGCTGGCTTTACACCATTGCACGTAGCATCAGCCTGTGGCCATGTAAGGATTGCGAGGATACTGCTGCAGTATGGAGCTAACGTGTCCGCTGCTGCGCAAGGTGGAATAAGGTAAGACTTAGCACGACCTATCTAACTAATCTAACAGTAAAAAAAATAAGAAACAGAAAATTTAATCTAATCTATTGTATTCTATTGAAAAAAAAACAGTCCTAAATTATTAGCGAATCCTTATGAAATATTAATCTTTCAGACCTCTCCATGAGGCTAGTGAAAACTGCCATGTGGAAGTTATCCGGCTGTTACTGGCGTACGGTGCCGATCCAATTCTTGGCACCTACGCAGGTCAAACACCTGAGGAGCTGGCCGAGGGTGTAGCAGCTACTTTTATCCGCCTGTATATTGCCGACGTGCAAGGAAAATCTGTCGAGCCGTGGCGATTTCCACCTCCAACAAAGATCATAGGTAAGAAATAAAACCTTAAGAATTGATCACCCAATTTAAACGACCTTAAAAATTGGTATACGCTGATCCCATAATAATACGTCAAGGATTGAACCACTTTAGATAAAAAGCGCAAATTGCAATATTCGTAAGAGCTATAACTTTCCTTACAGATCAAGAAGAACAAGGCTGTGACCCACTCGCTTCGCCACCGCCCGCGTCTCCGCCGCCATTACCAGACGCTACCATAGAGATCCAGTGCACGGAGGCTCCACTGCCACCCTTCTATACCCTAAGGACCATACCCGGACAGACATCTGATGGGCTGTGGTGCCTTTTACAAGACATCACCAATATTTTGCAGGTAGTATAACTAGTGTCTATTATTATTGTTAAATTGAAGGTTGTTTCTGATTTCAAGAAACGATTTCTGGTCATTTTTTTGTCGCTGTAATCGAAACGCCAAACAAAGAGCGGGTTAACTACCAGACTCAATAAATATCCAATTCTATCTTCCATAATACTTTTGCCACATCCCTGAGATGATATTGAATAAAGGTTTTAGTTTTATCGAATCTAAAACCATTTATGGACTAACCATACATTACAATTCGTTTTTGATTCCAGATAAAATCCAAAGACAGTTTGCTCAAGCAGATCCATTGCGGGTCCGGCTCGCCCAAGGAGTTGTTCCGCGAGATTAGAACGCAGGAGTTCCTCGAGCGGGCGCAGTGCCACCAGCTGCTGTGCGCCGGAGAGAAAGTCAACGTGCGCGCCTCCAAGGTCGCTCTCGTCCGCGTCACCGACAAACTCAGACAACTGCTCAAGATAGAGACCGTCCTTGTTAGCTGACATTAAATTAACGAAACATTAGAATACGTACCCGCTTTCGATAGAACTTTAAGAATGATGGATTTAATCAGAAATGGCTGTGCGATCTTAAAAGGTGCTTGACAAGAATTGGTCTTGTGGACTGACGAAAACATTCATCTTGAGACTCATTTACAAAAAATGTTCACGGAGAACGTTTTAGAAAACTCTCGACTGAAAACTTATCAACTTTAAATAGAACACAACTATTTATTTATCTCGTAGAACAAAATGTTATTTTTGTGAGACTGTATAATTTTAGGCAGCCAATAAATTATAAAATCAAACAAAGATCACTCGAATAATTTAAGCAATGTATTATAATTTGTATTATTCGACCTTCCAGAACAAAATGTAAATAATGTAAATAGATAAATAAAAATAAAGCTCTGTATATCAATGTTGCTTTAAATGTAGGAAATATATTCATGGGTGCTATTTTCCGTTGGTGTATGGTTATAATAATAATAGAGTTTTAAGTTAAATAATAAAAATCAATATAGTTACCATAAATGTAATGAAAATATAAATATATACAAAGTAATGTTTTAGCATAATCATGAATGTTGAGTGTGCAATAGAATAATTAATTGTTCTAAAAAAGGAAAATGTGTCCGGCACAGGGTTGATCAAGCCTTTGAAAATTGTAAATATTTTATTTAAATTGGGGTTGGAACAATCAAGTTACAGTAGCTACATAATGATTATTTATTGCAACAGTTTTACAATTCAACTCAATATCTACATCACTTTTATATTCTACAATTTACAAACAAACCTATTTTGAGATTACGTTGCTAGTGATTTTTTTAACATTTTTATTGTTACTTTGCTAAATTTAGTACGTATCTTCTCTTTTATAAATAATTGATGAAAAAATTACCTGTTCGATTAGATATTTATTTATAATTGAACTAAAATAGTTGCTTTTCTTAAAAACATATCTCACAATACTGTAAATAGTGTATAAATGATCGTATAAGTATATTAAATTATTGATGTGTGTTGAATATATAGCCAATATGTACCATGTAGTAAGATATACAATCTCATGCATATGATCGTTGTCTATACCTATAGCATATAATATTGAGGAACATAGTTAATCAGTGTGAATAGTAGACTCGTAATAATGACTTCAACCAATGTTCCGCCCTATTCGTATATGATGAAATAATCGAAGAAGTACACGAAAAATCTGTGATGCAATATTGTTAGGAAGTTAAACTTGTGTGCGGACAATTATAGACAAATGGCCACCTATTGGTAAAACGCATCAAATAAGTCGTGACCCGAATTTTTGGTGTTGTTGAAACCACCAAGCAATTATTACCATACATGTGTAGGATGTTTTAAATTTACCGAATAAAAATAGGTTGGTACTCTAGATAGGTGTAATTTGGCAGAACCTTATTTAAGTAATAATATAATGAAACTTAATTATTTCTTGTTGATAACATGAAGAAAAATAAAAATCTGAACAATAATCAACATGTTGTTTCATATTTATCGTCATATTTCTACATAATCGATGATTACCCCAACCAAGAACCACCGAATCAACAACCGGTGCCAAATGAACAACAGAAAAATAACATACATACGTATAAAACAAAGTCGTTTTCTATGTCCCTATGTATGCTTAAATCTTTAAAACTACGCAACGGATTTTGATGCGGAAGTTTTAATAGATATCGAGACTCAAGAGGAAGGTTTACCTACTTACATGTAGGTACAGGGAAAGGAGTTTTTAGAAAGCTAGTTACTTATAGGTAGGTATAGCGGCACCAGAAATACATTATGTATCTGAAAATTTAAACTCTCTTGCTGTTACGGTACTGATTTATAATATTCAGCCTCCTGGGCTATTTTGTAGGTAGGTAAGCCAATAGAAATCGGATGTAATTTTTTTAGATGATTCCAGAAAAATATAATGGATAAAGATTATCACGTTTTTGGGCTTAATAGATAGATAATCAATGTCGCCATGTATGCTGATACATACTTCGTAATTTTTAAAATTTAAATTTCGTTTTTAATGCTATCAACAATCTAAAAAATGGACAGACAGACAGACGTTCAGCGGAGTTTTAGTAAAGTCTATTCCTACATAAAACTAAAGTAAAAAAAACAGACAAATCAAGATACCGTCAGCCCGTCCTATTGTCCCGGAAAATAATTTTCCGGTATTAATTAGGTAATTATTACCTATGCGAAAAAATTACGAAATAGATGGCGGTGAATTAGAAAATCGTTTTTTACTATACTCTATGTAAAAATCAAATATGTCAGTTTACCCGTGACCACGGCAATTGTAAAAATGTCGAACTGCCGGAAAATCATAAAATAAATAAATAAACGCATAACATTTCGTTAAAATGAGTTTATTTTCAAGTAATAATGAACGCATAAGTCTAAGAAGTTACAGTGTACCTAGTTATATTCCTGGGATCCTTTTCGCCGAAATTTGTTTAGTCGATTATCACTTACCAACTAGCGGCTCGCAGAATTTTATTTGCCTAATGATCTGTGTAAATGAGAGCTGCCGCCTTCAATCCATTTATTGTTTTGACCCCCATGCTTTCACTTCAGAGGAACATTAAAAAGCGGCCACGGTTGCGGTCGTTTTGGACCTTTAGTAGAACGCACCCATAATCGTTAAATGGTTGAAAATAGGAACCTACTCCTACTGTGCTTTGTGCAGCAATGTCAATTTTATTTGCCTTATCGAAATTGCAGGGTTTTGTTGTTTTATTTAAAGTTATAAAACGAATTTACCAGAAAAATACAGAAAAAGCTTAAAAATCAAAGTTTCTTTTTTTAATCTCTAACCCTATCTCTATACTTATAATAAATCTGAAGAGAGAAGTTAATTCTGTACATGAAATATATTTCCAAAATAACTATCAGGGGTTGATAAGGGATCGATACTGATGCCAAAAATGCAATTAGTAAAATGTTTGTCTGAGCCGGACGGAGTCGCGGGCGGCCACTAGTTTAATATAAAAATGAATTCATTTCTGCAAGACATGTTTGCGCGCTTACTAACGTTTTCCGAGTATTCTATTATCGAACCGCAGGACTAGCATCTGTGACAGCTGTCAAAAAACGCTCTGACGTGGTGTGACGACGACTACCGACTATTAAAAACAGGGAAAAGAAGGAGCTCAAATAACCAAATACCATCATATTTCTACACTTTGTTACAAATATTAAACACAAAGATGCTGGATAGTTTATTTGACGATGTGAAGCGCATGAACAAGCGGCAGGTAAAAGCTCTTTTCGTTTAATATGTGATTGATTGACGTGTATTTTTGTGCCGGTTGTTCCTGAGTTTAATATTTTATATTTCAGTTCATCTACCAAGTTTTGAGCTTTGGTATGATAGTATCCTCGGCTCTTATGATATGGAAAGGTTTGATGGTTGTGACTGGAAGCGAGAGTCCTATTGTTGTGGTACTTTCTGGCAGTATGGAGCCAGCCTTCCACAGGGGCGATTTGCTGTTTTTGACTAACTATCCGGAGGAACCTGTACGCGTTGGAGAGATTGTTGTATTCAAAGTAGAAGGAAGAGATATTCCTATAGTTCATAGGGTCCTCAAGCTTCATGAAAAGTAAGTTATATATTCTACAAATACACTGAGAACTGGTTACAATAAATATAAGTTAGTCATAGTTGTTTTGCATAGTTGCCCACTTTGTAATTTTTATTAAGTGTTGTGGCTAAGTCTTTGTAAAATTTTATTTTGCAATAAAATAATATTGCTACTATAAATTAGGATATACACTATCCTATCTTTTAAGTTGGATCAAACTGCACACAGTACAAAAATTTGTATTAGATCTGTTAAGTAGTTTAGGCAGTCCATAGCGGTCAAACACTAAAATATTAAGATTTAACCATTGTTATAAATGATGTTTCAGGAGCAATGGAACAGTAAAATTCTTAACTAAAGGGGACAACAATAGTGTGGATGATCGAGGCTTGTATGCACAAGGACAGTTATGGCTCACAAAGAAAGATGTGGTTGGCCGAGCAAGAGGTTTTCTGCCGTACGTCGGAATGGTCACAATTTATATGAATGAATATCCTAAGTTTAAGGTACAGTTTTGAGTTATTATGTAAAAAATAATTATAATTTGGGGTTACTCTATGCTTTTGAAAAGCCTTTAGATATCTTTCTTAGCCTTTAGATACTACTAAGCATAAGTAAAATGTCTACTACGGTAATTGTGATTGCTAAAATGCCCAGCATTACATTACACTTTGCTTGGCACATATGCCAAGTCTTCAAGTCAAACCGAACTTCTTCTACTAGATATGTTGACATATTTTATGACCTCTGTTATCAATCTAATTAATATTTTTTTACTTTTCAGTTTGCAGTGTTAGCTTGCCTGGCTATTTACGTACTTATACATCGAGAGTGATGTGGATTGGATGCATGTTGATTTGTGAGAGTGCTGACAGAAAGCAAAAAAGCATTTTGTGAAAACTATTTAATTGAATAAATGATGGTTCTCTCTAGTTTTAATTGTGCTTCTTATTAATTAATTTTTACTTAACTTTTTCTAGGTTAAGTATGATATGATGTAAACTAGATGGCGCTATGCGTAGGCAATTCGTACATTTGTTAAGTAAATTTTTTTTATTTAAAAAAAAGCTTTTTTTAAATTTTTGATAACGCAAATTCGGAATATGAAGGCACAAATTTACTTTTTGTGCGTAAAACATGTTCATTAAAGGTCAAAATTAAACAAGTTTAAGTATCCTAAGCAAGTATGTGTATGCTATTATTATTAGGTTTGTTATTTAGTCTACATTTTAAGCCGGTTTTGCTGAATATCAGCTATACCAACACAAAAAAGCCCCTAGCATCACCAAAATAACTCCTATTTCTATTTATTAACCAATCATCAGAGCAGAAAGGCACTCCAGAAAAGCAATACCGTAGAGAAGCCCATTCCATAACAAAAAAACTTTATACGATTGTTTTATTTTAAAAGTGAATAGAATAGGTATAATAACTAAATATTTTGTAAATATTTTGAGCCTCTAACCAGTAGTCGTTATTAAGATCGAGGAAAAATGCAAATAAATCACGTTTTTTCTGAGGGAGCAATTAAATATTGTATTTACTTCGTTTTAAGTAAGTACTTACCTACTTGTTGTTACGGCGACACAGATAAACCTCACTCATATGGTGTCCTGGTCATGATGGTATTCCAACTAGTATACTGAAAATGTTTAGTGACAAGCTGGTTCCGGTCTTGACATACATCTTTAATTTATGTTTTTCTAAAGGAATATTTCCTAATTCACTAAAAAAGTCTGTAACGATTCCTATACATAAGGGAGGGGATGGAGATTGTATCAATAACTACCGACCAATATCTATCCTACCGTCTTTATCCAAAATATTAGAGAAATTACTAAACAAAAGAAATTTTTTAGAATCCAATAAGCTATTAGCAATAAATCAATATGGTTTTAGAAACGAAAAATCAACATCAGATGCTGTACATGACTTGACTGATGCAATAATCAGATCGCTGGACTCCGGACGAAAGTGTGTCGGGATATTCCTTGATCTAGCTAAAGCGTTTGATACAGTCTTCATTCCACTTCTGATTACCAAATTAGAGAGTTTGGGTATTCGGGGGCTACCACTTGAAGTTTTCAAGGATTATTTAAGGAACAGTACTCAAAGGGTCCGAATAGGTGATTTCATCAGCAATGAGTTACCCATTTCTTACGGTGTGCCACAGGGTTCGATTCTTGGTCCAACTTTAATTTTAACCTACATCAACGATTTATGCAAACTTGATCTGCTAAATGGCAAAATATTTACTTTCGCTGACGATACTGTCCTCTTATTTACTGGTAGTGACTGGAGTAAAGCATTTGAGAATGCTCAAAATGGTTTTGATGTTGTCTGTAAATGGTTAAAAGAAAACCTACTGACTTTAAACACCAACAAAACCTGTTATTTGACTTTTGGCCACAGAACGTCCAGCCTTCCGGCATGTAATCATTTTAAAATTTGTGCTCACACTCATACCTGCGAAAATGCTAAAAACTGTTCCTGCTCAGCTATAGTGAATACAAATGTTGTAAAATACTTGGGAGTTTGGCTGGATAACTTGTTATCTTTCAAGATACACATAAGCAAGGTAACAGAGCGAATTCGAAAGACAATTTTATATTCCGTTCAATAGGTATCACCATTGTCGTTATTCACCGTTATCGTACGATGTAAATGTCCTCAAATTCCATTCTTTACTTTACTAATACATCGAACACAGTTGCTATGAGGACCGATCTTGTTAAATTTGTAAATTACCCGCAAAATGGTTGTAAATTGTAAATTGTAAAAATTGTGAACAAAGGGAAGTGTCGGCATCTATAATACAGATTTTTTCTAGTTTAGGTGCCGATAGCCTTAAATTAATGAGTATGTTAATCAGATATTATTATAATTTTTGTGTTACTATTTAATTACCCAATTTTTGTATTGTTAAAAATATTTTTTTCTAAACTATTTTAAATTTGTTAGTTTGATTAACGCAAAGGAAATAAATACATTATTATTATTATTATATATATACCGGGTGTCCAGTAAACAATGGATAACCTCTGAAGGGCTGATAGTAGAACTAAAGGCAAGCCTAAAACATAATTGATAAAAAGTATAACCCTTACACTGCTAGAAATATGGCGCTTTAAAAAAAAACTTCATATTTTTTTGACTGTGTTCATATTTTTACTCGTAACGAGGTCAAATCACCTAATACCATCATTATTTCTGTGCTAAAATAATTAGTATTAACCGCATCAGTGAATACCTACCAAATAAAATAGCTAACTAAAGTATTTTTCTCAAAAAATAATGTTAAACTTTTGATTTGTGTAAAATTTCTAAAGAAATATTTTTGATGTGGAACTTTGAACAGCTCTGGTGTAAAAAAATAATATGAAAGCAACAGTGACCAACGATTTCAAAATATTCCTGGTTTAATAACGTTTTTAAAAAGATGTAATATGTCGTTATTGTAATGAAAAAATATTGAACTAATGGTATTAGTGTGTAAAATGGGAGAATTATTTAGTTCTAGCAAAATTAAAAAAATACAATAAAACTAAAGAAATATGATTTTAAACTGATATTAATTGCAAACACATTGGAATAATTGAGAGCAACTGTTCAAATTGTCTGTCCACATCCTGATGCAGGCCCTACATCTACGAATAAAGGATCTTCAAAGAAATCAACTTAACAGGAGAAAGTGATCCAAATTTTCTTCAAAATGACTTACCCAATTTATTGATAGACGTGCCCGAAGAGCTCCGCGACACATATTGGCTTCAAAATGAAGGCTGTCTAGCACACTATGCTGTTGCATTATGTGCATACGAAACCTACCCTAACAGGTAGGTAGGCCGCCTAAACCTTAACGCTTTGGGCTTTTTTACTGGGGGTATTTTAAGGAAGAGTTTTACCGGCAGCAGTAACTTCATTAGAAGATCTACGAGCTCGTGTTCAGGCCGCTGCAATCAATGATCGACGACACGCGCGATTTTTTTGAAGATCCTTTATTCGTAGATGTAGGGCCTGCATCAGGATGTGGACAGACAATTTAAACAGTTGCTCTCAATTATTCCAATGTGTTTGCAATTAATATCAGTTTAAAATCATATTTCTTTAGTTTTATTGTATTTTTTTAATTTTGCTAGAACTAAATAATTCTCCCATTTTACACACTAATACCATTAGTTCAATATTTTTTCATTACAATAACGACATATTACATCTTTTTAAAAACGTTATTAAACCAGGAATATTTTGAAATCGTTGGTCACTGTTGCTTTCATATTATTTTTTTACACCAGAGCTGTTCAAAGTTCCACATCAAAAATATTTCTTTAGAAATTTTACACAAATCAAAAGTTTAACATTATTTTTTGAGAAAAATACTTTAGTTAGCTATTTTATTTGGTAGTTATTCACTGATGCGGTTAATACTAATTATTTTAGCACAGAAATAATGATGGTATTAAGTGATTTGACCTCGTTACGAGTAAAAATATGAACACAGTCAAAAAAATATGAAGTTTTTTTTTAAAGCGCCATATTTCTAGCAGTGTAAGGGTTATACTTTTTATCAATTATGTTTTAGGCTTGCCTTTAGTTCTACTATCAGCCCTTCAGAGGTTATCCATTGTTTACTGGACACCCGGTATATATACCTACATCAACTGTGAAAATTTCATCTGTCCAGTTATCACTGACATATTGGTTGCACGGATAGACTGGTTGGGCATCTTTAATGTAAGAGTTTGTCTGTTAAAAAAAGTAAGTTTCACATTATACCAATATACATACTTATTCTTTGCAAATTAATCTAAATAAAATGAATTTAATCAGTTATACAGGGTTATATCTAATTAGCGCATCACCTCTTGTAGGCAGCTTTTCTACATCAATCCCAACAACATTTAACCAACGAATAATTAAAATTAATACACTTGATGTTCAGATGCCCTCGCCTTGTTGCTTCTATGTATGATTTACTGCCCATTTCTGTACCTCGTCCTATTAACTCAAAGTTCTTGTTATCTTTGTGTGACCCTATATTCATCAAACTTATTTCTAAATTTCTATAAACAAATTCTATTCTTCTGATGTATAACCTATATTACTGTAAAGTTTCAACAAAATCCGTCCAGTCGTTTTTACGTGAAAGAGTAACAAACATCCATACATACTTATAAACTTTCACGTTTAAAATATTCGTAGGATTTTAGGTATAAGTATAGGTACCTATACCCGTAAGTGTTTGCACATGGTGGTCTATTCCTAAATATTTTGGTAAAATTTCATTCTCTACCAACGCAGCCCTCTTAGCTATTTTCTTATGTCTGTAAAGTTTCATGACGCTTATAAAATTAATTTACATATCGAGCTTTGTTTTTCCTATCTATTATTCTGTCAGGTGCTTGGGTTATTTTAAGAGTTTGTATTTTATAGATACTCTTTCTGTTTTAATAAGATAATACATATATTCCAGGTTTGTAAGAATATAAAAGGATATTAATTATTATAAATGAACTTGGTTGGGCCATAATTCATTATATTTCTGAAATCGCCTCAGTAGCGACATCTCTTTAGGTAGGCTGCACTCAACAAGGCTTTCCTAGTTTGCATTGGATATTGGAGGTGCGCCTACGTATGCGTCGCCACTAGATAGATGGCGCTGGTTCAAGGAATGAAGAAACTTCTTCCCCCTCTCTCTTCTCTACTACTTCGCTAAGTCAACGTGCATTGTGCCACGCATTAATTTTAAATTAATATTATTTATTCAAACTGTTCAAAAACCGCATATACGTGTGTGATTGTGATGAAAAGCGAGTGCCGGCCGGCTGAAGACAAACGGACAGTGACATCCTTAGGCAGCAGCACCAGGAAGTACCAGGTACGCGTCACTTTCCTATTTTCCACTTGCAGCTAGGTCAAGCCTTGTTTTGTACTTTTCTCTCATCCACCACCCCCGCATCTCAACCTATATATTCATACAGTCCACTTTTCTTTATTTTCCCCGCAATTTAACATATTTTCCTGGGGTTGTATTACTCGGCCCCATCATTTTATGGTCCTTCGAGCCGGATAAAGATAATATACGTATTGTTTTGGATGCCAGTTCCAAGACTCAAACAGGCTTGTCACTTAATGACACTTTACACGTCGGGCCTAATTTACAGGCCGACTTATTTCTTTTATTATTGGACTTTCGGACTTTTCCTGTCGCCATGACGGCTGACATAAAACAAATGTTTTTACGCATAGGTGTAAATGAGCACCACCGGAAATATCTACGCATTTTATTTCGATTTAATGACAGCGAACCTGTTCGCACTTTTAATTTCAACCGCGTCCCTTTTGGGTTAAAATCTAGCCCTTATTTGGCTATGTGCACTTTGCGTTTCCTGGCAGCTGAACAAGGAAACCACCATCCAGAGGCTTCTAAATTGATAGAAACTCAATTTTATATGGATGACTTCGTATACTCTGCGCCCGACGAACAGACTGCTGTAGAATTGTCGCAGGAATTAATTGATTTGTTCAGTATTGCGTCCTTTGACCTCATCAAATGGGCGAGTAATTCCCCCGCATTGCTGGAGATTCTTCCAGAATCACATCGCGTGCCAGTTAGATTTTCTGACATGCATGATAACAATTTAAAAATTCTCGGTTTGTCTTGGGAGCCTGCAGATGATGTTTTTTCTTTAACTACTATTGCTGTAGAAGACAAGTGCACTAAGCGCACTATTCTTTCATTGGTCGCACGTTTATTTGACGTTCTAGGACTTGTTGCGCCCTTTGTTTTGTACGCGAAAATCCTTATCAAGGAGCTTTGGCTCGCGAAGATAGACTGGGATGAGATTCCTTCAGAATCCATCTTGAGTCGCTTTTCCGCTCTTACGCACGACTTCCCCGCGCTCTCTTCCTTAAAGATTCCACGCCATATCGGTGTATTTAAGGAATGTGTAGCGAATATCGTTGCCTTTTGCGATGCCAGCCTCAGTGGATACGGTTGTTGTGTCTATTTACATATAACCAACAACGAGCAAAATATAACTGAAAGACTTTTATGTGCCAAGTCTAAAGTGTCTCCAGCTAAAATAACGACGCTTGCGCACCTACAACTCGTCGCTGCTTTGTTGCTTTCCAAGCTTGTACGCTCCGTTCAAGACAAACTCTCTGCCCGCATACCAATTGCAGGTATTTACGCGTTCTCGGATTCCACCATAGCGCTTTCATGGATCCATTCCTCGCCTCACAGATGGTCTGTCTTCGTTAGCAATCGAATAGCAAGTATTCATGAAAATCTTCCTTCGTCTTGCTTTCACCATATTGCTGGAAAAGAGAATCCGAGCGACTGTCTCTCGCGTGGTATGCTGCCTTCTCAGCTCATCGCCCACTCATTATGGTGGGACGGTCCATGTTGGCTCAAGCAGCCTACCACCTCGTGGCCCTTAAATTTTATTCCCGACGACTGTGACACTTTACCGGAATTATTAAAATCTAAAACATTTTTATCGGCTTCTAATATTGAACCTTTTATCTTAAATGATTTATTTAACCGCATTAATTCATGGGAAAAGTTGTTGCGCATAACGGTTTACATTCTTAAATTTTTAAAGAAATTATTCGATTTGGTAACCATTCACAATGTTAATATTGCAGAAAATTTTATTATTCGACTTATTCAAAAGATTCATTTTTCAGATGATATTAATTTAATTAAGGTCGGTAAGAGTCCATCCAAGAAATTGCGTCAGTTGTCTCTCTTTATAGACGACAATGATATCGTGCGTATTGGAGGCCGGCTCTCCAATTCAGATCTACCATACGAAGCTAAACATCCAGCACTTTTGCCAAAACACGATCGCGTAGTCGATTTAATTATTGATCACTACCATTCGAAATATTGTCATACAGGCCCTGGATTATTGATGTCCATTATACGCCAGCGGTTTTGGATTTTGGATGCTAGGACAGTTATACGTGCTCGCTGCCGTAAATGTAATACTTGTTTCCGTCTCAAACCTACGCACCCATCACCCAAGATGGCTGACCTTCCAGGCTTTCGAATTCGCGATGCTGAGGCTTTCGTACATACCGGAATCGACTTTGCCGGACCTCTAAGTTATATACCGACGCGTCGTAGGGGTCAACATTCCCAAAAGATTTATATCTGTCTCTTTATTTGTTTAGTCACTAGGGCTATACATATTGAATTAGTATCGGATCTTTCTACTGATTCTTTTATTTCCGCATTTAAAAGATTCATATCTCGCCGTGGACCAGTGTCTGTAATATATTCAGATAATGGTACCAATTTCGTAGGTGCTAAAGCACAACTCAGTGTAATGTATACTTTGCTCCTTAACTCTAACTTTCAGTCAGACATACGCCAGGAACTTCTAAAAGATCATATTGAATGGAAATTAATACCTCCTCGCGCTCCCCACTTCGGTGGTATGTGGGAGTCGAATATAATAAGTATAAAAACTCATATGTTTAGGGTGATAGGTAAACAACTTCTTACCTACGAGGAGTTGCTAACTGTTTTAGTGCAGATTGAAAGCATTTTAAATTCTCGACCGCTCTGTGTTTTATCTGCAGACCCGCATCCGGATGTATTGACACCAGCGCATTTTTTGATGTCTACACCACTCAAGTATTTACCTTCATCTGAATTAACAGATGAACGGTCCCTTACGTTGGCCCCTCGGAATTATTGTAGAAGTTTATTCTGGATCGGATGGTATTGTTAGGGTAGCTTTAGTTAAAACGGCATCGGGTAGCTACAAACGCCCAGTTACAAAGCTATATCCATTGCCTACTCAATAAGTAAATTAAGTAATTTTACTTTCTTCTTAGCATAATCTAGCTGTAGAATCTTAATTTATTAAGTTTATCTTTAATAAACCCGCATTTATTAGTTAACCGCATTAAGCTCTGATACCTAAGTTGTTTCAGGCTCTTTATTCATGTAAATTATTCCCCCGCATTATATTCATACAGTCCACTTTTCTTTATTTTCCCCCAAATTTAACATATTTTCTTGGGGTTGTATTACTCGGCCCCATCAGAACTTTTTGCTAATATTTAAGTATAAAAAAATATGAAAAATATCAACGACTATATTGGAAATTGGGATTTCTTCAAAATAAATATTTATTTCAAACTAACGGCAATGCCTACCTATTGCTAAGGCATTGTCTAAGCAACGACATCGTTAATATATTATTAACAGTCAATTTTGTTTCTATTTCAAACAAAAAATGAACTTCAAATTACCATGTAGGTAGGCAACTAAAGGCAGTCATTACGCTATAAGTGACTGTTATTTGAACTAAAAAAGTTGGTAACAACTTAGATTACTAATTCCGATACGCCTTTTACGATTTTTGACAGTAAATCACTACATATTTTACGTGTTTATTGTATTTTGTTTACCGACCGCTGAAGTCGAGGTATTTGTATGGGCTCAATATAAATAAGCAGTTATGTGAACGTACATATGCATGCATACTTTTTGAACTTTTTCTTCCTGATTATTATAACAAAATCAATTAATAAATGTTTAAGTAAAGGAATTTTCCCAGACTCCCTTAAAAATGCCAAAGTCAGTCCAATTTATAAGTCGGGTAGTAGATCTGATCCAAATAATTATAGACCAGTATCGGTACTTCCTATTATATCCAAAAATTTTGAGCGAATACTTTATAATCACCAAATACATGATCTAACAATATTATACAAATTACTCCATGGTGAAATTGACTTACCTAGCATTCTTTCCCAAATTAACATATACATTACGTATAGAACCCGTCAACCCAAGCTGTTTTCGCTCCGAGTTTACAAAAACAACACTTCATTTTATAATCCCATCGTCAGAATATATCGTCTATATAATGAACTAGCTGCGAGACATCACGAGCTTGTTATTTTCCATCCAAATTTTAACTTATTTAAAAAAATTGTAACAAAGCTAATTCAGGATCAGTAAATATTAAATTGTGAGTAAGCAGTACTTTTGATTTGTAAAACATAGGAGGCGTCCATAAATTACGTGAGGTGTTTAAGGGGGGGAGGGGGTCGAGTCAAATCTCATCTAATCTTACGTTGGAGAGAGGGGGGGTCTCGGCAAATATCACGCAATTTTTTTTTCTGATTGAAACAAAAAAAAAATACTATTTTGGTCTATTTAGTCCAGATTCTACATGCTTAAGATTTAATCTATTAGATATTCTTTTCTTAATTACAGTATTTACGATTTAAGTATTCTATTGTTAAATTTCTATTAAACTTATAATTAAACTCTCAGCAATATTGATTACTAGTCTTAACTAGTCGTAAATAAAAGCACGATGCAAATTTCTTTTTTTCAGCTGCTATTGATTAAATAACAAAAATTAAGACACATATTGATAAAAAAGATTATGTATTAGGAATATTTATTGATTTAAAAAAGGTTTTGATACTGTGAGCCACCGGAAACTGCTTTTAAAACTGAATGACATTGGTATAAGCGGCACGGCCTATCAAATGTTATCATCGTACTTACATAATAGACGACAGACCGTTAAAATTAATGATTTTTCATGTTCTTCAGTGACTTTAGACTCTTACGGAATTCCGCAGGGTTCGATAGTAGGCCCACTAATGTTTTTAATTTATGTTAATAATAGGTCTTAAGGGGCACCTAACTCTATATGCGGATGACACATGTCTCTTTTATTTTGGTCATTGAACGAGTTAATGGTCAATGCGCAAAGCTCAATGAATGGCTTTTGTATTATCTACTAACTATCAATACATCAAAAACTTCCTACATGATTTTAGCTGCTAAAAATAAACCTATTTCAAATACGCCTTCTCTTAAAATAAACAATGACGACATAAAAAGGTCCTATCAGGAAACATACTTAGGGTTAATAATAGACGATAAACTTTCATGGAAACCACACATAGAACTAGTAAAATCAAAATTGTTATCAGTTTTAGGAGCTCTTCGTAAAATAACAAATTGTCTACCTAGCAAAGTCAAAACGATTGTTTATAATTCACTGGTTAAATCTCATATAGAGTATTTGATAGAACTTTGGGGGTCAGCTTCACCTTCGAACCTAATATCGTTGCAAAGACTGCAAAATAAAATCATCAAAGTTCTACATAATTGAGAATCAAACGAACTTACCTTGTGATGTTTGATATCTAATTATACGAGTATCTTGACCGAAGATGATTACAGTTTACATGCAGCAGCACGCAAGATGATGCCGTCCTTATCACACTTTCAAAGTTATTAAAGAATATTTAAAAACAATATATGTTTTATTTCCTAGTACCCCACTCCTGCACCTTACTCTGTGATCCCTGCCTAGCTTGGCCGAGCCTGTCATTCTTTAGAGCCAAATTTTTTCGATAGATCTTGGGAGTTTACGGGAGGGAGGGAGTGTAATCATCTTCGGTCAAGATACTCGTATAATTAGATATCAAACATCACAAGGTAAGTTCGTTTGATTCTCAATTATACTTCGCATCTCTCCCGAAGATGATTACAGTTTACATACAGATGTTTAGAGCATCGAAAAAATTAAACATCATAATGATTGAAACCAAATCATGTATTAACCAATTAACAAAAAGTAATTATTAATAATATAATATAATTAGTAAGTAATAATAATATTACATATTTATTTAAATATTGAATCAGTAAACTCAGTACCTGAAGGCCGTAGGTCTTTATTGTAGTATTTATTAAATACATTTGATGATTCTGACCATCCTGCGGCTTTACGGATAACTTCCAAGTTAACGCCTGATCTGTGGGCCGCAGACGTCGACGCATGTCGGGTACTATGTGCCCCGTAAATGCTTATATCAATACCACTTTTCTCTAAGGCAAGTTTGACCCAATGCGACAACGTTTGCGATCCGACTTTCTTGTTTGGTTTTTGAAAGCTTATAAATAGACACTCTTCCTGATTGCGTATAGAATTAGTTTTATTTAAGTAGCACTTTAGGGTTAATGCTGGACAAATTAGAGTATTTTCTTTGATATATGGTAAAACAATCAACGGTTGATAGCCGCCGGGCCTTGAAGTTTTAATCAATTGATCAACTTTAATTATTATTTTGTCAGAATCAAAATCAATATTACTAATTTTAATTAAACTTAATGTCTGCATTCTCTGTGCAGTAGCTAGTGCTAACAAAGTAACAGTCTTAATTGACAAATCTTTTAAAGATAGAGATTCATTAGGAAGACTTTCAGCAAAGTAATTAAACACTAAGTTAGGGTTCCACGTTGCGCTATACTTAGGCGTAGGTGGCTTTATTCTGTAAACACCCTTAAAAAATCTTTTTACAGAATCGTTACAAGTGATCTCTTGACTTAATAGAATAGACAACGCAGAGCGATAGCTGTTAAGAGTACTATAACTCGCACCTGAGTTAAATTTTTCAGTTAAAAATTCTAACATTTGAGTAATGTTGCAATTATTAAAATCAACTTTGTTTTTATAGCAGTACAACCACCATGATTTTAGGGAGCTGTTATACTGACTCAGTGTGTTTGGAGAGAAAGAAGCCATCATTATGTCCAGAGAGGCTTGAGGGACTCCTCGTTTTGTCAACGCCTCCCTGATAATTTCCCTGCCATCAGGGTAAGTTCCGAGTGGAGGGGATGCGCCTCTCTGAAAGGGGAATATAAAAGATCTCTGTTAGGTTTGAAGTATAACACTTCGGAAACAAGAAGATTCATCCACATTGGGTACCACGGTTGCGTGGGCCAGTACGGAGCAACAACAATTCCCTCTGCTTTATCGCATTTAATTTTGTGTAAAACTTTAGAGATTAAACTAAACGGTGGGAAAGCATAGAACTTTATATTTTTCCAGTTAAATGTGAATGCATCAATTATTTCGGAATTTGGATCTAATTTCCATGAAGCATATCTGTCACATTTATGATTATGAACACTAGCAAACAAGTCAAACTCGGGAATGCCAAGTGAGGATGTTATTTGATCAAATGCGTAGTTTGCAAGTGTCCACTCGGTGTCTAAATTATATGTTTGACGAGATTCATAATCAGCAACGACATTTTGGCTTGAGGGAATATAGGAAGCAAATAAAAATAAATGTCTTTTTTCACTCCATTGCCAAATATCACGCGCAATATTGTTTAAATGCACACAGTGTGTGCCACCCATTTTGTTAATGTAGGCAATGGCTGTGGTATTATCAATCCTAAGTAAGATGTTACAATACGATAAATGTGACGCAAATATTTTTAAACCATAAAAAGCTGCTAACAGCTCCAAAGTATTGATGTGTAAGGATAATTGTGAACAACTCCAATGTCCGCGAGCAGTGTGGTTATCACATGCTATACCCCAACCTGTTTTAGATGCGTCACTAAATATCTCTAGAGAGTAATTAACAGTTTGGATCGAACTATAAGAGTAATCGATATTATCTCTCCACCAAATCAAATCATTTTTGATATTTTTAGGTAAGACCATTACTCGATTGTAATTGTCAGAGTAGTTTAGCGCTAGAATTTTTTCTTTTTCAAATATTTTCGTGTATAACCAGCCATATGCAACTGCTGGGCAAGCTGAAGTCAATAACCCTATGAATCTAGCAAATTCCTTAATCGTACATTTTTTAGTGTTTAATAATTTTGTTGCGAATAATTTTATGAGACTTTTCTTTTCGGAGGGTAATATTAAACGCATCTTTTCTGAGTCAAATACAAAGCCGAGAAATGTACATTGTTTCATAGGATGATATTTACTTTTAGTATCATTTATTAAAAAACCTAGGTCTGACAGTAGCTTTGCTGTAACTTTTAAATTATTTAGGCAATTTTGAAACGAATCACCGATACATAAGAAATCATCTATATAATTAACAGACATGTAGCCTAATGAGCGCAAATAATGCAAGACAGGTTTTAACAATTTCGTAAATACATAGGGGGCTGTACACAAACCAAAAGGTAGAACATTAAATTCAAATAATTGGTTGTGAAATAGTTCTGAATTCCAGTAAAAACGGAGGTATTTTCGATCGCTTTCAGAAACTGATATAGAAAAATAGGCGTCTTTTAGATCTAAGGTTGCCATGTAACTGTTTTGATCTATTAATTTTATAGCAGTACGATAGTCCTCCATTTTAAAATGGTTCAAATAAATATATTTATTCAGTTCCTTTAAGTTAAGTATGAATCGGTGTTTTCCGTTTGGCTTCGGAACTGTAAAAATAGGAGAAAGAAATTGTCCTTCACATGGAGTGCAAAAAGATATGAAACCGGATTCCAATAGTTCATAAATGCAATTATCGATTATACTGATTTCAGAGACTGTGTAAGACCTAGTTACTGGTGTTAATGTTTGAGATGGCTTATGTTGAAATGGTATTTTATACCCTTTAATCCATGATAAAATGGTTTTATCGTCGGTTACTTGAAGCCATTCATGAAAATAATATTTAAGTCTGCCGGCTACTGCAACGTTATTGTCACGAAGTACCTGAGGTGAGGCAGCTATCGGCGTCGAGCAGCTGGCGGCTGGTGGCCGGCCCGCTGCCGCGGGGCTGGGGGCGCGCGGCGCTCCCGCGGCGGCGGCGGCGGCGGCGGCGGGGCGCGCCGAGGCTGGCTCGGGAACACTCGCGGCTCGGCGGCTGGTGCCCGCGGTGCCCCCCGTGCGTTTAAAGACTCTGGGTAACGGAACGGTTGACGTTGCGCCTGCGGTTTGCTGCTCGTGAACTTCAGCTCTGAGGCAGATTGCGATATAGCTTTGGATGACTTGAGAAGGTCAGATAAATTAGGCCCAAATAATTGGTCGTCTATTTTACAATTTTTTAGTATTTCGCGTTTTTGCTTACTCAATGAGTATACAATATTGTATCTTCTAGAATGAGATTCTCGATAGTGTGCGTCACATAGTAATCGACCTGCATCACTCAAAGTTTTGACTATTTCGTGAGGTACATTTTCGGTTTTTGTTAAAGCTAGATTGAGTGCCTTGCCGATTGCCGAGATACAGCTAGATAATTGGTTTTGTTGCTGTTCATGAAAAGAGTCCATCTTTAATTTATTTTCAGACAGTGCTGATTTAATCTCAGGGTTAAGCACAGGGGCTTTCATATTAGTGCAGTTTTCTGCAGGCAAGTATTGTTTAAGAAGGTCAACTTTGTCATCTTTAGGTAGCCCGTTGAGTAAAATATGTGTCCATCGTGTTGCTAAATCTTTGTGCAGGTTTTCACCAAATGATTTATTCTGCGTAGGGTCTGAGCCGAGTAGTTGCAGGATGTCTGGGTCTAATGCCTCGTCATCAGCAGCAGGTTCCTCCTCGATAGGGGTTTCAGTGGTTGGGATCTCGTCTGTAACGATATGGAACTTTATTTTTATTTTATGGCAATTAATGTAGTATGCACATAATTAAGATGACTTGATATCCACACAAACAGTGGGATAATAAAGTCTTAAATCCTGATCACGGCCTCCATACATATGCGTTAGGGTAGCACAATGATCATTAGTCTTGTATATTTTATTTGGCAGGCAAATACTGACCACGGCCTCCATGCACAATACGTGAGGGTAGCACAATGATCATATTTTAATATGCGTTCGCACAATAATACGTCAAAACACAATATTCTTTCGTTATTTTAACACTGTTTAAAAGTAAAGTTGAATTTTTATACGTCTTACCTTGTGTTTCTAGATCACCCACATCATCAATTTGTATGGAATGCTCGGGCGAAGTTAACTTTGCCGAATCGTCTGAATCTGATGAGATTCTTCTGCGTTTCCGCACCAACTTTTTGACTTTTTTAAGAAGTTTTTCAACAGTATCGTTTTTATCCAAATCAGATCGTTTTCTTTTTCCCATGATGGATGACGAAAAAAATATTTTTGGAGTGAGGGTAGTTAACGTGTGACTCGAACGACACAAAATTACGTAATGACAGGCTCGGCCAAGCTAGGCAGGGATCACAGAGTAAGGTGCAGGAGTGGGGTACTAGGAAATAAAACATATATTGTTTTTAAATATTCTTTAATAACTTTGAAAGTGTGATAAGGACGGCATCATCTTGCGTGCTGCTGCATGTAAACTGTAATCATCTTCGGGAGAGATGCGAAGTATAACTATAGCTATAACACACCAACCATAGAAGTATACAAAAAGACAAAAATACTTAATATATCCAAATTATTTCATTTTAAAACCTGTGTGTTAATAAACAAAATATTTTCTGGTAAAGTCAAATCAATCATAAAATTAAATAAAAAAGAGTTTAGGCATAATTTACGAAATAAAAATAAACTTGAACTTATCAACCCAAGAACTAATTATGGGAAGCAAACAATTTTATTCGATGGAGTTATCCTCTACAATAGATTGCCTAATGAAATAAAAGAATGTAAGAGTTTTGAAGTCTTTAAAAACAAACTTAAATTACATATTGCTGGACTACAGTAATTTCTCCCCTACGTGTTTGTTCACTAAGTTGTATCAATACTTACTAACTTTCATATTTTAGTTATATAAAAAATTGTGCTACCTAATAACCTAATGCGCCTTGGGTGCAGAAATTAAATTTACTAACCTTTAAATTGATTATTGTATCTCATTGTAATAAAACTATTTGTTTTTATGAGAATAAAGATCTATAAACCTAGGTACCTACCTACTCTTGGGACAATTTTTACACATTCATAAATTCGTAGCGTTTAACAGAATGAACTTTTTTGTAAAATATTTTCCTTACAATCAGAAGAGGCATCCATATTAATATTACAGAGGATATTCGGATATCCAAGCACCCTCCGGTAGGGTGGTAGTCCGCAAATGTCAATACTTGTGAAAACCACGATTAATCTTTCCTATACGGGATAATTTGCTCACTCTTCTCTCCTTACTTAGGGTCATAATGATTTATAATATTTTATATTTTCATACTCTTTTCCCATGGGAATGATAGCGGGATTAATATATAAGTATACTAGGGCCACGTGAGTCGGGTAATTTGTATGGCATCTACGCCCGGAATGGCGTCTAGAAACTTTCACGTCTAGAACTTTTGTAGAGTGTTAGTATAGTAATCGCAAAAACTCAATCCAAACTGTATCTCATATAATCTATTATTAACAAAAACAAGCAGCATCCCGGAGGCCCGGAGCCCGCGGAACTGTGTCAATTTACGTGCACGTTTTTTCAACTGGCAATACTTCGGGAATAAAAAGTTTATCCCTTATTCGGACAGCCGCCTCTCCTGCGAGACCGCGGTCATAAACAAGTGCAGTGGAACTTTGGCAGGCAACTTTTTGTGTATTTACGGTTGCCTCGCCTCGGGACTAAAACAGCATGCAGACCTTATATCTACATGATGTTTATGAGACTTTTTGGCAAACGAAACCGAACTGAAAATTTACTTTATGTCGTGATTTTAAAAGCGTAAAATTTGTGTTTGCTGTAGAATATGTGGATTTGGTTTCATCGCTTCAATGATGTTTTGATTTTGCTTTGATGAGTCATGAAAAAATGCATTGGTTCGATCCTTCTTATTTAAGACTAGTGGCCGCCCGCGACTCCGTTCGCGTGAAAGTCGGTTTCCCGTGGGAATGAGAAGTTTTCCCGCGGTAAAAAGTACCCTATGTCCTTTCCCAAGTTCAGTTCTTTCTTCATACCAAATTTCATCAAAATCGGTTCTGTGGTTTAGGCGTGAAAGCGTAACAGACAGACAGGCAGAGTTACTTTCGCATTTATAATATTATAGTAGGGATACCTATTAGTAGGATGGATTAAAGTAAGAAAAACATAACAATCATATAACAAGAAGATAACTATCGATCGAACATTCTATCAAAATACTGGCGAGCAAGTTGCGAACACATTAGATCAATGAAAGATTCCTCGTTTTTTGTTTATACCAAAAGAGCTTTGCTATATTGAACATTCCCTCGTTGAGACTAAACCAACTAAACGCACTTTTAGGTTTGTGGGATATAAAAGGAAGGTGCAAATGTGCAAATGGAAAACTCAATTTAAATCTTTAAGTAAAATAAAGTAAGTTAAAATGTATACTTTATATCACATATTTTTTGCTTTTACCATAAAAGTTTTTTGTAATTAAAAAGGATATATTTATAATTTATAGATAATATTTTCTACTTAATTACAAAAATGTTAACTTTCGTTAGTGAACTTTTAAAGTGATTTTTTTATTTAGTAAAATCATTTATGCACGCAAATTTAATTAAATCACCGTAATAACATCCAAAGTCAATATTATCGATGTTGTAGGTATTAATTTATCTATTAAGGTCCGGTTCCGGTCGGTACTTTGTCTGGTCAGAGTAAAATTTGATCAAGAAAGTATATTTCCCGGAGGAGCCTTTCACAAAGTTAACTAACTGTGACTTAGGAAATAAATAAAGGTGATTAATAAATTTTTAGACACCGTTTTGCATTATAATAAGTAGGTTCATTTTTTATGTTGCGACAAAAATAAAGTATTTTAATCTAGACACGCGGCAGCGTGGCAAGCCAAGTAGGTACAGGCTGACAGCGCACCATGAGTATATTTACCCGAACCATTTGAAGCCACTTTTGTCTCCCACATAACTTTGAAACTATTGCACATACAGATGTTAAATTTGGCCAATATATTAATATCGGTGGGATAATAGATGCTCCAAATTTTATTTCCCTTCCTCAAACAGTTATTGAAATAATAACATCCAAAAATCGCAATAATTCATACTGACTGACCTATACATACAGGGTCTGTCGTAATGAATGGATAACCCGTTACCTACAGTTGATCCGGATGTGAGGCTATAAGAAAATGGTGTCTTCTTGCCAGGGTTGTCAACCATAAGAAAATGGCGTAGACTTTTAAACTTTTTTATAAATTTCGCTATTTTTTTCATTTATTGCGCTGCCATTTCTTCAAATTTTGATGTATTTGTATAATTCTTTTAGTATTATACTGCTGAAGACGTGTATTATGTAATTTAAATACAATTTTAGGTGTTATTCACGTTGAACATTATCAAAATACTCATTTTAAGAAAAATATTTTCAATTTTTTTTCTTTATGTCAACTTTTGATCATCTCCTGTGGAAAAAAAAAGTATGACGTTATAGCTGCCCATGATCTCAATAAATTGTCTAGTATGTGTAGATTCTAAAAAGGTATAACGATGTGCACTTTACAAGCAACATTAAGTTACGGGATCGAGAACACTAATCAAGGTCGGAATTTTTATTTTTCATGTTATGTTATAAATGGTTGTAAAACTTCGTCATAATGATTTTATTCTATCAAGATACTTTGCACAAACACTATCGGGCCACTAATAGGATATTCAGAAGAAAACCCGGTTGTTTTTGGGAAAAAAATAACATTACTTCACGATAATAATGTAATGAAAATGTACAAATGAAAATTGTTGTGCTCTAATAGTTACATGCGACAAACATGTTGCGACAAGTTTATTCGAAATTGAAACGGATTTAAAAAATCTAACAAAGACCGCATTACAAAGAAAAGTGGAAAAAATTAGAAGGAAATCGTCCTTCCATAAATGCATTGTGCACTTTAATGAACACACGGTAATCAGGATGTCGCACATTTGGATATCTTACACGATAAACACTAGAAGCTCTATTGGTGCTGCCATTACATACACCGTAAATGTAATGCATGTTCGCGTATTCGGCCGGCGTATACTGTTGCGGCATGATACACAAACTACACAAAAACTTTTCCAAAACAACAAGTTCAATCGATAGCACAACACAATGTCCGTAAATGTGAGCAAAGTCATCAGTATCACCACGTTATCAAGTCCAAATCACAAGGAAAATCATAGTCAAATATTAGAAAACAGTAACAAATTGACGAAAATAGTGGCCCCGATTCTCAAAACACTCTCTAAAACTAAATTAAAAATATCGCTGTCACTTTCTCATGCTTCGTATTAGAACAAGACAGGTACATTGGTCTCACTAAATTTAGTCCACATCATTGTGAAATTGAACGAAATGCGCTGAGGACTAGCCTAAAATTGCCTTCGCCGTGTCATATTGCACGTACATTTTAGTTTGACAGGACTAAAATGATTACCTGTCTCTGTCTTATTGATGTGTAAGTGACAGCGATAGTTTTAGTTTAGTTTAGAGAGTGTTTTCAGAATCGGGGCCAATGTGAACAAAAGGACATGCGATGGTCAAAATCACACTGATGTGATGAGTACCCTTTTCTTTGTAATGCGGTCTTGTTCGATTTTTAAAATCCGTTTTAATTTCGAATAAACTTGTCGCAACATGTTTGTCGCATGTAACTATTAGAGCACAACAATTTTCATTTGTACATTTTAATTACATTATTATCGTGAAGTAATGTTATTTTTTTCCCAAAAGCAACCGGGTTTTCTTCTGAATATCCTATTAGTGGCCCAATAGTGTTTGTGCAAAGTATCTTGATAGAATAAAATCATTATGACGAAGTTTTACAACCATTTATAACATAACATGAAAAATAAAAATTCCGACCTTGATTAGTGTTCTCACTCCTGTAACTTAATGTTGCTTGTAAAGTACACATCGTAATACCTTTTTAGAATCTACACATACTAGACAATTTATTGAGATCATGGGCAGCTATAACGTCATACTTTTTTTTTCCACAGGAGATGATCAAAAGTTGACATAAAGAAAAAAAATTGGAAATATTTTTCTTAAAATGAGTATTTTGATAATGTTCAACGTGAATAACACCTAAAATTGTATTTAAATTACATAATACACGTCTTCAGCAGTATAATACTAAAAGAATTATACAAATACATCAAAATTTGAAGAAATGGCAGCGGAATAAATGAAAAAAATAGCGAAATTTATAAAAAAGTTTTAAAGTCTACGCCATTTTCTTATGGTTCACAACCCTGGCAAGAAAACACAATTTTCTTATAGCCTCACATCCGGATCAACTGTAGGTAACGGGTTATCCATTCATTACGACAGACCCTGTATATCAAAACTATGTCCCACTTCCAGATGACCTAGAAAGTTCAAATTTGGCATATTGATAGGTAATTGGGTACATACCATGGGAAAAATCCAAAAATAGATTTTTTATTAATTTCTTTAAAAATGTTTCAATATTTTTTTTGTATGAGAATCTTTTACTAATAATGTATGACGACCTTAGTGGCGCGGCGGTATATGTAACGGACTGTAAACGGGTTCGATCCCCAGGTACTAAGGGCTCTTCCTTATTTATATTATTGAAGTTAATAAATAGTATATACCAACTAGCCAAGTCAGACCTTAAGCATCAATATATTATCCTAAGTTATAAGAAGAAATTATAATTAAGTTGTTTTAAAATATTTTATGTTGATATAACTTAATTTCTTGACTGACCATTGAACTTGGCACCCATTTAGATCTCACTTCTTTTGTTGTGAACATCATATTGGCTGACTCTCATTTTATATTTATGTTTTTGACGGGATACCTACTATTATAAATTTTACAAAAGCATGATTATTGGTTATGTCCAATTGACGTGAATCATTCGCTCAATCGCTGACCTTTGATATGGGACATCGCGATACAATAGGTAGATGTTTAATTAATTTTTGATTAAAACTAGTGACCCACCCACGCTTTGCAGTGGTGTAATTTTGGCCAAATTGTTCATGGAACTGTGAATTTTAGCTAAATTAAAAACACTTTTCTAAAAATTCATTAGTAACCAATTTAAGTGAAAAATTGCCTAAAGGATGCGAAAACCGCATTAAAATCTGTTTAGTGGATTAGAAGGAGTTGGCGACATTGATTTTTTACTATGCAGTAATAAAGTAATGATAATGATGTATCATCGCAATACATTGCTTGCCCAGATATTGTTAAAGTTAACACATTGTTTGTTGGTTTAAAAGTATATTAGTGCTTTTTGCTCGTTAATCGATAGTTTTTGCCAGATAATAAAAAAATAAGATTCGAAAAACTCGCTAACACTTTTCTAATTAATATTTTTTTACTGAATAATTTTAACCAACCCAACACTTACTTAATGCTTTCGCTTAAAAAGGAGGGGTAAGAACTAAGACTGCTTTCCTTAACGTTCCCTCATAAAAGATCTTTCGAGTTTAACAAAAGCCCGCGGGCATTAGGACGAAACATTTGACCACGCGTTAAACGTTCATTACTTATGTGTTTACCACTTAACCAAATAGGTACCAATGTGTATTTCTTAGTTGAAATAAGTATGCTCGTAAAACAAGTGTACCTATAGTCATAAATGGTAAATATTTTTGTCTGCGATGAAGATGTAGGTGCATAAGACAAGAAATCATTACTAAAATATTTAATGGACAATCCTTCGACAATGGACGTCCCTTCGCAGGCTTAAAGAATAACTTAAAGAAAGGAAATTCACATTACCTTTTTTGTCAAACCGTTAATACGAATGAAAAGAGAATAACAGAGAAAATATATTATAACCGTAAACAACTTTAAGATTAATTAATTTAAAAAGAAAACTTATTAAAATGAATTTCACCTCAAAATATCTTTCGATTGCAATAAAATAGTTGGCGATGGTAAAAAGTTTGTGTATTCTTTAATTATAGAGTTATTAAGAAGTCGTTTTGTTTTAATATAACATCAGTTTTGTCTTGTTATTTAACTTGCCGTTTTAAGCTCTAATAAGGTTCTGCAGTTTGTAAAGATTAAGCTGTGAAAGGGGCGTGAAAGTGAAAGATTTGTCCTTCTTTCGATAAGTTTCAGTAGTGGCAGTTGACTTTGAGTAAAACGTGCCTTGCAGCTAATTAACTGATGCAAAAGTCTTTAAGCTCCGTTGAAAGATTTACGCCGTAATATAAAAATCAGTACACAAGTTAGCAGCTTCTGTTTTGCAAGTAGAGGTTCTGATTATTTTTTACTAGCGGCCGCCCGCGACTCCGTAATCTTAAGTAAGTATTTGCATATATCGTAAGTACTTGCAACTTAGAAAATTATGATTTAGAAAAATGTGACAGCAAATACTATGAAAATCGGTCTACCCGAGCCTGTCTGAGCCAAATAGGCCGAAAAGTAAGTGGTTTGCACTTTGGTGACTCAACTCTATCATAATATTAAGTTTCTGCAAATTCGTTTTGTTGTTTGCAGGCAGTGCTCTATCGGGTAAGCACTTTGCGACTTACGCTTTCCAGTATTCAAAAAAGTTGGATGAAGTTTAAAATATAGATGTTTTTTAACGCCAACTGAGCAGAATCTATAATTATTTCTTACCTACTTTCATTTAGAAGGGTGGCATGCTATGACCTAATAAGAGCTTACAAACAAGCCCTTACCATTCGTTCATTATTTTTGTGGAATTCGTAATATTATTTGGCTAAGCTCGAAATGGCATTTCACTGCTATTACAGTATAATTGGAAGGAAAAATTATTATTATTTATAAGTAAATAACGATTGTTTATTCATACCAAAAGAAAGTGTACTTTTGTTTTTCGGATGTATACTTTTATTATTATAACATGTTTAGTTAAATATCATTATTGTGTTTATTTTTTTATGAACTTTGAAGTGCGACAAAAAATTATTTGAGCCAATCAGTTGGCATCTGTCCGGTGTTATACACCATATTTACAACCTCAACAAGTTATTAATGTTCTCTTCATGAGTGGGTGGGATGTTTATTTTATTTATTGACTAACACACCAATTATGTGGCCCTAAGGTAAGCACAGTAAGCGCTTGTATTGTACGTGACACACTATGGACTAGGGGAGAACCTAGTTACATAAGTAACGCCGAATTGAATTTGATTAAAGGATTTCCCTTTTAAAAAAAAACATCAAAATCTGTTGCGTAATTTTATAGATCTAAGCAAACAGAGGCACAGACGGCGGAAAACAACTTTGTTTTTAACCGACTTCCAAAAACGGAGGAGGTTCTCAATTCGGCCGGTATGTTTTTTTTATGTATAACACGACGTCGAGGTTTCTGAACCGATTTACGTGATTCTTTTTTCGTTTGATGCGGAATAGCATACCGACTATAAACCTATTATTAAATAGCACGTATAAATAAAAGGCAGTATTAAAATTATATTAAATCCTAATTTTTTTTAACTTTTTAGTTTTGAAGTCGGTTTTTTTAACGTAGTTATTTTTTATACTATGTATTTATACAAATTAGCCAAGGCAGACCTTTAAGCTTCAATATACCTATTATCCTTAGTTATAAGAAGACACTATACCTAATTAAGTTGTTAATATTATGCTAATATAAATTATTTTCTTGACTGGCCATTGAACTTGGCACCTATTTAGATCTCACTTCTTTTGTTGTTAACATCATATTTGACTTGGCTCTCATTTTACATTTATGTTTTGGACGGGATTTGGTATTCTCTAAGTCTAAATTATATTCATATTTATCACGCACTAGCTGTAAGGTACAACATATTTAGGGAACCCATGTAATTGGATGATTATCCAACTTGTGCATCCAACTTACGTTACGGCGCAATTCCTCTCGGTATCTGAGGAAGAGTGCTCAACAGTGAGGTGTGTATATGCTTTTATTATATTTTTATTATAACCCAATTTCTAAAACAGCATCAACCCAACTGGCACTTAAATATCAACATTGTACCACCGCTCAATTCTAACTTTTACCAGGATAATCAAGTTATAAACCAACCGTAAACCGTTAAAAATTAACCCTCGTTATTTGAAGCAACATTGCCAGTACCAAAATCGGGCTGATTACAATGTAGGTGGGTATTTGCAAAAAGTTGCCGCCATTACGCTGCGCTAACGATGCAGTGCCGAAGTTTTAATCGAGTCAGCTTTATGATTCGATTTGTGTCAACATTCGAATGAAAACTGAATATGGCTGACGATGTTCCAAGGTGTAGTTATCGTTGTGTTGGTGCGTGTTAGGTATTGGAAAATCTTCTCCATAAGTAGTTAAATAAGGTGTTTGCTATTTTTATTATTATATTAGTTTAAAAAATTGCTTTAGAAGCTTGCGTAAGCTAGAGCTTTAGCGGTTCTACATTCAAAGACTTATTTGGGTTTTTACATTTTCTAATTTTCGTTACAAAAACTGTACTCTTACTCTAAAAATAACTTAAATCTTCAAGTAAATATATTAAACTGACGTAATACGTAACTTGTTTGTACCATTTTTATTCAACACGAGCATTTATTTCAATTTGCTCACATCACAGGAGAATGTCGTTTGTTCGTCGAAATATAAAATTACAAAATGATTTCCGAAATGAGAAGAATTTCATTAAAGACAGAGTCTTTATAAGCGACGGATCAAAGGGATGCCTTATGAGCATTGCCACTTGCTCTCAAGTGAGGCTTTACCACTTTCCTACACTTAAGAATGCCTTTTGCTTGAAGCAGTTTTAAAAGTTGGCAATTTTCGCAGATTTCGTCTTATTTTTAAGAGTAATGCTAATCGTCATGTGGTAGATTTGTTGATGAAGTACAATATGAATCAGTGCTTCATTTTACGTAACTATTTGTATAATCATTCGGATTTTCTGTAAAGTACTTATAAGTAAAACATTATTGTTATTATTCCACTTTGAGAACCTGTAACTAGTGTTTTATCGTCTCGCTTACTCCTTGCAACAAAAACGTAAAAATAGTATTAGGTATCAAGACAATCCAATCTTTATAATACTATTTCTAATATCCAGCAAAGAATAGTTTAATAAAATAAAATGAAATTTTGTCTGATATGTTCAAGTAGCATTTTCCATCACAGTATGTCTTCTTATATATGAGGTCCAAAAGACCAAGGGACTCGTAAAAGGAGATTGGTTCAATCTTCGATGTTTTATTGACTTATTAAATGTGTCCTAGAGTCAAATACGAGACATTGCGACGAATCGCAACACGTTTTATTTTACTTCTGTCTGAGTTTTGTCTATTTTTAGAATTTAGATTAACTAATCATAAACTGTAGGTTTAAAAAAATGTTGAAACTAAGCAAATAATTTTATTAACTGAAATTGACAACTATAGTTGAGAACATATTATAATAAAAAATGTGGTTATTGCAATTTGCAACGCAGCCTTTCCTCATTTAATTATTTTTTGTACACCCAAAATATTATTATAAAATTAAGTTGCAAAAACACAAGTATCAATGTACACATGTGTTTAATTACTGATGTAATTGTAGATTAACACTTTTCAAGGGTTTTTTTTAGAGAATTATTAGTAATTATTTCTATCTTTATATTAACTTACCTAAATAGTTGTAAAACAGCCGCATTGTGGACTTTTTCGCTTGCCTGACATTAAAAAGGAATTAATGCCATTGTTACTTGAATATTTTTTTGTATTTAAAAGTCAATAATAATGTTATTTGTAATAAAATGTACGTTAAATCTTAATAATAACTCGGAATGAGAGCTCCTCTACGCTGACGTCACGCTGGATTTAGGTGTCGTATTAATTTCGTATTAAGTAATTACCTTTGGTATTTTTGTTTTAATTTTTTGGCTGCCAATGACAAACCTATCAACTTATTTAATATAATTAAATAATAATAACAATCCATGGAATTATTTTCTTGTTCAAGCTACATAAACACCACTGTTTACCGCAATTTGTGATATGGGTTGTTTTATTATGCTCTCCATTAGATTTCTCTTAAAGGATGCGTACCGAGTAAATTGGATAAAACTTTCATTGCTTAGGGATAGGTGTTTAAGGTTTATTTCGGCAGTCAGCGCTATCACATATTATAGTACTCCATGTTAAATCCCGAGCTCACCAGAGAATGATTATTTCATCACAGAACTGCCAACCGCAAATATTACCGAACTCTGGTTACCAATCGCAACAAACTAAACTCGTGTTACATGTAGTTCGTAGTAGCTGCCTCTAGAGGAATCATTGTACACTTCCCTTTGATGTATGTTACCTTAAGTTACAATTAGAATTTGATGTGACTGCAACCGCTGAGTACAGATACCGGAATGTGATTAAACAATTAGGTACTTACCAGAATCAATTAGATTGTTGTGGCATCAAATCTCTGGGACTATCATATATCAAAGCTCTAAGACCACAACATGTGCTAATTGATGGAAATTTACACAAATTCAATATTTCATGACATGAAAATTTAAAAACCTTAATAAAATCTTTGGTATTCTCCCCTGCGTTGTTACAAAAACAGAACCAGTACTCCAAAAAGTTGTTGCCGTTTTATTTTACAAATTGCAGTTGGTAAACGTTCAAATACTCAATTTAGTTCCGAGGTGGTATCGTGCCAAGTATAGGAGCCATATTTGATCAACACTGGCCGATATCCTTCGCACAGTTTAACCACACTTGCTTTACATTCTACACGGTTCTGTAAACTGATGGAATGTGCCTCAGGGTTGAGATGCAGTTCCATCACATTGTGATACGTTGAAGGTAAATTTTGTATGTAATAAAAAGAGGTACAGTAGTAGGCGAACCTTTTAACGACAGAATTGGCTTATAAATGCATTACATTCCTTAAAATAACCTTTATGATTATTTTAATTATAACGTAAATGCTCCTATTAACGACCTACTAAAATTTGTACTCTATTAACGATCTATTTTTTCAATCAGTCATATTAGACTTAATATAGATTCTATAAAAAGTTTAACTTAAAAATTAGATAGGTAGGTTAGTTGGTCAACAAACAGAGTGAATTTGTCATGTCTAAATAGCCAGTGTTAGCAATAATTTGTAATCGATTCAGTGCCGCTCGATAACGACGCACTTTCCATAGTGTCGCGCCTCCAGCCTCGTAAGCACACCGAAATATTACTTAAGGTAAACAACAAACTTAAAGTTGATTTATCTGCTTGCTATCACATAACAACTATAATACATATATTAGTTTTCGAAATTACATTAAATTTTATCATTTTTATTGGTTTTTATGGCATAAAATAATATCTTAATTAAGAGCGGTAATAGGATCCAAATTTCATAACTTGACTCTATTAACGATCCGTGGCGTTATTAGAAGTTTGTAAGTTTTATATTTGATTCTATTACCGACTCACAGCTGAAAAGAAATAACAAGAACCATTTTTATAGAAACATGGAACCAGAGGTATACCTACTGCTTGCATAGGCGCAAGCAGTATACCTCTGCTCAACTAAAAGCTTAGCTGATAGCTGTAAATTAAGAAAGCAGGATATACGAAGCTTGAAGACCTATGGCATACCGAGAAAAACTACCGTGACAAGACAAATAATAAATATACAAATGAACATTGTGGAAAACAATATTGTTCAACGAAGGACGAAGAAAAAAGACTTGTGGACTGGATTTTCTATGTCGGAAAGTCAGGTTTTCCTGTAACAAAAGACCAACTGTTAGGGTGCGTTCAGGGAGTCGCTATCAGCACTAAAAACCCAAACGCTACTATTGCTGTTCGGAGAGCAAATTGCGTGTCAGCGATTGCAAGCTCCACGAACGCTATTTGCGTTGCGATTGCGTGATCGCCTTCGGCCATCTTGACACATTTGCGCGGGACTTTGCACTGTGCTTGAGTGAAACATGGAGGTGATGGAGGGTCGTAGTGATTTCTTGCGAATTTTAACGATAACGTGTACTCTTCGTTAACATCAAGATCTTGAAAAACCATTTCGACGGAATTGTCCATTTTGCTGTCAGAATGCCGGTTGCTCGAAGAACGAAGGAGGTTAGGACCACGATGAGTAGTGATAGCGTTCGAGTTCACAGAGTTCGCAAACACTGACGCTGTCATCACACCACCTCGGAAAAAATTGCATTGACAGTGAATTGTCATGACGTCACACACCATTATTGATGACGTCACGAACACGATTGATAGCACCACCGTCGAGCTCCGTGAACAAATTTTAGCGCTAGATAGCGCGGATAGCGACTCCCCGAACGCACCCTTAGAAACAGTTGCAAAATTGGTGGAAAACTTAGAGCGCTCTTATCCTTTCAATGATGGTGTTCCAGCTGTTTCTTAAGGCTATGTCTTGGTATCCTACCATTTCAAGGCGAATTGAATTAGCCTACAAGCCGATTTTTAATTGCGATGAGACGGGGTTTTTTTATGTCCCAAAGAAAAACTGGTTTTCGTCCGAAAGGGCAGCAAGGAAGTATATTATGTACGACTAGTGGCCGCCTGCGACTTCGTTCGCGTGGAAGTCGGTTTCCTGTGGGAATGAGAAGTTTTCCCGCGGTAAAAAGTACCCTATGTGTTATTCTAATGTATAACCTATATGAATGTTAAGTTTCATCCCGTCCAGTAGTTTTTACGTGAAAAAGTAACATCCTCACATACTCACATACATCCACACATCCATATATACACACAAACTTTTACGTTTATAATACCTATAAGTAGGATTGCAATATTAAGATTTTGATTTCAAAAATGTAATAATGCCTTAATATACTTTTAACAGCATTTTTTCATTTTTTCGTTTTGATGAAGGGGCAATTTTTAGGGGTCGGTAATAGAATCAGAAAAAACGGTAAAAGAATCAAATCACATTTTTAGGTCGATAATAGAATCAATTGCTCTTTCGAATTAAACAATTAATTATTAATTACTGTGTAATAAAATACTAAATTGGAGTACCGAATCTAACAAAACACTTCACAAAGATTGATATTCAATTAAAACACCTTAACTAACCTATCAGTATCTATCTATATACTAAAAGTTATTCCTGAGACAGCTTAAAGGGGCGGTAATAGGAGCATTTACGTTATGATTTGACCACTTCGCCTACCGTCAAAAAACACCGTTGTTGTTTCCGCCGGTTTCAAATTATTTGATAGCAGTATGTAACATACTTTAGGTTCAAATCAAACCTTCTTCTTGACTCGAAATAATAGTTCACACTGCCTTATCAATTAAAACTTTCAATTAATGAAAACACCTTTTATATTATAAATTAATAATTAATAAGTTTAATTATCATCTAAATACGATAGCTAAGTACTAAGTTACGACGTACTGATTGTAACGTTGAAAATAATAAAATAAATAACAAAAGTTACCACTACCTGACATGTTTTTCTTAAAGTTACAGGAAAATAACAAGAGAGTTTGATCCAGTTAAAACTAATAATACCTGTATGTAAAAGTACTCAATATATTCAGTAAGTAGTTGTTATTTTACAAAGTTGTTCTTTGTTGGTATCTCAACACCGGCTGTACGGGAAATCTGCTTTTAATTTGAAACTTTCGCGTACCTAGAATTTGTTTTCCTTACTAATTTGTTTAGACAATTACTTTAGACAAATGTGTGTGGTTAAGATAGATAGCCCATACTATTTTTGGTATACACTTTATGGTTATCAAGTGAAAAAATAAATAATTAATACCTCATTAATACTACTATACCTATACCTATAGCAAATGCAGTTTTAGCTGTTAGACTTCGTTTTCGTAACGTTTTGTTTTGATAACTCGCTCGTTGGTTCGTTCTACTTTAAGGCGGTTCCAATAGGAATATCGAAAAGTTGGGCTACTTGGGAATCAATATTGTCAATTTATTAAAAATATATATATGTTACCGGCAATGTGTAAAATCCGGTATTCTATAAAATGCCTAGGTAATGTATAGAATCCCTAAAACGTATCGGTAATGTATGAAATATCATATATTTTATACTTTGCCTAGGTATTCTATACAATACCGAATGCGCGGCCGGTAATGTATGTAATACAGGTAAGATTATAATGAAGAACGTTAGAAAGGAACTGTATCATGGTCTATATGTATATTGCACATTCTTTTTTTTCAATTACCTTTTTGTGTTCAAAACATTCAATGTTCATAATTTTTTGTCGTACCTACTTTTTTTCTTAATTTATTTTTGTTCTACCAACGGAACTCATAATAGTCAGTTGCCATAACTTTTTAAATCATAGTATCATAACTAAGGAATTTTTCGACTCATTTTTTTCCTTCATAACTTTTGTCTCCGACGTAGTTGGTAATTTTTAGTTAAAAAATATATATATAAGCACCACAACTTCGCCGGCCGCTGCCGCGGCACGCTCGCTTCGCTCGCTCGGCTTGCACACTGTATAGTTGCCATTCAACCTCACACGCCTCCTCGCTTCGCTCGTCGTCGTACCTATTATTTTAATTGTTACTCCGGGTTACTCGGGGACACGAGAAGCATTTGTCAAATCTTAAAAAAATTACACTTTCATTGGTGCATTATTTTAATCAAGCTCATTATAATTATCTAGTAGAACATGTTTAATAATTATGCTGAGCATATAATATCTTTGATAAATATAGACCAAGGTCTATTTATTTTACACATTGCCGGTGGAACAGCAGGTAATCTATACAATTCCTAGGAATTTTATACATTACCTAGGTAATGTATTGAATTGACAATCAAATTCATTTTATTTTATACATTGCCTGGACGCTCAAGGTATTCTATACATTACCTAGGTATTGTATAGAAAACCTGAATTATACAGATTGCCGGTAACATATACTCGTATATAATATCATAATTAAATAAGGCGCTTTTAATTTAAATACTCGTATGATATAGATGAAAAGAAAAAAATAAACACATAACCCAATTTTTCCTTTTGTAACTAAACTTTACAAAATTTAAAACAATTCCAACCATTTGGTTGGACCATAACAGTTATTAATTAATTAAAAAGAGTTTCCGCAATCTCGTGGCTTTCGTCCGCTTTATTGAATATCGTGCATCAAGCGATACTTACTTACGAAGAGGTTAACTGAATAAATTATACAATCCGATCGTCGCAGGTAAAACCTTGATCCGGCAATTTTTCCCTTATATCCAAGCGGTCCAGCCGACAAACTCGTGTACCAAAGGCATTATTAATTACTCGAGGTAAGGTTTTAATATTTCACCCGCTGTAGGATCGGCCAACCGCTTTCGCCTTAATACCCACTTAATTTTCCATATTTTCACGTATTTCGTCGTATAAACGTTGATCTGCACCAAAGTCGCTATTAATTTTAATGCGATTAGCTGCGTTCACCTACGGAGTGCTTTTGAATATGGAAAGTAGATTTGAGAATGCTTTTTTTAATAAGCTTAGTAACTTTTAAGTGTTCATAGTGTTATAAGGTGTTAGAGTAAGTAACTTTAACTATGTACGTTTGCGGTGTCAAAACCTTTTATTTTAACTGTAATTGATTATCAAAAGTATATTAAAAACGTACAAACTGGTTACAAACAAGTTAACTTAGCATTTATGTACAACCAGCAAATATGCGAAATATGTAGGTTTCGAAATATAACTACGGTATTTAATAAGAAAGAAATGATTAAACATATTTAAAAGGTAGTTTCGTTTAGGAACAGACCCCAAAAATGCATCTTGTATGTAACATACGGACATTTAAAAGTTTACTTATGCATTCTGGTATGAGGAAAATCCGGTTTACGATTTCAAAGGAACAAGAGATACATCATGTTGCATATATCACAAGCATAATTCTAAGTTAACGTTTTTCGACGGTTGCGTCGGATGAAACCATCGAGTATTAAACCAATGGAGAGCCTATACGAAAGCGTATTGCTTTTCTAGAATACGTTGCTGATGGCATTCTATGAAAGGTGACTTTTATTGTGAGACTAGCCGATTACATAGGTACCTATGTATTTTGGGTGTCGAATTTCAAATCACTATTTTGCTGATAAAACAAATGAGTAAATCATACGATAGAATTAAGTGTAATGTTATAGTATTTTTACTGTTGACTTGTAAAATATACAATTATGATCATTTAAAGTATTTTCTGAACTTAGATTAACATTTTAAAGGCTGTAGCTATTTCATATATGGCGTTGTTACCCCTTCCGGTGTTGACGCATCTAGAGGTACAAACTATTTTTAGAACCAAATCACTCCAATGCGTTCTCCATTGGTTAAGTTCATCCCGGACAAAACCGTTGCCATTTCTACCTAACGTATGCACATCCTATAACGAATAGAAGAATAGTTTACGTTTCGAATCGATCGAGTCGATGCAATATCCGCTATCAAACGAGTTTGGGCCAAAAAACTATTGCGCCTCTTTCAGGCAGCGAGGAAATGCACATTTATGAACATTATTGGCAGGTTGCATGCAGTTTGAGAGGGTTCTCAATTGAAATTAGACTAGTAACCTCTAATGGTATTAATAGAGAAATTAAATTATCAAGATTTACTCTAAAAACGGTATTCTATGAATTGTATTAAAATTTATATTTATTTTGGTTCTAATGGGGAATTATTAAGAAATGAATGAATGAATTTTATAATGATAAATTCTGTCAGTAAAACGTTAAAATCGCCGAAAACTATACAATCCTTACTTTGCTTTACAAAACTTTTTACTAAATTCAAAAATAACAAGACCTTTGTATCATAAAGATAACAAGAGTCTAAAAGTGTTGTAAAAAACAAAAAATATTTCTGTTATTTTTTTATCTCTAATTAAGTAACAACCATTGGCAATTTTCAAAAGAATTTCAGTTCTAGTAACCACATGTCAAACCGGCGCGTTAAATTCGATTGCGGTGTTTTCCTTTACGAAACAAACCTCTTTCGTTTTACGGTTTCGTTTACGGGCTTGTAATTACGGCTAAGGTTGGATCTGGTTAATATTGGATAGAGTGAGTCATCTTAAATTTATTTTTCATTTCGTCAGTATTTTTCTTGGTTTTCCTCAAAAATACGGCCACGATGTAACTTACTTCAGTTTACGGCGTAGCATTTTAAGCGTCTACGATTAATAAGCTATGGAAAGTAAATTTTAAAATATAAATTTATATTCCATTTTAGCCATTTATTTCGATATTTGAAGCTAAGCTTGTAAGCATTCTTAGCTTGATTTTATAGAAGTTGTACTTTATTGATGCTACGAGTGTCTACCCATTGTTCATACTCGTACTTACATTTAGGTACTGATTCAACAATGAAAGCTGTCCAATTCAGATTGCCGCGTGTATCCAGCACCCACTCTCATAACTTTTGACGTTCGATGTACACATGTTACCATAAACAAGGGTATAAACCTGCGCCCCTAAGCCACGTTTTAATCCAAAAGTTTTATTTTTCCCCATTTAATTGCAACGCTATTTGCGGTTTTTATTAAGGCTAGATAACAATGATCGCTAATGAAGTTTAGTTAGTACTGCAGCGGTTGTTACGTACCTCATTGGCGTTCTCTCGACGTGTGATCGTAACATTTTTTACGTTGCGATTGAATGGGTGGCCCTTAACTAAAACAGGGTATAAACCTTTCATGATTCTATTTTATTGCACCTTTTCGTGTTTATTTTGTAAATGTTGCTCGTCTTTTGTTTTATTTTCATTTTACTCCCGCCCATTGTATAGGTGGAGTTGGGAATTACCGGAGTTGTTTGAGATTCGGTCAAATGAGGTTGTATGTTTTATTTGTCTAATTTTATGAGATGAAAGTAAAGTGATTTTAGTTAAAGTAGGTACAATACATTTTGAATTGTTCACATAAATATTGTGTTGGTTGTACAATTCAACATATATATTGTGTTGATTGATTGCGTTTATTAAAGACTACGCTCAAGCCATATATTTATTTAATTTCAATATAAGCGTGTATTGAACTTATTTAAGTCAAAGGGCTGTAAGCATTTTAAATGACCAACCGGCGATACTGCATAATAAATACCGAATAAAAGCAATATTTCACATTTCGTAATATTAAAATAATAATCTACATAAACGAAAATCAAAAATCAAACCCTTTCTTAAATTAAGCTTCCAAAATCATAACGTTAAACCTTTTCAAATCACCCTCGTCGACTCGCTTCAATCATTCCTATCGATTGTAAAAAAGAGGTTTAAAGATAGTTTTGTGTCACGTCTTCGGTTTATCACTGGTACACGTTATGCGGCTGGACGCGCCCCCGCTTCCGCCCCCGACCCCCGCGTCTGCCCCCAGAGGCTCCTGCGCCGTGTTTCGTGGTACGTGACTGATCGAACAAACATTACGGCACACGGCAAAAAGGCCTACGAGGAACACTATGATTCCTCTTTTTTGGGAATGACCCGGTTTTATTAAAAAGGTTATTATGATGGACAAGGCTTTCATGCGAAGGTCCCGTCTTCATTAAGAATACGCTACTTCGAAAATTAGGCAACTTTAAAGTAGCAACACCGTAAATACCTATATGAAAAAACTCCTTATTCATAATTAATAGAACTAACTTAGCAAATACAAGTGCAATGTATTGAATCATTTCAATTCCATAATAATGACAAATGCTTCTACGAGTTTTCCGAACTATTAAATCGTTTCAGTGAAGACACTTAAGTATTCGATTTTCATTGTAAATTTCCATGAATTGGTATAGTATTTAGTTTGTGGGAGTGACTCTGAATGACGTCATACATTTTACGATTAGTGATTTGATATTTGAACCAGTAAATACACCACTTACCCCCACCACTACTGCAGACTTGCATGTTGATTGGTAGTTAGTAACCTTGAATGTACGAAGATTAAAAAGTAGCACTTTGGAAGTTCTAGAATCTTTGATGAAGCAATCGGTAAGGCAATTTATATTCAACCATATTGACGTTTTTAACAATGTACTCTTTCCTAAGTGTGTGGTAGCTTATTGACGAAAAAAAATGATTTTATTAATACAAGGTTCCTTATAATTTTCTAGTGTACCTACGATAGATACTTGGTAATTATTTAGGTAAAAAGTAAAATTGGCTATTTTTAAATAACACACCTTATAAGGTAAGTGTCGACTTAAATATTATAGTAAGCTCTGTTTGGGGTAGGTACCTATACATATGGAGTGGTGGTTAGCACTTACCATCACGTGACCAGCTTGCTCGTTTGCTCCTTTATCTATAAAGAAAAAAACGATTATATTAATAAATAGTACATAATATATGGTTGTTTGTTTAGATGATTATAAATACAGTATACAGCTGGAATATTTTTTAGATTGAATAAGCCCATGAGTTTAAAAGCCAAAAATAATTTTCTTTCGAAAAAAAATGAGCGTTGATTGAATTTATTAACTTTACCTACAAATCCTTTCAACAACCATTGAAAAAATAAAAATACCGTGTGGTATGGAATTAGCAGAAAATTATAACAAAAAGCGAAACGAAAACTTGAGTTACGTGCTGCATGAAATCTTACCGCAATAAAATTACCTTCGATCAAAGCCCTTTTAAAAACTTAACAAGCGGACGGTCAACCCTTGCAATCTACATGTGCTTATGTTACCAAAGCTAGCGATTTCATATTCCGATCATAGATAAGACATATGGAGATACAACTTTTTTTTTCTAACGGTATGTAAAAATATTAAAGATATTACATACTTTATAAATAGGACATCCTTGAAATCAAAAACCAATTTGGGGTCATTTCTATATAGTCCGCCATAGGGCTGTTACTGCAGCTGTCATCTCGGGTAGTTTTTCTTGCTTTAACAAAATGAGGACTTTTACCTAATAAGGCATGTCAGTCCTATTATAATAACAAAATTATCTTTTTATACGAAATTATACGAAAATGTATATATTTTTTTATAACGCTTCGAGACATATGTAGCAAGAAGCAAATCATCTCAATCTATCAGGCTCTATGTGAATCTGTTCTGGGTTACTGTATAACTTGCTGGGGCGGTGGCTCGAAAACTACATTACTTGTGCTTGAAAGAGCGCAAAGGGCTGTACTGAAGGTAGCACTAGGCAAACCTTTTCAATATCCCACTTCTCAGTTGTTTTCCGAAGTTCCTGTTCTTACTGTGAGACAATTATTTATACTTCTCGTAACGGTAGATCAGCATAAGCATGCTTTACCCAATTCGTCAACTAAAAGACGCAAAGATAAGGTTTTTCAACTTCCTCAGTGTAAAACTACATTTGCTCAAGGATTTGCCAGCTTTCTGGGTCCTTTTATTTATAATAAATTAGCTAAAGTGAATCCTAATAATAATTTAAGTATATCTAGCTGTAAATTCAGATTAAAAACTTTAAAATATCTTAAGACACTAAATTATGAAGAAACAGAATGTATATTAAAAGTACAGATTATTATTATTATTAGTTATATAATTAAAAAATGTATTACTATCCTACTAGATGTTGAGAACACTAGATTTTAATGTATTAGGCCTTTTTGGAACAATAAAGTATATTTCATATTTCATTTCATCTTTTCTCAGGTAGTTGTATTGTAATCTATGATTTTCATAAACCGCCCATACAAAACTTTGATGAAGGATGTTTTGCTATTTCGCTTAGTAATTAGAAGGTACCGGCTTAGCATGCTTTTCCCCTCATATTAACGTGTGTCCTTGTTAGTAGTTATCATTTCAAGACAGAAGTAATGTCCATTTTCACCAACATTTCCTAAAATTAAGGAATACTTATTATGTTAATTGGCTATAAAATCACTATTAATTATATTTTGTCACACTTTTTACAGTAGGTATTTTACGTGGGTATACTAAGTAGTTCTTAGGGAAACTAACTGCATGTAAGGGTTGTTTAAAACGTTTTAGGTGTCTCTTAAATTTAGGGAAACTGATGAAAATGGGCATAAATATATTTACTATTCATAAATGCAATTTATCCTATGTGACACTTTTATATTACTACTGACAGACATAAAATATGCTTACTATGCTTATTTAACCACAAATCCTTTTTAAATGTAGTTATGATTAAGGCGGTGCATCAGACAATGACTATTGATAAGTCGGCTTACTTCTGAATCACTTTTATACGCTTGCGAACTTTGAAAGTTTTTCGGTGTAGTAAGAGGAGTGTTTATTTATTTTTTGCTGTTTCGACAGTGTATTCTACATGAGCTTATCTATGTTTTGGTCCACGAAAGCCCGACTTTGGCCGAGCATAAAGGAGTTTTAAATATTCCTCCGGATTTGTGTAAAGGCGTTGGTACAGATGGCAACAAAAGGCAAGACAAACTTACTAAAACAGTTCTAAACTTTGAAAGTTGTTATTAAAAATGTATATTAAAACTAGGATCACCAAAAATTAAGGCAGCAGAGAATAATTGAAAAAACAAGACAAAGTTATTGCAAAAGTATTTTTTATCATTTTTAATTCGAAATATTTGTCATTCATATCCTCAGGTATACTATCATAGGTAATTCTACTATATCTTACAAATTAAGCTTCTGACTGTACCCTCTCTGCAGCCCCGGATCTTCAATTTTTTTTAGGCGGGGCAAAATCTGAAAATGCCGCCCCCAACCACTAATATTTATTTTTACCTTTATCATCTTTATAATTTCAGTTATCAGATGTCCACTAACAAATAGCCCTTCCGGAAATAATGCATCATTTGCTGTTCTTTCCGTGCTATGCCTGTTTATTTACAGATGTATAGATATGAACGCGTAAGATATACAGGGTGTTTGCTCGGTGAGTAGCCAAAAGAAAATGGTCTATAGGCGAGGCTATTAGCTGTTTACTTCTTCTTATTAATTTGCATTTTGATTCAAGTTAAAGAATTTACAATACTTTTAAGATTTTCCTATGGAAAACCCCGGTTTTTTCATGAAAAGTCATTTTTTTTTAATTTACTCTCGGACCAAACGAAAATAATTTTAATTGAGAGCCTAATACTGTCTTATTTCGATGCAATCATAAATTTATACCAATCATCTCACAAAAGGTTACAGTGGATTAACAAACTTCGTTGAACCAGTAAGAAAAAAAAGTAATGTCAACTTTGCTATGAAAGAAAATAAAAAAACACGAGCTGAAAATTTCATTTGCTTTTAAAAACTTCTTCATTTAATACCTACACTTTATATTGATATGCTACAAATGTAACATTAATAATTAGAAATCTCGACAAAATTAGTAAGTTAGTCCTCAAAGACGGCTGATAAGGAAGGTACGAATCCGTTCAACTACCTATGTAGATAAAAACTTCTGTCTCATTCTAACAAATCTTAAACAATTATGCTATCTCATTTGACTCTCCCTTCACTTTCCTGCCTCGAATTAAGGACTCCTGCTATCTCACACGTTTGACTTCAGTCCGCGTAGATTTTCGGTGACCTACACTTTTCTACAGTTGGAGTAAGATGTTGCTTGAAAATAAGCGTATCAGCCAGTCATGACCAACGGTAGCATGATTTTTACGCATGCTAGCAAATCTCATTTTACCAGCTGTAAGTCATGTAGAACCGGTTCACGGAGACTGAATCTAGGAGTTACTTTTACTCCGTCCCTCACCACCCCAACCATCTGGTGGTGGAAGCCGCAGAATATTCTGCTATTTGCGACCTTCGCAAGAGGCGACCAAAAAATGAACTCGAACGATAAAAGATTACTGTCGGGAACAATCTGCTTCCTCCAGCCCGCGCTCGCTACCGACCCCGTGGTCACGATTGTGGTAACAGCCTTAAGTTTTCCCTATAAATACACCTCTCAAACCGGCAGGTGCGACATTCAACAAAATTGGTTTCATCACCTATCAGATCCGACTCCCGTCGAGTTTCTTGCTAGGTCTTCTTAGAGAGAGTCTCCTAAAGGAAACAGTGTATTGAAAATGATCACGACGCACTGAGGACCGTACCCTACTAGGTGGCTGTAGTAGTTCGTATCGTTAGTCAGAAAATAAAATCATTTTATAAGTACAAAAGAATAGCAAATATGAGAAATGTTGTCTTGTCACAAAATAGATACAACAATAGGCATAGAAGGAGACAAAACTCTTTACCTACATATGTAGTTGAAGGTGTTCGTACCTTCCTTACCAGGCGTCTTTGAGGACTAACTTACTATTTTAGTTGAGATTTCTAACTATTTAAGTTACATTTAGCATATCGACATAAAGTATATAAGCTGTAGAAGTTCCTAAAAGCAAATAAAGTTTTCAAACTCGTTAATGTTTTTATTTTTTTTCATAGCAAAGTTGACTTAAAAAAAAACCCCCACTGGTTCAACGAAGTTTATGAACCCACTGTAACTTTTTGTGAGATGATTGGTATAAATTTATGATTGCATCTGAACAAGACAGTATTGGACTTTAAATTAAAATTATTTTTGTTTGGTCAGACAGTAAATATAAAAATATTTGACTTTTCATGAAAAATTGGGGATTTTCTTAGGATAATCTTTAAAATGTTGTAAATTCTTAAACGTGAACCAAAATGCAATATAATAAGTGGAAGTAAATAGTTACTAGCACTCACCCAACAAACACCCTGTATATTTTACACTGCACAGGATAGGATTAAAAATAAAAAGTGAATAGTAAAAATAAAAATAAAATTAGTGTATTCAATTGCAATTATTATGAATTAAAATTTACTTTTCGAGCTTTTTGTTCAGCAAATTAATCTATGACCTTGCCATAATTTCCGTTCCTGCGCGCGAACGGGTGCGCATTTTGAAATACGCCTAAAGAGGCGCCACACGAATAATACGTCACATGTTCCATGTGCTGTCCCTGAGTATCGGTCTAGTTGATATGGCCACAGTAAAATAAGAGTGAAAGTTCTGTAATTGAACTTTTATTTATTCTGTGGTCAAAGTTAAGTAGGTATTATTATGTTATTTTTTTGTAAATAATGAATTTGGCCGCCCCCTGAACTTGCCGCCCGGGGCATGGGCCCCGGCTTGCCCCCCCCTAGATCCGGCCCTGCCTCTCTGAGAGGAGAATGACTACAGGGAAATACCTACACGTCTGAAAGGTAAAATATGTGAAACTGTAGAACTGTTTTATTTATTTATATAGGTACTTACCTTGTTTGTTGGTGTTTGAAAAAAACATTTTTTCAATAATTGAGAAAACAGTGTATTATTAGGATACAAACGAATGGAAGTTTAACGTTATTATATATAATTTAATTACAATGTTAATTCTTTAAAAGAAAAAATAGATTATCAAATTATTCCTTTGCCTATTCCGAATTTAAAAATCGAGAATGGGACCGAGTCACATCCCACGTAGGCATACTATTTTTTTTATAGATTTTGTAAAAAAAGTCGTTTCAAATTGACGTTTTGTTTCGAAAACGCTCGGGCGAGGTCGGCGAGGCGAACAGAAATTAATTGCATTTGGTTACAGCGTATCTACTTGTAATTGCTTTGAACAATGTCTGCGAAGCGATCGAGTGGCGAAAAATAATTGAAATTTGTTAAGTTTGATGCTAGGACTCACTGAATCATTCTTTTATAAAGAATGAGAAGTAGCAATACGAATACCTATGTTTTAGGAAATTTTAGGTTTAGGTAGTTTTTATTTTATTTTATTCGAATTTCTTTATTTCGAACTAATATGCCTGCGAATCTATTTGTATTTCTATTTGTACTGCAAAAATTGGATAACTTCTAATAACAAATGAAATAAAAAATATTGCCCAAAAGTAGTAGATAACCAAGAAGCTTTCCATGGATTATTTGATTTGTAATAAAAATTAAATCGTCATCCAATACGTTAGGGCTTTTATCTTCAAATTTCACCAATTCGAAGCCCAGTCGGATCGCTTTTATATTTGTTCTCTTTTCTTTTCTTATAGTTTATTTTAAAAGTAAAAAAGAAAAAGCGCAACTGTATCAACATAATCAATTTAAAGCTATAAATTTACAATTCTTTAAATTGCAATGATAGTAAATATCCATTACTCATGTCTGTCTGCTAGGCATCTAAATTGTTGTTGATAAATGGTTCAGCGGTGTATGCAAGCTATTCAGCCAGGGTTGCCAACCACCGGGCGATTTGCTCCGGACAGTATTGTTTGTCCGAAGGGCTTTGTAAATTTATAGAGTGTCTGGCGATTGACCCGGTCGCGACGTCATCACTACTGACAACCTTTACTGGTTACTGAAACAGATCAGCGGGGTGATTCTGTAACTCAACTCGTATGGACGTTTATGAGAAATAACGTCAAAATGCACCTTTGGTATTCTGTATCTCCAGTTTGTATCGAGTACGACGTCATGCGGCTCCTGCACGCTAGGCCTTGGTTTGACAGTGTTTTTGTATGGAGAAATGTAAAATAGCGATTCTGTAAGCTATGATTGCATCAAACTTATAGCAGGACGAACTATCAAAAAAAAGTTCGTAACTTTCATTTAGAAAATTACGATTTATAGTTTCATATACATTTTATTACTTACATACAAACACTAAATTACATAAATCCTGGACAGTTAATTCTGGTTTGATTGCCCATATTTAAGTCTGCTCTAACATGAAACATGAACAATTTCCCAAAACAAAAATTGTAGTACCTACTTGAGTGCACGGTCGGTCTTTAGTGCTGTTTATCAATTCTTAGCATTAAATCTAACTAAGATTTTAAATAAAATATTTAAGCCTTAGCTAAATTTTTATAGTAGACATGAAATTGTTCTAAAGTAGGTATTGATAATTTATTAAAACATTTGTTTTTATAAAAACACTTCTAGTTTTTACAACGGATGCTCAGTCAAAGAAATAAAGTGAAAAAAATAAATTTTAAGTCATTTCATACGATTTAATATAAGTTGATGACATTTTAAATGAGACTCATTGGACTCGGAAATTTGATATCACTCATGCTGGTTGAGATACAGAATACCAATTTTTTTGGCTAACCGGCGACTTGTCAAGTAAAACTGCAAGCCGCTTTTTAGCAACAAGCATGAAAGTTTGAGTTACAGAATCACCCCGCAGGGATCTTAACAGATATGTAGGATCGGGGAAAAAAAAACAGGTGTGTTGTGTTTTTCGTTTTTTACTAGAATAGAATTTTTGAGGATATCTATAAAGATTTTAAAAGAAAAAAATACTAGATTTTGTCAACAAGGAATAAACACAACTGAAAAATTGTTTAGAAAAACATTATTTTTTGCCTTACCGTGTTATACGAATTATTAGGTAATCTGTTGCGTATAATGTTTAATTATAAAAAAACATGAAAAAGGTATAATGTATATTTAATATTAATGATACCTAACAAGTTTATGAGTTATGTTTATTTTGTTCTCGTTCATCAGCCTTTGACTGTACTTTTAATAAGTCGAAGTTAGTTTATTTATAGTGAAACCATTTACGATTTAAAACAAAACGTTGGAAATGTGTTTTTTAATACTTAATTAATATTCAAGTGTTAATTGTTTTCCACAAATAAGGTTTAATTTATAAAACCTTGACTAGGCTTTCATGACTTACTTTACATAACTTTTAAGTCAAGGAATATTAATTACTTTTAAGGATTATTTATGAGGTTGCAAAGAGTAAATAACTCGTATTTATCAATTAAAATGTTACCATTCTGTTGTTAAAAACATTGCTCCATTGCTACATCGATAGTTATCGATTGAACGTGAGAAGTTTTCAAGCCATTATCCACGTATCACGTTACTCTAATATATTATAATTATTGAAACATTTACACTGGTATTGTTCATATATTGGATAATGCAAACCGCTGCTTACCTACGCAAATCAGTCGTTGAATATGCAATGTCTAGTTTACGAGATCCCGAAGCACATGCTTAGACTATTAATTTACTACATATCGTTTGAATATCTTATTTCGATCCACTTTAAGATAAGCCTTATATTGGCAGCTTTGTAAAGCATTACCTCTTTTTATACAGGGCGGATGAAATTATTGAGACACTGAATTGTGACGGGAAGGGAGAACGAGGTACTATTTTGTAAGATAAAACATGTTTATCTTGTTAATGACGGCCAAAAAAATATTTTGTAGTTTTAATTTACTAAGCGCTTAGCTGTATATAATTAATTAAGCCATGGATTAACTTAAACATCGTCTGTAAACAATTTTACTTAAATGTTTTTAAATTCTTTGTACTTCGTTTTTTTTAAATTATTTTATTTTATAGTATACCACGTTGTGTATAAAGGAATTACAGTCAGCTATAGTGATGTGAAAGTCCCCTAGTGTTGGGGTGGGACGTAAGCTTTATTTTGGTTGAACATGTCACGTTCTGTGTAAGTGGGGGCAAAAATTACCTTCTTGCGTTACTAAGCCGGGAATAAAGCGGAATTTCGGAGGAATTCCTACATGATGGTTGGCAATAGGAATAAAAAATATACTATGAAATATGGAACGGATATCGAAATAAGTATTTTGGTTTGGTTTGATGAAATGATTTAGGTTTGGATTTTATTATTAAATTGCGCTGGATGACTTTTTTTTTTATAAGTTTTGTTTGCTTCTTCTTTAGTGAGACTGAACACTACACGTCCCTTGTTCATTCGTATTTCGTATCTTGCGACGGAAATTAGAATTACTTTCTGTACGGATATATATCAACATGTAAAAGACCAGATCATGTAAAAAATTAAAAGAGAATTACTCACAATGATAACAGCAACTCTACCTAAATACCTATTCATCATTACAATTAAATTTTATATTTCGATGAATAGGGAACTTCATTTATCATAATGTTACGAAAGCCTTTATCATAATTTATAACGCTCCATTGAATACAAAACAAATATGAATCAATTACGTAAGCGCCTACTTATAAGTAACCTATAGCAGCGTTTATAACTCTAATCGCCTCCTAACGTTTCAAAGTTGCACGGCGGTAAGGCTCGCTGCACATGCCGGGTTAGGCGGATTTCACACAAGCGGGTATCGGAAACCAAAGGCACCGGACTCTCAGCAAAATCCAATTAGTTGTATAAACACGGTATTAAACTACACACTCGAGATAACCTCTGTTTGCACACTGAACACTGAATACCCGGGAGTGAGTCCTTTGCGTACTTTGTAGAATTGTGTGTTTACGGTGGTTGTCTGAATAAATATTATTATAAACTATAAGTATATAAAGAAGGCGATTTTTAATGGCAACTATCGTTAATAAGTAAAATAAGTGTTTTGTATTTTTTTTACAATTGGGAATGTAATTGAACTTTACAGTTATTTATCTGCCTATTATTGAAATAATAGCTATCCAATAAAAATGATGCCACCAGTAGCATGTATTTTAACAAAGTGTTATCTAATATCAGTATCCTTTCCTTACATAAAAAAATGCGTTTAAATAATACCTACCGTAACAACGGCATCTATGGTCCCTAATTTATGGCATAGCAGTAATTGATAAAGTCTACGCAATTGAAAAGCAACTTTTAACTTTATTTATTCGAAAGCGTCGATAATATAATAGAGATTACATTCGCATTCAAAACACAACACAAAAACAGCGATTCCTTCATACATTCTTATACCCGGAAAACGATGATTTAAGTTTATGCGTAAACCCGCGATCCTTAACCAAAATCGACGTATTAAATTTCTCTTAACTCAATATTTGTAGCGTTCCGTTGGGGAACGCATTTTTACCCTCATCCGTACCGCGTTGTAATTCAATCTAGCCGTACCATCAATCTGTAACTCCTCACGCATATATTCCGATGATTTGACAAATGAAAAGGGTGTTGGATAACGCACACAGTCGGAAAATATCTTCTACTTATTGGTTTTTGAATAAGAAACGCTGGGATGCCGATCTATCCATCACGCGGTGATGCCGAATTTCTCTAAGGGACGAGCCTGAATAAGGCTTTGTTGAATTCGTGAAATTTTTGTTTAAGATAATTTACTGACCCGTTACGGAAACTTTAATTTTGGCATTTTAGTGATACAGTTAATAAATGTCTTGGGCATAGGAATTCCATAGATGATTCCAAATAAACTTTTTTTCAACTGTTGAAAGTATTTAAGAAAAGATATTGCTGTAACATTTGATAATAATGAAGAGATAAATTTAGAAAGCTCTATAATCATACAAAACATTGTGTCTACCTACTGAATAGAGTGTTGGTAAAAAACTTCCCTCCCTTATAAAGGTAAAGTTATTATTGCCGATAGCCCCGACGAATACTGTCATAACTACGATCTTGATGTTTCCGCGATAAATAGGCGCTAATAATTCAGAACGATAGCATCATGGCTTTATTTCCGGAAATGCGTGTACTTCCGGATGTAAGTGTTCAACACTGCGCAATCGACGCCGGATTTCGGTGATCTAATTTAATAGCAACCGTAATGGACAGGAAGACAGGATTTTAATGGCCTCGAACGAAACAAAACTAGATTTGGCATAGGACTTATTTTAGTCTGAATTGTAATTAGTAACAGGAAAATAACGAACTCTAACGACCTCATTCCAAATTTCGACTTTTTTATACACTTATAGCTTGCTCAACTACTTATAGTACAACACCGTCTGAAATTTCTTTTAAATGAAAAATGCATCGTTTAATATAAATATTATAATAGACTCTTATGAATTAACTTGACTTATTGATGAATTAGTATCTTATACGCATTAACAGCTACCATGAATAGCATACATTTCCATCTCGAGCTTTCGTTACATGATATCCTGGACCACCACAGACCCAGACATTCCTTCCTGTACTTGTCTATTATTTCCGTCGTTCCTAACACGCGTGAATACTTCAAACGCATGCACCCCTGCCGTAGTACCCCTTCACGATACCCCGTAGTACCCCTTTCTGTGAATTACCAACTCGCCCTCATTAAGGGGCTAACCCACCCGTGTCTGATATGGCGAAGAGCCACAACATCCCTATAGATAGGTAACCCTAGAATGCAGCTTACGTCAGATGTTTTACCATCCATTTTTTGTAACCTGCTAACCTGGTTTTAATCCTTGAAGTAAGGGGAGAAAAGTTATATGGGTGATGCAGTTGCAATTTATTTTGATATTCACTTAATTAATACAATCTTCACGTCCAATATGTGTTAACAGTTTAGTCTTATATGACTCTGTTTCGCCTTAAAATCGAAAACGAACTGTTCACTTGTATAAACCCTAATAAGCTAACAAAGTGTTAGTTTGCAAAACCATAATGATGATTTGTCTGTGAGGTCAAACGCAGAAGTTTAAGTAACTTCTGCGTTTGACCTCACAGAATATTATAAAACCTACTAATATTATAAAATACTTTAGGTTTGTTTAATAGGTTTGTTTGAGTAAGTGTTCGTTTGTTTGTTATACTTTTGTTTAAATCGGCCATTGGAAACAAAAAAACGAAATGCTTGTTCTGTAGATTATCTAGGAAAAAAATCCTATTTAAATAAAAACATATTTTATTTGTTTTAGTACGTAAATTTCAAGAAAAAAAGAGTCATTTTTCTTGTAGCAATTCAGGTTTTAGGTGATTTGCAATAAAACCATCCACTTTCCTCTTAATGAAACAGCTGATTTCATAAAAGCAATAGCTAAGTAATTCGTAAAAGAACGGAATATGAAATTCTAGAAAGGTTTCAGTCGTGCGGCTGGCAACTACTAGTGGTTTGTCCTAATATGTGATTATGAGAAATAAAGCGAATGTAACGACAGCGGGAACCCTCTACTTCGTATCGTTATCGACGTTTGCATGAGCACGGAACCTTAATTAAAATATACGACCGTAATTTAGAATTCCTTCTTTCACAATTTATAACTATTTCCACCGAAACCAGTTATGCGACACGTCGAATTTTTGTGCGCTCGAGCGTACAGTTATTTTAATTTGGGCGTAATAATAAACCTGATACAAGGGGAAATAATTGCCGTCACCGTGTGGTAATTAAAGTATTTTATTGAATGTTTTTATTGCATTGTGGGCAAAGTGACAAATGCTAGTTATACCTTTTTTTACCTTCTATGTGAATCATTTGCCTAAACTGACTGTTAACGTGGGTTACAGTTTATATGTTGTCCAAATAACGAAAGCTACCTATATCTCTATTACCTGAGCACGTACCGGATTTGAAAAGAAAATAGTACCCTTACAAAATGTCACACGTAAATCCCTTAAGGAAAAATTGCGTCCGTAGTTAATATATTCTAAAATAAAATAAAACCGAATGCGAAAGTCGTTTGTTTCGGGTTTTGACTACATGTTGTAAAATAATTTTTGGTTTTTGGAAAACAAAAAGCTTTTGGCTGAAGTTGCTGTATGTGGGTGAACTGTGTTTTTTTATTTGATTAATAAACTTAGTTTAGGTATGTTTACAATTACATAATTATAATTTTTGCACGTTTTTGGTTACTATAATTGATCGCTAGCAAGTAGCTTACAGATTCTTTCTAATTCGTAAACTAGAGGCTATCAGTAACTTATGAATTACCCGCATTGTCACAAATGGTTATTATTGAACGAGACAGAAATCTACTTGAAAGAAGAAGAAGTTTTCATGGCGTTACCCGTCATTATATTCGTTCGAGATTTGATTATTTGGAATTGCCAGCTTATTGTATAATATCAGGCGCCGCGTTCAAATACGGAATGTGTTCGACAGCGCTGTCACGTTCGGATGGCGTGTCTGCCGTCAATTTGTTCGCTGTTGCCGCCTACTGTAATAACGAACTTCCTCGCTGTGTCGTGGTGGCTTCTCAAATTGGTCGGTTATCACCAATCTATGGCTCGAATGTCAGTCGCCAGCAATTTGTCAACCAGCTGTTGGTATTTGCAGATTGCTGTGTCGGTGTGACAATTCATTTGTTCTGGCATGTTCCGTGGAAACTTGTGAGCGTTTGATAGTTTTGTCTCGCGAAATGCACATTCTTAATATTTTTATTTACAATAATATACAATACATTTGAGGCGTGAGCAACGCTGTTAAATACGATTAGTATTATCGAGCTAAATATCTTAAACACGCCTTTTTAAACACAAGGTTTCTTCTCAAATGCGAATAGGGAAGATGCAGTATACGAACACCACAAAATATAAACGCACACCCTCGCAGCACTTACCACCTTTTACCCCAAACTTTCCCTCCCCTTAGTTTACAGCACACACGGATACTATTTCAAAGAACTCCAAAGATTTATGCAACATACGTCTAAATGCCTTACATTGCTGTTATTTGGGTAATACCCAGGTTCTCGTGTGGCTACTTAGTACCAATACTTATTCTGAATGTTTGCGAACCTCTTTAAGTACATATTTGAACATTTTAAACGAGAAATAGGATGTTGATGTCGGTTGTTTCTATAACCTGAGAAATAGTGCACTTAGAAATACGATTACAATCTAGTTTTAAATAACATATTTCTAAGATGTACGTATACTCTGTTTTGAAGTTTAAGTAGAAGTGAGTCTTGTGAAAATTAATGACCTCTATAACAACTGCTATGTAAAAACAAATTCGTTTTTATACTGAAGTTATAAGTTGAGTATTTTTGTTTGCGTTGCCCCTAATAGAGTTACATATATACTTTACATTTGTTTGACACTTTGACGTTTACCGTGTCAAAAGTTAAAACGATGTCAGCTTTGTCCTGTTATAAACATAAATTTGATATCTGACCAAACTATCTGGCCTCTCTCTTGTTATATGGTGACGAAGAAAATCACCAACCAGAAGACATCAGTAGCGATCAACTGTTCATTACACTTTTAAGGCTTTTTGAAATGATCTTAGAATACTTAAAAGTTTTCATAACTCTGTCATTATTCTATTTGCTTAAAATAGAGACACCTAAGAGATCAATCTACGATATAACACGAACTCGTTACGATATTGATAAAACGTTAGCCACAAGATACGTGTATTGGCCATCTTCCTTTTAAAAAGAGAACTTTTTGTCCAGACTGGAGAAATAACATTTGCAATTATTTATTCATTCGTTTTCGCGACTTCGTTTGTTTGTTTTGATGGGTTATTTATTACAGTTCGCATAGTTACTACCGCGACAATCGTGTCTTATAATTTTGATGTTTACGACCGTAAATGCGCTTGCTTGCACATTGTTAACGAAAATGGCCACTCGATACGGTTTTCTTCATTTCCTATGTAAGCTTCCTTTGAAATTATGCCAATTTTGTTCTCCATATAGCGTGACGCAGTCTATAATTAACTGGTGAAATAAAAGAAAAATAAATATACCTATGCTATAATCAGTGTTTGTTTTTTTTCTTTAGTCCTCCTAGTAATCAATGTAAAAGTTAGTAAGTATGTTTGATGGTTTTATTACTAAAGCAGGGGATGAAATTAATTAAGATGAAACTTTGTTCAATTATAGATTAATAACTATCAGAAAATAATACCGGCTATTTATAATTAAACAAAAAAATTAACCATTCAAAGCTAGTAGAAGCAGATACAGTATTTTTTCTTATCAACAAGCCAAGAAGGTTTATTTATTGTCAAACGAGGACTTTATGATAAAGACCGATCTAAAGTTAACGTATTAGAGTGAAAAGCTAAAAATTATACTTATAAAAGCGTTCATACAAATAAACTTTTATGAATTAGTACGATGGAGGAATTTATAGATATTAATTTAGATCCTCTTAATTGTGTTTTTTGCAAAGCTGATAAAATATTTTACAAAGGCAAACGCATTTTTTATGTATATCCTTTTAAGCCTTATTGAAGAGTTATTTTCTAGTATTTGGGTGCTACTCAATCATGCCAAAACGACTAGTTCGATTTGTATAAAGTTTTCTAAATTGATAAATAATAACATAACCCACAATAACATATAACTTCTTAGATTTACGCGATTATTGTTACTTGAAATTAAACTCATTTTAACGGGTTTTACGCGTTTATTTTATTATTTTTGATTAATTTCACACAATAACATACTCGCTAATTCAAATTAAGATAAATTTTGAATTTAGATGTTATAGAAACAATAAGCAAAATTTTTATCTTTATGGAGGCTGCCACGTATATTAAAAATCGTTAATCGGTTGCCGCATACGAAGCTGCGGGCGACATACTTACTAACTACTAGTTGGGTTATAAAAATAGGAGGTAGGAAATATGTGTTGTTTAAGTGCACGTCAATTCATTGTTTACAGTTCCATCCATTGAAAATAGAACAAAAATAGCTGTTTTTCACCACCACTAAAATAACCTGCTCTAAACACCGTTTACGGACTCTGCAGTAAAATAAAATGTAAGTGAACATTATTGTTTAATGAACAACGAGCAGGTAGTTCGTGTTGAGTGTTCTTGTCTATGGTTAATTTGTTGGCTGGCGTTTTATGTTAAAAGGAAATACGCTAGAAATATGACTTGGTGAAGTACTTTAGCAGTGAAATGTTTTATTGTGTTTCATTATAATTACTGCGAATGTGACACGGCTAAAGACTATTTAGAAAAAAAAACGTAGCATGTATATGACTCAGCTACGGTTCGTAGTCCGTAGCATAATCTCTAAGCATTTATATGCATTCGTAGTTTTCCTAAAAAAACGACCATAGCAAGCTTTTCATTTATAAAAATAAACAATAAAGGTGAGCTGAATTTACCTACAACGTAACCAATTTCCCGGCACCTACACGTTATTTTCACATGGTTACAAATGTGAAGCGCAGGCGAGTTTCCCACGGGTAGCATAGTGGAAATATTCAGGTATATCTGTTTGCTATTGTAGAGATTCACGTTGTCGTTAACTCTGCTCCGTCTTGTGGAAAATCCCGCCTTTACACTGCAAACATGGAGATTTCAACGCGTGCAAAGCTACTTTGTCATTATAGAAAATGCTAAAGGTTATATTAAAATAAGTTTGTAGGAACGGTTCAGGTGTTAGAAGTCTAGTAAAAAAGATTATTAAGAAGCTTATTAAACTTAGACGATGGAGCGATATGAGTTCGATAGATAAATCGATGTTTACTTAAATTATAAAACATGTAATAATTTTTATTGTTTAATTGTATTTGGTTATTATTGTGAAAGACTTACTTAAATGATCAAAGGGTTTTTTAAATATTTACTTTGCTTCTAAGCAATGTAGCCGTGAACACATACATGCTGTACATATACCTAATTATTTTTGTTTTTTTCCTTAATAGAGTCACGTATACCTATATCGTAGATTATGAGTGAGATCATACATGGTGAGGCCAATAGATACTAATAATTCAAACAAATTAATAATAAATAACACATCTGAATTCTCGAAATATTTTGCGGGCAATAAACACATTTGCGGTACCAATACTAACTTATTCTTTTGGAATAATCAAATGGTCGCAAACCGATCTAATTAAACTACAGCGTATCGTAAATACACATCTTGTACGCAGCATCTTACACTACCTCGTAAGGAGGGATGAGTAGGACTCATAGTTTTTATAAATTTACATAACAATCTAATAACGTCAATTTGAAAATATTTACACACCAAAGCTGAACAATCTGAACTACATCGTTATAAATTAAATATAAATACCACTAAACTTACATAATAGAAACACGCAAAATAATTAAAGCATCACCAGTATCTAAACTAAAATTGACACATGGGCACAAAGGTCTCTGCACGGGATTTGTGCGCCGATTTATGCAGAACCTTTACCCGGAACCTTTCGGTATAGTAGACCCGTTCCTGTTGCCACTAGGTTACCACGCGCTTAAACTAATTACAGACCCGAAAATAGATTTCATTAACGCTTAATTTTATAAGGCATAGAAAACTACAAAAAATTGAGTTCATAAGTGACTACTTACAATTACATAAAATACCGTGTCGAAAAACCTTACCAAATTTCTGCTATGATGAAACTTGAAACAGTCTGAGAAAATTATTTTTAGATGTTGTGACGTCATCATTCTTATTGCGTCACTGCGATGTTTATATTTTATGTTTTTGTTGTAACTGTGTGGGTAGTTCATATTTAAATTGGTAATGGCTTTATTTTCGAGTTTTATAAATGAATTGAGGTATTCTATCATAGTATATTACGATACTTGTGTGTAAAGTTGTTCATTATACACGAGGCTGAGTGTTGCAGCCCGAGTCGCAGGCGAAGACAGTCGAGTGTCTATTGAACATGTTGCTCACGAGTACCAAACGCACTTTTTCAACACACTTGCGAAGAAAAAACAATTATTTTTTGCAATAGCTTTCCTACATAGCAACAAATGCAATGTAAACAAAATTAAAGAATTCGGTAAATGACGCAAAACTTTTTTTTTGCACGCGCGTTGCCGCCACCATGCATCCAGCCTATTTCAAAATATATTTTTGAGATAAAATCCAATTATTTTGTGACAAATTACCGTTTAATATCAATTATTTGATGATAATCATTGTTTATTTTTAATATACACACATTTATTTATTCCAAATATGTAAATGGATTTTCAGTGGCACAAAACCACTTTGTTGTTACAAAAAAAAACTGTATTACCGGTCCAAATTGAAAATACTCTGTTTACTATCATATAATTTGGAATATGGCACAACCTTAACTTTGTAGGGGTTGTTATATTTTGCACTAGTGTGTAATATTATTATACACAAGTGTGTAATAGGGCGGTTTAAAGCCTAAAAACTATGTAATAAGGCTCACTTTCTGAGCCAGTGTGTTGAAAATATAATTATGTGAAAAAATGTGTATTGAAATATGAATTGCTATATAGGAGTTATTCAATCAGAGGCTATTGTCGTTATATAATAATAACCTAGTGTTGAAGCATCAAAACTTTTATTAAGTTTTATGTTAATGGAATAAAATGAAAGTCTTAATAAATTTCGGTATCGAAAGAAACGAAGAAGAATACTGCTGCTTAGGCATGTCAAATAACTGTCTAGCACATATTTACGTTTATAGACGTAATCGTAGTTATAAGCCCTTGAGAAATAAAGTCACCTTACTGTAAGGATTTTTATAATAGACCTTGTTTTGAGCTGTGAGCTAGTTCAAATTGATATCAAAACTGTAGTCGTACAGGTATAATCTCACTTACCTATCACTATTGATTGATCCGAGTTAATCGAATTGGGCGATCAAGTAATTTGCACATGCATTCAAACTGCCATACAATACAATATCGCGTTAACAGATACCATACAATACTACAATTCAACAGTGCATGTATTCATAATTGAGAACAACTACTACGAATAATATGTATGATTACAATATGATGCGAAGATTGTAAGTTTATCAATATTTTGTCCCCTAGCAAGTGTACAAATGGATTGCAAAATAATATTGTAACATTATGTAAAGTCGTTCTATAGAAATAAGGTACCGGGGTAGAAATAAACATGATTAGTATTTTGTTTATTGCATTAGTGGCATGAAGTAAATTATTAAAAAAACTGTGAACTGTTATATGTATATGCATGGTTTTGAGTTTGTATTATAACAAACTAGAAACTCATCACTAGAGAAGACTCTCGAATACAAAGTTAAATGTTAGCTTCTAACTATTTCCTGCATCCACACCTTTGCCAAACCTCTACAAACATATAGCCTTCAAAATCGTTTAATTACATTTGGACGACATCTCTACGTTTGCGAGAGCACCAGTATATTCTACTGTGGTGAGCATGACGAGTGCAATAACAGCTCAAAGTTTCAGTCTAACGGCCAATCTCAATTATCAAATAACCATTGACGACTTGCTAAATCTGTTGCTAAAGTAACCTTTGTCTGTCTTTTTGCGTATCAATAAATAGATATGAAATTACAGTTGTAGAAATAATAACAAAACAAGTCGTTTTTGAACCCGCGGTTTCAATACTAGTAGAAACATTGAGACTGGCCATAAACTAAAAACAGTCAAAGTACCAACTTATTCCATCTGTCACTTGAAGTTTTTCCACTCAATTATTTTGTTATTTTAATGAAGGCTGCAAACACGGGGTTCTATTTTGCAACAATTTTAGCTCAAATGCAGAAAACCTTTACTATCTGATTAGGTATCCACTTGAACTTGCAAGTCTTTATATGGCACTTCTACACTTTAGAATTTGTTAGGACTTACGTATGCTTGGCAATTGTGTGGATAGAGCGGTACACAATCACGTTTTCGTCTAAATATACATAGAACCCCACATACTTTGACCTATATATATTTATATATTTATGTATTGCGCTTTGTAGCGTGTAAGTAAAGTTGCCAAGCTAACAAGGTCGCATTGGCGCATGCTGGTTTGTTCGCGTGATTTAACGTCGGCTCAAACTTTTTAACAACTACATAACACAACTTTGTATTATCAGTCAGCTTAAATTAACTTCGCGTCTGCCTCATTTCACTGTAATAGGAAAATGCTAAAAATATGAAAGTGTTCACGTTACGTGCTCCGCGCTAATAAAACGGGGTTTCTCTTTGGTTTTGGTAACTACCTGCATATTGTTACTTAGCTACGTTTGCGTCAACAGATTTAGAATTGGACAAAATTGGATCGAACAATCATTAGTATAGTGTGGTCTTTATATAGATTCCATGTTAAGATGTTTAATAAATGTTATATTTTTTTAATTTTTTTATTTTATTTTTATTTTCTTTATGTTCACGAATAAACGGCTGAAGGAATTCAGAAAAACACTTTGTCAACGGGTAGAATCTTATAGTAACACGACTTGTAAGTAATTTTCACCGCGATAAAATAAAAATCTCCAACAGATAATCTTATTTAACGGGAAGTGAAACCACCGAGCGGAAAGCTTAAATATTTAATTTCTTTAACGGCAAACTTACTTTCTGAAAGATTCATCGGTATTTCAATAAATATTAAATTTTGTCACACTTCATTTTTATTTCTCCAATCAGTGACGCTTTTAAACGAAACAAATAGAGTTTGTAGACAGTACAACAAGTTTATAGTTTAATAATTAAAGAAATAAATACTGACTTTATAATTAATGAATAAAAACGACTATCTAACGTATCGACAACTAGTAAAGGGTACGTCTACATATCCGTAATTATCTTAATCACAATATTCAATCGTTGATAAAGCTATCATTGTTCTGTCACAGTGTAGAGAAATGTTCCATTTTCATCTCAATAACGGCCAGTTGTTTGATGTTTGATCAAAGTTTTATATGAGCTGCGGCCGAGCCCCTACCTTGTACACATCAGAGCTATGTGGTCCTGGTACATTAAGATTTTAAAAAGGAAAATTACCTGTTTTTATGGTAAATTAAATTAAGCTCCTTTAATATTATTTCTTGTAGTCGGCTATTACCATCAAAAAGGTATTTATGAGGCTTCGAAGCCTCATAAATTAAGCGTTCTTCTAGTGAACGCGTCTGAAACTATACCCAAGAACATCATTAGACTCTGCCCTGCTAATGAATGGGCAACAAGAAAGAATACTCGGTAGCCGGTTTCAAAGGTGCCTTGTTCATAAAACTTACAATATTGCACAAGTAACGAGAGAGAATGACGAGCCCATATTTGTGAGACTATTGTCTCGCTCACTACACTTTAGGAGAGCCGGTATGAACCGGTTCGGGGAATGTATTTTTTAACATTTGGAAGAAATAAAAGAGTATAATTTTATGAGACACTATTTGTAGATGTGACTCATGTGTTATTTCTGTCAATCTTTGTCTTCTGCCCTCATAATTGAAAGAGCAAAAACATATTTTAACTACCTAAGGTAAATTGCGCATAGAGAAAAATTACAAGACCTAAGCCAAAGTCTCCAAACGAAACCGACACTTCGCATCCCATTGTTTAGCTTTCTTCACCTGCAAGACAAGTCTAGACAAAGGCGTAGCTCGTTCTGGCGCTTACTTCCACATTGCGTTTGTTTTTGTTATGCAATTGTAGGTTTTGAGTGTGCCGCAAGAGTGGCATATCGACGCTCGTGTGTGGAGTGTAGTACGGCTCGACCGCGGCTAACAAGGACGGAATAAAGAAACGAATAGTCAACGCTCGTGGACTAGTTTAAATAGAAAATTCTTTGCGGGCTTGCTTTATAGGCTGGTAATGTTAAGTAGGTAAATAGTTATTGAAGTTAATAATATGAATTTAAATAATCTGACCGCATATAATATGCTTACTTACTAATCACTATATAATTTTATGGGTAGAATAGATAGGAATATGAATATAAATAGGCACTCATGATACGCAAATTATTTGTAATCTAAGTGCTTTCGGATAAGCCTTTTTGCATCTTTATAAATCGTTTGTTGACGAGAAAAGAAACAAACTACTTGTACTTAGTCGTTTACGTGTAACTATTAAAGTTTTAACCTTCGTATAGCGGACTCCCCTTATAAATGAATCAATTGGCAATACGGAACTTTATTTCCAGTTTCTAGCATTCGAATTTGACGTTTGTCATTTTATACACTCATCTTCCAGTGCACGTCTGTCTCACTTTAGTTTTTATTGTGTCCGGCGCGAGCTATAATTTCAGTGTATGAGGATTATGCCAAAACTCTTTTCTCGTAAACTTTTCATTGTACACCCCACAACAATCATCACACCCAAACTATAAACAAGATACGAAAAGTCACAGCGCTGGAGCGGCCCGCTGTACGTTGCAAGTAATTTGCATTTTACGCCTCGACGCGCGGCTAACGAACACCGCCACGAAGTTTTAGTTTAAAGGATGGAGAAAGAATATTCTCGAAAGAAATTGTTTCGAAAAAGTACTCGATGATAAGAAGTTAAAAATAGCAGAAATAATGACGCTCATGAGAGTGTTTTAGTTTGTAAGATCTTGTTTGCAAGATCGAACTTCATCATTCACTTTTATTATCAACATCAAACATAAAGCATGCTACATGCCAGTATATGTTTATATTTTGTGAAAGTGATCAATAGCAACTTAATACGTGTGATTGCACATCCCTATTCTCAAGATGTCATTCAGTGAAGGCGAGTTAATTGATCACAGATAAGATTGAGTCGCGAAACTTGATCCCTGCACAAAAGGATTTATGCTATCGCTTTAGGCTTATATGTATTGGTATCTATACAGCAATTGTTAACATAGGGTTAGTTTACAATAACAATAGGTCGGAACCTATAAGTTTGGGCAAAAGACAGCAGTAAGAATTACTGGGACCCAAACGTTAAGAGGTGCCCCGGGAGATTCAAATACCGATGGCGCGATGAGCTTCCCTGTTGTCTGTGCGATTGGAAAAAACTACCAAAGATCGAGACACATGGAAAAATGCCCATTGCCTGGTAGAGAGAAATTATAAACATATAAGAGCTGCATCACACAGTGGTTAAAGTATAAAACTTTAATTTTTAGAGTGGTAGAGTCTAGCTGTAGGCTCTGTCTACAGCGATAACTGGGCTGACTCGACTGGTGAAATACCACCGTCGCACAGAAAACCGACGTGAAGTAGGGACGATGTTCCTGCATTTCGTTCGGTGAGTGTGGTATCCGGTGTCCAATTTTCTCAAAGGTCAGCAACACACCCCCAACACCCACAGTGTTGCGGGTAGTCATGGGCGACGGTGATCACTTACCATCAGGTGACCCGCATGCTCGTTTGCTACCTATATTATAAAATAAAAAAAACCGGATGACAAAAACTATGACAAAAAGTGGATAAGTGTGAGTTTTTCTAGTACGGACTAGAATTTTGTACTACATCTAGGAATGATTGAGTAGCAGTATAAGGGAACATCATTCTAATGGAATAAGAATAAATAAGTAAAATTGAATAGAAATACGGATCTTAAAATATTATTGTTATTATTATTTTTTTTTTTTTTTTATTCTTTTTTATTTTACAAGCCATACATCTTATAAGATAAAGCCGGCTTAAAACTAACAAAGTGAAAAACTACAATTGAACAATAAAAATTATGAGCTATTTGTTTTATAATATTCTGATCTTACTATTAGTGACTGTATTAAAAAACTTAGTAATCGATCACTATGGTCAACGGTAGCACAAGAACTTAGAATGTAATGGAAGTGAAAGAAGAAATCCACGGCAGAGAGACCGGTATCTTTAAATAATTCCTCTCGCAATTGTGCATTTATTTTACAATCGAGAACTAAGTGAAGGAGGTCTTCTTCCCTTTCGCACCTTTCACAATTTGGATTGTCTCTTTTTCTCATCAAAAAGTTGAATTTGTTTAATGGCATGTGGTAAGTTCGGCTTCTAAAAAGCAAAACTAACTCTCTCCTGTTAAAACGGAGCGAGGAAAACCAGGGAATGCGAGGGGGTTCGCTCACAATGGTCCTGTACCAGATTCCCTTTGTTTTCGAGCATTCGTCAAAGTAGGATTTTAGTTTGTTGTAGACATCTTTTTTGATAAGTGGTATATAATCAGAATAGTGCGGAGATGTATCAAGAGGGATGCCGTTACATAGTGCAATAGAAGAAAGTGAATCGGCTTTTTCATTCCCACTGATTCCAACATGGGACGGGATCCATTGTAAGCGAACTTCAACCCCGTTACGTATCATTCTATAGATACATTTAATAACCAGGTAAGCTTCCCTTCTGCCAACACTGTTGCCCTTAACACATCCCATCAAATGTTGTAAACTACTTTTTGAGTCGGTGAAAATAACAATTTTATGGTAGGTACTAGACTCCAAGTAGTGGACCGCTTCATTGATTGCTATCAGTTCTAAGCCCATAATAGGAATTTGTGAGTTTTCGATATGGAAATTTGCACCAAAATCCGCGCCCTCATCCAAGAAAGCACAGCTAGAACCATGATTTGTTTTCGACCCATCCGTAAAGATTTGAGAGTAATCTGGATAACTACGTCTAATGAATTCTTCACTTCGTAATTTGAGGTCATATTTTGTCATTTGAGTTTTAGGACAATTAACTGTGTTTACGTTTGTCCTTATTATTTCATCCCAGGGTATGGCTTTACATTGGAAGGGGAGCTGAAATTGTGGCAAAACTTCATATTTTGTAGCTGGTAAATCTGACAGCTTTCTGAAACTTTCGAGAAGCAGTGGTACTTGGTTTTTGCGCCAATAACTTGAACCTGATTTTAATTTGTTTTCCAAAAGATCTAATTGTTTAGTTAAATGATCATTTTCTCTGGACGAAAGTTTCAGGAAGTATTTGTCACTAAGAAAAATTCTTCTTAGGTACAAAGGTAGAATGCACATTTCACTTTCCATTGTGTAAATAGGCGTGTCTTTGATAAAACTGCCGCAGAGGCGCAAACATTTGTTTTGTATTGTGTCTAATTTTTTAAGGAGATTACAATTAGCATTGCCATAAATTGTACACCCGTAATCAATTCTAGATCGCACTAGTGAAATGTAAAGCCGCCTCATTTGGATTGGGTGAACGCCCCATTTAGCTCCAATTAAAGCACTCAAAATGTTAACTAAAGAAGCACATTTCTCAGCCGTTTCGTTCACTTGTTTAGTCCAATTGAGACGACTATCCACCCAAACACCCAGAAATTTTACACAACTTAAAAGTTCAATTTCGATACCATCAACAATAATTCTAACACATGGGCATTTGTATTTCCTAGTAAGTATGCAGCATTTTGTCTTAGGGATCGATAACTCTAAACCTATGGCTTCCAACATAGTCTTAAAGGTGATAAGGCTTGATTGGATTGTTCTAGCACACAAATCAATACTTTTATCGACGAAGTACAATGCAAAATCATCAGCATATTGAGATAAATTAACAGATTTCATGAGGGTGCCGCATATGTTAATAGTTACAATATTAAAGATGATAGGTGACATAGGGTCTCCTTGCGCTAGACCCTGTCTGCAAGTTCTTCTGATTTCTTTGCCATCCCTAAGCCTGTAGATCAGATATCGTTCCCTAAGAAATTCTCTTACGTATCTGCATATAAATTTATCCACTCCAAAGTTTACAAGTGAGTTTATGAGTGGATCTATTGACACGTTATTATATGCGTTACTAATGTCTCCATAAGCACATAGAACGTAGTCTCTATTTACAAATGCAGTCTCCGTATCAATAATAAATCTACTAAGATTGTCTTGGCAAGAGAAACCCCGACGAAATCCCAAAGTGCAGTCATGAAACAGTTTATTGCTTTCAAAATAATGTTCAAGGCGATGTGCAACCATTAAGTTAAATATTTTACATAGGCAGTTGATAAGAGAGATAGGACGGTGTGTGACAGCATTTCTTTTTGGAATGGCTATTAATTTTATCTCTCGCCATTGTTCTGGAATCTCACCTGATATATAAATTTTGTTATAAATATGTAGTAATACGCCTTTCGCATTATCCGGTAAGTTATTAATCATAGAATATGTAATGTTATCTAGGCCTGCTGACGTGTCTGTTCTCTTAAGAATCATTTTAAGCTCTGTGATGGTGAATAAGTTATATGGGGTAGAAGAATTAATATCGAACTGAAAGGGTTGTAAGGAAACACCGTCAGGAGAAATTCCAGAGACAAAGGCGAGTGCTGTGTTTTCCGGTAAGAAATCTTTCGGGCTGCGATAACCTTTGAGCCATCTCAATTTCCTCCAGACTTCTCTACTAGACATATTGTAGTAAATGCTGTCACAGAACCGTTGCCATGACTTTGTTTTGGCTTGCTTAATCAGTTTTCGAGCATTTACCACTCTATCTTTATATTTTAAATAATTTTCTACCGTTCGTGACTTTCTTAGTTGTTTGAGAGCTAATCTTCTTTCTGCTACTGCTTTTGATAATTCAGGATTCCACCAGGGTTTCGGCTTAAATTTATTTGGGTGTGGACTAGGCTTGTAATATGGAATACTTTCATTGGCACTTTCATTAATTATTTTAATAAAACTATTGTAAATACTTTGTACATCTCCCGTAAAGTCTAATCTTTGTATAGCTGAGTAAATATTATTTGAATATTCTGACCAGTTGGCTTTCCTTATATTTCTTTTCGGCTCGGGATTATACTGGGTAGTGTCCATCGTTTTTAAAGATATTATAAGATGGTCACTGCCTAGAGTTTCATTCGAAACGTTCCACTCATATTCAAAGGCAAGATCTGAGCTACAGAAAGAAATATCAGGCGCCGTACAGATTATATTATTATTTGATTTGATGCAGCGGGTATAATCTCCATTATTAAGAAAGATATAATTAAATTTGGAACTGGCATCTGCAAGCAGTCTGCCCCGTGAATCAGTCAAGTAGGACCAAGCCGAATGATGCGCATTAAAATCTCCTACAATTAAAGTTTTTTCGGAGAAATAACTAAAGAGTTCTTCATAATCAGCTATAGTTACATGAACACTTGAAGGAGAGTAGATGCCTATGATGTGCTGTAGTTTGCAACTATATAATACTTCAATACATAACGTGTCTATGTTATTGTATGTATTCGGAAGACATTTGAGTGAACAGGTTATAGAATTGTGAACTAAAATAGCAAGACCGCCATACCCATCAGTCCGGTCCTTTCTAAAGACAGTGAAACCCGAGATATTAAGTTGATCTGTACTGTCTAACCAAGTCTCTGATAGAATACATATGTGTACTTTTTCTTTGTGTAAATAAGCATCTAACTCACTAAGTTTTGGTTTTAAGCTTTGACAATTCCATTGTATAATATTGAGTTTGTAATTTATATTGAACTCCATTGAAAGAATTGTCAGTAAATACCTTTTTATGCTAATTTAAGTCGCTTTAACCTTAAAAAAAAAAATACAAAAAAAAAATTACTTACTTGGATTTTAACTTAATTAATACTTTAAGTTTACTTATGATACGAGTGAGTCTGTTCTTAACACTACGACACATGATATGGGGGATTAAGTCCGAGAACATTTCAATTAAATCTTCTATATTCTCTGTGTATTGAAAAGTTATTTCTGTGATGTTTTTAACACCGAAAGTGTGGTTGAGGTATTCTTTTACTTGTTTTCCTGACAGCGGATATTTTTTCGTGGAACTTGATATAATACCTTCAATTTCTTCCCAGTCAATCAAGTCTAAATCATTTCCAGATGATTTTTTCGGTTTTTTACAGCTTTTGGGATTAAATGTTTCATCTGAACTAGATTGTGAAGTGTTATCGAGTTCATCCTCAGTATCCTCGTTTGAAGATATGAGGACGTTTTCCGGTATATCTTCTTGTATGTGTTCAGCTGAAGTAGATGATTCCGTTGGCGGGTGTGGACGTTTAAAAACAGGTTTCTCAATGTTTTCGTGACTTTGGTCGGGACATTTCGAGGCTAAGTGACCTTCTTGTTTGCAAATGAAGCAGGTCAATGTGTCCGATGAAAAATATATCCAATAGGTAGTATCTTCAAAGTCTATAGATATTTTGTCCGGTAATCGTGTAAAGTCTTCGGGGGTGACGTAAACTTGTCGTCGGAAACTAAGAATATGATTGAACCCCGTTTCATTAAGGCCGGCACGTAGAAAAGATATAGGTGACATTGGAGTTATATGTAATTCTTCTAGTTTCTTTTCTATCTCGATGTGAGGTATAATAGGGCATACATTAGAAATAATTATTCGTTTATTTCTGTTGATAAGAGGACGTATGGGCATTTTCTGGTTCATGATATAAACGTATTTCTTATTGTCTATGATGTCGTCAGCAATTGACTTTGAAGAGACATAAATACATATTCGATTGTTCGAAATTCTTGATAAGAAGCGTATCTGTGATGAGTCAATTATTTTGCCTAAAGCTTTAGCGTATTCTTTAATCTGTACGTTTTCTAAGGCATCGATAACAATCGCTTGGTCTTTTTTAGGAAACATTGTGTTTTGTGTCACAAGAGCGTAACTAGGGGTGTTGTTTGACGTTTGGGTGTTCATATTGTTCCTGTAGTCAGAAACAGTAAAGTGACTTAGCTTTGTTCTCACTGTGTTAAGATATACAGTCCGCTTCCATTCTTGACGCACTTAAAATGAGGGTAAAAAGAAAACTCGTGAAACCGTGGCGTTTTGAATAAAGCGGTAGCACAAATAACGGCAGGTCTCGGCGACCAATCGACGCGGACTGTATTGTTATTATTTATTATTATAAAATAAATGAGAACAAGCTCTTCACTATATTATCCTAAAAGTCTTAAATTTATTACTGTAATATCTAGTGAAAAAACTAAAAAAATATGAATTTTCACAAATGTTCATTTTGTAAAAAAAAGTGCAAATAATACATGTAAATATTAAAATCCAATTTTGCGATGTATTTCAGCAGTTGGAGACATAGATTTAATTAATTTCTACCAAGAATTTGCTACAAATAAGAAATTTGTTTTGTCAAATATTAAAAAATAAATATGATTTCAAACGACGGCATTTCCGAATTTCCGTTCCATGAATAAGATTTAAATACATTATTATTAAGTTGTTTTGGAAATATAAGACAGTAAACTGCCACGCATTCATCTTTATTGACTTCTAAAGCCAAATACAAAGCAATATAATATATCTTATTATATTCATTCTTTATCCAACCTCGGTTAAAACAAAAAAAAACATTATATACTAAGTAGTAGCTTACTTCACTTCACGAAACAAGAGGCTGGTTAATTTGCATAATGTGCAGTACCCTTTAGTCTTTGTTCAGAACCGTTTGGGTTGAGGCCAAGCCACCTTTATTTTGGTAAGCACTAAGCTACATGAAGATTGTTCGTCTAAGTACGTTTTTATTGCCTATTGTAATGCTAATGACAGATTTCAAACAAAATTTTACGTATAAAATGCCTATGGAATAAAAGTAAATATTTAATAAAAATAACGTTGATATTATATGTTTATAAAGTAAGTCGGAATATAGTCAAACGTAGTCTGATGAGTGTTGTAATTTTCTGTTTCCGTAAAAAAAAACTTGAATTCAAAAAACTCTATATTGATTGTAGAAAACTGCCAACAGCGTGGGATCTTTGCGAACTTTACCCATACAAATACTATGAAGTTGATTTCGACGCAAACGCTATTTTTTAAATCAGTTACGTCCGCTTCCTTTTTGAATTTATTAACTTGCATCATTTTATTTCTTTCTCTTACCCAAGTGGCGTATTTTTTCCAATATCGGACCTAGTAATTCATTTATAGGAAATTTCCTGACAAGATCCATCTTAAAACGCAAATGTCTACTGTCTTTGAAGGCACTAATTAAAATAAATAACTCTTGATTTTATTACAGATTGTTGGTCTCTACTCAACCGAGTCGTGATGTTGACCAATTCTAAAGGTGTTTATATTATTCTTCACTCTTTATTGATTATATTTATTTACTGAGAATTTATATCTGAAACGATTCCAAACCCCTTGTTTTTCGCGCGAGTACTGCAAAAGGAATCCCGCGATGCTTATTGTTGTTAATAAAAATTCAAAAGTATTATAGGAAACACTTAAGGCTCATACTTTAGTGTAGTTTTAAACAAAAATAACATTAACATTAAGCAGTTTCCTGACAATTAATCTATCTGTTATTATAATTGGCACGTCCCAAGCGACCGCAAGATAAGTTTTATATCCGCGTCTTGAAATATGGTCTCAAATATACAGTGGAGACTCGTTAAAAAGAACATGATCTCGGAAAATCTACTATACCAGAAAATTACGTCTTAAAACGTTCGGAGTAAGATTTAAAATCGATTGGAAAATATATTCGCCTACACGGCATAATCTCATCCATTTACAGGAGTTATGAATTTGTTTTATGAATTTGGGAAATATTGTAAATGAGAGATTTTCCACTAGCCGATTTCGTTCCAAACTGTTATGTCGTATTAATGATGTGTTTCAGAGTATTACAACTTAAAAAACTAAGTGATTCAGATTTTCATTGATAAATCCTTTTTTTTTCAGAAAATATTAAAAGCATAGCTATATTCTCATATAGTTTTTACTAGAATGAATTTTAATATTTTTCGATCTTGCCTTTAACATATTCATCCAATCATTTATGTGATTTAATTGTAAATACTGGCACCATTGTAAATATATGTATCGTAATAGATATAATAATTAAAACAAACTTAATTTTTAACGGCAGACCATATCCCGAAACACGTCCCCGTTGCTAGTTAACATTTTACAATCTCTTAAAAGTTTTTGCTCCGTCCGTGCCATATCCTCAAAACGCATCTCACTCAGTGCTCAACATGGCTAAGAAAATAAAAACTTTAGCTCTTTTACAGCTGAGCATCTCAAGCAAGCTCAAAGGAATATTAATTTAATGTAGTTGTGTTAAACTTCATATATTTATAGTAGTTATATATTTATATTGAGAAAAATTCAACTGTTGTCACTTTATTTACATCAAACTTGATTTTGACGCCTATCTTTCACGGTAACATGGTCAGTCACGGTTAGTGAAACATTAAATATCTAAACATGGCTCAGTGAAAAGCACTCTGAATTCGTCAAGCTTACTCTGGTATTCCTTTCTTCTGTAGTTAGTGTAGTTCCAGTCCTACAGTAAAAAATAAGAAAGAATAAATACCTACCTCCTAATTTTTTGAAAGCACTTCGCATCTCGAGGCAACTATAATCGCCTTTGTCACCCATGTTGTCTTTATTGCAGATCATAATAATATATTGTATTTAATAACTAGTGGCCGCCCGCGACTCCGTTCGCGTGGAAGTCGGTTTCCCGTGGGAATTAGAAGTTTTCCCGCGGTAAAAAGTACCCTATGTGTTATTCTGATGTATATCCTATATTGCTGCAAAGTTTCATCCAAATTCGTCAAGTAGTTTTTACATGATAGAGCTACAAACATCCATCCATTCATCTATACATACTCACAAACTTTCACGTTTATAATATTACTAGTGGCCGCCCGCGACTCCGTTCGCGTGGAAGTCGATTTCCCGTGGGAATGAGAAGTTTTCCCGCGGTAAAAAGTACCCTATGTCCTTTCCGAAGTTCAGTTCTTTCTTCATACCAAATTTCATCAAAATCGGTTCAGTGGTTTAGGCGTGAAAGCGTAACAGACAGACAGACAGACAGACAGACAGACAGACAGACAGAGTTACTTTCGCATTTATAATATTAGTAGGGAAGTAGGGATTATAGTAGGATACTCCAAAAATTTTATGAAATGAAAAATGTAATGAATGTCACATTAAGCTGCTATACTTTCAGGCTACTTTTTTATTACTTTAGGTTAATTAATTTGAAAGAATTCTTTATTTTTCATATTGATAGTTCAACTGTATTTTTTTTCTTTGCTCTAAAAAATTCTGAAGTTTTCTTTTCTTTCTAAAAATCTATTTATTTTCCCTCTAAATTCGTATAAAGCCTGTTCCATATTTATTATATCAACCAGAGATAACGTCTAAATATTTGGGATACGGCGTGGCCTCCGTTTTCAGGACGTAGTTCAAATCTTTTACATTTACAAAGGCTTTGGCGCCCTTCGCCGACTTACCGCCAAAACCTCGTGTAGTTTCCTCTTTTTAAGAATGCATAGATTTGTAATTGAGACTTTCGTGGAAAAAATATAGAGTTTATAGTTCACGCAGTTGTTGCTGTTGGTCGAAATTGTATAAATAAATAAAAAAAATAAAGGTCCCGTTTGGACTTGTAAATATAAAATACATAAGTTTAATTACTACACTTCTATAATAAATAAATTTCATCATCATCATTATCATTACATCATCATAATTACTTAGTATAAATCCAAGTTGCTAATTCTGTCTGAATTTATTCATTTAAATTTGTAAGTAAAAAATATTTAAAAAAAAAGTTTTTTTAAGTTTGCCATAATTTAATGTTTTGTGGACAAGTCGGCCAAAACTACCTACACCATTGCGAAGTGTGGGCGGGTCACTAGTAATAATAATAAATCTCCAGACCAATTATGTGGCCTTATAGTAAGCGCATTATGCGTTTGTGTTACAGGTACCACACAATAGACTAGGGGAGAACCTAGTTACACCCAGAAACGAGCCATAGTCGAAAAATCATTTTGAGGAAATTGACCCTATTGAATTTACAGTCCGGTATAGTTACTGCTGCGCCACAGAGGTCGTCAATCAGGTTCTATAAGATAAAAGGTACGATTCCCGGTATTAAAACCAATCAAAGAAAATGTTAATAAAAACGTTTACTTGTTATTAAGTGCAAGGGGGTTCTTCCTTAGTTTATTGTTTTACTTGATTGCGTAGATACTTACTGTTAAAGAGTAATTAAGTATTAGTAAATAGATAAACATACATAGCTAATCTTTTTGTTTTTGTAACATAACATCTTTTTACTGGTTTTCTTACCAACTACCTAGTTAAACAATCATTGGCATAGCTTGCTTTCACTTTTCGTCTGACCGGAACCTAAATAAATAGTTTTGATTTATTAAACTTAATTAAGGAAAGAGCATTTTATTCTGATACATGTTTGCATACTAAAGTGCACGAGGGTTGAAAGCTGTTGTTACTAATGCTAAATTAACAACTAAAATAAAATAAACAAAACTCTACGCGAATATTAAATATTTTTTACCGATTTCCAAAAAAGGAGGAAGTTTTCAATTCGGCCGGTGTTGTAATTTTTTTATGTAAGTACACTGATTACGTCGAGGTTTCTGAACCTGTGGACTATGCGGAACATTTGAATTGGTTCCATAAAAAAATTGATTCAGGAAGGCCCAGTAGTTTTTGTTTTATGAGCATTTTTTAGGGTTTCGTACCCAAAGGGTAAAACGGAACCCTATTACTAAGCCTCCGCTGTCGGTCTCTAGGCTGTATCTCATAAACCGTGATAGCTAAAAAGCTGAAAATTTCACAAATGATGTATTTTCGTTGCCGCTATAACAACAAATACTAAAAATTAAAAACATAAAAATATTAAGGGGGTCCCCATACAATAAACGTGTTTTTTTCTCATTATTAAACACACAATATTTACTTACTTTAATAATTAAATAACAAAAAAGTAAATATTAATGGGTGGCGCCCATACAACAAACGTAATTTTTAAGCAATTTTTACTAGATATTAATAAACAGGTAGAAATTGATAGTACGGAACCCTTCGTGCGCGAGTCCGACTCGCCGTTGGCCGGTTTTTTATTTACATTTAGGTATTTATTCCGATGTCTGAAATCAAATATCGCAAGTAAATTTAAACCACTTCCCGGTTACCATTTGAGCTGTTATTTTGTATACGAATGTAAATAAGATGAAAATGAAAAATTATTATGACATGGAACTGATCTAATGATAAAATCGGAAGGTGGCCATCGGAACTCAATAATTAGGCTATCGAGTTTGGGCCCGTTTTATTCGTCTTGACGAGCACTTGCCGGTGGTAACTAGGTTCCTCCAGGGTCTGATGATGGAGCCAAAAGGTGGTTAAACAAACTTAGTGATTAAAATAATCAATAATTATACTGTTCAACTGTTTTGTGTCTGAACGTGATTTCATATATGCTTTCATGGCCAAGAAACGTTTTTCACGATCTTTAATAGCCTCTCAAAAACGTGCACGGAGACCACTACTTTTATCAGTTCCGAAGTCGGTGCCAAGCATTAAATAAATAATAATATTTTAATCAATTAAATAAATACGAGCAAATTTATGCAATGGAGTGCCTACTTGAAAGATTAAGATATATAAAGAGTAATAAATAAAGAGCAATTAACTCTTACCTACTAGTTAATACGTAAGTAATAAATTGATTTGGCACCGACGCGACCTAAACCTATTAGTAAAAGGCACATATAAATAATAGGCAGTATTTAATTAATATTAAATCCTTATTACCAAAATATTAGTTTAAAAGAACATTCTCTCTAGATTTTCCAAAAAAATCTGCCTATTAAATACATAAAAAACATAAATCGTATAGTAGTATTGGAAATATATTCAAGTAACTCATACAGTCCAATACGAGAGATTGAGGGTAGGTGGGAATTATTGGTGTAACATTTTCCAATTGGCCTATAAAGCTAAAATTGAGTTTATTTATTTGCCATAAAATGATCAATATTGGATATTGCTTCCGATGTACGTTAAACGCTGCTTATGAATTGGTGAATAATTTTGTAAGAAGGTTTATCTAAAATTTGGTCTTCCATCAACGTATAAAATCATTCCTCGAAGAGTTAACTTATAGTTTTTTTACTTAATTAACTAATACAGTCGCAAGCGTTAAATCCGACAAGATTTTTTTATTATTTTAATGACTGAGCTCAGATAAATTCTATCTGTCAGAACAATATGTTTTCGTTGCACGACGAATATAAATAGTTGACATATTATGTACGAAATGACAATGAAATCACACCTCTTTTCAGCTGGATAGCATTTATCTGACAACTGAAAACAAGCCCTTAGGTAATAATATTCAAAATAGATTTTTTTATTTTCAAATTGTTTCTTTGAACTTATGAATATTAATCATAAATTTGTAGATTAATTTACCATTGCCTACTTGACAAATAAAGTAGAATTATTACATACGAGCGAGTAAATTAGATGAACAATAACTTAAAGGTTTCATAGAAGTAACAAAATTGTAATAATTCGATATAAACGTTTCCCTAGTTTGTTGTTTTTGTCAAATCGATTTTATTCATCAATCGCAGGATCAACTCAATACCATTGAACCATTTGAAGCCACTTTTGTCACCATCATAACTTTTAAACTATTGCACATAAAGATGTTAAATTAGGCCAATGTATTAAGATTGTCGAGATAAATATATGCTCCAAATTTAATTTCCATACTTCAAACAGTTATTGAGATAATGACATCTAAAAATCGCAATTTTTAATAGGGACTGATATCAAAACTATATCCCACTTCCCGATGAACCAGTAAGTTCAAATATGGCATACAGATAGGGTACATACCATGGGAAAAATTCGAAAGTAGTATTTTTTATAATTTCATTAACTATTTTTCAATAAATTGTTTGTATAAGAAACATTTAGAATGTTTGACGACCTCTGTGGCGCAGCGGTATATGTATCGGACTGTAAAGCGGATGGTCACGGGCTCGATTCCCAGGTCGGGTCAATGGTGCGTAAATGCATTTCCCCGCGAGAACAAAAAAAAAAGGTCGAGTCAATATAAAATATTTTTATTTTACAACTTAATTATAATTTCTTCTTATTATAACTTAGGATAATATATTGAAAATTAATGTCTGACTTGGCTAGTTTGTATCACATAGTATAAAACAAAGTCGCTTTCCGCGATATAAATTGATTTCTTGACTGACCATTGAAGTTGGCACCCATCATTTAGTTTTCACTTCTTTTTTTGTTAACAACATACTTATTGGACTTGGCTTTCATTTTACATTTATGTTTTTGACGCCATATTTTTTACGCGAATCGTGAAAATGACACACTACTTTCAAAGTCCGGAAAAATACAGTCTATAGAGTTACACTATTGAGGTCTAGGGATTCTTAGAAAACATAAACCCATGTTTCATTTTACAACTTTCCTGTGAAAAATTCAAGTAACAATGCTCTGTGAGAATATATTTTTACAACAGTGACAGCTACTTGTTGCTGGCAGCATTTTTATTCTTCTGTAACTTTAATAGTGTACGGGAACTTAAACTTAATAAAATGTCATTCTCGGAAGGTGTTCTACTCTGTTTTATTAATGGCAGGACAGAGTGCGAGTATGGGTACTTTAAATCAAATATATTAATAGAGGAGAGTGATAAAGTGACCAGACTTAAAAAAAAATCGGTTTCTCTGATATAGTTAAAATCTTCAGTTTGTTATTTCGAAATACTCTTAACAACCAAATTTTACTGCGGCAAATTAGAGTTCTTACTTTGATTTCACTTTGTTAATTCAGTGCTTATTTCAGAATTAAAAACAATAATTATTACTTCACACGTACTGATATCACTAAAAGATTCTCAAGTTAGCGATGTCCCCGATAGACGTTACTCTAATCTCGTTAAAAATGCACGCCGTCTACTTCTCTCTACGTTTAGGTCCAAATCGGTTAACTTCAAAGAGATGTGGTAAAAAAGAACTTAAGAGTAATTTAAAAGCAGTTCACAATCAAGTTAGAACGAGAAAGTATTCTTTTTTTAGCTCCTACAGCCTTTGAAGTGTAGCTTCTATAGCGGTAACAGTAAATAGAAATCGTTTGTAAGTCTAAGCAAATAAATTCCAAATTGTAAGATTTTTGTATATACATGTGTTTTTGGAAAAATTTCAAGCGTTTCGATATTTTTAATTTTTTTGTTTCGTAATAATAAGTTAAGTTTATGTAGTCAATAATAGATAAGAGTATCCAAATTTATATTACATTTCATTTAACAATGCCATTCGAATGGGACATCATTCCATATGTTAAAAAACAAAGTGCTACAGAAAAAAGACATGTCGGTTTTTTTTTTAATAAAGAAACTCAAAGAATGCGATTTTAATCAACATTAAAATAGTAACAGTAAATAAGTATGAATGCGTACTTTTTTTTTGAAGTAGAGCAAAGAGTTTTTACTGAAACAAGCGTAGAAAACTACGTTGGTAATTATAAAGAGTGTTTAAGAAGGTTACCCTATTTCTAGGTTTATGTTAACCTGCCTAAAGTATTTACGTATAGGCCAATTAAAGAACTGTTTCCTAAATTTTTTACGTACTTTTGCGATAAAAGTTATGTTTCAGTTTTGCTATGGAAAGTAAATCATTTATAATTACCAATAATTCAGTATTTAGCCACAAACAAACTGTCGGTAATTATAAGAGAAATTAAAATAAGGTTAGGTTAATTAACATAAAGCCAAGAGTAGGAATTGAGGGCAGAGTTCATTTTGATTGTTGGCACGTACTTGATGATTAGGGACGTTTTTTGTTCTTTTAACAGTTATTCATACAAGCCCGTTTTCCACCGCAAAAGTAGAAAATACTAAGCATGTCTAGAGGAGCAGTCTTCGTGTACGACAAATAGGATTTCATTTCTTCAGAGAAAGAGTTAGGGAGTGTTGAGCTCACGTTTAGTCTTTTTGCCCTCGTTCTCATTTTCGCTCGACTCTTTGTTGCTGAAATAGATGTAGATAATATGTTTTATTGTATTGCGAGGTAAACGAAGTCAATAATGGACTCGCTCCGCTCTTGTCCGCAATCACCCTTTATTATTGATATACATATAACGTTAGTTTTCGTTTTACCAACAAACACGAGCCTCCGTCTAAAATGCAGTTTTTTTTAAACCTATTTCTATCTAATTATGTCCTGAAGTATAAACGTAGGTATATGTTTTTTGGGTAACTTGCACGAATCAACTTAGGTACAGGATTTTTGACAATGTGGAAAATAAAATGTTAATAACTGTTGTTAGTATGTATTATGAGTTTTAATTACATTACTTTTAAAACCATTAATAAAAATGAATATTTTTCAACCATTGCTACGTGACACGAAACGCTCCTTATTGGTCGGGTTTATGATGACATCACTGTCCCGTAAACATCGTTTGTTTACTTCTTGTGTTATTAGCTTTAAATAAGATTTTCCATTATTATTGTGGGATTTGCATATTTTACAATTGAAACTTGCCCAGATTCGACGCAATCATGCTCGGATTATTTTTCAAAAATAATTCCTATTTCTATGTTATGGAGCTTTAAATGTAAAAATTGCAAAGTAAGTATGCAACACTTCATTAGAACTTAAATTGTATCAAAAGGAAGTGTAATTATGATGAACTTGCACAGTAAGCAAGAAATTTTATAGGTTATGTTGATGTTATGATAATGTTACTTTGGCGCAACACAATTAACACAGGCCTTTGACGTCACCGAAGGCCAAAGTAGAGTTACAGTATAATAAAAACTGGATTTTGAAAACTTGTCAAATAGCCTATTGTTCCGAATATATATATTTTTTCGTAAGGTTTACATTTTGAATTACAATTTACTTGAATCCATTAAATTTTTAGCAGCGTAATTTGTATTCGTAAACAATATATATCATCTTACTTTCACGTAAACAAGATAAATATTTTGTTAAACAAACTTTGTTTAGACAACATAAAATAATGTAAATTGAGCAATTAGGCAGCAGACCTTAAAATATGGAGATAATGTTGATATTCTCAATAATGAACACCAATTATTTATGTGTCGGTATTTGTTACAAAAGATGTTTACCACTTATTATAAATTACACAAACAGACGTTTTTATTCACTTTGTTATAAAAATATTGTATCAACAGATACCTATATAAGGGCTTGTATTTTTTTTAAGATTTAGTTTGTTAGCAACAATATAAACTGAAATACCAATGAAATAACTATTCAACAAAAAATATTAATATATATCTACCTATTGCAGTGTTAAAAATATTTGTAAATAATCTTATTCTAAATTTAGATTTTTCTTAAATATAAAAAGCGAAAAAAACTCGTTTTTAAATTATCACTCCTATAAACAGAAAACTTTCTCATAGAAAATTTTTATGTATTTTTTTTACATACTTGAAAAATGAAACCATATTAGGGATGGGGTTAACGAGATTTTAATGTTCAGGGTCCGTTATCTATCTGCGGTGGTGTAACTCAGGGTGATAGTGAGTGGAATGCAACCGACTATGAAAAGGGTCATCTATGTTATTCCCGAATATTCCATCTGTAGGTGGAACTGTAGGACGGTACTACGTTATGATTTTTTTTAGTTTTCTTCTAGTAGGTTGAGATTATTTATGTTTTGAGCTTCTAAATTAAGCTTACGAATTAAACATTTAAGCTTGAGTTTAAGTAACAATACTTAAACGGGTGTCAATAATTACAGACAATAGAAAAGTAAATACTCTGGTAAATTAGTAAAGCTAATAATATTTTACTTATATTAAACTATAAACTATTTATGGTTAGTTTATTTCTTCATAATATATTTTCGATAGTTGCAAGTATGAAGCTGCTTAAAACATTTCGTTTACAAAATCAAGTGATGGGTAGGTAATTTTTTTTTATTATATGCCTAACAAATTTTGTTTGCAGGCTATCATGCATTTTTTTCGCCAAAAAACACTTTTAGACTGTTTCGTGGTACTCTTTTTGCAGTGCAGTGAGCAGTGTAGTGTGAAAAGTTACATCGGTTTTTTACTGTTTCCATTCACAGCATTTTTAGGTTTAGCGTTTAGATACATTTATCAACTGTAAAATTCTATGTATTGTAAGACTAAATCGAATCAGAATATAAATCTCATGTAAAAATAACTAACTTGAAGCCAAGTTTTGTTGTTAAAATACTACTGTTAATTAAAATAAATATGTTATGTTCTGCCTTGGTTTAGGTTTAAACAAAACTTTTAAAACTTTTACGTCAGAAGTCGGAAATAGGACTTTTTAATACACGCAATTCACTCTTTGAATGTTCTTTACCCCGTACTTTCCAGACGTTGTAAACCTTTTCGCAATCGCTTGCCATTCCGCGAAAAAGATTCATAAAGTCCGTCCCAAAATATAATAAGTCCGATTTTACGAGACAGCAATCGCAGGAGCTATTTGTTTCTCTATGTCAGAGAAGTGGGTTATAAACGTGGGGAAGGGGTACTATTTGGGGTAAATTGGACACTTTTTGACGCCTGACGTATCCGGGTAGGCAGGTTACCTCAAGTTTCTTGAATCAGGGAGATAAACCGCGATGCTGCAATGGATGTACCTATTGAAATGGAGATGACGAACGTAAATAATTGAGGGATACCTAAGTTTGGTTTGAACTAAGTTTGGTATTAGAATTCTAGTGCCAACTTAGTCGAAGAGAGGGCAGATTGATATTTGTTCAAAATAGGACCTTACTTGCACTAGATACCCGGATTTTTTTTCTGTTGTGTGTTCGTAACTTTTTTTTTCCATTGTAGTCGCTTCCATTTTCAAACAGTACCTATATATAGCACAGAGGTATTTGCGTTTCCGTGAAATATTTTTACGACGGGCAAGATTCATAGAAGAAACCCGAGAAGATAAAGTCGAGACTACCTGCACGTAGTGAGCTCCTACCCTCAGACGTTGGATGGTCGTTTTTGAGGTAAATAGGGAAGTATATACAGGGTGTTTGGAGGTTGAGTAGCCAAATGAAAATGGTGGATAGGTGAGGTTATTAGCTATTTACTTCCACTTATTAAATTTCATTTTGGTTCAAGTTTTAGAATTTATTCGATTTTTAAGATTTTCTTAAAAAAATCCCCGATTTTGTCATTAAAAGTCCAATATAATTTTTATTTACTGTCGGAACCAAACGAAAATAGTTTTAATTTAAAGCCTAATACTGTTTTATTCAGATGAAATCATAAATTAACACAAATCATCTCATATAAAGTTACAGTGGGTTCATAAACTTCGCGGAACCAGTGGGAAAAAAATGTTCAGTCAACTTTGCTACGATAAAAAATTAAAAAATATGAGAGTTTGAAAATTTAATTCGCTTTTAAAAACTTCTACATTTAATACACTTTATAATGATATGCTACATGTAACATAAATAATTAGAAATCTCAACAGAAATAGTAAGTTAGTCCTCAAAGACGCCTGGTAAGGAAGGTACAAACCCGTTAAACTACGTATGTAGTTAAAAACTTCGGTCTCATTCTAACAAAGCTATACCTATTGGGTTGTCTATTTTGTCACTAGGCAACACTTATCTTGTTTGCGACCTCATGTATAAAAAAATGTTTTTATTTTCTGACTGAAGATTGTTGTTGGGCCATATGAAAACTTTATAGCTTCACCGAACTATGCGACCACTAAGGCCACCTAGTTGGATGCAGACCTCAGTTCAGGGCGTCTCGATCATTTCCACTACAATGTTTCCCTTAGGGGCCTCTCTCTGAGAAGACCCAGCAAGAAACTCAACGGGGGTTGGATCTGATAGTCGAGGAAACCGGATGTTGAATGCCGCACCTGCCGGTTGGAGCGGTGTATTTATAGGGAAGATTTAAAGCTGTTATTACTATCGTGTCCACCGGGCCGGCGCGGCAGCGGGCACGGGCTGGAGGAAGCAGATTGTTTCTTACGGTAATCTTTTGACGTTTGACGTTCGTTTGACGATTGTGATTGGTCGCCTCTTACGAGGGTCGCAAAGAGCGGATGTTTGGGGTGGAGTAAAAGAAACTCCTAGATTCAGTCTCCGTGAACCGGTTCTACATGACTTGCAGCTGGTGAAATGATATTTGCTTGCATGCGAAAAGACCACGCTACCGTTGACTAGACAGACGAAAGTCAGAATAATACCTTATCTTCAAGTGACATCTTTCACCAGCAAATTAAAAAAAACAACAAAAACCTGTAAAATGAGATTTTCAAGCAACATTTAACTCCGACTGTAGAAAAGTGTAGGTCACCGAGAATCTGCGCTAAGCGGAGTTAAACATGTAAAATAGTAGAATCCTCTTCTATTCGAGGCAAGAAAAGTGAAGAGGGAGTCGAATGAGATAACACAATAGGCATAGTTTTGTAAGAATGAGACAAAAGTTTTTAACTACATACGTAGTTTAACGGGTTTGTACCTTCCTTACCAGGCGTCTTTGAGGATTAACTTACTACTTCTGTTGAGATTTCTAATTATTTATGTTACATGTGGCATATCATTATAATGTGTATTAAATGTAGAAGTTTTTAAAAGCAAATGAAATCTTGAAACTCTCAAATTGTTTTATTTTTTTTCATAGCAAAGTTGACTGAACATTTTTTTCCCACTGGTTCCGCGAAGTTTATGAACCCACTGTAACTTTATTTGAGATGATTTGTATTAATTTATGATTTCATCTGAATAAAACAGTATTAGGCTTTAAATTAAAACTATTTTCGTTTGGTTCCGACAGTAAATAAAAATTATATTGGACTTTTAATGACAAAATCGGGGATTTTCTTAAGAAAATCTTAAAAATCGAATAAATTCTAAAACTTGAACCAAAATGTAATTTAATAAGTGGAAGTAAATAGCTAATAGCCTCATCTATCCACCATTTTCATTTGGCTACTCAACCTCCAAACACCCTGTATTTTTTATTGGCAGTTTTTTACACTGCTGTTTGCTCGAGTGCGGTGCTTACTTTTGTATTTATGCCGCTGCTTCGTTATTTGATTTCTAAAAATGGGAATGCTCGCTAGGATGTCCCAAGTTCAAATGTAGCGGAATTATTTTGTAAAATATACAAATTATTTTTTATAATATTCTGAATTAAGTGCGCCGCTAACACGAAAAAGATACTCGCACGGAGGTGAATTTTATTGATGTTTAAACATCAATAGCTATGCGTACCAAAAAATTCAAAACTTACTTTTACTTTTTTACTTAGGTACTATAAGAATGAAAAGGCGATACAAATGACTTATAGATTATACATATAAAGAAAAGCCCTATGCACCCACCTTGTTGCTTCCGATGTTACAGGCACTTCACTTAGTTCACTTAGTTTAAAAGTAAAAAAATATTGGCTATACTCATACACCATTAAATCAATACAAACTTTAATAATCGCAATTAAACGTTGTTCATACATTAGAACAAACAAAACCGACCGGCCCTCTTTTTTTCACTTCGCGCCTTCGCAACTTTTTAAAACCCTAAGGGAAAAGACAAATGAACATAAACTTTATACAGCCTAACTTATAAAAATGTCGCTTAAAATAAGTGTGTGTAATAACTGTTAAAAATATTAAATTACACACAAATAATTGATTTTCTACAAATATATTCAATTTGTAAAACAAATAATAACAAATCGTAGATTTTGTTGGTATTTAGGTATGTGTTTTTTTAAGTGTTTTACTAAGTTAAGAACGATTTGCGTTACATAAAAAAAAAAATTTACATCATATTTTTTGAAACGCCATGTTTTTAGGTCTTGATTTTTAATTATTTTTTCTTTTAAAACCTAAAACATTACGCACTTCAGAAAATTGAAAAATAAAACATGAGCTATCTTGATGGATTTTTCTTTCCCGTTATCGCAAATTTTATCAAAATTATACAAAATTATTACGTAATAATTCCACGTCTGAAAGTAGGTATAGAACAACCATCTCGATGAGTGATTTGTGACGAGTTACGGATAGTTAGCGGAACTTCAAGGATACTAATAAAATCTCTCTTCTGTAGTCATGTCCAAATATGTTATGCAAACTGAGGTTTCCTACCGTACATGGTTACACAAAATATATTGTCATTATTTAACAAGATTAATACGAAATATAAAAGCATATGACTGTTGATAACTGTAATCAATCAAAAAGGAAGCATTAATTAATAATTATTGTCAATCCATATTACTAAAACTATAAGCTAAGCCTTAGCTGATATCTGAAACTAGTAAACCAACCAGAGGGATTGATCAACCATGTATAAATGGCATAACTATCCAATTAATTAATCGCTTTGAGGAAGATCTTCAATAGAGCATTGCACAGTATTGAAATTAATTGGCTTGTATTTGTTATCTGCTATCACCTTACCTAAGTCTAATAAAAATATAAATTAACATTTTGAATATTAACTATTTGTGTGAAAACTTGTTTCATCGCAAATATAAAAAATACTTTTAAAAGCATTTCATATAGCCCGAAGTCTCTATAAAAGTAGGTAATTGATTCAACAAGATGTGGGTAATGTTTTTTATTTGACGAGGGACCATCTTCTATGAGTAACATGCAATCCCCAAGCCTAAAAAAGGTAAAGAATTTCTGGACTTGCTCGCCGCGTAATGGGTACAATGTTTTAACAAGAAAATGGTGAACAAATATCGTTTTCATATATTTTCGAATGATAGGAATAATATGCTAGCACACTCAATTTTAACCATCTACAGCATTCTGTAGTAAAAATGGTGCCTAAAGCATTTCCCCGCGCAACCAAAAAAAAAAAAGGTTCGTTCATTAAACAAATAAGCACGGGTCACCCTACAATATGTAAAATAGTTATAAAAACTATAGTTATTTCTATATTCGACTCATGGCTTAAATAAGTATTACCGAAGGTCAATACAAATAAATAACCGGAACGGCCTAGTAATTTGTTATATTTTCTTTCACAAACCGATAGTTTTCTTTTAATGACGTAGCGTGTCACATTCTCACGTGCGGAATTATGTTTCCGTGTGCAGTTTTATCAAAAGTCTATAAATTGTTTACGACGAATAAAAATAACCCCCTTATTATCATAACAAGTTGAGAAAATCTGGAAACGCTATTGTATTGTGACGTCACACGGCTGTTGTTTCCCGATTTCAAATATAGAATGCGAGCGAGCGGGTGAAGCATATGTGGGAGTATATTGCAAGTATAAAAAATTCTTTTTTTTATTCCTTTAATGCTCGTCGACTGCTCTTACCTAGATTCAAAAATAGAACGTAACAAGTATCATAGAGATAAAGTATCAAACTTACTAGAACCCAATATATGAAAACTGTAACAATTTGAAAAATAAAATGAATTGCAAAGATATTTTTGCGGAACGTTACAAAATGCAGTAACATGTAAAAATAGTAAAATGCGAAATGCATAGGTCTCTATTCGTCATGTTGACGTCGATTACGCACTATGACAAGATTGCACGCCGTTTTTCTATGACCTTTTCATAAACTGTCTCAATAAATTAAATGTTTCCCTTTAAAGGCATGATGGTGAGGCAGGCTTGTATTCCATAATATTTAAAAAAAAACAAAAGAAATGGAACATCTAAAACGTGCACACAACTGCATGTGTTGCCCTGTTCAGTATTGTATTCTAAATTTAAAATCAGATGTTTCGTGCAGCCACGCGATCATCCTACCGCTCTCACTGCGTCTAGCCAGCCCAGTGCGTCTAAGACCACGCGGCCCAGTGCGGCCGTAACTTCACGCAAGGCCGCCGCCGGTAACGAGCGCACACATAAAACTAAATGTCAGACCAAAGGAATCCCTAAATTCACTTAAATGCCAAATAAACTGAGAATCACCCCGCCATTTGTGAAGGTCTGCAGCAGGCGATTGCGTTTTTATAACGGCCAATACACATAATAGGTTTGTAATGCAGAAAGTTCTAGTGAAACGCGTTAGGAAATCTTGGGGACAGAAATAGTTATTGTGAGGTTTGGGTTTTGGGCTTCTGATACTAATTCAGATATAAATAAGTAGTGTGCGGGTGGTCATTTGGTTAAATCAAGGAGTGTGTAATTAATGGAGACGACTGTGGCATCTTTGTTTAAATAAAAAATGACTTTTTGGCGGTAAATGTAAAAAATAAATTTAATAAAAAATATTTTAATAATAAGTTTTTGTAAATAACTTTCCCTTTTTTTTCGTTGCTACGAACCCTGTCCATTTTTAGTACATTTGAAATTTACTATAAACTTTATTTGTTCAGGTCTTCACTCCATTGTTTTATGTACTCCATGTGTAAAACCTTTGCGTGTTTTCTTCCTATACTCAGTCTACTTTGCCTTTTCATACTCAACCAATTATACATGATTACTAAAATACATATATCGCAAAAATCCATCAAGCACTATTTACCATTTAAACCCGAGAAAGCCGAAATCGATTAATTGTTTCTAAACATTGTAACCGTTTCTTTAACGTTCATTAAACAAACTTATACACCAAACTGGGACGTGGGGTACCGTAATAAAGACCGAATTGGCGTGCAATAAATATAAAACGTTTTATACCACGTTCCAACGAAGCCTGATCGCTGAGATAACACAAGTTCCCTTCACAAAATAATGAAAGCCTGTTTGGTGATCACGAGTCACGTTGCCATGGTAACCACTCAATTCGGCCGAAACCCTAATTAAATAGTTATTAATAAATAGCGCAATCAACAAGCAACAAGCCATATGATGTAATTGATGCAAGTGACTGGTAAATATTTTTAAAGCACTACTGAAGATACAATATAAATTTAACTGAGCCATTTGATAACCGAATACATTTTTCGTAAAAAAGGAACACAATATTTAATTATTTATTATACTTAAGTTGTGCATATTAACCAAAAAAACTAACAATTGAAAAACATGCTTCAATATAAAGAAAATTAATATGAAAAAGGAATTGCAATCAACATAACAAGAAAGTATTCGTCGTTAACATGAAATTTACCAAAACTTATATTTAAATCCATCAGTTATTTCCTGACAGATTGCATAACACGAACATGTCATATTATAAGGGACGTTCTACATTATAGCAGGTTGCAAGTAAAGCTGCGATCACACTTGCGACTACGGTTCGTCGGTTCCGGAACGTCTGACGCAGTTTAATAATGCTTGACAGATCCGAAGATATAACCCCGGCAAAATGAAAACGTGACTTGATATTAATTTATTTTTTCTCACCTACAAGTATGTGATTTGATAAGTTCTTTGCCCTCACCCTCTCTGAGAAGAACTTGTTTGAAAGCTTTTACCCTTTGCTGTTTCTGCTTGAACTAAAAACTGTTGTTATACTGTTGCTCGATTATTTTTTTAAATATGAAACAGGTACGATAATAACAGGTATGATAATAAAGTAATATAAACCCTTTTTTATTTTAAGTTCTACCTACAAACTCATTATTTAATGTAAACTGTCAGAACTCAAAAGCACCTAGGAAACAACATTATAAACTGGTCGTGTCATAATTATGTTCCGAACGTAGCAATATGTCACAGACGAAGCCATGGTAAGCATTCATGCTATCAGACGTGACTTTGAGCTACAACTGTGAATCTGAATATTATCTGTGAGTATTTAATATACGCGATGCTGTGAACCGAGAACTGTTAGACGTGTGACATGCCCTCCTTACCGGGGATTGAATAAAGCACTTTGATATTTTACTCGTTTATTTACGCTGGATGTCGAAGGAAAATTTCTTAAGGTAAGATTTGGATATGTTTTACTAGATTTTCACTCGTAGTGATATTTTTTTGGTAAAGTTGAAAAATTTACGTATCGTATCAATATTGATAATGAAGTAAATTTTCTTTATTTTTTGAACCGTTAAAGTTGAATGTTAATATATTGCTTCTTTCAGCTATTTACTAAAATCACAACCTCTTCAAAGGCAAATAATTTGTGAGTGAGTGACCTTTTGCTTTTATAATTCTTTTATGTAAAACCTTCTTGGAATGCTTATTATTGATAATAATGAAGCTATCATTTGTAAGAAAAGATAGTTATTCTTTCATGTTTTCATACTTACTCATGCAAACTTTGAAATGAATATAATGAAATATTACGGTTTGCGGATCAAACATCATAACGCACTAAAGAAACCTGACTTGAAAAGAGGCATATGTCTGTTTGAAGCATTTTTATTTGAAGTCTTTACAAAATAATATGTAACTTTCACTGTGTGTTAGGTTAGCGCAATTTATTTATATTTTTTTCAAAGAAGCTTTTCCTAGAACTCGAAACACTTTGGTTTGAATTTTAGTAAAAACAGTTACACAAATCAAAACGCTGAAAGTGTGTTAAAACAAATAGAATTGTTGAATTTCTTCCAAGTTAAACACCATCATTTAATACTTATAGTGCTCACAACGTTTACAAAACATACGTCTGTAGTTTTCTCTTCTGTTTGTTGTCTTCAAAGACCCTCAAAACTCCGAAGCTCCTGCATTTGCATAAAGCCTTTCTTTACAGGGGGTGTTCACAGGATTTTCACCTATTTTCTCCTTTATGTTAGAGAATTCACCACTTGCAGGGTTTAGACTTCAGCTTTGACTTAGTTCTGTCTGCCTTGCGATGGCGAGCGCGCGCGCTGATTGTTCGACTTACGGTTCTAATATTGGTTGTTAAAGTGTGTTGCTTAATGACAATGTTTTTAGCAATTGTTAAGAAATAATTCACCTAAAAGTAATTCATATCAAGTTGAAACAGGATTTCCAATTTAATATCAAACTGAAAGTGCTTATTTCATCGTTATAATAATCTTTATGAAAGCTATTAAGTTAAATTAAGTCAAAAAATTATAAATGTAACAACCAAAAAAAAATATTTTTTATTCAATTAATAAATTTATCAACAGAAGTAACAAGAATACAAAACAAAAGTAGGTAACCTCGGTCTCCAGTGAACTCTGCCACTGTAATTGTATTATTTTATGTAAAGAAGTCTCGATGGTATCTCATATTATGACTTGTGACATTACACGGCTTCAGGTTACTAGACTGAGGGCGCGATAAGCCAGTAACTGCCTTCTGAAATATTGGATACGGGAAAAAAGAAAACAACGACAGTATTTTAAAGTTGGAAACCGGCTTCCACTCGCACAATTCGAACAGCGAATGTTTTTTCGAATGTGGTTTTCTTTTTTTTCTTTTTGATTGTTTATTGATGGCCAGTGTTTGTAAAAGGATGAGTTTTAATAGCGATTTTTAATTTGATCGTTTTCTTTGTTATGCAAAATACCACCTCCAAAAAATATTCTGGATCCTCAATCTCTGTACTGAAATATGTAAAAAGGCCTACCCTTTCGGAAGGGCATCGGTGGACGTGGTACTATAGGTATAAATATTAATAGTTCTTATAAGGCCGAATGCAAGGAAAGCAAAGTTGATTCACAGAAGTTAATTCCACGGCGCCAGCCGGTCGCCTATATACCGATACCTGGAAAAGAATATATTATTGACATGCTTTTAGAATCGACAAGGTATCAATTGCATACGTTGAAGTATTCCTAGTAGTCTTCAAGGTTTTCCTGTTGGTGCGTCTTTAAAGTAAAGGCGGTAATGAGTTGCAGGTATTTTGATAAGCTTTTGAGGCGTTAGGTTACTATAATCAACAAATATTTAAAATATGAGAACACCAAAACATTAAATTACTATTTACTCAATTGACAACATTCAATTTCACCAAAAAATATATTGACATAAAATAATGGTTTTTAGAGCTGGAAGATGAGGGATGGATGTAAGTAATTTATAATTTGCCTTTATAGTTATTCAAATCTTCTCAATGTAGTTTTTCAAAACATAATCATTAACAAGGTCACTAACTTATAAACTCACTGATTAAATATAAATATTATAAATAAAGTCACTCCACTGAACATGCTACGAAATCTCGTAGTCGTCTACGATCGTAGACGATTAAACTTTTCATACATTAATTTTCTTAATCAAAAATAACTTAAAGCAAACTTGAAGCTTAAATATATGTGGTTATCCAGTAATTTTAGATTTTAAATCTAAGTTTGAAAGTTGTAAGGTTTCGTGGTTGGCGTCGGTAACATGAAATATTATTTTGTTGAAAACGATATCATTTACCATGCAAGCAAGAAACCTTGTAAATCAGGGTACGATATTTTTGTGAAGTCAGAATTAATGAACTTTTAACTACTTTAGTCGGTCTATTAGTCGCGTAGAGCTCGTTATTTTCGTAGATAAGAAAATATGTGGGGTAACTGGAAAATAGTTTTTATGTGCTGGGTATAGTTTATAAGTAAATAAGATCATAACTATTGATTGCGCTAGTAGAGTTACTGACATAGTAAATTATTCAAACTTCTTGCCTCACAAAAAATACTTATAAGCTCATAATAGTTGATGGCACATGTTTTGTCTGTCTATTGTAAATGTCAAAGAGAAACATTACGGAAGGTCATTGTTAGGGCCGTTTTCACAAATTGAGAGAACGAGATGGCACGATTGGGAAGGGGCGGGGCTTAAGCCAGTAGCCGGTGCAGACTTGCACCAGCCACTCAGTTGTCGACGAAGCGCGGTCGCGAGCGGTCGCGCCACAGCCTCGCCGCAGACAATACGCATCAAACTTTTCCCGGGATCGGAAAAGTGTAACTCGTTACTAAATTTGACCAGTTCTTAATCACTTCTTCGCGTGTGACGAATGTAGCTTGACGGAGCGTTTAACGTGTGCTTTATGGGCCGATATTTTAATATCGATAACGTATTATTTTTTTGTCTTACCTATTATTTTTTTAATTAAGCTTTTAAAAAAAACCTATTAAAAATATGTGTTTATTTAATTTTGAATATCCGGTATTGGCGCCCAACAAGGGGCCAGTCCACGAAAGTGCTATTACTATAACTCATTATTCGAAGGAATATTGAAACCGTAACTATGACTCAATTAAATTTTTTGACGATCGTGAAGATGCTAATAGTTTATTTGGTGTTGGATTGCCTTTTGGCGGGAAAAACCGACGCAACTGCACGTAAGTAAAGCAATTGATGTTTTTGTATTTTTATCATAAGTTTTTATTTCCATAACATAGATCATCATAACAATGAATGTTAACCATGTGATATTTCTCAAGCGACGGTTCTCGTTCCACATGTAAAAGGGGTAACAATAACTGTTTAGTTAATGCAAGTTTTGCATGTTTCTGTATCATATTTACTTATGAGAAAGTCGTATCAAATAGTTATGAGAAAGGAACACACATGTCACCTTTTTATTTATACTTATATACTTATGTTTTTTAGTGTTTGTTATAAATTACTTACATGTGAGGAGTGTGTAGTTGTCGGGGATATCATTGTATGTAGTAGTTTCCGGATTCGATTCACAATAGAAACTATTTTAAAAATAGTAAAAAAAAATATGTTTATTTTTAAACATTTACAACAGAAGCATTAGTTTATACTTATATAACTGTGGTAATAACTAATAATGCAATAACTGTGGTGGGCTAAAGAATAATTAAAAGTATTTTTTTACTTTTCATTTTGTTTTATATTTAACGAGCGACCCGCCCACGCTTCACAATGGTGTAATTTTGCCGACTTGCAAGCGATACCTTGCATTTTTGCTAACTTAGAAAAACTTTCACGAAATGTTCTTTACTTACAAATTTGAATGAAAAAAATACGTTTAAGATGACGGAAACCGCATTAAAATCTGTTAAACGGTTTAGGAGGAGATAGCGGACAAACATACAAACAGACAGAATTAGCGACTTGGATTTATACTATGTAATGATAATGATGATGATGTATGTATACAGGGTGTCCAGGAAACAATGGATAAGCTCTGAAGGGCTGATAGTAGAACTAAAGGCAAGCCTAAAAAATAATTGATAAAAAGTATAACCCTTACACTGCTAGAAATATGGCGCTTTAAAAAAAACTTCATATTTTTTTTACTGTGTTCATATTTTTACTCGTAACGAGGTCAAATCACTTATTACCATCAATATTTCTGTGCTAAAATAATTAATATTAACCGCATCAGTGAATAACTACCAAATAAAATAGCTAACTAAAGTATTTTTCTCAAAAAATAATGTTAAACTTTTGATTTGTGTAAAATTTCTAAAGAAATATTTTTGATGTGGAACTTTTAACAGCTCTGGTGTAAAAAAATAATATGAAAGCAACAGTGGCCAATGATTTCAAAATATTCCTAGTTTAATAAAGTTTCTAAAAAGATGTAATATGTTGTTATTGTTATGAAAAAATATTGAACTAATGGTATTGGTGTGTAAAATGGGATAATTATTTAGTTCTAGCAAAATTAAAAAAATACAATAAAACTAAAGAAATATGATTTTAAACTGATATTCATTGCAAACACATTGGAATAATTGAGAGCAACTGTTCAAATTGTCTGTCCCCATCCTGATGCAGGCCCTACATCTACGAATAAAGGATCTTCAAAAAAATCGCGCGTTTCGTCGATCATTGATTGCAGCGGCCTGAACACGAACTTTTTATCAATTATTTTTTAGGCTTGCCTTTAGTTCTACTATCAGCCCTTCAAAGCTTATCCATTGTTTCCAGGACACCCGGTATACAATGAGATTTATTTTTTTCTTAAGTGCTTATTTTATTTTTGTAATACTAAACGAGTAGGTACAAGTAAAATGTCGGCTCCCAAGTAAACAAACATTTTGTATACTGAGTAAAATAGCTTTTACTAAAGCGGAAGCCATTAGGTGTATTTTAAACTATTAAGGGTAAAATTTGACATGTAGTCAATTAGTCTAGGCGGGTAGGAAAGCGGTGTCTGGAAGCTCAATTTGCTGGTTGACATCCCCGGATGTACAAGCCGGGCTTCAAAAACATGACGTAAATGTTGACGAGACCTTGTTAAGTAGAATTTTTCATGGGAGAAAAAATATAAGTATATTTTGAAATATTGGTAAATATTTTTGTAGAGAAACGACTATTTTCTCTGATATTGTAGTATATTAGCAACACCCCTTTAAAGTTTCTTATCTCATATATTATTTTTTCGTTGCACGTCGAATCTACATACTTTTTTGGTCTTGTATTTGCAGCGACAGTGAAATCATACCACTCGAAAAGTATTTATCTGACAACTGACAAAAAAGCCTTTATGAATGGATGGAACTTTAGATTAACACTGACTGTTGTTTCAAACAATAACGTTAAAAGTTGCTTTAACAATGTAAATTGATACTTAATTACTATTACCTACATTATATTGCTGAAAATGATTGATTGGCAGCTTCAAAGACTCACAATTTCAAATATCATTAAGTCTGTTTATAGATTATTTGTGGCCGCCCGCGACTCCGTTCGCGTGGAAGTCGGTTTCCCGTGGGAATGAGAAGTTTTCCCGCGGTAAAAAGTACCCTATGTGTTATTTTGATGTATAACCTATATTACTGTAAAGTTTCATCCAAATCCACCCAGTAGTTTTTACGTGAAAGAGTAACAAACATCCGTACATCCATACTCACAAAATTTAACGTTTATAATATTATAATTTATTAGTAGGAGTTTGCTAGTTGATTGTTGCATAATGCTGGGAAGCCAAAAACCTCCCTTTGACATAGTGAACAGACACAGAAAATCATAATCATATTTGAATTAATTAATGTTGAATAGGGAAAATAACTGAAACAAAGCTTTTGTATCATTGATTAAATTTTGTTATAACATACTGAAAAGACGGTAGGAATTTTGTAGTTTGTTGAGATACAAACATAATTTTATTTATGTATGTTCTATACAGTTTGAAGCAGATTCGTAATCTGTAGGACATTGCGCGGTGATACTAGAAACGAAATTTTAATAAAATACCGAAAACTAACTACTAACTAGTTAGTTAAAGTTATTATAAAATAAAATAAAAACTATTATTTCACGTGAATAATAGAAATTTAAATAAATCCCTAGATAAAATAAATAAATCTTCAGACTAATCCACCAATTGTTAGGTTAAGGAAACAAACAGAAGATAGACAGCTGTCGTGCGTGTTTATTTAAAGCCTCAGTCAATCTGTTTACAAAGTGAATTAATTACATAAAGATGTAAGAAATATTCCCTAAACACCTATAAGACTCATGCTCTCATGTATGGGTATTTAATTATTTGTGAAATGTTTTCACAGTGTTTATTTATTGGTTTTCTTGCTTGAATTTACCAAAGGATGGATTTGAATAAACTTAGGAATAATACCGTTACAATTTATTTAAATTTAGAAAAAGCTTTTGCTACTGATGATGAGATTAATTTTTCGAATCGTTACAACATTTTCGTTTTTATTCTAAAGTATTATAATGTATAGAAAAACATATGAAGGCGGCAAATACAGGGTTATTTCTAATTAGCGCATCACCTCTAGTAGTCAGCTTTTCTACATCAATCCCAACAACATTTAACCAACGAATAATTGAAATTAATATTTTTTTAACATTTAAACGGTACAATACTCTACGCGCACGCAACTGGCGTGGCAGGCGCGCGGGCGACGGGGAGGGGGGCGATAGGAACTTCTTACAAAATACAGAGTTACAAATAACAGAGCGCGCAAATTTGTTTTTGTTTTTTTGTTTTCGTGTTAGTTATCAAGCTTTGCATAAAGTCGTAGAAAAAATGTTATTGGGATTGATGTAAGGAAGCTGCTGCAAGAGGTGATGCGCTAATTACAAATAACCCTGTATAAGTGAACCGGTTCACACTTGGCCGTTTTTTTTATTGCTGGTTTTACGTTGTTCGCATTACACTTGGATTATGTCAGTTTGGCTTACTTAATACCTTTACATTTTGCGCTTTCGTCAACTTTCATATCTCTAACAAGTACGTAACGTTTAAACTTATTTAAACCACGCTTAAATTAATTATGAGGAGTCAATTATTAATTAATAATTTGTAGGTGTAGGTAATCTCTTAATGGATTTCCTTTTTTATTTTTATTTCTTAATGAAGTGTGCACATTTATCTGAATAATAAATATAAACGATTTTAATCAGATATAATTGATACAAAAATGCACATTTGCGATAAAAAAGGGAAGGTGGAGTTTCACTATATAAGAACAGGTATTTTTGTAGGTACTATCCAACAAGTATGTAGGTATTTAAAATTCTTGAATTTTTAAGTTGTGTGTTTGTTGTTCGTAGATTTTTGTGATTGTTTTTAATGACACCTGCATTTATTCTGTAACAGCCAAGTTTCATAAACTGCTATCAAAAACCGTCTAAACGCCGGTTTAACCTTATAATTACTGTTATTTAAATGTACGTTTTTACACAAATCGTTGGAAACGCAAGTTTCAGAATAGCGCCGCTGTTGTGAAAATTGCTACTGAAACGATCGAGTATCTATAATCACCACATTTTTATTATCTTATTTTTCAGTGCAGCGTATTTTAAGAGTTTGCTTACTATCTATACCTACTATAGCTTGTAAGAAGTCGATGTTCGGCAATATATTTTTGATTAGCTTTGATTATTATGCCTACTAGTGTTATATCCGGTTTGTTTCGCCACTTTTGTCACAGCCGTATAATAAATGCACTTTCAGACTAAGAAAAACCTTTTTTTTCTATTCAATGTTTTGTGATTATATCGTTACATACCTATTGAACCACGGGCCAGTTTACCTCCTTCCGCAAAATACGAATGTGGGAGCATAAATCGAGTCAAAATTTGAAAGTTAGTTTTTTAACAAGTTTTATAAAATAATATTAGATTTGACAGCTTAGCTGCAGCAGAAAGGTGTTAATCAAAACAATATAAATGAGTTTACATATATTAAAAAAATCTTGTAAGGAATATGCCTATTTTTGATAAATCTAACCTAAAATCAGTGCGTAGGCATGTTCGCTTTGCCCTCATTAATCGTAATATTATTTAGAAGCTATAATTTTCAGTCGAATGTGTATAATTCGTTCGTGTGTCGCGTGCTTGGGAACCAATTTAATAAAAATATTGTTTAGTTTGGAATATTTTGGCATACCTAGACGTAGACCCGTGGTTCTAGATACGGTATGCTTTAGTAAAATTGACGTAAAGCGTAAACAAAATACCGTGGGTTTTATTTCCAAAAATTTTATGAACTATCTTACAAAAAAACTACTTGTTGTATAAGAAAAAAAAATGTAAAAAAAAATTAATGTGAAAATTGGTTTATTTAAATTTAATTAACTTTTTTGCTATAATTGCAACAAAATCAATTGGAGAAAAAAATTTGGACAGCCTCCAAACGATTAGTTCCAAAATATGATACAATAAAATTTACTTTATTTAAGCAAACAGACTGTTAAGCAGCATAGGTTAATCCAGGTTAAACACGAGAATTAATTAGACGACCAGAACATGAAATGTTAACGCTTAAAGGGCCTTAATAATTGCTTTAGTTACTAAAGGTTAGTCCTTAACTACAAGGCTGTTAGGTTTGGTCGGGGTTAATTAGAACCTTACGTTTGATAGAGTGAATACATGAAGAGTTATTCTTATGAGGCATACTTGACCTTCATGTATTACAAAAACTTACTTATAATAAGTTGTTAAGATACCTGAATTATCAATTATAAAGTAAAGTGACAAACTTAGGGCCTGATAATTTTTGATATCATAAGCAATCCCATGATTAGTGGATACAAGTTTAACAATTATTTTTTGCTATAAAAAACATTTAAAATAATTGCAAAAGTGCAAAATGGCCGATTCATACGGTACAATATTTTAGCAGTGATTTTTATTATGACATTGGAATAAACATAATAATTGAAACAAAAAAAAAACTGATAAATTTAGGGATTAAGGGGTAAAGCGATTAGGTTATTTGTTATTATCCATTCAAATGAAATAATTAAGTTCCGTTTTTCAGTTTAATATGTACAATTTATTAATGTTCTCTTAACCTTTTTTACGTATCGTTTATTAACGACAAAAAAAAACAAAATTATTTTATTCATCATAGATATGTAACATACTTAATGAACGTCAATGTTACAAACTTCGACTTTACCTAACCGTAGACCGAGAGAAAAAAGCCGGCGGATAAAAACTCCCAGCACTCTTTTTGGAAATTATACATTCAATGAACATATAAATTATTTTCTCGTACCTCAACTCAACACTATAAAAGTAAAAAAAAACTGCTTCTACGAACTAATTAAGGACTTCTTCCCGCACCACAATTCGGAACCAGAGCAGACTGTTTCCCGAAGGCGGCACCTGATCACAAGTATGACGTGTGCTCCAGCCTTCGTCCTACTCAACCATATTAGAGGGAGTTGGGCGACCCGTTGACACAACGCCACCGCCACAGTAACTTTCGAGGCGAGCATGACAACCCTGGGCCAAATAAGGCACTAAAGAACCTCACAAAACAGCAAGTTAATAGGACCATGTTAATAGGACATTTGGATCATATTTGCTTATTTTATACAAGCATGTCAGGTTTTCATCTACTAGGTCTATAAAAATAAGAATGTATCTATATATATATAATAGTATAGTATATAAGTACATATACAGTCGCATTTAAACTGTAGAACAGCTTGACCGATTTATACTTTATATATTTGTTTCATTTAGAAATATATAGTTACAAAGTACATTTAGGTATCCGGTAGGTATAGTAAAATTAGGAAAAGGTTTTGACGCTCATCAGGATTGATTACCTTTTTGGTTGTACTTTGGGTATAAATTTTGCCAAAGCAGTGTTTGCCATTTTTGCATATTGCATCAGAATATCATTTCGACGGTGGAAAGGCAAAATTACCTAAGCAACACTTTTGGCGAAATTGAGTTATATACATCAAACGATTCAGAAAAAAAACTGCATCGTGTAGTCTTACTCCCATGCTTCTGTGACGACTTTTGATGTCGCTTAGATATTTCAATTTTTGGTGTTTTTTTTGTGTTTTCGGCGACTAAACGACAACTTTTTGACCTTTTTATGAAAAATGTTACTTAGACAATTTTTCAAAATAAGAATTTGTACTTAGTTAATTTCACTTGATTTTTATTTTTAGTACTTTGGCGTTTAGTAAATTTTATCCGGACACAAAAAAATAAAAAAACGCACTAAGATATTTTTACCAAACCCTGAGTAATTGCAATTTGGCGCATAGTCAATAACTACCAATTCTCACTCAATGGAAAAAATGTCGTTTAGTATTTTTTCCTACAAGAAATTCAATATGGTAGTATGTCGCTTGGTAAAACATGACCTTAACATGATAATTCATGATATTTACTCATCAGGTTAGATTATTTAATGTTTAGAGTCTGATTACGATAAAGCGAGTTTCTTTGTGTTCCTGAACTGTGTTCTTATTGTTTTTTTTATAAAATTTAATAAATAGAAAAACTATAAAATTATGATATATTTCTTTAATTTAATAAAACATTTGTTATTGCCTTTTTTATAATATTATATCGTTTAATTTACTCAAAACAATATCATTATTGCTAAAACAAGAGACGTAGAAGTATTTTATCCTGGAGTCAACAGTTTATTTGAATGCATTTAAGTAAATTTAGCCAGAAACATAATTTCATTGAATTTTGGTTTTTGACTATTTTCCAGACTGAAAAAATACAATCAAATGTATTTAAGACTTATTTCCTGCACTTGAATATTTGTTGTGTGGTCGGTAAGTAATTTTTTACGGTTTGTAATTTTTGTTAAAATTTTACTAAGCGACATTAACTCTATAATTACACAAAATTAGCTCCAACTATTGAAAGAAGATAATAAAAGGTATTAATAGCATTAAATTTTTTTTGGAATAAAGTAAATCGAATATATAGTTATTTTTTTATCCTCGATTTCCCGAAATTACAAACTTCTTTTTGCTCTCCTGTAAAATTACCTCTATGTCGCTTAAGAAACATTGCCTTTCCACCGTCGATTTAATTTTAGTAACGTAAAACTGGGACGTAAGTTAAACGAAAATAGAATGTGATTAAGCGACAGTTTTATTTTCAGGAAACGCTGTGACTATTTTGTGTGGGTTTGATACGTTTCTATTCATACATATAATTTCGGAATATATTCAATTTAAACTAAGATACTTAGAGTATGTGTTGAGGACATATTGTATTTATTCTTTTTAATTTACCCAATTCTGAAGGGAAAAAAATTTGCTGCGGGTAAAAATACAGGGTGGAAAGCTAATATGGTAAAGGGGTGTAAAGTAATTCTATACTTGACCTAAGTTTGTTTTGTTTCAGATGAGCCGGGGTTCACCGGACCTATTACCAACGTTACGGCGCCTTTAGGAAGAGAGGCCATATTGGCTTGCAGTGTTCACAACCTATCCACTTACAAGGTAAAGTTTTAACTACTATCATCTATTACAGAGAGATTAAATTATTATTATCTCAACAAATTTAAATCGTAAATGGGGTTAATTTTGTTTAAGCGGAAAAGAAAATGATATTATGTAAAAGAGATTAAATTATGTTTATTGTCAGTTAAAACAATAGGCATGATGACCGTGATTAAGAAACACTAAAATTTTATAACCAGAAACGTCGATAAAAAATGACAAAACAAGTATTTATTTTTTTGTAGAGACTAATTAATATTTTCATGTAATAAAACTACAAAAACGACATTTTGCTTTGATGTGCTGAACGACAACAAGGGCGAATGACGTCACCCTAGAGTAAACCAACGATCATATAACATATTATTTTTATTGATGTGCTTGTACACCGAGAAACCGCACGATACCTCTTCAACATTATAAGAAATGAAAATTTTGAATAAAATGAAATAAAAAAAACATTAGTATGAGTTGAACATTTAATGATCGTCAGTATTTTACCACTTTGGCTGTTAACATGATAAGTAGCAAAACTCTCAGAATCATTTTGTCAAAAAGTCATGTGGGTCACCAAGAGGCTATTTACCAACTTTACCAAGAAATTAAAACAACAAGCACAAGACAGCTATCATGCATATTATTAATATTATAAAAAACAAATCATTGGAAGGACATCCAATGTTAAAAAATTTTGAAGTTGTAAATACTGGAAAAAGGAACGCGGGCCTCCGAGCATTACGCGACTGGGACTCGAACCTAGGACCTTTGGATAACCGGTCCAATGCTCTTCCAACTGAGCTACCGCGCCGCTACGTTGACCCATCGAAATTTCTTCCAGTATCTATGTGCTTTCGTCAAAACTAATAAATTAGCATTTATAATGCAAATTTTAAAGTAAAATCTCAGTTAAAAAATTTTTTACTCTAACGTGGCCCCACAACCGACGGTTTTTTTTAAATAAAATAGCTATAATCTGCTTTTCCGAAACATGATATTGGTTTCTATTAGTTTGTTTTTCCGTCATACAATGCAAAACAATAGTTATCTATAATAAAATGGTAACTCATATTAATTTCAATTCTTTTTCGAATATTAACTCAATTGTAAAATCTGCCGACCGGACCAATTATAAATAGTACAATTGAAAATTTACTAAGTATTTAACGGAAATATAGGGAAAATCACAATAATGTACTTTGAGTGTATCCGAGAAGTATGTAGTTTAGTGATTGAAACCTTCAAGTGTATAACTAGGATTGTTTTTTCCATCCTACTAATATTATAAATGTGAAAGTTTGTCAGGATGTATGGATGTATGGATGGATGGATGTTTGTTACTCTTTCACGTAAAAACTACTGGACGGATTTGGATGAAACTTTGCAGTAATATAGGTTATACATCAGAATAACACATAGGTTACTTTTTAAAGCGGGAAAACTTCTAATTCCCACGGGAAATAGACTTCCACGCGAACGGAGTCGCGGGCGGCCACTAGTAATTTGTATAAATGTTAGGTGGCCTGGCTGCGCGTGGACACACAGACGATCCTCACGATCCACACGCACGTGATCTCGCGCTCGCGCCGCGTCGGCGTGACGCACAGCGACCAACACACCTGGTTCCTGCACATCAGAGAGCTGCGCGAGAGTGACAGAGGCTGGTACATGTGCCAGATCAACACGGACCCGATGAAGAGCCAGCTCGGGTACCTCGATGTTGTGGGTGAGTTTGAAAGGCTTTACTGAGGAAGTAAAGATATACTACTATAAAGATAACTATGGCGTGATGCAGCTTTCGGTGCTGCAGCAGTGTTGGTTGGATGTGATTATGTTTTAAATTTAAAATATTAATTCACACAATACCATTGTTTGTTTTTCCAACTTTAAACTTTACGTACATTGTAACACGTGTAGGCTGAGGTCTACCTCAGCGCATAAATTTGGGTGTTTCGTCGTTTCGCCCCGGTCCTGTGTAGCAGAATCGGGGCCATTGTATCACTGTCTCGATAACGCGCAATATTTCTATTTTCATTGAAATGTTTGTCCTACAGTGCCCCCCGACATCACAGACCGGGGCACCAGCGCCGACGTGACGGTGCGAGAAGGGGCCCCCGTGAGCCTCACTTGCGCCACTACTGGCTCCCCACATCCCCAGATCACATGGCGAAGAGACCACTCCAGACCAATCACTATCACCGATGGTATACAAGGTAAACCTTTATGTGGATAACCTGGTCGTGAAGCTACTATAGACTGAAATTTTTAAGTTAACCCTAGGTTAAATTCTCAATTTTTGAATACAATTCCATTAACACTCATGAGATCTATAAATTTAATTAAGTCGGTAGAACCGAACTTCAACACTTTGTTAGCCATTTTATCGTACAAGTCGATGTTTAGACAAGACAATTCTTGAAAGCGATAATCTCCTTACCATTATTGTATCAATGTAAACAAAACACGCGGCAATTATTTATTTTCAAGATTTGCATTCAATAATGGCGTTCAACTTTATAAATAATATCTACAGTTAACAGTAAACAGTTGCTTACAATTATTAAAATGCAAATATTGCGCTTCAACTATTGTATTCAATTATTGATATTTAACGTGCAAGAAAATGGTATCATGTAAATGAGGCTTTATTTATTTCACTTTCAAAAGTTTTTAACTATATACCTAATGAACACAGATAAATCGGCAGACAGAAATTGATTTTGATTTGATTTTGATTTGATTTGACGGACAGCAAATTTTTCGTATATTTTTAAACTTAAAAATATTATAATAAATATTAAAACAAATCAAATGTTAATAAAGAAAACTAATCTTAATTCTAATAAATTTTGGTCATAATCAGGAACCTCTTTTTATAGAAAAAGCAAAACTTTTAATGTGCAACATGCAAAAATCACAAATGTTGCTAACTGAATCCTCTTCAACATCAACCTATAGTTTTTTTCAAATTTTATCTTTGGGGGTATTTTGACATCTTGGTTTGGGTTTACCCAAATTGAACCTAAAAAATAAAACACAAAAATAATAACTACAACAAAACAAACCTGCTGTAAAACTGTCCGGTTCTCATTCAAAAGAAGAATTCTCATTCAAATTGTGTGTTTAAGAATCATGAAAAACCCATGAATTATGTTGGATTAGAACAATAGCAATGATGATTGAAAATAATGAATATCATCCCACAGTATAAATATAGGATTGTTAAAAACTATAAGATCTGTTTCTTGAAAATATATACAGTATAAGACGTAATAAAATATAATGTTATCAGAAAAAAGTTTTCTTGCACTATCTCAAAACTACATCAAACATAAAGGAACATATCTTGTAACTGTCTTGCCAGTATTTTCCACTTTGCTCGTATATATTTTGGGTTCGGTGCTGTGTTGTTCCATCATAGTATACATTCCAGTGTCGTCCGTGGAAGGCTCTGTGCTGAACATAAGTCGTGCGAGTCGACAGCACGCCGGAGCTTACTACTGCATCGCTTCAAACGGGGTTCCTCCCACTGTGAGCAAGAGGATCCTTCTCACTGTGGAATGTAAGTAGTTACTACGGAATATAAGACTGTAATATTTGATAATATAAAGTCCATTTTAGTAAAACCTACATCATCATCATCATTGATTGCTTGAAGCGAAAAACAAACGTAAAGCTTTGATTTACAGCTGTAATTTACAACTAAATGCAACTATTGCGTTTGAAATAAGCATTTCTGTCACTTTTATTAGCATACTTACTTCTTCCAATTCAAACAAACTTGAAACCTACAATTCTAAGCTTTATACAGGTCAGTGATAACGCATGCCCTGGTTCCCCGTCACTAATTATACCGATGTTAACCACGTAGAGTAACACCATTGTAATTCAAATCCATAGTCATGTGAACAATATGGATTTACAGCTATTCTACAGTACCGTAGATACGTCAATATCAAGTTGCAGAGGCCCTCTGATTGACCTATATCCATTTTAATGTTTTACTGCCTACAGCGCAGATTGGTATATTGCCTTTTAGTAAATAAAGCTATGTAGTTGCATTGTTGGCCAATTTTGTATACTGAATCTTTTGTATAACTGTAATTGAAAATATAAATCGAGATTATTTACCTCTCGCTGTTTTACGAGTAAATAAAAGAATACAGACTTTTGATATAACTAAGGTAATGCAAGCAGTTATTTTAATTTAAATTATTTTTAAATAAAAAATATTATTCTTAATAGCATAGGTACATATTTTTGCAATGATACTTCTTTGCGTAGACAATGGTGGCACTAAAATACGAGTGCTTTATTAAGCCATTTTTACCTGTCATATCGCGGTAGTTTTGACCACATCCGGTAGAACTAACCGACTTCTACCCTAATGTAAAGTTCATTAGGTCTCAAAACCACAAGCTCTGGGCTAGTAGGGTTTCTATTGATTTAACTTTGTTTCTTGGATCATATTTTAAAACATAGCTAGGCTTTTATGTAAGCCTATGGGATTTGAAATATTTTTTTTATATAGTTCCGTAAAAGGCCAAATTAAAAGTTGTTGGGCTTAATGGATATAGAATTATGGTCGTCTCGTTTGTCACCACCAAACCCTTACAACGAAGACAGATTTTCTAAGTTATATAGGTGTAAAAAAAACAACGACGATTGGCTTACTTAATAGCCTAGCCTAGTTATTGAATAATAGCTACAAACGTTTCTTTAAAAATTACCTTACAAAAACGCAAAGATCCACACACACATGTATATATACGTACTATTAGCTCTAAAACATACTATAACGGGTGTAAAAAGACCATTTCCGAAGCCACGTATTCTTGAGTCTAAATAGTAACTAAACTAACAGTAAACACAAAAACTCAATTTAAAAAAGTTATTAGGGATTGCAAAGTGATATTCGCCGCTCGAAGTCAACGCTCACACATCAGCTAATGGTTCAGATGCCATGGTTTACAAGCGAATAAAAATTAAACACTATTTAATTTTAAATAATGCGGAAATTAGATAGTTTAATGCAATTTAGCGTAATTAGGTAAAAAAAACATAAAAAAACGTAAAATTATTATTTTTTGCTTTTAACTAAACGAGGTAGGTACCCTCCAAAAATGCCCAGTTTTCGTTGTCGGATGCAGTCTTTTTACACCCTGTACAAATAACCCGCCATACAAAGGATTAAGTATCCCTCACAAGAGCAGTCGATAAAGCCTTCTGTTAAAAGCACTTTGTACTGCAACGTTAACAACTCTTAAATATAACAATTAATAATTGTAAATATTAAACCATTAAAAGCTTTTAAAAATGTTCATGTAAAATCTATACGTATCATATTATATCAATTTGTTCTCTTTAAAAAAAAATATTTTAATGTTTCGTTGCAGCGGCTCGATTGTTCATACAAACAGAAAAACGTTTGCACATCAGTATTGCAATATTATTATCATGTATTTTTTTTATTTATTTTCAATAATATATTGAAGAATTAAAACTAAATAATGAGAAGCATTGTTATAGCAGGAATGATAAATAAGTATGTAGCGTTGTGATTGATTGTGATCATATTACTAGGAACTGTTTTTATGTATTAGGGTTTGTGTATAAGGTTTGTTATTTGAAATATTCCTCTCAAATGATATAAAGCAAAGTCGCTGCAAACCTAAACACACAATAAGATTTAATACGGTTGCCACTAGGTATCATTATGATTATTTTTCAGAGATGTCTGAGTTTAGAATATACGGAAAATATTTTTCTCAAATAAGCAACCATTCCATGTTATGTAATCAAGTTGTCACAAACTGTTAATAGTATTGAACTCAAAAAAAAAATTGTATCTTAAGTGTTTTTTTTTGCCATCCAGTCCCTCCCATAATCATAATACGGAACCAGCTGGTGGGGGCGGCTTTAGGGTCGGACTTAACCCTTGAGTGCGAGACTGAGGGGTATCCCAAACCAGTGAGCTACTGGAGCAGGGAGGGCGGTGACATCGTCCCGATGGGTAAGTGTGAACTCCTATTTATTTACCTTTTTCTGTGTTAACACATGGTTCATAGCTTGAACAACGTCGATCTTTATGCAACAAAGTTATGGTGTGACAGTGTTTAGATCAGTATTTCTATCAGTATAACTAGTAAGTTACAAAAAACAGTAATTAATTAATCTTTAAACTTGCAGTAGGCATAGGCAAATGCATTTTTTTTTAAATCTTTAATTATGTTAGACGATTATACTTCTTCTTCTTCTTCGTGTGATGAGTAGGTATGCACTTTTGCAGCACATATTCATTCACAAGTATACTTATATGCTAACAAGTAAATTATTATTAAAATTTTATAATATACCTTTACAATCAATAAAAAAATATCTTAATTCATTAGGTTAAATTGAAATGTGATAGTGCGAGATCTGGTTAAGGAAATAGATGTATACTCTCATATCTATACTAATATTATAAAGCTGAAGAGTTTGTTTGTTTGTTTGTTTGTTTGTTTGTTTGTTTGTTTGTTTGAACGCGCTAATCTCAGGAACTACTGGTTCGAATTTAAAAATTCTTTTTGTGTTGGATAGACCATTTATCGAGACAGGCTTTAGGCTATATAACATCACGCTGCAACTATAAGGAGCGAAGAAATAATGGAAAATGGGAAAAAAACGGGGAAAATTATTCACCCTTGAGGGCTTCCGTTGCGTGTGCTGCAAAAAGGGTTCTAGAAACCAAAAATATATGTATGAAAGAATAAAGGGAACTTTTTACCGCAGGAAAACTTCGCATTCCCACGGGAAACCGACTTCTACGCGAACGGAGTCGCGAGCGGCCTCTAGTGCTTAACAATAATAATCCCCAACATATGATAGTAAATATTTTTATTAAAAAACACTATCTGAAAGCCATTGTGATAAAACCAATATATGTTTTCCCATACGTGTGGGATTATTATTATTAAACATATGAGAATACACTAATATTATTTTATCATGAAATTCTAAAGCTGACTCTTAGACTATGAGGGTTCATAAGTCTTTGAAAGTAACGACTGCACGTAGCTCTCATATTTTTGCCTCCGTGGTTAAAATGAACCTGATTTGAAATAGAATTTTCTGAATTAATTTTACATTTTAATTTATTAAATTAGATTATGAATTTTATGTTAACTTTGCGGGACTTTCATTTAGAACAATTCAATGTTTGGATGAAATCCCAATTTTTATTGTGCAAGCTTGAAAAGATTTAAATTTTTCGCAAAAATACACATTGATATAAATTCGTTTGAATGTTTCAATAATTTTCTTCAAAGTGGCAAAACTAAAGCGTTTGTCAGAAATTGACTAAGACGTAGTAAGTATGCAAAAAAGCATTGCATAAATAAAAAAAAAACACTTACAACATGCGAGATAAACAAAAATGGCTCATCTAAGCTACATCAGTATAGTAATCACTACATAGTATAAAACAAAGTCGCTTTCTTTGTCCGTCCCTATGCCCCTATGTACGCTTAAATCTTTAAACCTACGCAACGTATTTTGATGCAGTTTTTTTAATAGCTAGAGTGATGAAAGAGCAAGGTTTATATGTATAATAACATTGTATAGAGAAAGGGATTTTACTCCGAATGAAACGCGTGCGAAACGTAGACAATTTCCACAACGTGCAAGTTTCAACTGTAAATACCCGGTTTTTGATTTACTTCCGTAGTTGGCATCACCAGCGGCGGTATTCATTATTCATTTGTTTCTGGAATTGGCGCCAACTTCGGTAATTGCCATATGTTTACCTGCACTCGCATATATCTTCCGTTAAGGTATTAACTTTATTAGGAATATTATAACGATTTCAGAAAGAATTATAGTTAAAATAAGAAGAAAACAGTAGGCCAATGACTACTACGAAAATAAATAAGTATTTTAGGTTTCGCATATTCGATAACCTGAAACATAAGCTTCCTATTCAATTTTAGATATTTATAACCTAAAAACGTTGATATTTTCATGAAATATTGAACGGACCGTTTTACTGTATTGTAGGCTATTCGTTTGTTTTTGATTGTACCATACCTTTTTTTTTTTTTTGTTCTCGCGGTGAAATGCATTTACGCACCGTACCCCCCACCGGGGTGGCGGGGGGCGTGTGTGGGACTCCCGCCTGAGCAACTGACACGTCGCCCAGGGGACTACCCACTAAAACACCGCGGCGCTCCGTCTTCGCCTTGGTGGTGAAGCCGTGGGGCCCGGACCGGCGGCCCTACGCCACGACTTCACCGGCGATGGGCCCGTCTACTGCACGACGGGCCCATTTTGACCCCCCCGCGGTGAAGGGGGGCCTGTGGGAACGACCGGGAGCGCCCGATCGTTCCCACCCGTCGACGGTGGTGGACCGTGCAATGCGGGCAGGTGGATTCCCACGTCCCCCGCCCACTGGCCACCACCAGGCTGGACTTGGGCGCGATCGCGCCTCGTCCGGCCCCTTCGACGTCTGCGGTGCGGGGGCGCGAGAGGATCGTTCTCACGCACCCGCTCCGCAGCCTCCTTCTGCGACATGACGTCCTCGCAGAAAGAGGCCACCGCGACCCAGACCGCCTCGGAGCCCAGCATGGCGTACACCAAGCCGGGCAGCGAGAGGTCCGGGCCAGCGGACGCCTGGAGGCGACGACGTGGCACATCCCAGGCCGGACATTCGGCCAGGGTGTGCCACGCTGTGTCGTCCGGCGCGCCACAGTGGTGGCACGCCGTGGATTCCTCCCTTTGGATCCGGCACAGGAAATGTCCGAAGCTGCCATGCCCGGACAAGACCTGCACCAGACGGTAGGTGAGGAACCCATGCCTCCGGTCGATCCATCCCTCAATGACTGAACCGACGGCGTCCAGGGTCCACCGCCCGTCGTCCGCGTTGGCCATCTCCGCCGACCACCGGCGGAGCATGACCTCGCGGGCCCTTCGCCAGACGGCGACCCTCTCCTCAGGTGCTGCGGGCTCCCCCTGAGCCCGCTTGTCCGCCGTCCAGTGGTAGACGGCGGCCAGCACCTCGGCCTCGAAGTACCATGGCGGAGTGCCCGCCATGGCACATGCCGCCCCGTGTCCAACCGTGCCGTAAGCCCGCGCCATTCGCTGTGCGATGGCGCGTTGGGGCTTACGGAGCAGGGCACGGTTGAACTCCCCCAGGTCGTGCGCCCATACGGGCGCACCGTAGAGGGCCATACTGCGCAGCACGCCGGCATAGAGACGCCGGCATGCCACCGCAGGACCCCCGATATTCGGCAGGAGCCAGCTAAGGCCCCTCGCCGCCTTCACGAGGCGCTCTTGGAGCAGGCGGAAGTGCTCCGAAAACTTCCACCTGCTCGATATTGTGAGGCCCAGATATTTTATCTGGGCCCGCACCTCCACCCTGCTCCCCGCCACCACGACGTGGGCGCCAGGCGGCGGCTCCCCCCGAGGCCCATGGAAATAAATGGCCTCGGTCTTGTGGAGCGCCACCCTCAGTCCCAGCCGCCCGATACGACGGGCGACCAGGGTTCCCCCCTCCGACGCCCGCTCGGCCGCCTCCCCGAAGTTGCGCCCCCGCGCTGTGACGAGGGTGTCATCCGCATAACAGATGACACCCACGCCGTCGGGGAGGGCGCCCCGGAGGAGCCAGTCGTAGCCGATGTCCCACAGGAGTGGTCCTAGGACCGACCCCTGCGGGACACCCGACTCCACCGGCCGCCGCCTCATGCGGCCGTCCCTGCCGACGAACAGTACCTCCCGGCCTTGGAGGTAGTCCGTCAGCAGGGCCCTCAGGTATGGAGGCACTCCGTGATACCGGAGCGCCTCCAATATTGTGGCGTGGGGGATGGAGTTGAACGCATTGGCGATGTCGAACGACACCGCCAACACCCCTCCCCCCGCTCTCGCCCCCTCCCGGGTGATGCGCCTCAATTCGAGGAGCGCATCCACCGTGGACCGGCCCGCCCGAAACCCGTACTGGGCCTCGGACAAGTCGGGGCCGGTCCCCCCCAGGTGCTCCTTGAGGCGTGCCGCGATCACGCTCTCAAGGAGTTTGGCCGCGTCGTCCAGGAGGACGATCGGCCGATAGCCGGAGGGTGAATCCTCCGGCCGACCCGCTTTTCGGAGGAGGCACAGCGCCCCCTCCTTCCACACCTTCGGGAACCTCCCCGACGCGAAGCAGCGGTCGAAGAGGTCCCGAAATCGTCTCTCCATTTGGGAGGTGGCTATCGCCACCACCCGTGCCGGCACACCATCTGGCCCCGGCGCCGTCTTCTTCCCCCGGAGGCGAGCCGCCGCCGAGGCAAACTCTACCTCCGACACCGGGGGAATCCCGGCGTCGGCCGGAGGACCCATTCGCGGGAGCGGGGCCATCCGGGGAGGCACGAAATCCGGCGAGCGGTCCGGGAAGAGACCCCGGACCACCTCCTCCAGCAGCGCCGGCTGAAGGGCCTCAACGACGGGGGGGCCGATCGGGCGCAGCTTATTACGCGCCGCCCGATACGGCCTCCCCCAGGGGTCGGCATCCAACCCCTCCAGCATTTCCAGCCGCGCCGCCTTTTTGGCCTCCCGGATTGCCACCTTGAGGACGCGCCGGGCCTCCACGTAGGAGGCATAGAGGCGGTCCTCGTTGGCGGCATCGCGGTTGGCGCGGCGGCGGGCCCGCTGGAAGGCCCTCCTCGCGGCGCCGCAGTCGTCCCGGAGGCCGGCGAGCTCCGCCGACCACCAATAGACCGCGCGCCTGGGCGGGGGCCGTCGCGACCGAGGCATGCTGGAGTCGCACACCTCGGTCATTGCCTCCCTCAGTTGGAGGGCGGCCTCGTCGACGTCCGGACTGTCCGACGGAGCGAACCAGTCCTGGACGAAGGCCGCCTCCGTGGCCGCGATGCGGTCCAGCCGCATCAGGGACCACCGCGGGAAGGACCTTCTTCCTTCCCGCTCCCCCCCCACCGGTGGACACTGAGTGGAGAACTCTATCCGAATGTACCTGTGATCGGATAGATTCTCCCTCAGGTCCACCTCCCACCGGCGCACGAGCGCGGCCAGGGCTGCAGTGCCGAACGAGACGTCCGGCACCGAGCTCCCGTTGTGGCGCACGCACGTGCGCACTGCCCCCCTGTTGAGGAGCACCAGACCCGTCGACGCCGCCCAGGCCGCTAGACAGCGGCCCAGGGGGCTATCGACATGGTCTCCCCAGGCCGTGGACCTGGCGTTTAGGTCGCCGCAGACCGCGACCCTGCTCCTCCCTAATCGCGCAAGCGCCGCCGTGAGAGTCTGGAGATAATTCTCCAGCTCTACGACCGGACGCTTTGGGGGGAAGTAAACGCCCACCAGGGCGATATCCCCCCACGCGGCGGCCACGTATCCATGGCCCCTCTCTATGAGCGAGAGGGGCGGGGAGTCCGTGGAAGGCCGCGGCACGATGGCCACCGTTCCGTCTGTGTCCCGCAGCCAGGAGGCTGGGAACGAGAAGGGTTCGGCGACCACGGCGAGATCCCCTGACCACTCGGCTAGCACCTGGACCATTAGGTCCTGTGCCGCCTGGCAGTGGTTCAGGTTCACCTGCATTATTGTGCGATGTCCGAAACTGGGCATTATTCGGACATCGCACCGTCAGTGGAACCCGGGGGGACTCGAGAACCTGCATTTTCTGGCCGGATGGTGGCCTGCTCTTTGCCCCTCTTGGTGGGGGGGCTGCATTTAGCCCCCCCCATTACATGGCCCGCCGACCTCCCACTAGCTGCGCATACCGCGCAGTGGGGGGCCCCTGTGCAGGTGGCCTGCCGATGTCCGGCCTGGCCACACCTGAAGCACAGGGCCGACCTGTCCACCGGCGACGGACAAAACGGCCGGGCGTGTCCGAGCGCCATGCACCGGAAGCAACGCATAGGCTGCGCCTCCAGCGCCCGAACCACGGCCGAGCTGAATCCGATTAGAAGCCGTCCCCTCTTTAGGACGGCCTCAGCGGCGACGGCGGGGCACTGCAGCCGGACGCGGCCCATACCCCCACTACCCTTGCGAATTTCGCCGGCCTTGACGGCCTCCGGGTCACACCCCCCCGCCGCCGCCACGGCAGCGGCCACCTCGTCCTTGGTGACCGAGTCGTCCAGCTCGGACACAATCAGGGACGAGGTTTGAACGGGCCTCGACACCTTTGCCGCATCAGCGATGGCCTCCGCCATCTTTGCGGCGAAGGCGTCGGCCTTCTGGTGCCGGTCGGCCCCCGGGAACTCGAAGATTCGAGCCCCCGTTTGGGTCCGTCGGCACGTCACCCTCTCTATTCCCATTTCTGAAGGGCGGACCGTCTGTCGGGCTCTTACGAACACCGACTCGTAGGTCTCGCCCTTCGAAACAGCCTCTGGTGAGAGGGTGACGACCACCGCCGCCGTTTTGGAGGCGGCACTCTTCTTCTTCCGGCTCTTTTTGGGAGCCGGAGTAGGGGCCGCCTTTTTGGCAGGCCTCTGCGTTGCAGGGGAAGGAGGTTGAGGCGCCTTCTTCTTTTTCCGGGCCACTATGGCCCACCCCTCGTTGGCCTCTGTGGCCGAGGGCAGCATTGTGTCCTCCTGAGAGGACACTACCGCCGCCGACTGGATGCCGGACGGGCCCGCGACCGGGGCCACCGGTACAGGGGCCGGTGCGGCCGCAGCCGCCGCCTTTTTGGCCGCCTTCTTCTTGGACGCCGACGCCGGGATTGAAACCGGCGCCGGGCCCGCCGCCGGGGCCACCACCCCCGAGCGACCCTTGCTCGCCGCCAATGGCGGCCGGACCACTTTCGCCGGTAAGAGGCGGTCCTCTACGCCCGCTATGCAGGAGCGCACGAAGGCCCGCTCTTCCTGCATGACCCCTCTAATGGCCTCCACCATTTCCGGGGACAAGGGACCCCCGGTGCCGGAAGCAGGAGCCACCGACCCCTTGCGGCGGAGTCCCTCCAACTCCTTTCGGAGCGCCGCGATTTCGAGGCTCTGGTTTTCCACCATTGCCTCCAATCGCTTCGTCTCCTCCGAGGCCACCCGACTCATTGCCTCCGCGACAATCTCGCTAAGAGATGCCGCCGAGGCCCTGAGGGCCGCCTGAGCCGGCTTTGTCAACTTTGAGGAGTTGGCGGTCACCAATATGGCTTCCACCTCCTCCTCCGCCTGTTTTTTGAGGAGGCACGCAAGCTTCCCCATGTCCTTCTTGGCGGCAGGAGTATTCCTTGCCGCCAGGTACCTCGCGCGTGACACTTCGCTTGGCGCCACCTCTTTGTCGCTCTCTGACGGGGGCTCCACCCTCGGAGCACCTCGCGGAGTGCGACCTCTGCCGCGGACACTGCGGCCCCGCTTGGCCTTCACGACCTTCGCGGAGGAGGTCCCGGAGGACCCTTCGGATGCGCGCGTGCGCGACCGCAGTCGCTTGCGCGTCCACTTATCCGACGCATCGCTCGCCACCGATGCGTCAGACAAGCACCCATCCGACATCTCACTCGGCCTGACAAACAGGTCCGAGGACGTCTGGGCTACTGGTGGCGTCTTCGCCAACCTCGCTCGAGCCTGCACCTCTACAGGCTGGCCCTGAGAAGGGCCTTTTGGGGGACTCCCGGGGGTTGCGGGATCCGCTCTCATCGATAGATCCATTATACAGAATCTAAATCACTGCCGCACAGTTTTGTCTCCGAGATTTAGTCTTCTACCGCTACTGGCCACTGCGTTACCGCGCACCAAGTAGGGAGAGTCCAGGGCAGACGACGGGGACGTACTCGACAAAAGACACTGTGGGGCCTGCCCCTGATTGTACCATACCTGGGCATTCTAGATTCAAAAACATTTCAAACAAACAAAGTTCTAACTCAAACGATTTTTGATTGTCACACAAAATAGAGAACAACAATATTCAGTATTTTGAAGTTATAGATACTGGAAAAAGGAACGCGGGTCTCCGAGCATTACGCGACTGGTAATCGCGCGGAATCTGGGATTTTTTTCCAGTATCTATAACTTCAAAATTAATAAATTAGCATTTTTAATGCAAAAAAAAGGAAAGACTCAATATTCTGTATATTAACTAAATACCGAAGGAATGGTCACAGTTTAATCTAGTTTTATTTTTTTGGCGACGGATTTTCAAATATGTAGGTACGTTTTCCTAATATACGTATAGTAGGTAAACAAATTAGAACTTATCTTTAGATACTTAAACGTAATCACTCATTTACTTGGTTACGGCAGAGGCTTGTTAATTAGTTGAGCGAAACGTAAGAATTTATAACTCACAAAGACAAACAATTAATAAATTCATAACAATGCGTAGGTTTCGCTTTTATAGTACTTTGAAAGGATTCACGATGTATAAAATATTGGTAGAATCCTATCAATTTACACAATGGTTTTAAATTGATGATTATTATATTTACAAGTCTAGACATTATTTTAAATAAGTCATTTGAACATGTTATAAATTGTACTTGTGCGTATCCTCATAGTTAAATGTAAATATTGATGTGTATTAGAAGCATTTGACATAATCAAGCGCTGTTTTCTTTTGACCTTTAGGTAGATCGTTAGAGCCACTAAAAGTAGATGGAATGTACCGGTCTGTTCTGAGACTGCCAATAACAAAAGTCTCCAGCAGCGACTACGGATCCTACAAGTGTATATCGAAGAACTCACTTGGCGACACTGAAGGAACTATAAAGTTATATCGTAAGTCATAGCTTTGACTTAATACACAGACTCTTTTCTCCTATTTACAATTGTGTCGCTGTGTAGCTTTCCAATGATCAAAATTCACATATTTGGTATTCTGCAAACTATTGATACACCAACAAGACCATACACATTTTCGTATTCTATTTAGCACTAGCTTAGTAGTTCGAAATGGTTTTCAAATTTTCAAATATATGAAGGTTTACCAGGTTTTTTTTTATAAAATACAATTTGTGCCGTCTGTACCACGACAATTTCAAATTGAAGCAATAAGAAAATAAGTTTTTAGGACAGCTACAAAAAGCAATTAATATTGTCAGCAAACACCGGATACCAGTATAATTATTTTATTGAAACCTTTAAACAAATTTAACCTTTAAAAGCATCTAATCCAATTTATAAATTTCTTTCACCGGTCACTTATTAATTAAACTTTTTCTTAACAGCCTTACCGCCCCCGGTGTCGAGCAACAAGAACGGTAATTCTCTATTTCCTATTTAAAAATTAATTGCATATAATATTTTCTTTTAAAAGTTTTAATTAAATTGTGTCTTGTGCAGTTGTTCAGAGAATGAATATCATGGCGGACATGTCGTCGGAAAGCACGCCGTTTGGTACGCAAGGTATTTTTAATTTAATCAAAAAACTTAATAACAATAATTAACGCTTAGATATATGAGTATATTTTACCCCACTCGCTCGGTCTGTCAGAGCGGGTACCAATTAATTATATCTTTGCAAAAACATTTCACTTTATTCTCTTTTGCGTGCGGTTTAGTGCTATTTAATTTTGCAAAAACCGACCAAGTTACTCGGCTCCATAGAAAAATCGTTTTTGTTATTGCAATTTTTATTATTGCAAATTTATTATTCCAAATACGTTTTTTTACACAAGATTTATTTTAAATATATTTCCTTTTTTAATTTTAATTTTTCTTTGTATGCTTACATTCTTCAAGATCTGAAAAGAAGAATACAATTTTATTATGAACGCATTTTCCTGTAGGCATTATTACAAAACCTCATTATTACATTATTAATTTTATATTTTAACCTGGGTTATTTGTTTTAATCAAATAGGTACTTTTCCATCCTTTTTATATAAAACACAAAGGTACCTAATTGGAGAAATATTTTCAGATTTCAGATTACAAGATAACAAGGCCCCGGAGTCAAGGTACACGATTTCTGTTTTCTTTCCTCTATTGTTATATTCGTATTTCTATGGCATCTGGCAAATGTTCCTTTAAATTAATAAAACATTACTGTAATTAAATAGGACTGCTGTTTAGGGTTAAAAAAAATCGAAGAAGAATTTCCAAATGGTTATGTTTTGTATAGCATTTCCTTTCATTTTTAATTAGCATTAAGTAAGGTTAGTTATTAACTAGAGCTTTTAGCTGTATCCTAATATTTTAGACAATGATAAGAAATGTTGTTAAATACTGTTAAGTACTGGTATGTATTTATAGATTTAGAAATAAGTTTAATTAAACAGCATCCATATACGGAAAAAGCATATCTTGTAGTTTAATAATATGAATATATATACCTTAAAATTTATATATTTTATGAAGGAATTAGAAAAAAAATCTACTATGAAAATTTTCGAAAGTAATAAAGTATAGTTTAGAAAGAAAATACATGACGGTAGAAAAGCAATATTGTTGAAAAAATTTCTCATTGTAAAACTTACCTTCATTATTTTTCCACAGTTTTTTTAAAGTTATTCCGTAGTTGCTAAGAATACAACTAAACAGACTGAGTTTGAACCTAAGCTTATCTGTGTAAATAAATATTTAAATAGAAAACTTATAAAATTATGTAAATAAAATAAGCTTATTAGTTTGTATTGATCTGTCAATTACGACAAGATAATATAGTGAATAAATCAATGCTTTGACTCTGTTAAGCCTTTGTAGATGGAATTAATTAATAGAAGCTCAGTGTTAATTAGAGTTCAAATATGCTGCAGTTCAGTTGAAATGTTCTTTATTGACGGTACAATTAGACGAGTTAACACAAAATATAATCTAATTTGTCCATCAACAAGATTGACTTGATATTCACTCCATCCAAGTACTCAATCTAATGTAGGTACTTTACGTAATATGATGCTTGTTCAAGAATCGAAGCTTAGATATTCAAGGAACTAACCATAAACCACAAGTCAGAATCTCAAAGAATTACTCCTTGATTTCTTGACATATTCCTCGGAATGTCTTTTCAGATAACTGACTTTAAAATAAAGCTGGGTTACAAAATGTAATTGCGATCGTGTTGTAGATGTATTTGTGCATTTTGATTGTCCACAAACATATTTTTCTTGTATTTTTTCTTACATTATTAGTAGAATATTATTAAATAGTCACTGTTGCTGTAATTGAATATGTTTTGTAATTTGTTCCTAATGTTCTTCAGTGTCAAAGTTTGACTTAACAACGCGGACCACAATGTCGCTTTTCTGTAAAGAATAAATGAAATTAAATAATTCTGGTGTGTTTTTTTCGTATTGTGGGGTTATTTTTTCCAAACTAAGATAATTAAAGTACAAGTCGCAAAACTAAATGCATATTACCGAAGATGTTTTTTTAGATGATGTCGCGGACTGTTCGGTTATTGGCTACTTAATTTAAGTTACAATGCCCTTTAAATTGGTAAGAACGAACTTCATGGTTTTAGTTTTTTTAAGAAATGCATATTTAGTCCGTGTTTTGTTATTTATATAGCTTATTATTTTTTGAATTAAGAAAAAGTGTGTGATTTTTTTTAATGAGAAAAAACGTTTCATTACCGAAAATCTATTTTAACAGTTTTATTCTATACTTCATATTCGCTTTTTTATTATGGCACACTTAGTATTAGTATTTTCTATTTACCTGCCAAGCAAAAAATTTGGTCCTATAAATAAGGTTGATTTAATTATCAAACCATTCACAGTTTTATATAATAATTTAAAAAAAACTTGACTAAAGTAACTAACATTTTTATAGTGCGTCGCAAGCAGAATGTTAGTTAGTTTAAAAAAAAAAACTTAGTAATTCTTTATAAAACTTTTTTTTACATAGTTTGTTCAGAATTGTATTTATGCTATCAGATATAGGGATGATTTCAAATTAAATAGTGTTTTAATTTGCAATGTTAATATCGCTCCCGAACCATCACCTTTTAATAAATACTTTTATCTTTGAGTTTTGAGTTTTCTGGGTTTTGTGTAAGTGAATTTAGTTACTATTAATTTGGCTTCGGAAGTGGTGTTTTTATTACGTACTACGTTGATGGAAAAAAATTCTCAGGGATACGTAGTTAAATGTTATTCTATCGTGTGCATCTACTTGCGCTTTGCTCAGTAGCTGGCGTGTAGGTTACAGCTCAATCTTTCTGTCACTAGCTTGTAGTGGAAGCATGTAACTTATACCATCGTTAATTTCGTTATTCCGACAGTTGTCATCTCTAATGTTCATACAAATTAACGAAACAAATGTCAAAATAACGATATTAACAATCGCTAAAAGTTCCGTGCTCGTAGCACTGTAACGGATGACAATAGTTTTTTTTACAGATTATGTAAGTATTTCTGTTGCGGCTTTAACCACAAATACTAAAAAAAGCTAAATATTTAGTCCCCCCCTATACAACCCTTCGTGCGCGAGTACAACTCGCACTTGGTCAGTTTTTTATTGTAGAAGTGAAAAAGAACTACTGAAAGAAATATTGAGTGTAAAAAGACTACTTCCGAAATCAAAAACTGGGCACTGCAGGAGAGGTACCTACTGGATACGTTTTGAGCAAAATAAGTAGTGTTTAAAATTAATTTGCAATGTAAATAATCGCACCTGAACCAACAGTTGAAGTGTGAGCGATGATTTCAAGCGGCGAATATCATTTTTCAATAATTAATAACTTTTTTACACCCGTTATTTATATCAATTAAGCTGCGGGATTAAGACTAGCGCGTTGATATAATCCAAGACACAATTTATCGATACAAATTATGTATTTCCACGTCAACTAAGTAAGTTCTCAGTAACTTGTCTGCTTAATGTATTAGTAGCTGCTAAACTTTAACTTTGAGAAGTTCGGCTTCGTAAACATAATATTATTTAAGATTTATTAATCAGTCGTTGGGTTCTTTTAAATTTATAAATGATTGCTAAATATAAAGTGTTTCGTTTATATCTTCATATTTGTTTGTTTAAATTAACCTTGAAAGTAAAAAAGAAAAGAAGGGAGTTTTCGGAAGAAAGACTTAATTCTAAAACGCATTCTAAATAAGAAACAAAACTCTTGTCTAAAGAAAAACATAAAAAACACACTTTCAGGCCCGAAGTCATCTTTTAAGACGACAGGGAGGTAGCAAATCGGTATCCGCACACAACCGTCTTGTGACATAAACTACTATCGGAAAACGTCAAAAAACCGTGGAAAATTTACATTTTGACGTTTATTCTCATAGCATTCAGGACAAATTGTGTAACAGAATCGCGCAGGTTCTGTAGGACGTACTGCACTTTATCCTCCGCCTTTTTTTTCTATTCTCACGGAAATAGTATATTTCAATACAAGTGTGGAAAGGCTGTCATTACAACGAGTCCCGACCAATGTCTACCCGAGCCGAGGCACAGCCGAAGGCGAGGGTTGACAGGCGGGACGAGTTGCAATGACGGTTCCGCACGTGTACTGAACGACTATTTTTAATACAGTTGCGAAAAAATTAAGGAATTTAATAAAATGTAAAATTAGGATCGTAAATGTCGAAATAACTCATTATGAAAATGGCGCCATTTTTTCTTCACCCATTTGGTAGGCAAAGGTTACTATGCCCATACAGCCAAGTCTTCAGTAGATTTTTTTTTATTGATATGAAATGAAAATAAAATTTAATGAGATAAAATGAAATGAAACCAACCACACTAATTCAATCAAATCATTAAATCTGATATCGAAACAAACTAATAGTTTTTTTTTAGAAATATACCTACGCTACGTAAGCATTAACATGAATCATAAAAACTTCTATGTTTTTTTTTTGTAAAAGCTTCATGGTTGATTAATTTTTCTTTTTAATAGACATTATTTTGACAGTTGGGAAAGCGAACGCACGAGTGCGGGAAAGGTAAAAAAAAAGCACGCGTGTGTAATAGCCCTCATCCCGAACGCTATACGTCCCTGCAATACGCCACTTTTTGAGCAACTGTATTAAAAAGTACATTTACGCACCGTACCGTACCGTGGTGGCGGGGGGCATGTGTGAGTCTCCCACCTGAGCAACTAACATGTCACTCAGGGGACTACCCACTAAAACCCGGCTGCGCTCCGTCCGCACCTTGGCGGTGGAGTCGTGGGACCGGCCTAAGCCTTACGCCACAAACAATGTCTTTCACCGGTGGTGAAGTGCAGGCAGGAGGTACACCTGAGTGTACGGCGCGGCAACGCTACGTGCACCTGCTTCCTTGCGGTTTTATGTTTTTACATATGAAACAAAGTAAATTAAAAAGCACAGGTTACAAAAAGGGGTAAGTTTATCAATTATAGCAATGCATAAATAGTATATTAGGATACAAGTGTGCAGTATAATGAACATGTTGCTCATGAGTACCATACGCACTTTTTCAACAGGAAATAAAATTATATTTTGCATAAAAAAATCCTACTCAGCAAAAATTGCAGTTTAAACAAAATATAAATAATTCGGGAAATGACTTCTTTTGCACGCGCCAACCAACTGCCATATAGCCTATTTCAAAATATACTTTTTGAGATAAAATACAATTATTTTGTGGCATAAAAACTCTTTGTTGTGACAAAAAAAACTGTATTAGCCGGTCAAATTGAAAATGTTCTGTTAATATTATAAATGTGAAAGTTTGTGAGTATGTATGAATGTATGGATGTATGGATGATTGTAACTCTTTCACGTAAAAACTACTGGACGGATTTGGATGAAACTTTACAGTAATATAGGTTATACATCAGAATAACACATAGGGTACTTTTTACCATGGGAAAACGTCTCATTCCCACGGGAAAACGTCTTCCACGCGAACGGAGTCGCGGGTGGCCACTAGTTAGCATAAAATTTGCAGTAAGGCACTACCTACCTTAACTTTGTAGGGATCATTATATTATGCACTAGTGTGTAATATTATTACACAAAAGTGTGTTATAGGTCGGTTTATGGCCCTCAAAACGGTGTTTTAAGGCTCACTTTCTGAGCAAGTGTGTTGAAAAATATAATTACGAGACTGTTTAGTGGTTTCATGTTAATAATTAAGACTGTATCTACAGCTGAATCTGAGTTTTCACAAATTAGGTTTTCATTTTGCAATAACTTTAATCTTGGTTACAACTCAAAATTAACTGGATACTAATTTATTCAGTTTGATAAGGGTATGCTATATTAAACCCCTTTTAGATACTTATAAAACTTACTGTGTAGGTAAATGTAGCAAAAATAAGTAGGTTTACCGTGACGTCAAAAGCTTGGATTTAATTTTATTGGAAGTGGTTCTTTATATTTTGGAAAACTTATTTTTAATAAAATAGAAAAGTTTAAAGCTTCTATTAAAAACAGCAAACCTGCTTTGCTACCGTAAAATAAATTAGATTCTTTAAGCAAAAAGGTGTTAACTGCCAAAAATCGGATATTGAGTTAAATATACCACTGTTTTTGTATATGTTACGGCTAATACCCGAAGTGCGGCTACACCTAGTTTTAGCTGTAAAATTCAATTTTGGTGGTATTTTGATGAATATTAATATATTTATAACAGTTTTTATCATATAAACTGAGGGGGATAAAGATTTTGTTGTGCGATTGTATTTTTTTTTTTGGATTATTTCATTTAAGCAAATTTGTGTTTAATAATTACTTTCATTGACATACAAAAAAAATTTACAATAATAGTAAGCCTTAGCTCCATTTTGGGTTTTTTGAGCAGGTCCTATAAATAAAATAAAAAATAAAATTCATTCATTTTCATCATTAAGTAACTCAATTACATTCGACGAAAGTCAAAATATCGATCATCAGCAAAACAAAAAAGCTGGCGGAAAAAAACTCGGCATTTTTCTTTCTATGAAAAAAGTATACCTAAGAAGTACCTAAGTAGTAAGAAACTGTTTTCACATAAAATTTTAGGTAATCGTATAATATTTATTATTAAAAATATATATTTATGGATTTCTTTCTTACACAAGCTTTCTGTTTTTTTACGTAGATAAGGTATTTCAAAATTTTTACTAATGGCTGTAGGTTCAAACTATATCGAACTATCAAACTTGAATGCTTAATGTCAGCAGCAAACTGCTTGCTTCAAGTTGTTGTAGTTAACATGTAAATAGAATAACTACTGGATTAGAGACGGGAACTCGCTTAGTGTAGACGGGTCTTAACTGTACTTACTTGCACCGTGTACCCGGGTCCTTAGCAAGGTCTTATTCAATCTAAGTGTTAGGATTAGATATGTAAGTGTGGTTTCTAAATTTACCTTTAATATATAGATAATGATAACTGTGAATTCTATAATCTAGTATGCTAATTTATAACTACCTACATGAAAAGGCGAAAAAAAATCTTAAGAACTCCAATAACATATTCAAAAGAGTGCTTTTAACATAACGTTTTTTTCCTAAACGATGTCAGCAATGTCCAAGACGTGTAAAATGAATTTAATATATGATATTTTGTTATACGTTAACAGTTCAATATAATTCACTCTTCCAGTAATTGTTTGTAAATTGTTGAGTATATTCGGCGGTACACTCTCGGCTCATGGGCCCGATCACTCACTTAGCGAGTAAGTCGTGAGCCCTCGCGCGCGCTCACCAACTTACTCGAGTAGATGCTCCACGGGGAAACGAGAAAGTAACGCCGGGAAATTACCTACTAATTATGATGGATACATCTAGAAAAAGGAAGAGAAAGGCCTTCTATTATTGACTACCTATCCACCCTAGGATTCCATTCGCAGCTTTGGTTTTTTTGTGGGAGTTTGGTACTTTCCGGCGGTAAAAAGTTCACCTGTTGATCAGGTTGCAGTATTTGCCAAGTTGCATCTAAATCCGTTTAGTAATTTTTGCGAGAAAAAGTAACAAACACATGTAATACATGATTTTTGCGAACGCAAGGAGAGCTCAAACGAATTCTTTTCCCCTGTTTTTGCAATGGATGATGTTTTATTTCAATTCGATCAAGAAGTTTCTGAGATTAGTGCGTTCAAGCAGGCAAGCAAACAACCTCTTCTTCTTCTCTTAATAATATTAAGTTTAGTTTAGCAAAGAATTTTACTAGGCTTCAGGCTTAAATACGAATTATACTTGTTTATTTGCATCCTTGACCAACTTTTAGGTTTCCTTTTTGGTTTCGTCACACAAAGCTACAGCGGACCATTATAACAAGTCTATGTTTTTTGTACTTTGGCGGTCTTTTACGCATAGTAGGTATTATTTATCAAAGAAGCATATTTTAGTTTAGTTTTTTTTTCGAAGTTCTTATAGCCTTACTAAACGGTTCCATGGTCAGGATCTGATAATTGAATTTCAACCAATTGCACTATTGAAAATTCATGGGCACACTTGCACCGGTTTAAACATTTTTAAAGTAATTCGCTCTTTTCTGTTTTCGGTTAGCATAATCTAACCAATTAATTAATGAAGCAGTTTTTAGTCATAGTTACTATCTAATTCTGCTATTTTAGTTAAAAATATACAGATACTAGTGGCCGCCCGCGACTCCGTTCGCGTGGAAGTTAATTTCCCGTAGGAATGAAAAAGTTTTCCCGCGGTAAAAAGTACCCTATATGTGATTCTGATGTATAACCTATATTACTGTTAAGTTTCATCCAAATCCGTCAAGTAGTTTTTACGTGAAAGAGTAACAAACATTCACGTTTATAATATTAGAAGGATAGATAGGATACAGATAGAAGAAGACAGAAAAACAAACTTCTTAAGTTGTTTTAAACTTAATTTTCTTTATTCACAAATTTTTGTTTATTTACTAAAATTGTTTGAACATAAATATGCTAGTTTCCATATATTTATTTTCATTAAAATAAATAAAATAAAAATAATTTATTTAATCTTTTAAAACTCCCAGTACTCTTTTGTCCAATACCAAATAAACAAAATCAAGACAAGATATAAACGTAAGATCACATAAAGGTAAAATTTAAGTCAGAAAATACAACTTCAGATTTTTGTGTCATGTAAATAGTCAATCTAAAGGAATAGCCTGTCCAATCATCAATCCCACGCTTTTTTATCATCTTAAATTCTAAATAATCTTTAATTTTATAGTAAGCCTTTTTACATAGTGTATGCTTAATATGTAATTTAAATTTAATTTTTAAATTTACCAATAAAAGATTTTCTGCTCTTGGTCAATCTATGTTTAGGGACCAATAATCTATTCTCTTGCCCAGTTCTTACGGAACAATTTCTGTCATGATTTGCTTTTCGCGTTGGAAACATATCAATAATTTTATGATACAATATCCCTACTATAATATTATAAATGCGAAAGTAACTCTGTCTGTCTGTCGGTCTGTCTGTCGGTCTGTCTGTCTGTCTGTCTATCTGTTACGCTTTCACGCCTAAACCACTGAACCAATTTTGATGAAATTTGGTATGAAGAAAGAACTGAACCTGGGAAAGGACATAGGGTACTTTTTACCCCCGGAATACTTTCATTCCCACGGGAAACCGACTTCCACGCGAACGGAGTCGCGGGCGGCTACTAGTATTTTCATAAATGTATTGCAACACAAAAGTTAATATTTTTATATCTTTTAAAATTTCCCTCAGATATTTCTATTTCCAAGTTTATAAATGCCGCTAATAGCCCTTTTTTGCAGTGTGAAGATCGTCTCGATGTCTGCAGCGTTTCCCCATAGCAAGATGCCGTAAGACTTAATGCTATGAAAATAACTAAATATACAATTTGAGCTATGTTAACCACAGTCAGTGAGCGAATCTTCGTGACAATTTCACATTATTCAAAGTATTTAAATAAAATAATTGGTATGTAGATCAAATAAGTAACAATAAACACAAGTACGGGGTGTAAAAATACTGCTTCCGAAAACGAAAACTGGGCATTGCTGGAGGGGTGCTGGTTACATTTAGAGACAAAACAATGTTTTTTATGATTTGGAAATATATTTTTTCCTTTTGAAAATTTTACAAAATTACATTTGTACCTACTATCAGATTTTGCAATGATTTCAAATCAAACAGTGTTTAAATTTAATTTGCAATGCAAATCATTGCACCTGAACCAACAGCTGATGTGTGAGCGTTGATCTCTAGCAGCGACTGTCACTTTTCAAACCTTTATATTACGAGTATATATTTTTTATATTAAGTTTTCTGGTTATTCTGTTATACTATTAAGGCTCAAGAAAATATGGTTTCAGGTTTCAGAAATGGTATTTTTACACCAACACATATATCGCAACCACCAAGTAAATTTAGCCATTCAATAGGACTAAATGGCTAAACGTGGATTAGGCACATGGTTAATCTTAAATTAAATACAACGTTCAACAGGACATCTAGATGACTCTTAGCCAACGGTTTAATGATAACTCGTAAGGGTGAACAGAAAATTTAAAATAAAATTACTTATTTTAATTAATCATTTATTATTTGAAAACGATACCTATATCATATTTATAAAAACATATATTCTTAGACTTTTTAATTAGGCAGCAAGTTGATTTTTAGCATATGGATTGTCAACCTAACACGCTCGTCGCTGCGCTCCTCCCAAACCGAAATTTACTTACACTAATGGTTCTTATTCACAAAACAAGATGTCAGGAAACAGACATTGGTATTGATGTAGAAAAGCTGCCTACAAGAGATGATGCGCTAATTAGAAATAACCCTGTATAAAAATGATTACGACTTTTCATTTGGTTGGTTGTAGGAAGCAATGTAAACATTTCCATCGCCCTGCAGTCTGTCGGATATAAAACAGAGTAATTTACTTTTAATGATCGAAAGGACCTTTTTAACCCCTCAATATTTTACAAGGGAGTTTTTGTTAAAGCGGTGCCAAACAGCAAAACTTTTGTCGGGCGGCAGCGGTGGAAAATATTTTTCCTCTTATAGTGCTTCTCAAACAAGTGAAGGTCAGCTTTCTAAAAGCATAGTAAGTGGAAAATAATAAAGATTTTTTAAAATCATTTAACGTCCGAAAAAGTGTTGACTTATTAGCCTTCTATTTTTTCGGTAAACCAGATTGTTATTTTATTTTACTTCAGTAGTAAAATAAAAAAAATCTACTGATATAGAGGTAAATTCTATTTATGAAAAACATTATTTATTAGGGATTAATTACTAATTAGGGACACACACAGGGAAAAACGAATAAGTAATTAGGCGTATTATTGTACCACAAAATCAACTAAGTTTAGTTAATGTTTGTACCTACTTTACTTCCGGAATATATGAGATTTTTTAGTGTAACTTTACTAAGTATGCTATACCTACCTTCTATTTTTCACACCAATATAACATTAAACAATGTGCGGCCCCTTGCAGCTCCACAACTTGCTGCTAACACATAAATGGTCTTTTCACGGCCCCATAATATCGTATTGCATGCGAACAATTCAAGTTGATAATCCCGGGTTTGTTTCAGTAAGTTGCTGGTATAACTTAGGATTAAATGAGCATTAAGTGACAACGTGATTTCTACCCTTTTATCTGCTGTTCTGGCAGGCTTTATTTTAAAATGGAGATATTTTAGGAACCTTACTTAGTGTTTGTTAGTCAGCATTATACACTTTTGGAATGCCCTATTTTAAAATAACTAAGCACCTGCCATTAGCGACTAAACTAGAAACTGCTAGTATATAGAAGCACTAAGGAGAAGGAACAAGAGAACTGAGAATTGCCCTACAGTATTTATTTGTACACACGATTAGAGGTACACCAACATCTAAACACTCAGATGCAGTGGCATTGTCGATTCCAGAGATATTCAGATTGTTGTTCGGTCTCAGAGTCAGTAGTTATTTTGTCCTTCGCTGTTTTTCTAACTGAAACACAGAAAATACAGAATGGACCTTTTTTGTACCAGATCAGCCAATTAATATAAACTTGGTGACTTTAACATGAGTCTCTTAAAAAACTTAACACGTGTAGGTACAATATTACTAGAGTAAGAACTGTGTAATAATAACACCAAAATTACGCGATGCATGAGCATTAGTGCTTAACGTTCCAAGCAATTAGCTGACAAGAACCTACTCAATTAGGATTAGTGCGTTCTATTGGTCAATTTGTATTCACACACGAATAACTGGAGGGAATATTGGACTCAAAGTATAACCAATGAGCAATCACTGGCGCGCTATGAAGATGAGCTTTGTAAGTCGATGGATTTAATTATATGCCAACTTGCCAGATAGTGAGCGCAGATTAGGCTAATGGGATCTTTAATACATAATCTAAGGTTGCGAATCGATCATAATATAAAAGCAGCCACTTATTAGGTGCTATAAAACGAAAACTAAATATGTCTGTTGTTCGACTGTTTGTTTCGATCTGTTTGTCGCGTATCGTTAAGGAACAAGTGAAAATATTCTAGTGCGTTAGCCCTTGTGGCGACAAAAAAAGAAGTGAATGCTAAATATACTGCTTGTTTAGACATTTGCAAGAAAATCCAAACCCATATTGTTCTTTCCATTGAAGCATAATTTTTTTCTAACAAAAGTAAAAGCCTGGGTCGAAAGTTAAGTTAAAAATAAGTTGGGTCGTATAAAAATATTACTGATTCTGGTCTCATTCCCAATAAGCTGTTTTTTTTCTTACATTAGGACTACACTTTTGAGTTCACTACAAATTGGCACGAAATATCTTTCAATAAAATAAATATCATTTGAAGCACACGATAAAACTTTTAGGCTTTCAAGAGTTTGAGCTTTCAAATACATGATAAAATAACAAAATCTCATTTTTCACAACCCAGACTCTGAAAAGCTCTCATAATTTTGGCCATACAAAAAATGTACCACTTTTTTCCTAAAAAACGTTAAAAGCTGACAAAGCCTTCACAAAACAAACACTGTACGAATTGTTTGAGTGACCCAGAACCTCATAAAAATATCAAGTTGTCCTATTTAGTGGACTTTTTAGTTGAACATCATCAATTAACGTCATTCTGTAGTCAACTAATGCTAGGCTCAAGTGGCGTGACGTTTAAAGTTACGATAAACATCTTTCAACCTTTCATGACTATACTGTTCATGGGATTATGATAGAGTTGTTCAAGGCTTTGACGAAGTTGTAATAAGAGCTTTACATCTTTAGGATAATCGAGCGGGAGAGCTGTGTTAAGCTAGTTCAAATTGGACTGTCTAATATTTGAAGACTGATTTTAATATAGTACGGACATGAAGGATCATCTGACTTAATCACAAACATTTTACTTATGAAAAAAGAAAAAGCAATAATAGACCAAGAATCAGTTTAATAAAGCAATATTTTGAATGTAAAAAAGATATATTATAAATAAGGTAGACCGATAAATACCTTTACAAAATTTAAGTTCACTGACTGAAAAACTGCCTTTGAAGTTATTCGAAAGCATAAATTATCGAATAATTTAATAAATAAACGACTTAGTGGATTCCCGGGAAAAGTTTAAATTTCGTTTCCCCAAAAACCTCGTTAATCCATGACCGTTACCCGCTTCCTTAATTCCATTATGTCTTCGGCTCTCTTCGGTTTAAATCGTGCCAAGTATATCATTTAAGGCATCGCCTGAACAATAGAGGGTAATCAATAAGTGCCGGTCGAGTGCTATTGTGTCTCTAATGTGTGGGAATTAGCTATTTGCCGTGACGAAGACAAATTATACAGCCTATTTCGATTAATTACAGGGTTGGCGGCACGTCGATATAAACACGCAGTGATAAGCGGCCATCGACACATTGTTTAGGACTTATGGATTTGGGCGATAACAGTTTTGGGGCGTTTAGTTCATTGTTTGGTAATTATGAAATTTTAGTATAGGGTTCGATAAAAGTTTAAGAATGGTGATGGTGCTTTTTTGTTGTATGCATAAAGAACCCTTGTACTATCTTATAAAGTCTACGTTTGTGTGTGTTTTCCTTAAGAGGTAAGTTAAAAATAAAATGAAAAAAACTTTTTAAATTAATAAATTTTCTTTTAACTAATTTCCTTTAAAAACTTATTTTTCTATTTTAATAGTATATTTTAAATAAGTTTGTGTCTACGTGTAACAAGGCTCTCCCTTTATTCAGTTTCTTCTCTCATTTTATATGTTAACCTAGAGATTTATTTTAGTCAATATTCTTTATTATTTTTTCAACCATTCCTTAAATTTTTCAAAAAGTTTATTAGCCTTATTAAAAGCTCTTTAAAAGCCTATTGTCAGCAGTTTAGTAAACGATTCCAGTTTAAGTTTAGAAAGTACAAATCTGGTGATAAACCGAGAATAAATTGCGGAATCTACTTGCCGTCTACATGTAACTGACATCTTGAACTAAGCTTTATGAGATTGCTTTATTAATGTGAATGAATTGATACTAAAATCAGAAGATTTAACCTTAAGACGTATAATATTGTTCGCAAAAAAAAATAATAGACTTGGTGTTTTAATAACTTATCACAAGAAAGCATAGTAGGTATATAAAATAGATTAAAAATAAACATTTCTTACTTTATCATCATAATATTAAACTGATGCCGGTAAAAAAGAAGGATGAGCCAAATTAATAATTTGCCACAAATTTAACTTTTCAACTCCATATAAAACTATACCGACCCACTTTGTCCCACTAGTGGGCTATTGTATTAAAACTGTCATACTAACAACTAGCATTGCTCCGTGGGCGGTATAGTCCACGCGAAGGAGACTGTCGCGGGACTCATAAAAAGAGATTGCTTCCACTTCGGAGCATTTTATTGACTTATTAACATCAGATAATCCGATCGTCTTTTCATTCTTTGATCTCCGTCAATGTTTTTTGATAAGGTATGAGTTTTTATCTCGCTGCATGTTGATATTCTGGGTGTTAACTTTATTATGTGTGACTATTTAAAATGATAATTCTTACGACTGATTGAAGCGGTGCCTTATAACAACGATCGACAATAACTACTTTATTAAAAAAATACCTTAAAAATAAACATAGCAGACTATTCAATGAATAATCAATTAAGATTTGTTGGAATTGAAATTTTATTTGTGACGTGAGTATTTTCAAATGAACTTAATTTTGTCCCTAAAATTAATTAAAACCTAAATTCAATGAATGATTCTATTATCTAAAACTTCGTGACTTTAACCCATAATGAGGGCACCCATTCAATTTCCCGCTCTCTCATTCGCTCACTCTTTTCCCAACAAAAAACCGCTCATATAAATTGAAACATATTCGTCACATTTACATAAAAGAATGGAATTTAGTTAGTCGGTCGAGTTGATTCGGAAATCTTCGCATAGTTTCACGAAACAGTCTGCGTATATTCTCAGTAATTGAACTACTGTTTTGCATGTGCCATTCTTTTTGCTCGCTTCAAGAAACCGCAGTTGCCCAAACTGAAAATGTTAACGTAAAAATTACGAGCATTCACAAAAAGTAAAAGATATATTATTATGTAATCATGTTTTAAAACTTTGTAGGTAGCACAAAAGCTACTTAAAACAACTTTTTTTTTGTTCTTAGTATTCTTGCGTTCTTTTCAATAGTTACGTTTGACGCTTGTATCAATATTTGCGGTATAATAATTTTGAATATTTTGTCACAGTTTCATTCCTAAGGAAATACAGAACCGTATTTGATAATACATGTGGGTATGTCAGTTAATCACCACGCTTTTGGACAGGCACGCGTCAAGGAATCAGGTTGGAATTGTAATGAAATGCTCCGGTCTGCAGAGGAGGCAAAAGAGGCATTTCAATATATCATTATCAAACAGTTATGTGTAAGCATTGTGTCATAATTTTCGTAGACAGATTCTTAGCATAGACCTACGTACTATTAAATGTTTGCCCGGATATCTTGGAACGCGAGTCTTTGCGTTTTGTCACTTTCTTTTAGTAGCTTGTTTTAAACGTTTTTGTGTTTTAATTGCTTCACTTTAACTCTACTACTACACTCAATCCTAGATCATTTCAATACACATTATTTCTCTCTTCTTCAGAAACTATTTTTCCGGGAATCAAACCCCTCACCCTGACTCACCACATCAAGGAGGTCGATATTTTATTATCACCTCTTTTCTAGTTCACATTAAACGTGCACCATAGTTAGCGTTATCGATGTCAAATCATAGGAATGTTTTGAGTTTGAAGCACCTACTGAAATAAAGGAAAAATAAAAAGAAAACCGGATTTATTATGCTGATTAAATACTTATATACAGTATCTAGAAACAATCAGCATTATTAAATTATTTTCATATATTTCGGTAAGAGAAAGAAATTAATATAGAAAAAGACTTCCCACTCAGAGTGCCCACGTAACGTGTATTTACGAGTATGTTATTATTGGTTGAACAGAAAGCTATTCAAAGTTTTTTGTTGCAGGTCTAGACAGGTGGGACATATATGGTCTTCATAAGATTCTTTAAAAAAAACATTGCCTTGTTTCCTTAGTTATTAAATACCTAATGTATTTTATTAAGTACTCAATCATTTGGTTATTAAGAACCTAGTGAAACTTATATAATAAGTACCTATTAAAGAATAAATGTTAGTTTCATACTTTATCAGTCTTCAATAAAATTTAATCACAATATAATGTATTTCCAGACTTAAGAAAGATTTTTTTTGTTTTCCTTAGCTTCAAAAGTTCTTTCTCAAGCAAAACAATAACTTACGGCGCTGGGTATTCAATATGTAACTTTTAAAGTAATTTTCCCACAAATAGCCTTCGAGTTGTTTCTACAGGCTTGTAAGTGGAAAGCCTTGCTTACTTCAAATGCATATTCATAACTCAAGAAGCGCCATACATCACAGCTAGCGTGAAAATATGCAAGAACACTGATATGCTTACTCCGCTTAGTTTAATTATTATTTATAGCATCAACTACATTAATATTTATGGAGATAATATTCGGGAACAAGAATATCAAAAGATTGTTTTATAATAGACGTTGTGTTTCGGTATGTACAATACAGATATTTGGTATCAATATTGTATTATAGTAGGGTTATTTATGTAAGCATTTCTCCATCTGGACTATTAGAAAACATTACCTTACTAGGCCGCTTTTGATATTTCATCGATATACTATATGATTGATAGTATAATATCGACGAAGCCTACATTATTATATATCTTTATTTCAATAAACATAGTAAGAAAAACCCTTGATGGAACAATGGAAAAATACGCGAAGCAATCAGTTTGCTCGATTGTTTGTGTCGATATATTTTTAATTAAGGGTAGAACTCAATGTACATTAACAGAGTGCCTACAAACCGCTTTTCCCTTAACCCACTAGAAATCTATATTGGATTAATATTTTGTTGTCTCCATCAATCTTGTTAGATAGCTGTCACATTTGGCAAAGACAAAACTCATATTATTAAGTATAGGTTTAAAAGTGAGTTCGTTAAAAAGGCCATATACGGGATGTAAAAAACCTGCTTCCAAAAACAAAAACTGGGCATTGCTGGAAGGGTAGGTACTGGTTACGTTTTGAGCAAGATGACATATTTTAATGATTAAAAAAAATTTTTTTTATCAAAATATATTTAAAAAGTCTTTTAACTGGATACATTTAATATAGTCTCAAAAAGTCGTAGCTTGGGCGGTTTTACTGAATACCGAGTTTCTATAATAATGTCACTTTTATTTTAATGCGAAAAGTATGACTGTCTATCTATCTGATCATACTTAAAAATATTCGTTTAAAAACCTTAAATCACTTAGAAACACATCCGAAGCTGCAAGGGAAAAGAAAGTTTTTTATAAAATTTTACATATATGTATATATACAATTATTCTGTGGCAATAAGTGTAAGTAGGATCTCATTACAGAAAATCATTCTCGGAATGATATTGTTTTCGAATAAAAAGTGGTTGGTAGATAATAGTGGCTATTCCATTAGGCATCAGTTACAATTCGTTTCGAGACACGCGATGCTTGCATTACTTGGGTAAGGGTTCCCTGTATTTTGTTGGGTGAGCACAAAAAAGGTAGCGGTAGGTATGTAATGTAAAGTAAATAAAATAATCATGAATTAATAACTAAATAAAGTACATTTGTCAAGTTACAATTTTCTTATACAAAGTCACATTTGTATAAGAAAATTGTATTTGTTACAATCAATTAATATTAATATTTATTACGAGCGACCGCAATGGTGTAATTTTGGCCGAATTGCTCAAAAAACATTGAATTTCGGCTAATTTAAAAAACTTTTCCCAAATGTTCTTTATTGACAAATTTAAATGAAAAATAGAAGGAGATATTGGACAAACTTACAAACAGACAGAATTGGCGACTTGGATTTATAATATGTAATGATAATGAAGTACCTACACGGTAAAAGTTGGATACGAATCCATAAGATATCGACGGCCCCACCGAAAAAACGTGCAAGAGCTCTTACCCAATTTTTTTTTATTTGGTTTTCCGTTTCTTGGACCCATTCTACATCTATGGATTTTTTTATAAATTTTTTAGACTCTAAATAAGGCTTTTATGGCAGTATACTCGTTTATTGTACGGAGATTTTATTTTTTATATTTACTCGAACAACAAAACATGCGCCTATTGCACAATATTTGTGTCTCCGAGAACACACGAATAAACGCGTTAAGTCAATCAGACACTTGTGTCTATCCGCGTCTTTGAATAATAATTACTTACACTTTTATTCGAGTAAAAATGTAAATTTTTTTCAATAGTAATGCTGTATCACACAATGGAAATTGATTATTGCTTGATTAATGAAATTTGAGACGGATAACAATTTTGGACTTTTGGAGCAAAACCCCAAGAAAATAACAATTGAACGCAAAACCAATCGTACTCAAACGTTCATATACCTACCAACTTCCTGACGACAATTATTATCTTTGATTATTGAAATGTAATGAAATTACTTTATTGTATGTAGGATTAAAAACTAATCTCTTATACCTACATTGTCAAAAGCATAAAATAAAATCTAAAATCTAAAACATGTCGAGGCACTCCCCTACATACATCAGCAATGGCCGTAGTAGACCGAGAAAAAAGCTGGCGAAAAAACTCTCGGCACTCTTTTTGAAATTTTACAATCATAAGTAATTTAGATTTATTTTTTATTTTTGAAAACCTTGTCCATTACACAGCAAGTAGATTATACAGCTATTGACAAATTGGGAGATGACAATTATTTTAAAGATTACAGAGGAACTCATAGGAATAGGCCAAGAATGACAACTGACAAAATAACAAGATAAATCTAATTGAGAGCTTGAATCGTGTGATGGATGTAAAGATAGCCAAAAGCAGTAGGTATCTGCGTGAAACATTGAATGTATCTAAAATCCATCGCCTTTTCTAAGAATGGATGAATACAAACACCCAGTATAACCAAACATCCAAGGCAACTAAACGCCAATATAAAATAATATTTTATACTAAATTTTCTTATATTAAGGAAGAAGTATGGGTAGTATTCCAGTGTATGCGGATTTCAGGCAATCCTCGTCTGCTATAGGCTCTCCTCATCGCCTTCTTGAATTGATTCAAGTGATTGTTTGCATCTCTTGTAATTCGTCTTCAAAACTGTATCTGAAGTGAACAACTTACATCAGGATGATTATAAGCAAATGTCTTTTATTCTACTCCAGTAATTGTTATTGCCATTTTTATCTTTTAAGCAATTCTTTCCCTTTATCATCAGCTTAACTTCAAACTTGTGTCCGGTAATTTTGGCATTCTCTATCAAGTCATACATTTGATCAGGAGTGTATATGGTTTGCCTTTTATTTGAAAGCTCAATAGCGGCATGAATAGAATCACCCTACGATTGGCTATAAAGTTTCTCAAAAAATCTATCGACACTAACAAAAATATGACAAACACAAACCGATTTCGATTCTGCCCAGCGCAGAAATCAGAATAAAACGTGATATTTTTAATTCCCGCTTCGACATGTTTCTGAATAAATAACCAAAGACAACTTGCTATATCAATGGCACCACGTTGTGCAATCTGAGAATTCCAGATATAGCAGTAACCCTTCTTATCTTAAATATTAGTTATTTCTAGATCAAAACATGCTACAACACTGTCATTTGAACAGAAAATTCTTGTTTTTTTAACTGCCATACCAATTGCTTTTCTTTCAAGTGCTTTTCATTAATTCTTTTTTCCTAACATTATCAGAACTTTGGTAAATCGAACATACTTCACATAAATCTTTTTTATATTTATAGAAGGACAGATTAAATTATTTAAGGGAAGTCTGTTTGACTCAGGAGCTATTTCTAATCATTACCTGGGTTTCCATAGAAATTTAGTGCTATTACAATCCGCGTCAGTTAACAATGATAGTGATGAAGATAATTAGTAGGAACTTATGTGGTGTTTTATGTTGATTTGTCATTTTTTAATAGTTTGTCTCTCACATTCATTCGGAATTAAACTTATTATTTCAGTTAATAACCTTTTTTAATATTCATACTTTAAAAAAATAAATTCGCTATTTTACATCATTTTACAATGCGCTACTAAACATTTATTACCTAAGTAGTGAACGGTTTCGTTAACCATAATAAACGTCCGTTTTGTCAATACACTCATGAAAAAGCAACAAATTAAACAAGAATAAGTGTGTAGACCGTCAGAGCTGGACGCGGGAAAAAAATATATTACGTAGAATAAAAGTATAATATTTCCCTACACTTGTCCCTATTTCATATTATTACATGAATAAACGTGCAATGATATAATACTGTTAACTAGTCTCTCGTTATTCACTAGAGTAATAAAATTATGTGCTTTTTCTCGATTATCTTTAAAATCCATATATTTATTCTTATAATAATTACATGTGCTGATAGATTATTTTTTTACCTTTAATTTGATTATACATTATATATACGAGTACATATTAACTATGAAATTCAAGCTAGGTCATTTCAAACGTTTTTGGCTCTCCTGAAAAGTTGTTGTTTTTCATTAGCACGTTTATTCGGTGGGGCCGTCGATATTTAAGCGATATTGAGGTACTGTGTTGATGTGCTTACTTTCTTTGTTTAAAAAAATAATGTACTAAAAACATAATCGGCCTGTTTTTTGTAAATTTAAAACAAAATCATTAGGTCCATAAGTATTGACCAATACTGATAACTGTTTAGTCTCTATTCGTAAAAAAATACAAAACGTCCCATCGACAATATAATACGTACGTCACCACTTGGCACGTAGAAAGTTTCAAAATTGCCACCCTGTTTAACCCTTAAATTGATATTGGTATACACGGAGTACACTGATTTCAAAAAAATCTACAACATTTTTTATTTATAAATTATTAAATATTTTTATATTGTATGACTTGAAATTTCACTAATTTTGTATGAAACTAATTTTATCAGTGGTAGCATTTATATTAAACTGTAAAAATCAAAATTTCTGCGAAGCAGCCCGATGTGTCTGCGAACCAGGGACGTATTATTGATATTTTTAAACGATTTTTTTGGTAAATAATATTTATTTGGAATAACATTGCATGCTAAAGAGATACGTGGGTGCCTACTATAGTTATTTTATGATAAAGTTACATAGTAATGACTTTATTGGCGCGCAAGATTTTGTGTACTCCGTAAATACCATTGCCAAATAAGCAGTAAATTACACCTAACAAACTTCGGTATTCACGAAGTACATTGCCAAGCTCCATACATAAGTTTTTATTTATTTTGTGGTTGTATAACACCACATAAGGGGTGTTTTTATTTAAATGTTCGATTTATCTACAGTGCTTAATGTTAAGACGCTCGCACAAGATTTTAGCTTTGGTTCCGGCAGACAGGGGTAGTCGACTACCCTCAGTTGGGACATGCTGATCTCACTATCCAGGACGCCATTCAAAAGCCGAAATTATATTGTTTTCTTCAATTTTATATAAAATTAGCCCTGCGGTTTCATCCAAATGACTTTTCCCGTGGAAATGAGGCTTATTTCTGCGGGTAAAAGTATCCTAATTTCTTTTAGGGTGTCGACCTACCTTTAATCCTAATTCATCAAAATCGGTACAGCCGTTTTTACTTAAAAGCGAAACATACATACAGACAGAAAGACACATTTATAAGTAATATTATTAAGGATAATTGAATTATTTTTAATAAATAATGATAAAAATAAATAAATGAATTTTGTCGTATTCATGGCAACGTACTCCTCCAAGTACATAGATAGTTTACTCAGTAACTGGCAACGTCATTCGTGAAGTACATTAATTTTCGCGAAAACTGAAAATGTAGGATTTTTTTTTGTATTTTTTTTATGCATTTTAGGTTACAACCAATCGAGAAAGTTCAAAAAGAAAGTTAAATTTGGACTTAACTCATCTTGCCAATTTAAGGGTTAAAACATGCCTTCAGAATTACCAACCCATATATGAATATATAGTTATAAATATGCTTACCCTGTAGTTATAAATTATATTTTTTAAGCATTTTCTATTTTATGTAGTAGTACTATTTATTTTAAGCTATTTTAGGTGGGACAAAATTCATCAGCAAATCATAGAAAAAAAAGTTTTCTACAATAGGTGGTTATATTACTATTGGTGTTACGTTACTTGATGCCTAAATAAAACATACACATAAAGTTCTTACTCAAATATACTTAATTTTTTTATTGTGTTTGCTAGACTTCAATTACTTTTATTCTGTACTAGTGGCTGCCCGCGACTCCGTTCGCGTTGAAGTCGGTTTTCTGTGGGAATGAGAAGTTTTATATAAGTAACTTTGGTGTTTCTATACCGATTTCTATGATTATTTTTAAGGAAAAGTTAATAATGTTAACTCTTTTAATTATTAAGGATGACTGAGAGTGTTATAAACGTAAGAGTAGACAAATTTAATCAGAAAGCTTTGAACTGCTAAGCTATCGGGAGTTACACGTGTTATTGTGAGTCAACCATAAAAGATAGAAATAATATGCTGTCGTGGGATATTTTTTATATAATTTTAAGGAGAACATTTCTGTCATACATAATTTCTGTGTAGCTTTAAGGTCTGCAACGCGACGGAAGCTTAAAAATGGAGTAACTTCTCCCATTTTCGCAATATTGCCGTTCACTGCTCTGCTTCTTTTGATTCTAGCGTGATGAAAAGTATACTATAACCAGTTCAGGAGTATGGAAAATCAGTGTACCAAGTTTCGTTAAAATCCGTCGAGTAGTTTTTGTTTCTATAACGGTTATACAGACACAGACAGACAGACAGAAAAAAATTTTACTGATTGCATTTTGGCATCAGTATCGATCCCTAATCACCTCTTGATAGTTATTTTGGAAATATATTTCATATAGAATTAACCTCTCTATAGATTTATTTTAAGTATAGATAAAAGTTCTTACAGCGGTTTCATTAACGTAGGTACTTCACAAATTATTAACCTTAGCTCATTAAAGAGGCCCTTGTATTTTGTAATAACTTATTTTCAGAAACACTTGAATTCAAAACCTCAGTAATTAAATATAACGTAATTTAATTATGATTTAAGACACAATCTTATTAGCTTCATACATAATTATTTTCTTCCGTGACTAAAGAAGTTATTATTCCTGACTTTCCGTTTTAAAAGTGAGATATATTGTTCTTGCTTTTGAAAAAGCCATTCAATGATTCAGTTGATAAATTATTCGTATATCCGTACAATAGTTGGATAATAAATATTGTATTTTTCTCTATTAGGTACCGTGAAAAAAGTTTTTGCTCGCTTAATATATACGACAAATGTATTTCCATTATGAAGTTTTACAATACCTATCTGCTATTTAATTGATTAATATTTTCCCTATCCAGCTATTAATTCCCAAAGTCAGGCTATAAAAAAATATCAAAACAGTATCACCGCATATTCAAGCATAATTCTCCATCGCATAAAGGTGCAGCGGGTGAGAATTTTTAACTAACCAACTCTGTCCGAATTTAGGTACACGCTGTCTGACAACTTAGTTGCTGCCGCCCCACAATTGTTTTCTGTGTTATCTGTTACATTGAGGCCATGAACCGAGAGGTTTTTTGACGATTGCGCTGTTAATCTTGGGAGATATTTATTACTTATTTAAAAGATGGTGCAAACTATTTTTTTTAATGGACTACCTGAGGTTTACTATCGGATAGGATACTGGTGATTCGAGAATTGAATGCGTGATACTAAATATATTGAGATTAATAATGAGATTTTTATGAAATTTATTTTATTTATATACAAATACAAATATTCTTTAATGCACATAAAATAAAAAGTATTAATTTTTTTTTTTATTAACCACAGGCAAAAGGTGTTCTTATAGCTTTAAACTATTTTTTCCTGACATACCTTAGGTAGGTAAAAGAAAAGAAAAGTGAAATAATTAGATAGGTGCATATTATACTATTAAGCGAACCTCTTTGGTCACAGAGTTTTTAAAAAGTTGTATGCCTGTGACGTATCGATCTTCTTTTGTTTTTTCATTAGTTGTCAAAGACAAACGTCTTGCGGCAACTCTGTGTAACGCGAGCCATTTTGTTTAATTATTGTGAACAATTACTTCTTTGATTTATTTGTATTTCTGTTAATAATATTTGAATAAGTAAATCGATGTTGTTTCCTGACGTTGTTATATATTTAACTTGCTTCCTATATCTTCGCTAAAAATACATAAATAAGCTGAAGCCGCGGTACTGGTTTCGTTTTGAGCAAAAAATAAAATTTTGATTAAAAAAAAAGTTCCATATTAGCTATAGACTAAACATAATCATACAAATAAAATCCATATATTAACAGTTATGTACTACAATTTATCAAAGGTACATTTTATAAAAATCGTTCGTGTTAACGAAAGCGATCAAGCATTTGATGTTCATACAATTGTTGTTATTTAATTGCACGATTTTTATTTTTTTGATTCGTTATACTTTCAAATGGAACTAGGTACCTATATGAAATTGATGAAAAAAATACTTCAGTGCACGTTACAAAACGAATAACGTAGAATACACGCTTATTTATTTATTTTATTGGACAAAGTCACGGTTATTTTTCGGGAGAGAGTACCTACGCGGATATTTAATATTGTTGGTTGTATGACATGTTAGACTGTAAAGTAACGTTGTGACGGATAATCTGTAAGTTCGAGAGTCCGTGGTAGGGCTCCTATCAAAGTTGTGTCGACACAGCGCGCGGTAAAATGTGTTTAAGTGAGCGATGGTGCCCTGGTGAATTCTGAGCTACAATTTGATGTTACATAGCTTTGCTCATTTTTAACAACAACGAAAATAAATAATTGTTTCCGAATGTAACGTAACTTGTTAATCATCTTCTTATTTATTAGTACTTTGTAATGTATGACTAGAATACATTATTATTGTATACAAGTCATGAAAATCACGCAACACTATTTGTTGACGTTTCTCCTTTGTATATTTCTGAACACGGCAACAGTTACAGATTTTTTTTTCATATCCGTAGGTTTTAGTCAATCCCAGCTATGCAGAGCTAGACTGAGTTATTACAAAGCAAACTGAAAGGATTGAGGATCTGCTCAAACACGAGAGCCTACCAACATCAGACTCGAACGTGGTTGAGCAGACCCTCATCCCCAAAATAGAGGAGATGCTGGGAAGGCATGAGAAAAAGATAGAGGAACTCATGACCACCAACAATATCGGGAGATCTGACGACGGCGCCTCTGCAAGTCTTCAACGCATTGAACTTCAGTCACTTCTCCTCGACGAGAAGTGCAATAAGTTGACTGACGTTGCAGAGCGACTCACTTACGCCGAAGCCACGGCCAGCAAAAACCCCACGTCAAACACGAAAACAGACGTCCATCAACCGATCCATAGTCTGATTGTGTCATCGGAGCGCACGGAGGACACGAGCGGGGACGTCATGCAGACCATCCGCGAAGCCGTCAACGCTCGGTCCTCCGGTATCAGGGTCGATATGGTCCGGAAGGCGAAGGACCAGAAGGTCGTAATTGGTTGTAGCACCAAAGAGGAGCGCTTAAGGGTGATGAGCAAAATCAAGAGCTCTAATAAGGGTCTTCTCGTAGAAGAAGCAAAGAACAGAAACCCTCTCATCATCCTTAAGCACGTCCTGTCGGCTAACACCGACGAGGAGGTGCTACAATCAATTAGGACCCAGAACAAGAATATCATCGGCGACCTTGATACTAGCGAACTCGCAGTCAGGTACCGAAAAAAGACCAGAAACCCCCACGTGTGCCATGTAGTTGTGGAAGTGACGCCACCTATATGGCACAAAGTTACAGAAGTGGGGCGTGTGCACGTAGACCTTCAGCGGGTCGTTGCGGCGGACCAAAGTCCGTTGGTCCAGTGCTCAAGGTGCCTGGCTTATGGCCACGGGCGCAAGCTGTGCACAGAGACCACGGACATGTGCAGTCATTGCGGTGGGCCACACCTGGCAGCGACCTGCGAACTTCGCGCCTCAGGAGCCCCGCCCAGCTGCCGCAACTGCAAGTCCGCCAAACTCGACGACGCTGAGCACAACACTTTTGACGGTGCCTGTCCGCTCCGAAAAAAGTGGGAATCGCTGGCTAGATCCAAAATTACTTACTGCTAAGGGCTTTGCATCAGTAACTAATAGATTACCATGGCGTCACTTCAATAAAATCAGGAACCAAGTTCCAGTGCTGCACAGGGCCTCCAAACCCGCAGCATTTGATAATACAATGCAGAAAGTTTGCCAGGCCTTGTGTAGTAAAACAAGTCTCTCTGGAACAAGCACATTAATATTCAGAATTGTATATATAGTCATAAAAACCAAAAATAGCACATAAGTATATATGCAAGTATATTGTAGCAATATATAGCATTATATATAGTTGTCTAAGAATGGTCCTAAAACTAATAGTGTAAGAATGTAAAAAATCAACAACATATAAATATATATATAATTCAGTTCATAAGTTTCATGTAACATAAAATAGTATTTTAAAAATTCGACTGTGATAATACTATAGCAAAAATTACTGTGATAAATTGTAAAAATAAAATTATACTCTATCGACACATGGTGTAAAATCTTAACAATTAAAATTAGTGACTGTGATAATAATTTAAGCAAAATAACTGTGATAAACTGTAAATGGAAATATCTAAATTGTATTAAAACATATGTAATAAGTAAATAGTAAATAGTAAAATACAAACAATAATTGTAAACTTTTAAATTGTAAAAATGTAAAATTCAAAATAAAACTTAGGTAAAATTCGATATAAGAAAAATTGTTCATAAAGTAAAATGTAAAAATAATAGATTGCTAAATGATGTTACAAAATAAGCAAGCTCTTAAGCAGTAACTTTTAACTTCCTTAAGTGATAGTCGGAATGTTAATCAGATAGAAAAAGGCTCTGACTATGTTAGAGGTGCCCGAAGGGACAGCAAAAATTGCTGAAAAAAAAAAAAAAAAAAAAAAAAAAAAAAAGCAAACTGAAAAATTCCCCTGCTGGCTGCAATACGTAATATTTGATTTTGATTTTAAAAAAAACAGAGACATTCATTTCAGAATTAATTGACGTACCCTCTGCGTTTCTGTGACATAATTGAAATGATGATTATAACAAAATATAAAAACAAGTAGATATTAATTCTACTTTATAATGTTGTTGACTTTGTAACAATAAACAGAGTTATTGTAATATAATACATTATGTTTTTGAAATGTTTTAGAAGCACTGAATTTTGGTTCAAATCTTTCAGACCACTTCTATGCGATTTTTTAACAAGAAATAATCAAAGAAATTAAGATATCATGCAAATACTTCACTTCGAACCATTGGAATTTTTTTTTTAAATGTTTTTGCAATTGTTTGTTTTAAGCGTAAGTGAACCCAAATTTTTCTTCCATTTATGTCAATATCTTTTCTAAGGCGTAGCTATATACAAGCTGTTTGCTACCATTATCCCAATCATCTAGAAAGAAGATCATATATGAAACTTTTCGTTTATAGGTAACCTATCTAAAGCATAATTCAAAATGTCGTATTTTGCATATTATTACAATAACCACAGTTTCAGAAGACACTCACCGTCTGGTACCAGATCTCTATCAATCACTCTGGCAGTTGACGGAATACTTACATTCATCTTAACTTGAAAAAGGGACAAGGACGAAGTTAACCATTTTTAATAGACATAAAATATTCTCAGAATCGAGGCTTATACGTTTTTATTACGAAGAAATGATATGAGACACAAATATAGGGTTTATGGCTTTTAACCCTCTGCACCCAAGTTGATATGTTTCTTATACCATGGTTTTTTGCTAGAATTTTCTGTCTAGTTTACACAAACAAAGAAAAAGTAAGCCTTTTTCACACTGTAAATGTAGCGCATAAAGAATTAAATAAAGCTCACCTGAGAGCAAAAGTTTAAATTTCGAAGTGAAATTTGCAGAACTGTTTCCTATTTCTAGAGCTTTCTATTTAATTGAATACAAAAGTTAAACGTCGTTTTATCCTCCGGCGAGTATATTAACAATATAGGGATGCCGAGCTGAAAATGAATTTTATTTCCCCTAAGTATGAAAATGTAGGTATAGTATTAAGATTTTTAATGATATCCCAAATTTGAAAGAAATAACTTCGACATACACATAAAAAAAATCCACATTTACTAACAGTTATCGTGAAATATGATAGAGGGCGCTCGCAGCGACGTAAACAACAGTTCCGCGTATTTAATTGTATATCTCCTAAAATATCGTAAATTAAGTTCCTGAAGTTTGTGTGCAAATAGTGAAAACAGTGTTTAACAAACTCTAAATATCAGAATCTACAAAATATTACAAACAGTGCCAAAATAAACAACAATACAAGAACAGACATTTTTCAAAAACATCTAACCAAGCACTTTAAAGATAGAAATATTGGTGTTTAATAGTAAAACACAATCAAGAATCAAGACAAAGAGAACAATTATGAGCAGAATAATTCATTGAAAACAGATTTCTTATAAACATAACCTAAAAGTGACAGTTTGTGATTTGAAAAGTACGCCACTAACAAAGAAAACCAACTAGCAGGTTATAACTAGCGACATCTATCGTCGAGTGGAACAAATTTAACCAGTACCCATTATTGCAGAGGGGAGGCGCCTAAAGAGCGACATCTAGTGTGAAATTGAAAACTTCTGTATCAATCACTAGAGGTCACTTTAGTGATTTATCACCAATATGTCATTGGATAATATAGAAAAACTTTTGCATGATTTAAGAGTGAAAATAAAAAGCGACATCAACGTTACTTTAAATGAACAAGAGGAGAGAATAACATCAAAAATAAACAAAAACATTGATAAGAAATTTGAGTCGCTGAATAAACAAATTGAAAAAATCAACGAAATCAATGAGGATCAAGAAAAAAGACTTATGTTATTAGAAAAACAAGTAAGAGAGAGAAACCTCATTTTTTTTGGCATTCATGAAGGTGAAAAGTCATATGAAGAGTTGGAAGAAAAAATAATATCAACAATCGGCAAAATGGGCATAAATTGTACTAAAAACGAACTTCAAATGGTAAGACGGTTGGGTCCACAAAGCAAGGATAAGATACGAGCAATTATGGTTACCTTATCTACCTACGGGAAAAAAATATCTATATTGAAAAGCAAAAAGAAACTCGAAAATTATTCACTCTACGTTAAAGAAGATTTTGCACCGCAAATTCTTGAAATCCGAAAATCCTTACAAGGACAATTACAAAAATTAAGAAACGAAGGGAAAATAGCGTATCTACGATATGACCGTATAATAATAAAAAACTACCATAACAATAAAATGGAGAGTGCTTACAACTCAAACTCAAAAAAGAGAGAGCTAGAAGTCACACCACCAATGGCTACTACATCCACAGCTTTTCCAGAACCGAGAACTGATTACCGATCTGCCAAGAAAAACAAAACTAATACCACATCAAAAAGAGAAAACCAAAGCTCTATTAGGAGTTTTATAAAAAACCGCAAAGCAACAGAAGCAAACACTACATCAACGGTAGATTTAAATGAGTATTCCGATGAATAGCAACCAAACTTACCTCCTTCCATTTTAAGCGCCAACAACAACAACTCTATCAAAAATCCTAGCGTAAAAAAATATCAGAAATCAACACAACCTCTCCCACCATGGTTGGTCACCACGGGAGCAGTAGACCTAAACCCTCCAAAAGCTAAAACTAATACAGTTTATATCGGTAAATTTAACGTCAGATCCCTAGCAAATGAAACACGAATTACAGAATTAGAATATGCACTTTCAACTATTAAATGGGATATTATTGGTTTAAGTGAAACACGAAGACAAGGCTCCACTATTGAAACAAGAGACAATTATCAGCTCTACTTGCACGGGGAAACGAAGGGAAGAAATGGAGTAGGATTTATTATTAAAAAACAAAATAATATTAATGTTCTAGACTTCATCGGAATATCCGATAGAGCTGCATTCTTAAAAGTGAACATATTCGGGGAAATATTTACAATAGTTCAGGCCTATGCACCTACCCAAAACTCTAATGATGAAGAATTAAAAGAGTTTTACGAGTCCTTAAACATAATTACAAGAAACAACAACCAAAAGCTTATATTTTTAGGTGATATGAACGCTAAAATTGGAATACCCAGACCAGAAGAACAGCGAGTAATGGGAAAGTACGGCTATGGAAACAGAAATAAAAGAGGCGAAAAGTTTATTCAGTTCTGCTTTGAAAATAACCTCAAGATAATAAATACCTTGTTTTATAAACCGCCAGCTCTACGCTGGACTTGGATGGCACCGAATGCTATTGTTAAAAACGAAATTGACTTTATAGCTACCAATACTCCAAGCATCATTAAGAATTGCAACGTTATCAGCAACTTAAAACATCCCAGCGACCATCGCCTAGTGAGAATAACTGTATATACAAATAGTAAAAAGAAAAAACGTACACATTACTCTTCAAAATCACCAAAAAACATAGATGGAGAAAAGTATAAAGCACAATTATCAACATTTGAACTAAATAGTAATACCAACTCCGTGCAACAACTTTACAATGAAATCGAAAACAACATTCTACAGAGTTGTAATATGGCTAAAATTACACAAAAATCATTAAAGCATCAAGAAATAATAACTGACGAAATAATTAAGCAGAAAGAAAACATGTATCTACTTAAAAATAAAATCAACAAAACAAGGCAAGAAAAAGATGAACTGAGCAAATTGTACAGATCTATTTATAAAAACATTAAATCCAACACAAAAACATATAGACTCAACAAACTTAAAAAATACATAGAAACCAAGGGAGCCGTTAAAAAAGCCTACAAACATCTTTCTGTAGCAAAGCAACTAATGTGCCAATTAAAAAATGATCAAGGTCAAAATGTCACCAACAGAAAGGATTTGATGCTAACAGCAACTCAATACTATAAAACTCTATACTCGAACAAGGAAAACTCAGAAAAACATCAATTTCTAACATCTGCAAACCAAGAATCTGTTCCAGAATTCAATGAACAGGAAATATATCTCTCATTAAGTAAATTAAAACCCGATAAATGTCCAGGCCCAGATGCAATAACAAACGAAATGCTAATAGCAGGAAAGGACATGCTAGTAAAACCACTGACTAGATTATTTAATTTAATTCTTTCACAAAAAAATATACCAAAGCAGTGGACTACTTCAAACATTATGCTACTATACAAAAAAGGAGATCATAAAAACATATCCAACTACAGACCCATTAGTCTAATGTCCTGTCTGTACAAATTGTTTTCGACAACTCTAATACGACGCTTGACCAAAACAATCGACGAAAATCAAGCGGTAGAGCAAGCTGGCTTTATGAGAAGCTTTTCAACGGTAGAGCATATACATACTTTAAAAATTATAATCGAAAAGTATAAGGAACACGACAAACCACTTTATATTTGCTTTATTGATTATAGCAAAGCTTTTGATACAATATCACATTGTTCAATATGGCAGGCTTTGGCGTCACAAGGAATAGAGACAACTTATATTGAAATAATAAGAGAAATATACAAGAATTGCAACTCAAGAATCACATTAGAAGAACCAGGTCCTGTCTTTAAAATAGAGCGGGGAGTAAGGCAGGGGGACCCCATTTCACCAAAGCTTTTTATCGCAGTGCTTGAAAGTATATTCAGATCTTTGGATTGGGAGAACAAAGGACTTAAACTTCACGGTAAATACTTGTCTCATCTTAGATTTGCTGACGATATTGTACTTTTATCTGAAGACCCACAGGAACTCGAAACCATGATAGAGTCACTACGCGATGCGAGCTTAAAGTCCGGTTTACGACTTAACGATGAAAAGACAAAGCTAATGACAAACAAACAGAAATCTCCAATATCTAAAAACTTAGAGTATGTTGAGGACTATGTGTACCTAGGGCATGTAATTTCATTCACTAGCTGTAACGAAAAAGAAATCGAACGTCGAACCAAAAACACCTGGAATAAATACTGGTCAATGAAAGAAATATTTAAGAGCAATCTACCAACTAAACTTAAAACCAAAGTAATGGAAACGTGTTTGCTGCCATGCCTTACATATGCTTGTCAGACATGGGCCCTGACTAAAAGAATGAAGGAAAAGGTAGGAGTCTGTCAAAGGGGACTAGAAAGAAGTTACACTGGTCATAAACTTATAGAGAAAGTTAGAAATAGTGAAATCCGCAAAATAACCAAGGCTAAAGACGCAATACAACGGGCTCTACAGCTAAAATGGAAATGGGCTGGTCACATACAACGGTTGCCTGAAGAAAGGTGGGCTAAGATATCCACTAACTGGTACCCTATAAATATAAAACGAAGACCCGGCAGACCTTATAAGAGATGGGACGATGACATCGCAAAGGTAGCAGGAAATTTATGGAGTAGGACAGCACGTGATAGAGAGGAATGGAAGCTTCTGGAGGAGGCTTTTACCGCAGACAGCGGACCTTAAATTTTAAATTATTTACTGTTTTATATTGATTTTATTGTATATTTAAGGTATAATAAAAAGCTTTTTATTTTATTTTATTTTATTTATCGTGAAATATACACTAACATACCTTTCTCGACATAAGCGTTATTATCGAAAAATCTAGGTAGGAAAAGTAAATCGTCAGAACACTTGTACATTTCTTTAAATCGACACCCAAGCGCTACCCTAGCCCCGGAGATATTTGTGAAGTCCATTTTCCAAAGTATTCAGCCTTTGCCTTTCTTAATTAGTTTGTAATTGCGTGACGATGGCTTCTAATTCGCTAATTCGAGAACGAATACAACCCAATTTACAAAATTACTTGTTTTGTTTCGCTGATCAAGGATTCTTCGCAGGAATAATGCTATTTTAAACTTGACTGAATTAATATTATGTTGAGATAATTAGAGGCGCAAGACATGGAAAATAATGTTAACATACACTTCTGTAAACTATTTTAGGGTTCTTCATATAGATCATTGTCCCATTAATACCTACTTTTGAATGTTTATTAAGGCCGGCGAATTATAAAGATAAACAAACCCTTTTATAACCAAATGTGCTATGATATAACCATTTAAATAAATCAAGCTTTTTAATCACCCTTAAGGTAGGAACTAATCATGATAAGTAACTTTCTGGAATAAAAGGGAAGTGCAGTACAAACAGGCTTGATAAATAATATCTATTTATTTAAAAAATGCCTAGCAATTATCTTACACAAAATGTTGACCTGATGAATTACGGAATCCCTTCTTGAGATAAAATTCCTGAAGCGCGTGTCCATTGCAAAGAATACAATATATGGCTTTATTATTATTATTATTATATTGTATTGTAGTTTTTACTTTTGATAAATGTTTGTTTGAACATACATAAACATTAAATAATAGCAAACAGCTTGTATCAATATAAAATATCTAGGGAAAACAAAAATTAACCGTAACCATCGAATAATCGTTTACACTAGAAATATCAGAATGGGCGCCCAACATAGTGATTCGCCTTTCAACTTAAATCTACAATTTCTCATCCTAAGTTTTTCATTTAAGACTTTTCATATAATTTCAATTTTGTTACTAGGCTAATTATTCATAATTATAATTAATTCATCTACACTAAAACTATAAAGAGGAAAACTTTGTGTGTTTGTTTGGTTGTACCTAATAAATAGGCTCAAAATCAACTGAACCGATTTTAAATATTATTTTACAATTCGAAAGCTACGAGTACCTACATTATCCACGAGTAACATAGGCTATATTTAATTTTGGAAAAAATAGGGTTCCGTAAGATATTTGGGTTTTTCGGATACCAGGTGTAAAAAATCTGCCAGAAAAGTTACTTCTTTTGCGAACGCTGCCTAAACTATAAAAGATAGAACCATAAAATGTTCTAATCAATTGAATAACTTATAAGTATCTACAAACAAGTCCGCGACACACTTTACCTATCTATGTCGAGTGAGGCACAGCAACCATTTTTTTATTTAAAAATATTGAATTTTTTTGTTATCCATTTAAACGCGTTTATTTTACGCATTCTATTAATCCTTATCAAAGTAAATTATTTCATCACTAAGAAAAGTTTATGTAGATAATAATTGGTCTTTCAATTATTCAAATTGGACGTATGGTTTTGAAATTATGTTGAAATTAAAATATTACGATTTCGTTTTTGATGAAACGTTACAGTAATATAGGTCATACATCAGAATAACGCATTGGGTACTTTTTACCGCAGGAAAACTTCTCATTCCCACGGGAAACCAACTTCCACGCGAACGGAGTCGCAGGCGGCCACTAGTCATTACATATTTATGTGTTTTATTGATACACATAAATTAAGCATAGACGTTGTTTATTTATAATGGATAAATAAATAAACAGGGCGTCCCAAGACTACGGTACATCAAGGGAAAATACCTAAAATATCGTAGATAGGATATTTTGCTGAAAGAAGACTATTTTATTTTTTTAATTTTTTCTAGGAATCAAACCCACTTAAATATGAAAAAAATCACCCCTATTTTTATGATGCCAATCGAAAGAATAGTAAAAAAGTTATATTTTTCTGACGTAACATAGAATCTAAAAAATAAAGATTCGTTTCCCAGACGAAGCAAGTAATTGTTAGAAATTCTTGAAATGCAGAATTGCTTAGTTTAAAAAATAAAATAGTCTTCTTTCAGCAAAATATCCTATCTACGATATTTAAGGTACTTTCCCTCGATGTACCGTAGTCTTGGGACGCCCTGTATAGCGACATGGCGATATTTTTCGTGATGCTATGGAAACAGGCTTCGGTGAGGAAAAAGATAGATGGTTGAGATTCCATGCTCATTATGTAGCAGTGATTGTTAGAGGTATGCGGGCCGATTAGTGGGAGATGTGGCTGATGGCGAACGTTTATTGGATAACGTAATACTGCGATTATAACGAACATGAGGGCGAATATATGCTAGTCTCATAATATAAGGAAATTGGTAAATTCCAAATTATTATACAGAATCATTTTTAACTTTATTTTAGCGGTTTGGTATGTTATTAAAAATGCCTATCGATCGGTATCACTTTTAAAATATGTATAATATTAATTAAAATAGTTCACTTTATATTAAACAAGTTTTTATTTGCTTATTTTTGACTAAGTAGGTATGAATTTCACTTGCGTCATCGAATATTCAGCTAAAGGTAAGGTATCAGAGACAACATTTATGCAAATACATATTTGCATTTGTAATATATCATTTTCAATGATATATTTGGTGGTTAGCACACGGAAATTAAACTCTCAGCAAGCACATTAGCGTTGTTTGTTTTTGAACTCATATTGAAGCATAATATGTAGTTAAAATTAAACCGATGCATCATGTTTTACAAATACTGTATATTATATGCTATCATGTTTTACAAATATTGGTTTTAGTTATTGTATTTTATAAGATTACCAATACAATGCTTTAAATTAAATAATTTACATTTAGTACCTATCCACTTTTTCGCCACGCGAGATTTTTGATAATACATTTTGAATTTTGGCAGTTACATAAAAATAGATAATTTTAACAACAACGGTTGTTTGTGATTTGTCCATCTTACAAATTTACCGCGAACCGGGGATTCTGTGAAAACATTCCATGTTTTCTTTATTAAAGAAAACATTTTGTGTAGGAAGAATCTAGCCCTTTTATATTTTATTTTCCCTGCGCCTTGCGTCTTATAAAATAACAATAGATAATAATAAATAAAACTCTTTATTGCAAAATGAGATTATTTTACAGGAGTAAGTAAAAGAAAACAAAAGGTGGCTTTATTGTTCTAATATTGCTTAGGAAATATCTAGGTTAGCAGGAGAAACACTATCGTTTTTTTTCTTATCGTACCATATATCGTATAATATTGGTGATTGGTGCCTTGATTTGAGTGTTAAATTTTTTGTCTTTCTTTTTGATGTTATTTTAAATTTTATATCAACGCGTATCTGTGAAAAAAGAGTCTTGACATTAAGACAGACAGATAATAGACAGCGAAATTTCTGTAAAGTTTCTTATTAACTTTTGGGATATTGACCGAGGTTTTGTACATAATATTTTAACATATTTTTAATGTTAAAACATTAGCAACAATAACATCAGAAAATTGGCAGTCGCCTGTTATCCATTCCAACTTCGCCACTAACGTAATCGCAGTTGGTTCCGTACCTGCTACGTCGTTTCGTCCAAATTATCGAGTTTGGGCGCCAAAATGCTAATTAACTGCGGAGCGAGTCTCTGTGAAATGAGCAGCGCCCGCGACGCCCAAGCTCTTACTTTTTATGCATAATTTAACACCCGAAGGAGAATGTAGTGTGCCCAGCTAATCTCTTGTGGTATTTTACAGTTTGTGAGGATTTTTAACTTGTTTGTTCTAGAATCTGTTAAGGAATGTTTGGTTTAGGTTATTGCGTTACCTTTGCGGGAATTCCTTTTAAGTTGAGTGTTTTAACTCATTTGATGGGTGATTCATTTGGCTCAGAACAATGGGCACGGGACGTCATTATTTTTTTTAATGATTTTTTTATACTTAGATACTTATATATTTTTGAGAACTTATTCTCTATTATCTGTTTTGTATATGCAGTATTCAAGCGCAATTTTAGTCCCTTACAAAAAACAAGCAATTTTTCACAAAAAAAAACATCTTCCCATTTACATCAGAAGAATTGGTTTCGACAAAACTATGTCTCATGTAGTAAACAATTGTCCAACTGAGCTATTGTAAAGTTTGATGGTGATACGAGGTGTGTTGAACTATTTGCTCAGTTCCATTCTCTAAACATATTATTACTGGCTGTTCAAATTTTTTTTATGATATAGGTACCTAGTGGTAATTGCAAACTGTAGGTTGCAATTTATACATTGTAACAGCGTATTTTTGTTGTCAAAAACACTTTGCTTCTAAGACTTAGCTTTTACAAAAAAATTGTTGATCAACTTATAAATTACTTCGATCCATTACTATATCGCTGTGTAAGACACCCTAATTAATCAATCCAATTTCCTATCATCCTAGTAATAATTTATACGAGAAATATTAAAATATTTAGTTGTTCAAACAAAAAGGTCTCTAAGGATTGTCATGAAGTTTGCTATTTAGATTACGAAACGAGATTTAGAAACCAAGGGGCGAAAACTAGTGAGAGATAAAAATACATTTAATAGACAAGCTAAATTATTTCCTATTAACGATCTTACATTTAACTATCCAAAATTTATAACTTTTTGCAAATATCTAATGCAACAACTAAATACTCTCAGAGCGTATTAAAAATCGACTTTGCTTCTCTTTTGGGAGCTCAGAAAACGATTTTACAAAACGAATTTGAAAAATAAAGCTTGAAATAGTTTCTTATTCCGTGGAGATGGAATTGTACATGTTGCTACAAAAACTTACATTGTGGATGTAAATTACATCTCTGGAGAATACGTTCCGTTTTTAATTTTTTTATCTACTTTGTAACATAATAAATATAAAGTTTATTTTTAGTGCATTAGAAAGTTCGTTTAGTAAATTAAATGATGATGCTGCAAACCACCACTTTTTTAAACTATTTAATAACTTACCTAGTTTGGAAAATGTATTTAACAGTGTTATCAAGTAGTTAACATTTTATTATAAATGAACAGAATAATTAAAACATACATATTTACCATGCAACTACGGTGAGGGAAAACATCATGAAACCCATATCATTGGATGATGAAACATCACGTGAATCCACCAATCCACCAACCCGCGCTGAGCCAGCGTGGTGGATTAGAACACCACGCTATCCGAGAAGGCCTGTAGGAGATGGACATGTATATAACATGTGTGAGTGACACTTATTATTATATTGCAAAATAATTAGTTAATTAGGTTATATATATACAAACTCAAATTAGGTACAATCTGAGCCTACTGATTGTAATTGGCAACAAACTTACACGATTAGCGTATAATGTGGCGTGCTGGTAGACTAATTACATGGTCGGATTCGCTTGTCAGTCTATCTGTATCAGTCGAAACTGCAGTTAATTAGGGTCAGGGGACACCGAGACGCCATTTTGTTTCACGTAAAAAATACAATACGCCATTGAGGGATGGATTGCAGAAGATCGAAGGCTAGTGCGGAATGTATCGGGCAACTATTTAAAATTAACCGTTTAAAATGTTTTCAGATGTTTTCACTGGTAATAAAATATTTTTTACATTTTAGAACAATTTTTTATTTTAATTAATTATTTTAAATAATTATTAAAGGAAATTCTAATACAGCACCTGCAAAGACCAACAATTAGTTTTTTTAGTCTGTACCTACCTAACAAACATTGTAATAATGCGAGAAGCTTGAATCTCTTGTAACTTTGTACAATCCACACCTGGCCAAAGCTGAGCCACCTTTTACTGTAAAACTGTAGTCAGCTGCTAGGGTTGACAACACTTAAAATTATACCTGTAGAATGAAACGAACCTACTGGTACGTGACTTTTGGTGATTAGTGAAGTTATCTACGTTTTATGTAAGCCACATACTGTCTGGAATCGCAGATGTTAGTATGTACTTTAATTAATATTTTTTCAAGTTGAAAAAAAAAGATTTCTTAAAAACAGGGCATTAAAACATCGATTCAGATTTTTCATTGCATTTTTTCAAGTCATGTGAAAGTCTTATTTCATCACAAGTCTTGGTAGCCCTAATTTCAAAACAGGATTTGCTTACACCCTTGTACTGTAAGCTCTGCCAACATTTTTACGCTTTACTGCATACTGACGGATCGTACACGTTTCTAGCACCTTTTCATTTTGTTTAACACAGTTTCTTACAAATATACCGTATTAACTTTTATTTGACGGGAAACTCGACTGACACATGAAACTGTTATGAATAAAGAGAGTGAAGACTTTTTTGAATGAGCCGTTGGTAAACACCACGTGATTTTTTTTTTTTTTTTTATAATATAGGTAGCAAACGAGCATGCGGGTCTGTGGTACCTGATGGTAAGTGATCACCGCCGCCCATGACTACCCCGCAACACTGTGGGTGTTGGGGTGTGTTGCTGAACTTTGAGAAAATTGGGCACCGGATACCGCACTCACCGAATTTTTCAAACTATCATTCATCACCATCATACATCAACTATATACGAAAAAATAAGATATAAACCGTTAAATTTCATAATTATGTCTTGATAGAGTATACAAGTAAAGAAAAATAGCAAGTTTTCGGAAATTAAATGATTAAAATTTGGTCATAGGAAAGTACCTAACTGAAAAGTTAAAACTTAGCCAATATAAAAGTCAAACAAAATTTTAACTTTTAACGGAGCTCTCATTGAGATGTTTATTTAATTTAAATGCCTGCAGCTCGAACTTTTAAACAAAGAAAGAGTTTATTATATTAGCTATTTAAAATGAGATCAAGCTTTTTCTCTTACCTACTCTTTTGTTATAGTACAAATAAAACAAATCTTTTCATGACTATTGATAGTCTTTCAATAAATGTGATATTTTTGATAACAATATAGTGAGTAGGAATTATCCAATTTTCAAAAATTATCTGTACAATTTCTCCATAGTTTTTGTTGCACACACCAAATTAGCGTACGAAAGGCATGGACAAACATTTGCAGGTATTGGTGTAAACATAGTTATGATCTTAAGCATCGCTAACTCGGAATTCGCGTTTCCCGGAATAGATCTTGTTCATAATGTCGGGGCACTGGTTCCATTTCAGCAAGGCATCGTTCCCACACCAGTCACGCGATGCAACCATTACCTACTACAAGAATTCGTTTCCACTTTCAAAATCACTTTGTATCTGATGCTTTCGGCCTTCTTGCGCGATTGCATTCTTGTCGATTTTGGAGGTTTATTGATTCTGTTTTCTTTTTTTCTTTTGTGACAGTACGGGCGAAAACGTAGTTTCGATTTTTTTTGTCGAAAAAAACTATGGAAATTTGAAGCGGACTACCTAGTCAGACAATATAATCTTTTACCATCAATAGTAATAATAACAACGTGAGTGTTCATTAATAAATTGAATATTAAGTTATTTCAATGCTGTCTGTATAAAAATTGTTCGGCATTAAAGTTTCGAGATGCGAAGTAATAAGTAACTCCTCAAATCCATTGATAAGCAAGTTCAAATTCATTACATAGGTCGACCTAAATAACAATCAGACTACATGAATATTCATAACAGAGGCTCACAGCTGTCTCGACAGATGTCGTCCTGTGCTGTCAAAATTAAAACATCTAAGAAATTGTTATAGAGTGGTGCTTAGAAATAGAGATTAAAGTTAAGTCGTTCGTGGTTATGTAATTGAAACATCAAATAAATAAGCTGAAAAATATCCGACCAACTTCGAAATTTAAGATGCGAAAATAACTCGTATTCATTTATTTTCACTTATATTAAAATTCGCTGTTAAAGTTTATATTAATGAAAATTAATTGGTTTTAGACTAAAAGTGTGATGATTAATACAAAGCCAAAACTAGGTAGAAACATGATTGGAAAAACTAAAATTTAAATTGATTGGATCTCGACTCACTTGAGAGTTTTGTTTTTGACACTTTTCTTCAAAAGCATCTCCGTCTTTTAATCTTCACATTCAATGACGTTTATTATCTACATAATAATCGAAGTTCAGATTTATAACTATATTCGACCGTAATTTAAAGTTCGCAGCAGCACAATATCCGACAGAGATGACGTCTGTCCGAGCGCTGCATTGGGCGTCAGCTGCTTCGCAAGTCAGCTACAATTTCACGGTGCTCTTACTTCAGAATTTCAGATTTACAGTTTAACATACAAAAGCTACGCCAACGCTTAACATACCCTCACTAAACGTTATATTCTATTGATTTCTTTTTATACAACAAAATATAAAAATAGGAATAAACAGCTGGATATTAATGTAGAAAACCTTTCGCATTAACAAACAAATCAAGCTTTGGTCTTTTAATTAATATTTGTGTATAATTTAATAGAACTTATATCTCACTTAACACAAAGGCTGTGCTTAAATATTATAGCTCTGTAAACACTTTGAATGTAACAGGGTTACGTAATTATATTACCTTGTTTCAGAATTGGAAAATTCCAATTAACGTTACTCATTAAAAATGCTTAAAGCGAATAACAAAAGTGGATAATCTATCTATTCGGATAGTAGACATCCGGGAAGATCTTTGTCGACATCAAAGCGTTTTCACAGCTTTACTAATTGACCTTTGAATTTTGATGACTTACTCTGTCGGAACGGACCCTTAGTTTAGTCTTGCCATTTTGAAAGGAATTCGCCAATTGAAAAAAGTACTGGAACGGTTGGTGTTTGCCATTGTAAAGACGTAATTATCTCGAATTTAGAGATTAAAGTCTTGAAAGAGGAATTGTGGCTTGAGATGTCCTCAATTTTTAATGGCACAAAAATAATAAGTAAACCACTATTTGATTGTTATTTTCCGTTTTTTTTACGATGACTTTCTGCACTGGTAAGACAATTATAAGCATTTAAATATTATTTTGCACCCATGATTGAATAATAGTGATACCTATTGATTTTAATTTAAGAAGTTAAGTACCTTTTTATTATTTTTGATACCTATAGGAATAGTTTGTAAACCTACAGAGAAAAAAAAATTTAGTTGCATTTGGCTTCATTTTGCTACTTATAATTTTAAAAAAAGTTTCGATTAGGTAGATAAGTATGAAAATATATGTTAAATAGTTTGATTCCGAAAATTGACACGGTGTTAAATTATTGCAACTAAATAACTTATTCCGAGAATAGTAATAACAAAGAACGTAGAACAAGCTTATTTTTTACTTGGTTTTGAATGAAAAATGCAATTCACAAGTTTAAATTCCCATTTTTCACAAGAAGCCAAAGTGACTGAACTGTATTGCAATATTTTAGTTAAAGAAATTAGAATTTATTTACGTTGGGTAAAAAATATTTTTTAATTCGTCATCCATTGCTGCATACTTGTGTTTGCTTAATAAAAAATGTAGAAGCATAAGAAGTATTGTATGTTGAATTCCTAAGAAGGAATAGGTACTGTTAAAGCTGATTGTTTAGAGGTAGGGGGGGTCGGTCACGCCTCCCGCCTGCAAGGCACCTCAGGAACAATTCTTAGAACAGAAAATCGTTTCCGTGACTCACTGTTGGCATAGCACGACTTTTTTGAAGTTTCAATTTAGTTCGATAAAAAATTGTGGTGAAATTTAACATAAGATTAGTTGGTATTCATTTCTCGTGCAATTTCGGATTGCGGATTGCATAAATCATGTCAGAAAGTCACGTACATGGCAGATGCAAGCTCAGCTATACGGTGGGAGGAAATTCGAAAATTATGGAAAACGCCACGTCCTACCAAACTATAATTACTTAGCAGTCCATATTTTAGAAGTATACAGTCCATACACTTACTATTTTCAATTTATTTTAAGATTATTTAATAGTAAATAAATTTCTGAAATTAAAAGATTCCTTTTATGTAGCATCGTAGCATTGTTACCGCAATGCCGAACCAAGTTTATTTATTTTGTAATAATTGTATTAGTGATTACCCTGCTAATAGGTGATATTCTTTTCCACCATTAGGTACAAGGGCTAGAGGACAAGAGCGGATATGTAGGGACGGCTATTTCGTTGTTAAGGTTTTTGCCATGTACAAATACACAACAAGCCGCCTATCGTTTTCAATGGAAAACACCCTGGACCAACGGTTAAACGTGCCTTCCGAAGCACGGAGAAACTCGGGATATAATGAAGGGCAATATTTACACGTACTTTATACAATCGTTGATCAGTTAAACAAACTTTACTCGAGGTGTTTGCGATTCGGCAGAAAACTTCATTAGTAATTTAAACATTATTCAAGACTTCAAACCGACCGCTTCAATTCAAGACAGGACTTATACCATTAATCTTATATAAGCTTAAACTATTAAAGTTTTCACTGGATAATCTCCAAAACTAACGCTTTAGTCACGACCATCTGCTCATCAGAATTTCATTACTATTAAAATTACGTCTTGCTTAAATTGAATTTTTGTAACGAAATTTTCCGTTTAACAATTTATAACGGTCTTAGAATGTTGATTCTATAAATACAACAGCCTTTTGACTTTTGATTAAACCGTTCAAACAGCGATCACTTATAAATTCATTTGTCGTTTTTGTGTGGTGGAAAAAAGCTGAAAACTCTATTGTCACTTAATGATGTTTAACTATGGAATGATTAATATCTAGAAGAATAAAGGAACTTTGTTAAGGACTATTTACTTTTATACGGGGTGTAAAAGAATTGCTTCCGAAAACAAAAACTGGGCATTTCTGGACGGGTACCTACTGGTTAGGTTTTGAGCAAAAAACTTTTTTTCGATCCTTAATAACTTTTTTAAATTAAGTGTTCTGGGTATACTGTTAGTGAATTTAGTTACTATTGAGGCTCAAGAATACATGGTTTCAGGCTTCAGTAGTGATCTTTTTACACTCGTTATATATTATTGTGTGTTTTTGTATATCTATATATAACTCGTGAATACTATAATAATCGTCGTCGCTTTTTTCCCTTATACGCTTATTTGTGATTGGTATTTCACAAACTTGTATAACTCTCCACGCCGTCCAAATATATAATATATAATTACATAGTATAAATCCAAGTCGCTAATTCTGTCTGTTTGTATGTTTGGCCGCTAACTCCTCCTAAACCAGTTGAGGGATTTTAATGCGGTTTTCACCAACTTTGAGATATTTTTTTCATTTAAATTTGTAAATAAAGAACTATCGGAAAAAGTTTTTTAAAGTTAGCCAAAAATCAATGTTTCGTGAGCAAGTCGCTAAAAATAACACCATTGCGAAGCGTGGGCGGGTTGCTAGTATATAATATAAGCCAAAAAGGCTAGATAAGCTAAAAAGGCGATTCATGTTTCGTTTTGGTTGTAATGTTGGTTTGGGTTATAATTTATAGGCTATATATAATTTATAAGTATTAGATTTAAAAACTACAATCACTTCACGTTCCCTACGTAAAGTTTAAAGATTTTTTGAACTAATACAATAACATAGAAATATGGTTAAGTAATATAGAAGCAAATTTCGAAATGATTAATTTTAAATTGCTTTATTTTAGTATTTTCAATACTTGATTTTTTAATAGATAGATTTTATAAAAAGAAAATGTTGCTATCTTCTAATAAAAAAATAAAATATAAAATAGTGATTTAAATATAAGTTTTGAATCAGTTTATTTCTAACAATACAATTCACTACACAAAAGTAATACAATTTGAAACTGCTTATTATTTGAAAAATTCAAAGCACTCAAATATGACAAATAACTGAATCTCTAGGTACCTACTATAAAAGCATTTTTTTGTAAATAAAAAACCTTTACTGGCATGATCCTGAAAAAGCTTTGACTTCGCCGACTTTGTTGAAACTAGGTATATAAAGGAATTATTTGGTAAGGAAATCCCATTTTAAACCAAAACACTACGAGAATAAAAAACTGGCGTACGTAGGATTGGATTGATAGCTGTACAGAAAATTCGTTAAATCTGAATGTAATTATTTTAAAAATATTTGACAGATTTGTTTGGATTAATACAATACAATACATGACTAAGGCCAAAGTCAAAGTCTTAATGATGTTACGTTTACAAGTATATTATACTTAATTAAATTATTTTACTTTTAAATCAAGACAAGCTAAAAACAGAACGTCCAGTCCGACCAATATGTAAATTTGTGTTGAAAACCAGTTACCTTGCTTCCTGACGAAAATAGAATTCTCATTAATTCCAATCGTTAGGCGTCGCACCCTTTCCACGCCAAATTATTACTTAAATTGTAATTTTCATATTTCATGAAATATCATATGAGTCGATTATTATCGTTCATATCACGCTTGGATTGTAAGGGTGACTTTGCACTTATCAAATTGAATTAATAAGTCGTTTAAGTAGTTTTCTACACTTCTATGCAAAACCTTACTTTGAAATAAAGATATTTTGACGCCTATGATGCCTACCACTGTGTTGTACTGCTGACACCCTATTACAGTGCGTTATACTGCCCGCAGGGCGCGAATTGTGATGAATTGCCAGGCTCAGATTAGTTGTCAGTTTGGACTCAACATTAGTATGCGCTGAAAATGTTTTTTAGTATGTATTTACCTATACAGTCGAAAATCTTCTACAGTCGAAATTTAAATAACCTATCAGTCTCAATTCCAAAGTTGAGACTGCTGTATCGCATTTCAACAATCATGCTATTTTCAAATCAACCGCAAATGAACTACTATAAAACCTAACTCAACTTTCTACCTAATTTAGCTTCAGGAAACTGAGTTAGACAACTGCAGTCGTCAGCATTATCTAGTCAAAAATCAGCTCGGTATAAATCTTAGGTTGCATCAGATAGTAACAAAGTGTTAAGTAGAAAACTTGTGAGGGGTAATTAACAATTCAGCGGGGCTCGAGCCAGGCCAGGGCAACTACTTACAGCGCTTCGTGGAATTAGACAACTTGTTTTGGCAAACTTTGTAGAGCTATTGAAATGAGAAACAACTGTGAGGTTTGGGGAAAAATGACGGTAATGAATCTACAGAACACCTGAGTGAATTCGTTAAAAATAGTAAAAGTAGCGAACTACTTACGGTACAGAGAAATACCTTAAGGAATAAGTAAAAAGTCATAAGGAGCATTCTGAAAAATTGATGTACGTATGTTCAAACAAACTTAAAAGAAGTGGTTTGTTTGAGTAAACGAAATGAGTTTTTTTTAATATTCTTATTTTTCCTTGCATTTAGAAGTTTTCCATATATTGGGAGTAGTAAAGAACATATTTTTTCTCTAAAACATTATATGAGATTTCGTCTCAATGATTTTATAAAGCTGGTTAATATTTATGGATCAACGTACTTGGGTTTTTCCTAACAATGCTCTAAGAACTAAGTATAAATAACTACACACAAAACATTACTTTGAAAATAGCAGCCAAAGCAATATCAAAGTGACTGTCAAGTTTCCAATTTAAAAATTCAATGAAATACCAATAAACGTGCGGATTGAAACCTTACACAACTCTGGCTCACTCCGTAGCTTGTAAATATAGGAAAACTTTATGGAAACTTTTACCCTTTGAATGCTTTTTCACTTATCACAACGTAAAATTAGTTGTTTTAAAAGCGAGGTTTAAAGGTTTGTGAGAAACTTCAACATGCAAACTTAAGTCTTTTCCAATAACCAAAATAAGTGTAGTTTAGCTAGCTCGGTATAATAGGTACTTAGGTATTTTCACTTGAAGATCTTTACGACTAAACAAATATGATGCGAAGTATTTTAATATTTGAAGGACTTATAAGTTAATTTAACTTTTCCTGTTTTGTGTATAGAGACATGGTTCAGAATCATAGTCGCAACTTACCTTTCACTTATATTACAGGCTCAAGAAGCAGTGTCTGCGTTGCTATTCCGTGACTTGGTTTCGAACAATTAGTATAAAATATTACGTCAAAATATTTGTATTTGTATGCCCAAATCGGCGTTTTGACGATTTTCGATAGCAGTTCATGTAGCTAAGCCGTTACAGAATATCACCACTGGTTTTGAAGTTTAATTTAATTTGAATTAATTCTAAATGCAAGACTTAAAGTAAAAATCTCTATCACCACTGGTATTATACAATACCTCAAAATTACTATACATACTAGTGCATAACATATTTTTGCATTTTGTAATCCATTAACTAGCTTCACCTATAAAGCAATATTTTAATAATTCTTCCATATTTTTCAATATAGGTAACTGAGCTTCCCCAACAGACACCTGAATGTACCAACACAAATTACACTGTTAAAAGTGCTCGGGATACACAAAAGAGTTCCAGAAAAGCTATGTTTTTCAACAAGTCATTGTGCGCTAACTAGGCAGCTCCAGGCATCCGCAGTATCCACTTCACAGAGTTACTGCATGACATAACTAACTAGTTACCTTGGCTGTTACAAAATAATAATAACTACTAGGTGCAAGGTAAATTTCTAGAGCTGTTCAAAGTGCGCTTGGTGACTCTCCGTGATCTGCACATGAAACGCCATTGCTAAGGTACAGCAATGTCAGCAATGGAAATTCTGTGGGTTCACTGGTGTCAAACGTCTCCGAAATTTGGAATACACCTTTTGTTTTGTCGTGAGATCCGTACTTGTAAAGAATCAGCATTTGTAGAACATTTCAAACTTCCCACCTAGGTGGTAAAAAACCAGAGTAAATTAGCCATTTATAAGAGACACAAGCCAATTTCGAAAAAACATTTCATAAAATAGCAAAAGCTGACAGACAAAACTGTGCTCAAATAAATTGAAGGTGTAAATCAATGACTGATAAATTAAATATATCTTCTAAAAGACATAAACACATGAATTTGTCCATCTAATAATAGCCAATATCAGCAGAGGATGAATGGAATTTAATATTACCCCGCAATAGAGACGCAATCAATTTCTGTGAATTCAAACAGAGGTTTTATCGTGGAATCGCGCAATTGAGCTAGACCTCAATTATTCAGAAATTGAAATCAGATTGGGAACAATCCTTTGTTGAGTGCGAAAAAGTTGGCAAAACACTTTCTGCGCGAGAAGGAATTAATAGGCTTATACGGGTTACAGTGCCTTTGATGCGATTTTTTTAAATAGTAGAACATAGTACCAAGCAAAGTCGCTAATCGTGTCTGTTGGTATGTTTATCCAATAACTCCTTCTAAACCACCTAATGAATATTACTGTAGTTTCATTCATTTATAAGGAAAATTTTTCACTCAAATTTGTTAATAAAAAAAATAAGATTCGCGAAATGTTTTTTTTAGTTGCCACAAATTGTGGTTTCGCTACCAAAATATCACCATTGCAAAGCGTGTAAGTAAGGCTAGAATTAAAATATTTAAATTTATTTAAGTGCGTTTTAACGTTAGAAATTGCATTAACAAATTCTGCAACTCAATTATAAACCGGCGCCTCTCTTCGCAATCTTCGATGGGTCCAGCACAGGGTCGAGGGCAACCCTTGTAACCCTTACCTGTGTGACCCTGGCAGAGTGTGTGATATAGGAACATTGAAAGTTTAGTACCGATTTTGTAATGTTTTAATTTTTGACAACCTCTGTGGTGCAGCGGTGTATACACCGGACTGCTAAGCGGATGGTTCCGGGTTCGATCCCCGAGTCGGGCCAATTTCGTAAAATGGTTTTTCGATATTGGCTCGTGTCTGGGTGTATCTAGGTTCTTCCCTAGTCTATTGTGTGGTACCAATAAAACAAGTGCTTAATGCAGCTTACTTTAGGGCCTCAAAATTGGTGTGTTAGTCTGGAAATTTATTTATTTATTATTATTATCACGCATTTATAGTGGAAAAAACGGTCTTGAGAAACTCACGGTCTTCCTTTCTGTGTATCCACCACTTTGCCCTTTTTTCTGAGGGGTGGTTAACTTCCATTCCTTTTACAAAATGGTGGTTTGTACCCAACATGTTGGACGTTTGAAGGGTTATCAAATGTTAACGATTTATATTTGAGCTTTACCTACTTCAGTTCATTCCGAGAAATTCAAATGCTATTCAAGAGAAAACTTAACGAATACTTAAGTGTAGCATGCCTAGGATAGTTTTAATCTTCATTAAACTGTCAAATTGAGATGGCGCTCAACCATTTTGCATATATTTTAATTTTTCGTTATACGATAAAATAAATTTCTGTCGTTATTGGATGAAAAAAAAATGAAATTTACCGATATTATTTTGATGCAGTATTATTTTCAAGCGACTTATAAATGGAGAATGTCGAAATAATTTTCGATAACATTTGATATCATAGAGAATAAAGAAATATATTTCGCTGGAGAGACTGGTGATATATATTTGTTTGTGTCCTTTTAATTTAGCCACATATGAAATGTGTGGCAGTGGAGTTTTAAAATGTATTAATAGACTAAACGGCGTAATTCGAGTAATTTAACTTCAACTGAACTTGTAAACCGCAAAATGTTAACTTTACTTATAGATAATATTGCTTGCGTGAGTGAATTTGTTTTATATTTATTAAGGCTTAAATATGCTATCCCACATATTTTGTAAAGCCTTCGGTTATAAGCGGAGGGAGGGAGAAAAAAACTCAAAGAGTTCAAGTTGTGTGTCGAATACTGCTTAACAACACATAACTTTTTTCATTTTATGTCAGTGTTCTTGGAAATGCCTTTTGAGGCCTTTGTCGTAACTCCTAACAATCGACTCTTAATATAATACCTTTTAAGCTTTGCACTCTACCTATTTTCAAATGTCTTACAATTTTTTTTCTTATAAAGTCATACTTTTGTAAATTTTATTCCAAGTATCCGCCGCTTAATGTCAAAACCATAGAATAAATTATCAAAATTTATGCAAATAAAATTGGCTGTCAGGCTTCGTTACACAGTATCAGGCTTCAGAAAAGGTTTGTATTTGTTCAGAAAACTCTTCAATTAGACCGCAATAACGTTTATTATAAAAATATTTATTTTTGCTAAAACCATAAGTAAAAGTGGCACTTTAATAATTTAATAACAAACCATATATAGTAATGTTATAAACCTAATGTGAAATTATGATTCATTCTGGCATTCTCAGCTAATATTTTGTCAAAGAAGTGTATTAACAGAACAGGTTTAGAGCCAAAAGTTAATATCTCTGTAATTAAACCATTTATGCTGTGCGGGATCTAAAAGTCAACGATCTATGGTATTCATAAAGTTTTGCCGGATCTTTAATCCCTTAATTTTATTTTACAATTCCAATCAAATAAAGTTCTTTAGCAAAATTCGTTACATAAATTAAAGGATACTCGTGAATTACACCTATTAAATAATGAAAGGGTTAGCATTAGAAAAGAAATATAGATAATTATAAAACTATAACGACATAATTATTTAACCAAACAATTGATGTTAGACTTTTACGTAACCAAGTAAAGAAAACATTGTCTGATTACCTAAGTAATAAAACACGGATTAGTTTTGTTATTTTTCATCGTCCGAATAGATTGTAGTCAAAATAAATATATGATTAAGTCACGTTTACCGTTAGGGGAAGTACCTTTGTGTTCAATTATTCAGGATTGCAAGGAATTTACCTTTATGTTGCGGTCTCCCCTAGACTGTAATGACAAGAAAGTTGCGATCAATACCACTTTTTGGGAAAACCATGACTTGGTTATTTAGATGCACAAGATCGAATTTTAAAACAGCAATATAATATGAAGGATAATTGCCTGGTAATAATAATGATGATTGAAAAATGCTTAATATATTTATAATTTAAAATTGTAATTAGAAGATTTCAAAAAAATAACATTAATTAACAAGTTGAAAATACTTTAAAGCATAATTTAACTAAGATTTCTAACTAACTCACATTGTCTTTAGTTCAAAAAATCATGCTTTAAAAAAACAGGTGTACCTGTTTAACTAGGCTTTAAACGTAAAATAAATAGTTAGGTATATTTTTAAAAGTGTAGGATATTTTTTTTTTGTTTTACTTATCTAAAACTCTTTTGTGAGCACGAAAAAGAAATACATATCAACAAAATTACAAATTTGTTTCTGTATTTATACGATTAGTAAAAAATAACCCCAACTAAACTGATCTCATGCCGTTCCATCAACTTCAATAATTTTCCACTCAATAAAGTGAAAATCCTAAATGATTCAGGTTTGTATTATCTTTTGGTTCCCACGAGTACCATATTAACGAGATTCTTCAAGTAGCGTGAAGACAGAATCGATACGCTGTAAGGTTTGCAAAGCTGTCGAAAATACATCTGGACTGTTGCCCATACCCTACAGTAGGAGCACACAGACTATAATTTTAAACGGTATCAAGAGGAAATGTTATCAATTACTAGCAAAAAATAATGTTAGCGCTGTCTAGTGTTAACTTGGGAAATCTATGACGTTGAGGGCGACAAAAATAGTTTATTTTCAACTTAATATAATTAGTTTATTTCTAACGTTGGTAAAGAGGCTGCTACCAAAACCGATACCTAAGTACAAAAATAATTTCAGTTTACTTTTGTAAACAAACAAAGTTTTCTAGTAAATACCTTTATTTTGTATAGACCTCACAATTTTACAAATCCAAAGTTTTTAAAAAAATAAAGGCTCCCAAAAATATGGTCATAGATACATCACTACAACATTTTTAAAAATTTTGTTTGCCAACTTTTAAACGTCATCTAAGTTACTGCTTACAGCAAAACATTTCGAAGTTTCACATAACTTAAATTGCTGGTTTTCTACACTGTGGCAAAGAGTTTTCCAATGTCGTGGACTTTAAATGCACTGTGCAGGATGTGAATAAATGGACTGGATTCTAATGAAACTGTGCTATCTGTAGTGTTGCTGTTTTTAAATAGATGTGTCTATTGGCAGAAAAATCTTATGAAAAGGAAGATATAGAGCAATCTTACTTCCTCCTAATATAATAAACGTGAAAGTTTGTGAGTATGGATGTATGTATGGATGTTTGTTACTCTTTCACGTAAAACGACTGGATGGATTTTGATGAAACTTTACAGTAATATAGGTTATACATCAGAATAACATATAGGGTACTTTTTACCGCGGGAAAACATCTAATCGACTTCCACGCGAACTGAGCCGCGGGCGGCCACTAGTATTCCATAAAAAAAATGTACTTTTGTTATTTAAAGTCGACAAATGTATCTGTTTGGATGTATTTTCATTAACCCCTCTCCAAAACATGCGAAGACTTTTCCGAAAGGTAAGTAATTTAAAGCTTTATTTATATGACGACCTCTGTGGTGCAGCGGTATATATACCGGACTGGTAAGCGGAAGGTTCCGGGTTCAATTCCTGGTCTAACCAATTTCGTAAAAATGGTTTTTCGATATTGGCTCGTGTCTGGGTGTAACTAGGTTCTCCCCTAGTCCATTGTGTGGTACCTATAGTACAAGCTTTGCTTAGTTTAGGGCCACACAGTTGGTGTGTCAGTCGAGGGATTTTTTTTTTAAGCTATTGCATAGCTTTTATCTCAGGCTCTGAGCGCGGGGACCGAATGTTAAAATTCCGTAACGAAAAAACCTAACACCCCCCACGGTGCAGCGTGTATCGTCGGTTCAGTTCGGCAGACTTCGGCACGGTGTTTGGGTGCCTCAAATTCGCCCCATTATATTGAGTTTTCGTCTTAAAAGCAGTTTCTCGTCCCTCTTTTGGGGCCAAATTGGAAAAAAGTGGGGCAAAAACTAAAATTTACATAGACCTCCTTTTGGAGTTGAGTAAGTTACTGGACCCCTTATAACTCCCCCCACCATCTCAGGCTACCATCAGGAGTTACTACCAGAGCACCCCTACTGGCTTCTCAGGGGATAACTCCTCAACGGAGCGTCGGAGGTCAATTCTGACTTCAGTTCTGACCCCCCCACAGCACCATATACCATCTCGACCAGGGACAACTCCTCGCCAGAGATCCTGCGATATCTTCGGACCGGTGTGTTGGAGACCAGCTTCGTCTTCGGTTCTGGCAACTCCTCACAACTCCCCTTCCACCTCGGGACTCAGCTACCACCAGAGCACCCCTCCAGGCTTCTCAAGGGATAACTCCTAAACGGATCGTCGGAGGTCAATTCTGACTCCATTATTGACCCCCTTTAAGAAACCCCGCACCAACCCAGGACCACCAGGGACAACTCTTCGATAAAGAACCCCTCATATCTCCAAAACGGTGAGTCGGAGACCAAATCTGACTTCGGTTCCGGTAGCTCCTTGGAGGTCCCCTTCCACCTCGGGACCCAGTTTTCACCAGATCACCCCGGTTCGCTCCGCAGGGGATGACTCCTCAACGGAGAGAGATAGAGACACGCGGATTGCGGGAAAGGATTAAGTGCCTTTCTCTGGACACAACCCACCTACTACGCCTTTCCCCAAGTGAAGTGATCGAAATTTTTGACTTTTTAAGCTATTGCATAGCTTCTATCGCGGGCCTTAACGTGGAGACCGAATCCAGAAATTCCGTAACGAAAATAACCTAACACCCCCCACTCCGACTGGCACAGCGGTGATACTTTTTTGTTTTGCCATCTATCGATGAATAGCAGAACTTTTAAAGACTTATAAAAATATTTTGAACAATATCAACTTCTCATTTATTTGATAAAAGAAAAAAAAAAGTTTTCTTATCGGTCACCACGCTCAAAAAGTTGAATTAATATCAAAGAAAAAAAAAACAAAGGAAAAAAATACTGCATAAATAAAATAAATAAATAATTACATAAGTTGTTAAAAAATGCTTGCAATAGCTTAACCGCGGCAGTCTCTGAGTTAAACACGTCTTTTATTTTATTTATTATATACTCCTGCTTAAGTTATTTATGACTTAGTTAAGAATATAAAATGTGGTTTGAAATTAAAGACAGCGCTTACTTTAATTGTCGCTTAATTTTGAACGCTAAGGTAGCACCATTTGAAAATGGGGTCAATTTGCGTCTAGTTTGCCCTTTCAGTTAAATGTTGCTTACCATGTTGCTCTACTTATTCCTTTTAAAGATTATAGGTCAGTGTTTACTTTTAGAGAAAAAATAAGGTAAACATAATTAACAACTTTTATATTTGATAAAAAGTGGAACCTAGGTATGTGGATTAGAACCCTATAAACGTTTTTCGTAATCTCAGATTTTTTGCTTATTTAGGTTATCTATAAATCTTGACTTTATGAAAAATTTCGATTAGGTACTTAAAATGTTTGCTTTTAAAACCAAATAACATTTACACATTTGAAAATATTTTTCATAGAAAATTTTATGGTCTTTACCATTGTGTAGGTACTCAATTCAATTCTCAACTCTGAAACACACACACCTTTAATATAAATTACAATCAAAATGCACTTAAAATTTGTCTCAATCTTCTTTACTTTATCCATTTTATAACTCATGATTTAAACACACCGCGTGAGTGTTGGCACTAAATTCAAAACCGAGTATTTGTTTAAGAGCATCTTGAAGAAATAAAGACATTTCTAACAATTGTTGCCATTCGGAATTTATTTGCATAATTCGGCAAACCTCAAATCCTTTGTCCGCAGCTTGGGGAATTTAATTTTATTTGCTAAAATGTACGTTTTAAGCCGCGTTTCCACCAAGTGTTGGTGCAACTGGTGGTGATTTCCACCCACTGCTGTCTGTGTTTTGTTAACGATTTCCACCCAAAATATATATTAAAAACTTTATTTTGAAAACGAAAATTTTAAATGTTTTTATATTTTTTTAAACAATTTGGTGCAGCTGTGAGTTTATACTTCCGTTGATTATTAATTTTCAGTAACATGAAAGGATTTAAAGAAAACATGCGTTTCTGATGAGAACAAAGGGAGTAGTATTTATTTCACTCACTTGAACTTAAAATAACACGAACTGTTTTATTGAATATTTTGATTATGACATTTACATTTTGATATTGCCAATATGAGAAATAATAATGCGTTAAATTCTGCGACTTAGGATATTAATTACAAGAAATAAATAAAACAACATTATCTATTAACGGACTACAATTGAATGTAACCAAAACTATTATGATAAAACATATTGCTGTGACGTACTTTACGCCACTTGTTTCTTTTTAACGATTTCGAAAACAGAAGACGGACGCAATTCAGCTATAAGCTTTTAGAGTGGTAGAGTCTAGCTGTAGGCTCTGTCTGCAGCGATTACTGGGCTGACTCGACCGGTGAAATACCACCGTCGCACAGAAAACCGACGGGAAGTAGGGACGATGTTCCTGCGTTTCGTTCGGTGAGTGCGGTATCCGGTGCCCAATTTTCTCAAAGGTCAGCAACACACCCCCAACACCCACAGTGCTGCGGGGAGTCATGGGCGGCGGTGATCACTTACCATCAGGTGACCCGCATGCTCGTTTGCTACCCAAATTATAAAAAAAAAAAACATATTTTCAAGCACTCCGTGTTACTTTTCCAGATCATTCGTATATTCAACAGCAGTAAACATTGTAAGTTCCACGTATATTTGTATTCGTAGCGACGACGATCCACGAGCGGCACAATATGTGTAAATTTACAAAACGTTCTCCGCCTTTATTAGGTTCGGGGATTTTGAGAAAATTGCCTTATTACCCTTTTGGGACGTTTGTGATCTAAGATTTATCAGGATTTATTGTATCGGACGAAAATCAATGCGGATTAGATATCTAACTACACGTGTTGATCTTTTCGAATACAATGTTTAGTTTGTTAACGTACTTCTTTTGTTGATGTTTGTATATAATTTTTATAAAAAGTATTACAGGATTTTTCTTAAGTAATACTTTTTATACGCCAATATACGTTGAGCTACGCTTATTTGCATAGTTAGCATATTTTATACTATTGTTCAGTACTCATGGTTTAAAATACGAATGGGGTAAACTAAATTTTAATGCAAGCCCTGGCACAAAACAAAATGTTTTGCTACAAAACTCGAAATAGTTATTTTAAGAGCAGTTTCAAAATTCTCGTGGCATATGATTGGAGAGCGGGCGAGTTACAGCCAATGCGATACAGTCATCGCATCGTAAAGTAAGAAAGGGTCTAGAACATTCCCGCCACGTAGTTGTGGCTTGTATATTGAACAATAAACGGTTGTAAGTACATTTTTAGGCAGGGACTACGGGCAAAGGCGAAGCGATAGGAATATCGATAAATTTTTAAGGTAAGCTACTTTTTTTGAAATTTGAAAATAGATTGTGGTATTAATCAGTAGGTAGGTAAAATATTAACAGTAATATCTTATTATTTAACGCACTTTAAATATGCTTTATTATTTTTTGTTTCTAACATTCTTATTTGACGGCTTTTATAACCGACGGTGACAAAACATATTTTAACTAATACCTATAGGTTAAAACTGTCTTTATAAGTAAGAGAGTGAAAGAGTTTTCATAAAAATAGAAGAGCTTTTGCGTCAGAAAAATAACTAAGGATCGATAGTTATTCGACGTTTTTCTATAACACACAAAACCTTGGGTTTATGTAGGTAAATTGTTTAGCTGTTATTTATGTTTTCCAGCTTGTTAATACGTGCATCGCTTATGGAGGAGCCATTTTAACTTTAGTTATTTACTTTTATTCCGATTTTTACGGCATAACCTACTTGTGTGGTAATTGTGTTGGTTTTTATAACAAAGGTTACGGAATGATGTTGAGTTAAATAAGAATAGAATATGGAATTTTTTTATGTAAATTTTTTTTAATGAAAATTTTGTTTTTTTATTAGTCTAAGCTATTTTGAAAGTTAAACATGGCAATATAAAAAGGGACATAATGATTCGAAGCTAATCTCAGTGTGAATATTACAAATTGAGGGGGTCGGGGGCTAGAAATAATTACTTTTAGAACCGTGAATGACTAGAAAACACGCAAACAATCTTATTATTTTGTAGTTAGGGACGAAATTAAATGGAATTATGTGAAACTTATACTCATTTTAGGTAAAATTATATGTTCTTATTGTGTTGGATTCGCTAACGTTGCAAATGTTGAGGTTGGGGGGTAATCAAGTCAACATTTTTATAGTTCGGTGAGTAGCAATTAAATATTAGATTTTGAAAACGATATAACAACCGCAAACTATACCTACTATACACGATGATCGTTTGGTGATTTTCAACATGGTCCGTTATGTTTATGATATTTCGTATTATTTTAAAGGTTGTTAATAAGTAATTGTCTATGTCCAATTCATTTGGCATTGTGTGGCTTGTTGTATAAAACGAACTTTACGGTAAAAATGTCGTTATCGTCAACAAGATTCTGTTCCGTCACCAACCGCCGGTTTCTGAATTGAGAAGTCAAATTAACTACATTGGGGTAACTTTACTTTTTGTTATAGGTATGGTAAGTTAACGTTGGTTTTAAATTCTCTATTAAAAACATATTGGAAACATCGCAAAGGTATTATGCAGATAAGTATACTGCGGAAATACGTTTTTTTTCTTTATAAAATAAAATTTAAACCTACTTTTTTATCTGCAAATATAAAAAGGATTAGCTTCGCTTTTTTATATTCAGTATTAGTATGAAACCTCGCGATGTAAGGGTGCTTGTTTCAAAGTCCTTTAGGATTTACTCCAGGCATCTCGTTACCGACATGCAAAGCTTTAGGTTTGATCCCCCTTTACTCTTTAAACCGGTTTCAAATGTAAATACAAAGTCAATACTGCTTAGATGAGGTAAGAGAACAAGATAAAGCTGAAATACAGACGACTAAGATGGTACCTATTGTATTTTATCTACATACAACCTAGATTAACATTATATATTCAGAGAAATAGGGTTCATAAGTGGCGTTTGACCAAAAAGGTTTAGCATAATATTAAAGAGTTTACAAACTATAAGGGATTAAAATCATTAATCTGCAATTATAAACTACAACACCATTCAGTAATAATATCGAAAGAATAAATATTTAAATAAACTGATGAAGTGAAATAAAAGAACGTCACTTTAACAATAAAAACGCGTCTGCTTATTGATTAGAGCCAGTTGAAAAGCCACTAATGAATCATCATGCATAAAAGTGCAGTAGGTTTTGTGTCCAGCGCCTTATTACCATCATCCACTTTCCAGTCTTATCTAACCGAAGTACCTAGTTTCAATGTTACAGTCGTACGGGTAGAATAGAAATGTGAATCTAGAACCAAACATGTGATTACTTACCATCCGTCTCCTCCCATTCTACTAATATATTAACGAGAAAGTTTGTGAGTATGGATGGATGTATGGATGTTTGTTACTCTTTCACGTAAAAACAACTTGACGGATTTGGATGTAACTTTGCAGTAATATGGTTATACATCAGATTAACATATAGGGTACTTTTAACTTCTTTTTCCCACGGGGAACCGACTTTTTGTACAGAAGTTATTAGGTACTTATTTAAAATAAAATTGACACCAAACGGGTTTTGTTAATCTCTTGTATTTCGCTACATTAAGGCCCAATTGCAGGGAACGTTTTAACCTCGGGTTAGCTTCGGGTTAGCTAACTCAGATTTAAATGGCACCACCATCGATTGTAATAAGAAGTAGTTACAATCGATGGTGGCTCCATTTAAACCTGAGTTAGCTAACCCGAGGTTAAAACTTACCTGCAATTGGGCCTAAGTGTTTCTCATACAAACAATTTATTTAAACAATGTAAAAGAAATTATAAAAAAATTGCTACTTTCGGATTTTCCCATGGTATGTACCCAATTACCTATCAGTATGCCAAATTCGAACTTTCTAGGTCATCTGGAAGTGGGATATAAGTAGTTTTGATATGTAGGTCAGTCAGTATGAATAATTGCGATTATTGGATGTTATTATCTCAATAACCGTTTGAAGTATGAAAACGAAATTGGAGCAAATATTTATCTCGCAAATCTTAATATATTGGCCAAATTTAACATCTGTATGTGCCATAGTTTTAAAATTGTGAGGGGGACAAAACTGGCTCCAAATGGTTCGGGTATACATATACAGGGTCTGTCGTAATGAATGGATAACCCGTTACCTACAGTAGATCCGGATGTGAGGCTATAAGAAAATTGTGTCTTCTTGCCAGGGTTGTCAACCATAAGAAAATGGCGTAGACTTTTAAACTTTTTTATAAATTTCGCTTTTTTTTCATTTATTCCGTTGCCATTTCTTCAAAATTTGATATATTTGTATAATTTTATTAGTATTATACTCCTGAAGACGTGTATTATGTAATTTTAATACAATTTTAGGTGTTATTCACGTTGAACATTATCAAAATTATCATTTTAAGAAAAACATTCCCAATTTTTTTTCTTTATGTCAACTTTTGATCATCTCCTGTGAAAAAAAAAGTGCTTGTGCTTTCGATTGAACTTGTTGTTTTGGAAATGTTTTTGTGTAGTTTGTGTATCATGCCGCAACAATACACGCCGGCCAAATACGCGAACATGCATTACATTTACGGTGTATGTAATGGCAACCCCAATAGAGCTGCTAGTGTTTATCGTGAAAGATATCCAAATATGCGACATACTGATTACCGTGTGTTCATTAGAGTGCACAATGCATTTATGGAAGGACGATTTCCTTCCACTTTTTTCCACTTTTCTTTGTAATGAGGTCTTTGTTCGATTTTTAAAATCCGTTTTAATTTCGAATAAACTTGTCGCATGTAACTATTAGAGCACAACAATTTTCATTTTTACATTTTTATTACACTATTATCGTGGAGTAATGTTATTTTTTTCCCAAAAACAACCGGGTTTTCTTCTGAATATCCTATAAGTGGCCCGAAAGTGTTTGTGCAAAGTATCTTGATAGAATAAAATCATTATGACGAAGTTTTACAACCATTTATAACATAACTTGAAAAATAAAAATTCCGACCTTGATTAGTGTTCTCGCTCCTGTAACTGAATATTGCTTGTAAAGTACACATCGTTATACCTTTTTAGAATCTACACATACTAGATAATTTATTGAGATCATGGGCAGCTATAACGTTATACTTTTTTTTTCACAGGAGATCATCAAAAGTTGACATAAAGAAAAAAAATTGGAATTTTTTTTCTTAAAATGAGATTTTTGATAATGTTCAACGTGAATAACACCTGAAATTGTATTAAAATTACATAATACACGTCTTCAGGAGTATAATACTAAAAAAATTATACAAATATATCAAATTTTGAAGAAATGGCAACGGAATAAATTAAAAAAAAGCGAAATTTATAAAAAAGTTTAAAAGTCTACGCCATTTTCTTATGGTTGACAACCCTGGCAAGAAGACACAATTTTCTTATAGCCTCACATCCGGATCTACTGTAGGTAACGGGTTATCCATTCATTACGACAGACCCTGTATATACATGGCGCGCTGTCAGCCTGTATCTACTTGGCTTGACACGCTGCGGCGTGTCTAGATAAAATGTGCTTGTAACTGTGTATTGCAATAACGTACGTTTATTGACAGGGAAATATTATTAATTAAAATATTGTATTGTTAAAAACCACGAGCGAGCCTGTTGCTAAACTGTTCGAAAAAAGAAGCAAATTCAGAATATTGTATGTGCGTAGATGATTCTATTTTATATAAGGTGGGCGATTGTTTATTACAAGCCAATCTTTTGAAAAAAATCCTTTTAAAATCAAATGTAAACTTACAAATGTTTTGCCTCAGTTACACTTTAAAAAAAAGTTTTTAAAATCTTACTTGTAATCTGATAGAAGCTTCGCTAAATTCATTACAGAAATCTAAGAAAGAGATTACGTCAAATTAAAAGTCAAAAGATGTAACTCTAACATAGCGTTTTATTTTATTATTTGTATCAATCTCGTTGAGACTTAGGTATGTCTACAAGTACAGGGACATCTTTTGCTTAATAATCTGTTAAAAATGAATTTTATTTATAAAAACGATCGCATAAACCACCTGCTTTTGGTTGCTTGAATAAAAAAAATATGTCAATAAATCAACCCAAATGGTCCCGATAAATCTTCAATAAAAAAAAAATGTCCTAAAATATACTGAAAAGAATACTCCAAAAACACCTAAATAAGCTCTAAAAATACGAATTTTTCCAACAGTTCACAACGAATTTAATATATTCGTATAAATGGATCCCAGTTCACTACAATCAGACAAATTTACCTACGCATTTTTTGTTTGCAATGTTTTCACAATTTACATTTTAACTAGCAATATTGACTAAACTGTTTCGTCTTTTTTTATTTTCGTGCAAACGGAAATTAAAATATTCTGCTATTGATTTTCCGTAATGTACTTTGAAATGACTTTGAATAATGTTTTATTATATTGTTGAGCTTAAAGTACGATAAACACAGGTTGTTTCCAAAAATAGCTTATAATGAAACATGATGTCAAAAATTAATTAATGTTTTTGACATCTTGAATAAAGGTAAAATTTATCGCTTTAAATTTTTTATAAACTTTTAAATATATATTTTTTATAATTTAATTATTATTTGCATTCTTACAATTTTACTAAAATGTAATGTCGAATTTCACAATGTGATTGCTGAGTGAATCGTGGTTCTCTAATCGTTCATAGGACACAAAACGTTGGATGGATTCTATTTTCCGAATAACATGACAAAAATAGTCAATGTGGCCTTAGCTACGTATATACCAAGTTGAAGATAATCAGGTTTTCTTTCCGTAGTTACTTAAATATTGAGTTGTTAGTGTTGTTTGCGGTCCAAGGAATTTCTAGGAATTTAGTCGGCGGGTTCGCGATGAGGGCCTTTACAGGACTATTCCCGTGTCCCGCCATTATACGACGGCTAGAAGGACAACTCCAGGTTTTAAGTCGGTGCGAGTCCGACATAAACCGTCTCCTTTCCCTGGAGGGGCAGATATGCGTTGGCATTTTCCTGGATTTACAAAAAAAAAAGGTTCAAGAGTATTACTGTTGGTTTTGAAAAATATAAATATCAGGTTTCCTTATAAAATTGTGTGATTTCTATAGAAAAATCCTATGAGAAGCACCGTTCAGCATTCTTTATTCATACACACTGAAACTGAACTAGGCATATTGTGACTCCTATCGGCTTTAATGATGTATCAGCAAACAGGTGCGGGTGCCAATATACCTTAAACCGATGTTCAGTGTGCATGAGTAACGAATGCTGAATGGTACCTACTTAGCTCATTAGATTTTAACCTTAACAATAAATTATATTGAGTCGAGCTTTTGTCAGTTTCCTTTAAGAGCATATTATAATTTGGCCTTAGAAAATATTTTCTCAATAGAATATTTGATTCAATTGAGGCAAGTAAAATCCGTAATTATTTAAAATAGTTCACTTTTCATCTTATATAAACTGCATGTTTGTTTCTTGGTACAAAACATTATTTGCTCTCTTCAAAATTAGTCACCTTAATTTAAGCAAACAGTGCTACGAGCACAGAACTTTTAACGATTGTTAATATCGTTATTTTGACATATGTTTCGTTAATTTGTATGAACAATAACGATGACAACTGTCAGAATAACGAAATTAACGATCGTTAAGAGTTACATGCTTCCACTACAGAGTTCATTATAAGCGAACCGCTCTCTTGACTGAAAGAAGGAAAAAGCTTACAAATAGTGTTCTAGTAAACTAATCTTTTTAAATCAAGATATTAGTTATTTTGGTTTAATATTATATCTGTACATGAGTCTTATCGGAAACAGTCTATTGTCTTATGCCCGGTTTACATTATTCCAGTCCAGCGATCCAGTCCAGAACTGGATTGCTTACTGGAAAAATGTAAACCGGCACTTTTTTTTTTTTTTTTATATTAATAGGGGGCAAACGAGCATGCGGGTCACCTGGTGGTAAATGATCACCGCCGCCCATGACTACCCGCAATACTGTGGGTGTTGGGGGTGTGTTGCCGACCTTTGTAGTGGGAATATACTCTCGACTTGAAGAGCCCCATGTTGTATGTAGCCGGGAATACCGCTGCAGGTAGTTCATTCCACATCTGCGTAGTGCGTGGCAGAAAATTCCGCCCGAAACGGACGGTGGTGGAGCGCCAGCTATCCAGGTGGTGGGGATGGAATTTCAATCTGTGGCGGGAGGTGCGGTGGTGGAATTGTGCAGCTGGTATGAGGTCGAATAATTCTTCAGAACACTCCCCATTGTATAGACGATACAGAACGCAAAGAGATGATATATCTCTTCGCAGGGCCAAAGAATCGAGGCGATCAGAAAGAGCTCGGTTGCCGGCGATTCGAGCCGCTCTACGTTGTATCTTGTCAAATGGAAGAAGTAAGCATTGAGGTGCTCCTGCCCAGAGGTGAGAACAGTACTCCATATGGGGCCGCACCTGTGCCTTGTATAGTTGAAGGTGGTGGGCCGGTTTGAAATACTGTCTCGCTCGGTTAAGAGCGCGTATAAACCTAGAAAAAAATCGAATTTCACCCGCGCGCCGCACCCGCCCCTCTCTCGTCCCGTCGTCCGGTGACTCCGATGCTACCGCGTGTTTAGAACGACCACGCACATTATACCTAAAATAATCAGATAAATACCGGCTAAGTGAGTGCCGGATCACCTAGCTGTTGTTTGAAACGCTAAAAATACTTTTTGCTTGTAGTAAATAATACGCAAAGGTAAGTAAGTGTATAATATATTTTTTTGTAATGTTGTTTTTAGAATGTGCTTTATTTACATTTTCTTATATTTTTTTGTTCAGAATTCGTTGACTGATTTGTACCTGTACAGTCAGCACCATATAGTTTGTAACATCCAATGTAGTCAAATACTTGAAAACAACCAGAGTCCTCTCTTTCAGCGAATCAGCCAATGTCATCACATTCATCAGAACATTCAGGTTGCTCTAATTTATCATAGCGTGCAGGAAGCCTTATAGAAAGTCGCATTTAATCCCGTATCAACCAAAGCGCCATCAGTAACGTAGCGCTCAGGGTATTCACAATCTTCGGTACAAAGTAAGAAAACAACTTTATGCTTCATGTAATAGAGGTTCACTTTGCTTGACAGGCAGCGTGTCTAGATGAAACTGTTATGACAGAAATCTTTATTTGATTAAAAAAATGTATTTATGAGATATAGAATAAGACGGGGTCTTAACTACTGGGCTCCCAGTTTTATAAAGAAGATATTTTGTTTGTAAAGGCATGCTTTAATACATACGTAATACCTACGTCTGATTTGAATGGTATCCATATGTGTTTAAATAAATATGTTACTAGGTTTTCATAAGTAAGAAAGAGTCAACAAAATTATCCACTGATCTAAGATACGAGAATTTAATTTTAAATTCTGTTTGACAGATTGAAGTCTTTTTTAAGTTTTAGTGAAAATGTAAAGCATGTAGCTTAGTTTATTTACTTCTAGCTAGCAGCGATGGTGTCAGGGCTGTGGCATCCGATAGACGATTCATGAGCATGGGTTTCATTTCAAGTTTAAGCAGTCTTTTTGAGAATTGAAATGACCTACTTTTTTTTCATTTCTGGTCCAAAAAATGACTTGCAATGATTTTATTATTAAAAATCATTTTTTTATGAAAACTGAAACATTTTATTTTCATCAAGCAATTTAAATTATCATCACCATTCAGAAAGATGATCGAATTGCATTTCAATTCAAAGATACCATTTTAAATCGTTTAAATAATAAACACATACTAAAATATCATAAATTGTCAAGAGGTAGTAAGAGTATCAGTAGTTGCAATAAATGAGGATCTGAAGGAACATGCAACGTACGTTTTTTTATGTATATAGTAAAAATATTTAAATTATTTTAGATTTTATCTGTTTCATGTAAATATTTGATTTCATTACTATATTAATTTTGACCCTCGTTGTCATAAATATTTACTGAAATTACTCAGTTGAAACTTAAACATTTATAAAGAAGTTGCCATGTTGTTTTCTAAGTTATTAAATTGAGTCAGACTCGCGGGTGAAACGTTCCATATCATTATCTATATTGGTTTAAATATTTGTTGCTCTATCGGCAACGAAAATATATTATGTGAAAATTTCAACTGTCTAGCTCTCACGGCCTATGAGATACAGACTGATGTGCAAACGCACAGACAGCGGAAAATTAGTATTTGTGTCCCGATTTTATTCTTTGGGTACGGGACCTTACAAACAACATTCTCAAATATTCCACAAATCGGTTCATCGATACCTCTGATAAACCTTTTGCATCTTTCTTTTTTAACGGAGAGCATTAAAAGTGCAACATGCAAACGCGGGACTGGTCTCTAGTTTATTTTTAAAATCAAAGTACTATTTTTATAGGCTAACATGAAATAAAATAAGTAGATAAATACTTATTGTAAAAATCAATATGTCACATGAACATTCTAGTTAAGGAGCCGGATGTTCATAAGTAAATAAAATAAGAACAAGTTAAAGTTTTAATTCTGTTTCATTATACGTGTATCAATATATGATTTATTAGTCCTTGCTGTTCCTACTTGTCCACGAATTTATATTTTATTTTGAATACCAATGTTAGGATACCTACCTGAAAAATAATTTTTAGTAGGATTCAATAACCCTAATAACAATTTTATGATCGAAAATTATGACTTATTTACGCGCGGCAAATATTTATTTTAAGGAAAGTTGTAGCATCTGGGTCTTGCTTAATTATACGTCAAGAAATGATAGGTATCTGATGTGTAAAATATGAAACTTCTTTGAAGAAGGTTCAAATTTCAAACAAAATAAAAAATATTTAAAAATTTAGGAATAAAAATGTGTCTAGCAAAAAGTTAGAATGTTAACTGAACTAACTATTCTATGTAACTTCTTAGATTTACGCGATTGTTATTACTTGAAATTAAACTGTAAGCGTCGCTTTACAAAACCTGCAGTCTGTGAGCATTCCATGGATAAGCCCAACCACTATCTAAGATTTGATACCGTTAAAATCCTAGCAAAAGAGAAACATTTTATCCCTAGGTTGGTAAGAGAAACTATTGAAATTATAAAACACCCTAACTTCAATAGAGAAGAGGGTTGGATGCTGTCACCAACGTGGGATCCAATACTTAGCAAAATAAAAAAGAACAACCAGCAGACAAATAAGCAGAAACACCAAGACACTGTCAGCGTCTATTGCGTGAACCCGAACAACTATGCGAGAAAATTACGAAACAGATGGCGGTGAATTCTAAAAATCGTTTTTTACTATACTCTATGGAGACATCAATCTCAGTCTACCATTGACCACGGCATTTGTAAAAAGGCCGAAACGTCGGAAAATCAAAATTAATTTAATAAAACGCGTAAAAACCCATTTTAACGGGTTTTTACGCGTTTAAACCATTTTAACGGGTTTTTACGCGTTTATTTTCACTATTCCAAGGCTCACTTGCTAAAAAAGTTTTAACATGAAATGCTAGTACATAAAATTGATTGTTCGGCGCCGACTGTGACTTTTACCTGAAAGCTTGGAACCGGAAAACAAAAGCTAGAAAGTTTTTGAAGTTTGAAAACATAGGTTCTTACACACTTGTGCGTTCCTGGTTTATTTTTTGACGATTAGAAGAAGAAAGCGTATTTTTATATTTCGCTGGGCGCTTCGATATCGATGGCGCTTTGGTTGATGCGTAATTGAATGCAACTTTCTATAAGACTTTCAGGACGCTTCGATAAATTAGTACAACGTGAATGTCCCGATTAAATGTGATAACACTTTTTGATAAGATGAAAATGATGACTGGGTGTTATCAACTATTTGGCTACAGTAGTCGTCACGAAGAATATGATGCTGACTGAACTGCACTTTTTGCTGGTGGTAAATAATTCGCAAAGGTAAGTATGTAATATAATAATTTATTTATAATAATGTTTTTTTTTACTAAGTATGTGCTTTATACAATGACCTTTTTTCAATTTTTTTTTCAGAGCACAGACAGAAAGAAATTGCAATATATATATTGTGATTTATGATCTATTCATTGTAACTTGTCTTAAAAGCCATTAAAATCTATTTAAATTAGCCATGAGATAAATTTTTAATTTCTAAAATACTCTTTTGCTGCGTTTTTTTGCTAGCCATATTTTAAAGTTTTTTTTCATAGTCAAACAAGAATTAGAAATTAAACCGAAGATTTTTTCGGCCCCGGAGCACAGAAACACAGTCCTCTTGTCTCAACGGAGCGATCACAACTAAACCATGAAACAAAACATGCCTTAGATCCCAGGACAGGTGCGACAGACGAAAGCGTTCTGCGCGAAATAAAAACGTAGTAAGCGCCGAATAAGTTTTAATGTAATAACTCGTAAAGTATACATTATTTTCTAAAATCGCTAGTAGGGTCGCAGGGTAATATAATTTGATAGTATGTAATAAAATATTGGCTCAATAGTATGCATAATATTGGAAATAAATGAATAATAGTTGAAAATTAGAGCTAACTTCGTGATTTTTTTTTATCGAGAAAATTTTATTTTTTTATGTTTTCACTCTGATCAGTCCCTTGGAAATATGCTTTAATATCTATGGTAATTTTTTCGGATAATTTGTGCTTTGTTTTCTGGGATAAAAATACAAATTACGACTTGAAATTTACCTGTATACCCCCTCTTAAGCACTCCAAGCTTTTTAGAAGCCAATTTGGCTTTGTCTTCCAAGTGACTATGAAACTGAACGTCGCTCGATATGCCGACACCGAGGATTTCGATCATAGGCTTTATACAAAGAGGAGTGTTCTGAAATGTAGGGGCTAATACGAATGGGGTTTTTTTAGTGGTGAACGCGCAAACTTGTGTTTTGAGGGGGTTAAATGTGACCAAGTTACCGCTACCCCACAAGGAGGCCAGGTCTAGAGAGGCCTCAACTTTTAACACAAGCTTGTTCCGGTTTTCGACAACCGACTCCTTGCTGAGATTGGCTTGGCCATGGTACAGTGCATCTCCGGTACTGTCATCCGCATAACAATGTACACCGCTGGTTTGCAGCATATCATTTATGTGCAAGATGAACAATGTAGGGGAGAGCACACAGCCTTGAGGAACACCGGCATTTACGGGCAGGGAGTCAGAGCATGCACCGTCGATTACAACCTTAATGCTCCGCCCAGTAAGAAAGCTGGTGATCCAGTTACACAATCTCTCGGGTAGTCCATATGATGGTAATTTGGCTAGAAGACATTTGTGCCAGACCCGATCAAAAGCCTTCGCTATGTCCAGACTAACTGCTAAGGCCTCACCTTTGCTCTCTACGGTCTCTGCCCAGCGATGGGTCGGATATAGTAAAAGATCACCAGTTGACCGTCCGTGACGGAAACCGTATTGGCGGTCGCTGATCAATTGGTGATCTTCGAGATATCGTAAGAGCTGAGTGTTAATCATACTCTCCATAACTTTGGAGAGTATAGAGGTGATTGCAATAGGCCGGTAGTTAGTTGGATCTGAGCGGTCGCCTTTTTTAGGGATCGGATGCACTAGTGCTGTCTTCCAGCAATTAGGGACTACGCCGGTGGAGTACAGGAGCCGAAAGAGCCGCGTCATGGGAGGAGCTAGCTCTTGAGCGCAGACCTTTAGTACAATTGCCGGGATGGTGTCAGGCCCGCTCGACTTATGGATATCCAGGGAAAGAAGAGCTCTACGTACGGTGCGTTGCAAGAACCGTATATCTGGCATAGAACTCTGACATCTCAGGATGTTCGGAGGTGTTTTTCCCTGGTCGTCCGAAGTCGAGTTGGATGCGAAAAGAAGGCCCAGAAGATCGGCTTTTTCTTTTGCAGTGTGGGCAAGCGAACCGTCATCCCTGCGCAATGGTGGAAAGGTCGACAGACAGAAGTTGCCTTGTACCGCTTTGGCTAATGACCAAAATGCACGAGACCCAGATGGGAAACGCACAAGTCTGTCGCCAATTATGCGGACGTACTCGGCTTTCGCCCTAGCAATGGCCCTTTTGCATGACCTGGAGGCAAGGTTGTACTTCTTTTTTAGCGATACGCTATTGGGATCTCCAGTTGTGTGAGCGCAAGCCCAAGCCCGGTAACATTGCTGCTTTTCAGCAGTGGCTGCCTGGCAGGATTTGTTAAACCAGGGCTGGGATCTGCCGCCGACGGGTATCACAGAACTAGGAATGTATAATTCAATACCCTGCAACACGACATCGGCAACCGATTGTGCACAATCGCTGGGATCCAATGAGAAGCAAACCTGTCTCCACGGGTAGGAAGCAAAGAAAGTACGCATTCCATCCCAATCTGCTGACTTGTAGTGCCAAACACGCCGACTTCCAGTAGATCTAGGACGGGAGGGGCAAGTGAGTGGCAGTTCTGTCCGTATCAGGCAGTGGTCCGACGACCCGAGAGGGGTATCGACCATCACCTGATAGTTATCGGGGTGTGAGGTCAGCAGAAGGTCCAGCAAAGAAGGTGTGTGGCCTTCAGCATCTGGGATTCGCGTGGGCGAAGTAATCAGTTGCTTAAAGTCATAAGCCAGGGCGAAGTCCCGAGCAGTTCTTCCCGCGTGGTCGGTTTTGTTAGAACCGAGCCAATCAGAGTGGTGGGCATTGAAGTCTCCCAACAAAATGACTTCGGCGGAAGGAAACTGCTCAAGAATGAGGTCTGTCGCTTGTTGGAGACGCTCAAAGAGTCGCTCCGTCTCATCGTCACCACTGTGTGACCTGTAGATACACGCATAGATGCGGGGGTGGTCTTCGCAGTCTACACGCAACCATAGAGTGGACAGGTCACGGGCTTCAAGATTCCCAAGGCGATGGTAACTAATATCCTCCCTAATGTGTACGCATACCCCGGCATGAGGCAAAAACCTATGCTCAAGCGTGTAGCCAGGGTAGGTGAGGTAGGATGATTCGGGTGGGGAGGATATTTGTGTCTCGGTTAAGAAGAGCATGGCCGGCTTTGCCGTCTCAAGGTGTTGATGGACGGCAGCTAGGTTGGAGTGGACCCCTCGAATGTTACAAAAATCCACTGATAACGTGGGAGGGGTCTTAGGCATGCTCTTGCTTCGTTTGCCCCGGGAAGTATGTCGCGGTATTGTGCCCACCCCAGAGTACGAAGGGCAGCCCGAGCTGGGGGGCTCGGGGAAGGATTCTCCTGCTCCAAGAGAGCAGGTACCTTCCTGGGGTACCAACTCTTTAAATGCCGCTGTCATACCTAGGGTGGGAAGGGGGAATGGGCACCGGAAACAGCACTCACCAGACGAAACGCAGGAACAATGTTCCTACTTCACGTTGGTCTTCTGTGCGTAAGTGGTACTTGCCGGTCGAGTCAGCCCAATTTACGCTATAGTCTATGTGACTACAGCTAAACTCTACCACTTTTACAGTCCATTTGGCACTACCCAGGGGTCACGTGTAGGGTAACTAGAGTCAGGAACCCCAAAAAAAGGGGTTCGCCTACGGACGCGGACAGTATTAACCCCCTATGAACTGAATCCAGTAAGTATTCCAGTCCAGTAACTGGATACGCGGTCTACTTTTCAGTCTAGTGCGATCAATCCAGTGCAACTGGAATAATGTAGACGGCCAATCCAGTGCCTGAAACAAGCTGATCTCTTCTTGAAATCATTGTCACTGTAGTGTTCACACTTCAACGGCTTCTAAATAACTGGAATAATGTAGACGATCCAGATCCAGTCCAGCATTGGACTGGAATCTCGCTAGATCATTGGACTGGAATAATGTAAACCGGGCATTAATTTGAGATGAACAGAGTTCAGGACGAGACATCCGTTACTTTAGATTTACGAATCGATTAAATTTTTATAATAAACTAGTGGCCGCCCGCGACTCCGTTCGCGTGGAAGTCGGTTTCCCGTGGGAATGCGAAGTTTTCCCGCGGTAAAAAGTACCCTATGTCCTTTCCCAAGTTCAGTTCTTTCTCATACCAAATTTCATCAAAATCGGTTCAGTAGTTTAGGCGTGAAAGCGTAACAGACAGACAGACACACAGAGTTACTTTCGCATTTATAATATACTAGTGGCCGCCCGCGACTCCGTTCGCGTGGAAGTCGGTTTCCCGTGGGAATAAGAAGTTTCCCGCGGTAAAAAGTACCATATGTCCTTTCCCAAGTTCAGTTCTTTCTTCATACCAAATTTCAACAAAATCGGTTCTGTGGTTTAGGCGTGAAAGCGTAACAGACAGACAGACAGACAGAGTTACTTTCGCATTTATAATATTAGTAGGGATGGTCATTAGAACGAAGAGAATCATAATCTATATTCAAGATTTTATAACTTTCAATAAATCGCCAGTATTTTTTTCTTTGAATCTATTTTATATTTACGTAATTAAATATTTCTTCGAAATTCAAAGCAATATGATATCTTAACTAGAGACAATTTACTGCATGGTGCATACACATATATGCGAATATTTGCTTGGATTAAAGAATTCTTTTTTACCGTGTAAGCTCTTTACTCATCGCAAATCTTGTTATAGCATATCTTCTCTGAATCTTAATTGTACAGTTCCTAGTAATGGATGAATATAAAACTTCCACAATTAACTCTGTTAAAGAATTTATGATGTGTTTGTTACTCCCAACAAACGTTGGCTTGCTTTGCCTACGATTTTGTTCTGAATAGTTCTGCAGCTTTAACCTAAAGTTAAGTACGAATTAGGAGTTGATGAAACAAATTACAATCCGTTCCTGGCAAGGTGTTCTAATAAAGATCTAGTCAATCTTATTGTAAAATTATAGAAATATACGTTTTAGTTATTATTTCCAAGTTAGTTTTGAGATGTTATTTTATACCTAAGTTATTTTATACTTTATACTTAATTATGTGGGTAGATATTTCCATACGTCTAAGTTCGTTCGTTCAATACAAAATTTACAATATCAAAGTTATTGTTTAGTTTAATAAATGTTATTTGAATACTTTACCAAAAAACTAAGAGAGTTAAACTTAGTCTTTACTTTGAATTCTAAAACATGGTATTAGCATAACAAACAATCAGTAGGTACGCTCCTAAAATAAAATAAACAATCCGTTAACCACCAAAAATACGAGGTGAGTGCGCTCGGGATGCTTTTGTGTACAAGGTGTCCGACAACTAAAACAGCGAAAAAACATATTATGTAGATTTTTGGAAAAAACATAGGAGGTTGTTCTTTCTTCATTCAAAATGCTTCTTCAAGGAAATACTAAGTAGGTATACTTATAAAATAAATGTGTGATAGTTTTATGTTATTATTTTTGCATTATGGTTTGCGCGTTTTTGGTCAGTGTATTTATATATATTTTTTGTCTTAATATATTTAAACAAAATTACAGATAGACTTATAATAGACGTTAGTTGATTATTATTAGTCTCAACGCCATCTATCAACTTTTATTCAAACTAAGTTAGCCTTACGCAAGCCATAGTCGCCGTGAGTCAGCAAAGTAAGGTCATCGTCGTTGGCAGGTGTTAGTTATTTAAGTATTTTCAATTGTTGGCAGATGTCACTTTTGATCATTCACAAAATATATAATATTATTATTTGCAATAAAAAGAATGCGTCAATGCATCTTCTAACGTTCAGAAAGGTGTCCTTAACCTTTTTATGTGGTATATTTCTTTTTTTTATATTACCTTTTTATTATACCATCCCCTTATTGAAAATTACTTTGATTGCACTTTAAAGAACCCCAAAAATATCTTTCAATACTCAAAATGTTCATGCAGTTCACTTGTAATTATTCTTAGTAAGTACCCATTAGTTTTCATTTCAGATAGGTATACTATCAATATTGTTACAATTTTGCTCTTTAAAATTTTAAAGATATATGGATTTGTGTTTTTACTAGGCCTAGGCTAACTACATAGTATTCTACTAAGGTGGTCTTATTAGACAAAAAAAAGTCACCACCTTAGTTATTTAAACGACTGTTACCGAAGGATATAAAGAGTATACCTAATTATCTAAGTAATGTCTATCAAGCGAACCAATATTTACTTAAATATCCTCTTAGGTTGCTGTTTGTAAAAACGAACGCAAGTTTTCGCTAATATTTACAAATAGCAAACCAAAGCTTCTGCAAACTTTAAATGGAAATCTATACGAAACTAAATGTTTAAAATATACGGGGTGTTAAAAGACTATTACCGAAAATGGAAACTGGAAATTGCTAGAGAGGATCTCGTTACGTTAAGAACAATACAATTCTTTTCAATTGCTTGCGAGCAAGCAAATATCAGTATTATTTATAATAAAATAGTGTTCTTATATCTGCTAGGTAAATAAATCACTGTCCCCCCTTTGCGCCTTTAGCTGATGTGAGAGCGCTATCCTAAAGCAGCAACATTAGTTTTCAATAATTTATATACTTTTTTATCGTGTGTTTATTCTTGGTAGTTACTATTTGGGCTCAAGAAAAAACATGGTCCCATTTTAGGCTACGGAAATGGTCTGTTTACACCCTGTATAACTGGCGCCACAAAACATGGAACCTGAGTATAGACACTCCTTGTCCACACAAAAAATAGATATCCATCTTGCATTTGCATTTTTAATCGCTTCCGATTTTCAATTAAAGTGATTAATATATTCAAGTAATGCTAAATTAAATTTAAATAATGATGTGATTCATCAAATTCAATCAGCAGGTTTTCGTTAAATACAATATTAATTCATCAAGTAGGCAGAGATTTTAGTCATAATGTCAAACAATGAATAAAAAAACAATAAAAATACATGTGACTAATTAAATATGTGGGACCTAAGCTGTTATCAGATTAACAGCTGCAACTTATAGGTCTATCTATAGACAAAAATAAATACATTTTATGATCAGGAAGTAATGTCAAAATAGTAGGAGATCCACTACTAAAAAAGTGAGTTATCCGTTGAGCAAGTGCTATATTCTGCCTTTTACTTTCAATCTCAGTAGGGGTAGATCAATTTTTATAATTGCACTAGCGTTTACTCGCGCGGCTTCGCACGGGTTAAATTCGGAGTAAAATTCCTTCCTCTTTACTATGTAATTATACATAGGTATAAACCTTGAATCATTCTATCAAAGTACCAAAAAAAAAATTTTAAAGATTTAATCATACATAGGGACAGCGAAAGCCACTTTGTTTTATAATATGTTGTAGTTATGATTTAGATTTGTTTCCTACACCATATGTTTTTATTATGCATACACACATCAACACTGTCTAGGGATATTTTGAATTGACCTCATTTACTCAAAATTTATGAAAAATAACATACTTTTCGTTCAAGGTTCGTTCTTCCACCGACACGAATTCCTGCTCAAACCATAATTGTCCCGACGTGGTATGGATGGACTTCCTGGGGGTGTTGCAGACAGCTCTCACGACCAGGAACTCGGGAAACACGGACTCTACGTGTTTCGGAATGGAAACAGAACCTCGACTAAACAGTAAACAGCACTACAGACCACTTTATCTTCCGACAGCAAATGTTCACGAGCCCACTCTTTTTTTTTTTTTGATAATCCAGGAAAATGCCTACGCATACCCGTCTCCTCCAGGGAAAGGAGACGGGTTATGTCGGACTCGCACCGACTAAAAACCTGGAGTTGTCCTTCAGGCCGTCGTATAATGGCGGGGCCGCGGGAATTACCTGTTGAGGCCCTCGCCGCGAACCCCACCGACGACTGGCCACCGAGGCAGCCCCCTCAAGTTTGGAGGCGCGCTGGGACAAACCGCGGCGCGCCTACCCCCTCACGTTCCCTTGATTGGCTACCGACCTAGCCCTGTGTCGGCAGCTTGGGAACCTCCCCAGGGTCTTCGGCCGTCTGCCGACCTGGGGCCTCACCGGCTGGAGTCGCCGACGCGCCACTGCGGGGACAGTGGCGCGCCGCCGAATCTGCCCTGGGCCGAGGAGAGGGGTTTCCCCACCACCCCTTCCTCAACCCACCTCCAATCCAAATCGCGGAGGATCGGATGCCGCGGCCGCCACGCCGCGCCACCCGACCCACCATGATTACCCCCCTGGGCGCTCGACAGAACGAGGGCCAAAGGCCCTGCTGAAGCCTCCCCTCCTGGGGTGCAACTGACCGAGTGCCCGGCCAGAGCCTCCCCTCCGGGCGCATCAGCACGCTGGGCTTACGCCCAGCTGGAGCAGCCCCCCTCTCGTGGGCCGGTCTACCTCACGACCGGCCCCTTGTGGGACCACTTAGCTTCCCCCAGTAGCTGGCTTGCTACGGGGTACTAAGCCCCCCCGCCGCGGCAAGGCGCGATCCCTTGGGGGGGTTCACGAGCCCACTCTAGCCGTTGTCCACGGTTTCCTCGACGTAGTGCTGGAGTAGGTACGAAGCGGAATGCGAGCATGAAGATTAGCTTCATGCAGCCTTCTCCTCGCAGTTTGATCACTCAAAAGCAACTGGTGTTCTGACTGGAGCCTCTGCAGGAACCCACAGCATGGCCGTAACATTTGGTCATCTTCTCGCGGTAACTTGCAAAAATAGGTCTTGTCTCTGAGTGGTTATGCGTTTCCCGCTTGGGTGTCTTTCAGCCACTTCACCAGTAGCATGGTAACGTGACCATAACCTTGATATCACGTTTTGTTTTGTACCAATCTCCTCAGCAATACTCTGTTGAGTAGCCCCAGCTTGGAGCATGCATTTCCTCCCTCGTTAAACGGCGCCGCTGCATGATGCACACAATAACATTAATTCGAAATTAACTTTTTATAGAACTTAAATTTTACACAAAAAAATTGTCAAACTGCGCTACCATTGTGCCGCGTTAATCTTTTGTTTTTAAAATCTTTTTTTCAAATTTAAATTTAGAATCGTTAAATAAGGTTTCTTAAATAAAGAAAATTCTTCTAAAGAAATAAATTTTCTAAAGAAATTTCTTCTAAAGAATTAAAAACTGGTCAGTATTTTTTGTTAAACAACTTTATACAAAATATCCCTAGACAGTGTTGATGTGTGTACATTTTTTATTATACAAAACCTACTGTTAAAAAATAAAAACAAAGAAAAACTTTCCCATCTGACTATACGCATGAAAATGGCAAGTGTTAACAAGAAATACATTATCACTTACTTGATAATTTAATGTATTATGTTAGTAACACCCATGCTTCTGTATAATATGGAAATAATTATATTTTATTAACACCTCCTTTACGTCAACTTTTCGCTATAACTACACTGCCGTTTATGTAAAATATTTTCAATATTTTAAAGTAATGTGCCAACCAAACGCATGTGAACATATTAACAAAAGAAATCTGTTTGGTCACCAGTATTTAAAATCATTACTATTAAATCTACGCGTCCTAAAGATACCAACCATAACTAAATTTTTGTTATGGTTGGTATAAGTATGCCTGTTTTATAATTATTATTATGTAATATATTTTGCAGGCATTATTATTAGTATGCATTTTTGTAGGAGCAAAAAAATTAACGCTAAGCACCCGTACCTGAAACGGGACTTTACAGAAATTAATGTTTTTCAGGTTAGTGGCGCAGAAAAACAAAAGTTATAAATATTCGACAAATCACGGGGAATACACTTCTAAAAGTAGGTGTAATTATGTACAAAAAATATTAGAAATAGGTTTGTGTTTGACGTATTCAGATGCTGGGAATATCATAAGACATATTTTTGCTTTTATCACCCGCCCTCCAACTTATAAATTGGGTCAAAACATCATAAAAATAAAAAAAAATGATTATAAATTTGGAACCTAATGTCTCAATGTGTTTTAAAAATCTGATTATTTTATAGTGGCCTCATTAGTAAGAAGATATCAGTCGTGAGGTAATAATTAAGTCGATGCCCTTTACATTAGAAATTTGCTCGTTGTCAGGTGTCACAAGCCATGTTAGTATTTTTTCAAGCTCGGTTCTTGTTTGCTGAAGGTATGTCTGTCAGTGTAAATCGGAAATTGTTACTTTTCACACCTACAACGATATTTGCCCAAATGTTTTGCACGTCTTTGAAACCCTGAGTGGCTGGGAGGTCAAGTTTGGGTTTAATATGTAATTATTGTAACTCGTGTTTGTTTGTGACTCTTTTTATACAGGGTGGGAAAAATATACATTTCTAAGTAACAACTTTAAGACACACTGAGTAAAAACCGAAAATTTTGCCAATTAAGTATATACGTACTTTGGTTATGTGCGCGTTGTAATAGGTTACTGTATGTTTATTTACGGTTTTTTTTTGTTTTAGCTTTAGAATTAAATAAAGTCATATAAATCAAATGGTTTTCATCCTATGCTTATTTTTATACAAGATTATATCTCTTCGTCCTGTGTTTTCATTCGCAGTTGAATAAATTTTTCAGTAGAATTTAAAGGATAGAAAGGGGTAATGGGAGTGAGCAATTGTGGTCACTATCTTTTTTAAAACGAAAATCTACCTGTTGTTTTATGTAAGATCTATTGGATTGAGTAGTAAACACCAAAATTTTAACATTTATAATATTTTAATAATTATTTTTCTAAGTTCTGCATACATATTTATTGACTTTAACCAATTTAGACAGTAATAAGTTTGTTTGTTTTTTTGTCATTTATAGGGCTCCATAAAATTTAAATGATACGTCGGTATCTAGCTGGTAAAACGATTTTCTTCTGTAACTAAACACAAACTTCAATTTCACTTTTCATGTTTAAAAAAGTAACTAATTGTTTCATGGTTCGTTCGAAATTTATTGGCTACAAACAAGCTAACAGATTTTACCCCTCCATAGTATTATTGTCGAAGTGTTAATAAAACACGTGAGACAAACACGTGACTTAAAAATAGCTATTTTACCAGTCTATATATCAGAAACAGGTATTATCTAAACTAAATTGTACCATAATGTATAATTTCTTGCACAAATTATTTTAAAAATTTAATTTTTAAAAAATTTAGAATTTAATATTTTTAAGAAAAGGTACTAAAATAAATATTAATATTTTTGCACACCGCTTAACGATTATGCGTAAGAGATGGCCGTAGCCCCCCAAGTCAAGCGGCAGTAGAAATTTGCGATAGCTAATGAATAGAATTTAAATGTATGAAACTGTCAAATTGCAAGCATGTAAAAAATGACGGTTTCATATATCATAATTCTATTCACTCGCTATCGTAAGTCTCTACTGCCACTTGACTTGGGAGGCTGGTGAGACAGATAACGCAGTTATAAAATTGACACAATTTTATACAAATTTGAACCGATTAATTGCCGCAAAAAGGTGTAACTTACACGTTTTATAACTTCGAGTAGGCATTGTATAGGCACCTATCGCAACTTTCTTAGATATTATTGCTAAGTAACTATAAACAGGATAATTGCTTCAATCATAGTAAATACTATTTGGTAGTGCGTTTTCGTAAGTAAGTGTAGGCATACTGCACAGGTATCACAGCCTCCTTACTTTTTCTAATTGACTCGCATCTCGGTGTATGATGACCTATTCTCACGATATTTACAATGATTGCTTGTATTTAAGATAATTATCGGAAATCAGTTCAGATATTTTAGAATGCTATAATTAGAAAAACGATTAGATTAAAAGAGATACCTGAGATAGTTGCACTGAGTGGTCTGCACAATGCTCGTAAAAGGTATCAAGAAGCCTTAGGTACAGAGGTTTATTGAAAAAAGGTTATGATATAAATTCATAAATAGACTTTGAACTCAAAGTTTTATATTTACCTGGTTTACACTTTATTATATACTTACTTATTAATGAAAATAAAAACTAAATAGTGAATTCTTGAATAACTAAACATTTGCTTTTTATTTTATGACACCATATTTTGAAGACTATCAATGAACATTAATTGAAAACATTTTAAAATAGATTAAATTATAAATGCAGTTGCTTGCACTCAATGAAATAAATTGTGAGAAAATATGTCTACTACAAATGAAATGGAGACAAAAAAGTAATTACTACCCATTGTTCTGTATCTGCCTATTTAAAGACTTAGTAGGTCAAAGTCATTGGGAGAAAGAAAACAGCAACGTGTAAAGAGAAATCATTTAATATAATATAAATTATAAATAAATCTACTTAACTAAAAACACACTCAAACATCTAATACTAGAAGGTCATACTGAGACAGCTTGTAATTTTACGTAAACTACTCCATGGCACAGACCTTCGGCTTTTGTTAATGAGTAGGTACATTCAGTAAAATTCTATTTATTTTCCTTGTAAAACCAAGGAATAACTACTATCTACAATGATCCAAACGCACATGTGAACATTTGAATAACAATCAGTCGGTAACTGTAATTAATAACTTACAAAATACTGCTAAATTTTAAACGGTTAATTTTATACGTAAAGGGTGCCAATTCTGAAGCCATTGGATTTCGGCTTCGTGAAAAGGTTGGTCGCAGTCTTGAAGATGCTGAGTAGAGGTCTGAAGGTCGTAGGTTCAGACCTGTAGTAGGTGCTGGGTTGTTCGTATTGGTATTGATATTGATTGTCGTATTGCTTGTAGAACTGGTTGTTGTACTGGTAGTTGTACTGATTGTCAACAGAGCTGTCCGGGATGACGTTCGAGATGTAGCTGTTTGAGTTGTCCACGTTCTGATAGCTCGAAGTAGACGTGAAGCTTGCAGCTGTAACAATAGAAACATAAACATTAGGTATCATGTAAACGTCATTATACTCGTTCCTACTCGCACATACGTTAATCTTTGACTTATGTACAAATGAAATACGTAAGTAGCGTAAAGACATATTTTACAAAATTACACTTTGTATTGTTAAACAAGATAAAATTTGACCTTGAAGCGGTTAAGTGAAACAAATATATTTAATTATAAAGTTAATAGTAAAGTACTCACAGCATAGACCGGAGTATTTCCTAGATTGAGACAAGCCAAAGTTGCTGCAGGATGGCGTGCCTTTCTCGTAAGGGTTTGATCCGATGACATTTCCACCGGGACCGTAGTTGCATACGTACAACTTGGTGTAGCCTCTTTGAGGATCGTAGTAGTAGGTGTACCCGCAACCAACATGAGAAGTCTCTCCCCAAACCAACTGTTGATAAAAAATAATTATTGTAAGTAAATATTTAAAGGTACTGAACTTGACACAGAATTCAATTATATTAGGATTAAATAATTGGAAACAGAAGAAGTTCAATTACCTGAGAATAATGTCCAGTGCCATGTCCGCCAGTAATAGGCTTGAAGCCGTAGATCCTGACCTCGTCGAACCAGGCGTTGATTTGCTTCTGGAAGTCTGGTTCAGAGTCGGCCGCGCTGCTCGGTGGACGAGTAGTCCAGGTAGCGGCTAGGTTCTGACCCACGGGGAACCTCCCCACGTCACGTTGCGCAGCGCGGTCATGCGCGGGAGAGCACTGGTCGGCCCAACGCTGCGCCGTCGCTGCTAACTCCTCATCCCACACCTAAAAACAACCAAAACGTTACATTAAAATAAATCAAACCTCAACTCTGACCTCTCGAAATAATCCGTTAATTTTGAGCGACCATAAAGGAACATATTGATCACGTGTACAGTTACCTCGTAAAATATCGAAATTAAGTCTGACCACATAAATTTTAGCCCTTTTGATGCAGTATGCAAATGCAAAAAATTTGAACTTTGAACTGGGGTTAAGAAACTTGTTATATCAAAGTGAACTATTAAATGGAATTACAGATCGTAAATATTGGTTTAAGTGATTTTGAATAATCAGCGTTTTCATAGGTTTTAAATTTTAGGAGAAATTGTTTACCATTTCCATCATATTAGCTGCTGGCGGCTGGCTCGAGACTTGTCCTAGAGCCACAGATTGTCTCAGGCGATTGTGCGCATCAACAATAGCTTGTTTTTCATACGCAGACAATCCCCCAGATCCTGTAACAGAACAACGAAAAAAACATAAGACAAATCCAACAAACGATCGATCGTATGATCGCGAATGTTAATCTTGATATTTAAATTCAAATGGTTTCTATTTTTGATATTGTATCATGATGCAAAATTAAGTGTCAAGGAGAAATAAAATACTATGAATTCATTTTGGCGAGTTTCTGATTTATTAGACCGGTGTGCGCGACACAGGTGTCTTGATCAATAAAATTTTATGACATCTACCTAGACCAGTATGTAAATATAGGAACATCATTTTATCATAACCCGTTCACGAAATGTAGACTGGGTGGCGACAGTGACCACTAAGTAAAAGTGATTCAATTATTCTCAAAACCTTATAGATATAAAATTTCACGACAAAACAATGACAGATCACCATGATTTGCGAACAAAACGTTAATTGATGATGTTAGGTGGGCTTAAATAAACCATGCGACATAAAACGATTTGTATGACATAATACCTTATTTAACGATTCATTTTGAGCCGGATAATAAATTATGTAGACTCGATATAATCTTGATTCGGAGTAAATTTTTTATTTACGTCTTTTGCTAGTTGATTCAGAAAATTTTGGAAAATTATTTGATCCTGAGATTAGTCATGATTTTAAATAAATTTAAACAGTTTTTGAGCAAAATTCAACATTAGTTTTTTTAGTTTGCGTTCTTTTTGAAAAATAAATATGAAAAAATATAATTTTATGTATGTATAATTTTAATGCAATTAAAACTTTATATGACGTAATATTTATTAAAAAAGGGGATTTTTGGGTGAAAAGATTGTGTGATAATTTATATAAGTATATATTTTTTATTTCGTTCTATATAAGTAAATTGATGTAAAACTTACTCAGCGTCTGTTTGCCGTATCCGCAGCCTTCAGTCGTAGCGAGGAACCCTCCCAAAACAAACAACACTAGGGTGATCATTTTGGTCCTTGGTTACACAACACTTTCAACTGAAAAATTGCACGATTTGACTTAATAAAGCAGAGATTCGTAACTACGTTGATTCACTATTTACGAAACGTCTGACTTTGAGTTTATTAGCTAGAGAACCGTTGCACTGCGTGCGGTGCGCTCTCCACTCTATAGCAATCTGTGATGCGCGAGAGTTCGCCCACGCTTATGTACCCGCGCCGACGTTACTATGGAGACGCTCCGACGCCGGCGCACCGACCAAACGTCTGCTCATCTCACTAACTCCCCAAATCCAAAACTTTTACTTCAAACTACACTCAAATATATCAACCACACTATAAAATTCAAGAAAAATTGAACCAGTCGTGCAGTGCGTACAGATACGAAATAAAGAAAGGTTGAATGCGAATTCACCTGGTATTTTTTATCTGAAGTGGTAATTTAAAACTCATTTACTGCGCCAGTTGGTAGTCAATGCTAGCAAGTTCTTGTGATGTGTCCTGGACGAAAGTAGAAGTATGCTGACAGATATTGGTTGAAACGGAAGTGATATTCAAAATGAAATTATAGTAGGCAAGTATAAAAATAAGGAAAAAGTACTATATAATCATGTAGTGGAAAGTTTTTTAATTTCAAGCCATAAATCGTTTAAGGGATAAGGTTGATATTTAAGTTCTTGGAGTTTTTATTTGTTTCGGAAGTAATAAAAATATTCTTGAAGACGGTAAATCTCTATTTTAGTCCAAACTTGCTTCAGGAGGCTTTTAATATAAATAAAAAAAAATATAAAGTGAGTTAACATTAATATTTTTAGATTTTTTTATTGAATAAAATATTTATTTTTTTCGTTTCGTTCACACAACTATGACCATTATTATTATTTTACGTTTAAAAAAGAAATACCTAAGCATATTTTATTATTTGTAAACATTGTGAATTTTGTTTATACCTCTAGATATTTAATAAAAATTGGTTAATATTAATTTTCCGGCTACTGATGCTCTAAAATAAAATAGCCTTAAATAAAGCTAAAAAACTCGATTAGTGTGAGTGGTACCCGTTACCAATAACTGGTTTACCACCTGAGAAGATTCATTTCAAACTGTGGTATATTGATTTACATACTAATCATCATACTTTTTAATTAATCGACGTTTTTCATCCATTTATTTTTAACTCTGGTGCCAAGCGGTTTTATTTTACAAATGGAAATTGACCTTCGAAAAATCTCATTATTATTTATATCTCATTTCCTTCTCTTCATGTATATGACAACTAATTTGTTAATTTATTTAATTAATTAGTGGGAAGTTTTAATTAAGTGTCTGAGCGTGTGAGATGTCATAGTAATACTTCTACATTCATTAATCGATGATTAAAAATGTTGTTGTCTGGTTTTTTATTTATCCAACAAGATAAAACTGCTAAATAGCAAGATAAAAAAAATTATACGAAATCGTTTAAAAGTAACATAATGACTACGTGATTAATTTGAACTCAACCTTTGGGATCTCAATTAAAACTCATAATTAGGTAATATTTTACAGCCAATTGCACCTTTTGTTTTTTTTATATTTTTATTTTTATAACATGGCATTAAATAGAAATGAAGGAAGTCGTACATAAAACAATTCTGGGTCTTACAAGTACAAGTAGGTGTATTGTATCTAGTCTTCGAAATGTTAATGCTGTTGGTTAGTCTTCAAGACCACGATCAACGACCTATTGAGAATATTTTTTACATTAGTTTAAGGTTTTGTCAATGAATGGATTTACTAGAAAAAACTCTAGAGTTTAATAAATTCTAAACATAACGGCTAAAAAGCAGGTTCTCGCATAAAATATCGAATTATTAATTCAAAACAACTAACTTCACGCTGATCTAGCCGTTAAATTGAAAAGCATGGCTCAAATCGAGCTTAATGACCTTAAATATGTCAAATATTATAAAATATATTTAATAAAAATAATACAGCATACTGATATCCACTTATTTTATCTTTTGATGAAGGGTCATAAAATTCTATTGATGCCATCTCGAAAGTTCAAGCCGGTTCTACTGACCTTATAGTAAATAGCCTTATTATTAAGTATCTGAGGGATGGTCACCATTCATACAGTTAAATAGTATACTGGTTTATTGTTAATTATTGCAGCTGTATATGAGTGGCCTAACACGTGTTGCAGTTATGTGTACATCCATACATAAAGAAAATCTTACAATTAGTCACGTTTTCAAGATTCAATGTTAGCTTATTCAATTAGTATTTAGTGCCAGAAGTTATGAAAAAGGACTGTATGGATTTTAAATGTTTGAAGGTAGATATTTATAAAACTCATCCCACTGTAAAAACCAATCTTATTGGTCCGTTACATCTTAAAATTGTGTTTTTAATATGCTAGTTTTACGAAAAAAGAACTAAACATTAATTTATTAAGGCCATAAAATCCTACAACTATACATGTTATTTTCATTTTTCTTCTAAAGTTTTCTTCTTAAGAAAATAACGGGCAAAATATAGTTTTATTTACTAACTAGTGGCCGCCCGCGACTCCGTTCACGAGGAGGTCGGTTTCCCGTGGGAATGAGAAGTTTTCCTGCGGTAAAAAGTACCATAAATCTAAAACGTAAAACGTGTTATTGTCAGTCAACCATGAAAAATATACAAATGCTGTCGCGGGATATTTTTTATATAATTTTAAGGAGAACATTTCCGTCATATAAGATTTCGGTTTAACTTTAACCATTAAGGCTGCACACGCGACAGAAGCTTAAAAATTGAGTAACTTTTCCCATTTTCCCAACATTTACCTTCACCGCTCCTATTGATTGTAGCGTGATGAAAAGTATAGGTACTATAACCAGCTCAAGAGTATGAAAAATAATTGTGACAAGTTTCGTTAAAATCCGTCGAGTAGTTTTTGTTTCTATAACGGTTATACAGAGAGACAAAAAATTTACCGATTCCATTTTTGGCATCAGTATCGATCCCTAATCACCCCCTGATAGTTATTTTAGAAATATATTTCATATAGAGTTAACCTCTCTACAGATTTATTATAAGTTAGTATAGATGAAGCATTAAATATTGTTAAATTGTTAAATTACATACCTACTACATTTTAAATATAAATAAGCAACGCTATTCATAAAATAACTTGGTTAAACAAAAAGACAGCTTTCATCAATCCAACGCTTTATTTTTCATGTAATGGTTTGATCAAAAGGTCCACTTTTTTCTCAATAAAAGATACTTATATATAGCCTTTTTGTCTCTGTGTCCGCCGATGAATAATTTCACCCGCCTGAGACATCGCAAAGCTGGTTTGGTCTTCAAGGTACTGGTCAGTAGGTACCTACTTGTTCTTGTATGCGCCAGACACAACGACGACGTTGCCTTTACATTCATACAATCTCACCGATCAAAAACATACATTACAATATCATACAAAAGAACATAATCATTCACTTTTCAAGATTCCAAGATTTAAGCAAGTATTCTACTTAATGTCGAAGTTACAGTATCTGATGCGATATCTTGATGCCAGATCTCAATGTCAGAAAAACAGGTGGACTGAGACAATATAAGGAAATACAAAATGAATGTAAAATGATTTTCTGCTTTCATATGTCAAGAGTTGCAGTTTGGATGTGGGAAGATTCTAAAAGACGATTCTGTAGATGTCTTAAGTTACTCTTATATGAGGTAAGGTAATATTTAATATGATTGTTTATTTTTTATGATAAGTTATGTCTTCTTATAAGTATAAAGAAGTCTTTTTTTAATTTTTAATTAATTCCCACGCTAAGCTAAAAACCCTATTAAGAATCATCAAGAGAATAAAAAACCTTAAAGTTATAGTCAAACTACATACAGTTTTGAGTCTCTTTGGCTTCTTCTTTTATTATACAATTCATTAATTCAGTTGGATTATATGGGTTTTATATTTAAATAGGTAGGAGTTTGTTAACACTGACTAGATTCGCTTGTATGGTAATATAATGTAACCTGATATTGGCGTGGTTATACTATAATCTCCTTAAGTTTATAATTCAAATTATAAAAATGAAATGTAAATATTTACAACTTTTATCTTAAATTCTTTTATGTGTCTTTCAAAATGGGCATCATCACTTCAAAAAAACTTTTCCTTAAAATTAAACTATAAATAATGGTGTGAATTGATTTGAACAGCTTCAAAAAAGGAAATATTTAAAAAAGGTAACTTATTAGAATACAGATCTAATTTTCCTCGATTAAATATAAACTCACGTTTTAAGAGTATACGTATAGGCATAAAGCTATATAGATAGATATATTATTATGTAGATATAATGTTTTTTTTTCAAATCTTATTCTGATTTTGGCGATGACTAACTTATTGAATACCATTTGTTGAATTATTCAAGAATTAGTGGGTCATTTCAGAGTATTATTTCTGGTAATAAATTGTGTAATACGTATTTAAATTGATAAAGAAAAAATCTTCGAAAATCATATTAGAATGGGATAAAAGCTTTTGAAGGTTATACATAGGTATAATACGATTTTTGGAATAACGTTACGTAAGAAAGGGAAAAGAAATATAATTTAAGTTAAAAGTCATACGATTTCATGGGTCGATGACTTTTCGGACACAAAAAACTCGGACACCTTGGCCAATGTATGGATTTTCAATTATAATTATATTTTACCAATACCTAATCTTAAAGGTTTATTGTTAATTATTGCAGCAGTATATGAGTGGCCTAACACGTGTTGCAGTTATGTGTACATCCATACATAAAGAAAATCTTACAATTAGTCACGTTTTTAAGCTTCAATGTTAGCTTGTTCAATTATTAAGTGCCAGAAGTTATGAAAAAGGACTGTATGGATTTTAAATGTTTGTTGGTAGATATTCATAAAACTCATCCCACTGTAAAAAACAATTTTATTGGTCCGTTACATCTTAAAATGGTGTTTTAAATATGCCAGTTTTACTAAAAAACACTAAGCATTAATTTGTTAAGGCCATGAAATCCTACATCCATACATGTATGTTATTTTCATTTTTCTTTTATAAAGTTTTTCTTAAGCAAATAACGGGCAAAATATAGTTTTATATACCAACTAGTGGCCGCGCGCGACTCCGTTCGCGTGGAAGTCGGTTTCCCGTGGAATGAGAAGTTTTCCCGCGGTAAAAAGTACCATAAAGCTAAAACGTAAAACGTGTTATTGTGAGTCAACCATAAAAAATAGACATATGCTGTCGTGGGATATTTTTATATAATTTTAAAGAGAACATTTCCGTCATACATGATTTCTGTGAAGCTTAAAAAATTGAGTAACTTCTCCCATTTTCCCCACATTTCCCTTCACTGCTCTGCTTCTATTGATTGTATCATGATAAATAGTATATTATAACTAGCTCAAGAGTATAAAAATTAATTGTACCAAGTTTCGTTAAAATCCGTCGAGTAGTTTTTATATCTATAACGGTTTACTGAAAGACAGACAAAAAATTTACCGATTCCATTTTTGGCATCAGTATCGATCCCTAATCACCCCCTGATAGTTATTTTGGTAATATATTACATGTAAAGAATTGACCTCTCTACAGATATATTATAAGTTAGTATAGATTAAGCATTAAATATACCCATAGTTAAATTACATACCTACTACATTTTAAATATAAATATTTTAAAAAATGTAGACAACTTGTATTGTCAAATTCTCTTTTCATCCATCCAACGCTTTGTTTTTCATGTAATGGTTTGTTCAAAAAGTCCTCTTATTTCTCAATAAAAGATATAGCCTTTTTGTCTCTGTGTCCGCCGATGAATAATTTCACCCGCCTGAGACATCGCAAAGCTGGTTTGGTCTTCAAGGTACTGGTCAGTAGGTACCTACTTGTTCTTGTATGCGCCAGACACAACGACGACGTTGCCTTTACATTCATACAATCTCACCGATCAAAAACATACATTACAATATCATACAAAAGAACATAATCATTCACTTTTCAAGATTCCAAGATTTAAGCAAGTATTCTACTTAATGTCGAAGTTACAGTATCTGATGCGATATCTTGATGCCAGATCTCAATGTCAGAAAAACAGGTGGACTGAGACAATATAAGGAAATACAAAATGAATGTAAAATGATTTTCTGCTTTCATATGTCAAGAGTTGCAGTTTGGATGTGGGAAGATTCTAAAAGACGATTCTGTAGACGTCTTAAGTTACTCTTATATGAGGTAAGGTAATATTTAATATGATTGTTTATTTTTTATGATAAGGTATGTCTTCTTATAAGTATAAAGAAGTCTTTTTTTAGTTTTTAATTAATTCCCACGCTTAGCTAAAAACCCTATTAAGAATCATCAAGAGAATTAAAAATCTTAAAGTTATAGTCAAACTACATACAGTTTTGAGGCTCTTTGGCTTCTTCTTTTATTATACAATTCATTAATTCAGTTGGATTATATGGGTTTTATATTTAAATAGGTAGGAGTTTGTTAACACTGACTAGATTCGCTTGTATGGTAATATAATGTAACCTGATATTGGCGTGGTTATACTATAATCTCCTTAAGTTTATAATTCAAATTATAAAAATGAAATGTAAATATTTACAACTTTTATCTTAAATTCTTTTATGTGTCTTTCAAAATGGGCATCACGGGACTTCAAAAAAACTTTTCCTTAAAATTAAACTATAAATAATGGTGTGAATTGATTTGAACAGCTTCAAAAAAGGAAATATTTAAAAAAGGTAACTTATTAGAATACAGATCTAATTTTCCTCGATTAAATATAAACTCACGTTTGAAGAGTATACGTATAGGCATAAAGCTATATAGATAGATATATTATTATGTAGATATAATGTTTTTTTTTTTTCAAATCTTATTCTGATTTTGGCGATGACTAACTTATTGAATACCATTTGTTGAATTATTCAAGAATTAGTGGGTCATTTCAGAGTATTATTTCTGGTAATAAATTGTGTAATACGTATTAAAATTGATAAAGAAAAAATCTTCGAAAATCATATTAGAATGGGATAAAAGCTTTTGAAGGTTATACATAGGTATAATACGATTTTTGGAATAACGTTACGTAAGAAAGGGAAAAGAAATATAATCTAAGTTAAAAGTCATACGATTTCATGGGTCGATGACTTTTCGGACACAAAAAACTCGGACACCTTGGCCAATGTATGGATTTTCAATTATAATTATATTTTACCAATAATCTTTAAATTTTGTCATTTTGCGCCCATCAAAGGGCAACTGGCTCACCTATCGTAATAATTAAAATAAGCTTTAAAGTCTTAAAACTAGTTCAAAAACATCTGCAGCATTAGAATGCCTATGAAGCATAAAGCGTGTTGATCTTTTATTACTTATAACAACTAACCAACCACATTAGATTTGAACGCAATCTTTTTAATTTCTTGGCCATGTGTAATGAAAGAAATATGATAAATTTATTCACATGTGTATAAACAGCCATATCTAATAATCTAAAGTAAGATATGTAATACGTACACATTAAATAGGGAAGATAAGTGTTGTCATGGCAATCACTTATGACGCAAAAAGGAAGAACGGGAATTCTGTTTTTATTTGATTGAACGGGAATCTTGTTATTTCAGGGATAAATGTTGAGGTTAATTTACCATTATGTAAATGCTGCTTGTTAATTGTTAAAACTATATAAAAATGATCGCTTACAGAGAAGTTGTATTTTTAAGCAATTTTAAAAATACAATTTTAGACAAAACAAAATATGACTTAGCTATTGCAAAAATAAAATAAATATTAATTTGTTAAAATCGCGTTACAAAACGCAGTAAAAAACGCAGACGTTAAATTATAAAATAGGTAGTGTATTGTAAAAATTCAAAGCCACAAAACTTATTATCTTAAACGTTCACTATGTGGGGTTAAATCAACACGTTATCAAAACAACTACCTAGTAAACTGCGAATGCATAATTATATCTTTGCTGTAATATTGTTATGGATAATTAAAAAAAATGATATGTGATATCTTATATCACCTGGCAATCGCGTGTTAAATCTGTTGTTAAACCTCTAGTTTCCATCTTAATTTTTTTTATCGACAAACTTTTAAAGGCAAAACCCATTTTACCCTCTATCCGCTTTGTACCTACCTCATGAATATTCTGATAATGAAATGTAAACTGTTTGAGCAAGTAAACCGCGGTATGATATGAACAAATAGAGACATAAAGCCTCATCGACATCCTGTTAAAATTAATTACAGATAATTGTACGTGTGACTTCTAACTGGTTACAAACGACGTAAATATAAAGAACCTGGCGGCTTAAGATTAACATCGAATCAGACTGAAAAATATGAGTATAATTCAATTAGTCTCAAATTGGAAAAATAAAATAAAGTTTTCAAATAACTTATAAATTATATTAATTACAACTTGTCCATCAAAAGTAGAGCTCTGAATCACTTTTTCCTCTTAACAATATTTTCCTTAAGAAATTCAACGAATCAATTTACTTTCGACTTTTACCGTTTATCGCAAACATAACCAGAGTACCTATGCCATCGCTGTATCGACTCAAGACATCTTTACAATGGTCACCTTTCACTTTTTGAGACTACTCATTGTGGTTTCATATGTCAACTGTATTGAATTCAAAGCAATGATTTGTATCTTTTTATGAAGTAGTTATGAGTAATGTAAATTCTCTAATGACGCATTACTATGAAAAAGAAAGTAAGTCGAGAGCTGTGAACGAAAAATATATCGATGTTGAATGAATCATCAAGTTTCAAAGATATTTTTTTACTATTTTCAGTTGCATGAATCTTACCTGCTAGAAATAGTTTTAAATATAGCAATATTTTGGGTTATAAATCAAAAATATTTAAAATTAATTTGATTTAGGGTTTTTATTATTTTGACTAGATAAAGAACTAATGGTTCTTAATAGTCGTTTTTGTGAAATATCTACGTTGCCGGTTACCTTTTATTCAACTATATAGTGGCTGCCCGCGACTCCGTTCGCGTGGAATTCGGTTTCCCGTGGGAATGAGAAGTTTTGCCGCGGTAAAAAGTTATCTATGTATTATTCTGACGTTTAACCTATATTACTGTAAAGTTTCATCCTAATCCATCCAGTCGTTTTTACGTAAAAGGGTAACAAACATCCATACTTACAATCTTTAACGTAGGAAGTTTCCCCGTGCACGCTTTTCTCCCCGTTGCACCTATCAACTCATCTCTTTTTTTTGTTCGTTACATGAATTTGTCTTAAACAATTGAACAATATTACATGATTTTATGTTTGGCAATAAACAACTTCCATACAAACTTTCATCCCCTATTTCAACCCCTTCTACCCTTTTTTTTGTCGCGCGCGGCCACTAGTATGCAGTAATAATAGTTTATAAGACGGTTATGTTGAGAAAATGTAGGAAAACAAATATTAGTACAATAGATATTTATTATTACTGACAATTATGAAATTGAATGATTCGGAAGTATGAAAATTAGAAACAGAGAAGTTAGGAAATGTGATTGTTAGAATGAAATATTTTAGGAAGAACATTTTCGGAGATCCAATAACCGGAGTTGAAAATTTAGACGAACTTTGGCGCACCCCTATTAAGTCACAACATACAAAAGCTTTTTAAATTTTAATAACTTAAAGTCAATTTATTCCGTATTCCTCAGATTTAACACTTAAGTCGTATGTAATCATAGTGCACATTAATATTTAACACAAAAGATGCCATCATCAGCTGTTTTTATTATGTCTGTCCAGGTAATAAAGTAAAAAGATAAAAATAATGTTATTCAAGAATAAATCAAAGTAAAACAAGTCAAAACAGCTGATAAACTATTGTGTACGATACTTCCTATTTGTCAAATGAGTCAGACAGAGTAACGTTCTCGAAAAAAAAAAACAAAAATCAAAAACTAATACGGTCAGCGACCTAGGGGTTAGACATGGAGCTTAGCTTTTTTTTAATATTTAAGTTAACCTTTTAATGTTCTATTTATAGCCTGTTTCTCAGCTGTTAGCTTATTTATTACATGGCTTTAATTTGTTAAAAAAAGTTATACAGCCTTGGGACTTTCATAGCGCAGCAAAGTAACTTATTTATGTCCTATTACAATTAATCTTTGTATGTGATGTGCAGGGTTTCACTTCCTTTATTTTTATTGGTAGAACCAAAATTAAATAGAAAGTGTATTTTTAATTATTATTATTAATACCTACTTAAAAGGATTTTTTATAAGTTTTTACAAAAAAATAATCTTTTGCAAAATATGTCTACAACTTAAATATTCTTGCGGGGTATAAACATCACAGAGTCGTGATTTTGGTCTTTAAGAATTTCGCAAAAAAAAGATTTGGGACATACTTTTTGATAGTAAGAAGTTTTTAGTGATAGCATATAAAGTCCATACCATCTCTTAATGATTCTTACAAAATGTATTTGACAAAGTACCTTAAATTTGCTTGTTATTAGATAGACCGTAAATAAAATAATATAAATTTTAATTCATACGTCGATTTAACTTATTCGTATTAATATTCAAATTAAGTCACACTACACCAAAAATAACTCTGAAATAGTCTGTTACTAAGCAAAACTCCATAATAAAGTTCCTATTCTGTTTTTAAACTTAACTGGTTAACTTTAAGGTATCGCTTGTATATGGAATGTATCTCAGCAGGAGATCTAATAAATCTATTGAGTTAGTACTTACTCAGTATTTGCTCTTTTTTCCCAAGTATTTCTACAAGGTAAGATAATGAAATGTTTAACAATATATAACCATAATATTCATTTGCACTGTTAACTGGTTAAACGATCGTTAAAAACTAAATTTACTTTTATGATGTAATATTACCTACACACAATGTCAACCACTTGATCTTCGATGAGTTAAAAATAAATTTAATTATTATATTTACATAATATTGATATTTATAATTTTGTAATTTCACAATATTTTATAATTGTGAATTATTCAATTTTTATATATTTTTAAGCCATTCCTAATATTTTGAGAAATAGAGCCCATAATGAATTAAAATATGTGCAAAGGCTTTTGGAATAAAGAAATTTTAAACATATTGAGAGATCATGTCGCTGAGCCAGCGTGATAAATACATGGGGATCCAAACCTTCCTATATGCTTAATAAAACCTTAAAACATAACTTTACAAATAGTAACTCCACCAAAATCTTTCACAACAACTTTTAAATACACAAACGTTCATTAAACACGTTAAATACAAATTATCTTTTCAATTATTAAGACAAATAGAAGTTTATTTTGAAATCGAAGTTTTGTTATTCAATTTTCTCAAAAGTTTTTAGGAATATAAAGTTTCTGGCTTTATATTTTTGGACAAAAGGCTCGATCAAAAAATTCCTTAAAATATTGATATTGTGATATTGATATTTTCATTTAAAAATAGACGCTTCTAATAGTCTCTGTTCAAGTCATAACCTCGCTTTTGGTTAAAACTAACTTAACAATAACTCTGTATCTATATTTTTTTGTCTAATACGCAATAACACACAAATATTATTAAATTTATGTTAATTAATGTTGTCTTCGCAGACGCCGCCATTGTTTTGATAAAAAATTATTGATTTCCGACAAAATATACAAAGTTGTGCCGCTAATTATTATAATCATCATAAATTCAATCAAGTTTTTTGGTTTCCCGTGTGACCAAAAAACATATAGTTATGTGTCTAGAATATTGTTTAATGTGGGTATGCACAAGATTTGTAAATAAATAAAATAAAATAAAATGTTTTTTTTTATTATATTATTTTTAGGCAAACGCAAACCATGTTTAATTACAAGCTAAAATGTAGCGTACCTACCCGTTATACTATTTTTGTCTGTTGCTTGAATGTTAAAGCGTAAAGCTGCGATAAATCCTACCAAAATACCGTAACAGGCTAACCATAAATGCATTATAAACTCTTTTAGTCAAAACTTATTATGTCTCACAATAATGAACGCTTTCATATAAGATTGACGGATATAAAACATTTTTTTTTATTTATATGTTTAGGATTTGGTACGCGTATTGATCACTTTCATTGTGCTATCAAATAAAATAATCATATAAAACTACAGTTTTTCTTTAGTGTAAACAGAAGAATAAATAATGCAGCAGATAAAAACTAGATGAAAATATTAATAGAATTAGTAAAATATTATTGAAACTTTATGTATTCATTAATATTTTACCTTATGTTCTACCGTTAATCTAGATAATCCAATTCTATAAGCTTATAATAAATAGAACAATAATTTCCCTAATTTTATGAGCTCTGAATAAATTGGATTTTCGTATCACCGAAAATAATATAAATTACAAAAAAAGACATTAACCGGCCATTGTCTTTAAATAAATTATCAAATTCAGATTAGAGCCAAACAGTCTTAGATACCGTTTTAGTTCTTTAGCAATTGATTGTATTTTATGTGTGTATTTGATAAACTGCTAAATACAGTTGTTAATCATTGGTTTTATTATGCCTCAAAGATATCTTCCAAAAAAAACTTACCGATTTTTAAGTTGTAAATTATGTTATATTTTAATTATCACTTGTAAACAGCCACTTAGCAAACCGTTAAACACCATTTCCACGACGTAATGTCATGTTCTTTAATTAAACTATGTTATTAATAGGGCCTTCGTAGTACCTACATTGTTGGATGTCCATCTTCATGGTTTTCCTGGTCCAGCAGGAAAGCCTTGAGAGAATTGAATTATAACCTGGATGTATCGAAAAGGACTTGGTTTTCGATAGAAACGATGTTTTAAAATTTACAAAATTATTAGAAAAAAAATTATCATCCAAAAAAGGAATGACGACTGTTTACTTTGTTAGTAACGAGCTTTTGTTTTTTATTTCCGAAGATGTACTAAATATAGCATCATTCGAAAAGGGTATTATAAGTTAAATCCTTTTTTATTTTATAATATCGTAGGTATGTTATAATAATTCAACGTTTGAAGGTACCATGGACCCTATTCATGCAACGCTGGTCATAAATAATAAATAAATTAATTGGATTCATTAGCCCTTTTTATAATGAAACAACTAAAAAAAACATTGAATAGCAATTTTGATTAAGTATTAAAAAAACTTCACCAAAATCACATATTGAAAAAAAACAAATATAAAAACTAACATTAAAAACATACATTTTGTAAAGATTTTTTTGTTTTACCGTACTTTTAGTAATCGTAAAATCTTAAACGGACGTTTTTGCATAACAGCTTATTGGCTTACGCATAATGTTAATAAAAAGAACCGATCTATAAGATGGAAAATAAAACGGCTGTCTGTTCATATTTATTTTGTACCGAATTTTCACTGTCAATTAAAATTACTGTAGAAAGTTACAAAAACCTTATAATCTCTCTTTTTATTTGTAACTAGCTTTTATCCGCGTGGTTTCGCACGCGTTAATTTTGAAGTAAAAATCCTTTCCCTTTACAATTTTATTATACATGTAATTCTCCTCTTGAAACACCCTGCATTTAAATCGGTTGCGTAGTTTTAAAGATTTAAGCGACTTTGTTTTATACTAAGTATGTAGTGATTAGTAAAAATCTAATTTTTTTGCTATTGAGAACTATTTGGGCTCTATCAAACATGTAATTAAATATTTTTCCATTAATTTTTCACAGGTCGTAAATGTGCAATAAAATTCATAGTTTTATGACATGACGTCACGCACAAACCCGTATGCGTTAAGTACGCATCGACATAAACTTCGTTGAGTGACAGATGACATATTCTAAACAAAACAAACCAAACGCCATGGAATTATACCAACAAATAGATTAAGTAATAAAATGTTTATGCGTATTTTATTACCCATATTGTCTTTTAAGGAAATATAGGCCCGATACATTAATTATTTAAAAGTTATGATCATGTCTTAGATATACGATTGAACTAATACTGAGATATTGTGGAATCTATTTATTTGTTATTTATAATTTAATCAAAACATTAATTATTCCGCTTTTTAAAAAAACATATATAATTCAACCCAGCGAAACATATAACAACTGGATTCTGTCATGGTTACAGAATTAGAAACGGTTATTAAAAACGTAGGTACGTAGCTTGACACATTTATGTTATTTTTTATTAGGTAACTAATCAAAGAGTAAAACGGTGGCCACTGTAACGAATAACTGTTTATGATTATTAAATAACTGATATTTACATCCATTAGTAAGCTAGTTAAGATTTATTATCCCGAAGATTTGATAACTGTTAACAGCTGAGGTTTTATTAGCGATAAAAGCCTTTGGAGAAAAAACTCAATATACCAAAAATCATTATTAGTGAATCCTAAAAAAACTGAAAACAATGACGACTCTAGTTTTTTTTTTTAATTGGTTCAGCTCCATTAGATTTTTTCAAAAAAATGTGTGAGTTTCTAAGAAAAGGTACAGCCAATCATTTTTTTGACACACTTACTTGACCATTTAATTTATAAGTTGGTTAAAAAGTCAAAACCTCAACATTTATTTTTAAGAGTTAGAGTCTAGAGTTTCTTCCTTTTCCGTGTGTCATACAGAACCTTAAGATTTGTTTATCATGACGTCATAGCATCAACAAACTAAACCTTCTCGGTAATGGATGTGCAAATAAAAGCTATTCATTGAAATGTGTATGTGCCATATCAATCGCAAGCAGTATTTAACTAGTCAACTTCGATGGAATTTATCGTTTTTAACATTAAAAAAAATAATGTAGGTATGTGCTTATATAAAATAGTTATGTATCTATTGTTAAAACCGAATTATATAAGATTTTTAGTGAGTACTAACATGATTTTACGTTGGGCTCAATACGCGGTTAAAGAACTAATACATATTTTTCATTGTTATTGACATCGTTGTCTTGAGTGATATAAGGTATGTCAGTTTTTGATACTTTTATATGGAGTTGGCTTTATACGGAGAAGGAATAGTAGGATGTCAATGCACGTCGGTTGGTGATTTCCTAAAACCCTATTGACAATATCGGCACGGGACATAAGAGATTTAGACTACTTTTAATGTACTAATCTATACTTATATAATAAAGCTGAAGAGTTTGTTTGTTTGTTTGAACGCTCTAATCTCAGAAACTACTGGTTCGAATTTAAAAAATTTTTTTGTGTTGAATAGACCATTTATCGAGGCAGGCTTTAGGCTATATAACATCACGCTGCAACTATAAAGAGCGAGGAAATAATGGAAAATATGAAAAAAACGGGGCAAATTATTCATCCTTGAGAGCTTCCTTTGCGTGCGCTGCGAAAATGGTTCTAGATACCAAAAATATATGTATACTAGAATTAAGAGAACTTTTTACCGCGGGAAAACTTCGCATTCCCACGGGAAACCGACTTCTACACGAACGGAGTCGCGAGCAGCCACTAGTTATAGCTATAATTAGTACAATTTAGTAAATGCATGGTTTAAGTGTTTTAATAAGCAGTTAATATACAAAATATGTAATCACATGCTGAAACAGTTTAAAACAGATTCATTATCTATAAAATCTCATTTGCTTAAGCATTTTGACACAGTGATCTTATTTTGTTGACCTTAACTTCTTTGACATTGTCACCGTTACTATTCAGTTATAATACTTTATATAAATTATATCTGCTGTTATGATTCATGTGTGTCAGGAAAGTTTTATGGGTAAGGTCAGATAACAGAACCTTTGGTCAAGCATCAATAAAATTAAAATTAGCTTTTACGGTACACTGTTTAGTGCATTTAGTACCGCTCTGATTGATCGGAGCTCTATCATGATAACTTATTGTCATTCATTGATTATAAACGTGGAGATTGTACCTAGTTAATTAACATCAGTAGCGAGGCTTCGTCACTTGCAAATACTAGCAATTAGTTATAATAATAAGTACTTACTGTAATTTTCAAGTAGTCTGGTGAGTGTTGATATTATATAATTAAAGGGAGATGTCTGAAAAACAGCATTTGTGCTGAAGCTTCTTCCCATTCATGTAAAGTTTTAAGTTGATTAGTTATCTTGTAAAACTTTGTTGCCTTTCTTGAATAAATTTCTTTATAATGATTATTATTATTATAATTGTGATGAAATATACCTAAAATGAGTTACTAAGTTTCACTTGGGAAATCTTTAATCGTGCAGGCAAGTAGGTACTATCATGAATACTCAGTGTGCTTGCCATCATATAAAGAAGCGCTGTAAATATTTTACAACAATTCTAGATTTTATGGATTTCCTAATAAGCATAAGCGTAATATGTTCTATTTTTTAATATGTTAGTTTGAGTTAAACATTATTCAACATTGGCTACCCAGATTTTATTAAAAAGAGGCCGCATGATCTATTTATAGTTTTTTCTCATATATTTTCAATAATCATTAAGGATAATAAATTATGCAAATCCCAAAAAATATTAAATATTAGTGATAGTTTTTTTATCATTATGAATATATTATTGGATCATTTAAAAGGTCAAATACATTCAGTCAGTAAGGTTATGTAATTGAAATATTGTCTTTATGTTTTTTATAAGACTAACATTGCATATTTATTGTTTAAAAGTAGATTTTAAAATACATTCATAAAGATATTCTTATTAATAAAGAATAAAACTTGGGTTTTTCTTAAGACGATCATACAAATAACTAGAAGTAGGTACGTAGTCGTTGAGATTAATTTACACATAATATTTACTTAATATTGCGGACCAGAAGTATGTGGGCATTGCTAATATTATTTGCTAATGGCTGCTTTAAGTAAATTATTCATTCATTTCGGAAATCAGACCGGTTTCTTACAAAGTATTTGCCTTCACATAATACATATGGAACCTTCAAGTCAATAAAAGCATTTGTTTTATTTTAAACACCAATTAAAAATCGAGCAAACCATTAAACTGTTTTTTGTCGTTCAAAGACATTAAGAAACTTGTTAGAATTATATTGGCAAAGGTAACCCCATAATTTCTGATATCTTTTATAACATAAAGATGGTAATGAGACCAGATTATTTAGTAATCATTTAGTAATGGTCTTTATATAAATGTCACACTTCATTTAAGTCTTAAGGCTTAAATGCAGAAGAGCTTATCTTCTCAAATAATTTATCTTAAACTTGTTTTATAGTACATTTAGTAGAGCAATATATTAAACCTATAGGTCTTGGCAAATTTAAAGAGACTTGTGTGAATATCTGTAAAATTTTGCTTTTAACAAAAATGTTATCAAACTTAGACCATTATATTATTTAAAAAACAACTTTTTTTTATTCTTATATGATTTTATTTAGGTTATTTAAAAACCTTAGTATAGCGAAACAAAAATATTATTTTATTGAAGCAAATTTCCAACTAATGACAATTGCTAACGTGACGTATATACAGACAGACATATGCGAGACATGACTTGGTATTAAACCAAGGTATGCTTGGTATTTCTACACGTAGGTAGTTTCCATTATGAAACTTTCCGTTATGAAAAATATGTTAGGTTTTCGACAGATATTGAAATCAAGTACATGAAAAGACATACTTTTTCGATGAGTAAAACTTAATATGTTTAATAAATTGAGAAACCGCAAAAAAATATAAACGATCAAACTGTATAGAACTTTTATCATGCTGTTTGTTTTATTCAAATATTTTGTTGTATGAAAAAATTTGTATCCACGTCAATTTGTTAAAGAAGTGTGAATTGGTTTGAAATAACAATAAATATTACTTATATTGACGCATTTCAAACAGGGAAAACATTTGCCTCTCAACGCATACGCAGCTTTTTGGTCTTGCTTATTTACTTAAGTCGTGCTAAGTACGTCAGTAAGTTACAAGAACTGCTATCAAATATAGTTACAAGAAGGCGGAATGATATGAAAATATACTTAAGTAAATATTTGTCTGTAGATATGCTTTATGATTAGCTTTAAAAAAATATATAGGTAGGCAGGTCAATTTTTTTAAAATTATTTATGTTTTACAATTAAGTTTTATTCAATAGTTGCCAGTAACACTAAAATTAAAATAGTTTGGTTTTCGAGAGGGTCTTTGAAAAGGTTTTAAACTAAGTTTCTCCCCAAGCCTATTATCCTACTAATATTACAAACGTGGAAGTTTGTGAGTATGGATGTATGGATGTATGGATTTATGGATGTTTGTTACTCTTTCACGTACAAACTCCTGGATGGATTTTGATGAAACTTTACAGTAACATAGGTTATATATCCGAATAATATATAGGGTAGTTTTTACCGCGGCAAAACTCCTCATTCCCACGGGAAACCGACTTCCACGCGAACGGAGTCGCGGGCGGCCACTAGTTTATATTAATTATAAGCTAACACTTGATGCAGTGGATATTAATGAAAACTCCTGGGACGTGTACTTAAACTTGTTTCAACGGAATATTAAAAACATTGGTTTTATTTTTAACTTACTAAGACGCGCGGCCAGAGTTGCCTAAAGTTAAAAGTGTTAGTCTAATGTCTAAAGAAAAGAATCACATTACAATAGAACAGTTATATACTATACAGCAATGGATTATATTATAAATAAATCAGTTGATTTCGTTCTATAAACGAACTAGGCCATTAATAATTCATCACAATCCTACATAGTAACTAAGTAAATCTTTAACTATAAATTAAGGAGCTTAAAGAATAAGGTCATGTTTTGCCTAATCGTTGCAAAAAAAGAATATATCTATTAAAAACGAGACCGTTACCCGATTCCTGTTACAATATGTCATAAATTTGGTATGTTGCTTTTTAGTTGGCCATCTTTCATCATTTGAAAATAAGATAGCGTTGATCCTAATTTATTTGATCCTTAACCTTTCCAGTCCTTTCTCAAGTGGCCAGCCAGTTTGAGGCTGTTATCTAGTAACTATCACTCTAATTTTATTTTCTACATGTGACGTTTTTATTCGACTTACAAAATTAATGTGGAATGAAAAGGTGAAGCAGATTGCCTTTTTTGAAGGCACGGTCAGCACAGGAAACAATAGATTCCATAAGGAAATGGTCTCACTTATTAGTCAAAAAATAAGTTTTTAATTTTTCTCACGCTTTACTCCTAAAAACAAAAAATGACTAGCAACCAATCCGTCTAGGCGTTTCTAGCTAGGTGTCAAAATTGGCACAGTAACCGAACTTATTAAAACAACAAGTATGAATGATGTCCAACTAATAAACAGTATATTGACCTTACAGGGTTGTTAATTAATATTTAACCATTTATCATACCTAGTAGGTGAAATAAATCTCAATGGCGATGTTTATCTTTACATCTGAGTTATAATGCTCAGGTGTGTTTTGGGTCGAGGCTTATTTTTTATTTGAGAAAAACGACTTTATTTGGATATGTTTTTAAATAAGAAGTGACCACCTGCATTATATTATGTTGATAGACGGCAAACTTGCAGACAGAGTGGCAACACTGACATATTGTAAAAGGTTGATGGTTTTAACAAAATAAACTTTCTGTCAGTGCCGTACCTACTCACCGAGAAAAAAAAATAACATCAGAAAATATATTTTATTATTTGTACCTATTTAAAAAATGGATTTTAAACTCGTATATTTTAATTTTATTTTTCTGCCATAACTTTATTTATACTTATGTTTTTTGTACAAAACACGTGTTTAGTTTTATGATTTTATGACTGCAACGTTTTCATTTTGTAAATACATGATAAAACACACTTAATTACCATCGTTTGGTGCTTATAATTATATAAAATATTCCAGGCACAATCATTAATTTAAAAATTCTCAGAATTGTATTGCATAAGCGATAAATAATGTTTTTTTTTTAATTCATCGTTGGTGATTGGATTGATGTAGTTTCATACTAAACAAAAACTGCGTTTTAATCGAAATATCTCAATAAAAGTTTACGCTTTTTCATAAACTACAAGAGTAGATAACGTCCCGCAATATTCACGAGTCAGTTCATTACTTAGAAGAAAAAGCGTATGCAGCTAACCATTTAAAATTTGTTTTTGTTTAATTGAGACTAGGAGGTAGGAAATATAAGTGTTCGGCCCTAGTTTCTTCAGGTTATGTTTTCAAACTGTGTCCAATCCTTCCAACTCGGCTGAGCGCCTTTAGCGCTCGCCCCCAAGCCCGGTGAAGCTGTGAAGGCCGTCAAGGGGCCAACAGCAATCAACAGTCCGAAAAAAAAAAAAAAAAAAAAAATTTGCACAAACCCCTCCCTATTGTTTTTTTTTTTAAAAACAAAATAATTTCCTCTCACAAAATTTAGAAAGGAGATCGGTTTTAATTTACCTATTAATTAAAGAAAAGTCATTCGCTTTTCACGACAGTATAAGTTTTAAGGAAGGTAAATATTTTTAACTAATTTTGAATTGTCGATCGTTAACGTTTTATGGTTTTTTCTTCGTATAATTTACTTTAGCACCTCGTTGGCCTTCGGAAGATCTTGCCCAGCCGATGAGGCGGCACCTACCGCGGCGTTCCACATGTTCCTACCTACCTTTATTTCATAATGAGCCAATAAGTAGTGAATATAGTGTAAGTTTTCCTTATCCAATTGTTAAGAATAAGACTAGGGTGATGAAACTAGATGGTTAGTGTAAATTTTGTATATCTTTTAATTGTGAATAAAAGGAATAAAATTTTTGGTTCCCTTGATGATTTTTGATAATCATTTGTTTTCAAATCTCACCCCTTATACCTAAACGCATCTTAAACATATAAATTATATTAGATAAAATATGTTTTGCCTCTTCAATTATGATGGCCTAGAATATATCCGTTTGTTTGCACATCTTTAAAGCTTCAACGATAACTAACAGTTGCTAAGAACTGTTTTCTTTTAACTTCTTCAAAAGGTAATTTTCAAGTTCTAAGAATAAGTCCAATGAAATATAGAGTTGTATAATTAGATTGATTGGTTCAAGTCAAGCTATAAGTTCAGTGTATTCAAGGAACTAGTAAGGCTGTGGTTTTACCTGACAACACTTTACTCTTCAAAGAAAAAAATAGTCTTGATAATTAATTAATGAATGTGGTAAATAAATATAGAGTTTTGGCTTTCAACCTCAGTATAATTTTGACTTACCCAAAACTTTTACAAGCAAAGTGCTTTTTCAATTTCTCTGGATTGCTGCAGAAATATAAATTGTTTAACGAATAATATAAATTGTTTAAAGAATTATCGCCAATAAAAATGCAATTGAATTGTACTATGTTGAAATTAATTAATTGGTAGAAATTACTTTAAGTAATAAGGCCACTTTTTGCCTAATACGAATATTATTATTTTTTGTAATTTTGTTTTACTTGTGCAATAAAGAGTTTTTTTTTATGTTGTCATTTGATTTAATTTTTCAGTATTTTTTATTCATTTATTTATTTACAAATTTGTGTATCTACACAAAAATTAAACACATAAAAGACAAACTGATTACGAAATAACAAGTAAATACAGAGGTTCTCCTTATTCCAAAGAAGAAATCTCTTCCAGCAGACCTGTAGTTGAAGAGATGGTATGGAAAGCAACTTTTGCGTGTCTATGCAAAATGCGTATCCATTTTTATGAAAACACTTGTCATAATAATAAAGGTTTTAATGTTTTATGAGCCCTTTTTTTAGTTTTTAGAACCTGTTGGGGTAGATAGATTTCAGCGATTCGATACTTTGTAGTATTTCTGCTGACTCTTACTCTGACTCTTACATGTTAAATATTAATTCTTCCAAAGACACTCCTTCAGAAGTATTGAAATAAAAACTATGCTTAGGGTACAAAAATAAAAGTTAATTCAATCAAATCTGTAAACCGTTGGACACCTTACCTTTTGCTAAGTCAAATAAAAAGGTAAAGAGTGTATTTTTACAAATATGAGTCATTGATACAAGTTTATATGGTATTATAAAAAAACAATCCTAGGTCAACAGTTCATCCACAGTATCCATAATTCTTTATCTGTTTAACATTTTGTACACATTTACTTAAAACATGAAAATATGATGTCATTATTTGACTGACTCACCTTATTTGAATATTTACAACGTCTATGGCTACAATGTAATAAAACTTGATAAAAGTTGTGTCTGTACATAAATTTTGTTTAAGTACTTGTCTGTTTATCATACGATTGTAATATTATAGACAATAGGAATATTTAAATTTAATACTGCTTCAATAACTTGGTGCTAAGTTAGCAATAGTCATTTGTTATTTAAGCAAATGGCTTTAAATATTTTACAAAATACTAATTATGGAGAGATAATTAAAGTTATTCAGTATATTAATTCTTTGGTATCCCTTAATTTTGTAGTATAATTAACTTTCACAGATATGATTTTATTTTAGTAATTAGGTATATACTTTTTATAAAATATATACCAAACATATCAAATTGGGGTTAGGAGCTAGTTTGCTTATAACACCAAGAGATAACTTCCTACTAATATTATTAACTATGGCCGCCCGCGACTCCGTTCGCGTGAAAGTGGATTTTCCGTTGGAATGAGAAGTTTTTCCACAGTTATATATGTTATTCTGATATACAGGGTGTCCAGGAAACAATGGATAAGCTCTGAAGGGCTAATAGTAGAACTAAAGGCAAGCCTAAAAAATAATTGATAAAAAGTATAACCCTAACACTGCTAGAAATATGGCGCTTTAAAAAAAAACTTCATATTTTTTTGACTGTGTTCATATTTTTACTCGTAACGAGGTCAAATCATTTAATAACATCATTATTTCTGTGCTAAAATAATTAATAATAACCGCATCAGTGAATAACTATCAAATAAAATAGCTAACTAAAGTATTTTTCTCAAAAAATAATGTTAAACTTTTGATTTGTGTAAAATTTCTGAAGAAATATTTTTGATGCGCAACTTTGAACAGCTCTGGTGTAAAAAAATTATATGAAAGTAACAGTGACCAATGATTTCAAAATATTCCTGGTTTAATAACGTTTTTAAAAAGATGTAATATGTCGTTATTGTAATGAAAAAAGATTGAACTAATGGTATTAGTGTGTAAAATGGGATAATTATTTAGATCTAGCAAAATTATAAAAATACAATAAAACTAAAGAAATATGATTTTCAACTGATATTAATTGCAAAAACATAAGAATAATTGAGAGCAACTGTTCAAATTGTCTGTCCCCATCCTGATGCAGGCCCTACAACTACGAATAAAGGATCTTGAAAAAAATCGCGCGTGTCGTCGATCATTGATTGCAGCGGCCTGAACACGAGCTCGTAGATCTTCTAATGAAGTTACTGGTTGCCGGTTAAACTCTTCCTTAAAATACCCCCAGTAAAAAGTCTAAAGCGTTTAGGTTTAGGTGGCCTACCTACCTGTTAGGGTAGGTTTCGTCAAGTATGCACATAATGCAACAGCATAGTGTGCTCGACAGCCTTCATTTTGAAGCCAATATGTGTCGCAAAGCTCTTCGGACACATCTATCAATAAATTGGGTATGTCATTATGAAGAAAATTTGGATCACTTTCTCCTGTTAAGTTGATTTCTTTGAAGATCCTTTATTCGTAGATGCAGGGTCTGCATCAGGATGGGGACAGACAATTTGAACAGTTACTCTAAATTATTCCAATGGGTTTGCAATTAATGTCAATTGAAAATCATATTTCTTTAGTTTTATTGTATTTTTTTAATTTTGCTAGATCTAAATAATTATCCCATTTTACACACTAATACCATTAGTTCAATCTTTTTTCATTACAATAACGACATATTACATCTTTTTAAAAACGTTATTAAACTAGGAATATTTTGAAATCATTGGTCACTGTTACTTTCATATAATTTTTTTACACCAGAGCTGTTCAAAGTTGCGCATCAAAAATATTTCTTCAGAAATTTTACACAAATCAAAAGTTTAACACTATTTTTTGAGAAAAATACGTTAGTTAGCTATTTTATTTGATAGTTATTCACTGATGCGGTTAATTTTAATTATTTTAGCACAGAAATAATGATGTTATTAAGTGATTTGACCTCGTTACGAGTAAAAATATGAACACAGTCAAAAAAATATGAAGTTTTTTTTTAAAGCGCCATATTTCTATCAGTGTAAGGGTTATACTTTTTATCAATTATTTTTTAGGCTTGCCTTTAGTTCTACTATTAGCCCTTCAGAGCTTATCCATTGTTTCCTGGACACCCGGTATAAGCTATATTACTGTAAAGTTTCATCAAAATCCGTCTAGTAGTTTTTACGTGAAAGAGTAGCAAAAATCCATCCATACATCCTCACAAACTTTCACGTTTATTAGTAGGATGGCAAAAAATGTGTCCTTACTAATACTAAGTATATCGTTAAAACCTGTTGGAGATATTACGTTGAAATGTTGCTTAATTTTATAGTCCTCCAAGATGCTTTCGGCCAAATATAAACCTCTTAGACAAAACTTTATCTAAGTATGTTTAAGTAGCTGATATCTTTATAGATTTAATGGTATTGACGCGTGGTAGGAAAATTCCTCCAAATCAATACTGGCGGGTTGAGTGGACTGTATTTTAATTAATTAAATATTATAAGACACGGAATGTGGCAATCTGGCTGAAATAAAGAGAAATTGGAACAATCTGGGACTTACTTGAAAAGTTCAGGCACCACGTGTATGAAGATTATAAAAGTTCGTTTCTACCATAAATCAGCACAAATCCAATGTCCATGGGTTAGATATCACTGCAGTGTTCACATTCACACGGTTTTTGATAGTAATTGACGTAATTAACACCAAATATAATTAAAAAGGGCGCACACAGAGTTACTCGGCAGACATATTTTTTGCAACAACAAAATGCGTCTCCAGTGCATTAGAAACGCATAGGTGTGCGAGCGAGATGCCCAGATTGAGGTTTGGGAATAAAGGAGAGGGAAAGAATGATGGGTTTTTAAGATTGCCACATTAACAATAAAAAATAGCCAAAAAATAACCACCATGCCCCCCGCCTTAAAGGTACCCCTTTAAAAGAGCATAATAAATATATACACATATAACCTAATTAATATATATGTATATAGGAAAAGAACACACAGCTAAAATAAAAGCTGTGCGCTTAAACAAAGCTAACACTAAAACTTAACTAGCTAGTAGCTACCTCACCTACTGCGCGGGCAGAGGAGAGAGCTTGACGACAGGTCGTCTGTACGTGCTACTCGAAGTACGGACTTCTACCACTCGAGTAACACCGTCTTTACCGGGAAAGAGTTTGGTTATAACACCTAAAGGCCAATGTAGTGGCGGTGAGTTCTCCATATTTACTAAAACAATTGTACCTACAGTGAGCGTACTAGAAGAAGTATTCCATTTTTCGCGCGTTTGTAAATTATGAAGATACTCTACTTTAAAGCGCTTCCAAAACGATTGAACGAGTGAGTCCATTAACGAAAAACGCGTCAATAAACTCGCCGAGTCTGTATTAACATTGGGTGCTGGCAAAAATTGCAGCGGTACAGTATGTAAGAAATGTGCCGGTGTCAGTGCAGAGGGCTCTGACGGGTCACTACTTAGGACACTTAGAGGGCGACTGTTGAGTACGGCTTCAATTTGAGTAAGTACTGTTAACATCTCCTCAAAGGTCAAAATTTGTTTACCTATGACGCGAAATAAAAGCGATTTAACACTTTTTATGTTAGATTCCCATATGCCGCCGAAATGACTTGCCGTGGGAGGATTCATATGCCACGTTATACGGTTCTTTGCAAGTTCGCTTGAAAAACATTGGAAATATTCGTCGGTACATAAAAACGAATAAAGTTCGTTTAAATATGCCTTTGACGCAATAAAATTCGTACCATTGTCGCTATATAAAAACTTGCAAGGACCTCGTCTTGATAAAAATCTTTTAAACGCGTCAAGAAACGTCGCGGAACTTAAATCTGAAGCTAATTCCAAATGAATAGCTTTGGTAACTAAACAGATAAATATACATAGATAAGACTTTTGGCTACGAACGCCGCGCTTTCTAGTTAAAGTTATATATAAAGGGCCCGCATAATCGACACCTGTGTGTGTAAATGCCTTAATAGACTGATCGACTCGACACTGAGGTAAATCGGCCATAGCGGGAAATATCTGCTTGGGTTTAAGACGAAAACATTTAATACATTCGCGTATTCGTTTTTTAATAGAACGCAAACCAGATAAAATCCAAAATCGTTGTCTTATAATTGAAAGTAACAATTGCGGTCCTGCGTGACAATTTACGCGGTGATAATGATCAATTATAAGATCTATAATATGACCTTTCTTAGGTAACAATATGGGGTGTTTCTGTGAGAACTCTAAAGACGCATTTTCTAGCCTACCACCAACACGTACGATGTTATCTGCCAAAAAGGGGGATAATTTACGCAGTGTAGGGGAGCATTGATTTCCCTTTTCAAGAATTTTAATAACATTAAAGAAATGTTTTGTTTGGAGTGCTCTCACTATAGCAAGCTCAGCTACTTCTAAACTATTAGCGGAAATGACATTATCGCGAGGTAAAAATTTTATAAATCTTAAGAAATAAACCGTAGCTCTCAACAACTTCATCCAGGAGGAAAACCTCTCAGATAACTGAAGTAACGGATGAACATCGTTATTGCAAGTAACTACGTGAGAAACTGTTTTTGACTCTGGTAGACTTTTGGATGACGGAACAAATTTTTCTATAGACCATTGACTTACGGGTAAAGATGCCCATGGTGGACCTGAAAACCAAAGCTGATTATCGACTATTTGGGACGGTCGAAGTCCGCGGGAAATGAAATCAGCGGGATTTTCTTTTCCTGCAATGTGAAACAAATTCTCAGTCGAAACAAGTGTTTGAAACTGTGAAATTCGATTGGCAACATAAGTATTAAACCTATGTGGGGAAGAAGTCACCCAACATAAAGCGACAACCGAATCAGAGAATATAAAAACATTGTCTACGCAGTGTCGGTCACTGATGGAGTCATAAACGGTACGGACTAGTTTAGCTAATAAAACTAGTGCGTTGAGCTCGAGGCGAGCTAAAGTAACAACCTTCGATGGGGATGAAACCCGAGACTTGGAGCAAACCAAAGACACTAATGGTTTGTTGTCTCCATTTTGAACATGCAAATAGATAACACAACCATAAGCCTTTTCACTTGCATCGGCAAATGCTAGCAAGGAAACCTTCGAGTCTTTAACTATTCCCATATGTCGGGGAAATCTAAGTTGCGAAATTAAGGGCAACTCGGAAATATATGACTGCCACATACTTGAAATGTGGGCAGGTGACGGTTCATCCCATGAATTTTTTAAAAGCCAAAGTTCTTTAATTAGTAACTTAGCAAAAAGTATGATTGGTCCGACAAGACCAAGAACGTCATACAGTCTAGCGGTAACAGATAAGATAGCACGCTTAGTGCATATAGGTTGTGGTTGGGAAATTAAAAAATAAAACTCATCCGTTGATGGAAGCCATCGTAGTCCCAATATTTTAAAAACATTGTCGTCGTCAAAAGATATTGATTCTGACTGCCTGTGAGAGGCTGGTATGTGACTTAACAATTCTGGCGAATTGCTAGTCCATTTGACCAGGTCGAAACCTCCGGACTTAAACAGTTGTATCAGCTGAGTAGCTGTCACTACGGCTTCATGCAAAGATGAAGCGGATGAAGCCAGGTCATCCATATACACATCTCTCTCCAGGGTAGCGGCGGCGAGAGGGAACTTCTCTCTCTCACGAGCTGCCAGCTCGCGGAGAGTGCGGAGCGCCAAGAATGGCGACGAGCGGAGCCCAAATGTAACCCGTGTGAACTCATAGGTATCTAGGGTATCACTAGGGGAAAAACGGTATAAAATCCGTTGAAATTTGCGGTGTTCGGGATGAACAAAGATACATAAATACATTTGCCTTACATCGGCAAAAAAGGCGATTTGAAAATAGCGAACATTTAATAAAATATGAAAAATCTCAGTTTGTAGGTTGCACCCTGAGTGCAAAATGTCATTTAAGGAAACGTTTGAGTCTGTGGCGGCGCTGCCGTCGAGAACGATGCGCAGGCGCGTAGTTGACTTGTCGTTACGTATTACCGGGTGATGCGGGAGGTAGAAACCTGAAGAAATGCACTCGTCACCTTGCGGTACTTTTAAAAGAATGCCTTGCGAGATGTAATCCTGAATAACATCGTCATACATTTTACGAAGTTCTGGAGATTTTACAAACTTTTTCTCTAAAAACATAAAACGACGTTTAGCAGACACGAAAGAATCACCTAAATTATCGGAACTTTCCTTGAAAGGAAGCGATACAACAAAAGTCCCATCGTCATTGCGAGTAGTGGTGGAAGTGTAAATCTTTTCACATTCCGACTCCTCGGGGCTCAAAAACTTCTTCTCAGGTAACTCTTCTACTGCCCAAAACTTCTGCAAAGTCTGATCCAGCGGGTCACAAGTAAAAGTGCAAAAAGCGCGGGAAATTAAATTCGATGAAAAAGCGACAGGTGCGTCACCCATGATCACGTAGCCTAAGGTAGTATGCAGTGCGGAGGGAACATTATTACTACCTAGAACCTTGTCTGAAAGTAAAATGTTACAAAATAAATTCACGCCTAACAATAAGTCAATAGGACCGGGATTTGAAAACTCGTCGTCAGCTAGCGGTAAGTTTTTTATCAATTGAGATAACGCCGACTTGTTTACATGTGCGTCGGGCAGCTGTGACGTAATCCTTTCTACTACTAACGGTCGAATGTTGTACACCTGACTATTGTCAAAACGAGAAGTGAATCGCACAGGTGTGACACCGTGGATTGTTTGCGGAGAACCTCCTATACCTTGCACCTCCTTGAAGCGGTGTTCCTTAGAAATTGACAAGGATAAGCGTTGGCAACATTGTAAAGAAATATAATCACTTTGAGAGCCGGGATCAATCAAACATCTCAAAAAGTGTTCGTGGTTGTGTTTGTCAACAACTCTTATCTTAGCGGTACCTAACAAAGTGATAGTAGCGGGGCCGTGTCGATCGCGGTGATCGCGCGACACAGAACAAAAGGATGCATGGTTAGCATTCGTTAGCGGGGTTGAGAATGCAACACTCGGAGCGACGGAGCGGTCCGCGTGCGCGCTAGCGGGGGACTCAACTTGTGAATCACAAATATCATTGGCGGACGCTGGCGCCAAAGTAGGGTCAGCAGAAAAAGTATCAAAATTAGCGGTTGTAGAAATATTACATTGTTGTTTATTTAAAATATTGAAATGCAAAAATGAGTGATGTCTAAGAGAACAATAATTACAATTACGATTCGAAGTGCATACCGAAGTTTTGTGTTTAACACTTAAACAATTATGACAAAAAGGATGTCCTTTCATAAAACTATACCTTTGCTGAGGTGTCATTTTCATAAACGAAGTACATTGAAACAAGTGTTCGTGAAAAGCACGCTTACATAAAACACAATTGGAATTACTGTTGGAATTACTATCGGTGTTCACAAATGTTTTTGTTGACCGTACGTTAGAAGAACTTCGATTACGGTTTTTAAAGGGAACTAATTCGGAACAGTTGACATTACGTGACAACACCTTTGTTTGTTCTCTCAAAAACTCAAGAAGATTCTTATACTTAGGTATTTTATCCTTCCGATAAGTAATTTCAAACAGCTTGACCGTATCGCGATCTAAACGCTGAAGCGCGAGATGTAAAAACACAAAATCTAGCAAATCGTCAAGTTTCAACTGCTTTAAAGCTTCAACTGAGGAATTAAAATTATTAATAAAAGAATCTAGTCCGGTAGCACTGTTCAAAGTTAATGGTTTAAAATCTAATAGTTTGTTGAGGTACGCGCAGGCAAGAGAGCGAGGGTCATCGAACTTCTGTACTAGGGCATTCCAAATAAGAACATAATTTTCCGCGGTAGGTGGCAACCCAGCACAGATGGCTGACGCCGTGTCCGTCAGTTTACCTACTAAATAAAATACCTTCTCACTATCAGTTAGCGAAACGTTCTCATGAACCATACTTTTGAATTGAGCATAAAATAATGGCCAATTCTTGACATCACCATTAAAAGAAATAAGATCAATAGGGGGAAGCCTATGATTCGATTTAACGAAAGAGGAAGCATTATGCGAGGATTGCGGGGTCGGTTGTAAGCGCGACTGTACTCCCTTAACAAAACAATACATATCTTCGAAGGCAAACCAAGAATTATAATTAACTTTATAAGTAGGTTCTAGTGTTAACGATAAAGAATTATAGTCATCTAATATCTGTTCAAACTTAGTGCGTATTTCATCAACGTTCCTAACTTGATTAAGAAAAACTTCGCGATTTGTTTCTTCCGACTTAGATAAGTCGTATAACTGCTGCATACGCTGAAAATATAAATCACGTTTAGACTTCAAAATAGTTAACTCTGGTTGCTCGATACACTCCACAAACTGCTCCTCCGCCTTAGACTTCGGCATATTTTAAATAACTATTTGCGGGAAAAAATATAAAAATTGCGGTAAATATAGATTATCGAAAATAGCGGGTGGAAACGTGAAAACGTTCAAAAAACAAACTTGCGGAATCCTAAAAACAAATACTTCGCGGGAAATAAACTACTTCGCGGTTAGGATATAAAAAACTTAAACTTTCGTTCGCGGTAGTACCTACCTACAAACAAACAACGTTCGAGGTAGAAAAATAATTACCCAAAATCAAAAACTTCGTTCGCGGGGGAAAAAAACTTCGTTCGTGGGTAAACCTGGTAAAATTACCAACTTCACTTCGCGGCAAGAATAAATGTAAACTCCTCCTTACGTTCGCGGGTTTAAAGAAAAAATATAAACAATCAAAAGTCAAAAGACTTTACGATCGAAAATACAACTAGCGGTTAAATATAAAATATAAACTCCTTCTTACGTTCGCGGGTTCAAAAAATATGTAAAAACAATCGATAGCTAAAACTATACGATCAAAAATAGCGGTAAAATAAAATAAAAATGGTTGGTTGCAAAAAATACGTGGCCGTTGTAACTTGCGAGTACCTAACTCGACTAATACCGAGCGCACCCGAACTATCACGAAAGTTGAGCGCGATGTCGAATACGGTTGGCAGCACTGCGTGCGTGCCACACGTTATGTTACGAATCAAAAACCTACCTACAAAAATTTATAAAATAAGTACCCTACTAAAAGCTTCGCGATCAAATGGAATACTCGAACTAATGTTATAAATTTTAAAAATATCTTATTAGAACCTTGTTTCTAGCTAATAATAGAATAACTCACGCTGCCGTAGTATCTTGCGGGTTAGAAAAAATGAGAAGTAGTTGCTTAAAAACAAACTAATTCCCGATATACGGTTTTGTTGAACATTCAATAGCATAGAATTTACTGGAACTTGATATACTTATTAGCGGAAATCCAAAGTACATAAAAATACTTAGATATAAGATAAATACATAAGATATCTATGTAAATGGGTACCTTTAAAACGTTTGTGGCGTTATATTAAACTTTTAGTGAAAAACTACGCAATTTAGTATGAATAAAACTTTAATATGAACTAAAAAAGGGACTAATCCGGTTCGATTAGGACCAAAAAAGAGATGGTAGGAAAATTCCTCCAAATCAATACTGGCGGGTTGAGTGGACTGTATTTTAATTAATTAAATATTATAAGACACGGAATGTGGCAATCTGGCTGAAATAAAGAGAAATTGGAACAATCTGGGACTTACTTGAAAAGTTCAGGCACCACGTGTATGAAGATTATAAAAGTTCGTTTCTACCATAAATCAGCACAAATCCAATGTCCATGGGTTAGATATCACTGCAGTGTTCACATTCACACGGTTTTTGATAGTAATTGACGTAATTAACACCAAATATAATTAAAAAGGGCGCACACAGAGTTACTCGGCAGACATATTTTTTGCAACAACAAAATGCGTCTCCAGTGCATTAGAAACGCATAGGTGTGCGAGCGAGATGCCCAGATTGAGGTTTGGGAATAAAGGAGAGGGAAAGAATGATGGGTTTTAAGATTGCCACATTAACAATAAAAAATAGCCAAAAAATAACCACCAACGCGTATCAGCCAATTTCTAGTGGTAAAATTTTTAGGCAATGAGTCAGAGACTTAATTAAATTGAATTGAGTAATAATGTCTTCTTCTAAGTATTATGTTAGTAGAGTTCACTGAGTAGACCCCCAGAAAATGAGTTGTTGTGATTGTCCTTAAAATTAAATAATTTTCTAGATTCTATCTAATCGTTACCTTCTACCTTATACATAGCTAAGGTATATTTATGTGCTCTTTTTTTGCTGTCAAGTGTCTTTCCTTAGATTCCGTTAAAGGTTACTGATCTATTGATTGATGTGATAAACCAAGTCACTCATCGAGAAAAGTACTTCATTGATTATGTTTCACTAGATCTCTCTCTACTACACAAATCTTGAAATTCGTGTTATGGCTCTGAGATACGGTCAAGCCTTATCATCGCAGTTATAAAAGACTATGGAAAGTAATAGCGAAATCATTTAAAACCACATTTTGTTCTATAGTTATGAACTATATATTTCCTATACCTATAATTTTTTCTATGAATCGAAGAATTAAAGATGAGAGTCACCGCTTGCAACCCCAAAGGCTGAGTTTTAATTTGTTGTTAATATAACGGGTGCAAAAAGACCACTGCTGAAGTATGAAACAATGTATTCTTGAGCCTCAATATTCTAGTAACTAAATTTACTTACAGTATAGGTACCCACAAAACTCAATTTAAAAAAGTTATCAAGAATTGAAAAGTCAAATTCGCCGCTTGAAATCATCGCTCACACATAAACTGTTGGTTCAGGTGCGATTATTTACATTGCCAATTAAATTAAAACACTATTTATTTGAAATCATCGCAAAATCTGTAGTGTAATTGCAAATTTGTACAATTACGTTAAAAAAATATTTAATTATAAATTTTTTTTTGCTTAAAACGTAACCATTTCTCCTCCAGCAATGCCCAGTTTTCATTTTCGGAAGCAGTTCTTTTACACCCCATTTAGTGTATCATTATTGTTCAACTGTATTTTTAAAAATATATTTGCACATTTAATTCTACCATTAATAAATAATCACACAAATCAGGAAGTTACAGCGAATAACTTGTAAAAAGCTCTTATTAAAATATACATAAATAAATATACTCCGGTATATGGCTTTTTGCACCCGACAAAAACCACAATGTTCGACTCGTATTTTTGAAGTGTGAAGGAAAAATATTTAAATGTTACGAACTGTGAACTAGCCTTGGTTTTTAACTTAGTTCAAGTAAAGCAATCAAGTGTGCAGAGAAAAAAAAGCCTTTTTGCACACTTAACTTTATTCAAGTTGTAGTGACTTATTTTCTGTGTAGATGTGTGTAACTAGCTTTTTTAATAATTGTATTAAAAAATACTAGTACCAAAGTTCAAATTAGGCAGGTTTTATATTATATTGTGTCACAATGGCCTAGTGTGTTAAATAATGTTTGGGATAAATGGAAAAGAAATTGATCTAAAGTTTACCATATTCGAACCAATAAAAAAAAAGCTATGAGCATGTATTAAAAATACCTAAACTAAATATACTAATGCATTATTAAAACTTACAATGAGTTTAAAAAGAATCTTCAAAACAAAGACCATCTGTGTTTTACATTAACGATCAATTTATAAAAAAAGACCAAACAAATAGACACATCAATGATAAAATCGAAAATAATTGATAGCTGCCTGTCTTTTATTAATTATAGTAATCTGCATAACTAATAGCAGAAGTCCAACACCATTTTAAGGAGCCTTGGCTATTGAAATCTCAAATATATTTATTTAGATACGTTATATCGGTTTTTCTTCGATGAAGTGCGCTGATATACCTACGCCGCAGTGACAGATTTACCGTGCAGACAAGGTGAGGCCTCGATCCTTCCTGGTGATCATATATATTTTTATATGCAGTTTTATTTTACTGCTAATAATTGTCAGTGAAATGACGTTTTAATGATCTATGCTTAATTGAAAATATCGAAGTGTTGATTAATCACCGTGAAGGCGCGAGCGGTGTCTTGCTTTACAAAGTTTGCCATATCTACTTACGTAGAATATGTTTTTGTGTTGTTGTAAAATAAATGATGTAAAGTTAAATTGTTTTGGTTTACTAGTAGGTATATTATACATTATATTATAAATATAAGTTGTTCATTGTGCACAAGGCTGAGAGTTGCGTTAATCAGCCAAGTAGAATAAATAAAAGTGTCCATATTAGAGAAAAAACATTGATAATAAATAGTAATTTGTTACATAATAATTGTATGTCAAATCAAAAAAAAATATTTTCAAATAGGCTGTATGGCAGCAAAAAGTTGCGCGTCATTCCCCGAACTCTTTATATTTGGTTTATATTGCATTTGTTGTCGTGTAGATAAACTATTTATGCTAGGGTAATTCCGGTAGAGATGACCGTACGGGAGAGTTGGCCAATGCATAAAAAATCCACAAAGAATAGCTAGATTACGCTATTGAGTAATCAGTAAAAACTTTATATTTTGTTTTCGCTGATGCTAAATCTTTTATAAGGGTTTACGTGAAAGGATGTGGTCGAAAAAGTTTACAGAAATAACACGATTTTTTGAGTTTTTTTAACAAATAGTAAACATTGCTAGATTTTAACTACAAAACTACAAAAATATGGCCATCTCTGCCGTATGATTAGGAGAGATGGCCATAGATAATTAATTAAAACATGTTCATATGTTTTCTTTATTTTTAGATGCCCAATCAATACCAGAGAAAAGTAGTTGCTAGTTGGGGAAATTGGAGTAAAGAATTTTTGAAAGCTGCTATACATGCATTGAAAAACGTGAAAATTATTATCAAACACAGCTAATCGAGGGCTGGATTCAATGTGCCATTTGTCTTCTTTAGGTGCATGAGAATTGCACAGAATTTGACAACATGTTTAAGTTTTCTTAAAGTTTAATAATCAAAGTTTAATAAAACGTAGCTATTTTGATTATAAATGTTGAAGTTTATTTTTTATGGGGTTCCAAAAAAACTATGGCCAACTGTCCCGGGTTTACCGTAAATATATTCATTTTCGCGATTTTGAGGCAAAATATAATGACATACAGACACACAGCCGGACAAGGAGGAGATCCGTTAAGTTTCCTTTTAGGTAATACGGACTAGAAATTCTGGTAGTAAATATTATGGACTGTATTTATTTTGGGACATAAACTAAAATAATCCGATTCATGACTAACTACTTAGGTACCTATAGATATATGATTTAACCTATAAGTACCTACCTGAACACTTGAGATGTTCACTCAAAACTTTGTTTTTACTTATAGATCTCATAATGTATCCTTTAAACATTGTTTTTGGAAGTGGATGATGACAAAAAAAGTTATTGTATAACAAACATCGTTAACTCCTACATTTTATTATTTCCTTTGGTATATTTAGGTACCTATTATTTATGCCACCATAACTTTACGTTTTCACACCAAAACCTATTCAGACATGATGATCTTACCTTTGCAAGTAGATACCTACATTAAGTGGCCATATACAGCGGTATAACTATGTACTTTAAAATATAAAAACAAGGTCTTTATAAAATTACTTGGCCAATTTATGTTGAAGTGAAAAAAACTGTCGTCGCTGAGGTATCGAGATGCCTGGCATAGTTTTAAGAGAATTTAATTATATTTAGGAAGTAAGATAAAGCGGTGTCCACACGGACGAAGGTAGATGCAGCGGAATTGATCATGTGTTCCGTTTTGTAATCGATGTGGCGAATAATTCATGAAATGTGCGATGTAGATCTACTCACGCGCAGAGAGGGCGCCCTTTTGAAGAGAGGTAAATAGAAAGGGAAAGAAACGAGTGTTTAATGTTCTTTTTATATTTAACCATAAGCAGTTAATTTCTACTTGAGAGATTTGAACAGTTTAAATAAAATGCATTTGTTGGAAGTGTACCCATCTGTAAAAGTACAACTAGATTAAATTAAATGTAGACGACCTCTGTGGTGCAGCGGTATATATACCGGACTGCTTAGCGGATGGTTCCGGGTTCTATCCCCGGGTCGGGCCAATTTCGTAAATGTTTTTTTCAATATTGACTCGTGTGTGGATGTTACTAGGTTCTCCCCTAGTCCATTATGTGATACCTATAACACAAGTGCTTACTGCAACTTACTTAATTGGTGTGTTAGTCTGGAGATTATTTATCTATTATATAGAATGTAGACGTTCCAAATACAGATTGAACAAAAACTTTAACAATTTTTTAAGTTGACATTTACTTAAAAAAAATAACTATTCCCAATTGATTTCTGAATATGTTTTTGGCCTTCATTGTAGTATTTTTTTATATATAAAAATAATAAACACTTCTATTTATTCAACGTTTATGTTTCCAGTCTTTCAATAACATGACTATCTCAGAGCGTATGTGTGAAAGGTCAGGGCAGCTCAAAATACATGGTAATTAAAGGTTATTTTTGGCGATAACCATCGGTAGAACAGTTACCTACCAGTCGGCCAGTAAACCTACGTGTATGAAATAAAACCCAGTGGTGGCAGAAGAGAACCTTGCAGTACAACCTTGCTGAGTAAAAAAGACAACGAGACTTTTCCTTCAATTTGGAAACGGAAGACTTCTCTAATGACAAACGGTCGGATGATGTAACGATACGAATATCTTATTAGCATGATTAATTGGGCAATGTAGGTACAGGGTGTCATTGCATTCAACTTTAAGATGTTTAATAATTAATTTGAATAGTTTTCATATGATAACTCAAAATACAGGTAGTTATAGCTCAAATGGTTTGCACATAACTTATTGCAAACACAGACGTGAGTAAATAAATAAATTCAAACGTCTATTCTTATACCGACTTATTTTTATCTACGATGAGAAGTCATTTTTTTACATAGATTCAAAAAGAGCTTAGAACTTAACAAAATGTAATATTAGGGAAAAAAAATAACCCTTTCACCCAAATAAAGTGTTTAGAAACATAACAATTAAATTTGCAAAACCAACATCAACACCCTGTACTCCTTCAAACACAAAACAAGGAATCAATTGCAAATGACTCGGAAGAAGGCGGTGATGCATCGTCCAATAAATTGCTTTTTGAAGTTCACAGAGGTTCCAAGTCAAGGCGAACACATTTTGAACGAATAATGTGAACTCCTGATCGATACCCAAATAAATTCAACGATGCAAATGACAATACAACAAATGATCAATTTTATGTAGTTACCACTGATTCATCGTTTTGCCGGCCACTTGGCGCAATAAATTTGATTCTCCAGATTTAACAGGCAGTACACAATTGAAGTAAATATCCGTATTACAATATAAGCTTGAATCTTAAGAAGATAATCCTTCGGCATGAAGTCAGTACATAAGTTTTCTCACGGCACTTAATATGTTTCCTTCTTAGGGCTGATTTTCCGATTTGTCATTTCTTTTGAGAGGTAAGTTATAGGAATGTTTAATGATAAATACATAGATACAAATATATAAAAATAAAATAAACAAAAATGTTTAAAATATTATGTTAAAAATAATGAGTAATGAATACGGTCTATTAAAGTAAAAGTTCGTCGTATTTACAAATGATACAATTTTGAAGCATATTTCAGGAGTGACGGATAATAAGAAATAATAATTGTAAACTTTAAGTTATTATTTTCCTCGTTCTCTACAGGACACTGCGCAACTGTCACTATTTTGTGTTTCAAAGTTGCTTAAGTATATTTCTGTAGAAATTTCTATACGGAAATTCGTCAATAGCGTCGTGATCTTTGAAATTGGTTTCTTACATAAACACTGAACCATGAATACCTCCTCATGATATTTGCTTAGTAAATTTGTATACTTCCGTAAATCTCAAGAAGGTTGCCGATCATCACTCAACAATTACAACCACAACCGGAACAAATATACGTAGGTACTATTAATTCATTGTCCGCAAAATAAAAAGAAGGCAACCTCATAAGTTATGTGCATTCGGAGAGTTCTTAAAATCTTCCAAACCTCAATACATAATTCGTTCATTATTTAAATTCAACTGTTCATCTTAGTCTTATTGAAGATTTGTAAAGCAGGCAGAGCATAAACTCTGCATGCTCCAAGGCAGTAAATAAAGTACCGTCAAAGACCTGCAGCTGACCACTTGCTTTAAATCCGGCAAATTAAAGGAGATACCGCTACTTATTTGCATTCAAAATTACAATACATACAAAACCTAGACTTATATTATAACACTGACATTTCTTTTTATGTAGGTATAGCTTTTATTTCGATAAGAAGAGGTCTTTAATAAGGAAATATCATACTGTCACCTGAGTCATTATACCCTTCATCGAATGATGAAAGATTCTATCATTTAGATCAGGTTTATTTGCATAATGTTCAATTCATTATAAAATTTAAATGTCTCTAAATTTGAGTACCTACCGCACCACGACCAGACTCCGTGGCGTCGACTTTGCCGCTAGAGCTTTTTTATTTTTAACTTTATTTATGATTTCATTAAAGAAAGGCATTGCCGAATTATTTTAACATAATTTATTCACTATGATCTTAACGAGTAGGGTTGCTGTGCTCTAACCGGGTAATAATTGTCATTGGGAATTAATTAATAAGAATAAAAAACCGGAGTCAATGACATTTGGAATTCTGCCAAGGTTAAGGCGGTCAATCCATAAGCTTCAACCATTTTGTTCTCAGCTTCTGACCAATACTAGATATCTCTTAATTTAAGTGCGATTTAAGATAATAACGTCCTAAATGACATAAGTATAAAATTTACCATTAAGATAAAAAAACACTTAAGGACAAAATAAATTGTATTTTAAAAACTACCTGTATATAGATGTGTCATAAAAGTAAATGTATTGGAAGAAGCCTCGGTGCAAGTAAAAAAATTGAGACTTATAGGTACTGCAAAATATTGGTCAGATATCAAAGATAGAGTTAAAGGTTCAGATGAAGTAACTAAATTCAATAGAGAAATATGCTGTGCCAAAAGCAACAAATTAGAACTTACGAAGTTTTTTTAATTATGTTGGTAAAGTAGATATTTGGCATTAACATACTTGAACATGTATCATTTGTATTTGAAATGATATTCATTTGTTTTTCAACCTTTTGGACACCTGCGACTCCTTTTAAAAAAAAACTTCTGTGAATAAAAGAGCCATTCGTATGAAAATTGATCAGTGACAGGAAAATTATCCTAAATTTAATAGACGACTAATCCCTCCTAAATGTTCTTTGACCAAACGATATTGATTCTTCTGTATATGTATATTCATTCATCATGTAGTTTTAATAGTTATATGTCATGACATGACACATGATTAGTTCACTTTTTTTGGCGCTTTTGACAGGTTCGCGTTAACATATGTATACGTTGTTTAATTTATTACTTAACAAGACTGCGGCTTATTCAAACAAAAAAGTGATAAAACGTGGATAATATTGATTTTATTAATATTTTATATGATTTTGGTCCTTCTCTTTTCATTTTGATGTGATAGTGACTTTTCAAATAGGTACCTACATATTTTTTATCTGTATAAATTAATAATTTTAATAAGATTACTATTGTCCATATTAAATATAACTTTATTCTCAAACCTTTATTTGACCAATAAACTATGACGTTTTAGGGCCAGTTTTTCAATAGTCAAATAAATTCTATCTGACAGAAAATCAGTATGTTTTTGTTGCAAGTCGAACATAAATACTTGACATATGTATGAAGTGACTGTTTTTTTTTAAATTTATTTAAAGACTTTGACTATTAAGTCATACAGTCTAAACTATATGAAGTGACTGACTACTGAAAAACCGGCCCTTAGAGTAATAAATCAATTTAGACTTCACCCCTGCATAGGAGGAACGCGCTAGGCAGTGCTGCCATCTGTCTTTCATAGCGATAACGATTACAACGAAACATCTTCAAGAGTACAAACGGATTGTTCTTAGCAAAACCCCGGCCATACACAAGTGAATATGCATTTTATCACGTAAGCAAGCAATAGACACAGATGGCAGTTCCGAGTTGAAACCACAAAAGTTGAAATCAAGTGGGTTTACAAAAAAAGTTCCTTATTAATAGGCACTGATTTTACTTAACTATTTCAATAAAAATATAAATTTTCGTCGTTGTGTCATGTGTTTTATGACATTTTGAGGTTTAACATTGAAAGGAAATAATTCCCAATTTATGTTCATTAACGAAGCATACTTTTTTGAAACAATACTGCGAAAATTTCTAGTTGCTTGTGTTAATTACCTACTCTGTGACTACGGTCTCGAGGAAAGAAATTGTAATTTATACATACAAAAAACATTTCAAACTTAACACTGTCATAAGTTATGCGTTAAGTTATTAAAATTCAGCTTAAAAAAGTAAATTATGTCTTTATAAAATAATAAATAAATAAAGTATCTACCTAAATAAATCAGTTTATATGGGACACCGTTAAAAAAGTTGACATAAAGTAATAAAACAAATACTTTTCTTTTAAATAACATTATTATTTGAACCTTTAAACGCCTGCTTTTAAATACATTCTATAAAAACTGGGTAACACTCCTGCAATGTATCATCAAACACTGACTTGGCTAACGGGTTCCGTGAGTGCCTTAGCTTAATAGTAGTGTTGTCATTAACTTTAATTTCATTAAACGTATCAAGAACGACATTGTTATGAGTATTGATAGACCAGCCTATTGGCGGGTCTAGTTGCTTGGCATGGCCACTAATAAATCCAAGCTGACGACACAGTCTTTCGAGCTCTGTTTTCGTATGAGTCCGCTGTGAAAAACACTTCCGATGCCACACTCCGTGTGTTTGAACAATGATTTCACCAGTGCCTACTCTGAAATAATAGCAAACATTTAAACATATGTTTTTAAGTTTATGTTATGATTTAATGTTTTTTTTTGTGCATGCACTTACGGGCCTCCTTCAGGAGAGTTTAATGCTATGCAGTCCTTTTCATCATCTCCATTAGGACAGTCCTGAATTCCATCACAGACCACATCTGGAGCTACACAATACTCTGTGTCATCCCAGGATTTGCCACATCTATAACATTTGTGGGTTCATTTGAGCCGTGTCAGGGAATAAAAGTTTATTTGATAGATTATAGCTATTGGGATCTCTAATATAATAAAAATAAATCTCCAGACGATCACACCAATGTGTGGCCCTAAACTAGAGCTTGTATTATAGGTTGTACACTTGTACACAATGGAATAGGAGAGAACCTAGTTACACCCAGACAGGAGCCAATTACGAAAAACAATTTTGACGTAATAGGCCCGACCCGGGGATCGAACCCGGAACCATCCGCTTAGTAGTCCGTTATTTATATACCGCTGTACCACTATGTGCGTAAAAATAATAACGTTTGGGTTGGACACGGTAATGATAAAATTAAAGACTTAAGAAAATTAAATAAATTAAGATGTTAGAGATGATTACACAGCCTGCGTCAGTTTACAATTTGTAAATACTCGTATTTCATTTTATTTTACGCTTAGACAGTTCTTTCACAGTACTTAGACAGTATTGTATACGCAGGGTGTTTTAATTGGAAATTAGGTTATAGGTATAAAGCACATGTTAATGAGATCCAACATTAAATATTACATGGACAGTTTAATTGATTTGACTTTGAGGATATGTGATAATTTTTTTCACATCAATATAAAAAGGTTACTTACTTGTGGAACCGTTTTGCAAAGCACTTGCAAATATTAGGATCTTCATCACTTCGATCGTAGCAATGCAGTATACCATCACACAATCTACTAGGCATTACTCGTGACAAGTAATCGAAACATTTTGATTGTTCGGGCTCGTCGGTACCATCAGCACAATCTCTTCTACCATTATTAAACAGATGCTTAGAGATGCATTCACCATTTCTGCATTTCAATTCTGAAGAACTGCATTCTAAAACATAAGATATATTAATTATAGTATAAATTTTTGTTTGCCCTAAAGTATTCTTTTAAGCAACTTCAGTGAAAACATGTCATTAGGCAACTCTCCATCTCAGCTCACTATTTATATTATAACATCTGAGTAAGAGATTTTACTTTTAATTTTGCATTATACCTACATGCTAATTTATTAATTTATCTTTTTTCCAGTATTTATAACATCTGAGTAAGATAATCACATTAATCAAAAAGTGAATATATTATATAATAAACTAAATTCGTGAACCAATTTCATTTTAATCTCACAGCCTTTTGTCATTTCGCATCAAAGTACGGAAGTATATCAAGTTTTTTCTTTTTAACTGACTTATAAACATGATATTGCACTAAAGTAATCTTCGCATTCCATTATTTAGATTCGCGTCAAATAAGCAATGATTCTTTATGCTAAGATAAAAAGCCGAATCCAAGCATCGTCATATTAATATGACAAACAAATAGTTCAGAAACACAATTTGGCCTAAACTCTATAGCAGGGGTGGCCAACTTGTTTAGACCGAAGATCGACTTTCCACAGACGACGCTCAGTGCGATCTACCAGTAACTATGTAACGTATACGGAGTGTAAAAAGACTGCTACCGAAAACAAAAACTGGAAATCGCTGTAATGTATGAGGAGTGATTACGTTTTGAGCAAAAAAAATTTTTTTTGTGAGTAGGAAAAAAAATTTTTTTACCTTATTGTACAAAATTGCATTTATACTTTCAGATTTTGCGATGATTTCAGATTAACTAGCGTTTTAATTTAATATGCAATGTAAATAATCGCATCTGAACCAACAGTTGATCTGTGAGCGATGATTTCAAGCGGCGACTATGACTTTTCAATCCTTAATAACTTTTTAAATTGAGTTTTCTTTACTACTTACTTACGTTACTATTTAGGCTCAAGAATACATAGTTTCACTTTCCGGAAGTGGTCTTTTTACACCAGTTATAAATTATGTAACTTCTTAAAAACTTAAATGAAGCAGCATAGTTAGCCAATTATGCAGTATTATTAATGTATTTTATAAAACAAAAACATTAACTGAAAATAATTTTCAGTATCTTCTTAGTAAGTAGGTAATATTAGTATGATCATTGCGTTTTGAGGTGCGATGCAGTCTAATAGTGTCCGTACTCGTCAACTGATCGAACGATTATCCTAGCCCCATCGTTGCCAAACGCCAGTTTTTTCTTCTCATAAAACATATTATCCCTACTAATTCTAAATGCGAAAGTAACTCTGTCTGTCTGTCTGTCTGTCTGTCTGTTACGCTTTCACGCCTAAACCACTGAACCGATTTTGTTGAAATTTGGTATGAAGAAAGAACTGAACTTGGGAAAGGACATAGGGTACTTTTTACCGCGGGAAAACTTCTTATTCCCACGGGAAACCGACTTCTACGCGAACGTAGTCGCGGGCGGCCACTAGTAATATCAATAAATTCAGATAATATTAATTCAATATTAATATAAAAATTATTCAGAAAAAAATCTTGTACAAGATTATATTTTAAAGAAAAATTAAGTTAAAGAAAATTGAAATGAATTTAAAGATTTTTTTATTATGCTAGGCTTAAAAAAATGTAATTTACAATATAAAAAAAGCAAAGTACGATCGAAAAAAAAATACACTGAGCCTTACTTAAAATATTAAGACATACTTCGAGTCAATAATTCATACATTGAAGTGTACCTACCCACTTCAATGTGAGGGGAAAAATAAGCAATTATACTTTCTGGCTTGCCAACATTACGTATGCAGTCATCGTCATGAAAGCTCGTACAAAAGTGTACGAGATTTGTTTCAATCTTGTATTTCGGACGGAAACCGAAAATTTTCTAAAATTACGCTATTTCTCGTTCGACTGGCAACTCTGCCCAGCCCACGCCCAGCCCCACTCATCGCATTCATCGCGCACGAAAAATCAAAAATAAGCTATACCTAAAGTACTGTACTAAGAAAGGATAACATTGCGACAGAACGACAATTGAAAAAAATTACAAGATGATGCAGCAGTTGGTAATAACTTTCTGCTGTGTGTTCCACATTATTTATTGCCTTTCCACGATCGACTGGTTGGCCACCCCTGCTCTATAGTATCCACTTGAGTACATACCACACCCTGAAAGAAAAGGATCAGTGTCGCAGATATTCTTCTTTTTTATGCATGCATTTTCTGATTCGTCGTGTCCATCCTCACATTCATTTACTCCATTGCATAGTTGTCGTAGTCCTACACAGTTACCTCTTGCACAACGAACTCCTTCACACTCTTCTCTTAACAAATGCGTCGTCACTTTGACTGAAATTTACAGTAGTTGTTAATTCTTTTAAGATTATGTTTATTTTTTCAGTGGGTGTGGACTATACCTGGAGCATCAGTTATTTCATTTCTGAGATATCCAACGTCGGTTGTCACGAACAAATCACCGGCTCCACATTCACCTCTGCTGTCAATGAAAGAAGCTGCAGGGTACCAGCCTTGCATGGTGTGGCAACTTATAATACCGGACCAAGGACGATTCGTTACCATGTTTTGCTTAAAGAAAGAGAATGTTTGTCTAGTTACTTAAACTGAGGTAACTTAATTCAAAAGAAACTTCACCACAACTATTATGAAGTTTTATGTACAATCCTATAAATAAAGTTAACTGAAGACTTTATTTTCTACTTTATATTACATAAATAAGTTTTTTTTTATTGCAGATTCTAAGTAAATCATAACCAACGAAGAACCAAAATCAGGTATTCTTTGTGTACATGCAGTTACCAAAAACCTTTTTTCTTTGCTCTTAACGTACCCATCTCGCGAGCAATACCCAATTTTTATTTTCGAATGTGAGTCATTTTACAACCTGTCGACCAAATGAAAAAAAGTTTAAAAAATTACCGAGCAAATTGAGCTATTAGAGATGCGTTTAAAACAGCGATTATGCAGAGCACAATCGCGGTTATTTTCTTGGACGAAAACAGCAATAGTCTTATTGGTTTCATCTTGTCCAATAGCAAGGCACATACTTTTTTCATCATATTGAATATCTCTAAAAAATTAAAATAAAGTAAATTATTAAGAAAATAATAACAAAAAAGATAATTATTGTCTGTAACTCACAGTGGAATTTTCATAGGTTTAACCATAGCTGAATATTTTGCAGAATTGCTTAAATGTAAAAGAGCGACTCTACTTCTGTAGAGATCCCTCTTCATATCAACTTCAAGTATTTGTTCGTAAGGACCTTTGTGTGATATTTGAGTTCTATAAGAACCCAAACTGACAGTGATATAATGTGAACCTAACCTGCAAAAATATTAATAAGTTAAGATAAATTAATTTTAGGTGAGATATGAATTAAAAATAATTATTAAAAATATTTATCATGACTTAAACTTACATTGCATCCCAGAGGCAAGAATGAGGAACCAAAACCCAATGAATGTCTAAAAGTACTCCAGTACATTTATAATGTCCATCCACAAACACTTTGGCTATCCACGGAAGAACATGGTTTACGTTTAAGGGCTGGTTTCTCGAAAGATCTTGGAGTAGATCAAAGTCAGTTACAAGTATGGGATCACACTCAACTTGTAAGGCCATACATGAGTTAGGAACTGTCTTACATTCTATACCAATATCATTTGGTTCTATAATTGGAATGAAGGATGTAGAATTATTTTCGTTTTTTTTGTAAACAAATTTTACTGGCATTATGTTATTATTAGCTTGATTACTTCTGGTACTTCTTTTTAAATTCTCTTCTTTGACGTTTATGTATTTGATGCCGTATGAGCTTGCAGAACTATTTAAAAAAATATGATTAACAACGACTAATTTAAAAAAGATTTATTAATGCACAAGGAAAAAAAGGTTTTACCTGAAACCTAGATGGCGGCAAACATCATTTGCTGACCTTTTTTGATCCCCTCTAGGTAGTTGATCTTCACACACTACACGCCAATCATTTTCAATTTTCTTAGTTAGAAATCCGCTTAGCACAAATTCCGGATTTTTTTGAATATCAAATATCATTTCTTGACCATTAGATAGCGTAACTAAAATGATAGAAGGTTAAAAAATAAACAATTTAAATGTTATGAAAACAACTAGAAGGACGTATATAGGCTGCTTTTAATATTATCTTAATATATATATCGTGTCACGTTGTTTGTCCGCGAACCTAAACTACTCAACCGATTTTGATCAAATTTGCATACCTACCATGTATGCATTTTGATCAAACCAGATAGATAGGATATTAAAAATAAAAGTAATTCATCATGTTTGATGCCACTTACCTAAACAGAAAAAAAAATGGCAATAGTACTTACAACAGTTGGACTCATCTTCTTTATGAGGGCATTGTGGTACTCCATCACAGACATGGTTTTGTGATATACAAACCTTACTGTGTTGACATAAAAAGTGGGAGTCCGGGCACATAACTAAATGATAAAATGCCATTATTATTATTGACAAACATAATATTTAAATTCGTTTTGATTTAGAAATACTTACAACAATCAACTTCGTCTTGACCATCGATGCAATCAATAATACCGTCACACAAAAGATCACTATTAAAAGTATTTATAAAATCTGTACATTGACATTCTAGTTCGTCAGTTCCATCTTCACAATCAGCTTTATGATCGCATCTTTCCGCATAGGAAATTACCTGAAACATACTAAAAACAAGTTGTGTTATATAGAGTCTTCATTCATTTGTTTAGATTTCATTATATGAGAAACTTACCGGCGACATTCAAACTCTTTAGGAGTTTTATGTTTTCTTCTTATTTTAGGTGGTAGTAATTCTGAGAGTAATATTTCTTCCATTTTTTTCGTCACCCCTTGTTTATCTTCAATAGCTGACGAAATCAAATTTTGGGAAAAAGTTTTGTTTTGTCCTATCTGAATATCCAATGTTTTATCAAAGTTTATGGTTGAGTCTTCAGTAACTTCATTTGTAATATTTTCTGTAGTTATCTCAATTATAGAAATTTGTGTTGCTTCAGGATCAGTCGCATTATCAAGCTGAACAACATTTGTGCTTGGAGAAATAGTAGCTTCTGTACTATCTTGAATTTTAGGATTAAAAAGTGGATTTGTTATATGCAAATTATCAATATCATCAGTATTTTTTAACAAAGTTGATGACATTGACTCTAGTTTAATCGGTGATTTTGGTTCCACAAAAAAGTGTTCATCACTTTCCTTAGCTTCCTTGCTTTTTTCACTGCTTTCATTTGATTCTAAACTCTCAGTGCTTATATTGATTTCGAGCGGTGAAGCATGTTCAAAATTTGATTTCAGTTTCAGTGCGGCATTTGTAGTAAGTTCCAAGTATACAATTTCAGTTACAGTGCTAGTTTCGGTAGTGGTACTTTCAGTAAATTGATTATTTGATCTAAAATCATTATTTTTCATCGTGATTGTTTTATCGCTATCAGCACTTTTAAAAGGCGAAAATATATTAAATACAGATTTTTTATTAGAATATTCGCAATTAAGTTCATCTTCCCCATGTAGACAGTCTACTATCCTGTCACAAATTCTTCTCTTTGGTAAGCATTTATTTACCCCTGAGGTACATTTAAATCCTGGGCATACTATTTTTGGCTTTATCATGGGTAATGTGTTTGAAACTGCAACGAGATTTTGAAAGAGTAATGATATTTAATTGGATCAAATATTATTTTAGGTAGTATATTTTTTTACTTACGCAAGTTAAACTTTATCCATTTTGTAAAGAGACTAACTCGTGTGTATACGCCAGGTTGCCCATTACGTCCACACCCATCACCGTGACTTACAACCCCTGCCATGTACCATTGTTGGGGGTTTGCTGGATTTCGACAAAGAAGTGGACCACCACTATCACCCTAAAATTGAACACTCACAGTAACACGTTTTCATTAACAGTTATATAAATAGCCTGATACATGGAATCACAAACACACTCGTCAGGCTAAAACTATTTATTTCCTGTAAACAGTGAAGTGTGGTTTCTTACCACAGTGAAACAAATAAATTTAGTAGGTACCCCAAGATGAGTGTATTAAATTATTATCTATCAAATCATAACCATACCTGACAAGCATCTTTTCCCCCTTCATCTACACCTGCACATATTTCATGTCCTGATATATCTTCGCGATGTTGACACCCCTTAATAAGGACTTCCACTTCTCGTAGTTGATCAGCTGAAATAATAGATACAGAAGTTAACCTTTGCAATATTAAATGCCAATTATTGCATAGCATATATTAAAAGTAAGTTATTGAAGTAGTCGTTAATAGTATGCATTTTATAGGTTTGTAATTACGAAAAAAATTTTCAAAATATATTCTTGTTTTTTTTAAGGAGATTGTATCGACAAAATACTTACGATCGGGACCTTTTTCTTTCATAGCTCCCCAACCGACAGCTGTGCAAATAGTTCCCAGTGGTGGAGCTATTACCCAATCAGGTCCTGCTGTTCTTGGCCCAGGTAAACATATCGGACGGACCCAACGACCAAACTTAATCATTGATTTAACCCTCAGTAGGGAAACGTCATTTTGCATATTCTCCTGACTGTACCTTGGATGGACTATAACATGCGATACCAAATAATTATCTTCCTGGGGCGAAAATGAGAATCGTCGAAGCATGCCAACTTGAATTTCGTAATAATGGGCCCAGAATCTGAAATTGAATCATTTTTTCTGTGCAAATAACAATTTCCTTTTAAAATACAGGACATTTTCTTGTATTAACTCAAGCGTATATATATTTCAAGGAAAATAGCCAGTACAAATAAAAAAATTACAAAGTGTAGCTGCAGGTGACACAGTTTAATTAACAGTTTCCACTTTGAAATTTTCTTGCATCCGAGAAGATCGATTTACTTTACCCTGTCTAGGCACGTTAGAATAATTTGCTGGTTTACTAAGCAATCATAGAATGACTAAACCAACAAAAATAATTATAAGTGTTTTAAACATTTTTTTAAGTTATATAGACATTTAATGACGTGGCACTAGCAACGAACAATAGTAAAAAATAAGAAAAATGAGAAGTGGACTTACTCTGTCACACAGTGTGCGGCGGACATAACCCATTTTTGAGTTAAAATGACACCACCGCAGTGAAAAGTGCCATCTCTGTAAACTGCCACAATCCATGGCCATGAAGCAGGTTCACTAGGTTTCCCACCAACTATTCTAGCTTCAGCTCTTTTTTTTCTCATCATTGCAGTGCTACTCACCACAAAACGCTTATTTCTTCCAGATAACTGATTTTCTATAGCGATATTCTGAAAGTATTTAAAATCAATTTCATTAAAATCCCTAAACATTTTAATTAGAATCATTGTGGTTTTGAAAGTAAACTTACCTCATTAAGTAACTGATTTTGTGTCAAAACTCTGGATCCACAAAGTACATTAGGACACGTGACGTAGGTAGCGTCAGAATCGTTACAAGATTTGCTCAGAAATATATGGCTATCAGAAGTTAAACTCACGTAAAGCATTTGCCGTGGTAGATTAGATGACATTTTTTGAATGAATGGCTGCCTAAAATGTTATAATAAAAAGTAAATAGGATAATTTCAGTTGATTCAAAATACAAAAATAAAGTTTAAAATATAAATACCCAATGACCAATCCATTTTCTTGGCGACACGCATCAAAAGCAAACATTTCTGGATTATTGCATACTGGAAACCAATCCCCTTTAAAATTTCTTAGTAAAAACCCATCGGTATTAGATACGGCAAACGGCTGAAACAGACCTTTATTTAATTTTTTTATTTTTATTGTTTCTTATTTAAACCATTAAAACATACCGGTTCTCTATGTATACGCGGCACAAGCATGCTGCATTCAAGTTCATCGATTCGATTTAAACAGTCTACTATATTATTGCACCTTTTGTCTTTAGAAAAGCAATTACTATGCATGTTATCATCTATATCCCCACAGCTAAACGATGTTTCATTGCAACCTGTATCAAAATGATTGAAAACGGTTTATTGTGCTTGACTTGCTAAATAAACCTTATTATAAGAGATATTTAAAAAAATGTTACCGTAACATCCCAATTCATCTTCCCCTAAAGGACAGTCAAAATATCCATCACACAATCTCGAAGTGTGGATTCTTGATTTGCAGTCACAATTCAATTCATCACTAGCATCATCACAATCGACTTTGTTGTCACACTTCTTCTTCTCATTGATACAAGTGTTATCTGCTTTACATAGAAATGAACCAACCGAACATTCCATTTCGGTTTTCATTAGGAAATCTTCATTGGATTTACTTGTAAATTGTTGGTTTTTGCTAATACAAAATATAATATAACTTAAATTCAAAATCTTGGTAGATTGTACTTAAATTAACTTACGAGGAACATTTGATTTTTAAACAACAAATATTTTTTTTGCCCAGTGTTAAATCATGCTTCCGTGCTTTAAGTAGAGCGCCTTAAAAATAAGCGTGAATGGTAGGAACTTACGTTGGTGTCAAAAAATCCAAGTAAATATTCAAATCTTGTGGATGAGCCTTCACTGCCTGTGGATCTCGAGCTTCCATTTCGTATTGTGATTGAAATCTTTCTGGACTAGATCTGTAAAAATATTTTGTATTTAACAGTCATTTAAGTATAGTTTCCTAAACTTGGCCCAAGCAGCTCACCTTTCTTGAAGAGGCATATTGTAAAAAAGTTGGTCAGACACTCTGAAATCTTCTTGAAAAAAATCTGAAATAAATAAATAAGATATTGGTTATATTACTTTTTAAAGTTTTTTTAAAATATTTTAGATTATCGTAATACAGAAGTCCATACCTGATTGTTGTTTCTTAAAAAGGCGTTTAAGACATGGATCGGTGAGTGGTTTACGTTGATTAATATAGTATAAAGGTGCCTGATCAATTGAACTTTTAGGGCTATTATAATTTTCTGTTTTTGTTACCTCAGTTCTAACATTGCTACCACCATTAGTTATAGCTGAAAGTTGCATAATCAAATTTTTGCAAACTTCGTTCTGGTTTTCCGTGTTACATATTTTTTCATGTTTCATTATGATTTCTCTAGCTTTTTTTATCTCATCATCAGTGAAACTTAACATATTATCAGTTTCAGGTAAATTACGAACAGCTCCATAGCTGATATATCGTTTTTTTCTTATAATATCAGCATGTGAAGTTACATTTTTGATTTGTAATAAAACGTTAACCTCTTCTTTCCCCGTTGTAACGTTAGAAGCTTCAATTGAGGATATAATTACTATTTCTCTACTAACTTTATCTAAAATATATATATAAAAAAAAGTTATCATGTAATTTTTTTTACAAAATTAAAGCCCAAATTCATTATGAATTACCTGTTGTAAATAACTGCTTAGAAAAAACGATGTAGATGCCTATTGCCCCAATGAGAATCAGTATAATTTGCATAATTTTATGAAAGACTGGATAAAAACATTTTTTTACTGAACTGAAATTTGGGTCTGAAAGAAATAAAAAAAAACTTTTAGATTAATAGCTAAATGTCAATTCAATCCAATTTAAAAAAACTTAGACGTCAGAGTGTTCTACGTCACCCATATGTGATAATATCAAGAATCGAAGAGCCAAAAACGTGTAATAATCTAAGTTAAACACTGATCGATTTCCTTATATTTGAAAAGCAACTCGATCAATCATATCTTATCTCAGTACTCACCATTCATCTTTTTTGTTTCAGCCAATTCCATAGGCGGTAAGCCTAACTGAGTACCTTCTAGTATTGTGTCTTTATTCATGTTCTGGAAAATTGTATTTGATTATTTCTAATAAAACTTATCTTTACGTCGATCTTAATTTTATGAAATTAATATATGTATATTCAACTTACTGCAAATTTAGCCTCTACATAAAATGCAGCATTGCAAAACAATAACACTTTATTTGCAACACCGACAATACCACTTGACACAGTTGCAAAGAAAGGACTAAATACTTATGCTGATCAATTGAAATTCACACGTTTTAGGTACTTAACAAAATTACTAGAATTTTATTTGTTACAGTGCGCACTGCATATTACACAATTTCAAAACTGCAGTTTGTTAGTGATAATTCATTAACCAATTTCCGAAAACGTAAATAGGTTTTGCATACAGTTTTGCATGTTGCTAAATTAAGCCTAAATTTATTTAAGTTCAAAATTTCTTGGTAATAACTATAATAGGTGGGCCAACTTTGTTACTTAGCATTTAAGAAAAATGCGAATAGGTGTGAAGTATAAGGGTATCAATGTTTTTATTGACTGCCTCCATTAGCTAATTGATGTTTTATTTCTGGTCTCCCGTATGGCATACGGGCATATAGGTATGCGTTTATGCACTCTAAATGATTCACTTTAGAAAAAAGCTTTTATTAGTCTTTTAATGTAGGTAGAGGAAAATATGTTGAGACTTTCTCACCGATATAGACAAGCAAAAAAAGCACACATAAGCTAAAAAAAAACGTTACGTCTAAAGTCTGTAATCATTTAAATAAAATCGTTTAGAATGTGACTCTTTTCAAAGGTTGATTGATTGTGTAGTAATTTATCGTGAATTTTGTGATTTTTCACACAATTGGTAAGAATCTTATATGTTTTTCGGGAGGATTAACTGTAATGATTTAAATCGTAGAGAATAAAAATTTCTAACGGACAATAACAACACATTTGTATAAGCTATAATTAAGGTTGTAATATTTCGCCTTTTTAATTGTCGGAAATTTTTAATTTTATTATTCCTATAATCGCTAAGAGACAATTTATAACATTATAAATTGGGTCTTACCCAATGTGCAATTAAAAGTAATGTACCTATAGGAAAAGAAAGACATAGGATTCAGATATTGCTATCGGGCTACTATGGTTACTCTTTTTCATAAAATAATCTGAAATAAACGAGGGCTAACTAAAAATTAATATTGTTTCGAAAGCTGTATGCATTTACAATTCATCGAAGTTTAAAAGGCAAAAAACAGGTTACATACATCAAAGGTGTCAAAAAACAATAAAGCAACAACGCCAAATCGGGATGACTGAAATATTAATTTGCATGGTAAAGTGCTAGCGCCCTTGGGTCTTTTTGTGCCTTTTGAATTAATTAAACCTTTCTGTAGAGGTGATCTTTTTGAAATAAATGAACCGAAAGTTTACCTAACTCGAGTGAAAGCCAGCGCGCCGGACCGCAATGAATTTTCAAAAGCAGAATTTGCTTCATTTATATTGAAGGTAAGTACTTACACTTTGTGATAATACATAGTAATTTTTACTAAAAGTTTTAATGTATGTGGTAAAATTATCATACACATAATGTCTTGACTGCACATCTACAGATGAAATATTTTGAAAAATATATTTGTTAAATATATAGGTATTCAATTAAATAAAACTAAACTAATTTAAAAACTATCAAGTAGGTAGTTAGTTAAGAATGTCGCTACTTAAATACGAAGTGGCGTTTATCGCGTAAAATAATATGAATGTGTTTATCGAATGGAAAAGTTACCAACTGACTAGGTCAGATTTAGGTAAATACCATTATTATTTTAAATGGAAACTGTCAATGTCACACATGGTCACGGTGCAAACAAATGACGGTCAATTGAAGAACTACCCACCGATTAACACGATTTGCTTCGTGGTCACGAAGAAAATCGTTCGCTTTCCATGGGAAGGTAACTAACATATAAGCATAACAGGTCATAGCTGTTTTCCATTCCTATTTTAACTTTTGATTAATGGAGTGTGTTTTAGAGTTTGCTGCAAAGTGTTAAATTGTGATCGGAATTTGTGTGTTTTAGTGGTAAGGTTCTGTTTAAGTTGCGCTAATGGATTTAACCAACGGATTAATAGAAATGAGGGTATTTCACGTCGACGTTAATCGTTCGTTTCTAATAGAGACAGTACGGTGTTGTTTGTTTCGGGTTTGGGGTATTCTGCTTTCGATAAATTAGAGCGGTAAAAAAGTTTAAGTTTGATGCTAAGTTTCATTGAATGCTTTTTTTGTTTGAATTTGTAATTTTCCATAGAAAGTTCATTCATTGAATTACCAATCAAACAGTTAAACTCTTAAAGGTAGACACTAAAATCCCACCTTCTTTTAGTTTAGGGAAAAATGTAAAAAGAATCTCGTTATCATTTGTTTCTCAATTTTGACTCTTCTATTTCAGGTGAAATTCCTTCATAATTCTTTTGTCTATACTATGGCTCAGATATGACTCAATTAAACAACTTGAAGATGCGTCAAAAACTCGAAGTGACGTTACTTTCCTTATTGTTTCTCGTAATTTTTGCGACTTCTTGCGATGCTAATACAAATGAAGCACCTGATGAGTATTTCAGTAAATTTGTAGCCGACCTGTGGCTAGAGGGCGCTGATGTCATTAAAATAATATGGAGAGACTGTTCTAAAAAGGTAAATTGCTTTTTTTATATAATCAGAAATGGTTGTTTAGGTACGATACGGTCTTATTTACTCTTCTTGAACCAATTTCTAGTTTATAAACTCAAAAAATCAAAGTAAAAAAGATTGACTTTTTTCATTCGCTATCATAGGTTGTCATAAAGGTTCTCTTTAAAAAAAAAAGCGAAACATACTGATAAACTTTGAAATACTAACTTAGAGTAAAACATTAGCGTAGAGATTCCTATAAATAATTAAACACTAATAGCTAAGCTTAATAGGTAGCTGCACTATTCGATAGCGGCAATAACAATCCTGAAACTTTGTCTCCTAAGTTATAAGTAGTTACATACAGTGTTGAGAATCTTATCGTTAAGCATAATGGACGTAATCTCTCTCTTACGAAACTTTAAGTTATGATGGAAGGCGAAAAGTTTTAATAATAAACTAGTGTAAGAGAATCCTAAGGTGCGATTAGTTGGGTAAGAAATATCCTATTATTAATGACATAGGTTTCAAAACTTTTAAATCAATATTAACTGAAATACGTAACGTTCAAAAACGGCTTGAGTTATTAAATGCTCATACTTATAAGATTATCAAGAAGAAACGGCTATTAACCTTAATCAAATACAATACGAAAAGAAACTTAAATTATTTTAGGTAGGCCGCCTTATTTGGTGACCTTGCCTTAGTTTGGAAAACATCTTTAAATGTTTATAATATTTTAATAATTACCAAATAGTTGAGTAACTTATATCATTAGTACAGGATTCATCTAAATTTTGATGTTAATCCAATACACTGAAAGCCTTATAAGCCTTACCTATAACAAAAGGTGATAATTGAGTTGAAGCTGCTTTCCGAATGTCAACGCAATTGAAGCGCGGCAAGATTTAGCTTTTCAATTTAAAACCAATTCTCGTCGGATATTGAAGCTAGCTTTATTAATTTTCTTTGAATAAATACTCAGAATTTGTAAATAAATACTTTAGAAGGAACAATAAAATAATTTCTTTAGATCAATGTTTTCTGGATAAAAAATATGAAAATGAATGTTAAGACCAACACTTTCATTTTCCTGTTTTATTCTCGAAAGAGATATTTTTTTAACACAAATTTAGTCAGACGTATTGAAAAGTCTATCCATTTCTATTCAATAGCCAATAAAGTAGTTAGAACTTTTAAAAACGACCACTTTGAGAGGCCTTTCTCTTATGGAAATATTTTTTTTTGTATTACAAAGACAACTGGATTTTAATATGAGCCGTCTTATTGCGTTATTCATAAGACATGCCTTGTTTTTCTAATAACCCTTATAATCCCAAATTGACCAGTTAATGGACGTGAAAGACGTGATCGACCACAAGGAGTACTTCCCGAAGTTCGTGAGATGCATGAAGAGGAAGACATTAAGGGCTTTGGACCGCTCCCTTAGTCCTGACGTGGTGCCCTTAGCAGACGGAGTCAACCTAGTAAGGTTCGAACTGGTTGATAAATCCGGGAATATCATGGCGGAAAATGAAACCAGGTGAGTAATTATTAAATTAAAGAGTATTTCAAACTCGGTTCTTGTGTTGAATGCAATGTGACTTAAAGCTCGATACCGAGTAAAATCAAAAGTGATAATTACCATGAAGCAATAAACGGGAAATCAATCAAAACTTCCAAAAAAAAGGCAACAAAAATTATCGTGCCAGTTTTCCAAGAATAAAAAAAAAACTTCCCCACGTCATTTTTATGAGTAGGTATACTTTATGCTATGATTTAAACATTGTTAGTTTAATAGTCCCTTGAAAGTACAGACCTAACAAGTGACTATTTTAAAATATAAATTCAAATCTCAAAGTGCTCTCTAACAAGTTTCCAGGAAAGAAGCGTACGCCGAGGGCCTTGTTAAAATAAATAAATATACTTATAAACAAAATACACAAACATGATAAAAGTAGAGTGAAGCACTTATTTTCATTTACCCCTGTGTCCTTATTTCGAGGCTTTCAAGAAAAAATATTATGTCTTTATCGTGGCATCTTAGTAAATAGGTTATGTATTAAGAAAAGTGGGTTGGTGAGAGTAGATAAAGGGAAAGTGGTCAAGCACAGATGCTGTCAGGTTTGGTTTGATCAAAGAAAAATACAACAAAAGACTTCTATAAGATAATGTTATAAAATATATTATTTTGTACGTTACTTGCTTTCGAAAAACCACAGTATATTGGTGTTGTGCATTATTTTTTTACTAAAATGAAATAAACCCTAGACTGAGCAGCCTTTACTTACTTCCCCTTAGTAAACAAGCATTTTGTGTAGGTGGTCGAGTGAATGGAACCATAATCCTCTAAAGTGTGACTAGACTGCAAACTTAAGACTTACAACGTTCGCATATTAATCTGGGTTAAAATTCCGTAATAAATAATGTACGATGTTACATATTTTTATTTGCTGTTCGCAAAAAACCGGCGCAGTATTAATACAAACCTCTATTTTTTGTCATAGGTACCTATCCATAATTTAAAAAAATATTTTTTGTCTAGAGAGCATGCAAAATTCAAATTTCTGTTCAATTTGAAATAGGTATATATCTTCTATGTCAAAAATACTTTTGTGTTCAGTATAATGTGTTCGTTTGCATGGAAAAATCGCGATATTTTATCGAAAGATGTATAAAGCGTCTGATGTACAGTTTATTGGTAGAAGGAATTTCAATAGGCTTCCATATTGATTGATAAATGCTATTAGGTGTCACGGTGATATGTGTGAACATATTACAAGCATCCAAGGGCTGAAAATCGGAATCGTGACAAATATAAGGCATAGGTATACATATCAAATATACAGAGCAACTTAATAACTGTGTTATTTGATCCGTGGCAATATAAAATTATAGTACCAAGTTTGATTACCTTCCATTGCAATAAATGTTTTGGTTAATTGAAGTTTTGAATAATTGATTTCTCTTAAATACCCTACAATATTGAATCAACAGGGAAATAACTAACGCTACAAAAAAAAAACGCTATTGAACTAACGCTACAAAAAAAAAACAGGCGACTTTCAAATTTAAAATAAGGTGAAGGTAATACAAGAACTTAATACTTAAACTTTATTTTAAAGTACTTAGTAGTTTTTCTTAGAAGAAGGTAGCTAAAGGCTATTAAAATCAACTTGTCAGATAAGATTATTAGATGTTAAGGCCCCTTAGGACCTTTAATTACCATGCTAATGCCATACTTGAAGATTACTCAGAATAATTAACCAAAAAAAACTAAAAGATTAAATTAAGCTTTAAAAGATTTATCATATATAAGAAAAAAGTCGCCATTAGTAAAAAGTGGGTACCTTTATAAAAATATATGATGAATCAAAAAACTCATGTACATATTATATGTAGGTACCTATTCCATAATTAGTATTTTTAACCCAGACTGCAGTGTCTGTTAGTATTTGTGCATTCCTACTTAAACACCAGGTCATTGCCCGGAAACTGCAATTCATTGCAAATAATATTAAAACAGTAGGTGTATACCTACACTGACTTAACATTTTTGCTGGTTTAGTGAAAATCATTTTACCTTGCGGTTTGGATACTGGTAGTATCTATTTACTGTAGGCGTATATTTATAATATTCCACAAACACTAGCTTTCTCCTGCAGTTTCCTAATTGTTAACTATAGAAAGGTATTTCCAGATATTTCGGGTTTAAATTACTCTACTCTATATTACTCTTTATCGCAATATTCTAATAGTGGAACCATTTTTTGGTAAGATCTATGAAAAAAATACCTACTAGTAACGCTATTTAATCTTGCGATACGACATTGCCAAATATACCTGAAGTTTAGTATACGTTATTATATCAGCCTGTTAATATATATACCTAGGTTTACGGTTACATATAAAGCCTAATTGAAACATTTAATTAACGTACTGCTAAAGTTCGAATTCTGTTAATTAATCGAATTTACGTAAATACGTTCGTTTTGGATAAAGATTTATATGATTTAAATCCGACGTCGGTATTTTATTGGTCTTTCTCTTGTCATTGAGATTACTCCCTAATCCTGAAAAAGGAAAGCCTTATTGCCTTCAATTGTCCGCATTTTTTATTTCGCCCGTCAAAGTATCTTCGTCCTTTGAAGTCAAAAATCTTTCTTAATGCTAATAGGAGATAATAATAAATAATGGATAATTTTTGAGACATTATTTTTAGCACATGGAGTGAAAAAGAATTAGAAGAGGGCGAATGGAGAACTATGGCTTTACAAAGGATGGCTAAGGTTTTGAAAACGCATGTAATTAAGTTTGACTTCAATGGGAATACCACTCTTGAAAAAAGTAAGCGCTTAATTAGTATTTAACTCTTATTCGGTAGATACAGTTTGTCTGTAAGTTGCTGACTGCGTAGGTTTGAACCTACTTGTAAATATGAGCAAAACAGAATATAATTCTGTACATCGTTAAAAGTTACTTAGTTAGCTACCACTTGGGACTTCTAAATGCGATAAGTAAAGTTTTCCCTAGATACATCAACCTTAAATCTAGTTATCCTAGTTATTTGCTTGTTCTCCATTATTAGATGTAGTTGTCTAAATGTAATGTTGTTGTTATCAATATGAAAAGTCATATACAAAGTAACAATATTTTTATATTTTATCTAAAAAAGAGAACGACAAACCATAATACACATTAAGTGATTAATTAATTTTTGATACCTTAAAGACATGCATAATGATCATAGTTTTTTAAGTATCATGTAATTTTCAAGCCGAGTACCGTGGCAGAAGACGTCATCACATGATGACAATGATGATGTTTGGAGTGGTCTCCATCGGGATGGTGCTGATTCCCATGGGGTTCCAGTTCCTGGCTGTCCTTGGAGGAAAGGCCCTGCTGCTGGCCAAGATGGCGCTCATCCTCGCTTCTATACAAGGTCTTAAGAAGGTAATCATTTCCAGAATTTTATTTCATACAAATATTGGCGCATTTAAATAGATACTAATTCCTTATTTATGGCCTTTTCGTAGAATGTTTATAACCCTAGAATATTTTTTATCATAATAATTATGTATTGTTTTATAACCATTGAGTAATAAATAAAACGAAAAACTTATATTAAAATATTAATCTTAGCAGTTTAACAAAAGACTTGGTATATGGATTTGGGAATACTAACATTTATTACAGCGGTTAACATTCTCTTTTAGGTTGAACCTATACCGTTTGACCCGTATCATGACAGAGGGAAGGTATGAATTTCCCTAAAACCCTTCCTCACAAAACTAGATGTCTAACACTAGTTTTAACATTTCATTTCCCACACAGGTCATTTTCTAAATACACTTTAAAGCTATACAGCACCGCTATTAACCATTTCATAATGATAACCGGTTAATAGATGTTCTGTTCTAGATTGCTTCAAGTCCGTTAAATTACGGATTGTATCACGCCTACCCTCCTTACGACCACTATGAGAAGCGCAGCAGAAACGACTGGTCATCTGCTGGGAACATGCCTAACACACCGCCGCCGTCTTTGGGCATGCAGAACTCTTGGAGTGGGATGCACTCTGATATCAAATTTGACAGAATGTCTTTGGCGGCAACAGAAGCTGTGCCTTTGGAAACGACGACGATAAAAACCGTGAAAAGCAGACCAAGACTGTATCCATTGTACCCTACGAATTCGTATCCTGTATTTGCAGCAATTGATTCACCAGCACCTTTAGTTGATTTGACTACTACCCCTGGGGAGGTCCAAGCAGACTATGCTTTGGAACTCCCCTATAATGGATTTCGCTTTCAAAGTCCCACTCCTATCGTTTCAACTTGATGTGTTTATTAATTTATTTAAAGCTTTGTTCAATGTTATAACTGAAATTTACACCTATTTCTCTCAAGTCATTTATCCAAAGAGACATGTATTTTATGCTGTTTATTGATTTGTTATTAATTATAGTAGTATTGTATTACTGTTAGTTATTTATATTTAGAAATAAACAATTTGACTTTTATTGGTTAATTGTCTTTTTAAATCTCATACTGCTTTCATTGGAAGACAATTGTGTTGTAGGTTTATTTTTTTCTCTGCATAGTTAAATGAAGATGCGATCGCAATTACCCTTACTAATACGCCACTACTAAATCTATTTATAGCATACGGTAGACGTATCGTGTACCTGTTTACCTAGATGTATACATACCTATCAATGTATACATCTTGTAGTCAATCAAAGTACAAGGTTAAACCAATCCCAGTCCATTTCCTCATCAAAGGAAGTGGTGAACGCCCTCGACCACGTTCTAAATCGACTCGAGAATTACTGCTATGAATATTAAGGTTTGATAAATCTCATGAATTATCTACGTACGTATAAAGTTACATAATTTTAAATCATTACATAAGTCTAAATATTGAAACGCTTATTAGCACATGTAATTCGTTTTTTTAGGTAATTGTTGCCTACCGAGGTGAAAAAGCAAAATTCTATTAAATACAACCACTTAGGTACTTGTCAAAGAATCATTATAAAGATAATTAAAATAATTAAAATCCATTCTTTGCACTCGAATATTGTAAAGAATTAAAAATTAGAAGAATTTTAAATTCATTTTAATATTGTTTTTCTCAATAACGGCACACTGAAAAGCACTTTATAAGGGAACAATAACCATTCTTAATTTTAATTAACGCTAAAAGAAAAGTTTCGGATACAATGAAAATATGTTAAAAGATTGTGTCAAGAATCTAAATTAATTGCCACAATTTCGAAGAATTACCGCAACAATGACGATTATTTTACATTGTTTTTTTATGTTGATAGGCGGTAATTTACTTTACTTTATTCCATACTTATCAATTAAAAACATAAATATGGGCCAATATAGGTACGTCACTAGGCCGGGACTTGTCAAATACCTATATTCTGTAAGTATTTATACATAATTGCGCACACCATGGTATGTGACCCGCTTGTATGTAAAATAATTAATAAAAAAAACACCTTTTGTAATGTAAAGTAAGCCGCTTGAAATCTGTACATGAAATTGAATTAATATGAATTAGTAAATACATCGCGTTTTATTTTTCAAATAATTCAGTTAATGACATCCTGATATGACAAAAAAAAGTTACAAAGTAGGCATTTTTGTCTTGTTTTGTAATAATTCGAAGTCTGCTGACGTTTCAGATGCGAGGACACACAAACTGTTTTGTTTGTTTAAATACAGATCATTTTTTTTGTAATATTTTATACGATAATATTTTATTTCTTTAACTAGACGAGTAAAATATCGTTCATTGAATAACGGTTTATTTTACCTACTTTAAAAGCAAATGACTTCAACATTGATCGACGGTACACGTGCTTATTTGTCATAGTTGGGTACTAGAACAATAAATTAAACGTATCCCATAGGACACCATTATTGAATACGTGATGGGTGTTTCTAACAAACTTCCGTTAATTTGTTGACTAATCACCGGCAGTTAGGTACCTATAATTGAATTTGAATGGGTGGATAAAATGCTGTGTAGTATTTAACGTGCTTCTTTATTTTAAAATAGGTTTCCGCCTAGCGATCTCGCCCGTTGCTAAATGACTTTTCTCGTAGGAATGAGATATTTTCCCAAAGTGCCTATACAATTCACTTTATAATATCAAGTCTCATTAAAATTCTTTCAGCCGTCAACAAGCATTAACACGCTTGTGTTTATAATATTTGTTGTTAAACAAATTTTTTTGAAAGCGCAATTCTTGTGGGTTTAAATAAATTGGTAGGTAGACTAGGTGATTTGTTTTAAATTTCTAGCAAAGTTAATAACTAATTTGGTATATTTTAGTAGGCACACACTATTAAAGCCATAAAAAGCATAAATAAATCTGTGTTTTGAAGTAATAAAATTTATAAACCTAATAAAAAGGAAAATAATATTTAATTAGCTACAATATAAAAATATAAAAATAGCTACAATATTATTTAAACTACAGTAAAATAATTGTTGGAAAGCGGTATGTATTAACTTCCATAACCTCAGACATATAGGTACCTACCTAATAGCCATACATTTACCCTCAACTCATAATAATAATTGAGCATTATTAAACGAATTACAGGATTGCGCTAAAGTTACAAACTTTTAGGCTGTTCATAATTCAAACAGGATACGAAAGCTATCGACATTCCCTTGCAGAACTAAGTACATTAATTAGCAAAACCGTTAATGTGGTTATCGGCCACAATTGCAATTTAAGCATATTGCTCAAATATTTTTAGTAATCTTCATAAGCATTTTAAAAGTATAACTTAAATAATAATATCAAAAATATTTTTTTAAATGGAATAATCGCTGACTTTAATCTCATGGGGGAAGATACCAAAAATTTATCCGATTAAAGATACAGATATACTTAATACCTTTTTTATCGGTATTGAAAATCTTTAGATAGATACCTTTAGTCACATTCATCCAGTTTAATAAGGAGACCAAAAAATTAAATATTTGCGGGCTTTACCTTCCTGATATCAAAATAATCAATCTACATAAAACGTTAAATTGAGAAACCAATGTTATTATTACGTTACCCTAAATATAAAGTAGATTAAACCAGGTAAACAAAGAGAAAATTTCCCGAGAATTCGTTATGCAGATGCGGGTTAACTAACAGAAATTGAGAAATTCAGTCAATAATTTTTTTACCTTCAGGAAATGAGTAAAAAATACACCTTGCTCACTTGAAAAAAAAGGTTGAAGGAATTCGCAATGAAATGAAATGAGGATTTATTCATCATAAGTTGCGGTTAAACATTTAATGATCACAATTTCAGCTTTAATTAAGATTAAGTAGGAAGATTAAGCAGGTGGACCGAGAGAAAAAAAACCGGCGGAAAAAAACTCTCAGCACTCTTTTGGCAAAAAGTTTTGTGGGTACAAGTATGTTATTTACCAACTTAACCAAGACATAAAAGTAAAAAGCACAAGATAGCTATCATGCATATTAATGTCATACCTCAGTCCAGCTGAAATAGAAATTGCCTGTACATATATCAATCCCCCGCCCTTTTATCGTCTAGATAATCTTTTAGTTTATAATAAGCTTTTCTACATAAAGTTTCCATAACAATTTTCTTAAATTTATTAAAGGGCATGTACTGAATTGACTCCGGAATTTTATTATAACACAGTATTCACATTCCGATAAATGACTTACTGCTTTTAGCCAATCTTAATTTAGGTAAAGCTAAATTATGATGGTTCCTGGTTCTTACATTATTATCATGATTATCTTTTCTAGCAGGAAATTTGTCAACGTTTTTGTAAATAAATATTATATTTGCATAAGTATATTGAGATGCAAGGGTCAAGATATCAATCTCTTTAAACTTTTCTCTCAAAGATTCTGTACAGCCAAGTTAATAAATTCCACAAATAGCCCTTTTCTGCAGAGTAAAGATCGCTCCGATGTCTGCAACATTTCCCCATAAAAGGATGCCGTAAGACAGTAAACTATGAAAATAACTAAAATATACCATTCTGGCTGTGTAAAAATCTGTCTATGATCGAATTTTCTTTACCGCGAACGCTGCCGAACTAAGTCTATTCCCCAGTGGTGAGATATGGGTTCCCCATTGAAGCTTAGAGTCTATAGTTATATACCAAGAAATATGGTTTCATTAACTAGGTTCACCTTGTTCCCATTAAGATTTAAGTTTGTCTCAACTTGTTTTACATTCGGTGCCGAAAATCTAATACATTTGGTTTTCTTATTATTAAACCCAAGATTATCAACATTAAACTATATTACTACATTAGCAAGAACATTGTTTACATCGTCATAATTTTGTTTCTTTCTGTCAATTTTAAAAATTAAAGAATTGTCATCTGCAAACAATAAAATATCGTGATGGTTGCCTACCATAAAGGATACATCGTTGATATAAACCAAAAATAGAAATCGGCCCAGTATTGAACCTTGAGATACCCCCATTCACACAACGGACCCATTCGACATTTTAGTATTAACCTTAACCCTCTGTGTTCTACTACTCAAGTATGAAATCAAAAGTTTGAGGCCAGGACCGTTAATGCCGTAGTGATGTAGCTTCCTGACTAACGTATCATGCTGGATACAATCAATCGCCTTCGACAATGCACAGAAAATACCCAGGGTGTCTCGCGACTTCTCTCAGGCATTGACAAATTTATGAATAATTCAGCACCTGCATCAGTTGAAGAGCGACCCCTAGTAAAACCAAAATGTTTATCATGCATTAACTTATGTATCGTAAAATGATGAAGCAGTTGATTGAGTTTAACTTTTCGTAAATTTTACTATACGTAGGTAAAATTTAAATTGGTCTAAAATTTGTAGGATGTGTAGTTTTACCGGATTTACCGCTTCGTTAAGTCAGAAAACTCACAACTCATAATACAATGATTAAATATTCTAGCAAGCTATGACATCAATGATCGAGTTTACAATTTCAACAGGTAAACCCCATAGATATGTTGTGCTTTTAACATAAAACTCATTTACAAAACTTTTAATCATAAATTCAGCGATTAAATGTGAAGAATTAAGCGATTTAGTAGTTGAAACTGGAATATCAGCAAAATAATTTTCAAAAGCTGTAGCCACAGTTTCACAATCATTAACAGTATTGTCAATTATGAGCTTTAAGTTGTTATTAAGTTCTTTGAGTTTTCCAGTTTCGCTATTAATTATATTCCCAGTAATTTTAGTCTTATTAGAGCTCCTTTTTTATTCTATTACTAATACATAAAGTCTTGGTCACGCACATTTTTATACAGTTTAGAGTGTTTTCTAAAATATTTGCAAAAACTAACACTTTTGTTGTATGACTTCTCATAAAAGAGATCATATAATTGCTTTCTAATTATATGAATTCCTGTCGTTGCCCAATCACCAAAAGATTTACAATGTATAAAAAAGATTTTTTGAGAACAAATACATTTTTATGCTTATTATTTATAAAAGTACTAAGTGTACTATATTGTTCATTTACATTATTAGAATTTTGAATATTGGACATGTTATTTGTAATATCTAGTCTAAATCTCTCTAAACGTTTTTCATTGACTGGAACGACCATTAGATTTTTATTAACCTGTTTGTCCTTTTGGTATTGAAAGGTAACCAACTAACCACAGTGATCTGAAGTTAATTTATTTATGGTATATGAACTCACCGGACTAACATTGGAATAAACATTATCTAAGCAAGTTGCAGTGGACTCAGTAATTCTAGTTGGTTCCAGCTTCCAGGAATTAAAATAAGTTTATTAAGTTTGTACTCATGGTTGAGTATTCTAACAAATCAACGTTAAAGTCGCCACATACCAAATTCTTATTGTTGTTACATAATTTATGTAATACTTCCTCTAAATCTAACTCAAAACTATCATACTTTCTTTAAATACAAACTACTATACAATGAGTCAGTTCTATACAGGCTATTTCCATAGTTTGTTCTATAGAAAGGTTCACTATATCTTCCTTGTATTTTAAGGATTTATTAATGATGATTAAAGAACAACCGTGTATTGCTGTCTTTCTACACACAACAAACACACATCACTGTATACAAACAAACTAGCAAGTAGGTGCTGCTCAAAATTAATATTAAATTCATAGGAATAGTTGGGTTTTGGTGTAACAATGGTCTGAAATTTAAGACTTGAACATGTATTACTCACTTCGAAATCAATTGGTATCAGTTTAAAAAAGGTCTAAGATACCTACTGTTTGAACTTATTTTTTCAGTTATCAGGAAGCGGTAGTTGATTGTGAAACTTGTTAGCTATTGAGATAAAATATTCGGGTTAAATACTTTTCATCTATTAACCTGTTCGACGAAGGTCCTATTACAGTAAAATTATGAAGAAGGAAAAATACTCGTAAGCTCTCTTGTTAGACCTTACCTTTATCTCGTTAAACATTAAATTATGTTCTAAAAAATAACAAGTTATTGTCAAGAGTAAAACTTGAGTAGCGAGTTCAGCTATACCACTCAAGTGTCAACCTCGTATCACCAGTTACAAAGTGTCTTATTTTATACTAGCTTTTACCCGCGCGGCTTCGCTTAAATTCGTAGTAGATACAACTCCTTTCCCTGAACTATGTTATTATACATGAAAACCTTCCTCTTGAATCACTCTATCTATTAAAAAAACCGCATCAAAATCCGTTGCGTAGTTCCAAGATTTAAGTATACAAAGGGACAGAGAAAGCCACTTTGTTTTATACTATGGTAGTGATGAGTTTAGTTTTTCTTGCACGTAAAATATAAGTCGTTTTGTTTACTTGTAAGTAAAAATCTCCAGATATTTCGCAAAGGACTATATTTGAAGTTACTTTGATTTTACTGCTTTTATTTTTCATGGATTCAAAATCGTAAGAATATGTATGTACCTACAAGTATTTAATTTAAGATTTGGACCTCTCGGGACTATAACTTACCTTTATATGACTGCTGGCGGTAATCAAAATTATAGGGTAAAAGGTACCCTATGTGTTATTCTGATGTATAACCTATATTACTGTAAAGTTCTTTCAAAATCCGACCAGTAGTTTTGCGTGAATGACTAACAAACATCTATCCATACATACTCACAAACTTTCATGTTTATATTATTAGTAGGATTTTTGTAGATGTGCAGTTTAGTCCCTCCCGTAAGTTTCACATTAAACTATTATGAACGCTTCTAACGTAGATTAATTATTAAATAATAAGCCTTTGTTTAGATCTCTGTTCGATGTTTTTCATGTATAAATTTGGTGTTTCTATATTGATTTCTATGATTTTTTTTATGGAATAGCTAATAATGTTAACTTTTTTAATTATGGATGACTGAGAGTGTTATAAACGTGAGAGTAGACAAATTTAATCAGAAAGCTACGAACTCTTCAGCTATCGGGAGCTACGCGTGTTATTGTGAGTCAACCCTAAAAGATAGACAAATGCTGTCATGGGATAGTTGTTATATAACTTTAAGGAAAACATTTCCGTCATACATGATTTCTGTATAGCTTTTACCATTAAGTTTGCACACGTGACGGAAGCTTAAAAAATGGAGTAACTTCTCCCGTTTTCCCAACATTTCCCTTCACTGCTCTGCTCCTTTTGATTGTAGCGTGATAAAAAGTATCCTATAACCTGCCCAGGAGTATGAAGAATAATTGTACCAAGTTTCGTTAAAATCCGTCGAGTAGTTTTTGTTTCTATAACGGTTATACAGTCAGACAGACAGACAGGCAAAAATTTTACTGATTGCATTTTTGCATCAGTATCGATTCCTAATCACCCCTGATTGTTATTTTGGAAATATATTTAATGTACAGAATTGACCTCTCTATAAATTTATTATAAGTATAGATATGCTACGTCCAGATCTACGATAAAATTAAAACAATGGAAATAATTATTTAACCTTTAAAATAATAAAACTTTTTTTTAACATTTATTTATACCTATCCCGTGGTAAGTCAAAATACAATGAATATTACGAAGCCGTTTCTATCTTTTATCTTTCTATTGCTAAAACTTATCACTAAAGACTTAAGCTAATAAAAAACTTGTGTGATTAATTAAATCATAATAATTTTTTGTAGTTTTTTTTCGGTTCATCTAAAAATTGCGTAATGTTAATCAAAACATCATGGTAAAAGAGGTTAGGTTGCATTCAACTGTGTAAACTCCAACATAAGCGAAACTGGTTTTGAACACAGAAGTGGAAAACTATTACAAATGCTTTTATGTAGGCTTTGGATGTATGAAAAATGTGTACTACAAAGGTTCCGTTTACAATTTTAGTAGGTATGCTCAGGGAGGTTCAGGGTCTTTAAATACTAAAAGGGAACACAGATTGGTATCGATTCTTATGTATTTTATTTGTTGAACATTGTGTTAAAAATATGTTTTATGTAGGTTTTGAACATACTTTGTAATTATGTTTGTTTTTTGTAATTATTATTGTGAAATTTATTCCTAATGCAAAACTGACTTCGAATTTTTTGGTTCTACTATTTTATTTATCTTCACTTCAGCGGAACCCCAGAAACTGACCTGCCGCAACATAGCTAAGTGCTTTTCGATAAAGTTTTTAGTGTGTAACAGCTTGAATACTAAACAATGTTGGTCGTTCTTTGCCTAGGCTAACTTGGAACAACTGAGCAAAAAGATGTCCAATCTGTGTTGCTACGCTTTAATAACGTTTAGTAGGTCTTCTTCAAACCACATTTGAAACCCACATGATTGGATGATTATCCATCATGTGATCCACCAACCCGCTGCGAGCCAGCGTGGTGGATTACGGCTCAAACCCTCTCGCTATCTGAGAAGGAGTCCTGTGCTCAACCATTGGGACATACCTGTATAGGCTATCATTATATTATACAGGGTGTCCAGGAAACAATGGATAAGCTCTGAAGGGCTAATAGTAGAACTAAAGGCAAGCCTAAAAAATAATTAATAAAAAGTATAACACTTCTACTGCAAGAAATATGGCGCTTTAAAAAAAAACTTCATATTTTTTTGACTGTGTTCATATTTTTACTCGTAACGAAGTCAAATCACTTAATAACATCATTATTTCTGTGCTAAAATAATAAATATTAACCGCATCAGTGAATAACTATCAAATAAAATAGCTAACTAAAGTATTTTTCTCAAAAAATTATGTTAAACTTTTGATTTGTGTAAAATTTCTGAAGAAATATTTTTGATGCGCAACTTTGAACAGCTCTGGTGTAAAAAAATTATATGAAAGCAACAGTGACCAATGATTTTAAAATATTCCTGGTTTAATAACGTTTTTAAAAAGATGTAATATGTCGTTATTGTAATGAAAAAATATTGAACAAATGGTATTAGTGTGTAAAATGGGATAATTATTTAGTTCTAGCAAAATTAAAAAAATACAATAAAACTAAAGAAATATGATTTTCAATTGATATTAATTGCAAACACATTGGAATAATTTATAGTAACTGTTCAAATTGTCTGTCCCCATCCTGATGCAGACCCTACATCTACGAATAAAGGATCTTCAAAGAAATCAACTTAACAGGAGAGAGTGATCCAAATTTTCTTCAAAATGACTTACCCAATTTATTGATAGACGTGTCCGAAGAGCTTTGCGACACATATTGGCTTCAAAATGAAGGCTGTCTATCACACTATGCTGTTGCATTATGTGCATACTTGACGAAACCTACCCTAACAGGTAGGTAGGCCGCCTAAACCTAAACGCTTTGGACTTTTTTACTGGGGGTATTTTAAGGAAGAGTTTTACCAGCAACCAGTAACTTCATTAGAAGATCTACGAGCTCGTGTTCAGGCCACTGCAATCAATGATCGACGACACGCGCGATTTTTTTGAGAACCTTTATTCGTAGTTTTAAGGCCTGCATCAGGATGGGGACAGACAATTTGAACAGTTGCTCTCAATTATTCCAATGTTTTTGCAATTAATATCAGTTAAAAATCATATTTCTTTAGTTTTATTGTATTTTTATAATTTTGCTAGAACTAAATAATTATCCCATTTTACACACTAATACCATTAGTTCAATATTTTTTCATTACAATAACGACATATTACATCTTTTTAAAAACGTTATTAAACCAGTAATATTTTGAAATCATTGGTCACTTTGCTTTCATATAATTTTTTTACACCAGAGCTGTTCAAATTTGCGCATCAAAAATATTTCTTCAGAAATTTTACACAAATCAAAAGTTTAACATTATTTTTTGAGAAAAATACTCTAGTTAGCTATTTTATTTGATAGTTAATCACTGATGCGGTTAATATTTATTATTTTAGCACAGAAATAATGATGTTATTAAGTGATTTGACCTCATTACGAGTAAAAATATGAACACAGTCAAAAAAATATGAAGTTTTTTTTTAAAGCGCCATATTTCTAGCAGTATAAGTGTTATACTTTTTATCAATTATTTTTTAGGCTTGCCTTTAGTTCTACTATTAGCCCTTCAGAGCTTATCCATTGTTTCCTGGACACCCGGTATAATCAATATTTTCGGTCTTCTTCAAATCTACCTTATTGCACATTTTTTTCTTTTTCTTTATTTTTTATTCATTTTGCTTATCCAATTGCCTAACTACTAAGGAATTCTTTTATCTGATTGGATTCAGTTTCCAATATCATTGGAATATTTGCTTGAGTAAGTTTTTTTTTTAATGTTTGCCATTTAAATCACCGAAACTTCGCACGATATTTGTTAATTTCTCTCATGCGGATTGTTGTGTGTGAAAAAGAAAATGTACTAATTATAAAGCTGAAATGTCTGTTTGAACACGCTTATCTCAGGAACTACTTCTTTAAACAAATAAATAGGAGTCGTATAGTTAATTTATTAAGAAAGTCTAAAGGCTATAACATCATGCTACGCAAAATAACAGGAGAGCTGTTAAGAGTTTTACTACACAGAATTTTATCGAGTATAGATCATATTTGAAAAAAGAACAGCTACCATCTACCGACATCAATATTTAATATGATATGATTGAGAAAATAACACGGAATAAAATCATGGGATTCTTCGCGATTTTTATATTTAAATTATAATAGTTGACTACAATGTATCATTTGGCTTCACTATTTGCTGAACGCATCCTACACACTAAAAGTTATTAATATTATGATTTGTTTACTTGCCTCCCATTTCAAAATGGAGTAGGCAGCTGAAAATATTTGCCAACTAAATATGTGCTATGGCTGATAACATCTAGCTCGTGCTACTCACACGAGATATCATTTAAATAGTATTTTACTACTCTCGCTCGCGTTCCATTAGCAAATTAACTTGTGCATTTTTATTTTATTTTCTTGCCTGTGAGTTAATTCAAAAAAAGTTTGTCAACCTCCATGGAAGGCATGGAAAAAATATGTGTCGGTACGTCAAATGATATGACAGTAGTTAGGAATAAGGGCGCAGGGTTTACTTATGCGCAGTAACGCTTTTCCCCGTATAAAGGAAGGCGGGCTTGTTGGACCCCATTCACTAGTGTTAAGTCTCGACGGCCACAAACACGGGGTTTAACTTAACGGACTCTGCACGGAATTGAACGTATTTAGAACTGTTTAACTTATTCGGGTGGCAAAGTCTAAAAATAAATGACAATGAAAGGGTTTTTCTGCTTGTTCTTGGTGTTTCTAACCAGCGCTGTGAGTGGAGTTTTCTTGCCGGTAAGTTTTTGTAAAGTTTTTATTATTGTTGCAAATAAAGAATTTGTTAACATATTTTATAGAAACCTCGTAAAGTGAAATTCTTACAAATATTTCATAATAAGTAACGACCCATAATAAGTATTTTCAATTTATTATCCACTTCCCTGTTAACGATTGAGCTGAAATTTGGTATAGACGCTTATTTTCGTAACAATGCATGGTTATATTAAAAATACCAAAAAAGTATCTTTACTTTAATTTTTTATTCATTTTTTAAGCTTTTTGTAACTTAACAACGCAATAGTTGTCCCATGTGTATTGTAAGAATGTCTTACATTACTTAAACAGAACTAACTTACGTGCTTGAAGTTACAATTTCTTTAAGTTTTTGAATAATTTTAGACATAATTCTGTAATTATGTACGCATTTGTTATATTTTGGTTCATTACATATTACACATATTATGTATTCTACCATTTTATTAATTTCAATGAATACTGGGAAATAATTTACGAAGTTATTCTATCAATAAATAATGTATAGGTAAATAGAATATAAAGTGTTGCTGTGAATACAGTATTTGTACAAAATGCCGAAACCTTATGAATATACGAGTATATCAAATAAACGCGTCACAACCGTTAAAATAAGATTTATTTGCTTAACTTTTATATGCTTACAGAACCGGGTAACAAAAAAGTATTTATTTTTCGTGCATGTCTGCGACATTGCTCTATTCTTTGTTTTGCTTACAAATTTTAAATTATTGTATCATTTGTAGTTAATGTAATTAATAAAGTAGTTTTTACTTAGTTTTGGATGTTTCGGTTTCATTGACTTAATATACCAATTTACATATTAATTTAAAAAAAATGGGAAATTGATTCTAAGAAAAATAAAGGTAGGTAGATACCTACGCGTTCCACCTACACATTTTATCTTAAGGCCTCTAATTTAATATTACCTTTCGGCTCCCTTATTACACATGACAAAACCTCAAAGTTTTCGTAACGTTATCGCAATCTGTGCCATTATTTCAGTCGCTACTTTTAGAATGAATTAACTATATGTACAGTAAACCTTAGTTAGTGATATGGAGTTAAAGTTAAAGTATTAATACACCATTATGCTAAATTGTTAATTGAAATATAATATGCTAACCCAAAGCTGTACAAAAAAGGCACCTCATCTATCTTTTTGTTGATTTCCTTTATCGTAGGAGGACAAAGTGTAGGAGTATATATAGAGTCAAATTTGTTTGTACAGTCTATGGGGATTTAACTTATCCGTATTTCCCTATTGTTGTGTGACAAATCCGAGCACCTTTTCTTCTAGTGTCAGAGTTTAAAAGCCCTTTTATTGACCTGGTTTCTGCCGTTTGCGGTTCTTTTTTAAGCGACTTCCAAAAAAGGAGGAGGTTCTCCATTCGGCTGGTATGTTTTTTTTTATGTACACCGTTTACGTCGAGGTTTCTGAACCGATATACGTATATTTTTTTTTGTTTGATGGGGAATAGTTTCGAATTGGTCCCACAAAAATAAGATTCAGGTAGGTTCAGTAGTTTTTATTTTACGAGCATTTTTTTATTTACTTTTACTATCCCGATGTCTGAAATCAAATATCGCAAGTAAATTTGATCCACTTCCCGATTGAGCTGTAATTTTGTATACGTATGTAAATTGGATGACAGTGAAAATATATTATGACATGGAGCTTGTCTGATGATGGAATCGGAAAGTGGCCATTGGAACTCAGTAATTAAATGAGGGAACACTATCGAGTTTGGGCTCGTTTGATTTGTCTTGACAAGCACTTTGATGCCGGTAGTAACTAGGATCCTCCAGGATCCGATTAAGGAGCCAAAATACACTAAAAAGTATTTAATAAAAAAAAACGATTTTTTATATAATTTACTGACTTAATATAATATAAAATACTGACTATTATTTATACGTGCTATTTACTAATAAGTTTGAAGTCGATGATAATAGACGGTGGTTAAATTATATTAAATCTTAATTATTTTTAACTTTTTAGTTTTGAAGTCGGTTTTTTTAACGTAGTTATTTTTATCAAGCCGCCAATATTGGTACCATATTAACCTTGATAATTACACAGTTTGTATCATTCATGGCTGGCAACAGAATATACGTAACAACTAAAAGATATGCCGAGATACCAATGATAAAAAGGGTAATTAAATACGAGTATGTCTTCATTTCTACTTTTTTCTAATATCCTCAGAATTATGTTTGTGTGAAAAACATACTAAAATAGAAGACTATTGTAAAACTCCAATATACCTAGATATGTTAAGCGGTAATCCAACGTGAAATTTATCGGATAACCAAGTTTCACGAATACCTTGAGTGGTAGAGTCTAGCTGTAGGCTCTGTCTGCAGCGATTGCTGGGCTGACTCGACCGGTGAAATACCACCGTCGCACAGGAAACCGACGTGAAGTAGGAACGATGTTCCTGCGTTTCGTTCGGTGAGTGCGGTATCCGGTGCCCAATTTTATTTATTTATTTATATATTTTCTTAAAGGTCAGCAACACACCCCCAACACCTACAGTGTTGAGGGTAGTCATGGGCGGCGGTGATCACTTACCATCAGGTGACCCGCATGCTCGTTTGCTACCTATACTACATAAAAAAAAAAAAAAAAAAAAAAACCTACTGCCTAATAACCGTCAGTTTTATTTACGACATGTACCTTTTTTCTGTTTGACTACTTAGATCGGTAAGCTGTACTGGCTGGTAAGCTGTAGAGGCTGAGTAAAAAATATCAGATAACAATTCATTTTTATAAATTGGGAGACACAAGTGTTTTTATAAAGGGTTAAGGAATGTCTATGTATAAGAGTGTAGATTTTATAGCTTAAAAAATAAAATTTCAAACCAAATAATGTACGTTAATGTTAATCTTCAATTTAAAGTTACGACAGAAAGATGATAAATATATTTTTTTACATAAAAAGATAAGCTTTGTTTGGCATGAATTAAACTACTTATTCTTACTCTTGTTGATTAAACTCTTTTGTTAAACCATTTCTATGAGTCTCTTTGTACAGCAATCTTCTATCGCAGGATTTCAATTTAATACAATGTCACTTTTTAATTAACTAAGGCGCTAGAAATAAGTGTTCGTGCTCGACTTGAGCTTCATCTGTTTTATTATTGGTTGTGCTGACGATAAAACTAAACATAGATAGGTCAGGATTGGGTTTAACACTTATACGGGGTGTAAAAGAACTACTTACGAAAAAAAAGTTGGGGATTGCTGGAGGGGAACTGGTTTAGTTTTAAGCAAAAAAAATGTTTATGAAGACAAAAAAATATATTTTACGTAATTGTACAAATTTGGAGTTATACTATCAGATTTTGCGATGATTTCAAATTAAATAGTGTTATAATTTAATTTGCAATGTAAATAATCGCACCTGAACCAACAATTGATGTGTAAGCGATGGTTTCAAGCGGCAAATATGACTTTTCAATCTTTAATAACTTTTTTAAATTGAGTTTTCTGGGTATACTGTAAGTAATTTTAGTTACTATTGAGGCTCAAGAATACATGGTTTCAGGCTTCGGAAGTGGTCTTTTTACACCCGTTATGACAAATAAGAAATTCCGTTAAATTTTCGTCTCACCACTTGCTCCTTCACAACAACTCGCTAAGAATTCCTCAAAAAACATATTAAAATAATATTTTTATTAAAAAATAATTAAGACTTAATTTGCAAGGATTTTGACTAAATTTCAAGTACCATTTAAGGGTAAATATGTATGTTTTATTTATGAGGAATGAAAACATCCTGATTTTTAGTCTTAACATATTTCGCGATTATGAATTATTTTTTATTCATTAGAAACCGATCCACCTTATTATCTTGTTTGTTATCAGCAAACTAAAAGTTTATTTCTTCCACGAGTTGTTGTTGTTGAAAACCGACTCCGGAAGGTCGGAGGTTTACCCTCGAACTCATAAGTAACTCCATCATTAAGAATGCTAAACCTTGCTATAAAATTAATGAGTAGCAACTCACCATATTTTTCTTTATATTTCGGTTATCTTTCCTTAAATTATTGTTTAATTTTTCAATAGGATTAGCAAAAAGATGAACTTTGCTCTGGGTTTGTACTATAATTTAGAATAGGTACGTAAAAATTTTGTGCAATTAGTTTGCGAGATTTACGAAACCAGACTTTGTAATACCAATGTTAATATATTTACTAGATTGTATCAACTCTTTGTCCTATAATTGACTTCCCTTGTAATTACAATGTGGTATGTAATCATTAATTACAGAATCAATCAATTAATTTAGGTCGATATGTCGTCCCAATGAACCTATGAATCAACCAATGAACAAATATTACCTTTTTATCTATAAATATATAATGAAGTATGCATACATTTCATAAAGTATTTAATAATTATATTTTAAAAAGGCATAATAACAACGTTTTGCAGAATTTACGTAGATTAATTAGTTTTGTAATAAGATAAGTCTTAAAAGATCGTGATTCGTGACCCTTTTCATTTTACGGTGTCTGGTGTGTCAGTAGGGGAGTCTGTGGTTAATTTTAGATACGAGGATTTATTAAGAAACATATTTAGTGCTTATTAAAAGATATAAAGGGTTGGCTCGTACTAAATTGGGCTAGTTTTTCCTCTTCGGCCTTGGCTCCCGAGTCTGTAACTTTATAAACAAAGCACCTGGCACGATGCAAGATCATAATTGCCCCTCTGATCAACCTACTTTTTTACAGTGAGAGGAGAAAAACACAACAACAATAAATTTTTTTTTACATTTTAGTGAAACCCCGGTTCTAGTTGATAATAATTTAAAATATAGTTTTTAAATTCTTATGCACAGTAACTTTTAATAAAAACATACATTGAGGAAAGAAAAGGATGATGATGATTCTCTCTTTATGATTAACAAAATTGCCATTACTTGTGAGCATAATAAATAAGCATTAATCCTGGTCTCATTACTTATTTTCTCGTCATCCAAATAATGTTCCGGCCCAACATCACAGCCATTTTCCTCTAGATTCATTACTTTGTCATCCTTTTACTCACAACACTAATATACCCCCTAGGGTCTGATGTTTGTTGATATATTATTTTAACCATTATGGGCTGCACCTAGCAGTAACAATAACCTTTTATCACAAAGCTGTATTATGTATTCTTGAACAGGAATTGCTAAGTTTCAGTGGCGTTTAAACTGAAAATGTCATAAAAGCTTGGTAGGTATCAGAACACTTCCATTAACATAAATGGGAGATACAGTATGTATGAATGGCGTGATAATTTGTTTTTCAAGTAAATAGTAGTTAATACATGAATTAATTATAAATAAAAAAGCCTTATAAATTTGTATTTCTTTGCAATTGCAAAGATTTGCAACAGGTTTGGAATTCTGTATTATCGTTTTTTCACACCATACTCCAATTAGACGTGATGTACAGAGTGTGAAAATCATTGGTGGATTGGATATGATGACTTCAGTTTTTCATTTATATTATATGCTTATTATTATACGGGGTGTAAAAGAACTGCTTCCGAAAACAAAAACTGGGCATTGCTGGACGGGTATAGGGGACGTTTTAAACAAAAATTTTTTTTCATGATAAAAAAAAAAAATTACGTTATTTTCCAAAATTGCATTAATACTATTTGATTTTACGATGATTTCAAATTATATAGGGTTTTAATTTGATTTGCAATGTAAATAAGAACCAACAGTTGATGTGTGAGCGATGATTTCAAGCGGCGAATATGACTTTTAAATCCTTAATAACTTTTTAAATTGAGTTTTATGGGTTAGTGAGTTTGGTTACTATTGAGGCTCAAGAATACATGGTTTCAGGTTTCGGAAGTTGTCACCCGTTATAAGCTATATTAGATATTACGCTTGCTGTATCGCAATGCTTGATTAAAATATAAAAAAAAAACTGAACAAATATATATTTTATACATACCAATAAAGTTTTATTTATTATCATAACTAAAACCCTGTAATTTCCTTTAAAAAAGCGCGACTGCCTGCTGGATTTTCTTTTGGCACCTAAAAATAATGACAAATTATTAGTCAATAGTATTAAAGCTATACAATACTAGCACATTCGTTATATGAAAAACATTAAATAAAAGTTTGCAATAAATAAAGTATAGTAGTTAATTTAACCAAATTAAAACCAGTTTCCGAGTTCTAGGAACCGCTATAGGGTCTTTGATGTGTTTTCCGATAGAAGTGACAACCCTTAAATAGGGAAGACAACAAGGTTTTTTACCTATTTCGTAGACTAACCAAAGTCTAGTGCAAATATCCGGCACTATAATTCTAACGTGCCACTTCTTTACACAAAGACGCTTTCTGTTTGTACCATTAGAACGGTGCCACACGAGCGTTGCCGGTGCGCTCCTGTGGCACCGCTCTTAGGAAAATAAACTCACACTATGACCTGCAGTGTTAATCCAGAAGAATTTTAGGTTTTTATAAGTTTTATAATATCCCTCTAGTTTTCCGTTTTCCCAAATTGGAAGGCGAGGTGCCTTTTTGTACTCTTCAGCTCCAGACCATTTTAGGCGATCCATCCATAGAAGTTGCCCTGTTTGTTAATGTCAAAAATATGAACAATATATTGAATCAGCAACATCGATTATTATTTATCTTTCATAGAAACATTATTGTTGAAAAAACATTTATAGATTTTGCTCATTTAGTAGAACTATTTGTGTTTATTATTTTAATAGTTAACAATTCCTTCTTACCAGGAGTGTCACAAATCAAATCCAAATTGCCGTTGTACTTCATCACTGTGATATCTGTTTCATTTAATAGTCTTTCAACTGTATTGGAGGTAAAAAAGGAATATTAAAGTCTAATATTTAGTTTTTTTTTCTAAAACAAAATGTTTTCTATTATTCCTATTAGAATCGAAAGTAGTAGATAAGGGGATCCCACAAAGGCCTATTTACCCATGTTCTTTGCAATGTAGCATATAAAAGGGATTAAATAAATATCAATCTAAATCAAAGGCAAGTAAAAAAGGTAGTTACTTTAAGCAAAACAAAATATACTTACTAGAATCAGTAACAGGTTTCATGAAATCCTCCGTTAAAGTATCGTAAACTGAATAAGAGTACATTCCCCATATAACATGATCGGGAATACCTAGCTTCGGTTTAACTAAAGTATTCATTAGGTAATAGGTACTAATAGTTTGCTTTCCGGAAGTTTCGAATGGTTTAAAACCTTCGTTCATCATCAGATCTCGGGCTTGGGCTATTGGGGTTAAAATTAATGAATTTACATATTTATAATACAAAGATTTTTTTAATAATTGAGAAGTTATGAACTGTAAGTTTTAATCTGAAAATCGAGTTCAAGAAGTGCCAGTTACTTACCAAAATCATTTCTAGTTTCTGGTGCCCTGGAGTTTTTTGTTTTCTTAAGAATATCATAAAAGTCAATGTTATCTGTGACTCGATAGACAGCGCTTTGAGTCCAGCCTGACTCAATAGAACTGGCTTCGAACTGTCCTTCATTGAAGAGTTGTTCCGTCCTTCGTGCATATAACATGATTTCATCGTGGCCTGCTTGGTCTACTAACCCAGCGGCCAGAAGTAAAGGAGCCCAACTCAAGACGGAATCCACAGGAGAAATCCAAGCATTGCCCATGGCAACACCGCGAATGTTAGATTTAATTCTATTTTCTTTTTGCGCCTAAAATATTTACCTAATTTATATTTTGAATAGTAGGATAATTCAAGAATGATTCTGATGAAATTTTCTGGACAATTATATTCTTTGCATCTTATAGCTTAAACGAATGTAGCCGTGAAGTTTCTGATAAACTATATGCAAGGATGTGGTTCTGTTCTTATAGCGTTGTTATCTGTTGACTTTCAAACTCTCCAACAACAAGTCTGCTAGTAAATTCCACTGTGAAAAAAGGCAATTCCTACGTACTCACATTTAAATAGTCTCCGAAAGTTTTTGTCATAAAGATGCTTATAACTGAGTGCCATTACAAAAGGTAAAATAAATAAAAGGTATTATTAAGAAAAACATCACATCTAATATCGTATACCTACGTAATATGGTTGGTCAGATATAGTCCTTAGATTATTTTGATACTATAAAAAAAATCGTGTACCTCATAAATTTTTAAACCCATATCAACTGCATTTTACCACCATAAGATTGTCCAAAAAGGTACAGAGGAACCCCTTCAAACTCCGGTTGGTTTTTATAGAAACCGATCATCAGATTCACAAAATCAACAGCTGCGAACAGTTAACTAAGGCTATATAAAAACTGACAAATGTATTAAACAAAAGAAATGAGTAAGTGCTTACCTATTTGTTCGTTAGTATTCGCTAACAAAGAAAGATCATCAACGTAACTAAAACCAGTCCCCACAGGATTATCAAGGTACATAACGTTGAAATCTTTTACCTGGAATTTGAGGTTCATTAAGTTACTACTGAAATTTTCAAATCTCTTTTAACCAGAAATAAACATGTGTTGGAAACGGACTCCAAGTGCAAAAGCAAATATCTTCATATTTTAAATGTCATCAGTAAAGTATTCAAAGTCACAGACATCTAAAATCTCCACGGCAATCCGTAAATTATTAAAAAGTTATTAAAAACATGTCTTCGTCCTTAGTTACAATCACTTGTAGCCTTCTTTTTAGTGGTAAAACTGACAAAATAACAGAAAAATCATACCCATGTGTAGTTCCTCGGCTGCATATCCTTGTCTAAAGGCCCCATAATCTCAAAGTTTCCGACCGCTGTAGATGAGCCTCCGGGCCCTCCTTGTAGCCATACAATCAAGGGTCGCTCCGTGTAGTGCTTCACATCAGCAGTCGTGAAGAATAACCAGTAAAACATATGCGCTCCTTCGCGAACCTCCACGTAGCTAAAGGCTTGCGGCGAGTCACCAAATTGTCCTGATAATTTTTTAAGGAAATTTTGGTAAAAAGAGAAGATGCTCATCATGACTTGGATTAAAGGTAGTTTATCACACTCTCTTTAGAAAAATAATAGTCTTGAACTTTCTTATACAAATTTTATTTCATTGTTTTATACAAATTCATTATAAATTATCTTTACATAATATTTATTAATAGTTCATCTTATATATTAAATAATTTGAGCATTTGATCACCGATATTAAAAATACGAGTCTGTATGTTTCTAATGTCAGGCAAAATATGATTAATTTACTGTAAAGTTAATAGGACTTTGAATAAAATAATTAGCTCTATTAACTTATTTCCATGCTCGTATTTTATATGTTTGGTAGGTACCTTTAGCACATCGTATTGATAATAATAATCCCAGAAAAAAATACACGACCAACATTTTATAAACCAAACAGTAACTATAAATCAGTCTTATTCAATGCATAGTAATCAATGAAACCACCTAATTATTATCCAAACAATTCATCAATTTGATAATTGAATTATGTATTGATAGCAAAGTATTTTCTTTTAATACTGATAGCATGATATCCACATGATATCATATTAGTACGATTAAAGTGGGCAGTAAAGCAACATTTAATACTCGAAATATTTAAATTTATTAAATCTCCAGTCTGACCCACCAACTGTGTGCCCCTAAACTAAGCCAAGCTTGTACTATAGCTACCACACAATGGACTAGGGGAGAACCTAGTTACACCCAGACACGAGCCAATTTCGAAAAACCATTTTGACGTAATTGGTCTTGGGATCGAACCCGGAATCATCCGCTTAGCAGTCCGGTATTTATACCGCTGCACCGCAGAGTTCGTCGATTTCTTTTTCACACTTTCTTAATTCAAAACTTAACAGTTAAATTGTAATTTAACATATTTTTTATGGCTAACAAGATGAAAAGTATGAGCCAGGAATGTAGCAGTTTTCAACATCATTTATTAAGATAAAATCGGTGAATATTTTTCTTTATGATTCCCGATTTCGTCAATTAAACTATAACTGCGTTACCAATCTGCAATTTCCTTTCACACGCTGGTTGATGCCAAACAGCGGGGTGATTCTGTAACCCAAATTGTCATGACTGCTATGAGATATGCTATACGTCAAAATGTACATACCTACCATACAAATAATGGAATTTTGAAGTTATTTGATAGTAGTTTATCCCTCCGCAGATATCGATAGATATATATATTTTTCATTTTTTAAATATTATTTACATACGTCGTAGATGCAGCTCCATCTTAAATTACGAAGTCTCAGTGACATTGAAGGTTGTCACCGCCACAAAGTGTTGAATGTTGTTATAAAAAAAACTTTATTGTACCAAGAAAGCAGGGGTCCTTTAAATTATGCTAAGGGCTAATTTTTCTAAGGGCTTAGTATATTTTTGACACTTAAATTTGTTTTATATGTATTAAACGGAACAGTTATAGTCAAGGGCCATTGTCGACTGCAGGTTACTTCATACGTATTGCACAAATAAAAAAAATACTTAATGTTAATCGTAGAATGCGTCAATGGAGAATGTTAACAAATTTTGATTATTATCTCTTCGTATTCTCTGTCAAAAATAAAAAATACTGGTGAAAGAATTATTTCGATGCGTCAATTAGTTTCCGATTTATAAGTAAAATAAGTTGCTACAGCACGACGCGGGCTGCCGGTGGCGGTGTGACGTCACACCACAACTCGCTCGGTCTGGCTCACTCAGTACGCTCGCGGTCACGCGCACTTGTCGTCTAAATTAAACCTAAATACTTTTAAAAATGTCTAATCCAACTACTAGGAAATCATGTGTTGTGCCTAAATGTAAAAATACAACTATCAATTCGCCGGAAAAGTTGTTTTTTACAGTTCCAAAGGATACATACATACATCACCAAATCTTTTAACTTGAACATAACCAATACCATTAAACAATTTGTTAGTAAAAATACAAATAAATAAAAGAGGTTTAGGTCATATCATCTACATTTGCAATAAAAAAATAAATTAAATTACTTAAATAAAATAGTAAAGGTAAAGTGCATCTGTAACGTTCAACTACCTACATCTAGATCGTATAGGTATCCTACTTCCTAGTAATATAATAATCGCGGAAGATTGTGTTTGTGTTTGTTATCTTTCACACAAAAAGTACTGAACGGATCTGGACGAAGACTGAAATAATCCATAGGCTTCTTTTAATCCTGGGAAAATGTACAGTTCCCGAGGGAAACGCGGGCGAAGCTGCTAACTAAAGCTAGTTAGAACTAAATCAATGCATGTATTTATTTAAATTTACTTAGAAGAGCGGTATCTTTGTTTACATACTAGTGGGCGCCCGCGACTCCGTTCGCGTAGTAGTCGGTTTCCATGGGAATGAGAAGTTTTCCCGCGGTAAAAAGTACCCTATGTGTCATTCTGATGTGTAACCTACTGCAAAGTTTCTTCCAAATCCGTCCAGCCCCCCAAGTCAAGTGGCAAGTGATATTTGCGATAGCAAGTGAATAGAATAAATTTTTGACAAGCTTGCAATTTGACAGTTTCATACATATTTTTTCTATTCACTCGCTATCGCAAATATCACTTGCCACTTGACTTGGGGGGCAGTAGTTTTTACGTGTAAGAGTAACAAACATTCATACATCCATACTCACAAACTTTCACATTTATAATATTAGAAGGACGTACCTACCTATAGCTACAAAACTATAATACATGATTTGTTGTCTTTAACGTAAAAAAAATAATGATAGGTAGGTAGGTACATACTTCTACTATTGGACTTGCATTCTTCCATTAGTATTTTTATTATATTGGTTATTTTGTTTTGATAAAACAGTTTAGAACATATCAAACATTTCGGCGTCAACAAAATCACTATTTCTTGATAAATAATGCGCAGCCATTAATTGATCTATTTTTGATAGATTACACGATTACCTTTTTTCGAAACCTATACCCAATTTATTAATAGAATAATATTTACTATTAACGTATAATAACGAATAATATTTATATTTACTAATACGCGACCGAAAACAAAAAAAAATTATACATTAAATGTTAAATAAATAAAAAAATAAAATAAAATACTGCGCCAGCTATATGCGCCACCGCTGGCGCGTTGTGGTAAGACGTCACAAGCGGTCACGTGACTGTTAGCGGGACTCGATATTTTTCGAAACTTTGAATGCCTATAAAATCAAAACTACTGGGTATTTTTGATTACAACAAAAACTAGTGTATTTGTATGCATACAGGCTTTACTGAGACAAAAATTTCATTCATTCATTTCAAATTTCAAGCGATTTGGCATACCTAGTAACATTCTCCATTGTATAAACTTAAAAATGGAACTAGGATGCATTTACCATATCAGTGTTAAATGTAAGTTAGAGATTTACATGGCTTTCTTCCGTTCTTGTGCTTGTCATGTTTAAATGATGTACTTTTGATTTATTTGAACACTTCCACTGTTAAAATATTTTACTTTGTTTTTGATTAAGTACTTAATTTTTACATACACATATAATACAAAAGCTTAACTTTCTAATCACTGAGAAATATTTGAAACTTTACTTCAAAATCGACTAACAATCTCACTTTGCAGACAAGGTTATAAAAAGGCCAACTACGTAATAAAAACACTGAAAATAAAGAATATTGTATACTACATACATGTCACATACCTAATGGCGTATTACCGCAGATTAAACATGGTATCGCTAATGAGGTTAATGACTTCAATACTCTGCTTACCAATGTTAATCGCATAGTTTATTAAGCCATAGATAGCCGACAACTGTATTTTATATTTTCACACGTGGTGTAAAACAACTGCTTCCGAAAACAAAAACTGGGCATTGCTATAGGAAAAGTGGTTAAGTCTTAGGCAAAAAAAAATTAAAGATTAAAAAATTTTGAGCAACAATTTTTTTTTTCACCTTGTTTATACTATTTATATTATAATTGCATTTATACTATCAGATTTTGCGATGTTTTTAAATTAAATAGTTAGTGTTTTAATTTCATTTGCAATGTTAATAATCGTACCTAACCCTTCAACTGTGGCGGCCATGTTTCGCGATTCGGCACATCTGTGTCGCTACTTCTAGGTGGTCTAGCGCGATATCGGCGCGTGTATTTAAAAGCGAAATTACTCGTAAGTTTTATATAAAAGCTATATAAAACCTTATGTTACTGAAATCTTTACTAACCTAGCTAACATAAAAAATATAAATCGGTCTAGTTTTATCTCGTAATGTATTTTAAATAAAATTATTAAATCAGATTGACCGATTTTTTCCAGATTCTTAAACAAAAGTCATGAAAATTAACAGAAATAATCCATTTTTTTAAAAACTATATATTTTATTTACATAAATATAATTTATTACGCACCAAACAATAAAAAAACACACAAATTTAAAGATATTTTTAACCCTTGACCAGTTTTAAAAATTACTTTGTTTAGCCGACTCGAACATTCAGCCAACAAATTGGGCTTGTTTATAATTTAATTCCGAAAGCACTGTGAGGTCAAGTGGCTTATATTATTAACTAATACTGAAGTTTAGTCCACATTCCTTTCACAAACAAAAAATCTACTGTTACAAGTGTTAGGTTTATTAGAAATTGAGCAATAAACCCAACACTTAAAAATAAGGGCAAAAAACGTCCTCTCAATCTGTGGATCGTATGGTAAATTCTTGAGTATTATTTTAAATGTGAATTAGCTTTATACAATTTTATGGATTTAACGTATCGTTGAGCACAATAAAAAAAACATATTACCATACAAATATATTTCAAAAATCAAAAACTAAAGTCGACAATATCACTATCGATACCTATCTCCTAGAGATATATCCACAGACAGGGAAAATGTTCATGTGTTCCATAGTATGGATAAGGCTTGAACTATGAAAAAATACCTTATGAATTAAGCATTAAGAAATAAGTTTTAAAAAGGTGGAAAGAAATGCTGATTTATTAAAAAAAATATGTTTGATGATAATTTAATTAGTATATAATAATACCTAATGATTAATGAAAATAACTAAAACATAAAACTTAAAAACGCAAATTAAAAAAAACTTAAATTTTTCGTATAAAACGTTGTTAAAAACTAGTAGTTATCCATAGTAATCTATCTTCGAAACAAAACTTACAAAATGGCAGGTAATGTCCTAGTTACCTGTCTGTGGAATCAAGCTCCTGGAGATCGAATTGGGCTGCGTTTCTGTACAAACGAATATTACGCAAAATCGTTGCGAAAACTTGTATATTTAATGCTAAGTAACAATAATATGATAAATAATGATTTCTTGGTGTAAGTTAGTTTGCTATGTTTTGTGTTTTTATTATTCGTAATAAATTAAAATGAACAGGTATGGCGCCAGTTTGGCACTTAAAATGGCAAACTATGTCTTTTGAAAACCATTTTTCTGTACAAAACCTTTACCAAATACGCAATCTATGAATTAAAAACTGTTAAATAACGACTTGATCACTCATAATGCAACTCCGTTTCTACGTAATTAAACTCTTCTTAAAATTAAAACACTTGAAAAATTCTCCTACATGCGCGCGAAATGAAGTCTAAGGGACCACTTTTGAAACGCAAACTAATCGTTTTCGATGTGTTCTAGAGACTTATTTTGAAACTATTTGTCATCCTTGTTCTTTTCCCTACACTTTGTGCAAGTATGAGCAGGCAAGTTATAGGTTTACATACAATACAGGCATATATTCGACATCGAGTGATGGTCGAACTCTAGGAGCGTGCACCACAGATAAGCGATTTTTGTCGTCGACTCCTAGAGCGGGCTCCACAGATGAAGGGCTAAACGAACAGTTGATGTGTGAGCGATGATTTCAAGCGGCGAATATGATTTTCATTGCTAAATAACTTTTTTAAATTGAGTTGTCTGGGTATACTGATAATGAATTTAGTAAATATTGAGGCTGAAGAACACATGGTTTCAGGCTTCGGAAGTGGTCTTTTTACACCCGTTATAAATATAAATAATAAAGTCCTCGTGCAATAAAATCTGTTATCGACATTCATAATTGACAGTAACCACTGCGCTAACAAGTTTTCCGCTCAAATTAATGTTAATCACCTACTGCTCATTTCTGGTTGATTCATATGTATGAGTTATATCAACATAGCGTTTCTAAAGCAAACGTGTAAAGCGAAATTTTATATTTTGCGACCTTTGCAGTTCATTTCTTATGGATGTAGCTGACAGAGCTTCGTTGGTACCTTCACGCGATTTTAATCTTGTATTCTAAATGTACTTACCTATATACGTAGTTGTTTTCCATTTTAACTATTGAGTTTCGTACACAAAACGTGTAAATGGAAGCCAATTATGATGCATTCCCATGACGCGGAAAACTTCACACAATGTAAACTCTGACCCAACACTATAAAAGTCTTAAAACACTCCAAAAAGGTTAAACCGCAAAGGACACTGCCTTTGTTACTGTTGAATAGAAAGCTTAAATATCTATTTGTATATTCAAATTTCTAACCTAATCCAAGTCACAACATCCGTTTTTTGGGTTTCTGGATATTATAAGTGAAGATTCTAAAATGAGTATTTTCCAGGGGATAAAAACTAAATTCTATTTGCGTTCTATCTTCCCTCCTACACCATTATTCTGCAGGGCGTAACTGAGTAAACTTTAATTAATTACGATGTTTAAAGTAACCTTGCAGGAAGTTTGGTAAACCGAGCTTTGAAACTTCAAGAAAAGAGCATTCTTCAATAATTTTATAAACACTAGAGAGCTGAAGTTTTAAACTAAATTCGCAGAGTTTTGTTGAAGTTCTCGATTTTAAACATCAAAGTTGAATAATTTTATTACTATTGACTAACCCGAGTTCAAACGGGTTGCTATTTAAAACGGTTTGAATTGATTTAGTTGATAACTGTTAATATTTAAAACCTTAATGTGTTGATTAAATCCATATTCAAATCTGTACCGTGGTCAGAATTCTAAAACGGGCATACTGTATAACATGAGATTGCTTACTACTTTTAGATTTTCCTTTTCACTTAACTGTGGATAAAAAGATATAAGAAATTGGTAACCTTTAAATTTTTATCCAAAAATTGTTCGTCATTAGTGATAATATCACACTCAAGATGTTACTCCCACGCTCAGCTATTTTCTTGCAGTTAGATCTTTATGAAGAAGAACCGAAAAAGATAAAATCTAAAACCATTTCTGAAACCCTTAACTAACCACTTCTAAAGTTTAGTACCATTATTACACAAAAGTTACTTAAGATTTTGAAATGATGAAGATAATTTCATTTTGGTTTTGCGATATTAATTTTTAATCCGGTTACGAAGATTTGAATGTAAATTAGATCGGCGATGAATGTTTCAAAGTAATTCAAAGGATACTTTGGGGTGATGGCAATAAAGTTTTAACGTTAAATTACTGACGATGATATTTTAATAGCAAACAGCATTCTAACATAAAACCAAGTCACCACCTGCGTTTGCTCGTATGCATGCCTACATTATTTTGTAAAGAATCTCAATTCTTATTCAATTCTTTCAATTTTTTTTAATAATTGACTTTTATACATTTCGTCTCAATTTGTTTCCAGTCAAAGACAAAGATCAGAATCTCATAAATGCATGAAACGTGATCTAAATTTGTGTTTCACGGGGGAATGGTTGCAATCTTGATAGAGCCTCGGTGAGTCTAGATTCCGATGCGTAGTTAGGTACATCCATCAACGTCAGACCTCTCTCGCTTAAAGCTATCGAATAGCAACCGCTCAGTTTATCACCATGCTTTCAACGGTTTATGGCTGGACATAAAATAATTTTCATTGTTGAGACATTTGTGCGAACTTCACTATGTTATTCCATATATTAACGATACACGCAAGTTGTTTTATACTCGAGAGACTGATTCAAGTTTTTTCCCATTCATAGGATGGTGTTTTCAAAAAAAAAACGAATTCTTCAAAATTGTATTTAATTTAGGATAAACTAAAAAGTTGAACAATTTATGAATGTTGAGGTGTTAGTTTTTTTTACTTTACGAGGTTTTAGTCTTTTGGTTGAACTGCTTTTACTGAATTTTGCATTATAGATCTTTTCAAACCCTGGGAAGAAAATAGCCTATTTTTTAACTGCAGGAATTATTTTCACTCCGATAGGAAAATTACTCTACACCGAATATTATAGAGCATATTACACTTGCAAGATAAGGAATAGTTTATTTACAAATTTTCAAATAATTTGGAATATAATATTTAACACCATTTTGCGTCCATTACACGAAAAAAGTTTTTTTACAATTTTTTTCTTTTATGATAAAGTTCCAAAATCAGATTATTTTTATCAAAACGTTTATCAACATTGAGCTATAGGGCAATATTTTAAAATTGTGGAAACATACTAAATCGTATGTTACCTAAATAATTATCCTGTCTTATTAAAATAAAGAAGGTAAATTGAAATATAATTAATTTGATACTGCCCTCCTGTGGTTTTCAATTAATGAGCGTCTAATAAAATGTAAATTAAGTAACGCAGTTAATTACCTTTCTCAGAATTCTAATTATGAATTCTGCGATTAAAAACCTACAACATTAGGTTTATCATTATAATAAAAGCGTCATAGTCTTTATGCTGCATGCATTAAATTAATGGAACTTCTTAGATTTACGCGATAATTATTACTTGAAATTATACTCATTTTAACGGTTTTTTTTTATTTTCCATCCAAACATCTCAATCTACCACGACTATTGTAAAAATGTCGAAACTCTTAATAAAATAATAACGCGTTAAAATAGTTAAAATAAGTTTAATTTCAATGCATTAGAAAAGTAACAGTCTAAACTTTTCTTAGCTTTAATATTTTTAGTATTGGACAAATCCCATGTTCTGATTTTAACTACGTTTTTCATACTCTAATCTAAAAGATAACTAATAAAATAGAAACCTGAGTACAAATTCATATTGAAAAGTCTGAATAAAGAATAACGTCACGAACCATTCAATTCGCATTTTGCGATCAAATCAAAGAAATGTATGCGCGGGTTTTTAACAAATCACAGCTGTTCAAAAAGAAGAAATACAATTAGAAATTGTGAATATGTCGCATATGAATGTCATAAATAGAATTCTACAGAGCTCATTCCATCATTATGAGCAGAACTCAATCGTGCATTTACCTACACAATGAACGACTGGCACGCTTGTAGAGATCTCGGAATAAGCAATCGCTACAGGCGTGATCTTACATTATTTTGCCATACACGAACAAAGTATTACGTGTATGGCAAAAGTTTCTCATTTGTGCCCACGAAAAAAAAACAATTAAATTCATGTATGCTTTATTTCAGGGTTCAGACTATGGTCGGCTGAGGACATCACCAACAAAGTCCTGGTTTTCAAGAGTCAGAAGACTATCATCTCGCCCAACTCATCGGATCATTGACCCATCGGAAGGTACACTATTTATATCTAGAAGTATCATACTGTATACCAACTTACGATTTTATCATAAAGTATGTATTATTAAATCATATTACAAATCTTCCTCGAAACCCTTACATTTTTGGCAAAATCTAAATTTATAACATCAATAACAAAATTTTTGGAGCAACCCTAAATTAATTGACATAATGGGGTTCCAACGGAATTTGTAAAATATTTTGATTTCAATTGCTTTAATTGATAAAAACATTTCCGAGACATTTTCGGGGAATTTCGTATGGGAAACGAAGTTATTAATATTGGATACTTCGAATTCATTACATACTTAATGGTCAAAAAAGCCTAGATAAGTTTGGGAACTGTATTGAAAGTGTGCATGTGTACACCACACAAATGACAAACGGAATACACCGGTATGCTGAGTCAGAATGCAGTTTCGATAGTGCCATGTTCTAAATAACTATATGTATACGAGAATCGAACTTGGATCCATTTGCTCACAAACGTAACTCGACAAATATTTAGTTTCTAGGTACTATTCGTACGATGAATTTTAATTCAACAGGTGTAGCCTTAACGTTGCGAGCTTACCACGTCATAGGGGACTACAAACTTGTAAAAAACTATCAAAGTCAACAAAACCACTGGACGTTACAATTCAACAAATCGGTGATAGTTTGACAGTTCTCTTTTAGGCTAAACTTAAACTAATCTTAACCTTAATTCTAGATTGTTTCCTCGTGACGTCAGAAGAAGGGGAATTATTCTTCAAGTCACCATCTGACGAGCCTGTGGTATGTGGCATATACATGATTGCTGAACCAGACAAGAGGATTCAAGTATCTTTTAACTACCTGGACGTTCCATGCGAAAATGAGGGCTTAGTCGCGGTACGTGATGAAAATAATTAATGTTTAAGAAGGATTATGTGGCTCACCAATTAACCTTCGGTCACGTTTGAGCAAAGTACAAACTATAAAGGTCCTTGTGAGTTGTTTGAATTAGCGTGGCGACCGCACTTGACCAAGAGAGGTTAGGATATCAAAGGTCGGGAACGAATAGTCGCATTCAAATCACTATAGCGGTCTATCATTGAGGATATTTAATGAGAAGGCTATCTGGCAATAAAAAAATATTTTCTAGAAATTGTTAAACGACTGCTTAAGAAAACGAAAGCTGGGTGTAAAAATTACTCGTAACGTTTATCTAGAGGAAAAACTATTTGGATAATTTTATATTGAATATTTCTTTTCTTAATTAAACCTCACTATCTATTTTTCTAACTTGAAGATTCCTTTTTGTTTATTATTACTTATAGTACATAACCTATTGGATTATGAAGATTAGATATACTAAAAAGAAAAAAGTGCATATGATATAGTCTAGTCTTTTTCCCTTTCACTAGTCACTTTAGTCATGTATTAGTCTAATAACAAGTAGAACAAAAAGGATTAAATATGTTTACACGGTTTTAAAACCTTATTATAATGGACGACTAACTGCGGTAATCTTCTTACACAAGTTGGAAGCAGGGCTCATCTGGTAGAAGTACGCTTGTTGTTTTTTAAGTAGAATATTCTAGAACTTATCTATTAGGTAAATAGATTATTTTATTAGGTATTTTGCTCGTCGTTTCGATTACAATTCAATTTCGTTACACGAGATAGGAATTTCTAAAGAGAAGATGGTTAGATCGGTTTCTTCTGTGTTGGAAATAATGACAATAGCCTTAAAATAATTTATATTTTAAAAACCAAAATTATGATAATGTTGAAACTAATTTTGTAATTGAATTCAATTTAGGTCAGATTTGGATTATAATTATATGGAATTTTATCAATAATAAAAAAAAACACTTTACATTTTCAAGAATGTAGCTAACGTACAAATCTGAATAGGTAATTAACTGGTTGCTACCAAGGTATCTGCAGCTCGCCAACGCGCCGTAATGCTTTGTGCAACATGAAAGAGGCGTAACATTGCTTCCATGACCAACTCCGACAAAAGCAGACGGTGAATTTCCAGCAATATTTTAGTTATCGAAGCGTTCAAAGGCTTTCCGTCAACCTGTCCTCGCAAAAAATAAATCACTGTAGGAAGTTAAAAAACCAATTAATATTCAATCTCGGCTGTTTAAAATGCGATGGTGATTTTCAATGTTTTTGCCTTTAGTAAGGAGCAAAAGTGTTTAGTTAATCAATTAAAAATCATTATTAGCATTTTTTTCAGATGTGTAATTACAACTTTTGAAAAAATTCAATTTTTGAAAAAAGTACCTCAATCCTGATTTAATAGTAAGTTCCTGTGTGGCGATGCTATCAATGCTTACCGACTTTTCTTTACGCAATCTAAAACACATTTGTTAAGTTTACATTTTGGTTTCAATTGTATTTGGTATTGTCTCGTAAGGCGTGATTAACAGAGGTAGGTGTTACATTTGCTACATAACATCAAACTGCATTCGGCAAAAAAGTTTTCCAAGCAGGAAGATTAGTCTTACCCCGTTAATGATGAGAGCCTATGCCTAGCCGTAACATATGAAACATGTGATAACAAATCTCAATATTTATGTCCAGTGGGTAGACGGATGGGAGCTGAATGGTCAGGTGTGGCCAGTAGACGCCTGGGATGACGACCGCGTGGTAGAATCCTGTGGCAGAAGACCTCAGAAGAAGCTAGTCTCCCGACAAAATGCAGCACTGGTCCAGTATCGCGTCCCTGCTAGAGGCAAAGGCTTCGCTATCACAGTTCGGCATCTGCGAAATCCAAAGCGTAAGTGACCCATATGACGCCATTGAAAGTAAACATCCAACTTAGTTTAATAGATATTCATATTAATAATAATAATATTATGCCTACCTAGGTACCTAGTGTAGATTAGATTATATATACAAATAAGACTTATTTAAGCACAACGTTATGATCATACCGAATCGTAAAATAATATTAAAATATCTTAATAAAAATCTGTGTAGTCTCAAAAAGTGACTGTATCAAAACAAGCAGGCGGAAAAACTCCCTATTTCGAAGACGTGCGTGAGTGATTACTGAAAGGAAAATATATGGGAAAGACATGCGCGTGACTTACTTTATTGACAAGACCACACGATCCTCAGATTTTTCTCTTTCGAAACTATTGATACTTGAAGGAGATACCGTGACCGTGAATGATTTAAGCTTAGGGAAACCTCCAAGACACAAAAGGAGGTAAACGCAAAAAATATAAAATAAAAATTTGTTCAGAACAGAAATGATATCATAACTGTTGGATTAATAGAGCTATTCATACTGTCGAAGAACAACAAAATATAAATGGTATTTTTATGTTGCTGATTAAACGAATTTCACTTCTTCAAAGACCATTGAATACCGTAATTGACAATTAGTTCACGATAGATTTGTCAGATCAGAAAGTTGTTGCTTCAAAGATTTAACAACTCCAATTTATACTAAAGTACCTACAGATGTCTGATGATTTAAAGCAGATTTTTTCGCAAGAGCGACTTCCCAATAAATTGTTCAATTTTGAATTCCAATAAGTGGCCAAAAATAACTTTGACAATAAACTTTTCAGTTTATTCTTATCGTTTTTGTATTTTTAATGATGAATCATTAAATATTATGTCGTAAAGTTAAACAAATTATAATAAATGTTATATGTAGAATGTGTAATGAAATAAAATAATGAAAATCGAAAATAAAATTGAAAAGTTAAGTTTTTATAATTGAAGTATTTTCGTTGAACTGTTTCAACTCAAAACATTGTAACTTGTGGAGTATTTGAAATTTCAGTCTAACATGCTTGATTAAGTTTAGCTAAATTCCATTAACAAGCTGCCTGTGTTCGAGAATTAGATTTCTGCTAACTTATCTTACGACATTAGCCCCAATGAAGGCCTTTGTTTGATCTAGATTAAGCTTTTTAAGTTTAATGTAATATCCGTACTAAACAGTATTTTAACTCTGTTCCATTTATATTTTTAATTACGTGTACTTTATACTATTACTATATTTTTAAATCATCTCCCCTAGTATTGTAATCAACTTTAGATTTTACTTTTGATTCTAATTGCAAAAACGCCAGATTATCTTCAATTGTCACTAAATCTTTTCTTCCAGCATGCAATGTTATGTTATTTGGCGCTGAAGGGATCTACACATTGAGGAACCACGGAGAGACTGGTAACTGTTCCGTGCTGGCGGTGGCTCCAGCTACGGTGCGAGTCCTGGATCTCGACGTAGGACAAACAGCTCAGAAGACCAACTTGCTGGATATGGAGACTGGCACTGTGTATCATGTAAGTAGTAGCCTTAAAATTGAGGAAGTTGTCTTAAAAGATATCCCAAAAGAACTTATTTCATCTGATAACTAATATACAAACAGTAAAAGGAATGAATAAATGGAAAAGGACAATGTTAGAAATAGGACATTATGCTTCATTGCAGATGCAATAAATTTCACACTATGCTGCACCATAAAGGAGATACACCAGAGTAATAATACACAAAGGTGGAATTCAAAATGGGGTTATTTTGTTCGTCTAAACGTTCCAAAACATCTATAAATAGATCATTCTGGTTTTATATAGTAAATTATTTACGTTTACCTTTTTTTATATATTATAAGTACAAATATACATTTTCGAAGGATATCATCAAATTATTTAAATACAAAGTAGCCAAGTGTTTGCACATCGCATCGGTTCAAAAGTTCAACTTAAAATATTAAACCAAGGTAATGAAGTATCGATTTCTAAGGGATGCGATGAAATTGCGGTCATTTGACGACACAATCTCCGCTTACACCCACGATTTATTATGAGGGAAGTTTTATACGGAAATATGAGTATACCTACGCAATTTGAGATAAGATATCAAGTGACTATAATGTTATTAACTTAGGTATCGCTTGTTATGAGTTCTCTTGTGAGTCGCAAATGGATTACCGATTTTAACTCTAAATTAAAAGCGACTAATCAAGTTTGAATTTATTTGATTTGTTGTATCATAAACTATTTTGGTATTTATATTTTTTTATACTTAACGTTGCTTCAATATACCACTGGTATTCTTAATCGATACCACAGCTTTTCTTGTTGTGTGAGTAAAACGACAATGACTTTTTCGCAGGTAAATTCCAAATTATTAGATTCGAAATGTTTACTTTCTACTAGTTTTTTTTTGTAATCATATGTAATATTTACTATGTGCATTCCTTAATATCTTATAATATATATATTCCAAAATGAACCACTCATCCCTTAAATTTTATTCATTAAATGAATGTAACATAGAAATAATGCGATTTGGTTAATATAAAATAAAATTCAAAGCTTAAATTGATCGTCCTTCTGCATTATAAATTATTTTTTTAATGAATTTTTAGTATTTAATAACACCTGAAGCTAATTGCCGAGTTACGACTACCTTCATGCAATGACGACACTCTAACACATAGAATGTTAAAGGGCTAATTAAATTCCGTCACATTTTATAATTAACTGTTTACTTCAAAGTGTGTAACCAATTAACTGTTGAAGTAAATTTGGTTTGTTTGTGAAATAGTCTTCATTAAAAATAAGAATATTAAATCTTTAATTTAAAAAGCTTTCCTTCTACGAGCATTGAAAAATAAAAGAAGGATGAGAAAACGAACTTTTTTCATTACAACTTGGAAAGAATTCACAACATGAACACGCGATATGACAACATATTGAATTAAAACTTTTACTCTCTAGAAAATAATCACTTTTTAAAAAAGATTCGTTGTATTATCATTTTTCCTATATGGATATGCGCTATCCCACTGTGTGGCTTTTTACTAATTTATTTTTGGATTCTTAATTGAAAATGAGACTTAAACACTAAGCAATCATATTCAAGTGGCACTGAAATTTTCTGTCTTTTTTAAGTAAATGCAAAATATCGTTCTGATAGTACATTACTAAAATCATTTTTTTCTAACTTTTCTTATTACGACTATAATTCAAAGTAATTTAAGAAAATGTACATTCACTAACCATCGCATTAGCTAGGTTCAAGTACGAATATTTTAAGGCCATCTCTTCATTATCTACTCACTAAGGCCCAATTGCAGGGAACGTTTTAACCTCGGGTTAGCTTCGGATTAGATAACTCAGCTTTAAATGGCGCCACCATCGATTGTAACTACTTCTTATTACAATCGATGTGGCACCATTTAAATCTGAGTTAGCTAACCCGAGGTTAAAACGTTCTCTGCAATTGGGCCTAAGTTAGTTACCTATCGTATTTGTTTCTTATTTTAGTGCAAAAAGCGTGGCTTCCTTGATTACGTGGACATTGGTGGAGCCAACGGCTTAGACCACACCAAGATGGAAGTGCTCTACAACATTTGCGGCCTAGACTCTAATGAAGGTAAGTACAATCGTTTTTAAAACATTTGATTTGATGTTATTAGGATAATTATTTTTCACGATATATACAGTTTTTTTATTAAATTCATTTTTAGCACAAATTGCCAAATATTTTTTATACGAAAACTCTGCACGCGTCGTAAACAATTACACTTCATTTTGAACAAACTCAATTTAGTGTCAAGACGTGATGCGAATTTAACTAAGCATGCGTAAAATTGCATTTACTTCCGTATTGAGCTATATTTATCTTAAAAATAATATAATTTTATTTTATTTTTGATGGGAACGGAACATGTTAATGAATAGCGATTGTCCGTTATCTCAATTTTAAATCGAAGTCGAATCGGGTTAATGACGTCATCAATTCAAAATACTATCGGATCGCATCCGACAGTTTTGTGCAGTAGGTCGGAACTATAACTTACGGAAAATATATTTATTTTGTAAATCCAGGCGGTTCCAAAAAAATACCAATAATTTCAAAGTCCTAGTAGTTTTTCTTTAACATAAATGCTGATTTCTCAGTTGTGTTTATACTGTTACTACCTATTATTATTAATTTACGGGATCCATCTCCACCTTCTTGGTTGATATGAAGTCATTTCTATCATTATTTTACTCAAGATATAATGACTTTAACCATCAAGTAACAGAAATATCTAATAGAACTATCTAAAAAATAAATTTAGTGCTGGTAATTCCTACTTCTCATTATTATTTTCACACCTACAAATATTTCACCCCCGTTCGTGACCAAACGTTCCGACCCAAGTTCTGTTTACTTTTGTTTTACCAAAGCTTACACCTCGACTCATCTCCTAATAGAAGATTAATAACACTTACTTATGCCCGTTTTCACCAATGTCACCTAAATTTAAGGGACTCCTAACACATTTTATACAGCACCTAAATGTTAATATTTTGCCACAACTTTTTCTAGGTATATATAATTATAAACTGACAATAAATTGTAGCTTAAAAATACGTAATAAAGCTACAAATAGTTATTTTATAGGCCTTCGAAATATTTTAAGTATCCCCTATATTTTAGGGAACGTTGGTGAAAACGGGCATTAATATCCTTTTTTTCCACACAGCTCACCGGCCTTACTTCATAGCGTGTGAGGACACGGTGGTGCGGCTGGTGTCATCAGGACACTACCACAACTCCGTGACCCTGGCCTTTGCCCCACTACCACTCGAGGAAATCGAACATGCTGACCTGATCTGCGGAATGAACGATATCAACTAAGAATAAACTATTAACTAGATGTGAATAAACGTAATCATGCAATCACGAAATGAACGAATAGAAAAAAGAGAAATAACATATAAGTAATAAGTGGTTTTTCAATTGTTTGCCATAATTTTAAACTTTATCTATGTAATTTCATGTTTATGAAACCACAGGTTATAAACTAAAGTAAGAGTTTCCTTGCAATTTTAATATGACAACCCAGGTTAAAGATTCTTATTGTTTTTAAAAATTGTTGTTTTGCATATAATATCAATACTGTTATATCATCAATAATATTAGGTACGTATATAACGAGCTACATAATAATTTAGAAAACATTAAGATATGAATAAGGAACTCCAGCATGTATCAAACAATATTTTAAAGTGAAAATATTAAATGGAATGGCTGGCTTTTAATATATAACTTCTAAATAATTATCACCATACGAAGCCATATTCATATTACTTCATCTAGTCAGTAGACATTTGTCAATAAATAGATTTATCTTCAAAATGTTTTTCAATATATTTTTTTACTTCCTTTCCTGACACAAGAAAATAAAATTACAATATCGACGGTGGAAAGGCAAAATTAACTAAGCGACAATTTTGGCGAAATTGAGTTATATACATCAAACGATTCTGAAAAACTGCATCGTTTATTTAGTCTTACTCTCATGCTTCTGTTGAATTAACGATATTAACGAAATTAACGAAATTAACGAAATTAACGAAATTAACGAAATTAACGAAATTAACGAAATTAACGAAATTAACGAAATTAACGAAATTAACGAAATTAACGAAATTAACGAAATTAACGAAATTAGCGAAATTAACGAAATTAACGAAATGAATGAAATTAACGAAATTAACGAAATTAACGAAATTAACGAAATGAATGAAATTAACGAAATTAACGAAATTAACGAAATTAACGAAGTTAACGAAATTAACGAAATTGACATATTGGTGAAGGCGATGGCCAACAAGAGCGGTGTTGGTACTGCAGCGACGGAAGTTAAGGCACCCCACAACATTTTGACATATTGATAATAGTGATGCAATGAATACTACTTTTACGAATACGAATACGAATCCGAATAGCATTTTCACTATTCTGGGAAAACGAATACGAATACTTACAAATATATTAAAACAACTCAAAGAAAAATTAACGAAATTGACAATATTGATGGAGGCGATGGCCAAAATGAGCGGTGTTGGTACCGCAGCGACGGAAATTAAGGGACACTACAACATACCTATTGACATTTCTCATTCAATGAAAAAATGACTTAGTATTTTAAATGATTTAGTATTTTTTTCTAAAATAAATTCAATATTGTGGTATGTTGCTTAGTAAAACATGACTTTAACATAATATTAACTCATCATGTTAGATTATTGAATAGTAAGTAAAATTTGATAACGATTAAGCGAAATGTGTTCTTATAGTTTTTTTATGCGATTTACTGCAGAAAAACATTAAAATTATAATTTACATCTTTGAAAATATAAAAAATTTGTTTAATTATTGCTTTTAAAACAAGGGAAGCAGCAGCATTTACTTATGTTGCAAAATAAAAAATATTCCAGTCAAAATTCATAAACACATTGTAGCTTGTGTAAATTTATTATAGAGTCAACAGTTTATTTTAATGCATTTGAATAATTTTACCCAGATCATAAAATTATTGGATTTCGGCTTATGACTATTTCCAGACTTAAAAAATACAAAAATATAATATATTTAAGATTTATTTCCCGCATTGGAATATTTGTGTGTCGGTTGGTAATTTTTTACAGTTAGTCATTTTTATTCAAAATTTACTAAGCGACATTAACTCGCTAATAACACAAAATTACCTCCAACTGTTCAAAGAAGATAATAAAAGGTAATAGTATATATTTTTTTTGAATTGACTAAATCCAATAAATACCTAGTTATTTTTTTATCCACGTTTTTTCGAAATCACAAACTTCTTTTTACAAATAAAATAAAATTACCTCCGAAAGAAATTATAAATTTTGCCTTTCCAACGTCGATATCAACAATAATGGACAGAAGTACCTAGGTTAATAATATGTATATGAGTATTTTATACTTATCTATACTAATATTATAAAGATGAAAGGTTTGATTTTTTGTTAGTTTGTTTGAAATGAATAGGCTCCGAAACTACTGGACCGATTTAAAAAAATCCTTCACCATTCCATAGCTAAATTATCCACGAGTAACTAACTATATTTTATTTTGGAAAAAATAGGGTTTCGTAAGATACTATTGGGTGAAACCGCAGGGCGGAAAGCTAGTGTTTTTATAAAAAGCTAACTGCTACATCACTTCGGAGTTGGCATAACGAGGCAGCGCTTATTTGAGACTTCTGCGGCTCAAAGGCAGATCATGTGGTGGAAGCTTTCAAATCGTTTGTGGTTAACTGTTAGACATTTTCCGTTGAAAGCAACCGGCCGTATCCTGCATAGTAATGGTAAAAATAATGCTGTTACTATTTGTCTTTGCGCGGCGCCTAAGAAATCATATTTCGTGCTGCCTGTTCTCAAAGATTTTAATAAGTATATTAACTTTTCCCGCTCAAAGTATACCGTTAAACTATTTGTGACAAAAATCAGTTTTTTTGTATGGAGGTGGAGCCCCACTTGTTGTGGCAGCCCGCGCTGGATTTTCTTTTATAGCGCCATCTATGAAAAATTGATCAGACTATTTGAACTTCAAATAGAATATTTTTGTAACACAACTTTTGTTGCCAAGAGAATATGTTTAATCCTGTAAGAAGATGTCGTAGCAGGCATATATCAGCAGTAAACAGTTACTACAAGGAACATAACTATAATATCATGTTCTGCATTAACTAGACCTAGAGACCTCGGAAATAAAACTTAATACCTACTAAGGATCGGCAATACATGGCTTCGTCTTCTTCATTAAGGTTATGTAGTAAGCCTCCGTAATTAACTCCAAAAGCAGTACAAAAATAACATGAATAGAAAGGATCTGAAGCAAAAAAAATATTGTCACAAGGTAAAGAAGACACAAAATTAATCAAAGTGTGTGGAGACTGGACCTTTAAGTACGAGTAAGCAAGTTCAAGCTATGAGATTCCTGAAATCTTATATCACAAGTATAGTGTGATATAAGACACTATACTTGTGATATAAGACTTCAGGAATCTCATAGCTTGACTTCTATTATTATGACACACTTTATTAACTATAACTAGTAAGAGATATTTTTGTAAATCAAAATGAAAAAAAATATTTAAATGGCAAAGATTCATTTTAAAAGTAAAGTTCAGCAATTCTTAGTCTATTAGTCGTTGGTCGCTGTATTTCGTTTAATACTCGAATACCTACACTTTTTTACATCATGTATTATATTTTATATTTATTTTCATAAGTTGCTTCAACAAAGTTGAAGTTAATTGAGATTCCAAATGCAAATATAGAAAGGATTAAAAAGTTATCAATAAACGGGCTTTGAAATAAAAACAATAATCATTTTGTTGAATAAGATTTATTGAGTAACTTTACAGAATTAAGACAAGAATAAAAGCAATCATTTAAACTATTGTCTAATAGTTATGATGGTATATTAAGGTATTGAGGTCAAATAAAATTCATTTTCATAATCAATATTGCAATTATATAAACTTAACTGTATGAAGCGACTACTAATACTTCTACTCATTTAGCACTGCAATTACAAAAATAATAAAAGTAGAGATATATACTTAATTTATCTAGTTAAAGTAAGTTAATTACAGATATACATACACAGTGAACATTGTATGAATTGAAATGAACACATTCATCTACTGATAATTACAAAAGTGCATGAGCGCACATTGAAAACGGCTATATTGTCGACGTCAATCGCATTTTTTAAATCCACGGTTTTGCAATAAAGATCATACAAATGTGTTGTGTTATTATGAAACACTCGTGGCATTGCCAAGGATTTTTAAATATAATTTGTAAAATTATCAGTGCACACACATATAGAGTACCTGTTGCATACGTGAATTAGCACCTAAATCAAAGCAGATCTACCGAATAATCACACATCTGCTTTAAAGCCAGACTATTTTTATTTAAATTAAATTAATAAATCTCATATGTAGAAAACAGTTGTGCTGTTTTTATTTTAATATCTGGCGCCCAACATGGGACTTACTCTGTAATGGTCCCTTGTTGGGCGCCAATCTTTACAATGTAGTTGTATAAGTTTAATTCGTAAGTTATTGCAACCCGCATTAAAGCTTAACATGTAGTTGTTTTTTTATCCTCCTACAAGCAACTAATTGCGAAATAGTTTTAATTTACTTCGTGTTGGGAGGTAAATTACAATTTCCTCGTGTAGTGTGTGAAATTAAAATTATATAGTTAAATTATAGCTGCATGGTTAATCTTATTTATTTTCTAAACATTAAATATTAAATTGATTACTATAAATCATGAATAATGACTACGTAAAATATTTTACGAAATTAATTATATAAAATTTATAAGTGAATTGATATGATTCCAAATAAAATTATTATTCTTCACAAATTTGTCTCGTAAATGGTACACCACATACATGTTCTTAGTAATTTTAACTAATTAAAGCTATCCCATATGACTTTCCTAATTGTGTCATCATAAAAACAAGCAGTGCGATAATTCATGGAGCTGTGTGTACCTACTTAAATTCCTTACGTAACAACAAGAACTGTCAGACACTAAAGCTTGGCTCCTGGAACTACAGGAAATTATAAGTTGTAACTATAGTGACCAGCTATATTGTGCTGCATTACTAATAATGTCTTAACTAGTATTACACGCCTTACAATATTTGATAATAAAGGTAAGCCGGTTAAATACAAGTATTCATACGCCGTGAAGGGGTAAAAAATATTAAACGTAAATATAATTTAAAAAAGGTTTCATATTACAAACAAAATGTATGTTAAGTAATAAGTCTAAATAAAAAAATCTTAAAGAATTAAGCCAAATTCAAAGAACTTTAACAAGTAAAATTGATACATTTTCAGTTATTGATTAAATGCTTCATTTTTTTTTCTTTTTTGAATTCCACTGGCAAATACTTAATCTAAAAGTGCTTCGAAAAAGTAGATATCTAATTAAAATTGCATTTATTTCTTTAAGGGTTGATTTTTCAATAGTCAGATAAATGCTAACTGACTGATAAGAGGTATGTTTTCATTGTCACTTCATACATATGTCAAGTATTTATGTTCGACGTGCAACAAAAACATACTGATTTTCTGTCAGATAGAATTTATCTGACTATTGAAAAACCGGCCCTTAGTCATTAATTTTAACCAAGTGAATACGTTGTAGATATTTTTAAACATTTATAATAGAACTTGTAAGTTTGTTCTATCACTAACTTGTCTTAATAGTATTTATAAAATTGATCTACTTTCATAAGATTATTTCCACTTAAAGCATTTGTAAGCTGCAGTTGAGTTGGTATGCTTCAAGGACCTAGATATTAGTGAATAGTGAATGAATTGGTTACAAATTTTGATATTCGTAAGTTATTAGCGATTGCACTAATTATTTCTAATCTTTGATGGTTTCAATAACTGTGATGATTACTTACATTTAAAACTATGCTCTACTTACTACATTTCAAGTAAAATTTTTCATATTATATATGTTGGGTTATATATAAAATGTAGATATCTGGACATTGCATTCAATATACTTAGAAATTATATACAAAATACATTATAGGTACTATATCTTCGAAGTCATAAGAATTTAGAGTCATAAGAATTTCAAGTGGTACAATTTAATAGCATTCTAAGGTTCTATACGTAGATAAAAATTCGTCACATTGCTTACACGTCTATCTTTTCAATTTTATAGATAATATACAATTCTTAAAACGACTACTAACAAAGATATGTATCTTTTGCTATAAAAGCACAGGCACACTTTGATATGTAATAGTTGAGTGGGTCAGTTTTATGAAAAAGCATTGCTTTAACAACCAAAGCAAACATATATATAACAATATCACTAATTTGTTTCACACATTTAATTTCAAAACATTTAAAGCTTTAACGTTCAACAAACATTTAATAAAAGTCATCAAGATACAGGAACATCCAAAACTAAATACCTAGCTCTACTTTATTTAAAAACTAATAATCTGTTCTTTAACACAAGTTAACTACAGTATTACATTTTCTAATATAATCATCGAGTATTATTTTATTTACTAGATCGTAATCATTACATTCTAACATCCATTTCTTAGTTTGCATAAAGTTATTCTTAATACTTTTAGTCCAAAATATTAGAAACTGTTGTTTCTCATCCTTATATAATCATTTCCAATTGCATACTGACCCTTGATTTTAGCTCTTTGATTTGAATAGGTACGTCCTATTTTATCGATATTATCGACATCATCTTTGGTCTTAACGTGGTATTTAGTTACCGTCACGTCACCCACTAGGCTTTTGATGCATTCATCAAGTTATATGTGACGTGCTATTTACAGGGCTGCTGTGGTAGCGAAAGCCGTCAACAGTATGATAGGTAGACTTGTACCAGCCACGCTGCTATAGGGCCCCGTCATCGCTCCGTCACACGGCGCGTGCTCCAACTCTGAAATAGTCATCATATAAATTGCTATGTCATCCTTAATTAAAATCGTAGGCGTTTGTTATAATCTATACCTCTATGTTTCCTATCACAAGTAAATTAGCTTAATAGGGAGCACCAACTGAATTAAATGTATTAGGCTAAGTTACTGAAATAATCATTTTTGTATTGTATTTGTATTGTGTATAAACATACCATTAAGTTTGTGAAGGAAGTCATTCCAAAAAGCACATGCCGATGCTCTGGGCCCCCTTGGGCCCGCGGGGCCACTGGTGCCATCAGCTGTGTACGTGTAGTAATGAGGTGACGCGCGTGCATAGAGAGGCCACTTCTCATCCGGCTTATGAGGCTTACTAAAAACCCAGAGAAAGGAAGACAGTTAGAAATCACACATAATCAGGAAATCTGAGAAGACTAATTTAAACTAGAAATGGTAAGAATTGTATTTGTAACTGCATTCATAACATTTATTGACCTATTAATCAAAGAAAGGTCGCTCATCGATACGTCGGAGATATAACATACCTAATATTTTTGGACATAATGCAACGAAAGATTAGAAGGTCAATTAAAATACTGACCCAGTTAGCGCAAATCTCGTAAAAGACTGCATGATATGAGCAGCGAGGTCTCGTTCCCTGGTGTGGTACTGCAGAGACATGTTCAGAGGATGCCCGAAGACGTATTCCATTTCATCACCATGCATCACGCCCATCCACTCGCCCCATAGGCTTGTGCTTGTCCTCTGGAATTAAAATATTATTAAATTAATCTTTCTTCTGAAATCAATGGATAATCGCCGCTAGATGTTAGAACAATAATGAAACCAGAACCAAAGTAAACCCAATTTCGCTTTGAAGTCAATATAGGTAAAGCCAAGTTATAAGGTTTAAGGTTTGTAATTTATAATGTCGGTAAATTGAGTATGGATGAATGCTAAATGATAAATGAACAATACGCAAACAACAAAGAACTTCCAACTTTACCTTCCAACTATTGATACTTAAAATTGCTTAACAAGTTGACTAACTATACAACAGTTGAAATATTGACGTGACCTTTGCGGAGTTTAAGGGAGTAAGTAGTAAAGAGTAAGTTAAAACTATCCAGACAATACAAACAACGATTTCATCAAAAACATTATGTACAAGTTTTAAATACAATATTGTTTAGACGAATCGTAAGTAAAATAAGAGGTGGGAAACGCAACTGCAAAAAAAATGTGATAAAATGCTCGTACCTAAATGTATGCTATTAACAAATTGATAAAAAGCGAGCCAGTCGGAGTTTTGTAGCACATTAAACATTCAGCAACTTTGCCCAACAATGTTATGCGTTGTCATGTTACGACGTGGTAAATGCATACTTTATGCTGTGGAAAGGTCAGCTCGTGTAGCCACCCTATGGATAAGTAATTATACAGGTATATGTATAGGAACCGAGAGCATTTAAGACTAAAACGTAGCATAGTTTCGTGTAAGTAAAAGTGTAATGGAGACTGCCGTTTGTAATTTAAGTTACAGCTCCAGTGACCAAGCTCTGTTTGATTGAAACTAAAGGAAAGCAGGTAAAAGATAGATTTTTCCGCAAAATGACAATTTAGAAAGTGATTCCCAATATTTCCTTATTTCAGTAGGTAGGTTTTTCGCGCGATAAAATCGGTAACCAATAATAATAGCAAAATAGCAACAATCGCTGCAATAATAAAAGGATACTAAAATCGCAAAAAAAATACCAACAGGCATTAATTATTTTTCAGGTAAAAAAATGAAGACGACAGTCTAAGTAAAGGCCACAAAACCACAAAAATAAATGAATGTCTGTCTGCAGCAGAATTGGAACGTCGGTGTCGGGTCACAGTCTAAAATAGACAGTTGATGTGACCTTTGTCTCGTGGTTCACACAGCCAATTTATGGAAGTCTACAGACAGTGTCCCCACAATGCTAGACTTTACCATGGGTAAATAAATTATTGTCTTAACTTTGAAATACTTGTGAATATTAAAATACTTACTCGTAGATAGGAGTTAGTATGTCAGGCAAGTAAAATTAAATAATCGAAATGAATAGAAAACGACATTTTCTTTTAAAATAAATTAATATGATCATTGAATAAAATACGATGCAATTCGTATTTATGCTATAATGACACACACATACACACACTCACTCACGAAAACATTAATGTAAATATAATTTGTTTAATATAATTAAGTTACAAAACTATGTTGTTTGTTACTGCCATTAGGATCTACAAGTGGTAGTAGGGTCCTGAGGACCTGTCGTACTGGATGTCTACAACAGACACCAGCCTTTCCTTTCAAATCAAATACTTGAAATGGTATTACATTAGGGAACAAAGCATTAAATTTATGTTTTCGATATGTATCGTAAAAAAAAAATTAAGGAAACAAATTAATACAACGTATTTTCATAGCAGTCAAGTCCTTTTTTTTTTTTCAAAAGTACATTTACAAATTGACACTTATACATAGGTAGGTCCTGTATAGCGGGCGGCCTAGTAGAGTTAACTGACACACAGTTCACTGGTCGTGTCGAAGTAAGAGAAGTAAGTATTAACAAAATGTAACCTATCTAAGAAGTCAATATTAAATACAAATCGAAACTAAATTTTTGTTCATAATTCGCTAATAATAACAAAAATAAATAAATATTAATAGTGATGATAATAAAACTAAATAAGAACCAAAACTTCATAGGAACTAAAACTAAACAATGTGAACAAAACTAAAAACTATACAAAATAAATTTAGCGATATATCTGATCACCTCCGAGTGCGATAGATTTTTTTTTGTGACAGCAGATTAATGGTCTAGTATAATTAATTTGTAGTGTGGTGTAGAAAGTGTAGTTATGTGTGAGTTGTGCTGGGGTTGGTGTTGTGATTGTAGATGGTGTTTATATTAAATGAATGTGATGTGTAAAATAAAAGTTTGGGTATGTTATTATTACAGTGTGCAATAATCAATCACCTAATGCTAGCAGACTTCATGTGACAATATACATCAGTGATTCCGTGTCAGCGTAGTCCAAGGTCACCAACCACTTTTTTAAAATGTCTTTTAAGTCATATAAGTTAGACAATTTTAAGTCTGTACATCTCATGAGTGCCCGATTATAGATGAGTGGGAAGGCAAAATTAGCGAATCGCCTAGCAAAGGATGTTTTGACCCTGGGTAGGCCGATATTTAGGCGTCGTCCCGTACCAGATTTCAGTTGCTGGAGTTTCGATGATTTGTGAAACGAAATAATGGCTCGCTGAATGTACAGTTGCCGAACAGTAAGCATTTGTGACTCCTGGTATAGGAGCTTGGTGGAAAAAATGCGAGGCTTGCAGAACATGACTTTGAGTACAGACCTCTGTGCCCTCTCTGCACTAATAAGCGTGGTTTTTGGGGCGCCGCCCCAGACACTTATGCAGTAAGCCAGGATTGGCTGACAGAGTGCAGTGTTGCTGGAAGGACAATTTTTCATCAAGCGTAACCCCCAAATATTTAAAAAATGCTACTCGATCTATGTAGGCACATTGGCACTCCGCTTTGACGTCATTATCAACGCATTTGTGAAGTTGTATCGTAAGATTTGAAGTACCTGTTCGTGCGGTTTTATGGAAGCACATGAATTTTGTTTTTTCTATGTTCAGAGTAAGCAAGTAATATCTAGCTAGGAAGCCACCAGAGCAAGCCCATTTTCTGCCATTCTCTTTGCCGAGCGCCAGGTTTTACCATGAAACAGTATTGCAGTGTCGTCAGCGTAACAATATATCTGGATATTTCTCCGATTTTTGAAAAGAGGAAAGATGTCATTAATGTATATAGTGAACAAAGTTGGTCCAAGAATACTGCCCTGAGGCACTCCAAAACACACATTTTTAACACTGCTTCTATGTCCATTTATTGAAACACATTGTCCCCGGTTTGAGAGGTAATTAGCAAACCAAGCCAAAGCAGGACCACGAACACCAATACACTCGAGTTTGCGTAATAATATCATGGGGGAGACCGTGTCAAATGCTTTGGCAAGGTCTAGAAAAACTCCGATAGTTTTGTGACGCTTGTCAAATGATTCTACCACTCTATCAACTAACGTTGAGACTGCATCATCAGTTTGTTTTGCCTCGTCTAAAGCCAATTTGGTTGGGTGAGAGCAATCCCTTGTCCTCCAAGTAGCTTGTCAGTCGCGTATTAATTATTTTTTCCATAACTTTCGAAAAAATTGGAAGTAGTGAAATAGGTCTGTAGCGAGAGCGAGACGAGATGAGATGATATTTTTAGGACCATTTTTATGGATCGGGATCACTTCAGCTGTCTTCCAGGAGTCCGGAATTATACCCGAAGATACCTTTGTCCTTACAGTAGGTAAATCGGGTACTTTTAGGCCTTACTGGATAAGTATGAAGTAAATGTTAAGTATGCTAAGAAGGTGATCCCCGATTACATGACTATAAATGTTTCTTTTTTATTTGGAAACACGCTTGTTTGCGTTCATAGGCATTTTTATAACTCCGAAGATCGCAATTAAATAAAAACAATGTTAAACTTTATAGCCATAAACGTTTACTTTTTCATTACACGTTATGATTTTCCATTAGTGTTAATGAAAATTCAGAAACTCAATTATGTTAATGACCCCAAACGCGATGATTCAATTTTAAAATTAAAATAATACAAATTGATATAAATTTGATTGGAGGAATAAAGCAACTCAAGCTCTACCCGTTGACCACAACTTATTATGCATAGTAAAAAAAACGTTATTACCTATGTAATTATCTAAAAAAGAGAAAAGCTTTCATAATATGCTTACAAGCATTCATTTCATTGATTTTCATACGACTCGTTTGTTTGAACACCAACCTGCATATTGACTTTTAATCTGTAGGACTGGTTAAATACAAACAGCTGCACAAGCGCGAATTTGACGTAGCAGCGAATTAAAGAGATTTTTGCTGGCTTATACAAACTAAAGTTTGTGAAGAATAATTGCAAAATAAAAGTTAGTCTGTCGTTGATAGTTAGCAAACGTTTTTATAAAAGGACGATGGCTAATTATAAAATAATAAAACCAAAATGTGTAAGTTTAGACAGATAATTTTGCAACTGTAACGTGCCCATAATAATCCTACTAATATTATAAACGTGAAAGTTGGTAAGTATGTATGAAAATTTTTTGAATGAAAATTTACAGTAATATAGCTTATACATTAGAATAACACATACGGAACTTTTTACCGCGGGAAAACTCCTCATTTCCACGGGAAACCGACTTCCACGCGAGCGGAGTCGCGGGCGGCCACTAGTATACTATAATATTTAGTAATTTAACAGTTAAGTAATAATTCTTCCATTGATTTCATAAAGTTCTCGTTATCAGTAATAAGTAAAATAAAAATAAACATGCCAAGGTAAGGAAAGTATTATAATGGTTTTATGACACGTCAGAGACCTTCAAATGTTCCATGGCGATAGAGCCTTGTGATTAGTAGTTATTGAAAGAAATTAAACATACCCTTATTATGTTAATATTAATGGGAACTAGTCATGGTCATACAAATAACCCAATAAGCTCGCAAAATTTAAAACTTGAAAAAATGTTATGTCAACATTTAATGCATACCTATGCATGCATAAATACGTACCCCTATAGATTTATTATTGGTCTTCGCTCTCGGTCTTACTAGATGGAGCACTGGTACTCGTAAAATTCGGCATAAAATAGTATAGTAGCTCGGACCTACCCGAGCTAGTGTCATTCACTGCATACCTTTTATGCAGGGGCGTAGTTACCAACGTATCAATTTTTTAAGGGTTACTGGGACCCCAAATGCTTACACAAGCATTAACGTTACGTTAAATATGGCTTCATTATTCCTTTTTTATAAACAAAATAACGCCGTGACGTGAAATAGATATTTTTTATGTTAAAATTGATGATGTCGTTTAAAAATTAAGAGGCTTTTAAGTTTTTTTGTAAAACCGATTAAAAAATAACATTTATGCAGCTGTGTGTTTTCCTTTTTGTAAAACTTGTAAATTTTAACGTATTACATATTTGTTGCTCAGTAACGGTAATGAGTAATAAATAGGTTTGTGCCTGAGTACTAAATCCGAGAACATCGCATGGTCTATTCAGAAGCTTGCCGAATAGTAGGTATGTGTATTTTTTGACACACGAGCTGCCACGAAAATATAAAATGTGCCGCAAAAACAGAAATATTTTTTACAATCAGTGCTCTATGATTTAATGTTTACCTAAGGTTAAGAAAATTGTGATGTAAAAACCGTATAATTTTTCAGGTTTTAAGTAAGTTAAGCTAATTAACAAATTTAAAAGAATAAATGATGAATTCCTCAATGTTGTACGTAAAACTAAGAAAAGTTAAATTGAGAAGAACTTTAAAATTGAGGACTTTTTATTCGCCTACAACGATAACTCATACTAAATGGCCTTTATAAATCAAAAGGGTACCTAAAAGTACATAATTTATAGCCATCGGAAATGCTTCATCGGTTACACATTATTAAGCTCCTTTAATTAAGGAAATTTGGAGAAAAAAGAAACGCAAAATTGTACTACATTCTTATAAATCTATTATACTTATTATTATTACTGCGGTAAGGTTATATTATCTATTTTATTTTGACTTTGAGAACTATATTAGTTACTAGTTAATTATTTTTCTAACCACAGTTGGTTTTGTATATACCCAATGCTTAATATATATATTTTTCCCGTTCAGAAATATGAATCAATCTTTTACCTTCTTAATGACATAGCACCCAACATTCAAAAAACGAGATTGTCGAACTTGATCGAAGTTTGAATGTCAGAGGTTTCAAAGTAAAATTAGGGAAAGAAAGTTTTGAACACGAATTCTCTAAATAAAAGACTTCTTAATTTTTTTTTAATAAAAAAATTCTAGGAGTAGTTGTTTTAATTATTATGATGTATTTATTGAATTCACTATAGTAAGAAATTTATGAAGTAGGTACTAGCGACCTTCGCGCTTCGGAATGGTGTTATTTGGTCGACTTGTTTCCGAAACATAGTTTGGCTAACTTGAAAAAACTATTTCTAAATGTTCTTTATTTACATGAAAATTTAAATGCAAAAATTCCTAAAAGATGGAAGAATAAATCCGTTACGTAGTTTAGGAGGAGATAGCGGACAAACAAACAAACAGACAGAATTAGCGACTTGGATTTATACTATGTAATGATGTTGATAATGAAGGTAGTAAAACGAAGGCCAATCAAATGCCCTAGGAATACCTACTTATATTAATATAGGACCAAGTTAGTAATTACTTATCTGTGCATTGTAGTTCTGATCGAGTTCAATCGATTTCTTGATGATATTTTTATCTATTTGACCTAATAACGTTTGAGTTAAATAATGCATGCATTATAATCGTTTGGTCGCGCTTATTTTGGTTAAGTATGAATGTAGGTACCTATATAGTCCATACTTGTGTATGTATGGTATTATAATGTTAAAAAGAAAAGTAAATACGTCCAAAATAAATCTTTAGCAAATGCACCTAACTTATTATAAAAGAGGCATTTGTCCAACTATTTGGACGTATCGCTCTATAAAAGGTAATTAATAAATGCAAATAAAAACTAACATCCATTTTTATTGAATTTGTTACCGGCAATGTGTATAATCCGGTATTCTATATTCTATACTTGTGGCCGCCCGCGACTCCGTTCCGTGGAAGTCGGTTTCCCGTGGGAATGAGAAGTTTTCCCGCAGTAAAAAGTACCCTATATGTTATTCTGATGTATAACCTATATTACTGTAAAGTTTCATTAAAATCCATCCAGTAGTTTTTACGTGAAAGAGTAATGAACATCCATACATCCATACTCACAAACTTTCACCTTTATAATATTATACCAGTATGCAATCATATCAAGGAATAGTTTTCTAAAACTTGACTAAAGCAGAAATAAGCGAAATCGAGCAGATCTCAAAGCTCTTTGTAAATGCACTTTCAATTCAGTCTTCGAGCAGGAAAAGGTAATATGATGGAAGGATGTAAACTGCTATGAGAAAACGACTCAATCGTAGAATCATGGAAGTCGATGTAGCGGAAGACATGATATGAAATTTTATTACGAACTCTTATGGAGGAAATGGATTTTATTGTAATCAAAGTAAAAGGTATTTTTTAAAAAAGTTATTGAAGATGAAAAGTAAATAAATGTGTAATTATTAAAAAAAGAATCAAACTGCAATGTAAGTATATAAATATTATTTTATAATAAAATATTTGATAATAATTAGAGACTACACTGCATCACCTTCCTATCATAACTCAACCTTTTCTTAGTGGTATTTATATCAATGCGTTTGTAGTTATGAGATATATGTGTTACGGCTAATACCTACCCGAAGTGCGGCTACACCTAGTTTTAGCCGGTTAGAACATCAATAGGTTAGGTTAGTTAGGTTACATTTTTGATACCACCCAGAAAACGGCTATTAGCCGTAACATATGTAGGTACTAGTTAGCTTGGTTGTGTTCCAGCAAACGTGTAAAAAGTGCCTCATACGAGCATCACTCAGCACAGTTTTAGCAAATTTTCTGTTTCTTTGAGCTCGCTGTGGCAAAGCGAAATACGAATGTAGCCGCTTTTAAAGAGCCCTCACATCAGGTTCGTTAACCAAATTAACCTATTTGCTGGTTTTAAAAATATAAACAACTTTACTTGTATGCGTTTGGTTTATTTTACCTTAAGTGATGTTATAAAGAATACAGTGAGTTTTAAGCGTAGTGATCTAAGGAGGAAGAAATTCCTTAATGTAGGTAAATAATAAAAGGATTTTAATTTAAGTGGATCACCTTCCAACACCAACTTAAGCTTAACAGTATTTTTCGGTTTCGTTTATCTATATATACACACCTTAAACCCCTTACCTATACTATACAACGCAATTAAAAAAATCTAGTTTAAAGAGTCCGTAAAGTATGTCAAACTCCATAGACAAATTTTAAACTTTATTCAAATAACTTAGTTTATCTGATCGTTAATAATTAAAGCAGTAATAATAAGTGAAATAAAAGAAATAACCCTGGGCAAGCTGAGCGTATAAAACAATACCAAATTACTAAACTTCTGAAAACATTTCAGCCCTACAGGGTGACCTACATAACTAACTAGTTCGAAACTAAAGCCTGTGAAACCACATACAATACGACAGATGTTCTGCTTTAAACCAATAAACAATGACCCTTTGTGTGTTAACTAAATGTAATTAATATGTGAAGCTGCTGGTACAGAAAATTTCATATCGTTCATGCACAATTCGAATTTACCAAAATCAATAATGTAGTTTCATTTTAAAGGTGCTCACTTTATGTTTTTCATATTGTTTCAAAATTTTTATTCTACATTGTTAATATTTAAACAAATAATGAAAATGTATAAATGAATGATTAGAGAAATACTTTTACTGCTGTCAAATCAGACAATTTGTTTTTATTAAGTTTTTCTATTTATATCGTGGAAATGTTGGCCGTTGGTTGAAATGAAAACTAATCATAGAATTGGATTGATTACTATCTGCTCAAAGTAATTTAAATGCGAGATAGTATAGGCAAACATATATTTAATATTTTTAAAGAAACGCAAGGTGACGCCAATTTTTCTAAATCTGACTGTATTGATTCAGAAGGTAATGAAACAAATACTTACATGTGTAAAGTAGTAGTAGTACACATCGACCCCGGCGTCAGCGAGGATCTCGGCGAAGTAGTTGGTGGGGCAGACGAAGAAGTAATCGCCGACCACGTCCGCTATCATCTTCTGGTTGAGGTAGCCGTCCGTGATCTCCTCCCAGTCCGTATACTACAACATAATTATAAAAGATGTGTGAGATACCTTCTGCTTGAAAGTAAAGAAGATATTTTATATACACACACACTCATACACACACACACTCACACACACACTCACACACACACACACACACATTTACGCGGATTTTATTGAACATTATTTATATTTAATTTTTGTTTTTATTTAGTTGTAAAGAAGTAATTCACCCACATATTTAAAAAAGTTGTTTACAAAGTGTGAAACTGTTATTAGCCTAAGCTTAGCTTATAAGTTCAGATTAATTTAATTTTGTTAAAGTGCTGCTGTTTCTTGTTTAATAAATAAATAAATAAATAAATATTTGAATTGCAATTATTAAGAGATTGTCTATCTTAAATCAATGCTGTGCGTTATACTTCAATATCTACCTACTGCAAATTATAAATAGTTTTTTAACATAATACGAAAATCAACTTTCCGCCTTTGTTAAGAAATATGACAGATGCCAATATCATGTTAAGGTCTACAAGCTTCCACAAAATATTAAATTATTTTACTTTTTAAATACATAAATTGGTTCTGTAAGATATTTTATTGTTTTGTTTAAACATTAAATTTCAGAAACAGACACGTGTTAGTCTGGAGATAAATCAGTGCAAAAGATACAAAAAGTTATTTGCACACTTCGACTATGTAACGTGTTAATAGGACATTCTTGTTATCTTTGTTCCAAGAAAGAGATGTGGCCGTTCACAACGAGTAGTTTATAATCATAATACTAGTACTTATATTATTTGCAACTTACAATAAAAAAAGAACTAAAAAAATATATGTGTTTTTTTGGTGAATAAATTTAAATTTAATCAATTACATAAGCATACTACCTATTTAAACGATAAACAATTCAGACACCGACGGTAGGAATTAGTTGTAGGTAAATAAATTAAACCTATTCATTGACTCATTTTTTTAATGGCAAATAATAACTGTAGGCTGACGAAGAATTATTGTACTTACTTGAAAAACAATGGCTTCTCTTTTTATTTTGGAGAATTCTTTGAATATGGTATCTATAATTTCCAAAAACTTCTCCCTTTGCAGAAAACTCGGCCCATCTTTTTCAAAATAATCCAGAAAATCGTAGAGTAAAAAGTAAGTTCCTGGAACCAAATAATTATTAAAGGATGCTTAAAAGTATGAAATCAAAATGATAATTAATTTTTTATTTTTTATAAGCAATAATGTTATCGAACACTTTTTAATTGTCTGGTATGATAGTAATTAAAATCCATTTATTTGGTATAGTTACGTGTACAGAACAAATTGAAATAATTGTTCCATTAAAATTTTAAATAATTAGCAAAAACAGACATCCATTTTAAGTAAGTTAAAAGTAAGAAAGCAAAGGCATTTTCAACCACTGGCACGACAAGGTCAAAGTCACCCAAAGTAGCTGTAGACAGTACAGAATAAGTAAATGATATATTTTGCCCTGTCGCCCTTACCTTACGCCCTAACACAAGTCACGACTTGCTAAAGTGATATTGTGCTTTTTATGTGGCGCTACGTACCTACTTGATTTCGCAAATCGAGCCAGAAGATCGTTACTGTATTGTGATTTCAGAAACTGTTATTATCACGACAAATAATGACGAATTAAAAAAAATACACTTTGTTGCTATAAATTCGACTAATCGAACTTTTATTTCAAATCCTACTAATGTATTACAAAGATGGTATCTACCTGGTAACGGTGGCTAACCACAAAGGCCTTGACAGAAACGATCTGACAACCATACCATTTGTTGTGGTCAGATTGTAACAGATAGAGGACAGAATGTGCCCTAGGACACCAGTTAAATAAAACGCACTGTATATTATGTAGTAAAGGACGCTCTGAACGTTGTTCAAATGAGATTAAGCCTTTGCGAATACGTGACGTGCAAACTTATTGTCTTTTGAACTTGAATAGAGACCACCAGCCTAGGTGAGCCTTTTGAAAACGGCATTAGTACACAAGCAGGGTTAGATCATAGCAAATCTATACAACCAGTACTCATCTGCCTTTAATGGAATAAACTTAATAAATGATCTCTCTGAAATGAAAAAAAATGTCTCGTTTCTAGAGAAACAAGTTGAAATTCAAAATTTAAATAATGTGTGGTCCATGCATGTCTCAGCACTAAAATGTCACTGCATAGAATACATTACGTTCACTACAAAGTAGTAGGTACGTGACTAACTTATGAGAAACAACATTCTCTTGGACTTGTGTAAATGATTGGCTGCTTTTACTGACATTAATGCAACCGTTCTATCTTAACATAATTCGGAATAACATCAGCAGGTACTCGTGGATCACGCAGTCTTTTGATAAATAATTATTACCCCAGTTTTATATTCTTCGAGCGTATCCAATCCGCAAAAGATGGATCTTTATTTCTAAGAAAACTCAGGCATCTCTGAAGAAGGTGGGGGTCGGTGGGTAGGTAGCAACAGTGGATCGGGGGAGGGTCGCCAGGTGAAGGGGGGGTCAGAGGCGTGTGGGCGCGTCTGTAGTACTGGGTAGTACGTCTAGCTACAGCATGGTATATTGTTGTGTTTACATAGCTTCACGCATGCGCGGTAACGTTGCCCCGACAATCTGCACATCACCAGCACTCGAGTGACCTCGAACTCGGCTCGTATCGATGTACTTATTCTCGCTATGCTTTGTTGAAAAGCAACTCTGTTACAAGGTATTAAGTTTCAACGTATCGAAGAAATAAGATGTTTAAACTTTGCGTTTAAAATAAAATGTTCTTGCAAATTAAATACTACACAGTACGCAAAAACTCGAACTTCACACCAACAAACGCAGTTTTAAAGAAAATTAAAGAGATTTTAACAGCAAAATTTTAGGGCATGCTTACAATTAATCTTTGAACGATAGTGAATTCCCGTAATTTTGAGATAATTACAAGTAACTTGATAGAATGTACTCAACTAGAAATTATAAACATACCTTCGTCTTGATTACTTCCAAGAAGAACCTCAGTGTTATGAAAAAGTCCCTCTTTCATCATAGTATCAGGATCTTTTGGCAAAAAAACACCATCGACTGTCGGTGCCGAAGGAAATCCAAGAATACCAGTATAAGAGTTCCATTGCTGTACAGATATTGTTTTAGCGTCGACGCCTCTCATACAGTCCATCACTAAGCTTGGATCAGCAGCTAAAAGGCTGCTGTTGCAGTTACAATCATCTATCAGTATTTTACCGATATCTTGAGCTCTTTCACCAGTCATCCAACTCCAGGGAGCATTTAAAGTTCCAGATTGCAATATCCCTCTTTTAAATAAACCTTTCATCTCAGGAGACAACATATGTAAACTTACACTTCCACCACCTGCAGATTCGCCGAATAATGTTATCAATTCGGGATCCCCGCCAAAAGCTCGAGCGTTATCTTTTATCCACCGTATCGCTAGTTGCTGATCCCATAATCCCATATTACCCGGTGCTTCCTCGCTTCCAGGTGAAAAATATTTGTTAAGGTATAAAAATCCAAAAGCTCCTACTCTGTATTGCATGGAAGCTACAATAACATCACTAGACGATGCCATAATATCGGCTTTATACAAATCCAAAGTAGCTGTTCCACTCATGTAACCACCGCCATATATCCACACTAAAATTGGTACCTTGGGTCTTTCAGCTAAAGGTTTATCCTGATGGTGTCGAACTCTTAAGTGTTGAGGAACCCATATATTCAAATACAAGCAATCTTCAGATATATTAGTGTTAGGATTCCACATTTCCTCACCCTCAAATCCTGGGAAGTACTCATACCTTTCTTGATAACAACTATTTGACATGGAGGTAGCTTCAAGCACTCCATGCCACGGTTCAATAGGAACAGGTTTTCGAAACCGCAGTGGTCCTAGCGGAGGTTTTGCGAATGGTATGCCAGTAAAAATGTGCACCTCTCGTCCCATGACAGTTTTTGCATATCCTTTGATGAGACCACTTTTAGTCTCCACAATAAGGGGATCATTGTGAAAGTTCTTTGGTGCAGGGGTTGTTGTTGATGGGGTTGTTTGTGTCGTTGAAGTTGTTGTATCATGATGGTTTGCCCAGGATCGTCCCCACACTCCTGACACACAACAACAAAGTAACAATTTTGTGAATATAATTTTCCTGTCTCGGATCATATCGTACAATTATCAAAACAACGAGTTTAGCGAGATCTGCAAAATTCCAATCGAAAGAAGTCTGCCAGATTTATTAAATACTTGTCGAAACTCATCTCTGGTCTTGATATCTCTTTGTAGTCCTTATCATCTGGAACAAAGGAAAATAATACTTTTTGAAAACATAAACCTAAGAAATAATGAGCAGGTAAATTGCTAAATAATATACGTAGGCATATTATCTTTAGACTAAATTAAATATTTTTTGAAACCAATAAAATATTTTAGATGTAACAAGCGCTTTTGTTTTTAGTTTATTTACTTTTTTAACATAACATACGTACGTTTATAGCTTACTAGTGGCCGCCCGCGACTCCGTTCGCGTGGAAGTCGATATCCCGTGGGAATGAGATGTTTTCCCGCGGTAAAAAGTACCCTATGTGTTATTCTGATGTATAACCTATATTACTGCAAAGTTTCATCCAAATCCAGCCAGTAGTTTTAACGTGAAAGAGTAACAAACATCAACCATACATTCATCCATACATCCATACTCACAACTTTCACATTTATAATATTAGTAGGATTTACGATTACATCATAATTGAAATATAAAACCATAATAGTAATCGAATAATTTAAACCAAATCATAAAAGAACAAAGGCTAAAAAGCCTGTAACATATTAATTGTATTTAAGCCTATAATCAACAACAGTAACCTCGAAGCTACAGGATTAGCAAAAAAAGCCTATGAATAATAAATGCTTTGAAACTCGTGGTTTTTTCTTCAACTCAATTCAAAAGAATCCCAGAAGATTTTTATGATTTGAATACGATGAGAGGCCGAATACTTGGAAAGTGTGAGATATACATTCAGTTCACGGCTGAGAGGGCAAGGCTCCAACAAGAATTAAGGATGATTTATGAATACATGAGTCCTGACAAGCATGCAAAGCTTATTTGCGTAAGTGTGGTTATATAACGACATCGGAAGGTAGTACTAGATTGGAAATGACACCAAAATGTGAACGCTGACGTTCTTATACGTAACCTGAAAACGACACATGACAAAATAAATTGATTCCACTGAAAATATAAAAAGAAATATCCGTAGGGCGTTGCGTGATTAAAACTGATTTACTGCAAATCAAAGTTTGCTAATTAAAATTATTAGGTATCAATCATAAATAAAATCATTAATTTACGTAATTAATAAAGATTAACAACAACTCTACAAGACGGATTTACATACCAAAGAGCTTCTGCTCTAGGTAATGTAAGGCCATTTTTCATGGATCCTGATAACGATCAGCCGTAGGTTTTTAGTTGAAGCTTTAATAGTTGTTGTCACGCGAAGGAACAAATTAACATCTGTTGAAAGAAGGCGTAGTTTAGCAACATTATTTTTCCCTTAGGGTAGATCACTAGTTTTTTCTATACGGGTCTTTTACTTTAAAGAGTTTAATGGAATTACAACGGCAAATGTATTGTTACCTATTTACCTATTGTTACAGAGGAACATCTAGAGGTAGATTGATTAAATGGTCCGTAAATAAATCATACCGTGTTTGCATCTTGCGCACAGTCTAACGGACAGGTCATCCCATAAAACAATTAATTGGTTGGGCATTCTTTGCATGGTTACTTTCTTTTTGACATAAAATATTTCGTGATGAATTTTATTTCTCTCATATATACGCTTTGAGAAACCATGCGGTTAATCTACTTGAATTATTTATTAGAAACCCTCTTCTCGACCATCAAATACTCTGAACGGGTCTCTTTTTACCTTTTTATGAATTTTTTGGACTGCAATGTACAATTCTAACTGACTGAAACTTAAAAAAAATTGTAAGTACGTGAACAAACAACAAAATGCTTCATTTGCTAAGTTCTTTAATTTATTTACCATTTTATGTCTAACAAATACAAAATCAATGACTCTGTTTTGCAGTTAACTACTCGTAACGAATAGGGACGTTATTTATTTCTGTTAAAATTCAACTTAAAAATAAAACACAAACTGACAATTTAAATACTAATTAGGTTATGTGCCGAGCCCGACATAATGCACTTCACAAACTAAGAATTCCACTTTTAGCCGCAGGTAAATCAATTTTTCGATAAACCTGCAACGTTGACATCGATAATTAGTTTAGTAGCCGAGTGCCACAAAAAGCGTTTCAAGTAAGTGAGTTATGATTTTCCCGTATCGGAAAAGCCGTTCATTACGGTATGACCGCAGGTATTTTTAAACTTCCCTGACCTCGTAAAGCACATGAAGTAGGCTGTTAATGTTACTAGCCAGTTCATAAACTTATAGTAGGTGCTATTAAATAATTACACAACTACCTACCTACTAACAAACCGTGGTGATGGCGTTAGGCTAAGCGAGTCTAATGGTCTGGGTGTGATTTAGGGATAAGAAAGTTTCCCCATAAGGGCACCCCAAGGGCAAAATTTTCAATTGTCAGATAAATTCTATTCGACAGAAGGTGGTACAATCGGTTGCAAAAGTCTATATAGAGTGTAAGGTATATACCTGCTTGCATTCAAATTACACATTGACATTAAATAATACAAATTATTTTCATCCTAAACGTAAAAGACTTAATCCTAAACATATTTTTAAAAATATTTGTCGACATGCGAGTAAAATTACAAAACAAGTTGAATTTTTTTACGAGTGGTAGAATCTAGCTGTAAGCTGTCTACAGCGATTACTGGGCTGACTCGACCAGTGAAATACCACCGTCGCACAGAAAACCGACGTAAAGTAAGGACGATGTTCCTGCGTTTCGTTGGGTGAGTGCGATATCCGGTGCCCAATTTTCTCAAAGGCTCAGCAACATACCCCCAACACGCACAACGTTGCGGGTAGTCATGGGCGGCGGTGATCACTTACCATCAGGTGACCCGCATGCTCGTTTGCTCCCAATATCATTAAAAAAAAACTTACGAAAGCCACAATTTGGATTAAAAGGAAAATAACCATAATCATACAATTATTGATTTATTTGCTTAATGCTTGTCGTTTCTGGTTCCCTAACTAGGGCGACTGTGTTGCATTTTTTTAAATCAGAAGATGATTTCTAAGTTCTATAATATTAAAGATAATTTTAGTATGCCGGTATGCAGGACAGAATGCGTATTATCGAAATGCATAAAATATGATAAAATATAACTCAAATTTCTTATGAGACTTGATTGTTGTTGCGAAAATAGTAGTTTATTTATGTTAGTATGTGTGTGAATGTGAGCACTGGATACGATAATGTTTGTCAACTCTGTATAGACTTTTGCAACTTACCGTACGTATAGTATAATAATCTCATGCAAGTTGAATATACTTATACATGGGACATATGCATAAAATGACAATGAAAACATACTACTTATCAGTTTAATTTAATTTACATGAAAAATTAAAAATCAGTACTAAGATGAGCTAAATTTTGTTGGCAAGGTCTTCGTTGCAAATCCTTTCATATTTCTTGCATTTAATCCAATTAATGTAGACCTTGCAATAAATTGAATTATCCTTGAACTTTTCACATGCGGTCTCACACGATTACTGTTGATTGCTTGAAGAAATGTCATTTCTTTATTTGACGAATAAATTGTTTCTGGACACGAATGCTGGTGGTAACTAAGAAAAAAATATGTATGCAGAGATTTAAGTGTGACTCATATATGTGGTTCAACTCGAAGAGTACACACCTACTCTAAACAGTATTCGGACGTAACTGAAATAGTAAATGGTATTATTTTTGGTATTTGAGTTTACTCATTAAGTTTCAATAAAAAACAGGAACTCATCACAAATTTTAAGCATTCCATTGGGTCGGACGAACTATGCGTTAACCTATTAACATGTCTAAGATTAATTTATAAAAAAAAACTGTATTCCTAGTTTCGAAGTATTAAAAAAATAAATTAATAAAATACTTATATAGCATTTTATGTTTAAATTAGGTATTATGTTTTTTTCTGGAATTATTTCATTTGCGCGAAATGACGTCACAGCAATTCCGTTCTTTCTTTTGGCTGGCGCTTATAAAAAAAAAATACTTAAAATATTTATTTTGCTATTTTATTCTCCTTAAGAAAGGTAGGTACGTCATACAAATCAAACCAGTCTATTTCAACCTTCCGGAATTCCTTTTTAATTTTAATGAAATTATTAATACTAGACCTAAGTGTACTTTTAACTTTAGAGTGACGATTTTACACTATAAAAAAACACTGTATAATTGAAATGAAACGATACAAAATGATTAATTATTCACAAACTATATTAGCAGCGCGCATGTTGTCGCTTGTGTGTCGCTGAAAGTTATTTGAACTAATGGCAGTTTTGTCAAACATCTGACAGTTAAGACACCAACTTACAGTTATATTAAAATTATTATGTTTCCTTATAATCCGGTCAACTTCCATAAGAAACTTTTCCTGACAATCACTATTAAATCAAAAAAATAATAAGTGAAATTGTTCAATCCCTTCACACGTGATGCAATGACCAAGGGAAATAGAAATATATTTAATAATATAAACTATATTTAAACATAAATCAATGCCTTATAAGTCAACTAGTTGCCACCCGCGACTCCATTCGCGTGGAAGTCGGTTTCCCGTGGGAATTAGAAGTTTTCCCGCGGTAAAAAGTACCCTATATGTTATTCTGATGTATAACCTATATTGCTGTAAAGTTTAATCAAAATTCATGCGGTAGTTTCTACGTGAAAGAGTAACAAACATCCATACATCCATACATACATCCATACCCACAAACTTTCACGTCTATAATATTATCAGCAATTATATGCCAACTAATCGTTTTCAAACCCAACAAACTCCAGCAATATCTACCGAAACTACATACTGAAACTTACGTTGGATTATGCTATTCCAGCAACTACATTGCATAGTTAATAATTTAACTTTGTAATATCAATATTTTTTTATCGGTATAAAAATGTTCATACTGGACTGGATAATGAATCTGCTTCTGAACTGCTGAAATATATCGCTTGTAATAAATAATATTTAAGTAATGTATGTCCATGGCAATTAACTTTTGTGAAAATGTACTAAAATTAGTTTATTATGTGTTTAAGCCTCGGATCGAAAGCTATGTATAACTGGAAATATATTTCGTTTTCTTCTTATCTGAACAGCTTAAGGTAATTGGAAAGATAATACATTTGTCTAAGACAATGCTGTAAGAAGTTGGCAATGAACTTGTTTGGGGGTGTGTCCTGCAGGGTGCACCTCCAAGGCCGTCCGTCCCATCGATTTATCGACCACCCCCGCACACCACGTTTCTTGGCCGGCGACTATCTTACGACTTCTTCAAGACAACGTAATGCGACGATCGTTTTCACTCTCACTTTTAGAGTGGTATAGGTTATTAAGTCACGTTTGGAGCTTGATAAAGTACGCTATCAGTATAGCTTTGGTTTTTAGCTGGAGCGTTTAGAATAATTTGACAAAATTGACGTTCCCGCGCGGTTGTGAATAATTACCTTCCATCAATTTGTTATTATTATAATTTGTGGCTGTATTTGACTCTCTTAATTACTAGTTTCTTAGGTCATACTTGATACAATACAGAAGACTCGGTACAATTTCAATTATTGGATAAGTATTAGTATTTTCCAACCATTTATTTCTGCTAATCCAAAAATCTTTATTAGGTACATAAGAAGAGCCTTGTCTGAAGCGGCGTATTAACTATTAAATACGTTTAAAACTTGAAGACATAGTTAAGCCATGTACCCTAAAAGTTAACCCTGCGGAACCCCCACGGGACGCTGTTATACTAAACAAGAATCCCAGTTTTAAGCATGGCGGCTCTGAGGGGCTTTGGACTTAGTTATGCGATGTGACACACTGCATACCGAACAGCGTGTTAATTTACGAAACGGAACGTCCTCAAGAGACGAGACGTCGAACGCTTTGATGAAGTTCTGAATTTTAAGGAGTACCGAAAGATCAAACAACTCATAGTAGTATTATATTATTAAAATAAAAGTATATGTCGAAACTATACAAAGAAATTGTAAAACAAAAGTGAAATGTAAAAGCTTTATATCCTTGATCAAAAAATAATTAACGGAAGGCAGCAAAACTGTCCATCATTTAATTGTTAATGGTAGGTAAATACATTCGCATGATATGATGCATCGGTTTTATAAAAAAATAAATCATTTTTGAAACCTCTATATAAGATATTGGGAGGATATAGGGTTAAGTATAGGAATATTATTGTATATGGAATATGATTTTTTAAGCGATACTTTTCCAATATTTTATATATCCCCATCCCTTAGAGCTACATTACAAACATTAAAGGATTTTCCCTAATCTTTAAGGGCTCAACTGTCGCCCACGCAAATCGGTTCGACCTACAAAACTAAAAACCCTCCGGTCTAACAAATACAATTGAATTTTTATTTCTATCCCAAAATTGAGGCAGGTAGGTGTGTTTGGAACAGTGCCCTGGAGGCTAATTTGAATGTCAGGTACTTAAATGATAACTTTTATCTGAACCCACGTCTGGTAGAAAGGTTCACTGTGTGATTTCTCGATTGAAAATGGCGAGAACAAAGGAAACCGAGATCAATCGTTGAATTGAATTGGTTCTGAACATTGGAAGTTAATTTCCGTTTTTGAATTTGCTTCCTAAATTCGTGCAATATCTAGGTCAAGTATTTGCGCAGGAGTGTAGCCGCGGTTGAAGGTATAGTGCGTTTTAAAACAAAGTCAATAAAAAATAACAATAATAACTGATTTTTTGTTAAATACGAAGACATTATACTCTGTCTATACAATTTTGAAGATTTAACTTTAAAATCCACATGTTAGGTGAAAATAAAGATGTTTGGCAAACCTGCAACTTTACTTAAATACCTATTGCTATACCTACAAATAAACTTTCAAAGGAGAAAGTTTGAACGTTTAGATGTTTGTATATTACTTAATCTCTCAAAAAAAGATTACCTACCCGATTTGGACAAAATTTGGCATATACATAGATAGTATAGCCCAAAATACTATATGTAATGGGAACATTATCTTCAAACTGCAGGGAGTGAGACAAGTGTATGAGTAAAACAAAAATAAGTGTTATAACATTAATTTATGTATATTTAATTTATTTAATTCAATGGGTTACTATTGTATAGAAAATTGGATATAATTTGCCTTTATTAGTGGCATGTATAAAGATCATCGCATGAATAACGTGTATCGCTTACATGGTAGATTTTTTTTAATTCTGGTGACGTGTGTCTGACAATGTATTTATTCCTGAGTATATGTTCTTTACTTATTTGTTATTTTTTTATAAATGTGTCAATTCCCACACTTTCCAAACTCAATAAAATTCCTAGACAAGTTAGTACCATGGACAAACAGGACACAATTTTAAAAACCATTTTATCTTTCACTGTTATTTGATCAAATTTAATGTATGGATTGTATTCTAGGCATAGAAATGATGGTTACAAAGTAGGAAAGTAACCGCATAACGCATGATTTCCTTTAAAGGATTGTACTTTTTCCGGTCGAACGACTTTAGTAATGTGTCGGGTCAGGTGGTACAAATTAATCGGAAATCAATACAAAGCTTTGTGTTAGATTTCGATCAAACTTTTCTATATACACTATTGTATTATAATAATTAACTATTTATTGCATTAAAAGGGTGAAATAAAATAAAAAAACAGATATGAAAAAATTAATTGGTGGACATATTTTATCGCTTCAAGCGATTTCTTTCTGGCAAACCAGTTGTGGAAGGAGATAGAAGATCGAACTGCTTGCGGAACAAAAATGCAATAATTACCTACTTATTTTAGTAAAAACGATAAACGATTTTCAATTTAGAAATTGAAGCGTTATAAACTTTTTAGTAACAATACCTATTCAAAAACAAACTTTATGTGACACACAAGCTAACCTAGTAAAGTACCACCAAATGTTGTTTCAACATTTAACAAAATTTTTTTTAGAATTTTGTTAAGGAAATAAACCATATAATTTTATGTCATTCTACACGCACTTTGGTATGAATATTTATTTTCTATTTATTTTATGAAAAGGGACATCAAACGTCTAACAGCTAGGAACATTTTGTTTTGAAACATCTAACTGTCGCTTTCAATTTTTCAACTGATTATCCATATTTAAAATATCTACTTATAATAAATATATAATAGATATAACGATTTTAGTACACTAAATTGATTTGACAATGAAGAAAAGTTGTTCGTGGAGACCCTTTTTAAATGCTTGGTGATGTTTAAACTGTAATATGCAACACATTCCTACTACCTACAACAGAAAAAGCTTTTGCTTAAGATAGATTGGTGAAAAGATTGGTGGGACTAATGGAATACGCAGTGTAAGCCTATTAGCCGAAAATTATGGTCCTGTGTTATACATATACGAAAAAATGTTTTTAAGTATCTACAGATTTATGATTAAAAAGGACAGAAGTATTGGGGTGAAAGAAATTGAACATTACAGCGAAGGCAGATTAGGAGCCAAGTGAGCGTCATGCGGAATTCGGAAACATTTTCGGAAACTTGAGTAAACCAAGTACGAAACGTATCACAAGATTTCGAAGACGCCTAAGCTTGTCTATTGCTCCCCATTGATGTTAGTATAACAGATATCAGCATCAAGATGAGCTTTTCAAGACAAAGTTTTGTCAATGATGTACTCTCGATTTTTACTATTTGACTATAAGGTAATGGTTGGCAAAATTTACTGAGAGCAAATCATCAAAATTAAGTTTCTGCAGTAGCCTAATTTTAAATTAGAAATAGCAGAAGGGAGTTCACTCACAGTCATAGTCTGTAAATTTGCAGGTCGCCTGACGAAATTTGGGAAGTAATCGAATTGATGGATATTGAAAATAGGGTAGAGACAGCACCCTACCCTGTGGGACACCGGCCTCAAGATACCTAGAAGTAAACCAACCAATAGATTTGAGAAAAACTTATCCACCTAACTAGTGACAAGAAATAAGAACCATGTTTATATTTCTTTTTTATGCAAACTAAGTCGCTGCCTTATTCCACTTGACTGCATATTTCAAATGAAACCCTCCAGTTGGAACCCCTAGCTCGTAGGTCACCGGTTATCAACTTGGAAGGCATCTAGGTGTACCGGGAGGCTTTGTAGCATTTCCACTAATTGCTCCATTAAGCTAAGTTATTATGTCTCAGCACGGAATGGAAACTGCCTGAATTATTATCTTGATGTGTTTCTGTTATCGGGATAATAGTACCTAATCTTAAAATATTGGTGTTTTTATTGTTTATTTTTTTTGGTATTTTGCGAGTTATCAATTTACTTTGTCACAACAGGTATTAAGTAACACCCAGTAAAATGCTAGTAATTTTGTAGCTAATTATGCGCTTTAATTAAATGAGTTAAAAAGGTTAGAACTAGCATAAATTTTATAAATAAAAAATAAACGAGGTTGGATATTGTAAAATCAATATCATACTAACTCTATACCAATATATCAATTACAAATCAAATATTTTCAGTCACGCAGAAATTTTAAGCATCCACTTGTAAATTCACAGAAGCAAAAATTCAAAATTAACTCAAATTATTTTTCAGATACAATTTATTAAGGCTCGAGTAAAATAGAAACTGTGGTGCTCAAGTTTACTAACAAGGTCAACAGTTAAGACACCACAGATTGAGTCAATGTACACTTGATCGTTGATTACCTAGACTTGAAGTTAAGGACAATTTGTTAAAGTAACAAATTTTCAACGTTTATTTCTTAAAGGTTTTCAAACGGATCACTTTACCCACTTTTTGAAAATTACGAAGCTTTTGGAAAAGAGTTCCCAACTAGCTTTGGCTCGCCGAAAATAAAAAACTACCTATGAATTTAGGATTACAGAATAGCCTTATTAAAAATATATAGTAATCTCAAACGAAAACAAAGGAACGGTTCTTCAAAAGAAACAGTTCTTTTACCATCGTTTATGCAAGCAAAAGGAAGAAGCAATCTTCTTAACGTCTAACAACTTAAACGTTTCTTAAAACAAAACGATCTCAAGGCATGTAATTTAGCAAGTTAAATTAAAACTCTCGTGTAAACTCATCTTAACCAAAATTTGAGTGAAGTTTGAGATAATTAAGTGTGAATTGAGCAGAAGCGTATTAATTTCTAAGAAGATTGCAAAGTACAGTTAGCAATAGACTTTAAACTGTATTTTTTTTTGCAACTGATCGTAATAATTGCATGTAAGATTTTCTTCGATTAAAGTATGTATTTAAAAGTCAATCAATCCTGTCTTCAGAAGACCTTTGGTCAAGAAAAAAGGAATCTTGAAATATGAGAAAGTAGAAACATGAACAAAATATTTTTTTTTTATATTAAAACTTAGTACTATTTCTCGTAACGTGGCGTAGCGAAGAAAATTGTACCTACTTATTTTAATACAGACCGTATTTTCACTGTTTGCTTTTCATTTCATTAACGTTAGCCCCAAGTTCAATGTCTTTTAATAAGAAGCTTGAATAAACATAAACATATTATTTATTTACAATAGATTTTAAAAAATCATTTTATTTTTTAAATAAGGTAGTATAGATACTTTTACAGTATCAAACACAAAATCTCCTTTTTTGGAAACTTTCTTCAAAACTGGTTTTGTAATTTGGTAGATACAAAATAAAAACAAAGAAGCTAATAAATAAAGCAATCAACAGTTGAAGGCCTGCAGTAGCAGTCCAATCAAGTGAGGTAGAACAAATTAGTCTTCGCATACCTCCTAGTATGGACCAATGGAGATTGAGAGGTGTTAATGCATTAGTGCCAACACGAGGTGACAGCTCTGACCTGTGCATCATGAGTATCAACCTAAATAGATAGGCAGTAGTAGGCCGACTTTATGATTTAGATGAATGTCTTTAAGGCCCGTGTAACAATCAAAAAATAAAAAGAAAAAAACAAATCTAGCAAATTTTTAAAAACTAAGAATCAAACTTTAAATTTATTGTTCCTAACGAAAATTCTCACAAAAAATGTTTGATTGAGCGGCTAGTTAACATAAATATATTTTAATTTGTATCAGAATATCCAGGAGGTCTTTAAAAATACCGTTTACCAACAAATGAAAAATACAACATTATTTTTCTATCATAAAATCAACCATAAAAAGGCTTTAGACGATGGGTGGGTTAAGTGCTACTCAAAGCCTTCTGAATTGTGGAACTCAAAGCTCTCGACGAAGGCAGAGGTTAAGTTTTACTTGTAGAGTAAACCGATTGATTAGATGGTTTTCAATGGTCTTCCCATAGTAGAGGCTCTCGACCTTATTAATCTGAAAGGTAAACTTAATCTTTTTGTTAGAGTAGATAGAAATTCGATTAAGCTAGATCGCGTGTACGTATTCGCCACAAGTCGGCACCGTGGTGTTAACTTGTAATTTAAGGTCTTAATCATACAGCACATCGCAGTGTAGCCACGAACATTGAGCATCCATAGAATTAAAACACAATTTGGCTAGTACTTTACGTTGCTCCGTATGAGTTACGTTAAACTTTATATACGAGTTCTTACGAGTGTAATTGTAAGATAACAGAACAAGAAATGATTTATGATTTATATTTAAGGGTCAGAAATAATTTTACTTACTGTTACATTTTTATGGGAGTTTTGATACTAAGCCTATCTAAAAAGGCAAAACAATAACTTTTTATTATGCACTTTAATTCCATCTATTCGGATAAAATATAGATGTACCAAGCTAACTTTCTTAATTATACTTATCTGTATATAAGGTGTACATGCATTGGGTGTACATGCATTGTTGTGTAATCTGTATTCGAATGAATAAAATAGTTAGTCGATATATGGATGCCATGTAGAACAGTTGTTTTATTTATGTGTCTGGAGGCTTCCACAAATTGGTGACCCCGACTCGAACTTGCTAGTGATAGTGGAACATATTTATCATGTTTACGCCCAGCCACAACCCGATGGTTACATCAGGGCAATCCAACAAACCTCAAGTGCCACATGAAGATGCTAGCCAGGACATCTCTACAATATCGGTAGTGAGCAAAATACCAGACTTTTGGCACGAGAACCCGCGCCTATGGTTTGTACATATCGAGGCTATTCTAGTCCTGCAGAAGACATCAGATCAAAATAAATATTACATGGTTGTAGTCAAACTAATTCGTGAAGCGATTAAGCAGGTTTCGCATATTTCGTATATGACGATATCTTAATAGCATTAGCGTATGATAAAACACACAATGATCACCTAGAGCAAGTATTTAAACGCTTAGACGAATTTGGCATAACAATAAATTTAGAAAAATGTACTTTTAATGCAACGAGCATCGATTTTTTAGGGTATGAAGTCAGCATAAATGGTGTTAAACCATTAGAGAGCAAAGTCAAAACTATTGTAGAGTATCCGAAACCGAAAAATGTTAGACAATTAAGATTTTTTTTAGGAATGGTTAAATCCTATACGATCCAAGGGCCAAGGGCTGCGGAATATTTAAAAATATTAGATTAATACATTTGCAAAGCTAAAAAGAATGACAAGACGTTTATACAGTGGACACCGGATGCTGAGCAGGCATTTTCAGAATGCAAGCAGAGACTCGTGGATGCAAACACGTCGTCGTATCCCGCAACCAATGCGCCATATGCACTTTTCGCCGACGACGCATTGAATAGCTGGGTAGGAGCTGTGTTGCAGCAACGCATTAATAATGAATGGTTTCCATTAGGGTATTTATCACGTAAATTAAATGAAACACAATTAAAGTACAGTACTTATGACAAAGAACTACTAGCTATTTTTTTGGCCATGAAACATTTTAGAAATAACTGTATATACGGATCAAAACTCTAGTGGTGAACTAAAAAAATATCTAATTAATTACAAGTACATGTTAAAGCTAATATTAATACCAGAAACGAAAAACGTCAAAGTAAGTCATCCTGGATTGCGAACGTCTCGTAAAATGATTAAAAATATATATTTTGGCCTAACATGAACAAAGACTTAGGTTTATGGAGTAAAACTTGCATTTGCTGTCAAAAATCTAAAATAAACAGACACACGATTTCAAGTTATGGTAAATTTCCACAAGAGGATAGGTTCAACCACATTCACATATACCTAATAGGGCCACTGCCTATCACCACAAGCGACTTTAAGTATTGTTTTACTGTAATAGATCGTGGTACAGGTTGGCCAGAGGCGTTTCTATTAAAAGAAATGACAGCCGATTCAGTCGCAAAAGCCTTGTATGAGGGTTGGATTTGCAGATTTGGTTGCCCTGTTAAGCTCACGAGTGACCAGGGCAGGCAATTCGAAGGTTACTTATTTTCAAAATTAATGTCGTATCTAGGTATTTATAAAATAAGAACGAGTCCATACCATCCTCAAAGCAATGGAGTTGTAGAGAGATAGCATAGGCGTATAATGTCATCGTTAATGGCACGATTGAACGGTAAAAAAAATTGGGCTCAGGAGTTACCTACTGTAATGTTAGGACTACGTGCTGCATGTAAGTCCGACATAGGTATAAGTGCTGCTCAAAAGGTCTATGGACGATCCTTACGCTTGCCTAGTGAATTTTTCACGGAATCAGAAAATACCTCATATGAACCTTATATGACTTTACAGATATTAACGAAACAATTAAAAAATATAAATCAGTAAGGGATAATAAAGAAAAGAAAACATTCAAAATCTTTTTTCGTGCATCCTGATCTAAGTAATTGTTCGCACGTATTTGTAAGGCAGGATCTAATAAAGAAGACATTTCCTTACAAAGGCCCATATAAAATATTAGAGAGATATGATAAAGTTTTTAAGATAAATATTTTCAGTTATATCCATAGATAGATTAAAACCTGCGTTCATGTTAAGCGATTATAACATTACGATACCCAGTAAGAATAGTTTAGAAGTATGTTAGAAAAAACGCGTAGTGGTAGAATTATTAAATCACCTGTTAGATTTCTTAAATTAGTACATAAATATCATTAATATTTGATAATACGAAAATAAGAAGTTACTATTAAATATTAATTAAAAGCAAAGTCGCATCAAATTGTGCTATGTAAGTATAGTAATAGGCATTAGTACCTACTTATTTAGTTGAATGAACTTCCATTGCAACAATCAGTAACTAGGTCAACGTGTGCCATGTGAATGAATTGCAGAGACATCAATTTTTATGTAGATCAAAACTTTATATTAAATAAGGCACTTCTTTAGTGAACCATTGATTAACGTGTTACCAATACAGTCGATTATTTTTTTCTTAATTTCATCATTGGTAAAACATATAGCACAGAAAAGAAAACCGAAGAAATCGTTATTGCCCAGAATGGAGCAAATGATGCCACAAGCAAGAAATGGACATGTCATTTATCCTCATAGCTGTTTCGTTTTTTTTTTACATTTTGAACAGTTACAATGGTAAGCATACCAGTGTATTTAGTACTGACTTTTAATTTATTATTTGTAATAGCAATACGCATTTATTGTTCACTTTTTTTTTTTTAAATGGAGGAATACTGTAGGGCGTACATGCATTGTTGTGTAATCTGTATTCGAATGAATAAAGTTAGTCGATATATGGTCGCCATGTAGAACAGTTGTTTTATTCTGGTAGTTCCCACATGTATAAAAGCTACTCCAAAAATTGTAAATCTCACAAAACTCTCATGTTTTGAGCGACTGAGACTATTCTCAGACCCCAGTTGTTGGTAGAATTTAATCAAATCATCCGACTGAGCCACAGCTTCCGTCCTCGGCAAAGCAATGCATTCATGCAGGATATACCAATTGCCACGTAAATACTAATATTTATGCTTTGTACAACTGGGATTGTAATGTGACTCCTGTTTTATTGAGGAAACTAGGTTTTTCATAAATTTTGTTGTCGGTAACATTCGCTACATTCGTATTATACAAACCAGCAGCTGCTTTCTTAAGGAGTTAATTTTATAACTTTAAAAATAAAGGAAGTAAGTGACTTGCGCCGATCTTCAAATCTGTGTAGGTAAAGTTAATTTATATTTCTCGGTTTATTTGTTCTATATTCTGTTCGTGGCAGAGCTCGGGATCGCGGCTGGCAAGTTTTTAAATTGGCTCTATTTTCTGCTTCAATTTGCTTTTAAATCTCATCTCACTATAAGTTTATCTTGTTTGTATACGATCTCTGCATCTCTCATTTTATGGGAATGGTATCTACAAAAAATCTTTTACGAAATGTTTAAAACTTTAAGTAGGTACTCAAAGTCCGTAATGTTTATAAGTAAGTTTTTAACTTCCTTCCTTTATGAAATTGGTTGTAGCCATAAAAGTTTTTCACACAGCTGACAAAATTGCTTTTCATTTCATCTATGGTGATTTTCAAAGTTAACCTTTGTTTCCTACTCCATAAGGTTTATTGTTTATGTTTGGGGTGTATTAACTCATATATGGAGGTCTTTATTTGGGTCTAATCGTTTTATATTTATTCCCCGAATACCGACTAAAATTGAGTTTCGGCCGTTAAGGAAATTCAATCGCTTACGTTAGTCTTGGAAATTAATGTTATTTTGTAGACAATGTGAACGATCCAAGAACAATCTAACGCTATGTGAAGCACCCTTTATTGACATATACGAAGTACGATCGGCAGCAAAATCCAATTTAGGAGATTTTCTATAGGTAATATATGAGTAAAAATAAATTTTTTTCGGCAAATTTTGTTATTGCTTGTAAAACACATTGGAATGACACGAATTATCCCTTATACTTAATTGCTTTAAAAGTTAGCAAGTCGTTTCCATAAAGGATATCTTAAAATGTAGATACATGCTTGCAATTCATTCATGCTCTAGGGGCTGAAAGGGTCGTTAGAAACGTCCTAAATAGAGCACAAAGTGACCCGAGCTAATATTAACATGCTATATATAATCTAAAATGTAAAATAAGAATTTGCCTTTGAAGGAAATCCAAAATAGGTAGGCGGAATCTTCGAAACGGAAACAAAGTACAGTCAACAAAATCAACATATATAGCTAATGAAGTGACAAATCAAAAAAAATACTTTTTTCAATATCACTTAGAGTCTAGTCTGGACCTATCCCAATTTCATTTCATACTATAATATGAAGTGGGTTGGACCCTCGCAAAAACAAAACACAAGCGCACGCACACAGATGACGTGCCGTACGCTTATTATATTATTATAGTTCATCTGTTATGTCATTTAATTTGACGGATTGTGAGTTGTGAGACCCAACGTAATATTTGCGAATGAACCCCGAATAAGTTTACCTAATACCGAGATTGCACATTCCAAGTAAACATGCCTACGCGCACATATTGTATTAATCCTACTAATATTATAAACGTGAAAGTTTGTGAGTATGTATGGATGGATGGATGTATGGGTGTTTGTTACTCTTTTACGTAAAAACTACTGGACGGATTTTAATTAAACTTTATAGTAATATAGGTTGTACATCAGAATAACATATAGGGTACTTTTTACCGCGAGAAATATTCTCATTCCCACGGGAAACCGAATTCCACCCGAACGGAGTCGCGGGCGGCGGGCGGGCGGTACAACATAATTATTAGGACATCATTAATTAAAGGTCATCTTTTAGTAAATTAATAATCCGTGATATGTAAGATAAAATCTTATAAAAACAAGTTTTTTTGCCTTTCCGTTTTTTAATAAGCATTTTTTGCTGACTGTACCTACATTATTCCAAGTTCTCACACTCGGAAGACATACTACTAAAGCAACCTACAATATCTGATTAATCCAATTAACTCTATTATTTAAGGTCAAATTTAACTATCAGTGTACAAAATATCCTAAAATTCCATCTTATACTTACATATGATACAAACAACAGGTGTCAAAAGGAGAAATAACCTTGAAATTGTCCGCAAAGATTTGTGTGGTCAAACAGAACTTCAGTTGATCTACGCGAACACACTCGCGGTTCGCGGACTGGAGTCAATGGGTGAGACACAAAAACGATGCGTCCCCTTCGGTGGGTAAAGAAAGACTGAGCGATGCTTGCGCCTCGTAGGGTTGCCAGCTAAGGAAAATCGATTTTCCCGCTTTTGTAAAATCACTCCGATATAAGCAAGCAATAACAAAGTTGCCGTGAAACTGTTTGTTTGTTTAGTCTACGGGAATTGCGGAAGGTTTAGTTATTGTTTAGAAATGTAGGCTTACCTCGGTAGCCGCTTTATATTATTTTGTTTTACCAAACCGAGCTGGAGATGCTGTTTCGCAAGCTTATTGGAAACCCATAAGCATTTATTACAGAGTCAAAATGTTATCTTACTTTAACTATTTAAATATGCATTTAATATTTTTTTTAATAAATATATATATATATAATCTTTTTTACTGTAAAGTTTCATCCAAATTCGTCCAGTAGTGTTTTCGTGATCAAACATCCATCCATATTTACAAACTTTTACGTTTATAATATTAGTAGGATAAATATTTTTTTAACTTTCACGAAGATAAACCTACGTTAACAATAATTTAAAACTGTTAGATACTTTCCGATTCCCGGTGATTTTGCAACACTGACATCCCAAGTCGTGTGATCATAGCTGATGCTCCATGCCCTGGACTCCATACCAATACATCATTCCCGTCTAACTGTACATACAAAATACAATGTTCAATTCATTTCGCTGTGTACATTGCTCGGTTGACATCGATCGCTTTACCTTCAGCTACATTCTAGCCAACAATGTATATCGTTCGGGGGACACTGTGTGGTTCAGCTGTTAAGTACAGTGTCTGGAGAGGCACCTCGAAGCGATTAAATAATTGCAGATTCGCGGTCGGTTGCCAGGCTGATGGTGATTCGTAGCAGAATTGGGGCGTTTGTCGAAAACTTTCTCGATTACAAACTCCATCGTGGTCTTAATGAAGAAATAATGAGCTGCTTCGAAGGGCTGCCAACTTCACACTCTATACACGGATAATTTAATCGTATAATATTTCTAACTTAATGTAACTTGATATATTCCTTGTTACAGTAAGTAGCTTTGTGAGTTAACAAGGTCAAGGTAGTAGGTATATTATAATAGTAGGCATTGAAAATAGTGTGCCTTTGAAAATAAATATTAAAGCATTGCATTCTTAAGTACCTAACAACGTTCGTTATTTGCAATTTTACGATGGCAAAATTTTAAAACATAAAGAATTAGGTTGGTCGGTAGGTCGTTTGTTTATTTTTGGTGTTTGTACGAATAAGTGCATTTGAAGTTAAACTATTTAATTAATAATTTATCTTACTTATTGTATTCATTTAACTCTTACGATATTTTAAGTAGTGTATGTTTAGGAACACCTTTGATGGACTTTTATTCTTGAATAAAAATCTATTTTGGTTGGTTTCCTGTGTACCTACTAACCTGTGTTTTACTAGGTAAACAGTCAATTAACCATGCTCAAATACGTTTTATATTATTTGAACCCTAATACTTCGGGGACCATTAAATGCTATTCAAACTGTTAACAAAAGGTTAGAAGTAAAGCAAATAAAGTTTGTTAGTTGTTAGGACTTTTTCAACATATATGTATTTTATTTGAATGTACAAGTGGGAATAATTGCACAACTTTTCAGTGTTTCGTAACAAATTTGCGAGAACGTTCGGTCGCGAAGAAAAACGGCAACGTACTTAATTTAATTTGGTGCGTAAATTTAATTACGCTGGATCTTTACAAAAAAAATGGCTTTGTACTTTTGATATGTGTATATAAAAGTAATATCTGTGTCTCAATATTTCAATAAATATAATAAATCAATTCAATATTCAATATAAAGTTTACTTGAATTTATTTTTAAGATTTAAAATAACACACATATTAACACATCATCAACCTCTGCGTGAAAATCTCATAAATAGATACGCAAGTCAGCTCTGTAAATAATCAAGTTTATATTAAAATATTTGTAATATGAATGCATCTACATTTATCATCCTGGGTCGATTCATAAAACGATATTCAGATTTCATACGAGATTAAGCTAAACTCGGTATCAAATTAAGTAGCTGAAAATTTTCACGCTTTTTAAGTCTTAAGATAACTTATTTTATGTCGTAGCACGACCATTTTAGGTACTTGTCAATCGTTTTAAAGACCGTTATTTCAATTCTCTAAACCTTTTTGCTGACTGTACGTAGGTACTCTGTTCTTCAACAATCTGTACAAATGTCAACATGTTTAGAATGCAGCAGCCAACAATAGAGTCCTGAATAGAACACAAGTACCTACCTACTATAGTTGAAAATAAAAATACCAATTAATTTTAAGAGGACATACTAAGATAAACATATTGTTACGAGCTGGGGTTCGGGACAGAAATGAAAAATGCCAGACTACGTGTTCCGATATTTATTAACACACACACTCACAAAACACTCACAAAACACTCACAGTAATTATACACAACACAACGCACTGAGATTCGCAGGTTTACTAATCGCACTGATAGTTCCGTAATCGTAGCCAAAATAAGACTGACTACGCGGCGATGGGCCGCGCCTTTTATACTCAAAACAACAAAAGAAACATTCTCGATTAATCCTAATAACTCGCGAAAGAAGTAAACAAACAGATTATTCCGGAAGGAACACGTTACACAACTTTCGCCCTTATGCGTAAACAATAGAGGCCTTATTGGCTTGCACTCGAACACAATGGTGGTCGTTCAAACATAGACACATGTAGATAGTTCTCGATCGCGGCGCGTGAGCAGGTAAAAGGTTATGGCGCGTAACACTACTCCCTCCTTAAGAGATGCTCGTCCCGAGCATCGTCACTGCCATGGTACCGCGCCAAGCGATCCACATGCACCACTTTGGGCGCCCCTCGAGGCTCCTTCCGAATCCGGTACGTGATGTCGTTGATTCTGGTCACCACGCGATACGGTCCGTCCCATTTTGCCTGAAGTTTTGGAGACCTTCCTTTGCTGCGGGTTGGATTGTGCAGCCACACCAGTGATCCTTCAGCAAACCCAGGATTGACAATTTTCCGGTCATAACGGGTCTTCATTTTCTCCGACATTAGCTGTCCAGATTCCCTGACGTGGTCGTGGATGTCATTCAGCTTTTGTCGCAATTCATTCGCGTAGTCAGTAATGCTGGTTGGTGTGTCCGGTGGAGTTCCCGTAATTAGATCTGCCGGCAGTCTCAGTTCTCGTCCGAAGTTAGCGAAAGCAGGGGTGACGGTAGTGCTCTCGTGGACTGCGCTGCGGTAAGATAGCAGGAAAGGCTGAATGTGCTTGTCCCAATCCCTTTGCCTGTTTTCTACCACTCTTGCGAGGTATCTCTCCAGGGTTTGATTGAATCTCTCGACCATTCCGTCAGATTGAGGGTGATAAGAGGTAGTCCTGGTCTTGTGGATTCCCAGCACCCGGCAAGCCTCCTGGAATATCTGGGACTCGAAATTTCTTCCTTGATCACTATGGATTTCCAGGGGTACTCCAAAACGGCAGAAGACCTCGTTGACCAGTTTATCAGCAACTGTGGTAGCTTCTTGATTAGGAATGGCAAAAACTTCTGGCCACTTGGTAAAGTAATCCATGACCACCATGAAATACTTGTTTCCACTTTCACTCTCCGGGAATGGTCCAGCAATATCCAGGGCTATGCGTTCCCATGGTGCTCCAACATAGTGCCCCTCTGCTGCGTGTGTGTGGTCCTTTAACAGCCGCACACCTTGTGCATTTGCGGCACCAGTCCTCCACATCGTCCCGGCAGTGCAGCCAGTAAAATCGCTCCCGAATCTTTAAAAGGGTCCTTTTCACTCCCAAGTGTCCTCCTGAGCATCCATCGTGATACAGCTGCATAATTTCCGTAACTTTGGCCTTTGGAACAACCATTTGAAGATGACATTGGTCACCTTTTGCATTTTCCCATCTTCGGTAAAGGACTCCATCTTGGACAAGGAGGCTGTCCCATTGTGCCCAATAGCCCTTCATGACTGCGCTACTTCCAGCGATGTGACTCCATCCAGGTCTAGGCACATTAGCCTCAATCCAATCCAGTACCGGCCCGATGTCGTTATCTTCCTGTTGTGCACGACGTAGTTCTTCCTTCCAGTCACTGTGGATTTCAGTCTTCAGAGCTCGAACTGCCAAAGTCTCTTTAGCCTCTTGTCTGACGCAATGTTTACAGTCATCAGAGCACGGTCTCCTTGAAAGTGCGTCTGCATTCCCATGAGACTTCCCGCTGCGATGCTGTATTTCAAAGTCAAACTCCTGTAGCTGTTCGATCCATCGAGCTACTTGTCCTTCTGGGTTTTTGAATTGCAAAAGCCATTTTAATGCAGCATGATCTGTCCGTAGATAAAATTTGCGTCCCAGCAGGTATTTGCTGAAATGCTGCAAAGTTTTCACAATGGCCAGCAACTCACGCCGCGTAACACAGTAGTTTCTCTCTGGTTTTGATAGCGCTTTGCTGAAATAGGCTATCACAACTTCCCGATCTCCTTTTCTTTGAGATAACACTCCACCAATCCCTGTGTTGCTGGCGTCCGTATCCACGATGAAATCGTTCTTGGTGTCAGGAAAACCAAGAATAGGTGTATTGCAGAGTCGCTTCTTCAGTTCATAGAACGCGGCATCGCAGTCTCCATCCCAACAGAATGTTCGCTTTTCTTCCGTAAGCTTGTGTAAGGGTCTTGAAATATCGGCAAAGTTCGGGACAAACCGCCGATAATAAGAGCACAAGCCCAAAAATGCTCTTACTTCTGTCTTATCTCTCGGGTCGGGACAGGCCAATCCTTAACTGCTTCGGTTTTCTCTGGATCAGTTTGTACTCCTTCTCGCGATACGATGTGTCCCAAGAACTTCACTTGTCGTTTGAAGAATAAACATTTTTTGGGGCTCAGTTTTAGATTTGCTGCACGTATTTTCAACAGTACTCGGTCCAAGTTTTGTAGGTGGTCTTCAAACGTGCGCCCAACAATGATTATGTCGTCGAGATAGACAAGACAGGCGTCTCCAATCAGTCCAGAGAGAACCAGCTCCATTAATCCCTCGAAAGTAGCCGGGGCATTACACAGTCCAAACGGCATTACATTGAAATAGGTTAGGTTAGGTTAGGTTAGTGGGCTCTTGTTTCCGCACTTGGACTCAAGTTTGGTCCTTTGTGCGTGGTTTGCCGGCTAGGAGTTTAGCCAGCCTAACTCCGTCCAGAAGCGCAGAAGTCTCCTGGGACGTTCGCAGGCTTCGCGGAGTGACCTCGGTTTGTCGAGGATTTGTGCCCGTTGTGTAGCCACTCCCATACATTGAAATGCCACAGGCCTTTCCCCGTAGAGAACGCCGTTTTCTCTTTGTCCTTTGGATCTAACTCCACTTGCCAATAGCCGCTCTTCAGGTCAAGGGTGGTGAACCACTTCATCCCCGATAGTGTATCCAACGTGTCGTCTATCCTCGGCAGTGGATAGCTGTCCTTTTTTGTCACGTCGTTGAGTCGGCGGTAGTCGACGCAGAACCGCATACTGCCGTCCTTCTTATTTATTTATTTATTTATTAATGATTTATGTACATACAAATACAGGAAACTTAAAAACTAAAACAATTAAAATTATGCAAGTACAATGGGTACTGCTTATCCCTTAAAGGAATTTCTTCCAGCAGCCCTGAGAAAGGAGTGATGAAGAGGAGGAGAGTGCAACTTCTGTACATAAATACGAAGAAGGTGGAATATTTAAATATACTACATAGACACACTACATATAAAATATACATACAATAATATATATAAATATACGATATTAATAAATATATATATATATATATATACATATATACATACATATGTATGAACATAAGAATAAATGTATTAATTAACAAAATATACGCATAATATACTACATAAAATACATTGGACATCATATCTTCAACAAAGTAAATCTACATACCAATAAGATAAAATAAATGAATACAAACATATTATGTTAATGACAAATAGTATTCTCTTACTCGACGCTTGAAACTAGATATCGTTTTACAATCACGAATATCTGAAGGAAGTGAGTTCCACAGTCGAACAGCATGTACAGTGAAGGAGTACGAGAAGAAGTCAGTGGAGTGTATGGGTGTGGATAGGAGGGTTTTCTTGTGTTCTCTGCAGACAGCGTCTTCAGGATGTTCAAAGGAAAAGCGCTGCCGCAAATAGGATGGGGAATTAGGATTGTGAAGGACATTGTGAAGGAGGCATAGGATGCGAGTGTTCCTACGGTAGCGGATCGGGAGCCAGTTTAGCTCCTTGCGAAACTGGGTCACGTGGTCATATTTTTTTAAATCAAATATGAATCTGATGCACAAATTTTGCAAACGCTCCAGTCTACAAAGCATATCTTCTGTAGCATCCAAGTAGCAAGCATCGGCATAATCGATGATAGGCTGTATCAGAGTCAAGGCTAGGATTACTTTTGTTTTAATGGGAAGGAAAGACTGGAGGGATTTAAGGGCATGAAATGAGAAATGTACCTTGCGGCTTATTTCACTGACTTGAGTGTTCCAGCTAAGACTTGAGTCAAGATGGACACCTAGGTTTTTGACGGAGTCAGTAAGAGGAATTGGAGTTCCATCTAGTAGTATAAGAGGAAGAGTTGCATGGTCAAGACGGCTTTGGAAGTATTTACTACCTATTACAATTGCTTGACTTTTGTCAGGGTTCAATAGGAGACCAAATGACTTGGCCCAAGCAACAATGCGATTGAGATTCTCATTCATGAGGGAAATAGCGGAATGGATGTCAGAAGCAGGGAATTGAGTATAAATTTGGAGGTCATTGGCGTATAAATGGTAGTGAGAGGAAATAACTCGGGTCACAGAGTTGATGAAGATGGAAAAAAGCAAAGGAGAGAGCACTCCGCCCTGTGGTTTTCGTCCTGGCCACAGTACAGTTTCTGCATTTATCAACGTCACTGACGACATTCGCTGGGCTATGGAGGAAAAACAATTAACTTTGCTGGTGTTGTTGGACTTCAGCAATGCTTTTAATTCTGTGGATTTTGACGTCCTTCTCGGCATTCTCAAATCTATGAACGTCTCACTTCCCGCCCTTTCCTGGTTTGATTCATATCTTCGTGGCCGCTCTCAGCGGGTTCGCATTGATGAGAATTTATCTGATTGGTGTGATCTTGTTGCAGGGTTGAGAATGAGTGGGGGCAAGGAGAAATGCCTGTTCAGTGTGTTAAGATCAAGATCCTTAACAGACACTGGAGAGCACTTTCCAACGCCAACAGACTTAAGGAAGCTCCAAACCTCAGATGAACTTCGGTTATTTAAAGCTTCATAGAAGTGCCGCCTCTTCGCATCACGACACATGCGAGTGCATCGCGTACGCAGTGTTTTGTAGCTAACAAGATTTTGCTCAGTGGGACTTCTTCTATATCTGCTTTTAGCTTTGTCTCTGGAAGCCATTAGCCCTTTTATGGATTCTGAGAGCCAAGGTGCTGGGTTGTGCCTAATTCTGACACGTTTGAGTGGTGCGTGAATATTATAAAGATCAATTATTGATTTTGAGAGATAATGCACCTTATCATCAATATTGTCAGAATCGTACACGGGAACCCAGTCAATTTTGGCTGCATCACGCCCCAAAACCTCCAAATTTATACCCTTGTAGTTACGTAGTAACATGGTCACAGGTCTACGTTTAGGTGGACGAACACGGTAGGACATAAACACGAGGTCATGATAGGAAAAAGGTGCAGGAAGTTGCCCATGGCAGACAACATTATTGGGTGAGGAAACGATCATAAGATCAAGTAGGGAAGGAGGGTTATTAGGGGACTGGTGGGTAGCAGAAAGGGGTAGGATGTTGAGATTTAATGAGGAAACGAGGGTATGTAATTTCATGGAACGGTGGTCATTTTTTAACAGGCAGGTGTTAAAATCGCCCATCACACAAATGTGCTTATATTGTGGGCACAAATTGTTCAATAAAGTCTCAAAAGGATCGAAATAATCTATTGAGAGATTTGGACTTTTGGATTACTTCTTCTTGACGAGCACCACAGGAGAACACCACGGACTCGATGAAGGCTCTATAATCCCGTTCTTCATCATCCCCTCGATCGTGGCTTCCACTTCTTTGTCTCGTGCGACCGGCAACCTTCTGGGTCGTTGACGGATGGGCCTTTCATTTCCGGTATTTATCGAGTGCTTCACCAGTCCAGTCTTCCCAATATCGGCGTCACTCGTCGAGAAGATATCCGCGTACTTGAGTAACATCCTCTTGGCTCTTGTCATTTCTTCACTGGACAGGTCTTTGCTGCAGTCGTCCAGCAACGATGAAATATCGTAGGTCGCTGGAACCCGTTTAGTGGATGTTTCACATTTCCGCAGCCAAGTCACCTCATCAAAGGTCCCAATTAACGCCCCCTTCTTCAGGATGTGTTCGTCGTAACTCAGGTTAAGTACGCGCACTGCGGAGCACTTCGATGTTCTCACCAGAGTTCTCGCAACCACCCATGGTTGATTCTTGCTTGCACCTTCCAGTAGCACACATCTATGGTTCCGGTCAGCATTCTGTGGTAGACTCACAGGTACCATGGTTTCCGATCTAGGTGGCAGTACAGTTCTTCTGGTACAGTACACCTTTCCGGACGAGCCACCATCCATGCAGATTTCTTCCGTACCACATATCAGTGTTCCTTGGTTAACATCGATGGTACAGTGATGTTCACGCATGAAATCCAAGCCCAGGATACAGTCATCAACGATGTCTGCCACAATCACTCGATGCCAGAATGTCTTCTCTCCTAATCTCATCTTCACTTGTCTCTTGCCTTGGACGGGTATGCGCTGACCGGTTGCTGTTAGAAGTTGTATCCCTTCATTGTTCCAGTAGGTGTCCCCAAAGCAGCGATGAGCAAGTCGGGAACTGACCACAGTACGCGAAGCTCCAGTATCCAGTGTCAGCTTGCACGGCGTCTCATTTATTTCGCCTCGGATGATCAGGCTGTTCCCATAGTGTGCCTGCGAGATGTAGATTTTTGGGGCCTTGTTAGAACCAGCCAGCACTCGCCCCGCAGTCCTGGCGTTTACTCGTTTCCCTGCGGCTGGACATCATCCATCCGCACCTCGTGCTCTCGTCGTTGGTCGAACTTCTTCGGGCAGCTCGACCTTAGGTGTCCCCTGTCCCCACAACCATAGCACCTGGGGGCTAATCTTTCGCGTCTCCATTGTGGCACTGGTTGTACCACTTTCCTGATGCGATGGGGTCTTGGGTCTTGGCGTACCGCCTCCACCTCCAATGCGTGAGCCAGCGCCTCCTTCAGGGACTCGTGGTGTCCGAGTCTCACCGCCGCTCGAACTTCCAGGTCCCTTATTCCGTCGACAAACGCCTGGACTAGAAGGCCGTCGACGAGTGAAGGCGCTGACTGGTACGCCTTCCTCACAAGTTTCTCCACCTCCAGGGCCCACTGTTGTAGGTTTTCGGAGGCTCGCTGCGCTCTATCCTTGAGCTGCGCTCGGAAGACATGTTCCAAATGAGCGTCGCCATAGCGGGCCTCCAAGGCCTCCATCAGCTGCTCGTACGACGCATCCGTCCCAAGGGCCTCTAGGACAGTGAGGGCCTGGTCACGCAGGCCCAATGTGAGCGCCGTGAGAGCTTGCTCCTTCGTCCAAGCGTTGGCTTTCACAACGGCCTCGAACTGTTTCCGGTAGGCCGACCACGACGATGTTCCATCAAATGGTGGCACCTTAAAGCCTCGACCCGATGAAGGAGTTACTGCAGGTGCCGTGATCCCATCTGCCACCTTTAGGCCGTTGAGGTTCTTTTTGATGTCTGCCAGCTGGGTCTCCGTCATTGCGATGCGGGTTTCGTGGCACTCGAGCCGGGTTTCGTGGCACTCGAACCGGGTTTCGTGGCCTTCCAGCTTTTCCTTAATAGCGGCGATGTCCTTGCCGATGACAGTACGCAGATCTTTTATGAGCAGGGTTTGCTCCTCCTGTCGCCGCACCTGGTCTTCTTTGTTGCGCAACATTTGCTCCTCCAGTCGTCGCTGGCCCATATCGACCAATATGTGTGACGTTTTTGCAATTTTCGTATTCTGTAACACGCCCACACGCTGCATCGAGCCACACGTTCATTTTCTTAATTTGGTATTCTGTAAGTACACGTCACTGGGACATAGCCATTTTCGCGAACTATTGGATATGACTCCCCGACTTTAAGTCGTCACTTTTGAGTTACGTCGCAAGGTGGCCTATAAACAAAGCTTTTCAAACTATTAGTCGATTACGGTAATGCGAAAATGTAATATCTATATAATTATGATCGTTTATTACAAATTTTAAGTTTCATTACTTAAAAAATTACGTTTTAACATATTTTTTCCACAAATTTTTAATGTTATAAAAATATAAAAATATTTAAAAAGTTTTTAAGATAAACTTTATTTAGCAATTCATTTCAAGCCGGCATGCGACGACTAAACTTATAAGACGTGACCAAAGTCGCTGTCCATAAGTTCGTTGAAACCAGATTTTGTTTCAGCATGTCATGTCAAATTTTATGTCATTGTTTCCCAAAGACTAATAAAACCTATGGACGTACAACATTTGTTTTCAACAAACATAGAAACAAAAATACCTTCAAGCGGTCGAGTAGCCATTTTGGTTTTTAGATGCCTTATTTTTTGGGTAATTTTATTATTTTTGCAATCACTGGTTTTGTAAAAGATCGCTTTGATTGTAAAATATGCTAATAATATTGATCAGTAGTAAGAGCAAGTATGTAGTTTTTTTGGTAATTTTTTCTCCCGGTCTACAGAATCATTAGTAAAGCTAAAGTTCTAAATTTAAATAGGCGGCTAATTTAAATGTAAGTAACCATTTTTTAGCGATGCTAAAAACTGCTACAGCTTTTTCTCATAAATTAAATTATGCATATCGACGCAAAAAAGCGGAAACGTAGTAACCCATAAAATGTAAAATGCTCACCAGAGCCAAAAATTATTTGTAATTTCAGAAATAAAAATATATCTCCGTAACTATAAAAGCCACATATGTGTTTTTTTTAACATAAATATAATTTTTTATCCTTTATCAAGCGTAATACTTGAAATCTTTTAAAAATTGCTTTAGATCTATGAGTGTGAGGGTTACAGCAATAGCATTTTTTTTTCTGTTACGCAAAAACGCTGTAAATGAATGAGATAAATGTATGAGCGATTACAAACCGGAGATTTTCCTTTACAGCAAATTTGTTGTAACTACGTTCGAAATCATATTTATTTGTCTACATTTTGACTTCAATGCAATATATCTATGTAAACAACTAGACTGAATTGTCTTAACTGCAAGAAATTAGGAAGGCTAGTAAAATTCAAACGATGTAAGTATAAAATGACTTTTATTTAAAGTATTATTAAAATGTTTAAAGAACTAAAATCACAAGAAAAAAAACATATTTAAGTTCAAATGAGATCAAAAACTAAGATAAAACACCTCTAGAAAACACTGAAATCAAAATAACACTTCTTTAAAGTTTTAATAAAATAATATGAATCGTTATGGTTTTCATCACTAACCATAATCGTGGTTATACAATGCTCTATTTAAATTTTTATTCTCCTTCGTAAGTGATATTTGTTTTTTCTTTTCTATTATTAAATTTCTCATTTCAGCAATCAGCGCTATCTTTTAATTCACTCTCATCTTCTTCATCTGTCTCTGCTAAACAATCCTTTATTTTATTGTTAACTTTTGATGTCGTATATTCTATAGCAAAAGTTGAAGGAATAATATGATTATCAACAAGCTTTATATGTCGAAGGCGGGAGGATACCTTTGTCATAAGAGCCGTCTTCAGTGACCATCTAGTGCTATAAGTTGTGGGCGTACGTGGGTAATGAGTTAGAATCAAATGAAAGAAGTTAATTTGTTTCAGCGCTGTAATTATCTTCTCTTGATAGCTATCTGTAGGTCATTTGATTAATTCACAAGAAGGCACAGTTTCTACGCGGACACCAAGCATTATCATTTTCCAACCGCTCGTCACCGAGACTCGAGACAATCTTCATCACCCTGATGGTTGCTCTCTCGATGTCACATAGACTCTGTCAAGCTGATGAAGTTGATCTCCGACATATATCTAATATCTTGAAATTCGTTTACGACAAACACAACACACTCCCTCAACAGTCGCGCAGTGACTAGGCGACGCGGTAAGCCTACAAACAAATGAGCGCGAGCGCGTCTTAAAATGGCGGTAAATTCTAATGATCAACTTAGACAACCGTTATAACAAATGGCATAAAGACCAACATCGGGAAAAGTAATGAAGCTGTAAATTGACGTAACCAACGATTTCGTATATTATTGTTTGTGTGAATTGTAGTATACCGCAACGACTACCAATTTAAGTTCTAAGAAGTGTAGTAAATGAAATTAAACTCATTTTAACGGGTTTTACGCGTTTATTTTATTATTTTTGATTTTCCGACGTTTCGACATTTTTACAAATGCCGTGGTCACGGGTAGACTGAGATGTTTGACGTCTTCATAGAGTTAAGTAAAAACCGATTTTTCGAATTCACCGCCATCTGTTTCGTAATTTTCTCGCGTAGTCGCTCGGGTTCACGCAGTATACGCTGACAGTGTCTTTATTTTTCTGCTTATTGGTCTGCTGGTTGTTCTTTTTTATTTTGCTAAGTATTGGATCCCACGTTGGTGACAGCTTCCAACCATCTTCAATGAAGAATGAACCCGAGCGACTACGCGAGAAAATTACGAAACAGATGGCGGTGAATTCGAAAAATCGTTTTTTACTTAACTCTATGAAGACGTCAAACATCTCAGTCTACCCGTGACCACGGCATTTGTAAAAATGTCGAAACGTCGGAAAATCAAAAATAATAAAATAAACGCGTAAAACCCGTTAAAATGAGTTTAATTTCAAGTAATAATAATCGCGTAAATCTAAGAAGTTATATTAAGTGTAGTAAACGTGGTGTGTTACTAAATCCTTATATGCAAAAACGCTGTAACCCACACTGCTTAGAATATTTACTGCAATGTAACTACCGAGATCAAATTATTTGAAAAAGATGAATTGATGTAAATGCAATATTGTAAAAAACACTGTTTTGGTGCTATTTACATCAATCTTTCAGTTTGTTTTTCAAAAAAGCAGGTTAAATTCCAATGCTGTACAAAAATTTCTATTAGTCGTAGAGCCACGAATATCAGACCATTTGAAAGAGATTTTTTTTCTGATTCCGAATCTGGAATAAAAGAAATTTGGTTTGGGTGTGGGTTACTACGTTTCCGCTTTTTTGCGTCGATATATTTATAGTTAGGTATGCTATGTGTAGACACATGAGGGTTCCTAAATTATTGGTCTCAACCTTTTATTTATCTTCTATCTCTTTTTACCATAATGGTAACGTGCGTGTGGTTCAAATCGGTCGGCGTCCTTCTAGGGCTGTGCTTGCCTTTTCACCAGTCATTAGTGATGTAACCTCTTTTAACTAACAAATCTCGTCAATCATTCATCAATATTTTGCAACACACCACCAACAGGCTTAGGAAATAACTATTTTTGTTAATTAAAGTCAGTGTGAGGTGTTCATAATTTTTAGATTATCATTTACCTTAAGACAATGTTATTATAAATAATATTATTAATTAATTGACAATGTCTCAGAGGAATAATTAAATCTAAATGACATGAGGTAGACAAAAAGTAGAATGGTTTTTGACATTTTTGACAAGCACTGAGAAGTAGTTTATAAACAAACCTAAATTTTGTAAGCTTAAATTAATTCATTGATTCATTTAAATAAAACCCAAATCAATTTAGTTAGTTACATTTTATAAAATTAGGATCATATTTCTGTTCCTATGAAGCGATTAGTCATGCCTTATTAATAATCATCTCTATTTATTTACAGGCAGTGAGTGGTTCTCAAATAGAAAATGAATTTTGGGTAAAATTTATTTTCAAAGTATAAGATAAAATAAATTCAACAGAGTGTGTTTAGTAAATGAATTATAATAACCTATTTATGATGTTTCTGTATGTTTTTACCCAACCAAAGTTTAAGTTAATTGAAAGTTACACCTTTACTTTGACATCAATAAAATAAAATTGCAAAGCTACGATTTAATAAACGAACCACTACCAAGAGTTAGGTACTTACGTAGTGTATTTTATTACATTTTTAGTATTTCATTAATTATCATTTAAAAATATATCCAGAATACCATACAAACAATGTGGTTTTAAAGTTAACGCAGTAGGCGTTACAGAATAGCCTAAAGGGAAACTTAGTAACACGCTTATACGAGCTGATTTGCAGAAGAATCGAGAATCGAACACGGGACCTGCCTCACAACAATCACGCTGCGCGACAGAGATCGTCAAATAATTGTACCTACATATTAACGAAATTTGTGCAAGAGTAGGTTTTTCAAATATTTACTGTCAATTACAATACATTTCAATTATTATACTGTCTTACTTAGATGCATATGTTTTGCTTCCGATATCCTACTAATATTAAATTATAAACGTGAAAGTTTGTGAGAATGTATAGATGTATGGATCTATGGATGGATGTTTGTTACTCTTTCACGTAAAAACTACTGGACGGATTTTGATGAAACTCTACAGAAATATAGGTTATACCTACATCAGAATAACATATAGGGTACTTTTTACCGCGGGAAAACTACACATTGCCACGGGAAACCGACTTCCACGCGAGAGGAGTCACGGGCAGCCACTAGTAGGTACCTTAAAATCGGTAGCTTTGAAGTGGTAGGCACTAAAAAAAATATTTGTACCTATTAAAACACTAACAATTAGGTAGGTTATACCTATTTAAGGAAAATATAACCCATTCTCTAGCTTTAACAAAGTTACGTATCAATTACCTACTCCTAAGTATGTATTTTGTTTGTTGCACAATTCATATTTTTAATATATTTTTGTGTTTTTGAAGTAATTTCTATTTCTATTTATACAAAATTATTGATAAAAAATAGAAAATAATAAGTACTTTGCCGTTTAGAAATAATAGGCGCCAAAATCTATCTATTCAAAAAGTATATTTATTAAACAATTCAACATTAGAAAGTACAAATTATTAAGTAAGTAAGTAATTTATAGTAATAATCAATCAAATAATTATAAAATATTGCTAAATTATCAAAAACGTTCGAGTAACAAGTGGCCGAAGAGTAACTGTTGTAAATCGCACCACACGCACGTCAAAAATGACGTCACATGGTCTTTAAAGTTTAGAGAATACCAATCTTTACCCGACACGTTTTGTGGCGCCCAGTCGCTTGGGCTTACAGAATACCTAGATATAGACCCACACGTAACATGAGGAATGGGTTGCGTTGCTGTCATGTCATGTAGTGTCACCCATTTCTGTAGGTTTGTTAGCAAACAAAGATAAATATTGCATTTAAAGACTAAAGTCAGAAAAAAATACTGAAATAAAGTAAAACGTGATAAGTGTGACTGGGAGAAGCTCTATTTTGAGCTGCTTGTACTATGCAGAGGTTTGTCGGATACTTTATGCCGATAAGAGAAGTCATCGCCTAGCCAAACTAAATTGCGTGTAGTAACGAGGCTTTCACCAAGTTCTTTGTTCGTTTTGGAAAGAAAGGATTACAGTGAAAGGTAAATATCAATTTAAAATATTCAATATTATCTATTTCAATAAGAAGAACCTCGACATCATAATCAATTGGTTCTATACAGAAACTTTTCCCAATTTGTAATTTCATTGGATGTATGTATGTACCTACGTATACATACATCTACATAAAAAATATTTAGTAAGTAACATTCATTGTACCTAATATACCTAATTGTTTTTTATTAATATTTTTTCTAGGTTAGCTACTGGTACAGTGGCTTCAATGGTAAGCGGAAATATCCTCGCGATCTGCTGGTGGAAACAACTAAGGTGTAACGTCGCATTAGCTCGACGCCCGCTTCATGTAGTTGAACGTTCACGCCAAAGCAAAAGCAGGAAAATAATTAAAAATAGATCTTCTGTTATACTATTCTTGTATAAATTAATACAATATATATTTTTCAAACCTATAAACCTAATTACCTTTTATTTTGCATGGTGTGTAATCATAGCATATTAAAATTTTATGATAAGCTTTCTCATGGTTTTGTATTGTTAGATTGTGTCTATAGTTTAGGATTTTGGTCACTAACGCACACAACGATCAAAAGACTGGCGCATTGCTTGCCACAGGATATTCGTAACACGTTACGTTATATTGCCTTTAGCTTGAAAAATATATAAGTAATAGTCCTTAAGGCAAATCATGATGGGAAACTATTTCTTATTATTTTTTTATAAAGTGTTTTTAAATAAATAATTATTAGAGACCTACAAATAAACGTGCCTAAAGCACGGAACAATTCAGAATATAATACCACAAGCGTTCACCCATCCTAGGACTGTCTGCGGCCGACGTCGCTTAACTTCAACACTAGAATCCTAAGGGATTGCAACGAGCTACCGAATTATATTTCAAAGTTAGGCTCAAGTTTAAAGGCAGAGCAGACGAAACATTTTTTTAAATAATATTTAATCAAAGCGCTTAAAAAAAGGATATCCATTAATCTTCAAAAAACTTTTAAAACAGATTTAAAATGAAATTTTACAAACATATTTATTGTTTCTTAATATTGATGAATTATTGACGAGATATTGATATTGGGAAATAATGAATGGTTGAATGAACCCTCAATCTAAGCGCAGCGCCTTATGGGAGTTGCTTGCAAGCCACACGTACGTAACGTGTGGCTTACAGAATACCTACAAATTGTCCTCACAGGAACCACCGGCATGCCACACGCACGTCACCACATGCAACGTTAAAATTTACGGAATTGGGCCCCAGATCTCAAAGATTTTAATTATTAACTTTTCTCGCTCAAAGTATATCGAAAAACTATTTGTAACAAAAATCTGTTTTTTTGTTCTACTGAGCCAATTTTTTTTGTGTGGTGGAGCCCCACTTGTTGTGGCGGCCCGCGCTGGATTTTCTTTTATAGCGCCATCTATGAAAAATTGATCAAACTATTAGAACTTCAAATAGAATATTTTTGTTACACAACTTTTGTTACCTAGAGAATATGTTTAATCCTGTAAGAAGATGTCGTAGCAGGCATATATCAGCAGTAAACAGCTACTACAAGGGACATAACTATAATATCATGTTCTGCATTAACTAGACCTAGAGACCTTGAAAATAAAACTTAATACCTACTTAGGATCAGCAAGGTTATGTAGTTAAGCCTACGTAATTCACTCCAAAAGCAGTACAAAAATAACATAAATGGAAAGGATCTGAAGCAAAAAAAATATTAGCACTAGGTAAAGAAGACACAAAATTAATCAAAGTGTGTGGAGACTAGAGCCTTAAGTGCGAGTAAGCCAGTTCAAGCTATGAGATTCCTGAAGTCTTATCACAAGTATAGTATCTTATATCACACTTTGATAGCTTGAACTCTATTATTATGACACACTTTATGAAATAGAACTAGTATTAGGTATTTTTGTAAATCAAAACAAAACAATTTATTTAAATGGCAAAGATTCATTTTAAAAGTAAAGTTCAGCAATTCTTAGTCTATTAGTCATTGGTCACTTGGTATTTCGTTAAATACTCAAATACCTACACTTTTTTACATAATGTTTTATATTTTATATTTATCTATACATATAATAAAGCTGAAGAGGATGGAAAGTCTGTACATAAAAGATATTCGAAAAAAAATTTATTGGGGATACTAAAATTGATAACAGAACACGTTCCAATAGTTTTTAGAATTTTTGTCTGTTTATCTGTTTGTCTGTTTATCTGTTTATTTGGCTGAGCATCACGCGAAAACGGCTGGACGGATTTTGATGAAACTTTTACTATTATGTAGAGAAAATTATTTACCAGGTTATAGGGTAAAAAAAAACAAGCCCTAAAGGGGGGGGGGGGTTGGCAAAAACTTGAACATTTGCACGTGAATTTCATAGGGGTGCGTGGTAGTATGATGTGCAAACTACACTGAAACCGAGATTTGAAAAAGTACCAACATAATTATAATATTAATCTATCTAATATGTTATCTAATCTAATAATAATATAAATTCTATAATTTTCTAAGATAAATAATGATAATACACACAAACATCATAAAAACCATAACAATATAACGAAAAATGAAAGGAATAAAACATGTGCATTCCTTCCGTCCTTCTTGCTTCCATCTTGCTTCATCTCCATCCATTGCGCATGCGTAGACATATTTTTTTTTAATTAAATTAAGGCATTGACATCTGGGTCATCAGCCTAAACATGTTTCTCATTTCTTATTCTTTCTTTATTTTCTTGTACATTTTCATATTGAACAGTGTTGGATAGTAGATTTTCCTATCTATAATTCACCCACAGTAACACGATAGTAATGAAACTGCAGATTGTTGTGACTTCTTGGAAAGCAGCCCGGCAAGTGGCTATGCTTTTTATTGAATTCTTCAATGACTGTACACTTTCACAGGTGTTTGCTACTCATTTCGGTGTGGTCTTGTGTGGTTCAGAAGTGGTCTTTTTACACCCGTTATACATATACGACAAACTTTTAACATTGAGGTTAACAATCCCATAGCTGTGCCCCGTGGTTTCGCCGGCAAAATGAAATACTATTGAAAAACTATTTAAACTTTTGCGTAACCATCACCGTTCACGCAGCAATTCGAACCAGTAGGTAGATCCTGAGATTAGCGCGTTCAAACAAATTAAAAAATAACTTTAGCTTTCTCATATTAGTATGGATTTAAACAACACGTTACAATCAATCAACCTTTTCAAAGTTTTCATCTAATACCGATTCATACAATCACTACATAGTATAAAACAAAGTTGCTTTCTCTGACCCTATGTCCCTATGTATGCTTAAATCTTAAAAACTGGGCAACGTATTTTGATGCGTTTTTTTTTAATAGATAGATTGATTGAAGAGGAAGGTTTATATGTATAATAACGTAGTATAGGGAAAGGGGTTTTACTCCGACTTTAACGCGTGCGAAGCCGCGGGCATAAGCTAGTAATTTCATAAGTTGCTTCAACTAAGTAGAAGTTAATTGAGATTCAAAATGCAAATAGGTATAGAAAGGATTAAAAAGTTATCAATAAACGGGCTTTGAAATAAAAACAATGATCATTTTGTTGAATAAGATTTATTGAGTAACTTTACAGAATTAAGACAAGAATAAAAGCAATCATTTAAACTTTTGTCTAATAGTTATGATGGTATATTAAGGTATTGAGGTCAAATAAAATTCAATTTTCATAATCAATATTGCAATTATATAAAAACTTAACTGTATGAAGCGACTACTAATACTTCTACTCATTTAGCACTGCAATTACAAAAATAATAAAAGTAGAGATATATACTTAATTTATCTAGTTAAAGTAAGTTAATTACAGATATACATACACAGTGAACATTGTATGAATTGAAATGAACACATTCATCTACTGATAATTACAAAAGTGCATGAGCGCACATTGAAAACGGCTATATTGTCGACGTCAATCGCATTTTTTTAATCCACGGTTTTGCAATAAAGATCATACAAATGTGTTTTGTTATTATGAAACACTCGTGGCATTGCCAAGGATTTTTATATATAATTTGTAAAATGATCAGTGCACACACATACCTGTTGCATACGTGAATTAGCACCTAAATAAAAGCAGATCTACCGAATAATCACACATCTGCTTTAAAGCCAGACTATTTTTATTTAAATTAAATTAATTAATCTCATGTATAGAAAACAGTTGTGCTGTTTTTATTTTAATATCTGGCGCCCAGCATGGGACTTACTCTGTAATGGTCCCTTGCTGGGCGCCAATCTTTATAATGTAGTTAATACGTTAGTTATTGCAACCCGCATTAAAACGATGTTACGTTTGTTGTTTTTTTATCCTCCTACAAGCAACTAATTGCGAAATAGTTTTAATTTACTTCGTGTTGGGAGGTAAATTACAATTTCCTCGTGTAAGGTGTGAAATTAAAATTATATAGTTAAATTATAGCTGCATGGTTAATCTTATTTATTTTCTAAACATTAAATATTAAATTGATTACTATAAATCATGAATAATGACTACCTACGTAAAATATTTTACGAAATTAATAATATAAAATTTATAAGTGAATTGATATGATTCCAAATAAAATTATTATTCTTCACAAATTTGTGTCGTAAATGGTACACCACATACATGTTCTTAGTAATTTTAACTAATTAAAGCTATCCCATATGACTTTCCTAATTGTGTCATCATAAAAACAAGCAGTGCGATAATTCATGGAGCCGTGTGTACCTACTTAAATTCCTAACGTAACAACAAGTACTGTCAGACACTAAAGCTTGGCTCCTACAGGAAATTATAAGTTGTAACTATAGTGACCAGCTATAATGTGCTGCATTACTAATAATGTCTTAACTAGTATTACACGCCTTACAATATTTGATAATAAAGGTAAGCCGGTTAAATACAAGTATTCATACGCCGTGAAGGGGTAAAAAAAATCAAACGTCAATATAATTTAAACAAGGTTTCATATTACAAACAATATGTATGTTAAGTAATAAGTCATAAATAAATAAAGACGTAAATAAAAAAATCTAAAAGAATTAAGCCAAATTCAAAGAACCTTAACAAGTAAAATTGATACATTTTCAGTTATTGATTAATCTAAAAGTGCTTCGAAAAGTAGATATCTAATTAAAATTTCATTTATTTCTTTAAGTCATTAATTTTAACCAAGTGAATACGTTGTAGATATTTTTAAACATTTATAATAGAACTTGTAAGTTTGTTCTATCACTAACTTGTCTTAATAGTATTTATAAAATTGATCTACTTTCATAAGATTATTTCCACTTAAAGCATTTGTAAGCTGCAGTTGAGTTGGTATGCTTCAAGGACCTAGATATAAGTGAATAGTGAATGAATTGGTTACAAATTTTGATATTCGTAAGTTTGCAACCTTACCTGGGCTCGGCTTGAGCTATGAGACAAAAAAGAACCTATCTAACAGGCAGGGCCGAGCCGCCCCTGTGTGCGATGTGTGCGGCGCACACAGGCGCCTAAGCAAGAGGGGCGCCGGATTGTTGTTTTTTAATACAACATAGTAGAAAAAATTGTCTAAACCGACTAAAAAAAGGCGCTTCATAGGTTTCGCACACAGGCGCTTCATAGGTTTCGCACACAGGCGCTGCTTAGGGTCGGCGCGGCCCTGCTAACAGGGTTGTGGGAGCGTTAGGCCTAGAGATGAGCAAGCAGACTAATTTAAATTTTAAGGACGCCTATCCGCTGCTCATGCAAGCGAGGTTCAGATACACCTATGAAATAAAAAAGGTTAAAAAAGATTATTAACAATTTATTGTTTGGATAATTTGTTTACAACAGAGCAAGGGGAAGTGCTAAACGGAGATAATTTTATAAAGTCATAATAAACTAATAGGTAGTTTACATCAAGGTCTTTCACTTAATGCTATACACATTATGAATAGTTACAATTTTACCTTAACTTATGTTGTACTGGTGTGACGGATGTATTAGAAGAACCAAAGCAGTATGCGCTGGTGCATATTGACATTGAAGCTTAGCAATTAATATCCATTAAAGTGAAGTAGAGAACATGGTGCTTGTGAAATGCTTGAGGTTAAATAGCAAGTGTGATAATTTTATATGGATCCCATCGTTGGTGCAGAAGCAGGAAAAAGTTTAATGGTCCATTTTTGAAATTAAAATCAAGAACTAAATTAAAAAGGATAACTAGAATAAAAACCAAAAACCCTGCAACAAAAGATACAAAATATTATATCACATGCCGCAGCAAAATAGACTAACCAGATGGAAGATCAGCAAATTACTTACCAACATCGTTGGGTTTAAATGAAATACAACAATCCTTTAAAGGGATGCATGTTGATTTTAGTGGCAGGCACGAAGCAAAGCCTAAGAACAAACAAGCATGGAAAATGTTAACACGCCGTCTTTGAAAAAGCAAAGTTTGAAGAAAAAATCACCAGCGAAGAAACTCACCAATAATAAATATTAATAAGAATGACTTAAAAAGCCATTTAAACATGAAACACTGCTTAATTCGTACACTCCTCACATCTTCTCAAGAAATTACGACAAAGCGTCTGACTCCAACCATTGTTGACAAGAAAAGGGCTCGTAAAATGGAGGCACTGAATGTTACCAACAGAAATTACTGAATTAACAAACGCGAAAACTAACTTTCTCAAAACAAGACAAAATAAGCTCAGAATGGAATATCTTGTTTAAAATAATAAATTATCATTTTATATTTATTTATTATTTCTCCTTTGAAGAAATTAAAATCTAACTCATCAACCAAAACAAATCAGGCAACATCACATACAATAGATAGGAATGACACAACTAACGCCATCTATGTGTTGCAAGTAACAACTTGATATCAAATATTGGAACTGAAGTTAGAAAATACGACCTCGCATACTAGATGTCGCTACCTTCTTCTCCAGACCCCTATAGCTACAAAAAAAAACGTTACAGTACCCCATTTCCTGTGAAAGAAAAATTTTGAAATTGAAAACGAAGTTGAAATTTAAAAATTTTTCGTTGCAAGTCCCCTTGTACATCTTTCCCTAAAAACACTCTTCGAAGAAGAAAAACAACTCCTTAAAAACAAAACAAAATATTTCCTAACAACTAAAAAAAACTATCGTGCAAAGCACAGAGACAGTAATGACTTTGATATAGTTAACATGTCAACTGCTCAAAATATATCATCAACAACTACTTGAACAACAATGTATTCATTTATAATCATCATAAAAGATGGTTAAGAAAATTAATTCTCAACAAAGAAAATCGTGCAGAGCACAGAGACAGTAATGACTTCACTTAAGCATGTCAACCGCTCAAAGTATGCTTCAAAAAGAAACAAGTAGGTAAACATACTAAAATGTTTCTTACAAAACAAAAAAGGCTGCTTAACCAGCAAAGAGACAGGAAAACCTCAAAAGAAATGATATGGCTCCCGCTCATAAACCTCAACAACAACAAATAATAATAATAATTCGGACCATTTGTGTAGTTGACTTCACATTAGTGCAACATACTCCAGACAGGTTTTCTTAACATATAAAAAACAAAAACTAAAATCTATAAAAAACCCTAGTTTGTACAGGCTTACTAAAAATATTTCCTAAAACTATTACCTATAAGTAGTTGAAAGTCACAAGTCATAAGTCAAAGTTATAGTTTAAAAAGTCCGTCAGTCAAAGTCGTTTCCCTACCAACTGATTGTTTAGCTTAAAATGCCTACAACGAATTACTACCTATTGTCTATAAGCAACGAATAACTACCTATTGTCTATAAGCTATATTGACAAACAAAAAAAAAAAACCCCACTACCTACGTTCACTGTTGAACAATTAATACCTATTATGAAATGAAAAGCTGTCAACAAACAGGAACGTTAGTTGTTATGATGTAGTTCAGTGTCCCTTAGTCGCCTTTTACGACATCCGTGGGAAGAGACGGAGTGATACTATTCATGACCCGGCATCACACGAGGTATTAGACAGGAACGTTAGATGTTGTGTAGTTCGTTTGAGTGTCCCTTAGTCGCCTTTTACGACATCCGTGGGAAGAGACGGAGTGATGCTATTCGTTACCCGGCACCACACGAGGTAACAGGAACAAACACTGAAAAACAGGTTTTGTTATATGGGCTATACTGCAAAGAAGTAATCACTACTGAAAGTATGCCTATTATGACTAACTAATAGAAAGTACATGTTAATATATAGGTATTCGTTTATTATACCAATCATGCACTTATATTTTTGCCCCTATCTAAGAGGTCTTTAATATGAAAATCACCAAGGGGTTTTCCCTCGAGACTTTTAAGAGAATAAACTAGTGGTGACAATTTCTTATCAATCACACACTTTTCATATTTAGGCGCTAATTTAGCAGAAATGAATTTAGGTGCACTTGAAAGCGTAAAACACCTTTTATATACTATCTGACCTACCTCAAACTGTAAAGGTCTTTTCCTAAGATTATAAAACTTTTCATTTTTCCTATAAGATTTAAGTAAATGATGTTGAACTTCTTTATAGATATCTTTAAGCTTAGGTAAACTATTAGAAAACGGTTCAACATTAATAACCACATTAGCACCATCCAGTGGTGGATGAGAGCCATAGATAGACCCATCCGAGATCAATTCACGACCATGGTTTAAATAAAAAGGAGAAAACTTTGTACCTTCGTGAATAGAGGAGTTTAATGCGCATTGAATTTCATGAATGTTCTGGTCCCATTTACGATGGTCAGAACGCACATATGAAGCAATGGCCCTAACTATGTCCCTATTGACACGTTCGCATTGATTAGTTTGGGGATGGTATCTAGGATTATAAAATATATGGGGAACTCCATAACTAGTTAATAAATCTCTAAATTCCTTGGAAGTAAATTGGGTCCCGTTGTCAGTATATAAAATCCTACACACCCCATGTACTAAGAAAACATACTTCTTTAGGCATTTTACTACTGCTTTCGCCGTAGCTGATCTAAGTGGAAATAAGAGAACGTATTTACTGAAGTAATCCGATACTACAAAAATATATTGGTTCCTAGAGTATGATGGTGGAAAAGGTCCCAGAAAATCACAGGAAATAGCTTCCCATGGCCTAGTTATCTGTCGTGGATTACCCATGTAACCCGGTCGAGCTAAGTTAGTTGGCTTATAACATTTACAAACCTCACACTCATTAATGTAAGTCTTAATGTCTTTAAACAAGGAGGGCCAAAAATAAAATGAACTAATTTTTTTATGGGTTTTAGTTACACCAAAATGAGCTGAAGAAGGGTCATCATGATATTTACGAATAATTTATAATCTATGCTCAGCAGGAACTACCAATCTCCAGTCACATTGACTTGTGAGTTTATATTTGTTTTTTGTCAAGCGATAAAGCTTATTATCAACTATGTGAAAATTAGGAAACTTTTGTGGAAATTTTGAACAATTTTTATATAAAGATAAATACCAAGGATCAGTTACGCTATCTAAGTCTATTTGAATAGAACTAATCTTAAAACGAGAGAGACAATTTGGTATAATGTGTTCCTTCCCCTTCCTATGTATTATTTCGAAGTTAAACTGGCTTAAACGACAGGCCCATCTATTTAAACGACCAGAAGGGTTTTTTAAATTTTGAAACCATTTTAAAGATGCGTGGTCAGTAACAATGTAACATTTACTACCTTCTACATAAGATCTATACTGCTCTAAGGCATAAATAACAGCTAAAAGTTCGCGCTCAGTGGCAGTGTAATTCACTTCCTGTGCGTTTAAGGTCCTACTACAATAAGCGATGGGATGATCTACACTATCTATCTTTTGCGTCAGGACACCACCTATAGCAAATGATGAGGCATCAGCATGAATATAAAATGGCTCTTTAAAATTAGGGCACCTTAAAATGGGAGTTGAAATAAGGGACGTTTTCAAAGATTGGAAAGCTTCCTCGGCTTCCTCAGTCCAACAAAATTTAAGTTTTTTACTGGTGAGTCGAGATAGAGGTCTCGCCACCTTAGAAAAATCTTTTATAAACCTACGATACCATCCATCCATGCCTAAAAATCTTTTCACTTCTTTGGTATCTCTAGGTGAGGGAAAATTCAAAATAACGTCTACTTTAGAGGGATCCGTACGCAGTCCGTATCTATCTACTACATAACCTAAATATTTGAGTTCGTTTCTACAAAAATGAGATTTCTCCATGTTAATGGTTAAGTTAGCGTCTTTCAACTTTTGATAAACACGCTCTAAAACTGAAATATGTTCCTCCAGAGTGGAAGTACAAATAATAATATCATCTATATAACAAAATACTTTATTATCGAACTCGGCCGCGAACAAACTATCCATCAATCTTTGCATCGTTGCTGACGCTCCGACTAATCCAAAACACATGACTTTATAGTGAAATAAACCTTTGCCAGGCACCGTAAAAGCAGTCTTTTCTTTCGACGACTCTGTCAAAGGTATTTGATGATAAGCAGCGCTAAGGTCGAGAGAACTAAGATATTTACCGTCTCTTAAGTTATCAAGTATATAATTTATATATGGGAGCGGATATGCATCCGACTTAGATACTGAATTCAATTTACGACTATCTAAACAAAGTCTCATTTTACCATTGGACTTAGGAACCATCGTCACCGGTGAGTTCCATGGCGAGTTAGAAGGCTCAACGATATCTAAAGCTAACATATTATTTAATTCAGATTCTAAATATTTTAATTTTTCGGGGCTCAGCCTGTAATATTTTTGTTTGATCGGCTTTGCATCACCCGTGTCAATATCATGGTTAGTTAAATGAGTTCGGCCTAATCCTACCTTCGAAGTATCAATATTACTAAACAAAGCTTTAATTTTTTCTATTTGAGACTTTTCATTATTAGACAAAGAACTAAAGTCTTTCAAACCATTTTCCTGAACAACGTCTAAACTATTAACATCTATGTTAGAATCATAAGTAGGTATACACTTTAATACATCTGGAGCTATATTAAATGCCTTCCAAAAATCTACTCCGAAATGAATGGGTAAATTAATTTCAGATTGAATAATAAACTGTATAATTTTAACTTTACCTAAGTATTGTATGGGTACCTCCATATAATCGTTACAAAGAAGCTTAGTACCACTTGCTACTGTCAAAATTCTAGGTTCTTTAAATTTTAAAACGGGAATGTTTAATTTTTTGAAAAGTTTAAACGCACTTAATCCAAGTACAGAACAACTAGCTCCACAATCAAGTAAACCAGAAACATTAACTCCAAACACTTTAACCGTAAGATATGGCCTAAAGTCATTTTTACCAGGTTTAAAATAGACAGTGGTCTCTGATTCGGGCTTCTTACCAGAGACCAAACTAATTAGTTTTTTGACTTATTACAAACTTTGCAGTCAGGATATTTAACCCCTTTAAAACCGCATTTAAAACAGACTAACTCTTTACTAACTCGGCAATGTGGAGTATTGTGGTTATTCCTACCACACCTATAGCAATGCAAGTTTAAAGAAGAAACTTTGGAATTGTGAAAGTCATTTCTAGCCTTATTAAAAGGAGGTCTAGAATGGGAAGTTATGACGGTATTTTTACCTAACGCCGGTTCTGCGAAATTATCGTTTCTTATTTTAGTTAACTCTATTTTCCTACCGAGCATTTTCAAGTTGTCTATTGATTTTACATCAGTCAAAGTAAGGGCAGAGCGATATTCCGGACGAATATTACGCATTATAATATCCAGCTTTTCATCTTCAGACATCTGCTTATTTAAACGAGAAATCATACCTAAAATTGAAGCTAGGTAAACCGTAAGGGTTTCCTTTTTATCTTGAGTCCGAGATTCTATTTCTTTTCGTAAGTAGTAGTCATAGTCAGGTGAATCAAAATCGAGTTTTAAATTATCTATTAATTGGGTATAAGAAGAAAAGGCGTTTCTATATGCGCGGTACCAGTCTAGAGCAGGTCCATCTAACAGGTCAACAAAACCGTCAAATACTACTTCGACAGGAATCTGTCTAGCTAACCTCAACTCATCTAATCTATTTAGAAAGGTACGCACACATGTGCTTCCATTAAACTTTAAATTCAAAGAAAGTAAATTAAACTTAACAGGGGGGCTTTGGATAGCAATCCTATGACCACCACACCGTTGTTGGTCTTCAAATTCTGACTCTGAGGAACTAGAATCACCTTCATGTTCAGATAAACATTTAACTAATGCCGCTCTTAAGGAGAGAAGGTCCTCAGATGGCTCAACAATTTTCGACAATCGGTTCAATAAATAGTTAATCCGACCTAGCAGACGAGGGCGTCTAGCATCAGTACGATTACCTGATGATAATTGAGAAATGAGCTCACTAGCCTTAGGAGACAGTACCTTAAACTCGTTCTCCGGATCAAGCAACAAGGGATTCGATGACAGCTTGATACTACCCCGACGAGCAAGTTGTTTAGACTTCCTGAGATATCCACGAAGTACCTCACATGTCTCATCAGAATTAGCTGGAATATTCCTGATGGTCAGCTCGTGAATCAGCTCATCCTTCAATAAAAAGTTGACATTACAACCAATCGGCATCTTGAAAAAGTAATAAAAAACAAAATGTTGAAAGATCACAAACTCCTCAAAGGAATTGTTCAATTCAAAAGTAAAGTAAGTTTCTAATTAAGAGTGAGACAAACTTAATTGTCTATGTAGTTCTATAGTCACTTATACAAAGTTGTAGTGATCTATTTTAAAATAAAAGTTTATAAAATAACAGAGTTATATAAGGCAAGATTAACTTTCTATATGTTTAATAGTCACTTAATACAAAGAGGGGTGATCTATTTCAAGTTAGCTAGATTACAATTTTATTAGATTGCAATGCTAATAAAGAAAATTAATGCCTATACTCAAGCACAAAACTAAAAGTAATAATTACTTATGTATTTGCACACAAAAATGCTAAAATTTATTATAACTTTAGTTCAGTAAAAATAATAAAAAGAATTACCTCAAGACAGTTTCACTTCACATATAAATTAACAGTACCTTGTCACACCTTGTTTACTTGCTTAAACAATTATTATTAACTTATCAAAAACAAAGTTTGAAGCTGTAAAAAGAAAACAAGTTAGCATACACTTTTATAATAATTAAATATAATATGTTGTAAAACACTTCTTACAACAGTTACTTCAAAACAAATTCTAGTTACCAAAAGTATTTAAAAACAAAAGAAATTTCAAAGGGTATCTGAAACTCTCTAGGCCACACGTTGGGTACGCCACTTGCAACCTTACCTTTTTTTTTTTTTTTTGTTTGCGCGGTGAAATGCGTTTACGCACCGTACCCCCTACCTGGGTGGCGGGGGGCGTGTGTGGGACTCCCACCTGGGCAACTGACACGTCGCCCAGGGGACTACCCACTAAAACACCGCGGCGCTCCGTCTTCGCCTTTGTGGTGAAGCCGTGGGGCCCGGACCGTCGGCCCTACGCCACGACTTCACCGGCGATGGGCCCGTCTACTGCACGACGGGCCCATTTTGACCCCTCCGCGGTGTAGGGGGGCCTGTGGGAACGACCGGGAGCGCCCGATCGTTCCCACCCGTCGACGGTGGTGGACCGTGCAATGCGGGCAGGTGGATTCCCACGTCCCCCGCCCACTGGCCACCACCAGGCTGGACTTGGTCGCGATCGCGCCTCGTCCGGCCCCTTCGACGTCTGCGGTGCGGGGGCGCGAGAGGATCGTTCTCACGCACCCGCTCCGCAGCCTCCTTCTGCGACATTACGTCCTCGCAGAAAGAGGCCACCGCGACCCAGACCGCCTCGGAGCCCAGCATGGCGTACACCAAGCCGGGCAGCGAGAGGTCCGGGCCAACGGACGCCTGGAGGCGACGACGTGGCACATCCCAGGCCGGACACTCGGCCAGGGTGTGCCACGCTGTGTCGTCCGGCGCGCCACAAAGGTGGCACGCCGTGGATTCCTCCCTTTGAATCCGGCACAGGAAATGTCCGAAGCTGCCATGCCCGGACAAGACCTGCGCCAGACGGTAGGTGAGGAACCCATGCCTCCTGTCGATCCATCCCTCTATGACTGGACCGACGGCGTCCAGGGTCCACCGCCCGTCGTCCGCGTTGGCCATCTCCGCCGTCCACCGGCGGAACATGACCTCGCGGGCCCTTCGCCAGACGGCGACCCTCTCTTCCGGTGCTGCGGGCTCCCCCTGAGCCCGCTTGTCCGCCGTCCAATGGTAGACGGCGGCCAGCACCTCGGCCTCAAAGTACCATGGCGGAGTGCCCCCCATGGCACATGCCGCCCCGTGGCCAACCGTGCCGTAAGCCCGCGCCATTCGCTGTGCGATGGCGCGTTGGGGCTTACGGAGCAGGGCACGGTTGGTTTCCACCAAATCATGCGCCCACACGGGCGCACCGTAAAGCGCCATGCTGCGCAGCACACCGGCATAGAGGCGCCGGCATGCCGCAGCAGGCCCCCCGATGTTCGGGAGGAGCCAACTAAGGCTCCTCGCCGACTTGAGGAGGCGTTCGCGGAGCAGGCGGAAGTGCTCCGCGAACTTCCACCGGCAGGATATTGTGAGGCCCAGATATTTTATCTGGGCCCGCACTCCCACCCTACTCCCCGCCACCACGACGTGGGCGTCAGGCGGCGGCTCCCCCCGAGGCCCATGGAAATATATGGCCTCGGTTTTGTGGAGCGCCACCCCCAGTCCCAGCCGCCCGATACGACGGGCGACCAGGGTTCCCCCCACCGACGCCCGGTCGGCCGCCTCCCCGTAGTCGCGACCCCGCGCCGTGACGAGGGTGTCATCCGCATAGCAGATGACACCCACGCCATCGGGGAGGGCGCCCCGGAGGAGCCAGTCATACCCTATGTTCCACAGGAGTGGACCTAGGACCGACCCCTGCGGAACACCCGACTCCACCGGCCGCCGCCTCATGCGGCCGTCCCTGCCGACGAACAGTACCTCCCGGCCTTGGAGGTAGTTCGTCAGCAGGGCCCTCAGGTATGGAGGCACTCCGTGATACCGGAGCGCCTCCAATATTGTCTCGTGGGGGATGGAGTTGAAGGCGTTCTTGATGTCGAATGACACCGCCAACACCCCTCCCCCCTTCCTCGCCCCCTCCTGGGTGATGCGCCTCAGCTCGAGTAGCGCATCCACCGTGGACCGGCCCGCCCGAAACCCGTACTGGGCCTCGGACAAGTCGGGGCCGGTCCCCCCCAGGTGCTCCTTGAGGCGTGCCGCGATCACGCTCTCAAGGAGCTTGGCCGCGTCGTCCAGGAGGACGATCGGCCGATAGCCGGAGGGCGAATCCTCCGGCCGACCCACCTTCCGGAGGAGGCACAGAACCCCCTCCTTCCACACCTTCGGGAACCTCCCCGACGCAAAGCAGCGGTCGAAGAGGTCCCGAAAACGTCGCTCCATTTGGGCGGTGGCTATTGCCACCACCCGTGCCGGCACGCCGTCTGGCCCCGGCGCCGTCTTCTTGCCCCGGAGGCGAGCCGCCGCCGAGGCAAACTCCACCCCCGACACCGGGGGAATCCCGGCGTCGGCCGGAGGACCCATTCGCGGGAGCGGGGCCATCCGGGGGGGGACGAAATCAGGCGAGCGGTCCGGGAAGAGACCCCGGACCACCTCCTCCAGCAAGGCCGGCTGGAGGGCCTCGACTACCGGGGGGCCGATCGGACGCAGCTGATTACGCGCCGCCCGATACGGCCTCCCCCAGGGGTCGGCATCCAACCCCGCCAGCATCTCCAGTCGCGCCGCCTTTTTGGCCTCCCTAATTGCCACCTTGAGGACACGCCGGGCCTCCACGTAGGAGGCATAGAGGCGGTCCTCGTTGGCGGCATCGCGGTTGGCGCGGCGGCGGGCCCGCTGGAAGGCCCTCCTCGCGGCGCCGCAGTCGTCCCGGAGGCCGGCGAGTTCCGCCGACCACCAGTAGACCGCGCGCTTGGGCGGCGGCCGTCGCGACCGAGGCATGCTGGAGTCGCACACCTCGGTCATTGCCTCCCTCAGTTGGAGGGCGGCCTCGTCGACGTCCGGACTGTCCGACGGAGCGAACCAGTCCTGGACGAAGGCCGCCTCCGTGGCCGCGACGCGGTCCAGCCGCAGCAGGGACCACCGCGGGAAGGACCTTCTTCCTTCCCGCTCCCCCCCCACTGGTGGACACTGAGTGGAGAACTCTATCCGAATATACCTGTGATCGGATAGGTTCTCCCTCACGTCCACCTCCCACCGGCGCACGAGCGCGGCCAGGGCTGCAGTGGCGAACGAGACGTCCGGCACCGAGCTCCCGTTGTGGCGCACGCACGTGCACACTGCCCCCCGGTTGAGGAGCACCAGCCCAGTGGACGCCGCCCAGGCCGCAAGACAGCGGCCCAGGGGATGGTCGATGTGGTCTCCCCAGACCACGGACCTGGCGTTCAGGTCGCCCAGAACCGCGACCTTACTCCTCCCCAGCCGTGCAAGCGCCGCCGTGAGAGTCTGGAGATAATTCTCCAGCTCCACGACCGGACGCTTTGGGGGGAAGTAGACGCCCACCAGGGCGGCATCCCCCCACGCGGCGGCCACGTATCCATGGCCCCTCTCTATGAGCGAGAGGGGCGGGGAGTCCGTGGAAGGCCGTGGCACGATGGCCACCGTACCGTCCGTGTCCCGCAGCCAGGAGGCTGGGAAGTTGAAAGGCTCGGCGACCACGGCAAGGTCCCCCGACCACTCGGCTAGCACTTGGACCATTAGGTCCTGTGCCGCCTGACAGTGGTTGAGGTTCACCTGCATTATTGTGCGATGTCCGAAACTGGGCATTATTCGGACATCGCACCATCAACGGCGACCGGGGAGACCTGGGCACCTGAAAGGGCGGGCCGCGTGGTGGCCTGCTCCTTTCCCCTCCTGCCGGTAGGGCTGCACTTAGCCCCCCCCATTACGTGGCCCGTCGGCCTCCCACTCGCTGCGCATACAGCGCAGTGGGGACTCTCGGTGCAGGTGGCCTGCCGATGGCCGGCCTGGCCACACCGGAAGCACAGAGCCGACCTGTCCACCAGTGAGGGACAATACGGCCGGGCGTGTCCGAGCGCGAGGCACCGGTAGCAGCGCATTGGCTGCTCCTCCAGCGCCCGGACCACTGCCAAACTGAACCCGATGAGTAGCCGTCCCTTTTTAAGGACGGCCTCAGCGGCGACGGCGGGGCACTGAAGCCGAATACGGCCCATGCTCCCGCTGCCCTGCCGGATTTCCCCAGCCTTAACGACCTCTAGGTCGCATCCCCCGGCCGCCGCCACGGCAGCGGCTACCTCGCCCTTAGTGACGGAGTCGTCCAACTCCGACACTATAAGGGACGAGGTCTTTACAGCCCGCGCCACCTTGGCCACATCGGCGATGGCCTCCGCCATCTTGGCGGCAAAGGCGTCGGCCTTCTGGTGCCGGTCGGCCCCCGGGAACTCGAATATTCGAGCCCCCGTTTGGGTCCGTCGGCACGTCACCCTCTCTATGCCCATCTCCGAGGGGCGGACCGTCTGTCGGGCTCTGATGAACGCCGACTCGTAGGTCTCGCCCTTCGAGACGGCCTCCGGTGAGAGGGTGACCACCACCGCTGCCGTTTTGGAGGCGGCACTCTTCTTCTTTTTCCGGCTCTTTTTGGGAGCCGGAGTAGAGGTCGCCTTTTTGGCAGGCCCCCTCTGCGTCGCGGGAGAAGAAGGCTGAGGCGCCTTCTTCTTCTTCCGGGCCACTGTGGCCCACCCACTTGCAACCTTACCTGGGCTCGGCTTGAGCTATGAGACAAAAAAGAACCTATCTAACAGGGTTGTGGGAGCGTTAGGCCTAGAGAGCAAGCAGACTAATTTAAATTTTAAGGACGCCTATCCGCTGCTCATGCAAGCGAGGTTCAGATACACCTATGAAATAAAAAAGGTTAAAAAAGATTATTAACAATTTATTGTTTGGATAATTTGTTTACAACAGAGCAAGGGGAAGTGCTAAACGGAGATAATTTTATAAAGTCATAATAAACTAATAGGTAGTTTACATCAAGGTCTTTCACTTAATGCTATACACATTATGAATAGTTACAATTTTACCTTAACTTATGTTGTACTGGTGTGACGGATGTATTAGAAGAACCAAAGCAGTATGCGCTGGTGCATATTGACATTGAAGCTTAGCAATTAATATCCATTAAAGTGAAGTAGAGAACATGGTGCTTGTGAAATGCTTGAGGTTAAATAGCAAGTGTGATAATTTTATATGGATCCCATCGTTGGTGCAGAAGCAGGAAAAAGTTTAATGGTCCATTTTTGAAATTAAAATCAAGAACTAAATTAAAAAGGATAACTAGAATAAAAACCAAAAACCCTGCAACAAAAGATACAAAATATTATATCACATGCCGCAGCAAAATAGACTAACCAGATGGAAGATCAGCAAATTACTTACCAACATCGTTGGGTTTAAATGAAATACAACAATCCTTTAAAGGGATGCATGTTGATTTTAGTGGCAGGCACGAAGCAAAGCCTAAGAACAAACAAGCATGGAAAATGTTAACACGCCGTCTTTGAAAAAGCAAAGTTAGAAGAAAAAATCACCAGCGAAGAAACTCACCAATAATAAATATATTAATAAGAATGACTTAAAAAGCCATTTAAAGATGAAACACTGCTTAATTCGTACACTCCTCACATCTTCTCAAGAAATTACGACAAAGCGTCTGACTCCAACCATTGTTGACAAGAAAAGGGCTCGTAAAATGGAGGCACCGAATGTTACCAACAGAAATTACTGAATTAACAAACGCGAAAACTAACTTTCTCAAAACAAGACAAAATAAGCTCAGAATGGAATATCTTGTTTAAAATAATAAATTATCATTGCTTACACGTCTATCTTTTCAATTTTATAGATAATATACAATTCTTAAAACGACTACTAACAAAGATATGTATCTTTTGCTATAAAAGCACAGGCACACTTTGATATGTAATAGTTGAGTGGGTCAGTTTTATGAAAAAGCATTGCTTTAACAACCAAAGCAAACATATATATATCGAAGGCGGCAGGAATACCACCTTCGACATCAGAGCCATCTTCTATGGCCATCTATAAATTGATTTGTGGGCGTACGTGGGTAGTTAGTTTAAATGAAAGAAGTTACTCTATTTCAGCACTGTATTCCCTTGATAGCAATCAGTAGGTCATTTCACTTTATCACAGGAAGTCACCAGATTCCAAGACACCAAGAATTACAACTGTTGCGACCGCCTGTGGCCGTAGCTTGAGATCATCTCCCTCACCCTGACGGCTGTTCTCTCGATGTCACATAGACTCTGTCATGCACCATATTCGGTACTGGCAATCCGCACTCTTCTTATATCAACCATAAGCATAGTCGATCTCCGACACGGCCATCCTGCGTGTACACGCCCTCGTGTATTATTCTGTGGACAAACACAAAACGACAGTATCTACTTGTTCAGCTCGGCCAATTCTGACCAACAATCATGACTCTACTTCACACGCATACAAAAATTTGAACTCATTCTCTGAACTATTGTTTTTACTACTTGTCTAAGTAAATTATACTATCATAAAACAGTAATATTACAACACTTAAATCAGTATAGATCATGTACCATCAATAAAGATCATCGCCTTATCACAACAAACAAATCATTGAAACACGCCATCGTCTCTATCTCCACGGCCTCAGCCGACTAGCAACATCACCATTGCTCTCACATACGCAATCCACCACGAGGATCGCCCGTGTTCGTCCTCAGACAACACACGACTCGGTCTCCACAGACCCCGACCTCCGCCAGAGCTACACGCGCATCGCGCACCCACGGTCTACAAGGGAAATACTTGATTTCCAGAGAGATACCGATTTCTAACGGGCTACGACTACGTTCCTCTGGTGCGGTCGAACACAATACGGCAGATAGAGCTCTCACTTGTGTTTCCACAAAAACAATTCAACTCCGTCAATAACATTATCAATTTCATCTGGTACATGACCTACTAACAATTTACCTAATCAATCAGGAGCGTATTTTAATGTTCTATTTGAACTCAGTGTTTTTAAAATGTTACGATCCACGCTAAAATCTCTGTCTCTTAAAAAGCATCTTTAAATACCATGTAATGCAATTGTCAATGATTATTTTCGCTTAATATCATTACGTTGCTATGTAAACAAACAATTAAGTAAAATTACATAAGACTGAGTGTCGATCGTCACACAACATTAAGTTGATCAGTGCTGAATACGCGTGTTTGAACAAAAGGTAACAGTCATAGCAACAACCTTGTCAAGTAGTTTATTAATAACAAATTAAGCGTCTAAACTTTACTGAACCAACGAGCATTCAGCACCAGAATCATAAGAGAAACAATACGGATCACCTTGTGTGCAAGACAACCCGTGACAGGGTCCACGATGCAAAAGTTGACCCGCAGCTCAGTGCGCGCGGCTTGCCCCACATGTAGCAATGCAGCTCCCTCGCTGTCTGCTGCTGCATCGCTGGGTTTGGTCATCATGTCGGCGCAGCTCGTCATCGCGGCTCCAACGTTGGTTTATTGTAATCGCCATTTGATGTATCCTCGGAACATATTAAAACACATTAGAATTACAGTTGTAAATAAAACCAGCACCCACACCATTATTAAACATCAATCAACACTAAATGTCAAACCAATAATTTCTATTATGCGTAAATAACTTGGTTTAACTTGAAACTATCAAATAAGAAATGCAACACATAAAAACAGTTTAAGGGAATAAATACCAATTAAAGAACAATTGTAAACACAAATGTAGTTAGGTAGGTAGATAGATAGGCACAGACAGCAGCCAGATGCGTGTGCCCTCTTTTAATGACTTTCATTTAAATCGACAACATTACTTTTGCCACCAAAACATAATTGAATTAAAGAACATACTTAGCCCCAAATATTACAAAATATTGTACATCACCCAGTCAAGTTGTGTCCGGTTATAACGTATTAATGTAGGTACTGCCGCGTACTTCAATGTTTCTTTTTTTTTACCAGATTCAAACCATCCAGCAATTCCACTAGAATAGTAGCAGCTTTTCTGAAACAAATTATATCACACAGAATCACATAGTTCGGCAAACTTTTTATCAAAGCAATATACTCTCACCGGATAGCGTGTCGCAGTATCTCAATTGAAGAACACGATTGACTTGGGAGCTCCGACACCACTCTTGGTTGCGCTGACTACGCACAATACATCTTGTCACAACCATTGCACATCTTGAAACTTGTGACATCTCGATTTTTTTTGTTTTTTTGTTTGTTTTGTTGGATTGTAGGATTTGTATGGTTTACTAGGTATATTGCATTTGAGATGTGAATAGGTAGTTAGTTCTTGCTCTTGCCCTTATTCCTCCCTTAAAGGATGTTACTTGTATGTTGTTAGAGACACATGTGCAGATACAGTTTTACTGCTATTTTGTTCTTTATCGATTCTTCCTTCCTTCCTTTAAAAATGGTTAGTGAAATCGTAAATAATAGATTTGCAATTTTTCAACTGACGTTTCTTTGTAACAGGATCTGTCGCTATGCCAATTTTTAAGGCAAAACAGGTTTTAGAGATGACTCGCTAGTTCTTTGGTAGAAATTAATCTGCTTGTGATCAAAACTTTAATTCTCAGTTTATGACATTCCTTGGTATGCAATCCTTAACGACCAAGTTGATGCTATTTTCTTCTTTAATTTTTATCTTGACAACATATTGTTCACTACCACATAAATAATTTTCTCAAAACACAATTTACAGTTGCGCATCATGATCTCGCGTCCATGTCCTTCTTTCCAGGGTTGCAATCAGGTAGCTCCATGCATTTGTTTTTCGGTACATCTGCGTGCGCATGTCTTCATTTTGTTTTTCAAACAATGCATAGCAACGGTCAATTTCTCTATCTTTTTCTTCTTCTTCATTTTGAACTAACACTGATCCCACTTCTGATATCGAAGGCGGCAGGAATACCACCTTCGACATCAGAGCCATCTTCTATGGCCATCTATAAATTGATTTGTGGGCGTACGTGGGTAGTTAGTTTAAATGAAAGAAGTTACTCTATTTCAGCACTGTATTCCCTTGATAGCAATCAGTAGGTCATTTCACTTTATCACAGGAAGTCACCAGATTCCAAGACACCAAGAATTACAACTGTTGCGACCGCCTGTGGCCGTAGCTTGAGATCATCTCCCTCACCCTGACGGCTGTTCTCTCGATGTCACATAGACTCTGTCATGCACCATATTCGGTACTGGCAATCCGCACTCATCTTATATCAACCATAAGCATAGTCGATCTCCGACATACGAGTATATAACAATATCACTAATTTGTTTCACACATTTAATTTTAAAACATTTAAAGCTTTAACGTTCAACAAACATTTAATAAAAGTCATCAAGATACAGGAACATCCAAAACTAAATACCTAGCACTACTTTATTTAAAAACTAATAATCTCTTCTTTAACACAAGTTAACTACAGTATTACATTTTCTAATATAATCATCGAGTATTATTTTATTTACTAGATCGTAATCATTACATTCTAACATCCATTTCTTAGTTTGCATAAAGTTATTCTTTATACTTTTAGTCCAAAATATTAGAAACTGTTGTTTCTCATCCTTATATAATAATTTCCAATTGCATACTGACCCTTGATTTTAGCTCTTTGATTTGCAATAGGTACGTCCTATTTTATCGATATTATCGACATCATCTTTGGTCTTAACGTGGTACTTAGTTACCGTCACGTCACCCACTAGGCTTTTGATGCATTCATCAAGTTATATGTGACGTGTTATTTACAGGGCTGCTGTGGTAGCGAAAGCCGTCAACAGTATAATAGGTAGACTTGTACCAGCCACGCTGCTATAGGGCCCCGTCATCGCTCCGTCACACGGCGCGTGCTCCAACTCTGAAATAGTCATCATATAAATTGCTATGTCATCCTTAATTAAAATCGTAGGCGTTTGTTATAATCTATACCTCTATGTTTCCTATCACAAGTAAATTAGCTTAATAGGGAGCACCAACTGAATTAAATGTATTAGGCTAAGTTACGTAAATAAACATTTTTGTATTGTATTTGTATTGTGTATAAAACATACCATTAAGTTTGTGAAGGAAGTCATTCCAAAAAGCACATGCCGATGCTCTGGGCCCCCTTGGGCCTGCGGGGCCACTGGTGCCATCAGCTGTGTACGTGTAGTAATGAGGTGACGCGCGTGCGTAGAGAGGCCACTTCTCATCCGGCTTATGAGGCTTACTAAAAACCCAGAGAAAGGAAGACAGTTAGAAATCACACATAATCAGGAAATCTGAGAAGACTAATTTAAACTAGAAATGGTAAGAATTGTATTTGTAACTGCATTAATAACATTTATTGACCTATTAATCAAAGAAAGGCCGCTCATCGATACGTTGGAGATATAACATACCTAATATTTTTGGACATAATGCAACGAAAGATTAGAAGGTCAATTAAAATACTGACCCAGTTAGCGCAAATCTCGTAAAAGACTGCATGATGTGAGCAGCGAGGTCTCGTTCCCTGGTGTGGTACTGCAGAGACATGTTCAGAGGATGCCCGAAGACGTATTCCATTTCATCACCATGCATCACGCCCATCCACTCGCCCCATAGGCTTGTACTTGTCCTCTGGAATTAAAATATTACAAAATTAATCTTGCTTCTGAAATCAATGGACTTTAATCACCGCTAGATGTAAGAACAGTAATGAAACCAGAACCAAAGTAAACCCAATTTCGCTTTGAAGTCAATATAGGTAAAGCCAAGTTATAAGGTTTAAGGTTTGTAATTTATAATGTCGGTAAATTGAGTATGGATGAATGCTAAATGATAAATGAACAATACGCAAACAACAAATACCAACTGTTGATACTGAAAATTGCTTAACAAGTTGACTAACTATACAACAGTTGAAATATTGACGTGACCTTTGCGGAGTTTGAGGGAGTAAGTAGTAAAGAGTAAGTTAAAACTATCCAGACAATACAAACAACGATTTCATCAAAAACATTATGTACAAGTTTTAAATACAATATTGTTTAGACGAATTGTAAGTAAAATAAGAGGTGGGAAACGCAACTGCTAAAAAAATGTGATAAAATGCTCGTACCTAAATGTATGCTATTAACAAATTGATAAAAAGCGAGCCAGTCGGAGTTTTGTAGCACATTAAACTTTCAGCAACTTTGCCCAACAACGTTATGCGTTGTCATGTTACGACGTGGTAAATGCATACTTTATGCTGTGGAAAGGTCAGCTCGTGTAGCCACCCTATGGATAAGTAATTATACAGGTATATGTATAGGAACCGAGAGCATTTAATACTAAAACGTAGCATAGTTTCGTGTAAGTGAAAGTAATGGAGACCGTTTGTAATTTAAGTTACAGCTCCAGTGACCAAGCTCTGTTTGATTGAAACTAAAGGAAAGCAGGTAAAAGATCGATTTTTCCGCAAAATGACAATTTAGAAAGTGATTCCCAATATTTCCTTATTTCAAAGGTAAGGTAGGTTTTTCGCGGGATAAAATCGGTAACCAATAATAATAGCAAAATAGCAACAATCGCTGCAATAATAAAAGGATACTAAAATCGCAAAAAAATACCAACAGGCATTAATTATTTTTCAGGTAAAAAAATGAAGACGACAGTCTAAGTAAAGGCCACAAAACCACAAAAATAAATGAATGTCTGTCTGCAGCAGAATTGGAACGTCGGTGTCGGGTCACAGTCTAAAATAGACAGTTGATGTGACCTTTGTCTCGTGGTTCACACAGCCAATTTATGAAAGTCCACAGACAATGTCCCCACACTGCTAGACTTAGGCCTATTCAAACCTGAGCGATATTCGCTGCCGCTGTGGGTAGAGGTACATACCGCGCGGGTTTCGCTCAGGTATTTAGTATCAAGTACCGCGGCTAAAGCGAGTTTGGGTTTTCTCTGCCGCAGACGGTAGCGAATACCGCTTAGATCTGAATAGGCCTGACCATGGGTAAATAAATTATTGTCTTAACTTTGAAATACTTGTGAATATTAAAATACTTACTCGTAGATAGGAGTTAGTATGTCAGGCACGTGAAAGTAAATAATCAAAATGAATAGAAAACGACATTTTCTTTTAAAAAAAAAATATGATCAAATAAAATACGATGTAACTCGTATTTCTGCTATAATTACACACACATACACACACACTCACTCACGAAAAAATTAATGTATCAAAAATTTTTGTTTAATATAATTAAGTTACAAAACAATGTTGTTTGTTACTGCCATTGGGATCTACAAGTAGTGGTAGGGCCCCCAGGACTTGTCGTACTAGATGTCTACAACAGACACCAACTCCTTTCAAATCAAATACTTGAAATGTTATTACATTAGGGAACGAAGCATTAAATTTATGTTTTCGATATGTATCGTAAGAAAAATATTAAGGAAACAAAATTAATACAACGTATTTTCATAGCTCATCAGCAGTCAAGTCCTTTGTCCTTACAATATAGGTAAATCGGGCAGTTTTAGGCCTTAATGGATAAGTTTGAGCTAAATGTTAAGTATGCTAAAAAGGGGATCCCCGATTACATGACTATAAATGTTTTTTTTTTTGATTGGAGGAGCTATAAGCGCATTGTTTTAATCGCAAAAACTAGTTGCATAAAAACCCTAATCAGGCTTGTTTGCGTTCTTAGGCATTTTTATAACTCCGAAGATCGCAATGAAATAAAAACAATGTTAAACTTTAAAGCCATAAACGTCTACTTTTTCATTACACGTTCTGATTTTCCATTAGTGTTAATGAAAATTCAGAAACTCAATTATGTTAATGACCCCAATCGCGATGTAACAATTTTAAAATTAAAATAATAGGTACAAATTGATATAAAGATTGGAGGAATAAAGCAACTCAAGCTCTACCAGTTGACCACAACTTTTTATGCATAGTAAAAAAACGTTATTACCTATGTAATTACCTAAAAAAGAGAAAGCTTTCATAATATTCTTAAAAGCTTACAAGCATTCATTTCATTGATTTTCATACGACTCGTTTGTTTGAACACCAACCTGCATATTGACTTTTAATCTGTAGAACTGGTTAAATACAAACAGCTGCACAAGCGCGAATTTGACGTAGCAGCGAATTAAAGAGATTTTTGCTGGCTTATACAAACTAACGTTTGTGAAGAATAATTGCAAAATAAAAGTTAGTCTGTCGTTGATAGTTAGCAAACGTTTTTATAAAAAGACCATGGCTAATTATAAAATAATAAAACCAAGATTTATAAGTTTAGACAGATAATTTTGCAACTGTAACGTGCCCATAATAATCCTACTAATATTATAAACGTGAAAGATTGTATGTTTGTATGGATGTATGGATATTTGTTAAGTTTGTTACTCTTTCAATTAAAAACTCCTTTTAGTAGTTTTTACGTGAAAGTTTTTAAATGAAACTTTACAGTAATATAGCTTATACATCAGAATAACACATAGGGAACTTTTTACCGCGGGAAAATTCTCATTTCCACGGGAAACCGACTTCTACACGAACGTTTACGAACACTAATATTTAGTAATTTAACAGTTAAGTAATAATTGATTTCATAAAGTTCTCGTTATCAGTAATAAGTGAAATAAAAATAAACATGCCAAGGTAAGGAAAGTATTATAATGGTTTTATGACACGTCAGAGACCTTCGAATGTTCCATGGCGATAGAGCCTTGTGATTAGTAGTTATTGAAAGAAATTAAACATACCCTTATTATGTTAATATTAATGGGAACTAGTCATGGTCATACAAATGACCCAATAAGCTTGCAAAATTTAAAACTTGAAAAAATGTTATGTCAACATTTAATGCATACCTACCTATGCATGCATAAATACGTACCCCTATAGATTTATTATTGGTCTCCGCTCTCGGTCTTACTAGATGGAGCACTGGTACTCGTAAAATGCGGCATAAAATAGTATGCCGAATTCGGCATACTCGGACCTACCCGAACTAGTGTCATTCATTGCATACCTTTTATGCAGGGGCGTATTGTCCGGCCACCGAGAGAATGCGTTCCTGACACATTGTGTTTGACATAACGAGGTAACTTTGACAGGCCGTCTACGAAAACAAACAAAAAAAAAGTCGTCTATTTTGACCCTACAAACAAATAATAAGCAATAAAATGATATTAAAACACACTGATTTTAAATTTTATAACTGATGGCTTACTGTAAGGGTAATAATTACTGATAAAATATGTATTTTTAAAAATGTAAACAACATCATATTTTCGTAGGGATGTGCTAAAAATATCAGTCAATTTTAAAGTTATCAATCAATTTCTAATAAAAAAGCAGAATAAGTAGCTTGGTTATAAAAACATGATATCGACGTAAATATGGATATGCTTGAAGCATAACTATTGCGGTTAGTGAAAGAAAATAAATCGGCAAATGTTCGATATGAAATAGATGAATTGGCTCAGCAGTACGGTCATCGGGTGCTGAGACTTATACCATATTATTGCCAATACAATGCTTTTGAGTTTCGTTTGTAAAAAGGCAGCAGTTGGATTTTCTTGCTAGTTCTTTTCGACCTTGGGCTTAGCTTCAAAATTAACGTTATACAAGTATCTATACTAATATTATAAAGCTGAAGAGTTTGTTTGTTTGTTTGTTTGAACGCACTAATCTCAGGAACTACTGGTTCGAATTTAAAAATTATTTTTGTGTTGGATAGACCATTTATCCAGGCAGGCTTTAGGCTATATAACATCACGCTGCAACTATTAGGAGCGAAGAAATAATGGAAAATGGGAAAAAAACGGGGAAAATTATTTATCCTTGAGGGTTTCCGTTGCGTGAGCAGGGAAAGCGGTTCTAGGAACCAAAAATATAAGTATGAAAGAATAAAGGGACCTTTTTACCGCGGGAAAACTTCGCATTCCCACGGGAAACCGACTTCTACGCGAACGGAGTCGCGAGCGGCCACTAGTCTTTAATCTAATTATTTACGTTCCTACAATAAAACAATACTGTTTCGATTTTGTTTTTTATTATTTTACCTAGATTTTAACTCGTAACAACATAAAACTATTTTTATATTATAAATAAAATATAAATAAGATAAGCAAGTTTTTTTTCTGTTGATTGAAAAATGATTTATCAATGATGTTTTTAAAGCTATCAATCACTCTATTTTAAAAATTAAAAGTTTTTCATTAATACTATAAAAGAAACTATTTAGATTTGACTTTAAATTTTGCATTATAAATGCTAATTTATTAATTTTTGAAGTTGTAAATACTGGAAAGAGGAACGCGGGCCTCCGAGCATTACGCGACTGGGACTCGAACCCAGGACCTTTGGATGACCGGTCCAATGCTCTTCCAACTGAGCTACCACGCCGCTACGTTGACCCATCGAAATTTCTTCCAGTATCTATGTGCTTTCGTCATATAGTTGACGTTATTCTATCAATGAGAGGAGTTTCCGCCAGGCGTCGAACCCAGGATCGTCAGTTGGAAGAGCATTGGACCGGTCATCCAAAGGTCCTGGGTTCGAGTCCCAGTCGCGTAATGCTCGGAGGCCCGCGTTCCTTTTTCCAGTATTTACAACTACAAAAAAGAAACTATTTAGTATGAAAGAAGAATTTATGGAAAAATGTCAACCCTAATAGCGTGACATTGGGCGTCAGGACTTTTGGGTATTTCGGTTGTCGTTTCGTGCGCGTAGATCACATTATCTAGTGTTTATTTTTGCTTTTCTTATTACTCGGCTTTTCTCTACTGGACTGTTTCTGCTCTTTATACTTACCTTGGCGCTAACTTGGATTTCGATTTTGTTGTACCTATTTTTCTTTCCGTGCATAACAATGCCTAAACGTGGGCAAACAATAAAAAGTGAAACACGCGAATTAATCATAAAACTGCAAGAATATTTTGAGCGAGAAAGGCAAAATGGCGGACCCTTGGTGCCAGTCCAGCAAGTGCAAGAACGCGTCTCTCAGGCGCTTGGAATTAGCAAACGAACAATTACAAACATTAATAAAGAAAAGTTCGACACTACTGGTATGGCAGACAATATTTTACATACTCCAAAGAAGAAACGCAGAACCAAACCGGTCACAGATATTGACAGTTTTGACGCGGATGCAATCAGGAATCATATTTATGATTATTATTCAAGAAATGAGTACCTTAACAGAATGAAGCTAATGACATCTTTGAGAGATGCTGGATTGTTTAACGGGGGTAAAACATCTTTAACGAAAATCTTAAAAGATATTGGGTTTTCGTATAAAAAAACTGATAGAAGAAAAATCTTGTTAGAACGCCATGAAATCATCCTGAAACGGATAAGTTTCTTAAGGAAAGTAAAAAATATAACTCACTGGGAAAATGTAGTTTTCATTGACGAGACATGGCTTAATGCAAATCATTCAGTTTCTTATTCTTGGACGGATGAAACACAAGCGTCAACGTCGAAAGTACCCATGGGTAAAGGTGCTCGACTTATAATATGTCACGCGGGCTCAGCTAAATATGGTTTTGTAGAAAACGGCTTATTGGCATTTGAGTCGAAAAGCACTACCGACTATCACGAAGAAATGAATGCCGCTACATTTAAAGAGTGGTTCCAAAGCATGCTGTTACCCGCCCTAGCAGAGCCTTCTGTAATAATAATGGATAATGCCCCTTATCATTCAGTGCAAATTGATAAGGCACCTACCCAAGCTAATAAAAAAGCAGAATTAGTAGCTTGGTTACAAAAACATGGTATTGACGTAAATATGGACATGCTTAAAGCAGAATTATTACGGTTAGTGAAAGAAAATAAATCGGCAAATGTTAGATATGAAATAGATGAATTAGCTCTGCAGTACGGTCATCGGGTGCTGAGACTTCCACCATATCATTGCCAATACAATGCTATTGAATTAATTTGGGCTCAAATTAAGGGTTATGCAGCCCGTCGCAATACGTCCCCACCTTTTAGCACAAAAAAGATGATGGCTCTATTAAAAGAAGCTTGCGAAAAAATCACGAAGGAAGACTGGGCGAAGGCGGTAGAAAAAACAAAAAATCTTATTACCAAAGACTTTGATCGAGATATTAGAATTGATTCGATCATTGATAATAACATAATTATAAATGTTGGAGAAGATGATGATAGCACCTCCTCAAGCGAATCGGAATCTGATTAAATTTATACCAGCGCGATATCTATTATTTTAAGTATTTATTACCTACTTTTAGTTTTAGTACTTATTGTATTGTAGACCTAAATATTTGTTTTGAAAAAAGGCAGCAGTTGGAGTTTCTTGCTATACAAGTAAAATAGATATAAGATAAACTAATTTTTTTACTAATGTTGATTGAAAAAATATTTGTCAATATTATTTTTTACCCCAACACTACTGGCATGTGTCACAAACGCAATCTCTCGGTGGCCAGATTATAGTTACCAACATTTTTTAATCAATTTTTTAAGGGTTACTGGGGCCGTTACGTAACGTTCAATATGGCTTCATTTATTCCTATTTTATAAAAAAAAATAACGCCGTGACGTGAAATAGATATTTTTTTATGTTAAAATTTATGATGTCGTTTAAAGATTTTGAGGCTTTTAAGTTTTTTGTAAAACTGATTAAAAAATAACATTTATGCAGCTGTGTGTTTTCCTTTTTGTAAAACTTGTAAATTTTAACGTATTATTTGTTGCTCAGTAAAGCTAATGAGTAATAAATAGGTTTGTTCCTGAGTACTAACTCCGAGAACTTCGCATGGTCTATTCAGAAGCTTGCCGAATAGTATGTGTATTTTTTGACACACGAGCTGCCTCGAAAATAAAAATGTGCCGCAAAAACAGAAATATTTTTTACAATCAGTGCTCTATGATTTAATGTTTACCTAAGGTTAAGAAAATTGTGATGTAAAAACTGTACCTATAATTTTTCAGGTTTTAAGTAAGTTAAGCAAACTGCAATTTTGTTTGCCCTTTAAAGAATTTGAAAGAATAAATGATGACAGGACATTTTATTCGCCTACAACGATAACTCATACTAAATGGCCTTTATAAATCAAAAGGGTACCTAAAAGTACATAATTTATAGCCATCGGAAATGCTTCATCGGTTACACATTATTAAGCTCCTTTAATTAAGAAAATTTGGAGAAAAAAGAAACGCAAAATTGTACTACATTCTTATAAATCTATTATACTTATTATTATTACTGCGGTAAGGTAATATTATCTATTTTATATTGACTTTGAGAACTATATTAGTAACTAGTTAATTATTTTTCTAACCACAGTTGGTTTTGTATATACCCAATGTTTAATATATATATTTTTTCCGTTCAGAAATATGAATCAACCTTTTACCTTCCTAATGACATAGCACCCAACATTCAAAAAACGAGATTGTCGAACTTGATAGAAGTTTGAATGTCAGAGGTTTCAAAGTAAAATTAGGGAAAGAAAAGTTTTGAACACGAATTCTCTAAATCAAAGACTTCTTAATTTTTTTTAATAAAAAAATTAATTCTAGGAGTAGTTGTTTTAATTATCATGATGTATTTATTGAATTCACTATAGTAAGAAGTTTATGAAGTAGGTACTAGCGACCTTCGCGCTTCGGAAAGGTGTTATTTAGGCGACTTGTTTCCGAAACATAGTTTGGCTAATTTGAAAAAACTATTTCTAAATGTCCTTTATTTACAAATTTTAATGAAATAATACCTAAAAGATAGAAGAATTAAAATCCGTTACGTAGTTTAGGAGGAGATTGCGGACAAACATAGGTACAAGCAGACAGAATTAGCGACTTGGATTTATACTATGTAATGATGATGATAATTAAGTTAGTAAAACGAAGGCCAATCAAATGCCCTAGGAATACCTACTTATATTAATATAGGACCAAGTTAGTAATTACTTATCTGTGCATTGTAGTTCTGATCGAGTTCAATCGATTTCTTGATGATATTTTTATCTATTTGACCTAATAACGTTTGAGTTAAATAATGCATGCATTATAATCGTTTGGTCGCGCTTATTTTGGTTAAGTATGAATGTAGGTACCTATATAGTCCATACTTGTGTATGTATGGTATTATAATGATAAAAATAAATAAATAAATAAATAATAAATAAATCTCCAGACTGACACACCAACTGTGTGGCCCTAAACTAAGCAAAGCTTGTACTATAGGTACCACACAATGGACTAGGGGAGAACCTAGTTACACCCAGACACGAGCCAATATCGAAAAACTATTTTTACGAAATTGGCCCGACCGGGAATTGAACCCGGAACCTTCCGCTTAGCAGTTCGGTATATATACCGCTGCACCACAGACGTTGTCGAAAAAGAAAAGTAAATACGTCCAAAATAAATCTTTAGCAAATGCACCTAACTTATTATAAAAGAGGCATTTGTCCAACTATTTGGACGTATCGCTCTATAAAAGGTAATAAATAAATGCAAATAAAAACTAACATCCATTTTTATTGAATGTGTTACCGGCAATGTGTATAATCCGGTATTCTATATTCTATACTAGTGGCCACCCGCGACTCCATTCCGTGGAAGTCGGTTTCCCGTGGGAATGAGAAGTTTTCCCGCGGTAAAAAGTACCCTATATGTTATTCTGATGTATAACCTATATTACTGTAAAGTTTCAATAAAATCCGTCCAGTAGTTTTTACGTGAAAGAGTAACAAACATCCATACTCACAAACTTTCACCTTTATAATATTAGTAGGATGCAATCATATCAAGGAATAGATTTCTAAAACTTGACTAAAGCAGAATAAGCGAAATCGAGCAGATCTCAAAGCTCTTTGTAAATGCACTTTCAATTCAGTCTTTGAGCAGGAAAAGGTAATATGATGGAAGGATGTAAACTGCTATGAGAAAACGACTCAATCGTAGAATCATGGAAGTCGATGTAGCGGAAGACACGATATGAAATTTTATTACGAACTCTTATGGAGGAAATGGATTTTATTTTAAAGTAAAAGGTATTTTTATAAAAAGTTTTTGAAGATGAAAAGTAAATAAAAGTGTAATTATTAAAAAAAGAATCAAACTGCAATGTAAGTTTATAAATATTATTTTATTATAAAATATTTGATAATAATTAGAGACTACACTGCATCACCTTCCTATCATCACTCAACATTTTCTTAATGGTATTTATGTTAATGCGTTTGTAGTTATGAGATATATGTACTCGTTAGCTTGGTTGTGTTTTAGCAAACGTGTAAAAAGTGCCTCATACGAGCATCACTCAGCACAGTTTTAGCAAATTTTCTGTTTCTTTGAGCTCGCTGTGGCAAAGCGAAATACGAATGTAGCCGCTTTTAAAGAGCCCTCACATCAGGTTCGTTAACCAAATTAACCTATTTGCTGGTTTTAAAACTAAACAACTTTACTCGTATGCGTTTAGTTTATTTTACCTTAAGTGATGTTATAAAGAATACAGTTTGAAGCGTAGTGATCTAAGGAGTAAGAAATTCTTTAATGTGGGTAAATAATAAAAGGATTTTAATTTAAGTGGAACACCTTCCAACACTTACTTAAGCTTAACAGTATTTTTCGGTTTCGTTTATCGATAGGTATATAACCCCTTATAACTATACAGAGTGATTGGTAATGCGATACATTCCTTCTAAGGGGTGAAAGTAGAGCTTATTTGCAGTCAATTAGTTCATATCATAATAATTTTTGAGTGCAACATTTACGTTTTTTTATAAAAAACCCCATTTTCGAAGTTCAAATGAATCTTTTTAGTGAAAAATTCAAAATTAAGTTTAATGTTTTGTTGTTTTATGGTAGCTTGATAACTAAAATGATATTTTACATTAAAAGTTGTTAAACAAAAATCGTCCTTATTTTAGAAAAAGTCAAGAAACCAAGTACAACTTTTGAAAAGGTTAAGTCTTATGACAATAAATTGCATTGCATTGCATAGGTTGCACACTTGAAGGTTTGGCTTTTTACAAGATAGATTTATTTAACGGCAGACCTTAATGATTTAAATGACTCAAATGTTGCATAACTCAGAAATTATCAATTTTCGGACATGGTTTAATGATTTAATTGACTGCAAATAAGCTCTACTTTAAGCCCTTAGAAAGAATGTATCGCATTACCAATCACCCTGTGTATACACCTTACAACCCTTATACTGTACAACGCAAATAAAAAAAAAATAGTTTAAAACGTCCGTAAAGTATGTCAAGCTCCATAGACAAATTTTAAACTTTATTCAAATGACTTAGTTTATCTGATCGTTAATAATTAAAGCAGTAATAATAAGTGAAATAAAAGAAATAACCCTGGGCAAGCTGAGCGTATAAAACAATACCAAATTACTAAACTTCTGAAAACATTTCAGCCCTACAGGGTGACCTACATAACTAACTACAGTCTATTCGCGTTAAGAAAATAGTGAGTGATCGTTGTCAGCCGGCCTGACAACGCGCCCCAGCCAATTAAAATGCAGGAAATTAAAAAGTCGAGTTCACAGTGACCAGTTGAAGTCTGACCTTCGAAGGAAACGGTTGTGGATTTTTCGTGACTTGTCCAACGATAAATTTTGAAAAAATGAATACTTCACCAATTCCAAAGAATAAAAGTCAATCAATAATCCATAGTGGAGAGGGACACATAATTTACAATGTTTATAAGTACTTTAAATTGTGTGATTTAAATGCAACTGTGGAGAGCATAGTCATAGAAACAGCAAGTGCATGTGGCATGTCCGAAAATACTGTTTATAAAATAATTATTTTTATTTCGTACTTTTACTAAACTGTGAATACACCCTTATCCTGTAGTTGTCACTATTTTCTTAACGCGAATAGACTGTAGTTCGAAACTAAAGCCTGTGAAACCACATACAATACGACAGATGTTCTGCTTTAAACCAATAAACAATGACCCTTTGTGTGTTAACTAAATGTAATTAATATGTGAAGCTGCTGGTACAGAAAATTTCATATCGTTCATGCACAATTCGAATTCAACTGTGTAACTACCTACATTTACCAAAATCAATAATGTAGTTTCATTTTAAAGGTGCTCACTTTATGTTTTTCATATTGTTTCAAAATTTTTATTCTACATTGTTAATATTTAAACAAATAATGAAAATGTATAAATGAATGATTAGAGAAATACTTTTACTGCTGTCAAATCAGACAATTTGTTTTTATTAAGTTTTTCTATTTATATCGTGGAAATGTTGGCCGTTGGTTGAAATGAAAACTAATCATAGAATTGGATTGATTACTATCTGCTCAAAGTAATTTAAATGCGAGATAGTATAGGCAAACATATATTTAATATTTTTAAAGAAACGCAAGGTGACGCCAATTTTTCTAAATCTGACTGTATTGATTCAGAAGGTAATGAAACAAATACTTACATGTGTGAAGTAGTAGTAGTACACATCGACCCCGGCGTCAGCGAGGATCTCGGCGAAGTAGTTGGTGGGGCAGACGAAGAAGTAATCGCCGACCACGTCCGCTATCATCTTCTGGTTGAGGTAGCCGTCCGTGATCTCCTCCCAGTCCGTATACTACAACATAATTATAAAAGATGTGTGAGATACCTTCTGCTTGAAAGTAAAGAAGATATTTTATATACACACACACTCATACACACACACACACTCACACACACACTCACACACACACACACACACATTTACGCGGATTTTATTGAACATTATTTATATTTAATTTTTGTTTTTATTTAGTTGTAAAGAAGTAATTCACCCACATATTTAAAAAAGTTGTTTACAAAGTGTGAAACTGTTATTAGCCTTTTTTTTTTTTTTTTTGTTCTCGCGGTGAAATGCTTTTACGCACCGTACCCCCCACCTGGGTGGCGGGGGGCGTGTGTGGGACTCCCGCCTGAGCAACTGACACGTCGCCCAGGGGACTACCCACTAAAACACCGCGGCGCTCCGTCTTCGCCTTGGTGGTGAAGCCGTGGGGCCCGGACCGGCGGCCCTACGCCACGACTTCACCGGCGATGGGCCCGTCTACTGCACGACGGGCCCATTTTGACCCCCCCGCGGTGAAGGGGGGCCTGTGGGAACAACCGGGAGCGCCCGATCGTTCCCACCCGTCGACGGTGGTGGACCGTGCAATGCGGGCAGGTGGATTCCCACGTCCCCCGCCCACTGGCCACCACCAGGCTGGACTTGGTCGCGATCGCGCCTCGTGCGGCCCCTTCGACGTCTGCGGTGCGGGGGCGCGAGAGGATCGTTCTCACGCACCCGCTCCGCAGCCTCCTTCTGCGACATTACGTCCTCGCAGAAAGAGGCCACCGCGACCCAGACCGCCTCGGAGCCCAGCATGGCGTACACCAAGCCGGGCAGCGAGAGGTCCGGGCCAGCGGACGCCTGGAGGCGACGACGTGGCACATCCCAGGCCGGACATTCGGCCAGGGTGTGCCACGCTGTGTCGTCCGGCGCGCCACAGTGGTGGCACGCCGTGGATTCCTCCCTTTGAATCCGGCACAGGAAATGTCCGAAGCTGCCATGCCCGGACAAGACCTGCACCAGACGGTAGGTGAGGAACCCATGCCTCCGGTCGATCCATCCCTCAATGACTGGACCGACGGCGTCCAGGGTCCACCGCCCGTCGTCCGCGTTGGCCATCTCCGCCGACCACCGGCGGAGCATGACCTCGCGGGCCCTTCGCCAGACGGCGACCCTCTCGTCCGGTGCTGCGGGCTCCCCCTGAGCCCGCTTGTCCGCCGTCCAGTGGTAGACGGCGGCCAGCACCTCGGCCTCGAAGTACCATGGCGGAGTGCCCGCCATGGCACATGCCGCCCCGTGTCCAACCGTGCCGTAAGCCCGCGCCATTCGCTGTGCGATGGCGCGTTGGGGCTTACGGAGCAGGGCACGGTTGAACTCCCCTAGGTCGTGCGCCCACACGGGCGCACCGTAGAGGGCCATACTGCGCAGCACGCCGGCATAGAGACGCCGGCATGCCACCGCAGGACCCCCGATGTTCGGGAGGAGCCAGCTAAGGCCCCTCGCCGCCTTCACGAGGCGCTCTTGGAGCAGGCGGAAGTGCTCCGAAAACTTCCACCTGCTCGATATTGTGAGGCCCAGACATTTTATCTGGGCCCGCACCTCCACCCTGCTCCCCGCCACCACGACGTGGGCGTCAGGCGGCGGCTCCCCCCGAGGCCCATGAAAATATATGGCCTCGGTTTTATGGAGCGCCACCTTCAGTCCCAGCCGCCCGATACGACGGGCGACCAGGGTTCCCCCCTCCGACGCCCGGTCGGCCGCCTCCCCGAAGTTTCGCCCCCGCGCTGTGACGAGGGTGTCATCCGCATAACAGATGACACCCACGCCGTCGGGGAGGGCGCCCCGGAGGAGCCAGTCGTAGCCGATATCCCACAGGAGTGGTCCTAGGACCGACCCCTGCGGGACACCCGACTCCACCGGCCGCCGCCTCATGCGGCCGTCCCTGCCGACGAACAGTACCTCCCGGCCTTGGAGGTAGTCCGTCGGCAGGGCCCTCAGGTATGGAGGCACTCCGTGATACCGGAGCGCCTCCAATATTGTGGCGTGGGGGATGGAGTTGAACGCATTGGCGATGTCGAATGACACCGCCAACACCCCTCCCCCCGCTCTCGCCCCCTCCCGGGTGATGCGCCTCAGCTCGAGGAGCGCATCCACCGTGGACCGGCCCGCCCGAAACCCGTACTGGGCCTCGGACAAGTCGGGGCCGGTCCCCCCCAGGTGCTCCTTGAGGCGTGCCGCGATCACGCTCTCAAGGAGTTTGGCCGCGTCGTCCAGGAGGACGATCGGCCGATAGCCGGAGGGTGAATCCTCCGGCCGACCCGCTTTTCGGAGGAGGCACAGCGCCCCCTCCTTCCACACCTTCGGGAACCTCCCCGACGCGAAGCAGCGGTCGAAGAGGTCCCGAAATCGTCCCTCCATTTGAGTGGTGGCTATCGCCACCACCCGTGCCGGCACACCATCTGGCCCCGGCGCCGTCTTCTTGCCACGGAGGCGAAACGCCGCCGAGGCAAACTCTACCTCCGACACCGGGGGAATCCCGGCGTCGGCCGGAGGACCCATTCGCGGGAGCGGGGCCATCCGGGGAGGCACGAAATCCGGCGAGCGGTCCGGGAAGAGACCCCGGACCACCTCCTCCAGCAGCGCCGGCTGAAGGGCCTCAACGACGGGGGGGCCGATCGGGCGCAGCTTATTACGCGCCGCCCGATACGGCCTCCCCCAGGGGTCGGCATCCAACCCCTCCAGCATTTCCAGCCGCGCCGCCTTTTTGGCCTCCCGGATTGCCACCTTGAGGACGCGCCGGGCCTCCACGTAGGAGGCATAGAGGCGGTCCTCGTTGGCGGCATCGCGGTTGGCGCGGCGGCGGGCCCGCTGGAAGGCCCTCCTCGCGGCGCCGCAGTCGTCCCGGAGGCCGGCGAGTTCCGCCGACCACCAGTAGACCGCGCGCCTGGGCGGGGGCCGTCGCGACCGAGGCATGCTGGAGTCGCACACCTCGGTCATTGCCTCCCTCAGTTGGAGGGCGGCCTCGTCGACGTCCGGACTGTCCGACGGAGCGAACCAGTCCTGGACGAAGGCCGCCTCCGTGGCCGCGATGCGGTCCAGCCGCATCAGGGACCACCGCGGGAAGGACCTTCTTCCTTCCCGCTCCCCCCCCACCACCGGTGGACACTGAGTGGAGAACTCTATCCGAATGTACCTATGATCGGATAGATTCTCCCTCAGGTCCACCTCCCACCGGCGCACGAGCGCGGCCAGGGCTGCAGTGCCGAACGAGACGTCCGGCACCGAGCTCCCGTTGTGGCGCACGCACGTGCGCACCGCCCCCCTGTTGAGGAGCACCAGACCTGTCGACGCCGCCCAGGCCGCTAGACAGCGGCCCAGGGGGCTATCGACATGGTCTCCCCAGGCCGTGGACCTGGCGTTTAGGTCGCCGCAGACCGCGACCCTGCTTCTCCCTAATCGCGCAAGCGCCGCCGTGAGAGTCTGGAGATAATTCTCCAGCTCCACGACCGGACGCTTTGGGGGGAAGTAAACGCCCACCAGGGCGATATCCCCCCACGCGGCGGCCACGTATCCATGGCCCCTCTCTATGAGCGAGAGGGGCGGGGAGTCCGTGGAAGGCCGCGGCACGATGGCCACCGTTCCATCCGTGTCCCGCAGCCAGGAGGCTGGGAACGAGAAGGGTTCGGCGACCACGGCGAGATCCCCTGACCACTCGGCTAGCACCTGGACCATTAGGTCCTGTGCCGCCTGGCAGTGGTTCAGGTTCACCTGCATAATTGTGCGATGTCCGAAACTGGGCATTATTCGGACATCGCACCGTCAGTGGAACCTGGGAGGACCCGGGAACCCGCATTTGCTGGCCGGATGGTGGCCTGCTCTTTGCCCCTCTTTGTGGGGGGGCTGCATTTAGCCCCTCCCATTACATGGCCCGCCGGCCTCCCGCTGGCTGCGCATACCGCGCAGTGGGGGGCCCCTGTGCAGGTGGCCTGCCGATGGCCGGCCTGGCCACACCTGAAACACAGGGCCGACCTGTCCACCGGCGACGGACAAAACGGCCGGGCGTGTCCGAGCGCCATGCACCGGAAGCAGCGCATAGGCTGCGCTTTCAGTGCCCGAACCACGGCCGAGCTGAAACCGATTAGAAGCCGTCCCCTCTTTAGGACGGCCTCAGCGGCGACGGTGGGGCACTGCAGCCGGACGCGGCCCATACCCCCGCTACCCTTGCGGATTTCTCCGGCCTTGACGGCCTCCGTGTCACACCCCCCTGCCGCCGCCACGGCAGCGGCCACCTCGTCCCTGGTGACTGAGTCGTCCAGCTCCGACACAATCAGGGACGAGGTTTGGACGGGTCTTGACACCTTTGCCGCATCAGCGATGGCCTCTGCCATCTTTGCGGCGAAGGCGTCGGCCTTCTGGTGCCGGTCGGCCCCCGGGAACTCGAAAATACGAGCCCCCGTTTGGGTCCGTCGGCACGTCACCCTCTCTATGCCCATTTCTGAAGGGCGGACCGTCTGTCGGGCTCTTACGAACACCGACTCGTAGGTCTCGCCCTTCGAAACAGCCTCTGGTGAGAGGGTGACGACCACCGCCGCCGTTTTGGAGGCGGCACTCTTCTTCTTCCGGCTCTTTTTGGGAGCCGGAGTAGGGGCCGTCTTTTTGGCAGGCCTCTGCGTTGCGGAGGAAGTAGGCTGAGGCGCCTTCTTCTTTTTTCGGGCCACTATGGCCCACCCCTCGTTGGCCTCTGTGGCCGAGGGCAGCATTGTGTCCTCCTGGGAGGACACTACCGCCGCCGACTGAATGCCGGACGGGCCCGCGACCGGGGCCGCCGGGACAGGAGCCGGTGCGGCCGGAGCCGCCGCCTTCTTGGCCGCCCTCTTCTTTTTGGGCGCCGACGCCGGGATGGAAACCGGCGCCGGGCCCGCCGCCGGGGCCACCACCCCCGAGCGACCCTCGCCTGCCGCCAATGGCGGCCGGACCACTTTTGCCGGCAAGAGGCGGTCCTCGAAGCCGGCAATGCAGGAGCGCACGAAGGCACGCTCCTCCTGCATTACCCCTCTAATCGCCTCCAGCATCTCCGGGGACAAGGGACCTCCGGTGCTGGCAGCAGGAGCTACCGACCCCTTACGGCGGAGTCCTTCCAGCTCCATTCGGAGCGCTGCGATCTCGCGGCTTTGGCCCTCTACCATCGCCTCGAGTCGCTTGGTCTCATCTGAGGCCACCCGACTCATCGCCTCCGCGACGATCTCGCCGAGCGAAGCCGCCGAGGCCCTGAGAGCCGCCTGAGACGGCTTTGTGAGCTTGGAGGAGTTGGCGGTCACCAAAATGGCTTCCACCTCCTCCTCCGCCTGCTTCTTGAGGATGCTCGCGAGCTTCCCCATGTCTTTCTTGGCGGCAGGAGTATTCCTCGCCGCCAAGTACCTCGCGCGCGACGCCTCGTTCGGCGCGACCTCCTCGCTTTCCGACGGGGGCTCCGTCCTCGGAGCACCTCGCGGAGTACGGCCTCTGCCGCGGACACTACGGCCGCGTTTGGCCTTGACGGCCTTGACGGACGATGTCCCAGAGGACCCCTCTGACGCACGCGTGCGCGACCTCAGCCGCTTTCGCGTCCATTTGTCCGACGCATCGCTAGCCACCGATGCGTCGGACACACTCCCATCCGACATCTCGCTCGGCCTGACAAACAGGTCCGAGGACGTCTGGGCGACTGGCGGCGTCTTCGCCGACCTCGCTTGAGCCTGCACCTCAGGCTGGCCCTGAGAAGGGCCTTTTGGGGGACTCCCGGGGGTTACGGGATCCGTTCGCATCGATAGATCCATTTTACGTATGAATCAGTCTCTTCCTGCACAGTTTGGTCTTTGAGATTTAGTCTTCTACCGCTACTGGCCACTGCGTTACCGCGCACCAAGTAGGGAGAGTCCAGGGCAGACGACGGGGACGTACTCAAAGACACTGTGGGGGCTGCCCCGGAAAAAACTGTTATTAGCCTAAGCTTAGCTTATAAGTTCAGATTAATTTAATTTTGTTAAAGTGCTGTTGTTTCTTGTTGAATAAATAAATAAATAAATAAATATTTGAATTGCAATTATTAAGAGATTGTCTATCTTAAATCAATGCTGTGCGTTATACTTCAATATCTACCTACTGCAAATTATAAATAGTTTTTTAACATAATACGAAAATCAACTTTCCGCCTTTGTTAAGAAATATGACAGATGCCAATATCATGTTAAGGTCTACAAGCTTCCACAAAATATTAAATTATTTTACTTTTTAAATACATAAATTGGTTCTGTAAGATATTTTATTGTTTTGTTTAAACATTAAATTTCAGAAACAGACACGTGTTAGTCTGGAGATAAATCAGTGCAAAAGATACAAAAAGTTAATTGCACACTTCGACTTTGTAACGTGTTAATAGGACATTCTTGTTTTCTTTGTTCCAAGAAAGAGATGTGGCCGTTCACAACGAGTAGTTTATAATCATAATACTAGAACTTATATTATTTGCAACTTACACTAAAAAAAACCCAAAAATTAATATGAGCAATAGTTTTTTTGGTAAATAAATTTAAATTTAATCAATTACATAAGCATACTACCTATTTAAACGATAAACAATTCAGACACCGACGGTAGGAATTAGTTGTAGGTAAATAAATTAAACCTATTCATTGACTCATTTTTTTAATGGCAAATAATAACTGTAGGCTGACGAAGAATTATTGTACTTACTTGAAAAACAATGGCTTCTCTTTTTATTTTGGAGAATTCTTTGAATATGGTATCTATAATTTCCAAAAACTTCTCCCTTTGCAGAAAACTCGGCCCATCTTTTTCAAAATAATCCAGAAAATTGTAGAGTAAAAAGTAAGTTCCTGGAACCAAATAAATATTAAAGGATGCTTAAAAGTATGAAATCAAAATGACACTTAATTTTTTATTTTTTATAAGCAATAATGTTATCGAATACTTTTTAATTGTCTGGTATGATAGTAATTAACATCCATTTATTTGGTATAGTTACGTGTACAGAACAAATTTAAATAATTGTTCCATTAAAATTTTAAATAATTAGCAAAAACAGACATCCATTTAAGTAAGTTAAAAGTAAGAAAGCAAAGGCATTTTCAACCACTGGCACGACAAGGTCAAAGTCACCCAAAGTAGCCGTAGACAGTACGGAATAAGTAAATGATATATTTTGCCCTGTCGCCCTTACCTTACGCCCTAACACAAGTCACGACTTGCTAAAGTGATATTGTGCTTTTTATGTGGCGCTACGTTATTATCTACCTACTTGATTTCGCAAATCGAGCCAGAAGATCGTTACTGTATTGTGATTTCAGAAACTGTTATTATCACGACAAATAATGTCGAATTAAAAAAAATACACTTTGTTGCTATAAATTCGACTAATCGAACTTTTATTTCAAATCCTACTAATGTATTACAAAGATGGTATCTACCTGGTAACGGTGGCTAACCACAAAGGCCTTGACAGAAACGATCTGACAACCATACCATTTGTTGTGGTCAGATTGTAACAGATAGAGGACAGAATGTGCCCTAGGACACCAGTAAAATAAAACGCACTGTATATGATGTAGTAAAGGACGCTCTGAACGTTGTTCAAATGAGATTAAGCCTTTGCGAATACGTGACGTGCAAACTTATTGTCTTTTGAACTTGAATAGAGACCACCAGCTTCTAGGTGAGCCTTTTGAAAACGGCATTAGTACACAAGCAGGATTAGATCCTAGCAAATCTATACAACCAGTACTCATCTGACTTTAATGGAATTCTAAACTTAATAAATGATCTCTCTGAAATGAAAGAAATGTCTCGTTTCTAGAGAAACAAGTTGAAATTCAAAATTTAAACAATGAACCACGTCCATGCATGTCTCAGCACTAAAATGTCATTGCATAGAATACATTACGTTCACTACAAAGTAGTGGGTACGTGACTAACTTATGAGAAACAACATTCTCTTGGACTTGTGTAAATGATTGGCTGCTTTTACTGACATTAATGCAACCGTTCTATCTTAACATAATTCGGAATAACATCAGCAGGTACTCGTGGATCACGCAGTCTTTTGATAAATAATTATTACCCCAGTTTTATATTCTTCGAGCGTATCCAATCCGCAAAAGATGGATCTTTATTTCTAAGAAAACTCAGGCATCTCTGAAGAAGGTGGGGGTCGGTGGGTAGGTAGCAACAGTGGATCGGGGGAGGGTCGCCAGGTGAAGGGGGGGTCAGAGGCGTGTGGGCGCGTCTGTAGTACTGGGTACTACAGCGCAGTCTGTAGTACTGGGTACTACAGCATGCGCGGTAACGTTGCCCCGACAATCTGCACATCACCAGCACTCGAGTGACCTCGAACTCGGCTCGTATCGATGTACTTATTCTCGCTATGCTTTGTTGAAAAGCAACTCTGTTACAAGGTATTAAGTTTCAACGTATCGAAGAAATAAGATGTTAAAACTTTGCGTTTAAAATAAGATGTTCTTGCAAATTAAATACTACACAGTACGCAAAAGCTCTTAAACTTCACATCAACAAACGCAGTTTTAAAGAAAATTAAAGAGATTTAAACAGCAAAATTTTAGGGCACGCATACAATTAATTTTTGAACGATAGTGAATTCCCGTAATTTTGAGATATAATTACAAGTTACTTGATAGAATGTACTCAACAAGAAATTATAAACATACCTTCGTCTTGATTACTTCCAAGAAGAACCTCAGTGTTATGAAAAAGTCCCTCTTTCATCATAGTATCAGGATCTTTTGGCAAAAAAACACCATCGACTGTTGGTGCCGAAGGAAGTCCAAGAATACCAGTATAAGAGTTCCATTGCTGAACAGATATTGTTTTAGCATCGACGCCTCTCATACAGTCCATCACTAAGCTTGGATCGGCAGCTAAAAGGCTGCTGTTGCAGTTACAATCATCTATCAGTATTTTACCAATATCTTGAGCTCTTTCACCAGTCATCCAACTCCAGGGAGCATTTAAAGTTCCAGATTGCAATATCCCTCTTTTGAATAAACCTTTCATCTCAGGAGACAACATGTGCAAACTTACACTTCCACCACCTGCAGATTCACCGAATAATGTTATCAATTCGGGATCTCCGCCAAAAGCTCGAGCGTTATCTTTGATCCATCGTATCGCTAGTTGCTGATCCCATAATCCCATATTACCCGGTGCTTCCTCGCTTCCAGGTGAAAAATATTTGTTAAGGTATAAAAATCCAAAAGCTCCTACTCTGTATTGCATGGAAGCCACAATAACATCACTAGACGATGCCATAATATCGGCTTTATACAAATCCAAAGTAGCTGTTCCACTCATGTAACCACCGCCATATATCCACACTAAAATTGGTACCTTGGGTCTTTCAGCTAAAGGTTTATCCTGATGATGTCGAACTCTTAAGTGTTGAGGAACCCATATATTCAAATACAAGCAATCTTCGGATATATTAGTATTAGGATTCCACATTTCCTCACCCTCAAATCCTGGGAAGTACTCATACCTTTCTTGATAACAACTATTTGACATGGAGGTGGCTTCAAGCACTCCATGCCACGGTTCAATAGGAACAGGTTTTCGAAACCGCAGTGGTCCTAGCGGAGGTTTTGCGAATGGTATGCCAGTAAAAATGTGAACCTCTCGTCCCATGACAGTTTTTGCATATCCTTTGATGATACCACTTTTAGTCTCCACAATAAGGGGATCATTGTGAAAGTTCTTTGGTGCAGGGGTTGTTGTTGATGGGGTTGTTTGTGTCGTTGAAGTTGTTGTATCATGATGGTTTGCCCAGGATCGTCCCCACACTCCTGGCACACAACAACAAAGTAATAATTTTGTAAATATAATTTTCCTGTCTCGGATCATATCGTACAATTATCAAAACAACGAGTTTAGCGAGATCTGCAAAATTCCAATCGAAAGAAGTCTGCCAGATTTATTAAATACTTGTCGAAACTCATCTCTGGTCTTGATATCTCTTTGTAGTCCTTATCATCTGGAACAAAGGAAAATAATACTTTTTGAAAACATAAACCTAAGAAATAATGAGCAGGTAAATTGCTAAATAATATACGTAGGCATATTATCTTTAGACTAAATTAAATATTTTTTGAAACCAATAAAATATTTTAGATGTAACAAGCGCTTTTGTTTTTAGTTTATTTTAACTAACTTTTTTCTAACATAACATACGTACGTTTATAGCTTACTAGTGGCCGCCCGCGACTCCGTTCGCGTGGAAGTTGGTATCCCGTGGGAATGAGATGTTTACCCGCGGTAAAAAGTACCCTATGTGTTATTCTGATGTATAACCTATATTACTGCAAAGTTTCATCCAAATCCAGCCAGTAGTTTTAACGTGAAAGAGTAACAAACATCTACCATACATTCATCCATACATCCATACTCACAAACTTTCACATTTATAATATTAGTAGGATTTACGATTACATCATAATTGAAATATAAAACCATAATAGTAATCGAATAATTTCAACCAAATCATAAAAGAACAAAGGCTAAAAAGCCTGTAACATATTAATTGTATTTAAGCCTATAATCAACAACAGTAACCTCGAAGCTACAGGATTAGCAAAAAAAGCCTATGAATAATAAATGCTTTGAAACTCGTGGTTTTTTCTTCAACTCAATTCAAAAGAATCCCAGAAGATTTTTAAGATTTGAATACGATGAGAGGCCGAATACTTGGAAAGTGTGAGATATACATTCAGTTCACGGCTGAGAGGGCAAGGCTCCAACAAGAATTAAGGATGATTTATGAATACATGAGTCCTGACAAGCATGCAAAGCTTATTTGCGTAAGTGTGGTTATATAACGACATCGTAAGGTAGTACTAGATTGGAAATGACACCAAAATGTGAACGCTGACGTTCTTATACGTAACCTGAAAACGACACTAGACAAAATAAATTGATTCCACTGAAAATATAAAAAGAAATATCCGTAGGGCGTTGCGTGATTAAAACTGATTTACTGCAAATCAAAGTTTGCTTATTAAGCAGCACTTATACCTTTTTCGGACTTACATGCAGCACAGAGTCCTAACATTACAGTAGATATCTCCTGAGCCCAATTTTTACTACCGTTCAATCGTGCCATAAACGATGACATGATACACCTATGCTACCTCTCTACAACTCCATTGCTTTGAGGATGGCATGGACTCGTTCTTATTTTATACATACCTAGATACGACATTAATTTTGCAAATAAGTAACTTTCGAACTGCCTGCCCTGGTTACTCGTGAGATTAACAGGGCAACCAAATCTGCAAATCCAACCCTCATACAAGGCTTTTGCGATTGACTCGGCTGTCATTTCTTTTAATGGAAACGCCTCTGGCCAACCTGTACCACGATCTATTACAGTTAAGCAATACTTAAAGTCGTTTGTGGTGATAGGCAGTGGCCCTATTAGGTCTATGTGAATGTGGTCGAATCTATCCTCTTGTGAAAATTTACCATAACTTGAAATCGTGTGTGTGTTTATTTTAGATTTTTGACAACTAATGCAAGTTTTACTCCATAAACCTATGTCTTGGTTTATGTTAGGCCAAAAAAATCTATTTTTAATCATTTTACGAGACGTTCGCAATCCAGGATGACTTAAATAATGAAGAGCGTAAAAAAGCGTTTCTCATTTCTGGTATTAATATTTGCTTTAACATGTAAGTACTTGTAATTAATTAGATATTTTTTTAGTTCATCACTAGAGTTTTGTTCCGACGCAAATTTCTCAAAATTGATAACACTCGAAGTACATTCTTTTGAGTCTATCTGAGATAAGGCATCCGCAATTATGTTATCCTGTCCGCTTACGTGTCGAATATCTGTGGTAAACTCGCTAATGAATAATAATTGTCTAACACGTCTAGGACTTTCTTTTTATTGTTTTTACATAATTTCGAACAAGCTCTTTCATCCGTATATATAATTATTTCTTAAATGTTTCATGGCCAAAAAAAAACTAGTAGTTCTCTGTCATATTTTAATTGTGTGTTCATTTAATTTACGTGAAAAATACCCTAATGGAATCCATTCATTATTAATGCGTTGCTGCAACACAGCTCCTTCCCAGCTATTCGATGGGTCAATAAATAAATAAATAAATAAATTAGCTTCTTGTCATTATTTTTAGCTTTGCAAATGTATTGATCTAATATTTCTAAATATTCCGCAGCCCTTGGTAAATGATCCTATAAAAGTTAACTATTCCTAAAAAAAATCTTAATTGACTAACATTTTTCGGTATCGGATACTCTACAACCAAATTTATTATGCCAAATTCGTCTTAGCGTTTAAATACAAGTATTTACTCTAGCTGTTCATTGTTTGTTTTATCATCCGCTGATGCTATTAAGATATCGTCATATACAAAATATGCGAAACCTGCTTAATCGCTTCTCGACTTAGTTTGACTACAACCATGTAATATTTATTTTGATCTGATGTCTTCTGCAGGACTAGAATAGCCTCGATATGTACAAACCATAGGCGCGGGTTCTCGTGCCAAAAGTCTGGTATTTTGCTCACTACCGATATTGTAGAGATGTCCTGGCTAGCATCTTCATGTGGCACTTGAGGTTTGTTGGATTGCCCTGATGTCGCCATCGGATTGTGACTGGGCGTAAACATGATAAATATGTTCCACTATCACTAGCAAGTTCGAGTCGAGGTCACCAATTTGTGGAAGCCTCCAGACACATAAATAAAACAACTGTTCTACATGGCATCATATATCGACTATCTATTTTATTCATTCGAATACAGATTACACAACAATGCATGTACACCCTATGCATGTACACCTTACATACAGATAAGTATAATTAAGAAAGTTGGCTTGCCGACTTATAGTCGGTACTTCTATATTTTATACGAGTAGATGGAATTAAAGTGCATCATAAAACAATATTGTGTTGCCTTTTTAGATAAGCTTAGTATTAAAAATGTAACAATAAGGCCCAATTGCAGGGAACGTTTAAAACGTACTACTAAGTATACTAAGTTTTAATATATAATAAGAAGTAGTTACAATCGATGGTGGCGCCATTTAAACCTGAGTTAGCTAACCCGAAGCTAACCCGAGGTTAAAACGTTCCCTGCAATTGGGCCTAAGAAAAATAATTTTGACCCTTAAATATAAATCCTTAATCATTTCTTGTTCTGTTATCTTACAATTACACTCGTAAGAACTCGTATATAGCGTTAAACGTAACTCATACGGAGCAACGTAAAGTACTAGCCAAATTGTGTTTTAATTCTATGGATGCTCAATGTTCGTGGCTACACTGCGATGTGCTGTATGATTAAGACCTTAAATTACAAGTTAACACCACGGTGCCGACTTGTGGCGAATACGTACATGCGATCTAGCTTAATCGAATTTCTATCTACTCTAACAAAAATATTAAGTTTACCTTTCAGATTAATAAGGTCGAGAGCCTCTACTATGGGAAGACCATTGAAAACCATCTAATCAATCGGTTTACTCTACAAGTAAACCTTAACCTCTGCCTTCGTCGAGAGCTTTGAGTTCTACAATTCAGAAGGCTTTGAGTAGCACTTAACCCACCCATCGACTAAAGCCTTTTTATGGTTGATTTTATGATAGAAAAATAATGTTGTATTTTTCATTTGTTGGTAAACGGTATTTTTAAAGACCTCCTGGATATTCTGATACAAATTAAAATATATTTATGTTAACTAGCCGCTCAATCAAACATTTTTTGTGAGAATTTTCGTTAGGAACAATAAATTTAAAGTTTGATTCTTAGTTTTTAAAAATTTGCTAGATTTGATTTTTTCTTTTTGTTTTTTGATTGTTACACGGGCCTTAAAGACATTCATCTAAATCATAAAATCGGCCTACTACTGCCTACCTATTTAGGTTCATACTCATGATGCACAGGTCAGAGCTGTCACCTCGTGTTGGCACTAATGCATTAACACCTCTCAATCTCCATTGGTCCATACTAGGAGGTATGCGAAGACTAATTTGTTCTACGTCACTTGATTTGACTGCTACTGCAGGCCTTCAACTGTTGATTGCTTTATTTATTAGCTTCTTTGTTTTTATTTTGTATCTACCAAATTACAAAACCAGTTTTGAAGAAAGTTTCCAAAAAAGGAGATTTTGTGTTTGATACTATAAAAGTATATATACTACCTTATTTAAAAAAATAAATATTTTTTTAAAATCTATTGTAAATAAATAATATGTTTATGTTTATTCAAGCTTCTTATTAAAAGACATTGAACTTGGGGCTAACGTTGAAAATTAATGAAATGAAAAGCAAACAGTGAAAATACGGTCTGTATTAAAATAAGTAGGTACAATTTTCTTCGCTACGCCACGTTACGAGAAATAGCACTAAGTTTTAATATATAAAAAATATTATTTTGTTCATGTTTCTACTTTCTCATATTTCAAGATTCCTTTTTTCTTGACCAAAGGTCTTCTGAAGACAGGATTGATTGACTTTAATTAAATACATACTTTAATCGAAGAAAATTTTACATGCAATTATTACGATTTGTTGCAAAAAAAAATACAGTTTAAAGTCTATTGCTAACTGTACTTTGCAGTCTTCTTAGAAATTAATACGCTTCTGCTCAATTCACACTTAATTATCTCAAACTTCACTCAAATTTTGGTTAAGATGAGTTTATACGAGAGTTTTAATTTAACTTGCTAAATTACATGCCTTGAGATCGTTTTGTTTTAAGAAACGTTTAAGTTGTTAGACGTTAAGAAGATTGCTCCTTCCTTTTGCTTGCATAAACGATGGTAAAAGGACTGTTTCTTTTGAAGAACCGTTCCTTTGTTTTCGTTTGAGATTACTGTATATTTTTAATAAGGCTATTCTGTAATCTTAAATTCATAGGTAGTTTTTTATTTTCGGCGAGCCAAAGCAAGTTGGGAACTCTTTTCCAAAAGCTTCGTAATTTTCAAAAAGTGGGTAAAGTGATCCGTTTGAAACCTTTAAGAAATAAACGTTGAAAATTTGTTACTCTAACAAATTGTCCTTAACTTCAAGTCTAGGTATTCAACGATCAAGTGTGCATTGACTCAATCTGTGGTGTCTTAACTGTTGACCTTGTTAGTAAACTTGAGCACCACAGTTTCTATTTTACTCGAGCCTTAATAAATTGTATCTGAAAAATAATTTGAGGTAATTTTGAATTTTTGCTTCTGTGAATTTACAAGTGGATGCTTAAAATTTCTGCGTGACTTTGAAAATATTTGATTTGTAATTGAAATATTGGTATAGAGTTAGTATGATATTGATTTTACAATATCCAACCTCGTTTATTTTTTATTTATAAAATTTATGCTAGTTCTAACCTTTTTAACTCATTTAATTAAAGCGCATAATTAGCTACAAAATTACTAGCATTTAATTGGGTGTTACTTAATACCTGTTGTGACAAAGGAAATTGATAACTCGCAAAAAAACAATAAAAACACCGATATTCTAAGATTAGGTACTATTATCCCGATAACAGAAACACATCAAGATAATAATTCAGGCAGTTTCCATTCCGTGCTGAGACATAATAACTTAGCTTAATGGAGCAATTAGTGGAAATGCTACAAAGCCTCCCGGTACACCTAGATGCCTTCCAAGTTGATAACCGGTGACCTACGAGCTAGGGGTTCCAACTGGAGGGTTTCATTTGAAATATGCAGTCAAGTGGAATAAGGCAGCGACTTTGTTTGCATAAAAAAGAAATATAAACATGGTTCTTATTTCTTGGCACTAGTTAGGTGGATAAGTTATTCTCAAATCTATAAGTTGGTTTACTTCTAGGTATCTTGAGGCAGGTGTCCCACAATGTAGTGTGCTGTCTCTACCCTATTTTCAATATCCATCAATTCGATTACTTCCCAAATTTCGTCAGGCGACCTGCAAATTTACAGACAAACAGCTGTGAGTGAACTGATTTCTGCTATTTCTGATTTAAAATTGGGCTACTGCAGAAACTTAATTTTGATGATTTACTCTCAGTAAATTTTGCCAACAATTACCTTATAGTCAAAAAGTTAAAATCGAGAGTACATCATTGACAAAACTTTGTCTTGGAAAGCTCATCTTGATGCTGATATCTGTTATACTAACATCACTGGGGAGCAATAGACAAGCTTAGGCGTCTTCGAAATCTTGCGATCCGTTTCGTACTTGGTTTACTGAAGTATGACCATGTTTCCGAATTCCGCATGACGCTTAATTGGCTCTTAATCTGCCTTCGCTGTCATAATCAATTTTTTTCACCCGAATACTTCTGTCCATTTTAATCTTAAAACCAGTAGATACTTATAAAACAACTTTTCTCATAATGTATAACACCGGACCGTAATTTTCGGCTGCTAATAGGCTTACACTGCGTATTCCAGTAGTCCCACCAATTTTATCAACAAAAGCTTTTGCTGTTGTAGGTAGTAAACTCTGGAATGTGTTGCATATTACAGTTTAAACATCACCAAGCATTTAAATAGGGTCTCCATGAACAACTTTTCTTCATTGTGAAATCAATTCAGTGTACTAAAATCGTTATATCTAATATATAGTTTTATAAGTAGATATTTTAAATATGGATTATCAGTAGAAAAATTGAAAACGGCAGTTAAGTTAGATATTTCAAAACAAAATGTTCCTAGCTGTTAGATGTTTGATGTCCCTTTTCATACAAGAAATAGAAAATAAATATTCATACCAAAGTGCGTGTAGCATGACCTAAAATTGTATGGTATATTTCCCTAACAAAATTCTAAATAAAATTTTGTTAAAAGTTGAAACAACATTTGGTGGTACTTTGCTGGGTTAGCTTTTGTGTCACAAAAAGTTTTGTATTTGTAGAGGTATTGTTAATAAAAAGTTTTAACGTTTCAATTTCACAAATTGAAAATCGTTTGTGGTTTTTACTAAAATAAGTAGGTAATTATTGCATTTTTGTTCCGCAAGCAGTTCGATCTTCTATCTCCTTCCACAACTGGTTTGCCAGAAAGAAATCGCTTTTTAATGCAATAAATAATAAAATAAATTATTATATTACAATAGTGAATATAGAAAAGTTTGATCGAAATCTAACACAAAGTTTTGTATTGATTTCCGATTAATTTGTACCACCTGACCCGACACATTACTAAAGTCGATCGACCGGAAAGAGTACAATCCTTTAAAGGAAATCATGCGTTATGCGGTGACTTTCCTATTTTGTAAGCATCATTTCTATGCCTAGAATACAATCCATAAATTAAATTTGATCAAATACCAGTGAAAGATAAAATGGTTTTTAAAATGTTGTCCTGTTTGTCCATGGTACTAACTTTTCTAGGAATTTTATTGAGTTTGGAAAGTGTGGGAATTGACACATTTATAAAAAAATAACAAATAAGTAAAGAACATATATATACTCAGGAAAAAATACATTGTCAGACACACGTCACTTAATAATCACCAGAATTTAAAAAAATCTACCATGTAAGCGATACACGTTATTCATGCGATAATCGTTATACATGCCACTAATAAGTAATAAAGGCAAAGTATATCCAATTTTCTATACAATTACCCATTCAATTAAATAAATTAAATATGTATAAATAAAAGTTATAACACTTATTTTTTTTTACTCATACACTTGTCTCACTCCATGCAGTTTGAAGATAATGTTCCCATTATAGTATTTTGGGCTATACTATCTAGGTATATGCCAAATTTTGTCCAAATCCGGTAGGTAATCTTTTTTTGACAGATTAAGTAATATACAATCTAAACGTTAAAACTTTCTCCTTTGAAAGTTTATTTGTAGGTAGATATGTCAATAGGTATTTTTGTAAAGTTGCAGGTTTGCCTTTACTAACATGTGGATGTTAAAGGTAAATCTTCACAATTGTAAAGACAGAGTATAATGTCTTCGTATTTATCAAAAAGGCAGTTATTATTGTTATTTTCTATTGACGCGAATAGCTAGTTAATAGTAGGTAACACATAATTGATGACTTTGTTTGCTATCCTTCCAACCGCGGCTTCACTCCTGCGCAAATACTTGACCTAGATATTGCACGAATTTAGGAAGCAAATTCAAAAACGGAAATTAACTTCCAATATTCAGAACCAATTCAATTCAACGATTGATCTCGGTTTCCTTTGTTCTCGCCATTTTCAATCGAGAAATCACACAGTGAACCTTTCTACCAGACGTGGGTTCAGATAAAAGTTATCAATTAAGTACCTGACATTCAAATTAGCCTCCAGGGCACTGTTCCAAACACACGTACCTGCCTCAATTTCGGGATAGAAATAAAAATTCAATTGTATTTGTTAGACAGGAGGGTTTTTAGTTTTGTAGGTCGAGCCGATTTGCGTGGGCGGCAGTTGAGCCCTTAAAGATTTGGGAAAATCCTTTAATGTTTGTAATGTAGCTCTAAGGGATGGGGATAAATAAAATATTGGAAAAGTATCGCTTAAAAAATCATATTCCTTGAAACCTATATCCATATACAATCATATTCCTATACTTAACCCTATATCCTCCCAATATCTTATATAGAGGTTTCAAAAATGATTTATTTTTTTATAAAACCGATGCATCATATCATGCGAATGTATTTTCCTACCATTAACAATTAAATGATGGACAGTTTTGCTGCCTTCCGTTAATTATTTTTTGATCAAGGATATAAAGCTTTTACATTTCACTTTTGTTTTACAATTTCTTTGTATAGTTTCGACATATACTTTTATTTTAATAATATAATACTACTATGAGTTATTTCATCTTTCGGTACTACTACGAATTCAGAACTTCATCAAAGCGTTCGACGTCTCGTCTCTTGAGGACGTTCCGTTTCGTAAATTAACACGCTGTTCGGTATGCAGTGTGTCACATCGCATAACTAAGTCCAAAGCCCCTCGGAGCCGCCATGCTTAAAACTGGGATTCTTGTTTAGTATAACAGCGTCCCGTGGGGGTTCCGCAGGGTTAACTTTTAGGGTACATGGCTTAACTATGTCTTCAAGTTTTAAACGTATTTAATAGTTAATACGCCGCTTCAGATAAGGCTTTGCTTATGTACATAATAAAGATTTTTGGATTACCAGAAAAAATGGTTGGAAAATACTAATACTTATCCAATAATTGAAGTTGTAACTAGTCTTCTGTATTGTTTCAAGTACCTATGACCTAAGTAATTAAAAGAGTCAACTACAGCCACAAATTATAATAATAACAAATTGATGGAAGGTAATTCTTCACAGCCACGCTGGAACGTCAATTTTGTCAAATTATTCTAAACGCTCCAGCTAAAAACCAAAGCTATACTGATAGCGTACTTTATCAAGCTCCAAACGTGACTTAATAACCGATACCACTCTAAAAGTGAGAGTGAAAACGATCGTCGCATTACGTTGTCTTGAAGAAGTCGTAAGATAGTCGCCGGCCAAGAAACGTGGTGAGCGGGGGTGGTCGATAAATCGATGGGACGGACGGCCTTGGAGGTGCACCCTGCAGGACACACCCCCAAACAAGTTCATTGCCAACTTCTTACAGCATTGTCTTAGACAAATGTATTATCTTTCCAATTACCTTAAGCTGTTCAGATAAGAAGAAAGCGAAATATATTTGCAGTTATACATAGCTTTCGATCCGAGGCTTAAACACATTAATGTTTTAGTACATTTTCACAAAAGTTAATTGCCATGGACATACATTACTTAAATATTATTTATTACAAGCGATATATTTCAGCAGTTCAGAAGCAGATTCATTATCCAGTCCAGTATGAACATTTTATACCGTTAAAAAAATATTTATATTACAAAGTTAAAATTATTAACCATGCAATGTAGTTGCTGGAATAGCATAATCCAACGTAAGTTTCAGTATGTAGTTTCGGTAGATATTGCTGGAGTTTGTTGGGTTCGATCGATCTGAAAACGATTAGTTGGCATATAATTGCTGATAATATTATAGACGTGAAAGTTTGTGAGTATGGATGTATGTATGGATGTATGGATGTTTGTTACTCTTTCACGTAGAAACTACCGGATGAATTTTGATTAAACTTTACAGCAATATAGGTTATACATCAGAATAACATATAGGGTACTTTTTACCGCGGGAAAACTTCTAATTCCCACGGGAAACCGACTTCCACGCGAATGGAGTCGCGGGTGGCAACTAGTTGACTTATAAGGCATTGATTTATGTTTAAATATAGTTATATTACCTATATAATAACCAAAACATATCTCTATTTCCCTTGGTCATTGCATCACGTGTGAAGGGATTGAACAATTTCGCTTATTATTTTTTTGATTTAATAGTGATTGTCAGGAAAAGTTTCTTATGGAAGTTGACCGGATTATAAGGAAACATAATAATTTTAATATAACTGTAAGTTGGTGGCTTAACTGTCAGATGTTTGACAAAACTGCCATTAGTTCAAATAACTTTCAGCGTCACACCAGCGACAACATGCGCGCTGCTAATATACTTTGTGAATAATTAATCATTTCGTATAGTTTCATTTCAATTATACCGTGAATTTTTTATAGTGTAAAATCGTCACTCTAAAGTTAAGAGTGCACTAACTTCTAGTATTAATAATTTCATTAAAATTAAAAAGGAATTCCGGAAGGTTTAAATAGACTGGTTTTATTTGTATGACATACCTTTCTTGAGGAGAATAAAAAAGTAAAATAAATATTTTAAGTCGTTTTTTTTATAAGCGCATGTCAAACTGACGTTCAATGCAAAATGCGGAATCAAGAACGGAATTGCTGTGACGTCATTTCGCGCAAATAAAATAATTCCAGAAAAAAAAACCATAATAATTTAAACATAAAATGCTATATACCTAAGTATTTTATTAATTTATTTTTTTAATACTTTGAAACTAGAAATATCGGTTTTATTTTTTATAAATTAATCTTGGACATTTTAATAGGTAAACGCATAGTTCGTCCGACCCAATGATTCGAATTTGTGATCAGTTTCTTTTTTTTATTTAAACTTAATAAGTAAATTCAAATACCAAAAAAACTACCATTTACTATTTCAGTTGCGTCCGAATACTGTTTAGAGTAGGTATGTACTCTTCGAGTTGAACCACATATGAGTCACACCTAAATCTCTGCATACATATTTTTTTCTTAGTTACCACCGGCATTTGTGTCCAGAAACAATTTATTCGTCAAATAAAGAAATGACATTTCTTCAAGCAATCAAAAGTAATCGTGTGAGATCGCATGTGAAAAGTTCAAGGATAATTCAATTTATTGCAAGGTCTACATTAATTGGATTAAATGCAAGAAATATGTGAGGATTTGCAACGAAGACCTTGCCATCAAAATTTAGCTCATCTTAGTACTGATTTTTAATTTTTCATGTAAATTAAGTTAAACTGAAAAGTAGTATGTTTTCATTGTCATTTTATGCATATGTCATAGTATAAGTATATTCAACTTGCATGAGATTATTATACTATAAGCACGGTAAGTTGCAAAAGTCCATACAGAGTTGACAAACATTATCGCATCCAGTGCTCACATTCACACACACACTAACAAATATAAACTACTATTTTCGCAACAACAATCGAGTCTCATAAGAAATTTGTATTTCGATAATACGCATTCTGTCCTGCATACCTGCTTACCATTATTAGCTTTAAAATTATAGTACTTAGAAATCAACTTTCTGATTCTGATTTAAAAAAAAACGCAACACAGACTCCCCAGTTAGGGAACCAGAAGCGACAAAGCATAAAGCAAATAAATCAATAGTTGTATGATTTTGGTTATTTTCCTTTTACCCTCAAATTGCGATTTCGTAAGTTTTTTTTTTAATGACATTGGGAGCAAACGAGCATTCGGGTCACCTGATGGTAAGTGATCACCGCGGCCCATGACTACCCGCAACACTGTGAGTGTTTGTTGCTGAGCCTTTAAGAAAATTGGGCACCGTATATCGCACTCACCCAACGAAACGCAGGAACATCGTCCCTACTTCACGTCGGTTTTCTGTGCGACGGTGGTATTTCACTGGTCGAGTCAGCCCAGTTATTGCTGCAGACAGCCTACAGCTAGACTCTACAACTCGTAAAAAAAAATCAACTTGTTTTGTAATTTTACTCGCATGTCGGCAAATATATTTAAAAATATGTTTAGGATTAAGTCTTTTACGTTTAGGTTGAAAATAATTTGTAGCATTTTATGTCAATGTGTAATTTGAATGCAAGCAGGTATAGACCTTACACTCTATATAGACTTTTGCAATATATGTCGAATAGAATTTATCTGACAATTGAAAATTCTGCCCTTGTGGTGCCCTTATGGGGAAACTTTCTTATCCCTAAATCACACCCAGACTCGCTTAGTCTAACGCCATCACCACGGTTTGTTAGTAGGTAGTTGTGTAATTATTTAATAGCACCTACGAGTACTATAAGTTTATGAACTGGCTAGTAACATTAACAGCCTACTTCATGTGCTTTACGAGGTCAGGGAAGCTTAAAAATACCTTACGTAATGAACGGCTTTTCCGATACGGGAAAATCATAACTCACTTACTTGAAACGCTTTTTGTAGCACTCGGCTACTAAACTAATTATCGATGTCAACGTTGCAGGTTTATCGAAAAATTTATTTACCTGCGGCTAAAAGTAGAATTCTTAGTTTGTGAAGTGCATTATGTCGGGCTCGGCACATAACCTAATTAGTATTTAAATTGTCAGTTTGTGTTTTATTTTTAAGTTGAATTTTAACAGAAATAAATAACGTCCCTATTCGTTACGAGTAGTTAACTGCAAAACAGAGTCATTGATTTTGTATTTGTTAGACATTAAATGGGAATAAAATTAAAGAACTTACCAACTGAAGCATTTTGTTGTTTGTTCACGTACTTACAAATTTTTATTAAGTTTCAGTCAGTTAGAATTGTACATGGCAGTCCAAAAAATTCATAAAAAGGTAAAAAGAGACCCGTTCAGGGTATTTGATGGTCGAGAAGAGGGTTTCTAATAAATAATTCAAGTAGATTAACCGCATGGTTTCTCAAAGCGTATATATGAGAGAAATATAATTCATCACGAATTTTTTGTCAAAAAGAAAGTAACCATGCAAAGAATGCCAACCAATAAATTGTTTTATGGGATGACCTGTCCGTTAGACTGTGCGCAAGATGCAAACACGGCATGATTTATTTACGGACCATTTAATCAATCTACCTCTAGATGTTTGTCTGTAACAATAGGTAAATAGGTTACAATACATTTGCCTTTTTAGTTCCTTGAAGCTCTTTGAAGTAAAATACCCGTAATAATATAGAAAAAACTAGTGATCTACCCTAAGGGAAAAATAATGTTGCTAAACTACGCCTTCTTTCAACAGATGTTAATTTGTTCCTTCGCGTGACAACAACTATTAAAGCTTCAACTAAAAACCTACGGCTGATCGTTATCAGGATCCATGAAAAATGGCCTTACATTACCTAGAGTAGAGGCTCTTTGGTATGTAAATCCGTCTTGTAGAGTTCTCGATTTGCTGTTAATCTATATTAATTACCTACGTAAATTAATGATTTTATTTATGATTGATAATAATTTTAAATGGTCTATGGACGAACCTTACGCTTGCCTAGTGAATTTTTCACGGAATCAGAAAATACCTCATATGAACCTTATATGACTTTACAGATATTAACGAAACAATTAAAAAATATAAATCAGTAAGGGATAATAAAGAAAATACATACATAAAACATTCAAAATCTTTTTTCGTGCATCCTGATCTAAGTAATTGTTCGCACGTATTTGTAAGGCAGGATCTAATAAAGAAAACCTTAACATTTCCTTACAAAGGCCCATATAAGATATTAGAGAGATATGATAAAGTTTTTAAGATAAATATTTTCAGTTATATCCATAGATAGATTAAAACCTGCGTTCATGTTAAGCGATTATAACATTACGATATCCAGTAAGAATAGTTTATAAATATGTATATTATAGAAAAAACGCGTAGTGGTAGAATTATTAAACCACCTGTTAGATTTTCTTAAATTAGTACATATTACAAATATCATTAATATTTGATAATACGAAAATAATAAGTTACTATTAAATATTAATTAAAAAAGCAAAGTCGCATCAAATTGTGGTATGTAAGTATAGTAATAGGTAATAGGCATTAGTACCTACTTATTTAGTTGAATGAACTTCCATTGCAACAATCAGTAACTAGGTCAACGTGTGCCATGTGAATGAATTGCAGAGACATCAATTTTTATGTAGATCAAAACTTTATATTAAATAAGGCACTTCTTTCGTGAACCATTGATTAACGTGTAACCAATACAACCATTTTTTTTTTATTTCTTCATGGGTAAAATATATAGCACAGAAAAGAAAACCGAAGAAATCGTTATTGCCCAGAATGGAGCAAATGATGCCACAAATTCACATTACAAGCAAGAAATGGACATGTCATTTATCCTCATAGCTGTTTCGTTTTTTTTTTTACATTTTGAACAGTTACAATGGTAAGCATACCAGTGTATTTAGTACTGACTTTTAATTTATTATTTGTAATAGCAATACGCATTTATTGTTCACTTTTTTTTTTAAATGGAGGAATACTGTAGGGCGTACATGCATTGTTGTGTAATCTGTATTCGAATGAATAAAGTTAGTCGATATATGGTCGCCATGTAGAACAGTTGTTTTATTCTGGTAGTTCCCACATGTATAAAAGCTACTCCAAAAATTGTAAATCTCACAAAACTCTCATGTTTTGAGCGACTGAGACTATTCTCAGACCCCAGTTGTTGGTAGAATTTAATCAAATCATCCGACTGAGCCACAGCTTCCGTCCTCGGCAAAGCAATGCATTCATGCAGGATATACCAATTGCCACGTAAATACTAATATTTATGCTTTGTACAACTGGGATTGTAATGTGACTCCTGTTTTATTGAGGAAACTAGGTTTTTCATAAATTTTGTTGTCGGTAACATTCGCTACATTCGTATTATACAAACCAGCAGCTGCTTTCTTAAGGAGTTAATTTATAACTTTAAAAATAAAGGAAGTAAGTGACTTGCGCCGATCTTCAAATCTGTGTAGGTAAAGTTAATTTATATTTCTCGGTTTATTTGTTCTATATTCTGTTCGTGGCAGAGCTCGGGATCGCGGCTGGCAAGTTTTTAAATTGGCTCTATTTTCTGCTTCAATTTGCTTTTAAATCTCATCTCACTATAAGTTTATCTTGTTTGTATACGATCTCTGCATCTCTCATTTTATGGGAATGGTATCTACAAAAAATCTTTTACGAAATTTTTAAAACTTTAAGTAGGTACTCAAAGTCCGTATTGTTTATAAGTAAGTTTTTAACTTCCTTCCTTTATGAAATTGGTTGTAGCCATAAAAGTTTTTCACACAGCTGACAAAATTGCTTTTCATTTCATCTATGGTGATTTTCAAAGTTAACCTTTGTTTCCTACTCCATAAGGTTTATTGTTTATGTTTGGGGTGTATTAACTCATATATGGAGGTCTTTATTTGGGTCTAATCGTTTTATATTTATTCCCCGAATACCGACTAAAATTGAGTTTCGGCCGTTAAGGAAATTCAATCGCTTACGTTAGTCTTGGAAATTAATGTTATTTTGTAGACAATGTGAACGATCCAAGAACAATCTAACGCTATGTGAAGCACCCTTTATTGACATATACGAAGTACGATCGGCAGCAAAATCCAATTTAGGAGATTTTCTATAGGTAATATATGAGTAAAAAGAAATTTTTTTCGGCAAATTTTGTTATTGCTTGTAAAACACATTGGAATGACACGAATTATCCCTTATAATTAATTGCTTTAAAAGTTAGCAAGTCGTTTCCATAAAGGATATCTTAAAATGTAGATACATGCTTGCAATTCATTCATGCTCTAGGGGCTGAAAGGGTCGTTAGAAACGTCCTAAATAGAGCACAAAGTGACCCGAGCTAATATTAACATGCTATATAACGGGTGTAAAAAGACCACTTCCCAAGCCTGAAACCATGTATTCTTGAGCCTCAATAGTAACTAAGTTCACTAACAGTATACCCAGAAAACTCAATTTAAAAAAGTTATTGAGGATTGAAAAGTCATATTCGCCGCTTGGAATCATCGCTCACACATCAACTGTCGGTTCAAGTGCGATTATTTACATTGCAAATTAAATAAAAACCCTATTTAATTTGAAATCCTAGCCAAAACTGATAGTACTATTGCAATTTTGTAAAATTAGATAAAAAAATAATATTTTCTTCTAACAATAAAAAAATTTTTTTTTGCTCAAAACGTAACCAGTACCCCTCCAGCAATGCCCAGTTTTTGTTTTCGGAAACAGTTCTTTTACACCCAGTATAATCTAAAATGTAAAATAAGAATTTGCCTTTGAAGGAAATCCAAAATAGGTAGGCGGAATCTTCGAAACGGAAACAAAGTACAGTCAACAAAATCAACATATATAGCTAATGAACTGACAAATAAAAAAAATACTTTTTTTAATATCACTTAGAGTCTAGTCTGGACCTATCCCAATTTCATTTCATACTCTAATATGAAGTAGGTTGGACCCTCGCAAAAACAAAACACAAGCGCACGCACACAGATGACGACGTGCCGTACGCTTATTATATTATTATAGTTCATCTGTTATGTCATTTAATTTGACGGGTTGTGAGTTGTGAGACCCAACGTAATATTTGCGAATGAACCCCGAATAAGTATACCTAATACCGAGATTGCACATTCCAAGTAAACATGCCTACGCGCACATATTGTATTAATCCTACTAATATTATAAACGTGAAAGTTTGTGAGTATGTATGGATGGATGGATGTATGGGTGTTTGTTACTCTTTTACGTAAAAACTACTGGACGGATTTTAATTAAACTTTATAGTAATATAGGTTGTACATCAGAATAACATATAGGGTACTTTTTACCGCGAGAAATATTCTCATTCCCACGGGAAACCGAATTCCACCCGAACGGAGTCGCGGGCGGCGGGCGGGCGGTACAACATAATTATTAGGACATCATTAATTAAAGGTCATCTTTTAGTAAATTAATAATCCGTGATATGTAAGATAAAATCTTATAAAAACAAGTTTTTTTGCCTTTCCGTTTTTTTAATAAGCATTTTTTGCTGACTGTACCTACATTATTCCAAGTTCTCACACTCGGAAGACATACTACTAAAGCAACCTACAATATCTGATTAACCCAATTAACTCTATTATTTAAGGTCAAATTTAACTATCAGTGTACAAAATATCCTAAAATTCCATCTTATACTTACATATGATACAAACAACAGGTGTCAAAAGGAGAAATAACCTTGAAATTGTCCGCAAAGATTTGTGTGGTCAAACAGAACTTGAGTTAATCCACGCGAACACACTCGCGGTTCGCGGACTGGAGTCAATGGGTGGGACACAAACACGATGCGTCCCCTTCGGTGGGTAAAGAAAGACTGAGCGATGCTTGCGCCTCGTAGGGTTGCCAGCTAAGGAAAATCGATTTTCCCGCTTTTGTAAAATCACTCCGATATAAGCAAGCAATAACAAAGTTGCCGTGAAACTGTTTGTTTGTTTAGTCTACGGGAATTGCGGAGGGTTTAGTTATTGTTTAGAAATGTAGGCTTACCTCGGTACCCGCTTTATGTTATTTTGTTTTACCAAACCGGGCTGGAGCTGCTGTTTCGGAAGCTTATTGGAAAACCATAAGCGCTTATTACAGACACAAGTTACAAAAAATGTTATCTTACTTTAACTATGTATTTAAACAGGCATTTTAAAAAATTTTGGAAAAAAAAGCGCCCGCGACCGGTCAGTTCGCGTGAAAGTCGGTTTCCCGTGGGAATGAGAAGTTTTCCCGCGGTAAAAAGTGCTGATGTATATCCTTTATTACTGTAAAGTATCAACCAAATCCGTCCAGTAGTGTTTTCGTGAAAGAGTAACAAACATCCATCCATATTTACAAATAATTAAATATTTTTTAATAATGTATAAATATTTTTAACTTTCACGAAGATAAACCTACGTTTACAATAATTTTAAAACTGTTTGTTTTATTTTTACGCATATTGTAACAAGTGTTTTAGATACTTTCCGATTCCCGGTGATTTTGCAACACTGACATCCCAAGTCGTGTGATCATAGCTGATGCTCCATGCCCTAGACTCCATACCAATACATCATTCCCGTCTAACTGTACATACAAAATACAATGTTCAATTCATTTCGCTGTGTACATTGCTCGGTTGACATCGATCGCTTTACCTTTAGCTACATTCTAGCCAACAATGTATATCGTACGGGGGACACTGTGTGGTTCAGCTGTTAAGTACAGTGTCTGGAGAGGCACCTCGAAGCGATTAAATAATTGCAGATTCGCGGTCGGTCGCCAGGCTGATGGTGATTTGGAGCAGAATTGGGGCGTTTGTCGAAAACTTTCTCGATTACAAACTCCATCGTGGTCTTAATGAAGAAATAATGAGCTGCTTCGAAGGGCTGCCAACTTCACACTCTATACACGGATAATTTAATCGTATAATATTTCTAACTTAATGTAACTTGATATATTCCTTGTTACAGTAAGTAGCTTTGTGAGTTAACAAGGTCAAGGTAGTAGGTATATTATAATAGTAGGCATTGAAAATAGTGTGCCTTTGAAAATAAATATTAAAGCATTGCATTCTTAAGTACCTAACAACGTTCGTTATTTGCAATTTTACGATGGCAAAATTTTAAAACATAAAGAATTAGGTTGGTCGGTAGGTCGTTTGTTTATTTTTGGTGTTTGTACGAATAAGTGCATTTGAAGTTAAACTATTTAATTAATAATTTATCTTACTTATTGTATTCATTTAACTCTTACGATATTTTAAGTAGTGTATGTTTAGGAACACCTTTGATGGACTTTTATTCTTGAATAAAAATCTATATTGGTTGGTTTCCTGTGTACCTACTAACCTGTGTTTTACTAGGTAAACAGTCAATTAACCATGCTCAAATACGTTTTATATTATTTGAACCCTAATACTTCGGGGACCATTATATGCTATTCAGACTGTTAACAAAAGGTTAGAAGTAAAGCAAATAAAGTTTGTTAGTTGTTAGGACTTTTTCAACATATATGTATTTTATTTGAATGTACAAGTGGGAACAATTGCACAACTTTTCAGTGTTTCGTAACAAATTTGCGATAACGTTCGGTCGCGAAGAAAAACGGCAACGTACTTAATTTAATTTGGTGCGTAAATTTAATTACGCTGGATCTTTACAAAAAAAATGGCTTTGTACTTTTGATATGTGTATATAAAAGTAATATCTGTGTCTCAATATTTCAATAAATATAATAAATCAATTCAATATTCAATATAAAGTTTACTTGAATTTATTTTTAAGTTTTAAAATAACACACATATTAACACATTATCAACCTCTGCGTGAAAATCTCATAAATAGATACGCAAGTCAGCTCTGTAAATAATCAAGTTTATATTAAAATATTTGTAATATGAATGCATCTACATTTAACATCCTAGGGTCGATTCATAAAACGATATTCAGATTTCATACGAGATAAAGCCAAATTCAGTATCCAATTAAGTAGCTAAAAAATATACGCGTTTTAACAGTCTTAAGATAATTTATTTTATGTCGTAGCACGACCATTTTACTTGTCAATCGTTTTAAAGATCGTTATTTCATTCTCTCTAAAACTTTTTGCTGACTGTACGTAGGTACTCTGTTCTTCAACAATCTGTACAAATGTCAACATGTTTAGAATGCAGCAGCCAACAATAGAGTCCTGAATAGAACACAAGTACCTAGCTACTATAGAAGAAAATAAAAATACCAATTAATTTTGAGAGGTCATACTAAGATAAACATATTTATGATTTTGTCGGAATCATTTTTTAGTCTTTAATATTGTACCACTCTAATGAGTACCTAAGTATAGCTTATAATTAAACATTATAAGTATTTACCTTCCAGGGACTTTCACAAAGGCATGTTACCAAGGTCAGTTACTAAGTGTATAAACATAAGAAAACACATTCGAGGTTCGGCTATCTTTACCCTTGAACAATTTGTTGCCAACATCTACGTATATTCTCAACGACTTTTTTAAATACATACTACCTTTTCTATGAGAAGCTAGCAAACTAGCAAGCGGGTCACCTGATGGTAAGTGATCACCACCGCCCATGACTACCCGCAACACTGTGGGTGTTGGGGGTGCGTTGGTGAGCCTTTGAGAAAATTGGGCACCAGATACCGCACTCACCAAACGAAACGCAGGAACCTCGTCCCTTCTTTACGTCGGTTTTCAGTGTCACGGTGGTATTTAACCGGTCGAGTCAGCCTAGGAATCGCTGCAGACAGAGCCTACAGCTAGACTCTACCACTCCTAAGAACAGTGGAGGTGTCCTCTAACTCAAATATCTATACCTTTGAAAGGTATCGGTGTTGGGACGCTTGAACGAAATCAGTTTTCGAGTCGCAATCGCGTAAAATTTTGAATGAAATTGCTGAATAATGTTGATGCGTTTAGTATTCAGCAATTTTATTGATATTCGAGTTACGTGACACCCCCACAGTTCAAGTCAACGAATGCTCGCGACACGCTAATTTGCCTTTCATTGGTAATAGCGATCAATAAACACATCATTGATTGCTTGGTGCTTGATGATGGCAATCTTGGGCCCGTATTTATAAATCACTTTCGACTTTGAACCTGAGATCAATAGTATGTGACACGCTAACGCTAAGTACCTACCTGATTGATTTGTAAGTAAGGAACAAGAAAAGTCTTAAAAGCGTATCAGCTGAGATCGATCTTGAGTGCGATTGATAAATACGGGTTTTAATGTACATGTTGTATATTTATATATCAGAGTTACTGGCACACGTGTGTGTGAACAAACCTAAGCCCATTTACAAGCCATCAAGCCGCGAAACTATGTTTTTGAGGTTAACTTGATTTTGAGGTGAACTTCGATTGTTTTTTTTTTCGTTTAAGAAAAACAAGAATACCTATGAACGAAGTTTTAGTGGAAGTTTATTCTATACTTTTCTTTAGACACTCGCTATTTTAGTTAAGAATTATAGATTGTCGGACGGTTATTAATTATGATTATATGTAATTAAATCATGAAGTGTTACTGTCTAATAATTTCCATATTAGTATGTCTAGGTACTGTTAACATAAATTAAAAACAGAAGTGGTCCCCAAATTAAGCCTTGAGGAATGTCAATTGACATAGGTATTTTGAATTGAGCTAATAAAATCATTCAATCGTACTGTTCTTTTATTAAAAAAAAACTGAGAGAAAGCATCAACAAAATATTTCCTTCTTCTTTCCATAAAGTCATTGATAAAACTAGTACTGGCCTGTAATTATTAAGGTTCGTTTTTTCAAACGGGCAGACAACAGAAAAGGTTCAAATTTTTGCGAGCGAAATTTTGAGTGAGTCTGGACATACTCCAGCTTTTAGACAATTATTGATTGCGATAGTAGGATCGGAGTCTCCATCATCGCTGTATTGTTAATACCACTTACCCAGTAATGCAATTTATGTCTAAATTGTCAATAATCCTACTTACCTCATCCTCACTTAGGGCCTATATTAATTTAGGTATGCTTTTCGTAACTTCTCAATTTTTCTAGTTGTGTGGAATATATCCATAAAACTTGTCGAGGTTCAGGTTTCCATCGGGTTCGTATATTCCACAAATCCTCCCCTGGCGCTTGTGTAGAGAATCGTTGTAGAAATACGATTTTGCTACGAATATCTTTTACGAGACTTAAATTTGTATTTTTCATTACAGTTAAATGAGGTTTCCACTGAAAAAGGGTTTGTTTTTGAGGTGAAAAAGGCCAGTAGTGAAATTAAAGTTTTATCCAAATTCGTTGAGCCGTTTTGGCATGATAATGTAACAACCATCTAAACTATCTCATTCATTTTAGAATGTTTATTATTCTGGTTTGCTCAACGCTACTTCAGTCAATCGGCAATAGTGAAAAAAAGAATGTAAAGTGTATAAAATAAAAAAGTGACTTTAAATAAAAACAGCCAGGAATAGCGTTTAACTCTTTTTTAACTATAACAATCAAGTACATGCTTATTAAGTAGAATAAAAATTAATATCTAAGTATTTAGAAATGTTAAAAATGCCTTTTTAAAATTATATGTCTTATATGAAGGTTCTACAATAAATTATTTTCTTTAAACAATGTGCTATTATAGTTTAAGTATCTAACATAAATTCATCATTGGGAATTCTTCATATATTTGTGGAAGCCCTTAGATATTGTTATCACAGCCATGTCTTCATGAACCATTTGCTTAAAATAAACCTATTTTGACAAATAACCTTAAACTTCGAGAAAGGTGGGCATGAGAGTTAATGCCTAACACACAAAAAGATATAGTTAATTTAGTAATATGTTATAGGTATCTGATTATTCGAGCGACATAAACTATAAACTCAAAACTTGAAACGCTAATTTGAAACTTAAAAAACTTTTTGTAACGTAAAACATGCTGGATTTTCTTTACGTTAAACCACTCAAATTATCAATACCATAAACTCCCTATTATTATTTTGTACAATCATTTTACTGAATAAAGATTTTTTACTCATTCGCCTTTGAAACGGAGACAATTTCTTAATACATTTTTTTAATAAATAGAGTGTAGGTAAATATACGTTAGAACGTGTTTTTTCCTAAATCAAGTCGCTACATCAAGCAAAATCTATAGTTATCTATGGTATACATTTTTTAGAAAAGAAGTCCTAACGTTACTCATCCACATTAAAACACGAAATAGATTTATTTTTTATGAAAATGTATGTGGACAACATAGGGTCAGATATTATAAAAGCCAACTTACAAAAATATTAAACATGGGCTTTATATCCAAAACAAAATACAATTATGAATACAATTAAATAAAATAATCACTCACAAGTGGCTCAAAGATTAGGTAAAACATTCCGAAATACATATTTTGGAATCAAAAGTGTGAAATATTGTTTTAAAAATATGCTGGTTGAATTTTAATACAAAACATCGTTCAGTCGTGAAATTTGCTCAAGATTATTTACTTCCTCTGCCACACCATTTATCCCTACTAATATTATAAATGCGAAAGTAACTCTGTCTGTCTGTCGGTCTGTCTGTCTGTCTGTCTGTTACGCTTTCACGCCTAAACCACTAAACGGATTTTGATGAAATTTGGTATGAAGAAAGAACTGAACTTAGGAAAGGACATAGGGTACTTTTTACCGCGGGAAAACTTCTCATTCCCACGGGAAACCGACTTCCACGCGAACGGAGTCGCGGGCGGCCACTAGTAATAGTATATTTTGATACAAGTGTGCAAAGTTGTTCATTATACACGAGGCTGAGACTAGGTAAATCAGCCAAGTGAACATGTTGCTCGCGAGTAGGTACCTACCATACGCACTTTTTCAACACATTATATTTTGCATAAATAGTTTTGCCTCGCACCAACAAATGCAATGTAAACAAAATATAAAGAATTCGGGAAATTACGCTCAACTATTTTTTGGACGCGCCAATCAGCCGCAATACACCCTTTTTTTTAAAGATGAAATACAAAACAATTGTGTATTTTGTAACAAATTACTGTTTATTATCAATAATTTGATAATAATCAATGTTTTTTTCTTATATTACACATTTTATTTTTATTTTAGTGGCATAAAACCTCTAGTTACAAAAAAACTGTATTACCCGATCAAATTAAAAATGTTCTGGTAACTAGCATATAATTTGCAGTAAGGCACTACCTTAACTTTGTACGATTCATTCTATTATGCACGGGTGTGTGTAATATTATTATGCACGAGTGGGTTATAGCTCGGTTTACGGCCCTAAAAACGATGCGATAAGACTTACTTTCTGAGCAAGTGTGTTGAAAAATAAAATACAATATTGCTTTCTATCACACTACTCTACAGTAAACATTTACACAAAACGCATGTTATACATTAAATATTTGTTTAAATAAATAACATTAGTAACCTTTTTCATATAATTTTGTTTACATTCAACAGCAGTCATCTTCATTTTTCTTCAGCTCTTTTAGCTCGCACTGAAAATTGTAACAAATTCCTTTGTACTAACACAAACAGAAGGATGTTTAGTAATAAGTCTTGTTTTTGTATGACTTCGCTTAGGTATTATATTTCTTTCACTTCTGCCTGATACTCTTTTATCAAAATCCTGATTGTGTTAAAGTTATGTTAAAATGTTTAAATTACTACGAAACTAGTAAGTTAATTGTTAACTATTATATTAGTTTTAACATCTTCTAACTTAAAACCCATAAAGCAGTTCCCATTATTCTAGGAATTAGAAAAAAATGTTAATGTAAGTTTAAATGAATTATTTATAAACTAAAGGTAAGTCTAATATAAAACCAACAAACCTTTGTAATTATTTGTAACAAGCCCAGTTGATACCCAAATACCCACGTGCTCAATATACATACGTGTCCATCTAAAAACAACAACTAAAACATGTACTAAACAAATAAAACATTAAGTAAAATAACATGCAATTAATAAAGTATGCCAAATAACCAAAATATAATTTAAAAATATTAAGGGTACGGGTAAGTTGTTTTCAAATTTTAACTTCTAATAGAAATTAAAAACCTTTTTACACCCATACTACTCATGCCTTAAACGGATTAATGAGTCAACAGTGGTAGGCACTATAGTCCGTTCGCGTTAAGAAAATAGTGACAACAACAGAATAAGTGTGTATTCACAGTGGAGTAAAAGTACAAAAGAAAAATAATAATTTTATAAACAATATTTTCGGACAAACCGCATGCACTTACTGCTTCTATGACTATGCTCTCCACAGTTGCATTTAAATCACTCAAATTAAAGTACTTATAAACATTGTAAATTATGCGTCTCTCTCCAATGTGGATTATTAATCCACTTTTATTCTTTGGAATTGGTGATGTAATCATTTTCAAAATTAATTGTTAGACAAGTCACGCAAAATACCCTACCCTCCAACTGGTCATTGTGAACTCGACTTTTTAATTTCTAGCATTTTAATTGGCTGGGGGGAATGGCCAGGCCGGCGGACAACTATGACTCACTATTTTCTCAACGCGAATGGACTATAGTGACGAAAAAAGTACACTGCTTATTTTTTTATTTTACTTTTTTCTAAAAGTTTTCTTGTGCCATTTATGATGATCAATGATTATTAAAATGGACTTTATTGAATTCTTACTCGTTTTCAGTTACTTAACCTCCTTAAAATAAATACTAACACTTAATCTTAGAGCAACGTTAGTAGTTACGTAGGTATGTCATCAAATTAACAAAACTGAGGGGAAACCAATTCAAAATCGGAGTCATTTATAGCAATTATTCGCCACTATTTAAAAGCTGTTATTCTATCCATTAGTGACTGCTAATTTCATACAAAGCTAGGTCCCAATATCCCTTTATAATCAACATACCTGCATCGCAATTTTCCTCTCTTGTCTTGACTTTAGTATTCGCGCTAGAGGAGGTATAAATAAGGCGGGGTCGGGACTCGAACGACCGAGTTTCTGCCACGGCTGTTGTTGCTTCCATACCAATGAGACTATGGAACCCACTATCATGACCCAGGCGAATCCCAACTAGTTGAAAATCGAAAACATAAACAATTATTTAAAATAAATCAACAATGAACGAACCCTCTAGTGCCTGGGTAGAAGTCAGGTTTTCCGATTTCTTTACTAATTATATGTCTCAGATTCTTGGTAAAAACTAGCCAACATAAAATAAACTTAAAAGGCATATTGAATATTTTATTCAAAATATTAATATGAATTTAAATTTCTTTACGCTAACATTTTTTTATGTACCTATTTTCAAAATACAATTCAAATATGTTTTAATTAGTCCGAGGTTTCGACCTATACATTAAGAATCGCAGGCTTTCTCATCGTATACGTACTTGCACGTTGAATAAATATATTGATATTATTTAAAATCCTTACCGGACTCGTCCACATGTAGGACACCCTGTACAAGTAGAAGTACTCCTCGGTATTAGCTGTCACATTGACAACTGATGACGTCATATTTTGTAAGCATGAGGTTCCTACTGGTAACTTAATAGGGGAAGGTCGAGGACCACCAAACGACATCCATAGAGTCATCGCCATACCAGAGAGAAGACCCACGCTTGCCCCCTGGAACACGGGAGACGGTATAAAAATAAGCAATACGATCAACTATGTTGTTATTGATAGCTTACCTTACTACCTTACTTATTGATACTACTTAATTAAGTTATTTTCCTCCATAAACCGGATTTTGTATAATTTTCTGACCTACCATAATGATAAATCAAAAGTACATTAAGAATCATCTACTTTATAATTATTTAATTTATGTAGTCTGAGGTTATCTTTAAGTATAAGTAATAATATCAATAAGTGCAAAATTAAATTGCCAGAGGTTTCCACGTCAGTCATACATTAACTTTGATAGATATATAAATATACATACATGGTATATCTCTTTATATAGTAATCAGTTGTAATAGACTGCAGATATTGATAACGTTATCTCAAAATCAACGTATAGAATATATGACAAACTGAATATTTACTGTCTGCTATAAGTCAATAAAAGCCAACTCTTGGACTTAATAGTTGTAACTTCAAAGAAAATGTCAGATGGAGATAGCTTTCTTGTGAGAGTCTCCTTTAATGCATTATTTTACCTACGTTTTAACGAACCTTTTCATTAGCGTAAGTAGTAAACATTCCCAAAGTAAACACTCCCAGCAATGGACCACCCACAGCTCCGAATATAGTTAAAGCAGCTTGAAGCACTCCACCAAGATACTCCGCTAAAAACGCCAACGCCAGGAAGAGAAGACCGAACCCACAAGCAGCTAGCTTTGTCAACCAGGGAATGTATGACTCGGGGATCAGACACCATCTGGAAAATTTAAGGAGATCATAGCTGAGCCCTTGATAAGATAGTAAAAAATAGTAAGTTCGTCGTGAAAAGATAGTAAGTACAAAAAGTTAAAGTTTGAAGTTGGGATCTCGGAACTAAAACCATAAAGTGGGATATCATTGGTTTGGTCCATATTTATATTATTTTATTGCGTGTCATTTTATACGGAGTATAAAATTTTCTCTCTGTGTCGTATTTTAAACAATAGGCGTAGTAATGGTTTCGATAAAATACTTAATTGTTGATAATCTAAATATAGTATAAGTACCTACCAGACAGCGCCTCCTTCGCATTTCGCCATTTAGGAAGACGCGGTTCCTCGACAGCCCGCATCTTCCCGTGGCAGCAGCACCCGATTATAATATCGGGCAATAGCCTGCAGCGTGCTGGACGCACAGCACACTGTACCCGTCGAAGGTCATTTTACCGAGCGGCAGCGCCCCCCGCACTACCTGCTCGTGACCCTCTATATCTGATCCCTTGTATGAGATCGCCTTATCCTCTGGCGCCTAAGGCGGAGCGAGGATGGGTCTTGCTCCCGTGATCGTTCGGCCGCCTCCTTTTCCGACATAATGGTTTCACAGAAGGCTGCCATCGCCTCCCAACTCTCTTCGCTTGCGACCATCTTGTTTATGACGGATGTCAAGGAAAGATCTGTTCCTCTGAGAGCTGTGAGTAGCTCCGCGCGTGATTGTGACCATGTTGGGCATTCCACCATTGTATGATGCGCCGTGTCCTCTACACAATCACAGTGATGGCATTGTGGAGTCATCTCTTTTCTGGCTACTACACACAGATATCTGCCAAAACAACCATGTCCTGAGAGTATCTGCGTGAGCCTGAAAGTCATCGACCCATGTTTTCTTCTGGTCCACCTTTCGAGGAGCGGCTGGATGGCCTCCAATATTCTGCGTTGGGAGTCGGTTCTGGTTGTGGCAAGAACATCCAGAAGTCTTTGCCGCCAACTGTTCATTGCCCCTTCCTGGGCCATTCTCCGCCATCGAACAACAGTGTCAGGAGCCGGTCGACATCCCTGATTCCTAGTTTGCTCCGCCACACGCCAGTAAACTAAGAATTGGATCTCAGCCTCTAAATCCCACGGAAGGGAACCAGCTAAGGCACACGCGACGTCGTGGGAGATAGTACGGTACCCCCTAATTGATCGTTGTGCCAACGTTCTCTGCACCCGGCGCAAAATAGCCTTGTGAGAACTTTTTAAAGAGTCGGCCCAAATTGGAGCTCCGTAAAGGGCCATTGCCCGGACGACGTTAAGGTAAAGTCGTCTGCAAACGCCATTACCACCTCCCAAATTCGGCAGCAGACGACCTAAAGCACCTGCTGTTGCAACTAGCTTTGGAGCCAGTTTCTGAAAATGGTCCAAAAAACTCCACTTGGAATCCAGTGTGATGCCAAGGTATCGTAGCGTTGACCGAATCGGAATAGGTGTTCCTTCTATAACGACGCTAGATCCAACAGGAATATCTCTCCGAGTAAAGCATGTCGCTTCGGATTTGTGTAACGCTACCTCAAGCCCTATCTGTCTGATTCGGTCGACAATAGACGCAGTACCGGAGGTGGCCAGTTCTTGGGCGGCCTGAAAGTTAGGAGCCCTCGCAGTCACCAGCGTGTCATCGGCGTAGCAAATAACGTCTATGCCATCCAGATTATTACCTCGTAAAACGTAATCATACCCGATGTTCCACAGCAATGGTCCTAGAACCGATCCCTGTGGAACCCCGCATGTCATTTGCCGGTGACCGTTAAAGCCATCACAAGTCGGAAAAATCACCGCTCTGTCTGACAGGTAATCTCCCACCAGCCTCAGCAGATACGCCGGGACACGGTGGTAGGCAAGTGCTTCCATTATTATAGGCCAAGGCAAAGAGTTGAAGGCGTTTTTGATGTCAAGCGATATTGCCAACAAGACCCCACCCCCTGACACAGATTCTACTGACAAGTCTCGCAGCTTACCAATGGCATCAATTGTTGACCTACCAGAACGGAAACCGTATTGATTGCAGGACAAATTTGGTCCAACTTCGTTAAGGTGTTTGACCAGACGGTCAGCGATTATACGCTCCAGCAATTTACCTTCCTCGTCGAGTACTACAATAGGTCGGAAACCTGAAGGGTCCTCGACGGACCTTCCCTCCTTCCTAAGGAGGACCAAACGACCCTCCTTCCACCTTCGTGGAAAGATCCCTTGTTGGACGCACCTGTTAAAAAGATGTCGTAAATTGGGTTCAAGTGCACCAAACTCTCCAGAGAGGGCCAAAAACAAGACTCGGGCATGAATCCCATCAAGACCTGGAGCCGTTTTTTTCCCACGAAGACGAGCGATAGCGGCCCTTAACTCAGCTTCCCCCAACTCTGGTATATCCTGCGTATCAAGTTCCGCAGGTTCTTGCAATGCCATGGTGGGAGGTGCAAAGGTATCATGATCTGGGAACAGCTTCTTAACCACGTCATCTAAAATAGTTGGTTCTAACATGGTGGTCAATGGAGGAGTCCATTTTCTGAGCTTTTTCCTTACCAGTTTGTACGGTTTACCCCACGGATCTCTTTCTAACGTCGCCATTAACTCCTCCCATGCTGTGATTCTAGAACGAACAATTTCGACACGAAGTGCCACCGCTGACTCACGGTACTCTGCGTACAGGCGGTCCTCTTCGGGCTGATTACGAATACGGCGTCGTCTATATCTTTGGAAACGCCGCCGCTTTTCAACGCACGCTCTGCGAAGCATTGCAATTTCCTCAGTCCACCAATACGTGCAACGTGAGGGCTGAGAGCTCCTGATACGGGGCATTGCGGCATCACAAGCACGAGACAATACTGTCTCACACAGCCACGCTGCTTCTTCATCCACGGTCATTGAGGAGCTCATCGGAGCCCATGTATGGACCTGAATTGCTGCTTGAAGCATTTCAGCATTGAGCTGCTTTATTGCCCATCTGTGACCAAAGAGTCGTGGCTGCTCTGGACTCCTCGCTGGTCCTGGAGGCGCTGCCGATAAATCGAATGTAATATATCGATGATCGGACAACGTCTCCACATTGTCCAGGACCCGCCAACCCATGACACGGTGTGCGAGGGTGGGTGACGCGAAAGAAACGTCCACTATTGAGCCTCCATTGCAGCGGACGCATGTCTGTACCGTGCCGCGGTTCAGGACTAATAGTCCACACTGCCTTGCCCACTCATCTAGAGCTCGCCCTCGGGCGTCTGTCCTTGGAGAACCCCATACCGTTGATTTGGCATTTAAATCACCCATAAGTAGAATAGGATATGGGTGACACCGACCGACAACACTTCTCAAAGTCGTTAAAAAGGCTTGAAATTCAGTAAGAGGTCGGTTAGGAGAGAAATAAACTCCAATAATAACCATCTCACCCATTTTGGCCATAGCGAACCCTCTACCTCTATTTATATTGGTGAATGGAGGAATACCTGATGTAGCTCGTTGTATTAATAATACGAGACCGTCGAGGTCTCCAATACAATCTTCACCCGGAGTAATCTTGTACGGGTCCGCCACAACAGCTACATTTGCCCGCCGCTCCACCATGGCCTGAGTAAGAAGGAACTGACCAGCCTGACAGTGGTTTAGATTACATTGAATAAATCTGCACGGAATCATTATGTAGTTTCCATTTCCAACGCCGCTAGTGAAACCATATTGGGCTGACTCATACACTGCTGTGAATTTCCCGTTAGGGATACAGCTTTTTTGGACACCACTTTTTTAGCTGGGGACTTGGCGCAAACCTTGCTCCCAGCAACGTGGTTCGCTTTTTTCCCAGCTGCCTCACATATAGGGCAGTGGGGTTCAGCGTTGCACTCTGCAGCCATGTGACCGGTCTGACCACAGCGGCGACAGTCTTTACTACGATCAATTTCGGACTTGCATTGGGCACTCACGTGACCCAGTGCAAAGCATCTATAACATCGACGTGGCAGTGGATCGAGTATTGTTACCCTTGCCGAAGACCAACCCACCAATAATCTTCCCGACACTATTTTTTTAGCAGCCTCTACCGGACACTTGACGAATGCTGTGCCAGTTCCATGCCATTGGTTCTTTTTAATTTCCCCTGATACAATCGTATCCAGTGGGCAACCTCCCATCTGAGCTATCGCCTCTTTTAACTCTGCTACCGTAACCGATTCATCTAGACCGGAGATCCGTAGGTCAGTTTTCGCCATTGGCCTGTCAACTCGTACCTGTTCTGGATCTAACACAGCACGTAGTCGAGTGGCTAGTTCGTCTGCCTTGGGGCCGCTTGTCATCCCAGGTAGTTCCATTATACAGGCTCCTGTGACCGCTTGTCGAAACCTCACCGAGGTGATACCGACATCCTGTAGATTTATCTTAGCCTTGGCTTCCGATAAAACCCCAGCATAAGATATTCCACGCTCTTTTACCCCTTCCTTCAGCGTGATAATGACTGCTGAGGAGCGGGGGAGTTTGAGTTTCTGCTTGTTCGGCTTGTGTTCTTTAGCAGACACTTTTACAATATTTAAGGGGGCTCTTGATCTATCCCTTGCAGCCATAGTCGCGTAATCGTTTTTCTGACGGCGGCGAGTTACCGTCGTCCACTCCTCCTCTTGATTGAGCGCCGGCACATGTTCATTCAGTACTGAGATGACAGGTAACGAAACCGTCTCTTGTCTTTCTGAAGTACTGATTGGTGTTCCCTTCTTTTTCATTCTTTTTCTCCTCTTTTTCAAGACCACTTCTTGAGAAGATAGTGTCTGTGGTAACTCGTTTGTCAAAGTGGGGTCTTTTGATGCTAAGGGTGGCCGATGACGCTTAGCTGGCAGAAGTCGACCATCTACTTCTAGACCCTCTATTCTAGCGTTCACCATTGTGGTCATCTGGGTCGATAAAGACCGTCGGATTTCCTCTAAATGATCGGCTACTGACTTCACAGACGCAGGAGACTGCGTTGCATTTGCTCCACATCTGACCTCTTGACGAGGCTCATTTCCTTGCGAAGGGTCTCAAGATCGGCTTTTAGGCGTTTATTCTCTTCCTGGAGGAGAATCATCTCATTTGAGACTGGCCGGCATGTAAGTTCACCCACAGCCTCTCGAATAGCCGCTATAGACAGCCTAAGAGCCTCCTTGAAGGACTTTTTAAGGCTCGATCGTGTATTAGCCACCATTTCAATGGTATCTAGGCTCGCATTGAGTTTCTCACTAAGAGTGGTCGCTGGTACAATATCCATATCCGAGATTGTATCGGATTGGGATACAGTTTTACTTGTGGCCTCAGCACAGGACTTGCTAGCCTTAGCCAGTCGAGTAGTCGATGTACGACCCCGGCCTCGCTTTGAAACAGGCTTTTTGTTTAAGGACGCTAGCGCAGCTGGGCAAGTCAAATCGATGTCACTCCCAGTGGTAGTACCGTCGTCACGAAATCTTTTCCTGCCTTGCCAAAGTTTGGTAGGCTCAGGTGTAACAAAGGGCAAACTCATGTCTGAATCGACAGAGGCCGCGCTGCATATGCTAGCCTGTGATGCGCTTCGGGAGCGCAAAGGCGTTTTGTTTGCGTCAATACTTTGAGTATTACGACTACAACTTTTCTTTCCTATATCTGTACTGGCATTCCCCTCATTGGTGCATGCCGTTTCCTCCGTATCCTTATTTCTATCAGTGTCCATATTTATATTGCGTGGTTCGTGTTTACGGAGACCGGCGACTTGCCGGTCTACGAAGCAATTTTTGCCCACCCCAGAGTACGGAGGGCAGCCCTCTACCGTGGTAGAGGGGTGGGATTCCCCCTTTCGGGGACCCACCTGGGGACTACTTTTAAAATTGCTTTGATTCATGGTTTACCTAATCCGATGCTCCACATCGTCGTCTCTTTTTTCAGGGGTGAGCTCCCCTGTCAGCACGGCCTCACGAAGCACGTGCCCAACATCCCTACAGCCTCGTTGGCTAGTCCCGTCTCTAGTCAGCTCTGATGATCAGAGGAGTACTGAGAACAAGGAGTCACCGGATTGGTGGAGTTGCCGCCCGATGCGGAACAGACGCAACCCACCTTGTGCCTCTGCCGCCCGATACGGAACAGACGCAGGGCACGACACACCTAGGACCGCTTAGCTTCACCCATTACTGGCTTGTAATGGGCTACTAAGCCCTCTCGCCGCGACAAGGCGCAGTCCCATGAGAGGGTAGTATAAGTACCTACAGACCTGCTAACATAGTCGGTGAGGGTGACAGCAGCTAACGCATTGCACGCGGCCGAAACAGTAGACAATGAAGCACTAAAGATACCAGCCACGAAGAGACCAGCCAGGCCAGGCATGGTTTTCATTTTGTCCACAACGTAGAACGGCATTAGCTGATCAATCTGGAGATGTAGCACAAAATGGAAATGGTAAAAATTGCATCAATAAAGAACAAACTAATGCAATTTTGGTTCAGTTGAGACTTGGGCATTGATAAAAGTTGTATCTAAAATTTGATATGTAAAACTTATTAGAAAAACAACAATCGTGATATTATTTTTATTTTAACGTGATGAAACAAATTCAGAGCATCTCGAGATACCAACTACTTATTCTTATCTAAGTATGAAATGCAAATAGTAAACAACGAGTTTGTTTAAATCAGTGCTATTATCATAACAAATCTCATTCATATAATTTACATCGTCTGACCTTACAGCCGACTTACGTTATATTACCATTAGTTTAGTTATCTCTTCAGTTATCAAGTTGCTCTTGTCTTGATGTAATTTTAGCAATTTTAGATTCAAATCCAATATTTCATATTATTTTTACATCACATTAAAATATATTTGAAATTGTAATCTTGTCTTTTATTGGGCGTTTCAGTCAGAGTTAGATTGGCTGTTAGCTTTTTTTAAAGATTAAAGTCGCTTTAGTTTAATTTGTATCTACGACTACCTTGTATCTTTTGAATGTCCTTGACATATTGACTGTCTAGAAAAAATGCCGTCAGTGATAATACCATGTTTTTTACTTTGGAAGATAAAAATTACAATCGCATAATATAAATAAATCTATTTTCGTGTACTACTTTACCGATAAGTGAAATATAATATAGTCTAGGAAATGTTTAGTAAATTTGCTTACCGCCGAGATCTTTCCAGCGGCTAAAGGATCGCAGTCTTTATATGTTGCGTATATACCGAGTCCACTTATACAAGTGCTGATGCTCAAAAGAGTCAAAACTGGCCAACTCCACCATAGACACTTTTGAGACCGTTCCAGAGTACGCACCGTTAGCAGTCTTTGAACCTGAAAAGTAAAACATTGTATTACTTATCTGCAATAGCATCAAATCGAATATTATTTAGAAAAAATTACCTGTGTGTGGTTAACGGCATACAAGGATAAGTATGTAAACATCCCTCCAATGATGAGCGACCACCAAGTATGTCTCTCTGTCGGATCTGCGCTGAAACTGAACTACGATCCTTAAAATCAAAATACCATTTCACAGAATTTTATGTTATTTTTACTTACTTCAAAAAATCCAATCTCCCGCCTTCTCTGGCTATTGTGAAAATTTTGTCAAAACCTCCAAGTTGAACCGAACTGACGATAACTACGCTGAAGACTGCCCCAAACATTAACAAAGATTGAAGCAAATCCGTGAATAATACTGCTTTCATTCCTCCCAGGGTTGAATAAAAGGTGCAAGCCAATCCGACGACAAATATTGATATGAGGCGGTCCATTCCAGTAACTGATTCTAGAACAATCGCTGGAGCGTATAACACTATTCCATTGTAAAGAACCATTTGCAAGGTATACGTCAGCGAGGCTAATAATCTTATTTGGCATCCAAATCTCATCTCTAAATATTCGTAGGCACTAGTCTTCTGCAGCCCAAAGAATACTGGTAGATACAGCTTTGTGATGATGGGTGTGCATATGCCATAGGATATATTTATCACGACAAATATCATTCCATAGGAATAGTTTTCGGCGGACACTCCTAGAAGTGTGATTGCTGACATGAAGGATGCCATGAGTGATACGGCTACGGGCAATATGGACATGTTTCTATCTGCTAATAGGTATTCCTAAAAAAAGGTGTTAATTAAATTAAATATTTGCTTTAGTTGAACTAAAGCGAAGCGAAGAAATTACTGTATTTGTTTTCGTCTACTAATAATTCGCACAACTCTTCTACAGTATTGATAATCCTGATCTTAAATTTTAATTAAATTTTAAGGTTAATTTTGTGAATTATCAGCGTCTTTTGTTATGAACTACAGTAAAGAAGTCCCAACATTTGTTGCGTACGACTATGAACCCACCTCATTAGTTTTTTGTTTGCCGCCGCTGAATCGGAAGTATACTCCAATACCTATTGAAGCAATCATCGTTGCTGCCATTATCACATAGTCCCAAACTCCAAACACAGAGATAGACGCCATGTTCACTTGAAACAGAATACTTTTGTTACGTTAGGCAAATACTAAGGATAAAAACAAAATACATGATAATTCTGGTTTGTAATTTTGAACAGATAATATATAATTTATTATTTTAAAGCTAATTACATAAAATAACTTTTTTCATGAAGTCAAAGCAAGGTTATCTTCTCTCATCTGGCACTGCAATATTTAGGTAAAACTACTTATCTAGTCTCAAAACGTCTTCTTATCATTGGCAGTATTATGATCTGTCTGGCTTTAAAAATATATTTTACATATCAGCTTAAACACTTACAAGATTTATTAACTAAATACTTAGTTGAGCAAGGTTATATTAACACCTATATTAGAAAGAGGTAAGTTCGGAGTTGGTATGTTAACTGTGTACCGAAGTAAAAATAAACTAGCTCTATTCGACAAATATCTTATGAGGGAACCTCAGGGAGCATCTTTCATCCTACTAATATTATAAACGTGAAAGTTTATGAGTATGGATGTACCTATGTATGGATGTATGGATGTTTGTTACTCTTTCATGTGAAAACTACTGGACGGGTTTTGATGAAACTTTACAGAAATATAGGTTGTACATCAGAATAACACATATCGACGGTGGAAAGGCAATATTTCTTAAGCGACATAGAGGTAATTTTACAGGAGAGCAAAAAGAAGTTTTCAATTTCGGGAAATCGAGGATAAAAAAATAACTATTGATTCGTTTTGCTTTATTCCAAAAAAAAATAATGCTATTAATACCTTTTATTATCTTCTTTCAATAGTTGGAGCTAATTTTGTGTAATTACCGAGTTAATGTCGCTTAGTAAAATTTTAACAAAAATGACAAACCGCAAAAAATTACTAACCGACCACACAACCAATATTCAAGTGCAGGAAATAAGTCTTAAATATATTTGATTGTATTTTTTCAGTCTGGAAAATAGTCATAAACCAAAATCAATGAAATTATGTTTCTGGCTAAAATTACTTAAATGCATTCAAATAAACTGTTGACTCTAGGATAAAATACTTCTACGTCTCTTGTTTTAGCAATAATCACATTGTTTTGAATAAATTAAACGATATAATATTATAAAAAAGGCAATAACAAATGTTTTATTAAATTAAAGGAATATATCATAATTTTAATGTTTTTCTCTTTATTAAATTTTATAAAAAAACAATAAGAACACAGTTTAGGAACACAAAGAAACTCGCTTTATCGTCATCAGACTCTAAACATTAAATAATCTAACATGATGAGTAAATATCATGAATTATCATGTTAAGGTCAAATTTTACCAAGTGACATACTACCATATTGAATTTCTTGTAGGAAAAAATACTAAACGACATTTATTCCATTGAGTGAGAATTGGCAGTTATTGACTAAGCGCCAAATTGCAATTACTCAGGGTTTGGTAAAAATATCTTAGTGCGTTTTTTTATTTTTTTGTCTCCGGATAAAATTTACTAAACGACAAAGTACTAAAAATAAAAATCTAGTGAAATTAACTAAGTACAAATTCTTATTTTGAAAAATTATCTAAGTAACATTTTTCATAAAAAGGTCAAAAAGTTGTCGTTTAGTCGCCGAAAACACAAAAAAAAACACCAAAAATTGAAATATCTAAGCGACATCAAAAGTCGTCACAGAAGCATGGGAGTAAGACTAAACGATGCAGTTTTTTTTTCTGAATCGTTTGATGTATACAGGGTGTCCCAAAACTCGACGTCAACCCGAAACCGGGTGACAAGGCAAGTCATGCTGGTTATCAGAAAAATGTTTAAAAAAATCTAAGTCACGTGTTCTCAAAATTATTGGCATTTTAAAAAAACACGCAAAATTTCACACCCTGTGACAGTGTTTTTGCTGCTGTTGCCACAAATGTTCACTTTTGGAAACTTTTTTTTTTGATATGTAACCCTGAATAATGCTTCTCTAAACTGTTATCAACATTTCAAATCTAGCTCCTCGAGATTGCATAAAAATAGGACTTATTTCCAAGAAAAAAATTAAAAATTAAAAATGGCCTAGTTTTAACTGTCTGCATTGAAAAAAAATTGTACTACGCGAGTTTGGCAAGTTGTGACAAAAGTTGGCGCATTTAGTAAGGATTCCAAAATGGTATGACACTTGGCAAATTGTAGCTGCTATCATGAACAAAAAAAAATATTTCCATGAAAACCCATTTTTAACTTTTTTTCTTACTTGGTTAAAATTGCAAAGCTTATCGTTGGTTACATTGGAGCCGCTTCCAATTTACACACTGATTAAATTTAACTGAATTGTACATTGTACTGATGTACTCGTCTATCTTTATTGAATGAACAGATTGTTCACTTTTAATTTTTTTTTTTTAGTGTGTGCATTGGAATAAGCATTTATTGTTAAAGGTTTCAATTTTAAATAAAACAAAATTTTAATACCAATGTTTATTAATAAAATTTACAATAATTCTTAAAATGTTATAATAAGTGTTCGAAATGCCTTCCTTCGGCGGCAATACAAGCGCGACATCTTTTTAAAAAAGATCGAGCTATCTTTCTAGCGTATCGTCCATTATTTACAAATTGAGCTGCTTCAGCTATTCTCTGCCGTAATTCATGTTCACTCCCAATGGGCTTCTCGTAAACTTTTTCTTTAACAGCTCCCCAGTAAAAAAAGTCTAAAGGATTCAAGTCCGGTGAACGGGCCGGCCACGAGATTGGTCCAGCCCGCCCGATCCATCTCCCAGGAAGCTCTTCATCGAGGTACTCTCTTACGGGGCGAGCAAAGTGCGCTGGGCACCCATCTTGTTGGAACCACATTTCTCTGTAAATGCTTAGCGGCACGTCTTCTAATAAATTTGGAAGATGGTTTTGAAGAAAGTCTAAGTAAACCTCGCCAGTTAATGCATCAGGCAACTCAAAAGGACCAATTATTTTGCCATTCAAAATTCCGGTCCACATGTTAACTTTGAATCGGTACTGGGACCGATCCTGTCTCGTTAAATGAGGGTTTTCAACACGCCATTCATGCAGGTTGTACATGTTCACGTAGCCGTCCTTTTTAAAAGTTGATTCGTCCGACCATAAAATTTTTGTTAGAAAAAGTGGGTCATCTCTGTACCTCTTAAATATCGTCCGGCAAAAATTCACCCTATTTTGGTAGTCACCGGGTAATAATGTCTGTACTCGCTGTACGTGGTATGGGTGTAGGTCATTTCTTTTTAAAATACGGTGGGCTGAACTTTTGGGCACTCCGGTGTTCGTTTCAATAGCTCTTACTGAAGTACTTGGGTCTTCTTCGACAGCCTGTAGAACTTCTTCTTCCATAGGGTTGGTGGGTCTGCCTCCACCATGCGTTTGATTTGGGAGGCGGCCTTCTGAGAAGAGCAACCGATGCACATTCGTAAACACCCGATAATCGGGGTAACGAGCAGCGTTTGGGTACCTTTCGCGGTAAAGTCTGGCAGCAGCACTGGCATTACACCTGCACTCACCATAAATAAGGTGCATATTAGCGTATTCGCGAGTGGTATACGAAGACATCTCGGCACTTGTCACACACTCACACAATAGTCCAGAGGAAAGCAAAGGTCGTCGTTAAGAGAAAACAAACAGTCCGAATCTAAATCGCAAGCAATCACAAGTCCATAAACATAGCCAAAAGTAAACAGTACGAAATCAACACAAACGAATACGAAAACAAGCGCAGTAAACGAAGGAACGTAACGTACTGACTGGTTTGTAATGTGTATCTACAATAGCGAATACCTGGCGTCACTCTCTGTCTCTCTCGCACTTGGTAAAATGACTCTCTCCATCTCAGTCACTTTAGCGTCCATACCTGTCTCGCTCGCACTTGAGAAGGTGACTCTCTCCGTCTCACTCAATCACTTTAGCACAAATACTATCTCGCTTACACTTCCTAGAAAGACTCCTTTGTCACTACTTACAATTTACGACTCTTTGGAAAACCTTGGGCCCATTAGAATATTTTTTAACCAGGTAAGAAAAAATTGTTGAACACTGGATTTTTACGAATTTTTTTTTTTGTTCAAGATAGCAACTACAATTTACCACGTGTCATACCATTTTGGAATCCTTACTAAATGCGCCAACTTTTGACACAACTTGCCAAACTCGCGTAGTACAATTTTTTTTCAATGCAGACAGTTAAAACTAGGCCATTTTTAATTTTTAATTTTTTTCTTGGAAATAAGTCCTATTTTTATGCAATCTCGAGGAGCTAGATTTGAAATGTTGATAACAGTTTAGAGAAGCATTATTCAGGGTTACATATCAAAAAAAAAAGTTTCCAAAAGTGAACATTTGTGGAAACAGCAGCAAAAACACTGTCACAGGGTGTGAAATTTTGCGTGTTTTTTTAAAATGCCAATAATTTTGAGAACACGTGACTTAGATTTTTTTAAACATTTTTCTGATGACCAGCATGACTTGCCTTGTCACCCGGTTTCGGGTTGACGTCGAGTTTTGGGACACCCTGTATAACTCAATTTCGCCAAAACTGTCGCTTAGGTAATTTTGCCTTTCCACCGTCGATATGGAAGATACTTTTTATCGCGGGAAAACTTTTCATTCTCACGGAAAACCGACTTCCACGCGAACGGAGTCGCAGGCGGCTACTAGTTTGATATAAAAACTTATACAGCTTTACGCAGGTGAAGATGCAGGGGAAGGCTAGCAATAAATGAAAATCATGTTATGGTGTATGATGTCGAAATTCTCCTAAACAGCTCGACAGATGTATATGAGTAAACAACATTTGCATTGACATTATTTTTATTTGCATTTTTTTTACTAAGAATCTAAAGTATGTTTACAAACTGTAGTACATACAACACCATGAAATCATTGTTTCGTTCCCAGTCAACAAACCATCGGAACCAATTGAAGCAATCATAGTAATTATTTAGCGTCATCCTCTTGCATGCTTGGTGGTTTCTAACTCATTAAAATTGTAATTGGATACAATTACGGCCTAAATTATTTGTCTAGACACGGTCGTGGTGTCTTAGGTTTGTGATGATAGTTATTGATGAATGTTTGTATTAAGTATTAACTTGATTCTGACAATCAAAAGCCGCTCTAGCACCTTATTCTAAGTCCTTTCTTATTGAGGCTAGAAACATTCGTTCAATTTATTTTTCTTGTTTATTTATTAATTATGCCGCTTTTAACTTTATAGGTACCTATGCCAGTTTTATCTACAAGGAAGGAATATGGTACTGGGATTTCCAATTGACTTATACCTATATTTTTATACCTACTTTCCTACCTTTATCTTATAAGCAATATGTGGGTAGTACCTAGGACTTACTTATGTTATGTCTCGAAATTAATGTTTTTGTTTTTAAACATTTTAAGTACTTAAATCTAAACTTTTACATGAAATAATTTCAAGTAAAGTTTTTTGTTGCTGCCGTAGGTACCTACCATGCTTGCTATCATTTTCACAGTAGTCTGAGCGAAAGGTCGTTCGTGAAAAACCACAATAATAGTTTCATTATTGTGGTTTTAATGAAAAGACAAATAGTTTTTAATTCCAAGACGATTTTGTTTTATTCTGAAATTAATTCTTTATTTCTCATATTTATTTACTATTTTTTGTTCAGTGCATGAAAAAAATAGAACAAAAGGTTTTACCTCTAGGTATATTAAAATTAAAATAAAATTAAATATAGTTATTTAAAATTAGTACCTAAATAACATTTTTTTAAATACAAAAAAAAACAATGTCAGACTAACGTGTGTTTAGGATTTACAAGAAAGTATCTTCACTTATATTTGACTCGAAAGCAGTAGAACGTAAAATTTTATCAAATAAAATTGCACTCACCTTTATTTAATTTAACACTTTCGATTGTCTCGTAGGTCAGCACTTACTCAGGTCAAAAACGTAAACCCGATATCCAAAATCAGCAAATTAAAAACAAAACGCACTATTTTAAAACATTTCAGTCAAAGTTTACATAACAAAGTAATAAATAAAAATGTTATTAATTTTTATTATTTTCATGATACTATGGAACAAAAAATAAACCCTACATTAAATTTAAGAACATTTTGTGTTAATATTTAATAGCGCCGCGCATGTTACTATTAAACAGTACAAATAATGTACAATGTTTGTTTAGCACTAAATACGCTGGAAGGTTAGGTGTGGCGTGGTAAGTGGTAACATCGTGCGAACTGTCAATGAGAACAGAGTTACAGCGCAATACCAAAAGCGCTGGAATTGCGTTTCGCAGCGCTACAACTTTACCATTAGATATGTATTAGACTTGGTTATTGTATTTTATTATTAATAACGGTTTAATAAAGGTATAAGCAATAAATATAATAAGTAAGTACCTTAAGTATAAATCTCAATAATTTAGTAGCCGTACAATCAAACGCTGATTACCTTCTGTTAATAAAGCGCTGTTAGCGTTTGCTGTATTGAACCGCCGTGCGCGCGCAAATTAAAATTGTTCAGTTAACTAGTGCCATCTGTCAGCTTATGAAGCAAACAAACCTTCGTCAGTAATTTACAAATGACCAAGCCAAGACGATAGGTGTATGTACATTTTTTAATTCATAATTAATGAAAAAAAAACATAAAAGATTGTTAATTTTTTTAAGTTAAAACCAGAGACAAACTCATTTGAAAAACACAAGCTTTTTGTTAAAAATGAAGACAAATTATGCAAACAAATTCTATGTGAAAAGTATGTAGATCAATTAATCATCGTATAAACTCCGGGAGCAGGTATTAAACAGACTTACTTAATAGAAATGTTAAGAGTTTTCTTGTATAGCAAGTACTCAAAATTTTTAAGATTCTTTATTTCTTGCGAATATCAAATAAACACATTATTTAAAATTTAATGCATAAATTGATTTAAAAAAATCAAAATTATTAACATCCATCAAATACCTAGTCTGGCCATAAATACTGTTACACTTAAAAATAAAATTATATTACATTTGAATTTCGAATCTGTCATTTTTATGCGATTGGAAATCAAAGAACATAACAAAAGTTGTTTATTGGACTTCCGGTTTGCGCGCGGGAAAATTGGAAGTGAAAAATTTTTTCGTGAACTTAAAAATTCATTTAATTCTTTCAATTTTGTTAAATAGTGTACATTTTGTATATATTTTTAATAACTATAGTATAGAAGCTTAATTTTTATTAAAATGACGTCTCGGGCGAAACGCAAGAAAAAGAAGGAGGAGGCAGTAATATCAGGGGAAGACTCGCTGCTTTCGGACTCCGACTCCATGCACAGTGACTGCAATTCAGCTAAGTCCGATCCATATAAAACTTATTTCGTTCCCGATTATACACGTCGGTATCCTGAGGATTCTTCAGCTACAGATTTCGTTGTCTTCTTGGAATCAAACGATGAGTCCAAACCTATTTCAACAAGAGATATGATTTCTTTATCATCAACATTAAAGAAATATATAAAAGGCATAAAATATATGCAAAATCTTAATAAATACAAAGTTACAGTTCATTTTGACCGTGCAAATTTGGCAAATAGTTTTCTTAACAATAAGACTTTGTTATCAGAATATAAACTCAAAGCAACTATTCCTGCAAAAACTACTGAAATTACTGGTGTTATTACTAATGTGCCCATTAAATGGTCCAATCAAAAAATTTTTGGAGTGATTAATAGTAATAAAAAAAATATTTCTGTTCGGAGAATTCAAAGGAAGGTTAAAAATGAACAAAACTTTGAATTACAACCGACTAAAACAGTAATCATAACTTTTGCTGCCATTTATCTTCCTGATCATATTGATTTACAAGGCTGGAGGTTTCCAGTTAAGATGTACATTCCACCTGTAAAACAATGCTTTAAATGCCTACGGTATGGACATTTGGCTAAGTACTGTAAAAATAATGTTAGATGTTCAATATGTGGAGATGCACATTCTTTTAAAGAATGTACAGTACCTAGGGAAAAGGCTACATGCTGTCACTGTAGAGGAAATCACATTAGTATATCTGCTGAGTGTCCTATTAAAAAGAAAAAAATTAATGATATTAAAATTGGTTTATCCTCTTTGTCTTATGCTTCAGTTGCAAATACAGAGAGTTTTCCAGCCTTAGGACAAAAGTTTGACCTGCTCAGTCACTTGAAAAAAGATAATAAATCTTTGAATTTATTGGTTGAGGCTATTGTTAAAATAATTACATTAAATAAAACAAAGGAAACTTCCATCAGTACTAAAAATATTTTACAAATATTAAGTGATATTTATGAAAAGTCATCTGCTAATAATCCATCCTAATGGCTCATTTAAAAATAGTTCAGTGGAATGCTCAAAGCATTAAAAGTAATAAATCTGAATTTACATATTTTCTTTATAGTAATGATGTTGATATCGCTTTAATAAGTGAAACTTGGCTTAGACCACATCATACCTTTAACATAAAGGGATACACAATAGTTAGAAATGACACTGGTAATACACATAATGGAGTTGCAATAATAATTCATAACAAATTACAATTCTTAAAAATTGATACTTATTTTGATGATTCCTTACAAAATGTTGCTGTACAGATAAAAATAGGTGGTAAATATATTTCATTTGTTAGTGTTTATTGTCCTTCTAGGTGTCATTATTCAAAATTAAAATTTTCAAAATTAATTGATAGTCTTCCAACTCCAGTCTTTATTGCTGGAGATTTCAATGCATACCATACTTCTTGGGGTTGTCAAAAAGTGGATAAAAGAGGTGAAGAAGTACTAGATTCTTTTGATGAAAATAACCTTGTTCTGTTAAATTCAGGAGAAGTCACGACTGTAGGAACTTCGTCCTGGAGACCAAATGGCTTAGATCTTTCTTTGGTTAGTCCAGCTTTATCATGGGATTGTGAATGGTCTGTTCATGATGATTCCTTTGGAAGTTATCATTTGCCTACAATTACTAAACTTCTGTTGTCTCAAACTCCAGTTATATCTTCAGAACATTGTGTTCACTCTCAAAATGTCAGTAAGAAATTAAACTTGAATTTAGTTAATTGGGATTTGTATGTAAATATTGTTAATACTTCGTTGAATAGTTTTATGATTAATTCTGAATGTTCACTAGAAAGTTATTTGCAGTTTTGTGATATTTTATTGGCATCAGTTGAAAAATCTATGTCACAACAAAAAACGAAAACAAAGTCTTGTTGTCAATGTCAAAATCTTTGTCATTTATGCTCACGTTCCGTTTCAGGTTTTAGGGCAAAAAGGGCAAGACATTCCGTTTTTTGGTGGAATAGCAAATGTGCAGATGCTGTTAAAAAATGTAAAGATGCTTTTGTTGCTTTCAAAAATGATCCTTCTGTAGAAAAATATTTGCTTTTTAAAAAAAATCAGGCTTCTAAGAAATTGACTATAAACTTTGAAAAACAGAAATCTTGGCAAGATTATTGCAATTCTATAAATCGTCTTACTCCAATTTCTCATGTCTGGAATAAAATACGCAGATTTAACAAAACTTTTGTTTCTAGAAGTGAAAATGATCATTGGGTAAATAGTTTTTTAAAAAAATACACTCCAGACTATGTCTCGAAACCTTTTACTTTTGCAGATAACAAATTTCATAGACAAAATCTTTCGTTGCTTGATCCGTTCACAATTTCTGAACTTACTGCTGCCATAAAATCAAGAAAAGATACAACTTGTGGTTTAGATGGTATTTCCTATAAAATGTTTCGTCTTCTCAGTCATAAAAATCTATGTAAATTCTTGATAATTTTAAATATTTTGTTTGAAAATGACTTAATACCAAATCAATGGAAAACTGATTGTCTGGTCCCTGTACTGAAGCCAGGGAAGGATCTTGATAGTCCAGATTCTTATCGACCTATAGCGTTGTCCTCTTGTGTTGGTAAAATTTTTGAGCAGCTGCTCAAACAACGTCTGGAATATTACATCGAATCAAATTGTATTCTTCCTAGTAATCAGTTTGGTTTTCGGCGTGGACGCTCGGCTAGGGAAAGCATTGCACATTTGTTATTAGATGCAAATAAATCCATAAAGGAACGGAATTATCTTGCTTGTAATTTTTTCGATGTAACAGGAGCCTTTAACAATGTAGGTTTAGAAACGCTTGCTAATATCTTGCTATCACTCAGAATTCCAAAAAAAATGGTTCTTTGGATATATAACTTTCTAAATGAAAGAATGGTCTATGTTAAATTGGGTAACAACTTTTATGGTCCACGTAATTCCTATAAAGGCGTCAATCAAGGCGGCATCTTGAGCCCTCTACTGTATATAATTTATATTCATAAATTGAATGAGATATTAGGTGCAAATGTTTCTAATCTGCAGTTTGCTGATGATCTTGTTGTTTATTGTTCTGGCAAAAAACTTAAAGATGTGCAAACGAATTTAAATAATGCCTGTAAAAGGCTTGAAGTCTATTTTTCTTTCTTAGGTTTAACTGTAAATACAGAAAAGAGTAAATCTCTTGTTTTCTCTAGAGATAAAGATTGTAAATTAGAATGTGTAGGTATATAATGGTAACCTTATTCCTAACTGTACAGAAATAAAATTCTTAGGTGTAGTATTTCAACAAAATTTAAGTTTTAAAAAATATGTGCAAATATTGATAGATAGAGCTGTAAAAGCTACAAATATTTTAAAATGCCTTACTGGTTGTCGTTTTGGTGCAGATCCTAAAATATTATTGATGCTGTTTAAATCATTAGTTAGAAGTCACTTTGAATATGCTTTTTTTTGCTTTGCTTCTGACAATAATTTTATAAATAAAATAGATAAAGTACAAAATAAAAATCTCAGGATAATTCTAGGAGCCATGAGTACTTCTCCGATTAATTCAATGCAAGTTGAAACTAACACTTGTCCCATTAAATTTAGGTTTGATTATTTGAAAAGAAGGTTCATAATTGATTTGATGAAAACTTCTAATAATGCGTTGTACAAAAAGATTTTGATATCTAATTACTCTTATTTATGTAAAAATTTTGATTTCATTAATTATTTGAAAAATGAAAATATTGCTCAGTATGATATTTTACCTTGTTATAGTGGAACATATGAAGGTAAGTTTTTTAAATTTGATGTCATTATAGACACAAATTTAAAAAATAAATATGAAGTATATGAAAAGTTATCATACCTACTATGATAATTACCGTCAAATTTACACAGATGCTTCAAAAACATCTCAGTCTGTGTCGATAGCGGCTTATGATATTATTTTGAAAATTGCACATGGTTATAAGCTGTCCAATATTTGCAGTATTTTTACGGCAGAAGCTGCTGCTATTCTGTTTGCTTTAGATTTGATTAGTTCTGTAGATTCTTCTGGTAAATGGATTATTATTTCTGATAGTATGAGTGTTCTTCAAGCTATTAATAATCCCCGTCTTTCTAGTAAAATTCATCCTTTTATATATGAGATCCGGGAAAAGATTTATAAATTATCATTGAAACATAAAGAAATTGTCATTTTCTGGACACCAGCACACATTGGTGTTAGTGGTAATGAATTAGCTGATACATTAGCTAGTATCATTACAAATACTGATAACAACATTTGCAAATTAAAAAACATAGCAATTCCCATTTCAGAGTTTCTTCCTGAAATAAAAAATCAAATGATTAATAATTGGTTTCAATTTTGGCAAGATTCTCTTAAAGAAAAGGGCAAGTGGTATTCCGTATGTAACCAAAAAATTTCGTCTCCTTGGTTTACCAAGGGCTCTTTCAAAAATAGAAATTTTTATACAACAATTTGTCGTCTTCGTATAGGTCATGCTGCTTTTAATGAACACTTATATCGCATGAATATGATAACTTCCCCTTGTTGTTCATATTGTAATGAGTCAGTACAGTCATTGGATCATATATTTTTTGAATGTCCTCAATTTCATATTGACAGGTTAATTTTCATTGATGAGCTATTAGAAATTTATAAAACATTAGAAAATATCCCGCGTAATACTCAAGAACTTTTAAAAACAACTGAATGCTACTTACCTATGTATAAATTCATAAAATTTACAGTGTGTAATATCTGATGAAAATGTTTATGTATACTCATAACAAATATATATTAGCATTTTATTATTAAAGACATGGACTTGGTCCTTATTATGTTTGTTTATGAGGAAATAAAATATCGTCAATGTTACTTCTTATTGAAAACTAAACAAAACTAAGTCAACAAGAAAGAAGAAAACCAAATTATTGATGACATGGCTGTATGGGCATAGTCTCTTTGCCTTTCCGCATGACGGAAGAATCTAACAAAAAAAAAATTTATGCGATTGTTCATTGTGTTTTCTCATTTTGGCGCCAATACATTGTACAATGATTTGCGATAGTAAAATGCAGTGGGGTGATAAAGAAAACCGAATCGCTGTGATTGCATTACACAAAGTAGGTAAGGAGCAAAATGCAATTTTTAAAACTCTCCATACACTTGGTATTAGTAAAATGTTTGTGTACCGGGCTATTAACAGGCACAATGAAACTTCTTCTGTTTGTGACAGAAAAAGATCTGGCCGTCCACGTAGTGTTCGTACGAAAAAGGTGGTCAAAGCACTAAGGGAAAGAATTCGAAGAAATCCTGTCCGAAAGCAAAAGATTTTATCTTGGGAAATGAAGATAGCACCTAGAACCATGTCGCGTATTTTAAAAGATGACTTAGGACTTGCAGCCTATAAGAGATGCACTGGTCATTTCTTAACTGATAATTTAAAGAAAAAATAGGGTGGTAAAATCGAAACAACTAATGAAGCGGTACGCAAAAAAATTTTTGTTTACGGATGAGATTTTTTTTACAATATAGCAACATTTTAACATACAAAATGACCGTATTTATGCTCAAAGCTCTAAGGAAGCCTCCCAATTAGTCGACAGAGTGCAACGTGGACATTATCCGACTTCAGTGATGGTTTGGTGGGGTGTTAGCTATGAAGGAGTGACTGAGCCATATTTTTGTGAAAAAGGTATCAAAACATCGGCACAAGTGTATCAAGATACCGTTCTTGAGAAGGTAGTTAAGCCCCTTAACATAACCATGTTCAATAACCAAGTATGGTCCTTCCAGCAAGACTCGGCGCCGGGTCATAAAGCTCGGTCCACGCAGTCTTGGTTGGAAGCGAACGTTTCGGACTTCATCAGAGCTGAAGACTGGCCGTCGTCTCGTCCCGATCTTAATTCGCTGGATTATGATTTATGGTCAGTTTTAGAGAGTACAGCTTGCTCTAAACGCCATGATAATTTGGAGTCCCTAAAACAATCAATACGATTGGCAGTGAAGAATTTTCCCATGGAAAGAGTGCGTGCTTCTATTGATAACTGGCCTCAACGTTTAAAGGACTGTATTGCAGCCAATGGAGACCACTTGGAATAAGCTTTTTATATTTTTAATTGTTTTATATTTATGTATTAAACAACCACACTGTAAAAGTAATAAATATAATTTGCAGTTAAAAAATTTTTTTTTTCTTTATTACAATATTTATGGCAAGACTAGGTAGTCTGGTATTTTTGATTAGTTTTTGATTTATGAAACAAAGTCTCCTTATGCATTGACCAAATTTTTTTTTATTAGTTCTTCCAGAAATTTTGGCAAGGACTGCATAAGATATAAGGGAAAAAGGGGATAATTTTTATTGCTTTTGATAAAAAAAATGTTACTTGTATAGTTATTTATCGTGCCATAATTGTAATTACTTTTTTTTCAGTTTCAAAAGACATTAATTCAATAGCAAATTTTTGGTGCTAAAACGAAGCACTGGCGTATAAAGTTGCATGTTATGCAACGGAACTTTAATTTGTTAACTAAAATCCTAAAACCAACGCAATTATCTATCAGCGGTCTTTGCGACCGCACGGAGGTGGTAAAGGACAAAAATAGGTGCTAGGTGGTTAAGGGTTAATGTCAGATATCATGTCATATAAAAACTGGGGCGTAGGCGTTAGGACCTGTAACAAAATTGTTAAAGGGCCCTATAATAAATAAAAAAATTATACATAGATTCACAATTAGTCCTCGCCCGCACTGACCAAACCGAGCATTGGTACTGGTATAATATGTGATAATAAAGTAAGGTAAAAGCAACAATAATGGACATTATAAGGATTATTTTTCTTTTTGCTTATTAATTTGTTGGTTTAACTATACATGTTTCTAGGGTTTTAAATGTTAATAACTAGTGACTTTTTGAATAAGTTTTCGATTTTTAAAATAGACTTAGTTTCATCAAAATAAACTTGATTATATACGAGTAGGTGTGGTACTGGTTTTAAGAGTGGTAGAGTCTAGCTGTAGGCTCTGCCTGCAGCGATTACTGGGCTGACTCGACCGGTGAAATACCACCGTCGCACAGAAAACCGACGTGAAGTAGGGACGACGTTCCTGCGTTTCGTTCGGTGAGTGCGATATCCGGTGCCCAATTTTCTCAAAGGCCAGCAACGCATCCTCAATGTACATGTAATTGTGGGTGTAGGGGAACGGAAGGTATAACGGACCCTGTAGGTAAAACGGACCGGGCTAATAACTTTTAAATTGTTAACACCATCAACGACACCGTTAACGACTTGCATCAACTTGACAGTCATCTCTCACTCAAAATTGGTCAGTGTCCTTGGAGCGATCGTGCAGCGGCACACGTTTTTTATCAAGGTCAATATTTTTTTGCGTATTTTGATGTAAAAACAGCAAATTTTGATCTGCCTTCAGTTTTATTACGTTAATAATATCAGGGATTTTGAGTTTTTGTTGGAGATATGGTTTATTTTACGTAGTTTTAACGATAAATAGGCAAAGTTATCTTCAATCTAAACCTCAAAATATTTTATTGTTTACAAGACTGCCGAAAAGGCAAAATGGAATGGGCAAAACGGACCATGAATAGAAGGCTGGGTTCAGTACCCCGCATGTTATTTATGGGCACAAGTAGTTGTGCCGGTGTCGAAGACGATGATGAAGATGTTAGATTTGTTTGCCGAAAGGTGTGCCGTTGAATAAATATTAAGAGTTTTTTTTTGTTCTTATATCTTATATCCTATTGCCATATCCTATCTTATGCCAAAGATCCATTTTGCCTTCATGCCTGGTTCGTTTTACCGTCACGTGTAGGCAGAATGGACCAAACCGAGGGTATTCGAAATCATCCAATATCTATCTGAATCTGTGATTTTATTCAACTATTCCTTAATGATAAGTTAGATTAATAAATGCTCAATTATATAATAACAAAGAAAAAAGAATAAAGATAATATTTTTTTTGTAACATTGATTTTTCCTTAAGTACGTATTACCTTCGCTTCCCCTATATGGGCGGCGGTGATCACTTACCATCACGTGACCCGCTTGCTCGTTTGCTAGGTTCTCTTATAAAAAAAAGGTAGATATACCCTTTGTCAGTCTCGAACTATGGATATCGGACACTAAAATATAGACAGAATATTCACAATTGGACAGACGCTTCATTTGCTGCTCATTTAAAAACGATAATAAACTATAAGAGACGGTATAAACCGGTTCACCACTCATGAAAGTGTTGAAATATAAGATGAATAAATAATGTTTTAATATTCGGGTAGGTTCGAGTATGCCGAATCCGGCATACTATTTTATGCCACATTTTACGAGTACCAGTGATCCATCTAGTAAGAGCGAGAGCGAAGACCAATAACAAATCTATGGTTAAAGGCTCTATATGTCGGCCAAATCGTTTCGAACGTTATGTTAGCCGATCGATAAAGCTTGGCGGAGGATACGAAATTCATTCGCCAGTTTTGTAATTTACGAGCCATGCACTAGACCGGTGTAGACTAGGCTTTAGAGTAGACTTTTTGGCAAACAGAGCCTGTTCCCATATTAACATGGAGCCCGGTGAATTAACAGAAGCCTATGCCAACATTGGGCAGAGCATACTGAAATAAATAGCATAAACAATATTACGGCCTGCTTTTAGAAGCAAGTCAAATGTTGATTTTATTCAAACTTCGAAATATATTAAAGGCGGTTTAGATCCTATGTTTGCAAGTAGTAAACATATTTACAGTTCAGTATAAAATATATAAAAGGTAGGTTTTATAATAACGATTATTTCACAAAGATATCAATTAGTTAATTAGACCAGAGTTTATTAAGTACTCAATACTCAGCAAAGAAATTAAATAATAAATTGTAAATAAAAACTCTTTATTGTACAGTAAAATAAAAAATACAGGAGTCAGTACAAGAAAGCAAAAGGTGACCGTATTGCTGCTATTTATTATTAATTATTGAAGCTACAACAAATTAAAAATTAACTAGTTATATTTGTATTAAAATAATTAATGTTAATTCAATATTGTGCAAATACGCAAATTTGCTAACGAAAATTTACTATAAATCAATACATATAAAAGAATTCAACGATTTCACTTGACGGCACTTTCATTTACCATTATAATTCAGTTTATTTTTTTAAGAGGTTATTCATTAAAATTACAATTAAATTTCTGTCATGTGAACACATCATATAATTAAAATATTGTTATTTTTTGTATTTTATGAGGTATTTTATAAATATTTCATAGTGACTTAAGAATCTGTGTGTCATAACTTATTGAAATGTGTTTTTTACGATTACAGATAAGTTATGCAGTATGTAACACCTAAACAATGACAATCAAAATGTGTTTTCTCAATATAGTCACTATAACTCTAGAAAATACGAGAATTTCCTAGCAGAAAACAATGGTTGAACTGAAGCTGGGCAAAAAACATCTGGAAAGTAGGCAACCTAACTAGTTGTCAAGTCTCGATGGTATAGACACAGGAAATATGGCTGTATTTTTTAATTATTATACTTAAAGTTGTTTTTTTATTTTAAAGTTTTCTTAATCTTTTTTTTATACATTTCAAACAATTTCATGAAGGTATTGACGCAATTTATTTTTTATTATTAACAATATAAACAAAATGATTAAAGAGTGTTCCTAGAATAAAAAAAATATTATGACCTAAAGTTAACCGAAATCAAATTAGGTTTCTTGATTTTTTGAACTCTTTTTTCGAACGACTCTTCCAGTAGTTTCACTACTAAATAATGTATGAATTTATTAAGATTTATTTTTTCAATTAAAATAAATATAATTACCTAGCTAAGTACGGAAACTAATGGCTAAAACTTCTTATGTTCACTACCAAAGAAGAGAAGATGTGTGCGATAAACGTAACGTAATATATGCAAATCGTTGTTAATGCCACTATTACAAATAGTTATTTCTAAAAGATCGAAGAAAATACCAACCTCCTATTCATTACTCTGCCAATTGCCCTTCAAGTCAGAAAACAATGTTGAATTTGAATTGGATGTTAACAAGGTGTGAATAACGCATTGCATTTAAAAATAATATAATGTTTAAAACCCTTCTAAGTTGTGTGTACATTGAAGTACAGACGCCAACTGCGCCGTCTGCGGCCGCTGCTGGTTTTGGCAGATGCTGTCTACAGCCGGCTCTCTATTTCGCAATCTCTCCTAGTTTTAATCAGTTGATGTCGCGCGGTCATCGCGTGCAGACGTGTCGTTTCGCATGAACAAATCACATTCGATGAATCTGAATTCCGCTATAAAAAAAATACACTTACAAGCAAATAGTTGTGAAGTTTTGTGAGTAGCTCTTACAGTTGAAAACAATTAATAACAATTTAAACGCTTGTCACCAACTAATTAAATCAAAACTCGAACTATATTTTAAAGTGCGACGATATTTTGGTACGCTGGCGTGCGGCCAAGTAAGAATATAGTTAATTCAGACTTGCAACGGTAAACAAATCGGAGTGAATTAAAAATTCTAAAATCTCAATGTTGTTTCGTTTGTGTTAATAAGATTCAAGGTGTCAGTGGCTTGTGATTTGTGAATGATGTGGTTGTTAGTAATATTTGTATTAAAATGAATGCTGATGTTGAGAAGCCGGAACCCTGTTTGACTCCTCAGCAGCAGGTGCCTAGGTCACCACCACCACGCCCCAAGAAGTCTATTGCTTCAAGACTATGGGACCTATTGCAACCTCTTGCAAGACTATGGGGCATCATATCAGCTATAGGTATGGTATATCCAAGTCTAGTATTTAATGTTTAATGTTACCCTACAAAGTCCGTTGGTTATCGTGCATACACACGTAGACTCAGTAAATACCACTTTATTGTCTACATTATCGTTTGGTGTGGAATAAACTTCAATGCATCAGCTAAAACTACATTAGCTTAAGTCGTTGGTAGGTACCACGCATTATCAGAACTTAATAAGGTTGTATAAATACAAACTTCCAATAACATTGCCAAATTTTTATTTTATTTTTCCGAAAGATTTCCTAACAATTTTATTACAAAACAAAGTTAGAACTCGCAAAGAACGTCATGATAATAAAAAAGCATGCGTAATCAAAGAACGTTAAACAAAATTACACATACCTAGATAATTGTAGAGTCGGTAGGCAATTATCACTTTGGTGTTTATTCAATTACGGTATTTCATATCTTACGTAGAAAAAAATTGGTGAAAAACCTAAGAAGTCAGTTTAAAAGAAAAAAAATGAATTTTTAGTTTATTTAATATGGAAAACTTAAAAGAACGTACACTTTCGATAAATTATAGGTAAATAACACTACCCTATTTGTAGTCTACTGTTTAAAAAACGCATGTTTGTGATAAAAAAATATGCACACATATTTTTGTAATATTCTATGCATTAGCACTAAACTAATGACTTTATTTTTGACAAAATTACTTTTATGAATAGCTAGAGAATAAGAAAAAAAGCAAGAGTAGTAAATCTAAACAAAAAATATATACGAAGTACCTATCACTACGTGCGTCAGTAAACATTTCTTACTTGTCTTTATTTATTCAAAGCACACAATCGTAGTAACTATACCTAATTCTTGACATACTTACATAACACTTACTTAAGTCACAATGCACGTAGATAACATGGAAACTCTTATAGCTCACGATAATGTCTTTTCTATTCCAAGCCCAAGTACGTTGATACGAGTACTACGTTCCAATTTTGTCAAGCTTGCAATTTGACAGTTTCATAAATTTTTTTATATTTACTCGCTAACGCCAATTTCTACTTCCACTTGACTTGGGGGGCTGTTCTGTGAAACGTTTAGTTCCAAACTTAAACTAGGCAAAAGTAATCGGTGGCATAATCAAAATGTAGACAAGCGTTAGAATATATATGTTACAGCTAATACCCGAAGTGCGGCTACACCTAGTTTTAGCCGGTTAGAAGTGTTTTTAATATGGAAAACTGTAAAAAAAATTATACCTATGTATATTAAAACTGGCTTCAATCATGAGTAACCTATTGATGTTCTAACCGGCTAAAACTAGGTGTAGCCGCACTTCGGGTATTAGCCGTAACATATACAATTTTGGACCAATTTTAAATATTTCTAGCAAAGCATGCATTAGTAAAACTGTTGTTCAATAAAGAAAACCAATTCATTGCGTTTGGAAATGTTAAACAAACTATGATAATAACATACTGACTTAACTGAATTAAGTAAGCTTGTCAAACGTGTATTTTAAATTAATTATACCGGTGTTGCGTAACAAAATGAATAATCTAACCGTTTTAATTCACTTTTGTCAAGGTCAAGTAAAGATTATGTACATACGGAGTATTGACCTTTTTATGAATCTGAAGTTTATATATTTCTAAAACAACCTCAGTAGGTAAATATAAAATACGTTGAAAAAAAAACCGCCGCCGCTTTAAATAAGTTTTTTACATAAATATAATGTTTTTAATAAAAATATACGTAACATGTTCCATACATGATAATAAATAATTCCTTGTGTGGCCAATCCTAAAAACATTACTCATTATAAATATAGAGCATATTATCTTAATTAACCGTAAATCGAATATTTATCTATCAATGCACTTACAGTGCACCAAACTCTTCTATTCCGGTGTTGTGCCACAGACTGAACTGGCGCCGTCTTGTCTGAGTCTAGGCATAAAGATACTTACAACTTTGAACTACAGTTTCCGTATGCTTATCTCAATTCAGTATGAACATTTATTTGAGCTAAAACTTAAGTGCCAACTTTGTTTACGAACTTGTGGAGGTAAATGTGTAAAGTAAAACATAGGTGTGGTTTTGAAACTTCATTATGAGTAGGACTTTTTTTAAACGCTTTTTAGTTATACGTCGGTAAAGGCATTAGAGTCAGATGTGTCAAAGCCGAAAGAATAAGCACGTTATTGTTGTGATAATAAGTTTTAATTTTTGTTTGTGAGGTAAGAACACAGTAAGAATAAGTGTATATGTCACCATTTTATAAAAAACTTATAGTAATTAGCACACGGGACAATGCGAGTCCACGTTATGACACTTATTTTGGCTCAGTACTCAAACAAAATCTGTAAAATGTAAATAAGTATAAACTAGTCAAGTACTCAAGTGTCTGTTTTTTTATCAACTTATGTATCCTTTTATTTAAATGTTTATTAAATATAAGTATTTCTAAATAATACACGAGATTATTAATATAATTTAACTTCCAATCAAATATACCTACCTATAAGGTGTTTTGTTTGTTCGCAGTTATGAGCGGTGCTGGAGCCGAATTAGTTGTATTGAAATATGACGTTGCACCTATAGTCATGTAAGTGGCGTTTAGTTTCATTATTTTTATAATTGTAAAATAATTATTAGTGACGAATTGTAAACTATTTGAATGAAAAAACACATCGAATAATTATAGCAATCCGCTTCATAGGAAAAATGTCAGCGTACATGTAAATGTACAAACGGACACGAATCGTTTAGGAACGCAGATCATCCCCTAATAGATTCCGCATGTTCGTACATTTACGTTGTAGGTATCAGGGTCACCAAAAGTTGAGGAAGCGGGGGAGAAAGTATGACATTCTGATTGGCTAGTTCAAAAACGTTCTAAGATGTAATGAGACTATTCATATTGAGCACAAAAATAGAATGTTTAGGAACGACTTGTTTGTGGTTTCTATCAATTATGACTTGCTATGTTTCTTTGAAAGGGCGAGACATATAGGTAAATACTTACACTCCGATACTTTCAACAAATGACTTAAACATGTGAATAAAGAACTCGTGATCGTAAACTGTGTACCTACATTTATTACGTCTATAGCCTTGTTGTATGTATACAAGCAACTCTTTATATCATGTTTTCTATAACCTTGCTAACAAATAAGTAAGTAACCTTGATCTAACTAAGATTGATAGTTTTAAAACGAAGTTTTTGATGTCCTGATAAGGTTGTTTACGGATGGATAGACTGATAGATTCCTTATCGAGACGCAATTAAATTTAACTCTCAAAACGTTCTTCATAAAAGTGTGAATTTGAAAAGCATACAAGTCCTACTTTATAATTTATTGATTGACCGCAAAAATCAATGCTCAGAAACTAATATCCACCCAATAGTTAGAAAAAGGGTTTCTAACGTAAAAAACCTTACCAGCCCGAATCTTCAATATTTAGTTGGGGCAAAAACTGAAATATGCCGCCCCCAACCACTTTATTTATTTTTACCTTTATCATCTATGTGCATCTGCATTGAGTGTTCTTTTTTTCAACTTTTAGTAAAAAATGTGATTTTTTTAAGAAATGTAGTAAAAACTCATAGCACTAAGTCAAAAATTTGTAAAAGCTAAATTAAATTAGTTTTTACCCAAAGCCTAGAACACTCCGTTCAAACGTTTAAACTAAATGGCAAGGTCTAAATCTCAAAAAGCACAAACTCGGTAACGATAGTTTTTATTTTGCTATTTAATAGAAAAGTAAAAATCTTTAAAGAAATTAACTATTCACTTGGATGTGATCTTACAGATTAATGTTGGTTTAATTAAATGGAACATTCTATTCACACGGTGTCTGAACTGAGTAGGTAATCTCCAAAATATGAGTTTAATCAAAGAATTACATAAATATGAAACATTTATCGTATAGTTAGACACAAGACTTGAAACAATTCGTAAAATAGAAATAATGCCTCAAAGTTTTCCGTTGAAAAATAAACGAAAGTACAATTTCTTCAAAATGTTTGAACTGAGTGTTCCATTTAAACGGCTTTACAAATCAAACTAAACTTTGTACTTTATAACAAATGAGGAAAAAAGGTTTTTCCATTTTTTTACTAAAATATGAAATATCAACGGTTTCTTTAAATGTTCTAGTTTAGGAGAACTTGTTTCATAAGTCTATACGACAACAGTTTCATATTTATGTTATTCTTTTGTCAAACCCATATTCTGATCACTCAGTTCAGACAACGTATGAATTGAGTGTTCCATTTAAAGCGACATTAATCTGTGAGGGTGTGAGGTCACATCCTAGCAAATTGTTAATTTTAAAAAGATTTTAACTATTTTTTTTCTATCTTTTTTAAAAAGTCCACTTCTTTTACTAAAAGTTGAAAAAAGTACACTCAATGCACATGTATCAGATGTCCACTAACAAATAGGCCTTCCGGAAATAATGCATTAAACTTTTATAAATTATTAGATGTTGTTATTTGTTTGTAAATAATGAATTTGGCCGCCCTCTGAACCTAGATCAGGGGCTGAACCTTACTCGATCGGTTCAAATGATGACAAAAGTAATTCCACAACCCAAAAAATACAATAAATCTATCTTTGCAGAGTAGGAGCAGCCTTCGTTCTTATACTAGAGACAATGTGGGTGGCAGCGTTGTTCATAGACCTACTGTGTCGTAAAGGAGAGTACTCATTATCTCTGCGATGCTGGGACTTCACGCGGTGGTCTTGCGGCCGTGCGCGCGCGCCGTTCTATGGCTGTGTGGCCACCGCGCTGCTGTTCGCCAACATGACGCTGCTTACCACTATAGCGGGTAAGACTTCAAGAAGTTCGAGTTAAAAAATTAATTGAATTTTGGTCGGTGAGTTAAAGTATGTGGTTGGAAAACAAACTCAAAATAATGATCTTCGCAACTTGCAAGTAGGTAAGAAATAATCTTCTAATATTATAAACGTGAAAGTTTATAAGTATGGATAGATGTTTGTAACTCTTTCACGTAAAAACTACTGGACGGATTTGGATGAAACTTTACAGCAATATAGTTTATACATCAGAATAAAACATGGAGTACTTTTTATCGCCGGAAAACTTCTCACTCCCACGGGAAACCGACTTCCACGCGAACGGAGTCGCGGGCGGCCACTAGTAGACCTATAAAGGAAGTCAGATTAATAGAGAAACCACTTTTTCAGAAATCAGGCTTGTTAGTACAGAATGAAATGAATAGCTTGCCTCACCTAGTGTTATCGTTTCTAATGATTAAAAAAATGAGCGATAAGAGCTATGACTGCGATACTATTCTTACGTCTATAACTCATACTTTCACTAGAGACGTAACTATCCAATTGCATTTATGTCTTGCATCAATCATCATTTATCAGAACAGTTAGTATGATAAATTATATGTGCTTTTAATCGATTGTTAGAAATGATAAAACCTAGTTCGAGGCAATTGTGTAGGTACGTAAAAATACTTACTAAAATCTTAATTTCACAGAGAACTAGCGAGCGTTAAAATATTTTCTGTTGTAGGATTAATTCCACTTTATAAAAATAATCAAGAAATTTGCTTCCCGATTGAATCCACACCTGCTTATCAATAACTAAACAGCTCAACGATCATTCTGCATGATCGCCTATAATATCTCGCAATCTCCATCAATTCCCAAGTCCATGTTTGCCTTTTGAATATAAACCCTATATAAATAAATAACCACCAGGTGGAATGGTACTAGTGCTGGCAGCGTTACGAGCAGCGGTACCATTTTCTCCGTACGCGACTCACGGGGTCCACTCCCCGCGCGCCGGCAGCTCACTCCTGAGCCAGCACGATGCACCGCTACCCAACGTGTTTTATAACGCAGCTCAAATGTCAGACGACAGGTAAATAACTATGATAGGTACTAATATCTAGAACAACTAAATCCTTGTAATTTAGAAAAGAACTTCGGTTTTGGCGCTTCGCCGACCGCTGCCGCGGTACGCTCGCTTCGCTCGCTCGGCTTGCGCACTATATGGTCACCATTCAACCTCACACTCCTCCTCGCTTCGCTCGTCGTCGTACCTATTATTTGATATATGAACAAACAGTGCATAACCAAAATTGTAAATTATAATTTTAATAATTTGGTCGACCTAAAACATGCCAAATAAAATTAGGTTTTTCCTATAGTATATATGTTACGGCTAATACCCGAAGTGCGGCTACACCTAGTTTTAACCGGTTAGAACATCAATAGGTTAGGTTAGTTAGGTTACTTTTTTGATACCACCCAGAAAAAGGAGTCCCGCGTAGCGGGACTCCGTCGACTCATGATTCAAGCCAGTTTTTATATACATAGGTATAATTTTTTTTTTACAGTTTTCCATATAAAAAACACTTCTAACCGGCTAAAACTAGGTGTAGCCGCACTTCGGGTATTAGCCGTAACATATACAAACCAAATCAAGATAAAGCATTTTAGGACTAATGATAAGGATGTTATGCCAATTGAAATTAGGGATTTTTACATTATGCTTAAGAATAATATGCCTATAGACTGTTTTGCCGTTAAAAAGTTATGCAAAGGATAAATTGTGCGACGTGAGTGTTATGCTTTTTGATGATTGTGACAATTTATGTATGACGAACGATTTTAGGACAATCGACGTTATGCGAAAGGAGCGGCTCCCATTGCAAAAGTTAAGCTGAAACACGTTTGTATGGGAACCAAATAAAAAGATTATGAAAATCTGGCAAAAGTTTATGAGGAATATGATTGTATGGGAACTAAATATAAATATTATGAAAATTTGGTATTAGTTTATTTGGAAAATGGTACGAAGGGAAACAAAAAGAAGTATTCTAAAAATCTGGTATAACTATATCTGGATTATGAGAATATGGGAATCAAAAAAATATTTTTTGAAAACTTGGTTTTAGTTTACCTGGAAATTGATTCATCTGGGAAATAAAAAAAGGAATTGAAAAAAATGTCATTCACAAAATCTGTCTTTTAAAAGTTCTACCAATCGTTTTCTGGGTTTTAAGATTCGGGTAAACGAAATTCGAGTTTTTAACAGGTTACCCTATGAGACTGCTGTAAACTAACACAGGTCGGCTGAGAGAAATTTAGTTTTAAAAGATGCGGATCTAACTTACTTCCTTTAAACCATAAGTTAATTAATACATTGGCATTCACATAAAATTCCACCGACAGGTATGATAAGCGCGGTCATTTGCTTTCTTGGCTAGAAAACGTCGTTGCTTATTTATAGTATGAGTACTTACATAGATACCTACCTGACAAACCAGTAATTAACATCTAGAATTTAATAGTTGATAAGCAGTTAAGGTATTTCCAATGTTATTGACCAAAAATATTTGAACTGCGTCATTAATAGCATATTCTTATTCTATATACTTCTATTCAAATAAACTTATTAAATATTTTCTGCAGTTTACAAGCAGTGAAATCACCGCATACCGTTTCTTTGTCCATAATATTTTGATCGAACGCCATAGATTATCAAATTAAACAGCTATTTAAATAGAGTTAGGAAAAAAAATATACTATTAAAATTTTGGTATTTAATAAGTTTTGTTGTTTGCAGATGTGAAGAGATGACAGTAATGACCTCAAGGCCTCCAGCCAATGAACAAGGGACAGATCCTGATCGTCCTGTAACACCAAAACCACCTTTATTAGTGCTGTGATCTCGACTGAAGACTTTTGATACACTTTTTTAGGTAGTTTTGAAAACTTTAACTTGACATAACACAGCTTTGCGACAAAACAAAACTATAGTAAGATACGTAAAGGTGCGGACTCTAAGTTCCTACTTTCCATAAAACTTTACTAATAATATTGATATCACACCATTTGGCACTTAATTACATTTACATTACTTTATTTAGTTAACTCAAGGAGCGCACACGTCAGAAGGTGTGTTCAAAATATTAGTATTCCTGTAATTTTTCGTGCATAACTAATTGCTGAACTATCAGTGTCGTCTCAAATTGATGATAAATAATACAAAATTGACGTTTTTATTCCTTTTATTGATAACTATTTAATAACTACTGGTCAACAATACATTTTCTTTGCAGTACCTACTCATCAAAACTACTTACGCTCAGTCGAACGTTAATAAAACGAGGTTAAAAGTCAAACGAGGCATTAAAAGTTAAGTGATTATTTATTGTTACTTTAGAATGTTTTATACGTACGCAAACTGTGATAGATTAGATACATACATAGGTAAGCTCAGTTATTTAGGAAGGTACCAACAAATTCTACGAATTGTAAATTAATTTTTTTTGTACGTATACGTTCCGCTCTAAATCAATTTTTTTCTCAAGCATGGTTCTTTAAGCATACAGTAATCAATAACTGGTTTTTAAAAAGTATGTGAAATTGATCGATGAAATATTGTACTGTAGGTAAAGAATATATCGGATCCGCTTACTATAAAGATCTTATTTTCGTTATTTTCATTTAAGAAATATTACCTGTGCGTAACACAGAAATGTTGGCTTAACTCTAGATATTATTCATCTTTAGCAGGTTTATTTTAGCTGAAAAGTCATTAAAATATTAATAATGCAGTATAATGTTATTGCGTTTGGCAACCTTAGAATATTAAATTGTAATTTATTCATATAATAATGTTTTGTTTGTAGGTTTATAGTTTTTCTACGGTGTATTGTACAACGAATAAATGTGTTAATTATTAAACCTGTTTTTGACTTAACACCGCATAGTATGAGTACGCCGCTTTCATAATCTGTAATAAAAAAACAATTATTAAAAAAAAACACTCCTTACTATTAGTGTTATTGTGAATTTTGTTTAATATTATGTTATTTTCTTTTCTTCATATGCATACATGATTACAACGTAAGTTTTCTGTTTGAAAGGTTTAAAAATTGGAGTATCCGATTTCAATTGAGAAATGAATTTTATATTCAAGTTATTTCAACTCAACGATATCAAAAACTTATAAATAATGTAACGAAAACCGAGATGTAAAGAAAATAACACATTAGTAACTATAACCTTTTTAAGCCCTGACTGAACTGCTTTAAAAATTTCATAAAAAGGTTTTGAGGTAATTATTGGATAGTTATTTACAACAGAGAGATTAAATTTTTCATACTATAGACCGTTTTTTTCTTACCGCCACAAAGCAGTCGTTGTTCATGGTGGAGAACCCGGCGGCGGTGAGTTGCAGCGGTTTCTGCGCGCGCATCATGACCAGCACCAACATGCGCCGGAGTCGCGGCGGCAGGCGCTCCCAGCGACTGCGCATCACGGCGTCCGATACCTTGCCTGCCTTAAAACGCTTCAATAAATAGCAGATAGCCGTTGATATGTTAATGACAGTAACAGGTCTAATAGATCACACGTTACAAAAAGGAAATAAGCAGTTTTCAAAACCAGAGTAGGAATATTAAGAACGGCAATCATAAAGTGGCGATGTCAGGAGGCGGCTCTACAATCACTAACTATAGAACCAGCTAGCATTTAAGTATTTAATGACCAGAAGGTTCATCAACAGCCGTGGCCAATTTTAAGTTACAACCAGAAAATATTCCGTATCTATTTTCATAATACCTGTATGGTTAGTTCATTCCCAGTGAAGCACTGTATAGCAAGCTGGATGATCATAGCTGCGAAGAATGCCAGTGACGTCAGCAACCGCAATGACTTAAAGCTTGACGCGTCTTGCTGTTAGAAAGTCATCATTATATGTATTTTTATGTCTATTACTTTTTCTGTTTAAATTTCTCTCAACACAAACAAGCACTTATAGTCCGTTCGCGTTAAGAAAATAGTGATAACTACAGGATAACAAAAGAAAAATAATAATTTTATAATCAGTATTTTCGGACAAACCGCATGCACTTGCTGTTTCTATGACTATGCTCTCCACAGTTGCATTTAAATCACACAATTTAAAGTACTTTCAAACATTGTAAATTATGCGTCTCTCTCCACTATGAATTATTAATCCACTTTTATTCTTTGGAATTGGTGAAGTATTCATTTTCAAAATTTATTGTTGGACGAGTCACGCAAAATACACAACCGTTTTGTTCGAAAGTCAGACTTCAACTGGTCACTGTGAACTCGACTTTTTAATTTCTAGCATTTTAATTGGCTGGGGGGCGTGGCCAGGCCGGCTGACAACGATCACTCACTATTTTCTTAACGCGAATGGACTATAGTTTACTTGATAGTGGGTAGATGGAGGGTACCTATTTCTATAGACTACAAAAGTTTTAAGTTATTTATTGTTTTAGACTTTAAAGTCTTTCGCATTCAATCAGAATTTTGGCATTCAAATCAGAACACAAAGAAACCGATTTGCTATTAGGAAAAATGGAAGTACCTAGTTACCGTCGCTGTTTTTGCAATGCCTACCATTAGTAAAATTTTGACTTTGCAATAGACCCCACTAGTACAGTAACATATATTATTTCGTCTCTCACACTTTCAGGCCATATTTTCTCTATCGTATATTTAAAAGTTTTCCTAAAGAACTCACCGAGATCTGCACCATTACAACACATATGACTGTCATGCTGGATATCATTTGAGTCAAGAAACCAAATGTATAAATATTGGCAAACTTCGTGACGCATCTGCAATAATTTTACTTGCTCTAAGAAAATATCAAGATAGGTGCATCAGAGTTTAATTTGTTACAATCACTCACAAGTAAAATTTGTATGTGTATCTGTCTGTATCTGCCGCGTTCACATCAAAACGGCTGACCCGATTTGTCTGAACTTTGGAACAGAGATACATCGAGAACCAGTGTAGAAAACAGGATTTTTTTACCGTGGGATTAAGTCTCATACATAGGAAAATCACTTTTTTGTACCCTACACCATATAATGGGTCCACTTCAACGTAGTCATGGGTACCTACTAGGTAATTTCATATGTCTCGTTAATCTATCCAACCTTATAATCAGGCTTCAATCTTTCAATCAATGTGCCTAATGACTTAGTTCATGGAAATATTGCAACAAAATTTGTTGTTTGCTTCATCAGGCGCTTAGGATATTTTTAAATATCACATTTAAAAACAGTATTTATATTTTTTTATTAAATAATATTTAATACAAGCTGCACTAGAGGTAAATGACTTGGAATTACAATTAGGGTTTAATTACTCTTTAGGGTTCCGTATCCAAAGTAATAAAAACAAAATAAAATTTTAATGGGGGCTCCCATACAACAAACCTTATTGTTTGCCATTTTTACAGATAACTAGTGGGTACCAGCAACTTCGTCTCCGAAAAAAGTGATTTACCCGTGGGAATGAGACTTATTCTCGCGGTAAAAAGTAGCATCTTTTCATTCCAGGCTGTTGAAAAATGTCTAGTCCAAATTGCAACAAAATCTATTTCGATATGAAAGCGGAACATATAGACAGACAGACATTTTCACAACGTTAATAGGCAATTAAAAAAAGTAAGGATGGTACCGAAGCCCTCATACGTAATTCCAACATGCACTTAGGCGGTTTATAAAAATAAATTTAAGAATAAAGACCGTTTCAGATGTCTACATACCCTATTAAAACTTGATGCTGATGGATGCAATTTTTTAATGATAGCTCCAAAGCTTCCTGTACCTGCTCTTCGGAATAAAACCGTCGCACCAATTTCTCATTTTTGTCACTTTCATCATCTTCTTCTGTTTCATCTAAATCTGGTATATTTTCTATAAGACTGTTCATAGCTCTGTCATAAGCAGTTTCGAATGCCTGTTGTAAAATGATGAATTGATTACTCATGTGGAATATCATGGATCCGATAAAAGTGTCGATAGTCAAGAGGATATGTCCCGTCCACAAAAGACCAACATTCTCAAGAGCAAATGTAAATATAAATGTTTTTTCAGATTGATAGTTCCATGGGATATAGATGGGTTGGGGTAGAGTTCTGGACAGAATCAAAGAGGTATCGTTAATTTGAGCAACTTCTGTCTTCCATTTGATATCCTGTATGATGCCGTAGACATTTCCATTAGCAATTGTCATCCAGCCGAAGAAAACAAACAGGCTCGAGATGACTTTTGTTATTTTAACCGTTCTGCTATTTCGCTTGTTATCTTGATAGAACTCGTACAGATCTATCTCTAAGGTTCTGACAACATCCTGTATATCCTGGTTTTTGTAGTAAAATAAAAAAATCTTGATGAGTGTTAAGTCATGTGTAATAACGAAAGATAAACTGATCATGAAACGGTCACGATCTTTATCTCCGATGAAGGGATCAATCGTTTCTAGGCATATGAATGCTGCAACTAACGCGATTTCTGAAAAGATAGCCCAGAAGATGTAGACTCCAGGGAAATTGTTGGTGTTATTTTGGTCAGGATGATGCCACCAGCCGAGGCCAAGAAAGCGGAAGAGTAGGTAATGCAATGCGAAGTATCGCCGCGGTCGGTCCACGTTGCAAGTCATTACGACTAACACTTCTGGTAATTACTGACTTACCTATTGCTATCAGCTTTATATGGTGAATATAGAATACAGTCAGCAAAAGTAGTATCGCATAGTTGCCTTTTTTTTAATTGTATAAATCCATGAAGTTGCATCAAGTGTGCAAAGTACTCTACTTGCATGATAAACCAACTATTAAATATCGAAATCTAGCAATCGTTTATTGAAATAGGTAAATAATACCGTTCGAAAATATCTGGTCCGATTTTAAGGTTCGAAAAAAATATTAAGGATCACTTTTAGCACTAATTTACGTTTAGCAACACAAATAATATTGTTGTTGTATCTACACTTGATGCTATATATAGGTCATACTAAATGTTTACCATGTTGTGTACAAATTGAACAATCAAACCACTAATTAGCAGCAGTTAAAGCAGTTACCATAATTAATAATATCTGACTTCCATTACGTTTGGTAGAACCGTTAATTATAAATCAACTTTTACTATGAGTTTTAACTTATTTAATAACTATATTTTGCGACATATTTAAAACATTCAGCTGCTTTAGGTATATTATTAAGTGCTTAAGTGCCTATTCGCTTTCCTAGTTTGAAAACTTTTAAAACAGTTTATTTACTCTTACAAACTTCGAACAGTTATAATGATTGAATTTGTTCGAATAATTTGCTGACGTTCCTATGTAAGTTAACAATCTAACAGACCACAAACTGTGTTGAGTAGTATATTTGCTATTTGTATTTAATGTAGGTAATTATAGGCAATTATTTTTCACGGTGTGATAGTTGTCATTCGGTTAGAGTTGATAATTATTGGGTATTTTATTTTACCTCAACTGGTTAATTTCCTGTTTTCCACTTGGGGTCATTTTAACCTTAGACTTTTAGTAGGAAAAGAAATAATCTTCAGACAGATTGAAGTTATTTGTTTCGTGGTTATATGTAAAATTTTCTTTAAAACGATAATAAGTCTGAATGACACTACTTATTGGATTTGAAAAAAGTTTTATAGGCAGATATGGTAGGTATGTCAAACAAAAACAAATCATATCAGCCCAATTGTATTACTAACTTGTAATTAACATCTTAACACCAAACTATGTCGTTAACCGACACTTTTTTTATAAAAAAAAACCTTCTGGAGCAACATTTTATCGTAAAATATATTTAGGTATATAGCTTCGGATAGTAAACAGATAAAGGTCGTCGATGATAGATTTATTAATCTATGAGTAATGACATCACAACCTTCCTTTGTTTAAAAGTTAACTTAACCATCTGTGAACCTATTTTCACAGACCTGCAGTGCAAGTAAATATACCTAGATTCGCTGATATCACGAACCCTATTCATGGTTATTATTAAAATAAATGTCAAATTATATTAAATGACATTTTTTTTATCACAATCACATCACAATGAACCACTAAGAACACCTTTATTCAATTAACACAAATCAATTAACAAAAAGGAGATAGGAAGAAAATCTATGTAAGTAGGTATACATATAACATTTATGTGAGAAAATAAACCAAAAGTACATGAACAGGCAGTTTATTCATACCGATACCTTCAATTCAAACCTAATTTAGACAAAGTAGATATACAAAACTAAAAGAAAGTCGAAATTATTAAAAAAAAAGTTTACATAAAGTACTTTTACTTCACCTGCTTTTGACTCAACACTGCGTAATAAGAATATGCCGCTTTCATTATCTGTAACAAAACATATCTTTTTTTAACACTGTAGGTATCTAACCTACATTTTATATTATAATAGAAGATATTGATTGGCACTTCACGTATTAATTAGGCCAGATAACAAAAAAGTACTTATATAAAGCTTACAACGGTCACAACCGTAATAAGGTACTTACAGCTAGAAAGCAGTCGTTGTTCATGGTGGAGAACCCGGCGGCGGTGAGTTGCAGCGGTTTCTGCGCGCGCATCATGACCAGCACCAACATGCGCCGGAGTCGCGGCGGCAGGCGCTCCCAGCGACTGCGCATCACGGCGTCCGATACCTTGCCTGCCTTAACGATTGCAAGCAGTATTAACATTTAGCAGGAATTACCTACTGTCAGTTGTTTTAAGATTCTGTTCAGCGATTTATGCGACGTGTATACCTAGGGATCATAATTATTTTCTACTAGTGGCCGCCCTTCGTCTGCGTGGAAGTCGGTTTCCCGTGGGAATAAGAAGTTTTCCCGCGGTAAAAAGTACCCTATGTGTTATTCTGATGTTTTTTTTTTTTTTTTTTTTTTTTTTTTTAATATAGGTAGCAAACGAGCATGCGGGTCACCTGATGGTAAGTGATCACCGCCGCCCATGACTACCCTCAACACTGTAGGTGTTGGGGGTGTGTTGCTGACCTTTAAGAAAATATATAAATAAATAAATAAAATTGGGCACCGGATACCGCACTCACCGAACGAAACGCAGGAACATCGTTCCTACTTCACGTCGGTTTCCTGTGCGACGGTGGTATTTCACCGGTCGAGTCAGCCCAGCAATCGCTGCAGACAGAGCCTACAGCTAGACTCTACCACTCAAAAAAACTCAGATGTATAACCTATATTACTGCAAAGTTTCATCCAAATCCGTCCCATAGTTTTTACGTGAAAGAGTATCTAACAAACATACATCCTCACATCCTTACATACTCACAAACTTCCACATTTATAATATTAGTAGGATTGTGCATGTACTACCTGCATAGTAAGCTCGTTCCCAGTGAAACACTGAATGGCAAGCTGGATGATCATAGCGACGAAGAATGCCAATGACGTCACCAGCCGGACTGACTTGAAACTTGAAGCGTCTTGCTGTAAACATAGATTGATTTTCGGAAACTTATATGTAGATACCTAAACGATGTCTCCGTTTGTTTAGCTTTGGAAAGACACAAATGGATTTTAATTTTTTACTCACTAATATGAAAAACACATCTCAAATATTTAAAGTTACGCTATGGCTTGAGCCAATCTCTGTTTTCGATACAATGAAAAATTCTATTGCCTTCCTTCCTTTCTTGTAGTTTCTGTACAAAGCTGTGCTGAGTGTTAGAACTTTCATGTGACGAACTCTACATTGGCAACCCTTTATTATATTTTAGACTCCTAAGCAAACTACAAGTTTATTCTACACTTTAGTACTTAGCTCGCAGTATTACGGGCATGTTTCTGGCATGTTTCCACGTAAAGATTTATCGGGATACCGCCGGCACAGGCACATAGAACTGTTCGTAAATCAATTTTCATTTTACGAAGCGGAACTGTCCTTTCGTGCTTTGTGCCGAAGTTGGAAATATGTATTTTTGAATTGTTTGGATTTATTCTGCTTAGTGCAAACCTTTTTAAAAACTGGTCTTAATTACATTTTTTAAACAGTAGATTGCATTAAGCAGGCAAATATTATTTTAAAAAATTACCTTATTGATAAACTATCCAACCAAAATGAAAAAATCCCAAAAATGGTATAAAAATTTACCTATCTTCCTCCTTTAAAACTTCCTATTGTAGCAGTATAACTTACCGATACTTGCACCATAACCACACAGATAGCTGCCATGCTTGATAGCAACTGCGTCATGAAACCGTATGAGTAGGTACGAGCAAACTTCGTGACGCATCTGAAAATTGCCCTTTGTAATGTAACACAAGTTTAAATATCTACGTATATCTTTTCAATAGAGTTAAAATTAAGCTGTTGTTTATTAGAATAATTAGCGGTAGGTTCCCTAACCTACATATCTAAAAAAGATTGAGTTGTATGTGCTCGCTTTATTCTTCTTAGATAAAAAGACACCTTGATATAGGCATCGCGAGGAACCACTCAAAATATGAAATTCTAAAGATGATGTTGATACAAAGGGAAAAAATCCTGCCGTGGTACAATATTGGGGCGGTAATCCTGAGTTATTGCGACTGTCGCATAGGTAGGTAGATACCATACAAATAAACGAGTCCCCCTTTTTCATACTGACTTTTTTACGCAGACTCATCACTCTCTTTATTTGAACAGAGTTTAGACACCCATGAACATGTTTGCAGTTTTATATTTGTTGAGTTGCAAAATTTAATGAATGTGCTTGTTGTAAAAACCTTTATAAAAGGACCTACTTTAATTTGTTGACGCAAAGGGCAATTTCAAATACCTTTCAACAAATAACCCATAATACCGGGCGTGTAATTATTGAAAAAATTGTTGTTAAACAGAAATTATTATTAGATATTTAGTACCAACCTACTTTAAAATCAATCAGCACTGAAAGTAAGGGACTCGACATATACCCGTTAGTGCATACAAATCTATATAGAATCAGCATTACTTACTATTGACGATAATTTTACATAGATAGGCAGTTAATGTTTTACTGTGGGGACAAAGGGACAGAGCTTTGGGCAAGAGCTTCTACTTACTCTATTAATACTTGATGCTGGCGTAGACAATTTTTAAATGTTGTCTCCAAAGCCACTTCGATTTGCTCCTCTGAATAAAACTTTCTTACCATTATTTCATTACTATCATAGTAGTTATCGAATTTTTTTATGTTATCAAGTTCTTTTATCTCATCCGACAACGGCATTTTACCTATAAGCTGGCCCATAGTTCGGTCATAGGCAGTTTCAAAGGCCTCTTGCAAAATAACGAATTGGTTGCTCATATGCAGAATGACTGATCCTATGAACGTGTCGATAGTCATTACAATATGTCCTGTCCATAACAGGCCGATAGTTTCTAAAGCAAATGTAAATATGAAGGACTTATTTGCCTGGTAAAGCCAAGGGATATAGATAGGCTGCGGTAATGTTCGAGGTGGGATCATGGAAGTGTCATTTATATGAGCAACTTCAGCTTTCCACCTGATGTCCTGTATGATTCCGTTTACATTTCCATTACCTATGGTCATCCAGCCGAAAAAGAGAAACATGCCAGTCAGGATCCTTGTTGTTTTAATAGTCTTTCTATTCCGCTCGATGTTCTGATAGAAATCATACATGCGTATCTCTAACGTCTTCACGATATCCTGTATATCCTGATTTTTGAAGAAGAAAATGCACAGCTTTATTAATGTTAAGTCGTGTGTGATAACAAAGGAAAGGCTAAACATGAAGCGATCTAGGTCTTTTTCTCCAATGAAAGGGTCTATAGTTTCGAGGCCTACGAATCCTGCGACCCAGACGACTTCTGTAACGATGGAATAGTAGATGTAGTATCCAGGAAAGTTATTGGTGTCATTTTGGTCGGGATGATGCCACCAGCCGAGGCCCAGGTAGCGCAGGAGTAGGAAATGCAAGGCGAAGTAGCGCCGCGGTCGATCTGTTACGTCAGCCATCACGAGTTTAACTATGGGTCATTAATGTGATAGCGATCACCCTTATATTTCAATTCATGGACAGGTACAGTTAGCAAAAACACGGTTTGGGTTGATTTTAATAGCGATGCCATTCGAGATTTGTCAAATTTATTGAATCACTAGATGCAGGTAAACATGAGACCATGGAACATGAAACAGTGCCGAAATATCAGAAAAAACAATAGACAATGATCATGGTAAATATCCCGCGAAAAGTGTTATAAACAAGTAATCGGTTTTTAATATCGAAGTTTGTCATGCAAGTTGTTTAAATCTTAAAGGTTTAATAAGTACAATTTGATTGCTTATGATGTGTTAGTACAAAATTAAATAATCAAGAAACTTAGATATACTATCGTACCTACCTAAATCAAAAATTCGAGGTTTCAATTGAATATTCAGTAAAACGTTGGGTGGCGACATAATATCAAAAATCGTTCTATTTGCTGTAATATAATTATAGGTTATTGTATAAGGTGTGGAAGTTGTCGTTTGATCACGAGTTCATAATTATAGGTTGAGTAATACTTACTTGAAATTTTAGGGTTCAATAGTGTAGCTTTTAGGCACTAACCTTTTTAATTTATTTAGGTTATTTTGATATTAAAAGATTTTTATTAAGGACCTGTGTAAGTAAAATATCATTCCAAGCATTATGCCTAGTTCTTGACAATGGTCATTAAATAATAAATAGCAGCCATTTATTTTTGCCTTTTAGGGTTCCGTACCCAAAGGGTAAAACGGGACCATATTACTAAGCCTCCGCTGTCTGTTCCGTCTCCAGGCTGTATCTCATAAACCGTGAAAGCTAGAAAGCTGAAATTTTCACAAATGATGTATTTCCGTTGCCGCTTTAACAACAAATACTAAAAATTAAAAACAATATTTACTAAGGGGGGTCGCCCCCATACAATAAACGTGCTTTTTTCGTATTTTTTTGCTCAATATTAAAAACTGTAACAAGTAGACGCTTCAAATTTTCAAAGAATATTTACTTGTATATTAACTTTCAAAATAAACAATTAAATAACAATAAAGTAAATATTAAAGAGGGGCTCCCATACTACAAACGTCATTTTTAAGCAATTTTTACTCGATCTTAATAAACAGATAGAAAATGCGTGAACCCTTTATGCGTGAGTCCGACTCGCACTTGGCCGGTTTTTTTTGTCAATGTTTTATGGTCTAGTCTGATCCTCTTTCGGGATTACACTTCATGCAAGGACAAATTCTAGTTAACAAACCTAATCTTAATTTACGGTAATAGGTATATAAAAACAATTTATTTTTCTCACTTTTATTATAAAAAACAGATCACAACTTAATTGGTAAAATAAAATGGAATTGATTATCTATTATACTAAACATGAAATATATTACGAAAATACAAATAAATTAACTATTTTGTGATTTTAGAATAATTTAATGAACATTTAATATGTAATAATTTATAAAATATCAAATGGATTTACGCCGAATTTAGAAAAAAAAAGTGATGACTATTCTAAGGTGTACAACAATTTATATAAAATTTGTGAAAATACAACATTAGTGCTTCATAAATTTTCATTAAATAAATAGTCCAACGTGTCCTCGTTTAAAGACTTAATTCAGATGTCCGGACCGAACACCCAATAGTCTGCTTTGGTTTAAATTTTCACAACAGTGGTCTCAAATATACGTATAAAGCAACATTACAACTTAGGCCTTAAGGCAGTGATTTATTAATTCTGTACTTATTACGTAAAATTTTACAAAAGACAAATTAATACAACCATGTTGTTTTACGCAATGCAAAAAAATACAAACCACTTTGGTAACTACGCATTTTGAAATAAAAACTGTAAATAATACTTAACAGAGGTAAAAAAAATTAATAAAATTAGGCCTTCGCAGGAAGACGATATTTTGAGCTCTTTGACACAACAGTTTGGCAAACAAGCAGGGTACATCACTATTGACAATCTGTCACTGTCATTTTACATTACAAAGTAGAAGACAGCCAATGCGGCAAGACTTTTAAAATAATCTCAGATCAGCGTGTTACTAATAAATTAGTTTCATATTTTGTATACATATAGAGTAACTATCTATACTAATTCTACATAAGGCATATATTACCTGTCAATAATTATTATGAATTATTATTACCGACATACATTTTATGCTTAAATATGTTTAGATATTTTTTTACTTTTTCAATATACGTTTTTGTAACTTAAAGTTGATTTGATCCAAATGGAAGCTAAATACGATTTTTATTTATATTAAATAAAATAAAAATATGGCCAAAATATTTAAATACTGATTTTGGGTAACACCTTTATTTAGATATTGTACTTAAATATTTAACGTGATTTGTTCATAACTATGGATAATATATTTTTTCATTTTATTATATTAAGGTATATGATATTCAGTATACTTGTACTAACATAAAATGATATTGTATTTACGTTTTATGATATTCGAGATATATTAAATATTATATCTACTTATTGAAAGTGAACACGAAGTTACTTATTTTTATTAGTAGAACGGGTTTAACAATAAATTTTATACGTTTCTAGATAAAATACATTTAATTGTGTAAAATGGTGCAAGTAAGAAAAGCTTACTACACGGTGTAGATGCAGTCTATCAATTTTAGGCCGCGATAAATAAATTAATAATGTCAAAAAGTTTTTAAGATGTGTGTTGCTTCTAAGAAGAGACTAAAAGCCTTAAATAATACAAAAGTCGGCAATCAACTACCTTGATGCCTATCTAAAAGTATTGGAAAAAAAATATTACTATTTTTGTCAATTTATGTTCCTTATCACTACCTGCATTGTCATTTAAATGTTTCTGAAAGTTTATTTGTTACAAATCATTTATTCAAAACTTACCGCTATTGCTATCGACGCCCATTCGTAAAACGATTACGAAAGCATCGTTTTTAATTGATTTAAATTGTCGATTGGCAAAACGACAATGGACAAACGATACTGATTTAGTTAACAAGGACATATCTATTCGGAAATAGATGACTCTGACACCAATAATAATTTTTCCATGTGGAAATCTCAATTCACTAAGGATAACAATCTTTGCTCAAATATAAAGTAGTTTTATGATCGCTGTAGCCACTGTTTCGGGTAGTTCGGTATTTGATAGCTGTAGCAACTGTGGTGCGAGCATGGAACTTTTGTCGATCGTTAATATCGTTAATTTGACATTTGTTTCGTTAATTTGTATGAACAATAACAACGGACACTGTCAAAATAACGAAATTAACGATCGACAAAAGTTCCATGCTCGCACCACTGTTTCGGGTAGTTACGTATTTAATAGCTGTGGCAACTGTTTCGGGTCGGTAGGCTTTTGATTTTTGTTTCTATTTCTGGTAGTTCTCTATATAGTGGTATCCACTAGTCGCTGGGCGGGTCCATGGCGGCCACGACGGCCTTCATGACGGCGGCGGCGGCCAGCGCGGCGTGCGGCTGCCACTCCTTGCCGCGCGTGCCGTCGCGGTAGTCGCAGATACCTGCCAGAATTCGATACACTTTACTAAACTACTTAAAAGACTTGTATTTTTGCGCTGTGGACAAAAATAAGGTAAATTTGCACACGAGGAATTGACACTATTTCCAAAACTTGTCTACTGTGTTAAAATAATTAGCGGAGTCACTATTAAGCATTTCGCAGGGTGCTGTAAAATCACGCTCGCTTGCAGCGGCAAAGTCAACCTAACAATTTCGTCAGCGCGCTCTTCGGAAACCTATGGTTATATAAATACCCTCCCTCATTTTCCATTTTTCCAAAATCTGTTAATGCTATTTAAGTCAACTTACGATTACAGCTAATGTCAAACTATTTCCATTGAGCAAAAATTTAAAATGCCGAAATATACAAATTGCCTGATACATAAATAAATAATAAATCTCCAGACTGACACACCAACTGTGTGGCCCTCAACTAAGCAAAGCTTGTACTATAGGTACCACACAATGGACAAGGGGAGAACCTAGTTACACCCAGACGCGAGCCAATATCGACAAACCATTTTTACGAAATTGGCCAGACCCGGGGATCGAACCCGAAACCATCCGCTTAGCAGTCCGGTATATATACCGCTGCACCACAGAGGTCGTCCAATCTATCAGTCATTACCACGTCCGCCTCTTTCCTTCCCCCCGCCTACCTCTGATGGACACGAAGCAGTCCTTCCTGTTCCCCAGCACGCCGTCCAGCACGGCGTCCAGCTCGCAGTCGAAGGCGCGCGCGCGCGTGTGCGCGGCGAAGGCGGCGCGCGCGTCGCCCTGTGACGTCACGGCGCGCCCGCCCGCCACCGGCGCGCAGTGCACGCGCAGCCCGGGCTTCGAGCCGCTGCAGCACCACATCATCATTATCATCATTATCGTTAGATACCTATAGTCTATTCGCGTTAAGAAAATAGTGAGTGATCGTTGTCAGCCGGCCTGGCCACGCCCCCCAGCCAATTAAAACGCTAGAAATTAAAAATTCGAGTTCACAGTGACCAGTTGAAGTCTGACCTTCGAAGAAAACGGGTGTGGAAGAAAAGGGATGTGAATTTTGAAAAAATAAATACTTCACCAATTCCAAAGAATAAAAGTGGATGAATAATCCATAGTGGAGAGAGACACATAATTTACAATGTTTATAAGTACTTTAAATTGTGTGATTTAAATGCAACTGTGGAGAACATAGTCATAGAAACAGCAAGTGCATGCGGCATATCCGAAAATACTGTTTATAAAATTATTATTTTTCTTTCGTACTTTTACTCCACTATGAATACACCCTTATCCTGTAGTTGTCACTATTTTCTTAACGCGAATAGACTATAGTATAAATCCAAGTCGCTAATTGTGTCTGTTTGTAAGTTTGTCCGCTATCTCCTCCTATACCAGTATACGGATTTGAATGCGGTTTTCACTATCATTTAGGTATTGTTTTCTTTTAAATTTGTAAATAAAGAACATTCAGAAAAAGTTTTTTAAGTCAGCCAAAATACAATGTTTCAGGAAAAGGACGCCCAAAATTACACCATTGCGAAACATGGGCAGGTCACTAGTTTATTTAATATTTAAGACTTATAAGGTTTTCGCCATTATAAAAACTAGATCAAATTACAAGGACCGCGGCTTTCCGTACCTACCAAGTTTCAAATAAAAAAAAAATCATTAAAATCGATTTAGCCAGTCGATAGTTAAAAAATACAGTCGAATTGAGAACCTCTTAATTTTTGGAGCTGGTTGAAAAACCGTAAAAAATAATACTATTTTTATATACCAAACAAAATAGATTTAATTACTTATTCCATACAACTTCAAAGTATTACATGAAACCTACTAATATTATAAACGTGAAAGTTTGTAAGTATGTATGGATGTTTGAAACTCTTTCACGTAAAAACTACCCGAAGGATTTGGATAAAACTACACTGATATAGGTTATAAATCAGAATAACACAAAGAATACTTTTTACCGCGGGAAAACGACTTCCACGCGAACGGAGTCGCGGGCGACCACTAGTATCATGATAAAGCTATCAAATATGCTATTTATGCATATCTTATACAAATAAATAGTGATATAAATATAAATAAACAGCATCAATCAAACATTATTTTCGTTTGGGCGATGATTACGTTAGAAAAAACTTATTGATCGAACATTTATTTATGGTTTTTAAATAGTTAAATATTTGTACGATGACGTCAAAGAAAAACAGCTGTGTGGTTTACCGCAATATTTCAGAATGTTATGTAGGTCGGTAAGGACTTTATTAATATTTTAAGCAAGTGAGTAAAAGAGATGACTCAGAAATAACTTCGTTAGTTGTAATAAGTACTTTGATAATTTTTTTCAATTGACGTAACGGTTGATGCACTTTAAAGAAACTATTTATTGTGTTTAAAAGAGATTTGTTACTGCTTGTTTGCTGTTAATTATATATTAATACTATTAATATTTTTGAAAACTTCGACAATAAAAAAAAAAATAAACCCAAACCATTTCATTCTTAAAATAACCTTTCCTTTCGAGAGCCACTGTAAACCACCCTTTATATAACTTACTCCTGGTTCATAGGTGCTGGATGCGACACTTCAATGAAGTTTCCATCGCCCACGTCCATGGTGAGCCGGTCGCGGGAGTCCCCCGGCGCCTCCCAGCGACCGGGGACTCCTTGCAGACGGGATACTCCTGATACAAGGAAAATAGGTGAAGGAAAATAAGGTATTTGTCGTTTTATTGATGGCCAGCATTGAGTTGTTTCTTTTTCAAGAACTAAAGGAGAATGGGCAAAAATGTATGAAACCTGTAATAACAATAGTTATTTCTATTGAATAGACCTATTCAACGACATATATCTTAGTCCTTTGCACCGTATTCATCAACTTACAAATAGAATAATCTCTGAGCGAAAAGTTGATATCTTAAACCTAAAGATGGTTAGCATTTGTACCTACTGCTAAACTAAAAAATATTTCGTTAAGCAACACTAACCTTCTTGCACGTAAGTGTCCCATGTGCTCATAGAGTTCAGTCTTAGAGCTATATCTTGTAGCAGGAAGCTTGCCGGCTTGTAAGGTTTCACTTCATAATCCCAACCCCCTTTGCCGTTCCTTTCTGCCTTCTCGCAGAAAACGTATACATACCTTAAAAGAAATAAAATGACTTTAAATTAATTTATCATAGGTACATAACAACTAGCATTTTGTTCAGTAGTTTAATTAACTAAATGACTTTTCCCGTGGTAATTATGTACCGCGGTAAAAAGTACCTTTTGTGCTACTCTAGACCATTTCTGTATACCAATGTATTGAGTCGTTTTTGCTGGATCGACCACATTCATAACATTAGAAGGATATCTTAGAGTACTTTCCCTTATTTCTGCAAGAATGGTGACTCCATAAAGTGTATTTTATGATTCAACCATTGTGGTCTTGTTAAAATATATTAATATAGTTATGTCCTGAATCATACGATAACTTGTGTCCTAAATAGGTACATGAAAAACTTAAAAAAAAAACTACTGTCTACCCCTGCAATATTGCATTTAAAAAATAATAATAATTAATAAAAAGATCGTCATACCTGTAGTGTGACCCTAAACTATCATGTTAGGTAGTCAATTACCATCATCATTATCATCAACCCTAAGTAAACTGCTGGACATTAGTAGGTAGTAGTTAGTTAATAGAACTATAGTTTATTTAATTAACTGACCACATTGTATTATGTTAGGTAATTTTAAGAAAAGCTAGACACATCCAAACACAAGTAAATTCTTAAAGACAATTTCCCAAATCCTAAATTCAACCCGGAATCATCAGTTTATTACATCGGTGACAAAGTTCAAATTAACGATGACTATTGACAAAATTACGATATCAACATTAAAGTGTCACGATTTTATTGCAGAGTTCTTTATAAGCTTCTATTGATTAAGCATTAATAATAAAAGGAAGAACTTTAAATAATAGCTTAAACAATAAAAACTAATTATAGGCAGCAAGATAATAAAAAAGAGAGTCACTGACACAAATTACGTCAAGTTTGTTGCAACTTAAAAGTCAATTTTACTCATAAAAAGATACGGCCTGCAATGAGTAATTCGATGAATGAAAAATAAAAATGATACAACTAAAAGTTATCAAGCAAAGTGATTTATGAAATGTATTGGATCACAACTTCTTTTAAACCAATAAAGAATTTCACTAAACTAAATAAAACGTTCTTAATTAAAGTAATTTAAAATCTGAGATAACGGGTTTTATAATTTAAAAGTAATCTTGAAGCATTTTAGAACCGGACGCTTGCATTTATTAAATTAAAATAGTCACGATGAAATTACCTCGTTTCTAGAACGTTATAAGTAAGGTTTTCATGAAGCTAGTTAGTCTTTGTATATATGTTATGGCTAATGCCCGAAGTGCGGCAACACCTAGTTTTGGCCGGTTAGTAGTATTTTTAATATGGGGAATATATAAGAAAAACTGGCTTCAATCATGAGTCGACGGAGTTCCTTTTTCTGGGTGGTATCAAAAAAGTAACCTAACTAACCTAACCTATTGATGTTCTAACCGGCTAAAACTAGGTGTAGCCGCACTTCGGGTATTAGCCGTAACATATACAGGGTCTGTCGTAATGAATGGATAACCCGTTACCTACAGTTGATCCGGATGTGAGGCTATAAGAAAATGGTGTCTTCTTGCCAGGGTTGTCAACCATAAGAAAATGGCGTTGACTTTTAAACTTTTTTATAAATTCCCCATTTTTTTTTATTTATTCCGCTGCCATTTCTTCAAATTTTGATATATTTGTCTATTTTTTTTTGTAGTATACTCCTGAAGACGTGTATTATGTAATTTTAATACAATTTTAGGTGTTATTCACGTTGAACATTATCAAAATTCTCATTTTAAGAAAAACATTTCCAATGTTTTTTCTTTATGTCAACTTTTGATCATCTCCTGTGAAAAAAAAGTATGACGTTATAGCTGCCCATGATCTCAATAAATTGTCTAGTATGTGTAGATTTTAAAAAGGTATAACGATGTGTACTTTACAAGCAACATTAAGTTACAGGAGCGAGAACACTAATAAAGGTCGGAATTTTTATTTTTCAAGTTATGTTATAAATGGTTGTAAAACTTCGTCATAATGATTTTATTCTATCAAGATACTTTGCACAAACACTATCGGGCCACTAATAGGATATTTAGAAGAAAACCCGGTTGTTTTTGGGGAAAAAATAACATTACTCCACGACAATAATGTCATGAAAATGTACAAATGAAAATTGTTGTGCTCTAATAGTTACATGCGACAAACATGTTGCGACAAGTTTATTCGAAATTGAAACGGATTTTAAAAATCGAACAAAGACCGCATTACAAAGAAAGGGGTACTCATCACATCAGTGTAATTTTTTTTGACCATCGCATGTGCTTTTGTTCTCATTATTTTCGTCAATTTGTTACTGCTTTCTAATCGGACTTTGATTTTCCTTGTGATTTGGACTTGATCGGTTATACCGATGACTTTGCTCACATTTACGGACATTGTGTTGTGCTATCGATTGAACTTGTTGTTTTGGAAAAGTTTTTGTATAGTTTGTGTATCATGCCGCAACAATACACGCCGGCCGAATACGCGAACATTAACGGTGTATGCAATGGCAACACCAATAGAGCTAGTGTTTATCGAGAAAGATATCCAAATGTGCGACATCCTGATTACCGTGTGTTCATGTGCAAAATGCATTTATGGAAGGACAATTTCCTTCCACTTTTTTCCACTGTTCTTTGTAATGCGGACTTTGTTCGATTTTTAAAATCCGTTTCAATTTCGAATAAACTTGTCGCAACATGTTTGTCGCATGTAACTATTAGAGCACAACAATTTTCATTTGTACATTTTCATGACATTATTGTCGTGGAGTAATGTTATTTTTTCCCCAAAAACAACCGGGTTTTCTTCTAAATATCCTATTAGTGGCCCGATAGTGTTTGTGCAAAGTATCTTGATAGAATAAAATCATTATGACGAAGTTTTACAACCATTTATAACATAACTTGAAAAATAAAAATTCCGACCTTTATTAGTGTTCTCGCTCCTGTAACTTAATGTTGCTTGTAAAGTACACATCGTTATACTTTTTTAAAATCTACACATACTAGACAATTTATTGAGATCATGGGCAGCTATAACGTCATACTTTTTTTTTTCACAGGAGATGATCAAAAGTTGACATAAAGAAAAAACATTGGAAATGTTTTTCTTAAAATGAGAATTTTGATAATGTTCAACGTGAATAACACCTAAAATTGTATTAAAATTACATAATACACGTCTTCAGGAGTATACTACAAAAAAAAATAGACAAATATATCAAAATTTGAAGAAATGGCAGCGGAATAAATAAAAAAAATGGGAAATTTATAAAAAAGTTTAAAAGTCTACGCCATTCTCTTATGGTTGACAACCCTGGCAAGAAGACACCATTTTCTTATAGCCTCACATCCGGATCAACTGTAGGTAACGGGTTATCCATTCATTACGACAGACCCTGTATACAATGGATGGATTAGTCAGTGGTACTAACTTATCGTCGAGGTCCTCCGCCGGTGTAGACACGACCACGTCACCGAGGCGCACGTGTCTCGTGTAATCGGTGTAGTGTGGAACGCCGCCCCCGACGCCAACCAAAAACACATACTCCACCTGAAAATTTAACTCAATCGTTTAAAAATTGACAAGTAGGCAGATTGAATACTTCACAATGCATGTAGCACAAATAATTTAGTAGTCTATGAAGCAGCCCCACATCATCTTTACATATATTACAGAGTATAAATCCAAGTCGCTAATTCTGTCTGTTTGTCCGCTATCTCCTCCTTAACCAGTTGAAGGATCGTTTAGGTATTTTTTTCATTTTAATTTGTAAATAAATAACATTCAGAAAAAGTTTTTTGAGTTGACTAAAATTCAATGTTTCGGGAACAAGTCGCCCAAAATTACGCCATTGCGAAGCGTGGGCGGGTCACTCGTAAGTGAAACCATATTTTATCTCTGTCAACCCTTAGATTGGTTTTTGCTTAGGAGCCGTTTATCAATACGGCCAAGAAATCCTGGTGTAGGTACATTCTTTTAACAAAGCTGTGCACACACTATAGCAAATGATTTCTAATGTTATCGACAAGAAATAAAAATACTATATCGATGGCCTTGATACAACATGCGAGAAGAAGAGCTACATAAGAATGAAAGATATTTTTAAAATATGGGCCATAAATCTTATGATGACTATCGCTATTACACGTAAAATCGCTATTACACGTAAAATAAAAAGTTAGAAAACATTCTCATCTGAATCACCCCTAATTAACTTTTATCGTCTATTGGATTAATAACTAAGCCAATATAATTGAATGTACATGTTTTCAATATATATTCGCAGTGATTCTTGAAGAATATTTTGTGGCCGTGGTTGAAAGATAAATCCCTAATAATTAAAAGGTCAATGTCGTAACCCTCATTTTTGTACGTATGTCGGGTTAAACTCAACAGCTTGTGCGTTCTATTTCAAATTTGTTTTGGCTACTTCAGAAGCAATATTGGCATAAATTACAATACAGCGTTCAAACTGTTGCCTCAGTAACAAATCTATGTTTAGATGCAGATGGTATACGATGGGCTCACGATTCTTAGCTAAATACTTGTTCTTATATACATAACTAGCTTGTTACAAGTTAATGCTTTAAGAGGTTTGGTATTTTGCAACTCCTGTGCCTTAACTTGTATATATTTATAATAGTTATAACGAAGTGATTACCTACGTTCTTTTTTATTATAAGCTCAATTTGTACCAAAGTAAAATCACACTGTGACTCGTTCGTTTACATAAATAACTTATCACATATATGTGTTTCGTATATATATTAATCTTACTAAGCTAATTATTAATTTCATGTGTTGTTTTTGTTTTTTATAACGACTCAAAATTTATTTAGATATTTTGCCTATTCTTGTAATGTTTTATTACCTTCTGGAATATTCCCAACAGTCTTGTGGTGGTGTTGCCAGCCGCTGTCATAGCTTCCCGAGTTCTACCCACGGATGGCAGTTTGGTGGTCACCACTCTATGAGCACCAATTGTCCCCAAAGTGTACACATTGGATTCACCTGAAACAAACATTTTCTTGTAAGTAATTTGTGTGTCACCGCTTGTCAAACATCACGTTTAGCTTCTCTCACTTGTATGAAAATTGCCGCAATTTAAGGAATGATCAATTAATGACGTTAGCAAACAAACTTATTTGTAGGTATTAAGCTGTATCCCTTTAAGCTAAGTCTATTATATGTGTCATAAATACTTGGCAATTTATATGACCCAAGGAAAACGAATAAATAACTTCAATTTATCCACATTTTACCTGTAACGTTAAGGTATAATAAGGTCGTAGACTGGACTAGAAATTTCAACTAAAACTAAACCAAAGCAGACGTCATGTTGCCCAGACAATGTGCATGTTTAAAATATAATTTTAAAATAATCTACTCTAGGGCTACAAATAAAGTATAGATATAACAGCATTGTATTGCCAAGGTGTCGTAAGTTACCGCTTGTAATGAGCCAGTGTTTGCAATCAGGTGTTACGTAAATATAGATACCTATATTATGATCTCAGTTTTGAAAATGTATGTGTTAAATTTTGTGATTATTTATGTGTCTGTGAATATTTCTTCTGTCAGATGTGCTGCTAGTGGTAACAACACGCTTACGCAAAGGTAAATAGTATATACAGTAGTGAGTTTAATTTCAAGTCTTTTATATTAAAGTTAAAGTGCATGATGAAGAATTTAATTAGAGTTGCACAATATTCGTATTTTATTAATATGCACGTCCGCTCTGGGGAAACACAGTGATTTACATTAACATTTATCAAACCATAGATTTAATTTTTTAGCTAAATAAGTAAAAAAAAAATATTCTATCCGGACCGATTTTCACACGGTTGCAATTTATGACGTCTCATAAACGTTTTGGAAAGAACAATCTCAATTTTGGCAATAACGGTATCAATATAAATAGAAACAACCACGAATAGCGAATTATACTAGCATTACATCGTTTTCTCTATTCATTCATTTTTGACCTTCAATAAAGTGATTAAAATCTACGGACTCTGATTTACAAGCTTGGAAAGTGGGATCTACTCCACGTGATAAAAAAATATGTGACAAATACTTGTATTTGGCTTGAACCTTACACATTATCACTTCACCTCTTAATTATGTGTACCTCATAAGGATTGACTACCAAACCATGCAAATTTACGTCCAACTTTGGCCTTTACGTCCAAGCTTTACGTTTAATCAAATCAAATACTTTACTGTTTAGTAAACTGATTCAATCTTACCACAATAATTATTATTTTGAAAGTAATAAATAAAAGAACCATACCCTTGTAAAAACACGATCACACTTCCTAAACCATTCAGTTAAAACAGTCGTAACTACAATTTCCACCGTTTATGCGTCTCATTTTTTAATCTGTCTATGCCACCTTCGAGTCTCGCGTACTATTACCATGTTTATATAAACTATTGGCGTCAGGTCGGCGTCTAGGAAAATTATTTTACAATTATCCTTTCTACTTCATGCTATTATGTATTCCGTTAGTGATCCTTTCAATGCACGTTCTGAGAATTTAACTATAATAAACTTTTGGTTAACCCAGAATTTTAGTTTATCCTGCTGGTTTACCATGCACGTCACGAAATGTCAAGATATGTTACTAAAATATTTTTTTTCTCAAAAAAACATATTTGTTTCTGCCTTTCTACTATTCGCTTAACATTATTACTTAATGTTACTAAATAAGAAAAAAAACTAAATGTATAATACAATGGAATGACCATTATTACTTTGCATTCATCATAAAAAAACCTCCGTCTTAACATGAATGGTCTATAGCAGCTATACTCAAAATTCTCTCCGCGGAGCCATGCGGTGCCATCGATTGGTGCTCTTTTTTAAATATTTATTTAAGCAATAATATCAAAAATTAAAGCAATAAAAATACCTAGCATTAGATTTCTACACACAAACTTCCTTTTAAATAATATATTCGAAAAAGAATAAACATTCCTTACAATAAAACTTTTTTACTTTAACTTACCCTAAAAGATCTTGCCACCTAAAACCGCTGCACTACTAGAGAATTAAAAATAAAATAACTATTTTAGGTTTCCTTACTTTAAAATATTTGGACTCATTTAATAACATAAGAATACCTACATTTAGAGCAGAGTCGAAGCGCATCAAAGCGTGTATTTGAAACTTAACTTAGAAAATTCACCCTTGTCTTCACGGCATATTGCAAATATTCATATTCACAAAAGTGAAATCGTTTCTTACATATTAATACAATTTAATATAAGTATGGGATTTTAAGATAGTGCAGGAAGGGATCAAGTTGCGAGATCAAGCTAATTTTCCAAATGCAAATATTTCATAAAGAAACCGAGTACAAAAATATCTTTACAAACTTATTTTTGCTGCAAATTGAGTTTTCCTTACACACTTTTTTACTTTTCACTTCGCCGACGTTATCAAAACTTTTAATCAAACATTTACTATTTATTTATTTTTTACAAAAATGACAATATCCTTTTTATATATTTATTTTTATTTGGTTGATGTAAGTTGACATAATAAATATTTTACATAGTCGTTTAACCTCCGATCTATTTAGTACAAAAATGCAAAATTGACAGAGGTCAATTTAATCACCATGGTGTCATTGTGTTAAAATTAAAGTAAAACGTTTGATGTGTGTTTTCAAAACCTTTAAGTTAAAGCTGAATCAACATTCAGCAGTCATTTAAGTTTCATGACTAAGTTTTCGTTAAACACAGATGCATGGTTAATTGTAAAGCCGAATAACCGCCGGTTTCAGAATTGAGAAATTGACGATTCATTCTTAAGTACCTACTCATAACTTACCTAGGTACCTATTAGATTGATTGAGATTGCCCTAATTTCTTTTTTTTTCATTAAAGTCTAGTCTCGGCAATTTTATGAGGTAAGTCGACAATTATAAGTCATAACGTTGTTAAAACGCCCTATGACCTATTCAACCAATCAAACTAATGCAACCAATTGGTGCGCGAAGTTTTATTGGACCAGTAGTGTCTAATAAAAGTAATATAAAATTTGAGCGAGCAAGCTGGCTCTTATACAATGCGAGTTTTTCTTAATTATGAATAAAATGTTTGCATTTAACATGGACTTTACGTCCAAGCTTTACTTTTAATACAGTCAAATACTTTACTGAAATATTTTCTATGTACTCAAAATCTTTTTTAAATAGTACCTTATACCGGTCAAAATCATTATCTTTGTTTTTATAGCGCAATAAATATTTATTTTTCGTGTTCGAGGTTTTATGGCTGTCAAATTAATCATACACTACATTTTAGGTACAAGCTGAACGTCAGCAATAGCATACAAAGCAATTATACCTTAAACATTTATTTAATAATGTTTTTAGTATTTGATGTTACGCCGTAACATTCTGTGTGTTTCAATTTTTTTTAACAATAAGTATTGCTATATTTAACATAATCTTTCCAAGCATAGACAAGCGATTTAGACCGAATCGTTAAATTATGATTAAGAATGCAGGTTACGCAACGCAAAAACCCCAAACCGGTATTTCATTTCAATGTCAAGGTATCTAGAGGCACTTCAGCTCAAGTACCTACATATGCAAAGGTACTTTACTTATTCACGTATAAAACCATTTTTTTTTAATTAAAATAGTTTCACCCATTTGATATTAATTATACTTCTTACTAACATTAAAATGTAATAAAGCCCAGGTGTTCGTTGTCTCAACACCTTAAAATCCGTATACCTAAATATAAAATTACGGTTTTTTTAAAGCCTATAAACATGATATTTTTTAACGCACTTTGCCGCCCATTTTCCTCGCGTTTCGTCTATTACCGCATCTGTATCTAATTTAACTAGTAGGCGTTTTTACTCCCACATTATTCACCGTTCGTTTCGTTTAGTATAGTTCAAGTATTCATGGAGCGCATACACGCGGTGCGCAGTGCCAGATTGAGGAGTATTTTGACGCGTTGTTTTCACGATTACGTCATGGTTGTACTAAATCTTGATTTATAAGAAGTTGTTAGCTGTTCAGATTTAACCTTAGCGCCAGTATTGATGTGAATTAAACAGTGGTTAGTGCGTTTTGTGTACACTGCTAATAAACGATGTTAAAAGCATGTTTTGAGTGTTTGGGCGGTACAATTAGGTAATATTCTTACTAATGTAATAAGTTAAAATATATGAAGGTACTGTATAATAGTATGTACTATAGAATATTATGAGGAAAATGTGTTTCTTGTCATTTTGCTAGGAAAACTTATTTTCCGACAATAAATATAATTATGGACTAAAACTGCAATATTAAAATAAACGAATGAACCCAGTATAAAAATTACTATTACTAAACATCGTAAACATAATGTACACGAAGTGTTTGGTACTAAAAATGCAAGGTTGTTTATACTATCAGCCGTCTAAAACTACCGTCTGAAGTTATCGATTTGCATAGCCAAGTTAAGTTAGCAGCAGTCACGCCGGCACGCTATTTTCACGCTTCGCTACAAAAAGGCTTGTTTTTGTCTGACACATTCTTGAGACACTTGTGTTCAAGTCGACTGGATTGTATTATTTAATATCAACATCATAATCTACTTTTATCATTTATAATATCATTTGTGTGTCATTCAAGGTATTTGTAACAAATGGGTAACGTTATAAACGTGTACGTACTTTTAAATGCTTTATTGTTTTTTTTGTTTTACTCGGGAGTCGGCATATTTAAGGTTAAATGAAATAGTGATTTATTCTGTATATTTTTGGTCGGCAGAGATGAAAATCGTGATAATGGTGATCTAGTGACATCGAACACGAACCACACAAACATACAGGCGCCTCCCTGGCCGGAAAACAACGATACAATGAGGCTTCTACTGCCCAGACCTTTGGGGGCTACTGATAATATAATTATAACTGGAGATTTGAAACCGCAACCAGAAAGGTGAGAATTAAAATAGTTTCTAAAACTGGTTTTAATTTGTTAAAAGAAAGAATAACTTTGATATACAGGGTGTCCCAAAAGGTTACGTAGCTGGGAAGGGGGGTGGTAGGGGTGGTCACAAGGGTCACCAGAAAAATAATAAAAAAATTCCCCTCTGGATATTTCAATAAAAAAAATACATTTTTTAAAAATCTAAAAATTTTACACCTTGTTACCCTATTTTGCTTACTGTACCTACACATATTGCTGTATTTGAAAAAAAAAAACCTGTTATGTAATCGTCAATAACCCTTTATCAAATTGAAATAAAAAAAACTATACATATCTAATCAAGTTTTAAAGAAAATTAAGTTCTTGTCCAGACAAGGACTTAGTAATTACGATTTCACTCAACTTCCTCCAAGCGTACTGAAAAAAAAACGTACTACGCAACTCCGGCGAGTAACTTAAAAAAATAGGTAATTTTATTGCAATTCCAAAATGGTATAACACTTATTTGAAAAATTCATATTAGGACATCTAAAAATATTTTTCGGGAACAATACTCCTGCCAAAATAAAAATATCAAAAAACAATAGTCTCAAATTCGTACGCAAATACATTTTTACCACGCTTTTATTACCACGCTTTTATTAGCTTGGGTTGTATCTATGTAATGGAATCTTTGAGCATAAATTTGACCGATTTCCAGAAGTTCGATTAATTTGAAACTTTGCACACGTATTAAGGACCGATGACAATGCAATAATTTAATAAGAGTTTCTCATTATCCTTATTAGGACCACCAGGATTAATAAATTCATCTTTAGATCCTTTTGTAGGAGAGTAAGAGAGACAAAGCTAGCGCGTGATCTGCGCCTTTCATCACTAATTGAACTAAAAAGTAGAAAATAAATAATAGCTTAAAAACTAAAATACCACGCTTTTATTGCTAATCGAACTAAAAAATAGAAAATAAAATTTCAAATCGGAGTAAAAAGCGTGGGGTGCTCGATATAGTATGTAGAGAGTTATGAAAATGAAGTAAAATGCACACCTCGCTTTTTACTCCGATTTGAAATTTTATTTTCTATTTTTTAGTTCGATTAGCAATAAAAGCGTGGTATTTTAGTTTTTAAACTATTATTTTTAAATGTCTATTCTGTTGCTTTGATGTTACTGCCCGGTATAATTCTCAAGATTGGAGTACAAACATACTTCAAACATTCAAGTACAGTCTAGGCTAAATCAACGCGTAAGTTGTAAAAATATGGAGCTTGATCTGCGCATCATTTGTGCGTACCACCGTGCGTGTCACGCGGATTTTTTTGCCGCGCACAACGTAGATGTGGAATGAACTTCCTGCAGCGGTATTCCTGGCTACCTACAACATGGGGCTCTTCAAGTCGAGAGCGTATTCCCACCTTAAAGGTCAGCAACACACCCCCAACACCCACAGTGTTGCGGGTAGTTATGGGCGGCGGTGATCACTTACCATCAGGTGCCTCGCATGCTCGTTTGCTCGTTTAATAAAAAATAAAAAAGTTTATGAAAAACCCATCAAGGACTTGGTTGACTTGAGTTCATTTATGATGCTCATTTTTAAAACGACGCAGGGCATGTATTTATGTTGGTGGTAGACATTTCGAGCATTTTATTAAAATAATAAATTATAATTTTGTTTTCTTTCGAGTTTCATTTAAAATCGCAACTGTAATGTCGAGTAAGCTGTGGCCGTTTTGAAACTAACTGAACTTTTTTTGTATGGAAATAGGATTTATTTTTATTTGTTATCCCAGCTTACCTAGTCTTAGACTGTACCTACAGGGTAATAGATGACTATGGCCTATACTGAAATTATGATGAATATTACCAAAACTATTTTATTGATGAGCTGAAAGTATTAGTTAATAAGCCACTTTTAGGTAAGAGACCAGTTAAATAAGCTTAGATATCAACCTTTGCTTTTGTACAGACCAGACAAGGTGAAGCTTGATCCTTTACCTACATCTTTCGTTTACTTGAGTAAATGCAGTAAAGATTATTTTCCCTGGCATATGTAAAAACTTAATCTAGCCTTATTCGAATGTTTGAGGTATGTCTGTACTCCAATCTTGAGAATTATACCGGGCAGTAACATCAAAGCAACAGAATAGACATTTAAAAATGTATTTGCGTACGAATTTGAGACTATTGTTTTTTGATATTTTTATTTTTGCAGGAGTATTGTTCCCGAAAAATATTTTTAAATGTCCTAGTATGAATTTTTCAAATAAGTGTTATACCATTTTGGAATTGCAATAAAATTACCTATTTTTTTAACTTACTCGCCGGAGATGCGTAGTACGTTTTTTTTTCAGTACGCTTGGAGAAAGTTGAGTGAAGTCGTAATTACTAAGTCCTTGACTGGACAAGAACTTAATTTTCTTTAAAACTTGGTTAGATATGTATAGTTTTTTTTATTTCAATTTGATAAAGGGTTATTGACGATTACATAACAGGTTTTTTTTTTTTCAAATACAGCAGTATCTGTAGGTACAGTAAGCAAAATAGGGTAACAAGGTGTAAAATTTTTAGATTTTTAAAAAATGGTTTTTTTTTATTGAAATATCCAGAGGGGAATTTTTTTATTATTTTTCTGGTGACCCTTGTGACCATCTCTACCACCCCCCTTCCCAGCTACGTAACCTTTTGGGACACGCTGTATAAGGTAGCTAACCGCTTACGTTTCATACAATTTAAAAAATACTATTTAGGTATACGTTCTTATAAAAATATTAGGTTTAACCTCATACTTCTGTATAATTTCTACTAAATAGGTTTTTATCTGAATGATTCAGCTATGATTAAATATAATCAATATTGGTTTTCAAGACTGCAATCATAAAAACTTTGGTTTTGTACGACTTTTTATAGTACATACGTCTTTTATCCTACTAATATTATAAACGTTAAAGTTTGTAAGTATGGATAGATGTTTAAATCTCTTTCACGTAAAAACTACTGGACAGCTTTGGATGAAACTTTACAGTAACAAAGGTTATCAACTTAATAACACATAGGGTATTTTTTACCGCGGAAAAACTTCTTATTCCCACGGGAAAACGTCTTTCACACGAACGGAGTCTCGGGCGGCCACTCGGGTTATTCATAAATAAATTTGATTTCAGGGTTGTAATAGGCTTTTATGGAGGTGATGGGGAAAAGGCGTTTGAATTAATATTAACGAACTTTAACGGAAACCTAGCTACTACACAAAATGGTACTGAAATAATGGTAATAAAAGGTAAGGTTTATTACATTTATCAATTGATTGAGGAATTTTACCCATGATAAAACGACCAAAACACATTCAAAGAAAAATCTATACTAATATTATAAAGCTGAAGAGTTTGTTTGTTTGTTTGTTTGTTTGTTTGTTTGAACGCTCTAATCTCAGGAACTACTGGTTCGAATTTAAAAATTATTTTTGTGTTGGATAGACCATTTATCGAGGCAGGCTTTAGGCTATATAACATCACGCTGCAACTATAAGGAGCGAAGAAATAATGGAAAATGGGGAAAAAACGGGGAAAATTATTCATCCTTGAGGGCTTCCGTTGCGTGCGCTGCGAAAACGGTTCTAAAAACCAAAAATATATGTATGAAAGAATCAAGGGAACTTTTTACCGCGGGAAAACTTCGCATTTCCACGGGAAACCAACTTCTACGCGAACGGAGTCGCGAGCGGCCTCTAGTATTTCATAAAATAGTTTCTGTAACAAAATTATAGTAGGAGGCTTTGTTGTATGTTTACTACAAAAATATCAGCTCTATTCAAATATTATTTAATAGGTGCTCTGGAAATCTGCCGGTGAAATTCTTCGGTAGGTACTATTTTTGCAAATATATTTTCTCTCGTTTCCAGAAGATGACTTCAAGCTTGAGTTTTCATTTAATCGAGGCATTATTTATGTACTTGGAGATATCGAGACTATACAAGAAAATTTGACAATCGAACAGGAGGACATCAGATACATCATGGTAGACGGAGACATAGCGAGACTAAAAACACTTGCATTTGTATTCAGAGACATGTAGCACTTGCCCATTTTTTCAGTCTTGCCCTTTCAGTCCTTGTTTTTATCGAATGATATAAAAAATTACAATTAAATGTGGTTAATATAAAAACTACAATTTCATATGTTGTAGTAGTTAAATCTTTAAAATATTTATAATTAGGTATAATAAATCATTTTTTTATTACTGAAAATTTGGTATAGAAATTGCAATGAATTTTGTTCATACCTACATTTTATAATGACACTCACAAAGCTATTAAATATGATTCAATAATTTAATATTTAAATGGGAAATAGCATATGATTAATGGTATAATAACCTATAAACCTATAAAAGACACAATGTAATTGTTTTGAATACAGTTCTAAAGCTCGTTATTATTTTATTGATAAAAATATACTTGTTGATGAATTCCAAATCTTGTAAATCTCCAAATAGTAGTTGTAAAAGGAAACGTTTAATACGATTGAGATTGAATAAACATACTTTCATTTACAAGTCTCAGATAACTTTATCATTCTATAAGTTCGAATATGATTGTTTATTTTAAATACCTTTGTTCCAAGTAACTGTTAATTATTAATGTATGTTTTTTGTGTTATATCTGATTATTATTATTATTATTTAGGAAAGGAAATAACATAAAACATTTTTGTATTTTCTTTATCCTTACCTAATTTGGTACCTATTTTATAAGATGCTTCTAGCTGTTTTAACTTAATTTATTGAGTATAAGGTTTAATGAAAAAATTCCCTTATATCGCATAGTTTATATTTTAAAACTCCATCCATAGTTTCATTTTATTGATGGTCAATCCACGTTATGAGTTTTTCTCAAGATGAAAATGTTTTTTTTTTGCATAATTTTGGTTTTAGATTTTATATTGTATCAACATTTTAATATAAGACCTTATTAACCTATTTGCACTTGTTGAATGCAAGAATATCAACTTAGATAAGATATGCCATATTTTTAAACATCTTTAAAAGATCATTTTTTAATTTTAATTGTATAAGAATTAATATTGTGATAAAGCAATGATGTATTGTCCATTTTCAAGAGCATATTCCTTAAAGGTAGAAAGCCTATAAATATGACCACGTATAATTTTATAAAAGAACGCATTTTTCATCAACTTACGTTTATAGTCTATTGTTATATTCCATAGATTGTAAAATAAAATAAGCTTTAAGTCTCAGATTCGAGATTTCACTACATAAACATAAGATATTTGTCAATGTTTAAACAATAATAAATTGTACCACCGTCGAATTCCCCACATTTTATTTCACGCAAATAAGAGTAGGTACCATGAACACTTACACTAAATATAGGTACTAAAAATATCTTCGCTACACTAAAGCATTCGAAACACGCATTGATAATTATAGAATCAAATCTCATTCGCCTAAAGAAATTGCATCGAAGTTTCATTAATATACATGTAGGACAAGCTGTTGTAAACGTGAATAATAAACCTTGCCAAGATTCTGTCTAATTGACACCTTTTACAAACTAACGAGCCGCTAGAGTTCAATAGGACACAAAACATAAAATTTTGAGTTATTGTCAAAAATTTACTCTTGTTTATTAAATCACTTTTTCAATAAAAATATCTAAAAGTTGGTGATAGCCGTTGAAGCAGGAAAAGAAAAGATTTTTCAAATGTTATGTTTATAAAAAATCTTTCGGCACCGTAGTAGAGATGAATAAAGTTGTCATCATGTCATGTACATACATTACTTAATATTTCTTAACCAGTGTTCCTGGCTCCAAAGAAATATACCGATCGTGATCCCAACCAAACGCAACTTAACTTCAATTATATTAACAAAGTGAGGTTAGCGTTTGAAAGGGATTGCGATCGATATTTTGTTTAGGTGACAGCCCTCTTTGCTCCATAAACTTTGCTACATAAAATAAATCAGAATTTAGAGGAAAAACGAGCAGCAGAACAAATCATACTTTTTTTAACTAACTGAATAACTTTATTACATTACTAATACCATACCATACTTACTTCAAATGTTAGAAAAATATAAAAAGCTACGGTCACACGTACACAGAGGGTTCAGAGTCACAGTCACTGTAAGAAAACCTATCGCTTCGGGTTTGACATACTTAATTACTACCTATACTTACGAGTAGTGATGCAATGCAACGAATACGAATATTCGTATTCGCCGAATATCCCATAATCGCCGAATATACCATAATCGCCGAATATTCGTATTCGCCGAATATGATAACAATATTCGTACAAATAACTTATGTAAAACGAAACGCATCTTTAATTCAGAAATACATGTATCAAAACACGCACTGCCAAATTTATTGCTATCTGATAATCCACTACATTTTTGGAGGATGTTCATTTTCCGACACTGAAAAGATTGGCCCAGAAATATTTTTCCCTAAAACCGTCTACTGTATCGTCTGAAAGACTTTTTTCTACAGCTGGAAATATAAAATCAGAAGAAAAGCAATCGTTTAATACCTAATAATTTATGCAAATTGTGATTTTTGAATAAAAATTTGCCAGTAGTCGCTTTTGATTATTAATTTTAAAAAAAAAAAGTTTTCTTAGTTGCTTTAATATATTTGTGACTATTCGTATTCGTATTCGTAGAATAGTTAAAATGTTATTCGTATTCGTAAAAGTGGTATTCGTTGCATCACTTCTTACGAGTACTTACATGCAAAAAAGGATTGTCAGCCAAACCACTTTTTCCTTACCTTTCCTTAGGAGCAGAAGTCGCAAAAAGTTTAACCACCATGTGTATGAGTACGTACCTGTATATACCCATGTAATTTTCTAACATTTTTTTCTATCTAACTTATTTTTTACAAAACTGTGACCAGTGGGGGTGTCCTCTGACTCTAATATTAATACCTTTGAAAGGTATCGGTGTTGGGACTCTTGAACGAAATCGGTTTTCGAGTCGAAATCGCGTAAAATTTTTAATAAAATTGCTGAATACTAAACTCAGCAACATCATTCAGCAATTTCATACATTACCTTACTCCTGCGAAACGGCTGTACCGATTTTTACCAAATTTTATATGCATATTCAGTAGGTCTGAGAATCGGCTAATGTCTATTTTTCATACCCTTAAGTGATATGGGTTGCCAATGTAATGAATATAGTACAGCCAACCCAAATACCTATATAGTACAGCCAACTATAACATTTTTTTTAAATATGGCAAAACAACGTTTGCGGGGTCAGCTAGTTTTTCTATAAACTTACCAACAGTAGTAAATCTGACGTATGTCTCTTGATTGTCCATCATGGCGTCGACTGCTTGTTTTTCACAATACAAGGCGGTCACCACCGCTATACTTGGTTGGCGAGCCGAACTTAATGTGGGCATTTGTTTCACTACCTACAATTATATAGAAAGTTAACTTTATGTCATAGGTACTTAGATTATTAACATAGAGTACATAACAAACGGAGGCAGCATAGAACTTTAACGTTTCTTTTTTTTAATAGCCGATTGCAGACGGCGATTTTTACCCCTCCCCGCGTCCGAAATGACTTGAACCTTTAAACTTCTTTTCTGAAGAAATCGGAAATGGATTTGAAACTGAAATTACCTTGATAACTTGGTAAAGCGGTTTTTGTTATACCTATTTATTATATCATAGCACACGTGGCGACCATGATTCTTAATGAATTAATCATTTCACGGTATTAGCTAAGAAAACGATTCCGATTGCCGATTTCTTACGGATTAGTCCTGCAGTTAAGAGTGTACTTTGAGTCGAATTTTTTGTATGGTACTTTTTACCTAAACATATTGTTTTCTATCAAATCTGTAAGCAGCTGTAAACCCTCAAATAAACATAAATAAATCGTTTATTAAATAATATTAAAAGGTTTACCTGAGTATCTACACTGTGTTGTCGTATATAAAGTCCGCCAGACATAGGCCGTGCTAAACCCTTCTCTTCTAACGCCTCCAATGCCTCTTTTACTTCTGCTTTGGACCATTTTTGACCGCCAGCACTAAAAAGGAAGTAATTATTTTTATTCAATTTTACAGAGGTTTTAACACTCCAGGTTTTTTTTTCGTATACATGACTCTAATTTACATCCGTGTAAAGCCATCATTACAACATTAAAAAGTTAAGTACCCATGTACTTATACTTATACAAATTGTTAAATTAAAATGTATACTAACCTAACAAAATCATCAACTGTAAGTGGGTTTGGATAAGCATTCTCTATCAAGTCAAGAACTCTCTGTTCTGATATAACTTGAGTTTGATTTAGTGCATGATCTTCAATAAACGCTGAAAAAAAAACAAAAATTAGTATGAAGAATAAAATCTATTTGTATATACATTAACTAAGTACACACATACTTATCATAATAATGTAAAACTTATTTTAAAACATTAAACAACATATTAAAGAGAATACACTACAAGCACACAACACAAGTTATCCAGGCAAATAGGTAGTTTATAACGGGTGTAAAAAGACCACTTCCGAAGTCTGAAACCATATATTCTTGAGCCAATAGTAACTAAATTCTCTAACAGTATACCCAGAAAACTCAATTTAAAATGGTAATTAAGGTTTGAAGTCATATTCGCCACTTGAAATCATCCCTTACACATCAACTATTGGTTCAGGTACGACTATTTACATTGTAAATTAAATTAAAACACTATTTAATTTGAAATCATCGCAAAATCTGATAGTATAAATGAAATTTTGTACAATAACGTAAAAAAATAGTTTTTTTCCTTAAAAAAATTTTTTGCTCAATATGTAGGTAACCTCTCCAGCAATGCCCAGTTTTTCTTTTCGGAAGCAGTCTTGTTACACCCCATATATTAAAATTACACAAACAGTTCAAAAAAATATGTTAAGAATCTCAACAAAATATATAATTACCCTAGTAAACTAAATGTTACGAAAGATTTGTAGATATGTATTTCAGTTTATTTTGGGTCTACTTATGCATTTGAAAACTATGATTATTTTAACTGCTACCTTGCACTACAATGTGTTTGGCTGATATGTTTTAGCTATTAGGCTATTTGTTAACTTACAAACAATTAGAATGCAAGAAAATTAAGTTTAATATACCAACCTACAAATATAATCATGCATACAATAAATATTATATAAATACATACACCCATTACACAGATTGAATATGCTTCTACTTGTTACAACTCCATTTGTCTCTGTCCCAATAGATAAAAAGAAACATACTTTATTTCAAAATATAAGATGTTGTATTGACTGCATTGTATTGAATAATATATATCCAACAAACTCTGTTTTGGAAATCTGATATAACCCAACCAGTTCACCTTCCATTAATAATCTTAATATAATTTTCAATGAATAATTCAAAGATTGATTTGCATTTAAAATAATATTATACTTATTTATATGTTATTATGTTGTTTTAGATTTGTTAAAAGACATACCAATAGGTGGTGTAGCAGTTCCTTCTTGCCGTAATTCAATTTCTAGCGTCTTCAGTTGAACATATTTATGCTGCATCAGTTTCATAATTTTTTTTATGTATCCAACATAATCTGTAACATAATTGTTATCTTTTAAGAGAAATTAATATAATCAAATCTTTTGATAACTATAAGTTGTTTCAAGTATTTTTAATCATTGTTTATTTGTTGTTAATATCTTAAAGTATACCTTTAGGAAAGTCTTGTGGGCTGACCAGCTCTTTGAAGAATGATTGTGCTTCATGAAACCTTTCAATAACAGGAGTTTGAGGTTTAAACCAAAAACGTAATGCTCTGGCTTCACGTGTATGTGAACCAGTAGCCGCTGATACCAGATAGACATAGAACTCTAATTGTGCATGGCATGGCTCCGAAACACCATTTTCTATAAAAGATAACAATCATTGTATGTAAATAAAATGGAAGTTGACCAATTAAACTTCTTACTATGGATGCAACTTTATGACATCACTGATTAGATCATGTTTTTGATCTTAATATAGTTTGTGACTCAAAAAGTCAAAGGGCAATCTTAAATTCACTAAATTATAGGACTTATCTTTGTTAAGAAACAAAGTCATAATGATACAAAAAGTAGGTAAGTACTTACAGGAAAATACACAAAAATGTAATTGGTAAACTTATCAGAAATGCCTACAAATAACTAGTTTTGATAAAGTCCTTAAAATTTTATAATAAATGACACTGCATCTGAATGTTAAAAACTTAATTTTTGTTATTGATAATGCTATCACTAAATGTAAACACCTGCAAATAGGTACTTAGTTGGTATTAAATAAGCATATTTCTTTAATAAGGAAAATAATATTTAATTTAAATAAGTAAGTAATAATTACAAACCGTAGGTGCTTTCCTTGTTTATAATTATACCAACATGGTCACCTCCAGCCACATGTATCCTGTCACTAGCCTCCGCTTCAACAGCTTTTCTTTCCACCACCAAAATGGTAGAGGATGCTGTTTTACATTTGGGAGTCATCACTACCTTTTCTTCCATTTCAGCCATTTTCCACCAATGCTTATCTAAATATTAAGAATAAATTAACACAGCAAACTTTATGAAGCACTTACAACTAATGTTCCCGCCCTAGTAGATATGAGTCATCGCATAAGACACAGTTCCAATCCTAACCCACAAGGCGTTGTGTAGTTCTAAAGTTGTTAGATCGAAATTTCGCAAGGTAAACGCGTTAGGTAGTAAGTATAAGGTAGATAAGAAGAACTTCGTAAGAACCTTGAAGGGCCTTTAAGACATGCAGTCACGCAAAATTAACAATAAACAAAATATAGAAATCTCCGTGGAAACGTATGAAAATATATATTTACCGTTTCAAATAATTTAATTACTTGTTCAAGTTTTACAGTTGTTTTAATAAGATTAGTTGATATAAAGTTCTAAATTGACACTTTGATAAATAAACAAAATAAACTGTCACACTGACTATCACTTTTCTTTCAGCACACACACACCCACCACAACAAAGTACCTTTTCATATTGGCAGCAGGGCTGCCAGTAAGTTGCCAGATGTAATTTACAAACTAACTCCAGAATCATTAGTTTTTTCGCCAAAATGTTATGTTTGAAAAAAAATCGCCTTGATTTATTTTATTTTATTTAGTTAGAAAACCAACAGCGATTACAGAAAAAAACAGGTAACAATGTTTGCTTATAGTATGGCCGATCATAGGTTTCCCTTAAATTATAAATATTGCCATTTTCAATAATAAACTGCCCAAATAATGACAGCTGTATGACATTGACAGTATTGTATTGACACTATTGGGGGATTTTCCCGCCATTCTGGCGAAAAATTATGACCGTGGCGAGATTTTGGCGATATCAATTCCTTGGCGAAAAAGTTGGCGAAAAAAAATCTGTCAAGCGAATTTTTGGCGATTATGACTTATGTCTATATTCGAGGCTGAAAATACAAATTCCAAGTAAAAAAGTAAAATAAAGTCGTTTTTTTTGTTGAAATTATTGGTAGTTTCAAGAATGAATAAAAAAAAATTCTTTATTTGGGATTGTTTTTGGAAAATGGGGTAAAAAATTGGTAAAAGGAAAGACAATCATCAAAATACAATATAAATATTCTTTACTTTTTGACCAAGGAAAGAATATCTATAAAAAAAAATAAACCTTTTGTTATATCATCTAACTAAATCAAGATTGGCAATTTTTTTTCTAAAACGTATCATTTTGGCGAAAAGAATGGAGAATGTTAACAAATTTTGATTATTATCTCTTCGTATTCTCTGTCAAAAATAAAAAATACTGGTGAAAGAATTATTTCGATGCGTCAATTAGTTTCCGATTTATAAGTAAAATAAGTTGCTACCGCACGACGCGGGCTGCCGGTGGCGGTGTGACGTCACACCACAACTCGCTCGGTCTGGCTCACTCAGTACGCTCGCGGACGCGCGCACTTGTCGTCTAAATTAAACCTAAATACTTTTAAAAATGTCTAATCCAACTACTAGGAAATCATGTGTTGTGCCTAAATGTAAAAATACAACTATCAATTCGCCGGAAAAGTTGTTTTTTACAGTTCCAAAGGATACATACATACATCAAAAAATCTTTTAACTTGAACATAACCAATACCATTAAACAATTTGTTAGTAAAAATACAAATAAATAAAAGAGGTTTAGTTCATATCATCTACATTTGCAATAAAAAATAAATTAAATTACTTAAATAAAATAGTAAAGGTAAAGTGCATCTGTAACGTTCAACTACCTACATCTAGATCGTATAGGTATCCTACTTCCTAGTAATATAATAAACGCGGAAGATTGTGTTTGTGTTTGTTATCTTTCACACAAAAAGTACTGAACTGATCTGGACGAAGACTGAAATAATCCATAGGCTTCTTTTAATCCTGGGAAAATGTACAGTTCCCGAGGGAAACGCGGGCGAAGCTGCTAACTAAAGCTAGTTAGTACTAAATCAATGCATGAATTTATTTAAATTTACTTAGAAGAGCGGTATCTTTGTATACATACTAGTGGCCGCCCGCGACTCCGTTCGCGTAGAAGTCGGTTTCCGTGGGAATGAGAAGTTTTCCCGCGGTAAAAAGTACCCTATGGGTCAAACTGATGTGTAACCTACTGCAATGTTTCATCCAAATCCGTCCAGCCCCCCAAGTCATGTGGCAAGTGATATTTGCGATAGCAAGTGAATAGAATAAATTTTTGACAAGCTTGCAATTTGACAGTTTCATACTTGACTTGGGGGGCAGTAGTTTTTACGTGTAAGAGTAACAAACATTCATACCTACATCCATACTCACAAACTTTCACATTTATAATATTAGAAGGACGTACCTACCTATAGCTACAAAACTATTAGTAGAAGATCCGAACCTAAATCGACCTTCACCGGGGTGATAATAGAACGAAACATATTTTATCATGAATTTAGAATATTAGAAAACATATTAAAAATGGGTTTGCTAAAAAAATCCTGGACAGACTAATTTTAATTATTTTTCAAAAAATGATTTTTAATTAAATGTTGCAACATCAGGATAATAAAAAAAATTTGCCCTGACTGAAAGTATAAAACGTATAGAATGTGCAGCCGTTGGGTTGTCTACTATTTACCTGGGCGAACTACTGGGTTGTCAGGTATAAACAGGTATATCGATGTCAGTTACTTTCACTGGATTGGATAATTAAAAAAAAAATATATCATCATAAGCGCTGTTTTATTGCGAACACGTTGATATAGGGTTGTCTGCGAAAATTCCGGTCCTATTAGGGGTTTGCGAATTTTAAAGATTTTAATTTATGAAAAAGAAAATTAATCTAGAACATTGTTTAACCTTTCCACTGGCACCAATGCCACCTGCACTTTTCTCATATACTGGTGAAATGTTAAAAACTCCTAAATCAGCATTTTCCAACAGTTTAAAATCTCAAATCGAAATGGTTGAGCCCACGAATATTAACGTTGAAATAATTGATGGTTTTTATTATTTGTACTCAATCGGAAACTCAACTAGTGTATTTGTATGCATACAGGCTTTACTGAGACAAAATTTCAAGCGATTTGGCATACCTAGTAACATTCTCCATTATTGAATCTGGCGAAAATTTGAAAATTACATCTGGCAACCCTGACTATTGACAGCTTGTTTATTGTGGTTGTGCTTGCTTACGATTACAATTTCCGTTGTGTTTCCGTTACAGAAAATAAGATTCCTTCCGATATATAAAAGTAAAAATACCGGCATAATCATGAGATCTATTATTACTTCCTCTATACTTATTTTATGTTTCGTATGGAGTGAAAGTCAACTATTGCAGTCGGTGGGAGATGATGATTTACTCCAGCTTATAAGAGAAAAAGATAAACTTATTGCTTTATTTTGTAAGTAAAGTAAAATATGTATAGGTAAATTCGTTCAAAATACAGTTTTCAGCCTTAATGATTTTTATTGACGTTTGGTTTTGTTTTCATTTACGGAATGGCTAACCTAACTTTTACCGAACGCCGTGATTTATATTTCAGCGAAACCTGATTGTGCAAACTGCAATAAATTTGAGAATGCTTTAGAAGGCCTACATGAAGATTTTAAGGAACATTTGGACGCCCATGTGGTCAAAGTTGTAAACAGTCATTTAAGCCGACTTTATAACCCTAACAAAGAACCTACTCTAGTTTTCTTTAGGCATGGTGTACCTTTGCTGTATGATGGTAATATCTCAGATGTTTACAAACAACCTGTTCATATTAGAATAAATCACTGAATTTTATTAGTAAATTAATGTATTTTAGGTGAACCTGATGAAAATGAAATATTTGGTTTCTTTGAAAATAATAAATCTCCAGTTGTCAAAGAGCTGACTGATGCCACATTTGAGCATTTGACTCAGGCAGCTACTGGTGCAACCACAGGAGACTGGTTTGTGATGTTGTAAGTGTTCACCTGTGTAAGGTCCTGTTTTCACAAAACATCCTATCAAAAAACAGAGTCATCCTTTTAGATAGAATTGAAAATTAACAAAACTGTTAAATGTACAACAATAAAAACAATATTATTTAGTAAAAAATATACTTAAAGTAGAAATGTATTTTCATATCAATGACTTATTTTTAGCTATGGGGCTTCATGTGTTGAATGCCAGAGACTCCACGCAGTCTGGGAAGGTGTTGGTGCTAAACTAAAAGGACGAGTGAATGTAGCGAGAATTGATGCCAACCTAGCTGGATCTAATACTGCTAAAAGATTCCAAGTGACAAAACAGCCAGCATTTCTCTTGTAAGTTGTAAAAGTATTATGATTTGACTGTAATCATAATTTAAATTCTTACTATTATTTTCTGATTTCAGTTACCGGCTAGGAAAAGTATACAGATACAACTTACCAAAGCTTGATATTAAATCATTTGTTACATTTGCTCAAGATTGGTACAAAAATGCTAGAGCAGAAACTGTGCCCCTCCTGGCTTCACCTTTGTAAGTATATCTAACATTGGTAACTTTGTTATGTGATGACAAACCAAATAATTTTTTTATTGTCTTTACAGTGATGAAATAGTAGATTGGTGTGTTGCCTTACTAAAGAAAGTTACTGAAATTGGTTTAGACTTCTTAATCAAGTATCCTTGGGTTTGGATGATAGGATTGGCAGGTTTTGGACTTGTTGCTATTACTGCTTTGATTGCACTTATGAAAGCTGGCAAACCAAAGGATTCAAAGAAAGACAAAAAGAGTAAATAAAAATACAACAAACAATAAGTTAACTGCAGTACTTATGTAACTATGATCTATGATTTTAAATAATATTACTTGTTCTGTGGTGAAAGCATTTATTTTTATACCTATTTTATGTATGTATTGTTAAGAGTTAAGATGGACACAAAGTTTAAATGGAAAAAGTTTGTGCAAGTGCAAGTGTCTTGTGATAGCTTTGTTTAAAATTATTGAAATAATGTTTTTGTACATGTTTTAATGTTATCAATAAGTAATGTTGTTTTTCAACAAAAAGTTGTGATTAATTTAGATTATTTTAGTAAAAGAAAAACCTTTAATTGGGGTCAAATTAGGTCCAGAACACAAACCTTTATAAATTGAACAATATATTTTTAAAATATACATGATTTATTTATATGAGATGTTACAAGTTTGTGACAAGATTGCAACCTCTACATAATTAAAACATTAATATTTGTAAATGTGTTTTAATTCCCATCATAATAAAATATAAGACTAGATTTCGAGTGAATTGTCAATAGTGCCCAGTACAGTTAAAATCCATGTAAAAATAAAAAGCTTGTCATGGTATTGCTAATATTTAAGTTGAATTCCTTATTTGCATTTTTTTACTACACTCTGCATTCATTCATGGGGTTAATTTAATCCTCCAATTCAGTCTCGCGACGGCATCCGCGCGAAGTGGTTCCGTGTAGCTCGCCGAAATTATAAGTATTGTTTACGTAGAATAACTCGAGCGTCGATCGTGGCTACTCCGTGCGGCAAACCGGTTTCGCCGGTGCACCGCACAGCAAACAAAACAATAGGCGTCGCAGAATAGATACACTATGGACATCTCAGAAGTATTATCGAGTGCGGACTCCATGAGTGAAGCTGGCCTATTAGAAATTTTAGACAAAGATGAGAACTATGCAAGTAATACTGAGGAAGGAGGATTTAATATGAGAGAAACAATAAAAAGAACTAGAGAAGAAGAAATTTTAAACATGGAAGGATGGAAAACAGTTAAAAACAAGGAAAAAAAACAGAAGATCCATTTAGAAAAAATTGAATTGTATATATCAAGCGATGAGAAAATGCCAAAACAGTTTATGCTAGCAAAAATTCTTAAAGAATATGATGTGAGGGATATACTAAGAGTTAAGTACATAAATGACTATAAAATAAGATTGGACTTCTCTAATGAGCTGAGCCTAACAAAACTAGAAGATTGTAGCATTTTTACGGAAAAAGGTTGGAAATCCCATAGGGCGTTTGAAAAAAATGAATCTTTTGGGGTCATTAAAAACGTAGATATGGATTTGACAGATGAAGACATAATGGAAAGGTTAGAATGCGAAGGATCTGTAGAGCTGATCTCAGCAACCAGATTAGAACGTCGTAATAGGGAAGTCAAAGACAACGAGTGGATAAAATGTGGCGCAGTAAAATTGTGTTTTCGCGGCTCGTATTTGCCTAAATATGTAAAAGTCGATAATATGAATATAAAGGTTGTACCATACATATTTCCAGTTACACAATGCTCCAAATGTTGGAGACTAGGGCACAAACTGAAAAAATGTCCGTCTTTAAAAATTATTTGTCCCAAATGTGGTAAAAACCATGAGAATTGTGATACTATATCATTTAAATGTGTTAACTGTGCGGGCAACCATATATCGTTAGCCAAAATATGTCCAGCTTATATAAAAGAAAAGAAGTTACGAGAAATTATGGCAGAATTCAACTGTACCTATAGAAAAGCATTACAGGTGTATGTTCAACCAGATTCTCCATTGCAGCAGTCACCAGTTTCACAAGCACCATTTAAGCAACAAAATAATTTACAAACTAATGCATTTAAGGCATGGAGCCGTAACTTAAAGGAAACAGAAAATAAACCAATATTTGCTGATGTTATACAGACTAGTGCAATAATACACACAGAGAAGAAAAGTGAAAAAATACAACGTGGGCCCAAGAAACCTTTCACACAGGAGTGGAAATTTGAGTCACAGAATAACGAGAATAAAAAAGATACCATCGAAAATGAAAACTGTGCCGACAAAACAAGTAAAGAAGTAAATTTTAGTGAGTTATTAACGAGACTAAAAGATATTATATTTTTACGGGGGGACAACTTACAAAGTAAAATTAAAAATATATTTAAGTGCTGTATAGAATGGTTGATTTTAGTCGTAGTAGATAATATTTCTGATTGGCCAGTATTGCAACTTATTTTAAACTATTTTAATAATGGATCTTAAGTCCTCAAAAATCGTTAGGCTAAACATGATACAATGGAATGCACGCAGCATTAGACCTAAGTTATTGAGTTTAGAAAACTTGTTAATACAGGATAAGATCCATATTGCGGCCTTATCAGAAACTTGGCTTAATCCTGAAATCATACTGAAACTTAAAAATTACACTATTTATCGGAAAGACAGAGACGAAACGTATGGAGGGGTGGCGATAATTGTTCACAACTCAATAAAGACTAAAGTTCAGACAGTCAACATTGTTAATACGGGAATAGAGGTAGTTTGTGTTAGAATTTATAACTGCGACCAGATTGAAAATATTATTTCGCTTTATTGCCCATCTTCAGTCACTACAAATCAACAGGACTGGGATCAAGTTTTTAATTTATTTAAACAAAAGACGCTCATTTTAGGAGATTTTAATGGGCACCATACAAGTTGGTCTCAAAAATTAGATAGTAGAGGAACTCAACTCTTTAATGCTTCTGTGGATAGCTCATTTATAACACTCAACAATTGTAAACCAACGCGAATGCAATTATCTAACGGTGTACTAGAAATATCGTCACCTGATGTTAGCTTCGTAACTACAGATATAGCTATCCAATTCGATTGGGGAGTCACTGCTGAAAATTTGGGTAGTGATCACCAGATCATCAAAATTTCTTTAGTTGGTAAATTTAATAGTTTCGTCATTAAAAAAAAAAACTTTAAAAAAGCAGATTGGGATTGCTATAAAAATACATTGCAAGACCTTTTTCAGAACTTTAAGCTAGACGGTGACGTGCAAAATGTGTACAATATGTTCATTAAATATGTTAATAGTGCGGCAAATATGTCTATTCCTGTTATAAAAATTAATAATTGTCCTAATTCCAAATTCACGCCTAAACCTTATTGGAATAAGTCTCTATCTAAATTAGTTGCAGAACGAAGACTAGCACTTTCAAAATTTAGGCGTAACCCTACTCCTGAAAACTATAAACTACTTAAAGATAAAATAAAACTAGCGCAAAAAGAGATTCGTAAAGCATCTAAGGAGTCATGGCAGTCATTCTGCAGCTCCCTGGATGAGACTTTATCACCAACTGAGGTTTGGAACAAAATGAGATGGTTTAAAGGCTTTAATTTTAAAAGAAACCATGTAGATGAAAAACAATCTGAAGAGTTACTGCAGAGCTTGACACCAGATTTTGCTGTCCCTTATATTCAGAATTTCGAAAACAATAACTTCACTTTAGAATGTCCTATAAAAGTTACCGAATTGGCTAATTGTATTAAAAGCAAAGATACCAGTCCTGGAGATGATGATATTTCGTATTCTATGATTCTTCATTTACCTGATAATGGAACAAATATTTTGATTCATATATACAATAAAATTTTAGAAACAGGGTGGGCTCCTTCTCAATGGAAAAACATCAAGATAATACCAATTCCTAAACCTGGTCGTGATCAATTTTCACCAGGAGCGTTGCGGCCAATTTCAATGATATCGTGTGTTTGTAAAATCTTTCACAATATACTTAAAAATAGAATAGAATGGTACGTGGAAAGACATGGCTTTTTTTCAGAAAATACAACGGGTTTTAGAAAGTGCAGATCGACGCTTAATAATCTCACTCATTTAGTAAGTAGTATTCAAAATAACTTTGCTAAAAAGAAATCTACCGTTGGTATATTTATTGACGTAGATAATGCGTATAACAATGTAAGTTTAACTAGCTTACTAAAAATTTTGGAAGAAATTGGAATTGGTTCACGAATTTGTACATATTTAGCAAATTTTCTCAAAGAAAGAATCCTTAAAATTTACTCAAACAATAAATCAATAACTCGATATGCTTGTAACGGATTAGCCCAGGGAGATCCTTTGTCGCCACTTCTATTCAACATAGCTACTATGGATTTATGCAAAATGCTGACATCTGTTAAAACATCCCAATATGCAGATGATTTTGTAATTTTTCATGGTTTTTCCAACCCAAATGAAGCTGAACAGAAGCTACAAGATGTTTTAAACAAAGCAGTACACTGTCTAGGCGAAATAGGATTAGAAATATCACCTCGCAAAACAAAAGTATGTATTTTCACTAATAAGTTACGAAGAGAAATCATTGATTTAAAAGTAAATAACATCAGTTTAGAGTTAGTTGACAATATAAAATATTTAGGTATATGGTTAGATCGGTCACTGCGATGGTCCAAACACATTAACGAAATCGTGTCTAAATTATCAAAATACGTTAACATTTTAAAGGTATTGGCAGGCTCTGGTTGGGGTTTACACCCTATACATCTACGTAGACTATACATTGCACTTATTCGAAGTAGGTTAGACTATGGATGTTTCCTCTATGACAGTAGCGCTCAAACACATTTAATGAAACTCAATAGATTGCAAAACCAGTGCATGAGAGTGATAGGAGGGTTCATAAGAAGTACGTCTATACATGTCATGGAAGCAGAGTTAAATCTTCTACCATTACACTTACGAAGATACTATCTTGCAGGAAAATTTTGGTTGAAATTAAAGTCTATGGTAAATAATCAAGTGATAAGCATTTTGGATGATTTACTTGCTAGTGTTTCAACATCACAATGGAGAAGGAAAAAACCTTTAATGATGACAGTTCATGATTATTTAAAAGACACGCCTTTACATTCAAGCGTTCAACTGGAAATGTTCTCACTAGACTCATGGGTTAGCAATATGGATCTTACCAAAAATATTTTTACAAATATTCCTAACGTTGAAGATGGCAAAAAAAGTTATGATGCTCAAAACTTGTTAAAAATCTGTAATACATTTCTGTTTTTGTCATATTCAAATTTTTACCAAATATTTACAGACGGTTCAAAAACTCATAACCAGGTTGGGGCAGCATTTTATGATCCACAAGTGGAGTCTCATATAAAATTTAAAATAAATATAGGTATAAGTATTATGTACGCTGAGCTGGTTGCCATCCTGGAGGCTGTATCATACATCGAAAGCATAGAGCATCACAACTTCGTTATTTTAACGGACTCAAAGAGTGCGTTGCAACATTTGGCTCGGTGTACCTCGAATATTCGAGGAATGCCGATTGCCTATACAATTTTGGACAGCATTAGAAAACTATTATTGCATAATAAAAATATTGTGCTCCAGTGGATTCCTTCTCATTTAGGAATCATTGGGAACGAAGTTGTTGATGCGTTGGCTAAAGATGCAGGTTCGGATGGTTTACCCTGCTACTGTGTCCCATACTTTACTGATTCCATTAAGTTAGTTAAGGAAAAATGCAAACGTAGTTGGGAATTATTGTATGATGAGATATCGTGTACAAAAGGGATATGGTATAAAACTATATGCCCAAAACCTAGAGGTTTATTATGGTTTGAAAACTCAAATACGAGTAGGGCAAACATTATAATTGCCGTACGACTTCGTTCTGGTCACATTCCTCTAAATAGTTTCGCTTTCCTCATGGGTAAAACGTCATCTCCTAATTGCTCAGAGTGTAATGTCATAGAAGATGTGTATCATATCATGCTGGAATGTGTCCGGAACGGAAATGAAAGAAGAGAATACTTAATCAAGTTTAACATTAATTTCTTAGACGTAGGTAAATGTAATAGTATATTAGCTTGTCCTCTGTCTACGGAAGCTAAAGCATTGATTAAATTGGTAAAAATAGGTATTAAGCGTAGATAATAAGTAATTTAGTTTTAATTGCTTCTTTTCCTGTAATCTGTTAAGAACTGCCACTTAAGAAAAATATGTATTGATTAACCTATGAGGGTGGTATAGCCTTGCATGGCTAAAACTCTCTATAATAAATAAATAAAAAAAAAAAAAAAAAAAAAAAAAAATCCTCCAATTCACTATATAGTATCCACTTCTATATTTATTCTAAATACTGAAGCAGGATCTTCAAGTTCTGATCTCACATTGTCTTCAAACTTTTTGAAAATTACAGAAAACTCCATAATGTTTTCAGGTTTCGCTGCTATCCACATTTTATCAAATTCATAAAACAGGTAGCAATAAAATTTATGAAATTGAATTAAATTAGGTGACTGTTTAGCATTGAACATATAAGTTTTAGCGGACCCATCTTTGAGTAGGTGGTAAGCCATAGAGGTAAGATTTATTCCTACAATAGCAAAAGTGTATCCGTATTTTGGATGTTGCGAGTGACTTAAAACATGACTGGAGGCTTGTGGGTATTCTGTTGCAAAGTAAAGCAAGTTCTCTAATCCAAGCATTCCCATGCCACGGAAATCAGTTTTAGGATCATCACCCTAGAAAAGAAAAAATACATATATTATTAACGTTACTATCAAAACAAAAACTTACATTTAGAAATTATAGTCAATTTCCTCCACCTGAAATCCAATATGTTGCCACTGTTTAGTAACTCTGGCTTCGAGGGGCTCGTTTGGAACTAAGAGTGACCAAAGTTTTAACAATTTCTCTTCATGATCTGGAACACTGCTATCAAACTGCGTTTTTCTCATATACTCAACTTCATCAAGTAAATATCTGTAACTCCATATTTGTAGTAAACAACGTCTGAAAGACACTATAAAGTGAGTGTGCAGCTTAGGATTTATACTTTTAACTCTCATTATTATTCTAACTGAGGGATCAAGAATTTCGTAGTAGTTAACTGGAAGAAATCGACGTTCGTACACCGTTTGATCTAAAAAGGAGACTACATCATTCACTTCTTTGGTTCGAGAAAGCATTAAAGATTTTTCGACATTTCGAGTTCTTTGAGCTCCACATTTGTCACCATAGCAAATTCTTTGTAACTCGCATAAACGGGTTGTTTTCCGCAAAAACCACTTGATGAAGGGTCTTAAATACCATTGAAAGGCTGTCCAAACGTTAAAGAAGACCATTTTCTGTACGCTCTCATTTATTCAATAATTAGTTCTATTTCTCAGTTAGTTTCTGCTTCTCTGGTTTTTTCGTTTTGTTTACTTTATTTGTCAAAGTCGTTGTCATGGTCACATAACCTGCGTTCCGATTTGGCAAAAACCGCTTTTTGAATGGAAAGTATCCGTTATGATTGCCCGGGTTTGCACGGAAGAACTTAAAACAAAAGTGTGGGCAAAGCACCGTAAGCGCTGGCGGAAACGTCATAATAGGGGATATGCATAAAATTTTAAATGGCATAAAACATTTTTTTTCTTGAATACTTATTATCGTTATATTATAAAAGTATTATAATGCAAAAGTTTTTTTTTAATTTATTTATTATTTAAACCCCTAAAATAATATTTAAGTCTTTCTAAATCACTTTAATGCTTTTCATCCAACAAACAGCAAAGGTTGTTTCAAGTTCGGATCCAAAACCTTAGTTTTTCGGGGCACCATACCATCAAGTCAATAATACCATAATTCGGCAATATTGTATAATGTTGTTCATAGAATTGATCGAGACTAAAAATTACACCTATAGCTCTGTCAATAACATTTCTTAAAGGGTTGGTCTGCGAAATATTTGTTATTTACTTTTTCTAAGTGTTTTACCTTATTCATAATCCTAGCCAGTTTAACCGGGTCGTCTTTATAGAAAGCCAACAACGTCAGAGCCAGTTCGCCTCTCTGTCTTCTCGTGCCTTCACAAAGGGTGTTCAGCTTCAGAAACGTTCGCTTTGAGTCCTAGCGCCGCGACCGCCGCCGCTTCGAAACCTAGTATTTCATCCGATACAAGTCGAGCCTGGGGAAAAATTACAGTTTATTGTAAGCAGAAAGAGGTTATGCTGTTGACTTTGTGATTGTTGTTTTGCTTATTTGCTGCCGGCAAGTTTATTACTCGCTTATTCACAGCAAAATTATAACTAGTATTATAACTTACTGGATGTTTGTTATCCTTATCAGCAGCAGAAAGTACAAGCACATCGAAAAGGAAACTTGCTAGAGCGATCGGCAACAAAGCTGGGCCTCGGTTTCTGGAACAAAAACAAAATCACCGTAACAATTATTTTCCAACATTATTTTTTATGAAAGAGACAAAATATAACAAAAATGTGTTAAGATAAAGTTTAATATGCTAGGGTATTTTTTGTATCACATTTGGAAGAAATTGCATGTACAGTGTTTTTAGGCCCTTATGAATAATAATACTTCTTACTGAAACTGAGTTATCACTCATTTTTATTCTTTACTAGCGACCCGCCCACGCTTTGCAATTGTGTAATTTTGGCCGACTTGTTCACGAAACATTGATTTTTGGCTACTCTAAAACACTTTTTCCGATTGTTCTTTATTTACAAATTTAAATGAAAAAAATACCTAAAAGATGGTGAAAACCGCATTAAAATCCCTCAACTGGTTTAGGAGGAGTTAGAAGCCAAACATACAAACAGACAGAATTAGCGACTTGGATTTATACTAAGTAATGATAATGAAGTGACTTTTATATGCAAATGTTGTTAAGCGTACTAAACAAACAATACGCCAAAGTTCCCTTACTTCAAGGTCCCGTCCCTCAGTTGCTCTGCCTTCTCTCTAGCCAGCATCAGTTGTTCAGCGCCAGTTGGCAATCTCTTCAACAGTGCCACCAGCTCGGTTTCCTGGTTGTTCAGTTTCACCTCTAACGCCTTGGTGCTGGCGGGCGGCCGGGACATCTCCAATGCGAAGAGACCCACGCGGAAAGCTAGCTCGTGGTGCTCACTGAACTCCGCTAAAACCTGAGAGGAAGGTAAAATGATTTTAATTGTGAGTTTTGGTGTCAAATTAATGTTTAAATAAAAACTTTTCGAATAACGAAATTAACTTCATGCATGCTAAGTCTGCATAGTTTTCTCAATAGGTAAATAACACCTGACTATATAGAAGTAGATTGTATACTTTTTTTCTACACATCAATACAAAACAGGCAACCTTTAATGTAAGAAACTTCGAAAAACTGTTTGATATTTCTTTAACAGATTCACCACTTATCAATAGGTAGTTCTTATCAAATTCTAGGTTCGTTTCATAACTTACTCGTCGTTCTAATTTACAAACTATTTCTTTTTTTTTACAAAATATAACTGTGTTGCTTATTAAATTTACTCCTTATCCTACTAATATTATAAATGTGAAAGTTTGTGAGTATGGATGTATGGATGGATGTTTGTAACTCTTTCACGTAAAAACTACCGGACGGATTTGGATGAAACTTTACAGCAATATAGTTTATACATTAGAACAACACATAGGATACTTTTTACCTTGGGAAAATTTCTTATTCCCACGGGAAACCGACTTCCACGCGAACGGAGTCGCGGGCGGCCACTAGTATTGTATACTCACGGTAGCCAGGAAGGCGCACTTGGCCATGGTGATGGAGGCGAGGCAGGTGAGCCGGTGTGTGGCGGCGCAGTGCCGCGGCGACGGCGCGTGGCGGCGCCGCGCCTTGCGGGGCTCGTGCGGCGCCGGCGGGACCGCTCCTGCGCATTGGAACAAACATCATTGCTTTATGTAACTATACCTGAAGATTTACCGACGATAATAATCTTCAGGTAAAGTTACATAAAGCAGTTTAAGTTAATTCTGTTTGCATTAGTTTCTTCATAAGAAACTTTATTATTTGGGACTTTCACGTCAGCGCGGCTGAACGCCACCTCCCAGCCGCACGTTACTAACTAACGAACCATGCAATATCACATACACCACTATACATTACCATGGGGTCCCATTCCGAAGAAAAGTAACGATAGTTTCTAAAATGCACAAGAGATGGCGCTACAAGTAACGATTGAAATATAAGCATTTTGTAAAAATTATAAGATGAAAATTTTCTCTCCGAATATGGTCGATTTAATTTGTTTGATGAAGTAGCAAAAGCGATTTAATAACATAATTCTAAGTTAAAATTAAGTATTTCTTAATTTTACAACAAAATAAAGTTTTGTAATGGCGTTAATAGATGTCGCCATGTCCTTTGGTATTTTGGTATTTCACACGGGGCACTCTAACGACATCTAGAGAATGCCTGACGAAGTAAAAATGTAAAGGATAAAATGAATGGTTCAGCGTGGTAGGTACGTTAAATACACACATCAACATCGTCTAGGGATATTTTATATAAAGTTCTTAAACTCAAAAAATACTGAACAGTTTTAATTTTTTTTTAAGAAAGCTTATTTGGGACACCTTGTTGAACGATTCTAAATTTGAATTTGAAAAAAGAAATGAAAAACAAAAGATTAACGCTGCATAATGTGTAGCCACAGATCATCCCCTAATAGATACCGCATGTTCGTACATTTACGTTGTATCAGGGTCACCAAAAGTTGAAGAGCGGGGGAGGAAATAATGACAATCTGATTGGCTAGTTCAAAAACGTTCTAAGATGCATCCGTCAAATAGTGATAAAATAGTGATGTAAGTATTCGATAAAAGTATCGATAAATTATAAATATCGTTTAATAAAAATATCGACAGATTTACATTTACCTGGTATAATAAATGAGACTATTAATGTTGAACCCAAATTAGGAAAGTACCGACCAACAAAAAAACTTTTCGAACTACTAGAAATTTTATTCGTATCAATTATTGCTATGGTACCAAAACTGTGGGACAAGTACTAAAGCTATTATAACATTTTGAACTTCAAAATGTTATAATAGTTTTAGTTCAAAGTTTGAAGCCTTTTTAAGTAGGCATTAGACTGTTTTTTGTCTAACCTAGATAATATTTTGTTTATGATCTCTTCTCTTATTTTATTTTTTATATTTTGGCCCAAGTTTGCGTAAGTTTCCTTTCTAATTTATAAATGTTAGATTCAAAGTAAATATTTTTTACCTAATTTGAGGGTACTACACGATATCTAGTTTAAAATTTGGTTAAAAGTTAAGCAACTTCTTTGTACAGTCAGCATCATATATAACTTCTTAGATTTACGCGATTATTATTACTTGAAATTAAACTCATTTTAACGGGTTTTACGCGTTTATTTTATTATTTTTGATTTTCCGACGTTTCGACATTTTTACAAATGCCGTGGTCACGGGTAGACTATGTTTGACGTCTTCATAGAGTTAAGTAAAAAACGATTTTTCGAGTTCACCGCCATCTGTTTCGTAATTTTCTCGCATAGTCGCTCGGGTTCACGCAGTATACGCTGACAGTGTCTTTATTTTTCTGCTTATTGGTCTGCTGGTTGTTCTTTTTTATTTTGCTAAGTATTGGATCCCACGTTGGTGACAGCTTCCAACCATCTTCTCTATTGAAGTTAGGTTAGTTAGTTAGGTGAACTCGAAAAATCGTTTTTTACTTAACTCTATGAAGACGTCAAACATCTCAGTCTACCCGTGACCACGGCATTTGTAAAAATGTCGAAACGTCGGAAAATCAAAAATAATAAAATAAACGCGTAAAACCCGTTAAAATCAGCATCATATAGTTCGTATCATCCACTGCAGCCAAATACTTGAAAACAACCAGAGTCCTCACTTTCAGCGAATCAACCAGTGTCATCACATTAATCAGAGCATTCAGGTTGCTCTAAATTATCGTAGCGTGCAGAAAGACTTATAGAAAGTCGCATTCAAAGCGTCTTAAATCCCGTTTCAACCAAAGCGCCATCGGTAACGTAGCGCCCAGGGTAGTCACAATCTTCGGTACAAAGTAAAAAAACAACTTTATGCTTAATGTTATAGAGGTGTACTTTGCTTGACACGCTACCGCATGTCTAGAGGAAAGTTTTGGCAGAAAACTTCATTTGATTAAAAATATGTATTTATGAGATATTAGAATAAGACGGGATTTAACTACTGGGCACGAAACAGATGGCGGTGAACTCGAAAAATCGTTTTTTACTTAACTCTATGAAGACGTCAAACATCTCAGTCTACCCGTGACCACGGCATTTGTAAAAATGTCGAAACGTCGGAAAATCAAAAATAATAAAATAAACGCGTAAAACCCGTTAAAATCAGCATCATATAGTTCGTATCATCCACTGCAGCCAAATACTTGAAAACAACCAGAGTCCTCACTTTCAGCGAATCAACCAGTGTCATCACATTAATCAGAGCATTCAGGTTGCTCTAAATTATCGTAGCGTGCAGAAAGACTTATAGAAAGTCGCATTCAAAGCGTCTTAAATCCCGTTTCAACCAAAGCGCCATCGGTAACGTAGCGCCCAGGGTAGTCACAATCTTCGGTACAAAGTAAAAAAACAACTTTATGCTTAATGTTATAGAGGTGTACTTTGCTTGACACGCTACCGCATGTCTAGAGGAAAGTTTTGGCAGAAAACTTCATTTGATTAAAAATATGTATTTATGAGATATAAGACTATATAAGACGGGATTTAACTACTGGGCACTCAGATTTATAAAGAAGATATTTTATTTGTAAAGGCTTGCTCTAATACATACGTAATACCTACGTCTGAAATTTTATAAAACACTAGCTGACCTGGCGAACTTCGTACCGCCTTAGCGTTGCAATCATGTACTACTTTATATGTCTATTTTTCAATATTTCTGAGAGATTTTCTTAATATTTTTTTCCGTAAGAACCTTCTCTTAATAATAACAAATACAACAAAAAAAGAATTAGTGAAATCGGTCCAGCCATTCACGCGTGATGCCGTGACCAAGGAAAACGGGTTTCATTTTTATATATATAGATTTTAAGTAGTAAACAAAAATAAATTTATGTATTTCAATGGAATTCAAGTGTATTTAAACAAATGTGTTACTAGGTTTTCATAAGTAAGAAAGAGTCAACGAAATTATTCATTAGGTCATAGATACGAGAATTTAAACTTAGATTCTTTGACAGCTTGAAGTCTTTTTTAAGTTTTAGTGAAAGTTTAAATTATTTAGCTTATTTTGTTTACTTCTAGCAAGCAGTGATGGTGTCAAGGCTGTGGCATCCGATAGGCGATTCATGAGCATAGGTTCAATTCCAAGTTTAAGCAGTCTTTTTGAGAATTTTTTGAGAATACCTACCTTATTTCTTCATTTCTTGCCTAAAGATAAATGACTTGCAATAATTTTATTATTGAAAACATAGATTCATTATGTAAACTGAAACATTTTTTTTTTCATCAATTAAATGTGAATTAATAGAAATTATAAACACCATTTAGAAAGATGACCAAATTAATTGCATTTCAACTCAATATACCATTTTAACTCGGGGTTAGCTTCGGGTTAGCTAACTCAGGTTTAAATGGCGCCACCATCGATTGTAACTACTTCTTATTACAATCGATGGTGGCGCCATTTAAATCTGAGTTAGCTAACCCGAAGTTAAAACGTTACCTGCAATTGAGCCTAAATCGTTTAAATAACAAACACATAATAGCATATCATAAATTGTCAAGAGAGGTGGCTGCTAATGAACAGCAACAGTGATCATTTTTTTTTAACGGAGAGTAATAAAGTGCACCCACCATGCCAGCGCGGGGCTGGTCTCCAGTTTATTTTCAAAATCTAAGTACTAGGCTGTCATGAAATAAAAAGAGTAAATAAATATTGTGATAATCACTACGTCACATGATCATTCTAGTTTAAGAGCCGGATGTTCATTAGTAAATAAAATATGAACAAGCTAAAGATTGAATTCTGTTCCAGTATACGTGTATAAATAATAAATAAATAAAAATGTTTTTATTACAAAAAATACATTGTTTACAAGTTATGAGACTGCCCAGGAAGTTAAACAATACTTGAGTTGGGCATGACTCGCTCTTATCCCAAACAAATGTACTAACAATAATTAAAAGTACCTACTTAAAAAAATATAAAAAATTAAAACAAAATAAAAAGTAAAAAGTTAAAACAGAATACAAGATTAGTGTGGTGTGTAGTGTGTAGTGTGTGGTGTGTGGTGTGTGGAGTGTGGAGTGTGGTGTGTGGTGTGTGGTGTGTGGTGTGTGGATGTGAAATAAATATATATATTTGTGAGTGTCTTCATTAAATAACTTTATTTTAAAATTTTTTATAAATCTTCTGTTTCCTCGTATGTAAATGATTCTAGCCATTTTGTCAGGGTTTCTTTACATCGAACTGCATTTTTAGGGTAAATGTTTAGTTTACTGTTTGCAATATTATATATCAGCAAGGATCGAGCACTGTACTGACGTTCGGCAAACACAGTCTTCACTCTCTTCGTAGGTGCAACATTGTGTTTGCGCCGACTGTGGAGTTTTTCAGGGTCATAGGGAAGTTTTTTGTGTAGACTTAAGACTAGCCGTAGAATGTACAACTTTCTTACTGACAAAAGTCCACACAGTTTATATAAGTCGCTCGTAGGGTACCTGTATGGCTTGAAATACATCACCTTAATAAGCGACCTTTGAGCTCTTTCAAGATGGAGGAATTTATTTTTAGTAGCACCACCCCATACAGGTATGCAATAATCGATAACTGATTGCGCTAACGCAAGGTAAATTTTATTGATCAAAGTATTGGTCATAACGTGTCTTAATGTTTTAAAAATCCAAATAAGCTTTCTTACTCTACAGGTGATGAGTTCTAGATGTGTATGCCACGAAAGCCTTTGGTCGATCATTACACCGAGATATTTTGTGCATGTAACTTTTTCGATAAATGGACATAAGCAATTGGTGTTGGATATATCGCCGCACTGGTGAATTTTAATTCTAAAATTGTCATCTGGCTGTGATCTCTCATTTGGACTGAAACACATGAAGTTGGTTTTCTCCGTATTTAGAGAAAGAAGACTTGAGTTCAGCCATCTAGCCATTTCAACTAGACCAAGTTCTACCTTAGTTCGTACTGCATTCCATGACCTACCTGTAAAAATTACAGCAGTGTCATCGGCATATGAAAAAGTTACACGTTCATTATCTTTCTGTGTACTGAGTTGGTTTATATAGACTAAGAAGAGAGTGGGACCCAGGACAGATCCCTGTGGAATTCCATACGATATATCACCTTCGGAACTTTTTAGATCGTCTATTTTGACTGTTTGTCTCCTGTCACAAAGATAGCTTTCAAACAGTTTAAGTCCTGTACCTCTTATTCCAATGTTTTCAAGCCTACGCACAAGCACAGGGACAGAGACAGTGTATCAGTATAATATTATGATTTATTAGTCTGTGCTGTTCCTACTTGCCCACGAATTGGTATTTTATTTTGAATACACCCAATATTAGGATACCTACCTGAAAAATAATTTACAGTAGGATTCAATAACCCTAACAACAATTTTACAAATTGGACTTTTTTTGCGCGGGAAATATTTATTTTAAGGAAGGTTTTGCATCTGGCTCTTGCTTAATTATAGGTCAAGAAATGACATCAGATGTGTAAAATATGAAACTTCATTCAAGGAGATTTGAATTTCAAACAAAATACCAAAGATATGAAAATTTTAAATAAAAAAGTATCAAGCAAAAAGTTTTAATGTTAACTAAACTCACTGTTCTAACCATTTTACACTCATGAAATTCTAGTACATAAAAGTGATTGTTCAGCGCCTCAAAATTTGAAACCGGAAAACAAAAACTAGAAAGTTTCTGAAGTTTGAAGACATAGGCTCTTACACACTTGTGCGTTCCTGGTATATTTTTGGACGATTAGAAGAATTAAGCGATTTTTCATATTTCGTTCTAAACCTTGTTCATAGAATTCTCATCGCTATTACATGAAGCATAAAGTTGTTTTTTTACTTTGTACCGAAGATTGTGACTACCCTGGGCGCTACGTTACCGATGGCGCTTTGTTGAAACGGGATTTAAGACTCTTTGAATGCGACTTTCTATAAGGCTTTCTGCACGTTACGATAATTTAGAGCAACCTGAATGCTCTGATTAATGTGATGACACTGGTTGATTCGCTGAAAGTGAGGACTCTGGTGGTTTTCAAGTATTTGGCTACAGTGGATGATACGAACTATATGATGCTGACTGTACGAAAAATATCGATACATACATGTATAACTTTCAAACTCTAATATTACTCGGGTAAATTCGTGCTTCTTTGAGAAAATGAGATGACCGTATATATATTTGTACCGATAGAAAGAGATATCCTTTGTTTGTTTAAAATAAATAAACCAACGCAAGTTGAAGTCCACAAAAACAAATTTTATATGCACAAATACGGAGTGACACGGATGCGAACGTGTCTGACGGTTGGTCATAACTAAATCCAAAAATGTAGGCATGGCTTGCACTATGTTCTAAATCACTAAGTGGCGAAACATAGGTCGTGGCCTCTAATGCGGAATCTATTAGGGGGTGATCTGTGTGTGTAGCCAAGTCTGAAGGTTTCATTTACCTACAGTAACTTTTGTCAATTTTTTGTGTCAAGCAAGTTATCGGTAAATTTTGAATTAATGTTATTGTGTGCATCATGCAGCGGCGCCATTGAACGAGGGAGGAAATGTTAAGGGCAGTAGGCATGCTCCAAAGTGGAGCTACTCAACGGAATATTGCTGAGAAGATTGGAACAAGAGGAAACGTGAAATCAAGGTTATGGTCATGTTATCGTGCTACTGGTGAAATGGCTGAAAGACACCTTGGCGGGAAACACATAACCACTCAACGACAAGACCGAATTTTGCAAGTTGCCGCGAGAATGCAACCAAATGTTACGGCCATGCAGTTGGTTCAGAGGCTTCAGCCAGAGCACTAGTTGCTTGTGAATGATGAAACTGTGAGGAGAAGGCTGCATGAAGCTAATCTTCATGCTCGCAGACCGCTTCGTACTCCAGCACTTCGCCGAGGAAATCGTGGACGACGGCTAGAGTGGGTTCGTGAACATTTGCTCTGGGAAGATAACCAGTGGTTCATATTGCTGTTTACCGATGGCTCACGGTTCGGTTTCCATCCTGATACACGTAGAGTACGTGTTTAGCGAGTTCCTGGTCGTGAGAGCCGTCTGCGACACCCTCAGGAAGTCCGTCCATACCACGGCGGGACAATTATGGTTTGGGTGAGAATTCGTGTTAATGGAAGAACAGACCTCGTTTGGATCAAAAACATGACACATGTCAGCTGAAAAATACTGTAACGAGGTGCTAGAACCAATAATCTACCCCGACCACTGCAAATGAGCCAAGAATTCATGCTAATGCACGACAGCGGCCGTCTGCACACAGCGAGAGTGGTGACGAGCTGGTTGTAGCAGTACGACTTATCGGTCTTAGGCTACCCCGCTCAATCGCCTGACCTGAACCCCATTGGATACGCGTGGGACATGCTCCAAAAAAGAGCTTTAAGGAATTTTGCTACAAACATTGCGCCGAAAGAGCAACTCTTTTTGCCAATCCTGGGACAATATACCGCAACCTGACTTAGATAACTTAATCCAAAGCAAAAAAAAATTTGCAGGACCGTTTTTAACGTCATGGATGGTTTAACTGACTACAGATTTTTCACAATACCGTTCAAAACCGAATAATTTCTGATTATTTTTCACTTTTCCCAGAGCAACACATTCATTGTTACTTTTAATTTTTTTTCACTTTTTTCTTTATTTAAAAAAAAACACTTTTTATGCAAAAAAAAAATGATTTATTTTATTTTGTTAGTGTTGTCTGATAAATGAGCTTTATAAAAATATATACATGTTGTATTTTATTTTTCATAATTTTTGAGTAAACTAAGTAAATTCAAAATATCCCTAGACGATGTTGATGTGTGTATTGTTACGAGCTGGGATTCGGGACAGAAATGGAAAATGCCAGACTACGTGTTCCGATATTTATTAAAACACTCACTCACAAAACACTCACAGTAACTATACACAACACAACGCACTGAGATTCGCAGGTTTACTAATCGCACTGTTAGTTCCGTAATCGTAGCCAAACTCACAAGGGGTCGTTCAACTACTGATGCAGGTGTTGAACTTTTTGTAAATATTGTTAGTGCATGGGAAAAGTCACAAGACGCGCTAGGTATTTTTTGTGATCTATCTAAGGGTCAATTTATACTAGGCCAGAGTCGCAGCGCATCGAAGCGTCTATTCAAAACTGAACATAACAAATTCAACCTTAACCCCACAGCGTAACGCACGCATTGCTTCTGAGATTTTAAAAAGACGCGCGCATTCTTCGGAATTCACGCGTCTGCGCGTGACCATGCGCGTACGGCTTCGCTTTAGTTGTGAAGAATTTGACGCTTCGATGCGCTTCGACTCTGCCCTAGTATAATTTGACCCTTAGGCATTTGATTGCGTCCACCACGATACTCTTATAAGGAAACTCAACCATTACGGAATCAAAGATACCAATCTTAAACTTTTAATTTCATATTTAAGTGCTAGAACTCAAAAGGTTGACGTTAACGGAATCAGGTCGTCTGGGACAGTTGTGAGCATGGGGGTTCCACAAGGATCAATTTTAGGCCCATTTTTATTTTTGGTTTATATAAATGATCTTCCCTTTATGGTAGGTAATAATCACGATATAGTGTTGTTTGCTGATGATACATCATTAATTTTTAAGATTAATAGACAACAATCTAATTATGACGACGTAAACAATGCGCTCTCTAATGTTTTACAGTGGTTTAATGTTAATAATTTAGCTTTTAATGATAAGAAAACCAAGTGTATAAAATTTTCAGCACCTAATGTAAAACAAGTCAACTCAAACTTGCAAATGAACGGTAAAAAACTAGACTTAGTAGATTCTACTGTTTTTCTTGGTTTGACTGTAGACTGTAAGTTACAATGGGGAGCCCACATCTCACAACTGGCGAGTAGGCTTAGCTCTGCAGCGTTCGCGGTCAAGAAAATTCGCTCTTTGACTGATGTAAAGACAGCTAGGATAGTATATTTTAGTTACTTTCATAGCTTAATGTCTTACGGCATCCTACTGTGGGGAAACGCTGCTGACATTAATACGATTTTTACGCTGCAAAAAAGGGCTGTTCGTGGAATTTACAAACTTGCAAATAGAGATTCTTTGAGAGAAATATTTAAAGATGATATTTTAATCTTCGCGTCCCAATACATTTTTGAAAATATATTGTATACTTACAAAAATATTGATAAGTTTGTAACGTGTAGTGATAATCATGTCGATAATAATTCGGTAAAAACTAGGCATGGAAATAGATTAGCTTTCCCAAAGTGTAGGTTGGCCAAAAGCAGCAAGTCGTTTATCGGTATGTCGATACTTATTTTTAATAAAATTCCGGAGTCAATTCAATCCCTGCCATTTAATAAATTTAAAGTTACAATTAAGCAAGTATTGTGCAAGAAAGCTTACTATAAAATCAAAGACTATTTATTTAGATGATAAAACAGCATGGGATTGATATCTAGACAGGCTATTTCTACTGCTATTCAAGATTGTTTTGTACCTATGAACTTCTCTGTAAACAGTTTGACTAGGAAATGATACTCAACTTTGAGTATGTACTTTTATTGAATTTTTTTTTAAATTATTTATTTTATTTTATTTTGTACTGTTTTCTCGTTCCTCCTCTCACTGCTTTAACTTATTGTAGGGGTTTCCTATTAACTTGCTGTTTTGTGAGGTTCCTTAGTGCCTTGTTTGGCCCAGAGTAGTCATGCTCGCCTCGAAAGTTACTGGGGCGGTGGCGTTGTGTCAACGGGTCGCCCGAGGGAGTTGGGTTGAGTAGGACGATGGCTGGAGCACACGTCATACTTGTGATCAGGTGCCGCCTTCGGGAAACGGTCTGCTCTGGTTTCGAATTGTGGTGCGGGAAGAAGTCCTTAATTAGTTCGTAGTAGCAGTTTAAATTTTTTTTTTTTTACTTTTATAGTGTTGAGTTGAGGTACGAGAAAACAATTTATATGTTCATTGAATGTACACGTTATAATTTTCAAAAAGAGTGCTGGGAGTTTTTTTTCCGCCGGCTTTTTTCTCTCGGTCTACGGTTAGGTAAAGTCGAAGTTTGTAACATTGACGTTCATTAAGTATATGTTACATATCTATGATGAATAAAAGAATTTTGATTTTGATTTTGATTTTGAAAATAAGACTGACTACGCGGCGATGGGCCGCGCCTTTTATACTCCAAACAAACAAAAAGAAACATTCTCGATTAATCCTAATAATTCGCGAGTTATAGAAGTAAACAAACAGATTATTCCGGAAGGAACACGTTAGACAGCTTTCGCTCTTATGCATTAAAAATAGAGGCCTTATTTGCTTGCACTCGAACACAATGGTAGTCGTCCAAACATAGACAAATGTAGATAATTCTCGATCGCGGCGCATGAGCAGGTAAAAAGTTATGGCTCGTAACACTGCCCCCTCCTTAAGAGATGCTCGTCCCGAGCATCGTCACTGCCATGGTACCGCGCCAAGCGATCCACATGCACCACTTTGGGCGTCCCTCGAGGCTCCTTCCGAATCCGGTACGTGATGTCGTTGATTCTGGTCACCACACGATACGGTCCGTCCCATTTTGCCTGAAGTTTTGGAGACCTTTCTTTGCTGCGGGTTGGATTGTGCAGCCACACCAGTGATCCTTCAGCAAATCCAGGATTGACAATCTTCCGGTCGTAACGGGTCTTCATTTTCTCCGACATTAACTGTCCAGATTCTCTGACGTGGTCGTGGATGTCATTCAGCTTTTGACGCAATTCATTTGCGTAATCAGTAATGCTGGTTGGTGTGTCCGGTGGAGTTCCCGTAATTAGATCTGCCGGCAGTCTCAATTCTCGTCCGAAGTTAGCGAAAGCAGGGGTGACGGTAGTGCTCTCGTGGACTGCGCTGCGGTAAGATAGCAGAAAAGGCTGAATGTGCTTGTCCCAATCCCTTTGCCTGTTTTCTACCACTCTTGCGAGGTATCTCTCCAGGGTTTGGTTGAATCTCTCGACCATTCCGTCAGATTGAGGGTGATAAGAGGTAGTCCTGGTCTTGTGGATTCCCAGCAGCCGGCAAGCCTCCTGGAATATCTGGGACTCGAAATTTCTTCCTTGATCACTATGGATTTCCAGGGGTACTCCAAAACGGCAGAAGACCTCGTTGACCAGTTTATCAGCAACTGTGGTAGCTTCTTGATTAGGAATGGCAAAAACTTCTGGCCACTTGGTAAACTAATCCATGACCACAATGAAATACTTGTTTCCACTTTCACTCTCCGGGAATGGTCCAGCAATATCCAGGGCTATGCGTTCCCATGGTGCTCCGACGTTGTATAGTTTCAGTGCCCCTCTGCTGCGTGTGTGTGGTCCTTTAACAGCCGCACACCTTGTGCATTTGCGTCACCAGTCCTCCACATCGTCCCGGCAGTGCAGCCAGTAAAACCGCTCACGAATCTTTAAAAGGGTCCTTTTCACTCCCAAGTGTCCTCCTGAGCATCCATCGTGATACAGCTGCATAATTTCCGGAACTTTGGCCTTTGGAACAACCATTTGAAGATGACACTGGTCACCTTTTGCATTTTCCCATCTTCGGTGAAGGACTCCATCTTGGACAAGGAGGCTGTCCCATTGCGCCCAATAGCCCTTCATGACTGCGCTTCTCCCAGCGATGTGACTCCATCCAGGTCTAGGCACATTAGCCTCAATCCAATCCAGTACCGGCCCGATGTCGTTATCTTCCTGTTGTGCACGACGTAGTTCTTCCTTCCAATCACAGTGGAAAGTGCAAAATAAGGGAGCGAAATTCAAACTTCCAAAACACGCCACCATTGGTCGAACGTAATGTGATGTCATCTGACACGACATTGCATTCATCAGCGTCGAAACTTATACTGTTTTACAAGTTTTTGTGAAAAAAATAAATAAATTTAATCTATATTCTTATGCTGATTGTAATGAAGTTTAGTTTAGATTGGTAGTGAATCTTTGACGATGACTGAAGCTGGTTCTGTCATAGCACATTAGGACAATCTACCGAGAACAGGTGCATTTATGATAGCATATAATTTTGCATCGAAACCCGATTATACGAGCGCAGAGATCAGAGGATGTTTCATAGTATATATAAGACCATAATATAGATTTTTATTCATAAATGCACACAGCAGTTTACTTAAAATACACCATAGTATATTTCAATACAAGTGTGGAAAGGCTGTCATTACAACGAGTTCCGACAAATGTCTACCCGAGCCGAGGCACAGCCGAAGGCGAGGGTTGACAGGCGGGACGAGTTGCAATGACGGTTCCGCACGTGTACTGAACGACTATTTTTAATACAGTTGCGAAAAAATAAAGCAATTTAATAAAATATAAAATTAGGATCGTAAATTTCGAAATAACTCATTTTGAAAATGGCGCCATTTTTTCTTCACCCATTTGGTAGGCAAAGGTTACTATGCCCATACAGCCAAGTCTTCAGTAGATTTTTTTTATTGATATGAAATGAAAATGAAATTTAATGAGATAAAATGAAATGAAACCAACCACACTAATTCAATCAAATCATTAAATCTGATATCGAAACAAACTAGTAGCTTTTTTAGAAATATACCTATGCTACGATGTATTAACATGAATCATAAAAACTTATTTGTTTTTTTTTTAAGTAAAAACTTCATGGTTGGTTAATTTTTCTTTTTAATAGACATTATTTTGACAGTTGGGAAAGAGAACGCACGAGTGCGGGAAAGGTAAAAAAAAGCACGCGTGTGTAATAGCCCACATCCCGAACGCTATACGTCCCTGCAATACGCCACTTTTTGAGCAACTGTATTAAAAAAACATTTACATATTGACACAAAAATATATGAGGCAAAACTCCTTTCTTCAACCGTAGAGTAAGTACATTTTTCTTCTTGCTCTTTTATTAAATTGTATTCAATATAATTTACTGTATCTTCCTTTACCTGGAATAAATCAACGACCATAAAAAATTCGTAAAACCACAACAGGAATAAAGTTTTAATAGAAAGTTATAGGTACTGATCTTTTCTTATAGGGTAGGTTAATTTTATACCGATTTTTTTAATGTTCAATAGCTAATGCAAAACTTACTTTTTACTAATTCACATTAAGCTGTATAGAAATAAAGTATACTTACGTTAAAATGATCTTCACAACAATATGAACAAGATTTAGGAGATATATTATCCCTTCTCATCACCTTACACCACCGTCTTCGTATTTTCGCATCACTTGAAATACGAAAAAAAAACACTTTCTCGGGTGTTTTTCGAATAGTATTTGTGCACTCCGGTACTATGCAATACTTATAAGATATTTTTTTGGCTTCTTCCATGGTTTTAAAGCTATTAAAACTGTAAATATGTATGAAATAACTGAAAAGTTCATAGTAAAGTCCCACTGGACTGGCAAAGCGCGCGCAAAATGGCGGCGTTTCAACTGCTCTAATTTTTTCAATGTTTTAAATTTCGTTTTTTAAAATATCTAGAGTATTTTGAAGATTTTTTATATTTTTTTCTATGTTATAATGTTGTAAACTATTAATTTAAGGCAAGAAAAAAAAACATGAATATCCCCTATTGTGTTACAGGAGACATTAGCGCAAGTTAGCGTGGCCAGTTGTTCGATTGATTCGGAACGCCGCCGTAAGTAATGGGCTGATTCTGATGCATGAGTGGGCACAAACGATATCATTGGCGTGAGATCTACTACGTCACAGAGTGCTTAGCCAATGGAGATGGCATAGACGGGCACTTCCTTTAGCCAAAGATAATAAACTAAGTAGGTAAGGTATGCTAGGCGCCTACAATAGCTACTATTCAAGGTTACCTATCTTAATCCCGAATTTTAAAATTCCGAATTTCATAATCCAGAAAACGTTTGGTAATTTTTTCATTATCCCGTTTTTTAGAATTTCGTAGTTTTATTTGCCATATAATCGCAACTCCGAATTTCAATTGCCCATTTATCATTTGCACGACGTTTAAAAATCCAGACGAATGAGTTCCGAGACACACGAAATCTAAATGCGCGAAATTTAGATGGCCGATATCCATATGCACAAAAGCCAGATTTTTAAAACAAAAATTTTTGAAATACAGTTAATTGATATCTAGACAAACAATATCTAGATTTTTTAAATTCAAAAAAACAATATCTAGGACAAAGAAAACCTTGTATTTTAAATGACTCCCTACTTTTAAAAAATAATTCGGTTTTGGCGCTTCGCCGACCGCTCCCATTGCAATTAACTATTGCAATTAGCTGAAACACGATTGTATGGGAACCAAATAAAAATATTATAAAAATTTGGTATTAGTTTTTATTTGGAAAATGGTACGAAGGGAAACAAAAGTTCCATATGCAAACTGTTGTCAGGGTTTAGCTAACCTTTCTAAAACTTATCTCATGGAAACTTGGCACGAACAATGGCTTCAATCAGTTAAAACTAAAGGAAAGCATTATTTTAATTTTCAACCAGCAATAATTCAAAAACCATGGTTCTTAAAGTTAAGGTTTGGCAGAAGGGTAACGAGTATTCTGATCCGCTTGCGATTGGGCCATACATGTTGCCCTGCCCATCTTGCGAAATTAAACATACTTTCTTCAGATAATTGTGATTGTGGATCTGAAGTAGGGGATGTGAACCATATTTTCTTTTCCTGTCCTTTATACAACCGTGATTCCTTTTTACATTCCATTTCCTTGACTGTTCCGCTTCCTACCTACATCCGTTACTACTTTACTCTATAACTTAAAAAAATATGTGCATAAAATATTAGCAAATTTTGTTATTTGTAATGATTTAAAATTATAAGTATTACACTCATGTACTTACTTATTCTTAAATTTATTTTTATCTTTACCAGTATTTTTATTATATGCATAGCTTAGTTTTGTAGATGTTAATGTATTTGTATTAGTTTATGTATATTATAACTTCCTTTTTTATTTTTCCTTAAAATTTCCCTATGTTTTTAATAAATAATTGTAAATGTAAAAAATATAAACTTGACACTGGCACAATGTGCATATTTGCACCAGGGCCAAAGAAGAAAGAAAAAAAATTTTTTTTTTTGAAAATTTGGTTTTATTTCACCTGGAAATTGATTCATCTGGGAAATAAAAAAAGGAATTTTAAAAAATGTCATTTACTAAATCTGTCTTTTAAAAGTTTCGGGGTTTAAAGATTCGGGGAACAGAAATTCGAGTTTTTAACAGGTTACCACTATTCAATCGTTATTAAGTTTTTAAATACTTACAGTCTGCATTCCCTTAGGGAAAAATAAAAGTTCATACTAATGTCGTGGTCCTTTAATCGAATACGTGAAAACGTTGGTAAGCGTGCAAATGCGTCGACCGAAAAAGATTTCATTACTCACAAACGTTTGCACTGAAATCAATTTGGTCCACTTGTTGGTACGAACATATGCTAGAACGTTCTGTCAAAATGACAGGTGGTTTAATATGGGTCAGTAAGATTGCATATTGAGGTTTTCTCAATGAATCTGCTAAATATCTTTACATTAAACAATATAAGTTCAACAAAACTTGTCCGAAAGTTTAGTTCTTACAAATTAAAGTATTCAGTTGGCAGTTTGACATTGACTGACATTCATCTGACATTGCTGCACACAGTGCACTCCCTATCTTTTGTTTGCACTGTTAGCACTGAACGGTGACGTCAGTAATGACGTCAGATTGCTCAGAGTATGCAACGTTCGTATTAATGGTCCAACCCACAGATCACCCCCTAATAGATTCCGCATGTTCGTACATTTGCGTTGAATCAGGGTCACCAAAAGTTGAAGAGCGGGGGATGAAGTAATGACATTCTGATTGGCTAGTTCAAAAACGTTCTAAGATGCACCCGTCAAATAGTGATGAAATAGTGATGTAAGTATTCGATAAAAGTATAGATGAATTATAAATATCGTTTAATAAAAATATCGACAGATTTACAATTACTTGGTTGATTAGCCTTCAATTTTTTCTATTATAATAAATGAGACTATTAATGTTGAGCCCAAATTAGAAAAGTACCGACTAACAAAAAAATGTTTCGCACTACTAATTTTTGGCTCAAGTTTGCGTGGGTTTTCTTTCTTATTTATAAATGTTAGATTCAAAGTAAATATGTTTTACCTAATTAGAGGGTGCTACACGATATCTAGTTTAAAATTTGGTTAAAAAGTTAAGCAACCTCTTTTTACGAAAAATATTGATAAATCGACAGCGTTGATGTACCTATAACTTTCAAACTCTAATATTACTCGGGTAAATTCGTGCTTCTTTAAGAAAATGAGATGAGCGTAACTATATATATTTGTACTGACAGAAAGAGTTGTTTTGTTTTGTTTACAATAAATAAACCAACGCAAGTTGAACTCCACAAAAACAAATTTTCGATGCACAAATACGCAGTGACACGGATGCGTACGTGTCTGAAGGTTGGTCATGACTAAATAAAAAAATGTAGGCGTGGCTTGCACTATGATCTAAATCACATCGTGGTGAAACATAGGACGTCGCCTCTAATGCGGAATCTATTAGGGGGTGATCTGTGGGTCCAACCAAATGGTGCACGCAAATAGTGCAGAAAGCGCGCTGACAGCAATTTCGGACCAGTATACCTATAAATTGCGAATATTGCGATTTATACGTGGACAGTGTAAGTAACTTGGTGCCATATTGGGTTGTATCTAAATGGCTAAGATTTTTTTTTTTAAGTGTAATGATGGCTTACTCGTCTTGAGTGGGTGACGTAGATTTTTAAACAGAAAAATGACCATAAATAGATGCCAGTATAAATAACCAGCACCTTTATAACATTTACTAGGTCATGTAGGTAGTTAGGTACTAACGTACTTTACTTACCACCAAAATTAGTATTGTATTTTTATTACCAGCATTGGATATTAATCTTAATAATAAATGCAGTTTTAAAATTGGACGTCGTTAATTGAGAAGGATCCAACCCACAACTTAGTCAAAAATGAGTTGAGTATACAGAAGTACTCCTCTCAGTACGTTCTATCATGTCACGAACACAGCCATATTAAAAGTTAAGTTTTTCTTATTTTTATCACTATAAGTTACCAACCCACATCTTTGCCGCCCTACTTTTTTTTTTCAATGACAAGGTTCCACAGCACTTGATTTTGACTTATTTTACAATTTAGGGAAAAAACAAATATTAGAAACGTTTCAAGCTACATGGTATAATACAATCTCTATCTAAGTGTTTCATCGAAAAAAATCCATGCTACTTGGATCCTTATCGGTGATTTATTTATTTGTTTTAAATGATGATTATTTAAATATCGAAGACGATCCATGCTAGTTTGATCGTTGTGATGAAATAAGTTGTGCAATATCAAAGGCAGTATTAAATATCAAGACAGGAATAAAGCACTTGAATCGCTTTAGATAAATATTATTAGTGTATTAATTATACATACAATTAGTATCAAATTAATTTCTATAGATTTATTGTATACCTACAATTTGCATAAATTATTTATTTGTTATTCTCAGTCAGAGGAGGAGGTCAATAAGGCAGTTTTGCCTATATGTTCACAAAATGTTCCTGTCCTTAATCACATATTTATTTTTTATCTATCCTCTTCTACATTTCCTTCCTCCTGGAAAAACGCTGACGTTATTCCTTTGCGCAAATAACCTAATCCAACTACGTCAGCTGATTTCCGACCAATTTCCATTCTTCCGTTTCTTTCCAAAGTCCTCGTGCTTTTGGTACATGGCCAGTTATCATCATATTTCTTCCCACCATCTTCCGGCCTTCCGGCTTCCGTCCTGGCCACAGCACCGTGTCAGCACTCATTAACATAACTGATGACATTCGCTTGGCCATAGAAAATAAATCCCTCACAATACTCGTTTTGCTTGACTTTAGCAATGCCTTCAACTCTGTCGATTTTGACGTCCTTCTTGGCATCCTTAAATCCTTGAATATTTCCTTTCCTGCTTTATCCTGGTTAGACTCCTAACTTCTTGGCCGCTCGCAGCGTGTTCGCCTAAATGAGTCTTACTCGGAATGGTCTGACCTTACTGCGGGTGTGCCTCAGGGTGGTGTCCTCTCTCTCTTACTGTTTTCCATTTTCATAAACTCTGTGTCATTTCTTCAAAATTCCACCTTTATACGGACGAACTGCAAATATACCGTCATTGCCTTGTTTCCGATATTTCTGCCGCCATAGCATCTATTATTGAAGTCCTTTGGTCTGGTTCTTAACCCTAAAAAACGCAAGCCTTAGTTATTGGAAGCAGGTCCATGCGCAGTCGCATCGATCCATCTTCTTTAGCTTCCGTCACTCTTAATGGTACACAGATCGCCTTCGCTGAATCTGCTAAGAACCTGGGTGTTACATTAGATTCTCATCTTAACTGGGGTCTGCATGTCAGCGAGGTCAGTCGCAGGGTCCACTACTCCTTCCATTCGCTGAAACGTATCTGCCGCTCGTGACTAAAATCTCCCTTTCCCTAACTCTTATCCAAACCATTATCGATTATGCCGATGCTTGTTACCTTGATGCCACAGAGGAGCTCTTAAACAAACTGGAACGCTTGCAAAATCTCTATCAGATTTATTTTTGATCTTAATAAGTATGATCATGTATCACATCTTCGCAAGCAACTCCAGTGGTTCATTAAAATAATCTTAAATCTTTTAAAACGTTTAACCATCAAGGTCTAATGGAAAATCCAATTCGCCATAGCCATCGACATCATCGCTAACATTTTTGTTTCCTTTTAATGTTTTATATATAATGCTCAGGATTTTTAATAGATTTTTAGTTAAGATGGTTTTTTGATGTTTATGTAGCAAATATTGTTCTTTTTTAGCAAATTTACCGTAAATTTATGTGACTGAGAATAACAAATATTATTTTTAATTGTTTTTATTGGAAGATATCCTAAATTTGTTACTTTCAAACATTTTATATGTTGATTTTAATTTTTTATGTATTTACTCATTAGCAAATGAGGAGTTATGAAAAATTGAGTTTAATCTTAGTTTAATAAAGTATTTAGTTATTAAATAATATATGTTTTTTTGCTATTTCCCGGTTTGAATCTTTTTTGATGAATACTTCAAACACCTTGGTGCATTGAAATGGTATTTAATCGAAAAGGATCCATCCACATATTTTGTAAATATCTAAACAAATATTATACATGAAAAAATAAGAAGTATATCAACTAAAATATAATACAAATAGCCAATTATAATGATTAAAGTTTATGCGCTAAAGTTAAAAATAAAAGAAGAATTACGTTTTGAACTAAAAAGTTGTTTTTCTCAAAACTAGGTTGTTGTGGATTGGATCCTTCTCAATTAACGACGTCCAATTATAATAGGAAAACCATGTTTTCTCTCTGAAAGTTACGAAAATTTCCATATACTCGTAAGTAGTAGTATCCCACAAGGACTTCGTCGGCACTAAAAGTAATTTTCCCGTGGAAAAAATACTTATTACTGCGGTAAAAAGAAGCTAATATCATTCTAGGCTGTTGAACTATGTGAATTCCAAAATTCTTTACAATCGGTTTCCCCGGACAGATTTTACATTTATGATTTCACTAGGCCGCCCGCAACTTTGTTCACGTGGAAGTCGGTTTCCCGTGGGAATGAGAAGTTTTCCTGCGGTAGAAATTACCTATGTGTTATTCTGATGTAAGTATAACCTAAACCTATTACTACAAAGTTTCATTTAAATCCGTCCAGTGGTTTTTACGTGAAAGAGTAACAAACATCCATCCATTCTTACATCCATACATACTCACAAACTTTCACGTTTATAATATTAGTAAGATTAATTAGTAAGGGGTAACAACAAACGAAACTATATCTATTAAACAATAATACCACAGCCGTCGTAAAGCTAGTCAAGTCCGAATTGTGGTGCGGGAAGTTTCCTTAGGTACTTAGTTCGTACTAGCACTTTAATATTTTGTCGTAGGTACCTGCCGACGAGAAAATTATTTATATGTTCACTGAATATACACGTTTTAAATTCTTAATTATGATTGTATAATTTCCAAATAGAGTGCCGGGAGTTTTTTTCCGCTGGCTTTTTTTTTCTCGGTCTATTTTATTTTATTTTATTTATATTTTATTTTATTAAGAAAACCAACAGCAATTACATTGAGTTTACTTATTTCTAGGTGAGTTTATACATATGCTAATAACAGGTTTCCATAGATCAACCATTCATTTTCGAGAGTTTAACATTTTGGACAGAGAAAAAATAATAATAATAATTACAAACTAAGTATGTGATTGTGTGTAGTATGTGTGTGTGTGTGTGTATGTGTGTGTGTGTGTGTGTGTGTGTGTACCTATGTGAATGTATGCATGTTTATTGTTAGAATCCACAGTTACATACTTTGTAAAGCTCCGTGTTAATTTTCAACACATTAATTATAGACCTTTTAAAAGATACATTGTTATTAAGAAAAGGATCTATATCAGGAGTTATATTGTTGTATGTATCACAGATTCGATTAATTGGACAGTTGTTAGCATAATTAGTATGAAATAGTAAAGTGGAAAACAATTTAGTATGTCTGGTACGGCGGCCAGGTGCTATAATGCTGATTTGTGAGAGTAAGTTTGGACAATCCAAGCGACCATCAAGCAGGTTGTGTAGAAGCATTAGGTCATGCTGCTTTCTACGATCACACAGAGAAAGGAGCTTGTGATGGAAACATCTTTCTTCATATGAGTTATGACGAGATTTAGTCTTATAGTCAAGATACTTTAAGAACTTTATTTGTATCTTCTCAATTTCGTTAATATGAATACTATACTGAGGGTTCCACACACAACTTCCGTATTCTAAGACACTCCTAACAAAACAGAAATACAAAAGTTTTATGCACTGGATGTTGGAGAAAGGTTTGGTTAAACGCATGACAAAGCCGAGGCTTTTATACCCTTTATTTATAATATAGTCTATGTGGTTATTAAATGTAAGTTTGCTATCCAGTTTAAGTCCTAGATCATTTACTGACTCCACTCTGGTGATCGTAGTACCATCAAAGTTGTACGGGAAGATTATTGGATTTAGTTTACGAGTAAATGTTATTACTTGACATTTATTTGTATTAATAGTAATTCTGTTGATATTATAATACGCGGTTAAACTATTAAGGTCGTTCTGTAGTCCTTCACTGTCGTCAACGCATTTAACTACTCGGTATATCTTCTTATCATCAGCATATAAGACAAAAGATGAATGTTCGAAACAAGTATAAATATCATAAAGATATGCGTTGTACAGTAAAGGGCCCAGGATTGAACCTTGAGGTACGCCGGATGTAACTTCAGTTATGTTAGACCTGTAACCACCGATTACCACTGCCTGACTACGATTACGTAAATAGGAATTGAGCCATCGTAGAAGATCACCATGGATACCCAATTTTTGTAGTTTACGTAAAAGGATGTTGTGGTCTACCCTGTCAAAGGCTTTCTCAAAGTCGGTATATATGACGTCTACCTGTCCACCACCATCCATATTCTGAAGAGTGAACGTAATAAACTCAACTAAATTGGAAGTAGTTGATCTACCTTTGAGGAACCCATGCTGATTATCTGGAATACCATGATAAACAGTGGGGTATATAGCATCGTAAACAAACTGCTCTAAAACCTTTGCAAAAATATTCAGAACTGAAATGGGACGATAGTTCTCTACTTTAGTGGCTATTCCTTTTTTAAGTATTGGGACAACGTTTGCTTGCTTCCATAATCTAGGTACATAGCCCTCATTTATTGATCTATTGAATAGTATGAACAAGGGCTCGACCAAAGTTTGAGCACAATTGACAATAAATATAGGAGAAATAGCGTCGCTCCCCGCTCCCTTATTGATATTAACTTTTTTAAGGGCATCTTTTATTTTACTTTTACTTATTGTTATTGTATTTATGTTTAAAGAGGTACCATAGGGCGAATCCGGCAGGTCCGTATTTGGGTATGTAGTATCAGGTTCAGAAAATACGCTTTTGAAATAGCTATTAAACACATTGGCAATACTTAAGCCACCAGAAAACGTATTAGGTCCATAATCTATTTTAGATGGATAAGAAGTATTGTGTTGGCGTTTAGATTTTACATAAGTCCAAAAGTTTTTAGGGTTCTTAAGTATAGATTGCTGCGAGGTCTCCAAATAGTGTTCATAGCATAGCTTTTGTAGTGATGTTACTCTTTTACGTAATAATGAAAAAACTTCATAATCTGACCTATTGGCGAATTTTTTCCAACGTTTATGTGCCTGATGCTTTTCTTTTATCGCTTTTTTTAATGAACTGTTATACCACGTTGGCCATTTATTGTTGGAATCGCCTATCAATATTTTAGGGGTAAAATTGTCAATGGCTTGGTTTAAATGGAAATAAAAAATATCAATGGCATCATCTAAGTGTAGGTTATCAAACATTTGTACCCAATCCAATTCTGATAAGTAAGTATTAATTGCATCAAAATCCGCCTTATTTATTATTAACTTATGATACTCTTTTTTGTTCAATTCGGTGGTAGTGAGAACGGATAGATCAAATATAAGTGATGGATGGAAAATATCTTCTGTGATTAAACCTTGGCATTGATTTAATGAAATATCAAAATTAGTAAAAACAAGGTCTAGTGTGTTACCACTACAATTTTTTAAATACGAGTTTTGTTGAAGTTCGTGAAGGTAAAAACTATTTATAACGTATGAGCTGATATTTTGAAAATTTGTTGACCCGACCTTTAAAAAATTTGGACTCATTTCGGCGTCCCAATTAATATTAAATAAATTAAAATCACCAGTCAATAAATAAAAGTCCTCTGGGTTTTCTCTTAATATTGGTAATAGACAATTATAAAATCTCAAAAGGTCACATGCATGGTCATCATCTGAGCGCTTATGTTTAGCGGATTTACCCGGAATGTAAGTTGCAAAAATGTGAATATCATGACTGTTTATCGATTCTTGAGAGTTTTGTTTACATCTGTGACCTGCAACATTCTTGCGACGGGCGAGAACCGCTTGACGCGGCACAGTGACCCACAGTGCCTCGTAGGTAGCGGACGTATGCCATGAGTCATGAACAATGGCGTTTAAATTACGGCGAGTTAATATTAGTACACCACCACCCGTGGATTTACCTGTAGTTGACTGGCAGCGGTCGCATCGGAAAACATTGTAGCGATCGTCACATATCTCTGAGTCTAAAACACCTTCATGTAACCAAGTTTCTGTTAATATTATAATGTCGTACTCGCTGCGTAGAATAGCTAAATGCAGTGTGTTTGTTTTTGTTCGCAGACCTCTTACGTTTTGGTAATATACTGTAATGGTATTAGACATGTTTGGTTATAGTTAGTAGTAACTCGTATTTTATATTACTCCTTGATAGTTTCATATTAATATGGTTCTGATCTATGATTAGTAAACAAATAATAGGATTAGCAAATTGAGTGCAACATTTTAATGGTAGGCAGAAAGAGTAGGTATAAATAAGGATCAAACTACTTATGATACATACATGTAGATTTATTACACGCGACTGTGATATATTAATATTATAAATGAAATAAATAAATAAGACATCTTTGCATACATAAATTTTATTAAAAATACTATAGCTTGAATATAATAAACGTAGGTGGATGTAAAGGTATATTATATGATTGTTTGTGTTGATGAATTGTGTGTAGATTGTTGAGTGTGGGTGATTGTTTATAAGTACATGTTTTAATCTTAATATTTTAATTGATTTTATACAAAGTGGAACAAGCTTATACAGTGTAGGTAAGAAAGTCTTTGTAGAAATATTTAGGTTATTTTCATTAGGTCCTTTTCCGTATTGATTAGGATAGCAGGTGAGGTATCGTTTCGACGCACATATATCTTGCCGTTTTTTAACCACGAATATTTAAATCCTGCTTCAGTACACTTCGTGCGGCAGTTTTTAAACAACATTTTGTTGGCTGGAGTGAGATGCTCGTTAATAAATATTTTTCTAGGCGTTCCAGGTATTTTTATATCAGCTGACGGTATTTACGCGCAGCAGCCAGCAAACTATCTTTAATGTTTCGTTTTCTTAATTTTAATATGACGTTCCGTACTGATCCTTTGGTAGGTTTCAATGACCGAACCCTGGTTACATATTCAATTTCTTCAGGCAGCAGAGTAGCTCCCACATGACCGAACAGACGACCCACAATATCGGTTAGATTTTCAGATGGATTCTCAGGAACACCACTAACCTCGATGTTGAGTTGACGGGCCCATTGTTGTTGGTTGTTGTTATCGATATTTAGTTGTGTGATTTCCTCTTGTAATTTCTTTAATTGCACTTGCAGATTTTCCGTTTGTGCCACTCGTTTTTCTAATTGAGCTATTTTATTATTGTTTTTTTGTAGGTTAGAATCGGTTAATTCCAAGGACGATTTAAGCTCCACAAAACTCGACCTCAGTTTTGAAATTTCCATTTTAATGTTGCTGTTAATGTCACTGCTAAGTTTATTTATCTTTTCGTCTTGCTCAGTACGCATAGAATTGAGGGATTCCAGAATTTCATTTTTCATTGAGTTAATGGCGTCGGTAACAGACGAATCCATGCCATCATATTTTCGTTTCCGCTGCATAGATTTGGTGTCCAGATCCGAGGAAAGGTTTGGATTTGAAGAGCTGCGAGAGTTCGGTGATAACATTTGAGACATGATTTAATTTAATTTGCATTAAATGGAAGACGTTAATGTAGGTAGTATGCTTGTTTCACTTCACTTGTGCACACGATTTTCGACCTTAGCACTCTACGTTTTGAGTTGAAACTTGGATACACAAATACACATACAAATAATAAAAGTAAAAAGGCGACTGCTCTCGTCAACGACTCGACAACGTTTTTTGGTTAGGTAAAGTCGAAGTTTGTAACATTGACGTTCATTAAGTAAGTAGGTATATTTTACATACTAGTGGCCGCCCGCGACTCCGTTCGCGTGGAAGTCGGTTTCCCGTGGGAATGAGATGTTTTCCCGCGGTAAAAAGTATAGGGTGTCGTGACGGGGACACGACTGTTAGGTTCTCTGCGCGCGAGGTCGCCGCAGTTATTCAAGGCATGGCCGGAGGAAAGTCTCCAGCGGGTCAATTACCGTATTTTATGCAGTGCTGCTTAGTTGCGTTTACGTCTTAACCTCTAAATCCGTTAACCGTAATGACACGAAAACCAAAGGATTCACAAAGTTTTTAACGCTTAAACGTAACGTGTAGGTTTTCCTGTCATTACGGTAATACGGATTTAGAGGTTTACACGTACACGCAATTAAGCAGCACTGCATAAAATTACGGTAATTGACCCGCAGGTCGTGACGACCTCAGCATCGAGCATCTAAAGAACGCGGGGCCGCACTTACCGCGCGTTTTGTCCATGCTTTTTAATTTATCTATAAGTCATTGTTTTTTGCCTAATGAATTGATGTTTACATTGGTCGTGCCTATTGTAAAAAATAGAACAGCTGATGCCTCCGACATTTCCAATTATAGGCCTACATCTATATATATCTTTGGCAACAGTGTAGCTAAGGTATTGGATGGTTTGCTTGACAGAATATTGTCAGAGAATACTAAAGTTCATGATCTACAATTCGGCTTTAAGCCCAGTCTGTCAACGGAGAGTGCAATATTCTGTCTCAAGCAAACTGTGCAGTATTATACGGCTAGAAAAACCCCAGTCTATGCCTGCTTCTTGGACTTGTCGAAGGCATTCGATTTAGTATCCTATGAGCTACTGTGGACTAAGCTACAGCGGGACACCAGGCTACCTTCGGATGTCATATCAATATTTAAGTATTGGTATGACAACCGGAGGAACTGTGTTAAGTGGGCTGGCTCGCTGTCCGATGAGTACGTGTTGGAGTGCGGGATGAGGCAGGGGGGGCTAACCTCACCCAAGCTGTTTAATTTGTATATTAACAAGCTGATCGAGGAGCTCAGCAGCACCTACATAGGGTGTCATGTAGGGGGAGCCTGCATTAATAACATTAGTTACGCTGACGACATGGTGCTGCTGAGCCCGTCGATTAGTGCGTTAAGAAAGCTTCTTCGCATATGTGGGGAGTACGCAGTGGCTCATGGGCTCAGGTATAACTCGCTCAAAAGAGAGTTCATGATTTTTCAAGCGGGGGGTGCGAGAAATCAAAGAAAAGTAGCGAGTGTTGCTCTAGAGGGCGTACCACTGAAAAGAGTGTATAAATTTAAATATTTGGGTCACTGGGTGACCGACAGCTTGTCAGATACAGTAGACATTGAGAGGGAGCGTAGAGCGTTATCTGTTCGGTGCAATATGTTGATCCACAGATTCTCACGCTGTAGTAAGGAAGCCAAACTGACGCTATTTAAGGCCTACTGTCAATCGTTCTACACGTGTAGTCTGTGGGTCGACTTTACGCAGCGGGCATATGGCACTCTGCGCGTTCAGTACAACAACGCGTTCAGGATGTTGTTCGGTCTGCCGCGACACTGTAGCGCGTCATCTATGTTCGCCGAGGCGCACATCGATTGCTTCCACTCTATCATCAGAAAGCGGTGTGCCTCGCTGCGGACGCGAGTGCGCGGCTCTTCGAACGCCATCGTGAGCGCGTTGGCCGACCGATGGGACTCCCCGCTTGCGTTACGCTGGGTGCAACTACACGCCCCTACGGCTAGCTACTATCATATGTAGCACTGAAGTCGCATCGGGAGCCCATAATGTTGTAAGTACTATACTTTCTTATACTTTTTAGCTTTTTCTTTTTCTTTTTACTAACCCTAGAGAAATAAGTTGATGATTGTACTAACTCTATGGATGTAAATCGGCAATAAACATTTATTATTATTATTAATATTATTATAAAAAGAAAAAGTAATTTCCCTACTTGCCGTCCCGGAACATAGATTTAAGATTTTACATAACGTATTAAAAGTTCTATCGCCGAAATTGCTAACCGCCGTGTTATTACATGTCCTTATCGAAAAGGATTTAGCATCAATACATACAACACCAATCTTTTTTAGTGACAAAGACATAGTTTTATATGTTACCAAACCATCTCGATTAGGTTATCATGAAAACCTTTAAAATTATAGCTTGTGCTCATGTTGAAGTGGGATATGTACTTTTCAAAATAGTTTGCTTGTAAGACTTCATATCCACTGGATGTCTATTCTTCAAATTTTCTTCAGTGTTATAAGGTAAAAGTACCCAAAACGGGTAATCGAAATGTTAATCTTATTTGTAAGTGGTAATTTTTTGACAGAATTTTTAACAATAGCTCAGATGACGTGGTCTTGTTAGAAATTAGCAAATTTATATAGGAGTAAGTAACTAACCAAGGAAACTAGAAGTCTGAAAAAAGAAAATAGAATGGAAGTTAAGGATTGTCAAACGGTTATCTATTAATTTATATGCAGTAGAAACCGATTTTAGGCGATGCCAATGATCTAGTTTGCTAAAAAAATTACTTCATTAAAAAGAAAAAAATGCTACTATTCAATGGATAATACGCTAACGAACGCTAAGTTCCGACCGCTATTAAATCGGCGGGGGTGGCGGGGGTAGGAACCGACTTTTCCATGAGATAGGTACTTAGCACAGTTATGTACCATATCTTTGTTTGCAATTTGAGGAGTGAGGGTGCATTTTGTGAAATTTGATTATTGGCCACGTTTCAGGTCAAAATACCTCTCTGTGAGACGTCTATACGAGTTGAGTTACAAATCACCCCGCAGAGGGAACTAAATCTAATGTTATTAAAATAATAAATAAAATAAAAAAATATTTGTTTTTCTATTTGGTTCCCATATAATCCTGATAAACTATTGCCAGATTTTCATATTTTTATTTGGTTCAAATAAAAACGTGTTCCAGCTAAGCTATTGAAATAGGAGAATATTTTCGCATAACGTAGATTGTCCTAAAATCGTTTGTCATACGTCAATTATCATTTATTTTATTTTATATACTTATTTATTATATTCTGGGACTACAAAAAGTACTAACATTAAACATAAATAAAAATAGTAATAACATAGTAAAGGTTAACAATGCTCGCGTGTAAAAAGTTAGCGGACAGTGCGCTTAACGACAAAACATTATTATTATTATTATTTTTAACCAAGAAATGAGAGCTGTGTACATTCAAATAAGCTATTACATAGTTTATATAAAACCATAAAGAAATTGACGACGTGACTGTAAACTTAACAAATTGAATGATTTTAACAATTTAGCACAACATAATTCTAAGCCACCACGAGAACATACAACACACTTGTTTTAAAAAAATTACGTTCATACCCAATATATTCAGGTACCGCATATTCAAGTTGAGACCTAATAAGAGAGAGTTGTAAAGATGCAAGAAGGTTGATCTTTGTTGCTGAAGTCTTTTGATGCTGTCGTGACACAACCATATATTCTAAACTCCCGATTAACAATAGCATCAATGTGTATCAATTTAATTTTCCAGCAAGACTCCGAGATCACGTATTGAATTGGTTTTTATTAGTTTGACAGAATTCAGTTGATACTGATAATTCAAAGCTCTAGTTAATAATTTACTAAAAACTATAAATGTGCAATTAGGTAGGCTAAGTTGAAGTTTGTTAGTAGGTAATACAATATAAGGATAATCTATCTAAGTCTTCTTGTAACATAACGCTATCAGTTAATAGATTTGTATCAAATCAATATGGCTATTCAAAAACCGCGATTTTGATTAAAACGTATCAATTTATCAAGATTCAAAGAAACGACACTGATATTTTAATTGTGTACCTAATATTATGTTATTATCAAGTTCTTCGCGCGATGCGTAATTAATAATTTTCATTTTAAGATTTGTCTTCAAGATCAGCTTAACATTTTATAATTATGGATACAAATTTAGATATATCATCGTAGAATATACATTTTAATTAATATAAATGAATATGTATTTATATGGAATCATAAGCAGCTTATTATTGCCTCAGAAGGGGTATGAATTTGTATTAAAATCATGTCTCTGAAAGATTTACGAATATGATAAAATTTTGTCTAGTAATATAATATTAATTATTCTTCGGTGTTACCTTTGGCAGAAAGATAGAGAGACTAGAAGATGAAATGTGCATCACTACATCCGCCGTCGTTAGAGAGACATCTTAGTTAACGTATGATCTCATGACTTCTGGCAAGTTGTCATTGGCACGGTCGACAGCCATTTTTTTTGTTTGATTTTTATATTTGACTGGTTGATCTTTGACCCAAATTCCAGGCTTACCTTTTCCATTTTCTATAGCAAGTTTTGAATGTGACTTTGCCTACTGGCGAAAAACGTGGACTATCGATAATTTGATAAGTTTTGGCCTCGATTGTTATTCATTCGGTCCAGTTCTGCAAAGTGATCACATGACAAGTTCGGTGTAGATTTTAAACAAAAGGGGTGATAATATATTATATATCCCTGCCGAACGCCCGCACTACGGTAAAAATTGTTAGGTTAATTTTAAATCATCAGCACTGGCTGAACCAGTGAATGTCTCATAACGGCTTCCAAGAAGAATTCAGGGTGAATTGTATTAAATCGTAAATAATAACATATTCACCAACAAAACAAATGAAAAAAAAACTAAGATCTTTAAAGATTTGTATGGAGGAAATGAGAAATTCGAAGACAAGATTATGTCGATTTTATAATTGTAGTTTTCTCTCATACGCATCACCGTTTGGCGGCAGGCAAAAGATAGTTAATCAATACACATTTATTAAGTGCCAATTCTTCAAAAATCTTATTTGTTGTTTACACTGAAGTCATTGTTAAAAAGTGATTTAAATAAATATGTTTGAAATATCCTTAAATATCCTTAATATTTTGTGCTAAAAAATTTTTTGTGTATACGAAATGATAACGTATGACTATCACTCAATAATATATTTTTGGATCAGAAGTAAAATATCAATTAAAAAAAACAATTTATTAACAAAAAAAACCTTGCGAACAATAATTAATAAAAACGACTAATATAAACACAAATCACACCAAAATACTAATTAAATACACGAAAGGAACAATTCAAATCCACTATACAATTAATAAAGCAACTTACAGATCACACCGATATGGCAACTGACATAGCAACCGCACGCAATGAAAAATAGGAACGAAAGAGAATTATGGACAGGAGTTCGTCTTCTTTTATAGTAGTCACCCCCACTACGCCTTTAGCAGACTTTTGACACCTAACACGGCCTCTCCTGACTAGGCGTCGTCCCTGACGGCATCTTGTATGTCTGGCAGAGCGTGGTGTAGTGCTGGATCTTCAGGTTCACACGTTGGTGAAGGTCCAGGTTCCAAGGGAAGGGCTTGCCCGCTCTCTACATCAACGTTTATTAGATTCTGATCATCGTCATCATCTGTAAAGTAAACTGCAGTTATTTTTACTGTTGATTTTCAAAGACGTTGCCTAGCTATTTCATACATCACGCTTACAAGGCCCTCACACATACATCGTCATACAATCATTAGCTAAACACCATTCCAATGTAATATTGAGAAAGGTGAACACTTCTCATCCATTTTCAATCATTCATCTTAACTGACATCCAATCACCACAACATTCTCATACACTCATGTAGGGCAAACATTCCGCAGTCTGTTGCCGATAGGATCGTCCCGCAGTCCGTCCTCTACATGTAACCAACCTCACACGTGGTGTCCCGCAGTCCACCACGCGTGGCGTCATGACATCCCGCAGTCTGTCTGACATAAACAAACATACTCACGACCGAAAAAGGCAGCGCATGTCTCAGGACACCACTCCCCACGCCAAGGTACCATGTACTGTGCGGCCGCTTGAGTAGTTTTCCCATAGGAGCCGCTCAACAAGCGTAGTTCGTATCGACCGCTCGGCAGAACGCGTATGACCTTGTAAGGGCCCCGCATGCCTGGATCAAGTTTGCCTGTTGACTGAGAGGTTTTTATAACAAACACGAGGTCGTCAATATTAAAAACTCGCGGTGGGCGTCTACTTCGGTTGGCGTAGGTGTCCTGCTGGGCTTGGTTTCTTCGCAGTAGTTCGACAGCCCGACTGCGTTTAAGCTCACGGCGCGCCTCGCGATTTGGAGAGGTATTTTCCACAGCTATGTCAGGTACAAGTGCTTGTATTACTGGAGTCGCCGCCTCGCATCCAATCAAGAGGTTTAGAGCAGAGGCTTGCGTAGTTTTCTGTCTCGTGATGTTTAAGGTCAGCTGCAGCTTCCAAAGAGTTTCGGCCCAGGCTGCATCTTTGTGATTAACTTCAATACGAATTAAGTTAAGTACAGTGCGAACATACCGTTCTACTTGTCCATTTGCGTGGTGCATCTCCGGCGTTATATAGTGGATTGAAGAGCCCATTTCGTTTACAAATGTAACAAACCTAGAAGATTCAAACATTCTGCCTTTGTCGGCAACAATTAATTTTGGAACACCGAAAAGAGAAATAGCATTTGTGAAAACTCTAAGTAATTCATCAACATCTTGCTTATATATCGGGTAAAGTAAGGTGTATTTAGTAAAAGCATCTACAAGCAAAAGGACAAATTTATAGCCATTAGACTCGGGGAGGGGACCTAGAGCGTCTACATGAATAGTAACAAATGGGATTTCCGGTTTTTCCCAAGACGTTATACTTTGATTGGGAGCTCTGGGGACTCTTTTCTTAGATAGGCAAACAAGACAGTGGTCAATGTATTTTCTAACAAATTGCCTGAGGCCTGGAAACCAAAAGTGGTGGAGTATTAAGTCTAAAGTTTTGTCGTAACCGAAGTGACCATGTTCGTCATGAAAGACGCGAAGGAGACTAAGGCGATGACCTTTAGGTATGTAACACAGTAAGCGAGTCTCGTCACCTACTGGGGAATATTTGTAAAACAAGATACCATTTTGGAGAATGTATCTGTTGGAGTCAAGACTACCTTCATTAAGTTGAGAAATAAGTTGTTGGGTTTCGCCGTCTGCCTCTTGTGCTATTTGAGCCCAGTTGCGCGGTCTAGTAATATTATAAACTTCGACGGGGGGATTGCGACTTAAATAATCGGCGTGCGACATCATGGTTCCCTTCCTATACTCTATTTCGAACGTAAAATCTTGGAGGTATACCCACCAACGAGCCACCCTCGGAAGGAGGTCTTTTCGTTCTGTGGCTTTTAAAGCGTTGCAGTCAGTCACCACCTTGAACCGTATACCAATTAGGTAGTGTCTGAAATGTTGTAGGGACTTTACCACCGCCAAGGTTTCAAGCTCATAAGAGTGGTAACGATGTTCCGCGCCTTGGGTGACTTTACTAAAGTAGGCGACTACCGTTTTGTTACCGTTCTCCTGAGTCTGTAATAGTACCGCACCGTAACCGATACTACTTGCGTCAGTATGAACTTCCGTGGGTAATTCGGGATTGAAAATCGTTAAAATCGGTTCAGTGGTCAAACGTTTTATTATCTCCTGACGAACGGACTCTTGTTCAGGACCCCAGTTAAAACTAACACCCTTCTTAGTAAGTTGCGAAATACAACGTGTTTTGATTGCGTAATTTTCAATGTAACGCCTAAAGTAACCGGCTAATCCTAAAAATTGGCGAACCTGTTTGACGTTTTGTGGCACGGGTGATTTTACGAGCGCTTTGATTTTGAGAGGACTCGGCCTAACCTGACCCCTACTAACAACCCTGCCTAAGTATTCTATTTCCTCGGTCAGAAACGCACATTTTTTAATATTTACGGAAAATCCGGCCGCTGTTAAAGTCGTAAGTACATCACGCAAGAGATCGATTCCTTCGCTCACCGTGGAGCTCATCAAGAGTACGTCGTCGATGTACACTAAGACGTTACCTTCGTCTATGTGTTTACGTAGCGTTTTATTAATTATTCTTTGATAAACAATAGGAGAATTACTCAGACCGAAGGGCATCTTCAAGTACTCGTAATGACCTTCCGGTGTCACGAACGCGGTTTTATGAGTCGAATCGGAGGCGACTTTAATCTGGTGAAAACCAGTAGCCATATCAAGCGATGAAAATCGTGTGGTTTCCTTACGTCCTAATCGGTCAATATGGTCGTCTATTAAAGGGAGCGGATACCTATCCTTTACCGTTATTCTGTTTAAAGCCCGGTAATCCACGCACATTCGGTCAGAGCCGTCCTTCTTTTTGACTAGGATAATAGGACTGGAGTATTCGGACTCCGATTCCTTAATAATATTTTTCTGTAGCAGATCATTGACGATTTCTCTAACTTTTAACTTTTCAGCCTGAGAAAGCTTATAGGGTCGGTATGTAATCGGAACGTCACTAGTTAGGCTTATACGCATTTCTCCGGTGGTAACCGTGGTCGTCGCCGTACCCGAAATAAAATACGCAGAAAAATCGTTAATTACTTTCATTAAACAATCAAGCTCATCTCCGATCAGTGGCGTGTTAACCTTAATTCCGTTAGTAGACTGAACCGTGTTAACGCTGGACGCTTTGTTACACGTGCGCGTGAGATATTGTCTGTCTTTAGTCCTAATGTACGTTATGCCATCTCTATTTAAAATATCGGTGCCGATTATGATTGGGAAAGACATAAAGTTCGACGGTACTACAACTAAATCCGCTTCTATGGCGATTTCGCTAAACTCCAGAGTAAGGGTTACGTATGACTTGGCCACTATCTCGTGTTGACTCAGACCTTTTAATGTACAATCGGTAGCTTTAACGTTACAAGCGAAATGTTTTAAAACGTCAGATGAAATTAAAGAAATGCCAATCGCACCGCTATCTATGAGTACATCGACGGGGACGCCTTGCACGACGGCAGTAGTAATATCGTTATTCAAACTACACGCGCGCTCGCTACAAAGATTTACATTTCTCGAATTCTGTTCAGATCTAGCCTTCGCGAAACACTTATCAACTGAATGACCAGGTTTCTTACAAAACGTACAGTTAGAAATGATAGTTGCTGAAGGTTTAGGTTTCTTTGGGCATTGGTAACTTCTGTGGCCTGGTTGTTTACAATGAAAACATATAGAAGAACCTGAGCGATCACGGTCATTAAAACGTTTCGTTGGTCGTAACAGCTGCTCTTTTGGTTTATGTTTAGGTTTTTGATAGATTGCGAGGAACGAAACTATGCTATCAGGAGCGAGATTTGCGTTAGCAGCGGCGGCGCGTACTTGGGCATCGTTAATTCCACGAATGACAATCGAAGTCATCAATTCTTCACCGAGACCCTTAACTATGCGCAGCCGTAGTAAAGAGCGACGAGCATACTCACTGTACGATGAGTACTTGTCGGAGGTAGTGTTCATTACTTCAAACAAAATACTCGCGTAGTCCAGTTTACTAGGACAAAGGGGTCTGAATTCGCGTTTAAAACTACTCCATGTTCTATCGCTGGAAACCCACTCATTTAACCAAACACGTGCGTCACCCTTGAGACAACTCGCAACGCGCGACAAACATTCTGCGTCATCCCATCGGTTTGCTACCCGAGCGCGATCGACCTCACTGCACCAAGCTTCTATATCATGAATAGAAGGGTCAAAGTTAGAAACATAATAGTTTTGTGTGCGGCTTGGAACAATGGAGCGGATCGCGTCTACGATTGCCTGTGCAGGAAACGACGCGTTCTCCGATTGTATGGGGGTAGATGCGAAATTATTTTCAATATTGTTCAAACGTGACATTATTGTGTCCAAAGTATGGTTTAGATTAATCGGGTGCCTACGTGACCTACAGTCTGAACGCGATTGCGACTGATCGCGATGTCGAACCCGAGATCGAGAACGTTTTTGTGAAAAAGATCGAGCCTGAGAACGTGCGCGTGACCTTGATTTATTACGCGTCTGCGAATGCGACCCTAACTCGCGAATTACGCTTTCTCGTTGTCGGCGCCCGGGTGAACACGGCCTATCCGGGGGGTATCCTCGCGAGGATGAACGAGAACCAGAACTATAACGCAATCTGTTAGGCGTCGTATTACGCGAGCTACTTCTCGATATGTCACGCGATCGCCGGTATCGGCGCGATCTGCATCGCGATTCACGTTTTCTTGGCATGTTCACACACACAAATATATCACAGAAATGTACAAATAAAACGAGAAATATAAAAGCAAAAGAAAAATAAATAAACAAAATGTGGGTAGTTCTGATTTGTTCCTTTTTCTAGGACGATAGCTAAACGGTTAAGGCGGAAGGCCTGGATTGAGATCCCACTTCTGATTTTGGATCAGAAGTAAAATATCAATTAAAAAAAACAATTTATTAACAAAAAAAACCTTGCGAACAATAATTAATAAAAACGACTAATATAAACACAAATCACACCAAAATACTAATTAAATACACGAAAGGAACAATTCAAATCCACTATACAATTAATAAAGCAACTTACAGATCACACCGATATGGCAACTGACATAGCAACCGCACGCAATGAAAAATAGGAACGAAAGAGAATTATGGACAGGAGTTCGTCTTCTTTTATAGTAGTCACCCCCACTACGCCTTTAGCAGACTTTTGACACCTAACAATATAATAATGTCTGTAATAAATAATACACGATTAACAGTTAGCTTAAGTCTATCTTATTCTTACGTAACAAATAATAAATTATTTCCCCCACTAAGTTCCAGAATCCACATATTTTACGTGGTAACGCACCTGAGATAACCGAGAAAGGTTTTTTGTATAATATTATTAGCTGTTTTATTCCAAAGTCTGCAGGCAGGTAACCTAATCTAACATTAGCCGGCATCACCACCTACTAACTGCCGCACCAAGTTTTGTGCAAGAAAGCTTACTATAGAATCAAAGACTATTTAGATGATAAAGAAGTATGGGATTGATATCTTTTTTTTTTTTTTTTTTTTGTTCTCGCGGTGAAATGCATTTACGCACCGTACCCCCCACCGGGGTGGCGGGGGGCGTGTGTGGGACTCCCGCCTGAGCAACTGACACGTCGCCCAGGGGACTACCCACTAAAACACCGCGGCGCTCCGTCTTCGCCTTGTGGTGAAGCCGTGGGGCCCGGACCGGCGGCCCTACGCCACGACTTCACCGGCGATGGGCCCGTCTACTGCACGACGGGCCCATTTTGACCCCCCCGCGGTGTAGGGGGGCCTGTGGGAACAACCGGGAGCGCCCGGTTGTTCCCACCCGTCGACGGTGGTGGACCGTGCAATGCGGGCAGGTGGATTCCCACGTCCCCCGCCCACTGGCCACCACCAGGCTGGACTTGGGCGCGATCGCGCCTCGTCCGGCCCCTTCGACGTCTGCGGTGCGGGGGCGCGAGAGGATCGTTCTCACGCACCCGCTCCGCAGCCTCCCTCTGCGACATTACGTCCTCGCAGAAAGAGGCCACCGCGACCCAGACCGCCTCGGAGCCCAGCATGGCGTACACCAAGCCGGGCAGCGAGAGGTCCGGGCCAGCGGACGCCTGGAGGCGACGACGTGGCACATCCCAGGCCGGACATTCGGCCAGGGTGTGCCACGCTGTGTCGTCCGGCGCGCCACAGTGGTGGCACGCCGTGGATTCCTCCCTTTGAATCCGGCACAGGAAATGTCCGAAGCTGCCATGCCCGGACAAGACCTGCACCAGACGGTAGGTGAGGAACCCATGCCTCCGGTCGATCCATCCCTCAATGACTGGACCGACGGCGTCCAGGGTCCACCGCCCGTCGTCCGCGTTGGCCATCTCCGCCGACCACCGGCGGAGCATGACCTCGCGGGCCCTTCGCCAGACGGCGACCCTCTCGTCCGGTGCTGCGGGCTCCCCCTGAGCCCGCTTGTCCGCCGTCCAATGGTAGACGGCGGCCAGCACCTCGGCCTCGAAGTACCATGGCGGAGTGCCCGCCATGGCACATGCCGCCCCGTGTCCAACCGTGCCGTAAGCCCGCGCCATTCGCTGTGCGATGGCGCGTTGGGGCTTACGGAGCAGGGCACGGTTGAACTCCCCTAGGTCGTGCGCCCACACGGGCGCACCGTAGAGGGCCATACTGCGCAGCACGCCGGCATAAAGACGCCGGCATGCCACCGCAGGACCCCCGATGTTCGGGAGGAGCCAGCTAAGGCCCCTCGCCGCCTTCACGAGGCGCTCTTGGAGCAGGCGGAAGTGCTCCGAAAACTTCCACCTGCTCGATATTGTGAGGCCCAGATATTTTATCTGGGCCCGCACCTCCACCCTGCTCCCCGCCACCACGACGTGGGCGTCAGGCGGCGGCTCCCCCCGAGGCCCATGAAAATATATGGCCTCGGTTTTATGGAGCGCCACCTTCAGTCCCAGCCGCCCGATACGACGGGCGACCAGGGTTCCCCCCTCCGACGCCCGGTCGGCCGCCTCCCCGAAGTTGCGCCCCCGCGCTGTGACGAGGGTGTCATCCGCATAACAGATGACACCCACGCCGTCGGGGAGGGCGCCCCGGAGGAGCCAGTCGTAGCCGATATCCCACAGGAGTGGTCCTAGGACCGACCCCTGAGGGACACCCGACTCCACCGGCCGCCGCCTCATGCGGCCGTCCCTGCCGACGAACAGTACCTCCCGGCCTTGGAGGTAGTCCGTCAGCAGGGCCCTCAGGTATGGAGGCACTCCGTGATACCGGAGCGCCTCCAATATTGTGGCGTGGGGGATGGAGTTGAACGCATTGGCGATGTCGAACGACACCGCCAACACCCCTCCCCCCGCTCTCGCCCCCTCCCGGGTGATGCGCCTCAGCTCGAGGAGCGCATCCACCGTGGACCGGCCCGCCCGAAACCCGTACTGGGCCTCGGACAAGTCGGGGCCGGTCCCCCCCAGGTGCTCCTTGAGGCGTGCCGCGATCACGCTCTCAAGGAGTTTGGCCGCGTCGTCCAGGAGGACGATCGGCCGATAGCCGGAGGGTGAATCCTCCGGCCGACCCGCTTTTCGGAGGAGGCACAGCGCCCCCTCCTTCCACACCTTCGGGAACCTCCCCGACGCGAAGCAGCGGTCGAAGAGGTCCCGAAATCGTCCCTCCATTTGAGTGGTGGCTATCGCCACCACCCGTGCCGGCACACCATCTGGCCCCGGCGCCGTCTTCTTGCCTCGAAGGCGAAACGCCGCCGAGGCAAACTCTACCTCCGACACCGGGGGAATCCCGGCGTCGGCCGAAGGACCCATTCGCGGGAGCGGGGCCATCCGGGGAGGCACGAAATCCGGCGAGCGGTCCGGGAAGAGACCCCGGACCACCTCCTCCAGCAGCGCCGGCTGAAGGGCCTCAACGACGGGGGGGGCCGATCGGGCGCAGCTTATTACGCGCCGCCCGATACGGCCTCCCCCAGGGGTCGGCATCCAACCCCTCCAGCATTTCCAGCCGCGCCGCCTTTTTGGCCTCCCGGATTGCCACCTTGAGGACGCGCCGGGCCTCCACGTAGGAGGCATAGAGGCGGTCCTCGTTGGCGGCATCGCGGTTGGCGCGGCGGCGGGCCCGCTGGAAGGCCCTCCTCGCGGCGCCGCAGTCGTCCCGGAGGCCGGCGAGTTCCGCCGACCACCAGTAGACCGCGCGCCTGGGCGGGGGCCGTCGCGACCGAGGCATGCTGGAGTCGCACACCTCGGTCATTGCCTCCCTCAGTTGGAGGGCGGCCTCGTCGACGTCCGGACTGTCCGACGGAGCGAACCAGTCCTGGACGAACCGCCTCCGTGGCCGCGATGCGGTCCAGCCGCATCAGGGACCACCGCGGGAAGGACCTTCTTCCTTCCCGCTCCCCCCCCACCACCGGTGGACACTGAGTGGAGAACTCTATCCGAATGTACCTATGATCGGATAGATTCTCCCTCAGGTCCACCTCCCACCGGCGCACGAGCGCGGCCAGGGCTGCAGTGCCGAACGAGACGTCCGGCACCGAGCTCCCGTTGTGGCACACGCACGTGCGCACCGCCCCCCTGTTGAGGAGCACCAGACCCGTCGACGCCGCCCAGGCCGCTAGACAGCGGCCCAGGGGGCTATCGACATGGTCTCCCCAGGCCGTGGACCTGGCGTTTTTTTTTTTTTTTTTTTTTATTATAAAAATACAGTCTCCACAGACTCGAGGTCCGTGTCTTTTTTTACAATTACTATTTTTCTTATTATTATAACAATTTAAATTATCTCCGCTTATATAAATAATATTAGTTTTTTGTTATAGCTACTTAAAGTTAATTGAATAAAATAAAGTTAAATAATTATACATACAAATATAAATACAATGTTACTTATACATATACACTGTCTGTGCCGTTTGCGTTTATGAGTGTCTCAACCACGAATTTATCCCTATTTTTCATAGCCATCTTTAAGTTATAGTCTATGATTTTTGTGGTAGTTGCAGCCGTTGCTCGCCGAATGAATCTGCTGATCGCGTCATCACTGTTGTCTGTGTAGTACACACAGTCGCGGGCGTGACGCGACACTGCGACGACGGCGTGTGGGACGCTGTCGTGCAGTTGCTGTTTTTCAACTGTAGTACGCATGATGACAACTGAGTCGCTACTTAATCCCTGAGCTTCGTGTATTGTTAGAAGGCGCGAACCTGTACCCGTCCCGTATCCCCTGCTCGACAGAGTTTCTTTTTCTGCCTGGGTGTGTACCAGGAATAGGGTGTTGGGCATGGTTGTTGGTATTTGCGCTCCTGAGTAGTGCCGAAGTTTTAGGGAGTGTACGACTCTTTGGGATGAGTATACGCCGCTGTATACCTCACTTAGGGCGTACGCTACATCCATTGGGTTTCTATGCGTACATAGCAGTTCTTGGCCGATGTTGGTCACGAGGGTTGGTCTGTTATACTTGAGCGGGAAAAGGTTCTCTCGATCGATGTAAGGTAGTTGGTTAGTGTCGCCAATCAGGAGGACTTCGTCCGCTTCTGCGAGACGTGCAGCCATAACTAAAGCACCAAAGTGGTTCATCAGGGCCTCGTCTACGATGAGACGTTTGCTAGGCTTCCTGAAGCCGTTCACTAAGATGGATGCCAGCGTGCGTACTCTAGTTTTAGCATCTGCTCCTACTCGGTTGGCTAACCTTTCCCTAAGATCTTTTGCTGCCTCAGTTGTAGTAGTGACTATAATGTCACTTTTGGCATGAAAATTGCTGACAACCCATGACGTTTTTCCACAGCCTGGAACACCGTTGACCCACTGTATGCTCGGGGTTTTGTATGACGTTGTCTCTGAGATGGTTTTTGCCATTTCGAGGATTCGGTCATCGAGCATTATTTCTGTACATCGCGCTGTTACTACGATGGGGTCATTGGGTGGAGCCTGGAATTTGACTGATTCGTCGCTTGTTAAGGCTTTGTTGAGAGCCACGAATCCCTTGGTTGCACAATATGCTGCCATATGGCCTTTAACGTTACCTCCCCGTAATACTGTTGAGGTGTTGTTATCGTATATGGCAGCTTCTGCTTCTTCGAGGATCGCCGTCAAAAACCTTTCATTTCCTTGATGGAATGTTTTGATGATGTTTTCGCAGTTTAAGGTGTTTACTGCTATAGTGGCTTTTGTTATGGCAAAAAACTCTTGGAAGGCATTTTCTAGGTGATCCCTTGGTTCTTTGGCCTCTTTTAGGTTGGGTGGTTTTACTTGGCCTTTGTCAGCTCTTGTTCGCTTAGAGCGGTTTGCTGGCAGGCTTTTTTCTGCAAAAGATCTGGTTTCGATAAGTCGTTTTCCCGCTTTTATGTTGTGTAATCTTTTCATTGCGAATTTAGGAATGCTCCGGGCCGCGGCTCCTATTGCGCTAAGGATGGAGGTTGCAACGCTTGTTTTGTTGCCAGCTTCTCCCTGTCTTGTGGCAGCTTGTTCTGCGGCCGTTTTCTGCTGGAGGCGTTCGGCACCACTTAGTGATGGACTAACTACCGGGTGTCCCCAAGCATCCTGGGGCTGGGTGGGAGTCGTCGTTGGATTAACTCGTTGCCTGAGGAAGTTAAGGTTTTCACCTCTGTCTTCATAGACAATCACCTCGTGTTTTTCTGAGGCTTTTATGCAGTGGACCTGGCGTTTAGATCGCCGCAGACCGCGACCCTGCTCCTCCCTAATCGCGCAAGCGCCGCCGTGAGAGTCTGGAGATAATTCTCCAGCTCTACGACCGGACGCTTTGGGGGGAAGTAAACGCCCACCAGGGCGATATCCCCCCACGCGGCGGCCACGTATCCATGGCCCCTCTCTATGAGCGAGAGGGGCGGGGAGTCCGTGGAAGGCCGCGGCACGATGGCCACCGTTCCATCTGTGTCCCGCAGCCAGGAGGCTGGGAACGAGAAGGGTTCGGCGACCACGGCGAGATCCCCTGACCACTCGGCTAGCACCTGGACCATTAGGTCCTGTGCCGCCTGGCAGTGGTTCAGGTTCACCTGCATAATTGTGCGATGTCCGAAACTGGGCATTATTCGGACATCGCACCGTCAGTGGAACCTGGGAGGACCCGGGAACCCGCATTTGCTGGCCGGATGGTGGCCTGCTCTTTGCCCCTCTTTGTGGGGGGGCTGCATTTAGCCCCTCCCATTACATGGCCCGCCGGCCTCCCGCTGGCTGCGCATACCGCGCAGTGGGGGGCCCCTGTGCAGGTGGCCTGCCGATGGCCGGCCTGGCCACACCTGAAACACAGGGCCGACCTGTCCACCGGCGACGGACAAAACGGCCGGGCGTGTCCGAGCGCCATGCACCGGAAGCAGCGCATAGGCTGCGCTTCCAGTGCCCGAACCACGGCCGAGCTGAAACCGATTAGAAGCCGTCCCCTCTTTAGGACGGCTTCAGCGGCGACGGTGGGGCACTGCAGCCGGATGCGGCCCATACCCCCACTACCCTTGCGGATTTCTCCGGCCTTGACGGCCTCCGTGTCACACCCCCCTGCCGCCGCCACGGCAGCGGCCACCTCGTCCCTGGTGACTGAGTCGTCCAGCTCCGACACAATCAGGGACGAGGTTTGGACGGGTCTTGACACCTTTGCCGCATCAGCGATGGCCTCTGCCATCTTTGCGGCGAAGGCGTCGGCCTTCTGGTGCCGGTCGGCCCCCGGGAACTCGAAAATACGAGCCCCCGTTTGGGTCCGTCGGCACGTCACCCTCTCTATGCCCATCTCGGAAGGGCGGACCGTCTGTCGGGCTCTTACGAACACCGACTCGTAGGTCTCGCCCTTCGAGACAGCCTCTGGTGAGAGGGTGACGACCACTGCCGCCGTTTTGGAGGAAGCACTCTTCTTCTTCCGGCTCTTTTTGGGAGCCGGAGTAGGGGCCGCCTTTTTGGCAGGCCTCTGCGTTGCGGAGGAAGGAGGCTGAGGCGCCTTCTTCTTTTTCCGGGCCACTGCGACCCACCCCTCGTTGGCCTCTGTGGCCGAGGGCAGCATTGTGTCCTCCTGGGAGGACACTACCGCCGCCGACTGGATGCCGGACGGGCCCGCGACCGGAGCCACCGGTACAGGGGCCGGTGCGGCCGCAGCCGCCGCCTTTTTGGCCGCCTTCTTTTTGGACGCCGACGCCGGGATTGAAACCGGCGCCGGGCCCGCCGCCGGGGCCACCACCCCCGAGCGACCCTTGCTCGCCGCCAATGGCGGCCGGACCACTTTTGCCGGCAAGAGGCGGTCCTCGACTCCGGCCAGGCAGGAGCGCACGAAAGCACGCTCCTCCTGCATGACCCCTCTAATCGCCTCCAGCATCTCCGGGGACAAGGGACCTCCGGCGCTGGCAGCAGGAGCCACCGACCCCTTACGGCGGAGTCCTTCCAGCTCCATTCGGAGCGCTGCGATCTCGCGGCTCTGGCCCTCTACCATCGCCTCGAGTCGCTTGGTCTCATCTGAGGCCACCCGACTCATCGCCTCCGCGACGATCTCGCCGAGCGACGCCGCCGAGGCCCTGAGAGCCGCCTGAGCCGGCTTTGTGAGCTTGGAGGAGTTGGCGGTCACCAAAATGGCTTCCACCTCCTCCTCCGCCTGCTTCTTCAGGATGCTCGCCAGCCTTCCCATATCTTTCTTGGCGGCGGGAGTATTCCTCGCCGCCAAGTACCTCGCGCGCGATGCCTCGCTCGGCGCGGCCTCCTCGCTTTCCGACGGGGGCTCCACCCTCGGAGTACCCCGCGGAGTGCGGCCTCTGCCACGGACACTGCGACCCCGCTTGGCCTTCACGACCTTCGCGGAGGAGGTCCCAGAGGACCCTTCGGATGCGCGCGTGCGCGACCGCAGTCGCTTGCGCGTCCACTTATCCGACGCATCGCTCGCCACCGATGCGTCAGACAAACACCCATCCGACATATCACTCGGCCTGACGAACAGGTCCGAGGACGTCTGGGCTACTGGTGGCGTCTTCGCCAACCTCGCTCGAGCCTGCACCTCTACAGGCTTGCCCTGAGAAGGGCCTTTTGGGGGACTCCCGGGGGTTGCGGGATCCGCTCTCATTGTTAGATCCATTATGTAGAATCTAAGTCACTGCCTCACAGTCTTGTCTCCGAGATTTTGTCTCTACCGCTACTGGCCACTGCGTTACCGCGCACCAAGTAGGGAGAGTCCAGGGCAGACGACGGGGACGTACTCGTAAAAAAGACACTGTGGGGCCTGCCCCATGGGATTGATATCTAGACAGGCTATTTCAACTGCTATTTAAGATTGTTGTGTACCTATGAACTACTCTGTAAACAGCTTGACTAGGACATGATAATAAGTAGTAGTAGTTCTTTTTAACCGACTTCCAAAAATGAAGGAAGTTCTCAATTCGGCCAAAATATTATTAGGTACATGGAGCTGGTCTGATGATGGAGCCAGCAGGTGGCCCTAGGAACTCAATAATTTAATGACACAACTCTATCGAGTTTGGGCTTATTTGATTCGTCTTGACAGGCACTTAATTAATGCAATAAAATTCCTACTCCAAAGTTTAAGATATGCAACGAGTAATAAATAAATAAAGAGCAATTAACTCTTACTATTTAATACTTAAGAAATTAATTGATTTAGCACCGACTATAAACCTATTAGTAAATAGCACGTATAAATAATAGGCAGTATTTAATTATATTAAATCTTAATTATTTTAAACTTTTTAGTTTTGAAGTCGGTTTATTTTAACGTAGTTGTTTTTGTGATTTTACTTATAACCCCTCGTTGTGTTTTTACGTACCTATTTGTCTTTGTCATGTCCTAGTCTATTTGTATGGCTACTTGTTTTTATTTTGTACTAGTGACCCGCCCACGCTTTGCAATGGGGTAATTTTGCGCGACTTGTTCCCGGCACGTGAAATTTTAGCTAACCTTAAATAACTTTTTCTAAATGTTGTTTATAAATTTAAATGAAAAAAAAAACTCTAAAAGATGGCGAAAACCGCATTTAAATCCGTTACTTTGTTAAGGAGGAGATAGCGGCCAAACAGACAAACGGACAGAATTAGCAACTATATTTTGAATTGTAAGTTTAACTTCAAGTGTGTTTTTGGTATTTAATATGTCGGTTTGTTTTTTATTACTACTGTCTGTTTTCTTTTTTGCAATAAATCATTATCTTTCCAAGGTAAACTCTTTGAATTCTATCCTGTTTTATTTTAAACAATGCAGGTTCTATTTTGTTAATTTGGACAAGTTTAATACTCTTAAAACATCTCTTTTTATAAAATTATTTATTATTACTTATATTTAAATTTGCTGAGAGTATTACCCTTTTATTCATTTTAAGAATTTACATAGTATTCAAGCCTCCAAACCTTTTATTAGCTCCAACTCACACACGCATTACAAATGGAATTGTTAAAACAGCCATGTTTATTCACGGTACTTAAACTTACTTAACTTGAACTAGGATAGTAAAATAACTACCGACGTTAACCTATCCTAAACTAACTTTAAATCTCTTTGTCGAATAAATTACAGTAATCGTAAGAAAGATAACGATATCAAATGCATGAACAGAAATAATATAAGGAGGGCATTACCCACGCATTACCAAAAGAGATATAACATCTCATGTTTTACATAAGGTACTTCTGAAGGCACGATAAGACATTGGTCGCACGTAGTCAGGTGACTTAATTATTCTGACAGAAGAGCGAACATGCAATTACAACGGAAACGTCAGTTTATCTGAAGACTGAACCTACTCCTAACAATGAAATACAAAAAAAGGAATCCGAATAATAATTTATTGGTACTAGTGCTGAAAACAGAAAACTATAAATTGTTAAGTATATTACGAGATGGCCGGTTGAGTCATAAAGATAACAAGTTATAAGAAGTTATGTGGCATGAAATACAAGTCGCGATGAATTTTCCGTTTTATGTGACTGTGAATGCCCTCTACAACCCTGTTAGATAGTTAGGCTAGTGTAATTCAGCTAAGCATTAATTTAATATGGATACCAAAAAAAACCGCAAAATAACATTTTAAGGGCTTTTGAAATTCTTTTATTAAAATATTAAACAACGCAGCACAAATCATATTGCGAAAAACAAAATGTAAACTTACATTTTGTTTTTCGCAAAATTATTTGTGCTGACCCATTTAGCAAGTGGTTTCCACAGCCTATGAACACCTGCGACACCTATTACGGAATCCGCCGCGGCCGGTGATTTTCTGCAAAGTTTGTCCGAAAATTTTCATTAATCAATTCAGATTTTATTCTTTTTTACAAAGTATTTTTAAGGAAGTCATAACTATACAATTAATGTTATGTAGAGTCCTACTACATAAAATATATGTAAAATGCGGCTATGCCTGCTTTATTATGATGATTTTTAAACTCAAAGGGGTTTGGGTAACTTTGAATGGACAGATACAATTTTACCACTAACTAGTGGCCGCCCGCGACTCCGTTCGCGTGGAAGTCGGTTTCCCGTGGGAATAAGAAGTTTTTCCGCGGTAAAAAGTACCCTATGTGTTATTCCAATACCTATATAAACTATATTACTGTACAGTTTCATCAAAATCTGTCCGGTAGTTTAAACGTGAAAGAGTAACAAACATCCATCCATACATCCATACTCACAAACTTTTAGTAGGATTTGTAGCACCATAAAAAAGAAACACAAATTAGTGGGAAAAATCTTTCTAAGTAATATCGGAGCCGAGAAATATATATATTATGGATTTCGCAGATATTAAATGCAGTCGGTCAATAACATAACTAAATAAAGAGTGATCAGAAATGAGACACTAAGATTAATTTTTTTTATACCTTCTTTTATTTAACATCAAGTTTATAAATCATATAGAGATTTAAATATTATACTACAGTCAGATTTGTGACTAGTTATCACTTAAAGTAATTGTTATATTCTTTTTGATTCAAATATTCTTTTTTACAACCATAAAAAAATTCGTTATGCCAATTTTTAGGTATACGTTAATTTTATACCACAGTTTTTGGATCGATAATCACAGAAAATATTCGTTTTAAATAAAACAAATAAGCTAGTGAATAAATTTACAAATGGTTATCAATTTCGCTTGGTTTTTGTCTGAGAATCACAAATTTGCATACCATAATGAATACCGTTCCGTAAATGCATTTATTCCTTAAGAATATTTAACATATTCATTAAAATATCTGAAATTATGCACTGTTTGGAAACATGAAAAGTACATTATTTAAAACAAAAACTCACAATATAAAAATCTTCTATCACTCCTTAGTAATTGGGTCATATGTTTTCGCAACTTACCTACCATCTAATACCTACATTTAGGATAAGTTTTGCACAAATATAGTATAAACAAGATACGAGTCCACGACGTAAGTGTCCACACCAAAACATTAACACTTAGACTTAAAGTTTGGCAAACACAGCTATGCACAACGTGAAGTGTTCAGTGAAACTTCTTTTGAAGTGTTCAGTTGAAACGCACTGACACCGCTCGTACCGGGGCTATAGAGGTGCGCACCTGGTTCGCTGTGGAAGCACCCGGGTGCGGTGACAGAGGCTGTCGACTCACACTGCTGCTGGAGGTCCCATGGCGGTTCAATATGCCATTGGTGCCTGCCACGTCTAGAGGGCATAAAACTACGGTTAAAAAGGAGGCCAGGGTTTATAATTTTGACTATTACCTAGGTAAAGATTATAAACATAAATAGTCGTTTTTTATGGAAAACGTCGTATGAAAAACCACACGCTTAAATACTTATCTATTATGTTAATACATAAACCTACACTGAGACCGCGAGTAGGTAGATTATGGCTTAGTTCTTATCGATATCCGAGAAAAGGAAGCCTACGATCAAAAGTACTTATTAGAGGTCATCATTATTATTAAAATAAAATAAATAAATAAATAACCTATATATATGTCCCATAGTTGAGCACAAACCTCCTTATCGGATAGCGAGAGGGTCTGAGCCGTAATCCACCACGCTGGCTCGGTACGGGTTGGTGGATCACATGATGGATTATCATCATTATTAATAAGTAACTAAAATTATAAAATTATAAAGGTAAGAATGTTGCATGATCAAACACGCAAAAGCGGCTAATTGGATGAAGCAAAAAAAAATGTTGCTCAGCTGACAAATTTAAATCAAAATAATTCGACGAGTTAATTTTCAATAAAATAATTTTAATCAAAATAAAGAGAGCTACGAGTATTTCGATACAGAGTTTAGAGTAAAGGCATTCGAAATAATTACTTAATTGGTTTTGAAACCTACATTTAAGCCCATTAAACTTAAAGTTATATCGACCCTTCTGTCGCGGCACTTAAAGAAGAAATACAAAAGACGAACTGTGAGAGTTGTTTTTGACCTTTTACCTACATTTATAATGTGGAAATTCTTATTTTTTCATTTACATAGAGCATACGCAACCTATTATTTTTCGAATACGAAATCAAATATTTCACAAATGGCTGGTGCCATCAAGACTAACAAAAAAAATATTTTCGCTTGCTTGCTTTGTTTCGTCTATTCCAGTTAGGAAAGCTTACAAGTAAAAATAAAAGAGACGAAACATATTTCAACTTATGTGGATTCAAAGTACGTTTATGAATAGGTAACTAATTAAAGTTACCTGACATGGGAATACCTTCACAAGCACTAGACCGACGATAGTTTCCGGTTGGAGTATCAGGATTTATTGGGAATACATGGCTTAGCACCTGTAAATATGTAAATTACCATTATTTCGTTGCTTTGCAAGTACCTATAAGTAACTAATTGAAAAAAAAACGACTTCTAAACAAATTTAAGACTTAATTTCTATTCCCTCATAGATGCCGTCGTCAGAACTAGATCAAATTTAATTGGGGCCACACGGAAACAAAATAAAAATACCTAATCATCTTAATCGGTTCACCAAATCGAAAGTTTTAAGGTAACAAACACAAAAAAAGTTAAAATAGTTTCATTAACAGCCTCCGGCTTTTATTATATAAATAAAAATTACCTGCTTAAACCCTCTACGATATTTTGTGTTCATGTAGCAATATATAAATGGATTGTAACACGAATGTGACATTGCGAGCCAGTGGCAAGCAAACCACACATACGACATGCCAGGCCAAGTGGCCCACGACTCTTCATCTTGATGTAGAATCCATAAAATCTAGACAAGATGAGACATTTTTAAAAATGGAATTTCAGTACTTTATAGTTGTATTTAAGCATGCGAATGAAGAGTACTTGCTATGAACATGTTGAGCGGCAGCCAGCAGATTATGAATACAGCCACCACTGTGACCATCATTTTTATCATCTGTGAATTAAAAACAACAGTATCTTTCAAAACGTGTTTTCACTGTATTTTGTAAAAATTATGAAGAAATAAAGTATAAAATACGGTGAATGATGGGGTAAACATACATGAATAAGCAATAAATATTTTCAGATTGAATCGTAGGTAACAAGGGGTTGTCCTCCGTGTGTTGTAAAGGATTTTTCAACAAGAATTTTGTAATATAAATCAAAATAACAATGATTCAAATTATTACTTTATTAAAAAGTAAGGTACGGCAATTACGAATGAAAAATAATATAAGATAAACTTCTATTACGACTACGATTAACGCTTTCGATATTTCTTCAAAGTTTTTAAAAACTCCTGGCTAAATGGTGAGTCTTTTTTGTTAATCACTGCCCGAATTTTGAGGCTTCAATGAATTTGGTTGGCTTTATATCCCAGAACAATAATACTTCTATAAAAAAGAAACCCATGCAACAAAAATGTTCCGGATAGTACAGAAATTGTTCAGTTTTGAGGAATTTTAATATATAATTATTTTTTAACAAATAATCCGGTCAAATTAGACCAAATTATAAGAAAAGCAAAACAAAAAGTCCCAACAAGCTGAAAATCGGTAGGATTATTAAAAATATGATAAAAATAAAATTTGAAAGTTCCCCATCTTTCCCCTGTATGGAAAATTTTTTATTCAAGGTCAAAGGTCAAAAAAATGAGTTTTTCGCGATTTTATGCGAAACGGTAAGTTTTATCATAAATATAGCTTGACAAGAATTGTAGATCATAAAATAATCTACAAAAGTGTATCAATACTTTTTTCCTACGAGCCACCGTTTTTGAGATATAACTATTCAAAAAGTTGTTCAAGTTGCAATCGTCATAATATGCACACATTTCCACGCCACCTATGAGGTAGTGTACTTAGCGGTTTTTTTTCGTGGTTTTCCAGTAGGCCTATTCCACGAGCAATTTATGATCCTTTTTTATTTGTAAAAACTGAAAAATAACTGAACTTCACAAAAATTAAAAGAAATAAAAGCGTTGTCAATGAAATAAAAGTAATGAAGCTTATTAATCTGATTCGAAATCTTCTTGTTCGCCACGTAAATTGTCAACCAACTTCCAGCCCCACATTGTTGGGTTATCAGCTGACAATGTACCGGTCCAAACTTTACTTCCACCAGAAAACTTTACTTGCACCAGAAAAACTGCTAAACACAATCTTTTGCAACTGCAAAAAAGGATGCAGCGGTAAATGTGGTTGCAAAAAAGTTGGACTATTTTGTTCTCTGGCGTGTATAAATTGTCAAGGCCGGTCGTGTTCTAATGCTGAATCATCAACAGTGGACGGCTCGTTCGATTCCGACGAGATGACATGCGATATGTCGCTTTTACAAATTAAAAAGGATCATAATTTGCTCGTGGAATAGGCCTACTGGAAAACCAAGTAAAAAAACGCGCTAAGTACACTACCTCTTAGGTGGCGTGGAAACGTGTGCATATTATGACGATTGCAACTTGAACAACTTTTTGAATAGTTATATCTCAAAAACGGACTCGTAGGAAAAAAGTATTGATACACTTTTGTAGATTATTTTATTATCTACAATTCTTGTCAAGTTATGTTTATGATAAAACCTACCGTTTCGCAGAAAATCGCGAAAAACTCATTTTTTTGACCTTTGACCTTGAATAAAAAAAAATCCACACAGGGGAAAGACAGGGAACTTTCAAATTTTATTTTTTATCATATTTTTAACAATCTTACCGATTTTCAGCTTGTTGGGAATTTATGTATCTTCGAATGTTTAACTTGATCGGACTAAAAGCGTGTCCTAAAAATAAAAACCGACCAATACTGAAAACATAAATTCCGGAAATTTGATTAAATCGAGTTACACAAAATATGTACAGTATTCTTACAATTTCATTTAAAATCATAAATTTCCCTTTTGTAAATGTGCTGTCGCAACTTTTAGTATTCAGTAAAGTTTGTATTTTAATAGTAGGTACACTGACAACAAAAAACTTTGTCCAAGTTTTGAAGTCCAGCAAAAATTGTTGACACTTAATACATGCACTGGTTTTAGTGGTGTTAAAGAGTTCACAAAACATAATTAAATTAAACTAAAAAGTTGTGAACTAACAAGCAAACCTGTCGTGCGACCATTCATTTTTTGTCAAGCTTCTACCATTATTGCTATGTCAATAAAAAGAAATAGCAAAACTAGCACATTGAGCCGGTGTGAATTTAATAAAAATAAAATTCACGATGAAAGCCCTTTCAAAAAATAAGGTAAACCTTTCTTTTAGAGCGTTGCATCCTTGAATCCCTGGCATCATGGGCTTCTCCTGGAGGCCGCCCCCCCCACACGGCGCGGGCGATGCGAGCGTATGTACACACTAGTACACTTAGAGGCAGGACGAATTGCAAAACCAGCAGGGCATAGGTATAGTGCTCACTTTGGCCAGGATATTCCCATTGTTCTAAACACAAATCTCTAAAAAACGTTTTCAAATAGACGTGTATCACTTGAAATTAATAAGCACATAATGAAACTTACGTCGGTTTACTTACGCTTTACAATATACATGCCATTCTGAAGGCCTCACTAATTGGGCGACTATAGGTATTGGAGAAGCAGTCGCTAGGGCTCCTACCCAGACAGAAGCGACAACGATCTTAGCGGCTGTCTTGCCGATGCGCGGGCGCAGAGGATGCATAATCGCCATGTACCGGTCTATAGAGATAGCCAACAGCGTGTACGCACTCACTAACACCGACACCACCTGCGTGTAGTTCACTAGCTTGCACATCACTCCACCAAATGGCCAGTACCTCAACACCAGCATAGATACAAATGAGAACGGCACACAAAACAATGTCATCAATATATCCCCCACTGCGAGATTAACCATAAAATAGTTCGTCACTGTCTTCATTCTTGGAGAAGAATGCACCACAAAACACACAAGTCCGTTTCCTAGCAATGCTACAGCGAAAACTACCGAGTACATCATGTAGATAAATGATTGGAAAAACGTCGATGTAAGCAAATCTCCTGCTGGAGAGCTGGCACACACTGCATCGTAATCCGTCCATGTTGTGTAGTTAGTGCCGTTGATGTTCATGGATTCAATGATACTGTTATTTGTAGTCCTTACGTAAGTTGTGCTGCCACCATGAAGGTGGAGTTCTTTTCTATCTGTGTCAAGCATCGTGCACTTTCCGTCATTGTTGTAAACTTTCACGTAAAATCTTCCACAAAGTCGGCATAAGTCTGTAAAAGGAAAAAACGTGTTAACCCTGTATACATTTATATAAATTTTATATAATGTTAGTTCTTTTCAAGGGTACAAGTGGTGCATATGGACTGCACTGTGGGATGCGCTGTAAACTCCGATAAGTTTTCTGCCAGTGAAGTCCAGCTTTAGCTTTTCGCATTTCCGGAAAAATTGTAACTTTATTTTTTCAATGAAATGAAAAGCTAGCTAAGCTTTTACTAATATGACAACCTCTGAGATTTGCTTTTTTAAATTTACACGTTTTGCAAACTAACTGTTAAAGATTCAAATTTAAACTCGAACAATTAACATGTTTGTGTTATAAATTATTCTGACATAATTATTTGTTCTCTGCAAAGCTTCGACATAAACATTGTGTGAGGTGTTGCATTTGTGCATCCAGTCGGTTCTTACATAATGTAATTATAACACAGAATTATAACAAATAGTTGACGTGTTGATAGCAAACCATGCAGTTTGTTATCCATGAAATGTCATTGAATTATGTAATTATAATAATCTTAATAGAGCTCAGTAGCTCACAGTAGGCAACGCCAGCTAAGGTTAGGAGTTAGTCATTTAATGCGTTTTTGGTTTCTTTTATTATAAAACCAAATATTACATGGCAAGAATATATGGTATATAGTTTATTTTTACCATAGATAAAGTCTAGAGTAGGTAAGTCATGTCAGTCAGGTCATGAACATGATAGTACCTACAAGTAGGTATCTACTATGCGTTGAAATACTGTACTTCAAGTAGGTCCTTAATTAAACTCCGTGCCTGTAAGCAGGCCAACCGCGCAAAGATCGGCATCGTAATAAAGTATTTCTCAGCTTGCACAACTTTAGGTAATTTGTACATCTAATCATATACCCCACTATAATTGACATTTTAATCGGATAAGATTTTATTTTGATTTGTACCAGACAATGAATGATGAAACTCCGTAAAATACCTACACTTATTGTATTACCTGTTGTTTGTATGTAAAAACAAAGGAAATTTACTGATGGAAATCTCATGTTTCAACTTGTATTTGTCTTTCATCCAATCCGTCATCAATCTAAAAATAGTTAAATGGATTTACATCTTACAAATGTTAATCCACGGACAGGTTACAAAAATGTAAACAATTTGCGGAAATACTAGTAAAAATGTAGACTGACGGAAAACATACATCATTGAGAGACGTGAATCTACATAACATGATGTAGAACATTTTGAAATTAAAAACCGGCTAAGTGAGAGACGTGTACCTTTTTATCAATATTAAACGACAAAAATCACATTTGTTATGTTGGTCATTGTTAATTTTGGTACTGTTTCACTAAACCAGACTAGGCGCATAAAGTGTAAGCATAATTTAAAATACTTAAAACTCCATCTTTTTCGAATTAGTGATTTTTTATGTAATCATAAAAATATGAAAATATATTTTATTTACTTTTAAAATCCTTAAATGAAATTCGGATTTGAATATATGCCCACTGCATGATGGTTGGAAACAATTATTTTTATAAAAAACACTTTGCGAAAGTGTAATTTGCACGAATTGTTCACGAAAGTTTAAATTTTGGCCAACTTAAAAAACTTTTTCTGGATGTACTTTATTTACAAATTTAAGGGATAAAATTACCTAAAAAATAGCGAAAACCAAATTAAATTCCGTTACGAATTTGAAAGGAGTTAGCGGACAAAAGAACAAACATACAGAATTAGCGACATGTATTTATACTATGTAATGATAATGATATTGTTTTCTGAATGGGTAAATTACGTTTTTTTCGCAGTACTTGCGTCGATAGAAATGTTTATGCTGTCTAGTTTGAGTTCATTAAATTTCAAAGAACCTAAGATCGTAGTTGTTAACGCAATTCAAAGATACAGTTAATTTTATAACCTACGTTAAAATACAAAAGTTGAAATGCTCATGACTTTGTGAAAACCTTACTTATAAATAATCAAGACTTGAAATAAAGAAAGTGTTAAAATTTATTCCAGAACTTAATGATTTCTGCAGAAATAAATGATTTCTGCTGTATTGTTAAATAGTAGAAAACCTGTCAAAGTTTATTTGTAATAGAAGACGATGTCATATTGGGTACCTCTTCTTATTATTGGCGTAACATTTTGTATTTCTTTTTTTTTTAAATTCAAAAGTAAGTAGGAAGATTAGTTATTATCAAATATTGATTGCAAATTAAAATGTAAAGTGTTTTCTGTTAAAACATCCGTACATCAATTCATCTTTGGTTAATAACTGCCCACGTAAAATCTATTGCAGTTTGTATACATTAATCTGTCTTTATGAGTGTACATCAAGGTTGGTTATAAAAATATGTATGTGCGTATAATTATATATTTTTATGCTAGTGCCACACTAACGGTAAACGTTAATTTCCTCCTAGCCATAATTAATTTGTTGATACAGCAAACAAAGACAACCGTAGTGTGGCCTAACCAGTTCGTTAACTCTCCGCTGATGTACTGTACTGTCACTCTTACTAAAACCAAACGTCAAACGGTATTGTGAATGCCGTTGAAAAATGATTGCGATAAGTATTGCAGTGTCATGGCTACAACATTGAAAATCCATCGTAACAAAAATTCCTTTTACCTTTTAGTGTGGCCCCAGCGTTATTGTAGCCTCAGCAACACTGAACATGGTTTATTTTTATTTGGCGCCTCGCAAATCAAACTTGTGTAAAATTCTTATTTTAACATTAAAAAATATTTAGTGGATGGAAACCTTAAAAATGGTACAAGATAGTACAAGATAGTAATAAAATGGATTGAATTATGGACATTAGAAAAACTTATACATTAAAAATAGTAATATTAGCTCAGGAAAATCCTACTAATATTATAAACGTGAAAGTTTGCGAGTATGGATGGATGTTTGTTACTCTTTCACGTAAAAACTACTGGATGGATTTTGATGAAACTTTACATTACACAAACTAACAAATTAGGGTACTGTTTACCGCGGGAAAACTTCTCATTCCCACGGGAAACCCGTCATTCCACACGAACGGAGTCGCAGGCGGCCACTAGTTGGTTATAAAGAACTCCGAATGCATAGAATACAATGAAATGAAAATATAATGAGAAGAAATAGTTAGTATCTAGTAAGTTTAAGTCAAGCCGTTTTTAGCCCTTGAAGGAAAGACGGGTAATGTAATCAGTGTTTATGTCTGTAAAATTAAGCATTTAAGTAGCACTAGGTTCCTACGATGCGCAATACGACGCACAATATGACTTAAGTTTAGTTTTTAGTCTAGTTGCTAAATTAAACCTTATCTTTTAAGCACCGATTGTGGTGTGCAGTTATGCGTATCGTGGGACCGCACATTTACAGTATTGAAGTAGGTAAGCTTCACGTTTATTTACACAAATAAATAAATTCTGTCTGTCTGTTTATTCCGGCTTATCTCTGGAATGGTTAGATCGATTGATGTATCAAGGAGGAATTAAAGCGACTTTTTCACAGATTAAAAAAAAATGGTAGGTTTTAAGGGATCGAAGCCGCAAACTAGTGTAACTTCTTAGATTTACGCGATCATTATTACTTGAAATTAAACTCTTAAATTATAAAAATAATTAAAATTATAAATTTATTTTTGATTTTCCGACGTTTCGACATTTTTACAAATGTCGTGGTCACGGTAAAACTACCCGTAAGTTAGGTTAAATCCATTAGTAATATTTATGCGTTATTCGTTATTTTGCAATAAACAGTCAGTAGTGGATCTAATAATTGCGCTTCTTTAGTTACATTAAATGAACTTTTTACCGCGGAGGTACTACCAAAAAAATACAATGAGTTTCGATGGCAGAGATATGTCTACAAAATATTTGTAGCGGATTCAAGCAGGTAGTGTTATTCCATTCTAAATTAACCTATTTATTTCAAGCAATAAATAAGAACCTTTTTTTTATGTTTCATTTACATCCAAACTTTACAAAATGGTACTTTTGTTTATGTGTTCCCATTTAAGTTTTCAGTGAGTTTTACCAAAATAGTAAACAGTCGATTCCTTTACAGTCGGCTATTCAAACTTAAAAATTGTAATAAAGTCTCAAAATTATTTGGTACCATTACTTAAAACTTGCGACACTTGTTTGAGCCAAATCTTTGGCCTCGGCCTTGAGTGTTGTATTTTACGGTTTAAGAAATAGCCAAGCCAAATGGCAAAATCTTTGAAACAAATCTAAGACTAATTTTTTGGCAACTCTTATAAATGTTTTTTTAAAAATGGTACCTAAGTAGGTACAAAAGATTGATTGATTTTTTTATTAGGTATCAGGTAAATTTGGTCGGTGGGATTAAGTTTATTTTTTATTTACTGTGATATATCTTATGAAAAGTATTTAAAACTATAATCGCACACAAGTTTCCACCACTAAAAAGTTCAATAAAACCTTATTATAGCTGAAACTCATCGACATTTTACCGCCGCAATATTTTTCTTAAACTGTTTTTGCGGTACTAAGTCCAGATGACGACTACTTATAAATCTAACGTAACGTTATTCATTCTGCGCAAATCACCCATTACTGTCAATGTAAAAATAAACTACAGTGAGTGACTGAGTCGTACCAGTATTGTAAATATAGCACGTATAATCACGTTGGTTTATTTCTTATTTCGTATCTTGCCGAAAATAAACTGAATCATAATAAATAGGTGGGAATAAAGTTATACAACGTATTTTATGAAGTAAAAGGTATTGTAGACAATTACTATTTTCCTTCGTAAAAAACATTTGAGTTTTTCGGCTGTAAATAAATATGTCAAAATTTAAAGTAAGTAGGTACCTATGTTTAAGTGAAGCATTAGACGTTGAAGTGAATTCGGCCGCTAATACCGTTGTCTGTCTATTCAACATCGTTTTTCTCATTGTCCTCTTTTAAATCAAACTAAACCAGGAAAAACTACAGTCATCATTTGTTTTTTTACGAAACCTCCCTGAAAGTGGTGCGAAATCAACGAATTGAACGAAATAAACAAAATGAAAGAAATGAAAGAAATTAGCTAACTTTACGAAATCCATGAAGTTAACAAAACTAGATAAATTAACGAAATTAAATGAGCCCAGAACGCTCACACGGTAATCGTTCCATGTTCAGTATTTTAATAATGAAAATTAGAATTTCTAACAAGGAACTTCTAAGTTAAATTGATGAATGATGCCGTATTGTAACTATTCAGGGATCCAGTTTAGATTATTAGGTGTGGGTATGGCTACGGAAAAACAAATCTTAAATGTTATAACGTAATCGAGCTAAACCTAAGACTTTAAAGAGCAACATACAGCAAGAACGCATGTGCAAAATTTCCACCGACTGCTGGCGCCATGATGTCAACTAGATTCAATGGTTAGTAGATTATAGAACTTGGACATTGACATGTCATTATAGTCTCCTACCCAAACATTTCGAGTAAGGATGAAATAAGGCTTAGCTACAATCGCATATTTTATCATTCACTGTGCCATAATTTACGATACAAGATCTTGTTCGTAGAAAAGCAGTACGTTACTTTCTTTACGCTGTCTTTTTAATTATTTAGTTTTATATACGTTACGCGTGATATTCGAGCTTTAGCTTATAAGTAAGGGACAGTTAATTTAATTGCTGAATTAAAAAATTAAAAAAATGCATTTAAAAATGGAAAAGTTCGACAAAATAATTCCGATTTGATAAACAAATAAATGATTTATATTTCTAACAAGTTTTCATCATCAAAATTAATTTTACATAGAGTTCAATTTTTTTGTAAAACAACCGATTGTTTTGGACAAACTAATTGCAAGGAGGTTTACCTTTACCTATAAAAATACGTTAGATGAAAGCAAATAAAATAACAAATATTATTTGTTTTTTAATGTTCTTTGGTTGGAAGCAACAGAAATACTGAAATAATTTGTGAAATTTACTGTTCAACAATCATGGTTCATTAGATAGAACCTAGTGATAGAAGGACGTACGGACGGATAGCGAAGTCTTAGTAATAGGTTTTAGCCCTTGGGTACACAACGAAAGAAAGAGCCAATAATATTTCTGTATACCACAAGTTGGAAATATGTTACACATTTATTCGGAAGCTACTAAACAATTTACAGCGTATTTATTTTAATTTTAAAATAAATAAAAGAATAGTTACACTGAATGATGTTACAATTAAATAGTTACAAAGATGAATAACGATATTAAAACAAGAAATAAATTCTGAGGAATCATCAAAAAATGCAAAAAGTATATCCTGTACTCCTGAAGTGGCTTCATCTGTGATCTATCAAATTGCTCAATAACTAGAACCTTTCAGTGCCACAATTACGAATATTTTGCGAATCGTCCCGTTAACGTATCGTATTGAAACCAACACGGAAGTTGACGTTAGAAGCAACCACGAAGCTCCGAACGGCTACAGCTACCTCGATAGGTACGAAAGGAAAATGTTGTCGTCGTATTGATACGTTAATAAATGATCAAAAGTGACAAATTAGCAAGTTTTGTAAAATCACGAGTATTTTATTATCGCTAGATCAAGTTAATTTTACGTCCGCTACGGGCACAGTCTAAATTTCATACATTTTTCTACGAGGACGCTACGATTACTGTTCGATAGTTATTCGTGATAAGACCTTAGATAACGTTAGGTACATCGATAAATATTAATCCGTATTTATTGCATTTAATTAAAGTATAAAGTTGGAAGGCTTAACTAATATAAATACCTATAGGTAAGGTAACTGGACTATCTTATTAAAATATTTGGTAAGGCTTTTTTTATATTTTATAAATAACATGGTAGACTTCTTTTTTGAATCCGAACTGATGTTTTCTATGATCCAGGCTGCGTAACGAAATTATATAAGAAAAAAAATTCATCATATATTTAGATCGTATCAGAAATAATTCAATTTATGTAAACTGATTAAGAGATTCGTCGGTGAAATTCTTGAAAAACTCTTTAATTGCACAAATTATAATCGCTACTCAAGTTTGACAAAGGCAAGATCTGTGAATTGCCTGATGATTTAATTTCTAAGAAATTCCTTGAACTTTTAGCTCAATAATTATTTGATCTATTAAAAAAACACGTAAAAGCTGTTGCTCATCTTTATGTTAGGAATTTTAATTTAGTTTCCTGTTTTTGTTTGGGTAAAAAATATTTCAAAGAAACAATGAGCTTCAAAAGAATATTTTTTATAAGATTTCTAACTAATACACTTATAAAAAATATAAACTGCGACTTGAAATAAGCAGAAAAATACAAAGAAGCATTGTTTTTCGAACCTGAAAAATACTTCTGCCCATTGTTTTGACAATACTTGCCCCGAACAAAAAGCGACAACAGAATCCTCATGTTTATTTATGTGTTTTTTCTGAGAAATTGATCTCAACTTTAAAAGGGGTTATTAATGGCACATGTTTGAGAAAATATTAGATCCAAAGATGGAAGTTTTAGTATTCTGTGCTCGGAAATTTCTTTTTGCTACATTTTTTTTAATTAATGCTTTCCCAAAAATTATTTAGGTAAAAAACACATTTTTGCTGTTTAACTTTGACTCATTTAAGCCTGATTTACCCAGTTTAACCATGTTGTATGTACGTTATGAAAGAAGTAACATACGATCAACAATGAGAAAACATTTTTCTACTACTGGTTTAAACTGTGTATTTTAATAATGGACATTCTTACATAATACAAAATATAATATACACTAGACGATTAAATAAAAACGCCGAACATTGGTGACCCACCCTTACCAATAAACCCAATACCTATCTAGGTAGGAAAGTAAAGGTGAAATAAAAAGTTTGACCTCCACTATCACTACAGTTAATTGCTTATTTTCCTTTTATAGACCTATTTCTAATGTCTAATGTCAGATTGATTAATAGGCACAGTAGGTTATCAAGTAGGCAATACGTTATTTATAGTTTGACCAGTGGCCGCCCGCGACTCCGTTTGCGTGGAAGTCGGTTTCCCGTGGGAATGAGAAGTTTTCCCGCGGTAAAAAGTTCCCTATGTCCTTTCCCAAGTTTAGTTCTTTCTTCATACCAAATTGCATCAAAATCGGTTCAGTGGTTTAGGCGTGAAAGCGTAACATACAGACAGACAGAGTTACTTTCGCATTTATAATATTAGTAGGGATAGATACTACTTGTGGAATAAAATTAAGCAGGAATCAACTTATATAATTTTTTCAACAACACGCGCTACACGCTTTACGTAATTTATTAATTTCCCTTTTTTGGCGCCGACTCATAATTACTTTAGTGTGCCTACGTAAAGAACCCGATATAGGTTTATACACTGGCTTTTGACTTTAAAAAGGTTATAATCGGTTATATAGTAAGATTCTATCAAGACAAACTAAAAAAATAGGTACTTACTTTTTGTTGAATTATTGTTTGAAGTTAAAAAATAGGGTCAGAAATCATCCATTTGCACTTGTAAATTGCAAGGTTATCCAAGTTATCACAATATTTTTCTAAAAAAATATAACAAAACTCTTATTTTACAAAATAAAACTCCCTTTTGCTATTAAAATGACGTTTAGAATACCTATTTGCACATTCGGTCGAAAATCATTAATCAATCCGGCTAAATAAATAATTAAAATTTTCTATGTTTACTGTTTTTTTATTGCTGGCTGTAAGCCTTCTTAGGACCAGGAAAGTTTGCGCTCTTTAGGGGAGTTTTCGTCAAGCAGTTGACGGTAATTGACTGATTGATTGAGTGTACTTCATAAAAGTATTTAATCACAGTAAGCTTCTAGCCCTCTATGTTGGTTAAGTAAAAAAAAAACGCCTTATTTTATTTTTTTCTACCTTCGCACATGCTTGACATGCCATAAAACTAACAACGTTCGAGAATATTCCCACGTGACAAGATGGACTCTTCTACTACAAAACTGCGCAAAGTTTTGAAAGGAATCGAAACACTTTCTTAGAATTTCTGTGGAACCAATTTCGTCAGTCAAGACTTTGTATATCCTTAAACATATTCAACGTTATATATAAAAAATTCTTTATGTATATTCTGACCGGTAAACTTCCCTATTTCACTCAGATAATAAAGGTTGATAATGAACTTTTTTACACCACTTACTAATAATTATTTTAGTTTTAATGAGTGTAAAGTTTTAATGCTTGGGACTCACAATTAATAATAGTGTGGAGATCTTTATACCTCAAAACTATTTTTTAATCTATGGTTTAATTAATAACTGTTTACGAAAATTATATTTATGACTAGTGGCTGCCCGCGACTCCGTTCGCGTGGAAGTCGGTTTCCCGTGGGAATGAGAATTTTCCCGCGGTAAAAAGTACCCTATGTGTTATTCTGATGTATAACCTATATACTGTGAAGTTGCATCCAAATCCGTCTAGTAGTTTTTACGTGAAAGAGAAACAAACATCCATAATACATACTTACAAACTTTCACGTTTATAATATAAGTAGGATATTACTGTAAAGTTTCATCAAAATCCGTCCATTAGTGCAGCAGAAATCGTAATATTTTAATTTCAACATAACTTCAAAACCAAACGTCCAATTTGAATCATTCAAAGACCAAATATTTTCTACATAAACTGTACTTAGTGATGATATAGTGTGTCGCGGACTTTTTTGTATTAGAACATTTTATCATCCTATCTTTTATAGTTTAGGCAGCGTACGCAAAAAAGTAACTTTTCTGGTTGATTTGTTACACATTGTATTCGAAAAACCCAAATATCTTACGGAACCCATTTTTTCCACAATAAAATAGAGCCTATGTTACTCGTGGATAAAGTAGCTTTCGAATGGTGAAAGATTTTTTAAAATCGGTCCATTAGTTTTTGAGCCTATTTATTACAAACAAAAAAAAACCCACAAAGTTTTCCTCTTTAAAATATTAGTGTAGATTAACGTTATTTTTATATCGAAATTAATTTGTATTCGATTAACTGTCAGATGTAAAAAACAAATGTCACTTTTTGAAATATAATCGGCTGAGTCAGTCACTTTTGCATTCTTGTACTGGTACCACTAATAAAGAAAGAATTATTTTACTTGCTGATCTACTTAATTATTAGCATTTCCTGTCACAGTAAGAGTAAAATTTATCAATTTTATAAAACAAATCCATTAAACAAACGCTATCTTCTGTGATAAAACAAAGTCCCTTAAGAGAGAAAACTATATGACAAAAAGCATATCTCTAGACAAAAATATTTAAACTTGATGCTGTTTTTTTACTTAACAGCTTAATTACTAAACAACGTTTAAGTTCTCCCTGTTTTCAAAATTAAGCAAATATAACAACTTAATTAAATTATATGAAAAATAAATACATATACTTACCTAATGATACATTAAAATAATTGTGAAAATTTTACAATCCCAGCAAAAATAAAATTGCGGACAAAATGGAACGTTTTTGTTACAAATAGTCCTTAAAGACTGTAGAAGAATGCAAGATTGATTTAAAGAGTCTTGCCTAAATTATAAAGCGACTTATGAAGTCAAATCGCCAAAAATCCAATTCAAAACCAACTGCCACTTCTAACAAACACAAATCACTTTTTATTAGCTCATTGTAAGTATGCAATTTTATTACTAGATTTATAAATTAGAAAACTTTCCGCGGTTTGTGCGAGCTTTGAAGAAAAGCAGCGCAAGATGTGACACCACAGTACCGAGAGAGCGTTTGATTTCAACTGAGTAGCATTACTCCGACGACCCCTCCACAGACTTACTCAGGGCCGTCTTCTATATCTATCTTATATTCACCTTAAAATATTGTTCTCCAAGACTTATATTTGTACGAAGAACGTTTTGGAATCTAACTTTTACTCAATGGAAATATATACTGTAACAGGTAACTAATACGGGACAAGCAGCACTACAGGCATTACTATTATGTCGATTTGTATAAAATAAATATGTAGTAACTTTGAAGATTTTGTAGTTTCAGTAGAAATGGGCTGTAAATAACGGATTTTTTAGTACTCAACTTAATTTTTTGTAAGTACCTTTTGTAGTCCACCTGGACTACCCTACAGGGATCATGACAAAGGCCATTGAATAGTCCATTTGTTACGGATAGTTATCTACTATCTATCTTCTTAAGCTAAATTTAATAGAAGCAATGTTAAATATTGCAAAAACTGGAATAAATATTTTATTTTTAAAGATTTCCTTGCTTGTGCTGTGCTGAGTAAACGGTAAGTTACGTAAGAATCAAAATAGCTTTGATAGTTTTTTATCTAACTAGTGGCCGCTCGCGACTCCGTTCGCGTGGAAGTCGGTTTCCCGTGGGAATGAGATGTTTTCCCGCGGTAAAATATTATTGGGATTAATGTAAGGAAGCCGTCTGCAAGAGGTGATGCGCTAATTACAAATAACCCTGTATAGTTATTTTTTTGTTATGTCAGATATTATGTCACATAAATACATGGATGTAGCACTTATATATTATATATTAGCACCCCTAAAATTAAATAATATTCATCCAAAGCTTACAAAATTTCATTTTGTTAAAACTACTTCAAAGTATACAAGAAATCTATATCTAGAGATCATCTTGAATATTTTTTTTGCAATTTTAACATAAAAAAATATCTTTTTTAAGCACATACATGTATGGAGTCACGAAGTTATTTTTGTATATAAAAAAGGAATAAATAAAGCCATATTTAACGTATTGGTTATAACACACGTTTGGGGCCCCAGTAACAGTGTTTACTTCTAACTTAGGTTTGAAACCAACAAAACAAATAGTCTAAGATCCGACCGCGTGATTTATACGTTCATATGTTTGATTAATAAAACATATTTTTTATCGATATTTATAACTAAACCAATGCAGATCCGCAAAGGTGGCCATCCAAATTTGGCCGCAATTAATTTTAATTAAAATGTAATAAATTATTTATTTTTTAACAATTACGTTCACCTGTAATTGTGTTTTTTACTGCTCAATTTTTGGAGTATTTTAAACTCCAAGCAAATACCCGAGCTACTAGTTGAGCACCTTATCTATGGACGCATGCGCAGTAGCATGAAAACGACAAGCAGCTGGCATGCTCTATCTTTATTCGACAAACGGTGTTTATCTTAAATTTCTCTCGCTTTTATTTATCTTTAATCGTTGGCAATCACTATTTGCGGGCATTTCTGCATAGGCACCCATATCTCATCATGTAGGGAAAAAATTAATCTTCAATTTGGTATGTATAACATGATAATACATTATGAACGTATATATTTAACGAAATTATACCTGTTTACACCTGGCTGACATTAGGTTGCGACCAAGTGAGGGATGGCACCTTGAACTTTTTCGGTATCTCAGGTATATTTCTTTCTAATGAAATATATTTTTTAACAATTACAGGTGAACGTAATTGTTAAAAATAAATAATTAATTACATTTGGATGGCCACCTTTGCGGATCTGCATTGGTTTAGTTATAAATATCGATAAAAATTATATTTTATTAATCAAACATATGAACGTATAAATCACGCGGTCGGATCTCGTACTAAAATAGGTAAGTGTCGAAAAGACATGATGGAAGACATTATCCAAAAAGTTTGCTTATAATTAAAAAATAATTATAATTGTCTAGGCCTGTACAAATATAAATGACTTGTTTGAGGAAGAAGCTACCTAAGTAAATATTTCAATGATGTTTGTTTTTGGGGTCGACTCTCTTTAGCATGTTTTTGTTGTAACAAGCGCATTATTTTTGAATAATGTTGAAACGCGAGTATTAAATGCTTCAGGACTAACAGTTTTTTTTTGTCATAAATATAAAAAAAACGTAGTGTTGCTTTATATGACCTTGAATATTGTGTGTTTTTTTTATTAAAACAAAATGAGTAGTTTATTTTAACGTTTCACATTTTACGATACTCACAAAGACAAGCCCTAAGTTATAATAATGTGGATGTTATTAATAAACACAATTAAGAAAAGACAGGAAAGACAGGAAAATACAGATAATAGCAGACACAAAGCCATTTCTTAAAGACATTTTATCGTATTGGATTGACAAAGATATAACTTGGTCACAAATACAGGATGAAAGTACATTTATAGAAAATGGGGGTAAGAATATTGTCGCCGGTGACATCCCTAGGCTCTGATCCGATTAAGTAAAAGGTTTTTTAGAAATTGTCTCGTATCCGCTATTACGTATTCCTATTGGACCAGGAGATTGGATTAGGAGAATTTTGTTTGTACTAATATTGTAAATAGGTTAGGTTTTGAATTAACATATAAACCGATTTAATAGTAATTCTAACACTTGTAAGTTAACAGTTATCAGTGGCATAGACTTTTATAATTTTATGAAGGTTGATTTTATTTCCACGCGAATGAAGCCGCGGGTGGACACCTAGTTATAAATGCATACCGTTAAAGAATGTATGACTAAACAACTTATTTAATAATAATTTTGTTTTTTTATGTCTTTATTATACTAGTTTTTAAATTATAGTAAGTATATAATTACTGACTGTCTGTGTGTTAAGAAGCATCCGTGTTATAAAATGTAATTCCTTCATTGGCTGTAAGAAACATTTATATTTATCATTACTCAACATGTACATGGCTGTGGATTTTGTAAATAAAAAAAACTTGATATCTTATTTAAACGCCTAACTTATCTCTACCTACTTATCTATGAGTTGAACACAGATTAAGACTATGATAGTCAATTTTCTCAAATTTAGCCTAATTTATGAAATAAGGTTAAAATCTTTTTTTTTTTTTTTTTTTTAATCTTTATTTTTTTATTGAGAGTTGGGTCAATATTGACCATGTCACCCTCAAAATTAATACAATACATTTTAACTTATCTTTTACTTAAACCTACCTTAACCATACTTAGTAACAATTTTATTTTTTGAGATGTTGGATCAGCCAATATAGCATTACATTCACCTACATTGAAACTACAATCAAATAATTGTGATCTTTCTTGTTGGTTCCGAACACATTCCATTGTAACATGATATACATCCTCAATTACACCACACACACTGCAATTTGGAGTAACCGTTTTTTTCATTAAAAATGCAAACTTATTCAATGGAATATGTCCGGAACGCAATCTTAAACTTAGAACAATGTCATCCCTTCCCATATTGGTATCTTCAATCCAAGAATGATTACAAATATTCGGTTGGATAGTTCTATACCAGATGCTTTTGGTAAGTGATCTCTCATTAAAATACTCATTCCACATACCGAAGTGATCCTTTTTGATTTCGCTCAACAGTTCATGAAAGTAGGGTAAACACTGTATTTTTTCTCCATTTGTTTGGGCCTCTTTTGCCAGTTTATCCACTCTTTCATTTCCTTCAATACCAATATGGGAGGGAATCCATTGCAAAACTACTTCATTTTGCTCTGTGTTCAATTCACAAAGCATTGACAGGACTGAGTAGGCTATCGGTGAGCCTCGGCGGCCCGAGGAACACCGAGCCAGGTGCTGGAGCGCACTCTTGGAGTCTGTCAAAATGACGAACCTCCCACTTCTAAGAGATCTAATATATGACAGAGATTCCGCTATAGCTAATAATTCCGCATGCATAATTGATATGTTATTATTATCTGTATAAAGTTTCATAAATTCATTATTATCAGCGTTAAGAAAAGCCATTCCAATAAAATTTGATCCCTTAGAGGCATCTGTAAAAATTTTACAGTGTAGCCTGAATTTATCCTTTATAAATTGAACACATATGTTTTTAAGCTGTATTTGATTGTAGCTTCTTTTTGGATCACCAACATTTTGTATAACTGAGTTTACAAATCTATTAACATTTAAGTTGCTTACCCAAGTAAAAAGCTGATACATTTCTAATTTAGAGCTTTGAAAGATAGAGACTGAATTAATTTTTTCAAGAATTAATACTAAAAGAGGTTTCTTCCTATTTCTCCAGAAGGTTTCTTGTAATAAATCATTCAATTTTGTAAGCAGTACAACCGTTTTATTACCTAATATCGAATGACATTTAAGTAAAAACTTTCCTCCTAAATATCGGCGTCGCAGATATAATGGACACAAATTCAACTCATTTTCCATAACATGTATTGCGGTGCTTTTAATAAACCCCCCGATAATCCTTAAAAATATATTTTGAACTTTGTCTAATTTCTCTATATGAGTTCGAGAGCTACTATCATACAGAAAACTAGCATAGTCACATCGGCTCCGCACGAGTGATATATAAAGACGCCTTAAATGTTTTGGGTGTACTCCCCATCCTGGCCCTTGGAGTACTTTAAATATGTTTATAAATTTTAGCATTCTTTCTTTAGTTTCATTTATATGTTTAATAAATTTAAGGGACTTATCAAACCAAACTCCTAAATATTTAAAGACAGTAACTAGCTCTAATGTTTGTTTTTCGATATATAGTTGTACATACTCTGTTTTATAACCAGTCTTAAAAACTATTACTTTACTTTTTTTTGATGATATTCCGAGACCTAGATGTTTTAGAAGTTCAGAAAATGTATTTAAAGCTAACTGTAGTTGTAACCTTCCTTCATTTAATTTGCTACAAGTTTTGTACAGCACAAAGTCATCAGCATATTGTATTATTCCAACATCGCGAATTTCCCTACATACTTTAAAGGTTGCTACGTTGAACAATAATGGTGATAGAGGATCACCCTGAGCCAAACCTATACTTGTATGTCTACAGTCATCATGACCTTGAATTTTAAGTTTTCTGTCGCGTAAGTAGTTCCACAGATAACCGCATATTTTTTTACCTATCATGACATCTTTGTCTAAAATGGTTAACAGGGAACTAATATCAACATTATTGTAGGCGTTTTGGATATCAATGAAACAGGCTATCGTTGTGCAACCCCTAGAGAACCCTATTTGTATCTCAGTAGTCAAGTTAGTGAGGCTATCTACACAAGATTTAGATTTTCTAAAACCCACCATATTTTCACTAAACAGGGACTTAGACTCCATATGCCATTCTATCCTATTTTTTAAAATATTATTGAAAATCTTACACACACATGAAATCAGAGAAATAGGTCTAAAAGATCTATCTTCATTTAGCCTACCCGTTTTAGGTATTGGAAAAATTGATACTCTTCGCCATTGATCAGGTACAAAAGAATGCTCGAAGAACTTATTAAAAAGCCTAAGCATTACCATTTTTGCATTATAAGATAGGTTTTTAATCATTGAGTAGGATATTGCATCTATGCCAGGACAGGTATCTTTCGGTCTGTTAATGGCAACTTCTAGTTCATGTAAGCTAAAAGGGACTTCTATAGTTGGGTTTGAGGAATCAAACAAAACAGTTTGACATTGGACATAATCTGGAGATAAACTAGAAAGCAATTTCTTAGCTTCAATTTTATCTATTTGCTGATGACAAGATCTTTTCCCTTTCATCCATCTCATTTTACGCCATAACTCACTAGAAGATGTAGCATTGTCTATTTCAGAACAAAATTGTTGCCACGATGCAAATTTGGCATTTCGAATAAGTTTCTGAGCATGCCTTACCTTTTCTTTATAAATATCATAATTCTGAGGGGAGGGGTTTTTTCGAAATTTCTTTAAGGATAACCGGCGTTCAGCAACAGCTTTCGATAGACTTGGGTTCCAGTACGATTTAGCTTTGAATTTGGTTATTGGATTTAGATTAATTTTGACTATCGGAATATGAAAGTCCGCGGATATATTTATAAACTCGATAAAAAGATTGTAATCTTCTTGGAGATTATTCGAAAAACTATATTCATTAAATAAAATTTCTATATTTTCTTTATATAATAACCAATCTGCATTTTTGAAATTTTTACGTACCTGTAGCTTTTTAGGAATTTTTAAGCAAGTGGATATCTTAATAACACGGTGATCGCTGCCCAAGGTTTCATTTAGAACACCCCAATCAAAATTTATAGCTATATCAGACGAAGAAAGGGACAAATCTGGAGAAGATTCCTGCAAAACACCATCCACTAGCCTCATAAAAGTTACACTTCCATCATTAAGCGAAATAAAGTTAGTATCATAGCATGCATCAAATATGCTCCTACCTCTGGTATCAATTTTATAAGACCAATTAGTGTGATGTCCGTTAAAGTCACCCATGATAAGGGTCTTTTCCTTACACAGTGAAAACAGTTCTATCCAATCATTTATATTAGTATCTACACTAGAAGGGCAATATATTGCAAAAATATTTTCAATAAAAGAACAATTTAAAATTTTTACTTTTAGCATTTGAATACCGTTATTTGAGAGTGAACAGTGATCTATACATGTTTGGATTGAAGTATGAGTTAAGATTGCTATACCGCCATAACCATCATTTCTATCTTGCCGATAGATATTGTAACCGCTAATCTTGATCTGAGTTTCCTTGTCTAACCAAGTCTCACTAAGAACTGCAACTTGTACTTTTTCTTGGGTAAGCAAACATTCTAAATCAGCCAATTTAGGTTTCAAACTTTTACAATTCCACTGAATTATATTAAAAATATATATATCATTTTTAGCCATTATTAAAATTAATAAAATAGTCTGTTATATTCTGAAGTATAGGCCACCTAGAAACGTTTTCTACTACTAAAATAATTAACCATTCCACGCAACTTTTGATGATACTATTGATTTTTTCCTGCCAGTTGAGATTGCTTAAAAAAACTGTATTTTTTAATTTGTCCATTAACTCACTGAAACTTATTCTGGAATTTGCTTTCGGAGATTTAGGAGGTTCGTTTGAAGCATTTTCTTCTATTTCAATGTCATATTCCAAATCTGGTGATAAAAAGTCTGCATCTGATGATTGCTGTTTTTTCTTTTCCTGTATATTTTGTTTCCTTTGATTTTGAAATACATGTTTATCCTTTACCGTTTGGGAAGACTTAGCAACATTACCATAAGACAATCTTGAACTGCTTTCACCATCATCGAGCTTAATTGGCGTCGGAAATAAAGTTTGTGACATATCAAACGGTGGCGCTGCTTGTTCTTTACTGACAACGGGTGGCGAGTCTGACTCAACGTACATCATAAGAGCTTTTCGATACGTACAATTAAAATCTGCCATTAACTGACGGAGCTTCAGTTCTTTAAGGAATAATGGGCAGGTTTTGGCGAGAGATATGTGATCACCTTTGCAGTTTACACACTTAAAGACATTGGTCGTGCAGTTATCGTGATTTCCGCCGCACTTTGGGCATACTATTTTAGAAGATGGACATCTTTTTATGGTATGACCCAGTTTCCAGCATCGACGACACTGTGACACGGATTGTATGAATTTTTCAACTTGAACCGACATCCCATCTACTTTAACATATGATGGCCTAGAGGAACCTTTAAAACATAGGCGAACCGTTTCGCAAAGCTCCCATTTGTCCCCCTCTCTGCGTCTCAATCTTTGCACGGACACAAGCTCGGCTGAACTAGGACATTCAATCTGACACATTATTTGTTCGTCTTTTAGTTTGAGCTCAATATTTCTTAAAATACCATACGTATAGTTTACTTCCAAGGCTTTTTGGACTCTGTATCCTTGTTCTTGAAAAAATTGAGACGATAATAATTTTTCAGCAAAAAACTCTTCATTAAATTCTACCCTAATTCTATACGGGTTTATATATTTAACCCTCTGCACACCATTTATATTCTGTTCTTTAAATAACTTAGCAAGTGTAAATTGTTTTGGCATTTTCTCTGAGTGTGATACGTAAACGTCAATTTTTTCAAGTGTGTTCTTTTTTTTCTTCTCTTTCCTTTGTATTAACTGCCAGTCTTCATCATCTTCTCGGTCCCTTTTTGTTCTCTGAGTTATAGTTATTTCTTCGTTTATATCTTCACTGGTTTGTAATAATTCTTCTTTTTTATTGATTTCATTTATTTCCTCCATATTATAATACTGTAATACTTCTTCACTTTGTTGTATAATCCCTTCCAAGGTGTTCATATATTCATTATCATCACATTCGCTGCCATTTGAGATAGACATGGTGTTCGCCAGCCCCCGCCGCACCGGGCCGCGGGCCGGTAAACAAACAGTCAGCCGCCGACCGCTAGACGCACAGGACGTGCGCGCATGCAGCGCTCAATAAGTAAAATATCCCGTACACTATTATCAAACCGCTGATACAAAGACGCGACTCGCTCGCACGAACGCCGCGACGAGACTCGGTTAAAATCTTACAAGTGGAAAAACCTTTTTTGATAACTATGTAACTAGATCATTTCTTTGGCTTGTTCAAACACAACACCTTATTCTATACAGATCAAGTTAACCAGAAAGGGATATCACATTCTTGTAGAACCTTCTGAAACATATTTAAAACTTTTTATTTCAAATAAAAAGAAACATAAGAAAATTACTAAAAAAGACAGAATACTCTTTACTAAAGGATAAGGTAAGTTGAAATAAAAGAAAATCACAAGGTCGAGTGCTTGCGGGCAGTTAAATATTTAAATATTTAACGACAGCCTACCGCTAGCTAATGCTAATGGGTGGGAAACTTTAAACTTCTTAAGTCTCGTTAGCGGAGATCATTTATAAAAGGCTAATTTGACGATCGGTCCGTTAATTTCTCGTCAAAAATAGCAACAAACACATCTAATAGGTATAGCAAGAGTTTTCCGACATGTTTTAGTTTTCAAGACGTAAGAGTGTTCTAACGGCCGGTCTGAATATTAATAATTTTGTGTTTAAACCTCGGAGGGAGGAATTTTGCTATTTATTTTTCATGTAAGATACAAAACGCAAAATATTTACTTTTTTTATTAGTACTAATCAAATCTGTTAATAATTTTCTGGGAAACATATCAAATATGTGTTATAAACAATCATCAATATTGTTGTCCAACAATCTTAAATATTCCGCCCACATTAAGCAATCAGCAATATCAATCTGCAACTAGTTTAGTTTAAGCTCGTATTTTGAAAAGCAATCAAAGTCTAAAACTAGTATTAAACCTAAATACGTATTTTAAACAAACAAAACAAAGTTAAAGCAAGCATTATATATGCTTAATTAGTAATTAACCAATAGTCTGATAACGACAGCCCTTAGATAAACTTGTTTAAACAATAATTTATCATATATAGGTTATACAACCATAAGGTTTTAATTTAAGTCAAAGACAAATATTACCCTAATGTAAGAAAAAATGGAATACAATCGAGTTTACACTAGCGATTAACAAACGATATGAAAGCGATGAAATGAGTATTGAGCCCAGAGAGCATTTAGCGTTTAGCGTTAGCGTTTTTATCGTATCTACTGAGTATCAAAATTAGAAGCTGATTTGAACTTTTCTTTTGTGTCATTTATTATTATTTAAGAAGTTTATTATTATTATAGAAATAAACACCAGCGAGTTGTATCTAGAGTGTCTTACATATACAGGGTTATTTGTAATTAGCGCATCACCTGTTGCAGGCGGCTTCCTTACATCAATTCCAATAACATTTGTTCTACGACTTTTTGCAAAACTTGATAATTAACACAAAAATAAAAAAACAAAAACAAATTTGCGCGCTCTGTTATTTATAACTCTGTATTTTGTAAGAAGTTCCTAAACCGGTCGCCCCCCCCCCCCGTCGCCCGCGCGCCTGCCACGCCAGTTGCGTGCACGTAGAGTATTGTACCGTTTAGATGCACCTAATAAATTTGTATGAAAAAACTTATCTTTTTTTAAATATTATTTTTAATTATTCGTTGGTTAAATGATGTAGAAAAGCAGCCTACAAGAGGTGATGCGCTAATTAGAAATAACCCTGTAGAATAACTAGTGCCTAAGATAAGATTATTTTGAAGAATTTTGATTGTGCCTGACTTAGTTATTTAGAAGGCAATGTGGATTTGCATTTTTTCATTTCATGATTTAATAGAACCATGGTACGGTCGGAAAATGCTATTTCTATAGGGGGGGCTCTTAGCAACTTACTTACAGAAATGCTTTATTTCTTGTCTAAATTATTATATTATATTATTTTATATTCGTAAAAAAATGACGGTGAAGGATTCGTAGCGTCTCGTAGTCGTCTACGAGCTTCGTAGTCCATAGTCCTCATTTTGCCTTTCATTAATTTCCTTTTTGCTGGTAACCTAAATAATGACATTTTACTCGAACCAAATAGATGTTTTTATTAGGTACTTTTACTTGCTAAAATTAAAATGAATCCTTAATCCTTGGTATTGGTGTATTTCTCGCTCGGAAACGTAAGTGAAAATAAACACCTCAAATATAAAAAAAGCATTATCTTATCAAATATAATAGCTTAATTAAAAAAGCTTTTAAGAGTTGTAGACTGTTACTCGTATTATGAATAAGCACGAATAACTACTTGACAAGTTTTAAAGTATCCTTTGCTTCCCTTTATAATAACATATAGAGTAAACAATAGTTAAAGCAATAATGCACGCGTTAACAATAATTTTGAATTCCATTAATTACTGTTTGCATCTATCAATAGAATTGATGAAAATATGGCTTCTTTACTCTTAAAAAACATACACTGTTTAATGTTTACTCAATTAATTCTGAGATTTACAAATTATTATTTTTATAGAACATTAATAATACGTACTAAAAAACAGGTCATGTTTATTCATCTTAATAATTCATGAAATGTTACGCAACTAAAGTAAAACTTTTAAAACATCCATTCTCCGTTGTGCCAAAATAGTTTGTGATATTTCATATGAAGGTACGCAGCGGTAAACCTGAATAGTTAACACCTTTAAAGTTACCGGAAAGCAGATTAAAACCGCTATGCGTTTGTTTGCTTGAAACAATTGTTAATAGTTGTGGTTACTATCAAAATGTGGCATTATATTTTTTTTATTTTATACAAACAGTTGTGTCCTAGATATTCCCAAGATAATGTGCTACTTTTGTTCAAATGTCTTTCAGCGGTTTATGGAAAAAATGCGTAATTCCCCATGATTACGGCATTCGAAAAAGTCATATTCGAAATTCGTCGGAAAATATATATTATTGTTAGAGTACAATTTCAAGTATTAATCGCTTAAATCTATTAAAATCTATTTGTTAGTTTTAAATTTAGGTTTGTGATAGCGATGGTTAGCATATACACTACCATTAAATAGAAATAATATAAGCGGGATATATTGAAATCCCATGAAACATCAATAAAAAATAACAAAATATATGTTAGACAATAACTTACTCTCATTTTTTGTTTTTATTTCGCATCAAATACGTGTAACATACACCATCAGGCGCTTATATTGCGATAACTAAATTTACCCCAATAACTCTGGATTGGAAACGATACGATATATGACCCGGTTAGTTTAATTAATAGACATACATCATATATCAGAAACTCGACCTTAAAAATGAAATTATTTTGCCAAAACAATAAATACAGCTCGTAATAATATGTCATTAAATAAAGCCATATTAAGTAGAAAAAGCAACTTTAATGGTCTTGACCTTTTGTGTTTTAAATGATCTTAACTAATTTTTTCTTACAAATACAACCATTTAGTAATCCATTTTTTAAATATAATTAAACAAAGCTGGATAATTGTTAAAGTTTATGACAGTGCTTTTAAAAAGCTTTTTTATCCATATTACTCATAACAAATTGCATCTGACTAAAACAATCTTACCCAAATTAAAAAGCGGCGTGTTCGAGCAGAAAATCCAATTCAAAACAAAACTTACAACACTTTTGCGTATTTTTAAAGTACTGCTTGTTACCAATTTTATTTTGTTTTTTATTAGAGTAATGAGAAATATTTTTCGCGTTACAACTTTGACTACATTCGGAAATAGCGAGTGATGGGATACCACAGCTCTGAGAGGGCGTTTGATTTCAACTGAATAGCTTCTAGCTCAAGGCGACCCACGCTTCTGTATCATATACAATACGAGCGACCCGCCCACGCTTCGCAATGGTGTAATTTTGCCGACTTGCTTGCGAACCCTTGCATTTTTTCTAACTTAAAAAAAAACTTTTTCTAATCGTTCTTTATTTATAAATTGAAATGAATAACTATGGAGAAAACCGCATTTAAATCCGTCACGTACTTAAAGAGGAGTTAGCGGCCAAACATAAAAACGAAAGAATTAGCGACTTAGATTTATACTATGTAATGATGATGTAATGATGATACAACAGAAAACCACGGTAAGGGCATTAGTTGATTGATAGTAATTTTCTCCTTTTGAAACCAAAGGCCGTTTTGTTTACAGAGCGATGCTTTTGCATTTTAGTACCTAGATATCAGGGAAAAGTAGCATAAATAGCATAGATGTTTCCGTTGCTTGTCTCTATGTTTTTGTTACTCTAATTGTTGCCAAATTACTTTCTTATCACCTCTTAAATACGTGAAATCGAATAGAATTGTAAAAGATATATATTAAAAGGAGATAGTGGCAAACTTTTACTTAAACTAATAACTATAAATTGGTGTGCACCACGGCGCGGCGTTGCCATTAACAATAAGTACCTAACAAGTCAACATAACTTAAAGACCAAAGAATATTGCCAATCTATGGAGAAATTAGTCAAGGTCATGCCAATATAACTAATAAAAATTAATATTACCTGACAAATATAATATATTCATCAGAGATTATATGAATTAACAGAAATTACAGACACGTTGAAAACTTTCGACTGTAGCAAACGTCTTGTTATTTTCTTCTGCATATTGATACTTCCTAGAAAGTTATATTATATATTTCGTTACACACCTGGTGATGGCAGTGAACGATACACAAAGGTATGGTTACACTATTTGATGATGTGTCAAAACATTTTGTTTTATTAAATTAAACTTTTATTGTAATTAATTAAAAAACGTACGCGAATTCAATTTGTTTACTAGCTCTAACGACTCCACTTTCGACCGTAAAGATCCGGCGTGAAAATAAGTATGAAGATAAAGTTTCTCTCTTTCAGAGTAAGTAACAAAGTCTTTATCAATGTTTCTGAGATTTTGTAAATAATTATGAATTTTTAGTGGCCGCCCGCGACTTCGCCTGGAAGTCGGTTTCCCGTAGGCATAAGAAGTTTTCCCGCGGTGAAAAGTACCCTATGTGTTATTCTAATTCTATAACCTATATTACCTACTGTAAAGTTTCTTCAAAATCCATCTAGTAGTTTTTACGTGAAAGAGTAACAAACATTCATACATCCATACTCACAAACTTTCACGTTTATAATATTAGTCGGATAGATAATAATATAATAGTTAACTGAGTGTGAAATTGACTCACTTATTAAATAATTTGATTCTATAGTTCGTAGAAGTGTCGTATTAGGGAATAATTTAATTTTTATTTTCATTTTGCACAGAAATTATTAAAAGGCTTTTAGTAATAATTCTAAGATGACTAATCGTAAATTATATTAATAAACTCCCTATTTTTTAATTATACTGGGTGCAAAAGAACTGCTTCCGAAAACAAAAACTGGGCATTGCTGGAGGGGTACTGGTTACGTTTTGATCAAAATTAATTGTTTTATTGATTACCAAAAAAAAAATTTTTTTACGTAATTGTACAAAATTGCAGTAATACTATCAAATTTTGCGATTATTTCAAATAAATAGTGTTTTAATTTAATTTCCAATGTAAATAATCGCACCTGAACCAACAGTTGATGTGTGAGCGATGATTTCAAGCGCCGAATATGACTTTTAAATAGTTAATAACTTTTTCAAATTGGTTTTTCTGGGTATTCTGTTAGTGAATTTAGTTACTATTGTGGCTGCAGAATACATGGTTTCAGGCTTCGGAAGTGGTCTTTTTACACCCGTTATTTCTTTTGTCGTTTTTACTGCTACGGAAACGGCTACCTAGTAAAAATAATGTATTATTTGTACTTATTTTCGTGATTAATATCAGTACAATAATATTATAAAGTGGTCAGGTTTTTGAATATGAATGTAATGAGCAAACTCTGGAAAAACTTAACTGATTTTAAAATTACTTTCAAAAAGAGAAAGCTACGACAAAAGTTGGTTGTTTGTTTTTATTTTATTTCTATGCGAGAGAAAATAGTGCAGGTAAGTATTTTGCTAGTACGTACTATGATAATGAAGAGATAATTTAAAAAGTTTGTAATTATTTGGGAAAAGCAATCATTGTTTAGGGTATGAGGTGAATGGTAGGTTTTGAGACAAATTACTTTATTAAATACTAGTGGCCGCCCGAGACTCCGTTCGCGTGAAAGTCGGTTTCTCGTGAAAATGAAAAGTTCTCCCGCGGTAAAAAGTACCCTATATGTTATTCTGATGTATAAAGTTACCTATATAAAGTTTCATCAAAATCCATCCAGTAGTTTTTACGTGAAAGAGTAACAAACATCCATACATCCATACTCACAAACTTTTACGTTTATAATATTAGTAGGATTTAAGTAATATTTGTTCATCATCGGGCTATTTTCTTTTTTCGTGTTATAAGAGATTGTTTGCTCTAAATAGCTCCCTAGTCAATAAATTGGCAATAATTGCTAATGGATTTTGAAGCTATTTTTCGGTTGCCCATCTAGCAACATTGAGTTTAAAATTCACCAGCTCGTAAGTAGTAGGTAGCACTTATCGTTTTTCGTTGTCTTTTATTTATTGCTTTTTATCGCTTTTTTCGCAGTTTTTAGTAGTTAGTTAGTTAGAGCTAGTTTATATTTGTGCGTGTGAAATACTGTAAAGTGGAGAGAGCTGGATTCCGAGTCAGCAGATACATTACCAAACCCAGTTAGGTATTGTAGGAGCAATCAAGGTAAGTCTAGATCAGCCGAAATCAATCCGAACATATTAAAGATCTCGGTAAGGTTTTTTCCTGAATCAATCTAATTAAGTAATTTTATTTTTTAATTAAAACCCTCCAGTCCTTGTGTTACTTGGTACTCGCCTACTCTAAGGAAGTGCCTTTGATTAAAGTTTTAGTTGTTTGCCAAGGACTACACTAGTAAATTACAATGATTTTAAGCTAAAAGCTGTGAAACTGTGAACATAGCTACGGTGTTGACCGTAGCCAAAGCGTAGCAGACCCGTAGCAAAATATTATATTTACAACAAATGTAAGTACCGAACAATTATTTTTTTATAGAAGGCAACTTAAAAGTAATTCTATTTATCTCATGTCTACCACCAACTATGTGGCCTTTAGGGCTAAATTCATATTACTAACCTAACAGTTTTATTTGAATCGGGTTACCACTAACAAGTGAATATTCTGCTTAGTATTGTTAGGTTTCAGGCTTCACAAATGGTATTTTACACCCATTATATAAATGACACAATAGAAACTGAACGCCACTAAACGTATTGGCACAAGTGGGGTGATTCTGTAACTCAACTCGTATGGACTTCTATGAGAAACAACGTCAAAATGTACATTTGGTATTCTGTATCTCCAGTTTGCATCGATTATGACATGCGGCGTTTGCACGCTAGGCCTTGCTTTGACAGCTTTTTTGTATGGAGAAATGTAAAATAGCGATTCTGTAAGCTATGATTGCATCAAACTCATAGCAGGACAAACTGTCAAAAAAAAAGTTAAAAATATTCTTTTAGAAAATTACAATTTATAGTTTCATATGAATACTAAATGAAATAAGTCTTGGACAGTTAATTCTGTTTCAAGATAAGCAAGTTGCTAATTTTGTACTATTAGACACGAAAATGTGGGTTGAGGAAGTGTGTCAAAACTTCTTGTCATTGTGTTATCTTATAACGAAAAAGACGTAACAATTAAGCATTTCTTTATTTAAATTAAGTTTATTGTTACAAACAACACAGTGAAGCATTGTACGTTTTGATAATTATTATTTATCCGAAGATATATTATATATTTGATATTATTTTATATCGATGAATACTTAAATTAAATCTGGAGCGGGATGTCCTACTTGTGTAAGGATAACAAAGAAAAATTGAGTTTAAAACAATGAGGACAATTTATTAACATCATTCTAATACCGACAATCAATCACTATCTGGATAAACCTGTTTTATTTATCCAATTACAGGGACCGAGGCAGGTGCTGTTCCTAATAGAAAAAAGCTTCAAAACCTTAACATGTATTTTAGTCTATACTGTGCCATAAAGCATATTTTATTTTAGGTATTTTACTTTAAGCTCAAGCGAATTCTTTCCAATCCAACGTGTTATCAAAATTTCTAACTCACAATCATCCTAAAAACTGCGAAAGCTGGTTTTTCGATGCACAAAAGTTTAGGTACTATCTATAGTAGTTAGTGAGTGAGTTAATGAGCGATTTTTTCACATACAAGGTATTGTTAATAATGATCTCCAATACAATCAATTTGCACACAGACGGCAATATATAACTGTAGCTTAGTCCCCTAATGACTATAGCTGTTTTTCTTATCATGGTCAATTATGTTATATTATAAATGATGTTAGTTTGGATTTAAGGAGAAATCTCATGCACCCTCTAACAGATTTTTAAAATCTTTCACCAAACGAAAGCTTATTACCGAGTGTCAAAGACTGCCTTTTTCCGCTACTTTTATCGCCACATAAGAACTGTTTTATTCGGCCTGCGTTTACAGTTCACAGTATATTGTTCAGTTGCAGCGCCATCACGGAGTACGCGGTGAGGCTGACGACGCAGGTGGGCAGCAGTCGCATGTCCACGGCGCGCAGGCCCCGCGCGCGCACCCGCGTCGTGCGCGCGCGCAGCAGGCGGCACAGGCCGCGGCTGGCGCCGAGCAGCTCTTCGACTATAACAGAAACAAATGAAATATACAAGGCGTCCCAAGACTACAGGACATCAAGGGAAAGTACCTTTAATATCGTAGATGGGATATTTTGATAGAAGACTTTATTTTATTTTTTAAACTTAGTTATACTGCAAAACTACTTAATTTACTACGGCAATTTCACGAATGTTTTTAATTTGATTAAAATGATTGATTTCACGTTGTTCCTTTCTTTTAAGATACTATGTTACTTAAGAATAATTATATAAGTTTAAAAAATAAAATAAAGTCTTCTTTCAGCAAAATATCCTATCTACGATATTTAAGGTACTTTCCCTTGATGTCCCTTAATCTTGGGACGCCCTGTATAAATGAGCAGCAAAATAAAAAAGGAACAATAGCACTGCACCATTGTTATTATTAAAGACTTTTCGCCCGCAGCTTCACATGTGTTGGTTTTATAAATGTTCAATACACTCTTTTGATTACCTCTAAAAAAGCCGTTTTGCAAGTGTGTTATATAAGTAGGATAACACCTTATAATTCACACAAAAAAACATTCAAAGTAATAGAAAAAGAAGGACTAACTCTTTTTTATGAAGCGACAAATGAGTCTGCATATGAGTGTCAGAAACAAAAATATGAAATTTACAAAAATAAAGTACTATCACATGAGTAAAGAAACTGAACAGAGACAAAGCTACATACGAATGCGCTGTGACAGGTACATCACTACAAGTGCAACGCGTGTGTGTGCGTGACCACTGGCCGCTTGTCACGTATGAGCCGAAACCGCTTCAAACTAGATCAGCCAGTGGTCAATCTCAGGGCGTGCAGGCGTGACGCGACGCTCGAACGTTGTGCGTGTTTTGTTTTTGTTTTCGAGTTTCTCACATAATACGTAGTAATACTTTTGTTTTAGTATTTAAAAAGTTTTGTAAATATGGTTGTACATTGTACTGTGTGCATGAATAATAATAGAAAGACTAAAAATATTTCTTATTTTAACATTTGTTGAATTGCTTGAGCAAAAATTTCGCGAATATTTTGATCTTCATATTAAAAATGTTAATATTGGTAATGACATATTAGCACGTTTGCAAGATTGTACATTTCATATGCCATGTGAGTGTTTCCCATTGGTTTATTGGAAAAAACTTTATATTAGATTTAGAATTTATCATTCGATTAAAAGACACAACAAATTATTAAAAACCAAAAGTAATAAAAAAAATATTTAGAGTATGTAATTTGTAAAAAAAAACCTATTTTAATAAAAAATTTGAAAAAAAAGTACATTTATATTTTTAATTTATTCAATTGTGCCAACCCTACCAAAATAGGTATAAATTTTGCTAGCTCTTTAGAAGCTTTGTCTCTGTTCAGTTTCTTTACTCATGTGGTACTATGTCATAGTAATGGATTTTTTTTACTAGGAAAATATATGTGTTAAATTGGTTCAGTAATGCTAGAGATAATATTGGTTATTAGATTAGATAGATTTGCTTTATGCTCGAAGCACAAATTTCCATCATATCTGTGATATACCTGTATTATTATTGTGCACTATTGTGACACGGAATGTGACAGGAATTAGCTAGCTATTGGGAGCTTTTGATTAGATGTACAAAATAAAATTATATCCCTCATAATATTTAAGCGTACGCAGGTGAAGCATTGACTTATTTGTTTTATTTAATATTGTTTTATACTAAAATTTCTCTTTAACAGAACTTTCCACAACATGCATACTAATTCAAACAACTAAATTTTACTATCTGCAACGACTCTCATCAGACACAAAGCATTTATCACCGTATTCTGAGTTGAATTAGCTGTTTTTAAAACTATATAAGAAATAACTACAGATGTAGTCGATCATCAGATAGGCCTTTATGCTGACGACAGAAGTTATAGTATTCCCAGCCAATGACAATAAAACTATCAATCAGATCAATAATGCTATGAATATATTATTAATCTAAATCTAAATTTTATTAAGCAGAAAAGGTCTTCTACCACAATTTCGCATTGGGTTTGTGTAACAAGGTGGGTGTACCATGGAAGGCCACGCTCCTTTGAAGGCCAACTATTAAAAAGTCGTATTTATTAACATTTTAAGACATATTCCTTCTACTACACATTAAGATCCCTCAATCTCAAGGCCACACACGGTGGCAGCGAGTCGTTTGCGCCGCTATTGTGGCGGTGCGATCTCACGCTTCGTAGACTTTGTTTTTCGATGTTACAATCCTTATTTGAGCGCACAGCAAAACATAAGTTTTTAGTCAATAACCTATTATTATCACATATTTTTGTACTGTAAATTGTCGTATATGGATTAGTATGTGACTAAAGAACAAAAACATAGTTTTGCCTCAATTTAAGTAAAAATATTGGTAGTGTTCCTAGAAAAGCCGGTGTTCCTTATAAGGCCAATAGAAAATTTGACTTTTGGCCTTGCTAGGGTACATAGGCCTTACAAAGAACCTTTACAAACCATGAACTTATGAATTCTTACTTTTTTTAGTTAAGTATAATAATAAACTTAAAACAATTTTTTTCATTGATAATATTTTTAATCATAGTCATAATTGTTAGATTAGCCTTCTTGGGAACTTTTTGGCCTTACAAGGAACGGTCCCATAAGAAGGCCAATTTGGTAAAAAAAAAAAGATTTAAATTATATTATAAAAAGCGTTGGCAAGTTATTTGCTGCGAATATCATACGCACTACTACTGTTTTTAAATAATTTCCTTCAATATATTCATAGTTATACGATGGTGTTCAAGTAATGTTCGTTGAGTTTTTTAAAAGTGATAAAAATATATTGAGCATTTAATGTTTAGCTTAAATGATATGTCTTATTATGTTGTTTTAGTAAAAGCGGATATATTTATTGTTAAAACTCTATTTTTAAGTTTATCGACTGATACATAATATTGGCCTTGTTTGGAGCCATGTTCCTTGCAAGGCCATTTGGAAGAGCTTAATTAAACTTGAGATTATTAAATAGTGATTAAAGTGAGGTAAAAAAAGAAGTATTTTTATGGTGCACATTGAAACAAAGTATTAGCTACCTCATAATTTGTTTACTTTATTTCTCCAATAAATAACTGAATAAAAAGTGTTTTCTCGTTAGAGTGGCCTTCTATGGTTCACCTACCTCATATAATGTGTTCACTGATTTTTAACTTCATTACCAAAGTTAATAAAAAATATGAGTTACTATACAAATATAGAGTGTTAATTATTTAACCCTATTTTTGGGTGTTAACATGGCGATAATGAGTGAGTTTTGTAATCATAACATCGGTCATAACGTTGGTCATCTGATTAAGCTGGAATAATTTATTTTGTTTATAGCAACAAAATGAAATTAAGCAATAATTACAGGAACATTTCTACATTCGACTTTTTCCGTAGAACAAAGTATTCTCGGTAAAAAGGAGCTGTTGATTTAAAGCGGTGTAATACGAGCACCGGCAACGCCCGTGCGTGTGGCACCGCTCTAAAATCCAAACTTTCACAGTTCCAATATCGGTCTATGGTGCAGCGCCAGCGGTGCGGTTTTATACAATAAAAACTTAATATGTATAAATCTAAAAAATAAAATATATATTCTTACAGCTTATTGCGTAGTAAATAGATAGTTTTGCCAATTTTTGTTGAACTTCTACGGTATACTTCAACAAGCACTGCGCCGAGTAGGAGATGGCAAACAATGTGATCATAAACACCACGAGAGATACAGAAACAAAGCACAGAGGTACAACACTACGTTTAGGTATCTTGTCCTGAAAAAAAAAGCAGTTAACTGCAATGATGTTGGCTTAGTTTTTCATTATATAGGTATATACATCGATGTGTATAGAAAAAATAGCATAGATAGAGTCAGACAGTTTTTTTAAAACAAATAACACAAATAAGCAAAAAGTCGTCTCTGGACATAAAAAATAACTGATTTAATTACGTCTCCTGCTGAAAAGTAATGTTATAATGCAAAACTAATTTTCATCGAAGAACCAAAATATGCCAATTTGGTAACTTTTTGTCTAAATCAGTTTAGAAATCTAAAAGCTCTTTAAATATTGTTTTATATAGTATTTACCAGTTTAACATTTGATAACGACATGGTGATCGTATTATTGTAACAAGTCAGTCTAGTAGTCGTAAACCGATCATTTAAATTATAAGTTTGAACATTATTTAGGTTATTTTATAAAAAAAAACTATTCCTCTATAATCACATATGTGTCTTTGTGTCAAATAGTTACAGTTGGTAATGTTTTTTTTTTCTTGGTTTCATGTATCTTTTATGCATTATGTGCGTTATAATCTGATAGTTTTAGGTAAGGCTAGTAACGACTTACACTCATACTCAGATCTGCAATTCCATACAGGTTTGTCACGTAATATATAAATATAGTCCCAACCATTATCGTCATCTACAAAAGAATTAATAATTGTGTTATTAAACAAAAAGTTAATTCTTTCAATAGTACCTAAACCACATGAGTAAAGAAACTGAACAGAGACAAAGCTACATACGAATGCGCTGTGACAGGTACATCACTACAAGTGCAACGCGTGTGTGTGCGTGACCACTGGCCGCTTGTCACGTATGAGCCGAAACCGCTTCAAACTAGATCAGCCAGTGGTCAATCTCAGGGCGTGCAGGCGTGACGCGACGCTCGAACGTTGTGCGTGTTTTGTTTTTGTTTTCGACAATTTTATTGAATTTGTTGAATTGCTTGAGCAAAAATTTCGCGAATATTTTGATCTTCATATTAAAAATGTTAATATTGGTAATGACATATTAGCACGTTTGCAAGATTGTACATTTCATATGCCATGTGAGTGTTTCCCATGGGTTTATTTGAAAAAACTTTATATTAGATTTAGAATTTATCATTCGATTAAAAGACAACAAATTATTAAAAATCAAAAGTAATAAAAAAAAAATATTTAGAGTATGTAATTTGTAAAAAAAAACCTATTTTAATAAAAAATTTGAAAAAAAAGTACATTTATATTTTTAATTTATTCAATTGTGCCAACCCTACCAAAATAGGTATAAATTTTGCTAGCTCTTTAGAAGCTTTGTCTCTGTTCAGTTTCTTTACTCATGTGCCTAAACGCTTTTCTTTTTTGACTCCTCTTAGGTTTTTCTTTGTATCTAAGAGATTTTTTTAATATAAATATGTTTTACATTTCAAACAGTGTTTATTCCAAATTGTATTAAGTTAAATCTCTTTGGCATATCTATCATTTACATATCGATCAACAATAAAAAATCTTAGCTTCTAGTCTTTATCAATAGCCTAAGTGTCGGCATATTAATTTAAGATTCAAAAATTGCACTAACCTGTAACTCGAAGACGTTATTAAAGCACCTCTCACTTTCTTTTACATTCTCAAAAGCTGTGCCCCATTCTCGTATCTTATTCAATCCTTGGCTTTCTGTGGTTTTGAGTTGGTCAAAATTGTTATCAGCTGTCGCAATAAATTCATCATCTATCCATCTCGCGATGGCTGCCAACTGTTCCGCCATCACTTGAAGATACGAACACATCACAATCGACTCCAGAGTGTACCGCCAATCACAATACTCCAAAACATAACAAAAATGCTTTACATAAAACGTAGATTGACCTTTGAAATTAAGTATTATAATCAAACCGTAAATTACAAGTTTAACGATGGCAAATAGAAATAAGAAACCCAATGCTTTTTTGTACAGCCGATGCATGTTTTGTTTGTAAATATCATTATATTTTAGTACCATATTATTAGCGTTTAGAAAACGCATAAGAGAAACAAAATCTTTTGAATTGTATATTGAAGCTATCATGCCGTAAACTGAATTAAAGAAACAAAGACCATAAAACACATTTTGTTCAATCATTTCGTTTCCATCCAGCCACTTGTACGCTGTACCTAATATAATGGATAACTCAACCGCACATCGAATAACAATTGCAATTTGCTGGTATTTTGAACAACTCGAAAATAATCTGTAATAACAAATAGTTTTTTCTATTGTGGCTACCAACTTGATCAAATACATTTCCATTTACAAGTTAATACACTCAAGAGTTAAAACGTACGTTCCTTTTTATACTTTAACATGAATAAGTCAATTTATTGTATGTCCAGCAATTGTAGTAGTAGGTACTTATGAACAAACATTTGATTGATGATTATTACAATGAAGGTACATAAAATAATGATTATTCTCTTAACATAATACATTTTCCGAACTGTTTATAATGAATGAAGGTAGACTGACAGCTATGTAAGCAGTGAAGGGCCTATTAAAACCGATCGATGATGACGACTTGACACTTATTGTTTGTTTCAATAGCTTTGCGTTTGGTAGCTATGCTAGTCGGTTTAATATCGGCGTTGTGGGTGGGTTTTATTAACTCTTTTGTATTTACCGAAGGTCTACATCATCCCTACGGTACATTTTTTAAAGGGCGAATAATATTTATAACATCAAAACAGATTCCTGATCTTGATATCGATGATGATACTTAGTTTCTAGCAGTTAAATCGCTAACCTATTTCTGCTCTCTTTTAACTGGTGGCCGAATATTAACAGGTAAGTAGATATCCACATATTCCCTTGTCTGTTTTCTACTTAAAACAAGCGGTGACCCTGTTATGCCCATTAACTATTTTAAACGTTAGATTATTCTTGCTACTTTGACTTATACCAGTATACATAGTTGAATTTAGAAAAGTTAACTTTTTCTCAGTTTTGATTTGATTTGTCAGAAGGATAAGCCTAAGTGGAGTTATAAAATTTTAATTTTTATTGTTATTTTACCTTTAAAAGCGTTAGGAAAGTAGTTGATCTTTTTCTAGTTACTTCGATGCGCCTCTTGAAAGTAAGAGAGGAAGGTTCTCTAGTTCGCTACAATATCTTGATTATAAATGAGGTAAAAAGGTTTGTAGCAAGTTATATCTCTAGAAAATTTCTCCAAGCTATTATACAAGAGAGGAGTTTAAAGTGAATCAATTTCTCAACTGCTCAAGATTGTCTTTAAAAAAATATAAATTAATTATTCATCCCTACTATCCCTACTAATATTATAAATGCGAAAGTAACTCTGTCTGTCTGTCTGTTACGCTTTCACGCCTAGACCACTGAACCGATTTTGATGAAATTTGGTATGAAGAAAGAACTGAACTTGGGAAAGGACATAGGGTACATTTTACCGCGGGAAGACTTCTCATTCCCCCGGGAAACCGACTTCCACGCGAAAGGAGTCGCGGGCGGCCACTAATAATAAATAACTCTACTAAAAATATGAGATCGCACAAATCGTTTTCGTTGTTATGGACACGATTTTAACTATTCTTTATCGCTAACTTAGCTCCGTATTAATAAAAACGGTTTAACCTTGTTTTATCTCTGTTAATTCTATGTTAATACTTTCTTCACTGACAGGGACAAAACATGGTATAACTAATACTAGTTCAATCTGCGTTTATTAAGAAAGGGGAAAGTGTTTGCTATTAAGGGATGATTTGAAACGTCACTGTCCTAACTTAGCTCAACAAGTAAAAACACACAACCGTCCGCATCGCTGGCTTCCAATTGGTTCGATTTTCGATTTATTTTAATACTATTGGCCGCTCGCGACTCCGTCCGCGTGGAAGTCGTATTCACGTAGGAATTTGAAGTTATCCCGCGGTAAATAGTACCCTATGTGTTATTCTGATGTATGAGAGTGGTAGAGTCTAGCTGTAGGCTCTGTCTGCAACGATTACTGGGCTGACTCGACCGATGACATACCATCGTCGCACAGAAACCCGACGTGAAGTAGGGACGATGTTCCTGCGTTTCGTTCGGTGAGTGCGATATCCGATGGCCAATTTTCTTAAAGGCCAGCAACGCACCCTCAATGCATATGTAATTGTGGGTGTATATGGGCGGCGGTGATCACTTACCATCACGTGACCCACTTGCTCGTTTGCTAGGTTCTCTTATAAAAAAAAAACTTACATTACTGTAAAGTGTCGTCTAAATCCGTCTAGTTGTTTTTACGAGAAAGAGTAACAAATATCCATACATCCATACATCTTTACATACTTACAAACTTCTACGTTTATAATATTAGTAGGATAATTCTTATAGCATGACTAGTGGCTGCTCGCGACTCCGTTCGCGTAGAAGTCGGTTTCCCGTGGGAATGCGAAGTTTTCCCGCGGTAAAAAGTTCCCTTAATTCTTGTATACATATATTTTTGGTATCTAGAACCATTTTCGCAGCGCACGCAAAGGAAGACCTCAAGGATGAATAATTTTTCCCGTTGTTTTTACATTTTCCATTATTTCTTCGCTCTTAATAGTTGCAGTGTGATGTTATATAGCCTAAAGCCGGCCTCGATAAATGGTCTATTCAACACAAAAAGAATTTTTAAATTCGAACCAGTAGTTCCTGAGATTAGAGCGTTCAAACAAACAAACAAACAAACAAACAAACAAACAAACTCTTCAGCTTTATTATATTAGTATAGATTCAGTATTCACGCGCGATGACTAATTATAAGCGTATTTCATGTACTATCAACAAAATTGAATCATGACCCACTTTGCCGATTAGTCCTATAAAATCATAAATGTAGCTAGGTTTTCTTTGCTATCATTCATGTTGCACTTAGTACGTTTTAAAAATGAATAAAAATGCGTCATTACGGGTCAGACATTGTTGCAATTTTAACCTTTATTACCACTGCACTAGATATATTTTAGAGAAAGCAGTCTTACTTTGAATTACAACTAGTTTATAATCCAAACTCTTTTCACTACCTACGGAGAAAAAGAAGTAATATAATTTTAGAAATAAAAGGACGTTATGTCATAATTTTAGATGTCAAGTAAATAGAAATCTAGGTATCTACGAGTACAATATCTATAAACAAATTAACAAATCGTGAGCAAGGCTATGGCATTCGGGAAATAACACGAGAGTTAAATATAAGTCGGAACACCGTCAGAACATGGATCAGACGGCACGCTGAAGAGGGTACCCTTCAAGACAGGCGACGGCATAATCATGGCGTTCGTCGAATCACGAACCAACAGAAAACGGATATGCAACGGTATTACGAAGAACATCCTTTTACTCCTACCCGGTATTTTGCAGCTCGTTACGGCGTTTGTTTACAAACAATAAGAAATAATTTGCACCGCACTGGGCTGCATTACAGACATTATGCTAAGAAGGCTCACTTAACGGATGCACATAAAACTGCGAGGTTAAATTTTGCACGTAATTATTTAGACTTCGACTGGACAAACACCATCTTAACAGACGAAAAATCATTTCGCTCTTCCCAACATGGTCGCTTAACTTTGTGGCGTTACGATAACACGCGATACACAGAGGATCACGTAGTGCCCAACCAATTATCTGGCCGAATTTCAGCCAACATGTGGGCCTGGATGGATGCTGGAAGTGTAGGCGAACTCGTTCATATTTCTTCTCGTCAAAACGCTGTGAAGTATGTTGATTTATTGGAAGAATCAATGTTACCGACTTTGCGAACGGTTTACCCGCGTGAAGAAGTGCCAGTATTCTCCTACGTTCATGATAACTGTCGAGTGCATACTGCCAGAATTGTCTCGAATTGGTTTACCCAGCATGAAGATGAATTTACTCTCATTCCGTGGCCTTCTAGGTCGCCAGATCTTAACCCAATAGAAAATTTGTGGGGTTTAATGGTTCAAATGTGGGATAACAGGAACGAGAGGACTAAAGAAGCAATTGAACTGCATTGTAACGAAATTTGGGATATGATGAGGGGAAGTGACATTTGTAGTCGTCTAGTCGGGTCTATGCGTAGCCGACTATTAGACGTTATTGAAAGCCATGGTGCTTACACTCGGTTTTAGGTTTAAATAGTTACCCTTTAATTATACAATTTATACCATTTTAACCATTTATATATTTATATTTAAGGGTCATTCTTTAAACACAGGTAATACCCATACCATACCCTAAGACCCATTGGTTAAATTAACAAAATAAAGTTTATAATTCTTCAAATTTACTGTTTTATTTTCTAGTGATCACTTAACACATGTTCCATCCAATAGTGCTTTTATGAAACAGGTCGGATCTGTTATCACAGCGAGCGATCAAATCGAATTAAATCAAAATAAAAAATGTTAATTGTGTAGCCGTTAAATACCTAGATACATGAAACCGAGCATTATTGGGGTAAGAGCATTGGTTAACATGCAGGAGGTTCCGGGTTCGATTTCCGACCGGATAAGTTTAAGAAAAAATTAAAATGAAAGTCTTTATTCGGAATTTTAACGTGTTTTTAATTATTTTACAATGCCAGCTAATTAGTGATCATAGCCTTGGCAGTAACTGTCAGTGTCTTATAAAATAACAAGTTCATTACTTAAGTAATGTACGTTCAAGCGAATTTCAACCTACTTGTAAAGAAGCACTGTAGGAAAATGTCCTTATGGTGGGTCATGTTTCAATTAGGTCGATAGTACAACTTTGGTGTTTCCATACCGATTTCTATTATTCTTTTTTATGGAATAGTTAATAGGAAGTGTAAATTTTTTTAATTACGGATGACTGAGATAAACGTAAGAGTAGACAAATATAATCAGAAAGCTTCGAACTGATAAGCTATCGGAAGTTACATGTATGATTGTGAGTCAACCATAAAAGATAGACATATGCTGTCGTGGGATATTTTTTTTATATAATTTTAAGGAGAACATTTCCGCCATACATGATTTCTGTGTAGCTTTTTTATTTTTTATTTATTTTCAAATTTTGGGGGAACATACAGCTAAAAAATTATAATAAAATTCAAGTTTTAGAACTAGAAGGCCAATTAAACGTTCCCACGTTTAGTTATACTCATATAAAATTAACATTTATAAAAACTTAATGCACAAAAAAAACAAAATTACAAAATTAACGTTGAACACTAAATTTACTATTTTTTTAAAAATATTTGAGCGATGGCGGACCTCACACTTGAAATGGTGGTATGGAACGGGTCAACATCGATATCTCGTATGAGATGGTTGAGATGGTCGGTGGAATGCTGGCGGTATGAGCTGTGTGCTAGTGGGACATGGAACACAGACGGACTTCTCAGAGACTTAGTGTGCGTGCATAACCCGATCTTACTAAGTAGTTCTGGACAATCTATTTTATTATGCAGTATTTTAAGTAACGTTATAACATCTGCTGTGTTGCGGCGTATGGTCAACGGTAGTGTATGGTGTCTTTTACATCGGTTCAAATAGTCTGGATCATAAGTTTTTGTTTTGAACTGTAAGTAGCGCATAAAACGTTTCTGAATCGACTCAATGCGGTCTATATAGATGCCATATGCTGGGTTCCAGACAGGAGAGGCGTATTCGAGGTGGCTGCGGACGTATGCGCAGTACAACATTTTAATAACTTTAATGCTACGGAAGTCTGATGACAAACGGATCACAAAACCTAATGAACGAGAGGCTTTTTTAATTATAGCTTCAACGTGTTTGTCAAACAATAACTTCGAGTCAAATACTACTCCCAAGTCATTCATTTGAGTCACTCTTAATAATTTAACGTCATGTAAGGTGTAGTCAAAATATAGCGGATTGGGTTTACGGGTGAAGGAACAGACGAAGCATTTAAGTATGTTCAACTCAAGCCTATTACGCAGACAATAGTGTTGAAAATTTATAAGATCTCTTTGTAACAGTAAAGCGTCTGAAAAAGTATTAATAGACTTTAAAATTTTCATATCATCTGCGTACAAAATGATTTTGGACGCCTCAAAACATGAATAAATATCATTTACATAAATAGAAAATAATAAAGGTCCCAGTAGTGAGCCTTGCGGAACACCTGAGGGTATATTGCGTGATCGAGAGCAGTATCCATTCAGCGCCACTATCTGACATCTATTTTCAACATAAGAAGTGAACCATCGTAAAAGATTGCCTCTAATACCAGCCAGTTGTAGCTTGTGAAGTAATATTTTGTGATCTATTTTATCAAAACGTTAAAGTTTTGACATATTTTCAGTTAAAAAGTCAGTGCATACCAGCAGATTTGATTCTGTTGATCTACCCTTTACAAACCCATGCTGATGCACAGATAACAAAGGTTTTAGTGCAGCATACATTTGTTGATATATAACTTTTTCAAATATTTTTGCAAACAAACACAACTTAGAGATTGGTCTGTAGTTTACCACGTCATTCTTAGAACCTTTTTTGTAAATAGGCGTTATAAACGCGCTTTTCCAAGTGGACGGGACCTGTCCAAGTTCTAATGACCTGCGAAATATTATCGTTAGAGGCGACATTAGACTTTTAGCGCAGTTTGTGATAAAAACAGGTGATATATTATCGGGTCCTGGGCCCTATTTAATAAAACTGACAATCCGACATATATGTCAAGGGTGACTATTCGACAATTCGACAAGTTTCTGTTTAATAAACATTACAGGTGACAAATTTGTCAAGGCGGAAAATTGACAAATATGTCGGATTGTCATGACAAATCCGACATTTTTCTGTTCAATAAAACTTTTAGCGCGACAGGTGACAGGTGACAATTTTTCGTGAAAAACTTGTCAATTCTGCTTTATTGAACAGTAAATTGTCACGACATATCGACATATTTGTAAAATTGTCGGACAATCCTGACAGATGGCCGTACCGTGTGTCGCATAATCATTTGAAGGAATTCGAAACGTTTGCTCAAAGAGATGGTGCTTACGTCGAGCAGTGAAAGTAGTGATGATGAATACCTTGTTCAAATACAACCAAGGCGGCATCGACGATCATTTAAAAACAGAATCAATTTCTCCTTTTCTGTAACGGACTTCACTTTTAAAGAAAAATTTCGGGTATGTAAAACTACCGTCGAATATTTGATTAATAAAATTGGTTCTCAACTTGAGCATGATACAAATAGAAACGTAGCACTTACACCCGATAAACAGTATGCGTAAATATGTCAGGAATTGACATATATGTCGTGACAATGCGACAAATTTGTCAAGGACAATTGTCATGGAACTCGACAATGGTTTTCGACAATTCCCGAGTTTTATTAAACGCGTTTACAGTAGTGACAATTTGTCGTGATTTTACCTGTCAATGTCGGACATATTTGTCATCTTTATTAAACAAGCTTAGGGTGACAATCCGACAAATTTGTTAGTTTTTGACACATATGTCGGATTGTCAGTTTTATTAAACAGGGCCCAGGTGACTTGCTGATGTCTAATGCTAATAACAGTTTTAAAACGGCACCCTCATCTACTTCAATATTTGTAAGGTCACAAATCGATGCATGAAAGCTGGTGTCATAATTATAATTAAAAGTATTATTAGAGTTTGAGGAATCATGAGAAAATGTTGATAAAATAGTCACTGAACATGTTGCAAATGCCTTCACTCGTATCTGATGTAACATTGCCATAGTTCATCACTGAGGGAATGTTGGAGTGCTGACGTCGGCTTTTGACGTGTGACCAAAAGCATTTAGGATTTTTTGCTATATCAATTTCAATTTTCTCTATACAGGGTGTCCCAAAACTCGACGTCAACCCGAAACCGGGTGACAAGGCAAGTCATGCTGGTTATCAGAAAAATGTTTAAAAAAATCTAAGTCACGTGTTCTCAAAATTATTGGCATTTTAAAAAAACACGCAAAATTTCACACCCTGTGACAGTGTTTTTGCTGCTGTTGCCATAAATGTTCAGTTTTGGAAACTTTTTTTTTTGATATGTAACCCTGAATAATGCTTCTCTAAACTGTTATCAACATTTCAAATCTAGCTCCTCGAGATTGCATAAAAATAGGACTTATTTCAAAGAAAAAAATTAAAAATTAAAAATGGCCTAGTTTTAACTGTCTGCATTGAAAAAAAATTGTACTACGCGAGTTTGGCAAGTTGTGACAAAAGTTGGCGCATTTAGTAAGGATTCCAAAATGGTATGACACTTGGCAAATTGTAGCTGCTATCATGAACAAAAAAAAATATTTCCATGAAAACCCATTTTTAACTTTTTTTCTTACTTGGTTAAAATTGCAAAGCTTATCGTTGGTTACATTGGAGCCGCTTCCAATTTACACACTGATTAAATTTAACTGAATTGTACATTGTACTGATGTACTCGTCTATCTTTATTGAATGAACAGATTGTTCACTTTTAATTTATTTTTTTTAGTGTGTGCATTGGAATAAGCATTTATTGTTAAAGGTTTCAATTTTAAATAAAACAAAATTTTAATACCAATGTTTATTAATAAAATTTACAATAATTCTTAAAATGTTATAATAAGTGTTCGAAATGCCTTCCTTCGGCGGCAATACAAGCGCGACATCTTTTTAAAAAAGATCGAGCTATCTTTCTAGCGTATCGTCCATTATTTACAAATTGAGCTGCTTCAGCTATTCTCTGCCGTAATTCATGTTCACTCCCAATGGGCTTCTCGTAAACTTTTTCTTTAACAGCTCCCCAGTAAAAAAAGTCTAAAGGATTCAAGTCCGGTGAACGGGCCGGCCACGAGATTGGTCCAGCCCGCCCGATCCATCTCCCAGGAAGCTCTTCATCGAGGTACTCTCTTACGGGGCGAGCAAAGTGCGCTGGGCACCCATCTTGTTGGAACCACATTTCTCTGTAAATGGTTAGCGGCACGTCTTCTAATAAATTTGGAAGATGGTTTTGAAGAAAGTCTAAGTAAACCTCGCCAGTTAATGCATCAGGCAACTCAAAAGGACCAATTATTTTGCCATTCAAAATTCCGGTCCACATGTTAACTTTGAATCGGTACTGGGACCGATCCTGTCTCGTTAAATGAGGGTTTTCAACACGCCATTCATGCAGGTTGTGCATGTTCACGTAGCCGTCCTTTTTAAAAGTTGATTCGTCCGACCATAAAATTTTTGTTAGAAAAAGTGGGTCATCTCTGTACCTCTCCAATATCGTCCGGCAAAAATTCACCCTATTTTGGTAGTCACCGGGTAATAATGTCTGTACTCGCTGTACGTGGTATGGGTGTAGGTCATTTCTTTTTAAAATACGGTGGGCTGAACTTTTGGGCACTCCGGTGTTCGTTTCAATAGCTCTTACTGAAGTACTTGGGTCTTCTTCGACAGCCTGTAGAACTTCTTCTTCCATAGGGTTGGTGGGTCTGCCTCCACCATGCGTTTGATTTGGGAGGCGGCCTTCTGAGAAGAGCAACCGATGCACATTCGTAAACACCCGATAATCGGGGTAACGAGCAGCGTTTGGGTACCTTTCGCGGTAAAGTCTGGCAGCAGCACTGGCATTACACCTGCACTCACCATAAATAAGGTGCATATTAGCGTATTCGCGAGTGGTATACGAAGACATCTCGGCACTTGTCACACACTCACACAATAGTCCAGAGGAAAGCAAAGGTCGTCGTTAAGAGAAAACAAACAGTCCGAATCTAAATCGCAAGCAATCACAAGTCCATAAACATAGCCAAAAGTAAACAGTACGAAATCAACACAAACGAATACGAAAACAAGCGCAGTAAACGAAGGAACGTAACGTACTGACTGGTTTGTAATGTGTATCTACAATAGCGAATACCTGGCGTCACTCTCTGTCTCTCTCGCACTTGGTAAAATGACTCTCTCCATCTCAGTCACTTTAGCGTCCATACCTGTCTCGCTCGCACTTGAGAAGGTGACTCTCTCCGTCTCACTCAATCACTTTAGCACAAATACTATCTCGCTTACACTTCCTAGAAAGACTCCTTTGTCACTACTTACAATTTACGACTCTTTGGAAAACCTTGGGCCCATTAGAATATTTTTTAACCAGGTAAGAAAAAATTGTTGAACACTGGATTTTTACGAATTTTTTTTTTGTTCATGATAGCAACTACAATTTACCACGTGTCATACCATTTTGGGATCCTTACTAAATGCGCCAACTTTTGACACAACTTGCCAAACTCGCGTAATACAATTTTTTTTCAATGCAGACAGTTTAAACTAGGCCATTTTTAATTTTTAATTTTTTTCTTGGAAATAAGTCCTATTTTTATGCAATCTCGAGGAGCTAGATTTGAAATGTTGATAACAGTTTAGAGAAGCATTATTCAGGGTTACATATCAAAAAAAAAAGTTTCCAAAAGTGAACATTTGTGGCAACAGCAGCAAAAACACTGTCACAGGGTGTGAAATTTTGCGTGTTTTTTTAAAATGCCAATAATTTTGAGAACACGTGACTTAGATTTTTTTAAACATTTTTCTGATAACCAGCATGACTTGCCTTGTCACCCGGTTTCGGGTTGACGTCGAGTTTTGGGACACCCTGTATACTGCAAGAACAAATCTCTTTCCATAGTTTTAGCACGATCTCTAAGAATAAGGAAGCTCTGATAGTCAGAAGTATTATTATATGTAATATATTTTTTATGGAATTTATATTTTTCTTTTAAAACTTTTCTAAGACATGAATTAAACCATGGGGGATGCGATCTAAGAGAGTTAATAACTTTAGTAGGTATGTACACGTCTCGAATTGTATTAATTTGATCATAAAAACGTTTCAAAGAATCGTCAATTGTACCCGTTGTCAAAATGTCTAACCAATTAATTTTGTCTAACTCACAACAAATGGATTCATAGTCCCCTTTGTTATACAAATAAATAGTGCGTTGCGGAGCTCGCAAAGTGTGTAACTCAAGGAAATCCGCTGAAACGTAGAATGCCTTATGGTGTAGGTCCAAAGGAACGAGTGGGTCAGTGCATTCATGTATTAAAATGTCATCATTACTAAAAGCTAAGTCCAGGATTCTGTTATTAATATTTGTCAAATTATTATATTGATTTAAATTGCATGTAAATTGTCAAAGAATAATAACTGATTATTAGTCATATTACTCGGAATTAAATAATTAGAATCTGTACTTGATGTCCATGTCACATATGTCATATTGAAATCACCTAATATTAAAAATCTATCACATGGGTTTTCTGCGGTCAGATCTGTAAGTCTATTAGCGAAGTTCAATAATTGCATATCCATTGAGTTACCATTTTTTTGAGCACAAATGTATACAACGCCTAGATGCATGTTATAGGTAATACGCGGACGCTTGCGATGCAGACGTAATGACACCCAGATATCCTCCGCGGAGGAGTACCACTCGGGCCGACAATATGCAGTCAGCTCCCGGCGCACGGCAATAAGCACCCCGCCGCCGTAACACTGATCTGTGTTGTCGTAGTCCCTATCACGCCTCCACACAATATAACGGTCATCGATTACCTCACAGCTCATAATACTATCCATTAACCAGGTTTCTGTTAAGCAGATAACGTCAAAATCTTCGACTAATAAATTTCGCAAAAAAGTAACTGTTTTCGTCCGCAGTCCTCTAACGCTTTGGTAGTAGATTTTAAGCATTTTTGTTGGCATTATAACGACCGTATGAGTCAACGTTTAAACGAACAACTTTAACTGACACATTCTGCACAGAAACTACTAATAAAATTGACTTATTTGATGCAGTACGACTTCTGCGGTAACAAATCCAAAATCTAAGCCACCAACGCAACATTAAACTCACTGAAAAAGATATGAACGTGTAACTTATGGCATTATCATACTCATAACCGCAAGCAAAGAGAGGTGTGTGCGCGGTCGGCGCCGCTAACAGACTGAGCGGCCGGCCTGGCAACACGGCCGGGCCCATTAATCGATCGCCTGCGCATTGTTCTGGCGATAACGGTATTCGTGACCGTTGAGTGCGTGAGCTAGATAGATGCAGCTTAGATATGCAGTAGGAAAGAGATAGATATTGCGTGCATTGAACTCCAGCGTGGGCGGTAACAATAGTAAAGAGATGCATATAGAAAAAAATATTCATACCAGCGGTTCTCAAAGTGTGAGGCCATCCAAAGCGTAAAATACATAAGCAAGCTGTAAAATTAATAAATAAAAACACAAACGAAAAAGCACAATAACAACAGTCTTGTAGTACTAAGATAATAGTTTCTTTAAATCCATTTCTGTTTTTATCAAATGGGCTGGCGACGACTCGTTTTTCCGTAAGAATATCTTGCATACTTTTACCCATACGTATAAAAAACCTTTTTGTTTAGCCATCAATTTAGTTTTGTTAAGCAGCATTTTATTGTCAATAGTTAAATGATCATTGACATATAACCGCATTTCTCCATTCAGCCCTATGTTCCGCTCTGAGAATGACTTGTGGGCACGGGCTGCGGCAACAAAATTATCCTTCAGGTATCTATTATGAAATGTAGCGATGATGGACTTTCGGTTTTTATCATTGCGCATGGGTACTCTCGCAATAAAATTGATTTGATCTCGCGAGACTTCGCACTTAATTTGCTGTCCTATTTTGCTGAAGATCTCGAAAAGGTTTTCGTTTTTTGTTTCAGTGACACCCTTTATTTCGATGTTATTCATTCTCGATCTTTGGTCTGCGTCCTTCATAACAAATTCAATTTTTTCAATTCGGTCATGCAGCGCCTTCACTGACACCTTTGCATCCTCAACCGACTTAATCCGGTTCTCCAGAGAGTCAAGCCTATTGGTTAGTTCAATTAAGGCTTGATGATACATATCAGATGATGTTTTGAGATGAGCTAGGTCGTCCTTCACTATCTTCATGTCGTTCACCAATATGGGAAGTGCTGACATCTGAAGAGACAAGCGTTTGAGTTCAGCCAGAATGTTGTCCATATTAGCTGTCTTGGGGGATTTTGCATCTCGTGGACACGCAGGACTGGTATTCCTTGAGTTCCTGCAGGTTGAACATCTCCAGGTTGCCTTTCTGTCACCCAGTTTACGGAAACCGGCTTCGGTAATTCCAGCACATGGGAAGTCGAGGAATTGCGCGCACACACTGCAGTTGACACCATCACTGACTTCAGCAGAGCAACGTGAGCACTCGGGCATTGTGAGATAAAACAGGAGTTATGAGAATTAAAAAAAAAAAAAAAAAGGTTGGGCATCACTGGAAAAGCGGAGCGAATAGTGGTAAGCGTGTGTACGTGAAGAGGTCTAGAGACTGACTGACTTTAACCATTAAGGTTGCACACGCGACGGAAGCTTAAAAAAAGCAGTAACTTCTCCTGTTTTACTCGCATTTCCCTTCATTGCTCTATTCCTATTAATTGCAGCGTGATAAAAAGTATAATAGTACCTACGTAAGTACTATAACCAGCTCAGGAGTATGAAAACTAATTGTACCAAGTTTCGTTAAAATCCGTCGAGTAGTTTTTGTTTCTATAACGGTTATACAGACAGACAGACAGAATGACAAAAAATTTACTGATTGCAATTTTAGCATCAGTATCGATCCCTAATCACCCAATTAGTTAGTTTGGAAATATATTTCATGTACAGAATTTACCTCTCTACAGATTTATTATAAGTATAGATATTTTTGTATCGAACCATACGCATGAAACTCGAGAACGCTTAGGCGTTGCGAATAAGTCTTTGAGTAAGATATTGCTACATTCTCTATTCTCCGAATCCATCGATGGAAATCCAAATCCTACTAATATTATAAATGTGAAAGTTTGTGAGTATGTATGGATGTTTGTTACTCTTTCGCGTAAAAACTACCGGACGAATTTGGATGAAACTTTATAGATTATACATCAGAATAACACATAGGGTGCTTTTTACCGCGGTAAAAAATGTGATTTCCACGGAAAACCGACTTCCACTCGAACGGAGTCGCGGGCGGTCACTAGTTATGTTATAAGCTTTTTTATATTAGATATCAATTCTGTCATGCATGGTTACATAGGGCCAGAAGAAGGCAAGGAATTTTATCTCTTCAATTATCCGCAATATACCTACATACATATATTTAAAAAAAAACCCAGTACGATATAAAAAGATGGATTCACAAAAAGAACCAACCTTGAATGAAATGATATGAAATCGCTGACACAAGGTATTAATTACAATTTCTATCTATAGATGTAAGTGTAACGATTTTAATTAAACGTATAGGTAGATACGTATAGTTATGCGTAATAAAACTCATGCGGACAACTCAACTCAAGTGGTTTTCTTTGAATTCACCGGAAATTTTAATACCTACCTATAAAGATATTCACATCATTCATTTAAATATTTGTATTTTTTTTTATGCAGACAAGAAATATTTTTACTATTTGACTCTCTTTTGTGTTTATTTTATGTAATCAGTAGTTTTGACTCGGTATCGGTAAAAACTAAATGGATTTAACTGCAAAAGGACTTCATGGTGCCGACATAAGCGTTTTTGGATTATTTAGAGTAATCACATTTCAATTTTTGCCTGTTTCATTTTATTTTTTACGTTTTGTTAAAAATAATGTTTTAATCTAAATTGACTGTACCTGTATAGATACCTATTATATTCCTAGTAAAAAAAATATTATGTATATCTAATATTATTACGGGTTGGTAAAATTAGGTACCTAAATCAGACGGGGAATCAGAGTGAAAATAATAACAAGGTATGTCCCATTAGATAGGCACTAGTCTTCTTTCTCGGATACGAGAGGTACTGAATTTAGCTGTAATCCACAATGCAGGGTCGTGGGTGAATGACTTTATGGGTTTCTTCGTAATATTTTTTATATGTGATAAAAATGTACCCAAATGTCTAGTGGCCGCCCGCGACTCCGTTCGCGTGGAAGTCGATTTTCCGTGGGAATCAGAAGGTTTTCCGCGGTTCAAAGTACTCTATGTGTTATTCTGAGGTATAACCTATATTACTGTAAAGTTTCGTCCAAATCCGTCCAGTAGTTTTTTCATGAAAGAGTAACAAACATCCATCCATATATCCATACTTACAAACTTTCACGTTTATAATATTACTTTTTATCGCACGCGACTCCGTTCGCGTGAAAGTCGGTTTCCCGTGGGAATGAGAAGTTTTCCCGCGGTAAAAAGTACCCCTTTATGTATACTGATGTATAAAATATATTACTGTAAATTTACATCAAAATCCATCCAGTAGTTTTTACGTGAAAGAGTAACAAACATCCATACATACTCACAAACTTTCACGTTTATAATATTAGTAGGATTAGTAGGATAAACCGAATTAGTTTTATACCAATGCGGGAATCGGGAACCAATGTTTTTGAACTGACTACAGAAAATACATATTTTAAATGGTTTGTCTCTAAAATGCCCCATTCATAAATAATTTGGTTTGTAAAAAACTTTGAGCTAGCCGGGATGGATAAAATACTTTTGAAGTAAAGCCTTGAAAGAAGCTCAAGTAAATCAAAGAGAAAACGTTGTTTAAGCAAATTACCTAATACAACGAGACGTGAAGAAGTCGTTTGTAACGTCTTCGGTTACATATTTACTTTTGAGAAATGTTACTAACGAGCAGTATCAACTTTTCTCTAAAGGTACAGTAAGCCGCACATGTCTTCAAACAGAATTAAAAGTTAAAAATATCAGAACACCCAACCAACAAGTCATAAGTATTTCCCATAAAAATAATAATCTTACTAACTTTCATAATAATCATGACAACTGTTTTGTAAGTTGCTATTGATTCTGTTTAGCGTCTTTTGCAGCCGAGTGTAGGTACTAAACAAATACTTAAATACGTTTCACCTCGAGTAGGTACATCAATGTATTCTATTTGAGGTGGATATCCCAAATCTACGGATAGTCGTAGTTTATACGTCAATAAGTCACGAGGCTTAGAATTCCTTTGAAAATTCTATTTAAATTAGAAAAATATATCAATTTGCAGATATTGCCATTTTATAAATAACGAAATTAAATATTCCCCCGCATTTAGGCATATTTTTTAACTTTTGATTGTCCTACCTACTACTTTTTATAATTGTATACCTTCCAAGAAAATTTACTAAGCTTCAAGGCACAGTTTTATGAGTTCGATCTTACTTTACAATAATCCGTTTGAATAGGATCGTATCACGTTCACAATAGGTATCTAAGTAATAAGTCTAAGTAATAAAATATAAAAAATAAGTAATAAAAATAAAAGAACAATCAATAATAATAATATTTTTTTAAGTACTTAACATTCTTTGATATTACCAAGTTTTATGAAAGGTAAGTGGATAAGTAGGTATCTACTCTTGATAATAATGGCTTTGCTCAACTTGCTGTAATCCTCTTTGTTTAATATCTACGAGTACCTAACTTTACTTTATCTGAATTTTTGAAAAGCAATTGATTTTAGAAGAGAATAAAAACCTTTGCCGAATAAAAAGTTGCCGTCATGCAGAAGATACCTTTGTTGGGTGTTTTAGCTTTTATTGACAGCCCATAATTTGAAAACTTCCAGACCTGAAAATTTCCTATATTTTTCTGTTCGACGTCAAGCCATTGCCTATCGTTGGGTTCGGTAGGTACCTATTCTCTGTAGGTATATTTCTTAGTTTTTATGTACAGAAATTGTACTCTTTACTTACCACAATTCCGCAGCCATCTCTTTAAGTGTTGCTTTCGTGTACAGTCACCAATGAAATGTATATGTTACGGCTAATACCCGAAGTGCGGCTACACCTAGTTTTAGCCGGTTAGAAGTGTTTTTTATATTGAAAACTGTAAAAAAAAAACCTATGTATATAAAAACTGGCTTGAATCATGAGTCGACGGAGTCCCGCTAAGCGGGACTCCTTTTTCTGGGTGGTTTCAAAAAAGTAAGCTAACTAACCTAACCTATTGATGTTCTAACCGGCTAAAACTAGGTGTAGCCGCATTTCGGGTATTAGCCGTAACATATACAAGGAAAGAACTTCAAAGCCCCATATTAAGGTACGTAAATTGTGTGAAATAAACAGATAAGTGGCTTAATTATATTATGATTCTGAAGTAGCTATCGTCAAGAAGCGCGTATAACCCATACAATTGGTAAATCCCATTCTGGTCAGTAAAAAAAAGGTTTCTAACCCAACGATAGTCTGGTTAAATCTGAAATCATGTATGACGATTTTTTTTTCCTTAATATTTTATAAAAAATATTTCAAGACAGCTATCTTTTATGGTTGACTGACAATAACAAGTGTAACTCCCGATAGCTTAGCAGTTCAAAGCTTTCTGATTATATTTACCTATACTCATCCCCACGGGAAACCGACTTACACGCGAACGGAGTCGCGGGCAGCCACTAGTCTCTCTAGCTATTTTACGTTGAAACTGTAAGTTAAATATAAACTTTGGAATCACCATTTAAAACCCTTCAATTTGAAAAAAAAACCATAGCCTGAAACGTGTATTCTTGAGCCTAAATAGTAACTATTGTCCGGCCACCGAGAGATTGCGTTCCTGACACATGCCATTAGTGTTGGGGTAAAAAACAACATTGATAACTTATTTTTCAATCAACAGAAAAAAAAATTGCTCATCTTATTTATATTTTATTTATAATATAAAAATAGTTTTATGTTGTTACGAGTTAAAATCTAGGTGAAATAATAAAAAACAAAATCGAAACATAATGTTTTATTGTAGGAACGTAAATAATTAGATTAAAGATATTTGTATAACGTTAATTTTTAAGCTAAGCCCAAGATGGAAAAGAACTAGCAAGAAAATCCAACTGCTGCCTTTTTACAAAGGAAACTCAATAGCATTGTATTGGCATAAGTCCGATATTATAATATGATATTATAGTATGATATGGTAAAGTCTCAGCACCCGATTACCGTACTGCAGAGCCAATTCATCTATTTCATATCGAACATTAATTTGCCGATTTATTTTCTTTCACTAACCGCAATAGTTATGCTTCAAGCATGTCCATATTTACGTCGATATCATCTAAACTAATATTATAAAGCTGAAGAGTTTGTTTGTTTGTTTGAACGCGCTAATCTCAGGAACTACTGGTTCGAATTAAAAAAATATTTTTGTGTTGAATAGACCATTTATCGAGGCAGGCTTTAGGCTATATAACATCACGCTGCAACTATAAGGAGCGAAGAAATAATGGAAAATATAAAAAAAACGGGGAAAATTATTCATCCTTGAGGGCTTCCGTTGCGTGCGCTGCGAAAACGGTTCTAGATACTAAAAATATATGTAAGAAAGAATTAAGGGAACTTTTTACCGCGGGAAAACTTCGCATTCCCACGGGAAACCGACTTCTACGCGAACGGAGTCGCGCGCGCACACTAGTGTTTTTATAAACAAGCTACTAATTCCGCTTTTTTATTAGCAATTGATTGATAACTTTAAAATTGACTGATATTTTTAGCACATCCCTACGAAAATATGATGTTGTTTACATTTTTAAAAATACATATTTTATCAGTAATTATTACCCTTACAGTAAGCCATCAGTTATAAAATTTAAAATCAGTGTGTTTTAATATCATTTTATTGCTTATTATTTGTTTGTGGGGTCAAAATAGACGACTTTTTTTTTGTTTGTTTACGTAGACGGCCTTTCAAAGTTCCCTCGTTATGTCAAACACAATGTGTCAGGAACGCAATCTCTCGGTGGCCGGACAATAATTCCACTAACAGTATATCCTGAAAACTCCATTCGCCGCTTGAGGTCTTCGCTCACAAATCAGCTGACGGGCCAGCACGAGCGATGGTTCACATAACAAATAAAACTAAAACACTATTTAATAAAAAATAATCCTCAAAATGATTGTTTAAATTGCGAATAGGCATAATTACGTAAAAAATGAATAGAATATATAATATTTTATGGTTATAACGTACCTAACGAGTTCCTCACAGAGCTATGCTCAGTTTTCGTTTTCGGAAGCAGTCGGGGTGTAAACCGTATACACATTTTTTTTAACCTCACAACATGGCCTTCGAAAATCACCATTTCGATTTTTTTAATGTAGGAAACTATTTTCATTAATTTCGAAACATTCTAACGACACCTCGTACATTAAAATGCTTCCAGCCGTTCAGCCTGTAGCAGCGACAATAGAAATCTACTTACTTACCTACATACACTGGAAAAATATTATCTACCTTTAGTAGCAGATGGATAATATACAAAAAGAGCATACTACACCAAGTCGTTGACATCCTACTAATATTGTAAACGTGGAAGTTTGTGAGTATGGATGTATGGATGTTTGTTACTCTTTCACGCAAAAACTACTGGATGGATTTTGCTGAAACTTTACAGTAATTTAGGTACAGAATATCAAATAGGGTACTTTTTACCGCGGGAAAACTTATCATTCCCACGGGAAACCGACATCCACGCGAACAGAGTCGCGGGCGGCCACTAGTTTCAAATATAATTGGCTCGTGTATTAAAACTAGAACTTATTAAACTCAACTTGTATTTAAGTAAAATTACTTTTGTTAGAATTAACCAAGTTCATGTTAAGTTAGTTATTCCTTTAAATAAAGCTTATTAATACAGCATTTTACATCTCGCAATGGCAAAACTTTCTTTTCGCTTAATCTTACTTTGGTAAGTCGATAACATTTCGGTGAAATACAAATAGGTTTTCTTTGCCTGCATCTAAATCTCTGCTCCGCATACAAGGTACCACTTAGGAAATTAAAGATAAAACTACGTACCTATATACGGAGCTGCATGTAGAGTGCTTAATTAAAAATACAATATTTAGATAGTGCATATATTTGGTACCTACCTGCATTAATTACCAATGTAATTCTGAGAGAAAAGCTCTTGATGATTACATTATCGAAATACTAAGCGAACTGGCGGATCTGATTTTTAAAAGAAAACACGAAGAACTGCGCTTTATCTCTATAAAGAGACTTATCCCGAATCGAGATTTATGGCTAGATAGAATATCCTTGTCGTAGACCAAATTTTAGAAGAATCAATATATGGATTGGAGGTATAAAATAACTTCTTCGTTATTGTTTATTTACTTTAGTTTGTTTATTGGTAAACTTGCTTAACGTATTAAACATCTAAATGGTAAATCAATATCATGTGATTTTGTTTCTAGCAACTATCTATTTAACTAATGCCTATGCAATGATTTGTTAGAAGCTTCTAACCAAAAGCATATTTACGGATTTGTGCGATGTGCGATACGGTCAAGCCACAGGCTTTGACTAATGTGTAAAGTTTGTGAATTTTAGTAGGCTTGTCAAATAAAAACGAGTAGAGAAATATCATAACTTTTTAACTGTCTTGAATTTTTTTTATAAAAATGTATATATTGGGATTGTTTTATCTTATCGCTGCCGACATAAAAAATACCATACATAGGAAGGTTATTAAATTAGTAACTAACTATACTATAAACTAGAATTACAACGCATTATAAACCTAAAATTAAAAACAATGCCTAAATGGCTAGGTCGGTGGCTAACCAAGGGAACGTGAGGGGGTAGGCGCGCCGCGGTTTGTCCCGGCGCGCCTCCAAACTTGAGGGGGCTGCTTCGGTGGCCAGTCGTCGGCGGGTTCGCGGCGTACGTGCCTTTACATGCCATTTCCGTGACCAGCCATTATACGACGGCCTGAAGGACAACTACAGGTTTTTAGTCGGTGCGAGTCCGACATAACCCGTCTCTTTTCTCTGATAAAAAAAAGGTGAAGAGAACTTTACTTGCTACATCTTTATACAAATGGTCTAAAACCTGTGTGAAGCAAAGTAATGCAAAAAAAAAACAATTAAGAATTACGTTAGACCTTAAATATCTTAAGATGCGAACATAAGATTTTACTGGACTTAATGGCGTTCTTTTATACCTCTCAGTCTAAAAGGACGCCAAATCTATACTAATATTATAAAGCTGAAGAGTTTGTTTGTTTGTTTGTTTGTTTGTTTGATTGTTTGTTTGTTTGAACGCGCTAATCTCAGGAACTACTGGTTCGAATTTAAAAATTCTTTTTGTGTTGGATAGACCATTTATCGAGGCAGGCTTTAGGCTATATATCATCACGCTGCAACTATTAGGAGCGAAGAAATAATGGAAAATGGAACAAAAACGGGGAAAATTATTCATCCTTGAGGGCTTCCGTTGCGTGCGCTGCGAAAACGGTTCTAGAAACCAAAAATATATGTATGAAAGAATTAAGGGAACTTTTTACCGCGGGAAATCTTCGCATTCCCACGGGAAACCGACTTCCACGCGAACGGAGTCGCGAGCGGCCACTAGTAAAGTTATATACGAGATCACAACTTCTAAGCTTGAATTCCGATGTAAAACTCTTATTTTCCCAGGCTCCTTTCTAGAAGTTTTGGACGTTTACAAATAATACATCAAAATAGAGGTAGGTATATTTTTCTCATCGAACACCTCGGTAGGTATACCTATATAATTTTAACGGCATAAAATGTTTAAACTTCCCAGATAAACACCAGGAATAATTTATGCTACCATGTAATAAAAATACTTAGTTTGATTGAACCAAATGATGAAATCTTATATTGGTCCTAAACAGTAGCACGATGTCAAATGAATAGTAAAATATGAGGTTAGCCCTCATCTTACTGCGAAGTAAAATTTATTTAATATATTTACGTAAATATATCGCTCTCTGTGGAATTTATGATATAAGACGATATCTCACCTCCACCGCTATGTCTGATCTCATTTTCTTTCTTTCTTTGTATATTTTTACAACGAAAATTTGTTTTTTCAGTACGACATTAAATTAACCTTATATTACCTCAATAATATGTACTTTTTTGGCTTCTTAAAAGTCTGCTTTTATGCCTGTTGGTTGTTATTTTTTAATTTTCCTAAATATTGGATCGCACAAACGGCATTCGAAACTATACATAGCGGACCCGTTGGTGACAGTTTCCAACCATTTTCTCTATTTAACTTAGGATGTTTCTTGACTTCAATAGTTTCTCTTACCATTTGAAAACGTCGGAAATCAAAAATAAAATAATAAACGCGTATTGATCCGTTAAAATGAGTTTAATTTCAAGTAATAACGATCGCGTGAATCTAAGAAGTTACGAGTACATTGTTAAAAGGCATTGGATTTTCTCAAATATCAATTTATTACATCGATGGCTAAGCTTCTATTAATTATAGCACTAGCTATTTTTTATACGCCATAATAAAGTTTGAGGTAGTTAAATAAATAAATGATAAATGTTTCATGAGAAGAAAAAGAAAAGTTCCTGAGAAACTCAAAGTGCGTATTGTTTTCCTTATTAAATGTCTGTCCATTGTGGATACTTAAGTTCCTTTTGCTTCTCTGAAAAATAGAAGTTTCGACTTTGACTTCAGTTTTTTTCAATCCCAGAAGAAACTCTTAGAAATCCTACTCTAAAAGAATCGTCAAATTGATGAATTGATGTGCTGTATCATAACTTTTCCATAGCTTATATATTACTTTTAATATATCTATAGGTGAGTCTGCTTATTCTATATCAGGCTTTCCCAACTTTTATTTCGCCAAGCCTCCCCGAGCCAAAAATATATTCATGCCCCCCTTAGATAAGTCTCAACAAAAATAAGAAACGCACATTTTTTTTATTAATTAAATTATGTATTTTAAGGTATCTTAAATAGGTTAAATACAGATACCTACAATATATTAATTAAGGATAATGAACAAAAGAATACATTGAATCATCAGTACCTACTTCTATAAAAATCTAATTAACCGACATTATTGGTTTTTGGCAAAACAATTCGGGTTTTCATGAAACTTGGTTAGAATGTTCGTTTTTATGTCACAATTGCACTGTAGGTATTCGGCACATTGGATTTTTGCAGAATCGTGATAATCCCGTTTTAAACCTACAAAGCCCACATCCTCCTAGTTTCGGACCCGTAACGGGCAATTGCTATTTGGTTTGCGTATCGTTGACGTTTTGAAATCCGAAAGTCAACCGAATTCATAAGGGTTTTGACGTAAATTGCTATTGTGTAATCCCATTGAAAGCACGAATTTCGTCGGTTGGTACGTAAAAATTTTAAGGCGCTTTACGCTTCATACGTCATAACTTTGTTTCGTACCGGTCATTTGTCATTTTTATGTCACAGTGTTTCTTCTAAAACGTGATACTGGCAGGATTTTCCAAAGGTTAGAAGCCAAAATATATATAAAATAAAACGATATCAAATAAGGTATCGTTTGTGCTTCGTAAGTTTTTTTTTCATGTATTCAATTATCCTACTAATCCTACTAATATTATAAATGTGAAAGTTTGTGAGGATGTATGGATGGATGGATGGATGTTTGTTATTCTTTCACGTAAAAACGACTGGATGGATTTGGATGAAACTTTGCAGTAATATAGGTTATACATCAGAATAACACATAGGATACTTTTCACCGCGGGAAAACATCTCATTCCCACGGGAAACCGACTTCCACGCGAACGGAGTCGCGGGCGGCCACTAGTATTATAAATGTGAAAGTTTGTGAGGATGTATGGATGGATGTTTGTTACTCTTTGACGTAAAAACTACTGGATGGATTTGGATGAAACTTTGCAGTAATATAGGTTATACATCAGAATAACACATAGGGTACTTTTTACCGCGGGAAAACATCTCATTCCCACGGGAAACCGACTTCCACGCGAACGGAGTCGCGGGCGGCCACTAGTATTATAAATGTGAAAGTTTGTGAGTATGTATGGATGTATGGATGGATGTTTGTTACTCTTTCACGTAAAAACTACTGAACGGATTTGGATGAAACTATGCAGTAATATAGGTTATACATCAGAATAACACATAGGGTACTTTTTACCGCGGGAAAACATCTCATTCCCACGGGAAACCGACTTCCACGCGAACGGAGTCGCGGGCGGCCACTAGTAATGTATCAAATCGGGATATAAATAATGCCACTAGCGGTCAGCCATCCTTTGTCTGACCGCGGCCGACGTTGCTTAACCTCGACGTTCGAGTTGATAGCCGGGATCACAACGTACCACCCTAACTCCGAGCGTGAAGTAACGCGTAACTCATGACTGTCACAATGGCGGACGTACCTTAAGGCCACGCGCGCACTAGGCAGCCTGGCTCCGCAGCCAGTCGCCTAGTGCGCGCGTGACCTAAGAGATTGGGACAAGTCATCATCATCATTATTACATAGTATAAATCCAAGTCGCTAATTCTATCTGTTTGTATGTTTGGCCGCTAACTCCTCCTAAACCAGTTGAGGAATTTTAATGCGGTTTTCACCGTCTTTTAGGTAATTTTTTCATTTAAATTTAAAGAACATTCAGAAAAAGATTTTTTAAAGTTAACTATAATTCAATGTTTCGGGAACAAGTCGCCCAAAATTACATCATTGCGAAGCGTGGGCGGGTCACTAGTTAAATATATAATCCAATCCGCGGTAGTTAGCTAATATTTCGAAGGGAAAAAACATATTTATCGCAGACGAAGGCGCGGGGTCCTTTTTGTAAGTATTTTATAATATTTGGTTTCCTTTAACATGCTTTTAACCAAGCTTGTGACGACTAACTCCATCTGTTGGAAGTCAGTGTAAAACATCCGCTACACATCCCGAATCAGCTCAGCTGGAAAATGCCATGTGCGAAGTTATTGTGTAACTGCTACCTATGTTTCATCATGGATGAAAGAGTTTACTTCTTCATCCATGGTTACATAAACTGCTTTCAAAAAATAAATAACAATATTTGTATGGACTAGTATTGTTAGGTTAAGTACCTACCTGAATGTGTATAGTCTTTAATTATTCCATGATCATTATATAGGATACGAGTATTATTTTATAAATCCGATGAGTAAATTGTACATAATAAGCCGTTCTTTTGTAAATGTCAATATTTGTAAAAGGGGTTGCTAATTTGGCTCTTTTACTTCAATTTTCACAAATAAGAAGTAACTGATTTGGATACATTATTCAGAGGCTCGCGGTGAGAAATGTCAAAGGAGATTTTTTTGTTATATATTATTAAGCTCCCTGTACCTTGTTCTAAGCCCATAAATTGAGAGCGGCAGCCCATTTCCGATTCCGGTGTGACGTATATCCCCACTTTAAGCAACTTTTATCCAGCAGCGGGTAGGCGGGGGGTGGCAAGCGAAGCATGGCGATCGCTGCCACTCCGCCATTTTTGAATCATTGGCGTTCCATTTTCGGAGCGGTGTAGACGTACATAGCAAAAAGTCTAATTCTAGACTTTTTATTTTTTTCCGTTAATTTTTTAAATTTTTACCGTTGTTCCATTTTGAAATTATAATGGACAAAGTTAAATTGAAAAGAACCCCACGTAGTGAATCTGGATCTACTTCTTCGGATTCGCTAAGCAGCTCATCTTCGGAGAAACCCAGAAACCCCAGACGCAGGAAGCAACGCAAGGAATCTCGGCCAAGTAGACTGGAATCTAATTATAAAAAACTGAATCGTAAAATTTCTTCTTTGCATGATTTATTGAGAAACCAGACCAATCGTAATTTTGAGAACGAATCGGTTTTATCTTTGCAACCGTCCAGTGATTTAGAAAAAAGTCTTTACCAAGATCTAAATAATTCGGATAAAGAGGTTGAGTTTAAAATGCAAACTACCCTCAAAAACGAAACTCTTAAAACCACAACTAATCACTTAGAATCCCTTAATAAACTTCAACATTTTGACTCTCCTGATTGGTCTCAAGTTAGATATCTAGATTCACAAAATATAAATATAATATAATATAAATCTCCAGACGAACACACCAATTATGTGGCCCTAAAGTAAGTTGCAGTAAGCACTTGTGTTATAGGTACCACATAATGGACTAGGGGAGAACCTAGTTACACCCAGACACGAGCCAATATCGAAAAAACCATTTTACGAAATTTAAAAAAACTTTATAATTCTGTGCCTGGTTTCGTTGATTTAGAAGTAAATGATGAAATAAAATCATTCGATCGTAACCGTTCCCTTACTATAACTGAGCGATCTCTCGCAGCTATAACGCATGGTTTAGTTATGCAAAGTGAGGCTTTAGAAAAAGGTTTTAGCGTTTTTATTGATTGGCTAACCGATAATGGCGATACTATTACAATTAGTTCTGTTTGTGACAAAATCAATGAAATTTTTTCATCCGGTGAATACTCTAAGATATATTTAGATCTCTTGCAAATGGTTTGTGGCCGCAGGGCCGACCTAATACAACAACGACGTGATGGTATTCTGTCGTTTGTTCGGGATAAAGGAATTAAAGAGACCTTAAGGAAAATTCCACCATCTGCAACATATTTATTTAACGATGTAAAATTTTCAGATCTCATTTCTAAGCAAGGAGGAATTTCGAAGGTATTTGCCAGTTCTACTAATAGATCTCCTGCGCAAGGAGCATCTCATTCTAGACACCCTCTTGCGCAAAGAGAAAAGAATTATGGCGGTCAAAGATTTTCTTCGAACACTGCGCGCAGCGGTCTGCCACATAAGTTTGTAGCTAATACTCACGCTCCACCTGCGCAAGGCCGGAAGCGTAATGCAGATTATTCCTTTCGTGACAAATACGCAAATGCAAAACGTCCACGAGGAGGCCCTTCTGGACGACAAAATAAAAGACAGGATTGACTATCACCAGGAATTTCGAGCGGGGAAACTCAAACATCAGGTAAGTGCTTGGAGGAGATTGGGTGCTCCCCCTTACATATTAAAATTATTAAGAGGATATCGCATACCCTTTATCAAAAGGCCCCCTTTAGTTTTACCCACAAAAATTTGTTCAAATTTTAACACAAAATCAACAAGCGATATTCACATAGCATTAACAGAATTACAAAAACTGGGTGTAATACAAAGAGCTCCAGAAACACCAAGTTATGTTTCCCAAATATTTCTAGTCACCAAAAAAGGCCAAAACAAATTTCGCCCCGTTATCAATTTAAAGCTATTGAACCGATACATTCGAGTCACCAAGTTTCGATTAATAAATATGTACAGGGTACCCGATTTCCTCCAACCACAAGATTGGCTAGCAAAGGTAGACCTTTCAAATGCCTACTTTCATCTACCAATACACCCCGCTCATCAACGATTTCTACGTCTAATATATCAAGACCAGGTTTGGCAGATGACCTGCCTTCCTTTCGGTTTGGCAACTGCACCGAAAGTTTTTGCCAGCGTTACAAATTGGATCGCGCAGATCCTTCGCAAAGGTGGTATACGCGTCATAGTATATTTGGACGATTTTCTCATCGCAGCTCAATCCAGAGAAACTTTGGCGAGGCACACCAGTTTAGTCATACGAACCTTACAGACACTGGGTTGGACAATAAATTTCTCAAAATCTATTCTAACTCCTCAAAAGTCCTTAGAATATCTAGGTATAGTATGGGATCCATGGCAGAATACGAAAAGGCTGCCACGAGACAAACAAAATACTCTCAAACGCAAAACTTTGAAAATGCTGAATCAAAGACAAACTACTCTCAAAGAGGTTCAGAGTCTTTTAGGAACGTGGAACTTCGCAAGTTTCATAATTCCAAGAGGACGTTTAAACTCACGTTTACTCCTACTATTCAGCCACACACTACTGAGAATGAATCCTTTAAAATTTGTCGAAATACCTCCGCAGATTTATTTCGAACTCCAGTGGTGGACCGAAAATTACAAAAACCACTCATCTTTAAATATTTCCCCGCCGATGTTCTTTCTGTCCACAGATTCCTCTCAGCAAGGTTGGGGAGCTCAGATCAACCAACTTTATTTTTCGGGCAAATGGACACGGAAGGAACAAAGCCTGAACAGCAATGTTCTGGAAATGTTGGCGATTCTCCGAATAGTTCAACTGAAAGGTCACGTGATGCAAAATTCCAGCCTCCTGATACAGAGCGACAACCGGTCTGTAGTAGCCTATCTACGCAACGAAGGCGGTACTCATTCCCTTTCCTTACTAAACCTAACTTATTTTGCCTTAAACCTGTTAGATCATTATCATATTCAGATGAGTGTTTTCCATATACCAGGAAGATACAACTACGTAGCCGATCGTCTGTCTCGTGCCTCGATATCGACAGAGTGGCACCTTTTAGAGCCTCTCACATCCAACATTTTTCAGATGTGGGGTGTTCCCCAAGTAGATTTATTTGCATCCAAAACAGCCCATGTCGTAAATCTTCACTTGAGTTTGGATCCAACAGACGCAAACGCTGTGTTTCACAACGCGTTCAGCCGACAGTGGCACTTTCAGCTGGCATGGGTTTTCCCACCACCATGTTTAATTCCGAAGGTCCTGAGTCACCTCAACCAAGCCAGTGGAATTTACCTAATGATTGTTCCAGATTGGGAAAAGGTGTTTTGGAGACCAGATTTACAGTCCAGAGCTCTAGCTGCACCGCTACAAATTCACAACTTGGAAAAGGTGCTTGTGGATACGAGGACAAAGCTGCCGCCCCCTCAAACAAAACAACTGAATTTGCAAATATGGAAGATACGTGGTGGACTTCCATGTTAAAGTCGTGGAATAAAGAGCAAATTCAAATACTAACTAAGAGCTGGAGATCTTCTACGCTAAACACTTATAAACCAGCTTGGTTGAGATGGGTGAGTTGGTGTGGAGAAAATAAGTTAAGTATATCAAATCCTTCTCCAGAAGATGTGGCGCGGTTTTTAACGGATCTCATTTTTAAAGCATAAACTCTCCTATAGTACAATTGCTTCCTATAAATCGGTTATTTCAACCTTTTGCAAACCTGTTTCCGATCGTCCTTGAGTTCACATGTTATTGTCAGACAAACATTAAAAGGTATTGCTTTACAAAGACCTGTTAAACACAAGAATCCTGTTTGGGACGTACAACGTTTATTTAAATTTCTATTGAACAATCATCCACCTAAACTTACACTATACGAAGTTTCAAAACGAACTGCAATTTTACTATTATGTTGTTCTGGGCGTCGGGTCTGTCGTCTGTTACTCTTTTAAAGGTTAATGACAAAAGTTGTGTTTTTGATAAGGACACTATTTTATTCTGGCCTGATTTTGGTTCTAAAACGGATACATCATCCTATCGCCAATCAGGCTGGCGCCTTCTCAAATGCCATTTGAGCAATAACGTAGACCCTGATTATTGGATTAAAAAAAATAATTGAAATTTCTAGTTCCCGAAGAGGTAATATAGATTCCTTGTTTATAAGTACCTGTGGCATTCCTAAACCTGCCACTAAATCAATAATTGGAGGTTGGATAAAACATGCGCTTAGAGAAGCAGGTATTGATAGTAGTCCTAGAAGTGTCCGATCAGCTGTTGCATCTGCAAGCTGGATTGACAATACACCTATTGATCAAATTTTAGAGCGTGGAAATTGGAAATCCTCTAATACATTTCACAAATATTATAAGAAAGAAATAGTAAATCCTGTATCAACAAATGTGTTACTATCAGACTTTTTTGAACCTATTTAATTATTTTTGTTAAATCCTACTTATTTTAATTATTGTGTTATTATATATTTTCTTATATTTTTTAAATATGAATTAACCATGATGTACCTACCTAATTCATTTAATTCTGCAGTAAAATAATGATTATATATATCACATTGGCGTTTTTAATTCCAGCAGCCGATAACAAACACGTCTCAATTTATGGGCTTAGAACAAGGTACAGGGAGCTTAATATGGCAATTTTAACTAAAAATAAAATTGTTATTAAGCATACTTACCTTGTTCTAAGCCCAGGTAAATATCTGTCTGCTGTTGCGACCACTTATTTATATTAATATTCGTGACAAAGTAAGTACTAGTTTATTTTATAAAGGTCCTTCAAGCGTGATCTTTTCCATATAACCATCTCCACGCTTTTTATGCGTAATTACCCATAAATTGATTCCAATGATTCAAAAATGGCGGAGTGGCAGCGATCGCCATGCTTCGCTTGCCACCCCCCGCCTACCCGCTGCTGGATAAAAGTTGCTTAAAGTGGGGATATACGTCACACCGGAAGCGGAAATGGGCTGCCGCTCTCAATTTATGGGCTTAGAACAAGGTAAGTATGTTTAATAACAATTTTATTTTTAGGTAAAATTGCCATATTTCTGATGTGAATTTTGATTTGATTGTGGAGTAAATTAACCGAAAGGAATAAACGTGTTACTGGAAAATAACGCATCTTTTAATTAACAAGGACGAAAGCGTACTGTTATAATGCATACAACCCTACCACCTTATGTACGCGAACGCGCTGACAACGCGTCCTAGATATTTGATGCTTTTGTTTTTCAAGTGTTTAATTGTTTTTCATTTTTATTTTATTTTAGTCTGATTCCAATTTCTGTCTCGTTCGGTCCATACGCACATTCTGTTAACACGTCTCTACTATTTCTATTTCCATTTTAATATTTTAGTGTAAAGTTAATTTCTACTTTTAAAAGTGAATAAACAGGGGCCCGATTCCGTAACTTTTTTAACGATGCAACACGGCCGATATCGACCAATACGTGTGACGTTTTTGCAATTTTCGTATTCTGTAACACGCCCACACGCTGCATCGAGCCACACGTTCATTTTCTTATTTTGGTATTCTGTAAGTACAATTTAATGTAATTGTTTCCCAAAGACTAATAAAACCTATAGACGTACAACATTTGTTTTCAACAAACATAGAAACAAAAATACCTTCAAGCGGTCGAGTAGCCATTTTGGTTTTTAGGTGCCTTATTTTTTGGGTAATTTTATTATTTTTGCAATCACTGGTTTTATAAAATATCCCTTTTATTGTTAAATATGCTAATAATATTGATTACCAGTATGAGCAAGTATGTAGTATTTTTGGTATTTTTTTTCTTTCGGTCTACCGAATCCTTAGTAAAGCTGAAGTTGTAAATTTTAAGGCGGCTAATTTAAATATAAGTAGGTAACCATTATTTTAGCGATGCTAAAAACTGCTAGGGATTTTTCTCATAAATTAAATTATGCATATATTTATAGTTAGGTATGCTATGTGTAGACACATGAGGGTTCCTAAGTTATTGGTCTCAACCTTTTATTTATCTTCTATCTCTTTTTACCATAATGGTAACGTGCGTGTGGTTCAAATCGGTCGGCGTCCTTCTAGGGCTGTGCTTTCCTTTTAACCAGTCATTAGTGATGTAACCTCTTTTAACTAACAAATCTCGTCAATCATTCATCAATATTTTGCAACATACCACCAACAGGCTTAGGAAATAACTATTTTTGTTAATTAAAATCAGTGTGAGGTGTTCATAATTTTTAGATTATCATTTACCTTAAGACAATGTTATTATAAATAATTTTATTAATAAATTGACAATGTCAATGACTTAGAGGAATAATTAAATCTAAATGACATAAGGTAGACAAAAAGTAGAATGGTTTTTAACATTTTTGACAAGCACTGACAAGTTGTTTATAAACAAACCAAAATTTTGAACCCAAATCAATATAGTTACATTTTATAAAATTAGGAACATATTTTCTGTTTCTATGAAGTAATTAGTAATGCCTTTATTTAATAAACATCTCAATTTATTCACAGGCAGTGAGTGGTCCTCAAATAGAAAATAAATTTTGGGTAAAATTTATTTTCAAAGTAGGTATGAGATGAAATAAATTCAACAGGGTGTGTTTAGTAAATGAATTGTAATAACCTATTTATGATGTTTCTGTATGTTTTTACCCAACCAAAGTTGTATTAAAAGTTACACCTTTACTTTGACACCAATAAAATACAATTGCAAAGCTATGATTTATTAAACGAACCACTACCAAGAGTTAGGTAGGTACTTACGTAGTGTATTTTATAACATTTTTATTATTTCATTAATTATCATATAAATAAATCTCCAGAATACCATACAAACAATGTGGTTTTAAAGTTAGCGCAGTAGGCGTTACAGAATAGCCTAAAGGAAAACGATACGAGCTGATTTGCAGAAGAATCGAGAATCGAACACGGGACCTGCCTCACAACAATCACGCTGCGCAACAGAGGTCGTCGCAAAAGCTTTTGCAACTTACTGTACCTACATATTAACGAAATTTGTGGAAGAGTAGGTTTTTCAAAAAAAGGAGATACTGTCTTTCCCTAGATGCATAGGTTTTGCCTCCGATATCCTACTAATATTATAAACGTGAAAGTTTGTGAGAATGTATAGATGTATGGATCTATGGATGGATGTTTGTTACTCTTTCACGTAAAAACTACTGGATGGATTTTGATGAAACTTTACAGAAATATAGGTTATACATCTGAACATATGGGGTACTTTTTATCGCGGGAGAACTACTCATTCCCACAAGAAACGAGTCGCGGGCAGCTACTAGTAGGTGCCATAAAATCGGTAGCTTTGAAGTGGTAGGCACAAAAAAATATATTTGTACCTATTGTTAAACTTAAAACACTTACAAATAGGTAGGTTATACATATTTAAGGTAAATTTAATCAATTATCTAGCTTTAACTCGCTAATAACTCCGAAGTATGTATATTGTTTGTTGCACAAGTCGTATTTTTAATATATTTTTGTGTTTTTGAAGTAATTTCTATTTCAATTACGATTTTTTGTAAAATCAAAAACTTAAGTAGTCAAACATACAAAATTATAGACAATAACAATAGAAAATAATAAGTGCTTTGCCGTTTAGAAATAATAGGCGCCAACATCTTTCTATTCAAAAAGTATATTTATTAAACAATTCAACATTAGAAAGTACAAATTATTAAGTAAGTAAGTAATTTATAGTAATAATCAATCAAATAATTATAAAATATTGCTAAATTATCAAAAACGTTCGAGTAACAAGTGGCCGAAGAGTAACTGTTGTAAATCGCACCACACGCACGTCAAAAATGACGTCACATTGTCCCAAAAGTTTAGAGAATACCTATTTTTACCGGACAAGTTGTGACGCCCAGTCGTGTGGGCTTATAGAATACCAAATTTAAGAACATAGATATTGAACAACGCGTAACATGAGTGAATGGGTTGCGTCGCTGTCATGTCATGTAGTGTCACCCATTTCTGTAGGTTTGTTAGCAAACAAAGATAAATATTGCATTTAAAGGCTAAAGTCAGAAAAAAATACTGAAATAAAGTATAACGTGATAAGTGTGACTGGGAGAAGCTCTATTTTGAGCTGCCGAAACTTTATGCCCATAAGAGAAGTCATCGCCTCGCTAAACTAAATTGCGTGTAGTAACGAGGCTTTTACCAAGTTCTTGGTTCGTTTTGGAAAGAAATGATTACAGTTAAAGGTAAATATCAATTTAAAATATTCAATATTATCTATTTCAATAAGAAGAACCTCGATATTCATAATAAACGATGTGCTTAGATTGCAATTGGTTCTAAACAGAAACTTTTCCCAATTTGGAATTTCATTGGATGTATGTATGTACCTTCGTATGGGTACATACATACATCCACATAAAAAATATTTAGTAGGTACCTACCTAAGTAACATTGTACCTAATATACTTAATTATGTTTTTCATGAATATTTTTTTTAGGTAAGCTACTGGTTCAGTGGCTTCAATGGTAAGAGGAAATGTCCTCGCGATCTGCTGGTGGAAACAACTAAGGTGTGACGTCGTATTAGCTCGACGCCCGCTTCATGAAGTTAACTTTCACGCCAAAGCAAAAGCAGGAAAATAACTTGATTAAAAATATATCTTTTATTATACTATTTTTGTATAAATTAATACAATATATATTTTTCAAACCTATAAACCTAATTACCATTTATTTTGCATGGTGTGTGATCATAGGATATTACAATTTTAAGATAAGCTTTGTCATGGTATTATTAGATTGTGTCTATAGTCACCAACGCACACAACGATCAAAAGACTGCTTGTCACAGGATATTCGTAACACCACGGTCTTGCTACGCTATTTTCCCGTTAGCTTGAAAAATATATAGGTCATACCTAGTCCTTAAGGCAAATCATGATGGGAACCTAACCATTCCTTATTTTTTTTTTTTTATTGGATAACTATTTGAGACCAACAAAATAAACGTGTCTAAAGCACGGAAGAAATCAGAATATAATACCACAAGCGTTCACCCATCCTAGGACTGTCTGCGGCCGACGTCGCTTAACTTCAACAATAGACTCGAACCATAGGATTGCAACGAGTTATCGAATTATTACATTTCAAAGTCAGGCTCAAGGTTTAAAGGCAGAGCAGACGAAACATTATTTTAAATAATATTTAATCAAAGCGCTTAAAAATGTATATCCATTTATATTCAAAAAACTTTTAATACAGATTTAAAATAAAATTGTACAAAAATATATATTTTTTTCTTAATATTGATGAATTATTGACGAGATATTGATATTGAGAAATAATGAATGGTTGAATGAACTATCAATCTAAGTGAAGCGCCTTATGGAGTTGCTTGCAAGCCACACGTACGACACGCGTGGCTTACAGAATACCTACAAATTGTCCTCACAGGACCCACTGGCATGCCACACGCACGTTACCACACGAAACGTTAAAAATTACAGAATCAGGCCCCAGTGTTTTTGAATAAAAGTGTTTTTTTAAAAACTTGGACGTGACCCACCCCGTAACAGTGGTGTCAGAAGTGGGATACCAGCACGTAAAAGTGAATAAGCTGGTACCTCATACGGTAAAAACTCTGTGAAGTGCCGTGAAAAGTACAATTTTGCATTCTGTTATATCTTTTGAACTTACCGGCTGCTGCCGTCACTGTATCTGAACTGCGTGTACGTGGATTGCCCGCCAAACTTACTTATACAAAAACCTTATTACCACCGTCTCTGATCACCGCTTCTCTACTACGACTCTTATTCGCCGCCGCTTCCTGCCGCTATTTTCCTGTCACCGGTTCCTGGCGCTATCTACCTGTCGTCGCTGATGCTGAGTTGTTAAGCTCCTGGATCGTGTCCTGAAACTGATCCTGTGGAAGTTACTCACTTACGTCGCTGCCTCTACGCTGCCGTCTCTATCGGATTCCCGCTGTTCCTGATAAGTTCCTGCCACTCTTCGTTTCAACTTCCAAAGATGTTAAGACAATCGTTGGTCTTGCTGTAAGTAAAATTTTTTTTATGTTGCTATATATTCAAAAGTTCATATTTTAATTCTTTTTATATTAGTCAAGTGCTAGGTTGTCGCTCCCACTCGTATCGACTCTATATTATTTCTTATTTTTCTTATAACTATTAAATATCTATATTTTTTTTTATTTACAATAATAAATAAATAAAACTCGACCGCTCAAATTAACTCATCATTTAGTCTTATCTTTCATTTCCAGGTACGTCGTTACGTCATCACTCGCGAGTCCGTTCGTTACTCGTATTCCATACAGTTCCGGTATTTATTTTGATCAGCTGTTAGACGTCAAATTCTCGCATAGTTCATGGGATGTCGTTACTTATATAGATCTAAGCCATATACAACCCCATTTGGATAACATAGAGTTTTTATTCGGTAGAGTAAAACAATATTGCGATTCAGTCCAGTCATCAAAAATAAAGGAACAATGTCAAAATTCACTGACTTCGCTACAAGCTCAACAGACTAATAATGAGAAGAAATTTTCATCAATATCCTATTTAGTTAAGGTTCAACGAGCTGGTCGTTACAAGAGAGGTTTAGTCGATGTGGGCGGCTCTATGTTAAAAACTTTATTCGGTACTTTAGACGCTGACGACGCGATGCTATACAACGATGCAATCACCAAAGTACAGTCAGACGAGAAACAGTTATCTTTGTTAATGAAAAACAATATCCATGTTATTCAGTCCACTATATCTACATTTAATTCTACCATGTCAAAAGTAAAAGAAAATGAAAAGAGGTTGAACCACAATTTAAATATTATAGAAAAAGCTTTCGAAAACTTGATGAATACCAACGATAAAAACGATATTAGAATTCAAATGTCTCTTTTGTTTAATTCTATTGAAAGTATTATGCTGACTGTATCTTTTGACATTGATGACATTAACAATGCAATTTTATTTACTCAAATGAACGTGTTGCACCCGACAGTACTTGGGCCGCAACAGCTGTTTCATGAGCTCCAGTTACATTTGAACGATATGCCTCGCCATTCTGAATTGCCACTTACCTTGACCTTGCACAATGTTCATGATTTAATAAAAATATCTGACTTAGCATGTTTTTATAGTAATAACAAACTAGTTATCGTAATTAAAATCCCGCTCGTGCTATCTCAAGTTTACAACCTATTTCATACTATTCCTTTACCAGTTCCTTACGACAACTTATCACCTGATGCTTATATTCTGATAGCCCCTAGTAAACAATATCTAGCAACATCGGTAGACCGTCTGTTTTACTCTCAGCTCGACAGTGTTAGTGAGTGTAAAGTGTTGGAAAGTCAGTGCTATGTGTGCCCTTTGACAAACGTTTATTCGTCAATAGTCAATCCTACATGTGAAACCGTGATACTTACTGAAGTAGTTAGTAAGATACCTAGTTCGTGCCAAACAAAAGTCATACATGGCTCTATTGATTATTTTCAAAAAATTACAAATAACCGCTGGATCTTCGTACAGTCGGATCAGGGTAAATGTCATATAACTTGCGATAAAGAGTTATCAACAACCGATGAGATTTTGTTCGGCACTGGATTTTTACATTTACCTAAGTCTTGTACAGCATATTTCAAAACCCTTACCTTTACTGCTACCGATAAGTTTGTAACTAATATTACTATTCCTGTGTCTGATTTTAATATCGTTAAGGACGACTGTTGCGATCATGTAAAAATTAATAAGACATTTTCATCTTTACCTTTTGTTAAATTAAACGAAATAAATAATCTAGAATCCCTAATTCAAGCAAGTTCTCATTTAAGCTCACTTGAAAAAGATATTAATAAACTGGACGAGCCGTCGCATTTTACTAAATACGGTGTTCATTATCTTTCCATAACATATGTACTTTCCGTTATCTTTTTGTGTTTTATACTGTTTAAATTAAGAAAATACCTATGTTCTAACTCCGGTTGTTGTGTAAATATTTATAATGATTGTCACAACAAAAAGTTTAGAAACCACAAAGTGGTTAGTGTAGTACCGACTTCAAAAGTTATGTTTACTTCCGATTCTTCTGAAGCGGAAGAAGTTGACTCTGTATCCATAAAGTCTTTACCAGTTCCATTAAAAAGGAATGTTCTACGCTAAGCATCTTTATACCTAAACTTAGTACATAGTTATAAGTTAAGCATAAGATTTGGTTATTTTCTAAAATTAAGTATGTTCTTATATTTCTTAACTATTACGCTAACTATTACTATTATTTTATAACTACTATTACTATTATTAGATAAAAAATGGGTTTATATTCAATTTTATATGGGTTTAGTTGTTAAGTTTTTATATCTCTTGAATTTCTCATCACTTTAGGGTGATGATCAATCTTAACGGGGGGGTTGTTATAATGCATACAACCCTACCACCTCATGTACGCGAACGCGCTGACAACGCGTCCTAGATATTTGATGCTTTTGTTTTTCAAGTGTTTAATTGTTTTTCATTTTTATTTTATTTTAGTCTGATTCCAATTTCTGTCTCGTTCGGTCCATACGCACATTCTGTTAACACGTCTCTACTATTTCTATTTCCATTTTAATATTTTAGTGTAAAGTTAATTTCTACTTTTAAAAGTGAATAAACAGTGTTTTTGAATAAAAGTGTTTTTTTTTTAAAACTTGGACGTGACCCACCCCGTAACAGTACAAAGTCAGAAGTTGGATGGAAAAAAATATACTTTTTTTTTACCACGCCTACAAGGTAAAGTACAAATTTGTTTTCATACAGGTAAGATTGTAATGTTCGAGTATGAAAGATATATTTAACTCGCCAATCTTAATATATTGGCCAAGTTTAACATCTGTATGTGCGATAGTTTTAAAGTTATGAGGGGGACAAAAGTGGCTTCACATGGCGCGCTGTCACTTAAATCGCCTAAGACTGCCTTATTTGACATTAAATAATGATTAATTTATTGATGAGGAATGGACCGGAAGGATTTATGGAGGATTAAATAAATTAATTGATGAGGAACGAAAATAAAGTAACAAGCATATTCATGCATGTTAAGAAAACACTAGCAACTTTAATATCTTTAAACAAAATATGGTGGCAATGGTATGATGATGAAGGTGTCCATAGTTTTCTTATATTTAGTAATACATAATATTTACATGAAATACTAACATCTTTGACATAGTAATTGGACTAAAGGAAAGTGTCTATTACAAACATGCATTAAAAACTTAGAGGGATGGATATTAAGTTAGATTTACTAGACTTACTAGAGATTTATTGACACACATACATTTACAGTAAATTTAGAATTAACTTTGTACCTACAGAGTAGTGCCAAAGGGATACTTTCAGTTTTATGTTACCCGGTGAGGCATAATTGAATTTCAAAGCATCCAATTAACAATTATTGAAATCAAATTATCATGCATTATTAAAGTATTCTAATACCATACTGAAATGATTCATTGACCCAATAAAGAAATAAAATAAAACTAGACTATTGCAATTAGATAAAATTAAAAATTAACTACAATTATTTTATGTGAGTCTCAGTACCTATATAACTTTTGTATTTTCTATGTAAATGTGAAATAACTTTAAGATAAGAAGGAATATTAAAATAATTTGTTTGAGTTTGATTTCCTTTACTAAGCAAATGTCAGTTTCAGATCACACCATTATGGAATACATCGATCGTTACGAAGAGCCTGATAAACAGGATGGGCATAGTACGGGATGGATAAGGAATGGAATTGTGTGAGCAGTCGAAGGGAAGGACGGACACACAGGATTGGCTTCGATCACAATGGATTTGGAATAAAATAGTGTGATCGGTCGAGGGAAAGGACCGACACACAGGATGGAAATGGACAGGGTGCGTAAGCTCAGGGATAGAGCGAGCGTCATCTTGTTCCAGGAGTATTTTTGTTGGATTGGATTGGAAATATGGATTGGATGGAACAGGGTGCGTAAGCTCGGGGATAGAGCGAGCGCCATCTTGTTCCAGGATTATTTTACAGATTCAAGTGACAGGATAGCATGGACTTCTGTAAAGAATTTTGAGGCGCCCATCGCAGGTTAGTGCCTGTACTCAGCCCCGGATCTTAAATTTTTTTTAGGCGGGGCAAAATCTGAAATATGCCGCCCCCAACCACTTTTATTTATTTTAACCTTTATCATCTTTATAATTTCAGTTATCTGTACGTCTATTCTGTAAAACGAAACGTGAGCACTTTGCTTTCGTTTCGGGCCCGTAACGGACATTTGCTATTCTATTGGCTTTCGTATCGTTTCATCAATCATAAGGTTTTTGACGTAAAGAATAGAAATTTAAGTCAAAACCCTTATTATTTCGTTGACTTTCCCAATTCCCGTAGAATAGCCAATGTCAGTTTCGGGCCCGAAACGAAGGCAAGTGCATACGTTTCGTTTTACAGAATTGACCTACAGTCCACTAACAAATAGGCTTTCCGGAAATAATGCATAATTTGCTGTTCTTTCCATGTTATGCTTATTTATTAACAGATGTATAGATATGAACGCGTAGGATATACAGGGTGTTTGCTGGGTGAGTAGCCAAATGAAAATGGTGGATAGGCGAGACTATTAGCTATTTACTTCTACTTAATAAATTGCATTTTGGTTCAAGTTTAAGAATTTACAATAATTTTAAGATTTTCCTAAGAAGATCCCCCATTTTTTCATGAAAAGTAATTTTTTTTTATTTACTGTCGGACCAAACAAAAATATTTTCAATTTAAAGCCGAACACTGTCTTATTCAGATGCAATTATAAATTTATACCAATTATCTCACAAAAAGTTACAGTGGATTCATAAACTTCGTTGCACTAGTGGGAAAAAAATGTAATATTAACTTTTCTATGAAAAATTTTTAAAAAATTACGAGTTTGAAAATTTCATTTGCTTTTAAAAACTTCTTTAGTTAATACACTTTATGTCGATATGCTACATGTAACATTAACAATTAGAAATCTCGACAAAAATGGTAAGTTAGTCCTCAAAGACGACTGATAAGGAAGGTAGACAAATCTGTTCAACTACTTATGTAAAAACTTCTGTCTCATTCTAACAAATCTTAAACAATTAAGCTATCTCATTTGAATCTCCCTTCACTTTTCCTGTCTCGAATAGAAGAGAATTAAGGATTCCTGCTATCTCACACGTTTGACTCCAGTCCGCGCAGATTTTCGGTGACCTACACTTTTCGACAGTTGGAGTAAGATGTCGCTTGAAAATAAGCGTATCGTCTATCCGTTCTCTGTCATGACCAATGGTAGCGTGGTTTTTACGCATGCAAGCAAATCTCATTTCACCAGCTGCAAGTCATGTAGAACCGGCGGGGCTATTGCGTAAGCCAATGGTAATCGAATGTCATATTTTCAACAATTCTGGAAATGGTTAAAATTAATGAAACTCATCACGTTTTTGGGCTTAATAGATGGCGACATTGATTATCTACCTACCTATGAATCCAAAAACAACATTATATTTCATCAATTTTAACGTTATACAGAATTGTTGAAAAAATTACTTTCGATTACCATTGGCTTACGCAATAGCCTCGCGGTTCACGGAGACTGAATCTAGGAGTTCCTTTTACTCCGTCCCTCACCACCCAACCATCTGATGGTGGAAGCCGCAGAATATTATGCTATTTGCGACCTTCGCAAGAGGCGACCGAAAAATGAACTAGAACGATAAAAGATTACTGTCGGGAACAATCTGATTCCTCCAGCCCGCGCCCTCTACCGACCCCGTGGTCACGATTGTGGTAACAGCCTTAAGTTTTCCCTATATTCACCTTTCAAACCGGCAGTGCGGCATTCAACAATTGGTTTCTTCGCCTATCAGATCCGACTCTCGTCAAGTTTCTTGCTGGCTTCTTAGAGAGAGGCTCTTAAAGGAAACAGTGTATTGAAAATAATCGCGACGCACTGAGGACCGTACACAACTAGGTGGCCGTAGTAGTTCGGTAAAGCTGTAAAGTTTTCATTTGGACTAACAGCAATCGTTACTCAGAAATTTCAATCATTTTTTGATGTTGCCTGGTCACAAAATAGATAGGTATAACAATAGGCATAGATTTGTTGCAATGAGACAAAACTCTTACCTACATAGGTCTTTGGAGGGGTTTCGTACCTTCCTTACCAGGCGTCTTTGAGGAATAACTTACTATTTTTGTTGAGATTTCTAACTATTTATGTTACATTTAGCATATCGATATAAAGTATATTAACTAAAGCAGTTTTTAAAAGCAAATGAAGTGTTCAAACTCGTAAACTTTTTAATTTTTTTCATAGCAAAGTTGACATAAAAAATCCCCACAGGTTCAACGAAGTTTATGAACCTACTGTAACTTTTTGTAAGATGATTGGTACAGATTAATGATTGCATCTTAACAAGACAGTATTAGGCTTTAAATTAAAATTATTTTTGTTTGGTCCGAAAGTAGATACAAAAATATTGGACTTTTCATGAAAAAATCTGGATTTTTTTAGGAAAATCTTAAAAGTATTGTAAAATTCTATAAGTTGAACCAAAATGCAATTTAATAAGTGCTACTCACCCACCAAAAACCCTGTATATTTTATACACAGCACAGGATAGGATTTAAAATAAAAAATATATAGTAAAAATAAAAATAACTTTTCGAGCTTTTCGTTCAGCAAATTAATCTATGACGTTGTCATAATTTCCGTTCCTGCGCGCGAACGTGTGCGCATTTTGAAATACGCCTAGAGAGGCGCCACACGAATAATATGTCACATGTTCCGTGTGCTGTCCCTGAGTATCGGTCAAGTTGATATGAAAAGTTCTCTGGGCAAAGTTAAGTAGGTATTATGAGTTGTTGTTATTTTTTTGTAAAAAATGAATTTGGCCGCCAACTGAACTTGCCGCCCGGGGCATGGGCCCCGGCTTGCCCCCCCCTAGATCCGGCCCTGCCTGTACTTGCCGGCATTTGGCAGGTTCAGATTCAAGTGATGACTTACCAAGACGGAAGTGGACCTCTTATTATAATAAGGTAAATACGGATGTGATTATTTATCAAATTAAAACTTGTATAGAACATTCATGAGTTTTCAACGGAAATGCTTGATAAGAATATTAAGAAAGTTAGACATAGAAAATTTAACGGACACTATCCAATTAATATGAAAGTTTGGTTTAAATGTTTTTTTTTTAATAATAACAAAAATCAATTTTTGGATCTGAATGTAATTTTATTTATTTATTCACATACTAAGAGGTTATACATTTTTTGTTAAATTACAGAGAAGAATAAACTATGAGAAGATTTTCCCTTCCCTGCCATTCGCATTGATTTTGATTTAACGAGATTAAGCAAGATGAATAATAAAATAAAATAATAATATTTTGGCGGTAAAAGGGGAGATCTCCCAGTGCTAGACAGGACACAGGCCTAGGGCCAAGCGGGGCCACTGAGATGATTTCAGAAGTCGTATATATAGATACTGCGTTTGAAATGTTGATAGCGCGATATAGGATTTGCCATACATTTCGGTGTCGTTTGTATGCGTACCGCCGGAAAAAAATGTTGGCGACGATCAGCGCCATCTATGTCGCCACAATATTAAGGAGTTAATAACCAATAAGGGAAATACTTTGTATGATGAATAGGCTGATGGGTAGTAACAAAATACTTGCGCTACTACAACACATGCATCGCGCTCGCGCGACCCATCACTGGAAACCGGTTAACTTGCAGGCAGATCCGCGCGTTAAAAAAGGGTCACAATTTGCAATTCATATAATTTTACCTTTATTAGGTAAAAGTAAAGTAAAGTAAAATTCCACAATCCTACGGCTTGCACAGCAAAAGAAGTACCATAAAACCGGATGCATAGATTTTGAAGCCGCTCGAGTTTGTTGAGTTGCTCCTCATTTTTGTCAACGAACGATAGATCCGCGTAATCAAGGATGGGAAGGAGAATGGATTGTGCAATTGTAATTTTGGTAGAAATTGGCAGAATATAGGTATATTAATGAATGCAATAGTTCGACAGAATCTTTGATTTAAAATTAAATATACATGTCTTATTACGTATACTTATACGTTCGACAGATTATACTGATTTACCTATATTAGGAGAACTTTTTATTTAATGAACGTCAGGAAATATTCTTTTAATTTGTTTTTTATATTTGGCTTATTTATGTGATTCTCCATATTATTTGGCAAATTGTCAAGTAAATCAGGTAATTGATACAGTAACATCTGCTTCCCATAGAGATTATTATGTTTTGGTCTTAAGTATTTGGTAGATGATATACGCTTAGTTTGAGTTTGGTTGTCGCACGCAAAGCTGCCGGCGGTAAAGGAACTGGTAAAAGATACATATAAATTTACTAAATCTATAACAGAAAAACCGTGGATTGTGTCTTATCTCTTGTAAAGCCTAGGTAGAGGACAAAGCACTAGCAGCACATTCAGCGAAAAGAAAATTACTAAATATTTAAGAATCGTTCAAGTAAGTCAGGAAGCGAATCGAAATAGAAACAAATAATAAGTAATTATTAATAAAGTATTTTGATATAATAGAAAAATACAACTATGATCTTCGAGATACAGGCAGATTAAACAACTGCCTTGTGTCATATATACTTACTTTAGGAGAACTTCTTTTATGTTGGGAAAGAGTCAATTATGAAAAATGTTTAAATCTTATTATGTTTATATGTGACCCGCCCTCGATTCGGATAGTGTAATTTAAGAAACTTTTTCCTGATTGGTTTTTGTTTACAAATTTTCTAAGATGATGGAGAAAATCGCGCAAAAATGTGTTACGAGGTTAACGAGAAGACAAACATACAAACAGACACGATTAGCGATCTTGAGTTAAACTATGTAATGATAATGATGATAACGGTGATAAAAATGACTGACAATGGTAAATGATAGTGATAATGATGATTGTGATGGTTAGGATGATTATGATGATTTTGAAGTTTAGGATGATTATGATGACCATGATGACTGTGATGGTTATGGTGATTGTGATTATAGTTATGATTATAATGGTTATGGTGACTATGATGATTGCGAAAGTCATGATGATTATGATGACTATAATGGTTATGGTGATTGTGATTATAGGTATGATTATGATGACTATGATGGTTATGTTGATTGTGATTATAGTTATGATTATGATGACTATGATGGTTATGTTGATTGTGATTATAGTTATGATTTTTTTTTTTTTTTTTTTTTTTTTTTTATTTAATATAGGTAGCAAACGAGCATGCGGGTCACCTGATGGTAAGTGATCACCGCCGCCCATGACTACCCTCAACACTGTAGGTGTTGGGGGTGTGTTGCTGACCTTTAAGAAAATATATAAATAAATAAATAAAATTGGGCACCGGATACCGCACTCACCGAACGAAACGCAGGATTATGATGGTTATGATGACTATAATGATTGTGAAAGTTATGATGATTATGACTTTGATGGTTATGATTATGGTTATGATGATAATGACGATGATGATAATTGTGATGATGATGATGACAATGATAATGATGTTTGTACATGATTATGGTGAACAACAAAAAAAAAACTTATTATATGCAAAGGTGCATGGATATTATAATCCATACAACGAAAATAAGTTATATTGGAAGAAAGCAGTGCTGTTGACCTCGCTTGATGTTATATTGGGTATAACGTTTTTGATTCCCTTATGTCATGATAAAGTAAATCTCACCACCGTAATGAACTGACCGTAAAAGAGAACTTAATGAAATAAGACTTGTGTGGATGAACCTACTAATATTTTAAATGTTTGGAGGTTTGTGAGTATGTATGGATGTTTGTCACTCTTTCACGTAAGAACTGCCGGACTGTATGGGGCTTTGCAGCGGTATGGGTTATACATCAGAGTAACATATGGTACTTTTTACCGCGGGAAAACTTCTCGTTTCCACGGGAAACCGTCTTCCACGCGAACGGATTCGCGGGCACTAGTTATTTATAAGTAACACTGCGTAGGTGATCTTATTGGAAAGCGGTAATTTTATCAACTAGAGAGAGCTACTGCCACATCTATAATCAATGTTACAGAAGGTTAACTTATTTAGTACATTTCTGCAATATTATATAAAATTTGAACGAAAAAGAAATTAAGAACATCCATGATAGGTAACAATGATCTCTTAATGATATTATGTTTTTATAACTTCGTTTTTGAGGATCAATGTCATGCCCCAGCAAAGATGTAACAAATGTATTATTATATTTTTGAAAATATACTTGTATAAGTGTTTGAGTTTACTGTCAGTTTTTATTTATGTACAAAGTTTTGTTAACGGTTTTCTAAAATGATCTGAAATGATGTTGATAAATGTCTTGAAATTTATTATAAAAAGGTATAGATGTTCCAATAAAAAAAAGCTTACCTACCTTAATTTTGGAAATGATGAGTTGTGGTTGTTTTGTCCTAAATTTATTGTTATGAATGTTGAGTTATGGTTGTAAATTTGTTAATGTTCTAGTATTTATTTTATAAAAAAAGGAAATCGAAAATCAAAGTCAGAACTGAAAAGGCAAACACAACGACTTATGTATAAATGCACAGCCGACACTACTATGCCTATAAATTGAATTTTGGTAAAGCGGTTTCTTTATGATATAGATGACACTAAGAAAGAATTTTAATAAGTAGGTAAATTAAATCTCCAAAGGTATTAAATAAAGTAATAGTACAGTATTAAGAAAATAAGTAATCTGAGAATAGGTATAGGTACTTATATCGTAATTACAAATAAAAATGTTCTGCCCTCTCTCCCTATCCATGTTGTGTCGTTTTTGTATTTTACATTCTGTTTGTATGAGAATATTAAATTAATGAGGAAAACGGAGGAGTTTCTATAGATCTTAAGATGGAATTTCAGGGCACAAATAATTTAAAGTGATTCATTTGGTTGGAATACTTGTGGACCTCAATGAGGAGGTGGAGTTTTTATTACAAAATGTACAACTAAAATGTAAATTGATATTCAAAATGATGTTTAAAAATATTTTTTTTTACTAATAACAATGATGTATCTAACTAAAAGATTACTTATCAGGTTGTGTTTAGTAACATCAACGATGGATGGAGTGTTATTTTTGTGTGATGTTGTATTCTTGTTTTGACTTTTACAAAATTTACAAAACATGATGAACCTACAGTTTAATCTAATAAATACTTGGAGTTCTAGATAAGATTATAAATTACAAAAAAAAATACCTAAAGAAAATAAAAACATTCAAGCTGTGTGTTAGTGAGCGATTTCCATAAGTCCGAAGGTTCTAATTAGTAGTAAAAGATAAAACGCACCTAGAGATGATTTTGTAAAGAAATTTATATCTGTAACCAAATTTTAATAATAGATTAACTTTAATAATTGACTTTTACGCTATATTTCGTGATAAGTATAACTTAGTACTTCAATATCTACATGTTCACTATGCAACAATTAATTGTTACGTTTTAATACTTTAAGATTTTGCTTATTTTTATTGTTAAATTTATTTTTAATGAATTACTTTTGTATGAACAAGCGATGGGACATGCTTGCTGGTCGGATGGCCGAGCTGTTAGGTTAAGTGAAGTTAAACTACCTGAATGTGTATAGTCTTTAATTATTCCATGATCATTATATAGGATACGAGTATTATTTTATAAATCCGATGAGTAAATTGTACATAATAAGCAGTTCTTTTGTAAATGTCAATATTTGTGAAAGGGGTTGCTAATTTGGCTCTTTTACTTCAATTTTCACAAATAAGAAGTAACTGATTTGGATACATTATTCAGAGGCTCGCGGTGAGAAATGTCAAAGGAGATTGTTTTGTTATATATTATTTCTGATGTGAATTTTGATTTGATTGTGGAGTAAATTAACCGAAAGGAATAAACGTGTTACTGGAATATAACGCATCTTTTAATTAACAAGGACGAAAGCGTACAGTATGGACCTAGTTTTGACGTCTTCGAAAAGAAAAAAAGAGGTTGAAATAAAACGACCTAGTATTTCATATATAAATTTTATTACAAACTGTTTTTTGGACTTAATTGCAAATAATTATACCAAAACATGTTCTAATAACAGCCGGGGCGTGGCCAGCTGTTTGATCGGTACACAACATAAACAAACGGCTATGAGAACCTTCACCACATGAATCAAAGTAAAACAAAACTAGTGTCGTACTATCAAACGTTACTCAAACTTAGAAAACATTTAACCAATTTAAAATCAATGTTTGTCTTTTTTATTAATGCCATTATGTCATTTCGTTATATTTAATTTTTGTGTGTACTAAGAGTACAAGGTAGAACGACAGTTCTATAAGAATAATATTATTTCGACAATCCTAATCATTATCCAAATATTAAGCAATGTTTCGTAATACGACCTATGTAGTTGATCCAATTGTAAATAAAAACTCAATGCAGTAAGGAATACTGTTATTGTGATGGTATAGCAGATTTGTGCTTAAAAATGTTGCTGCAAACAATTACTAATGCAACTCAAAAAATATTGGAAGAATACGTCAATTAATTAATATGACTTGAGGCTAGCCGCTTTTAACATGTCTAGTTTTGCCTTAAATTGAAGATAAGTAATAACAAACACTTTTTCCAACACTTTATACCAATAAATAAAACTCATTTTGAGTAGAAAATAAATAATTTTGCCTGGATAGTATTAATTATACAACAGAATGTTTTCAGCATAAAAATACGAAATCATATCGATTGTGGATAGATTTAACTATAAATTACAGAAACCCCTTTAGCTCTTACGCCCTTTTCTAGCCTAACCTCAGCAAAATCAGCAAAAAGGTAAGAACAAAAGTGCATATGATACGGCATTTTGATCCTTACCTTTATCTTGACAGTGCACACAGGCTCACAAACTTAGGTATTAAGTAGAGAAATAGTTCCTCAAACTGCAAACAACAATAAGTATAGAAGAGTAACAGGCCTTAGGAAATGGCACCACACACACAGTACCATAAAATGATTAAATGTTCACTACGTAAGGCTACTTTTTATACAAAATGAATATTCCGTCAGCACACTATCAGTGCCATCAATCCTTGAAATTTCAAAACGGAATACAAACAATTGCAACTCCTTCCACTTGTATTTAAAAACCATTTTAAAATCCGTCGTATTCCAAGATCTCGCTTGGAAGTTTAAAAGCCAACACTCCAATAAAGTTACTCTCTATAGTTACTGTTATTCATAGTCTTTACAGTAAATAAACGATTTAATTTTAGTTTGTTTTACAGCCAAACAAAAATCACTGAACATCAGCTATAGCTATTTTCAAACCGCGCAGTTGACTTTACTCTCGCTAACTAGTAATGTTCATTAGAATTGGCTGTCGTTCACAAGTAATTCAGGAGAGTAAACATTATTTGTACTGTGAATATTTTACATTTAATAACAAACAGATTATTTTAATAAGTACAGTATGCTCAAAATTGTATTTAACAAGCAGAGCATTAGACAAAAATTTCACTACGTAGGTACTGAAAGAGTTTATGTTTAACAGAAATATATGTTAGTGACCATTACTAGTAAGCAATTTATTTTTGCTTATGAACCGTAGCATTTCATTTTAAAAAAGAATATTTTCACATAATAATACAAGGTTTAGCCGCAGCAGTCTGCAGTTTACACCAATACTTGATTGTAAAACATAGATTGAGCATTTAGATATTTTGCATTATTTTAGCAGCAGAAATTTAAATGAAATTATCAACTTCTTTGTTTTCAAAGTGTAACTGCTCAGAGTTATTCTATGCTCTATGAAGTACCAAAATACTTTCTTAATTTCTGAAAAATGTTTTCAAATTCAAAGAAGTTCCTTCACAGAAAAAGGTAAAACAAAAAAAAAATTTGTTTGTGAATCCACTCTGAATGATCATTATAAGGTACCTCAAGGAGCATAGTGGGCTGCGAGTGTTGGATATATGAAAGCATACGATTTGAAGCGAGTTGAGTTTGCATTCAGTCAATGTACTGAGCCAGCCAGCGGAATCCCTCTCCATAGCCCTGCCTCTTCAGCACGGAGCACATGAACAGTTCCAGAGGTCTGCCGGGCAGCTCAGACCGGTTCACTTTACCCTGAAAGAAGAAAATAAACATGTACTAATTTTCGATAATAATTTTCATATTATGTTAGAGACAAGTGACTGCCACCATAGATAAAGATAAGGTAGAGCATGACGTTAAACTTTTTTGACTAAAGTTAAGCAACTTTGCCTGACTTGAGTCGCGGGCGGACTCCGTTCGCGTGGAAGTCGTTTTCCCGTGGGTATGAGAAGTTTTCCTGCGGTAAAAAGTGCCCTACTATGTGTTATTCTGATGTACAACCGATATTACTGTAAAGTTTCATTCAAATCCGTCCAGTTGTTTTTACGTGAAAGAGTAACAAACATCCATACATACTCACAAACTTTCACGTTTATAATATTAGTAGGATGTACTTACTAACCAGCTGCAACTAATTAAATAAAAATAAAAAGCTTTACATCTAGGTGTGTCGGTATAATATTCATGAGTCTCATCTGATTTCATACCTTGATTTTAAACATGTGTGGCCTAAACATAAAATGATGCTCTATAACCAACCTTGCCAGTAGTCTGCTGGTACAGATTGAAGAACTGCCTGAGCTCGTCCTCGCTGGCCGCGCCTGGTTTGTCTATCTTGTTCCCTAGGATCAGCACGGGGCAGTTGCTGAGCGTTTCGTCTGTCAGCAGCGAGTCTAGCTCGGTCTTCGACTCCGGCAGTCGGGCGCGGTCGCACGCGTCTACGAGGAACACTATGGCGTCCACGGCCGGGAAGTAGTCCCGCCACACCCGCCGCGCCTGCTGATGCCCGCCAAGGTCGAAGGTGGTGAAACGCATGCTGCCTATCGACAACTCCTCGGAAGCTGTAAAAAAAAGTTAAGTATAAACTTGACACTGGCACAATGTGCATATCATATTTGCACCATGGCCAAAGAAGAAAGAAAAAAAAAAACAAGTTAATTTATATCAAACTAGTGACCCAATCTTTAAGCTGCAAAATTGTTTCAAATGTATGCAACTCTTGTTTCTATTGTATGATTCAGATAAATAAAATTTATATTGAAGTTTAGTGTTCTTTACTTTTCTTGATTTTGTAAAGTAAAACTAAAACATACAGGTTGATTTTCATAAAACAAGATTTTAATGTTTTGTGATTGTTGTAAAACTTTGCACCCATGCGGTTTTCTAAGCAAAATACAAAAACATACAGTTAAACCTTTGAACTATGCTTACAAGGTCACTAAGTAACATTGATATGAAATATAATGCCATAAAATTCAATTTTATTTAATTTTGGACCACAATTTTAAGAGTTTTTTTTTATCTTACTTTTAAGTAAAGTAAGTATTACAAATTGTCATGGGAATAATTAAGTGTAAATACTGCTATTGGTTAGGCATAAGACAGCTATCATGCCATCTGTGCAAACATTTCATTTGGTTTTGAGCTAAGGTTACTGCTACCCTATGGCAAAATGAATGTGTTAGGGCTGATTTTTCAATAGTCACATAAATGCTAACTGACTGATAAGAGGTATGTTTTCATTGTCATTTCATACATATGTCAAGTAATTATGTTCGACATGCAACAAAAACATACTATTTTCTGTCAGATAGAATTTATCTGACTATTGAAAAACCGGCCCTTACTTGAGTAAATCAAGTTTCAAAGTTATATGTTTTTATCATACAAATTATTACTCTTACCAGCTATAGTATTTCTACTTAACCTAGTCTAGTATTAACCATTTCATAGACTGTTAAAATCTGTCAATAACATTATGGAGTCATTTTAAAATATTATTTTTCCTGTTTAATTTTTTTTGTCTTAAAAAGTGGTAATTAACTCTCAGACAAAATAAGTTATTAAAAAAAGAAAAACTAAATGTTTTAGTTTATCTCGTTATATTATTGGTATGTAGTATTAAAATAAAGACACTGATAACCTTGTTTTATTTATTGGGTTGTGTCAGTGTTCATTAAAGTTACAAGTGACTAGATTACAATTGTGCTTGTCTAACCATTGAGTAATTTTATTATGTAAATGTTTAAAACACTTTCACTGTTCTCAATTAAAATAGAAGATTTAAAAAAAGAAGCACTTTCTTTACATAAGCTCATTATAAATATTTAATTCATTGATTTCAGTTTTTTATTTTTATATCTAACTAGTGGCCGCCCGGGACTCTGTGTGAAAGTCAGTTTCCCGTGGGAATGAGAAGTTTTCCCGCGGTAAAAATTACACTATATGTTATTCTGATGCAAAACCTATATAACTGTAAAGTTTCATCTAAATCCGTCCAGTAGTTTTTATGTGAAAGAGTAACAAACATCCATACATCCATACATACTCACTAACTTTCACATTTATAATATTAGTAGGATGTGCTTTTACAAAAAAGAGATATATATATATTAGAGGCTAAATTGATTCAAATCTATACTAAACAACAGAACTAAACTGTCAAAGAAGAAATCCATTATTAATACTGACAATTTATACATGTCTCTGATGAACACGACATTTCGTCACACATTACTTATTATTTTTGTAAGTAAAGAATTTGCCATTGTTTGAGTGTAAACTTACTTGGATGTAATGTGGGAACGTGCTGTGCTAATCTGTCATCTTTCAACATATGTAGGAGTGTTGTTTTACCAGCATTGTCCAGACCAAGGAATAACAATTTCCCAGATTTTTTCCATAACCCTGCAAGAATTTCAAAATAATTAGTAGTTTTGACTTATGTTTGAAAAACACAACATCCTTTGAATTCCCTCAATCAAATTTCAATACTTATTACATACTTATTTCTATACAATATCTTTAATGTTTCAGAGAAATTCTAAGTAAGCAACTTACCAAGGAATCCTAGAACACCAGTGAACCAATCCAGAATAAACATTTTGTATCTGGAACACCAAGATAAGGGAAATTTACACCAGGGTCAAGAGTGTTTCCTTACAAAGAATTAGGCGTATTTGGAATGACTTGCAAATCCACTGATAATGAGCATGCATCGTATATATTGATATAAGACACATATACTGGCAAAGTTTATACAGAAAACATACAACTTCACATTAGTTGTCGAGTGAGAACAAAAGTGAACTATAGAGTTGAGTAATACGAATGACAAGACGTCATTCATACAGACGAGTCTTCAGGCTTTCATGGGCGCGATTGTGATAGAATACTTACTTATTAAATTGAACTAGTTTCACTAAAGGTTACGGATGTTTATCACAATATTTCGCACTTTCACTGTTCCTATTTAGTATTAAAACACACAACTATTTTCCTAAAGAAAAGGAACGCGATGTAACTTTAATTCTGTCTGTTGGCTGGCAATGACGTGCGTGACGTACTCTACTTCCGGGAGTATGTCAGCTCAGTCAGATAGAAAAGATGCGTTCATAAATATTTCATTATTACTAAAACTCTAATAGGCATGATGACTGTGAATAAAATACACAAAAATTATGCTACCATCTAATGAAACGTAAATAAAATATTAAAAAATAACAAGGTATTATTATAATTAAAGCGAGATTAATTAATATTTTTAAAAAATAAATCTACAAAATACTACAGTCCGCCATGATATTCTGAACGCCAATCAGAGCGAATGACGTCACTATTGAGCATGGTTCCCAACTTAGGGGTTTTCCCCCCAAATTTAGGGGGTAAATTAGTGGGATGGGATTTTTTTTTATTTTGTTTTTATTCTAAAAATTAACAATTTAGTTTTTTCTTATTGCTTTTTTAAAAATAGTCAGAAAAATAATTTATATTTACTAAAATAATCGGTTATAGATATTATACGACCGTGCAGATTCCTTCTAAATCTTGAAAAAAAGAAGTTGGTAGATCTACCTACTTTTCGAATTGAGTTTGGTCAGAAACTTCCAACTTTTAGAGTCGTACGGAAGGATTTATAAAAATTCGAGTTGGTAACACTGCTCAAGAGTGACGTCAAAATTGACGCCATGACACTTTGGAGCGTTTTGGTGGGAATTTTAAACATAAAATTTTAAATTGATTTTTTTCATATAAATCATGCTTTTTTTTCCGAAATATGATATTTTTTACAATAAGTATATATTTCTGAATATGATACAACAGTTTTTCAAAATCTGTCATCATGCCTATTGCCCTGCCGCTATTTTGGCCGTAGCGTAAACGTAAACGTAAACGTGTGCAGTGTTTTTTTACGAATAGGTACTTAATTTAATAAAAAAGGAGAAGTGTAGTGCTGCGTAATGGATTGATTAATTATAACATACCTACGGTTTTATTTTACTTAAATCGAATACCTCTAGACGAAACTATCCGAAACTGAGAGATATCCCAAAATAATTACATATCCGTAACTGTGTCTGAAACTGATATAATTTAATCCCCATAGCCGTATCCGTATCCAGGTTTAGAGTATCTTTCTTTTTACTGTACTATTTCTATGAAAAGGATTAAAACCCCCGCGTTACTTACTGCTTCATGCCACTATAATTTTAAAACTAGCAATACAGTAGGGATGTGACATTCTACTTAAAAATCGATTATTAAGTAATCGATTTATTTGGGAGAAAAATCGATGTATTACTATTTTGTCATATTAATCGATTTTTTCCAAAAATTTTTAATCAGGTGTCTCCAAAATGAACGACAAAATATTGTATTAATAACAGTTTTATTTATTATAATTCAAAATCAACAAAAAAGAGTATCTAAAAAATCAACACAAATTAAAGTTTTAGAATTAAAACAAAAATAACACCAAACTAAATTATTCTAACACTAGTGGCCGCCCGCGATTCCATTCGCGTGGAAGTCGGTTTCACTTAGGAATGCGAAGTTTTCCCGCGGTAAAAACTACCATATGTGTTATTCTGATGTGTTATCTATATTACTGTAAAAGTGACGTGAAAATAAGAAGAAGTTTTTTAGTTGAATAAAATCATTAAACTTTTTATTTTAATCCTACTATGACTGTAAATTTTTAAGTGTCTAGTTAAAACCTTTTTTAAAACTTTGGTTCGGTACGATTTATCTAACAAGAGAAACTACAAATAATAAGGTTTATTTTAATACTAGCTTAGTTTTTAGTCCGCATTTATGCAAGTCTTAGCTTAAAACCTATAAGCGCGATTTAGCAATATATGTATGCTAAACTTTATATTTTTCGAACCTTTCATTCATCCCACCAATCATTCAAATCAATTCACTCCCATTTTCCCATCACTGCCGTTGTCAGCTTTGACAGCTTTGACAGCTTGACTCCCTAACATAATATTCGTTGTTTACAGTTGCTATCGTTTAAAGTGTCGTTACGATAAGGTTAAAGTTCGAAAATATCAATAATTAGTGTAGTAAATTGCCAAAAATACTGATAGGTGATATGAAATCCCATGTGAACGTAAATTTGAAGTTTCTGAACGTCGTTTACACTATAAAACCGAACAATTCACCATTTTGTGGAGCACATACACACGTAACAGAGCGACACAGAATGACCAAGTACCGTGCGTAGTACTTTTGTGACCTATGGCCATCGCTACATCCAAGATTTTGCCTGAGGGGAAAGGCCTGCTTTGCCATCTCCTTTGGTTAAATGCTCTAAGCTGTGGACAGACTTAATGTCGGGGTGTGGCAAATGAAAGATCGATTTAAAAAATCGATTATTAATCGATTATTGCCTAAATTAAAATCGCCAATTAAAATCGATTTTTAATAAATCGATAAATTTTTCACATCCCTACAACACAGCTTTAAAAAAAAACTAATGTCTTTCTAGTTTTTGACAGCTTTCAAAGCTAAAGGTATTTTTTGGGTTTTAAAGAAAATAATGTTTTTTAGTGATTATACAGTCTTTTAAATCAAAATACTATTAGAGAAAGATTTAAAATATAATCCTTGAGTAACGAGTTAGCTGACAATACATTTTACTGGTGGATTACCTCGATAAATTAAGGTTACAAAGTGCTTTAGAACTGTGTCATTTCAGGCTAAGACATGGCCCCAAGGAAAAACAAAGTTCAAAAGGAGGAGGTCCAGGTGACTCTCGGCCCCCAGCACTTGGTGGGTGAAACAGTTTTTGGTGTCGCTCACATCTTTGCCTCGTTCAACGACACTTTTGTTCATGTCACTGACTTATCTGGCCGGGAAACTATCGCCAGAGTGACTGGAGGCATGAAGGTGAAGGCTGACAGAGACGAGGCTTCACCCTACGCCGCTATGTTGGCTGCTCAGGTATGTAACCAATTTCCAAACAACTGATAAACATACAATTTGTAGGTTATGTTTCTGTCCAAAATTGTAAATCTATAAAGATTAAAGATCTTCAAATTGTTATTATAGATTACTTTCAAATTGTTATTCTTTCCCTAATTAAAAAAATAAATTTTGTCTCGCTTTTGTTTTCAATATTCTTTTTTTACTCTTTAGGATGTTGCTGAGAAGTGCAAGACTCTTGGTATCACTGCTCTGCACATCAAGCTCCGCGCTACCGGTGGCAACAAGACTAAGACCCCTGGCCCTGGTGCCCAGTCTGCCCTCCGTGCCTTAGCCCGTTCCAGTATGAAGATTGGCCGCATTGAGGATGTTACCCCGGTGCCATCAGACTCCACACGCAGGAAGGGAGGACGACGAGGACGCAGGCTGTAAATTTTAGTTCTAAGCTGTAAACAAATAAATCTTGTTTACAACCATTCCTTGTGTTTTCATTATTTTTAACATCTTTTTGAGTCATATCAGTAGAATTAACTGATTTTCCAAATGACAATAGGTAATTGACAATGGAAGCTTTATGCCAGAAATTCTTGATATAGAGATTTGATACCTTGGTGACAACCTGTTTGTTTCCTACATACGAAAATCTTAATTTAAAATTGCAACTCATACAAAGTTTATTTTACTTCTTTAAACCTTTTTGATTAGTTTTTTATATAATAGGATGTGTACTTTATGAGCTTGTAACTAAATGGTTTTGAGTAAGATAGTATGGGCCCTGACATGAAAGCAGGGTATAACGATTAGAAAGCAAATTATAAGATTCCTGCAGTAAAACAAATACTTTGTGTAACAAAAAAAAGTTCTTTTCCTGCCTTAGTCTTTTTTTAAAATAATCTATTCAATTAACACTACTTGATTTATTAAAATCCTACTCATATTATAAACGTGAAAAGTTTGTAAGTATGTATGGATGTTTGTTATTTTTTCACGTAAAAACGACTGGATGGATTTGGATGAAACTTTACGGTAATATAGGAGAATATAGGTTCAGAATAACACATAGGGTACACGGGAAACCGACTTCCACGCGAACAGTCACAGGGGGCCACTAGTTTAACCATATTTTAAGAAAATTACAAGCAAGTTTTCTGTTTCATTGCCATCAAACACATAGATGCTGAAAATGCTGTAAATAAACTATAAAAAAACTGTTGTCCACTATGTCCTCCTAAACCATGACCATGCAACAAATTACAATACAGTTTTTTACTATCTTTTAGTTAGGTAATTCTACTCACTTTAATTTGCAAATATAGAACAAACTGAATTTTATTTCTTAAATTAGCCAAAATTTTATGTATAGTTAAAAGCCAGTCAATATTAAAGCATTGCTGGTTGCTAGTTAGTTTATAATTTAAGAAATTACCTTTTATGGAAGTACAATATACAACTTATGGTAAGGGTTAAAATAAAAACTTCTCTAGATAGACTTAAACTATATTACAAAGTAAAGTTCCTTCTGCATCTTAGTCAAACATTTAGGTTTACACATTTATTTAAACATACAATACTAACAGTAGTAAGTAATTAACTTTGTTTCTTAAACTTTTTTTTCATGACAAATTATTATTTTTGATGTATTGTTTGTTTGATATCAACCATTTCATTTAAATTTCAAAAGTCTTTACACTCAAAACTAACTACAAATTCACTGTTGTTTCATTGGAGGCCCATTCATAAGGGGCGGTCTCATTTGCCCCATTTGCCCCATTTGTCCCATTTGACCCATTTGTCCCATTTGTCCCATATGCCCCATAGGTCCCATTGGACCCATCATTCCCATCATGGGAGGCCGCATTCCCATCATTGGCGGCATGGGTCCATGCGGGCCCATCATCATTTGTGGCGGCATAGGTCCACCGGGCCCCATACCTGGTGGAGGTAACATTCCCGGGGGCCCACCAGAAGACGGCACAGGAGGTCTGGGACCTCCAGGACCCATTACAGACGGATCCCACGGTGGAGGAATTGCAGCACCTTTGGTTCCAAATGGATTTTGAGCAATCTTGCCAGCCTTGAATGCTGCTGTTGTAGCATCAATGAGATGCTGAGCTTGTTCTTCCATCCATTTCTGATAGTAGAATTTCACGTTATCTTTGTGTTTTCTACCTGTGCAATGTGTTTTTCTGACACTTGGTGAATCATGGGTAAGATAGGTGTCACAGTAATCGCAGTAATATTTAGGCATTTTGAATATTTACAAATACGCTTCGAAAGAGGAAAATGCGTGCTATTAGGGCCTAAGAAAAGAAAACCACATTAATAAAAGCCACGGTACCAAATTAATTACCAACGTAAGTAAACACACGCTCAGCTCAGGGTTGCCCACGCTAGATAGACTGATTGATCACTCAAGTCACAAGTAGTAATGATCAACTCGAATAACTCGGTTAGGCGTAACTCAAACCCACTCAAGTAGAATTCTCTCTGACTCGACTTCATAAACCAAATGGAAACGACATGGAGCGAATTTTGACGATAATTGGAGTGTGACTATGATATTCTTTCATTCATTCATAAAAAACAAGTGTCACATATAGGTATGTGGGCTTATGGTTAACTTTAAACTTTGTTAAATATTTTTTTAAGTTCTTTTACAATATTTCTATGTTTTAATTTCAAAAAGAAAAGAAAATTCTATAACTTACAAGAAGTTTATTTTAGTTATTTAAGTACATAAGATTTTTATACTTTTTGTCAATAACTAATTGTTAGTTAACTGTCGGGAAAATAGTTTTGTTTTTATTACCATTTGGCATTTTCCTTTATAGGAACAGTAAGTATTAGAATAATTAAACTAAGAAAAAAAAATTCTTTGTGATACTAAGTATCTAATTTTCTTAAAAATACTGTGATTATAAAACAGTTATGATATTAAAAAAAGACATATTATTTATTAATTTAAAATTCAAGATACATAATTATCACATTCTATTTCAAAAAATAATTGGTTTTCTTACAGTTTCTCAATAGATTAGAAATAAATGATAAAAAAAACATTTTTTTAACTATTAATGAGAAGGAATAAACTAGTAAAAATTCAAAAAAAGGATTCACTTGTCTATCCAGTTTGTTTACTCGAGTTACGTTATTCGAGTTTAAGTCGAGTTATGTGGATTTTAATTTGGGTAAAATCGAGTTTTGTTTTTTCCGAGTTGGCACATCACTACTCACAAGTAACACACAACAAACTGGCTTATTTTTGTTTGACAGATGTCAAATGTCAATAAATAAATTGGCACTACACTTGTGTCAAGGTGCATTCCGAGCACGCTCCAATCGTTCCAAGCCTTAGTGAAAAACACAGGAAAACCACTAGTTCGGTAGTTTTTCGGACGTTATCTTAGAACTACAGCTTATCTAGCCTTAGAGCATTTAACCAAATGCTCTAAGTATCTAGTAATCATTGCCAAACTAATAAAGTCGTCGGAAATAAACAATTCATTATTTAATTTTTGTCTTTTTATTTTTATTGATTTATATATTTTTTATTATATTCATTAGTTGGTAATTATATTTATTTGGATTACACCACAATTTGGATTTTAACATAATCGGAAGCTTTTTCTAATATACATTTTTTTTACTTTACTAAATATGTACAACGTTGCACTGTGGAAGCAGCAGCAATTATTTCAGTGGTACCTACACTTTTTAGGGTACCTAGGCATTTGAGGCACTGTAAAAATAAAGTCACTGGCTCCCGCAAAATGATGTAAAATAAACCGAGGTGAATAGAAATTGAAGGGGTGATAAGACACAAGCTCGAATTTTTTTTTCAATTCCTATTGAAAACTTCGAAGGGGCATTTAAAAAAACCAGTGTGCTTTTTCACGTAACAAACTACTGGACGGATTTTGATGAAACTTTATAGTAATACCTATAGGTTATACATCAGAGTAACATATAGGGTACTATTTACTGCGGGAAAACTTATCATTCCCACGGGAAACCGACTTCCACGCGAACGGAGTTGCGGGCGGTCACTAGTGATTTAATATTTTTTCTTTCCGCTTTACACTACTTTTTTTTAAATAACATAGTACTTTTCATTTTTAATTTATATTATTGTTAGTATTTTTATATTTTTTGTAGGTATACAAAAGTTTACTAGCGACGTTATTTATTTTAGAAGTGGAAACTTGTAAATGGCCTTCAGGGTTAAATTTAATAATAAATTGTTTAAGCAAGAATCTGCAAACCGGGGCTATTACCTATATCCTATATGTCTAAAGTCAGTTATTTTTAACCGACTTCCAAAAAATGAGGAGGTTCTCAATTCGGCTGGTATGTTTTTTTTATAAATTAAAACTCGGAAACATTTTTATCATTAGATCTGAATCAATCTCTCTCTCTCTCACTTCTTTATTTTTTCAATCTTGCTTGTCGTGTTCGCCGTGTTCGCCAAAAGCATGTGTTGTGTGCGGAATTGCTTCTAAATTTATGAAACCACGTGTTATTGAATTGTTTTAGCTAATCTAATTTACTCAGTAAAAGAATCCTACGTAATTAGAAATCAGAATGCCTGACATGAAGTATATCTTAGTTACTGGTGGAGTTATAAGTGGTGTGGGGAAAGGCGTCATAGCAAGTTCTTTTGGCACAATTTTAAAAAGCTGTGGAATTGATGTTACTTCTATAAAAATAGATCCGTATATCAATATTGATGCTGGTACATTTTCTCCATATGAACATGGTAAACACTGACGTTTTTCATTAATAAATGTTGGAATTTAAATGTTAGATACGTAGTTCAATAAATTTGTATCTGTCTATTTTTGTACTGTAGGAGAAGTTTACGTGCTGGATGACGGAGGTGAAGTCGACCTCGATCTTGGCAACTACGAGCGGTTTTTAGACATCACCCTGCACAGAGACAACAATATAACTACAGGGAAGATATACCAACAGGTTATAGAGCGCGAACGGCGAGGCGATTATTTAGGAAAAACTGTGCAAGGTAAATTATTAAAATAAAAAAAATGGATAAAATATTGTTTTAGGTTAAAGTTCTTTTTCATTTTTTATCAATGTGTGGTTGGTTTCCATTTGCTATTTTATATCGTAAGAAAATTGTTTGATTCTATTTTAGTTTTTACATTTTACTTGTGACACTTCAGAGAACCTCACAATCACAAAACATTTAATTAATAAACTATTATTAAAAGGTTTATTACATATTAAAGTTTAGAATACAATTAGAAACCACATGGCATCTTTTCTTGTATATTCATTAGATATAACAATTTTTTTTTTTCATAACAGTGATTCCCCATATTACTGATTCAATTCAAGAATGGGTACAGAGAGTTGCTCATATACCAGTGACTTCAGAAAACACTCCACCAAGAGTATGCATTATAGAGCTTGGTGGGACCATTGGAGATATTGAGGGCATGTCATTTGTGGAAGCTTTCAGACAGTTCCAGTTCCGAGTTAAGAGAGAAAACTTCTGCTGTGCGCATGTGTCCCTGGTACCCATGGTATGTTCTCTAAGACATTTCATATATTATATGTTACAGCCAAAGTAATAATTCTGGATATTATATATACTGTCTACCCATTATATATAATATCTACTCTATTTAGATAAAGTGATTATTGACACAAAATTAATCACATTAACTGGCTATTTTATATAATATCTTCGAAGACTTGGATAATGTAATAAAACAAGTAGATATTTGTTTGTGTTACGGCTAAAACCCGACTGCACCTAGTTTTAGCTGGTTAGAAACATTAAGAGGTTAGGTTAGTTAGGTTACTTCTTTGATACCACCCAGAAAAAGTCGACTCATGATTGAAGCCAGTTTTTATATATAATATGTTACGGCTATTACTTTGGCTAACTTTGACATGCTATAATGAATAATGTCCAGATAAAGTGATTAATTTATTACATTGTCTAGTCAATTTGGCTATTATAAATAATTAATTACCAGTCATTATTGGACAAAACCTCTCAATAAATAATACATTCTTCTATAAAAAACAACAATACAGATGGACATGGATTTCTCCTGATGGTCGTACAAAAAATGAAATAGATTTTATGCTCAGTTCACATAAAGATTTTGTAAAAAATATTAACACAATTAATAACATACAATATTGCTCCGATCACAGACCTCTTCGTGCAACCTTGTCGTTCAACTCAAAAATTACAAGATTAAAAACATTTAAAAATTATTCACCGCTCGTAGACAGAAATATATTATTTGTGAATCAAGATATTGTCAACTTAGAAATCAATAACTATTTTCAATTACTGCCTTCAGAGACAACAGATGACCCAAATATCTTATATGAATCTATCTCAAAAAGCATTTCTAAAGCGTGCAATAAATTAAAACCCATGGAAAACAGAGTTGCCAAACTATCACCTACCACCAGAACACTTATATAAACTAGAGAAACATTGAAATCACAGAAATCCATCACAGACCCTAATTACAAGAAATTAGATAAACAGGTTAAACGCAACATCCGTAAAGATATACGACAGTACAATGAATCAGCAATGAAATCAGCTTTAGAAAGAAACTCTTCACTTAGAACAGTTAAAGAGGGCATCCATCACACCAAAAAATGGATAACCCATCTGAAAGATGACAACGGTATTCGAAGAGGCAGTCGTGATGCTATAATGAAAATTTGTAGCAAATACTATAAATTACTCTACAATGATCCCAACCCACAAACTTTTGTAATACCCGATACCAATGCAGACCACATTCCTCCAATAACAGAAGAAGAAGTTTTATGTGCGATAGAACAATTAAAATACAGTAAGAGTCCTGGCACAGACGGAATAACAGCCGAAGCTCTCAAAGCTGGGAAAGAAGCACTAGTACCGGGTTGGGTTTTGAAATCGGTCGCCTGATTTAAGGGTTGTGGGGGGTTTGGGGGGGTGGGGAGGAGGGGTCTGAACCCCCTACAAGTAATTTTGGCTGCCGGAGTCGCGTCTAAATATTTTTAAAAAAAATTCAAAATTTCCTAAATACTAGCACAATTGCGTGAATCGGAACGCATTTAGCATCTTGGATGAATGATATTGTGGTTTTTCTACAATCTTAATTTTAAATACAATCGAGGTAATCAGATTGTATTTATTAAGTGTGTTTACATAATTCTTAGGTAATTAATAGCAATGTCTTACTCCGAGTTGACACAATCCGACATCAATGGGTTAGGTTAGTTAGGTTACTGTTTTTAAACTGCCAGAAAAAGGAGTCCCGCGAAGCGGGACTCCGTTGACTCATGATTGAAGCGAGTTTTTATACATATAAATTGGCTACTAAAGGTCGCCATATTGAGGGGTTTAAAAAAAAAATTTTTTTTTTGGCGCCCCCTTTTTTTTTCCGGCAGCTGAAAATGGTCAGGGGGGGTTCAGACCCCTCCCCCCCACCCCCCCCACCACCCCAAAACCCCTCAATCAGGCGACCGATTTCAAAACTTTAACCCTAGTACCAATTATTACTAATTTATTCAATTTAATTTTAACAAAATCTATATTTCCAAAAAGTTTTTGTCATTCCAAAATCATTCTTCTTCATAAAAAAGGCAGTAAAAATGATATTAATAGTTATAGACCCATTAGTTTAGTATCCCACCTATATAAAACATTTATAAAAATAATAGAAAAACGCATTAGTAAGCAGCTTGACGACCATCAACCTCCCGAACAGGCTGGTTTTCGCCCCGGAATGTCCACTACAGATCATTTGCACACCATAAACCAAATTATAGAACAATTCCAAGAACATAAGATCCCTCTATATATTGCATTTGTTGATTACTCCAAAGCCTTTGATAGCCTTAAACATAATTCCATTTTTGATAGCCACACAAACAAGAAATAGAACAAACATATATACAGATTACCCGCAATATTTATGAAACAAGCACAGCAGCTATCCAACTTCACACAACTGGGCCAACATTTAACATCAAAAAAGGGGTCAAACAAGGAGACCCGCTCTCCCCTAAACTCTTCACTTGCACCTTAGAAGAAGTTTTCCGTAAGCTGGCGGCCAAATGGGACAGCAAAGGTGTGATGATTGGAAAGCGAAGACTGACCAACTTACGTTTCGCTGATGATATTGTATTGTTCTCCTCGTCACCTACAGAACTTAGCTCAATGCTAACTGAACTAAAGTTCGCAAGCCTAGAGGTTGGTCTTGCGATGAACATGTCAAAGACCAAAATAATGACGAACAGCGCCAAACGACCGATTAAAGTCGATGGCGAAGAAGTAACACATGTCCAAGAATACGTCTACTTGGGCCAAGTAGTTTCCTTCCAGCCCCCCAAGTCAAGTGGCAGTAGAAAATTGCGATAGCGAGTGAATAGAATAAGAAATGCATAGATTTAAATCGTTAGATAGGCTCTTACCGCAGTGACACCGCGCCGTGTTGTTCCACAGTCGAAGTGAGTGAGCTCACTAACCTTTTTTTTTTTTTTTTTGTTTGCGCGGTGAAATGCGTTTACGCACCGTACCCCCTACCTGGGTGGCGGGGGGCGTGTGTGGGACTCCCACCTGGGCAACTGACACGTCGCCCAGGGGACTACCCACTAAAACACCGCGGCGCTCCGTCTTCGCCTTGGTGGTGAAGCCGTGGGGCCCGGACCGTCGGCCCTACGCCACGACTTCACCGGCGATGGGCCCGTCTACTGCACGACGGGCCCATTTTGACCCCCCCGCGGTGAAGGGGGGCCTGTGGGAACAACCGGGAGCGCCCGATTGTTCCCACCCGTCGACGGTGGTGGACCGTGCAATGCGGGCAGGTGGATTCCCACGTCCCCCGCCCACTGGCCACCACCAGGCTGGACTTGGGCGCGATCGCGCCTCGTCCGGCCCCTTCGACGTCTGCGGTGCGGGGGCGCGAGAGGATCGTTCTCACGCACCCGCTCCGCAGCCTCCTTCTGCGACATGACGTCCTCGCAGAAAGAGGCCACCGCGACCCAGACCGCCTCGGAGCCCAGCATGGCGTACACCAAGCCGGGCAGCGAGAGGTCCGGGCCAGCGGACGCCTGGAGGCGACGACGTGGCACATCCCAGGCCGGACATTCGGCCAGGGTGTGCCACGCTGTGTCGTCCGGCGCGCCACAGTGGTGGCACGCCGTGGATTCCTCCCTTTGAATCCGGCACAGGAAATGTCCAAAGCTGCCATGCCCGGACAAGACCTGCGCCAGACGGTAGGTGAGGAACCCATGCCTCCTGTCGATCCATCCCTCTATGACTGGACCGACGGCGTCCAGGGTCCACCGCCCGTCGTCCGCGTTGGCCATCTCCGCCGTCCACCGGCGGAGCATGACCTCGCGGGCCCTTCGCCAGACGGCGACCCTCTCTTCAGGTGCTGCGGGCTCCCCCTGAGCCCGCTTGTCCGCCGTCCAATGGTAGACGGCGGCCAGCACCTCGGCCTCAAAGTACCATGGCGGAGTGCCCGCCATGGCACATGCCGCCCCGTGACCAACCGTGCCGTAAGCCCGCGCCATTCGCTGTGCGATGGCGCGTTGGGGCTTACGGAGCAGGGCACGGTAGGTTTCCGGCAAGTCGTGCGCCCACACGGGCGCACCGTATAGCGCCATGCTGCGTAGCACGCCGGCATAGAGGCGCCGGCATGCCGCAGCAGGCCCCCCGATGTTCGGGAGGAGCCAACTAAGGCTCCTCGCCGACTTGAGGAGGCGTTCGCGGAGCAGGCGGAAGTGCTCCGCGAACTTCCACCGGCATGAAATGGTGAGGCCCAGATATTTTATCTGGGCCTGCACCTCCACCCTCCTCCCGGCCACCACGACGTGTGCGTCCGGCGGCGGCTCCCCCCGAGGCCCATGGAAGTATATGGCCTCGGTTTTGGGGAGCGCCACTTCCAGCCCCAGCCGCCCGATACGTCGGGCGACCAGGGTTCCCCCCACCGACGCCCGGTCGGCCGCCTCCCCGAAGTTGCGCCCCCGCGCCGTGACGAGGGTGTCGTCCGCATAGCAGACGACACCAACGCCATCGGGGAGGGCGCCCCGGAGGAGCCAGTCGTATCCTATGTTCCACAGGAGTGGTCCTAGGACCGACCCCTGCGGAACGCCCGACTCCACCGGCCGCCGCCTCATGCGGCCGTCTCTGCCGACGAACAGGACCTCCCGGCCTTGGAGGTAGTCCGTCAGCAGGGCCCTCAGGTATGGAGGCACTCCGTGATACCGGAGCGCCTCCAATATTGTGGCGTGGGGGATGGAGTTGAAGGCGTTCTTTATGTCGAATGACACCGCCATCACCCCTCCCCCCGCCCTCGCCCCCTCCTGGGTGATGCGCTTCACCTCCAGAAGCGCATCCACCGTAGACCGGCCCGTCCGAAACCCGTACTGGGCCTCGGACAAGTCGGGGCCGGTCCCCCCCAGGTGCTCCTTGAGGCGTGCCGCGATCACGCTCTCAAGGAGCTTGGCCGCATCGTCCAAGAGGACGATCGGCCGGTAGCCGGAGGGCGAGTCCTCCGGCCGACCCACCTTCCGGAGGAGGCACAGAACCCCCTCCTTCCACACCTTCGGGAACCTCCCCGACGCAAAGCAGCGGTCGAAGAGGTCCCGAAAACGTCGCTCCATATGGGCGGTGGCTATCGCCACCACCCGTGCCGGCACGCCGTCTGGCCCCGGCGCCGTCTTTTTGCCCCGGAGGCGGGCCGCCGCCGAGGCAAACTCCGTCTCCGACACCGGGGGAATCCCGGCGTCGGCCGGAGGGCCCATTCGCGGGAGTGGGGCCATCCGGGGAGGGTCGAAGTCCGGCGAGCGGTCCGGGAAGAGACCCCGGACCACCTCCTCCAGCAAGGCCGGCTGGAGGGCCTCGACTACGGGGGGGCCGATCGGACGCAGCTGATTGCGCGCCGCCCGATACGGCCTCCCCCAGGGGTCGGCATCCAACCCCGCCAGCATCTCCAGCCGCGCCGCCTTTTTGGCCTCCCTGATGGCCGTCTTGAGGACGCGCCGGGCCTCCACGTAGGAGGCATAGAGGCGGTCCTCGTTGGCGGCATCGCGGTTGGCGCGGCGGCGGGCCCGCTGGAAGGCCCTCCTCGCGGCGCCGCAGTCGTCCCGGAGGCCGGCGAGTTCCGCCGACCACCAGTAGACCGCGCGCTTGGGCGGCGGCCGTCGTGACCGAGGCATGCTGGAGTCGCACACCTCGGTCATTGCCTCCCTCAGTTGGAGGGCGGCCTCGTCGACGTCCGGACTGGTTGACGGAGCAAACCAGTCCTGGACGAAAGCCGCCTCCGTGGCCGCGACGCGGTCCAGCCGCGACAGGGCCCACCGCGGGAAGGACCTTCTTCCTTCCCGCTCCCCCCCCACCACCGGTGGACACTGAGTGGAGAACTCTATCCGGATATATCTGTGATCGGATAGGTTCTCCCTCAGGTCCACCTCCCACCGGCGCACGAGCGCGGCCAGGGCTGCAGTGGCGAACGAGACGTCCGGCACCGAGCTCCCGTTGTGGCGCACGCACGTGCGCACCGCCCCCCTGTTGAGGAGCACCAACCCCGTCGAAGCCGCCCAGGCCGCTAGACAGCGGCCCAGGGGGCTGTCGACGTGGTCCCCCCAGATCACGGACCTGGCGTTCAGGTCGCCCAGGACCGCGACCCTGCTCCTCCCCAGTCGTGCAAGCGCCGCCGTGAGAGTCTGGAGATAATTCTCCAGCTCCACGACCGGACGCTTTGGGGGGAAGTAGACGCCCACCAGGGCGGCATCCCCCCACGCGGCGGCCACGTATCCATGGCCCCTCTCTATGAGCGAGAGGGGCGGGGAAGTCCGTGGAAGGCCGCGGCACGATGGCCACCGTGCCATCAGTGTCCCGCAGCCAGGAGGCTGCGAACGAGAATGGCTCGGCGACCACGGCAAGGTCCCCCGACCACTCGGCTAGCACTTGGACCATTAGGTCCTGTGCCGCCTGACAGTGGTTGAGGTTAACCTGCATTATGGTTCGATGTCCGAGACTGGGCATTACTCGGACATCGTTCCATCAACGGTGACCGGGGGAACCTGGGCACCTGAAAGGGCGGGCCGTGCGGTGGCCTGCTCCTTTCCCCTCTTGACGGGAGGGCTACATTTAGCCCCCCCCATTACGTGGCCTGTCGGCCTCCCACTGGCTGCACATACAGCGCAGTAGGGGGTCCCTGTGCAGGTGGCCTGCCGATGGCCGGCCTGGCCACACCGGAAGCACAGGGCCGACCTGTCCACCGGCGAAGGACAAAACGGCCGGGCGTGTCCGAGCGCGAGGCACCGGTAACAGCGCATTGGCTGCTCCTCCAGCGCCCGGACCACCGCCGAACTAAAGCCGATCAGAAGCCGTCCCTTTTTGAGGACGGCCTCAGCGGCGACGGCGGGGCACTGAAGCCGGATGCGGCCCATGCCCCCGCTGCCCTGCCGGATTTCCCCGGCCTTCACGACCTCCGGGTCGCACCCTCCGGCCGCCGCCACGGCAGCGGCTACCTCGCCCTTAGTGACGGAGTCGTCCAGCTCCGACACTATGAGGGACGAGGTCTTGACAGGCCGCGCCACCTTGGCCACGTCTGCGATCGCCTCCGCCATTTTGACGGCGAAGGCATCGGCCTGCAGCTCGCGGTTTGCCCCCGGGAACTCGAAGATTCGAGCTCCCGTTTGGGTCCTCCGGCATGTCACCCTCTCTATTCCCATCTCCGAGGGGCGGACCGTCTGTCGGGCTCTGATGAGCACCGACTCGTAGGTCTCGCCCTTCGAGACGGCCTCCGGTGAGAGGGTGACCACCACCGCTGCCGTTTTGGAGGCGGCACTCTTCTTCTTCTTCCGGCTCTTTTTGGGAGCCGGAGTAGAGGTCGCCTTTTTGGCAGGCCCCCTCTGCGTCGCGGGGGAAGAAGGCTGAGGCGCCTTCTTCTTCTTCCGGGCCACTGCGACCCACCCGTCGTTGGCCTCTGTGGCCGAGGGCAGCATTGTGTCCTCCTGGGAGGACACTACCGCCGCCGACTGGGTGCCGGACGGGCCCGCGACCGGGACCGCCGGGACAGGGGCCGGTGCGGCCGGAGCCGCCGCCTTCTTGGCCGCCCTCTTCTTTTTGGGCGCCGACGCCGTGATGGAAACCGGCGCCGGGCCCGCCGCCGGGGCCACCACCCCCGAGCGACCCTTGCTCGCCGCCAATGGCGGCCGGACCACTTTTGCCGGCAAGAGGCGGTCCTCGACTCCGGCCAGGCAGGAGCGCACGAAAGCACGCTCCTCCTGCATGACCCCTCTAATCGCCTCCAGCATCTCCGGGGACAAGGGACCTCCGGCGCTGGCAGCAGGAGCCACCGACCCCTTACGGCGGAGTCCTTCCAGCTCCATTCGGAGCGCTGCGATCTCGCGGCTCTGGCCCTCTACCATCGCCTCGAGTCGCTTGGTCTCATCTGAGGCCACCCGACTCATCGCCTCCGCGACGATCTCGCCGAGCGACGCCGCCGAGGCCCTGAGAGCCGCCTGAGCCGGCTTTGTGAGCTTGGAGGAGTTGGCGGTCACCAAAATGGCTTCCACCTCCTCCTCCGCCTGCTTCTTCAGGATGCTCGCCAGCCTTCCCATATCTTTCTTGGCGGCGGGAGTATTCCTCGCCGCCAAGTACCTCGCGCGCGATGCCTCGCTCGGCGCGGCCTCCTCGCTTTCCGACGGGGGCTCCACCCTCGGAGTACCCCGCGGAGTGCGGCCTCTGCCACGGACACTGCGACCCCGCTTGGCCTTCACGACCTTCGCGGAGGAGGTCCCAGAGGACCCTTCGGATGCGCGCGTGCGCGACCGCAGTCGCTTGCGCGTCCACTTATCCGACGCATCGCTCGCCACCGATGCGTCAGACAAACACCCATCCGACATGTCACTCGGCCTGACGAACAGGTCCGAGGACGTCTGGGCTACTGGTGGCGTCTTCGCCAACCTCGCTCGAGCCTGCACCTCTACAGGCTGGCCCTGAGAAGGGCCTTTTGGGGGACTCCCGGGGGTTGCGGGATCCGCTCTCATTGAAAGATCCATTTCTACACAGAAAGAATCTAAGTCACTGCCGCACAGTTTTGTCTTCGAGATTTTGTCTCTACCGCTACTGGCCACTGCGTTACCGCGCACCAAGTAGGGAGAGTCCAGGGCAGACGACGGGGACGTACTCGACAAAAGACACTGTGGGGCCTACCCCTGAGCTCACTAACCTGGGAGTGCACGAAAAAGAAAGTAGTGTTTGCAACTTATGTAGGAGAAAAAGAGATGACACTATTTTCTCAGTTCACTTGTTGTGTATAGATTGCAAAAAAAAACCAATGCTACAGTTTTTGGTGTCGGGGCCTATCTAACGATTTATATCTATGCATACAAAGTATCATACAAAGGTACCTATTTACAACTATAAATTATGAAATTAAAATAAAACCATATTTTTGTTACGGTTTAACTTTTAAATAAATTTTTTTTTACATTCATACATACATTAACTGAATCCATTTAAAATAAATTTTCACTAAAACATGTAAAACCGCAATCAGCTGATCGCAGAAGCCGCCATTTTGTCGCCGGAGTTATCTACAAGGTTTTGATGTACGCTTCATTTTCTATTCTATCAAGGCGAAACGCTTGTCAAAATTTGCCACATGGCATGGAAAAGTCAAAAAGTCATAGCTACGATCTTTCAGTTTCTAAGGAACATTTGTATGACAACTTGTTTAGGCGTGAATACGAATCGACAATTAGCGAATGCCACTTGACTTGACCCCCTGGGCAGACAAGATATCGAAGTCGAAAGACGAATCGAAAATGCCTGGAGAAGCTTTTGGTCCCTACGAGTTTTCTTAAAAGGGGACTTACCTCTAAAACACAAAAAGAAATTGATGGACATGTGCATTCTCCCCATTCTAACATATGGTGCCCAAACATGGTCTTTGACTGCAAACCAAAAAACCAAACTCAAGGTTTGCCAGAGAGCAATGGAACGCAGTATACTTGGAGTAAAGCTGATTGATCGTGTCAGAAACTCCACACTGCGCTCCAAAACCAACATCATCGATGTTGCCCAAAAGGCTGCTAAGCTTAAATGGCAATGGGCAGGTCATGTGAACCGAATGACAGAAGGTTTTTGGGCCAAAACTACCACCACCTGGCACCCCGACACAAAACGACGACGTGGACGCCCACGACGTCGGTGGCGGGACGATCTTGATGCCTTCGATCCAGATTGGCCAACTTTGACCTATACCAGGAGCACGTGGAAAGCACGGGGAGAGGCCTTTTCCCAATTTTGGGACAATAATGGCTAGTAAAAAAAAAAAAATGTATAATATCCATTTAATCACTATTACTGTAACATATACAACATGTTCTTATTGATTTCCAATAACTTTAGGTCAAAAGATTTAAAAAAAACTTAACAATATAGGTACAAAAATGCATAGTTTTGGAGATATCAAATTCAATCAATCCCATAATTTTTACCATTGCAACAATTCCTTACCTGGTTAACGTAGGTAAGTATGGAGTTATCTAGTTGTTTAGAATGAATGAATTAGGAATGGAATCTATGAAATTGTTATGTCTATGAAATCTAAACGACCATAAAAGAGCAGGAACGCTAAAACAAAGCAATGAAACCAAATAAAAAAAATGAATTAGTTGGATTTATAAATTGAATTTAGTACCAAGGTTTGCCATAAACAATAAACCAAAACGACTTTCATTTAAGGTTTCATTCATATTTGAGGATATCTGTATATGCGACGTTGTCTTATTCACATAAAGGTGTGTTGCATTGGTGGTCATGAATTTATTGAATTATTTTGTTTGAAAAATGAAAACTATTTTTTTATATTTAAAGAATATTGCATATGCGATATGATTGCATTTAATGGACTTATTAATGCCCTGAAGTTAGGTATTGGACATCAACAAAAACATGTTGTATATAAATATTATTAAAACACACCTTGTCATTTTTATTGTACTTGAGGTTTCATGAAATCATAAAACCATAGACTCATATACCTACTAATAAAATCTCATTAAATATGTTTCTAATTACCTATTTTAAATATGTTTTTCAGCCTAAGTCTACAGGTGAAGCTAAAACAAAGCCAACACAATCTTCGGTACGTGAGTTGCGAGGTCTTGGCCTTTCACCAGACCTAATACTTTGTCGTTCTGAGAAACCAATTGACCACACGGTCAAGGAAAAGATATCTAACTTTTGTCATGTTGCACCAGATCAGGTATAATTAACACATTTATTTTAACTACCTAGGTACGTAATTGATATGTATTTTCTTAATAAACTTGTTTTTTTAGGTCATCTGTGTACATGATCTTAATTCTGTATATCATGTGCCGCTTTTAATGGAGGCGCAAGGAGTTGTCCAGTACCTTAATGAAAGACTTCAATTAAATATATCAATGCCGAGACCTGGAAAGTATGAAATAGTTCTTTTTTTACTTCTTTTTTAATATGCACGAAGTACAACTCAGTATTAATTTGACATACTACCTACATGAAAAAGATGTCAAAATCTAGGAAAAAAAAGTTTTGCGCTCTTAAACACATTTAAAAAAAAAAAACTTAATGTGCCCTCGGTATCGATTGACGTCTAAATAAAATAATCTTCTTTTTTAGATTTATGCAAAAATGGCGTAATTTAGCCAAACGCGTGGATAATCTGCGTAAGGTAGTTAACATAGCTCTTGTAGGAAAATACACTAAACTTGAAGACAGCTATGCAAGTGTAACGAAGGCTTTACAACACGCTTGTATTGCCGCTGATTGTAAATTAAATCTGACATATATAGAAGCAGTAAATTTAGAGAAGCAGATGAAGATTGATGATCCAGTTAACTATCACAAAGCATGGCAAGACTTGTGTAAGAGCGAGTAAGTGTTTAATCCTAGTTTCTTATTATAAAAATATTTCTAGTGTGAGAGGTTTGCATGGATGCGAATTCAACTCCATTAGAACTAGAATTGCGTACAAACCTATACTGAACAGTATTGAAAAACTATCAACATGTTCAAGTCTTTAATAATTAGGCACAAAATATCTTTGCATTTTACAAAACACTATTGCTTTAACTTAATTATGATGTTACAGTGGTGTCATAGTCCCTGGTGGATTTGGTCAAAGAGGGATGGAGGGCAAGATTGAAGCTTGCCAATGGTGTAGAGAAACACAAAAACCAATGCTTGGCATCTGTCTGGGATTACAAGCGGCTGTGATTGAGTTCGCTAGAAACGTCTTGGGATTAAAAGGAGCGAATAGCACAGAAATAAATCCCCAGTGTGAAGACAAGCTTGTGATTGACATGCCTGAACATCATCCAGGGAACATGGGTGGTACTATGCGGCTAGGGAAAAGGAAGACAATACTGACACCTAGTGTGATAAGTATGTTGTTTATATCAATTGTCGCTATAGTAGTAACTCAAGTTGTTTATGTTGAAAGACCCAGTATCATCACATAAAATATTGCTATTAATTATTATTTTGTAATATAAGACAGATGGGTAGTTACTAATAAAGGTCAACCAAATTTTTGCGTGAATTGCATAATGTCACGACGTAAGTTAGTTTAAAATAGTTGTCGTGAGTTTTTCCAAGTACTATAATTTGGACTAAGTTTACCACTTTTTCCAACATGATGAATAAGGAAGGGGTGGGTATATATATGGCAGTATCTCGTCATCGTTTTACTCACGCGTTTTTATTCTTGCAGCTCAGTTGTATAAAAAGGATGAAATTGAGGAAAGGCATCGTCACCGTTACGAAGTCAATCCTGAGTATATAAGCCGGTTGGAAGGCGCCGGGCTCAAATTTGTTGGTAAAGATGATACGGGCACTAGAATGGAAGTTGCTGTAGCAGATGGCCATCCTTATTATGTTTCTGTACAATTTCATCCGGAGTACTTATCTCGTCCGCTATCGCCTAGCCCGCCGTTTATGGGGTAAGTCAAACTTTAATAAATATTGTCAGTAACTTCATCATCGCCATAGCAAGTCAAGTTTCAAGCCTTTTTTAAACCTTTCGTTAAGTGATTCCAGTATGGTCAGCATAAAAAGGTTTTCTTTATTTTGCTGAATTGAATGGTTGATATTTTCTTTAATAGCCCTTTTATTCTTTCTATTTTTTTTAGGCTTATACTTGCCTCATGTGGTAAACTCAAAAGTTACCTATCAAAAGGATGCCGATTTAGCCCACGTAATCAATCTGACGTCAGTTCAGGTAATTAAAAAATTAACTGTATTTTTATTACTTTAATTAAAACTATTTTATTATTATTTTATAATTCCAGACGAAGAAGATATATCTGTTTCATCTCTAAGTTTGAATGAAGAAAAAACGGTTATTGAGAATGGTAAAAAGAAGGTAAATGGAACAGCAGAATAAAATTATTTAGAATTTAAGTAGAACTTTACATTATATCTTAATTTAAGTAAAATGTGTTAGGATTTTTCATTTTGGACTTGTTATTTTAATGTATTAAAATTACCATGCAGGCAATACTTTTTAACATTTGTTTTATGTTTTAGTTCATCCATCAGATGATATAAGGTGGTAATGCTATATGAAATATTAGCAAATAAGTATAGATATTTTAAACTGAAAATCAAAGTTAAATAACCTGATTAACTTACATTTCAAATAAAATAAAAAATATACATTATTTTTGTGGTCAAAATGACCTGTACTTAACGTATCTCCTATATTCTTATATTACTCATACAATTACTCAAGTGAAACTAATAAATAATTAAAATTTATAAGATAAACTGCTATTGCTCTTTGCCAGCCGCTACCCGCTGCTGCATGAGGGAGACAACTGCATGGCAGTCTGATCCTAAAATTTAAAAAAAACCTAAATCGTGTCCATTGAGCTATGATTATATGTTTGCCTCATCTTCCGTAAAAAACTTTCTAGGTTTTTCTTACTTTAAGTATACGTCTTGTTTGGAGTGCTTACAAAATATTGAATAATTATTTCTATAATACATTTTACAAAAAAAGCTTTATTATTAATGACGGTGTTTTGGAAAAAATACGTGCAAAGTTGCTATTGGGTTTAATAAACAATTACTGCTAATAATCTATAGTCTATTCGCGTTAAGAAAATAGTGAGTGATCGTTGTCAGCTGGCCTGGCCACGCCCCCAAGCCAATTAAAATGCTAGAAATTAAAAAGTCGAGTTCACAGTGACCAGTTGAAGTCTGACCTTCGAAGAAAACGGTTGTGGATTTTGCGTGTCTTGTCCAACGATAAATTTTGAAAAAATGAATACTTCACCAATTCCAAAGAATAAAAGTGGATCAATAATCCATAGTGGAGAGAGACACATAATTAACAATGTTTATAAGTACTTTAAATTGTGTGATTTAAATGCAACTGTGGAGAGCATAGTCATAGAAACAGCAAGTGCATGCGGCATGCCCGAAAATACTGTTTATAAAATTATTATTTTTCTTTCGTACTTTTACTCCACTGTGAATACACCCTTATCCTGTAGTTGTCACTATTTTCTTAACGCGAATAGACTATACATCTTGATTTTTGAATTAAATGATAATTTAGTTGACAAAATGTCTTTAAAAATAATTGTATTTGATATTTTGGGTATTTTAGTGAAGAGTTCTAGTTTTAATAAAATGACTTTTATTATTGTTAGTTATTTACCACGGCGAGCTATGTAAACATATTTATTCACCACCTGCATCGTGTCATAGTTACTCATTTGTGCCATTAATTACATTAATTATACTTTATAAATAAGCGTGTCCACTTATCTCTTAATAATTTCACAAGTACATTAACCATTCTGTTGTAAACTTTGGATTTATGCTTTTAGGATAGTTTAGTAAGAATGAATATTTCAAACGAATCTCCCATTCATGAAGTATAAATCAACTGGATTTTTTCTATTTTATGACATGAACGTTTGACGCTTTTACATCGCGATTTCTATTGGTGCTCAAGAATAATTAAAATTAGAGATTTTAATTATTCTGCTTTTTGAATTTTATTAAATTAACTTTAGTAAGTATTCTGAAATGTGTGGACATCCTTTTGGTTTTTTTTATTATTATAATTTTACTTCGCCGTCTTTTTGTACGAACTAGGCCCGTTCTGTTAGCGTAGGTAAGGAAAACATCGTTAGTTTTAAAAGAAGGGCGCAAAAAACATTAAAGGAAACGATTGTTACAGTCCTTTGTAAAAATTAATAAGCCGGGTGCTATTTGTTTTCGTGCCAGAATTTTGTTAATCTATCGTAATCGTTATTTATGTAATTTTTAAGCGTACATTCTTTCCAGTTTTACAGATGTAGCCGTGCTTCTCTAATCCAATCTATGTATATTCTCAAAAAAGTGTAAATGGTGTGTGTGTTATGAAATAACAGTTATTACGTGTATCTGTTGTAAGGTATCCATTAATTCAGTCATGAAATAGACCATGAGATTTGATATGGTTATTACCGTTGTTAAGTTAATAGATCATTTTTTGGCACAACTTTTCGTTACTGAATATTATATGGCAGATTTTTTTGGTCTATCTATTGAATTTATTGAATTTTTTAACAATATTGACAATGTTGTTAAATATTTTTCAACACACTTGCTCAGAAAGTGAGCCTTATCACATCGTTTTTAGGGCCGTAAACCGACCTATTAAACACTCGTGTGTAATAATATAAGACAGCCCCTATTGATTAATTATTATATTAATTGTTTATATTACTAGAAAATACACAATATACAATATCTAATTTGCCCCAGTACTTATATATGAGTATAATTAAAACGGTGTTAGGATACAGTAATAAATATTTGTTGGCTATATACAAGAAATTACTATTTATACTATATAAGCCACGACTGCGAGAAAATGCTATGTATTCATATTATAAATGGCGTTTTCTTAATAAGTAAGGAAATGAAGTTGCAATGTCTCATGGTCGTGGTAACTTTTTTATGACTGTTGTTACACGTAGTTAACTTCCTTTAATAAATATTATATTTTCGGATATAAGATACCTACTACCTGTAAGTTTAAAACATGAAAGAATAACCCAATGGAGAGCACATGAAATCGCATTTGTTCGGAAACCGAGTTGTCGCATTTGGTTTGGGAAAACGTATGTTTCGTGGGTAGTGATCGGTGGACGTCAAATAATTATCATTTAAATAGGGATGTATAACATGTTTAAAGTGTCGATAAATTTTACGATATAAAAATAAAATAATAAATGATAAACGAAACATTTATTTTTAAATATAAACAGTTAGTGCTATCGAGAAAAAAGGGAAGGGTGATGCAAAAGAGATGACAGGAAAACAACAACATTGGTTTATGGTTATAAAAAACTAGCTTTCCACCCTGCGGTTTCACCCGCAACTAAATAGTTTTTCCCGTCGCTATATCTTACGGAATCCTATTTTTTTCAAAAATAAAATGTTAGCCTATGTTAAAATAGCCTATGTTACCCGTGGATAATGTAGCTTTCGAATGGTGAAAGATTTTTTTAAATCGGTGCAGAAGTTTCGGAGCCTATTCATTTTAAACAAACAAACAAAAAATCTAACCTTTCCTCTTTATAATATTAGTATAGATGCTAAAATAATGCAGAAAACTACTTACCTGTGAAATAATATCCTGTTTACCCTATTACCTACGCAATGTTCTAGTGTGCTTCCCACACAATTTGACTGCACAATCAGGCAATATTTTCATTGTATTTATTTTTAAAGTGAGGGCGAATGTCATGTGTACATAAGCCAAAATGAATTCCGACAAGATTTCGTCGATCACGCCGAGTATGGTGTACTTGGTTCAGACAGGTTAGCCCTGCATGTGCCCTCCATTGGTTTATTCCTTCATGGTTTAAAAATAATAAACTTTAAATACTACTTAAAACTGTTAAGCATTCCAATTTCATTGCCTATAAATGAATATAATGTTTGCTGAAATATGTATTTGTTTTTTCTTTTATGTAACAACCTATTTCAGTAAGGTCAGTTGGGGCAAGTGCCGCAACGAGGCAAGTGCGGCTAACATCAATATCTCCGAAAGTAATGCCGTTTTAAAAGACACGCCAAAACTTGTCTTTCTAAAACACATTTAAGTGTTGGTATAAAATTATAGATAACGCTACTGGCCCTGGAACGAAGTCGGTAGCTATTTAATTTAGACCATCGTTTTTTTATGACTCGAAGTTGGCAAGTGCTGCTCTAATGTGTTATCACCTCTAAACATTATTCTTCTAATACCTGTATCAAATTTGTTTCTATCACACAGATAATTCATTTTAGGGATGCTTTCATTTTGTAACCGACAAACAACGAAGTGCGTCTACCAGTCGTGGGAAAGTGCGCTACTATAACGCACTTACCCCGAACCAAAAATTGTCATTTTTTACGACTTCAAAAAAGTTTCGTTATGAATACGCTTGTATTGTTTTATTTTATGTGTTTTATTGTGCACTAGTCACATAATCCACTTTTTATTAACGATTAAACAAGTTTTTGTCTTTGTGTCACTTACCCCAGTTCTAAGGAAAAGAGCGTATAGGCAACTTGTTTTATTCTAACACGTAAAATGTTAGCTAAACTTTATATATATTGCTAGATAAAATAATTATTTTCATCTGTAGAAACAAAGCTATCCATTGGTACCTCCTGAACGTGAATTATCCTACTAATATTATAAACGTGAAAGTTTGTAAGTACGTATTGATGAATGTTACTCTTTCACGTAAAAACTACTGAACGGATTTGGATGAAAATTTACAGTAAGTAATATAGGTTATACATCAGAATAACACAGGGTACTTTTTACCGCGGGAAAACTTCTCATTCCCACGGGAAATTTGTTTTGTTATATAGTGTCTGTTTGTCCGCTATCTCCTTCTAAATCACAAAACGGATTTTAATGTGGTTTTCACCATCTTTAAGGTATTTTTTTCAATTAAATTTGTAAATAAATAATATCCTAATAAAATTTTCATAAGTTTGCCAAAAAATAATGTTTCGACAACAAGTCGGCCAAAACTAAGTTTTCATTGGTATACTTATTGCTTCTTTGCACTTGTTTTGAATACAACACTTAGTAAAGAAGAGATAAAAAGCGTGAACTTAAAACACAACTATCGCTTTGTTTGTATTTTTTATCCTTTATTATAATAGTTTGTGAAATTTAAGAAGTGGATGAAATTAAATTGGCTGGCTAACATTTTCATAACCCAGAATGATAAAGTTGAACGTTCCCGTGTCATTAAAAATGTAAACTGACAGTTGACACTGACACTGCGGCACTGACACTGACAAATGCCTACTTCATGAAAAAAGTTGGGTTGCGAACGAAAGTCGCAGAAAATATTTACAGCTCCGATATTATTGAGTTTTCTTTCATTTAAAATCACTAATACTACATGAACTGAAAACCTAGGGTTTTTTATATAATTTATTAATGCTGTTTATCAGTCGGATTTGTGTAAAATGTGTACTAGTTAGACAGTTGTGGTAACAAAAACCACGCAATTTTAAAGACTCACTATGGTGTTCGAATCTATTGTGGTAGATGTCCTCAACAGATTCCTTGGAGATTATGTAGAAAACTTGAACTCGAACCAGCTCAAGCTTGGTATATGGGGCGGTAAGTTACCCGGTTAAACGAATTTATGATGTCATACACTTAGATCAAGAATTTGGTTATGTTATTGTTATGTTTATGTTGTAGGTGATGTTGTTTTGGAAAATTTAATCCTTAAGCAAAATGCACTTGAAGAGCTAAATGTTCCTGTCCAAACAGTCTATGGGCGATTAGGTAAGTTTTTTATTTATCTAAAAATAATGAGGCCTACCTCTTATTTATAGCTTAAAATAAAACCAACAATTATTTACCTGTATAACTGTTACAATAATTCACCTTGTCAAAAGCCTGCCCTAATTTGTAAACAGTGGAATAGCCACTTAGCATGCAACAGACAGGTTGTGAACCTAACCTAATTGCTCTTCTGCAATAAAACTGTTAGGCTGGTGACATCATAGCCTTCACACTAACATAACAGATGATAACTGACTCACACAATCAAACACTGAAGGTCAGAGTGCCATGAGTTCCAGTTTTAAATATTGATAAAGACCTAGCCTAAAGCTTGTATTTTTCATACCTATTTTTTCTAAATTTCAAGGCTTTTATCAGCACAAATTTCTATAAGGCTATTGAGTAAGGAGGGAGGCCTTTGTTCAGCAGTGGGATGATACGGGCTAATATAATTATAAAATTATACTCACTCTTTTTTCTATTTTTAAGTGTGATGCATAATTTTGATTTCTTTGTTTGTTAACCAAATAACAGGGAAAATGAACATCTTATATTTTAATTTTATTCATTATAATATAATGTTTTCACAGGTTAAACAGTTAGGGACATAGAGTTATGTAGATAACATTAAACATATTTTGACAATATTGAAATGGTTTTCTTGTAGGGAAATTAAAGCTTAAAATACCATGGAAAAATTTGTATGGTGCATCGGTTGAGGCCCAAATTGATAGACTATTCCTGATTGTCAATCCAATTGCTGAAATCAAATATGATGCTGAGAAAGAGGCCAAAATGGCTGTTGAAGCCAAAAAAGCAGAGTTGGCCAGAATTGAAGAAGCCAAGAGAAAAGAAAAGGAAAAAGGTAAGTTTATCAAGAGCAGTATGTATCAACAGAGTTTAAAGAAATGTAATAAACATAAATGCTCAATTTTCGACTTTAAACACAGCTTACCTTTACTGTATCAAAAAAGACTTCAATATACATACAATAATAGAACAGAATAAGATAAAATGTAATTGTGAATTATACTGTAATATTGTTTTCTTTGTTTGAGATTATCTATATTGTGTTTAACACCTTACTTTGCATTAGATCTATCATCATACTGATAACATTACAGTAATTGGTAAACAGTGATAACATCTACCTGCTATTAAAAATAAACAATAGCCTGTTTTAAATTTTATCATAACATAGTTTTGATGTTCATTATTTCAATGTTTTTTTTATATATCTTAAGATATTTACTTTAAAGCAAGTAAAAATACTTAAATTACTATAAATATTAAATTAATATTGCCTCTCTGTTATACCATTGTGTAAAATTTAATTTCCATATTCATCATATTTTATCTATTTGAAGTGTAGAAATTACAAGTACTGACCACTTGAGAGTTAAAACATATTGATTATACAAGAAATTCATGGTAAAATTCAATGTTAAATACCTATAAATAATTAAAATAACACTATACTGATAAAAAAATGCAAGCCGTAAGTAATATTTAATAATAAGTTACTATTTGTAAAAGTATTAAAGACAACAAACAAAAATTAATCCACCAATTTTAAAAAAAAATATATATAGTTTTACTTAAAATAAATGTTGTCTTTTCAAGGGCGCGAATTTAGTTTGGAGCCTTTTGGTTGGTTTTTGTAGAATAATTTCGAAAAGGAATATTTTTATATCTGATGGTATTGTATTAAAACATGTTTTATAAATTATATTTCGGCATTTACCTAACTGTTTAAATTGTATGAACCAACATGAATAACATAAAATAATTATGTTTTTTTAAATATTTGGTCAGTAATAGGTATAATAATATTAATTTATGACTTCAAAGATTAAAAGCTACCATTCATAGAGGTAAAAATACAAAAATGAAATTAAAACACTATTTTTTTGTATACCATTAGATGTCAAACTTGATGAAACGTTTGTGGAGAAACTTGTGACGCAAATTATCAAAAACGTTCAGTTGAAGATTACCGACATCCATGTCCGATATGAAGACAGTGTTACCAACCCTGACGAACCGTTTTCATTTGGAATTACCCTTCACAACCTATCAGTACACACAACTGATGAAAACTGGAAGCAAGCAGTTTTACAGCAGTCTGTTACACAGATTTTTAAGGTACTAGATTTAGCGTGTACTTGATATTTATAAACCATGCCTTTAATTATAATTTTGTTATTTTACGCGTAACATATATTTTTAGATCCTGACTATGGAAGGATTGGCTCTTTATTGGAATCCATCCACTGAGTTGTATTCAAAAACGGGTGCCGAAACTATTACGAGTAAACTAGAGTCTGAAATAGCTACAAAAACTTTTCAACCTCAGAGTTACCTTTATGGTATGTTTTGACATAATATATGTCAAATACTATAATAAATGATCAATCAAAAAATACTATAATAAATGACAAATCAATACTATAATGATAATCAAATACATAATACTACAAAAAATGACAAAATAAAATTTGGTAATTGAAAGTAAACTTATTTTTTAACTTTTTATCTAGCACTTGGGCCTATAAACGCAACGGCGAAGCTTAAATTGAATCCTAAGCCTGAAGGAGACACTCCTAGGTTTAGTGTGCCGAAAGTTATTCTAGATTTGCACATGGACAGCTTAGATGTAAACCTTACAAAAGATCAGTATCAAGATATGTTGTTGTTGGCTGATTCCATGGATCGAATGAGTCGTGGAGCACCCTACAGGTAATCTATATTATAAACAAATTAGGCCTTTATTTCATTTTCATTTTGACAGTAATATTCCCAATATATTTATGCTTTTAAGAAGTCGAATATCAAAAGGAAAAAAGAAGCACAATCATAAAGAACTTAGTATTTATTAAAGGGAGAGAATAGTAGTTCTTGAGTTTGCTTCAGTTTTTAAAAAGTAATTTATGTTACCGAATTAAGTGTTTTTATTTTGTTCTGTACAGAAAATATCGTCCAGACGTGAATTCGTACAGGGGGCATTACAAAGAATGGTGGCGCTTTGCATACACTTGCATCGTTGAAGGCGAAGTTCGTCGCAGACGTAATAACTGGGACTGGAATCACATGATGGCCCATAGAATGCTTTGCAAAGAATACGCAACTGCTTACAAATGTAAACTCTGTGCCAAAAACAAACTTCCACCTGAAACGGATCAAATCATCAATGAGGCCGAACGGAAATTGGATTTGTTCAATTTGGTTGTCATACGACAGAGAATTGAGATGGAGGTATTAATTTTCACATTTCACACAGCATAATTATCATCGTGTTTGGCTACAACTTATTGACGTAGTAATAATCTATGTTTTCTTCTCGGTCAAATTGACTTTGACATACTTACAGTTTGTAACCTTTGCTTTTGCTACATATAATGACAACGACGTACTTGAGTATTCGAGAATTTGCACTTTCGTGGTGTTTTTTTTAAATAAAATTACCAATGTCCTAAAAATAGGTCGAGAAAATACTGCAGCTGCAAGAAGAAGAGAAGAAAAGGGAGAAAGAAAACAGAGGTTGGTTTGGTTGGTGGTACGGTGCTGGGTCGGGCAAGGACGAAGACAGTACAGAGGGTGATATAAGTGAGTATTCCACTAATTAAATTAAACATACATATAAGTTTATGAAATGTCAAGAATTTCAGTAAAAAAGTACAAGTTATGATGACATAAAAATAAAATAATATAAGGCGTGTTTTTGTGTAGCTACATATGTTACGCGTTAAATTCTACTGTTGCGTGTCAAAATATCAAAAAATGTCAAAATATATATTAAAACTGCTATCGGTTAAAACATACATTTGTCCAACAGAGTTTTTAATTATTTGTAAAACTCGTTATTTTGATGCCCAATTCGTCATGATAATTTCAGTGAAACAATTCGAAAAGGCAATGACGCCCGAGGAGAAGAGCAAATTATTCCGAGCTATAGATTACCAAGAGAATACTTCTCCTACGCATTTGCCTGTTGAGTATGAGGCGATTGTGATGCGATATAGACTGGACAAGCTTCAATTGACTGTTACTGGAAGACAGTCAGTAGTTCTGAAAGCAATTGTGGATCATGTAGACATAGATGTCACACAACGGCCAAGCGGTAACGCTATGAAGTAAGAATAAAGTTTTTACACATGTATATTTTTTTCAAATTATGAATGTTTAATTAAATCATTCAATTATTTATTTCAAGGGTTGACGTCCAAATGCGAGCGTTCACAGTACAAGGCGTTCCACAAAAAGACTTCCTACCGAAGCTGGTAGTTTCTAAAGATGTGACCAATGATATACATTTGCTAAATGTCACCTTCGAGGTTAATCCATTAGGTAACATTCTACCTACTGATTTACATATCTTACGCTCATCTTTAGGTTAATATGAAAATCCGAAACAGCTTTTATATTTTGTTAAATATGATACAATTTCAAATCTAAATCCGACGTTCGATGGATTCTCCATCGATGGATTCATTTTCCATCATTTTCGACGTGTGAAAAACAAGGTCTTGTTCGACTTAATTTATTTAAAAATAATATACCGTGACAATGCTGATAACAAACTAAAAAAATATTACATACGCTCGCATCCGATAAAAAGTTGTATTAGTTTTGACTGTAACTTCATACTTTGTATAAATATTTAAACAACGTTAAAAAATTTGATAACTTTTTAATATGAAAGAATGTGTTTATGATTTTAGATGGTACGTGTGACCAAAGAATTAAAGTAGCGGCTCGACCTCTACAAATAGTCTATGATGCACAAACTGTCATAGAAATTGTCAACGTGTTCAAACCACCGCAAGACTCCAATGCTATGGCTACGTATGTTACACCATTATTTAAAATTACATTATGAAAAACATGTACCATTACGGCTTATAGGCATCTGATGTTTTGTAAAAATTGAGACAATTTCAAATTGTACTGATTCGAACGAATTTTAACACTTAAAATATGACCGGTTACCACATAAGTTTACTATGCCGATGATGGGATAATCGAACTTTTCATTTCATAACATAAAAACTTTCTATTTCTATTTAAAACTATGTTTCATTCAGTTTGCAAGAAGCTGCCGGCAAGGGTTTATCAGACTTCAAAGAGAAATCCGCTCTTGGAATGCAATACGCCGTCAGTCAACACATGTTTGTAGATATTGATATAGATGTCGCTGCCTCGTATGTCATTATTCCTAAATTCGGAATGTACAAAGGGTAAGTTTAATACCACAAAATAGTGGAGATGAGCAGGTTTTAATAAAGCGGTTAAATAGGGCTTGTTAATATTTGTAAAGATGTAAAGATTGTGAGTTTGTGTGCAAGAGAATCTCTTAAACTACTAAACTTATTAAAACAATCGTTTACATGTAGAATGTTTAATTTTATTTTGGCTTATTTGATTTCTATGCCATCGAATGAATATTTATGAAAGTGATTTTGTTTTGTCTCGGCCAGTTTAAGTTATTTTCCAACCACCTCAAGAACCTGTTAGATAATTGTTTATTTGTTAATTTGTAGTGCGGAATCGTGCGTGGTAGTGAAACTCGGTGCTATTGGTGTTAAATCTCAGCCCCGAGAGAAGGGTTTAGATATCAGAGCGATGTACCAAAGTGGTTTAGATGAAGATGAGGTTATGAGGCAGTTGTCGTTGAGGAGCTACGACAAAATGACGCTCACACTCACTGAAATGCAGGTTAGTCAACGTTATAACTAATGATATAGATTATTATTTTTGTTTTTTACATATAATATGTAAGTAGCAACCTAAAGCTTGATTCACACGTCTTACAAATATAGTTGTGTTAGCTTTATTTATTTACGAAGTTGTTCTATGTCTTATAAGTCGTTAAATAAATAAATATGTTCTTATGTCTTCGCACAGGAATTTTTACCCAGAAAACATGGACATATTAAAATGTTACATAAAAAATCTAATAAAAAATATGTTTTATCTACAGATTGTAGTAGCATCTGAAGGCGAAAACTGGCAGGAAGCCATCGCCTCTACAGAAGCCACAGGATTGCACATACTGCAACCTACCACTCTCAGCATACAAATACACAAGTGTCTTATAACCGACGACCCGAGATTACCCAAGATCAAAGTTAGAGGAGAACTACAGAAAATAGCATTAAGCATCTCAGAGGATAGGTAACAACGATTTTGTACTCTTATCAAATGACAATTGAGTTAATTTTTGTATAATGATATTTGTTTGCAGATTGTTGTCGTTATTTGAGATCTTGATTGGAATGCCGCTGCCGAGGTCGGAAACTGTCTCTCAGTTGAAGGTAATATTTTAAATTATTTTTTTTATTATGTTTTGTCATATAATTTTTAATGATTTTTGAATTTTTGTTTATTTTAAAGATAAGTTCCATTAAATTAGTTTACGTTATGACTGGAAAACAAGTTGATCCATTGATATCACAAGCGTTAAATGGGAATGTGGCGGTGATTTTTATTCTGTTTGTAGATAGCTGTAGGGTATTATTTGAATATTTTCCATTATTGTAGTTTTTTTATTTAGTTTTAGTTAACTTATTAGAGAAAACTTTCAATAGAATTAAATATTATAATTAATAGACCATATGTACAATTGGTAATTTTAGTCGTGACAAATCTGATTTTGTTTTTAGTTTCGTATTTAGTAGCCCATACAAATAAGATACACAGTTACACATCATGCTTAGAAATCCTTTTAATCATGTATTTATTATATCCAGTCTAGCGAATCAAAAGGTTCAAGTTTGTCTCTACTTAAATACTTGGATCCCGCTGAGAAACATAAGAGGGATTCCACGCGGTCGGCCAAACTTAGCAAACAGAAATTGGACGAACCGGCCATACAAATGACTGAAGTTGAAGCCTTCTTCATTATGAAAGGTAAGAAAATACATATAGATACAGAAAATGTTATGGTCCGATATAAATTTCAACTAAAAAATATCAATTAAAATTCATATTACATAAGCCGTAGCGTTGATTCTTCTTTTTTTTACTTTTATTTTATTTTCAGAGATGGTAATCTTCGTGAACAGAAACACCAAAATCTATTCAGCGGATCACGAGCGCTTCCTTGTCTTCTCCCTCATTCGTTTAGAAGTGAAGGCCATTCAGAAGACGTTTACGCTAGATGCGAATGTCAAACTGGCAGCTGTTGACATGTGTCACCACAGAACAGGCAAGAAGGCGGTCCATATGATAGAAACGCCTGAAGTGGCAGTGACCAATGCAAACATATCGGAAATTAGCAACGTGTCTATCACTGATGATGAAGAGGAACAGTATTTGTTCTCGGTTACGTATAATAATGTAAGTACGAGCACAACTAATAACATAACACTAACCCAAAATAATTAGTATTCGTGGGCAAGATTTGCCGCGCACCTAGTTTTACAGTATTAACAAATAATTATAAATAGCTTATTGTTCTTTTTCCAAGCCTCTATTTATCGAGTAGCAAAATTTACAGTATGTTAATTTTAGGTGGACAAAGCGTGTCCCGAATTCCGAAGCTCGTACGGTTCAGTGGAACAAAAGATAAACCTTCAATTCACTGATCTCAAAGTGACCTTACATTTGGAAGCATTACAGGAGATTTTGGTCGTGGTTAATGAGTACACGGTAAGTGTTTTTTAAGCAATACTTACTGTCATTTGACTTACTTGGAAGTTGGACTTACTGTTTAGCATATGTTTTCATTACTTTGCTACAGTTTTCGTTAAAGAAAAGAAAACCATAGTCAATCTTGATTGTTAGCGATGAAGATATATTAACTATTTAGTTTAAAACTAATTCAATAGGAGGTTAATAAGTTAAAAACAAAGTATTTATAGACTGACGTGAATTTTACGGTCATGCGAATTTTTCTGAAAACAGTAAAGTGGTATAAATACTAAGTTGTATAATTTTCAGACAAGGATGACGAATCTGCAACAGTCAGTAGACAGAATAGCAACATCGGGCGCTTTAGATACTATACCCGAAGATGAAGAATATGTCGCGGGGAAAGTCAAAGGTAAATGTAAATGAAACAATATGCTGCCTGCATATTTGCGTTTCTGTACTTTATTTATATTATTTTTGGTTCGATATAAAAAATCATAGGTTTTTGTATGGTTTATATAAATAATTTCTTTAGATTTTTTTATAAGATAACTGGTAAAAATTGTTTTAAGTAACGTGTTTAAATTGTGATATTGTTTTTGTTTTGTATAAACTATACTTAAAAGCTGTTCTTCACACTTTTAAAATCTTCATACTTTAATACAACTTCGAGGCCAAAATAAATACCATTTCATAATTTTAGCCACATCATCCGGTCCGACCCGAAGCACCCAAGTTGAGAGTATCCAACTGAAAGTAGACGTGAACCTCGGCACGATACAAATAGAGTTCGCTAACGATACGAGAAGACTATCGATAGTCACTTTAGAGAAGGCTATTGCAGGGCTAGTCGTGAAGGAGTCTTACACGCAAGCGGACTGCGCTATAGGCTCCGTTAAAGTTGTGGATTTGAACCCTGTGACTATACACAAAGAGGTGATTATATTTATTACTAGCTTTCCGCCCTGCGGTTTCACCCGCAACTAACATCGCAATCTTACGGAACCCTATTTTTTCCAAAATAAAATATAGCCTATGTTACTCGTGGATAATGCAGTTTCCGAATGGTGAAAGAATTTTTAAAATCGGTCCAGTAGTTTTTGAGCCTATTCGACACAACCAAACAAAGTTTTCCTCTTTATAATATTAGTATAGATTACATGTCTGTTGTGACTTTTTAATCAAATATGATTGTGATACTTTCACCAAACATGATTTATTAAAGTTTTTGATTTGTTTTGTGACTGCAGATTCTTAAAGTGTTGGGCGGCGATATATTCAACGTTCAGATAGTGATGTACAATTTGGAGCAGTTCCCGACCATTAGTGATGTCAATATGTCAATAGACGCACAAATCAACTGTCTCAGGATTGTCTTCCTGAATTGGTTCGTCTCGTCTATGCTGGTATGTATTTATTATAAGAAAAAAAACATGAAATTATGATTAAAGTTAATACCTCAACTTGAATAGAAAATGACGAAATACCTTGCACATTTCTTGATGATATACGGTTTCTAAAAGCCTGACTCAGAATTCCTTATAAACGTTTCGGTTTGGGTCGTAATATTTGATGCCTGTTATTGCTTTTATAAATTAACCATAAAAAATAGTATACGATATTAATAATTTCGACAGCCATCATTTTGGGCTCCCGCGCACGGGCCACGGGCCACAACCACAAAACGCCGCCACTGGCATATTTCCTGTAATTTTCATACATTTTATATGGACTCGCCGCACACGGCTGGCGCCGGTGGCGGCCACACCTGGCTTAATAAAATGTATGAAAATTACAGGAAATATGCCAGTGGCGGCGTTTTGTGGTTGTGGCCCGTGGCCCGTGGCCCGTGTGCGGGAGCCCTTTGTCAATGACCTACAAAATACGTATATTTGTAGGAGTTCCTAGACAACTTCCAAACAGCCCAACAAGCTATAATCGAAGCGTCATCGCAAGCAGCCGACGCGGCTCGAGCTAACGTTCAATCAGCTTTTGAAGAGCAGTCGAAAGTATCACTCAAAGTTAGACTGGACGCACCAATTATTCTAGTTCCAGAAAATTCTAAAAGCAGGAACGTCTTGCTAATAGATTTGGGTTGCATGAACTTGAACAATAAGTTTGTGGATCTATCGGTAGAGGTAAGGGTGTATGTTTTTTTTTAATTAAGCAACTCGGGTCAAATCAGTTTCTTGTGGCAAAACGGACTTGGTGGCTGTTTATGTGAACCCTGTGTTTGTGTGACAGTTTCATTAATTAGTCTTTTAATATTTTTATATGTAGTAGTTATGTCAACTTTCAAGTATTTTGACATTATATTTTCCGGCAGGACAAAAGAGTGACGGTTGATGATCTCATCCTTGATCTGTCAAATATGAAGGTGGTATGTATGGAATTGTCCGAAAATACTAATTCGGACGTATCACTTTGCGGCCAAGATGTAAACGAAAGACAAATATTAAGACCGACCAGTTTTAAATTGTACGTGAAGAGAAGTCTGTCACCTTGGTGCGATCTCTTGCCTGACTTGGATGTATCAGGTCGAATGAAGTGTATATCGGTAAGTATCATAGCAAAAAGAGTAAATTGTGCATCTGTCTTTATTTATTTGGTTCGTTATGAATCAGTACGCAATTACCTAAACCTAGAAACGTTAATAATGATTATCTGTTTTCACTTATAGATTCAACTTGGTCACAGTGACTATAGCAGCATTATGAAGATTCTCAACCAAAACTTACAAGAGGCCGAAGTTGCCAAGCCTGCCGTGGTTAAGACATCATCTAAACAGAGTAATAAAGGGAAACCCAAGACTGATAAAAGAACTAGTAGCAGCGTTATAAAGGATTCTTCTCTTGATACGTTCAAGGGTTCAGGCCAATCCCCGACTGCTAAAGCAGTAAAAACGACTATGAAGTTTGCTTTTACAATGGATAGTTTTGTTATTGACATTCGTTCTACGACACCCATTGTGAGTATAAGATTTTTGGACTATTTATAAATAAGTCACTAAGCCTAAAATCAAACTGGTGTAATTTTGACTTCAAATAGAAAAAAATTAATTGTCCTATATTTTTATTGTATTATGCCTTAAATGTTTTTTATCGTTGTAGAAAATCGATGTGGTACCAAATAGTACTTCTTTTGTCCTATCTGTACCTTATTCATCTTTGAAGTCGGCTTAATTTAATTTTTTAATACTACACCTTCCAGAAAGGCAACAAAATGCAAACGAAAGACGTAGACTTGGCCCGGTTCTGCCTCGCCCTTCTTTCTCTGAAAGGTCGCATGTATTCTGACGGATCTATGAACACTTCCATACTGTTGGTTGATTGTACGCTTGACGATACCAGACCATCGCGCGGGGATAAAATAACTAGGTAATAACTATAATTGCCAAAATAAACTTAACTTTTAAACTTTAAATTTAAAGGTCACATTGTGTAAAAACTAGGCTTAACAATTGTTTTTTATTAATTTAGATATTTAGAAAGGCGGTTGAGCAATGGTGAAACTGACGATTCCAAAAATAAAGTAGAGGCTCAAGATAAAGTAAGAAGCATGATCGATATTACTTACACTATGAAGAATTCCGATACATTTAGTAAGTGTTGTTCATGTGATTTTGTAAAATATTAAAGTGTTAAAATGACAAATGTCAAAATCAATTGCTGTCTTTGTTTCTAGTTGACATTCGGATATTTAGCTTCAACCTCATATTGGCGATGGATTTCCTCATGAAATTGGCCGACTTTGCGACGACAGGCCTATCTTATACTCCTGAAACCAAACCTACTAAGTCCGAACGTGACACAATGGTAAGTCAGCAATTGTGATAAATGTTGGTGATATGATTCATCTGCATTTATAACTTAAATGAATGTAAAGTCTTTTAATATTTTTTTACGCTTGTCAAAATAATACCGGTAATAAAAGTCACAACATATTTTTGCAGAAACCGCTACCTTCTACGGCTTCGATATCTTCGCCTAAGCTGAGTGTGGCGGTGCCAAATATAACAGAAGTGGTTCCCAACATAGTGGAAACAGTTGTCACTAGTACTGAGGAGCAAGTGCAAAATGCCTCTATGATGACTGTGAATATAAAGATCGAACAACCTGATATTATACTGGTCGAATCGCTGGAGGAAAAAGATTGCGATGCCCTTGTGTTAAACGTGAGTCTTGTGTTCTGTTTGTATCAACATTGTACCGTCTTTTCCGAGTATTCCCAGAGGTTCCATTAAAACGGTTCCATGATGGGACTACTGGGTTTTTTTCCCAGAGGTTTAGTTTTTTTTCGAGATGATAAACTGTTTTTTTTTTGTTTACACTTGAGTGGCATAGTATCAAGAAGTTTCAATAAGGAAACGCAGGAAGGACTTAATACAGTCTATATACCTAATTTATGTTGTACGGTCTATTTGTTTGTTTCAAGGGACATTTGTGAAATTTAATTCTTTCGACGGAACCTTTGGGAATACTCAGTCTTTTCCATAATTTGTTTTTAAGTAAGATTTGTGGTAGTTACTTATAAATTTCTCCTTAATCTTAATAGCCAAGTTGTAAAGGCAAATTATACAAATAAGCTATTTACTTACAGTTTCTTATCTTTTATAATTAATTTTTTTTAACTCTTTTATTTTCTTCATGATAATATTAATTTCTGTAAACAACTGAATTAAACTTTAAAACGGTATACACCAAAACGGTTGTTTATTATCTGTGTAAACAAATAAATAAATTTATCCATAGATGTTAGTCCGTTTCAAGCTACGTCAAACCTCTGAACGTATGGTAGTAGACGGTGGTATTTCTGCCTTACAAATGGTGGTTCGTCAAATAGGGTTCAGTGACCCCTCCGTACCTAAATATCTTCTAGCTCCGACCGCCGTGTCGCTGGCTTTGGCACAACCACCTAATAGTGGCATGCATGTGGATATTGCTGTGTCGGATATTAAAATTACTGTGTCACCGGGTAAGTGAAAATAAAATAAGGTGTATTATCAACAAAATTTCTGAGAATTAGCGGTCTTGTAATTACATATTCAATGAAAAAACGATACGTTTAGGATATTTATATAAACAGGTATAGTAGCAACCTTTCCTTGATGAAGATTACTTCCTTCGTAAATATGATATGCATTTTAAAACAGATGTAGACGAAGCGATAACAAAAATATTTTAAATTATGTTATTGTTTCAGCCGTAATGCATCTATTGAACCGCGTGTTAGCTACAATGACGCGCAAGGAAGAAGACGATCAAAACTTGGAGACTAAAGCTATTGAATATGAAAACTTGTGGGATGTACAACCTTTAGAACCTGCCCAGCATTGGTTCTTAAAGACTGGTAACTTATAATATAACGAACCTAAAAATGTTATGTTTAGGTTAATTAAAAAGTAAAAAAAAACTCCAGCATTCTAACCTTCAATCTTTTTTAAGTCGCGAGAAACTTTGCACTTTTAATAATAAATCACTAATTTATTACTCATAACGTTCTTGTTGTTTTTCTTCAGAAATGGCAGAAGAAGCCATATGCGTGGAGGAGGTAAAGGAGGTCAAGAAAGGTCCAGAAGGCGAGATCTGTCTTCTATCCAGTCCATCTATAATCGTAGCTCTAGAGATAGACATCGGTAAAGAAACAGTGCCTGTGTTAGTACTACAGGCTTCTTTATCTGGACGAGTTACAGACTGGAGTTCCAACGTAAGGAATTTTAACTATATTTAAAAACCAAATTTACAAATAATATTATATGTCGGCGGACTACCACACTTCAAAACAAATAAAGAACTGAAATACGTATCCAGAATAACCTCAAAATAACATCCGATTTGTTTACTGTTATTAAGTAATAAATTACGTTTAAAAACGTTAGGATAGTAAAATTAATATTGCTTAGGTTTATTTTTGTTATTGCATTTCTTAAAATGAGAACACGTGGTCATTGTTTTTATCATGTGATAGCATTAAGAATAGATTTACACATGTTATTAGTTTTTAAAATAATTTAAACGTTTGATTATCGAATTGTAACATTTTGTAATGTAAAAACTATGTTTATTGTGCGAAGTTAGGTGTTTTGTTAGAATGAATGATTCACCTAGTTTTGCTATAAAAGGACGACCGCACGCCGGACTCAGGCAGTCTCGCTTGAGCCGTCGTAGCGATCGGACCTCCTCAAGTGGTTTGAAAATAAATTATTAAAATTGTTTTCGGCTTTACTTTAAACTCCTAAGATGAGCGATAGCCATAAACATGGAAGTGGTGACGCCAGCAATGCTGGCGTCACGCTTTTTAAAAATAACTACGGGGACCCTGCCTCGTCATCAGAAGTGGGATCAGAACAAGCTCTGATCCCAACCACATCCTCAGCAACTTCGGTTCAACCTGTCACAACTGGAACAGCGCAGGGCAGTACCATGCTGATAAACCCTGCCTTATCGAACACTTCAGGAGTACCTGTAAACAACTTTAATGCCGTGCAGCCCATCACAACGGAAAGGTCCACAAGCATGACATGTACCCCAATTGCTGCGGAAATACAAGCTTCCCTAGGAATGCCTTTCATGTCAATGGGACCCACTACTTACAATCAAGCGGAATATCCACCAGGGGTACCCATCGTTGCTGGATCCTGCAACACAACGACTATGCATCCAACTACTCCAATGCTCGGATGTCCTCCCCAATTTATGATGCAAATGATGGAGATGATGCAAAAGATGTCTGAACGATTGTATTCTCCTCCAGAACCACGAATCAGGATCAAGGACATTTATCTACCGTCATTCGATCCCGACAGCCATGTTGGAGTCAGGGAATGGTGCCAGCACATCGATAAAGCAGCTACTAGCTACAAACTAAATGACCTGGATCTACGCACTAAGGTGTGTGGATTACTGAAGGGACGTGCTAAGATGTGGATCGACGATTGGTTGGTGACTACATCCTCGTGGGAAGAGTTCCGCGAAAAACTGATTACCACATTTGAACCAGAGAATAGATACTCTCGTGATATACTACAGTTCCGGGAGCATGTTTATGACTCGAGCAAGGATATTTCTGAATTTTTATCCCGCGCCTGGGTTCTCTGGAAAAGAATTACAAAAGATCAACTGGATGATGAACTTTCAGTGGAAGCAGTGATAGGATGTATAAGCGATGAACGCTTACGTATTGAGCTGTTGAACGCAAAAGCAAACACGGTTCCAGAACTCATCTCTGTGGCTTCCTCATTAAGAAAGAAGCGCCCACACCAAAATCCTATCGCATCAATGCCAAAACGTGCACGATATCCAGATTCTTCTCAAGCTACTGCGGTACGTTGTCAAATTTGCAAAAGAAACAACCATAGCACTAATGAGTGTAGATTCAAACCTTCGGAATCTGCTTCAAATCTTCAGAGAACCAATCCTACAACAACGGAGACATCTAAAAACGTGATTACCTGTTCATTCTGCAAGAGAACGGGTCATACATTCGAGACGTGCTACAAACGTCAAAACGCACTGACATCGAATGTGAACTGCATAGCTGGTACCAATCAAGCACCCATCACTGTAACGATTGGTACAATTACAATACGCGCCATCTTCGATAGCGGAGCAGAATGCTCATTGATTCGAGAAACAATCGCCGCGAAATTACCTGGTCAACGCCACTCTGCAGTTAACCACCTGAAGGGGATTGGCCAATTTCCGGTAATTTCATTAATGGAGATAAAGACCATCTGTATCATTGACGCGATAAGAATTGAAATTTTATTCTTTGTGGTTCCTGATCATGAGATGTCAGCTGACGTATTAATTGGTATGAATTTGATTCATGGTACCAACTTAAGCATGGTTATAACATCAAGCGGTACCAGACTCATGCATCAGCAAATGGTTCATCACGTGACAGCAAAAAGTAACACCTTCGAGAAACTGGATTGCGACCTTACGAATCCCGAAGAAATAAACCAGTTACGCACGTTACTGGCCAAATATGAGCACTTGTTCATCCGAGGATATCCAAAAACGCGCGTTAACACTGGAGAACTAGAAATTAGGCTGAAGAACGCAGACAAATATGTTGAGCGAAGACCTTACCGACTTAGTCCGGTGGAACGAGAAAAAGTTCGGAATATCATTAAAGATTTGCTGGAACACAACATAATTCGCGAAAGCAAATCTCCCTACTCAAGTCCTATAATTTTAGTAAAAAAGAAGAATGGAGATGATCGCCTGTGTGTGGATTTCAGGGAACTCAATGCGAATACATTACGCGACCATTACCCACTGCCGCTAATCTCTGATCAGATTGATCAATTGGCCAATGGGTATTACTACACCAGCTTTGACATGGCAGCTGGATTTCACCAAATACCCATCGCAGAAACATCCATCGAAAAGACTGCGTTTGTCACACCAGATGGCTTGTACGAATACATTACTATGCCTTTTGGATTGAGCAATGCCTGTTCGGTTTATCAGAGGTGCATCAACAGAGCATTGTACCCACTGTTGGGAACAGTCGCACAAGTGTACGTTGATGATGTACTAAGCAAAAGTACAAATTTCAGCGAAGGACTATCAAACATTGAACGCATCCTAATAGCCTTACAAGAAGCTGGCTTCTCCATCAATGCCGACAAATGCAGTTTTTTTAAACGGACCATTGAATATCTAGGCAACTTGGTATCCGACGGCCAAGTACGACCTAGCCCAAGGAAGGTGGAAGCTCTGGTCAAAGCCCCAATACCGAAGACCGTTAAACAAGTGAGGCAATTTAATGGGCTCGCAAGCTATTTCAGGAAGTACATCCCAGATTTTTCACGCATCATGGTACCTCTGTACGAATTAACCAAACAAGGAGCCAAATGGGAATGGGAAGACCGACACGAGCAGGCCAGGTCAACAATAATTCAATGCCTCACCTCAGCTCCAGTTCTGACCCTTTTTCAAGAAGGAGCGCCAATACAGCTGTATACAGATGCAAGTAGTCTTGGATTTGGAGCAGTCCTCGTGCAAATTTTCGACGGACGACAACATGCAATAGCCTTTATGAGCATGAGGACCACTGATACCGAAAGCCGCTATCATTCATACGAATTGGAAACTTTAGCAGTGGTCCGAGCAATAAAGCACTTTCGACAATATTTGTACGGAAGGAAATTTACAGTAATAACCGACTGTAATTCTCTTAAGGCGTCGAAACACAAAAAGGACTTGTTACCAAGAATTCACCGCTGGTGGGCGTTCCTACAAAACTATGACTTTGAGCTCGAATATCGTAAGGGAAACCGGCTCCAGCATGCTGATTTCTTCAGCAGAAATCACAATGAACTGGCAGTAAACATAATTACAAAAGACGCAGAATGGTTGAAGGTCGAACAACGACGAGATGACGAACTTCGGCCAATACTGAACAACCTGATTGACAACAATCCAGTGGAAGGTTTTACCTTGGAAGACGGAGTACTGAAGAAGAACGTCCTAGATCCGATATTCGGCCAACAGCTGCGAACAGTAGTACCGAAGTCCTTCCAATGGAGTTTAATTAACTCCTTCCACACCACACTCAAGCACCCAGGTTGGGAGAAAACCCTACAGAAAATCAAAGAAACCTACTGGTTTGACAAAATGAGCACCACGATCCGAAAATACGTCGACAACTGCGTAATATGTAGAACTTGTAAAGGCACATCTGGGGCAGTACAAGCACAGCTACATCCTATTGAAAAGCCAACATGTGCATTTCAAGTGATCCACATGGACATCACGGGAAAGTTGGGTACCCAAGAGGATCAACAGTACGTTATTGTTACAGTGGACGCCTTCACAAAATACGTACTGTTATATCATGCGACTGATAAAAGCCCACACAGTACGCTTGCCGCACTAAAACGTACAGTACATTTATTTGGAACACCAGTTCAAATAATTGTGGATGGAGGACGAGAATTTTTAGGCGAATTTTCACAGTTCTGTGAACGATTTGGCATCAACATTCATGCCATAGCGCCAGGAATCAGCCGAGCAAATGGCCAGGTGGAAAGAGTGGTAGCCACACTGAAAAACGCGCTGGTAATGATCAAGAATTACGAAACCGAACAGTGGCACAGCACTCTTGAAGAGCTACAGCTAGCAATGAATTGCACAGCACATCGCGTGACCGGAGTAGCACCACTCACGCTGATCACACAACGAAAGCATTGCGCACCACCAGAATTACTTAACCTGGTCGACATCGACAACCAAACGATTGACATAGAGGCGTTGACAAGACAAGTGCAGCAACGAATGACTCAGACTGCCGAGTATGATAGGCAGCGCTTCAACTCTCGCAAGGCTAAAATAAATCATTTTCAACGGGGGGACTATGTTCTGATCAAAAACAATCCCCGCAATCAAACATCTCTGGATCCCAAATTCAGTGTGCCCTACGAAATTATCAGGGTTCTTGAAAATGACCGCTACATGGTGAAAAAGGTGGTCGGTAGAGGCCGCTCCAGAAAAGTCGCCCACGATCAACTGCGGCGTGCACCACAACCGGGTTCCGTGTCGGCGGGTGATGATATCGAGTCACTGCAAAATCACGTTGCAACTGCACCTGATCCAGTGCCATCTACATCTCAAGCTGGCCAGCCAGTCCAGATAACTCGCGACGACGAACACCCATCATCGGATTAAAACCCGTGAGTCAAAATTCATCATTTTTACGATATTTTCAACTAGAATCTACGAGAATAAAACGTCTGGAGAGTGGTACCTCTGAGCTAAACCATGTGTTACCCCTGAGCTAACCACGGATCCTTGATGCATCCACATGTGAACCCTGAGATACCGTTGGGACGCCTTGTGGAACTATGGGTAGACATGTATACACCACAGATTCTAAATTAATAAGGCAACACACTTAAGATGTTTTGTGTATTGTTGTAGCAACAATAACCCCATAAAATAAGCAACATGGGTTGCTTACTGATACCTACTTGAAAGAAATATGTTTTCTTAATTTTAGGCATCAAATGTCACAACGCAGGCAGGCACAGAGCACGCGCCGCCTGTCAGAATGGCCGTGTCGGCGGACTACCACACTTCAAAACAAATAAAGAACTGAAATACGTATCCAGAATAACCTCAAAATAACATCCGATTTGTTTACTGTTATTAAGTAATAAATTACGTTTAAAAACGTTAGGATAGTAAAATTAATATTGCTTAGGTTTATTTTTGTTATTGCATTTCTTAAAATGAGAACACGTGGTCATTGTTTTTATCATGTGATAGCATTAAGAATAGATTTACACATGTTATTAGTTTTTAAAATAATTTAAACGTTTGATTATCGAATTGTAACATTTTGTAATGTAAAAACTATGTTTATTGTGCGAAGTTAGGTGTTTTGTTAGAATGAATGATTCACCTAGTTTTGCTATAAAAGGACGACCGCACGCCGGACTCAGGCAGTCTCGCTTGAGCCGTCGTAGCGATCGGACCTCCTCAAGTGGTTTGAAAATAAATTATTAAAATTGTTTTCGGCTTTACTTTAAACTCCTAAGATGAGCGATAGCCATAAACATGGAAGTGGTGACGCCAGCAATGCTGGCGTCACGCTTTTTAAAAATAACTACGGGGACCCTGCCTCGTCAATAAAAAAATACCATTATATCGATCCATTTCCACACATTTCTGGCACGTACAAGGTATTCATAAACAGGAAGAATATAGCCTTAATTTGCCATGTAAAATAATATATCGTACTTAACTCAATTGTATGTAATTAATGGTATCCAAGTTTATCGGGGTTTAATGATTTTCTTTTTAATTTTTGCAGTTCCATTTAGAATCAACATGGGCGATGCAAGTGTCTTATTATAATATTAGTAAAGCGGTGTGGGAGCCTCTGGTCGAACCTGTTGAAGTGCTTAAGGAATATAAATATACACACGTGCCGTGGGAACTCAAGTTAGAGGTATATTATGTTAATAAAAAATAGTTTGATTTTGTAAAAAAATTGTTAATGTTTTTCCAATGATGGCATTGCATTCGTCTGTCATCTAAATATGTAGTTTTGACATAAAATTATATGAAAACATATTTTTTGTCAAAATCTAATTGACTAACTTTGCCTAATAGTATCTTTATTATTTGAAGGTAAGTATTGAAGTGATAAAAAGCCACTAATGACGTTGCCGAAGTAAAATATTTGCCACTGGCAACAAAAAAATGTTTGTTTTGTTTTAGATGGTAATTCGTGGCGAAGACAAAATGATTATTGATACAACAGACGAAGCGGCCAACGCTCGAGCCATCGCTACGAGACAAGCGAAACAAACTATCACAGTGTCGAGTAGCGAGACTTTAGAAATAACACTCACCAGGAGCGGGATGGAGGCAAGTTTAAAAATAGGAAACAACATTAAAACAAACAAAAAATATTGATATCAATTTCTCACACAAAATATACGAAAAGGAAAGGTATTTCTCTAATTCTCTTGCTAAATTTTGTCTATAGCAATGTAAAATTGCACGAAATGAGCAGTTATCGAATTTAAATGTTTAACAAGGTTTATATGGTAAAGTTTGACTATCTTTCTAATTGTAAAATAAGAACTATCTGACTTAACTATTATGAAAAGACTTAACTATTACTTGTAGACGACTAATTTATTGCGTCTATTGTAGTGATAGCATCAACAAAAACTTTTGTCGTAGGTTATTAAATAAAATTATAGGATAGCGAAGTGATTTTTAAAATTGAGCCAGTAAATGCTTATCTCCTTTTTTATAAACTCAATTTAAACATTTGTTGAAATATGTTTTGTCTCTGCCAGTTACGAAACTGCTTATGCGAAAAATCAATTTTAAATTTATGTAGGTTTTAAATGCGTTCGTGAGAAAAAAGGGTTTATATTACAGATCCGTGTAAAGATTTTTAACTTTAATGTTTTAGCATATTTTGCAATTGTCATACTATTTTCAGATGCTAACATTGTTGGGCAATTCCTTCGCGTCACAAGAGCTTCCTGATTCATCTAAATTGGCCATGGATGAGGTAAATACTTCATTTTTCTCTTACGACTTATTTCTTTTGACATTGTGATGTAACAATGCAATACTTTATATCTTTCTTCGACTCTTAACGAGTGACTTTTTTTCTAGACTGTGAATAAAAAGTGGCATGGCGCCCCGTACGTGTTGCACAATTGTACCGGACTAACAATTAAACTTATGTTAGAAGCAAACCCGGATTTCTGCGTGTTTTTCACAACAGCACCTACCACGGAATACAAGTATGAATATTATATTTTTGTTGTTATATAGTTTGATATTAATATATTTGGAATAACTTCTGTGACTGGGATAAATGATGTCAATTTTTTTTAATGAATTTTAATATAATAAACATTTGTGTAAAGGAACCTGAATAATGTCAAGTGTGCAATGTTATATATTATTTTTTTAGGGAAGTATTATTAGAGCCTGGTGCGAGTGTGCCATTACAATTGAAGCAAGCCGGATTAAATCTGATTCGATTGAATGAACCACCGCCCTCTTTGGAACTCAATGTTCAGGTAAATAAATAGAAACGACAACCCTCTCTAAAATCCAGTTATTCAAGGGAGTATTTGTATTTAGAAAATTAAGCTAATACCATATTGTAACACAAGTCAATTCACTTTTGTTCCATTAAAAGGGATTATTATATTGATATAATTGTCAATATATTATGCAACGCAGTAAAAGGTGTTATTGACACTTTATTTAACATTCTTTTACAGATAGTAGAGTTAAACGAGACTATAGAAATCCCCGTAGAACGGGCAGACAAAAGGTACTTTCCCATTGGTAAGAAATTGACTGGTAAAGTGGAGAGAAACGTGCCCCATGTAGCCGCCATGGAGCCTCGAGGACTGATCTCTGATGTGATGATGCAAGATGCTGCATTGCATATTTATCTTAGAAGTGTTGTTCAGGTAAATATAAATGTTTAATCTTAAGACTTGGGTAGCATATCTTAACTAAGTATAATACTTTTGAAATCAATTAAAATGTTGTTATTTGCGTTTGAAAATTCAATTAATAGTGAAATAATAAAAACTCAAGTTTTTCTTTGTCTGCATTTTCCAGGATAAAAATAACTTTTAATTCCTGAATTCTACGATATTAAAAACAGCAGTAAAACCTTTAATCAATTTGTTTATTCTTTTGGTAACTTTGTCCAGCCTCTGATTCTGCTAATCAACTTCAGCGAGTACTCTCATTTCATTCCCGACAGCGTCATTATTAAAGTTCCTTTCATCCCCCCCCAGGTTAAAAACACGCTCGACGTGAACGTGTCAGTGTACTACATGACGGTGTCGGGTAACGAGGTCCGGCTGCTGGGCGAGGTGGGTCCGGGCGAGGTGCTGCGGTTACCGCTGCAAGCCACGCACACGCCCACGGCTGAACTGTTCTTCTCTGTGGAAGGTAGGGAACTAGCTACATGACCCCCCCCCCAGGCTACAAACACGCTCGACGTGAACGTGTCAGTGTACTACATGACGGTGTCGGGTAACGAGGTCCGGCTGCTGGGCGAGGTGGGTCCGGGCGAGGTGCTGCGGTTACCGCTGCAAGCCACGCACACGCCCACGGCTGAACTGTTCTTCTCTGTGGAAGGTAGGGAACTAGCTACATGACCCCCCCCAGGCTACAAACACGCTCGACGTGAACGTGTCAGTGTACTACATGACGGTGTCGGGTAACGAGGTCCGGCTGCTGGGCGAGGTGGGTCCGGGCGAGGTGCTGCGGTTACCGCTGCAAGCCACGCACACGCCCACGGCTGAACTGTTCTTCTCTGTGGAAGGTAGGGAACTAGCTACATGACCCCCCCCAGGCTACAAACACGCTCGACGTGAACGTGTCAGTGTACTACATGACGGTGTCGGGTAACGAGGTCCGGCTGCTGGGCGAGGTGGGTCCGGGCGAGGTGCTGCGGTTACCGCTGCAAGCCACGCACACGCCCACGGCTGAACTGTTCTTCTCTGTGGAAGGTAGGGAACTAGCTACATGACCCCCCCCAGGCTACAAACACGCTCGACGTGAACGTGTCAGTGTACTACATGACGGTGTCGGGTAACGAGGTCCGGCTGCTGGGCGAGGTGGGTCCGGGCGAGGTGCTGCGGTTACCGCTGCAAGCCACGCACACGCCCACGGCTGAACTGTTCTTCTCTGTGGAAGGTAGGGAACTAGCTACATGACCCCCCCCAGGCTACAAACACGCTCGACGTGAACGTGTCAGTGTACTACATGACGGTGTCGGGTAACGAGGTCCGGCTGCTGGGCGAGGTGGGTCCGGGCGAGGTGCTGCGGTTACCGCTGCAAGCCACGCACACGCCCACGGCTGAACTGTTCTTCTCTGTGGAAGGTAGGGAACTAGCTACATGACCCCCCCCAGGCTACAAACACGCTCGACGTGAACGTGTCAGTGTACTACATGACGGTGTCGGGTAACGAGGTCCGGCTGCTGGGCGAGGTGGGTCCGGGCGAGGTGCTGCGGTTACCGCTGCAAGCCACGCACACGCCCACGGCTGAACTGTTCTTCTCTGTGGAAGGTAGGGAACTAGCTACATGACCCCCCCCAGGCTACAAACACGCTCGACGTGAACGTGTCAGTGTACTACATGACGGTGTCGGGTAACGAGGTCCGGCTGCTGGGCGAGGTGGGTCCGGGCGAGGTGCTGCGGTTACCGCTGCAAGCCACGCACACGCCCACGGCTGAACTGTTCTTCTCTGTGGAAGGTAGGGAACTAGCTACATGACCCCCCCCAGGCTACAAACACGCTCGACGTGAACGTGTCAGTGTACTACATGACGGTGTCGGGTAACGAGGTCCGGCTGCTGGGCGAGGTGGGTCCGGGCGAGGTGCTGCGGTTACCGCTGCAAGCCACGCACACGCCCACGGCTGAACTGTTCTTCTCTGTGGAAGGTAGGGAACTAGCTACATGACCCCCCCCAGGCTACAAACACGCTCGACGTGAACGTGTCAGTGTACTACATGACGGTGTCGGGTAACGAGGTCCGGCTGCTGGGCGAGGTGGGTCCGGGCGAGGTGCTGCGGTTACCGCTGCAAGCCACGCACACGCCCACGGCTGAACTGTTCTTCTCTGTGGAAGGTAGGGAACTAGCTACATGACCCCCCCCAGGCTACAAACACGCTCGACGTGAACGTGTCAGTGTACTACATGACGGTGTCGGGTAACGAGGTCCGGCTGCTGGGCGAGGTGGGTCCGGGCGAGGTGCTGCGGTTACCGCTGCAAGCCACGCACACGCCCACGGCTGAACTGTTCTTCTCTGTGGAAGGTAGGGAACTAGCTACATGACCCCCCCCAGGCTACAAACACGCTCGACGTGAACGTGTCAGTGTACTACATGACGGTGTCGGGTAACGAGGTCCGGCTGCTGGGCGAGGTGGGTCCGGGCGAGGTGCTGCGGTTACCGCTGCAAGCCACGCACACGCCCACGGCTGAACTGTTCTTCTCTGTGGAAGGTAGGGAACTAGCTACATGACCCCCCCCAGGCTACAAACACGCTCGACGTGAACGTGTCAGTGTACTACATGACGGTGTCGGGTAACGAGGTCCGGCTGCTGGGCGAGGTGGGTCCGGGCGAGGTGCTGCGGTTACCGCTGCAAGCCACGCACACGCCCACGGCTGAACTGTTCTTCTCTGTGGAAGGTAGGGAACTAGCTACATGACCCCCCCCAGGCTACAAACACGCTCGACGTGAACGTGTCAGTGTACTACATGACGGTGTCGGGTAACGAGGTCCGGCTGCTGGGCGAGGTGGGTCCGGGCGAGGTGCTGCGGTTACCGCTGCAAGCCACGCACACGCCCACGGCTGAACTGTTCTTCTCTGTGGAAGGTAGGGAACTAGCTACATGACCCCCCCCAGGCTACAAACACGCTCGACGTGAACGTGTCAGTGTACTACATGACGGTGTCGGGTAACGAGGTCCGGCTGCTGGGCGAGGTGGGTCCGGGCGAGGTGCTGCGGTTACCGCTGCAAGCCACGCACACGCCCACGGCTGAACTGTTCTTCTCTGTGGAAGGTAGGGAACTAGCTACATGACCCCCCCCAGGCTACAAACACGCTCGACGTGAACGTGTCTTAATTCTTGTGGTTTTATATTATCAATTTTGTGTTTAACAAAATACAGAAGCATAGTTTACTTGTCGTCGACTTGACAGTAACTTATGTAATGTTTATATGAATTCAGTTATTTAATAACAAAGAACAACGTTTTAATTTTTTCGTTAAAATTATGTCATTTACCTAATCAACATAAAAATATAACACTGTAAATTATTAAATTACATTTTCTCAGGATTCACGGTATCGATAGCGCCATACATATGGCGGGAACTGCAACAAGAACAAACCTTGTCAAAACTGTTGACATGCGAGGCTAAGGACAAAAACAGTGGGGAAAAGTTTTATATTAGGGTAAGTCACACATACTCATATATGTAAACTTAAGTTAGAACACCTTAGTTCGAGTTAGAAAACCGAACTTTTAACATTAATAGCTAAGTACATCTTTCCCGACACTAATTATTGACATTATTGTTAATTGTTTTGCTGATCGTAATCCTATGCAATATTTTCATCCAGGCCGTTGGCACAATGGAGCAAGTATACTTCGAACATACTAACCGGCATACATTTGCTTCTTCCTGCTACGACATTGTTCTAAAGCCAGCTGTGAAACTGCAGAATTGTCTGCCTGTACCTATCACAGTGTCACAACTAGGACTAGAAAGGACACAGACGTTTGAACCTGGTGAAATGATACATCTATCCCATTTGGCGCCCTATAGAGCTTCTATTGTGCTCCTGGTAAGTTTCAAATGAGAATGAATTTGTTTCTTTTTAATTCCTAAGAATTACGTTTTGACAGAAGTCGCTAATAATTAAAAGCAACATTTCTTTCCAGTAAAAATGTATTAATTCAGTTTGTAATATAATTAACATTAGTTGAACAAAAAGTTTGACAAGGAATATTGCTTCAACTTAAACGTTATCGTTACCTTTTTATACAAATGCTAACTTATTATTAAGTAATTCTATTGACACACTAAATTTAAACGTCTCAGAAGATTACAGTTATAATTTTGGTTTACAGATACAAAACTACCTTGAAAAATGTTGGGTGTGCACAAAGAATCTACCCGCAGATGATATTGAATTATCAGTCTGGACATTTGACTCGCACGACAGTCCCTCCGTCATGACTTTAGATTTAGGAATGCACAATATCAACACAGATGGAACTCAAGTCATTTCTATCTACTGCCCCTTCTGGATGGTCAACAAAACTGGACTCACTTTATGTTATAGGGTAAGTTTGGAGTAGCACCACAGATTTGAGTATTTTCTAATTTACTTGGAGTGTAGTGGAACTATAAACGCCATTTAGTACTTCAATTTTGTTGATTAAATGTAATATGTGTTGATTTGAGATTGTAAACTTTTAATAAAAGAAACATTAATTTCATCTGTGCTAATGGTATCATAATTTTTACATCATTTTAGTCAATTATTCAATTATTACAGAAATCAAAGAAACCAGAATCCAGTTCTCCTCGCAAGGTATCTTTGAGATGACTGAATATTTATTTTATATTTTTTCATTCCCTCTAAATTTGCTTTGACATTTTTATTGGCGATTGTAATACAGCTTCATCTCAAAGTATATATAGGTGTTGTTTATTATGCATAGCATGGTTCGTAGGGTCATCTTAATAATGTATTTTATCTCATTTTATTTTGTATTAAAAAATGTAACAATAAATTCAATGAAACATTTATAACATTCCAGAATTTAGGTTCATTTTGCTGCTTTTATAGAAATAGATCACCTTGTTTGCCGGTAAGTGCAAACTAGAATTAGGTGTATGTTTTATGAATAATCGGGTTTATGGGGTACTGCAACTTTAGAGAAAGCACTATAAAGGCTGGTTTGGACCAACAGACTTGCTAAATTATTGTAAGATAGGTTTTCTAGCTAATGTATCACGGCTGCGGCTATTTGGTGTGGTTAACAAAATATCAATCAACTACTTAGAAAGATGACCCTACTTTAAGTTTCTGCTGATTTATACTGACCGTTATTCTAGTTTTATTCATTCGACTCGCAATAAATGCATGTTGACGTACTGGTTCGGTTTAAAGATTTACATTTTATTTTGATACAGTATTTTTTGTATGTACGTTTATTTTTATTATTACCTTTAAGATAACCTAGTTTTATTAAATTAATGAGTCATAATAACATTTTTATCAGAAGTAGCGAAGTACTAACGCTGCTACTCGCACATCAAATACGTTCTTACAATAACAAAAAAAACCCGAATTTTGACACTCGTCTGTTTAACAATTAACTTTATTTTGACTGTTGTCTGTTTAACATTTTTTTTTTTAACAAATGTTGTAACGTGTAAATAGCGTGTAAATAGCCGCGTTACCTTACCTTTATGTTTGATATCACTTACACATTTTTGCAATTATATTGATGTTATTTGATTTTCAATTTTTTTATCAAATGCAATCTCTATTTTATTTACTGTTTCTGTTAATCGTGCTATTAAAAAACAATTTCCTTAAATCCCTCCCGATAAAAACTTTATGCTTTTTATAACATTTTTTTATTATTTTAGCTCTTTCAAATGAAATGTAGAACTGACATTGAATTTTCGGTATTCTTTGATTTTTAGAACATAGATGAAACGGGCAATGTAATTTTCCACCCGAGCACGTACAAGGAACCTATACTATTCTCGTTTCGGGCTAAGAATTTCTTTGGCAAGAAGAAGGCTGCTCTAAGAGTGGAGTTTGGTGATTGGTCAGATAAGTTTTCGCTAGACGTGCCTGGAAGTTCCGGTGTTGTACTTTGTAAGAATGAAGGGAAAGTTTATCAGGTAACCTATTATCAAATTTTATTAAGTGGTTGTGATTCATTACACTTCGGAATTGCAAAAAAAAACGTAAAAGGTTACCAAAACATCACATCTTGTTACAGATTACGGTATCAAACAAACTGACATTCAACAGTCTGACCAAAATGGTGATCTTCACGCCATACTTCCTGCTACTAAATGAGGCGCCATTTGATATAGAGTATCAGGAAAAGAATCGACCTGGCGACCCTTGGAACACTGTAAGATATTTTTCAACACACTTGCTCAGAAAGTGAGCCTTAAAACACCGTTTTGAGGGCCATAAACCGACCTATAACACACTTGTGTGTAATAATATTACACACTAGTGCATAATATAACGATTCCTACAAAGGTAAGGTAGTGCCTAAACTTTGTAGGGATCGTTAACTATATGCTAGTAAACAGCATTTTCAATTTGATTGGATAATACAGTTTTTTTTTTGTAACAATTAACAGGTTTTATGCCACTGATAACACATATATATTTTGAATAAATAAGTGTGTCCATATTAGAAGAAAAATCATTTTTTTATCATCATATTATTGTTAACAGTAATTTGTTACAAAATAATTGTATTTTATCTCAAAAAGTATATTTTGAAATAGGCTGTATGGCGGCTGGTTTACGCGTGTAAAAAAAAGTCGTTTCCCGTATTCTTTATATTTTGTTTACATTGCAAATGTTGCTGTGTACTTTGAATGCAACAGCTGAAACTTTTTATGCAAAATATTATTTATTGTATTTCCTCGCAAGTGTGTTGAAAAAGTAAGTATAGTACTCGTGAGCAACATGTTCATTATACACGAGGCTGAGGCTTGCAGCCCGAGCCGCAGGCGAGGGTGTAAACAGCCAAGTGCACAACAACAACTGAACAACTTTGCACACTTGTATTATAATATACTATTTTACAATTACTACAAAACCACGCCTGTAGAAAATAACTTACCTTTTCATATTATATTTATATACTGTGCAACGCCATGATTAAGTAAAAGTATTCGATTGATTTTCTAAATGATTCTTCACTTACAAAAGTTAAAAATGCATGCCCATTAAAATACAATTTGCGTTGCAAGTGTTTTTTTAGGTACATTCAAACAAAGGAAGAAATAGCATATCGAAGGAGAAGTACCAATACCTCCTATCTGGCATTTTTTGAGAAATTCATTTTTTTAACGTTTTGAATTGAAAGCCCTTATTCCGATATTTGTGTAAAATCTCCTATGCATGTAATAATTCAACAGATAGGAGCTATTGACACTTCGCCGTCGATATAGGATTTTAAACCCAAAATCAAGAACACGATACTTAAAACTTATTTCATTCCAGGTTGGGAAAAACACAAGTCTGGCGCTATGGCCAATGGTTGAAACAGAAAATAAACTACTGATGCTTAAAGTAGTCGACTCTCCAAATAGGACTGCACCGTTTTTGTATACAGAACAACATACCGTATGCTTAAAACTTGACAATAAGGTAAGATACACATACAAGGTGACACCTAGATAAGCTTTTGTACTGAAGTCCAATAATGAATATTATTATACATATAAAAAATAATTTATTATACAAATTTTATATCAACCTGTAGAGGTTTTAAGCACATAAAATAATATAACACAAACTAAAATCAATATTTGGACTTTTATCAAAAGCTTATGTCTTTTCATATCAAAACCTATGAAACAAGAGTTACGATATTAAGCTTTATGCAACCTGTATCATAATTATGTATTAGTGTTAATATTATCTTACATTTTCATAGTACGGCGGTCTTCACGTAGAAGTGCAAGTAAGTGAGAGCGGCACTTACATAACGATTCGACAATATCGCGAGGGGCACGCTCCTGCTATATTAGTTAACTATTCGCCGCACAAAATCAGCTTTTACGAGAAGGAAAACGTCAATGTCAAGTAAGTTACATTCCTTTGGTCCATATTGGACAGATTCTTATTTTGACATCATAGTCTAATTTTGGCCATTTATGAATTAAGAAGTAAAAAATATTGTTGAATTGAATTTGTCTTGAGACAATCACACATAAACCTCACGATACGGCAATATGTTTTTGTTTGACTGAAGTCGTTAGTCTAAGTACAATGCGACATCTTTGTAGAAAAATAAACGTTGATCTAATATAATTATAACATTCGATATAAAGTTAATTAGATCAATAACTGTTTTGCAGTTTATATTGTCGTTCCTTTTTTTTCATTAATTTTGTAAAATATATATTTTTGTAGGACAGTAACACCGATGCACAAAATGCTATTCGCTTGGGATAATCCTGCGGGGCCGCGTGTTCTAATCTTCGAGGCTGAAGGCAATAGGGAAATTGAAACGGACTTACGTCAAGATGCTGTTGGGGACTTTATGTAAGTTTCTTTTTGTAAAAATAAATGTAAACCTTAATATATTTTGAGAGTATTTTTTATTTATGTTGAAAGTTATACAGTTTATACTACAGGGCGAAAAGCAAGTATTTAATACTAGTGGCTGCCCGCGAGGGAATGAGAGGTTTTTCTGCGGTAAAAAGTACCCTGTGTATTATTCTGATGTACAACCTATTTTACTGTAAAGTTTTATCCAAATTTGTCCAGTCGTTTTTACTTGAAAGAGTAACAAACATCCATACACACTAACAAACTTTTACGTTTATAATATTAGTAGAACTAATCCTAGGCTAGTTAAATGTGTGTGACATATCTTCCAATGTGAGATAAAGCGGTTAAGAGACCCATTAAAAACGATTTTAGTTATTCATTAACTTGGATGAAGGTTTTTAAAGATTAACACAACTAATCTTATATTAATATTTTTAGGGTAAACGCCAAAGACAAGATCTACTGGACATCTTTCCTTGATGGTTTACAAAGAGTGATACTATTCACTGACGATAGAATTTTAGCTACCGGTGCACTAACTATAGGCGAGGCTGAACAAATGGACTCGGAAATGATACTATCCATGCAGGGCATTGGATTGTCGCTTGTAAATGACTATGAGAGGGTCGAGATCATCTATATGAGCATTTCTAAGTAAGTTTTATGTTTTAGTGAGACTATTAATCTAAAGGTGTTTTATAGTAGATAGAACAAACCTTTTTTAAAACATTATGATATGTATACATTTTTAGACTAGTTGTTTAGCTGATTTCACAAACTTTACAATGATCCTAGCATATTTATAGATTAAACTGCTATTCCATCGAAAAAAATTTTTTTGCAGTTCATTATGTCATTCGAAATCAATGCTAAGACCCTAAAATTTTTTGCCATACCTTATTCGACAGCTGTCTTACAACTCATTTTTAGTTCTGGTATAATCTGGGAGCAAAGTAAGCCACAACAAGGCGGGTGCCGCGGCGCCGGTCGCTACAAGAAGATTGAAGGAGCTAAACTAATACAATTAGAAGAGGCTTATCAAAAGTACTTGAATGAAAAGATTTTCAACGAACAGGACCCTGAAAGTGGACCAATCTCTACTAGAGTTATGATTGATGATAAGACTGAGGTTTGTACGGTTTTTTATAAAAGAAGTTCGCATTATAAATATTTCGATTATTTATTTAAATAATTAACTACCAGAGGGAAAAGGATGGTCCATTATGTATACTTAGATTTTTGATCAATCTATTGTATGTTGTGTAAATTTTGACAGGTTGATTTTGAAGAGATGCGTCAACTGAAGCCGAACGCTCGCATTCTAAAACGGACCTTAAACCCTGGACTTAGGATGTCTTATGGCGTGTCTGCACATTCTCTATGTATTCACGCCAGACTACACAGACTACAAATAGACCAACAGTTGCCTCTACCAACTTTCCCCGTTGTTTTAGCCCCTGTACCACCGCCGAAATCAATTGCTAACACTGGCTCGGGTAAGATTTTGACAGTATTATTTAAAAAAACTATAATTAAATAACAATACATATTAATAGTTTTTCTTCTAACGATTTACAGGCGAAGACGGTGAGTCCGGTTTTTGGGCGCAGAATGCACTTATTTTCTTGTCAATAATACAAATATAATAACTAGGCTTTTTCTTAACTTTTTCTGGGATGCGGAAGTTCGCTTTTGCTTGTCTTATTCCGGGAATTTATTATGCTGTTCATGGTGTTGCTTGCTGCGAAATTTCTAATTTTTGACATATTTTCTTATTTGGCTACACAGGTATAAAGCCGTTTATAGAGTTATCTGTTGTGGAGCGTGTAATGGAGCACAGCAAAGTCCGTCAGTACAAATATTGCAAGATGCTCATTCAAGAGTTTCAGGTTTGTTAAAATTACACTTTACCATCAGTATACGTAATAATTTTGTTGTATTACCAAATTCTTAAAAAAAATCCAAATATTGTCATAATTGTCATATTTCAGGTGAAAATTGATATGGAGTTAGTAAATGCAATGATGGCGATGTTCCCACAACGAAAACTCTCAGAAAAGGCAGCTGTAAGTATAATGTGTTGTTTAATTTTATTCTATTACATAATTAAGTATCTAAATATGCAATTGATTTATTTCGTATACTATTAATTGTTCCTAAATAAATTAAAAATTGCTTATTTGATGTAGTGGGAGGCCTTTGAAAAAGATTTGGAGGCAGCGAGACAAGACTTGGACGAGATGGCGAAGATCGGCATTGCTACAGACCAGAAGAATTTCTATGACAACCTACATTTATCACCCATCAAGGTTTGTCAAGACTCATATCACTTAACGAAACTTTTGCTTAAATATACTTTGTAAAGAGTTTTATATCTTCAAAATAAGTGTCCAGTAATTAGTTATCGAGTAGTAGTAGAAAACTGTACTAGCAATTTTCCCAATTTCAGCTCGTATTTTCGTTGTAAGTCGAATGGCTACGAACTGTATACAATAAATAAACAATAGAACTTATTATTCTAAACGAGGCAAAACCTTTAGTTTTAGTTATGAGTGTCTATTTTATTTTGTTTTAGGTTCACTTTTCATTCTCTCTGGGAGGTGCGACTCAACTACCTACATTTATAGGAACTATATTACAGAGTATTGGAGTTACTCTCACCGACATGAACGATGTCGTTTTCAAGTAAGTTCACTATTTATAAATAAGTAGCGATCGACTGCTTGATAGAATATAATAAAAATGTATGTGATTGATGGAACTGTAAGTTTTTTTTGTAACTTTAGAATAGACACTAAGCGATTGCCACTTGCACTTGGTACATTTGGTCCATTATGCATATGGGTCTTTAATATAACATTTTCGAGTTGGCAAAATCAATTCCAACATTTGGTTATTTCAAATAGTAACGCTGCAAAATCAGTTCTCAGGTTTAGTCATAAACGAATTTGCGCAAACACAAAAATATGTAAAGTATGGAATGGTTTTTGCTCTTCTGTGTCTTATGTCAATTATTGTTTATTCGTAGACTGGCGTATTACGAGCGTAACTTCGAGTTTTTATCAAACAACGAGATAATGGCTCAAGTACAAAGCCACTACACGGGTCAGGCTCTGAAACAGTTGTACGTGCTGGTACTAGGGCTGGATCTGTTGGGCAACCCGTATGCCTTGGTTGTCGGGTTGAAGAAAGGAGTTGAAGATCTGTTCTATGAACCGTTCCAGGTAAGTTAGGACTTTTATTTTTTCCTTTTTCGGACTTAACGTAGTCATCATGCTGGATGGTGTATGATAAAGTTTTCAATCATCTATCTGTACTAAGTTATCTTTACGGCGGAGCCCAATATACGATCTCAATCCATTTCTAGGCATCTAAGACCATCAATCGGAGCCAAATTTTCTCAAAACTGTTTCAATAAACGATCTACAGATTCTGGAACCAACCCAAAGACGCAATCGATCCATGGGAAGCAAGCGATCTTTTTTCTAGCATATTTGTTTGAAAATGGTGCCAACCATCATCCCAATAACCGATCTATTTATTTTGACACATCCTTTGAATCTATTTTTGCGAACGCCGGAATTCGATCTTTTGTTTGAGTGACTTTTTATGTCAGTCCATGTAAAACAAAATCAGTTACCATAGCAACGTACATTGATCTAAAACTTTTAAAATCTAAATTTTACTAGAAGTGCCTTTACTGGATGTGCCTTCCCGTTAGATGTGTAATTCAAAATTAATGTTTTCGATTAAATTAAAATGTTTGTATAAACACAATGCAATTATTGCAAAAAAACAGCAAAGATCAGGACAAAAAATATATCCGGCCATTTTTCCAAGCTAATTACATAAGATGTATTTATTTATGTGTATTAAACTATTTTCAGACAAGTTAATAGTTAAAACTAAGGCATAACTTTTTAAAAATAAGTAAAACTAACTTTTTATTCACAATGAAGAGATCGATGGACGATCTTTTTACATCACTGACATCGATTACATATAATTGTTATTGGGACGCAGGTTGGAGATCGAACCGCAGATCGTGTACGATCTCAGATCGTCCCAACTCTCGGATTCAGGATTCGATATTGGGCTCCGGCGTTAGACAGTAGGCACAGACCAAAGTTGTCATCCGATTTTATTTATATGTGCACGTCTGCATCAACTCCTTCTAAAACAGGTTATGAATTTAGTTTCGCTTTCATTATCACCAAAAATATATTATAATTATTTTTTTTGTAATCAAGCTAAAACGTCACCAGTGCCTCTATATCTACAATAAATCCATCACTGACTGTATTAGTTCCTAAAATGTAAGTTCAAGCGTAAAAATAAAAAGAACACAGACAAATTGATGATCGTATGACGCAGGGCGCCATCCAAGGGCCGGGCGAGTTCGCGGAGGGGCTGTTCCTGGGCGTGCGCTCGCTGGTGGGGCACACGGTGGGCGGCGCCGCGGGGGCCGTGTCGCGCATCACCGGCGCCATGGGGCACGGGCTGGCCGCGCTGTCGCTCGACAAGGTAGGCGACTATGACTGTGACTAACGTAGCCCGCAGCCCCGGCACTATGGCGCCGCACACGGTGGGCGGCGCCGCGGGGGCCGTGTCGCGCATCACCGGCGCCATGGGGCACGGGCTGGCCGCGCTGTCGCTCGACAAGGTAGGCGACTATGACTGTGACTAACGTAGCCCGCAGCCCCGGCACTATGGCGCCGCACACGGTGGGCGGCGCCGCGGGGGCCGTGTCGCGCATCACCGGCGCCATGGGGCACGGGCTGGCCGCGCTGTCGCTCGACAAGGTAGGCGACGAACTGCTAGGTGGCTGACGAGCGGCTGCTACCGGCAGGCGATGAACGACCTCTGTGGTGCAGCGGTACTCGCTCGACAAGGTAGGCCGGCCACTATGACTGTGACTAACGTAGCCCGCAGCCCCGGCACTATGGCGTCTTCGAGGGACATCGACTGGTTTTTAGTGGGTATACCCGCCTTTAGGGGAGTCCCACACACGCCTCTCGTCCCAGGCTTGGTGCGTAACGCATTTTGCAGTCGTAAAAAAAAAAAGTAGGCTGGCGAGCTGCTGTTACCGGCGATCGATTTACGACCTCTGTGGTGCAGCGGTATTAGACTGCTAAGCGAATGGTTCCGGGTTCGATACCCGGGTCGGGCCAATTTCGTTGAAATGGTTTTTCGGTATTGGCTCGTGTCTGGGTGTAACTAGGTTCTCCCCTAGTCTAGTCCATTGTGTGGTAGTTATAGTACAAGCTTTGCTTAGTTTAGGGACACACGGTTGGTGTGTCAGTCTGGAGATTTATTATTATTATTATAGTCACTTCAGAAGCTATTACTAAATACCGAATGAGAATTAGTTGGGTAAAAAGTTATAAGGGTTTGAAAATTACATAGAACCTCTCAATTGTTATTAAGAGAAGCAACAGCTGCACTTTACGGCCGACGGTTCTGTACGGACAGTAAAAAATAATTTGAATGTTAATTGTAAACAATTGGTAGGCGAAGAGAAAAGGCGGCGTTGGTACCCCAAACTGAAGAGCAGAATATGTCCTATACAGCGTTATATTATCGTGATCGATATTATGTTTCTGGCGTAAGAGCTTACAGGCCTATTAATAATAGTAGTGGGTGTTATGCTTATCATTGTCGCATCTAATACCTACCTCCATACATTTTGAATATGTTACGGCTAATACCCGAAGTGCGGCTACACCTAGTTTTAGCCGGTTAGAAGTGTTTTTTATATGGAAAACTGTAAAAAAAATTTATACCTATGTATATAAAAACTGGCTTAAATCATGAGTCGACGGAGTCCCGCTACGCGTTTTCTGGGTGGTATCAAAAAAGTAACCTAACTAACCTAAACTATTGATGTTCTAACCGGCTAAAACTAGGTGTAGCCGCACTTCGGGTATTAACCGTAACAAATACATGAGGTAAAGTTAACAGCTTATTTTTCTATTTTTGACATAGAATTATAGAGATTTGCTTTTCTGCCCTGTACTTAAATTTTGTATCTCAAAACCTCGGTCAATTAGTTCTTAAGACCATAAAATAGGAAATGATGAGATATAATAATATTATTTTATTAACTATGAATAATGCCTATAATAATAAAATGTTTCTTTACTACAAGGATTATCAACGACGTCGCAGAGATAACATCAACAAACCGCCGGCGAACCTACAAGAAGGTCTCGCCAGAAGTGGCAAAGGACTTGTTATGGTGAGTCACTTTCCATATTGTATTACAAAAACGGAACGCTAAAAAGTCGACTTAGTAAGTCAGCAGTGCAAGTATAGAACTCGCTTTGATAATTTACCGATCGATAAATTAGTCTCATTATCACGAATGCACTAGAGCAAATAAACTGATTAGTATTAAAAAAATGTATTGATACAGTTCTACTGTGTAGGTGTCGGATGTTACTGCTTACGCGTAAATAAACTTTCGTCCCTTCGACTTTCAATTTAACGTCAATTTTGACGATCACGGGGAACTATATTTGCACTGCAGTATCGGTATATTATCTTTATTTCTTATCAACATTCTAACTGAACTTTTGAATATTGACTAGTTAAAATGAAATGCCTGTCTTAAGAAAAATTGTTTTTTTGCGTAATTTCCATTCTGTTTTCAATATACTTTTTTGTATTTTTTACAAGGGCGTATTCGACGGTGTGACGGGTGTTTTCACAAAGCCGATAGAGGGCGCTAGAGAGCAGGGGGTGGAAGGGTTCTTCAAGGGGTTGGGGCGGGGCGCCGTGGGGCTGGTGGCGCGCCCCACTGCTGGGGTCGTGGACTTCGCTTCGGGGTCGTTAGACGCTGTTAAAAGGTTCGAATGCAATAAAACACGGAAAATATTCGCAAGCACGTGGAGTGTTTAAAATAGAGAACATGTCAGGAGTGCCGAAACAAGAGTGTAGTTGACGTTTCGTCCATTGCAATAACGATAGTATATTTCGCAAGTGTCGCATGTGTGATATTACAGCGAGACGATTACTACAAACCATTTCTTTTACTTCTTCCTTTTTAAGGTTACATACCCAAAACGACATTGACGACGACCTCTGAAATATTCTTAATTAGATTAGGGATATGTTTTAACAATAACCCTCCAGCTTTCTTAACGCCGATTTTTAAGCTCGACTGTAATTCATATGTTTTGATTGTGTCGATTATCTGGAATGGTTTGGGTATTTATTTTTGTTTTTTTTGGTAAGTAATAGTTTTGTAGACTTTTTGTATTGGTTTTTATTGTAGTTAAAAAATCCATTGAGTAAAATTTTGAAAGCATACTAAATTTAACATTATTTAGGGCAGTAAACTCACACTCAATTTAGAATCTTGTTTTATCTGTTGGGTATTATAGAAAACTTTCGTTAAATAGGGTATATTTGAAGCTGTAAGGGACTATTTTGTGCTGCCTTTAGAAGCAAGTGAGAATGGAACTGATGGGTTCCTAATGGGCCTTTGTCTTGGCACCCTCGGCTTAGTCTTACGCCCTTTAGTTGCAATCATTGATTGTATTACCATGCTGGCTATGACCATCTACAACTGCCTAACAGACACGTATGTAAGTGTTCTATTGAAGTAGACTGTAATTAACTATTTTCAGTTGTATTTTAAAGTAAATAATATTAAGGAGTATTGTAGCCGAGCAGTTATAATGATGGATATTAAAAACCGTACATGTTTAAGTATCGCACTTAGAGTGTCCTGTAAATTCATTGGCGTTCAACTTATAAAAGGTTTTTATTGGTAAGCGAAATGCCCCTGTATTACACCGTTTTTAGTTATAGCACAAGTATAGTAGAAAATTAAGTTTTGAATATTTTTAATGTATGTATGAACAACATAGATTTATTATTGGTCTTCGCTTCGCTCTTACAAGATGGAGCACTGCCTGTAAACAATAGATCTGTTTTTGCGGCACATTTTTATTTTCGTGTTAGCTCGTGTGTCAAAAAATACACATACTATTCGATAAGCTTCTGAATAGAACAGACGATGTTTTCGGAGTTATTACTCAGGAACAAATCAAGATGTCGCTTAAGTATTAACCTATTTATTACTCATTAGCTTTACTGAGTTACAAATAATACGTTAAAATTTACAAGTTTGACAAAAAGAAAAACACACAGCTGCATAAATGTTATGTTTTAATCGTTTTTGCATAAAAACTTATAAGCCTCAAAATCTTTAAACGACATCTAGCAAGTTTTTATAGCTCAGTGACTACTCTATATAGTTATTGTTTTTGTTATGTCAGATATTTTTAATTTTTTAATTACATAGGTGTAGCACTTATGGGGCCCCTAAAATTAATACATATTTATCTAAAGCTTACAAAATTCCATTTTGATAAAACTTCTTAAAAGTATACAAGAAGCCTAAACATCTTGAATTTTTCTTTTTGCAATTTTAACACAAAAAAAAACCGGCCAAGTGCGAGTCGGACTCGCGCACCGAGGGTTCCGTACAAACCTGCAAAAACTACTTAAAATTTTAAGCTTTTCGGAATTTTTCTGTTACCTGTGCTGTAAGCTATTGCTTCTTACCAAATTTCGAGATTCTATGTCAACGGGAAGTGGTCTTTAGGTTTTAATTCCCGTGCGTGTAGTTGCGAGTTTCAAAATATGCGGTATCAATGGTTGTACTTTTGCGTTGACTTAGTTTTTTTTTTTTCACGGGTTAAAGGCAATTAGATCTAAGTATTTGATATGAATTTCAACTTGATAGCTCTACGCGTTCATGAGGAAAAAAGTAATAAGTTTATATTTATTAAAAAATATATATTTTGTAATGTAACTAAAAATTTAAGGTTTTCGGAATTTTTCCTTTATGTGTGCTATAAAACGTTGCTTCATGCCAAATTTCAAGATTCTAGGTCGACTGGAAGTACCCTTTTGGTTTTGATTCCCTTGCGAGTACTTGCGAGTTTCAAAATATGCAGCTTAAATTGCTGTTTCTTTTGATTGCGTTGACATAGAAGTTTGATTTTGTTACAGCTTAAAGGTATTATAGACCTGAGTATTTGGTATGAATTTCAATTTAATACCTCTACGCGTTTATGAGGAAATGGGTAGTAAGGTTAAAATTATTAAAAAAAATATATTATGGTGATATAACTAAAAATTTATGGTTTTCGTAATTTTTCCTTTATCTATGCTATAAGACGTTGCTTCGTACCAAATTTCAAGATTCTGAGTTCACGGGAAGCACCCTGTAGGTTTTGATTCCCTTGCAAGTGTCGAAAATTTGCGGCATAAACGGCTGTATCTTTTGATTGTGTTGGCTTAGAAGTTTGATTTTTTCACAGCTTCAAGGGACAGTAGACCTGAGTAATTGATATAAATTTCAGCTTCATACTTCCACGCGTTCCTGAGAAAAAGGGTCTTAACAGACGGACGGACGGACGGACAACAAAGTGATCCTATAAGGGTTCCGTTTTTTTTCCTTTTGAGGTACGGAACCCTAAAAATGATCTATTTGGTAACAAACATGTATGGAGTCACGGAGTTATTTTTGTTTATAAAAAAAGGAATAAATAAAGCCATATTTAACGTATTGGTATAACATTTTACAGTTTTTTTTGCTTACACACGTTTGGGGCCCCAGTAACCCGGGGCCAAAAATTGATACGTTGATAACTACGCCCCTGCATAAAAGGTATGCAATAAATGACACTAGCTCGGGTAGGTTCGAGTATGCCGAATTCGGCATACTATTTTATGCCGCATTTTACGAGTACCAGTGCTCCATCAAGTAAGAGCGAGACCGAAGACCAATAATAAATCTATGATGTGTAACAATTTTTTATTTTCCAGAAATTAGTTATGTAAAATAACTGTATAGCATGTCACTCTACAATTAAAACATACGAAAGGTTAACACGCAATAACATAACCTGACACTGTTATAATGTATCTCGTTTATTTTTAAACATATTGCCGTGATTGATGTAACAATGTAAATTAATTCACGGCGCATTACTTAACTTTTATATTAACGTGTACAATTGTACGGAAATATGGTTATACTCTAAAAGGAAGTTAAATGAAGGCGAAACTTATTGCAAAACAAATAATGCGTGTTCAAATAAAGTTTGAAACAAACTTAGATTCTATAAAGTCATTCTAACTTTTCCTGAATACGCTTTTATCTCACTTTCGTTGGTCTTATGCAAAGAAAAACTTATTCCTAACCATAGAAAAGTAGAAGCTTACGTTGGTAATCAAAAATAAACAGAAGTGATAGTAATATTTGCTTTGAATAACACTTTGTATAACAGTTCTGCCAATAAAATGAGAATTGTAATTAAAAGTTATATAATATTTTATTCTGTTTTAAAATATTTCTAATAGCTTTTTGTTCTACTAGGGCGGCAGATACGTCAGAAGAAGTGACCAAGCGTCGAGCGCCCAGGTACTTCGCGCCCGAGTCGGGCGTCAGGCCCTACTCGCGGCTGCAAGCTGAGGGCTATAGAATGCTCTCTGAACTTGAAAAGGTATGAAATTATACTCTATTTATCTATGTATCTTCTATCTTATTGGTAGACTAGTGGCCTAACGCGACTCCGTTCGCGTGGAAGTCGGTTTGCCGTGCGAATGAGATGTTATCCCAATTTTAGTTTTTTTTGAGGAAAAATGAAACTAAATGTTAATTAAAGAGTTCTTCTAGTTACTTAAGTATTAATATGTGCAAAAATGAAGTGCAACAAAAAAAGACATGCTTTGTTTTATTTTACATTTAACCTTTTACTTTGTACCATTAGCGAATTGGACCAATTGCGAATTGGCCTAATCGCGAATTGGACGAATCGCGAATCGGACGAATCGCGAATTTGTAATTTTTTCACCATTGGACCATATAAATTTATATGATTAGGGGATTTATGAAGATTAGGGGAATTTATCTCTAAAATTTTATTTTTGTAGCACAACGAAAAACAGAAGCAGTTAGGTAAATCTGCATTCATGTAGATATACACATTAGTTTTTTCGTTTTAATTTATTCATTAAAACTTTTTAGTTTCAATAATTGTTTTTCTTGCATTTGTTACTGATATGAACTCTAATGCCACATGTGTGCTTCCTAGGTTTGACGGAATAGAGCGCTTGTGTCCTTTGTTTAGTTATTTACAAGCTTTGTAAAAAAAAAACAGAATGCTAATAGGTGATGGTAAATCATGAATTCCCTTTCGGGCAATAACTATATAACCATTTATTGCCAAAAATTTTTGGTTTTAAAAACAAATACAAATTTGTCACAGCACAGCGTGTTTTTTAGTAATTGCCTCATTCTTCCTATTCATACATGTCATACAATCAATTGTTTACTGAGGCATTTTAATTAAGTTTTAAAATGTTAACGCCTATCTGACCCCAAAATCTTCAGCTTTTACAACATTAGTGTCTTTCAAAAAAAAACTCACACACAATTTTATATGCTGGGCTTCAAAAGAATTGTTTGAATTTTAACCCCAAGTTTTTGGCATCAAATGAAAATTAAAGCTAAAGTTTTGAAGTTATAGATACTGGAAAAAGGAACCCAGAACCTTTGGAAAGCCGGTCCAATGCTCTGACCACTGAGCTACTGCGCGGTTCGATTCCCAGTCGCGTAATGCTCGGAGACCCGCGTTCCTTTTTCCAGTATCTATAACTTCGAAATTAATAAATTAGCTTTTTAAAATGCAAAATTAAAAGTAAAATCTCAAAGCTGAAGTTTCTGCGGTGTTCACCTTACCATACAAGCGTTCCAACCCTGCATGGTGTATTGGTAGGGCAAGTTTGTGACGACGGACACGTACGAGGCGCATGTGTGGGTGATCACCGCCAAGGAGGCCGTCATGTGCACGGACAAGCGGCTGCTGTACGTCGAGCGGAATAGCGTGTTCGGCGGCTGGCAGGTTAGAACATCACACTGATACTCCATTGAGATTATAATTTATTATATATCATTAAGGCCCAATTGCAGGGAACGTTTTAACCTCGGGTTAGCTAACTCAGGTTTAAATGGCGCCACGATCGATTGTAACTACTTCTTATTACAATCGTTGGTGGCGCCATTTAAATTGAAATATTTCCCAAAAATACAAATGATATATACTTACTTTAAATTTACTGAAATTGGGTGTGAATATATCAATATTTTGACGCACCACATTTAAACTGATTTATAAAAAAACGCTGATGCTCCTCTGTAAAGTCCGCCATTCGTTGTCCATCATAAGAAGGCCAGACACAATAGTATAACGTGAAACACTTTAAATTTTTTGTTAGACTGACAAAAACCACTCATGTTTTATTCTATTTTTCTCTCATTATATCTAGAAAAATACAGAGCATGAATGTTTTCAATATTTTTTTATTCCATTGATGCTGTTTGCTACAAAACAAATCTTTCCATGAAATTTGTAAGCAATTTTCTTCCTGAGTAATGTTTTATTTAATAGCTTTCGATTGGCTCGGGAACGAACTTGGCCATTCAATAACTCATAAATATTTCATGATATAGTCCTTACACGAATATCTACTTCATTTTATCTATACGTTAAATAAACATACAAACAACATATTACTAACCCGAAAACAAACACGCTTTACCAACAGATCGTATGGTCTTATCTTTGGACGGAGATTCCTGATGTGCCTACATCGGTGCAAAAAGGAGTGTACATCCCAACTAATAAAAAGAAGGTGTTTGGCATGTTCCCGTCTACAGGCACTGGGAAGGTTATATTCCTATACGACGAACAGCAGAAGAGATATCTCCTTGCGCAATGCGAGCGGTTGATGGCATTGGCCAATTGACATAAGGAAGTAGAAGGGATTTTGCCTTCAATACACATGGATTGGATAGCAGAGTTCTTTCTACACCCGTTAAGTTTTCGCACAGCACTCTTCACCGTCGCTTATCACTTGAATTTACACCATTTGAGCCCGAAAGGCTTTCACTGAACTTTATATGAAGTGTCAAACTTCGCTACGTGTGCTTTTTTGTATTATTTCACTTAATGAGTGTGCATCTGTTGTGTGACTTTGCTTTAGATGTAAATTGATTTGATTATGGTATTGTACTTTGAAGTTTTCTACCTTGAACCAGTGTCAATTTATTGTAATTGTTTTGTTGTTAAATAGCGTTGAAATTATTCTTATTCATCGTATCGTAAGAAAGAGGTCACAGTTAAACCTGACTTATTGTTGCATCGACCATTAAATAATTATTTGTTAATCACATTTAAAAGCAAATGTATGTCTGAATCTCTAATTTGCGAATAAATAAAGAAATAGAAATAAAGAAATTCTTTGTGTTTAATAGCTTTAGCAGGTAATTTAAACTGCATTTCACAACCATGTATTACATAGCATTTACTTCAAACTGAACAGTATAAAAGTATAATAGTCTTCCTATAGCTTTTTTTTATTACAACGATTTCTTCAACTAAGTTACCTAACCACGTTAAAAGTTAAGATTTTTACGGATTGTTAATATTTGTTGTAACATTTTGAATACTCAACGTTAAGTTTTTATTAACAATTTATAAATTACAATTTCTGTGCATTGTTGAAATCTGTTGTTCACCTTAAAAGAATATAAACTACCAAAATAATTGTTATTAGATTAGTTACTATACTTTTTTATAAACAGTTAAATTCCCAGTGTATTTTATATTGATAAGTCTTATAAAAAACCAAATAGTTTTGTCCCTAGTGCCATAACCATTGTATAAATTGTAACTACCCCCAAATTATAATATTAAGAGACATTTCATATTTACGTTAAAAAGTTAGGAGTTACAGTTCAATCGGCGATATCGCACTTTGGGTGGGTTGACATAAAATATCAGAATTTGTAAATTGTAATTTCTATAACCTTTATAGTACAAGAATTAGTTGCTTTGTTTCATACTACGACTTACGAATACGTGTCACAGTAGTTACTTTAGTATCGTAATTTGTTAGTGTTTGGATGTTGCTTGCTCAAAATTTAGTTTTTCTACCAATTTATGAACTTAGCACACGCCTACAACCTCAATTTTGTTATGGTGTTTATTTTTAATAAGCATAAAGTTTATTTTGTTAATCATTTATTGCACAATTATTCTAGGTATTGTACTATCTTCTACCTATGCTAGCTTATTTACATTTTTAAGAAATATACAAACTTTCTGAAATATGTTTTTTATTTTTTTCTTAAAGTAAGTTCAACATAAAATAAATAATCATACATGCAAAGCTATGGACTAAGGTAGCACATAATTGTACTCATAGCTAATTTTGAAAAGACATATTAACTCAATTAGCATAACTTGAGAATCTATTTCTAAACCTTCTGCTTAACATTCCGGTAAACGTATGCCTCAAAGGTTAAATAATAGCTAAAAGTCGAAATAGGTGGTGCTTGGCAAAGTCTTAATCATCTTATTATTCGCATTATAATGGACTTATATTCAGCAATGCTTCTTAACACAGCCCAAATGGGTACCTAATTTTTGAAACCATTGAGCTACATCAACACTGAATTAATAGGCTGGTTTTATTTCTAAGAGAAATAACCTACTTACCCACTAAATTCGTAATTGTATTTAAATAGACTGTCAATGTAAAGTTTCCACACATCTTGAAAACTTGTCTAGTTACTTGAGCAGTCTTGTTAGTATAGTTATTGTTTTTCGTTGTTGTTTTGTCCTTATAGGAAGGTAATTACTAGTAGGTACTACATAAGCGACCTGAGGTAGGCTTTCATTACATAATAAGTAATTGTCTTCAATTGGTACTCTAGAGTTAGTTACCAAAGCAACTTGTTCATTAGCACGAGAAGTCATGCGTGTATAGTGTAACTATTAATATGTAAATTAAGACATAAACGTGTGATAGGTACCTATAACGAAACGAACGCTGTAAACTTGAGTTTATACTCAAACAATAAAATGAATATTTGGAATGACGGCTCACTGACGTCTTTTGGGTAACGACATCCTTAATTTATAAGCGTTAAAATTAAGAAGTTGCCTACTTCTCCGCATTAAATAATTGCTGTGTTAAAATTTTTATTTTATTCAAGCACCTACTTCTTGTAGACCGAATTCATTGAGAATGTTGATAAATTATAATTAGTTTGCTTTATCATACCAAAATATATTTTTTATCACATATTCATCTACAAGCTTATAACTCGTTAAAATAAGAATAATCTTAAAACCATTTCTTTATTTTCAACCAACTCTTTATTTTCATATTCCATACATATCTAATAGGATTCACCGTAAAAGTATTGGATTTAAAAGTTAAAGTTAGATAAAATGTTACTGCTTAGCGCAGTATTAAAGTAGCGTTAGGTCGCGACAGACATAACAATTCCATTAGAATATTGTGTGAAAACTCCGCAACGGCAACATTACCTATCATTACATTGGAAACAGCTTTTCTGTGGCGAAGAGGCTTTGTACGCACATATGTGCCTACGTGTTTGTACACTTCTTGAAACTTGTGAATAGAAGATATGACGAGATACAAACCAATTAAATTACTTACCTACCTAACCAATTAGTTATGATGACATAAGTTAACAGCTTATCATATTTCAAAAGCTAAGAAATAAAAATATAATAAACAGGTAAATAGGTGTTATAGTAAATGACGCATTATATAAAATTAAGGTTTTGGTCTCTTTCTTGTTTCGTTTAGGCTATTAAGGCTCGTAGGTAGGTCATTAAAATAACATATTTTACAAGGAAACTTATGCCATTTTAATCAAAATAAAACAGCTATTCTTTAAATATCGGAAGGGACTTATTATTGAGTTACAAAGCTAATTCTAAACTGGTAAATTGACCTAACATCACCAATTGTTAGCTCGGGTAAACAAAAGACCCTGTAATTATGAGACTTCATGTGAACTTCCATGGCGGGGTTCAACGTTTATTTAGGACTTAAATTGAAAACTCAATACAAATGCCTACTAACACCTCGCTTGGGTGGTACTTAGACAGTATAATATTTTACTTACTTATTTAATTGGGCCTTAAATTAATAAAACATTTAAATAACTACGATTTGCACAAAACTGACCAACGCACACAGCTTTTAATATGCCATCTTTAAGATAGCAAAAACAAAAATTAGGTGGACCCATACAGAGGATCAAATACAAGGTGGTGAAAGAACCGAATTTTTTCGCTATGGAATGCGTCCTGCACGAACTCACAACATTTAAGTGGCTGAGTTTAGTTTTTTTTTCATCCTACCTGAAAAATATCTTGGGTTAGAATTGTAATATGTAAGTATTAAAATAAATATATTGTTTTGATTTTCAAATAGGTATACTGGGTTCCCACTGTTCCGGACATGTTTAGGCTTCCTAACGACTCACCTGCCACCCTGTATATCGGAAAGCGACACAAGAACCATTTTCAAATAGCATAAAGATTGAAGTTCGCACGAGATCAATAGCGTTGACTTTTCGTGCGTGGACAAGTAGCCGACAGGGAAATTGATGACGCAGTCGTACCTATAGATTTCTAACGACACCGAGTGCCTACTTCTGTACGTACTCACCTTGCTTACTGTTTTGTAACTGATTCAAATTGAAAGTTGAAATCATCTTTACATTAAATTATAAATCGCCATCCATGTCTGTAGTTGTATAACCTCATACTTATTCTAAAATTAGGAACTGATTTTGATGCGGTTTAAATCTTTGAGAATATTAAGTATGTATTTTGTACATATATCTATAATAAGCATGTACGCTACTATTAAGTAATGTGTTAAATCCACAGTTGCTGAAATGTTCGAGGAATCTTGATATTCGCTAATTGAAACCTCGTTTGTAAGTATTGGTTCAGAAGTCACACATTCATCACACAAAAATGAGCTTTGAATTTCAGCATCACTCTATGAAGCTGCTGATCGATTGTGATCGTCGCAATTTACGTCGATGTTATGACATTCGAACAAAAATACTAAGGTTGTTAAATTATCATTGTAGTTACGTCATACGGGTACACAAGTTATTTTATTTTATTAAAAATACGCAGAATGTAATCTAGGCATAATTTTAATGTATAGGCCCAAATTTATACCTATCCATTTGTCTAATAAATTGAAATTTCAGACACCCAATTTACAAAACCGTTTGCTTAACAAAATATTTGCTTTGAATACTAAATATAATGTGCTCAGTAGTTATAATAAATATATAATTTTAAAATTTTCACTCGGCGCGTCATTCTAGGTCATTCCTTCGTTTCAAACTGTTTTAATTAACAAAAAAGATTAATTAATTCCCCAGATGTAACTTTGTGGTTATGGCAATGGTTCTGTTTTTAAAAGAAAAGTAAATTTGTTTTATACAAATTAAACGTCTCAGTTAAAGTAAGTCAGGAAAGTGAAGCCTTTTGCAAAGAGTGTTTTCGTAGTTAGTGATTAGAATTCAAGTCTGGAGAAGTAGTCTTTCGTTTTTCTAATTAAAGGGAATGGTTGGAACACTAACCTGATTTTATATAATGAGTAGATTGAAGTTTAGTTTTATAGAGGTCCGATCTTGTGAACAAAGGAGGAAAATGCCCCGAGGGATTTGAAAGATTAGTTAGGGTAATAAGTTGAATTAAGATATATGACATTGTAATTTAAGACAATAACTTAAGGCATCGATAATATAGTTTTAACCACCACTCCACACTCCTTCATTTATAGTTTACTCTTAAGTAATTTGAATAAACAAAAATCATATTAGATTAACCAGCTTTTAGTATCAAATCTTGTTCACTATTTAAAAAACCAACCTAAAAAGAAAAAGTAATTGTAAAGATAGATTAATGAACATCCCATTTGCGTAATTCGCAAAGTTTCAAATGCCTACCTGTTTGAAATTACAAGATTTATAAGCCTCCTTACCCTGTTTTGATAAATTGTATTTAATTAAATAAGTATTTTTGTTTCAAGTCCTTTTAATTGGCAATGTTGCATAATTAATTCAAAAAGTTTGACGGTTTACATAATACTGACGAAAGGCTGCTTTTCTTGTATTTTTTACGTCTTTGTACATATTATGTATGCCTACGTAATGCTTATTGTCAGAGCATGGGCTATTTGCGTATGTAACATATAGCCTGCTATCATGGTAAAAATGTTCTATTATTATTTGACTGTTACCAACTGTAACAATATTTGCTAACAAAAGTTAAAAAAGAGTTACAAAAAAGGAAGCACTTATACTGGTTCCATACAAGGAATTGCTTTTGATCATTATTTGTGAGCTACTGAACTGTCGTACAGTACAAACTAACATCAGATTTAAACCTCTTCTATTGGCGTTTTGATTAGATTCGAAGGCTTTTAAAACAGCAAGATACTATCATAAAAAAGTGCCAATTTACACCTTAGTAAAAACAATACAAATTCAGATAAAAATGTTTTCTTTGTAATGCTAGTAAACACGCACATACAATTAGAAAACTTTTTTAAACTTTAGTTTATCATTTAATTTTCAGAAAAGACCAACAGTAAGGGAATCTGATTTTAGTGGAAGCGCCTCGTTTTCCACACTCGGTGTTCCTATTACAAATGTGAAGCCCATGTTTGACCTTTTGCCACACATTCGTATTAGGTCGTTGTGTCTACTTTAGGTTACAATATCACATACTAGACCGCAATAAACGCATGTAGGTCTTGTTTTAATGTAATTAAATTCGTATTCACAAGTGTTTTTGTTAAGTACCTAATATTAAATTTATGCGTCTCTCACAGTTGCCTATTTTAGGGTTCCGTACACAAAGGGTAAATCGGGACCCTATTACTAAGCCTCCGCTGTCTGTCTGTCTGTCTCCAGGCTGTATCTCATAAACTGTGATAGCTATAAAGCTGAATTTTTTCACAAATGATGTATTTCCGTTGCCTCTATAACAAAAAATACTAAAAATTAAAAAAATATATACTAAGAGGGGTCCCCATACAATAAACGTGTTTTTTTTCGTATTTTTTTGCTCAATATTAAAAACGGTAACAGGTAGACGCTTCAAATTTTCACAGAATATTTACTTGTATATTACCTTTCAAAATAAATAATTTAATAACAATAAAGTTAATATTAACAGGGGCTCCCATACAAAAAACGTAATTTTTAAGCAATTTTTACTCGATCTTAATAAACAGGTAGAAAATTATAGTACGGAACCCTTCATGCGCGAGTCCAACTCGCATTTGGCCGGTTTTTTTTTAAATTTTAAACATCCTGTGTCTTATTTTAAACTAAATACACATGGCAAATACAGGAAATGAAATCAAATTTAAACTACTAAACAATTAACCTGCTTTCCAACTTAATAATAAATTAGTTTTTATTCTAGGCAACAACTTCTTTATCGACTACTTACTTAAGAATAAAATATTATAAGTAATATAATAAAATAAAAGCTTTAGTATCACATGTATTTTTACAAACTCTTTGTTAATTTATGTAAGTAAACCAATGGTTCATTTTATTTATTTTTTCCTAAATCATATTATTACTGTAACGTGTTACCAATATTGCGAAATATACTTAACGAAAGTATCTATCCTTTATAACAGCAGATCAAATATCATTCTGTCTGAGAGTATATCGAATGTTACCTTCCACTCAATGCCAATGGTATCTAATGTAATACGTTGAAGGCTCACGTAACATTCACTGAAAAGTTATCACAAATTAACTCCGAAAAACATTATTATGGCAAATTCATTTGGAAACGCACACATATTTCTAGGCCACAACTAACAACGGACAAAGTTTCTTAATTTTTTTTATTTTTGTTTGACTTACCATTCACATTTTTGATCATGTTCATATTTTATAAAATCTTTACCTTGTTTTTTTTGCAAATAATATGCTATTGTTAGTCAAAATGATAATTATTATTATATATTTTCATTAAACACTCATTCTGTTTTTAGACAAAATGTGAAAAAAAAGTGGTATTGTTTATTTTTACATTACGAGTAGCATATTTGTTATTGCCTTCGTATCCAGATATGGGCACATTATTACAGAAAATAAAATTTCAGTAGGAACAAAATAAAAAAATTCTTCCAATTTTAGTATATTTTTAAACTGTAATTGCTGGTTTGAAACCTTAGCAGTTAAAGATTGACCGATAATTTTCAAGTATTATCTCCTAAAATTAAAATTTATTTTCGTAAACAAAAATTAACCACATCCACTTTAGACAGTCAAACAATCTCTAGACCTAAGCGCTCCATCGTAAACACAACTTATATATGTCAAGGGTCTGTTAAAAGCTAATATTGTTAAGGTTTGTCACGTCGCCTCTTGTAATAATATGTTCCGGTCGAGCGAGCGTTTCTCAAGATACTCGCTCTCAGATCGATGCAGAACCTTGCGCTTGGATGCACAAACCCTATTTATAGATGGGGATCACTTGCATACTTTTAATAATCGATTTTATTTACACGTCTGGTTTTTGGTTAATTGAAGGCAATACGATGATGCGTAGTAGAATTAAGAAATAACAAGTTATGAAAGAAGTCATATGATTAGATATCAAATGGATGTTACTTAAAAAAAATAAGTATCATGAAGACGATGGAAGAAAAATATGTTACAACTTAATTAATTGGAGAACTTTGTTGGTCTTAAGTCTTAATAAGTTATTTTAATAAAAATTGTCGCAACATTTATTCGAACTACGAATGCTACGAATGTTGCTACGCCGTAGCTCTCGTAGCTTCTAATCTGGCCATAAAATGGTCTTAATTTCTGTTTCTAAGTAAGTAGCACTTAACAATAAATAACATATTACTCATTGCCAAAATAACATTAATTCTCACCTGCTGAGTGGAAATATAATACGCTTTCTTTTAATATAGAAGCATAATAAAATAGCTTTTATTCACTTACTAACACGATACTTTGTTCACACTCTATAAGTTTATATTACAGGTTAGACATAATATTACTTTTACTTTAAAGGAATATCTAGGAGAAAATAAGATTTTTAACTTTATGTTAAACACTTTCAACAGGAAAATGCAGGCTTATTCGACTGTTAATATGATAAATACTTTATTTTCAACGATTTTGTATCCTGTTATTTTAGCAGTTAGGTTTAAATCGAAGTGTAAAAGTAAAGTAACTTAAGAATGTTATTTAAAATTAATGTATATCAGTTGCCTGGTATCATGGATGGTATCGTCATAAGGTTCAGTATTGTAAAAAATAAGAGTTTAGTAGGAGGAGAGACCTGTGATACAATGAATTGAAAAATAAATAAACATGAAAATTTAAGGTTTCCTTGCATTAAATTTGGTATAATTCGTAGCCTTTCTTTCCTGCCTCATCTTAAGAAACTGTGAACTGACAGGAGATGTATTGTTTTGACATAAAATGCTATACAGTGATTTGACTACGTTGGGATGCTAACTCATTCCGATAAGCTTTTTTTAGGCTAGACTTTGCAAAAGAAACCAGGCTACCTTGTGTTGCAAACAGAAAATTTAAGGGGTAAAAATAGGGTCAGATATTTATATGGATGTTTTAAAGAATCTGCGGCTGTTTTGTATACATAAATAAAAAAACAATGTTATTCATTTTACAATGTCTAATGACAGATTCTCAACATCGCTTCGAGACCTAACAAACCTAGTTAAAACTTACAGCTGTAAATCATACAATAAATCAATTTGACATAGAAGTGGGACCCAATTTGCAAACTATTGAAACTAGTCGCGTTACCATCAAATATTAACACAGCACCAAACTTCGACTAAATACACACTGTAGGGTAATTATTTGAAATATTATTGACTTTTAATTGATCTGTTTGTTATGGTCACAGCAAATAGCTATCTGCTTGTTGGCGTGAAGTGGATGATTGATTATCTGCTAATGATTCTATCTTGATTTGCGTCAACTGGGTGTTTATGATGCTCAAATTATAAATACATTATGGGAACTTGTTTAAGGTCGAACCTGAAAATCATTTTGTTTTTTTGGAAATTGTTTTTGTTGAGTATTTAAATGTCTTAAATATTATTTATTTCATTAAAATTTTATAATACAATTGCAAGGACCAATAAGAAAGTAGCCTGAAGTCATATTTTCGCAAACTATTCACCTAATTTTTATTTTTAATAATTTAATTATGTGAATGGAACACAAATTTATCTTGCAATCGCATAGAATGTATTTGATTTAAAAAAAACTTTGATGCTCGTTTTCACCAACGTTTCTAAAATTTTAGGTAACGGTGGTAAGAACTGTATAAGACTTCGTTTAGATCAAGTTTCAATATTAGTAAATATTTTTGTTTATTTTTTACGTAAGATTTTTTTATTACCTACAACATTTTATTTTATTAGATAATGGTTCTGAATCGTAGGAATAATTATAACTTTTTTATAAAAAAATAGGACACCGGGTTCATATTACGGTTCACATTGATTGACTGCCTACATATTCTTACAAGAGATATTAACATTTCCAGACAAGACCCTTCTCTCACCAGCAAATAACGATATTGAATATAAGAGCTCTTTGAGGATTTCTTATCTGAAGACATAAAGGTGCTCAGCAAATAATAGTATGGGATGATTCATTGTATTAGACATCCATGAAAATTATAGTTAAAAACACTGATCTGTAATTTAAATGACTGCTTGACCATGACCAAAAACTTGTCAAGAGCTTTGGTAGCAACGTACTTTCCATACAGATATTGTTAGAAGTTGTATCAAAGTTATTTTAGGTAAGTTAAGAACTTAAGGTAATTTTGTTATTTTAACTTTTTATGCCATTTTTTTTACTTTTGAACTAAAAAAGAAACTCTTAACCGTGGAACCCTTTTTTCAGTAGATAAGGTAAATAAAGGAGACTATATATAGACCTTTTTGAAAAGAATAAATAAATAATAATAAAACTCCTCTAGACAAGAAGGTAGTGACAAACAGGAAGTTGCTATCTTCTGTCTAACCGATTCCCATGCAATTTTCGTTGCAAAATCAAACGCAGCAAAGTAGCCACGTCTTCTGCGTCTCCAGCCGTACTTCAAGCAGTGGTCAAACGCAGATGAGTTGCAGTGAACCCGGCGAGAGTTGCCGCCCCCGAGGCGGGGGGCGTGCGGGCGCGGGCGGTGGGCGGGGCGGCGCGGTATAAAGCCTGGCTTGCCTTCCACGGGATTATTGTTGCGCGCGATCATACCGCTAACGGTACTACGTGGAGTGACCTGGAATTAACCAAAGGTAAGTTTTGAACAAAGTTTATTTGGTGGTAGACGGTGTAGTAAGTTTCAAATAAAAATGCTGGAGATTAATGGTTAGGTTTAATATATATTTTTTAACGTTTAAAAAGTAAAATAACTTTTTATTACGATAATTAATTTCTGTCAAAATGTTTTTCAAACAACTGCATTTAACAACAGTGTGTGATTTTTTGCAATGCAAATATCAACCAATTAAATGACACAATCACGTGTAAAATAAATACGGCCATTGAAAGGGTGGAATCTGATAAAAAATCTTTTTAAATTTTATCTTTTAAATATAGCGTATTGCGTAAAAATGAAATATTATATTAAATTTAAAACATTAAAAAAAATCAAATCCATCTACTATAAAATTGATTTGAATCTTTCTTCATACTTTACTTAAAAGCTTACCTACATGTAAGTGTTAAGTGCTTGTTTTACGATGACCACCTGTTGTAGGGTCGGGCTGGAGCTCCCGTGGGGCCAGTCGTTGTCGAGGAAATCTTCTAAAGAATAAAATGAAAGGACACGTAATTCTATCACGTAGAGACGTCAACAGCGTGCGTGACACAGTTTCTGAACGTAAATTATCATAGATACAAGCATTTTTGAACGTAAATAAATATAGCTCGCTAAATCGGGTTTTTTTTAAACCAAAAATGAAACTATGCTGCACATTACTCAACACACTACTCATTGGCTCAACTTTGGCAGTCTGCAAGGATTTTTTAGTAATTTTATTTTTAAATTAACGATTCTAAAAAAAACTTATTTGGATTAAAGCATTTGTTAGGCATTAGACTTCAATCACCCATTGGATTAATATACCTAACGCAAGAATATTTTTTAGACATATTCTGCAAAAATATATTATTATGATTCGATTATTAAAAAAAAGATTACAATTTTGTTTTACTTTGTCTATTAAGAAACCTTTGCACAAATTGTAAAGAGCATTTCACTTCAAGTCATCCATTAATAAATTCATCTTGTATTATTTAGTGTTGGCAAGTTGACGCTCACAAAAATTTAGACCGAAATTCGTTTCTCTTACTGAAACTTCTATCAAAAGTGTCTAAAAACTGGGATGTGAACGTGTGAACAAATGCCTTAATTTAAATGTATAATGAACGCGGAGTAACATGTTGAAATATCGGAGGACACCATCCGCGGACGCGGCGGGTCGGGTTGCATGTCCATTAGCGGGAGGACCTTGTTTAACTCGCTTTGTACAATTTACAACAATTTTGCTGATATTTTTCAGTCGAATAGAAAATAAATAAATAAGTTGAAAGATATAAGCTGAAAATCTCTAGTAAATTAAAAAAACACACGTTTTCGTAATAATACAATCCATTAATTATAAAAACGATTAAGCAACTTCCAAGTTTTGACGATTCTCAAAGCCCATACAATATTTTGAAACAGGAAACCCACTTGTGCCCATACTTTTCTTATCAAAAAAAGTTTATCAAACTTTATGAAAATTTCATAAAAGTTGGTAATTTCTAGGATTTATTGGCAATTCATTCAATCATAGAAGGAGAACGAAGCCGTAGTAACTACGTAACAATTACTGAACTTATTACGGGTGTAAAAAGACCTTTTCCGTACCCTGAAACCATGTCCTCTTGACTCTAAATAGTTTATAATTCACTAACAGTATACCCGGAAAACTCAATTTAAAAAAGTTATCAAGGATTGAAAAGTGATATCCGCCGCATGAGGTCAGCGCTCACACAAAAGTGTTAAGGTGCGATTATTTTCATTGCAAATTAAATTAAAACACTATTTAATTAGAAATTATCGCAAAATAGTATAAAGATAATGTTTGTACAGTTACGTAAAAAAAATATTTTTTAAATTATAAAAACAGTTTCGGAAGCAGTTTTTTTACACCCCATAACAATCTTAGCACGAAATACTGTTGAGTTATTTAATGAAGGCTATTAAGAGCAGTGCCTAAAATAAATTGTACTTAAGAGAAGCATATCAAAATAAAGGACTTCTTCAAAACCTACAACCTATTAAATAAGTATTTTGATATAAATTGTGCAAATAACTTTAATAATTTAAATGTGAAAGACTGATAAAAACAGGATTTTCTAAAAACCATAGTTTTTATTTCATTTTATTCTTTGAAGTCACCATTGTGCCAAAATTACTTTTATATAAAGCCTTAACCAGCCGTGATTGCGGTACATTTCAAATATATTTCGTTTCCAATGCTTGTCTTTGTCATTTTTTCATAATTAATTGCAAAAGTTTTAAACGATATACCCTGGCATTTTATTTAAACAAAAATTACGGTATTTTTAACATGCCATGTCTATTCGTCGCAAATGAATTGATAAATACAAAGAGAGTGTTTAAATTCGATCTGCCATTGAAATTTCCACATAAAGCAGATTTGTTACTGAATGGAAGCGCCAACTGTTGCCGGAATTCATGCTGCGATAAATACCAACGAATGAAGGAATAAAATATTATGGAGAAATTATATTGTTTACTCATATCTCAACTTAATATAGGTAATGTCTGTTTAGGTAGAAAAGTAACGTGATTTAAGGGTAAAACTAACTTTTTCATATGAGCAGCCTATTTTCTCTCATTAAGTAAAATATATCTTAAGCACATCACGGATCCTGCTATTCACAGACTCCCTGGCACGTTACAGTAATTACCCATTTGTATGGATAGGTAGGAAAAGTAATTTGCTCCAAATGAATTGATACTTGAGCTTCCTTTATGTTAGTATACATGTGTTGAGTGTAAAGGCGATATTAAGCACTTCCCGAGACAGGTGGGTGTCTTACAACGAACACAATAGAAGACCTAAACTAACACTTGGGTGTCATTGAGGGCGAATGTTACTTCATTTCTTGGACACGTGTCATGGGTTATCAAAAATTACAATAGCTTCTCGGCGAACATATTAAATTATATTAAACGAGCGACCCGCCCACACTTCGCAATGGTGCTATTTTGGCCGACTTGCTCTCGAAATATTTAATTTTGGCTAACTTAAAAAAACCTTTTCTAATTGTTCTTTACTTACAAATTTAAATGAATAAATTCCCTAAAAGATGACGAAAACCGCATTTAAATCCGTTGTGTGGTTTAGGAGGAGTTAGCGGCCAAACATACAAACGGACACAAATAGCGACTTGAATTTATACTATGTAATGATTAGTTAATAGAAGGCCTGAATGTCAGCGCTTGTTCAATATGACATACAATACAATTGGTGTTGACCTAGACCTAAAAGCTAGTAACACCGTAACTCTGTTTAAATAGGAATGGTTAAAAAGAAATGTGACATGAAGTTGAAAAAAGCTGAACACTAGCTGTGATATTTCTTAAGCTATAAACAGAATAAATGCAAGCAATTTTCCGTATAATCAACACCCTCTGGTGCTTATCTCACTATTTATTCAAAACCTCCCATTCCGTTTTTCATACATAAATTAATGAATAAAATTTTACATTTACTTTACAAAATTATGTTGTGAGAAAAACGTTTCACATTTTTCACGTCTTGGCTAAATGAAGGGTCTGTTTTTTTTAGTAAGTTAATCACTGACTTTAAATATATTTTAGTAGGTAAAGGGAAGTAAGAAAAACCTTTGTGCTCAAATTCCCGGTATCGAAAAAATCCTTTTAATTTGTTAGTGTACTATTAATTTAAGTAAAGAGAAACGAACACTAATGTAAACATTTTAAATATTTTTTATTATTCTAAAAAGCTTTAATATTTCCAAGATCAAAGACAACGGAAAAATTATTATGAAAAGTCAATCTTCATTACAAATTTGCATTTTTTAATACTTTGCTTGCGTGTTTATAAAAAAAACTTTAGAAAAAAAACATTCAATTTGTTACTTCTTCAAGCTCTTACACTAGATCTAATCCAGCGTCTTCGAGTTATATTGCATTTCTGTAATTGCAGGATTATTTTTCCTCACAACTGAATTACGTCAAGAAATCTTTTGAGCTCCTTATTAGAAGAGACAGCACAAAGAAATTTGGGATTCTGTCGAGGTGTCATACACATTTTAAAAAGCTCTGGATAAAAACATTGTGGATATTATCAATATTCCTTCATCAAGTATTTTTGTGAATATTTTAAAATACGGTTCAAACGTAACATCAAAATGTTGGTATGTTTGTGTAGTTTGTTAATTAAGGAACAGGAGTTTCAGTTACACAAACAAAGAAAATCGCTCGCATATTCGGCAAATATTAACATTTCTGTAAAATATGGGTGAATCTCGGAATGGTAAATGAATGTTTATCGCACCAAAATTAAACTTAAATATAATAGTTACGAATGCTCGTTTCTATTTAAGAAACACAAATTAAAAAATAAGATTGTTTAGTGATAATCTTAGAAATACTCTCGATGAGATTTCTGTTTTTTTATTAATATTGTATAGTGTATCCGTAACAACATTTTTCAGACTTGTTAGAATTGTTAGTTTTGTCAGAATTGTTAGTTTGATTATTTAATTGTTTGTCAGTCCTTACTTAAATATATAAAAACATTTGCCATTATTAAAACTTTTTTAGATAGCTTAATTTATTTTTACTGAACATTTATTGCTCTGTATAAAACATACCAGATTACATTAAATTTAATCTGCAACCATTTATTAAGTAGTTAAAAACCTAATCTGTAGTATTTCTGAAATTCACCACATAATTGTCGGTAGAATAAATTCCGAACATTTCCATTAACTAAATAGTGTGTTTTGACTAATCCGCGGTGGCTGGATTCTAGTTGTGTTGGATTCGATTGCGTTTAGTTCGACAGCGTGTTCCGAGTTTCGCTACAGACTCGGTATCGCTACGCCGAGATTAATTAAAACCTATTTGGATGATGTACGCGCTACTGAGGCTGACCGACATTACGGATGATGATTCTCACTCGAAATTCGAATTAGTAGAGGCAAATAAGCGTGAAGTTGGTATTTGAATTCGGGATATAATACGTTTATTTGAAATATTTTACATTTAGAACATGTTGAAAATGTTGTCAGCTTAACCAAAGTATTTTCCATAAAAAGTGTAACAAGGCTAAAGTATCCAGTTGCAATATCCACAAATACGATTACTGGCCTTACCGCTCTGCCACCTCTGCTGGAATAGGTTTCGAGCCTACACCGACTTACATGAAAGCTCAGTTTGCGAACTTTAATAGCTTTCACACCCTACGTAGCTTTACAAGTCGGTGGAGATGTTTTGATGATAGTTTTGTTTTGTTTAATTGAAGTATTTTTTTGCAGTGGAGCGCTGCTACGAAATTAGAAGCTACGCCGTAGATATTTCGTAGCGTGCTTGTAGCAAGATTTTTAAATCTAATTAGGCCGTGTGTGTTGGGATTAATATGCAGATAGTTATTACCGTTATTACAACTCTTTGGCGCTTATTAAAATAGCATTGCTGTGCATTAATACGTACAGATAGAAATCATATAAATAAAAAGTATTATTTATGTTATAAGCTGCTTAAATGAATGATTATAATTAAACAAATAATTCGTGTGGTATAAACTTGACGGGTGTAATGTAAATTTTTCTTGTTTAGTTATTTTTAGAACCGTTGAAGTAATATTTTGCAGCTATTTGTCAGCTTTCGTGGAACGTCTTACAAGAAAATGTATTTCATCAAAAAACTATGAATATTTATCTATAAAAGCATCATCTAAAACGTCTTCTGTTGATCTTGATATAAAAGGGTAATATTATAAACGTGAAAGTTTGTGACTATGTATGTATGTATGTATGGATGTTTGTTACCCTTTCACGTAAAAACTACTGGACAGATTTCGATGAAATTTTACAGAAATATAGGCTTTACATCAGAATAGCACGTAGAGTACTTTTTACCGCGGGAAACCGACTTCCAAGCGAACGCAGTCGCGGGCGGCCACTAGTTTATCTATAAAAAGCATTATCTAAAACGTCTAATGTTGATCTCGAAATAAAAAGTTAAAATGCTCTAAGTAATTAAAAAGCTAAATCAATTCTTAGAAAATAAACAAGCATTCGTTACTTCTATCTAGATTTTATTAAAACCTTTGATAATTCCCAAAAGAATTACCAAACATCCTGTTGGATTGTATTTTGAATCATCAATCTTTTACTTCACAAGTCACCTGCAAATTGCGTTATGAAAATTGAATTTGTTCTCGCGACTTAAATTAAATGAAGACTATTCTGAATTCCCGATTAAAGCCTTCGTAAGGATTTCCGTAAATGAGAACACCCCTTGTTTACAGCTTGTTGGTGGGAGGTTAAAAACAAGATTAGGAAAAAGATTTCTTATTACTTCTTACTCTGCATTTGAGGAAAAGGTGTTAGCTCTTCATTTGAAAGGTCGTAAAGAAAATTTTATTTATGGTTTGTTTATCTTTTGTTTACTTTGCTACTTAAACATCACATTACTATTTAATATTCTACGTCATCAAACAAAACAAAACATTCTAGTATTGTTTTATTCTCTGAAACTTGAAATACGCTTAAACAGTAAAGTGTTGAGCCATTGAAAGTGAAATTAATTTTATTGCACAATTATACGTTTCCGCTGCGACTGTGAACGTTAAATTGTTTAATGTTCAACTGACAGAACAACTGTTTATATTTCCTCTTAAAATTAGGATGATTAACATCTGCTTGAAATATTGGACTTTGTTGAAAATGACTGCGACAGCTACTGTTCTTTATTTTGTAATCAAAATACTTTCTTATAACTTGCAGCCTTAATATAAAGGCTAGTTTCAGAAGATGATAGATATTAATGGATTATTCGAGTTTATTAGTTAATTCTACCTGTGTAATGAAATTATTAGAAAAACACAAAAACTCTTTTCTTGAAAATTACTATTTATTCCAATATATGCTGTTTGCGTAAAAATAGCAAACGAAACTGCCCTTTTTTCTCAATAGTTCATTATAGATGTAGGTTTCCATTATAAATACAAGTATTGTTAGAAGGTGCATACAAGCGTGTCGTCAGTACATACAGTCATACACATATCGAAGATGTCTATCAGTATGTTCAGCGGTGCGGGCATCGATCAATTTGCGGCGAGCCTCCATAATAGTCGCGGTTTTGTGGCACACGTCCCGTCAAACGATGGTTTTTCAAAGCGCCTTATATTTTCTGCTCGCCTGGTACAATGAATACAGAATGACACGCTTCGATCAAGTTGAAACTTTGATAAACGTTTATTGTTATAGATGTTGTTTATCTTGAAAAAGAACTTGTACCTACAGATGGCATGCTTATATTTTGAAATAGTACAATGTAAATAGAAATGATTGGGCTATTTGAGGTTTGGTTACAGATTTTGGCATAAAATTAATTATCTTGTATACCTGCTGCAAAACCATTCTACTGAGATTTATTACTTTCACAAGATATCAAAAGGCCGCTTTGACCAAACTATAGTTATAAGAATGTTAACGAAGCCGAACGTAAATTAAACACCAAATACTACTGCATCGAATGAATTATGAAGCAAAAACAGCTGTTTCACTAAAGCTACCAAAATATTGACCTCTTAACTTAATACTCTGTAATATTCCGTTGTTTTATTTCACCCCCATGACGTGACACTCCGAATATCTACAGGCCTCCGAAATCCAGAAACACGCAAACAGACGAACAACGAATTTGTTCATTCTAATTATTTTGAGACACAACGAAACAACACTGAATAAATATTGAACGACACAAACTTAGGACGCTGCTTTCAAATAAAGCCTTTTGAACGGTACGCCTTACGCAATAAGAAATTGGTTGTCAAATGTAGTTGATACAAGCTTCTCTGACATTTAAACAGCGTTTTGTGAATAATGAAACACTGTACGGGTTTATTATAGAACAACTCAGTATAACTAGCATACATACTAACTTGCCTACTCGTGCTTTCTAAAGACAGACAGATGTTTGCCAAACGAGTGCTAGGTGCAAGTTCTGTCTCATTAGTGTATATGAATAATACAGAGAAGTCTTTGTTTCTTAAATTGCCAACTACAATAAAAATACAAGCACAGCATAAATAAGTTGAGATCTGCACTGTTTAGATCGCAAATAAGACCAAAAGCGCTTACATTACTGCGATGCAAAATTTGCTATTTTCATTTCGATCCATTTGTAAAACCAACAATATTAAACAAAAGGCACATTCAATCCAGAAAGGGATAAACACATTTCCTATGACCACAATTGTCAGGGCAGTTTGCTTCATGAATTCTTTATTTTTCTTTGTCCCTACAAAATATGATGTAAATTATTTTAATGAAATTTCCTAGAGCTACACGTTCAAGGATCGTGTTCTGTGATTAATAGCGACAAAATTAAAAAAATAAATTAATTGGGCTGTCGTAAAAAAAGTGTCTCAATTAAAACAGTAAGAATAACTGTTGCAAAAACTTTAAAGTGGATGATGCCAATTAATAAACTGCCGATAGATTTTTACATTGGATCGAGTTCGTTAAAACTTTAAAATGATTGAAAAACTTTTAACTCGCAATTTAAAGTGTACTTTCTTGCAACAAACATTGCCAATTATTTTTTTATTTCACGTTTATGAATAAAACTTAAGGACGACAATATTTTTGAATGATTGAAATTTAAACTTAAAAAATAATACTTTGTGGGGCATTAAACGGTTGTCTGTTTAATCCTTTTAACTTATATTTTGTCTAATCTTTCTTAAGGAACACTCATGTACCGTGTAATATGATCTTATGAAAATGCCCTTATGTCCTGTAAGTAACTTCGCCAAAGTAAATATAACTTTGGCACCTTGGCTCCCGGTAATAGTGCATCGAATATTTCGACAGGCCCCAATATAAGTTACGGTGATAAGTGAGATCCTTGATGTACTTTGGAAACTGAAACCATAATGCAAAAGAACACGAGCTTCCATCTTACATCAACCAAGTGAAAACTTGAGGAAAGTAAGATATGAATAATAAAATATTTTGGGAATGAATCAAGTTTATTTAAACTCGTATTAAGGTTTTTTTTCTAGCATTAAATGACTTATAATTGTAAAATAGGAATCACTAGTTAACTATGTCGCATTAATAATTAGGTGAAACTCCAAAAATATATCCTTCTCCTCCAAATACGTAAAAGCCTTATATTTGAGTAGTTTCATGTTTACTTTCCTATCATCTCCGAGTGTTATTGAGAAAACAATGTCAAGGGGACGTGAAACCTGATGAGTTAATAGAAACAAAACATATAAATGTCATTGAGCAAAATAAACCGAAACTACGTCACGCTAAAGAAGCTTTCGGTTCGAGGTGGCGGAGGAGGTAATACGATTCTTGGGTAATAACGGTATTAAATCCAATTAGGTTAAGAGCGGTGATTAATATTTGAGGCTGTTTCATTTGGAAGTCTTATATTGTCACATCTTCTTGTTTATACTTATATGATATATCGTTTTCATTTGTAAAGATGGTCGTGTCTTTAATTGAGTTTAAAGTAATTTGCGAGACATTTTGAAACAAGATTAGTAAAATTTGATTGAATAATATCTTTAATTTACTTTTCCAATCTACAGTTTATAAAGTTTATTGAAGTAACGTTCATCTAAGTTGTCGTAAAGTTCCATCCATCTTGCATCATATGCAATCAGCCGATCTGTCCACTTCACCACAGAGCTATCTATACACCACTGGACGATACAATCGGTATCGTATCGTAGCCGCCGCCGTCACGGTATCGTCTCGTCTCCGTTTATCGCCGCGCGTGCGTTTTATCACCGCCTGTCTCTTCACACCTATAGATACTATGAGGGGAATAAGAATGCAAGGTTTATATATTGTTCTAAGTATTAGGAATAACTTGGATTGTATGTCACGTGCACGAAATTAAATAAAAAATAAAAGAAGTAGATAATGACAAAAAATGCGCTTCATGATAAGATATTTTTAATATGATGTGATTTTGAGTTTTGTTTATTCGGTTTCATTATTCTTCTCAGCTACAAATCAAGCAGTTTTATAGTATATATCAACATTCTCAATTTTCACTCAAAAACAGTATCATTAAATTTGTTACAAGTTATATTCAGATAATCACAGCAAAATCTAAAACTGCATCCAGAAAAAGATCCTATATTCCTTAAATACATTTTATTAATTTAAATAAAAATATACAACCATAGATAAATAAAATTAAATTCGTAAATCTGTGCTTGAAAACAGTTTAAAATGAAACTGCTTTTATTTAAACAAACCAAGCCAAATATTATTTCAACGGATCAAACAAGTTTCCCGCTTCAGCAACTCAAACAAAGATGCTTGTTTAAAGAATATTATCCATTTTAAATCTCCAAGAGTCTGTGTTTATGTTTGTTCGAAGATTTTAACGGAAAGATTTTTTTTTGAAAATGCTTATGAAAGTATGTAGAGGTAACCTTATGTCCTGCTAGCATTGGATTCAGAGATGACCTATTTATTGGTAAAATAAATGTAAATATGATTAAATATTTTAACAACACTAAGCTAATAACATTTATACATTTATTTTTCTCAAGCGAGTAGCTGCAAATAACAGTTAATAATAACTTTGTGTAATAGACACTGATTAAAAATATAAAATACAAAACGTTTTGCACTTATTTAATTCTCAGCTTAATCCTTTAACTCTGCATAAACTCACCACATACAATTTCTAACAAACGGCGCACGTTAACATATATTTAAGGCGGGATTATCCTCATTAAACAAAAAGAGATATCAGCGAGAACTCCCTCTTAATTGTGGGTGGTTTTAATCCTTGTCACCACACTAAACGAGTACGTGGTGCTCGGTGGTCTCAGACTATATATTCTAAAGTTCAATAAACGAGTAGATTCATTACAATTGAACAGTTAAAAATCCTTGTTAGGTATATAATATTTAGCTTACATAATAGCATAGTAAGTGATACAGGTAATGAAATGATTGTGCTGGGTTTCTCACAGAGTTCTTTTAAGTTAGGTTTATGGTTTTCTTGTAATTTTTGGCATATATAAAACTTTTGTGAATTAGTTATAAAAGCAAGTTTTTCGTTAAGAATTAAAAAGCAAAGGCTTGCGCCTGACTGTAATCGTTCTCGCAGTGCTTTGTGAAAAGTCTTTGTTAGTTTCACTTTGAATATGGATTCACCTAGACGCGATGTTCTTTTGATATTCATGAAAATGAAGAATTGCAATCGATGATTCAGCATAATTTCATAGTTTCTTTTTCGTCTTTCATGCTGATTTCTGATTGCTTGTTCTCGTTTTTATTGTTATAAAAGTACTTTGAACAAGTAGAAATATGTAGGTACTACTACTTTTTTTTTACTATCTACACATTTATGGACCAAAAATCAAAAGTCACACTACTATTAAAACCATGTGTTTATGTTAGCTAGGGTAGGTTTGGCTACAGAAACATTGCATTATAAAGTGGGTTGTGTGAACGCGATGTGGGATGCGCATGCCATGTTTTTTGTTCGTCGGCGCTTCCTTCATGAAAGAGGTTCGTTACAGAATGTTTTCCGGGCACGTGATTGCAATTCCAATCTTTTATTTCGGTTCCCGAGTTTGTACGTAAATATGTGGATACTTACAAAACCAGAAGGGAGTTGACTCATTATAATATTTTTTAACTCTTTATAGTAACTCACGTAGGCAGGTACATGTAAGTTTACTTAAAATTTAACATATTTTAACGGATAAGAATGTAAGTTTTTAGACAAGATGTGATTAATTGCTAAAATAATTTGATTTGATCGAATTTAATTTAGATCTGTGGTTGCTGTCTTATTTGAACGTAGTTTTATTGTTAAATGAGCTTGATGGTCATAAAACTTCTAGGAGCAAATAATCGATAAATTTACAAACCTTATGGTGATGTTTTTTTACACAGAACAATATATATATATTTAAAACCTGCATAATTTTAGTTTAACCAAAATATTAGCACAATGATACGTTAAGATATGTTGGTGTGTACTTCAGTTAATAAAAGAAGAATAAAAAGTCTTAACTAAAAATAGGCTCTTGAACAATACCGAAATACCCCACAAACTAACTGTTGATGTTACAATGACGATCTGACTCATGTCGTGTTTCGGAGACTTGAAGCCCACAATAGCAAACAGTTGGTGTCCAATTAAATTTAACTACCTCAGGTTGTGTCACGTTCAGATGTCACGGCCAATTGTGCGGTTTATGCCTTCGGTTCCTAAATGACCGAAGATGTTAGGTAACAATCTAACGAATCGAGCTCAAAAGCCCGTTAGTTTCAGATTTTTTATATCTCTATTGTAGTAGACAAAATTCGTCGTATACAATTTTTAGAAAACATCCATTTTGTCGGAAGATGATTGTTCTGACCTCAAACCAATCGAATGACCCGAAACGAGGCACTTCGGCCCTTTCAACCAAAATAGAAAGGGGAAGGGTTGACGCGAGAGGGAAAAGTACCGTGATGCAAACAAAGTTTAGATAGGTTGATCTCTTATAAGTTATTGCTTACAAAACGAACAGCCTAATTAGGTATGTAGAAAACTTAAAGATGTAAAAGGCTTTTGAATTGAAGAATTTTAGTTGTCAAGTACCTTAACATTATTATGATACTATTATAAATAAATAAATAAATTACGAGTACAATACTATTATAGTAAGGTATTATTATTTTTTACAGCATTAAAATGGTTTTATAGAAGAAAGCTCGACCTAATTACAATCTCAGTCGATCTAGATAGATTTCATCTTGATAATGTACTTACCTTCTTTTGTAGAAACAGTGTCCAAGAGTTGTATAAAATAGATAATATCTTTAATGTTTGTTCTATTGTTTGAGATCAGCGGAGTTACAGTTAGATTATTTCAAACAATTTATGTTAATAATAGCTACAAGTTAAACAAATGCAAAAAAAATATTGTATGCAGTTATAGAAGATTTGATTTTAATAAATAGTCCAACGTTGTCAGGTTGTTTTTTTCCATGATTTATTTAGGCGTTTATTTAGATTTATGTTTCGTAGCCACCAGGCAACAACTTATTGTGGTGCAGTACCTATATCCTATTCTAAAATACAATTAATATGCTTGGTTTACATAATACTTCTCAGATATATATTCAGACAATCTGCGACCGCACATATTTTATTAAAATAAATAAAATACGTGTAACATATCTTTTAATTAGAAGTTATTAAACATAAGAAAAATATTAACATATGTATATTAATACGAACGATATTTAATTTCATCGGCATCAGAAGCAACAGGAGGTCATTTAACTAATATCAGTCAATATTCTCTCAAATAAAATGAAATTTTATCTCTAACTTAACTCTTCATACAGCTTAAACACTGCTATACATTTAGTATTTATGGTTTGTATAGGCTGTAAAGCGATGTGCTCAGTGAGTCGGAAACATTCGTCGCCAGAACCGAGTTATCAATTTTATAAAATATTGTATGCAAGTTTTAAAATCAACAAAAAATAAGTAAAAAGAATGTAAATAAAAAAAAACATAGTCACCAAACTTGCAGTGTAATATCGAACATAAATTCCTTAGTAGGTACCAACAAATCAAACAGAGTTTCTTTTAATATGGAATCGATGTTGTTATGAAATATTATTTTTAACTACTTTGCTTTAATTAGGGAAAGTACTATTTGCCTAATTAAAGCAAAGATATCCTATTGCCCGGACCATTATATTGCATAGCCTTCGTCAATAAATGGATAACTCAACTCAATGTAGTTGCTGTATTTTATCCAATAAATAAATATATATTTGAAACAGAAGTCCTTAAATTACCATATTTGAACTAACAAATATTGGTATAGAATTTCAATTTAAAACAAAGTATTTAACCGAACAGAACATTGCCCTGTATAATTAAATTAGAAGAGGACAAAATTCACTTCTTGTGAATTTAAAACAATATTATAATAGCTTGAAGGGTTGCCTGCTTCCGGTTCTTCATGAGTATTCAGATTTATTCCTCTATTTTAACAGGGCGTGGGTTTATTTAATTAAAATATAATCAAATACACCAAAATCCTAATTATGCAACTTGTTAGTAACAATCTCAAAGTAGGTATATTTTTTACCATTATGATTTTTTTACATAAATATGTTATAACGATACTTAAGCACGCAAAGTTTGAAACAAATAAATATTCAAGAGGTTTAAATAAGAGGATTAAACAAACTCAGTGTAGGTTTTAATAATGAACTTTAAAACAAGAAACAGCGATCCCACGAAGCGCAATTATTTCGAACATCAATCACTATTTGATTGAGATTTGAGTTTAACAAACTTAAAGCTGTTATATTGTCTGAGACGACAAGCAGAGATGAATTATAGTCCGCAGCTGCTTTTAAATGTCTTAACCAAGTTTTTAACTTAAAATTTGCGCCAAATGCAGCTTAATTTACTTTGCAGTTTTATGGATATTAAATACTTATCTAAATTAAAACAAATAACGTTTAAGAGGCATTTCGTAGTCGTAAAAAATTGCTACGACCGTAGCGTTATCGTAGCGGCGCCGTAGCTTTTAAAAACAAATTATTTAATCAAATTTTAAAGCACCTGTTCTAAACATATTTTTTTTCTAACTCAGGTACTAGCCTAAGGTTTTGATCTAGCCCTGTACGTTTACACACCTTATGTTTAGTTGAACTAACAAATACAAACGTTGTAGTGTTAGTATAGCAGCGGTCGATCGCTGGTCGTCTAATTTGCCACCTCGGAGATCAAAGAAGTCGCCCATGCACGCCTAGAGTACCTACAAATATAATAAATGCTAAAATATACAAACGTGCTACAAATTGGGGTGATAAAGGTTGAAGATTCTTCTCAAATATTATGGAACGCTACAAGTTACTTGATTGTCTTATAAGTATGTTTTGAGCTCGATCCTAGATATTAAAAATAAATAAATAAATTTCTTTTAATTTATACCTGTTATAAATGTGTTACTTGTTAATGTTGTTATTCCTTTTTTTATTGAAATTATAATAGCGTCTATTAACTGCTACTAACTAATTACCTCAAGTAGTTACTAGTAATTATGATTTTCCTCAGAGCAATTACTAAGTATTACTTAAGTGTAATATTTACAAATGACTACGTACAGGCCCTGGAGCTTATTACCTATGTTGGAGATAAAGCGATGATTGATTATAATAGTCTTTAATATAGGACCTTCTAGGGAATTATTATTATCCTAGAAAAATGATTATATTTAGAGGTTTTTAATTCTAAAATAAACTGGTGAGAAATAAACATCTGCTATAATGACAAAAATAACTAAAGTTTTAATTTTGTGATAAGCAACAATATTTAAAATAGGTTTGACGAAAAAAGTTTTTTTTATAAATAGCTTAACAAATTCTTAAATGACGGGCAAAAACGTCAAGAACATTAAAAAATAAACGGCAAATTTAGCGCATAACTTCCACGTATTTTTAAGAATTTATTCTTGAGAATTAAGAATATCTGCTTTTATCCCAAAATTTTTATACAAGAATTCAGAAAATATAATGCAAAAATTGTTAATTGGTAACGTACAATATTTTTTTTTTATAAATTATTTTCGGTAAATAATTTTTAGGTTTTGATAGTACCATACCCACATTATTTTCAGTACGAATATTAACGTTTAACCATTGTTGCTTTTGTCAAAATATAAAATGCATTTTTGCAATTGAAAATTCATTCTTTGTTTGTTTAAGTTTCATAATAACATTTCTACAAATGGGATAGCTCTAAAAAAACAGTTGGTTTGTACAAATGAGTGCTGATGTTATTACAGTCCAATCCACTTATCATTTTTAACTTTTGTTTTTTGTTTCAATATTTGATATTCACTTGCTGGCAGTTTAAATGTTTCCATTTCAGCTGTGAAATGAAATAATTGTACATTTGTTATGTTATTTCTTGTATAAATTGTAGAAATATATGCAGTTTTATGGCTGTGTGTGACTGAACACGGCTAGAGTTGAGCATCGACATTTCTGAATAGACAAAGTTTCTAGGTGTCAGCTATTTGAGTATGCCCGAGAGGTTTCATTACTGGGACCTAAAGTTTGCTAGTTTGACTACCTAGTGACATTTTGTATCCGTGCACCAGTCCCTATCTGATTAAGCTCTGCTTATTGTAGTTTAGTTAAACCAATTATAACTATTAAAACAGCAATATAAACCACATACTGTATCGTACAAAAATATGTGATAGAAAAAAAAGAAACAAGTTATTACATTATGCAATTTTTCAATGACTTCAACGAAATAGTAGAAGATATAAATATTTATCAAATTGCTCTAAATGTCAGTTTTCCAATGATTAAGCACAAATCCCAATTTGTCTTCAATAGCCTTCAAGAGGTTAGTCTATTATCGTTTGTGCTTACCCTTTGTATTTTCTAAAGATTGAAAAATAGCCGTAATACTTATTGCAAATAATGTTCTCATTGTCTTCTTTTTATAATTTGACAAGCTTCCAATATTGAAATATTGTTTTTGAAGTCCATGGCAAAATTTATTCGACTTTTATTTTATGTTTTTTTCAGTCGTAACTGCAGCCTTCCGAGGTGCAATCAAATGATTTTATTATTTTTATTCTCTTTAACTCTACTTCTAGACATTAAAATGAGTCAATGGAAATTTTGAAACGTTTGCATCGGTATCGTTACGAGGTTCCAACGTAGAACCAGTGAGTTGTAAATTAGAACCTTGTCTCCGAGAATCGTTTCATCACACGATTCCGTTCATTAGGTAAGGTAAGGCTCGCCTTGCACTCTGATATTTCACAAGCGGCTGAGCATTCCGTACACAAGCTCAGTGAAACAAAAATAAAAGTAAAACAGTGAAAAGTTTACTTCAGGGCACCACGTGGATAGCTTTTAGTAGTTCGATAAGAGTTTCAAAACATTGACTTGAAAATAAAACCAAAAGCTTTAGTTTGGTCGCGCAAAGCAAATTGCGTATGCATCATGTGTCAAAAGTGTTTCACTTGGCCCAATAAGCATTTAGGTCACATAGACAAACGATATTTTGGACATGCCCGTCTACCACCCTTCGTGTAGAAGATTTATCACTCCGTAATTGGAGGCATTTTTTCGCGGTTTAATATCGGTGTGGCTCTCTCTCACTCAAGATATGTCGTAGGGCGACATGTGTTTTGATAAACGTGATTGATGACGTCACGAATACGGTGTTTTCATATGGCGATCTAGTGATTCACACGCACGGCCTTATATTTGGAGGCTTGTTATGAAAATAACGGATAGTGGACCGTAATGCGTTTACTTTAAGTGGTATTTTATTTGACGTACCTAATATCTACTTGTTGATTGTGTATTTTGGTTGTATTTCTGTTGTAAGGTTTTGCATACGTTAAGAGCAGTTTCAAGCGGTTTCGTTTTAAATTAAAGTTTTTGTTTGATATTTACCCAATGGACCATTTTTTTTTCTTAAAGGAAGATATTATTGTTTCATATTAAATATTATTTAAGGATACTTTTCCATAAGATTACAATTATCGTTTTTAAAAAAATATTGGCTCAGCAGCTTGTTCCATCCGCATACGAATTAACCATTTATAATATGTTTGTTACAGAGATGTCTAGCCGTTGTGTGTCCGCGCTCGTGGTGTGCGCACTGTGCGCGCTGGCGCTGCCCGTCTCCTGCGCACAGCCGCTCGTCTCCAACTACGACAGTAAGTGCACTTCTTATAACTAACGAGCGACCCGCCCACGCTTCGCAAAGGTTTAATTTTGCCCACTTGCTCGCGAACCCGTGCATTTTTGCTAACTTAAAAAAACTTTTTCTAAACGTTTTTTATTTACAAGTTTAAATGAATAAATACCCTAAAATATGGAGAAAACCGCATTTAAATCCGTAACGTACTTAAGGAGGAGTTAGCGGCCAAACATACAAACAGACAGAATACGCGACTTAGATTTATACTATGACTAACGTTTGGGGGAAACGTGAAAGAGAAATGAAAGATTTGAAACGTGTTTTTAGCTTTATATTTAAAGCATAAAAGTGAGTTTAAAGTTATGTGCTCACAGTCCGAGCACGAAAATATGACTCTGTCTGGAAGGAAGCTGTCAATATCTCATTGTTTCTTCTTTAGAATCTATTTGAATAATATAAATTAATAGCTGCCAGTATTCCAGCAATAAGTTTCCTACATAGTGCTTATGCACATTACACTATGTAATGATGATACAAAGAGTGGTTCTGAGTTAATATCAATCTTAAAGTTATGTCAAAGGTTTAAGTATATGGTCGTGTGTAGCTGAGGGCGAATCACAGCTATGGAGTTCATTTTTTTTACAATATCCTACTAATATTATAAATGTGAAAGTTTGTGAGAATGTGAGGATGTGAGGATTTTGTTACTCTTTCACGTACTACAAAAACAAAAAAAACTAATGGACGGATTTGGATGAAACTTTACAGTTATATAGGTTATATATCAGAATAACACATAGGGTACTTTTTACCGCGGGAAAACATCTCATTCCCACGGGAAACTGACATCCACGCGAACGGAGTCGCGGGCGGCCACTAGTTATCTATAAAAACATATTTAAAAGTTCTTATAATAAGTGAAAAACAAACATTAGAATATCCTAATGCGGTGTTCACTAAACCAAATATAACATGTTTGCTCGTTTGCTCTCTTATTTAAAAAAGAAGGCAATTAAATAGTAGTAGCAGTAAAAAATAAAGCTAACTGCAAAAACATTAACTGAATTACCTTTTCTGTAGTGAGTTACAAATGCTAAATGAGCATGAGAGTGACCTTTATATAAAACTTATTAAATAAATACATAAAACTTGTTACGCCCCTTTTAGGTACCTACTATATATACTAAATTCGAAAGTAACTCCGACCACCTTTTACTTTTTCATCATTTAATTAGGAATTATAGTACCTACCGATTTTGAAAGACCATTGTAAAAGTATATCTATAAAATGGTCATAGAAAAAAACTTAAATGTGAGATGACATTTTGTATTAAAGCTCATATTTTTCAAGTTTTTTTAAGTAACTGTACAAACCTATCGTATGTGAGCGGCATGAACGAGCTAATATTTGATAAAAAGCTCCCTCCAGTCTAATACAAAGTGGCAATATTAAAGTGTTCTTTCTTTAAAAGCAGCTATGGCAACTTTTGTTGGCGTCTGCCCCAAGCCGTGATACTCTTTGATCTCACCGAGTCGAGTGATTGGACCCTTACATTGTTAGCTTTCCCGATTTACGATTATGTGCCCTCTTAGTTATTTGCTCTTTTCTTTACATCGATTGCACATACGACGAGGGAGATTGTTTTTTACGTAGCCATCATATTTTTGTTTGATTTAAAATGCCAACTACTTTGGAGATAAGGAAGTCGTTTTACAATTTTTACTATTTTTAATCTAACTAGATATAGACTTTAAATCGGTAATGAACGTATAAAATTAAACATATGTCTAGGTGTTTTAACCAAACCTATAGGTAGAGTCTAGCTGTAGGCTCTGTCTGCAGCGATTACTGGGCTGACTCGACCGGTGAAATAACACCGTCGCACATAAAACCGACGTGAAGTAGGGACGATGTTCCTGCGTTTCGTTCGGTGAGTGCGATATCCGGTGCCCAATTTTCTTAAAGGTCAGCAACACACCCCCAACACCCACAGTGTTGCGGGTAGTCATGGGCAGCGGTGATCACTTACCATCAGGTGACCCATATGCTCGTTTGCTACCTATATTATATAAAAAAAAAACCTAAATCCAGATGAAAATATTTCCCAAAATATTACCTTCCAAGACTAATGACTAGCGATAAGAACAATACTATTAGATAATGAATTAAATCAAAATAATAGGCGTCGTTTGAATATTCAATTAAGTCAAAGTGGATTACATTTATTTAATTTATTGCTTTTGTTATCCTGAAGTAGTTTGTTGACAATGGCATGCAATAATTCGATTAATTAACGTCATTTGATTAATATGGTATTTGACAATTAAGTGATATATATATTGGGTACTTTGATGGATTAGGATATAATATTGATTATACCGCTATCTTTTAAACTTCGTATAATTTTAAACATAATTTCGAATTAGTTCTTTTGCTTGGTGTGACGCACCCTCAATCTCGCAACAATTATATTATACAAGCAAAGTTTCGCAGTCAATTTTTTTTGTATTTCATTGATTGCTGTGATCTTATCAACTTAGCAAAAACATAAAGTAAAATATTAAACTAACACGCGGCGCGGTTTGGTGTGAAGTAAAATGAGTTTTCCCGTAGGAATGTTTTATCGTCCTCCAATAAAACATAATCATGATGAAGTTATAGGTTGTAGTTAGTTAACGAATAGTTTAAACCAATTCTATTAATCAATTTTTTGTGTGATTTAGTCACAAACATACAAAATTACACACTTGTAGTATTAGAAAGATAAACCCAAATAACTTGGACACTCTTTAAACTTGTGCTTATCAAGGCTAAGAACCTCACTAAATTCCACACTAGACATTGAACTGTTCTAAACAATTTTGAAAGTGATGAGAAGCATAATAATTGAGGTGACAAGCTTCACAACTTTTAGGGCCATGGAGTGCTTCAAACCCACTAAAATAAATTCAATAACCATGTTTCGTCCTGAAAACAAAAACACCTTTTGACCACTTAAACTATTAAAGAAATAAGTTTTTTCCCTGCCCTTTTCCCTACCCTGTGATGTTACTTTTATAAAGTTTTTATTGTAGCTTAATTTTTTTAGAAATAAATATTTGATTTGGAAGTTATTGATGAAAGTTTTCAAATCAAAAATATTTTCAAACTGTAAATTTTTTTCAACCGTTAAAAACCCCAAGTATTATGATGTCTTACATTTTATATTCAAGTATAATTTTTTCGTCCAGTTTATTCCATTTAAACCCTCATTTACGTCCGTATTATAAAACGAGTCCCAATTCGAATCTAGTATCACAGCAGGAAAAATAACGGAAATAATACATGTAAGTGTAATAAATAAAATAAATCTAAGAGTAAGAGTATAAGGTTATGTTACTATTTACTTGAATGAAATGTTGATCAAACATTCGCCATGACTCTGAATACTCACAAATTGCTTCTGCAATGTTTCTAATTAATCCAATTCGAAGTTAAATCGAAGTTGGTAAGGTTGCACTTTGTCCTACTCAAACTCGGTGCAAGCTCATCGTGTCGTGTTAAATTTACTTCCGAGAATGTAGTAAACTTTGCACCTGCACTTTGACGACTGTTTAACACCTACGTGTATGTAGGTGCAACATATTAATTTAGATTCAAGTACATGTTTCTATTTCTATTTCAATATTTGAATAGAATTTAGTAGAATATAGTAACGTCAAAGAAAAAAATATAAATAAATAAAGTTATCGTTTTATCATAAATCGAAGAGTTTTTAATAACATCAATGCACGAATGAGATTCGGTGCCGATGACACGAACCTAAGTATTAGTTTGAACGTACGTCCTTGGATCATCCTCAGTCTCAAAACTGCTTAATCAGGAGGTAACGAACGCCCAATTAACACTGCTCTCCTGCGATTTGGACTTTATTAACTGTTTAAAAGTTTATAAGTTGACGGTATAAGTGCTAATTATAATAATTATTCTAACTCGAGTAACAAACAGTGCAAACAATTCACACATAATTCAACATTTAATATATAATAATGATCTTTATGGGAACATATTCTACAAATAAGGGTCACTTAAATCCAATGAAAAATTCTATACAACATTATTAACTTATCAAACGATTATCATATCTTCAGAGTCATTTTCTTTCAGTATATAAAACCTTTATTAAAAGGGAAAAGAAAGGGAAAATCCAAGTTGTGTAGAGAAAATTGCCTTCGTTTCTTAAAAGGTCTAATAATCGTTGCGTTTGACGTTCGCTATACAAATATGAAGTCTTTGTTGGATTTTTATTGGTGGCTGTTCGTATGCGGATAATGCTCTGTATAAAGGAGAGGGTCTTTTTGTCAAGTGAGCTTCGTCTCGGTAGTGGCACATCGTTACTAGTAATTAGATCGTCGCGGGCGCTTGTCAAAGGATGACATTCGGATTCCCTCGCGACTTGCGGAGTCGGGTCGTAACGAACCCGTGATGAAGCGAGTGGTCTTTGACGCTTTGTTATAGACAATACAACGGGAGAGAAAAGAGATTTATTACAAAATGACATGAGCGAGAGATTTTATTTTAAAAAAGGTCGTTAACACCACGTAGCAACGTACTTTTAAACGTGAAAAAAAAACAGATAGACCAAACAGAATATTTACCATTTTTGTTCAATTTAAATTTAATTATAATAATAATAATCGCAGACTTAATAAATCTATTTTAGCAAGTACGTAAATCTCTTGATACAAAAGCTTTATATTGGATTGACACTCAAGTAAAGTTAATCTACGAACTAAAATGAGACATGAGTTGATATCAATTCCCAAAAGTACTTACGAGTTGACGTAACTTTTTTTAATTTCTCGTCCGATATTACTTTTACAGGTATATAATAAGAACACATAAACTTTGTTTTTTATTGGCTATTATTGGTAGCAAATAAATAGACAGTGAATGGATTGTTTGCCTTCTACCGATTTATAAAAGACAAAAGACTATAAAGGTCTATTTGTAGAAGCAGTCTCGTAGATACAGAGTGGAAATTGTTTACAACCCATATATATAAATTTAAAAAATACCTATAACATTTTCGTTTCTTTTACAACCCCAACTTAAGCAAACTGTATAACATTTCCCGTAGATAATTTCGCCCTGTGTTATAGAGGGCTATTTAAATAATAACTTACATATATTTAACGTGAAATGAAAGTAATATTTATAAATTACATAACAAAGTTTCTTCTTCAAAACTAACAGATGGTTCCACTGTGAGCTATTTGACGCACAACGTACCTCTAAGCTTGCTTTTTGAAGTTAAAAATACTTTGCGCAAAATCGTGCACAATAGAACCGCCTCTAAAGTCTAGTTTCACTAATTCGGGAAATTGTTTACCATACCTGTATTTAATAAATTAATAAATAATAAATAAATCTCCAGACTGACACACCAACTGTGTGGCCCTAAACTAAGCAAAGCTTGTACTATAGGTACCACACAATGGACTAGGGGAGAACCTAGTTACACCCAGACACGAGTCAATATCGAAAAAACATTGTTACGAAATTGGCCCGACCGGGAATTGAACCCGGAACTTTCCGCTTAGCAGTCCGGTATACCGCTGCACCACAGAGGACGTCGTATTTCATTATCCTGTATCCCTATAACCTGTGATTGTTCCAGCGTCGATGTCGTCGAGCCGCGGCGGGTGGGACGCGCTGGGCGGGCTGTACGCGCTGCTGGCCGAGCACGACGCGCTGGGCGGGCACGCACTCGCGCGCAAGTCCGTGCGCTCGCCGTCGCGCCGCCTGCGCTTCGGCCGCCGCTCCGACCCCGACATGCCGCCGCACACACCGGTAAATCACTGCAGTTATTAGTTTTTTTTTTATAAGAGAACCTAGCAAACGAGCAAGCGGGTCACGTGATGGTAAGTGATCACCGCCACCCATATACACCCACAATTACATATGCATTGAGGGTGCGTTGCTGGCCTTTAAGAAAATTGGGCACTGGATATAGATAGTATGAGAAGAGCTAGTGGGGTTCAAGCTCGGTGAAGCTGTGAATGCCGTCAAGTGGCTAACAGCAATCAGCAGTCAGAAAAAAAGCAAGTGGGTTACATGATGGTAAGTGATTACAGCTGCCCATACACCCATAATCACATCGGTGTTGAGGGTGTGTTGCACTGGCCGGCGAGATTTGGGCACTGGATTTTCAAAAACTCAGGCCGTTTTGAATTCTTGAACGATCTTGATTTACCTCACTACTTCTAAAAGAAAAGAAAAATATGTTACTACACTTAATGGTCAAAAAATCCACGTTGATTATTAAGTAAATAGAAAATATGAATTGGTTAAGCTAAGTTGCTAAAGGACCAATGCAAAAAAAATACAGAAGTACCTGAAATTAAACTCATTTTAACGGGTTTTACGCGTTTATTTTATTATTTTGATTTTCCGACGTTTCGGCATTTTTGCAAATGCCGTGGTCGACCGAAACGTCGGAAAATCAAAATAATAAAATAAACGCGTAAAACCCGTTAAAATGAGTTTAATTTCAAGTAATAATAATCGCGTAAATCTAAGAAGTTATACAGAAGTACCTATTTAAATATCTAAAAAGATATTCAGATTTAAAGGGGTACATCAGCTTTCCCCTTTTCTGCATTGACAAACTTCAAAGAATAAAATATTTCAATGTGACAGCAACAATACCGACATGCAATATGTAGAGTAGCGATTTATATCCATAGTGCCTATTATTCACGATTTAAATTAAATTATTATGGGAGTGACATTATATTACAGGACAAAACTTGCATGTCTTATTATTTGAATTAAAAACCACCGTAAAATGAATGATCGTACTAATAAAATAAAAACATTAGCGTGTTTCACAGTCATTATGTACATTATGCGCTTTGGAGTTTATTCATTTTTGCGTAAGCGTGGGAGCGGTCATACTTTATTGTAAATGTATTTTGGTGTCAGTTAGACAGCTGTAGTTCGAGAGTAATGATAGATCTAAATGTCAATAGTTGAAATTTCTGTTGCACGTGTAACTCACCATTATTCATGAAGTTTAAATGTTAAGCCTGCGATGGAGTTAAAGAGTATAACAATTTACCTTAATCTATCTTGTTAGACAACATTGATATTTCGTACTTAAATTTATTATGTTTTATTAGAAAAATCTTGACTTGTCTTATGATGCGTCGATTGATTAGATTCATCAACACGTTTGAGATTATTTTTAATCCTATTACAAGTAACTAGTACCTATTTATCTACCTTTCCATTTTTCAATCATTGAAGTTTTACCCTCTGGATGCTCACTCAGCCTTAACCTGAACGTCGGTTAACTTCGTCAAGGAGACGTAGATATGCACAGTTGTGCCTACACAAACGTTTATTGTGTATCGGTTATCTTCACAAAACCATCGCCTTGTACGCTCCATTTCACGCAACCATTTTCCAATTGCGGGATCCGTCTATTTATTTTAAATGCTGTTATTCTGGAGTTGTTATCTCAGACTTGCGAAATGTCAACCGATAACAATATTACGTGCAAACACTTTGAATTTGTTAAAGGTCTATCAGAATTTTAGGTCTTTGTTTTAACTTTCAAATGTAATTGAGTGGTAGGGCCACTAATATATATCTTTTTTGCCAAAGCCTTTTTTCTTACTTGTTGTTTTCATTTAAGGCCGAATTTCTCATTTTTTTATCTATTAAAACGGATATTCACTTTTGTGAACATGAAAAATGTTTGATGGCTTTGTGTCGGGTAAACCATAATTTCATAAACCAGTGAGCTAACAAATTATTTTCTTATTACCTGTACAAGCATTAGACACTAACTTGGTTTGACAGTTACTGGATAACGTAACTAATAGAACTATGTAGTAATAGGTATAACTAGGTAATAGGTATATCAAGTATTAATATGTGCAGTTTGTTTATTGTAGACCTAGGTACTATTACCTAAAGTTAAGTTTAACAAATTATTTTCTTATTACCTGTACAAGCATTAGACACTAACTTGGTTTGACAGTTACTGGATAACGTAACTAATAGAACTATGTAGTAATAGGTATAACTAGGTAATAGGTATATCAAGTATCAATATGTGCAGTTTGTTTATTGTAGACCTACCTACTATTACCTAAAGTTAAGTTTACGGATTCAAATTTTGAACAGTAAAATGTTATCTAATCATATTTTTTGTTTTGTTGAAATGTACAGCTTGCCTATAAAATATTTGTGTTATTTTCTTTTTTTATATCTTCATTTCCACTTACAATTAAAAACTAGCTTTCCACCCGTAGGTTTTTTTCCGTGAAAATAAAAATACCATTTAGAAAAAAAAAACTCACGGTAGAGTAACTTTCGACTGTTGACAGTTTTCGAAGGTTCACCTCTTTATATTGTAAACTAGCGACCCGCCCACGCTTCGCAATGGTGTAATTTTGCCCGACTTGCTTGCGAATTGAATTTTAGCTAATTTAAAAAAAAATGATTTTTCTTTATTTACAAATTTAAATGAATAAATTCCCTAAAAGATGGCGACAACCGCATCACAATCCCTTACGTAGTTTAGGAGGAGATAGCAGCGAAACATACAAACAGACAGAATTAGCGACTTGGATTTATACTATGTAATGATGATATAGTTAAGGCATACCGTGTTAAAGTAGTGTATTGCAGGTGGACGAGCTGGACGAGCTGCTGTCGCTGCGCGACGCGCGCGCGCCGGTGCGCCTGCGCTTCGGCCGCCGCTCCGACGAGCAGGCCGTGCCGCACATCTTCCCGCAGGAGGTAATCATGATAACTCAACGTTGTAACGCCTCTTCTGGTAAAGGAGTCTAAATTTCTATACCGAAGATATAGTTAATGTATTCTTTGTTTAAAATTAAGTAGGGAAATAGTAAAAAATACATTTTAAATACTATTTTCTATTCTGAGTGTAATAAATTTATATACCTACAGATCTGTTGTATTATATCCATAGCACGCACAGTAACTTAACTTGATACTTTACATATGGTGCATTCCTTCTAAACTTCAATAAGACTTCTAATTGTATCTTTGATAAATTTTCTTTAAAGCGGCATACAAAAAACCTTCGTTAATTCATACCTAAAATTTAAAAAACGGCTAAAATGTAGATATCGTTTATTAACTCGCTCTTAGCTTGTTTAAGCAAAAAGTTGGGTGTCTGACTCGGCATATTTCCATACATTCATCAATCAAGTCTTGAAGTCTAAATGGGGACAACATTTTTTGCTACAAATAATATGCTGATGAGAACAAAACGTGTTCCTAATCTCGTATCTTGTCATCGTTAACATAAATTAATGGTCCATTTAATAAAAACCTTCGTATTTTTCTTGTTGCTTAAAGGGTTTGAAATATTGAAGTACTTACCTACTTACGGCCTTACTAGTTCGGTGCCAGGTATTTCCCTTTTTTTCTCTTTACTATTATTGGTCAACAGATATAACAGTAGATATAAACTAGTTTTAGTAGAAGTAAAAGTTAATTGCCTATTTATAATAAAACTAATCTTCCTGAATTTACCTTCCAAAAAAAAAGCTACATAACGACATGCTATGTAACTTATTGGATTTACGCGATCATGATTAGTTTCGAATTTTATACTATTACATAGATTTCTGATCATTAATTTATGACTTTAAATCAGCGGTCGGCAACCTTTTAGCAGGCAAGGGCCACATGGTGAAAAATTCGACCAAGGGCGGGCCACACTTGTGATAATAATATTACTTTTACTAAAAAATTCAAAGGTTTAAATTTAATAAACATGTGAAATTTTATTTTATACGGGGTGTAAAAGAACTGCTTCCAAAAACAAAAACTGGGCAATGCTGGAGGGGTACTGGATACGTTTGAAGCAAAAAAAAAAATTTTATGATTAAAAACAAAAAATTTTTTTTACGTGATTTACCAAAATTGCGTGAATACTATCAGATTTTGCGATGATTTGAAATTAAATTGTTTTTTTTTTAATTTGCAATGTAAATAATCGCACCTGAACCGACATTTGATGTGTGAGCGATGATTTCAAGCGGCGAATATGACTTTACAATCCTTAATAACTTTTTTAAATTGAGTTTTCTGGGTATACCGTTATTGAATTTAGTTGCTATGAGGCTCAAGAATACATGGTTTCAGGCTTCGGAAGTGGTCTTTTTATACCCGTTATATTTTTTTTAATACATTCGCGGGCCGCAAAGTACACGTCGGCGGGCCGCATGCGGCCCGCGGGCCGCGTGTTGCCGACCGCTGCTTTAAATAAATGTAAAATTAAAACATTCTTTTATTACTAGGATCGTATAGAGACACTCGTAAGTTCGCTGTATAGTTAGATTATTTTTGCAATGTCGTAACATACGCGAGAGCATATTTAGTGTGTTTGCGCCTGTTTTCGATCAAAATCAAACGAGGGAAGTGATCTACGAGCAAGTAACGAAGTAAATGCCAATTGGTCGTACTTGAACGGGATAAAGTAGTGATGTCGTACCTAATAATAATAGCTAAATAAAGGTTAGTCAACATTTTTATTGAGTTCTTGCAAAAGACATTTGACAAATAAAAATACTCTTATAAATACTAGAGTTCAGAGATATGTGCGGCAGCTATATTCAATCAGCTTAAGAATCAATCCATTTATCGATCAATATCGAGATACTTAAAGCTTTTTTATAGCATTGACATTTCCTTGTACTCGTAACCTCTGTGTCTCGTCACTTGTTGAGCTGATCCGCCGTGGCTATAACCCGGCGGAGTAATTCTCGTATAAAGCAAGCACTAGTCCGACAGCGAGGACTACATACACGTAACAAGCACTTTATTTACACTTTTTACGAGAATTCCCTCATTTATGGCGAGCGACCTAATTCCTGCGACGTTGTAGAGATATCGATTTCACGTGGTGTATTGCTGGCAGAAGTCAATAAATGACGGAAGATGTTTGATGTCAGATTTTTAGGATTGAAAGTTCTCTGACTAAATTCCGGTTGCAATGCGGCTACCCTAATGCATAGTGATAGAGACAATACAAGTTTTCAAAAAACCAAATACTTATTTTTAAATGACTTTAAATCTTTTTCACAATCCTTAACACACTTTAGTGCTAGCTTGCCAACAAACTTAAATGTATTTAACTACACTAACCATTGTTTGATGCGACTACCACTTCTTATATTCCCTATATTTGTTTCATTAACAATCTGAGCAAAATATTTCATTATCAAAGGACTGCAATATAGTTAGTACCATTTTCCGTTACTATTTCCTACAATTTTACCATATTCCGCAAACATTAAGTTATTTATAGGGAAATAGTTGGATGCCTACATTTTAATGTGATTTCCGACATTACAATTCATCACAAATGCAAATTGGGAACGGGACGCCGTGGAGGGGGTACTTGTAAAATTACAGGGATCCAACATTTACATAACTAGGTATAATGGCTATACCTACCACAGAGACTAAATATGAGTCTCTTATGTCACAATACCGGTCATATTATTAACGTAACTTAAGTAGTTTTAGGTTTGTGCTAATGAGTCGAATATATCACGATGAATCTCATTATAATTTTCATTAGTAAACACTATTGTCTTATTACAAAAAAGTTCACGTTAGCGAAAAAATATTTTTATTTAAAGCTTTGACGGGAAAAAAGAGCTCATTTAACATTTGAACTAATATGTTTGTATCTAGAGGTACATATCAATAAAAACAGTCTTCTTCAAACGAAATAACTGAGCAAGTAATAAATACTTAAAGCCGTTTACTGTTAATGTAAGCATTGCCTTACGTTACAAATGATATCAATTATATGATTGACGATAACTGAAGACGTCTTATGACTTCTAAGAAACAATAAAAAGACTATACTTTCTATAATTTGGTAAATATTCAGTGTTTTAGCTAATCTGTGTACAATTTAAACATACCTACTGTAACGAGTAATTATAAGATTACAAATCCATTAGTATGTCTGAAAAGTGCCATCAAATTCATACATTTTCCGTCACATTCTAACATACAGTTAAATCTCCAGCTCCAGTAGCTAGAGTTAAATTTAATAGCACCTCTTAAATTGAAGCCAGTACCATCAGATTATAAGATTGTGCCAAATTTATTACAGCTCTCATGCGATAAATTCTTAACTCGGATGGTTTTTCAAGTAAATCGTAATGTAAATTTATTAAAATTTGAATTAGATCTGTAACTTCAATTTTGAATTAATTTGTACAGCGAAACATTTGTGGTGTTGTTATCTCGCCTCAATAAATAAAGGAGTGTTTTCATGTGATTGCGGTTTTAAGTAGGCTTCATTAAAATTGCGAATAATATTTGTAAAGTTATAAAGGGTAAATTAAAACATCGAAAGTCCAAATTAAGTGAAAAAGCATGCTAATGGCGATAACGTGCTCAAGATAAGAATAAACCTAATTAATTTTAATAGGTCACGAAGTAGGGCTCTTATTAGATCGGAAAATGTTCCTAAATAAACATTTGTTTAGTTCAATTCTGAAACTTAATAAAATGAAAGCAAACAAGTTGAAATTTTAAAAAACCTATAGCTATTCTACTACTTATTTTGTACTAATTTGGTATTTTTCAAATCATCTTACTACTGATTTTGAACTAATTTGATATTTATCAAATCATGTTCATATGTGACGCACTTTCAGTGAGGCACAACACTGTGTGGGAACCCCATATGGTTCGATGATTTTCTTGTTTACTTTTACCAACCCGCACAGCACAGAACCAGCATGGTGGATTGCAGCTCAAACGCCCTCGCTGTCCAAGAGAGAGCTGCCTCAGCTAGACTGACATATTTGACACAGCTAACACCTGTTTCTAGATAGAACGCGTTTTCCCTACTAAATTTGTAAATTCCATAATTAGATTAGTTTAATTTTTATACAATTTCTAATAAGGTAAAACACATTATACCTATGTTAAAACGAGTTTAACTGATGTATTTAAATATATTGTTATTCGTATATTCATAAATATTTGTTTCTTGTTTAGGATCAAGACCGCAACGTTCGAGCACCATCGATGCGCCTGCGCTTCGGACGATCCGACAACAATATGTTCTTAATGCCCTACGAGGTTGGTAAAATCAAAATGAAATTAATGAACGCATGATAATTCGTGAAAATGATTTTAATTTCAACCACCAATATATTTCACCAATATATCAATTTCTAACTTGAAAAAAATATATTGCAGGATCTCCTTCAATCCGAAAGCTTACATGCCCAACCCATGTTTCATGTCAATAAACACATCTATACTAATATTATAAAGAGGAAAGATTTGATTTTTTGTTAGTTTGTTTGTTTGAAATTAATAGGCTACGAAACTACTGGACCGATTTAAAAAATTCTTTCACCATTCGAAAGCTAAATTATCCACGAGTAACATAGGATATATTTTATTTTGGAAAAATAGGGTTCCGTAAGATATTGCCACGGGAAAAACCATTTAGTTGCGGGTGAAACCGCAGCGTGGAAAGCTAGTAAGTAATAAGACATTATAGTTAACTAACCGATTTTATTTTCCCCCAGTCCGCTGCACCTAAAGAAGTGAAAGCCACCGGTTCCATCGAGGACGACAGACAAGCGGAATAGATCCCACCCAGTTCTAGTTAGGTACCTCCGCACCACCAAGACATCCCGCTACTTTAACTTAAGGCCATAAACTCACTACTAAACGTGTCAAAATATCAATTTTAGATGTTACTCGGCTTATCTGTAAGCTATGTGTAAATAATACGTTTTTTGAAGTCTGGCTGCCGCCAAGCATGGAGGCTTGAAGACAGACAGTTTTAAATCGAAGCGTAGTTTAGGTACTATATGTTGTTGAATAATAAAATATTCTTAACTACTTTTCAATTTTCTCAACCTAACATTGACTGTGATTTAATATTGTTATGTTGCATGAAGAGTTTTCTCGTCTCAAACATTATGGTTTTTTAAAGTTCAAGGCTGTTTCGTTTGCGTTATATACCTAACGATCTATATGTTATGTAAGTATTTTCAGCGAAGGGTTATACATTTTTTAGAGCTGGGTAAATGTAAAACATCTTCGCTGTATGTCTAATGGATTTACTAAATTGTATCTTCTAAGTAGAGATGTTTTAAACTGAATTATATGGAATAAAATCAGTATTTCTAATGTTATCAAATGTTCGTCGATGCGAAATAATTATTTACACTATAAATGTATTGAAACTTTGTTTAATTTTGTATAGATATTATAGTGCTATTAATGAGTTGAAATATAAAATATTTCTAATGGATTACCTTTTGTTTTATTTAATACTAGCGACCCGCCCACGCTTCGCAATGGTGTAATTTTGGTCGGCTTGCTGATGAAACATTGAATTTTGGCAAACTTACAGAAACTATTTTGGAAGTTTCTGTTTTTACAAATTTAAATGAATTATTTCCCTAAAAGATGGCGAAAACCGCATTAAAATCCGTAACGTAGTTTAGCAGGAGTTAGCGGCCAAACATACAAACAGACAGAATTAGCGACTTGGATTTATACTATGTAATGATTGAGAAAGGAAGACATACTCTTCGTTCTGAAATTATTGTTGCATTAAGGTTTGATTCCGAAAGATGTTATCATGAACTTTGTAGGATGAGTTTTCATAAATATTTATAAAGGCATTACAAATGATTATACGAGTCTTTGATGTAATAAAACACACACTCAATTTCTATAGGATGCTTTAAACCATGATGCAAAACTTAATTAGTTACCTCTTTCACATTATCTCATTTATAATTTTTAAGGGAAATCAATCAAGCCACATGTTTTTTTGGCCACAAGATGAAACTTTTAATTTTATAAATTAAAAAGAGTGACCGATTCCACACTTAGCTAGTTAATAACCCTTAGGGTAAGTAAATTTAGGTAAGCGAGACACTGCAATTGCGAGCCGAGCGAGTGTAGCGGGCGTGGTGCAGCAGCCCCGGCGAAGCGTCAAAAACCTACTAGCTGCCGTTAAAAAGTTTTGAAAAAGGTGGCATTAATTATTATTTTTAACGTATCTACTGAGTAACTAAATAAAAAGCTGATTTGAACTACTCTTTGTGTCATTTATTCTTATTTAAGAAGTTTACTGCTTGAATGCATATTATAAATTTTGTTGCTAAGAAATAACCACTAGGCTGAGTTGTATTTAGATTGCATATATAACAATTAGGTACATATACAGGGTGTTTGGTGGGGGAGTAGCCAAATGAAAATGGCGGATAGCTGAGGCTATTAGCTATTTACTTTCACTTATAAAATTGCATTTAGCTTCAATTTTTAGAATTTATTCGATTTTTAAGATTTTCTTAAGAAAATCCCCGATTTTGTCATTAAAAGTCAATATTTTTTTTAAACTTGTGAAGTGAGATTTTCTTACATGCGCAAAGGCCACGCTACCGTTGGTCATGACTTTTTTCAAGCAACATCTTACTCCGCCTGTAGAAAAGTGTAGGTCACCGAGAATCTGCGCTGAGCGGAGTTAAACATGTGAGATAGAGTAGAATCCTCTTCTATTCGAGGCAGGAAAAATGAAGAGGGAGTCGAATGAGATAACACAATAGACATAGCTTTGTTAGAATAAGACAGAAGTTTTTAACTACATACGTAGTTTAACGGGTTTGTACCTTCCTTACCAGGCGTCTTTGAGGACTAACTTACTATTCCTATTGATATTTATAATTATTTATGTTACATGTAGCATATCATTATAAAGTGTAATAACTGAAGTAGTTTTTAAAAGCTAATGAAATTTTCAAACTCTTTTTTAATTTCTTTTTCATTGCAAAGTTGGCTGAACATTTTTTCCCCACTGGTTCCACGAAGTTTATGAACCCACTGTAACTTTATATGAGATGATTGGTATTAATTTATGATTGAACCTGAATAGAACACTATTAGGCTTTAAATTAAAAGAAAATCGCTTGGTTCCGACAATAAAAAAATGGACTTTTAATGACAAAATCGGGGACTTTTAATGACAAAATGCAATTTAATAAGTGGTAATAAGTATATAGATAATAGCCTCACCTATCCACCATTTTCATTTGGCTACTCACCCACCAAACACCTTGTAGAATAACTAGTGGCTAAGATAGAATTATTTTGAACGATGTTGATTGTGGCTGACTTAGTTATTTAGAAGGCAATGTCAATTATTACTTTTTGTCTATTCTTTCGACTGGCATCATAAAAATAGGGGTGATTTTTTTCATATTTAAGGGGGTTCGATTCCCAGGCGAAGCAAGTAATTTTTAGACATTCTTTAAATGCAGAATTGGTAGTTAAAAAAAAATTTCTTTCAGCAAAATATCCTATCTATACTAATATTATAAAGCTGAAGAGTTTGTTTGTTTGTTTGTTTGAACGCGCTAATCTCAGGAACTACTGGTTCGAATTGAAAAAATCTTTTTGTGTTAAATAGACCGTTTATCGAGGAAGGCTTAAGGCTATATAACATCACGCTGCAACTATTAGGAGCGAAGAAATAATGGAAAATGTGAAAAAAACTGGGAAAATTATTCATCCTTGAGGGCTTCCGTTGCGTGCGCTGCGAATACGGTTTTAGATAATTACCAAAAATAAATAATATGAAAGGATTAAGGGAACTTTTTACCGCGGGAAAAATTCGTATTCCCACGGGAAACCGACTTCTACGCGAACGGAGTCGCGAGCGGCCACTAGTCTACGATATTAAAGGTACTTTCTCTTGATGTCCCGTAGTCTTGGGACGCCCTGTATACTTAATGAAAGAATATGAAGGTTGAGTAAATAAATGTGGACAAATTATTTTTATTCGAATCAACTCTGAAGAATATTATAAATGATGAATCCTTGTTAGATATATGTAATATGTTATCTAGCTAAGAATTATAAATATTTAAATCTACTTCTTTTCCCTAGTTAAGTTAATAAACAAATAAAAAAGTCTTAAAATAGACAACTTAAAAGGGCACGAGTCAAAAAAGGTACGACAGAGGATAGAATAGACAAGCAAAAGACGAAGATCTAGTAAGTAACATTACTACAATATGCATTAGGTACACATAAAAGGGAAAACCAATAAGTACTTAAAAGGTAGTGTCAGTAGGTACCTACTCCTACGTGATGAATCAAAATTGTATAAATTTTACGAAGGAAACGATGATAAACGTCAAAAGTTAAACCTGGGCCAAAAAGTTTGGCAATTTGTGGACCCGAATAAATCATATTTGGTCTATTTTAATTAAATTATAAATAAAAATATTACCTTTTTTGTCACAAATAGAGTCATATTAAAATTGAAGTTTAAAAGTAGCAATAACTTATAGCAAAAATAGAAAGACAAACTGTTGATGATGTAAATTTGAAATATTAATTCAGGGCCAAAGGCTTGTTGGCACGTAAATCAAATATCTGTTTGTATAACAAATTTTAATTCAAAGTGCATTGTATGGTTACCTATAGCTAAGAAGAGCTTTTGTACATTTGAACTTTTATGCCTACGAAGGTGTGTGTGTTCTACAAAATAGAACCTCGCCCGCGTGAACAACGAAAAAACAAAGGATTTCTTGCCAGCGTGAGACATGCCATTCTCAGTTTTGAAAAGAGAATAAGGCGTCTATTTTTACATTTCTACGATCTACACTTTTAAGGTCATCACATATCTGCATCAGGAAATGTAATGTCATAAAAAGAAGTTGTTTTTAACACGCTTTTACTAGCTTGAGCTGTATGATTGGATGTAGGTATCGGCATCTATTAACGAATTTTTTACCAATTACAAGAGGTTTGATTAGCTTGAAATTTTGAACAGACGTAAAGGCTCTGATACAATATTAAAAAGAAATAAGGAACAAATAACAACTACTGACTACTGATCCGAAATAAAACAATTCTATGTATAACAGTTACAGTTTTGATGATGTTTTGAGACAAAAACTCAAGAAAAACAAATTAAATATCGGATAGATAAAACTGTGGTTTCAAAGGTAAGCACAAAAAGATAGTAAAGGTAAAATAAATACTAACTTAGTTCACCGAGTCATCTTCTTGCTAAAGGTCGTAATCTCTAGTGCTCTGTTTTTGACGCGAGGCAATTTTGGCTTCAGAGCCTCGGACATTTTTGCGCCTGATAGTGACTCTATATCTATAGGCTGCTTCCAATAAATTCATTCGGCCTACAAAGGTATTGATTCTAGGAAGATTACCCTCGTGCAAAAGACAAATTGGCATTTTAATAAGAAGTAATTTATACAAATTCTGGAGTGGAGTGCATTTAACACTTTGTCTGTCAGTGGATGCTAAATCTTAGTATTGCATGTTCATTTATTTCCTATAACGTACAGTCGCTCACAAAACGTAGTTTAATTTCATTAGCTAAAATGATATGATGAAAACATACTAAAAGTATGTAAATACTTAAATTTTAGATATCCGACTTTAATAACTATTTTAAAATTAAAGTTTCATTATTACAAATTTTGCAATTACGAGTAAGTATGATTCATTTCCATTAGCGCCTGTGATTAGCGCGTACTTTATTCTGTGTATATCTTTTTATAAAATTTCATTCATATCCAACCAGACAGTTTTTTGTGATTGAGTCCACAAACATATAAACTATCACATTTATAGTTTTAGTAGAGGGGAAGGCAGATTACTATTTTATCGTCACAGCAATTGCTATAGTAATTAGGTATTGAGTTTTATTTAAATTCACTTGCAGTTTTTTCCTCGTATCCCTCTCTTCTTAGTCCTCCTCGGTACTCCACCGTTTGTAACAAATATACTTCAGTCCCCTTTGAGTTTTCTATTCGAGTGTATAATCAATTGGTACCAGCGAGGGGTCCTGTCTAAGACACGGTGAAGTTCCCTCTCAGATAAATACCTCTACGATAACATCGATGTACCTACTGTTTGAATCGATTATGCAGTTCGTAGAAATTGCTAGTAAAATAAGGAAAACAAACTGGAGTAAGAACGTATAAAGTAAAACATTTTTTAAATACATCACCCTGAAATCAGAGCCATAAAATACCGCCAGTTTCAAATTAATTTCTAGCTATATCTATATTGATACCATGTACTAGTATGCAATCCGCTTTTCATTGTAAGCACACGGCAAGCAATAAATCAACCAACAGCAGTGACCTCGGTACGAATTCAGTAGCACCTGTTGAACAAACATCGATTAAACATCGGTAGATATAGAATTAGGTATAAATAGACGACACAGTGTCTGTATGACTCTATCTGCCGGTTTCGGAATTTTGGATTTGAAATTGATTTACATTTAAGTTGTATAATTTCCAAAAAGCTTTATTATCACAACCATAACAAAAAAATATTCTTTCACATACCTCTGGTTTCGAAATTGATTTGAAGTCTAGTTATACTCAGATATTATTCAATTACTATTATTTTGATAATTACTGTAAACCATTAAAAAAACCGGTGGTAATTTTTTGTACATATTTATTTTTCTGTAGGTACCTATTTGGAGATCATTGCCCTTGATTGATGAAAATATGCTTAGGCGAATATCCGACTGAAGCTAAAAATAAATGGTGAAAAACTGGACAAGATTCTTGTTTAAACTCGTGTTTAGCAGCATTTGTAGTTTAGCTGTCCCTCGTAGACGTTGCTGTGACCACTCGTGGACCGTAGTTAGTGAACTGACCTTCAGTATACGTAGTTCAAGTGTAGAGGTTAATTTCTAGTGATTTTTAATAGTTTTCAGGTGAGATAATACTTTGTTTAGTGAAAATTTGTGTTAGTCCCTATACATTGTGTTTGATATTAATTTAGTTTTAGAACTATTCTGAAACACGTATTACAAGATTTTGTGGTTCCAATGACAAAACTTTACAACAGAAGATAACTTGTTGATTGAGTTATTCATGGTAGACTGTATTATTAAAATTTCAATGGCAATCGATAATTCCCGTCTGTCACCTGTAAATCTCGTATGCATGGAGTGGTTTGCTCGCAGAGTCCGTGGGCGTGCCGCCCAGCATCAGTTAGACACAGGCCTTCCCGCCGCTAACACGACTCGCCGCACAAGGTATCTCTCCAATACTGTAAAATCATCTGCTTCCATTAACACAAACACTAATAAACGCTTAAAATCACAAGCATTTTCTTTCATAACACCTGCCAACCTCGACTAACTTCATTACCAAGGTGTTCAGTTACAAAAATATTGCGCCATGACTTCACACTGCTAAATAGAGACGTTTTCGTCAAATTCCGGCGCTCGCGCATGGAAGAGCTTTCAATACGAGTGTAGACGTAAACGCAATTGACATTTAACATAACAATTAGTCTCGACCGAAGTTGTATGTAATTTATATCATGCGTTAACAGAAATAGCACAGTTATTGTTGCGCACGCGGCATAATTTAGTCTGGATTACGCGACGGAATTATTTTTAACCTGAGTGACGGCTCTCTCAACCTTGTCTCCTTCCCAAACAACTGTATTGACCTTAAAACTGTAGTAATTCGGAATATTATTGCTTTAACACTGCAATGTCAACAGCATAGATCTAATTCCAGAATTAACTGTTTTTTTAATTCACTTCCACAAATTCAAGGTTAGATCATACTTGATTTTACTTTTATGATTCCGTGAACAGGTGATGCAAAGATGATGACTCTCCAGTTACAATAAGAGTAGATTCCGAAAATAACTGCGCAAATATTCGTTGCGCCGGAGCAAGGAGGATAGAACGAAAATAAACTATATCTCTCAGCTTTCACATTAAATATCACATCTTTGCGAGATAACGCTGTTTTGCTTCCACCCACGCTGCGCTTGTATGAACACTCACAAGATATAACGTTTATAAATGTGCAAGTAACAACTGTCAGGTTTGCGAAACGTACAAGTTCAAGTCGCGCACTTCAATAAAATGTATAATTGATATGTGTTTTCATAAGAAACCGTCCAAGTGCCAGTCAGACTCACGTGCCAGCAGTGTCATACATACTTACTTTTTTCGTGATATCTAGGTAATTACTTAAGATACCAGATGTTTTAACTTATTTTTATTTTTGATCGAAGTCATTTTTAATATTTACCTATGATTAAAACTAACGTATAAGTGACATAACGAGGTATAAACGGCGTAATCGTTTGTTTAAATGCAGTGATTTAAATTACTCATTTTTACATATCATCGAGTCATTACAGGCAGCGTTAAAGAGAAAAATGGCTAGACAAAATTAAAATTATTATTTATTTCTTTTTAATTTACTTAATCCCAAGAACTATAAAAATCACACTTGATTATGTTTTTAATCATCAGTTTACTTGAGACGGTAAACAGACCGTTTCGAATACAATAACAAATGCAATAAATTAAAGTAGTTCGGAAATAATTGTTTGACTTTAAAAATATTTCAAAACTATCGATTTATATGTTTACATTCACCTGGTTAAGATGTTTAAATTTAAAATAACCTATAGGATATTTTTAAACTGAGATAGTTACTTGTTCTCTTTCTACGTCGGCGGATTCTAAATGTTTGTTTTAATGTATACTAAAAGTGAACGCCACCCATTGACTCGACAAACGCACGAATTCGCGTCAAATATATCAGGATGATTACGTACAAATGTGTAACAGAATGAAAAACAATGAAAAATTGTAGAATGTGACTATAAGGTTTTCAATACTATAAAATACAAGAAAAATATTTATAAAATCTGTTATACTTCATTTTTGGAAAAAAAATAGCAAAAAATATTATATACTCGTCTAGGGAATTTCACTCTACTTCGCCGAAATCTCAGCAGCGGCACAACAAATGACACACCGCCAATATTTATACCAGTCTCAATGGATCCCATTTAAACAAAGCTACCTGTCTGAAAATGTTGTTAGGAAAAAATACGATACAGGAAAAATCCGAATACGACCGTCTCAACCAAATCTACGAGAACAACGAGAATGAAAAAGATTCCTTAGCATGATTAGAGAGGTACGTTTCAATATGTCGCTGTGCAGCTTCCTCTTGTGGCTTAAATTGTCTTGGACTAAAATTGAAAGTTATAAGCAAAGAAAATCAGTTTTCTGCGAAACTTGACAAAAAAAATCAAATGAACAACACCTTAGCTATTTCAGAACTAAGTATGTTTCTCGGGCTTTAAATAAAAATATGGAACATTACGTAACCTTCATTCAACGTTGAGTATCGTTATAATCATATGTAGTACCAATTTCTAAGACAGTTTTGCATCCTCGATCATAAACTTCAGAAACTTAAACTGTTTGTTCGATCATAACTTTTACATCGCACTTAAACTAAAGTAGGTAACTATCTTATTCCAGATAGGAATTCAGTCAAGGTTAGGACATTCGTATGACGGTTTCTATGTTTTGAAGTTTTGTTAGTACGTATTTATTTGGTAAATATTTATTTACCTTGGAAACAGAAAATAAAATAAATTACTTTACGTCATTATTATTTCATTAACGAATACTGTTAGCTACAGCCTGTGTTGATGGAAACCATTACTTTGTGTAAAATGTGTTTTTCTTAGAATGTGATTGTTAACAACATCTGTCTAATTTCTTTGAGAGGTAATTAGCAGCCCTTTTAAAGAAGATGCTTTAAATACTCGGCGTAAAGATAGACATTAACGTATACACATAGCTTAAGATATTACATCTATCACTAATAAAGTGTCTAGTGCTCATTCCTGATATTAACGATAACTAATCTAAGTGTTGTACCTACTCAGTAAGTACTAAGGCTTAAGTGGTTGGCTTTGTTGTATCTCTAACAGTTGGGAGAATCCGCATAGATTTAATGCGATTAAATTGCAATGCTCGCAGAAATATAAACATTTCGGTTTCATTCGAGTTTCCTTCCAACTCACATACTTACTATTCTATGTTTTATTTTATTTCCATTTGCATCAGACGATAGAGACGATGACTTATTTTTTACATTAACTTTATCTCTAACATTTTCGCGGTCATAAATTTTTATGCCGAATAAATGATATATTTTGCAATGTTAGAGTGCTATGAATCTTACATTACGAAGTTAGTGAACTTATTACTATAAGACTCGACGAAATTGCTTTTACAATGTGTAATTTATTATTAATCTTTGACTGTAGATATAACAGCGTTCTTTTTGCGATTTCAGCGCAGAACGAACGACACCATGGCCAGTGGTCCGCAGATTGTCCACAAGCAGTTCAACTCTCCCATCGGGTTGTACTCACAACAGAACATCAAGGCGACGCTCAACAAACACCTCTCCAACCTCGACAATGGAGGCGTTGGGTCAGTATCAAACTATACTATACTAGTGGCCGCCCGCGACTCCGTTCGCGTGGAAGTCGGTTTCCCGTGGGAATGAGAAGTTTTCCCGCGGTAAAAAGTACCCTATGTCCTTTCCCAAGTTCAGTTCTTTCTTCATACCAAATTTCATCAAAATCGGTTCAGTGGTTTAGGCGTGAAAGCGTAACAGACAGACAGACAGACAGACAGACAGACAGACAGAGTTACTTTCGCATTTATAATATTAGTAGGGATTTTTGAGTAGTAAAAATTTTGCAGAACCATATGAAAGTCGATTTTCAGAACATACACATTAAGGCTTCTAACGGAATATCTAAAACCTTCCAATGTGCCTACATAATTAGTTAAACGATTCATCTTTGTACGCTTGTTGAGTAAACGCGCTCGGCCAGTTCAAATAATTCAAAAGCTTGTTTACCATCATTAATAGCGGAACCCACGTTTTGCGTTTCTTTTAACTTATCTGTTTTTGAAAAGGCAGTATCGAGTAAAAAATAACAAACATCTCTAATATATATATTTACATATATATAGAATTCTTCCAGGTAAAAAAGTATATTAAGGCCATAATTTTATATTTTTTCCCAACAACAAGTAAATTTGGGTTTACCCTGATGCATCAATAAGTGGAGTGTTTCTCATAAATAATAGGGACTAAAATATGAATTCAAGTCAACTCAAAGTCTAAATATAAATATAATGCAATTGTTATCTCGATTTGTTGCCAAAACTAAAACTGCATGTGTAATTGTTATGACTAGATTAATTAGTCATTACTATAAATAATGTTAGAGTTGAATGAATCATCCACTGGTAATAGATAATCAATTGGCAAAGACTCTAGACAACCCTTTTCTTTATTTCCTTACACAAAATGCAAATAAGCAAACTAAATTGCAAATCAACTGTCAAGCATGAGCATATTTAAACTCACAATTCTAGGATTACTAGGGGAATGTAATAACTGTTTGTTAAATATGACAGACGGACTAAAATACCTTGAAAAATCCTTCGGAGCTTTGGAATATTAAAAATACCTGAATTAATGTAAACGGAAATTTATTAAAGGTCAAACAAATAAGCTGAATCTAGGAATTCCAGCTAACTGTTTATGCCAGAGCATCTGGATGTCTTATTTTAAGCAAGCACATGATTCACAAAAACGCCAAAATACAGCTAAATTATATCTTCCAAACAAAGAGATTCGGCAATGTAGAATGTGACTATAAGGTTATACCCACATAGACATTTCGTTACACATCTAATCGTAAGCAAGTCTGTATCACCTAAATCCGGTTTAATCTGGATGATTAGCATTTACACCGAATACCAACGATCTCATTGAGTGAAGAATGTGCGTTGACACCGTGGTCTGGATGCCGGTGCCCGATCACAGCCAGTCACTGACATTTTGATAAAATATGCACCCGATTGCCAGCACTGCATTCCAGGGTTGCTGCATCAAAGAAATACGAAAATAACACGAGAGTGCTGCCACTTTGTGATGGATATTAGGCTGCTGAATGCAGGTAAATGGCCACTTAGATATGTTTTCGATACTGCAGAAGATGTTTAGTGCTTCGAATTTTAAATAAACGGTTGTCCATGTGTATTAAATTTGCTGTTTAAGATCACTTTTTCTGTAAAAAGTCTACTTTGACTGTGGGAATCTGAGCTTCTCACTTAGATTTCTACAAACCTACTCTAAAGATATTTTAAGAATAATCTCCCTAACCTCCTAAAATAGCAAATATTTTATAATGATGACGAAGGGCATTTATAATCTCTTTAACCTAATTACCCAATTAATATTGAGAATGCTTTCTTTTCATAATTGTAACAAATGGCATCCCAAATATTTTACGAAAGCCAAGAAAATATACGATCTTAGTGATATCCAATAAATAATAAAATGATTATTAAAACTGTATAAAGTCATATATAACCTACTCAGTTAGTTAGCTAAGCAATTGAAACAACAAATCACTCGCAAATGAATTCATGAATAAGATAACAATCAAAATCTTTTGCCGCGAAATTAGTGAAAACAAACTTGGTTAAAAAGTACCTACTGTCAAGTAAATCATGTAGGTGCGCGTGAGTCGAGTCAGTCGCGACGCGGCCTGGCCTACTGGCGCACTACGCCTTCGCGTCGCTATTACTGCGCACACGTAAAAAAGTAGAACCGCGTCTTTGAAATTTAAACTTTTCGCGGTTCTTTTATATTCTTTCAAATAAAAATTTGCAGTGAACAAATTTAGCACCAAATAATTTGAAAACAAGCTATTTAAATATAAGATACAAAATATTGGTTTCATTAAGCCGTAAATAAGGAATAAACGTCCTCGTTGTGGATCGAGTCATAGTTTGGCATATCGTTACAATTACACTCATCGGATAATTTTGGACTGCACATCAAATCTTCTCTATAAAAGTAGCGCTAGGACTTGATTAAATCATTCAAGTGTTTCTGCATGAGATTGTCGACCGACATTTTATCAAAAATATCGCTTTAGGCAATTTGCGATGGCTCCAACAGTTGAAATCACAGGGTAAGCTCTATTTACATTTTAACTTATTATTTAAGTATTGTTTAAGCATCATGCCTAGTTTGCTATGTTATGCTATTTGTTTTAGACAAAACGAAATTTAAGACATAAACTTCAAATTAAAATAATAGACTAGACGTTAATAAATAATTTATTTATTTTTTCAGAAACATTTTTGAATATAACCTTCTTAAAACGAGGCGAAAGGATACCTACTTTAGACAATAAACAAACCTAGAAAAATAAAGTATCTGAACTTAGAGCATTTATAAATACATATTTATAAGTATAAAAGTCAATAATGAAAAGGATAAAAAATTACGTTATAAATGAAATAGATTTCGTCGATTGTATCTTATGGTCGTATTATAGAATGGTTTTCAGATTTAATCATTGTTCAAGCTAGTCAATCCAAGGGCTTACTATTCGAGTTAACTTTTGGTTAAATCGAATATAATTCGTTGAATGTGATTTAAGCATCTATAAAAGATTTCACTTTGTTTTGCTGATTTAAGACGAATGAATACTAGATTTAGTACAAGTTTCAATCGCTTTTCAATATACACATTGGTGCACCGTCTTAATTGGCCTAAAATACCTAGGTAATTATTATTGTTCAGGCAATGAAAGTACAACCTTCATTTGCGTGTCGATATTGTCCGTCTCGCTATCTTTGAAAGAATTTATAGGTTACAACACAACATTTTGAAAGTAACTTATTAATAATGTAAATTAATTTTAAATAAAAACAATGGCCTAAATTTCTTAACAAAACCTATTATTTTTAATTAGTTTAGGTACATATCAGTTATTTTAAAATAAGTATCAAAGTACCTACTTAATTTATTGATTTATTTTGGACAAAAGTAAAGGGAAATACATTTAAAGTACCAGTTGTAACAAAACTTAGTAGGTAAGATTTTATTTACACGCTACCTATGTGTACGAGTACCAGTTACCTACATATATAAATTTAACGCTAAGATTTCAAACTTACTTCAATACATAAACTTCATTGGAAAAGAAATTATTATAGAATCTATATTCTTAACTTGCTTTTTGAGAAACTGAACGACCTTATTTTTAAGATTATAAAAAAATCAAACACTAAATTTTCATAAACGTTTCGGAGATACTTTATCTAATGATAGGCAAGGAACGTTCTTAGAAAAGAAACAGGGCAACGTCAGTAAGGCTGGCCAGTAACGAGCATCTATCTTTGCTTATTGGCTTAAGAATTCCTTAAAAGCAATTCCCTAACAAAGCAGTTATGCCCAAACATAGTTTGAAACCGGTATTCGATGGACTGAGGACATGGCCAGACGGCCAACCGATGTTGTTACTGTCACTAGTCACAATCATGGCGATCAATTACTGTGTACAGGGTGATCTAAACTAAACCTCAAATTTAGGAATAAAATATTTAGACAAAGGCGTTACGGGCGATTTTATCTGCAACTGATAAATGTGTACTTATTTTTTTTTAATTTTTTTTTTTTTTTATGTAATATAGGTAGCAAACGAGCATGCGGGTCACCTGATGGTAAGTGATCACCGCCGCCCATGACTACCCTCAACACTGTAGGTGTTGGGGGTGTGTTGCTGACCTTTAAGAAAATATATAAATAAATAAATAAAATTGGGCACCGGATACCGCACTCACCGAACGAAACGCAGGAACATCGTTCCTACTTCACGTCGGTTTCCTGTGCGACGGTGGTATTTCACCGGTCGAGTCAGCCCAGCAATCGCTGCAGACAGAGCCTACAGCTAGACTCTACCACTCAAATACTCAATCTGATGGCTTTTAGTTTTATTGACGAACCTGGGATATTTTTATAAGTACCTAATGGCCATCGTGTTCCACTCCCTAAACTAATTCCGATTTCCGAGTCTTTTGGAGGATATGCCTATTGGCACCGGAATTTGGGTCAGTAGGTACAAAACCAATAGGTTGTGTTAAACTAAACTTCGAAATTTGTAGCTCTTATTTTTTGAGATTTAACTGCCTAAAATTGCTTTTCATATTTTGCCTTGCCAGTTAAGGATACCGATTTTCTTAAAGATTTGAATAACAACATTATAAATTTATAAAGCATCTATTTTATGTCAGAATGCCAATGTAAAAAAAGACTCCTACGTACAATTAACGAAAAATTAGAGAGAGCCTAATTTAAAATTAATCGTTTATTTATATCTCAGGCGCTAAGTGGTTCGTTCCTCTAATTTAAATGATTGCATTGTTTCGCTAATATTCTATCAATTCTTCTTAAACATTTAGGACATCCTGTATCTAGGTAGAGTTATGGGTGTATTGAGGTTTAGGTCGCAGTGTAGATATTTAGACAACTTTAGTATGGTTAAAATTACTTTCGGTTTATAAACGTCGAATAAATAGAAACATAATACCTATACAGTCGGATTGAGTAACCTCCTCTGTTTAATATTTAGTATTTTCATTGTTTTTATTATTAAGAAGATAATTTTTAATAGACTATATGTGTATATAGGAATTTTCGAACTGGAACAATTGGTATGATCAAAATTAACTACCATAACTATAAAAATTGTCTTTAACATGATATTCGCTGAAAATTTTACATGAAGTTAGCTACCTACTAGGTTTAGTGCTTTAATTTCTTCATGAGGTTAAAATAAATATATAATAATATTATAAACGTACCTAAAGTTTGTAATTATGTATGGATGTATGGATGAATGTTTGTTACTCTTTCACGTAAAAACTACAGAACAGATTTTAATGAAATTTTACAATAAAATAGCTTATACTCAGAATAACACAAATGCTACAATTTATAAAGATATGTATTGTGTGAATTGTCTTAAATATCTAGTAAGTAAGAAAAAACCTTAGGTAAAAATCAACAATATGCGAGCTATTCTGGCGTGCGCTGCCAAAACCGCTGGAGTTAACCATATGTTATGTATGATTAAAATGTTTATCTTAAGTAGTCCAACAAATTGTTATGTTGTGATAAAGGATTTTCTCGCAGACGAAGTCACGGGCGACTACTAGTTATTATAATATTTGCAATAACTATATTTAATGTCTATCTACCACCTGAAACAGAAGGGCATTCATTGCCGCTGTGATTGGTAAACTAATTGTGAAAACGGCTGCGTTAGTTGAATTGACGATGGTTAAATGAGGTCAATTTCTGTGTGGTACTAACAGTTTAACTTATTTACTGATATTACGAGTCAATTCGCTAATATTATGACAACCTTGATAATTTGATTTCTTACTTAAATACCAACGCATAAAGAAAATTCGCATTCTGAAAGGTAGTGTAATAATTGACATATAAAAGGCTTTAAAATAGTTTGTTTAAGGTTAAACATTTAAAACAATTCATAGAACCGTTAAAAATCAGAAGTTGTTTACCGACATATTTGTAACATACTTACACCGAATTCATAAAAAATTAAAAAATATTTCGAATAATTTCAAAATTTGCATGTCTAAGTTCGGAACCGACCCTCGTCCCTTTTAAACAATCCATTTGGATTGTGAAGTTTCCATGTTTAATCGTGAATTTATGTAGGGACAGCCCTATGCTTCGAGTGGGCAGGGTTGACAGAATTGGCGGGCCGGGCTCCATACAACTACGCGCATTAGTCAAACTTTAATTAATTGTTCATTGTGTTAATGAAAGCATTAGAATATACATACTGAAGAACGAACCAAAATAATTTATTTGAATCTAATGATAGTTTTATTAAGATTAAAAATAAAACACATTTAATCAATTTCATAAGTAGACCGTTAAATATCTCATAAGGAACGTAATGTCAGTTTTGTCAGATTAGGCCAACTGTAATCAGATTTTCCTAAAATTATGTTAGATAATTATAGGCCTGTGTGTGCTTTTAAATCAAATATATTGTTATTCACTTAAATCATGAAAAATACTAACGTAAGTAATCTACATCAGAAATGCCACCCGATTTAAATATTCCATTAACAAAATTCGGCGAAACAATGCATGCTTTGTCCGAAAAGCTTTTAAACAATGAGTTTTTGTTATAAGTAATTCATAAAACGTCTCTAACGACTCTTAAATTGCATTACATCAGTTTCTGGAACCGATTGTTTCACAAACTTCGATTGTTTTAAACAACTCCTAAAGTAGGTACGTAGGTGCGGGCAGGAAGGTACGTAGATAACATTATTTAACGAAGGAATTAAATATTCATCAAACACTTCTTGTCAGATCAAAAGAATCTCAATAGCCCAATTTCAGTAGGTAATTAGTTAGTCGACTACTCTGATAAATTAAAAGAGTCTTTAACCGTAAGATGAAAGGATTAAAAAGTTGCTTTGAATTTTTTAAACTTGCTTCAAGGAAATTCAGACTACAAAAAGGTTTATACTTAAAGAGAAAAACATTGCTATTTAAATTAAGTAATTAGGAAGGTAGTTATCTAAAAGCCTGCTAAAATGAAGATTGGAAATTAGCGTTCCAAAGCTGCAAATAGAATTCCAATAAGAAGCGTAGGTTCTCGCTATAACAAGATATCCAATGAACAAACTTTTAAAATCAATAATCCAAATCCACAAAATTTATTGAATTCAAACTTGGAAACACAATCAGTAGTTAACAGGCAAATTGTAGCTTTGCGTTGTCACGGTTTCTTGTTGCGCCTCCCACGGCCGAATTTCCTGCTTTTGTGAAGTTTTTTCACCGGTTTAAACTAATTCCACGTATTTCCAGTTACGCCATTATACAATTTCCCCGTGCGAGGAGAAAGCGGGAAGGCAGCAGGTGTCGATACGATATATTTGAGACTAATAAATGAACGTAGCATGCCTGCAATTACCTATAAATCGAGACGACTTCCATATGAGAAATTATGAAGTGTACAAGTTATTAAAAAATAACGTATGCATGCTGCATTAAATGCATGGTTAACATTATATTACTTAGGTAAACGGTTTTTTCTTTTGAGATCTAAATATAATGTCTTGGTAAAAAAATAAATATTAAAAGTAAAAATAGGATAGTTTGACACCAAAACGTTTTACGCTTGTCTGCTAGGTACATTTGGCCATTTTTGACTTTAATATTTACATGTCTGAACAAGAAGTCCGCCGTAGACACATCAAAACATACATAGGACCTTTAATAATTAGCTCACTCAGATTGCCAGTAGGAGGAGTGACAGACTGTAGTTACGTGTTTGCTATGCGTGATATAGAACTTATGAATGACATGCGAGGTACATTAACGACCATTATTTGATTTATTTTACAAAACCAGCAATTATTCGACTTTAGTTTACCAAAATGAGTTGATAAACTCGAAAACTATCCACCATGTATTATCCACTATATTATAAAGAGATAATTAATTATATTTGATTGCAGCATAAACTTCAACGACCCCGCCACGGGCAAGCCGGCCAACCTCGCCAACTCGGCCGTGCTGCGCATGCTGGAGGAAGAGGAGCGCTCGCGCAGGGGATTACCAAGTAAGTTATCTAAGGATTATGGAATAGATTCTAGGGAATACCTTGTCTGTATACTTCTACCTAACCATAAAACTTTTATTTAATAAAAAAAATATGTTGATTTTTGAAGAAAAGGCATCGCACCTATCATGGTAAAAACATGTTTTGATTTGAGCAAACAAACTTGGTATGAGTACTTAATAGTTACAAGTTTAATTAGTTTTATGAAAAAGATATAACATTATTTGACGTGATATCTTCTATTTGTACTCTAAACATGTATTGGATTGAGATTGGATTTTCCCCAAACCCCAACCCGTCAGCTTACTAACGCTGCTACTAATTTCTTGCAAACTGCTTTGCCAGAGTTAGACCCTACCCAAGTCCAAGCGATCTTAGAGACCATGGTGCACGCCAATCATCGGTTTGACAGCTGCTGGCCTCCGGAGCGAGCCAGAATGTCGTCTGCGAGGAGCTGGGACGGCCAACTGAATAACTCCGGCCATATTTACACACAGTTTATGAAGGCTACTAAAGGTACCAGAGCAGTCTGGTAGAATAGCCCGCTTTCAGTGTTATGCATCATTAGGTGTCGCTAGCAATTGGTTGTTTAGAACATCAATCAAGCATTTTGGGCACTGTTCGCTTCCATGCACCATAAAAGGCCAGGACTTTTGAAACTCATCTTGCACCTGTATTCTCACTTAGATTTAGTTTGAGCTGATCATTTACAATGTTGGCTGCATACATTGAGCAATACCGGCATTATAATTCTACGACAGATGCTTCCGCCTTGCGTTCATCAGTTGAGATCAAAAGCGTCACAACTTAAAACAGTTGGTCGGATGTGGTGATTTATTTTAGCAGCCATTGATGAATGGTAACTAATATTTTCGCTAACAGTGCAATGGCCCATGTTTAATTATACCAAATAGGTATACTCACACTCTCACAGTTGTCCACATTTGAATACTTCCGCAAATAAAGTACCTACCTATAGAAATGACAATCTTTCGACAGCGGCTTTTCACCGATGATGAGGCATTAGTCTCAAATATTTGGCTGAAGTATTATTTGTTTCGTAAAATGTGTCTCTACGTAATGTTTCTTCTCTTAGTTCACAATCGACAACGAAAGAATACAAACGAGCGAAATGCCTGAAACGATATATTTCGGTAAAGTGTTAATTTTATTATATTTGATTTCTAGTGTAATTTAAAATAGATTGTATCTTGACCGTGACCATGATCTTGTTAATTGTGCAACCAGTGAATATCCGAAATTAGTATTGATAAGCGTTTTAGTTAGTATTTACAAAAGTAGTAATAAAAAAATCACTTTCATTTAAAACTATGCGCAAACGATTTTTACTTGTTTCGTTTTTTATTAGGTACTAATTTGCTACAGGTATCAATTTATGTCTGTCCATTTATGATCGCTTATAAACTCATTTTTACTGCCAAAGTTTTAACATTAACTAACTTCCTACACTCAGATAAGTCTTCAGAGGTTTGCCAACTGAAGAACATAAATCTACAATCAAATGTTTTGTAAACTTTAATCTCGCTTCTGATCGTCTGCATTTTTTTCGTATAAAAAAATGTTTGACGTCATTCTCTGGACTATTTTTGATGGCCTTCCACTCTTACTCACCGGTACACCGCACATGAATCAGACATCTATTTTCAAATTGCACAGGTTTTCGAAAATGTTATTTTTTGCCAGATTCCAGCAAAAAGATGTTTGCTTCAATACATTTTGATATCGAGATCGACTTCGAGTTTGTTGCAGATAGGGGTTTTAAGCTGGTAAAAATCAGTAGCAATGACAGTAAGTACCGTGTATTAACTTTGCCTTTTGGAATTTATGTCGGCCACCGTGGTAGTAATTTTAAACGAGCGATACTATCAATAATAATAGTTGTTCGAGTCCGGTTCTGCCGCAGCTATCTCCCTAACGACAGGTAGAGGTAACTAGTTCCAGTGTATCGACTGCAGTCTGTAGGCGGATCATTATAATTTACGTGGCCATTCCACATCAATGGGCCACTTGATTACCACTCTACTCTGATAATTCGCTCATGATCGCTGCACGCAGATACCCGTCGCTGATTAGATTAAAAGTTATGATTGCAATCTGCATTTATTAGATCATCCACTCGATAGCACAGGGCCGGTCGTAGTAGCTTTTTTGCCTTGTTGGGCATAATCGTTAATCGTCTTACATTAGTAATATCTAATGTAAATTTTTATGCATTGAATAAATAAGCTCTCTTCGTTTCTTTTGTGTAAAGAAATAGCAAGCCAAAAAATATGCCATGTCATGTCAAAGCAATGAAGATGTAAGTAAGTGTGGAATATCCGCTGTCACTAAATCATGCGATGTGACAAATTGGCCCCGTCGTGGGCGGCATGTCGAATTTGCATCGTCATCTCACTCCGGGCTCCTACAGACGCGTCCTCCGAAAATACTTTAGACACCGTGGTAGGTAGTCGAGCACCTGGACACCGAGCCAAGTAGTAGTCGCTGCTCGTCCTGTGTGCCGTAGACACGTGCGCCCGCGCAGTGCACGTCCTCGTGGCAGCTCCACTGTGAGTCTCCTGCACCTGTTACTGATCGGTACTTTAGCCAATCCATTAACAGCTGTAATCAAATACTCGTAATTCTGTTGAACAGTAGTCATTTTTTGTAAAATTGTAAATGTTAAACTTGGTAACATGTATTTAATTAGCCACTTAAGATAACCCAATAGGTTTTAGGCATCCAATAACAAAAAACATTTACACTTTTCAAATAGGCCACATGTGTATGGGTATTTTATCAAAATGATCGACTGTGGCTGTGTTAAAAGGTTTAGACTTTATAAAGGGTAGATATTTACAAACGTTATCTAAATTAAGCCAACCTATAAAATTGCGTTCGTAAATTTCTAATCTGTCAGATTGACAAGCCCAATTCAGTTAAATCACCATAACAAAGCTTTTCTTATAAATAATACTAGTTATAACATCTAACTCTGAAATTCCACATAGTCAATCAATAAATACTTAACTAAATTACATCCCACCTAAGCGAACATGACATTTGAAACTAGAAATTCAATCAAGAATTACCGCCTTAGTTCACTTTGCCGACTTCCCCTATACCTGAAGACTTATCCATAGTTTCTAACAAAGTTTATTTGCTGATGCAACTCTATATCTAACGGCGTATCTGTAACATTCTAGCATGGATTCCACTAGGTTACCAATTAGTCAAGTTTAATTGCTTCAGGCTTCAATTAAAAACTGTAAAATATGTAAAGTAGGTAACTATATAACTCTAACTAACTCCACTTACACTGGATTCCATAAACGAGATATATTTTTAGGGCGAATAAAAGAATATAACATACGCTTATCAATAAATTTTTCTTACAGCTTTAACAGCATTTGACAACACGTTAAAGTTATTTTTAAAATACAATTTTCGAGCCAGGTGTTATTATTTTAGAAGTGATTATAACTCTTCCTTATTACCCTGGATACCGTATTGTTTGATTAAAAATGTAAAAAATACAAATTTCAAGAGAAACATGTTATTTTTTTAACGCGCTCTGGCACAATTCCAAGAGTGCGGTGGGTCGGACTAAATCCAAGAGAAATGTGTCATAATAAGTATACCAAAGTGTTGAATACAAAGCTGTTCGCCTTGATGATAACCATCTCATGACATACCCAACTGCACATTATGAAGAGCAAAAATAAAACCAAATCTATTACATACTCACCTGCCAAATTACGCGGCGCATTGTTGACGCATCCAACGATTATATGCATCAACATTTTAATTAACGCACATTCTCATAGACTATTTCGAGATAAGATGACGAATGAGTTGAATCTATCATTCATTAAGACAATCGCTTCATCTAAATCTGTGAACTGTCATAAAAACTAACAGACGGAGATGTTATCAGCAAATGTAAAAGTGACGCATTGTTTCAGGCCAGAAGAAAGTAGTGTGGCCGCCTGCGCCGGAGACTAACGGCTATCACTCACCACAACAACAGGTAACTTGATAGTCCAAATTAATACATTTAAGATATCTTCAATTGTAAATAGAATTGTATACACAATCTTGTTGGCTTACTGGTGCCGTCATCACCTAATTCACAGTATGCATGGAGCCAAACAATTATGTCTGCAGCCAACGATTTAACGACAGGATTTAAACCAAAATTAAAAACACCAACAGTACAACGCGCAGCACTCGCCGCAGCCACAGTACGAAGCTCCTCAGCAGCAATACCAGCCCCAGAATCAGAACCAGTCCCAACCTCAATACCAATCTCCGCCCCAGTCCCAGGCGCAGTATTCTCCCCAACCCCAGTACTCCCCCCAACCTCAGCTCTCTCCCCAGCCTCAGTACTCTCCCCAGCAACAGCCTAAAAAGCCTGCGTTTTGCGAAGGCAAGCGTCAGGGTGCTACAGGTCTTAGCAAGTTGATCCCAGTCGGTCCTGGTGTGACCGCCGCGCCCGTCTCTCCCCCGTACCTCCCCGCGCCTACCTCCCCCGGGGTAGTCGCGGCTCAGCCTCAGCCTTTCCGCCAGCAGAACAACCGTTGGGCGCCCGTTGCTGCCCCTCTCTCCCCGCAGGTACACACAGAACCCGCCACTCTGTTCTGTGCCGCCACGTAAAAGACTCCGTCGTGTTCCACTAACCGCATGTATTGTGAACCTTTCGATGGCATCCTCGAATCCACCAGCCAATTGGCATTGCAGGACGTTGAATTTACTTTCTCATTTAACTAAAGTTTTCTTCATGCTTAAGATGTAAATATGAGGTCTAAACATTTTGTAAAAAAGATGAAACGTTGCTGCTTTTCTACTATTTATGTTTGTATTGTTTTCTTTATGTCAGTTTTATGTGAAGACTTTCCATAAACATTAAAATGTTTAAAATACGTACTTACTAATGCATTTTTCAAATATTCAGGTGTTCTTTGCTTTTAACTTTATCTCTACGTAATGTCATAAATGTGTATTTTACGATTTCTGTCATTTCTATTTTATTTTCGTTGTGAGTTGTTAAAATGGTTTTACGCTTTTGCTATGTTTGTTTTAAAACCTGTAATAAGTTGGCAATACCTACGCAAACCAAGTAATCAATAAATATGTTAAAAGATAAAATTGATTAACGACCGTTAAGAATCATAACTAGTAAGTAACAATCTCGATCGACTAACCTTTCAAACAAAAACTTACTTAATACTTAAATGTAACTATCCGACCATAAACATTACGGTTCATCCGTTTTAAGATACAGACTAATATGTAGATGCAATGTAAACTACATAATACTTTTTTTATCGGAGTTTAAAAATTCAGTGCTAACAGCGGTTCCAATTTGCAATTAGTTCATCAAAAGCCGCAAACCAAAATATGAAACTCCGCTATTCTGCAACAACCAAATTTTCCCAGGGTTACGGCACGCAGCCTAGCTTCCCTGAGTCAGCACCACAGCAGTTCTACGACTACCCGCAGAAGCAGGTGGAGCCCCCGGCATCGACCATAACTCTTCGGCCGTCGCAGCCGGTGCACCAGCAACCACCACCAGTGTACAACAGCCAACCAGCAGCAGCCTCATTCAGAGGTGAGTGCTTGACAACATCGTTCTTTTCGAGTGATGCATTCAGTACTAGTAATTGCTTTACAGTACTTAAGATGTTAACGAGTTAAGTAAACCACTGGCTTAAGGCGTTTGACGTGATTTCTGTAGGCCGCCAGACCTTAACTAAAATATGCAAAAAAATCTTTAAATATAGGCTCAATTATATTGAAATAAAAGTTGTAATCGTTGATTCTCAATGTTTTAAATCACTCGTGTATTTTGACTTGGCGATAAATTTAAGTAAATAATACCTACTTGTCACTTACAAAGGACCCGTGGTCGATCAACCGGGACATCTCAGTACCACGATAAAATCTCTTTACAAGCATTTTATTGCAAAACAATGTTAATGGGCTTAAATCAAGCAGATCAATTTAATTAACTAAACAAAGGATAGAGTTCCGTAAAAATTACAAAGTTTATGATAGGCATTTAATAGCAATAGGGCTGAAATAGCTTATTGTAAGTAATAAAAATTCTTTTTCAAGAATAATCTTAATAAAATCCAATGCCATTCCCAAAAGCGAAATTTGAGGTAAAATGAACGTATGTATGTTACAGCCAAAGTAATAAATCTGGATATTATAAATACTGTCTAGCCATTATATATAATGACTACTCAATTTAGATAAAGTGATAATTGACACAAAATTAATCACATTAACTGGCTATTTTATATAATATCTACGAAGATTTGGATAATGTAATAAAACAAGTAGATCTTCGTTTGAGATTATAATTTTTTATTCCAATTTGCCTACAAAATTAATCACACTAACTAGCTATTTTATATAATACGAGTATCTTCGAAATCCTTGTCCTTCAAATCCTTCGAAATGGCTCTCTACTTTTAGAAAAGAATTTCGGTTTTGGCGCTTCGCCGACCGCTGCCGCGGTACGCTCGCTTCGCTCGCTCGGCTTGCGCACTGTATGGTCACCATTCAACCTCACACTCCTCCTCGCTTCGCTCGTCGTCGTACCTAGGCTAGGCCATATTATTACTTTGGCTAACTTTGACACGCTATTATGAATAATGTCCAGATAAAGTGATTAATTTATTACATTGTCTAGTCAATTTGGCTATTATAAATAATGACCAGTCATTATGTATAATATCCATTTAATCACTATGACTGTAACATGTATATGAATTGCTACCCAGAATCATGAGCTCAATACAAACAAAATACTTAAATAAACTAGGCCTTTCTACGAAAATAAAAAAACATATAGCTACTTAAGAAGAAGCGTGTGAATTTTTAAAACACAATAACTCCGTCGTAGAAAATTATATGACAGCCTATAAACAATACGAGGTGCGCGACAAGATTGCGCGTATATTGTTTTCCAAATAGCTTTTTTATATGCTTTCGCTTTAGGAAAGTGAGCTACGACATGTTTAAACACTCATAATGCACTGAGATGAGTCGTAACCTGTTTACGAGTGTTAAGTATTGTGAAACTAAAGTTACGTACGCATTTGCGACAGGTGACATTGTGATTTGTTGGGCTATTTTCGTAAACAACTCCGTATAAAGAACTAAGAGAACATTAACCTCTTAAAATATCTCGTGGGCTTATTAAATGCACGGTTGCCAAATACCTAAAAAGGGAATAACACAAAACAGGTATGTAATGAAAGATAATTTCGCACTCAATTGCAGGGGCTTTCAACGAGCTTAAATAAACTTTTACTTTTGGAATTACAATATTTATGGAGTGTTGTAAAATGCATTAAAAATTGTAAGATACAGAGTTGATGAATAAATGACCTTTAATATTATGTCAGTTTTAGAAATTAAATACCTAACTGACGTTAAGACTGCCGTATCAGTATTCGGTAGGTACAGACGCGGACAGAGTGAGCTTACCAGGCTGATTTTAAAACACGAATTTAAACTTTGCATATAAATTTTTCTGTGCGAAATTTGCCGAAAAAATATTTAATACACTCCATTTTGCGATATTTTTTGCAATTCTCTGTTTGTGTTTTCAATCTAAGATAGCGTTTCTGTTATGTTTTAAAATCAACTTGGTAAGCTTAATCCGTCCGCGTCTGTACACCGGACTACCTAGTCCGGTTTTTGTTCCAGGTCAGGTCAATTTAAATTAAACCTATGTATTTTTGAAGTTGGCTCGTCCCTGTGTGTAATTTAATTTTCCCCTTGTCTCAGTTTAGGACCACAAGTTTTTAGGTGCCTGGTAATTTATTATTATTAGATTTATTACGTGTAATTTGCTATTTATTTCCAGGAGGAGTCAACATGCGTGGAGATATGAAATGGCCCCCACAGAATGTGAAGGAAGCTGTTGCGGCAGAAAACGAGGCCAGGAGACTCCTGGCCAAGGGACCTGCCTGCAGACCTCGCAAGGTAACCAACAATAACAAACCCTTAAACTTACGGTCTTATATTCCATTCTGACAAAAAAAGTTTGTTAGTATCTACTTACCTACCTGCTGCGTTAACTGGTTACTACGCCTTTACAGTGAAAATATCTTATACTGTTCTTAATTCTATATTAATTTTAATTTTATCCATACTTTAGGTGTGTAAATAAATTAAATATTTAAACTCATATATAAATACAGTCTTCAACGTAACAAGGATGGAGTTAATACTAACTAATGATATACTAATCCACATTTAAACATTATCACAATAACATTGTCAATATGATTGTTTGTTCATAAGCAAATACACGTGTTGGAATTGATAAGATAGAGTTATCAAAACAAATAAATCATTTGATGAACAAACTTAACAAAATAAATATCTATTCTCCTTTAGGTAGTACTTACAGACATATTTTCATAAAGTTTAATTTTAATAAAACTTTTAAATATCTATGTAATAGCTTCCAAAAGAAATGCTTGCTTTCTTTTTATCTAACGTAATAATAATTCTTGGAATATAATGCAGAGTTCAATTTGTAAAAGCTAATTAAAAAATCTCTAAAAGGTTACCTAATAAATATTAACAATCCCAACCCCAAAGATTATGAAAGCCGGCAAATCTTTGTTTTAGCTTCGGCAATACTCGCTTGCTGAGTTAATTGACCGGAACGAGGTCTAGAAATTTCTTCAAATACGTTGTATCGTGTATCGTATATACCTGGACATAAATACCTAATTTGTAAGTGTCCAAGTGTCTGGTGTGATTTGTTTTCTAGAGTCTTCTAGAACTATCTACACGGTTTACTTTTGACTTCTGTGAAACAGAGGGAATGTAAACCGAAAGAAATGCACCAATAAGATAACTGCTACGAATTGTAATCAGAAGCTTACCAGGAGTTATTTTTACTTATTGGTTCACATTTTAAAAGCTGAAGTTACTTTTCACAGACTTCAACAGTAAACGTTGAGATAGAGTTTAACTAATAAACACCAGGTTAAGTTTTGTTAATAGCGTAGTCGTGAACACCTAATTGGTTTGTAATTAGGCTTTGCAAAATCTTCAAGATCATATGTCCACATATTCTTTTACAACCCACGCGACATCCATCACACTCTTTACGAAGCAAAGTGTTAAAGTGATGTCAATTGTATATTAAATCTGTTACAAAAGCAATATCATTTAAATATCACTCTAATGCTTTGCACTTCAGCTTTGCGTCGTAGTTATATGTCTAACTTCGTGTCGTTACTTCACAATTGTTGCAAACACTTTCGAAAATAACTCTTAAATACAAAACTACATTTCTACATTTCTTTGCCATCGTAAATAAAACATTTCTGTTACAGCATTGGATCGAGTATAGATTTAACACTTTATTTTGTGTACAGGTAAAGAAGGACTACACTTCATTTTTCGCGAAGAACGCGTTGAACCACAACTACCCGGGATACCGCATACCTCCCGGCACGCAGCACTATGAAGACCAGCCTGGCCAATCATCCTACTAAACTAACATTATATGTAACCTAATAAAAGTAGCCCTGACTGAAGAAAAACTACATAAAACATAAACAAAATAAAAAACAATATAATATTTTTTATACACTTCAGTTAGAGAAACGTTTATTCAATAAGGACTAATACGGTAGATTCACACGTTTAGTACGGTCACTTTAGAAATTAAACACGTCATTATACTCAGTTTTATAGAATAGGTTAGAGCTTGATTGATGTTATCTATGTGTATGTGTCTAAAGGCGAAATAAAAATTTAATATCTATTGGTAAAAAACGAAATTACTGCATCATTTGGCCATCATTAAAAGGGGTTGACACATAGTAACATCAGATAGTGATGTCGTTCTATTTCTCAAATCATAATCATTAAAAAGAAGTGCAACTTCTGAAGTGTAGTACTTGTATAGACTTTAGGTATTAAAGTCTTGACGCATGTACGCGATTGGATCATAAATCGGTACTTAAAATATAAGATTAATAATTTATTTTAACATTATTTAGTTTTAAGCATTAACGATAAAAAATGGAAAAAATATGTTGATACATTATAGTGCAAATATAAATAACATTATTATTGTTTTGTTTTAATTTGCATATTTCGATGTATAGTTTTCGATTAAGTGCGGCCTTTTATCATAACGATTCTTGCGACATTGTGCTACAATGCTTTATTAATATATATACTTTGTATAAATATATATTGCTCAATCTCCAACAAAATATCTTCACATTACTTGATTTATTTAACGATTATGTATACGCGATTGTTATAATTGCTTTTAATCAATAAATTACCATTAATTAAAAGCAACATTGGCTAAGCTTAAAAATATAACTACCTAGTCATGAATAAAACTATTTTGTATATAAAACTTTAAAATATCTCGTTTTGGTATGATACACTATGTGATTTATATTCTATTGAAATAAATTATCTAAAATGCCGAGGTAAGCTTTTACTTTAACACCACATTTAGTAGGTATAGAAGTTTTGTACAAAGACGTGATATTGTTAGAAAGGGGTGATTGAAGGTTCGTGGAACGTCCTATCATATAAAAAAACAAATCGGGTCAATGTTTTAATTATTGCTTAAGATAAAATAATCGTTTTGATGCGATTGATATTTTTTTGAATAGGGTTGGTCACGCAACTGTTAAGCCCGTTGAGTTTTAATCAACTATTTGTTGCCTTCAAGCTTTTAATCCAAAAGTAAAGAGGATCAATAGAAAATTAAAAGAAGAACACAGAAAATGTATAAAAATATTATATTATCATACATACATATACAATGTGTACAAATCACGCTGTTGCAGCCGGACTGACGTGCATTCATAAATGCCTTTCTAAATAATAAGCTACCTAGCCAAGCTACTGACTCACCGTTATGTACAATTTTATAACAAAATACCTAACAATATTCATAAAAAAGCAAGTTTCATTTATTATATTGTCACCGAAACAATTATCACAAGGTTACAAACAACTAATTAAATTTTACTTTTGACTTGACGAATGAAATATTTATTTTTTATAGTTCGAAGAAAGTGTGTTTAATATCTAAATTCATACTCGATTATTAATAAACGCAGTTTAATTTGTATTAGTAAATCATGTTTGGTCTCTGTCAATCCTATACAACTTTCTCTAACAAATATGGTAGAACTAAAACTGTTTAAATCTGCGATTATTAATAAGAGGGTGCGTTTACAAACGATCAATAAAATTTAACAAGCTATGTAAACTATTCTTCAATCAAACTACACAGGAAGTTTTGTTACCAATAAAAAACGCGTTTCAAATAACATGTCTTAAATGTAGCAACAAAGAGTATTTTTAAATGACAACAACGCTCTGTTTCATGATAAATCATGATAAATAATAAATGCAAAACGACTTTCGAAACGCTAAACTCTTCGTCAAAACAAAAGTGATTCAACAAGTTACATTATTTATAAAATAGATTACCTTGTATTCAGTTTTAACATTTCAACAAGGTGACATATTACAAAACAACAAAGCAAACTTTTGTCATATTCAACTGTAATTCAAATAATTGTCTTTTAGCATAAACATCTAGATAAAGTCATTACTATTATCAAATTCCGCTACTTTTATGTGTTATCAACAAACGATCACATATTTAACTCTCAAATATTAAAAATAAAAGCCAGTATGCTCCGTCATAAAAATAACAAAAAAAGAAAACGGACGTTGAAAACTTTGAAACTTACAAAAACAAACTATTTTCAACAAAAACTTTATCAATATCAATAATCAGTCATATAAATAAAACAATATCAACATGAACATTATAGGTCATCAAATATAAAACAACCGACATTTTTATTAAAAAAAAACTTAGCAACAATCCTACAAAACTCGCAACTGGCAATAGTCAATCAAATATTTAGAAACTAACTTCATTTTTTTTATCATAATTTTGTAGAATCTTCCAAATCATCATTGCGTGTTCATTTTGCTGACTGTGGTATTTAAAAGTTCTATTTCAACTAGGATTTAGCCCCTTAAGTTTAAACTTCAGGATCACTTACTGCCACAAGTCAGAGGATGGCTCAACTGGCTCAGACTAGGGAAAAGCCCTGAGTCTGTTGTATTGCTTGTACAAGATGATATTTGAGCCGCTCCTTAGTCTTGTATTTCGGCAAGTCGAGGAGATTGAAGCAAGTGTGAGCCACGGGGAAGTACCTGTCGTCTGCCACTGGCTGGATCCTTATCTAGAGAATGCACAAATCTAGAATTAATAACATGTACAAGAAGATAAGAAAAAAAACTGGATCTAAACTACCTATTACCCGGATTTCGGTAAGTTCATAAACTGCAGGTTCTTATTAAACAACAGATTTTTTTTAATAACCGATGAAAGTAGTGTAAAAGTGTCTATCTGTTATTAACTTTTTAATTTTGTCTTAAAAATATCTTAAGTACAGATATTTAAAATAAGCTTCATAGTGTTTGATAACTATCCGAAAAACTTAATAATGCCAGATGTTAAAATGGCAATAAATACCCTTTTGATATAACAATGTAACTATACATATGCTGCTTTCCCTGTACATTAACTTATGAAATGAAATAGAAAGTAGGCAACCAAATATAGTATTTATATACTTACTTTGATATCCTTCATTCCCTGTATAGGTACTCGATCACTGCCCGTCAGAAACAGGAGAAACTTCTTCTTGTCTTCAAGAGGCAGATTGTGGAATACCTCCCAGAACCATCTGGAAATTTACTTATATTATAACAACATTTACAAGAGATATTTGAGATATAATTATGGTAATTGTGTGGTATTCGACTCAAAAATTATGACACGGGTTTTTATTCTTTTCACGAAAATGTCACAAATATTTTGAATAAAAACCTGTATGGGTCTTAAATCACCAATATGCATACAGTAACAGTATAGAGAAGAGATTTCAGTTATATTTTGGTTAATGCAATTAAATTTAAAGAAAAACATTTTTTTAATGGCTACTGCATTTATTTTCTCCGCAACTATTCAAAATACATTTTGACCATTGTTTAGCGTATATTCGCTTTGGAGCGAAAGCCACTGGAAAAATCACAATTAACTAAACAATAACTTACTTGACTTGCGGGTCGGAAGCACTGTAGCCATTCTTGTAAACGCAATTGCTTTCAAATATGTCCCAATCATACTGCTCATTGCCAATCACTACTGACATTAGCTCGTGGGATCTAAACAATTTTATTATTCTACCACCGCATACCTTAAAAGAAAATGACATATGAAATAGAAAAACATTATACGGGGACAATACATAAAAACTATTTCCTATAGATCTTTAAATATCTGAACTCTATTGCTATGGTTATAGATGGAAGTTTTTGCATAGTGTTTTGTACCAATACAATTTCTTAGACGATGGCAGTAAAAGTTTTTTAAAAAGCAACTATTTATTAATTTTATTAACAAGGAGAGTATATTATGGGCAACAATAAGTCAGGGTTGCAACAATTTTTGGTTTTTTAAAAGCATATTTATGCTTACCTTTTGGAAACCTTTATTGAATGATTTAAACTGAGTATCAACAGATTTGTTCAGCAGGAAATCTACGTATAGTTCTACGTATTCTTCTTTATTCTCGTGCGTCACTGGAATATTCTCTCCGTTTTCTTTCAAAGGATGCACTTGGATTTGATCAAACACTTCTGTGTTCACGGCAAAACATAGACTAAATACCTGGTAAGAAAATATTTATATTTTAACAGTTGTATCTTTATTATTAAAAACTTTTAGCGTTTTAGGTACAAAAAAAACATAAAATAAATAATTAATCTACAGAATTTTGACACTGTTGTTTCTGACAACCTAAGGCAAGTTAAAGCCACAGTTAGTATGTGCATAATTAATACACACAAAAGTAACAAACAATCAAACATTTAAAAATGGGAACTTATTACGGAATTACAAATTCTGAAATTATATGCAAAGAAACAGGTAAAGTTTCTAACTGTATTTTTTATTATTACTGTTATTATTTACCTCTTCAACATCTTCATCAGGGTATTCCAATAGATATCTTAGATTATTCTCTAAGGTCGGATACAGATCAGACAAGTCGTCCAACATGACAGCTTCTCCCAACAATTTCTTATACAATACCAAAGGGAAAGGTACGTAGATGATTATAGAGTTGTATATCGCTAAACCGTAGATTGCACCTGAAACAAGCACATGGAAACTTTACTTTGAGGGTATCAAAGTTGAGATTAAATTTAATTTTGACATCTATGTAATAAATTTGACATATTTTTATGTTTTTATTTCTTGCTTTATACGAAATGTGTAATAAAAATTCTGGCTGTAACGCATGTACGAACCAAGTAAGGACAAACAGTAGGCGTTCTCTAAATATTAGTTTATTCATTAAATAAAATATGATCAATAAAAAAAAACCAACATACCTATCAAGTAGTACATGACATCGTCTTCAAACGGATGGTTGGAGAACCATATCATTCTAGTTTCCTCCGATTGTTTGAACATTCCATACACCGGGTCGAATATCTCCTTCAATAGTAGAAGAAAGAACTCTTTCTTAACCCCGCCCGCGTCCTCGGCCTCTTCGTTAACGAATTCTACCTGAACACAGCTAGTTGATTACAACGATATGGTTTTATAAAATTCTTTCAAACTTAAGATTCTATATGCTAACAAAATACAGAAAAAAAAAGTTGAGTTAAAGTTAAAGTTCTATCAACCTATTAAAATAGACACCAAATTGAGGGTGTAAGTTAGAGTTAGGATTAAAAAAACCATTGAACTTTAACTAAATATACTGGGTGTAAAAGAACTGCTTCCGAAAACAAAAACTGGACATTACTGGAGGGGTACTGGTTACGTTTTGAGTTTTGTGAGCGATGATTTCAAGCGGCGAATATGACTTTTCAATCCTTAACTTTTTTAAATTGAGTTTTCTGGGTATAATGCTAGAGAATTTAGTTACTATTGAGGCTCAAGAATACATGGTTTCAGGCTTCGGAAGTGGTCTTTTTACACCCGTTATTAATCTTAAAAGTGATGTTATTTTCAAAAATCCTATCCAACCAAAAACAAATACTCACTCTAAGCGGTTTCTTCAGTTGTGACGTATCATGATTACTAATTTGCAACATGGTATCTCTCACTATATGATTTCTCGACACTGTCAAGTTAAGGAATTGATCTCTTTGGTACTCGTATGTGGGGTCTATGAAGAGACGCGTGAATATCTCTGTGGCCGCCCGGGTGACTGCCATTTGCATTTGTAAATGTTGATCGATTTTCAGTAATAAAGATTTGCATTGCACATCGAATAGGAAGGCATAGTTGCACATGTGGGTTTGTGATGACTAGAAAGTAAGAAATGATAAGATTTAAAAACTAGAAAATTATGAGAAATTGAATATAAAATTAATTCAGTAGTGAAACGAAAATATAATAAGACTTGTTATTAAGACTGCGATCTAAACATAATTTCGGACTGTGAGGTAATACTATTAAAATGTTTGAGAATACTTATTCCAAAAACATTATCGCCGCAACTGTCAAGTTTCTAACTTACGTCTTGGTCCTGTAGCCAGCTGATGTAATCCGTGGCTATATCCACGTAATCACTTAGATCCTCTATGTAGAAACATTCCGCCGGGATCTTAGGCTTCTTGGGGTTTGTAAAGTTTATCTTATTCAATGCGGTTAGCGTGTTCAGTATTTGTACTATACTGTGGGTGAAGTAGATTTTCTGAAATGTAGAAATAGTCGTTGATTCAATATGGAGGTTTTGACATTCTGTCTGTTAAAAAACTAGAAGGGAGATGTATCAAAATATGGTGATTTATAACGATTATTTCATATATTATACACTGACCTTGTTAGTTTGCACACTAGGTTGCCTTAATTCATAAACTATAACACTCTTGAATATATCGACTAGCATTTCAAAGTACTCTGTAGTTTGCGACTCCCACCATAATGTTACTATTCTTTGAGGGTGCGGGGATAGCTTGTTGAATGCTTCTGCAAAAGGACCCTAAAAATAGAAAAAAGATGCTTTAAATAGTAGAAAAATTGACAAATAAGCTATTTTAAGTCTGTATTAAAGCTTATTTTTTATTTCTTCCTTGATAATATGAGATAAAAATAAAAAAAAAAGTTGCAAAAAATGTGTGAATAAAATATTAACAATTACCTGTAATTCGGGATGTCTTCTAGGATTCCTCATTTCATGGTACAGAGGTAGCGTCAGGAACATTCTAAGTGCCTCTGCGTCAGGAGGCGAAACTTTAACTTTCTTTATTATGTTTTCAGATAGCAAGTTAAAAATCTGCAAATAAAACAAATGTTTCTTACAAGCGGAATTCTAGTTACTGCAGGCCATTTAGTTTAAAAATCTCATTTTTAACTTACTAGGTCCTTAATAGATGTGTTTTCCAGCCTGCTTATGATATTGAAAGCCTCTTCTGCCTTTTTCACATCGATTCCTGGTACTTTAGTATTGCAACCAAAATGTTGGTTCTGAGTTAGTAAGAATGAGGCATTCACACAGGCTAGAGAACCGAACACTGTCTCGAGGTAGGCCATCAAATCCTTATTGAAAAAAAATATATTTTACAAATACAAGCTAATAATCAGCTTTACCTACGTGTAGTAAAGTTTTCGAAAAAATTATTCTAAATCAACTTTTAGTACATTTCACTGAGAATAAATTACTTCATAATAAACAATTTGGTTTCACAAGGGGTCGTTCAACTACTGATGCAGGTGTTGAACTTTTTGTAAATATTGTTAGTGCATGGGAAAAGTCACAAGACGCCCTAGGTATTTTTTGTGATCTATCTAAGGCATTTGATTGCGTCCACCACGATACTCTTATAAGGAAACTCAACCATTACGGAATCAAAGATACCAATCTTAAACTTTTAATTTCATATTTAAGTGCTAGAACTCAAAAGGTTGACGTTAACGGAATCAGGTCGTCTGGGACAGGTGTGAGCATGGGGGTTCCACAAGGATCAATTTTAGGCCCATTTTTATTTTTGGTTTATATAAATGATCTTCCCTTTATGGTAGGTAATAATCACGATATAGTGTTGTTTGCTGATGATACATCATTAATTTTTAAGATTAATAGACAACAATCTAATTATGACGACGTAAACAATGCGCTCTCTAATGTTTTACAGTGGTTTAATGTTAATAATTTAGCTTTTAATGATAAGAAAACCAAGTGTATAAAATTTTCAGCACCTAATGTAAAACAAGTCAACTCAAACTTGCAAATGAACGGTAAAAAACTAGACTTAGTAGATTCTACTGTTTTTCTTGGTTTGACTGTAGACTGTAAGTTACAATGGGGAGCCCACATCTCACAACTGGCGAGTAGGCTTAGCTCTGCAGCGTTCGCGGTCAAGAAAATTCGCTCTTTGACTGATGTAAAGACAGCTAGGATAGTATATTTTAGTTACTTTCATAGCTTAATGTCTTACGGCATCCTACTGTGGGGAAACGCTGCTGACATTAATACGATTTTTACGCTGCAAAAAAGGGCTATTCGTGGAATTTACAAGCTTGCAAATAGAGATTATTTGAGAGAAATATTTAAAGATAGTGATATTTTAACCTTCGCGTCCCAATACATTTTTGAAAATATGTATATTGTATACTTACAAAAATATTGATAAGTTTGTAACGTGTAGTGATAATCATGTCGATAATAATTCGGTAAAAACTAGGCATGGAAATAGATTAGCTTTCCCAAAGTGTAGGTTGGCCAAAAGCAGCAAGTCGTTTATCGGTATGTCGATACTTATTTTTAATAAAATTCCGGAGTCAATTCAATCCCTGCCATTTAATAAATTTAAAGTTACAATTAAGCAAGTATTGTGCAAGAAAGCTTACTATAAAATCAAAGACTATTTAGATGATAAAACAGCATGGGATTGATATCTAGACAGGCTATTTCTACTGCTATTCAAGATTGTTTTGTATTAACTTCTCTGTAAACAGTTTGACTAGGACATGATACTCAACTTTGAGTATGTACTTTTATTGTTTTTTTTATTTATTTTTAATTTTTTTTATTTATTTTGTACTGTTTTCTCGTTCCTCCTCTCACTGCTTTAACTTATTGTACGGGTTTCCTATTAACTTGCTGTTTTGTGAGGTTCTTTAGTGCCTTATTTGGCCCAGGGTAGTCATGCTCGCCTCGAAAGTTACTGGGGCGGTGGCGTTGTGTCAACGGGTCGCCCAACTCCCTCTAATATGGTTGAGTAGGACGATGGCTGGAGCACACGTCATACTTGTGATCAGGTGCCGCCTTCGGGAAACGGTCTGCTCTGGTTCCGAATTGTGGTGCGGGAAGAAGTCCTTAATTAGTTCGTAGTAGCAGTTTTAATTTTTTTTTTACTTTTATAGTGTTGAGTTGAGGTACGAGAAAATAATTTATATGTTCATTGAATGTACACGTTATAATTTTCAAAAAGAGTGCTGGGAGTTTTTTTCCGCCGGCTTTTTTCTCTCGGTCTACGGTTAGGTAAAGTCGAAGTTTGTAACATTGACGTTCATTAAGTATATGTTACATATCTATGATGAATAAAAGAATTTTGATTTGATTTGATTTGATTTGCTAATACCTAAACAAGTTCAAGAAACTGGATCAAAAGATTGACAAAGATTTTTAGTTAGTGGTTAAAATACGTTAATGAGGATAGATAAGGGAATTAAAGTATAAACATAAAGTTACTCGTTTTTCTAATTTTTTTGGTAAAATGCATAAGTTTATAGATAGGAAACTAGAAAATAGAAATGTTAATTAGATAGTTGCGAGTACTTAAATTATTCAAAGTATTTCTATTATTATTCAAACTACCTAAACTATTATTATTAATCACTATTAATACGTCATGCATTTACTTTACGAATACATTATTGTACATATAGACATGACGCTTTTGTGTCACACGCATTCTAACGCAGCTAGATTTGCACAAACAAGGCAAAACTTGCCGTATTTCCAATCTTTTATATGTTATTTAATATATCATACCTGATTGACAACATCAGAATCTTTGAAAACTTCGCAGGCAGCTAGCTTGGCAAGGTTCAATGTAAGCATTTGCTTGTTATGGTCAGGAACTCTAAAGTCTACAGTTTTATCGCTGGATATGACAAGAAAACTGTGATCACCGCCCGCAAACACTTTGACTGGCCCGCTCAACACTTCTGGAGTAAACTGTTGACAAATTTATAGGAATTTTAAGAAAATAAAAGGGAAATGGGATCGATGGTTTCTGCTAGATGGCTGTTTTTATCAGCTTTATCAATACCTAATTAAAAAAAAATGTTTTAATTGATGTTTGAGAATAATAATAATGAAAAAAATGATTGATGCCACATAGACAGAAAACCATGATCGCATTAGAAAACAATAAACAAAGGCAAGACGACATGCTAGATCTATATGAAGTGGAAGAAAAAAGAAAGAGTAAAAATCCAACTTATTTAAACAACATTAGCTATAATTAGTTACTGTCTCCTTCTTTTTTAACCAACAAATCTTCACAATGCAAAAGCTACGGAAATAACAGAAGCCCAAGACTATGTGTCAATTATCACTAATTTGTAACTACGTAATAACATTGTCACAAAATAAGTTAATCTCATCACCAAAGAAGCAAACAATAAAATTACGTTTTAATTTTGAATTCTATCGCTTGGTGGTGCAGGCATGATTTTAAAGACCCAATTAAAAAAGTATTATTACAGTAAGTTTGGACGTCCCAGGTACATTCACCCTACGCCTTTTGCTCGATAGCTGGTCCTTTAATTTCTTCTTTGGCTAAACAATTATAGTTTACCATTAGTTATATGTTTTAAAATAGTAGTATCAAAGTTTAATAACAATGAATAAAAGTTTTTACAATGATAATTATGCAACATATAACTAAGTAAACGCAAAACTCTACATTGCTACTTAACAACTTAAATTTAAATTCATTCACCATGGTTGAGCCTTCGGCTTCTACCTGCGCAAAAACATATTAAAATTATCTACTGTTTCAAGAGAATCTTTATCTACTTTAGTTGGACTAAAACTTTGAACTATGAATCACAGTTCGTAATCAAATGACATGACAAAACTTCAAGCACTGCTATGGGTCATTATTTGGTTCGTTGACCTATGAACATCGAGCGAGACCATAAATGGAAAAGGGCATTGAATATGTAGGCGTGACAAAATAAATTGAACATTGACTATGTTTTGTGACACAATCCCATTTGGTATTTTTTGCTTAATACAAGCGTTATGTATTTAACCACGAAGTACCTAAGCAAATGTATCTTAGCGCAGGTATGAAGCGTTAAATTAATGTACCTTACATTAGCATACCATAACCACTTACCGGTGAATCTTCACTGACAGCAAACGACACCGGAGTAGGGACCAACGCTATGGTCATGTGTAGACATCCAAGTTGCCCCCGAGCGCCGTAGCCACAAGCCAGGATTCGATCCCCGACGCGGCACAATAAATGCCGACGACCACAAGCTACTTGGGTCACTGTACTTCCCATTAACTCCATTATCTATAATAATCAATTTCTAATTTAACTTACTGCGTTTAGGTTCTTGTGTATTACCTGATATAGAATTATGTAATTTTAGGTTTATTAATAAAACCAAGATATCATTGGTTGGAATTTAGCACAATCAGGGGTAAAATGTATAAGACTTTTGCCCGCGGCTTCGCACGCGTTAAATTGGGAGTAAATCCCCTTTCCCTATACCGTGAAGATTTTCTGCTATCTTTGAAGTATCTACATTCCTATACTATATTTTAACTCCGATGTATTTTTTTACATCACATTAGAAACCTCGAAAATATCAGCATTTCTCCACTATTTAACGGACCTTCCTCTTGGATCTGTTGCGTAATTTCAAAGATCTAAGCATACAGACATACAGACACATAGACGGCGGAAAGCGGCTTATACTATGTAGTAAAGACTAACAAAAATATATTCTTAATTTTAAGAGACTGAAGCAATAGTTTTGCATGTCCCATGACCCGCCAAAGTATAATGAGAACAAAAGATGATTTATTTTTTTGTTGTAACTATAATGTATACTTAGAACTTAATACATATAACACTTTTTTTATATACCTACATATTATATTAACACTCAATTGTTTATTAAATTAAGTTGCAAAATGCTTACAATACCTTTCTAGGAACTAATTCGTCTTTGATAGCCCCATGACCAGTTTGACCATTGTCACCGAGCCCACATGTAAATACTCCTCCATCAAGTGTTAGAAAAACTGTGTAGTCTTCCCCACATGCTATATGGCAGACCTAAAAAACAAACAATAATTTTACCAAAAAAAACAGAGTAATATAAATAAGACGTCCTAGAAAATAATAAAGGTGGATGTGAAAAAAAATATAACAATGTAATAACTTGTTTTCCACAATAAAAAAAAACTGTTGTCTAAAATAAAAAAAAAACTAAGAAGCATATGCTATAAATTGGTAAAAGTTTTATTTTGGCAGCGTTTTAAGTTGAGTAGCACTGATTCATATTTTTAAAATATGTTGTAACAAAGTTACTAAGATACCTTAACATTCCGCAAAATTTTTAAATGTGTTGGATAGCATCTGTTTTCTCTGTCTTGTAGTCCTAATTGACCATGAAGGTTTTTGCCCCATCCAAACACTGCTCCTGACCTGTGTGTCAAACCAGAAACTTTTTTCTTTACCACAAAAATATTGAATGTTCTGCTTTGTCATACCAGTATAGTGATACCTATCAATAATATTTTATGTTTTTATTCTTATAGTACATAGATATGGTAATGTTATTACTGATCTTTGTAAGGTCCACAGCAAGTCTGATTCACTTACTTTGACAAAACAAATGTATGATTGCTACCACACGCAATAAGCGCTATTGGTACACCAGCCAGTGATGTGACCTGCTGTGGAGTAGTTTCTTTATTTGACATACTTCCTAAGCCACATTGGCCATAATTGTTCAAACCCCAAGCAAAAATGTCACCATCTAAAAGAAAGTAACAGTATTTTATCAAAAACTGAAATTTATAAATTAAAAACTTCTTCTTTTATTGTTTACTTACTATTTGATAATGCTACAGAATGGTAAGCACCACAAGCAACTTGTATCACATTTTTTGTTGCTAAATATTTAATGATTTTGGGTTTTTCTTGTGTATGTGAGCCAAGATTACTTCCAAGCTGTCCCATATTGTCTGAGCCCCAACTGAATGGCTGGCCCCATTCATCTATAGCCATTGAGTGTTGGAGACCACATGCTACTGCTGCTATTGTGCAACCTTTGAATGTTTCTACTAAGGCTGAAATAGAAACATTTGAATATTAGGAAACTACATAAATGAAGGGGAAAGATAAACATGTAAGAGATGAGAATTTTCATACCTGGTGTCTTTCCATCTTTGCCTTCAGTATGTCTACCAAGCTGGCCAACTTCATTGCTACCACAAGAATATAGATGTCCCTGATTTGTTAAGTACAAGGTATGAAACTCTCCAGCTGCTATTGAACGAATATGATTGCTCTCCCGCCATTTAGATAATGTCGGTTTTAAAACCTAGTAATAGGACAAAACTCAATTTTAGGCACAAATAAATAATAATAATAATACCTAAACGAGCGGTAAGCATATTTACATAAAACAAAACAATCATCTGTTTACTGTAAAGCGTAAAATAAAAAAGTTTTTGCTTACCAAGTCAATATTTTCAGGACCTTCTATGCACAGTTCGTGGTGAGTTGCATTACCCCAACAAAGCATTTTAAATTTCGCAAATTTACGGACAATGATTCTGATATTTTAAATTTATAATTATAACCTCAAAATGAGATTGATCTAGTCAGTCTGTGATAAGGAGGTAGATCTTAAAACAAAGCTACTGTTGCAACAACTACACTAACAATTTTATTAGTAACATCATGTATGAATAAAAAATAATACAATAAAACTCCAGAACAATCTCTTTCGACCTCACACTGACATTTGTAAGAAAACAGACGTTTTTGACTTTGACTAATGTGTTGTCATGAAGACAACATGTCAAAGTCATAATTATGTAATGTGACAGTCTAGCGATAGTACACGGCTATGTTGAATGTCAGAGTTGACCGGGGCACCCTACTTCCCACTTATAAATGTGAACATTTTTAAATCTTACTCACTCAAAAAAAATGATGTAGTAAGCATGCCCTGTAAAATAAAATAAGGACTATTGTAATGAAAATCAAATAATGGTTAATTCTTATACCCAATGATTATTTTCAGCATAACTTATTATAATAGTAATATGAACTAGCCATTTATTCTGAAGGTGATCAGTGATTCGCAAAAATAGTTAATATTTGATACTTCATTTTGTGTCGGCCAATGCGAACAAAGAGATTTTATTCTTCGAATAAAACAAATAAATTAAAATAAATAATAAATATACCGGGTGTCCAGGAAACAATGGATAAGCTCTGAAGGGCTAATAGTAGAATTAAAGGCAAGCCTAAAAAATAATTGATAAAAAGTATAACCCTTACACTGATAGAAATATGGCGCTTTAAAAAAAAACTTCATATTTTTTTGACTGTGTTCATATTTTTACTCGTAACGAGGTCAAATCATTTAATAACATCATTATTTCTGTGCTAAAATAATTAAAATTAACCGCATCAGTGAATAACTATCAAATAAAATAGCTAACTAAAGTATTTTTCTCAAAAAATAGTGTTAAACTTTTGATTTGTGTAAAATTTCTGAAGAAATATTTTTGATGCGCAACTTTGAACAGCTCTGGTGTAAAAAAATTATATGAAAGTAACAGTGACCAATGATTTCAAAATATTCCTGGTTTAATAACGTTTTTAAAAAGATGTAATATGTCGTTATTGTAATGAAAAAAGATTGAACTAATGGTATTAGTGTGTAAAATGGGATAATTATTTAGATCTAGCAAAATTATAAAAATACAATAAAACTAAAGAAATATGATTTTCAATTGACATTAATTGCAAACCCATTGGAATAATTTAGAGTAACTGTTCAAATTGTCTGTCCCCATCCTGATGCAGACCCTGCATCTACGAATAAAGGATCTTCAAAGAAATCAACTTAACAGGAGAAAGTGATCCAAATTTTCTTCATAATGACTTACCCAATTTATTGATAGACGTGTCCGAAGAGCTTCGCGACACATATTGGCTTCAAAATGAAGGCTGTCTAGCACACTATGCTGTTGCATTATGTGCATACTTGACGAAACCTACCCTAACAGGTAGGTAGGCCACCTAAACCTAAACGCTTTAGACTTTTTACTGGGGGTATTTTAAGGAAGAGTTTAACCGGCAACCAGTAACTTCATTAGAAGATCTACGAGCTCGTGTTCAGGCCGCTGCAATCAATGATCGACGACACGCGCGATTTTTTTGAAGATCCTTTATTCGTAGTTGTAGGGCCTGCATCAGGATGGGGACAGACAATTTGAACAGTTGCTCTCAATTATTCTAATGTTTTTGCAATTAATATCAGTTGAAAATCATATTTCTTTAGTTTTATTGTATTTTTATAATTTTGCTAGATCTAAATAATTATCCCATTTTACACACTAATACCATTAGTTCAATCTTTTTTCATTACAATAACGACATTTACATCTTTTTAAAAACGTTATTAAACCAGGAATATTTTGAAATCATTGGTCACTGTTACTTTCATATAATTTTTTTACACCAGAGCTGTTCAAAGTTGCGCATCAAAAATATTTCTTCAGAAATTTTACACAAATCAAAAGTTTAACATTATTTTTTGAGAAAAATACTTTAGTTAGCTATTTTATTTGATAGTTATTCACTGATGCGGTTAATATTTATTATTTTAGCACAGAAATAATGATGTTATTAAATGATTTGACCTCGTTACGAGTAAAAATATGAACACAGTCAAAAAAATATGAAGTTTTTTTTTAAAGCGCCATATTTCTAGCAGTGTTAGGGTTATACTTTTTATCAATTATTTTTTAGGCTTGCCTTTAGTTCTACTATTAGCCCTTCAGAGCTTATCCATTGTTTCCTGGACACCCTGTATACCGCTCTATTGGGTAATAATATGCTCGATGTTGGCTTTCGACTCAATGTGTATATGCTAAATTAACACACTAACATATGCTAAATTAAGACACAAAAAAGCTTTATTAAAATTTATTTATTGCTTTGCTAGGTAAAACGAACGTATAACTTTTATGTCCGTCTGTTTTTTTCTCCGTCACTTCCCTTTTTCTCGAGTATGGTACGTAAAACGTGTAGTTTGGCTAAAGTTGGTCATATTTTTTTTGTTTAATGGTAATTTGCCAGCTGGTTTTTTTGACCAACCAGAGGTCGTGAAATTTTATTGGAAGTTGGAAGTGGGTGGTCGTTGCTCGGTTGCTCGGCCATATTTGTTATTGTGCTCTGAATTGGGATTTATTTGGATTTGATTTCAGACTGAAAGAAATTGCTATTTTTGTAGATTGTAATGATTTGTGTTTCAATTCTGTATTTATGTGAAATAAGTAACTCGGCTACCTAAGGACTATTGACCTAGAGTTATGCTCATTTTGTGATCTATCTTCGTAAAGGGCAATTCGCTGAAGGTTTTCAGCGAATTTTATTGTGAATAATTCAGTAAAACGCTCAAAAGTGGCGGGGGCATCAAATAATAATGGTACAGGTGGGCGACAAGCTGCCCCAGTCGATGTGGGGTCTCCCCTGCTCGACTGGGAAGAAGGTGACCACTTCAGTTTTGAGGACTCGGAACGTTTTGAGGAGGATTCTCTGTGTAGCTGGAGTTCAGAGCCAGAGAGTCTGTGTAACAACTGGCGCGGGTGGAGACGACCGAATCTCCAACCGTCGTTTGGATCTCGTTCCGTAAAAAAATTCGTCCAAGGTAATACATTTTCATTTGTCCTTTGTCTCAATCTCGCATTTTGGTAGCATATTTTAGCATGAGTCGAATGTGAAATGGTGTGGTATTATAGTGTGGTGGCCTAAACTTTAAAAGTATTGAATAAAAGGACAACTTTCACCTAAATTTATGTTGTGCTGGTGGACAACAAAGCAACTATCTATACATAGATCTAGTACAAAGAACAGGTGTTGAGTGAAGTCATTTACCTTTGGCTGGATGGTGCAGTTAATAATAATAACCTTTGCTTTTCAATCCCTTCTCTTGCTAGGACTTTTCTTTGTTGTTGCATACAGCCTCAATGCCTTATAGGTTTTTTCAGGTCTAAACTGTTATTTTTAGCTGTATTGAAAGTTGATTCAAATCTTACCTACTTTCACAACTTTCACTTAATTCAATAAGTATTGTTTATTTTTATTTATTTATTTATTATATTTAAAGTTATTTCAATTACATAAAAATATAATAAAAAAATCACTCATATGAATAAGATTAAAAAAAAGTTTTGTGAAGTTTTTTTGTGTAAAATTTAATAGTTAACAATACAACAGCTTTGAATACTTTATACTTTTAATAAGAATATCATATGTTTACATATGTTTATTAATGTCAGGAGACATGTTAAAACTGTTACATTATTCTTTTAAATTATATAGGGTGTTTGGAGGGTTAGAAGCCAAAAGTATATGGTGGATAGGTGAGGCTATTAGCTATTTACTTCCACTTATTAAATTGCATTCGGGTACTTAAAAGTTTTAGAATTTATAATCTCAAATTTTTTCATTCAAAGCCAAAATTTTTTTTTATTTACTTTTTGAACCAAGCGAAAAGAATTTTAATTTAAAGCCTAACACTGTTTTATTCAGATGCAATCATAAATTTATACAAATCATCTCATAAAAAATTTACTCTTCGTTGAACCAATGTGAAATTTTTTTTATGTCAACGTTGCAATGAAAAAAGATAAAAAAATTAAGAATTTGGATATTTCATTTGTTTTTAAAAACTTCTTCATAACGTTACATATAAAAATCTTAAACGTTACATATAAAAATTAGAAATCTCAACGAAAATAGTAAGTTAGTACTCAAAGAGGCTTGGTAAGGAAGGTACAAACTCTACCTATGTAGTTAAAAACTTCTGTTCCTTCTAACAAAGCTATGCCTATTGTGTTATCTAAAGTGTTAACTCAAAACCATTTTTTTTTCTTCAATATATTCAACACTAATCATTATCATTACATAGTATAAATCCAAGTCGCTAATTCTGTCTGTTTGTATGTTTGTCCGCTATCGCCTCTTAAACTATGTAACGGATTTAAATGCGGTTTTCTCCATATTTTAGGTAATTTATTCATTTAAATTTGTAAATAAAGTACATTCAGGAAAAGTTATTTAAACTTAACTAAAATTCAACGTAACGGACACAAGTCGCGCAAAATTACACAATTGCGTGGGCTGGTCGCTAGTGTGTTTATAAAATTTATCAATCAATTGATTATTAATATTGCCTTCGAAAAAAAGATTTTTCTTCAAAATAGGCTGAAATTGCGCTCTTTACTTCTTCGTCGATGACATTTTTTTTCCCTCAAAGGTTATTTATTTTTTTATTTATTTCAGGATTTCTGAGCCCACTCTTTGCTCAACAGCCCCCGCAAATTGCGCCTTGTTCACCGGTGCATTGTCGTGCAAAAGAAGCACACCTTTGGTCATTTTTTACCGCCTTTTCTTCTCGACAGCATCTCACACTTCTAATAATGAAGTGTAGACACTCCAGTTACATTAACAATCTTTTTTTATAGTTGATAAGAAGGATTCCCTTTGTTTTCTTGAAAACAGTAAGCATGAGTTTCCCAGCCGACGGGACACCTTGAACTTCTTTGAAGGTGGTGTACCCTTTCTATGCTACTATGGAATCTTGTTAGGCTCAGGCTAATAGTGATTAAATCTAGTTTCATCTTCAGTAACAATTCGGTACAAATCTTAACCCTTGTCGTCACCACAGCGACTCAAAAACTCGCGACAACTTCAAGTGTGGCGAGAGGATTCGCGGCACCTATCTTGCGCACCCAATTGACTGACATGCCAAGATGATCGTGTAGAATGTTCAAAATGATTGTAGCTGATAGGTACTTCAATCATTTCTGCGAGCAGTTTCTTCTTAAAACGGTTATCTTCCAATAGGGTGATTATCACAAAATGGCCTAAAATGCATAATTTCTTTGGCACATTTCTTTTTTCATAATTATTCCATAAAAAATAACATACATTGTAGATGTTGTCTAAAGCTACAAATAAATCTTTTTGTCCCTTAAATTTATCCAGTAATTTTGAAGTTTTAGCATTTTAAAATTTGGATGCCCAAAGAAATTAGGTTTTTCTCCTAAAAATATATAATTAGAATGCAAATAATAGTCTCAGATATTATATTAAACAAGTAACACTTCTAGCTTTAATAATAATAATAAAAACAGGTATATTTTTTCAAACCACAGATTTAAAAACAAGAAAAAAAAAACAAAACTAAGTTTTGTTTCCATTTAAATTTCATTTTTTTTCTCTTAAAACATGAATAATCACAGTTAATATGTTTATTATAAAAATTATTTAGTAAAATTATATAATTTTCGCAGCTTTTCTTTACTGAAAACTTTCTCTTTTTCCTTCTTGTTATAATTTCTGTGGCGCGTGATGCCAAAGAAATACATAGAAATTAGGGACAATGAAATTAGAAAACACATGTTTTCGTATTTTTTCTAAAAATCCTTTGGTGTTAAAATGAATTCTTATTGCCACGTGCATGCTAATTGAGCTAGACTATAGATATAAAAAATATTAAAGCAATCTGTAAATGTTATAGCATGAAAATGTATATCGAAGAAATTAGGTAAGTGCTTATTAAGTATTTCTTCGATATACACCTGACGAAACTCCACAATCTAGACGAAAAATATTTTTATTTTATCGGCGTCACGCACAACACAACGCACGTCTGCTTCCTGCGATTTATTGACGGATGACCAGCTTGATCCGAGGGTGTTCACTCGAGTTAGTAGGGAAGTGTTTTAATAGTGATAGATCAACGGTTTTGTCGCGCCAAAGAAATTAGGGATTTTTGCTCGGACAAAACCATTTCGTTCATTACATCGACAGTTTATGTAATTTACGTATTAAAATTAATTCACAATACCATCAGATGTATTAAAAATAAAATATATTAAAATCACATTATTATTTTATTAATTTAGAATACTACAACTCACAGAAAAAAATTAGGGAGTAAAGGACGCGCCAAAGAGCTTAGAAAATTAAACTTTAAAAAAATATTTTAAATATAATTTATAAAAATTTTGCGTAATACTGTATTGCACTAAGTGTCTATATATAAGTCTATATATAAATACTTTCTTAAAAAAAATATCAAGGACAAGAAGCCAAAATTTCATGGAGTTTAGGCCTCGAAAAAGGCGAAAACTCTGTTTTTGATAATCACCCAATAAGAGTTTTTTAAGTTTTTCGACGTTTTTGTTGTCGACAGGGTACGGGCATTTTCAATCGAATCCTTGCCTTGCTTAAAGAGGCTATATCAGTTTTTAACCGTGGTTTTACCAGGGTTCATAAACAGAAATCATCTCTTTCAAAATAGTCTGAGGTGATTGTCCTTGCTTAGTTAGGAATTTGATGACGGCCCGAAACTCGATTTTCTCCATGTTGTGATTATTTTTCTGGGTTGTCTTCTTTATTGATAGTATCTTAATTAATAATGGCTTAATTTAAATGAAATTTTATATTCTAATAATGAGTGTAACCACTAGTGCAGTTAAAAAAAGTGTCTATTTCACCTTCCATACCCCCATTCCGCGAACTTTTTGACCCACCCTTGTATATATATTGGTTTATCTCTTTTCTAATTATGAAGAAAAATATTTTTAGGAGACTTGATTGTTAACTGTTAATTGCAATGTACATTTTATTATGTTCTTTCAGAAAAAACAGTATCATCACTTAGTGAGCTGGCTGCTAAATGTGTGGCCAGTCACATACCATTTGAACTTGTTGAGCATGTGTATCCCCCGGTTCCTGAACAACTGCAGCTCCAAATTGCATTCTGGAGTTTTCCTGACAGTGAGGATGACATCAGATTGTACTCCTGCCTTGCCAATGGCTCTGCAGATGAATTCCAAAGAGGTGAACACCTTTTTAGAGACAGAGCTGTTAAAGATGTCCTGCAAATTGGTAAGCACTTATCACATTATTATTTTTATTATTATTTGATTTACAGCTATTTAGATGTATTTTGTTTTTAGGATTCCATTTATCAGCAACAGTATCTCTTACAATGCCTCGGGCACAGTACAATGTGGCAGTTACATTTGACAGACAAAAGATATCATCTTGTAACTGTACCTGCACATCAACAGCACATTGGTGCTCCCACATTGTTGCTGTTTGCCTTTACAGAATACATTTGGTAAGTGCATAGTAGTAAAAATTTGTGTTATTTTTATCTATCCGTGACAAGGTTGTTAATATTTTTATTTTATAATCCTTGTATTTATTAGAACACTTAAACCTGTCCTTTACTTTTGTATTTGATATTATTTTAATTAGTTCTGTAGTAAAAATGTGAAGGTTTTCTAATTTGTACATGATGTTCTTCCAGCCCACTCAAGTATGCCTCCGAGCACCGGTATCTGAATCTCTGCAGCGACTAAGACGCGACCAGCTACAGAAATTCGCCCAATATCTCATATCAGAGCTGCCACGACAAGTCCTGCCGACAGCTCAGCGTATTTTAGACGAGTTACTATCAGCTCAGCCGAATCAAATAAACGCCACTTGCGGTGCCCCAGACCCCACGGCCGGTGCTTCGGCTTACGAATACACATCGTGGTTCCTCGACGAGAAAACCTTGCACAACAACATCAACAAGATCTTAGTCAAGTTCTGCGTTCCAGCTCCTATCGTGTTCAGGTAAGACTTTAACTTGCATCATTTCGGTGTATTCTTTGAATATGTTTTGACAGACTATTTTATTTTAGCGATGTGAACTACCTAAGCACAAGCGCGCCGCCCGCGGCCGCAGAATGGTCGTCATTGTTGCGGCCGTTGCGAGGCCGAGAGCCTGAAGGCATGTGGAACTTACTTTCCATAGTCAGAGAGATGTTCAAACGCAGTGACAGAAACGCTATTCCACTGCTTGAAATCATCACTGAGGAGGTTATGGCTTGTGAACAGGTGTGTAGCATAAAACTATTGAAATAATAACTTGATTTTTTCTCTCAATTACCTATCTTATTATGTTTTTGTAGATAATAGTATGGTGGTACAGTACTAAAGCAGCTTTAGTAGCGTGGGGAGGCGGCGGTGGTAAACACGGCGGTGGAGGCGGCAATTCTGCAACTCAACACGCCTGTTCCTCCCTATGTGATGAAGTAAGGAAAAACTTGTTTAATTATTTGTTTTTGTCTTTTTAGCACAACTATTGGTATAAATAAAATTACAATCTATAATATTAATATCTTTTTTTGTTGTTTCTGTGTAAAGAAACTTAGTCACAGACCGAGTTTGTAGAACTTCCATGTGTCGTGTCTAGCATGCAAAATCTTATGTTAGTGAAACTTACCGTCTCTTTCATTAATCAAAAATCTAATGTTTTCTGCTTTAGGTGGTTGTTTTGTGGAGACTGGCTGCCCTGAACCCGGGACTGGCGCCACACGAGAGAGACACACTGCATGAACAGTTTGCACAATGGCACATTAAAGTTCTAGAAAAGGTAAGTCACCTTTTTCCTTATAACACGTTATTTAGTACGTACACTTTACGTTATTTTTTTAATAGGATTATCAGAATTCTCTTTTGGTTTTGTCCGTGCGATCTGACTCATTTATAACTATTTTTTCTCTTTGACTTCTATCTACATCCAAAAAACGACACAGCATCAATATGCGTCGCTATCGACGCGACGCGATAATTTGTCTTGCCAACCATCAACAAGTGATTCACTTATCTCGATGAACTTCTACAACAGAATTACCCTCTTTTCAGGTGGCCAAAAACCGCAACAACCATCTTACAACCCCGAGTTCCCACAGTCGTCTGGCCGCGCGCCCACACCCCCACCCCCCGTACATCAACGGAATCAGCGAGAACGAAGTCTTCCCCGGGTTCAACCCCGCCATGGAGGCTTGCTTCCTAGAATGGGACGACTACCAGATACCAGGAGTCACCTACACGAAAGACTTGAACCCGCTGTATCACAGCCCATTCACCATCTTCAGGCATTCGGACAAACAGAACGACAGTGTCCATCAGGTTCGTTCAATTTATTTTTGTTATTCGTTTTTTGATATATATATTTTTTAATAGGTGTGTTTTTGTAAGGTAAACTCGTCGAAAGCAGTATTGAACAACGAGATGTCGCTAAGTTACCGACTGACTAATCCAGATCCAAACAGAGTGATGCATAGAACAAGTAGGATTAATGTTGCCTTGGCTATACCAGGACCTTCAGGCAATCAGGTATGTAGTCAATCTAATTTAGTTTACTTTTAGGTTTTACAAAATTTCATGTTTCCACAACAGGTGTTTCTCAACAAGTTGTTAACCTCTTCTGACTCTATCGTGTGCTACCCTTTTTAATCCGTAAGGTGGTTTAAAAAAATATATGTTACAGTTTAACTTTTTTATGTCCTTGTATTAGTTTGCATTGGATCTCCCAATCAGATAAAATATCGATTAAATGTTTTAGTTTGACATTTCCAATTTATTTTCCATACATTCATATTTTAAAATCGTACAGAGTTGCCTCTATGATATGGCGTGTAGTATAGTTATTTCTGATTTTAACTGTAAACATATCTATGAACCCAGGTTTGTGGCGCATCAACATCAGTAGGTTCGAGTGTACCGACCCGTGACCCTGGCACTAACGATGGAAACCACTCCAGTGTATCTTCTGAAGGTATCAACCATTATTACATCTTAAAACATTGCTGGTTGTATTTAGTCTTAAAACGACTGACTGTTAAATTAAGCTCAACAACAATCTTAGTATCAAGCAAAATTGCTCGAATAAAACTATGCTTAATGACTTTTAAATTATTATTCGCCATTCAAAACAAGCTTCAAACTTTTGTTTTACAACAAACGGTCTTCACTTACTGCGACTAACCTAACATATCTTCCAGGTTTCTGCGAGAACGAAGAAGAGATCCTGCAGCAAAGCGGCGGCGACACCGACTCTCAGGAGTCAAGTTCGCCGGCGGTGTCCGGCGACGACCGGCGCCGGTCCAACGACGAGTCCATATCTGAAGACGAGTGTAACGTGTATCTAGTGTGCGCCGGCGCAGCCAGGAGGCTGGAGAATACGGAGTTTAGTAGCAACCAACCAGAGACGTCTGCCGAGGTGATTATAGTATTGTTTGTGTGTGAAGGGCGATGTAAAATTGTTTAGATCGTTTAGTCGCGATTGGTTCAATGGTGAAAAAATTACAAATTCTCGATTCGTCCAATTCGGAGGTGGTCAAATTCGCGATTAGGCCAATTCGCGTCAAATTCGCGATTAGGCCAATTCGCGTCAAATTCGCGATTAGGCCAATTCGCGATTAGGCCAATTCGCAATTGGTCCAATTAGCAATTGGTCTAAAATAAAAGGTTATGTAAAATTAAAAAAAGCATGTAAATTTTTTGATTGCCCTTCTTTTGTACATTTTAATACTTAAGTAACTGGGATTCTTTAATTAACATTTAGTTAGTTTCATTTTTACTCAAAAAAAAATAAAAAAGGTAAAATTTTGATGTAAAAGTGCATCAAATCAACATCGATGTTTATGATTCGTAAGTTTAATTTAGTTTTTTATTTAAATTTATAGAAAGTAATTGTTAATTAAAAAATCCAACATACTTAATTAAAAATATTTACAATTATTAAAATGCAAAAAAATAATAAAAATAATTGCGAATTAGACCAATTGAGAATTGGACCAATTGCGAATTGGACGAATCGCGAATTGGACGAATCGAGAATTTGTAATTTTTTCACCATTGGACCAATCGCAACTAAACGACATAATGTGATGACTGATTTGTGTTATTTTTCATAGTTACTACAAAGATAATCTCTAAATATTTAAATTGGTTAACATGAGACAACATGTTTGTTACGAAAATTTAGACCTTTCCCACATAGCTACAATAGTGACATTCTGAAACCTGCGTTATTTACGCAACTTACCTTTCCCGCATCGTTATATTGACCCTTACTGTCACACGAAAACCGTCCTTACCACCCTAACAATACCGCCCACAGTCGTGTGCGCCGGCGCCGGTGCACTGGTCGTGCGGCTGGGAGGTGGCGTTCGGGCGCGCGGAGGGGCTGCACGCGCACGGACACGCGCGGGAGGCCTGCGCGCTGGGCGCCAGGCTGGCCCGGGAGCTGCTGGCCAGACCGCCCGTGCTAGGTAATGTGTAGTGGTGTATGTGACGTCACATGGTTCGTTAGTTAGTGACGTGCAGCTGGGAGTTGCACGGGCACGCGCGGGTGGCCTGCGCGCTGGGCGCCAGGCTGGCCCGGGAGCTGCTGGCTAGACCGCCCGTGCTGGGTAATGTCACAGATATAATAATACTTAACGTACAGATACCTCATCCCATACAAAGAAAACGGCCACACTAAGGCGTAATTGCAGGGAACGTTATGACCTCGGGTTAGCTTCGGGTTAGCTAAATCAGGTTTAAATGGCGCCACCATCGATTGTAACCCGAGTTTAAAACGTTCCCTGCAATTGGGCCTTAACCATTCATTTCATCCTTTACATTTTTACTTCGTCAGGCATTCTCTAGATGTCGTTAGAGTGCCCCGTGTGAAATACCAAAATACCGAAGGACATGGCGACATCTAATAACGCCATTACAAAACTTTATTTTGTTATAAAATTAAGAAATACTTAATTTTAACGTAGAATTATGTTATTTACATAGCATCAAACAAATTAAATTGACCATAATCAAAGGGAAAATTTTCATCTTATAAATTTTTCAAAATGCTTATATTTCAATCGTTACTTGTAGCGCCATCTCTTGTGCATTTTAGAAACTATCGTTACTTTTCTTCGGAGTGAGACCCCATGGTAATGTATAGTGGTGTATGTGATGTTACATGGTTCATTAGTTGGTAACGTGTGGCTGGGAGGTGGCGTTTGGTCGCGCTGAAGTGAAAGTCCCAAATAATAAAAAGTGTTTTGAACTTATGGTTGAAGACTAGAGTCTAAACGCAATTGTGCTACCAAAAAGTAATTTCTTATGAAGAAACTAGTGCAAATAGAATCAACTGAAACTGCTTTATGTAACTTTTCCTGAAGATTTACCGAAGATTAATAACTTTTTGTTTTATTGTTCTTGTAAGCCATTTTACTGCAATTGTTTTACTTCTACACTACAATTCAATTTTTATTTAACTCCTTTAAGCTGCAACTTTTCATCATCATCATTACATTGTATAAATCCAAGTCGCTTATTCTGTCTGTTTGTATGTTTGTCCGCTAACTTCTCCTAAACTACGTAACGGATTTGAATGCGGTTTTAGTCACCTTTTAGGGGAAATTATTCATTTAAATTTTGTACCTAGATAAAGAACATTCAGAAAAAGTTTTATTTAGTTAGCCAAAATTCGATGTTTTGTGAACAAGTCGGCCAAAACTACACCATTGCGAAGCGTGGGCGGGTCGCTAGTTATTTATATACAAACTAGAGACCCGCCCACGGTAATTATGGCCGACCTGTCCCCGAAATATTATTTTTTAGCCTACTCATTTTTTTTTCCAAATGTTCCTTATTTCCAAATTTAAATGAAAAAATATCCTAATTATGTTGAAAACCGCATCACAATCCGTTTAGTGGCTTAGCAGAAGATAGCGGCCAAACATACAAACAGACACCATTAGCGACTTGACACTGACACTAGATGAATACGTGCTGCAAAGTGCATATTCATCACACGATGAAGAAGAAGACGAAGAAGCGACTAGTATTTATACTATGTAATGACGAACGTTATAATTGTCAGGAGTGGTCCCGTATAGTACCCAAGCAGCCTTAACGGGAATAGGTCGACTTAACCAATGACCTTGTATACAAATGAACGTTATGGTTCGCATGTAATGTTGAACGTTATGGTTCGCATAGTATGTAATGATAATGAAGAACGTTACAATTGTTAGGAGCGGTCCCGCCGGCGCCGCACGAGCCCCGCAAGGCGCGGCGCCGCCACGCGCCGTCCCCGCGGCACTGCGCCGCCACGCACCGGCTCACGTGTCTTGCCTCCATCACCATGGCCAAGTGCGCCTTTCTAGCTACCGTGAGTATACTATATTTTAAATGATTTGTCACTAAATTACACGTAAGCGTATGTATATGTTACGGCTAATACCCGAAGAAAAATGTATACCTATGTATATAAAAACTGGCTTTAATCATGAGTCGATATTCTGGGTGATATCAAAAAAGTAACCTAACTAACCTAACCTATTGATGTTCTAACCTAAAACTAGGTGTAGCCGCACTTCGGGTATTAGCCGTGACATATACAACATCTTAAAATCTTTATGTTATTTTATTTAAGTACTTGTGGCCGTCTGCGACTCCGTTCGCGTGGAAGTCGGTTTCCCGTGGGAATAAGAAGTTTTCCCGCGGTAAACAGTACCCTATGTGTTATTCTAATGTATAAACTATATTACTGTAAAGTTTCATCCAAATCTGTTGAGTAGTCTTTACTTGAAAGAGTAACAAACATCCATCCATACATCCATACTCACAAACTTTCACATTTATAATATTATAATCTGGCCACCGAGAGATTGCGTTTGTGACACATGCCAGTAGTGTTGGGGTAAAAAATAATATTGACAAATATTTTTTCAATCAACATTAGTAAAAAAATTAGTTTATCTTATATCTATTTTACTTGTATAGCAAGAAACTCCAACTGCTGCCTTTTTTCAAAACAAATATTTAGGTCTACAATACAATAAGTACTAAAACTAAAAGTAGGTAATAAATACTTAAAATAATAGATATCGCGCTGGTATAAATTTAATCAGATTCCGATTCGCTTGAGGAGGTGCTATCATCATCTTCTCCAACATTTATAATTATGTTATTATCAATGATCGAATCAATTCTAATATCTCGATCAAAGTCTTTGGTAATAAGATTTTTTGTTTTTTCTACCGCCTTCGCCCAGTCTTCCTTCGTGATTTTTTTGCAAGCTTCTTTTAATAGAGCCATCATCTTTTTTGTGCTAAAAGGTGGGGACGTATTGCGACGGGCTGCATAACCCTTAATTTGAGCCCAAATTAATTCAATAGCATTGTATTGGCAATGATATGGTGGAAGTCTCAGCACCCGATGACCGTACTGCAGAACTAATTCATCTATTTCATATCGAACATTTGCCGATTTATTTTCTTTCACTAACCGCAATAGTTATGCTTCAAGCATATCCATATTTACGTCGATATCATGTTTTTATAACCAAGCTACTTATTCTGCTTTTTTATTAGAAATTGATTGATAACTTTAAAATTGACTGATATTTTTAGCACATCCCTACGAAAATATGATGTTGTTTACATTTTTAAAAATACATATTTTATCAGTAATTATTACCCTTACAGTAAGCCATCAGTTATAAAATTTAAAATCAGTGTGTTTTAATATCATTTTATTGCTTATTATTTGTTTGTAGGGTCAAAATAGACGACTTTTTTTTTGTTTGTTTTCGTAGACGGCCTGTCAAAGTTACCTCGTTATGTCAAACACAATGTGTCAGGAACGCATTCTCTCGGTGGCCGGACAATAGTAGGATTTGTAATGATTTGTCTAAATTTAATAAGCAACACAGTTATATTTTGTAAAAAAAAAAGAAATAGTTTGTAAATTGGAACGACGAGTAAGTTATAAAACGAACCTATAATTTGATAATAACTACCTACTGATAAGTGGTGAATATGCTAAAGGAATATTAAACAGTTTTTTGATGTTTCTTACATTAAAAGTGGCCTGTTTTGTATTGATGTGTAGTAAAAAAAGAATACAATCTACTTCTACAGGGTCTGTCGTAATGAATGGATAACCCATAACCTACAGTTGATCCGGATGTGAGGCTATAAGAAAATGGTGTCTTTTTGCCAGGGTTGTCAACCATAAGAAAATGGCGTAGACTTTAAAACTTTTTTATAAATTTCTCTATTTTTATCATTTATTCCGCTGCCATTTCTTCAAATTTTGATATATTTGTATAATTTTTGTTGTATTATACTCCTGAAGACGTGTATTATGCAATTTTAATACAATTTTAGGTGTTATTCACGTTGAACATTATCAAAATTCTCATTTTAAGAAAAACATTTCCAATGTTTTTTCTTTATGTCAACTTTTGATCATCTCCTGTGAAAAAAATTAGTATGACGTTATAGCTGCCCATGATCTCAATAAATTGTCTAGTATGTGTAGATTCTAAAAAGGTATAACGATGTGTACTTTACAAGCAACATTAAGTTACAGGAGCGAGAACACTAATCAAGGTCGGAATTTTTATTTTTCAAATTATGTTATAAATGGTTGTAAAACTTCGTCATAATGATTTTATTCTATCAAGATACTTTGCACAAACACTAACAGGCCACTAATAGGATATTCAGAAGAAAACCCGGTTGTTTTTGGGAAAAAAAAATTACATTACTCCACGATAATAATGTAATGAAAATGAACAAATGAAAATTGTAGTGCTCTAATAGTTACATGCGACAAACATGTTGCGAGAAGTTTTTTCGAAATTGAAACGGATTTTAAAAATCGAACAAAGACCACATTACAAAGAAAAGTGGAAAAAAGTGGAAGGAAATCGTCCTTCCATAAATGCATTGTGCACATGAACACACGGTAATCAAGATGTCGCACATTTGGATATCTTTCACGATAAACACTAGCAGCTCTATTGGTGTTGCCATTACATACACCGTAAATGTAATGCATGTTCGCGTATTCGGCCGGCGTGTATTGTTGCGGCATGATACACAAACTACACAAAAACTTTTCCAAAACAATAAGTTCAATCGATAGCACAACGCAATGTCCGTAAATGTGAGCAAAGTCATCAGTATCACCACGTTATCAAGTCCAAATCACAAGGAAAATCAAAGTCCGATATTAGAAAGCAGTAACAAATTGACGAAAATAATGAGAACAAAAGCACATGCGATGGTCAAAATTACACTGATGTGATGAGTACCTTTTTCTTTGTAATGCGGTCTTTGTTCGATTTTTAAAATCCGTTTCAATTTCGAATAAACTTGTCGCAACATGTTTGTCACATGTAACTATTAGAGCACTACAATTTTCATTTGTACATTTTCATTACATTATTATCGTGGAGTAATGTTATTTTTTCCCAAAAACAACCGGGTTTTCTTCTGAATATCCTATTAGTGGCCTGATAGTGTTTGTGCAAAGTATCTTGATAGAATAAAATCATTATGACGAAGTTTTACAACTATTTATAACAAAACTTGAAAAATAAAAATTCCGACCTTGATTAGTGTTCTCGCTCCTGTAACTTAATGTTGCTTGTAAAGTACACATCGTTATACCTTTTTAGAATCTACACATACTAGACAATTTATTGAGATCATGGGCAGCTATAACGTCATACTAATTTTTTTCACAGGAGATGATCAAAAGTTGACATAAAGAAAAAACATTGGAAATGTTTTTCTTAAAATGAGAATTTTGATAATGTTCAACGTGAATAACACCTAAAATTGTATTAAAATTGCATAATACACGTCTTCAGGAGTATAATACAACAAAAATTATACAAATATATCAAAATTTGAAGAAATGGCAGCGGAATAAATGATAAAAATAGCGAAATTTATAAAAAAGTTTTAAAGTCTACGCCATTTTCTTATGGTTGACAACCCTGGCAAAAAGACACCATTTTCTTATAGCCTCACATCCGGATCAACTGTAAGTAACGGGTTATCCATTCATTACGACAGACCCTGTATATACTCAGGTGTTCTTTACCTATCGAGTAAAGTATGCAGACTTAGCATGCATAAAGTAAATTTCGTTATCCGTAAAGTTTTTATTTAAACATTAATTTGACACCAAAACTCACTATTAAAAATTATTTTACCTCCCCTCAGGTTTTAGCCGAGTTCAGTGAGCACCACGAGCTAGCTTTCCGCGTCGGTCTCTTCGCATTGGAGATGTCCCGGCCGCCCGCCAGCACCAAGGCGTTAGAGGTGAAACTGAACAACCAGGAAACTGAGCTGGTGGCACTGTTGAAGAGACTGCCAACTGGCGCTGAACAACTGATGCTGGCCAGAGAGAAGGCCGAGCAACTGAGGGATGGGACCTTGAAGTAAGGGAACTTTGGCGTATTGTTTGTTTAGTACTCTTAACAACATTTGGATTTAAAAGTCACTTGAAGAATAAAAATGAGTGTTAACCCAGTTTCAGTAAGAAGTTTTATTCATAGAAGCCTAAAGGCACTTTATGTACATGCAATTTCTTCCAAATGTGATAATAAAAGCGTGGTAAAAAAATACCCTAGCATATTATACTTTGTCTTAACACATATTTTTGTTATATTTTGTCACTTTCATAATAAATAATATTGAAAAATAATAGTTACGGTAAAATATGTTGTCTTTGTTCCAGAAACCGAGGCCCAGCTTTGTTGCCGATCGCTCTAGCAAGTTTCCTTTTCGATGTGCTCGTACTTTCTGCCGCTGATAAGGATAACAAACATCCAGTAAGTTATAATACTATAGTCTGTTCGCGTTAAGAAAATAGTGACAGATACAGGATAAGGGTGTATTCACAGTGGAGTAAAAGTACAAAAGAAAAATAATAATTTTATAAACAGTATTTTCGGACAAACCGCATGCACTTGCTGTTTCTATGACTATGCTCTCCACAGTTGCATTTAAATCACACAATTTAAAGTACTTATAAACATTGTAAATTATGCGTCTCTCTCCACTATGGATTATTGATCCACTTTTATTCTTTGGAATTGGTGAAGTATTCATTTTCAAAATTTATTGTTGGACGAGTCACGCAAAATACTCAACCGTTTTGTTCGAAGGTCAGACTTCAACTGGTCACTGTGAACTCGACTTTTTAATTTCTAGCATTTTAATTGGCTGGGGGGCGTGGCCAGGCCGGCGGACAATGACGACTCACTATTTTCTTAACGCGAATGGACTATAGTTATAATTTTGCTGTGAATAAGCGAGTAATAAAATTGCCGGCAGCAAATAAGCAAAACAACAACCACAAAGTTAACAGCATAACCTTTCTCTGCTTACAATAAACTGTAATTTTTCCCCAGGCTCGACTCGTATCGGATGAAATACTAGGTTTCGAAGCGGCGGTCGCGGCCCTAGGACTCAAAGCGAACGTTTCTGAAGCTGAACATCCTTTGCTTTGTGAAGGCACGAGAAGACAGAGAGGCGAACTGGCTTTAACGCTGTTGGCTTTCTATAAAGACGACCCGGTCAAACTGGCTAGGATTATGAATAAGGTAAGTGATATTACACTTAGAAAAAGTCAATAACATATATTTCTCAGACCAACCATTCAAGAAATGTTATTGATAAAGCTATAGGTGTCATTTTTAGTATTGATCAATTCTATGAACAACATTATACAATATTGTCGAATTATGGTATTACCGACTTGATGGTATGGTGCCCCGAAAAACTAAGGTTTTGGATCCGAACTTGAAACAACCTTTGCTGTTTGTTGAAAGCATTAAAGTGATTTAGAAAGACTTAAAGGACAAACATACAAAAAGACGCGATTAGCGACTTAGTCTATACTATGTATGGATACGGTTTCCATAAAATAACGTGTGGTTGTATTATTAGTTATTGGACCGCGACATCCACCCGCTGACGTCATCGCCGATGGTCTCCATGTACTACAGCAACAACCCGCGCATGCACCGACCGCAACCACAACCGCAACATCAACAGGTAATATTTTACTGATACTAGCTGACCCTGCAAATGTTATTATGCCATTTCAACAAAAAAATGTTAGGGGTGGACAGCCCTTATCACAGGGGTATGAAAAATAGATAGTAGCCAATTCTCAGACGTACTGAATCTGCATATAAAATTTGGTAAAAATCGGTTAAGCCGTTTCGGAGAAGTAAGTTAACTAACACTGTGACACAAGTGTATAAGATTTGGATCGACGACATTTCGGACACAAAAAACTCGGACACCTTGGTAAAAAATAATATAAATATTGAAAATCCATATATTGGCCAAGGTGTCCGAGTTTTTTGTGTCCGAAATGTCGTCGACCCGAAGATTTACTTGGATAGTTTCCACAGCAATACCTACAGTGGTATGAAGTTGGCACAGGAGATAATTACAGAAATTGATAGTTTATTTATAGATAGAGTGTTTAAGTTTTAGTTGAAATTTAACACATTGAATATTCAAAACATTATAATAACAGTCGAAATTAAAGATATTCTTAGAAGTTCAAAGTTTTTTTTTTTATGAATGTGTTGTTGCTTCTATGTTTGATAAACTAACTGAAAATAATTGGAGTACATAAATTATGGCAAATGCCAACAAAACTGTTTTTTTTTACTATATTAATTTAGTAAGATACTCTGGTACATGTAGTTAGTAGACAAGTATTTATATTTTATTGCAGCAGGCATTGCAACAGCCTGGGTGCAGTCAGGTAGTGTCCGACATTGAGAAGCTGGTAGTCCACGATTGCGGGGGCGGCAGCGTGGGGGGCGGCAGTGTGGGGGGCGGCAGCGGGGGGTCGCCGCCTGCGCCTCCGCACTCATCCGCCTCGACACATCACTCGTCTGCTCCTAATAATAATCACGGGAGCATGCATCGACCTAAAGATACAAGGTAAGCGCAAATCAAAGGCATCTTTAGTTGGTAAACGATTTGGTGCCCGACCCTTTATGTATTAATACTACTTTCAAGTCAATAAGTAGAAGATGAAATAGTATGGCAAATTTAAGAGTTGCTCAATAAAATAATATGTACGGATGAATCTGCATGGAAAAGTGGACCCCAACATAATTATGAAAGATTAGATTTTATTTCTTCCCAAATAACGAAACAGGAGCATAGACTATTTCAATATCCACTTATCCTTACTTGACCCTCACTTTGAAATTTCACATAACTATTCTTAATACAATCAAAAAATGTCTTACTCAGATACAAAGGCAAGCGCATGTACCCATCGGTCCCGAACCAGCCGTCAGAGGCCTCTGCCCACTTCATGTTTGAACTCGCCAAGTCTGTGCTGGTGAAGGCTGGCGGATCTTCTAGCACCAGTCTATTTACTCAGACCTCTTGCGCTAGAGAACATCATGGACCACACAGGTAATAAAAAAGTATATATTTTTAATTATTTTCAGTCTTTTTAACTATTGGGCTTGAAGTTTTGTGATTATTATTATTATCATTCAGAGCCAACAATATCCCAATACTGAGCAGAGGCCTCAAGCGAATGTGATATTCTGAGTTATTTCGTTTGTTGCAGTTTGGCATTTGTTTCAATTGCTTTTTGAAACTTTCAACTTTTACTATGCTTAAATATTTGCGAATGTGGTTGAACTATTAAAGCAGACTAAGCCTTTTTGTATGTGAATTTCTGTGTTGATTTCAACCGTAATTCAATAAAACTGTCTCAAATCAGATACTCTAGATTATCGTGTTGGTTTTCGCGAAAAGAATATAACAGATAGAATAAACATTTACTCATAACATAGAATAAATTTTATTTCATTTCGTTACTGACTCAATTTGATGTTGAAAATAGGCTACCTACACTAGAGCTGATACAGGTTCTGTTAAAATTAAATTTTTTGTCCTAATTTCCAGGGGATTGCACATGGCTGCATTCCAACTTGGTCTGTATGCGTTGGGCCTCCACAACTGTGTGAGTGCAAACTGGCTCAGTCGGACCTACTCGTCGCATGTCAGTTGGATCACTGGTAAGATTTATTATAATAATCTGGTTATTTTGTAAGACTTATGCTTCGCAATGGTGCGATTTAGGCCGACTTGTTAGTGAAATATTAGCTGACTAACTTAAAAACTTTATCTGAACGTTCTTTATTTACAAATTTAAGTGAAAAATTACCTAAAAGATGGCGTAAACCGCATTCATATCCGTAACGTGGCATAGGAGGAAAACATTCTATCAAACAGGAGTATGAGTAGCGGCTTGAAACGAAAATGTATTGTTAATATGAATAATTAAACAGTGAACATACAATTCAGAATTGGGCCCCGAATTTTAATTTACACGTGCTCAGAATTCTTACCTAACTTTTAAATTTACCTTAAAACTACAAAAGTCAAGTATGTTTCATCTCTCTCATGTTGATGTTTGTGTTCATACATAATGATGTTATTTATATATGGTATTTAACAGGACAAGCCATGGATATTGGTTCTCCGGCGATTCTGTTTTTGATTGACGCGTGGGAAGGACATCTTACCCCACCAGAAGCCGCAAGCATTGCTGATAAAGTAAGCTTATTTACTTTTAAACTAAAATAATATAACTCATAAACATGTCTCATTTTATAAATTTATGACCATCCCACTTATCCGAAAAGGCTATTTATTAAAATCTTAGCTCAAATGTTTGTCTTTGTCTTTCTTATGGGACATCTTTTTTACCTTTCTGAAAACAAAACATATTTTACTTAATCTAAAGTTAAAATGGGTAAAGAAAAGTTATTATTGCCTTTTTTAAGTGTTACAGCCAAAGCTGCATTCTAAAAGCTGTATCAATCCACTGTTCCTCAAATCAAATCAAATCAAATCAAATATTTATTTATTAGTAAAAAGCCTTACATACTACCTATCCACTTACATCTATTAATTTAGGTAAGCTTGGAGTTATCACCTGCCGTACAATGGTAAGAGTTACTTACATGTTTTGTTATTTTTGGTGTCATTCCCAAGTTTCATCACAACAAAATAGGTAGTTACATCTCAACCGTAGGTAGTCCTACCTCAACCGAACTAAAATTTACACCTAATTTTGTTATTTCGCAGGCATCTTCAGGCCGCGATGTCCACACAGTGCGAGCGGCCGCAGAATTAGCGTTATCAGTGCTTCCGCATGCACATGCATTGAACTACAACGAGATACAACGCGCCGTGTTACAGTGCAAGGAGCAGAGCGATGCCATGCTGGAGCGGGCTTGTCTCACGGTTGAAGCTGCGGCTAAAGGTAATGTATGAGAGATGATCTTTTTAGGATTCCGTGTTCAAAGGGAAAAAAATTTGGCTGTCCGTCCGTTCTGTCTGGTCATTTGGACGGTTTTTGTGTGAAATGAGTCGTGTTCACGTTTATAATATTAGTAGGATTCTACCCGTGACCACGGCATTTGTAAAAATGTCGAAACGTCGGAAAAGCTTAAAAACCCGTTAAAATGAGTTTACCACTTGTTTTAAGCTAACGCGCGTTGTACACATTGTTTTTACACTATCCGCGATTTCGCGCGGTAATTTTAAAGCAAAAAGGTAACGTACCTCTTTGCCCGACGTTTCGACAGGGTTACACCTATCGTGGTCGCGGGCGGACGCGCGAAATCCCGGATAGTGTAAAAAAAAAAGAGTTTAATTTCAAGTAATAACTATCTTGGAAATCTAAGAAGTGACATTAAATATATAATGTTGACATTTATTACTTGTCCTAGGCGGCGGCGTCTACCCCGAAGTGTTATACACCGTGGCTCGCTACTGGCACGAGCTTTACCTCCGTCAGAGTCAATCCGAAGAAGGCTTGCTACCTGAAGAGCCGGCGCTAGTGCGGGGCCCGGTGCCGCTGCATGTGCCCGTGCCGTATCCGATTCCGTATCCGTTCACTTACCATCCCTATCCGCCGCCTCATCACATTTATACGCCGCTGCAGGTCAGTTAGTAACTTTATGGTGCGGATTTGATTGATTTATAGGATGAATTTGACATGTTCTAGGTTGGTGATAATTAGGATTGATAGATTTTTACTGAAGAATTGAATAGGACGTGTTTTGTATGTAATAATAATTTGTATTGAAAGAATTTTACTGGTGATAATAAAATAAGTTTTCAACGGCCATGTATGAAAGAATGCCTACGTAATAGTCCAGTTAATTTAAAAGACGAAATGTTCTGAGGAGAAGTTAAACTTGCTAGCGCCGTAACAAAAACTATTTTATTTAGTGATTATAAATATGAATCATCTTTGAATTTCTATTCCATACGACGGATAGAGTACTTTCTCTTGCATACATCCGTACTATTATATTCCTTTGTGGCGCATTAGTATGTATACCCGACATTGTAATATACAATGAAAACGACAAAATTTCTCATAGTCCGAAAAAAATTGTTTGTTGGTCGCCAATTTTCTAATTAAGGCTTAAAATGAATAGTCTCATTTAATTTTATATAAAAACTTAGACCAACTAGCTAAAAGTAAATCGGTCGATATTTTTACTAAACGATATTTATAAATGGATCGATACTTTTATCGATTACTTACATCACTATGTATTCACAATTTGATCTTAGAGCGTTTTTAAACTAGCCAATCAGAATGTCATTACTTCCTCCACCGCTCTTCAAATTTTGGTGACCCAGACACCACGTCAATTTACGAACATGCGGAATCTATTAGGGGGTGATCTGTGATTATGTACTATGTAAGTAATGATATAAATGCTGTTTCCCACAGTACGGTCCGGCCCCGCCGGGTCCCCACGGGGCGCCTCAGTTCGCTCTTCCTCCATACTTCGTGCGAGGGATCGTTCCACACGCGCCGCCTATGCCGCATAATGTTAGCCCGGTAACATTTTATTACTTTTCTTTTAAACTTTTATTTTTTATTTAGACTGTCTATCTTTTTATTTCATCTGTTGAGTAGTCAGTTTATTTATGACTCCCTATAACTATTTTCAAATATCATGGAGGACTATTTGGCGTTTTTTATATTTATCAAGCTCTCACGGTGAGGAAGAAGCGTTACGAAGTTAATTTCCTATCTTAGGTACTGCCCCTTTTTGGGACATCACCTGACTACAATGATTCGCCAATCAAGATTCTACAATAAAGTAGTGGCAGCGAATTCCAAAAACAGCAAAAAAACCCACGTGTGACTTCAGCCAAACAATTACATGAAATGGTGCCTTGTGACACTGCAATATTGTTTTCCGATCTTGCGCTGGTACAAAACCAACCGGATGCGCTCGCCATTGTTATGGTTCGCGGTTGTTCCCCTCCATTTACAGCCAGCTTTGCTTCAACCATCTATTATACGACCTCTGTGGTGCAGCGGTATATACAGGGTCTGTCGTAATGAATGGATAACCCGTTACCTACAGTTGATCCGGATGTGAGCCTATAAGAAAATGGTGTCTTTTTGCCAGGGTTGTCAACCATAAGAAAATGGCGTAGACTTTTAAACTTTTTTATAAATTTCGCTATTTTTTTCATTTATTCCGTTGCCATTTCTTCAAATTTTGATGTATTTGTATAATTATTTTAGTATTATACTGCTGAAGACGTGTTTTATGTAATTTAAATACAATTTTAGGTGTTATTCACGTTGAACATTATCAAAATACTCATTTTAAGAAAAATATTTCCAATTTTTTTTCTTTATGTCAACTTTTGATCATCTCCTGTGAAAAAAAAAATTATGACGTTATAGCTGCCCATAATCTCAATAAATTGTCTAGTATGTGTAGATTCTAAAAAGGTATAACGATGTGTACTTTACAAGCAACATTAAGTTACAGTAGCGAGAACACTAATCAAGGTCGGAATTTTTATTTTTCATGTTATGTTATAAATGGTTGTAAAACTTTGTCATAATGATTTTATTCTATCAAGATACTTTGCACAAACACTATCGGGCCACTAATAGGATATTCGGAAGAAAACCCGGTTGTTTTTGGGAAAAAAATAACATTACTTCACGATAATAATGTAATGAAAATGTACAAATGAAAATTGTTGTGCTCTAATAGTTACATGCGACAAACATGTTGCGACCAGTTTATTCGAAATTGAAACGGATTTTAAAAATCGAACAAAGACCGCATTACAAAGAAAAGTGGAAAAAATTAGAAGGAAATCGTCCTTCCATAAATGTATTGTGCACTCTAATGAACACACGGTAATCAGGATGTCGCACATTTGGATATCTTACACGATAAACACTAGCAGCTCTATTGGTGCTGCCATTACATACACCGTAAATGTAATGCATGTTCGCGTATTCGGCCGGCGTGTACTGTTGCGGCATGATACACAAACTACACAAAACCTTTTCCAAAACAACAAGTTCAATCGATAGCACAACACAATGTCCGTAAATGTGAGCAAAGTCATCAGTATCACCACGTTTCACGATCAAGTCCATATCACAAGGAAAATCATAGTCAAATATTAGAAAGCAGTAACAAATTGACGAAAATAGTGGCCCCGATTCTCAAAACACTCTCTAAAACTAAATTAAAAATATCGCTGTCACTTTCTCATGCTTCGTATTAAAACAAGACAGGTACATTGGTCTCACTAAATTTAGTCCACATCATTGTGAAATTGAACGAAATGCGCTGAGGACTAGCCAAAAATTGCCTTCGCCGTGTAATATTGCACGTACATTTTAGTTTGACAGGACTAAAATGATTACCTGTCTCTGTCTTATTGATGTGTAAGTGACAGCGATAGTTTTAGTTTAGTTTAGAGAGTGTTTTCAGAATCGGGGCCAATGTGAACAAAAGGACATGCGATGGTCAAAATCACACTGATGTGATGAGTACCCTTTTCTTTGTAATGCGGTCTTGTTCGATTTTTAAAATCCGTTTTAATTTCGAATAAACTTGTCGCAACATGTTTGTCGCATGTAACTATTAGAGCACAACAATTTTCATTTGTACATTTTCATTACATTATTATCGTGAAGTGTTGTTTTTTTTTTCCAAAAACAACCGGGTTTTCTTCTGAATATCCTATTAGTAGCCTGATAGTGTTTGTGCAAAGTATCTTGATAGAATAAAATCATTATGACAAAGTTTTACAACCATTTATAACATAACATGAAAAATAAAAATTCCGACCTTGATTAGTGTTCTCGCTACTGTAACTTAATGTTGCTTGTAAAGTACACATCGTTATACCTTTTTAGAATCTACACATACTAGACAATTTATTGAGATCATGGGCAGCTATAACGTCATACTTTTTTTTTCCACAGGAGATGATCAAAAGTTGACATAAAGAAAAAAAATTGGAAATATTTTTCTTAAAATGAGTATTTTGATAATGTTCAACGTGATTAACACCTAAAATTGTATTTAAATTACATAATACACGTCTTCAGCAGTATAATACTAAAATAATTATACAAATACATCAAAATTTGAAGAAATGGCAACGGAATAAATGAAAAAAATAGCGAAATTTATAAAAAAGTTTAAAAGTCTACGCCATTTTCTTATGGTTGACAACCCTGGCAAAAAGACACCATTTTCTTATAGCCTCACATCCGGATCAACTGTAGGTAACGGGTTATCCATTCATTACGACAGACCCTGTATACCGGACTGCTAAGCGGATGGTTCCGGGTTCGATCCCCGGGTCGGGCCAATTTCGTAAAAATGGTTTTTCGATATTGGCTCGTGTCTGGGTGTAACTAGGTTCTCCCCTAGTCCATTATGTGGTACCTATAACACAAGTGCTTACTGCAACTTACTTTAGGACCACATAATTGGTGTGTCAGTCTGGTGATTTATAGATTTACTAGCGACCCGCCCACGCTTCGCAATGGTTTAATTTGCCGCGACTTGTTCCCGTTAAGTTGAATTTTAGCTAACTTAAAATAACTTTATCAGAATTTTCTTTATTTACAAATTCAAATGAGTAAATATCCTAAAAGATGGCGAAACCCGCATCAAAATCCATTACGTAGCTTAGGAGGAGATAGCAGTCAAACATACAAACAGACACAATTAGCGACTTGGATTTATACTATGTAATGATTGTTGTCAGTCGCTGCAGGTGGTGGCCGCGCCGCCGCCCGCGCCGCCGCTGCCGCCGCCGTCCCCCGCGCCCCCCGCCCTCCCCCAGGCGCAGCTGCGGCGCCTGCTGGCCGCCTACCGCGTGGGCATGCTGGCGCTGGAGGCGCAGGCGAGGCGGGTGCACGACGATAGGCCGCAGAACAAGTTCGGCAGGTAATGTGGAGACACTAGGAACACTAGCCGCCTACAGGGTGGCAGGTGGCAGGTAATGTTGCGACACTAGGAACACTATAGTCTATTCGCGTTAAGAAAATAGTGAGTCATCGTTGTCAGCCGGCCTGGCCACGCCCCCCAGCCAATTAAAATGCTAGAAATTAAAAAGTCGAGTTCACAGTGACCAGTTGAAGTCTGATCTTCGAAGAAAACGTCCACGTTGAAAGAAACGTTGTCCAACGATAAATTAAAAAAAAATGAATACTTCACCAATTCCAAAGAATAAAAGTGGATCAATAATCCATAGTGGAGAGAGACACATAATTTACAATGTTTATAAGTACTTTAAATTGTGTGATTTAAATGCAACTGTGGAGAGCATAGTCATAGAAACAGCAAGTGCATGCGGCATGTCCGAAAATACTGTTTATAAAATTATTATTTTTCTTTCGTACTTTTACTCCACTGTGAATACACCCTTATCCTGTAGTTGTCACTATTTTCTTAACGCGAATAGACTATAGACGCCTACAGGGTGGCAGGTGGCAGGTAATGTTGCTCCACTAGGACCACTACTAGCCTACAGGGTGGCAGGTGGTAGGTAATGTTGCTCCACTATTACAAACTGTTTCGGGGTTTTTGTTTATACTCGTTTAATGAAGCTAAAGAGTTTGTTTGGACGTGCTAATCTTAGGAACTATTGCGGTTACTTATAGGTGTTGAATTGAAAATATATTTTTGTGTTGAATAGTCAATTTATTGAGGAGGGCAATAAGCTTCTCTTTAGAACCGGAAAGGGCCCTATTCCAACGGAAAGTTATTGTCGTCTTCTTTCATAACTTAACATACACTTACAGCTATAGTTGCAGTTTGTGTTTTAAATCGAGTAACTTCTCTAATTCCAACCAATATCCACGATAAACAGGCCATATACTCAAAAGACTTGCATAAACACAACAACAAACACACTCTAACACAGCTGGTGTTATACTCCAGGAACCCCCCGTACGGCGACCACGTGAAGTGGCTCCTGCGCATATCCAAGCGGCTGGGCGCGCAGTACCTGCACCAGTTCTGCGTGTGCGCCGTGAACTCGGTGGTGTCGCCGTTCGTGCTGTACGAGCTGTGCGTGGAGTCGGCGCACTGGCTGGCGCGCGGCGGCCCGCACCACCTCGTCATGCAGCATCTGCGGGGCACGCTGGCGCCGCTCGTGCACAAGTGCCAGCAGATGTGAGTTGTATCTGATTATGAAGTTACTAGCGACCCGGTCATGCAGCATCTGCGGGGCACGCTGGCGCCGCTCGTGCACAAGTGCCAGCAGATGTGAGTTGTATCTGATTATGAAGTTACTAGCGACCCGGTCATGCAGCATCTGCGGGGCACGCTGGCGCCGCTCGTGCACAAGTGCCAGCAGATGTGAGTTGTATCTGATTATGAAGTTACTAGCGACCCGGTCATGCAGCATCTGCGGGGCACGCTGGCGCCGCTCGTGCACAAGTGCCAGCAGATGTGAGTTGTATCTGATTATGAAGTTACTAGCGACCCGGTCATGCAGCATCTGCGGGGCACGCTGGCGCCGCTCGTGCACAAGTGCCAGCAGATGTGAGTTGTATCTGATTATGAAGTTACTAGCGACCCGGTCATGCAGCATCTGCGGGGCACGCTGGCGCCGCTCGTGCACAAGTGCCAGCAGATGTGAGTTGTATCTGATTATGAAGTTACTAGCGACCCGGTCATGCAGCATCTGCGGGGCACGCTGGCGCCGCTCGTGCACAAGTGCCAGCAGATGTGAGTTGTATCTGATTATGAAGTTACTAGCGACCCGGTCATGCAGCATCTGCGGGGCACGCTGGCGCCGCTCGTGCACAAGTGCCAGCAGATGTGAGTTGTATCTGATTATGAAGTTACTAGCGACCCGGTCATGCAGCATCTGCGGGGCACGCTGGCGCCGCTCGTGCACAAGTGCCAGCAGATGTGAGTTGTATCTGATTATGAAGTTACTAGCGACCCGGTCATGCAGCATCTGCGGGGCACGCTGGCGCCGCTCGTGCACAAGTGCCAGCAGATGTGAGTTGTATCTGATTATGAAGTTACTAGCGACCCGGTCATGCAGCATCTGCGGGGCACGCTGGCGCCGCTCGTGCACAAGTGCCAGCAGATGTGAGTTGTATCTGATTATGAAGTTACTAGCGACCCGGTCATGCAGCATCTGCGGGGCACGCTGGCGCCGCTCGTGCACAAGTGCCAGCAGATGTGAGTTGTATCTGATTATGAAGTTACTAGCGACCCGGTCATGCAGCATCTGCGGGGCACGCTGGCGCCGCTCGTGCACAAGTGCCAGCAGATGTGAGTTGTATCTGATTATGAAGTTACTAGCGACCCGGTCATGCAGCATCTGCGGGGCACGCTGGCGCCGCTCGTGCACAAGTGCCAGCAGATGTGAGTTGTATCTGATTATGAAGTTACTAGCGACCCGGTCATGCAGCATCTGCGGGGCACGCTGGCGCCGCTCGTGCACAAGTGCCAGCAGATGTGAGTTGTATCTGATTATGAAGTTACTAGCGACCCGGTCATGCAGCATCTGCGGGGCACGCTGGCGCCGCTCGTGCACAAGTGTCAGCAGATGTGAGTTGTGTGGGGGCAATCATAAGGGGTTTTGATGAGAAGTGTGGGCTATACTTTTTGTTGTTTTGAATGTTAAAACTATCCTATTACCTTATTCTACATGCTTCGCTATACATACAACGTCTTATGGGGTCGATTATCTATACTAAATTATAAAGAGGAAAGATTTGATTTTTTGGTTGTTTGAACTGAATAGAGTCCGAAACTATTGGACCGATTTTTAAAAAAAAACACCATTCGAAAACTACATTATCCACGAAAATAGGCTATATTTTATTTTGGAAGAAATAGGGTTCCGTAAGATATTGCCACGGGAAAAACCATTTAGTTGCTGGTGAAACCTCAGGGCGGACAGCTAGTCTCTTATAAATCGAATGAGAGTTGGAGCCAAAGAAATTATTCTTTCAGCTATTCTCTTAACGGATTGGAATAACAAAGAAAAGATTTAAATATATTATTAAATGTTCCTTTTGTAGGTACATCCAATGCATACACCAGAAGCTGTACCACCTGACCCCACAGGAGTATGAAGATTTCGTCACAATAGTGCTGTCTGCAAGAACAGCTTTCCAACTTACTCCGGAGGGCAACACCCAGTTCAAGGAGTGGCTCGCTTCTTTGCGCAGGTAATTCATTGTATTTAAAATAGGTTTCGACGTTATCAAGATAAATATTCATAGGCTATTGTTTATGCTGACTAATTTCTAAATCCGTTTAATTTTACTCGTCTATGTTAAATCCATTATCAAAATAAGTAAAACAACCGACAAAAAACCAAAAAATAAGATTTAAGAACTAAAAAAAATAAGCTATTAGGTTTTATAGTCACATTTACTGTTTGTATTAATCTTAAGACTAGTGAAATAGAACATACAAGTCAACCTGTTAATGCTGAAACATGTGTTTAATGTATATTACCTTCAGGTCAAAGTCGTGCAAGAAGGACTTGTGGACCCAGCTGAACGCGGCTCTGCAGACGAACGGTAAATGACGCCGGCAGCCGATAGTTTGTATGTGGCGGTGTTCCGCTCGCAAACTGTCACAATACAGGCGAATCCCACGATTTCGGCTACTCTACAGAATCAACACTATCTAAACATACAACACTAAAACACGCTACTTATCGTCGGCTGGCCCATTTTGTAAACGATCTGTAGTCAAAAAAAACACCGTTGCTGGCTCAACTAAAAATCGAATATTGCTGAAAGATTGTTTACAACTTTGGTCAGTTGATAATAAATGCAGTATATATACACATACCATTTACGTATATCTTCTACTTGACTTAACAAGTCGCTGGCTGCTTGAAAAGTAAAAGACACATAAAGGTCGTGACAACTGTTACCTTAAGATATTGTAAGAAATCCTATAAAACAAATGACCCATAAGCCAGGACATACTTGGTAGAAGCTGTGAAAAGAAATCATGCTATCGATTTTTAAAAAAATAGCCGACATGCTAAAAGTAATTTTGCAAGATTTATTATCGCGCTAAAATCTTGTTATAGTGTTAGATTTACTTTTAATTTGTATATTGTATACTTTGAAACTGACTTCTGATAAAACTACTCCGTAATCAAGCTGTAAGTTTGTGTGTTTTCGATTGCACTTTTCAAATAACATACCACAGTGAATTTTAAATATTACCTTTATACTTATTCTAGCTCTAAAACTAGTAAGTGCTCTATATTCGAGCATAAGATCTCATTATTATCATCAACTGTAAAAAATGTTGCTAACTTCTGAAATTTGCTGGTTTCAAAAGACACCCATATTCTTTTATAGCTCATTTTGTAGGTTGTGCAAGTTAAAGTTGTAGATAAATGTACGAATTTATTTATATTCCAATGTCATACAGACAAAACATTTGATGAGGTTAGCTACATTTGTTTTCTGTGCAATGTAAAAAAATATTATTTTCACAATAGCAAATCATTGCGCAAAAATATTGAAACACTTTGATGTCTACCAATTTTTAATTAATATTGGATAATAGTTTTTTGAAACCTCTGAACTGCAAACTAGTCAATAGGTTTTATTCATCATTTTTTTATAATAGAAGACCAATTCTACATCTTATTTTTCTTTCATAGCGTAAGTTTCAATTCTCGGTATAATGTATCTTCTTATATCGTATTTTCTTGGAAGGTAAAAATGAAAAGATAAAAAAAAACAAAAACAAATTTGATCAATGGAGGATTTAATTAAGTTAATATTTTGACATGGTTTGAACAAAGCTTCACTTATGTTTAACAATATGTTATTTCTAGTTTAATTTTCTTTGTTAGGGTGGTAACATTGCCCCGCTAGGTCAAACCACCTTAACTGACTATATTTAAAATTAGCGAATTTTATAAGATCTCTCGTCACAGTCGGTGACTAAATGTTAAGGTTTCTCTATGATGCTCATTCATTTCGCTTCGTCGTGTTACATTTTTAATTTATAAATTATATCGTCATTGGTGTAAAATGGCGTAGGTTAATGCTATTATAAACAAAAAATCAGAATTTTGGCTCTTCGATACGAAATTGAACTAAACATCTGCTATTCAAATCGGCATATTGGATAGCTTCGACGCAAGATATGGTTGTAAACGCTGAAACCTTATTTAGTGGCGTTTACTTCATCGCACGTACACACGACCAGATAGTTTCAAATTAATCGCAGTATTCCAGCGTTTTGAGACTGGTGAAATATGTTTCAAGTGACCTAAGTACGTCATTAGACTACAAAAATATTAGAAAGAAAGTAGATAACGACAGTTGAAACACTATTTTTGATATGCTCTTGTCGAAATTTGCAGTTTCCTGTGTGTCTAGTGAAGATGTAGACGTTCGTACGATAATCTAATATAGTTTACTTTATTTACACGTTTATCTTAATAATGTAATGCAAATTAGCGTCTTAAAAGCCTTCGAAATATGTAATTATATTATGACGCGTGGGCAACAAAAATGTTATTCCGATAGCTATGTCATTATATTAACTATATAGCTATTACGAACACGAAAATTATATCTTCCAACTGGAAAGCAATATTATTATATCATTTTGTATGAATATATTTGGATATCATCTACATTTATATCGGTATATTCAACCGCCTTTATAATGTGACTAATTGGATGTTGTACCTATTATAAGTTATAACTAATAATCGGACACTATAAATTTTACAATCTTGAATATATTATATATAAATAAATAAATAGGTTATGCGTTTGCTTTGCTCAAATATTTTGAAACTGTGTTCATCTACAGAGTAATGATGTGCGTATTGTGATCAAGCAAGTAACAACATAAATACGGCAACATGCTTTTGTATTTATAAATAAACTTTGAACCATTGTGCGTCATATTTGAAATGCGTAACGCAGTTTGCATCGGAAACCATTATATAAAGATACTTAACGATATAATTATGATCAAATTATGAATTGAACATTTCTGTTGTCGCCTAAAGGCTCTCTTTCTTTCCTACAATTTACAATTTAGAGATGACAGTACATATTTAGTTATAGGTTAAATTTAGAAGAACTAGCAAAATGCCTTGAAATAAGTGGATTTTAGGTAGAACTAAAATCGGAATGATGCGTTTGTTGCCAACACCCAATGTCGAATAGTTTTAGTTCAATAATGTCTACGATTTAGATGTTTATGTGCATTCATGAATACTATGGATGTTTTCACGTTTAGTAGATAGTAAATTTTTAGAATGCTAGTTAGAGTAAATTGATGTTTATACCCAATGGATAAAGAAATGGTCGGTTCATGACATGTTCAAAGGGTTCCGCCCTTTAGCACAAAGTTTTCATTTTTTAATTCGTTAATAATGCGCTTTGAGTTATACTTACGATATGTAAATGAATATTTACTAATATACTATAATCATTATCCATTAATTTCAGTAGTAAACAAATCAAACAAGTTATTAAAATTATTATAGGTAATTCTGAAGTTGAATAAACAACGTTTGATCTCTAAATATCTTTGTAAGCAAAATCAATGAAATCCAACTACACGCAGGTATTAGTATATGTCTATGTTGCAGAAACTTGAGTATTACCTATAAAAATAATACATTATTATTGCAAAACATTGTCACATGAAACTACTGGTAATTGATCGGTTCTTCGCCACATTTTGCCGTCCATTTTTACTTTGCACGCGTGTAAAGATTTTGTTTCTCATGAGAAAACCCTAGTAAAATATAAAGAGTTATAATATTATTAGCTCCTTGGGCATTATTAACTTCACATTTTAAAAAGAGCATAATATTTCTTCTCCATTTAACTAAGTTAGAAATGCTTAAGATTATGTCTGAAATAAATATTTTTACATTTTAAGATAATATATATCCTAAGTTTCGTATAGATCGTTAGGACGGAGCATACTTTTAATTCAGCGTTTAATGCATGTTAATCGTGTTAGTATGCCTGATGTATGGCGTTTCGGAAGGTTGGTAGATGTGGTTTATGTTTGCTATTTATCAATCACACATATCAGTTATTTCCCTCGACTTGGAACGAATGTGTCGTTACTCAATGCTCACCGTTTGTTGTTTGTATATTATACCTAGATATTTATAACAATAATGTGGATTGGACATACATAATTGTGTTTAAAACGTATTGAAGTCATGTTATAGAAACATCAGAAGGCGACAATGCCGCAAGTGCCTGTATCAAATGAGCAAAAAAATTGTAACCCTTGTTCCTTTGAGTGTTAGGATTCCTTGTATGTCTTTTCCACTTCTGAATACCCGGTTTTCTTTAATACTTGAAAACGTTTGTTTTCAATCTTGGGCTGGCAGAAGCCAACTCTATCTTTATAGAAGAGCGATGCAATCTTGTCATGATCAACTGCAAAAAAGCGTTATCATTCGCGAAACTGCGATAGGTTAAGCCTAATTCTGATAACTTACGTCCTACTGTGAAGGAGTTAGTAGTTTAAAGTAAAACTTCACCTTGTTATATTGATGCATGCAAGTTTAAATCCATAATACTCAAAAATAATGCATATTAAACTACGTCACATCACAGTGGTGAGTTCCGAAAGTTTACAGTGTAGCAAATATGTTTTAGTTCTAAAAAATGATGCATAATTTTATTCATCAGGATTCGTAGTTTAATTGTACACTTTGTAAGTGTGGTGTCTCCGCCTATTAAATATGTAACCATTTTGCAGAGTTCGAATGGCTACTTATTAGCGTATGTAATAAATATATTGATATTTTTATTATTCATATACCTACTGCAACTTTGGTGTTATCGTCGTTTGCAGGTCACTAACTGTGGAGAAGAAATACATTTGTTCGCATTGTTTTCTCCTAGGTATTTGAAAAAGTATTTGTAGCACAGTTTTGCCGCGTTTCATCTATAAAAGTATAATTTTCTGGACGTAAGACTGACTTCTTTGGAACATAGTAGTTCAGATAATTGAATATTCCTGGATAACATCCATATTGACCAGTATCCGATTTTATTGACAATTGTACACTTTTGTTTAAAACATTTTGATTGAAATAATATAGAAGTGCCCATATATAATATTTATTATTAAATAGATTAAAATAACATTTTAATATAGCACTAGAATTTTTGCTCCGTTGTCGCAAATGGTTGTAATTATAAAAGTATAAATGTAGTTAATATTATTAGTAAAGAAATGATAGACTGTTTTGCACTGTTTCTGGTTTGACCGTATTGGCTATTGATGTCGTCGCTGGGTGCGCGGGAGCATCTAACGCTTTGCGATGACAAGTATCAAGTTGGGTTCCGTGGTTCATTTGCCCCCCCAACCCCACCGACGACGTTTCCATATTAAAGTTTGGTATTGTACCAGCTTGCGTACATTTCCCCTTAAATGTTTTTCTCGTACTCGAAATATTTTTGACCTCTAGATCATTTTATTATTACTTTTACGATTACACATATTATAAGTCTTTTTGGCAACATATTTGAAGTAACATTATTTAATTATTCAATATACTTATTCTATATTTAAGAGAAGTGTGTTTTATTTATACCTAGCGTTTTATTTTAAATATAAGTCGGTGTTTATTTACATACAAGTGATATAGTTTGACCTTTGTGTCGGACTAAACTAGTAGTATGCTTTGCAGATGAGATATTTATATCATTCTTGTTCATTATTCTAAATTCTATAGTGTGACCTTTAACATTTGTGCTTACCTACATTTTGTATTTTAATACGTTAATTAGTGGAAAACTATGATACTATCATCTTCGTTTAGGCACCATACTATTATTAAGTATGTTAGGTATTTTTTATTTATAAGTTATCGTATTAGTAACTTATCTTAGTAGGTGTAGCGTGATTAAAGTATAGGCGATTCGAAAGTAAAGCACGGGTGTAGGTAAAACAAAAAATAAAAACATTATTAACAAAATATTATTTTTGAAATACTGTTTATGTAAAGAAATTTAAATGTTAATGAAACCGAAAAAATACCCAAAACTGAATAAACATACAAGGCGGTCACAATTTTCAGTTTAGCCGTAAAATGTGAAATAAATCGATCTCAAATAAGCAGTTAAACCATTTGCTTTTTTCCATGTTTTATTTCTATAGTATTTTATAGCGTGTTTGTACAAGAATAGTAAAATAAATGAATAATGTAAACATAAATGTGTACGACTGTACTCGATTGTGAGTTAGGCCACTCTGATACGATAGTTGCATGTGTCCCACGAGTCTAGTCCGTGACCACCACGTGTACCGTGTAGCCTAGCCACAATGTAATGCGGGCATGTGTACCGTCAGCAAACAGATTCTATGATAATCCTTTATTCCAACAAGAGAGAGACTGCCTACGTAACACAGAAGGCCTAGAGATTTGTTAAGGACACGTAGCATGGAATAAATGGCAAAACATCGGCACAAAGACAAATTTGCCGGGGGTTAGGTGAGGTTGTAGTAGCTAAAACAAGCTTTCTTTAACTGCAATTGCATTTGAAATTGCTAACTATTAAATTATTTTTTTACGAAGTTTATCTTGTTCCGGCGCGGCGCCTGGAATACGCTCTCTTTTCGTTGTATCTAATCCACGGTTAACAGTAACTTTGCCTTAAATCTGATTTTATTTATTTAAGCGATTAATATAGTAAGGTATTAGGGAATAAAGTAGGTGAAGACTGCGTTACGAAGACTATTTTATTCTGGTTTTAAAGCGGCGGGTACCTTTTACTTTACTGATTTATTATTCAAAGGCTAAACCTTCGTTCAAGTGCCAAAGATGATTAAAATGTGTGGAAAGTATATCACATGTCGGTAAGTACTTACTTTATTAATTTTTTCGTTCGTAGATTTTCATACGTAAACTTAGTTCAAGTAAGTCGTATTTTTTTTTAAAACTACTTAATTTTATATCCATTTTTTTCCAAGTCGAACAGATTTACCTACTTCAGTTTTTATAACAAAATAAATTTTCCATGTTTTATGTTGCAGATAATGGACTATATGTAGAGGAACCTACATAATAATTAGGATTTTTTCCAGCGTCTGAAATATACGTTAAAATTAAAGATTAACGGTCTTATGAAAAGCTGTCAAAACTGACTGCCTACGGAGGCGACTAATATGTTTTAGTTCTAAAAAAAGCTTTCCTCGTAAAATATTTAAATAATCATGCTTTAATGCTAAAACGTAAGTACACATACAATGCCAAAGCAGTGATGTTCCAAATTTAATAGTTAAGCGTTAATACCAAATGTTTATGCCACTGCATACGCCCTGTGAATCTCCTTTGTATAGGTACCTACTCTGACGTAGGTCTTCCAGCTACAGCTGTAGCTGCAAGTAAACTGCAAGTAGCTACAGCAGCGTACCGCTTCTATAAGTACTTTCTTAATACAGCTCAAACTCAATTTTTGTGCATCCTGCTTATTCATCGATGATAATGATATCGGCGAATGACGAAACTACGTTACTTCAAACTATAACGGATCGCCGAGACCAAAAAAAATTTGACTTGTACATTTTACATTAAAAAAGAAGTTAAAGCTTTTTCGTATTTCAATACAGTGAAACCCAGCTTCACTCATGCTAGATTACGGTACCGCGTTTCCTAATTGCCAATCTGACAAGAGATTATCTCTTCGACTGAAAGGGAAATTCGTAGGTACAGTCAGCAGCATAAAAATATAATGTATCAGAGTCTACAATTAAATGTTAGTTGCAAAGTTTCAATTTTATTTTGGCATATACAGTTATCAAATTATTGTCACCTGTCTAAGAATCATATAAATCTGCGGGTTGACAATGTCCAATTACAGCGTATCTTTTAAAGTAGTCTGTATTATATAGGCTGCCTACATAACATTCTCTGGTATCTAAGCGCCCAGAATAGTCAAAAATATCTTCGGTTACATAGTACAAGCAATTTTAAGTCTTTCGCCATAAGGTTTATAATTAATCATCATTGCAAAGATTTATCATCACATGTCCATAAGCTAGTAGTGTAGCCATAACATGTGGAAACCTACAAAAATCGTGTAAAACTTGACTACAAAAATAAAACGTGACAGGAAAAGTGCCCTTAATCAAAAGAAAAACGTATATTATGTATTAATGTACTATTTTTGTAGTAGCCCTAAAATTTATTAAAATTTATTTACATGAAGAAAACGTTATTACATAGATTGCGTTAGTTATTTAATAAAAATAAAATATCCCTACTAATATTATAAATGCGAAAGTAACTCTGTCTCTCTGTCGGTCTGTCTGTCTGTCTGTTACGTTTTCACGCCTAAACCACTGAACCAATTTGGATGAAATTTGGTATGAAGAAAGAACTGAACTTGGGAAAGGATATAGGGTACTTTTTACCCCGGGAAAACTTCTCATTCCCACGGGAAACCGACTTCCACGCGAACGGAGTCGCGGGCGGCCACTAGTGAATTATAAACCGAACTAAAACCCTTTGTTTAAATAAAAAAAATATATTGAACTTGGGATTAAAATCTTGTGTATCCTCCTTCTGCATTGATGACATCTAGAAGTACAGCATTTTGACAGAAATCAACACATCGCAGGGAATCCCATATTTGCATGACATGCGTACGCAATGATTCCGAAGTTCGGGATTCATGGTGATCATCGATGATGATAGAATTTTACAAATATTCTGCAGTACAATTTCATTAATTTGCAATACAATTACATGAATGTCAGAACTATTATTAGATATCTATGTTTATAGATTCCAAAGTGGTTTTTCGATTAAGTTCTATCTACTATTTGAAAAAATATATTTCTTATCTGAAGATTTTCATTGCGTAGTTATGTCATATAGACATACAATAAAAAATATATTATATGACAATGTATGTCATCTGGTCATGTTGATTACCTATACATAATAGAATAAAGAAATAGGTTTGTCGGTTCATTTAATGAATAATTAAATAATTTATTTTCTCTTCATATATTTCTAACCTTAACTAAACATTAATGGCACATAGGTACTTAGTAAAGAAAAAAACATAAAATATAAAGAAAAGAAAATTTAAAATCACACAGAAACGAGAGAAGTGATCTTTTTTTTGTAGGTAAGTAATTATTATTTTACACTAGATTTTATAAGTTATTATTGGTGTTATTTATTCGCCTTTTTTAACTCAATCCCTTAGTCAATGAGATCGGTGAATTCGTTTAATGGTTATGAATACGTTTTTTACTTAGGCACTACCGCTTGACACTACTAGTTGTGCCATGGAAGATTTTTACGTCCCATTACACTATCGACATTTTCCAGTAGTGTTATTTCAGATAAAACCGCGGGCGGGGCTTTCTTTCAAAAAACTATTTTCTTACGACTTTAATTATAAAAGACTCAGTTCTAAACAAATGCTACGTCAATGACGTCATGCATAAATTGAATCAGATAAATAAAGATGATTACTGTGACTTAAGTCATAGAGTTTATTTTTCTTAAGCGCGAAGATATTTTTGAAAAATTAAATGCTTAGATACCAATGAATAGTGTTTATGCCAACATAATATTGAACATCTTGATGCGTTATATAAAATTGCAAATTATTGCGATGATATTATGACAACTTTGTTTGGTTACAATGATATGGTTATTATGACACTAACATAAAATTGAATTTTTCACCCAAAGATATTTTTGACTATCTTGTCTTATAATATCTTTATGCTTTTGACTGTACCTACAGAGGGTTAACTTATAATTTTCGAAGCATACGAATAAAGTTTAAATGTACTTAATTAGATAAGTAATGACCGGCCTTATCGATCTTACCTATTAATTAGCTTAAGTATTGTCATTTATTGTGTTAATTACCTTTCGATTCATACGCAAATTACAATCTTATCAAATACTATCAAAGGTTATCAGTGTTGTACTTAGGTACATAATTTGTTATATTTATTCCCTATCTCTAAAACTCTCTATCATTGGTGCGCACGGAATTTTTCCCTGACTTGACACAAAAACATATTTGCGTCATGATACCTAATACTAAAATTAACAAGATTTTACACTTGGTTTCGATTTTCATTTATGTTAAAATTATAGTGGGACTTCATAAATGTTTGTTGAACAAATCGTTAATTATTATCTATGCAAACTGCTTCGGTTTTGTTTTATTACTTTTTGTTTATTTTATAGATAAGTTTATTTCCTGTTGATTAGTTTATTAAAATAGTTAATACCTACTAGTTGTAATCTAGCCAAGGCACCAACCTTCGGTCAGACAGAACTGTCTTCCTATAAACAGAGCCAGCAAACACAATGCACTGCATTAATTTAATTAACATTCTTTAGACGATTCTAAAACGTTTAATATTTGCTAATATAATTATACAATTAATACATTTTTATAATTAAATAACTCAAGCGATGGATAGATGCTAAATTCTATTAAGTAAATAATTTTTAAAGTAAAAGTTTTAATCATTCAAATAAAAAAAAAACGATAATTCAATGAAACCTTAGTTTTTTAAGTTCAAAACTTATTTCAATATATTTATTAATATAGACTTCATCTTATTTACTATACCAACCTGATATCTTGGAATATTCCGCAAATAACTATTCTGCAAACTGACATTATATGTTATAGGTACATATACTTATGTTGATGTGTTATCACGCTATCATCATTGCCGTGTATGTAAACATAAGTCTATTTTTATCACAAAAATAATCTATAAATAATAACTTTCAAAGGTCGTAATTGTTGACCCCATAGGTATTTGTCGTGTCTTCAGAAAATTATCTTTAGTTGTAGGTACGTGCGAACTTATTACTCACTAGAGTACCTATATATAAACCAATGTACTCAATTCCCTTCTAAGTTCCATATATATTTTTATAAAGCTGTGTCATTCTTAATACACAAGATTAAATATTGTGATTCGTGCCCTCACACATCATTCTGTCTTATCGAAATCTGTAGGACAAATATTTATTTTATCTGATTTTATGAAGTAGCTAACGTAAGGATAGAACAAAAATTTAAGACCAGTTTTTACCTAACATTACAGAGCGATTTTTTTTCCTAAGATTTTATTGAATTAACCAAGTTTGACAAAAGCCCACATTTTTTGACAACATGATCAAGAAACAATGAATAAAAAAAAAATCCATATAAAACTACGAAATGATTTTCTAAATTATAGTTAAATCTGTCTCTTTAAAGTCGTTGCTTCGTTAATAAGACTAGCTGTTACAAACAGACACGATTGGCGACTTGGACTTGTACCATTTAGAGAATAGAGATAGACAAGACATTGTATTCGCCTTAAATACGTGTAGTGTGTTGTGCCTTAACAGCCATGCGTTGGTTCGATGGCTCTGTCGTTGTTGTCGCGTGGTCGGCGCTCTGCTACTTGATGCGACTTATCGCATCGTTACGATAACTCCTCATTGGCTACACCGAGGGTGTGTAAACCAACGCCTATATAAAAACGATTGCTTCTTTCAATCGGGCAGCACTTCTTGCTCAACGTCGCGTGACGTGTGACGCCTTCCTATAGCATACCTACACGCCCACCCAAATTACTTTTAGTAACTACAGTATTTCTATTATAAAGTTAGTAAGTAGCCATTTCTATTTTTAGATTTACGCTCCTATTTTAGATAGCATTAGCTATCAGTTACGTCTTCTTTTGTTAAGTTCGCATTGTTTTTTTTAGATTTAAATTAAAACTTCTAGTCTAAAATGGCGTATCTACAGTCGATGCCCAAATCTGAAACTATCAAGCTGCGTGAAAAGCATATTGGGTAAGTTTTGTTTCTAGATCTTTAACCATTACAGTTTCGCTTCTGTATTTACTTTTTACAAACAGCTTTCCATTTTAGCCACTATAGTTATAACCAACTGATTTTCCGATACTGGAAACTTTTACTGCTACTCTGTTTTATTTTCCTATAGTCCGGGTTTGATTGCTAGCATTTATTTACACGATGTGTATTGTATATTTATGTAAATTGTCTTTGTTTCAGCGCCGCCTGCCAATTGTTTTTCCGATCGTCCCCACTGAAAATAGTTCGCGGGGTAGCGCAATTTATGTATGACGAAACAGGCGAGAGGTACCTTGATTGCATCAACAATGTTGCTCATGGTAAGCCATTTACAACCTTATATACTTCTAATACCTATAACTGCTGTACACTTATGACAAGCTTTTATTGGAAAATGAATATTTTGAAGACTCATTACTACTAAACGATAAACATATAACAATCCGACAGTATTATGCGCCGTTTGAATGAATCATAAAACAACATTGTTTCATTTCCAAATGAAACAGTAACTTTACAGCGTATTTATTTTCAGTTGGACATTGTCACCCGCATGTCGTTGAAGCCGGTAGAAACCAGATGTCTTTGATATCGACTAATAATCGGTACTTGCATGATGAGATAGTGGTTCTGGCTGAAAGATTAGTCAATACTCTCCCTGAACCGTTATCTGTCTGCTTCTTCGTCAACTCCGGCTCCGAGGCGAACGACCTGGCTCTCAGACTCGCTCAAATTCACACCAAGAACAAAGATGTCATCACCCTCGACCAGTAAGTAAACCATATGAACACAAATTCGTTTTGAAATATCTCAAATGAATGAAAGGTGACTTCGAAAGCTAATGATTGCGGCTTGTTGGCATTCCACTTACTTCCCTGTTCATAAATTAATACAACAGTGATCAGAGAACGTAAAATTAATAATTCAGCCACCATATTAAAAACGGAAACAAAACCAACATACAAAACCTACCAATAATTAGCAAGACCGGGAAATATTCGAACTTTTCAGTTTTATCCAAATATCTGCCGAGTCTGTTGGAAATTCTCTTACATTTTCGTAATTCCGAGTTTGCCGTTTCTTTGAAATATAAAACTTCATTCTGCTAATGACTTTGTCACTTGTGATCAAAGTTCGATCGAAATTAGGTTACCTACTCTGTATCATTATCGTAAGTACTCCCTAAGTATTGAACTATATTTGGTTATCTCTGTTACATAATTTAAGATAATGGAGTAGGTATTATGTCAACATTGTATGTGAGTGGTGTGAATGGGTTAGCGGAACTTCGAGTTGCTCGAAGTAGTTTTAGGGTGCTACTAGCCCCTGATTGTTTCAGCGCGTATCATGGCCATCTGACGTCCATGATAGATATCTCGCCGTACAAACTGAACTTGCCCGGCGGGCCAGAGAAGCCTCAGTGGGTTCACGTGGTGAGTCACACCGTCATACGACCACTGTCGATCGATATTCACTAACTTAATCCCACTTCTGATAATTTTTCCATTGTCTCCATAGCTCATTTCAAAGATCAAGATAGTAAAAGGCCTTTCTATTTTATTTCGGGCCGAAAAAGTCCAAATTTAACAAGTCGTTAATATTCAATTTTTACTCGACGCTTATTCACATGTGGGTTGATACCACGAAATATTAGTTAATACTGGATTTGCTCGATAAATGGAAAATGCACAATAGAGCTTTTGTTTTGAGCGATCCGAAACCAACTGTGCGGTAAATGAGAATCATAATTGTTTAATAAAGCCCGAAAACATAATGCTGTTTCATAGAGGAATAGTAGAACTAATATGTAGAGAACTTGTTAAAACCATAAAATAGTCTGTCTTTAATATCCTATCAAAACAATAGCCTATACAAAAAAATCGTAACTTTATTAATTACTACAGGCGCCAGTTCCCGATGTGTACAGAGGAAAATACACAGCCCCGGCAGACTCTGAGAACATAGAAGAGCTGGGCCAGAAATATGCTGACGAAGTTGGCATGCTGTGTGAAGAAGCCAGGAATAATAGCGGCGGCGTTTGTGCTTTCATCGCGGAAAGCCTGCAGAGTTGTGGCGGACAGATAATACCCCCTGAAGGATACCTTAAAAAAGTATATGAGTAAGTCTATTCATCTCTTTATTTCATAAAGTTTTAACAAACTGAAACCGTTCCGAGAACATTAATGACATACAAGTACAAATCTGGTTAGTTATCGATCAGAATTGGCATTTGTGATTAGTTCAGTATGGTATGCAGTTTAGATAGACAAAGCTTTAATTAACAGGTACATTATTGGTTTGGTAATGGCATGGCATGACCAATAATTTGTTTACATTTTCGACCTAATACAAACGTGTGAATAGACTAGTATTTATTGAGTGCAAATGCAACGCAAATTGTTGAAAGCTCGTTAGAAGTCATTTAAATCGAACCCTGCTCATAAACGAAAACATTAACTATACCTATTATTTTATTTCGCCATATTTTTTTATATAGTAAAACGCAGCTTTCTAACATCATTGTTTACTTTAGGTATGTTCGTGAAGCCAAAGGAGTTTGTATCGCTGACGAGGTTCAAGTGGGTTTCGGCCGCGTCGGCACCCATATGTGGGCTTTTGAGACCCAAGACGTGGTGCCTGACATCGTGACTATGGGCAAACCTATGGGCAACGGCCATCCCATAGCTGCTGTTGTTACCACGCCAGAAATAGCCAAGAGCTTTGCTGACACTGGAGTCGAATACTTCAATACTGTAAGTGTTTTTTTATTTGTTATTATCAAAGTATTGATACAGTTTTTTATTTTTGTATTTTATTTGTTGTATTTACTTGTTTGATACGAGGTAAGTGAACTGGCGAGCAAGGGCGAATGTTCGGTGTAGGTAAACATAGTCTTCGTCGCTGCGCAAACGGTGTGATGAGCGATTTTTTAGTCATTCACCTTTTCTTTGAGGTCAAAGAAAGCGATATCGTTTTAAAGATTGCTGGTGTAGTTCTTTATTTGTTAGGGATTATTTTTGTTATGATTGTCTTGGTTTCAACGCATAAGTCACTAACAAGTTTCGAATAAAAAATAAAACTTAAGGTACTATTGTAGATACATAAGCACATGCCCTCTAGATAAACTTAAACTATTAGGTACCTACGTAACGACATTCGTTTGAACTTTTATGTCAATAGCTCGTATTCATTAAATGAATCGTAATTAGCAGACGACGTTCCCAGGATGTCGTTAAAGGTTGAAAATTTTCTTGACTTTAATATTTGTTGCTTTTTATATTTCCACGTTATTCACCGTCACATCCGTCCGTGTAGGTAGGTGGGTAGGTACTACACGATCGTTATATCATTTGCAATCAGAATGAAAAGCGCAAACCGCGACATATTTCATTTTTCTTATTTACCAAGTTATCAATTTACGTAGGTAGTTCTTATCTACTAATGACGAAGAGCATAATAGATATCAGTGTCAACACTCGTGTCATAGACTTTTTTTATATTTTAAACTTTTAATTTACTGTGTAAACGAACAATTATGTATCGCTATTAAATATATTTGGCAATTTTAAAAAACGCCCATGTCAGATATTATTTAAGTAGGTAAACTCCAGTGGCCTTGTTCATCATAGCATTTTAAATCCGCAATTAAAATATATAAGTATACACATAAAATAGACATACACGTAAGGTGTGTCAACTAATAACGGTTTAAAATGCATTTATAAACAGGGAAGTACGTTAATATACATCAAAAGTACATATTAGTTTTACACTATACCTATTGATGTAAAGCAATTATTTTACTTACTTAGCCTTAGTTAGTAGGAAACTACTTTCTTATCTTACGTTTATAGCAAACAGTAATTTACACCGTTTACCTACATATCTTTAACTTCAAAGTCGTTAGTAATTCGATGAAAAGAAAATTTCTGAAGCAATAAACTCCTTTAATTAAAGTGCGTCTAAATTAAAAAGCCTTCTAGTCTCCTACTTTTAAGTTTAAAAATCTAATTAAGATTCAATTCCAGTATGGCGGGAATCCAGTTTCGTGTGCGATCGCGAACGCCGTTTTAGACGTAATTGAAGAGGAGCGTCTGTTAGAGAGAGCCGATCGCGTCGGCAACCATCTACTGTGTCGGTGTGAAGACTTGAAGAACAAGCACAGATTGGTGGGCGACGTCAGGGGCAGAGGCTTGTTTGTGGGAGTCGAACTAGTCACTGATAGAGCAGCTAGGACGCCGGCCACCGCTGAAGCTAAACATGTTATTAATAGGTAAGCAAACAAAAACATTAATTTAGTCCTGAAGCAATAAAATTATAAATAAAGTAGTCCTGAAGCAATAAAATTATCTAAAATATTAATTCAAAGTACTTACTACCAAAAGATTCTAATTGATAAGCTTATTAATTTGTTAAATGGAATTTTGCGTCTGTTAGAATATGAAAACTCCCTATAAACCGATACCTAACTGGATTTTGAACTGATTTTCACTGTTCTTAAGGCATATTTTTAAACTGTTAACGGTAGGATTTAGTTTTTAATGTATTTAAACAAAAAAAGCATTCTTAACAAATCTTGTCTACTCTCAGAATGCGTGAAGAAAAGATATTGATATCCCGCGACGGCCCCGACAGCAACGTCCTTAAATTCAAACCTCCGATGGTATTCACCACGCAAGACGCCGACAGACTGGTCGAAACATTAGATAGAGTGCTTACAGAATTGGACGGCGAGAGAATACAACTCACAAATATCAAACTTGAGGTAAGATAACTATACCCTTTTAACATTATTTTAATCAACTTTGATCAAAACTGACGAGAATTGTTATCAGTAAAAAAAAAAATTAGTCAATATAGTTAAAGTTCAAATAACGCCATCTGTTGGAGATATGAAGAAACTGTTGTTGATCAATGGTGCGTGACATTTGAATTAGTTACAATGTTGACCGATAGAGGCGCTGATGTCAATTTATTTTAAGATGAGCTAAGTTGTGATTATTCTTGTTAGACTAAGGACTGATTTTTCAATTGTCAGATAAATGCTATCTGACAGAAAATCAGTATGTTTTTGTTGCACGTCGAACATAAATACTTGACATACCTATGTATGAAGTGACAATGAAAACATACCTCTTATCAGTCAGTTAGCATTTATCTGACTAATGAAAAATCAGCCCTTAGTGTTTTATGCAGTTTGGCAATGATTAAAAACTTGCTTTCTTTTTTTAAGGTACGCGTTACACCCATCAGCGATAACATCGAAAGCAAAGAGGCGAGGATCAAGAATAATATAACTAAAAGCTTTAAAAGTATGTCATGATTTAGTTTATTTTCTAATTTTAATTGTAAAAAATCTCGTTTAAATGTAAATATTATTAAGTATATTTTTTAGTAAAACTATATAAGGAAATATTTTTATTCTTGCATTTTTACACAATCTACTTACTATTCATTGTAGGTTTGTATAAGATGTAATTTAACTAAGATTTTGATAACCTAATACCGTCTAACTAGCTTATGGAATTATTTGTAAATATACAATTTACTTAATTTTAATTGCTGTCATTTTATTATACCTACTTGTAATGAATTTGTAATCATATTAACAAATGAAACCTGCTTTTTAAATAAATTGTCAGTCTTTCATGGATTGGTAGTTTTTAAAGAAAGTAAAGAAATGAAAACTACCTATTAATCAATGAAAAACTAATAAATAAGAAAAAGAAATGAATTTAAATCAATACAAAGATAATTCTTAGGTAAAATATTGCACAATGAAGTGCAAGATAAATTAACTAAAAATGTTAAGAGTTGTTCCTTAATAGAAACAATGTAATCACGAGTAGACATTGTCTTAATCGGCATAGTAAATCGTCCCGCGTTTATCGTCAGAAGACGATAATTTCCTAATAGCTGTTATCGGTGTACTTTTATAACGTTCACATTCGACCTTATACTCCTACAGCTGTATCTACCCCCAAGAATCACAATTTTATCTTCAACATAACCGTCGCTCGGTTAAACAGTCAATGATAAAGCTATCCTTTTTTAAAACATCACCCTAACGTTCTTTTTATATCGGAATTTTAGCTCAAGACGTCCGTTACCCAAGTTCCACGTTCGTTGAGATAGGGCTGTTAAATAAATCCGGCTAATCTGCCGTGTTGGGGTCCTCCTCGCTTTGTCCAGACATTCAATGCCTTCATTGTCTACAGAAGGTGCCTGGAAGCCCCAAGCCAAAACGCCTTTAACACTCTAAATTTATCATTCCGCTTTGAACTTTAGTAGCAGGGGATAAGGAGTAGATTTACGTGAGAAGGATTCAAGAAAGGTTGTACAAAATAGTCAAAGGTAGACAAGATTGATGTAACGGTCGTGGCAAGTTTGCGCACGTGCTGAGGCCGGCTGCAACTCCGCTGATGTCTTGAGCAAACTTTAGATTAAACCACCTTCATTCAGGTAGAAATTTGCAACGCTTTAATTTTTTTGCTTTAAAATGTTTTTACGGCGTCCGTCGATTGTCTACTTTTTTGTTGTGAAATGTATTCTTTGAGATATTGTAGTAATAAATCAGGGCTGTTCTATTTGTAATTCGTTTTTAAGGACCCGGCTTGTGAATGATTTTTGATTTACTTTCGTACGTTGATGTAAACCTTTATATGGAATTGTAAGATACATTGATTGGTAAGCAGCAATAGACCATTGTGAAGGTTACTCTGTTCCTTTATTAAGGTACCTAGTAACTTATACTCATTATTGAATTTTAGTAAATGTAAGTATTTATAAGAAGCCTTTTTCATTTTGTAGGAAGGTAGGTACTGTAGTAAGTGTTTTTAAAATTCTCTTTTATTTTTTTTATCAAATAGTAGGGAATTGGTTAGGTACTCTACATTTTTATGCAACGTTTTATGTCCTGGGTTCGAAACGTAGCTGCACGTAAGACGAAACATTAAATGTAAGTGAAATTTCATAAAACATTATAGTTTATGTTACATTTTATTACAAAAAAATAAATAAATAATTGCCTTGTAATAAAACGTATACTTTTGAATAGTTTGAAATTAATATCTTAATAACTCCATATATAAACTCTTATTACTTAATTCTTTAATAATCAAGCGTTAGATATATTTTAACAATATTTAAGAAATAATTAACTGCCACTTTTTTAGAATAATTTGTTAATTAATTGATTGAAATGCGTTTTATTTCAGATGCGTCGTCGCGTCTTTCTCATGTTTGTCTTTGACATTGTATTTCCACGCGGGGTTGATGTCACCCATCGAACATACGTGGCAGATTGCTCAGGAGTTTACAAATTCAATGATCAATTGTATTTCATGCTCGAAGAAAGATTTCCTTTAGACGGCCAAGGCGTGGATTTCAACGTGGACTGGAGAACCGAAAATCTATTCTTTACATGTGTTACATACGACAATAACATATTTGTAAGAATCTTGGTAAACACAACCAGGCCAATAAGGTACGTCACATTAAATTTTGATCCATTTATAATCGGCCAGACATCGGCGATTGACAATATAAACAATGACATATACCTCGGCACAAGTAGCGGTGTCTTTAAATATGAATACCACGGTAGTATTATGAAACCATATGCAGCTCTCGGTGTGGATGTAATGTACCTCGCAGTGAACTCAAATAGCACTGAAATGTATATTGCTACGTATCCAGATAATGAGGTCTTTGAAGTAACAAACAGCGGTCGAACTATCAAGCAATTCCTCTACATACGCTATGGTCATGGATTGAAATCTTATAAGAACTATATTTACTTTTACGACGCTATCTACCCCTCGCAAAGAACACATAAGCTGCCATATGTATTTGAGAAAAACACCAAATCTCTTAGGAAGATTGAAGGATTTCTCAATGAAACGAATATACTTTTCGATGTTTTACCAACAGGAAAAGTGTACGCCATAGATACTGAAAGTAGGCTTTACATCATTAACTCAACCAGCGCCACTGCTACTTATTTAGGGCATTTTGGTATGAAAGAGATTTCTGGTCTCGGATTCGATTCTAAAAGCAATATCTTCCTCGGTGTAAACCAGGAAATATTGAAATTTACTACCCACTCTTCGAATCCATGCCCTTTTACAACTGAACACATAGATTTAACTTAAATTAGAAATATATTTCTTCAAAGTATTAAAAGTCTTTATTTCCATCGATTCTTTGTTTCAAAATTACCTACTTAACACAGAGTGTTATACCAATAAAGGTACTAACGTACATTATGCATAATGCACAATTAATGTTACCCGAGCGATGATTACAAAAGCTCTCTAAACGTTACAATCATATATGAGTCTGTGCTAATGGAACGTATTTCTCAGTGCGCGCCACGTGCCGCCCCTATGCGTCGTTTTGACACTCCTGTCATATTGAGTGCCTTCGTCTCAAATGGGCGGGAGACTCAATCTTCTAAATGTTGTGCACCTCTGCGTGGGATGTCAACCTGCCAATAATACTCATACGTCAAAGTTCGCCATTAACTTCAGATGGGTAATTCCGTTTTACATACTCGCATATAAATTGAAGCGCTTGAAGTGTATTGAAACATTAATAAAATGAGTTAATTGAGACATGAATTCTTATTATAAAGTAATAGACTTAAGGGAGCTAGTAGGTACTCTCACTAATGTTGAATGCGCAATTTGATAAATTTACACGGTAGTGATTAAAGTTAGTTTACAAAGTTCTTAAAATAGGGTACCCATCACTTAATTTTTAATTGCTTTGTGCATTCAAATATAATCCTTAAATCAAAAGCTCAATGGGAATTTGTATTGTATAAAAATCTGAGGGTTATTAACACGTCGTTTTATCAGCAATTCAGATAATGTTTGATTTGATTTGTTCTTCATTGGAATACACTTAGGGGTTATTATAGCTATGCGGGTGACACGCGTTATGCACCCTCTGTTTTTTTGTGAATTAAAATCCGTGTGAAAATGTTACTTTTTGATCGGAACTTAAAAATAAAATACCATGTTTCATGAGAACGATTATTTTGATGGTGTCAACGCAAAAATCCCAGTGAGATAAATGCGTTGTTTTTAATTTCCTAATTCCAAATACCGCACGGATTCGAATTAAGCCATAGCTTACAGAACCTAATTATTTTAGAAAACTTTTGACTGTTTGGAAATTCAAAAATTCAAAAGATTTCCAGACTGCTTTGGTTTTCGAACGGTGCCTCGTTTAGTTTGTAATAGGTAGGTATGTGGGCAACCAGATATTGTCGATCCGTCGACTTCGATCAACCAAGGAGGTTATGAGTAATCGACGAGACGTGACTCTCGATTTCTATAATAGCGCCCACCCCGCGAGGAGTTTGCGTGTCCTTATAAATTTCACTTCAAAATTTATTACATTGGAAGTAATTTGGAACCAGTCACAAAGTAAGAACTTGGAATAAACGCAGAAAGGAAGTAATGGCTCTGACGTGGTCTCGCCTCTTGCACAGCTATTATTTATCATCCGAGAAAAATTGATTCAGGGTGTAGGTAAGGTTTAAAAAGGGGAATAATGTAAGAACTTTTCACATTGAAGGTCCTTTTTAAAATTGGAAGTATACTTTCTAGCCTCCAGTATTTTTAATACAATTTTAGAAAATTATAATTTATGCAAAACTGTCATTGTTTATTGTATCTTACAAAAAAACACGATTTAGTCTTTAATCATTACGCAACCTTTAATCAAAGATTCCAATTACCTAAGTAATATATAGTACCTACTTATATAACTACTAAGTATAAGTAGCGAAGTAGATAGACAGGTCTGACATATTGCCCCCGGATCTCAGACCCGGCATTTGTATTCCGGTCGGGGCTGATCATATCATTTCTACAATTACCTACCTACGATAACGAATACCTTTACCTTACAAAACTATGTTAATTTAAAAAAAAACATAAAAAAGCGATATCCTTCTGACCCAAAACCTTTAAAATCTATTTGAAAGTAATGTAGATAGCATCAGTAAGTGGAGCGGCATTTACAATTCAAGTGCGCTATGATAATTTGAACAAACTGAACAATATATCGATAGATAGCGGAGCAGTTCCGATTGAGCGGCCGCACAATGTAACTGCAGATGCATCTTTCGCGCCAAAATCATGCAATTCCCTCGCCTGCCAGTGTTCCCGAAGCTCCCAGTATCTGCTGGTGTTGCCGAGCTCCCGCAAATGGAGAATAAAAGCAAATTGCAACAAGGCGAGACGGCGCGCGTTCTCCCACGTTGCGATTTCGCCGCACCGGGCTTCCTTTGCCGACCATTTTATGCATCATTCCGGATTCATAACAAACAATAATGGCCACGAAACTTTACATTTTACTTTTGGCTTCCAAGGTTTTTCTACTGTGCAATTTCATTTATATAAAAAAACTGGTAAATTGAATTTATGTTACGTTCCGACGGAAAAGCATGCTAATAAGGGTATTAGTTTTAGATACCAACAAAGCCTACGTTTTATTAGTAAGTAAGTGCAAAACCCAACGAAGCCCGAAACAAGAATCCATCTGTCTTCCACGCTACATACACCAAATAGTTTAACACTGGAAACCTCAATATACTGTAGACGTACGAATATATCACAGGAATAGTACATCTCAATATGCAATAAAACCCCGGACCGTATGCGACCTCAGATAGATACTGTTTCCATTCGACAAAAAATCTTCCAAGATCATTTGAAGAGAAACGATGTATCAGATAAGGCTGCGTGTGCAAAATTTTAAAAGAACGATTCATTAATTTATACTCAAAGGTCACGTGGTGACAATCAGATAACTCACTACTTGTACTAAGTGAAGTGACGTCATCTTTATCGTTTCTTGTGCAATGGTAACAAACAGTTCTACGTAGGATTTCTGAAGAGCACACCTGAACTGGATTACAGTATCCATACTATAAAAATCGTACGTTCGAATGTATTCGACGAATGTGAAGGGGAGAATTTGAAAAGGACCCTTCGATTTTTCCAGCCGGTGCTATATCAAGGCAAGCCCTTCTGATTTACATAAACAGTTTGCGCGAAAACCCAAATTAAGTCAACGTTCGATTTCTAAATAAAATATGATATTTCCGTTTCACTATTTCAGTTTACTATATACCTACTTACATATTAGTTAAGTAAGATTTTAAAACATCGTTTTTTAACATTTTCTGTGATAAAAAGGTTACTTTACATCATTATTGTGATTCAAAGGTTATCTAAAGGTAACCTTTAATCAATAAGTTCCAGCCAGTAAGGGCTATCAATATCGGTAAATTCATGTGCGTACCTACTAGCCGTAAATTCCTATCTAACTCTAATGAGCCCAACAATTCAGCATGTCTATTCTGAAAATAACCTGAATTAAGGACATCTCGTCACGATATGTGTTTAGTAAGTAACAAGTCTGAATACGTAAATATCATATCGCATACTTACTTCAGTCGCTACGTTTCTGCGACAATAAATAATACAGTTAATAAATACACAGTGTCACTCGCATACGGTCGTATCACATAATAAAGTCGCAGCCTCATTCCGTGCGCTTAATATTAAAAGCTCACCTTCGCCTCTTTTCTTGCCTATACTTGTACATTGAGCTACATTTATTTAATCTCAAAGCTGTAACAATATTGAAACATACACAGTTTTTCGTTGTGATGACCGATGCATTGCAGAGGAAACGCTTCATCATTGATTTTTGTAATAACTGATTAAATACCTAGTGGTTTTGTTTTTTTTTTTTTTTTTTATAATATAGCTAGCAAACGAGCATGCGGGTCACCTGATGGTAAGTGATCACCGCCGCCCATGACTCCCCGCAACACGGTGTGTGTTGCTAACCTTTGAGAAAATTGGGCACCGGATACCGCACTCACCGAACGAAACGCAGGAACATCGTCCCTACTTCACGTCGGTTTTCTGTGTGACGGTGGTATTTCACCGGTCGAGTCAGCCCAGTAATCGCTGCAGACAGAGCCTACAGCTAGACTCTACCACTCTCGGTTTAAACAATAGTGCTCAATAAGATTATGATTGGGAGACCATATTGAAAAAACTGATATTTGAATTGATAGTACGGGTTTTCTTTATTCGTAATGTACCTTGCCTATTTAGTAGGTGATACGGTTTACATTTTTAGCAAAATAATTTTATAAAACACAATTAAGTTGCAATAATAAATAGACTAACTGTAGTTAAACCTAAGTAAATATTGCTACCAGTTACCCTGGATACTTTAAACACAGAACAGATATAAAGGATAACAATGAAAGGTGAGCTTCATAACTTATTCCTTAGCCGAGTGTACTTTCGTCCTCTGCAATCTTTCGTTGTTGCCGCGGCCTGAATACGCTTTTGTATGGAAAGAATAGGCCAGGAACAGAGCGAGTGTGTGTGAATAATTGAGAAGCGCCCTCCACCAACTAGGCAGGGTGATCGTAACATAGGTACCTTATTGGAAAATGTCTTATCGCCGCACGTGCAAGGAAATAAGTAAATTATGTACGTTTTTATAATAGGGTGCGGAGTATTTGGCTACGAGTTTGGGGCGCAATTTCTTTTGTGCTGAAAGTTAAAATCTTAGAACGTCTTCAAGTTTTAAGTGGTATATGTGTTGGGTTTATTGTATGTATGGATTTGAGTTTGGTAGAGGATAGAGTTGAGTTGAGGTTAGTAGAAACTAGAGCCGCAGAAGTAGGTAGCGTATTCGCAATCTTGCACTTTCATGTCCCAGGAAGTGTAAGTTCTGTTAACATGGTTTTGCATTTATGTGCTCCAGTACTTACATATATGGATAATGTATATTATTACTTAGTACAAGGCAAAGGCGCTCCTTATGTCTCGTTCATTATGGTTGTAAGCTATCTAGTATTACATTAATGAATGCAGACAATAATTGAAGTGCAGGAACGTGTCTAGGTACGTTTCAAATAAATAAACGCAAGAGATCATAAATATAGTTTTTACCAAAATGGATTTAAAATTTCTCTCCAAAATACTTTTCGACTAGAAATTGGCAATTGCAGATATTTTTTGTTCCTCTTTCAGGCACTACTGGATGGATTTGGATGAAACTTTATAAATGATAGAATATAACCCGGAATAACGTTCGTGGAAATTTTTACTGTTGAAAAGTGTTTTATTGAGAACTAGCGACGCGCCCACGCTTCGCAATGGTGTAATTTTGGCCGACTTGCTCACGAAACATTTATTTTTAGCTAACTTAAAATAACTTTTTCCGATTGATCTTTATTTACAAATTTAAATGAAAAAAATATCTAAAGGATGGTGAAAACCGCATTAAAATCCCTCAACTGGTTTAGGAGGAGTTAGCAGCCAAACATACAAACAGACAGAATTAGCGACTTGGATTTATACTACTCGTATGTAATGAAGATATGTAGCTGCAGGTGAAACCGCAATATAATGTTGGAAAGTTAGTAAATTATTTATAACCTTTTTTGAATAGACAACAGTGTTTTTATAACTTCTTTTATTACTAAATTAATTAATAACACTCTAAAATTTGGTAAAACACATAGGTAAATTGCGAAATAAAAACTTATACACATACTTCATTATTTTATTTGGAACATTTTGACTTATTTACCACCTTAAAACTCGAAACACGCCTGTGTCTAAGTGGAAACACTCTTAACACGAACCAATACAAAACACTTACATATATCATTGACTTGTAAGCTCGTAACAAAATTATTCTGCAGTTTTTTTTAAGGACACCTACCGTGAGAATGCAAACCAAAAGGGGTAACACCTGCGTATATCCGATACCATCATATTGACTTTATGGGAATATCTTCAAGGTGCACTTAGATTATATTACAAACCTTACCCAAACTTTTACACAATTTGTCTCTATACCGTTTAAGTAGAAAAGTCGTTAAAGATTTAGAGTCTACAGAGAAAGGAATCTTAGTAGGTAGATACTAGAAGTCTAGACTCGTCGATCTTCGTCATTAAAGAGTTATTCATTAAATTTTAATGTGTCTGACTTTGTAATGAAGCAGAACCCTGTTTAAAGAACTAAAAAAAAGGTATTATAGTAGGGTTTTTGAAACGTGTTGATAAAGGTACCTACTTTATTAGTCAGAAAAAGGTAGTAATTGATTACCTCTATTTTTTACGAATAAAACACGCGTTTTTTTTAGTTTTGCCAAATAACGATTTAAGTGCGTATTAGGCTTTGTTTGTTACGCATACGTCTTACCCAAATAAACAAAAAGCAGCGCCTTGCTGATTTCTTTTATACGTTTGCAAACGTTTTCGCGAAATTAAATGCCTCATTATAGAAATCAGAGCACGAGTTTGCTTTGAAAAGATCTTTGTTCTTGCAAAAACACTTGGCCAAAGTCAATCGGTCCGTTAGTCTTTGTCCTAGGCTAAATTAATGGGTCCCAGAGACCCTTGTACGCTGGGTAAGGTTACACCCTCTTAAACTGCTCTTAAGTATGGAGAGCGCATACAAAATATTTTAAGGTTTTTCAAGCACTTAAGTATTATGAAATGCAGTTTGGGTTTTATAAAAAATATAAAGTGTTTGATAGGTTACATACCTATATTTTTAGAAATAAGAAATACGTGTTATATGAATGCGACGTGATTAATATATCTTAAAAACAACAAAACATCCAGGATATTATGAAATATTATGGCGCAAAATTCCAGTTCACAAAATTCGTTGGCCCATCTGCATAACAATACAACTGGTATCGTGTGAAAGTTGAAGAAGCTTGCAACCCTCTTGTAGAAATCACATGATTACCGTGTGTATAATTCAATAATTTCAACTATTGCGCAGTTTCCCACCGGGCGAGGTTTCTCCCCCAGGTAAGTAGATAGAAGGCAAGACGCCGAGGGGCTAAAATCAAAGAGGACAAAGAAAAGGCGAGGTATTGTGTGCGCGTACGCAAGTCCCACGTGCGTGCTTGGTCTCACGGGGAGCGACCATATATAAGGGTGCGGGAAATATAACGGGTCACTTCCAAATCAGAGACGTAACAGTGAACATCCCCGGGGCAAGGACTCGTCCACCCCGGGGGGCAAATAGTGCAGATAGAGTTGGGCAAATAGAGCAGATAGTTGTTGTACATTCTTGATAACGTCTAATCAGTTGAGTAATCAGTGAGTGACCGGAAGTCCATGTTGGTGTGTTTTAATATAAATGGTAAGTAAATTATTTGACAAAATCAAAATGTTCTAAACAGTTTCCATGATTAATTGTTTTTTTTTGGAATTCGTTCCTTTTGAAAGTGGGTTAAGATTAACATTGATATTTATTTGTTACAGCTAAGACTCAAGGCTTCAAAATTTCGAAGCAGAGGCGAGTAGTTCGCTGTCTGCTGGCAGACAAGATGAACTTATAATAACGGAGTAGAACACCCGCGACCCGATTGATTCTAATCTTCAAACCAAAGCAAAGACTTCGCCTGAAGCAAGCGAGGTGAATAATTCCCTTTTCTACAATCCCAAAGATAAAATCGATAAGTTAGCATAGGATTTTTCCCCTACTTTTAAGTCTGATAACGTAATAAGCTGTAGATAGTAGATTTTAATTTTCGTAAACATGAACTGAGAGCATCCAAGTTCAAAACAAGAGCCTTAATGTTCGGTGTTGTTAACTGTTACAGTTGTTTGTTAAACTGAATTTGTTATATTTGTAGTTAGTTTGTTGGTTCATCGACGCGAAACCAAAGTTTTCTTTCCAATTAATTTGAAAAGTTTCTATTTAGTTTTGTTTAACTTACTTAATTGCAAAATGAGTAAAGTAAATTGTTAGATTATTAGATTTTCATCATCAAAAAATACTAAGAAAAAAAGTTTTCCGCGGACCATTCTGTTGTGTTCATTTATTGTTTTGTTTTCAACCTGACAAATGTTAATTGTTGATCGTTGATTTTTTATTTTATTTTGCTTTAAATCTGCACACAAAATATTTTATCGCGCATATTTCCAACCAAAAGGCCTTTATTAGATTACCGATTCGTTATTCAGTTAGTTTGCGTTTCCATATAACCATTAACAAGGTAACAAATCAATATTCAAAAGTTCAATTTAAACCCAGCATTTGATTGTTATATTTTGTTTAGTTTGTTAAGTTTAACACCGAACTGTTTCTGTTTTTGTTGATTTTTCAAAACATGTTAGTTACCTATCTGTTAATAAGGTTCGTTAATGTTTAAACCATTTTGTTGTTTTTGGGGGAATTCATTAATATAATTACTGAATACTTCATTTTCGTTACGTTATCTGTTGGCAGTTAAAGTTACTTCTGTTGAGTTTTTGTTTTCTTTTTCATTTTCTTAAGTGCTCAATTAGTAGCTGCCCAGGCGGTACCTACACAAAATTTGATGTTAATGTTACGTTGGAATTACTTTTAGGCGTCAAACTTTGAAAAAAGCTTTGTTGTTTTTTGTTTCGTTATTACTTGATTTGTTTTGTTCCGTTTGTGACCCGCAGTTACTAATAATGTTAGCGTTAATTGAGCCTTTTGTTTGTTTATGTTTTTATTTGATTCTGGTTACCATTTGGTTTGTGTTTAGTATAAATCTCTCTGTTAATTGTTGGTAAAACTTATAATTATCTCAACACATCTTGCCTGACTATTACTTTCGATTTCGTTGGTTACCATTTACGTTGAATTATCTTGTAATTTTTAAGTTTTCATGATGTGCCTTAGACCCAAGTGCCTATTGTTTCAGTTGATTTGTACCGCCTTCTGTTTGGGTTCCGTCATTGCAGGAACCTTAACAGAATGCTATTCGTTGTTTTTGGTGTCTCATTCAGTTACACGTTATGTATGAATGATGCCTTGTATTTTTGCCTATTATTTATTTTATCCCTACAACATAGCTACACACAACTCATCCTATTAATGTTAAAATGAATGGCAAAATTGTACCATATAAAACAATTTGCTTGTAAATATATGATCAAAATTACTCCGCACAATATCGGGATAAAATAATTAATACGTCATTACTTCGTGTTCGTTACTTGTTAATTTTCATTTTCGTTTATTTTAATTAATTCGTAAGTGTTGAGTTGACGTTATTTAATATTTAAGTTGTTGATCATTGACCGGCTGTGTTTGTTAATTTTATGTTAAGTTTTCGTTTTAATTTTGCCGTTTTTGTTTCTTTGACGTTGCCGACATTAAGGCTGCATTAATCAGTGAATCTAAAAAATAGTGTAACTCTAGATTTAAGTAGTGTGTGCTATCTTTGTGTAAAATCTCTTTAGTTGAATAAGTTAAAACTAAAGCTTGTGTAAAATTAACAAATAGGTTAAAAATGTATATTTATAAGGATGTCTGAAAGTGTGTGTGTTAGTGTGTGAAAATAAAGGAAATATCCTTTCAGTATGCTGTTTCAGTTCCATTCCAATATTCCTGAGCGAGATAAAATTTAACCCGGGAATTCATTTTAAATAAAAAGTTAATCTGTTCTAGAACAGTTGGAAATGATCCAACGTTTTCACTTTGTAGTGCCTATAAAATGGAGTTACAGTTAACTTGGATAATGAAATGTGGAATTTTCTCCTAATTGTGGTATTTTCAGTACTACTTAAAATTATGCTATACTTAGTTTTAATTGTGCCGTGGCCCCAGCGCAATTAGATGCAATTTTGATGGAGTTGTTGGGTACTAATTATGGTAACTATTTCAGTTAATTAACTTCAGAAATATATAATATTAGGGAACATAATTAATAGCTAGACGACTGTACTTTTGCTTAAAATTCATACTTTCACACTAAAATAGAAGATTTCCTGACTCCAGCAATATCCTTTAATTAGGAATAGCCAGATATGGGTACCTTTGTGTTGTCTGTGCACACTACAACTAATACAGCATGTATGAAAACCACGTAAGCCATTTAGCCTCCAAAATGGTACTTCTACATCCACTTCCGAAACATCTCCTCAGACTACATCTACGCACACATGTATACCGTACACACAGCCCCACAACTCGTGTGGTGTGGCTACAAAACATTGCTCCATTTTGTTCCAAGTACACACAACGCGTAATGAAGAGAGTTTTGGAACGGAAAACAAGAAGTTCTCTAGATGCAATCTAGCCGCTTAGCCCTCTTTTAATTGCCTAACTTTAACCACTGCTTCGGTGTAGCAAAATTCGTTAAACTTCATGCATACTTCAGGCAGAGTAACAAATTCGTTGGTGCATTTGCGTCTTCACCTGCTAAGTTGGAGCGGAAAATTGACTTGAATACCTTAGTTAATGGAACCAAGGCGATTTAATGACTATTTACATTAAACCGTTCAGAAGTTTTATAACTCATTACTAATAGTTTTGATAAGTATCTGCTGTTTAAATTAAACGTGTTAACAAACTTTCTATACGTATAAAAAAATATTTTTAATATGTGCGCGTTGAAGTCTTTTCATGTAGAAATACATTTATTTATCTTGTATTCCATTTGTGTTAAATAATATTACAAAGCTTACCTATGTATTTTCAAAAAGAAAGAATTCATAGTAAATGTTGGTATGACGTTTGACCCACATTCATATATTCAATATTAAAGTTGAAGAATCCCTTGTACTTTCAAGGACATACACATTTTAAATAACACTGATTTAATTGGAATATTAAAAACCATGATCTCCAGTCCCATAGTCTAGATTTTGATATTCTATAGTGCCTTCGCTCCTGTGAACAGTTTCTACTAGGCTGGTGAGTATTTCTAGTCGTCTGGTGTCATTTTCTGCTATGGCATCTCTCAACGCTGCTATTACATTCTTAGCTTCTTTACTGCGCTGCAGTTGCCGTTCAGCTCTAACCTGGGACTGCTGGATCTTCTGTTGGTCTGAGCGTATCTTGCCAAGCTTCGTCTTTACACTCGTAATGCATGTTTGCACTTGACGTTGGAATTTCTCCAGCGACCAAAAGAAATGAAGATCGAAGAATATCATCAGAAGTATTGACAGGTATATGATGAAGAGGCCAATGCCGAAGAAGTGTATGTGGGGATCCCGCGCTGATAGAAATGGGCAATCGTTGCTAAGAGTGAGACAGTTCCAGAAGTAGGAGGGCGACGCCTGAGAACTCATATTGAGCTCTCGATGGCGTCTTTGTTTACTTTGATTAAAAAAAATTAACCACTTGCATAACAGAGGATTTTATTTTGACACGTGGTGAAAATTCAATTCCCAAATGACAACCTATTTTTTTCAGGTAGTCAAAGTATGAAGCCTCGGTGCCTAATTATTAAAAAAATATTAAAAATAATGCTTGGCGGAACACTATTCCTTACACTTGAGCTGATAATTTGACGTTGTAATGATCCTCATTATAAACGCATTTATCACGCACTTCGGTAAATATTTGAAGAACGTGGTCTGATTTACTGTCATATAAATTTGTCAACACCATAATTATAATCCTGACCTTAGTTTACCGCAAAAGATATGTTGTAGCTTATACTTAATGCTTCTATTTTATTAAACTAACAATCGATTAAAAATATTGTGCGTTATAATATAATAAAGCCGGATGTGTATATTTCAATTTTTTATTGTTTTTGACAGACAAGTTAAGGGTTATAAAAATTGAATATGGTTTTGTTATAGTTTTTGGTGTCCAGAGTTTCATTCTTCGTCACATAAAGAGCATACAGATCGAGATTGTTTTCGTTTTGGTCTTATTAATAGCGTAAATGCATCAAATACCTCTTCGCCCCAGCCCCAGAAATAAGCCACGGAGTTTTTGAACACTATCTTCATAATTAGCCAAACAAACCAAAATACATTCCTGGTTATTCTCTCCACTCCCGGTGGAAGACTATCCAGCACCTCGTAGTAGCAATTCACACAGTTCTGAATCAGAACAACAAAAAACACTTTAAAGCATTTCGACTTTCTAACAACCCAAATGTATAGTTGCACTAAACCAACAGTTAATTGTTCAGTTAACCTTGCAGGTAACATTTGGAAACATTGCTGACAGGATAGTAAGGGATGCTTCAATGACGTCATCTCTCCAGTTTATGTAATAGCTAAGTCCTGCGTCCAGTAATACTCTCATCGGCCTGTAGAGGCCCCCAAAAGCCGAGCCAGCGTGTCCGGCCACACAGGACCCCACCGTCACCGCGTGCGCAGGCATCATATCCAATGTCTGATGAAAGTAACGCACACAGATCTCGTATACGTTCCACTGCATTATAACAATAAATACAATTATTATATAAAGACATATGAGATCAATTTTCAAGTATTCCAGAAGAGCGCTTGGCTCACAGTCGTCCTTGAGGGCGACACACTTCCAAAAATTTGTGAGTACCATTTTGTAGGTGTCCTTTTATTTTGTTAATATAACGTTTGCGTCTATATGTACCTTGATATTTATATTTTTTTTATTCATTTTACATTATTTATTTCAACTTCAACTTTTGGGCAATTTATTTCACTTGCCAAACATTTTGACAAAATTGTCATCGATGAAATCTTTATAAAGTGAAAATATCACACGGCCTTAAGGCTGATTGGGTATTATGAAAATGGTTGCATGAATATGGATTATTTTGTATAATGCAAATGAGGAATAATTATTACTTATATTTTACTGCCCTGACTCACTTTAGGTTTTCAAAGCAGAAAAATGTTCTTTTTATGAGTGTGGTGGTGTAGGGCACATTAGGTCCGCAGTTTGACGTGACCCAATCTCCATAATAACACGCTCCTTCTCGCGACCTTTTGATTGTATGCAAATATATCTCAATATATCAAATATATATGTTCTGTCTTATAATTATATCACTTCATGGAGAAAATGCAACATAGTTATAAAGTGAGCCAGTGCTCTGATTCCATCGCCGCAACACTATACGCGGCTAAAGGTTTCAGTAAGTGATACCGCGTGACATCACGGCTGCGCGGGAGTGGCCGGCCGCCGACAATGGCGAATAAAAGTGCACAATGCCGGTGGAATGGTTCACTTCAACCAATATCAAATTCCTTTTGAAAGACCTCAGGAATAAAAGGTGGCCGTACTTAATAGTAATGGATTCAATATGAAAAAATACGAAAAAAAAAAATTTTTGATACGATTTTTTCGCAAATCTGGACTATTCTCTGTTAAATTATTTTCTCCAAGTCTTACTGATATGGCCTCTTGTTTTACCTTTTATTTCGAAGTTTTTCTTTTTAAGGTGCCAAATCTTGATGGTGCATTTACATGTTTCAAAATGATCTTGATAAAATCACAATAAATAACCTGAGACAAAGTACAGTTGGATCTGAAAAGCTTTTCTGTACGTTCGCCTTCGCTCCACAGAATCAACACGGATACCGGGACGGACGAAAGCGTGAGGCACACACACACACCAAATATTCCGCCTTTAAATTCTCGAAAGCCTTCGAAGAAGGAGACTATCCATTTTACCGTTAAAAGGCGATATATTACACACTTTTCTGACATGTTTAAAAAATCTATTCTTCTGTATACTTTCTTAGTTACCTAAACTGGTTACAGATTACATAAAGTAGGTACGTATTGTAGATATAAACTGTATTTCAAAGCAATTTAATCAAACGAAAATCTGTGATATTATTTATTGTCACATTTTACTCATATTATAAACTAGTGGCCGCCCGCAACTTAGTCCGCGTGGAAGTCGTTTTCCGTGGGAATGAGAAGTTTACCCTATATAACTTTGGTGTTACCTACTATACCGATTTCTATGATTCTTTTTTTGTGGAATAAATAATAATGTTAACTTTTTTAATTAGGGATGTCAGAAAGCTTCGAACTGCTAAGCTATAGGGAGTTATAATGTGTTATTGTGAGTCAACCATAAAAGATAGACATAAAGACACACAATATGTAATGTGCATAAGCACTTTGTAGGAAACTTATGTAGGCTGGAATACTGGCAGCTATTGTTTTATATTATTTAAATAGATTCTAAAGAAGAAACAATGAGATATTGACAGCATCCTTCCAGACTCAGTCTTATTTTCGTGCTCGGACTGTGGGCACATAACATTAAAATCACTTTTATGCTTTGAATATAAAGCTTTAAAAAAAGATTAAAATCTTTGATTTCTCTCTTGCACGTTTCCCCCAAACGTTAGTTGGTGGAGGCGCCGTATCGAGTACCGCGGGTACTGTCGCGAGTAAAATCAGTGCTTTTCAGGGATAGACACATGGTAGCGTGTTCAGTCAAGTGCAGCTGCAACTACTAATACAAGAATATTACTATACGCTGATATACGCTACGAAAAATTGGAATAATATTGGATATTGACTGGAACTCAAGAAGCATAGTATACAGATAAGTACCTACAAATACACTATAGGTACACATTCCAACATGGAAACGTTTGACGGCGTTTCTTCTCATATTGATGTTTTTATTAAGCAGTACAATGCATTAGCAGCTTTAAATTCCTGGAATGACAATACCAAGGCCATTTTAATTTCAAATTATTTATCGGGGCCTGCCCTCAATTATTTTCACACCATCAGTGATGATACTTCAACTTTTGAAGATATAGTAGAAGCTTTGAAACAAGAATTCACCTCAGATCCGGATTACGCCGCTCAATTTTATTCAAATCGGCAAGATCACGATGAAAAGACAGTAGACTTCATCTACCGAATGTCATTGTTGGCTAAAAAAGCTGGAATTACATCAGATGAGAAGATAATAAAACAAATTTTGAAATCTTTAACTTTTAATAATAGAACACGATATGCAACACATGTATTTAGTGACTTGACTGCATTTAAAAAAGCAGCATTGCAAGAGGACGAGATTTTGAATTTACAACCAAAACAATTGGCGTTGCCGGTCAAGATACAAACATTAGGGAACTCTGGTTCCTTCAATCATACTTACTCGCGGGGTGACGGTGCCCAGAATGTGCGGTTAACACATCCACCCCGTCAAATCAGTGATAATTTTTCTACACCATTGTCGTCAAGAACTCCACATGTTACGGTGCCCCATGTACGACCCACGGCTTCGTACTCCGCCAGAAGAAGCGCTGGTGATGAAGCAGGAACGAGCAGGCCGCCATTTTCGCAACCACAACAGCATCAGTATAATTTAAGGAATAGACAGCCACCTTCTCAAGACGTGCGAAATGAGCACCCAAATGCTCGGCGGCGCTAGGACAGGGAACCACACTAGCGACCGACGACAGAGAAGGTTCCACTACAACGCCCTATATAGAAATGAAGATGTGCGGTATCACCACGTCCGCGCTATTGGATAGCGGTGCCAGTCTTTCGGTCATGTCGGAAGATTTTTACTATAAAAATATAGATAAGTTTGTACATAATAATATTGTAAATAGTAGCGTAGATAATAAAAAGCCTCTGTTGCGTGTCGCGAATGGCAAATTACTTGACATTATTCTTTCACTCAAAATAAAGTTTTATTTGTCAAATTATTTATTCGAACATACGTTTGCTGTTGTAAAAAGTATTACAACCGATATAATTCTAGGTTGCGATTTTCTTAGTTTTCATAGGTGTTCTTTAGATTTTGGGCAAAATCTATTAATTTTTCCAGATAAATTAGGTATACCATTTTTGCGTTCAGATGAGAATGACCATTTGCCATACTTGTCAAAACAATGCCATTTGCCGTACTTGTCAAAACAAGACAAATTGTTTTTTTTAAATAATGAGACGGCATTGGGCGAGAATGTAGGAGAAATATTTTCAGAAAATAGGGGTTTGAATACACTAGACATTTCTGATAAAATATCCAGAAATGATAAAGGAAAATTAGTTAAAATCTTATCAGAATATGAAGAGCAGTTTGCGTTTGATAAGACGCAAATAGGATCGTGTTCGATTTCGGAGGTTGAAATCAACACTGTTGATGATACACCCGTCCATAAGTCTCCGTATCGTGCTTCGCATGAGCAACATCGGATAATTCGCGAACAGGTAGACGAGATGATGCAGAATGGCATCATTCGCGAATCGCGTTCTCCTTATGCGTCTCCTGTCGTGTTAGTTAAAAAGCCTGACAGTTCGTGGCGTTTTTGTATTGATTATAGATCGTTAAATAAAAAGGTTATAACTGATTCTTATCCGCTACCGCGCATAGATGATTTATTGTCATATCTGTCAGAAGCTAAATACTTTGCAGACTTGGACTTAAATTCAGGTTATTGGCAAATTCCTATTAAGGAAGCTGATAAGCATAAAACTGCCTTTGTGACGCCGTCGGGTCTTTTTGAATTTAATGTTCTTCCTTTTGGTCTTAAAACTAGTGGGGCTGTTTTTCAACGCACCATGGACAAGGTTCTGGGTGGTTTAAAGTATAGAAACGCTATAGTGTATGTTGATAATATATTAGTGTATGGTAGGGACTATGATGAGTTTTGCACCGCTTTGAAGAAGGTTCTTCAAAGACTAAAAGAGGCCAATATGACCCTGAAACCCAGCAAATGTCATTTTGCGTACGATCAAGTGTCGGTATTAGGTCATAAAATATCGGGTGAAGGTATTCGTCCGGATGACGCTAATATAGAAAAGATAAAGTCATTAAAGGTACCATCCTGCACCAAAAATGTCAAATCTGTGTTAGGGTTATTTTCGTATTATAGGAAATTTATTGGTAATTTTGCGGCAATCGCGATGCCCTTAACTCGTTTGTTAAAGAAAGGCGTAAAATTTGAGTGGCTTAAAGAGCAACAGGAATCTTATGATACTCTATTTAAATTAATCAGTAACCCTCCATTATTACGACATTTTTCAAATGATTCTAATATCACCACCAGATTGCATGTGGATGCGAGTGGTGATGCTTTGGGCGCGTGTTTATTACAGGGAACTGATAGGTTATTCCCAGTAGCTTTCGCTTCCCGAAAGTTATCTGACTGCGAAACGCGATATACGATCACCGAGAGAGAATGTCTCGCTCTTGTTTGGTCATTGAAGTATTTTGAGCATCTATTATGGGGTTTAAAATTTGATGTGGTAACAGACCACAGGGCTTTAGTTTGGTTGCGAGATAGAAGAGATATGAATGGTAGATTGGCTAGGTGGGCCCTCGCTATTCAGTCGTATGATTTTAATATTGTATATTGTAAGGGAAAGGAAAATGTGTTGGCAGATTTTATGAGTAGGAATCCGTTAATAGATGACAATTCCTCAGACAAAACTCAACCACAAATGTCTGATGGTTTAGAGTTGTATAAAATCGATATTGTCGATATCGATACTTAACAGTCTCGCGATAATTTTTGTGTAAATATGGTCAGTAAAATCAATGCTTGTCGTAGTAGGAATTATAAGGGTTTTCATTTATTAAATGGTCGGTTATACCATAAAATTAAAATAGGTGGTCAGTTCATCGATAGGATTGTACTACCAGAATGTTTATTTTTAGAGGTCATGTCCGAGATTCATGATGATCCCTGGTGTGGAGCTCACTTTGGTCTTACGAAGACGTTAGGTAAATTTCGTGAGCGATATTTTATCGAAAACGTCGATAAAAAAATTTATGATTACATAGCTAGTTGTAAAAATTGTCAAGAAAGAAAGAAAGTTAATTTCCTTGCGCCGTTACAGCCAATAACTGTAAATCGTATTTTTGACAAAGTTGCGATCGATGTGTTAGGTCCATTCACCAGATCATCACTAGGGAAAAAATATGTTTTGGTTTGTATAGATTATTTGACTAAGTTCGCCATCTGCAAAGCGATACCTAGGGCGACAGCCGAATCTATCTGTGATTTTCTTGTAAATGATGTTTTTTGTAAGTTTGGTTCGGTTAATCAGGTTTTGACGGACCGTGGTTCGATTTTCACTTCAAATATGGTCAAGGAAACGCTCGATTTCTTTGATACGACATTGTGTGTAGCCGCTACACGGCATCCACAAACCATAGGTCTTGTAGAACGCTATAACAGAACTTTAATTCAAGGTTTATCTATGTATGCGAATTCGCAACAATCTCATTGGTGTATGTATGTACCGCTCATAAATCATGCATACAACGTATCTAAACAGTCTTCTACTCAGTTGTCTCCATTTTCAGTTATGTTCGCGCGCGATCCTCTTATAAGGTCCGATGCCAATGTAAATATAAATTTGTTAACGGATGATCTCGATATTACGTCACGTTCTGCTGCGAATAATGTGCGTATCACGAAAGCGTTAGAAAATATACGTAAGGTTCAAACACGTCAGAAGAGACTGTTTGACAAGAAGGTCAAGTTTGTGCGTTATGAACCTGGAGATTTAGTTCTTGTATATAACCCTAGGAAAACGACTAGGATTGGTTCTAAGCTGTCACGCTTATATTTTGGCCCATATAGAGTTGTGCGTTGTTTAAGTAATAATAATTACTTAATTACAAAAGTCAATGGTTCTTCTGCTCGTAATTTAATATATCATCATAATTCTATGAAACCGTTCAAATTACGATTGTAATATATTTTGCCCAACTTCTAGAATATTATTCATGTGTATTATAGGTAGGTAGGTACACTATTCTCTTTCATGATGTATTTGTGTTATATTTTTGTGTAATAGTTTCAGCTTTTATTTATAGATGAAATAAGATATCTCGTTTATCTTTATAGTATAAGGTATGTGTTATGTATAAGAAATGGTAACGCATGGAATAACATTCCATATGGTATCATCTTAGGTCTTTTATTAAGTTGATGAATAGAATTAAGAAACGAATACTTGCTCGATTGCCATAAAAAAAAAAATACTTATTATAGGTTTTAGATTTTTGCTTTGTCTATGGATGTTGACATTGGTAAAAAAAGAACAACTGTCAGTACTGTCATGTAATTTTTTATGTCAAGTCAGTCAGTATTGTTTGTTTATGTTTATAAATGGTGACGGATATGAAATAATTTAAATAATTATTATGTTTCGAAATGTATGATGTTACCGAGAAGAAGATTATGATACAACAAAAAGAATGTGGGAAGTTAGTTTTTGTCGTGTGGAATCGCTGTCGTTCTCTATCTAAAACTTCCTAATAAGAATATCTTAGGGAAGGGAATCTTTGATTTTATTTAGAGATGATTTGCACATATTCCAGGGGGAGCGTGAAGAGATTATTTATTGGATTGTTGTATCATTGTTGATTCTTATTAAGCGTTATCACAAGTATGGAATATTTGAATGTTTTCACTATTTGCCCCAAAGATTTAATAATCAAATACGTATTTAATTTATGAAACTTCATATTGAGTAAAGATAGGGTTTTCTTAGACTGTTAAAATCTTGATGAAGTAGGTAAATTTGATTAAATGAATTTTGTGTAGGTATGTGGATGATGGAGTAGTTGTTCGATAATAATATTTCTCATTTGTTATGTCGAGTCATTATGTGGTGTTTTGTATTGTTATTTTTGTCTTTTGTCGAGCGAGATGTAACATTGATAATTTTCAGATGATGACTTTGGACAATGATGTATCTATAGAGATAATTTGATAATGCAGCTAAGCAGCCATGATTACTGGATGCTGCCTAGATGCATGATGATTAAACTACTACGATTGTGATTGAAATATTTAAGTTTTTTTTGCGTCTATTTTCAAAATTCCTATTTTTAAGTTCTTGTGAAGTTTTTGGACTAGCATACTGTGATTCACCCATACATCATGTATTTTTGTTAGGTTTTTACATGATGGGGTCAGTTTAACTTGTTTAATTATTTATCTTCTCATTTCATTTGTTTACTCCACATTTTAACCTGACTGGTTGTTAGCTACAACTATTGGGTCGAATCACTTTTACTTCGGAGCTTCCTAACTTAGGTAGGCTAGGAAGACATGTGCCTGGAAGTGATGCCGATTTTGATTAGTATCAAAATCTTTTTCGTAGGCGGTGGGATGTAATGTGCATAAGCACTTTGTAGGAAACTTATGTAGGCTGGAATACTGGCAGCTATTGTTTTATATTATTTAAATAGATTCTAAAGAAGAAACAATGAGATATTGACAGCATCCTTCCAGACTCAGTCTTATTTTCGTGCTCGGACTGTGGGCACATAACATTAAAATCACTTTTATGCTTTGAGTGCATAAGCACTTTGTAGGAAACTTATGTAGGCTGGAATACTGGCAGCTATTGTTTTATATTATTTAAATAGATTCTAAAGAAGAAACAATGAGATATTGACAGCATCCTTCCAGACTCAGTCTTATTTTCGTGCTCGGACTGTGGGCACATAACATTAAAATCACTTTTATGCTTTGAATATAAAGCTTTAAAAAAAATTAAAATCTTTGATTTCTCTCTCACGTTTCCCCCAAACGTTAGTCAATATTAATGAAATTAGAAATAATTATAGTTCAACAGCCTAGGATATGCTATATTTTACCGCGGGAATAACTCTTATTTGTTGTTGCCGGCTAGTTTATACTTCTATACTAATATTATAAAGAGGAAAACTTTGTTTGTTTGTGTCGAATAGGCTCAAAAACTACTGGACCGATTTTAAAAAATCGATCACTATCCGAAAGTTACATTATCAACGAGTAACATAGGCTATATTTTATTTTGGAAAAAATAGGGTTCCGTAAGATATTTGGGTTTTTCGGACACAAGGTGTAAAAAATCAACCAGAAAAGTTACTCATTTTACTTACGCTGCCTTAACTATAAAAGATAGAACCATAAAATGTTCTAATTAATTTTACATCTTATAAATATCTACAAAAAAGTCCGCGACACAATATACTTATCTATGTCGAGTGAGGCACAACAAAAAAATATTTCGTCACTAAGTACAGTTTATGTAGATAATATTTGGTCTTTGAATGATTAAAATTGGACGTTTAGTTTTGAAGTTATGGTGAAACTGGAGGCCGTCCGCGACTTCGTCCGCGTGGAAACCCTTTATAACAACGTAATAATATTGTAAAGCACTGCAGCTCCCTTGTCACAGGCATATAGGTAGCTACTGCAGTATAGGCTAACATGGCTTTCACTTAAGATATATATAGGTACTGCGAAGGGCTTTTTTTTGTAGGTCTATCCTTACTATAATATAAATGGGAAAATGTGTATGTCTGTCTGTCCGTCTGTCTGTATGTTCGCTTCACGTAAAAACGGCTGATCCGATTGTCTTGATTTTGGGATAGAGATAGATCGATACCCATACCATAATTTTACTGCGGGAAAAAGCCTCATTCCCACGGAAAAAGTCATTTAGTCGCGGGTGAAACCGCAGGGCGGAAAGCTAGTATTTCATAAATTACTAGATTACTTACAAGTTGTCTTTTTGTTTTTAAAGCTTTAAATATCCCAAAGAATTCAAAAAGTCCTAAATTGCTGAACTGCTAAGTCCTAAAGTTGAAACTTCAAAACTTCGGTATGTAGTAAAGTTCGATGTCAGCGAGACGCGCTGTCGCATATTTTTCGATACAAACGTCTTTGGGTCCTATTTGTGTAACTTTACCCGACGTTTCATAGTTGCCAAACTTTTGAATACAAAAGATAAGACTTCTAAGCCATCGTCGAAGTGATTTATGGGATGAGATTATTTTGAAATATTTTATACTGGCCGTTTTATGTTGAAGTAGCTCGGATTTATATTTAGGGAGCGTTTTGCGCGCGAAGCAAATATGTTGAGACTAAAATTTGCTCTTGTTTTTAATAAGGCATTTTTATGTGGCATTTTTATGATATGTAGAATTTAAATTAATGTCCGTATACACAAAGCGGTTGTTTTAATATATTTGTGCGTTCCGGCATAAAGTATACTTAATCTAACTAAACTATCATTTTACAATTTATATATGGACACATAAACATTAAAACTGTGACAATATCTAGAACCTACTAGGTGGTAAGTACACCTACATAATATTTTGTTATGAGTAGGTACCTACCTACTTAAATCTAGTAGTTGTTCATGCTAGATGACTTTTTGTTTTCGAAATGAGGCTAATTTTAAAAATATTATCTGTTTGACATGTCATTAAAAAATACACGAACAAACGACCATAACCTGGAAATAAAATAACATTACGAATTAGGTAATATTTTAGTAAAAATTTCGCTTTACAAGTACTAGCTACTAGTTAATAACCTTTGCATAATAAAATGTTTTTAATGTGACGTGCCGCGGTAATAATAATTATTAATTATAATACATATTTAGGTATGGGTTTGTATTTCTTTCTTTAGTTTTTCAAAAGTAACAATGAGAGAACTGCTGTGGTGAAGATCGGAAATATAAAACTAGTCTAAACAACGAGTATCAATTTTTGTGAATTGTGCGACTTTATTTTAATTAGGTAGGTAGGTACTAGTCATGGGTACTAGCGACCCGCCCACGCTTCGCGATGGTGTAATTTTGGCAGACTTGTTTACGGAACATTGATTTTTGGCTAACTTAAAAGAAACTTTTTCTGAATGTTCTTTATTTTAACCGCATTAAAATCCGTTAACTGGTTTCAGAGGCGTTATTGGACAAACCACGGACAAACAGACATAATTAGCGACTTGGATTTAAACTATGTATTTTTGATGATAATAATGATGATTACAAATAATGATATAAGGGTATTTGCGACGTAGGTCGCATATTGGTTGAAGGTAGGTATGTAAATATGTAAATATGTATCTACTAGAATAAAATAACATTATTTCTTATCGATAGTTGAAAAACCTTTATTGAAATTAAATTTCCTACGCGTTGTGTTAAACGTGTAGGTATGTTGAACTAACCTACGAGATATGAATTTATTTAATACGTTTGCATATTAATTTACTACCAAGTTAACCAACCAACTTAGAGAAAGTTTTGAACTTGTATTCACTTGTATAAAAATATATGTAAGCTTACAGTTATCTTAGTTTAGACGAATTAATTATTATAGAGGTAATTGCACTGAAGCGAGGGCCACATACTACTACATACCAAAATTGTTTCATCTTAATATATTACCTAACTATCGTTTACGTAACTTTCACAAGCAACAATAAGGTGAAATCTTTTACCAACTTTGCTCAATTAATTCTGATCAACTACTTGTAATATAAGCATTTCCGTGTATAAAAAACGGTGTTCAATGTCGTGTGACGTAACACGACTCCTACTAGTATCTACGTAGGTACTTCTCTCGTCAAAGATTGTAAAGTGTGCGTCGACTCGTCGTCTGCGGCCGGTCGGTCGGTGATTAGAGCGAACACGACGCACGCGCATACTAGCCGCTTTAGTATTACAAATAACTGTACACACGACGGTACAATATCGCGCAGCAACATTCACTTATCTTCACTTAAATAACGATAGTGTTATCATGCTTTCGAAATCGATTTAGAATGTTTCACTAATTTATCAAATAGACCTAAAAGTTCAGTGAAAATGTGGCTGTTGTGGATTTCGGCTATTGTGGTGGCAATTTGCTGTATAATTAAGTTGTATATGAAATTCACGACGGGGATATGCAAGTCCAGTGCTCATATGGTCGGAAAGGTGGTGATTATCACCGGCGGAAACTGCGGCATTGGACTAGAGACAGCTAAGGACCTTGCGTCGAGGGGGGCAAAGGTTATTATCGCTTGTCGCAGCGTGAGACGAGCCGAGGCCGCGCGAGACGAAATAATCAAAGCTACGGGTAATCCTGATGTTTACCATAAACAACTCGACCTTGCGTCGTTCCGATCAATCAAGAGTTTCTGCGACGATATCATCAAGAGTGAGAAACGGCTCGACGTCCTTGTCAATAATGCCGGTGCAGGGGGCCTCGGCAACTATAAGACTGCCGATGACCTTCATGTAGGAATGCAAGTTAATTTTTATGGACACTTCCTACTCATCAAATTACTGTTACCATTGCTCAAAGAATCCAGTCCTAGTAGAATAGTGAATGTGTCTTCAGGAGTCCATATATTTGGAGAGCTTGATTTTGAGAACCTCAACATGGAAAAGTACTGGAGTGATTATTTAGTGTACGCCAACAGCAAGTTGTTCATGAACTTGATGACTTTAGAGATGGGAGAGAGACTAAAGGATACAAACGTGACTATAAATGCTCTTCATCCAGGCATTGCTGCCACCAATTTGATTAGAAATATTCCAAGTGCAATTCTTCGAAGTATCATAGCAATTACTATAGGAAACCTTTACAATACTGTTTGGGAAGCTGCTCAGACATCCATATATCTCTCAGTATCTCCAGATGTCGCGAACGTCTCTGGTAAATACTTTAGCAATTGCAAAGAATGTAGGCCATCAGCGGTGTCCAGAAACCCTGAGGCAGCCAAACGACTTTATGAAGAAACGGAGAAGCTAGTGAATGCGTCCTATTCTAAACTTTGTACTTAATATATCTATAGTTTAATGTAAAGAACAGATTTTAATTATAATTGAAAGTAATGGTTAAGGTAAATTACATTTTTATTATATCTCGAGTTTTGTATTTTATTCATTAATACAACTTAATTTATAGTTTCCTTTATTTGACTGCCTCAGGCCGTTTGAAGTTAAATTGGTGTGGAAAGAACAGTTTAAATAAAATGTAAAACAAAATCATTACCTTCCCAAAGATTTCATTTCAAAACTCATCCTAGATTAGCTTAAGTCCCTAAAACATCCCGCTCATAATGTACACAGGATGAACCTTACCCGCTCCAGGACTCTGGACATATTCCTGGTGCTCTTGAACCGCTCTAAAGCTGGAAAGGTCATTTTCAAATATGCTTAGTTTTGCTGCCTCTCTGGCTTATCCTTCCTTGCAAGAAGAGTATGCCAAACCTCGCTGTGTCAATTTCCTGAGAAACCATGGCACATCGGGCTGCCCACTTGGCTATTCTTTCCCTGCCGCGCGCTGCCCCCAGTTGCAAGCACTGCTGTGAGACCGGTCATCTGGCCAGCCATCGGGGCTGTCTTAAAGCGCCGAAACGCAACCACAGGGTTCCGCTGCCTGACCCGACGCAGCGGGTTTACTGGTTTGTGTTTTTAACAAAAATATTATAGTACCTAATGTTTTTTTAAAAATGGTACGTATATTTAAAAAATATCAAAACTGTATGTAAGTTAGGTAAACAAACCAAGCCTAAATAGTAACAGTACTTTTGTAGGAATTTTACATATAGGTTATTATTATTACCTACTTCTAGGAATTTAGGCTTAGTCTTTGTCGGGAAATATTATTTTTTAAACTAATAAATTAATACCTTTTTAAAATATTGCTAGAAGAAGACTATTAAGTTGGCCTTAGTACCTACATAAAGCCCTTAATAGACATCTGTTAATAACGGTAAGCGTAGTAGGTATGTGTAAGGGTTATTCGGTTTCACTATTAACTATTGATCTAAGTATTATAAAATGGTAACTAATATCATTCTTGGGTATGTCATGTAACCGCAACCCACTTATTTGTTTTCCAAACACAAATACCTATGAGAAATGGCTCAGTGCCAGTTAAGAAAATCATTAAAATAACCATGAAAAGATGGAAGAATTCGATATATTGCAATTTGTGGTAATAAAATTTTGGATTGGTGCTGCTAAAAATCTACTTACACAGGTATAAACATGATCTAATTAAACTTCAAAGTTTATGTTTTTCTACACATTCGTTATTAAACCACAACAGGCGCTCATCAATAAACTTAAAATATTAAATTCCCTATAAATCACGGAATCAAACTGCCTATAATTTTCGATTACGAGCTGTTAATTAGTGGACACTAACGAGAAATTCGTTCATATGCACAGTTTACATAATTTATTGTCGTGTGTAGCTGGCGTTAAATTGAAATAATCCGGTGGTAGCGATGTGGTTATTTTATTTGGGCATAAATCTAGTATGTGGGGTTTCTGATTTACAGAATTGCTCTTTACGCTCGCCTCACAGTTTGGGATATAGTCGTAAAGGACTGTTACGCTCCGAGACCCAGTCCGAAGTAATTTAGTGGCTGCTACTTGCAGTGTAGTTACAAGACGGTAAATATTTCCTTAGTCAGCTTCTAGAATGTGGTAAAGTTACGTTTAAACAAGCGAGCACTGAGAATGCGAGCTTGTTAATACGACGTAAAAAATATTGGTTCACACAGTTCTAAGATACAAGAACAAATGTAGTAACTATTTTACTCTTACTTCGTTCTTGTATCTGGGAGAATTACAATTAGTCTAAAATACCTATAGCCCTATCCTTTTTTTATTACAGTCCGTTTGGTATTATTTTTAAGTTAGGCCTCTATTTCATTAGAAGTCTACGAGTGACTTAAAAGTTCAATTTTATTGTTACAATACAGTGGCAGTGAAGGTATAATACAGTGATATTTTTACCAATTGCGAAAAGTCTTAACTTAACTCAAAAACCAATCTTTTAATTATTTATGCCTTTGTGTCATGCTTTAGGATCGCCAACCTTAAAATACTTTTTGTCTTTGTCTTATACTTTTAATTTTATTATTAGATAATCAATACCGATATTTACCTTGTATATTTGTAGTAGTATTTATTAACATTGTTTGAATGTCTGCCCGAAGCCATCAAAAGAACAAAAGCAGATAGATATCTTAACTGAGTTCGTAACTGTGCTCCTATCTTGTTTCATGAGCAAAGACTGATGACAGTTAGATCGTGGTTCGTTAACGCGCCTATAGTCTTTGGCTTTCTACCTTTGTATGTGTGAGTGGTCATAGAAATCGACAACCTAATAACAGACTGAAAACTTTCTTTTTCATAGTAGAAATCACTGGCGACATTTAAAAAAAGTAAGAATTAAGTAAGTAATGAAAGTATTAAAATTGACGACCGTTGCGATATATAATACAAGATTGTTAATGTCCGGGTTCGATCCCAAGGTCGGGCTAATTTCGTAAAATGTTTTTTTCGATATTGGCTCGTGTCTGGGTGTAACTAGGTTCTCCCCTAGTCTATTATGTGGTACCTATACCACAAGTGCTTACTGCAACTTACTTAAGGGCCATATAATTGGTGGTAAATCTGGAGATTAATTATTAATTTTATTACTCTGTTTGATTAATGTCGTTTATAAAAATATTAATCTCAAAATTGAAATATAAAATATACATTTATTGTTTATTATTGTATAAAGTACTTACTTATTATTTTTCTCGTAAAAGTGTAGATAGGTTTACTCTTTTTTTGCATTCATTAAAGTAACAATAAAATAAAATATTTGCATACTTATTAATATTATTTGATTTAAACTTTTAAGTGTTCGGTCAATGTTTGCGAATAAGCCAACCCTCGTTTTAGGAATAAATCTAACTATGTATATGATTTCGCATTGGCATGCAACGAACCAAAACATGGAAATGAAGCGGTCGGGCAGTCGGATTAAAGTTTTCCGATCCACGATAATATTCAGGCTTTCATATACCTACGTTGTACCCAACGGGTGTGGTGACGTCATCGGACGCTACCAAATAATAAATCAGCGAAACCCAGTCGGAAAATAGAGGCATTTTCCCGCGGAAACCCGCACATTTCAATCGGGAATTGGACCCGACAAACTTTTTGCTGTGGTTGGCCGTGTATACTAAATTGGGTGTGTACCAAATTCACAGTTTTATAGAATTTCCGGTTTCTATAGTAGCGCGGTTGTCAGTTGGGAATATTTTAAAGAAAAAATGGACAAACATTTTATAGCAATTTCCATTTTTCATTTTTCTTTTGAAAGCGAAGACAATCTTCTGAAGCAGACTTGTATCTATTGTTATCATATAACTATGAAAATGTAAATAAGTAAGTCTTATACTTTATTTGTTTACTAATGTACCTATGTGTTTCACATTCACATGTGTATTTTTTCCCGAAAATTTAATTATAGCAAAACGAAGTTATATTTTTATTCTTTGAAATCCCGTCTTGCGAAACGTATAAATATGTGGTGTTGAAAGGAGACTTACCGCCTACAGGGCTTCTTAACCGGAGTGAATCCAAATAAAAACCAATTTAAGTGAAATGTGTTCTAAGGAGGTACCTCCATTTATTGATGGTAGCGGGAAACCTTTTAACTTCTTTTCGAGAAAATGTTTTCTACGCAGACTTTTAGTAGGTTCTTATTTATACACAATTATTTATTAAGTGCTGAGTCTATATAAATATAGAAAAATATCAAAAAAACTTTCACTTCAATTTAAAATGCGAAGAAAACTTATTTTTATAACTGAAAACATCCGTCCGTAATTAATATTTTATTTATCAAAAAAATTATGACACCTATCATCATCATCATCATCATTACATCCAAGTCGCTTATTCTGTCTGTTTGTATGTTTGTCCGCTAACTCCTCCTAAACCACTAGACGGATTTTAATGCGGGCTTCACCATCTTTTAGGTAATTTTTCCATTTAAATTTGTAAATAAAGAACTTTTGGAAAATGTGGTTTCGGGAACAAATTGGCAAATTACTCCATTGCGAAGCGTGGGCGGGTCGCTGGTGAACTTATAAAAACGATTATCTTGTTAAGTTCTAGTTACCAATTGAAATGAAAAGGAGGTATTAGCTAATCAAATTGAAATCGAAAACCCTTATCGCGATAGTTGCCCTGGCAACTAAAATGGCCCGAGGAGAAATAAGTTTTAAAATTTTTAAAAGACCTGTTACCGAGAACTTTTCTAAGCAGACTTAACATTTGGCTTATTCAATTCAAGTTGTTGATATACTATTTATAATAATGTGCCTTAATATCTTGTTAAGGAAGGACAGACGAAGAATGAACTGAAGGGTTTCTACATAGATTTATTATTGGTCTATGGGTCTAATAATATAAAATCTGTGGGTTTCTATTAGTATGTTATTTGATGTGCAAGATAAAACCAACATAAAAATAAAGCAAGTAGTTACTGTTCATTAATAAAACCTTTATATACTTAATTAAAATTAATAAAATATCACCGTCCAGCAACTTTATGAATTTAATCCTATTATTTAAATAACCCTTTAATTAACCTAAATCCATTAACTAACTTTTTTATTGCTTCCCAATTTTGATCCGACGATTAAGATTCTGTTAAGTTAAGAGTAACAATAGATGTCTATAGATTTGATCAGATTGTTTGATTAAACATTTTCATGACATATAAATTAAACACCTACTATTTTGTTAAATAATTATGTTTTGCATAATAAGCCGAGATGTTTGTCGAACAAGAAGTTACTTACCTATCTAAAAGATTTACCTAAGCGTTTTTAAAACGCAAATAGTACATTATAGGTGACTTAATTAAACAAAAAGATACTTCTCTTCTCTTTGATATAGATCGCTAACAGTAACTAGGTATCCACCCAAAGAGTAAATAGTGGCAAGTGAAAAAAGTAGCGGCGACGACGACAGCACGCCACAACAAAATGCAATTGCTCGCCGTTCCGTTCTTTCATTCATTCTTGTTTGCGTTCACTAGTTCATTCGTTCTGTTCTGTTTTACGTTAACATTTAAATTTTAAATAGTTTTATTCGCAGTTGCAATTCCATTATTGAGAACTGAATGGGATGCAACACGTTTTATAAAGTTTCGAATAATTTAGATCGAACTCTAGCTTAAAAAAACGATGAGTATGTTAAGTTTGACGATCTCTGTGGCGCAGCGGTAACTATTGGACTGTTAAGCGGATGGTTCCGAATTCGTTCCCCGGGTCGGGCCAATATCGTAAAAATTGTTTTTCGACATTGGCTCTTGTCTGGGTGTAACTAGAGTCTTCTCTAGTCCATTGTGTGGTACCTTTAACACTAGAGCTTACTGCACTTACTTAAGGGCCACATAATTGGTGTGTTTAGTCTGGAGGTTTATTAATTATTATGAGTTTTTAGAAATAAAATAACTTTTTTTATTCTTAAATAATAATGCTTGGTACTAAAATCTACTTCAAGACTGATATAACCCTTTTTATGGGACATAAAAAGCAATAGCTATTTTCTTCCGTAAAAGTTTGTTGAAGAGTAAAATAACTTAAAGAAATCAGGGTAGGAGGCAGCATGCCAGGCACGTGACGGGGTCAAGATGAGCAAAACTGTGCCTCTTTATACGTGCTGAATAAAATATTAAATTAAATTATATTGTCTGGAACAAACTGTTTTTTTACAGCTATCAATTAAATGTTATTTACATAGACTTAAAGATACGGAAACGAAGACTACGAAACATGATCCAGTGTTGGCCCGAAAATCCATTTTATAAAATTGGTTTGAAGCGGTTGATACAAGCTGCCCATCATGTTTTATTTAATTGTGGGTATGTTCGTGACAGTATAATAGCTAGCCTAGCCTTTAGTTCCTAGAAACGGGGTGCCAAAGGTTGCAACTTTTTTTACATACCTACCTATAATCGGTATTTTGCAAGATAGTACATACTAGTGGCCGCCCGCGACTCCGTTCGCGTGGAAGTCGATTTCCCGCGGTAAAAAGTGTGTTATTCTGATGTATAAACTATATTACTGCAAAGTTTCATCCAAATCCGTCCTGTAGTTTTAACGTGAAAGAGTAACAATATCCATCCATACATCCATACATACATACTCACAAACTTTCACGTTTAAGTATAATAATAGTAGGATTTCATACGCACAAACAGTGAGGGAAACGTGTGCAAATTCAAATGAGTAGGGGTTAAGACATCGTGTTAATTAACTGGTTGGGTTGGACTTCTCTTCTTCTCTTACCTATTTCTTGGCTGTTTAATAATATTAAACATTTATTAGGCAAGGTATACCTACTGCAACGCATTTTGATCGAATTGCATTATTAACAAGGCAAAATTATTTATTAACATAAAACCTACGTACACTAAAAATACCAAATAATATTTTCTGGGTCGGGATCAAATAACTTAGAATTATGAACCCTAAAAGCAAAACATTTCTCGTTTTCTTACTGTAATAAAGACATACTTCTGCAGGTCGAATGAGGGCAATCGATTCATTTAATTATGAAGGTAGGCGCACTCAATTCTGTTTTCTATGTTTATCGTAGTAAGGCATAATACCACAAGTAGGTCATATTTGCTAAGCTATTGCGTGACAATGACTAAAAGCTAGTGTGTTGGGTTTTTAGAAAGGGGAATTGTATCGGTCACTTTTAATTTCCCTTTGGTTGCTTAACCGACTCCTGTCCCGTGACGCGCCTAGCGCGTCATGAAGAAACCTTCAGGGAGGCCCATGACGCGAGAGATGCGTCATTAGAAAATAGTTACAATTCAAATTTTTATTTGATTTAATCAATAAAATATCTCATTTTATATAAAAATTAACTCATTAGGAACACCAATATAAAGGGCCACTATTTTTCTTTGGAAATTAAATTTGCCAGTGGTTGTCAACCATAGGGTGCCTACCTACAGGTAACTGTTTATCCTACTAATTATTGAAAAGTGTTATCATTAAAGCCAGGATTCGAACTTAGCAAATCTATAAAAATAATCACTATGTTTTGGTCACCAATGAAAAGTTTAGATGTGAAAACGGAAGATTTTTGATTTGCGTTAAAATACTTCCCACAGGTTGACAACCAATGGTGGAAATCTATAACATACCTTCCATCTCGTATAAAACATGTAGATCGACACTTTTAAATACACTAAACTAATAAATGAAACAAAACAAACAATAACAGCTCTCACTTTGTATTATTTTAGTTGAAATTGCCTAAAATAGCGTAATAACATCACCAGTGGCCCACGACGCGTTAGGTGCGTCATCATTTAGGAGGGCCCGTGACGCGACTAGCGCGTCATTGAATTTTGTATGGGGCCACGGAGGAAAGGCTCGAAAAATGATGGTGGCAAGGAGTCGGTTAAAAGTATTATTCTGTACATAATTTACTAAGATACAAAGGTCGAAATGTATAGCTTTTGTTAAGTTTGAAAAAGGCTCGTCATTTGAAATTGATTCCTATTCTTGAGAGGTACCAAGATTATAGCATTTAAAAGACCATCTAATCTTTCTTTACTGATAGAGCCAATGCATAACTTTACAAATTGTACATGTTTACAATGCGTTCATAAGTAATTTTAGAAAAGAGCATTTGTTCGGCCTCTGACGAAACACAAAATAAAACGGTTAAGATGTGAAAACATCAGCGAAAACATAAACCGACATTAATCACTTTTACGAGTGGTAGAGTCTAGCTGTAGGCTCCGTCTGCAGCGATTACTGGGCTGACTCAACCGGTGAAATACCACCGTCGCACAGAAAACCGACGTGAAGTAGAGACGATGTTCTCAAAGGCTCAGCAACACACCCCCAACACCCACAGTGTTGCGCGGGGAGTCATGGGCGGCGGTGATCACTTACCATCAGGTGACCCGCATGCTCATTTGCTCCCTATGTCATAAAAAAAAGCACTGTGACGCAACGATAAATATATTTTAATGATTTTAGTTTCATTTACGAAATTCCAAACGTAAACACGAAGTTATTAACGTCATCGTGGAAATGAGTGGTTTTTCGTGAATCGGTCAATGTTTATCAGTGAACAGCAACCCGTGAACGAACCGTTTTCAATATCCTGCGGTCACCTTCCAATAACTATCGAAGCCAAAAACAGATTCGATCTATATCCATTTTAGTTTATAGGAGTTTTAATTACACGGAACCATTAATTAATTACTTTCAACCACTAGCTCGTGGTATTTTTTTATATTGAATGTATTTTTTGTATTTGCAAGTTAAAATACAAATGTAAAACGTAAAAAGTTATTTTTAGACTCCTTATTTAGGTTTAAAGCTTCTGGAAATCGGAGTTTAATTTCAATGTCTCTTACCTTGGCATAAGTAATTGAACATGCGCATATGGAAATAAACTTAATGTAATAGGTACTGCGCTCGACACAATCCGCTATCTAAAAAAGAAAAAGGCGTAAGTCGGTATGAGTATTCTTAGATAAATCCTTTTCATATCTTGATATTGACTGGTCATATTAATTTTAGAGATAAACAATACAGAACACTTATTCCCAATAAAATTAGGGAAAATTTAAATCTTAAGCAAGAAAATTAAAAAAAGTTTTAATGGTTATTTTTAATTCCCACAGTAAAACAACCTTTCAGGAATATTTTATAACTTGAAAACTTTTGGTTACTTTTTCTTCCGCTCCGCTATTGGTTAAGTTCACCCTGTTGAGCAAAATCTAAAAAGGATTTAATACGGCGTACTGTACTCGTTGTAAATTAAAAAACCCACTTATATGATCCGTCTTTCAAAAGTAGTAACGAATCCGTAGTTGCATACCGTTGCAATGGCTCAAAGGTAAATTGGATAGCGCTGCAGCAGAGCGAGTGTGCCTACACGACAAAGAGTTGCCTATTGTATTTTCATTTTGAAGTGGAGCATTATTAAACCTAAGTTCGCAACATAAAAACCTCATTTAAACAGAAACTTCTTGCAATTCTCTTGCATTTTTTTTCTGTGTGCGTGTGAATGTGCGCCCATTGATATATTACTCCTAGATACCAAGTCCAACATTCAAAAGCGCCCCAAAAAATTTGTACGTATCTACATACTACGTTAGTGTCATTTATTCCGTCAAGCAGAGAGGTTCTCTAGAAAAAAAACAATTATGCCTAAAGCGCGTCAGAAGGGTGCTACAATTGTTTAAGAAAGATTTGCAGTATCCCTGGCCTTTCGTTTTAACATTAATTTTAATCTAAATGATTGTGAATTAGTATAGAAATACGAGAAAACGGTACTTTTGTTTTAGAAAAGAAAAACTGGGTTTGAAATGCTTTGATGTTGCCAATGACTATTGTGGGAAAAAATAATATATACGGGTTTTTCATGCATTCATATTATTATTTTTTATAATTATGATATACTAGCTTTCCACCCTGCGGTTTCACCCGCACCCTAATGGTTTTTCCCGTGGCAATATCTTACGAAACCCTATTTTTTCCAAAATCAAATATAGCCTATGTTACTCGTGGATAATGTAGCGTTCGAATGGTGTAAGATTTTTTTAAATCGGTCTAGTAGTTTCGGAGCCTATTCATTTCAAACAAACAAACAAACAAAAAATCTAATCTTTCCTCTTTAAAATATTACTAGTGGCCGCCCGCGACTCCGTTCGCGTGGAAGTCGGTTTCCCGTGGGAATGAGATGTGTTCCCGCGGTAAAAAGTACCCTATGTGTTATTTTGATGTATAACCTATATTACTGCAAAGTTTCATCCAAATCCATCCAGTAGTTTTTACGTGAAAGAGTAACAAACATCCATCCATCCATACATCCTCACAAACTTTCACATTTATAATATTAGTAGGATTAGTATAGAAGTATAGATAGTATAGATTATATGTACCTTAAACAATTCATGATGTTAATTTTTTAAAGCTTGTTGTAGAAGAATACAATTGTTAAATAGAAAATACAGACCGATACGAACTCTAGAACCATTATTTGTATAAAGAAGATATAAAGAGAAGGCATTTAGTTTTTTTTAAATTATATTTTATTATTTAATAAAATAAATGTTTAAACCTTGTGAACTAAAATGTCCCTTAAACACACACACGCACAATTCCGAACAGTGTTATACTCGTACTCGCGTCACGCACACAACCATATTATTTTGCGACGCTTTTTGAGTGAATTTTTGTATGCAACACTCCATCTAGGAGTAATATTTCAATGTGTGCGCCACAAAATATTTTAAATCTTTGCTAATTTTAATACGATATTTTCGGATAACTACTTAACTTAGTTGCAAATTAATAAACGCGTTTATGTTGAGAGCTGGTAGGTAAACCACGATTGAATTAATTTTCAAATATTTGGCAACTCCAAAGTTAGAAGGCAGGATTTTGCGAAAAAATCTGGAACTTTCTTGAAACTGATTGATTTTACTTGCAAAGTATTTGGCAGCGTTAAATCAATTTATAGAGTATAGAAAATTATTTTGGAAATCGATAAGGTAATGCTGGTGAGTTTAGTAGCCGTTTTAATTTAAGAAGAGGAAATGCAACTTTGATTTTTCCTCCAATTTTTTGAATTAACAGGCTATGTTCGTGCTTTGACTGAATACAGTATTGGAATTTTTTGTCGCTATCCGTTTATTTTGTGTATGCCATTCGATACATGAAAAAGTTTTTAGGTCCGGATATGTTAGAATAAAAAAAGGACCCAGAAAACTTGATGTTTCGGACTTAACGGTTAGTCTTCTCTTTTTATCTTTTATCTGTCTCTCATTGCAGATTTGTTACACATATGCTGGAATAAGAAGTAACAATAATTGTTTCTTTTTTAAGGAATGATAATGTTATTCTGATATTTAGTTACAGACACTGCTGTTGAACTGTAGTAAAGTTTCTTTAATAATAATAATATCAAATACGTCCTCGTGCGGCTGTCCTCTTTCCTGCTCTCTGGAATACTTGTGTTCCACCACAGGGCAGGGAAGGGGTACCCGTCCCGCAATCGTGTTCCGTTTCATTTGTGTTTGAGGTTCATTGTTGCAGGATGGCGAAATCCCATACAGGGGCCTACGAGGTCTCTTATTTATTAATAAGTCGTTTTTGCTGCTATAAATAGAAACACTAACACAAAAAATACGGAAAAGTCCGTATTTATTTTCCAATTACTATAACTCGTCTCACAGTGTTAACCTCACAAAGGGTATTTTGGTGGGTAAATAGAAAATTCAATTTACATAATACAGTGAGTGCCTCTGTTGAGCACATCATTATTACAGGATAACGGTCGCAAGCGCAGCGTGTCATGAGTGTTACGTTAATCTGGTCTGTAATTTTACGGGCAACAATGTTTGGAACACCTGTGACGTCGTGGTCAAACTTTGATTAAAAGATCCCAACATTTAAGTATTATATTTCTTTTCTAGCTTTTCTAAATAACCGTTATTTATAACGTTTACTCTAAAAATAAATAGCCTGTAAAGCTGTAACTTGTAACAGACATTTAGCCTACGAATATCACAATTACAAAGTCAAAACAAACACTTTACTTTCACAAGCAACTAATTACCATAAAGTCTTTGATTCATTCAAAAAAATGCTTTAACGGTGTTTTTTAACGCGCGGCCACATCAACTTTTATAAAGCTCGGCGCAAACTAGGTGAGTCTCATTTAAAAGTCGTATGGGCGCGTATGTTACGCTGCTTATGCCGCTTGTGTGTGCCACTCGCCGCACTTTTCCCGCCTTTAATTGGAGGGGTCGCCATGTTTTCACAATTTTCACATGCAAACGTTTCCACGACCTCGTCTAGAAACGCTTAGTAATACTCACCTACATAAACAGACGTTTTTCTGCCTCGTCACCGCATTGTGCTGGTAACAAAACGCCTTATGATCACAACTATTCAGGTCAATATAATAAGCATTGCAGTAAAATGTTTTGTTAAGCGAACTAGGGCACAAATTTTACATTAGCAATACTTTAGAAAGAGACTTTTGGGCTGGTCGATCTATACATCGCATTCTATTTACTATCATGAAAAGCTTCTGCTTCTTATCCAGATTATGAAGTGATATATGATTCTTGTATCGATAATGTTATTCGTTTGCATACGGAGGCAATTTCAGCCGTGAATAAAATTATTGCCCTGGTTGCGTATGTAAAATAATAAAAAGAAATGTTCTGCCTTATTGAATTTCTCAATATGTAATTCAAGTACACCGTATAGATTTTTACTTACATAAATTGCGGTTTTCGGCTTACGATTCAAGTTCAACATAAAACAATTGTGAGAAGATGTTCAATTCGTAGCATTATATTAATAATGGTTGATTTAATTAAGCCTGAGTTTATAAAGAATGTAAATATGTCGTGACGCAACATAAGATTATTTAAATACTTATTAAAAAATATAGATTTTATTTACAAGTTAAATATTATTTAATATTAGTAGGGTGCTAGTTTTTCTGTCCAATTAAATTAAACTACAAATATCGCGTCACTGAAGTCTTGGAAAAGACTTTTACTTTAGACAATAAAGCTTTCCTTTTTACGGCGAACTCCTCAAAGGTGGGTTTTATTTGTTCTTCTGCGACCATCGCGCCGGATGCTTCGCAAACTTTTAGGAAATTGACAATGAGGTTTTGCCCCGCTTTTTACCTTTGTTTTTGAGGTAAGGTTTCTGAAGTTGGGTGTTGTTTTAGAGAGTCAACAGTATGGAGCACCTGATGTTTTGGAGTATTAAGTTAATTCTATAATAACGAAAGCCGGTTATGACTTTAAGAATTGTTTCGATAATGAAAGTTAGGTAAGTTAACAGTGGGTCTTTCTTGTGTGGGTGACGGATATTGGTTTATAAAATCGAGTTTCTCCATATTGCGGCTCATATTAAACGAATGATCCTAGGAGGATCCATTACGAAATACTCAGTGTTTGTCGAACTATTGCAGATGCTCATGGGCCGACTAGGAAAGTTGAACATAAACCACGAAACTAGATGAGGATAGGATATTTTAAAAATTAATGATAAAATAACTTTTAAACAAGCTTTTATTTAATTGCCCTAAAAATATCAATATAAAATTTTAAATCAGATTAACCACATTCATTTATGACTTTACAGAATTGATATTTGATAAAAGCTTGTCGCGATAATTTCAATTTGTAATTGAAATTTTGTAATTAGGTAGGCACCTACTAAACTTGTAAGCAATTCCTAATGTTTGTAATTATATAAAAGTGCCTTGAATGCTTAAAATGTGGAAATTTAACCTTGAATAACTTTTTTGCACACATAGCATTTATCGGGTTCGAAATTTATTGCAGTACCTACACAGTTGATCTGTCAGAATGTTTCTTAATTTAAATTTCATCTGACTGAATAAAAAGAGATTTCTTCTAGGCTTCGCGACAAGCTTTTATTATAATTTCAATTCTGTAAAGTCATTAATGAATGTGGTTAATGTGATTTAAAATTTTACTTTTATATTTTTAGGGCAATTAAATAAAAGCTTATTTTAAAAGTTTTTTATCATAAATTTATTTTATATTTTTTAGTTTCAATCGATAGTTATCGATCAATACGAAAGTTCATCTATAAAACGGAGAGTCCTTCAACAGGAAAACTTAAAAAACGGGAAATCTATTTTTTTTTTATTGAAGCCAAATTTTATGGAAGGCCTACCAACTGCCTATCATAAACGAATGCGTATACAAAATTTCATATCCCTGCTATTTACCGCTGAGGAGATTTCTCGTACGGAGCCGATCCTCGCAGCAGCATCAGATTATTACGTTTATGATTAACATGCATTGTAATCGGTTCTGGACCAGCATGCAAAATTTCAGCTTAATCGGATACCGGGAAGTGGGTCAAATTAAACTTGCAAGATTTGTTAATATACAAGTGAAACTAAATAAAAGCTTTTAAAAAAATGTCTCTAATATTGTCTAAGATAATCAAGAATAAGAAAAATAATTAAACAAGATATAAGTATTGTAAAAGTTGATAAAACCTAAAAGATATAATTTAAGTAGGTATGACCTATACATTCATTTTTTGTTTAAGTAGATGCTAAAGTAAAACATAAACTACAATCCAACAGTGGAATTTATTCCTGTTTTAGAACAAAATATATTTATTCGGTGCTAAATGTCGCGTGAACCACGAAGCCGAAACAAACAAACACGTTACACTGATTTTATGTAGAGAAATTGATATTTGTTACGCGGTTACTATATTTGTATCATAAATAAGTAATGTATGTTGGTTTGTGATTATTAGATCTACAGGATTTGTTCTGAATTATTTGTATTCCTCTTAAACATGATTTGGTCACTATACTCACACAAAGCTAATATATTTTTTTTAAATATGTGTGCCGTATTATAAAAAAAGAATAACTGTTATGACCTTCCTTTTTTTGGTCGAGTCACATAACCAGTAAGAAGGTGGTTTAATATTCAAAAAAATATATTAATCATATTAATAAACGCATTATAAGCGAGTTTAATTTCAAATAGCTATAACCCCTAAGACTTTTGTATCTATATTGTTATAAAAGGGATAACAAATTATGAACAAAATAAACTGCCAAATTCCTGTCGAAACCCTAATAAATTCGTATCCTGTGTCGTAATGAAAAAACGAAAATATCCCAAACTTGTTGCTATATTTCGTTACAAGTACCTCCTTAATTGGAATTCAGTCAATAAAAAGTTACTTTCCCGGTTCGTGTTTCATGGCAATTAAATAAAACAAGTTTAGGAAATCAATTAGTCGCCATGTTGGATTTTATACAAGATGTTGTATAGTGTTTGGAGCCTTGCTCGAGTCAAGCTCGCTTTTTGTCTACTACAATTATATTGTTACTAGCTGAAGTTGGCAAACTTGATACCAAGACGGTGTAGAAACTACGGCGGGACTTTTAGTTCGTCTGAGAGAGTTATTAGTTTTAAAGTAAAAGGGAGTATGCTCATAAAATAACTTGTGGGTAACTAGATCACCTGTCGCTATTGGAGAAAAGGCTTGTGCTTAAATAGCGATAGGTAAGTGACTGTTGTCATTACTAGTGAACCCCTAAACTTCTGGACTCACAGTTACTTGTGGCCTTGTGGCAAACACCGAGACAAGCGAACTATTTAAGTTCAAGTCATGCATCTCATGGTTGAACCTTACAGTCGAAGTGCTAAATTGTTGTGCTTACAAGACAACCATATGCGTACGATATTTTTTACCATATTTTTTAAAGCGATGGATTGATAAGACACATAATAATAATATTTTTTTAATCCGCTACGGTAAACGTAGCAGTAGAAGAAGAAAATATAGAAGAGGGTAACTATTATAAACGGGTTATTAGGTAATTTTATTAAAAGAGCTTTTAGGTCATTTGTATTACTAACTTGAAACATTTATATTAAAACTTATACTCTTTCAACTCTCTGCTTGTACTGATCTTAAGAATTAAGTACTTATATTATTTTTACGCAAATCGTTATGAGTACAGATTTTGCAAAATATTTTTTAAACACGTATAATCTTTCGGTTATTTTCTTTTATTAAAAACAGATACGTAACATCCCTACTATAATTCTTTCTCTCAAAAGACAATTTCACCGTCTTTGTATTCGGCTCGGCGAGATTGTTCGCTCTGATTTTATTTGAATTAAATCAAATGGTTTGCATTACCTGAAACGTGTTCCATGTCGCTTGGTGCGAATCGTTCGAGTGATTTCCACTTGCCTACACGAAGCCAGCTCACCCTTGCTTATTTGCATGTAAAAGGACTTTAACTACCTAATAAAGTACCTACCTTCCCATCTACTTACTTTACTTCAAAGGCATGAAGTAAATGTGCTGGTGGCCCAGCAGACTAACATAGGTAAGTAAAACTTTAAACCTTACTTTTCTTCTCATATTTCCGCCAAACAGTTTAAGTATTCCACTCGTACCAATAAATTTGTCCTAGTACAAAATAAATTATCGCTTTCTAGTAACTATCCACTCAAAGACATACGTGTCTAGACTGCTAAGTGCGAGACTTCTTGGTACTTCTAGCGCTTTCTGCAGAAGAGGTTTGCATACGAAAAGCTTGCGTGTATGAAAGCCTTCTTTAGGTTTAGAAGGGTTTAAAATAGGGGCGTGATATGCAAAATTTGCCTAATAACTATGCAAATGCTAAAACATTAGGGGCATGATCGTGGTATTAGTTTCAACCGATTGTGAAAACGGTTGTAGGCTAGCGGTTACCTATAAATTTAAAGCGGTCAAATTGCTAGTCCGATGATTGCGACGTAAGAATGTTACCTACATACTTAGCTTCTTATTTTATGTAAGTATTTCGATCACTAGGTGTTTTATGTAAGTTGTATGGAGTGATTGCTTTGCGTGCTCATTAAATTGAAAGCATATAGTTCACATCACTATTTTCAGCTTAAATATATACCTAATCAAATTAAAAGCACTTCGCCCGAAAACCACTTCATAAATCTGCTGATTTTGGATGTACCCGCAAAGCCTAATAGTTAGGTAGTAATTCAAATGCTGTGGTTAGTTTAACTGTTCGTGATAATTGCTAATTAATTATAAACGAAATCATCATAGCGATATTTGCTTAGTTGACAAAGCCTGTTGGTTTTTTTGAGGTATTAAGCGTTTGATAAATTCACATTGCTTCGATATGACACTGCAAACATTAATTTTATTCTATACTTAGGTATGAAATAATGTGGATCACTCATAATCATCAAACGAGTTTTTCTCAGTTTCTAGTAACAATTTTTATTGGCAACAGGATGGAAAAAATTTCATTTAATAAGTAATCGAAGTAATAGAATTAAGTTGGCGGGTCACGTTTTGAGCTTGAATGGCTGACGGCGTAAGATAAACGTACCTTCATTGTCAATTTCCCTAAGTCTTAAGGGCTCGGCCAACATTGGAATAGGAACTCGTTTACTTTCGATGACTAACTTTGTATAGCCTCGTGAAGGTGAAAATTAAAGATAACAAAAACTTTACAGGCACGCAAAACAACTCCAAATTCGGCTTAGTATTAAATTAACCTTTTTTAATTGCTCCCAATTCGGAGTTTTAAATGATTAACAAACTTTTCCGTGGCAGATGTTATTACGAATTTCTATTTAAGTCTACAGTGTAGTAAACTTCGCTTTCAGCCGTCAGTTGTCATTGCGAACAACAACCAACAGGCTTACGACGGTACCCGCAAAACAAAATCGCAATTAATCATCGGGTGGTAAGCTCTATTGACAACGTTACGTTACGTTTCGTGGGGGGAGCTCTTGAAATCAATTTCCGTTTTAAGTTTGAGGCAAAATCCGATATTGCCCGAGGCGGTCGCAGAAATCGGAACTGGCGACCGGGAGGTACGTCCGGGAGGTACCTCGGGAGGTAGGTGGCTACGCCGGGAGGTCAGAGCCACTCCGGACTTCGGACAACCTGAAAATTAGATTCTGGCTGCTGTTGACATGCGTTTTAACTGGAATCTTGCAGATTTATAAATACTTTAAAATGAACGAAGTATGTACCTGCTTTCCTAGTCGTGATTTTGTTTTAAAAAGCCTACAATGTTAAAACGTCGCTTGTAAATTATGCGGCCAACTCTTAGCTCCTTACCTAAGCAGTAAATTCGTTTAAAATAGACAAGTTTAAACTTGGCTTTATACCAACTATTGGTATTTCAATTCTTTAACTATTTGCAGAGGAATTTAAATACTTAATATTTCTCTCTTGGAATTGATTAAAACTCACATCGGTCCAGTATGAATACAGAGAAAAATTTATAAATTTGTTTTGTTTAAATGACTTAATTCCTTTTTATCATTGTTAAAAAGGTGAACCTTTTTTAACTGTCAAGTATTGAGATATTATGAACCGGACGGAAGCTTTCGGGTCACATCCGGTCAATTTTATAAAACAGACAAGCACAGAATTGTTTCAGCATTTATAAATATTCCAGGAAAACGATCATAAAGACACTTTTATTCGATTTGTTTCCATTTTTCTTTTTTCGAGAGTGAAATATCTTCTTTCGAACTGTTTACCGTTAAACTTGGACGAAGCCAATTATTTTCGTGGGTGTCTGTGAACGTTTTAATGAAATGACATGATTATTGAGCAAAAGTTTCGAAGCGATGAGGTGGGAATTATAATACCTATTGTTTATAACCGCTTGTTTTATCGTTGATACAAAGGCTATTACATCGCTATCGTTAATAGCTTAGCACAACTAGTTCCTCATAACGAGTGATATAAAACTGCAACGTGATCGAATGTTATCTTTTGTAGACAACCTCATAATAAATGTCACAACGAACTTCCGCACTTAGATAAGAACGAGCTTATCACTGCCCGCGAACGTAAGCTCGTAAGCTCACTACATTATTAAATTCCACAGGATTATGATAAGGAAAAAGTTGTCTGAGGAACGTAATACATTTCTAAGTATATTTCCTACTTGCGATATCATAGTTATTTTACTGAGATGGATTGTTACGATTATTATTAAAATTATTTATATTTATTTAGATTAAATAAACTTTGTGCATAACAATATTAAGATCATCTGTATATGGATGAAGAGAGCTTTCATAAGTACCAACTTTAAAATTATTTGATCTTACACTCATGGAGGATCTACCGCTTTCGATAAAAGTTTGGGTTAATGTTATTTTCATAATATCTGAAAGTCTTTTGTTGGTTTGTCGTTATTTCTTATAACAACTAGGTATGCGACTGATTACGTAACTAGTAACATAAATAAATATGTAAATGAAATGTCTCAAAAATATATATCACTTCCGTCCCTATAAGCCTGTAAGCCTTTTTCATTAAAACAAAGTTATTAAGATTAAAGTATTTAAATTGAAAATATTTGTTCCTCACAAAGTTATTTCCTATTGAAAATGTTTACGATATTGGTTGTGTTAAAACAGCGTAGGATGTTTTGTTATTGAACACGTTTTAGGATTCCTTACCCAAAGGGTAAAAATCCGTCCGTCCGTCCGTCCGTCCTTCTGTGTGTGCAAAAGGTTTAAGCTGAGCTTTGAATTAGTGTGAGTGTATACAGATACCTAGTGTTGGTGTGACGTCAGGCCTCAAGCGCGACCGCGTCCTTTTCCGTCCTTCCCCGCGCACCCTCCGTTCTTCACCCATTGTACTAATAGCATATATAGCGGCGTAAAGTTTGTGATTTTTTTTTAATATTAAATTTATATATATATATATTATTACTAAAATGGCTGCAAAAACATATAACTAAGTCTTTATGATATCTAACTCTTTGCTAGTATATCTAAATAAGGATTTGTTTCTGTTTCCTTTTTCTCATTTAACGTTACTTATCAAGGTTGAAATCTTATCTATTTGAACTGTTATTACTACGTAGTAATCTTAAATTAAATAAATAATTTTTTATGAACTACCTAATTCAAAATTTATTAAAAAAAATAACACAAAAAATCAAGGTTTATAAGTTTAACGGCAAAACACTTTATTATTTCAACTTGTCTTATACACACATTGATATTTTGCCTAACTCTATTTTTAGTTAACACTCACACTAATGCAAAGCTCAGCTTACAACTTCCAACCTATACCAGGCTGTATATCATGAACCGTGTCTGCTAGGCAGTTAACAATTTTACAATATAACGGGTGTAAAAAGACCACTTCCGAAGCCTGAAACCACGTATTCTTGAGCCTAAATAGTAACTAAATTCACTAGCAGTATACCCAGACAACCCAATTTAAAAAAGTTATTAAGGATTGAAAATTCATATTCGGCGCTTGAAATCATCGCTCGCACATAAACTGTTGGTTCAGGTGCGATTATTTACGTTGCAAATTAAATTAAAACCCTATTTAATTTGATATCATCGCAAAATCTGATAGTATACCTAAATGCAATTTTGTACAATTACGTTTTTTTAAATCTGTTAACCGTTTTTGTTTTCGGAAGCAGTTCTTTTACACCCCGTATATATTTCCGTTGCCGCTATACAAATACCAAAACAAAATTTAAAAAATTTACATATTTGATTTATTGATAATGGTACGGAACTCCGAAATGGTCCGATTCGCACTTGGCCGTTTTTTCCCTATTTCATTTAGTTAACGATACATTACTATTAAGTATAAGTTTGTTTGTTCATTCTCATGAAATCAACAAGGCAAATCGTGAATAAAGCGCTATTTTCATGCTAACTGGAAGAAACTTTTCATTTTGCCCGAGTATAGAAATTGCAGTTTCAATTATTCGATGAATTTCCAACAATCGAGCCGTTTCAATAAAGCATTTTTGAACTCGAAATAACTGGTTTTGAACCATGTAATATTCGGTCATTGAGTTGTGCAGATCTGCATTCTGTGTCACGGCAGGGGCAGTCAACATTTTTTGAGATATGACTCGCAAAAAATATTAAATGTAGTAACTGTTTGCGTTCCAGTTTGTGTGCGGACATGATAAAACACGGGTAGTTTGTTTAGTTTAAGCGGTGCTTGCTAAGTACTGACTAGAATTAAATCTTGTTTGTTAAATCTTTGTTGGTTAAATCTATCAATATACATTTATTGTAATACTATTTTAATATCTACGCAAAATGTTCATTGTAAAAGGCAGACAAGCCATTGTCTAATCTAAATATTGCAGTTGCTTCAGGAGGCAGTTTAGAAACTTGGATTGGTTTTATTACAATAATAATGCAGGGTGCTTTTTATTCGGCCACTATTGAAAAGTTAGCGATAATTAAATATTTTGGTCTGCGACAAACCATCTATGTTTTTTTTTAGGGTTCCGAACCCAAAACGTAAATAAGGGACCCTATTAGTAAGACTCCACTGTCCGTCCGTTCGCGCATTTGTTCGTTGCCGGGCTGTACCCTATGAACCGTGATAGCTAGACACTTTAAATTTTCACAGATGATTTATTTCTGTTGGCGCTATAGCATCAAATACTAAAAAATCCGGGTATTATCCTCTTTTCCGTCAAAGTATCAGCTAGATTCCCTTTTTCTATTTTTAGTATTCTAAATAAGATTTTTTCATTTCGTTTCTATTTTTTTATTTACAAATCACTGGTTGGGTATCCATTGCTGGTTTTTGTCCACTCGTCGAACCATGAACGTTGTTCACACGCGCGCACACTGCAATGGAAGGCGAACAAGATTTGTTTTTGGAAAAACCTCTAAATTGCGATCTGCATACTGGTAGATTTATTTGTGCAATACAATCTGATACGTATAAAATAACATTTTACTTTACAGTAAATTAAAAGAACGATACGCCAATAGTCTGATGACTAGTTTGTTTATTTTTACACACAACATTTAAACCATAATGAACTTATAAGTATATTTATTTATTTCATTTAATTTATAATTATAATATATAATAATTAAAATAATAAATATAAAAATTCAAAATAAAATCTATTTTGTATTGTTTACCTCCCAATCCTATAAGGACTCGTAATTGTTTGTATGATTGCTTATTTAATGAGGTGAAATCGGATTATTTATATCCCTACTAATCCCTACTAATATTATAAATGCGAAAGTAACTCTGTCTGTCTGTCTGTCTGTCTGTCTGTTACGCTTTCACGCCTAAACCACTGAACCGATTTTGTTGATATTTGGTATGAAAAAAAAACTGAACTTGGGAAAGGACATAGGGTACTTTTTACCGCGGGAAAATTTCTCATTCCCACGGGAAACCGACTTCCACGCGAACGGAGTCGCGGGCGGCCACTAGTTGAATATATTTTAAAAAGTTATTTGTAAAGAAACTATAGAGCAGTGGTTGAAACCTTTGAGGAACATTTGCATTAAGATTTCACTCACAGTAAAAAGTGTTTTCCTGAGAAAGTATTTGATTGCCCGCGGTAGAAAGTGTCCGTTGGGTTATTTTACCTATGTTAATTATTTCCATATTCAAAGTTTTATTCAATTTTGCTTCGCCGTTTTCGCGTTATTAAGTAAAAAACCTACCAATTTTGATATTTAGACTATCCCTAGCTTTCGCCCCGCGGTCTCGCCCACAGCTACTTAACTTTTCTTGAGGAAATAAGGAGTTTTTCCACGATAGAAAGAGCTTTATTAATTTTTGATGCTCTAGAATCCCTACTAATATTATAAATGCGAAAGTAACTCTGTCTGTCTGTCGGTCTGTCTGTCTGTCTGTCTGTCTGTTACGCTTTCACGCCTAAACCACTGAACCGATTGTAATGAAATTTGGTATGGAGAAAGAACGGAACTTGGGAAAGGACATAGGGTACTTTTTACCGCGGGAAAACTTCTCATTCCCACGGGAAACCGACTTCAACGCGAACGGAGTCGCGGGCGGCCACTAGTATTTAATATTTATTTACCACTTATCCAAATCTGTTGAGTCAGTTTCCACAAGATTGAGTAATCCATAAACATCCACAAATCTTAACATACATATTTTGCTGTAATGTTAGTCATATCTATTTTCAAGGTATTCTAAATTACGTAGTCATCAGTAATCAAATATCAAAACACCGAATAATATCCGTCAGTGGTCGTGCCGAAAAACATCTAATTCGTAGAACACGAACCTCATTCCGAATTCAAAATTCGTGGATCGCTCGAAAATATTGTTTTTCAAATGTAAGTAATGCAAACGTTTAAACGTTGCCATCACTCAAAATAAGTGGGCGCCATAAAACTCGTTTGAATACTTTATTTGGCTTAAACTTCCTCTGCTTAAAAATTATTTGCCCGTTGAGGCTGGATTCGGTCCAAATTTAATTATACTTACGTAGAAATTTTTCAATCCCCTGGAAATCAGTTGTGATGCTTTTGGTTGCTAGTAAGGATTTTTTGCAAAAATATTTTTATATGTGCATTCATAATAACAATAATAATAGCCATTTATTCAGATAAATATAATCTAGTATAAACATTGTGAAAGTGTTTTTAAACAAATAAATATTTATAGTACTTATGTTTTGTCGTTTTATAATAATTGAAAATTACTGATAGGTACTTAAAGAATGGAATGAACAGTTGCAAAATTACTATTTTTTTTTGTCAGTTACCAAAGCTGTCCCATAACGCGCCCACGCTTCGCCATGGTGTAATTTTGGCCGACTTGCTCACGAAATATTGGATTTTGGCTAACTTAAATAAACTTTTTCTAAATGTTTTTTAATTACAATTTTAAATGAAAAAAAAATTACCTAAATGTTGGCGAAAACCGCATTTAAATCGGTCTTCTGGTTTAGGAGGAGATACCGGACAAACATACAAACAGACACAATTAGCGACTTGGATTTATACTATGTTATGATGATAATGAAGCCTATATATCTCCCACTAGTTGAGCACAGGCCTCCCTAGATATGGAGAGGGATTGAGCCCTAATCTACCATACTGGTTAAGTTTGGATCGGGGGATGCACATGTTGGATGATCATCCTTACATGTGAGTTTCCTCACGATGCTTTCCCCCACCGTTAGTGCGTGATAAACAAGTTGATATTTTGGAAAAGATTAAAGTTACAGAATCACTGCGCTGTTCCTGTATCACGCACATAATTATCTATACTAATATTATAAAGCTGAAGAGTTTGTTTGTTTGAATACGCTAATCTCAGGAACTACTGGTTCGATTTGAAAAAATATTTTTTTGTTGGATAGACGATTTATCGAGGCGGGCTTTAGGCTATATAACATCACGCTGCAACTATTAGGAGCGAAGAAATATTGGAAAATGGGAAAAAAACGGGGGAAATTATTCATCCTTGAGGTGTTCCGTTGCGTGCCCTGCGAAAACGGTTCTTGAAACCAAAAATATATGCATGAAAGAATTAAGGGAACTTTACCGCGGGAAAACTTCACATTCCCACGGGAAACCGAGTTATACGCGAACGTAGTCGCTAGCGGCCACTAGTATTACCTATATGTTGTAAGAGACAAATTATAGATATAGCACTGGTTACAGGCACTAGTTGGACCTGCAACTTTGTCTGCGTCGACTCATATTAAATTAAGAGTATATAAAAGTGATTTCCCACGGAAATTAGCAAATTTAGGAGAAGCCTTTTTCTTTCTTAGGATGTCGAACTCTGACTATTCCAAAACTCATTAAAATTAATTTAGCTGTTTTGAAGTGAAAACAACACATACTATTACAGACAGATTATTATATTATACAGATTGACAATCATACGCATTTTCGCATTATAATATTAGTAATTAGTAAGGATTAACATAAGTGGAGCTGCGGGCAATCAATACTTAAGGTAGGTATATCATTAAGTTAATAATTTACTGTATTTTATTCTACCAGATACCTTAGATAATGGATTCTAATAAAATCAAAAATGACGGTTACAATTACTTCTTAAACATTAAAATTCTCGCAAGCAATTTTTTTTCTGAAAAAAATGATTTTGGTTTATATTTAGCTAGCTGATATAACGATAAGATAAGTCGATAACATAAATTTCTCTAAAATCACATTATTGCGTAAATCTAAGAAGTTGCTTTTTGACATTATTCGAATATTCAAGACACAGCTACTTAAATAATAAAACTCCATTATCCCTCCTATTACATATTGAACATTGCAACAAATCTGATAAAACTGGCAACATATTAATCTTAAAGCGAAATAGATATCCTTCGGAAGAATAACGCACACTTGTGTTTGGAAAAAGCGGTTCGAAACTGAAACCGAAGCGCTTAACTTTTAAACCGTCTACGTGATTCAATTTAGAAGTTGTATCTGGGAGTGCGACAAGCTCGGAACAGAGGGGATAGAGGACAACGCGAACACAGACCGCTCATAATGTAGACTCCGCACTCAAACAACACTTCATTATTTCATGTATCTGCAAACGACCGAGTTGTCTGGTTTTAGCTACCAATTAGCCGTCACATCATAGCGTGGTTAAGAAAGTGGACCATTTGATAGAAGAAAATTAAGATTCATGCTCCATTGCCCCGGGGCAGTTTTATTATTTTATTTAAATATATTTTTTTCCCCACTGACCCGAATCTCTATTACCCACTGCCCCGAATTATTAGTTAAAAAAAATTATTCCCCACTGACCCGAATTCGTATTCCCCACTGACCCGAGACGTATTTTTAATAGAAATCAATAATAATTTTGTACAGTCCTGAACAGAACGTCTTAAAAAATACAGTGTCAAGTTTAACTTATATCGGCCTAGCCGTCGGCATTGGATGATGTCAAAGCTGTTGAATTTATGGTAGTAACTTGGTATAAAACAATAAGCATTGTAACCAAGTGGTGGCAAATGAATAGGGATAACGATTGTGAACCCAGCAGTTCATCTCCTAGTGAATTAAGTTCTGTGGACTCTGAACGAAAAGGCCTCATTTTGCTTCGCGCAGGTTATCAGTTTCATAAAAGAAGCGCAACAAATATTATTAACTAAATCATCAGTTCCTAAAAATCATGTAGCGTTGTGTTGTACCTTAACATTATTACCAAATAAATTGGTAGAAGATGTTTTTTCTATAAATATAATGCAAGATTGTCCTGATCATAAAAAAAATATTGAGAAATTCAATGATTATTTTGTAAAAACATAGATGGCGCATAAAGTTTTCTTAGGTAAATGGTCATTCTATGAAGAAATTTTGAAAACAACCAATATCATTAAGGGTTATCATTCTAAAATTAACAAGATGTTTAATACAAATCCAACTATTTTCAAGGTATTAGAAATTTTGTACAACGATGCTTCTGTTTATAAAATGAAAGTAAATAATTTTCTAAAAGGTGTCTTATATCTCTAAAAATAGAAACAATATTGAATTATCCTACTTATATTATAAATGTGAAAGTTTGTGAGGATGTATGGATAGATGGATGGATGGATGGATGGATGGATGTTTGAAAAAATTACTGGGTGGATTTGGATAAAACTTTGCAGTAATATAGGTTATACATCAGAATAACACATAGGATACTTTTTACCGCGGGAAAACATCTCATTCCCACGGGAAACTGACTTCCACGCAGACGCAGTCGCGGGCGGCCACTAGTATACTATAATTAATGATTCAATTCAAGATAATTTAAAAGGGAAAATAACTTTAGGACATTGTTTAGAAAAAATATGTAGAGTCACAAAATAACCGTCTCGTAATTAAGGCTTAGAATAAGAATTTCTTATTTAAATATCTTTTATGCTAGTTAATTAAAGATGTTTTAACTTTTCATGTTGAGTAGTGGTTAATAATGAATGATTGTAAGAACGAATGGCAAACAAATAATGTTGTTGATTTAATATATTGTTTTATTACGTCACCTTAACAAATTTGTACCTATCTGTACGTTCGCTACTCGGGGCAATGGAGCATACGTTCGACATCTCGGGCCAGTGGGGAATGATTTTAAAATTATTTAAAAATTGTATAACTGCCCCGGGGCAATGGAGCATGAATCAAAATTAAGCTGCTTACCAGTAACGCATTGTTAAGTTTCCAGCGGGTAAATTTAGCAACCCAGCAAATGAATGGATTCCATAACAAATTGAGATCAAAATCGGAAAATCTATTTCAAATAGTAAGCTATTTAAGGTTTAATTAACAGCTGCAGTGAGGGTATCTCTGTGTTATCTAGAGCGAAAGAAAATTAGCCAATTTTAGTCTTTCCCTCTCGATGGTAGCGGCTAACAAAACTCAACGATTCTAGCCTTGATCCCCACTAATAATATCATTTTATTGTTGGAAGAAATATCTGTCAGGGTTTTCTATCTTCCTGATTACTAACAACAAAGCGGTGAAATCTGTCAAAAATCGTATGGGTAAGACAGAAATTACTCCATGTAAAAATACAGAAAAAATAACAGGAAATAAAAAAATATGTATTTAAACCCTACTATTCTGAGACACACAGGAAATCCATTCAACTTTTCTTCCACATCTTAAAAATAATGCTAATACGTTAACTCAAATACTCGTATATTCTACCGAACAGATTTGACACAAACTTTTGTATTTTTGTATCGGAAATCGTATTTTTTTCCTTTGAAAAAATATACGGACTTTTAGTATTTTTTACATTACATAAATTTGCACTTGGTGTGTCAAAGTGAAGGAAAACTGTTTTATTTTTTTTATTAAAGGGTTTTTTTTATAAATTTCCAAGGATTCAGAACGGCAGTTCTCAGAACTCACGACTGCATTAGTAATGATACCTACTGATATAACATTTGAATTATAAAATATACACTTTGGTGCCACATATACGAATTTAAATCGCTGTTTCTCATCTGAATGTTAATGGCCAATTTAACAAATTTAATGAACCGCTTAATAAGTTCGTAATAATATTTAACCCACACGGTCTGGCACAAACCGCGCCAAAAATCTGCCGGCCGGAAAACCACGATACTGCAATGGCGGCCCCAACTCACGATCCTTTCCCAAAACGGAAATGATATTTTTAATTACCAAAATAATTTATTCGCCTAACAAGGGCCCAGTGGTTTTATTAAATCGTTCGCCTATTGTGAGTAAAAGCTTCATAAACTAATTTAATAAACCATTAAAGCTATCTGGACCAGGGTGGCCGATGTGATTTATAGCAATATGAGAACATTAAAAACGCATTACGAAAACATGACTTTGGGCTGGAAATTTTAACAACGGTAATATATAGCTGAGAACGGATATTGTGCTTAGCGAAATGTTCACAGGAATTCGTAACGGGCGGAACGTAAATTATACTTACAACTAACGCAGCCTAGTCAACGTAAATGAAAAATACTGCCCGTTTTATTCTTTGTTTCGCAATAAAAGTATAGAAAAAATTAAATCAGTTTTTTTGAATTACCGACGACATTTGTATAATTTGCTAGAACAAGCTTTTTCCATCTTTTAGTCATTTTTCCTGGAACATATGCCTGATTTAGGTAATATCAAATATTCAACGAAACATCACTCGTCATATCAACTGCCAAATTTCGAGAACCGATATCAATAAATAATTTATAGGAATGCCAACAACTCACTTTCCGGTTGAATAAATATTCTTTGCCCACGATCGAAAATTTAATCGATTTTGATTGAAGTACATTTGCATAGTTGGTGTTTATTAATTGAAGACCGTTTTGTTCAAATGAGGGTCAGTTTGAATTTTCAATATAAGGTAAATCAAGGGTGATCAATATCAATACTTTTATAAAATGAACACAACCGTAGTTGTGAGATAACGGTATACCTACAGTGGTTTGTTTATGAATCGTTTACCACTAACATAGGGTTACACATTTTTTTTTCAAAACCCGTTAAATTGTCTCAAAATAATCATTTGATTTGGAGTTAATTCTAACTAAATCTAAGATTTGGAGTTAATGGTAATTTAAACTGTAGTGAATTGCATTAAATTCGATTTCGCATGTCACACGATTAGAAATGTTCGAAGGCGAGTTTGCTATTCTTAAGAATGGGAAACCTCTTCCCAATAAAAACAGACTTCTCTCATTAACTCCGATTTTAGACTCCAATAATCTCATTCGTGTAGGCGGCAGGCTTGAAAACTCTCATTAAACATGCTATCTTACTTGGTAGTAAGCGGTATTTACCTAAAATTTTATTTTCTACCTATTATAAAAAACTTTTACATGTAGGATCCCAAATACTCCTAGCTTCAATTCGTCAAAAGTACTTGCCTCTTGGTGGGAGAAATTTAGCTAAATCTATAGTTAATAAATGTGTAGCATGTTTCAGGCAGAAAGCTGATTTTATTCAACCCATTATGGTTTAGCTAACTACTTCTAGAAGTCATCTCGAACTTCCCTTTTTAAATTGTAGTGTCGATTACGCCGGACCAATATTGATAGCCGACCGTAAAAGTCGCGGTTGCAAACTAATAAAAATATATATTTGTGTCTTTGTCTGTTTAGCTGTTAAAGCTGTCCACCTAGAGCTCGTTACGGAGCTCACTAAAGAGGCCTATATAGCAGCACTAAACCGGTTTGTAGCCCGTCGCGGAAAGTCTAAATCCGTTTCGTCCGACAACGGCACTAATTTCGTCGAAGCTTTTAATGAACTACACCGACTGTTGCAGGAATCCAAGGTATAGAATCCGCCCTATTCTCCGCACTTTTCACGGCCTTGCTGAAGCGGCCGTTCGCTCAACAAAACACCATCTTAAGAGGTTGCTTAAGCTTACTAACCTAACTTACGAGGAGAATTCGACCCTTCTAACATAAAAAGAGACCTACTGACCTATCTGTCCTTACTCCTTCCCACTTCTTTATTGGACGGCCACTTCTGTCAATTCCACACCCACATATCGCTGACGCTTCCATCACCCGGCTGGAGCGCTACAAGCGAGTGGAACTGCTGAAGCAGCATTTCTGGCAGCGGTTTAATTTAGAATACGTTTCACTGCTTCAACAGAAACCCAAGTAGGCACGCTCGTAGTTTTGGGGCGAGTCACGCAGATCTACCCCGGTAACGTTGGGGCTGTGAGGGTTGCCAAGGAGAAGACCAAGAAGGGGACTCTTCGTCGGGGCTTCAACAATATCTGCCCCCTACCACTGTCTTGAAGCCTACTTCAACCCGGGCAGCATGTACGCGCAGCACAAAGGATCTGATCTAAAAATCGTCTACGTAAAAATCACATTTTATAGCTGTTTGGATGGCAGCAATATTGGTTTGATCTGCAAGGCTAACCAAACATTTTGTAGCTAGGTATGGCACAGATGCAGTACCATACGTTAAATTATTTAACGAGTACGTTTTTAGAGGTTCTCATGGATCTACGCAAAAAAATATTTTTTGTAATGACTGCTGATCGATATTGAGCAGTATTGCGCGGTAAATTTTCTCAATGTCTCCTGTTACTATATATCTGTGTTGTCGGAAAAGTAGTAATATTGACAGGAGCTCGTCTTGAAGAGTAGGCCCTACCATTTGGAGATCATTATAGAAGGACCTGTAGTAGTATTTGCGGACGCATCAAACACCGCCCATAATTTTGTAATGGTACTTGACTCCCGCAATACAGCGTGGTGTGGTAAAAAATTATAGGGACCTGTAGGCACCACATCGTGTGTATCTTGAGACATATGACCTAATTGTTCATATTCGTCCATCAAATCGACATAATTTGTTTTAAAGCTTGGGTCTCGTTGAAAACGTTTTTCCAAAGGTAGAAATCTACGCTTCGCCATTTCGTACGAGTCACTTAATCTATCGGTCAAACGAAACGGAACGAGTCTACTCGTATAAAAGAACATATCGCTGATGTCAAAAACCGTCGCTATACAAAATCTGCAGTCTGTGAACATTCCATGGATAAGCCAAACCATTATCTAAGATTTAATACCGTCAAAATCCTAGCAAAAGAGAAACATTTTATTCCTTGGTTGGTAAGAGAAACTATTGAAATTAAAAAAACACCCTAACCTCAAAAGAGAAGATGGTTGGAAACTGTCACCAACGTGGAATCCAATACTTAGTAAATTAAAAAGAACAACCAGCAGACAGAAAAGCAGAAAAATCAAGACACCGTCAGCACCTATTGTGTGAACCCGGCAAATTATGCGAGAAAATTACAGAACAGATGGCGGTGAATTCGAAAATAGTTTTTTACTATACTCTATGTAGACGTCAAACATCTCAGTCTACCGTGTCCACGGCATTTGTAAAAATGCCGAAACGTCGGATAAATAAAAATAATTTAATAAACGCGTAAAACCCGCTAAAATGAGTTTAATTAATTAATATAACAGATAAAAATATTAATATAATCTGTCACAAGAATTGGTAGGTACTTAAAATTTTTGCAAAAATATATAACCTTTGATACCCATTGATTAATTGTTCATTAAACATGTAAAATTGATAGTTGATTTGAAAAAAAAACGACAAAATACGACCAATGATAAAAATGAAAATATATTTTTCAAACAAAAAAAAGAATCACTATGTATAGACAGTGAGCAAAAAGGGGATCACAGACAAAATCTTAAGGGTTCACCTCTTCTTTTCTTCGACTTTACTTAAAAGAGCCTTTTCGTTGGCTAATTGCATACTAACTCTTTACAGAAGAAACGGACAAGGCGATGTACCTCGTCTGTGGTTCTGCCGCAGTGAATCAATAACTGATTATGTGGTTGACGGATCCATTACAATGACATCTGATTGAGCGAGGGATTTGTTTTTGCTATATTCTTGAGACATTATTAGGTAAAACCGCATCGATCAAAGTCTTTCGCTCCATTAATCTTGCTCATCAGGCCTTAGTAACGGTATAAAAGGTATACCTACCTCCTAATCATGTAATACAAATACGAACTATCATGACTACATATCTGACAACTTTATTATTTTTTCATCTGTTTCTGTTTTATTTAGTTCGAATACCGAGGCTGCAGATTAATAGCACGTTTTTGAATAATAAAAGGATAAAAAAAATGAGATTTCAAATATTCGTGCGCGATGAATTCAAAGCGAGCTGTAAAAAGTAAGTACGTAACCATTGAAATATATATAAACACAAGGAAAGCGTATTTGCAAGAATAATTCAGTTTAAAAAAAAAAACATGTACTTCGTACTAAAGGTTGTCAAAACAGAACCTTTGCCTGAACTCTATTAATTCTATCGACGAACTTATGGTTTGAAGTACCTACTTTTATGAGATGGTTTCAACTTTGGACCCAAACTGCGTTATACTTTAAATTAAATGCTTTATACAATTGACAAAGGCTATCTTTATTATGTGTTAAAGCGTTTTGAATAACGATAAGTACCTATTTTTTACGAAATAATAAACAATCACATTCCCATATACTATGATGATGAGTCCGCTATTTTTGGGTCAAAAGTTGCTACTGAATTGCGGTGTGAAGTAAAAATGTGCAACAAATGTAAGGCGTATTTAAAAGTTCATTTAGTCGTAAAACACAACATTGTTTTAAGTTATTTAATAATAATGCAAAGTGATGTCAGATTTAACTTTTGTGAAACATTTCAGACCACTGTGTTTAAATTTTAACAAATCACAATTTTGAATATCAGGTTTTATCATTACCACTTTAAGCATATTCAAGTCATTTTTAAAATCAAAGTTAGAAGGACTTTCTGGAACTAAAATAACTCAAGCCAATAGTACCTCAAAGGCACAAAAGCAAAGAAAAGGCTCCAACATTTACTTAACTAACACATCTATCGCTCTAGGGAAATTTCGTGCGTCAAGAATAACGAGTGACTATAGTGTGAGGGTTAAATTTGTTCGTTACGTAGTTCGTCGTGGTCAGAGATATTAATACTCGTCTATGCTTACTGACCCTCGCGGGACTGAAGGTAGACAGTATCAATCAAGCTAATTGGAATGCGGTAGACCCTTACATTTTCCACTATCCGGGTCAATGACATTTGCGGTCACAATTCACTCATGTATAGTTACTTGATTGAGTATTTGATAGATGTCCGTCATGGACTAGTGGTTTAGCCATTGGTTTTTCTTTTCGAAGTTCCCACTCAAATGTTCAAGTAATATAGTATTTATAACTTATGTCCATACTTGTCACGATGTGGGAAAATATCAGAAGAAACCCACGTGGTTTTATTTACCTGTGCTTTTCCAATTCTTGAATCTGGTTTATGTAGGTAGGCGGATACACAAATCAACAACACCGTGATAAGTTGGATTAACTACATGTATTTTGATAGATCCTATTACCAATATGGTAAACCCATACTCTAGATTTGATGTAAAAACTATAATATAAGAGAATTAACATTAAACTTTGAATAAAATATAGTAAAAAATATAATTAAAAACCTTTGTACTGACAGAGTTTGTTTATGTTCTACTTGAGAATAATTTATCATCAACTTTAAATTGTTTATCAAACAAACACCGAATCTTAACGAGGTTCGAAACAAAACCATTGAAAATAAACATCTTAGAATTAATCAAAGGCGCGAAGCGGCTGAGAATGGAATTAAATTCCATATTTTATTCCATCCTTTAATTGATTACTGGAACTCCTATCGCTAAACATGACGTATGTTTGAAAACATAGATCTATAATTTACTGATCCATCGCTTGTTTAACGTTAAATTTTCGTTTTCGAGTTGTTAGCTAGACCGCGATGAACGATAAATTGTTGTTTTCAGAATTTCCACGTTACTTAAACGGTTTGCTTATGGTGTCGGCGGTATAAGTCGAAAAGGAACGCGGCATCGAAGATATTTCAAATATGCGTCATATTGAAATGGTTTGGCCATAATACGAACAGAACTAAATGACCTACGCGGCCTTCAGTGGAACTCGCTTTGGTTTACGTGGAGGCATTTCTCGGATAATAAGTTCGTCCGGAACGTTTTTATAATTAAATTCTAAGGATAACGTAGCTTAGAGGTATTTTGAATTACCGAAGCCATCTATCTTAAAAGCGAATGCTTTGAGTCCCGTAATAATATAATATTTTACGGTTCGTGCGATTACTTGTGGCCGCTTCAGACTAACTTCTGTCATAAAGAAACTTATTAAAACGTACCTATACATACGCTTTGTCTTTCCGAAATACTTCTCCGTCTTAAAAAGAACGTAACAAAAGACTGCAGCAGTCCATTTGCTGGTAGCTGAATACTTTGGAAACAGCTTAACGTGCGGGCGTGTTTGTAGTAGACAAACAAACAAACAAACACATAAGTCGTAGCTGCACTAGAACGTGACCATTGCCCAGATGCTTCCAGATTTAAACAGCGAACTAAATTGCCTGGAAACGGTTACAAAGTTTGTAGCGATTGTGTAGGTACGTGTTAAAGGAGCGTAAATGCTTATAGCTTCAATTAAAGCACAATTATTATTTCACCAAACTCTGCTGGTGTCCATACAAGAAAAGAAAAAAAATGCATATAAGAACCCGATTAGAAGTATTTTTTACAAAAAAAAATTAACCCCCTGAATCTAGATTGCATTAAAATGTTCATACTAGTGGCCGCCCGCGATTCGAAAATATTAAATAATTCGTTAAAAGTACCATATGTGTTATTCTGATGCATAACCATTACTGTAAAGTTTCATCCAAATCCGTTCAGTAGATTTAACGTGATAAAGTAACAAACATCCATACAAACATCCATACAATTAGAAGGATAATTTTATTATTCATAAAACCAAGAGTTAAAACAATGTTCAGGTACCGGTTTCAGCACGTCTGGTGTCACTGAAACACTGGGGTATAACTCGAAACTATTCTATTGAATACCGTTATTAAATAACGTTATTATTAAACTCGCTTCGTGAATTTCAGCCACGATAATAGTTGAACATTGTCGTTACAATGTTATGTGCTAAAGTTGGAGCACGTGAACACGGTCGTGTCTACGTAATTACGTGCCTACCTCAGTTTTTATTCATAAACCTTTTTTTATTAAACCGTAGGGTACTAATACATGCTTCAACAAGATCTTTATCTAACTTATATTATGTTGGATTAAAAATTTAAACAGGTCGCAATTTTGAAAATATTCTTGTGACAGAAAAATGATTAGCCTTTAGTAAAAATTTTAAAGATCAGTTTTTTTATTATTGATGGTAAAATAATACTTATTACTTCCTCGTATAAAAAGACAGAAAACTACACAAAAGCTAGCTTTCTAACCACTGGGTATTATAAATAAGTATTCGTGCCCAAAATAATAGGGTAAACAATTTCCTCCTTTTGATAAATGGTTGAAAAGTTTCATATTTGTTTAATATTAGCTCTGTTAATAACAATTAACCGTTGTCATAGTTTATTTACAAAAAAAAAATATTTTTATTTAAACTAAAATTTCAAATTCAGTCCATATGTTGGGTTTTCAGTGACAATGCTCTCTATTTTATGGGCAGGGTTTATTCCGATTGAATATGTAAATTTTTGGAATGGAAATACTAGTTTAACATGAATAAATAACGAATGATATTTTTGTAACCGTTGTAGGTATATGTTACGCAACTCGCCGAGCGTATGAGCTTTAGATTTTTTTAAATAAATTCGGGTAAAGGTATGTATTTCAAAAATAAATCTTTCGCCCCCTAGCCGATTTTGCTGGTGCAAATTGATAATTTCCTTAGACACATCTTTGAAAACTGAAGAACCGTTCCAATTGGTTTATCTCTTTAGACGTTATATTATCAAAATAATTTATAAACACAAACAGAAACAAACATGTCAATCCAGGGTTAAAGGACTTGACGAAAAATTAAAAAGGATTCCTATGGTATTGAATAAACATTTAAAACCGTAATCCGCTTCCAAATAAAATCACTGCATCGCCAAATGGCCATAACTCTTTAAAGTACAGTCCAGGGCTTGGCTTGACCTAGTAAATTACAAACCTCTGACTTGCCAAGGCCAAGTTGCCGAGAGTGGCTGCGGAAAACTGCGGATAAAATGCTCTACACATTCGCTAAGCTATATAGAAAAAAACTGCGAAATTTAAGTTAATAACGCTCAACTGCTGGCAGCAAGCCATAGGTTGGGTAAATAATGTACGAAAAAATAGTTTACTGTTTTGTTAATTTCTGATTGATTGCATTAGATTTTTTTATTACACGGAGAAATCCATACATAAGTCATTGATAGATCGTGCTCCTACAATATTTTAATTATTCGTGGTTTTATTAGGATATCAATTATGCAGAAGATACTATAATAAGATTATCTTAAGCTTCTATATTACTTAAAGTAATTTCTTCGTTGCAAGCTGGTTGTGGTGAGAGATAATTATAAATTTAAATGAATACGCCCTTTCATTTAGTATCAGAGTTTAAATTGCACTGCTCAACAGCTAAATACTTAATTAGTACTACCGATCCGACGTCAATAAAAAGAACTGAAAACCGATGTGAAATATAAAAGGAACTAAACATTGTCTAATTGCACTCAAGTAGACTGAACGAACCAAGCCACAGAACATGCTATTCCGACTCAGTCTGACTCCTATAATACCTATTTACTAAGAAACACCCTGGGTAGGAACTAGAACTGAGAGATTAAAGTTTAAATTACACACTGGTGTCGATAAATTTTAAAGTAAACAGGACATTTTGGGCTTTATTTGAGATACAGTTGCTCATCCCGTAAATAGGGGTTTGATCTCAATGTATGGGTGTTTGAATATCGGATCAAATGGAGGCTAAATATGAGATCCCTATTTATGTTATAACCGTATTATCACTGCACTGAAGGTATGGGATCGGGATTTTGCTGTGTAGGTATCTATTGGTCCAATTTATTTTACGAGGAAGGTTTTCATTTTGGTTAGGCCTTCAAAATGTTATTGGAAGTGGAGAAATTAATTGCAAATTTTACGACGACCACGATTTTTAAACTAAAGTAAAGAAAGACTTTGTTGTTTTTTTTCCCAAGGGGTACTTGGTCAAAGAAACATAATCGAGCTCTAATTAGATAAGTCTTATTAGTTATCCTATTTAAGTTAGGTTATTTATCGTATGGAAGAAGACAATAGCAATAGAATATGAATCAGAATTGTAATAACATTATATACGTATCACATTAATAGTTTCCTTCTTAGAAAGAACATGTCTTTGTTCTGGAGGAGATGAAACTACCTAATTAAATTACGCTAACTTGATATAAACCATCGTTACAAATGTATAATAAAACTTTCAGCACGATACATAATCTGTGCCAAAACTGTACGGAAAATACAATCGCGCTGCGCTTTTTCAATTCACGTTTAATAAAATCACGGCTACATTTTGAAGAACTCTTTATATGTGAGTTGGCTATTCTATTATTTAAGGGACACATTGCCAGCAAATTCGGTAGCTGGCGGGTCTCCAAATTGAATGAAGGCTGCTACCGGAGCAAACGGAAATTTGGACCGATGTTGCGTTACAAATATGTCCACCTATCCGCCGATGTTAATTCTATCATTGAATTATACTTAAACGTTTATTTATTAAAAAGATTTAAAGTGTATACTCTCCTTATATTAAATTACTAAAAAGTATCAATAAACAGCTCCACCTTTCTTTTAATATAACTAAAAACAATCTAGTGAGTTTGGACTGTTTTTAAACAAATCATATTTAACCGAAACAAGTCAACTTAATGTAGAACGATGCTATAAATATGCATTAAGATAATTGGATATTTAGTCTGTCCCACCAAATCAATAATCGCTGTCCACAGCTGAACCAAAGCCTTCCCCAAGGAGCGTCAACTATCCGGGTTCTCATCTGGGCAGCCTACAACAATCCGCTGCCTGCCTAGGTCTTTGTCAGTTTCAGATAAACTACATATAAAGAAGTTTCAAATAGCATAATTAATCAACACACCATATTTTGATTTATATTTGAATACGAAATACTTCTCGCTAGAATCCTACGTCAGGAAACCAACTTAGCACCATACTGTCCGTTTTGATAAAGATGAAAAATCGTTGTTCCTTCTTTGAGGGTTTCTTACGGTGATTAATCTTTCTGGGACTATTGTGGTTCCGTAGAGTGTTACTTTTGTGTCTGCGGACCGACTCGGATCAAAGGCTACGATCAAATAGGTGAATTTGATTCCGAGGTTTAGATGTTCGAAAATCCTTTTTGCAAAAGAAAACGGATCCATTTTAGGTAAATGTACCGGGTAGGGTTAGGAGGATAAAAAGTACTAAGCCTTTTAATTTTGGACGGATTTTGTATACGAGAGACTTCATGCTAGAAAACTTTCCGTTTTATTTGACACGAAAGTGTATTACAAAAGATGTTTTGGTAACTAACAACGATTTTTATGTTTATTTATATGTTTTCTTAATAATAATAAAATGTCTCTGTATACTTATAATATGAGCTTGATGTTTCATAACAAATTAACGTTTCCATACAAATTATTCTTGTGCAACATTTTTCCCCGTTCCGTACAGAATGTTAGTAACATGAAGCGAGTTCATTAGCTACGTCACAGCTGCGCGTGATACTTTACGGATACGATTTCATCTGTTACATTTTGCTGCATGGAATTTAAAAAAATATTGAAAACTTTTCCAGGGATTCATGCTCGTTTAAAAAGGAACTTATAATACTGCACATGGAAAATATGGCAGTAAGGTATTGTGTTGATTGATATCGGTATTTTGTGTTTCTCCATTTGCTAGAGAGATAGAAAAAAAAAATGGTTTTATTTGAATATAATAGAAACATATGTCATTGGAATGTTGCATAAAAAACCTTAGACATTTTAAATAAATGCCTAATTTTCCCTCTAATCGTTTCTCAGTTACCTTAGCGGCTGTTTGTGTAAAGATACAACTCGGTGTAAATTTTTTTAAGTTTTGAAAATTTGCAAAAACAAAAGTGTAACGGCATGAGTTTTGATTTTTCTGTAGACATATGTAAAATTTCCGACCGTTGATTTAAAGTTTAGGAATTTAATTACACCACTTATAACACTTATAACATATGTCTTGTTAATTCGCAATACAATGTTACCGTCTTCATATTTTTTATATTTTTAGGCATCCGCCATATTTTATTTATACCGCAAAATTATTTGGTTCAATACTCAGACCATACCGTTACTTCGGAGGTATAATTTTATTGTTACGTATTTATATGTTTCGAATGTATGAAAAATGGCTTTCAATTCCAAAAATGAAACCGTAATTAATCTTATATCCAATATCATGTCCATTCCTGTGAAGTCAGCTTGATTTATTTAAAGGGATCATAATTAAAAATGGGTCAAAATTTAATCTGTTAAAATTCCGTTTTGTTTTTCAAAGTTATAATCAACTAGGGGCCGCGCGCGACTCCGTTCGCGTAGAAGTCGGTTTCCCGTGGGAATGCGAAGTTTTCCCGCGGTAAAAAGTTCCCTTAATTATTTCATACATATATTTTTGGTATCTAGAACCGTTTTTGGCAGCGCACGCAACGGAAGCTCTCAAGGATGAATAATTTTCCCCGTTTTTTCACATTTTCCATTATTTCTTCGCTCTTTATAGTTGCAACGTGATGTTATATAGCCTAAAGCCTGCCTCGATAAATGGTCTATTCAACACAAAAAGAATTTTTAAAATCAAACCAGTAGTTCCTGAGATTAGAGCGTTCAAACAAACAAACAAACAAACAAACAAACAAACAAACAAACAAACTCTTCAGCTTTATAATATTAGTATAGATGAAGCAAATTTTGGCAGAATAGTAAGTAAGTATTAAATACTTATGACAATATGGTATATTAACTACTTGAAAATCATATATATTTTTTATTAAACACAAAAAAATACCATTATTTTTTCTCAATAACTTGCTATAATGTTTTAGTATATATTTAAAGTTAATCCATTTATTTATTCATGCTAATAAAGAATTTATATAAAATACGCAAAACACAACTTTTTATTTATTTTATAATAGTCTGTATGTATGTACAAACATTATAAATAATTAGCATAACAAACTTGCAAAGAGCGCTATAAGCTCAACATTTTATCGTTTGGTTGCTGAAAAATTGTAGGGCGGGGTAAACAAAAATCTGTGGCGAAACCCCATCCATCATGTAGAGAAGTGGGTACTCTGAGTCTCGGAAACATAGAATACTATAAACCTAAAATAACGAATAAACCTAAAATGGCTTACTTTATTTCAGTGACAACACGTGACGCGCACTCGAGTGTGATTTCAGGCAATCACGAATTGTTTTTAAAACAGCAGAAATCCAATACCTTACCCCACACCAAAAGTGACAACTTGTTTTTTTTATAAAAACCATGCTTATATGCTATCCATTGGTTACATCATAATACTCCCTGCTCAGAAGGTTCCAGCCGCAATGCAAAATAATGCCAACCCGCACACACCCTGTATAATGTAAAATATATCATGTAATATCTCGACATCGGCTGTGACGGTTTTATTGAATTCATATTGCATAACTCGCCTGTTTTTTGCTCGTTTGCCTTCAATATAGTTTTTTATGCCCCGTCAATAGCTGGGGGTTATTGAATTTAAGATTTAATTTATGAAACGAGGGGTAAAGAGTCAAAGTAAGGTTGTCGCTTAGTATTTTTATTCAAATTCTTTTTAGAATCTATTTTTAAAAAGCACCAGAGTAAATTTACAGAATGACAAAATCAAGTCGACGGAGCTTATTTTTTTTTACTGGTATTTATTTCATCAAATAATCTAGGTCTTAATTTGAATCGTGAATACAAAAATAATAATAAGCCAATTTACGACTATCCCAATTCGTAGACACGAACCTGCAACAGCTAACGACGTTCGACTTTTACAACGTCATGTGAACACTCCTCATTTAAGGAGCCATTACTCAAACGCCTCCTATGCTCGTTCAGTAATGTTCAAACGTATGTACAGAAATGAGATTTCATAATTAACGGGAGGCAGGTCGGGCCGTCAAGTACATGTGAAAATTTAACGAGGAGAGCGGCACTCAAGCCCTATCTCAAGCGCCGGATTCAAGCCACAGACTAGCCGATGCTCACTCATCTAGATTTTAGAGCGATTTGCGCAGCGTCTGCTTTTAATATTCGAATTTTGAAAGATAATTAAACCGCTTTGTGCGCCGCCATTTTGGGATATTGGTCGGTAGTTGAATTTTGGTAGGTTAAGTGGGATTAAGTGAATAGTTGTAACGTAAATTAATGGTTTAGTTCTACTAAATTATTAAACTGGGAAATAAATTGTGTTGTTCAATTTTTTTGAAAAAAATGAAACTTATTAGACCAGCTAACCATATTACACATTACTAGAGGCCGCCCGCGACCCCGTTCGCGTGGAAGTCGGTTCCCCGAGGTAATGAGGAGTTTTCCCGCGGTAAAAAGTACCCTATGTGTTATTCTAATTTATGTATAACCTATATTACTGCGAAGTTTCATCCAAATCCGTCCAGTAGTTTTTACGTGAAATTGTAACCAACATCCATCCATACATCTTTACATACTCACAAACTTTCAAGTTTATAATATTAGTAGGTTTAAAACTAACTTGAATCACTACCTGATAACGTAAATTTCTATTGGTGAAATAAATAATAATAATAATAAATCTCCAGACTAACACACCAATTATGTGGCCCTAAAGTAAGTTGCATTAAGCACTTGTGTTATAGGTACCACACAATGGACTAGGGGAGAACCTAGATACACCCAGACACGAGCCAATATCGAAAAACCATTTTACGAAATTGGCCCGACCCGGGGATCGAACCCGGAACCATCTGCTTAGCAGTCCGGTACTTTTACCGCTGCACCACAGAGGTCGTCTAGTAAATTTTTAAAATTTGTTTTAGTAGTTCCTGAATTACCACACCCTCTTACTCGTAACAATATTATATACTAGTATATACTGTAAATTTATTCTTAGTATTTATAATCAACTTGTGCAATATTTCAATTTATCCCACTGATATTTCTACCCTGTATGTTTCCCGCAGATACAGCACGTAGGCTCGCTGTGTGTCTGACGTGAAAAATACTTGTACTGAAAGTGATAACGATCCAGCTTTATCTAACATGCGTAAATATGAACATTTCAAGTGATTTTACGACCACACGTACGTTATTTTTTTGTAATAATATAAGAGATAACTTTTAACAAGTTATAGTAAATAGTCCTTATCTTATCTATCTATCTGGAGAACATAAAAAAGAAAGCTTAAGAATAATCTTAATACAAGCCAGACTAATAAGGTTCAGCAGGTGTTCAGATCCAGTACTTAAAAATTTTTCTATACTTACAGTCCAAATAACTCTCTATAAAAAAAAAACATCTTAATATAACTAATAAAAAAAATTAAAAGTTATATTTCAAATTCTGGTAAGTCTAAGCAAAACTAATTATTTTAATCGATGACTGAATAAAAAAAAAATGTTTCTTGTATAATTAAACACAGAGTCTTGTATATCTTATTATATTACTGTTAAAATTAAAGCTATTTCCTAGTACAAGGATTATTCAGTCAACGCTTATTTCGATGTAATAAAATAAGGAAATGAGAGCAAGTTGCGCGTTTCGCTTCGAATAAACCAGGGCTATATCTCGAGCCTCATTGCGAAGCTTTTCTCAGTAAAAAGACGACGTTTTTTCACCTCTAATTAACACGAGTTTTTTCCCTTTAAATATGTTCTTTTGAAATTATTCGTAAACATTCTCAATTTTTTTTACATAATTTATAAATTTGGGGTGATTAATTACCTAATTAATGGTGCGTAAATGGTTTTGAATGTAAAAATGTCGAGTAATTTTCCTCTGGGCACTCCTTATTCATTACAACGAATTGTTAATAATTTGTTGAACTTAATAGCAATATTAAAGGAAAAATAATTACAGTTTTAATTATATGAAAACTGACTTCCATATGAATGGAATAAGTGTATTTATTTTATTTCGTAAAAACTAATTTATAAGGTGACCTTAACGTCTTATAATTTTTTCAAAAAAAATATGAGTGACAAATCGTAGCCGGTCACAATTAGCGTCACCGCCGCTCCCAAAGAAGTATCGTGTTCAGCCAGACTGATGAATGTAATAAATCCACCAAAAGAGTCCCATTGCGGTATTCCCTTTCTTTATCTTCGCTATTTTTTAACCATTATGTTCGGAGCTTACGATAATATTTCATTTACATCTGTATGAAAATTTGCATACGCCGCGACACGCCATGATTTATTTAGACTCGCGATAAGTTTAATTTAAGCAATTAAATGTTTTGTATATAATTTTGCTGCTACAATTTCGGAGTCTGTGACTACGGACTGCTACGTCGTAGTAATTAGCTACGACCCGTAGCATTTTTAAAATTAAAATGGGTACAAGTGCCTTGTTATTTTTATTTGTTATTAATATACGTAAAATGCTTTTAATACATTCTCCTAATGAATTCATTGAAAATATTCTACGATTTTGAATTCTAATACTCTTCAGAACCTATAATTATCCCCTCAAAGCAACGGTTAGAAGATCCGATAATAAGGTGTTCGTGTTTGAAAACTTCGCTGCAAATTAGTAATGTATAAACGAACTATCGAGAAACTGCAGGCTTTAAACATTTGATACTGTTGCGTCAGTTTTTACAAGAATAGTTTAACTTCATTTGCGATGATGGTATATCATTTGATAAATAATTCGTAAACTTTTTGCTGTGATTTTAAAAGGTAGGATTTTTATGACGTTATAAATTATAATATATATTTTAGGTCACGCACTTACGGTGATGGAAAACATTTTTCCTATAATTACCTCTCTGGTTATATAAGTGCCGTAATTTTTTATTGTATTAATATTTTGTAGCGGACAAACTTCTTTTGAGAAGATTATATATAAATACTCAAAATTTCAAAATAAAATGTTTTACTATTAAATATACAGTCTGTCCATTCTCGAGAGATATACGCTTCGGGTTGTAATTCCTTAATGAATAATGGTTTATTTGTTTATTTAAAATAGAATATCAATACTTTTATATAACTTCTTTCAGCCTTCAGTTTTCTTTGCTCCAGGCGTGTCGCAACGTGATTAAGTTTCGAGCTAGCAGAAAATGGCAGCAATCTATTCACCGCCGCTATGTAAGGAACTGAGTACAATATTTAGAGTAAAAACACTGGTCTTAAAAAATGTAAAGCATTGGCCTTAAGAAATATTTATAATATACTCTTTTCTGTGAGATTGGGCGGTCCCACGGAGCCTAAAACCAGGCACCGTACCGCACACAGATCGGCGTTTGACATAAATTCTATTTTAGCTTGCAAACAAATTTAGGCAAGGTCTCTTATTAAGGGCCGTCGCCATTGCGAAACTATTTTTTTTGACATGTTTTAAAGTTTTTAATACTTTATTATCAACCTCCTCAAAACTATCTAAAATTTAAAAAGACAACATTGCTTGCTACACAAGTATATGGAACTAATCAGTTAAAACCTGGCGTTTAAATTTTCAATCTCAGCATACGCTAGGCTTTAATAGCGTTGAGTTAGGAACAATTCAGGCAGATATCGATTCTATAGCGGGTACCGAGGTGGCAGAGCACACAAATTAATATTCTGAGGCTCTATCACCTTGTTGCACCTGCCCTGTTTATACAGCCTGCATTATCCCAACACATGACGCTATATGACGTCACATAACGACCTGTTCATGCAAATCGGGATTGAAAAAAGTATTTATGCATATCACAAGCGATTACGGACAGTTTTTTTGGAACAATAAATGGTTTTATCGATATACTGTTAACTGGGACAAAATGAGAAAGCGGTAATGGCTCCAATCATTACAAAGCAATGTTCATTTGTGGTACGATCGTTTAAAAAATCGACCAGAAAGTTGGAGAAATGTAGGTGCTTCTAACTTCGCTGGGTTGAGTTTTCTCTGCAGTGTTGAAAAAGTTCTATTGCCAAGTGTATTAACAATAATAAGAATACAATTTTAAACACATTTAAAACTTGAACCATTTTAATTATGAGATATATTAAGTTTATTACCTATTTTTTTTGGAATAAGCTGATTAACCCTTCGTATATGACACGTTTCAAAACAATTAAAATTGTAACGGCGTCCACACAAGATGAATAATAAAATTTGTCTTAAAACGTATATTAAAGTTATTGGAGTGAAAAAACTACTAAAATAATCAACAATCTTAGAATTGCGGTAGTTTCTTTTATTTGCGTTTATGTCATAAATATTATGGAAATGTAAGACAAAGCAGGAACAGGAAGCACAATCTACGTCATTTCCGCCGTTTCCTGTAGGTAGGCTTTATTGTCGGTCTTTGTTCTTTGGGGAGATTGTTGTCGGGACTAGGTTGCAAGAAAGTTGCCTTCATTGTAATAGTGTACAATAGTCAAATAAAGATAAGGAAAAGTATCACAGATGTCCCAAGAAAGCTGGTAAAACTCGACTTTGGCTGATCCGTTTTAGTTAAATTCGATCCTTAACTAAACTAGTTTATGTTCATATTATAACCGCATAAATCTCCGTTCCATAGTGAGTATTAAAATGTCCACGACTAATGTTTCTGTTGCCAAAGCCTTGGCTAGATGGATCGCGGAGTTGCAAGTCTTCTGTTCTGTTTGCCAACTGCCAGGACTACATGCTCACTTCGTGTCGGAAGTGTGTTGTGTTGATCGATTTTCTGTACCACTCTATCTAAAATCTTGGAGCTTACTCACAGAAAATGTCCCCGAACAAGTTTTGCGCCTTGGGTACAGTGTAACTTTGGAGCTTACAATTTATATCCTTTTAGACTACACATAGGTTACTGGAGCGATAAATTCTTGCCCAAAAACAGTTTCATTTCGACTAAATTTAAATATTAGCCAGCCCTTTTGTTCCAGGTTTTACGGTATAATAAATTTGCCAATAAATTTTCTTTGCTACCGCCAAATAATTGTCTTCGTACGTTTTGTTCTAATTTGCGGTGAACAAGCGACTCGCTTGATTGTGATAAAGATACTTTAGGATTTCAATTATCTTCCTTGCCCCTGTTCGTTTGTAAGGCACTTGTAAGATATTGATCTCGAGAGATTTTATATGGATTGTTAGTGCCTTCCACTTTCTATATGGATCGTTACGTAACTGTGTTCTATTTTCATTGCTTTCTATTGAATACTGAAATATCCCTAAAATAAATAGGGCGAATTATTTCCCTTTATATATCGCCTATTTCCTATCTAACAGGTAACGTAAAAAGCGGTAGAATATCATTTGATGTTATTCGTCAGTCGCCCCCAGCCATGTTTTCATGCCAGTGTTTGGCTTTATTCCAATTTTTTTGGTTGTTATCCGCTTGCGAACGGTTAAGGTAGCCATTTTGTATTGGCATTTTGCTGAATTTTTGCACTTTCAACAGTGTTTATGGCTTATTGTGAGGTGATGAAATATTGTTCAATCAAATAAAAAAATACCTACCAAAATTTAATTTGACAAATTACTTTACAGATAGACGTGCGTTCAGATATAAATGTAAAAAATAACATGGAGTTTTTATTTTAATGAGTTGCTTATGTGAGTTAAATCCTGTTCGCAACCCTACTTATTTAGATTAGAATAATTACCAAGCGTTTGCCTGTTAACTCCCGTTAGTTCATCGTCTCTCATACTAAACAGCACCTACGTCATGCCATGTTTTCCTTCCATCGTACAGTGCAAATAACATTAGTTTACGGTTTCAACAAGTTTCCTGCAACACATCTATGCACATAATTAACCTCCTACATATTCAAACGTCGTGATACGTCTGAGTGCCTCGACTGGGGTATTCATTGATGTGGGTATCAATAAATAAGCAGAACAAGACGTTCTAAACGAGAATTTCCCTTAGTTAATAGTTCATAAATACGTTAGATGTTCAGACTTAATGGCGATCCTGCATGTTTCCGGACTTAATTCGAAGAAGTCGATATAAGCATAATTTAACTCTAATTTTAGTGCAGTTTTTTTGTAAATTACTATAGGTATTTTTTTCAATTTAAAGAATTTTAATACATGTGAATCGTTATACATGCAATAAAAAAATTACCTACTGAAATAATTTCAGTTTGAACCATGCTTTTAAAAACTTACATTCAATACATTTTCGTTGACCAATCATGCAATACTATCGTATCCCAACTAGGGCTCCCACGTAAATGGAGCAAATATAGTCCGGCGTCGGATGGTAAATATTAACACTTGTAATTGTGCGGAACCGTCAGCCTCCCGATGTTCGTTAGAGACCCCTTGCAGGCGGAATACAAATGCGGCCATTACGCCCGGCCAGCTTGCACATCGGCAGTGACGTCATCATATCGTTTACAAATCAAATCTTCTTACCGCATCGCCTCATCCACGTACAATGTGTAGTAACGGACAAAAGCTTTGGCAAAAATTTCAGAGCAGCAGCCAAACACATTTGGCCGCCCAATGTGATGAGGTGTTAAGCATAAACATGTAATTGAACTATTTTATAAGTTCATGGGCTATGTGACTTCGTATAATGAGTATGTTAGGCTTGCCAACTAATTAAAATTTTGGCTAAGATCAGTTTTATCTTGGACTCTTCATAATCTGAAGAACAGATTAAAAGCTTAGGTACCTCTAAAAACCTAAAGTAACACCTAAAGCAATATTAAATTTACTATTAGTAAGGACGTAATAAAACAGTTTTATATTCACTGACTGTTATCTTTGCGTGATAATAAGTTTATTCTATTAAAAAAAACAAGTTTTCAAAATGTTTAAGGCATGTCTTACCTATTATAAGTTTCAGTGAAAAGTTACGCTCAATCTATTGTAACACCCAAAAAATTGAATTAGTGGAATATTTCAACACGCGGACTGGAAAAACAACTAAAGGAAAAACAGTATCACAATCTCGCCAAAATATTTATAGTTGATAAAATATTTTAGCAGGCACCCATCAATTTTATATGAAACCAACATTGTACAGGATAAGTTCCATCTAAGTTATGATAGCCCTAAACCCATATTCCTCGTACAATGTTTAGTTCGATATAATCGTTTTAGACCTATTGGCGGTTATTTATTTTTGTGGAAAGATTTATCTCCGGAATCGGGCCGGACCCACATTACTCAAGAGAGATTTGCTGAATAGCATTGTAAAGTATGCCGTGTGGGTGATCCAAATAATTCAGCTGACGAACAAGGTAGCCCCATCGCCTGCGCAATACGCCGAACGGGGAATAACAATAGTATAATTAACAATGGATCACTTGCTCAAGGTTTCCTATAATTTATGTATCGATACTAATTATATTCGGTATATCTCTATGTAGGAATTTGAATTAATATACTCGTAGCTACATATAAACCTTTTCGGGCGACTACTTACTTAAATATTCAGTGAAAGTAATAAGGTTTAGATTTAGTCAATAGATAGTTTCAGTTTGTTATACCTTGTACGTATATACCTACATACATTTATTTACGGTTAAACTAAACGTTTTCAGTCTATTCAAATTCTAACAACACAGCAGTTTGAGCTTTGGTATTTGAATGTGGTCAGACTGGCTAAAATAAACAATTAGGGAATAGCTTTTGATCGAAATTGCCGTTTCCGAGATTAGTTTAGTTTCCTCCTATTGAAACTGCAATCGGGTTTCGAGGATTGCTTTGTTAATGTTTGTACACAAAAAAAAGTACTTATAAATATCCTTCCACCCGCGGCTCTACTCGCATGTAAATAAAATGAGGCTAAATAAATTACAAATCCGTTTCCCTGTCTGACTAGTATAAAGTTACAGAACATGCTTCCTCATTAAAAAATCATAAACTTCTCTTCTATATAATATGATAAAAGAGAAATAATATATCTTATAAGGTAATAAAAATCTTTGCAGTCAACGAAATCTTTGCTATTTAATAAAATTTAAAAATATTACTATATAATCACAATTTCAGGTAATACAATTAAATAAGACTATCTACATTCGACTATATAATTTAAATCATTTTGATTAATCACACAATATTGATAACTAACTATATCTACTTATAATTTAAACTTTTAATTAGCATTGGTCTACAAATATTTGCTACATTCTACTGCGGTTTGTATCGATCTAAAGAAGTGTTACGACTTTTGTTCATACCTAGTAATATATTATCAGTTGAAGCTGCGGTAGAGCTTTGTATAACATCGTCTTTACTATATACAGAGTGGTAATCATTCATCTCAGCCCAATCTGGATCGGATTTGGCTATACGCTTCCTTTCTTTTATTTTCGTATACAACAAGACCGTTACCATTATAAAGAATACAACGAAACCTAAAGAGCATCCTATTATTAGGCCTAAACGTTTTTTTATGACTGAAGAAATGTCGTAACCTTTTACGAATTTGCGTTTTACAGTGATGGATTTTTCACAAGTGTTGAAAGACACGCACTCACTGGCACGTGACCTCATTATAGCAGCTGCTGCGATATTTTGATCGATTTTGTCGGTACCATTTATGCTTTCTGTGACATTGTTCCTTGGCATGAACCCATCGAGGTCAATATTTTCCCCGTCGTGAAGAGTAACGACGCAGACAACGTATTTATTATTTGCTTTAAGATCGGTTATTCTCGTTGAAACCTCCCCACTTTCCAAATATTTCGTCTTTACCTGCAATCAATGCTTAGTTAACACTTCAATATTTTATTCACTGAGCTAATATAAGATATGTATACTTACAGTTTGTGAAGCATCTTCAGTGTAATAAATTATTTGTAAAGCTTTAATTGCTGTTCTATTTCTTATAAACCAAGAAACAGATACTGAATTATCTTTATGCTTGTCAACAGTCAATTGCGAGATAATAGGAATATTACATTTTTCTTTAGGGTACTCTCCATTCAGGCAAGTTATAGTTTCAGAATTTATAATTTTTGGATGGTCTTGAATCCAAACCCATGTATTATTTTTTTGACAGTTGCATATTATTGCGTTATCTGAAAGAAAATAGCCCTCGAATTATCTACATTATTTTTAAATTGAATAATAATCAACAACTAACAATTCTCCACGAAGACCAAATCATGCACTATTGAGACAAAATCTATCTACTTAATAAAAAAAAAATCTACGCATCAAACCTACCTTTTATCGATATTTCTTGCACATGACTTTCTACGGAAGTAAGCAATTCTAATGGAATGTTCTGTAATTTATTTTTTCCTAGATCTACACTAGTAATTTTATTAAGATATTTGAATGCTGTTACCGATATGTATTTTATATTATTATCATTTAAATACAATACAGATAGATCTTTCAAATTTACTAAATCTTCATTTAATATATTTTGCAATTTATTATGAGAGAGATCAAGTAATTTCAAATGTCCTAAATCTTCTGCAAATGATTCGATGGATTCTATGTTATTATTTGATAAACATAACGTTCTCAATTTAATTAGTCCTCGAAAATTACTGGTTTTGAGCAATGAAATTTTATTGTAACTTAGGTCAAGGCTTTCTAAGTAATTTAATTTGAGAAAAGGACTTATTGATAATTTTCTTATTTTATTTAGAACGAGGTACAAATGTTGTAAGTTTATGAAGATTTCAAACGATATTTCATCTAGATTGCTGAGGTTTGTATTACGTATGTGAAGTTCATATAAACCTGCTACAAGCGTATTATTGTCTATGTTACTAACGTACGGTAGAACTACAGAAGGATTTTTGCTTATGTCAACATTAATTAATACAATTCCTGCTTTTCTTGTTGTTACAAAAAAGTTGTATTGAACCAAGTCATTATTTGAAACATTCAAATTTTGTAACTTAGGAAATACATCGAATATGATCACAGGCAAGAAAGTCAATTTATTAAAACTAATGTCAAAAGTCAATAGTTTTTTAAACTCAACTTTCTTTTGCACACTTATTGACTTTATCTCATTTTTTTTGAATATTAAAGTTTTTAGTTTTGAAAGTTTTTCCAATCCACTTAGTTCCACTTTTGGTAATAAATTATCCGCAAAATCTAAAGTCTCTAGCTTAGATAAATTATTAAATGTAGTATACGGTATATAGTCTAAAAAGTTATTATTTATATTCAAATCAATGATAGCGTTATACAAATCAAACATATTTTGGGGAAGGGCTGTTAGTATATTTTGTGATAAAACTATTTTTAAAAGATTTTGGTTCTTTGTAAATGTGTCGATAAAAATATTCTCGATATTACAATGTTCCAGATATAGAACTTCTAAAAGCGGCAATTGATAAAAAGTTTTAGCTGGTAAATAATCAAGAATATTGTGTGACAAAAATAGATACTTTAAGCCTGGAACATCTATGCTGAGTAAACTGTTTGCTTTAAGAGAATTGTTCTTTAGAGACAAATATTTTAAATTGTTTAAACCTATGAATGTACCATTTTCTATAAATTCTATACCACAACTATCCAAAAATAATGAACTTAGAGGCAGACCTTGCTGAAAAACATGTTTATGTAATTCTTTGATATAGTTATATGACAAGTTTAAGCTTCTCAACTTTTTTAAATTATCAAAAGCAAAGTCGGCAACGAAGTTTATGTTATTATGCGAAACATCCAAATCTTCTAGTTCAGTTAAACCAAAAAATGTATAATTGCTGATATTTCGCAAATAGTTGTGTTGTAAATCTAAATATCTCGTTGCATTCAACTTTTGGAATGCAAAATCATCTGTCACAGCCAACTCATTATAACTTAACTCTATTTTAGCTAAATTTGTCAAATTCCAAAGAGATGTTTTAGTTATGAACCTAAGATTGTTTCTTCTTAAATTTAAGACGTTCAAATTTCCTTGAGCTTGAAAAACAAAACTGTTGATTGACGTCAATGAATTTGATTCTAAATACAAAGTGAGAAGATTAGAGTTAACTTTGGGTAAAATATCATTAATGTCTGCTATATTATTATATTGTAAATTTAATAGTTTTAACTTATTCATTTTTATAAATGCACCGGGTTCTATAAACATAATATTATTATGATTAAGATGTATGTCTTCAATATTATTGGTACCATAAAAAATGAATTTTGTAATATATTTGAGCTTATTATTATTAAGCCTAATTTCTTTCAAACTGTGCAGTGATTGTAATGTGTCATTATACAATTCTTCAAATTCATTATTGTCTAGTCTAAGTTTACGTAAACCTTTACTATTTGTAAAAATGTTATGTGGCACTTTTATTAAATAATTATAATGTAGATAAAGTTCGCTTAGTTTCACTAAATTAGTAAAGCTCTCACTATGTACGTTGTTTATACAATTATCATCTAAATATATTGCAATAATATTACTAGAGTTTACAAACGAATCTATTGGCACATCTAAAATATTATTATGATTAAGTTTTACTTCAACTAAATACGGCATGTTGCTAAATAGACCATGAATGTAATGCAAATGATTGTTACTTATGTTAATGGATTCTAATTTCTTATTATTTTCAAAAGTATTTGGATTGAGAGTTCGAATTCTATTATAACTTAGATCTATGGACTTGAGATTAACCAAAGAATGAAAAGCCTTATTGTGGATATTGTTAATAAAGTTGTAATGAAGTGTTAGAACGTTTAGGGACGGACAAAATTTAAGGCAGTCTTCCGAAATAAATTCAAAATTATTAGAATTCAAATCTAACAGTTCTAAAGATTGAAGATCAGAATTTTCTACTCTTGGAAAAGAAGACATTTCATTCCATGAAAGTCTTAAAGATCGAAGATGTTTCAACTTTGATAAAGCAAATATAGGAAATGAATTTAAATTATTTTCGCTTAAATCAATTTCGGTTAAAGTGGTTTCTAAGCTGGAAAATGCAAATTCCGCAATTACACTGATCATATTTCCTTTCATGTTTAATCTCATCAACGGTAAACCGTAGAAACTATAGTTAGGTATGTCTTCAATGTAGTTTGAAGAAAAATCAATGGAAATTAGCTTGAGCATGCCTGAGAATGCTTTTTGGGGCATTAATCTAATTTTACTGGATATGATACTGAGAGTTTCTAGGCACTTTCGTAACGGCATAAACGTATCATCACCGATATCGTTAACGTTGGTCCTGGTTAAATGAACGTGTTTAATACAAGCTCCTTGAGGTATAAAATGGGGTCCCAATTCTTCGTCGTTGTTGTCGAGATCTGATATGGTTAGTGAATGAATGTTTGACACTCTTTTTAACACGTTTTTGATGTGCTTTATTAAAGTGTCCTGGCAATTGAGATAGATACCTAGAAAGAAGATGCTTTTAGTACAGAATATAACGTGTTCATAAAATATATTTGAAATTGTGAGGATATCAAAACTTAATCGGTAATTATGAATTCAATTGCTTTCGACTTAAGGTTGAAATATGTAAGAAAAAATCAGAACTCAGTTTTGAATTTAAATGATTATATTTTCTTATTAGGCACTGAATATTGAGTAAAATAAATATATTTAGGCACCAATTTTGAATATTACGTAATACTAAAACTCTGCATAAAATGTAATTCATTGAATTCGACCTTATGTGCCTGGAATAAGCTCTAAATTCCTAGTTCGTAGAACCTTGCATACAAAGGCACTTTTTTACTTACCATCTTCGAAAGTAAAACAAGCACATTTTGAAATATTTATATCGTCGGGACAGCCCAAGGTATTTTGAACTCGAAAAATACAGAGCACGGCCAGCAATGATATAGTTCTGGACACATTTTGATCTTCATGCCGCCCAGCCCAATGGAATATATATTTCATAGTGTCATTGTAGACGTTTATTTACATTTTTTGACTAAAACTGTTCCTGAAACAAAAAATAGTATTATAGCTATAATAATAAACAAATTTTTCATTCAAAGTTTTGACCTAAATTGCTCACGTTAAAGTTAGGCCATCCAAAAAAAGAACTTTGAACGTGCCGTCACTAAATAATTCACAATGTTGAAGCTGTCGACTCCCCACGGGCTTAGTTTATGATACGGTTTCTACCAAATTAACTAAAGCCTTAATGAATATGCCTTAACTAGGTTATTGATGTAAAATAACTCACTATGTGTCACAAAGGTAGCTATAAATATATGACGCCTAGATTTGGTAGCCGACTATTATGGTTAAATTGTATAGTTCTAATGGATTTATTATTCATTGTTTTAACCGGTTTAAGCTCAATTAGAATATCCATGTTTTGCTCTCATGGAAAATTTATAAATTCATTTTAACATGCACTGTCCGCTTGTTTAATACGAAACACGACCAACATCGACATGAAATCGCAATGAGCTCTATAATGACTACAAATTAACCAATAAATATTTATTTGTAGCCAATTTAAGGACTATTTTACACACAGCTATTTGTTTTGGGCATTTGGAGCTAACTTATTTGTTGTATTTACATATTTCATCAGGTTTTAAACTTAACAGGTACCATATTATAAAAAAACGTCTTTGTAGACCATTAACAGCAACCAAAGAATGAAAGTAAATACTGAATTAAATTAAAATTCACCCACTTACGTAGCAAGTTCAGTTTGCGTCGTTCCCAATCTCCCGGCTAATTACAAAACATTGTTATATCTACAGACTTAAAGTCGATTTTCGCGTCGCAGGTCCAGCGGGGTACTGCGCCTGTCCTCCCGAACCTTCACCACACACGTAAAGAGTCGAATCACGATCGTGCAAAGGTTTTCTCTGGTTTCAAAGGGGTTATGTGTTAAGCCGCACAGAGAAAGCCTGAGGTCATTAGAAGGCCTCGGCAAAGACTGCCGCGGCGGCGCGCTGTATACAGGTCACAGACTGCGGCGCGCCGCTTCCACTATTATTATACTTTTATGACAAATCGGGTTTGCTACCAAACACCCCCTATTGTAGTCATGCGAACACGTAACTCAGCTTATCGTACATTGTTTCACTTTTTAGAACATTACAACGCTTAGTACGAGAAGGAATACCGGCGGCGCGCAGTTATGAAACAAGGGCCGGCTATAACTTTGACATTCTTGCGGACTGATGTATAATAGTCATTCGCGAGAACGCTGAAACATAAGTTGACAATATTTATTTTTCGAGGATAACACTTTCAAATATTTGTAGGCGTTACGCCGCCGTAGCGCGGTAAAATAGTTGATATATTTTAAGATACGCCATTTTAGCAGTTGCAATCTAAAATATACCTAGCATAAAAGTTGACCTTTACGATATTTGAAATATACTACTTCCGTCGAATGCACCAGGGACTTCTGCCTATTACAGGCTTTCGTATCTAGGTCATTCCACCGAATATATGGAGACAGATTCACTTGAGCGACTTGTGGGTAAATAAATGCATACCTACAAAGCTTCTATTTTATGTAAATAAAACATGAAGGCAAATTATATTGTAGAGATAAATATTTGTTTTTTTAACATTTCTTTCTTTTTGAAGCAAAGCTGTTTTAAATCCATGATATACGACATTTCTGTAATGGTTTCGATTTTCAGTTTAGATAAATACAATTTACTTTTATAAATGTTATTTAATGTTACATAATTCAAACTTTATTTTTGTTTTGTTGATATCATCAAGTCGTTATCTGTAAACAGAACAAACATTACTTTAAGGACGAGAGATTCATTATTTCAGTAAGCTCATATAAATAAGAAAAGGGATGGTTATATTAGTTTATTTTTTATTTATGAGGTATTGTTTGATGTAAAAATATTTCCATAATAATGTTCATATTATTTGCTTGTTTGTATTATGATAATAAAATATTCAGTTCCTAAGTAAGCGGTTGATTTAATCTGTTTCAATAAAACAGGCCCATATAAATAAAATAATATAGAATATATTGGTGTGCTAGTCTGGAGATTTATTTATTATTTATTATTAAACGATCCTTTAACCTATCTCCTTCAGATTTATTAATTCATTAGATATACATTTTTTTCACCTCGTCATCCATAATAAACATAACGAATTGGTTACACTGTTCTACGAGTATATCTTCAACATCTTTTTCCAAAACGTTATTGTCACGGCCTCAGGGAACCACGTTTTATTCGGTTAGGCTGCTCCGGTAAATACAAGGATGCATATAGACATAAAGCTACGTTCCTACGGTCGACTACGCCCCGCATCGTACCGCATACACATCGAATCGTAGCTAGAAAGAAGGTGAGAAAAATACAATTTTAGGTACATAGCTTGCCATGGGAATCCGCTTTAACACAAGTCCGCGTATATAAATAACTGACTTCCGTTATATTGTATTTAAATTAATTAATTTATATAAACGTTGAAGTAAGAGTGTTGAAGTTTTAATACCTTTACATAGGGGTTTATTTTGTTTTATTTGTCTACACATGGCGTAAATTGAAATCTGTCGTCTCCTGGGTGGCATTTTTTATTCAATTACTTACAAATAACGACAAAGGAAAAGCTTATCTATTAGTTGCTTATGTGATTTGGATTTGTATACATAGAGTTCCCACTAGGTTAGGTTAGGCTAGTTTAAATTGTGATTACACTGTTTTCATACGGGGTGTAAAAGAACTGCTTCCGAAAACAAAAACTGGGCATTGCTGGAGGGGTACTGGTTACGTAAAAAATGTTTTTAAGATTAACAGAAAAAAATAGTTTACGTAATTGTACAAAATTGCATTTATACTATCAGATTTTGTGATGATTTCAAATTAAATAGGGTTTTATGTATGTAATGTAAATAATCGCACCTGAACCAACAGTTGATGTGAACCGAATATGACTTTTCAATCCTTTTTATTTTTAAATTGGGTTTTCTGGGTATACTGTTAGTGAATTTAGTTACTATTAAGGCTCCAGAATACATGGTTTCAGGCTTCGGAAGTGGTATTTTTACACTCGTTATAATGGATTCTCCTTGTTTGTATTATTGTTGCTGGTTTGTTTGTTCCTTGCTTTATAAGACTTTACTTCTTGCAGGTATGGCCTGCAGGTATAATAATACAGAATTAGTCATTCGTTTTACAAAGTCCTTTGAAAATGACTTTCAGGGAACGTTACCTCAAAAGCGTCACTGATCAATACCCATCATTCTAAATTGAGTAAAAACAAATCTCATTTCAAAAACGATAGTTGCGGCTTTAATGTTAGGTATATTATGCTTTAACAGCTCTTTATCAGAACTGGGTGCTCTTTAATAACATGTCCAGTGGATGGAAGTTTCCAACTAAAGTCTGACACTTTGTTGGAGCTTATAGCAAATTTAGCTGGTTGCTCTCCCGTCTAGGTGCCCAGTATTTAGGTCAATGTGTTTGCTTCATCTATCGACAACTTTTAGACCAGGTTCAGTGGCGTAGTCACGAATAACTTTCGAATAGTATGTGTAGCATCATCGTACAAAAATATATGAAATTTAAAGAGCGCCGCTAGCAGACCTTAAAGGCACTTAATTTAGCGATCACACGTATGTTTGTAAATTTGAATACATTTTTAATTTTTGACCATTTACGAACGTTTCAATACAACGTCATAATTTTCATTTCGTATCGAGTTAACTTTGCTTCTGAGTTTCGTGATCGCTTCTATCGTCAAACTCCGTTTTGGTATCGAGAGCTCAGTACGATAACGCTGCGATTTGCAATATATTCGTGATTGGGGCGCTCAGGTTCCGAACGAGGTGCGAGAGTTTGCTTTGGTTTGCCAGTTTAGTTTCGGTGGAGCTGCATTTTCTACGCTCGTGGATAGATAGATTAACCGTTTATTGCACTTTGTAGCGAACAAAGAGCTGTACCATCTATGTGATTAATGATGAAAGCATGAGAAATAAGTTTACAAAGCATTTCAAATATTTAAACAAAACATTGTTCCAATACTTCAGTATCGTTATTAAGAAATATAAAAAGTAGGTCTCTCAATTACTTATTAAACTCTGATATTAAAAATACGTCACAAAAACGATGGAACATATTATTTACAGTAAAATAAAATATTCAATGTCCCATTGCGAGTATTGTCCCCAGTCCTGGTTTGAAAGCGACAAAGTATATAAACACTACTGTGAGTGCTCTCGAGTGATATGTACGCGTCGGCACGGCTGCCGCATTAAAGGAGATTCTACGCAGAATAAATTTTAGTCGGATTCCTGAATTAAGTGGCCTTTTATTTGTTGCGTCACGTGCTGAAAAGCCCACCCTCCTGAAAAGTGTTACAAATTCCGTATTTCATGTCGAAACGACAGCGGTGATGGCCGACATTAATACTTGTACGAATATGTTTGGATTGCTCTAAATTTTCCTAATTTATTCAACCACGCGGCGTGATAAAGCCAGGTTGCGTTGTATGGTTGTATGAATCAAAGATGATTTGGACGGAATATTAGCTTACCTTGTCGCTTTAAACAGCCTTGGAACATACTATAAGGAACCCATGAAACGGTAACTTTTAATTACAAACACATGTATATATAATTTTTTTTTGGTTTTTACATGATTTTTTTAAAATCAAATTTATTAATAACGAGCGACCCGCCCACGCTTCGCAATGATGTAGTTTGGCCGACTTGCTCACGAACCATTGCATTTTTGCTAACTTAAAAAAACTTATTCTAAATGCGCTTTATTTACAAATTTAAATGAATAAATTCCCTATAAGAAAGCTAATTCCCCGAAGGCGAAAACTGCATTAAAATCCGTTTAGTGGTTTAGGACGAGTTAGCGGCCAAACATTCGAACAGACACAATTAGCGACTTGGATTTATACTATGTTATGATAGCTTTCTCGTGCATAATTAACGACGTTTAAAAGGCATTATTTGAGGCGTCCTCAACTTTTGAACTCCTTTGGCCTTAGTAAATCAATCTTACGACTTATTCCTGCTCTAATTATTAATATCTTAATTTCATCTTTAATTGCCGCCGTAGCGTTCCAGTATCGGAAGTATAAGTGGGGGAAATACCAGCACCCAAGCAAAACTTGAAAAAAACAATGGAATTTCAATAACTGAGCTTCTTAACTGTTTTTTTTATAAAATTTACTTATCTGTCTAACGATCATAAATCAATTTCTATATTTTTAAATAAATTATAACAATATGAAAGAAATAAATAACCCTTAGTGTTCGACTTTACCCGACCCTAGTGGGGTAATAACGTACTAACAATAATTGCTACAATCACGCTACAATGATAACATTTATACCTCAACGATGTTGACTCTCCGTCAACACGATACTCGTAAGCCTTTAGCACAAAATCCAGTCTTTTAATAAAATAAAAAAATACAAAAGTTGTCATCTTCTTCGTTCGAGATTGCCCCACATGGATTGTTCGCCTTTATACCCGCTGGAGAATAAATAAAAAAATATAGAAAAAAATATATAGTTTATGTTTATTTTGCCGATTGCATCATTGCCATTAACAGATTTATATGTGAGTATTCCACTTCGTAAAAGTAAAGTTACTTTTCGAAAATGGAATCAAAGCAACACCAACTTTAAATTACCAAAAAATTACATCAAAAAAATATTTCGCATTAATATTAATTTTTTTGCATTCGTGTTTTAAAATCAGCCTGTCAAGTTTAGTCTGTCGGCACTTGACCAAATACATTGATGTATTAGATGGATGCCGATGTAATTGCGTTACTCTAACCTAGATGGCGTTACTGTTGCCTGTATAGCTATCTATGTCCGCGCCTTCCGTGTTGATGACTGGCACTAGCAGTCGCTTGATCTCCGAAGGGGCGGCAAGCAAAATATGATTATCTTTTTCTAACACATTAAAACAATTGAATTCGCAATTACCCCTCGTTCGCGTTTCCCCCATTCTTCCCTACTAGAAAACTAAGTGCATGCATGAAACTCATTACTTGTCTATTAAAATTTAATGTAACTCGTATCTCGAGATTTCTCGTTTTATATGTTTTTTTTTCAAGATCAGTCTGAAAAGAAATTTAATATCACCTCAGGTATTTTCCTTTGAAAGCGAAAGTGCTATCATATACAGGGTGTCCCAAAACTCGACGTCAACCCGAAACCGGGTGACAAGGCAAGTCATGCTGGTTATCAGAAAAATGTTTAAAAAAATCTAAGTCACGTGTTCTCAAAATTATTGGCATTTTAAAAAAACACGCAAAATTTCACACCCTGTGACAGTGTTTTTGCTGCTGTTGCCACAAATGTTCACTTTTGGAAACTTTTTTTTTTGATATGTAACCCTGAATAATGCTTCTCTAAACTGTTATCAACATTTCAAATCTAGCTCCTCGAGATTGCATAAAAATAGGACTTATTTCCAAGAAAAAAATTAAAAATTAAAAATGGCCTAGTTTTAACTGTCTGCATTGAAAAAAAATTGTACTACGCGAGTTTGGCAAGTTGTGACAAAAGTTGGCGCATTTAGTAAGGATTCCAAAATGGTATGACACTTGGCAAATTGTAGCTGCTATCATGAACAAAAAAAAATATTTCCATGAAAACCCATTTTTAACTTTTTTTCTTACTTGGTTAAAATTGCAAAGCTTATCGTTGGTTACATTGGAGCCGCTTCCAATTTACACACTGATTAAATTTAACTGAATTGTACATTGTACTGATGTACTCGTCTATCTTTATTGAATGAACAGATTGTTCACTTTTAATTTATTTTTTTTAGTGTGTGCATTGGAATAAGCATTTATTGTTAAAGGTTTCAATTTTAAATAAAACAAAATTTTAATACCAATGTTTATTAATAAAATTTACAATAATTCTTAAAATGTTATAATAAGTGTTCGAAATGCCTTCCTTCGGCGGCAATACAAGCGCGACATCTTTTTAAAAAAGATCGAGCTATCTTTCTAGCGTATCGTCCATTATTTACAAATTGAGCTGCTTCAGCTATTCTCTGCCGTAATTCATGTTCACTCCCAATGGGCTTCTCGTAAACTTTTTCTTTAACAGCTCCCCAGTAAAAAAAGTCTAAAGGATTCAAGTCCGGTGAACGGGCCGGCCACGAGATTGGTCCAGCCCGCCCGATCCATCTCCCAGGAAGCTCTTCATCGAGGTACTCTCTTACGGGGCGAGCAAAGTGCGCTGGGCACCCATCTTGTTGGAACCACATTTCTCTGTAAATGCTTAGCGGCACGTCTTCTAATAAATTTGGAAGATGGTTTTGAAGAAAGTCTAAGTAAACCTCGCCAGTTAATGCATCAGGCAACTCAAAAGGACCAATTATTTTGCCATTCAAAATTCCGGTCCACATGTTAACTTTGAATCGGTACTGGGACCGATCCTGTCTCGTTAAATGAGGGTTTTCAACACGCCATTCATGCAGGTTGTGCATGTTCACGTTGCCGTCCTTTTTAAAAGTTGATTCGTCCGACCATAAAATTTTTGTTAGAAAAAGTGGGTCATCTCTGTACCTCTCCAATATCGTCCGGCAAAAATTCACCCTATTTTGGTAGTCACCGGGTAATAATGTCTGTACTCGCTGTACGTGGTATGGGTGTAGGTCATTTCTTTTTAAAATACGGTGGGCTGAACTTTTGGGCACTCCGGTGTTCGTTTCAATAGCTCTTACTGAAGTACTTGGGTCTTCTTCGACAGCCTGTAGAACTTCTTCTTCCATAGGGTTGGTGGGTCTGCCTCCACCATGCGTTTGATTCGGGAGGCGGCCTTCTGAGAAGAGCAACCGATGCACATTCGTAAACACCCGATAATCGGGGTAACGAGCAGCGTTTGGGTACCTTTCGCGGTAAAGTCTGGCAGCAGCACTGGCATTACACCTGCACTCACCATAAATAAGGTGCATATTAGCGTATTCGCGAGTGGTATACGAAGACATCTCGGCACTTGTCACACACTCACACAATAGTCCAGAGGAAAGCAATCTGTCTCGCTCGCACTTGAGAAGGTGACTCTCTCCGTCTCACTCAATCACTTTAGCACAAATACTATCTCGCTTACACTTCCTAGAAATACTCCTTTGTCACTACTTACAATTTACGACTCTTTGGAAAACCTTGGGCCCATTAGAATATTTTTTAACCAGGTAAGAAAAAATTGTTGAACACTGGATTTTTACGATTTTTTTTTTTTTGTTCATGATAGCAACTACAATTTACCACGTGTCATACCATTTTGGGATCCTTACTAAATGCGCCAACTTTTGACACAACTTGCCAAACTCGCGTAATACAATTTTTTTTCAATGCAGACAGTTAAAACTAGGCCATTTTTAATTTTTAATTTTTTTCTTGGAAATAATTCCTATTTTTATGCAATCTCGAGGAGCTAGATTTGAAATGTTGATAACAGTTTAGAGAAGCATTATTCAGGGTTACATATCAAAAAAAAAAGTTTCCAAAAGTGAACATTTGTGGCAACAGCAGCAAAAACACTGTCACAGGGTGTGAAATTTTGCGTGTTTTTTTAAAATGCCAATAATTTTGAGAACACGTGACTTAGATTTTTTTAAACATTTTTCTGATAACCAGCATGACTTGCCTTGTCACCCGGTTTCGGGTTGACGTCGAGTTTTGGGACACCCTGTATAGAATTCCAGGACCGAAAGCTATATTGTCAATCTAGGATCTAGGTAGGTTATTTTTATTTATTTGTAAGGATATTTAATAAAATTGCTTGCGGATTTATTTATTCGAGTTATAGCATGTGACAGAATACAACATTAACCATTAACCTTATAAATAACGAGACGGTTAAACTTTTAACCACTTCATAATTACAGCAGTTATATTTAACTAGTTGAAGCATTGTCGCAATAAAATTAAAACGGCTCTAAGTGGGCGTGTTCGTTGATTGCTTTTCGCATAGAAATCGGGTCACGTTATGAGTGTTATTTCACAAAAAGGAGGGGTGGTTCTAAAATGGGTTAAATCGTAGGTTGCGCCGGTGGGGACAAGTCCGATGCCAAGGAGGTGGTAAATGGGTTAACTTTTCCCATTTATACTGACATTATTCCTATTAACCTTCTCGCGAGTCGAATATGTACCCAATTTTGAGCGCTTGTACTAATTACGCTTCCCATTAACGAGTTGTTGCCATCCTCACGAAGTTTAAGTTTACAATTACTTGTTAATCTGATTTGTATTGACAAAGGACGGTTGGCTTAGTAAGTGTTTGTGTTGTAATAGGTTACAATTTACTGCGGCAAGTTACACAATAGTTTGCACTTAGTTTTAATACATGAAAACATAATAATTAATAGTTGGTATCGATAGCATTAGAATCGTAAACCTCAAATAAGTATTTATTTAAAGCTTAAATTAAGTAGTTAGGCCCAATTGCAGGGAACGTTTTAACCTCGGGTTAGTTAACTGAGATTTAAATGACGCCACCATCGATTGTAATAAGAAGTAGTTATGGTCGATTTGATTTAGATAAGTAGCTTCACAAACTTTTGTTAGATTTCTGTTGAGAGGATATTTTATGTGGTCAATTCAATCCAGTGATTGGGTCCAAAATTTTATTTAGCAGATGATCCAAGATCACGAATCGCGGTTAATACTGTAAATAACTGATAAGGTAATATAAAAAAACTGTATTTATGTTTCAGAATTTTCGTAAGCTTATTACAAATATTTACCAGATAGGAAGATGAGAAAGATTTTAAGGTGCTTTTCGATATCGAATCCATAAACAAAAATTTGTATGGGAACCTACCAGCGCCATTTTAATGCACTAAAAGAAACTTTTTTTGTAAGTAGAACAGTCTATTTGGTTTAGTGCTGTCAATGTGTCTTATGATGGAACGGAACCGTGCGATGAACTTGCCATGTTCATGATAGCTCTATTGCCTCATACTCACTTGCATAGCAAAGTTCTACATAAAGAATTGGCAATTAATACAGGTTGTTAATATTTTTTGGAAAAAAATGTCGCTCACTCTTTGCTAGTTTCTTGACAATCGAAAAAAAACCTATCAATCTGTTAGGTTCACCTGCAATGATAACAACAGTATAAATTCTATATGATAATATTTTATGATAATATTTCTTTAAAATCTACCGGCACGCTGGGTAATAAAGGAACTAGTAGTAAACATTTAAAGTTTAAAATTCACAAAGTTTATATTCATAATGAAGTAATAAATCTGAAGACTAACACACCAAATTTGTGGGCCTAAGGGAAGCTGAGTAAGCGCTTGTGTAACAGGCACCACACAATCGACTAGGGGAGAACCTTGATACACCTAGACACTAGTTGTCTAATAACTGAAGCCATAGACCAAATACTTTGCGCTTAAAGGAACGTCGTCGGTAGTTTACGCAACCAGCCGCTTCACGGCGCCACTTAACTTTTATTTAACTTTAACCTATTGTATTCACTCTTCAATTATCCATCTTATACGAATATTGTAAACCAGCAATTAAACGATTTTGGAATCTATACGGTCTTTTAAACGAAGACAGGGTTCCCGCACATGGTCCTTCAAAGCCGGATAATTGGATTATTAAACGGATTAAACGAAATATCACGATATACGAAGTTAACTAAAGCAGACAGACACGCCGCCATTTGCTGAACGCAACGTGGATTCTTCAAAGAGGAAAGTTTACGTCTAATCCTTCCTTTCCCTGCTTCATTTGTTTCAAAACTGTGCCTTTATTACAGCAGACCTGCGCAGACGCAACGTGTCGTTAGTGGTGCCGCCAGTAAGTAATTCTGCCTCCCATATAAGTCAGCATGAGTGAGGAGGAGCATACGGTCAGGTTAGATCCGAAGACTAAATCACCAGGTAAATCAACATTAATTAGTGATTTACGCAAGCAGCGTGGCACAATTAAAAGTAGGTTGACATTGTTTGAAAAATATCTTAATAAAATTATAGATGTTCCCATCTTACTACAAAATCAGATTGAGGAACTAAAGTTACGAATGCAATCAGCTTCTAATTTCTTTTGTGAGTTTAATAAAATTCAAAGTCTCATAGAACAATCTGCAAGCGACCAAGAAAGTGCCATACTTGAGCGTGAACAGTTTGAAGAACTTTATTACAAGACCATGGCTGCCGCAAAGTGTTTGTTTGATTCATGTGAGCCAAGCCCAAACGATAGTTCCAAATGTAACGCGAGGGTCAAGCTTCCTGACATACGCTTACCTACCTTTGACGGCTCTTTTGATAACTGGTTGGAGTATAGAAACTCATTCATAACTATGATTCACAATCGTACTGATCTGGATTTAATTCATAAATTTCATTACCTTAAGTCATCGCTAACTAACAGTGCATTGCAGGTTATAAGTGCGTTAGAGTTTACTTCTGAAAATTACGTACATGCGTGGCAATTGATCGAAAGGCGCTTTAATAATAAACGTTTGTTGGTGCACAATCATGTCAAGTCGCTATTTACGTTACCTAACGTTCAAAAGGAATCATCGGCTCAGATACGTAAGTTAATTGATGCTATTTTGCGTAATTTACGTTCGTTAAACACCTTAGGTGAACCTACGGATGAATGGGATACGTTAATCATCTATTTGATTGTTTCTAAATTAGACAGTTCCACAGAACGCGAATGGGAACACCACATAAGTTTAATTAATTCAAATGTTCAAGATCAACAATACAAAATAAAATTGAATGATTTGCTTAAGTTCCTACGTGACAGAGCAGACATGTTAGAAATGGTAAAAATTAACACTAAATCAAGTGAATCCTTTCAGAAACATAATCATAAAAAGTCGAGTTTAACAAACAACATTCACAGTTATGTCGTTGCACCTAAATCTAAACTTAAAACGGAACGTTCGATACCTAACTGTTTTTTATGCAACGCTAACCACGCACTATATTTATGCACTCGATTTTTAAATCTTTCTGTAGAAGATAGGATTAAATTTGTCACTCAAAACAACCTCTGTCGTAACTGCCTACGATCAGGTCACAATAACATTGAATGCATGTTTCGTCACTGTAAACAATGTTCCGAAAAACATAATAGCCTTCTTCATCTAGATGATTTGCGGAATGTACAGACACAACCGTCTAGCGTCATGTGCATAAACTCATTAATTGACAATAACAATTCGGCTGCATCTCGCCGGCACAGCGCGCGATCGGAGTGCGCTGCGAGTAGCAAACAGGTTCTCTTATCAACGGCGCTCGTTCAGATCACAACTGATAATAAAAATTACTATACTGTGCGCGCGTTGTTAGATAGCGGAAGCCAAAGATGCATTATTTCGCAATCATTATGCGATAAATTAAACGTCTCGTATTTACAGTCCACAATAAACGTAACCGGTGTGGGTCAAACAATGACCACATCTACGCGATCATGCGATATACGAATTAAATCAAAATTAAACGAATATTATACGCGTATAAGATGCTTGGTTTTGCCTCAAATTACACATAATTTGCCGCATATAAACTTAGACGTAGCATCAATAAACGTTCCCGAGTATGTCACACTGGCAGACCCAGATTTTTTTATTTCATCTCAAATAGATTTGTTAATCGGGGCTGACGTGTTTTGGGACCTACTCACCGATGGTAGGTATAAATTACCAACGGGGCCATACCTACAGAATACTCACCTAGGTTGGATTGTTTCCGGTTCGGTATATAAAAATAAACGAGTTAATTATTCGGATAGCTGTGTTGTCAGTAATAATTTAAACGATAATGTTCAATGTAACCTAACTCAATCTTTAGACGTTCAATTTCGTAAATTTTGGGAGTTAGAAGAAATTGAAAATAATAATAAACGCTTACTAACAGTAGACGAACGCAAATGTGAAGATTACTTTACAGGCACGACTAAACGTGACACAGAAGGCAGATTTTGGGTGCGTATACCTCTCAAGCAATCAGCTGACGAGTTAGGGGACACCTACGCACTAGCAAAAAATAGGTTTTTATCTTTAGAGCGTAAGTTACAGCGTTCTCCTGTTCTTAATAAACTATATTGCGATTTCATGACGGAGTACATCCAATTAGGTCATATGAGTCCAGTGGATAGTTTTTCGAAACCGTACTGTTTTTTACCGCATCACGGCGTTTTACGTGAGCAAAGTACCACAACTAAATTACGGGTTGTTTTTAACGCCAGTGCTGCATCCGATTCAGGTACTTCATTAAACGATTTACAATATACGGGGCCTTCTTTACATGTTGATATATTTGCGTTACTTTTGAGATTTAGAAAACATAAATATGTAGCTTTGGCAGATATAGAAAAAATGTTCAGACAAATTAATGTTCAAACCGATCAACGTAATCTTCAATTAATTATTTGGCGAGATAATCCTTCTAAACCATTTCAATGTTTTCAGCTCAATACCGTGACGTACGGAACAGCTTCGGCACCTTATCTAAGCATGAGATGCTTGAGGCAGCTTGCGCAGGAGTGTGGCGATGACGTCATAGCATCGGTCATCACCAACGACATGTTTGTCGACGACCTCATCACTGGACATGACGATAAGCCAACTCTTATTTCAATCTGCGACAAGGTGGCTCAAGCACTCCAATCGGGATGCTTTCCGTTAAGGAAATGGACGTTTAACACGGATATTGAAGTAGGTGCTAATATTTCTAAACAATTAAGTCTTGGAGAACATTGTCAATCTAAAACGTTAGGTTTAGGTTGGTATAACGATAGCGATCAATTACACTTCATTTCTAAAATCGATGAAAATATTAATCCGATAAGTAAACGCATTATCTTGTCAATTGTTTCGCAAGTGTATGACCCATTAGGTTTGTTGTCTCCCGTAATTATTGTCGCCAAAATACTTTTACAGAAACTTTGGTTATGTAAAGCAGGATGGGATGAACCGGTTCCTGACCACATAGCTAAGTCATGGATACAGTTTACGTCATCATTGCAGACGTTAGGTTCTATACGGGTACCTAGGCATGTTGTACAGTCTAATTTGTGCGAACTACATATTTTTACAGACGCGTCGCAAAGTGCTTATGGTGCATGCGCGTACATACGTAGCTGCGACGACACAGACTCCACGATCGCCGTGAGACTGCTGTGCGCGAAATCAAAGGTTGCGCCGCTGAAACCATTAAGTATCCCACGCTTGGAGTTATGTGCTGCGCTCGTAGGTGCTAGACTGTATAGCAAAATAATTAATTCCGTAAGTCTTCAATTCTTAAATACTTACTTTTGGACTGATAGTACTATTGTACTAGGATGGTTACGTATGACACCCAGTTCATTAAAAACGTTCGTGCAGAATCGTGCTGTAGAAATTAACGAGTTAGTCGGATGTTCACAGTGGTGTCACGTAGACAGCTTGGATAATCCTGCGGATATATTATCTAGAGGTACGACTCTTTCGAATATTCAAGTTAGTGACTTATGGTGGAACGGACCTAGTTTTTTGCAGAAACCTAAACGTGGTAACTGGCCCAAACAGGCGCATGCGACAGAATGTCATGACGACTTGCCAGAGGTCAAAACATCGGCTGTTGCATCAATGCACATAGATACGAATATTCATGTAATTGCTAAAACTGACTTAATCGATTTAGATAGATTTTCTTCACTTAATCGCTTACAGCGAGCTACAGCATATGTACAGCGATTTATACATAATATACGAAGCGTAAACAAAGATAAGCGGTCAGGTCCCTTATCTATAAACGAATTAAACTCGGCTATGACATTACTCACAAGAATTGCTCAAATGCAATCTTTTCCTGATGAGTACCAAAACCTTAAACGTAATTTACCTATTAAATCTAATCGTAATCTTTCGGGGTTAGATTTATTTATGGATAAAAATTACTTGATACGCGTAGGTGGTAGGTTAGAAAATTCATCTTTCGAATATGATAAACGTCATCCTTTACTTTTATCAGGCAGAAACCGACTTAGCCAACTGCTGTTCGAGCACGAGCATTTGCGCTTGCTTCACGGTGGGCCGCAGCTGTTGCTGAGCAACGTGCGCGAGCGCTGGTGGGTGCTGCGCGGTCGCGATCTCGCGCGTCGGGTCGTGCGTCGTTGTGTGACGTGTGCGCGCTTCACTAACGCTAGTGTCACGCCTAAGATGGGTCACTTACCTGCACAGAGACTGGAACCGAGCTTTCCTTTCCTCAGGTGCGGCGTAGATTATGCGGGTCCTGTATTAATCTTAAATCGCAAAGGTAGAGGCGCGAAACTTGAGAAAGCTTACATTTGTTTATTCGTCTGTTTCGTGACTCGTGCGATACATTTGGAACTCGTAACTTGTCTTAGTACTGAAGGGTATCTTTTAGCTTTAAAACGGTTTATTTCGCGACGTGGTCAACCGAAAGAAATATTTTCAGATAATGGCAAAAACTTTGTGGGAGCCATGAATGAATTTGCAGCTTTTATTAAAAATAATCAATCTCAGATATTAGAATATTCGACTAATAATAATATTAAATTTCATTTCATACCTACGTATGCTCCGCACTTCGGTGGGCTGTGGGAGGCCGGAGTGCGCTCTTGTAAGCACCACTTACGACGCGTATTAGGTAATGCGCATTTGACATACGAAGCCTTCAGCACTGTTTTGTCTCAAATTGAGGCTGTCCTCAATTCCCGCCCCCTAACTTCGCTTTCCTCAGACGTAAACGACCTCAGTCCTCTCAGCCCGAGCCACTTCCTCGTGGGGCGACTGCTGACGGCGCCGGCCTGCGACGACGTCTCTGCGGTACCTGCGTCGCGCCTGTCCCACTTACAGCGCGTCGAGCAGTTGCGGCAGCACTTCTGGGCCCGATGGTCCAAGGAGTACGTCTCGGAGCTCCAGCAGCGGACCAAGTGGCGCACCGGCAGCGAGTCCCTGCAGCTTGGCACCATGGTGCTGGTGAAGGAGGATCTTCCGCCTCTCAAATGGAGGTTGGGGCGTGTCATAAAGATCTACCCAGGAGTTGATGGTGTGGCTCGAGTCGCGGATATAAGAACCGCCGGTGGCACAATACGAAGAGCTTTCAACAGGATTTGTCCACTACCAATCGAGACGTCTTTAGAGGAGCAAGGGTTGGAAGCTGGTGCTTCCAAGGTGGCCGGCATGTCTAATAACTGAAGCCATAGACCAAATACTTTGCGCTTAAAGGAACGTCGTCGGTAGTTTACGCAACCAGCCGCTTCACGGCGCCACTTAACTTTTATTTAACTTTAACCTATTGTATTCACTCTTCAATTATCCATCTTATACGAATATTGTAAACCAGCAATTAAACGATTTTGGAATCTATACGGTCTTTTAAACGAAGACAGGGTTCCCGCACACTAGTAAATTCAAAAAGGCATTTTTACAAAATGAACGGGTTTATCTTTAGGAACTTCGCTTATCAACCCTGTAATACATAACGTTGAGCCACAGAGGTTTTTTTTTGTTTTTGCTCAATCTTCAAATAAGCACTGAATCCTAACTTATCAATAGGTATATTCGTTGATCACTAGAGTAGTTTAGTCAAATTCAACTATAATTTCATGTTTTGCTATTCCTAACAACTTTGTTTATCGGCCACACGTGTGTTTTATTACACGAAATTGAATTTCAGCCTTCGAATATGACTATAATACTATCTTTAATAACATCAAACGACCAATTTCATCTAGAACATTGTTTACACAAGTTACCAAAGTGGTTTCAATTTTAGGATCAAAGTATAGAATTCTGGTTTAAAGTCTAGTTTACTTTAGCGCAATATACCTAGTTTATGAATAATTCAAAAACAGCAACATATGTCGCCGTTGCTGACATTAATATTTGGATAGGCGAAAAACATTTTTCGACGCTAGTGATTTACAACACATGATGTTGAAAAATCTTTTTTGTATTTTTGCAGTTTTTTTATTAATTAGTTAGTTTTGTTGTTTTTCTATTTAAAAAAAAAAGAAAAATGCAAGCAAGTTTTAACCTTTGAGGATTTTTTTTATAAATCTAGTTTAAGCAGAAATAATACGCAAAGCTTAGTAGGTTTCACTGAGTCAGACAAGTATTCTGTTGTGGACGTGGCACGGAATAAAGTTCCTGTAATTTTTAGCGGATCAGCCTTTTCTGCCGCTGATCATATAAATTAATAGGTCTTTAAAATATGTAATATTCATAAAAACAAAATATAAATATGACAAATATCCAGATTGTTTTACTTACATATTTTAGAGCGAATATTTTTTTCACGTGTTTAGGTACATAATAAATTAGACTGCAAAATTAAATAAATAATGCTTGACTTAGGGGACTGATACTGTAAATATGGAGGTATAATATAACAGCTTAGAAATCTATGTTGGTGATTCGACACGTTACTTATTAAAATAAGACCACAATAAATGAAAACAAAAAACAATATGGCTTACTATGGAAACTTACGTTTGACGTTTTGCCTAAAGTTCTCAAATCTTATTTTGATCCTTTATTTGCGTTTGTTTAACTACTTACGCTCGCAGCTATTACTACTCAGTTAACACATTGATAGTTCCATTTCTGAACACTCCATTATTAATATATTAAAATGATATATGACAAGGCAAAGTTTAATTATGACACGCAATATGTCGTTCTCGCCTGAGACACATTTATGTCATGTCATCTATTATACATACATTGTATGAAAATATTTAGCTAAGCGAAATGCTTTTAATTTTATAGTTAGCGTAACTAGTTATTTGAAGTATAGTTATGATAATAGTGTTATAATGCTTGAGAAAAGGCTAAATTGAGCCTTTTGTAGAAAAGCCAACTATAAACTTTATGATGCGTGCGTGATACTAATGTGTACAGGTACAGTTTCTTTCTAAAGTATAATAATTGCAATAACTGTAACAGCTGGAATGGAGCATGGCATTAATATGGCTTGTACCTATTTATTTTTATATATCAGTTAAGTTGTACCTACATAACTTTTTTGCCAAGAGTACTGAGAGTGTCCGCCGGCTTTTTTCTCTCGGTCTACCAGATACTTACTATTTTCTACAAAGCCAAAGTTATAAAATACTGCATTTTATAGTTACTTTTTTGTTACCTGTGATGTTTATTTCTTCTTATTTAAAAGCGTTTTTTGAATAAATTTATTGCAAACCAAACACTTCTTAAGTAAAAGACGCTCGTAGGCAAAATAAAATTAAATTTTGTTTAATTATTTTCGGTTATACTGTACAGTTTCAATGTTCAAAGTTTTGCTCACAACTCTGTTCGTATTAATAAATCTTGAATACTAGCTAGCGTTATTACATTATTTAAGCCTGGTAGACTTTGTTGAAGACATTTAGAATTTACGAAGCAAGGAAAGAACTCGTCACGGTGTAGCGTTCCATCGAGCGATCCTAACTTTGTTGTCTGGAATAAGGCTTTAAATCAAATATTTAGATTTTCGTCAATAAGTAAATGGCAGGCACACCGAGTGCACATCAAACATTGAAGTCGTACTATACTCCAACATATAAGCTTTAAGGCAACTCAACGGTGAAACAATAAACAGACAACAATAGAGAAATATTACAACAGCTCAATAGAAATAGTAAAAAAAACTATTTATTGCTTCATATATTTCATAATGAATATTAATTTAGGTTTACGAAAAAAAATGACTATCATATTCATACCTACTCTTTTCTATTCATCAAATTTACAGTTAAAGCTCTATACAACTTTTTTAGATAAGGCTGTTATCGCAATTATATGTATAAACATGTTGTTAATTTTGTACTTGTACTTGTTTTTCGGAACTCAAGTCAACCGTTTAAATTTCAGCATTTGCAAACAATTTGCCTAGTCAAAATGGGAATTTTCGAATTGCTATTCCAAAAGTTCCAATTAATATAATTGATATAAAATTCCATTCGTAATCACGTATATTACCTACTTTTGAAGAAAGGACAAAAATTATAAGCAATTTAGCAAAAAAACAAAAAAGGGATTTGGTTTGATTTCTTGCAAATATCTTAAGAGCATATTTAATCTTAAATTTGGGGAACGTTATAGTAAAATTCTAATCAAAATCGTGTTTTTAAATACCCATATATATCGAAAATTAATGAAATTGTATCGAGGAACATGTTATAAACTATTACCTCTTAGATAAGTAAATAAATCTGTAACTCAAGAGTGAGTAATATTTCATACGTGTGTAATAAGCATCATAAATCGACCATTTTTCGCTCCGGTACAGTGTCGGGCAGGTAATAACGAGCGCCACTCAATACTATTATTGATTAATAGTGTATTGACACGCAGCTATTTATAGCAGGTGCGAACAAACTGAACAATTTGTATCGACGACGGTAGTACAGCAATCTGTGAGGGGTCGTCGGTTCCAGCCATGAAGAAATCCTTCATGGTTCCAGCAAATGTGTGGGCACAAGGTATAAGGTGGTTTGAACTGGATTGATCCAGTTAATAGTGTGGCCAAGTGGAAATGCCGAGACGAAGGTGTAAATGTCAAAGTTGTTTCAAGCAGGACTTTGATGGAGTGTTTTGGAAATAGTAATTTTCGCTTGCTTACTGATAAACGTTATTTTTTTTTAATTATTTACATTATAGAATGTAGGAAAGAAAAGTTGAACTGAAAATATTTTTTAGGGCATAGCTAATAAGTAATAAATCAAATTTCCTTATTTTCAATTCTTTCATCATTAAAACATTTATTTTTTTTAATTCGTTAGTCTTTAAAAAAAATAGGTTTACTTTGCTGTACCTTACAAATTATAACATAACCTTACTGACAGGTTCACAAATCTCTACTTACGTAACTGTTTACCAAATAAACCAAAAGCAAAGTAACTAATAAGTCACGGAATGTGATTTCCTTTAACTATTATTTAAACCCTAGTTTCAAAACTGACGTCCAATTAAAAATGTTGTAAAAAATTGTAACCATCTCCATCTAGTAAGAGCGAGAGCGAGGACCAATAATAAATCTATGCGTGGAAAGCAAGGGCTGGTCTGTAATAATATTTACTTTAATACCTTCTTCGGACTTCATAACTGATCTTGAGTCGTCTTCTAAACTAAGACAGACGTAAAATCAATAATGTCGTAAAATCAAACTATTGATTTTGTTATTCTTGGTTTTCATTAAAGTTACTCTTGGATTTCAATTGACACTGAAACAGCCTCCAAGATAAACTAAAGCATTATTGTAAGCGATGAGTAAACTACAAGTAAATTAAGTCGTTACTTTCCATCGTAAGTTTAATTAAGTTTCGTTCGTAAAATAATAGAAGGCAATTTCTTGGAAGCTTTTATTAAAATTAGTTTTGAAAGTGATTAAGTTATATTTTTCACTGTTTATTTTTTTATTTTATCTTTAAAGGGAATTTGTTACTGTTATTTTTCATGAATAGCACAAGACTAATTATAATAATTGGTAATCTAAGCGTCGAAGCATAACTCTCGTTTTATTGACCTACCTAGCGTACAACTACTACTGTAGATGGCAATGCACCTTCAAGATGAATAGCAGGATAACAGTATGTGCCATGTTCCTAGCTTAGCTCCCAGATATATGGGATAGATCTGAAATCTATGGACTCATTTCAGAATATTGACTAGTGATTTATTCCAATGTAAAAGATCCACTGATAAGTTGAAAATAAGATTTAGGATGAGTTTAATTGTTTTCAGGTCGGTCGTCTAAAGAAATAAGGCTTTGTATAATAAAATGAAAGAATAAAAACTTGTTAAGACTAGGTTTTGCCTACTTTGATATCGAACGTTTTTCTAACACGCACACTTAATGAAGGAAAACGCCCTTTACTCGGTTGGCTTTTTCAGTTTGTCACGCCATGTTACGAATTTAGGGCCTACGTGAGTACCGAGACACGAATTTTCTCTCTAATGCGATCAAATTAGGCCTTGAACACACGTGAGTTTCAATGCATAATTTACAAACACGGTAAATATATTTTGAAGGTACAGATGCGAGAAAACCCTTCTGATACCTTAAGAACGCAGGGAACATAAAAATAACTACTTTAAAAAAACAGACTTCAAAACTAGAAAGTTAAAAATAATAAAGATTGAATATAAATTAAATACTGCCTATTATTTATATGTGCTATTTGTTAATAGGTTTGCAGTCGGTGCCAAATCAATGTATAACTTACTAGTGGCCGCCTGCGACTCCGTTCGCGTGGAAGTCGGTTACCCGTGGAAATGAGACGTTTTCCCGCGGTAAAAAGTACCCTATATGTTATTCTGATGTTTAGCCTATATTACTGTAAAGTTTCATCTAAATCCATCCAGTAGTTTTAATTAACATAAATAAGTATTCAATTTACATACGTATACAAAATTACAGCTCAATCGGTAACCGGGAAGTGGATCAAATTTACTTGCAATATTTGATTTAAGATATAATAAAATAAAAACTACTGGGCCTACCTAAATTAAATTTGTGGAACCAATCCGCATCAAACAAAAAAAGAATCACGTAAATCGGTTCAGAAATCTCGTCATACCGGACGAATTAACTTTATTGGAAGTCAAAAAAGGTTAAAAACAAAACTAAACATAACAAACAATGGAACGAATAATCAGATTAGGCTTTCACAACTGCCTCACTGGATAAACACAGAAACGGAAACCAAACAAGGCAAGCGCAGGGAAAACTAAAATGAATTTCACGTCCTATTTAAAGATTTCCCGAGCACGAAATGGCAGCACCAATGACTATGGAAACTTATGGATGTTTATGGAAACGTTATAAATTTACCTATGATTTTGGATACTAAAACGCTACTCATGCTGTATTAGACTATCATTTCATCTTTACTTTTAAAGTTTATCATGAAACAGCTGCGTACGAAAATGCCTTGTATTCCTTTAACGAGTGTAGTTCGTATGGGTAAAAAAAATAAACGTCCGTAAATATTCTAAGTCCTTAAGCACCACGTACCAAAACATGTCTACCAACTTGCCAAAAACGAAAAAAAGCCTTCCCAAAGGTTACACAGCAATTTTATGTTATACATTCAGATACATATCTTTAGAGGCCGGAATGTGCGGTAGAATGAAAAACGTTGTGCGGACGTCGTGTTTGTATAAGCAAGGTTTCCGAGTAATTTATTAGCTGAGATAAATTTCATCCCTGTTATCCAGAGGGAGGGTAAAACATATTACCGATATTGATGATATCAGCTAAACGGCTTATCTTACAAAAAAAACTTTTTTTAATTCGTCTAGTTGCTGGATAAATCACTTGGAATGTCCTAAGTATACATTAAATGAGTTTGCTAGCAAAATTCACAAAGAAGCAAATAATATTGATTTAATAAAAGAAGAGTCACAAAGTATCTAAAAATATCGAATAAGGTTTGAAAGGTACTTTATAAACCTTGTTTAAACTAAAGAAAGTAAATTATTATCCTGGTTGTTTGTTTTTGTGTTACGCCTGTTGTTTGGGTTAAAAAAGTGTTGCGTAAGCGTTTACAAACAACAGAGCACAAGGATATCTTATAAATTGGACTGAAAGTAAAATGAATTTTTATCCGGATATTTCTAACACGGCACATATTTATTAGTAGCCAGTAACAATATCTCTAAAAAGTAAGCCCCACACGAGAGAGACCCTCATTACTCAAACTCGTACCGCAATAATAATAAAAATATAAATTTGCGTTAACCCTATGACAGTCCTCACGTATCCTATATCATTTACACTTCAAACGTGACATAAAAAAGAGCCTTAAATTTAAATTTGCGTGTAACCTGTAAAAATATGCGTAAACAACAACATTACGGTGAGTACTCTGAAAAGGAGTCAATTCTGCTTTAATGCAATTATTTATTGCACGATATAAACAGAAGATTTTATGAAAAACTATGATTAAATAAAAGGATTTTTTTTGTATTAGTGCACATAAAATAAGGTTTTAGGGTGAAATTGGATCTTTCCAATTTATAAATGTAAAAAGCAAACAAATGTATTTTAGAAAAATATAAAAGGAAACGCTTAATGGAAAAATTCCAAAATTTGTTAAAAAAAACGTTTTTTGTCTACCGAAGTACTATTAGTAATAAATGAAAACAAAGAAGCATTTAGTGTACTTTAAGTGAAATGTAGTAAGATCATATGAGCAGAATAGACTCAGACCTTAAGCCAAAATTACCCAAAGCTTCGCCATTTCGTGGCTTTAGAAGCTTGCGCAACGTGTTACCTACATTTAGCACTTTTGCTTTAAATTTCGCAAAGCATGGCTAATTTTAATGCTTGGCTCGTTCAATCCGACCTCTATTTAAAGTTTGCTCTGGTTTCCCAATGTTTTAGCTGGTTCAAAACATAAAAAGCATAAATAACGATACAGTTATCAAGATTTTGTTTGTTTAATTTTTTTGTTTGTTTAAATTTTAATGCGATTTTTCACGACAAAATACTCCATTTCTCTATCTCTATTATTTTTCAGGGGCTCTGATTTTTGATATTAATATCAGTAATGGATGCAATAGACGCTCGTGCGGTCTATTATATGACGGCGCACAATTCAATTGGACCATAAAACATATTTCTCAGGGGTCTGTTAAAACATTTTTAAATTTTATTTTACTTCAACTCGCTTAAAGACTCAAATCTGATTTTAAGTGGCAAAAACCCAAAATTGCTTTGAACAATTACTATGTTTATTGGTACACAAACACTTTTTCCGTTTCTTTCAATTAAATATTTAACCACTGTGAAGCAGGACAGTCACAAAGCGATCATAAATAAGTAAAAATTCATTAACAAATTCTTTTCATTATAAAATAATTTGAACGGTCCCTAATTAGCGTTTTTTCCTTGTAACAAGAATAATGGAATGACCAAATTAAAACATTCACATTAAAAACTTTCTCTGTTTGTGATACATGAAGAACAAAATGTACACGGTCCTACAAAGCGTCCCTTTGAAGGCAAAATAAAGCATGCGAAAATGTAATTAAGAACAGTAGGTTAATTTACCTTTTACGTGCCTATACGAATTAGCGAAGTTACGGTATGGCAGGTATGAGGGACTCTCGCAGGTAACCCGCCCTTAATGGACATATCAGGCTCAGTATGCGATAGGATTACTACCGAAAACAATATGTTACGAAAGTACTTCTCAGAAACGTTAAGCCAAACGTTCGAGAACCCCCGATTGGAGATTAAAAATAAGCTCGTCTATCTCACGTGTTTCATATTAAATGATTCTGATTAGGGTTCCACGTATTGGAAGTGTTTTATTCCATATTACGATTTATTAAGTTTCCTGACATGAATATGGTCATTTTGGTATTAGTCAGTTAATCCTACTATAATATTATAAACGTGAAAGTTTGTAAGTATGTATGGATGGATGTTTGTTACTCTTTCACGTAAAAACTTCTGGATGGATTTAGATGAAACTTTACAGTTATATAGGTTATACATCAGAATAACACATAGGGTACTTTTTACCGCAGAAAAACTTCTCATTCCCACGAGAAACCGACTTCCACGCGAACGGAGTCGCGGTCGGCCACTAGTTAGAGATAATTGGAAATATGTATCATCATTGGCTGCTAACTCCTTCTAAACTACACAACGGATTTTAATGCGGTTTTCGCCATCTTTTAGAGGATTTATTAATTTAAATTTGTAAATAAAAAACAATTAGAAAAGGTTTTTTTAAGTTAGCCAAAATTCAATAGTTCGTGAGCAAGTCGGCCAAAATTACACTATTGCGAAGCGTGGGCGGGTCGCTTGATTATAGATAATTCGTATTTCATTTAGTAGTTTTCCCGCAGGGTTTTTAATTCAACCGCGAATCATGAGAGTATCGTTAGTTTATTGTAAATTAATATGATGAAAATCTAATTACAATTCTTACAATGTGAATGTAACTTAGGTTATAAAATTCATTCATTAGAAACCATAGCTTTGATAAAAAGGCAGTGTATTCATCCTCCTTTTGCAAACTGGCTAATGAAATATATATCTAAGCAAACACACATTTTTAATTAAAATCTTCTTTTATTTAACTAGGGTTTGCCATCTCTGTAGCAGTGACTTTATATACCATTTGGTTTGTCAAGTCCTAGTCTTATGAAAATATTATTCTACAAAATTCGTGCTTAATATTACAATTTAACAAGTTCTGTCAGCGTTCAATATCAATATCCATCGGATATCAATTGGTGGAGAGTGGTATCTGATTGGATTGCGAGCACTTCATCTTACAGATGAATCATGCGTTTTATTGCCATTCGTAAAAATAATTTCGTTTGTTCAATGCTTACTTGAGAGAGCTTCTGCTGACCGAATATATCATCGCGGGGAAATATGTTTTAATTCAAAAGTCTGTATTGATTTTTATGCAAAGTATTCACCGTATTCATGAAATGAACAAACAATTCTCATGTTGAAATGAATTTCAACACAAATTATTTAAAGCATTTTTACTTGCCATAAGTATACTTAATGACATATACCTAAGCTTTTTACAGAATTAAGTAAACTGGGGTCTCATCTTATCTTCGTTTACTAATCTCGTTTGTTTGGATATAAACAATGTTTCTTGCAATTTTAACCAAAATCCAACGTGTAGGTATTGAAGTTAAGTCCAACAAGCATTGGTTCAGTACGTCTATTCTGTAAAACGAAACGTGAGCACTTTGCTTTCGTTTCGGGCCCGTAACGGACATTTGCTATTCTATTGGCTTTCGTATCGTTTCATCAATCATAAGGTTTTTGACGTGAAGAATAGAAATTTAAGTCAAAACCCTTATTATTTCGTTGACTTTCGGATTACAAATACGTTAAACGATATGCAAGCCAAATAGAATAGCCAATGTCAGTTTCGGGCCCGAAACGAAGGCAAGTGCATACGTTTCGTTTTACAGAATAGACCTACAGAATGCGACTAAAAACTACTGTTTCGACGTAGCAGCCGGTGATCCAATTAGCGTACCTTCGTTAAGATGCATTCCCCCGCGCACATTCGATACCGAGCCAGTACGTGCTCAAGAACCGGTTACTTTTAAAATTTAATCTTTGTACGTATCAGTGACTCTGGATTCTCCATTTCCAGGTGAACAGGCTAATTGGAAGCGAGCAAATACGATTCGATAAGAAATTTTATAGATCGTAGAGTACCCACTCTGCTTTACTGATCCAGATTTTCAGGTGAATGGGAATTGGGGTCGTCATTCTGTGTTTATGCTAAGAAGCAATTTTATTGTACCTTAAGTTTGTGTTTATGTCGAAAAATAATTTGGTAGACTATTTCCAACTCTTGATTGTTCATACAAAATTAATTATGGCAGCCTGTGGAAAGCAAATTCAATTTAATTCTATAAAATTCGCGATAAATATGCATTGTGCATGTTAAATTACATTAATTACAAAACGTGTTGCAAATTCATATAAACGTACCACCATATAGAAAGAACTTCGTTTTGCATTATGAACGGTTTTTGCAACAGAAGGTACCTACTTCTTGTCTGTTAAAAAAAATCTCATTTTAAAATGCGCAACAAAATATTCAAAAAGGACAGGTAGAAACGATGGGGACAAATTTTACTTCGCTTTGGGTAAAGCGTGGAAGTGTACTCATGAATAACGCAAAACTCCGAGTGTGTGGCGACGCCGTCCAAGATATTTTGGCACCGTCTACTGTTTTGGATGCAATTGTTTTAAACTTTGAAAAATATACAAAAACTGACTTTCACATTTTTTTATGAAAAGTGCATTACTGATATTATATTGTTAATTTTCTTCTTCTTTCCTTTACTTCATCTTATTTACTTTCTACAAGATCGGGGACAAGTATCAGAGGGTCGATAATAAAGGGAAACTATCAGGTTTATGTTAAAGAATATTTTATTAATTTTACATAAAACAAGGTGTACGTATAAATATAAGGAAATAATTTTAAATCTGTCACTGGTAAATCAAGAGCCAAGTTTATTTCCTTTGATACATCTTTTCACCATGTACTTGGAATGTCGCATACATTTTAAAGGCTTGTAGCATTTTAAATAAGGGTGCTGTATGTGTTTTCGTGTGGCGGGAAATAAATTATGTAACATCAACTGCGCGAGAGTGCATTTCATTATACCCGAGATTTGTGTTGACGTAATACACCTTCAGTACGAGTTTGTAGCATTCATTTTAAAAAGTTGCAAAAATTTTGATAAGGTAACTCATTTAACTCTTTGCAAGTTTTTGCAAGTCACACTAATCATGATAACATCAAAGCTGCATATTCACAAGCAAGGTTTATAAAGAGTCGAGCGCAAAGATGAATTAAAATTATCGCATAAAAGTTTTCATACATTCATTGAAATGGATTGAATTTCAATCCTAGCTTTTCACCCGCAGCTGGTAGGTATACGCTTACTTTGTAAGACTACCTACACAAAAGGTTTCCTACCGATTTTCTCCTTCTTACCTTTCAGGTCAAAATAATACGCGATTTTGCAACATTCTTCTTCTTCTTTCTTCTCTAATCACTCCCTGCATCCACAACACAGACAAAAAAAAAAGTGAAAAGCCATCGATAACAAGATTTTTTCGTCGAAAGCCTAAAAACGTTAAGGTCGGTAATTAATTAAATGAGGACTTAGCGTGTGGAATTTTAAAGACATAATAAACAGGTACAGAGCTTACTAAAAAGCTAAACAAAAAAGCTATGAAATAATATTTAATCTATTGAAATATGCAAAAGAAGCTGAACAAAACCCAAATAATTATAAAAAGCGAGTCAAAATATCACAACTTGATACTTTTATAAAAAAATATTTATTTAACTTTCACAATGAGTACTTATTATAAGATTAAAATATTAAAAATACAGAGTTAAGACTACAGCTTGCTACGACGTTAGGTATGAGAATCTTCGATGGTGTCCGTTGTATGGCTTATATAGTCCATTGTAGTCATCGGATCGAATATGCTACGTGTGAACCATTCTCTCGGTCTCGGTGGTCCAAGGCGTGATCATCATGTTGGATACTTGATCTTTGGAATTCTCCCTTGATGAGAAGTCGTTGGGGTCCAATATAGTTATTATATTTTTAAGAGGTATACTCTGAGGTAGGTCTTGACTAGCGCACAAGTCTATAGTACGACATAGTACCGCAAATATTTAGAGTAGTTTATTTAGTAGACTTATAACGATAACAAAAACAATTCAATTTACGTTTCAAAATCTAAGAATTAAGTAGATTTAACTTTTCTTCAACAACTTAGGTATTTGGAAATTGTATTTTAGGATTTTAATTAATGTAACTGAGGAAAGATACAATCAAACATATTAATAATCTTGGGTTGATATTTATATAATTCAATAAGTTTTAGCATTCAAATAGTGAAACGATTGTTTTACAAAAACAGATTTTGTGTTTGAATGGAGGTTCATGTTTTCTAATTTAATTTGAAGTTTTTTTTTATGAAAGACAGAAATTCGTATATAGATAGGTATGTTGTTACTTATAAGTGTGTAACATGTTCAGCCTTTGATTTTGCTTACATGTGTACACAAAAATGTAACTCCAAAATAAAATGTAAACCTTAAGCTCCGAAATCAGATAAATTTTTTATAAAATCAAACCTTAGTTAATAAAATCAAAGACTCCCGACTGTGCCCATGCCGTGACTCCTTAACACAGGCTATATATTCGCCCCGCAAGGGACTTTATATGTCATTTTCAGATTATCCTCATAAAACAAAACAAATTAACCCAGCTTCATAATGTTTATGTTGAATAAATTATGATTTAACGTTTTGAAAGGTACCTACAGAAATGGCCTAACCTTTTTTCTTCCTTTCAATTTATTTTCTGCGATACAAAAACACAATAGGTTAATAGTTACCAAAGAAAGTGTCGAAACCTTTTGTGTGTTACTTTTACGTGATTTATATAATAACACGAAGTAATCCAGTAAATTAAATGTACTGCCTATTCAATAGAGAGTACGTGATGTCCTTTTAGGCTTCATAAAGGCTTTTTACCGGTCCGGTTTAGACGAAATGTCTGAGTACAGTCACAATGTCAGCCCAAATTGTCTAATACGTTCGGCCAGGCGACCCATTACGCTTCACAAATAGACCATTAGGTCCCAATCCCTTTGCTATTTCAAAAGGATGAGGGGTTAATTTACGAGCTTAAAATTTAAATCTACGAGCAACGGGTTTTCTGGGGTTAACTATGTTGTTAAACTGTATTATTATGAAGCTTCCTACTACGTTCGTTTCAGGGTGGAAACACGGCTTTTTAAAGTTGGGAAACTGTTCTCCGCACAACTTTACCGTTAATGTTTGTAAATGATTTCGAAGCTTTAACAAGTAGAAGTATGTTAACGTCGCTTTAAATAACTACGCAATTTACGTTGTAAAATGTGTTGTTTACATTTCTAAAATAGGGTCATCGTTTTGTCTTCATTTCTCTCTCGCGCTAAAACGGACCTTTCGTTTCTTATTGCTGGCTTGAAGTATTTGTTGGTGATTACTCTATTTTTTATTCAAGCTGTTCCGTTACAATCTCTTGTTTAATAAGGCCATTCATATTAAATTAGGCGAATTATAACAAGCGCGGAAAGCTGTTATAGTTGTATGAAACTAAACACACTCGTTGTGATTTGCGCGGTGAAGTGCTATGGGTCCCCCGCGCCAGTTGTCCTTTATAATTAATAACGTAGGTCCGCAAGTTGAATGGCACATGTTGTTGCATGCTCCTGCGACTGCAGACTGAATACAGATGAGCTTATTTATGTAAATTTGTCTCGCCTCAGCGCGGGTAATCCCCTCAGTCGAAGTGATTGATGCCGGAGCCTGCTGACATCCCGCCAACCCACCGGGTGGACGTAAACTGAGCAATTCCGTAAAACTTGAATTACGTTGATTTATTTTATTGCTGTCGTGAAGCTTTATTGTGTCTTGTTTTAAGAGGCACGGCCGGGAATTTACGTGTAGGGTCGCTCGTCTGATTTAAGGTCGCGAACTTTTAAGAGAAACGTCGTGAAAGCTGTAACAATGTGTGTACATTACGTAATAAATCTATTTTCATACACTTTTATGAACCGGGAGTCTGGTTAAATATTAAGAAAAGGTATTACAAAGAAAAAAAATATAAATTATATAGAAATCATAACAATTAACTCGGACATATGAAACAGACCGTTCAGTATCGTCAGCTGTGCGATGATAATTGATTAATTCTTAGGATGCCAACGACTAAGACAATTGGATTATTAACCAAAAACTGTTAGCATGGAAAAAAGAGAAAATATGCCTTACGGCAAGGTAGGACTACAAAAACCAGTACGAGGTCAAAAGAATATGTTTCCTTGCATCATTAGGTTTTTTTATTGATAGAATATATGCATATTTATTTTATTTAGATTTTATTCGTTATAATTACATTTCCCCTAAAATTTATTAAATAAGTGCACACGAGTACCAGACTGCTATTTATCTTTGTGGTTTTTACTTTTCAATGTTGATGAGAAAGTGCTAGAAACAACCACTTGTAAGTTAACAAAATGTTTGTCCGAACACAAATAGTGTAGCGAATAAGAAACCGAAACTGTAATTTAAATAGTAGATCATGTGTGTATGTTACGGCTAAAACCCGAAGCGCGTTTTTATATATATAGGAATATATTTTTTTACGGTTCGCCATATAAAAAAGACTACTAACCGGCTAAAACTAGGTGTAGCCGCACTTCGGGTATTAGCCGTAACATGTACATTATATGTTTTCATACTTATGAAGTGTTTGACTTATGCGGTTATTTTGCAAATGCAATTTAACGTGACATGTATCTGACAGATTATAATTAGACAGCTGTCTCTTACCAGAACGATACGGTTATACGCACGTTATACGGCTATATGATGAAGCCTCAATCGTCTTTAGTTCCCTGATCTTTCATATTTCTCAGTAGAATCACAGGCGATTAGGAACAAAAAGTAACTTTACAAAGTGTTTATAAAATGATTGCATTTTTATAAAGTTTTGGTTTTAGCTTTTAAAGATGACCTAGATTTATTTTTGTTTTAATCAGAATCGAAGGTTAAATAACTAATGAAATATAATTAAAATATTTGTAAATGTTGCAAGTTATGAAGTTTACTTTAAGTATTCCGTTGCTAACTCATATTAAAAATTAAATTTAAATATTTTCGAATAATATAAGTTTTTACTGTGCTTGGTCATTGTATGTAGGGCCACAAAACGCGCGGGCGTGACACGACCTAGGTAACGACGCCGACGCCGCTCCCACGCGCCTCGTGCCTCTACGCCGAGTCCCATTGAATTTAGCTTTATTCCTTAGATAACTGAAGATTCTGATGCTTTATTAGGACCTTTAAGTAAAACTGTAGGACGCTCGTTAAACGTCTCTAGGTTATAAGTTCATTCCTTTGACTTCAAGTCGTCTAAAATTGTGCCAGGTTTAAGTGCGGGTAATGGGTTACGGGTATAAAAAAAAGTAGGTTAATATTTAAGTGCTATAAATTAAAATCTAGAAAAACCAAGTTGCCTTGTATTTAAGACTTCATGGGTAAAGAGTATTTGTACATAGATAGATAGTCTGTCAAAATATTATTCAATGAAACAATGAAAAACCTATGGTAACAAACTAGCTCGCTAGCTAGTCTAGCTCAATTCGAAGATGTCTTCAATTTCAAAGGACTCAAAGAAAAGTTCTTAAATTGAAAGTAAATAGACGCCCGTCTTTTATGCAGGTTAAAGGGGATGCTAGATCTAAGTGATAACGATGACACGAACATTTAAAAAGAATTTCTTAGATTTACGCGCTACTAAAGTAACATTTTATTTATTTTAACAGTTTATAAATTTATATTTTTTACCGTTTTTTTTTTAAAAGAAAAAACAACACTTCTTCAATAGACTAGGCGGTTGGAAACTGTCACCAACGTCGAATTTAATAGTTACCAAAATAACAATTATATTATTGGACATAAAAAAATGCGAATAAATTTTTCTTATTCTAAAATTATTCTTATTACATTTACATTGAGTAAATAAGAATAATTTTAAATTCATATTACATTGAGTGAAAGCCAATTTTAATGGCCTAAAAACTTTACTAAGTACGCATCTGCTAAACGTCATCTAAAAATAAATTTGAGTGTAACTTTTTACGACCCTTCAAATTGTTTCAAAATGGATTTCCTGAGTTACAAGGATTAAAGGCTCTTTCATTATAAAACTTGAATTGCGCAAGAGAAGAAAATTGACCCAAGTTGAACCAATGAAAGAGAAATTTGAAGCTCATCTGAAATTTTAAATCGAACAATAGACAACAAGTAAAGCGAATCAACGGAGTTAATTAAAAGCCTGACTGAACCAAATTCAAAGGCAGCAATGAAAGTGTAAGAATACTAATAATTTTATTCAGAAATATGAATTAAAGGTGATAAAAGCTGTTCATATATCAAGAAAATATACATCACATTTTAAAACACATAATTCTTTTTTAATGAGTGTATTAAAAAAACAAGAGAACCGTTAGTAAATGCCAAGATATGTAAACATTATTTAATAAAAAACCTATTAGTCAGAGGACCTAAAGGGCGTTTCATAAAACTCTAAAACTAGATAAATATGTGCTGCAAAATATTAATCACATGAAAAGAATAAGTCAAAGGATGTACAAATAACTAATACATCTTCAACTCAACTCAAGCCATAGCAACAACATGCATAAGAGCTTGTTAAAACAAATTTAACTTTATCCTACATTGAAGAAGTTTCCTAAGTAATTTGTTTGCAGTACATCTTTGTTTCCCTTATGCTCTCACTACAATGCTATCTATCGTGCAGTATCGCCGCTGACGTTGACTGAGCGCGTTTGCTTGCTGCACAGTAATAATGCAGGTGTAGCTGTCAACACTTCCGTGCTCGTATGACTAATGCTGCAGAACATTCCAGATTGTAGCACAGCTACGAACAGAGGCTCTATGACAGATGCATTACACAAATGCAAGTTCTTTAAAAAAAAAATTGAGAGTAAGGTTTATCGGTTCGGTAAATACAGCTATCACTTACGTTATTATTAACGAAGGTACGAGTAAGACCGTGGAAGTAGGTCAAAATTTAGGGTAAGTAGAATAATAAAAAGTATTTCTTAAAACATTCCTTTACGTTATCTAAACTTGGAACACAGTGAACTTGCCATAAAGTTGCCGTTTTTATGAGTCCCGTGCTGCGGGCATTTTCTTTAAACAGATTTTTAGACGACACCTAACTTAAAAACTGACTCTCACATAAAATAACGTGGAATTAGAAAAATATTTTATAAAAGAGTGATAATATTATGTCGGAACTTGTTTGTTAGGTTGGCTATTTGTTTAGGAATGTCTTTTTTATTGCTTTTCTGTGTCAACTTTTATTAAATCTTGTTGGATAAAAAACACATGGCACGTTTCCTCTTTTAATACTAGTACCTACATATATGGAAATTCATCTAAGATTTAAGTAGGTTATATGACTACTTTTTTTTTATTTGAGTTCTGTCTGTAACTAATTCAGCTAAAGGCATTTAAAATCTGAGATCTGCATTTGTATAGGTTTTAAATTTCCACTTTTGCAAATCCTTTTTAAAATATATTGTTTATTAAATAACGAGAGCGTTCTTAATACGACGTTTCACTTGACAAAACTTTTTACCATTGTCATTTGCGGGTACTATCCTAAATTCATTTTTCATTTGGTACAAAAAGAGTCCAGTTACACCCATTCATTAGATACAAAGGGGGTCACTAGCTGGCCATTGAATCAAAAGTTTTCCCCTTTGTTATAAATGACCTCAACACGACACGTTTTGGTAGATTATGAAAATATGAATGTTTTTCATAGAACTCGAGTTTATGATTTTATTCTTGTTTTTTTTCTAAATAAAAAACTAAAGTTGATATTATAAAAACTATATTGTTGTAATTTTATCTCTTGCTAAACCAAGAGCACGAATGTCAAAGTGTTGCCCGTGTTAAAAAAAATCATCCGTTACTGTCCTAAATATTACAATATGTCGATGGCTATTAAGATTGCAATTGGCTGTTTAAGAAGGAATCAAAGTAAATGAAATTAATGTATTTTGAATAAAGTAGAATAATTTAAGCAGTGCGGTAAATGACAACTGAATTAATATCCTTTCTTATTATGTATTGGATATATTAACCTAGCAGCTCGTAATTTGTAAAAAGATCAAAGGAAGACATAAGAATAAACCTTATATATTATTTTATATTAACTTTGACTCAGCCCTTAAAGTATTTAGTGCAGTTGCTTGTTTTTTTTTTGACACAATACCTTGTTTCAAACGTTTCTGTACAACCGACTGACTTCTAAATGCAGAAAATACCTCTTTCAGTTTGTGTAGAGGTTCCAAAAACACGGAAGTAAGACCCATACAAACCATGCAGAAGAAGGCCGTAGCACTTATTTATTTAGGTTCTCATGGAAACTCGGTATCATACAAGCTTATTAAAAAGTCCTGCTTACCCAATGTACGATGTCAGCAAAATAAATTAAAATGAAAGCTCGAGACGCTGCTTCGAGGTAAATAAACAGGTTTATAAATACAATTTGAATAAACCCCCGAATAGCAATCATTTTCGGAGACGAATCTTAAGTGTGTGAATATTTTAATACTTACTTTATACGGTACGTACAATCGATTGAAGCTTAAGTTTATTAAATCAGATTCATTTTTTAACGAAGGTTAATGTGACATTATTACATTGTGTATTAATACAAAATTCTACCTGGTAATGTATTAATTATTTAACTTCGTATCATAACAACCTACAATGTTTTAAACCTAAGTTTAGTGTGTTTATTTTAAGAAATTTGTAAAGGAAATATCTGGAATATATTTTTCTTAGAAGGCGTGGTAGTAAACAATGAAATAAGTGAGCTTTCTTTTCCGAACTTCTGATTATTTTATTCCGTATATTTTTATAGTAAAACCCACAGGCCATATTCGTCGGAACTTAGCATTGTTCGACATCTATGAAATAGTTAATAATAACTAATAATAAATCTCCAGACTAACACATCAACTGTGTGGCTTTAAACTAAGCAGAGCTTGTACTATAGTTACCACATAATGGACTAGGGGAGGACCTAGATACATCCAGACACGTGCCATTTTCGAAAAACCATTTTGACGAAATTGGCCCGACCCGGGGATCGAACCCGGAACCATCCGCTTAGCAGTATAGATATATACAGCTGCACCACAGAGGTCGTCGTAGTACAGAAATCAATCAAGAAGCAATTAAATACCTATAGCACAACCAAAGTAAAAAAAAATACAAAGAACCTTAAGTAGCATTATCATTTGAAAAATGTTGTTTCGGAACCTGTAGCGGCCAAAATAAATGCGAGTCAGCTTCGTTTTAATTATTTGTAAAAAACGGAAAACATATCTTTTTTTATTGTCCCCTTTAGAATATTTATTTTTTCGTTATTTCATCAGCTATTATTAAAGTTAATATATAGATGAATGTTTTGTCAACATTTCCAAGGTATTCCAGTGGTCGCCGAGAAAAACAATGTTGTATGGGATCCAAATATTGATGTTATTTTCTTCACAGTATTTTATAGCGGCAGCAGCTATTTATCATTATAGAAATTTTCAGCTGCCCGGTTCATGAGATTCAACCCGGTGACAGACAGACAGACAGACGGATGGAGGGAAGGTGGACGGAGCGAAAGCTTTGTAATAGAGTTTTTACTCTTTGGGTACGTAACCCTAAAAACAGTTGCGAATAACCTTATCGCATTAAGGCCCAATTGCAGGGAACGTTTTAACCTCGGGTTAGATTCGGGTTAGCTAACTCAGGTTTAAATGGCGCCACCATCGATTGTAACTACTTCTTATAACAATCGATGGTGGCGCCATTTAAATCTGATTTAGCTAACCTGAGGTTAAAACGTTCCCTGCAATTGGGCCTAACAATAATATTTAGGTATTTTATTTAAAGTGTACCAGACGGTGTATAAGTACTTGAGAATATAAATTTTATGCCTTAACACAAATAGTTTATTAACATAAAGGTACGAAAAAAAAAAAACAGTTTAATTTAGGTTTTATATTTTTGTATTACTATTTAAATAAATAAAACGAAACACACGAAACAAAACTGTCATTAACGTGTGATCCAATAATAAGCAATAAAGAAAACCACCGGCAGACAAAAAAGCAGACAAAGTTATGGTGTGCTGCTGCAAATTGATTCTGCTAACAAACTCCAACGAAATTGCACCGATTAATCGTCATTTAATTTCTCTCAAGTTATTTTTGATAGCAGAATCAGAGTGCTGAGCCTAATATAGTTTACTTATAGAGCTATATTTATCCTTGCAGATGGTTACATATGTTAATGACCTGTTTATTTAAAGATATTCACCGCAGACACGCGACAATTTCCGCGTCCTGTCACAGATGTTAAATGAATTATGGTGCACGTTACGTTTATAGCAATGCACCTTAGATGATATTAATATACCTTATACCTATTCATATATATTTTCTAAAAAAAATCTCGTCAGAGAAAGGAATCGGCGCTTCAGAAATTTAAGCAGTAGATATGCTTTGATATGCTGCGCAGCTATATTTTATTACCCAAAATAGATAGAGGACAAGCTCAAACTGTTAGATATCGGAATTTTCATAGGAAACATTTGGACTGTATGTACAAACAAAAAAGCATGTACACGTAAAAATGCCACACTCAGGCCAAAGTTATCAAAAAAGGAATACAAAAGAAATAATAGTATTATAGGTAGATGTTATCAATTTTGTTTTCGTAGGCAAAAAATTAATAGTATTTTTATAGTTTCTGAGAAAATTATCCCTCGTAAAAGGTAACTTTTCGTCAAATCATTTTTATGATACACCTATATAAAGTTTTACAAGTTACATTTATGACTTACTAAATTGTTTTCTTGGAACAGTTTAAGTTTTTACTGCCTAAATCTTTGGAACTATAAAATTATGACGTTAAAAAGTTATAAGGTAAAAAGAAGGAAGTGTAATTTTTCGCTATTCTGTATTATCTTCCGTAAAATTTAAATGAGTGGGTACTGTTCAATTAATTTTACTGAAACTATTAAATAACAAATTTTAATGCATTCATGTTTGATTTGACGCAATTTCGCGGTTAACTTTTAGTAGTGCTTGTAAATATAAATCGCGATCGAATAAAATATTTATTATTTTCCATTAACAATAACAATTAAAATCTACATATAATCCAATAAACATATACACGTAAAACTTTTTACATTCTCAATTCAATTAGTCTTTAAATATATAGTGTTAGTCTATAGAGAATGAATTTCCTCTTTGTAGAAAACTGTTAGGCAGGATGGTGAATAAGACCAACCCAATAAATATTTTATCCAAAACTTAAATAAGTTATATTTTCATAAAATAAATCATACAAGTCACGCTATTTATATTTAAAGGAAACAATAAAAGAAAAATCATCGAAGCAAGTTTCCCTCATTTATTTGGGGTTTGTTAAACTTGTTCTATTAAAAAGCTTAGCTGCAACGCTCCAGATATTTCAATGGTCATAAACTTTTAGGTTTCGAGTTTGGATTATTTATTAGCCTACTTCCCTAACCAAAAAGCAAGGTAAGGTAATAATTTTAAATAGTTAAAAAACCTTTGGAGTTATTCTTGATTGCAAATGGATTGTTTTCTATATGGATATTTTTTTTAGGTGATTGGCTAATAAACATCCAAACATGCAAATATTTACATTTATAATTGAAGTTGGTATTTACATGTTAATTACCACTGCTAAGTAAATTGTGTTACCACAATTAATAACTATCTACAGAATAAACAATAAATAAACATTCATATTCATGAACGGAAAAGCTTTGTTTAAAGAGTTGCGATCGATTTGAAATAAATTGCAAATGGAAAAATTCATAGGACCTGGGATATTCCCGGTTAATGCAACAAACTGCCCTCTGATTGATCATTTTTCTGCTTCATACTTTTTATGAGAAAAGCCTCTGCTCTCGGCACACTGCCAACTACGAAGCCCTCGAATACATTGAATAAATCTTACAAATTATATGGCTTTTGAAAATAAAGGTACATAATGTTTATTTTTTGTGAAAAATGTTTTACTAAAAACACTAAATAAAGTTTTGTTTATATAGTATGTTGGCAAATATTATTTTTGTGGTTGTGCCTGCCATTCTGAGTTTACAGTGGAAAATTTTGACATGAAAAACAAGCACTTTATTTTGTGAATGTAGAGCAATCAACTTGTCGATAATATTATTTTATAACGGATGGATATCAATAACGGAACAGGTAAAATAAACTAATAAAATGTGTAGGCTAATCTAATACTTTTTGAACGCAATAGCGTTAGGTATACGTTAAGAAATATTAATCAATTTCAGGGTTCTAAAAGTTAAACTAAATACCCACTATACAAATCTATCTGTTATTTGAAAAAATACTTACTTTAGTAATTAATTATTCAAATAGTTATGTCAACTAACTGAATATTTTTTATTTAATTTAACCACTGATCTGACTGTAAGTAGGATACATCACTATCCTTTACAGTATTCACTTAATCAAAACACAAACTTAAATGCAGACAGATAATAAAGCCAATAGCAGACGTGGGCACACATGCAAACATAAATTAATCTCTTTGTACGTCTTATGCAAGTTCGGTTTATGCAGAATTAGTGTGCAGCTGCGGCACCTTGCATGAAGGGTCTCCGAGGCACAAGTGTTGCTAACCCTAGCTTGGAATACTGTTACCATATTCTGTGTACATTGACGCAAGATTACTCCGAATCCATTTGACGTCTAAAGTTATTGACGCTATCCAAAAATGTTTAAGGCAAGTAGTAAAACCGTAAAACCACAAGTGTTTTTTTTTTGTTAATTTAAGTTTCATGTATTATTTTAATAAATTTGATTGTGTAAAAAATAAAAATACAAATAGGTATTTTATTGTCGGGCATTCTGTTACTCCAGTCGCTGGCTGCGCTCCACTATTAAAAATAATTAGTACAATGATATAGGTTCATAGACAAAATGTGTATAACAATAAAAATACATTTTTTTTTTGGAAGAATTACCCACGTAACTGTTTTTTTTTTAAAAAGCCTAGATAATAGTTAAAAAATAAACTTCCTTTGCCATTAAAATTGAGCACAAATGTGTGCGAGGTAATTCTATATTGGATAAAACAATAGTCACAAATAATAATTTACCTCGATGTAATAAGTATACAAAATGTGTTAATCAACTTTAAATTTGGAGAAGTAGAGTACAATTTTATCTGCCAGTACCTACTGTTCTGAAATAACGTCATAGATGTAACTGAATAAATAATCAAATAAAGTCAACTTTCTGAAATGCTACCTCTAGAAAACAATGTAAATCTATGATCAATTTGCTTAAGCGTTTCCTAGAAGCGGCGCTAGCGGAGTGCGGTATTTCTCTCCGGCAAAGTGAAAAATTGCATTTGCACTCTCAATTCTCTTTTTAAATGCACAATTGTTAGTCGACTTTGAGGCAATTCGCCAGTTAATCAGCATTACGACGGTCGGGTGCGTAAGCACTTAGCTGTAACGCGAGTGCCGTTGGCAGTTTTGCTCGCGAAGGCTTTTCAAAAGATGAGAAATAGTTATTTTCTGTTCTCAGGCACCCCGCTACGATTAATCATCGTCTCAGCGGGCAGGATTGACCTGAGTCCAACAAACGAATGTGAATCTGTGTTTGTTTGGCTTTGTTTTGTTGAGTATTTATCATTAAACATTTTTTGCAGATTCGTCTTAGAAGGGAAACTAGTTAATAACTTTGCCTGGGACTAGGAAGTCGATAATTAAAACTTAGCAGTGACTTTTTTGTTCGGTTCCGCTAGCATAGGTATGAAGGTAGTCACTTATTGCTAATATTGGAAGTAATATTGACTTTTATCTATATGCGTGGGGTTTTTACGGAGATACGGCTTCAACGTAATATCATTTCATGAATTTTCTTTGAAACCCGGAGCCATTGGAATTGCAATTTCGTTGAGTTGTCGTACCGCGACGTATCGAGCATTCTGTCACTCAATCTAACTTCAAAGCTGCCGATCTTTACATCAAATAACTCAAGTAATAGTGAACATAAAACATGAAAAGAAAATAGGTCGTATAAAAAACCTAACATAGCCAATATTAGCTAAAAAGTATCAATAGCGTTTCTAATAAAACGAGACATAAAAGGAAATCTTACTCTAATGACTTTCCTACTGTTATTGTTATCTATTTCTTTGGATTGCTACTTTACGGATATTATAGTACAGTTTTCAACTTGTCTAACGAGAACATGTTCTGAAGTGAACTCAAAACTTGTCGAACAATTGTTGTGAGTTGTAATATTTACTGCTGTACTTATCTAATTGAGTTCCAGTTTGTATTTATTCTTGTCTTTGTAAACTTTTTGTAATGTTTTTGTTAATAGCTTGGTAAGTAGCAAAGTTTTGTGTTTTCTGCTGTTGTTGCTACATCATTTTCTTAGTTATTTATTGTTCATTTGACAACTAGTTACTTTACGCGCAGTTTATTCTGTTGCTGTATTCATTTTAAATGAAAAGGAAATGTTTAGTTCTTTGAAGTTTGAAGTCATTGTCATAAAATAATTACCTTTTTAAAATAACGGTTTCAATCTTGTATTTTCCATTACGAAGTATATAATATTTCAATAAATTTACAGTTGTTCACAAACGAGTTCTTCCATCTATTGAGTATCTATCATCATTGATAGATGGAGGAATAACCGAAATTGGCTCATAATAATTTGATGTGACGAACAAGACACAAAGTGTTCCCTTGAGAACGGATCCATCATAGAGTGATATCCAAACTATATTAGTCGCACATTGAAAGTTTTTATATTACATTTCTATCTACTGACGGCTAGTATTTGTAAGTAATAACTTTTTCTTAGAAATTGAGAGGGAAATACAAATGTGATTTGACGTGTAATCAGGTATTTCGCGTTAACATGTAGGTACCACCATATTAGATTCCGTAAATGAAAATAAATTAAAGAACTTTTCTAGGATAACTTTGTTGCTCGTCTGTCGGTTAAAGGTATATCGGAATCTGTTCGAGGATAATATTAAGCCCAGTTGAGGAAGTTCTCAATTCGGCCGGTATGTTTTTTATTTTATTATTAACTTATTTATTTTTTTATGTATTTAAGCTATGCCTTTGACATCTGCAGAGTGATTCTGTAACCGTCTAGTGACATAAACTGCTATTAAAAAAACTTGAAAATTCCATCATTTGTATGGCCAAATACACATATTGATGATTATTATCATAGAGGTTGGGATAATTGGAGCTATAGAATCGCTCGGCTGGTCCTTCTCACTTCTCATCTGTAATTTATTTTTTTAACTACAAAAGCTAGTTGTCCTTAAAGTCTGTGAAACATTTATTTAAGTAACAAAAATCATCTCATCACATTAATGCAAGAAAGAGATACCTACTACTGCGTAATGTTCCGAGATTTACCTTCATACGTAAGAAAATATAGAATTCGTGTAAAAGAACAAATAATGATCTAATCACTGCTACGCGCCCCGCAACACAACATGAGGAATATAAAAGCATTCGATTCACGTATCTACAAGAATTTATTAAAAGAGGTCGGTTCGTCGAAATCGTTTGAAATATAGAGCACGTCAGGTAAATTTATAGAGATAATATGTTCTAGGGAGGAGGAGCTCGATTTCCGCAAGAGTTTACTCAGATTTTTTTATCGGAGAAAATTGAAGGCAAAAAGGAATGTTACTTTGAAGTTTGCATAAGTTTCGCTTAGTTGTCAGCGAGCGCGGACGCTAGCTACTCTTCATTTTCTTTAAATGTTCATTGGCACGATGTTCTTTTAACGTTTAAAAGGGTCCTGTTTACAATTAGGATTAATATTTTTTTCCCTTTTATATTAATTAGGTGTCCCAGTTTCAGAGTTATTTCAGTCACCTAGATTTTACGACGGTAATCAATTTCAATTTTAAATCAGGAATTCAGGCGAGTGTTTGCTTCCACCCTTATTACCTCGGGTAAGTAACGTTTTAGGCCTCGCCGACCCATCTGTCGTTTTGACGCGATCAACTTCACATAAAATTCCTCGCACACATTCTATGGCAGGAGCTGTGATACTGTTTATACATGTGGGGCGTATGTGGGACTCGCATCGAACGGAGCCACGGTTGATGAGTGAGATTATGTTGATGGGACGTTCTGTGTCGAGCAGGCCCTTAACGCCTAAAGCTTCAGGCGTTTCGGCCTAAAGTACCGCCATGTATCATTTTTATGGCCGTAGCCAAAGTGAATTTGCAGACCGAGATAACTTGGACGTGTTAGTCATTTACATCTAACGCTGCTATAAGTAATTTGGGGAAATAGCCCGCTTAGTAGGGTCCAATTTTTGTTTTGTTTTCCGTCGAATCTGCGTCGAGCGGGATTTGAGCGATTAGGGAGAAATTTAAGAATTAATGTTCTTTTAAAACTTTCACTCAGCGGTACCCACAAGTTTAACATTTTCTCAAAAGAAGTTTATCAACTCCAAATCCTCCGTACGCCTAGTCTGTCCTTTGCGATAAATCAGCCAAACTGTGGTTATAATTTATTACAGAACAGATAAGCATGTTTTTTAGCAGACACCTTTAAGAAAATAATTCTGTATTTCATTTCTTCCCCTGGTATTGCTTAGCCCAATATTTTTTCAATATAATTTACTGCCTGAAAGATATCAGAAAACGCTGATGAAGGTTCTGTAGTTCCTATGTTGTTTATAAACAAACATGTTTATGTCATAACAAAAAATCTAGAGAGGCGTTCTCGTTAATGACTATTTGCTTAGTGAGAGTAATACAAGTTTTTCGCTGTCCGACTCAATCGGAACCTGTTATTATGAGGGTAGTCTCGACTTTGTTGGAGTTTTGCTGCTTTTGATAATATAATAAATTACCTTTCTTACTCTCGCTTGTTTCTAATGTGGGAAGTTTGAAGCAAAAATGCGTTTGATAGCTCTGGCTCAAGTACTACAACTTGGTCAGCCTTGTTACGTCGATGTTTTGTAATAACCATATTTCATGATAGTAGGTAAATAGTGGCAAAGTGGTATTTTGTTATTGACGTATGTGATGACTAAATAATAAAAATTATACGGAACAGGAATGTTTCCTACAAGTCAAAATATCGGTTACCTATCTTAATGCAGAATTTTAATGTTCCGAATATCATAATCCCGAAAACGTTTGGACATTATTAACAACAAAATAAAAATATTCTGAAAATTTGGTAATATTTTATTTGGAAAATGGTACGATGGGATAAAAAAAGTATTCCGAGAATCTGGTATAACTGTATCTGGATTATGGGAATATCGGAAACATAAAAATACTTTTTGAAAATTTGGTTTAAGAGTATCTGGAAAGTGGAAATCATCATCTGGAAAAATAAAAAAGGGATTTTAAAAGGTTGTCATTCATTACATCTGGCTTTTAAAAGTTCTACCAACCGTTTTCGGGGTTTTAAGATACGGGAAACAGAAATTCGAGATTTCAATCGTATACCCAAAAAATCCATTTTGTTGACCATTAAGTTTTTCACCAAGCGCTATTGCTAGTCAGCAAAAACTACCCGATTTCCGTTGTCCTGCTTAAAGCATTTAGCATTTAGCAATGCTGTGCACGTAATAATCGGACTTTTAATTAAATTGATCACAATTTACATATTATTCATTCGTTTTCATTGATTGTATGAGTTTCAAAACAATTGAACCAGGCACGAGCAATGCATAAAGTTGCTAGTTCAACCAGTATCAGGTTTAAATGCTAAAGTTCTAAATAACAAGAAGTTTAATTAAGTTAATCCGAGAGCGGCCGACGACGACGTGATTTCATTAGTTGACAAACTGTGCTGATCTAGACTACCTACGTGTCTTATTTCATCTGTATACAACCACTCTAAAGTGTATACATATGCAGCATCAGGATTGTATTCTCGTAGAGTAGAATTTCAAATTTGTTACACATAATGTTTCGTAATTTAACTTCTGTCGCACATATATATATTTTTTTTATACCTGTATGTGAATATTGCTATTTGTTTTAAATTTATATAAAAAACGTTTAAATTCTTCTTTGTTTAAAAAAGTAGATCGTTGCATTAGGCAAAATAAACAAGGTAACCAAAATGTCTATACCCTGTATAAAATTCTTAGCATCTCTATGAATAACACTCAGCAAACTCTAAAAGTAACTCTAGTTAATACCACCGTCTAAAATTAGTGGGTAGAGCTTATATTGTTGTGTACCTATTCTAGATTGGTCCACTATCTCATACTAAACACACAGCGGGCGAACTTTCCACATAAACTGCAACTTCACACGAGACGGGTCTGCGTAACGGATGGCCACGCTTTACGTAATTAAAAACTGTATACCAACTGAGAAATATTTGCCGCCGAGCATTCGTTGCGGAGCACTCACGATTAATAAGGAAATATTGAACCAAGTAGGTACTTCGTTAGAAAATTATTTCACTTGGTTTAGCCCAATTGAGAAGGAGTCTAAAGGAAAAAAACAGTAATAATACCGTCTATACAACTATTAATAACTTCGGAAAGGGTTAGGTTGAATCAATTTATTTCATGACTAAGTACAAACTTTTTAGTTAAAAAGTTTTATGTTTGCCAACTTTATTACGTTGCTTGATAGCTAACTAACAATTATTAACATTTTTATTGAAACAGGCTTATAGAGAGTATGAGTGTTTAGTTAAAAATATTCTAAAATATTGTGAACTTTGGTCTAAATAACACATGTCTTAAAAACACAAATAACACATAACTATCACTTATTTTTATTTGTAACATTGTTTCTGTTGGTAAAATATCTACAGTTCATTTCCAAAACCGTACATAAAGAAACTACATTCAATATCTTTACTAAAATACGTTCAAGTGAATGTCTAGTTGATGTATGCTTACTTGCGCCTACATTCGGTGTAACTCCTAGCCTGCGCCTACAATCGAGTACAATACAAAGGTAAGTCGTGGAATAGTTCCCGCCTCGGTAGGCAACTTGTGGTGTGCTTCGCCTTGATTCAGGATGTAACAATGCCGTGGCTTGTTCCGACACAATGTAATTCTAGTTGGATTTAACTCCTGTTGATATCGTCAAACGGCATATTCAGTTGTTTGTTCTATTTTTGAATAAAAATATATTTTTTATTTTTACAAAAAAAAAATGGTACTTAATTTATCATTGATATAAACTATTTTGGTTAGTGGATACTAGACGGATGGATGTTCATATTAGTTGTAATTTACCTAATATTAAAAGGTTCATAGAACTCCATTGACAAAATTTTATTTAAAACCGGTTCAAGTCAATATCGTTCGGTTCTTATGTAAATGAAACAATATTGTACTAGTGTTTAAGACTAAAACAATGTATATTTTATTTATTTATATTATTAGCTTGCATCCCTGATCACAAAACAACAACTTAAATAAAAATAAGGACGGTAAGTTATTCCATAATTGCTTGGCCTAAAAACGATATTCCAAAAGTAACATTCAAGTTTACTTTGTCTAAATTACCTTGTTACATTCTTAACATTGTAAAGCTTTGTGAACATCTCTGAGGTAAAAAATATGTAAATAAAATGAAACTTTCACGATTAAACTCGGTCTGGAGCCGTTACCATTATGTAGGTACGGAAAAAAGTTGGAAATTAACATTTTGCTAGTATGATTTCATTAATAAAGTTAATTTGAAACTGATACCTCGCCTAATTAGTACAGAACCCATAATAATGGAGGTACATTTAATGAAATTACGAAGAAAATTAATAAGCGTCTTATTGCCTGCAGGTAATTAAATGTAATGTAATAATCATAATTATGAAAACAGACAAACTCTGTTGAAATAAAAATATGATATATGTGGAGATATAAACAGTTACTCAAAATTTGGCGATATATTTGGCCTTCACAAGTATTTATTAGTTATACCTATATGTTACACATGTGTTAATATCACATACAATAAATATTCATGGAGCTGCGACACCCATAAAAAATTGTGCAACTAGTCCAGCTGACTTCTGATTTAAGAACTACTATGTATCTAAGGCCGTTGCAAAATAGTCTTTAACGATTACCACATAAGAGTGCAACTTTACTGGATTTGGTAGAAATCATTTTGGCATAACATTGGTAAAATGATGACATACGATTGCTCGCTCACTTAGCAATTTAAGATATAGTTTATTTTCTTATCAATATTCGTACACTTTATTTGAATGTCATAGTCTGTCAGAGCAATTCATAAATTATCCAAAATCTTTGCCGCAATATTGCTTAAAATAATCGCGAAAAGCTTCTAGGAAGCTCTTTATTTAGAAGACAAATTTAATTGTTGAGGATTTGAATTTGATATTCCTATAAAAAGGAAAATTATATACTTTGCGATAATAAGAGCAAAAGCTATGATCGGACACGGTTTTCAACGAATTAATGCATGCTTACATATTTTAATTACCAATTGAAGATAATATCTTATACCTTTTCAAAATCCATTACGTGTAATCTCCAAAAATTTAAGTGACATCAAATTTGAGGGAACGTTGATAAAAACGGACACATTATTTTGTAAGCAAAACTGAAAAGAGAATATAGGTATTATACCGTTGCGCTGTTGTGACTAAATTATAAAAGAAAAACAAAAATATATTTCAATTGTTTGCCACCAAATATAACACAGGTAATCTCGGAAGAATTGAGTCGGTAACTTTCTCCGATCGAAGTAAAGGTCGTCGTGGGAAATACAAAATATTTGGTAACCGGCGGGCTGCTAGGGATTGTCCTTAATAGAAAGGCCACAGAACTAATAAAGATTGTTGTGAAGATAAGTATTATTTATTTAGTTTATTTACGACCATTTCTGAGAGCTGTTATCATGCAACATTAAAAATCATTTCAAAGTGGCGTCGAACGTTCACAATTCAGTGGTAATGACACCGAAAATAACGGTGAGTGGGTAAATTAAAAGATCTGATACGTTATGTAATGTAGATATATAAAGGTTCAAATAAGTAACCAAAAGCGTCATCACAAAACGGGAAAAGAGACACATGAAAAAAGCCTCTTCAGCTATTCTGCCATCATTGGTTGGTTCAATTTGCTGTCACCGCCAGGATTCCGGCTTGATTGGACCGTGAATGCTAACAGTAGGTACGAACACCGTTTATCAGACTATCTGCTACATATACACAGGTATTCGATCAACGATAATCAATTTTAACAAAGGACCAATCGAATGCATTCATTTCAAGTAATTAATATTCATCACATAACAACGGTTTTTTTTTAATTAATTGAAATCATACCTCAAATTAACATATACTTAAAAGCAAAAGTGACACTGATTTTAAAAGACGATTTCATAAAGGAAATTCTTTGAATTCGCTTACGCTTAGGGTGTAGTCGAAAACTTCAATCTTGCTGAGAAAAATCCCTTTCATGAGCCCGTATTATGAGGACGGGTGGATGAAAGGAGTAAATGGTGTGAAATAATCTGAGCTCTTAGTTCCACGTTGCTGAAAACGAATTTATTGCTCCCCGATCCGCTCATTCTATTGACACCTTGGTAATATCGTAATATCCGTATTGTAAGATATTCCGAGATAATTGACGTATTTGGCGTTACGGTTTGCACGAGGGGGAACCAGACGTTAAGACTGAGGATAAAGCGCCTTTTCAAAAACATATTTCTTATAGGAAATAGAATAAAGGAGTTATTTACCTGTATTAAAACCTACGGATTGATTAACATTTACAGGTATCAATTCCCAACCCATCATTTGTTTTTACGTGTTTACTAACTAGTGGGTCGAATGTAAATATTTTATTGCATAAACAAACAGCGCCTGAGAGATCAATAAAATTGTTTATTTTGTAAATTGTACTCTTCTGTCTGTTTTATAGATTCATGTACATGAATTATTCAAACACGAAAGAGCCGCTGTACGCGGGATCGTACATTTGTTTAATGTTTTGCATGATGAAATGTATTTAAGTAAATAGTTTACTACCGCGTTTAAACTGCTGGTTTGCTTCATGTAAACATCATTACTAAGGCATTTAGTGTTATATTCAAATATTGTTTTCTCACTGCATTAAGGAAATTGCAAACCCAAGTATTAACTTAATTCTACGCGATTCTAAACATGATGTAGTTAGTTAGACTATAATTGCCCCGTTTTTCTTTAGAGGAATGGAATCCTAATACCTATTCCAACACGTAAGGTTTATGGTTAGTTTAGTTTAGGGTTTTTGTCAATAAACAATGAATTATTTAATAAAGTGTAAGTAGTATGCAATCTCTTATTGAAAGTACTTAAAGATACTAACTTTCTACAATATAACATATTCAAATCTGTTAAACACTAAATTTATAAGAGTAATCTGATATACGTACAAACCAACGTGAATTACGTTTTTAATTTACGAGTATATTATTATGATACTCACCTTAAACTAAAACCTAAAAAAAATATAATAGTATAGTATGATACAAGTGTGCAGTTGTTCACTATACACGAGGCCGAGTGTCTAATGAACATGTTGCTCACGGGTTCCATACGCACTTTTTCAACACACTTGCGAAGAAAACAATTAAATCTTGCATAGTTTTTCTACACATGCAATGTAAACAAAATATAAAGAATTCGGGAAATAATAAATAATAATAATGAAAACTTTTATTTCCGTAAAACATAGTTACATTACAATAGAACATTTTTTTTTAAAACTATATAACAAAATAGGTACAGTGTTTTTTAAAACAGTGGAAAGATATACAGCGACTCTACACTAAGCTAAGTAAGTTTGTAACGTAGAAGTCTTGGCGGAATTACAAATTTATAGTTAACTAGTGACCCATTACACCATTGCGAAACGTGGACGCTTCGCAATGGTGTAATTTTGGCCGACTTGCTCGCGAAACATTGAATTTTAGCTAATTTAATTTAAATGAAATTTAAAATGAAACGCAACTTTTTTTTGCACACGTCAATCATACAGCCTATTTTTGAAAATATATTTTTTGAGATAAAATACAATTATTTTGTAACAAATTTTTATGTATGCTCAAATAAATGTTTTTTTCTAATATCGGCACATTTATTTATTCTAAATATATAAATGGATATTCAGTGACATAAAACCTCTTTGGGGTTACAAAAAAACTGTATATTCCGATCTAATTGAAAATGCTCTGTTTACTAGCATATAATATAACTTCTTAGATTTACGCGATTATTATTACTTGAAATTAAACTCATTTTAACGGGTTTTACGCGTTTATTTTATTATTTTTTACAGTCTACCCGTGACCACGGCATTTGTAAAAATGTCGAAACGTCGGAAAATCAAAAATAATAAAATAAACGCGTAAAACCCGTTAAAATGAGTTTAATTTCAAGTACTAGCATATAATTTTCAGTAAGGCACTTAACTTTGTGGGGATCGTTATATTATGCACTAGTGTGTAATATTATTACACACAAGTGTGTTATAGGTCGGTTTATGTCCCTTTTGGAAAAGGCATTTACCGTGTACTGGCCGTACACAACCTACTACTCTACAGAAGTAAAAACACCACTTTAATATATTAAAACACACAAAGCATTTTGTAATTATATTGGGAAGCTGCTACCAAGAATCTGTGCTAATAATCAAAATACTTCCAAGAGACGAGTTATTTTAAATTGATCTACTACAGTGTTAAAAAATCTCGAGGATAACCTCTGTGGTGCAGCGGTATATACACCGGACTGATAAGCGGATGGTTCCGGGTTCGATCCCCGGGTCGGGCCAATGTCGTTAAAATGGTTTTTCGATATTGGTTCGTGTCTGGGTGTAACTAGGTTCTCCTCTAGTCCATTATGTGGTACCTATGACACAAGTGCTTACTGCAAATAACTTTAGGGCCACATAATAATTATCAATTATTGGTGTGTTAGTCTGGAGATTTATTATTATAACCACACTTTAATCAACTAATTGGCCTGTATTAAACGTATCATTTTTACACTGAGATACATTGTTTCAGCCAGATGTAGAAATATGCATTATGCATTTTGTTAACGAACATGGTAGGTGTGGATGCAAAGAGATTTGAATAGAAGAATTATACTGCTCGGAGTAGTCGAACGTTCAGCAAACATGCAATTAAATCAGCAAATGTCTGCCAATAAATCTTAATAGGAAATACCGGCTACATTGAAGTAGAACTCGCACAGTTCCGTACCAATTTTATTTCATCTTTTTATTTATAGAATTATTAATTTGTTAGGTTTTTTTTTATATATTTATGAAGTAGGTAAAATTTTGTTTGATAACTATAGGGAACTATTTTTAAGCTAATATACTCATTTAATTCAATTTTCTCGGCTAATTAAACGATGTTATTCTTGTTAAGTCAAATAACCGAGCCCTTCAACCGAAGTCGAAGAAAAGTAAAGTAAGAAACTCTTAGAAATCTGTCAAGGTATTAAAGGCCCGAGTAAATATTTAATATTAACTGCAACTTTAAGCCTATAAACGCGTTTCAGAGAAAATGGGTGTAAAGTTTGTCGGACTGACGATCAATATCCTTTAAGGGATCAATATCCTTTTTATTTTAGAACCAAACATTAAAACTGGTTGAATACAAACAAAACTAGTTAAAAATATTATAGTCAAGTGAGAAAAACACTGCTAAAAAAATACGGCGTAAAAAGTACTTAATAAAGATTCGATTATTTTAATACAAAACTATTAAATATGTAATTTTCATTAAAAAAGCGAGAAGCCTGCGATGAGGTGCCGTTTCCTTCCATTCATGTATTCTTTTTACAATAAATGAAAAAGCAGTTATATGCTTAACCAACTGCGTTTGTCTTTTAGTGCATTCATTATAATTTGTATATGTAAAACACTCTGAAGATTTGCGATTAAATTTCTGTAAGAAAAAAAATCTTTACAAGTTTTCAGCCTTTAAATTTTAATATGCCTTCTCAAGCATTAAGTTTACTTATAAACTCGATGTATCGTGGTCGTTGTCAATGCATTAGTAATTTTATAATTTTTTTTTTTTTTGTTTTCATGGTAGGCTATTGACCGCGGCAGATGTTTTAGGGGTATCCTATCATAAGACAAAAAACGTATGACAAAACAATCAAATGACAATAAATTTTTACTTGATAAACTTTTACTTTACAATCAATTTAAAATTTAAATAACTATTTTGATAACCTCATTAAATGACAAACTTTCATTACAAAAAAACATTATTTTGCAAACTTATCTTTTATCACTATGTCAATTTACAAAACAACGATAAGTAGGTAGTTCAAATAGTTTTCGCTCAAATGTCTCGAAAAATATTTCAATATTGTGTACTTAGGAAGAAAATTAAAACAAAATAACTGAACAAGCACAATTGTACCACTTCCGAGTATTAGTAGTTCTCTGTACAATTTTGCTATAAAATAATATTTCTAACCTAAGATAAAATTACGAGTCCGACGCTTGGGGCAAAATCTGTTCATAATTTTGTTAGCTCAAGCGTAAAAAACTAACACCTGCTTCATATCAGTTTTTTTTTATTTGTATGCATTTAACTAATATGTTTAAATCTCGTTGGTTATTTTCTTTCTCGTGTATATTTTTTTCTTTATTATTTTCTTTCCTACTTGTACAGTTTAAATTAGACGCCAATTCTAATCGAATCAAGGATGTGGGCAGTTTGCACTCAATTGAATGATTCGTCCATGTCAAGTTGTTTTGTTAACTAAAAACACCCAATCTTCTAACAAATTACCTACATTCAATTAGAATGACTTAAACAAACTATTTTATCAACTATTAGGTCGTATATATTTTTTAAAATTGGTAACTGTTTTAATGTTTTTAATAACAAACTCCTGAAGTTTTGCATGCGTTAAAATTGAAAGTTTTTTTTTCGCATACCCATCATAAATTCTACCTACTGTTGCAATCAGTTTCTCCTGTTTTGTAATGGAATCTTTAATTTTTTCAATTTATAACTGTAAAGTGAATTGACTGATTAAAATCAACATATTTTTACCTTGTTGTACTTATTTGCATTCGAACTATAAATTTCTGTATCATTTTAAATAAGTGTTTTAATTATATTTGCAATTAAAACCGTAGCTCTTGGGCCATCAGCTAATGTGTGAGCAATGACTTCTAGCGTCTAATATCACTTGTCAATGCTTAATTTATAGTACCTAACTATCACTATCACTATGTATGCTTAAATCTTTAAAACTACGCAATGGATTTTGTTGCGGTTTTTATATAGATTAATGAGGAGAGAAAGGAGTTTCACTCCGAATTTAACGCGTGTGAAGCCGCGCGGGTAAAAGTTAGTTAAGACTAAAGAAAACATGGTTTCAGACTTTGGAAATGGTCTTTTTCACCAGTTATACTATGTCTGCCTGTTAAGTAACTGTATGTGTGCGGCTTTAATTATATTTCTTAAAACCTGCCACTGACATTGGATTTGTTACTAATTCCAAGTATCTAAGACAAAAATACTCGCTGATTTCCATTATCAGCGTCTAAGCATTTTCATTTTAAAATAAAGTCCACTTAACCACAAGTACTTTCTATTTTTATAACAATTTTGATCAGGCGTGTTCAATTCAAACAAAAAATACCAGTTCAAATAAATTTAACGCAAATTGACAATTTATTTACCAAATCGGAACGAACTTCGGTAAAATTGATTAAACAGTTTGCAGTCTCGGGATCCAATTAATAAAGCGAGATACACCGTCGAGTTGCTGAGTTTTGTATCTCTAATTTGTTTATCTCCCAGAAGTAATAATTAAGCCTAGTTCTCTCCAATATTGCTTTTAATAAAGATTAAAGAACATTTTGATAGGAAAGTGGTGCCACGAATGTTAGTTTAGATTTTATTCTGAACAAGTGGAACTAAGTGGATTCCACAAACGGTTATTTGGTGAAGATTATCGTAAACAAGTTTTAATTTCTGCCAATCTTGGTAGATGACAGCTTTCGTTACTAACAGAGACATAACGTACCTACTGATATTTATCTCATAGGTATATATTAGATTTACAGTGCGTTTATGTACGAGAGGGTAACTTGGATTTAGATAATTAACAAACCTACAGATACATAAATGTTTTGAGTGAGAAATTATTTTGTCCTAAAGCTTCATATTTACTTGGGTCCTCAAACTTTCTGTGTAAATAGCAAAGAGTGCGACTTCAGTCGGTCGTCGTGACCAATTTTGAGCGGCGCATTACTGGATACGACCAGTTTCGGGCAGTTTCCAGTGAGTCATTCAAAATGAGAAATAGAGACAAAAAGGTTGTAAATTTTAACTTTACGAAGAATCAATATAAATTAAACGATTTCATTCGTCCATGTAAGCTTACTTTGGGAACCATCAAGACACAACCCAACCATTTTGCTACAAAGTGTTGCACAACTCACTTTTTAAATTTTAGATCCATATTTTCTGAAGTATTAAAAAGCATTTCAGAAGAAGGCCTGCTGGGCTATTCTATATGTAAGCCAATGGGCATCTCAATTGCTATTTTAGATAATACTGGAAAAAGTTAAAATAAATGAAGACCTTTATGTTTTGGGCTTAATAGATGAAAAATCAATGTCAATGACACAATTTGTACACGAACACCGAAGGAATACATTTAAATAAAAATGACATTCAATAACCATTGGCGTTAAGCTGTGCCAAGCAAGTGGGACGTAAATAAATCACATTAAAATCAAATCTCTAAAAACCACTAAATTTTGTCGTCCAGGGGAACAGCCCTGAAGACCGTCATATAAAAACTTCTAACGTACGTGTAGTTAGTGCGGCGGTGGAACGCGCCAATCGCCTCTGATAAAACTTCTTCTTTGGCTGCACAAACATCCGGGAGTCGGCACTCAATTACCAGAGTTTGTTGCACAAGGAATATCAACATTACCACTTTTTTAACTAAAAAGCCTTCTGTAAATCAGCCACCTTTAATATTCTAATAGACCGCAGGAGTTGCGCGTCGTATGGAATATTTAAGCACTTGGTAAATAAATGAAGAGATTAGGTCCCTGAGTGCCATCACATTTGGGTTATGTTACTTTTAACTAAAAGTATTTTTAAGGGATATAAATTTCATAATTCTTTGAAATTAAATAACATAATGCAGAAATTTTTTATCAATATGTATTATCAAGTTCGTTTAGCTAACAACACTGAATTCATAAATTTATGTTTCATATAAATGTACCGTAGGAAACGGCGGTAAAACTCGTCGACAATGCTACCTTAATTAATAACATAGGAACGACTAATGAAAATAAAACAAATAAAATTGTCACGAGATACCATATTTTTAGTATGCTCTTACCTCCAGTTTCTAAAAGTCTTACCAAATTAAAGATTTATTATCAAGATCCGGTCAATACTATCATGTGGTGCAAGCACAGAACTTTTAACGATGGTTTATTTCGTTAACCTGACATTTGTTTCGTTAATTTGTATGAAAAATAACGACGGCAACTGTCAAAATAACAAAATTGACGATTGTTAAGTGATACGTGTTTCGACCACTGAGTTGCTTAAATAAATTTATGTTTAAATAAAAAACACAGCATTAATAGGTTGAACGGATGATAGAATAGATGATATTAATAGTAAAATTACTACTACTAATTATTACTCTTATATTTGAAAGTAGATATTAGGTAGCACTTTGAAAAAAAAAAACAACTTCAAAGTTCTTCATATAATTGAATAAACATAGAAATTGCTGTACCACGCCAGCACAAAATCTATTTGAACATCTCTATATCTAATTTTAAAATAACCCGAGTGCTCCGTGCAAACTGTACTAAAAGAATATCACCCATATCTCATACAGTTTAGTTCTTTTTTAAGAATAATAAAATCTGGAGACATATTTTCCATGATTTTCCCGGCGCATTCCCGTATTCCACTTATTTCCCTAGAGACATGTCATCTTAAAGAGGACATAAGTTGTATCGATATATGGCATTTTTATGCATTTACCGGTTCTTTTTGAAAATAAAATCGTACAGCTGAATCAAGTTTCTTAGATTAAATATTTAATATCCAATGAAACTATGGTCACTAAAATGTGATGAAACCAGGTAACTATATTTTTTCGCAGAATCATTTTTGAAACTTTTATGTGCCTTTAATTGTAATTAAATTCTAAAGTAAATTATTTTTCGAAAAGGCGTATGAATGATGGTGGAAATTTGTTTACGAAAAAATAACAGCTTTAAAATATACCTAATAAATCGGAAGTAATGATTAAAAAAACTTAATATTTTTATCACCGATTTAGAATATTTTTGTCTAATTCAGCCTGTCTTCATCTTGTTTTTAGGGTAGTTTTTTTTTCTTTAAAAGCTCAAGTTTATATGAATACTACTGGCCACCTGCGACTCCGTTCGCGTGGAAGTCGGTTTCCCGTGGGAATGAGAAGTTTCACGCAGTAAAAAGTACCCTATATGTTATTCTGATGCAAAACCTATATTACTGTAAAGTTTTATCAAAATCCGTCCTGTAGTTTTTACGTAAAAGAGTAACAAACATCCATACATCTATTCATACATACTAACAAACTTTCACGTTTAAAATATTAGTAGGATAGTATCATAGGACAGTATCATAAATCATACATTGTCTAGTACTTTTAAATAGGTGTTGAATGAAAATATTTCGCATTTTGTTTATTCAAGTAAATATACCGCGTAAGTAGTTGAGGAAAACCGCCGCAAACGTAAGTGCTTCGTAAATACGCAGTATTATGGAAATATTTAACCAAGCACTTTAATTTTAAAACGACCATTTAATCATGAGCAACCTTTTCATTACTTACAGACCGACTGTTGACTTGCATTAAGTATATTATGTTGACTTATGAAGTCAAAATTGAACCAACCAATATAATAAAAAAAAATACTTAATTTAACAATATGTTGCTTAAAAAATAAAAACAGGTCATGCAATATAATTATTTTTAGTTTTTCTGCAATGCTCCCATGATCTCTTCTTATTTAAATAAACCTTTCCTTTTTATTATATGAGTTACATAAATTTAAAACCACAGATCACCCCCTAATAGATTCCGCATGTTCGTACATTTGCGTTGCATCAGGGTCACCAAAAGTTGAAGAGCGGGGGACGAAGTAATGACATTCTGATTGGCTAGTTCAAAAACGTTCTAAGATGCACCCGTCAAATAGTGATGAAATAGTGATGTAAGTATTCGATAAAATTATCGATAAATTATAAATATCGTTTAATAAAAATATCGACAGATTTACATTTACCTGGTTGATTGGCCTTCAATTTTTTCTATTATAATAAATGAGACTATTAATGTTGAGCCCAAATTAGAAAAGTACCGACCAACAAAAATAATTTCGCACTACTAATTTTTGGCTCAAGTTTGCGTGGGTTTCCTTTCTTATTTATAAATGTTAGATTCAAAGTAAATATGGTTTACCTAATTCGAGGGTGCTACACGATATCTAGTTAAAAATTTGGTTAAAAAGTTAAGCAACCTCTTTTTATGAAAAATATCGATAAATCGACAGTGTTGATGTATAACTTCCAACTCTAATATTACTCGGGTAAATTCGTGCGTCTTTAAGAAAATGAGATGACTGTATACATATTTGTATTGACAGAAAGAGATATCCTTTGTTTGTTTACAATAAATAAACCAACGCAAGTTGAACTCCACAAAAACTAATTTTCGATGCACAAATACGCAGTGACACGGATGCGTACGTGTCTGACTGTTGGTCATGACTAAATCAAAAAATGTAGGCGTGGCTTGCACTATGATTTAAATCGCATAGTGGCGAAACATAGGTCGTCGCCTCTAATGCGGAATCTATTAGGGGGTGATCTGTGTTTGAAACTTATAAAAGAACAGGTTAATTCAATTATGTTTTGTTATACATTATATTTAATTTTTTAATTTATTTGATAAAAACTGACTTTATTGATTTTAATTCAAATGAATATAAGTATTTTAGTGTAATATCAGACTCCTTATATTTGTACTTGGCCTATTTAAATAAAAATATGCATCCCCTTTTTGTAACCTATACTAAAGTCATTATGGACATTTAATTTGTCAAATGTCTTACAAATAAACACTTCAAAGGGACTTCAAATTGTTGACAGGATTTTGGTAGGCTGAATATGTTACCGAAATTAAATTCAGGTGAAGCCGTTTTAATTTTAAGCTTCGTCGATCTTTACTTTTGAATAGCTGATCCCGGATAGGGGAAGACGGCAACGGAATGCAATATACTGACGCGAGAGACTTATGCGATAATAAAGGCGGTTAAAACCACAAACAAACGAACACTAAACACGACCGAACATCAAAAGTGAATTCACCCGTAAACATGTCACTACCTGATCAAACGCTACATACTAGCTATAAGCATAATCCTGCGAATTAGAAATCAGACATCTGCACGAGTTCCGTGCTAATCAAGAAACAGTCTCGTTAGCATTACCCCGCGTATGATGTCCGTAACGTAATTTATTAGCATTTATTCCCACATAGAAATCTGTTGGGATGCTGCTCCATTACGCAGACTCCGCGGAGATGGGAACAGTCGGCTTCTGGTCTGGGATCGCTGCGGTTGTCCCGGCCCTCGGCACTCGAGCCCTCGACGCGATCCCACTCGTGTCTCCTAACAGCAATAGTGTATGTGATTGAATAATGACGGACTGTTACTCTCGTTAATGGAACTAATGCAGACCAGGATTAACCGTTCGGACGTGGTTAGTTTGTGATTGTAATTTTTTAGTAAGTAGTAGATGTAAGATATTTTCGGAGCAAAAGTTTGTGTTATAAAAAGTTCTTGCTCCGACTAATCTAGCCTTTGCCGTGTAGACGAAGTTTTGCTCTCGAAACTTTTAGAACTGGATACAGATTTATATTTAGTTTTTGTTTTTTGAGGGCGGAAACTTTACAGTTTAAATTATTGAGTCAGGGAGTTGCAGGCGCATTTTGTTTTATTTTTGTGTTGAGATAAAACAAGTTGCAAAAGAACATTTCTATGGATAGGCTTTTTTCGGTTTACTGAAATTTAAAGTAATAAATGTTTTAGTGAAATAAATATTTTTTTGTTATATATTTCGCTATAAACAAAGAACACGTTAGTTGGATGGTCAAAGGAACAAAACCAATTTTTTTTTCAACCTCTGGTAGAAATTGTATTTTTTTTTATATTTGTCCTTAGGATCGTTTTAAAACCTACACTAACAGATCTGTAGTTATTAAGGTAAGGTGTATGAAAGTTCTTATTTACAGCAATTCTGAAACAAATCTAGTGGAGAGCTAGAGATAACTTTCATAAATTTAGTTACAAAAAAAACATTTAATGAATAGGTACATACTATGTAGTGTATTTACATATGTCAGTACATGTTTTTACGAAACATTGCAAATAAGTATATCTGTGCATCATTATCATCATTACATAGTATAAATCAAAGTCGCTAATCGTGTCTGTTTGTCGCTATCTCTTCCTAAACCACTAAACAGATTTTAACTGTCCATGTATTTTTTTTTACTTACATTTGTAAATAAAGAACACTCAGAAAACTCTTAAACCTAAAATAAATGTTTTGAGAACAAGTTGGCCAAAATTATACCATTGCGAAGCGTGGGCGGGTCACTAGTAGATATATTATTTGTTGATAAATAAATAGATATGCATAGCATAGGTATCTACACCAATTGTAAATAAATAAAACAGGAAATAAGTAAAGGGGTACAGAAATGATTTTTCTTTAAATTAACTAGAATGCTGCAATAACACGATTACATTTAATCGAGCTGTATAATAGGCTTAGTTATTTATATGAAGACCTGATTCCCACAAGAGATTGTTAACGACCGTTAAAAAATCGATGATGTAGAACAAATAGTTGCCACTTTATACACTTATTTACACGTCAGCGCTTTTAGAACGTAACTAGATAACACTTTTCATTTTCAAGGATGTTCCTATGGGAATATCGTAACTTTGGGAATCGGTCCATATCTTTATGGTAAACATTAAAAAAAAACAATCATAATTACATCGGCGTCAAAAGGTTAACTTGATATTAGTTGGAATAATAAAATGCAATACAACCTTTTTTAAAGCTCTTATTTGGGGTAGATAGAAGACGAAGCACAGAGCGTAGTTATTCTGTGTATATTTTAATTAATTCTACTTTCAAACTGGTATAGTGTTGACACTGGACGTGAGTAGGCTACGAGTGTCTTGCACAGAATGACGTAAGAAAATTGGCTGTGTTTAAGTTTCACATTTTTCCCAACCATTTTCTTATGAATTAAAAAAAAGTTAAGTCTGATTTTATTATAAACTAGTGACGCCCACGCTTCGCAATGGTGTAATTTGGCGCGACTTGTTCCCGTTAAGTTGAATTTTTGCTAGTTTAAAATAACTTTATCAGAAGTTTCTTTATTTACAAATTTAATATTAATATATCTATAAGTTTGCGAAAACCGCATTAAAATCCGTTAAGTGGCTTAGGAGGAGTTAGCGGACAAACATACAAACAGACACAATTAGCGACTTGGATTTATATGACATACAATTTCAATCAAAGCGTTTGATTCTTTTCTAATAAAACTGAAATATAAGTCTTCTACCTACATATTCGTCTATACTTATAATAAATCTGTAGAGAGGTCAATTCTGTACCTACATGAAATATATTTCCAAAATAACTATTAAGGGGTGATTAGGGATCAATACTAATGCCAAAAATGTAAACAGTAAAATGTTTGTCTGTCTGTATAGCCGTTATAAAAACAAAAACTACTCGACGGATTTGAACGAAACTTGGTAGTTACAATTATTTTTCATACTCCTGAGCTGGTTCCAGTATACTTTTCATCACACTACAATCAATAGGAGCAGAGCAGTGAAGGGAAATAATGGGAACACGGGAGAAGTTACAGCATTTTTTAAGCATCTGTCGCGTATGCAATCTTAATGGTTAAGGCTACACAGAAATCATGTATGACGGAAATGTTCTCCTTAAAACTATATAAAAATATCCCACGACAAAATATGTCTATCTTTTATGGTTGACTCACAATAACACGTGTAACTCCCGATAGCTTAGCAGTTCGAAGCTTTCTGATTATATTTGTCTACTCTTACGTTTATGACGGTCTCAGTCATCCCTAATTAAGAAAGTTAACATTATTAACCAATCCAAAAAAAAAACATAGAAATCGGCATAGAAACACCAAAGTTATATAGGGTAAACTTCTCATTCCCACGGGAAACCGACTTCCACGCGAACGGAGTCGCGGGCGGCCACTAGTAATTATAAAGCTCAACGTTGGCCATTTACAAGTATATAATAATAGCTATATGTTTATACTACCAAGCGTATTCGGTAAAATATCTTATACCTACTTGATTCGTCATCACCCTAAAACGATAAAACGTAACACCCCACTTGGTTACGCCGCTTAAATTAAACTTTTCATGATGACATAAAGCTCAAGCTCGTAAGAGTGGAATATTGAAAGCGAGCAATATGTTCTGTGAACAAAGCAGTGGTGGGGGGAGTGTCAGTTTGACAGGTGACACTTGTCATCCAGCTGCTAGAGGCATAAACGCTATTCGTTCGCCTCATCCGTGATGCCAAGCCGATTGAAGCTGAGAACTGGCGCTCGAATATTGATTTATACAAATCGAGTGGCAAATCATAGGGAATATGGAAATTCCATAAACCATTTCTTTTTCTTGGAGCGAAATTTATATCTGGAACTTTTTCTTTTGTTTTCTGTTTCAAGTTTCTTGGTTCTTCTTCGAAGGGTTAATTCGTATGAATTTACAATTCTTAAAACTTTCAGTCGGGTGGCGAACTAAAATTTAATTTATCTTTTTCTATATAACTTTGGTATCAGATTTAATCAAATTATTGGAAAATCTATACATCTTATATATTAATTTCATCTCAATAGCGCATTGTGATTCTAGGAAACTCAGACATTAGATACTTAAAGCACATAGTGACAAACCTACTTGTCTTAGACATTCGTTTAATATAACTAGTGTAAACAACGTCTGTAGACGACCCGTCTTCTTATAGCATTGTTTTATGCGAATTTTGACAAATTATACAATATTAAATTATTACGAGACAATATGGTAGTGACAATATTGAAGTAAGACAAGACACATACATATTTTGAAAATTTTATGCACCTGAAATACTAAAACATACCTACCATCAAAAGTAAAATAATTATTGATTCTAAAAAACCTGGCAAAGCAACGCAATCTGAAAAGCGCGAAGTTAATCGAAGCTGAAACAAAACCGACGGCAATCAGCCGTTTAAACGGAAACTCAAATATTTGTCCAGAATCGAAATCAGAAAATCCCTTGACTTGCAAAACATGGGGAATCCTTCAATATGAGTTTCTAGACTAAAATCTTGGCAAGAGTAATTCATATTTACTTTATCTAGTAGATCTTCCGATACACGTATACAAACTATTGTTCTTAGAAATACATAGCTAAGGTACTACCTACTCAAATTGTAACACACCAATCCCATTTTCAAAGGCTACTTATTATTAATTATTACTATATTAGTAATTACTACTATATAGTATACACTAGGCACACAGAAATCTCTTTATGTTCTGGCTCGTTAGAAGCCATCAAATTCACTTCCCAAAGATCCGCGACGCTCTAAAGTCAATAGAATGTAACTATATTATTTCCGCTGTCCCAGATTTTCGTCTCAAAGACGGCAGATATTACGAATACAAGGAAGTGTTGTACGGCGCAATCCATGCTGAAACCAGCTTTAATGGTATTTCGTGCACTCGCATAACACGTATGCGTTCATTCACTCTTGACGTTTCCGTATCGTTTCTAATCAAAACACCATTTAAGTTTTCTTACGTTTTAATAACTTTGTCAAATGACAATAGAAAAATACGCAAAGTAAACGTTTAAAATTAAAAATCTGCCTTAAAACGCCTTGCCTCTAATTGCTCAAAACATTAGTAAAGTTTTCCAATCTCTTAAATGCCCCACGTTTCCGCTTGTAGAACACAAATTCTGCACAGGAAAGTATAAATGTACCTAATAATAAACAAACTTTCTGAACAGTTGTATTATATATAAATCTGAAATGGTATTTTTATAAAATCTGAAATAATTAGGGTTAAAATAGTCCTCTAAACTCTGATATAAATTAAATGGTCGACAAAACTGGAATGCAGATTAATTCTCTGTAACCAGCTCACAATTTTTCGGCATATCGTCACGTTATAGTATCGAGTTAACCTTCGTTCCACGTATTTTTAATAGTTAACACGATGCTGTAACGTGACAATGTATATACCGAAATATGATACTTTATATACAGTACAGAGTTTGAAAACGGTTATTTTTTAACGAATGTTTTTAAATCTAAAATAAGTAATTAAATGATTATTTGGCTTAAAAAGGTTGTAAGTTTGAAAGCTAACTACCAAGACGATACCGTGTGTCAAAAGGAACGTTATACCGTCCCGTTTAAAACTGTTGTTACTTTTACTTCTGGTAGATCTACACTTTGTACGATAACGGTATGTGAGAAGTTCGTAATCAAGCTACTGGATGCTATACATGACGTACTGTGAGTCGTCATAGCAACTATTGCAAAATATTTTTAAGAATACAAATCGGTGGTTTTGTTTAAATAACAGTTATTTGCATTTTAATACATCAAAAGAAAGCTATCAGTATTTTTTTATGAGGTTGTTTTTTATTAGGATGTGTTTTTGCTAGATTTTAACGTCAAAATTTCTAATTACTCCTTTATTCACTTATCTAACTTAAATTGAGTAAAAAAATCGATTTATTATGATTTTTATTTGTAGATTGATAAAACTGACGTTTCCATGACTCAAAAAAGTTTCATCAGTTAAAGAAATACGACAATAACTGACTTCTTTATCAACCACAGTAGAAGGTGAACTTGAGCATTTTTAATAAAAACTCTATGTTTTTTTTTAACTACATTTAAACATCTGTGTAGTTTAAAATATGTTAGAGAATACTGTTAATTTTTATGAAAAAATTGAAAAGATTTTTGAAATTATTTAATTATTTTATAAAAATCTGGTTGCTAATTAATTATAGTCTAATTGTCTTTACTATGCGCAAAATACAGATTGATTCCCAAAGCGTGGCCAATAAAATTTAATTAGACGGCATTAACAATGATGAATCGCCGGCTGTTCCAGTATTAGAGTAATTATATTATGATTTCAGAATAATCACATGATAAATGGCCCCATCGCAACTCTAACTTTTGCTAGACATCAGACATTAAATTGAGTTTTGGAAGAGCGGATAGACAATAAAATAAATAAAATTGCTCACCGACTCTGCGTTCTAGTTGGCACCACTTTGCGCAAAGTTTTAGAAAATTCAAAATAAAATTTAACGCGTTTACGCCAATGAGGATGCAACGGTACCACGCTTCTTTATTGATCAAAGTAGAATAGTTGCTACTTTAAAGCTTTTAGCTAGAAACTCTTAAATTGATAGTTACATCGTAAGATGTAATGCGGCCATTAATTATAACATGACAATAACAATTAACGTTATGATTAACACAAATTAATATGGTCACGATACATATGTTAACTAATTGACAAAGTAATTGCAGTAGTTATACTTGATTGAAAATACAAAGGATTTTCTTTTACAGAGCGAACATTCAGCAATCAACCGGCGCTTGAGACAAACTATGTTTCTGAAATGACGCAGAAGCAAGATGGGATATTATACTCTATCCCCTGGCGTAAGGTTTGGGATATACACGTTGCTGGTTATCACTTGCACACCGATACTGCAAGGAGAAGAACATTCGCAATGCCCAAGCTTAGCCGAAAATCCAATCTGTCCCTGTTACAACTTCAAGGAGGGTAAGAAATTTATTTATTATTTTGTGTTTTGATAAAACCCTGCGAGCTGTTTTGCAACTACCCCTATTTTTTCAAGTATTCAATTTTAAAAACCAAATATTAGATACGCTTAACTGATCTCGTATTTCAGGTCTTATTTTAGAATGCCCCAGTGCAACACCGAGCGTTGTGAAATCTGTGCTGACAAAAATTAAAGGCTCTGTACAATCTCTGTCAATTTATGATCTGGAAAGTTCTACAACTGAACTTAAGTCAGATTTATTTCCTCCGAACTTAAACATCAACAATTTACATATAGCCCAATCCAGTATCAACATCATTAATCCAGTTGCGTTTACGACGATTCGAGAGTCACTGGAGGCTCTCAGTATAATTTCTAGTAAATTGACACGAATTCCACAAGAATCGCTGGCAAACTTAAAACATATTGAAGCAATTGATCTGCAATTAAATGAAATCGAAGAGATCCAAGCTAATGCATTTCAAAATTTAAAATTGAAAAAACTTATATTGAAAGGGAATAAGATTGTGAATATATCGGAAAATGCATTTCTCAACTTAAAAGAAAGTTTAGCTGAACTGGATTTGACAGAAAATTTTCTGGAGATATTTCCGTTAAAGACATTATCGAAATTGAACAAACTTACTTACTTGAAATTGTCCTGGAATAATATTAAATTGATACCTGTCGAAAAAGACGTTATAATACCGAACTTATTGACTTTAGATTTAAATTCAAATTCGTTTACCAAAATTGAAAAGTATTGGTTTAGTTCTATGCCAAATTTAAAATCATTGATATTTTTTAGCAATCAATTAGAAACAATCGATGAAGAAGCATTTTACCCTCTAGAAAAATTAGAAAGTATAGATCTTAGCCGCAATAAAATTATTTATTTAGGCAAAAATATTTTCCAAAAGAACAAAAATATTCGCACAATAGATTTAAGTTTTAATCATCTTCATTACATTCATGGAGTTTTTGCGAACCTTGAGCATCTTTTGGAAGTATTTTTGACGGAAAACAATATCTTAGAGATTTCTGAAAACTCATTTAGTAGAGCAAATTCTTTGTCGGTTCTGAATTTAGAACATAACGCGATAGAAAGCTTACATACAAAATGTTTTTCAAGTTTACAAAATTTAACACAATTGCATATGGGAACAAATTTCTTAAAAAAGATTCCACGAACAATTTTCCAGTCCAACCATAAGTTAGTATCTTTAAGCTTAGATAATAATAAAATTGACGAAGTAGACGAATTAATGTTTGAGAATCTTAAGGAGTTAAATGAATTAAGATTACAAAATAATAAACTATATCATATTAAACGTGATATATTTACACCCCTTCCTGAGTTGTTAGAATTACATTTGCAAAATAATGTAATTCAAACTATAGATTCTCAGGCATTTTTTACATTGAAAAATCTTCAACATATTAACTTGCAGGGTAACCGATTGTCTGCTATTGGAGACGTATTCCCTAATAGAAACTCTAAACTTGTATCTATACAACTGAGTGGAAACTATCTATCGTTGCTAAAAAATAGTTCTTTGAGAGGACAAACCAATGTGCAAATAATGTGGCTTAGTCAGAACAGCCTAAAATCATTAAGTTCCAACCTTTTTGTTGACTTGACTCATATTCAAAGGCTGTACCTAAAGAACAATAGCATTGAACGCATAGAAAATAAGACTTTTGTGAAAATGCAAAAAATAAAATTTCTAGATTTAAGTTATAACAAGCTTATGAAACTAAGCAATGAAACATTTTATAATTTAAGCACGTTAGAAGAATTGTATTTACAATATAATCGTATAAACCAAATGTCTAAAGATATTTTTAAATATTTGACAAAATTGAAGGTTTTGAATTTATCTGATAATGAAATAATTGCTTTTGATTTCGATATTTCTGTACTTCCATTGAAACAACTCCGCCTTAACAATAACTTTATATCAGCTATTGGAAATAGCTCTCTGAAAACTTTGCCGAATTTGAGTGAATTAGAAATAAACAACAATGAATTAACTTGGAAAGATGTAATACAGATACAAATACCAGTTTTGAAGTCTTTGAAGATTTCTAATAACTTATTTTCACAACTTGAGAACAATACATTTTCTCATTTGCCGTCGCTCCAATCACTTTCATTAGAGCAATCAAACATATCCCAATTGCCTCCCATAATTTTTATAAAAAATCAAAACCTTTTACGTGTAAATCTTGCCCATAATAATTTAAAAGAATTACACAAAGATGTGTTTGCGTATACAACAATAATTCAGGACCTGAGTTTAAAGGGAAACAATTTTATAGACTTTCCACACGTAGCTCTATTCAATGTAACATCTTTGGAAAGTCTAGACTTATGTAATAATAAACTCAAGAGTATCGACTTCTTTAAGTTTGTTGGCTTGCAAAACTTAAGAGTACTGAAATTATGTTTTAATCAAATTTCGATTTTGAATGGTTTTAATTCTCCATTATTAAAAAATCTTTTAGCACTCGATTTAAGTAATAACTTGTTGTCGGTTCTTCCGCCAAACTTTTTCCAACATTCAGTTATGTTAAACCAATTAGATCTGTCGTATAATCTCTTTAAATATCTGCCGTATCCTGGATTATCTGAAGTTTTACCAAACTTGAAAATTTTAAACATGTCATCAAATCCTCTCCTGCAACTTCTTCGAACATCCCCGGCCAAACATAGATCAATATTGGAAGAGCTGATTGTGACGAAAACAAACATTTCCATAATTCCCAGCAAAGATTTCGAATGCTACCCGAAGCTGAAGAGATTGGTTTTGAGCAGTAATAACATTTTGCGTATATCTCCAAGTGCATTTTCTCAACTGCACGATGTTGAGTTCCTGGATTTAAGTCAGAACCAAATGGAAAACATACCAAGAGAACGGTTACAGGGTCTATATACCTTAGTAAAATTAAATTTCTCAAGAAACATAATCAGAGAGCTTGATGAATTCACATCTGACTTGCAAATGCTACAAAAACTGGATTTATCCTCAAACCAGATCACGAAAATAAATAAACACACATTTAGATACCTTCCTAATCTCGTGGAATTGCTATTGAATGGGAACTGGCTTTCGTCGATACCTTCAGAAACATTCCAATATTTGAACAAAATTACATTCGTAGATTTCAGTCACAACTACTTCGAGTATATACAAATGAAAACGGCTTCTCATTTCGAAACGCAACTGAAAACAGTTTTCTTTGACGGTACGTAAATCTATATTTGTTTTCTCTTTACCTTATTTTGAACAAAATACTAAATTAAATAACTGAAGTTAGGTAAAAGTTATTTCAACTTGTTTTCTATTCTAGGAAATCCTTTGAACTGCGATTGCGATGCGCAAGATTTATGGAGATGGATGCAGGAGCATCGGAAAATGGTTCTTAAAGGAAGCAGCAATCTTCGCTGTGAACATCCACAAGAGTTACACGGCGATGTTTTTCTTGAACTAACCTCAAAGAAACTTTGCGATATACCAGTAGTAATCCGTGTTGCGATACAGGATATACAGACGTATTCTGTAATTGTATCTTGGCAGAGTCGCAACCAAAGTGGCCTGAGTGGATATCAGGTTGCGTACTTTTCCGAACTGAATCCAAATATTGTAAGTTCAAATATATATGTTTCTTATTTATACGACGCTATCTTCTTTTGTGTAAATTCAAAATGTCCGTATTTCATTTTCTTCTCTAAAGTTTCGAAAATCCTATTAACAAACGTGAACACAAAACCACGTTTTGTTCCATTAGCAACAAACATTTGAATATAAAGGTTGTGTATCACTGCAATGGACCATAAAAAATATTTATGTTTCTCGCCTGAGGGTGTTCGGTTGTGAATCCGTTTGAAATCTTTCTTTTTAGCCACCCAGTTCCAGTTAGAATTTTCATTCAAACTTTAAAGCTTTTATAGATCAATTGTGTAGGTTAACAAAATTGGTGTAATAAAATTTTATTTTACAGATTCGAGGGAAAATAGTCAATGCTACAGCTAGAATGACGAGATTACGGCATCTTACCCCTGGTAACCGGTATACCATTTGTGTCTTGGCTATTGGAAAATTCAGTACGACCATTGGATCTCCTGACGCAAGAATAGCCCCTTCTTCAGAAGTTTTTGGAAGCAGTCTGTACGGTGACGAACAAGTTTTCAATCACTTACGGGCGTACATGAACGATTCTGTGACAAGCAAGTGCACTAGTGTTGCTACAATAGAGCTGTTTGGAACAGCTGTTGACAGTCCTTTTTCGAATACTTACATGGGTATAGCCGACATATTGACGAGAAGACTAAGCTTGGTTGTGGGCTGTTGTATAGGTTTCATTGTGTTTGTCGTTCTTGTGTCCGGATTAGGCTATATCAAAACAAAAAAAAGAACTGTTGTAGTTAAGTCAGAAGTGCAGCAAGTCCCTCAATATATTTCGTACGATAATTTCTCAACACCGAATGTGGATGTACAGACGACTGAGATGGATATAGACAGTGTTACCGATAAAGCTAAGTCTCAGTGCAAACACGACGGAGGGATATCCGCGTAACAAGTCGTAAATTCGTGTCTAAACTTGGAGCAACTTGAAAAACGATACTGTCGAATGGATTTTTCCATTGAACTCCCACGTGAATAGAACCGAACGTTGCCACTCATGTTAGGATAGAATCTTTTATACCTTCATCATTTTCTGAAAATTCTTTACAAACTTTGGCTGACGGGAATGAATTATTACAACTCCTAGCCATCAATAACAAAGCTGCAATAATCGAAAAAGTTTAGCGATACCAGTGTTTATTCAACCAAGTGATTTACTGGATAGGAATATCAGACGGTACTTGTTGTGATGAGCTCTCTGGGGAGTATCTTGTTCTATTTGTATCTATTAAATAAATATATGTTTGTTATTGTTTTGAACTGCTGGTAAATTATCTATTCAGATGTACTCTACGAATTTATTATTTTATATTTATTGTTAGAAATGTGATTACTTGTAAAAAAACCATGTAAAAATCTATCTGTAGTTTTAATGATTATTAAAATGTTAGAATTTGTATAAATTAATAATGCCAGATTGTAGTAATATGAAAGTTGAGAAGAATTTTACACTGTAACTGATTGCGATTTAAAATCATTTTAAAATGGTTCAGTGTAAAAACTTCCTTCATTTTAATAAATGTATTATGTATATTCGGAAGAAGTAAAAATAATTGTAATATGGGACTACTATTGTATTAATTAAGAATATTTCGAAACGAAGCATCAATATCAGTCTCACGTTAACTAAGTGGCAAGTCTTTGATATGTATTTTAAAATAAAATGCATGATTTGAAATGTATGCAAAGACTGTAGCATTGGTAATAAAATATTAAACTTTTGTGGTGTAAGATTTCTTCAACTACTTCCCTTTTTTAACAAATTATAATAATAAAAGCACACGAGACCGCTAGAAGCTGTTCTTACAAATTACTGAATGAATGCTCAAAATTTGTCCGTAACCATAAGTCTTATAATAAGCTTCATGCATAACTCGTAAACTGGCATACAAAATTAACTGGATACGAGTTGGAACATTAATATTAACTTTAATAGCCTGAGTCTTGTACCGTAAAAAGCGGTATACTTAAAATTGAATATGTCCCTGCTTAATAATTTACGACTCACCTATTCTTCATCCAAAGAGGAAAGTGCGATGCTAAAATTTTAAGCAGCATGTAAATTTCGCACGCAGAAGAAACTGTCAGTCTTTTATGACCAGCAGTGTTTGTCTCCATTAAACGAATGAAATGAATTATTCAGAGCAAAGAGGATCCCAGCGGGCACTATTCATTCCAGTCTCCTTTTATAGCGTTCAGCGACTGACTGAGAACCCTGTTAATACTTATCAAGCTGTTTTGGTAGATGTTAATCTGATAAATAAATCTCCTTCAATCCTTCCACTTGATTTTTGAAGCGGGATTTACAGAAACCCAAGCTATTGGATCAGCATGTTTACCGGGTGTTTAATTACAAACAAACTTCCAACTTTGGTTCTTGTTATTCAATTATTTTTTCTCTGAAATAAAATCAAGTAATTGTTTGTTCATTGCATTGAAACTGAAGTCGGTTTGGTAGCGGATGTGGCCTCTTTGTAATCGCAAACTTCCTGCTTTGGTAGCCATTACAAAGTCACTTTATGTTCAACATGTTGCGAAGCTTCTAGTTTGTCTTTAAACATTGAACGTAAGGAACATTAACTGAGAAGTTTTCTGGTACGGCGCGAGAGTCTGTTTCATTTTTGTTTTCATTATTTATTCCTTTCAATTAGAGTGTTATCTTCCTCGTAGAGGTATCAACATAATTTTATCACTGTTAAAGCCCTTACCCTTTTTTATAAACTAGATTTTACAGTTCAAAGTTCAACAAGTAAGGCAGAGTCAAACGGGAACGTAAGTTCTTTGATTCAATACTGAATAGAGATGGTTTAATTAAACATTGTATATTACAAAATTAGGGTATAATTCACATCAAAACATATTCAGAGACGTTTTGACGATATTTGGCAATTACGATACAATTTGGTACTCAGTAATTACGTTCAACCATCTAGTGCTTTGTCTGAAAACAATAGCTTACGTCTTACAAGTAATGGTAACACAATATTTGCATATTACCCTGAGTCTGGTAAACGTCTAATGGCCATACTCTAATAGTCGCTCTTAGCAAACACTTGTAATGGGATATATGCCTTTCCTTTATGTACACTCTCCTTAATGTAGGTCGAAAGACTAATGATGTCACTGCCTATGGTGAAACTTATTGCTATCAACGAGATAGACAAAGTTTCGGAATATGTCTTATTACATAATAGGATTGTATGAGATAAGTTATAATGTATGAACCATGTGACTAGACGAAACTATACGCAACCAATCGAAAGGATTCCATCTTGGTATTTGTTTTTATTGCTCTATGAAGTAATTTATTATGAAAGTATATTAGGGAAATGGATAAAGATTGCTTTTAGAAAAGTACCTTAGTACACTATTTATGTAGTGTTTCAATTAAAACTGAATTTAGTTTAAACATTACCTTACGTGCTTTAAGAGAAATAGATGTGAAGGTAATAAACAATATTTAGGTAGCTAACCTACATCCGACGACCTCTGTGGTGCAGCGGTATATATACCGGACTGCTAAGCGGATGGTTCCGGGTTCGATCCCCGGGTCGGGCCAATTTCGTCAAAATGTTTTTTCGACATTGGCTCGTGTCTGGGTGTAACTAGGTTCTCCCCTAGTCCATTGTGTGGTTCCTGTAACACAAGCGCTTAATGCGCTTACCATAGGGTCACATAATTGGTGTGTCAGTCTGGAGATTATTATTATTATACAAACTCTCCTATACAAGGAATTAGAAACACATTAATGTCAATGTCATCAAATTCGTATTACTAAAAGAGAAAGCTGTGCCATATAGAGAGCCCCTTGCTAATATCATGTCATTCTACAACTCCTTCGACTAATGTTCGAAGCTTATTGCTCTACCATGTGTGCTTCTAATTTAAAGGAAGGTATAGTTATGTTGGACCAAAATCAAATTAGTATAATGATCTCGTTACATGTCTACAGACACTGAATTTCGTTATTGGCAAGGGTAAAAAAAGGAGTATTTGCGTCTCGTTTAGTTTTATAATATTTAAAGAAAGCAACATTTTATAATATTTCATTGTTCTATCATGGGAAAGGAGTATCAAAATTTCTTAAAGAAAGATACAAAAAAATAATTATGACAAGAAAACTTGTAGGCAATAGTCTGATCGAAGTTCAGAGTGATTCGCAAAAAAAAACAAACTTAAAATAAAAAAAAAATGTATACTATAAGTATGCATTAATATTTAATCAAACTATAGTAATGTCAAAAGATATTAGTTGTATCGGGTTACCATTACAAAATATGGTACTCCTAAGTTATCATAACATAGCTTTTGGTCGGAATCAACTTAAGAATCACGTTTTATATGGAACTCATATGATATCTTCTCTATCTTCCTACAGATTTTACCCCACCTGAAGCCCCACAAAAGGCAATCAATAATCACAATGTGGTCATTAAATTAATTATAAAATAGGCCACATGTACCTTACTGTTTAATAAAAATAAAAATCATTTATTTAATTGTTATGTAACTTAATTACATTCGATGAAAGTCAAAATTTTGACTCTCAGCTTATCATTAGCTCAGTAGGCCGATAGAAAAAAGCTGGCGGAAAAAAACTCAGCACTCTTTTGTCCAACACCAAATATACAAAATCAAGGCATACAAGTAAGTGATCACCGCCGCCTATGACTACCCGCAACACTGTGGGTGTTGGGGGTGTGTTGCTGAGCTCAGCCCAGTAATAGACAGATAGAGATAGACTAGACAGAGCCTTCAGCTAGACTCTACCACTCGAGGTCGAACCACATAAGGTGACAAGACGGTTAAATTTAAGTTACAAAATACAACTTCTAATTCTTGTGTCATGTCTTGGTCTAGATGATTAACAGAGTAGTAAATAGTTACAATAAGACAAAATCTAAAGAAATAGACATCAATCCCTCCCTTTTTTATCATCTAAATAATCTACAATTTTATAAGTAAGCCTTTTTACATAGTGTATACTTAAAATGTAATTTAAATTTATATTTAATTATATTAATATATAATAATAATATAAAAAATATTTAATTTTATACATGTTATTCGGGATAGAAATTAACTAGATTTCTTCCCTTGAAATTATTTGTACCTAAAGGTACTTCGTAAATCCAAACCATGAGATGTTGGCTGCATCCCACAGTGTACTATTGCATCCGGGGAGTTTTGATACCTCAAGAAATCTACGCGAAATTGGCCCAGCAGTGGAATTAATGCCAGGTTGTATCGTAAATTAGAAAGTATTATTTGTGTCTCCTATCGTATTGCTATTTATTTATTGATATAAATAAATACTGTTTGAGAGATAATCTAAGATAATAATATTCCTAAATATGATTAAACGGAATCATGGTTTTGATAGGCTGTAAATGAATGATTTAATCTAACTAAAGTAATTGTACCTGCGTAATTAAGTATATAGATTTGATACTAGGACCTAGGACCTTATCTTTTCATTAAATATTACATCCGCGGGCGAATGCCCTTCATTACGCAACTGGTAATGAAATATGATATATACTTATGATGATAAGTGCGAAATTCTCTCCTAAAATTAGCAAAAGGGATGCGACGATTTTTTCCTTACTCTTCAATAAAAAAGATAACATAAGTCTTCCCCGTGTTATGCCATTTGATAATCTTACCAACGTTACTGTCATTGTTATTTCAAACACATTTTAAACTTCGCGCAAATTCTCACTTACATTACCGTAACATTGTTGCGCGTTTTTACTTTATCCTAGAATCTTACTGAGGATTAAAAAAAACACTATATCTCGGTAAAAAAATATTGATGCATCTCAAATCATGCCGATTTCTCTTCGTTTGTTACATATTATAAACTCTCTGCTGCAACTAAATAAATAAAAACCTCATTCAAATTTTAAGTTTAATACCTGTCTTAGTTGAAAGACTCAAAGGTTTTCTTAGACCAATTTTCTGCGCGAGTAGGTACAATAAACAGCTTCTTATAAAAGATGTAAAATAAAAACGGTTCTACTTTAGAAGTAGTGCGCCGGCAAAAGATTAAAAAGTGTATGACGGTGGTTATAATGAGCTCAGAAGTTTTCGTATTAAAATTTTCTTTAGGTTGTTATTTCTGCTTCTAGTGATTGCAGAAAGGTAGAAAAAACTTCGCTAACTACAATGTCAGCAGGTAAAGTTTTATACAGTTTTTAATATTTTAAATTGTTATTATGTCGACTCTTAAATATAAAGTTTATAAAGTCAGTACCGCTTGACTTTAGTAAATAGTCGATTCCGATGGTAGGAGTCTTCAAATCATTTATAATGAATCAAATTATTTACTTACGAACTAAAACTAAACACCTACAGCTTTAGCATAAGTAGTCTACAAATACAAAGTAGGTATCACGAGCATAAAAACCCAACACCCAAGCAGTATGCAATATTGCTTTTTAATAATTGCAATCAGTATAAATAATTTTAAAGTAAAAAAATTATGACATCTTATAAATAAATGATATTAGAGTAAATATTAATTTCAAAAGCATAAGTGTCACAAAGAAACGATACCTTAAACGGTTATACAGGGTTATTTTTAATTAGCGCATCACCTCTTGTAGGCAGCTTTTCTACATCGATCCCGACAATATTTAACCAACGAATAATTAAAATTAATATTTAAAAAAAAAAAGTCTTTCCATACAAATTTATTAGATGGCTCTGAATAGTCAAATACTCTACGCGCACGCAACTGGCGGCGAGGCAGGTGCGCGGGCGACGGGGGGGGGCGACCGGTTTAGGAACTTCTTACAAAATACAGAGTTATAAAAATAACAGAGCGCGCAAATTTGTTTTTGTTTTTTGTTTTTGTGTTAATTATGGGTGCATGTCTCGTGTCCCTACTATTTGACCCACCAGTAGGACTAGCGATGCAATTTCTACGACTCGTGGTCCCACCGCTCGGTTGGGCTATCAGACGTGTAAATAAATAAAATATACCTATGACTGGTAGACCCACCGTATTAACTATTGGAGTGTAATTAGCTAATTAAACCTTTCTAATTTTAATCCGTGAATGAATGTTAAGGGAAAAAAAATTGCCTTTTTTCTAATATTTATTTGGATTCACTTAATTTTGTTGTGGGTATTATTTATATTTTATCGACAACAAAACTACTAGGCTCTCAGATTCACGAAGGAGTTAATCTATAATAACAATTCAAAGACCTTTATTGAGAGAGCTTTTCTTACGTTACTCATGTACATGTGGTGGCATGTGATGAAACAAACTAGTATATCATAAGTTTTAAAGATGTTAAGTAAGTCTTAAGGCAATACGCAAACATGCAATCTTCCAATATCATGCATACCTACTATTAGTGCATACAGCCATCGTAAAAACTTTTTTTCTAAGTTAATATAAGTCTATTAAGTAAAGACCCCTGCCCATTAATACATAAATATGATGACCATATTTTTTAGAAAATTTAAGCCAAAAAATTGTTTGTCATAATATCGCATATAGGCATAAGCTTGGAAAGTAAAATGGAAAGAACTAATAAATGTAACAATTCACACGCGTCCTATATAAATATCATATAACTTAACCTTATTTATACAACAAGATCTTTATAAAAGAGAATCAATTAAGTATAGAAATGGCAAAATTCTTTGATAAAAATCTAGACGTCGGGCGTGTAGCCTAATTAAACGTATTTTATTTTTATCAAAAACTACTAGGCGATCATAGCTGCCAAGGAGACAAATAATTGAGACAGCCCGTTAGAGTGAGAGAAATATGTTTTTATATTTTAGGATGTCAAAGTTGTAAAGTTTTATGAAGTGCCTTTATAAAGTATAGTATGCTGCCAGTGCGTTTCTACTGACATAAAGTACCGATACTAAAGCACTCTAAGACGCAAATATCGGTAAATAAATACAAATAAATTATTTGAATGCATGAATTGAAACAAAGCCGTAATTCACACAATTCAATTCAAACCACAGTCAAACGTCAGTTTTTACGTGTTTCTAAAACACCACAAGCTATTTTTGAGGTAAGAAAAAAATATGTTTACTTAACGTTAATCGGTATATAGCAGTACCGGTACTGAAAAAAATAAAAAATAAAACCGATATTTCTAGTTTTTGGTTCGGCCTGGCAGCTTATACAAAATCTCAAATGAGTAGTGACACAGATTTGACATTTTTAATCAAATATCAGATAAAGCTCTGATTACACGGTACGATTAAAGTTTGTACTTACCCAATTACTACACAAATTAGAAAAAGCTACGTTAAATTTTTTCATTAAAGTTTTTCAATACTACTTTGTTATTTTTTACACTTAAAGCTATTCGTTGTGTATGCCTTTGAATTAATAATGAATTTAATAATTTTATAATTCAAATGTTTATTTCAATGCAGCCTCATTTTCACTGTAAATAACTTATATAAGTGCAATTTTTTTTTGGTAATACTGGTGCCCCTGAAACACGAGCACCTTATCGCCTTTTCTATCAATTATTGAAAAAAATATTCTTTAAAGAAAGTCTTTAATGTAGGTATCCTGGTGCGGAAGAGGTAACAGACAGGTTATTTTTAAAGAATCAAAAGATAGCTGTCAGTCTATTTTATTAATCAAAAATAAAATGAAATCGAAACGTGGTCTTTGTTGTTTGAATATCTTTAGGTTTTTAACATATCTTAGAGGGTCGTGTCCTATGAATAGGGCTATTTATAACCACTTTAATTATTTTTTCTGTAAAATCAACGTCCATGTTATTAAAAAATGCGGTTTCGCTTTTTATTTTTGACGACTTCGACAAACACGTGCGAAAGCTACGCGGCACCGCAACAGAATCGCAACCCGTGTGCTACGGGCATAATACTGTACCAAAACATTAGTTTCATTACTAACCCTCCCTTATTTTATGATATCCTAGTATGTAGACGCATTTTTAATCATTGGGGTGATCATTTTTATTCTTTGAAAATACTGCTTTGAACAGGGTTGCAAGGTGAAAGAGTGAAAAATATTGCATAAGGCCAAAGGTATATTACTTTACAATATTTTAATTAGAAAACCCACAAATAATGTTAAGAAGTTAGAAGTGAAAATAGACTACTAAACCAAGGGAATGAATTCCTTTGGATGATTTTAAAAGAATTCGATTAAGTCTGCATTTCTCTTTCAGTGTAGCGATTGTACTCATACAAAATTTGCAACAAAAATGTACAAATGGCAGCCCTGCCCCTGAAAGACAAACACAGTGTTACTAACTATTGTCCGGCCACCGAGAGAATGCGTTCCTGACACATTGTGTTTGACATAACGAGGTAACTTTGAAAGGCCGTCTAGGAAAACAAACAAAAAAAAAGTCGTCTATTTTGACCCTACAAACAAATAATAAGCAATAAAATGATATTAAAACACACTGATTTTAAATTTTATAACTGATGGCTTACTGTAAGGGTAATAATTACTGATAAAATATGTATTTTTAAAAATGTAAACAACATCATATTTTCGTAGGGATGTGCTAAAAATATCAGTCAATTTTAAAGTTATCAATCAATTTCTAATAAAAAAGCAGAATAAGTAGCTTGGTTATAAAAACATGATATCGACGTAAATATGGATATGCTTGAAGCATAACTATTGCGGTTAGTGAAAGAAAATAAATCGGCAAATGTTCGATATGAAATAGATGAATTGGCTCTGCAGTACGGTCATCGGGTGCTGAGACTTATACCATATTATTGCCAATACAATGCTTTTGAGTTTCGTTTGTAAAAAGGCAGCAGTTGGATTTTCTTGCTAGTTCTTTTCGACCTTGGGCTTAGCTTCAAAATTAACGTAATACTATTAGTTTGTTTGTTTGTTTGAACGCACTAATCTCAGGAACTACTGGTTCGAATTTAAAAATTCGTTTTGTATAGACCATTTATCGAGGCAGGCTTTAGGCTATATAACATCACGCTGCAACTATTAGGAGCGAAGAAATAATGGAAAATGGGAAAAAAAACGGGGAAAATTATTCATCCTTGAGGGCTTCCGTTGAGTGCGCTGCGAAAGCGGTTCTAGAAACCAAAAATATATGTATGAAAGAATAAAGGGACCTTTTTACCGCGGGAAAACTTCGCATTCCCACGGGAAACCGACTTCTACGCGAACGGAGTCGCGAGCGGCCACTAGTCTTTAATCTAATTATTTACGTTCCTACAATAAAACAATACTGTTTCGATTTTGTTTTTTATTATTTTACCTAGATTTTAACTCGTAACAACATAAAACTATTTTTATATTATAAATAAAATATAAATAAGATAAGCAAGTTTTTTTTCTGTTGATTGAAAAATGATTTATCAATGTTGTTTTTTACCCCAACACTAATGGCATGTGTCACAAACGCAATCTCTCGGTGGCCAGACTATAACTCCTCTACATGTATGACGGCCTGGTATTTTAATAATTATTTATACCCAAATTATTTTATTGTTAAAATATTAACTTCTATAAAAAAATCTAAGTTTTTTTGACTGCTACTAGTTTTGAACAGATGAAAATTTTACATGTTCAATTAAATTCTTACTAAACTTTGTTAATACGTATTAAAAAAAGTAACACGGTGGGGCTACGAGTCATGCTTTTAGACCATGCGTGGTAGGACTACCGCGTGGTAGGGACACGAGTCATGGTTTTTGGCGGGTGGTAGGACTAACAGGAATGGTAGGACTACCGCGGTAGGGACACGAGTCGTGCATCTAATTATGAAGTTTTGCAAAAACTCGTAGAACAAATGTTATTGGGATTGATGTAAGGAAGCCGCCTGTAAGAGGTGATGCGCTAATTACAAATAACCCAGTATAATGTATAAAAAATAGGGAGGTATATATCGCCTTACTTTGGTAGGTGTCCTGTAAAATTTTTAATGCAACTACTTTTTAGATTCTTACTCGTAGAATGTCTAATGTCTAATAGAATAAACCTGTAATTCAGATACGTTTAGCTGAATATTTCCAAACACAATGAATGGATCGTAAGACTATAATACATCTACAACATAAGTCTAGATATGATACTAGGATGAAGGACCTTACATTGTTAATACATAGGCATGTCAATAACAAAATTTGTTTATTTTTGTCGTATGTAAATTAAAAACTTTTTTTTTTATTTCTTTTTATAATATACGTAGCAAACGAGCATGCGGGTCACCTGATGGTAAGTAATCACCGCTGCCCATGACTACCCGCAACACTGTGGGTGTTGGGGGTGCATTGTTGGCCTTGAGAAAATTGGGCACCGGATACCGCACTCACCGAACGAAACGCAGGAACATCGTCCCTACTTCACGTCGGTTTTCTGTGCAACGGTGGTATTTCACCGGTCGAGTCAGCCCAGTATCGCTGCAGACAGAGCCTACAGCTAGACTCTACCACTCTCAAAATTTACTCATTTATTGAATTCTTCGTCGTATTCTTTTGCGAAACCCTTTTAAGGCACTGTCAAGTGTTGAATGAAACTTGTAATCTTTTGTTCTGTCGACATACAGCATGTTGGCGAAATGTCAACAAAACGAGGAAACGAGAAAATACTTATTGTAAGTCACCATGGCATTAGCTACTACACTGTAAATTCACCTTATTACAAGCTTAACGTTTTAGGTAAGCTATTTTTCAAAGAAAATATAAGATATAAAAGACAAATAGCTATCTATTCAAAAAATCTTTTGCCTTCGCCTTTTGCCTTCTAGGCGACCAGGCTGCCGTTTTCTTGTACAGTGAGAGAAAAAGATTACGATCGGACTACCAATGACTTGTAACATTAATACAGTATCTTCAATAAAACACAGTGGTGTAAATTTGAGAAAAAACAACGTACCTACGTATGTAAAACTAAAGTTAACTGTTAAGGTGCTTCGCCCATTTGTTTTATTCTAAGAGCCTGTAGCTGCCAGACCTTCGTCATAGTATAAAAGCTAAAGTTTTCTTAGCACATGAACAACGATGAATTTGGACCATCATGGCATTAGGAAGTAAGGTAACTAACTAGTAGTGTATTAAGCGTCATTTTAGCTTTACAGTAAAACTATATTACTTACTCAAGACTCCAACTAATCAATATACATGTATTCATCAAAGATATGTTTCATTTCACTACATAGTACCTATTAAACAAAGTCGCTTTCACCGTCCATATGTATGCTTAAATTTAGAAAACAACGCAATGGATTTTGTTGCGGTTTTTTTAATAGATAGAGTGATTCAAGAGGAAGGTTTACAAGTATAATAGCATAGTACAGGGAAAGGAGTTTTACTCCGAATTTAACGCGTGCGAAGCCGCGCGGGTAAAAACTTGGAAGTACTAAATGAAAGCCGTTCGGAAAAAAATCGTTATTTGTCAAACACAAAATACACATAACCTGTAGGCCTGCAACTAGACTTTTGAATCGTAGCACTTAAATATGTAATTGAAAGATTGAGATTAGTATTTTTGATTGCGTAATCGTTGAGTTCCTTAAACAGAATATCATGCTCGACGCAATCAAATGCTTTAGATAAATCACAAAATATACCTTAGGTGTCTTGCAATTTTTCCAAATGTACTAATTATTCACGTAAATTTTAACACCTGCATTCGTTTTCAAACGGCCCCTAGTGAAACCAAATTGTTTATTATTTTTTATATTATTAAACCGTACATCTAACAGCTTTTGTATTTTATATTAAAGCCTTTTAAATAATTACCAAGGCTTTATTTTATATAATTTTCTACAAAGCGGCAAAGTTCAATGTGAACATGAAAGGATTGTATTTGCATAAAGATTGAAACTTAAATAAATTAATCTATAGTGCTAAAGCTGCGCTGTGTTCATGAAACCAGATTAAATGACATTATGAGTTTCCCAGCTATTATTATTAGTTCATAAAATTAAAACGTAGTTAGTGTAAAAGGAAATCTTTTTAAATTGGTATTTGAGAACCTTAAAGTTTAATGTGATGGTAATGGAGGATAATTGCTTAATTTTATTTAAAAAAATATATATTATCAACTAAAGACTGACTTCATAAAAATGAAAACAAATAAGAACAAATAAACTGCAAAGATTCTGAAAAATGCTCAAAACTAATTGTCAGAAACCATTTTCTTAAAGAGATACGTAAAGGTAAAGTCAAAACAATTTTATTTTTTATATATTGCACGTAAACGTACCAGGCGCACATAAATAATGAGGGATCATATTCGTATCCCCGAAACGAGCCACGTGGATGAATGAAAAAGGCACACGCCCTCTAGCGTCGTTCTTCATAATCTTCCTTTTTGTACTCGCTAATTTACGAGCTACATGTACCGGTAAAAATGGGAAACATGTACGAATATGCAAGTTTAATTTTACGGCCTTTTGTACGACGAATAAGAGGTAAGTCTTTAATTATGAGCAAACCGTCGGTTTCATAAAATTAAGTTAATAAAAAACATCCGACAAAAAGGTTTACGTTGAAAAACGTTCGCTCGGACACTTGATTACGGCGTGCGTGCTCGGCGTTGGAAAAAGTGGTTTGATAAATGAGTTTAAGTTGCTTATTTATTCCTGAAATTTGGAGGTTCTTGTCGTTTTTATATATTAAAAAAAGTAAACAAAAATAAGTTTCATAAAATAACATATTATTTTAAACTTAATGATAGCTTCTAAAAACGAGTAAGTCCCACAGAATCTTTGCTGTAACTTAGGAAACACGAGTTATTTGATTTCACCACTTTGTGTTTGGTGTATCGGCTCAACTCTGTCAATAACATCCTAAATCCCTCACCCTAATAGATGTATCAATGTTGAGCCGATACGAGATAACTATTAGAAATCCAATAATTCCTCAGAGACGACTGCAGAATGTATAAATTCCTACAAAATGGAGGTAAGCGTAGAAATAGAAATGGCCAGTGAGTGAGTGAGGGTGGAAACAACGATTCCTTTCATTCCTACAAATCCCTGAATCGTATTCTCATTGTGTTCGTTACTAAGGTGGGTTAGGCAGTGTAATGATACAGATAAAACAGTGTAAACTGGCCGTTCTAACTCCTCTATTCTTATGTAGATAAGGGTCAACAGATTTGGTTTAATTGTTTTTAAAATCGTAATATTTCTAGATACCTACATTAAAAAAAATGAATTTTCAATTTTGATAGATACATTAAGTGCAAAAACTTATCATAACTTACCTCTTAAGGGTTATTGCAATGATATAGGCATTTTCAAGTAGGTGCTATATAATTTTGTAAGTATGCAGGTATATAAACCTTCTTATTTGTTTTACAAACTGCTAGTCTGCATCACCAGTGGAAACCTCTTAATCGACTGAACTCCATTGAGGCAGGTGGGTAACAATGGATTATCCGTGATTCCACAGATTTTGTTTCACGCAAGGATTTGCACTGTGCCACCAGATCAAACTTTGCAACATTCGCCGGATTTACACAACACTGCTGGCGAACACTGGTTGGTTAGAACTAGTTAAATCCAGTTTAACTTCCGTTTTTGAAACGCTCGCATTTTAACACTCGAAAACTTAGTTTGCACTGGCCGCTGCGTTCGATATTTAAAACTGAGTGCTCTTCGTATTGGCAACGGTAAAAAATGGTTACAATTATTAAAAAGATACAAAATATTTGAACAATCAGGTGGATGGATATTAATAGGTTTATCTTATGCAGGTGCATAGAGCCAATCTTTGTCGGGGTAATGCCACAGCCTCTAAGAAAAGTTCTAAATAAAAAATCTAAAGTCCCTTATAGCATGAACATGGCCATTGGATACAAACTTAATGGCATTCCTATTTTTAGTTTAAACAACCTACTTAAGGCGAACATTCTTGCCTGAACACGTTATTGAAATATGCACAACAACTGATTTAAAAGAAAACTTTGTTGCTAAAAATCTGTTATTTTGTTAATGTGCCAATGCCAATACATTGAGGACGTTTCAGCTCCTATTCCATTGGATGTCTAAATTGGATTGTACATCTTATCACGAATAAAACATTTTCCTTATAGTCCGTGACTGCTTATTAGATTGTCGTGGGTATAGTTAGTAGCCTTTCTTATTTACTTATTTAGTTAACTTTACTGAATTTAGGTTAGTAGTTAGAAGGTAAAGACAATAATGGTTGTATATGACCATAATTTGTTTTTATTTATCTCAGAATATCTAACATTAAAGATTTGAATTACGTTTTTAAGCCTATGGCCAAGAACATTTTTACATATTGACACAAATTAATATTAACATAATACAAAAGCAACTCTACCCTGTCTCCTTTCAATAATATGTTAGTTGGTAGATAAATAAATCGATGTTCATTTAAGAGTTTTAATATATTTATCTACTAGCTCCATAATTATCCCGAGAAAATTCCATCTGTTATTTTTGTTTTGCTTTGAATGCAATTCCAATAAAGAACAATAACGTTAGAGTGAAATTTCTAAGTGAATAAAAAGAAGAAACGCTTTAATTCGAGACTTATGTAATCGTGTTATCCTCTATTATTAAGGATTATCTTCTTCCCATGGTTGTTTCTGTTTAATTAAACCATTGTTTTAATATTTGTGTTTAGGTTTGGTATGCCTGACTAACAGCTTTTAATCTAAATTAATCTAAATATACGAGTAAGTCTGCCATATAGGTATTAATCAAAATAAGCAAGAATGAAAAGGCACAAAAATAATTAATAGGAAAAAAATACATTTGAAGCTTGAAACGTCCAATTGAGGATAAATCGTAGATGTAACTCCCAACTACAAAATATTGCGTCGTTTCCATGCAAAAATATTTAGAAATCTCCAACAAAGGTTCAATAAAAGGTATTTTTGTAAATTTGCATTGAAATCGGAATTTATGTCATTCCAATGGTTTTTTTTTTTTTATAAAATAAAAATAACGTCGTCGCCTGATAGGTTGGAGACCGTTGGGGAAGTTGGGACCAAAGCGACTCAATCTTTAATTGACGTTGAAATGGGTAGCTATATTTCTTTTATCTGTTTTGTTACCTTTATTTATTTTCTTGAGAGGTGAGTTCTTATTGTTTCTTAAACATTTCCCAAAAGGTTCACAGGAAAATATTATCATAGTAACGTTTCGATTGATGCAAATCGCTTTTAGAAATTCATGGGAATACAAATTTCAATTTCCCTAAGACATAAGAAAAAACATTGTAAAAGAAAAAAACATCGGAAATAAAGTTGCAGTTGATAGTCCGCGGCAGTTACTTTCCTGAAGCGAACATTTTTACGAACGTTTTCAACTACCATATTCTATAACTTTTTTATTATTCCTAAAAAACGTTCAAGTACATTAATGGAACTTCAACTGTCGGTTACTAAACTTCAAAGTTCTTTCCATTTTATTATTACTGCTTAACCGCAACTTATCCTGGCCATAATTTAAAGGTGTTCACGTCATAAGCTTTGCAAGTACTTCGACTTTAGTATAACGCCCAGACCCACTTTAAGTACATGGTACTTAATTAGGGTAAGTTAACTATTTCAACTCAGGTAATAGTGTAGTATTAATATTAAACTTAAATTAATATGCCAGTTACTCATTCATATGCTGTTAAATTAGCTCTAGTTATTGTGAATTGCTAAACTGAGTAATGAGTTTAAGATTTCATCAACGGTATAGCGAAAATCTCCAAATTCTAATCCACCCCTTTTCTACATAAAACATGATTTTGAGAAGGGTTCGAGTGTGTTTGTACTCACAAAGCAGCTTCTTTAGTAACCGGTCGCGGTATCCCAAACTAAATAAATGAGGCTATCCTAACAAATGGACGAATTTACCCCAAATAGTACTACAGTCGGGGTTAAAATTTATCTCTTTAGATACTTGGTGTATGTTAACTGGGTATAGGTACATAAAGCATGGAGTAAACCGACGGTAAAGCTAAAGTAAGCTGTTAAAAGTTTATTTTTTAGTTGCAGTCAATAAGTACTTGTGATTGCAACCCTGTCAGGTTGTTCTGCGTGGCTTTTGCTCGGTTACTATTTTGGTCGCTTCCTCGCGTTTCTTATTAGGCTACTTACTACTAAAGACCTTTATTTCTCTGCTTGCTGTTTTGTCTTACGATTGGTAGCTCAAGCAGTCCGTTATCGGGTGAGGGAACTTAAATTAGTGTATCACATGCATCTTTAAAATCAATAATTACCGTAACATTAGACGCATTACTCATTTAAACCTAAACATCACCGTGAAGACTCCGCCAAAAATAACTATAAAAATAATAATTGTGCAATCAAGAAATATCCTTACGAGTTAACACAACTTACACTTAATATTATGTTTCCTTATGGTTTACCCCGTTCAATGCTTATCGCATATATAACTCTATAAGCAACACCAAATGAACAATATTCTTTCTATTCATTTTTAAGAAATTTATTTTTTAAATCATTTAAGGAGAACCTCGTGGGACAATTTATTGAGAAATAAATCATTTGCATTTGAATCAATGTGTTTCATTTTTCGTATGTTTTTTTTCCGTTTAGATAATTTGTATAAAGTGTTGTATTATTCATTTCTTAACAAGTCAATTTAATCCAACCAAATGTACGCAGGCACATGCTTTATTGTTATTTTAAGAATCCTGACATTATTATTTGATTTAATTATGTTAGCACTCTTTATAAAGTTGTTTTAGAAAGTACCGCTTATTGTGGTTTTATTGGAAATATTAGGGGACTTGTTTTGTGAATAATTACAAATACTTATACTTTTGATTTTCAAAAGAAAAGCGTAGAGACACTCGAACAAAACACATTCATTTAAATATTTGATTAAAAAGTAGTTAGAGGGGCAAGTACTTTTAATATTAGCTGTTCTACATACAAAGAAAACAAACAATCTATCAAAAACATCAATAGGGTCATTCTTGATTATACGGTAAATAATTAATTATAAATTATGAATTACCTGCCTCAAAATGATTCACTGAGAACATTAAAATTAAAAAAAAATGTAATAAGAGGATGCAATGACACAAAGTGCAAATGCGGAATTATAATTAAAAAATTAGTTATGGTCAAAAACTATCTGATTTACCAGATATAAGATGGAGTTTTGGTGTATAACGAAGCATAAGACCTACCTTGGTTCAAATTTGTATCTGTACTATGTATAGCGTGTAAACGAATGCTACATATTTTTTTGTTAACGCTTGTTGGAGTCTTATTTAAAATTCGATGCGGTGCTATTTGCGATTCGTGTGACTGCTTGTGTTTTAAATAGTCGTATATGGTCCTGTAAGAAATATTTTTATTGTTATTTTTACAGTATGCACACATTTTTGTAAGCAAACTAACCTGAATAAATAGTTACCATAATGAATGCGGTACATGATCCCAATCATGATTGATCTCTCCCAGTTTAGATAGAAGCTCGCCTTGAGCAAGTGTTCGATTATTACTATTCTCTATAAAGCAAAAGTCCTTCACTTCAGGCCAGGCCCACGATTTAAAATGATCTTTTCGAAGCTCCAGACGCTGCGTAACATGCCACACTGTGGAAAGACTGCTGTTTGTCACCTGAAATAGTTGAAAGTATGTTAAAACGGCTTTAGGTTGGTTGCTCAGTTTTATTATTTTTGTTTGCAGCCTAAATCCGCTTCTGGACACTTGGGATTATATCAAACCAAACGTATTGGTGCCTGACGTGTTCCTTCTTACGACACCTGAAATGGTGTCTTGTTTTAATTTAAAACTAGAATATACACACCTTTTAGAGTATTTTTGTTTTAACCAACTCATATTTCAGCATACTATTACGTAATGAAAGAGTAGTCGTTACCTTCAAAGACAAAAGGCTGTTATTGTCCAATTCGTAGCCTAGCCTTGTCTTTGTGTCCCGCATATCTTGTTCCCATTTTAAACCGAGTTTTACGAAAGAACGACACATAGACAAGAATTCAGGAACCTGTCCAAAGCGATCCCATTTCCTTGTAGATATGCAATGACGAATGCTTTCACCAACAAATTTCACACAATGGGCACTTAAACTGTTCTTTTTTCCTGGTAAACATGAAATAATATTAAGAAGCAATATTTAATTTTTATGAAGTGAATATATTAAAATATTTAATTTTCTTTTTCTAAAGAATGTCTTGACACTTTATGATGTTTATCACAATAGTGAAGTGACATTCATATGAGGCGAAAAAAAAATTCACTTGGATATTTATGAAAACATTTTTGAAACTTTTCAAGGAATTTATAAAAAAATTACTCACAAGGGTTTTTGCACTATACCTTAAAACATTATAAGTATATACTATTCAATAATTATTTGTAACTGCAACGTGTTGATAAACCAAAACGGGAAATGACGGATCATTGTTACTCTCTTACGTAACCTATACTACCTTAAATGTATCTAGTAAACAATGCATGTTACTTACGATGTATAACATATTTATGTAATCCGATAGATAAAATGCGTCTTTTATATTCAGAACTTGATTGATTAGAAGAGTCTAACCGTAAAATTAGAATTAGACGTCCATTTAAAAGTTTAAATTGCCACAAGTCGTCAGTGCGTCTTTGCCATTCACATTCATGGCTGTAATGATAGCCTTGATTTTAATAAAGTGTTCAAAGAACAAAGAAATCATAGTTTCTTTAAAATGGCATAAACTAACCTCATAAATGTAAGGTTGTTAATTTGATTTACTATGCTTTCCATAGAATTAATACTACAATTTTTAATTGATACTTCATTTAAATCAAGGAGTAATAGTGGCTGCATTTTTTTACTATAACGTTGACTGCTAGAAAAAGTTGCAAAAGAATCTACTTCTGATATTGGCAGAGAACTTTGAACTGTAGAGGTTCCGCATTGTGATCTATTTTCATATAATGATTTACATTCGTCTTTATTTTGATAATTTATTACTGTTGAAAGTTGTCTTTCGATTTCAAGCCTGTAAAATCTGTTACTAGATAAATTATGCGGCGTATGATTGATATTGCTTATTTCGCGTATAAACTGCTCAGATGATAAACGTCTCGTGGTTAAACGTTCAAAGCTTGATAAAGTGGTTTCATTTGGTTGATTTTTTAAAAAGGAATTAGTACTTTCTAGTTTTTTGCCATTATAAAATGTAAAAGAACTTCCTGTTGACAAAGTATTAACCTCCACATTTGATCCAGTTACGAAATATTTAAGCATGTTGTGTAAATTTTCTGGTACATCGCTGTTGTCATAATCTAACATAGTTTTCGAGGAATAGGAATTATTTTTGACTTGTAGTGACGTATTTGATTTAATTACAAGATTTTTCTTTTTCATTGTAATAACTGTGTTAACTTCAATATTTTTGGACTCCTTTGAATTTGTTATTTTTTCAATATGTTGATGTAGCTGAACCGGAGCAGTTTCGGAAGTTAAAACTGAGTCAGATAAGGGCAACTCATTAATTGTGAAATTGTTTTCTTCATCTGCATCAGCCATGTTTGCTCCGCAATAGACATGTTTGCTTTCTAAGCTGCTTTGTATTGCAGGAAAAATGCCACCGTATGTTTCTTCAGAAGGTTTAGTATAAATAGTTAATATATCTCTCGAGTCCGAATGCCTCGATAGTGATTCGTTTATTGATGTATGAGATTTTTTCGTTCCGTTTTCGGAATATTCCATTTTGTGCGAATTAGATTTTAGTTTTTCATCTGATTGTTTTAACTGAATGCAAGAATATTTTTTGATCGTGTTATTTGAAACAGATTTTAAGCAAGGTTGCTTGAAATCATTAATTCCTGAATCTACAGTCAAATCATCGTCAATTTTACTTTTCTTGCAGATTAACGGATTGTTCTTTTCTATGAAAACTCTGTACGCATTTTTGAAGAATAGAGTACTATCAACGGCAAACACTCTTGAATCTGATTTATCTGTATCACTGATTTGGGAAATTGAATCTTTAAAAGGTATACTATATTCCAAATCCAATTGCATGTTTGAGTCTTTTCTTCCAAGTACAATTTTCATTACTGACTCAGTAGCAGCATTAGCATTATGCGATATAAATTTCGGGTTAGAAATTTTCAGTTTAATCTCTGTATCGTTGCCTTTTAGTAAAGAGTCTTGAATTTCCAATACTTCATCTTGTTTTAGCGAAGTGTCATTAATTTGATTATTTATATCAACAGTATTTTTGTTATCTGTTGTTGTTTGGGCTTTATTTGAAGAATCTAACTTATTGGAATAATCATTTTGTCCTATATATTTTTTTAGAACAGTGAGGTTTGCAGTTCTTTCTAAATTATTTGTATCATGAGATTCATGAGGAATGTAAATCATATAATTTTTCTTTAATCCTGTGATATTTCTTCTAATATTTTTACTGTGTGGAATGCTATCGCTTCTTTTCTTATCATTTCTTTTAATTTTATTTAAAACCGTAGGAGATTTGGTTTTTTCCAAGCAATCACCACCACTTGTCATATATTCTTTCTTTGTTGTATGAACTCTTGTTTTCAATGAAGAAATGTTCGATAGTCGTTTTTGAGTTTTAACGACCGTTTGATTAGCTTTTGAATTTTTTCGAATTATATTTGTCTTGGGTTTGAAGTTCTGGCTGTGCTTTATATTGTTATCTAATAATTGTTTCGCAGAATTGTCAGTTTGTTGAGAATGCGACTTTACTAAAACAAACTTATAAGCATTACATTGCAATCCTATTTCTTGTTTTAGATGGTCAACGTTTGCAACATCAGTGTGAGTCATATCAAGTAAATTATCAAGTAAAGATTCATCTTTAATATTTTTTATGTAATCGGATTTTTTTACAGTCGTTTCAGCCAGTCCTGGATTTTTAGGATAAAAGTTTTCATTTTGAGTTTCTTGTTCCATAAAAGATGTTTCGCTAACGTTACAACTAAGAATTAACTCCCCTTTTTCAAAAAAGTCCATGCTTTCAAAACTTATTTCTTTTTTTGGGCTTGATATACAAGAGTAATATCCAGAACTATCATCAGTAATAGTGTGAGTATTTAAATCTGATATTTTGTTATCCATAGATTCATTTTCGTTATAAGTTGGTTGAAGATTAAAAGGACTAGAACTTGATTCTTCTTCTTTTATAACATTAAGTTTAGTAGATATTAGTGTTAATGAATCTTTAATTAATGAAAAATAATTACTATCATCGCAGTTATCATGATTTGCATTCTTGATTTGAATGATTTTATTTAAATAATCATATTCATCTAGAAGTGATTGTTCAAGATATGTTCCAGTGCGTAATGGTCTTTTTTTCCATGCATATTGTAAAGTTTTATCTCGATCACTTATAACATTAATCTTCCTTTGTTTCCCATTAGATATTGGTTTTAATTTAGACGACTGAGTCATTAACATGTTATTTTAACAAATCAACAATTACATGTTTAAATGTATCATGTATAAAAGTAACTATTTATGATTAATTTCTGAAAAAAGCGATTTATAGTTGTTAATATAAGTGGGTAATAATTACAAAATGATGATCACAAATTATCTATAATTATCTTTGACAAGTATGCTGCATTGAATTGTGGCAATGGAAAAAATCTACTATTAAAATTATTGAAACAGACGAGACAGTTGTTGTCACTATTTGGTCATTCATATAACTATCACTGCTTACAAGTAGCTTATAAAATGTATGGCAGTGGCTTATATCCAGTCTACATGCCACATACATATACGTAGAGAACCTATTAAAACAATTCATAAGAGTGGAGTGTCTGGTTTTAACATGTTATAAACAGTAAGCTCCTATAAACAGCCAAAGTTACAATATGATATAAAGATACCTGCGGCCAAATTTCACACTGCGTCAAAACTGAGGGGAACGCCTAGAAGCACCGCCGACCAAGAGGATGATTCCAGTTACCTACTAGATAAAACACAATGGTTATATACAAAACGTATGAACAAGCCTCATGACCTGAAACTCGCACCTATGAGGGTGTAAATAAACTGCTTCCAAAAACGAAAAACTGGATATTGCTGGAGGGGTATTGTAAATTTTAGTGCAAAATATTTGCAATATAACAAACCGCCCTGTGCCATCTCCACATCTGCTGATGTGTGAGCGTTGAGCTCAAGCAGTTACTACTTTTTAATAATTGTGGCAATTTTGTTGTTAAATTCACCATTTAATCTAAACAATACATGGCTGTTGGTCGGTCTGCGGAAAATGTCCTCTTACACCCTGTATATCGCGTAGCGCAGCAATGAACTAACAAGTAGCTACCTACTGTAAGTCTTGATTTTAATTTTAACTCAATTAGCATATTTTTTTATGTACTTACTTATTAAAAAATGACTTAAGCACATTTTTTAAAGGTACTTTAGACTGAGGGAAAATTTACCTGTAAAAGTTTGCCTTCTACAAATCAAGGGTTCTTAATATTCAAACTTGTATTTTTATACTTATTGTCTTCAAGTTTGAAGCATATTATTTCATACTACAAAAAATTTCGATTTTGGGCTCAAAAATTTGTTTGTGATTTATTTATTTTATTAAAATTGACAGATTATTATAAATTTGACAGTTGGTTCTTTTTTATGAATTAATACTTAGAATGTATGTTTGATGCTTTCTTCGGGGCATCGTTACCTCGATTTTGAGGTGTAGACAAAAAATCTTTTAATTCACCGGTTTTAAATATTCATTTATTTCATCGTTATAATATAAGTTCCTTGCTTATTCAAAGCCCGAAAAATTCACATACACGATATTTGCAAAACATCGCACCAACATAAATCGAAATAGGTATACTAAAGGATACGTTGAGGTTTCATTGTTATTGCGTTATCTTAGCCAAATAGATTTTGGTATTTTGAATAGGTATAGGACATTTTTATTATTCCAATTAAGAAAAAATCACTTAAAATTAAATTGTTATCCAATATTTGAAAAGCCGCTAGTGGTGTATGTATATCCACTTGCTGTTTTTATGGACTCTATTATTATTTAGATTACTTAATAAACATATATTATTCAAAAGTCTGTGGTAAAAAATATTATAAATTAATTTTACCATTGCACATTATAAGTAGAAAAAAGAATGGCTACTAAACCACATATAAAAAGAAAACAAGTCATAAAAGTTTCAAACTTCGTTAAAAAATGCATTAGAGTGACATTGTGATTGTATTATCATTGTCATTGTAATTTTGTTTACTGTTTAGTTAATTTTATATTGATTTTTCAATATAATTGAATAGTACGATTATTTTGTTGTTCACATTTATATGACTATATAAAATGCTTGTTCCAGAGACAAATGTTTTTGTTTCTAATCAAGGCCATCACAGTAACGATATATTAGTGAGGATAATAAACTCTGATGGTGAAACTCATTTAGTCTATTTTTCTGGTGATACACTAATAGAAGATGTAAAAAACAAATCAATTAAACATTTTTATCCAAATGGAGAGCAAGGAAACGGGCGGTTTAAAATAGTGCGCGTTGTTTCAACCACAACATTGCATGACTTTTTGACCCTTGATCAAGAAAATGTATGTCCCTATGAAGAGTTGTTGCTTGTTGAAAGAAGAGGTCCTGAAGCAATTACCCTTTGGGCTTTAGGATCTCTTCGCGCGCCTCATCCAAATAGAATAATTGCTGCAACTGCAGATCTTCCACCACCTCAAAACAGTGTAAGACAACCTCATCTTCAATCTTTACTATCAACCAATGAATTAACTTTTGAATTGAGAAAGATTCTGATCTCTTTAATCGAGGCTGGAGCTCGCTTAGCTGCTGCTGGAAATAATTTTGAACTGTCACTCGGTGAACTTATTGCTGCATTTGATGAACCAATCACACAACCTTTGCCTGAAGTCACAGAAGAAATTATAACCGCGGAAGCACTGGCTTTCAGGTTAAATATTGAGGCCGAAAGAAATTTTACCGAAGTTACCTGTTTAGAAAACAGCAACAATGGAAATCCGCTTAAAAGAGCAGAATGTCTGCAACAGTTTTTAAGTAAATTTCAGGAATGGAGGCTGAGTATTATTGAATCCCCAAACTCTGAAGATGCTAATATTCTAGCCCAGTTGGGTTTTACTGAAGAGGAAGTGAACAGCACCTTACGGGACACTGGGAATAATATGTCAGCTGCAGCATCCTACTTGATAGGCGAAAGAGGTTCAAGTGTGTTCGAAATATTACATGGTTTGCCAGATGGTTACATTTTACAGACGCTCCTTAAACAACCTCAAATACAACGTGGTCTGCTAAATACACGGATGCTAAAAGCGTTTATAGCTATTGTTAAAAAAACTGGGAATTCTAACTTATGGATTAACTCTCCCAATGGAAACTCTATACTATCCCATATTACACGAACGTATCACTCAGAAAAGTATTGCATGGCCGTAAATCAGTTTTCATTAAGAACCGATAAATCACAGCCAGTAGCTGATCCTACTTCAAACCCCGGGCCTTCAACAAGCTCTTACTAACATTTTATGTTAAATGTTTTTAATATATATTTCTTGCAGTACCTTTATATTTTCTCATATAATAAAACCTTTATCATAAAATTTATTTTCTTTGAACCTTCAATTAAAGCTCATTTTTTATGGATGGGAAAATGTCAAAGCAAAGCCTTTGTTGGGCTTAATTAAGCATAATTAATTTAATTAAAATCAAGATTGCACGGCGGTAATGCGAAGACAAATCGGCCAACAAGTTTATTTATGTTAATCCCTAAAGGGCCTACAGAGATAAAGTCCTATGGGATTAGAGCATAGCACTACAGATTAGCAGGGCACTCATGACACTATCGACCATGATGTCCGACGGATTATTACGGATTATTAAACATACACCCAAGTATATAAGACATAAGGAATTAATTAGCAAGGCTTAAATAATGGTAAATTCGTAAATTAGCTATTAATATATTTTTATGTACAAGTTTCAGGCTTTATACAGGCGTGCTCAAAGTCAATGTAAAGGATAGATACAGAGACTTTATTTAGTTACCGATAAGTGAGCACCATATTATTTTGTGTTGTTAAATAACCCACCAGGCAATCACTTTACAAAACCAAAACATATTTTTATACAAATCAATGAAATTCAACACGCATTGTTCAACTTGGCATCCCGATGAAGCAACAATGGAGACTCGTGTGGTTCAGTTACCAAAGTAAACCATTTGAAGTTTACTTTGTACACAATACCCTCAAATCAACTTTCCGTTTTAGTTTGTAATGCTTTTCATTGGAACATAAACTGTGAGGTCAATATTTAGCCTTTGATTCAAAAATGTATTCAACTGAATGTCTAAATATTTATTTTCTTAACTCTTATTATACCGGGTATCCAGGAAACAATAGATAACCTCTAAAGGGCTTAGAGTAGAACTAAAGGCAAGCCTAAAAAATAATTGATAAAAAGTATAACCCTTACACTGCTAGAATTATGGCGCTTTAAAAAAACTTCAAATTTTTTTGACTGTGTTCATATTTTTACTCGTAACTAGGTCAAATCACTCAATACCATCATTATTTCTGTGCTAAAATAATTAATATTAACCGCATCAGTGTATAACTATCAAATAAAATAGCTAACTAAAGTATTTTTCTCAAAAAATAATGTTAAACTTTTGATTAGTGTAAAATTTCTAAAAAAATATTTATGATGTGGAACTTTGAACAGCTCTGGTGTAAAAAAATAACATGAAAGCAACAATGGCCAATGATTTCAAAATATTCTTGGTTTAATAACGTTTTTAAAAAGATGTAATATGTCGTTATTGTAATAAAAAAATATTGAATTAATGGTATAAGTGTGTAAAATGGGATAATTATTTAGTTCTAGCAAAATTAAAAAAAATACAATAAAACTAAAGAAATATGATTTTCAATTGATATTAATTGCAAAGACATTGGAATAATTTAGAGTAACTGTTCAAATTGTCTGTCCCCATCCTGATGCAGACCCTACATCTACGAATAAAGGATCTCCAAAGAAATCAACTTAACAGGAGAAAGTGATCCAAATTTTCTTCAAAATGACTTACCCAATTTATTGATAGACGTGCCCAAAGAGCTTCGCGACACATATTGGCTTCAAAATGAAAGCTGTCTAGCACACTATGCTGTTGCATTATGTGCATACTTGACGAAACCTACCCTAACAGGTAGGTAGGCCGCCTAAACCTAAACGCTTTGGACTTTTTTACTGGGGGTATTTTAAGGAAGAGTTTTACCGGCAACCAGTAACTTCATTAGAAGATCTACGAGCTCGTGTTCAGGCCGCTGCAATCAATGATCGACAGCGCGATTTTTTTGAAGATCCTTTATTCGTAGTTGTAGGGCCTGCATCAGGATGGGGACAGACAATTTGAACAGTTGCTCTCAATTATTCCAATGTGTTTGCAATTTATATCAATTGAAAATCATATTTCTTTATAAAATTGTATTTTTTTAATTTTGCTAGAACTAAATAATTATCCCATTTTACACATTAATACCATTAGTTCAATATTTTTTTATTACAATAACGACATATTACATCTTTTTAAAAACGTTTTTAAACCAGGAATATTTTGAAATCATTGGCCATTGTTGCTTTCATATTATTTTTTTACACCAGAGCTGTTCAAAGTTCCGCATCAAAAATATTTCTTCAGAAATTTTACACAAATCAAAAGTTTAACATTATTTTTTGAGAAAAATACTTTAGTTAGCTATTTTATTTGATAGTTATACACTGATGCGGTTAATATTAATTATTTTAGCACAGAAATAATGATGGTATTGAGTGATTTGTCCTAGTTACGAGTAAAAATATGAACACAGTCAAAAAAATATGAAGGTTTATTTTTAATGCGCCATATTTCTAGCAGTGTAAGGGTTATAGTTTTTATCAATTATTTTTTAGGCTTGCCTTTAGTTCTACTATTAGCCCTTCAGAGGTTATCCATTGTTTCCTGGAAACCCGGTATAAACAAATTACTTAAAATTAAAGCAACAACTAGTTGGCCTCAAAAAAAAACTTAACTTTTTTAGTATAGGTACAGTTTTATGCGGTATTATTTATTATCTGCTTTTTACAAGGGTTTTAATTCAAAAGGGGCATCATTTCATATCCTTTCTATCTTTTCCCACAACCTGCATTCTTCTTTACTGCGTTATTTTCTTCTTTTATTATTAGTAAGCAATTAACTTATACTTACTTATTGACGACGTTTTTAGCATCTTTGTTTCTAGAATATCATAAAATTAAATGTGCATTTCAACCGTCTCGCAGTGCAAAAGGCTTGGATGAAAGTAAGCAAAGTCGAGAGCTCGCAACTTTGGCGCTTGAATAATTCATTTTATCCTTTCAATATCAACGTTGCTTGGTAAACAGTGTATTTTAAGCTGTTTTTTTATTCTTATTTTTATGTTTGCGACTTAATGCTAATATTCGAAAGAATCGTCGAAAATCAAATAATCCTACTATAATATTATAAACGTGAAAGTTTGTGAGTATGGATGTATGGATGTTTGTTACTCTTTCACGTATAAACTTCTGGATGGATGTTGATGAAACTTTACAGTAATATAGGTTATACCTACATCAGAATAACATATAGGGTACTTTTTACCACGGGAAAACTTCTCATTCCCACGGGAAACCGACTTCCACGCGAACGGAGTCGCGGGCGGCCACTGGTTGAAAATAAATAATAGGAAAATGTTATCTAGTTGGGTTTTATTGTATTTAGAAAATTTTTGGTGTCTATAAATATTATTACCTGCAAAATAGTAATTTATTTAGGCACCAAAAATACACGTGAAATACATCGGAATAATTTGTAGGTACTTAGTTCTTTTTATATGGACATATTTTCAGTATGATAATGATATGATATTATTCCATTCCCCCATTCCTCAGCGTCAATAGATTTCATTCGCATCATATTAGAACTGCCGATATTATTTGGATGTATTTCCATACATTTTCATCATGTTGGTAAGAAGGCAGGTAAGTACTTGCGTTTACGTAAACCTCCGTCATAACATTACCAATAATTATTACCGTGCTACCACGATACGCGAAACTACACACAGTTACTTAAAGTTCAGCTGGTCTTAAGTTAAAGAAATCTTGTGCATAATCGCGCACAGAGGAAATACGGTTTCATAGAGAAGTAATGACAAATGTTACTTTTTCACCCGATTACGCTTCCTGCACCACGTAACAGGCGACCTTTGTACGACCAGCGGTATGTAGGTATACCGAACTGTTAGAGCAGAATGTTCTAAATAAAAACAAGTACGAGAATATAATTTAATTCTACCAAATTAATATCTAAAGATTAGATTAGCGAAATATTTATACATTATTGATTTTAAACACTATAGCGGTGATACCTACATTTTTGGAATTTCATGAAAGGTTTAAAGGTGTACAAAAAAACGTTAATACAAAACCAGGTATAGGTATTAAAAAAATATGCATCAATAGGGCAAAATATTGGAAAAAGCATCGCAATCCAACGATTGTCGAAAAATAAAACAAACATACATTCTATCTCTACTCCAATTTACCTCAAACTAAAACATAAATCATGTTTATTTAAAAACAGTAAACAAAAAAATATGTTTTAAAAACCGATTAATGCAGCCTTAGGCTGAAGTCTTTTACTATGCAGTTCTATCATTAATGGAGCGTGCGTTTGAACTAAACGAAAAGGTATTATTGGCGTGTATTGTCATATTATGCCAACTATAATCTGGCCACCGAGAGATTGCGTTTGTGACACATGCCAGTAGTGTTGGGGTAAAAAATAATATTGACAAATATTTTTTCAATCAACATTAGTAAAAAAATTAGTTTATCTTATATCTATTTTACTTGTATAGCAAGAAACTCCAACTGCTGCCTTTTTTCAAAACAAATATTTAGGTCTACAATACAATAAGTACTAAAACTAAAAGTAGGTAATAAATACTTAAAATAATAGATATCGCGCTGGTATAAATTTAATCAGATTCCGATTCGCTTGAGGAGGTGCTATCATCATCTTCTCCAACATTTATAATTATGTTATTATCAATGATCGAATCAATTCTAATATCTCGATCAAAGTCTTTGGTAATAAGATTTTTTGTTTTTTCTACCGCCTTCGCCCAGTCTTCCTTCGTGATTTTTTCGCAAGCTTCTTTTAATAGAGCCATCATCTTTTTTGTGCTAAAAGGTGGGGACGTATTGCGACGGGCTGCATAACCCTTAATTTGAGCCCAAATTAATTCAATAGCATTGTATTGGCAATGATATGGTGGAAGTCTCAGCACCCGATGACCGTACTGCAGAGCTAATTCATCTATTTCATATCTAACATTTGCCGATTTATTTTCTTTCACTAACCGCAATAGTTATGCTTCAAGCATATCCATATTTACGTCGATATCATGTTTTTATAACCAAGCTACTTATTCTGCTTTTTTATTAGAAATTGATTGATAACTTTAAAATTGACTGATATTTTTAGCACATCCCTACGAAAATATGATGTTGTTTACATTTTTAAAAATACATATTTTATCAGTAATTATTACCCTTACAGTAAGCCATCAGTTATAAAATTTAAAATCAGTGTGTTTTAATATCATTTTATTGCTTATTATTTGTTTGTAGGGTCAAAATAGACGACTTTTTTTTTGTTTGTTTTCGTAGACGGCCTGTCAAAGTTACCTCGTTATGTCAAACACAATGTGTCAGGAACGCATTCTCTCGGTGGCCGGACAATAATGTTGACTATTTGCAGTCTACATGTGTAAACACGTTAAATTTACTTTCTTATTTAAAAATGGTCTCTCAATACCAGTTTCCAAACTGTACAATAACTATAAGATATGTCAAGCTGAAATTAAATACTGTAAATGGCAGAGAAGCATCCATCTCCAGAGATTTTAGAACATAAAATTCTAAAGGATCAGATTTTATGTACGTGATAAATTTTCTTATGGAGTCACGCATAGCATCATCTGAAAAAAAAAATGTATTAGTCGATCGAGGAGAAAAATCTCCTCGAGTATCTATAACTATTAAATTATTGATATCAAATTAGTTAATCAAAAATAACATGTTGTTATTTGTAATTTTATGGGTTTCTTATTATTAATAAGAAGAAGAGGCGAAAACTCTTCTCATTCGATGGAATAACGCCAGCTATATGACGCAAGCACATGGATACTAGGGAAAATTTCATTGGGTCACCGTAGCGGCTCGGTAGATCAGTGGTCAGAGCATTAGACCGGTTATCTAAAGGTCCTGGGTTCGATTCCCAGTTGCGCAATGTTCGGGACCTGCGTTTCTTTTTCCAGTATCTATAACTTCAAGACATAATATTTTATTTGTGGAACGAGATAAAATTGACATTTAGTTATAAAATGGCTTTATTTCTGGTACAAAGTATTCTTTACTATGTTACGACACTTCTCGAGCTACTTTTAGTACCTAGTAGACAAATTTTCGTAAATAAGCAATGACAAACAGACAAAAATTCTAAAAAAACTTTCATGCTCGCTCTTTCGTTATATTCGACAAAAACTACTAAAGTTTCGTTAACGGTAACAATGACCTAACAAAGAAAGTTCCATGCTCGCACCACACCTTCGTACCACTACTGCTAACTAGCAAATAATTAATAAAATGTTAAGAAATACTCGTGATCGCTTCATTTAGTTACTTTTACGTCCACTAGGGGTGCTGCCTAATTTCATAAATTTTTATACGATGACGCTACGCTTACTATTCGTTAGTTTTTCGTGATAAAGCTAGTGTAAAAAAAGAGTTTCTTCTAGAAAGAATAATTTTCACACAAACCTAAGTTGATCGAAGGTTGACCATTGATAAGTTTAGTTTTAAATTGATCAACCATCCAAAGATTAGGTGTGCAAAATATTTGTTTATACTCACACGTCCGAAACGTAGTGTTCTTGATATCTTCCTCCAAGAGTTTATCGTGTAACACAATACGAAGACGTTGGGTCCCACTGGATAACTGAGTCCCCAAGACTCCAGTAAAAATTATATTGCTTAAACACACGATGGTCATACTCAAAACACGGACCAGACGGGCAAAATTTTCCTGGAATGCAATTACATAAAATTATAAATTGATATACAATACTGAGCTTTCCAGGTATTTATTTATTCACTGTCGCATTTTTTTTGTTTGTTCTGTCAGCGAAGTAACTTTTAACTACGAGTATTAATGATGATGGGTATCCGAAGAAGAAGCAAAAAATCCAACTAGGTTTCTCATGAAAACTTCTTGAGATAGCTTTTTTTCAAATCCTTTGTTTGAAAGTCGAAACCTTTCTTAAGTAATTAGTGACAAGTTCTGAAAATGAAGACAATGAGGAGGGTCTGGAACTGCGTCAGTTTATTTATTTTGCTTTGAACTTTCATAAAAAACTAGTTACCCGCCAAAGATTCGCAGTAGTGTTATAATTTGACAAATTGTTTACGAACTAATTGACTTAGTATTAAAATAAAACTATCGTAAAATACCTTAGAAAAAGACAACGAGACTTCCCTGATTACCGGGCACATACGGTTTTATTTGTATATGCAAATGTTTTTACAAAGATATTAAATAACATGAACTTAGACTGAAGTTAGTGAAGTCAACAAAATATTAGGTAATCTTTAAGACTAAACAAATTAACTAACAGTATAGCCTTGGCCCTGGGCCGCCTTCATTTCAAACACAGCAGTTATCAGCATACTGGGCCCTGTTGCTATTACAGATGTGGTAAACTACAAAGAAATACAAAAATGTGGTTATTAAGTACCATTTATAACTATCTAAAACATTTTCAATACAGAAAGTTGAATGGGAGTTATAAATATAAAAAAACGACGTACCATAGAATCGTAAGTTTCTTTGACATTTTGCGTCACCTGGGATAAAGTTTTGTAAAGTTGCATACAATGCTCCACTTTGTTTGAACCATGTACTACTACTATAAGACAGTGTAAACGGAAGGTACACTGGTAAATTATATAAATGTATACAGACATACATATCTCATAAGAAACAAAAGGAATCAAGTTAAATATTGTGTTTGTGGGACTGTTTAAACAAACGTTATTAAACGTACAAACGCTTATAAGAGATACGTGACCTACTATAGCACTCAAAGTCTTCCAAGCGACAAAGTTTGTGGTGATTCTATCAAAATAATTAGTATAAGACATATCACGATCGAATGCAACCATTTTGTTAATCAAGTAAGCAAAAGTATGGTTGGTCTTATAGAAGCTTAATACCACGAACTGGTACAAATGGTACGCAGAGAGAGCTATTGTTAAGTAACCTGAATCAGGTAACATTTCGTCCCAAGTTATATAAACAATATATGAAAGCATAAAGATAACTCTTATTGTAGAAAAAGTTTCAAAAACATATTTTTTCATGTTCGATGAAAATCTTGTAAAACCAAAATCCAAACCAAGTATAAAGTGTGTGAGTATAAATAAAGAATTAAATAATTTCATCACACAATCTTCTGTGCGCATAGTGGACTTAAAATATTTAATTGCTGTATTATAATATTTAACTCATAACTTTTTCGGAAAAAAAACACTGTATATTGTTTTTTACACTAGACATTGTTTCACTTGTCGTGGGTTCATGATTAAAACAATATTCAATATTGTTAGGCACATTATTTTTAAACAAATTGCATATTATTCCAAGTAAGTAACTAATCATTATTACTATTTTAAAAGCATTGGTACTTTTAGTAATAGTCTACCTATATGAATCAATAGCCTAGCAATACCAATTAAACTAGGTCAGAGTATTTATAAATAAAGTTATAATTATAATAATGAGATAATCGTTTAACTCTTACTAATACATCACCAGTTTATAGCTACTTATTCTTAACTTGATCTTACAAACCTAAGCATAACTCATGTTCGCCAGGGAAACTTACCTAATTTACCACATGAAGACATCGTTACAAGTTAAACCCCAGGTGATATGCATCTAAACTTAAACGAATTAAGCAAGGATGTAGTAGCTAGATTCCTTTAACGGATAATTAACTGTAGCAATGTATAAATATTATATTATTTTGAAAGACGAGTGAGTTGGCGAGTTTCTTCTTGGTTTCAGAAAGTTGTAAGCAATGATAATGTTAGTGTAATTATTTTTAAGGAAATGTAAGCCTCGATAAATTTCACCTTCAACTTAAATATATTTTTGTTACAACTATAGGTAGTTGTAGTTGTTTATTTTTCTGTTCTTGAGTTCTAGCGAGACAAGGTATATCCTTAATATGGATTGAATAGGCATAGATTGAAACCAGCTTTTCGCCCTGCGATTTCACACATTTTTTCATACGGGAATTGTGTACTTTCCAGTACTTAAAAATAGCCTATAGCCTTTTTCGATAAATAGACTTTTCAACACAAAACTAACTTTCACGCACAGATTTTTTCAATTCAAACCAGTGGGTCAAAAACCCTGCAGCTTTATAATTTTAGTACAGGCATATAAATCAAATAAAAAACTAATCGGTAAGCTGATGGTCCATACCATGTCCATCAGTAAATGACTTGTATTTTTCTTATCACAACCTTTCATAAAATCTTGTATTTCATAAATTCAAACCACTTCTTCTTCTTCTTCTTCTTCGTGTGATGAGTATGCACTTTGCAGCACATATTCATCTAGTGTCAGAGTTTTTGGGAACCGCCTTGTTAGGGCCTCTGACGTGGTTCCCGTAGGGTAGTGGCCACCCTACTGTCAGTATTTTTCAAGCCGCCTGTCTACTAGGCACCTGACTTGGCTTGACGAGTACGAGGTGGAAAAGTACCCGGGACCAACGGCTTAACGTGCCTTCCGAAGCACGGAGAAACTCGGGATGTAATGCCACTAGCGGTCACCCATCCTTGGACTGACCGCGGCCGGCGTTGCTTAACCTCGACTATCGAGTAGATAGACGAGATCGCAACGGGCCACCTAACAACCACTTTTAATTTTCCTTTCCAAATTGCACTCCAGACTTCCTTTAGTCAAAACATTTAAAATCTCAGCTCATTTAATTTCTTCAAATTATTTCCTCACTGTATATTAAATGGGTTGGAGATGCTCCAAAAACGTCGTATAGATAAGCTACGGAACCCTTAACAGTTATTATTAGCCTTCATGTTTAGTACAATCTTGTTGGATGGATAATGCTGCAAGATATCTTGCTTAGGACAGATATTAAAGCTAACTGAAAGCTGTTTGGAGAAACCTATCAAAAGTACCCTTAGAAGTTATATGCAATAGTATTTACCCACATAATTTTTAATAATTCATGATATTTGAAGCGCAATGGTAATGCCGGAAGGGTAAAGGGTTAAATTCTCGAGTTGGTCCAATTTGGGTATAATCTTTTCAAATGGTCTCGTATCTAGGTGGAACTTGGTAACCATCGTACTCGAGCTCAGATAGAAAAGTATTACAAACTTGCACTTGTTACGACCTATATTTTTATATATTTCAGACACACTGCATTGCATACATTTTACGCAGGGGCGTAGTTACTAACGTATAAATTTTTTGGCCTCCGGGTAACTGGGGCCCCAAACGTGTGTAAGCAAAAAAACTGTAAAATGTTATACCAAATGTTAAATATGGCTTCATTTATTCCTTTTTTATCAACAAAAATAACTCCGTGTCCACGTCTTTGTTCCCAAATAGATCTTTTTTTATGTTACAATTGCAAAAAAAAAATTAGATGATGTCTAGAAATAGGTTTCTTGTATACTTTTAGGTAGTTTTATCTAAACGAAATTAAGTTAGCTTTGGATAAATATTTATTAATTTTGGGGGTTCCAGAAGTGCTTTACCCATGTAATTATGTGACACAATATCTGACATAGCAAAAACAATAAAGTACCTAACTATATGTAAAGAGTAGTCACTGAGGTATAAAACTTGCAGATGTCGTTTAAAGATTTTTAGGCTTATCAGTTCTTTTGCAAAAACGATTAAATAATAACATTTATGCAGCTGTGTGTTTTCCTTTTTGTCAAACTTGTAAATTTTAACGTATTATTTGTTCCTGAGTACTAACTCCGAGAACATGGCATGGACTAGTCAGAAGCTTATGGAATAGTATGTGTATTTTTTGACACACGAGCTGCCACGAAAATAAAAATGTGCCGCAAAAACAGAGCTATTGTTTATAGGCAGTGCTCCATCTTGTAAGAGCGAAGCGAAGACCAATAATAAATCTATGCCTTAAAACATATTCAACTCGATTACTCTTTAAGAAAATTAAAAAAATATTTATCCCCAAAAATTTTGCCTTGCGAGTATTAAACTGGACATACCTTAGTCTATATAGGAATAGATAAGCAAACCGCAACATTTTCCGAGCGAGCATTCTTCTTAGACGTGGGTATTTTGTGATGGCAAAATAAAAGATCACCGGTGGTTTCCTTTAGGAGGATTTCCTGTTTCGATCGTGCTTTGTGTCGGCGCTCCATGCATACATCCTTTATATCTATCAGGTTACGTGGAAATTCCCACAAAGATGGTTTTATAGCACATTAAAAAACAAAAAAATAAAAATAGGATCGTGAATTTAGAACCACGAACACACTATATAGGAACTGGAAGTAAAAAAATAGAGGAACACAATTTTCTCAACATTAAGGTTTAAAAAAGGATAACAATAGTTTTTTTTTGATTTTTACTTTTAATTTTGCATTATAAATGCTAATTTATTAATTTTGAAGTTGTAAACACTGGAAAAAGGAACGTCAGCTATATGACGAAAGCACATAGATACTGGAAGAAATTTTGATGGGTCAACGTAGCGGCGCGGTAGCTCAGTTGGAAGAGCATTGGACCGGTTTTCCAAGGGTCCTGGTTTCGAGTCCCAGTCGCGTAATGCTCGGAGGCCCGCGTTCCTTTTTCCAGTGTTTACAACTTCAAAATAGTTTTCTTTATGTTTTAAAGTAGGTGTGTATTTACTCATAAATATAAAAAACTTTTTGTACCTTCATACTGTTAGCTGTAAAACAAAAATAATCGGTAACTCGACACCCCTTGCATTTTGATGGACATCACTGGTCAGCGTCATTGCCGGTTGGGCGGATTTGGATTGAATCTAATGGCGGCTATGTTGTATTTTCTACTAAATCATATTTTATTAAATATATGTTTAATCTAGAGTCCAATCCAATATATATTGTTCCCTTATAATACTTAATATTCCAATTACTGAGAGCCAAGAATGAGCCATCTATAAAAGGCAGCGTTGCTTAAAGCATTACTCACTTCACAGAGACGTTGACGTATCGTAGTGCCTCTAGTCAGTGAAGTTAGCTCCACATCCCCAATCCGACATCCAATTTGAACGACGAATCCTTCGAACCTCCCAAGGGAACATATCTTTATTCATTCACCGAATTTTAACGGAGTGATAGCAAATTCGATTTTCAAACAGACGTCTAAAAATATGTTCTCGAAATACGCAATGTTCCCGAAATTCTTAGAAGCCGAATTTCTACCTTAATGGTACATCACATTTATTGGATGGGCCTTTTCGTGAATTTCTCCATGCATTCCACAATTTATATGGCCCCGACTTCAAAAATACGGATTTTACTTGAACGTGTTATTATTTTATATCTACAAAGACTGTGGTCATAAAATGAAGGCATTTTATTAATTCAACCTTACTTTGTGACAGGATTTAATATTCAGATGAGATAGATGGCGGTTTCATTATAACGCTTAGAATATTTTCATCGTGCGAATCTTAGGAATTTTATTATGTTTGTATAAAAATATTAAGGATATCAACAAATTAAGAAAAAATAATTAGAAAAAACTATTTCTCATTATATATATTATATATCTCATATGACATTAATTATTATAATATGTTTTAACTATCACTTTGTAGGAATCGTACAAAAAAGGTGCTATGTCTAACTGTATTGAAACAACTGACCTGTATTTTTAAGTTGTTATGTAAAAGGCAGAATTAGTACATTAAACCACTTGACCGTTATTAGAAGCTTATTAATATTGAGATAGGCACATCCGTTTCCCGTCGTATCTTACCTCCCTTTCTACCTTTAGCTTACGTTATATATATCCTTCTCCCTCACTCATTTGTTCGTTAGTTCGTTTTGAATCAGGCAGGGGGCTCAGGCGAGCCTGAATAGGTCTTCATTGGCGTAAAATTTTCCGTCGTGAACGGTCACTTGTGCTCACTAACATAGTCGAACATAAATCTTTTACATATTTCAGTTATAGTAAGAATTGCACAAGTGTTATATTCTAACGGTATTACCGTTCGTTAAAAGTGTATAGTGAAATTAAGGTGATTCCTGGTAAGTCATCTTAGTTTTGTATTTTCTCTTTCTACCTACAATTTTTTAATATTAGTTCATATTGTAAGAAATTGAAATATTTTAGGCATAAAACTAATTGACTTAGTTTTGATTATGGATAATGACGAAAATTATGATTTGGCCACTGCTGGGCCTTCTGGTGTCGGTGTAATTTCACAAAATAATCAACCGCAATCGCGCAAACGTAATCGTATGAGAAGTACTAGTAGCAGCAGTTCGACCTCCAGTACATCTACTTCGTCGGAATCTTCGCGAGATTCTAGAAAGAAAAAGAAGCGATCGCATCGCCGTAAATCTAAAAAGTATAAACGTAACGATGTTTTAGAAAAATTGTCAAAGGAGGTGTCAGAATTAAGGAAAAATATTCAATATCAACCTACCTACGATAACGATAATGAATCAGGTGTGTGACATTAACTCAGAGTGTTACGATAATAACTTTTGTGCCTCGCAGACATCATCTTATCACTCGAATGCCGAGATTCCTACTCAGTTATCGTTCGATTTTGTCACGAAATTAAAAGACCCGGTAGTGCCTCGTACCCCTCCTGAGTATCTTAAAAAGTTGGATGAAGTTCAACGGTTTAATAGTAATGATTGGTCAAGTGTGCGTTATTATGATACTCAAAAACTTTACAATCTTTCACCTGGTTTTTCTGATCTTGAAACCAATGAAGAGATAAAAGCGTATGACAATGTTCGTCATCTAACCCATTCTGATAAATCATATGCCGCAATAACATATTGTATATTAAAACAAAAGGAAGCTTTCCTTACTAGTTTGAATCAATTAGTTTCATGGTCTCGTTCCTCTGACGCAATGATGGTTGACCTAGGTGTTAAGATTGATGAAATTTTTAGTAAAGGCGAATTTCAAAAAGTGTCAGCTGACCTTATTCAGCTGGTTTGCGGCCACAGATCAGAAGTTATTGAGATGAGGAGAGATGGTGTTCTAAAGATGACTCGCGACCCACTTATTAGAACAACCCTTAATAAAATACCTCCATCCAATACCCATATTTTTAACCCAGAAGCCTTCACAGTCGCGCTGGAAAAGGCTGGTGGTATAAGAAAATCATTCTGGCCACTAAATAATATAAATACGAGCCAAAATGTCTCTCACTTACCACGGCAGCCCTCGCGGGGTAATAGCCGCCAAGTTGGACCATCGCGTGGTCAGTTTCATGAGAGTGGATTTCATCATCACACATCTGCTGCTTACAATCAAAGCCAGCATAATAATTTTGTACCCTCGCGGGGTAATTATCAACCTCGAAGGCCTATTGCTCCTAGACAAGAAACTCGCACTCAAAATAATAACAGAGGCAGTAATTTCTTTCGATCTCGTGGATCAAGGTCAAGATACCCTACAAGACAAGGCCGTTCTTACTCGCCATCTGGCCAAACACGACATAGGCAATGACTACAATCATTTCCAAGCAGGGGGTTTGAAGTACTATGTCAAACAATGGGAAGAACTAAATGCCCCAACATTTCTTTTAAAAGTAATAAACGGGTATCGCATACCATTCGTACGCAAACCCCCACTAAAACTTCCGACTCCAGAAACCACTCATCAAACCCCTGTGTCCCCAGAAATGTCAAAGATAATACGCCAAATGATACACCAAGGCGTGTTAAAAAGAGTAAAGAGATCACCAAGCTTTATATCGCCACTGTTTCTGATCCCAAAGTCAGACGGGAGCCAAAGGCCCATCTTCAACCTGAGGCATCTAAACGAATTTGTCCAGATAGACCACTTTCGACTCATAAACATGTTTCGTATCCCGGACTTCCTCCAACCTCAAGACTGGATGTGCAAGGTGGACCTATCACAGGCCTACTTCAACGTACCTATTGCCCAGGCGCACCGGCGCTTCTTACGACTAATGTACAAAGAAAACATTTACGAAATGACTTGTCTGCCATTTGGCCTAAGTTCTGCCCCAAAGGTGTTTGCCTGTCTGACAAACTGGATAGCGCAATACTTACGCGAACGTGGAGTAAGATTGATAGTGTACCTCGACGATTTTCTTGTTGCACATCAAGACCCGAAGTTGCTGCAAGATCACGTAAAAATGTTGTTAGAGACGTTGGAATACTTGGGCTTCCTCATAAATTACGAGAAGTCAATTATTCTTCCTCAAAAGAGGTTAAGTTACCTAGGGATTGTTTGGGATCCTTGGTTGAATCTGTAACTGCTGCCCATAGAAAAGTCGGCATTGATAGTCACAAAGGTCTCTCGGATATTGAAAGAAGGTCGATCCTCACTAAAAGAGATGCAAAGTCTGGTGGGCCTCCTGAATTTTGCCAGTTACGTAATTCCACGGGGCCGATTATACCATCGGCATACCTTGAGTTTCCTGAACACCTTACCAGATCATGCCACAGCGAAATGGCCTCTTCCGGACACTGTACAAGAGGAAATGAAGTGGTGGCTCCAAAATTGCCACAAAATGAAACCATTGCATCTGCCATCACCAACCCACTATCTAGCCACCGATGCCTCGGACACAGCGTGGGGTGCGTTACTCAACAACGAAATGATTTCTGGCCGATGGAGCAGCGAAGAAAAATATTCACACAGCAATGTAAAGGAGCTGCTAACAATTTACAAGGTTCTCGAATTATATGCTCCAACCCTAGCTCAAGCAACCATGATCATTCAGTCAGACAATCGGTCTGCTGTGGCATATCTTCGCAACGAAGGGGGAACAAAATCTCAGGTTCTTCTGGCTTTGACGACTCAGATTCTACAAATGATGGATCAGTTTCAGATACAGTTCAAAGTATACCACCTCCCGGGGAGGTTCAACAGTCACGCAGATTCCCTCTCGAGACTTCGACTTCCTCCGGAATGGCATTTACTTCCAGAATGCACGGAAATGATATTTGCGAAGATGGAGACCCCGGTGATCGACTTATTCGCCTCCAAAACAGCACGGGTAGTAGCCAATTATGCGACAATAGATCCCAACGATCGAGACGCGATGATCCACGATGCATTCAGTCAAGTTTGGAACTTTCATCTGGGATGGATATTTCCACCACCATTCCTCATTCCCCGTGTTCTGACACATCTCAACCAATCATCAGGAGTGTATCTAGTCGTAGTCCCTCGATGGGAGAAGGTATTTTGGAGGGCGGATCTCAAGTCGCGGGCCATCGGACCCCCCTTCACACTGATGAATCTGAAACGATTCCTGATAGACACCACGACCGGACGTCCACCGCCCAAAGTTCAGGACATGATTCTAGAAGTTTGGAAATGTGGGGGTGGTCGCAGAAATTAACTTCATGGAACCCCAATCAACTGTCTTTACTCAAATCATCCTGGAGACCTTCAACATTGAAAACTTATAAATCAGCCTGGAACAGATGGTTAGAATGGACGAAACAACATAACATCGATCCCTGTAAGCCTCAAGGGGCAGACCTAGCACAATTTCTAGCCGATTTGTTTTTGGTAATGAAAATGTCTTACAGTACAGTGTTACTACACAAGTCAGCTGTTTCCACGCTCTGTAATGTAGAGTTGTCTGGTAAGCTAAGTGAAGATGTTTTGGTTAAACATGTACTAAAATCTATTTCGGTTAAAAATCCAAAGCCTACTAAACCACCAGTTTGGGACACTTCCATTTTAACATCTTTTATTAGGGATTATACGGTCGATCTTAATAATAAATTTCAAACGCTACGCCATACTGCAACACTCCTCACTCTTTGTTCGGGCCGCAGGATCCATGATCTGACACTCCTATGTGTTGATAACAAACATCTTATTGTTAACGATGATAGTATAGTTCTTTGGCCTAAATATGGATCGAAAACCGACTCCTCGGCATACAGACAATCAGGTTGGAAACTTTCCCGCAACCATCAAAACCAGAACCTGGATCCCGTATTTTGGATCCAGAGAACCATAACGCTCCTGAATGATCTTCGCACTAATTCAAACTCCTCTAATTTATTCATAACCCTGCGGGGTTCTCCAGTACCAGCTTCCCGCACAATAATTGCGGGTTGGATAAAGTCTCTCATGAAGGACGCTGGTATAGCGGCGACTCCTGGAAGTGTACGCTCTGCCGTGGCTTCCAGAAACTGGATAGACAATGTCCCACTCGATGATATATTGGCCAGGGGTAATTGGCAATCTGCTGAGACCTTCCATAAATTTTATAACCGCGAGGTAATTAATCCATCAGCAAATGAAACTTCGGTTGTTACTTTTTTTAATCCAGTATGATTCGAACTTTTGATGTTAAGCTAATTTAATTTGTTGATTACCTAATGCCTAACATTACCTGATTTATTATGATTACTTACTAACCTACATTTTTATGTAGGTTCATTTAACTCTTACAATAGATTCAAAAACTTAAATTTTTTGTTATCCAAACATATTGGGAATAAAAAGTACCTATCTGAAAACATTTGTACCATCTTAATAACATGTACCTTTTGAATGTAATTTAACCTGACTGCATAAAATGAAGACTAAATGATTGTTTGTTTTGATAAAGCAATTAAATATGTACCTACTGTTTTTGTTGTACCTAATGTTATTTCATGAAATTAGGATCAGTATCTAATATGTAAATACTTTTACATTTGTGGTTAGATACAGAGGGGTACCTACCCTATTTTCTAATAAAACTTTCTTGATCAGTGAGATACCTAGATTTTTATTTGTAATTTAATTATGAAGATTGATTTAATCATGTTTTCAATTTTGGTTACATATCCTTCGTTCCATTTAGAATAATTTTAAATCAATGAACTTCGTATGTAAGTAGATATCTTCTTGTCTACCTACTTCTATGATAAAGGTATTAATATCACATTGGCGTTTAAGTTTTGTCACCAGGCGATAACAAACAGGTCTCAATATTAATAAGCTTCTAATAACGGTCAAGTGGTTTAATAGACGCGTTTTACCTGAAATAAAACGCATATTAAACATACTTACCTTATTAGAAGCTTAGGTTTTAAACCCTGCCTGGTTCATATTTCGACGCAATGAAGACCTATTCAGGCTCGCCTGAGCCCCCTGCCTGATTCAAAACGAACTAACGAACAAATGAGTGAGGGAGAAGGATATATATAACGTAAGCTAAAGGTAGAAAGGGAGGTAAGATACGACGGGAAACGGATGTGCCTATCTCAATATTAATAAGCTTCTAATAAGGTAAGTATGTTTAATATGCGTTTTATTTCAGGTAAAACGCGTCTATTATTAACAAAATCAAACAAAAAATGATTACCAATGAAATATACGAAAAGCAAAGGATTTCCTTTACATTTTCAACATTTTTATTGAGTAAACATATACTTGGGAAATAAACGCGCACATCTAGTATTTCAATAAATCTAAACAATGACAACAATTCAAAATTCAAAGCTAAATAAATATCATGTAGTCAATAATGCTTAAGGCAGTTACAATCACAATTACTTCTACTAATACTTAACAACAATATTAATTAACTTATCAATTGCAGAAGTACTTATACAAAGTGATAATTTATAAATGAGCGGGTTGCGCATAGAGCAACTTGCGCACTGTTCATTTGAATAACACTCGGTTAAATTTATTTTACATATTTATAAAATGCAAATTTTCTGTTTTGGACTGTAAATTATAAATATGCAAAATGAATTTGCTTTGGCTCAGTAGGAAATCAACTGCCAAGTGGACGCTGATTATATATTTTTTAGTTGGACATTGGTTGTTTTGACCTCTTACCAAATGTTAAAGGGTTATTAGTTATCTGGAATGTCCGTCTCAAAAGGTATATTATTTAAAAAGCCATTAATGTTTGCAACCAAGTTTAGCGTACTAATATCTCCGTGTTTATCCAAAGCGTAGGTTAACTGTGCGCTGCTGGTAACAGCCGAAGTTGGTAGAGACCTATCACTACACATCATGAAGTTCTAATGCCGTGTAAGTTTAATTAGAATTCCTGCGCGAACGTTTGCTGCCAACAAATGACTCCATCCAACATCTTGTCAAACTAAACTTTGGCAGTGAAGCCATGTTTGCCTTCAATAACCCAAAAATAATATTTCCGAACAAAACACTCGTTGTTTCCTTGTTGCATTTATAAACGGAGGCACGGCCGAGTTGTAATGGCCCTCTTTTTGAACGTTACCGAACCTATTTGGAGGGGCAGATAGGGTCGGGCACGAAAGCCTTTGGCATTGGCAGAAGAACACGCTCCTCCAGTTATTGTCTTTTGTAGTTTTAAAATTTTAAATTGGGAACGTAATGGAATTTCCGAGCGGTAATTTGAAAACAAATTGTTAGAAGATTAGGTACGTAATACGATGGAAAAGAAAACTCTATTTCTTAGAATACGTTGTTAAGTTAAAAATATAGTTATTATTAAAGTTTTGTTTGGTAAAAAATAATGTATTACTATTCATAAGGCTTTCGAACTTTATTTATCATCGTCCCTTGTCTATAATATTCTTATTAGGATATAAAAAGGTAGTTTCTTCAAGACTGTTCTTAAAAGACTAAAATCTTTCCTTTTGCAATTTATTTATACAGAGATATAAAACATTATTTTATAGTAAATCATTTGAAGTTCGAAAAACTTTTCTCTTTGTCTTTATTTGTCTGTTTCACAAATAAATACAAATCTTTCAAAAAGTTATTACCACAAATATAATATAGCTCTGGTATTTTCGACAAGATGGTCCCGTCAAGTCTATTTGAGCTCAGTAAGCAAGGGCTGTCATTAAACCCGCTGTATTGACGCAGTGAGCTTCGAATAACCACTCTCTAAAACTTAGGATATTAATCTCGAACGAGTTATGCGACTCAAAAGAAGGTAATACGACTAACTGAAGTAGAAGTAGGAGTAGTTTACTTTTGTCTTCAACGTATTGAGGAAAATAATTTAACTATTATTGTATTACAAAAAGGTTTTTAAAATAAAACGCAGAATCACATGAATGTAAATTTCTGCAGAGTGTTTCTGTAACTTTCAAGTGACATAAACTGCAAAAAAAACGGTAAAAAAGTCGAAATTTTACATTGTGACGTCTATTCTCGTAGACCTTAGGACAATTTGAGTTACAAAATCGGTCAGTTGATAAGTAAACATGCCGAAGAAAAGTCGTCGTCTATGTCTGTTAGTATAAAGATGATAATAATTTATTTGTATCTCTACTAAACAGCTAGTATATACACTCACTTCCCCTAAGTCCGCAACGGACATAATATTGTTTTATGCATTATGTTTATTTATTTATTTATTTATTTAATATTTATGCACAAACACAGTCACAATAAATACAAACTCAATAATAAAGCTGTTAAATAAAATGTGAGTACAAAGGTTCCGCTTATTCCACAGTGAAATTTCTACCAGCAGACCCGTGACTGGAGAGTTTGAATGGCAGCAATATTTAGTGCTCAAGCAATATAATATAAATATAATATAATCATACATATTATTAAAATTTACTTATACATACATACAAAGGCATATACATATATACATACATATACAGGACTACAAATTATATGATATATAGATACTCATTACATGATAAATACAAAATAATACATACTTAAATTAGCAATAGAAAATACATAGATTTAATAGAGATTCTTACACATTATTTTGAGACAAGTAATAGTCTCGAACTCTTTTTTTGAACAGCCCTATAGTTTTACACTCACGAATATCACAAGGCAGGGAATTCCACAACTTGACAGCATGGACTGAGAAGGAATAAGCGAAAAAGTCAGTCTTATGTTGAGGCGTATGTAGATTGGTGCGCTTAACAGCTCTGCAATCTTCAACCTGGGAGTGAGAGAAATGGAATCGTCCACGCAAATAGGAAGGATAGGATGGATTGTGAAGGGTATTGAAAAGGAGACAGAGAATTCTACAGTTCCTGCGAGACCGGATTGGTAACCAACGGAGTTGCTTTCGATAATCAGAAACATGATCATACTTTCGTAGATTGTAAATAAAGCGAATGCATAAGTTTTGCAGACGCTCTAGTTTGTTTAGAAGCTCCTCCGTTGCATCCAAGTAGCAGGAGTCTGCATAATCTATTATAGGTTGGATAAGGGTTTGAGCTAGGGAAATTTTCGTTTTGTGGGGAAGGAAATTTTGAAGGACTTTTAAGGAATGAAAGGAAAAATGTACCTTCCTACTGATTTCGGTAACATGGGCGCTCCAATCAAGATGAGTGTCAATGATTACTCCGAGGTTCTTCGCAGTGACATCAAGAGGAATGGGAGTGCTATCGAGGTTTATAGGAGGTAAGGTTGAGAGATCCAAGAGACCGCGAATATGTCTACTGCCGATAATCAAAGCTTTCGATTTGCGAGGGTTGATTTGAAATCCGAATGATTTAGCCCAGTTGCTGATCCGGCTAAGATTATCATTAATAAATCCGATGGCCGAGTGAGCACAGGAAGGAGGAAAATGGTGGTATATCTGTAAGTCGTCAGCATAAAGGTGAAAGTTAGAGGAGATGACTTTAGTGACAGAATTAAGAAAAATTGAAAATAGAAGAGGAGAAAGGACACCACCTTGAGGAGCACCCGCTTCGAGATCACACCAGTCTAAGTAACTCTCATTATGGCGGACTCGTTGCGAACGTCCTCGGAGGTAGGAGCTGAACCAAGGCAAGGAAGTTGGAGAAATGTTGATAGAATTAAGTATTCCAAGGAGTAAATCAAAATCGATGGCGTTGAAGGCGTTGCTAAAGTCAAGGAGGATAAGGACAGTCAGAGATTTTTGCTCCATAGCCCAGCGAATATCATCAGTGACATTTATTAGTGCAGAAACAGTGCTATGACCTGTACGAAACCCAGACTGAAAGGTGCTGACAAGATTATTGGCACTAATAAATGTAGCAAGTTGTTTATGCACGATCTGTTCAAATACTTTTGACAAAAACGGGAGGATGGATATAGGACGAAAGTCGGAATTGGAGCGAGGATTTTGGACTTTTGCAATAGGGATGATATGGGCTTTTTTCCAAGCTGTTGGAAAAGTGGAAGTGGATAAGGAATAGTTGAAAATGTGTGTGAGGACAGGTAGCAAGGACGAGAGAATCAAAGTTATCATTTTTGAACACAGATTGTCATCACCCACAGCCACTGATGATATCGACTGGACAGCTCTCCTAACCTCCTCTTCCTTGCAAGCTGCAAAGGAGAATGAATTGGGTGACTCGGAAAGGTTACGCAGATAGTTCAAGGTATCTGACTTGACATCGGGACTTAAGGTTACAGGAGGTTAGGAAAAGTGGCGATTCAACGTGTTTAAATCTATGTCTAACTTGGGAATTTCAGGAGATTTACCTATGCCAACGGACTTAAGGAACCTCCACACGTCAGTTGTAGAACGATTATGAAGAGAATCGTAGAAGAATCGCTGTTTGGCGTCCCGACACAAACGGTTGCAGCGGTTTCGAAGCGACTTATAGTTGTTCAAATTAATATCATTCGGGCGCCGCTTATACCTCCGTTTGGCTTTATCCCTTTTCGACATGAAGTCTTTAATATCTTTGGAGAGCCATGGGGCTGGATTATGCTTTACTTTTACAGATTTCAGTGGAGCGTGTTTGTTGTATAAGTCTAATATCTGTGTATTAAATTTATCCACTTTGTCATCGATGTTTGAGGCATTTATTACAAATTTCCAATCCACACTCTCTGCATCGTGTGTCAGGGACTCGACGTTTATATTTTTAAAATTACGTAAAAGTAAAAATTTTGGCTTGCGCTTAGGAGGTCGAATACAATAAGATAAAAAGATAAGATCATGGTATGAGAATGATGAGGTGAGTTGCCCATGTGAAGCTACTTTGTGGGGCGAGGAAACAATAATGAGGTCAAGTAAGGAAGGGACACAGTTTGGAGATTGATGGGTAGCTGTAAGAGGTAAAATTTCAAAATTATAGGAATGGACAAGGGATATCAGTTTTTGGGAACGGGAATTATTTTTTATCAAACAAGTGTTAAAGTCACCCATGATGACTACATTATCATAGGCAGGGCTAAAATCAAGGAGAAATTGTTCGAAGTTATTGAAATAGTTTATTAGTAGGTTGGGAACATAAAATAAGGCAAGGAGTAATTTGGTGTGATTAATGACGACCTCAATGCCCAAAAACTCAGCTGACTCCGAGTACTGGGATGGCGAGGAGCAAACTACTTTGTGCTGTAAGTCATCGCGTAGGTATAAAGCTACTCCACCGCAACCTTTTCCAATCCTATCATTGCGTATAAGTACGTACCCTGGAATCGTATATTCTGTAGAAGGAAGAGAAGGTTTTAGAAACGACTCAGAAATTAGTACTGCGTCTATATTTGAACCGCTAAATGTGGCCAAAAGGTCTGAATAGAGTCTCGGGACGCTTTGGGCATTAATGTGTACAATGTTTAGGTTGGTAGGGTGTGTAGCAGTAAATGAGGATAGCTCGTCATGCAGAGTCAGAAGCGGTGAAGTGTTACCCGCACTTGCAAAACTACAGGTGGAAGAGCAAGAGAAAAAACTTTCATTCGAGCATGATAATGTGTCTTCATCCATTGAAATAAATAAGTATATGAATACAAGGCAATATAAATAAAATAGATATTTATGTATAAATATTATAATATACGAATATAGCTATAAAATAAGAATATAAATATATATAAAACAACTACTTATTTGCACTCGGCCAAACTCACCTTACACTTAAAGAAAATATGAGTAACAAAAATAAATTGTTATAAAAACAAAACTTAAATCTAGTATGTACCATAACCAACAAAATTAATATAATGGAAAAAAAAAAAAAAAAAATAAGATTAATACTTAGTTGGCATATGGCAACAATTAATTAGATCATAACCAATCTCAGACCTTGATGACGTTGACAAGTAGTCTTATGACAGTGTCAAATGTCAATTGTCTTTCACAAGTCACAATCAAAACAAACAAATTATGTGCCACATAGCTACCTACTTTATGAAGAAAAATACAAAAAGATTTTTTTAAAATTTAAGGAGTTAAAGCGAGCATAACTATGGGCGGCGACGGGTTCTTTTCGGTGACCTTGTTGTTTTGGGGTCTATTGCCTGCGTAGGAAGCTTCGTCTCAACATTAATTTGAAACTGCGATTTAAGCACATTCAGCGTCGCCATGGTATCCACTTTACGACGAGATTTATCTGGGAGGCTAATTATAATTTTGCCCTCCGACGACCAACAGTTCTTCAATCCAAAGTACTGACGTGCATCCATGAAGATTTGGTGTCTAGTTTTTGTAAGGAATTCAGAAATGGTAATACCTGAACTCTTCAAAGAAGTCTTGTTAGCCCAGACAAGGTCCCGATGCTCCTTATTGACAAACCGGGCAAGAATTGGCCGTGTTTTGTCCTGTGTAGCAGCACCTAGGCGATGACAAACTTGTAAGTCATTTTTAGTTGTCGTTACTTTCACTTCTGTCATGATTTTTGAATATTTTGTATTTTTCGTACTGGCCACACTATGCGAACGGCTAAAAAACGGTCGCATGGTGGGGATGGCGGGGCGGAATTGGAGCTTGTACCAAAAGAGTCGGTCAGTTCTGTTCGAGCGATTGGCATAAGAAGTAGTCTAGAGAGTGATATATATTAAAGTGTAAAGATAATTTTGAATAAAAGTGTTATTTAATTGGTATTCTGGAGTTTTTCATATTAAATCAGAAGTGGAACGCACGTTAACTCACACTGGTGGATCGCGATTTCTGGTAAGTTTTTACTATATTCTTATTTGTGAAATTGCGATACAATACATATTTTCCACGTTCGAAAGACTAATAAAAAAAGATTACGTAACGGAATTCTCGGATATTTTGTAAGTCTACACGTGGTCGGAGCCACTCTCCGATAGTGTTGACTTGCATATAAGTTTTGTGAAGCGACACGTGGCTGGGGCTACCCTCCAGTCGTGATGCTTTGCAAGACAAACTAATATTGTAGGCTAGGTAGCTATAAAGGGAGAAGGCATTTGAGTCGACACATGGTTGGAGCTACTCTCCGATGGTGTTGGTTACAAGTGTAAAGGATTGTGAATTGGCACGTGGCCGGGGCTACCCTCCTGCCGTGACATTTTGCAATTTTTCTTTCTTTTCTTTTATTATAATTATTTGCGGGGCTTCATTTGATCGAGGCAACTCTTCGATAGTGAAGTCATGCAGTTTGCTTTGCAAGATAGTACTTGGCCGAAGCTACTCTTCGGCAGTGATGTTTTGCTTGGCATTTTGTTTTATTATCATACTTGATATTTAGTAACTTAAACGAATACCGAGTGGAAGGTGTGTGTTGTGTCGTGTGTAATGATCTTAATTTGTTTTTATTTGGAGGGTTATGTGTGCCCATACTCGGAATTTTAAAAGTAAGGGCTATGTGCGCCCATATTATGTGGGTTATGTGTGCCCTTTCTGTAATTTTATTGGATAAGGGTTATGTGTGCCCATTCTGATAATTTACTATAAGGGTTATGTGTGCCCATTCTGATAATTTATTATAAGGGTTATGTGCGCCCATTCTTATAATTTATTGGATAAGGGTTATGTGTGCCCATTCTTATAATTTATTGGATAAGGGTTATGTGTGCCCATTCTTATAATTTATTGGATAAGGGTTATGTGTGCCCATTCTTATAATTTATTGGATAAGGGTTATGTGTGCCCATTCTTAAAATTTATTGGATAAAGGTTATGTGTGCCCATTCTTATAATTAATTGAATAAGGGTTATGAGTGCCCAATAAAAAAAAAATGGATTAGTTATGAATAGGAATCACTAATTAAGTATATATACTTACTAAATTTTATAACGACTGCCAGAATGTAATGAATATAAGAATATTAAGTTCTTTATGACGATTTTACAGTAATGGACGATACGAACCAAAAACGTCGGCGTTCAAAGAGGAGAAGGCGCTCATCTTCCAGAGAGTCAAGTAGGAGTAAGTCTCGGAGAACTTCTGAAGGATTAACTGCAGAAGATTTACTGAAGGTATTGGCGTCCTGGTCGGCAAATTCAAGTAAGAGTAACAATTCTTTTCAAAATAACCATTTGAATAATGTCGTACCTGAATATGATCCCTCTAATAGAGCGCAAAGTATTGAGTGTTGGATAAGAAAAGTTAATGAATGCTCTCAAATCTACGGGTGGGATGAGAAACAAACTATTCATTTCTCCTTACAAAAGTTAGTAGGTCTTGCAAAGAAATGGTTTGAGGCTCTACCCTCCGTAGTTTATACCTGGGATGAGTGGCAAGCTAAATTAAGGAGGGCTTTTCCTAGCGAAGAGAATTACGGAAGAATTTTAGAGGAAATGCTTGCTCGTACTACTAAACCAGATGAGAGTCTTCGTGAATACTTTTATGATAAATTAAGTTTGTTAAATAGATGCGAAATAACCGAAAAAAAGGCTGTTGATTGCGTTATACACGGTATTACCGATCGGTCTATTAGAAATGGAGCTCAAGCATTAAATTGTAAAGACCCTGAAGATTTATTAACGTTCCTTTGCTCTCAACGTATCCCGGTTTCGAATTTCAATAGAATGCGTGATCGTACTAATAACCATAGAATGGATAGAACTTATGATTCGGCGAATACACAATCAACGCGACCTAGATTTAGTAATATTGATTCAATTCTCTGCTTTAATTGTCGATCAAGGGGGCATCCGTATAATAAATGCCCAAAACCATTAATAAAATGTAAACGTTGTAATAGAATAGGACATGATTCAGAATCTTGTAAATTGCCACCCATTGCCGAAACTTCTATTTCACAACGCGAAACTATTAATGAGAAAACCACTTTGAAAATTTCAACACAAATTTCAACCAGCAATGAGAAATTCTTTAAACAAATTACTGTTAATGGAAAAATACTGACTGCTTATATCGATTTCGGCAGTGAGTGCAGTTTATTGCGGCATAGTGATTCATTACAATTTGAATTGGTTAAAAATACTGATGAAGTTCCTATCATTAGAGGTTTTGGCAACTCTACTATTGTACCATATTTTAGATCGTCAATGAATGTAACGCTCGATGATATTGAAACTACTTTAGAATTCCTGATTGTAGGTGATGAATTCATGCAGAGTCCTGTCTTGATTGGCCAAAATTTTACAGAACTTCCATTTGTTACTGTTCTTAAAGATAATTCAAAGCTAATATTTTACAAAAGTCCTATTGTTGAATCTCTTAGTGAAGAATCTACGGTAAAGCTTTTTGTAGGAAACTCAGTCGAAGTAACAAATACGAGTGCTATTCCAGTTACAGTTAATCATAGTTTTTCTGGGGACGTGTATGTAGAAGGTTATAATTCTATTGAACCAAATCGGGAATTTCGATTGTGTCAAGGGGTTTTTGGCATATTTGATGGCACTGGTGAATTAGTTTTGACCAACTTTTCAAAGAAACCTCTTATATTAGAAAAGGGCACGCTTATCGCACGAGCATTTTTGTTAACTGCACAAGGAATTCGTCATATCAATCAAATTTCGACTGATAGTCCTATCTTAGAACCATTAAATAGGTCTGATATCAAAGTTGGCAAAGGGATAAGTGAACAAAACTTTGATGACCTTTACTCGTTACTCCAAAACTACCGTGACTGTTTCGCGTCTAGCTTGAGTGAATTAGGGTGTGCAACAGATTTTGAAATGAATATAGACTTATGTGATACTAAACCTGTTATTTATCGACCTTATAGGTTATCTTATTCCGAGAGAGAACAGATTCGTGGAATCATTGATGATCTAATGCGTAATGACATTATTCAGGAATCTAACTCCGATTATGCTAGCCCTGTACTACTTGTAAAGAAGAAAACTGGCGAGTTGCGGCTCTGCGTGGATTTTAGGGCGCTTAATCTCAAAACCATTAAGGATCGATTCCCTCTTCCGCTGATCGAAGATCAGTTAACAAACCTTAGTGGTAATTGTTACTTTACATCACTCGATTTAGCCTCGGGTTACTACCAAGTACCTATGTCTCCCGGAAGCCGGCATCTAACTGGATTTGTAACGCCTGATGGGCATTATGAATTCAAGAGAATGCCTTTTGGTTTAGCCAATGCCCCAGCCGTTTTTCAACGGATAATTAACAAAGTTTTAGGTACCAAACGTTTCGAATATGCTTTAGCATATTTAGACGATATTCTCATTCCTTCTACAAGTATCGAACAGGGTTTTGAGAGGCTACGAGAAGTATTAGAACTGTTGCGTAAATTTGGACTGACCCTAAAAATTTCAAAATGTAAATTTTTTGATGACACCATCGATTATTTAGGTTATGAAATATCCGGCGAAGGCATCAAACCCGGCACGGCAAAATTAGCGGCAGTAAGAGACTTTCCGGTTCCTAAAAGTATACATGAGGTACGCCAATTTCTTGGTCTGACAGGATACTTCCGTAAATTCATCAAAGGCTACGGGGAAACTGCTCGTCCACTAACCAATTTGTTAAAAAAGGGTGCAGCTTGGGACTGGTCACATCCACAAGAGAAAGCTTTTTCTTCGCTCAAGGATACTTTACTCACAAGACCCGTTTTAGCGTTGTATGATCCGAGTCTCGAGACGGAACTACACACGGATGCCAGTGCCCTGGGCTTGGGTGGTATTTTAATGCAGTGGCAGAAAAATCCTCACGTTTTAAAACCCGTTGCGTACTTTAGCAGGCAGACTACGGCAGATGAAAGGCACTTACATTCTTATGAACTGGAGACTTTGGCTGTTGTATGCTCTTTAAAGAAATTCAGGGTATATTTATTAGGAATTCAGTTTAAGGTTTTTACAGACTGTGCAGCCTTAAGGACTACGCTGACTAAACGTGATCTCATTCCGCGAATAGCCAGGTGGTGGTTACAAATCAGCGAATTTACCTTCCAAATCGAATATCGAGCAGGCACCAGTATGTTGCATGTAGATGCGTTAAGTCGGAACACAGGGCTGTGCGCGGAAGAAGAGGTTAATACGGCTCTAGTTTATCATATTGAAACAGAAAATTGGTTATTGACTTTGCAAATGGGTGACCCAGAGACCTCGCGAATTATAAGAATACTTAAGCCGGAACTTGATAAGGATGTAAAAGAAATTAAAAACAATTTTGTAATGAAAAATAATGCCCTATACAGGAAAGTTGACGATCGTTTGTGTATGGTAGTTCCACGAAACGCAAGATGGCAAATTTGCAAAGCGAACCATGACAATATAGGACATCATGGCTATACTAAGACGTTAGATAAAATTCAAAGCCAATACTGGTTTCCAAAATTGAGACGTTTTGTGAAAAAGTACGTTGCGGCCTGCTTAGAATGTGCATATAATAAAGATTCAGCTAGTAAACAGAAGACTGGTCTTCTTCATCCTATCGAAAAGGTTTCCATACCTTTTCACACAATTCACATAGACCATTTAGGTCCGTTTGTCAAGAGTAAAAATGGAAACTCTTATATTTTGACCATTGTAGACGGTTTTTCAAAATACGTTTTCGTAAGAGCGGTGAAAGATACGAAATCAAAAACCACCATTAGAGTCTTGGAGAATATTTTTTACGACTTCGGTGTTCCAGCGAGAATTATTTCCGACCGTGGCACTTCGTTTACCTCAACAGCATTTAAGTCCTTTTGTAATGAGCATGGTATTAAACATGTTCTTAACGCGGTCGCTTGTCCCAGAGCAAATGGTCAGGCTGAACGTTTTAATCAAACCATTTTGAATGCGTTGTCTACTCAAAACTCCAATGACTGCGAACGTGCCTGGGACAGGTGTCTAGGCAAGATTCAGTGGGGCATTAATAATACTATTAACTCCACCACACGAAAAACAGCGACAGAAGCTTTGTTTGGCATTCGTATGAACGATGATTTAGCGAATAAACTTGATGTGTCAACTAACGATCGCGAGATTGATTTGGCACTTACAAGAAATGATGTCGATAGTAGCATTAGAAATGCGCAATCTAAATTAAAACTAAAACATGATTCGCAACACTTACCTGCTCCTAAGTATACGGTTGGAGATTTAGTTAAAGTGACTAGAACTAATTTTGCTAATGACGGTAAAAGTACAAAGCTTCTGTCAAAGTTTGTAGGACCATACAAGATTCTCGAAGTTCTAGGCAACGACAGATATAAAATCGGTGATGTCCCGGGTTTCACTAACAAAAAAAAGTCTTACGAGAGCGTCTTCTCAGCTGATAGGTTAAGACCTTGGATTCACATTAAAGCTTTAGAGGTTGAGGAAAGTGACAATGACCAATCAAGTAGGGATTCTGACAGTGAGTGAATTAAAGTAACTTTATTCGAGTTTAATCCTTGTATGTAGGTTAAATTTCCAATATAATAAGATTTTTATAACTGAAATAATTTGATACATACTAATTTACCACAAAATACTATAAATTTGAATAAATATACAAATAATTATGTTAAAACTAATTGTGTAGTTAAATATCGTATTTACAACATTACATAGTTCGGTTTATTAGACCATAGTTCGGATAAATTAGAATAGAATCCAAATATAATTATACCCTTAGATAAATAAGTTACGATCGATTATTGTGAAATGTATACCTATGTAAATAATTAATTATTTGATAATTTTGTAATGAATAAATAGTTAGTAAGTACCTCTCTTAGTAAATTTACATGCGAGTGTCATGATTTAAAATGAATTGATTTAAGTTAAATAAAACATTATTATGTACGTATGTAAAGTAAAATAGTATTTAATATTATCTCATGTTAGCTATTAAGTACAAATTGTTATTTACGAAAGGAACTGACTGACTACGTGTAATGTTTATAAATTTTTGTGCGTCAGGAGCCGCACGTTGTCGGATGGCCGAGTGTCATGATTTTTGAATATTTTGTATTTTTCGTACTGGCCACACTATGCGAACGGCTAAAAAACGGTCGCATGGTGGGGATGGCGGGGCGGAATTGGAGCTTGTACCAAAAGAGTCGGTCAGTTCTGTTCGAGCGATTGGCATAAGAAGTAGTCTAGAGAGTGATATATATTAAAGTGTAAAGATAATTTTGAATAAAAGTGTTATTTAATTGGTATTCTGGAGTTTTTCATATTACTTCATTGCTTAAAACATTGAGTGTCACATCATAAAGCTTTTCATTTTGTTTTTCAGGAATGCCATGAATAAGCAGCACTTTCCTACGCATGGTGGTCTCGTGTTTGTCATAACAAAGGGTTAAGGCATCAATTTGTTTTTTCATGTGAGAGAATAACTGCCAGATAAGCGACTTGAAATCTGAGAAGTCCCGTGACAATGATGCAATATCAGGGTGGACAGATGATGCCTCGGTCACAGTCTGCAGCCGCTTCTCATATTCTTGCATCCTGGTTTCGAAGAGCTTCCCCAGTGTATCCAAATTGTTCACATCCATATTTGTTTTATAAGGTGGAAATTTGAAGACTTTTGTGAAGGTGTATATTTGTTGTTTATTAAGTTTAGTTTATTTGGTGATTAAGTATTGGTGAGTTTAAGAGTAAATCAACACATTTTTAAAACTTAGTGAGACTTATTTTATATTTAAATATTAAAAACATTAAGCACACTAAAAATTGCGTGTTAATTCAGCGACTACCCGCAAATTTTTCTTCTTAATTATGTTCTATTAATGTAGGTAATTAATAATGTTTTTCTTTCTCAATAAAGAGAATTACGTGATATTTTTGGTGCAAAATTTGCAGATCTACAGGTTTACGTATACTTGTATTAAGTAATCGATAACGCCCATAAAGAGTTAAAACAACATGGTTGATTGCGCAAAAGTATGCAAATCTTGCATAGAAACTGGTACGTTCAATCCATCATGCGGTAAAAAAAGTGTGTGGTTTAGAGTCACACTCTAAAACGCGATGTAGGTACCTTAACGCATTTTATGAGACATATTTCACAAGTCAAATCGACAAACAACAAAAGGTAAAAATAGATATAACGGGTGTAAAAAGACCACTTCCGAAGCCTGAAACCATGTATTCTTGAGCCTCAATAGTGACTAAATTCACTAACAGTATACCCAGAAAACTCAATTTAAAAAAGCCACTTGAAATCATCGCTCACACATCAACTGTTGGTTCAGGTGCGATTATTAACATTGCAAATTAAATTAACACTATTTAATTTGAAATCATCGCAAATTCTGTTGGTATAAAATGCAATTTTTTAATTACGTAATTTTTTAAAAAAAAAAATGTTTTGTTATACGTAAAAAATTTTTTTTGGATTATAACGTAACCAGTACCCCTCCAGCAATGCCCCGTTTTTGTTTTCGGAAGCAGTTTTTTTACACCCCGTATATATCTTTATTAGAAATTTTACAGGAAACAAAGGTATTAAACCTGTTCATTTCGCCCGCACAATATCTACATATTACTGCTATGTATTTTTGAAATTACTGAAGAATTGTAATATTGCAACACAAACCTTTGCTCTGAAAATGCTTTGATATAAAATGGCTGAATTATCACAGTTAGAATATGATTATCAAAAGCTTTATTAAATTAGTTCTCATTTGGATGAGGGCTGGAATAAGAATTAATATGTATCAAATATGAAATACAGGTATATCCCTATTAAATGTCACATTTGTCTTCATGCAGTGTTGAATAATGGACATTCAGGTTATTTTACTTAAACAAAAAAAACTTCACTTCCTTTGTTTTGAGTGGATTTACCATTGCGTTATCGTTTATTCTCTCGTTGCTTTTAAAATACTGTCATTATTTTCTGTATATCTTTAAAGTTATTCGTGAAAAGGAAATCGTTTTTAGTAGACAAAATTCGAGACATAAAAAATCCAAGCGTTTTAGCAAACTTTCTTAATGTTAGAAATCCTACTATAATATAATAAACGTGAAAGTTTGTGAAACGTTTAAAACTGATTTTACTTAAAACAGCGTCATTTTACAAAGTCCTCTTAAATTATTAAACATTTTACATTTTCTACCAATTGCTTATCTAAAGTTGCTCTATCTTTGTCAAACATTGAACTATGAAGAAGCTTAAAAAAGATTACTCTTTTTTCAAAATACGAAATTTATTTACTCCTTATTTTTTATAATAGTCTTTTTTGCCTTTGGATGGTCTCAGAGCAAATTGTAATTCCGTAAACACAACTTGATTTAAGAGTAGCCTAACTAGTAAAAACGTTTTTGCAGGATTAGCTCGGGTCTTGTCACAGGAAAGCATGTCAAGAGGCGGGCTACACGTACAACATATAATTTCACTTAACCACGTTCACTACTAGGCACTGGAGCAAGGCTTTGTAGGCGCGTGTTACTACACAACGCAGAGTACCTAGCATGGAGAGCAGGCATGATGGCAAAAACAAAAGCATTGAAGAAAATTGTATATCAAAATGATAGTCGCCACAGTTGCGTCTTCTTGTTAAGTAGAAATTGGCCTCTGATAATGATGATGTTGCTTAATATTGAATAAAATTGATTGAAGGTCAATTTCAAGATAGCTGTAAGGCAGTTTCTGTAAGTCGTAATACTATCAATCGGAGCTTTTCTTGAAAAATTGTGTCATATTTTCACGATGCTGTATTTAAAAATTATACAAGACTAGTGGCCGCCCGCGACTCCGTTCGCGTGGAAGTCGGTTTCCCGTGGGAATGACAAGTTTTCCCGCGGCAAAAAGTACCCTATGTGTTATTCTGATATATAACCTATATAGGTAACTGTAAATTTTCAAAATCCGTCCATTCGTTTTTACGTGAAAGAGTAACAAACATCCATACATCCATCCATACCTACTCACAAACTTTCACATTTATAATATTGGTAGGATAGTCTATGGTAAAGATACTTAATCGTCTGCTTAGACAAGAGTTTGCACTAAAATCTATTTACAGTGTTAAGCCGTGACAAAGCAAATTTGATGGTAATTGACTATGTATAATGGCAATCTGTTTAATACTAAACATAATTAAACAGGTATGTATCTAAGCTTAGGTTACGTTTGACGTTCGCGAAGTCTTACTAGATAGAGGCTTTGGTAATTGAGTTACTAAAGTTGCAAAACACAAACAATTTTTTTTTAAATATACAGGTTGTTTGACGCAATATTAAGTAATAAGCAATTTCCAAATAAATATTATATATAATATGTTAAGTGTTGTTTAGCACATTCAAATTAGTTAAGTTACATATCTGGTTTAAGCATAACAGCTCAATCAATATTTGTGTACGACGTATTTTAAAAAGCATTTTGTTGGTTAAATATTAAAATGATAAATTTAATCATCGCTTTAGCTTGCCGATCTATCTTAGCATACGTTAATAAATCTGCATTTCGTTGTTTAGCTTCGGGATGATTTTATTTATTGGGTTTATATTCAATCAAAACTAAGAGTCCGATATAAAAAAGCGTCAAACTCATTAAAAAAACAAATCTGAAAATCTATTTATTAAACCCGTATTTTTTTTTATAATGGGCTGTCTATCATTGCTCTATTGTTAAAGCAAGCCAAACACCCTGTATAAGATACTAAATTTGTAATTAGAGAGATGGCTTTTATTTATTTTTGTAAACTTGAATTTGCCTCTAGAAATAGACGTACCTTTTTATAAAAATCCTGGTGGAAAATTCTTGGCCGGGAAAAAATTACGTATTCTATAAGCCAATGCCAAGTAATCACCAAGTGCCCATGAAATATTCTTAACCTGAGAATTTGATTGATACAGCATGTTAAACCTATTTAACAGCCATAAAGATGGTAACAATTTTTTTCTTTTACATGTCTTGTAGTAGACCGTTCCTGATGCCACTAGGCTGTAGTAGGTCTACTATACAGAAGGTTCCGGGTTCGATCCCCACTAGGGTGTACCACTAAATTGGTCTTTTTCAAATTATGTTCATGTTTATCACGATAGATGATAATCCATCATGTGACCCACCAACCCGCACTGAGCCAGCGTGGTGGATTACGGCTCAAACCCTCTCGCTATCCGAGAAGGAGGCCTGTGCTCAACTATGGGACATATGTAGGCTTTTTATTTATTTATTTATGTATTGTATGTGTATAAGAAAAATGTGTATGTGTGTGTAAATGTGTATAAATAAACGTGTAGATATGATGTGCAAGTGTTGGCCGTATAGTTGCGCACACGTCACCGGCACGCGCCCACTCAGCCGGCGCGGCGGTCTGCATACGAGACACAAGCAACGTACTACTACAGTAGGTCATAGGGTTTTTTGGAGTTGGAGTAGAAACAATATTTTAAAGGATGGGAAATTCTTAAGTCTACGGTTGCTATGATAATAGAAGGTTGAGTTAATAAGTAGTCTTTTATATACCCCAATTAGGAACAAATCATTAAAAATTTGTATAATTTTCTATTTCTATTGAACTCAATATATGGAGGAAATGGATGCATTGTACTCACAAACTTTTTTTCTGTTTGGTTGAACTAATACGACTACATGTCTCTTTCTTACATCTCTTTATTGAGGCTTACCTTTTAGTTAGTTAATTGTTCACGAACCGGGGCCATTATGAAAGAAAGAAATGTATACCAAAATCAGTGTATCTGCTGGCAACTCCTGATTTCAAAGAGAACCTTAACTTGATTTGACGTTCATAAGATGAAATTAAGATTTAAAATGTAAAAAAACATGCGGTTATAGTTTATGAAAGTTTTTACGTCAAGCTAATTATAAATGTTTGTTTTCTAAAAAAAATATATAATGAAATTGACCTGTATTACATGACTCTTCTTCTCGTTCTATCGTGTCAAGTGGTAATCCACGTTTTTGGTTCTTTGCCACAACAAGCGCATTGTCCCCAGGATGAGACTTGTATTTTATATGTTATAAAACTGGGCTACTGTTTCATGTGTATTACTTTCGTTTTGAATACAGGGTAAGTCTCAAACAACTTTATCTAGCAATATTTTCTTGTGCCACTGATTTTTATATTCAACCGGCTCTACGAGTATTTTGGAAATTGAGAAAAAATCGTCCTCTTCCGTATATTTTCATATAAAATGTTTGTGATTTTATTCTGAAGTAAATATTTTATTTCGTTGGTATTTTATTTCCAAAGATAAATTTTTGCCCAGCAATAGTTTGAAAAATATATATTTTGCATTGGAATGCTTTTATCACTACTTGAATAAGTTTAATTTTTCTCACCGATCGTATTCATAACCTTTTGTAATTTAAATTAAAAAAAAACTTTTAATTATCATAGATATGTAACATATACTTAATGAACGTCAATGTTACAAACTTCGACTTTACCTAACCAACCGTAGACTGAGAGAAAAAAGCCGGCGGAAAAAAACTCCCAGCACTCTTTTCGGAAAATATACAATCATAACGTGTAAACCCAACTCAACACTATAAAAGTAAAAAAAACATAAAACTGTTAGTACGAACTAATAGAGCAGACCGTTTCCCGAAGGCGGCACCTGATCACAGGTATGACGTGTGATCCAGCCATCGTCCTACTCAACCATATTAGAGGGAATTTGGCGACCCGTGGCGAGAAAAAACATGTTGACACTAATAATAAATAAAAATAATCCTTTAAACGAGACTTTTCCCGGAACCATTTAGATTTACTAACTCTGCTCAATGACAATTCACAGAAAGACAAGTCAAAGTAACTTTTCAACGAAATACTTTAACTTTTAGAATAACAAACCTGACATCGAGCATTGAAGACAACGAGAGTTGCTAGCCACAAACGCAATTACCACAGAACCCTAACATCCATACAGTAGTTAAAACACGAACATCTTGTTGGTTTTAAGTTCACTTAAGTCTTGACTTAAGGCGTGTATGCTCTAACTGGAGTGCTCCGTAAGTGCTAGCAATAAATTGCGCCGCGCAGAATTACATCAGGTATTTTCATTAGCGTGGTTTCCTTTGGCCTTATTTTTATTTACGTTTACCTTAGAACCGAGCTAAGTGAATGGGAAATAGCGATTATCGAGAGATAAACTATTTATCTAAAGTTTTTTAAATCGCTTTTTATGTTGGGCTAGTAAATAAATATGGTTCAGTTTTAAATATTGAAAACCAATTTTTGGTTTCGAAGTTCTATTTAAAGCTGAACTAAGTATGACTATGATTTTTCAACTTAAACAAATATTTGTACGAAGGTAATCACGGTAAAATAAACGTTTAACAAATGTTTGAAAATTCGCCTCAGATTTCAACGCCCGACTCAACTGTTAGACATGACAACAATACGTCTATACATAACTTGCTTTGACAAAATGTGTAGCTTATTAGCATCACACGCATAAACACTGAGCGTTAAATCAATATAAATTTATAAATGTTTAAGTTCGTGCTATGTAAATAAACAAATAGGTTGACTGTCTTTACCACATCAATGTCTAAGAAGAAGGAAAACTTTTTAAAAAGTTATCATAATAATATTTCTTTTTTATTCGGTAACGACAAAAGTGAATGACCCTTTTACCACACTATGACTCTCGCGCTGCCGCAAATAATGCCGCGAGAACCTCAGCGGTGCAAGGCTTTTATGAAAAACCGAGTAGTAAGTAAGTCGCTAAACGGTATTCGAGATATGCGGAGTTAGGCAGTTCTTATTCCTTTGATAAATTTCGTATTACTCTACAAGTGCTGTCTTTGTGCGCTCTGACTTTAAAGGAGCCTATTTTTAATATATTTCTAAGGCTCAGATATATTTTTTCAAATGTCAAACTCGCTCCGAGCTATGTGTCAACTCCTGCTTGGTGTAGGTATACTACGTTTGACAGATGTATATTATTTGTCTGAAACTCGGTAATTCGCTGCCAACTTCGATGGCTCACAGACGAGAAATGAATGCTGATTCATTTGTTTTCACAGTTCCCGCCTAACCAATTCCACTACGAAAGGAAACTTTTATTGGTTTTACTTTCAGTGAGTAAATCAATTTAGAACTTCTAAACAATGCTATAACTAAGTGTAAGACATGTTTGCTGTCAAATATTTCAAAACAATTCAATTTAGGTATAGGTACAGAAACTGTGAATATTATTATCTGTTATATAAGGATAATGGAATTTCAGACAAAACCGACTATATCTCTCATTAATTGAAAACATATTGTTATTCTCGTCGTTAATAATAATTATTCAGCTATTTTTAAACAGTAATTTGTTTACTATCCTTTATGTAAAGAAGTGGTATTGCTACATGAAGCAACGTTGTATCTTTATGAACATTCTTCTCTTTGCAAGGAGTGGGGTTCTGCGAAAGCTCGCCTTCGCTCTTCTCTAATAGGGTTGGTAGCGGGCTTACTGTTAGGTTGTTAACTTGTTTCTGGATTAAATATTTTGTTGTTCAATGAGCTTAACACTTTTTAAAGCTTATTAACTAAACCCCTACCATCAGCAGGGAGAATATGTTTGTAAATACTACGTTATTTGCAACAACCCTAACGATTAAAAGGTTTTCGTTAGACTTGTCTTGATAGTGCAAGGAACACCAGTATTTTATTTATTTTTTTTGTGTTACTATTAGCTATTTTTTTTGTATTACTATCGAAAAATGTTCAGTTAAAGGTAGAAGTTAAATAGATTTCAGCGGCCTTTAAAAGGCGATTACCAAAAACTTTGATATTGGATAAATAAGTATATGCTACAAATGCATATTAGCCGGATCCACACCGGACGATCCAAATGGATCGGCGATTAGTCGTTCCGTGATCCAAGATCGTGATGCGTGGAGCATACATCGTCCGGTGTGGATCTGACTGATCCAACAGCAATGCCTGACCAAAAAACCGACAACACATGGGTCACACGCGACAAGGAGCGCGCGCTCTCCGCCTACACTTAACGCTCCGCGGGGCGCGCTCCGTGCCGCGCGCGATCGGAGCGCTTTGGATCGTCCGGTGGGGATCCGGCTATTCATCACAACATCAAACACTTACGATAGGAACCTACTCATTTGATAATAAATATAAAACAACATCTCATGGCAGACTGAATAGCACATGTGAGCACCTAAGATTAAAATTTAAACTTTTATATTATATTTACTATATCAGAGCTGCCCCCCAAGTCAAGTAGCAGTAGAAATTTGAGATAGCGAGCGTATAGCGAGTGAATAGAATTTAAATGTATGAAACTGTCAAATTGCGAGCTTTTCAAAAATGACAGTTTCATACACTTTTATTCTATTCACTCGCTATCGCAAGTTTCTACTGCCACACGACTTGGGGGGCTGTTCAACCTTCGTGAGCTAATTAAATATTGGCGACTAGTAAGTACAAATTAAAACCACGATGCCATGATCTATAGGTACCTTTTATTTTCATTTTTAGGGTTCCGTACCTCAAAAGGAAAAAAAACGGAACCCTTATAGGATCACTTTGTTGTCCGTCCGTCCGTCTGTCAAGACCCTTTTTCTCAGGAACGCGTGGAGGTATGAAGCTGAAATTTATATCAATTACTCAGGTCTACTGTCCCTTGAAGCTGTGAAAAAATCAAACTTCTAAGCCAACGCAATCAAAAGATACAGCCGTTTATGCCGCAAATTATGCCGCAAGTCGACACTTGCAAGGGAATCAAAACCTACAGGGTGCTTCCCGTGAACTCAGAATCTTGAAATTTGGTACGAAGCAACGTCTTATAGCATAGATAAAGGAAAAATTACGAAAACCATAAATTTTTAGTTACATCACATAATATTTTTTTTTTAGTAATTTTAACCTTACTACCCATTTCCTCATAAATGCGTAGAGGTATTAAATTGAAATTCAAACCAAATACTCAGGTCTATAATACCTTTAAGCTGTAACAAAATCAAACTTCTATGTCAACGCAATCAAAAGAAACAGCATTTAAGCTGCATATTTTGAAACTCGCAAGTACTCGCAAGGGAATCAAAACCTAAAGGGTACTTCCAGTCGACCTAGAATCTTGAAATTTGGCATGAAGCAACGTTTTATAGCACACATAAAGGAAAAATTCCGAAAACCTTAAATTTTTAGTTACATTACAAAATATATATATTTTTAATAAATATAAACTTATAAGTTGAAATTCATATCTAATACTTAGATCTAATTGCCTTTAACCCGTGAAAAAAAAAATCTAAGTCAACGCAAAAACGCAAAAGTACAACCATTGATACCGCATATTTTGAAACTCGCAACTACACGCACGGGAATTAAAACCTAAAGACCACTTCCCGTTGACATAGAATCTCGAAATTTGGTAAGAAGCAATAGCTTACAGCACAGGTAACAGAAAAATTCCGAAAAGCTTAAAATTTTAAGTAGTTTTTGCAGGTTTGTACGGAACCCTCGGTGCGCGAGTCCGACTCGCACTTGGCCGGTTTTTTTATTTATTCTTGTATACTCTATGTGTCTTACTTATGCAATAAAGAGTTTTATTATTATTACCTAATCAAACATAAACCTTTTATAATTATGTCACAATAACGCATCAAAAACATTTCAGACGTTCCTCGGCAAGCTTGACCCCCTTGAGAGGACTTATTTAGAGTTGATTCGCTTTCTGATGTAAATTTGTTAAATACCAAAGTTGCCGAATGGAAAGCTGCTGCCAAAAATTTAGGTAGTTAAGTATTTATGAAACGAATTAACAAGCGCCGTCTGGTTAATATAGCTTCCTGCCATAAATATACAGTACCTATAAGTTTAAAATAAAAACACAATTTGCCTCCACTTTGCATAGTGTTTAATTTCAAATAAAACGAGATCCATCTTTATCCATCTATCCATTAGCAAAGCTAAATTTCCAGCTATCTCAACAAGCTTCAACGGAGTTGTACTTGTTATATCTATACTAACTAAAATAATACAGCTGGAGAGTTTGTTTGTTTGGTTGAACGCGTTTATCCCAGAAACTACAATATTTATTTTAAAAATCTTTCTGTTATACAGAGGTATTATGTGTTAAAGACTACTTTTAATCCTCGTAAATTTATTTCAATAAAATATTATTGAAATCGAAAAAATTATGGACGTGCATAATCTCTATGGAAAAATATTCATTACTTCAGCTTAACAAAAGTCCCATGACACCATATAAAATATCTTTGTGTTATATTTTAGACAACAAGTTTTAATTTTCATGGTTTAAATTTTAAGTTTACTTTTTACGAAATGTTTTTCAATGTAGTTGGTAAGATGATTGTTAAAGCAAAAAAAATACAAGCCGATTAGTGAGGGCGCATGACCAAATATTTTTAAAATAAAAAAAAAATATTGGACCAATTCGAAACTTTTCCGCATCAAACAAAAAAAGAATTACGTAAATCGGTTCAGAAACCTCGGTGTACTCGTAATCGGTATAAATACATTTAAAAAAATACCGGCTGAATTGAGAACCTTCTCCTTTTTTTTAGTCGGTTAAAAATGAACTATTACTAATACTGTTGCGCAAACATACATTTTTTAACCAACTAAATGGTAACGATAAATTTTGTAATTTCGTCAAAGGTACAGAATTCTATGATAAATCATAAGTTAATACTGATTACTGTTGGCAAAATCGGTCGTGGGCAATTTATCATTATATAACGATAATAAGTTTTCCTCAAATCTTTGTGAGTGAAATGACATTAAGCTTCTTATATGATCACGTTAACGTTTCTCATTCATGACACTGCAAAATTGGATATTACTTTCGATCAATTTTATTATGACATACCCTTTAAGAATGGAGAATGTTAACAAATTTTGATTATTATCTCTTCATATTCTCTGTCAAAAATAAAAAATACTGGTGAAAGAATTATTTCGATGCGTCAATTAGTTTTCGATTTATAAGTAAAATAAGTTGCTACCGCACGACGCGGGCTGCCGGTGGCGGTGTGACGTCACACCACAACTCGCTCGGTCTGGCTCACTCAGTACGCTCGCGGTCGCGCGCACTTGTCGTCTAAATTAAACCTAAATACTTATAAAAATGTCTAATCCAACTGCTAGGAAATCATGTGTTTTGCCTAAATGTAAAAATACAACTATCAATTCGCCGGAAAAGTTGTTTTTTACAGTTACAAAGGATATATACATACATCACCAAATCTTTTAACTTGAACATAACCAATACCATTAAACAATTTGTTAGTAAAAATACAACTAAATAAAAAAGGTTTAGTTCATATCATCTACATTTGCAATAAAAAATAAATTAAATTACATAAAATGGTAAAGGTAAAGTGCATCTGTAACGTTCAACTACATCTAGATCGTATAGGTATCCTACTTCCTAGTAATATAATAAACGCGGAAGATTGTGTTTGTGTTTGTTATCTTTCACACAAAAAGTACTGAACGGATCTGGACGAAGACTGAAATAATCCATAGGCTTCTTTTAATCCTGGGAAAATGTACAGTTCCCGAGGCAAACGCGGGCGAAGCTGCTAACTAAAGCTAGTTATTACTAAATCAATGCATGTATTTATTTAAATTTACTTAGAAGAGCGGTATCTTTGTATACATACTAGTGGCCACCCACGACTCCGTTCGCGTAGAAGTCGGTTTCCGTGGGAATGAGAAGTTTTCCCGCGGTAAAAAGTACCCTATGTGTTATTCTGATGTGTACTGAAAAGTTTCATCCAAATCCGTCCAGCCCCCCAAGTCAAGTGGCAAGTGATATTTGCGATAGCAAGTGAATAGAATAAATTTGTATGAAACTGTCATTTTTGACAAGCTTGCAATTTGACAGTTTCATACATATTTTTTCTATTCACTCGCTATCGCAAATAGGTTTTTATCGCTATCACTTGCCACTTGACTTGGGGGGCAGTAGTTTTTACGTGTAAGAGTAACAAACATTCATACATCCATAATCACAAACTTTCACATTTATAATATTAGAAGGACGTACATACCTATAGCTACAAAACTATGATACATGATTTGTTGTCTTTAACGTAAAAAAAATAATGATAGGTAGGTAGGTACCTACTTCTACTATTGGACTTGCATTCTTCCATTAGTATTTTTATTATATTGGTTATTTTGTTTTGATAAAACAGTTTAGAACATATCAAACATTTCGGCGGCAACAAAATCACTATTTCTTGATAAATAATGCGCAGTCATTAATTTATCTATTTATAGATAGATTACACGATTACCTTTTTTCGAATCCTATATCCAATTTATTAATAGAATAATATTAACTATTAACGTATAATAACGAATAATATTTATATTTACTAATACGCGACCGAAAACACAAAAAAATAATACATTAAATGTTAAATAAATAAAAAAATAAAATAAAATACTGCGCCAGCTATATGCGCCACCGCTGGCGCGTTGTTGTAATACGTCACAAGCGGTCACGTGACTGTTAGCGGGACTCGATATTTTTCGAAACTTTGAATGCCTATAAAATCAAAACTACTGGGTATTTTTGATTACAAAAAAAACTAGTGTATTTGTATGCATACAGGCTTTACTGAGACAAAATTTCAAGCGATATGGCATACCTAGTAACATTCTCCATTTATTATTCACTAGTCAGTGGTAAGAAGGTTATCCCAAAGTGCAAACAGAGCTTATTATACCGGATTATGATATATTAGGATTGTTGACAACGTAACGACAGTCTATGTTTTTTTTATATATTTTTTATATAAAATAGGGAACAAACGAGCATGCGGGTCACCTGATGGTAAGTGATCACCGCCGCCCATATACACCCACAATTACACATGCATTGAGGGTGCGTTGCTGGCCTATGAGAAATTGGGCACCGGATATCCCACTCACCGAACGAAACGCAGGAACATCTTCACTTCACGTCGGTTTTCTGTGCGACGCTGGTATTTCACCGGTCGAGTCAGCCCAGTAATCGCTGCAGACAGAGCCTACAGCTAGACTCTACCACTCTAAACACAACACAAAATAATTTGTCCGCAGCATAAGACATCGGTTCAAACTTTTGTCGCGATAAATTGTGTATTCGAAAAGCTAAAGAAACAGTAGGAAGTTGAACTCATAGAAAGAAGTTAAAGCTGTCTTAAATTCAGAATCAATTGTTTGTTATTTTTTCTTTGTACAAAGGCACATTTAAGTCCCATATACGCGTATTAGAAGATATCTTGTTCTTCATTTCTCTTGGGATAGACGGTAGGAGGAAATAGCCGGATATTTTTGTACAGTCAACCACAAAAGCAGCGAAGGTAACATGTAGGAACCCTGTGGAATCAAAGTAAGACACCCTCTTCCAAGCTACATACATTCTTAATGCCCACTAAAGTATCTTAGTACGTAAATGTAAAAGCATCCAGTTGTAAGTGAACGTAGGGACGTAGCGAATGTTTCTTTGTAAATAAACAAGGGGCTTGGCCCTTTTGTTGTTTTAATGATAATCCTACTTTCACGATTTCCTTGTTTAGTCGTTTGTTTTAGATAAAATATAATGAGATGATCTCAAACAAAAAGCGAAGCAAATTCCAAAGTTGAATAAAACGTGGCTAAAGCACATGCACATAATGTTGCATCGGGCAAAGGGTAAATCTTTAGGGCGGAGCTAAGGGCGGAATCTTTGCCCTAGGTCTTTTCTTTTCAGCATTTGCTCAAGAAATTATTCCACAAACCTTATTGGTGTAGCTACGTAGCTGCAATCAAATGTAATGAAATTAACAAACGCAATAACTGGTAAGGTAGTTGTGTAATTTTATTTAATACCAATAAAGACAGATGCGGTTTATCTTTGTTGACTTTTGACTGTCACCTAAGAATTTGTGTTCTAAGTTGTATACTTTTGAAATTAATATTTTTATATTTAATTCTAATAAGACTATATTCGTCTCTATGAATCTACAAAAAGGTCAAAATGTATAAGATTTCGCGAACAACTTCTGATTTATAACCAGACTCACAAGCGGAAGTTACAGCTATTGTTCAAAACTTCGATTCAACTTTGTCACACGATCCATTTGTTAATACTAAAACATTTCTATTGGACATTTCAATCAAAATATGTCAAGTCGAACTGAAATAAAACTTCGCAATAAAAGAGTAATAAAATACGAATGGTCTTCGTCGTCTATAATGATATATTATATGAAGCCATTCACAAGTTTGGAGTCATGAAAGCGTTTGAAACTGTCAAATTTCATATTTCGGTAGTCTTTATATCTTCGCAGACTTTGTCGGGATGAACAATTTTAAACGAGAACGCTATTTGTCATTTCGGTTGACGTAAATTTAATTATAACGTTGAATAAAATTCCCTGCAGTCAAGTTCCGAATTGGGACATAACTTGATGCTTTATTTCTTTATCTATTTCAACTGCGCTTCCATTAAAGAAAATTATTATGTCAGCAATAATAATACAATTAGTATTCAGTTCAAACAGTTTCACGAACCCATATAACTGTAATTTTAAATTCAAGGGATAATTTTTATAAATTTCAGTATACGCCTGTGTAATTAATCGAACAGGTACCCAATATAGCAATGCCTATAAAGTGTTCGTAAAATTAATAACTACTTCATTTAACAATTTTTTTTTCACGAGTAAAACTATTGATATTGCAAAGCTTTTAATAAGCTTCCATTATTCGTATGTTACCGAAGTTTTTTTGAAAAAGAGACTGAATGTGTCCAGTTGGGAAATAAATAAAGAAGAGGTTTAATTTTAGGAACATAACTTTATAGATACACAGAAAATGTAGGCGTGTCCAGTATTGCTGTAAATTTCCTTTTGTCAATTTGTAATGTTATTTTTGGGCTAAAAGTTTAACTATATTTTGTTTTGTCAGATTGGGAAGTTTCTGTTTGTTCTAATGGTAACCCCTCGATTTTCTTTATAGGTGAACTAGGTAAGAGATATACTCGTAGTAGTGTTGTTGAGGTTGGTCAGGTTAAAAGTAAAGCATAGCAATGTAAGCTTATATTGTTCCTGAGGGTAGGTACAGTTATTATAGTAATAATCATAATCAGTCATTATATACAAATTTTTGAAATAATTTGTAAGGGGTGAATTGCCAGTTTTGGTGGTATAAGAATATAAGGGCTACCAGCACTCATAGGTTGCTGCTTGTAACCACCTAAATTAAATTTAGATAGTTGGTTATGATGTTATCTAAACACATTATTTTGCGCTTTATATTTGTGAGGTTGCGTCCTGAACTATTCTTCTGCTCGAGACCTGCTAGTTGTTGCGTTTCCACACCGGCATCGGTTTAGCGGGTACGTTAACTTGACTAGGTCTGGAATAACCATCTGTAATAAGTCATAGGAGAGTTAAAAGGTTCCACTATCATAGTTGCATAAAATTTATAATTTTTGGTTTGGTTGCAAAAAATTGGTAATTTTTGCCTGATTATAATTTTATTGCGTTGTTAGGAATAAAAGGTGTCAATTTCTTTATGTGTAAATTCTGAAAACTTTTCGATTGATTCAGGTCTCATTCACCGAATTCGCGATCTTTATGGATCTTTAAGGCCCCTAAGATACGGCTGAAAGTTTATTTACTAAGTATGTGCTTCAACTGTATAGTGCTACTAAAATTCTCATCAAATGTTGGGTACTTTTAGTCATGAATAAGTTCGATTGTTTCAAAGAGCTCTTGAGGTGTGTAAGACCATGGTAAGAAGAGCCAAATTGTCGTAAAAGTTTTGCCAGGTTAGTCTGAAACATAATTTATGAGACTACTTTGTGTGTCATCCGAGTATCCGGAATACAGTTCGAATTAATTAATAGGGAGGCGGGTCCCGTTACTTTATTAAAATCCCATTATTTAAGTCAACTTAAGCTAAATTGCTGCGCTCCTGGTTGAAAAAGGTAAGCTTTAGAGTTTTAAAAATCTGTTCAAAGTCGGCTCATAGCAAAACCGAATCACTATAAAAAAAACCTTTTAGACCTGTTTACTATGCGTACACAGATATAAAAAAATATATACAAAGATAAATTTTATACATAAAACAAATTCCTAAAACACATCGTCTGTCTGTTGGATGTACCGATTTCAGGTCAAACCAATTAATATATCATAGAGCAATAAATCATAGAACAAAAATAAAATGTAAAAAAAAAATATTTCTGTTCTTGGGGTTTGAGAATCGATTTACGTGATCTTATTTTGTTTGATGCGGAGTAGTTTCGAATTAGTACCATAAAAATTTGATTCAGGTAACCCCAGTACTTTTTATTTTATGAGCATTTTTTTATTTACCTTTTTTAATTTAGGTAAAACTTATCCCGATATTTGAAATCAAATATCGCAAGTAATTTGATCCACTTCCTGGCAACCGATTGAGCTGTAATTTTGTATACGTATGTAAGTTGGATGATAATAAAATAATATGATGACATAGAGCTGATTTGATGATGGAATCGGAAGGTGGCCATAGGAACTCAGTAATTAAATGACAAAACGCTATCGAGTTTGGACTCCTTTGATGCGTCTTGACGAGCACTTTTGGGCTTAGTTGTAACTTAGATCCTCCAGGGTCCGATGATGGAACCAGAAGGTAGCCATAGGAAATCAATAATTAAATGACACAATAGTATCGAGTTTGGGTCCGTTTGATTCGTCTTGCCGAGCACTTTGGTGCCGATGGTAACTAGGATCTTCCAGGGTCCGGTGAAGGAGCCAGAAAGCGGCCAAACGATGTCAGTTATTACAAAAATCAATTACTATACCGTTGAAGAGTTTCTTGACGTAAACGTGATTACATAAATGCTTTATTGCCAAAAAAACTTTTTCACGATCTTTAATACTAGGGACATGAAATTGTGTTTCGAAGAGCATATACGGAAACCACTACTTTTATTATCCGTTCCCGTTTCTTCAGATCAATATTTTTAAGGCGTGCAGCATTTTTGTAGGTCTACCTATACCTAACAAGTTGACAATACAACAATACACTACAAAGTATTAAATAAAAAAAACTACTTACGTTAAAAAAACCTAACTTTTAAGTTTTTGAAATTGGTTTTTTAACTTAGTTATTTTTTTAGAATAATAGGTAATTTTCGTCTTTAAACAGCACAGATGTATATAGGCCTTATAAACATGATTCTAACTGCCTAATAAAAAGTTAAATACAGACAAGCAAAATAAGGAGGATGAATGCTACATTTAGCATTTTTCATTAATGCCAAATAAAAATAGGTCCGAACAACAACGGTAAATGGTATTTCTAAAAAAATACAAAGTTAGTAATTGTAACTTATCATTACCTTTTTATCCCGCAAAAAAACTATCTAATATCCTCATAACTTTTTGTGATAGTTTTATTTTTGTACCTGTAATAAAATATGTAAGTAATACTTTCTATTGGGTAGAAAAGTGTGTGAAAAAGAGGAAAACTCCGATCAGAAAAATTTCGGTATAATAATAATAAATTCTTTATTGCAGGCAAGAAACCCATATACAAAATATAATAAACATGAGATTGTACATGAAATTTTAATAATATTTATAAATAAATAAATGTAATTGCGATCAAATTAATTATCGTAGTCCACTTATAGCTTCGACCAGTCTGTGAATCAATTAGTACTAATAACACTTTACAAACTAACTTTACAAATAACACGAAGTAATAAGAAAAAAACAGTATTACGCAGACAATAGCTAATACTAGAAAGAAGAAAATATTACCTCGTCTCAACTGGGGAATTGATCTTTACCGTCGAATATAGGTACTGGACTTTGAACATACTGCGCAGTGCAAAGAAAATCATTAAAAACTTTAAGAAATTGCAAAATAATCTTAACACTTATTTCTTTTGCAATTTTGCAAGCCCAATGTATAAAACTATTTAAGTAAATCGCTTACAAAAACAAGTAATAATTTTCACACTCAAAATTCAAATATGTGAGAACCAAAGTTCAAGCATAATACCTCTGGCTTTAAAACTCCGTTAATTTATTTCTATTTTTATACCTGAAACTGTATCAAAATACAAGGTACATTTTGGGTTGTAATTTGTTTCTATTGAATGGAAATAATTAAGGGCCTCGTAGAGTTATTGTTACAGAACATTAAGCTTTTAAATAAAAATAGCCTCAGCTAATGATCTAAAGGGTTAATAAAACGTTTCATTTTCTCCGTCCCTTTTACAATTAACGTCATGATAGAAACTCTTAACAATGAGGATTTTTTTTCACAAACAAGTTTCGTGTAGCACGTAGTTAAAACAGAAAAATTATACTTAGGTATAAAGATCTACACTTTTAGTATTGAATAAAAAAAAGTTGTTAAATTGTAACTATAATATTTCTATACTTTTTGTAGGACCAGCCACTTTTCAATAATTTTCTCCAAAAAGTTATTAATTAATATTTCTTTTTATTAATTTCCGTTTAGAATTGACTATAGCGTTCAATTTTGAAATACTTATTTGTTACGCCCTCCAACAACCTTTTACATTTGTCCAAAGTTTGAAACTCCATTTATTCTAGATCCCAACTTAATCCTGTAATTACAACAAAAGTTATTAGTCCGGACTTAAAAGAGAAACGTTTTAAATTAGAGGATCACAATCCTCTATTAAAATAACGGCTTTTGTTCCAAACTTTCTAGTTGTCCTCTGTTATTCTTATTTTCTTTATAAAAATATAACTTTACTATTGGCCGCCCGCGCCGTTCGCGTGAAAGTCGGTTTCCCGGGGAAAATGAGAAGTTTTCCCGCGGTAAAAAGTACTCTATGTGTTATTCGGATGTATTTTATTTTTATTTTCTACTCCTTTAAAAACCTTTACGCTCCAAGAGAAATAACTATTCCCAGAATATAGCGAAAAATTAACATCGTTACGTGAAACGTTTTGTCATTGTAGAAAGTATTCCAAATAGTTGAAAGGCAACTTTAACAACAAATTCGACTATTGGATGCGTTCTAGGAAAAGGCAAATACCAGGAAGCGAATATAATCAAAACAAGCAAACTAGGCAACACTAAAATTAATCTTCATACGAAAACAAGTATATACCCGGGAAAAACAATCGGATTACAGGTGTTTTCCCCAACAGCCTGAAGGTTGTTTTCGACGGCTATTGTCTAATCAATTTGGTGGTGACGTGTTGAATATTTACTAGTCTGCGGTGTGTCAGAACTAAGTTAGTATAACTTCTATTGTTTTGTACTTGGTAAGACAATAAACGGCTTTAGAAAATACAATTTTTATACTAAGTTTAAGATAAATGAAAAATATATGTGAAATCTTAATAACATCCATGTAATATTATTAATGTGAAAGTTTGTGTAAAATGGTTCAACAGAATGCGATGTAGGTAATCTAGGCGAGAATAATATAAGATTATTTTTCCGCGGGAAAATAAGACATGCCACACTTACCATTTCACACTTAAGTATGTCACATCCTTAAATTCAGAATACAGAAATCAGTTGCAAATATATTTCCAATTCTAATTACAAAAACATACTTATAAATAATATTGACACTAAGCAAGCTGCACATAATTAAATCAATCTAACAAAGATTGTGAAAGTTAGTCGGGCAATGTGAAATTTGTACCTCTTAATTGTCTTTAGCTATAATAATTGACTTGGCACCCCTTATTTGTAAGGTTATTCGGGTTAATAGAAATTATGCGATGTTTTAGAGCCGCGTGAACGGTGAATATATTAAAGTTAACAACGTCAATTAAAGATCTCTGTTTATGAATCTGCGGAGCATTCACATTTATTCAAAGTGAAGTGTAATTTTAAGTAAAATATAACTTTCGTTTGACCTTAGACTTGGTTATTAAAATAATGCGGTGACGCGTCGAGCTAAATGAATATCTCAAAGATAGGCTGGATCCTCAAAATTGGCTTTTTAACTTTTTTTGGAACGCCTTATAGTTACTTTTATTTATTTTTTCCTTTATTTTACTTTACTTTTACTCAAATATTATTTTACTTCATGGGGAAAAATGTGTTTTACAAAATTTCATGTAATTCAAAATGTTTCTTAAAGTATGCTTTTTCCATAAATCACAATATAAACTAATTAGTTGAATAGAAGCAACGACATGAGTGGTAAATATTAACAAAAATGAATATATTGTTTTATGCGCCTTAACTTTTTTTACCTGCTCACGCGCCGCGATCGAGAAATATCTATATGTGTCTATGTTTGAAAGACAAACATTGTGTTCGAGTGCAAGCAAATAAGACCTCTATTGTTTATGCATAAGGGCGAAAGTCGTCTAACGTGTTCCTTCCGGAAAAATCTGTTTGTTTACTTCTTTCGCGAGTTATTTGGATCAATCGAGAATGTTTCTTTTGTTTGTTTTGAATATATAAGGCTGGCCCATCGCTGCGTGTCAGTCAGTCTTATTTTGGCTACGATTACGGAGCTAACAGTGCGAATAGTGAACCTGCGAATCAGTGCGTTGTGTTGTGTTAGTTACTGTGAGTGTTTTGTGAGTGAGTGTGCTAATAAATATCGGAACACGTAATCTGGCATTTTTCATTTCTGTCCCGAACCGCAGCTCGTAACAATATTTTGTAAAACAGGAAATAACTGCCGTGTGCATGACAAAGTCACAAGCAGTAATGAGAGTCCGTAGTTAGCCATATTTTAAAGGCTAATAAACAGAGTAAAAGGAAAAAATAATGAAAATATGTAATTTAATGTAAACCTTCTTTTTTAAAACAGGTTCACCTTACGAGGGAACATTAAAAAATATTTTTTCAAACAGCTCTTTTAAAAATATTCTCATCGTTCTATTTATGTCCTTACTTATCATGGAGAAAACTAATATTAAAATAAATTCGAGGATGTGTATGTTAGTCTTTTATATGTCTCTTTTTTGTTTGTCCGTTATCACGTCAAATCGACTGTACCAATTAGAATGAATTTTGTAATGGAGGTAGTTCAAGACTCTAGGATGAACATAGGCTTCTTTATACTGCGGAAATTAATCCTATTCCCATGCGAAAGTCAATTAAAGCGCAAGTTTTTAGCAATAAAATAAATCTTTCTATTTTGAACATACTTGTAGTACCACATTTTATCTACACCAAATCAAAATCCACTCAGATAAAATTTTAAATCAAATACATAATTAAAATGCAAAATTATTTTTTATGTTTTTCTGATCTAATTCTGAATAAAATCAAAGCCAGACAGATTTGATAAGCTAAACAACAACACTTAAAACATATTTGCTACGGTTGTAGCTGCTACGCGGCTACGACGTAGCACTATTGACCAATAAGACTAAATTATTTTTAATTCTTTTGCATGTGACTAAAAATGTATGTATAATGTACATTAGAACGTTATAATCGCAATAGTTGTCATTGTTAAGGTAAATTGATTGCATTCATTTACTGACAGTCGTCATCTTGGCACTCTCTCCTAAGTATATCGTCTTTAATATAGCCCCTTCATCTCTTCTTTGGTCTCCCTCTACTTTTCCAAACATCTACATTTATTCCATCGTGCATATCTGTAAATACTTTTTTGTGTTCTACCATGTGTAATAATTTAAAAAGCTACTAACTGTAAAGTGCTGTTGTGCAATATTCCAATATTTTAACTTTTATTTAAATAATAAACGAAAAACACTAAATACGAAGATTGTATTCGCAAATTAAAAACGTCACCAAAACAATATTTATATAAAACATTAATATTTCATAATAACTCATAGCTCGTTATTTTGCTTCCAATATTTCGTGTTGTTCACAGTATCTGTGGAAGAATTGTCCGAATTTATTGTTTCATATATTGCGGTCCTCGTTGACAGTCGCACAATGCAAACAATTCGTATTGAACCTTTACACATTACTCTTCACTGACGTCAACAATTTTAATTCATATTTTTGAACAATTATAAAATATACAACCATAAATTAAACATGCTCTCCCATTAACTTTTATATTTTGATTACTTTTATATTAGATTAGTTGACACAATGAACATAGGGGAAACCTAAGGTTCGCAGATGAAAGCAAAGCATGTTCCAATTCTAATTAATTTTGTCAATCCTGTCTGAAATTGCCTCTTGTGTCTTAAGAACCAACGACATATTAACGAACGAGTACATAACACTGCACTTCATATTCTTAACCTTATCTTTACATATATTATATTACTTAATAGCTTTTTACTCGCAACTATAGATTAGTATTTAAAGAATTCCCGCTATAAAGATTACATACCTATTCTTTCCAAATGGCCGCCCAGTATCTACCGAAATACGTTACGATATAGTCGTTATAAAGATTTTCTAAAGACAAGTGTTTTAAGCGGCACGGCCGTTCTATTCTTTTCTGGAAGCAATCACATTAAATTCTAATTATTTTGTCAGCACACGACGGTAAAGCAGCAGGGTATTTATTTCCGTCTTGTTTTGAAACCTGACATGGCCCATGTTTCTTTTTGATAAGGTAACTTTCATATGTATCATTTAAACATTAGAAGAAACCCTATTTATCAAAATACATAGCTGGCGTTTAATGAAAGAAATTAAAATTACAACCTGAAATATTGGTATTTTTAAAATGACAGAAAAATTAGCTAAGCTTCATCATAATTTCGATTTACCTTTATAATTTGTACTGTAAAAACTAAATCTGCGGGTGAAAAGCTAGCCTAGAATAAAAAATCTTATTAATAATGATTGTTTTTGCCACGTTCACATATCACACACTTTCACAATAACACCCCCAGGGTGTCACTAAATCCCTCCAACAAGTTAAACTTTTTAACTCTATGAATATTTAAAAGTCAAATATTACCGAGTACACCTATCCTAATTTTCTTTTATGTAAAAACATGGCTACATTTTTTAACGGTTCATTCATTATTATTGTAATTCCCTGGAGGGGAGAAAAACGTAACTTTTTAGTCATCCAAAACCAACCAACCGTATCAGGGATAGATGGAGAGTTTTTTACCCGACGTCCCTTTTCTTACCGCACAGAAATTCGCATTCATTTACGAGCCTTCCTCTAAGAGGAAGTTTTTGAAGCTTATTAAATTATCGTTTGTTAGATTAAAGTCAAGGTCTATACAAAACCGTATGGCTTCAGGAACTTTGTTAATTGAGCTACTTTTGGGTATAAAATGTTTTAATGTCTTGAAATAAGAATGCTCTTATCTTAGTTAACTTAGATAGCTGGTCAATTACACAAAAACTGTCAGGTTGCCAAATAACAGCATATAAAGTACTTAAATTTTGCTTTATTGAGGTGAATAGTCGTGCGAACCGATATTTAGTATAATACTGAAATGAAATACTTAGTTCAGTTTTTTTATTTGGAAAGAGTCAAAGCCATGCTTTATAGGAAAATATTTTATCTTTCAGTACTCAACGTATTCAATATTCTTTTAGCTCTAAAGCCTTTCACGAATTGAATACCATCAATGAATATACGTACTGTAAGGTCTTTGACTGACCTCTTTTGTACGCGAACGAGTTTCAAATATAAAAAAGTAAGTAAGATCATATGTCATTATATGTCATTATGTGAAAATAAATAGATTAGTTTAAGATAGACGTCAGGCAGACGATGTTGTAAATGTATCTTGATAACTCAGAATAAACATTATAAAACTACACCCTCTTTAATTTACAGTATCCGGTTACGACAATACCTACCCAAAACGTAGCTTAAGCCGGCGTTTCAACAGAAATAAACTATGAACTTTCTTCCTAGTTAATTTGAGGTGTTTCAGTGCCTCTATATTAGAAAAACCAGTGACACTGTTAGGGTTTCTTAATTTATCGGACTGCTGCAGAAGAATATAGCAGCAGAAATCGGATTTAAGTCTCTGGAGCCGCAATCGCTGGCGGGATTCGATTGCGAGGCACCTAGGATGGAAATTGGATTTGCGGTTCAGCAGAACCATGCAATAATTATAATACTTTTGAATGCCCTCAATTGAAACCACATAATTTAAAATAAAAATGTATGCATAGTTTCTATACATTTTTGATAGGGACTATTAATTCAGTTATTACGTTTCAAAAAGACTCATTCGAAAAAGCACGTTTTTTAAATACGAAAGCAAATCATACAGCGAATTACCACGAGAATTGAGTTACAAATAAGTGAAATCCCATAACAGCAAAATATTGTTTAAACACATTTAAGTAGGTACTGTTACTTTGAATATGTAAATTGAAAATGATTCGCCATTTTTTCGCGATATGGCAACCGTCAATCAAGCGGCAAGTGCGGCTGGCAATATCAAAATTGAGCAAAAAATAACATGACACAAACAAACTGAAGTAAAATAACATAACTGTGCCAATTTACTGTTTATCACATATACATATTTGAAGGAGAAAACATTATGTAAGTAAACAATACAATGTATTTTTAACAATAGCATAAATTGCTTTTATAAAGCAACTACACAATTTTGTCAATTTTTTTATAGGTCAGTTTTGTGTTGAAACCCAACATAAGAAATAATAGGTGCGAAACAAATTAAACTTCAATTGCGCTCGGAATGAAATTAATTCAGTTCGTACATTAAATAGTTTTATACTTGATAATTAACAACGCGGGATGAGCACTTCCAACCAAAATTAAAATCTGATTACATCACCTTTTCTCATTGTAGCTCGTTCAGAAGGCAATCAAATTTTATACGCGCTGAGTTTTATTAATTGTTTTATTGATACTGTCGGAATCATTTTAATGATGGCGTTGGCGCCACTCAAATTCGGTTTCGGAACGCAAATGTATGAAGCTTTTAAGCAAATGAAAGCCATATATTATGTAGTAGCACACTCGTAACTTCATGATATAACTACCCCCAAAAATATCTGGCACACAATGTACTGCGATGAGTATCTCATAACTTATTTTATGCACTTTGGATAACCTAATTTCCTTTTTTTAAGCTTTCTAATTACCTTAATAGAGCTACGGGTAGTGAATTAATTTATTTTGCTGGGTACAACGTATCGAGCGTTATTCCACGGAATGTAGCCGTTGTCTGACAAATTCTTATTTATGGTGTAGTTAGTATGGAATATAGGTGCGTATTGATATGTTTTCGTATACAGGTCGAAAATATCGTAATCGGATCTTTCAACCTGTCAAATAGTATTGACAGAGGTCGTCGAGGCGCGGACGCGGACAAATGGTGGGGATTTTATCGTTTTCATTTTGTTTTTTTACTGTTTATTATTCTATTTTTTAAAAAAATTGTATCAATTTCGTAATATATTGAGCAGAATTTTATCGGAAAAAACTTATATTTTTTTTTAACCGGTTCTATAGGTACGATGGTAAAGTTAATACTCGTATATCGATATTTTATAATTACTATTTCAAGGTTTACTTAAACTACTGAATTGTATTGGCAATTACAATGCTAAATATAAAGCCTATTTATTAGAAGTTTGACGTAGAGTACCTCCATTTACAAAAATAAAACACTTAACTTACTTACGTCGAAACAACCTAATAGCCGGGTTCCGTAGCTTTCACTGTGGTTAATACCTACAGTCTTGAGGAAAACACTCTCCCCTAAACAATCGAGGTAGTTATGTTGTTTGTACATCCGCGGGTAGTTACACCAAATTGTATTTAATTAAAACAAAGTTCGCACAAAGTTGTCTGTTCATTCGATACGAAACTTCAGTTCGTTTATTAGGAGCATTAGGCGAAAACAGGAAAACATTAAGGCGAATCGTCCTCAGTGGCCCGACGCCAGCTGCTATTAAAATATGCTCCCAATTGGTCGCAGGCTTATTTTCCCCATTTTACCAAGACCGGGAACACCCCTAGATACTAAATCTTGAGCAATGACGTTTTTTAACTGAATAATATTGAATCGCAAATGTCTGTTTACGATTTTTCCACAATTGGTAGAGGACGTTTTCTAGCCCGGTGAATAAATTTTAGAAAGGATTACCGAAAATTTGTGTTTTCAATAAAAAAATGATAATATATAAAAAACATAAATACTTGACTATCACACGATAAGATTTATTGTGTCTCTGTATCCAGTATAAAAGAAACCTGCTTATTGCTTCAATTATATAACACTTTGTAGATTAGGTACCTATGTTAACAAAATGTATAAACCTAAATCAATAACAAACATCTTTTTTCATACAACATTTTAATGTTCGCCAGCTTTTATAAAATATACTTGGATTATTATAAAGCTCAAGAGCTTGTCACGGGAGTTATTAGTCCGACATGAAAAAAAAATTTGCGTTGAATAGTCAATATTTCTAAACGAATAGGTATGCTTTACTTTTTTTTATTTACCTTTTACATCCAGCTACGATTAAACGGAGTGAAGCAGCATTGAAAAATGAATTAAAAACGGAAAACTCTTTTTTCTAAACATCGAAATACGTTGCACTGCACAGCTATTATACAATATAGGGAATTTAAAAATGAAAAATTCTTTGTTAACTTACTATACACAGGAACACAAAGATAGATTCTGTTATTTGGCATTTGTGATTACCATTATCGAGTCACGTTGTTCACAACAGTGTTATGTGAAATCGGGTTGTGGATTAATTAAAGGGTGGATTATAATATAGGGTGGTAGCGGGTAAAGCGCATTACGTATTTGTCCAGCGCAAGCGCCGGTAATTCGATTGTAGGTAGCGAACGTTAGATGTTATTGCATTATTTATCGCGAATACAGGCACATTAGCGCTTAGCTAAGTTTTACGTAATTGTTTCTATCGAATTAGAGCTTCGCCTAGTTTAGTAAATAGAGCAGGGCTGGCAGCTAGAACTCATCTTTATCAACAGTTTTTTTAACACATAGGTTGTACATTACTAAATTAATTGTACGACTTCATTCGTACTATTAATTTAGTAATAAATATATAAAAAAACACTAAGTTATATGATATATTTATTTATACACTGACTTTCCCTTTAACCAAATATTACAACTGTTTCAAAGCAAATTCCTAGTCAATAGTAACGATACATTTCAATTCAATAAGCCGCATATATATATATATATATATATATATATATTTATATATATATATATATATAAATAATCGTTGTTTCGGTGGGACAAAGCCTAAAAATATTATTAAATATCTACTTTACATTTTGTATAAATATGTTAAGAGTAAACTAAATAATTTTGATAAAACATCAAAAACATGTTTTGTATCTTTTATATTTAATATCCAATTATGCAAAAAAAAGCTTACAATTATGATACAAGCGTCATTAACACTTTTGTTTCTCAATTTACACTAATTAAGCTATTGCATAGCTTCTATCGCGGGCCTTGAGCGCGGGGATTGAATGTAAAAATTCCGTAACGAAAAAGCCTAACACCCCCCACTCCAACCGGCACAGCGGTGCAGCAAAGTCGTGTATCGTCTGTTCAGTTCGGCAGACTTCGGCACGGTGTTTGGGTTCACCATATACCATCTCGACCAGGGACAACTCCTCGCCAAAGATCCTGCGATATCTTCGGATCGGTGTGTCGGAGACCAGAGTCGTCTTCGGTTCTGGCAACTCCTCACCACTCCCCTTCCATCTCGGGACTCAGCTACCACCAGAGCACCCCTCCTGGCTTCTCAGGGGATAACTCCTAAACGGAACGTCGGAGGTCAATTCTGACACCATTTTTGACCCCCTCTAAGATACCCCTTACCAACCCAGGACCAACACCAGGGACAACTCTTCGATAAAGAACCCCTCATATCTCCAAAACAGTGAGTCGGAGACAAGATCTGACTTCGGTTACAGTAGCTCCTTGGAGGTCCCCTTCCACCTCGCGACCCAGTTTCCACCAGATCACCCCGGTTCGCTCCGCAGGGGATAACTCCTCGACGGAGAGAGGCACAGCGGTGATACTTTTTAGTTTTGCCATCTATCGATGAATAGCAGAACTTTTAATGACTTATAAAAATATTTTGAACAATATCAACTTCTCACTTATTGAATACTAGCTTTCCGCCCTGCGGTTTCACCCGCAACTAAATGGCTTTTCCCGTGGGAATGAGGCTTTTTCCCGCAGTAAAATTATCGTATTTTCTTCTTCCCTGGGTGTCGAACTATCTCTATTCCAAAATCAAGACAATCGGTTCAGCCGTTTTTACGTGAAGCGAACATACAGACAGACGGACAGACAGACATACAAATAAATATAGCAACCATGTATTTATGGTTTCTTATCGGTCACCACGCTCAAAAAGTTGAATTAATATCAAAGAAAAAAAACAAAGAAAAAAGGAAAAAAATACTGCATAAATAAAATAAATAAATAATTTCATAAGTTGTTAAAAAATGCTTGCAATAGCTTTAACGCGGCAGTCTCCGAGTGCCACACGTCTTTTTTTTTTTACTCTGCGACTGGCAACCCTTCCGTAGGTGTAAATTATCGGATCAGGAATCAAGACTGGAATAACAATCGACACAATTAGATGTGGTGGTTCCAACAACAACCTTCAATTCATTCAAAAACAATATTTTTCACATTTTATGTACTCTTTATCTCTTATACTAATGCAAAATGATTATCTAATCTTCCTGGAGCGTTCAAACTACTGGTTCAAGTATTAAAATACTTGAGAATTCCCGCAATGAATTGTGAATCGCGGTATTTAATTGCAAAGCCTTCTTCAGTTATAATAAAATTGTAGTTTCATAACGAAGTTCTTAATATTATTATTAGAATGGAGCTTTGTTAATCTTGATTCCTCGTGAAATTGCTTCGTAGAAAAAAAAGGGATTGCATAACAACAATTCCTTTTCCTTATAACTATATTTCAATTATTAACACAAAGAAAGAACCGTTGAAATTGGTTTCTTTCAGTAAAAATTAAAAGATAGCGATGTTACAAAACATAAACTACGTTTAAAAAAATCAATAATGTAACACATGTTAGGGCGTGAATCACAGACATTGAGGCGGACAAACAATAAAACACAGTGTATTAAAAAGGCGAAGCTTACATTATAGTAACTAGATATCCTGAATAAACAATACGTGCTTAAAATACAAGCGTAATTATATAGAATTGTCACATAGCAACTACTCTTAATAAACTAAAACTAATGTACATAAGTTAAACACGACAAATTACTGACAATACAAACATCTCAAATGCTTTAAATGTTGTTATACAAACAATTTTAGTATTAAATTAGTAAACATTTACGGTTAAACACACGTTGTTAAACAAAGTAAACGGTAATTAATTAAATTAACTTTTGTTCGAACTGTGTCGTGTAGTTGGTACATCTTCGTGTAATGTCGTGTAACATCGGGCGAGGTCGGGTTAGTTCGGGAAACGTCGGGCGAACTCGAGCGGTTACTTAGTTTCTTCGCATACAGGGTGAAGAACTTTACTAGTTTTAAAATTTGTCGTTTAAACTATATGAAACTTAAAGTTAATAGCTTGATTAATGTTTTTGAAACCACAGCGATATCTTATTCGGAAGGACAATATAATTTCCTGATTAACCCTCGATCACTCGCGCGGGGTGGTGACAGCAGTTTTGAACGTAAAAATGAATAGTAATTTCTTTAGTTAAGAATTTGCGCTTCTGAGTACCTTCAAGTAACCTTTAAACGCGTCGACACGGGATGAGAGGGGCAGTGTGACGCAACCACTTGCAGTGTAAGGATCTTTCAAAGTTTGCGTGGGGTGGTCACGACACCCCGCGAGCACTCGTGATATACTTTTTCGTAGGAGTATTTTTGTATGAAAAAAATTTTTTTGTTTAAATTTTTATTTCATTGTGTTAATAAATCCTTATGTTGATGTTTTTCAACGAGGAAGTTTATGTAAAGAATTAAGAAGTAAATATTTTTTTGTTTCTTTGTGAACTGATCTCAATTTTACGAATAAAAAGGCAGATTTTTGTAATGTTTCGTAGAATACAAATAAAGCCGATTATAAAATCTACGTTTTTTATTTTCATACATCATGTAATACAAAGTAATAAAATGCTGGTATATTTCCATTAAGTAATATAGTACGTTTAGAAATATACTTTGAATACGTGGGTACATACACAACACCCCGCGAGTGCTCTCGAGGCTGAAAATCGCGCGAGTGATCGAGGGTTAAGTTATTACTAATATTATTTAGAAAATGTAAAAATAATTTATTTTTGCCTCCTTTTTAGGATTGGAATGTCCTTAACACACTGGTTGCCTGAAAGCTTCCGACGACGAGTTTTGTTGTTTTTGAGAATTGTTCTTTTTTATGTGCTCTATAATAAAGAATGTATCTGTCTTAATCAGGTCTTAATCTTATATTCCTCAGTCGCTGAAAACAAAATCCTTAATTAGAGCGTAAGTAGATGTGTGGGTCTCCGTCTGTTGGCCTACTAATACTCAAGCGACCTGGTAATTGATTCAGGCATTTTGGTCCTACAAATTGGAGTAATAAAAGTTAGCTGGATGAAGGAAAATCCCAAATACTAATACATTTGAAGCCTAAAAAAATGGGAGATTAACAAGTAATTGAATGATTTAAAGAATTTATTTACTTATTACGGTCATCGTATATTATATTATATTCGTCTTAATCTTATATTCCTCAGTCGCTGAAAACAAAATCCTTAATTAGAGCGTAAGTAGATGTGTGGGTCTCCGTCTGTTGGCCTACTAATAGTAGTCTCAATAGTATAGATATATATGTATATTATTTTTAAAATGTTGTCTCTTATAACCTGGGACAAGTTGTTGATTACTTACTGTCTAGGCTAGACAGATATAAAAAGCTATGGGAAAATCAATAGATAACTATTTATCTACTTACAATCCAATAATTATTGGGACAGGTTTTACATAAATTGCATTCTGTAAATTGCATTTACTCAATACCATAATTAATTAACTCTAAGTAGTAATACAATGGTTTTTGTGTTATTGTAAAATTTATAACCGGGAGATACATTTAATCACCCTGTTTCAACCCGGGAGGTGTAACCACTGATACACTGATATCAGTGGACAGTAGTATCCAGGAACTAATTAAACTTGATAGTAGACTATTATCTCAAGGCTCGGGGGAGTCAAGAAGTTCGTCGCCTCTTGCGCAACGGCCAACTTTTCTCACTGAAAATTAATCCTTACTTTAATCCAACAATCTTTGAAATCCTTTTGAGAAGTTGTCCGTTTCGCACATCACAGAATATGAACGCGATTTATAAAGAAGCAAATGTCTTTTACAGTTTTTGGAATTTCGTTAAAGTTTTTCTTTAGTTTACGCGAAGTGCGTCCATATAATATTTTCATGTGAATTTTACATTTCTCCCTCTGGCATCGTAGGTTTATAAAGCATATAGGGCTGTAGGATAACTAACTAATTAATTGTTTCCCTTGTAAATAAATACTTCTCTTGTTGTGTTTAATTTCTATAGGTTAATTTCATTGTAATTAGGAAAATTAAAAAAAAATATATTTAGTAGGTAACGTAGGAAATGTGATGTAAAAGTAAGGTGCTCTCTTTAAGGTAACTCACAAGTTATAGAGTCCACATTTCTAATGAAACCGATCGTGATCAAGACTGAAAACTCCAGCATCTTATTTTACCCATCCATACGACCAGACAAGGCTGTTGAAATATAAATGTTAAGTTAAAAAAACGTTTACTTGTAACAATTATATGGGCTATAAAAACTTACTAATTTAGAGAAGCAAAAAATTCTGGGTGCGCGCGTGCCACTCGCACTTTACCCATTGTTGTAATGTAATTTAGACTTTTTGTGTAATAGAAGTGTAAAGAGAAAGTCAGGGTTTCATGTTTTAATTCTGTGAACCCTCGGAATTCCAGGGTTTTTTCGGATTGCCGAAAACTCCGCCATGCGCGCAGACTGCCTGGGGGTACGCACATACGTGTTCATTTGCTGGATCGAAAGAAATCATGATATAAATAAAATACATTTATTACTGTTATATGTGCAAAAATATTAACTCGAATATTTATATTCATTTTGTGGTTTATCACAGAAAAAAAAACCATTATAAACTATGGCACTGTATAGTTTTAAACTAAGTTGTTCTTTGAGACTTTAAATTACGTAAATTTTCTGCATTATCTAGCTTCCTTTTATTTAGAAAGCATACTTGAGTAATAAACGACTAGCAAAGGAGATAAATCTATGTTACACTAGTGACTTGCCCACGCTTCGCAAATCGCAATGGTGTAATATTGGTCAACTTGTTCACTTAACATTGTCAAATATAAAAAAAAAGTTTTTTATTTATTAACTAGTTTTTGCCTGCGGCTTCACACGCGTTCTGTTATTCTTACATATAAACCTTTCTGTTGAATCACCCTATCTATTTAAAAAAAACGCATCAAAACCCGTTGCGAAGTTTTAAAGATTAAAGCAAATAGGGACAATAAAAGAAAACGACTTTGTTTCAAACTATGTAGTGATCTGAGTACACCTAAAAGCATTTAAAAATACAGCCGTAATACAACCATTATGTGATTTCGGAGGCGTTAGAGGACAGGCATACAAACAGACACGATTTGCTACTTTGCTTTAAATGATCTACACCGTAATATCAAAGTTGCTTTCGAAAGACATGGGTCAAGTCCGAGATTTATTACTCATACAGAAATGTTCTTAAACAGATTTATATTATTACTAGTGGCCGCCCGCGACCCCGTTCGCGTGGAAGTCGGTTTCCCGTGGGAATGAAAAGTTTTCCCGCGGTAAAGAGTACCCTATGTCCTTTCCCAAGTCAGTTCAGTTCTTTCTTCAAACCAAATTTCATCAAAATCGGTTCAGTGGTTTAGGCGTGAAAGCGTAACAGACAGACAGACAGACAGACAGACAAACAGACAGAGTTACTTTCACATTTATAATATTAGTAGGGAAGTAGGGATAATAAAGTTACTTACTTTCCTTAAAATTAATATTATATAAGAAATAGAAGGACCATGTCGGCAAGAAGCTAGTGTTAGTTTAATTATGACCTTAAGCTTTTAGTTTAGCACTACGGTTTCCAACATTTTCTACACTTAATATAATAATTTCATTTCATTCGAAAGCTACATTATCCACGGGTAAGATAGTATAACATACTTTATACCGCAGGAAAACGTATCATTCCCACGGGAAACCGACTTCCACGCGAACGGAGTCGCGGGTGGCCACTAGTAATGAATATAGTTAGGTTAAATAATACTTTAATTCAAGTTTAATTATAATATAAACCGTAAAGTCCGTTCAATTTTTAATCAGTTTAATAGTGAGCAACGCTCTACGCTGTACATTTCAGACAAAGCCATCACAATTGAACATAAATCTTACTTTGATATGAAATAAATCAACTTTAATAGAAGTAATTACGAGAATTTATGTGTTCACTGAGATTCAAGCGGAATTTTAATGTGGTTAATTAACTGTAGTTGAGTTTCATATAGAGCTGCGGGAAAATAAAATGAAAAGTTTTATAATTGCAATAATATTATAGTATCAATTTGAAAAAATATAATATGATTTACTATTGTAATGTTTGAACAAGGCGCACACAAGGCATCGCGTTTAAGATATTAAACTGTTCGTTGAAGTATTAATGAGTGGTATATTGTGTTAGTATATTCAGTATTGCCTTGATTATTCCAATCATTAATCATTTTATTTACTTCTTATTACGAGTAAAGTACTTTTTTTACCTTCGATGGAAGTCATCCAAAGTTAAACAAACTACACGTTCTATTTTTGTGTGACTTATTTATTTACAAACACTAAAGTAAATCAGAACCAGTCATGCTTTAAGCTCTAATGTGGCTTAAATCTAGTTAAATGTTACGTAACCTAGTTCGGTCGGGTCTAGTATTGGTCCTTAACCTACATACCTACTACACCAAATCTACAGTAGGCTTTCAATATATCAGCACGTATTTCAGAGATTTGTATCCCAAACACGGCTTTTGATAATTAATTAAACGTTGAGCTGAAAATAAATAGTTATGGAATATTCAAAGTTATTAGATTTTTTTAATTTTGATAAAATGAAACATAAGTATACAAACATTTTTAAGAGCAAAACAGAATTTCATCAAAGTTACCTTTTTTTAATAGGTATAGTAGTTTTGTGGATATGAATTAGAAACTGAAGGTTCATTAATTCTGAAAGGTGATCCAGCATGGTTGATTTTAGCACGTGTAGGAAATAATCAACGCAAGTAGGACTTACTAAACATAGTTAGGTATACCATGTATTTGTTATTTTCAATTTGAGATGTCATGAGTTAAGCTACTTGATTTGGTTTGTTTTCGGTTTGTAAAGTTGAGGTTCAATCATATGATTAACCACTGCTCACTTAATGTCATTAAAACATGACACGTACCACGAGCCATTAGGGTTCAAAATACCTTTGCTACTCTTTGCCGCATACGAACAAGTGATTTTCCCTAAATTCGTATTTAGTTTGCTGTTTTAATCGTTGTTGCCAAAGTTTAGTGTACAAAGTTTCCACAACAGCTTGTAATTATGACATGCACAAGTTAAGCACAACCTTAGCATGTGTATAATTAGGAATTCTTTACTCGTTCAATGAAACCACCACCCACAGTATATAGTTAATAAGTTCAAATTTATGAATGTTTCGTGAACATGGAGTTAGGCGGGAAGTTAGCCGTAAGCTAAGGCTTTCTCATTAAATTGCTGCTATAAAATGAAACCTTAAAGTTATTTCATCCTTATCGTGTAAAGATTAAGCCAAGTCTCCACGAGGCACTTTTTAAGTTATGATATATTTTGTTGAGCTACGTAAATATATTTTTTTCTCGTTTCTGAGATTCTATTATCTATTTATGTAAGCCTGGTGTAAGCTGTATTAAGATAGATTAGCCTTTAATTACATACCGACTTATTAAAACACCTAAACGAATTTGTAAGGTTTAATGTTATATAGGGCGTCAGGCAAATTTAAGATCGAAAACCCTAAGTTACCTTATGCAAAACTACGGGCGGGAAGTTAGTATTTAATACAACTCATGACTCCTTCAGCCACTTCAAAACGTTTTTAATCAAAAAATAAAAAATCGTTTGAATACATTTAAGATTTGCTGCCAGTTCCTTCGTCACTCAGCTTTCTATTAACTTTTATTTCACTAGCAGCAACTTTATAACTTGCGGGCCACTACCACGCAATCAAACAGTTTTCCTGCCCCTCACCACAACCACAGAACAGAAGCAAAGTCCCACATAACCGTACACTACTACAAGCATGCGTTGTATGTGTGTATGCATGTTTATGACAACAAGCCGTTACGTCACGCATGCCACTGGATGAAACCGGTTCACGATTGCTTGACCAATGGACAAGCAGGCCAATAGGTATTGGGATATTCTTAAACGAGTTCAAGGGATTAATTAACACCCATTTAATATGTCCTGTGATTATTTAAGAATCTTTACATAATACTTGTGTGTTTTTATAAATAAATAAACTACAGTCATTCATTAAAAACTTCTTACGGCAATGTATTTTTTTTAAAAGGGAACCTAGCAAACGAGCAAGCGGGTCACGTGATGGTAAGTGTTCTCCGCCGCCCATATACACCCACAATTACATGTGCATTGAGGGTGCGTTGCTGGCCTTTAAGAAAATTGGGCACCGGATATCGCACTGACCGAAAGAAACGCAGGAACATCGTCCCTACTTCACGTCGGGTTTCTGTGCGGTGGTATTTCACCGGTCGAGTCAGCCCAGTAATCGCTGCAGACAGAGCCTACAGCTAAACTCTACCACTCTCGCAATGAAAAACATTCAGTTATTTCTTAAAAATATTTATTAAAATAATAAAATGTTAATAAACGTTTTGTTTATTCTATAAAAAAAAACTTTTGCTAACTCCAATAGATAAGGACTTAGCATGCTTTTCAAAACAATTTCTCTGTTAAAAACATTGTTGAATGTTCTACTTTTTAGCGGTGTTTCATAATACCGGTATTTACGCTCTTTAGTCATGAACATCCCACGCTGCCCGCAGCAGTCACTGTACGGCGGGTGTATCACAGACTATATTGTGATACTAGGTAGGTATATATGACATAACTGTTTACTCGTTCATTTATTTAACGATATCTAATAATTAACGCATCGGTTTCTTCAGTTACTAGCTAAACAAATTAAGAAAAAAATGGCGTTATTAGGCATTATTCCGCAAAATTTGAACAACTTTTGTCTGTAAAAATATGTCTATAGCAGTAACATAACATCAATTAATATTCGCTCATTTTTTCAAGAGGTCAATTGTCACAATTTAATTTTGTTTTAAGTGCAACAGTCAAACCGTTATTAAATCAAGCTTATAAAAAGGAAACAAACACCCAACGATGTTGTCCCTAAGGGATCCAATCTCGAAATATTCAAAAGCCCTTATTTGGCAGCCCGGGGGTGTCGTAAAGAAAAACAAACTCTGTTAAAACCCTGCATCATAAAAATACAAAAGACAAGGAATAATAAAAAATGTCGAGTCAAAATAAAACATATATTATAAAAAAGGTACGGCAACGGCCGTCTGAATCTGCGAACATCAGTTGGTTGACTCTTGAAAAAATTGTTACGGTTTGTTGAGTACAAAAGTGCGCAATTTTGTTTGATGTGAAACAAGTAAACGACGTTTTAAGACTTAAAATCAAGTTGTTACCATGTTTTCTTATAAAAAAAAGAAAATTCATATTCATTTCTAAAAAAAGTTTTTATTCAGTAGTTAGTTTTTGCATGAAAAATTACAATCCCGAAGGAAATTAATAAGATCAGTTTTGTCAATGTTTTTATTACATTGTTAAATTTACGATCTTGTTAGTATCTAGTTTCTGGATCTGGCCAACGAAAAAACATTAATTCGACTCGAATCACCACCGACTCTAGACTAATTCCTACAATTGTGAATGCAATATTAAATGCATAGATAGCGTCCAGATATCAGTACATGCGAACAACAAACACAATTTTGCCTACGCAGAACTTGCGATGGTCGACAATAGCGTCGCCGGTTGCGACGGAAGCCGCCACGTACGCTCGATCCGATAACTACTGTTCCTAACTTCACTCACGCTGGTAGTTCTGTGTACAACTAGCTTCTCGCCTTGCAGTTTCACTCGCGGATAAATAACTTTTTCTGTGGGAATGAGGTATTTACCAACGTTAAAAAGTAGCTTAAGGTATATAATATTTCCTATTTATATACCAAATTTCATACAAATCTGTTAGCCCGTTTTTGCATGATTCAGTAACAAACATCTTAACTTTCACATCTTACTAATATTATAAACGTGAAAATTTGTGAGTATGTATGGATGGATGTTTGTTACTCTTTCAGGTAAAAACTATGGACGGATTTTGATGAAACTTAACAGTAATATAGGTTGTACATCAGAATAACACATAGGGAACTTTTTACCGCGGGAATACTTTTCGAGTCGCGGGCGGCCACTAGTCCTACTAATATTATAAATGTGAAAGTTTGTGAGTATGTATGGATGTATGGATGGATGTTTGTTACTTTCTCACGTAAAAACTACTGGACGGATTTTGATGAAACTTTATAGTAATATAGGTTGTACATCATAATAACACATAGGGTACTTTTTACCGCGGGAAAACATCTCATTCCCACGGGAAACCGACTTCTACGCGAACGGAGTCGCGGGCGGCCACTAGTACTTACTTTATATTTGTAGGACCATGCCATGCTAGATGCTGGTGTTGCACTTTGTGCAAACACTTTATTTAACTGGTAGGGATCAGTGGCGGTACGTTTGCTGTAAACGCTAGTGGTTCATAGTATTTGTTACGGCTTCAGATTTACTTACGGCTGTCTTGCGGTGCTTAGCTTTTATTTGTTATATTTTATTGTCCAATTTCAAAATACAATATCGTTTACAATGTATCAGCTCAAGTTAATGTTTATGTTACGAGTAAGCAGAGGAGGAGCAATATAGCATTATTGCAAGTTGATATTTTTTTATGAAATATTTAAACCAAAAAATCAGCATCACAAATTTAAATTATTAACAAACCTGTCATCAGTTATTTAAATTTAACTATAATTTTAAAATCTCAGTCAATTCTCGTATGAAATTAAATACCTTATAAATTCTGAAGGTTTCCAGTTATGTGTATAAACAAGATATCGAACTGAAAATAATTGAGTGACGTGTTGGCATGTTTTCCCGAAATACAATGTTTTGGCATATTATGCCAATACGTATATACGTCCGATGTTTTGGCACCGAGCGCCTAGAGTACTTTCTGTTTGATTTCACGTGCCCAATAAAGAAAGTTGGTAAGTGCCCAATACTTTGTGTGTTATGTGATTCACGTGGCAGGAAAAAGTAGTTTTTTGTATAAAAGATGTGGAGTGATCTGTTAGAAAACAGAAAAATAAGAGTTTGTTGATAAGTTTGAAGTTCTTAAAAAATATAAAGTAGTTAGCAGCTTAAAACTTCTGAAAGTCGATAAATTTCAGTATCTTAGCCATCCAGCAAATAAAATTTTAGTACCCGATGCCTGCGTGAAAAACAACAAATAACCCTTTTTTGATTTATAGAATGTTTGATCTTACAATTTGTTAAGAGCATTTTATTGAATTGAGAATGAAAAAGTTCTAAGTAAACAAGTACAGTAAGCCCCCAGTGTCCCGGCCACAATACACGTGATATAGAAATGGAACTGCAAAGTTTGTTCTTTGTATTATTCAATTCAAACCAGTGCTTTTAACGGCCAGTATTTATTTACAAAACCTTAAAAATGCATTTCCTTCTTGGACTAAGCTCGGAGGGGTGCCAGACAGAATATATTTACTTCCGTCCTTCTGCGGGCAATTACTACAATTTTCTGGCGTTATCTGAAATTGGAATCCGTATTATTGCCAAATGCGTCCCAGGAGATGCCCCTAAATAGCTGCTAATGGAAGTTTACAATATGTTTTTCAGATTTCTATCAAGATGGCTCTATTACCATTTGCGTTAACCAGGTTTATTTAATTTCAGACTCATTTAAAATGCAAAAGGTAATTATTATTACTGTCGCAACTCTACCAAGAGCCAACGAAGACACAAACCCAACCGGCCAACTAGACAGTATATTATAGTACCCACAACTAGTAAGTGCTAGTACACTTACCTAAGCAGTGGGCTTTCATTGCTTTTATGGAATTTGTGTATACGTATACTAATATGATAAAGGTAAAGAGTGTGTTTGTTTATTTCGCTTATCAAAGGATCCACTAGATCAAATTAAAAAAATATTTATGTGTTACATAGTCCCTTAATCGAGAAAGGCTACACAACATTACGCCACGACCAAAAAGAGTGGAGCAGCAGTGAATAATGTTGCAAAAAACGGGAAACTTGAGAGCTGCGTAAACGGATTTTTCTCTAATTATCGCGAATAAAAGTATTTACTAAATTGCGCCGAACTCTAATGTTTTGATCTCCAAAGTGTGCATAGGGCACTGTTTACTCCGAAGAGCTTCTGATCTTCTATCTTTTGATGTAAAACAGTTGTATTAGGGATAATACAACTGTTTTACATCATAATAATAAGTCAAGAGTTTTTTTTTGGCCACATGGTTAGGTTGATGGGTGGTGAGCAAGCGTAGCGTGCGTGGTGCGGCAGCACACGGCCAAGCGACAAAAATGTACCTACTTGCTGTCGTTAAAAAGTATTGTAATAGATGCCATTTTTTACGTATCTACTGAGTTATAAAATTAGAAGATGATTTGAACTACACTTTTGTGTCATTTACTATTATTAAGGAAGTTTACTGCTTGAATGCATATTATAAATATTGATGCTTAGAAATAACCACCAGGCTCAGTTCTAATTATCTAATCACACACTCCTGTCTTACATATACTAGTGGCTAAAATAGGATTTCTGAAGGGTGTTGATTGTTGCTTACTTAGTTATTTAGGAGGCTGTGGATTTTTAGAGGCGAAAAATGCTATTAAAAAGAATTCGGTTTAATGACCACCCGTTGTATTATATGTATAAGTCTGTTATACATATAGGTAATTTGGAAAGGAAACAATAAAGCATTTGAGACCACAGTTGAATGTGCGCATGCTTAATTTGACCGTAATGAGACAGACAGAATATTACAGTCTTGTTTAAGGACATACGTCATCATTTCAATGCTCGGAAAGAAAACGTATAACAGTTAAGTTATCTTTTTTTGTTTTAACTATATGAAATATTTCAAAGAATTTAATAACAATGAAGTCCCATAAAATACCGCCATTTATTTTTTTACTTTCAATAACAGTTGCCATCACGGAAACAAAGCGTAAGCGTTGACAAAGGCCGTGATACAGCTCTGTAATCTGGAATCGGGGATAATTCGCAATGTACCGATTACACCGAGGCAATATCGAACCGGAAAATTGGATCGAATCACCGCCAAACATTACGGCACAATGCCACAACATTACGATGTGTTCACACATGGACGCCGACGGACTCGCAAGATGGCGGTCTCTTAAAATAGCGGTCAAAAAAAACTGATTTGTGCAAGGGTTTTGTGGATCGTATTTTCTTATACGAGAAGAACTTGTTTAAGCATTTCATAACCAGATGTTTATTTTGTTTTTTAACTTCATAAAAAACTAAAAAGCAGTGTCGTTGTTCAAAAAAGGTTTTATTTATCTTATACGATATTTACTTATAATAATAAGTAAAGTCACTTTCGTTGGTACCTTAAAAAAACTCAGAAACTACTTAAACGATGTAAACGGCAACAATATCAAGGTCATTATCAAAATTTTAATAAAGTAGGTATTTTTTATAATACAGTAGAAAGTGCCTTTAACTATGTAATAATGGAATCTCTACGTTCTTACCTGAAGCAAACACATATTCTCGAAGTAGCGAGGTTTATTATAAGTCAGGTTTTTAATTAAACCAAACTTACCACAATGACAAAGCGGGCTAATAAACCAAAGCAATTCTATCCCCCCGCAAGTGAATCTAAACACACCTCTATCCTCCATAGCTTCTATTGACGCAAAATGTTCTACCCAATCTAAATTATAGTTCGGTTTCAGAGCTAGCTAATTAGTTTTAGTGCTCGTAAATCCGCATCCCGGCTAACTCTTGATTGTTCGTAATGAAATTTGTAATTGTTTACTTATTAAGAAGATGGTATTTTACTGGGCAAGATTGAAGCCGCTATAGTGGGTGTTGTTCCATAAATAAGTCATCAGGATTTTGGGACAATTTATTTTTTGTGAACTTCTTGAAAGTACTTATTCCGGTTTTGTAATACTGAGCTGTAAATACATATATATAAATAGTTTGTCGAATTTCATTTAACGCAAATTTTGAGATGTTAATTGCATGGGTGGGTCTACTCGTAGGACAATCAGTTGGATAGGCAGTCCCGCACCGATTATTATGATGCGTGCGAAGTAATAAATTACTCAATAACACTGAAATTGGTATATACCGGTATATAATTAACTTTTACATTGATTAGCCAATTAGAAACGTAGTAATACTTTCAATTGTTTTGACTTTGGTTAGGCAAGTTACCATTATTTTTATCCTACTGCTACAGAAGGGAGGTCTTTAATGAGATTTAAATTAATGCCTTTTAATTCATTAAAATATGTTTGTTGCTTATTTATTTATTTATTTGTTTATTTCATAGGAAAAACAACAGCTTTTAGTAAATAAAGACAGTAAACAGGTAAACTATACAAAAGCCAATATCAGTTTTTAACAATTAAACTTATGCTTTTACTTATTCATGAGGATAAAGTTAAATGTTGATACTATGTACTATGTTATTGATATAAGAGAGGTATAGTTGTCAAAGGGATTCCTTGCCCCCCGGTATGCGGAGGTAAGATGAAGCATCGTATTCTTGGAAATAGTTAATGGTAACAGAATTTATTTTATGTTTAATATTTGTCATGGACTTATTTTTTAAGATGTTTTATATGAAATACAATTGATTTTGATTGATTGATTGATTAATTCATTTTGTTGTTCCCTGTTTGAGGTAATAATGGCCTTAGGTATAAGGTTTATTCAAACGTATTTCTTTGTTATTTATCTAGGTAGATGCTTGTTGTATTTATTTAGTATCATAGAGAACATTAATGCCTTACGTTATTACTGTGAGAAAAAAAACTAAACAAAAAGGCTTTATTAGCATCGTAGAATCATTAATCCAATAGGTATAGGAGCTTCGACATTTAATGGAGTTAGCTAAATCAGTTAAATCAAGCATCGGACTATTCGTTTATACTAAGCTAATAAACTTAATGGATTTAACTTATATTTATAATCTAATGCCACAACTTTATCAAATTGTATAAGCATTAAAAAAACGAATTCGACGCTTAAAATTGAAATTACGTTTAAAATAATGTATACCTATATATAATAATAAAATGATTATTTTCGTGTAAGTTCATTGAATCTGGTAGGTATGTAAGTTTGCCTGAATGGAGCACGCGACATTCGCCGATAGGTTATTAAGTGTAAGCTGTAACAAAATTATTCAGAGAATAATAGATGGTAAGGCTCAATTCACATGCAGGTCGTGAGACAGTTTTCTTGTTAATTTCGAGAGACCCCCTTAATGGCAAAGTAACATACAAGTTCCCTTTCGAATTAAAGACAGCAACATTGTTTGCGTGGCAACCCGGCACATATTCATTGGCCTGAACTTAAATTGAGTTTACGTGAATTTGAACCGTATTTCTAACTGCCGAAGGTGCTTATTGACTAGTGCGGATACGACTACAAAGTCTTACGCTGTCCGCTAGGTATACCACAGTTGAAGTTAATTTCGTCGCTATTCGTGAACTTCAAGTGTATTGTCCGAAGTTTAACAAATAGCTTTGCTTTTCAAAGTCCTTACCAAAAAAACCTCATAAACGTTATTTTTGGAATAAAAAATAAAAGAGACTTTAAAAATTTTACGATGTTGATTTTTAGGTTGAAAGAGTTTGAGCAAGGGGGTTTCACCATGCTTTATGGGCTTCCGCCTGTGTATTTTTAGAGAGCAATATCGAAAAACACTTTTCACAGAGTTGGTATTTCGAGGTACATATACCTTTATATCCAATCCGAACTTTTTGGCTTTGTGTCGCCATATTTCGATACGTGAAGCTCCACAAACTCCACATTGAATAGAATTTAAAAATAGTAAATAGACTAAATATCTTTTACTGTCGTACTATAATGGTCTTTCACATTTATTTCTCAATATCTGCGTAGTATGTTAATGCATATTTTAAAGATACGAAACGTATACCGGACTAGTTAGTAGAAGGTCATGAGTTAGATATCCGTTTGCAGGCGAATTTAGTTGTAATAAAACCTCTACAATTTATCATTTAGATTTTTAGATAATATGACATACCTGTAATAACTGCATATTTTTTTTTTCCATACACTTATAAACCGAAAACTTCCGCTTAGCAGTATACCGCTGCGCTACAGGGGTCGACAAAATTAAAAATATTTGGCTGTAATTTGGTCATGTAACTTAATTATCCTCTTGTGGAATACAGTACAAAATTCCATTTAAGGGGCATGGGAGTACTACCTCTACATGGAAACTCATTATGATTAATTTGGTTCATCGTTAATTGAATTAAGTATATCCTTATCCCATGTTCATACCTTCCACGTTTCAAAAACTTCGTTCAACAAACTTTAATGTGTTTTGGATTTTACCCTTTTACTATTTATACGTAAACCATGTTTCGACTCTCTCACCCGTTGTTAATTTTAATTAAAGCTGAAAACCTTTTAAATCTAATATAAGTTACGTAGTGCTTTGACCGCAATGTTCGCCTTCACTGCCTTTAAATTATATATGTGTGTATATCTTGGTTTTATTTAAAAATTTTAAAGTCAGTAGGTACGAGGGAGCGTTTTTATGTTCGCGGAATGGAGGGTAAGGGGTGGAAATAGAAAAAACAAATTATTTTTCCTTTTCAATATATTCACCTGCAAGTCGGATACATTTTTCAGACCTTTCAATTAATTTATTTATACCCTCATAAAAAAATGTTTTATCTTTGTCTTCAAAATACGCTGAAACTGCCTCCTTAACTTCATCATCGGTGGTAAATTTTTTACCCCGAAGCTCTTTTTTCATTTTTGGGAAGAGGTAATAATCACTCGGGGCTAGGTCTGAGCTGTAGGGTGGGTGGTTTAAAATATCGAAGCCCACCTTATGCAGGGCAGCCAACGCAACGCGACTCTTGTGGACGGGCGCATTGTCGTGCAAAAGCAGCACACTCTTCGTCAATTTTCCCTGTCTTTTCTCTTTAATGGCTTCTTTTAGTCGCTCTAATATTGAAGCGTAGTATTCTCCGGTTATAGAAACACCTTTATCTTTATAATCGATCAACAATATTCCTTCTGAGTCCCAAAAGACCGTTGCCATGAGTTTCCCAGCTGACTGTGACACCTTAAACTTCTTGGGGGGTGCTGTGCCCTTTATATGCCACTGCATGGAGTCTTTTTTCGACTCAGGTTCATAATGATGAACCCAAGTTTCGTCTCCAGTAACAATTCGACTCAATACACCATCCTTGTCGTCACTGCAGAGGTCCAAAAATGCACGTGAACACTCTACGCGTTGTTGTTTTTGCGGCGGCGTGACTTTTCACTCCCGATTATGTTGCTTGGTTGACGATAGCTCAAAGACTAATTGTCTGATAACAATGAAACCTCGTATTTATACTAATTATGAGTCACTGAACGCGTTACGGTCCTAATGAGCCTAATCACCCCCCTCCAACCCTCTCATTCCGCGAACTTAAAAACGCACATCGTACATGGATACAAATTAAAGGGTGTTGAGGTAACTTAGGGTTGGGAGCTCTTTATTTAATCTAGTTTGGCATTTCATATTTTAACGTGTATTAATCTACTAGGTATTTGTTATAGTGCGTATTCACGTTCCAAAATAGGGATGTCAAAAATGACAAAAACTTTCATTAAACCCTGTTTAAATAACCATACACTTTATCCAACTAATATTATAAACGTGTAAGTTTGTAAGTAAGGATAGATGTTTGTTACTCTTTCACGTAAAAAAGAAATGAATAGATTTTAATGAAATTTTACATTAATATAGTTTATACATCAGAATACCTATCACATAGGCTACAATTTATCTATATTGTGTAAAATTGTCGTAATTATAAAGTAAGTAGGAATATCAAGTATTTGGTAAAAATCTACCATCTGCGAGATATTCTGGCGTGCGCAGCCAAAACCGCTAGAGTTACACATATGTAATTTATGATGGAAATGTTCATCTTAACTAGTCCTACTTACAAAAAGCCCGCTGCAGTATATATCTATATCTTTATCCATTATACCTAAAACTGAAGTAGCTACCTATAGGTCTGTGAAAAGGGCGCTGCAGTGCTTAGTTATCGTATTTCTTATGTTTACAATATTGTTACGTTGTGATAAAGGGTTTTCAAGCGAACGAAGTCACGGGCAGCCACTTACTAATTATATGTAAGTACCTAAATAAGACGAAATTGCTTTATTAGTCATCTCTCCTTTGCTTTAACTAAAATAAACTGTGCCTTCGTATTATAATTTTTTGTCGTTTGTTTGTCCTACTTCGTATACCTATTGTCGGAAATACATTAAACGCTAAAAAAACAATTATGATCATTAGGTGTTAACAAAAAAACCTAAGAACGATTATTAATTAGCTACGACGCAGCAACGTCCTGATTTTCATAAAAATATCTTCGAACTTATTTAAAATCGTCCCCTTAAAAATTAAGCACCTCAGCATCATAACCTCAAAAAGTTGATGGAAACTTTGCTCGGATTCATTTTATTCTTGGCGCGATTATTCAAAGTGATACCAAAAGCCGGGCTGCGATCTCCGGGATTACGACCCGCCAAGTTTTTCTTCGCCTACCCGCAACTCATCCACTGCCGCGAGTTAAAACTTCGAAGTCTTATGCGCCCGAGTTTATCAAACTTAATGAGATTATTCGCTACTTAAACCGGAAAAAGTTGGGATAAATGTGTAATTGTAACAACGGTGTTTGTTTTAATTGAAAGATTATACGCCATTAACAGTAAATGCAGTTTTTTTCTATTGGTTGGAGTTTTCAACTCTAGAATTTATAATAATTTTTATATTTTTATACTCATAATAACAATTACAATTATTGCCGACAGTTTTTTACTTCCAAAATTTTTTTTTAAACTCTTATTATCTTATCTTATTCTAAAACCTTAATAAATCTTTTATAGGTTCCTCTTATATCATATACCAAATAAACAAAATAAAAAGCTTTTAATAAAAACCTCCAACTCAAATTTAATAAAATTTCAAAGGAAGTGTCGGGTAATTTAATGAACATTCTTAATTATTACTTTACCTTAGTTGTAATTTGTGTTTAAAAGTCCTCGTTCATCCTTAACTCAGGCATTTAATAAAGAGATGTTAACTTTCAATAAATAAACTTTAAATAAAATAAGCATACATCGCACAAAGTATTAATAATTAATATTTAATAATTAATAGTTAACTTTCAATAAATAAACTTTAAATAAAATAAGCATACATCGCACAAAGTATTAATAATTAATATTTAATAATTAATACTTTGATACTTAAATAATACTTAATACTTTGATGTTTTCGGGCCAACTTCAAACAGATACCTTTAATTGTTTTTGCTCTTTCTAGTAGGATTATTTCGTTCTGTATGTTAGTTCATTATTACATTCTTTTATTTATATATGATTACGTTCACATAGATACATTTTATCAGTTATAAACATCTCCAGTAAATTATTTTATAAAAGTGCTTCCACAAAATCTTATGACCAAATTATCAAAAATTTCACCTTGCGAAGTACATGAAGTGTATACCGACCCGCCTTAAGGAACGCACAATGTTGTCTGACTTGTGGCTGTGTTCAACCTGACGAATAAATTCTATAGACAATACACGCTAATGAATAAACTTCGGTTGTTAACAAAGCGAACTTTGAAATTTACATTTATAAAGCCAGTACTCGAGTTTTATCTGGAAATAAGTGAGCTAGCTATATTGAAACTCGAAACAAAGCCCAGCTAGTAGTTTTATCAACTTAGCTAAAATAATTGTTAGGGAACGAGTTTAATTTAAGCTACTTTTAGCTTCCAAACTGTATTTTATTTTACAGGTTGTATGCAGCATGCCTATAATGTAAGTTACTGGGAATCAGAATCGCTATGTAAGATATATTTTAACAAGTTAAAAGAAATGAAATTCATTAGATTTGGCCATAAAAGATCGACATTTGTGCACGCCGTGTCAACATATTTTGTGCAACAAAGTCCCTTTTCCATTAAAAAATATCGATCAATTGCCATTGACTTACATAATACAGTTGTCTGGTCACGCCATTCAGATACAATTCCTGGTCGTTTTTAGAGCAAAAGGTAAGATATTATCATTAATCCTACTATTTGCATTATAATACAAATTAGTAAGCAGTATGATTATAGAGCGGTAGAATCTCAAGGTCGTGTAGCACTACTAAGTTTCAGTCTTGAAAGATATCGTCAGATTTGAACACAAAATGGGTGTCCTGGAAAGCTGATCGGAATTCGGTCCCAAATTGGCAAAAAGAACTTTATTGGCTCAAGTCGGATGAAATTCAGGGATCAATAGAGTGGATCCCGGGGTGATTGTTACTTGTGCCCGCAACCGAGAGTGCGGGATTCATGCGGGAACATGATCCAATACCGTGGCGGAAATAGAAAAAAAAACAAAACTCGCTCGCTGAACACCAAAACCCATACAAACTCTTCAGGGGTAAACAGAAACGTTCGCAGAAACAAAGCTCGACCGCTTTAAAAGGCAGGCAGCAATGCTCACCTTTTTCATTAAGCCTGGAAATGTCGTGGTTGGGCTGCATCGTAATTAGGGTTAACTCTAAAGAATATTTCGTTTATATAAACACAGTCCTGGGCACACAGCCGGTTCTTTGCCAGCGAAATATTTCTTAAACCTTAATTAAAAATTTCGATTACAATTAGAGCGAAAAATTTTAATAATGAAACGTTCAAAATGAGCTTTGTTTAAGATGAGGCAATCTACGTCTTCAATGAGGCTTGAGGCGGCAACATTATGAAAAAAAAAGAGAAATTACACCGGGAAAGGGGAAGTTTCGAGAAGTAAAAGTCAATATTGGTGCGGTAGTTTGCGTCCAGTTACCAAGGCGGGTCTGCCTCGACGGAGTCCTATGTCGAAACCGTCTAGTGGACATAGCAAAGTTACTGTACTTTGATAACCTTTTTTAGGTGAAAAACATACTCTCATTCTTAAATACTGAAAGTAACCTAAGCTCGTCATATTAAAAAATTACTACCTAATTTTCACAGTCGTAAGATAAAATCTTCTTAAAGTCAGTTACAGGTACTAAGGTGGGTGAACCATAGAAGGCCACTCTAACGAGAAAACACTTTTTATTCATTTATTTACTGGAGAAATAAAGTAAACAAATTATGAGGTAATACTTTGTTTTAATGTGCACCATAAAAATACTTCTTTTTTTACCTCACTTTAATCACTATTTATTAATCTCAAGTTTAATTAAGCTCTTCCCAATGGCCTTGCAAGGAACATGGCTCCAAACAAGGCCAATATTATGTATCAGTAGATGAACTTAAAAATAGAGTTTTAACAATAAATATATCCGCTTTTACTAAAACAACATAATAAGACATATCATTTAAGCAAAACATTAAATGCTCAATATATTTTTATCACCTTTAAAAAACTCAACGAACATTACTTGAACACCATCGTATAACTATGAATATATTGAAGAAAATTATTTAAAAACAGTATAATGCGTATGATATTCGCAGCAAATAACTTGCCACCGCTTTTTATAATGTAATTTAAATCTTTTTTTTTTTACTAAATCGGCCTTCTTATGGGTCCGTTCCTTGTAAGGCCAATAAGTTCCCAAGAAGGCTAAACTAACAATTATGACTAAGTATGATTAAAAATATTATCAATATAAAAACTTGTTTTAAGTTTATTATCATATCTACTTAACTAAAAAAGTAAGTATTCATAAGTTCATGGTTTGTAAATGTTCTTTGTAAGGCCTATGTACCCTAGCAAGGCCAAAAGTCAAATTTTCTATTGGCCTTATAAGGAACACCGGCTTTTCTAGGAACACTACCAATATTTTTACTTAAATTGAGGCAAAACTATGTTTTTTTTTCATTATTAATATAGATATATCCATATACGACAATTTACAGAACAAAAATATGTGATAATAATAGGTTATTGACTAAAAACTTATGTTTTGCTGTGCGCTCAAATAAGGATTGTAACATCGAAAACCGAAGTCACTGCTGAAGTGAGATCTCACTGCCACAATAGCGGCGCAAACGACTCGCTGCCGCCGTTTGTGGCCTTGAGATTGAGGGATCTTAATGTGTAGTAGAAGGAATATGTCAAAAAATGTCAATAAATACGACTTTTTAATAGTTGGCCTTCAAAGGAGCGTGGCCTTCCATGGTACACCCACCTTATACGACTGCCCGCAGCTAGTTACCAAACTTCCCAAAAAATAATTAATCCTCTAAAGATCAGAAGCAAAAGATTTAACTCAACCAAACCTATTCGTTTGCAAAATTAGTTCGCCGGCCGCCATGGCTGTATACCCTGTGAGTGAATGGGCAACATTCCAGCGACCTGCAGCCCACGACGTGCAATTCATTCTAGTTTAAAATGGGTTACTCCATTTCTGCTAACTCCACAGCTCCGTGACAACTCCCGCCCAGTGGCAGTTTGTTTTTGCCGCTCAAAGACATCGACGAAATTCACAGTTCTGTTGTTAGCCAGCGTTGCAAATGACGGCCGTGCTAACCTTTTTACAAAAAAACCGCTTTTCAACACTCCGGCAACTTGTTGCCAATTTTCAGCTACCGAAAGGAAATCTTTTGTTGGTTAAAACACAGATTGCTTTAAAACAAACAAATATAATAACAAAACAAACAAAGTAAAGAAATTCACACAAAGAAAACATTTTCATTGCACTCGTGCATCGGAAACGCCGAGCTCTCCTAGGAATAAGGTTTTCGAATCGTAAAAGTCTAGAAAGAACACATGCAAATCTAGACATTTGATATTAAAAAACTTGCGAATAGCGGACGCGGAGTAGAAGAGAAAGTCGAAATTTGCTTTTATAACAATAATATTATATGGGAGACTATTTTAAAAGTTTTCTTTAGAAAGTCGAGATCGCAGAGTAGAGAATTTGTCTTCGAGGCATTTTAGACATATTGGGTAAGTTTAAAACGTAAGGAAGAGATAATACAAACTGTGTTTGGACAGTTTGATAAAATTGTAGATTTTACTTTAAAATTTAAATAGATTCTATGATTTGTTTTTGTTTTGACTATTGGAAAACATTTTACATAAGTTAGTAAAATTTATACAATTTGTACTTATTACGTTAATGAATATGAAACACATGTTCCAAATATTTAATATCTACTGGGTTTGGTAATACTGTTGGGTCTCACGGTGCGCGATTCGATGCACAGAGTACCTAAATAATGGGGCAGCCCCCACAGTGTCTTTTCGAGTACGTCCCCGTCGTCTGCCCTGGACTCTCCCTACTTGGTGCGCGGTAACGCAGTGGCCAGTAGCGGTAGAAGACTAAATCTCAAAGACCAAACTGTGCAGGAAGAGATGTATCCAAACATGGATAAATCTAAGAGTGCGGATCCCGCAACCCCCGGGAATCCCCCAAAAGGCCCTTCTCAGGGCCAGCCTGTAGAGGTGCAGGCTCTAGCGAGGTCGGCGAAGACGCCACCAGTAGCCCAGACGTCCTCGGACCTGTTTGTCAGGCCGAGTGAGATGTCGGATGGGAGTGTGTCCGACGCATCGGTGGCTAGCGATGCGTCGGACAAATGGACGCGAAAGCGGCTGAGGTCGCGCACGCGTGCGTCAGAGGGGTCCTCTGGGACGTCGTCCGTCAAGGCCGTCAAGGCCAAACGCGGCCGTAGTGTCCGCGGCAGAGGCCGTACTCCGCGGGGTGCTCCGAGGACGGAGCCCCCGTCGGAAAGCGAGGAGGTCGCGCCGAGCGAGGCATCGCGCGCGAGGTACTTGGCGGCGAGGAATACTCCTGCCGCCAAGAAAGACATGGGGAAGCTCGCGAGCATCCTCAAGAAGCAGGCGGAGGAGGAGGTGGAAGCCATTTTGGTGACCGCCAACTCCTCCAAGCTCACAAAGCCGGCTCAGGCGGCTCTCAGGGCCTCGGCGGCGTCGCTCGGCGAGATCGTCGCGGAGGCGATGAGTCGGGTGGCCTCAGAGGAGGCTAAGCGACTAGAGGCTATGGTGGAAAGCCAGAGCCTCGAAATCGCGGCGCTCCGAAAGGAGCTGGAAGGGCTCCGCCGCAAGGGGCCGGCAGCCCCTGCTCCCAGCACCGGAGGTACCTTGTCCCCGGAAATGTTGGAGGCAATAAGAGGGGTCATGCAGGAGGAGCGTGCCTTCGTGCGCTCCTGCCTGGCCGGCGTCGAGGACCGCCTCTTACCGGCGAAGGTGGTCCGGCCGCCATTGGCGGCAAGCAAGGGTCGCCCGGGGGTGGTGGCCCCGGCGGCGGGCCCGGCGCCGGTTTCCATCCCGGCGTCGGCGTCCAAAAAGAAGAGGGCGGCCAAAAAGGCGGCGGCTCCGGCCGCACCGGCCCCTGTCCCGGCGGTCCCGGTCGCGGGCCCGTCCGGCACCCAGTCGGCGGCGGTAGTGTCCTCTCAGGAGGACACAATGCTGCCCTCGGCCACAGAGGCCAACGAGGGGTGGGCCACAGTGGCCCGAAAGAAAAAGAAGGCGCCTCAGCCTTCTAAAAAGGCGGCCCCTACTCCGGCTCCCAAAAAGAGCCGGAAAAAGAAGAAGAGTGCCGCCTCCAAAACGGCGGCGGTGGTGGTCACCCTCTCACCGGAGGCCGTCTCGAAGGGCGAGACCTACGAGTCGGCGTTCATCAGAGCCCGACAGACGGTCCGCCCTTCAGAGATGGGTATTGAGAGGGTGACGTGCCGACGGACCCAAACGGGGGCTCGAATTTTCGAGTTCCCGGGGGCCGACCGGCACCAGAAGGCCGACGCCTTTGCCGCCAAGATGGCGGAGGCCATCGCCGATGTGGCCAAGGTGGCGCGGCCTGTCAAGACCTCGTCCCTGATAGTGTCGGAGTTGGACGACTCCGTCACTAAGGGCGAGGTAGCCGCTGCCGTGGCGGCGGCCGGGGGGTGCGACGTCGAGGTCGTGAAGGCCGGGGAAATCCGGCAGGGCAGCGGGGGCATGGGCCGCATTCGGCTTCAGTGCCCCGCCGTCGCCGCTGAGGCCGTCCTTAAAAAGGGACGGCTACTGATCGGCTTCAGTTCGGCAGTGGTCCGGGCGCTGGAGGAACAGCCAATGCGCTGCTACCGGTGCCTCGCGCTCGGACACGCCCGGCCGTATTGTCCCTCACCGGTGGACAGGTCGGCCCTGTGCTTCCGGTGTGGCCAGGCCGGCCATCGGCAGGCCACCTGCACCGGGAGTCCCCACTGCGCTGTATGCGCAGCGAGTGGGAGGCCGACGGGCCACGTAATGGGGGGGGCTAAGTGCAGCCCTCCCGTCAGGAGGGGAAAGGAGCAGGCCACCACGCGGCCCGCCCTTTCAGGTGCCCAGGTTTCCCCGGTCGCCGTTGATGGTGCGATGTCCGATTAATGCCTAGTTTCGGACATCGCACAATTATGCAAATAAACCTTAACCACTGTCAGGCGGCACAGGACCTAATGGTCCAAGTGCTAGCCGAGTGGTCGGGGGACCTTGCCGTGGTCGCCGAGCCATTTTCGTTCGCAGCCTCCTGGCTGCGGGACACGGATGGAACGGTGGCCATCGTGCCGCGGCCTTCCACGGACTCCCCGCCCCTCTCGCTCATAGAGAGGGGCCATGGATACGTGGCCGCCGCGTGGGGGGATATCGCCCTGGTGGGCGTGTACTTCCCCCCAAAGCGTCCGGTCGTGGAGCTGGAGAATTATCTCCAGACTCTCACGGCGGCGCTTGCACGACTGGGGAGGAGCAAGGTCGTGGTCTTGGGCGACCTAAACGCCAGGTCCACGGCCTGGGGAGACCATGTCGACCGCCCCCTGGGCCGCTGTCTGGCGGCCTGGGCGGCATCGACGGGTCTGGTGCTCCTCAACAGGGGGGCAGTGCGCACGTGCGTGCGCCAAAACGGGAGCTCGGTGCCGGACGTCACGTTCGGCACTGCAGCCCTGGCCGCGCTCGTGCGCCGGTGGGAGGTGGACCTGAGGGAGAATCTATCCGATCATAGGTACATTCGGATAGAGTTCTCCACTCAGTGTCCACCGGTGGTGGGGGGGGAGCGGGAAGGAAGAAGGTCCTTCCCGCGGTGGTCCCTGATGCGGCTGGACCGCATCGCGGCCACGGAGGCGGCCTTCGTCCAGGACTGGTTCGCTCCGTCGGACAGTCCGGACGTCGACGAGGCCGCCCTCCAACTGAGGGAGGCAATGACCGAGGTGTGCGACTCCAGCATGGGTCGGTCGAGACGGCCGCCGCCCAGGCGCGCGGTCTACTGGTGGTCGGCGGAACTCGCCGGCCTCCGGGACGACTGCGGCGCCGCGAGGAGGGCCTTCCAGCGGGCCCGCCGCCGCGCCAACCGTGATGCCGCCAACGAGGACCGCCTCTATGCCTCCTACGTGGAGGCCCGGCGCGTCCTCAAGGTGGCAATCCGGGAGGCCAAAAAGGCGGCGCGGCTGGAAATGCTGGAGGGGTTGGATGCCGACCCCTGGGGGAGGCCGTATCGGGCGGCGCGTAATAAGCTGCGTCCGATCGGCCCCCCCGTCGTTGAGGCCCTTCAGCCGGCGTTGCTAGAGGAGGTGGTCCGGGGTCTCTTCCCGGACCGCTCGCCGGACTTTGACCCTCCCGGGATGGCCCCGCTCCCGCGAATGGGTCCTCCGGCCGACGCCGGGATTCCCCCGGTGTCGGAGGTGGAGTTTGCCTCGGCGGCGTTTCGCCTCCGAGGCAAGAAGACGGCGCCGGGGCCGGATGGTGTGCCGGCACGGGTGGTGGCGATAGCCACCTCCCAAATGGAGAGACGATTTCGGGACCTCTTCGACCGCTGCTTCGCGTCGGGGAGGTTCCCGAAGGTGTGGAAGGAGGGGGTGCTGTGCCTCCTCCGAAAAGCGGGTCGGCCGGAGGATTCACCCTCCGGCTATCGGCCGATCGTCCTCCTGGACGACGCGGCCAAGCTCCTTGAGAGCGTGATCGCGGCACGCCTCAAGGAGCACCTGGGGGGGACCGGCCCCGACTTGTCCGAGGCCCAGTACGGGTTTCGGACGGGCCGGTCCACGGTGGATGCGCTTCTGGAGGTGAAGCGCATCATCCAGGAGGGGGCGAGGGCGGGGGGAGGGGTGATGGCGGTGTCTTTCGACATAAAGAATGCCTTCAACTCCATCCCCCACGCCACAATATTGGAGGCGCTCCGGTATCACGGAGTGCCTCCATACCTGAGGGCCCTGCTGACGGACTACCTCCAAGGCCGGGAGGTACTGTTCGTCGGCAGGGACGGCCGCATGAGGCGGCGGCCGGTTGAGTCGGGCGTTCCGCAGGGGTCGGTCCTAGGACCACTCCTGTGGAATATAGGCTACGACTGGCTCCTCCGGGGCGCCCTTCCCGATGGCGTTGGTGTCGTCTGTTATGCGGACGACACCCTTGTCACGGCGCGGGGGCGCAACTTCGGGGAGGCGGCCGACCGGGCGTCGGTGGGGGGAACCCTGGTCGCCCGACGTATCGGGCGGCTGGGGCTGGAAGTGGCGCTCCCCAAAACCGAGGCCATATACTTCCATGGGCCTCGAGGGGAGCCGCCGCCGGACGCCCACGTCGTGGTGGCCGGCAGGAGGGTGGAGGTGCAGGCCCAGATAAAATATCTGGGCCTGACCATATCGTGCCGGTGGAAGTTCGCGGAGCACTTCCGCCTGCTCCGCGAACGCCTCCTTAAATCGGCGAGGAGCCTTAGCTGGCTCCTCCCAAACATCGGGGGGCCTGCTGTGGCATGCCGGCGCCTTTATGCCGGCGTGCTACGCAGCATGGCCCTTTACGGTGCGCCCGTGTGGGCGCACGATTTGGGGGCGACTAACCGTGCCCTGCTCCGTAAGCCCCAACGCGCCATCGCACAGCGAATGGCGCGGGCTTACGGCACGGTTAGTCACGGGGCGGCGTGTGCCATGGCGGGCACTCCGCCATGGTACTTTGAGGCCGAGGTGCTGGCCGCCGTCTACCACTGGACGGCGGACAAGCGGGCTCAGGGGGAGCCCGCAGCACCTGAAGAGAGGGTCGCCGTCTGGCGAAGGGCCCGCGAGGTCATGCTCCGCCGGTGGTCGGCGGAGATGGCCAACGCGGACGACGGGCGGTGGACCCTGGACGCCGTCGGTCCAGTCATAGAGGGATGGATCGACCGGAGGCATGGGTTCCTCACCTACCGTCTGGTGCAGGTCTTGTCCGGGCATGGCAGCTTCGGACATTTCCTGTGCCGGATTCAAAGGGAGGAATCCACGGCGTGCCACCACTGTGGCGCGCCGGACGACACAGCGTGGCACACCCTGGCCGAATGTCCGGCCTGGGATGTGCCACGTCGTCGCCTCCAGGCGTCCGCTGGCCCGGACCTCTCGCTGCCCGGCTTGGTGTACGCCATGCTGGGCTCCGAGGCGGTCTGGGTCGCGGTGGCCTCTTTCTGCGAGGACGTCATGTCGCAGAAGGAGGCTGCGGAGCGGGTGCGTGAGAACGATCCTCTCGCGCCCCCGCACCGCAGACGTCGAAGGGGCCGGACGAGGCGCGATCGCGCCCAAGTCCAGCCTGGTGGTGGCCAGTGGGCGGGGGACGTGGGAATCCACCTGCCCGCATTGCACGGTCCACCACCGTCGACGGGTGGGAACGATCGGGCGCTCCCGGTCGTTCCCACAGGCCCCCCTTCACCGCGGGGGGGTCAAAATGGGCCCGTCGTGCAGTAGACGGGCCCATCGCCGGTGAAGTCGTGGCGTAGGGCCGCCGGTCCGGGCCCCACGGCTTCACCACAAAGGCGAAGACGGAGCGCCGCGGTGTTTTAGTGGGTAGTCCCCTGGGCGACGTGTCAGTTGCTCAGGCGGGAGTCCCACACACGCCCCCCGCCACCCAGGTGGGGGGTACGGTGCGTAAATGCATTTCACCGCGAGAACAAAAAAAAAAAAAAAAAGAGTACCTAAATAATGATGTTTGGAAGCCAATATATAATAAACTTTATTACAAACGCCGATCTGCGAGCGGCTCCCTGAAAAATAGAAGCTTTACATTTTTTAATTTTATGTCATTCATAAAACGTTTTCAAAAAAATAACTCTATAAATTAGATAACGAAAAGACACACTGACGGACAGCAAAGTGATCCTGTAAGAGTTTATTTTTTTCCTTTTGAAGTAAGGAGCTTTTGTTGTGTATTACAAATGACACTGATCAACCACATTTTTACTTTGTCCCATACGAACTTCTTAATTTTTTCAACGATTGGTGGAGGTATGTGATTATTCAATTAGGATATTGCTCCTACATAGTATGTTATACTGAGATTATTAATAATTTGTAGCTTCCTAAGTGCAGATGCGAATTACATTGATAATTGAACTATACCATGCCGGTTCACTAATGAACATTCAATGTTGTGTAATGTCTGCAGGTAAATTAACACTACTGCGAGATAATAAAATTATGACCAAATATTACAGCATCGAGCTAGCTTTATACACTATAAACAGCTTGTTTTAAGTTTTAGAAGTTTTAATTTATCAATAAATTAATTACTTAGTGCATCGAATTTCATTACAAATATATTTTTCTCTCGTACGAAAAGGGGCAGTTTGCAATATGAAAGTACAAAAATTTATAATAAAAATATATAGAATACCAGCTTTCAGCTTTCGGTTGTTAACAGGTCAAATTTCATCAGAAGTAATAAAATATATTTTTGACATTAAAAAACAGAAACATATAAATGTTTTATAAAATACTGATGAATATAATTAAAAAGAGTGAATGGGATACTTGAAACTCTTCGAATAAACCATTTTCATTTATTTTCAGCTTACCTCGATAACAATTACGTTTTTATATCGCATTTTGTATAAGAAATAATTAATTGAAACTAGTTTCGATTCAAATTATTGTAACAGTATTTTCTATGGTAAGTAGTTAAAACAACAATTAAAGTTTTTTCTCTTACAGAAATCTTTATTTTTTATATTAAAATAGTTATCGTATCGACATTCAATAACTTCGGGAAACATTCTAAAAGTGAACTGAAATTTACCTCTGTGAATATAGAAATTAGTTAAATCGTGTTTAAGTACTATAGGTGTTTTTAATTCAAATTGAAATTAAAATATTAATAAATTTTTATTTTGTATATGCGACCCACATATTTATCAGATATCGATACCCAATAACATAACATAGCACAATAACCTACAATCTACCCGGTTTTGCAGCTAGCGACTATATTTATTTCAATATTTTTGTAACCTACAATAACTCAAGAACTACGAGAATGGTAGACTTATCTATGACCGTTGTTTAACCAACGCCTAAATAAAACTCCATTCCAGCTAATAATTTACCCGACACCGTGTTAACATCAAAAACAACAGAACATAACTTTGTTACGGTTTATTACATAAATTATTTTCATTTACAAAACACAAAGCTCGAGTAAGCTCAAAAAGTTATACCTTCGCAGTACAATTGTTGGTGAGATCTGTTTGAATGAACGTGAAATTTAATACTCTTGTTACGGGAAAACGTGACTTTTGTCGATGGTGTTTGTCCGGGCGCTAGGTGATTCACAAATACGTGAAGCTGAACTTGAAATTGGAAGAGAAACAATATTTATTGTATTTTTTAGCAGTTAAAGACTTTGGTACTCATTTACTAAGTTGCTAGATTGTTAATGTTATAAGACGAACAAAAAGTGTTTTTTTTTTAATTTTCTAAAAGGGTTTTAATATAACAAATTTAATACTTAAACTCCAATCTACAACACCAACTTCGTATTATACTACAAGTACCACAAAATGGACTACAGGAGAATCTATTTACATCCAGACACGAGTCAATTTATAAAATAATCAAACCCGGGAACTACCGATTAGCTATTATAAATTAGGTTTTTTTGTTTAAACGTTATTAATATTGTCACTCAATTCAAAAAAGCAAGGGTTCAGTATTTATAATTTAGTTTTTTTTTTATTATCTACAGTAATATTATAAAAATGAAAAGTTTCTAAGTTTGGATGTTCAAGGTATGAAATCTCTAGAACTGCTGATTTAGCGGATGTCTTACCGATGGTTTCGTAGATAACTTCATAGATAAATATAAATTAATTTGGACTTTCTTAAAATGAGCACATATTTATCGAACAATTTAGAGTTATTATTCGGAATTCGTAGTTAGGATTAATTACTGGATTCATATTCAGCTATTGGTATGCAAATTGTGAAATATTTCCTTTCCATAAATCCGATTACAGATATTTCTTCATTCTTTTTTAAATAAACAACTCGTGAATACCTCCCGTAGACGGAACAAAGTGAAAGCGCGTTGTCAGGGAAGCGTAAGCTAGTTTAACATCGTACGTAGCATAAATAATACGGTTAGTTACTCCAAGCACTTTTATTGAAAACAAATATAAATAGACTAACATTCGCGCTACTGCAATTGATTTGTTTTAATCCTACTAATATTATAAACGTGAAACTTTGTGAGGATGTATGGATGTATGTTTGTTACTCTTTCACGTATTAACTACTGGACGGATTTGGATGTAACTTTACAACAATGTAGGTTATACATCGGAATAACACATAGGGTACTTTTTACCGCGGGAAAACTTCTCATTCCCACGGGAAACCGACTTCCACGCGAACGAAGTCGCGGGCGGCCACTAGTAATAAATATAAAGCTAAGCATTTGTATTGTACAAACGTTTGCTTACGGGTTGTAAGCAAGTGAAATAAAAAATATATACTAGCAATTTTTATCTTCGTCAATGGATTAATTTTTCATTCATTAGGTATCATATACCTAATTATTAGTATGTAATTTAAAAAATACCTAAATTTAAAAATCCAAACGATAGTACAGGATGTTATATTCCTTACTATTTAATATTGTGTAAATTAACAAAACAGACGTAGATAAACTAACTAAGCCTGTTTTCATTGCAATGGAACTTTGCTATTGTCCCGCGTGTGTCGTGCGGAGAGACCACGGGATTAGCAATCAGAGGATGTATAATAGTTACTACTGTGTTCTCTATGTGAGTTCTGTTAAACGACTATTACCAATCGCTTAATACCGCCTATACTATGAGACCTATACATTCATACTCGTATAGTTCGCGAGGCGTAAGCTGGGCTTTGCATTAGTGCGCGTGGTGACCAAAAGTTGAGCCAGACAAAAAAACAATTTAGCTTGACATTATAAAACAGTTTAAATAAAATCTTTAAGAATTAGATTGGTAAATAATTGACAAAACTGAACTACCATGTAAAAAATACGTGGTCATCGTTAAAAATATCGTTTAAAATATTTTAAAAAATCACAAATCTCGCCTTGAGAACCTCCTTAGTTGTTTATGTCGGTTGAAAAATAAGGATTAAAGTTCAACCGCGACCGAGGAATGTAAGAAACAAATAGGAGACAGAAGCCTTCTGCACTATAAATTGCTGCATTTGATCACGGCTGGAGTACAGATGCAGCCAGAGCTTCAAAATCAATGATTTATCGAAATAGCCACGATTAGCAGTAGTTTGGGGTAATGATAGTGACATTATGTTTTCGGCGATGGGTTGCCGCAGACAAAAGTCGCGTCAGACAAAACACCAATTATTAAATTATATAAAACTACCCATTTTTTTCAGGGTTAACAACTTCGGTTTTATCCGCGTAAAGACAAAATTGCACGAAGATAACACCACTATGAAGTTTAAATTGAAGTTAGTAATCGCTGACGAAGTTCCTTGCATTTGGACAGGCGATAGATCACAAAAATGCGCTATAATATAAAATATAAAAAAGCTAGAGGTAAATATTGCCCATTTAAGGTTTAAATAATTTTCCGTATAACAACATATATCATTATTATTGGTAACACCTACACAATTTAAATTATATGAACTAAACAAGATAATAGAAATAAAATGATTACGGGCTGTTACACCCAGTAAACCATTTTATGCCTAGTTAATACCTATTAAAATAAAATATTTGTTTAAAAACATAATTTTGATAGATTAATCATTTAACCTTTGAATTGTTGATTACATTCCTATCACATAACAAGCGTTTTAAACTTTGATCTTAAACAATTAAATTAAATCCCTTAAAGTTTGTGAGTATGTGAGCATGTATGGATGTATGGATGTTTGTTTCTCGTTCACGTAAAAACTACTGGATGGACTTAGATGAAACTTTGCAGTAATATAGGTTATACATCAGAATAAGATACTTTTTACCGCGGGGAAACAACTCATTCCCACGGGAAACCGACTTCCACGCGAACGGAGTCGCGGGCGGCCACTAGTAATATCATATTTTCGACCACTCTGCCATATCTTGTATGTTTTTCCAGCAGGGATAAAGGATCATTTTTTTTTTTTTTTTAATTTGGGAAAATTTTGCGGAAAGTCCAAGCTTCAGAGATAATCATGTAATGAATTAGATTTGCTCTTTTTTAATAAAAAAATAAATGGAATGAGATCACCATGGGCTGCTTCATTCATATTTGTAATTGAGGTTAACAATCTTAGACTTTTCTTGAAAAAAACTACAAAACAAATTACTTTCAAAAAATAATTCCCCTTTATCACATAAAAGCTACTTTTTTCACCAAGCAACAAAATTAACAAGTTGTTATCACCGTCCAAAATAGCTAAGCTCTTTTAATTAATAATTCAATACGCTTTCAACAAACTATGCACAATGGTAATTATGTTAAGTACAAGTAAATGTAATTAGTACCTATTTAGCTAATGAACCGAAGCCTATTTCACGTACCCTTAAAATTAATTTAAAAAGTTAAAAAGCAACTCGTATTATTTAAGTTCTTAATTAAAATTTGAGTTAAAAAACCTAATTTTATTAAGATTAATTTTGTATCGGGTAAATGGAGTTTTAGGGGGAACCTGAAGATAATTTGTTTTTGAGAAAAATATATTTAGAAAAGTGAATATTATATTATAAGCAGGGGTTTTAGGTTCTAGAAACAGGTGCTACGGTAGCCCTGAAACATACATAACACCGCCTCTGTATTTTTATAGGTATAGGTAATATAATTAAATTAAACAAGCTTAGTTTAAATATGCTCGAGGACTCTTAACTTCTCTGAAACAAAATAGTAGATACGGCTAGTTCAATGGTCTCGATAAAATATGGAAATTATTCTGTAAAAGTTTCGATTCGTTTTCTTCTAAAGTCACGTTGGTAATCAAGTCACAAAACTATTTACATAAAAAACCTGTTACATTATACGAAATAATTTGTTGCTAAAACTCTTATCTGAAAGTGGCAAATTAATAATTGCTTTTTAATTTAAACGTTTAAATGAATTGGTTTTAAGAAAAAAAGAAGAGAGAAAATATTTACGTAAAGCAAATAATGTCTAATTCTATTTTTTTATTATTTCGAATTACATGTCTACAAACATAGATGTGTTGTACCGCTTTCCTTTGTTTGAATATGAATTTTACCTCGATTACCTATACCTAATTCTTTACGTATTCGTATAAACTTATATAAAATATCCTGTTTATCTTATCTACAAATCCACTGACGCTCAGTCCATTCTCGTTAGCAACACATTAACGTAAACATTAGTGGGATAAATACCTACTGTATTCATTCACAAAGGCTCATTACGAACCACATTCGTTCTTCTGCGATGATGGAAATAGACGCTATTTACAAACATGAAAGAGAAATTATTTATAAGAAAGCAAATATCACTTTACACATCAAAAAAATACGGTTCTAAGTGACTAACCTATAACAGTAAACAAGCAACACTGAATCGAATTGATTTCTTCCTTCTTTTAAATTAATAGTTTGATGAAATTAGAATTTGACATTCCAGTAATTCAAAAACAATCACGATATAACCCTATTTACTACTTCCTACTTATTATTTTTGCATCAGGCTGTTTTTCAAATTGATTTCATTTTGCTCTTCAAATATTGTTGAAACGTGTAGTACCTGCTTCAAAACATTAATAATAATAACAGCATTTGTTAATAATTTATCTGTGGCATTCTTATGTGTCAAATCAGAAACAAGACATGTTTTGTTAATGTAGGTGCGATTATAGAATAAAGAGGGATTTTATTCTTCAACTCTGTCATGGTTACGCTTATTTCTTTGGCCCAATTACTACGAAGCAAAAAAAAATAGTTAAACAAGATTAAATATATTTGAAATGAGCTAATTTGAGAAAATAAAGGTTTTACTATTATTGAAGTACTTATAATTTATTGAAGAAAATAGAACATAGTAATAGTAATAATATGGTAAAAATATTACAATTAAAGTAATTAAAAATGTTTACATTTATGTGTTATTAAACTAATATTGGTGTTATAAGAAACAGTTGTATCACTGGTTCAAGAAAAACTTAGGTATATTAGTTATATATGAAAATGTAAAAAGTAATTTTAAAAGAAAACTTAAGAAACAGTTATTAGCTACCTTAGACAGTAATAGTGTGTAAGTAACTAGTTTATAAATAAACCTTTTATATGAGACTCACAGATCTCACAGACAAACTGTGTAAACAGTTTTGTGGGACTTTAGCTAAGTACCTACTGTATCTAGATGTTTAATAAATAAATAATAAATGAATAAATATTGCATTAATATCTAACAACTAAACGTAGGTACTTTTGCATTGACTGTTTATCAGCATCTTTTGTGCCTTCTTGACGTAGTTGCTTTCTTTTGTGTTGTAGACTGTAAATAAAAACGTACATAATGCATAATTATCATAAATGAAACCAAAACAAGTGAAATAATAAAAAAATAAAAAATAAAATTCTACCGCGGGGCAGAAGCCTAGCTTTAAAATATTTATAAAAACACACATGCTTCGATTTATTTTCGCATACTTTGCTTCCCGGGTTTCTAAAATGTCTTATATTAAACGAAATCACCCTTCATATATTTTCATCTCATAACTTCTAGTGAATACATTAAGGAACCCACCTCAACAGCCTCCCGACTGCAGTGGAAGCACAGCCAATCCCCCTCCGGAGGATCACTGATACCAACACACGAGAAATGAAACCACTGCGTCTCGCACTTGCTACCATCACATCCAATCATTGGCGAGTTCACCTCTTTCCCGCAGCAGTAGTCCGTCTCTTTCTCCAGGTTTTCTTCAAGGAAAACGAACTTGTCTTCAATGGGTAGAATGTGACACACATGTTTTGCGTAGCCCCACTTTTTCAAGCCGCACTGATTGCAGTATTCGCTCTCGGTGCCGTGGCGCCAGTAAAGGTGTTCCAGCAAGTTTTTATATGTCGTGTAGAAAACTGCGCAACGCCCGCAAGGGTGGATAGGCGTTGGGTCTAGAAAGATACGGCTCATTTTGTAACACAAACAAATTGAGACAAAAAACTGTAAACTATTTTGATTAGATTTTACAAGATTTAAATTTCTTATATGGTGCTTGTTTGTGGTCAAAATTAATACTGACTCTTAAACATCTTAGATTTTTTCTTATTAATATTACTGGAAGGTATTCACATAGGGTGGTAATTAAATTAGTTTCTAATGAGCCCTTTAAATGAAAATTCATAATTGACTTTTATGATTTTATACTTTTAACAAGAATATATTAATCAGACTTTAATAGCTAGTCCATTAGCAAATGTTCATTACAGGAGTTATAATAGGAATGAATAATGGAAAGCTACTTGTCAGTTATTCTAACAAATGTAATTGTACTGTTCGCTCTACTTCTAGACAAATCTCACTCAAGCTGGCTTGACAACTGTATCCACTGCGCATTGTTTGTGAAGCTAATGAAAACGTCACGAATCTGCCACGCAATGGAAACTAGTAGAGTGTTTAAATAAAGTATCAACATGAACTATTTCAATTATGATTAAGTCAATTTGTTGACGTTCCTCTTTCAGCAAAAATACTTTTCAAGTTTTTGTAATTCATGAAATAAGGCATAGTTTTAATAGTTAGTACCTAACATTTATATCAATAACGACACAAACTAAGTTAAAATACACACATCAACATCGTCTAGGGATATTTTGTATTAAGTTCTTAAACTCAAAAAATACTGACCAATTTTAATTTTTTTTGAAGAAAGTTTATTTTGTAAACCTTGTTGGACGATTCAAAATTTGAATTTGAAAAAAAATATAAAAACAAAAGATTCACGCTGCATAATGGTAGCGAAGTCTGAAGGTTTCATTTATCTACAGTAACTTTTGTCTTTTTTTTGTGCCAAATTTAAGTTTTATAGCAAGTTATCGGTAAATTTCAATTAATGTTATTGTGTGCATCATGAAGCGGGGCTATTGTACGAGGAAAGAAATGTTAAGGGCAGTAGGCATGCTCCAAGCTGGGGCTACTGCCCTTAACATTGAAATGGGAACAAGACAAACCGTGATATGAAGGTTATGGTCATGTTATCGTGCTACTCGTGAAATGGCTGAAAGACACTGAGGCGGGAAACACTTAACCACTCAAAGACAAGACCGATATTTGCAAGTTGCCGCGAGAAGGCAACCAAATGTTACGGCCATGCAGTTGGTTCAGAGGCTCCAGTCAGAGCACCAGTTGCTTGTGAGTGATGAAACTTTGACGAGAAGGCTGCATGAAGCTAATCTTCATGCTCGCAGACCGCTTCGTACTCCAGCACTACGCGCAGGAAATCGTGGACGACGGCTAGAGTGGGTTCGTGAACATTTGCTATGGGAAGATAACCAGTGGTTCATATTGCTGTTTACCGATGGCTCACGGTTCAGTTTCCATCCTGATACACGTAGAGTGCGCGTTTAGCGAGTTCATGGTGGTGAGTGTCGTCTGCGACACCCTCAGGAAGTCCTTCCATACCACGGCGGGACAATTAAGGTTTGGGCGAAAATTCGTGTTGGTGGAAGAACAGACCTCGTTTGGATCAGAAACACCATGTCAGCTGAAAAATATTGTAACGAGGTGCTAGAACCAATAATCTACCCCGACCAACTGCAAATGGGCCAAGAATTGAACGACAAATCCCGTCCGCACACAGCGAGAGTGGTGACGAGTTGGTTGCAGGAACACGACGTATCGGTCCTAGGCTGGCCCACTCAGTCGCCTGACCTAAACCCCAACCCATTAAATACGCGTAGGATATGCTCCAAAAAAGAGCTTTAAGGAACTTCGCTACAAACATTGCGACGAAAGAACATCTTTTTTTGCCACTTAGCCGGACCTGGGACAATATACCGCAGCCTGACTTGGATAACTTAATCCAAAGCATAAAAAACGTTGTAGGACCGTTTTTAACGTTATGGATGGTTTTACTGACCACTGATTTTGCACAATACCGTTCAAAACTGAATAATTTCTGATTATTTTTCACTTTTCCTTGAGAAACACATTCATTGTAAAATTACATTTTTTTCACTTCTTTCTTTATTTAAAAAAAGCACTTTTTCGCAAAAAAAATATTTATTTTATTTTGTTAATGTAGTCTGATAAATGAGCTTTATAAAAATATATACATGTTGTATGTTATTTAATAAATTTTGAGTAAACTAAGTAAATTCAAAGTATCCCTAGACGATGTTGATGTGTGTATACTGTATAATACTCTTACACTCAGAGAAAAGTATTGTAAGGCAGCATTAACGTAATATGACATGTTGATACGATGTGACTATACAAAATCAGAAAGCAACTAAAATATTTAACGTAAATCCAACGTCAGTTAGGCCACGACATTTCATAATTCAGGCTCCGAATCCCATGCGGTATTATGCAGTGCAATTATATTTGGTAAGATCATTCTGCACTCAAGAGATTATAAACTAGCTTCAGAAGCACTATAGAAATCATTTACTTCAGTTAATGTAAGAAAATATGGAAAATGGAGAAATTTCAAAGACATTTGAGTCGAACCTAAACTCAACATTTTGTAATAGAATCAAATCTGCCTTTAATGACTTTAGATATGCACTATATGCTACTAATATTATAAACGTGCAAGTTTGTGAGTACGAATGGATGAATGTATGGATGTTTGTTATTCAATCACGTAAAAACTACACAACAGATTTTGATTAAACTTTACAGTAATATAGCTTATACATTAGAATAACACATAGGGTACTTTTTACCACGAGAAAACTTCTCATTCCCACGGGAAACCGACTTCTGCCACGAGTTTTCTTAGAATTCACTAATACAATATTATTATCATCATTCAATTATCTAACAAACCAATGATTAAACTTAATTTTTGAACGATATGTCAATTAAATTTAAAAGCTTTTTTTCTGTATCATTGGCCATTTACGAACTACAACAATGGTCGTTTAGACAATTAATTTTATTACAATTGATTGGCATAGTTAAATACAGCAGCGGGGCGATTCTCTAACTCAGAACGGAATAGACAAAAAGCTGGCAGTTAGACTTAATTATTACTAAATTTCGTAAAGTGCTTTTTACTGTATCTTTTTAAAGCAGTTTATTTCCTTTGCAAAATAATACTCATATTTGTTTTCAGAGGCTTGAATTAATAATTAAGGCTTCAATCAGCGTTAAAAAAAAAATGTTGTTTCTTATATACCTTGCTAACTGGTAGCAAAAAAAAATTCGAGCTATAGAATGCTTCAGATATAAATTCAACTCTTAGAAGAACACACAAAATTTTGTTCAGTAGTTTCAAGTACGACAATGATAAACAAAACATCCCTTTTGTTAAAAGACATGTCAGACAAATATACTTAGCTTAAAAAAACTTGTTAGTTTTAAACAACGTTACATGCACTATTCAATACAATAAAGGATATAAGTTTCATTCAGTGCCTAAGCGATAAATATTCTTGATCCTTTCACGAAGGCGAGGCGCACGCCTGAATGAAGACAGTATTTTCTTCGCTTCTGCTTTGAATGGAACATCCGTAGTTATCATTTAAAGACCCAGCAGAGAACAGCACAAAGCTTTGTATTCTCTTTCATTGTAATGCTTTAAAATTATCAATTTTTAAAATAAGTCTCACACTCTATTATTGCAATGCTATGCTTAAGCTGCCATTAAATAATACAAACAAAGTGGCTAACAAACAAATTAAAATTGAGTTAATTCCTGAACGGGAAATAGCATAGGAAAAATACAGAGAACAAAGGAAAATATTAATATAAAACTGTTTGAAAATCGTATCATCTTACTCCATTGTATAATAATTTCATCTTTTAATACGTATACTTTTTATTATGTAGAAGTAAATGTTCACTTTTAATTAGAATAAACAATAGAGCTTGTTTGAGCTAGCGTTATCATATTACACTTTTCTTTCCTGACAGCGACGGTTGTTACCATTGTTCTTATCTCTTTTATGAATGGACGAACTGTCCATCCCTGTAGTTATCTCCAGTAGTGGAAGGCAGTTAGGACCGTAATGCAGGGGCAGAATCCTTGGACATTTCGTCCGGGACGCAGAAGACCCACTTTATAAGCCGAGTCACGTCAATAACAGATAGAGAACAATAGGATTTTCATGAAAATGACATGTTATTTGTTTCTATCGTAGTAAAAGTAATAGTTATTGACATTGGGCGGGAACCCGGGGATAAAGTTGTCTGTGATGTGTTTGATAGCTTTCTGTGTCGTGCTCATTTCATTTTGTAAAGAAGCTGTGTTTGATGTGTTGGATTGGTTGTTTGTCATTGTTAATGCCAAATAAATATGGTCGAACAAACGTTGAATGACTATCTCTTGTATTAGAACGGCGAAGCGGATACTCTTTATTGAAAAAGGTTTTTTTTAAATATCTAAAAGCATTTTTTTCAATCTTTTGAAAAAGTCATTGAGCCACGTGAAAAACAGTGAAAAAACCTCAACAAGATTATCCTAGTAATGTTTAGATTTTAGTATTGCATCGCTCGAAAACGTAAATAATGAATAAGTCATTAGTAAATACTTAAGTCAGTTATTTCTTGACTTTTGCAAGTAGGCACCCCTCCCAATTATAACAAAAATACGTAACAAAAAAACAGTTTATATTACGTTTCTGTTAATTAATATTTGCTGATTGGGTTACTCAAAACAGCCAAAACGAAATTCTTTTAAAAATCATCGCTTAAGTTAGGCACATGCTTCGCTTATATTGTAGAAAAATGGCATTCTCGCTTGTAATAAATATTATTTCTAAAAGATTTGGCAGCATCGAACGTGGAAAACTTTTTGTGTGCACGTCACAATCATTTCATTCAAAGGTTCATTGAGTGGAAATAACTGAGACGATAAAACTATTCGCTCGGAAAAAGGATATTGAATGAGGTCTTGCGCAGATATTTTAAAAGACACGGTACTGTAGTAAAGTAAATTATAATGGTATGCAAGCAAAGGTGGGATGTTTTTAAGGCAATTTGATGTTACACCGAAAATTAGTTTTTAATTAAACGAAAACACCTCTTTAATTAAATTTAAAAATAATTATTGATACTCAACATATAGGTACCTACTGCAAAATTCTTAATAAGTTTTTTTACAATACTATTTTAATTTGGTATTTAATTATAAATAAAGGGTGTGTATCTATTAAATAATAGGCTTTGTAGTCCTACTAATATTATAAATGTGAAAGTTTGTGATGGATGGATGTTTGTTACTCTTTCACGTAAAAACTACTGGATGGATTTGGATGAAACTTTGCAATAATAAAGGTATATCAGAATAACACATAGGGTACTTTTTACCGGGAAAACATCTCATTCCCACGGGAAACCGACTTCCACGCGAACGGAGTCACGGGCGGCCAGTAGTTGATTATAAATCCATCAAAATCCATCCATCTAATATTCTAAATATGTATGTCTCTCCAACAGTATGCTTGTATATTTCGTTATCATATCAAAACGGTTTAACCGATTTCTCAAAATTTTGAAATATATATAGTCTCATTCCAATGTTAAAGTCAATTAATTTACACTTTACTGAATAAAAGCACCACGTCGAAGAAGTCGCGGGTACCAACCTGTTAAATCTATAACTTCCTAAAACACAAACATTGTTTGCCTATGTAATAAATCTCTTGGGAAAACAAATATCTACCTTATCCTATCTAAGATCATATTATCTAATATTGCTTTTAACTTTGATTATGATAAGTTTGTTTTTCACTTAAAAGGGCACAGCCGTAGGTATATTTTACAATACACTAAAGGTTTTTAATAGAAGAGCTTTAAGAAGCAAAATTCCCTAGTTATGAACTTATCATGAAAATTTATTTTTTTACAATTTAAAAACTAGTTTAATATTGTTAATATTTAACAGGTTTAACCTATTTAAACTTTCTGAATTACTTTCTAAGCTCATATTTCTTGTAATCGTTATTTTTCTATTACAGTTAAAGAACTTTTTTTATTTTATAAGTAAACTAACAGCTTCTTTCCAGTATCATTTCTTAAATAAAAATAAAAATAATTGGGTTATTTTTGTTTTTACCCTCAAACTGTATCGTTTGTAAAAAATGTTTTCTAATTCGGCTAATATTTTTTAAAAGTGTTAAGGCTTAAGTCTTTTACGTTAAGGTTGAAAATAATTTGTAACATTTAATGTCAATGTGAGTTTAATTTGTATGCAAGCAGTTATAGACCTAACACTCTGTATGGACTTTTAGTGATCTAGTAGTTATGAATGAATGAATAAGGGAGAGGACAATTGATCTATGAAATCGTTATGTCGATGAAATCTAAGTGAAAATAAAAGAGCAGGGGGTCTACCGGGACTTTACAATCGAAATCGTGATTGAGATTTTACTTTTAATTTTGCATTATAAATGCTAATTTATAACTTCAAAATCGAAATCGTATCCGTGCGACCGAAGTACGAACGAACTTGCTGGAATGCCTACTTTTATTTGACGAAATTAACTGTCAAACTTGACAGTTCATCTAGGCGAAGACACAAGTCCCGGTAAGGTGTTAAGACGATAATCGTAACGACAGGAAATATAGTTTTAAAATTCGTAAGTCTCGGTACCAATCTCGCGATTTTGATAAGATGCACGATACGACCGTCAAGTCCCAGTAGACCCCCAGGAACGCCAATAAAACAAAACAATGGGCTACCAATTATGAAGAAAAGTAGTTTAGGTAATGAAATAGTTGGAATTATAAATTGAATTTAGTACCAATGTGTGCCGTCAACAATAAACCCTTTCTTTATGAGCTATACACATTGCACTACATCTTCCTATCTGATAAAATAAAGTGTTAAATGTAAAACAACCGAGAAGCTATTACGAATCGAGACATTTATCGATATTTATTTGTATAATAACAAAATCATTTTACCTGCGCCTAATATGTCAAGTAGACGTAGTTTAACGACTTTCATTGATAGTTACATTCATATTTAAAGGTGCAGATATAGGAATTTGCCTTATTCACATAAAGGTATGTTGCATTGGTGTTAAAAATCAACACGTTTTAAATGGTCCGACGAAAGGTAAAAATATAAAAGGAATAATAAATACAAACATACCTTTTTTAAACAAAAAGTCTCTTACACCCTTCCGTCAGTTGGTATGCAAGGTTCGACATACCCGACCCTCAATTCGACCCAAAAAACTTCATCAAAGACCTCAATGGATGTAACTGGATGTTAACACCAAATTCTTGTTCACGCTCTACAGAATGTTCGTAGTTAGGCGAGAGCCCATTCCTGTACACCATTCGACAGTTTTCAAGGTAAGACTATAATATAAGATTTTTTATAAAAAAAATAGTTGCTACTACTAGGTAAATATAAAAAAAAATGTTCCTAACCAAATTTAAATGATAGTTTTTGTAACCCGACTGATTAAATTGTATATACTTATTTTAACATTTAATATAAGTTTAACCTACTTTAATTCGCATGAATTTGGCTATGGTAATCCTAATCTGCATAATACAGCATAAAATATTATTAAGATCCTGAAGCTTAGATCAATGATGGACATACATCTTAATGTCCAGGAACCCGATTCGTGATTGTAAACCCCTTTGAAGTACCTCTGTCTGTGTGGAGATTAACCTGTCAAGACCTATTTCAGTGAGGCTTGCGTTCCGTAGAAAACCTTCGAGTTATAACCCAATAATTATTACCAACACTTCAATGCACTTCACAATTAAGAGCAACTTTGTTAGTCGTGGCGTAAATTCTCATACCTTTAGATTATAAATAAACTTGGGCAAAGTTTCGTCGATGTGCTTCAGAAAAGTGTTTTGTTGCTGAATATGAAAAGGCTTATTTTAAAATACAAAATTTGGATGATGTTTATGAAATTTGTATTAAAAATCAGAAACACCCAAACTTTGATTGGGTGTTTCGTTTTGATTTGATTATTTGATGATTAAGCTTACTATCTTAGATAACATGTGCTTAAATTTACCTATAAATGTTATTGTCGAAGGAGCAATATCTTTTTTAATAACATCATATCCTCAAGAACAGAATGTAGGCACGCATATTAAAAATTCCTAGAAGAAAAGTGCCTACCGTCGCGCACACACCTTCCAAGATTAAACTGTCAACGACGAGGTTCTACACTTGAGTGTAGTATCAAGTATCGATTAAATCTCTCTCTCTCAAGCCTCCACGGCTATGAACACCGTATAAATAACCTTTTACGGCACATTCAATTTTACCAAACGTTAAATATGCCATTTTCATATTCGACGCCCCTTAAATGCCGAAAACTTATTATCAAGTTTATGTTAAGTACTTGAATAGGTTCGCCTCTCGATTTTATAGGGTAATAGATTACGCTGCGTGAAATTTTGACAGTTTTCGGATTCTTGTTGTGTATATTAAAAAAATATGTCTCAATATTGGAGCTGGCGTTGTATTATGTAACTCGTATTTAAGTAAATAAGTATAGCTTCATTGTTGACGTGGAATTCGTGTACCTGTCGCTCATGCAAACATTTTCATTTTCAAAGTCTAAAGCACGGTATTTCTAACAATAGGCATCATTATTACGTCATAGCGCCGTCATTCTATCTTACATCTGACTGGCATAACAATACAGCTTAAATCGTCATATTCTATATAATAACCGTGAATACACCAGTAAACAGCGCCAGTTTTCCCTTTGCCTCGTAAAAGTTGATTTTGAACATTGAAAACTCAAAGGCACTTGAATCAAAAATCCTTTAAGTCGGTAATATGAAGCCGTGTTATGATGGTTGCTGCGTTTTAGTACCGTATATAACACTTTACTGCAAATTGGTTGGAAGTGAGCAAAACACTATTAAGGTCAACAATAAATAGATATGAGCAATTTTTTAGTCTTTGGAGTCGTATCTTTCTTTGAAAAGGTTCTAAAGTAAGTTGTCACGTCGATTCATGTCATACTTTTGTAACGTATAAAGTATATTTTATAAAAGTTACCTATATTTTTTTCTTTCCTTATAACAACATTTATTCTATATATTTCTTGAAAATTGTTACATAATATTTACTTTTAAAATAACACTCGTCTATTTTTTAAAAAAGAACGATGATAGATTGGTTTAGGTCCTAACTATTAGTAGAATAGGCCTCGAGCCTAAAATGTGCGCCTTGAAATATTTGATATGGTATTCGTATATTTGATACTAGTGGCCGCTCGCGACTCGGTTCGCGTAGAAGTCGGTTTCCCGTGGGAATGCGAAGTTTTCCCGCGGTAAAAAGTTCCCTTAATACATATATTTTTGGTTACGAGGATGAATAATTTTCCCCGTTTTTTTCCCATTTTCCATTATTTCTTCGCTCCTTATAGTTGCAGCGTGATGTTATATAGCCTAAAGCCTGCCTCGATAAATGGTCTATCCAACACAAAAAGAATTTTTAAATTCGAACCAGTAGTTCCTGAGATTAGCGCGTTCAAACAAACAAACAAACTCTTCAGCTTTATAATATTAGTATTTTTTTTTATATGAGAACTTAGCAAACGAGCATGCGGGTCACCTGATGGTAAGTGATCACCGCCGCCCATGACTACCCGCAACACTGTGGGTGTTGGGGGTGTGTTGCTGAGCCTTTAAGAAAATTGGGCACCGGATATCGCACTGACCGAACGAAACGCAGGAACATCGTCCCTACTTCACGTCGGTTTTCTGTGCGACGGTGGTATTTCACCGGTCGAGTCAGCCCAGTAATCGCTGCAGACAGAGCCTGCCGCTAGACTCTACCACTCCAAAGATATATAGATAGTATAGATATTTATGAACCAAGTAATAACTATGGTAAGGCGTATAGGAAAGAAACATTTTGTTTTTTAGGGTTCCCAACCTCTAAAGGTAAAAACTTATATTATGTGGACATACATAATATAAAATGCAAAAATATAGGTACCCTTATTTATAGGTGATCAATTTTGAAAAAAAACAGCAATAAAAATCTTTTTAATGGAAACTAGAATTAAGTTCTAAATGAATAAAGTCATATTTTACGGGCCAACCGTTTTATTTTTGCCACCGTCAACGGTATGGGGCGATGAAAATCCGAGGAAATCCTTGAGGGATGCCGCCATTAGCATATTTATTAGTATCATCGTAACCTCGGACTGGAAAAGGGATTAGAAATCGCAAACAATTTTAATTTCACCTAAAACCAGAAAAAGATATTGCTGTTTTGTGCCAGCGATTTAGTTGGAGTCTGAGGCGATATGAAAATATTTAGAAAAATGATTTGGTACTTGAGAAGTGTACCTACCTATAGATTAGTGGAGTAATAGATTAGAATTAATTACAAAATGTTATGATTGACATGGTTTCGATTGGTCTAATATTGAAATATTAAAGAAATGTTTAAAAAGTAAAAAAAAACTTGTCAGTATGTCAAACTCCTTAAAAACCTCGTAGCGGTTTTAAATACGGTTCTGTTTTCTAGAGGCAGAAAAATCTAATAATTCTATATATCTGATTTGATTAGAATTTGATTAAATGAAGTAGCTCTACATAACGACGGGTCCCAAGAACAAAATCTTATACTAATATACAACAAAATTAGTTTTATTATTTATTTGTATTTGGTATCATATTAGCTATATAAATATGTTTAATTTTTTTTTATAAAACTTATACTTTAGTAGATACCCAAACGAACATCATCCTATTTGAATTTTACTTCAAAGAACAATACAGGATGAACATGTACAAGCTTGTTCCTCTGAGTTCGCAACTCGCGCGCAGCAGCGTATCGTCAGACGCGGGTTTGTTCTCGGGGCGGGGTCTTTTTTGACAGGGCGCGGCTATTTCTCTAACAATTCCAATTGATGTCAATCAAAAGTTAAGATTTATTGTTCATTGCATTTTATACAATGACGGCCTTATCAACGAACCCAAGAATTTTGAATTTAGCTCTTAATCCAAAAAAAAAAAAACCCCTTTTTCAACTCTAAGTGAGAAAACAGATGAAGAAAACTTAAATTTAGATGAGTAATGATATAAACATTCACATTAAAAATTTACATATTCGTTAAAATATTTTTGTACAACTCAATACATTATTTACTTGGAAAGTACCAATAACTGTAAATTACTGTCGTTTGTGATTATTAGATGTTTTTCTAAGAAAATCTTAAATAATCATATAACAATTTTTTTTATTATTATTTTGAAGTTAAATATAATTAAGTTATTTTAAATATGAATTCCAACTAAGATACTAAATATTTTATTTTAAATAAAATATTTTCACATACGTCTTTTTTGTCCTAAAATGCATTCAAAATTTACTATCGCTTGCGCCGATCCGACATTGTACTATGGAAAACTTATTGAAAATAAGTAACGCATGTAATTTTAAGTTTTTGTTCCTTGGCATTAATTTTATTATACGATTTTGTTCTACTATTAACTTAATAAATATAAAACTTTTTTTAACAAAAGTCACATTGATAATTTCCTTATAAGTATGGTATTTTGTTTGTTGAATATTTCATTATTAATTTTTATTGGTTCATGACAGAACCCGAAGATTCTTATAACGCTGCCTTGAACTCCCCAGTATCGCTTTAGGCTTAAATATTATATAAAATGTGTGATGATAGTACCAAAATATCACAGCAGCAAACACAAGTAACATATAAAAGTACTCCTCCTCTTTGCCTATTCCTTTACTTCATCAACTCACAAATTATCATGTTACTAGTGGCCGCCTGCGGCTCCGTTCGCGTGGAAGTTTGTTTCCCGTGGGAATGAGATATTTTCCCGCGGTAAAAAGTACCCTATGGTTTATTCTGATGTATAACCTATATTATTGTAAACTTTCATCCAAATCCGTCCAGTGGTTTTGTAAAACCACTGGACGTGGAAGAGTAACAAACATCCATCCATTCCATCCATACTAACAAACATTCACGTATATGAAATAAGTAGGATTACACCTTTATTATATCCTATTTTTATACCCTCTAGTTTTGATAACTCACCAGCAATGCACTTGGAAGAATTTAAAGGAACTCTAGCTTCCACTCCATCCCTTCTCATATGGTTTTAGCTACGCCAATGCCTTCTCTACTAAATGCACACAAAAAAAAATCTAATGATCTTTGTCCCATTCATTGTTCATGTCTAGATCATAAAGTCCTAGGTAATAACACCAACTCGGAAAAAAATACTAGGTAGGAAATGTTAAGTGTTGGATAATAAGTCTGACGTAAGGGGATGAAAACTGAAAATTTAGATAAGAGCTGTTTCAAAAATAAGAAAACTTATTTATGATGAAGTTATTGAAATGTTTGACGAAGTTTTGAAAGCTTGGGAGTCGAGAATAGCAGTGGAGTACCTAATATTGCAAAATATGTTCAAAACATCAATGTGCCGTGCTCATCGCAGTATCTCTAAGCTCACCAATGATCAAATACAGAACTTTGAGAGCCTTGTAAAAAAGCCAAGAAAATTGCACGGGGTTTGAAACAAAAACTTGAACATGAGGCAATAGAATCTAGTGAATCTATTGCTACCGCAGTATCTGTCATTGAAAAAGTTTTGACTTGACAATAACGAAAGTAAAATATAAAAAATTTGTAAGCATGTGTGATATTGGTGTTATAATGTTAATTTAATAAATGGTTTATATTTTAAAGTCTTACTCTATGATTCAGAAGATAATCATCATGAAGAAGACAATGTTGGTGTGAACTAATAGGAACTGGTTAATAATGTTACTCAAAAATGTAAAGTAGTTTTGCGATGAGAAAGATACTTTTTAATTAATTAAAACACAGTTTATGATTTACCTTTTGAACATTATACAAAAATATTACATTTGATTTAAAAATCCGTGATGATCATCCCTACTAATATTATAAATGCGAAAGTAACTCTGTCTGTCTGTCTGTCTGTTAAGCCTCATTTACACGATACCATTTTCTTGCCTGTAGCGTACAATTATGTCGAAGCAATACTTGAATTGCAGCGTGTAAACAACATGCCATATTCTTTCTCTACTAGGCAAGTTTTGCATTCAAAAATGTTCTCTGTTTAAACTATACATACAATATTTTCTTGTTCAATACTTGCCATTTTATCCGAAGATGTCCAAAACTTGAATGAAAATATTTGTCTGAGCAAATACGGTCAATTCTTGAAGCAACGTTCCAGTAAATGGAACAGGAACGTACAAGTCGATGTTTAGACAAGACGATTCTTGAAAGCGATAATCTCCTTACCATTATTGTATCAATGTAAACAAAACACGCTGGCAATTATTTGTTTTCAAGATTTGCATTCAATAATGGCGTTCAACTTTATAAATAATATCCACGTGTAAACAGTTGCTTACAATTATTGAAATGCAAATATTGCGCTTCCACTATTGTATTCAATTATTGCTATTGAACGTGCAAGAAAATGGTATCGTGTAAATGAGGCCTTACGCTTTCACGCCTAAACCACTGAACCGATTTTGATGAAATTTGGTGTGAAGAAAGAACTGATCTTGGGAAAGAACATAGGGTACTTTTACCGCGGGAACACTTCTCATTCCCACGGAAAACCGACTTCCACGCGAACGGAGTCGCGGGCGTCCACTAGTTTATTATAATATATAGTAATACCACAACAAGAAAGTATATTATTAAGTTGCTAGTTTTATTTTGTTTTATGTTAATGACAATATAAACAAAAATAAAAGTTTTTTAGTAGATTTTTTGACATTCAATTATTATATAATTTAAAGGCAAAGCCAACATACGACGTAATTATATGTAACAATTACGAAGTAAAACATCGCAAAAATACTTAAGACATCTGCGGTTTCATTAAACAAAGTCGTATGTGCAGTTAGTGCTTAGTTCATTCCATAAAACAAAATCCGATTTTATTATAGGAACCGAGTTTTACAGAAATAATCTTTATTACTAAATATAAGAACGTGAAAATAATGTAATTAAATAAAACAAATAACCTTTGAATAAATTCCATACTCAAATAGTTTTTGTAACGGAGTAAACGACATTTTACTTTGCTCGCAACTTAAAAGCTGCGTACTGAAAACTGAACATTTGGTAGATACGACTTTGTTCTTGGGACCCGTCGATAAGTGTTCTAAAAATGGATTGTTCCTGAGAGCTAGTTGCGTTCACGCCGGTGCGGATCTGTTATCAATAATGACTTAAAGAGGATTACAATAAATTTTATACTACGGTCGGTTATTGAAAATACCATTGTCCCCCTGCCTGAGATCACAGATACGTGGCAATTCATCGGGAAATTATGCAAAACAATGTCATCGATTTATTATGGAATGTTTGTCATTAATACGCTTTTGTGGTGTTATTTATCCGTAAACTTATTTATATATTTGTATCAAAATGTTTTACCTATTTACAGAGGAAGCAGGAAGTTAAAACATGAAAACACCAATTTGTGCGTATTTGGTTATTATTTTTTATTTTAGGTGCTAAAGGCGATTAAGTATTTAATGCTAAGTACTTAATTTGCCGCAAATCTGATGCGAGAGGGATCAGCTTTACGCGTATTGCTAAAATGCCGAACTGTCGGAAAATGAAATATAAATAAACAAAGTTGTAATTATCCGCATAAATGAGTTTAGTTTTGAGTCAGCTTTATTTCTCAGCAATACAATAATGAACTTGCAAACTAGAGCTATGTTAACAGACTTGTATCGCCACGTATGTTTACTTTATTACAGTTGGCCTAAGCCACAAGGAGAACACTTCTGTGAGAACTGTTCTCCTTCAGTATCGAAGCCACTGGAGCGCTATTGATTGAATCGTTCCGAAAGCAGAGCTAGCTAACGCCTGCATCTCTCTTGAAAAGCGCTACAAAGCCAACGTTCAGCGTGCGGTCAGTATATAAATCGTGGGGGGTATGCAAATATAATTGGAGGCCATTGGAGCGCCGGTGCGCGCGACGGGAGCGCATTAGCCCGTGCTTTGTGCAAGAATGACTCGGCCCATTTCACACTGGGCCAAATTAGCCGCCACGCTACGTACACCCGTCAGACGGAACAGAAGAAATGTGAACAGTGAAGCGGACAGAAATTACATTAGAATTTATGACATGCAATTTACCTATGGGCTTGACTTCTTCTGCGAATAAACTCAGTAACTTTAACATTATCGCACTGATTTAATGACATTATGGACGGATTAATAAGGCATTAATTAAGTATTTAACACGAACAACCCTCTTGGATTATTAAATCACATACCTGCCTGCATTCAATTTCTTGAGTATACTAGGACCACTGTTTTAAATCTTGGCAGACCATAAAAGATCCGTCAGGAACGGAACTGTTAAATCGGATAACTATTTTCCACCAAAAGTTTTAAAACCTTTTCAATATTGAATTTTTTGTCGAGAGTGTACCTACATTTTACCACAGTTAAAATTTATCCTATTTGTGTATTCTCTTCTTTTTATTTGCTATGCTGCTACAAAATCTAGTCGTGTTTCAAATCCAAATGTACCATTCAATGAGCGGGAGTTCCACTACTCTTCACATACAAAGTTCGGACAAATCCTTTAAATGGATTGCATTGCATAGTATCGATTCGTTTATCTATTCACTTATCCGTTTATACGGATGTTATTAGATAGGATTCAACAGGCAGCAACGGCTACCATATGTGGTATTCTGGGTTCCAATTATAGTCTTAATACTTATATAGGTACAAATTTCGTGCCACGTTGTTAGACCGCGATGGACTCCTAAACTACTTAACCGATTTAAATCAAATTTGCACACCGTATGCAGTTTGATACGTAGGTATACCTTAATTTATAGTCGCAATATTATTTTATTGCAAAATAAAATATAACAAAACCTTAGCCACAGCAACTCGTGGCCGGTGTACTAGTATAATAAACTTCTGGCTACAAAGTTGAGTCTTAATTATTTATATTTAAGAGTCGGAATAACAAGAATGTTAAATTAAGTACCTAATAGCTTTAAAATATGTGTAGACACACACTCACCAGGATACCTACTTATATTGAACTCAGAAATGTCAGCTTATCTAGGATTAATTCTAAAAGCCTTGTAGGTTATTCTTAACTAAAAGATTGTAAATTAAAATTGGTGAAAATGCTTTTTTTTCTTTAAAATAATATTTTACTTAGGTACATTTACGTTTATTAAATCAACAAAATATAAATTCATAAACTTTATATCGTTTATGACGGCCAATCACGGTTGCTAGGAAATTGAATAAAGTTGATTACCTTTATAGTTGGCAAATAATAGGTAATTAATAAGAAACTTATATATTCTTCATTGAACAAAAGGTATTATATCAGAACTAATAATTATACAGTATCATAAGGTTTGACTTTTAAAAAGCTTTTATGAAACTTGCATTTTTAAAAGCTTTTATTTAACTTGCTTTGTAATAGTTAGATATGTTTTTTGAAGATAAATGGATACATATCTATGGAGATGTACCTGCACTAATTTATCTGCACTTGTATACAGCAAGACTATTATAACCTAATCTATTGACAAATCTAACAAATACCTACAAGGGAAAAAACCCAAATAAAAATATATGTTACCCGCATATTTTGTCTATTAAAAAAGTGCTTTTCTCCTACATAAACATCTTCATCCAAACTAATAAGCGAAATATGGCTCTTTGAGCTAATATGATCGAACTAGCGGAAAGTTTTCGTGTATCTACAAGGAAATTAATGAAGGTATTTGAATCGGATAGTTGGTAACGAGATTAGAACTTAGTTAAGAATTCAAATAATCTTAAGAAACATTATCTACTTTAAAGGATATGAATAGGTTCTTCGCAGGCAATGCGAAAATGATATGATAAAAATGATCAAAAAGGTAGGTGTATAAGGCAAACACACGTCATAAACACAGCCCGATTTAACTCACTATAACGTTAGTCAAAATTTACTCCAAAAAATAAAATACTTTGACAGATTCCAATACAAAGCAATAATTGCAGCCAGAACTTGGAATTGCAGTTCGGAGTTTGAAAAGAGTTTCTATTTATTTGTCGTATAATGGCAGGGACACGGGAATGTCCTGTTAAGGCCGTCGCCGCGAACCCGCCGACGGCTGGCCCCCGAGGCAGCCCCCTCAAGTTTGGAGGCGCGCCGGGACAAACCGCGGCGCGCCTACTCCCTCACGTTCCCTTGGTTAGCTGCCGACCTAGCCCTGTGTCGGGAGGCTGGGAACCACCCCAGGATCCTCGGCTGTCGCCACCAACCCGGGACCTCACCGGCTGGAGTCGCCGACGCGCCACTGCGGGGACAGCTCCCGGAAGTGTTTTAAATAACCGAAATTCTCTCTTCTCTCGTGTTATAATAGAAATCCAAAAAAAGAACAGAGGCAAACAGATATTTTAAAACCTTTTATTTATATAGTCCCGTTTTTTAGAATTTCGAAGTTTTGTTTGCCATATAATCGCAACTCCGAATTTCATTTGCCCTTTTGCCTTTTATTCATTTGTACGACGTTTTAAAATCCAGACGAATGAGTTCCAGACACACGAAATCTAAATGCGTGAAATCTAGATGACGAATATCCATATGCACAAAAGCCAGATTTTTAAAACACAAATTTTTGAAATACAGTTAATTGATATCCAGACAAACAATATCTTGATTTTTAAAATCAAGATTTTTTGAATCCGATATCTAGAACAACTAAATCCTTGTAATTTAGAAAAGAACTTCGGTTTAGGCGCTTGCGCACTGTATGGTCACCATTCAACCTCACACTCCTCCTCGCTTCGCGCGTCGTCGTACCTATTATTTGATATATGTGTTACCGGCAATGTGCATAATCCGGTATTCTATACAATACCTAGGTAATGTATAGAATACCTAAAACGTGCCGGTAATGTATGAAATATCATTTATTTTATACTTTGCCTAGGTATTCTATACAATACCGAATGCGCGCCCTGTAATGTATGTAATGCATGTAAGATTATAATGAAAAACGTCAAAGAGGAACTTTATTATGGTATATATTGCACTTTTATAAGTTTTTTTTTCTTTTTTTTTCAACTACCGATTTGTGTTCATAACAATCACTGTTATAAACTTTTCTCGTACTTTTTTTTCTTCATTTATATTTTTGTCCTACCAACGGAATTCACAATAGTCAGTTGCCATAACTTTTTAAATCATAGTATCATTACTAAGGAATTTTTCGACTCATATTTTTTTCCTTCATAACTATTTTCTCCGAAGTAGTGTAGTTGATAATTTTTTGTAAAAAATATCAGGGTTGTGGTGCTTTGCCGACCGCTGCCGCGGCACGCTCGCTTCGCTCGCTCGGCTTGCACACTGTATGGTCACCATTCAAACTCACACTCCTCCTCGCTTCGCTCGTCGTCGTACCTTTTATTTTAATTGTGACTCTTCAAACTATGGGAACAGGAAAGGATTTGTCAATTTTTTTAACACTTTCATTGGTGCATTATTTTAATTCAGTTAATTTTAATTATAGAACCTGTTTCATAATTATTATAAGCATATTATAGGTTATCATTGATAAATATAGACCAAGGCCTATTTAATAAACACATTGCCGGTGGTACAGCAGGCATTCTATACAATGCCTAGGAATTATATACATTATTACCTAGGTAAAGTATTGAACAGACAATAATATTCATTTTATTTTATACATTGCCTGGACGCCCCAGGTATTGTATGTATAGAATACCTGAATTATACAGATTGCCGGTAACATATGAACAAACAGCGCATATACAAAATTATAAATTATAATTTTAATAATTTGGTCGACCTAAAATCACACACGACGACTAACCAAATCAAGACAAAGCATTTTAGGACTGATGATGAGGATGTTATGCCAATTGAATTTAGGGACTTTATACATGCTTAAGAATAATATGCCTATAGAATGTTTTGCCGTTTAAAAGTTATGCAAAGGATAAATTATGCGACAAGAGTTTTATGCTTTTTGATGATTGTGACAATTTATGTATGACGAACGATTTTGGGACAATTGACGTTATGCGAAAGGAATCTGGGAAACAAAAAAATATTTTTTCAAAATTTTGTTTTAGTTCACCTGGAAATCGATTCATCTGGGAAATAAAAAAAGGAATTTAAAAGTAATGTAATTCTCTAAATCTGTCTTTTAAAATTTCTTAAAAAGCGTTTTCGGGGTTTTAAGATTCGGGTAACAGAAATTCGAGTTTTTAACAGGTTACCATTCCCAACAATTGCTAAGTACCATGCAGATTTTTCAAAAGATAATAAAAACACGCTTTAAAATTCATTTTTTATTTTTATATTGATATTTTATTATTGTTGTTTTAAATACTTAGGTAGGTACTTAGGTAGGTTTGTTTACAATTTACCAATTTGAAGACATTTTTTGAAGCTAGTAACTCCATTTCACGTAAAATAGTTTATACGTCTCGATATCCAGACGGTAACCCTGTTACCTCGTTCCACTCTGACCTTCCTAATTTGTAAATCAGCAACTTTGACCCTTATATACCCCAGGGCTTTGGCGGGCGAATTCTAAAACTAAACCCTTTCAGTTGCGGGTCTCTAAAGACCCTGACTACTCGTAGATACCTGAACCTTAAACTTAGATCTTGGAATAAAATTTTTTTTAGGTTTAACAAATTTAATTTTATCTACTAAAAATCTTACTTTAGCTAGCTATTGAAGTCGAATGGGCTTAGAGTTTTGTTCATAAAGCACCTTAAAAAATAAAAGTCAAAACGTTCGACACCGACACAGCCTTGCATGGTTTAAAATATTTTCAAAAAAGAACATTTATTTAAAATTCGGTATTTTATAGACAAACTAGTGGCCGCCCGCAACTCCGTTCGCGTGGAAGTCGTTTTCCCGTGGGAATGAGAAGTTTTCCCGCGGTAAAAAGTATCCTATGTCCTTTCCCAAGTTCAGTTCTTTCTTCATACCAAATTTCATCAAAATCGGTTCAGTGGTTTAGGCGTGAAAGCGTAACAGACAGACAGACAGACAGACAGACAGAGTTACTTTCGCATTTATAATATTAGTAGGGATAAACCATATAGTCGGTCTGTTGCAATGTCGTTTGGAACATTTCATATATGCAAAATGAGGTTTAGATGGCCGTAGTAGCCGCTAGAGCGTGTAATGTTGGCTCGCTGCTTATCTGAAAACGGACTTATCTCTGTACACCTCGTAAGACGGCACTTAGAGGGTTAACGCTACCATAATATTTACATGGAGGTAAAAAAATATTCTAGCGGCGACTAGGAAGAACTAAAAGAATAAACTAAAAATTGGATACGACTTTGAAGTACTTTTTGTAAAACAAAAACTCAGGTAAAACAAAAAAATATTGTTCACGTTCAAATCTTTTTTAAAGAAAATAAAAAACGTGCGAAGACTCGCACATGCAGGGCTTCGACACACATTCAGAGCTTTTATTATTTTTGCAATAAATTATACTTTGATTTTGCATTTAAGCACCTATAAATTATCGTTTTTCAGATTTTATTGAACTTGTGCTATAAATACAACCCACACCGAGCTAGCGTGGTGGATTACGGCTCAAACCCTCTCTTTTCCCGAGAAGGAGGCCTGTGCTCAACTATGGGACATACTTATATAGGCTATTTATTTATTTAAATACTCTCGATTTAGATAGACTTACAAGCTTCGTCCTAAGCTTATTTAAAACATATCGACGGTGGAAAGGCAAAATTACCTAAGCGACACTTTTGGCGAAATTCAGAAAAAAAAACTGCATCGTTTAGTTTTACTCCCATGCTTCTTTGACGACTTTTGATGTCGCTTAGATATTTCAATTTTTGGGGTTTTTTTTGTTTTTTAGGCGACTAAACGACAACTTTTTGACCTTTTTGTGAAAAATGTTACTTAAAAAATCTTTCAAAATAAGAATTTGTACTTAGGTAATTTCAATTGATTTTTATTTTTAGTACTTTGGCGGTTTGGCGTTTAGTAGGTAAATTTTATCCAGAGACAAAAAATAAAAAAACGCACTAAGATATTTTTACCAAACCCTGAGTAATTGCAATTTGACGCTTAGTCAATAACTACCAATTCTCACTCAATGGAAAAAATTTCGTTTAGTATTTTTTCCTACAAGAAATTCAATGTGGTAGTATGTCGCTTGGTTAAACATGACCTTAACATGATACTTCATGATATTTACTCTTCATGTTAGATTATTTAATGTTTAGAGTCTGATTACGATAAACACATTAAAATAAAGATATATTTCTTTAATTAAATAAAACATTTGTTACTGCCTTTTTATAATATTATATCGTTTAATTTATTCAAAAAAATGAGATTATTGCTAAAACAAGAGACGTAGAAATATTTTATCCTAGAGTCAACAGTTTATTTCAATGCATTTAAGAAGGTAATTTTAGCCAGAACATAATTTCATTGAATTTTGGCTTATTACTATTTTCCAGACTGAAAGAATACAATCAAATATATTTAAGACTTATTTCCTGCACTTGAATATTTGTTGTGTGGTCGGTTATAGTCTGGCCACCGAGAGATTGCGTTTGTGACACATGCCATTAGTGTTGGGGTAAAAAACAACATTGATAAATCATTTTTCAATCAACAGAAAAAAAACTTGCTTATCTTATTTATATTTTATTTATTATATAAAAATAGTTTTATGTTGTTACGAGTTAAAATCTAGGTAAAATAATAAAAAACAAAATCGAAACAGTATTGTTTTATTGTAGGAACGTAAATAATTAGATTAAAGACTAGTGGCCGCTCGCGACTCCATTCGCGTAGAAGTCGGTTTCCCGTGGGAATGCGAAGTTTTCCCGCGGTAAAAAGGTCCCTTTATTCTTTCATACATATATTTTTGGTTCCTAGAACCGCTTTCGCAGCGCACGCAACGGAAGCCCTCAAGGATGAATTAATTTTCCCCGTTTTTTTTCCCATTTTCCATTATTTCTTCGTTCCTAATAGTTGCAGCGTGATGTTATATAGCCTAAAGCCTGCCTCGATAAATGGTCTATCCAACACAAAAAGAATTTTTAAATTCGAACCAGTAGTTCCTGAGATTAGTGCGTTCAAACAAACAAACAAACAAACTCTTCAGCTTTATAATATTAGTATAGATACTTGTATAACGTTAATTTTGAAGCTAAGCCCAAGGTCGAAAAGAACTAGCAAGAAAATCCAACTGCTGCCTTTTTACAAACGAAACTCAAAAGCATTGTATTGGCAATAATATGGTATAAGTCTCCCGATGACCGTACTGCAGAGCCAATTCATCTATTTCATATCGAACATTTGCCGATTTATTTTCTTTCACTAACCGCAATAGTTATGCTTCAAGCATATCCATATTTACGTCGATATCATGTTTTTATAACCAAGCTACTTATTCTGCTTTTTTATTAGAAATTGATTGATAACTTTAAAATTGACTGATATTTTTAGCACATCCCTACGAAAATATGATGTTGTTTACATTTTTAAAAATACATATTTTATCAGTAATTATTACCCTTACAGTAAGCCATCAGTTATAAAATATAAAATCAGTGTGTTTTAATATCATTTTATTGCTTATTATTTGTTTGTAGGGTCAAAATAGACGACTTTTTTTTTGTTTGTTTTCGTAGACGGCCTTTCAAAGTTACCTCGTTATGTCAAACACTATGTGTCAGGAACGCATTCTCTCGGTGGCCGGACAATAGTATTTTTTTACGGTTTGTCATTTTTGATAAATTTTTACTAAGCGACATTAAACTCGGTAATTAAACAAAATTAGCACCAACTATTGAAAGAAGATAATAAAAGGTATTAATAGCATTATAATTTTTTTTTTGAATAAAATAAATCGAATAAGCAGTTATTTTTTTATCCTCGATTTCCCGAAATTACAAACTTCTTTTTGCTCTCCTGTAAAATTACCTTTATGTCGCTTAAGAAATATTGCCTTTCCACCGTCGATATTATTAAAATAATACCATTCATATTTGTTATGAGTTTTACTAAAATTACATTCATGAAATAACCGTTTTCAATTCAGTCTTCGATAGGGATAAAATTAGTGGTTAAAATGTAGATAAGATTTAGAGTGTAGCCTCGACAAACCCTCTTTGTGGTGCTATCTCGTGCAACAAATCACACGGCGGTGTGGCTGCAGAAACTACTTACGTTATAATTTAAATGACCAGTCATTGTTCTATATGCATATTTTATCACAAAATAATAACGATGTAAAATCAGATATTAAGCAAATATTTGTTCAAAAGCTACTCAATTTTTTATTATTATACCTTGAGACATTGCTAAATTCAACTTTAACTAACAGCTTAAAGCAGAAAAGGTTTTAAAATTCACCAAATTTAGCAGAAAATACAAAATTGTATGAAGTGTTTATGAACTATTTGCGATAACTGTTAAACTATTATAAAAGCATGTTGCTACATTAATTCTAAATTACTTTTATGCATGTAATGAAATGGTGAATATATTTAAGCAATTGATACAATTACCTATAGGTTTGTATTTTAAAAGAGGTAATTAAGAAATTTCTGAACCGTTTTGAAAGAAAAAAATGGCCCGCGTCCCAGCATTAAAAGAGTTTATTACACTTTACATCTTTTTAAAATTCCTCCGGCGCGGGACAGACGTCGAGACGGGGAGACGGCCATTTTCTTGACGTCATCGTGTAAGATAAAGCAGCCTGTGATATAGCGGGATCAATTTTCACTTTTAAGGAGCCCCGCGCAGAACGAGGCGAGATTGTGTGGGTTCCTGTTTAAATTTATTTTATCTCCATTTTGTAACCCGCGGAATAGGTATTCTGTTTGGATTTTCAGTAAAATAATGTTGCCGAGCTACGTAAATACCGGGGGAATAGAGACTCCGTGTTTGCTTTTCTTTCAAAACGATGGTAAGGTACGCTTGGCGTAGGTAATCGATATGGTAATACTAAATGGAAGAAACTATTTTCTACCAATACAGAATTTGATATCTATAGAGAAAACTGTTTTGCAGAGACATTCATTTTCAATTTAAGGAAATATGGAGAACTACCATGCAAAATGATATGGAAATCAATTCCTAAAAGTTAGACATTAGGTATGTAAAGTATATAATAAAAAAATATATTCAAACCAAGATTCAAAGGTAAATTTAAATACGTCCTCAGATTTGTCCCACCGCTAAACAAAGTATTTTCCGAACCATGAAATTTGGCTGGTAATAATGGCAATACGAAGAAGTTATCCAATTAGGAGCCTTACGAAATAGCTATCGTTATTTACTTGGCCAAAAAGTTTCGGAAAAATCAAGGGAATTACCGACAAAAAGAAGAGGACTCTACGTAGGCAGTAAGATGTTATAGAAATTGATAAGGGTTTAATATGTAGCCTTAACTGTTGTTACAAAACTTATGAAAATTTATTGATTGTTATAATTAGATGTTACCGATTAAAACAATAGTAAATTACAGTTGGCAATTTGACTATAATTAACTGCTTTTACAATTAAATTGTTGCTAAAATTATCCTTTCTTCCTTCAGTGGATCAATCTTCGTGGAAAATATCCTGGAATATCCACGGCTGCGTAAACTTTTTTTTTAATAATGGTTGCATTTTCATTTAAACTGTTGTGAATTGCACATATCAATAGTATTTAGCAGTGTTAGGATCATACTTCGTTAAAAATCTAGATCGAATTTTATACAGACTTTAAGACCGTTCGATGGTAAGTAACCGAAGTTTATAAAACAATATTTTTGTCCCAAGATATTGTTCCATTATGTTTAAACATACAATGATCCAGACAATTATCCTGACTAGTCAGGTGCTGATTAGTTAATGAGTTTTAGCATCAGCATAATTTTAAAGGTTACCTATATACCTATACAGATAATATTACAGGCTTATAGTAATTTGTAAACTTCCTAGTTTATGGTCCTCCATATTCCAGTATTGTTTCCTAAACTTGTTTTGAACACTGTAAATAGTTTTAAATAAATTTATTGTATTAACTAATATTATTTACTATTTAACTGCATTCTAAACTGGGTAGGCACAATTAAACCTACAACAATACTTTTCTAGCTAATGAGGTTTCTAAGTCACCAATATTTCTATAAATGCTTCTTATGATTTGAGTTACTAGTTAGGTATTTTAGGTCATTTAGCTTTATTAACTATAGTAATCAATATTAACCAAATACAGAGTCCACAATTTCTTTCATTAAAATTGTGCCGAAAGCAATAGTCGTAAAATTAGGTGACTGCGTTTATCGGCGTCGAAAATATCTAAGAAGGCATTACGTACAGCAGTAAACAATATAATAAAATTTAGTGGCCTCTTAGGACACCCTGTGTTACACATGCCTGGCCTTTCCGTATGGTGTAAATAAAATATTTACTGATCTCTACGAATGCTTCTTATGTAATTAAGCATAATCCAGGCTTAACTGTTACATGGACACCCACTACTGTATTGTATCTGCTTAATAAGTAGATTCAGAACAAATAAACATTAATGAGTAAAATTCACGTAGATGAGTATGAGCTAACAAAATTTAGTCTTAATAAATTCTGGTATGAAATTTAGTGAAACTTAGGAAGCCTCTAATTAAACAATTTGAAATATGTTTAACGTATTTGAACTTAAATTGAATACCAACTGCCAAATGAGAGAACCTCAGAGGTGCAGTTTCATTGCAACCATCTGCCCACAATCTAACTAACACTTTGTTTCAGACTACATCTAAATATACATTGTGTTCACTGCTACAACTCGGCTTCAACATACAATACACTCTCATAAATAACTCGCAAAGTAAACCCAAAGTTAGAGCGAGATGCAATATCGACAACGTTGTTTGTTCTCTCTTTCATTCAGTAACATTTCAAATTGAAGCAACTGAAAATATAAGGGGTGTTTTACATTAGTAGCGCTTGAAAAGTGAACTGGCGAGAGAGTTTGTCTCCGACAAATTGATTTATTAACCTGACCACAATCAGACGACTCTACTTCTAAAAACGTTCTCTCCATTTCCTAGAGAAAATTAAACGTTATTTTCTTAAACGACTCGCCGACTCCATTTATTACAGGTGACGTTTTAATTTTAAGTTCATGTTCTAGCGACTCGGTAATTGAATGAAACCATTTAAAGGTTCTAAACAAATTACCTACGATTTCAAGTATCGCATGTTTGAAGGAAGGCACGGTATAAACTCTTTTGCCTTGTAGTAAACTACATTAAATACTAAAAAAATGCTTAAAAAGTTTTACTAAGGCTGAATAATTTAAGAAGTTAATTATATTTCTTTATGATTGTTTAATAACTTGTTTAAAGGAATGGTATACAGTTTTTATGGGTGGTAATTAAATCGACTTATTTTTAACAGCATTTTCTGCCTCAAAAAATCTACATTGCCTTCTAAGTAACTACTCCAGCCACAATCAACATCCTTCAAAATATATTTTTAGTAAATAATAATACCACCTATGGTTTTATTCTTAAATGTTGTATACGTAATGTAACTAACGTAAATCAATTTGACAATGACTTACCTAAGACCTTCACCTAAGAAGGTTTTGTCTTTAGCTTGGTGGATAAAATTAATATCAACAAGCGCCCATTCTATTGCGAATGAACGTGAAGCACCGAGAAATCATTCACGGGCAATAACTTTCATTCCTGCAGGGTGTTCTGGCCTAGGCGCTATAGACCGAATTGGGCCGTATTGCCCATATAAGCCACGCCACCTCAGTTATTACTCCAGCCTAGGATTATTGGCAAATTGTTCAGCATTCCAGGGTGAAGCGTTTGTGAAATATTGAGCGCTTCCCTATTCAAAAGGTTTTCTTTCATAGAGCTTCATTGAAAAGCGACAAAGGAAACATCGGTGTCTTATAAGCTGCGATACGACTCTTTGTTATATGAATATGTAAAGCAAATTATAAAAAACTCGCTATCGAACCTTAACCAAACTTGATTACTTTTATTCATTTTAATACAATAATAATTTAGTCAATAGGTAATCCAAAAGGTCACAGAATGAACGAAATTCTGAAACTGTAAAATAATAGGTTCGTTTAAGCCTTTAAACGCGGCTTATGAGGATTTAGCTAATGCGGCTTGACAGGCTTTATTTTAGTTGCACTGCACCGAGAAAATATTATTTGGAAAAAATAAATTTTACTAGGAAGAACGGTGAGGTATACATATAGTAAAAGTAGCGTGAACTTACGTACCTTATTATATTCTTAACGCATAATAAATATGTAGATTCTATAATAAAAAAAAAATAATCGTTAACTTTATCTTTTCATAGTACTTACCTATACTGCAAAGTCGACACCTGTGTCTGCTGCATTTAGGTTCACTAACTACTTTTTAACGTACGTAACGTGGGTATTTAGGAGATTTTATAAAAAGAAATTGGAAAATCATAAGCCGTTTTTTGCTAAGCCACAATAAATTACTTTAAATAGTCTAGCCGTGATTCGATACTTGACCTATCTCAAAATGTTTTAAAGTTATCTCTACCAGTTAAGTAGGTACCCTTTATGGATCCTTAATTAACTAGAGGTAATTCATTAAGGATCGGTGACTATATATAATTTAATTAATCACGAATGATATAAGAAAGCAGAATCGGGATGCTTACTGTGAGTAGGTAATACGATTTACGCTGATCACGTGTTTTTAAATAAGCAAGATTCAGCGAGTTTAAGGACCGTCATTATACATCAAACAATGATGAAATACCTTCAGACATAGTGACACTTTTTTTTGCACAAGAGGAATTAACTTTTGGATAAAGCAAAGGAATGCATCTAAGTCCTTCTGTCCCTAAGAGAGTTTGCCTCATGGTATTGAACTCTAAACAAAGCCTAACGAGCGGTTAAAGGAACATCCTGATAACATAGCTTCGAGCTTGAATCACGATTAACCCCATTCGTAATTCAAATTTCAAAAACCAATATTTTGATTACTACTACACTTCCGGTTTGAATGTGCTTATCTCCGGGCTATTTGCAAACTGCGAACACTATTCTATCAATGGACAAATTTCGCTGGAGGTACCTGTAGACAACAAGATACTATGACAAAGGAATTTCAAAGTTCAGATTTGTTTTCATAAAAAGTTGTCGCAAGGGGTTTGTATTTTATAATACCAAATTTCCATAAATAAATTAATTCATATTATTATTTTTTTCTCTCGTAAGATTAATCAGGGCCATGTCTTAACCAAAAGCTCGCAATAGTGGACCCTAATAAACTACAACTACATCAGCGGTGATTAATTTACATTATAATAATAATTTGTCAGTTCTTTACTTTTTAATAAAAAATAATACAGAGAGGGTAGGTATGTTATTTCACACCAGTTTGTGTCATCCTACAAGTATTTAATTCGGGGTCCGTTCCAAATAAAAAGTGTTTGTAGGTCCCTAGCAAAATCTGCTCGATTAGGGTTGTGTCTCGTCGATCGATGGCACCTCCGAACGGATGTTAGGCGCTGTAAAACACCAGATAAGGCTCAACATTCGTGATATACCGCCCTCGAGCGCCGGCGAACGTGGCATTAATTTCTGATAACGGCAAATACGGCGAAATTCAATCTTCCGGTTAATACGCTGAAAGTACACATTTTCGATAAATTACAAGCAGAAATTGTTAATATTCGTGTAATTACTGAAATACGGGAGCATTGCAAGGATGGACAGTAATAAAAGTACCTACCGATCAAACTATAAATAAAACCTTCAAATTAAAACGAAGGCGTATTCTACACGTTGATATTAAATTATATTGTCAATATTCAGTTTTGAACTTCAATCTGTAGTTCATTTAAAATGAAATTGCAGTTTGTTCTTAATAAAAACGGTTTAAAAAGACAAACGGATGGTGAAGTGATTCTATTAAGATTGCTTTTTCCATTTGTGGTGTAGAACTCTTTCTGGTCTTTTCTGAAAAAATAGTCTAAAATAAAATAAATAGTCATTTTAAGAAAGCTGGTTCTCTGATATTAGTATTATTTTCCATGCTCCCTCAAACTCCCTCATCCCTCAGCCAATTAGCCCATGCCGGCTAAGTGGCTGCCAGGAGACGTTGCATTCATTACTACGCATCGCCCATGAAGGTAACGAGTTAAAATAAATTTTACATCTCATCATCATCGCATACTAAAATAACACTTAATCGCCCCGATATCGTTAACGTTTCTTAAGTGAACTACGCCTCAGGTATCAACATGACAGACCTAATTAGGTACCTATATATATACTAATACAATAATACCCTGATACTTGGGTTAATTGAATGTCATATTGTTGTCGGAAACAAACCACATCGAGGAACTATAGGTATTCCGCTTAATATTCGTGAATGAATGAAAATATATATTGTATGAATACAAAGCTAGCTGTAACCGGAACGAGAAACAATAAACACCACACTCTATTGTTTGGTTGTATCTTTGTCCACGTATCTTTAAACCCCATCGGTCTTTCCTATTGTCTACCCCCAATATACTTAACACCATAAACAAAGGAACCTACTCGCGAGTTGAGAAAATATGATTTTTCACACATTTCTCTAAAGATGGTTGGGGTCCCATTGAAGCATAAACGAATCGCTTCTATTTTTATTTAATTTAATTATCAATCGGGGAAATGTTTAAACAATAATTGTAGACTAGAAGAACCTTTATAAATCAAGTTAAATTGTATACTTTCTACTCATATAAAGTGAATAACAACTATTTGTAACCACTTTGGTGACGACCCTTACTTCCACAATATGGCGGTTCCCAAAGAGACAAGATGAAAAAAGGAATGCTGCAAAGGCATATCTATCCGTCAAACGGAGAAGAAGACCTTACTTAAATAATCTTGAAAATGTAGGTTACCTACCTACCTATTACTGTCGTGCAACTTGAGAAGAGCTCGAACCTATATTCAAAGCACGGATGTCCACGGGAGATGACGTACGAAATTCAACTTTTTATGTGTTACCAATTTTACGGTTCATGTTGGACAACTTTCATGTCCATACTAACCAGGCAAGCTTGACGGTTTTATTTTGTAAGCAAATTCGAACGCTCGTAACTGTAGGTGATGGGGGCCCTCTACATAAAATCCTGACAGGTCCGGCAACGAAAACATTGCAAAAATATACTCCCTGACGAGCGAAAAAGACGCTTATACACAAGAGGTATATATCTCTCGCTTTTTCATCGCCGCCCGGACTCGGTACAAGTTCATATTTATAGATACACCGGACTTATGACTTTCATTTCCTAAAGGCCGTTTTTTCTAGGCTAGGTTTATGACCACTCTCGGTACATTGGACAGCAACAAAGCCTTTGTTCGTTAATTCAATGTTTCTGCCTATATTTTTTCAGCAGGATTTTATTTTTTATATTAGGATTTTTTTGACTTTATTTTTGTAGTCTCCACTACTAACTGTTTTTTAACTTTAGTCAGCTCCTTAAGTAGCGTTAAAATTCAAGTCGCCATCTTTAGGTGTTTGAAATGGACATAAATCCCAAAACAAGTTAACAAACAAAGCAGGACCGTCTCAAGGCAAAACAAGCCGCAACCACTTCAATTTATATTCCCCAAGAAGTTCCACGAACCCTCGTTTACCTACGATAAGATCCGTATATTGAGTATCCGTACTTTTTGCCAACTGCTTTTGTGGCCGAAGCAGCAGGTTTTATAACGAATAAACCCTGAGATAGCGGCAGTAAAACTCCAACTGAGGCAATATGCCAGCTCTCTATCGCTTGATGCTGCTTTGTTTTAAACTGCCAACTTTACAATGTCTATTTTCTAAAGCAATAACTAAGATATGCTGGTGATAACGGGTATTATTCACCAAGCATTTGCAGAATTTAATTTACAATTTTGTAAATCGATCATATAAGCGCTGAATCATACATACATGCGTCATTAATAATTCATGTAAACACAACGAAACGAATAATGCGGTGTATGCGGGATGGTATCATATCCTACCTACCATCGATTGTGCTAACATACCTTTAATAACTCTAGTGAACTCCGGCGGTGGAACGACTGAACGAGCGGTTGCACGTGTCAGTACACCGCCGGAAATTTAACTAAACATGAACTGGAAAGTAGCCACAAAATTGCAACCGAAAATCACCTTTTGCAAATTCTAAAGGTATCAAATCAAAATAACTTTTCTATCAGTAATGGACAATTAAAAACATTTAAGTGGTGAACTTCTTGAAGGAAATGTTTATCTGAAATATTCTGAAAAATGTTTTCAAGTTAGAGTGGATACTTATTTGTTTTGAAAGAAAAAACAGAAAACAATCAAGGCCTTCCAAGATAGATTATTTGTCCCTAATATTTTGATACCGCAAACATGATGTCGTAACTTTTTATGGGCAGCAGAATAGTCCCATCAGTTCTGCGTATATTTCGGAGACTGTATCCACAGTTATGACAGAAAAATGTCATTCCCCACAAATCCGTTTATCGGTAATGACCGGCTCTGATGGAGAAGGGTAAACTACCCAATTATGAGATGCTTAAGAAACCGAAGTGGAAATTATGTCCTTCTTTTACTAAGCTACCCAAAATAAATAGGCAGTTAAGGACAATCCCGATACAAAAAACGTTGAAGTGTTTTACACAACATACTGAAAACTTTTAATTTCAGAAGATTATTCCATAAAAATAGAAGCAATATTTTAAAATGTTTATTGTTCTGTGTTCTACTTGCTATCTACCAGCACTAAGAGTTAAAACAACCCACAGTAAATAAAAGTTGAAACAAACTATCCGGAAACAATCTAAATAGAAAGGCGGCGATACAAAATCTAGCTGCGAACGAGTGGCTAAGCCGTGTATTGGTAGAAATATAAATTCACGATAAACGAAGCATGACGACGCCGATACTAACTCCGGACTATGTGCAATCGTAAATTGAGGAAGTAGCCAACCACTAGCGCTGTTACCCCACCCGACCCTTCCGATTTGCGTTCGAATAAAACCGTCACTTTATCAACCCGAAAAACCTTGTTTACTTTATTGTTGTACTTTATTTTAGTTACAGTTTTGAATTGTTGTCGAAGAGTTACTAAGCCTGGAGGAGTAGCATAGTTTTTTATGATTGGGTTTTGGAAGAACGCCTAATAATTTTACTTGTTTTTGGTAGGTAGGTACTTTTTATATAAGTACCATAAAGGTATAATAAATTCAAATAGTCAAGATGCAATCAAACCTTACCTTTAGCGTAAGATAACATATAATTATAATTAATCACAGAATCCATACCTTATCTTGTACTATTGTATTAGTATTAATTGTTCGTGAATAGCCATATTATACAGGATTGGTTAATTGAACCATCCAAATAATAGATATTACCTGAATTAGGATATAGGACCTACTGCCTACGTGCCTTTTATACATATACCTACAGGATGTCCTATTTGCCAACGTTAAGCTGAAACCCCATTTGATCAATCTTTGATATATTTTCATGATTTCTGTCCATATTTTTACATAACATTAGACACTTTTAGACATACTCGTAGGTATCTTGAAGGCAGCTACTTAGGTTTTCAAAAACGGATTGTTTTTTCTTGGAATTAGTTACCTATTTACCTACCTACATGCCATTCCATCATTTATATTCCTATCTTAGTAGAGTAGTCACGTACGCAAATTATGAAAAATCACGATCAAAATATCGCATAATCAGCATTTCCCAAAAGTCACGCAAAAATATATTATTTTCATCATAATTAGTATTTCTGGCATCAAGCAGTAGCGTACCTGGTGTTTTTATGAAGATGTGTGAAAATGGAATTTCATTTAGTTTATAGCGGACTTGTTTGCAGTGTAATATTTATTTTACGTAAGTACCTAGTTTTTTAAGATACAACTGGTTTCTGAAATTATAATTTGAAGTTAAGACTAATTAATTATGTATGTGCAGATATTTTTGTGAGGTCAAGTTTAGAATATTTCTCAATTCAGAAATCGGCAGCTAGGTACTTACCTACTTATTTTTAGGTAGGTAATAATTAATGCCCGTTTTCACCAACGTCAAGTAGGTAAGTTTAAGGGAATTCTAACACATTTTAAATAACACCTAAATGTAAATATTTTGCCACATTTTCTATTTATATCATTATATATTATACATAGTATAAATCCAAGTCGCTAATTGTGTCTGTTTGTATGTTGTCCGCTTCTTCTTCTTCTAAACTACACAACGGATTTTAATGCGGTTTTCGCCACCTTTTAGGGTGTTTATTCATTTCAATTTGTAAATAAAGATCGATCGAAAAGTTTTTTTAAGTAGCTAAATTTTAATATTTCGTTACCAAGTCGGCCAAAATTACACCATTGCGAAGCGTTGGCGGGTAACTAGTAGAAATATAAACTGTAAATAAATTGAAGTATAAAAATAATTAATAAAGCTACAAATAGTTATTTTATAGGCCTTTGAAATATTTTAAGTATTTCCTAAATTTTAGGGAACGTTGGTGAAAACGGGTACAAGTACCGTTAGTTTTTTTCTGCACATGGCATATAAAAGTTACAGATCTACTTGGTACTCCTTTGTTAGTTAAGCCCGACCGATCGTTCAAAATGTAGTTACAAACTCGTTTCGTTTTCAGATTTGGAAGCTAAACCATTTTCGCTGAACAAGGCTATCGCTGAAAATTCCGAAGCGGAACTTTTTAAAACATTAACTAACTCTTCGCCAGGTATGTATTTGTAATTTAAGTTTTGAATAGCTAATGAATTGGGGAAGTTTTTTGTGTAATATTTACGCAACATTTGAACTTTCTTTAAGAAAATCGACATTTGTTGTCATAGGACTTAACTTTTTTTAAAAATTGTACTTGGTTTCTTGGCTTTTTCTAAAATAATGACGATTTTTTTATGCAAATTTTAATCTAAAATATCATTTTAGTTGTCAAGCTACCATAAAACAACAAAACCTTAAACTTAATTTTGAATTTTTCACTAAAAGAATTCATTTTAACTTAAAAACCGTTTTTTTTTTTAAACTTGAATGTTGCATATCTCAGAAATTAACAATTTTTGGAAATGGTATGATATAACTTAATGTACTGCAAATAAGCTCTACTTTAACCCCTTAGAAGGAATGTATCGCATTACCAATCATCCTGTATGTAACAAATAAATGAATTAGAAAAGCCGCGTGAAAGATGTAGGTAAACTAACAGTGAGCCACGATTTGATTTCTTTCAGAAAATCCAGGCGAAAATTTATTTCAAGGAGCAGTTAGGTACTCACCTCTAAAAGATAAATTAAAGGAAATAGGTCGGTATTTACCACTTCGATTCTAAACTTCAATGAACAATAATCACGGTACAAATAACTTTTATATTTTCAGGAGACATTTTTCTTCCGGAAACACTGAAGAAAAAGAGATCACCATTAAAAAACAAAAAAAGGATCCCTCTTAAAAAACCAACGTTACCTCAACCAGTAACTAAACCACGTTTGAGAAGGAAAAATATTGCTACAAAACGAGATTTATACGACCATGAAGGTATCAACAGGAGGTATCTACCTCTGCTTAGGAGTATTAGCATGTTGTTTGACGACATCCTTTCAACAAATTCAGAATCCAACGAGCTCGAAGACCATTGGCCCGATCACTCGGGTCGTGACCGCGAATGTTCCTGTACTCGTCAGAAAGATCTTGAACCTTCGCAATCTGGAACGCGAGAAACGACAGTTACTGCTCCCAAAACTATCAGCACTGAGATCCCGCTACAGACCGAGGCTACCACCACGGAGGCCGATCATACTACCTCTAGTTACATCAGCACTCTCCGACAGGATAAGATCATACCCACAATACTTTCAAGAAATACCCCTGGCTCTGGGAGAAACTATAATGGAATCCGTAAGGGAGACAGCTCCTCACGTCACAGAAACATTGAAGACTATATCCCCGGGGATAGCGGAGATAGCCAACATGATACCAGAGCGAGAAGAGACGAAACCTATTCACAAGATGATGAAGAAAATACCGACCGTGATACACGAGACAATGCAGATGGCATTCAATCTACCAGAAGAAGAGTACCCAGAATTCGAAGAAAATATAGTACCACAAAAGCAATCGAAACCCCAACAGAGGCCACAGAAGAAATTCGAGGATACGTCAACGAGTTTAAAGAACCAAATAGCATCGAAAATACAGAAGTCCAGGCAGAGAGCTCAGAACTTACTCGAGGAAACGAAACAGAAAGCTCAATACATGTTCCAGGATTTAGTGGGCGATTACGAGGACATACAGCCAAGGTTAAAGTCTCTCATCACACAGAGTCCTTACAGCCCGAAGAATATAATGAAAAAGGCATCTTCAATGTCACAGTCGGTCTCCCCAGTAGTAAACGAAAGTTTGTCGGGGCTGGCTTCAATACCGCAAAAACTCAAAATGTTTATGCAGCAAATAAAGGATTAGTCTGGAATATCCCTGAACAAAACTATTTTCCAAATAAAAAATCTGATGTCATGATTAGTGATGGTTACAGTGTTGCCAGAGATAAAAATGGAGACAGCAAATACAATACAAATATGCATAAATTTGTATAATAAGTATTTATTGTTATATGTACAAAAAATAAAAATATATTTATCGGCGACCTTTTTTTCCCTTGCCTTTGTTGCTTGTAGTTTGAGCAGGCTGTGGTTGCTGCTCAGCAGGTCTGAGGAAAAAACCAAAACAGTATCTTTGAAACAACACAAGTTTTAAAACACATGAAGAAGTAGCAACGTAAATAAATTCCTTATATCTTTGTAGACTTTCTTCAAGGTAGATTAGGTAGAAATGAATTTATATTGCATATTTCTAAGATTTATTTGTAAATAAGCTTAATTGTGCCAAAAAAACATGATTAATTCTTTATACTGCCAAGATCTTGCTTCTTAAGATGTTTAAACAGTGGTGTCAATTCAAATAAAGATTTAATTAATCTAGCTAGCAAATATTTTAAATTAACAAATATCAAAATTATTTATTAATTGTAATCTTTGACACAAAGGTTTATACCCTCACATACTATACACAACTAGTGGGCAGCCACATGTAAAAAAATCTAGTTGACTGTTTCTTGTTTCAGTTTTTAAACTCATTAACCCTCTTAACACCTACCCCCTAATTTGATCAGATACAGCAGATTAATATGTGAATGCATTGTATGTACCTAGTCCAATTCACTTACCTATTTAGGCGTGACTTCAATTTCGGAATAGATTCCCCAATGTATTTCATAACAGACTCTCTTGAAGGGTACTCGGGCTTCACAGCTGTGCCATCATCATTTTTCAATTGCACCCTTATTCTTCCTCTGTATAAAATTTCCTAAAATAGATTGCAGAATTCCATTTATATCAAGTACATTTCGTTTTTCTATGTGATTAACTTCAGTTATTTTTTTAAGATAAGTTTCTTTTAAGTAACACATTTACAAAGATAAAAAAAACATAAGATAGGGTATGACTTTATTAAGTAAAACTTAGTCTTGTAGACAAAATATATTTGTAGTATTATCTGCAGTGTTTAAAATAAGTACAGAAAATTACCAGTGTGAGTCTTAATGCTTAAAATCATAGCAATAGTAGAAAACCCATTGCATTTGCGATCATTTAAAAAATAATCAAAGGTTTGAAAAATTCTATACCAATTGATATTCCAATATGGGTTAATCTTAATAAGATATTTTAAGTCATTTACATATGTGTCATACATAAACCAATAAAAATAGGTGATTTAGATGCTTCATTATTCAAATTAAGTACAAACCTTGCTCTGCTCCCGTGGATAAAGCTTATTTTCAACACCCACACGGAGACCAAGTGCCACAAGAACATCTCTGATTTCTTGATGGGTGGGATTATCTACACAGTATGATTTTGGTAGTTTCCTTCCTTGGGCTAAGGTTTTCTTACTGTTCAAATATGCAGGATAAATGCAAATCCATCTGAAAATTATACAAATTTAAATAAATATTATTAGAACGTTAGACTATCTTATAACATCATAATTTCGTATTAAATATAATCCACACAGGTTACAAAGTTTAGTTACGAATATTAGACAAGTAACCAAGTAGAACCTGTTCAAAATACAACATACCTTTCCGCATCACTGTGTTTTTTTTCTGGATTCCAAGATGTTATCATAGCGGCCATCGTTAAAAGCTAAATGCTCGTTTTTAATACACAAAATAATCTCTAAGAAGGTAGAATAATTAAGTTTAAAACAAATACAAAACTGCACAAAATTATGACAACACACCACAGATCACAGCACAGACTAAAAAGAGATACGTACCGTACGTACGTACGTAATACGTATCTGCCAAGTTAAAGAATAAGTAAGAATTTAAGTCATCTAGTAATATAAAATAATATGTACTTATGACTTCAGTCGTAATATTCAGTGATATATCACCCGAGTTTGATGATTAACTTGTTATTTAAACATTTCATTAAAATCGTACTGAAATTATAACTCTCTATTGTCATTCGATCTAGTCTCATAAGAGTCTCATACAGGCGTAAACACGGAACAGAGAAGTAGATGGAAATGCTATACGACCAACTTACTAGCGGAACCGCTGTCGCCAAAACTCACACATGGAACTGATAATAAACATAGTCACTACATGTAAACAATTGTTTTTATTGGTTGCATATCCTTAGTGCCAGAATGACCTTATTTCTAAATGCTGCCAAGCAAAAACACACCTTGTCAGTGATGGATAGAGTTTACTTTACTAAAACCCATAATGTATTTACGACCTTTCGCAACTTACTTCACGTTCGCGTTGACATACAAAAAAAACAACTAATTAACAATAGGTGGCGTTCTTACATTTAACAATGTAAGTTGAACTTTATTCCTTGGCAAATAAAGTTCATGTTTACAATTGTTATGTTTTATGTTTCAGCATCTCCACAATAGATGGAAGCAGTGTTACATTAGAATTAGAATAAATATAAATTGAAATTTACTGCTTTGAAAATAAAGTCGATATTAGATTAAGAAAACGCAATACGATCACAGCAAAGCACAACCGAACACGACAATAAGACAGGTACGACTGAGGTATGGGTTTGCGATCCTCCGCTTACTAGTGGCGCGCGTGCCCCGCCTACTTCACACTTCCATCTACTTCTCTGTTCCGTGGGCGTAAACGTGCGACACTAAATTAAAAAATAGCAAAAAATGTATAAACGTATCGCAGTATCTCTTCTTAGTCTGTGCTGTTAGTGACATGACTTGGTCATGACTGACAATTGACATGCAGCTTTCTTATATCACGGTCCGAAATTGCTATCAGCGCTCTGTATGCACTATTTGCTTGCAAACGGGTGAACCATTATTACGTCGTGTGCACGCCTCTGAGCAATCTGTCGCTTTGAGTATTTAACCAATGGAGACGACGAGAACTAAGTCGTAGGAACATATTTTTTTCTAATACGTATCATTTTAGCGACAAAAATTATTGAATCTGGCGAAAATTTGAAAATTACGTCTGGCAACCCTGTCCAAAGGACTGCGTAGTATCAAAAAAAAAACTAGCCGAAAGAGAGGTTTAAAAGTAGATGTGCATCCTTATCTAATAGGGTGTCCCTTATATACTATTCTCTAGGATAGTCTGACTGGATTGAAAACTATCTGAAACGATTTTATGTACCTACTTATATAATCACCTGCTAGCCCATGCTATTTATTTTTGTTGAATTTGGTTTGCTCTTTATTACGGTGAAATAGAGTAGTTGGTGGGGTGGTTGGGTTAAAGTGCAATTTGATTGGCAAAAGAAATAAAACAAGAAATTATGTAGGGACATAAATTATATCTATTAAAAATTCAAACACTACTGAATAAAACTGTTTTATGTAGTCGTTGTCGCATCGAAATGCGATTCCCCATTATTTTGAGGATCTTTTCTTTCGCGTACGTTTTCATTCTTAAGCTCTTCTTAATTTGATAAGTTCTAATTTTCATGCCTTGATTCAGTGGTGGGAGATAGTACTGGATGACGAATATCGTTTAAGCGAGGATAAAATTTATGTTAAATGACGTTTATCACATATTTTTTCGTAAAATTTTGGTCATTTTGGTGTAAGACAAGGACGCACTACTACTTTAGTTCTCTCACCTGGCTCGTTTTTCTACTTATACAACTGACAAGAAAAAAGTAACCTTATTTATAGAGCATTAGAGAGCAAATTTGCATTCACGAAATATAGAAGTACGCGATCCAGTTTAACGAAGTAAATCTATGACCTAACCTATCATCACTATAGAGTTCATGGAACAATATTATAAATATTGTGGCTGTGATAAATAAAGTTGATTTATTTACGTACTTCACATTGTAGTGATTTTTTTTCCTTTGTATTAGGTGCATCATGGCTTTAGTAACTGTGGCTAAATCTTGGATAGTGGCTAACAGGGGACTCCACATAGATTTTTATAACCTAAGTGAACACGTAATTATTAACTTACAAGATAAGGTTAAATCTCAAGAAAATGATTATATTGTCGATGTAGCCTTATCCTCTGATGAAAAACAATTGGCTTTAGTAACATCGTCGTCTAAAACTTTACTTATTTTTAATTTAGATGATCTAGTCGTGATCAAAAGTTTCGAACTACCTAAAACAGCAAGCAGAATAAGATTTACTCCAGAAAGTAAAAAGATACTTGTTGCCGACAAAAATGGGGATGTTTTGCTATATGATTTAAAATCCGATGAAGGTGGTACCAAAATCCTTGGTCATCTAAGTTTATTACTAGATGTGCTGCAGACTTCAGATGAAAAATTTATTATATCTTCAGACCGAGACGAAAAAATTAAAGTATCTTGCTATCCACATACATATAATATCCACAGTTATTGTCTTGGCCATACAGAGTTTGTGAACCATTTAGAACTACTACCTCATAACATTGAACTGCTCACAAGTACCTCTGGTGATGGTACCATTAAATTTTGGAAGTATACTGAGGGAAAATTGTTATATACTATTGACACAACCCAAGACATCAAAGAGATTCGGATATTGGAAGACTTTGCTAAAGTAATGGACAATGAGGGAGTAGAAGTAAACAAGTTACCTATAGTCCTCTACACTGTTTCTGTACTAAATGATAACACCAGTCTCTTAGTTGTCAGTCTTCATAATTACAATGATCTTCTTTTGTATTCATTGACAACAGAAAATACAAAAATCAACCACAAACTTGAATACAGACTTACATTGAAAGAATCTCCTGCTGCTGTAAAATTTTACAATTCAAATCTGTATGTTTATGATGATATTAAGAGTGAAGTAATAATATTTAATGTTACAAATACTGAAAGTGCCTATAATCTGTGTGAACAAAGTAGAATCAATATGTTTACTGACAAGGTTGATACTGTTAATTCTTCAGAAACAACTGGTAAATTCATAAGGGCACTGTACAAAAGAAAATTTGATAATGTTCAGGAATACCTCAAAAGAAAAATGTTAAGACTTGAGAAAAAAATATAAAATAAAGTTTTATGTTTTAATTTACCAATGTATTTATTTAATAAGAAAAAAAAGGCCCTTTTATTAAGATTATGCTGTCCGTCCCTCCATCTGTCACCAGACTATATCTAATGAATCCTGATAGCAAGACATTTGAATCTTTCACAGAAAATGCATTTCTGTTGTTAAAATAAGGTTTCTTGTACATAATTTCGCCTACTGGTAGACACTTAAAACTTTCACAATATATTTAGTGATATTTTTCTAGTTATAAATTGTGGCGAGTTTGTCAATTTAATAAGTAAATATTCCTTCTTTAAGATTGGTAGTAGAATTTTGGGTTAAATTTTATTGCTAGAGCCCTTTCAGTGGGTAAGCAAAATGCGAGTCTCGAGTGTATAAATAAACAAAGTTTTTTTTTGCTTCAACCAGGTAGACTTTATTATTTTCAGTAAAGATACAGAATAATTCCAAAAAAAGTGTAAGTGCACGTAGGTCATACAAAAATAAAATGGAACCTTTTAATAGAATACATTGAAGCTTTCCTTTTAAATGTACAAGTTAAGTGTCTACAACATTATCATCATAATCTTAGCTTCAAACAAAAAATCTTAATATCACAATTAAAACTAAACACGGTTGATTCTGTTCATAATTTTTACGTATGCTTTTATTCATTTTAGAAACATCACCTGTATGTGAATAAAATATAGGTGGTAATGTATTATTTACTTCTGAATCTCTCTTATAAGTTTTTTTGCCTTTTTTTTTATTCCTCACAAATGGCATCCATATACATATGTTAAGGAGATAGTTTTTATGTATTAGATTAACAGTGTCAGCCATAAATGGACCTTCATTCACTGTCATATTTAAATGGCATGTAAAATAGCAAATAGAAAGGAAAGGATGTACTTCCTGACTATTTAAAAGTTTCAAAAATGCATAAAAACATACTTTACTTTTTAAGTTGCTCATAAGAACAAATATTTAAAAGAAATTCATCGAACTTTGTATTTTTATGTTAACAATACATTTACGTTTCTAATATTTTACAGAGTTTGTAACATCTAAATGCAATAAATACAAACAGGACTCTCCTTGATGTTTACCTACTTTTAAGCACATTAGCAAAATTGTTTAGTTGAAAGCCTAAGTTATCAATTACATTCAAGACACTGTCCACTTCGCTTTTGAGATCCATTAAGTCAGGAAGGTTGTGGCAGTCCGGAACATTTAGTAATGTTGTAAATATTTTATCCCACAAAGATACTTTCATGTATCTGAAAACAATAGTTAAATTTAATAAATGGCACAAAACTGTGATCAACGTCTGGTCTAGTTTAAGTGGTGCAAATAAGACTCGACAGCTGCAAAAGTTTATTGAAGACATTTAATTAATGATTTAAGAAATGCAGCAAGTTTACGATTAGTATTAACAATCGCGCAACTATGAATTGAAAATAACCAAATATTTAGGAAATTGCTAACGTAATGTAGGTTTCAAATATTTTCTTAATCATAAACACACATTTTACCTTACATTTCCTAAAATATGTTCTCTCTGTGCGATACAAAACCTTTCACATCCTATCTATGTATGCTTAAATCTTTAAAACTACGCAACGGATTTTGATGCGTTTTTTTTAATAGAGTGATTCAAGAGGAAGCTTTGCTCCTCTTTCTGTACTATGTATAATTACATAGTACAGAAAAAGGAGTTTTACTCCGAATTTAACGCGTGCGAAGCCGCGCAAGTAAAAGCTAGATTTGTTTGTATATTTTTTTGTTTTAATATTTAAAAAAATCTTACCTAGGCAATTTCTTGTCAATATTCCATTGACCTAATCGATTTGCTACTTTCATGTAACTACCCATTAGGATAACATGGATTGTTCCAGCCAAACAGTAAAGATCTGTTTGGTAAGTCCATGGTTTTCTTTCACGCATTTCAGTACAGGTGAAGCCTTCTGTTGATATTACCTGAAATAGGAAAAAAATATTTACTTCAACATCTTGCATATGTACAGTGATAAACTATTAACATAAAAAAATAACTAAAGTCTGTGTTAAATTAATGTATGTAGGCGCTTTCCTTTACTAAAAAGTTTTGTATTTTTATTTTACTTGCAATATTTCCATCATGCGTGGTAGCCTAGTGGCAACAGGAACGGTCTACTATACCGAAGGTTCCGGATTCGATCCCCACTAGGGTGTACCACTAATTTGGTCTTTTTCAAATTATGTACATGTTTATCACGCACTAACGGTGAGGGAAAAACATCGTGAGGAAACCCACATGATTGGATGATAATCCATCATGTGATCCACCAACCCGCACCGAGCCAGCGTGGTGGATTACGGCTCAAACCCTCTCGCTATCCGAGAAGGAGGCCTGTGCTCAACTATGGGACATATATAGGCTATTTATTTATTTATTTATTTTATTTATTTCCATCATAGATTTATTATTGGTCTTCGCTCTCGCTCTAACGAGATGGAGTATCTTTATACAGGGTGCCCAGGAAAGAATGGATAACCTCTGAAGGGCTATTAGTAGAACTAAAGGCTAGCTTAAAATAAAATTTAAAAAAATTATAACCCTTACACTGCTAGAAATATGGCGCTTTAAAAAAAACTTCATATGTTTTTGACTGTATTCATATTTTTACTCGTAACGAGGTTAAATCACTTAATATCATCATTATTTCTGTACTTAAATAATTAATATTAACCGCATCAGTGAATAACTACCAAATAAAATAGCTAACTGGAGTATTTCCTCAAAAAATAATGTTAAACTTTTGTTTTGTGTAAAATTTCTAAAGAAAAAATTTTGATGTGGAACTTTGAACAACTCTGGTGTAAAAAAAAATGAAAGCAACAGTTGCCAATGATTTCAAAATATTCCTGGTTTAATGACGTTCTTAAAAAGATGTTATATGTCGTTATTGTAATGAAAAAATATTGAACTAATCACGGAACAGAGAAGTAGATGGAAATGCTATACGACAAACTTACTAGCGGAACCGCTGTCGCCAAAACTCACACATGGAACTGATAATAAACATAGTCACTACATGTAAACAAATGTTTTTATTGGTCGCATATCCTTAGTGCCGGAATGACCTTATTTCTAAATGCTGCTAAGCAAAAACACACCTTGTCAGTGATGAATAGAGTTTACTTTACTAAAACCCATTATGTATTTACGACCTTCCGCAACTTACTTCACGTACGCGTTGACATATAAAAAATTCTGTGAGAGTCAGAATGGCGGGTGTACCTTAACAGATTTGAACGGGAAATATGTCAAACTTAGTACCTATAATGTACTATTTGGTACCCATCAAAGAAATTGGTGTACCTCCTTAAGAGCAGAGATATAACCAAATGCGAGTACACCCGCCACATTGACTGTCAGAATGGCGGGTGTATCTCCAGTTCTCGGTTATAGACATGATGGTTAGTTATTTAAATCATACCAAATTTCTGTACCTTTGGTGTACCTAACATAAAAGAGCACCAAAGAGCAATATTGCTCGATTCCAAAGGAATCCAAGATTTTTGTATTAGAGAATTTGTAGCGACATACATCGCGCTTATCGTCGCCAACATTCTTCCCGGCGGTACGCATTTTTTTTACCGTGACGCCTAAATACAGGGCCTCAAGTCTGGTATTTTAAGTAAGGTGTTATATTTTACTCTATGGCATTACACAAGTCACTCCAATATTTTAGGTCTATGCCTCGACTCTTGCCTCTATGTCTTTTCTGTTCGGTTCGTACTACGCCATGCATGTGAGCATTTTTAATTTAATTACGAGATGTAATTTGTTACGTTAAATAAAGCTGTGAAACGTCCATATGCTTTTACTCCGCCACCCTCGTCAACAACCTAACATAAGGGGACTTTTTTATTATCTATAATGAAGTGTTTGTCGATGAAATATAAGCGAATATCATTAAAATTTGGATTTTTTTATAGTTTGGTGGCAAAATTTTGTTTTTCGGCATAAATAAACTTTGATTTAAAATTTTAATAAGAGAGGTGAGTGCTACAAAGTTACGAAAATAGCTGTGTACCTGCTTATTAAATTTGTCGTAGAAGATCTGTGAGCGTTGTAGTATTTTAACAATACTATTGTACACGAAGATGTCTCTTAAATATTATTACTGAACGGTCTACAAATTACAAGTTCAAAAGATTATTTGAAGGACCATAGCACTTAAACACAAGGGAGCGAAAGAGTATCGCCAGCGTTGCCAGATAAGGTTTTTTTTGCCATTTTGTTGAAAAATTATGACTCTGACGAGATTATGGCGAAATCAATAACTTGGCGAAAAAATTGCCGAAAATAAATTGTGTTCACCAAAGGTACAGAAATTTGGTATACTTTAAATAACTCACCAACATGTCTATAACCCAGAACATTTATATCTCTGCTTTTAAGGAGGTACACCAATTTCTTTAATTGGTACCAAATAGTACATCTTAGGTACCTACTAAAGTTTTACATATAACTCGCTCGAATCTGTTAAGGTACACCCGCCATTCTGACTCACACAAAATTCAACTTTTTAATAATATGTGGCGTTCCTACATTTAACAATGTAAGTTGAACTTTATTTCTTGGCAAATAAAGTTCATGTTTACAATTGTTATGTTTTATGTTACATTAGAATTAGAACAAAAATGAATTGAACTTTACTGCTTTAAAAATAAAGTCGATATTAGATTAAGAAAACGCAATACGATCACAGCAAAACACAACCGAACACGACAATAAGACAGGCACGACTGAGGTATAGGTTTGCGAGCCTCCGCTTACTAGTGGAACGCGTGCCCCGCCCACTTCACACTTCCATCTACTTCTCTGTTCCGTGGAACTAATGGTATAAGTGTGTAAAATGGGATAATTATTTAGTACTAGCAAAATTAAAAAAATACAATAAAACTAAAAAAAATATGATTTTCAATTGATATTAATTGCAAAAACACTGCCCCCCTATCCATGCGACCGCAGGGAGGTGGTAACAGGACAAAAATAGGTGCTAGATGTTTAAGGGTTAAAAACGATAATAAACAATTAGAAGCGGTTTGCGAGTATTAAAGTATAAAAAAACACAAAATAACCCTACATCTGGAAAAAGTGCTACCGTCGAAAACGAAATTGCGCATAACGCTCAAAAGTGCAATACTTGGAATATTGGAACATCTGATGATATTTACCAGACTATTTATTTTTATAAGAAACTAGTGGCCGCCCGCGACTCCGTTCGCGTGGAAGTCGGTTTCCCGTGGGAATGATAAGTTTTCCCGCGGTAAAAAGTACCCTATGTCCTTTCCCAAGTTCAGTTCTTTCTCCATACCAAATTTCATCACAATCGGTTCAGTGGTTTAGGCGTGAAAGCGTAACAGACAGACAGACAGACAGACAGACAGACCGACAGACAGACAGAGTTACTTTCGCATTTATAATATTAGTAGGGAAGTAGGGATTTGAAAAGAATAGAAATTTTATAAGAAACCTAGATTTTTTTTGTAAGTATATGATAACATTAAAAATATAATTATGTTTATGAAATCGAATCATTTTTGAGATATTATTTATTACTTTAAGAATTCCGTAACGGGTTTTAATTTAATGTGTTACTAATGCTTCGCCACTGTTTCATATCTGACGAAGAAAATGCATGAAGGCTTTGTACACGCTATGGCCACTGTAGAAACCATAACTACTTTGGGTCGAAATACATTCACCCCTGCTTTTCATTCTCACACAGCATGGGGAGTGGCAACGCAGTAATTGGTTTATGAAACTTATTGTTTTATTTTGCATTTTCTTCTAACCAACTACATTGATTGACTTGCTGCAAGAATTATATACTACTAGTGGTCGCCCGCGACTCCGTTCGCGTGGAAGTCGGTTTCCCGTGGGAATGAGATGTTTTCCCGCGGTAAAAAGTATCCTATGTGTTATTCTGATGTATAACCTATATTACTGCAAAGTTTCATCCAAATCCATCCAGTAGTTTTTACGTGAAAGAGTAACAAACATCCATCCATACATCCTCACAAACTTTCACATTTATAATATTTGTAGGATAGTAGGATTTTAATATTCTATTTTGATTTTATTATCCATTTGCATACGAGAAATTTTATATCTAATCCAAATCTTGTAAAAATTATGGTTTTTTTAACACCATCAATTTGAAAACATCTGTGTGGAATTAGTAAGGATTTATAGGGGTTTTTTGTTTTAAAAAATAATAATAAAGTAAACTATATTTAACGTATAGGTTTAACAATTGAGTCTTTTTTTCTTACACCCCTGTAGCTCGGAGACCCCAAATAATTGATACGGTGGCTACGCCCCTGCATAAAAGTTACGTAATCAATGACACTAGCTCGGGTAGGTTCGAGTATGCCAAATTCGGCATACTATTTTATGCCGCATTTTACGAGTACTACTGCCATCTAGTAAGAGCGAGAGCAAAGATCAATAATAAATCTATAGTTTCCATTACATAAAGTTGTACCTCTCTAAATGTAGTCCCTTCGGGAAACAGAGACATGTCAATTGCACAGCCCAAATCTATCAACTGTAATGACGGTGTCCTCCATTCTTGTGTAGGTCTGAAAAAAAGTAAACAATAATAAATCATCATCAGCAGAAATGAATTAATGGCATTTAATTTAAATCGAGTTAATGGATAAATTTATTACTTTAAAAAGGTTAAATTATAAAGACACAAAAACGTAAATCGTGAACCTGCATCTTTCCATTCTTTACACGACCAGAACGCAGGGATGTGAAACTAAACGCGTATAGAATGGCAAAAAAAAATATCACGTTTTAACTTACATTTTCATGAGTAAGAAGTTGTCCGGCTTGATATCAGCATGAATGATCTGCGCTTTATGAAGATAGTGCACAATGGACAAAATCTCTGAAGTTAACAAAATTACAATAAGCTCGTTTATACACTTGGAGGTGGCCATTCTAACTTTATTAGCCACATCTAACAGGGAACCATATTTAGAATATTCGGATACGAATAAACTTGCGTTATCACCCAAAAACGCTGTTGTTATGTCCATGTAACCTGAAAGCTGTTAAAATATTGTTAAGTAAATTTTTTTGGCTATAATAACAAGGTATGGTCTAATTATACATACCATAAAAGGGTCCTTTATTCTAGCTTTAATTTCTTGACAAATATAGAACTCCCATGGACGACTAGGTTTCTGATATTTAACAGCTACAGATTTGTTGGTATGCAAATCGAGACATAAGAACACAGCGCCGTAATTTCCTTTTCCTAGTTGTTTGTCAATTGAAAATTTGTTGTTACCTATTCTTAGGACAGATCCTAACTGCAGCTTTGGAACTGATCTTACTTCGATATAGCCTTCCGCGTGCGTTTTGTTAGGGAACTTTACATATTCCAATAATGCAGTCAGCATTTTTTTGTTGAATGGATCAATCACGGAGGGAAAGTCAATATCTGCCGGCCGTGGAATTTCACTGGTTTCAACCATAGAAATGGAATGTGTGGACGTAAAATTTTTACTACTCTCCATAGAGTTTTCACTGTCGATGTCCATTCCATAGCCATCTGATTGGAATTCTGACTGTCTTGAATACACTGAAGAGATTCTGCTCTCTTTGCTGACCGAATCTCTGCTGTCCTCGGATTGTAATTCCGCACGATTCTCAAAGTCTAGCTGCCTCTTTGATATATCCCTATGCTTTTCTACCGTATGCGTAATTTTAGCAGATTGTATAGGAGTGCCAATCTGCGCAGTCATTCCGTCTTTACTATCAGTGTCAGACATGCCTGACGACGGAGGAATTTGCGCCTGCTCTGGACTTGATACATAAAGATTCTTGTGCATTTTCTGGGATATGCTTGGACTGTTGCTGAATTTAGGGGTATTCGCGTTGTCTTTGGGCTCATTGCGATTGGAGATAAAGTTTAGGAATTGATTCGAGAAACCGACTTCGTTAGGACTTTGATTCGCTTTAGGATGAGCCTGATCGTGTCTGACATTTCTCAGAGCTGCCGTAGGACTCTTTTTTAATGAAGTGTTACCAGGTTTTTGTTCTGGGACCTGTAATTCTTGTTTTCTTGCCGAAGTGTTAGCCTGCTCATGGGACCTTTGTTCTAGTTCATGCGTCCTATTGACAGCAGGAACTATTGGACTCCTATAGTTGTTCTGAGCAGGCTGTCCAGGACTTTGGTAGATCTGGAAGGGTTGGTTGTTCTGATTTGCATAGGCTGGTGCGCAATTTTCATTAGCTTGTTTTTGCGGCTGCCGGTAGGGACTCTGTATAGCATTGTAACTTTGATTCTGTTGATTAGGATTCTGATAAACGTTTTGGTTGTATTGCCCGTGATTTCCATAATGCGGTTGATTATAAGATTGGTTGCCACTTGGTTGAACTGTGTTCTGTGCATGAAAATGTGACGACTGGTATTGCGCGTTTTGGTATTGAGTTTGATGCGGAGGACTCTGAAAGGTAGCTGGCTGCTGCTGCTGATGGGGGTTTGCATAGATATGCTGATTTTCTTGACTAGGGTAATGGTAGTCCTGCCTTGCATAGCCATGTTGAGGGCTCATTATAGCATGGCCTGGACTTTGGTAACCCATCTGATTAGAATAAGTTGGGCTCTGAAAACCGGGTGCAACAGCATGTGGACTCTGCAGACCAGGGTGCTGTGGACTATGGTAGGAGTTAGGAGTAGGACTTGCATAGCCTTGAGGCTGTTGTTGAGGTATCATTTGGTTGTTGTATCCTTGAGGATAGTTGTAGTTTTGCTGATAGTGTGGATGAGGATGTCTTTGCGGCGAATATCCGTTATAATTTTGAGGCAAAGGCTTTTGGTATTGATGATCATGAGATAAGTAAGGCACAGAAGTGGAAGACGCAGCCATTTTGTTTTCAGGCTTTTGTGGGTACATTCTTTGAAACTGGCCGTTAACTAATCGAGGCTGACCTGAGATGGAGCTTCTTTTAGAAGAAGTTGCTAATTGATTAGGGTCATGATTATACATAGAGTCAAAATTTGTAGTATAGCCAGTGAAATTGGTTCTAGTTGATTGTCCGGATGAACTTGATCCCGATTTGCTAGAAATAAAGACACACATTTATTTCCATAGTCACCTCAAAAGTCGATACATAATATATCGTTTGCTACCTTCGACTGAGATACTATTTTGCTGAATATATAAATCAAACTTACCTATTATACTCCCTCGTAGCTTCCATTATTACGGATAGACCTTGACCTTGATTATCAACTGTTGCATGAGGATCTACAACATGTTGCCGAGAGATTTCTTCCCTTTTGCCGGTCCCATGATCATGCTCAATAACACTCTCGTCAATACTGAATTTTGGCACACTATACTTTGGGTCTACACTATTTGAAGGCTTTTTAAACTGAGACATGTTTGGGGTACTAGCGTCTTTAATATTAAAATTGAATACTTGGGTACATGAGGGTTCTTCAAAGTAGGCTGTTTTGTTTACCTAGAAATAAGTTAGTTAGGATATAAACAATTAGCACGTTTTTATTCTTAGTTTTTGATTTTAAATTTTTTTTATTTAATTACTTACCTGTTGAACCTGAGTGTGTACTGGTGGGTTGAATTTATTAGCATTTTCTTTATCATTGGGAACACTGCAATAGTCAACAATCTCTTGTTTCTTCTTTGTGTTAATAGCCATTGTCATAGACCTATCTTCATGGATATCAAAATTAGGAACTTCAAACTGCTGTACCACTGGTTGCACCATTGATGGTTCTAAAAATATATGCTCAGTTTAACAGTTACCTAATAACAGTTTAATAGTGAACCCAATCAAAAATCAATATTGTTTATATTATTTTGGAAAAGGTTACATTCAGCAGTTTAATTTAGGCAAGGAGATAAAAGATTAATATGAAAGAAATACCCACCATTGTCATTAAATATGTTTCGTAGTTCCCATCTAGCCTCTTTAGTGTTGACTGTAACAGAGTCACTTAATAGATTACCCATAAGGCTTCTATTAAATTCTTCCATTAAATTGTTTTTCCCACAATTTACTAGAGGGGCATTTTCATTGTTATAATTATTATTTACACTAGCATTTCGGTGATTATCCTCGCCTGTAGACATGTTGTTATTCTCTTTGCTTCTTGAACTGTGTTCACTAACTTCCTTTGAATCTAGATTGACTAGTACTCTAGGTTCTCCAGGTGAGTGCATATTGGTTACTTTAGTTATATTTTGAATAGTTGGTGCTGATAATGGCATAAGGTGACTTAAATGGTCGTGGTCAGGATCTAGGGCGCAATTAGCGAGTGTTTCTAAAGCGCTGCATTGTGCTAGTGTCTCATTGATATTGTCATACTTCTGCTGTTCTTCAGCTTCTGTATTTGCAGCAGGTTCAGTCTTAGTCCTGTCTAAATTATATTTTCTTGATCTAATTTCTTCTAAACTGTATTCTGTGTTGTCAATATAAACCTTAAAAAAAAAACAGTGATATTAAGCATTAACTTTATACTAACATTAAGTACAAGAGCATAAGTTGGATTCATTCATTTAACATGTACAGGATGAATTCAAAAACGATTACCTGTGATTTATTATAACAACTTATTTTTGTAGGATCTTCTGGGTCAGGTACACACAGAGGCACATTAAAATTAAGGGATGGATCTTCAACACAATATGGTACATGATTCGGTGGAAGTCTTAGAACATCTTCCTCATCTTCATATGCTAAAAATGTATAACTACTTATTTAATTTACAAATACATACAATGTAAACAGACACATTTTTTTTACGAGATTTAGTCATTTCCTATCCAATAAAAATATTAACAAAATAGAAAAAGACTCTAAAATATGAAAAATCAACAAATATTCTTAAGCAAAAGCTATGATCATCAACAAAAATTGTGTCAATTTATTGAGTCCACAATAATAAAAATAATATTATGTTACATAATAGCAAATAATTTGATTTGCCAAATATCAGTTTTTAATAACACTTACGGGTAAATGGCAATGGTTGATGGGGCACCACATTAGTGTGTACCATTTTAGTTTTAGGATTAGTCCATAGCCCCACTTCTTTTTCATTTTCAACATTAGCAGCTGCCTGTACTATTGATGCGGGCCCTTCTTCACCATTAGGAACAACAGCTTGAGATGTAGATGGTGCATCCTATTGTCAATTAACAAGTACAAACTTTTGAAAATATACAATCATTGACATTCATAATTTTAATTCAGGTCAACAGTTGAGTAAGCAAAAATGTTACTTTAAATTGACAAGTCATCACAAAATTCCTATGCTAAGTTAGCGGTATTCATTATTGAATTACAATTTTATAAACACACCTCATACACATCAACCATAAGATTGGAGTTGGGAAGCCTATTGTTGAATGTATTTTGTTGCCTAACAACACCAGGTTGAGTGCTCCTCACACTTTCGCCAATCCTTTGCACTGGTGCTGTTGCTATATTACGTCTTTTGAAAGACTTCAGGGAGGTTAAGGCCAATCTTGTTTCTGCTAAAGCAGATGCTGCTTTTCGTTTAGTTGGTGAATCATCATGGAGCATTCTTTGCGCAAAAAATAACTGAAAATTCCTAAAAAAATATGATGTAATGAGAAAATGCTCTTTATTATTCAAATTATTTATTGATGAAAAGAGTTTACTTACATATGTGCTTGCTCCAATTCATCAAAGGGCTGGGCCTTAGCTTGCAGACCAAGCATATAAACTTGGTTGGCTTTTTTATAGTCTCCAGACTCTTCACAATAACAAGCCCAAGCTCTATAAAATTCAGAACATTCTACCCCTATACCAGTACTATACAGTCTTTGATAGATTTCTAAAGGATTTGTCAAAGTATCAACCTAAAAAATAATAAGCTATTAGAGACAATGTAACTGAAGTAAATAATGGTATCTTGTGACACACACTTACATATTTTATCCATAATTTTACAAGCCTTCGATCTTGGAAATATCTCTGATCTCTTTCAAATAACTGCAGGCAGTCTTTAACTAGCTTATCTATGTTACCCTCAGGCCCATGTTTGGGGAAGGATTGTTCAACCCACTGAATATAGTTGAACCAAGCGTCTAGAGGATCAGAACCCTGATAATTTTGTATAGCCGCTTCATGTTCTCTGTACAAAAAAACTAGGTATTTAAACGCCGAAAAACAACACATGATCAACTCGGTTTTCGATACTGGCACTTGAATTTTTGAAATGCTTATGCTTTCATAAAAACGACGCAAAATTTAACAATTAGACCAAGATTTTCGTAAAAATAAAGACGTTTTTGACTTACTCTTTTTGTAACTGCAGCTGTCTTTGAGCTTCAACATCTGATTGAGCTTGTAAAGCAGCGCCAAGCTGAACAAGATTTCTGCCACCTCTGAGCGGCTGTATATTTTCTTTACTTACGTCGATGTCCATCTTTACACTGAAAGTAATGCTGAAATATCACAGCATGAGGAAATAACACTGCTCACTTAGCCACAAACACACGACTTTTACAACACAAATTTTCCTAATTCGCCACACTTTTACCTCTTGAATGTTATTTAAAATTAACTCATGGAAGCTTAGTTAACGTAAATACAGAGAAAATGTTCAGTAATTGCTGTAAGGCAAATAATTATTTTGAAACTGTGAAAATTCGTCTGACTGATTGCTGCCAATTCTTTCTTGACAAATCTTTACGAGCGAGACGAAAATTTTGTCTATGACAAAATTCAAACAGCGTGCGGTTGGCCGTTATTTTATTTATCATTTATGTAGTTTAGGATTTAAGATGTAATATGAGCAAATTAAACAAGAATTTCAAATAGTTATGCACGATTTGAAATATTTTTTTAAATAACCTGCGTAGAACGTTTGGTTAGTGAAAATATAAAGATAATAAATAGAAATATTTCGTATGTAGAGCCCGAAAATAAAAAAATACATTTAAAAGCAGCTAAATCTACACAACTAAAGTGATATTGTTCTAATCGACTTTTCCTAGTCGTTTAAAATAATGAAATAGATAAGTAAATAAGTAGATAAGCATTTTTGATCAGAACATAAGGGGTTCTCTTCTCTTTTACTCGTACTTAGTATTAATAGAAGACAGAAATCTATAATATGGTTGATAGGTACTAGTGAGATTTATGTTACAACACTTGAAAGATTGGTTGGTTTATTCTAGTTGGAAATAATATAAAACCATTAAGTTGGCAAATTATTTCCAAGCCACTTTAACAATTTATTATCTGCTTTGCTACGTATATTCAAATTATTTGGTGCCTTCAAATATTTAAAAGACTTACCATCTTGCTTTTTGTAACTTTAAAATCTAACTTAACAATTTGACTGAATTTGGCCCGTATGTTTTTCTGGGCTAACATTCAAACACTTAAACAGCCGAACGACAAACTCTTATAATATTTTGTAAGAAGTAGTAGGGAGTAGGAAAGAATAGTCGGATTTTGTAAGTGTCGTTCTATCAAAGTTACGACTCGGGATTACGCACAGGATTACGGCAAGGAAAGTAGTTTTGTTAGATATATGGTTAAATTATGAGCATGCCTGTGCAAGGCTCACTTTCCAATAGGTTAAATATTCAAGGTTGAAAAGGTATTTAATGCACAAACAAATAATTAAATTCTTATTAATCGTTCTTAGACAAAAAAAAACATTTTATATGATTGACTATACACAAAATATGTATAATATATAATAAAAGAAAGTATTCATTTATTTATCGATTAATTACGCCTATTTCAATATTGATACTTGTAATAATAATCGTTTCGGCAAACCAGTCGTAAAAATATCATTGTAGGTACTCTATTGCTGTCACTCTTGTTGTTGTCAATCATGCTTATCATTCAATTCAAATCAATCAATGTATCAATCTTAATTTAACAGGCTGGCATGGATTCTAACTAATGTTTACTGTTTTGATATTTACAAGTAGTGTCTTTTCTTATAGGTTTTGTTTCGTGATTTCCCTAAAATACTTTTATATATTGTGTAGTGACTAGTCAGACAGCTGCCAAAATGTCTCTCCGTTTGGAAGTAGAAAAGAAGAAAGCTCAGGAGGAGATGCGCCGTCTGATGGCAGATCGTAAAAAAAAGGGAATACAACCTACTAAAATAGAGAATCCACTAGCAAAATACAACAGTGCTGGACAATTGATGTGTATTCTGTGTTCCTCGATTGTGCGGTCTGAAACAGTTTGGCAGGTGCATCTTAATAGTAAACAGCATAGAAACAATGTTGAACAGGCGAAAAAATTAAAGGAATTGACTAATAATTTTACAGTCGGTAAAATTAAACAGAAAAGATCAAGTACAACTCCATCTGATGCCCCCAAAATAAAGAAGCCAAAAGGCATTCTAAAAAATGCTACCACAACTCCAATAGTACCATTACAACCTATTAAAAATTCTGCACCAACTGTAATAACACATCATAATGAGGAAATTAAACGAGCACCATTAAATTTGGCTGCTATTAACAATAACTTTAGTGATGGTAAATTTCATGTGTGTTTCTAAAATTTTGTTATATTATAACCTATCTCAATTTTTGATTTGTTAACATTATAGGTCCTAAACCATCTACAAGTAAAGAAAAAATATGTAACAGAGAAGAGGAGGAATCACAAGCAGGGCCTGAACCACCAATACCTGAAGGATTCTTTGATGATCCTATCTTGGATGCCAAGGTAAATTTTAAAGAAACACTGCTTAGTCTGCTGCTATTTTTGATTTATTTTATAAACACAAACAATGAACTAGTTTTATTGTTAGTTCAGTTACATAAATAGGTTTACACGTAAATATTATGAACAAGACTAGAACTACATTAAATATAAATGCTTGTAGTCTTTTTAGTTCTTAGTCTCTACTCTGATTCTTAAGTTCCTTACAGCTAAAAGAATAACATCTTAACCAAGCACCTTGTACCATATAGCAATTATAATATAATTATAAACTATTCACCAAACATTTCATCAAAAGCATTATGAATTTCTTCTATCATGTCAGAAGCCAACATACTTCTCCCAAGTTTCTTGAAGGCCAATTTGTTGCACTGTCGTATAAGATGGCATGCAGCATAACATGATATTGTTGCAGCTACCATTGATTTGTCTGTAACTGTAGCAATATCAATTTTGTCTTGATTACACAAAGTCCAATGTAATAGTATAGCTATTGTCCCTGATAGCAAGTCTCCCTGGCCACCACATCTCCTGCCCGAACCACCACCATATGACTTCCATCTTAACTCTGTGCCTTTATGAATCACTTCATCTGGTTCTCCCTTTCTTAAGATTAAGACATTTTCTTCAAGATTGGCCAAACCAGATTCACCACCAAGTTTGTTATACAATCTTTCAAACTCCACTTTGTTTGGAGTCAATATGACTGGTGAAGAAAATCCTCTTAGCAATTCTGGTTGTTCAGTTATTACGAATAAACCATCAGCATCAATAACCACAGGTTTCTTTTGTTTTTTGAGCACATCAATCAGCTCTGCAACTACGTCAGTAACTATTGGATCACGTCCCAAACCTGGACCAATCACAATTACATGGAGACGGTCTAGCCATGGTTTAATGTTGTTGATTGCATTTTGTTGATCCAAAACAGGATGCACTATTAACTCGGGGCTATAAGATTTGATGACTGGAGCAGCTGGTAAGGCGCAGAAAATATGGATCAAGTCTGCACCAACCTGTAAATAATAAATTGAATCGATCTGCTGCAAGATGATTTTAGGAAGCTAAAACTGTACATACTCTGAGTGCACTAATACCGGCAAAATATGGTGCTCCTGTATATTCAAAAGAACCGCCAACGACCCCAACTCTACCGGCTTGTCCCTTGTATTTATCACCCGCCAATGAAGGCTTGCACTTTTGTACTATACATAGCATGTAATCCTTGAAATCTTCCATTTTAGTTGTTTTGTTACAGATGCTTGAATTACGGATAAAAATATCTTTGACTAGAAAGGTCAAACTTATCGGGATTTTTAGCATTCTCATTGTATTTTTCATTCAGCTGACACTTTCGAATTTGTCACTGTCAGTCAGATGACTGACTTATGTTGTCATAACATAACAATACGGTCCGAAATTGCTGTCAGCGCGCGGCGTGCACTATTTCCGTGCTAACGGTTGGACCATTAATACGACGTGTGCACATCTCTAAGAAATCTGACCTCATTAGTGACGAAACCGTTCAATGCTAACGGTGCAAATAAAAGATAGGTAGTGTATTGTTTGCAGCAATGTCAAAATCAATGCCAAACTGACAACTGAATAATTTAAATTGTAGGATCTAAAATTTCAGACAAGTTTTGTTGAACTTATATTGTTTAATGTAAAGATATTTAGCAGATTCATCGGAAAAAGTAGTTAGCTTTCTTTTAAAAGAGGTCACTTTTTCCACACTCAACATTTTTTTTGCTATTTGACTGCAAAGGCTGCAGCACACTTGAAAGTTTGTTTTTTTTACCAAATTGATTTAATTAACGGCAGACCATAATGTTATTGTATTATCCCTGTGCAAGACGGGACATCAACAAAAGAAAACACTGCAAAAGTGCGCGGTAACCACAAATTAGATGCTTTCTAGGAGAGAGGTTACTTCTTTTATTAGTAGAGTTTTCAATCAAATTCTTAGTTTTAGTATGACATATGTACCTTTTTGAATAATTGTGAAAGTTTTTTGTGTAATTTTTACGCAACATTTAGACTTTTTTTTAGAAAATCGCTATTTATTGTCATAAGACTTAACTTTTTTTAAAAGTTCTTGGATTCTTGACTTTTTCTAAAATTAGGACGACTTTTTTAAGCAAATTTAAATCTAAAATATTTTATTTATCAAGCTACCATAAAACATTAAACTTAAATTTGAAATTTTCACTAAAAGAATTAATTTGAACTTCAAAACTGTTTTTTTTTAATAAAAAACTTAAATCTCAGAAATTATCAATTTTCGGACATGGACATATGATATGACTTAATTGACTGCAAATAAGCTCTACTTTAACCCCTTAAAAGGAATGTTTCGCATTACCAATCACCCTGTATACTGAGAAACCAATAAATAGACCGCTGTTTTGCCTACATTTCGTCATAATTATTTTTTGTGTTAGAGATATACATAGATTTGGAATACTTATTTCTTGCAAGCTTATTATATATTTATTTAGTAACCTTTAAATAATGGAGAATGTTAACAAATTTTGATTATTATCTCTTCATATTCATAGTCAAAAATAAAAAATACTGGTGAAAGAATTATTTCGATGCGTCAATTAGTTTCCGATTTATAAGTAAAATAAGTTGCTACCGCACGACGCGGGCTGCCGGTGGCGGTGTGACGTCATACCACAACTCGCTCGGTCTGGCTCACTCAGTACGCTCGCGGTCGCGCGCACTTGTCGTCTAAATTAAACCTAAATACTTTTAAAAATGTCTAAACCAACTACTGGGAAATCATGGGTTGTGCCTAAATGTAAAAATACAACTATCAATTCGCCGGAAAATTTGTTTTTTACAGTTCCAAAGGATACATACATCACCAAATCTTTTAACTTGAACATAACCAATACCATTAAACAATTTGTTAGTAAAAATACAAATAAATAAAAAAGGTTTAGTTCATATCATCTACATTTGCAATTAAAAATAAATTAAATTACTTAAATAAAATAGTAAAGGTAAAGTGCATCTGTAACGTTCAACTACATCTAGATCGTATAGGTATCCTACTTCCTAGTAATATAATAATCGCGGAAGATTGTGTTTGTGTTTGTTATCTTTCACACAAAAAGTACTGAACGGATCTGGACGAAGACTAAAATAATCCATAGGCTTCTTTTAATCCTGGGAAAATGTACAGTTCCCGAGGGAAACGCGGGCGAAGCAATTAAAAATAAATTAAATTACTTAAATAAAATAGTAAAGGTAAAGTGCATCTGTAACGTTCAACTACATCTAGATCGTATAGGTATCCTACTTTCTAGTAATATAATAATCGCGGAAGATTGTGTTTGTGTTTGTTATCTTTCACACAAAAAGTACTGAACGGATCTGGACGAAGACTAAAATAATCCATAGGCTTCTTTTAATCCTGGGAAAATGTACAGTTACCGAGGGAAACGCGGGCGAAGCTGCTAACTAAAGCTAGTTAGTACTAAATCAATGCATGTATTTATTTAAATTTACTTAGAAGAGCGGTATCTTTGTATACTAGTGGCCGCCCGCGACTCCGTTCGCGTAGAAGTCGGTTTCCGTGGGAATGAGAAGTTTTCCCGCGGTAAAAAGTACCCTATGTGTTGTTCTGATGTGTAAACTACTGCAAAGTTTCATCCAAATCCGTCCAGCCCCCCAAGTCAAGTGGCAAGTGATATTTGCGATAGCAAGTGAATAGAATAAATTTTGTATGAAACTGTCATTTTTGACAAGCTTGCAATTTGACAGTTTCATACATATTTTTTCTATTCACTCGCTATCGCAAATATCACTTGCCACTTGACTTGGGGGGCAGTAGTTTTTACGTGTAAGAGTAACAAACATTCATACATCCATACTCACAAACTTTCACATTTATAATATTAGAAGGACGTACCTACCTATAGCTACAAAACTATGATACATGATTTGTTGTCTTTAACGTAAAAAAAATAATGATAGGTAGGTAGGTACCTATTTCTACTATTGGACTTGCATTCTTCCATTAGTATTTTTATTATATTGGTTATTTTGTTTTGATAAAACAGTTTAGAACATATCAAACATTTCGGCGGCAACAAAATCACTACTTCTTGATAAATAATGCGCAGCCATTAATTCATCTATTTTAGAAAGATTACACGATTACCTTTTTTCGAATCCTATATCCAATTTATTAATAGAATAATATTTACTATTAACGTATAATAACGAATAATATTTATATTTACTAATACGCGACCGAAAACACAAAAAAAGAATACATTAAATGTTAAATAAATAAAAAAATAAAATAAAATACTGCGCCAGCTATATGCGCCACCGCTGGCGAGTTGTTGTATGACGTCACAAGCGGTCACGTGACTGTTAGCGGGACTCGATATTTTTCGAAACTTTTAATGCCTATAAAATCAAAACTACTGGGTATTTTTGATTACAACAAAGACTAGTGTATTTGTATGCATACAGGCTTTACTGAGACAAAATTTCAAGCGATTTGGCATACCTAGTAACATTCTCCATTGTAATTTGTTAACATCTTAAAATGTATTTGCTCCCAAATGTTTAAATCGTAATAAAAAAGAAATTAGCCTGTAGCACTTTCTACTAACGCACCAGTCCACCAGTCCAATAAAAAAATGCGTTTCCGTAGTTCCGGGATTACTAACGTCCAAAGTATTTGTGATATTTGTCAAGCAAACAAAGGCTGAACTGATTTCGAAAAGTAGATGAATGATGAATGAGAGAAGGGTAGATGAGAATGATAGTGTAGATAGATAGTGCTACATCATACTCCCACCCCAATTCGTTTGGTCCCGAGTTAAATCGCATCGAGGAAAGTTGATATTCCTGCTAGATTGTTTCGACTAAATTCAATATACCTATTTTATTTTTAAGGTTAGAAATATCGAATACAAAGATCCTGTTGAAGAGGAATGGGAAAAGTTTCAAAAAGAAATTAAAGAAGAAGCAAGTGCATCTGCTGAAATTATTGCAGGGGAACAAGAAGAAGCCACTGCAGAACGTCAAATCGATGAAATTGATGAACAAATAAGAAACTGGTCAAGGTAAATCAAAAACACAATTTGGTTGAGTTAGCTAGTCATTGTTTCGCCTCTTTAATTAATTACCTAATACTTAAAAGTAAGTTTTTATGTTATAGGCCGTTTTTTCCTTGTTTGTGCCTATCTTCGTGCGTAGGTGTCCAATTTCTTATCAATCAGACAAACGTTGAAAAAAATCATCGTCAAATATGTATTTTTGGATTATTATATGGAGGTATATTTTTACAGAGTACTTGACTTAGAATTAAAGAAAGAAGAAACTAAAAAGAAAACCCAAGATGTAGAACAAATGAGTGAGGATGATGATAATTCTGATGCCGATGAAGATATTGATGAGTTTTTGGATTGGCGAGCAAAAAAAGCTTAGAATTATAATATGTTGTATCAAAATGTAAATAAAACCCTAACTAACAAGTTTATTTATTTATTTACACTTTAGCCTATGTACCTAGCGCAGCAGTTTAACGCGTTTCATAAATTTCATAATGCGCCTAACCAGTCTTATTGCTTCAAATTTTACCCTAAATAATGTACCGTAAAACGGGCTGAATTCACGGGGTGAAAACCACAGAGATTTTTAATGAGGAAATATAAGTCAAGCCGCTGAGTTTTTTTTGCCACGTGATGAAACTTCTGTTTTTATTTTCAATTTGACTTTTTTAGTACTAACGGCGCGGGAAGTGCAATCATTTATGAATTGAAATTTACGCGCTACGAAACGTGCGCAGTGTAGTCTTTTGACGAACCGCAGAGCTAATGTCATCAATCTTTCTGAATTTTGACATGAGTCATGACAAGTCTGACAGTCAATCAATCAATCAAATCAACAAACAAAACTAAACAAAACAACCTGACCTGACTTAAGTTCTTGAAAGTGGTTATAAAATAATTTACTTATTTATCGTAAAATTTTACCACCATAAAAACATGACCAATATGTCAAACGGGTCCTTAAATCAATATATACAACTTGTTGAGCGCGTTTTTCGTACAGGTCAGGGCAATGTTCTTGCCCGGCTTCTTTCGTTACGAGATGACCATGTTCTCAATAGAAATTTGCGATCAAGTGATATAGCGATGATTGTAGAAGGCAACTGTGTGTCTCCTTTAGACGAGATTATAATATGTCACTTATTATGTGTGAAGGTAAATACAATTGTTAAATTTGATTGATGACACAGTATAAGGCGGCCAACTGTATGATAATTTAATTCAGAACTGGTGGATGCTTTCATTATGAGGTGAAAGCGCAGTATTAGGTTTTATCACCACTTATCACACACCAAAATTATATAATATTAAAAAACATTTTTAAATAATATTTATCACTAGTGGCCGCCCGCGACTCCGTTCGCGTGGAAGTCGGTTTCCCGTGGGAATGAGAAGTTTTCCCGCGGTAAAAAGTACCCTATGTCCTTTCCCAAGTTCAGTTCTTTCTTCATACCAAATTCATACCAGAAAGCTTAACAGACAGACAGAGTTACTTTTGCATTTATAATATTAATAGGGATTAGTGCTAGACCTAGGGCTAGAACGTCACATAACCAATGACAAATACCTATAAAAATCGTCTTAGCTCGAAACAACTGCCCATTTGAACCAGGCATGCAGGAAATATCCAGCGTTTTGACGGACTATGTTCCAATTTTTTGCAAAGCCGGGATACACCTAGCATTGCGTCACTATCCCGTAAAATGTGGGACAGTTGGTCGCCTTAGCATAGTGTGTCAAAGGTCTCAGTAAATATTGGCATATTAAACAGTTTTATTATCAACAGGCTTTAATCACTAATAATTATTTGGAAGCTTACGACCACCAAAGTGCTTGTGTTGCAACAATAGTTAGATTATTACAAGCTCAGAAAGAAGAAAACTGGAGTCTTCCACTGATGTATACTGTCTGTCTAGATTTGAGGCTTGTGGCACAAAAAGTAGAAAAATGCTGTGGTATGATTTCTTTTGGTTATATTCATATTTTTTTATTGTAAGTTATTAAATTCTTCTGCAATTTTGATATTTGTTTTAGGTCCAAGTAATGGAAAAATCTTAGAAAAAGCAGCTGAAAGCCTTCTAGCCTGCTTTAGAGTGTGTGCAGCTGATAACAGATCATCAGATACTGATACTAAAAGGCTTGGTATGTTAAACCTAGTCAATCAATTGCTAAAAATATACTTTCGTATAAACAAGCTTCACTTATGTAAACCTCTTATAAGAGCTATTGATTCTTCACCATTTAAAGAGCAGTTTCCTTTGGCACAGCAAATAACATACAGATACTTTGTTGGACGTAAAGCTATGTTTGATTCTGATTACAAATCAGCAGACGAGTTTTTGTCTTTTGCATTTGACTATTGCCACCGTGAAAGCAGAAAAAACAAGAGGTTGATTCTAACATATCTCATACCAGTAAAAATGCTTCTTGGATTCATGCCATCAAGACAACTGCTTCAGAAGTATGATCTAATGCAGTTTTGGGACTTAGTATCCGCTGTGAAACATGGCAACTTACGTGGTATTGATAAAGTTATGGAGGAACATGAGATTTTCTTTATTAAAGCTGGCATATATTTGATAGTTGAGAAACTGAAAATAACAGCCTATAGAAATTTGTTTAGAAATGTTTATTTGGCTGAAAAGAGCCATCAGATTGACATAGCTAGTTTCCAAGCTGCATTACAGATAATGGGGCAAGAGGATGTGGACTCAGATGAGACTCAATGCATAGTTGCAAATTTAATTTACGATGGAAAAATAAAAGGGTACATCTCTTATCAACACAAGAAGGTTGTGGTGAGTAAGCAAAATGCGTTTCCACCTTTGTCAAGTCTCTATTAGTTTTAAAGTGGCGTTAATAACAACTGGCCCATGAATCTTTTGTACTTTGGTTTTAGAACTTTGTTAGAAAATCTACAATATACATGTGAAACTACTCCAGAGTGCAAAATTATTATTAATCCTTAAATGTATGACTTTATTTTAATAAAATACTTTGAGATAACTACAGCTAATCCATTTAAAGGTTGTTCTTGTGTATTTAGTAATTGGATGTATTTGGATAAAAATCTATAAATTTTATTTACAGGAATAACTTAAGTTTACGTATTTTTTTATATATTATGACAAATTCGGAAATTACTTAATTGAAATAAAAGCGGCAGTGAATAGAATATTTTTTTTTATAAAATTGTTAAATTGCAAGCTATTCAAAAATTACGATTAATTTATTCTATTTTGTCGTTTACGAAAAATTCACATGCCACTTGACTTGTTATCTGTAATTATGTAGTTTTGACGACGTTTGTGGCGCAGCGGTATAATACCGTACTGGGGGGCTACCGCGTAACTAGCGTCGATTTGAACTCGACGTCGACAACTGGCCCCCTACCGCGTAACTAGCGTCGATTTGAACTCGACGTCGACAACTGTTTTCATAAAATTTCAAACACATTCTGTTGTTAACAATGGCGGGTCTCTAGCCAATGAATGAATGGGGGCCTGTTTAGGGGATGTTTGTGAGTTTGACACGGGGTCGGTCCAATTTCGTTAATATGGTTTTTCGAAATTGGCTAGTGTCTAGGTGTGTAACTAGGTTCTCCCCTAGTCCATTGTGTAGGACAAGAGCTTACTGCCTTTTTTTAGGGATATATTGGGTGTGTTAGTCTGGAGATTAATAATCTGGTTTCAAAACTATTAAATAGTAATAAGATATGGGTATATTTATGGGTATTTCGGTTTCTACGTATTTAAAAATTGAAACAATATTAAAGTTTACGTTTTTTATTAAATCCACAATATATTTCAAAGAATAAATATAAATATTAAACTTTAATGGCCACTACAATTAGTAGTGTAAATTTTTGGTATAATGTTAATCTTAGCATTGTTTTTAAGAATTTGTAACAATGTAGGTATAGATAAATACATGACTTGTACCACGAATATAATTACTTTAGGTAGGTACATTGGTAACAAGTTTACCGATAAATTAAAACAAGACATTTATATTATTAACTATGCAGCAACATATGCCTAACTCAGGGTTAAAGGTTATTGTAACTGACAAAAACATTCTTATGTGACTTAAGTTGCAACTTTAATTAATTTCCAGTTTATTTCACTTGTTTGATATTTGATTTTGGCGTCAGCAATTATAAATTTAAGTGACAACTTTCCAAAGCCAATTGTAAATAACTTCATGATAAATCGTACTATTTTTAGATTTTCAACAAAAGCATTCGTGTATTTGGCAGTTACAATTTTAAGAATTAAAAATACCTACGTGATGCGCAATTTTTATAAGAAAACGTAAAGAATTTATTGGATTAATGTTAGATATGTTTTTGGATATGTTGTTATTAAAGTTTTTTATAATCAACTGAATAAGTTATATCTATGTATAAAATTGTACAAGTTCCTTCTGAAACATATTTGTAGGTAAATATTTGTTAAATGTGTTCAAAATTAAAGGTGAGAGTTATTTTTATTCCTTTTAAATGTTGATGTGTTACACTATAAGGAAGACATTGTTTTTTCTTTACAAAAACTGCGCATCAAATGAAATATATCATTTGCTTTGTAGAAAAATACAAGGGATATTTAATTTAGGTACCAACAGGTAGGTAGATTTTAGATTATCTACTTTGTTGCTTAGGTACCTAATTATGTTCTAATATACATAGTTTATATATAATATCTTACTGTCGCTTTCAAAATAGTACACATAGGTATGATTATAAATTATTACTATATCTATCTATGAATGTCATCAAGAAAGTTGGTAGTCGAGGCTATACACACATTTCATAACTACTTAGGTACTTAAATTAGTTAATTTATTTAAAACTTAAAAGCTGAGCAAGTTAATTGGAATAAAAGTCGATTATTTTAAGTTTTTGCACGAAATTGTCAGGTACTTACGATACTTTCCTATTCTTTCAAACACAACATGATAGAGATTATGTTCTTGTGGGTAGGTGCGATCAATCTACGATATCGAACAATTATATTTGCTTACTTTAAAATAAAAGAGCAACAGACTACAATATTTTTTCGGCAAAAGTGGATACTGAAGTGTTTTATCTCCTTTTAAAAGTCTTCTCTGTTGATTTCAATAAATAATACAAGTTCAGCTGTTTGTTTTTGCAATCAGGAATCACCATGGTTTAAAAGAATGCTCGAAAATCTTATAAAAAGGAAAAAATATTTTAATGCAAAGTATTTTTTTTAACAGTTACCTATTTCTACTCCTTATTTGTTGAAAGTGACTTGATGATGACCGTCCTTTCCAATAAATAACTTTGCTATTTATTGTACGTTTCTTTTTCACATACAGTAATAAATAAATAAATGGCATTGGAAATTTATTTTCTGCATGTAAAAATTGCAATTAAAACTAGTTTTGCGTTTTAAACAAATTAAAAGCTTGATGGTATAAAAGTTGTTATAAAAAGCGGCAGGGAATAGTTAGTAGGTAGGTATACATTAAATTAAATGTAAATTAGTTCCTCTCAGAGAAGCCAAGTTTGTGCAGTGGTGGTCCTTTGAGCAACTCATCCTTGTAGGCGGCCAAGATAGCGCGGGACATGCCGGGCTCCGATGAACTTGTCTCTAGGAATTGGCGCATAAGCCTGGAAAATTAATTAAAAATATTTTTAATTTGTACAGTTAAGTCGAGTTCAGTTTCGATTTGGTTCGACGGTGTAAAACATGTGATCATAGTGGATCGAGGACGAAGTTAAAATCAGAATCAAAACAAAATCGAGCGAATAAAGCTTTAGAAAACTATCGCGAACTTGCTGAAGGTTCAAGTATTATGTTTACCGTTTTTTATAGCCGTGTTTTAAGAAAGATTTGTCAAGTCTTACCTATTTCCAGCAGACATGCCATTGTTTTGTAGAAGTTCTGGATGATCTCCAATTGTGTCTGATAGCGCAGCAATCATTACATCTAGAAGTCAAAAAAAAAACTTAATTAGCACATTTGTTTGCCTTATATATAGGGAGCTCTTTTCATGGGAAAATTTAACGATGTTGCGTCGTCTAAATGTAATTTCATTATCATAACATAGTATAAATCCAAGTCGCTAGTTCTGTCTGTTTGTCCGCCAACACCTCCTAAACCACGTAACGGATTGAAATGCGGTTTTCGCCGTCTTTTAGGGAATTTATTCATTTAAATTTGTAAATACAGGGTTATTTGTAATTAGCGCATCACCTATTGCAGGCGGCTTCCTTACATTAATCCCAATAACATTTGTTCTACGACTTTTTGCAAAACTTGATAATTAACACAGAAACAAAAAAACAAAAACAAATTTGCGCGCTCTGATATTTATATAATATAACATTTAAAAAAGTTTTTTTAAGGTAGCCAAAATTTTATGTTTCGTGATCAAGTCCGACAAAAATCCACCATTGCGAAGCGTACCCGCCCACGCTAGCCAGTGATAAATCGATCGTACCCAGTACTTTCTTCTCGATGGTCCTCGACAGCTGTCCGCGCTCGGCCTCCAGCTCCAGGAACGCCATGAACCGCTGCGTCGCCGCGCGCGCTGCCGCCGGGTCGCGCGTCAGGGACTGCGAGAACATCATCTGGACGGATAGTGATCCGTTAAGTAGGTCAATATTAATTATTTTAAATCCCCAGACTGACACACCAATTATGTGGCCCTAAAGTAAGTTGCAGTAAGCACTTGTGTTATAAGTACCACATAATGGACTAGGGGAGGACCTAGTTACACCCAGACACGAGCCAATATCGAAAACCCATTTTACAAAATGGGCCCCATACGGGGATCGAACCCGAAACCATCCGCTTAGCAGTCCGGTATATATACCGCTGCACCACAGAGCTCATCATAGGTATATCAAATGACAATATAGAAAGAGGAACAACTAATAATTGAGTAGTCATCGTTATTCACTGAAGAGAATATTTGCTTTCATGTCCTGATTGTAGGCCTTGTAAGCAATGTATGAATAACTTACAAATATTTTGATGTCGATTTTGATTAACCGCCTCTTAAGGTCGGAAATCCAAGATAAATCCTTTTAAGCATTTTGCCGCAATTTTAAGTGAATGAATGACGTCAAGTTGAGACTCCAATTCACTTGCAAATGAATGAATCTTGGGTACCTTGGCCAGTTGGTAGATGATTTCTTCCAGAGTGTACTCAGTGTAGAGATTGTCGGCAGCCCTCAGTTTGTCCATCATCTCTTCATATTCCTCTTCTGTGATGGTTGGGCCGTCACGCTCGTAGTCTGAGGTGCCTGAAACAATAGATATCGATTTAATTAGAAAAATATTAAATACCGTGTATACTGTTCCCAACCATCTACCTACTATTACTACTAGGCTTCTGTACTCAGCAGCTGACTGTACGCAGTATTTAACTACAGTGCTAACCCTTCGAAACTCGTGAAGAATCCCCACTTCGTAAAAAATACCTAAAAGCGGCCTTCATATAGGTACGTCCCCTTGTTAAGCACACGCCTCCTTCTCGAATAACAAGAGGGATTGAGCCGTAATCCACCACACTGGCATAGTGCAGATTGGTGGATGCACATGATGGATAATCATCCAGTCATGTGAGTTCCCCTTCACGAAGTTCGAGATAAATATAACCAAAATTATAAATGACAAAATTAGTGGTACACTCCAATGGAGATCGAACCCGGAACCTTTGGTATGGTAGCCCAGGAGGCCTACCATGAACTCTTATTGCGATTCAGTTTAGGACCTAAACTGACTGAACTGCTTCGCTTATTCGTACCACAACGTTACTTAAACAAACCTAAACTGGGTCGCTAGTTTGTAAGCGATCCAGCTGAAATAGTTCATTCTTTTGCAAGCAAATTCGTACCATGACGTGACATTTCAACCTAAACTGAATAGCTTAAATGTAAAATTAAGCGATCCAAAAAAGTCGCTTCTTTCGTTGCGTGAAGTGAATCGTTTTGTTAATTACTTTTTAAAAATAGTGAGAATATACGTATTTCAGTTCAATATTTAGTGAGTTTTATAAGTATATGTAAATAAAGGGTAAAAATTGTGATTAGCCGAGCATTTATAAAAATATTTACGGCCCTAAAAAATCTCTTGCGGCTAAAAGCCCTAAGTTGGCAAGCCAGGAATTATACTTGTCAAATCAAATATGAGTGTGTTCAAAAACGTATTTTATTCATTTTTACGACAACACTAAACAGACATTTAATTAGTAATTAGAATTACTATCATTTGATTAGTGCTAAAAATAGTTTAATGTGGTTTAATGTGGTAAAATGTATTTTGTATTTTTTTCTTCATAAATAAAAACCTTAACCAACCTTTATAAACTAGGTTTCGAAACGCAACTTATTTAGATCGAGTAAAAGAGATAGAATTAAGCAACGACTGTAGAGCGTCATTTCTTTCACACATTGCGGACCACAGACAAATCTCGTTCATTTGTTCCTCCGTGCGCGATTCAAACGCCACTCACCATTAAACACTTCATGGTACGAATCTTAGCGATTCAGTTTAGAAACCTAACTGGATAGCATCGGAATTGAATCGCAAACTAAAAGTTGATGGTAGGCCTACAGTTCCTTTTACCACTTGTCTACCAAGCACTTATCATCATTACCTACATAGTATAAATCCAAGTCGCTAATTGTGTCAGTTTATATGTTAACTCCTCCTAAACCACTAAACGGATTTTAATGTCATCATCTAAAAGGTAATCTTTTCACTTAAATTTGTAAATAAAAAACATTTAGAAAAAGTTTTTTAACTTAGCTAAAATTCAACGTGTCGGGAACAAGTCGTGCAAAATCAGACCATTGCGAAGCGTGGCCGGGTCGCTTGTAAATTATATTTTAATTTTGTACACATGGCAGCAGGGTAAATAATATGAGACGTTTTTTTATAGATGGTAATTGTCTTCTTCTCATCGTGTCGACTTTGGCGTTTTAAATTTGTGAGGACCAGTATTTCGCCATTGTGCCATTAAAATTGTAGTGGTCATAAAATGTGAAAGTCATAAACTTACTCAAGATGTTGGTCTGCAGCATGGGGTCGTAGGTCCTCTTCATTGGTTCAGGTCGGTAGTCGCTCGACATCGGTAAAGACACCTGTGGAAGGTTGTTGCTGAGCTCCCAGCTTTTTGGCGCCATGTTTCTTGTCATTTCAGGGTTGTTGGCGAATGGTAACGACTGGAGGTACATTGGCACTCGCATTTGGTATTCCTGTAGACATAGGTTGAAAAAAAATTTACTTCACTTTTGTTTTCAATTCTCATTTACTAAAGTAAAAAATATGTAGATCCCTACCAAATACAACAACTTTTGAGATAGGTACCTACTGTTCGTTGTATTATTTAGAGATTATTTTCGTGCCTAGTCGTAACGTAGGTATTATTATTTATTAAAGACGCAAACCATTAGTTGAGTAAAATCAATCTCAGTTGTGTGGTGGGCTGTTTATTGTTATTGATATCTTGCGCTAATACTTGGGAAATAGCCCCTATTTTCATTTGATCGTTAACCCGAGCTTAACGGGTTACACGTGCAATGTAACAATGGTTTTAATATTGGTGATAGAAAGAGCCAGACGTAGTTTACCATTTTAACCCAACTTTTCAGATGAATGTGCTTTTTATTTGAAATATAATTAGTTGGCATAACTTGTTATAACAATGTAGGTAAAATGCTTCTTTAAGGCTCTTTTAAAATTTCAATACGCAATAGGTAGGTACTTCCTTTCCATGCAGTGGTTTAAATGGATCGCATCAACTGGAAGGAAATTGTCTCTGTCTACCCCTTCGGGAAAAAGGCGTAATCTTATAGTTTTAGGTAGAGCGTCACCAACGTCGTATTTCAGACTCCAATAATTTTCTGTGTATTGTGCTAATACTTTTTGTTTTAAATGAAGCCTTGGACAAGAATGCCTACGATAACGGTTAGGTGGTTTGTTTTAGCTGTACGGGAACAGTTAATCTGAATTTAAATTATTATTGTATTGTATAATTCCGAAAAGAGTGCCGAGAGTTTTTTCCGCCAGCTTTTTTCTCGGTCTACTACGGCCATTGCTGATGTACCTATATATGCTGGTGTCCCGTGACATCTTTTTTTAAATTTTTGATTTAATGCTTTTGACAATGTATAAGAGATTAGTTTTTATTCCTACATACAATAAAGTAATTTCATTTCATTTTAGTTAGTGTTTGTTAGAAATTTCAAGTTACCTTTGCCTGTTCCATGAGCATGTTTCTCAGTTTTTCCTGCTGCGCGGCTTCCTCCGCGGACTTCATGCTCTGCTGGTAGCGCGCGCGCATGTACTCGATGTTAAACTTTATCTCTTGCAGGAAAGTTATCGCCTCTTCTTTGGTCATCTTAATGAAGGTGAAATATATGATAAAATTAAGTAAAATAGTTAGTAGTGTTGATCATTAGCTGGTCATTTAATACAGAAACTTATTAGGTAACCATCTTATCCTAACATGGTAAAAGCGAGTAGATATAGAACGTTTGGCATGTTTGTTATAAAATATCTACACTATTGAAATTAGCTGCTGGCATAAAAATAAGCCTGTGACTGTCTATTACATCTATGTTATTAGCTGCCATCACACTGAGCGATACGAAAACCTGCCTTCAACAAAACAACATTTCAAAAGAAAAAGTTAAGTAAGAACTGCTTATTTCCATAAAAGACGTTCTACGTAATGCTGATAAAATCTTATAATTTTTCAAGCCACTGCAGCAAAATAATTGTGTTTTGTTGTCGGTATTCGCGATAAAATGTAATTACATTTCTTGGGGGCGCCGAAGTGAATGTGAAAATCTTGTTTCGAAATGAACAAATAAACCACATTACCTAGCAACATTGTCACAATAAACAGTTGTAAAGGGATAGGGTCTACAGTTCATGATGGGCTATTAAGCTAGCATCTAAAATAAAATATAAACGTGACTCACTCAGGCCAACATCCCGTGCAAGTCACACTACATTTTTATGGAATAAGATTCGCATTTTTATTTTATCAAATACTCGTACAATATGAGGGTTTAAAAATAAAGTACATGTAAATTCTTAAGAGGCAGGCGACTAACGATAAGTCTAAAGGAAGTGAACCATATTAGTATATAGCTTAGTTTCTAAAGTTCTAATTATAAGTATTAAGAATGTTAATACGAGCAGTTCACTATACTATATCTTGTAAAAACTTACCAATCCTTCTTGTAAGAAGTCTTCGATCGCCGTGGTGACCCCTCGCTCGTCTCCTGACCAGAAAACGTATTCCGCCATATCCAGTGGTGAGTATTGCACGCCTTGGAATGCCGGGTAATGATTGGCCTACAGAACATATTAAAAACGGTTGTCAAGGCACAAGGTGAAAATATACGGAAACTCTTTGATGTTAATCGTAATGAAATAAAAATATTTACCTATAATTATGAAGGACACTGCATAAATATACCTACATGTTTTCGACAGCATCAAAGGTGTATTTGCGCTCCATTAGTCTATCGATTCTTTAAGCCGATTTATTCCAGTTCGGGTATCAAAGTTAATCCCCCAACTAATTTGTCAGGTTTGACCTCTAGGTATTTGTGTACGTGCGAGTATGAATAGACAGGTGTTGCTTTTTGGGACATTGAAAAATTTATTAACTAAGTTTAAATACCCGCTGACTGCTTGTGAAAAACACTGAATGTGGTTTGCGCATTATTAAATACTCGATTGGGTTCGAAATCCACCTTAGGATCATAGTGTGGAAATACACAGATGCCGTCACAAAATGTAAAGAACGTTGTGAACTACAAACAATGCTGGTTAATATAAGGAACAAACAGCTAATTATTCGTAAAAGGCCCAACTCGCTCAGCGAAATTGCTTTTTCGAGGCAAGTACCTATGTCTCAACATTGGCTCGGAAAATTCAGCAGACTTTTGATAATCAGTCACCTATTATTGGAATTTAACTAACTTTTAATTAACGATGCAAATTAATGGCCGTGTCGGGTACAGGGCGAGGATTAGCAGAGTTTTGTTAATGTTAAAAACTGTTGATTGTTTAGAACTTAATTTATTGTTAAAAATGTTATAAAAATGTTAAAGTGAATGCGACCGATTAATACCGTTGTTTGTTGCGCACTGACATTAAAGCTAACTTAACAAATTAAATTATTTAGGTTAATAACAAATTATAGCTGACATAAAGGTGTTCGGATTTACACCGAACATATTCCGGGGCACCAAAAAAAGTAAAATCCTAAAATAATTAAGTGTACAAAAAATAATGTTAAGATAACAAAGAGAGATAAGAAAGTGTAAAAAGAATGTTTACAAAATAAACTAAAATTATTTCTTATTAAATTATAAAAAATAATGAAATAAAATTGTTTTATTACTAAGTAAATATTTCATGTTAGTGTCTCTAGTGTTATAGTTTTTCGCGGTATTGGAGAGCACGTTTTATCACATACTACAGTCTTATTTATTTTGGCATAAACATGACGAGCACTAGGCTGACGATCAGCCGTATTAGAACGCGCACTTTTTCCCGCATCGTTATTCACTTCACTTGCACTAAACGTAGGTTGTAGCTCGAGATCCGCGGCTATGCATGCTCGCTGCTCTCGCCGGCGCCGGACGCGGCTCAGCAGCCACCCGCCGGCCGCCAGCGCGCCTGCTCCCGCCAGGATGTAGCTCAACACGTAATGATGGATGTCGTGAGGAGATAAAGATTCCTCGACGTCTGATTGTTCTTCTTTCATTTGTTCTATTCGCTTGTGAAGCGACTGTAGAGAAGATTCCAGTCTACTAGTATCTGTTTCATTTGGTAGGCTGCTCAGCTGCATCGAGTTGTAAACTATATGATTAAGCTGATCCACTGCAGGTATGTAGATGTCGTTAGTAGTCTCTACATCATGATTTGTAGATTTTGGGATATGTAGATAATAGTTTGGACCCTTAAGAGCACATCCCGGTGTGATAGAGATGATGCCGACAGTACTTAGTTGTTCTGTTTGGATTTGGTTACTGCAGATCACTTGGACAGTAAATTCCTTGCAGAAATGGAACAAATACATTGACGGATGCGTGAGTGGTATTATCTTGTTTTCACATGTTGATTCTTTGACCTTGCATTTTGTATAACGATCGATGGTACAGAGATTGTTAATGCTACTTATATGGAAAGTAGGTGTTTTCAAGTTACAATAAAAAGCTTCTGTTTGTTGGTTACAATGAGAAAGTTCTTCTATAGTGGTGAATATAACCAAGTCTCTTCTCAAATTTGTTGCGATGTATTGCGAAGCTGTTTCCAATTCTAACATAGTGTTGCCTCTTGATTGTGGGATAGATATCACTTTGTACAGTTTATAGGAATCACGGCTGATCAGAGGAAACGATATCTTGAATAGGAAGTAATTTTGAGTTATCCTTGCTTGGATGTTCAAGAGAGAAAATAATTTTATAATATTATGGCGAGAAACTGGTAATTTGATATCATCAGGTAAGTGTTCTGAGATGATGTTTAGTTCTCTTTGAAGTTGTTCCGGAGTAAGAAGGTGAAGATTGAACTGTCCATGATGTACGTTCGCCAAAAGATTCAACAATAAATCTTGCGATCCTTTCAAGTTGTGTAATAGATTAGTTGCAGTTAATGACGTCATCGTAAATTCTTGTATCACCGATAAGTTGTTTATTTCTTGCTGAATTCTGTTTGTAAGTCTATCCAAGTTAAACAAGTGTTTGTTTATTAGTTTATGTTGTTTTTTCATAATAACTTCGGTTCTTTTTAATAGATTGTACTCTGATTCCACGATTGATGTTTGATTTTTTAGTAAGTTGACCATATGATGTTCGTTATGTTTAATCTCTTCAATGTATTGAGTGTACTTTTCTGCGAAACGTTCGTCCAATACTCCGAACAGCGAATTTGCAAGGTAGCCAACTCCATTGATAAGCCCTCGCACGCGTCGGGAGCGCGCGTCAGATTTCTGTGTCATCAAAAGTTCATTGTAGTAATTCAGTTCATTGTACTCGTGAATCAGCTGAGTGGCTATCGTATTACATTCATAGCCGCTAATCGTATTGCATGTTTTATCTAAGTAGGTAGTTAATTTGTTGAATGCTTGTATTCCTTCCCAGTAAGGAGACATGTTATAATAAACCACCATGGTCCATGAGTCCTTTATGAGGTTTATTTGTGAAATCGGGTCAAAATAGAGAGACTGATTATTCGGTAATTTTGTGACGTTAAATGACCCACTTACGTTTCCCATTAAGGTCATAAAAAATGTTAATGCCATAACAATATGAGATATGTTTCCAAGGCTTGTCTTTCGCATTTCTTGTTTTGTTGGGTTAGTAGGTTTTTGTTTATGCGTTATGTTAGGCTTGTTTGTTTCAGATTGTTCTCCGTCAGCTGTTGTTACAGGTAACCTTGAAAGCTTGATAACAGGTCTCTTTAACATACCGTTCTTTGTTTTCAACGCCACTACTCTCACGTAGCCATCACTGCCCGGAAAAAGCTCTATGACTCGCCCCATGAGCCACCTCCCTGCGGGAATGTTGTCTTCATGCACCATTACTAGATCACCGACCTTGAGATTGCTCTTAGGTTTCATCCATTTCTCTCGCGTTTGCAATTGGTTCAAATATTCGGCTTTCCACTGTTTCCAAATCTGTTTAAATATGTTATTTGTTAAATGCCACCTTGTTCTTGCGTCTTCTGTTGTTTCCAAAATAGTCAATCCAGCTCTCCCTTGTAGAAAATGCGCAGGTGATAAGTAGTCCAAATCTTCAATGTTTTCTGTCACTGAACATAATGGTCTGGAGTTTAGGCAAGCTTCTAATTGGGCCAGTATGGTGGTGAACTCCTCGAACGTAAGTTTTTGTTCACCCACAACTCTTTTGAGATGTCGCTTGAGACTTTGGACTGCTCTCTCCCACAAACCCCCTGCACTCGGCCAAGATGGCGCGTTAAAATGCCATTCGATGTTCATGTCTACTACTTCGGCTGGTACACTGTCCTCAAATACTTGTTTTAATTGTTCATACTCCTCCAGCAGCATCCGATTAGCTCCAATAAAGTTGGTCCCTTGGTCACTGTAGAGATGGACTGGTGCGCCCTTCCTGGCTGCCATTCTCTTTAATGCAGCTATAAAGGCTGAACTGGTTAGATCGGATACCAGTTCCAAATGAACAGCCTTGGTGACCATACATACGAAGACCGCCACGTATCCTTTCAGTGTTCGAACGCCTCTACCTTTGTTGGCCTTGATGTCGAAGAACCCAGTGTAGTCTACTCCGGTGTGGTAGAACGGAGCGGCCTGATTAATTCGTGCTGCAGGAAGATCTCCCATGAGTTGGCCTTGTTTCTTTGTATCGTATTTTCTGCAAGTTACGCAATTTCTCAATTGAGTTTTTGTAGCACTGTATCCACTTGTTATCCAATATTGTTGCCTCAGGGTAGTTAAGGTAAGTCGAGGTCCTCCATGGAATGTTAACTCATGGGCTTCTTGTATAAGTAGCTCCGCAAGGCGCGATTTGTTAGGTATTATTTTCGGATGCTTCATCTCGATGTTAATGTTTGCTTTCCTTAAGCGACCCCCAACTCGTAATAAACCGTCTTGATCGATGAATGGATTTAAATTCAATAAATTACTAGAGTTCGATACACATCCGTCTGTTTTTAATTTCGCAATATCCGAACCAAATTCTTTCATTTGTATGTATTTTATTATTTTCAACTTTGCGTTTCGCAATTCTTGCAGTGTTAGGTACTTCGGTAATTGTTTACGTTGCGATACTGGTGTCAATGTCCTCAGTATCCACGCTAATACACGTACTATTTTAATAAATGAATTATATAGTTGTAATAAGTCTTCTATAATATTGTTATTATGTTGCACAATGTTAACTAACTTGTTTGATTTTATTTCTTCGTTTGTAAAATAAGTTGATGGTTTCTTCATACATTCTTGTTTAAAGGTAACCAGCCACTCTGGTCCGGTCCACCATAAGGGATGTTTTTGTAGTTGAGATGGTGTTAGGCCCCGACTCGCTGAGTCAGCGGGATTTTCACTCGATTTAACGTAGCGCCATGCTTCTGCTGGTACAATAAGTTTTATAAAATTTATTCTATTTGCGACGAATGGTTTCCAGCGAGCCGAGTCCCCTTGAAGCCAGCCTAACACGACCATTGAATCACACCAGCAGTAGACTTCTATTCTGGAGTGAAAACTCAAATTTATTTTTTCGATAAGTTTTGACAATAGATAAGCTCCGCAAAGCTCAGCTCTTGGTAATGTTATCGCCTTTCTGTGAGGAACCAATTTAGATTTAGCTGCGAGCAGTACTGTTTTATTATGTTTCTTCGACCTTGCATACACGACACAGGCATATGCATCGGCCGATGCGTCACAAAAGCCATGGATCTGGATGACGTCATTCTCTTGACATAACACCCATCTCGGTATTACGCAACTGTTGATAGCGTCGATATCTGATATTATTTTTAACCAATTGTTGCGAATGTTCTCCGACACTTCGTCGTCCCAGTGTAGGTTATTTATCCATAGTTGTTGAAATAAAAGTTTTAATTTTGTTGAAAAAGGAGTCAGCCAGCCTAATGGGTCGAATAATTTTGAGATTTCAGAAAGTAAAAATCGTTTAGTTAATTTTGATGTTTGATTGGAAAAATTGCAACTATAGGTAAATTGATCTTTCTTTGAATCCCAGTACAACCCTAAGGTTTTTGACATGTCTTCAGTTTTAAATTGAGTTAGTGTTTGTTTGTCACATTCTTGTAATGTTTCTAGTAATTCCAGTTTGTTCGAGGACCATTTGCGGAGATTAAATCCGCCTGTTTTAAGGAGAAGTATCAATTCAGCGATTAATTGTTTTCCTTGTTCTACAGTGTAACAACCATGGAGAAGGTCATCCATGTAAAACGATTGTTCAAGTACAACTGCAGCTTCCGGATATTGATGTTTCTCATCTGACGCTAATTTTTTCAAGGTCATCATCGCTAAAAAGGGCGCGGCCTTGGTCCCATAAGTGACGGTTCTTAGTTTATATGTTTGTATGGGTTCCTCAGGTGATTCTCTCCAAACAATTTTCTGGAGTTGTTGGTCGTTGTTTTCAACGGCTATCTGTCGATACATTTTTTCAAGATCAGCCGTGAACGCAAAAGGAAATTGCCTCCATTGTAATAATAAAGATTGTAAATTTTTCTGTAGATTGGGACCTGTTTTCATTATATCGTTCAAACTCCATGTTGAAGATGTTTGCGCCGATGCGTTAAATACGACTCTTAATTTAGTTGTTGTTGAACTCTCTCTGAGAACTCCATGATGTGGCAGATAGCATTCTAGGGCCTTTGTAGTTTGTTCATTTTCTGGTATCATATGTTTTAATTCGGAATATTCTTTCATAAATGTTTTATATTGCAAGGCTAAGGCCTCCTGTCTTTTAAATTTACGTTCCAGGCTTTTAAATTGAGCGATGGCCATCGTCTTGGAAGTACCTAACTTGTGTTTTAGTTCTTGTTTTAGTGGCAATCTTACTTCGTAACGTCCGTCTTCATTTCTTTTTGTAGTTGTGTTATAAAATTGGATACATTCCTGATCTTCTTTAGATAAATTGTTCGACTCGTTTATCTCTTCCACCTCCCAAAATCTTGTAATTTGATCTATATTATTTAATACCACATTACATTGGTAAATGTTAGTGTTTATCTTTCCACACAGTAGCCACCCTAATTGTGATTGTTGGGCAATTGGCTGCTGCAGATTTTTTCCCTTAATTATGCCTCTTTGGATAATGCTGGCGTAAATGTCGGCACCCAGCAATAAGTCCACAGGACGACTGTTGTAAAATTCCGGGTCCGCTAAGTTAATGTTCCGAATGTACGACCACGATGGTTCGGGGAATGTTTTGTTAGGAAGGCTCTTGATTAAGTCATTCATTATCAAGGCGTTGGTTTTAAATGTAAAATCGTTGTAAATCGAGCAAGCTGTAATAGTAATCATCCCTTTGCAGTTGTTCTCCTTTTGACCTACTCCAAATATTACTCCTTTGCAGCGTTTTCTCTTCAAACCCAACATTTGTGCTGCTCTTTCTGTTACTAGAGAGATTTGTGAACCTTGATCCACCAAGGCTCGCAATTTCAGATAAGATCCGTCAGATGTTTTCACCCTTATCATTGCTGTTGCAAGTAATATTTCAGCGTTTTCGTTTTGTGACGCATGCGATGTACCTATCACATTTTCCTGACGCGGCACATATTGTTTAGAGTGATTTATAATAGCTTCGTGTAAAATCGTGTTATGCGGAGCAAAGCATTTACGACAAGTTAAAGTCGATGTACATGGATTTCCATAATGGCTAAATAAACAATTGGTACATAATTTTAGTCGATTTGCAGTTTTCAGTTTTTGTTCGTCATTCATTACTAAATAATTCTTGCAATTATAAATGCCATGTTGGTGGTTACAAAGAGGGCATTTGATATTTGATACCTGCATTGTTTTCGCAATCGGCTTATTTCCGTAGCTTTGATTGTTATAATAATTATTATTGTAAGATCTATTTAATGGGTAATTATTTTTTCGTTGGTTGGACGATGATTGCGGAAGATTAAAATTAATGGTTGGTTTTGTTTGTAATACATCTTGCTTTCGGCGAGCACTTTCAAGAGTGGTAAATTTCATCTCCAAGAAATCTAAGAACTCTCTGAGTACGGGCAATTCCTTTGAATTTTTTAGCGAACCAATGTATTCTGTATAAGTGTCGGCGTCCAATTTCTGCCCCAAAATATGGACAATTATAGGATCCCATGTTTTTATGTCAACCCCTAAATGTTTTATAGCATTAAGACACTCTACCGTGGTGTCATGCATTCTCTTGATTGGTTGTGACGATTGTTGTTGAATGTTAGGAAGGCCGAGTAAAATGTTCATGTGGGACGAAAATATCATCTTCTTGTTATCGTAACGATGTGTGAGTATTTCCCAACAGATAGAATAGTTTTCTGTGCTGATCGGAAGATGTTGGATTAGTTTTTCAGCTTCTCCGCGGACTTTACTCTTTAAGTGTTGCATCTTTTGGCCGTTCGATAAGGAAGGATTGTTGTGGATAACTTCGGAGAATAAGTCTTTAAAAGGGACCCATTGATTGAAATTACCGTTAAAAATAGGAATGTCTAATTTTGGAGTTGACTTTTCTCGGTGAGCAACTGATGTCATTTTAATGTTCAACGCCTTCTTTAAGCTGTTATATTTCTTTTCATAATTATCATACATGTCTGAGTATATCTTATTTTCCCCATCTTCCTCGGTATCGATTTCCCAATGTAGGGTGTCGATAGCTGACCATCTAGCCTGTAATGTTTTTAGGGCATCCTCAAATTCCCACTTATCTGCAATAGTCTCTAGTTCTATGTTGTTTGCTGTTCTCAAAAAGGCTTTAAAATTTCCATACTGCCGTCTAAGTAGATCGTCTCGTTTGCTGTTCGTCCCCTCACTTAACTTAAGCGGTTGTTCCTCTCTGCTGCTTGGTCCAGCGTCTTGAAATAGCTCCTCCTTTGCTTCCGACAGTGTTCTCGGTTGACGTTGACCGTGCAACAGTTGGTATTGATCGTTTATCACCGCCTTAGTTGACTCAACCGCTTTCAATGCTTTTTCGTATTCTTGTTCAACAAAATAGGGGTGAGATCTACTCAATTCTTTACACAACTGCTGATGATTCAGTTCATATTCTTTCCAATATACTTCCAAAGTTTCCATACGTCTTCTAAAGTATTCTACCGTCTTTTTGTCCGTTCCATCCTTTTTAGTGTTAATACCAAGCCTTATGATGTTCTCATAAATTCTCAATTGCGCTTCGCAGAGCTCCGCCATGATAAAGTTAAAAGCAGATGTTTTAAGTAAAAGAGAAATGTATTACTTCCCTGAAGAGTTGCTGTTACTCCAATGTTAACACTGCAATCCTCACACTTTACACTACACAGTTAGTTGTTGTTGTTCCTTCACTGTTAGCACTGCAATCCTCACACTATACACTACACGGTTAGTTGTTACACTAGTACACTACCTCGCCCGACGGGAAAAAAAAAACACGACGCACGAGGCCCTATTCGAAGGACCAAAAAATATGTCGGGTACAGGGCGAGGATTAGCAGAGTTTTGTTAATGTTAAAAACTGTTGATTGTTTAGAACTTAATTTATTGTTAAAAATGTTATAAAAATGTTAAAGTGAATGCGACCGATTAATACCGTTGTTTGTTGCGCACTGACATTAAAGCTAACTTAACAAATTAAATTATTTAGGTTAATAACAAATTATAGCTGACATAAAGGTGTTCGGATTTACACCGAACAGGCCGACAAAAGAAATTTGATGATCAACTATAAGAACGCAATTTATTCTAGCTTAAGGTGGTTTCGTGAGTTGTTTAGTTAATAAAATGCTTAATTACGAAAATAAATTTGGATAAATTCTAAATTTAATTCGCTTTTGTAGGCATCTAACTTAATTATCTATTTTAAATCCAATTAGGCAGTAAAAATACCGTTATTTCTATAATTAGAAAGAGAAGAGAAGTAAAAGATAAGAGAAGTGTATAAAGTTCATTTGAAAATATCAAAAGCAGTCCGTATCAGATATTCCGTAGTCAATGGATATTGTGAATAGAACCATTCAATAACTCACTGTTATATCCTATTGTAAGAAGGGATTTGAATATCGATTTCATTATCATTCAACACCTACTTTAGTAGTTGTAAACACTAAATAAACGGAACACAATATAAAAGCTCTCTATCAAACAAAGAAGTGTAAGAATTAAATACTCAAGTTCATTTTTGAAGCGCAGTTGGTAAAAATTTATGACACATGCTAAACTGCAATGAGTTTGCATTTTCTACACGTATATATGTTACAGCCAAAGTAATAAATCTGGATATTATATATACTGTCTAGCCATTATATATAATGACTACTCAATTTAGATAAAGTGATAATTGACACAAAATTAATCACATTAACTGACTATTTTATATAATATCTACGAAGATTTGGATAATGTAATAAAACAAGTAGATCTTCGTTTGAGATTATAATTTTTTATTCCAATTTGCCTACAAAATTAATCACATTAACTAGCTATTTTATATAATATCTTCGAAATCCTTGTCCTTCAAATCCTTCGAAATGGCTCTCTACTTTTAGAAAAGAATTTCGGTTTTGGCGCTTCGCCGACCGCTGCCGCGGTACGCTCGCTTCGCTCGCTCGGCTTGCGCACTGTATGGTCACCATTCAACCTCACACTCCTCCTCGCTTCGCTCGTCGTCGTACCTAGGCTAGGCCATATTATTACTTTGGCTAACTTTGACACGCTATTATGAATAATGTCCAGATAAAGTGATTAATTTATTACATTGTCTAGTCAATTTGGCTATTATAAATAATGACCAGTCATTATGTATAATATCCATTTAATCACTATGACTGTAACATATACATTCCTATTCCAATAAATAAGGAAAACTAGAGGCGGCGTAACATGTTTGGTTTTTCAGGCCAAATCCTACTAATATTATAAACGTGAAAGTTTGTAAGTACGTATGGATGTTTGTTACCCTTTTACGTAAAAACTACTGAACGGATTTGGATGAAACTTTACAGTAATATAGGTTATACATGAGAATAACACATAGGGTACTTTTTACCGCGGGAAAACTTCTCATTCCCACGGGAACGACTTCCACGCGAACGGAGTCGTGGGCGGCCACTAGTGTGATGTATACGACCAACTTCGTAGTGACATTAGTGACGTACGTTATGTTTAGTTTCCTTGGGGTCGGGGTTGAAGGCTCGCCGCGCGGCCGTGTGTGCGGTCTGCGGGTTGTTGGTGGCCGAGCCGGGCTGCACCAGCCGCGCCGCCCCGTGGAACACCTACACAACAAATAACATAACCTAAGAAACTTGCGGAAAAGTTAACGTGATGCCGGAGTTCGGTGCTATCATGTTCCAAAGTAAAAGGTGGAATGGACAGCCCAAATCCTGTTGCAAACAAACAGCAAGGGCGTTTCGACAAAAAGTTTTTACGTTTTCAACTGAACGTAACAACGTATCTCGACGTTTTCAATGCTAAGGTTTCAAGGTACGAAACTTTCCTACTAAACGACGTAACAGCCTGCTTACCTTGGTTGTAATTTCGTCGCTGGAAGCCGTGGTGGTCGGGATGGTGGCCTCGTGGATGTGGCTTCCCTCCTGCAGCAGCACTTTGTGAACTCCCTCGGAGGGCACATCCAGCTGGGTCTTGGCGTGGATCTGCGGCTCCTGTCCGGGGACGGCGTCGGCGGTCACGTGCTGCTCCTTACGAGATATCAGCTCGCCATTTTGTTGAACTGCATCTAAGATAGACCATCCAATATTATTACGAGATAAAAAAGCAATGGAAATAAAAAAATATAAAAAAACTATGAAACTAAAAGAAGGATAGGTAAATATTATCAAGCAAGGAGGCAATCTCTTTTCAGCGGCAATTAAAAAATTCTGAGCGCTTAGACCACAGTTATTATCGTAAATAAACTTTTTGCCGGATTGGCAGCTTTAGAAAATGCTTCACTTTAATTTCTGTACTTTGCCGCGCGATATTTTTCATTACCTTTGTCAGAACTCTGTTTAAGTCCACCCAGTGATAATGTATGAAGCACAGTGTAATTAAAGTTGACCTTTTACCTTTTACCCCCGTTTAAATTCACCTTTGCGGTAAAAGTTCAAAGAGCTTCTGTTTGCGGTTTTATTTTCTTTCCGGAAGATATGAGGTTTATTATGAATTTTAGGATGAACTTTGGTTTATGTTAGAATAATGTTTTTTATCAGCATTTATTTATCAAGCTTCTTAACTGAAATATAATTTATTTTAACAAGTTTTTCGGCGTTTAATAATTTATTACGAAACAGATGGCCATGAATTCGAAAATTTAGTCATTGACTTTTGGCCACCAATAAGTCGGACAGTTTGGCCGCGTTGTCGTTTTTCATTATTAATATTTTTTTCTACGACATCCCGGCCACCATCAAATTATTAACCGAGCAAGCGGGCTCTATGCGTAAATTAGAGTCACCATTGCTTTCTCTTTTTCACATATACAGCTTTTTCGCTCATTTTAATGGGATGCACCACCGGTAAACAATATGTCATTCGTCCTAAGTCAAGGTCAAGTGCAAGTCGCAATACAAGAGGTTAAGTAGTTACCAAAAAATAAATTAATATGAGACATTTTATTTTATTAAATTAAATTAATAGACGCGTAATAAAGATCGCATAAATCTAAGAAGTAACATTAAAGCTTTTTAACTTTTAGGTTTTTTCCAAAGTGTATCTCTGTGATCGTGCAACTATACTAATCATACTGTTACCTAAAGCGCTTGTTTCCTAATCGCTAACTTACCGAGTCTGTGGTATTCGACATGCTCGCGAGTCAGATCCGATTCAGCCTCCTTTGCCAGTTCCTCTGCAAGTAAAAATAGGTACTTAATGAAAAACATTTGAATTGTTAACTGATTGTTTTAGTTATGGAGTTCAGGGAAACATTTTACAGTTTCATTAAAGTAACAATCGAATTACCAAGATGCAAACGGAAGTTTGTTGATTTAGTTTTAATTTTACAAACAACCATAAATTATAAAGTTTTATTTCTGTGTTTACCTATACTTACACTATGCCATAGCATATTAACAGAGCAATGTAATGAACGTGTCTTGTTTGTACTTTAATAAGTTTAATGAAACTTTGCAGCGCTAACAATATGTTCTGCAGTTTCAGAAAGTTAGCACGTTGCTAATTTAACTCCCACGTTGTAAAGAATGAACGTTATTCTTCATTATGAACAACACGAACAGCGCTTTGAAAAAAATATGTGGCGCAGATTACAAACTGGCACAAATATATATTAAAAATACCGCTTTTAAAAATAATGTTGTACATATCTCTTCATATCACAATACCTTGAAATCAAAGCCTAGAAAATACCTATATAAAATAGTATTGGCTTTACGACGTCCTATACACAACACCGCCCTTCCAACCCCGCTACGTAGACGCTATAAATATTTACGACACTATGAAGGCAGCTTAGCTCAGTTTCGTATGTTTCCTTTGTACAAAATAGCCCCCTTTCACAATGCGCGATAAGGTACTTCGTTCCAAAAACATATAGTCAGCAGACGTGCTGCCTAGTAGATATTTTTCCATAGTTGCTTTACCCTTACATAAAACTTAGTCCATGTTCCTTTTAAATAAGTAGCTTTGAAATGGTGAAAACAAACGGTCAGGTTAATGCGGAGTGTACATATCTTTTAATATTGCTGTTAGTGTACAGTGCACGTAATTTAATTTTATAATCACCATAAATTATACTAAAACATGAATAAGGTTACTTGTCTAGTTGGTCTATAAATAAGATAAATAGTCGGGGTCGAGTGGGAACGCGTGGATTGTTCCATAACATAAAATCCTGAAATCATTTCGCTAGAAACGTGGGGCCGCGATAACTTGACTTAGTATGTGGTGATTTTCGGATATCTATTACTATATAAGTGATGCGACATCATTTTTGACACGATATTTATTGTTTTTATAAAAAAAATTTTTTTGATTGCTCCAAATGAGTACCTCTCTAGCAATAGCAATACCCAGTTTTCATTTTCGAAAGCATTTACGCCCTGTACAAATTGCTGTTTTTATCTCGTTACTTTTAAACAATATACATAATTCCCATTGGGTCAGAAAATAATACTATGTAATAAAACCAATCTCATATTTAGGGCTTTTAAGCTATTCAACCATATAACATGTTCGTTGTCTTTAAAAAAAAAAATATTTTTGGAGTAAATTATTTGATTACTTACCGAGCATTTATAAATAAGTTCGATTGTTTATAGAATTGTAAAATAATTACGTCCTATTCGTCTTAGTTAAAAGAAAATCTATTTAAAAGTAATGTAGCTCGCAGCGTAAGAAAACCACATTACCTTGTTTCAATTTTTCCAACTGCGCGACAGGCACATCCTGGAACAAATGTCAGACATTAATTCTAATTTATTTTCTACTCCATTGAAATCTTTTTTTTTTATATAAGAAAACATGCTGTTTTATAAATTGAGCTTTAGAAATAAGAGCAGGCTAAGAAGTAAATGCTTGTTAATGGTCCAACAATAACCTCGCTTTTGTTTATTGTATTTAATATTACTAATACAAAGCATTTAACACATTAAAATTTATTTAAGAACATGTTAATATATTATTTATTTAACAATATTTAAGGTGAGTATTGTGTTTGTGTGTGTTAGTGTGAGGGTGTGTGTATGTGTGTGAGAATGTGAGCGTTTGTAAATTTTACGTAATGTAAATGTGTTATTTAATGTATGTGAGTATGCACAAACGTGCATCAGAACTTGTTTTCTAAATAATAATATGTAAAACATATGAAATAAAAAAAAAGGTTAAAGTAATTTTATTATCTTACCTTTAAATTTGACCACGTTTAGTGAGAAAATTGTTGTGAAAATGTGTTAAGTTTTTTGTGGTAAAAATGTAGTCAATTCTCAGTTTATTAGTTTATAAACATAGGATCATAGATGACTTACGTATGTTTTCAAATAAGCTGGGCTGGTCAATTTATTATTTTGCTCAGGTTGCCTGATTAAATCCCGATTAAGTAACAAAAGAAACTATTTTTATAAAACTGTCTCACTGTCAAAACCTTGAACAGTTAAAACAAATCTGCAGTTAAATAAAATAAGTGAAGAAATGTCCAACCTTCATTCAATATCTATTTATACCTACAATGTATATAATTTTAATTAAAAAAAAACTAGAGATACCTATATTAAACACGTTGGCTATAACTTTGAGCGCGATGAACTCGCAGCTATATTTAAAAATGTTTTTTATTACTTTAGTCAAATATTGTTTTTCTGCGAAATATTTCCAAACTTATTGGCACTTTAGAGGCCGATTAAACCTGTCCGTATTCTGGGCGTGTCTGCAACAAGACGGGCGCTTTCAACAGCATGGAAATAAATTCTTGTGGAGAATACGTAAGTAGGGTGTCGTGTGCGCGTGCCAACAGAATAACACCATTTACCAATAGAAAATGAGGTTATATAGCAGAGCGGGGGTGTTTATTGGGATGTAATTGCAAGATGTGGGCTATAGGAGTTAATTTATTTGAAACAGATAATGAATTGGTAGTAATAAAAAGGGAGATTGGGGAATTAGGATTATCTTTCTGCTCTGTTAATACTTCGAGCACAGACTTAATAAACAAAAGTTTTAGACTTTCACACCGTTTATATCAATATGCAAAAGGCAGTTAACACTTTTCGTATAGTTTGAGATTTTTTTCTCAGTGCAAATATGATGAAAAATGTACTGAAATTGTGTACATACCTACCACATTAAATTGTTGCTAGTTAAATTGAATCGGGGAAAGTTACCCCTACAGTATACGAAGAAAGTGATAATAATAATTACAGTCTATAGGTACTCTAGTTATAATACTTTAGGTTAATATAACATTCATGTATATCATTGGCCATTGCAAATAAATCAATAATAAAAAATGATTTGATAATCAAGTGGTTGGTTACGGCATTAAGATGCTTGAGTGTTGTTGACTTTACATGTTTACTTCAATATTAAATCAGCCTTGTTTTGGAGTATAAATTGTATTGTACTTCACAAATAGCTCTCCTCAAATATGTAAATATAAGGCTGTGATGAAGTTCGTCACAGGAATATTAAGAATGTTTCATCTTCTTTGACAAAATACTCCTCTTTCAAATTGCTTAATTTTAAAAAAAGTATGTAAAATGTTGAAAAATACAAGTAAGATCGCGAATTCACGATAGTATAATGTTTTTGTAGATTACTGTGACATAGAAGTTTAAAATAACTTCTGCCTTCAATGCAATATAAACATTTTTTAAGTATTTTTTGTTGTTTTATCATTTAATTGTCTTAAGTTCGAAATGTACTGTTCGAAAAGTTTTAATACTTATATCTAACTCTATATTTTTTAAAAATACTAGGAAAACATTTTTTTGCCCTTGGTAAAAAGTAATAACACGTAAATCAATTAAGTATTTATATCTTTATGATAAAAGTTACGTCATATTTTATATTCATTACATCAATATTTTCGAGGATATTAGGTACGTGGTAAATAGGCCATCCAGCGTACGTCGTAGGATTTATACGTTCAATACATTTATATCATAAAATGTAGGGAAAATATCGGATGTTTAGCACATATTTGATGTAGTACATAATATTGGATATCAATGCTTACCACATATAATAATAGTATATTCATATTTTGTACTGAATACAAATATTTAAAAAATGATTTCACTTTTGTTAAAGTGTGATTATTAACAGAGCCGTATTTTTTTATTTTCCACAGGTTATTTACATAAGTATCTTAAATATATCCTTGAACATTTTATAGTTAAACAAACATTACATATTTAAAACTGTATTGAAAAGCTTTTTCAAGATTCCGTAGCAGTCGTAGCGTCTACGAAATTGCTACGCTGCTACGGCAAAAGACTTCGCTTTGAGTATACTAAGGCCTCTTCCTTCTCCTTGCTACGTTTCTATTTTAGTTCTTTCTTAAGTTGCAGAAACTTCATTGTTATATTTATGCCCGAGTAATAGCAGGTTTTTAGTTAGCATAATAACTATCTTAACTAACAATTTACAACTTTTAGGTATCTTTTTCGATTAGATCGAAGTAAGTCAATACCTATTTATAGTTTTGTCACGCCGATTTGGGAACACCATAGCGAAACGCTAACATTAAAGACAATTAGCCTAATAAATTCCAAAAAAAAACAGATACTGACAAATTATAAATATGTGCAATTTGAAATTAACATTAAGTTTTATTAATTATAGTGTTTCCTAATAGCCTTCAATAGGCTTGGCTAGGTTGAAGAAGACTTATCTCATTATTTCAACAAGTATTTTGGTCCGAACAAGGTATTAAAGTAGATAAAATGAAGAAAAAGCGACCAAAAACCTTTGCTTATTATTATTATTTCTTAAATATAATGCCAAAAGTTAAGCTTGTGATAACACGTGTAAATTAAAGGTAATAGAAAAATAAATAAATAAAACAATAAATGAATTAGTAACTTAGTTAATGCGAGTGTGCGCATGTTTGTGTTTGTTTATCCAACTCGTCTGTGATGTACGATAATATTGAAACTCAAGTAATTACTAAGTTGGGAAACATTTAGTAGTTGAAACTTCTTAATCACTTACAGATTTATCTCCGGAGCTGGCTGAGTTTCCTGAAACAAGAGCAAGTTTGAGAGTTAAATTTATTCATTTTACACTGCTATTTTGGGAATGAACACCTTTTAACTTTGTGATAGTTGACTTTGCTTTAGTTACCTTAAATTAGTACTAAAAGATTTAACACTGTAAAATTATACAACAAAACAAGTAAATATTTTAGAATGGAATAAGCGAACAAAAATAGTCTCAGTCAATTTTCAAAACACTATTCATTCACAGAAGCAATATTCCGTTCGTGACCATCTTCTCACTCTTTATTACTTTTCATACAACTTTCCCTTTTTTTTACCACGTGGAACCTTTGAGCAATCACTGATATTAGAATTCCAAACAAGTGTTCATTTCGGGAATCAAATAAGTGTGGCCTCGATCACGCGATATGCCCTACGCATTTTGATTTATTACGTTAATTAGTTAATCTGGTAACTTGTGTCTAGTTTAAATCAATAATGGATCACGTGTAGCATTGCGTTCACAATTATGTTATTTACATAAATGTCACCGTATAGATTAAATCTGTTTTTATTGACTGAAACAATACAATGAATTAATTCTTGCGATTGATATAAAGCGTTATGGACCTTTTTCATTTACAATTTTAATTAATCTGTAAAACATTTGATCATTTACTGATCAAAGAAATATAATTTTACTCTGAAATATATGGCTGTTTTGTATTGTGTTGTATTTCAATCTGGAATGGATCTTTTTAAAAAGGCACTGTTAGAGTTCATGAATATTCGACCTTTTTTTTACACGACAGCATTGGTAATTCTTCCAGTGGATGAGTGGGTGGAGTTAAATAAATTTACCGAGAAGTAACTGCGACCACGTTTTGTTGTTTTGCACAATACACGTGGGACTCCATCGTGACACTTTGAGGAAAAAGAAATGCTGAATTGTCAATTACGCTACTGTTGGCGAACGGAGGTGGAAAATATAAAGTGTCACTTTTTCCTTGTTTCCGAATATAGTATTTTTTTGTTTTGTATTATTTTTTCCTCCTGCTGTTTATTTATAATAGTCTCTAGTCAAGAGGAAAGCCGTTGGTAGAAAAACTATCAGCAGTATTTTCAAAAAAGTATTGTGGGTACAAATAGATTGATCAACAACTAATCAAGATATGAAAACAACAAAACAATACAGCTTTCATGCGTATTAATGCCATGCCTTAGTAAAGATTTTAGAAATAATTATAAAATATTTATTTTAGACTAGTGGCCGCACTACTTTCGCGTTGAAGTCGGTTTCCCGTGGAAATGAGAAGATTTCCCGCGGTAAAAAGTACCCTAGATAACTTTGGATTTTTTTATGGAATAGTTAATAATGTTAACTTTTTTAATTAGGGATGACTGAAAATGTTATAAACGTAGGAGAAGACAAATACAATCAGAAAATTTCTAACTGCTAAGTTACACGTGTTATTGTGAGTCATCCATAAAAGATAGACATATGCTGTCGTGGGATATTTTTTAAATAATTTTAAGGAGAACATTTCCGTCATACATGATTTCTATCTAGCTTTAAACATTAGGATTGCACACGCGACGGAAGCTTAAAAATGGAGTAACTTCTCTCGTTTTCCCAACATTTCCCTTCACGGCTCTGCTCCTATTGATTGTAGCGTGATGAAAAGTATACTTTCGTTTAAATCCGTCTTGTAGTTTTTTTGTTTATATAACGGTTATATAGACAGACAGACAGAAAATTTACTGTTTACATTTTTGGCATCAGTATCGATCCCTTATCACCCCCTGATAGTTATTTTTTGGAAATATATTTCATGAACAGAATTGACCTCTCTTCTGATTTATTATAAGTAAGTATAGATTGTCTGTACAGATATCTTAATGTGATCCTTAAGTTTATAGTAAGCTTTTCTACATAATGTTTCCTTAACGGTTTTTTTTGCATTTATAAAGGGTCATCAAGTTTATACACTTCAAACTTTGCTTTAATACAACATTTGCGTAGGGTTACGGTTTAATTGCTATTACAAAGTTATCAGTCTACTTTAAGCCTGAATTCACACAACTTTGATTCACAGGGGTTCACAATTTTACACCACTTAAAGGATAGTGACCGTCAAGATGACGGGATCAAGTTACACATTTTTAATGAAATAATAAATCATCAGGTTACAATAATAATACCACCGTTTTATCACTTAGAAATTAGATTTAACCAATTTAAATGCTTCCTCAAACTGGATTGAATAAGTTTGCGCAAAGGAGCTTAGGCAGTTAGGTAGTTATTTCCTATATCGTATGAAAGCTTAAGTGACAGCATAACAAACCACTTCAGATCAAAAGCTATTATATAATATTTCTTTCAATTTCCCGCACCAATATTGGTCCTAAATAACTAGTGCATCCTGATCTGTATCTGGGTTGGGAATCTAGGTCACCGCTATAGCCTGCCTAAAATGCTATAACCACAGTATATAAGTAGGGCGAGGTTGAAACATAACCGAAACTATAACGAGTTACGCTGTGGTCCTTCACGCAATGGTATAAGAAAAACAGTTTGCGTGTCCATGAAATACTAATGGACTTCGGCAGTTCTTTTTACTTCTAAGTGGCAATAAGTGTTATAACAGTTACATGCTCTTCAGTATTTATTAAAAAGGTACGATGTTTCTTTTCTGGTAGACATAACAGTTTGGTAAGAGCTTTAAAATTACATGATTTGCATGTAGGTATATAAGGCAAGACTTGAATTTGCTTTAATGTTGGTGTTTAGACATATTCAACACGGTTAATTAAAAGAAAAAAGAAATTAAAATATGGGTCCTATTTCTGGCATCTGCACCTACTTCCTCAACAAAACTTTCCCGAAGTGCGATAAATGTTCTTGGTAAAAGTTGAGTGCTGCTCGGTAAAATTCCTAGTGTGTTTGTTTCTGGAAATAGAAAGTAGAAGAATATTTGCCCGGCACCTCCTGTAATGTATGTACTTTGCAGCACTTTAGTTATAAAACAGATATTTTATTGACACCAGTAATGGCTACTTAAGTTTTATTCTTAAGACATATATGCTCTTAACTTGAGAGCGAAAGCGATCTTTTACTTAATCGTCATTGCTCGTTTGACCCCTTTCTCTTGCTTCCATAGTTACTTACAATAAAATATATGCCTATTTATTTTCGTTCCTTAGTTTTTGCAGTAAACAATTAAATACACACCTTTTTACTATCCCATATCATACCGTATTTGACCGGTTTTTTATTTTACACAATGAACCTTTTACTGATAAGTTAAAAAGGATTGTATTTATCTTTGAAATTAATTTGATATTATATCTTAATATGAATTCAAAACGAAATACCAGCGTCAGAAGCATTTCCGGCAAATAGCCAACGTGCCTGCGAGGCTATATTTCAGGAATTCTGGTCACCAGCTGTCCCGAATGCGGTCGACACAAATAAATATTACACGAATATCTACGACACTATGCAAGAGGACTAATCAAAAGAAAACTTTTAAGTTCAAAAGTGTCATTCATGAGCCGCTTTTCTGTATGAAAAAGATGTTATGAGTTAATGTTACTTTAATCATTCATTAACATGGAAACGTTCAATTTACTTTATGTTAATATGATGTATTTTTCATACGTGTTACCTACCAATGGCTCCAAAGATCAAGAAAAAAATCTGCGTATTTCCATTAAAAAAAAATGTTTACTTATGTATATACTAGTGACCGCCCGCGACTCCGTTCGCGTGTAAGTCGGTTTCCCGGGGAAATGAGAAGTAAAAAGTACCCTATATGTTATTCTGATGTATAACCTATAATTACTGTAAAGTTTCATCCAAATCCGTGAAGTAGAGTGGTAGAGTCTAGCTGTAGGCTAGGACGATGTTCCTGCGTTTCGTTCGGTCAGTGCGATATCCGGTGCCCAATTTCCTAAAGGCCAGCAACGCACCCTCAATGCATATGTAATTGTGGGTTTATATGAGCGGCGGTGATCACTTACCATCACGCGACCCGCTTGCTCGTTTGCTAGGTTCTCTTATAAAAAAAAGTAGTTTTTTCGTGAAAGAGTAACAAACATCCATACATGCATACATCTATACATACTTACAAACTTTTACGTTTATAATATTAGTAGGATATTTACAAAGTGAAGTCGCAGTAACCTTTCTTCAAACAAGTGGGCTTTCAACTTCAGTTATTTATTGTTCCTTTCAGGCTTCGATTTTTGTTAGACGTTTGTATACTATTGTAAGATTCTTTTGTGATTTTTGAACTGATGAAATATGATAACTAAATAAAGGGCGGATGTTGTACCTAAATCTAATGTAAAAAAGAAGAAATCAATTTTATTAAAAGGTTGGTGTAATCGGTTATAAAAAAAGTGTGTTAGAAATGTTCTGGATTTTATTTAAACCTCTTCGACGTATACATATTGAATCTTTTTACTATTGCTATTGGTCGAGCGTCGAAAGTCACATAACTATCACATTGTACAAGCCTGCAAGTCAAAGCTGATCAAACACTTGTTGCTGGCCTATTTCCAGCAACTTGACCTGAATAAGAAAGTTGAAGGAAACTTACTTAACAACTGAAGGAGGAAAATACACTCCAAACATACGTACAGCTATTATTAGGCAAACTGAGTATGCCTTATTAATTTTATGTAAAAGAATAATTGGATTTATTTATCAACTCTATTATGTTAAGGTTTGGTATTGCATTTGGTTTTGTAGTTACACCTTTAGGTGAAAACTGTTATGAAATGAAATCCTTCTAATATTTTAAATGTGAAAGAAAGAAAGAGCAACAAACATCCATACATACTCACAAGTATGTATGGATGCTTGTTGCTCTTTCACGTAAAAACTACTGGACGGATTTTGCTGAAATTTTACAGTAATATATGTTATACATTAGAATAACATATAGGGTACTTTTTACCGCGGGAAAACTTCTCATTCCCACGGGAAACCGACTTCCACGCGAACGGAGTCGCGGGCGGCCACTATACAAAATAAATCAACGCTTTCGACCCTTTCGGACGTCAGACGTCGGGGCAGAACCGCAAATTAGTAAGAACAAACTTGTTGTTTTGGCCATATACCTATTACTTAATGTTTTAATAATCACCAAATTATCGATTATTTGTTAGGTAATTCGTTAGGTTAATTACTACAGAGCTTGGACAGTTTAGGTACATATTCCCATCCCTTTCTTTCCTACCCTCATCGACCTATATGTCTATCCCTTTTACTCATATGGGGAGGGTTAGTTGCGCGCTAGCAGCGTTTGATGTTACTTCGACCTCCGCATTGCAATTACCAAAACCCGATATAAATCCAAATAAATCTGTGTTATTGTGACGTCATTTGTGCAAGAGATATCTCTAGTGGATTTCAGTGTCTTTATTTGTTGGATTGAGCGCAGGGGCATAGGGTAAGTCCTCCTTTTCTATCCCTGCATGTACCGACCGCTCGTCCAAGCTCTGTGTTAGGTAGGTTTATTTTAGGTGTATGTGTCAAAGGTCATTCTGAAAACCTTCCTTCGAACTAGCGCCTTCATTTCTGGTCCTTACGACCGCGGATAGCCTATTTTGATTCATTTCAATCAATTCGGTTAATCCCCAGTCAGTCACGTACGCTTATTCCTAACTACCCACATTTATTTTGTTTTTTCGCCGCATACAATTCTCGAAATTTCTAGAATCTTTTTATTGTTCTAATTCGTATTTGTTGAACAGTAAGATGGCTACACAAGATATCTCATTGTATGAACGTAAATTACGTAATTATCAAAATAAAATTAATGCCTATTTTTCTCGAATGCAAACAATTTATAAAAGTATATCGCGATTAAATACACCTGAGGATTTGGATATATTTATGTCGAACGCTGGTACTATTGATTTACTTCGTTCGGACTTTATATCGGCTTTAGACGAACGTAATGAGTTTACAGCCTCAAACACTTGCTTGGATGAATCCAATTATGATTCATTGCTGGCCTTTGAGGACTTATTCGCCAGAGTTAAATTTAAATACTCGCAGTTATTGTCAGTACACAATACTAAGGATGCTAAGTTAGAACTAAATAAACAAAGCCCAAAATTACCGCGGCTTGAGTTATGTTCGTTTAACGGTGAATTCGAGAATTGGCCCATTTTCTATGAAACTTTCAGGACGGTCATTCACGAAAATACAAACTTATCGGAGGGAGAAAAAATACAATACTTAATAGGTAAATTAACGGGAAAAGCCCAGTCAATATGTCATGGATTTATGCCTACAGCGGAGAACTATTCTGTATTGTGGACTACGTTAGTTAATAAATATAATGATAAGCGTGTTCTAGCAGCTTCGTATCTAGATAAAATACTTAACTTACCTGCCGTTTGTGAAACTTCCCCACATAGTTTAGAGATGTTTGTCGATAAATATTCGTCGTTAATTAGTTCATTAAAACAGTTAAAAATTGAGTGTTTAGCCGATTTCTTTTTTATTCATATAGGTTCAAAGAAGATTGATTTAAATACATTAAAATCTTTTGAAATTCATTACAATAATTCGGAAGTTTTCCCTACCAGTTGTCAGTTTGTTGATTTTTTGCGTAATCAGTCGCGTATATTGCAGCGTACTAATAATATTGCAGGAACGAAGCCGCCGTCGAGCGCTAAAGTCAATAAACCATGTTACACCTCTAATTCCATGACACCGCGTGCAGCTCAAAATAATAATAACAAATTAACTAAAACGTTCGTAATTAGTGAACATATTAAATGCGTTTTTTGTGGTAATACTGACCATGTTCAGTTACTTATGTGCAATAAATTTAAACACATAAGCCCACAGGAACGTTTCGATTTTATTAAATTGAATAGACGCTGTGTTAATTGCCTCAGTCAAGGCCACACAGTTCGTCAGTGTACAGCGCGGGTGCGTTGCGACCAGTGCTCGCGCAGTCACCACCCGCTGTTACACTTCCCGACCGCGACACACAGTAATGTGTCGGTGGTCCCCCGCAGTGCCCCCAGTGCCCCCGGTGCCCCCGATGCGTCGGACGGGAGCGAGCCGCGGCCGGTGGCGCTGTGTGCGCTGGAGCCGGCCCGCCCCCCGCGCGCCCCCGCCCCGCGCGCCCGCACCGTTCTGCTGGGCACGGCGCAGTGCCACGCGCTGGACGCCGCGGGCCGCGTGCGCGTGGTGCGCGTGCTCGTGGACAGCGCCTCGCAGCGGGATCTTATCACTTTACAGTGTTGCAAAAAATTAAATTTGCAAATTTTCCCGTCGGAGGCGAAGAGCGTCTGCGGAGTAGGTGACGTGAGTAACCCCATTGAGGGCTACACCTGCTTGACGCTGCGTTCGCGTATCGACGATTCGGTGCGATTTACGCTACAACCGCTGGTCACTCACCGTATTACAAATGAATTACCTACGGCGCGGGTTGACGTGTCACGTCTGGAATATTTAAATAATATTTTACTGGCCGATCATACCTATTCTGAGCCTGCCAGCATTGATATGATTGTAGGTTCGGATTTGTTTGCGAGAATACTGCGAACAAATATTATTTCTCGGAGCGCCGGCGAGCCCGTTGCGATCGAAACATTACTCGGTTACGTAATCTACGGTCAGGCCCCGATCATTTCTTCCGAAATTAAAGTAACGCATACTTATTGCACATTCGATAATAATAATTTCGAATTTTCCATTGCCAAGTTTTTCGAATTAGAAGAGGTACCTAATTTAAAGGTTTACACTCCGGAAGAACAATTGTGCGAAAGTTCATTTAGTGAGACCACGACGCGTGATAGTTCCGGCCGTTACATTGTTTCTCTGCCATTCAAGGACGACGCTAATAAATTAGGCGATTCAATGCAAGCGTCCACGCGTAGGTATTTGTCTCTTGAACGAAAATTATTAAATAACCCGTCCATTAAATTAGAGTACGATAAAGTTTTTAAGGAATATTTAGATAAGGGCTACTTACGCCCCGTAAACAGTGTTAATGATGATTTTAATAGCGAATCGAATTCTCACTACGTTATTCCTCATCACGCCGTAATTCGAACGGACAAAACTACCACAAAATTACGCGTAGTATTAGACGCCAGTATGAAAACTTCTTCAGGGTTGTCACTCAACGACATTTTATTGGTCGGACCGAACTTACAAAATAATTTGTTCGAAATAATTTTAAATTTTAGACTTTTCTTAATAGCTATCAGTGCCGATATACGTCAAATGTATATGCAAATTTTAGTGCGACCCGTGGACTGGAAGTTTCAGCGTCTCTTGTACCGTTTCAGCCCTGATGACCCGATACAAGTGTTCGAAGTGACGCGGGTACCATTTGGTTTGTGTTGTAGCCCGTACCTCGCGCTGCGCACGGTCCGGCAGCTCGCGGCCGACGAGCGCCCGCGCCGGCCCCGCGCCGCGCGCGCCGCCGCCCGCGACTCCTACATGGACGACCTGGCCACGTCGTGCGCTACTGCTAGCCAACCAGTTGATCGATTTATTCAATGCTGGGGGGTTCGAACTTGTTAAGTTTTGTTGTAACTCACCCGAAGTGCTGTCGAATATTCCGTCAACTCATCGAATATCGGAGGGCGTCGAATTCAGTACCGATGATTATTTAAAGATTTTAGGACTTCGCTGGCTACCGTCGGAAGATATGTTTACATTTACCGTCAATGTACGAAATTGTGAATGTACTAAACGTAACATTCTTTCAACGATAGCGCGTTTATGGGACATTATGGGCTATGTTGCTCCGGTAACATTATTAGCCAAATTAATTATTAAATCGTTATGGGCGAATAACATTGATTGGGATGATACTGCCCCACAGGCTATTGTTACACTTTGGCGACAATTCGAGTCCGAGTTGCCAGTGTTGGAGTCTGTCAAAATTCCCCGTCACGTCGGTGTTACCTCTGACTGCATAGTCACCATCTTGGGGTTTGCGGATGCATCCGAGAATGCATACGGTGGCGTTGTATATTTACACGTTAGCTTTCCTCAAGAAAATAGATTTACAATAAATCTGGTGTGTGCAAAGTCTCGAGTGGCTCCTATGCGCAATGTTTCCCTCGCCAGATTAGAACTTTGTGGCAACCTTACGCTCGCCAAACTAATACGAGTGGTCATGGACACATATACCCCACGAGTTACTATCCACAACGTGTTTGCCTTTTCTGACAGCACAGTGGCGCTCGCTTGGATCCATTCCTCACCTGCTCGTTGGCATACGTTCGTAGCTAATAGGGTTACCAAAATTCAGGATTACTTACATCCTAGTCATTTTCATTTTATCCCAGGCAAGGAAAACCCCGCGGACTGTCTTTCGCGTGGACTCACTCCCGCACAACTGGCTGATCACCCATTATGGTTCAGCGGCCCACGATTTGCTCAGTTGCCGATGTCAGATTGGCCCATACATGATTTTGATGTCAAACTAATAGCGGAAGTTCCAGAATCGAAACCCAACAAAGTTCTTACGGTCATTGAACCCAAAGAACCACCTATATTATACTCACTTGCTTTACGAGTTTCCTCGTGGCCCAAATTAATTAGAATTGTTATTTATATTTTACGGTTTACTAAAATTTTACCTAATAAATTTAATACTTTACATTTCGAACATGCCGAACTATTAATTATTAAAACTTTACAACATTTATATTTTGACGAAGAATTCAAAAGGGTAGAATCGGGTAAAAAATTACCGCCCGCCTTTGAAAAATTAAAAGCCTTCGTACATAACGGCATATTTCGCGTCGGAGGTAGATTATCTAACGCTGACTTAAACTACGACGTCAGCATCCAATTTTATTGCCTCCACGAGATCATATTGTCAATTTAATAATTGACTATTACCACAACAAATATTTACATACTGGACCTCAATTACTCATGTCTTTACTGCGGCAAAAGTACTGGATTTTGTCGGCAAGAAATATTGTTAGGTTGAGAGTACAGTCTTGTAATATTTGTTTTAAAACTAAACCTCGAAATGAGTTTCCAGTAATGGCAGATTTACCTTCTTGTAGGGTACAAGAAGCCAAGGCATTTTTCCATACCGGCATTGACTATGCTGGTCCACTGCGTATTATTCCCTATCGTCGTCGTGGAGTGCACAGTCTTAAGGCGTACATATGTTTGTTCATATGCCTAGTAACCAAGGCTGTGCATATTGAACTTTGCAGTGATTTGAGTACTGAAGTATTTCTAAATGCACTCAAACGATTTCTTTCTCGTCGCGGCCCAGTCAATGTGATTTACTCTGACTGCGGTACTAATTTCATCGGTGCCAAGTCATACCTCGATGAAATGTACAAATTACTTTCATCCGAGCACTATCATGACAAGTTCGCCAATGAGCTGCGCGACCACAATATCGACTGGAAGTTCAATCCTCCCTCATCTCCCCATTTCGGAGGTGTATGGGAAGGAAATATTCGGTGTGTCAAAATGCATCTCAACAAGGTAGTAGGTAATCAATTACTCACCTTTGAAGAGATGATGACCGTCTTAACCCAAATCGAGGCGATACTCAACTCGCGCCCATTGTCGGTGCTGAGCCCGGACCCGTCAGAGCCTTTGGCGTTAACGCCCGCTCATTTTTTAACATTAACTCCACTCAAATCATTTCCTTCTGAAACTGTATCTGAGAGCGTAAGTCTTATTGGCAGAAAGCGTATTGTAGACAGTTTAGTTCAATCTTTTTGGCGAAGATGGAAGTTAGAATATTTAAACACACTGCAAACACGTCAAAAATGGTTAAAAGATAGCAAATTAATAACTAAGGGTTCTGTTGTTTTATTGCAATCGGACAATAGTTCTCCGTTGGATTGGCCTTTAGGTATCGTTGAAGATACGTTTCCCGGAAATGACGGTGTAGTTAGGGTCGTGAATGTTCGCACTAAATCGGGCATTTACCGTAGACCGGTGGTAAAGATTTACCCTTTACCTACACAATAGCGTTCTACATAAGTATATACAGTCCACTTTATATTTAAGCATTAAATTAAATTAAAATAAAATAAATTAAGTGTAGCTATCGTAAAGTTCATTAAATAAAATATTATTAATGGAAGGCTTGGTATTAAAAATTACTTTATGTATCTAAAACGGTTCTTGTTTGTAGTTCAGAAAAGAAATAAAATAAATTTGATTTAATTTTGACAGAACTACGTCCTCTCAAGCTGGGGGGCATGTTTTGGCCATATACCTATTACTTAATGTTTTAATAATCACCAAATTATCGATTATTTGTTAGGTAATTCGTTAGGTTAATTACTACAGAGCTTGGACAGTTTAGGTACATATTCCCATCCCTTTCTTTCCTACCCTCATCGACCTATATGTCTATCCCTTTTACTCATATGGGGAGGGTTAGTTGCGCGCTGGCAGCGTTTGATGTTACTTCGACCTCCGCATTGCAATTACCAAAACCCGATATAAATCCAAATAAATCTGTGTTATTGTGACGTCATTTGTGCAAGAGATATCTCTAGTGGATTTCAGTGGCTTTATTTGTTGGATTGAGCGCAGGGGCATAGGGTAAGTCCTCCTTTTCTATCCCTGCATGTACCGACCGCTCGTCCAAGCTCTGTGTTAGGTAGGTTAATTTTAGGTGTATGTGTCAAAGGTCATTCTGAAAACCTTCCTTCGAACTAGCGCCTTCACTTGTTTATTCCGAAAGCTAAATATCAACATGATTTATGTAGCACCCAACGAAGACTCCTTTTGAAACTAAAGGATAATTAAAGTAAGAAGTTTTATTTCTTACGTAAACTTTTAATCTATAAAGTCAATTTAAAATGTAACAACACACTTAAAGTTTAGACCTCTGTTATGGGCCAATAACGTTTTAAGGCGACCAACTAAACTATCTAACGATTTATAATTCAATTGAATGGTAATTGTCTTCGTCAGTACCCACTAAAGTACAAACATCTGATTCTCTCAAGGGTGACTGCAGATGACAATGACCTCATACTGAACCTACCTAATGGAATTCAATCGTGAACGCTCCACATTAACTTTATCCTTATGCCAGTGTGAACAACCTCTTTAATACCAATATTCTTTAAGTAAGTATTTATTTTGGCTATGAATAAACATCTGAACAGAGAGAGCGCCAATGATAAGGTTAATAATAGCTTTAGCGTTTTACTTAATTACAATTATAAAACAGTATACATTAACAGAATATAAGTTTGATAAGGTTAAAGTAAATAAACTGTTTGTATTTTTATTAAAAATAATAGATTCTTAGGATCATTTTATTGGTCTAGCTAGATCTACAGACTTCTTGTTTGTTTTATTTTGTTGGGGTATAAACCCTAACAAGGCAACCCTGCACAATTCAGTACTGGTTATATAATACGCAATTGTATCGAATGTTTTTCGTATAACGCGTGTTGTAGCTAACAGCTCCGTTTCATAGAACTTGAAGTCCCAGGTGGCCGATATTTCATCATAACTGTAACAACTCCACGTTTAATTTATTCCTTTGTTACGTGAATGTGAAAACTTTTAACGAAGTCTGATATGTGGGGAATTTAAAGATCTTTTTAAGGTAGAGATAGATTTATAAAAAACGTGATCCGCATAGTACTAACACTCTGATCAATTCAGGAGAAATAAAGAAATATTCGTTTATTGTTATGTTTACAATAATCTTGTACTCTTAATCGACGAATAAAACAGCTTTATTCATGACCGCAAATTTATACGTAAGTTAACATCTGCGAAGCTGCGGCCGATGAAGTGAGAGTATATTATATAACTTAAGGCACATCTCCCACTAAATGATTTAATAACATAAAAATACGATGGTTACGACATCCGTCCAATAGGTACTTTACCTAATTTCTGTATTTTGTAGTCGAGACATAACGTGATTGCTGTATTGGCAGATCCAAATTCAAATTGAGAAACTAAGCTTTAGTTTTAGCAAAACCGCCTTTATATCTAAGATTTTCCAAACGACAGATTAATTAAACTTCACTATCAGTACAAGAGATAGGAACTGAGATCCCGGAGGGGCTTTAAGTAATCATTTTCAATCTCATTGAAAGTGTGCGGCTTAAATATAGCGGCAAATCCGTATTTTATTCCAAGAAATGTTTGCTTAATTTTTTATTTTACATAAAAAACTCTTTGTCTAAACATTGTTAGTAAGATTTAAGCGATCAATCAAACGACTACTAAAAATCAAACCATATTTCCGTACCTTAAAGGGCCAAACAAAGATCTTTTAAGATAACCAACAGCAACACTTTCCATTTGTATAATGCTGAAACATTTTATAATTATAAGCTATTTTAATTAAAACATTTTAGACGTTCCATTTCTTCACAAATGTCAAATAAAATGTTGGTTAAATATTTTATTGATGCAGTCAATCAACGTGTTGTTAGAGTTAGAACCTTACCCATGAGTATACATCAATTATCAATGATTTCTTTGAAATTTGCGATATTTAACTACTTCTTCACATGAAATCACTTAGCTTATAATTAAGATTCCTATGAAACTATTATTTTAATAATCAGGTGATTTTAATAATCGGGTAATACAAATATTCTTTGAACTAAAAACGAGGACTCTACTGTAAAAAGTTTGATGACATTTATGATTTAACAATAAATTTAATCTTTAAATACTTAGGTACTATTTTACTATTTTAAGAAGTAAGTAACAATGCTACGGAAACTAATTAATTTATATCTATCTTGTTAATCAAACTCGTTTACACAAAATTTATTAAATTTAGTAAATTTCAAAATTTAGTTAAGAAACTGTTTTTTTTGTTAGGGCAAAACAACTCAAACTAAGAGAAATTCGTCTCATAACTAATACTAAACTTGGAGAATTCAATCTAACTTCAGACGTTGAGAATCAATCGATATCACAGAGAGCCGTTATCTATTTGACAACGAACAAACCGGCGCTCGTTCCTTCGACTAAAGTATGTACTTTCAAAATCCGAGAGATTAATCATGGATATGAAATACTTCATTAAGAAGTCAGTTGGAGTAGAAATTATGAGCTTTAAACTTTAATAAGAAAACGTAACAGAAAACTAGTTCAAACTTTAGATTCAGACTTGAGTGACATTTGATAATGCGGCCATCAAACCTTAATATAACTTGGTCCATCATGCTCGTATCTTCCACGCGTTGTAAGAAAGTTTACGCAACTTGATATCAATAAAGTTGCGAGTATCTGACGAAAAATAAAAGAACAATACTTTACTTATACTTTAATATTCTGGTGAGGATCAACAGCTGGTACCAAATTGAACAGCGGTTTAGATGTTTTAACAAGAAAAAGTTATTGTTTGCGTTTTTAAGTAATGAAGCAACGACGGGTTTTCATTTTTTTATAATCTTAAAAAAATATAAAGTAATTAATATACAAAGAATAGATGATTATGAAACAAAATAAAAAATCTACCTAAAAGAATAGTATTATTTAAATAAAACCGTAGTTGCTTTGCTACGATTTGCTACAATATAGCTACGAACTACAAGAACATGATAAGTTTTCTTATTTATCTTAATATAAATAAATTTTGTGTCATGTTGTTTGTCCGCGATGGACTCCTTAACTACTACACCGTGTGCAGTTTGATCCAAACTTGAAAGTCAGGATAGCGAAAATCTCAATTTATAGTCGCAATATTATTTTATAGCAAATATATAATATTATAATTAACAATTTTTTTTATAACATTACATACTTTAAAGTACCTTCTATTTTCGAGTTAACCCAAAAACTAGTGTATAAATACTATAAAACTCAAATATCGAACAATTTAATAAAATTATTAAAATAGAAATAGAAGACAACTCAACAAAGTATTATTTGAATTAAATCATCTGTGTTTTAAACCCTTTTTCAAACCTACCAAAGTTGTAATATACGTTAATAGTGTACGTATCCGTATCTAATTGAAGTGAAATGGAACATTCGTAGTGTATTCATACAAGTGGTGTACTCACGTTACATTCATGTGAGCGTAGAATATTGTACTCAAATGTGTTGTGGGACGAGTGGGGAGTTTTGAAACTTATTGCTCGGGGTGGGAAGCAGGAAATTGCTATTCTATTTCAATGATTAAAATAGTTTTGTATCGGAAAAATATGTATTTAATGCTAATATCTACGTTACAATTTTTTTTGCATTATACGAGCACGTGGGTAATGAAAAAAAATACAATTTTAAATTAGTTACTCTAAAGAAATGGTGATAGAGATAAGAAAACCGGTGCACAATTCTTTATTTTTACACTCCAATAAAAGACAGACAGAGCCAATTAAACCTATGAAAACCAATAATGCTGCTTCAGAATCCAATTTTCTTTTAACGTGTCTTTAATTCAAGTGAAGTGAAGTTGAAATTGGACGTAAAAAAGAAGATTTATTGAACAAAAAGTGGATTGTGACTTTTGTTGAATGATGAAAGGTCCTGCTTGGAATATCGAAAGTAAAGATGTCAAATAATTGTAAAATAATATCCGAAATTTTGAGTTATTTCGTACGAATATTTATTGTTTGTTAACGTCACTTAAATTTGTTACAAACCAGAACGAATTAACACCTTTTGTATGCAAATAGTCCAGCAAGGTTTATGTAGGTCAAATATAATGGCTGCCTTACAATAGTGAATTCAAAAATAGGTCACAGAACTTTCGAGTACGTTTGGTTCTCGTTTAAATAAAGTAAAACGTTATGTGATACACTCTTTATTAGTACCTAACTAGAACAAATATTTTTTTATGTTTTTTGATTATTGATTGACGTTATTAAATACTAGATAATAATAATAACAAGTTGTTTTACTATTAACCATATTTAGGTTTTGATCTATAAGTTAAAACAAACTTTTCTAAAACAATAATTTTCATTTAGAAAGTTTATATGTTGATATGCAAAATGTGTTTGTGTTTTGATAAGCACTAAGTCCAATTATTGTGGTGAATGTATAATTAAGTGTTTACTTGAGTTGCCTATCAAAACAGCATTGTGCAAATATGATAGATAGAGATAGTCTGTTTAAAAGTGCCTGGAAATATGCAAATTTGTACGAAAACAACAAACATATTGGTAAATATTATTGTGGATATCTTCTTTTTAACTATTTTATTAGACTGGTATTTCACAAATAAATACCCTTACATTTCTTTGTTGTAACAAACAAATGTTATACCTTTATATCGCAGTTTCCAAATTCAAATATCAACGTGGCTCGAAGAACGGAGCACCGAATCCGTCTGGCATCGGTTTGGCGTACGTTCGGAACGTCTACGCAAAACGAACGATACGTTCCTGATATGTTTGGCACATACATACATTGACAATTCATCTTTTAGAAGCCTTAGGTTACGCCTACGTGAATATCTTACAGACGCCTCAGTCTTCCCCCCCTCACAGCCTAACAAAATTAAACGCACTTGTTATTCGAAGCAGGTTCATAATTACAGTATTATTATTTAATTACAAAATGTCCCTAGTGAATTTCTTTTGAGCGAAAAACAACATCGAGGGTAGAGAGGACCAAGGTCATTGCAGTTCATTGAACCTCAAACATGTTGCTCTACCCTTGTGTGTTCATGAGAGAAAATTAAAGTTTTAAATCTAATTATGAAATTTACATTACTTTCCAGTTTCAAATAAATTCATTGACGTAAAAAAACTAGTCTACCAAAATATCTTTTTAAGAAGCTTTGCCTTAGACAGTTTGAATTACCTAGATAAGTTTTTGTAGATTTGAGATGATTGGTGAAGATTATTTTCATTACATGTTCAGTTTTATATAACATCACAACGCAATACGCTTAGTAAACTGTATTTTATTTATTTACATATTATCTTTCCTTACCCTTTTTTGTTCTTCAATAGCTATCATTGTCAAGAACACTCGGGAGGCAGAATCGAAACGAGTTACGCAACAAAACGTTACGTAAAAAGCTCGTTACATTTATTTGACGAAAAGGCAGTTTCTATTCTGACGTTACGTAGCTTTCAGTAATGTATAGACTCATATTTATTTTATGGACATTTTAACATTTTTATTGCATTGAGGTTGGTTTATCTGTAAAAAGATTTTTTCGTCCATCAAGATATGTGTAGACATTAAACTAAATGGATATTGATGTTTGGTAAGAACAAAGATACTAATAGAATGTTCAAAAACTAGTCCCTAAGAAGGAGTAACATTCATGCATAAATAAGATAGGTATATATTAAAATGAAAAAAAAGATGCAATGCTTTCCAAGCATACTATTTAATTATTTATCTTTGGAGATAGTAAAAAGTAGTGCTTTTTATATATTTTCTTAGACACCATTATGTGCAAAATGCAAATGACATTGTCAGCTGTGTGCAAGGTATTTTTAAAACAGAAAACATGTAGGTGCTTGAATGTTTAATACACTTCAGCCAGACGAAATACTGAAACATTACATACGTTTTACGACGAAGGAATGCTCTTTATTTGCACTTCTTTGTCTATTACCTACAGTCTGTTGTTTTAAATTAAAACAGCACAAAATTTTAAAACAATACCTACTGTAAAATAATAAAATAAGGATAATAATGTGTTCGGATATAGTTAAGTTATAAAAGTATTGTATCAAGTTCTTTATTTAAATACATTAGTCTCAGGATGGTAATTAATCTCAGGTTTTTCTTTCAAATCTATTAGCAACATTACTGTAAATATTAACTAAGTTAGTAATTGTATTTTCGGATCACGAAACAAATAAGGTATCTAAAGGGAATAAAGCTGACAACAAGAGGAGACTTTAATTACGGATTAGAAACTTCAGTAAATAACAATTCATTCTACTTATATGTCTGTCATCAAACTGAAATACACTGTTTTAACTTTAAAACACATAAAGATTTTTAATCAGGATAAAATTATATAATTACTACCCGTGCATGTATAAAGTTATTTCAATTATTGTAAGTGTATTTAAGTTTAATTATACTAAATTACGGGAATGCGGTGGGATTGGCTAATACCACTGTGAGAAATAATATCATAAATAATATTTGAAAGGGCTTACTCCTGTTGGTCTAAACAAAACAAATAAATATATCAACCAGCTTTAAGTGCTAATATTTTAGGGTTTCTTCATCCTTTCTAGAAGTGTCTAAGGCGGGAATTGCACAGAGAAGTTTTTTTGCAACTTATGGAAGTAGGTATCTAACCTAGTTAAGTTATTTAGGAGTAAAGCTTGCAAATGTAATGTCGGTCTTAGATATATCCCTGATTTGTGGTTTATCGCGAACGTCGCTCAGTGTGTGTTTAAGATTTTAGCAGAGATGACACTGTTTGCCTCCGTACCACTGTAAGCTTCCAAAACTGTTTGTTTAGGTCTAAGGGACGGGTCTGACGGACAATTTGTCATTTTAACAGAAATTTGGGATAATAGCTCGTGTAGTAGACGAACAAAGAAAGTCTTTGTGTCTTCAGAAAATGAGTAGGATACGCCAATTATAACATGATAATGGGTGCTTGTTGAGAAAACTATTTTCAGCTGTTCGTAGCGGTTTATAGGAAAATATATATTTTTGAGAATTATTTCAGAAATAGTCCCAGAGGTCAGAGTTACCTACTTTAGTTTTTTATTATTTTCACTAAGTTCCACGTTCGAAAGGTCTGAAAGAAAAGTGACTAGAATTACAAACAGGTATCATTTTGAGACGTAATTTAAAGAAAAATACTTAAAAGCGTTAATGCTGTTGTTGAATTAGGTGCGTGGGCTTCTTTTACCTCTAATGTTAAGATACATTTTTACACAATAAGATAGTCGTTTTGAGTAGGTCTAATTTAGTAATAAGAAAAACTATACGAACAAAGAAGACTGTAATAATCAAACAAAAGGAAAGATGTTAGTTATTAAAAAAAATGCAACCATGTTAACAAACTAGGTGCATACATCCTACCTCTGTAGGCGTGGGGATCGGTTGCTTTCACCTCAGGTACTACGTGTAGAAATAAATCTCAAACGTATCACTAATGCTAACATTGGTTTTTGACATAGAATCGAATATTGTGGTCTGTGATTGTAATTGAAAAATGCGAAGGTAACTTAGTGCTCATTGTTGGCGCATATTTAATAAAACTCTGAAACTATATGAACATGTGCTGCCAAGTGAAGAACATAGTAACCTATTAGCAAATAAACAAAATTAAAATAACGTTGAAAATAATAAATAGGATATGTTGCCGTACTTCGTTAACAAAGTTTTAAGGGGACACAACATACATTTCAGTCTAACTTTAGGAAACATTTTAAACAATTCTATCATGCCCAGCGGTGGGAAAAAACAGGCTTATAATAACTAACTTATAAATGTTTGAGTTTGATTATCAATCACGCAAACGCAGAAACAGCAATCCAGTTTTGTTGGATTTGGCACATAAATAGATTATAATATTGAATAACACAAGAAAGGTACAGGTAGTTAGGTACTTTTTACCGCCATTAACCTGCGCATAAAACCGCAAGTTGGAAACCTATGATAATAAAATCCACTATTGAAGTTCACAAAAGTGCTAACACTACTGCATTATACTACTCGTAGTTATTTACAAGTAAGTACATACCATTGTTTTGCGGGGAATGGGCCGTGGGCGCTGTCAGGACGTGTGACGCTGCAATCAGCAGACACGTCACTGTCAACGTCGCGATAGACGCCATCGTGCTCTGCGGACAAATGGAATAGCTGATAACTAATGATGGCTGGATCATGTTCTTTGTTTCTGAAAATTCTATAACTACTGGTTTCATTACTTAAAACGTCTAGGACATAGGTATAATTGGTCTCGTATAAGCGTTTCAATTTTGTCTTAAACCTTTTGCCATTATGCTGATCAATATGAAGTAATAAGTCAAGGGTGAGAAAAACATTCTTGGTAGTCAATGTGAAGGAAAAATCTGTTAAAGCAGAAGCCACACAAGTGTAAAATTGTGAGTGCCTTTACGATGCGTTTAAATGAAGTGGATATCGATTTTACTCCTTTTCTTTCCGCTGTATTACGTTAACAAATAAACTAGAAACAGGGCCGAAGTAAGCGAGGTGCAAGGGGTGCAGGCACACAGGCGGTACGCCGAGGGCGTTTAGGTAGTTAACGACCATTCCCTTATTTGTCATTTTCTAGATTTGACTATTTCCGGATTTGACAACATTTTGCTGTGACCAGGTGGTAAGAGGCCCATTTCCTGTTATGACCACTTTTTTATCCGTCCACTCTTAGTACAGTATACAAACTAGGTAATTCTAAAAAAATATTAATTGTTAATTATGTTAAATTTACTTCGCAAGTGGCTTACCTACTATGCTACTAGTGGTTAAAAAAAGTAGTTAAGTACTTAAAATAATTTATTAAACAAAGGTAAACAAAAGAAATGTGGGTAACATATTGTGTCTGGTGAAAACAAAAATTGAGCTTATACAAAAACGATGAACAAAAACAAAATAATTTTCTTGAAAACTTTCCTTCTTTCTTTCTTTACTTGAAAAATCTTATATAATTAAATTTATTTTATTATTATTTAAATAAAAAATAATTTACAAGAAACTTCAGTATTGAAGTTTATTCAATACTTAAGTTTCTTGTAAATTATTTTTTTAAGGTAGTCAATGCAAGAGATTTCCTTTTCTTCTAATTGCTGTAGTAAATTATTTAACTCCTTATCAAACTTAATATCCCGAAGCCTTCTATTTTTTTTAAGAGGAAGAAATAAACTTTTTTTAATTATGTAATCATAATGAGTAGCTTCCTTTTTTATACCATGAACAAAGGCAAAGAACGTGGGTCTTTTTGATATCCTGGCATTTACTCTCCTGTGCCATCCTTCTAGCGAATTTGTAGTACGATGTCTCAGATAGGCGCAACTTAATATATTCGGGTCTAATTTCAGCCACTGCTCTTCATAGTATTTTTTAAAAGCCAACGTTACGTCACTTCTTGGCGTTAAGTTAATAATATCATACCAAGTATTTACAATGTGATTATATGGCAATAATGGTAATAATGACGCCATCCTCGTTAAATTTCGTCCATCTGCACTGTAAGTTAAATTAACTGATTTTGCCTTCTTCCAAATGTTTTTATTATAATGGTAATAACAAGTGCTCAATTGGCAGTTAGGGAACACAGATTGAATAGCATTCATTGCGGCTATTTCGTAATCACATTTATAATTTTCAATTACTACTCCCAAGTTCTCCTTAATCAGCTTAAAAAAACGCGTGTAGGTGTCCTGACTTTTGTTAGGCAGTAATCCATATATAATAGGAATGACGTTGGTAGTGTTGATATCAGAATATAAATCAATATGAATGGTATATAATTGGTAAAATACCTTAGGTACGCAAGCAAATGTACCATCGCCAAAAAAAAATCCTTTTGAAGAATCTTTAATCAATAACTTTGACTGTTTAGAACAAAAAATAATAATTTTTTCATCATCCCCATCTTCGCAAATTAGAAAGTCTTTGCCATAGGCTGGTGGTACATGTACATCTTGAATTTTCTTGAAATCTAGTTTCTTGCTATTCAAAAATTTTCTTCTGCAATCATAAAGACCAGATTTTACTGATGAAAAATTTGGGATATCCTCAACGTCATCTGATGAACATTGTTGTTTTAATGTTTCAAATTTCTTTTCAAAAATTTTTTGAACTGGCTCGCTGGTTTCGCACACTTCAACTTTGCACTCGTTAAGCGCCATTAACATTTTGTTTTTAATACCACATGGTGAGCAAGTATGCTTACTTTTTCTAATGTATGAGGTTTTTTGTTTATTCAATGTTATAGTTGAACTACAATCACTTCTCATTACACATCTCCAGCGACTTGATCCGGTTTTATTTTTTGAACTTAAATTATATCTGTGGTCCTTATAAATTAATGTATCTTTGCCTCTCTTATTTTTTGTAAATATAAATTTCTGTTCCGACATCATAAAATTATTTTATTTTATAATCACAAAGCACAAACAATGCAATGACTAATAGAAACATGTCAATTTATGACTCATATTTATTTAAAGATTTATCAGTGGCCAGCATTCAAGGAAGAGGTTTCATACCGTACTTTCTTTTAACCACTAGTAGCATAGTAGGTAAGCCACTTGCGAAGTAAATTTAACATAATTAACAATTAATATTTTTTTAGAATTACCTAGTTTGTATACTGTACTAAGAGTGGACGGATAAAAAAGTGGTCATAACAGGAAATGGGCCTCTTACCACCTGGTCACAGCAAAATGTTGTCAAATCCGGAAATAGTCAAATCTAGAAAATGACAAATAAGGGAATGGTCGTTAACTACCTAAACGGCCGAGGGGGGCGGCAAATCGAGCGGTGACATGACTGTTGATAATCAGAAGAAGTGGAATAAAGACAACCAACCACAGCATCATATTTGTTATAGTGAAGTTATTGTGTGTTTCATTAAACATGTTATTTTTTGCTATTCTTTAGATAAAGATGTGAAAACCTGAGAGAAACTTAAAGTTGGATGGGGGCGGCAAATATGGTTCTGGACACAGGCGCTTAAATAGCTAGCGGCGGCCCTGACTTGGAGCTCAATGGCTCGTTAAATTCTCGACTATCTTCCTGTTAGATCAGGTTAAGCAACGCGGAGTGCGATCATACCAAGGCTTTTGGTATAATACCACAAGTTCCTCCATCCTTCGTAAAGTAGGTACAATAAGTAACAAGACACGGGTATTTTTCCAAAGAAAAGCACTTTGGTATCAACCAATTAAGCCAAATTAATTGACTATTTTTTAATACCCTCTGAAAAATCCTGACCGTAGAGATGCAACTTCCTTACAGTCAAAGTCATATACTTTTTTTGAGAGAAGGAAGCAAACGAGCAATGACCATGGTGAACGCGATGATAAGTGATCATGGCCGCCCATATACCTAACCGAAAAGAAGTTTTGTCCAATAAACGAATAATTTAAGGTTTTTTTTTACTTAGGTACACCATAAAGTATACGTGCCCAAAGTAGATAGGTGCCCAAAGTGTGAGTGCTGAGACGAAATCAACCAACAAAACTTTCTGATTATACCTAATACCTGCTAGTTTTAACGACACTTTAAAGTAAAATCGATTTTGGTTTGGAACTATTTAATGTACAGCCGTGGACAGAGTGAGCTTACGGGCTGATTTTAAAACACAAACACACACTTCACAAATAATTTTTCAGTGCGAAATTTTAATTACAAATATTTTGCGATACTTTTTACAATTCGCTGTTTTTGTTTTCAATCTTAGTTTTGGGCTTAAGAAGTTAGTAGTAGTTTTAGTCTAAGTCTAAGCAAGTTATAAAATTATTATTATTATTATACATAAAATTGGTTGCCTCGAACACAAACAATGTAACTCCATTCACTGACCGATGTACTACGGTAGTTGTTACTCAGGTTGACGAAATTGTAAATATTATTCATCGGTAACATGAGCCATGCCTGCAAATACGGAATGAAATAAAAATAAAATTTAAATAGCGGGAAGTTGTATAAATGAACAGCTTGTCATGCTTATTCTAAATTTCTTTGTTGAGTTCTGCGAAATCATCAAGTTCGTATTGAATTAGTATTGCTTTTATTGAAAATAATTGTGGAAATGGTTCGATTAAATTGTTTTTTGGAAATTTTGTATTTTTTTATTAACTATTATGAACGCAATGGTTTAAACGAGGTTTTGATAAAGCCAGGTCATTTGAATCAGTATCTGTAGTTCTATAATATAAGGAGTCCGACACTTAACCAAAGCACCAACACATTTCTGTCAATAGAATAGATAGATGACGCTGGCTAGAATTGATGTATTAGGTAAATGCCGTTGTAATTGCGTTATTTTAACGTTACGGCGCTACTGTTGTGTTTTAAATCAACCTGGTAAGCTCACTCTGTCCGCGTCTGTATTTACTTATATACCAAATACCAAACAAAGTTACGCCACCGCACTAGAGTTAAGGCAAAGTTTAATTCTGTGCACGTTTTTCTACCCCAAAAACACAAAGTTCCATTGTATTTATATATTTTCGTAAGTTTTATATTTCTACTTTTTATGCCAATGTGTGTAAATACATGAATTGTAAATAAATAAAAATAAAATAAAAAAGTTCCTTCATTTTGATATAAAACAAAGGTTCTCATATTTAATGCTTGTATCGTATAACTACTACTCTAACCGTTTGTTCAAAGCTTCCTATTTGACAGTAAATTTAGAAAAAGCATAATAATCCAATAACGTATGCTTGAAGACACTATTCACGTGTTTTTATGTAAATTTAATTTTAAATTCTCAGTAATATGTTATACGATTAGAGTTTTCTCGGTCAAGTCCATGGTTTACATTTACTAAAATTTAAAACTTGGTTTGTGTTGTCTTACATTTAAGATATGATGAATAGATGAACAGAATTAACTTACAGACAGAGTAGAAACGAAGTATATTTCATCAAATACTACGTTTACATTCCTGTAACTAGACAGTTACTTTTAGGCAGAAGTTTGAACAGTGTTACACAATTTCGTGAATACAACCTTCGTTTATAAGACTCATCTATTAGGCATGTGTCATGATGTGGTGGCGCCACTGTGCCGTGTAAACAATAGCTCCGCATAATTATTGCTTTTTAATTAAATTTTGGTGGGTTTACTCCCTAGTAATACCATAAATATAAAGATAATACCAAGCTGGGACTACGCAAATACTAGCAAGTTGATATAACACCAAATAAAGTGATAGAGTGAAAAACAAATGTGACAGTAAAAACACCAATCTACAGCCTCACTGGCTTGCCAAACGGAAGAACTAAGATATGGGTATCCAGTAAACTTCTACAAAAAGTTAAGAAAGTGCTCAAACAACATTAAATAAAGTGTAATTAATGTAAACATCAGATTAAAGTGACGGTGAAACTAAAAAATATTTATTGTATGAACGGAACGGTTGACAAATAAAAAAACAAGAAGTTGAAGTTAAACCATACAACTATTTGACATCTACATAAACAAGAAACCGTGGTGGGATTGGAACGACGGTCGACAGACGAGCATCGAGTCTGGGTTCTAATCCGGCCCAAACCCAAATATTTTTGAAGTCAAATATTTTAAAAGAGGCTTAAAATTTTAAAAGAGGCTTAAAAATTGTACATACACAACAAAATAATACTAGAAACGACGATACTAGAAAATATTAATTAATTTGAACCTTCAAACAAAACCAATAGATGTCGCTCAACATGGATGAGATGCTAAAAATTCTGCGAAATATTCAAGATGATATGAAAACACAAAAGGTGGAACTTCTGACTGAAATAAAACAAAACATTTCTATAATAAACAATAATATAAATGAAAAATTTAAAAACGTGGAACTTCAACAAAATACTTTAATTCATCAGATAGAGCAACAAGAGCTTAGAATTGACAACATAGAAAGGCAGGTGCGTAGGAAAAACCTGGTCTTTTATGGTATCGAGGAAGTAGAAACAAACTATAGTGAACTTGAAACAGTTGTTATGGAATTTATATCGTCAAAACTTGAAATAAAATATGAAAAAACGGATTTAGAGGAAGTCAGGCGGATTGGAAAAAAGGCCGAAAAATGTAGACCAATTATCGTTACATTTATGACTACAGGCAAAAAAATCGAAATTCTGAAACGACAAAAAAATCTCAAAAATACTCCTTTCTTCATGAAAGAGGATTTTCCCCCAAAAATTATGCAAAAACGAAAAGACCTACAACCAGAACTAACACAACTACGACAACAAGGAATCAAAGCGATATTAAAATATGATAAAATTATAACTCTCGGAAGGTTCGAACCAACTACCTCAAACACACATTCAAAGAAATCTGTTGATGACCAAAGTGAACACAAAAACCTGACTAAAAAGAGACCACTGCATAATACTTCACCTCCATCCTCTTACAAAAAAAACAAAACTGCACCAAATACAATGAGACAATTTATTCAGACAACAAACAAAGATCCTTTTAATAAAACAAACAACAATGATCAACAATAACAACTAGAGGGCCTCCTTACACATGATGATCCAAGCGCCACCTACAAAACAAAAACGAATAACAAGATAGACTACAAAAATATAATTCCCAAGCCGGCTAGTCACCGTGGGAAATTCGACTGCAACCCTCCAACTAATAAAAAAACCAAACATACACATGAAAATGAACTAACAACCAAATTATACATTTGCACTTTCAATGTACGAACTCTTGCCACAGCGGAACACCTAATACAATTAAAGGACAGTATTAAAAACATAAAACATGACATAATAGGCTTGTCAGAAGTAAGAAGAGCAGGGCAAAAAATTATAGAAGACAACGAATACATATTTTGCTACATGGGTCAAACTCAAGGACAACATGGTGTGGGATTTCTTGTAAAAAAATACTTGAAAAAACACATTGACAGCTTCATCGGAATATCAGAAAGATTGTGCATTTTAAATTTAAAATTTGATAGAAAAATTATAACTTTGATTCAAGTTTATGCTCCAACTTCAGACGCGAAAAAAGAAGATGTGGATATTTTCTACGAACAATTAAAAAACTCTACCGAACTTATAAACCAACAGGACCAAATGATCATAATGTTAGGAGATTTCAATTCAAAAATCGGACAACCAAAAGAAGAAGAAAATCTTTGCATAGGTCAATACGGATATGGAAAGAGAAACAAAAGAGGAACTCAATTAATCCAATTTGTAACAGAACATAAATACTACATCCTTAACACATTTTATAAGAAAAAACCAAACAAAAGATGGACCTGGCTTTCACCCGACAAGAAAACAAAAAATGAAATAGATTTCATTATCTCAAATAAATTAAAAATATTTGAAAACATCGAAGTCCTTAATACCTCATACCCTAGTGATCACAGAATGCTAAGAGGTACAATAGTTATTGAGGAAATTAAGAAGAGCCGAGTGTACTTTAAAAACGTACCAACTAAACTACTTAAAATTGACGAACAACAAAAATACATGGAACAACTACTTAAAAATTCCTCCAAAATAGGAAATATTCAAGAAAATTGTGACATAGAAAATTTATACTCAAGAATAGAAACACTTATTAAAACAAGTTTACAAAAGGCAACAACTAATGAACATAATAGCACTAAAAAGGGAATAATCAGTGAAAACACTCGAAAGCTCATAAAAGAACGACAACAACTTAGAACAAAAACAAAATTAAGTAAGCATGAAAAACTCCACTTAAGACAATTATACAAAAAAAATATATAAAAGCATCAAAAATGACTACAGAAATCATAGAGAAAGTACCATACAATCTTATATATCTAAACACAATAGTCTGAAGCGAGCTTTCAAGAAACTTAATGTGGAGAAAGAGTGGATTCCACAGCTATCACATAGATCAAAATGTAAGAAAAACCGACAAGAAATTATTGTCACTGCGACTGACTTCTATAAACAGCTCTACTCTTGCAACATCGAAGACGAAAATACTCTACAAACTGACTCTCTGGAACAAATAAACAACACACAACAAACCTTGGAATTCTTTACGGAAAAAGAAATAATAAAACAAATTGACCGACTAAAAAATGAAAAAAGTCCAGGAATAGACAACATACCGAACGAAGCTATCAAACTGGGAAAACTAATATTAACACCGTTACTTAAAGAACTCTTCAATAAAATTATTATTGAGAGGAAAGTACCCGATGCTTGGACAATATCTGACATTATTCTTATTTACAAAAAGGGAGACCCATCGGATGTCAACAATTACAGACCGATCAGCCTGATGCCATGCCTATACAAACTGTTTGCCTCTTGCATAGAAAAAAGATTAAGAAAAGATCTAGATATCCAACAACCCGTTGAACAAGCTGGTTTTCGTAGTGGCTTCAGCACAATAGATCACCTACACACGATTGAACTTATGATAGAGAAATACCTAGAGTTCAATAAACCCTTATATCTAGGATTTATCGACTATAAAAAAGCATTCGACTCTATATCGCACAAAAGCATATGGAAAGCGTTGGGTGAACAGGACGTGTCTCCAGTATATATAGATATTATTAAAAATATATACAGTAAAAGCTTTAGTAGAGTCAGCCTTGACCGCAAGGGCTCACTTATACCAATTCGTAGAGGAGTAAGACAGGGAGATCCTCTTTCTCCTAAAATTTTCATTGCTGTTCTGCAGTCTATAATGAAAAATCTAAAATGGGAAAACAAGGGCATTAATATAAATGGCACATACCTCAACCATCTACGTTTTGCAGATGACATAGTTATTGTCTCGGAAACTGCTTCAGAATTAACAAATATGATGCAAGAACTTCATGACGCAAGCAAATCTATAGGACTAGAAATGAATGTACAAAAAACTAAAATAATGACTAACACAGACAAAATACCTATTAAAATTGATAACGAATTCATAGAATATGTGGAGAACTACATTTATTTAGGTAAACAAATATCTTTCTCAAATAAAAGGCACAATGAAGAAATCGAAAGAAGAATAACCTTGACTTGGAAAAAATACTGGGCTCTGAAAGAAATATTCAAATCTTCTCTACCAATAGCTTTAAAAAGCAAGATATTTAACATGTGTCTTCTACCAACACTGACATATGGCTGCCAAACATGGGTTATGAATCAAGCTAGACGAAGAAAATTAGGAGTAAATATTCGAAAAATTGAGAGAAGTTTCCTAAAAATACGTCTGATTGATAAAATAAGAAATATTGAAATAAGAAATAAAACTAAAATCACCGATGGAACTATACAAGCATTAAAATTAAAGTGGAAATGGGCAGGGCATTTAGCAAGAATGGACAGTACAAAATGGTCCAAGAAAGTCGCATTATGGAAAGGACCATCAGGAAAACGGAAGCCAGGTAGACCGGCAGAACGCTGGCTGGACGAAGTAAAATCCTGCGCCGGAGAAAACTGGAACGACATTGCACAAAATAGAAAGCTGTGGGAAAACATGGAGGAGGCCTTCACCCGCAAAGGGGTCCTGGACGACTAAAAGAAGAAATAATTAAATTTGACTTTACGAATTCAAAATAATTTAATTTAAAATGACATATAATTATCATGTAAATATTATTTGACAATGTTTAGGATAATAAAGGCTTTTTTATTTTTTATTTTATTTTATTTATTAGGCATGTGTCAGCACTTATTTTAAATTAAGTACGTATTTAAATTATAAAACAAAATCATATACCTATTTTGTAGTAGACAAATATAAAACTTTACTCATTACTTTTAAAGCCTCACTACGTTAAAAGTATATAATGTTAATAAGAACGTTTAATTTATTTCTGGTATGTGCAGTGTTGTAATTTTTATATATATTTTTTACCCTCAATATGTCTTTTAAATAAATAATGCCATTCACAAAGGTATTAAAGGCCGTTATGTATTTTATAAATTGGCAACCCTTTTGTTATTTTTAATCTATATTATTTTTCATTATACAATACTTGATAATATGACAAATTGTATTTATGTGTGTAACGGTTTTAGGTTATCGTATCAATATCAGTAATATCAATGACAACCCCAGACAGGTTACATGTCAAATACAAATTAATAAAGGTAAAAGGCAAACTTGTATTATAATGACTTAATTAACTTGTAAGTTTGTTCGAATACGATGTTGGCTGAGTTTTCTAGTAGATATGTTATTATGTATCTTTTCATGGTTAATAATACAATATCATAATATTAGTTATTAATAATATATATAAAAGTTATATATAACATTGCCAAAACTACACAAAGTTAATTACTTAAAAGAAAAAAAAACCCGCAACGTGAAAACTGGATATTAAGTGGAAAACCGATATCGAGCAAATGTACCTCCTAGTAAAATGTGTCATTCATTCATCTGTGTTCCCGATTTGTTGGTAGATTTAAACCGTGGTCCACTGACCTAGTTCCTCCCCCGTCCCGCCCCTGCAGCCCGCTACACCCCCCTGACACCATAGTAACCTACGCCAGCAAAGTTCATAAAAAACCGCACCAGCCTACAGCTACGGGGCGGACACGAACTTGCACAATGAAAATGAAATCTGAAAATATAATAAATAAATAAAAATTCGCTTTGTTTCCGCATTTTAATTAGATAAAGGGAGCAGAGTGTATTCTAGGTCTATTGGATAACCAAAGCAAATCGAAATTAAGTAGTCTTTACTAAATAAACAAACGCATAGAAAAAAACAGATTTTATTAAGTTTCGAAAGTATGTATATCACTACTATGGTCTATGAAATGATGTAAAATAACAAATCTCCAACACGCTTAAGGCGAGGGCAACCCACATGATTGGATTATCATCCATTAAGTGCATCCTAACCAACCTACCTGCAGTGAACCAGCGTGATTGATTATCACTAAATGTTCCAACTAGTGGGACTTATACCTACTACCTATATTTGCTTTGGTCCTTTGAAATGAATTGATATTTGATTTTATACTAGCTTCTGTCTTATTTTACATTCATAATACTATGTGAGCTTTGGTTTTATTTATCTAATGGCCGGTCTCAATATCCTGCTTTAGTTCAAACCTCGGTAACTGGGAGGGTGTTTGTGTTGCGATTGGCCGATAGTCGTGTCAGACAAAAAATATAACAATAAAAAATGATTATGGGTTTACGAAATTATGCCTTTTAAATTATGCGTTATTAGTACGAGTATATTATGATACAAGTGTGCAAAATTGTTCATTGTATGTTCATGTATAATGAAGATGTTGCTTACGAGTACCATACGCACTTTTTCAAAATACTTAAGAGGAAAAACAATTAAATCTTGCATAAATAGTTTTCTACACAGCAACAAATGCAATGTAAACAAAATATAAAGAATTCGGGAAATGACGCGCAAATTTTTTTTGCATACGATCAGCCTCCATCCACCCTATTTTTGAAAATATATTTTTCAGGCGGGGCAAAAACTGAAATATGCCGCCCCCAACCAGTTTTATTATCTAATGTGCATCTGCATTGAGTGTTCTTTTTTCAACTTTTAATAAAAGATATGATTTTTTTAAGAAATTTAGTATAAAATAGTAAAAACTCATAGCACAAAGTCAATTTTTTTTAAAGTTAAATTAAATCAGTTATACCCAAAACCAAGAACACTTCGTTCGGAGTTTGAACCATACCTATGGCAAGGCAAAAAGAACCAGAATCCCTAAGATCATATGTGTTGAAAGTGATTCACAAAGGTCACTGTGGAATTGTTAAAAGTATAAATAAGGCAAAAAAACTGTTTTATTGGCCACAAATGAGGATTGATATACATAAATATGTACAACAGTGTAGAGTGTGTGAGAAATATAGTTCTGCAAACTTTAATGAACAGCTTCTCCCTCACAAAATTCCTAAGGAAAGATTCTTAAAAATTGGTGTTGACATACTTGAATATAATGGTAAAAGTTTTCTTGTATTGGTGGACTATTACTCTCACTGGCTTGAATTGTTGCTATTATACAATAAGACTTCAAAATGTGTAATTAATGCTTTACAAGAAGTGTTCTCACGTTTCGGTTACCCTTTGGAAATAATATCTGATAATGTTCCATTTTCCTCCTTTGAGTGCAAAACATATTTTAAATCTAAAGATATTACCTTAACCACTTCCACTCCAAGATACCCGCGCAGTAATGGTTTAGCTGAAAAGTATGTGCATATATCTAAACAAATTTTAAAGAAATCTTTTGAAGATAAGTCTGATTATAGGGAGGGTATAATGCATTATAACAACACTCCTCTCACTAGTTTAAATATATCTCCATCTCAAATATTAAATAGCAGAAACATGAGAACATCCCCTTGTACTATTGAGTTTTTAAAACCTAAAATACATAAAAATGTTTATAATTTGTTATTACTTCAACAATCAGTGAATAAGAAAATGTATGATAGAAGTGCTAGAAGAAGTAATGTGTATTTTGAACTAGGTGATGAAGTTGTATACAAAGATAGGAAGACTTGGGCGAAAGCTAAAATCATAAAGAAATGTAAACAACCTAGATCTTTTATAATCCTAACATACAATGGTCAAAAGCTAAGAAGAAATAACTTTCAGTTAAAAAAATCTTATACTAAGCCTAACTTTAATGATATTGTGTACTCTCAGGAACCATTGTGTAGTACTTTAAGTGAACCTAATCAATTACGGTATTTGCCCCAAGATCAGGACGAGAGCACTGCCATTTCATCTCCTAGAATTGATAATCAATTACGGAATTTGCCCCAAGATCAGGACGAGAGTACTGCCATTTCATCTCCTAGAACTGATAGTTATTTGTCTTCTTATGTTAGCCCACAATATAGAACAAGAAGTGGAAGAGCTGTTAAACCTAGACAAATTCTGGATCTGTAATAATTACATTAATTGAATTGTTTCATAACTAACGTTTAAACTGTATTGTAAAATGTCTTTGGGAAGGAGATGTGTTATGTCAATGTCTCAGTCAGTCAATGTCAACCTGACAGAGACAGCTTTGTATTCATTCGGAGTTTAATAAAATATATCATCACATGTGTGCAAAGATCGTTTTAATCTATTAAAGTAATCTGAAGAAATCAATCAGTAAATATAAAACATTACAAACTCTGTGAGGATAGTTTTTATTTACAATTTAGAAGAGAATTTGTAAAAATCTTATCATAAATTAACAATTTGATAGGATGTGATCTTACTAATCAATGTCGGTTTAAATGGAACACTCAATTCATATGGTGTCTGAACTGAGTGATCTCCGGAATAAGAGTTTGATCAAAAATAGAAAAATGGCTCAAAAGCTTTCCATTGAAAATAAACGAAAGTACAATTTCTTCAAAATGTTTGAACTAAAAGTTCCATTTAAATGGCTTCACAGACCAAACTAAACTTCGTGCATTGAAGCCATTGAAGCAAATGAGGAAAAAAGATTTTTAACACACTTGCTCAGAAATTGAGCTTTAAAACAACGTTTTTAGGGCCATAAACCGACCTATTACACACTTGTGTTTAATAAAATATTACTATTATTAGTGCATAAAATAACGATCCCTACAAAGTTAAGGTAGTGCCTTACTGCAAATTTTGTGCTAGTAGACAGAGCATTTTCAATTTGATCGGGTTTTTTAACAACAAAGAGGTTTTACGGTTACGGCTAACGGTCCTAAAAACGATGTAATAAGGCTCACTTTCTGATGATTATGGGTTTTAAAATATAGATTACTAGTGGCCGCCCGCGACTCCGTTCGTGTGGAAGTCGGTTTCCCGTGGGAATGAGAAGGTTTCCCGCGGTAAAAAGTACCCTATATGTTTTTCTGATGTATAACCTATATTACTGTAAAGTTTTATCAAAATCCATCCAGTAGTTTTTACGTGCAAGAGTAACAAACATCCATACATCCATATTCACAATCTTTCACGTTAATAATATTAGTAGGATATTATGACAATAAAGAAGTTCACAGACAGAGCAGGTAATGTAAAGATGTATATTTACAGCTCGATATATCTCGATACATCTTCAATAGAAATCGTCGGGAGACCACACACAACAGCTATAATGTATATTTTTACCTCTTCGTACCTTAAAGATACGAAAATATACGAAAATTTACATTTATATTTCGATACATCTTAATACATCTCAGTACGTTTTAGTATATTACTATACATCTCTCTTCGTATAGTATAGGGTGTTCAAAGCAGGGTTACCAATTCCTAAACTAAAAATAGCAAGTAACTCGATAGGTCCATAGTATTATAAAATTAAATATAAGAACACCCTGTAGGTACAACACCTTAGCAGCTGAAACGTGCGTCAAGCGGGACGTATCCCATTGGAATGAAGGGAAAGATACATTACATTACCTGCTGTATGTGTGATACTTCAAGATCATTTAAAGCTATACATCCCGGAATGTAAAGTATAATAATATACATTACCTGCTCTGTGTGTAAACTCCTTTAATGTTATGCTTAAAAATAGAGAGCCAGTTCCACATCCTGGAATAAAAGTGGGCTTCTTACCGCGCTAATAAGTGTAATTATAGCAGACGAAGTCGCAGGGTCCTACTAGTTGATATATAAAATGCTTTTCTTTAATAACCTACTGACGGATAAACATTGTGGGTACTTTGTATGTTTCTGTGTGTATTATTTTGCAAAGTTTGAATGGAACAACTGGAAGGGTATTTAATAGAACCTCATGGTAGTTAATAGAACACAACATGATTTTTTTAAGTGATGACCTTAGGGAGAAAAACAGTTGGAACGTTATTTGTAGGTATCGAAGCTGATTTCAATTAAATTTAGTGTACTAGATTCTAATTACATTTAATTTTGACACTTGTCTGAAAGATTAAGTAAGGTACAAAGAGCTTCAAGGCACTTTCAGGCGAATTAATTAGATTTATATTGTAATATTTCTTACCGTAAAATGTGTAAGTATATATATATTAAAACTGTTAATATGAATTTTAAATAATTGCAGTGAGAATGGCAGTAACGGCAGAGTTCTGACTGTCACTGAGATCGAACATGTTAAGTGGGTCTTAATACTGCAGGAGTTTGTTAAAATTATTAAAAAAAAATTACCTAGCCAAGTACCTACGTAAAACTTACTTTAATTTTAAGTGCAATTGTTTGTGATATTTATGTTCTTTTTTCCACGCAAAAAATACTAAATGGAATGGGATGAAACTGAAACTTGGTAGTTGGATAAGCTATTTACCAGGAATAACACGTGGGGTATGTTTTCTACTAAGAAAGTAGAAAAAAATAATTAGCTTCTGGCGAAACCGCAGGGTGGAAAGCTAGTTATAGGTTATAAAGTCAATTTTCAGACCTCTTGATAGCAGTCTTAAATTTTCTTGATTACGTTATTCGTATCAATTAAGCTAATTGAACTAACTGGGGATTATTACGCGATAAATATAACCTTAGACGTTTCGGCATTCCTTCAATATATATTTAAAAGGTGAAAGTTTGTGTATTTGAATGTCTTGGGTATGTTTAACACGGAAAAAGCTCACGTTCTCACAGAAATATAAATTTAGGTAACTCCTTGCGAAGCAGAAACCTAGATACCTATTAACCGATAATGTATTAAATAATGCGGGTGAAAAAGATTCATGACTAGAATTCCAGTAAATTTGAGAAGCCTTATTCGTCAGTACAATTTATCACAATTTTACGTAGTGTTTCCAATTTTTGACCTTAACTTATTAAATGTTTATAAAAAATTAGAGAATGACTGAAATATTTTAGTTTTGCTATAAATATTCCTTCCAATTTCAATGTTGATTATAACTATCAGCGGTTGTTTACTTGGCCTCGACCCACTTTGCAAATCTACGTGCTATCTTCGAGAGCGAACCTATTACCTAATTAGCAATCTATACAGGAACTTCATGGTTCAGGAGTGATGGTTTACATAGCACATAAAACTAAACCCCTATTTAATTTGAAATAATGTAGAATTTCAATGCAATTTGGCACAATTAAGTAAATAAATAAAATAAAAACATTTTTTTTGCTTTTAACGTAACGTTCCAGCAATGACCAGTTTTCGTTTTCGGAAGCAGTTTTTTTACACCCTGTATATTAACAGTTTTATAAAAGTGCTTTTCTGTAACCGAGCGACCTATGAACTTGGCACGATAGGCCAAATGATCAAGCGATAAATGTTTATTATGATAATATGAACATACTAAAGCGGTGAGAGTTCACTATCAACTTTATGTTTAAACTTAAAAGAGAAATTTTAGAGCTACTTGCAGACAGTTAATATATCTTTGAAAAATATCTGTTTTAACAATAAAATGTCTAAACACCACGACCCTAGCTTGCAAACAAGAAGAGTTGACGTTGAAACGAGTAAAATGTTGCTCATTGCAGAATTTATTAAACAGGTGGTATCCAAGAAGATATACTCGTAACGTGGTTAAAGTTAGGATAATGTTTTGTTTAACCGCGGTGATTCATTGATAAATGTGATAATTAGGTGATATTCTTTGCCAAATAAGAATTTTGACAATTTTTTATTTCATTTTAATTGCCTTATTATAAATAGCCAATACTTCAAATAAAAGCCGCCAGGAACATTAAACAATAAATTAGAGCCAAATACAGCTGATGTAAACAGGATGTTTTTGCGCGTGAAAGGTCTTCAAAGTCAATAAATAAGGTAAATTTAAAGGTAAATACATGTGTTTTTATTTTATAGACAAATATCGTTGACAACTAAAGTTTTTTAAGTAAACTAATAAAGCTTTTCAACTTTCTAATGCTTCAAATGACACCATACAATACACCTTATAATTTGTCCTAGTACTTTAATAATTCTTAAAGATTTGCGTTACATAAATACCTATCATATTGTTTTTCGCGAGGTTTATGTCACAGCACTTAATACCCGAGTCAATCATTAGATTTCGCTAAAATTCCCATTGGCAGTTTGTAAATTACCTAAAAGTATCTATATAATATATAGATAGAATATTATTTCATCATCATGTATATATTTACTTAAGACATAAGGTCTTATTTATTTCTTAAGATTGTAATTTTTTTAGATAATTTTTTGCTGTACTTTAATTGTAACTTATTGTTAAACACAAGTATCTTAATTTTACCTACGAGTATATGCGAAAACCTTTAAATGGTAAATAGTTCTAAGTGTGTAGTTATTAAATAAAATGTATTTACTGTAAGTTTTCCTAATAAATAAAAATTAAAATAGCTGTACCTATCGATTCATATTAAATTAAATAACCTTTTGTTATCATGACTCCCACTCCTTGTCTCATGATGTCACTCTTTGTCTCGCCTAATTCCTCTCCACTACATTTTGGTAAAGGCGTTTAGCTGTTATATTGAGCGTTTTTTGTCATGAAAACTAATTTAATTTAAAGCTAAGATACCCAATGAGTCTATTTGATATTAATTTTGTAAAATCAACATTACGCATATTTAATGGACTCCATTTGCGAAGTTTAACCATTTGCTAGATTAAATATCCTGTAGAAGGGCAACAGTCCTGAATACTGTTAGTCCTTTTACAAGAAATATTTTATATAACATAATTAGTTTGGTATGTTCTTTGACGTACTTGATTCAATCACGTGTATTGTGCATGCCGCAACTGTGCCAATTTGATTCAATTTGTATCTCGTAGCGGATGACATCTTTCCGATAAAAACTTAATTAGTACGAGTAGCAATTTGTACACGCGTTCGATATTACACGATAAAAAGATTGTAATGACGGGTTTTGAAGCTTTGGTTTGCTTAAAAAGAAAAAACTTGGGTTAAGTTAGAGAATTTAAAGTACTTACATACCTTAAGTCCCGTCAAAAACATAAATGTGAAATGCGGTCAAGTCCAATATAATGTTAATAACAAAAGAAATGAGAACTAAATGGGTGCCAAAAATTAATTTATATCAACATAAAATATTTTATAACAATTTAATTATAATTTCTTATTATAATTTAGGATAAAATATTGAAGCTTAAATGTTTTTGACGGGATGTCATAACTTTTTGTACAGAAATTATTAGTTGGTAACTTATCCTATAAACGTGAAAACTAATATTATAAACGTCAAAGTTTGTATGTATCCAGTATGGATGTTTGTTACTCTTTCACGTATAAACTTCTGAACGGATTTGGATGAAACTTTACAGTAGTAATAACACATAGGGTACTTTTTACCACGGGAGAATTTTCTCGTAGCGGGCGGCCACCAGTTTAAAATCAATTTGACACCAAACGGGTTTTGTTAATCCCCCGTATTTCGGTACATTTACGGGATTTCAATCACTTTTTTTGTGCTTCTTTCTTTATTTTTTCGTTTATGAATGAAATTATGCGGCTATAACCCGTTCGGGCACGTTCGCGGTATTATCGCAGCACTCCCCACGCTGTTTGCCGTGGTCCATTTTTTTTGTATATATATTAAATGTCTTTATTATTTATTAAATTAATATTTACGTGACAGTTTAGAAAAAAAACAATTTAACAAAATTGGCGAAATTGGGATCAGACCCGTGATCATCTGCTTTTCAGTCCGGTACATATACCGCTGCGCCACTGAGGTCGTCATACATTCTAAGTAAGTTTTTCTCATACAAACAATTTATTGAAAAGTTGTTAAAGATATTATAAAAAAAACATTTCGTTACAACTGCGGTAAATATCCGTTGCAACCGGTAATAAGACCGGTATCTAAAGCCGCCATTCCGCAGGCTCATTTCAATTACAGAGCAATCCCGGAGCACGAGAGCGCACCGCTGCCCATTGATTGAGTCTTACGTGGAAACCGCTTTGTGCCGAGGTTGGCTACCCAGCCAGACCCATTGTCGAGCCATTTGACTACAATGGAGTTCAAACCGACGTTCAAAACCACGTACCTACCCACGATCAACAAGCTTCAATGAGTTTTATACAAGTGCCTGCTCAATATACTGGCATATAAATTGATCATTTTATCTTAAAAACAAAAGTTAAATTGCGAAACAAGGAATGGATAACATATACTTATTTATATTTAAAACTTGTGGCCGCCCGCGACTCCGTTCGCTCGAAAGTCGGTTTCCCGTGGGAATGAGAAGTTAAAAGTACCCTATTAACTTTGGTGTTTCTTTACCGATTTCTATGTTTCTTTTTTATGAAATAGTTAATAATGTTAACTTTTTTCATTAGGGATTACTGAGAGTGTTATAAACGCAAGAGTAGACAAATATAATCAGAAAGCTTCGAACTGCTAAGCTATCCGTGTAACACGTGTTATTGTGATTCAACCATAAAAGATAGACATATGATGTCGTGGGATATTTTTTATAATTTTAAGGAGAACATTTTCGTCATATATGATTTCTGTATAGCTTTAACCATTAAGGTTGCACACGCGACGGAAGCTTAAAAAATGGAGTAACTTCGCCCGTTTTCCCAACTTTCCCTTCACTGCTTTGCTCCTATTGATTATAGCGTGATGAAAAGTATACTATAACCAGCTCAGGAGAACAAAAAATAATTGTACCAAGTTTCATTAAAATCCGACAAGTAGTTTTTGTTTCTATAACGGTTATACAGACAGACAGACAAAAATTTTACTGATTGCATTTTTGGCATCAGTATCGATCTCTAATTACCCCCTGATATGATTGAAAATATACAGGGTTATTTGTAATTAGCGCATCACCTCTTGCAGGCGGCTTCCTTACATTAATATATCATGTACAGAATTGACCTCTCTATAGATTTATTATAAGTATAGATGAAAACGTTAATCTCGGAACTTGTATATTGTACTTTATCAAATGTCTTAAAATATCTATTTATGGTTAGAAAAAAGTGTATTTTCCTTTACCTACGGAAGAGAAATATACAAGCGTTGAAGCCATTATAAAGAAGATGTTACTTTTTTGGCCCAAACAAGATTATCCGTGTAATCCCTTCTTCATTTCGTGACTTCGAAACCAACCTCCTACTTGAACGTAATCATGTTTAAATCTAAACTGTTTACTTACAAAACTTTAGCGAATTACCCGAACCAAACTAAACAACCTAACAACAGCAAATAAAATAAAATAGAATATAAATTGGCTAATGTAATCAAAACGAAAATCAAATTTTGACCACAACAAACAGTAAGTAAACACGTTTCGACCCACGCAAACGTTCAAAATTCCCTGAACTTGTTAACAACGTTACAGAACGTACCATGCTCATAACTACCTAAACAATTTTAATAGCCGGCTGCAAACTACGCCGAAGCCGTTAATACGCCGCTGTCACCGCTAAGTCAAACACCGAATCAAGCCGCCCACGCGTCCTGCTACATATCTACACCACTTACATAAATACTTACCGGCTTCAAATTTCGCGCCTTCCAACCGCCGGGGAACACAACCGCTCTCTTTGGGAGCGAACCGCGTTTTCGTGATTTCCATTCTGCGACACAGAGTCCTGGCCGCGCCTGCGCGACGCTATGACGTCAATGGGTTCGTTCACAAAGCACACAGGTGTCTTCTATAATTTACCGCACCACGTTCCACGCGCAAACATACAACATGTAGTAGGTACGGTGATTATTTTTGGACTGTAATTTGTTCTAGCTTTTAGATAATTTAAGAAGTTTAATTTTGATGAAAGATTAGTTTTTTATAAAGTTAAGCTCCTTTGTCATGTAGGTATGGACTACAGGAAAAGAAATAAGTATTTCGTAGCAGCTTCGTAGTAAAGTGCTACGTCAGATGCTACGCTTTTAATTGTCTGTATATGTGTAGAACAATTCTGCGACTTTAATAAACACAACAGACACTAAAAACTAAATGAAGTTTATTATTTTCTGTTTCAGCTTTTAAACGGATTAATAATTTTGTATATTTTCTATTGATAAAAGAGAAAATAAGAAATTTTACTTTCAACTTTGCATTTATAACAAAAACAACAAAATATAATCGTTTTTTATAACCTTTTGCCACACAATTTTGTAATGCGGCTCCCTAGTTGGGAACTTCTCAGTAAGGGAGGATTGCATCGTAATCCACCACGCTGGCTTAATGTTAGTGGTAGGTTTTATCCCCAAGGTATGTACGAGTAGTATAATGCTTCGAAATGTTCTCTCCGTCTTGCAATAAATATTGTATTTTTCTTTCGGAAAACATGACGTAACAAAATTTTGGGTAAAGTATCTACTTTAAAAAAACTAAAAACACACGCTTAAAATAATGCCTTGGGCTTAGGAGCGCTGCAACTAATATCAGGACGGAGTTTTAATAATATTGCATTGTCATCGGTCCTTAATAAATGTGATTTTTTTAAAATTAATCTGAAGTTCCAAGGTACGTCAAAATTACGGTTACATACAACGTTTACAAATGAAAGCGTGTTAAAAATAGCTAAACCAATTATAATGAATTTTGAAACAGAGATAGTTCGGCACCTTGGGCAGAAAACAGGATCACCAAGTCGAGCAAAAAAGCGTCACGGCCGTACCATACTGTTCTCGTCCTTTTTACCGCGGCAATAAGGTTAATTACCGACGGAAAATAACTCTAGTATAGGCAAAGCTGCGAACTAGTATTTTCAAGTACTTAGGTAGTTTTTGAAGCTGCGACAGATTATTAAGTGGTAGCGGATTGAGACCCTGCAAGGGCTAACATGTACTTTCACTGTGGGAACAACTCTGTCTCATGAGAAAATCACTTTAAGCGAAGGTTTTCATGCTGCGAGGTAGATTTTCAATTTTAACTTATATTATAATAGGCCTTTTAGTTTTCTTACATTCCGACTAATCCTTACTTAAAATATATTATAAATGCGAAAATGTATTTGTTTATCTTTCTGTATGATCCGCGTTCATGTCAGAACGGCCGAACTGATTTCAATGATTTTGGATAGGAGATAATTCGTAACTTTCAATAAATTTTACTATTAACTATAAATATTCTGTTTTCATGGAATAATCAGTAAAAGTTAAACAGCTGAATCGATGATTTGATAACGCAGAATTTTTAAATACTATCATACTTACAATTTTTTAATTTTGTTACATATTTTATTATTCTACAGCGAAAGGAGTACCTGCATGCAGAAGAAGTCGCGGATACCAGTTAGTTAAGTTACCATACAAATTACTTCAAGATTCGTACAACTTTTGTAATATACGAAGTACAATCGCCTGCATTATTTTATTAAAATAAACATTCTTCACATTTAATTTCTAAGATTGAAGCCTCAAGAACTGTAAGATTTATTAAGTGTTTTAGTTAGATATCTTATCACAAACAAATTTATCCGGAATACAAGCTATATTCCGGATTCATAAGCTATATTACCTAAGTATCTACTAACGATTTTTTTTTATAATGTATGTGTAATTTACCTACTAGTATTTGAGAAGGTATTTAATAGCGTATCTTATAAACATTTAAAAACTTATTTTTAAAATTACGAGCTCGAACAATTTGGAAATTCGAGTCTCGAATCGCGAAATATAGATTACATGCTCAAATAACGTTATATTATATTTCCTTTGCTTCAGTCTCTACTTTGAGTGTTTAGCCAAGGGTCTCTACGAGTCACTTTTATGTGTATTACTTCTAGAAAAGATTGTTTACGGACAAACAAAATACTTTATTAAGGTCATCGGGAATAGATCCCAACTTAGTAGTATTTCAGCTGTCGCCGATATTGGTTGTGTCTGGGACGGAAAGGTTGACTGGTATTTTTAAGCACATGAATGATTGAAAAATATCTAATTACACAAAGCTACTATTTCATGAAACTTATTGAATCCATATGGTTTGAATGAAAAGAGCGTTGTTAATTTGTTTTAAAAGAAATCGTTGACCTCAAACAGCTCCGGTAAAGAAACAAAAATGTTTTAAAATGTACTTAAGTTATTGAGTAAGCAAGGAACCCTCGTACTTAAAATTTTCATTAACCACTATTAAATGACGATGAATCGGAAAAATAAAAAAAAATTATGCTCAAATATTTTATTTGGTGAAGCAAAAATCGACAATACACAAAAGAAATGTATTAGCTACAATCATTACTATTTCAAAATGGAATGAAATCTAAGGCACATACTTATTATTTTATATACGGTGTCATATTAGAAGCTTATCAATATTTTCTCTACCTTTAAAATACCCTTCATTTCTAGATTGTACTTGCGTTGTAAATAGGAATGTATTGAAATACTGAAACAATATAATCTAGTCTACAAGCACTGCGTACAACAGGGATTTTATCAATATGGCAAGTTGTCACTGTAATACTTTTTTTATATAAATTTATATACATTTGTATAATTGTAGTCGGCAATGCTCACTCGAAAAAAAGGTATAAAGATATGCTTTATTTATTATTAAAAATAACGTTAAACGCAACGTTAGCAGAATGTTATTCCATAATTTTTATTGAAAGTAAGCGATCCTTGCCTAATTGGTGTACCTCTTTAAGAGTTCAACCATCACCGACAATTTTACAAATACTTATTTGTTATTTAAATCACAATTTTTTAATACATAAAAGGAATGCAGAAGTTACTGTAAGTATAAATAATAATTGTTTATATATTTTCAAACTTTACTTATATAAAAGGCACTGGTTTTAGAATACTGTTACGAATAATAATGTAAAGGTAATACAGGAAAAGTACAAAATAAACCTAAACATACAATATAAAAGAAAATACATTACAAAATTTAAAATAAACCCCTTTTTAATACATAATTTACTTAGCACCCTACTTTTTGTTAAAGTTGAATAATTCATTAGAATACTATAAATTGTTACATATATCATATTTCACTACAAATACTTGTACCAAATCATTTATTTATTAAACTTAAATAAGTAAACGCTATGTGCTCTTACTTATTAATGATTAAGTAGCAGCTTAAAATTGATCACAAAATTTCATAATATAAATATGTATATTTTTTCTAAATCCACTTATTATTGCACTGTATAATTATGAATAACGAACCTTTAAAGGCACTTGGTTTTTTAATTACTATAAATGTAGATATGAATTTAAAGCACTACATGACTTTTATAAATTTATAAAGCAATCACAACTTCGATCATAGTTTTGTGACAATATGTGATATTTGTTACGAACATTTAACGTTGGTGAATATATTTTGATTAAAACCGTGAACATTTACTATTTAGTCGTGGATCCATTCTGGAATGTTGTTTATCTGGAAAAATAGCACGTTTTACATATTATCAAAATAGTTTTTGGTTTAATAAAACAATAATTCGGTTGATATATTAGTTTTTTTTTTTAAATATTTTTTGCATTTCGTTAAAAAATCGTAATATACCTCCCACCTAATACCATTGAGCTACGTTACTGATATTTATTTCTACCTCTGATCTTCTATATGTTAACTACACCTAAAACACTTTATTCAACTAATAATAAAACCTATGTTTGAGCTAACTTCAATTTAATTATCTGAACTTGACTTCGATTAAACATAACCATCATTTCCCTCAAGGCAATATTATGCAAAAGTACTTCACGCTTATTGGTTTTTTGAAATTCCCAAATCAAAAACGAAAATTTCCCTAAACTAACTAAAATAGCTCTCTACCAGAAAATACACCGAACATCCAAATAAAGTAAAAAAAAAGTTGTATTACTATAGAATCTATAGTAATACTTACAACTTTTTTTTTCTATAGTAATACAACTTTTTTTTCTATAGTAATACAACTTTTTTTTCTATAGTAATACAACTTTTTTTCTATAGTAATACAACTTTTTTTTTCTACAGTATAGATACCTGGTCTGCCGCAGCTCGGCGGGCGTGTAGGGCCGGCCGCCGTGCTTGGCCCACTCCCTCTCGAACTCGTGCTCGAGGATCTCGGCGCCTCGCTTCCTCGTCAACCCGGTCTCGTCCAGACTCAGCTCGCACATTTGCATGTCATCCACACCTGATCCAACACATATTAAATAGATAACCGTTACAATTAAAGTAGTTTTATTTTTTATGTCTGTTGCAATGTAGCTGTAAAAATGTAGGTTAATTTAAAAGTACATTTTATAATTGCGCTGAATTTTTGTTTTTAATCTAACTGACAGTGGCCCCGATTTTGAAACTCTCTAATCTAAATCGAAAATATCGCCGTCACTTTCCCATGCTGATTATAAGAAAAAACCAAAACGTATATTGGTTTCATAAAATGTTGTCTGTATCATTGTAAGATTGAACAAAATGAACTGAGGATTAGTTCAAACTTGCTTTCGCCGTGCACTTATGCACGCAAATTTTAGTTTGACAAGACTAAAATTATAACCTGCCTTGGTCCTATACTATAAAAGAGTAAGTGACTATATTTTTAATGTGTTTTAGAGAGTTTCTACAGAATTGGGGCCAATATTAACATTAATTACTTTATGTAAAACAAAAAGAAACAAAAAAGATGTAAACATATCTCTTAATTTTATCCCAGTAACCTCGGGTTAGCTTCGGGTTAGATAACTCTGGTTTAAATGGCGCCACCATCGATTGTAACTACTTCTTATTACAATCGATGGTGGCGCCATTTAAATCTGAGTTAGCTAACCCGAGGTTAAAACGTTCCCTGCAATTGGGCCTAAGAGTCATAATCAATAAAGCTGGCTTATTAACAAATACTAAATATATAACTCCTTATACCATAGTCAAATCATCATAAAGCCAGGTTTACGAAAAGCCCCCCCCAAGGGATCGCGCCCCCCCAAGGGATCGCGCCCCCCCAAGGGATCGCGCCTTGCCGCGGCGGGGGGGGCTTAGTACCCCGTAGCAAGCCAGCTACTGGGGGAAGCTAAGCGGTCCCACATGGGGCCGGTCGTGAGGTAGACCGGCCCACGAGAGGGGGGCTGCTCCAGCTGGGCGGGAGCCCAGCGTGCTGATGCGCCCGGAGGGGAGGCTCTGGCCGGGCTCGGCCCGGTCAGTTGCACCCTAGGAGGGGAGGCTCCAGCAGGGCCTTTGGCCCTCGTTCTGTTGAGCGCCCAGGGGGGTAGTCGTGGGGGGTCGGGTGGTGCGGCGTGGCGGCCGCGGCATCCGATCCTCCGCGATTCGGATTGGAGGTGGTGGGCTGAGGAAGGGGTGGTGGGAAAACCCCTCTCCTAGGCCCAGGGCGGATTCGGCGGCGCGCCACTGCGGGGACAGTGGCGCGCCGGCGACTCCAGCCGGTGAGGCCCCAGGTCGGCAGACGGCCGAAGACCCTGGGGAGGTTCCCAAGCTGCCGACACAGGGCTAGGTCGGTAGCCAATCAAGGGAACAAGAGGGGGTAGGCGCGCCGCGGTTGTTCCAGCGCGCCTCCAAACTTGAGGGGGCTGCCTCGGTAGCCAGCCGTCGGTGGGTTCGCGGCGAGCAGACCTTTACAGGACATTCCCGCGTCCCCGCCATTATACGACGGCCAGTAGGACAACTCCAGGTTTTTAGTCGGTGCGAGCCCGACATAACCCGTCTCCTTTCCCTGGAGGGGACGGGTATGCGTAGGCATATTCCTGGACAAACAAAAAAAAAAAAAAAAAAAGGTTTACGAAAAGCGTAGCAAATAATGTCAAAGTAAGCAACGATCCTCTATGAATCGCCGTATAAGTGATAAAGTTATAAATCTGTTAGAATACATCAAACGACAGTCGGCACGCCCGCTCCTTTACGTTATTTCATTGTATGAGGGAGTTAATAAAGCTTTACGATAAGCAGTACCCAGGAAACTAATAAGTTGGTTTTGTAATGTTTTATATTTGACTAGCTGTCCCGGCACATCTGGTTCTGCCCTATTTGTCGTCAGATGTTTTGCAGCTAGGGACAGAGTAGTTTTTATGGTAGTTTGTAAGTTGCCTTCGTCAAACATTACAAAAACGAAACAAGCCAAATCGTGTTCGAGTTCCGCGCAACTTTTTTAGCGATTCATAATTACAGTAGAAGATTTAAAAAGTAATGAACATCATTATTTGAAAAACTAGATTTAATTAAAACCACACAGCATTAATTTAAGTACTAGCGACCCGTCCACGCTTCGCAATGGTGTATTTTTGACCGACTTGCTTACAAAACATTTAATTTAGAGTAACTTTATTTTTCAAATGCTCAATAGAGCATTTCACTTTCTAAATATCTAATAAGATAAATTCCCTAAAATATGACGAAAACCGCATTTAAATCCGATAACTCCTCCGTTTAGGAGGATCAGGATTTTGGAATACAATTTTTATACCAGAAGTATTTTATTTTTACCACATACTTATCAAGCAAGGAATACGCTAGTTGCGTCACACGATGGATGGGCACTATCATAATGTTCTAATTTCATGGTAAAGATAGAAAAACACAACAAGAAATATATCATCTTTAATTGTCAAAAATACTTGACGTCATTCTCAGTAAAATTTTGCTGTAGAAGCAGCGCATACAGGCAGGGGTACGTTAGCGTAAATTTATCCTCTTTCAAATATACCACCTTCACTATATATTTTGAGGTTATTTAAAAATTTTAGGTTGAGATTATTAACGGGCACTTGGATTTCATGTCTTTTGTCTATACTTTATCGTTGAATTAAGTCATCAGAATCCGTTTGTTTGGTGTCTGTGTTTACGTAACCCCTTAATGAATCAGATTCAGTCAATCGTTTTTGTTTACATTTTAAATCGCCCTAAATCGCGATCGTTATACGGGGTGTAATTCCAAATTAAATAGTGTTTAAGTTTAATGTTTTATTTAAACCATCGCTCCTGAACCATAAGCTGATGCATGAGTGATGACCTCAAGCGGCGAATATCACTTTTTAATCCTTAATAACCTTTTTATATTGAGTTTTCTGGGTATACTGTTAGTGAATTTAGTTACTATTTAGGCCTAAGAATATGTGGTTTTCGATGGATTCGGAAGTGGTCTTATTACACCCGTTATTATGTAAAAAGTTTGTTAATCAGATTTTGATTGGTGCCGGTTAGCTTTGAAATAGGGTAACTTGTTTAAATTTAATGCAAGAGTTTAAGAATTGGTTAATACCCGAGTTAAGCATAGGTATATGTGGTAGTGTTATTTTGGTGGGATTGGTGTTGATTCTACTATTATTATGAATTTGAAAATGTGTATGTTTGTCTGTTGGTATGTTACACTTTCAAGACAAAACTGCCGAAGGTTTTAGTAAATTTAGGAATTAGGAACTTATATCACACATTGGACCGGGGGGGAAACCTAGTTACACTGAGACAGATTTTAAAGAAATTGGCCCGACTCGGGAATCTAACACAGAACCTTCCACTTACCAGTCTGGTACACAACCGCCACCCCTCAAAGCGGTCTTCGATCCTACTCTTACACCTAACTGAAGTCCACGTAGAGACAGGTATCAGCTAGATGATGTTGGTCTAGTCGGTTGGTATGTCAGCAGCAGCACGGGGCTCTTGTTCGATTATAGCTTCATCTTTTCCACTATATATTGTATGCCGTAGTGTTGGTACACAGCTCTGCACTAGCCGTCCAAATAGATCATAGAAACCGTCACAGTCACAGCATGAGTGAGTACGAACCGGCCTGCAGCAGCACGGGGCTCTTGTCTGGTTGTAGCTTCATCTTCTCCACGATAACCTATATATTGTATGCCGTAGTGTTGGTACACAGCTCCTCACTAGCCGTCCAAACATCGGATCATAGAAACCGTCCCAGTCATAGCATGAGTTAGTACTTACCAGCCTGCAGCAGCACGGGGCTCTTGTCGGGGTGCAGCTCCATCTGGCGCGCCACGTACTGGCCGTCGAAGTGCGCGTACCACCAGCCGCGCCGGTCCGCCTCGCCGCCCGCCCCCGCCCCCGCGCCCGCCCCCGCCCCCGCGCCGCGCACGAACGGGATGCGGAAGTAGCGGTGGCGCGCGCCCAGGATCTCCGACTTCTGCGGCAGACGCGGCGTCTTGGCTGCACGGAGACAAGAGTCAAGAGTTTTATTGATTAGCTGACCGAGCACAGATATGACAATAGCTACGCGAAGGTTTGAGTTGGAAGAAAGGAACACATTGTATCTACGGGAGAGAAGAATGAGGGGCTTAGTTCTTCCAGACATCTTTTTTGCCCAAAAACCTTTATTCATAGTTTTAAAGCCAACTTTGAACAGTTTTGAGTCCAAATTTTATTAATTGAGCATTTATTTTGAACATGTGCGAGTCAGTAACATTAAGAGTGCTAGTATAGCTGGTACCTGCGTCCATGATGCTCTGCGGCGCGCGCTCCTGCTCGGCGGAGGTGGTCTTGCGCGAGTTCTTCGCCTTCCACGCGTGGTACACCTTCAGGCGGCGGTGGAACTCATGTCTACACGCCTACATATTACAACAACACTCTTAATTGACAATTTAACTAGATGCCTAAATTATTTCGTTGAGCAAAAGCTCTCAAAAATGGGCAATAAAGTAATAATTTAATTGTAAATGTGTTGTGAAATTTCCATTTTACTTAAAATAATTATTTTTTTGAAAATTAATATTTTTTACACCTAACTCTTACGTTACTAAATTTTACCATACCGTTTTGCTTCTTATAGTATCATGTAAGTTAAAAATGACAAAACGTAGTATATAAATTAAACTAATTCGAAGAACAAGCTGAATGTTAACAGAGATATAACAAAATATTATGTTACAAATCTCACCTCTAAAAGTTCAATATCACATGACGTGTTGATAGTATCACGTAGTTCCGAATACTTCCATTTAGACAAGTCGTACTTCTGCTTTCCCTGCAATGCCTGCTGCATTCTGACTCGCTCTGATCTGTATTCAACCTTTACTCATTAGAAATAAGATCCTTTTTTATTTGAAAGTTAGTTATGGTCAGGTGTTATTTGTGTCAGCAACTCAAGACAACTTTTAATTGTTTATTGTCAAATAAGGTTATTGGGTTATAACATAAATTGTTAAGAAAGTCTTTACCACCACAATAAAAGTACATGCTCTAGCAAACAAAGAAAACCAGTGCTGCAAAATAAATACAAGCAAAAAGTGTTAGAAAAAGTTCAGAAAGTGCAAGTCAGAATAATACAGTTTTTAACCCTCGATCACTCGCGCGGGGTGGTGACAGCACCCCACGTAGTTTTGAACGTAAAAATGAATAGTAATTTCTTTAGTTACGAATTTGCGCTTCTGAGTACCTTCAAGTAACCTTTAAACGCGTCGAAACGGGATGAGAGGGGCAGTGTGACGCAACCACTTGCAGTTTAAGGATCTTTCAAAGTTTGCGTGGGACACCCCGCGAGCACTCGTGATATACTTTTTCGTAGGAGTATTTTTGTATGAATGTTTATTTGAAATAAACATTATAAAATGTTTATTTCATTGTGTTAATAAATCCTTATGTTGATGTTTTTCAACAAGAAAGTTTATGTAAAGAATTAAGAAGGAAATATTTTTTTGTTTCTTTGTGAACTGATCTCAATTTTACGAATAAAAAGGCTGATTTTTGTAATGTTTCGTAGAATACAAATAAAGCCGATTATAAAATCTACGTTTTTTATTTTCATACATCATGTAATACAAAGTAATAAAATGCTGGTATATTTCTATTAAGTAATATAATACGTTTAGAAATATACTTTGAATACGTGGTCACAACACCCCGCGAGTGCTCTCGAGGCTGAAAATCGCGCGAGTGATCGAGGGTTAAATATGTCCAGTCCAGAATAGTAAAACAAAAGAAACCATATTTTAACTTGCTTAAATCTGGGTTAAGACTCGCTTAGTAATCAACCAGTGGAAGATCAAACAACTTGACAATTGTTCATAGACAAATGTCAAAATTATCTAGACTTTATGAATTTGTTGCGTTTTGATAGAAACAATCCAAGTTTAAATCTTCCGAGTTTAAACTTGGATTGTTTCTATCAATGAGTTTCACGCGAGTGAGTTTGAATATTTTGTCAATTTCGCAAGCAGTATCAACATTTCCTTTGCATGCTATTTTTGACCGGTATAGTATAAAACAGTTAGTAATTTCCAAATTCCAAATTAATAAAACTGCGGGTTAGCCAGGCGTGCACAACATTTCCAACGTAATACCTGTTCAATTTATTCTCTCCATTCACTGAGTCCATAGTGGGGAAACTGTGCAAACATATGATATTTTGTTTTATATTTATATTTTTCCATTTCGCAAGGAAGAATGTTCAATTTGTGATCTAAGCTATGTACAGGAAGTTCTCGCAATTCAGTGCTGCGTTGAATTATACTTACAGTCATTTATTTTTTAAGCCATCCTTTCATGTTGTGATCATTTTCAATTTTTCGCAAAAATATGTATTGAATGATCCAATTACCAAACTTTCCAATAAAATCATAAAAAGAGATTACATTTCCAATAATTCAAAGTTGAAGTTTACAGTTACCGAAAACTCCCAATGTTTTGAGTGAGTTTCGTGCTAATTCTTATTTACTGCACCAGCCTAAACGACTCTTATTTCATCATAATTTCTTTAGCCATAACGTGTAAAGTCGTGTGGCGGTGATATACCTGCGTAGCTGCGGCGGCGACCCCTCAACGTGTCCGTTGGTCTCCTTGGCTAGACGGACCGCCATCTCGTGATCTCGGCGCTCTTGCTCTAATCTGTATTCAACAACAAGTATTACAGTTTGAGGTCGACATATGATTCCAAGTATAGTGATGCGGTATTCAAAATTCAATATACTGGGTGATTGCTTCCGAAAACAAAAACTAGGCATTGCTGGAACGTTTCGTTAAGAAAAATGTTTTTTTTTACTTAATTGTGACAAATTGCATTAAAAACTTCCGCATTATTTCAAATTAAATAGGGGTTTTGTTCTATTTGCTATGTAAACCATCGCTCCTGAACCATTAGCTGGTGTGTGAGCGATGACCTTAAGCGTCGAATATCACTTTTCAATCCTTACAAACTTTTTTTGAGTTTTCTGGGTATACTGTTAGTGAATTTAGTTACTATTTAGGCTCAAGAATAAGTGGTTTCAGGTTTCGGAAGTGGTCTTTCACACCCGTTACTTTCCAACAATAAATATAACAAATTGATTTTAGGGCCAAATCAAAAGTACTCGTAATCGACGAGCATGTATGAAGAGATTGATGTGTGTGAAAGAAGCGCAAGAAGTATGTCTGGACCAAAGTAGATGGCGATCCATAGTCTCTGCCTACCCCAACGGGAGACAGGCGTGAAGATATGTGTATTAGGGATGTTAAGGATATCCATATCCGTAACCGAAACTACCGGATATTCGAAATAAAAAAATATCCGTATCCGTAACCGAAACCGAAATAAATGTTTCGGATAATTTCGGATACTGGCGGAATCTAAAAATCTAAATGAAACACGTTACGACAAGTTGTTTTTGGCTGCGTTCCGTAAACCGCTTACAGAACTGTGACCAAAGTGTTGGTTCTCTCTCTGAGCTCAATATAGCGGTGTTTATGACGTCATCGTTCTCACCCATCGTCCTCCTCTATATAAATAAAACCATTTTATTATCTATTTTTTTGTATTACTTTTGAAGTTCCTAGAATCTAATATACGTAACCGAAACTATCCGAAACTACCGGATAATCCGAAATAATTTCATAACCGTATCCGAAACCGAAACCGAAATTCCATATCCGTAACATCCCTAATGTGTATGTGTGTGTATGTGTTTTTTTTTTAACAAACACTTGGCGAACTTATAATCGCTGTCATCGTGTACAGAACTCGCGTTATAACGCTAAGTAACAATCGGTAACCTTTGTCTGTTCTCTTGGTCGGCCCTGGCTTCGTCGTGCATCTGTTCCTGCAGTGCCCTCGCGGCGGCTCGGTCCATTTCCTCTTGTCTCAGTCGCGTGGCTTCCGCTTCCTTGCGGCGAGCCTCCATCTCCGCCTTACTATCATGACAAATATGAGGGTAAAAGACGAGAAACAAAAGGAGATTCTAACGGCCGAAACCAATATTCTACTATAGTTAAAACCTTGGTAATTGGAAACGGCCAGTTTTGTTTTTGTGTCGTATTTCTGTCATTTCCATATCAACAGCTATCTACCATAGTTTATTGAGACGCAAAAACATGGATAATAGTAACCATAGTTACACAAATAACAAGGCGTCAAAGGTTAGTAGATTATTGGTTTCGGCCGTAAGAGAAGAACTAGCAATTAAACAGTTTCTGTTAGTGAAAAACACTAGGATGCTACTGGACTATTTTTAGAAGCAAGAAACCTACATAAAATTTGGATAGGCTAGCGGCTTAGAGGCGTTCCATAATCCCGCGGATGGTAGCTGATCTGTCAATAATCAGCTAAGATCACCAAAAAGTATATTTTTGTCATAAAAAGTAGTTTAAGACGTTTTGTTTTCGTACCTATGTTAATAGCGATGATGAAATTGTTTGCTTAGTTACAACACTAAAAAATACAATAATACTCACAGCCTCCTGTTTTCTTCCTCCTGTCTAATCTTCTCTTGCTCTAACTTCTTCGCTTCCTCCGCGGCGCGCATCTCTGCTTCTATCTTACGCAGTCTCTCTTGTTCCTCTCTAACAAACAATACTCTTTATAAAATACATCAGCAAGATTGTTTATAGGGACAGTTTTTAATACTCTTTATTTTTTTATGACAAATGGGCTTTATACACTTAATCTTTGTGTAATTCATCTTTATATCAGTAGGAAAATATAAAGGACTTACCGATTCTTTTGGTCAATCATAGCCTTATGCAAGCTAGCCATCTGTGCCTCGATGTCTTTGGTGAGTTTCACTTGCAGTTGGTCGATCTCGGCAGCGGTTATTTTAGGGTTACTCTGGAAATTAAGTTGACTTGAAATTGTTGAACGGTTTAAAGTACTTTCAGAATTTCTGCAAATATCAGCATTTAAAAGAAAAGAATGCGGAGGTATAATAAAAAGTTATAAGACGTACTTTTATGGCAGCGCACGCGTTCTTGATCGAATTCCTCAAGTTCTGTATATTCTTCTGCGACATTTCCTTATCTTTCTTTAGCTGTGAAGTAACCTTGTCCATGTCCTTCAGATTGTTCTCTAACGCCTTTATCTTCATGACGCCTTTGTATCGTGGTTTGTGAACACGCCTCACTAAATAGCCTCGAATGTTCTTTTGTACTTTGATTAGGCATTCCCGACGGTACAGTATTTTATTTTTAACTAGAAAAAAAGTAAATAAACATATTATATTAAAGTTATATACTGGAAAAAGGAACGCGGGTCTCCGAGCATTACGCGACTGGGAATCGAACCCAGGACCTTAGATTACCGGTCTAATGCTCTGACCACTGAGCTACCGCGCCGCTAAATTAGCGTTTTTAAATGCAAAACTAAAAGTAAAATCTTAAACATATTATAACAAAACAAACAAAATGTTTTGGTTGTTAATGATATCTTTAGTTTATGAGGTCTAAGCTGGGCCCTGCATTAGTGTACAGATAGTGTCGGCGGGACGTCTGGCATCAAGCGCGAAGCGTGCTTTGCTTGGTTAAAACTGTTTATTCCGATTTTTAGCTACTCCCTGACCATTTTCTTAATATTTGGTTTTTGTCTTAGATATTTTACTGAAATGGCTGTCAACACAAGTTAACTAATAATATCTCCCTCTTTGCTAGTATATCTAAATACTCAGAGTTTATAACTTATAGTACAGTTTCTTGCTTTTAATTTTACGTTCCTCATTCAAGGTAGAACATCAATCCATTTGAGCTATTTTTAATACGTAGCAATCTTAAAATAAATAATAATATTATTTTTTTTACTTTTCTTATGTCTAGATAGATCTATCATTACTCAAAGAAATTTCTCCCACAGCATTTTCTTTACTTTCTCACCCCAATTTACCTACTCGCGAGTAAATAACTCACGTTTGATAGTCGACAGCACTCCGAAGATGCCCCGGCGCCACCTCATCTTGACGAGCCACTTCAGCACCTTGCCAACGATGGCCTTGAGGTTTTCAGGGTCGGACCGCATGATGGCGTCGAACTCCGAGTACTTGCCGGGGCGGAAGAACACGCGCGTGATGCCGAACTTGAAGTCGCGCTCCGAGAGCCCCAGGCTGTGGATCATGGCCTGGCGGGAAAGAAACGAGTCAAGTAAAATCGTTGGAAAAGTAAATCTAACGTTGAATTGAATGTCAAAACGCAAGACAACAGTACGTCTATTCTGTAAAACGAAACGTAAGCACTTTGCTTTCGTTTCGGGCCCGTAACGGACATTTGCTATTCTATTGGCTTTCGTATCGTTTCATCAATCATAAGGTTTTTAACGTAAAGAATAGAAATTTAAGCCAAAATCCTTATTATTTCGTTGACTTTCGGAATACAAATACGTTAAACGATATGCAAGCCAAATAGAATAGCCAATGTCAGTTTCGGGCCCGAAACGAAGGCAAGTGCATACGTTTCGTTTTACAGAATAGACCTACAGGCCCAGGCTGTGAATCATGGCCTGGCGGGAGAAACGAGGCAAGTGTGATCGTTGTGGCGAGGAAAAGTAAAACTAACGTTGAATTGAACGCCAAAACACAAGGCAAGGCAGTTTTCAATATCATTGAGCTAATTTTGACAAACATGTTTTCGAATCACTGTATACGTACGGTATTTCTGGACAATATTTCCGGCGGGACACAAGTGAGATAAAAGTACTTTATTTAATACCTATTTAATATACTTAGCAATCTGGACGAGTTTTCATACCTCCACTATCTCCCACGCTCGTGCTGTTTTTTTTTAATGTTTGACTAGTGGCCGCCCGCGACTCCGTTCGCGTGGAAGTCGGTTTCCCGTGAGAATGAGAAGTTTTCTCGCGGTAAAATACTTATGGCTACTCCGTATATGTTATTCTGATGTATAACCTATGTTACTGTAAAGTTTCATCAAAATCCATCCAGTAGTTTTTACGTGAAAGAGTAACAAACATCCATACTTATAAACTTTCACGCTTATAATATTAGTATAATGAGTATTGCAAGCCTACCTCGCAGAACAGCTTGGGCGACAAATTCTGCAGCTGCTTGGGCAGGTACTGCTTGTACATGGTGTGGAGGTCGTTGAAGGGCGCGCGCGACGGGAACCCGTGCTGCATGAGCTCCAGCACGGCGATGGTGCCGCTGCACTCCAGCTGCGTGAGCACCAACGAGCCCTCGATCTCGCGGCCCAGCATGCGCGGGTTGGGCTTGATGCAGCGGACGAAGTTCGTGCCCTAACAATATCATATATTGTAGTATGAAATGAAAAAAAGTATTTAATGTGAAAGAAAAACCTATTCGCTTTATTCTAATAATAAAAAATACTTGCTGTCTTTGATACTTATACTTAAAGCTTGACCGTTAGAGTTACAGTTATTCACAGTGATTTCATGTAAAAGGCAACTTACATTTCCCTTCAACTTATCCATCAATTGTGTCAATTGATTCTGGAACTTAGCACTGACGGATATAAAGTTCAATTTCCCCTTGGCGTTGTTGTTGTCGGTGGTTTCAAATAGTTGCTGAACTAGATTATTCCTCGATTCTTGTACTAGGAACTCAAGCGATGCGTGGAGTGCATCGTTGTTCTTTTCTATGAATTGACTCTGAAAATAATTTAATTTGTTATTAATCTGTTCTACAAGACATAATAATTTTATTTTCGAAACTTAAGTAAACATAGTATAAGTATAAATAATTGAGAAGTTGAAATATCGAATGATGCACTCAACGGATTTACGTTCACGAAAGAGTAAGTGTCGTACCAAAAACAATAATAATAGTATAAGTATAATATTAACCGTGTTATAGCAGACGGCTCCAGCAAAGTGCCTCAGCAGGAATCCTTCATCGTCCCGCAACGTTCTATGTGCTTTCAGCCGCGACGCACGAGGCAACTGTAACCTATGAACAAACATACTTATATAACTCTAAATTGACAAAATATAAATAACATCTATTAGGCGTATAGCTTAAAAGGGCAAAAGCACATATTAAAATGGTTACTCAAGTCTTGAAGTATTTTTATTTCAAGTTTATAATTAAAGTATCTAATAGAAATGCGCTTAACAATACATCCAAAATCTTTTCTAAAGGAATTTATCTCTAAGGAAAAAGAAACCATTGTTTAAAACATACAGTTTGTCGTGTGTGGACAAATAGTCATTTATCATCATCTCTCTTATGCTACCATTTCGAGGTGACGTCTCTTACAAATACAATACATAATGCATTGACTATCATGGAATTAACTTTTACCTGGAGTTATTGTGCGCCAGTTCTTTGTGAATGGAATGTGTGAAGTGTGTAGTGTCGGGCTTGGGTAGCTTCGACTCTTCATCCAGCAGATGGAATATACCGTGGTTCTTGCTCTCTATAAGATCTGTCGTAGGAGCAAACCTTTGATTATTGTCGGGCTTAATTTAAAAACAAGAGGAACAAAATCAATCTCGTAGCTTACAAATGTATAAACACAGAACATCAATTTTGACGTAACGATCACTAAACACAAATTTGATTTTCTATAAAAGTTCGTTTAAGGGCTTGTACTTTAATCCTTCACAAGAGAAACATGTAAAATTTTGAAATGATAGTTAAAAACAAAGTATTTAAATCCGTTCGGTTTTTAAAAGAGTACCTCTATCGATATTCATTTACACACAGGCGCGAGTGACTTGCGACTAGGTTTCGTACTAATCAGTTATGTATCTTAACTTACCAATACAATCTTGATTATCAACGAATTGAATTTCAGGTACATTGAGGCCTTCTTTCTTGTACAATTCCTGTTCGTTCTTTAATATCCTCTCATTGAAGAACTGTTGCAGCTTCTCATTGCAGTAGTTTATACAGAATTGTTCAAAACTGTTCATTTGGAAGTACTCTAAAACAAACATCATAGGTTTATTATATTTCATAATATAAATTATTAACAAAATAAAAATGGTGTGACCAGTATCAGAAGAAACACTTATTGACGTTTTCTTTGAGCGTCACCTTAAGCAATTTTAAATATTGTAAAACACCATACATTTTGTTCACTTATACCATTTCTTAACACAACAATGTTTTTTTACCTAAGTTTGTTGATATTTGTTTTATTTCGCTTAGTAACGGAAGCCCTTAAACAGAGTAGAACACTAAGCATGTTCCATTTACCAGCTATACTTATAAAATAACGAGACCTGACTGACTGCGTCATCATCGCCGAGCGCAAACTATTAAAGTTAGGGCCATGAAATAATAGGACTCGATTTTTAGGAACTTCCAGGAAGCAATTTAGCGACGAATGAAACTGCAGGGCGAAAAGCTAGTAGGTAACAAATGACTACTAAATAGGATTTTTTTTTATAAGAGAACCTAGCAAACGAACAAGCAGATCACGTGATGGTAAGTGATCACCGCCACCCATATACACCCACAATTACATATGCATTGAGGGTGCGTTGCTGGCCTTTAAGAAAATTGGGCACCGGATATAGCACTGACCGAACGAAACGCAGGAACATCGTCCCTACTTCACGTCGGGTTTCTGTGCGACGGTGGTATTTCACCGGTCGAGTCAGTCCTGTAATCGCTGCAGACAGAGCCTACAGCTAGACTCTACCACTATAAAAATTTGGATAAGGGTTTGTTTTTTTTATGATGAGTTTTCCCCCTTACCGAATCCAGCGATGTCCAGCACCCCGATGTAGTAGGCGGAGGCTTGGAAGGGGATGCTGCAGTTGATCTTGTGCACGATGAAGTCGAACAGCCGGCTGTACACCGCCTTGGCGAGGGCGTCGCGCGCGCAGACAGACTCGTGCGTTTTCAGCGGGACCCTGGTGACAAGATTACATAGCATGGAGGATAGTCGATGTTCTGTCCGTTTGTCCACCAACCAAGGCAATTACGAACGAGGGAACGAACGAATAGGAATGCGGTTTTCAGCGTTTTTGAGGTAATTATCCACATAAATTAGTAGATAAGGAACTTTCAAAACATGTTTTTTTAAGTTTATATAAAATTCACGGTATTGAGAAAAACTTGAGAATACTGAGGAAATGTTGAGCTTTTTTTTTTTTAATCTCCCGACTGACACACCAACTGTATGGCCCTAAACTAAGCAAAGCTGTTACCATAGGTACCACACAATGGACTAGGGAGAACCTAGTTACACCCAGACACGAGCCAATATCGAAAAAAAACACGTTTTACGAGTTGACCCGACCGGGAATTGAACCTAGAACCTTCTTAGCAGTCCGGTATATATGTTACGGCTAATACCCGAAGTGCGACTACACCTAGTTTTAGCCGCACTTCGGGTATTAGCCGTAACATACAGGGTGTTTGGTGCGTGAGTAGCCAAATGAAAATGGTGGATAGGTGAGGCTATTAGCTATTTACTTCCACTTATTAAATTGCATTTTGGTTCAAGTTTTAGAATTTATTCGATTTTTAAGTTTTTCCTAGGAAAATCCCCGATTTTGTCATTAGAAGTCCAATATTTTTTTTATTTACCGTCGGAACCAAACGAAAATAATTTTAATTTAAAGCCCAATACTGTTTTATTCAGATGCAATCATAGATTAATACAAATCATCTCATATAAAGTTACAGTGGGTTCATAAACTTCGCGGAACCAGTGGGAAAAAAAAGTTCAGTCAACTTTCCTATGCAAAAAATTATAATAATTTATGAGATTGAAAATGTCATATGAGATGATTTGTATTAATTTATGATTGCATCTGAATAAAACAGTATTGGGCTTTAAATTAAAATTATTTTCGTTTGGTTCCGACGGTAAATAAAAAAAATATTGGACTTTTAATGACAAAATCGGTAATTTTCTGAAGAAAATTTTAAAAATCGAATAAATTCTTAAAATTGAACCAAAATGTAATTTAATAAGTGGAAGTAAATAGCTAATAGCCTCACCTATCCACCATTTTCATTTGGCTACTCACCCTCCAAACACCCTGTATATGCCGCTACACCACAGGGGTCGTATTATTTCCTGCTGTTAGCCAGCGCTGGTGTAGGCTCACATGATGGCGGTCCCCTTGTGGCCGCCGCGCGCGCTCTGCATGAGCCGGGCGGCCAGCGCCAGCCGCAGCTCCGCCGCGTCCACGCCCAGCAGCGCCGCGCCCGCAGACAGGCTGCCCTCCGACGACGCCGACACCTGCGGGACATATCATTACATAGTATGAATCCAAGTCGCTAATTCTGTGTGTTTGTATGTTTGGCTGCTAACTCCTCCTAAAGTACGCAACGGATTTAAATGCGGTTTTCTCCATATTTTAGGGTATTTATTCATTTAAATTTGTAAATATTGAACATTCAAAAATTCGATGCATCGTGATCAAGACGGCCAAAAATACACCATTGCGAAGCGTGGGCGGGTCGCTAGTATTTTATAAACGGAGATGTACCTGACCGCTTTATCATTCTCAAGCGAGAGAGTGGCAAGGAGTAATGGAGTTTACAGTTACGCCTCTGCACACTAGGCAGGCTGAATATTTGCGCAGCCGGTTATAGCAGCCAATCCACGATCATTCGAAACCTTCCGACGGGCAATATGTATGTTTACCTATCACGTAAAACACGCAAAACAAAGATAAGATATTGCATTCACTCTCTTTTCCTAGAAAGGCACTAAAAAGGCTTATTCCAATCCTATTTCAAAGATGACCGCACATTGCCAGACCAGATTTTAACTACGCGAGGATGTCAGAGCAATCGTTTGATAACCTTTTGTAAAAAATAATAATATGAAATTGAATCAAGGGTCTTGATACTCCTATGTCTATCAGCTACTGCTGAGTGGAAAACATCGCTAGAGGCCATTCATAGACTTCCCGAATGTTCAATTATTTGATTCTAGCTATAATGCTATAATGTCTTTACTAAAACATAAGCAGATTCAAATTAAATCTAGTTTTACCTTGCAGCCTCCCCTGGCTCCGACGTCTTCTTCGAACTGGATGTTACCGAGATGTAGCACGGCAGCCACTACGGAGTAAACTGCTATCTTCTCAGCGTCCGTCAAACCTACACGGGTTAGAGCCTGGAACATAAAGTTATTCAATCAACATCTAATAATACTTTAGAGTATTGCTCATTGCTCTTTCTCAAACATTTTTATTAGTTTTTGTTTCTGTTTGATTAAATTCGTACCTGGTTAAGTCTTTCAAAGTCTTCAACGTCGTCTAGAATTGGGTCCCGCAGTCCTCCTTTAGATTTATGTTGAGCACTCATTTGTTCAGGAGATATTTTGCTGGCAGATTTTTGGCTCGTAAAGTATTGAGTGCATCCATTTTTCAGGTACTGAAATAAGTTATTATCCTTTTATGTAAGACATTTTACTGATTTTACATAAATTTCTAATACAAAAATATAGATAGATAATATACTTCTGCTATTACTAAACCTTTTTTAATATTGTATTAATTTATGCACATTCTTTAAGTATGCAATATCGACTATCAGACTGATTAACCTTCTGTTCGGCATTGTTTGATTGCCCCACTATCGTACCTTTTTTTTGTTAGTCCAGGAAAATGCCTACGCATACCCGCCCCCTCCAGGGAAAGGAGACGGGTTATTTCGGGCTCGCACCGACTTACAACCTGGAGTTGTCCTTCAGGCCGTCGTATAATGGCGGGGACGCGGCAAGTCCTGTAAAGGCCTGCTCGCCGCGAACCCGCCGACGGCTGGCCCCCGAGGCAGCCCACTATCATACCTGACACGTCGCCCAGGGGACTACCCACTAAAACCCCGCGGCGCTCCGTCTTCGCCTTGTGTGGTGAAGCCTACGCCACTGCTCCACCGGTGATGGCCGTCTTCTGCACGATCACGTCATTTTGGCCCAGCATCGTACCTGGTAGTCGTCGGGCCTGGTGAGCCGCAGCTGTCTCCGCAGCGGCTCGGGCGCGCCGGCGCACAGCAGGTAGAACACGTGGTAGTTGCGCTCCTCCGCGCCCTGCGAGCACACGCGGGACTTCTCCAGCAGGTAGTGCGAGATGTACCCGCCCACCTGCACCCAACATACCCACTTAGCCGTACTGTGAAATCTTATCCTACTACTCCTACTAATATTATAAATGTGAAAGTTTGTGAGGATGTATGGACGTAAAAACTAATGGATGGATTTGGATGAAACTTTGCAGTAATATAGGTTATACATCAGATAAGGTAGTTTTAACCGCGGGAAAACTTCTCATTCCCACGGGAAACCGGCTTCCACGTGAACGGAGTCGCGGACGGCCACTAATTTTTGATAAACATACCAAAACAACGAAATTTTCCAAAGAAAGAATATCTGTATTTTATTTAAATTATGATTATTGGATATTTGCATGTATCTTTGTTTGTGCATAATAACAATTCCTTTTGAATAAATTGCGTACATATTTACATTAAATATGCTCATTGCTCAATTATTATGCGTTTTTCAGTGTACTTTATTTATAAATTTAAAGTGCGTAGATCAGCAACTCATTTACTTACATACACTAATAGAGATAAGCAATTATTTATTAAATTTACCGAGATCGCTATTGTAAATGTGTAACAAAAGTCTTATTACGTTATTAAAAGATGTTTAACGTGAAAAGTAATACTGCGTTTAATATTTTTCTTTCAAATGAAATTGTCTTAAACCAAAATAATGATGAATGTAAAATACTTAAAACACCAAACAGTTATGAACAAAAATGTTGATTAATTGCATGCCTCACGCAAAACTATTTACAATTGCTACTCATGTCTATGACAATTACAAATATGACATACATTGTGTAATGTCATTGAGATGACGATGACATAACTTTGAAATGACTAACATTATCATAATGTTACATACTTATGAGATGGTATTTCTACTATTACCTGGACTTTATTGCACTGCAAGACTTTCTAAATGTAAATTACGTGACCATTTTACTTACAAATGTATTTTAAGATGACAATACAACTTTTTGCATAGTCTTATGCATTACAAAATAGTTCATTGACATGTTGTTTTTGACATCTAAACACAAAATGACCGCGTATAAGACCCAAAGTCATAAAAAAATAGTTCATTGACAGTAAAAAATATTTGTTTATTTAAAAGGATAAATTTCTTTTGTATCCAAAAAAAAAAAAAAAAACTACAAGTAAAAGATTGCTTGTTGTTAGTGTTTTTAAGCATTCGTGTTAAAGCATGGTTAGATTTCATTTAATTTTAACCTAGGCTTGTATAAATTTGTATTAAGCTGCATCGTAGCTTCTAACAGTATAACTGAGTTTGATTTAGTTTGTTTTTGCTTAGACACCATGACTTAATTGGATGTTTTCTTTATTGACCTAATTACTTGTATTATTTACCTTAATTAAAAAGCAAAATGTTTGGGATATACTTACCACTTGGTATTTGTTGTTGAAGTGGACTTCCATAAACTTCCCGAATCGGGAGCTGTTGTTATTGCGTGTCGTCTTCGCGTTACCGAACGCCTCCAAAATTGGATTAGCTGGAAATTAAACACGGCCAATGAACTAATATCCACTATTAACAGTGTATAGTAAATATATTTATACAGGGTCGTATTTGACACACTTCTGTAAAGTTGAAGAAGGATCGATAGGGCATTCAACTATTCAACCAAATAACTTTAACTATAACAATGGTAATATTTGTACAAAAAATTTTCTTATGACCAAAATGCCACTTTTGATAACTGGCAAATTTTTACTTTTCTACTAAACATATAAAATTTATATAAACCTTCCTAGTTACTTACTTTGAAAATCATACTAATATTATAAATGTCAAAGTATGGATGTATGTATGGACGCTTAATTCTGTTTCAAGTAAAAACTACTGAATAGATTTTAACAAAATTTAAGAATAATATATATACCTACATCACAATTACACATAGGCTACAACTTATAAAGACTTTTTGTGAATTGTCTAAAATATCAAGTAAGTAGGAAAAAATATTAGGTAAAAAACTAAAAATCTACCATATACGATGGAAATGTTTATCTTAAATAGTCCTACAAATTGTTACGTTGTGATAAAGGGTTTCCACGCGGACGTAGTCAAACGAAATTAGTTATAATTTATTTAGGTCTTGTTCTTATATTTCTTTTGTATAGAATACATATGTAATGATATTTTTTTTCTTACCATCCAGAATCTTTTGTTCGACAGGCCCGGCGCCCTTGGCCCACAGGTCACACAGGTACTTCAGTATGTATTTAGTAGATTCCGTCTTGCCTGCTCCGGATTCACCAGAAACTATAACTGACTGCGACTGCTTTAAGGACTTCATGTCTCGGAATGCTTTGTCGGCTAAAATTGAAGATAATGTTTTAAAATCAGTAGTGGAAAAGTTGATGAAAGTTGTTTTATCTGGTGCTAGGTTTTTAGAAAAGCACTTTTCTGGTCTATTATATCTACAAAAGGTTTATTGCGTTCCAGATAGACCACAGAACTATTATGCCAAAAACATAAAGCTTTTGGGCTTTTTTGTTACAGAATCATGATCGCCCCATGTGCCTTTACATTATTCATACATCAGTAAATAAAATTGCCAATCCATTGCCATTGTCTTACATAATAGCCTTATTGGTCTATTGACTATTGTATTATACCATGATTACCGTTCTCATTATCTATTTGTAGAAATATACAAGAGTGGATATCAACACAATAGGCCTTGAAAGTTTGAAAAACCTTACTATAATTTGGAAAGTAACAAAATATGATAAAATCATATTAAAAATGAATTTGATGTTGGCAAGGCAGGTACCAAAATAGTCAAGACATATTTTGCTTACTTCTAACTTTAACCTAATACCACTTTTTACAAATTGATGTAACAAATAAGTTAATTATTTCCAGCCAGTAAGTTCGTTTGCGACAGAGATCGTTATATGGCTTCAGTGTTTCGTTATGATCACAACTTTACAAACTTAATACCGATTAGAGTGTTGCTGGTATTAGTTGTACATTATAATTAACTATTATTACAAAGAATTGAATGTATTAGTTCAAGATGACACGTAGGTAGTAGCGGTAAAATCTATGTGAACAAAAAACTTGATACCTACGTTATAACACAATTACTTATTATATTACCTATGGCAAACACATGAGGTGGCAATTCTCCTAAAGATTTTCCTTGGTATTTCTTTATTGTATTGGACGAGTACAAATCTGGAATGTCTTCGTAAGGGTTCACTGCCAATAGAATGTTTGCTACGTAAGTCTGAAAACACAAATAATGTATTCAAAATTAACAATAGTTCGGTTCATGAACTCCGGTAAGGTAGAAAAGGTCATTAAACGTTAATTAATGCCTGATAATGAAATCCGAGACTACAGAAGATTTTGAATTAGCCAATTCTAAAAAAAAACTTAAATAAAACAATAACAAGAAGGCATGTAGACAAAAATAAACGCCACATGTGAAAAGTAATAAAACCTAGTAAGTTGGTAATGACTCATAGAAATGAAGTAAAATTAACTAATGTTTATCACCGATAAAGGCTAACCGGGCGACAAAACACTCTCGTATTGTAAACGCCATTCAAGGTTACATACATACAATAGCCACCTACCATTCGTGCGACATTACTCGACACCTTCGAAATGAGTCATAGAAATACATATTTGTTTACAAGAATGTGTTAATATGGAAAAATGATTTCTTACGTAGATCTTCTTTTTCTTGTAGCGGCATATAGTATTGTTGAGAAGTGTAGCCTCGTTTAGGAACATCAGCTCACCTGTAACGTTTTCATCATACTGTATTTTCGAATAGAACCTTATAGAGAAGGAAATATTAAAAGTTTCACCAGTCAATTATTATTAAGTACATACTTCCATTTTATCGCGTTTTATCTGGATTCTATGTCCTAAGTGTGCATTAATACCGACAACGAAGTATAAATAGCTTAATTAAAAATAAAAAGTAGCATTGAGTGAGATTAGTTTCCTAAAATTGTATACAGGGTGATTGGTAATGCGATACATTCCTTCTAAGCGGTTAAAGAAGAGCTTATTTGCAGTCAATTAAGGCATAATATGCTATGTCCGAAAATTGATAATTTCTGAGATATGCAACATTTAAGATTTTTTATAAAAAAACCCACTTTCAAAGTTCAAATGAATCCTTTTAGTGAAAAATTCAAAATTGAGTTTAATGTTTTGTTGTTTTATGGTAGCTTGATAACTAAAATTACATTTTAGATTCAAATTTGCTAAAATTAATCGTCCTTATTTTAGAAAAAGTCAAGAAACCAAGAACAACTTTTAAAAAAAGTTAAGTCTTATGGCAATTAAAAGCGATTTTCTAAAAAAAAGTCAAAATAATGTTGCGTACAAATTACATAAAAAACTTCCCCAATTCATAAGTTATTCAAAAAGGTACATTTGTCATACTAATTTTAAGTATTTGATTGACAACTCTACTAATAAAAGAAGTAACCTCTCTCTTAGAACGCCTCTACTTTCTGGTGACAGCGCACTTTTGCAGTGTTTTCTTTGGTTGATGTCGCCGTTTTGCACAGGGATAATGCAATAACATTAAAGTCCGCCGTTAAATGAATTAATTTCGAAAAAGCCAGAGCTTCAAGTGTGCATCCTTTGCAGTCAAATAGAAAAAAAAGTGTTAAGCGCGAAAAAAGTGACCTCTATTAAAAGAAAACTAACTGCATTTTCATTAAGAACTCTTGAAATGGTATCATTTAAGATCCTTGCCTTCGAAAACTTTTTGTACCGATGCTGTCGCGCGTTAAGTAAACGCATGTTAGTCGCATTTGCAACGCGCTACATTATCGCAACTATGCAAAGACAATACTAACTCATCGCGACTGAATCGTGGCTATGAAGGCACACAGTCAGCGACTGCTAGTCTACGATATCGATGCGAACGCACGACAGCATCGCTACAAAAAGTTGCTGTGGGCGAGGGCCTTTTGTAATGAAGGATACTCAGACATTCTTCTTATTTACGCATTGTGTAACGGCAACGCTGTTACAGCAAAAAAATACTTGTTGCGTTCCCGTAATTGACGTGTGTCAAACGTTAGAGTGTTTTTGGGGACGTATCGACGTCTCAGAAAAATAAAGCTTGTATCCGCCCGAACAAGTGAATCTAGTAGAAGAAGAACAAAGAAATGATAGATCTTTTTCGCAGAAATCTAGCAACCACCACAAGAGTTGGCGACATCGACCAAAGAAAAAACAACAAGTGATGTGTAGTGATTAATGATAAAGGTGTAGTTAGATTTCTTTCTTTTAATAGAAGTAACTTTTTCCGCACACTCTAATTCTAACTAACCGCAAAAGCTACACACTTGAAGGTTTGGCTATTCAAAAAAAAAATATTTATTTAACGGCAGTTCTTAAATGTTATTGCATTATCCCTGTGCAAGACGTCGACATCAACCAAAGAAAACATTGCAAAAGTGCGCGGTAACCACAATGTAGAGGCGTTCTAAGAGAGAGGTTACTTCTTTTATTAGTAGAGTTGTCAATCAAATACTTAGTTTTAGTATGACAAATGTACCTTTTTGAATAGCTAATGAAGTGGGGAAGTTTTTTATGTAATTTATACGTAACATAATTTGAACTTTTTTTTAGAAAATCGCTTTTAATTGACATAAGACTTAACTTTTTTTAAAAGTTGTTCTTGGTTTCTTGACTTTTTCTAAAATAAGGATGATTATTTTTAGCTAATTTGAATCTGAAATATCATTTTATTTATCAAGCTACCATAAAACAACAAAACATTAAACTCAATTCTCAAATTTTCACTAAAATGATTCATTTGAACTTCGAAAATGGGGTTTTTTATAAAAAATCTTAAATGTTGCATATCTCAGAAATTATCAATTTTCGGACAAAGCATATTATGCCTTAATTGACTGCAAATAAGCTCTTCTTTAACCGCTTAGAAGGAATGTATCGCATTACCAATCACCCTGTATTTGTCTTCAACGCTTCTTATACTTCCTAGACATTTTTTAAAAAGTTGTTTTTGTGAATTCTACTAATAATGATACCTGTAACGTTATCATACGAGATACGAAAACTTCTATAAATCAAAATAATCATAATTACAAAGAATCGATTGATTAACAAAGAAACACAATTTATCGCTGCCTTTTCGCTTTGTTATCGCGAAGGTATTTCCGATTACACAGAAAATTACCGATTTTTATCTTTATGCAAAAGATAATTTTAAACAGATATATAAAAAAACACAAACCCGCATCTAAGTCACAAAATACCACGGATTCTTTTGAGATTATAATATTATGAACTACCTAAATTATAAGTCACTAGAAACCCGGCCACGCTTCGCAATGGTGTAATTTTGCGCCACTTGTTCACGATACTTTGAATTTGGGCTAATAATAAAATTTAAATAGAAAATGTATCTAAAAGATGGCGAAACTCCGCATTAAAATCTGTTAGTGGTTTAGGAGGAGTTAGCGGACAAACATACAGACTGAATTAGCTACTTGGATTTATAGTATTTAATGATAATGATAATGATGATTTAAGTGAACACTATCTTTAAAATACCTAACCAGAACCGACTAACCTGTCTAGCCATTCTATTAAACGGATCTTCAGCAAACATATAGCCCACTTACAGTTGTCATCGACGTCTTTGTCGGGGTCCCCCGCCGGGTACATGTCGTGGAAGCTGCTGACCCTCTTCGGCTTGCCGTCGGCGGGCAGCACGGCCGCCTCCTCGCCCAGCAGCTCCAGGATGCGCGCCGGGATGAACCCCTCCCCCGGGTCCCGCACCCACACCAGCTGCTTGTCGATAATCATCTTTCACTGAAACAACACACAACAGTTACAAAGATGGTCGATTGTTTTACAGGATATACATAGTATATGGATTGATATTATACGTAGGTACCTAATCGATTACGAAGTACCTAAATATTGTCGTCCTCTTGAAGTACTGCCTTGGCCAAATGATAATTTTAATATACTTTGATAATATTTCATTATAAGGTACTTGTCTTTTGTTTGAAAATGTAAAGTAGATTATAAACTTATCTTAATCTACACTAATGTAATGGTGGTCAGACTATTACAAGTTTTAACATTTAATAACTGTGTTTTTTAAACCTAAACAGTCCCATCATATACCTACATCTCAACGACTTGCTCATTGCGAAATTACAAAAAAAGTCCTACGTCGCTGTAATTCACAATTTTTTAGGGTGGGGCGAGCTGGGGGAAAGATCAAAGTAGGCAGATTTCATTACGTGTAATTGTGAAAACCTAAAGGTAAAGATTTAAAAAAATGAGAAGTTGCATGCTTAATGCAACTTTTACTTATAATGGGGAAATAAAAACACTTTCAACAGTAGGTTCTTGAACAAATACAAGACGCCTTTTTACCTTAAACTTCATAAAATTACGTCCTTTGAATTTTATCATAACAAAATTTACTGGGGAAATACTATAGAGGCAGGAAAATTGTAGTTATCTGAAGGTAGCCAGTACCTATGTAAGGTGAACACAATACTGTGAAAAATATATACATTCATAGGCTTACTCCATTGTATCGGATTGTACACATGAGTCACATACGGCATTTATTAATCGGTCCGAAGAATTAATTAACTTTCTGAATATAAAAGTCTTCTTTTTGATTTAAATTGAAAATGTAGAAATCAATGTGCTAGATTTTAGAGACTCCATTTAGAAGTTTAAGAATTATTTTAGTTCCTTAACTGAGAAGCGCTACAATTTTTTATGTTTAAAAAAATATTCCTGTCCTTTCTCAAAGATAAATGCATTATTTATTGAAACAGTAATAAAATCTTATTAGAGGTAATTGAAACGAAATCGAGATTAATATGAATTCAATATATTTTACATAGCTGTATGTAATTAACTCACTTTCGTGATATACATACATTAACACACATGGGTTACGCAATACATACCAACTTTGCAATTAAATTGTCTAGACTATATTAAATTAAGAATGGTTCCGTCCAATTTGTTTCATTTAATTATTTTAAGGACTGATTTTCGATTGTCAATAGAAATCTATTCGACTGATAAGTTTGATATATGATTTAATTATCACTTTATAAAATATACCTATGCCAAAAGTTAGGTACATTGGACGTGCAACGAGAATATGCAACTTAAAACTCAAATATAATTTGTCTGACATTTAAAAAAAACATCCTTTAAGTAATGTTTAAATTCTAACTATAAGATAAGATTTTAAGAAAATAATTGAGCGTCTTCAGAAACATGGTTCAATTTGTTAACCGATTTTACTGTGAAAAAAGCTAGTTAAGACATTAACAAGATATTAATTAATTTCTACCGAAAAAATATCAACCTACATCCTTCGCCAGAAGAAGGTAAGTAACTGACTAGAGCAAAAGTTTTATATTTGTACACTGAACCCTAACAGTTTGCACTGAGAGTCGTTCCGGTGAGCGCGCCTGCGCATGACGGAAACAAAAACTGTGCGCGACCATCTCGCTTGCTACACTTCTAACCTAAATCCACTGTCGTGTCTAGAAAGGGAAATAAAGGCTATACGACCGTTTCAGTTATTATGTCGTTTCGCGCTCTATGTATTTCATATAGTAAAAATGTACGTGAAAGCATTGTGAAAATTATTATTGTGAATACAGCATTTCTGAAGATACAGCTTATGTTCTCTATGTTGACATATTACAATTACCTATTATTATGGAGCTATGAATAACCCACCAACAGAAAAACTAAAACACTACTTATTCAGCCGGACTATACGTTAATACCAACGCATTAGGGTTGTTTGAAGGGTTAAGTGGAACAGCATTCGTGATAGTACTATAATAAAATATCGGTCTAGAAAAAACACAACCCTTTTTTCTTTTACGAAACACACCCGCATAAAACAAAGCTAATAACTATAATCGAGTTAAATTGGTCGAAATTAGCCTAGATGCGTATACAATGAGCAGGCCTACTTTCAACTTGGAGTTATTCAAAAACCATAACATGCAAGTTATTCTTACGGACAAACAAACGGGCTAGCGTAGATAAATGCCAAGAAATAAGTAAACTATAACGTAACGTGGGTAGGAAGCTGCTTAAGTAACTCAGATAAGTTATCTGATTTTCTATTTCGCGTACCCGCTTACGACTCTACAGAAACAAACTCTCACGAGTGCAAGTCAGTACGAATGTGAAAAACGTAAGAGTTTATTTTTTTCCAATGGGGTAATTTTGTTGACAGTTGTTTGTCATTTAATAACTTCAAACATACGCACATAAAAATAACTACTTAAGAAACGTGAATAAACTGTATGAATCAAGTGACTGCATATCAGTTTCAACTGCCAGCGGATGCGCATGTTTTAACCGACTTAATACATTCCAGACATCACATTAAAGTAATTCTACTTTTAGCCCGCAGAAGGGTTGCCATTACAATCCGAGAATCTTAATAGCGCACAATACCAAGAACCCCGTCATGACAGAACCGATGAATAAGCTTAGTGTCTTGTAAGTTGCTCAAATCTTCGTGTAACCTTAATCGAAGAACATCGCGATATAAATCAGCATGTCAATGACCTACGACATTTACTACGGTTCGGATAACAATGGTCCCTGCGACCAACCTCCGATGACCTACCATTATATAAAAGCAAAATACAAATCACCTTAAAACCAACAGGTCAGGGTTGAAATCTTATTGGCCAGGGCTTTTACAGGTGCATTAAGGTTGGACTATTTCTATGGACAAAACCTTAGCGACCTCGGAACTTGCTATTTTCTACTGTGCTGTTTCGTCATCCACTATGTGAAAATTTCACTACATTAGGTAAACCATTAACATTTTATTAAAGGCATAAGGAATATGTGATAATACCTATAAGTGTCGATTTCATATGTTGACGTGCCCTTGATTACTCCATTGTTCTACTTAACTTTCACCCTATTTAACTGCAGGCATTGGTTATGCATGAACAGATAACAATTAAATCTACAATTAAAAGCATTGTTTCTTACATAGAATGACCGGATAGCGATAAATTGACAAGAACAGTTATTAACACATTGGAGTTTCGCACGCCATCCACACTTTTCGTAACGCAATGCTATATAAGGCGAGATAACGCAAACAAAGGTGAGAGCAAATTGATTTCGAAATTAACATGGTCATTACATTTTTGTATGGACGTGAATAAACAGGCAGAAATATCTTCAACACCTAAAAGATACAAAATCAACTCTACTGTATTTTGTAACACAAAATTTAATATATTAACAGTTAAGATTGTGGAGATAACAGATCGCCAAACAAGTGAGTCACAAGGCGAAACGCAATTATAATTAGTTAACCTCTTGACAGGTCGTATTTTGCAGAACCTCTGCTTTAGTGGTTACTTATTTTGACCTTTACGAATGTAAGTAGATTTGGAAGGAAAATAATGGCCAAAAACGACCAAGTCATATCTCTGCAAGATGGTAAGAGGACTTACTTTGGCTTAACGATCCATTCAATTCAATGGCAAACAAACAAAAGGCTGCAATATTACACGGAATTTTATCTAATCTCGTCCAAGGTCCAGAACAATGAAAAAGTACATTTTCATACATTACGTTCTGAGCCCGTTGAGTAAAATGTGATTGGGTAATTGAAACCATATGAATGCAATGGAACTTTTTAAACTTAGTTACTTTCTCTTATTACCGTCTATAATGTCTATCCTAGGACATAAAATGTTTAGCAAAATTTATGCATTTATCGGAACTCTACGTATTTTAGATAACAAATAAGCCGATTAAAGGTACATATTAAATTGCTATATATTAAATCCACAATATGTGGGTAGGTGTTTCTTGTAGTATGAATTTAAATACATAAACAAGGTCAACGAAATCCCACATGAATTACCAGCTCACTAATAGTCAAATCGTAGAATTAAATACCACTGCTACTCAAGATCGATAAATCGTTAATTTTCCATGGAACAACATAATAAAAGCTTACAATATTGTCGAAACAAATGTTACCCGATGCCTATCGAAGATAGCTATTCAGAGAACAAATCTGCATCAATTCGAAACAAAAATTCGACAAGCACAAATTCATTTGGAAAATGACTTTTTAACAAAATCGATTGGAAATTCTAACGTGAGTAGTGACAATCGGCGTAACTCGACTCGTGACGTAACGCCATCTGTTTTTAATACAGACATCATTAGTCATACTTATGTCGTGCTCCCTCAATGCCAAGGTTTTGAAGTCTATTTGGTTGCGGCCGCTTTTGGTAACTAATTTTAAATAAAACTGGTTTGTATGTCGGTCGCCGGCAGAGCAACGGTCTCACAACTATCACAGACCGGTAAATTCGCTGCATCTTGCGGCAACAACCAAACGATGATTTGAGATGCATGCAGGCAAACAGTATTCAAATTAACTAAGTGTATTACGAATTACAAATCATGGCTTTATTATAGCGAAATAACAAAAATGAAAAACAACGCAAATAGTAATTAGGGAAATTTGCGATTTCCTCAATTTGTTTGTAAGCCGGAAATGGTAACGATTTGTTAGAGATATAACTAAGCAAATGCAAGAAATGCTACGGTTTATATTGTAATTAACAGCTGATGTAAGAGATACAAATCGTTGAAGGCATAAGAAACTCAACGGAATCAGCGATACGGAACAGATTAATGTTTTTACCCATAAAGTAAATATTACCTAAGTAAATGTTAAAATGTGGTAACAAATAACAGTTTTGTCTAATTTACACAAAAAGTAAGCTGCTTGTTTTAATGTTCTTAAGTTAGAAAAGCAGTTTTAATACAGTTTATAATTAAATAGAAACTATTAAATTAAAAAGACGTTAACATTTGCTTAACATACCGGCAAAACAAGAATGTATCGTTGCATAAAAGGTAAATAAAATAAAGTTACAATTGCTGCTAATCGATGGAATTGGCAAAAACATTTAGATTGGGTCACGCTACATCGGCGTATCACAGGTTAACGAGTAAATCAACTGGGGCACACAGGGCCATATCAATTGGTAGACTTGACTCCCTCCTGAAACTGTATACATATGAATAATTAAGGATATAACATGCAGGAACCATTCTGCGACGCAGTCAATGTTTATGCGTTTAAAATACGTTACAATTCTGTTTATTGAAACTATGTTTTTGATGACAGCAAAATCCAAAACTGTTTTTCATAATATTTTGCAGTAGAGCAATTCAAACCATAGTTAGATTTATGCATTAAAATGTCAAAAACCAAGAAATATACATTTACATCATTGTTTTCCAAATGAGCGTAATATGTTTAGTTTTAGTTCAATAAAAAATTTTAAAAAGTAAAAATAGTTAACTTATTTCCTTATTTATAAAGCAATTGGGTTAACAATGCAATTGTTACAATTGCAAAACAACTGTCTATACGATGAAAAAAATGGTTAATTCTTTCGCTGTTATGGAGACGCTAAACGATTTGTTGTAATGAAGTTTATGGCGGTTATTTTTCATACCTAGACATCACACTTCAAAAGTTCCTTGGTAGGTATATTTTCATTAAAGTAATCGAGACAAGTAAACAAATAATGTCTCATTATTCATATAGGTCAACACATGAACGGACACTGTTCATTTGCGAACTATTAAATATAGTGATTGCTACTTTCACCACGATTTGCCAGTGGATTAAGATTATGCAGTTACAATCTAAGTTCAATTAAGACAAACAAGTCGAGCAGCAAATGGAGTACTGAATGACTCAAACTATCACTTGCTTTATAAAAAAAAAGTAAGTAAATGAACTATTTTGATAACATATCGCGATATCTTTATCATGCTCAATATGGAGTGATGAAAAGCAGGATATTGATATTATGATGCTATAAGTTAGTGCGTATGCTTCAAAATCATTCCTCTTGTTATTAGTGGAAGTTAGTTTCATGTGGAGTCTATCGTCATCTTCTTATCCCGTTACTGAGAAGTGTGGATAATCTCCTATCGAGTAACGGTATCGATAAGGTAGTTGGCAACCCGGCGAACCGTGGCTGCCCGCAGAAGCCTTGCAACGGCGATCGATATCTTGTGACAAGGGAAACCAACTAGAAATTTTGTAATACTTAAGAAAATTGTGACATCATTTTGAACTTTTGCTAAGTAGTACTTAAAGACGGTAGCAGATACTAGGCTAAATTTTGGTGTTGTAGACGACACTAGTTTCTACTTTTCTACTTAAGCGATCATAAAAATAGAAATAAAAGAAATGAAACTACCCAGAATATACAAGAGTGAAAATACACATTTGTAAAGCTTTCTATGTTTAAAACATGTTGTAATACAGTAATTATTTGGCGTGACTATAGCTTTATCGATATTAAACTGTCAATCTTGTATGATCAAGCGTTGCGCTATTACTTTCACTATAAGTTTAACTCTGCAATTACTTGATTACATATCTTGCTAATAATAATATATTCAAGACAAACCTCGTAGGATTATAGATCGGCTTATCTTAAAACTATACAAGACATAGTTTTTTTATATTAGGGCCCTTTTAAGTAGGGAGGTATGGTAGGGCCCTGTATGGGAGTACCTACGCTCTTTATACGTTATTATAGTTACTCTGAATTTTACTAATATACAAGTCTGATACATAAGAATGAAAAAAAAATGAAGAAAAAATCGGAAAACCCGAGCCTACCCTAGCATAACCTTAATAGGTGTTGGTTCCTCCAATTCCCAACAAGAGTCTATTACCGTATATTTATTCGTATTATCCTTTGGTACATACACATCAGCCAGACAGGCATGTATGCTGGTAGCTGGTCGGATATCCGCGTTTCCGCTACGCGCCGGCGCGTGACCATACTTTCCGCAGGACACTATGGGGAGTTCTATGACCGTAACGTGGCATGGTGGCACTTTGTTTTGATAGCTATTACGTCATGGCTTATCACTCCACGAGGTGCCGGCGCTTATGATATTAAATATTCTTGAAACGAAAAGTTTTGGGTCCTTAACAATAAAGAAAAAAAGATATATTGATGAACATTGATTAATAAATATTATTAAAAACAAGTTGCTTGTTAAGTACAGCGGAAAAGGATGTTCCTGATTATTCGTAACTAGAATTTCTTAATTGCAGTCGATTGCCCCTGAACGAGATTTCTTTAATCGATCGCTCTCAGACTCGAACAATTTTAGCGTAGAATCCTGTTTGAAACCTGAAATACTAGTTTTCTGTACTTACTAGCTCGGTTAGAATTACCGACGTAGCAATTCATTATGCTTTGAATCTGTATTACCTTGGAAGGGCAAACGGCAAAAGCTTAGCAACGACTAGGTTAGATCAATAATATTGTCATGACGCCCGAAATATTTCTGCAGACCCCATTTGTTGTCCCCCTGACATTTCGACTATCCACGACCGTGAAACCGGTGGATTCAACACCTGGATAGCTTATTGTTTTATAATGTGAATGACGTAGTTATGAGTGTGCTTTTAAATTCTAAACATTGACAACGGATTACACTTTACATTTGTATTTTTAAAAATACAGTGTGCAATATTTCTTAATAGGAGGGAAAGGAAATATGATGTCTATTATTCCATCGATCCCATTGATAAACAATGCACGGCCATGAAGCTAATTCAATTGTTTTATTTAGTAACCTGAATATAGCCATTATGTTCACTATTACTGCGTTTCTTTATTAATACAAATTGTGTTCACAATACGTCATAACCCTTACTTTTAATAATTATAATACAAAAGTGTTTGTATTTGTCTGTCTGTCTGTATGTTATAGTTTCACGTTAAAACGGCTGAACCGATGGTACTTAATTTTGGAATGGAAATAGTTTGAAAACCTGGCAAGAAAGTGGCTACTTTTCACCGTGGGATTAAATCTCATTTCCGTAAGAAAAACATTTTATTAACTCTACACCGAATATAAGTCTAAACTTAAGTAAGCTTAACGCGGATACCAGCTAGTTGACTTTTCGTAATTTCTATAATGATACAACCGCTATAATAAAAATCTTAATCACGGAAAAGATAAATACCTATTACAATTTAATCAGTTAACGTTACGTCCAAAGTAGGTAACTACTTAATGATCGTTCTTTCCTTTGAATTTACCTTATCAGTAAAAAAAAATGAAAATATCAACGTCGATTTCGAAGATTAAAAAAAATATTTTTTTAATTAAAAATATATTTAGTGCAAAAATACAAAAAACATTAACATATTACATATGGCGTGTATCGCCGAAAGATATCCCGGTCTGTTGGTTTTTGTTGGTGCCGTATTGCAATGAGATGACGTTCTGTCCAGCTTTGAGTTGTTCTTCCGTAAACTCTCGTACATTCTTGTCCGCTTCTTTGGGACCAATGGACGGCTTGCCGTACTTCCCAGCTTTTCTTCCCAAAGACTGCAAGCAAGTCACCACTGAGTAAAGATTCTGCTTTTCCCACAGATCGATAGTCTGGAAGGTCTCCTGCGGCGGCACGCCTAGTTTCTTGGCCGCGTCCAGAAAAGCGTTGATGTTCTCCATGCACTTAAAGGCCATGGTGCTTTGGTTGACTTTTTTAACTGACCCTGCTTCAATGGCGTTCACCAGTTTGCACAGCAAGACGCCATCTTTCAGAACGTTGTAGAAGTTCTCAACGTTGCCTGCAGTGTCTGCTGGTTCTCCCGTTAGGATCTTGATCCATTCTAGTGTTTCTCGTGCAATGTCGTCGTTGTACTTGCTGTTAATGCGAGCTTGTGCGTCGGCGTTGATGCCAGCTTTTGCTGCTCTGTTTTCGGCCATTTTGTGTGTTGATACGTTTGCGGACACGTAGCCACTGAACTAACGAAGATAACGTTACCAACGATATCTAATAGACGATTGTCAATGCGATTATCTTGTATCTACGTACCTTTATCATATCAAGGATATAATAAGCTGTATTATAAGTTATAATGTCCCAAAGGTTGATTGGTTTTTGTTTATTATCTTACCATCAAATGATGTTAGCTTTCTTTCTCTTATTTTTATGAAATGTCACAAAACAGTATCTATTAAAGAATTGTGAGAAGAAGTTAATGGTTCTTTCTCTTTATTATTTAATTTTATAATTTATTTAATTTACCTTACTTAGTTTTATATCTAAAGCCTCATCTTCTTTGTAAATGCTGAAGTCATTGTGAGAAATTGCTGAAACAATGTACACTAAACAGTTTTTACAAGAAAAGAATTTGATAAATGAAATCTTTAACATGAATTAATACAATCTGATTGGAATTTTCTAGAAACAGTATCAGATATTTTAGTTTTTTAATCAGTTGTAAACATATTAATGTGCAATATAAAGTTGCATTTGGCTGCCTTTGTTATATGTAAAACACAAATGCTTCACTGAATAACCATTTAAATGTGAAAGTTTGTATTTATGAATGTAATACCTAATTGCTCACTGAAATAGACAGAACATTTGTATAGAATATGTTCTAGCTAAACACATGTGGGTGATTATCAAAAACAGAGTTTTCGTCTTGTCCGAGGCCTAAAATCCAAGAAATTTTGTCTTCTTATCATTGATATTTTTTTTGTAGAAAGTTTTAATACATAGACACTTAGTGCCATACAGTATTTAAGCAAAATTTATATAACTGGATTTAAAATATTTTTTTAAAGGTAAATTTTCTAAGCTCTTTGGCGCGTCCTTTACTCCCTTATTTTTTTCTGTGAGTTGTAGTATTCTAAATTATTAAAATAAGAATGTGATTTTGATATCTTTTATTTGTAATACATCTGATGGTATTGTGAATTAATTTTAATACGTAAATTACATAAACTTTCGATGTAATGAACGAAATGGTTTTGTCCGAGCAAAAAACCCTAATTTCTTTGGCGCGACAAAACCGTTGATTTATCACTATTAAAACACTTCGCTACTAATTCGAGTGAACACCCTCGGAACTAGCTGGTCATCCGTCAATAAATCGCAGGAAGCAGACGTGCGTTGTGCGTGACGCCGATAAATTAAAAATTTTTTTCGTCTAGATTGTGGAGTTTCGGCAGGTAAGTGCCTAATTTCTTCGATATACATTTTCATGCTACAATATTTACAGATTGCTTAAATATTTTTTATATCTATAGTCTAGCTCAAATGGCATGCACCTGGCAAAAAAAAGTCATTTTACCGCCAAAGGATTTTTAGAAAAAATCGAAAACATGTGTTTTCTAATTTCATTGTTCCTAATTTCAATGTATTTCTTTGGCATCCCGCGCTAAAGAAATTAGATTTTGTACACAGAAATTATAACCAGAAGGAAAAAGAGAAAGTTTTCAGTAAAGAAAAGCTGCGAAAAGGACTATATAATTTTTATAATAAATATACTAACTGTGATTATTCATGTTTCAAGAGAAAATAAATGAAATTTAAATGGAAACAAAACTTAGTTTTATTTGTTTTATTCTTGTTTTTCAGGTGTGGTTTGAAAAAATATACCTGTTTTTATTATTATTATTAAAGCTAGAAGTGTTACTTGTTTAATATAATATCTGAAAATATGTTTTGCATTCTAATTATATATTTTTAGGAGAAAAACCTAATTTCTTTGGGCATCAAAATTTTAAAATGCTAAAACATCAAAATTGCTGGATAAATTTTAGGGCCAAAAAGATTAATTTGTAGCTTTAGACAACATCTACAATGTATGTTATTTATTATGGAATAAGTATGAAAAAAAAAATGTGCCAAAGAAATTATGCATTTTAGGCCATTTTCTGATAATCACCCATGTACTTTAACATTTCGTGTCATAAGTCCTACATTTTTGAAATCTATACCCACTACCAGCAGTAACAAAACCCAGTTAACTTTAATAATTGAAATACTTAAAATTTACATAAATTTAACTATACAAATTTATAAGATACGAGCGGCCCGCCCACACGCTTCGCAATGGTGTAATTTTGCCGACTTGCTCGCGAAACCTTGCATTTTTATTAACTTAAAAAATCTTTTTCTAAACTTTCTTTATTTTCAAATTTAAATGAATAAATACCCTAAAATATGGAGAAAACCGCATTTAAATCCGTTGCGTAGTTTAGGAGAAGTTAGCGGCCAAACATACAAACAGACAGAATTAGCGACTTGGATTTATACTATGTAATGATGTAATATGTATTATTTAATTTCTTAACGAAATTTATTATATGACATTTAATGATTTATCACCACATGTTTGTTTATTGTGTTAAACAACACATACTAATGTTTTTCTTAGTATGAAAAAAAATTGTTTCTACAATTTGACAAATAGAAGCAAAACATTGCAACCTTGAAACATTTAAAAGCAACACAAATTTTACTGCGCAACTAATTATTTTGGAACAATTTCTTACTCAACTTGACATTGCAATGTTTCCAAATACTGACCAGTTTTAAAGTGATGATGCACTACTATGATTGTTCTGTATTTAAATTACATTCACTGATCTTGATTGTAAAATTAATAATGAAGCCTTTATATTGATAAAAAATTATATCTGATAAACATCAAAAAATCATTTTAAACCAATAATTATAAATAATAAGATTACTGGATCTGACTGGGCAGGGTAGGATGTTAATCTTTAAAAATAAAAATGAATCGCAAAATGTGTTGTTAAGCAAGAAAAATTGATAATGGCTGAACAGATTTTGCTGATACCTTTTTTGTTGTATTAGATGAAGTCTGGAAGAATATTATGGAGAGAAAAAATATTAAAACAACAATTTTCTTTTTCCCTACAAACTACTCCATACCAACAGTATTTGACATGAAACCCAAGGTCTGCCGGGACAACTAGTTTATAAATAAGCTGTTTCATTTCTTTTAGGGGGTAATTGAAAACATTTCTAGATTTGTTCTTAGATTATCCTTATTTAATTACTGAAGAAATACCCTTGCAATAAAGCATTTTATCTCACTTTATAGGTAAATTGATTTTATTTTTTATTTATAATTTATGCATTTACACAATGACAAGAAAAAGATAATACAAAAGGAAAATAGACAAACAAGGGTAAACACAATATTTTTATATTTTATTCAGATAAATACCAAACAATTAAATATCTGTGGATAAGTGGCTGAATCTACGACCAATAACAATCCAACTGAAGATAAGAAAATCTAGTCACGAGGCAAACTACCGCAACTCAAAAGTATAAAAACTTTATAAAGTTTCAGTAAGAAGAAAGACTATCTCGAAAACTAAATAACTGCTTTACATTTAACAAAGAGATAAGGAATTAAATACATTCATATCCTAAACTTAATAACATATAAATTATAATCGTACATAACTTGCTTCTTGGAATCGTCAAACTTGCAACAACTTAGCATAGTTACCTTAAGTTTAGCGGATATTCAGCAAAGTGACTCAGCAGATGCAACGATCAGCAAATATAAATGTCCATTTTATTTTACACAGCACAACACACACACTTTTCTTTAGTTATAGCCACGAAAATTTACAAATTAGATTTGCTAAACAACGGAGACCGCACTTCACAAACGACGTGACGCGACCGTGCTCAGACCACAATCAGTCAGTCTGACGCATGCAGACAGCCAGCCAGCCGGCAGACGTCACTTGGCTAACCATAGAGTTTTTTTTTATTTCTTCTGTGGCCATGTTGCTTATTTTTACTTACTAACGTTTTCTTTAAGATTAAACGAGAAACTTATTATATTAATAATGGTCATAAAACTATAAAATTACACTCAGATTTTATCATTTTTAAAGGCTTTTTAAAAAAAAAATAAAGCCCGCGACGGAATAGTATTACATCTAAGGCTACCACGAAAAGCGCGGGTATTACAAATGTTTTAAGATTTAATAGTGTTATATTAAACTTGGGATAAAATAATGAATAAAACTTAAATACTTTTAGGTTTCACAATAATCATTTATTGCAAATACCATCATTTTTCAAATATATTTAAACTTTACATAATAAGTTTACTTACAGGAAATACTTACTTTAAATTTTATAATCCATGATAATTATAAAGAAAGTGTAATCACGTAATTCTGTAGTTCTATCATATAAGGGTCCGACACTTAACCAAAGCACCAAGACATTTTTGTCTATAGAATAGAAAAATAGCGCTAGGGGATATGCATAAAATTTTAAATGTCCTAAAATATTTTTTTCTTCAATACTTATTATCGTTATATTATAATGCAAAAGTTTTTTTTTAATTTATTTATTATTTAAACCCCTAAAATAATATTTAAAAAGTGCAAAATAAGGGAGCGAAATTCAAACTTCCAAAACGCGCCACCATTGGTCGAACGTAATGTGACGTCATCTGACACGACATTGCATTCATCAGCGTCGAAACTTATACTGTTTTACAAGTTTTTGTGAAAAAATAAATAAATTTAATCTATATTCTTGTGCTGATTGTAAAGAAGTTTAGTTTAGATTGGTAGTGAATCTTTGACGATGACTGAAGCTGGGTCTGTCATAGCACACAATCTACCGAGAACAGGCCCCCTACCGCGTAACTAGCGTCGATTTGAACTCGACGTCGGCAACTGTTTTCATAGGCTAAATTGTTAACAATGGCGGGTCTCTAGCCAATGAAAACAGTTGTCGACGTCGAGTTCAAATCGACGCTAGTTACGCGGTAGGCCCCCTGGTGCATTTATGTTATCATATAATTTTGCATCTGTCGCGTCTCCAAGGCGCGATGTGGGTTGTGGTGGTGTAGCAAATGACAACCCCAGATTCTTCTTTGATATTAGATTTAATAAGGTTTACAATTTGATGTTGCGTGTTCAACGGTTGGTTGGCAAGTGAAGTTATACAAAGAAAAGAAACAAAAACTAGACCAAATATGTAGTTGAGACGTATTGCTATAGAAAAGACGTAGGCGCGCAGACAGCTTCGAAACCCGATTATACGAGCGCAGAGATCAGAGGATGTTTCATAGTATATTTAAGACCATAATATAGATTTTTATTCATAAATGCACACAGCAGTTTACTTAAAATACACCAAAACATTTACATATTGACACAAAAATATATGAGGCAAAACTCCTTTCTTCAACCGTAGAGTACATTTTTCTCCTTGCTCTTTTATTAAATTGTATTCAATATAATTTTCTGTATCTTCCTTTACCTGGAATAAATCAACAACCATAAAAAATTCGTAAAACCACAACAGGAATAAAGTTTTAATAGAAAGTTATAGCTACTGATCTTTTCTTATAGGGTAGGTTAATTTTATACCGAATTTTCTAATGTTCAATAGCTAATGCAAAACTTACTTTTTACTAATTCACATTAAGCTGTATATAAATAAAGTAAACTTTCGTTAAAATGATCTTCACAACAATATGAACAAGATTTAGGAGATATATTATCTCTTCTCATCACCTTACACGACCGTCTTCGTATTTTCGCATCACTTGAAATACGAAAAAAACCCTTTCTCGGGTGTTTTTCGAATAGTATTTGTGCACTCCGGTACTATGCAATACTTATAAGATAATTTTTTGGCTTCTTCCATGGTTTTAAAGCTTTTAAAACTGTAAATATGTATGAAATAACTGAAAAGTTCATAGTAAAGTCCCACTGGACATGTCGTGTGACGTCACGCAAAGCGCGCGCAAAATGGCGGCGTTTCAACTGCTCTAATTTTTTCAATGTTTTAAATTTCGTTTTTAAAAATATCTAAAGTATTTTGAAGATTTTTTATATTTTTTTATATGTTATAATGTCGTAAACTATTAATTTAAGGCAAGAAAAAAAAACATGAATATCGCCTATATGCCGTTGTAATTGCGTAACTCTAACCAAGATGGCGTTACTGTTGCGAGCAGTTTTCCTATTCGTTTCTGTACTTTTCAAATTTTATAATATTTTTTTGATTGTGTTTTCTGGATATTTTGTTGGTGAATTAGTTACTTTACCTTACCATTCAGGATAAACAATACATGGTTTTAGGCTTTGGACTTGTTTACACTCTTTTTTCGCTGTTATCAGCCAACAATGATAAGAAAACAAAATGTATTACATTTTCGGCACCGAATGTAAAACAAGTTGAGACAAACTTACATCTTAGTGGGAACAAGTTGAACCTAGTTAATGAAACCATATTTCTTGGTATAACTTTAGACTCCAAGCGTCAATGGGGAGCCCATATCTCACAACTGGCGAATTGACTTAGTTCTGCGGCGTTCGCGGTAAAGAAAATCACTGATTAATGTTCACACAGCCGGAATGGTAGGTATACTTTAATAATTATTTTCATAGTTTCCCGTCTTACGGCATCCTTTTATGGGAAAATGCTGCAGACATCGGAACGATCTTTACTTTGCAGAAAAGGGCTATTCGTGGAATTTATAAACTTGGCTGTAGAGAATCTCTGAGAGAAAAGTTTAAAGAGATTGATATCTTGACCCTTGTATCTCAATATATTTATGCAAATATAGTGTATATTTACAAAATATTGACAAAGCTACTAGAAAAGATAATCATGATAATAATGTAAGGAATAGGAACGACCATAAGTTAGCTTTACCTAAATTAAGATTGGCTGAAAGCAGTAAGGCATTTATCGGAATGTCAATACTGTGTTATAATAAAATTCCGGAGTCAATTCGATCCATGCCCTTTAATATTTTTTTAATACAGTTGCTCAAAAAGTGGCGTATTGCAGGGACGTATAGCGTTCGGGATGTGGGCTATTACACACGCGTGCTTTTTTTTTACCTTTCCCGCACTCGTGCGTTCTCTTTCCCAACTGTCAAAATAATGTCTATTAAAAAGAAAAATTAACCAACCATGAAGTTTTTACTAAAAAAAAACAAATAAGTTTTTATGATCCATGTTAATACTTACGTAGGGTAGGTATATTTCTAAAAAAAGCTACTAGTTTGTTTCGATATCAGATTTAATGATTTGATTGAATTAGTGTGGTTGGTTTTATTTCATTTTATCATAAAAAAATTCTCCTGAAGACTTGGCTGTATGGGCATAGTAACCTTTGCCTACCAAATGGGTGAAGAAAAAATGGCGCCATTTTCAAAATGAATTATTTCGACATTTACGATCCTAATTTTATATTTTATTAAATTGCTTTATTTTTTCGCAACTGTATTAAAAATAGTCGTTCATTACACGTGTGGAACCGTCATTGCAACTCGTCCCGCCTGTCAACCCTCGCCTTCGGCTGTGCCTCGGCTCGGGTAGACATTGGTCGGAACTCGTTGTAATGACAGCCTTTCCACACTTGTATTGAAATATACTATTAAGAAAACTATTAAGGAAACTTTATGTAGAAAAGCTTATTATAAACTCAAAGATTATATAGACGATAAAAGGGCGTGGGAGTGATATCTGCACAGGCAATTTCTAAAATATAAATGTAATATTTATTTGTAACAGCCTGACTGAGGCATGAAATTAATATGCATGATAGCTGTCTTGTGCTTGTTATTTTCATGTCTTGGTTAAGTTGGTAAATAATATACCTACTTGTACCCACAAAACTTTTTGACTAAAGAGTGCTGAGAGATTTTTGCGCCGGCTTTTTTTTTCTCTCGATCCACCTGCTAGCTTCCTACTTAATCTTATTTAAAGCCGAAGTTGTTAAATACTGACGTTCATTAAATGTTCAACCGCAACTTATCTATACTAATATTATAAAGCTGAAGAGTTTGTTTGTTTGTTTGTTTGAACGCTCTAATCTCAGGAACTACTGGTTTGATTTTAAAAATTCTTGTGTTGAATAGACCATTTATCGAGGCAGGCTTTAGGCTATATAACATCACGTTGCAACTATAAAGGGCGAAGAAATAATGGAAAATGTGAAAAAAACGAGGAAAATTATTCATCCTTGAGAGCTTCCGTTGCGTGCGCTGCGAAAACGGTTCTAGATACCAAAAATATATGTAGGAAAGAGTTAAGGGAACTCTTTACCGCGCGAAAACTTCGCATTCCCACGGGAAACCGACTTCTATACGCGAACGGAGTCGCGCGCGGCCCCTAGTGATGAATAAATCTTCATTTCATTTAATTACAAAAGAGCGAGGCAAATATTTTGTAAAATATCATTTGTTTAAAACCTCAGGGTGGCGTGAGACAGCACGCTTCTCTTTTCTATCTTCATCAGTACGATTACTTCCCAAATATCTTCTCTAGATGATCTCCAAATTTACAAACATTCTGATATTAATAATCTTCATTATGCGATCACTTCTGTTAATCATGACCTCAACATTATTGCTGACTGGAGTCAGCAATTCGCTTTAAGTATTAATCCAAAAAAGACAAAAGTTATGATTATAGGTAGTACCAAACTAATAGAAAGAATTAATACTGATAATTTGCCTGCAGTTAATTTCGGAAATCTTGATATTCCTTACAGTAATAATGTTAAGAACCTTCGCTTAATTTTTGATAGTGCAATGTCTTGAAATGCACACATTGATGACATAATCAAAAGGATGTTTGCTGCTTATGGTAGCCTCAAAAGGTTAAAAAACTTTTTGCCGGTATCCACCAAACCAAACCATAAAATGTTCTAATTAATTGTACATCTTATAAATATCTACAAAAAAGTCCGCGACACACTATACTTATCTATGTCGAGTGAGGCACAGCAACCATTTTTTATTTAAAAATCTTGATTTTTTTTGGACTACATTTAAACGCGTTTATTTTACTCATGCTATGAATCCTTATCAAAATAAATTATTTCGTCACTAAGTACAGTTTATGTAGATAATATTTGGTCTTTGAATGATTAAAATTGGACGTTTGGTTTTGAAGTCATGGTGAAACTAGAGGCCGCCCGCGACTTCGTTCGCGTGAAACCCTTTATTTATAACAACGTAATATTGTAAAGCACTGCAGCGCCCTTATCACAGGCATATAGGTAGCTACTGCAGTATAGGCTAACATGAATTTCACTTAAGATATATATATAGGTACTGCGAAGGGCTTTTTTTGTAGGTCTATCCTTACTATAATATAAATAGGAAAATGTGCTAGTCTGTCTGTCCGTCTGTCTGTATGTTCGCTTCACGTAAAAACGGCTGAACCGACTGTCTTGATTTTGGAATAGAGATAGTTCGACACCCGGGGAAGAAGAAAATACGATAATTTTACTGCGGGAAAAAGCCTCATTCCCACGGGAAAAGCCATTTAGTTGCGGGTGAAACCGCAGGGCTGAAAGCTAGTAATAAATAAAAATATTACTCATTCAAAGTCTGTTAAGTTAAAGCCTAGGTACTTATTATAAACGTGAAAGTTTGTGAGTATGTATGGATGTTTGTTACTCTTTTACGTTATAACTACTGGACGGATTTGGATGAAAAATAAAATAGGTTATACATCACTATAAGCTACTAGATGCAGAACAGATATATTATACGAACCGTATTAAATTATACAGGGTGTCCCAAAGTGGCACGACAAACTGACACCGAATAGAGTAAAGGAGTTCACACACAGAGCAGGTAATGTTAAGATGTATATTACAGCTCGATATATCTCGATACATCTTCCATAGAAATCGTCAGGAGACCACACACAACAGCTAAAATGTATATTTTTACATCTTCGTACCTTAAAGATACGAAAATATACGAAAATTAACATTTATATTTCGATACATCTTTATACATCTCAGTACATTTTAGTATATTACTATATATCTCCCTTCGTATAGGGTGTTCAAAATAGGGTTATCAACTCCTACTAAAAATAGACATTCCCTGCTGTGTGTGTGGTACTTTAATATAATTTAAAGCTAAACATCCCGGGATGTAATGTATATTAATATACATTACCTGTGTGTGAACGCCTTAAGATCCCAGAGGCATCGGAAGTGGTCTTTTTAAACCAGTTATAAAAATCAGTCATAAAAATTGGAGTAAAGTAACTCTGATTTTTAGTTACCTTTCTCACCTGGTGCCTGCGCAGGTGTCACCGGGCAAGCTCCAAAAACTTTCAGGTATTAACAAGTACACAAGAGACTACTGAGAACAGAAAGTTTATGCTTTAGAAAATAAGTTGTGTCTTAGGGCTCTGGGATCTTGGACTAGAAAGTAGGTAGATTATCTTAAGACGCATCGAAGAACATCGCTTGCTTTAGTAAGAATATTATAACATGTCGTTTTTCACTTTAACAATTATAGCCACAACTTACACTTAAATCTTATACGTAAAGGCACGTAGTCTCCTAAAACCAAGAAAACAAACTAGGTAATTCTAAAATTAACAAATTTCTTAAAAGTAAATTTCTCATATCTTAATTTTAGTTGTTTATTTTAAGCATTCTGTTATCCGATGCGAATAAATTATCAAGCTAAACATGATGATAATTTAGTAATGGTGCCGAAAGATCAAGCGAAAATTTTGAACGCGATTCCTAGTCGCAAGTCGCGCTTGTGTGAGTGCGTGCGCGTGCGCAGGGCGGGCGGCGCATGCGCGGCGTGGAGCGCGGGCGGCGCGGGCGGCCGTCGCGTCAGTACGCGCGCGTTCTCGCCATGGCTCGCTGGCTGCAGGCACTGGCCGTCGCGCTGCTGCTGGCCACCGTTTCCGCACACAAACCCGCGACCAAACACGAACCCCACATCGAAGAAGTCACTGCTAAGCAGCTCGAACGCCTCCTGGACGACAAGGACTTCGTCGCCGTCTACTGGTGTAAGTGCAGGCCGCACCCGCTGGCCTCGTGCCAAACCCTCGTGTTGAAACGTCTGCGACGGCGCCCGTCCAAATGGGTTATCCTCGAGTTAATGATCTTCGCCGAACGGAAGATAGTTCGGGCGAGCTTTCGGAGCGATATTTTATCTCGCTCTCGGCTAGCGAATTATGCAACCGGGAGACAATAAAACTTGACCCGACCGTTGTGGCCGCCGCGGCCTAAAATGGCGACGAGTCTTATTTCCCATAGGAGCTCATTTTCCACGTTTCCACTCAAAGCTGGGTCTGCCAAGGTCGGCTGGCGCCTACGCTCGTTGTTGGTCTAAAACTAGTGTGGTGTGCCGTCTTGTGTGCCGCTGAAATAGACTCACATTACGTGCTGTTGGCATTCAGATTATTTTCGTTTGTCGCCAACGACCAGGAGATCGATGAGGTGTCTGATTTAACAAAAACAGAATTAACACATTTTACCCAGATTGACAATTATCGGTTGCATTAGAATTATACTTTACTATTGCGTTAAAATTTGCTCTGTCAACTCCAAAATTGGCATGTGACTTTAAAAGCAATGGAACTCGTATTAAATGCATCATCAGTACACATGCATATTAGTAATATTTGAAAGATGCTCTTAGTCTAGACTACATACAAAAAGTCTATTAATCACTGTCGCGAGCATTAGATTGTCTTTTGGCTGGGAGATTGTTCTAAGTTTGGATCCTTCTAAAAATTTTAATGACTCAATAGCCCCTTACCACAAAATTCGATGATTGGCGTTGATGACCTGTTGTTGGTCAATAATAACATCAACAACAACATAAACAAACATTGAAGTTGAATAGTTGCTAAGAAACACATAAGTAATATATGTCCCAATATTTAAGCAAATTTAAAGCTTCTTGCTGCATTTATTTTAGGTTAAGCCTTAATGCGATTGGCCTTTTGACTTTGGGTAAATAATAAATTTCTACGCATACATTTTATATTAGTAGTAAGATATTAAGGGCTTAATAAAATTTTATGCTTTCATATTTCTAATGTAAAAATAGCGTTTGTCTCCCGGTGAATGTTCATCTTGTGAAAAAGACACAATTACGAAAATGTTTTGGGTGCTTCGACTGTTTCTTTTGGATATCGTCCAAGCCCCGGTATCTTATCAACTTTGCTACTGAATTAATTAAAATATAGGTACTTTTGTAAAATTTTAAACATTAGTCCGTATTTAAGTTTTTTTTCAAAACAAAGTATACCTAGTTAAGATACTTAAAAAAATAAGTAGTCACTTACATAATACTAAATTAGAAGATACCTAAGTATAATAATATTCGTCATTTTTAAGAGTTCATTAATAATAGTGATGAAAGCTTATAGAGAATTGAATCAATAAAATACCTTTTCCATTCAATCTTCTCATTTGAAGAAAAAGAAACACATTGAGACAAACTTATAAATAGTAAGCTTTAAATCAGAAAGAAGTGGAAATAGCTAAGGACACATATTTTAATCTTGATATGTGAATTTAATGTGAGGAAATTGTGTAGTTTATAATAGCAATATGTAAGAAGATACATACAAGTATTCACTTTAGCATGTACTCTGTTAGAAAAAGAGAAATGAAAGCAGTAATTTAATAAATTAACACATAGGTTAAATACACTGGTAAATGATATTGCTACGGTGATCGGAGTTTTTTCTTTTTTCATGAAAGAATGTCAAATGTTTGTGATTTTTGGGTTTTTAGCTTTGCATTTGTTTGTGTACCTATGTAAAGTATAATATTTGAAATACATGCACAAACAAGAAATTGAGTTCTTTTTAAATGGTTTAAAACAAGCAATCGATTTATTGATGATATGCTTAGATTACTTTACAACAAAGATTTGAGTCTATGGTTTCCCCTAGATGACCATGTTCGTATTGTAACGATAAAAGGTTATGCCGTTTTTAATTTTAATAATTTATCTCTATCATTTACTTACACTCAATTTCTGAAATGCTAATAAGTTCAATATTTACTAATCTTTTGACCAATTCCGGCCAAATCATTCCATTCCAACCAAATCAATTTTCTGACGTTTAAGATTACAACAGAATGTTTTGGATTTGTTTTTGCAACCCATATTGAGATAATCCGGAGCTTGATTATTGATTGTATATTTTTATGTTTCACCACTACCCATGGCTGGCTTGCGTTAACTTTAGATTAAAGATTTTCAAAATAAAAGATGTCGATCAAAAAGTTAAGCATGTGTATCATAAACATCCAAACATCTCAACAAAACCGAAAAACTTAACTGCGTCTTTGCCTCAGTTTAGCAGATCTATATCTGATAGATTTTATGTCTTTTCCGTCATCATGCAAAAGATAATTTAAAACCATGTGTATTTTACTAAATTTGGGAATCAGAACGGGACAAAAATATCTAGGTATCGCAAGAGGTTTAATTTCTAAAAACTGTGCAATAAGCTATTGTTGACATCACATATGTATTAACTTATATCTATGTGGGGTATTATCTACGTTTGATATGTGCGTGTCAAAAACACGTCAAAACAAAGATACGCTTATCAAAATATAGATTTTTGAGAATTATATTAAAATTCTTAGTTAGTATTTTTAAGACAAACAGTAAGACTAACTAAGTATCACTGAGTATATGGAACACTAAATCAATTTTTTTAAATAGCATCAAAAATATTTGGCAACAATCGATATTATATTATAGAAAAACTTTCTCAAAGTTTACAGATAGGTACATGTTATAAAACGAATTGTATTTGTAATATATTATTTTTTCGTTGGTCTCTTTATAATTTTTAGTAAATCTGTGTATTATTGTTGATGACGAGTCTTTATTGACATAAAGACTTGATATACCTAAAGTTTTTGTCAATTGGGACACTCGTTGTCAAGAAAGTTGACTGTCCTTTTTTATTAACGGTAAAAAATATAAGAATATATCGTTCTCGCAGAATTAATGTGAAGCTATTGTCCGGCCACCGAGAGAATGCGTTCCTGACACATTGTGTTTGACATAACGAGGTAACTTTGAAAGGCCGTCTACGAAAACAAACAAAAAAAAAGTCGTCTATTTTGACCCTACAAACAAATAATAAGCAATAAAATGATATTAAAACACACTGATTTTAAATTTTATAACTGATGGCTTACTGTAAGGGTAATAATTACTGATAAAATATGTATTTTTAAAAATGTAAACAACATCATATTTTCGTAGGGATGTGCTAAAAATATCAGTAAATTTTAAAGTTATCAATCAATTTCTAATAAAAAAGCAGAATAAGTAGCTTGGTTATAAAAACATGATATCGACTTAAATATGGATATGCTTGAAGCATAACTATTGCGGTTAGTGAAAGAAAATAAATCGGCAAATGTTCGATATGAAATAGATGAATTGGCTCTGCAGTACGGTCATCGGGTGCTGAGACTTATACCATATTATTGCCAATACAATGCTTTTGAGTTTCGTTTGTAAAAAGGCAGCAGTTGGATTTTCTTGCTAGTTCTTTTCGACCTTGGGCTTAGCTTCAAAATTAACGTTATACAAGTATTTATACTAATATTATAAAGCTGAAGAGTTTGTTTGTTTGTTTGTTTGAACGCACTAATCTCAGGAACTACTAGTTCGAATTTAAAAATTATTTTTGTGTTGGATAGACCATTTATCGAGGCAGGCTTTAGGCTATATAACATCACGCTGCAACTATTGGGAGCGAAGAAATAATGGAAAATGGAAAAAAAAACGGGGAAAATTATTCATCCTTGAGGGCTTCCGTTGCGTGCGCTGCGAAAGCGGTTCTAGGAACCAAAAATATATGTATGAAAGAATAAAGGGACCTTTTTACCGCGGAAATACTTCGCATTCCCACGGGAAACCGACTTCTACGCGAACGGAGTCACGAGCGGCCACTAGTCTTTAATCTAATTATTTACGTTCCTAGAATAAAACAATACTGTTTCGATTTTGTTTTTTATTATTTTACCTAGATTTTAACTCGTAACAACATAAAACTATTTTTATATTATAAATAAAATATAAATAAGATAAGCAAGTTTTTTTTCTGTTGATTGAAAAATGATTTATCAATGTTGTTTTTTACCCCAACACTAATGGCATGTGTCACAAACGCAATCTCTCGGTGGCCAGACTATAGGCACAAAAAATATGGGGGTAAACTAGCAGAGGATTATCTGACCATTTAAAAATTGAATTATTATTATTAGTCTCAGTTAAAGCTATTGGGCTGTTCAATATTTGGCGTTTTAACTAGGTATCTGTTGAAAAACCGGCCCTAAGTGTATATTATTTATACCTAGTAATCTTGTATTTCGTACAGAAACCGAGAATCTCGTTAAAGTAGGTACGAGATTTCTCATAAGTCAGGCAACCCTGTTTCCTACAGGAATGCGGTACCTAATAGGCCTTAAGAATTAACCCGAACACAAGGTTCATATTATGTAGGTAATAGTGGCCGCCCGCGACTCCGTTCGCGTGGAAGTCGGTTTCCCGTGGGAATGAGAAGTTTTCCCGCGATAAGAAGTACCCTATGTGTTATTCTGATATAAAAAAAATTATAACTGTAAATTAATAAATCTGTTTTATCCAAATGCACCCAGCAGTTTTTACGTGAAAGAGTAACAAACATCTATACATCCATAAATACTTACAAACTTTCACGTTTAATACATATTAGTAGGATAATCTTAAAGCATGATTCAGTATTCACGCGCGATGGCTTATTATTAGCGTATTTCATGTATAACTTTGAGGTTTTTATACCGATTTCTATGACTCTTTTTTAAGGAATAGTTAATAATATAAACTTTTTTAATTAGGGATGACTGAGAGTGTTTTAACGTAAGAGTAGATAAATATAATCAGAAAGCTTCGAACTGCTAAGCTCGATCGGGAGTTACATGTGTTATTGTGAGTCAACCATAAATAATAGACATAGGTAAGCTTTCGAAGAATATTTGTTTTATAATTATAAGGAGAACATTTCCGTCATACATGATTTCTTTTAATCATTAAGGTCGCACACGCGACGGATGCTTAAAAAGTGGAGTAACTTCTCCCGTTTTCCCAACATTTTCCTTCACTTCTCTGCTCCTATTGATTGTAGCGTGATGAAAAGTATACTATAACCAGCTCCGGAGTATGAAATATAATTGTACCAAGTTTCGTTAAAATCCGTCGAGTAGTTTTTGTTTCTATAACGGTTATACAGACAGACAGACAAAATTTTTACTAATGACATTTTTGGCATCAGTATTGGTCCCTAATCAACCCCTGATAGTTATTTTGGAAATATATTTCATGTATAATTTTTATATTTTGGAAATATATTTCATGTAGAATTGACCTCTCTACAGATTTATAATAAGTAAGTAGGTATAGATAATTCCGGCCAAATCAGTAAAACTATAAGGGTGTCATATGTAATAACGGTTCCTAAAGTAGGAATATCGATAATAGTAAAAGGGTAGTTAATCTAAACTTAAACGTGTACATTTAACCTTTTGACGATTAAAAACTAAAAATACCAACTATAAATAAATGTTTAACGCTTCTTCAGGTACGTACATTATCTTAAAAGTTTTGATCGTCTTTATTAAGGTTTAGTAATGGGTTATTAAAAAAATGGGTAGGTAGTGATTAATCCTGAAGTTAATTGGACTGAGGTCATCTATTTACGATAACTTAATGAAAAAAAAAAGTTTCTCTAACCACCATTTGGTTTACAAAACAAAAATAATAAAAAGCTTTACTTGCTTGATATGCGCACGTGTGATGTGTCCGAAATATTATGTAGGTATCATATGATATTAGGTAGGACTTCAATTTGGATTAAAAATTACTGAGAAAATTAAGTATTTTATAGAAAATTAAACATATAATAGAACAGCATCGAAGATTTAAAAATGATGACTTAACTATAACTTTAAAATTATTTATCATTTCGAACAGTGAGGTTCGACGGTGAGCGGAACGGAACCACACGCATCAAAAAAAGCTGTTTCGTTAGCTTGTTTTTGAACTGGGTTCTTTACCTTAAATTTATCGATTCTGAGATATGCTCCTGATTAACAAACACATTCTAAGGGCGGGTTGTATAAAAACAGTTGGTTAACGTATCTACGTACGTAACTTTTTGACAATTAGGTACATAAGATATTTAACGTACGTCAAATACAAAGGGTTGCGTCACAAAAAAAGTCACGACATTGGTGAAACAACCCGTTTTCTAGCTTGACAGTGGTTAACGCCATTTTTAACGTTGACAGACACGTTAAGTAGTTGTGATGCAACCCGCCCTAAGTGCGTAACGTAAAACTGGATTTCAAGGATTGTTAAAGTTTGTCGCTCCTGTGCGAAGCCTAAAAATTGTTTCACGCCGGCTATTTATTTATCATTGTGCAACAAGTTTGTAATTTTATATGATTTTTTATTTGTTACCCAACCACACAAAATGGTTAAATGATGAAATTATTTGTATTGAATGATTCAGAAAACAATTCAGAAAACATACTGGTGAATCAGATTAATTTTATATTAAAAAAAAACATAATCGTAGCTGTATTCTTTAATTAGATATACTTACCTACCTACATTTTTAGGAATGTGCATTTGAACGTGCAACACGACCATGAGCCTATTTGCAACCAAGATAATACATACTGACCTATTTTTTTAATTCACATATACTATTTACCTTTCCATTGTAAAGTGATGCAAGTCTTATTGACGTCTTCCTTGCTCCGATATTTAACAATGTCATTTATCTAAGTATAAACATTTTTGTACGCAGATATGTAGTTTTTGTAAATTTTCCATACGACGACGTTTTTATTCGCTAATTACAGAGTTAAAGCATATTTTTCGCCACGAAATGCGTCACGTCCACGGAACAATGATCTAATTTTACCAACTCTATCTTTATTCCTGATCTTAAAATGTGTGAGGTTGCCATATAAACTGGGAGCTCGTATCTTGGTATTGGTTGACCACACATTCCACCTTTATGTTTTATAAATAGAACATTATATTTTTTAATGACTGTTTTAATTTAAGTGGTTTCAGCTAAATGAGCTAGTACAAAATTCGTAGATAGGTACCTAAGTAGGTACTTAATTTCATTGAAATTGTCCAGCCCTCTTTGCGCGTGCTCAGCATGATTGAGACCCCAACATACCGAACATCCAAACAACGGTATTATTGTAGGTTTAAATTGGTAGTTAAAAAAATTGGGGACCTTTCTGCAAAAAATATAGCTTTGCGAAAATAAAAAGATACGATTATTTATTGTAACGCACTTTTCAGTTTTGTAGCAACTGTGTTTGGAACTGTTGTAAATATATGTGTTTTCTTGAACTTTACAACCAATAAATAAGTATATGAAAATAAGTTTACTACCTACAACTCGGCACCTCTTTTTGTTTATTTACGATAACTTTAAGAAATATGGTTAGGTTAGGTTAGGTTAATATATGTGTTTTCTTGAACTTTACAACCAATAAATAAGTATATGAAAATAAGTTTACTACCTACAACTCGGCACCTCTTTTTGTTTATTTACGATAACTTTAAGAAATATGGTTAGGCGGTTGATTCTTATTATACATTCTACCGGTGTCTACTAGGGTGATAAATAAATTGTTAAGATGTCAAGCGATCAACAAATGAGTATAGGAACTTGTTGGCATATAATCTCCCATTAAACAATCATGGGGTTGGGAAATGGATGTATTATCGTTAATTTACCACTAAAGCCACATAACCTCAGAAGAGTCATAAGTTAACACATATTTTTCTTTGTAATATCCAGATGCAAGAAGCTGTGTGACTTGCGACAAAGTCCTCGGAGAATTGGAAAAGATAGACGATGACACGGACACCTTTGGAGTGGACTTTGTAAAGATCAACGACAAGCGGCTTGCGAAACAACATGGCATCACGAAATTTCCCGCCCTCACATACTTCCGTGAGAGGGAACCGATTATTTACGAAGGTTTGTATAAAAACCATGCGTCGTAGTGGTGTAAACCAAGTGTTGTATTAATGATGAAACGATGATGTAAATATATATTTTTACCTTATCTAGGCGATATTTATAAATAATCGATCATCAGAAAAACTTTATTTAGATCTTACCTATTGGTATTTTGCAAAAAAATTATGATACATAAACAATTTCGTTTTTTATATTTCCTTTTTATTTTCTAGGAGATCTTATGGACGAAGAAAGCGTCCTGGATTTCTTGACGAGTTTAGAAGCTATGGACCTTCCTGATCGGATAGAAGAAGTCAACCAGAAAATTCTTGCTAAGATTATAGAAGATACTGACTATGTAGCCGTTCTCTTCTGTAAGTATACTAATTGAATCGATTTGGTTTATTATTCGTTGATTTCATGGGCTACTGTGGTAAAATTACGCAATATTTCTGAACTAACAGATGGGTACGCAAACTTAGTCGGATATCTAGATAACTTCTAGATAGAGAAATACTTTTCTATCGCCTTTGTTTCTAATAGTCAGTGCTATTCTAGCATTGAGATTAGATGATTTGTTTGTCTATTGTGCCGTGGTTTGATTGTGTTTTTGCAATAGGTCCAGATCACAATAGTTGCGGTCCATCAACAAGTAAGTAAGGTTACCTGGAGGCATGCTCCTTATATGTAATGGCTGTAACACTTAGCTTTCTAGAGTAGCTTCTACGTATTTAATTTTATGTTTCAGAAATCTTCCGCTTACTTCCCTGACTAGAATAACGTTGACAATATATTACTGATAAGTGGCATATCCATAAGGCATTGATATCTATATAATATGTCAAAACATGACTACTTAGTACTTTTTTGGTTTTCTTTTTAGTCAGAAATGTTTATGACTCTAAGGCCCTCTTAAATTCTATACAAGGATTAAATTTGTAACGTCAGCCATCGTCTAGGTACAGCAGAAAGACCAGTATCAAAAACGCGTTCGCATTAGCGGCCCGCGAGGCGTCTATTTTCGTCGCGCTATTTGTGTCTGAGCAGCAAGCTCAGATTGACAGACCGACCTGTCACTACCACAACGACAGAAACCATTAACTTGATATTTAAACAACATACCTATCTCTTCAAAATTACCGAAAAAAAATCGTACATACATACATACACCAATATAGGTTGACCTTGACCTAAATCTGTGATGAAATTTGAACAGGAGCACGCACATATTGCACCGTATTATAATTTAATCTCAAACCTGAACAAATGTCTCATTGGTTGCAGCCATTAGAAACTGTTGTATTTAAGTTTTGTCTGTTAACTAGAAAACTACCTCTGCCTCAAGATTATCTATAGCTGTGATAACAATGAAAGTAGAACCCAACACTTTATACTAAAGCTGTAGTCTAGAAAACCTCAAGTATGATTTCCTCTATTGCAAAAAGTACAACCTACACGATAGTTATTAGTTCTAAGAATTTACGTACCTACACAACACTGCACGAAAGAAAGCTTAAACTTTGCACACATCCTTTTATTTTACACTTTTAATAAAGATGTTAAAAACTCCAAGCACTTAACAGCACTGCTTCAAAAACATATTGAAGCATGACTCTACACAAATGATAACATTTGATGGACTTGTAATACTAGTAACATGAATAAAACAAATGTTTTACAGATAAACCTGAATGCAAAAAGTGTGCTAAGGCTCTACAAGAGTTAGAAAACATTGACGACGAGGCTGATCAACTTGGAATCGGGTTTGTCAAAATACATGACGAGGAACTAGCTGAAGAGTATAGTCTTGGAGATTTGCCAAGATTAGTGTACTACAGGCATCAAATACCTATTATATATGAAGGTTTGTGACTCATGATTTGATAACATTATGAAAATGCCGTCATTCAAGCAGCACAGGAATGCATTTTCACTTTCTATTTGAATTTTAGTTTACAATAAAAAGCATCCATATTCATTAAAAAATATCAATAAATAATACTTTTCAACACACTTGCTCGGAAAGTGAGCTTATTACATCGTTTTTAGGGCCATAAACGTACCTTATCACACACTGGTCCATATTAATATTACATACTAGTGCATAATAGAACGATCTCTACAAAGTTAAAGTGGTGCCTTACTGCAATTTATATTCTTCTAAACTGAGCATTTTCAATTTTATCGATTTTTTTAAATAACGAAAAGGTTGCCGCTTTAATACCATTTAGGTATTTGGAATAAATAAATGAAGACATAGTAGGAAATACATATTAGAAAAAAAACGCTAATTATTATTTTTGAACTTATATCTAGACACTGGAAAAAGAATGCGGGTCTCCGAGCATTACGCGACTAATTAATAATTATCAAATTATTGATAATTGAGATTTTACTTTTAATTTTGCATTATAAATGCTAATTTATTAATTTTGAAGTTATAAATATTGGAAAAAGGAAATGAAGAGGCGGAAACTCCTCTCATTTGATGGAATAACGTCAGCTATATGACGTAGGCACAAAGATACTGGAAGAAATTTAGGTGGGTCAACGTAGCGGCGCTGTAGCTCAGTGGTAAGAGCATTGGACCGGTTTTCCAAAGGTCCTGGGTTCGAGTCCCAGTCGCATAATGCTCGGAGGCCTGCGTTCCTTTTTCCAATATTTAAAACTTCAAAATTATTGATAATTATCAGTAATTTGTTACAAAATAATTGTATTACCTACCTTTATGACATTTACATTTGGCGCGAGCAAAAAAAAAGTTTTCGCGCAATATCTTGAATTCTTTATATTTTGTTTACATTGCATTCTTTTGTGTGTTGGAAAACGATTTGTGTAAAATATGTTTGTTTTTCCTTGCAAGTGTGATGAAAAAGTGCGTATAAAACTCGTGAGCAACTAGATCATTATAAACTTGACTGATTTACGCCCTCGCCTGCGGCTCGGGCTGAAACCCTCAGCCTCGTGTATAATTAACAACTTTGCATAATTGTATCATATTATACTATTCTATTATATATAGGAGAACTAAGTAAAGAAGAAGATGTACTTGAATGGCTCATCGCAAACAAATCCACCGGAGACGAAGAAGATGTTATCGAAGATGTTACCGCGAAAACCCTCAATACTTTGATTGGAAACGTTGATAATCTTGTTGTTCTGTTTTGTAAGTTCAAGAATTCCGATGATAGAAACAAAATCTAGCTATGTTTATTATAACTCACTGTAATTTTAATTTTTATTTCAGATGATCACGGCGATGATGATTCAATGAATGTCTTAGCTGAGCTTGAAAAGATTGATGACGATTGCGATCGGCACGGCATCCAGTTTGTCAAAATTGATGATAAAAAAGCAGCAACCTCATTTGGAATCGATAGTGTTCCAGCAATTGTTTATTTTGAAAAACAAATTCCAAATGTCTACGATGGTACGTACAAGGATAAGAAAACTGTACACAACATCTTCTATTAAATATGCAATGATTCTTATTTATTCTCTAATTGTTAATTCGTTTTCGAAAACAGGTTTAATAATTTGTGATAAATTTTGTAACAATAATATTTTTTTCATGGTTTATTTTTTGCGTATCTCTACTGGGTTCTCAAAACAGCGTTGTTATTTTTTCGTTTCTATAATGCAGGTGATTTAGAAAATGAAGAAGAAATTTTGGAATGGTTAGTTGAGCAACTGGAAAAAGATGAAATCGAAGATGTTACCGACGAAATGCTAGATCGTTTAATCAAAGATGGCAAAACTGTAGCTGTTCTATTTTGTAAGCATTATTAATATGAATTAAAAAATAAATATGCTGAATAACAAACTAACCTTTATTATTTACAGATGACAACAATGATAGGAAATCTCAAAGAGTCCTTAACGAGTTGGAAAATATCGATGATGAGTGTGACCAACTTGGAATCGCATTTGTTAAAATTGATAACGATGAAGAAGCTAAAGAATACGGAATTGAAAAAATACCTACATTATTGTACTTTGAAAAAGGAATTCCAACATATTACGAAGGAAATTTAGAAGAGGAAGAAAAAGTACTTGATTGGTTAAGACATCAGACCGAAAGCGACGAAATTGAAGATATTACTGATGAAATGCTAGACATGATTATTGAAAAAATGCATTATGTAGCTGTTCTGTTCTGTTAGTATTTTAAGCCTTAGATCGCTAGTGCGATCCAAGTATACCTTCGACACACATAACTGCCTTAGTCCATACAGTGTTAAAACTATTTGTTTTATTTAGAACTTTAATTAACAGTGATGAGAAGAGCGGGCAAATAAATGAAATACAGTTTTTTTGTGTGATTTCAGATGACAAAGACCAGAAAAAGAGTCAAAAAATTTTGTCAGAACTGGAAAATATTGATGATGAATGTGACCAAAATGACATCGCATTTGTAAAAATTGATGACGATAAAGAAGCTAAAGAATATGGTATTGATACAATCCCTACAATGGTTTTCTTTGAAAAGGGAATTCCTCATATCTATGAAGGGGATTTGATGAAAGAAGACGAACTTCTTGGATGGTTATTACATCAAAAACGTCATAGTGAAATACCAGAAGTAACGGATGAAATGATGGATAAGCTAATTGAAAGTACTCCATTCTTGGCAGTCATATTTTGTAAGTATTGTTTTTATTTATCCGTTTAGCCTGCTTTACTGTGCTCATAATTTCCATATATTTGAAGATGACAAAGAAGATAAGCAAGACATAAGGATTCTCAATGAATTAGAAAACATTGATGATGAACTAGAAAAAGAGGGAATTGTCATTGTTCGTATGGATAACGAAGCTGAAGCTAAAGAATTTGGAATAGACCATCTTCCCACCCTCGTATACTTTGAAGAAAATATCCCTGCCATTTACGAAGGCGATCTTATGAATGAAGAAGAAGTATTAGAATGGCTCCTAGAACAAAAGAACAGCGCTACTATTGAAGAAGTGACTGATGAAATCTTGACCGATCTTATAGAGGAACATGAATACGTTGTAGTATATTTCAGTATGTATTAATACTAATTTTATTTGACTATTTTTGCATTGTACATTTTATTACATTATATTTCATATATGTACATTTTAGGTGGAAACTGCGAGGAGGGTGAAGAATGTGACAATATATTGGATGAGCTAGAAAATATTGACGATGAGCTAGACGAGACGGGTATTATCTTTGTCACAACTGAAGATTTAGTATTGGCAAAGAAATATGGGATCAAGACCTTCCCAACATTAGTTTTCTTTAGAAATAAGGATCCACTTATTTACAAAGGTTAATAAATATGTATACATGTGAAAGGTTCGAATTAAATTGTTTAGTTGATTTCAATAAAATAACTACGTAAATTATGCTTCTTAAGGTGACATCGAAGATGAAGACGAAGTATTGGCGTGGTTGACCGATGAAGATACTTTAGAAATTCCGGGAAAAATTGAGGAAGTAAATTCTCGGATGCTTGAAAAGATTCTAGAAGAAAACGACCATGTCGTAGTATTTTTCTGTATGTTTCAGAAAATAAATGTTGCTTACCGTTAAAGTTTACTTCAGTGATTAAATTAATTTTACGCTGTTCTAGATAAAGAAGGAGACAAGAAATCACAAAAAATATTGAGTGAGCTGGAGAATATTGACGATGAGTGCGAGGAAAAAGACATTGATTTTGTAAAAACCTCTGATGAAGGAATAGATAAAGAGTACGATCTTTCGGAATTACCGGCTTTAGCTTTTTATCGACATAAATTCAGAACTATTTATGAAGGCGATTTGATGCATGAAGAGGCTATTCTTAAATGGGTTCTAGAACTGCATGCTTCGCAACCAGATGTTATTGAAAACGTTGATAGAAAAACTTTAAAGGATCTTATTAATGACGTTGAACATCTAGCAGTATTCTTCTGTAAGTACTTATTAAAAATTATTTATGATAGGTACTAAGTAACAACTTATTGATTTATATGTATTTCTTTATTCTATACAGATAGTGAAGATTGTGATACTTGTGACGACATTTTAGAAGAATTGGAGACAATCGACGATGACACGGATAAACATGGTATCCAATTTGTAAAATCTAAAGATCAGAAGCTAGCCTCGGACATTGGCATTTTCAGTTTTCCGGCATTAGTGTATTATGAAACCGGTGTTCCAATCATGTATGACGGTAAGGAATTTTAGCTTTATTGGTGGTCTCACAATTGTATTAGTAAAATATATTTCAAACACACTTAAATTTGTAGATTCTTTGTAATAAAATGTAATTCTATTTTATAGGCGACTTAAAGAACGAAAATAAGGTCCTCCAGTGGCTTGTAGACCAAAAAAGTAAGAATCCACATCCATTACGACTATAATGACTTAGTTTTTATTGTTATAATTTTTTTTTATTGTAATAAAATGTGTAACGAACCAAATGCGTGCATGACATCATTCTTGGTAAAATTATAAATTCAATATACTATATTCTTTTAATTTGTTTTCGCCTAAACTGCTGGATGTTTGAGCTGTGTCATTTTGCATGACAGTTACTAATGCCTGCAGGTGAAGATAGTCAACCAAATCGTAAAACTAAGAATAAATTGAAGGCCAATGCAGATGATAAAACGTCGGGGTTCACGCATAACGAAAAAGACAGGTTTTTAAACGTTGCTCAAAACAAGGGTAAATCATCAGAATGGAAGACGATTGGATCTCTCAAAGTTAGATTTCCAGGCAGAAAAATAGAAAAAAATGCAAATACTGATAAACGCAATAGTGACGATGAAGAGGATGATGAAAATGATAATGACGATGATGACGACGACGACAGCGTTGATGATGACGACGACGATGATGATGATGACGACGACGACGATGATGATGATGACGACGACGACGATAATGATGATGACGACAGTGACGATGACGTTGTAAATGACCATTCTGATAACGATGACGATGATGAAGAAGATCATGTAAAAAGCCAGTTATTAAAAATAAAGCAAAGGTTAAAATTTGGAAACCCTTCTCGTGAAGCCAAATGGAAAAAAGTTGGAAAGTTAAAAATAAGATATCCTGGCCAACTGAAACAACAGGTAACAAAAAGAAGTAAAAACAATAATGATGATATAAGCGATGATGATAATGAAAATGAGAACGACGACGATGACGAGACTGATGACGATGGTGACGGCAAAGATGATGACGAAAATGACGATGACAGTAATGCTGATGAGGATGATGATAGTGACAATGGAAATGGTGACGAAAGTGATATTCATGTAGATGATGATGATGACGACGTCGGTAATGATGATGACGATAGCGATGGCGAAAATGAAGATAACTTTGATAATATCCCAAATAAAAAAACTACTTATATGAAAAATAAACGAAATCTTAAAAATGTAAAAGACGAGGATACTGACGATGACGAAGATGTCGAAGATAATGATAGCGATGACGAAGATGACGATGAGGACGATGAAGCAAGCGAAATTGATGATAGTTTTTTTGGTAGAATTAAACGGATGTTTACAGGTAAAAATTTGAACTGGACCCTCGGAAGTTATCCTGCACGGAGATACGATCGAATGAACCCCGTTTCACATCTGCATGGTCTCCATGGCCCCGCATGGGTACCATAACATATTCCAGTTGTCGCCTGCAGTCATTCGCAAAAGCTTTCCAACTTAAATCAATTTAAATTCTACTTTACTAACATTTCAGTGTAGCGCAACCTTTAACAAAAGCGCATATAAAAATTAAAATAAACAAGCACTGCATTAACCACCAATATTATAACTATTCCATGTTAAATGTTTACGGATATAAAAACAAACTTTTTACTGACTGCAGGCGATCGCTGTTTCTACATTGGATTGGGGACGAAACCAGCAGTCCCAAAATTGACTTATGAACCCTACCAGTGCTGTCCTACTAAAGTCAAAAGTCCAACCAAAGTAGCCAAAGCCACGCCGACCCGAGTTCCACCTAAGAAGCTTGAAAAGGAAACGAAACCTAAACCAAAAGCAGAAAAACAACCAGCAAAGGGGAAAAATAAGGCACTTGCACCTAAAGCGGATAAAGCGTCAAAAGGAAAAAAAGGTTTACTCGAAGCTGAAAATGTTTGGTGGTGGTAATCTGTACATTAATTAAAACTTGCAATATTGTAAGGATGTGACATTATTGCAAGTTGGTGAGAAGTGCACGCGTGGCATCAATTGGACACGAATGTTAATTTACCCCCGTCTTTAATCATCTTGACGATATACCCAGTTTAATGACACTCTCATGCCATTATTAACATAGACGTCAACATTAACTGCTTTTAAATAACCCTCGTGTCCTTTGATTCCCGCCAGCACTAAACAGCAGGGTTGAATGTTGTAATATTAAGTTTTTTAATACATTTATTGTATTTACTAATAAGATAACATCCATTCTGAATAAATACCGACCTGCATAATATATTATTAAAATTACTTAATTACTTCTTTCTAACAGTTTCATTATTTTTATACTTTTCAACTTTAAGACATGAAACTTATTGGTATTTTTGTGTAGTAGCAAGCTTAGCAGATGTAAAAATCGTTCAAATGGTTATCGAAATACCAGTATTTAGTAAGTTTAAATTTAAAGTCTGAGATATAAAAACGGGCTGTCCCTAAAACATTACGTTGTATAAAATACTTTAATGTCATTTAAATATAAAATCCAGCCATTATAACTTCAAAATACACTCATAGGTATAATGTATAGATGTTTTAGCCCAAATTTGTCAATATTCCTCAAATCGAACACTTGATTTAGAATGCAAATAAATTAAAACTTTTATAAGTAAACTTGTAATAAGATTAATACGAGTTATATTTGCGTCCTAGATAACTAAACATAAGCTATACTTTGTACTTGAGCAGTGCTGGCGTTGTGTGTCATTTGACGATATGTAAGTTGAAATGTTTGATCGGAAATTCGCATGGATGTTTTAATAAGTTACTTTGAAATATGCGTCGGCGCTGGATAATTTTTTTGTTAAATAAATATTTTTTCTACCAATGTACATTTATTACTCAATATACATTCCATGAATGATGTCAGCATGATATTACATTACATACCCAGCATGTAATTTGTTGGATGCAAACTGGTGAGTTTTAATGCAGTATAATGGATGTGGTTTCTTTATAGATTTTAATTGGATTTAAAGTTTCATAATTTTCATTATGTAAATATTTTAGGAAACTTACTCGATGAATCCGAAGTGTTAGATTGGATGGTTAAGCAAAAAGAAGATGAGAGCATTGAGGAAATTGATCGGAATCAATTATTTAAATACATAGAAACAAAAGAGTTTTTAGCAATCGTTTTTTGTAAGTAAAAATTAACATTTTTTTGTATTTTACAGCGTAATTTACGTTAATAATAATCAACTGTTGCAGATAAAGAAGAAGACCCAGAAAGTCCACGAATACTAAGACATGTAGAGTTAATTGATGATGAAGCCTCTGAATACGGGATTAAAATAGCAAAATGCCATGATCGTTTAATGGCAAAAAAATATGGTTTCCGTAACCCACCCGGAATAACATACTTCAGAAAAGGAAAATACATCAACTATGACGGTGATATAGATGATGAAGAAGAAATATTAGATTGGTTAACTAATCCAGAGAACATGGAACTTACAGACCATATTGAAAAAGTTAATAGAAAGATGTTTCAGAAAATAAGACAAACTTCTGATTACGTAGCAGTTTTCTTTTGTGAGTTGCATCCTTATCATAATTATGTCAAATACGATTATTTTGTATTCTCGTTAAAAGGTTATTCTGTTTAATATCGTAATCGTGTTGCTCAAATTACATGTTTTAGACAGTAATGACTGCAAACAGTGCCCTAAAGTCTTGGCGGAAATTGAACATATTGATGATGACGCCGATGGTGCTGGAATTAATTTCGTAAAAATAGACGACAAGCAGATGGCAAAAGAATTTGGGGTATTTGCATTACCAGCTGTTCTATTCTTTAAATTGGGCTCCAAGGAACCTGTGATTTTTGCTGGTATGTTACACTTATATGTTATTACAGACCTACATTCCTTACGATCCTGAATTATTAATGTATATAATAACGTTTCAGGTGATTTATATGACGAGCAACAGCTACTGAATTGGTTACTGACGCAAAAAAATCCAGCTGGAGATGTAATAGAAGCTCTGGATGGCCAAGAGTTAATGAACGTCATAGAAAATGAGGGTTCACTCGCTGTATATTTCTGTAAGTTTAAGACAATGCTAACGTACATTTTTGACTACGCACATTACACACTCTATACAAAGCTATTATTTTTTGCAGTGGAAATATTATGTTTTACTCAATTTGTAACATCTATTGGTAGTATTGTGTATGTTGCTTTTAATTATAAAGTATAGCAATTAATGTGTTTTGAACTTTATTAACAAGATTTCAGCTTTATATTATTTCGCTATTTATCTTGGTTTATTTTTTTAATAGGGAACAAAACTTTGTGTGAAATTTGCAATTCTAAAGCTATGAGAAAGACTATGAAAAAGAAAGATAAAGATATGGAAGCTGAGGAGGTGCAGGAACAAGAGGGTATTCACGTCCCTTACAATGATACTTGCCTGATTTGCAAGAACCCTGCTTGTCTCCTTCATTTAATTTTTGCACGTTGCATGAAAACGATTGTTTTAATAAGATTTAGATAAGTTCATAAAACAAAAAACTTGATAGCCAAAAAAGTATTTAGTTAGATTTTTGCAATGAACGTCTATATGATCGGTCTGATCAGAGACTTATATACCTACCATACCTACTCCCTCGTTTTTTGGTAGATTTCTACACTATACTGAATTCTCGATCAATTTGGTCAATCAGTATAGTTTACTAAAATAATGTCAAAACAACCATGTTGGTATTAGATCTTGATGTTTCAGATGGTCCAGATTGTGAACAATGTACTGGAATATTAGAAGAACTAGAAAATATTGATGATGATTGTGATAGACATGGAATTAAGTTTGTCAAAACACAAGACTACGCAATAGCAGAAAAATTTGGAGTCACTGATTTTCCAGTTCTTGTTTACTTTGAAAACAATATTCCTAACGTTTATGAAGGATCATTAGTGGAAGAGGAAGAAGTTTTACAGTGGCTTATTACACAAAAAACCGAAGACCGTATAGAATTAATTACGCGAGTAATGTTGGAAAGAATGGTAGAAGAAACCCAATATTTAGCTGTTTATTTCTGTAAGCTTAACATTATAAAATATTGATTGTAATTCATAAAAAAATACTTTTAAAAATAACTTGCATGTAACAATAAAATAAAATATTTTTACAGACAAACTAAATTGCCACATTTGTGATCACATATTAGAAGGTTTAGAAAAAGTTGATGACGAATGCGATGTTTATGGAATTCACATGGTGAAGATTCAAGATCCACAGTTAGCTAAGAGATATTCAATAAAAACCTTTCCCGCTATGGTTTATTTCAGGTGAGTAGATTATACATGTGCTTCGCCAATCATTGCATAGTATAAATCCAAGTCGCTATTTGTGTCTGTTTGTATGTTTGGCTGCTAACTCCTCCTAAACCACACAACGGATATAACTTCTTATATTTACGCGATTATTATTACTTGAAATTAAACTCATTTTAACGGGTTTTACGCGTTTATTTTATTATTTTTGATTTTCCGACGTTTCGGAATTTTTGCAAATGCCGTGGTCACGGGTAGACTGTAGTCTTATCAATAGTTTCTCTTTCAGTATTCCTAGGCTGGTAAGAGAAACTATTGAAATTAAAAAACACCCTAACTTCAATAGAGAAGATGGTTGGAAGCTGTCACCAACGTGGGATCCAATACTTAGCAAAATAAAAAAGAACAACCAGCAGACAAATAAGCAGAAAAATAAAGACACTGTCAGCGTCTACTGCGTGAACCCGAGCGAGCGACTATGCGAGAAAATTACGAAACAGATGGCGGTGAATTCGAAAAATCGTTTTTTACTTTACTCTATGAAGACGTCAAACATCTCAGTCTACCCGTGACCACGTCGGAAAATCGAAAACGTCGGAAAATCAAAAATAATAAAATAAACGCGTAAAACCCGTTAAAATGAGTTTAATTTCACACAACGGATTTTAATGCTGTTTTCGCCATCTTTAAGGGTATTTATTCATTTAAAAAATCAAGACTGTTTAGAAAAAGTTTTTTTAAGTTAGCAAAAATGCAAGGGTTCGCGTGCAAGTCGGCAAAATTACACCATTGCGAAGCGCGGGCGGGTCGCTTGTGCTATTATAAATTTACAATAATGTAATTTTTTTAGAAACGGAAATCCCCTCCTGTTTGAAGGTGATTTACAAAATGAAGAATCCATATTGGAATGGTTAATCGATGATGACAATCGTGAATTAGCCGACGAGATCGAATCAGTAAATGAAAGAATGTTAGAACGGTTGTTGTACGAGTCACATTTGTTAGTGGTCTTTTTCTGTAAGTAGATTAAAACATAAAAAAATTAACTAATGCTTTGAATTCAAAAGGGTCAGACAAGTAAGTCTGGTCAATTAGCTTACAAACAGTCTTTTTTTTAATACACGATGGTTCTGACTGATGAGTTGACATGCGCATGCATTTATTATTAGCTACTCATCGTCTTTAAATGCCGTAGGCTCTCTTAATTTATTTGTCGTTAAATGTATTTATGATATTTAGCGCTTAATATAGTCACTGTACACGAATATATATACTAGATCATAGAAAATGTTGTTAGTAAAACTTAACTTTTAGATGACGATGAAGATTGCCCAGAATGTGAAGAGATCCTTGAAGAATTGGAGCAAATAGACGGTGAAGTTGATCAATTTGGAATAGATTTCGTGAAAATTACAAGCCCAGAAGCCGCTGCTAAATACAACGTTGTGCATATACCATCTCTTTTGTACTTCCGTAAACAAGTGCCAATGCTTTATGATGGTGATTTGCACCAAGTTGATCGGGTATTACAGTGGCTCACTTCTCAGGACGTTTTTGAAATTAAAAATGAAATTGAGGAAGTAAACCGGAAAATGTTAGACAAACTATTAGAAGAAAATGAATTTTTAGCGGTTTATTTCTGTAAGTTATTCATAAATGTATATCCATTCTTTGCTAAAATGATTATTTAACGTGATAAACTTTCAGACGAAAAGTCTCCTGAAAGCAGAGCAGTGTTAGACGAATTGGAAAACATCGACAGTGAAACTGATAACTTAGATATAACTTTCGTCAAAATGGAAGACCCTCGGTACGCAAGAAAGTGGGGAGTCACAAAACTGCCAGCTATTGTTTACTTTAGGAAAAGATTTCCAAGTATTTATAGAGGTAAATATTAACCAGCATTCATTTTATGAAAAATTCATCTTGATGTAACGTTTTTTTTATTGGACTTTCGTTTCAGGAGACCTCATGTCAGAAGACGAAGTTCTTGAATGGTTGAGAAAAAATCGTTTCCGGCAGCCTGAATTAAATATTTTTATGTACGCTTTAATAGCGCTTTCGGTTGCATTTGTTTTGTACACGGCATTTTTGCTACAGTGTTTTAAACCAAAACCACCTGCCCCAGCGCCGCATCCAAAACAAGCGTGATGAAACAATGAAGACTTGACGTCTTGATTTCATACTATTGTGTTTTTAAACAATGACTTGTGACAAGTTCCATCTCTAAGTTGTGGTCTTTAAGCCTAACTAAATAAGACTATGAACTCCAGTTGACAGGGATCAAATTTTGTTAGAAAATTTAGGTTTAACCATTTTGACTTCGGGCTTTTCGATTTCATGAAAGATTTAATCTCGGCCAATGTTAAGGTTAGTCAGTTTTTCAATTTTTATACATAAGGTAAAAGCACCTAATTCCGCGGGGTTCTAAAAATGGAACTCAAACCCGCGGTAAATAGAAAAACTAAGTTTTTTTATAGTTTCCGTCATATATTTAGACTTTTTAATTCTTCAGCCTTAAGATAATTTAATTTAAGAACAGATTTAGGTGCTTATATTATTATAAACTCGCAAAACATATTAAATAAAAAAGTATTTCGCTGTGGCGAGCGAGGTAAAAGGATGCGCCATACATTTTCACGCCATTTCTCCGTATCGTTATATTTACAAGAGGAGTGATTATCATTCTAGTTCTAACAGGAAAGGTCGGTTTTTAAATATTAATTCAATAGTCAAACGTTTAATCTTTAAGTTTTTGTTAAAAAAATATGCATTACTAGCTTACTTTTTAAGAAGTTTTGTCTTGAAAATACATCGGCATTACCGTCCATTTTTTTAAAGCGGTTCCTTATCCCGTGGTATACCTCGGAATAAGGAAATCATGGAGTTCATTTCATTTTAATTTTTCACGTGATTCTTATAACCTCAACTTCGTTTAGGCAATTAAATTGAAAAAATTGGTTAACATTGGGTTAAAAATTCTAATTCCGTGTTAGTGTTTTGAATATATTTCATATATTAAATAGGAATCAAAATATATGACCAAAGTAAAATTCGATGTTTTTTTCCAAAACGTAACCAATATTGTAATCGTTTTAATCCTATGTTCTAGTAACAATTTCTTTTCAGAATTATCAATTTTAATTCATTTTTTTATATTTAATAAAATAATCACTTTGATTTTTAAATATTAAAAAACATGTATTACTCGGATTTAGAAATATTAATTTTCGAGTAGGACCGTTATTCCGAGGTTTATACCACGGAATTAAGTTATATGGGAAATAAATCGTAACGTAATGCCGTGCTACTTTTCCAATGTAATGAGACCAAACATAATGCATAAAATTATCAATATTTTGTTTACTTATGGCTCTTATTTATATGAACTTTAGAGAGTTAAATACATTTAAAAAATATTGGCTTAAAATTCTATCAATAATAATGATAAATATTATTATTTATAGAATTTTAGTTAATAATTCCGTAGAATCAATAAGCAGAGTAAGTCACGTAAATATTTCATCATAATTTGCATAATTTGCTGCATAAGTACATAACTATTAAAGCGGGCTTTCTCTACAAATCCATACCTCGGAATTAGGTGCCCTACTACCGCGGAGTTAGGATTTTTACCGCGGAATTAGGGTTTTCTGGCTTAGCCTACATTTTGCTTAATTTGAAATATAAACCCATTGTGAACTGAAAAAGTATTTAAATTTTTGTAAAGAATATTAGATCGTCCATCTTACAAAGTTATATTATTACCCTAAACCGCGTTTTTTATCCCTAATATCACTGTTCCTTTCTTAATGATGCAAAAATACCGCGGAATTAGGTGCTTTTACCTTATGTAAGTTTAACCAAGATCCTTCCAAGTGCAAAGGTACTCTATTAAGATTCGTCTTTACGTTTTGTTTGAATTCGTAGGAGCTAAATTATTTTCTATCCTTCTCTTGTACTAAGAACTATATCTATCGCATTTTAATGATGTTAGTTTATTATTTCTAAGACTGTTAAATCTTTAATAATATTCTCCGACACCATTGCCTTATGGGGTGTCGAGTATGAGTTTGCACATACCTATAAAATTATGTTGAAGAATAACTTAATTGATTAAGAATATTTTATAATTTTAAGAACCATAAAGATACTTAGAACATGTTTTCTTTAAAGCAGAATTAAGTTGCTAAGCTCGTAAAGACAGTTGCTTGCCAATATTTTAATATTAAACTATTATTATGTAGATTTAAAATTTTTGCTTGTTATTGCCGATATACACTATCTATTGTATTCATACTCTGTATTTTAATAATTTCTCATAACTTCCTTCCTTGGTCCTTGTAACTAAGTCGCTTTTCATACCTTTGTAAATGGAAAACTAAATAAGTATCTATGTAGGTATCGAATCAAAACTCAAGTTCACTATTAAAGTTAAAAGACTACAGAATATTCATTAGTTCTTACAGGTTACTCATCCAGAGCGCTGGTTACTTATGAGGCGGTCCCAAGGTGCCTAAAACCGCGCATCGCACCACACTGCACACAGATTGACGCTTGAAATAAAGTCGATTTTACCTTGCAAATACTAAACACACCGTGGGAGCGGCTCTTTTGAGAGGCATTCCTGGCAATGTCTACCAAAGATTTTTCTGACAGCATTATTTATTTCTTTTTTCTACCTAGATAAATATCTTTATATAATGATACCTTCGCGATGTTTAATATTAAGAAAAAATACCTTCTAACGAAAAGTAATTAATAAAAAAATATATTTTGCAGCCAAGTTGTGGTCAAACAAGCAAATGGCCGCGTGTTATATAATAATTTATATGTTTAAATTGTAAATATGATCTGTAAATAAATATATAAAATACATAAAAATAGTAAAATAAGACTGAATTTTTTTAACATTAGGTTTCCAATTCCGATGCTTAAACTTAAAGATAGGTAGCTGGTTAGAGGTAAGTAGGTACGGTAAGCTGCAAAAGTGCATACAGTCTCATAGTTATTATTTCGTCCCAGTAACTACTTAGTTAAAATCTTATTGTATTTTTATTAAGTATCAGTTTCATTTATTTTGCTTTTTAAGTCGTAAAGAAAGAAATACTAACTAACTAAATGAGGGTAAATAAATATAGAAGGTTAGTTGCTAAATAAAAGATAGTAATAATTCAATCATTGTATGATTTTGTTTATTTTCTTTTTACCCTCAAATTGTGACGTTCGTAAGAAATGTTCAACTTGTTTTTTAAGTTTACCCGTATTTAAGTCTCTTACGTTAAGGTTGAAAATAATTTGTAACATTTAATGTCAATGTGTGTGTAATTTGGATGCAAGCAGTTATAGACCTTACACGCTGTATGGACTTTTGCAACCGGCCGTACACAAGTTTAAGAGAGAAAAAAAACCTTTATAATAGAAGTAGAACGAAATAGAAACGACGATCATATTATTTAAGAAAATTAATGTTGTATGGACGGAATACAGCTTTATACTCATACATAATCAAAATAAAAAAAACAATAGTAAACAAAAACTTAAGTTTACTCTCCAAGTGATTTTATTAATAAGAATCTAACAGATAAAAAAAAATAAGAATTGCAACAAACTAGGTAAAGACTTACCTAAGTGATTAATAATTCACTATTAAGGTACATACTAATTAATAAACATTTCATAATTTTTACCAATAATAAGTTTTAAATAAAATTATCTTCCTACATAAGGCACTTGACTATAGTTAATACCTTCTAAGTCGTTAACAAATACCTACTTATTCGCATTAAGTATATTTTAGATTTAATTGAGCTCAATTTAAAATGGTTTTGTGACCGATCGTAAATTAAATTTGCGAATTGTGAGCTACAGCAAGGCAAATTCGGTTGGTGTTCGCATAAAATTGGCTTATATGTGGTTTGCAGAAGAGGTAGGGAAATCTTTATTACCTAGTATAACTTAGCAACCTTTGATATAATTAATCAATGTTAGCAACACTAAAGATCAACTCTGTAATAGATCATGGACAATTCAATTAAACCTAATTGAACTCAAGAGAAGCAATGCAAAATTGCTTGCACCTAATTATACTTAGTTACGTAAAGGTGATGAAAGTAGATATCTCCTTAGCTATAAAATAACTTGATAATTTCTATTTAATCTAACACAACCTCTTATAATAAACAAGCTGATAACTCTACAACTTCTATCCATACCAACTACATCATACTTCACTTCTACTTCTTACTCGTACTTTTCGATTAAGATAAACAAGTAGCTAAACTACTACATAATTGTACTAGCCACTTACAGACTACGCTATAACAAGCTGGATCTTTTGATAATTTGGCAAGTACTTTGGTTTTTCACTCTCGAACAGTTCAATTAGCCTCTGAGTAAACTCTGCGTGTACTATGTCCACTTCTTCAGGTGTAGGGTCAAGGTTTCTTTGTACCTCCATTGGTTTTCCCACTGAAATAATTAACATCAGATTTATTAATTAGTATACTTAACTATATTTAAATGCAATGATTAGAAATACAAACAGGGAATTGCTAAAAATATCGCAAAATGGTGTGTAGTAAAATATTTGTTCGGCAAAATTCGCACGGAAAAAAAATCAAAATCAAAAAAATCTTTGTGAAGTTGGCATTCGTGTTTTCAAATCAACCTGTCAAGTTAAGTATAATATATAAAAAGGTACTTTGTGAAGTTAAGTCTGTCGACACTTGACACTTTTGCCGAGAACCGAGTACCGAGATTGTCAAAGATTTCCTCAATCAGTACGTTTTGATTAACACTGTTGTTTTAATTATCTACCTTAATAATATATTGCTTTCTTTAAACAAAGTACTTACTCGGCATTAGTATACCGAGTTACTCGGCCGAGTACCGAGTATAAACCGAGTGCTCGGCCCATCTCTAATCAAAAAATCAAATCAAAAAATCAAAATTCTTTTATTCATCATAGATATGTAACATATACTTAATGAACGTCAATGTTACAAACTTCGATTTTACCTAACCGTAGACCGAGAGAAAAAAGCCGGCGGAAAAAAACTCCCAGCACTCTTTTAGGAAATTATACAATCATAGCGTGTCCATTCAATGGACATATAAATTATTTTCTCGTACCTCAACTCAACACTATAAAAGTAAAATAAATATAAAACTGCTAATACGAACTAATTAAGGCCTTCTTCCCGCACCACAATTCGGAACCAGAGCAGACCGTTTCCCGAAGGCGGCACCTGATCACAAGTATGACGTGTGCTCCAGCCATCGTCCTACTCAACCATATTAGAGGGAGTTGGGCGACCCGTTGACACAACGCCACCGCCCCAGTAACTTTCGAGGCGAGCATGACTACCCTGGGCCAAATAAGGCACTAAAGAACCTCACAAAACAGCAAGTTAATAGGATACCCGTACAATAAGTTAAAGCAGTGAGAGGAGGAACGAGGAAACAGTACAAAATAAAATAAAATGAATAATTAAAAAAAATATATAAATTAAAAAAATATTAAAAAAAACAATAAAAGTACATACTCAAAATTGAGTATCATGTCCTAGTCAAACTGTTTACAGAGAAGTTCATAGGTACAAAACAATCTTGAATAGCAGTAGAAATAGCCTGTCTAGATATCAATCCCATGCTGTTTTATCATCTAAATAGTCTCTGATTTTATAGTAAGCTTTCTTGCACAATACTTGCTTAATTGCAACTTTAAATTTATTAAAAGGCAGGGATTGAATTGACTCCGGAATTTTATTAAAAATAATTATCGACATACCGATAAACGACTTGCTGCTCTTGGCCAACCTATACTTTGGGAAAGCTAATCTATTTCCATGCCTAGTTTTTACAGAATTATTATCGACATGATTATTATTAAGCGTTACAAACTTATCAATATTTTTGTAAGTATACAAAATATTTTCAAAAATGTATTGGGACGCGAAGGTTAAAATACCACTATCTTTAAATATTTCTCTCAAAGAATCTCTATTTGCAAGTTGGTAAATTCCCCGAACAGCTCTTTTTTGCAGCGTAAAAATCGTATTAATGTCAGCAGCGTTTCCCCACAGTAGGATGCCGTAAGACATTAAGCTATGAAAGTAACTAAAATATACTATCCTAGCTGTCTGAACATTAGTCAAAGAGCGAATTTTCTTGACCGCGAACGCTGCAGAGCTAAGCCTACTCGCCAGTTGTGAGATGTGGGCTCCCCATTGTAACTTACAGTCTACAGTCAAACCAAGAAAAACAGTATAATCTACAAAGTCTAGTTTTTTACCATTCATTTGCAAGTTAGAATTGACTTGTTTTACATTAGGTGCTGAAAATTTTATACACTTGGTTTTCTTATCATTAAAAGCTAAATTATTAACATTAAACCACTGTAAAACATTAGAGAGCGCATTGTTTACGTCGTCATAATTAGATTTTTGTCTATTAATCTTAAAAATTAATGATGTATCATCAGCAAACAACACTATATCGTGATTATTACCTACCATAAAGGGTAGATCATTTATATAAATTAAAAATAAAAATGGGCCTAAAATTGATCCTTGTGGAACCCCCATGCTCACAACTGTCCCAGACGACCTGATTCCGTTAACGTCAACCTTTTGAGTTCTAGCACTTAAATATGAAATTAAAAGTTTAAGATTGGTATCTTTAATTCCGTAATGGTTGAGTTTCCTTATAAGGGTATCGTGGTGAACGCAATCAAAAGCCTTAGATAAATCACAAAAAATACCTAGGGCGTCTTGTGACTTTTCCCATGCACTAACAATATTTACAAAAAGTTCAACACCTGCATCAGTAGTTGAACGACCCCTTGTGAAACCAAATTGTTTATTGTGAAGTAAGTTATTTTCAGTGAAATGTACTAAAAGTTGATTTAGAATAATCTTTTCGAAAACTTTACTACACGTAGGTAAAATTGATATTGGTCTAAAATTTGTGGGATCTGTAGTACTACCCGATTTAAATAAAGGAATGACTTTACTGTGCTTCATCATGTCTGGAAACTCACCACTAACAATACAATTGTTAAATATTTTTGCAAGATAAGGGGCTATTATATCTATAATCGAATTAACAATTTTAACTGATATGCCCCACAAATCAGTTGTACTTTTGATATCTAATGTCTTAAAAGTTTTGATAATGTCCCAAGTATCTATAGGTTGGAAACTAAAGCTTTTTCTGCACTCACTAACATTATTAATAAGTAACGACTCGGCCATCACGGGCGATGAATTTAATAACTTAGTGGTCGAAATAGGAATATCCGCAAAATACTTTTCAAACGCTGTAGCTACGTTTTCATCGGAACTAATGACGTTATTATCAATGACGAGTTTAATTTGTTTATCGCGATTTTTAGTTTTCCCAGTTTCGGTATTAATTATGTTCCAAGTCATTTTAGATTTGTTAGAACTATTTTTTATTTTGTTGCAAAGATACATAGACTTGGCCGCCGCGCATACCTTTTTAAAAATTTTAGAGTAACTTCTGACGTACTGGTAAAAACTATCATTTTTATTATATATTTTTTCATCATAGAGATCATACAATTTTCTTCTACTGATGTGAATACCAGGGGTTGCCCAGTTACAGAACGATTTACATGGTTTCGAATTTAATTTTTTAGGAATAAATACTTTCTTATGATTTTGATTTATGAAACTACACAAAGTATCATATTGTTGGTTAACATTTTTATAATTTAAAATACTTGGCATATTATTCGAAATATTACATCTAAATGCCTCTAAACGTTTTTCATTGACGGGGACAACCATTAATTTTTGTTTAATCTCTATTTCCTTTTGGTACTTAAATGTAACTAACTGGCCGAAGTGATCAGAACTTAATTTATTTATAATCGATGAATTTACGGGTGTAACATTAGAATAAATATTATCAATGCAAGTTGAGCTACTCTTTTCTACTCTAGTTGGTTCAAAGAACAGGTTAGTGAGATTATGACATTTAAATAAATTTAATAACTTTTTACTTAATGAAGAGTATTCTAATAAATCGATGTTAAAATCACCGCAAACAAATATATCCTTATTATTATTACATAATTTAATTAAAACTTCTTCTAAAACTAACTCAAAACTATCGTAATTTGACCTAGGTGGCCTATAAATACTAACAACTATACAATGTGTCAGTTCTATACAGGCTATTTCTATAGTTTGCTCAATAGATAGGCTCACTATGTCTTTACGTTCTTTACATTTCAGACATTTATTTGTAATTATTAATGAGCCACCATGAATTGCTGATTTTCTACAAAACGAACTAGCAAGTTGATACTGATCTAAATTAAATATGCTTGCAATTTGAAAATCTCTTAAAAAATGCTCTGTGATACATAAAATATCTATTTGCTCACATTTCAAAAACAATTCAATTTCTAAAACTTTCTCTGTAATGCCTCGTATATTTTGATGAACTAAGTTTAAACAATTAATATCTTTAGTTTTGTTGGACAAAATACTTTTTAAAATTGTGCTAGAAGCTGAAACTTCTGTTGTCTGATCTAATTTTTGTCAATAGAATAGATAGATGACACTGGCTAGAATGGATATATTAGATTGATGTCTTTGTAATAGGCATGATGACAGATTTTGAAAAACTGTTGTATCATATTCAGAAATATATACTTATTGTAAAAAATATCATATTTCGGAAAAAAAAGCATGATTTATATGAAAAAAATCAATTTAAAATTTTATGTTTAAAATTTCCACCAAAACGCTCCAAAGTGTCATGGCGTCAATTTTGACGTCACTCTTGAGCAGTGTTACCAACTCGAATTTTTATAAATTCTTCCGTACGACTCTAAAAGTTGGTAGTTTCTGACCAAACTCAATTCGAAAAGTAGGTAGATCTACCAACTTCTTTTTTTCAAGATTTAGAAGGAATCTGCACGGTCGTATAATATCTATAACCGATTATTTTAGTAAATATAAATTATTTTTCTGACTATTTTTAAAAAAGCAATAAGAAAAAACTCAATTGTTAATTTTTAGAATAAAAACAAAATAAAAAAAAATCCCATCCCACTAATTTACCCCCTAAATTTGGGGGGAAAACCCCTAAGTTGGGAACCATGCTCAATAGTGACGTCATTCGCTCTGATTGGCGTTCAGAATATCATGGCGGACTGTAGTATTTTGTAGATTTATTTTTTAAAAATATTAATTAATCTCGCTTTAATTATAATAATACCTTGTTATTTTTTAATATTTTATTTACGTTTCATTAGATGGTAGCATAATTTTTGTGTATTTTATTCACAGTCATCATGCCTATTGCGTAACTCTAACCAAGATGGCGTTAGTTACCTGTAAAGTTTTCTCTGGCCGCATCTGTACATATTTATCACTAACGGTGAGGGAAAACATTGTGAGGAAGCCCACATGATTGGATGATTATCAAGTGCAGCCACCAACTCGCCAACGTGGTGCATTACGGCTCAATCCCTCTCGTTATCCGAGCAGAACACTTGTGCTCGACAGAGGGACGTTATTAGGCTGCTATTATTTTTAATTATAACTATTTAAAATAAAAATCGTTAAACGCCAGTTGAACCAGCGCACTGGTGCTCCCGGACCAACTTTTAGACTTCATTCGTAACTGCAATCTATCGCAGAGATACAAACACCATCTTTCGATTGTAGTTAGATCAGATTACAGTGCTATTATATTGATTACTAGTGGCCGCCCGCGACTCCGTTCGCGTGGAAGTTGGTTTCCCTTGGGAATGAGATGTTTTCCCGCGGTAGAAAGTATCCTATGTGTTATTCTGATGTATAACCTATATTACTGCAAAGTTTCATCCAAATCCATCCAGTAGTTTTTACGTGAAAGAGTAACAAACATCCATCCATCCATCCATCCATCCATCCATCCATCCATCCATCCATACATCCTCACAAACTTTCACATTTATAATATTAGTAGGATTCAGACAAAAGTAATGCGACTAATAATTTGTGAAGTGATAAGACTATAAGTGAGATTTTACTTTAAATTTTGCATTATAAATGCTAATTTATTAATTTTGAAGTTGTAAATACTGGAATAACGTCAGCTATATGACGAAAGCACATAGATACTGGAAGAAATTTCGATGGGTCAACGTAGCGGCGCGGTAGCTCAGTTGGAAGAGCATTGGACCGGTTTTCCAAAGGTCCTGGGTTCGAGTCCCAGTCGCGTAATGCTCGGAGGCCCGCGTTCCTTTTTCCAGTATTTACAACTTCAAGACTATAAGTACTATCTACCCAAGATTCATTTACCTATTCCTTTTAACATTTGGAACTCTGAAAACAAGATTTTGTCAAAACTTCACCTAAACTATCCTGAACGTACACTCTTGGAATAATGGCTTTATTGGGTAGGTACGAGTACTAAGTATTTATAACTTTTTGTCAGCACACTTCACATTTAAATTAACCTTAACCTTTACCTCCTTATGCATTTGTACACAATTTGTGATGTTAAAGCTATCGTAGGATGATTTATAAATCATTTCATTTCAATATAGATAATCGAATATAGGTAGGTAATAAAAGACGAAAGTCGGTGACTATATAGGACACCCCTTGCGACAACATACTTTACTACATAGATACATCACAAGTTGGGGTTTTTCTGTTTTTTCGCGACTTACATTGTATCTATGGAGGCCTCATGCTATATTTCCTTTTATCCATACAAAATTAAAATAATAATGTTTAATCTAAAGTCCAATTCGTTTGTGTTTTATCGTAGGTACCTTCCTAATCTACTGGCTTTATCGGTCAAAAACCTACCATATATAAATAACACAATTTACCCAATTTTAGGTGTAATCGCAACCGTTCTGAATGGTGTAGGTACATGTAACTATATGAGGGAATCAATCAAACCACGTGGTATAAGAATTGTTAAATTTCATTTGAGAAGTGCCAGAGTTATTTTACTGGTACCGACCACTAAAATTAAAAAACTAGGAACAGCATAGGTAATGATTATATTGGTATTGAACTCACCGACGGTAGTAACAGGAGATCTGAGGGGGACAACACCATAGGAGTATTGAAACATGCCTCTGCCTAAAGGTAGAATTGGTGATATCCCAGTATACAACTTAATTTTTTCTTGAAACTTTCTCAGAAGACTGTCTTTTGGATTTTGCAATGGATGGAACACGTCAGTTTCCCCAAAAGAAAACACTGGTACTAGTGGGACACTGGAATATATGTTTTGAACATTACTACTTTCAAAGACGTTTTATTGATATTTATACTCAGTATGTTCTTTATCTAAATGTACATCACGAAGTTATATAGAATAGGAGGAACACCAAGAGAAGGCATTATAAGCACCTTCTCACTTTTGGATTGACGATTTTACTTGCGACTAAATTATTTGTTATTCAAGACTACAATAATTTTTGTGAGATTTAGTAAAACATTAAAATATATAGGTACCAAAAAATATCTTACCCAGCTTTCATTGCAATCCTTATGAAACCTTTTCGTCTCTTCAAGCATATCTTATAACTACCAGGATGAGAATCTAATGCTTCAGCAGCGCCACCCACCATCAGTACAACGCATCTTCCTTTAAATCTCTTCACGTCGAGATTGTAAAGAAGACTTTCCGGTGTAGAAGAACACCCTCCAAATGCAAGAATCAAATCTCTGAAGAATGGGACCACAAAATGGCCAGCTAAAGTAATCATGTGAGATGACATTCCTGGAAACAGGTTCTTAAAACCAAGGGCGTTGGTAGCAAATGAGCCGAATGCACCAGAACAAATCACGCCGTGGGGAAAGGATGCAAAGAGATAATTCCTTTCTGGATCCAAATCTACTGACTTTACCAGTTTGGTAGGAAAATAGTCCCGGTAATATGTCCACCATGACCAATTTCTTACCCATTCAATTCTGAAACAAAAAAAAATGATTTTATTAGGTTAGATACTTAATATACTTACCTACCTAATAATTAAGTTGATAAAAACTAACTAGATAGGTAAAAGATGTTATCATCTATTCTTATAATAAATCTGTAGAGAGGTCAATTCTGTACATGAAATATATTTCCGAAATAACTATCAGGGGGTAATTAGAGATCGAAACTGATGCCAAAAATGCAATCAGTAAAAATTTTGTCTGTCTGTCTGTATAACCGTTATAGAAACAAAAACTACTCGACGGATTTTAACCAAACTTGGTACAATTATATTTCATACTCCGGAGCTGGTTATAGTATACTTTTCATTACGCTACAATCAATAGGAGCAGAGCAGTGAAGGAAAATGTTGGGAAAACGGGAGAAGTTACTCCATTTTTTAAGCATCCGTCGCGTGTGCAACCTTAATGATTAAAAGAAATCATGTGACGGAAATGTTCTCCTTAAAATTATATAATAAATATCCCACGACAGCATATTATTATGTCTATCTTTTATGGTTGACTGACAATAACACGTGTAACTCCCGATAGGTTAGCAGTTCGAAGATTTCTGATTATATTTGTCTACTCTTACGTTTGTAACACTCTCAGTCATCCCTAATTAAAAAAGTTAACATTATTAACTATTAAATATTTTCAATTTCAAATAATCGAGTTCAAATTCAATAGTTTGAGTAATAATTGTATGTGTCATTTATCATGAATATATAACTTAGAGGTCACTGCAATCTTTGGATAAGATAATTATTTTAGGTACCTACCTACATTGCACGCACGTTTAGCGAACAAGGGAAAATTAAAAATTAAGGGAACTACATGTGTTTTTTAACTTTAATATCATGTATCTACTTTGAAAAATTTGATTTTTACTTTTAATAGGAAGGTAGGATGATACTTACGTGCGCCCACCCTTATGGCAGATGTCAACATCGTTGAGCATCCAAATGCCATAGAGAATGGCTAAGTACCAAAACCTAGAGTAAACTAGGAAAATGAACAGAAGTGAGAAAACCAATTCTCCAACTATAAATAAATAAATCCATCCTGCAGCAGCCAAGGTCTGAAGACGGCGTTCCACAGGAATATTTCTAGGAGCCCATTGTATTCCGAGAATTTGAGAAAGTGAACTGTAAAAAATATAAAAACAATGGTAAAATGCTGATGACTAATAAACCGCTACCGGCTTCATAAATAGATTTTCCTTAAAATGTATAAAGACGCGTATTTTCAACTTCCGAACCTAAAATTTTGAAATAAATAAAAGCAAAAAAAACACAAACACAAATTCTTATTTATCTAAGCGGTGTTAATTACATATACGCAGGTATAAGTATAATGACGTACCTACTGTTTATGAAAAAAAAATAAGATGCGTCATCATAATCAATAGTTGTATTCTCTTCAACTTATTTACCAGAAATGACATGCAATTAAATTTTTATAGTAGGTAAGTAACAACAACAACAAATAAAACAGAAGCAATCTATCTACAGACACAGGCCTTGAGTGTCTATTAACACAAATTAAAGTTTGCAAGAATTCAAACCTTACATGATGCTGATATCACTTACAAACAAATACCAAGTGTCTTTGGATTATTATTAAATTTAAAAAATCCTTTTTATTTTATTTTTGTTAAAAAGAAAACATCAATCTAAAAAATATCAGCATAAAAGCCGCTGCATGATGCTTGCAACAATGGGACCGAGTCAATTTTAGGTAGTTGTTTCAGGTAGGTACTACTGACATTAATTTTCTTGAATAGGTAGGTATTATATAACAACGGTAGGTACCTAGGTGCCTACACTGGAGTAGGTACAAAAAGGCGGTCCACTGGTGCCTTAAACCGCGCATCGCATCGAACCACACACAGATGGATGCTTGTAATACCAAACTTTAGTGCGTAGGATTGCACGCCGTGGGAACGCCTAAATTGTTGACAGTAATTCGGCATTAGGTTGTCAAATAAAAACTTAATTTTAATTTAGCGCTTATCAAATTATCACAGGTAACCGCGAAAACAAGTTACAATCATGATGCCAAATTGCCAAATATACACTGGAAACTATTTCTTTTTAAATTTTGTTTAAAAAAACAAATATTGAAGTACAAAAAAAAATGAAATAAACCTATAGGTATGTTTGTACGAACTATTTTAATTATAATATTGACGTGGTCGGTCGTTAGGTTTGAATCAGTGTTTTTGACGAAATCTGGTTTTATTAACCAAAAGTAACAAAGTAAGTACTTATAACTTTTCTACAAGTGTGCAAAAGATTTCTTTTTGTTCATGTGGAATAAGAGGATGCACTCTCAATAGATTCTGACACCGAACTATGGTAACGTAAAGGGAAAGAAAAGCCAATAGCAACATGACATGACTGGAAAGGAAAACATTGACACATCCTGGGTCTAAGACACGTCTAATGAAACCCCTAAAAAAAAATTAAAGACCCTATTTAACTCTCTATATAAATAAGAAATCAATGATATCATCTTGAATGTGAGTGGCATAATGTGTTTGAGACTTAAGACATCTGCTATTAGGTAAGAAAGACATAAAATAAGGGGCTTATAGACCGTGAACATTTTTTCGTACATTTAAGTACATTTTCGCCAAAAATGCTGTATTCAAAAAAGTCTGGACAGCTATAGGTACTTTTTTTCCTGCCCGCAATAATTTAAATGATTTGAAAAAAAAGAGCTCACTATTATGTGGTCATGGCCATTAAACAATAATATCACAGACGTATTTAACCTCTAGGCGTTATCTTAAACCAACGTAGGCGGGACAGTAGGTAGTTACTCGTTAGTTTGTATACCCACACAAACAAATTGATGCAGCGAGAAAACAAACGTTTTGAAACTAAATGGACTAACCACTATCTTTTATTGTAAGTAGTCTTCCAATGCAGCTATTTTAAATCTATGCGAAAATAGCAAGAAAAAGGATGGTTGTTAGATAGATTCCTCCAATTACTTCTGTTTATATGATTAAACTAGAAGGTAAGTTTTTCTTAAAATAAATGAATTGAATGATTGCTTTAATACATAATTTTAGGAATGTAAGTGAAAGAATCTAATTTATTTGACTTACTTGAAACATTTTAAAAGTGTGTTCATTATAAAAACAATCCTTAGGATATAAAACAGTTTTCACGAATGTAGGATCAAAAAAGATTTCTTTAATAACAACGTTAGATATAACTTGCACACACAACTTTGTTATCAAGACTCTCAGAGTATACTACCGCCATATCACACCAAACCGAGCGTGAAGTGAATCATTTTTATCAACTTGTTTAATTTGTTATTAAAAGGTAATAACTAATTTGCCGCCCTTTGACCAATTTTTATTAGTCATTAAACGTAAGATATAATATCTACCTATTCAACAAACCGAAAATCTAAATAGGTATCTACTTAGCCAATAATGGCAAGGATTGGAATTCTGAGATTAATTAAAGCATAAGGTAGAATACCCAAATATGGAAGTTATAAGGATTGTTTTTTGGTTTTTGCTCTATAATTTATACGTTTTACTTTACACGTTTCTGGGGATTTGCACGTTGATAAGTGGTGTCTTCAAGAATAAGTTTTCGATTCTTAAAATAAGGTTATTACTAGTTTCATCAAAATAATCTTAATTAAATATACCTTCTGTCAAACTCCAATTATGGCCGTCTGATATCGGACGCCTAAATATACACAAAATATTGACAAAGGAGAATGTTACTAGGTATGCCAAATCGCTTGAAATTTTGTCTCAGTAAAGCCTGTATGCATACAAATACACTAATTCTTGTTGTAATCAAAAATACCCAGAAGTTTTGATTTTATAGGCATTCATAGTTTCAAAAAATATCGAGTCCCGCTAACAGTCACGTGACCACTTGTGACGTCATACAATAACGCGCCAGCGGTGGCGCATATAGCTGGCGCAGTATTTTATTTTATTTTTTTATTTATTTAACATTTAATGTATTATTTTTTTGTGTTTTCGGTGGCGTATTAGTAAATATAAATATTATTCGTTATTATATGTTATTAGTGAATATTATTCTATTAACAAATTGGATATAGGATTCGAAAAAAGGTAATCGTGTAATCTATCTAAAATAGATGAATTAATGGCTGCGCATTATTTATCAAGGAATAGTGATTTTGTTTTATCAAAACAAAATAACCAATATAATAAAAATACTAATGGAAGAATGCAAGTCAAATAGTAGAAGTAGGTACCTACCTACCTATCATTATTTGTTTTACGTTAAAGACAACAAATCATGTATCATAGTTTTGTAGCTATAGGTAGGTACGTCCTTCTAATATTATAAATGTGAAAGTTTGTGAGTATGGATGTATGAATGTTTGACTACCCCCTACTACTGCCCCCCAAGTCAAGTGGCAAGTGATATTTGCGATAGCGAGTGAATAGAAAAAATATGTATGAAACTGTCAAATTGCAAGCTTGTTAAAAATGTCAGTTTCATACAAATTTATTCTTTTCACTTGCTATCGCAAATATCACTTGCCACTTGACTTGGGGGGCTGGACGGATTTGGATGAAACTTTGCAGTAGGTTACACATCAGAATAACACATAGGGTACTTTTTACCGCGGGAAAACTTCTCATTCCCACGGAAACCGACTTCTACGCGAACGGAGTCGCGGGCGGCCACTAGTATGTATACAAAGATACCGCTCTTCTAAGTAAATTTAAATAAATACATGCATCGATTTAGTACTAACTAGCTTTAGTTAACAGCTTCGCCTGCGTTTCCCTCGGGAACTGTACATTTTCCCAGGATTAAAAGAAGCCTATGGATTATTTTCAGTCTTCGTCCAGATCCGTTCAGTACTTTTTGTGTGAAAGATAACAAACACAAACACAATCTTCCGCGTTTATTATATGTATTACTAGAAAGTAGGATACCTATACGATCTAGATGTAGTTGAACGTTACAGATGCACTTTACCTTTACTTTTTTATTTAAGTAATTTATTTTTTATTGCAAATGTACCTAGATGATATGAACTAAACCTTTTTTATTAATTGTATTTTTACTAACAAATTGTTTAATGGTATTGGTTATGTTCAAGTTTAAAGATTTGGTGATGTAGGTATGTATGTATCCTTTGGAACTGTAAAAAACAACTTTTCCTTCGAATTGATAGTTGTATTTTTACATTTAGGCACAACACATGATTTCCTAGCAGTTGGATTAGACATTTTTAAAAGTATTTAGGTTTAATTTAGACGACAAAGACTACTGAGTGAGCCAGACCGAGCAAGTTGTGGTATGACGTCAAACCGCCACCGGCGGCAGCCCGCGTCGTGCGGTAGCAACTTATTTTACTTATAAATCGGAAACTAATTGACGCATCGAAATAATTCTTTCACCAGTATTTTTGATTTTTGACAGAGAAAATGAAGAGATAATAATCAAAATTTATTAACATTCTCCATTGGGCAGACGCTTCATTTGCTGCTCGTTTAAAAACTAAAATAAACAATTTGAAACAGTTTACTAGTATTCAAGTACAAGATGAAAAAAAAAATATTTCAAAAATACACTGATTGAACGTAACTTCATAATTGGGTCCAAGCATATAACCAGATCCAATTATGAATTTTGATAAAAATTAAGTGTAAAATTCCATTGGGGTTTTATGTTGGAGCGTTTTATTAAACTTTTGTTATCAATGGTTCCACCCATAATTACAATAAATAACAACACAGTTGCTCATGTCATGTAAAAAGCTTATGAATGTACCTAGGTACCTATTTGCGGCGCGATCCTCGTAAGAAATTCTAAATTTTTCAAATGAATATAGTTAGGTACCTACGTCTGGATAAAGGGCTATTGTCGAAAACTAAATTGCGGATAGCCCTAAAATTTGATTCCATAGCACTTTGAATACTGCCATGACTGATTACAGTTGCTATTTCAATAAAATAATTTACCAGGCTATTTATTTTTGAAGAAATGTCGATGAAAAACCATAATTGGTCCAGCGTCGTAATAGGGGATATTCATGTTTTTTTTTCTTGCCTTAAATTAATAGTTTACGACATTATAACATAGAAAAAAATATAAAAAATCTTCAAAATACTCTAGATATTTTTAAAAACGAAATTTAAAACATTGAAAAAATTAGAGCAGTTGAAACGCCGCCATTTTGCGCGCGCTTTGCGTGACGTCACACGACACGTTCAGTGGGACTTTACTATGAACTTTTCAGTTATTTCATACATATTTACAGTTTTAATAGCTTTAAAACCATGGAAGAAGCCAAAAAATTATCTTATAAGTATTGCATAGTACCGGAGTGCACAAATACTATTCGAAAAACACCCGAGAAAGTGTTTTTTTCGTATTTCAAGTGATGCGAAAATACGAAGACGGTCGTGTAAGGTGATGAGAAGGGATAATATATCTCCAAAATCTTGTTCATATTGTTGTGAATATCATTTTAATGACAGTATACTTTATTTATATACAGCTTAATGTGAATTAGTAAAAAGTAAGTTTTGCATTAGCTATTAAACATTAGAAAATTCGGTATAAAATCAACCTACCCTATAAGAAAAGATCAGTAGCTATAACTTTCTATTAAAACTTTATTCCTGTTGTGGTTTTACGAATTTTTTATGGTTGTTGATTTATTCCAGATAAAGGAAGATACAGAAAATTATATTGAATACAATTTCATAAAAGAGCAAGGAGAAAAATGTACTTTACGGTTGAAGAAAGGAGTTTTGCCACATATATTTTTGTGTCAATATGTAAATGTTTTGGTGTATTTTAAGTAAACTGCTGTATGCATTTATGAATAAAAATCTATATTATGGTCTTAAATATAGGTACTATGAAACATCCTCTGATCTCTGCGCTCGTATAATCGGGTTTCGATGCTGTCTGCGCGCCTACGTCTTTTCTATAGCAATACGTCTCAACTACATATTTGGTCTAGTTTTTGTTTCTTTTCTTTGTAAAACTTCACTTGCCAACCAACCGTTGAACACGCAACATCAAATTGTAAACCACATTAAATCGAATATCAAAGAATCTGTGGTTGTCATTTGCTGTACCACCATAACCCACATCGCGCCTTGGAGACGCGACAGATGCAAAATTATATGCTATCATAAATGCACCTGTTCTCGGTAGATTGTCCTAATGTGCTATGACAGAACCAGCTTCAGTCATCGACAAAGATTCACTAACAATCTAAACTAAACTTCATTACAATCAGCACAAGAATATAGATTAAATTTATTTATTTTTTTCACAAAAACTTTTAAAACAGTATAAGTTTCGACGCTGATGAATGCAATGTCGTGTCAGATGACGTCACATTACGTTCGACCAATGGTGGCCCGTTTTGGAAGTTTGAATTTCGCTCCCTTATTTTGCACTTTTTAAATATTATTTTAGGGGTTTAAATAATAAATAAATTAAAAAAAACTTTTGCATCATAATATAACGATAATAAGTATTCAAGAAAAAAATATTTTAGGCCATTTAAAATTTTATGCATATCCCCTATTGGTGCCGTTACCTTATATAGAATGACTGAAAACTTTAAAAAGTATAAAATCACATACTTACGCCCAATGTCGAATCCTTGATCCGAGAGATCTGAGATTGCACACGATCTGCGGATCGGTCTCCAACCTGCGTCCCAATAACAATGATATGCAATCGCTGTCAGTGATTCAAAAAAGATCGTCGATCGATCACTTCATTTTAAATAAAATGTTAGTTTTACCATATTTTAAACGATTTGCCTAAGTTTTAGCTATTAATTTGTCTGAAAATAGTTTAATATACGTTAACAATATACATCTTATGTAATTAGCTCGGAAAAATAGCTGGATATATTTTATCGATCTCGATCTTTGCTGTTTTTTTGCAATTGCATTGTATTTATACAAATATTTTTATATATCCAAAACTTCTATTTTAAAATACTCATCTGCTGGGAAGGCACATCCCGTAAAGGCACTTTTTGTAACTTTAGATTTACGCCGGAGCCCAATATCGAATCCTGAATCCGAGAGTAGGGACGATCTGAGATCGTACACGATCTGCGGTTCGATCTCTAACCTGCGTCCCAATAACAATTATATGCAATCGATGTCAGTGATGCAAAAAGATCGTCCATCGATCTCTTCATTGTAAATAAAAAGTTAGTTTTACTAATATTAAAAAAGTTATGCCTTAGTTTTAACTATTTACTTGTCTGAAAATAGTTTAATATACATAAATAACATACATCTTATGTAATTAGCTCGGAAAAATTGCCGGATATATTTTTTGTCCCGATACTTGCTGTTTTTTTGCAAAAATTGCATTTTGTTTATACAAACATTTTAATTTTATCGAAAGCTTTATTTTGAATTACACATCTGCCGGAAAGGCACATCCAGTAAAGACACTTCTTGTAAATTTAGATCTAAAAAGTTTTAGATCGATGTACGTTGCTATGGTAGGTAGCTGTTTTTGTTTTACATGGACTGACATAAAAAGTCACTCAAACAAAAGATCGAACTGCCCAATTCCGGGGTTCGCAAAAATTGATTCAAATGGTGTTTTATGGATGTGTCAAAATCTATAGATCGGTTATTGGGATGGCGGCGGTTGGCACCATTTTCTTACAAATATGCCAGAAAAAAGATCGCTTGCCTCCCATGTATCGTTTGCGTCTTTGGATTGGTTTCACAATCTGTAGATCGTTTATTAAAACAGTTTTGAGAAAATTTGGATCCTATTGTCAATCTTAGATGCCTAAAAATGGATTGAGATCGTAGGTATATTGGGATTGGGACTAGGCGTTAGCCTTCTTTTAACAATTATTGCTAGTAGGTATGCTAAAATATTAGCCTTCATAGTTGGCAACCAACCAACCCCAGAAACACCAGGCAAGACCATGCTCAAGTTCAGTTTAAAGTGAACCTTTGGACAGGAATTTTAAATGGTCAAATAGTTGGGCCCGTCGAACTACCCGAGACACTAACGGGTCCCAATTATTTAAATTTTCTACAAAATACATTGCCGGAACTATTAGAGAGTTTAAATGTGATGGTTGCCCCGCTCACTACGCACGAAATGTACGAAACTACCTCAATGATGAGTATAATGAGAGGTGGATAGGTCGTTTGGGAACCATTTTGTGGCCACCGAGGTGGGGAATCAATGGGGGCATTGATTTGAACCCATTAGACTTTTTTTACTGGGGGTGTTTAAAAGAGAAAGTTTATAAAAAAGAAATAACATCCCTGGAACAATTAAATTAAAATAAAAAATGTGTAGGTATAATGTAATGTGTTTGCTGTTTTAGAATAAAAAAAAAACAAAAGTTATTATTTTATTTCAACGACTAAAATTCCCACTGGTAAACTCAGCAAATAACTTAAAATGCCACTGACAGTTTGTTTAGGTAAACATGAATTTGCTTAATTTTTTTACGATTGTCATTTGGTTCTTAAAGGAGAATGGGCAAAAATGTATGACACCTGGGAGCACCCTCCAATAGCATTGAGATATATGTGGTTGGATAGGTCTTTTTAATTGGAACAACTATAGCTATGGCAGCTTTGTTGTAACAACTGTCCGTTTTGTGTTATGAGACATTTTATAACCTATGAAAAATAATAAACTATTTTTAAGTATAGGTTTAATTTCTTAGATATCTATGTACTTTTCAGGTACAAAGATAAGGGTAAAGGTAATAAATATTTTTGGAGAGTAAAATAGCAAGAACCCACAACAACATTATTGTTAGGGAATGTAGGGCAGAGATACAAAGCACAGTGGAAGTTGTATAAGTAGGAATTTAATAAAGATTAATAGAAAGGTCTATAGACAGCACATACATAAATATTTGAGTGACAAACAACCAACACATCAATTTAACATTGACACTATATATATCTAAACGGCCAGTCAGCCCATGGAGGTGATACTTCAACACACCCCCTTCAACTCATGGGTTAAACACGTTAATTCCGCACACACAAACCTAACTCACTAGTCAGAAATTCGTGCCTTACGCGGGGCAAAGGTTTGTTGAGGATATCTGCCAACATCTTATCAGTTGCCAAATGTTCCAGTGTTATAGCTTTATTATCACGCAATATATCCCGAATAAAGAAGTACCTAATATCAATGTGCTTACTTTTTGCGTGTTAAGCACCAGTATCTTCAGCTAGGCAAATTGCACTTAAGTTATCAGCATGCATTCTTACCTTTGAATATTTATATAAGCCTAGTTCGTTTAATAAACTATTTAAATACATAGCCTCCTTCATAGCTTCCGCCAAACTCACAAACTCAGCCTCGCAAGTAGATGTCGCTACGATTCGTTGCTTTTGCGAACACCATGAGATACCTGCTCCACCTAAAATGAAAACATAGCCCGTAAACGAACGTCTATCGTGTGTACAGCTACCCCAATCCGCATCAGCATATCCTAGGATACATAACCCAGTTGGTTTGTAAACCAAACTTTTATTAATTGTACCTTTTAAGTACCGGAGAATTCGTTTTGCTGCTTTCCAATGAGTCTCGTCAGGATTTTCCGCAAACTGTGCTAATCTTGCCGTAGCGTTCGCTATATCTGGCCTTGTTGCCACGCTTAAATACATGAGTGATCCGATAAGTTCTCTAAAAGGATATTTCCTCCCATCCTTATCCTTTACACTCACTATTAGTTTCCCAGTCCAGTGGAGTTTTGACAGGATTACAATTCTCCATTGAAAATTTCCTCAAAATATCGTTTATATATTTTACTTGTGACAAGCAATATTTATCACCATCCTTCTTTATTTCTATCCCAAGGCAATAGTTCGCTGGACCGAAGTCCTTTAGCTCAAACCTTTTTGCTAAATCACACTTAAACTTATCTATGTACTCTCTCTTCTGCGATGCTATTAAAATATCATCTACGTAAACCACTACGAAGAGATCGCATCCATCTTTACTACGTTTATGGTATAAGCAAGGTTCATTGGCCGTTGGAATCAATCCCATTTCTTTTAGCTTGGTATCTAATTTTATATTCCATTGGCGTCCAGCTTGCTTAAGTCCATATAAAGATTTATTTAAAAGACAAGTGTCTCCTCCTGTTTTTAAATCTTCAAGCATCTTCGCTGCTTTTTTACCGAATTCGCTCTTCGAGCCATCCGTCTTTATAAGTTTTTCTAAACTTTCCTTCAGCAGCTCTGGGACTTTCATATAGATACTTTCATTAAGATCTCCATTCAAATATGCCGTATTTATATCTAATTGATCGATATCCATTCTCAACTCTGTAGCTAATGCGACTAACAAACGAACAGTCGTTAGTCTTGCAACCGGAGCAAATGTCCTATGATAATCAAGACCAGGTTGCTGACTGTAACCCTTCGCGACCAATCTCGCCTTTTTCTTCTCAGTCTTGTCGATATTTAGCTTCGTCGTTAATACATATCTACATCCTACGACATTTCGATTATAAGGTTTCTTCACTATTTTCCAAGTATTATTTTTCACCAGGCTCCTAATTTCCGATAAAATCGCTTCTTCCCATTTACTTTTGTCATTACTTTCTAAAGCGTCTTTTAATGAGACATCAATAGCTCCCGCAAAATCATCAGTGTCAGCAAATTCCTCTGGTGATGATGCATTATCGCTATTTTCTCGCACTTCGATCATGTTATAGATTTTTCGAGGTCTTCCTACATGACCTCTTTCAATCTTTGGTCTTCCAGGGCCTCTTTTAAGAGTAACATTTCTATCAGTAATTTCCTCAAAGTCTTCTACACTTTCTGGATGTGATACACTCTGTTGCTCAACCGAAGTTCTGGTGATAGTGCTCTGTTCCTCATTTGACGTACTTAACGTATTGGGTTCCTGTAATAAAATGTAGGGTTCCTGATCAAATGACATTTGAGTTTGGATTAAAGGTACATTTGTTTCGTTTTCAAATGGAATATCTATCTCAACCGTCTTTCTCACAATATTCTGTTCACATTGTGACTCAGTAAGGGGTTGATCAGAAGCTTCACATTTATTTTCATAAAACTTACCTTCTTGGAATCTCACATCCCTTGACGTGATGCACCGTTTTTGTTCAGGTACATAAACTCTAAAGCCCACAGAATCAGCCGAATATCCCATAAAATAGCCAGTAAAACTTCGTTTAGCAAACTTGTCTTTTCCAGGTTCTTTATCCAAGACGTGAACTCTAGTACCAAACGTTTTAAAGTAATTTACATTCACAGGTCTCTCGAACCATTTCTCGTAAGGAATCTTACCTTTCAGACTGTTTGTTGGACATCTATTACGAATATAACATGCGGTCGCTACTGCCTCTGCCCAAAAACTTGCGGGCAATCCGGATGATAGCAACATGCATCTGGCCATGTCTAATATAGTGCGATTCATTCTTTCAGCAATTCCGTTGCTTTGGGGGCAATAGGGATTTGTTTTTCTTCGCAATATTCCATTTTCTTGAAGTAATTTATCAAAACTCTTATTTACATACTCCGTACCATTATCCGTTTGAAATGTTTTTATTTTCTTATTTGTCAAATTTTCGACGTGACTTTTATAAATTTCAAACTTTGACAATACGTCACTTTTATTTTTCATCATAAATACTTCACACCAACGAGTGCTGTCATCGATGAAAGTAACAAAATATCGATTACCGCCACTCGATTGCACTCTCATCGGGCCAACCACATCAGAATATATCAATTCCAATTTTTTATTACATGGCTTTCTTGATTTCACAAAAGGTAACGAAACCATCTTACCCTTAGCACACACGTCACAATCTTGCAATTTGTTACTATTAACATTTTTTAAAAGGTTAATACCCGTTTTATTTATTACTTTCATAAGATCTTTAGCATTAAGATGACCCATACGTTCGTGCCATCCATACAGATCTACATCATTCTTCGATACCGCGAATGCTGAGGCATTTGCTTCCCGCAAGTAATATAAATCCCCTCGCCTATCAGCAGTTAGCTTTACCTCACCATTTTTAATCGCGTAGGCTAGGTATATCATGTTTAAATATGACCTCACAACCAAGTTCAGTGAGTTTGGCGATTGATACGAGATTATTACGCAATGTGGGAACTAATAACGTATCTTGGAAACAAATTTTTAACGTATTCTCATTATTGCATGCTAACACCTTAACTGTACCCTTACCTTGCACAAATGTCAGTGACTCAGTAGCTAATTTTAACTTTCGGTTCGAAGGTAGTACCTCAATAAACCTTGTCGCGTCGTTGCACATATGTGACGTACACCCACTATCGAAAATCCATTCGTTATTCAATTTTTCATTTATGGCATAACATTCACCTGAAACAGTAAAAGTTGAAGCCTTATCAAAATCTTTGAATTCTATATTCATGTCTGATACACATCGTGTTTCTTCTGTATTTCCTTTTTTTATTTTACAACCCGATGCCTTGTGTCCAAATGTATGACATTTAAAGCACTTGAATTTAAATGAATGATTTTCGGTAGGTTTCTTTTGCCCTTTTTTCTTATATTTATGTACATACATTGCGCCTTCTATATCATCAACTTTATCCTGAGTATTTCCTCTAGAACTCTCTTCTTCAAGAATTTTTACTCGTAGTTGATCCGGTTTAGGTAGCTGATCCCTAGTTTCAATGGCACATCTAAAATTTTCATAACTTGCCGGTAGGCTATATAGTAACATTATAGCTAACAGGTCATCGTGAATTTTGATGTCCATTTCTTCTAGTTTATCGACGGCTTCAAAGAAGGAGTCGAGATGTTCACTCACTTTCTGACCTTCGCTCATCTTTTGAAGCATGAGCTTCTTCATCAGAGTCGCCTTTTTTGCAGGCCCTCGTGAAGCAAACAAACTCTCTAACTTCATCCAAACTTCATGTGAACTTGTCACATTTTTTACATGACGTACTACAGTCGGATGGATTCCTAAGATCAGCTCGGACTTCGCTTTTCTGTCGATAGTCCTCCATACTGTGATTGCCTCATCATCCTCTGATGGTTTGGATTTTTCACCACTCACATATTCCCAATAGTCCTGGGTAATTAGTAATGCCTCTATTTGGACCTTCCACGTATCATAATTATCCTTCGTCAATAATTCGACACTTCGTACTCTCGACATCTTACTCGTAGAAGTACTCTTCCTTTATTTTACATTACTACTAACTTTCTGCTTTGAATATAAGTCCTGGGCCCATAACCTTTGTTAGGGAATGTAGGGCAGAGATACAAAGCACAGTGGAAGTTGTATAAGTAGGAATTTAATAAAGATTAATAGAAAGGTCTATAGACAGCACATACATAAATATTTGAGTGACAAACAACCAACACATCAATTTAACATTGACACTATATATATCTAAACGGCCAGTCAGCCCATGGAGGTGATACTTCAACAATTATTAAATTGATTTTTATTTTAAATGTACTAAGCACTACATCTAGCAGGGTGTATGATAAATAAATAAATCTTCAGACTAACACACCAATTGTATGGCCCTCAAGTAAGCGCAGTAAGCGCTTGTGTTATAGGTACCACACAATGGACAGGTAAGAACCTAGTTACACCTAGACACTAGCCAATATCGAAAAACCATTTTAACGACATTGGCTTCGAACCCGGAACCATCTGATTTGCAGTCCGGTATAAGTACCGCTTCACCATTGAGCTCGTCAATGATATCATTTACAAATATATATTTTTTTTATTTATTTATTATAGAGAGTTTTAGCCATGCAAGGCTATACCACCCTCATAGGTTAATCAATTTACAAATATTGCTAATAAATTCAACGCTATGCTAGTGGGTCCTGATAGGAATGTACAGAAATGTCCTGTTTTTGTATTGTTTTCATATGATTTAAAAAAAGATCTTTTAAATCTACTAATTCTTCTAGGTAAAATCAAGTGGGTATAGTTACAGATATAAACAACTGTTAATATAACTAACTTAAAGATACATACATAAAACATTACTTGGGAATTTCGTTCGGGTGCCATAAAAATATAGCCTGTTTCCCCTTTGATTTGGGTTTTAGAGTAAAAACACTCTTAAAAAATGGTTATAATAAATACATCACACTCAACTCAAATAATGCATGTTGTTGTGTATATGCAGCAACCCTCTGGTCGTTCTCTTGGGAGATTATCTGAAAAAACGTGTTGTTAATTATGTTCCGCGATAGAGATTTTCCATAGCGGATCAAGATGCAAAATAAAAGTTCTGTGTGATATCCGAATTCAATAAACAGAGAACACGGGTGGGCTGCCCGTGCCTACCAGTACGCGTACGCGCGTTCGTTTCTAGTGTCTAATGGAGTTAAAAAGCACATAGATATAAATATATTTAACATAATTAAACTTGAAAAGTAGTATTTTTATTATTTTTATTTTGTCTCATAACTCAAAACGGACAGTTGTGACAACAGAGCTGCTATAGCAATAGTTGTTCCTATTGAAGAGACCTATTCAACGACATATATCTTATTGCTATTGGAGGGTGGTCCCAATTTGCCCATTGTCCTTTGGTATTTCATCTGTGCTGCGTTCAGAACCATGGAACTAATAAGTACTACGTACAACGTGCGTAGTACATATAAGTTCCATGTACAGAACATACACCCGGGGTGCACTCCGACGCGCTCCAAGTCGTTCAGAACATGGGAGAAATGTCACTCTGACAGGAGTGAAAAAACAAGGGGGTGTTTTAAAATTTAATCCGTCTTAAATCACGCTTTCTACAACTTGTGGCAAAAAACTGCATCTAGTTCTGATGGAAATAAATAATAACATTAATATTATTGAAATTTTATTCAGTCTAGCTTCTTTTCTATGTAGGGAATTTGTGGGGAATAGGGGATATTCATGTTTTTTTTTCTTGCCTTAAATTAATAGTTTACAACATTATAACATAGAAAAAAATATAAAAAATCTTCAAAATATTCTAGATATTTTTAAAAACGAAATTTAAAACATTGAAAAAATTAGAGCATTTGAAACGCCGCCATTTTGCGCGCGCTTTGCGTGACGTCACACGACACGTCCAGTGGGACTTTACTATGAACTTTTCAGTTATTTCATACATATTTACAGTTTTAATAGCTTTAAAACCATGGAAGAAGCCAAAAAATTATCTTATAAGTATTGCATAGTACCGGAGTGCACAAATACTATTCAAAAAACACCTAAAAAAGTGTATTTTTCGTATTTCAAGTGATGCGAAAATACGAAGACGGTCGTGTAAGGTGATGAGAAGGGATAATGTATCTCCTAAATCTTGTTCATATTGTTGTGAAGATCATTTTAACGAAAGTATACTTCATTTTGTGAATTAGTAAAAAGTAAGTTTTGCATTAGCTATTGAACATTAGAAAATTCGGTATAAAATTAACCCACCCTATAAGAAAAGATCAGCTATAACTTTCTACTTTATTCCTGTTGTGGTTTTACGAATTTTTTATGGTTGTTGATTTATTCCAAGTAAAGGAAGATACAGAAAATTATATTGAATACAAATTAATAAAAAAGCAAGGAGAAAAATTTACTCTACGGTTGAGGATAGGAGTTTTGCCTCATATATTTTTGTGTCAATATGTAAATGTTTTGGTGTATTTTAAGTAAACTGCTGTGTGCATTTATGAATAAAAATCTATATTATGGTCTTTAATATATTATGAAACATCCTCTGATCTCTGCGCTCGTATAATCGGGTTTCGATGCTGTCTGCGCGCCTACGTCTTTTCTATAGCAATACGTCTCAACTACATATTTGGTCTAGTTTTTGTTTCTTTTCTTTGTATAACTTCACTTGCCAACCAACCGTTGAACACGCAACATCAAATTGTAAACCACATTAAATCGAATATCAAAGAAGAATCTGGGGTTGTCATTTGCTACACCACCACAACCCACATCGCGCCTTGGAGACGCGACAGATGCAAAACTATATGCTATCATAAATGCACCTGTTCTCGGTAGATTGTCCTAATGTGCTATGACAGAACCAGCTTCAGTCATCGTCAAAGATTCACTACCAATCTAAACTAAACTTCATTACAATCAGCACAAGAATATAGATTAAATTTATTTATTTTTTTCACAAAAACTTGAAAACAGTATAGGTTTCGACGCTGATGAATGCAATGTCGTGTCAGATGACGTCACATTACGTTCGACCAATGGTGGCGCGTTTTGGAAGTTTGAATTTCGCTCCCTTATTTTGCACTTTTTAAATATTATTTTAGGGGTTTAAATGATAAATAAATTAAAAAAAAAACTTTTGCATTATAATATAACGATAATAAGTATTCAAGAAAAAAATATTTTAGGCCATTTAAAATTTTATGCATATCCCCTATTCTAAGTTTATTCTTCCCAAATTTGGGGAATTTCACTCCCATTTTTGGGGAACTTGGACTACTAGCATTGGCAACACTGCATACGAACGATCAACGAAGAATAATTAAAAAAAAACTATAATAAAATAAATAAATGAATGGCGCCATGGCGCTTTTCTATTTATAAATTTAACATAAGTGTTCGATAAAGTAATTACACTGTTATATACCGAAAAGTTATTATTTTCTATTCTCAAATATCTGTAAACGTACAGAATGTCAAGTCAGGAAACTGTTAATAAATCTGAAACAGATCTCTCATCTGGCCAAACTATGTATTCAGAATCTCATAAATCATCTGAAATTGACAAAAACAAGCCTAATAAAAATGTCAGTGAATCTCAGGGTAGTTGCTATTGGTGAGTTATTTCAAAATTCAACTTGCTTACCTGGAAATATTGGTGATTCACAGGACTAAAGTTTTTTGTTTTGTTTTAGCGGCAAAGATAGAAACCTCAACATCGTAGAACTCCTTTGTGCATCGTGTAATAGATGGTATCACGAGTCTTGCATATCCTATCAGTTAGGCAAATTGGTACCATTTATGACCAATTACTTATTTATTTGTAAAAACTGCTCGCCTACAGGTTTGGAGACCTTTAAGAAAAATCAAGCTCGTAAGTCTTTAATTATCTTTATCTAAAGGACCTGTTAAAATTGCTAAAATTATATAATTTATTTGATAAGTACCTATTCTAATTGTGTACTATGTAAGTTGCAAATAAAAACTTAACCTTGAAACTTACCATTTGTTACAGCATTTCCACAAATGTGCATAACTGCTTTAGCAAATTTGAGGCAGGAGAGCCTGAAAGATGGAAGCAATAAAACACTTTTTAGTAAAGATCGTGAAATTATACCATACATAGATCAATATTGGGAAGCTATGACAACTATGCCAAGAAGGTGATCAATTAAATTTATATAATTCAAAAACCCTACTTAATTTAAAATCAATAAAAAATACTTACATTAACAAGCTGTAAGATAAACTAAAATGAAATAGAAAAAAAAAAACAAAAGAACACAATTTGAAAAAAGAAAAGATTGAATAAGGTTTTTCAAAGGAGTTTTATTATTATATCTTTTTTATAAAATTGTAATAGTTGTCATTAAAATTTGGATGAGAAAAGGAAAAAATGATTTCTACAGTTATTCCGTTTTTTTGAGTTTTGAAGTGTTGTTTATTTTTTAGAGTGACTCAATCTTGGTATGCCACGGTACAAAGAGCACTTATAAAAGATATACAAGTCATGTTTACCTATGAAGAAGATGCAACTCATGGCCCAATGTTTGGATTATACAAGATGGAACTTACATCAATAAAACCTAATTATGAGGCTATGATAAAACAGGGTCAGCTTAAAGTTACGGATATGGGGATTGCAACCAGTAAGTTCTTTTTTCATGTTTATTGAATTTGCCTACTTAGGTATATATTTTATTTTTGGTAAAATATTGTGTCCCACATTGTTGTAAATACTGAATTTGGAGTATGTGAGTTTGAGTTTATCTTCATTACAAGTTTTTAGACAATTTGCAGACAATGAGTGTAACAAAAAAAACTGAACTAAATCATATAATAGTGAATGAATTTTATGAGAGGAGAATTATTATTTTAATTTATGCATAGAATTCCCAAATAGTTTTTACAAGATTTGTTTGGCTAAACCTTTGTAAGTTTTATGATATGTTTGGTTTTTAATATTGTCTAGATTGAGAGTTAGATATTTTTAAAATTTATACATGATTGAGGATTTATCATTTTTAATTAGGTACCTTATAGCAAAATGGCAGGCCAAACTTAAATAGAAGAAGGTATATTAGGAATTATTTACCAGGTAAAAATAAATTACCCCATTCTATTCATTGCATTTTTTGGCATTGCCTCGAAATTTTTTTGTACTCTCTGTATAGTGTGGAAAAACTAATTTGTGTAGGTATGTATTGGGAAATGTAAGCGAATTACTTATAAATACAATGCGTCTTACTTAGCTTTAGAAAGTGAAATGAAAATCTAGCTTGTAATACTTAGTAGTGATCATAATGCACTCACCTACTAAAAGCTAGTTTTCTTATTGTTTTGTGTTGTACTAAATTCTAGCATATAAAAAAGAGATTTAATCAAATTATTGAAATTTTATATACCAAATAAAATAACATTGGTATATATCAAACGTGGATCATGAACTGATCGTGTTGAATAATGAAATTGTTTTGAATGTACAAGTGTTTGTAAACAATGAGCAACGACGCACACATGAAAATGTTTAAAACACTATCCCGTCACTATAGTTGCAAGTAAATCCGAATAGCAGTTTTACGTAATATGTCGTTTCATTTCAATCGTTCGTAACGGAAAAGGATAGAGTGATGCTTGATGGGCGTAACTACTCCACGGTCGCGTTTAGTAGTAAAGCACTCTGTCTGTATATTTCCTTGAGCTCTACATAAACGATGTCGTGTTGACCGCGCGATTTCTCTATCGATTTTTTTAACGAGAACATATTACAATTATAAACGTACTGATCTCATGGCAGGTAAGAACTGATCCCATTACTAGTAATATGTAAATAAATATTTGTGTTATTAATATAGGTAGGTTTATATTATACGTTATAGCTATGCATACCTTAATGTTTACATAATTGATTGCGACAGAAGTGTCTGTAACAGCCGTGTATATCATAGCACTACCATTGTTAGCAGTGCTAGATCCCGTATAGGTATTTGTTTAGATTAGTAAAGTATGTCAAGTAGTTTAGTCGATTAATGCAAAGATTTTAATTATGTCACTATAACAGCCACGTAGATCCCGTAGTTTGTTGTTGGTTGTAACCGATAATTTGGCGTATCTTATCAGCTAACTTCAAACTTGTTTACAAAAATCGGTAAAATGGATCGTAAGTTATTTCATAGATTACTTTACATTATCTAACTAGGTAACTCCTTTCGTAATAATATTTTTTCATTTTAAAAGCAACACATAATCAAAATTATGTGTCATTGATTTAGAAAATGAGATTAATTAAGTACCTACCAGTCTAAGTATATTTTAAAACGGTATTTCACCTTGAAATTTAAGTAACGGCGGATTATGAGCAAAAAATATTCGTATTGGTTATTTTAATTTTTAATAAGTATTTGAGTACTTTCCTTTATTTTTCTTAAACCCATTGCTGTTAAGTTTCGTGGTTTTGAACAGGTTTTTTTACTTATCTTGTCTCGTATAAGTAGTTACAGTACAGCAGATTCTTATTATCCAACAGTTGACCTATTTACACTCGGCTCGTGCCTGCAGTTATTTTTCCCGTATGAATATTTTAGTTCGTTGTGTTGCTTCGATTACAAAACGTCGTTATTTTTATTCTTTTAAGTATATTGATTTTTAATATATTCTGGCCGAGCAGCAGGCAAATTTTTTATATCAGTTAGGCATGCCATAATTATTCGGTTTGGTTTCCTAAATAAATAAGTAGGTACGTTAATATATACTTTTCTACTTCTGATGAAAACAAACAGTACTAAATGAATGTTTACTTGCTCAAAAAGTACTTCACTCCTTGAGAGATAAGTGATATAACTTATCGTTGTTTCTTTAACTGATGTGAAATGTACTTCTCATTTTAGTTCCTAAAACTTTGTGCGTGAGTTAATCATTTGGTATTCAGATTTGTTTGATACTTTAATTCTAGCTAACCAATAAATTTTGCGCAGTACCACTAGCGGGCAACGTAAAGGGTCGTCAGGGGAAGCGCCGGCCGCCGGTGGGGGGCGCCGCCGACGCGGGGGCTCCGGTCGGCAAGAAGGGCCGCAGCGCCGACGTCGGGGCCTTGAAGCTCCCGTCTCACGGGTACCCCACCGAACACCCCTTCAACAAAGACGGCTACCGATACATACTTGCCGAACCAGACCCTAATGCTCCTTGCAGACAGGTAATATGTTATCAGTGTTAAACGGGATTTTACTTACAGAAAATGTATGAAATTGACTTCCGCCGTTTGTTTTAAAATTGTTTTCTACGTAAATTTTACTAAAAGTGCATCTAAATGGATTTCCGCAAAGTAACGCCGGATTCCAATTTTTTTTAAATAATAAAAACGATAAATCTTACGTGTAATCTAACAAATACTCAATACTTTATTGCAACTTATGGTAGGTACATGGGTTACAGATATATTGTATATTTGGTTTCACATAAGAACCCTTTCGGGCATAACATAGAAAGGATTTCCGAACGAATTTGCATAGTTCTAATATACATGTTACGGTTAATACCCGAAGTGCCAAGTCTACACCTAGTTTTAGCCGGTTAGAAGTGTTAATATATATGTTACCGGCAATGTGTATAATCCGGTATTCTATACAATACCTAGGTAATGTATAGAATACCTTGGGCGTCCAGGCAATATATAAAATAAAAAGAATATTATTCTCAATTCAATACTTCACCTAGGTAATGTATACAATTCATTGTATAGATTACCTGCTGTACCACCGGCAATGTGTAAAATAAATAGACCTTGGTCTATATTTATCAATGATAACCTACTAGTGGCCGCCCGCAACTCCGTTCACGTGGAAGTCGGTTTCCCGTGGGAATGAGAAGTTTTCCCGCGGTAAAAAGTACCCTATGTCCTTTCCCAAGTTCAGTTTTTTCTTCATACCAATTTTCATCAAAATCGGTTCAGTGGTTTAGGCGTGAAAGCGTAACAGACAGACAGACAGAGTTACTTTCGCTTTTATAATATTAGTAGGGATAGTAGGGATAATATGCTCATAATAATTATGAAACAGGGGGCCTACCGCGTAACTAGCGTCGATTTGAACTCGACGTCGACAACCGTTTTCATTGGCTAGAGACCCGCCATTGTTAACAATTTAGCCTATGAAAACAGTTATCGACGTCGAGTTCAAATCGACGCTAGTTACGCGGTAGGGGGGCAGGTTGTATAATTAAAATTAACTGAAGTTAAAACATGCACCAATGAAAGTGTACAAAAATTTGACGATTTGACAAATCCTTGTCCTGTCCCCGTAGTTTGAAGTAGGGATGTTACGGATATGGAATTTCGGTTTCGGTTTCGGATACGGATATTGTTTTTTTTTAAATATCGGTTTCGGTTTCGGATACGGATATGAAATTATTTCGGATTATCCGGTAGTTTCGGATAGTTTCGGTTACGGATATTAGATTCTAGGAATTTCAAAAGTAATACAAAAAAATAGATAATAAAATGGTTGAATGGTTGAACGATGATGTCATAAACACCGCTACATTGCGCTCAGAGAGAGAACCAACACTTTGGTCACAGTTCTGTAAGCGGTTTACAGAGCGCAGCCAAAAACAACTTGTCGTAACGTGTTTCATTTAGATTTTTAGATTCCACCACTATCCGAAATTATCCGAAACATTTATTTCGGTTACGGATACGGATATTATTTTATTTCGGATATCCGGTAGCTTCGGTTACGGATATGGATATCCTTAACATCCCTAGTTTGAAGAGTCACAATTAAAATAATAGGTACGACGACGAGCGAAGCGAGGAGGAGTGTGAGGTTGAATGGTGACCATACAATGTGCAAGCCGGCAATACCTAGGTATTGTATAGAATACCTGAATTATACAGATTGGAGGTAACATATATATGGAAAACTGTAAAAAAAAAATATACCTATGTATAAAAAAACTGGCTTCAATCTTGAGTCGACCGAGTCCTTTTTCTGGGTGGTATCAAAAAAGTTACCTAACTAACCTAACCTATTGATGTTCTAACCGGCTAAAACTAGGTGTAGCCGCACTTCGGGTATTAGCCGTAACACATACAAACATGTCAACGTTATTATTTAAATTGCCTAAAGAACGGTTTGCAACCATCGGTGCTATCAATGTTTGCGAGAATGCGAACACATTTTTTCTGCATAATAAATAGGTGTGGTACGTCGGTACTATCTTATTGTTAGCTTAGGGTCAAATTATACTAGGGCAGAGTCGAAGCGCACCGAAGCGTCAAATTCTTCACAACTAAAGCGAAGCCGTACGCGCATGGTCACGCGCAGACGGGCGAATTCCGAAGAATGCGCGCGTCTTTTTAAAATCTCAGAAGCAATGCATGCGTTACGCTGTGGGGTTAAGGTTGAATTTGTTATGTTCAGTTTTGAATAGACGCTTCGATGCGCTGCGACTCTGGCCTAGTATAAATTGACCCTTAGTTTTTGAAGATTAAGTTTAAAAATTTTTTCGGCATTTAGCGGCAACTAGTTAAATAATCATTTTAAACATACTTACTCTTTTATTCACAATACTGAAAATAGAAGATTATTAAATGCAAATTTACTTTTGAAACACCTATTGCGAGCATTGATAAAGTATATGGTAGGAACGCTATATTTTATTGTTAGGAGTTCGACGAAAGCAATGAGTGGAGTGGGAAGCCTATCCCGGGATGGTTGTACCGGTCGCTCTGTCCCGGCGTCGTGTTGCTGGCACTCCACGATAGAGCGCCGCAGTTGAAGATATCCGAGGACAGACTGGCCGTTACCGGAGAGAAGGGATACTGCATGGTCAGGGCTTCACATGGTGAGTTTTTTAAATGTTGGCAGTTTAATGTAACTAAAAGGTTTGTCAAGTAACTCTGGTTGAGATTTAGGTTTAATTTTGAAGTTGTAAATACTGGAAAAAGGAACGCGGGCCTCCGAGCATTACGCGACTGGGACTCGAACCCAGGATCTTTGGATAACCGGTATTTTTTCTCACCCCTATAGCACCATAAATAAATTAAATAATGATGATATGAAATAGACTTGAAATTAAACTCATTTTTACGGATAAAACGTTATTTTTAATTGGTTGAAATGATTTGAAATTAAACTCACATGTTTTACGCGTATATATAATCCTACTAATATTATAAATGTGAAAGTTTGTGAGGATGTATGGATGGATGGATGGATGGATGGATGTTTGTTACTCTTTCACGTAAAAACTACTGGATGGATTTGGATGAAATTTTGCAGTAATGTAGGTTATACATCAGAATAACACATAGGATACTTTTTACCGCGGGAAAACATCTCATTCCCACGGGAAACCGACTTCCACGCGAACGGAGTCGCGGGCGGCCACTAGTAATTTAATAAACGCGTAAAGCCCGTTAAAATGAGTTTAATTTCAAATAATAATGATCGCGTAAATCTAAGAAGTTACGTGGTTAAAATGAGTTTAATTTCAAGCAGTAATGCTCGCATAAATCTGAGAAGTTACATAAAATTGCCTTGCCCCGAACTGTAACTTCATTACCTGAAAATGTACAAGTTAAAATGTACGTAAATGTGTCAAAATGTACGTGAATGTGTCAAAATGTACGTGAATGTGTCAAAATGTACGTGAATGTGTGAAAATGTACGTGAATGTGCAGGCGTGTCCCGAGGCAGCTGGTACTGGGAGGCGACGGTGGAGGAGATGCCCGAGGGCGCGGCCACGCGGCTGGGCTGGGGGCGCCGCTACGCCAACCTGCAGGCGCCGCTGGGGTACGACAAGTTCGGATACTCGTGGAGGAGCCGCAAGGGAACCAGGTACATACCATATATTCAACCTCACTTATCATGATAGGAACTAGGTACATTTCATAGATTCAACCACACTCAACATGATAAGCTTTTTGTCCTGTGGTTTTACCCGCAGGTTTCGTGGGGATTTTAACACAATATTTCTTAGTGCTCAGTAACATCATAAAAGGGCTAATTTTAATAGTTAACGTCGGCGGTGATGAATGAATCAGTCAGTTGGGACTTGTTAGTTTATTAATATAGATAAATAATAAATAAATATCCTTCTTTTTTGTTGATGTAAGGTTCCACGAATCGCGAGGTAAACACTACAGCGCCGGATACGGAGAAGGCGATACTCTCGGGTTCCTCATTGTGTTGCCAAACAACACTAATACTAAATACACACCCAACACTTACAAGGATAGGGTAAGAATCTAGATAAAACCATTTATTATATATCCATGCAAGAATCTAGATAAAACTAATACTTTATTTTGGAAGGTCGACTCTTATTATAATTATCAAAGGACATTCATATTTTTATTTATCAGTTCCTAGCTTTACACTTATAACTAAAGTGGTTTATTACTATGCGTGTGGCAATTTGAAGGAAAATACTTTTATTTATCATTCTTATTTTAGCCCCTGGTGAAATTCAAGAGCCACCTGTACTATGAAGACAAGGACAACATACAAGAGTCTATAAATGGTCTGAAGCCACTGTCCGGGAGTAAGATATACTACTTCAAGAACGGGGAGTGTCAGGGAGAGGCGTTCTTCGATGTGTACCAAGGCTGCTACTATCCTTCTATATCTTTACACAAGAATGTCACTGTCAGCGTCAATTTTGGACCGAATTTCAGATGCGCGCCTACAACGGACTACAATTTTAGGCCGGTAAGTTCTTATTTAAAAACGCTCTTTATTTATCAGCATTATATATTTAAAAAAAATTGGTCTTCTTACTCGATTTGATGCAGTTTATCAATAAATAGTGACCAGCTGGAACTTCGCTCTGGTGTAATTTTAAGCTTCTTAACCGTAAATATTACTTGTTAACAAGTTTAAACAATAATATTCTAAATGCACCTTACTTACAACTAAAAACATATCTAAATCCGATATTTGGTTTATAATTAAACACGGATAGAGTTTTTGCTTTTAACTATCACATATTTTTTTCCAGATGTCCGACAAAGCTGAAGAAGCTATTTGCGAGCAAACTATGGCTGATTTGCTTTACTTGACTGAGAACGAGGGGAAGCTGCGATTGGATAACTATAATCTCTGATATACGTAAACACCGATTATTCGGTGTGTGAATGAACGAGCTATATGAACTGTTAGCTGTTGCAAATAAATCAATCAATTGGCATAAGTAGAAATAGGTAAAATGTAGCAGTTGCAAAAATCCTAATGTTTAAATATGTAAGTAAATATCACAGTTGTAAGTTTAAATCTTTGAGTAATAAGAAAATATATTTAATAAAAGCAACACATTTAGTTTTGCAACGCGCTTGATATAAAAAATTATTGATTCATTTGTAACGACTAATCGAAATAAGGCGGAACAATTGAGAAGTGTGGTGATTGTGTATAAAATATTGTGGTTTTAAATTAAGAAATTAAATAAAGCTTGATATATTGCGAATATACAATTTAATGTAATTTTGGTTTCTATTCATAATATAATACAATTTACCTACAATATAAAACAGTTTATACAAACATATAAAAATATACTTATTAATACATCTTTATCACTTCTTTTCTAAATTGTGCCTGTTGGTATTTCATACGAACAGTTAGCATTGAAAATATCTCCTCAAAAGAGTGAGTTTTCGCTACGTAGCCATCTTACTCCCAGAATTAAGGTGCTTTAGTTCATGCAACTTTTCAAGATCAAACGCCTTGCGATTCTTATTTCCTTTCCTGTAAAAAGAGAAGTCGAACGTTTTCATCAAAATAAATATAATTGAACCAGAATAATACTTGGGCACATAAAATACCGGAAACGAAATGTTATTTAAAACTTATTATAAACGTAATTTTTTGTAAAGAAGAATAATATCTAGTCAGTTTTACGTGTTTATGTTAGCTGAATTGCCTTACTACATGAAAGGCAATTCAGCTAACAGATAAATCACCCTTATGCGCTCTTTAAACATAAAAAATTGTTAAAATATGTTTGTGTACATTTTTCGTGCTAGCTTCCGTGCAATAGGTACAAAGCATGTTTTCGGCCGAAACACTACCTTCTGCTGAGTATGGAGTATTCTTTGAAGAGCTTTTCTCCATCGGCTATAGTCTGTGGCATCGGCCTTCCTTTGGTCTCCGGCAACAGCACTCCTATTATTGCAGCTAATATTGATATTGAACCGAAGATTAGCATCGGCAGAGGACTCCATACTCGTCCCTGTATACAAGAAACAGTTTAAGGAAATAATAGCGATAGTTTATACAGAAATCAGCTGTACTACGATCTAAATACGTGTTTCAAGCGATATGTATTCGTGGTTTTCTAGATAAGGGAAACATATTCTAACAAGTTTGACATCAGACTTTTTTCTCAACTGTTAGAACTGTTTTGCTTACATGTTATTAAGATCAGCGGGTCAATTACCGTAATTTTATGCAGTGCTGCTTAATTGCGCTTACGTCTTAACCTCTAAATCCGTATTACCGTAATGACAGGAAAACCTACACGTCACGTTTAAGCGTTAAAAACTTTGCGAATCCTTTGGTTTTCGTGTCATTACGGTTAACAGATTTAGAGATTAAGACGTAAACGCAACTAAGCAGCACTGCATAAAATACGGTAATTGACCCACAGCTCCGACTTTAAATTTAGACTTGAATTCAGTTTGAAAAACTATCTAATTAACACGAAATCAACATAGTTAGTTACTGTGACTGTAATCCAGATATCGTATAGTTTTAGTAGGAAAGAACTCACCAAAAACACAACATAAGGTGACATCAAGGCCGCGGCATAAGCGGTCATGTGTACTATAGAAGAGCCCGAAGCCCGCACGGCCGTGGGCAGCACTTCTGTAGTCCACTGCACCATCGCGCACGCAGACATGTTCATGAAGAAACGAGACGCGATCGCCAGCGTCGCCACCGGGATGCCTACACAGATGCTTTAGAGTTTAGATCGAGAAGGGTGATGCGCGGTTTACTTAAACGACTAGCACGCAGTGTCATTTAGAAGAGAGCTGGGATCTCGACGCACAAATATTCTATTGGTCAATTTAAGGTGTTTGTAAAAATAATAAATACAACGAAAAGTGTATCGTGCTAAGTAAAGGTATCACAAACAATCATCAAATCATTCGTTCATTTCACAGTATCAACTGTGCTAGTTCAATTAAGTTACCTTGTGGTACAAATCCAGCGGTGACTGCCAGCAATCCAGATATGAGCATAGAACCACAGGTCAACACTCGTCGACCCCATCTGCAAAAAGATAAAGAAACATACATTAAAACCTGCCAGAAATTTCACAGTTTTTAAATTAACCAGAACACTCTTACCTGTCTAAAATTAATGATAGTAGAATAACTGATGGTATCTCGGTAGTTGATGTTAGAGTAAATGTGATAAAGAAGTCCATTCCTAATGATTCGGACATTCTTACAAGTCCATCGAAGGTAATCCCACAAGCCATGTAAACCAGATTTGCTAGAATAAACACTAAACGCAGAGGTGCACTTTTGAAAATTGCTGTAATTGATTCGTCAGATTTCTTCCGATTTGACGACATCTGTAATTATATAAATATGTTTAAAAACATTAATTTATAAAGTTCAGAAGATATTTTCCAATGTATACTTACGATAAATTTATCTATAGCCAGAGGAGGTATAACTTTTTTGTTAACTCGTTCCAATCGTTTTAAAACGTCGGCAGCGTCTCTTGTCCGTCCCCTCGACGCAAGCCAGCTGCAAAATTACGACATTTAATTTTAATTATCAAACTTGAGCGGTATTAATATTTCTAAACTTCTTCTTAACTCGTTTTTGACAAGATGCTTATTTTTTTTAACCAGATCAAGGGCGGATCTAGCTTTGGTGCCAGGAGGGATCACATAGTTGTGATCAAAGCACAATACATTTTTTTAACAACATTAATTGGTGGTCCATCTAGGTCCTAGCGTAGCCCAGGGGGGGTCATACTTAACCCCCATGAGCCTCCCCTGGATCCGACCTTGAACGATATTGACCATGTGCAAATTATACGATTTCAAAGTTAGTGTCTACTCTGTCAGAACCTTGCATAATCTCTACTACTTTGGAATTCCTACCTTGCGCTTTCCGGCAGAACAAAGGGTCCTATAACGACAATGAGCATCGGTAGCGAAGTAACCCACAGGAGCGTCCTCCAGTTAGACAGCCAGACGGCGAGCCACGGCAGCCCGACGCAGCCGCCGCCGAAGAATATACCCAACGAGCCGTTAGCCACCCACGTGCGGTGACGCGGACCCACGTACTCTAACACTGGCGTACAAGTAGACAGAAATTCATAAAGTAGTAATAGAAGGAGAAAGCCTATACAGAAGTAAAGCCGTCTCTTTCTAGTTAACAGAATCGCATTGAGTGGTTAAGGAAATTTAATTTTAGGCTGTTGAATGAAATAAAATAAATCTGTTGTAATGAAATAAAATAATTCGATCACGGTAACTAAGTCTAAATATAAGTAACAATGGTATTTAAATTCTTACGTAATATATAAAGCATCATGTAAAGGGAATCATAGGACATTCCGACAAGGAACCTGGTAAATGCGAAGTCCCAGAACCCTATCGTGAAAATGCTCGCCACGCCGCCTATACAGCCGATGAGATTCGAACCTGGGAACAAAAGTATCTATAAAAAACACAAATTTTGAAATAATTTAACATCGGACGAAGCAAATGGGTTCAACAGAAAAATTGTTATTATGAATCGAGATGGGACATGCGGAATGAAAGGACTACAGAGGCGTTGGATACCAATGGAAGTGTCTTGAAGTGTGGGAAAATTTAAGTGGAACTGTGATTTTTGTGATTTGCTGTAGTAATTTTGAAATATAGGCTGTAATTTTAAAATGACAACAACAAATATCAATATATTCAAGTCAGAAAATTTAGTGGCTTTATTTAATCAGGATTTAAAAATGAGTAGGTAATCTAAAAATAAGTTAAACCACTGAACCAATTTTGATGAAATTTGGTATGAAGAAAGAACTGAAGTTGGGAAAGGACATAGGGTACTTTTTACCGCGTGAAAACTTCTCATTCCCACGGGAAACCGACTTCCACGCGAACGGAGTCGCGAGCGGCCCCTAGTATGTACTAAAACGTATACGCGCAATAGGCATGATGACAGATTTTGAAAAACTGTTGTATCATATTCAGAAATATATACTTATTGTAAAAAATATCATATTTCGGAAAAAAAGCATGATTTATATGAAAAAATCAATTTAAAATTTTATGTTTAAAATTCCCACCCAAACAAAGTGTCATGGCGTCGATTTTGACGTCACGTTACCAACTCTCAAAAATATTTATCCCTAATATATACCTATGACTAAACCCCCTAAAATTGCCTCAATTATTTGAAAATTCCCCTAAAAATATAATTCATAAATTTTTTATATAAATATATAAAAAAAATATAAAAGTAATATTTCTTAATTTTCTCTGTTTATAAATTATCTAATACGTTATAAATTATATCAATTTCTTCTGAAAAAGAACCCTAAAAATACCCCTAAACAAATAAAAACCCTAAAAAAATCCCATCCCACTAATTTACCCCCTAAATTTGGGGGGAAAACCCCTAAGTTGGGAACCATGCTCTAACGTGACGTCATTCGCTCTGATTGGCGTTCAGAATATCATGGCGGACTGTAGTATTTTGTAGATTTTTTTTTTTAATATTATTTAATCTCGCTTTAATTATAATAATACCGTGTTATTTTTTTATATTTTATTTACGTTTCATTAGATGGTAGCATAATTTTTGTGTATTTTATTCACAGTCATCATGCCTATTATATCGACTGCAACTGGTGGCGGATAAAATGGCGCAAATGCTAATTTATGATTTCTGTTCAATTACTCAGAAATTGATTATTGTTTTGTTAAAATAATTATGGCAGTTTGTTACTTAAAATAAATAATTTCCGATAATATTGATATTTTGAAATTTATAAGCCTCCAATTTCAAAGTGCGCAACCTTATACCACCCTACCCTAGGTAGATCCGAAAAAAACATCATCGTATTTAAGAAAATGTTTTAACAACCACAATAGTTTATAAAAATATATTAAGCTTTAAAACTTTCGCGTTAAGGTTGATATTACCGTATGTACCTATTGTTTCATTTTGAATACGCCTGAAACTAATTTACAAGATACCTACTAAGAAATTCAAAATTTCCATAGTGTAATGAGGCAAAGCCACAGGCAATGCTCATAAAGTCTACAAATAACTTATCCCTCTAGTCGAAATATGTGTAATACAATGTAGTAGAAATATGTTTTTACTGTCAGTCACGAAAGCTTAAGATTGACGGAGACAAAACGTATTTTAGCGAATGTAGGTTATTATTGCGGTTAAGAATAATTAGGCTAGAATCAAGGAGATATGAGTTTTAATGACGGATAAAAAACATACTACTATAGGAAATTAATTATAAGTAAATAGCTTTTCGCTTTCTAAACGTTTTTTCTGATCTTGATAAGTCTGTCACTATCATGTGTTTCATGTATTCAAAATCACGTTTAATTGTTCTCTCACGTTGCATTATTTAGACGTAGATATAAAAAAAATTATGATGTCTAGATTTAGATTGAAAAAGAAACGCATGAATCCTACGCTTATTTTATTGATTTGATATGATGATGAATAGCTGCTTAACAAAAGGAATAGAATAATTGTGACTTGATTTTACAGATAATGTTCAATGACCTTCATATAATCTTAATTAGGCATGTGCTTAGGGACTATCTACTGATATTTTTTATTGTTCACTGGTTTCAGATACGTGTAGCCTTATGCAGTGATAATGATCTTATCAAATAATTAAAAGAAATACCCTAAATTATACTTATCGAACAATAATGAATATGAAATTAGTACATAAGCTGCATTTTTTTCCAACTTAAGAGCAACTACTTAATATATAAACTAATTTTAATAAAAAAAAACTGAGGCAGATTGCAGTTTATTAACACTTTTAAATATTTTCATTCCAAGTTTTAAAAAAATGCAAATGCCTCGATAAACTTATCCATAAAAAACCCGACAGCAAAAAAGATAGCAGGTACCTAACGAAAGATAAAACATATAGCTACTATAATAAATCAAAGAAACGCGTCTAGGCCACGGTCTTTAACCTTAAAACTGGTAAAACGTTAAAACAATATATAATTTTATCATTTAATTGATAAATGACCGTTTAAATCACAGCAAGCCAGACCATAAATAGATAATCGGAATATTCAAAATGATAAACATAATATTTTCCGTAAATAAATAATCAAATTCAAAGTCTACCTAAATATTAATCTACGGCTGCGGGATTTGAACGGCAATCGACCACGTCGCTAATAAGGGTAACCACTCTTAAAGTGTCTATGGATCTATCCTAACGTTAGTTTAAAAATAACATAAAACATTATTTAATTCAATCGCTGTTTGCGTTTGTGAAAATTCCGAAACCTATTCAGCCATTAGTTAAGGGCTTAAGAATTAATCGTGTCAGTTTTTTGATAGACATGTAAATCAGATGTCATCATCATTATCATTACATAGTATAAATCCAAGTCGCTAATTGTGTCTCCTCCTAAACCACTTAACGGATTTAAATGCTGTTTTCGCCTTTATAAAGTATTTTTTTAAATTTAAATTTGTAAACAAGGAACATTCAGATAAAGTTATTTTACGTTAGCCAAAATTCAATGTATCGTGAACAAGTTGCGCAAAATTACACCATTGCGAAGCGTGGGCGTGTCGCTAGTAATAAATAAAGGGATAAATTTTGATAAATATTGAAATCAAAACCCATCATGTTATTGAAATTTCAATAATTACTAATTACTAACCTAGCTGTTTTAAATACTAACCTACTTGCTATACTTGTTAGGTACATTCAATTTGAGAAGTAACATATTGTTTTCATATAAGTTGCACCTATGCTTTAAAATTCATAGTTACAATATTTGGTTGTTTTCTCGTTCGTTTCCTAGCACTAAGTTGTCTGTTATAAGTTTTTACTTAACTCGTATTTTTGATTGAGTTTGATTCAAACATCAATTATATTTACGAAGTGAAGAAATATCTTACCTACCACAGCAGGCACTCGACCGAAGCGATCCGCTAGCCAACCGAATAGCATCACGCCCACCAGAGAACCAGCGAAGAAAAGCGATTGCGCTGATGGCACCAACTGAGCGTTGTCGCACACCCAACCACGCTGGGGGAAATTCAGCCTTTCAGTTTGACGGTAATGTTTGGCATATACAGGGTTATTTCTAATTAGCGTATCACCTCTTGTAGGCAGCTTTTCTACATCAATCCCAACAACATTATCCAACGAATAATTAAATGTTTTAAAAAAAATAAGTTTTTCCATACGAATTTATTAGGTGCCTCTAAACGGTACAAAACTCTACGCGCACGCAACTGTCGTGGCAGGCGCGCGGGCGACGGGGGGGGGGGCGACCGGTTTAGGAACTTCTTACAAAATACAGAGTTATAAATAACAGAGCGCGCAAATTTGTTTTTGTTTTTTTGTTTTTGTGTTAATTATCAAGTTTTTCAAAAAGTCGTTGAACAAATGTTCTTGGGATTGATGTAAGGAAGCCGCCTGCAAGAGGTGATGCGTTAATTACAAATAACCCTGTATAGTTCGTTTGTGTATCACAGTTTCTTATTAGGTTATTTTATATTTTTCTCTATAGTTGAAAGTGGTGAAGTTAGTTATGCATATAAACAAGTAGTTTATATCATTTTTATCATGGCCACCAAATCTCCACTACAGGGTCGGCGGCGATCATGTTGCTGATTTCAAAAAATATTAATCACTAAACAACTGCACTCGAGGCTAAATGCGTTTTAGTAAAAAATATCTACCGTTTGTGCCATTCCAGGTTAGAGTTGGTCAATATAAAATTTTATGGTCAGACTGTTTAAGCGTAACTACGCAAGAACATTATTAAATAGCTTACCTCACTGACAACCGTGTGATACGGAATGTCTCCCAGTTCGAACTCCCATCCTTGCTGGCACGGTTGAGTAGGAGTACCAGGATCAGGAGGAGTCAGGGTTTCCAGCACTCTAGTCCAATTCGTTACAAACGTGGAGCAACGGTCCCAATTTATTTCACCAGACCCTTTGGGAGGTGCAGAAAGATTGCGCCTGTAAAAGAGTTGATAATTAAATAGTTAAAAGAAATGTTGTATCCGTCATTACCACAAAGATTTTTAGGTACATCGCGTAATATTAAAAGTGTAGATTGCCTTTGTTAAATTAAAACTAAGTGCAATAAGTATTACACAGAATTATTAGTATCCTCTACAAACAGAAACTGTACGATTTAAATCATATTGCTTACCTGAGCTCCATATCAAGATGCGCTAGTTCAGGTACCCGGCACCAGTGCCGTTGTGGAGTAGCGGTCACAAACATCTGGGAGAAGTACACAAACGCCGTGAACACCCCAACTGGCAACATGGCTACAAACAGCCATTTCTGATACCTGCCAAACTCTCCAACATGTATCAAAATATCCTCAAGAGGGTCATGGGCGTGGGACCCTTTTCTTTTGTCGTCGAGCTAAAAAAAATATGGTAACATTTTAATTCAGTTTCATTTATTTATAAATAGTCGACGCATAAATGTTAAGAGATAACAAAGAAAAAATTAAAAAGATTTATTTTAAAAACTTACCTCATGCAAATGTACTCTACTGACACTACCCGGTATCATGACTATAACCGACAATGGTCGCTAATTAACTAAATGACAGTTTAAGCAGACACTTAATAGGCAGCTGAATAAACAGTTCGATACGAAGATACGTTATATTATCGCGTACGTTATCTTTCAAACCATTTTTGCAAGGTACAGACTAAACTATAATCGATATTTCGGTTGCTCCGAAGGCCCGGGATTGAGTGCGCCGTATGTGGCTTTATCAGCTGACTGTTTGATTGTGAAGCAGGAAAACATACAAGTTCAATAAAGTTTATGAAACAAATGATGTCATTTGAACTAGTTAAAACATGAGTTTGTTGTTCCTTTGTCACTATTGTAGAAATCATACTAATAGGTACAATGTTTTTCTGTTCTTGCAATATTGTGAAGCCTGCCTACCTATATTATAATTGCAGTGACTTTGTTCATCTATTGCGCTACTTTTGTTAGGTCATGGAACCAGTACAGTACAATGCCTTAACATGGTTGAAACTCATCAGATTACCGGAACTGAAAATTTCCACCAAGTCTTACATATCTAGAACTTTGACTTATACATATACAACTAGTACTTTCGCTTGAACAAGCCGCACCAACTTCAAGACCTCTTTTCCTTCATTACAAAGAACTTTTTGTCCACAATATTACAAAATTTGAAGGCTTACTTACACAAAGATTTAGAAATAAGAGTAATATTAAAGATATATTTTTAAACTGAATTAAACGGAGAAACAGTATGGTTAAGTAGGTCTGCTATATTTATTTACAAACTTTTTTTGGTTGTAATTTCTTTGTTATAACAATAATCCTTAAGATGAAGGGGCAACTAGTAAAAAAATTATATGTATTGTGTAAAAAGCTTATTTTACTATAATAACTTGTTTTATTTCTAACTTTTAATAATAAATTAACAGAGAATGGTTATCTATTGCACAGCATACCTAACAGCATAGCTTTACTTTCCAAACCCTCCTCTACAATTGGGGCTACTCTCGACCACCTTGTCACTTTCTTCCCATTGTTTGGGTGTTTTTGCTACTATAGATAAAGCATGGACACCATTTTGAAGCTCTTCTTTGAGGGTATCATTGACAAGTCTATGTCTCTGCAACAAAATATCAACTTTGTAAATGTAAAAAAACCAATGGAATGCCAATGTATATAACCAGATAGAAGAATATTTTTTTCTTCTTTTTGGCCATGGTGCAGTTACCCATTAGAAGAATATTTGTGTCCTTTAAAAATCTGCACTTTGGTAATTTAATGGCCTAGAAAAATAAGAGACTGCTAAGAAAAAAAAAACATTTTACTTACTTTTATAAGAGGCAATCCCTCAAACTTGTTAGACACTACAACAACTTTAAAGTGAGTTTCAGAACCTTTGGGCACATTGTGCATGTAAGATTCATTTATAATATTTAAATGTGTAGCCTCTAATACAGAGATAAGCTTCGTTCTAATGGAACTTTCCACTATTCCAGCCATTGCGCATAATTTTCTCAAGCCAAAGATAAATGGACCTAAAAGTTAGGTTGTTTTGTTAAAAAAGAAATGTATGACAAAGTCGCTAGGAAGTACAATACATACTTGATTGCACTAAGAGACTCATTAAAATCTTTCTAAATTACAACTTATATGTTCAATTGTAAATGTTTACTTCGATTTTGAGTCGTTATAGGAGTATTATTTTCCTTGATTTTGAGTTAGCCCAGCCTACCCAGACTCTGGCCAACCCAGAGTCTGGGTTGACTGGGACTGTTGATAAAATATCGAAATATCGATATCATTATTTAGAAATATCGATATTTATAACTATTTTTTGGAAGATATATCGATAGTTCGATATTGAAATGTAGATATCGACACTCGATATTTTTTAAGTTTTTATTTTTTCTCGCCAATTATTTAAATTATAACATCATCCTACACCTAATCTACTGTGTATTATTTACACTATTGTATAAGATTTTCCTCTTTTAGTTTATTTACATGCATTATCTAAAACGAAATGTAATTTTGTTAATAAAAAAAAACTATAATCAGATATGTAGCGAGTATCTACTTTACCTATTGTTGTTGTTAATTATCACTTGTCATTGTCAGCGTTAATAGCTTTCTTTTGCATCTCTTCTTCTACTTCGTCTATGATATGTGTGTAATCTGTAGTCTGTGATTAGCAACGAGCAAGCAAAGTTAAAAAGAAAGGTTATGTTTTTTTTTTAAATGAAGCCGATAACATAAAATCGAAAAAAATATCGATATATCGAGAATTCGATATTTAAAAAAATATCAACAGCGCTAACCCAGACCCAACACACAAACATTATATTTTTTGTTTTTGCGTCACTGTCAAAAATATGCCAACGTCAAAAATATCATTAATGTCGTGGTCAGTTAATAGAATACAATGAAAACGTTGGTAAGCGTGCAAATGCGTCGCCGAAAATGATTTCATTACTCACAAACGTCAGCACCGTAATCGGTCAAGTTTTGTTGAACTTATATTGTTCAATTTAAAGATATTTAGCAGATTCATTGGAAAAACCTAAAAATGCAATCTCACTGACCCATTAAACCAGCTATCATTTCGTATACACAAGTGGACCAAATTAATTTCAGTGCTATCGTTTGTGAGTAATGAAATAATTTTCGGGCTACGTATTTGCACGCTTACCAACGTTTTCACTGTATTCTATTAGAGGCGTGCACAGGTCGTATTAAATGATCCAACCGTTTGCAGGCAAATAGCGCGCTGATAGCAATTTTGGACCGCTTCTTATTTAAACTATAAATCAACCAACTTAATGAAGCATTATACAGATAGTTGTGACCATTACAGATTTCTTACATTAAAGAATCGTCGACTTTTGACGGAACTCATGTTGTTGTATGATTAATCAATGGCAAAATAGACAGTCCGCATTTGTTGGGTGAAATATTTTTTTATACTCCATCTGTTCGAACTAGACACGCCAAATTATTTAATACTCGTAAGTGTGGTACAAACTTTGCTCAAAACTCCGATTTGAATAGGTTGTGTATAACATATAATAAGTTTTTCTCTAAAATTGATTTATTTCAATATTCTAGAAACCAGGTAAGGTTGTTAGGCATTGAAAGTTTCAATATACAATATAACTACTCGTAAATAAGTAGGTTTGACGAATCTATACTTGCCCTACACATATGATTAAGCAACACTCACATGTTAACACTGTACACTTATAAATATTTTATGTAATTATTATAGTTATATGTAGGTATGTATTGTGTATTTTTACTTCTTGTTATAAATATGAAAATGAATAAGTATGTATTTTATCTTTTGGGAATTTATATGAAGAAAATAAACAGATTGCTCTTAGGTACTAAAATTTTCATAAAAAAAACGAAGTAATTTGTATCTAATAAACGCAGGGAAACCTATAATTGGCTTTTGTTTGTCAAAATGATTGTTTATTTAAGTTTTAATGGCTGTTGGTTTTCTTAATAAATAAAATAAAAAATAAAAATAAAATAATATTCAATGTACTAGGTATAAACAAACAAAAATAAAAAATATATGTCAAAAATTTAAATTTAACTTAAAACTAACAGAAACTAGAATTCATTTTCAAAAAATGTACAGGACATGTACCTATTCCGAAACGCAATAGTAAGGATTTATTTGAAAAAAAAAAGGATTTTATTTCGTTTTTGAACTCATGGAATGTTAATTTTCGAATGTGAGAGGGTAATTTGTTATACATGTTAATTTTAAAACTTAAACCTAATTTGTACGTTTTAACGAGTCTAGTTTTTGGAAGGACTAATTTGTCTTTATGTTGAGTATTAAAATGGTGTATTTGCATTCTCTTTGGTATGTCATTTCTTTTATGAATTTCTAAAAGCGCCTTGTAAATAATATAAAGAATCTACTGTCATTGTCTTTAACTTTTTAAAATATGTTCGTACTGATGTTAGTCTCTGTAGGCTATTTATAATTCTTATGGATCGTTTTTGACAGATAAGTACTCTGTTCACAGTTCATAGTTGATGATCGAATGACAGTAGGTGTAGGGGACTCAGGTATATTTAATATATTAATTTCTTCAATTAAACACGTCTTACTTCCTTGAATTTTATTAGTGAATATAAGTGGTATAAAAACAAAAAAAAGTAGGGTAGATACAATTAATGTGTCAGATTTGTCCAATCTTCAACATGCCCCCGCGCGTTGAAAGCTCGTCTTTCAACCAGCAGTATCTTCATCCTTGTCTTCTGAGAGCAACGGAACTAGTTTGCTAAAAGATCTCCGCACAACACCTCCTGCAGTTCGAATGTCTGCCACGCGACTTATACCATCCGAGACACCTGGATGTACAGCTACAACACGTCCAAGTTTCCACTTGAGAGGAGGAGCGTTGTCGTCCTTCAACAGGACTAGAGTATTAGGTTTGAGGGAGTACGTGTTTAATCGCCATTTTACTCGCTTCTGGAGTTCAGACACATATTCCTTACTCCATCTTGTCCAAAAATGCTGTCGAAGCTGCTTAATACGTTGAAATCTAGTAAGTCTGTTAGCAGGGTACTCCTCGGGGTAAGTTCTTTCAGGTAGAGCTGTTAGAGGGCGACCGATGAGGAAATGTCCGGGCGTGAGCGGCGTCAGGTCTTCTGGGTCCGACGACAACGGAGTGAGTGGCCGAGAGTTAAGTATCGCCTCGATCTGCACTAGTGTAGTTGTGAGCTCCTCGAACGTCAAATTACAATGTCCCAACACTCTAGATAAATGAAATTTGGTTGACTTGACACCCGCCTCCCAGAGACCACCGAAGTTAGGACTATATGCAGGAATAAAATGAAAACTAATTGCATCATTCGATGCATCCTCGGCCAGAGAATTACAATTTGCCTTTAAAAACTTTGATAAATCGTTATATGCTCCAACAAATGAGGTACCGTTATCGGAATATATATTAGTTGGTTTGCCTCTACGCGAAATGAACCTACGTAATGCTAGCAAATAATTGTTACTGGTTAAATCACCTACTAATTCTAAGTGAACTGCTTTAGTGGTAAAGCATACAAAAATAGCAATATACGATTTAATAAGTTTACAACCTCGGCCAGTGCGACTCGCGCAGGCTATAGGCCCGGCATAGTCAACACCAGTACTTTCAAAAGCATATCCTCCAGGTTTGAGTCGCTGCTGTGGTAAATTACCCATCAACGGAGCAAAGGTTTTACCCTTCATGCGTGTGCAACGAACACACTCTCGAAAACATTTCTTTGCTAAGTTGCGACCTCCTATCGGCCAATACGTCTCGCGAATATTTGCTAACAAAAGTTGAGGGCCGGCATGCATTAATCTTTTGTGCTCAAATTCGAACAATAACTTTGTTACACGGTGAGTGGACTGTAATATAAGTGGATGTTTTTTCTCAAATGAAAAGTTCGAATTATCTAATCGACCACCAACGCGAATTAAATTTTGATCGTCTAAGTAAACATTAAACTTTAACAATGGACTTTTCTTAGGCAAATCTTGTTTTTTCAATAAATAATTATATTCAGGAAATGATTGAATTTGAGATAACTTAATTATTAAATTTAAAGCGTTGTCTAACTCGGTAATGTTAAGATAAGTAGTCGAATTCGTTTCGGTTTTCTTTTTTAAACTATTTATGAACCTTAATACATACGCTACGGTACGTACGAGCCTAGACAGATTCGAAAAACGATTAAAATCTATGAATTCACATTGACTGTGAGAAGAAAGTAATGAAACTTCATTTCTAGTTTCAGGCAACGTTTCGACTGCACTTGGAATGGAAGGCCAAAACGAATCATTGAGTTTTAAAAAGTCTGGACCATTCCACCATAAATTAAGGGACTCAAGAGTACTCACAGTTACGCCACGTGAAATCAAATCAGCGGGATTCTCCTGAGTCGGGACATGTCTCCAAGCACAGTTGCCAGTTTTACATAATATTTCGGCGACACAGTTACGCACGAATGGTTGTAGTTTAGAAGGCGTCATTTTAAGCCAACCTAAAACTATTGTAGAGTCTGTCCAGAAGGTAACATTTATTATGTTAGCACGTAGAGCACTAACAGCTTTCTCATACAGGCGAGCACCGATTAAAGCACCGCAGAGCTCGAGACGAGGGATCGTCGTGGGCTTGATCGGAGCCACGCGGCTTTTAGCTATTAGAAGTATAACTGAGACCTTACCGTGGTGATTTGTACTGCGCACGTATACACACCCGCCATATGCACGTTCAGATGCATCGGTGAATACGTGTAGCTCTACTGGTGAATGCGAGTCACAAATCACTGGGCGCGGTATTCGTAAGCCGGTGAGTCCGGGTAGGCTCTTGACCACGTCGACCCACTCTTTGTTTATCTCTTCTGGCAACTGCTCGTCCCAGGACAGCCGATGCAACCATAGCTTCTGTAATAAAATTTTCATAAGGATAACAAAGGGAGATAATAGACCTAAAGGGTCATAGATTTGAGCTATAACTGATAAGATATCACGCTTTGTGTTTCCTTTAGTTGTAATTGCAAGACCAATGGGAAAATAAAATTTATCGGACACAGAATCCCATCCAAGGCCTAACGTCTTACTTGGCTCAGTCTCACCTATACTTATTTGCGATGATGACTGCCCGTCTTCAGTTATTAGCGTAGGCTCGTTGGATTTCCACTTCCTCAGAGGCATGCAGGCTGAGGCAAGCTCTACAGTTACCTGCTCTCGTATATGTTTAGCTTCACATATATCGTCTGCTCCAGTCAACAAATCGTCCACATAGAAGTCGTGAATAATGATTTCTGCGATCTTTGGGTCCTTGCAATCTAAACCAACTTGTTTAAGACACCTCGTACTCAAGAAGGGTGCGCTGGCTGTGCCGTAACTGACTCTATTCATTTCATAACACTTAATTGGTTTTGATGAGTCTGCACGCCATAGAATTCGTTGTAATGCTCTATCATCGGCATGCACTACGATCTGCCGATACATCTTTTCTATGTCAGCTACTAATACGAACTTGTGCTGCCTAAAGCGTATGAGTATTGACAAAAGGTCGTCCTGAACCGTGGGTCCTACCATCTGTAAATCATTAAATGACACTCCAGATGATGTAGGGCTACTTGCGTTAAACACAACCCTTAATTTTGTGGTAGTGCTACTTTCACGTAAAATACCGTGATGGGGTATTAAATTATTAGGTACCGTAGTACTAAGCATGCACTCCGACATATGACCCAATGACTCATATTCTAACATGAAATCATTGTACATTTTGCAGAATGACTCGTTACTTTTAAATCTGCGTTCTAACGATAGCAAACAATGTTTAGCTCGCTGATAAGATTCACCTAACACGCTTGGTGTTTGTTTTAATGGGATCCTAACACAGAAACGTCCGTCTGCGTCGCGAGTTGTATTTGTGACATAATGTTCTTCACACAACTTCTCTTCAGGAAAATACTGAGATGACTGAGGGCCAACTTCTTCAAGCTGCCAAAAACGCGTTAATTGGTTTTGAATGTCATCGTCGAAAGTAAATGAAGTTGATGTAGGAACTTGAATGAAATAACATTTAATTTTATGAGGAAGAGACGACACTCTATTACTGTTAACTGGACCGGAGATTATGTACCCGAGTCTAGTTTCATAAAGAATGGGCTTCCCATCACCTAACTTAATATTGTGCGAACCTAAGATGTCCCAGAAAACATCAGCGCCGATAATCAAATCAACGGCGGCGGGCGAATGAAAATAAGGGTCCGCTAAACAAATATCTGATGGAATCTGTAGGTTTGTTACGTCTACGTTACAACCTGGAACGTTATCGGTAATGGTAGGCAAAATATAGCAATTAACATTTGCAGAAAAGTTCTCGTTTAAGGATTTTATATCCAACCTACACATTTGGGTGATATGAGACGTAGTATTATTTATACCTATAACAGACCTATCTGTGAAACTAATTGGCAAGTTTAGTTGATCGTATAGGGTTTGTGTCATGAGACACGAAGTGCTTCCGTTGTCTAGTAACGCGCGGGCTATTACCTCGCGGTTATTCCTATCGCACAGTTTCACTAAAGCAGTCGATAATAAAACATCACACTGACCTGTCTCCTCGCGTGTGGTGGTGATACTCCCTGTAAGAGTGACGCTGGAATTCGCTGCATGCTCAGGATTAGCAACTGATGATTTTGACAATTGGGTAATGTTTTTATCTGTAATTACAGATGAGGTTTGTGACAATTGTCTTGAACCAAACTCGCCGATGTGAATAAGCGTGTGATGCTTGCGCTTACACACTTTGCAACCTGGCTTTTTGCACGAATTAGCGTAATGTCCACCGCGGAAACAATTAAAACATATTTTATAAGTAGGTATCAACTTGTAACGAGCTTCACTACTTAAAGCAAGAAAATTAGGGCAATTATTTAAATAATGTTCATCATTACAGTTAGGGCAAGGTTTCATATTAGCAGTCGCGTTTGAATTGTTCTTGTTATAATTGGAGCTACTGTGTGAAAACATAGTTTTAATTCTAATAGAATTCTTGCTACCAGTTGAATTGGTTTGTGATAACTCAATAGTTTCAATTAAATCAGCACGACTACGCAAAAACTGCAGAAATGATTCGAGATCAATAGGCTTATCTTTAGGTAAATTACCTTTCGTTTCTTCCCACTCACGGTATGTTTTCGCATCTAACTTATGTGTAACTATATAAATTAAAAGAGTATCCCAATGCTTTACCGGTTCTCCTAATGATTCCAAAGCACGTAAGTTTTTATTAATATGATCGATTACACGTTTTAAAATCAATGAGGACTCTTTAGTAACTGGGTTCGATATTAAATAAAGCTGCGACATGATTTGTATTAACAGACGTTTGTTATCGAACCGTTCACATAAAAGTTGCCATGCTACTTCATAGTTGATCGCAGAAAATTCAATTGATTGTATTACCACAGCAGCAGAACCTTCCAAGGATGCTCTCAAGTAATGGAACTTGTTGATCTTATCAATTTCATCATTATTATGAATTAAGCTTGAGAATGTGTCATGAAACTCTAACCAACTTTCATAGGAACCTGCAAACTTGGGTAACTGAATTGTGGGTAATTTAACCAGCCTAGTACGTGAGTTAGATACACTACCTTCAACTTCGCGACTCTTAGTATAAGCACTTAACATTTCTTGAGCGTCAGAAAGTATTTTATAGTATTGCCTTTCAAATTCAGTTCACTCGCTTAGTTGTGAATCTATGCTATCTGCACTACACTCTAACTTTAACTGTACCTCATCATATTGATCATATAAAGATTCGATCTTACCAATTCGCAACTGTAACTCCCTAGCATCGGAAGAACTCATCGATGATGCTGTAATTGTATTCAGATGATTTGCAAAAGCAGTCAATCTGCCCTTTAAACTACCACGCTTCTTGATTAATTCCTTATCTTCGGTCATTTTGGGAGACGGACCTGGAATTGATACAGGTAGCATATGTTTATCTTTATAACTAATAATTATTTTCCTGCTATACAAAAGAGAAGTGTTTTTTAACAAAAACTACAATAAACAGTATGTTTTAAAACAAACACATAAAAGACACATAAAAATACTTCAACTGATTTTAAATACTCAACATTAATAATATTTAATCACTTATTTCAAAGAAAATGTAACTTTAAACAAATTAACTTGGGTGTTAACAAACTACCTCAATTTGTACAAATTATTTACAAATTTAACGTCGAAATTTATCAATGCAGTTAAATTATGAAGTTCTTATTCTAAACTATAAACTTGAACAGCAAAATATAATTAATTTAACCGCTAATTTCACTCTGAATGATATAAAACAACCGTTAACAATTAACACAAAATTACCTTAAAATTACCTAAAATTAATTACATATAAAGATTAAAAGTTACACAATTTTTAACAAAGAAACAAATACGATGTTACTAACCTTATGTTGACGTTAATATACCTTAATATACCTGATTAGAGTGTTGGGTTCAATTATTAATATAAAATCCTCGTTCACAAAAGATATTTCACTTGTTGGACTTTGAACTCCCGACCACTCCTGCGACGCGCAATTCCCTTTGCGTTTATTTGCGAGTCACAAATTTATTCTTCTTATTCCTCGGTTTAAGGCTGATAATTTTATCCGGCGTTGATCCAGGACCATGTAGGGGACTCAGGTATATTTAATATATTAATTTCTTCAATTAAACACGTCTTACTTCCTTGAATTTTATTAGTGAATATAAGTGGTATAAAAACAAAAAAAAGTAGGGTAGATACAATTAATGTGTCAGATTTGTCCAATCTTCAACAGTAGGCATAGTACACAGATATAAGAGTTGCTTTATCGATTATTATCTTAATTTGAAAAGTGCATAGTTTGCACTGGCTAGTTTTCTACATATATTATCAATGTGGCTTTCAAAGGAAATTGTCGAGTCAAGTATACAGCCTAGAATTTTTACATCACTACTTAGATCTACCTTATCGCTAGTACTTTCAGCTTTTAAGTGCTTAGATCTATATCTAAGGATATTCGTTTTATTTGCATTCATTATTATGCTGTAGCTCTAAACCATTCCTCTAAAACGTTTAAAATTTGATCAGCTTTAATTAATACGCCTTCTTCTGATTTATCAGGTATACCGACATGAGTGTCATCGACAAATAGTGTGACTATGGCCCATTTGGGAATACTGTTTGCCAAGTCATTTATGTACACTAAGAACAGTAGAGGTCCCAAGATAGAGCCTTGCGGAACACCTATATCTGCTTTGACTTCGACGGAAATGGTCTGGTTAATACTGACAACGTTTAATCTATCTTGCAGATAAGATTCTAGAATGCAGAGCACTTTACCTGCAAACCCATAGAATTTCAGTTTATCAACTAAAATGGTGTGTTGTAAGCAGTCAAACGCCTTTGATAAGTCACAGAAAATACTGAGTTCCTTCTGCGACCCATCCAAAGCTTCTAATACATAGTAAATCGTGTTCCTAATGGCCATTTCTGTGCATCTATTTTTTCTGAATCCATATTGCCAGTCTGTTAACAAATTATTTGATTCAAAGTAAGCTAGTATTCTGGACTTTAAAGCTAGTTCCTATTGTTTAGAAAAGAACGGTAACAAACATATACTTAGGTCTATTATTGTTTGAAATCAAGGTGGTCACCTTTCTTAATCATAGGAAGGATTTTGCCTATTTTAAGACAATTCGGAAAGACGCCTTGTAATATACACTCGTTTAAAATCATTAAAGTCAAGTCGAAAAAAGTACCTGGGTTGGATTTTGAAATCGGTCGCCCGAATTTGAGGGTATTGGTGATGTAGGGGGCTTAAGGGAGTTAGTCTTAATCCCCTAGAAGTAATTTTGGCTGCCGGAGTTACGTCTAAATATTTTTTAACAATTTCCAAAAATTCTTAATTACTCTCACTGTTATGCCACAGAACGTAACCGAACGGTTTTATGTGAAAAACTTGAATCGGAACGCAACCGCCTTCTTGGATGAATGATATTGACAATTATTCTTAGGTAGCAATGTCTTATTCCGAGTTGGCACAATCCGACATCAATAGGTTAGGTTACTAAGGGCCGATTTTTCAATAGTCAGTTAAGCCTTCAGATAGGACTTATTCTATGGATAGCAAGATTGTGAATTTTTCAATTAACGGATAAGCTCTAACAATAGGTTAAACTCGATAACTGGCGGATAAACTTAGCTGCCTCTTTTTGCCTCAGTTAAGCAGTTATCTAACAGATTATTTGACGTTTCTGTCATCATGCGTATGTAAATATAGGATAATTTATTTGTGTTTTGCTTATTTTTTGTAAAACCATGGATATTTTACTTTATTTAAAGACAATAATGTATAGTTATCAAAACGGGACAAAAATATATATCACAAGAGGTTTAATTTTGAATATCTGTGCAATAAGCTATTGTTGACATCACAGATGTATACATTTCTAGATGGAGTAATACGTTTGATGTGTGCGTGTCACAAATAACACACTGCTAAAGATACGCTATATCAAAATGAGGATTTTTTGAGAATTATATAAAAATACTAAGTAGTTATTAAGACATACAGTAACATAAAGTATCTCTGAGTATATGAAATACCAAATCGATTTTTTAAAAAAGCATCAAAAATATTCTTAGCAATCAATATAATAAGATAGAAATACTTTCTCAAAGTTTACAGACACTTGTTAAAATATATTGTATTTGTAACTTTTATTTGTATTTTTTTTCGGTGGGCTCCATCTAGTTTTCGGTATATCTATGTATTATCGTTGACGGCAAGTCTTGATGTCATACCTAAATTTTTTGTCAATTGGGAGAACAGCTGTCAATGCGTTGAAAGTTTACAGTCCTTTTCTAACAACTGTAAAATATAGGTATAAGAATGTCTCTTACTTGCACAAATATCATTAGGATAGCTAGCAGAGGCTTATCTGACCATTGAAAAATTGAAACTTTATTATTCGTCTCAGTTAAAGCTATCTGGCTGTTCGATATCTGGCGTTTTAACTATCTATTGAAAAATCGGCCCTTAACTGACTATTGAAAAATCGGCCCTAAACCATACATTTGTAATTCCTATATAGAGAACAAAAAGTTTATATTTTCCCTGTGCTAATAAATGTATCGATATCGTTTTAGCATTCACTAATCGGGAACTAGCAAGCCGAAAGAGGAAGATATTCCTCAGCTGTCTGATAAGAAGCTAAAATTCTTCGTACCAGCCTTCCGTACCTTCGTATTCAAATAGACAACACAGTGCTCGCAAATGATCATTATCTGCACGAGAGAGAGCCACGCAGGACTATTTCCGTGCAATGCTAAAGGGAAAATTTTCCCTATTGGACAAAGACTTCTATGTCACGGCAGCACGTACCTAAAGAGTGGATGGTGGATTCAATATCCGCACTGTCAGGGAGGTAATGTGGAACAAGGGGACAATAGAGCAAACATAATGTAGGATGGTTAGATCTCGCATGACGCTATCTATTCTTTTAGAAGTCAGGTACGGTGCGTATAGTGTCATTGGGATGGAATTTAGAACTAGCCTTAAGGGTATCTTATCGGAAAACTTCGTAAGTAGGTCAAAAATAAATTATTACAGTCCTAACATTTTAATCAGAGAAGCATATATCTAAACAAAGCATTCTTGTGGCACTGTCTCAACACGTAGAAGGAAGATGATTTTTATCAAATATAAGTTTAACCTTTCAGCCTGCAGCTTCGCGTATCGGGATAAATGTAAATTGAGCGCACTTTTTTGATAAAATTATTAATTTAAAATAAAATCTGTAAATTAATTAACGCGTATGTTGTATCTATCAAGTCCAACCAGACGTTTTTGCGTGAATAAGTATCAAACTTACACATTGTTAGGTTGAAATGCTCTAAAAAATATAAATAGTTTCCATTAATCAGTTTTAGTTTGTTACCTCTGACGAGATTTGTAAGTGAAACTATGGGTAAGTTCTAGGTGTATTTCTTTGGCGAAAGAAGTTAGTCCGTTTAGAAAACTGTGAAGCTATGAAGGTTGTATAAGTTACAGAGTAATCTTGTAACGACTTATAAAACTACCTGATCCAACAGCCGCCGTTTTGCCAAGGCTTTTTAAAATGTTTGTGTTGGAAGCAAGTATGAAAAAATAAATATAGGAGTAGGCATTTGTTTAACTTAACCTTACGTAGGTACTATAAGTACTTGAAATCGTGTTGCAAATCATTTATTTACTACAAAAAACCTCATTAATTATAGGAACTGCTCTTGCAATAGAAAATGCTGCAGGCAATTAGAAATATATTATGCTTTTAAAAGCAAGGATAAAAATGTATTTTACAGGGGGAACATTTTGTTAACTTTGTTTTTTCGTTACGTCCTAGAAGATTTTTCAGTTTTACGGGAATAGATATTTTGTCAAAGTGCATCCATATTCGAGGTCCGGGGATACGGGCGTATTCTGCTACAGAAAATTCTTATCATCGGTGAAAATCAAGGTGAGCAAAGGATTTTCTTATTTACACTATAAAAAGCACACAACTTGGCTCTTATGCATTTTTCCTCAAATACTTATTTTATCGCACAAATTATCCATTTATCCACTATGAGTTTATTTTAATGTAATAATGGTCGCCCTTCAATTTCAAATGTGATTCGGTAATGCGCCTGATTTGTCAAGTAACAGTTTATCTTCAGTCATTATATAAAATAAAACATTTTATAACTGTAAAACTTTAATATGGTTGTCAAATGATTATTTGTGCTATCTTTATTTTTCAAATCATTATTTTGTCTTTCGTTGTTTGGTCAAACATAAGTGAACCCTTAAAGAGATACTAGTAAGTGCACAAATCTTTGTAGTTATTTGCAACGAAGTGCGCCCGTAGCGTATTCCGTAGACAACTACATCGTAGCAAAGAATCGGCAACAGAAATATGAACTGCGTTATACAACATCGTTTTTTCGTATCCTCATGCGCTCATCGAAAGCCTAAACGATATTGAAAAAAAAAAAACAAAAACAAAAATGTTAAAAAAGCCTTGTTTTTTCTGCTGAGACACTAAAAGCGGTACAAATTTGATATTTGATAATGTCATGGCTACACTAGTTGGACATAATAGTATCGCTTGTTTTTTTTGAAGAATATTAGACACTAGCTTTGCCCTGCGGTTACTGAATATGACCACTTTTATTTAGAGATTATGTAGTATTCTAATAAGGAAAGAACATTGGAAGTCGGTCCTAAAGTTTTTGAGATTATTCGTTACAAACATCATGAAATCTAAAAATTTAAATTTTGTGGAAAAAATATATTTAAAAGTAAATTTTTGTAATGTAACTTTTTGTAAAGTAATGAAACTTAATATTTGTAATAAACGATCGGGTCGGTGACGATTCGGACACAAAAAACTCGGACCCCGTGTCCGAATTGTCCCTTCTTTTTTTTCTACGAAAACTCGGCCGTAATCAAATATATCTGTTATGTTCAGCCAAAGAAGAAGAAGAGTTTAAAAATATTATAAAATTGCATAAATTATGTATGTATACAGACATCAAGTGAGTAATAATTAAAATAAGTCATATTATATAAATACTGCGCAGTTATATTTATTACAAGTATGTTTTCAATTATTGAAGCATTAACAAATATCAGTATTAAGATGAAAAATTTATTTAATTTTTATAATGTTGTTTCACATACCTCAGAAAAACATATAATATAAGATAAAATGCCACATTTTAATAACTTTTTTGGTAACTGCTTAACCACTTACATTGCAACTTGCACTTGACCTTGACTTAGGACGAATGAATTTCTAAATATTATTATTATTAGCGGTCGCTAAGAAAGCGTTTTTAAATTTATATACATAATATGTTTGTTTATATTTATTAATAGTATCGATAATCATATAGTAAAAAATCTAATATAGAATTGCTCTTCTATCTGACTGTACGTAATTGCTTGATAAATTATTAATAATTTGATTGTGTCCGAGATGTCGTAAAAAATAATATTAAAGTTTAAAAACGACAACTCGGTCAAATTGTCCGACTTCTTTTTGTCCGAATCGTCCCAAACGATCATAATATATTAAATTCGCATTACCGCAATCGACTAATAGAATGAAAAGCTTTGCTATATTATATTATCCTTTATTCGTAAATGTAGGGCCTGCATCAGGATGGGGACAGACAATTTGAACAGAGTTGCTCTCAATTATTCCAATGTGTTTGCAATTAATATCAGTTTAAAATCATATTTCTTTAGTTTTATTGTATTTTTTTAATTTTGCTAGAACTAAATAACTATCCCATTTTACACACTAATACCATTAGTTCCATATTTTTTCATTACAATAACGACATATTACATCTTTTTAAAAACGTTATTAAACCAGGAATATTTTGAAATCATTGACCACTGTTGCTTTCATATTATTTTTTTACACCAGAGCTGTTCAAAGTTCCACATCAAAAATATTTCTTTAGAAATTTTACACAAATCAAAAGTTTAACATTATTTTTTGTGAAAAATACTTTAGTTAGCTATTTTATTTGGTAGTTATTCACTGATGCGGTTAATATTAATTATTTTAGCACAGAAATAATGATGGTATTAAGTGATTTGACCTCGTTACGAGTAAAAATATGAACACAGTCAAAAAAATATGAAGTTTTTTTTTAAAGCGCCCTATTTCTAGCAGTGTAAGGGTTATACTTTTTATCAATTATTTTTTAGGCTTGCCTTTAGTTCTACTATCAGCCCTTCAGAGGTTAACCATTGTTTCCTGGACACCCGGCATAGGCCGTGTTGCATCGTTAAAAAAGTTACGGAATCGGGCCCCTGAAACTTGAAGGGTGTGTTCCTATAAAGATAAGCAGTTTTTTTTAACGCAGGGTCGTTCGGCATTACAGATAAGCGAAAGGAGCCTATTAGTTTCAATATACTTAGCATGCACCTTAAAATACAAAACACAATCAACCATCCAAAGATAAGATAAGGATAGTATCAAATATAATAGTATCGCCTGAAAAGAGTGAAAGAATCACGAAATCGCAGTAAAAGCCACCTTAAAGTGAAGTTGGTGCATTTTGAATTGTTATTGTAAATAGCATAGTTAATTTGAGTTATTGGTTGTAACTTAAACCGCTTGATTTTATTTATTTGATAGTATCGTTGATGTGTAGGTATGTTTTTCATTTTAATAAATTATGGATAGTGAGTGTTTGTTTATGTTTATGAAAAATGTTTATTTCATTTTCTTAAAAAAAATATTTTTTTAAATTTAATTTTAAATTAAAAATTAGCAAAAATTTATCCTAAGTAGGTGCCGTGTGTATTTAAAATCGGAAATCTTAAGTTGGCGCGAAGCTGCGGGCGAATTACTTTTACTTTAATTTACTTTTTTTATGTAAAGATTTAATAAAGAATGCTTTCTTCTTACATAATGATAAACAATATATATAACAAGATGATATTAAATAAAAATTAAAAATACAAACACTACCGTGAATTTGACACAAACATATAAATGTGATTATGGATGTCTAGTCGTTGAGAATAGAACCTTAATAATGTAATGTAATTAGAATAAATTATGGTCGTATCACCATTACAACACTCGTGTGTTAGCACGATATTGTAAATATAATGTGTATTGGTATTAGATGTGAGGAAGACAGATAGAAAGTACTACGACCGTTCGATAATAATGAGTATTTCAATGGGATTGAACAAATATAAAACTTTCATTTATTTAAATATAATTAATTTGATTGATTATAATATTAATTTAAAATAATTATTGAAATAGTATAAATGATCCTTTTTAATTAAATAATATTTGTGTGTAATCGAACAATGTCATGAATAATTTGTCGATTGCAAATTTGACTCATTCGCTGCACAGACGCCTTGAAAAACAATTGCTGTGAAAAGTTTTGTCGAATAAAACTAATAAATACTGAAATATACTGGTGTTTATGATAAAATATCCACTTCTGACTTTAGTTCAGAAGTGGGATGAACGAGAATAATGAAATCTCTCGCCACGCCCTGGAAAAATAACGTAAGAAAATTTTCTAGTTTTGAAATTTTTTTTGTTTGACTTAGAGCGTACAGAGAATGTTTTGCATGAATTGACCGTTGCAGGTTTGCAAATAAATGTATAAATAGTAATAATTGGTATGATAATGAAGTGTTTAAATTTTATTTACTTCTCATTCAAGTAATTTTTTTTTTTATGTGACGTCACCGACTTTTCATTTTTTTTTAAAATTTCAATGATAATGGCAACAAGACACATTTGAGTTAAGAGGTGTTATATTTTCACGGTAGTTTTTGGTTGATTACTTGCATATTATTTTCTCACCGTATCCGACTTTTAATTGAAAGCAAAACAATTAGGAAATTATTCCTTATTTACATGGGTTTGCCATGTTGTTTATATGTGGCTTTCATTTTGATTTCATTTTGATATGTCCTAATTTTTGAAGAAATACTTTTGATTTTGTGTTTGACTTTACACTGGCAGAATGTACAACTGCACCATGATCATATTGTAAGTATATGTTAATAGGTTGCAAAGTTAACTAAACTCACACATAAATGGAAAAGTTTCAGATGAATGAATCAACCACGAGCGATAGTGACGCGGAATTGTCGCGCGAGTGTCGATCGAGAGTTCACAGATATTAGTGCAAAAGAAGGAATTTAAACAACCGACGATCGATGAGCAGGAGCAACGATCGTGCGTAGCCTGACAATCGTCGGTACTCTGCAGACCGGAGTCGAATTTGCAGGAAAAGTTTAGTCTTTGACATATGGAATAAAAATATTTTCTCGGAATTTGTAAAAAAACATGGTACAAGCGGTGAGCATGAGCGACGCTTTGTACGAAAACGATTCGATTATGATACAGACGATGAGCATGAGCAACGTCTGTTAAATCGTATGATATGATCTGTTCTGAACCAAGACGATGAGCATGAGCAACGTCTTTTGGTTCGTAAGTTTCGTGAGGTTTCCAATCAAGGCGGTGAGCATGAGCGACGCTTTGTAGGAAAACGATGTGATTATGGTACAGACGATGAGCATGAGCAACGTCTGTTAAATCGTATGATATGATCTGTTCCGAACCAAGACGATGAGCATGAGCAACGTCTTTTGGTTCGTAAGTTTCGTGAGGTCCCCAATCAAGGCGATGAGCATGAGCGACGTCTCGATTGCGGATCCCAGACGGACTAGTAGCGGATGGGTGAGCATGAGCGACATCCTTTTACTACAAGAACCAATGAAATGAAATGAAATGAAATGAAATGAAATGAAATGAAATGAAATGACATGACATGACATGAAATGAAATGAAATGAAATGAAATGAAATGAAATGAAATGAAATGAAATGAAATGAAATGAAATGAAATGAAATGAAATGAAATGAAATGAAATGAAATGAAATGAAATGAAATGAAATGAAATGAAATGAAAAGAAATGAAATGAAATGAAATGAAATGAAATGAAATGAAATGAAATGAAATGAAATGAAATGAAATGAAATGAAATGAAATGAAATGAAATGAAATGAAATGAAATGAAATGAAATGAAATGAAATGAAATGAAATGAAATGAAATGAAATGAAATGAAATGAAATGAAATGAAATGAAATGAAATGAAATGAAATGAAATGAAATGAAATGAAATGAAATGAAATGAAATGAAATGAAATGAAATGAAATGAAATGAAATGAAATGAAATGAAATGAAATGAAATGAAATGAAATGAAATGAAATGAAATGAAATGAAATGAAATGAAATGAAATGAAATGAAATGAAATGAAATGAAATGAAATGAAATGAAATGAAATGAAATGAAATGAAATGAAATGAAATGAAATGAAATGAAATGAAATGAAATGAAATGAAATGAAATGAAATGAAATGAAATGAAATGAAATGAAATGAAATGAAATGAAATGAAATGAAATGAAATGAAATGAAATGAAATGAAATGAAATGAAATGAAATGAAATGAAATGAAATGAAATGAAATGAAATGAAATGAAATGAAATGAAATGAAATGAAATGAAATGAAATGAAATGAAATGAAATGAAATGAAATGAAATGAAATGAAATGAAATGAAATGAAATGAAATGAAATGAAATGAAATGAAATGAAATGAAATGAAATGAAATGAAATGAAATGAAATGAAATGAAATGAAATGAAATGAAATGAAATGAAATGAAATGAAATGAAATGAAATGAAATGAAATGAAATGAAACGAAATGAAATTACTCAATTGTATGAAGGATTTAAAACTAATCGCTTATACATTGTCAAAAGCATAAAAACAAAAATTAAAAAAAAATGTCACGGGACACCCCTACATACATTAGCAATGGCCGTTGTAGACCGAGAGAGCAAAGTTGGCGAAAAAAACTCTCGTCACTCTTTTCGAAATTATACAATCGTAATTTAGATTGTAAATAATATTTATTTACCAAAGTAAGAATTTACAACAGAATAACATCTGAACAAATTTAACAAATTTGTTCTTTTTCCTAGCATTCTTAACACAGGGTGATGGTGGCTCTGCACTTAGCTAAGGTTAAGCCTATGACGCAGAACCAAACAGTGTACAAGGAGACCGAAAGACATTTTCATAATTAGGATGAACACTCAACAAGAAATAAAAAAAAACAGGTTTTAATGTTACAGGTTTGTTACAGGTTGCATTACGAAATATAAATATGGGCAGATGGTTTGAATTTAATACAACAATAAAATATAAAAAGCATTTATTCATCAATAAAAAGAAGAAGAAACAACGGACCTTAGTCAAAATTTGGTCAATTTAAATTGAAGAACAAAAAAAAAAGAAGAAAATAACTCCATTATGTCATTCCTTGGAGGTATAAATAAAATAAAGCTTGGCTTTGTTAATAATTGTGTGTGTAGGATTTGTATAGGTATATATTTGCAGTGGGGTATCTATTTAATAAATTATGTTATTCTTCTTACTTTGTCAACCGTAGTAACTAAGTTTTCAGTTTCTACATAGTCGAGGTTTCCAATTTAATTTTAATTGATCGTTTTGTTAAATCTGGAAGTAGAAAATATGGTAGACGTTGAGCGAATGTTGAATTGACAGCAGGTAAAGGAATTTTAAAAGTCTCTGTTCTCTAACAATTTTGAATAGTTAAGAGTTTTGTTGGCATATGGCAATAAATTGCCGCTATTGTTATAATTGACGTACCTACTCTTAAGAGTTAACTTTCTTTGAAAACTGAGTTTGTGTCATACCTAAAATCTTTTCGAAGCATCACTTTGATTACGGCTCTTTTAACTCTATCAAGATTTGAAAATGTTGATTTGCTGTGTCTCCACAAACTTTAGTGCAATAAAGTAAAAGAGATTATTGTTCGATTTTGTGTAGAGTTTCTTAAACTTTTCATTATATTAATAGTTTTTCGTATTCTAGATGACAAGAATTAAATATGGCTTTTGAAATTAAGATGTTCGTCTAAAGTGACTCCTATTTTATGTTTTATGTACGTTCGATACTATATCAATTGCATGGAGAACTTGAGATGGAAGAAGTACAAGATGGATGCGGGCAAATGGACTTTGATTTGTGAAATGCCATGTGTATCGTTTTCAATCTGACAGGCGCGTCAAGTTAAGATTGAGGACGCGTTCTGAATTAGCGAAAGAGGAAAAAGGTAGAAGAAATGCTAGGTAAGGTCTTTATTATACATTTTATGTTAAAATCTATGGATGCTTCGTCACAAGGGTCTGCTTTTTATTACGCAGCGTCGAAGGATTTGCTTTCTATTACTCAGGTTACTTGCAAAGCAGTCGTATGACAACCCTCCTATTTCTGCGTAGTGAAGTTTTTTTTGTAACAATATTGGAATTGATGCTGTGTCTCAAACCTTAGTTAGATCCAAAAGGACTCCCAGACAACTTTAATTTTGTCTAAGGCTTTTGACACTATGTTAACGAGTAGTGAGACAGCATCTTCAGTAAATTTATGCTGCTTATACGCAAGGAGAATGGGAACTATCAATGCAATCTTCCATAGTTCTGGAAATAGGCCTTTGGCCAGGATTAAATTAAAAATATGCGTTAAGGGGTTTAGTATTGTATGTTTTATTTTCTTTATCAATACAGATTAACATATATCAAAACCTGGAGAATTATTTGTCTTTAGATCGCTCAATTTGTTTATTTCATCCTTGTCTGTACTGTTCATGAAAAAAAAGCCTGTTAAATTGTTATCTATTTGGACAAGCGATGCAAGTGTGTTTTGTGAATTGGAAAAATTTTGAAGTGTCTTACCTAGTAGCAAGTTGATAACCTATTTCGGAGAAATATCTTAAACAACTGTTACGACTGATACCTATTTGATTTTAAAAAATTTAATGTGACATATTTTCTTATATATAAGTATTTAATTGTAACAACTTATGTCATAATAGTAGGTAAATGCAGTCAAAGCTTTGCTCATTTAAATACTAAGCACAGATATGTTTGATCTCTCTTATATCTACGAGTAGTTGTCAAGAGTGTTAATTGGATATGCGTTTCATTGTTTTGATTGAATTATAAATATGAACAATAGTGTGCCTTAGAAAAATATGCCATTATTATGTGTTTGTATAAAAAAAGTAATACTAAGTTTCATTAATTTATGTTTGTTTATACGAATACGATAGATATTGATTTTAAAACTACAGTCACGAGGACGTGCCTAAGAGTCAGATGGCCGAACTGTTAGCACGATATTGTAAATATAATGTGTATTGGTATTAGATGTGAGGAAGACAGATAGAAAGTACTACGACCGTTCGATAATAATGAGTATCTCAATGGGATTGAACAAATATAAAACTTTCATTTATTTAAATATAATTAATTTGATTGATTATAATATTAATTTAAAATAATTATTGAAATAGTATAAATGATCCTTTTTAATTAAATAATATTTGTGTGTAATCGAACAATGTCATGAATAATTTGTCGATTGCAAATTTGACTCATTCGCTGCACAGACGCCTTGAAAAACAATTGCTGTGAAAAGTTTTGTCGAATAAAACTAATAAATACTGAAATATACTGGTGTTTATGATAAAATATCCACTTCTGACTTTACGTGAATAAGCAAAAAGTCGTAGCATATTATTATTATTAATAAACCTCCAATATTTTATACTAATGCAGCAGAAAACATGTAAAATATAATAATGTTAAACGTAGTTCGCTGAACTGAAGGTAACTATCTTGCTTACGGAGCGCAGACATAATACGGACTCTGAATTTTTAATACCCTAATCTGATTAAATTTAAAACAAAACTTGAAATATAATTAATTTAATTAATTTTATTTTATTACTTTTAGGGAGGAGCTCGGTGGCCCGTTGCGATCTCGTCTATCTACTCGATAGTCGAGGTTAAGCAACGCCGGCCGCGGTCAGTCCAAGGATGGGTGACCGCTAGTGGCATTACATCCCGAGTTTCTCCGTGCTTCGGAAGGCACGTTAAGCCGTTGGTCCCAGGTACTTTTCCACCTCGTACTCGTCAAGCCAAGTCAGGTGCCTAGTAGACAGGCGGCTTGAAAAATACTGACAGTAGGGTGGCCACTACCCTACGGGAACCACGTCAGAGGCCCTAACAAGGCGGTTCCCAAAAACTCTGACACTAGATGAATATGTGCTGCAAAGTGCATACTCATCACACGAAGAAGAAGGGAGGCTTACAGGTTTCTACTACTAGTAGGCTACTAGTCTGCTATAAAAATCAAAGATTTATATTTTATTAGTTCCACATACAAAAACATAGTGTTTACGCAATGTTTGTAGGAGTCAGTTTCAGTCTTCGTGGCTATAAAACACTCCAGGGGATAATGTTATCTTTGTAAATAAAACCAGACGAATTCAGTGTGGCTGCGATGCAAAATACGTGATTATTTAAAATCCTGTGGACATTCGAGTAGTCACCCACCTATAGTGCTACAAGCGTAAATTGGTGTTATAAATTTTGGGATTGGTCTATAAAATATCGTCGTAGCTATAGCGCCGAATCATACTAATTTATGACTTTATAAGAACTTTGTCTGGTTATGGATAAATGTTGGTTTGTTGATTATTTAGTCTACTTACGTGAAGATATTATGCCAAGTTAATATTTTCATAGACAAAACGACACGAATCCTAGAATGCTAGTACATAGTAACTTAAATCTTCATTAATAAAGTCAAATGATTTGAATGAATTAAACACTATAATGTCCGAATATTTATTTATCCAAAGATTTTATAAGAATTATGTTTTAGATTCGTGATCGTTATGTTAGATTTACTGGAGATTTATTATAGTTCTCTTAGAGCCGGTTTTTCAATAGTCAGATAAATTTTATCTGACAGAAAATCAGTATGTTTTTGATGCGCGTCGAACATTAATACTTGACATATGTAGGAAGTGACAATGAAATCATACCTCTTAAAACAACCAGTTAGCATTTATCGTCTATTGAAAAATCAGCCCTTAATATACTAATTAATATCAATTAATTTCATTGTATTCAATATATTTACTAATTGCCTTTTTATATTTGTTATTTAACAAAATTTGAAAACCTTAAGATATTATTGACAGCTTTGAAATTTTTACAAGTGCCACGTTCCCTGACACATACCATAGCAACAGTGCAATGCAAATTGCAAGCATAATACACAAATTGAAATATTTTACCGAAATGACTGGCAAAAATAGACTCTAGGACCTTGCAATTAAGATCGAATTTACAATAAGTGGTCAAACGTTAGTCTTAAATTACTTGATGAGTGGCGAACGAGTGTCCGGAATAAATTTGCTAAAGGTTGGTTCAGTTTGAAGATAGATATTACCTTAATTGCACTCCGTTGTTGAAACATTTTCAGATAAAATATGACATTGCTTATTTGTAGCGAAAGCTCATTAAATGTTGAATACAACAGTTGTGGCTAAGTTTATTTTTAATATAGACTAGGTTAGTTCATAACAAGAAAATTTAATTTATTTATGCTTGGTATAGAATGTATTTTATTCATGTAAGCCCGAAGAGAATTTCAGCACTAATTCAGGACAAAATATGGTAACACTGGTAACAAAATATGAAGTTACTACACCGAGTTATACCAGTAGGCTCCGTTACTAAGTATGTCGTTAAAAGTATTATTATATCTGCGACTATGTCAACCGATTTCCGATTTTAAATACTTAGATTGTAATTTTACTTATAATTCATTCAAAAATTAATGAATCATTTTGGGTCTTATCTATTTTTACAAAACATTTCATCTAGAATAATTTATTAAATTATATGGTTGGAGTAGAATTGGATAATCCTGTGATGGAGGGGCTTTCAATATTTTTTATTTTAATTATTTAATTTTAAAGTTTATTACGATGATATTATTTTATATTTTGTGAATATGTAAAGCCTTTTTAGTTGTCCTTATCAAGTAAACAATTGCATAAAATCACGTTTGTTGTATAGGGAGCTCCGCTTAAATATTTATCTTAATTTGTTGTTATAGCGGCAATAAAAGTACATCGGCAACAATAACTTTTGGTACGGAGCCCCAAAAACACATAGTAAGTTTTGTAAAAAACCAAAATTCTATAAACACTCATTCTCAGAAGTCATCGTCGTGCCATACCTATAACATGCCGATAAAACATGATAAATCCTGAGCACCAAACACTTTACATCCCACAATAAAAAGTCGTTTCCCGCCAGCTAGACGCGCGTTTTCGTATTCCTCTCGAATGTCTGTCCTGTTTTACTTGTCAGTTGAAAAATAAGCTTGGTGTAGTGAATTCCCTAGGAGGCCAAAAAGTGGCGCGGTGCCGTACCGTGAAATTGCGGCGTGTTGTCCCGTGGGAGGCGGGCGTCTTACCGCAGCCTGGAGCAGGGCTGCCACTCAACACGTGTGAGATAGCAGCTCATGCGAGGTGAGAAACACATGATTAAATAAATCTACAGACTAGTTGATGTGGTAGCGGTGCCCTGAACAAGCTCAAGCTTGTGCTATGGTCACCACACAATGGATTAGGAGAGAACCTTGTTATACCCAGGCACGGGCCAATTTCGGAAAGAGATTCTAATTTGGAATCAGGATATCTAATTTGGATCTACTGGCTTAAAAGGAAACTGCTAGTAACGAACGTAACTATCGCTGCACAACAGAGGTTAAATAATGTGGACGTATTTAAATATTTTTCTATAAGTAGGAACATGCCGGCCGTGTCAAAAATAAAATTATAAAATACTTGTGGCCGTCCGCGACTCCGTTTTCGTGGAACTCAGTTTCCCGTGGGAATGAGAAGTTTTCCCGCGGTAAAAAGTACCCTACGTGTTATTCTGTTGTACCTTTATTACTGTAAAGTTTTATCAAAATCCGTTCAGTAGTTTTTACGTGAAAGAGTAACGAACATCCATACATACTCACAAACTTTCACATTTATAATATTAGTAGGATACAAGAAAAACGTGTACTTAACTACTTAATTGCCACCACAGATTAGGTCAGCTTCTTTTTACTGTAAGTTTAAAAAATAAGTGTGTCAAAAAAAACAATTAATTTTGAAGTAAAAGATAAAAAGGGTTTACAATTTCATTCTTAGTATTTCTCTTTCCCAATTTCCTTTTTGACAACCCTTACATTTTCGTATCCAAAATGATTTGACAGCTGCTAGGGCTAATAAATAAGTATTATTAATGTAAGAAATAGAGAAAGGTACAAAATGAGTTGTTGATATATCTACCATAGAAAACATCAAGTACCTAGAATATGAAGGTTCCTATTAAAAAAAGCTATCCTTTAAAAAATAATGGAAGCGTTTATTAAAATTATCCTATTCCTGTAGAGCATAAAAAGAAATAAAAGTTCCATTCGTGGTACGATTGTATCTTTTAATTTCCTTTCATCGCCAACAATATTGCAAATTCATGGAACTGGAAATGTCCGGGTGATCATCTTTTTTTATTCGCAAAAGTAATGGAATTTTATAGGTAGGAACTTTAAATTATTGAGAATCTTTTTTGTGACTTCCTCTTGCATAGGTCCAAATATTAGATTTTAATATGTAGGTATGCAAACCTCTTATTTAAAAAGGAATTATATTTTATTATTAATCCTACTAATTACAGGAGATCTTGTTATTGAGAATTTTTAAACCAATAAATAAAAAAAGAAGTGGCGGTCAGAATATATCACGACGGTTAACAACATAGTTTGCACTTACGTTCGTTGTTGTTTTTTTAGTTTTAGCAATGCTCCACCATATTGCAAAACATACTTTCGTGTAGCTGGTATTTCCACATTAATAAACATGTAGAAATACTACCTCGGATATTTGCGTTCGTATCAAAGAAGCAAACATTTGCCTGCAGTTGGTTTCGACAACACGCGGGTTGGTCTAATTAATCTGCCGTAGAGAGGAATAACTCCCAACGCGCGTCGCTACGGGAGAATGACACTGCGAGGAACTTTGGGACTTAGCCGAAAACTAATTAATTAGCCTCACATTTCCATATTGCAGTTTAACGATGCAATAACATTATTACTCGAACAATGTCGAAAATAAACCTTGAAACTAGGTAGCACACATTACGAATTCTAAATCTATGTCTATTCATTATAGCAATAAAATTAATTTCACTCAAACACAACTAGGTACAATACGAACACACCAATGGTGGACTTTCATTTGTGTCCTACTTCCACACTCATATTCTAAAGAGAAGGTTTGAAGATTGGCACCTAAGTACAAAAATATATTTTTCATTTAATTTATTTCCTTTTGTGTTTCAAATCATAATGTAGGCACCTAACTTACAAGCTACTTACATTTTTTGGCCATCACTGTTTAAAAACCGCAAAATGTATTGGAAATGAACACAATCCAGTGTGAAAACCACCCGTTTTCCCTGATTTCTCTGTTTGTGCTTCCCACAATTTTAGTCAAATGAAGCTATCAGTAAAGGATGGATGTGGGTATGTATTATTTACATCTTTGCCCCCAGCTAAAATTATATTTGGATTAAACTTCAATATATTTGTTGGGAGCACAAGTTCTCAATTGGCTTACAACATTTTTTTATTGTAGGTATCTTTACCGTGTGGTCGGTTGTTTGTTACTGTTTTAATTCTATGAAAAATAAAAAGGTTTTTAAACTCAATATAGGTATTTCATAAAAAAATAAACCCTCTGTTTGGAATAAACACCATGTAGAAACTATTCTCCCAGAAATATATTTTTGGTACATATAATACCATAAATCGCCGGTTACTTAATTGAAAACTAGAGGTTAGGTCACTTTTAATTATTGTAGATGAATAGCAAAGAGAAACGAAAATAATCATTAGGTATATATATATTTCCAATTGATGCTTAAAATTAATTTTACCTTCGTTGTTGTGCCGTCATGTGACGTGGATGCCTAATTGGCATCGCGCCAGACTCAATAAGTCTCACGTTAAACAGACGAACATTCATTATTAACACAATTCATCAGTTTTAAATAATTGTCAGGGAAATACGTTCATTTCTGTAAATGAGTATTTAAAATATTCATCAATCGTGAATGACATTACTTTTCGTTTTGTTTTTTAAAGGGATTCTTTTGTTTTGTTTTTTTTTGTTTTTCATTAGGATATCTTATTTTATAGGGATTATTTTACGAAAAATACAGTAGGTACTTTCTATTATTCAAACGTATGGGTCGTTATTGCAAATTGAAGAATATTGCTATGGCAAAACCTTATTTTAAGGATTTGAATACGCGGAAGTCTTATCACCAAAATTGAGATAAAAGTAAACTGGCAAATCGTTTTTCTTAAATATAACAAACAATAGCTTTTGATGCTATTTCTCCTTTAGTGTTTAGTTAAGGACCATTAAATTAAATATAAAAAGTACTACCTTTTTTTTTTACCTACCTACTGATAGGCAATTTCCCTTTATTTCCGTTGTATCACACTAATTTGTGTAACACTGTTACACATCGGTAAAAAGTTACCGTTCAGTAACACTGTGACTCAATGCCACATTTTTTTCCCAATAATATTCAACACCCCCACCTGCTGCTGCAACCCAAGTATATACCTTATAGGGTTACGGGAGCCGAAATGTTTTAGAATTACAAAAAATATTTTTAAAATATCTCGTAACCCAACAGGTAGGTATTTTATAACGATGCACTATAAGTTACACATACTTATAATTTATTTATTACTCTATCCCAGGAGGTTAGTTTGGTAAAAAGAGATTAAGTATTTATAGAAGTAAGTATTTGATGTTGGGTTATTTTACAAATTATGTCATACAGTTTTTTTTTATTTAAATCGCTTTTACATAACAGACCAACTATAGACGTACTAGTTATACGTCTTATTTATTTAAAACAATATCTATCTAAACGATACACGTTTGTTTTTTTCACAACTTTGAATCTTTCTAGTAAATAACAAGTAACTTTCGAAAAAAACTGTTATGGGTCTATCTAAAAAATACAACAATACATGTATAATTCGTGTTTTAATCAATGTATTTTTCAGAACTTACAAAATAATAAAAATAAAAAAACATAATAACACAACAATGTTTCTTATAATTATTTAGTAAAAATTTCTCAAGTTTACAAATTTCTACAATTCAATATCACTATCGAAGGCATCCTCCGTCACGAAAACAAGAACTTCATCTGGTTTATCGAATGTAACATCGTTATCTTTCGAATTAACAAATTTCAGATTCCAGTATACAAAAAAATAATTTATTAAATCGATCAGCTGCCAAACGGTTACGATCTTTGGTGCATGTCCTCCCAAACAAAAACCAATTTCTCTCACGTTTCATTACACGTATTTTTTCGAATATTGAATAATGCGAAAAATACGTAAACTTTCGAAAGATATACCTATCTCGAAAGATCTCAATCAAACTTACTGCATTTTATTGAAAAATACCGCTACTTTTAAGTCGACACAAAAGAAAAATACTGAAATCGTAGTTAATCATGGTCAAAAAAACTCGTGATCGCATGATTTAGTTCCTTTTACGTCTGCTAGTGGTGCTGTCTTAATTTCGTACATTTTTATACGATGACGCTACGCTTACTATTCGATAGTTATTCGTGCTGACTCTACTGATCCTTTGAGTTAAATGGTGTACCTAACCAAGAAAAGAACACTAGTACGAAATAGACGATGTCCATAAGTTATGTTCAAATTAACCTTAAATCTTTGTTTTATTTACCGAATATTAGTAATAAATAAAAATAGTAAGTTAAGTACCTTCCCTTGGTACGACAGGCATGATTATACCGGGTGTCCAGGAAACAATGGATAAGCTCTGAAGGGCTAATAGTAGAACTAAAGGCAAGCCTAAAAAATAATTGATAAAAAGTATAACCCTTACACTGCTAGAAATATGGCGCTTTAAAAAAAAACTTCATCTTTTTTTGACTGTGTTCATATTTTTACTCGTAACGAGGTCAAATCACTTAATAACATCATTATTTCTGTGCTAAAATAATTAATATTAACCGCATCAGTGAATAACTATCAAATAAAATAGCTAACTAAAGTATTTTTCTCAAAAAATAATGTTAAACTTTTGATTTGTGTAAAATTTCTAAAGAAATATTTTTGATGTGGAACTTTGAACAGCTCTGGTGTAAAAAAATAATATGAAAGCAACAGTGACCAATGATTTCAAAATATTCCTGGTTTAATAACGTTTTTAAAAAGATGTAATATGTCGTTATTGTAATGAAAAAAGATTGAACTAATGGTATTAGTGTGTAAAATGGGATAATTATTTAGATCTAGCAAAATTAAAAAAATACAATAAAACTAAAGAAATATGATTTTCAATTGACATTAATTGCAAACCCATTGGAATAATTTAGAGTAACTGTTCAAATTGTCTGTCCCCATCCTGATGCAGACCCTGCATCTACGAATAAAGGATCTTCAAAGAAATCAACTTAACAGGAGAAAGTGATCCAAATTTTCTTCATAATGACTTACCCAATTTATTGATAGACGTGTCCGAAGAGCTTCGCGACACATATTGGCTTCAAAATGAAGGCTGTCTAGCACACTATGCTGTTGCATTATGTGCATACTTGACGAAACCTACCCTAACAGGTAGGTAGGCCGCCTAAACCTAAACGCTTTAGACTTTTTACTGGGGGTATTTTAAGGAAGAGTTTTACCGGCAACCAGTAACTTCATTAGAAGATCTACGAGCTCGTGTTCAGGCCGCTGCAATCAATGATCGACGACACGCGCGATTTTTTTGAAGATCCTTTATTCGTAGTTGTAGGGCCTGCATCAGGATGGGGACAGACAATTTGAACAGTTGCTCTCAATTATTCTAATGTTTTTGCAATTAATATCAGTTGAAAATCATATTTCTTTAGTTTTATTGTATTTTTATAATTTTGCTAGAACTAAATAATTATCCCATTTTACACAATAATACCATTAGTTCAATATTTTTTCATTACAATAACGACATATTACATATTTTTAAAAACGTTATTAAACCAGGAATATTTTGAAATCATTGGTCACTGTTACTTTCATATAATTTTTTTACACCAGAGCTGTTCAAAGTTGCGCATCAAAAATATTTCTTCAGAAATTTTACACAAATCAAAAGTTTAACATTATTTTTTGAGAAAAATACTTTAGTTAGCTATTTTATTTGAAAGTTATTCACTGATGCGGTTAATATTAATTATTTTAGCACAGAAATAATGATGTTATTAAGTGATTTGAAATCGTTACGAGTAAAAATATGAACACAGTCAAAAAAATATGAAGATTTTTTTTAAAGCGCCATATTTCTAGCAGTGTAAGGGTTATACTTTTTATCAAATCTTTTTTAGGCTTGCCTTTAGTTCTACTATTAGCCCTTCAGAGCTTATCCATTGTTTCCTGGACACCCTGTATATCGGGTTAGTAGGACCTATGTCTGAGGAAGTTTAAAGAAACCAATGTGTGACAAAGACACTTGTATTATTTAAGTTCAATTTAATTTAAATACATAGTAGGTACATTATAAAACCCTACTTGGTAGCTATTCTTAATCGTTTTCACATACTTTATCTTTTTGTATATTGCAGTTTGTATTTAGCAATTAGTGATCAATTTTAATATACCTACGTAAATGAAAGTAGTGTATAAAAACATGAAAATCAAACTGAACCTACTTTTCTGTCCCTATTAATTAAGCCAGTCTATTTCTAAATAAATCTGACTTGATAACCGACTGATATCGTATGAAATTGCAAAAACCAAATTTCTTCATTTTCCAAGACCCAATATATCGCAGTAATTATAATAATGGAGAGCAGATACCATTTTTACAGTACCAATAGTCGTTTCATCAACTGGAATTATCCCAAAAAGTTTAAAAAACAGCCTTGACGTTATAGATCTACCACAAAAAATACAATACACAATACAGAAAGCGGTGATTCTGAATACGTGTCGAATCACTAGAAATTTTTTAACACCAGTTGCCGAAATACATGATACGGACGTTACTCTCTGAAACGCTTGGCCTGCAAGCCCGCGTGGAAGAAAAAAAAATCCCGTAAAAGGTGAAAAAATAAATAAAAATCTAAATAATAATAAAGCATTTATTTGACATTTTGCAATTGCACATAATACATAAAAACCCTGCAACCCGTGAAAGTGTAAACTGTGTTACGGGCCACAGTGTCTTCCCTAAACTGACATAGATCATAACAAAATCATCAAACAAACCAAAAGAAAAACAAAAAGTAACTAGTTAAATAAATAATCTAAATGAATGGCCAAAATTAGTATTAATAAAATTTAAAATTTAAAGTTTAAAAGAGGCTATAATTGCTGTAGAATTGACATTGTGTGTGTATGTAAGTGTGTGTGTATGTATGTGTATGTGCGTGTGTGTGTGTGTTTTGCTTGAATAAATAAAATAAAATAAAATTTAATCTTGCTGTATGCGAAAATAGACAGGCTACATATCTTTCAATTATTTAGATTATTATGATGTAGGCAACAAGTCCTCTAATGTGTCATAGTCAAAGTCAGTCAACCAGTTTTTTTTAAATAAATTTGATGTCATAACTATTTACATTCTTAATTTTTAACTTCGCATTGAAAACATTGTACACGAATGGCGCAACGTAACCGAAATGTCTCATTGCAAAAGTGGTTTTACATTTTGGAGTTCGATAAAAACCTAACCTTTGAGAAAAAACAAATAATTTAGGAACTATTTTGGTATGATACTTACGTAAAATTTGGTAAATGTATAATTTCCTTACTGACAATACTTTACAATTAATATACAAATCGTTGGTTGAATATCGAATCGGTAAGCGGCATATAACTTTGCGGAGGGCGCGCTGTGCTCTATCAATTTCAATCAAGTGGGATTTGGCAGCACCTCCCCATGAGCTGATGCAATAGGTCAAGAGTGGCTCAGCTAGCGCTTTATAAATCCTGAGTAAGAATTCCCAAGGGAGCACATCCCGTAGGTTCTTGAACACATATATTAGTTTTCTAATTCGCTTAGCCACACATTCAATTTGGGTATTCCAATTCAGCCTGTGGTCAATCATTGCGCCTAGATATTTAATAGAGTCAACACGTTGAAGATACTGGCAATCACAAGTGGGTAAATTATTTGCATATCTATTACACGGATATGTATGTATCGGTAGTTTCAACAATCCACTGGCATTACAGGTGTTAGTAATGCTAAATTGTAGAAATTTCGTTTTACTCGTATTGAGAGACAGAAGATTGTCTTCCAACCACGAAGTAATGAGTTTGAGTCCCGTTTCAGCAGATTCAAAAGTTTTTTCCCAGGTACTACCAGTAAATAGAACAACTGTATCATCAGCAAACATCTGAATAGATGCATCAGCAATATTCAAGTTGCACAACTCGTTTATGTAAACGAGGAAAAGTGTCGGGCCAAGTGTGCTGCCTTGTGGAACCCCATAGTTACACAAACCATAGTCACTCTGATGCCCTCTTAATGTAACACACTGCCTCCTATTGGAAAGATAATCTTTGAACCATTGTAGTGAAGTGTTTCGTATGCCCATATTCTCCAAACGAGTCAGCAATATTGGTATTGACACAGTATCAAAAGCCTTTTGTAGATCAAGGAACACCCCGAGGCACTTCCTACCCGCATCCAAATTTAATACTAAGTATTCTGTAAGTTGCGAAATTGCATCATCAGTTGATCGTCCACCTCTAAATCCGTATTGCCTACCCGATAATAGTTTGAATTTTTCAAGAAAACAGATGAGTCTCTTGTTTGCCAACTTCTCCAATATTTTAGATAGACATGGCAACACGGAAATCGGTCTATAGTTGGAAGGCAAACATTTATCTCCAGATTTGTAGATGGGAGTGATCATTGCTTTCTTGAAAAAGTCAGGAAAACAACCTGTTGAGAAGCTTAGGTTACAAAGATGTGCAATAGGCTTCGCTAGTACATCAATTCCGTTACTAATTATTTTTGAAGTTATGTTATCCCACCCTGATGAGTTTGTAGATTTAAGGGTTTTTATTACAGAGGAAACTTCTGAGGGTGTAACATCATGAAACACGAAGGAGTGGGCGGGAGCACATTGCGGTCTAGTGTTTGCAGCTAATATGTCATTTGTGACATCTAGCTTTTGAAGTATTTCTTGTGCCAAATTACTTCCCACTTCAGTAAAAAATGAGTTGACCTGGTTAAGGGACTCAGGCACCGTTGTCCCTATACTGAGCAAACTATCTGCTGATGCGGTTCCTTTAGAGATACTTCCCAACTCTTTAATAAGTTTCCATGTATTTTTATTGCTTCCAGATTCCTTGGCAAATTGGTAAGTATAATAATTATTTTTTGTCGATTTGATTACTCTGTTGCAAATATTTTTATAGTTAATATAGTTAAGTTTTAAAACTTCATTGAGAGGAGATTTTTTGTAAACGCTGTGTAAACGGTCACGTTTTCTTATACATTTTATCAAACCTATAGTCATCCATGGTTTGAGTAGCTTCCGTCGATTTGGAATTATAACTATTTTTGAACACTCCTCAACAATGGATGTAATCCTATTTGTAAGAAATTCTGCGGCCTGATTTACATCATTTATCATAGAGTAATTATCCCATTTCTCCCTAGCTAGCAAAGCATTAACCGCAGAATAATCAATTTTATTCAACGTATTATTTGATCTTATCGATGCATCCCTCACAAAGACTTTATCTATTAGTAGCAAAATGGGAGAGTGGTCCGTAAGTTCATTAAAAATGAAGGTGTCCCAAATTTTGAAAGATAAATGACAAATATTCATCGATATTTGGATAACAAAGTTGTAAATTATTTGAGAAATAGAATTATATCCCACAAATGCAATCAGTAACGTTAGATTATAGAAGAATATGAAACTGATATAAATATGTAAAATGAAGGTTTATTTGTTGGAAGATGTGTTGTATTAATTGTGAGTGTTAATGTGAAAGAGTATATGTGTGTAGATTTTAGCGTATATGAATTTAAGTTACAAAGTTTAGCCTCATCGGTAATAATATAAAAATAAGGTATATAAAAAAAAAGTTAAAAAAATAATTAAAAATTAATCAAGCAAATCAATTAGTCACAATGCAGATTTTTCCTTTAGTTTTGCCAAGTCAGATTCATCACTGATACGGATCTGTGGAGATCCTTCATTTTTCCGTAAAAATATTTTGCCGTAGGATGTCCAACAAAAAGCAAATCCGTTAGTTTTGCCAAAATCTCGCGCAAGAAAGAATAGTCGCCGGCTTCTCGGAGTTAAACTTTCGGATATAAATATAGGCTTTTTCGGGGATCCTGTTCTCTATTTTATCCTTTGGGCTCAATTTTTTTACGTTTCTTATAATAATTTCCTTTTTTATTACCGAATTCAACTCTACAACAACCGGCTTTTGATCTGTGGCAGCTTCACCCGATACTCTGTAGATATCTCGAATATCAGCAGCATCCAATGGAACTTTCAGTACTTTACTGATGCTTATTACGGCATCTGCCATTTTTTCCTTAGATTCTGTTTGGATTTTAGGAATGTTTCTTATCTCAAATTTAGCTGCACATGATTGTATTTCTAAAGCTTCAATTTTATTTTGTAGAGATGAAATATGAATAAAATTTTCTTTCCGTTCCTTTCTTAAATTTTGAATTTCTGTTTGAAGACTATCATATCGGCTTGACAGAGTATCCATGAAGGAACGGAAATCATTCATTTGTGTTTTTATTCCTTCTAGTCCTTTTTCTAAATTTTGCATTTTGGCATTTTGGTTTACACAAAATTCGTTGAACATTTTTCGTACTTCCACGAGCAAATCCTGCTGTTCATTCTCACGCTTTCTTTTCAAGCGGGTTTTCACAATAGTATTTCGCTGGCAGTCGCTATCGCCTACATCCGAAACGCTACTACCATCGCCAACAGAACAGACAGATAGCAGATCCGAGGTTGATTTCATTGTGTTTGGCGGGGTGCGTTTAAGTGGCATTTATTTTTTTGACGAAGATGTTACCAGGGGTATTGTTGCTGTAATCCGCCAATTCGGGCACCCTTTTTTACTCAGCAACACCGGATTGACTTACTTGTCAAGCGTCACTTGTCATCAAGTGTCAAATGTCATACGTCACCAGCTCGGCACACAGTAACGCATGACAATTGTGTAACAGTTCCGGTGGCTTCTGTCAATCAGATGATCGATTGATTCAAGTCACAGCAGGTTGAAAGGTTTATTAATTTTTGCAGGGTAGACAAACACTTGCTGATAGATATTAATTAACTTTAACCTGTTTAATTGGCGAGACAAGAGCACCACACGCTGTGAAAACAGTTATCCAACAGCGAAAGCATCTGCACTTCCACTGCACACCAACAAAACTTGTGAAGTCGTATGATTTATGTTCAAATTAGGTAAGCAGAAGAGACGTGATGTGAACGTCGCAACGGCGGTTTTGGGAAAAAATGAATTCCCCGAAACCTACTGAACGAAGCGTTCGTTAGTAGGTATTCGGTATGAAGTATTTTAATTGGCTCAGCTTGCAGACTTTAACTATTGCTATTGCTATATGGTTCAGCTGGTGCCGAAAGTTTGCTTTATTTTGTGACGGATCCATCTTTATTCAAAGTCAATATGTGAACTTTTTCGTTGTGGAGTTGGTGATTTTGCTCCAAAAACCTTTGTTCGGCTTCAGTTGAATATAGCGTATATTCCACAAAGCTCACGGAGTTATGAGTTCAGAACTATTTATGATATGAACTAGTCATTAAAAGGGGCAGAAAGAGTCTTTGCAAATTTATGTTTTTTTTAAAGTAACTTAATTTTTATGAAACGAACGATTTAGACATAAGCTTGTAACTTTGATATTCATTTTGTTTTCATCTTAAGTCATACCTGTTTTTTTGAATTCATGTATTTCAAAAATAATAGATATGAGATTGACAACAATGTATGGCGGCATTTTTGAAAGTAAGTATTTGAAATTTGTCTAAATGAGTTTGGTATTAAAATTCGTTATCCATAAAACATTGTCAGAAAAACAAAAAAAGACAAATTAAATCATTATACACTTTTCCTTAACCCATCTCATATTGCCTAATAGCTCTTTTACCTCAAGTTAATGAAAGTCTTCAAATATCTGCACAAAAGCGCTCGTAATTGCGACCTTTTCCTGGAATTGTTAAGTTCAACTTACTGGAGTGTGGGTAATAAGCAAGAAGCCTTAGAATTTAAACGCACTTACATAAGCTGAGAAATTCACGAAATAAATCTTGTTTAAGCACGCGACAAAGCCCTGTTGTTTGTAAAGCTAAAAATTTACGAGTAAATGTAATAACGGTAATCTGACAGTAACGAAGCGCTGTCCATTAAAATGCGAGTGCATTTAATGCTTCTCCCAATTTGTGCCAAGCAACACGAGTGTTTGGGTTGTAGAAAGAAGACGGGCGAAAATAAAGCTTGTAGCTTGCCATAAAAATCGATTTCTGTTTTAATTGTATGTTTTTGCTTAGCTAATGTATTTTTTGGCAGTTCACGTCAGTGTTGTCTATTTATGGCCTTCGTGAATTCAAAGCAGTCAATTAGTCTGGACTAGTATATAATTCATTATATTAGGTATACTTTAACTTGTATTACACTATCACGAAAATTAAATTGCTTGCATAATAAGATAGTTTTCCAAATAATGAGTTCCAATTAATCTTTCGTTTTCGCTTATCTATCGATTACAGTAAGACAGATAAGATATAACACTGAGATTTAACTTCGTTTTAAATAAAAATAATAGGCAGATGTTAATCATAATTGATAATATTTCATTTCAATGGATCCGATTCAAAACAAGCAATCGGAAAGTTTTTAAAACACAGACAACTAATTAGCCAGCTTGTCGTTTGTCTAGCGAAGCAAACTTCCAAGAGATTTATGTAAGGTCTAAGTTTGGTCTAAGGCTGTATAAAGACAGGTCCCAGGTGCAATCTGAGTAACTATTGCAAGGAATAGATATTTATAGCCCGACTCTTGTAAACGTAGTTGGACGTTCACACCGTAAGATAATATCGAGCGATCTTACTAAGTCTTCAAGTTACTTCCTGTACAACTTAATATATAATAGATAATTAACACCTAGTAGTTGGTGGTTTTTTGTTATACCTTGCCTATTCAGTGCAAGATCTTCTTTTTTTTTTGTTTTCCGACAGGAAAATGCGTTACGCACCATACCTCCCTATCGGGTACTCCCCCGATCAGGTATACCCACTAAAAACCTGTCGATGTCCCTTCAAGGCGCCATAGTGCCGGGGCTGCTGGATAACGGTAGTCTTCTCACAGATCAGCCCCGGCGGCGGCGTTCTGCATTTTACTCGCGTGACCTCCTTTCTACATAACGTGGAGGTTGAACCTACCCCGTCCGTATTGAGAAGGCGCGCTGGAACATGGCGCACGCCTTGGGTTTAGGTTTAGGTTAGTGGGCACTTGTTTCCGCACTTGGACTCAAGATTGGTCCTTTATGCGTGGTTTGCCGACTAAGAGTTAAGCCAGCCTAACTCCGTCCAGAAGCGCAGAAGTCTCCTGGGACTTTAACAAGCTTCGCGGAGTGACCTCGGAATTTGTGCCCGTGGTATAACCACTGCCATACATTCCAGGATAACATGGGGGGCTGTTTCTTCAGCCTCCTTTGTAGCATAATCTGTCTCCCCCACCTTTTTAGTAACAGCTCGATCTTTGACTCGGCCACTTTTGGCCGTTGCATCCCACAAACTCGTGTCAATGAGTCTTTCGAATTTGATGAATTGTGCGAGTCGTCAAGCGACGCCCGCGGAATTGGGCAAATAAATGCCTCTGCAGGCTCCTCCACCACCTTCTCCACGCCTTTCGGCTCGGCCTTGGGTTGGCCCTTAAAAAGGCATTTCGAAGTCCCAGACGTCTTCGACATGATCACCGAGATAACAACTGTATGTAGCACAGTATAGCATTCGGTATTCGGTCACCTCACCTACTGGCCACCAAGTCAAGGGTCCAGGGCAGACGACTGGGACGTAGCCTCAAAGCACTGTGTACCTATAAGCTTAAACATTTACAAGGTTTTCAATGAAATATTTATAAAAGTTTAATGGCAGAAAAAAATCTTATAATATACGAAAAGTATAAGTATTTTTCTTTAATAGTCTCCTACGTTACTCCGTTTTATGTTTATTTCATAATTGTTACAACTCGGTGTAACTTCGAGCAATAAAATTTATGTTCCACGTGGAATGTCGAATTTGGAATGCAAATACGAAGCTGCCTGGAGTCTGGACGTAGGTAACCTCTCAGTTATGTTGCAGACATAGATATAGACATATAAAGAAGATAACTTAACATTCCACGGACAGGATGAAAGATTTACTGACTTTGTTACCATCAAGTGGTAAGGTATTGATGTTTGAATTTAGATATGAAGTAGGTAAAAGTTGGTAATCAGCCGAGTGTATAATGAACATGTTACTCACGGGTACTATACGCACTTTTACAACACACTTGCGAGGAAACAAAATTATATTTTGCATAAATAGTTTTGCTACACATCAACAAATGCAATGTAAACAAAATATAAAAAAACTTGGCTGACTTACGCCCTCGCCTGCGGTTCGGGCTGCTAGCCTCAGCCTCGTGTGTAATAAACAACTTTGCACACTTGTATCATAATATACTATTACCTGACTTTAAAATATTCAATTGGTCTTACAGCACAGCAGCACGTTTTATATATCGCAAAGCAGGTATCGAATGTCAGTCAATACATCGCACTTTGTGTATGTTTATACTTATATTTATGCTACGACTCAAAGAATGTTTTAATATCGAGGCAGAGCGGTTCAAACTTCTGCATGAGTGCTAACTTTTTTTTAATTTTATTGCGCTGACTTGATAACGCTAGTCACACTCTTTTGGAGTAGTTGCAAAGTGGATTGAGTATCGTCTAGCTAGAGTCTAGACATTTTCATATAGGTATAGTGTATAATATATATAATAATAGTGTTTTGAATTAAATTGCAAAACAGTTTGAGGTAAAACTCGCAAATGAAACCAAAATGCACATTGAATGTATGTACGTACTAGCTTTATTCAAAGGTTGGTACAATCACTAATCACCGAAACGTATTTGTGACTTGGATTTCAGCCAAACATAACGAAGTGATTCCGGTTTAAACCACATTTGATGTATCCTCCGAATCCGAAACAACGTATCAAAGGCAATGCGGCATTCAATTGTCTAGTTTGTAATCAAAGTGACGTCCCTACTCACCTTGTGGCATTTCAAGGAAGTAGTGTCATCAATAATATCGATGTGATATTTATTGTTGGACTAAAGTAAGCAAATATTTTGTTTATTTTTATTAAACAAGCGTATCCCAGCAATTTTCTACGATTTGGAAAGGATTTTTAGGCTGTCATGACTATTACACCTAACGGGCCATTACCATTAAAGTACCTAGGTACTTGTTACTGTGAATGAGTTACCACAGATAGCAATACGATTTTGAAAAAATGTACATCTTTTAGACCTATAACTTCTTAGATTTACGCGTTTATTATTACTTGAAATTAAACTCATTTAACGGGTTTTACGCGTTTATTTTATTATTTTTAATTTTCCGACGTTTCGGCATTTTTGCAAATGCCGTGGTCACGGGTAGTCTTTTTGACCTGTATCCATTTTTTGTGTTCTGTCGAGTTCCCGTTTTTTAAGGTAATGTTAGTTATAATTAATATTGAGTTCTTATTGTCTAATTTGTAACACATAATTTAGTCATGATTTCATTTGTTATTGCTATTGACTGTTGTGACAGCTGACATTTCCTTGTCGATGTTGCCATTTGAAAAATAATTTGAGAATCCTTAACAACTGTGTGAATAATTTAAATCTGAAGTTATATCGTTTATTAGTAATGGCAACACGACAGGGAAGTAGTGGTGGAGCTTCTATTTAAACTCCTGTATTCCATTTGTTCGCTCTCTGTCCATTTCGGGCGCTCGGTTGTCAATAAAGTGTAAGGACGTCAATCTGTACTAAAAACTAAACCACATAAATCTTGCGTAGTTTTAATTAATCGATAAACAGTAAATATAAACGTTGCTCAGGTATAAGTTAGAAATAATATTTTTTTGGATCTGCGATCTGATAAGTAATTTTTAATTAGGATAAGCTTTTATTCTCAGTAGTTAAGTATTATTTTATTCTAGCTCTTGCCAATTTCACTAAAGCAACCCAGTGGTAGTTATTTGCATAAAATGTTTCCTATACGATAACAGTAAAATGTTATGTTCCAATCGGGAAACAGGAAACCGTAATTAGACTCACTCGTAAATATTTTGGCAACTGTTCAGTAAATTACAAGTTTCCTTATTAGTTTGGGACAAAAGAAATCGGCACGCTGTGTAAAGTAGGTATGCAGAAAGTTAGGTAAAGGCGTTTTACAACGTTTTATTATTTCATTAAAAGAACTTCTGCCAAAAAATAATAGAAGCTTCCATCTTTAAAATATTTTTTCGTGCCTTTCTATTTAGTAGATTATTAATAACATTTTTATGGAATGGAATTCCGAAAACCAGATTTTTATAAGGAAAGTAACATTTTGACATGTTAATAATACTTATAAGAGAGTGTGTAAAATTAAGTTTTATTTGATTACGTTTGCCAACAAACTAAATGATGCCTTCGCTTGAAATCTGCCAAGACCTTATTAACCTTTCTTTACGATGTCTGTTTATCACATTAAACACAATATTCCATTGTTGGAGAATATCCAATTGTAACAAGCTGTGTGTATGGTTCTGCAGCAAGATTTACAACAGAATACGGGATTTGATAAGGAAAATTTGGCAGCTTTTGTCTAGCGATAAGCATTTAGGAATCTTTGGCTTAAAATGTAATATTGCACGAAACAGATGGCACGGTTGCCGCGCGGAGTTACTCGGAACAGTAAATAAGACGACTGGTCTCGGATAGCGCTGAAATTGTGCCTTTATTGCCATAAAGTTTGCAAGTTATGCCTACTTATCGAAAAATAAGGGCTTTAGGCTTCTCTTAAAACATAAATAAATTAAGAATTTTACTCAGTTGACACATATTACGTAAAATTTAGACTTACCTACCGCTTGTAACTAGGTAGGTACGTACATTTAATTTTTTTTTGGTTACTTTTGTATATTTTAGAATAATCTTTGCAACGATCCGTTAGTGTTATAGAAACTTGTTTCCCATCCTGCTTTTATCTTTCAACTGTAAGATACATTTAATGTTTTTTTTTCTTTCCCAAATTATCTTAATTGAATCTAGTGTCATGTTTTTTTACACCTTTATTTAAGACAAACTTAGTTCACTTTACGTTTATGGTCGTTGTACTGGGTTTAATCTGCAGTTGTGTTGAGACGAAAGCGCGGTTCATATGAACTCATTTCGGCTTTATATCAGGGGTGAAAAACCTTAAGGGTTTTCGTGAGTGAAAGTTCTTGTTTATTGTGATGTACGCTGTGTAGGTGCTACTCTGCAAATATTTAGTTGCAGGTTAATTTAAAAAAAAACATTCCAAAAAAGTTTTGCTACGTGTAATACCTATATGCATATGGTTACCGAATTAAAATAAAGTATATAATCATCATTACATAGTATAAATACAAGTCACTAGTTCTAACTGTTTGTATGTTTGTCCGCTATTTCCTCCTAAACTATGTAACGGATATTAATGCAGTTTCCGTCATCGTTTAGGGAATTTATTCATTTAAATTTGTAAATATAGAACATTTAAAAAAAAGTTTCTTTAGGTTAGCCAAAATTTAATATTTCCTGATCAAGTCGGCCAAAAATACACCATTGCGCAGCGTAAGCTGGTCGCTTATATAGTATAAATTATCATCTATGGTAATAGTAAAGTGCAGTGTGTTGTAATGAGCAAAATTAGGCCACAATAAATCTTCAGGATAACATAGCATCGATGAGATTAATTTGAACTCATACGAAACACTTATTAAACCGTTACGTAATAATGAAAATCCTGACTTGCATTGTTATAAATAACTCGAAACTGCCACATATGAAACTCTACAATATAAATAAATTATGATAAACATATTTTAAAGTATCACCTCTGACAATAAGCTTTACTTGGGGTAACGCTTATTGATTCCTTTGACAAAATATAAGTGGCATCTTACACTTTCTTCACTGAAACCACGCCACGTCGTATACCATCAACACTACCAGATTGGATACTTTACCTCGAAAAACTTAATAAGATAAACTTTTTGGATTTGCGACGTTTCTTATCTCCATCAATTTTATAGGTTGATGTTTACTACTTAAATCTCAAAAGTAATGTGTATATAATAACTCAATCGTTAAACGAAAAAATAAAGTGTTCATATTAGGGACACCACTCTGGATGCGGAGACTCAAACGCAATGTGGATTTTCGTTGCGATATAGTGTTTTGTCGGAGACAGCCATACAGTATGCATCCTCTGAGTAGGGTAAATACCTTCCACTATTTAGTCTTCTATACCAAATAGTCTAACTTCGTCTATAGAGTGTTCTAATTCCTAGGAGCAAGTAGGTATGCAAAAGTAATCAAACCCCTCGAAGTTACTAAACAAACAGGCATTAATCCAGTCGAGACACGATTGGCTAACACAACATTATGCTAAGCTCTGTGATAACACAACTGATGGCATATATACTTAGAGCTATCCTTTATATAGGCACTAGTGTGCGTCTTGAGAATTTGTAAGTAGAGACCGATTCAAAACAAGCAAACAAATACAGCTGAATGAAAATGATCACAAATGCCAAGTTTAATTCAATAAGTTGAGCGAAAGAATTGCGTAATTCGGTATATTTTTTATTCTAGTGACTTGATGATTAATGTCTATAATACTAAACTAAGAATTATGCCTCTTTATAAAATAACTTTTTCCACAACTCTGCAAGTGTTAAACATACATTTCACATTTACGAAGAATTTAAACGTTGGAGTTTGTTGTATACTTGTAACTCGTAAACACGGCTAGTAGTCTTTTGTTATGTACCTACAAAGATTGAGTAAAGAACAATATACTGGCTTATTCAAATTAAACCAATTTGAAATGTAAAATTTAATTAATTAGCATGAAATACTACTATCCTTGTTATATTAAAAATGTTATGGATAGAATACCTGGAATCAAATACCTAATGTTTACACATTTCCGCAGAAAAATAGGTACCTCATTGCTTTGGGAAAAGTCCATAAAGTTGCAGATTTTTTTTTTCCTAATGTTTACACATTTCCGCAGAAAAATACCTCATTGCTTTGGGAAAAGTCCATAAAGTTGCAGAAATATCATTGCTCATTTTAAACTTTTCCCTAATTTCTCGGGAGTTATAAATAAATACTCATAATGTCCTTTCTAAAAACACTTACAATTAACAGTAAACCTAACAACGCGCTACTCGATCAATATTGCTTAGAAACTAGTACCAGGTAAACGAATAAGGAGCCAAACGGGTCTCATAAAACTAACGGGCATAGAATAACAACCCTTACAGTGAACATTGTGTATCCCATTCAGTAAATTGGACCCTTGTCATTGGACACTTGTGCTCATGTTTGGAAATTCGCTACAAGTTGTTGTATTGGCCATTACGATTGCCTGCATTGTTGTAGGATATCGCTGAGTTGTGTAGGAGAAAGGGGCTGAAATAATACGGTTTTTTCTTCTATTTGCACAGACTTAAATATGTAATTATATTTGATTATGTAATTATCATGTATGTTATATTTGAAACGTACTTGCAGTCTGTTTTGTATATTAAGTTTTAATCGTTGCAGTATTACTTAAGAGCTAAGTTATTTAACTAGAACGAAATAACTGCTCGCAATTAGAAAAACTTTTATTTATAAATAGCTCGTAATTTTAGAGATATTTCTATTTGAGACTAACACATTTAAAATAATAGCAGTGTTTCGTATGTGTTTCAAAACGGGTACCGCGGCCCCAGATGCCATTTACAAACATTAACTAATAAATACCGTATTACTTTAACAAGAATATTAAACCCAATGGCAGCTTAATAAGCTCAATCAAGCCGTTAGGAGGACCAAAGTAGCCGTTTGTGGCTTTACACAATCGTCTGTGGTCTCCATAATTAACTTGATATATTGACTATAGGTACCTAGTCTTTGTTGAATTCATAAAGGGAATTAATTAACGGTACTGCCAAAGGTGGTATATTGTTTATAATAGGTGAAATATAATAGCTTAAAATTAAAAAATCATATTTTTTGTTAAATCATAATTTTGTGTAAATATAAATAATTTTGTATACTTAGCCATTTGTTGCTTTGTCACCACCATCACAAAGGTATGTGAAAGATTTTGTTTTCAGATTCTTTGTATTTCCTATAAAGCACATGACATTCCTTAATATAATGGAAGTTAATTTACTTTATGAACAAGGCCTAAGCAAAACAAAAGCACTAATCCAGCATCTTAATAATCATTAAGTACAATAGACGAATACCGCGGGGGCTCTCAAAATTAATTTTGTAAAAGCATCCTCGGCAATATTTGTCTTTAAATTAAGCATCACTTCTCTAAATTAACTGTAAGTATATTCTGGATTAAAAGTGGTTGTATCGGCTAAAAGATAATTTATGAGCTTCATAATTTGTCTTTAAACAGTGACTGGTATAAAAAGTAAGTAATTAACTATTTATTTTTCTCTTATCGACGTGCCGAGTGAATGGTTAGCGAATTTGTTAAAAATTGAAAAATGAAAATCAACTTTTGAGTCTTAAAATACATATATTCCTCACTTTTTCCTTTTATTTAATTACCTATATTAGAAACTATAGGATTATATTATAAGTATTTTAAATTTGCCATCATAAACAAGAAAAAAAAGGGACCAGTGTTTTAGTTATATTAAATGAACTCAAATCGAATTGGAAGTAAGCCAAATGGAAGGCAAATAAGAAAAGAGGGCCCTGTCAAAACATCGTTATAATATACATTGGAATAAATCGAAAAGGTGTATCCTTAGGCCTCAGGGTGGGACCAATTTTTATATAACGTAACGAAAGGTCCGTCTCCGACACGGTTCTGCACCTTGTATTAATGGATTCAACCGTGACATGCTACATCATACCACATTATGTAGGTATACAGCAGATGGTGCTTTGGTGCTTTCGTGTTGGTGGTTAGAATTGTTCGTGAACTTGCAAAATCCTGCTTACTACTGCAATCTTTTTGTGTAAATACATAATAAGAAATCTTAGTTGAAAGAAAACTTTTAGTTTAATGTAATTTACGAAGAGTAAATGTCCTTTTTACAGCATAAAAAAACAGGTTATTTAAGATTAACCAAGATGTATTAAATTAAATTTCCTAACGAAATCCTAGCTTATTATAAACAACATGTATTAGCGGAACAGTAATTAGTTTTTTTATTTAAATTCTAAAACTAAAATAAACTGTACTGATATAACGTTTTTCCCTTCATTTGAGATTATATTAAGGATAGTAGTGTAAAGTCGTATTTTTACAATATCTTTTCGAATACCAAATAGGTATTTTTTTATTTTATGGGTATTTTTTCTAATGTCACTTACATTTTTCTAATGTCTCTTACATTAGAAAAGATACCCATAAAGTAGTTAATTTTTAAAGCTACAGTAAGGAAATACTTATTGGTAATTTGTAAAACCAACGCATCTACTCTTAAACTCAGTGGTGGATTTACCATTAGGCTGAGTAGGCTAAGCTAGTTTTTTTTGTTATACAGTTTGCCTAATAAGAGCTCCTTATCACTTTACTACATGTACGGTGGTAGGTAAGTCTAGCGCCCGAAAAAATATTTCAAAGCCTAGAGGCGGCAAATTTGTAAATCCGCCACTGCTTTAACTTATAAGTTACTAGCTTCTGTCCGCGGCTTCGCAAGCGTTAATTTCGGAGTAAAACCCCTTTCCCTTTACTATGTTATTATACATACATATAAACCTCTTGAATCACTCTATCTATTAAAAAAAACTCATCAAATCCGTTGCGTAGTTTTAAAGATTTAAGCATACATAAGGACAGAGAAATCGACTTTGCTTTATACTATGTAGACATGTGAAACAAAAAAAAACTGTTGTATTGGCCGTCTTGTTAGTTCTATTTACGTATCTATACTAATATTATAAAGCTGAAGAGTTTGTTTGTTTGTTTGTTTGTTCGAACGCGCTAATCTCAGGAACTACTGGTTCGCAATTAAAAAATATTTTTGTGTTGGATAGACCATTTATCGAGCAAATCGAATCACGCTGCAACTATTAGGAGCGAAGAAATAATGGAAAATGGGAAAAAAACGGGGAAAATTATTCATCCTTGAGGGCTTCCGTTGCGTGCGCTGCGAAAACGGTTCTAGAAACCAAAAATATATGTATGAAAGAATTAAGGGAACTTCTTACCGCGGGAAAACTTCGCATTCCCACGGGAAACCGACTTCTACGCGAACGGAGTCGCGAGCGGCCCCTAGTTTAATTAGACTTAATTTATTCATTTAAATAAATAAAAATGATAATGTTACTCGTTTCATCTTAAAATCCTGAGAAAGATTTTTATGCCAAGTAAAATAAAAAATATTTAATTAATATTTAACTCATAATTAAACTGTAGTCATTAAATACCCTAGTTTTGAGGGCTAGTTTTTTAGAATACCTATTAGGTAGTATTAATAAAACAATATTTTTTGGACTCTAGATTAAACATATCTTTAATTTAAACATGAATTAGTAGAAAATACTACATGTAGCCGCCATTAGATTCAATACAAATTCGCGCCCAACGGCAGTGACGCCAACCAGTGATGTCCATCGAATGCTAGGGATGTCCAGTTACCGATTATTTTTGTTTTACCGCTAACAGTAGGTATTTGTTAAAAGTGGATATTATTAAATCCTTGATCGATATTTATATACCTACCGTTAGATTAACTGAATTTACAAAAGCCTAAGGCCCAATTGCAGGGAACGTTTTAACCTCGGGTTAGCTAACTCAGATTTAAATGGCGCCACCATCGATTGTAATAAGAAGTAGTTACAATCGATGGTGGCGCCATTTAAACCTGAGTTAGCTAACCCGAAGCTAACCTGAGGTTAAAACGTTCCCTGCATTTGGGCCTAAGCGTATTACTTTAGAAAAACTTGTTACTTTAAGTTTAGAAAAGAAAAACATAAATCGTTTATGTTTGAGTTTAGTACTTTAATGAGTAATTCATATATTGAGGTAAAAACTATCATAAAATAAGTTTGTAGTAACTTATTACCTGAGTATATAAATACTTGTACCATAAACAAAAAAGATATATATTTTTTTAATACCTAATAAAAAAGCTTTCATGATGTTGCAGTGTTTGGTGCTGGAACTTTGATTTTTACAATCATATGCAGTTTTCTTACTTCTCAATTGGATTGAACTGTGTCTTGGTATTCCTCACTCTGTTTATTTAAAATAGAAAACGTTGCTTTTGTACGTTCTAATTACTAAGTTTAAAAAATAAAATAAAGTCTTCTTTCAGCAAAATATCCTATCTACGATATTTAAGGTACTTTCCCTTGATGTACCGTAGTCTTGGGACGCCCTGTATAAGCAATATCATTATAATATTTCTAAAAAATAACACAATCGGCTTGGTTTGGACTGAGGGAGTCGAGTAATACGAAGTCTCTATGTCGGTCCGTGTTTGTTGATGATACCCATCTTTAACTACAATGAATATTTATTTTAACCCAACGAAACTAAAGAAGTGTTCGTTGATGATTCGTTGAAACACCCAAACTTTTTAGGACCTGTCTTTGTATGGGATTCTATACAAAATGTTTCTAAAAATTACCCAAAAATATATAACTGATACAATACAACAAACATGTTGCGTTATGTTTTATGTGCCTGCAAAATCTTATCAACAAATTCTTGTTTAGTCACAGAGAGGAAAATGCGACAAACGAAGAAAGGACGTACAAAGAGGCAAAGGGATTAAAATGGCCAAATAGATTTCATTACTTGCAGCACACGGTATGTCAAAGAGATATCTCTGATATGAAGAAGGATAGTATTATCCATGTTCACACACAGGCTTGAAAGAATATTAGCGTTGCAAAACTCGAAGCTCGATGTACAAATGAAAAGGTATTGAAAAGCCTTCGTCCTTGTTTATTAAAAGATGCGTTATTTTCCTGTAACACGTTTATTCCTTTCGGTTAATTCAATATCCAAAATCAAATAAAAACAAACAATATCCTAACACATTTCTCGCTTTGAGCGAATAAATGTCTATTCAAATCAGTTACCTACTTCTTATTTGTGAAAATTGAAGTAAAATAAAAGAGTCAAATTAGCAACCCTTTTTACAAATATTGACATTTACAAAAGAACGGCTTATTATCTTCAATTTACTCTTCGGCTTTATATAATAATAATCGATCCTATATGTATAATAATTATGGAATAATTAAAGACTATACACATACAGGTAGGTACTTAACCTTACAGTATCTACACAGACTTTTATAACACAATCATATATTGAACGATGCCTTGTTTAAGAAACTAGCTGCTTTAATTTACTTTGATATCTATCAGTATCAATATTGACTGTAGGTACATAATTCATATAAAAACGGTTGCACAATATTTTTGTAGGCATAACTAAGTGCTTGTCGTTGCTATTGATTCTAGGTTTAAACTTTGAAAACTTTAGTTTTAGTTACTGCAACATAATAAGTATATAAGTCAACCTCTTAACTCTATTCTCAATGCTACCAAATACACAAAGAGACGTGGATTTTGAAATTTAAAATAAAACCTAAGCTTTTTGAGTAAGTAAAGAATAATAAAACATTGTTTTGTTTAAAAAGGTAAACTGGCTTAAATTTACAGTTATTTAGGTTAATCAGCCATCTCTTCTGTAGTTAGCATTTTGTCGTTGTAAATTATTATAGCAAAATGGAACCCCGGAGAATCCCTATAAATTGGTATAATAGATGCTTGAGTCGGGTGACCACAAGGGACTGAGAAATTGGGATCATTCCTAATCCGTACGCTCGAAGTTATGTAACTTTACCGGCAGCGTATCGAATGTCAAATTGAAATACCTATATATGTTATACTTTTATTACTTTTGGGATTACCAACCAATCCATTACCTGAAAGAAGAAAGAAAGAAAATATTTATTTACCAAATAAGTAGTATAAATTAATCACAAGAAGACAACGTTCCCCGCACTAGGCAACTAGCCTGTATCGCGGGAGAACAAATGTATTATTAGAAAAGTATTATAGGTAAAACAATTACACAAGTCATAAAATTTCAATAAATATTAAGAGTTAAGTAACAGAAACTAAATAAAATAAAAGCAAACTAGAACTAAAATAAGAATATAAATAAAATCAGACTTCTTATTGATAAAACAAAGAAAAATATAGAGAAGTGTATTGTGAACTAGTGTGTGTGGAAGGTAGGTATAGTGTATATTTTGGATATTTAAGTGACTAAGTAACAGGTGGAAAGTACAAGATTTTCGGTTGTGTCATAATCAAGATCTAAAAGAACATCTTTGACAACTTTTTTAACTTCTGGAAAGGATGTTTTGGTTAGATTTTTAATATTGTTTATTTTTCTATAAATATGAGGGAAGGCAAAGTCGCTGAAACGCTGAGCAAAAGAAGATTTTACAGTAGGCTGAGGAATACGAACTCTTAAATTATGGTTTGATGGATTAGAAACAGGAATTTTATTTCGAAACATGTGGTAAGATAAAGTAGCTTTATAAATGTAAAGTTGTCGTACAGTGAGCACTTTAGCTTCTTTGTATAGTAAATTTGTTGGAAATCGAAAGCGTTTCCGAAGCATTACTTTTAAAACTGATCTTTGTGCTCTTTCAGCTGTAATAAGAAAACTTTTAGCTGCGCTTCCCCAGGCAGTTATACAGTATACAATTAATGACTGGCACAGCGCTGTGTAAACCATTAACAACGTGTCCTTATCAGCACCGTTTCTTAACAGTTTCATGATATGAACTATTTTACGTAAACGCACAGAGATACTTTGAATATGATCCTTAAAAGTAAGTCGCCTATCTAAAAGAACTCCTAAATAACGAACTACATTCAAATTTAAGAGGGCAACGCAAGCGCAGATAGAATTGTGGCACGTATGTATTTTAAGAGATAAGTTAGGTGGAGGGGAGGATGCATTAGTTTTGTGGAAACAGATATAATTGGTTTTTTGTGTATTGATTGTAAGCAAGTTATGTTGTAACCAGTTCGCAGCTTTACATAGTCCGGCTTCAGCTTTGGTAAAAACATTCGCCCAAGAAGAACCATGAAAAATAATTGCTGTATCATCGGCATAGCAGATAACATCAACATCTTTATCAGTTTTAAAAATCTTAGTTAAATCATTGAGGTATATTATAAACAGCAAAGGTCCTAAAATGCTCCCTTGCGGTACGCCAAAATTAACGTGATTTGGCGAACTAGTGTACCCATTCAGTTTTACGGAATGTTGTCTGTTACTTAAGTAGCTGCAAAACCATTCAAGAGCTGTACCCCGTATTCCCATTAACTCAAGTTTACGTAAAAGGATTGGATGGGAGACAGTATCAAACGCCTTTGAAAGATCTAGAAAAACTCCAATACAGGCCTTGTTGTTATCCAAGGTATTTGATACTTTTCTAAGAAGTGTAGACACAGCATCCTCGGTTGATTTTCCACGACGGAAACCAAACTGGCTAGGAGAGAGTAGGTTCTGGGCTTCCAGATAATAATTTAAACGTTTCTCTACAATTTTTTCAAGAATTTTAGAAAATACTACAAGAAGTGAAATGGGTCTGTAATTAGAGGGATCATATTTGTGGCCACTTTTATAAATAGGAGTAATTGAAGCAGTTTTCCAGCAGCTTGGGAACACGCCAGAGGTCAAACTCAAATTAAATATGTGATTAAGAGGAGACAGTAAAACAGAAGCAAGAGTTTTAACTAATTTGTTGTCGATTCTATCGATCCCCGGTGAACAGTTGGTTTTTAGTAATTTAATGATACCGAGAATTTCATCTTCATCACAAGGACTCATAAAAAAGGAATTTAATACTGATGATGTTTTTAAGGATCTCGCAAGGTGTTCTTCCGTCGTTTTGAGTTGTTTTAAAGTTGCATTTGCAAGAGATTTTCCGACATTTGCAAAATAGTCATTGCAAATAGAAAGGGATTGATTGGGGCAGTTCCTTATTTTAAGCAGTTGCTCACAAGAACTATGTTGCTTTTTGGTTTCACAGATGTCATTTATGGTGTTCCAAAATTTACGGGGGTTGGTTCTGTTTTCCAATAGTTTCTTGTGGTTGTGTTCTGACTTTATTTTTTTAAGAAGGTTGGAGAGAAAGTTTCTATATCTTTTATAAATCAATTTTGTAACTATGTTGTTTGGATTTTGTTTAGTTTTTAAATGCAACCTATCCCTGTGTTTCATGCATCTTAAAAGGCCTGGGGTTATCCATTCTTTCAACGCGTGCTTAGATCTAGAGACCTTTTTAATTTTAGAATGTATGCGCAGTGACCTTTCCAGGGTTTCTGTAAGAGTATTGGCGGCAATTGCTACATCTGTACAATTCAGAATTTCTGTCCAGTCATGATTAGCTAAGTCGTTTTTTATTCCTAAGTAATCAATTACTTCAAAGTTTCGCATTTTCAGACTTTTATTTGTCGAAGTAGAAAAATACCCTATAACTATGTCGTGATCAGTAATTGATGAATTGTATACAACCCCAGCTGCTTCCGTTTTGGCACTTACCAAAATATGATCCAAACAAGCGTTGTCGTGGGTTGGAATTGAGATTACAGGTATTAGTCCTAACTCCGCTATTAGACACATATAAGAGTTACTATTCGTGTTTGTTGCCATTAAATCAATATTTAAATCTCCAGTTAATATAACTTTTTGTGAAGTTAAATGTTGGAAATAATTTTCTAAGGAACAAAGAAAATTGGAAATGTTGTAAACAGAGGGACTTCTATAGACAGCCAGAATTGTAAAACTACTCGGAAACTCAATTGATAAACATTCGGCATTATTTAGTTGAGGTTCTGTTATAACAACTTCATAATATTCTTTAACATAAATAACAACTCCTCCGGCTTGGTTTGTAATATGCGAAGTAGAATAATATTTATAACCAGGAATTGTAGGTATTAGGGAGCATGTTCCAAGGTGGCACTCTGTTAATACAACTAAATCAAAAGAAATGTTTATACACTGAAAAGCTATAAGAAAATCATCAAAGTTCTTTTGTAAACTTCTAATATTAAAATTAAGCAATTTAAAATTATAATCTTTTAAAAAATGTATACAATGCTCGGGTTTTGAAACAGCGTGACATTCAACACCAAAGCTATTCTCAACATCAGTTTGCAGTCTTAGGTCGGCCATAAGGGCCACATGCTAAAATGTAAAGATAAGAAGAAATTATAATAACGAGGTGTCACGCTTTTTGAATCGACGAATAGAGATTGTAATTTATTTTTTAAATGTATTATTTTATTTTTAGTTTTGTGGTTATGAGCACGAAGTGTATGTATTGTAAGGTGAAGTAAGAGTTTAGTTATAAAAAAGACAAGTGAAAACTTAATTAAAGTAGAATAAAAATATGTTTGGTATAAACCAACGAGTAAACAACAATAAAAAACTAATAATTAAAAATGCCAAAATAGAAAATAACATTAAATTAAACATTAACCAAGGCATCGGCCAAATTCCCGAGTTTCTCCTGAAGTTCCGCCATTGAGCGAATTTGTATAGCTGAAGAACCTTCGCGTTTACGTACATGAACGGAACCATTATGGGTCCAACAGAATTTAAAGCCAGTTTCCAGTGATCGTTTTCGAGCTTCACGAAATAACAGTCGGTTTTCCTTCGTCAGTCTTTCATTTATATAAAGACGCTGTGCATCAGATCCATCTTTAACCACATCCTTTGAAGACAAATTTTTGCGACTTTTTCCTGCTTTGATAAAATCATCACGCTTATTTCTTCTTATAAAACGAATAACAAGAGGTCTTGGTTGACTAGATTTGTTGGACCGAATTTTTGGGCCTACCCTGGATACCCAATCGATATCTGATTCAAGAACTTGAACTCCAAATTTAGATCCTAGAACTTGAGCACAGTGAATGGAATTTTCATTTTGCTCTTCAGGGATGCCAATTATTTCAACTTCATTGCGCAGAGAAAATTGAGCCTGGCTGTTGACTATTTCTTGAAGTGAGGACACCTGAGAGCGTAAGTTGACAATTTCAATTTCACGTTCTTCGAGAACCTTAATTCTCTTATCTGATTCTTCTAAGTGCGAAACAACGCCGTCCAATCGAGTGAAACATTGCGACAACGAGGTGGACATGGCTGCAAACTGATTTTTCAGGTCAAAAACTTCTTCTCTCAGAAATCTAATTTCTGAAATTAGCTCCTGTATGTCATTAGATTTCAGGCAGTGCTCATCCGAGCTAACGTCTGGCCGTTTGGATAGCTTTTGGCGGCGAGTAATATTTTCAGTCTGTGGAGTGTGTTTGGTTTTCGAGATATCGCTCACTTTTTTGGAAATACTAACGCATTTAGGACAATTCCAAGATTTTTCATCTTTAAGCGTATTGACACCCATACAAATATCACGATGGTAAGGGGTTTTACAACTATCTATGCAACATTTTAAGATAATTTTGTCAGAAATTTCTTTATGGCAGCCACCGCAGATTGGTTTCCCTTTAGTTTTCAGCATTTTTATTTTCTATTTATTTTTATTGGAGAATCAAATTAATATTAATATATATATTTTTTTTTTTATCAGTTGGGTTATTAAAATGTCTGTGTATCCAAAGTTGTTTTTGATTGTCGAATGGTAAGTGGGCGTATCCGAAATAAAATTTTCAAAATCTTGAGGTGAATGACCGCAGAGCGTCACGAAAATTTAGCTTGTTTTTATCTTCCAAATGTTTTTGATCGTAATTAATTGGAGTGGTAGGTAATTATTTCCTTGATGAAGTAGGTATATCTTGTTGTATAAGAAAACCAATAAATACCTTTTGGTGTGTCTTGAAAGCGTTTGAAGATTAGACTAGAATCTAGTCACTAGATTATTGAGGTATTTATCACACAGTATAACAACAGTAAAATTTTGTCTTCTATTAATAAAGCCGAAGAATTTTAGTGTTAGTATTATAATCACGAAATTCTAAACCTCTTCTTGAATATAAAAACAATACCAAAAGCTGGTAATAATTTGTTACCCTTATTTCAACCTGAAAGCGATAAAGAGCCTCTTTTGCATACGAAGTTCGTTAGGTTTAATTAAGAACTCCCTCGGACATTGTAGCAATAACATTATCTTTGTATAATCGAGTTTTGCTCGATATGAAGACAAAAGAACATAAACACCATTTCTACTGAACAAATAAAGCTTTCCCGCTCCTCGCTCGTAGGGTTATATTGAAGAAACAGTACTTACCGGGAATGAACAAAAGCCATCAAATTCTTGAGGTTATTTTGCTTATTGTATGTGTCGTAATTTAAATAAGTCTGTAAAGGTTAATTGGGTATGAACAAAGAGTCAATAAAATTGAAAACAATTACTTATTAATATTTCCGTACATGATTAACCATGTACGTTAAATAAATTATTAAGCTTGGATAAATTACCATTACAGCGTGTAGGTATGCTCGACTGAACCGATGAATATTCAGGGTGCATTTTTGAAAATACAAACGTGGATAGGTTCTGCAGTCTATTTTCATGCAGTTTCTCGAATGCTAATTCACATATTCAATTTATGGCGCCTATTAAAGACATAGCATAGGAAAGTAGGGTTATTTAACAAGCCGTGCACGTTTCAAACTCGTGTTGGGGTTCGTAGAGGAATATTAAGTAAAAGATTCCGGCTCTAGTTTGCTGTAGAACAGCCTTTTAGTACATACTGAAAAATAAAGATGTGGTTTGCATGTTGGGCTTCGCGTTAATACGATTTGCTTTGCTTGGAAAATCAAGAGGTTACATTCACTAGGCCCAGCTTTGTATAGATCACAAAAAAATCTGTGCCTCATTTAAAATAACTTAACTAAATATATACCTACAACAGCGACAATTTTCTAAATGATGTTACAATCTCCACCTCATCAAAAGACACATGACAAAGACATATTACATGTAAACAAACATACAATTTATAATTTTTCTATTCTTAAGCTTCAGCTATTTTGAACATGTTCTCTAGATTTATTATTTCGATAAACCTATAAAGCTCTATGAAATTGCTGATGATGCCTATACATTTTGTATATTGTTTGTATAATTAATATTTTAATATGTTGTGTTAACGCTTTCAGCATTGAATACATAATTGTTTAATCCTACTATCCTACTAATCCTACTAATATTATAAATGTGAAAGTTTGTGAGGATGTATGGATGGATGGATGTTTGTTACTCTTTCACGTAAAAACTACCGAATGTATTTTGATGAAACTTTACAGTAATATAGTTTATACACCAGAATAACATATAGGGTACTTTTTACCGCGGGAAAACATCTCATTCCCACGGGAAACCGACTTCCACGCGAACGGAGTCGCGGGCGGCCACTAGTTTTAGACAGGGTGTAAATAACTGCTTTCGGAAACAAGAACTGGGCAAAAAAAGTTTTTACGTCATTGTACAAAATTGCATTTATACTATCAGATTTTGCGATGATTTCAAATTAAATAGGGTTTTAATTTAATTTGAAATGTAAATAATCGCAACTGAATCAACAGTTCGATAGCTCCTAAGTATAGTGAGTCAACTGACATTTTAGTAATTTGTCAGGAGAGCGATTTGAAGGGAAATCATTTATATTTTTATGAAATTAAACAATTTTGAAACACTTTAAATGATTTTATAATAAGGGTTCGAAGTTCTTCCCTTGGTTTAAAATGGTTTTACAGATTTTTGTTTTAAATGCCATTTTTTGTACATGACTGCGTATACGTTGACGGCAACCAAGAGTAAAATGGTTTAACTACCAGTTATCTTCGTTTACGTTGTACATCAGTATTAATGGTAAGCATTAAAATATTAAGAATTATGATTGTCTTTAATAATATTTATCTTATATTTTTTTGTATACGGGAATTTGGTCTCATTTAATAATAAAATATAGCAATTTACATCACTTGACTCATTATACTAGGAAAGTAGTTAGCTATGATAGCATTTGGAACTGCAACGTATACTGGTCTGAGTCGTTATTATATTCGAAAACTATCGGTTTCGGCTATCGTAAACATATCTTCAGGATATTAGATCCTTAATAACTGAAATTCATTAAACGTCGCTTAAGAAATTTGGGATTTATAAAGGCTGGATAAAGATCAAAAAATGAAAAACGAAACAAGTTTACAATAATCACAATAGGTTTAATTAAGAAGGAACATTATTTTTTAACATTATTAAAATTAACTAAAGGACTACAAATAATAAAAATCAACAATAAAAATAGCAAAGTTTTATGAAAACCCATAAACAGTCAACTGAAATATATGCATACAAAAACAGGTACCTATTTCTTAAGTAGGTAAAAAAAATATAAGAACTGAAAATTGTAACTTCTAACGTTTAACTGTATTAACAAAAAAGCAAATACGAAAAGACTAGTCAATGTAAGTCTTTAAAATAGCCAAATTTTTACAAATTAAAAAAATAATACTGAGCCACACTGCACTTGACCCAATGCGTCTTCCTTCCCGCCCCACGTATATTGGTACAACATTACTTGGCTCAGTAAACAATGTACCATTTTAATATTATGTTGTAATTGATTTAGTATACGTGTAATCTATGTATCTTGGTAATTATGGGGTTTTTTGATTTATTTTTAACACTAGCACTAGGGTTTCGGTTTATTACTTAAGTTTATGCAAAAAAACTAAAATACCTAAATTTGTTAGTTGACTCAGTATACTTAGGAGGTATCGAGTGAGCAATGATTTTAAGCGCTGAACGATCTGACTATGACTTTTTAATCCTTAATAACTTTTTCTAATTGGGTTTTCTGGGTATACTGTTAGTGAATTAAGCTACTTTTGAGGCTCCACAATACATGGTTTCAGGTTTCGGAAGTGGTCTTTTTACACCCGTTATAAAGTTCAATAGAAAAGATTTGCTATTATTTTTCGTCAGGAGGGTTTCACCTGACACATCAGTCAAGTTAATATCATTTATAGAATCATTCCAAACGCAGCACTTACATGGCGCTCTTTGCCAAACTTCTGTAATTTCTGTTTATTAAATAAACTGAGTTTAAGTTACTGAGTTTCTATCCAAAGTATTTTTTAACAGTTTTATGTTAATATAGATATTTCATAGTTTGTATCAAACCTAAGTAATTCTAAGGTATTCTTCAGGCTATTAATCTATGCTATTTATGATACAGCATAAGAACCACGAAGGAAGTCTTATTTCGACATCCTTGGTCTTGTACTTATCAAATCTAAAGTTCGAATCAAAACGAAAAATACAAGCCTAAAGAGTTTGAATGTTGTGGCTAAATATTATCTCTGAATAAGACAAACGAAGGCAAACTGCCAAGTAACCACGCAACGATTTTATTGAATTAGCTGTTTCAAAATAAATCAGTCAAGTGACGCGTAGAGGTAAAGCTACAGGTGCTTACAATTTTTTACACTGAATTAACTTCCAAAAGGAAATGGAATTTACCATTGAATAACCACTTCTTCCGAAGGTTTTACTCACCTTTGCCTACGTCAGATTAGGGACGTTACTTTCTTATGTGTATTTTTAGACCTACTCCTACTTATATAATATTATAATCCTTAATATTATAGGTCTCAAAGTTTGTATGTTTGGGTGTTCAGAGGTTTGGATACCTATTTGTGACACAATCAAGCAAAACAGCTGGTTTGATTTAGATGATATTTTGCACATAGATTTAAGACAGATTTTATATTTTAAGACGGAATATTGTTATTGTTTTAATTTTTACATCAAAATATAGGGTTCATATAATCATATTGAGAAATAAATATAACGTTTTGGAACAGAAATAATAAATGTTGCATTGTATCTTTTGTACTCAATAGCTGCTCTTTAACGAAAATGATAATTCGATAACAAAATCCACTTATAACAGGTATATTATTATTATCTTTGCAAATGGTATCAAAATACTAAATTGAGCTTTCATGTAATTTCACCTGACCTATCGGAATATGTCGCTTTACTACTGCCACTGGGATATATCGCAGGCGCCACGACGTCCGCAGATATCTTCAGAGATCGGGACAGCTTTGACGTCTCCCTGCATACCCTGGCTTTGTGCCATCGAGACCTAAATGTCGCCATTTGTACAAAACTTCATGTTAATCCGATCGGGAAGACTGTGTCTGTCAATAAAGTCGCTTTCGCGATCAGATAATTTAGGGTATTTCAACAAAGTTTTGTCTTTGAAGATTTATTTCATTCTGAACTAGAAGTGTAAACAAGAATGCTATTCAGTTAGGAACTCGATAACTGCATCGATAGTAAACGTAGTTGGTATTCAACACAATATGCCGCTCGGCCAATAGTTCTATTGAAAAGACCTGCGAACGAGCCGACCGTGTAATCAAATTTCCCCCGAACTTACCGCCGCTTACGTGGTATATTTCATAGCACGTATGCTTATAAATTAATCCGAACGACGGTAGTAACCGACATTTTGCCACTTTTGTTTGTGAAGTGCCCACAGAAGAGTCGTTTGGCTAAAACAATTACTCGAGTTGGCTTGCTCCCAACCTTGGTAAATCTGGCCTATTATAAATAGGCAACCCAGCCGGGTTGTCAGGGGTCATAAACAACTTTAACAGCCTCATGATAAAACGTTTTACTGCTGTTTTGAGCTGACATTGAGTAGTCATTAGTATCTATTAGAGAAACTGTTTTTCATCTGGGGGTCGAGAAGAAAGATTCACTGTTTTTACGTTTTCATATTTTTTTTTCTTTCTTGTTCACGTTGTTAATATATAAAATACCAGTAATAAATTGGGTCGCTTAGAATTAAGGTTAAAAATTGCTATATATAAATATTGATAGTATAACAAGCTTCTTTTTCGTAAGGGATGTACTCGTGCATAATCTATGATGTCGACAACTACTTAAATATTAGCTGAAGCGACGATTCTCCTCAGAAGGGTTCAAGAGCTTGTTATGTTCCTACAAGTGTCCTTTACTGACCTAATTTGGTGTTTTATTCGTGGCAGTGACAAGTGGGTTTTCTTATAAATAAGATATGATTTTCGTGTTTTTTTCCACTTCTTAAGTCTACTCAATCTTAGACGTAATCTCAAGACATTTTAAAACAGGAGAAAAGAAAACAAGAATGAATTTAAATTGATTATAAGGTACCAACCTTCGTGTTAACATAATTTTACAAGAAGCAACAGCCAATTTTTTTACAAGGGAGTTACAAAATTAGCTTCCATTTCTCAGACGGCCCGCGCTTGGGCATCGTAATACCCTAATTTATTTCATTTCGTGATAAAAAGGACAACAAGTTTCGGGGGCACATTTTTGCTGTTTTGTTGGTATCGGAAAAGAGATGTTGACACCTTTTCAAGGTCTATTGGTCATGAAATTCAAGCCTTCTATTTACTGCTTAGGTCACCGCAAGCAAAGGATTCGAAAAATAGGGCTTTACAAAAGACCTAGAATGTGACTGCGTTCAAATGCAAAACGTAATACAAATCTAAACATTCACTTGAACGTACTACAAGGTAGCATTTGAGTCGAAGACTTGTTTAGACGTATATGTATATTGTATACAATCATCTTAAGTATTAACCCTGATCCCATTTTTTTATTTGTCATACATCGATTAACAATGAACGATCCAGAATTTAAATGTACATCACTTAATTGATCGTTTGGGACTGAAAGCTCAATTAAGGCTTTAAGCATTAAGTATGATGTTTAAATATGAGTGCCCACTGTGCAAGTCTATTGAGACTACACCCTGTTCAATCAATCTGAAAGAAAGCACAGCAAAGAGAATACAAATTGTAACAGTAACTTAAAATTCACGAAAAAGACTCAACCGTTCATAATTATAAAAAAAGGTTTCCTTTTTTTAATGTTGGTAGGTTACAAAAGGTTTTCTGTTTTCCGAATGACAACTTTTACTTCCATTGTACCGATGAACGATGTTTTGTTCAGGGATAAAAATAAAAATACTTCGTTCTTTACGATGAAATGTCCAATTTCTTAATGTCTTACGTAGGTACCTACTTAATAAACAGGAGCTATTATGTATGATGAGGAACGATCGTAAAATGTGTTTTGAAACTTAATGATATATGACCCCAATTGGGTAGCACACTCACTACACAATGATAAAAGAAAAAGAAAATATTTTTATTTCAACCAAACGGAAAATAATAATTTAAGGTACATGAATAAGCAAGTTTAGTTTTCCCATCTCCTTTATATCTATCTATACTTATTTATTTATTTATTAACGCTTACCAACTAAATATAATAAATCTGTAGAGAGGTCAATTCTGTACATGAAATATATTTCCAAAATACCTATCAGGGGGTGATTAGGGATCGATACTGATGCCAAAAACGCAATCAGTAATTTTTTTGTCTGTCTGTCTGAACAACCGGTATAGAAACAAAAACTACTCGACGGCTTTTGATGAAACTTGGCACAATTATTTTTCATACTCCTGAGCTGGTTATAGGATACTTTTCATCACGCTACAATCAATAGAATTCGCAGTCATCCCTAATTTAAAAAGTTAATATTATAAACTATTCCATAAAAAATCATAGAAATCGGTATAGAAACACCTAAGTTATTTAGGGTACTTTTTACCGCGGGAAAACTTCTTATTCCCACAGGAAACCGACTTCCACGTGGACAAAGTCGCGGGTGGCCACTAGTATCAAATAAAGGAAATGATGAGAATAGTATTGGTTTAATTTTAATGTTCGTGAATTGAGGCTAATATTCGTTTAAATATATTTACCTCATGAGTGGATGCTAAGATCGTTTGAGCTGAATAAAAAGTTTAATATGAGCTAAGTACCCATAAAATGAACATGACTTTGAAAATGAAAATTTCTGTAATAACTTCTCTGCAAATAATTTTCGTTTATAGCTATTATAACTCATGGAATGAAAATTTTACTCTCAATCTGGGTTTTCTTATGCGTAATTTTATGGTAGATGATATTCATGTGACGTAATTGCTTTGGCTGTGACAAGTCCGTAAGTGGGAGTCGCGGGTCTGACTTTACACAAGATGTAAAAAATAAACTAATTTATAGTTTGATTTAAAAAAATCGTTAACGTTTTGTATTTTATTTTCGTAAATTTTCGTTTTTTAAATACTGTGGTACTGAAGTGCTGGGCGACGACACAGTTTTTTTCCAAGATAAGCGTTAACTTTATCTTAGTTTTACGTTAAATTTTGTTAGCGTATTAATTCAAAAGGAGTTGGAGAGATTTGTGTTCTTGTTAGCTTTCGGGGTTTTCTTTTTAAAAGCTAAGTTTTAGATACAACGTTAGCGATAGGAATAAAAGGTTTCTTATTTGCTGGGATACTAACTACACCCAGAAGTTGGTTGTGTTTATCCATGGAATGTACACAGCCCGTGAACCAGCAGATTGACATCTGCGATGTATTCTTTATACGAGTTGACGCATTCCATTGCGTTTACCGATATATGAGTCGATTTTATAGGCGTTTGGGTCTTGTTAAGGGATTTTGTAAATTTTATGGACGTAGGTACGAGTATATGTGTCTCAAGTGGCGTTCCAACGGCGATTACATGCACGAAGTAAAGTAAGTGTATGCTAGGGCATCCTACATACACTAATTCCTAAGCGAGGTCTTCATTCTAACACTCACTACCACTTCAACGTGCTAAACCTCTGCGCGATAACGGTGCCTTATGTCCTCTGGTGAATGATTCCATTACTGATTCTATTAAGTATAAGGTCGATTTAAATTAGGATGTATTGTTATGACTGTTTTTTTATAAATGATTTTACAAAGAAAATAAACCAAATGCTGTTATAGTAAATTTTGTAGTTTATTTACTGCCTGAATGCAACACTTTTCGATACACGTATCAGAAAATCACAAATCAAAAATCTCCTCATACCGCTACTTATTTCAGTTGCAAGCAGGTCGGGTCTAAGATATAAATCTTGGTGGAGCCCTCTCCGCACCCCTCTCCCCTCGGAGCCATATTGCTGTAACTGAAATAATTAACTGAACGTTTCAGGCAGGTAATTAAGTCGTTTGGATGCGCAATATTGAAATGTTAATTTTTACACGGCTGTGATTAATTACGCTGGCTTTTCCAAGCTTGATAATGAAGCTTGTTAATGATAATTGTTCAAGTCACGTAAACGAAAGATGGTTTAAGGAGGGCTTTAGGTTTTTCACGTCATCTTGTGACAGACACGACAGTAAAGTCGTCATTGAACTATGTAGAAATATTTAAATTGAAAGTCACAAGCGTAAAAGTACCTATTTATAACAAAACATTTAGTAAAAGACGTGCCGGAGTTATTGATTGAGCTTATTAGCAAACACTTGTTTCAGCGTATAAAATTCGTAAAGTATTTTAATAACACCAACACCAGTTTCATTGAGAGATTTTGTTAACTGTTTCAATTGAACTAAGCTTTCCGCTCTGTTGTAGCATTCGGGGCTTTACTTATTTTCAGCGGCCTTTTTTTCCAAATCCTTTGATTCTTTTTTTCATTATTAAGTAACAAAGATGCAAAAATCCCTACATACACACTATCCCATTTATAATGTTAGCAGGATTTCAAATATTACAATTCCATATTTTTACAATTACAAAAAATCATGCCGTAATACCTAATATTTTCAACACACTTGTTTGGAAAGTGAGCCTTATTACCTTGATTTTTAGGGCCATAAACCGACCTATTACACATTCGTGCATAATAATATTACACACTAGTGCATCCTACAATCCAGAATGAATCCTACAAAGTTAAGGTAGTGCCTTACTGCTAACTATATGCTAGTAAACACAGCATTTTCAATTTGATCGGATGTAGCAACAAAGAGGTTTTATGCCACTGAACATCCATGGCAACACCAGTTAATCACTCTAGTTTTTACAATAGCTCTTTAACAGTTCAGGCTTTAATACTGTGGAACTCACAATAATCGGAGTTGAACTTTGGTGCACCCGAGTTAACCATTTAGGTACCTGTACACAAATTTCACCTATCTACTTTTGCTTTTTCCTTTAAGGTAAGGTTTGCCTGTAAGAGATTGCTAAGAGCAATAAGGGCAACTTTTGCCATATTATTATAAAAAACGTATGAACATGTATATATTTTTTAATTTGCAATTGGAAAGTCACAATCAAAGCCACAATTTAAATTGCAAAAGTTGCGTTTGTTCACCTGGGTGATTTAATTCCGAGGTGAACAAAGGACTCTATAAAATCCACTTTGTTCACCTGGGTGATATTACCTGGGTGAACATAGTGGAATGATCCCGTCTAAAGAATACTTGTAATAATATTACGGTTTAAAAAAATAGAATATTCGTATAAAAGTTTCACTTTAAGTGGCTTCGAGCTGTATTTGTTATACAAGGAATTGTATAAAAGGAAATGACAAAACTTTAGACATTACGACATTCATTAACATGACATCATTGAAAAATCAATTGGATAAAAAAATGAAGAATACGAAGGAACGAATTTTTAATGAACAAAATATAAATTCAAATAAAATTGTGAGCGTTTGGATACAAAATGTTGGTTTTTAAGTATAATATTTTGTTACCCTCCGACTCTGCTCTTCTAACCCTGATACCACTTGGACTGCACTCAACAGCGAGGAGAGCTGTGAATATCTACAACTCAAAAACCAAAAACAGTCATTGAAAGAATGATTTGTTAATAATAATTATTAATTTTTTACACCTTATTTTATAGGTGTGTAGGTAAATTAGAAATTTAAAATATTGAGAAAATAAAAACTCTGACGTACTTCAATTTTGATTTTGATGCAAATGATAGAAAAAAAAAATTACACTTGGTACAAATGTTTTGGTATAAACACAACAATAACTAACATAGTAGGTACACAATTTATGTATTTTCAAGTTATGCAATGACCGTGGGAAAGTTAAGACCTTGATTCAGGACATGTAAATAAAGATTATTTTTACAAGGTAAATTTAAATGTTTGTTGAAAACATTTCAGCCATCTATGTATTTATACCTTTTTATACTTGGTACATATCCCCGTGTTCTGCACAAGCGGTTCCACGAAAGCCTCTCAGTTCAATACACAAGTACCTCATTCAAACGACGAGGATCCATCGTCATTGGAAATATAATTTATTTCTGTTATCATTGTTCGCAGCATCGAAGGCTTTACTGAATAGTGATGTACCATAATTTTTGAAGATTATACCACTATTATTGGTAAATTTAAATTCTACGATTTCATAGGTTTTTTCGAATCTTAGCTCAGAACGACTTTAAGATTATTGCATTAATACAAATACAGGGTGATTGGTAATGCGATACATTCCTTCTAAGGGGTTAAAGTAGAGCTTATTTGCAGTCAATTAAGTCATATCATACCATGTCCGAAAATTGATAATTTCTGAGTTATGCAACATTTAAGTTTTTTTTATAAAAAAACCCATTCTCAAAAAACACAAAAAACTCGGACACCTTGGCCGAGTTGTAGTTTTTCAATTTTAATGTGTCGGAGTTTTATGTGTCCGAAAAGTCAATGACTCATAGCTTAACACGAATATATTTTTACACGAAGATTCTGTACCTAGTGGACTTTATATTAGGACCTGTGAATTGCTACCATTTGCTTAAATAAAAATATTATAAACAAATCATTTGAATTTATTTGTGTTTTACTATTTAGGAAACCCACATCAAACAATATCTTGGTACTAATCTGAAGTAAGATAAAACTCAGCGGAATTTAATGAAAAATCAACAAAATTGAGTTGCAATTTAATAAAAAAAAAGACAATGTAAAATAAAAAAACAAAATATCTCATCGATAAGCGATACTTTATAGCTCCATAACAATATTATCGTTATCATGGTAATTTAAGATTTTATAAGAAACTAGTGGCCGCCTGCAACTCCGTTCGCGTGGAAGTCGGTTCCCCGTCGGAATGAGAAGTTTTCCTGCGGTAAAAAGTACCCTATATGTTATTCTGATGTATAACCTATATCCCTGTAAAGTTTCATCAAAATCCAGCCAGTAGTTTTTACGTGAAAGAGTAACAAACATCCATCCATACATCCATAGGTACTCACAAACTTTCACGTTTATAATATTAAGTAGGATATCGATGGGGTTTCAAAAATAAATACATATGGTAATTTTATATTGCATTTATATGATAACTTTTGCTTTGTTATGGTAACAAAGACAACATTCAAAGTTACAAAGTTCGCATTGTATTATCCAGCATCGAGCATTGAATTATTAACTGGAGAACGCAGTCAAAGCTCCTGTGGCGAACGTCTAAGCACCGACCGAGATTTCAAGACTTATTAGCCATATTTCATTTCTCTGTGAGTAAGGAGACACTTAAATTTTCCAATCTATTGTTACTTTGGTATAACGACATTAAATTATGGTGCTTTTGACAAATGAAAAAAGCGAGACTTCAAATGGCAAGTAGGTTAAGTGAAATTAAATAGAATTTAGAGTTATATTTGTTATAAACAATGATATCGAAATTTTATCATAGGCAATAACATAACTTTCAGTAGCAATTCTATTCAAACTTAAAAAATCTGTTGTGTTCTTAAAGAAGAACAGAAATATTCATTTTATTTACAGTTAAATTACAAGTGAGTTACAATGACTGTTGTGAGGGTATGTTAATAACACTGACTTACACCAGGCAACTCCATATTTCCCCTCCAGAGGGGAAATAGGCAACCACTTTTTTTTCGGTTCTGTGTGGTATACATTGTATTCTAGTATTTATTTGGTGTAGTTGTATGCCTTGATTTTGTATATTTGGTGATGGACAAAAGAGTGCCGAGTTTTTTTCCGCCAGCTTTTTTCTCTCGGCCTACTGATGATAAGCTGATGATCGATATTTTGACTTTCATCGAATGTAATTAAGTTACTTAATGATGAAATAAATGATTTTTATTTTTTATTCATATTCTTGTATACAAAATGCAATTACTGTGCAATTATTGTGAATAGTCGGTTCCACGGTTTTGCAAAACATGAGTAGCTCTTAACGGAACTTGCCAAAAACACGATAGACATCGTGACATCGTGCGGCTGGAAGGACAGAAGACAGTAGCACACTGAGGGGTTGCTTTATTTTCTGGCAGCTGTCATTCTAGTAGACAGTATTTTTAGAACTTATCTAATGGGGTGTTTTTATTGGTTAAATGTGATATGTTTATAAATTTTAATAAATAAATCGAATAAAATTCTAAACAAATAAGTATTGTATGTCAGCAATTCATACACTTAAGATTAAAAATGCCATCGTTTTGGGATGAATAAAAAAAGTATTTTGACTATGACTATGTGAATATGCAAAGCATAATCTAGTTTTACCAACCTAGGCCTAAACTTACTTATTTGGAAGCACAATCCTACAAACATGAAAGCGTTGAGTGAGGTGTTGGTTAGTTTTTTGGCAGCCCGCACTATAAATGTTATTGTTTGCTCTATGACTTTGAATACAAATATGGGTAATATTATATATTCTTTGGTTTTAGTCGAAGAGTGAGCCCTTTTTCAAATCAGTGAGTGTGCTCGACCGGGCGGCATGGGCTCGACCTATCGAGTTTATTTTGGCCTGTTTAGGATACGCAGTTGGACTCGGAAACGTTTGGCGTTTTCCTTATTTGGCTTATAGAAATGGTGGAGGTAAGTTTCTTTATGGTTAGAGCAATGTACTAAAGCAATTTTAACTTGTGTAACAATTGTGTTTTTTCGCAGGCGCTTTTCTCGTACCTTTTCTCCTCATGATGATGATTATTGGTATACCTTTATTTTTTCTTGAACTTTATATCGGGCAATACTCTGGTTTGGGTCCCCTGGAGGCTTTCGCAGCCATAAGTCCATTCTTCAGTGGTCTCGGGCACTGCACTCTTGTAGTTATCTCACTTGTTTCTGTTTACTACATGGTAATAATAGCATGGACAGTGTACTACACCCTGGTGTCATTGTTTGGAAAATTATCGTGGGGATCTTGCATGCACAAAGACTATAATAGTATATGTAAGTGTAATTTTCTTTACAGTATTCGATTTTTTTTTATATATTGAGGTTTCAATAGTTTTTGTTAATGTAGATTGCTACAGTGGTAGCTATGACCGGGAATGTAGAAAAAACAATACAGGTTCAGCTGATGACCTGACTTATTATTTGCAAGGATGTAAGAAAATCGGTGATATATGTGAATTGACTGGTTTTGCTTCCAATGACGGTTTCACTTGCCTTAACGGTACAAAATCTATTCCTTGGTACAGTAACGTGACCAGGATTCTAGCGTCAGAAGAATATTACAAGTAATATATTATTGCGGCTACTATTAAAATTAATCTAAACTGTTATTTTTGGTTTAATGTTGCAGTTAAAAATATAACCTATTTTAAAATGTATGTTTATTGCAGTGAACAGGTCTTAGGACGCAAAGGTGCTACTTGGGAAAATTGGGGATCCATACAATGGCATCTTGTAGGATGTCTCTTCTTGTCTTGGGTGATAGCTTTCTTTTCTGTTATTAAGGTAATAAATGTAAATTACTGCTAAAATCCTATTATTGACACGGATTAAAACCGCTAAGTCGAGTCCACATAACAGTCATGCAATGAAACCAATTAAGAGGACTAATGGACAGATATTTTGTTAAATTTTCTCGCGAAAGTTTTGAAGATCTTGTGCACAGGTTGCCGCGTTTAGAAAGTTATGAAACTGGCATTTGTTGGACAGATTAAAAAACCAGTGACCACTAAAATTATTGCAATAAAAATTTATAGCCTATAGATAGAAATAAAATATGACTCCAGGAGATGCAATCGCCACAGTGTGTAAGATAAGTCGTCTTTCGTTCGCAGGGTATTCAATCTGCTGGTAAAGTGGTGTATTTCACTGCTTTGTTCCCGTACGTCATGTTGACAGCTCTGTTGATACGAGGAGTCACTCTGGATGGAGCCGCTGATGGAATACTGTTCTACCTCAGCCCAAACTGGGAAACTCTTCTGGTTGCACGTGTATGGGGTGATGCTGCATCCCAGGTATTAAGTAGGTAGTACGCTAGAAATTTTATAGGTATTATTTATTAATGCGTTACTTAATAAAGTATTGTTTTGGAAATGTAGGTTTTTTTTGGTTGGCTTAGTTTCGATTTTTATTCCATTATTTAGATGATTTTTTTATTGTCCAATGATTTTAAATATTTTTTTTAGATATTTTATTCCTTTGGCCTCGCATGTGGATCATTAGTGACTTTATCTTCATACAGTAACTTCACAAATAATTGTCACTCTGATGCTATTTTGGTCAGTTTTGTAAACTTTTTTACATCGATTTATGCCGGTTTTGCAATTTTTTCGGTTCTTGGATTTCAAGCTAAACAAATGGGTGTCAGTGTGAATGGTAATGATTTTTTAAAACATCTAATAATACAAATTTACACAGCGTGTGTCCATAATTGGTTTCCTTATTGTTGTACAGATGTCGCAGCACAGGGTCCAGGACTAGCGTTTGTCGTTTACGCTGAAGCACTTCTTCAAATGCCGATACCCCGACTTTGGTCCATTCTTTTCTTTTTGATGTTATTTATCCTTGGTCTGGGGAGTCAGTTTGCTGGTATCGAATCTATTAACACCGCTATCATTGACCGATGGCCACGATACAGAAAAAAATATTGGATGGTAGTAAATGAAAATCAATGTTTAACCATGGCTCTCGTATTTCTTCTTTAGGTTCATTAATTGTTTGTATGTTAAAGGTCACTGCGATGACTTGTAGTTCCTGCTTCATTTTGGGTATTCCGATGTGCTTCAGTGGAGGGGTGTACCTTTTAACTTTATTGGACTGGAACACTGCGTCGTGGGCAGTGCTACTGATTGGACTTGCTGAAGTTAATAATAAGCCTATACTGACATCTTAAGCAAACTAACAATGCTTTTCAATACTTTAAAAGACATAAACCGAGCTATATTATCACAATTAAATAGCTTAAACTCGTTTTTAGGGTTCGCTACCTAAAGGGTACACAAAGGACCCTAATACTAAAACTTCGCTGGTTGCGGCGGTCCGTCCGTCCGTCCGTCCGTCTGTTACCATGTTGTATCTCGTGATAGCTGGATAGTGATTTTTATAGATTATGTATTTTTGTTGCCGTGTTAATAAAAATACCTAAATAAAACAAATCTTTGCAACATCCCATACAACAAACGTGATGCTTTTAAATTTTAATAATGCTGATGAGGCTTCAAATATTTACAGAATATTTATTAATATATTATATTTAAGATATAAATTCTAAAAAATAACGGGGGCTCCCATACAACAAACGTAAAAATTTTGCATTTTTATAGATCATGTTTTTTTAAAATAGTTATTATGCGTTAATTTCTGTAATGACTGGAAATGTAATGTTTTGTTTACAACTTGGCTATAAAACAAAAATAACTGATACTACGAACAATCTTTGATCGATAATAGTATTTTTATACAGTTAAATGTTTTAGTGTGTATCAGTGTCTTGGTGCTACGGCGGTAGAAAAGTGATGAGAGATCTTGAACGCATGGGCATGAAGCTACATTTCGTGTTGCAGTGGTACTGGAGGGTGCTGTGGATGTACGTGCTACCACTTGCCAGTCTGGTGAGTAGGATATCCTTACTGTGTATTAATGAAATTCCAACTAATTAATGACTACGTTTGAGATTTGTACGTTTTGTGACATCGTTCCAAATTGTGGACTAACGTTTATGAAGTGAACAGCAACAAACCATTTTAGGTGTTATCAGAATCATCAAATTATATCGCATTATACACTGGATTAACAAAAAACGATAACACATTTTTTTTTATTACAGGGTGTTTTAACATTTATTTTCGTAGACTGGGTTCCACCACTATATGAGGACTATATATTCCCAATCGGCGCTGATTGCCTTGGGTGGCTTATTGGGTTATCAACCTTAGCATTCTTTCCCGTTGGTATATTCTGGGCCTTACACCGCGGATATGTTAGTAATCATGAATTTAAAAGAACATTGCGGAGAAGTATTATAAAATTGATTATAAAAATAAAAACTGTTTTTTAATTCCATTTAAATTTGGTCTTTATGATATAATAAAATCAAGAGCCAAATGTTTGTCCTTGGCATTAAATAAACATAATCGTAATTATTAAGATATAATTTTATCTTACAGCGGGGTAAAGCTTTATTCAGATCAAAACCTAAATGGAGAGCTGCTATTGATTTACCTTAAACAGTTGAAAATATTTTGCTGTAGCATCAAAGCCAAAACTTTAGAGCAATAAGTATATTGTTATTGCATTTTCCTACCAACTAGTGAGTATGATTTTGGTAAAGCCTGTTTCCATCTACCGGTGTTAGAAAAGGAACTTTAAAAACTCTTTAACGCCCCTATTGTTTCATAAATTATTCGTATCAATTCAAACACCTGTACCGTAACTTTTATTTGTCATTTACTTGAATTAAACATCTTTTAATAAGTTATAAAGATCTTTCTTCTTTTTGATATTTTGTTGTATCTTGGTATTTTGTTTTGCAGGCGCATGAACCAGTGGTGAACATTTTACATGTTTAACTTAATCTGCCGCGCAAGATGAAATAAAAAGTTATGTATAGTCATATTTTTTAGTATAAAACATCATTAAAACCTTTCAATAATTTAAAATGTTGTTTGAAAATCTACACTACTTTATAAATAGGTAATTTGTATTAAATTTAACCTTATAGGTGCATAAAATGAGCAGACGATACAGGTAGGTATCATCCGCATTTGGCATCCGGTGCCTAATTTTCTCAAAGGCTCAGCAACACACCCCCAACACCCACAGTGTTGCGGGGAGTCATGAGCGGCGGTGATCACTTACCATCAGGTGACCCGCATGCTCGTTTGCTTTATCATATTTAAAAAAAAGTAATATGTACCAATAATATAGTATTTTCAAAATTTGAATTCCAGAAAAAAACTAAAATAATGCTTTTGGGGAAAAAACTGTGATATAGCAAGCGGTTTATCTTTTTCACAATGTTCCTAACGTATAAAAAATTATAAGAAAAAAAAATTGTGTTAATATTACACATTGCGTAGGTGCCATAGACGCAAAACTTGGTTGACCCGGTAAAGATAGAAATACAAGACCAGAAAATAAAAGTAAGAAGTAAGATAGCTTCAGAATTGTGAGAAGAAATCGAAAAAACAGCCCACCCAAATTGTATCCTTCATACAATTCGGGTGGGCTGTTTTTATTAAAAATAGTATGTATTAGTATTAGCGTAGGGGGCTGAGACGTGGACCCTTATAAAAAGGCTGGTCTTACGACTGAAAGTCACGCAGAGTGCTATGGTACCTAAGGGCCATGTTAGGTATCTATATCTCTGAGGGGCCGAATCAGAAACACAGTGATCCGGCAGAAAACAAAATTAACCGACGAAGCCCATCGTATTAGCAAGCTGAAGTGGCCGAGGGCCGGCCACATATGACCAAGAACTGATAATTGGTGGGGTCGGAAGGTAGTCCAATGGAGACCATGTCTCGGAAAGCAAATTGTAGGGCGCCCCCCATGCGATGGGAAGACAACTTGCGGAAGATGACAGGCAGGGAATGGATGCGCAGAGCTAAACACCGGGTTGAGAATAGCACGTTAGGAGAGGCCTTCGTCCAGCAGTGTACTAGCGAATGGCTGCTATAATATAGATATATGTAGGTAGTTAGCACCGATATACTTCTAGTGCTACGTTCAAAATCAAAATCGGCCACTGACGGTCTCCACGGCTCCGACACTAAAACATTAGGTTTGTATCTTATTTAGAATGGTTTGCTAACACTACGCTGAGACTCCTCTGCCCAAGCGATTCACATCGGAAACTATATTACCTACAAGCAATTACTTTGCCGCCATGACAATGAAAAAACCTTCAAGATGCTTAAGTTTGTACACATTGCGTCTATTATTAGTATTTTTGCTTCCATTTGAAATCGACTCTTCCACACTGCGAAATTGCAAATTATTTAATCTAAAAACAAATTGTTATTGCTTTGGAGAAGCTTTGGACCCAAGATTAGAATTTCTTCAATGAAACATTACACAACAAAAACCAAATTTGTATTTTTTAGGGCCGATTTTACAATAGTCAGTTAAGCCTTCAGATAGGACTTATTCTATGGATAGCAAGATAGTGAATTTTTCAATTAGCGGATAAGCTCTAACAGAAGGTTAAACTCGATAACTGACTGAAAAACTTAGCTGCCTCTTTTTGCCTCAGTTAAGCAGTTATCTAACAGATTATTTGACGTTTCTGTCATCATGCGTATGTTTAATATAGGATAATTCATTTGTGTTTTGCTTATTTTTTGCAAAACCATGGATATTTTACTTTATTTGAAGACAATCTATATATATAAAAATGAAACCCGTTTTCCTTGGTCACGGCATCACGCGTGAATGGCTGGACAGATTTCACTAATTCTTTTTTTGTTGTATTTGTTATTATTAGGAGAAGGTTCTAACGGAAAAAAATATTAAGAAAATCTCAAAAATACATATAAAGTAGTGCATCATTGCAACGCTAAGGCGGTACGAAGTTCGCCGGGTCAGCTAGTAATGTATAGTTATCAAAACGGGACAAAGAGGTTTAATTTTGAATATCTGTGCAATAAGCTATTGTTGACATCACAGATGTATACATTTCTAGATGGAGTTATACGTTTGATGTGTGCGTGTCACAAATAACACACTGCTAAAGATACGTTATATCAAAATGAGGATTTTTTGAGAATTATATTAAAATATTAAGTAGTTATTAAGACATACAGTAACATAAAGTATCTCTGAGTATATGAAATACCAAATCGATTTTTTAAAAAAGCATCAAAAATATTCTTAGCAATCAATATAATAAGATAGAAATACTTTCTCAAAGTTTACAGACACATGTTAAAATATATTGTATTTGTAACTTTTATTTGTATTTTTTTTCGGTAGGCTCCATCTAGTTTTCGGTATATCTATGTATTATCGTTGACGGCAAGTCTTGATGTCATACCAAAATTTTTTGTCAATTGGGAAACCCGCTGTCAATGCGTTGAAAGTTTACAGTCCTTTTCTAACAACTGTAAAATATATAAGAATGTCTCTTTCTTGCACAAATATCATTAGGATAGCTAGCAGAGGGTTATCTGACCATTGAAAAATTGAAACTTTATTATTCGTCTCAGTTAAAGCTATCTGGCTGTTCGATATCTGGCGTTTTAACTATCTATTGAAAAATCGGCCCTAAGAGGACAAAAAAATTAAATAAACTAGTGAACTTAATATTGAATCACTTTGCTCGGTTTTTTATTCAGGCGCGTAGGCAGATAAACTACATAGGTATCAAAAATGTTATAGAAAAATATTATAATAAAATATATTTTGGCAATTTTCGAGGGAATAAAATTGTTGATATGATGCTAAGGAGTATGAAAGACCTTGTGTACATAATTTAACTTTAGATATGTTTTAAGATGGTTATATCTTTACTAAGTAGTTGGTTCAATACTAGGCTGGTATCCTATGATAGGCACTTACAATGCAGACATACTGACATGGATTGTTTCATGTTAATAGAAACAAGCCTGTGGTGGTGTCCTTGTGCTGTACACAAGATGATAGCAGTGTTGGATGTCCGTGGATTACACTTCTATGTAAGGTATTAATTAAACAAGGTTGGACTGAAGGAGGGTTCAATACTACCCCAAATTGGTTTTGATAGTATTGTCAACAAATGGAATATCTGAATAATATGGAGGAATGGTTTATGTCATGTCTATACCACCAACAATATGTGTAATATAAATATTAAGCTAGATTGTGCTGCAGGCAACATATCAAACATTATTTGAATGGCAAGCAAGGTGCGTATACGAGCTCTTATTCCAACCCCTGTAGCCGAGCAGTATGTATGGTTACACGACGATTCGATAGGCTCTAGACTCAAGGCGTTTGTGCTTTGTTTATAGCAGATTTTCGAATTGTCAGATAAATTCTGTTTCACTGATATGTGGTATGTTCTCATTGTCACTGCACATACGTTTGTGAAATATTAAAAAAAACGGAAACTGCAGTATAAAAGCGTACGTGAATAATTTTAGTCCCCTATAATAAAATAAAAAAATATATAAATGCACAATTCTTTTGTAAACATCATTTCCATATAATACTTGTTGGACCCATTACCTTTCACGTTAAAATCTGTGAATAGCAAGGGTCTGTGTTTCACTATGTTGTCGTTAATTCTATTATGAGATGCTTATAACAAGGTAAGTTCACATAGTTGCTGGGGAAGTTTAGATATTGCTTTTATCCTTTAATTTAAACATCATTATTTTTGACGAAAAGGGGTTCCCTATACATAGATTTTATAAACTGTGGTAAAAACTTGTAGGTAAAATCTGATCTTATAGATAACACGAACACGAACTGAAACTTTTCCTAACTTAATTTTCCTACGGCTAACTCTGGGTTCTCGACGATAAATCTCATCAATTTGTTCACATGTCTAGGGTTGACATATTTTTGAGCGAAATAAAACGTATGGTACTACACCACTTTAGAAATCGATCATTTGTATCTCAAAAGAAAGTATGTCAAACGTACATAACGTACGTATGTTATCGGCTGTACGTTTCTTAGGTAATGATAAAATCGACTTAGATTATGGCTCTGCTGCGGAGTATAGTCCTTGGCAGAGCCACCAAATATGTATACTCAGGAATGATAAACGCTACTGTTTTTTTAATTAATACTATTATATAGGTTGTGATTATTGTGTACATAATTAAAAATAACTGGGGTTTAACAACTTTTCGTAGTTACTAAAATTTACAAAATTGCCCGTTCGCTCTAAATAGCTTTTTAATGAAACGATTCCTGGTGCAGTGTAGAAAAAAATTGTTAAGGCAAAGCAACAGGTGCCTTTGAAAATTTTAGTACGAAAAGTTTAAATAAATGCAACCCCTGTCCAATAATGTTATTATAAATCAGCTAATAATAACGGCATACGTACGTAAATAACGTTTTACGAACATTCTTTTAAGATATAAATGATCGATTTCTAAGATCCACCACCATCTCTGTTGCAGAGTAGGGGAGAGAGGGGCTTGTTGTAACAGTTTTCATTAAAACTAATATATCTTGAGATCTATTGATTAAATTTCTATAAAATAAAGATTGATCGATACTGTAACTCTTCCTCTACCAAATCAAGTAAAAATAATAGCATAACTATTGGTCATTATTTTACAATCAATTATTTTCTAGAAGAAGTGCGGTGTTACAACTTACCTCGTTCTTGGGGCAAGTTGTAACATCTACCGGGGCAAGTAGTAACGACAAAAAAAAACGACAATAATACCTCTAATCATTTATTCGTTTTTTATTTTTAACAAAATTGACGTCTATCTTAAGTAAAATATGTAATTCTTATCAAAAATCAACTCAAATATATACTTTTTTTGTAATCAACACTTAAAAATTAAATAATTAACAGTTTTATTTAGTTAAACACTACATATAATTATCATGGCACTTTTAAATCACAGTAAGTAATTAAATTATTTATTTCTAAGGTATGCTTCGTAATTATCTCTTCTTAATAACTATGTAACAAAGTATTTATACTTATGTTAGAATCATTTGGTGGGTTTCATTATAATTAAATTCAGTCTTCATCTGAGTTACAATTAATACATATAAAAGATATATTGTCTCCTCTAACACATCCTAAATGTGCCCACATCTTACAAATGATACACTCTATCCAATTTTCTTTCTTTGTATCTGAGTAAGATTCACCACATACAAGACAATACCACTCTTCTGCTTCAGATTCTGAATCTGAACATAATATCTTTTTTTTAACTCTGCCCTCTCCAGTTTCATTATTTGTTGATTTAACTTTGGCTTTTCCCTTCCCCTTACCCTTTCCTTTAATTTTGACATCTTTTTTCGGTTTTTTCTTCATTTTTTCATCATATTCCTTTTGCAAAGCTTCCTTTTCAGGAGTGTCCGTCAATACTGTAGATTTTCTTTTGCGTCTGCTGTTTTTATTAGTTTTTCTCGGTGGCGCCTTTGGTAAAGGCCTAATTTGCGATGGCGAGAATTTTTTTTGTAGACCAGAGCAACTCGGAGTTGGATCGTTGGCAGTTTCGATTTGGCTTATTATTTCCGTGGTGCTTATATCTACTACAGGGACAGAATCTAAAAGTTCTGGATTTTCAAGATTTAAAGATATATTATCTGTGACATTTACGTCATCTGGCTCTTGTGTAGGATCTGGACGATCAGTAACGTAAGACGGCGCAAAGTCGGAGTCTTGGAATATATTAGTATTCAAAGGCCATAAACCAGAAGCTTTAAATCCACTCATAATGTTAGAAGGGTTTAGAGCAAGCGGTAACGACTCCTTCACAATACCTGGGATGTCATAAATTGTCATCGTTTTCCCCGGATTGTTGTGCATCCATGCTGTTTGTGCCCTGTTTGTGTAATTTTTAAAAGGGCCGTACACTCCTACGTCTAGAGGTTGCAAATGGTGGGAGCAGTGCGGGGGAAACGATAACATGATGACACTATTTTCTTTCGCTTTTTCAACCACTCCAATATTCACGTGTGAGCTATGGTTATCAAGTAGCAACAGAACTGGCTCTTCCTTGGTGGGTTTTGCGTGTTTTATAAAATGATCCATAAAAATTAAAAATTCTTTGTCGGTCATCCAACCGGAGGAATTACCAGCACCAATGCAGTCTGGAGGTCCACCACGAATAAACATTTCTGAATATTTAAGCCTGGGAAAAACGAACATCGGTGGGATAAAATTACCCGCAGCGTTAGAGGCACAAGTAAGTGTTACAAGAGTTCCCCTCTCAGCCGATGTGATAGCTCCAATTTGCTTTTGACCACGAGCAGCTACTATTTTCTTAGGTTTTTGAACCGTTGTGACCCCTGTTTCATCAATGTTCCATATTCGAGAAGCATTAAACTGATATTTTTGGAGAAGTTGTTGATATATTTCAAAGAATGAACTAACGTTAGTCTTATTGAAAGACGTCGCTCGACTTAAAGACGTCGCTTCTGGTGTCCTTAGAGATAAATGTGAATTTCTGCTCATAAAATTTTGGAACCAGTCAGTACCAGCCATTTTATTTTGATGCCAAGAAGGAGGAATGTTTTTAGCACTAAGCTGTAAACCGCATTGGAAAGCTAGTTTCCTAACTTCAAAAGGAAGTAGTCCAAAATATATATCGGCGCACTTGAGTAGGTAGGAAGCTAACTTACCTTCCTCTTCTGCTGTAAATACTTGTCTAGGCTTAACATAACCAACTCTTAATATTTCATTATTCTTCTTTTTCTTTATGTATCTATGAAGAGACACGTGACATAATCCAAAAGTCTGACTAGCTTTCCGAATACTGCATTTTTTTTCTAAAACTTCAGCTGCCGCTAACTCGTACACTTCTTGGCTTGGTGTTGCCCGGTCTGATTTTCTTTTATACACCCTCATTCTAAAACAAAGGAAAAAAGTAGGTATCCACGTCATAACTTGGGGCATGTTGTAACACGTTACAACAAGCCCCGGCATTTTGTTACAACTAGCCCTATGGTATGATTTTTAACATTTATCAAGATAACTATATAAACAATTTAGCAATCATAAAAACTGTTACACATTATAAGAGATAGATAAATTTGAATGGAAATAAGATATAGAAAATTTGAAATTAGGCGATATTAAAAACGCAAACCGAAATTTTACGACAGTACAATTTTATATTACCTGGCAGAAATGAAGCGCGTGCACACATCCGCTCACTGCGCCGGCCGGCGGAACACTGGCTATGGCAACTAGATGCGTCGTGGTTTATAGGTTTAATCGATTCAAAGATTTACGTAAATATTGTTTAAAATCTTGGTGAAAAGAGCCTGTTACTACTTACCCCTGTAACAACAAGCCCCTCGCTCCCCTACCATACAATAAAACTCAAGATTATTAATGGATCGTCAGTTGTTTTTTAATTCTAAAAAATTGGAAACATAATAATATATGGTTAGTATTAGGATATTTTTTGCTGGAAAAGCATATGTTTTAGATTTAGAGTTGTAAACTTAAAGAGTCAAGACGCTGATGGTATCTGACAAACTCTTTTTCTCTTATGTGATGATGTGATATGAATTAATAATGTAGTTTCAATTGGTAAGTATAGTAAATCCGTATGGAGTTTTGTCCTAAGTAGACCTGTTGTTTTTGGTAACCCTAATGTTTCGTGTGACTGTGCGAGAACTTAAGGCCACAGGGGTCAACCTTCTTTATTGAATTTTCGCAAATACACAACCCTTTGCGAAAGTTTTTCGATAGCAGATAAAATAGGCACCTTAGAATCAATAATGAAAGTGAACAAATAAAATCCTATAAGAAAATCTTTCAAAAGTTGCCTTTTATTGTATGTTATTAAATTTTAGCAGTTCCACATACGATTATAAAGTTATGTGTTGACTACGATCTTCGTAAGAACTTTCCAAAATTAATGAAACTGATGAATTTGTTAAAAATTCCAGACTTTGGTTGTATGTGCTGTGGTCTGACCGATAAATCGAATATTTTATTTGACGATAGGGTATAAACCGGATAGTTGCCTCGGACGTGCGTCATCTTCGAATGTAGGTACTATGCAGGGCCTGCTGCTGTTGACATGATCATTATCAGGAGTGCCTCGCTGCAGGCATCAGTGTCGCATAAGACCTTGGAGTAGGCGCAAGCGTTCTGTCCGAATAAGAAGAAATCTTCAGTGGCTATCAATAAAATATTTCGACGCTACGTAGATAGCATACTCCTAGAACCTTTAGAAGACCGTATTAAAAAAAGTGTACTTAAAATTTGATTATTACTTTAAAAAATACTTCCTCAGTAAATACTAAAGACTGTGTACATCTATTTTTATATATATGTTACCGGCAATCTGTATAATTCAGGAATTCTATACAATACCTAGGTAATGTATAGAATACCTTGAGCGTTCAGGCAATGTATAAAATAAAATGAATTTGATTGTCAATTCAATACTTTACCTAGGTAATGTATAAAATAAATAGACCTTGGTCTATATTTATCAATGATATCCTATTATATGCTCAGAATAATTATAAAACATGTTCTGTTAGATAATTATGAGCTTTATTAAAATAATGCACCAATGAAAGTGTAAATTTTTTAAGTATTGACAAATGCCTCTCCTGTCCCCGAGTAACCCCGAGTAACAATTAAAATAATAGGTACGACGACGAGCGAAGCGAGGAGGAGTGTGAGGTTGAATGGTAAACATACAATGTGCAAGCCGAGCGAGCGAAGCGAGCGTGCCGCAGCAGCGGCCGGCGAAGCACCACAACCCTTATATTTTTTAACTAAAAATTACCAACTACGTCGGAGAATAAAGTTATGAAGGAAACAAATGAGTCGAAATTTTTTTTAGTAATGATACAATGATTTAAAAAGTTATGGCAACTGACTATTATGGGTTTCGTTGGTAGAACAAAAATAAATTAAGAAAAAAAGTACGAGAAAAAATTATGAACATTGAATGTTATGAACACAAATCGGTAATTGAAAAAAAAAAGAAAAAAAACGTATAAGAGTGCAATATAGACCATGATACAGTTCCTCTCTAACATTCTTCATTATAATCTTACCTGCATTACATACATTACCGGCCGCGCATTCGGTATTGTATAGAATACCTAGGCAAAGTATAAAATAAATGATATTTCATACATTACCGATACGTTTTAGGGATTCTATACATTACCTAGGCATTGTATAGAATACCGGATTTTACACATTGCCGGTAACATATATATTAGAAAAAACATGAAGCGGCATCTATCTTCACATAAAGTGGCGCAACTATCCAGTTTTTCCTTATACACTAACATAGAAACATTATAAATAAATATAAGTTTTTCAAATTACCAGTGCATTTTCTTTATAAACCTGCTAGTTAGGTTATAAAAGAAATAAGGTAAGCCTCATTTGGAGACCTTACCTTATATTAATTATTAAAAAAAAAGAGTTCTGTTCGTGTGATGATTTCATCTTGTATAGTTTTTGGGAACCGCCTTAATTAATTTTGTCTATTCAAAAAAATTCAAAGTTCATTCTTGTTCGTTTGGATGTTGGTTACTCAGTTGGCTTTATCGATTTGGTTCAACTTTGTTATATGGATGGAATACAATTTAGAAAAACGCAACATGTGCTTTTAACTGCGGATAAACACCTCATGCGTGCGAAATTGTAGATAGTAATTATTTAAGTTACCTATTGGGTACACTAACTATGCTTTGTAATCTGCTAATGATTTAAGGTCAATGTTATGATCAAATACTCAAAAATGATGCATCATAATAAATGAATGGCTTATTCTGCCTCTTAATTTATTAACGTCGTTTAATCAAATACCTGATAATCCATGATTGATAAGTTCGATAAACACGACTTACTCAATGTTTTAAACCAATTAAGTTTTGAATTGCCAAATAGTTCCATGTATAACATTATTATGAATTACGGATGGACATTAATTGGTAACCTTAAATGTTCTTTTTATTGAGCAAGTTTTACCATTTAGTAAAGTTAAAGTAAAAAAGAAATAGTTGTACAACTTCTCTGTGACACATATACTACAGGTCAGGCTCATACCATCTTAGATCGAAATCAATATACCTTTTGTTACAAAAAGTAAACTAAATCCTATTTACCTACTTAATAATGTTAACTATATAGAAAAAGGGACATGACAAAAACAAACGGATAATAAAGTTATGTATTTAGGCATATTATTTCCATTTGTGATACGGAACCTTCAAACATAGAATACTAGCGACCCGCCCACGCTTCGCAATGGTGTAGATTTGGCCGACTTGTTCATAAAACATCGAATTTTGGCTGACTAAATAATTTTTAATCTGAATGTTATTTATTTTCAAAATTAAATGAATAACTTCCCTAAAAGGTGGCGAAAACCGCATTCAAATCCGTTACGTATTTTAGGAGAAGTTAGCGGACAAACATACAAACAGACAGAATTAGCGACTTGGATTTATACTATGTAATGATATCAAATAAACAGCTACTATATTAATGATATCCTACCATTCCACGCTTTAATCTGTTATTCTACTTTCACCAAGATGGTTTATTGGAAAATAATGTTTTTTGCGCCATAGGTACATTTCTACTAACAGGTTTTTATGTCTCTATTATTTTCTTATCGAGATCCAATCGACCAATGTCTGAATATTTTTTTATCAGTAGATTATCGTTGTGTGGCTTATGAGCAAAATTTTGTTTCAGTATATGCTAAGGTATAGTGTAGTTGACGTTTTTACATTATTGAAAAAAAAACATCGATATCTAAAGTGTACATGGTAACATTTACCTAAGCAAGTATTTATAGATACTTAAGAGAATGGCGACTAGAGATAGCACACTAAGCAAAGGCGATAAGGTAAATACATCAGATACTTACTCATATAATACCTACATTAACTATCTATGTTTAATTATATTTTTCACGATTACGATTAAATTTTAATTCATTCAGAATATTTTTTTGTCACTTGTCTAAATTTATATGCCAGAAGTGTTTTCATAATAAAAACTGATATTCTAGTGTACTACTAACTTAGTTTATCTAGTTGAATATAGATGTAAAACAGTATAGTTAAGAATAATATTAACTTGGTTATAAAATAGGTTTCGTTTATTAATTAAAATAATAACTTATAAAGTTTTTAGGGTTGCAATTATGAGTAACATAATTGATCGATAAAATTACTTATAATCAGTTAGATCGTGGTTAATTTTAGGTATTATACACCTGAAATGTTATTACATAATTTTTATCGCCGATTAAAACATGTCAATGGGTGATTGCTTATATATTTAATGTATGAGTACACCGTGATTCTTTAGTGGTTTTCGACACAAAAGGTATGGTTCGTGCCCGTCATGTTGGATTCGGAAAGATACGGGATGATCCTTAAGTGACTTTTGACCGAAGCATTTATAAGCTTTCAGCAATAGGCATAACCATTTTTTATATAAAGCTACAATTTTTTTATTTTTTATTTCCTCTATTAATTTTAGTCAAAATATTTTCAAAAGTTTGCACAATACAAGGTTACAGCCACTTAACAATAAGGTGGAAGCTATAAAATAAAAACTATTTTTTTAAGAATAAAGAATTTTAAACAAACTAAAAATAACAGGTAAAATAATACTTTTTTTAATTGTATATGTACTATTTGTAAAAAAAAAATTCTACGAAACGACTTTAAGGGGACGAAAACAGCCATTTGCGAGGATACCAAACATGTGAAAATTATATACTTATTTAATTTATGCAAAAAAGAATAATTAATTTGTCTTAAATTAAAACGTGGATTATTCAAAAACGGATTGGCCAATTGTACAGAACAGATTCGCTTCGGGTCAAGCCTATATGTAACAAAATGAGATATGTAAATATACACTATGAACATAATTCCCATATCACTTACGTCGGTAACTAAAGACTGTCGAAATAAAATAATAATGTTGTGTATAATTAGAGGTAGGTACAAATTAAAGTATCTTTAAGGTATTTATTGTTTGATTCAGCATTCTCTGAAAAAAGCGATGCCTTTGTTCAATAGTTTAGTAACATTTAATATGGAGTTACTAATAAACGCAGATGCACTGCATTATGTGTGCTCCTGAAAATCAACGTGAAGTTATCCCAGAGTCACTTCCTTGCAATGTTTAAGAAGTCTTCGTATAAACTTATTCAGGAGAACAAAACAGATATAGAGTACGCTTTACTATTTTCAACTAAATGCCTAAAAAGTAATTTTAAGGTTTCCAGTTGATATTGTCTTTACTGTTTTAATTTAAATACAATTTTTTGTTAATTAAAATACTTGTGAACTTTTAAAGACTAAGAATATATATTTGCACAAATTTCTCCATCCCACTTCTGTCACGATGATAAACATAAAGTATGTTGGGTAAGAATCCAACTGGCGGTCCCGACTTGCGACCAAGTTCTGCATAATGTTATCCGAATGGCGAATAGCAAATGATTTCTGGGAAACTTACCGTCGCCACTCATCCGTCATACTCATCACGAACCACGACAATTTACATTTAAATCACAACGATCATTCCATTGTTTTAACAAAGGATTCATAAATTTGTGAATCCGTCGTCAAAGTTTGGAGATTAATGTAATAAGAGACAACTTTTAGTAGTTAAGCTAAAATATCTGGTGAAAATTCAAAAATATGGCTAGGTTTTCAGTAATTCTGTTTTGTAAACACATACAGCTGTCATTATGGTGTATTGTATTTCAGTTTATTTATATTTTTTAGGTTCCATCAGCAAATGAAGTAACTTCGGACTCTTCGTCTGAGGTACCAAACCGCGCTTCATGGGGCAACCCTGTAGAGTTTATTTTAGCCTGTTTGGGATATGCTGTGGGACTGGGAAATGTTTGGCGGTTTCCCTATTTAGCTTATAGAAATGGCGGAGGTACAGTTATACTTTTTGTTACAAGTATTACAAATTTCGTACACACATTTTTTATATTTTTTTCTTTTTTCTCAGGTGCATTTCTTATCCCGTTTTTCATAATGCTGATCGTTATTGGTATACCAATATTTTTCCTTGAGTTGTACATTGGCCAATACACGGGCTTGGGCCCTTTGAAAGCTTTTTCCTCCATCGCGCCTGTTTTCAGTGGTCTTGGATATTGTACTCTTGTAGTCATCAGTCTCATTTCTATTTACTACATGATAATCGTTGCCTGGACCTTATATTATACTATAGTTTCGTTAACGGGAAATTTATCTTGGGGACTTTGCGGCGAAGAATATAGCGAATGTAAGTATTTTTTGAAACTGATTAAGACTTGACTCACCACATTGCTTGGTCATTAAATGCACATTTGTTTGTTTAAGACTGTTATAGTGGTTCTTATGATCAGAACTGCAGAGTAAACAATACTGGTACAGCAGATGATCTCACGTATTATTTACGAGAGTGTTTAAAAATCGGTGATATATGTATTAGTAATGGATTTTCTCCTAATAATGGTACGACGTGTCTAAATGGTACAGAAATAATTCCTTGGTACACTGGAGTCACACGAATTTTAGCCTCAGAACTATATTACAAGTAAGTTTTATATAATAAAAATCAGTTTTAAAATATTTGACCTAGCAAATAAAAGTATAACAAAAAAATGGCAGTAGGTACCTACTCCGTTGAATGTTGTATACAGTTCTAAAGGCTTGTAGTTGTGTTATACTTATATTAGATTTACCTATAACAGGAGTTTATTTTATTCGGAATTTACATGCTTTAAGAAAAGCCCGCACTTACGAAGTATGAAAATATACTGTTTCACTTTTCTGCGTTATAAAGCCATAGTCAAGGTCCCGCTATAGAATGACCTTCACCAAGCTGGTTAGTGGATGAAAGATATTTTATATCAAATAAAATACGTCGATAAATATTTTGTGAATAAGTTGTCAAAACAATTTCAGTCCAGCATTTTTTTATCACACTGGCTTTGGTAGTTAATGAACAAATTCGATTCCAATCAAAAATGAAGCCTGTAGAATAGACAAACGTTAGGTTGGCTATTTTTTTTCCGTCAGACCGGTCGGTGTAAGTTATTAATATCGATTTGCCTATTACAGTCAACTTTACTTTTGTGTATTCTATAGACTTCATATTTTCGATGGGAAAGAAATTTGTTCATTAACCAAGCCAGTGAAAAAAAAACTTTTTTTTTTATTGATAAATTTATCATTGTCTGGACTGAATTATTTTAGACAACCCATTATTAAACAATCAAACAAACAAATATTCTTAATTGCAAATTATACGAACAAGTTCGTAAGAGTAAGATAAAAACAATTTGCAAAAGGTGGCCTTATCGCTCAAAGCAATTTCTTTCAAGAAAGGACAGGTGCAAATAAAACATTTAAATACTCCTACTTAAACATAATACATATTTATACACAAATATATACACACATATAAACATACATACATACACAAACATGTAAACACATACACATACACGCATACAATTAGGTATACATCAAATTTATACAATTATAAAAAAATAACATAAACAATAAATAATAAGTACATATAAAAATTAAAAATAATGAATATAAGAATGAATGAATGAAATAAAGAAAACGTATTACATTATTTATTGACATATTTTATTTGATAAAAAATATCTTTCATCCATTAACCAGCTCGGTGAAGGTCGTTCTATAGCGGGATCCCATACTACCACAAGATTTAAAACTTTGAATTTCTGCGGTGTTTCAATTAACAATCAAAATTTAATGTGACAGGACAGTACTTATTTTCTTTTCCGCATATTTTGTAAGCGGAAGCGATTGAAACCGACCATTTCTCAAATATTCAGTACTACATATTGACTGCGATGTTAAATTATGCAATTTTTTGTTTTTATTTTAGTGAACAAGTGCTTGGTCTTGGAGATGCTTCTTGGGAAAATTGGGGAACGATTCAATGGCATCTGGTAGGGTGTCTTGCTCTTGCCTGGGTCATAGCATTTTTAGTAGTTATAAAGGTAGGTTAACTATCCTGTATATTGTCAACGCAATGATATTTAATTTATATATACCAATAATTTTAACAAATATTCTTTCTTAGAATCTGAATCTGATCCGAAGATTCCGCTAGCCAAGTAGGAAACAATAAGATTTACAATACATAAAAGACCGTTTGTTTTTTATTTATTCTACACCGTAAACGTAAAGCAACTGAATATAAAGATATTTAAGCCGGTGAAATAACATTTTATTCGTTAATAGCATGTTGCGAAGCTCCAAAGACATAAGTTAAGATAAATCATCTTTTGTTGTCAGGGTATTCAATCTGCTGGTAAAGTGGTGTATTTCACTGCTTTGTTCCCGTACGTCATGTTGACAGCTCTGTTGATACGAGGAGTCACTCTGGATGGAGCCGCTGATGGAATACTGTTCTACTTGAATCCTCAGTGGGAAACCTTGTTGGAAGCCCGAGTTTGGGGTGATGCTGCATCTCAGGTAATATGACTATAATTATTTAGATATTTTCGTTGATAAACTACTACCACTACCCTACAGGAGCCATGTCAGAGGTCGGTTCCCAAAAACTCTGATACTATGCAGATGAATATGTGCTGTAAAGTGAATGACACAAAAGAAGGGGAAACAGACTTGTAATATTCTATACTGAATAGTGATTAGGAGGCAGTCTGCTTATTTTTTAGCTTTAACTAGCTTTTTCCCGCGGCTTCGGACGCGTTAAATTCAAAGTAAAACCCCTTTCCCTATACTATCTATTAAAATGAACCCCATTAAAATCTGTTGCGTAATTTTAAAGATCTTAGCATTCAGACAACTTTGTTTTATACTATGTAGTGATAGCCAGCTCGCGACTTCGCCCCGTAACAACCAACAATCTTCTTTATTTAAAGTCGATTAAAAAATATTCTTCAATACATCAGCTATCTTCCAGTGAAAGTTCCGTCCAGAGATTAGTCGGAACAATAGGACAGATACCAACCATTTAACAATTGTAGAAAAAAAAACGTTGTATAATATACAGTGTAAACATCATTCAACATATGCATTTAGTAAAAGTGTTTATTACAAACAGACAATGCAATATTTGTATCTACTGTACATGTTTAGATGGAAAGTAACTTTTTTATATAATTTACAAGTTTAATCATGTTTGAAAAAAAAACAAGTAAAAATTGTTTCATAAATGCTCACTGTTATAGTATTAAACTAGAGCTAACACGTTAAGAAAAACTTTGCATGTTTAGATGTTTTGACGTTAAAATGATTGAATGTTGGTAGTTTAATTGTGCAATTACGGTTGTTTTAGGTATAATTTTGTGCATAACTCAGTCAGAAACTCAATTAATTACAACAATCATTTTATTTAATCAAATAGAGTGTGCATCGTGTATGTGCCAACACACACGAAATATTAGGCGAAAAGCTAGTCTACATACATAATTATCCTAAAATGGAATTCAATTATTCAGTAAATTAGTAAAAGAGTAGTAAAATTTTCTGCATGTGTGTTTTAAAAATGTATTCGAATACATTTTTCCTCACAGTTGTGATGTTTTTGCAACAATTTTATTTTTACTGTATTATTTTATATGAATCAATAACACTCCACAAATAGAATGATGCCAGCGAATCAATCAAAGCAAATAAAAAACATTCTCCTTTTTTTCAGATATTCTACTCTTTCGGCGTTGCATGTGGATCATTAGTGACTCTAGCTTCATACAATAACTTTAATAATAATATCCATTTTGATGCCGTGTTCGTTAGTTGCGCGAATTTCCTTACATCAATTTACGCTGGATTTGCAATTTTCTCAGTACTCGGCTTTCAAGCCAAGCAGATGGGGGTCAGCGTGGATGGTAAGCATCATTAGCGTATCTATATATTGATATATGTGTTTAATATAAATACTTGGTCTTGAATGACTGACTGACGGATCAACGACTAACGTTTGGGGAAAACGTGAAAGAAAATAAAAGATTTTAATTTTCATTAAAGCTTTGTATTTAAAGCATAAAAGTGATTTTAATGTTATGTGCCCACAGTCCGAGCACGAAAATATGACTGAGTCTGGAAGGATGCTGTCAATATCTCATTGTTTCTTCTTTAGAATCTATTTAAATAATATAAAACAATAGCTGCCAGTATTCCAGCCTACATAAGTTTCCTACAAAGTGTTTATGCACATTACATCCCACCGCCTACGAAAAAGATTTTGATACTAATCAAAATCGGCATCACTTCCAGGCACTTGTCTTCCTAGCCTACCTAAGTTAGGAAGCTCCGAAGTAAAAGTGATTCGACCCAATAGTTGTAGCTAACAACCAGTCAGGTTAAAATGGGGAGTAAACAAATGAAATGAGAAGATAAATAATTAAACAAGTTAAACTGACCCCATCATGTAAAAACCTAACAAAAATACATGATGTATGGGTGAATCACAGTATGCTAGTCCAAAAACTTCACAAGAACTTAAAAATAGGAATTTTGAAAATAGACGCAAAAAAAACTTAAATATTTCAATCACAATCGTAGTGGTTTAATCATCATGCATCTAGGCAGCATCCAGTAATCATGGCTGCTTAGCTGCATTATCAAATTATCTCTATAGATACATCATTGTCCAAAGTCATCATCTGAAAATTATCAATGTTACATCTCGCTCGACAAAAGACAAAAATAACAATACAAAACACCACATAATGACTCGACATAACAAATGAGAAATATTATTATCGAACAACTACTCCATCATCCACATACCTACACAAAATTCATTTAATCAAATTTACCTACTTCATCAAGATTTTAACAGTCTAAGAAAAACCCTATCTTTACTCAATATGAAGTTTCATAAATTAAATACGTATTTGATTATTAAATCTTTGGGGCAAATAGTGAAAACATTCAAATATTCCATACTTGTGATAACGCTTAATAAGAATCAACAATGATACAACAAACCAATAAATAATCCCTTCACGCTCCCCCTGGAATATATGCAAATCATCTCTAAATAGAATCAAAGATTCCCTTCTCCAAGATATTCTTGTTAAGAAGTTTTAGATAGGGAATGACAGCGATTCCACACGGCAAAAACTAACTTTCCACATTCTTTTTGTCGCATCATTATTTTCTTTTCGGTAACATCATCCATTTCGAAACATAATAATTATTTAAATTATTTCATATCCGTCACCATTTATAAACATAAACAAACAATACTGACTGACTTGACATAAAAAATTACATGACAGTTCTGACAGTTGTTCTTTTTTTACCAATGTCAACATCCATAGACAAAGCAAAAATCTAAAACCTATAATAAGTATTTTTTTTTATGGCAATCGAGCAAGTATCCGTTTCTTAATTCTATTCATCAACTTAATAAAAGACCTAAGATGATACCATATAGAATGTTATTCCATACGTTACCATTTCTTATACATAACACATACCTTATACCATTAAGATAAATGAAATATCTTATTTCACCTATAAGTAAAAGCTGAAACTATTACACAAAAATATAACACAAATACATCATGAAAGAGAATAGTGTACCTACCTACCTATAATACACATGTATAATATTCTAGAAGTTGGGCAAAATATATTACAATCGTAATTTGAACGGTTTCATAGAATTATGTTGATATGCTAAATCACGAGTAGAAGAACCATTTACATTTATTGATTGTAACGGCGCAAGGAAATTAACTTTCTTTCTTTCTTGACAATTTTTACAACTAGCTATGTAATCATAAATTTTTATCGACGTTTTCGATAAAATATCGCTCACGAAATTTACCTAATGTCTTCGTAAGACCAAAGTGAGCTCCACACCAAGGATCATCATGAATCTCGGACATGACCTCTAAAAATAAACATTCTGGTAGTACAACCCTATCGATAAAATGACCACCCATTTTAATTCTATGATATAACCGACCATTTAATAAATGAAAACCCTTATAATTCCTACTACGACAAGCATTGATTTTACTGACCATATTTACACAAAAATTATCGCGAGACTGCTTAGTAAAAACATCAATATGAGAAGAAACGCCGTCAAACGTTTCCATGTTGGAATGTGTACCTATAGTGTATTTGTAGGTACTTATCTGTATACTATGCTTCTTGAGTTCCAGTCAATATCCAATATTATTCCAATTTTTCGTAGCGTATATTAGCGTATAGTACTATTCTTGTATAAGTAGTTGCAGCTGCACTTGGCTGGACACGCTACCATGTGTCTATCCCTGAAAAGCACTGATTTTACTCGCGACAGTACCCGCGGTACTCGATACGGCGCCTCCACCAACTAACGTTTGGGGAAAACGTGAAAGAAAATAAAAGATTTTAATTTTCATTAAAGCTTTGTATTTAAAGCATAAAAGTGATTTTAATGTTATGTGCCCACAGTCCGAGCACGAAAATATGACTGAGTCTGGAAGGATGCTGTCAATATCTCATTGTTTCTTCTTTAGAATCTATTTAAATAATATAAAACAATAGCTGCCAGTATTCCAGCCTACATAAGTTTCCTACAAAGTGTTTATGCACATTACACAACGTACAGAATGTGAAACCGCTGGATCTGAAAGTTGAAGTAGGTGTCCCTCGTATAAGGTAGGTAAGTAGTAATTATTAGAGTCACCTATTTCAAGACTTTTTAACGGCAGCAAGTAGATTTTTGGCGCTTCGCCGGGTGCAGCCGCACCACGCCCGTTACACTCGCTCGTCTCGCGCATACAGTGTCAACATCAAACTAACACGCTCTTCTTGGCTCCTCGCTTACCTAAATTTACGTAACCTAATGGTTCTTATCCACTAGCTAAGTGTGGAAACAGTACGATGAATAAATAAAAAAAATTAAGCTCCAAATTGTTAACTGATGATGGGTTGTAAAATCTGGGGCAGAGTTAGTAAATTAGGATATAAATGCGATGTAAAGAAAACTAATTAATTTATTAGGTGCTCCCTTTTTTCCCGTTGTTTAGAATTTTTATCACGTGCTTAAAAAAACTCTGCGGCTCGACTTATTATTTCCCTGAAAGTTTTATTTGCTCTTTGACTATTTTAACTAAGCATAGAGAATACACCCCTTGCCTCTACTATGTCCCGTTCAAAAGTACTTATTTATTTCTTAATCTATAGAAAGTTTTTTCATGGCACTTTGCTGTATAACTTAAATTATTTATGAATATCGTTACATATACAAGGGCATACCTACCTATTGTTAGCGGTAAAACAAAAGTAATCGGTAACTGGACATCCCTAGATTCGATGGACATCACTGGTTGAGGTCACTGCCGTTGGGCGCGGATTTGGATTGAATCTAATGGCGGCTACATGTTGTATTTTCTACTAATTCATATTAAATTAAAGAGACGTTTAATCAAGAGCCCAATAAATATTGTGTGTTTACACTATTTATTGAGTTTTTGCCTGTTTTCGTTTAAAAAAAAAAGGATGGTAGTGAACTTGTAGTAGTGATGACGAGTGTCTTCTTAGCTCAATTTTCTTGAATAAGCATTTGAATGAAGTAATGTTCTTACTTAGGTATATTATAAATGCAAAAGTTTGAAAGAATGTATGTACACTTGTTTATTCTTTTACCTAAAAACTACCGAACGTATTTGGATGAAAACTTGTATATGGATAAACTATTCTGCGTGCATTTTATTTTACTCATTTTGGAGCCATAAAAAAAAATTGTTTTGCTTTCGTAAAAATCTAATCCGTTTTCCAAGTCCGCGTCCAAAAATATCGAAATATTTTTCTATCAATTACAAGCGCAGCAAAATTTTTTTGATTCGCCTTTTTGATATCAATCCGGCGCGCCTATCAAAACTCGATTTTATTTTGCGCCAAAAAATATCCGGCATGTATTCGATGGGTGGGTACTGTTTTTTTTTAGTTTCTGAAATGGATAAAGCCATGTTGACGGTTTGCTCAAGTTGATTATTCCGGCTGTACAATGGTATACAACGCCGGCAGGCTTGTTAGTAAACAACGAGCAATTCTGTTCGATTGTCAAATCAAAATCCAAAGCTCCCAACTAGGATTAAGTGAAAAATCGCTCCAATCCAATCTATTTCACAACCTAGATCTGTGCAACCTAGCTATGTATATCTTTTAATTTTAGTTGTATCAATCTACCTCAACGATAATTTGCTATCGAGACGTATTGTAATAAATCAAATCCTAGTGTAAACACGTGGCGAATTTTCAAATTTTGTCTAAAGTCATAAAATTTGACTATGACACGTTGTGGATTTCCGTGTTTTATATCTTTTCTGATAATTATATGTTATTATCATTTAATGAGGTTTTTTATGATAGCAGACATACCTTTATCAATATATTGACATTTTATGTGATAATGAAATATAATACAGGATGCTAACGAAGGTACGAGTATATTATATTTAAGTAAAAATAGAAATACCTCTCTAATAGGTATAAACGATAACTATTTTCTTACAAACTTTTTAACTTTACAAACCCATAGTGATTTTTTTTATATTGATGATAGTCGCTTAAACTTAGCACACCGACTTAGTCGATTTGTCTTTATTTATTACTGTTATTGTTTGGCTATTTCCGTGTAGGCATAAAAGACGTAGGGCTATTTTTTATTTATTACTTAGTTAGATAAGCACAGATATATTGTAAACTATCGGTCAGTTCTTTAAAATTTATTTTAGTACTATCAAATGCTTTGATAATAACTAGATTTTATTCAATTGATCTTGATCTTGGATAAAAGCGCTTAATTTTTTTTTTGTATAGGTTATAGATATATAGAGTGGTATGATGAATGCTATAAAATGTTTACTGGCAAAATGAATTAAATGAGATACCGCCGGTCGAGAAACGAAATTGTTAGGTTAGACTGTATCCGCGACATGGTCTTAGCCGATTCCTTCCAAAAAAATGGGATAGGTTCTTGGAATGTCGGATTCTTTATTAATGTTTGTTAACCGATTATAAAAAAGGCTGAACTGATTTGTTAAATTTTTGTTTCATTTCTAAGAAAATACCTCCCAAGTGGTCGCGTTAACTGATGCAAAATCTGAGTATGGAATCCTAAAGTAATCAAGGAAAATCTTGATATTTAATCGATACTATAGAATGTTCCGTGATTTTTATTATTGATTCGTAAAATTGCTTTAGGATATCAAATTTGAAAAATGTAGCTCGAGCGACGTTTTTATCCAACTAGACTATTTTGCATATATAAAAAAATATTAATTACTTGAAAGCACGCTGTACTTTTTGTAGACACATATTGCTCCCGATAATTTAGCAAGATAATAGGTAATATTTGCAAAACTCTTCAGATCGCGCATGAACATTTTGTCAGACAATATTTATAACATGAAATAAAGTGTACCTACCTAAGTATTATAATATAATTATCTTAGCTATCATATTTATTTTTAGATGTCAAAAAAGCTTATTAACTCCACGAGAATGAGTCTCAGCAGTGACATAAAATATATTAGCTACATACGGTATTTCATTCATCATTTTATACAATTCATATCGTTATATTCAAGAGATTTATATATCATAGATATCAAATAAACCAAGTATTCACACACGTGTATCCAAACTTGTATGCTGATGTACCAACCTTGTTATTTAAGATGTAGCCACACAAGGCCCTGGGCTAGCGTTTGTGGTATACGCAGAAGCTTTACTTCAAATGCCCATCCCTCAACTCTGGAGTGTCCTGTTCTTTCTGATGCTGTTCATCCTGGGCCTAGGCAGCCAGTTCGCAGGCATTGAAGCTATCAACACAGCCATCGTGGACCAGTGGCCACAATTTAGGAAGAGATATTGGATGGTACAGTGTTTTTTTCAGCAGTTTTTTTACTTTTTTAAGAGTTTTTTGAGTGGTGCAAGTTATTACGAGTTTAGGGGATACTGTAGACTTTTGCAATTTAATTACTATTTCAGAGTTCTGAAATGAATCTCTCTTGCTAGCTTTTATTTCCCTCAACTTACTTACATATTTTTCATACACGTACGCCTTACACTGGACTAATAAGATATCTTAAGGTATTTTACCATCTTTAAAAGCTATTAGAGCTTAAACTTTTTCTTCTTATTTATAAATATTCTTCTCACAAATTCAGCATCTCTTTGATAGTTAATTTATTTATTTTAAAGTTAATAAAAACGCCATTCATTTGTATCGTAGGTGACTGCATTTACTTGCTTTACGTGCTTCATTCTGGGAATCCCAATGTGCTTCAGCGGTGGAGTTTACCTTTTTACACTTCTGGATTGGAACACAGCGTCTTGGGCTGTTCTTCTGATTGGAATTGCAGAGGTATGTATTTTGTAGTAAATACTTATTTGAAATCTTAATATTTAACTGCCTACGATATAAAAAAATGTAAATTTTTTAAGCATTATTCAGTAGCTGTTGAATGGTCATTTCGGGCTCAGTCTGTCTTGTAATTATCAAATACTAGTGGCCGCTCGCGACTCCGTTCGCGTAGAAGTCGGTTTCCCGTGGGAATGCGAAGTTTTCCCGCGGTAAAAAGTTCCCTTAATTCTTTCATACATATATTTTTGGTTTCTAGAACCGTTTTTGCAGCACACGCAACGGAAGCCCTCAAGGATGAATAATTTTCCCCGTTTTTTTTTTCCATTTTCCATTATTTCTTCGCTCCTAATAGTTGCAGCGTAATGTTATATAGCCTAAAGCCTGCCTCGATAAATGGTCTATCCAACACAAAAAGAATTTTTAAATTCGAACCAGTAGTTCCTGAGATTAGCGCGTTCAAACAAACAAACAAACAAACAAACAAACTCTTCAGCTTTATAATATTAGTGTAGATAACCATATTTTCAGATGGCTAAGCCTCACAGTGTGTTTTTAAAGCTGGATATTTTTATTTATGAATTAATAAATATAGCCATATTATTTTAAGTATAAAAAATGTGTAATTTAATTATAAAATTATAACCTATAATTATACCTACAACGTAAGGCATATTATGATTTACTTTTTGTTTAAGACTTATTCTTTTGTAGAGCCTTTGAGCGAGGAGTTAAGGATTATGTCACAAGTAGATTAGAAGACAGATTTGTTTCAATTTTGTTATTAACCAAGCTTTTTATAATAATCTTAGCTAATGTATATTTTTTATCATTCTTGTTAAATCACATGTGTGTACAGAAGTAGTTGAATTAATATGTACTACAATGTAAAATATTATGTAACTAGTCAATACTAATACTCTAAAGAATATATTACCATTATTTTATTATTTTAGTGTGCATCCGTATCATGGTGTTATGGCGCAAAAAGGGTGATGAAGGATTTGGCCAAAATGGGAATGAAATTGAACATAGTATTGCAGTGGTATTGGATAATAGTTTGGAGATACTTACTGCCGGTTGTCAGTCTGGTAAGTTGGTGTCATCTATCTAATCTTACTCTTTAACATAAGTAGTATAAAAAAATCGCTGTTCGGGTATGTTTGTCCTCTAACTCCTCCTTTTAAACCACGTACTGGATTTAACCGTCGTTTTCCCCAGCTTTTGGATAAATTTTAACGTAAAATTAAATTTAAATTATTCAACGTTTTGTGAATCAGTCAAACAAAATTATGATTATCGACAAAACATTGTGAAACGGTTGGTGTGTTTATTTATTACTCATTCACGGAAAACTACTGTAAAATCCGTTCTGGATAGAATTTGAAATATGGATATCCTGGAATAACACATGAGGAACTTTTAATCAAAATTTGATTTTAAAATTAACATGCAGTGAACAATAAACATCATTGTAATGCTCAATAACTTAATATAACTCTAATAAAATATTGAATTTATTATTAATGTACATAAAAAAATACAAAAATAATGAATCGCACGTTTTTGCTTTGAAAGATTATTAATGTTATCTAACGATAATTACGATCGTGTTTCCAAGCAATCAGGGATTTCCCATTCTTTTTATCTTTGGTCAGAAATGTTTTCATTGGACGTAGATTTTTACTGAAAAATAACATCAATATTTCTTTACGTTTTCTTTAAGTCAGATGAATATTGTTGTTATACTTATTCAAGATAGATTAATTATACATGTGTTTTAGATAAACTTTTACATAATTCTTTTAATTGTTAGTATAAAACGTTTGACAAAAATTAAAATCAATAAAACAATTTTTATGAACACAGCAATACTTAGAGTCGTTAAGGTTTGAAATAGCACGCAATGCCTTGCAATTATTACTTTATAAGTGCTTTTATGATTTTTTTTAATTTTTTTTGACATATTTCTTAATTTCAGGCCGTTCTCACGTTTATTTTCGTGGAATGGACACCACCAGAATACGAGGGCTACGTGTTTCCACTGTTCGCTGACTTGCTCGGCTGGCTCATAGGACTGTCGACGCTCGTCCTCTTACCTGTTGGCATCTGCTGGGCTCTGTACCACGGCTATGTAAGTATTTAGTTTTGATCGATTCCGACGAACAATAAGAATGTTTTTGGCGAAGATACAAAAATGTCCTGACTGACTGACAGGCTTTTATATCATCTTCGAGCGTAAACTAGAAAAGTTAGGGCCGTGAAATTTGCTATCGTTCCTTTTATGATGTTTGTTTGCTTTAACAAATAAGAAAAGAAGCTTCAAATATAACTTTTTTAGTCAACGTTTAAATAATGTGTTTTAGTTCAGTTCAAAAACTGCTTTTAATTGAAACGAACCTTATAGGTCGGTTTTTATATTTGTTTCTTTCTTATCTATTAAATAATGTTATATAATTTGCAGAGAGGTAAAGCGCTGTTCACCGCGACATCGGATTGGAAAGCAGCTGTCAAAACTGTTGACGATGAGGTCTCTACTCAAGGAACTGCCGAACAAGTATCATATGAAAACAATGCATATGTTCCATAGAAAGTTCATATAATTATAATTATGGCTCTTTGCGCGATACGTAAAGACAAAGATGAATCAAGTATCAATTGCCACAACAAAACAAATTTGAAGTCAGCAGGTACGATCTGTAGAGTTCAGATTTCTTAGAACAGAAAGATTTTATTGAAATAGAAATAATGGTTTAGTGTAACGATGGGATATGTAATATGTTAAGGTAATTAACGCTTTAAATTGCCATGATGTTTTATATAATGAAGGAGTTGATTTTCACCTTAGCAATTTCCAGTCTGAAGCTAACTTCACAGACTAATCAGCAGATCTTGATTTAATTATAATCTTTGAATACAAACTAACAGTATATACAAATTGTTTAATAAAGTGTAGACATAAGTAAATTATTTATTTATTTTGAGAACTAAAATATTTTTATACAAATTCATATAATTATTTAATTAGTTCCAGTAGCAAATTAAGGTTGACATACCCTGTTTCATACATAACGGGTGTAAAAAGACCACTTCCAAAGCCTGAAACCATGTATTCTTAAGCCTCAATAATAACAAAATTCACTAACAGTATACCCAGAAAAGTTTTAAAAAGGAATTAGGGATTGATAAGTCATATTCGCCGCTTGAAATCATCGCTCACGCATCAACTGTCGGTTCAGGTGCGATTATAGACATTGCAAAATCTGATAGTATAAATGCAATTTGTGCAATTACATAAATAATTTTTACTTTTATTTATGTAATTGCTCAAAACTTAATGCCCAGTTTTTGTTTTCGGAAGCAGTCTTCTTACACCCCGTATAATAAGACTAAACTAGTCAATAAAAAAACTATACTGTTTATATTGTTATTTTTTAATATCTTCTTAACCAGACAAATGAACTATAAAAAATTAAAAGTAGGTATGCTAAACTTTAAGGGATGTAAATAGACCATTTCCGCCGCCTAAAACCACGTATTTATGAGCCTAAATAGTAACTAAATATACTTACAGTAGGATACCCAGAAAACTCAATTTGAAAAAGGTAATAAGGTTTGAAAAGTGATATTCAGCTAACGGTTCAGGAGCAATGGTGTACATAGCTTATAAAACTAAAACACTATTTAATTTGAAATAATGCGAAATTTTTATAGTTAATATGCACTTTGGCACTATTAAGTAAAAAATAAAACTTAAAAAATAAAAATAAAATTGTACCCTTCTAGCAATGCACAGTTTTCATTTTCGGAAGCAGACTTTTTACATCCTGTATAGTTACTATATTTGATATACCTAATTATGTCATAAACAAGACATTTTTGTGGTGCATCGATATGTATACTAGAATATAAAACCGATAGGTTCGAATTCGACTCCTTGTTTTTTTCGACTGGGTTCTTCCCTAGCCCATTGTGTGCTGTCTATAGTACAAGTTTGCTCTTAGTTTAGAGTTACACAGTTGTTGTTGTAATCAGGAAATTAATTGATTACTATCTATTGAAATAAATATATTATATTTTAGTAAATACTAAAATTGGATGAGTTTATACAATCCATGATATAAAATCTCATAAAATATAAATATAGAAAGGCATGCCAAGAATTTTGTGCCTCCAAGAGACAAGGACGTATGCAGGCTATAACCTTAAGCGACTTTCCAGAATGTTTCAAACAGGAAAACTTTATTTTGATAACTTGTCCTACAAGTATCTAATAAACAAAAATTGTATGTTTGTTACTCTGTCACGCAGAAACTGCTCATCGGCTTTGGAAACAAATAAGTATTTGAATGGAATATAATCTAGGATAACACAACATTTGCGGTGGAAAAAGACCTCATTCACACGAGAAAAAAAATTAAGCCGAATGCAACAAAAAATATATTTTACAAAATGACTTCGTTTTTTATAATTTTCTTTAAAATACTGGTCAAGATAAAAGCATACACCCTGTACTCTCGTGATGTACCTATGAAAATGCAAAATAAATTCCGCGATTGGACCATCGCAAAATCGGTGGTGTTCAGGCACGTGCAGACCAATAAGTCTGTCCTGTAGTAATGTACTGTGGAAGTTACAACGTTAGGAACTGGTTTACGATTGCAATAACTGTTCCCGAATAGTCGAGACCTGTTCCCGAATAGCCGGGACTAGTGCCCGTGCCAACTAGTCGACGGACGCGGAAAAAATGTCACCTAGCGGAAAACGATTTGAATATTTCTACCAATCAGGTGCAAATGCTGGACGTGATATTCGAGCGCATGATATTTGCGATAGAAGGTAAGTGCTTAGCATAAACTTTATCTGTTAATAAATTTGAGCCTTATATGCATATGGGTAAAGATAATTTATTTAACACTTAATTTATTGTATTTTATAATAGTTGACGGACGTTCTAGAAGAATGATAATTATATTAAAATAATTTTAAAATGAATTGTAGATATTTCCAATTTAAAATATTAATTTTGTACCTCATTTTTATTATTGTATTTAACATTCCTATTAGTTTTAATATCTATATATATTTTTTTTCTCATAATTTATACGAATCCTTAGATTACGGCTCAAATCCCCCTCGCTTTCCGAGAAACAGTGGGACGTATAATCGTCTGCTATTATTATTATTATAAACATGATAACGGATTCTTTTCCTATTCATTAAAACAAAATGAAACACTATTTTAGCGCTTCTATTTTTCTTCTCACTCGTTATATTGATATGCTAAAAAACATGGTAAAAACCAAGAATAATATATGAAACAATTCTCAAAACTAATAATAAGTATACCAGTTGATAAGTTTTAATGAAATATTGACGCACATTTAACGTTATCTTTTATAGAACGGAGAACGAAGTTATTAAGCTCGCTGAAAGCTTCGAGGTTACCTGCTGCACGTCAGCTGTAAGGACCTAACCTAAACAATTCCTGTATAACTGTAAAGAACTTGATTTCAAGAATAATGTGCAGAGAGAGAAAACTTAATTATTAATAATAAATATAAAAATAATAATAAACATCAAAGCATTAATCTAGACTTGATATTGCTTTGTTCACCACGTTTCATTCTGGATAATACTCCTCAACAATCCGTCTTTACTTTTCATATCAAAGAACCATAATATCTGCATTTACCCGTAGTCTTTGTTTAAAAGCTTTAACGTAAATGCTCCTATTAACGACCTACTAAAATTTGTACTCTATTAACGATCTATTTTTTCAATCAGTCATATTAGACTTAATATAGATTCTATAAAAAAAATAACTTAAAAATTAGATAGGTAGATTAGTTAGTCAACAAACAGAGTAAATTTGTCTTGTCTAAATAGCCAGTGTTAGCAATAATTTGTTATTGAGTGAGTGCCGCTCGATACCGACGCACTTTCCATAGTGTCGCGTCTCCAGCCTCGTAAGCACACCGAAATATTAATTAAGGTAAACAACAAACTTAAAGTTGATTTATCTGCTTGCTATCACATAACAACGATAATACATATATTCTTTTTCAAAGTTACATTGAATTTAATCATTTTTATTGGTTTTTATGGCATAAAATCATATCTTAACTAAGGGCGGTAATAGGATCCAAATTTCATAACTTGACTCTATTAACGATCCATGGCGTTATTAGAAGTTTGTAATTTTCATATTTGATTCTATTACCGACTCACAGCTGAAAAGAAATAACAAGAACCATTTTTATAGAAACATGTAACCAGAGGTATACTGCTTGCATAGGCGCAAGCAGTAGGTATACCTCTGCTCAACTAAAAGCTTAGCTGATAGCTGTAAATGAAGGAAGCAGGGTATACCAAGCTTGAAGACCTATGGCATACCGAGAAAAACTACCGTGACAAGACAAATAATTAATACAAAAATGAACATTGTGGAAAACAATATTGTTCAACGAAGGACGAAGAAAAAAGACTTTTGGACTGGATTTTCTAAGTCGGAAAGTCAGGTTTTCCTATAACAAAAGACCAACTGTTAGAAACAGTTGCAAAATTGGTGGAAAACTTGGAGCGCTCTTATCCTTTCAATGATGGTGTTCCAGCTGTTTCTTAAGGCTATGTCTAGGCATCCTAACATTTCTAGGCGAATTGAATTAGCCTACAAGCCGATTTTTAATTGCGATGAGACGGGATTCTTTTTATGTCCCAAAAAAAACAGGTTTTCGTCCGAAAGGGCAGCAAGGAATTATATTATGTACTACTAGTGGCCGCCCGCGACTTCGTTGGCGTGGAAGTCGGTTTCCTGTGGGAATGAGAAGTTTTCCCGCGGTAAAAAGTATCCTATGTGTTATTCTAATGTATAACCTATATTACTGTTAAGTTTCATCCGGTCCAGTAGTTGTAACGTGAAAAAGTATCCTCACATACCTACTCACATACCTACACCCACACATCCATACATAATCACAAACTTTCACGTTTATAATATTAGGAGGATTGCAATATTAAGATGTTGATTTCAAAACTGTAATAATGTCTTAATATACTTTTAACTGCATTTTTTTTATTTTTCGTTTAGATGAAGGGGCAATTTTTAGGGGTCGGTAATAGAATCAGAAAAAACGGTAATAGAATCAAACTACATCTTTAGGTCGGTAATAGAATCAATTGCTCTTTCGGATTAAACAATTATTTAATAATTACTGTGTAATAAAATACTAAATTGAAGTATGGAATCCAACAGAAGACTTTATAAAGATTGATATTAAATTAAAACACCTTAACTAACCTATCAGTATCTATCTATTTACTCAAAGTTATTTCTATGACAGCTTAAAGGGGCGGTAATAGGAGCATTTACGTTATATATTAGTTAATAAATAATACACAGGTATTTTTTAAAAGAAGTTTAAATAATTGTTTTTTTCCGTAAGCATATATTTTTTTAATTTAGTTTGTCAAATGTTTTAGTTATACCTACTTATTGCTGTTCTGTTTTTCTTTATTGATAAAATTATTATTGTTCGATTTACCAATTGTATTTTCACTCGCCTTAGTTAATAGAAACATTCCTTTAAATTTATTTGAATTACAAACCAATATTACAAAATAGTAAAGTTCGTATTAGTGTTTAGGGAATCTCTGGTGCAACTGAACCGATTTAACAAGCAACTGTGGTTTGGGCAATTTTTTTTTACACGAGAGCGAAGCCACATTTGGGAGGTTACTTTTAACTTAGAAAAAATAATTATTTTGTAGGCGAAACCGCAGTGACGAGGTTAATCAAAATCATACTTGAAAATAAACAAGTAATTAAAAACAATCAGAAAAAACCGTTTGTTAATTGATATCGTCATAATAGTGTTAAAAAAATATTACCTAACAAATTCAAATGAATTTTCATTTCATTGTTTTCGTTTTGCTATGAATAATTAATTAAATCCGTTATAGTATTCCTTTGTTTTAACAATCAAAGCGATTGCAATGTTGGGTCTAACGACTCCTAATTTTAGGGAAAATCGAAATTAAAATATCACTTTAAAGTTAAACTTATAAGACAGAAAAAAAGGTAATTTATATCCCGTGGACTTAGAACCATGAAACTTGGCATGAAGAAGAGTAGTGAATTAGTACTTAAAACATGAAAAAATACTATTGTAAAAATAAGGAACTAGTATTATAATCACTTAAAAAAACATACTCCTTACTTACTATAGTCCATCTGTGTATGTAGGTTATTTATAAAGCCTACATAGCGTTAAAATTGCCCTGGACTAAGAGGTTTCATTTCTCATTGTAAAAAGTCAAATAAAAGCAACTGGAACAAAACTCCAGAGTATCATCCCGGGATATCATTCATCACACAAGTTTTAGATTAAAATAAACCCTCGTCCCGCCAATTATCCCATGTCGTACAGACTTTTCCATTTAGACAAAGTGTAAAAACGCTTTTGACGCGACAAAAAACCAACGGAACGAAGTGGAAGTTCGTGACAACTCGACAGAAAGAAGATAGATGGATATAATTTTTTTCCGTTGTAAATAATATATTACAAGCGAGATAAGGGAAGACCCACCTTGTTTTAAGCCCGGCAGGTAATAAATCTAGAGCTGGAACAAGAACAGTCAACAAACTGCTGAGCTCCACTTTTAAGTTGAGCTTTGTCAATGAGAATTAGCAATTTGTACCAAACAGTACCAACTGGTTCATAAATTTAATATGAGCCTGTTGGTGTAGAGTTTTTTAATATGTGATAAAGTTGTTGTATATGTGTTTAAACAGCTATCAAATGATGCAAGTAGTCAGTAAATGGACCGTATAATCGGATGAGAGTCTGGGTTAATGGGTTAAACCACACAGATGCAATATAAACAATTAGTCGTGCTTGTCAATAACTACAAACTCATATTAAGACCATTTTTACATATTTTTTAAATATTCAGAATAGCAGAAGTAATGGTTAAATTTCTATTTAATATCGGTAAAATAGGCGAATCGGTAGTTTGGTCGAGGAGTCGTGCCGTTAACGCCTTAGGATAAATTCGATTTATGCGTGAAGCCAAGTACGAAATTTTAAAATAGACATAAGTTATTTTCATGATTATAACAAAAAAAACAAAACAGAATAAGCAAATAAACAACAGTATTAACGTAAACAAATAATAATTAAATTTTTATCTGAATGTCTACCAACAAATACGTTATGCCCGCCGCTTGCTGTGAAACCGAAAGTGCCCATTTCAGTAGCGGCATTTCCCCTTTGGACAGTAAGTGAAGTGCGTTGCACTAAGAAGGGTTCCGTGTAGGGTTCACGTCCACGTTCCCTCAAACCCTTTCACAAAGCTCGCACCAAGACCTCCCCCATCTCTACATAATTGTAGCTTTCAGCCAATTAGGCGATACCTTTTCATAATGTAATAAACAAAACCATTAAAAAAAGTTTTAACATAAAACAAATTATAGAAGAGTTATAATTAATTAATAAATAATAGATATGTTTCTTTTAATTATGTATTTTTAAATATTAATAGTATAAATCACTTGCTAGTAACTTATCTACTTACATGCTTTTACAATATTGTTCTAGTGGTATAAAATTCTGAAAACAGACGTGTATTTTTGTGAGCAAGTCTTATTATTCTTATAATTACCTATATTATTAGACTTACTTACAATAATACGGTTAATAGTCTTAAATAGGTTTTGCTAAACCTTTTTGCATGGCTCATGAAAACACTCTGTATTCGTAGATACAACGCAAATTTAGCATGATATTAAGTGTTCTATACATACAATTTATCCAAGTGCAAGCGCGCCTCCAAACTCTAGGGGGCTGCCTCTGTTCGCGGCGAACAGGCCTTAACAGGACATTCCCGCGTCCCCGCCATTATACGACGGCCTGCAGGACAACTCCAGGTTTTTAGTCGGTGCGAGCCCGACACAACCCGTCTCCTTTCCCTGAAGGGAAATTGAATAAATGCAATCAATATTACACATTAATGTGCCTTTAAACAAACAGGCTGTTAAATTATTATAAAAACAAATCGTATGAAAGCAAAAGGATGTGTACCTTCTGCTCTATCTTTTCGCAGGGGTTCGTTTATGAGCGGAAAACGGACTTAGGGACGAGGCCAGATTAAGAAGGTCTAATAAGCGCACATTCTAAAGGAAAAACTCATTTAGCCGCGAGTGGATTCACGGAGTAAAAGCTAGTTATTTAAGTATATAAAAAAACAAACATTTTCTTTCATGAGTCATTTAAGTACGGCTTGGCGTAATTTAATTATTAAATGACATTTGTCATTTTTAGTAAGGTATCCTGACAAATACATAAAAACTGGTGCAAATTGCAACTTTGATTTTAGTATGCTTTTAGCGAAGTTGAGCAGGTACAGGAATACAGAAAGGAAGATAAAATCGAGAGAAAAAAACGAAAGCCTCATGTAAAATATGCATGCAGACTAACAGTATTCTTACTAACTTTTTTATATGAGTGATCTCACGTCTATGAATTTCGAAAAAAATATCTCGGATACCAGTAAGTCTCACCAAAATGTTTCAACAGATTTGACTTGGTAAATAAATAAACTTTTAACTAGAATAACACATCAACTTCGCTAGATTTCAAACATTCCCATGGGAATCTTCATATAAGTGCGATTGAAACCGCAATGCAGAAACTAGAGCTACTTAGCTCCTTAATGTAGGTAGACGTATTCTCAATGGAAGAGTTAATGACATGTTTTAATCATGTGAATTTTAGTTTAAATACAATTAGTTATTCCTACCTATATCATTTCTAAATTTCGTTAGTTTAATATTAGATAGTCCTATTAAAAACGTTAGGTGCTATTAACATTTCAAGAAAACAAGAAAATAGTTTTAGTAATATTTAAGTCAAAATACTAATCGGTGATAACAATATCAAGTATAATAAATACCAAAATAAAACATAAGTATATATACAATCACAAAAGATAGTTTCATTTAAACTGTTTTTTGGCCAAAAGACTTTCAAACCATTAATAATTTACGTTTTCTTATTGGCTTACTCTTGAAAAGCAGTGAATATACTGTAACAATTTCTAGAGCATTAAAGTTTTTAATATAAAAATGTATAAGGATAACTTAATTTGTTAAAGGTTATTTGAATCCTTGGCACAAGGTATTATCACGTTTCATCTACTACGACGATGGTAGCAGCCGAGGTCCCTTTATCAAAATAAAAAACGAATACTTAAAATTAAAAAACATAAATAAAGTAAGACATGTAAGTTAATTGAATCAGCATGATTAAGTTTAGAAATGGCAACCTCAAATTATAAAAAAAACTGTTTGGAAAAAAAATAGGAATGGACGAAATATTCCACAAGAATGTTATTTAAAGATAATGCTCTACTAATGCTCTGATTAAAATAATGAGGTTGTTTCCATAAGAATTTTCCATAGCAAATAACCGAAAAATGTTGGTTACAATTTACAATATTGTATTATTTCCGGGATTTTCCGTATCGCAAATCCTCTTTTATTCAAATTGGGCACCTTGTATAAATATTTCATAATTTCACCCACAAATAGGAATTTAATGGATGGTTCTATTTTGTGTCGTGACAACATAATAACGAAAGTTGTTGATGAACCGATATTGTACAGGCTTTCAATAGAAGCTTACAAGGCTGAGGACTACTTACGCTCAGCGACGATTGCTTCAGCCTATTTTTAAAAACAATAAAAAAATCTGTTTTATAGCTATTGCCAAACACTTTAAGCAAAACTTTTGTGTAGGTGTGGGTGGTTCTTGTTTTCATGTCTGTGCTTTTGATCGACAGAATCAAAGCAAACTTAGCAAACAAGTCGCAACGCTTAAAGAAAATAAGATCTTTAGGTACATAGAACACCTAAAAATCTATACCATGCAAACCGTCTTATTCACATTCATTCTAAAATCAATTCCAAATTAAATATTAATGACTGTGTTTAATATTAGTTTCTTGCTGAGTGTACCTTATCACCAAGTTCAATACCTCGGCTAGGTCGCACGCGACATTTTTGTTTCATGTCCATTAACTATTATTATCAATTATATGTAATGTTTCAGTAACAATTTTGGTACTAGCTCACTACAACAGGCTTATAAAACACAAGTTAAATATAGGAAACAAAACTTTATTAAACTTGACATACATTTTATTCATGACCTTAATGGTTTTATAAAGCTTATGTTTATTTAAACGTGTGAACTGTTAACGAAAATCATAGTTTTTAACACAATAAAGTAAAATCAAATGAACTTTTACCCACATTCATAAATCGTGACGGAGCAGTAATTTTCTGAGCACGCAACATTTTTTGGGCTGTATAACCGTCCACGCGGGGTATTAAATGCCCACCCTTCTGTAATAAGGGTTGGTCTGAGAGTTGGCGATTTATGCGCCCCTAAAATCTTAGACAAAAAGTCTTTGACCTTTCACTTTATTTTACCCAAGATTTGTTACAAAGTCAGTTTGCAAGTAAGTTGTTCCGCAAATTACCAATTTTAGGTTGTTTGACCTACAAGTGATCTATCTAGCTAGCTATTGTTATAAGGCACCTACAAAATTTAACTATGATGGGTTTCTGTGACTTTAGTTACTCCTGAAAATGAGTTATCTGAAAGATAAGTTTATGGGTTTGCTTATCCATGCTTTTTTAATATAAAAACGATCTTTAATATTAAAACCTAAAAAAATAATACATGCCTATAATGAAGATACTGCAGAAGTCGTGTTTTCATTCTTACTTTTGAAGGTCAGATACTATACTACAGATAAATTTAAAAAACTGAAACAGTTCCGTACCTTTAACATCCATCTGTATCATTCAACTTTACCTTAGCTTAGCTTTGAGTACTTTAACACACTTTTTCTTGATATTTAATAACTAATACGAAAAACGTTAAAAGATTCAATGATTTAAGAACATAAGTTCTCCACCTCGACATCGAGCTGATATTTTCCCTTTGCGTAGGCATTTTCGAAAATTTAATTTCCTTGCTTTCTTTCTTGTGATATTTTTAGTTCATAAACTAGGTTTTTGATACACAACTGTGGTTATAAAATTAAATTAATTATTTCTACAATTCTATAATTTGGTTCGTACTTAATAACATTACGTTAATGACTTTAATAAACTCGTTTTAATAGCTCAAGCAGGTATCGTTATTTTCTTCATTAGATTCTCGTTTATTACGAAGGGTATTTCCTTTTTCATTATTACTGGAAGTTTAATGTTTTATTGCTCACTAACCGTAAAAGTGTGTTGTGAAGCTTATTTAATTAATATCATACATTTATGAAAATATTCTAATTTTAGAAGTTTTCCTTGCAATAGTAAACGTTTCCTGTTTCTAACATTAGAATGTTTTATCATATTATTATATATTGTAGGTATGTGTTCTGCGTATTTTGACATTAGCTGCATACTTATCCGAAAATATCACCAAATAATTTGCAGAATTGAACTCATAAACAACACAGAAAGTCTAATATTTTATTAAACAATACCAACAGTACGTTTATCATTCCAGAAATAAGTGTCTCAGCATTCAATATATCTAGCTTTGTACGTCGCAATACATCATTTCGGCACAAAAAATTCTGGCGAAATTCCCGTAATACACGTATTCGTCAAGAGATACAAGGACAGGAATTGTGGTCACATATCTCACGCCACTCAGAATTAACTCCCCAAGGGTGACCCTTCATCTGATAAATGATTCGTCTACAATGAAACTTCGCCGGCGGTTATAAGGGCTTTGTGAGCTGGTGTTCGAACATTCGAGGCTTTGAGGAACTTTCCTACCTTTTCGGCTCACCTTAATAAACTAAGGTGAGCCGAAAAGGTAGGAAGGTACCTTATACAATAGTTAATGACGTAATCTACTTATATATTTATTGAACAGGAATTAATTTCATAAATTATTTTTAATTCATATATTAACAAGTGAATATTGCTTTTATATTTGAACTAGTGGCCGCCCGCGACTCCGTTCGCGTGGAAGTCGGTTCCCCGTGGGAATGAGAAGCTTTCCCGCGGTAAAAAGTACCCTATATGTTATTCTCATGTATAAACTAATTACTGTAAAGTTTCATCAAAATCCATCCAGTAGTTTTTACGTGAAAGAGTTACAAACATCCATTCATCCATAATACTCACAAACTTTCACGTTTATTATATTAATAGAATTCAAGGACTTGGCACTATTTTTTATTTATTAAATGAATTTTATTATTTGATTTTTAAAGATAATTGGTTCTTCTTAAATGGAGTAGGTTCATCGTTAAATAACTATCTTTAACTATAAAAATATCTCGACAAACCGTCAAAGCGAAAAAAGTTCCCCGCTGAGCGCAGACAGGTACACTAAAGAATATTAAAGCGGTTATGACAAAATTTGTTGTTTTAATTAAAATTATTTAGGTATTTTAGTCCAATAAGTCAACCTGGGAATTTCAGCTAAAAAGCTGAAAATTCGCTTATACTTTTATTTTGGTCCCCGTCCTATATCCTTGTAATATTAAGTATTTTCCGTGACTTCTCCATAAAATGTCGAAAAACCCAGCGGCATATCCGAGTTTTATAAAAAATATTTTAAAGATGTTTGACCTAGGATATCTTAAGATGCATCATTTATGGACTTTAAGATGATTTATGGACTTTTGGGCGGATTAATGAAAGGCGAAAAATCTTACTCACACGCCCTACTTATGAGTCCCCCTGTTTTACTTATTACGTCATCTAGCAACATCTTAATGTACCATATCAATGCTTAAAATCTTTTATGTTTTAAATAAACATATTGACTTGGCATAACTTGATAAGTAGGTGAAATCGCCACCTCACGATCATGAGGAACCATATTTGTACTACAGATGTTTTTATTTTTCTACAATATCAATGGAAGTTTGCAAAATCACGTTAAATAATCATAACTTTGCTTTTCTTGCGGCTTTCATTTGCAAGCACGACCTATAATTTACTGTCTGGTTTAGAAATCAAGTTTCAAACTATTTGTTCAGCCAACATCCCTTTTGTATGCTCAAAGCGAACTTCACGTACGTCTGTATTTATTTGCAAGTGCTGTGCAGTTTCACCCGCGTTTACAAAAGAAAATCCTTTCAAAATGGATTTTTGGTTTTTGCGCTACTTTTACCGTTTACGCACGCACGCAGCAAAAAAAAAATTCAAAGGTTATTTCCGGTTTTGCAAAATTTTTCTTGAGGTGTTATAATATAGCCATTCTCAATTATGGGCTATTAAAACAAAATTTTTTTTTCTATTCGGAGTAGTTCATGAGGGTAGCGCTATTAAGCTAACGAACAATCTCTTAGGTTTTTAACTTTTCTATTAAGACGGGCTTGTCAATCCCTTTATTATGAGAAACAACGATTGTTCTTTATGTTTCTTTTATAATAAAGTATCAAAACAATATCTTTTATTACTTGGTATTATAAATGGTATTAGATTAATGTAACTTTTTAGATTTACGCGATCATTATTACTATTACTAAATTCAAATTTAATTTAATTTCAGGTTACATTATTACATTACACTTTCATTATTATTTCAGTTACATTATTTTGAAACTTGATCTATGCACAGACTTTAAACCATAATAACGCATGGAGTTAAGTAAGAAAACTAAAGAAAATACCATATTCCCACGGGAAAAGCCTTGTTGCGGGTGAAAAAGCAGGCTGGAAAACTAGTAACAGAATAAGTACGTAAGCTCACTTTGTGTTTATTTTCCTGAAGCTTAATAATTAATTGCTTCTTAGTACCTACTTCTAGGGCGCTAGTTTGATATCAAGGTACTATTACTTTATTAATCGGCTTCTTAATTTTTTTTATCATACTGATTAAAGAAAATCAAATTAAATTAATCAAAACGTTTAACAAAAAACAACAAACAAAGATTAAAGCTAAGCTGCTGCTAATTCTATTGGGTATTTATTCGAAATCAAAACCAAACATGGCATTGTCTGCATCTTTAATTAAAGTTTAAGCCGACAGATCGCGAAGGAATCTATTGGGGCAAAAACACGGAATATAGAAACTTATTTTTTATTTTTGGATACGGTACATTATATTTCAGTAGTTCCTTTATTTTTCTCAAAAAAACATAGCGTAAATATGGAGTGCATCGATTGGGGTACCTACTGTCGATTCATCTACTTTGAACGTTTATCATTGTTTAAACGATTTATTTATGCATCTGCTTTAGGACTAGTACGTATATCAGCAAATATCAACAATATCGTTTTAGTTTATTTATCTTGAATAACTTAATAACAAATAATAATCAAATGCGTTGGCAAATTCAACTACGATAACTAAAAGAAAAATGTGTCAGTACTAACTTATTATACATTTTAGGTTTCTAATTTAGAAATTTCAAATTGTCGATGTTTTGCTCCAATTGCCTGTGTCTTGGGTACCTTTTTGTTATTCTATCAATTTAAAATTTTAAAATAGTTTTATAAACCGTATCCATTAGTTATTGTAATAGGTACCATTGAAAAGTCAAAGCTCTCAGGATAAAGTCTTCCGGACTCATTTAAGTTGTAACAATCTCATCTGCCCACTCATTCTGACTTTCGTGATTCAATTAATGGGCTTTTTAATAGTTTTGTCGCGTCCTTAATAGTTTAAGTTACATAATTGTAGATGAAACCAATGGATTTTGCTGTCACAATTTTTTTTTATTTTATATTTGTGTTTATATTGTTGATGTACCTCAATAAATAAATAATTAAATGAGAGTAAATTAATAGTATAGTAGCAGGAATAAGGATTAAGATAATTTAAACCTAAATTTAATCAAATCAATGTTGTTTTTATGTAAATCCAAGGTTAATTAATATGCCAGCGCTGTCATAGTACAATGTGTCAAGATAAGGCATAAGTGAGGTAATCAAGATTGACATGCGGAATTGCTTGTAAATCACCTACGGTTTCACCCTTTATAATGTTGGTAATTGAACTCTTTTAATAATGGATATGATAGCCAAACTTTAATTCCGTCTCAACTTTGTATCAAATTACTAATGTTTACATAACCCAGATTTTAAATGAAATTGTCATTCCAATATGGAATGACAATTTCGTGAAACGACCGCTTGCAGTAAACATTGCTTCACAATAAGTCTTTGAAATCGCTGAAAGACGGCAACATAAATCCCGACGATAAGACAGTATAGAAAAGACTGAGAGAATATTTCCAGGTGTCATTTTGTTTGAGTAGAATGAGCCATCAATTTTTTATTGAGCAGAAAAAGGAGCATTGTGGCCCGTTTGTTGAATAAATGATTTATCGTGATTTGATCCGCCCGCCTATCGCTCTTCGGGATTCTATTTTTTTTCAGTCTATCAAAATAAGCTCGGGAGGCCGGCGGATGCTATATGAAAGACTTTATATGGGAAATCTTGATTTTTATCGGATAACGTATGTGTTTGGGTTATGGTGGTCTTGTTTCAGGAAAAAAATGTGAACGCTTGCATAGGTGTAGACACATTTTTGGTGGTACATCGATTGTTAGGTTATTTTTATGTAACTACGGAAAAAAGCAATTTAACATTAATAAAAGACTAACTGAAAATTAAGCGGAAACTGTTTTTTAAGATATTAAAAAGTCGACAATTAGACAAGGGTATATTTATTTGAACAAAATTATGACCATAATGTTGGCATCACACAAAAAGCTTACAATTTGTTGCCTTATCAATACTAATACAAAATTATATTATATAAGAATTATCTTCACGGTTAGCAGACATAGGAATACGAAACCGGATTTTTTTAAATATATAATATGAAAAAAGCAAACGAGCATGCGGGTCACCTGATGGTAAGTGATCACCGCCGCCCATGACTCCCCGCAACACTGTGGGTGTTGGGGGTGTGTTGCTGACCTTTGATAAAATTGTGCACCGGATACCGCACTCACCGAACGAAACGCAGGAACATCGTCCCTACTTCACGTCGGTTTTCTGTGCGATGGTGGTATTTCACCGGTCGAGTCAGCCCAGTAATCGCTGCAGACAGAGCCTACAGCTAGACTCTACCACTCCTAAAATAACAGTGTTAAAACAGGCAATTCTTTACTACTGATAAGATTTGTTTTCATTCTCACTTCAAACATTAAGTCAAATGCTTGTTATTTAACGTACAATGAACCTTTTTTTCAAAATTATGAAACTGAAGTACACGTTGGTCTTTGATAGCTTACCCGAAAATATACTTTATTTAGAGCACCAATCTGTGTGCGATTTTGTGAGGTGCGTGATTTGGGCATCGTGGGTCCAAAGCTTAATTGGGATTTATAAAGAGCAAATAGAATATCAAACGTGGCCTTTTCTATTCACAATTTGAAATCTCCCCGTACAATTGAACGACAAAACTTTTTTACAGTCTCACGCATTTATAGTTTTCTACCTTTAGACAGTTAAAACATGGAAACTATAAGACAAAGTAGTAAAAGTCTTCTAAAAATAAGAGTTTCATCACCGAGATTGCTTAAAAAACAGCCTTACAAACTATGTGGAGTTGTAAAAAATTCAATAAAACCTGATTTATATTGGCGATGAAAACTTTCAACATTGTAGCCACCGCTGCAAGAAATTTACAACACAGCCGGTTTATGGGCTAAGTTCAACGGGTCGTTTTATTTTTATTACCTGAGAACTGAACCATTTTTTTCCCTCTATTTTTCAATGCAAAGCTGGAGCAACAGACAATTTGTGATATTTTTATGCACAAGCTAAAATAGTTAGTTTATTATATTATTAAATTTATTATTTGATTCCTGGCAATGGTCGGTACATAGAAGTATCTGAGAAATTCTTTCCTTCAATTTAAAAGAAATAATGACTTTTTTTTTTTTTTTTTTTTTTTTTTTTTTTTTTTTTTTTTTTTTCTGACTGTCGATTGCTGTTGGCCCCTTGACGGCCTTTACAGCTTCACCGGGCTTGGGGGCGAGCGCAAAAGGCGCTCAGCCAGTAGATAAGTTTGTCCCTACCTACGATGCGACTGCCTAAGGGCACCCAGTTGGGTACGGACCTCGGCTTAGGGCGTCGCGATCATTTACACTACACTGGTTCGTAAGGGGCCCCTCTCTGAGAAGAGCCAGCAATAAACTCAGCGGGGGTCGGATCTGATAGTCGACCATCTGGTACGACATCGGATTGTGAAGGCCGCACCCGCCGGCGGGCGCGGTTTATGTACATGGGAGACGTTAGGTTGGATCTGCCATCGTGTCTATGGGGGTGTGCGCGGTCGCGGTCTGGCGGACGTAGATTATTACCGACGGTGATATCGTCGTCCGAATCGATAAGTACGTTTCTCGGTCGCCTTCTGCGTGGGTCGCGAATGGCAGAGTATTCTGCTGCTTCCACCACCAGGTGGTTGGGGTGGTGGGGGGAAGAGTCGAAGAAGCGTCTAGACGCTTTCTTCATGAACTGAGCTATCGTCGGTAGCTCGAAGTCGCGATGTAGGTCGATGTTGCGCATGAACGGCGGAGCGTTGACGGCCTTGCGCATGAACCGATTCTGCAAGACTTGCAGCTGGCGAAGTAGCGATTTGCTTGCATGCGCAAAGACCACGCTACCGTAGGTCATGACTGGACGGATGCAAGTCAGATAGATGGTGCGCTTATTTCTAAGCGACATCTTGCTCCGACTGCATAGGAGATTGTGTAGGCGACCGAGAATCATCGCGGCACGGTCGCGTACGCGTTTCGTATGTGGCCTGAAGGTCAAGCGACAATCGAGGGTAATACCTAAGTATTTGACTGAATTGGACCACGGAATCCGTCGCCCATACAGCTCTATCGGCCGAATCATGCTAAGCCGTCTGAGCCGTCGACGTCCGCTCCGATCGAAGTACACTGCTGCACTTTTCTCGGGGTTGACCTCGACCCTCCATTTCCGGAACCACTCGCCTAAGGCGGTGACTCCTTTTTGGAGGTGCTTCCTAAGACGGACCATGTTAGGATGGGCGTAGAAAATCGCGGTGTCATCGGCGAACATCGCTGTCTGGGCGGGGGCGTGGCGGGGCATATCGCTGGCGAACAGCGTATACAGAATCGGGGAGAGAACGGCGCCTTGTGGGACACCGGCCCTGATGGGGCGGGGAGTGGACAGCGCTCCCTCGACTCGGTATTGAAAGGTGCGATTCGACAGGAAGTCTCGCAAGATGTGCACGAGACTGTCTGGCACACCGAAGTGAAACAGCTTGTAAACCAAGCCGTTGTGCCAGACTTTGTCGAACGCTTTCGCAACGTCGAAGAAGAGAGCGGCTGTACCGTAGGGACGGGTCCTATTGAGATTGTGCAGCATGTACTCCGTGATGCGGTGCACTTGCTGCGGGCAGGAGTGACGAGCTCGGAAACCGAATTGCTCGTCAGGAAGGAGACCTTTGTCGGATACGACAGAATTCAGTCTGTTTGTCAGTATACGTTCGTATATTTTACCCATACAGCTCAAGAGGCTGATGGGTCTATAGCTAGACGGCTCAGAGGCGGGCTTGTTCGGCTTTCGGATGCCGATGACTATGGCGTGTTTCCACGGCCGGGGAAAAGAGTGATTTCTGATGGCAGCATTGAAGATGATGACCATCAGTTTAATAATGAGGAGGGGAAGTATTTTGAATACTTTATTCGAGATGCCGTCAGGCCCTGGGGCCTTGCGGACTTTGAGACCTCGGATAATGTCGATGACCTCATCGGCGTTCGTCGGTTTGATCGTTTCTACGGGAGGGGTACGAATGCGACAGTCGACCTCACTGTCCACGGTGGACAGGTGAGTCGGATCGACTGGCTCAGTGCTCGGGGAGCACTGCAATTCGAGACTGTCGGCTAGGCAATTCGCTTTCTCGTCGTCGTCAAAGGCGACTGTCGAGTCGTTTCGGATCAACGGAGGCATCGCAGAAACAGTGTCTGCCTTCAGGGATCGCGCCAGTTGCCAGAAGGCAACGTGCGATGGCGTGATTCCTTCGAGCATACTGTCCCATGCGTTATCGCGGAGTTCTTTTATACTCGATTTGACTTCGCGTTGGAGTCGCCGCATGCGTTTGCGGTTCTCGTCAGTGGGGACCGAGTTAAAGGCCCTAGTGGCGGCATTCTTGTCCCTGATCAACTCTTTGATGTCTTCAGGCAGGTGGAAGCGGCGATCATTCGCCACCGTCACCTGTCTGGAGCATTCGCGGATGGTGTTGCGAATGTAGTTGGTCAGGGATTCGATCGCGGTGTCTGTCGCGTCAGTAGTGGCGTCGTTGAGATCAAGGTTGGGAGGGTTTGCCTTAAAGGCTGATTCGAGCCTCTTCCAGTCCACGACCGTCTTGGTCTGAGGGACCGCGGCGTGGCGGGAACCCAGTTGTAAAATAACTGGCCGGTGATCCGAGCTTAGTGCTGATATAACCTCTATCGAACGCACCTCTAGGGTGACGTTTTTCAAGATGGCTATATCTAGTGTGTCGGGGGAGCCGTTGCGTCGGGGCGGAAAGTTTGTCGGGGACATGGGACCGAGAACATCTACACCAAGGGAGGGCAGCATTTTGAATAGTATCGTGCCGTTACTATTGGAAGTGCCGGAATTCCAAGAAGGGTGTTTACTGTTAAAGTCGCCGGCTAGGATGACAGAGTCGCCTAACCTTAATAGGGCCTGCATGTCGCTCTTAAGGAGCTTAAATCTACCGGGGTGGTAGACCGAAACAACTACAATGGGCTGATGGCCCGTCATAGCTATTCGGCAGCACGATACTTCTGTGTGACTGAGAGGGGGGGAGGCAATAGGTGAACAGTGCAGGGATCGTTTACAATAGATCATAGTGCCTCCTTTAGAACATCTAAGTCTGTCGTCGCGAATTAAGAAGTAATTCGCTATTTTGGGATCGCGAGTGGAGGGCTTGTAGAAAGTCTCCTGCACCAGTAGGATGTCGATTTGATGTTCCTCGAGGAACATTCTTAGTTCGTCACGTGGTGTCTTCCGAAGGCCATTTGCGTTGAAAGAGCCGACAGTCAGGGCGCGGGGTTTAACTCTTAATGGAGCTTTATCCATTATGAGGCATTTTGAAGAAATTACCGATGATGGTCGGTACCTGAGCGTTGAAGTACTCAATGAGCGACTTCATCCTCTCAGGGGAGATCTCGAACAACTCAGGTTCGGCTTGTTTGGGCTGGGAGCGAGCAGCCTTGGGCAGCGGCGGGAAGCCGGGCGGAGGACCGCAGGAGGCGGTCGCGCCGGGCGCCGGGGGCCAGTAGGTGGGGGGCGGGGGCGGGGGAGCCTCCGTGGTGCGCTCGATTGCGGAGCGGGGGGCAACCGGGGCGCCTTTCTTGTGTGGCCTATTGGCCGCGCGGGGGGGGTTGGTGGAGGGGGCTTGGCGTCTCGCAACCCTATGGTTGCGGCGCGGTGCCTTGGGGCAGCCCCGGTAGCTGGCCGGATGACCAGTGGTCTCGCATAGCACACAGCTAGGCGGGTTGGTCTTTGAGGGCTCCTTTGGGCGGGGGCACTCAGCGGTGCCGTGGTCTTCACGACACTTGACGCACCGAGGGCGGGCGAAGCAATTACGGGCCGAATGCCCGTAAAGCTGGCAGCGGTGGCACTGCCCAGGTAGACCCTTCTTACGAGGGGTTTCTACCCTCAGCCCAGATAGGGAGCAGATCTTTGTCAGATTAAAGATCTGTTTGCCGGCCTCCGTGCGGTCTGATACCACCATGACCAAGTCAAGGGGTTTCTTGGACCTCGCGAGGTGCATTCGATGCACTTCGCGGACGGGGTATCCTTGGGACTTAAGGTCCTCAAGAATGAGCTGAGAGTCCAGCTCTTTGGGCAGTCCGCGGATCACTACGCGGAGCTGCTTTTCCTCCTCGAGGGCAAAGGTATGAAAACCAATGCCGTCGGCGCGGAGGAGGGCGGTGACGGTGCGGAAGCCGTCGGTGGTGCACATCTGCACACGAATCCCTTGCGGGGTGTTGCGCGCAGATGTGTATTGAATGCTGCGCGCATTCAGATGGGCCGATATTTTCGGCCACGCAAGCTTCTCCTGGATGAAGAAGGGCGGCGGGGGGCGGGGCTTTGAAACCGCTTGTTGCGTCGACGTAGACGCAACCGCTGCGGATTTGCGGGGGGAGGCGCGGGGGGAGGCGCGGGGAGACGCGCTCACTTTGGCCGCTTTTGGGGCCGATACGGTGGCCGGCGAGGCCCGGTGTTTGCGCTTTTTGCGCGAAACGACTTGGAAGTCGCCCTCAGCTTCGTCCTCTGAGGTTTGGTTGGACACGCAGGTTTGCACGTCCATCTCAGATTCCGCTGAAGAGCGATCTTCCGACGAAGCGGGATTGTCCGAGGTGTCGGACTGTGCGGAAGACGCAGTGGGGGACGCAGTCGCGGAGGACTTGCGTTTGCGGCGGGGGGGCGCGACGTGAGCGGGGCGCGGGGGGGGGAGCATGAAAGCTCTAAAAGAGAGGGGATCGCGGCGGACGCGGGGAGTACGGTCTTCGCGAAATTGGCGAGGACCGGAGGGGGCGCGAGGGGCGCGGGGGTCGCGGGGGACACGGCGAACGCGGAGGTCGCGGTGGGCGCATAAGGCGCGGGGGTCGCGGGCGTCAAGGGCGCGTACGTAGGTTGAGCAGAGAGCTCAACCTCAAAGGTCGCGGGGGACGCGGGGGTCGGGGGGGGGCGCGGAGGCGCCGCAGGCCATTGACTCGCGATCGAGTCTTTCGGCTAGGGCAGGGTCCTCGGCATGGACGCGGTTGAAGTAGTACCTATAGTACTGCATTTCCGCCTCCATGGCGGCAAATCTTTTCTCGAGGGACTCCATGGTTGGAGCCAACACGATGACGGAGCAACCTAAATCGAGCCGGGGTTGGAGTGCCCCGGCCTGTCCTATGTCCCCCTGCCAAGGGTTTGTGTGCGGCAGGGGGATGTGTACCTACTGCGTGGTGTGTGTAGCGTGTACCTCTCTCGATGTCTTACGCCCGAGAGAGGGTGAGCGTGTGCGTGCTCGACGGGGTTGACTAGGGGCACCCCCCAAGGCCAGTGGTCCCGAAGGCTTCCGATATCGGTGTTCCCTGAAGGGGAAAACCGAGGTCTCGGGTGGGACCTCCGCACTCTTCGTTAGCCCCCGTAGGTGTCCGAGTGCGACGCTGAAGGCGATTTTCAAGTGCACTTGTTCGTTCTATGAAACTTGTTCGCGAGCGCAATGAAAATTGCGCCTCGCAAACGAACACGACGAAGTGGCTTTACGAAGAATAACGAGCGTTATTCAACGTAAAGTCGACGGATGCCGAAGCGGGCCGAGCGCAGCCGAGCCGAGCCGACGAGCGACGAGCAGCGGGCGAGAGCGGGGTGGGAGTGGGGCGGCGCGGGGTGCGCAGAGAGCGTGCAGGCAAGACGACCGCTCACCTGGAACACACGAAGCCGAATCAGAGTTCAATTTTTCGTTCCAATTTTTGAAAGAAATAATGACTACTTACTTTAACCTTTTATATTGCAAACAACACTATCTTTACAAAATAACATATTCAAATTTAGATATACATTAATATGCAATGTATCCGGGGCCAAACGAAGTGCAAGGACACTGCCTACTAAAATTCGAAGCTCTTCATTATTTTAACAACCCTTATAACTTAAACTGGTTCGAACGCGATAAAACACTTTTATTTGATTGTGGACTTAGACACTAGATTCAATTTATTAAATACATTAAAAACGTTGTATGTATAGGTGAAACCATAAAATAATACGATTTGAAGGAAGTGTCAAAATGCAAACTATGCAGGTGGTAGTGACGTAAAGTTTTAACAAACTGCATACCAACTTTTACAAAATTGTCTACGTTTTAATTCTTCTTTAACAACTTTGCATTCACGACAAATTCGCACCTTGTGACTTTGCCAAGTGTTCAAACTTTTATTGTTCCTGTGAAACTTTCTTGCACATTTTACTAAACCTCTCTCCGTTGCATGAAGTTAAATATGTGGAAAGTGCAAGATTTAGACACTAGGAAGTAACTAATATAATTCATTTTATTCCTAAATATTTCTTAAGCTAATATGTTTACAAACTATCAACACTTTTACTAAAATCTTAGTTTTATTTGAAGACTGAAAGGTAGGTACCAAATTTCTTACCTTTCATATCTTGGTTTCATTTGCTTTTCATAATACAAATTGGTTTAGATACGAAAAGTCATTATTTAAAATCAATAACTATTTGTTAACAAGACATGCGTGTTTTATTTTAGTTATTTTACAAAATTTTATTTTTATACACGTTGAATATTTTAAAATAACCCGTTTTATTATTATTTACGATACAAAAAATATAGCAAAATACGTTTTATTTGGAGCGTTCTAGGAAAAAAGACCATTAGAATCAGAATCAATTTACGACAACAATATTTGCTGTGCCTACCAACCAATGCTATAACACAGGACCCAATCAACTATTAAAACAAAGAAATAGTTCAATTTCGTTCAATAGAGCAGGGCCTAAGGCAATAACAAACAATATATTTCCAATATAACGCTTTCATATTTGTTGTTTTTTGTATATTTGCCGGAAGGCATTTCTATTCTAAAAATCTATACCGTTTATGAATTTTTTTTTCTTAATGCTTGACTGGCAGATAAATACACAGTCTAAACCGCTGAAGTAGAAATCTGAAACTTGGATGGTGTGTTATTTGTATGTCGTAGGCATCTGATATAAAATAATATACGGAAATTCTATCACTAAGGGGGTAAATGGGGGCGAGGTTTGTATGGTTGAACTCACGTAAAAGCTTGGTACATTACAATACTACTTAAAATGGTACTGTGATGTGTAATTGAATAATATCATACTTATAAATGCGAAAGCTTGCGAGTCTTTCTTTACTCTTATACGCAAAAACAACTGAATGGTTTTGGATTAAACTTGGTAGATATATAATGGGTAGTATTTAAACGAGTGACTGTAAATAAAAATTTTAAGTGTCAAAAATAATTAATTTAGGTTATAGTAAGTATTACTAAGTGAGCGACTGACTGTGAGTGACGTTAAATCAACAAAACAGCAACTTACAAACATTATTTTGAGTCACTTAAAATACAAAATGGAAGCTTCATATTATTTGAGCGACTTAATATTTGTTTAAGTGTAAACATTGCGTCCTGCATTTTATTAAATATTCGACAAGTATTTTATTTATACTGAGTGGCATTTTATCCTTTATGAAGTGTTTTGAATACTAAAAAATAGGTACAATAATGAGCAGAGTATAAAAAACTCACATTATTAAAAAAAACTTATTAAAATAACAATTTGAAGAAACACTATTCAAAATTTTACTGATCCTAAGTCTTTTCTGTAGCTCGAAACCAAGTCTTACGTTACAAAATAAGCGCTTCACCGGGTGCTGCCGCACCACGCTCGCTACGCTCGCTCGGTTCGCTCATGTGGGGCAAAAGTCAACCTAACACGCTCGTCGCTGCGCTCCTCGCTAACCTATCCTAGCTATTGCATAATAGTAGAAAAGACGGTTATGTTGAGAAAATATAGGAAAACAAATAGAAGTGCAATTGATGGCTATTGCTACTGGAGTAGTATCAAAATAAAAAATCATAAGATCTTAAATGGAATATCTCAGCTTAGCAAAATTTGCTAAAAGTGAACTTTTTAGTAGATCGTAATATAAAACCTCAATTGGAAAAATAGAAACTGAAATTTATATTGAAGTTGCCGCCTCCGTATTTGTAAGTCGCTCACTTAGTAATATAGTCGCACGGATAGTAGTTTAATATCTGAAATGGATTAATCAAAACCCTTTTTTGTAAGCTCGTTCTGGATATTTTTATCAATCAATATTCATCGTTAGTTTAGTAAATTCATACCGCTCAAGTTATTAAAACAGTATGACATCATCAGTCGTTATTTTATTTTTTATTCGCTCGTTTTATAATTCCCCATATATAATTAGACTATAAGCTGGAATAACACGTTATTTTTACCGCGGGAAAGTACTTCATTCCTGCGGGAAAAGCCATTAGCTGATAGTAAATCGTAGGGCGGAGAGCAAGTCCTATTATATATATTAAAAAAAAAAACAGTATAAAGTTTTCTTTTAAATCTTTGATTGACACAAAACTAAAAAAAGCCAACGTTTTTGTCTTTATATCGTTAATTTATTGTGGAAAATTTTGTTATAAATAATGCATCCCAATATAAGTTAGAAAACTGTAAACCATTTACAAAAACATACTCGCAGATAACAGTATCGTTCTCCAATCCAATTTATTCCAGGATACAACCCCACAGTATTTTATTTGGTATGATTTGAGAACAAAGGCAATGTGAGAACCAATGATGGAGTTGAGTATCACATTTCTGAGGATAATGTTGCTCATTTTGACAAGAAGAGGAATTTAGATGGATTGCCGACCCCTTTTTCGATTCCTACAAAATGATATCAGTGAAAAGGTTCCGTAAAAAAAAGGAAATAAAAAACAAAGAGTTAGGCAAGTACGAGTTTAGCTTCCTTTTTTTTAGAAGAGTAATAAAACATTTGCTTGTAGTTTTACGGCGAATCTACAACGTTATTGTTCCGTATATCAACTAAGGATAACTTTGTTGTTCGCTAGTCTGTAGGTATGTCTATTTGTTTGTTTGTTACCAACTTTTCTCAGCATCAAGTTGAAATTAATATAAAATTGTTTGCGGTTGGTAAATAGACAACAGCTTTTCAATACAAAATCTGGTCTCGATTGTGAGGTAATTGCAACCGTTTTGGTGCTTAAATTATAAAAAAAAAACAATTTGAAAAAATTAAGGTATATGTTTTAGATTTAATGAATAAACTATTCACATGACTGATTGCAAAAAAGCTCTCAGAGTTGGAATCCGCATTTATCATTTCAGCACGTTTAAATCACAGTTGTCATGCACAACATTTCTAATTATGTAGATTGTGTTTTAGTTTCTATTGTTAGTTGTTGCTGCAATGTGAAAAGTTAACTAACGCTCGGGCATGGTTTCTAGAGCAGTTGCTCTTGTTTTAACTTCCATTTTTGACGTCACAGTTGTCGTGACTCCAACGTGTGAAATTCTCTTACTAACTCGTGCTTATCTGTGAAACTTGTATGTAGATTTATTTCTAGAACTTTCACTTGAGACACGGAAATTCCGATAAGGAGTTGAGGCGACAAATTACTGACGCTGACGTCGGGGAATGCTTTGAATTGTGGATGCGGTCGCTTGATGCTTTCTGAGGGCATGTGTGTGATACTTGTAAACAGTAAGTTGCAAAATAGGTATACATTTTGTAAGCTGAAGACACGTAACTGCACGTATGGATATAATAAGAAAATTGTTTATAAATCAAAATAAAACATTAAATTAAGTTGACGATTATTGATACCTAATTACTGTGTTTAAAAAGCGTGTTTTAGCACTTCTGAATGAAAAATATATGAAGAATACTAGAGTATATTTAATAGATGGTTGGTCGTAGTAGACGTCCATTAGACAATTCTTCCATTGTGAATTACTTTTTGCCAAAATGGTTAGTCTGTTTCGTTAATAACTTCAATCAATAATCACTTTGATTGTCTTTAATAAAACCCCATTCATTATAAAGATTAACCAGAGAATTAGAATAAGAACAAGATATCGAGGTTTCAACGAGATATCCCACAGCCACTAAAATTATGAATTTATTGCAACCGTATTTATACTATATAGTAATACTGATCATGTTACTTCACGAGGTCATGTTAAAGACATATTCATTACGGGGCCAATTGAATCGATTGCAACTCAAAAGTGTTTTTAAAATAAACCTACCAATTGTTAAAAAGCAAATAAATAATATGGTGGAAGTATCGACATCCTTTTCGTGGAAACAAATATACCTACGAGTATATATTGATTTAAACCAGCACATCGCATCGCAAACAAAGTTATTTGTTTTTTCGTCGCAACATGACATATTAAAAAAATATATACCTGTTGCACTATTGATGCTTCAATTATTCAACAATTACTTACTTGTTTTAAATTCACGAACCAATGGTCTGTGAATTTTAACTCGTTAAAACATTTAAAAAATACATTAGGCCTATGGGAGGCCATTTCTGTAATTTACTTTTATTACCTATTGCTTTACACGTTGGTGTAAAACTTTTAATTTGTGTATCATAATAAAGTTTGTTGGTATTTAAAATCAAGAAGAAGTACCAGTCAGTATCCAAGAAGACTTATGATATAGTTAACTAGCTTTTAACCGCGCGTTTTTAAACTCTTTTCTCTGTACTATCTAAAAATCAAAATCCGTTGCGTCGTTTTTAAGATTTAACCATACATAAGGACATAAGGACAGAGCGACTTTGTTTTATACTATGTAGTGATAATGAAACTAATTGGGTATTAGGTACGTAGATAGTTGTCTCACGACTGCTTTATCTGCTTTTGCAACTTTACCGGTCTAGAAGGGCAACCTTGGAAGGTAAGAATGTAACAGATTTTATATTATTCACAGGACACAGAGAGATGACAAGGTAATATTCTTGCGCATTATAGTTCGCGACTAGTTCGATCTTTTAATTCGTTGGTTCACTACTTCAAGTCGCAAAAGACTTACTTGTTATCTTGTTTGGTTGATGAACAATTGATTTAAGTTAAAATAAATGACAATACCTGTTTGTAAATAATTCAATTTTAATCTTAGGAATTAGTAGTTAGTAGGTACATATTAATTTGTACTTTACTGTATTAATGATGGCATAGTAAAACTGGTATGTGGGTAGGACCCACTTTAAAATAAATACGGAGCCTTTTTGAATGATTGAATTTGATTTTTTTTTGAGCTAACGAACTAAGGAGCGACCTGTCTGCGAACTAAGTAGTTCGCGTAGTTCGTCTATAAGATCGCTCTTTTGAGCTAGTTCGTTCACGAACTATACAAGACTACAAGGTAAGCTTGTCGTTTAAATGAATCACCAAAACTGAATTAAATGCAAAATGAATAAATTGAATTAACTATCGAACTTTTTTCAGAAAGCAGAATAAGATTAAGAATTAAGCGCCATCTTTTATCATGTTAGTAGTAGAAACTTTATCTTTTTAAAAATTGGCCAAATACTGTATTAAATTAAACGAAATTTCTTTTGTATCGTGTAGTTTTCTAGAGGGAGAGAAAGAGAAAAAATATAGTGTGTACCTGTTTCATTCGATTCTAAACTCGATTTCCTGAAGATAATCCGGTTCTGTCCGGTTAGAAATTTCAATTTCTCATTTCTTTCCGATCTGTTAAAATGCCTCTGGGGGTGGTCACTGAAATTAAGCTCAAACCACCTTTAGAGGAAGGAAGACCGGCAACTCAATTATAGTAATGAGGAGCTAACTTGGTTACTTTAAAATAGCTTACTGTAGGATTTTGTTTTTTATATACAGTGTTATTTTTACAATAAAATGTCATTATGTCAGATGATGATAATAATGCAAATGTTTAACATTAAATATTTGCGATTAATAAAATTCGTCTCGTTTGCAGAAACGCTCTAAATTAATTTCATCGGCATTTATATTTTGTAACGATAAGCTGAAGAAATATCTCGTCTACACCAACAAAGCAGTAATAAGGCGTAACGAGAGGTCGTTTGTCAAAGCCCTTGTTGTAACAATACCAGGCATCTCTGAATGTAACACCGGGCCTTCGTCCGCCGGGAATTTAAATACTCGTACTCCAGTTTAAATCTTGAGGTTCTAGTTGAAATGATATTCGTATTGTTTTATCATATTTCTCGCGTTTAATGGTATTGTCGTAATACGATAAAAAAATCTGTGTTATGTTAAAAATGTATAATATTATAATTATTTGGGAAGGATATCGTACCTACTTGCAAAGGAGTCCTACAACTGAACTTGTAAAAAAACTTTCGACACAAACAACGAAATACGGCGTGTCCCTGAAGGAAACCTATGTATTGGATTTGCAAATGGATGAGGGTTGAAAACTTTTAGTGAACTAACTTTAGTTTTCAGGGTGTTTTATCATTTTGAAAGGGAGGCCACAAATTCTGTGTATACCCTATAAATCGGTGTGTAAGAGTTTTATTCTTCCGCTCGGCGATGCGCGACAAAACGGCGCGGACGCACTTTCTGTAAAAGAACAATGTTCCTCTTGCGTCTGTGGAGACTTCGTATGTTGACGCCGGCTTAGAGGCTAGTAGCGAAATTTAAAACAGGATAGTGTGACAGGGCAAAGTGTCACACAGGTTATAAAATTAAGAAAAATATAATACAGCCAGCCTAGAAAAGTTATTATATTGTAAAAGTATATTGTTATGGTTTTGGCTTTTGGAAAAATGAAGTATAGGTGAAAGTCGCAGGAACCTTAGAAAAATGGCTTTGACAATAAAAAACAAAGCATGTTTTATGTACCTGTTTAGGTAGTGCATAAAATAATTATAAATTTTGAAACGCGACAATTTAAAGTTACCCTAATAGATACCGCGAAATTATAAATAATTCGAAAAAAAATGGTTTTTTTATTTATGCAGCATTTTTAAGTACAATTTGTGTTACGGATCTTATTTATATTTTTTGTATAATGGATAATTCTACCTGCATAAAAAAAAACAGGGTCATAAATAGAACAAATCTTTTCCTTGTTCTCTCTAATGCTATTTATTCTCGTGGACAAAACAACGGGGAGCGAAAACGTATAATTCATACTTTAACAGTTTGTTGATCCTTAGAGGATCCGCCAAGAATATTCATCGTTTGTTATTTACATCTAGAAACAAAAAAGACAAAAAATGCGTTTGCGAGAAAATGTCGACGTAAGCCACGTAAAAGAAAGTTAAAGTTAAAATAATCTAATGGTCGAAGTACTTTTTTCCAGGTATTGAAATCGATAAAGAGTTTTGAACTGCATCTGTTTTTTGAGTAATTTTAATAGTTACACAACAATTAATTTCATGTCCGTATTGTATTTTTAAAGGATAATGAGAGTATAAAATTGAATTCATGATAATATATTCACCGCATAGTTTGTTGTAAAAAGCAAAAAGGTAGAGTTTAAATTCAATAATGTGTGGAATTTTTTAATTACGGAAGGTATATCATAAAAGGTAGTTATCAATACTGTGTTGTTTTTTATTAAATCAAATTTACTTTCTCGTGAGCTTTATTACCAATGGCCTCGATTCTGAAAACACTCTTTTAACTAAACTAAAAAAAATAACGCCATGCTGATTATAAAATATCTACTTTTTTACAAAGGTATCTTACGTTATTGTACATGCTAACATTTCAAGTAGTTACGAGTACTTATCAACAATAAAACTGTATCTCAATGATTTTTTTATCAAAAACTATGTTATATTTAGTTTCCTGCTTAGTTATTTTAGGGTTGATTTTGCAGCTGATAAGTAACAAGGTATATATTTTTTGTGTGACATCATACATATGTCAAATATTTATTAGCGACGAGCATCGAGAACATACTTCTTACCTGTCGAATAGAATATATCAGTCCTTAGTCATATTAAACTCAGTGATTACTCAGAACACATTGTAGAAGACCGCTGGTCAACCCAAGTAGATGGTTCATGAAAATGGCACCACGCTTCCCAAATAGACGTCATTTATCACCGCCTCACATTATGTGAGCTAGGATTAAATGTAAGATAATAAATCAGGGTTGAGACACCAAGTCGTTCCTTAGGAATGCTCATAAAGGCGTCATCTGTCACCAAGCTGAGATAACGTCAAGTGTCATTGTCACAGAGGCATATGTACAAATTGTATAGCATTTGAGTCAAAGCAATACAGGTACACAATAAATTCTATAAATTTACCTAGTATAAAAGCGTCGTAAAAGTAAAATAAGCATTTCGTTTATCGTATTCATCTCTTTTATATTTTTTAAAAGTAGATATACTAAACATTCTGCTAACCAACTTCAGCGATTTCTCGGTGTTCTAATGTAATGTTATCCACTATTGAGGCATTTTATGGATGGAACGACATTGAAACCGCCAAGAAATCGTTAAAGCTACTAACGTGAATTGCCTCTCCCGAAAAATAAAAAGAATGAGGTGAATCATCAGTTATTGGCCCAGTCAAGCCGGGAAAACCGCAGCAGAACTGTTTAATCCGTTTTTCAAATTATAAGATGTCTTTTAAATAATAAATAAATGGTAGTTACTAAGTCCCGCAACTGGCAATTGCTTACTATTTAAAGTTTACCTACTTCATTTTACCATTTTACCCCAAAAAAAAACCGAATTCTTAATACTAATATTTGCTGACCAAGATCAAACTCAGTAATAAAAAAAACAAAAGCGGATCTGAAATAAAATAATTGCTTTGAATAATGTTACATAACAAAACCAACCTGAATATATTTAGCATTATTAAGCTCCATGTATGTTGTAATTCATTTAATGAGTTTTTCTTATTCCTATCCAAGCCACGTGCGACAAAACAAAGCATTTCGACTCAGCATAATCTGAGCAAATAGTAATTTGATACAGTAAGTTGAAAAAAAAAGAGGATACTGTTAGCAAGGGCAGGTACGGAAGGAAAAAAGTATTAATAGACATATTAAGACATATTAACTAATTACTCAGTCTTCTCCGATTGCTAAAGATTCGTTGTAGGAAAATTTGCGCCGAGAGTTTTTATTGAACTACAGCTTTCCAATGTGCTCATGATTGCTTGCTGTGCTCCATGGTTGATACCAAAGACAAAAACGAATTTAAAAAAATAAAATATAAATTGCTTCGACTGTAAGAGAACAGTACAAAAAATTACCAGAATGCCATGACCATACCTAAAACCTCTTCTTTGATTAAAAAAATTAGTTAATAGACCTATTCGTTCGACATGAAATAAAAAAAGATCAAGATATAGCAGTTACTTGTCTGTTGAGTCATGTTTACTTTTAAATACATGAGATTACTGTGTTTGAAAATATGCATTCACGATTTTGTTCATTATAATTAATGACACTACAATTATTAAGTCATGACTATCCCACTGTGTCCGTTTGTAACTGTTGGTAAGGGCAGCCGTTCTAATCCATTTATTTAGATTTTGCTCCGGGTCTTCTTCCAGTGCTGAATACAAAACAAAGCTTCGCAGTTTGACGTGAGAACATGGTTATTTCGGTTTTATGGCCGGTGAAGAAAAAAACATCTTTCCAATTAAAACCGTTTAACTTTAAAAAATAATTAAAGATTTAAATATACTGGTCGTAATTTAAAATTTTAAATTCAGTTTTAAGGCGTTTTGCCAAAACAAAGTAAAGTCTAGTATTAGGTTTTGAGAGTGGTAGAGTCTAGCTGTAGGCTCTGTCTGCAGCGATTACTGGGCTGACTCGACCGGTGAAGTACCACCGTCGCACAGAAACCCGACGTGAAGTAGGACGATGTTCCTGCGTTTCGTTCGGTGAGTGCGGTATCCGGTGACCAATTTTTTTAAAGGCTAGCAACGCACCCTCAATGCATATGTAATTGTGGGTGTATATGGGCGGCGGTGATCACTTCCCATCACGTGACCCGCTTGCTCGTTTGCTAGGTTCTGTTATAAGAAAATAAAAAATAAATAAATAGGTATATCTAGATTATTATTACATTCAGTCAGGTAATATTCGTTTTAGTTTAAACACTGATTAAATCTAAGTATAATTTAGTAATACGACAATCAGTGCGGTGCACTTACTGTGCTTACCTGTGGGCCACATAATTGGTGTGTTAGTCAAAAAAATAATAAATAAATAATAATTTTTAATCTTATTTCAGAACGGTAATTTAGTTTTTTTGGCTGAATTTTGAATTTGTCGATCTTATTCGTATAACGGGTGTAAAAAGACCACTTCCGAAGCCTGAAACCATGTATTCTGGAGCCTCTATAGTAACTAAATTCACTAACAGTATACCCAGAAAACCCTAATTAAAAAAAGTTATTAAGGATTGAAAAGTCATATTTGGCGCTTGAAATCATCGCTCACACATCAACTGTTGGTTCAGGTGCGATTATTTTCATTGCAAATTAAACTAATACCCTATTTTATTTGAAATCATCGCAAAATCTGATTGTATAAATGCAATTTTGTAGAATTATGTAAAAAAAATATTTTCTGTTAATCATAAAAACAATTTTTTTGCTCAAAACATAACCAGTACCCCACCAGCAATGCCCAGTTTTTGTTTTCGGAAGCAGTTCTTTTACACCCGTATATCCAAACTCCATTACGGCTAAACGCTATCCGAGAAGGAGGCCTGTGCTCAACTATGGGACATATATAGGCCATTTATTTATTTTTATTTTATATCCAAACTTAATATTGCAATGAAAGTGGCAGCTATTTACTAAGCTTTTTAAAACAAAGTAACACATCAAAAAAGTTGTATGTTTAAATCAACTTGTCCAAATACACAAGTATTGATTTTTAAACATCTAACTATGCCTCTTTAGTTACGTATAACTAGTGTAGGTTGAATAATTCAAAGGTATTGGGAACATTTATACAGGAGTAATGTATATTTGTGTGTGAGTGTATGGCTTTAATATGTCGTGGTCCGTTAATAGAATACAGTGAAAACGTTGGTAAGCCTGCAAATGCGTCGCCCGAAAATGATTTCATTACTCACAAACGTTAGCACTGAAATTAATTTGGACCACTAGTGTGTACGATCATAATTATGCTAGAACGTCTGTCAAAAGGGTCAGTGAGATAGCATTCTTAGGTTTTTCCGATGAATCTGCAAAAATCGTTACATTAAACAATACAAGTTCAACAAAACCTGTCCGAAAGTTTAGATCTTACAAATAAAATTATTCAGTTCACAGTTTGGCATTGATTTTGACATTGCTACACACAATACACTACCTATTTTTGTTTGCACCGTTAGCATTAAACGGAGACGTCACAAATGACTTCAATTGCTCAGAGGTGTGCACACGTCGTATTAATGGTCCAACCGTTTTGCACGCAAATCAGAAATTTCGGACGGTATAGATAATCATGTTGATAGATAAAAATGAATTGAGGTTTTGTCATTATAGGTTACGCTTAGGTACAATATGACTTATGGTACTTATTAATTTATTTATATATTAACCGTAACAAAATTCGAAACTAAAATATTTTTTCATTGAATTTCAGAGAAATGCAAGTTTTTGAATTGATTGGAGTACACAGAGTTTCAAACAAACACGTCGAAATGAAGACAAAGTCAATCAAGGTAGAAAAGTCGTAGGTATGCTTTTGTAAGGAAAAAATAGGCAACCTTACTATTTTATTTTCTATAAAATAATATTACTCAAAGGCACTATAATTTCTGTTTTCTTCAGACAACGTATAATTAGTAGGTACCTTTTTAACTTTAAAGAAATATGCTCCATAACAAAGCTTAGGCGGGTCGACAGTTATAATTTCTTTTACAGTCCACAAAAAAAATACAAATTTGCATTTGTTATTAAAATTAAAGAAATAATTGTGTACACATTTCTTATATATTTTTCGTCAAAGAGTTCAAGACGAGGAAGAAGTAATTAAACGCTCGGGTGTCGAGGGAAATCTGCGACTTTAGCGTGCGGTCAAGACAGCCTCGCGGGACGGTAATGCAATACTTTTTCTTTGGTTTTGTTTACACATCTAAGAGTTTTAAACTAATTAAAAAGCAAATACGGAGAAAAAATGCCACGCGTAATTAAATAAAATATTACTGAGAAAGGAGTTTCTGCATTGGTTTAAAAAGTGAGTTCATAGATACTGAAAAGTATTTTGAAACATTGTCTCAGTTTTAACATTAATAGCGCGCGTAGATCTTGGATTCGATTCCTGGGTTGAGACATTTCAGGAAATAACATTTTCTCATTGTCTTGTTACTGGTTTATCAAGGTTATCTCATAGTACCTAAAGTATGTAGTTCAGAAATTATTTAGTATGAACTGCATTACGCCTGCGGCTTCTAACACTAAAATTAAAGCCCTAATAAGTGTAGCTTATGCCGAAATCTGATTAGATGACATAAATGTTGTTCGAAACAAATACCGAACGCACCAACTTTGTTTTATTTAAACACTTAAATCCCATCGTTATGATTAAAATATTGTACGTTTTGGTGTCGGTTGACGATTGTAATTAAAATTGATATCGAAATTCCCGGTTTGTATTCCATATGTAATCAACACTTGTAACAAAAACAAGTGACGTGCAAGCATTGAATTTTAATTGGAATTTGTAACATATGTTATTAAATTATACATTTAGAGGTAGGCCCTCTGTAGCTTTGTTTGTAAATGTAACATTAATGAATATGGAAGATAATTATAAGAAGAATGGAATTTAAGGATTATTGATATTCTTTGTATACGATTAACACATTTTCTCTTCAAAAGATATCACGAAATAATACCCTAAAGTATTTGATTGCTGTTAAACTTGAAATATTGTGATGTGATGTGTATGAAATTCCAGATTTTGTATTGATAATGTACGAAACCTTATGATTAATTTTTAACTTTTTTTTCGAAAACCAAATACAAAGAAAAGTCTTGCTCAGGCAAAACATGGTTAAACAGGCATACCTAACAAGAGGGAAAAATAAGTTTAACGCGTGAATCTTTGGAAAACTTAGATTACTTGTAGGTACTTTTATTTTAAAGTGATTCAATTAATGATGTACATGTTTATCGTGCACTTTACGATGAGGAAAAAAATCGTGAGGAAACCCATATGATTGGACGATTATCCTTCATTTGCATCCACCAACCAACAGCTTGCTCAATCCCTCTCGCTTTTCGAGAAGGAGGCCTGTACTTAACTAGTGGGACATATTAATATGCTGTTATTTGTTTATATATCAATCAATAAGCTCCGGTAATGGTGGTGATTCAATAGAATTGTGTATATTTTTTGTTCTTTCGTAAATAAAACTTCCAATGAGATGAAATAATTTCAACCAATATTTACATACGGCGAATCAACGGACTTTTCAACTAAAGTGGGAGCATTGAGACCGGCCAGTAGACACAAATAGACACAAATTCTCGGAATTATTGATATTTTGTCTGTTGATCTGGGTAGAAATTTGGTCTGTATTTACTTTCATCCAAGCTAAGACTAAAAATTTCATATCTTGTCTTGATAATAGAAATAAAAATCGATTTGCATTTTTGTTGAATAATTTATTTCAAAGTTAAGGTATACACTTTAAATTTATGAATATTAAAGTGTTTGTTTTGTAAACTACAGAAAGTAACACAAATGTTTCTAACCAAACGACGACAAAGAGAAAGGCAAGTCGGTTTTTGTCAATTATAATTTTTGACAATCAAATGTCAATTTAATCGTCGCTTTGATTGCCAGATAAACATTTCTCATTATGATAATATCTATCAGTATCTACCATTTTTCATTTAGTTATTAAATTATGCAAAAGTAAATTAAAAAAACATATTAATTCTTCTTGTAGTTGACAAAACAACTTACAGCCAACCTTAATAATAAACTAATCAGTGACGCCTTGTTTTATGTGTTGCTACACTATACTAACCGAAATCCGTATCAATCACCTATTGTTGGAGCTGTTGATATGATAATGACAGTAAACTAGATCAAACATGTCAAAATAAAACAAGCAATTTTCAGTTACTGATGTTTTAACTTAAGTAGGAATATTAAGACCGGCAAATAGGAGAACTCCATAATAATTAAAAGAATTATTTTTGACACGTAAGTTCATATCTGGCTTTAGGGACACCCTACACCTAGGGCTTGCTTTTTCTTCCAAATAAACTTATTAACTTCTTATACCTAACTCACTCTACAACAATATAACTTTTAAATAAACCATCAAATTATAGACTTTTTACGACCATAATATGATAAAGAAGATTTTTACAACCCTCTCGTAAACATGAAAAATTACGACCAAAAATAACATAACATGTTAATTTTCCATCTTTTTACAAGGTCTTCTTATAACAGACTAAAGATAATGGTAAAAGCTTAAAAAGTACGTGAACCCCGAATTAATGGCTGTTCTTTAACGCGAAACAGGTCATAAATTGTGCCTTATGTAGGCTTTTCTTTGTAAATACATTCGTGGTGGGATAAATTATTACAATTTGTAGGAAACACAAGTGCTAACGGTACCTACGAAGTAACTTGATTTATATTTTTCACATGATAGAAATATATTTTAATATTTATAAATACTAATTCAAAGTTCTTAAAATAACTTTCAGAAAAAAATGTATTGCAACCAAAATGCATAAAAATTTATTTATATTATTAAAATAAAAATAATAGGCCATCAAGTTTTATGATAACATTATTTTAAAACACTTTACCAAGTAATTACTAGTTTATGCCCTTAAATAAAACCTTTAAATCCTCGTAAAAGTTCTGCCAACAACCTTATAATGCGGTTAACTTAAACATGCTTGAACCAAATTTACCTTGTTCATTTTCCCTAGACCATAAAACTATGAATGAGTTCGCAAAGTAGTATGTAACACGCCAAAATTATAGTTACATAACTTAAAATTGTTTTTAGTATTAAAACGATTACTGCGGTTTACTTGAATTCCATCGGAAAGTGATTTGGCAATTGAAATTTTATATTTTAGGTCTGAGGACCGTTCGTGGAAGCATAATATTGTTTCCCTTCACAAATAGCAATTATAAGTTTAAACAATGCTAGCATCGAAATGGATCGCAATCGATGCCTACCTTATGCGAACGCGAAAGTATATAAAAATTTGCTTACAGAAGTTAGTAAGGCCATGGCCGGCCTTCACTATATCCATCGCATCTCAGCTCTTTTAAAATATCGTATTAATTATGACGACCTCTGTGGTGCAGCGGTATATATACCGGACTGCTAAGCGGAAGGTTCCGGGTTCAATTCCCGGTCGGGCCAATTTCGTAAAAATGGTTTTTCGATATTGGCTCGTGTCTGGGTGTAACTAGGTTCTCCCCTAGTCCATTGTGTGGTACCTATAGTACAAGCTTTGCTTAGTTTAGGGCCACACAGTTGGTGTGTCAGTCTGGAGATTTATTATTTATTATTATTATATTATATAAACCACTAGCTTTCCGCCCTGCGGTTTCACCCGCAACTAAATGTTTTTTCCCGTGGCAATATCTTACCCTATTTTTCCAAAATAAAATATAGCCTATGTTACTCGTGAATAATGTAGCTTTAGAATGGTGAAAGAATTTTTCAAATCGGTCCAGTAGTTTTTGAGCCTATTCGACACAACCAAACAAAGTTTTCCTCTTTATTATATTAGTATAGATTACGGAGTTTAAACGTAATAATATTAGCCACATAAAAAAAAAGTATAACGGTATTAATAAATGACCTAAATATGCTGCCACCCGATGAGAATCAAAAGGAAAAGTCTAAAATATGTCAATTTAATTAATTTACAGTTTCTACATCCACTCTCACGTTCATTATATATTACGCAAGAACGGTTTTCTTAATCACGTAGATTAAGCATGAGATTTCGTTTATTTCACACGTAGTTAAATTTAGTTAACCTTAAATTAATAGCAGTTGGCGGGTCGCTAAACCTTTTGTAATTACTTTCCTTCTAACTCAATCCACAAACTTATATGTTTTATAATGAATTCGTTTTGTTTTGTTCGTTTTATAAAAAATTAATGACTTACTCAAAACGCAATTTTTATCCCTTTCTATCTATGCAACGTCTGGACCGATTTTAACGTCACTTTCACTGGCAGATAGCACATGTAATAAGGAGTAAACTATGCTACATTTAAATCGACTTCAACGAATAGCTGGCCTTTTGTAACGGGAGCGAAGCCGCGGCCAACTGCTAGTAACTAATAAAAATCATAGAGTTTGAAATTGTTTGCAACTATTCTTTTATTTTATCGAATCTGTATTCAATTTATCCCCAAAATTAATTAAGATTACTAACTTCAACTAGTAAGAAATAGGCACTACAACCGTAATAATGACTGAACTGGTAATTGAACAAATACAGTTTAATCCGCATTAAAAAACAGTAATGACATCGTTAGCACGTTTCATTCAACAGTATCACGAACAAAATACTTGGTAGATTTATAATCGGCAACTCGAAATGTTTTTATTCGGTAACACCGCAAGTGACGAACACGCTAGGGTTGCCAACTGCACCGCAATTACTCAACCGCGGCAGGCAACATTAGTTAAGGGGTAGCCGACCATTTAGATAGCCCCAACGTTTGCAAAGTCAGCTTTGTAAACTATACCAGTATTTGCTTAAAAGGAACACTTGATTGGAGAACAAAGTAAAGGTGAACCGGGTCTTCTCTTAAATGTTTGACAAAGGAAATTGGAATATACTAAGTTTAAAACAAATACGTACCGTTATTACTTTAACCTTCTTCATTTGCAAGTTTTAATATTAAATATGTTACCATACAATAGCTAGGTTACCATATCTATACAATACCTAATGTATAGAATACCTGGGGCGTCCAGGCAATGTATAAAATTAAATGAAAATTATTACAATTCCTAGGAATTGTGTACATTACCTGCTGTTCCACCGCCAATGCGTAAAATAAATAGACTTTTGTCTATATTTATCAATGATACATGTTTTATGCTCAGCTTTATTATGAAACATGTTCTATAATTAAAATGAACTTAATTAAAATAATGCACCAATGAAAGTGTAAAAAAGATCATTTCTGTTACTACCGCAAAATATTTTGATGATTTGACAAATCCTTCGCCTGTCCCCGTAGATTGAAGAGTCACAAATAAAATAATAGGTACGACGACAAGCGAAGCGAGGAGGAGTGTGAGGTTGAATGGTGACTGTACTATATAGGTATTTAAATGAAACAACCACAATGTGCTTGTACACACTCGCCCTAGTCCAGCGCTCGCAGCCAAGTGGTGGGATGTTTACCCCCACCACTCCACCGACGTTCCGCTGCACTACTGCGAGAATCGTTTAATGATTATTTATACATTACATCTACCTTTTACAAAAGTGAAATTTTAATTATTCATATTTATTACAATTATATTATCACAATCAAAATTTTATAAATTTACAAGTTTAACAAGGCTTATTTTTCATTTATAATATTTTCATTATCCGAATCATTTTTTTGTTCTTCATTTCCATTGTTACACACTTCCCATTTCCCCTCTACCCTTTTTAGATGTACTACATTCCTACGTAATTTCTGTCCTGTTTCATCGTTTTCTATCTCTACGTCATTTCCTTTCTGCTTTGTTACTGTATGTGGTACTTCATTGAATGTTGTGGACAATTTATTATCTTTTGTAAAATTTTTCACATAAACTTTCTCTCCAACACCAATGTCCGATTCCATAGCTTTTCTCTTTCTGTCAGCGAACTCTTTTCCTTTAGCTTTCATTTCTACATCTCTGTCTCTCGTTTCCTGGTCAAGATCCGCAAACTCTACATCTAAAAGGGAAGGTAGCTTGTCTCGGAATTGTCTTCTGAAAAACAGCTCTGCGGGAGTTTTACCTGTGGTAGAATGAGGGGTGCTATTGTACATTGTTAAATATTTTAGCAAATCATCTTGCCAATCAGATTTCTGGCTTTGACTAATTCGCAATCTCTTAAGTATATCGCGGTTTTGTCTCTCAACCTCGCCATTTTGTTGCGGCCAATAAGGGATACTATGGAACAACCGAATACCATACTCATTACAAAATTTTTTAAAGTCTGCGCTAATAAACTGTGGTCCATTATCTGCAGTTATGCTTGTAGGAGCACCTAATCGAGAAAAAAATTCTTTTAGAAGTTTAATTGTTTGTGTTGAATCTGTAGTTTTAGTGATCTTCACCTCCTTGTATCGGCTGTAATAATCGATAATTACCAGAATGTAATGCCCAGTTGGTAGGGGTCCCAGGTAGTCAATTGCAACGTCTACCCAGGGCTGGGAGGGAAGTTCACGTCTATGCATGGGATTAGGTGGGTTTGGAGTGGAGACCAAAGTGCAACCCTTACATGATCTCACACAACGTTCTGCATCTCTATCTATTTTTGGCCACCAGACTTAAGATCGCAATCGGGTTTTCATCGCCACGATTCCTGGATGGCCCTCATGAGCCGCTGCAAGCACTTTTGGTCTTAGACTAGAAGGTACTACAATCTTATTTTGGCGCAAAAGAATATTATCCTGAAAACACAGCTCATGTTCAAAAACTTTGTAATTGGTAACACTTTGGTGCCACTCACCGTTGAAAATACCCTTTTTAACTAATTGTAATTCAATATCGGCTTCGCATGCCAGTGCTAATTCACTGAGAGTAATTGCTGTGGGACGAGACTGATCGATAACCAAGTTAACATAGTTATCATCATCAAAAGGCTGCTAAACTTGGCGCGCACATACGTGAGGATCCGCAATATTGTTTTTGCCTTGGGTGTATACAATTTGATATTTGTACGATTGCAACCGTAACACCCAACGTTCGATTCGCGCACATGGTTTTGATGTAGGCCCAAAAATAACCTCTAAAGGTTTATGGTCTGTTACTAGTTCAAAATGGTCTTTTCCAAACAAATACATGTTGAAATGCTCAACTGCCCACACCAAAGCAAGAGCCTCTTTTTCTGTCTGGCAATAACGTTTCTCGCGATCGGTCAGGCTTTTATTGCCGTAAGCAATAATACGCGGTCCTTGAACACCATGTTGAACTAGTACAGCACCCAGGCCTACAGGACTTGCATCAGCAAAAACTTGCGTTCTGTCCTGAGGGTCATAGTAACCTAAAGTACGTATATTAGTCAAGGCGTTTTTCAACTTTCTAAATGCTTCTACTTGCCTGTTTTGCCAGTGGGATGAAATACAAACACCCTTGCAAAGTTTCAGGCGCAAAAGTTCCCGCAGTGGATCAGTCAGTGTGGCCAAATGAGGGATCCATTTTCCTACGTAGTTCACAAGCCCTAAAAAACTATGAACTTCTTCTATTACACGAGGTTCCCTAAATGACTCAATAAGCTTGATATATCTGTCCAGAGGTTTCACTCCGTTACTTGATAACTCATGCCCAAGGAAGTGTATTTGCTTTACCCCAAATGTGCATTTATCTTTATTTAGAAGCACATTATTATCTTTTAGCACTTGAAACACTTTCTTGAGCCTTTCTTCATGTTCGGTTTCGCTCCCAAAAACAACAATGTCGTCAATGAAATTTACGACACCTTCGCAGGACAAAAGTATTTTTTCGAGTGTCTTTTGAAACAATTCAGGAGCACACGATATGCCAAACATGAGACGTTTGTATCTGAACAAACCTCTGCTGCAAATAAACGTCGTGATGTGTCTGCAGTTCTCACTAAGTTCGATTTGGTGGAATGCATTTTTGATATCTAATTTAGAAAACAACTTTGCATTTCTAAATCTTGGCAGCAATTGTTCCATAGTAGGTAATGGATGTTTTTCCCTAATGATCGCCTTATTTACCTGTCTCATGTCCAGGCAAACACGTGTGTCTCCGTTCTCCTTGAGTACCGGTACCAAGGGGCTGACCCAGTCAGATGGACCATCGACATCGTCTACATGAGCGCCGGGTATATTATAATAGATCTCTTGTAAGGATAGCCCGCCCATGTGCAAAAGTGTAGCCCTTTTTGTTTCCGGCGTTGTTATATTTGACGCCGTTAGGTATAAACCGAGTGCCCTTTTCCATTTTTCCCATCGTAGGCCCACAGATGATGTTTCACCTTCGCAGTCTAATGACTCTAAAGGTGGTAATTGCGCCATCTTGGGGCTACCTGGAAATTAAACGGTTTATTTTGTAGGTACCTTTCGACTAAGGTCGAATTACCTCTTACGACACGATTGTTTGCTTAAAAAAAAATAGTAGGTACCGTTCAGCTTATTGCCAAACTACCTCTTAGAGTATATTTATACTCAAATTTCCAGATATCATTTAATAATGAATAATTATTAAACTATCTCTTATCAACACGCATTTATAGGTACCGCTTGATTTTTTTTTTGTTTTTTTTTATCAAACTACCTCCTTTTTTAAAACCTCTAATGATTACCACAAACAGTGAAATGAAGCATTTTAAATGAGTTAATTTTATGATCTATTATTATTATCATAGGTAAGTACCTACATCCTTGATTTTATAACAACAATTAGGTTACATATTAAAAGTTCTCACATGAATAGCTCGTTAAGTATAAAGTAAGTACCTATAGCCAACAAAGCTAAGTAGCTAAAATAATTTAGTTCGAACTATTACAGTTAGGTACTAAGGTAAGTATTACGTAAGAAATGAGCATGGTGTGTGTGTTTTTTTTTCGAAAAGGTATGATTATGTATATTTGGGTGAGTACTAGTTATGTAGGTAAGTAATTAACATAAATTTCACTGTTCTGGCCAATCAATGTGGTTATTTTGTTTCGATATACATTTTCCGTGTTGATTTTGGCACTAATTAAATCATAGATAATAATAACGTACGTAAAAAGTAGGTAGGTACCAATCGACGAATAAGAACAGTGTTTCTTGTATTTACTCATAGTAAGTCAATTTAAGCGAACCAAATAGATACCTACTTATTAGCAAGATGACATGCACAAAGTTAAAATAAAATAAAGGAATCTATGCGCTTTGCACTCGTAAACAACTATGACTCATCCGGCCGGTGGCCGGCCGCGCGGCATGGTAACAAACAATGGGGTATTGGATTTATAATATTTTTAGAAAACCTTTTCACAGACTATTGTCTTTATTAGTAGAAAGATTTATTATTAATAAATTAATAAAATAAACATACAAATACAATGAATTCTAGTAAAACACTTAACGGATCTTAGTCGTCGATTTACCTTTTTTTATCTTTTGTACGTTTTTTTATTTTTACTCACCGGTAGGCTCGTAGCCTCTTGCAGGGTCGCCAAATGTACTATATAGGTATTTAAATGAAACAACCACAATGTGCTTGTACACACTCGCCCTAGTCCAGCGCTCGCAGCCAAGTGGTGGGATGTTTACCCCCACCACTCCACCGACGTTCCGCTGCACTACTGCGAGAATCGTTTAATGATTCTTTATACATTACAGTGACCATACAGTGTGCAAGCCGAGCGAGCGAGTATACTTAGATCTTTTGCCAATAAAGATCTATTTTAACTTTTTACAGCAGTTCCAAAATATCCAGTCGCAAAGTAACAAATAAAATTTACGTGTATTAGTGAAGGACTAGACAAAAGCTCGACTGTCAGACGCTGTAATTTGTCCGCGACACGGTATTCCATCTGTAAATAGGCTAGCGTATAGAATCGAAGCAATTTTCCACTGTGTAATATTTGATAAAGTGGGGGAAGACGAAATATCAATTGCCTAATTTGAATATTCAAATAGAACAAATAGCTATTGACATATCTAGGGAATAGTTTGTTTGAGCTAAAGCCATTAAAACTACAGAGGCGTAAATTTGGTTACCATGTTAAACAGGAATTTCGAATTGAATATACTTAAGCATATTCTGTTGTTTTTAATTTATTAGATTTAAATAATCCAATTGGTGCCATTTGAACTGTGAGATGTGCTATACTAGATATACAAAAATGATGGATGTTTAGGGTTAAACCACAGAGTTTCGAGTTGAAACCATAATCTAACACATAGCGGTGAGGTTAGTTCCTAATTCGAGCTTTGAGTCACTTGTGACATGACAAGTCCATTCCGAACTTTGCTAAAACCTCGCTTTCTGTCTATTGGTTTAAATCTCACTGTATTCTTTATTATCACTGCTTTGATTTAATTATATTGATATCATTGCCTTTATGATTGTTAAGCATAAAAATACGCAGTGTTTTGTTTTCAATCATAAAAGTATCGTACAACCATAATTATTTTTTATTCCATCTTGTCAAATCGGATTAAGTCAAATTCCTATGTCACTCAGGCGTCAAAGTATCGTTCCTTCGTTTCCGAAGGGTGTAAGACGCGATCGTGTCAACAAGTAACAAATTAAGTCATTTACAAAACGTAATAACGTCGCTTTCGCACACAAATCACCTATTTGCTGTTATTAGGATAAATGATGTTGACTCCGCAGTTTCTAAAAACGTTCTTTGTTCGATACATACGCCTATCACTCACGCGACGCGAGCGTACCGTTAGGGAAATTGCTATTGACAAGGCACCAATTTACCAGTAAAATAAGCAGATATTGGAAAAGGGGACGGTACTTTCTACATTGTAGAAGTTTAAAGAATCTGGTAAGTAATTTTAAAGAACGTTTTTATCAGAATTTGTAGGACCAATGCTTATTCATGATATAATTATTATGTACTATTAATCAGCGGAGTGATTCTGTAACTTTCGAGTGACATAAACTACTATCAAAAAACGACAAAATCCTATTATTTGCATGGAAACATGTTCATTTTGGCGTTTATTGTCATAGCAGTCATGACAATTTGAGCTACTGAATCACCCTGCTGGTATCAAATATTTCATACAACATCTCTATCTCGCTAGTAGGATATAATTTCGAGATTAATTTTTTTGTATAATTTATCTATTTGCTAAAGCTTTTTATTAACATCCACAAAAAGTGATTTCGTTGTAAAGAAATACTTTGTGGTCAATAGTTTGAAAACAAATTTGATGAATCAGAAACTTTGACTGTGGCATGGCAAATTGATAACGTGTTCTGAAATAATTCCACGGTAGGATTTGAAAAGGCATGTACGATAACCGTGTTGGATAATTTGTACCTCTATGTATGTATGGGCGTATGTTTCATATGTTTACATTCTATATTAATCTAAATTCATTAACCTAATGATAAGGTACACAAAGCATTCACAAATAATTTGTCCCTTCTACTTGTGTTGTAGTTATGAAAAGAAGATCTATTTTAAAAATAAAATAGTGTAACCTCTACGTACATATATGAAAAAGAAACAATGTTTACCTACTTATAAAATATAAGAAAATGTACCTAGATAAGTACCGTACACGTTGTGAGGTAAAATAAAATTCCCTGAGTCTGTAAATAAGCCGCAGGTACGTACAAGATGGAAGTGGATTTTGCATTTATCCAGTTTGCAAGCTCCAAGCTTTCGCACAATAAGTTTCATGGTAAACATTCATTCATATTTATTGGTTTTCCCTTTGTTGGGTCCGCGGAATTCTCCTCGGACTGTTACGGAGTGTTTGTTTCCTTTCTTTAGATAAAAATGTCATGCTTTTGAGTAACTCTTCAGGTTTCTTTAAGCTATATATCATTGGTTTTTAGAATATTTCATATTCATAATTTGATAATTGGTTTCGTCAAAAAAAATGTGCCTCGATAATTTGTAATATTGTTTAACATCATTTGTATTTAAACCAGGATTGTTTATAAATGAAACAAGCAATGTTTTTGAATTTATACATGAATTTTCTTACAACCTACAAGATTGTCTTTCCCAAACTGCAAACAATATTACTTTGGTCCCGGGACTGTGATTAGAGTCCTTCGTCGTAAAACGGTAAATGATGGTGACCTTACAGTAACTACTGGTTAAAGTTAACCTAACTTCTGGTTTAACGAGCGATAAAGACTTATACGGCATTGACAACGTCTTTACATAGTGTTATTGCCTAATATTAGCTGTTGTTAGATTTGTTTGTGTTAAATTATTGCTCGGGTTATTATTATAGGTTTTGGATGTAATATAATGTGTAACAACAATGGTATCAAATTGTAGAGTATGATAATTAGCTAGTAATAGCAGATAGCAACCATCTTCGAAAGTCATAAGGAGGTTGTAGGCAACTTTCAAATAGTTTTATGGATTTTCACCTTAAATATTAGGCCAGTGTAATTTATTTTTAGATTGATAATTTTAAGTAAGATAGGTATGTGTAATTACTCAAGTAAAATAAATCTCTTCATAACTTGACACCTCTGCGGCGCAGCGGTATTTATACCGGACTGTAAAGCGGATGGTCCCGGGTTCGATCCCCGTCGGGCAAATTTCTGGCTCGTGTCTGGGTGTAACTTGGTTCTCCCCTAGTCCCTTGTGTTGTACCTATAACACAAGCGCTTACTGCGCTAACATTAGAGCCACATAATTGGTGTGTTAGTCTGGAGATTTATTTATTAACTAGTGGCTGCCCGCGACTCCGTTCGCGTGGAAGTCGGTTTCCCGTGGAAATGAGATGTTTTCCCGCAGTAAAAAGTATCCTATGTGTTATTCTGATGTATAACCTATATTACTGCAAAGTTTCATCCAAATCCATCCAGTACTTTTTACGTGAAAGAGTAACAAACATCCATCCATCCATCCATCCATACATCCTCACAAACTTTCACATTTATAATATTAGTAGGACTAGTGGCCGCCGGTTTCGGTGGAAGTCGGTTTCCCGTGGGAATGAGAACATTTCCCACGGTAAAAAGTATCCTATGTGTTATTCTGATGTATAAATATATTATTGTAAAGTTTCATCCAAATCCGTCCTGTAGTTTTTACGTGAAAGAGTAACAAACATCCATCCATAAATCCATACATACTCACAAACTTTCATGTTTATAATATTAGTAGAATAGCTTACAAGATATATTTTTCAAAGATAAATCAAAACGAATATTTAATTATCTTTGATTGGTCCAATTCGCTAACCCTGATGAGAATAATTCAATTGGTTTGCCAATTTGGCTCTCTGCACTTAATCGATCAAGCAGCTTATCTAGGTCCAAATGTTGACTATCTGTCAAGTATATTCATATATTGTTACAAGCTGAGGGTTCAATAATAGAAATATCGACCCTTAACGTTACGTGATAACAGAAAACACAGTTAACACTTTATTATCTCTAAAACAGACAGTAAGCATTAACACACTATTCACGCTTAGCTCTGAGTACACTTTTCATTAGGCATAGCCATGAGTTCCGCTCTGTTATTGTAAAAAAAAATAAAAAATAAGCTGTCGGCAAACAATTAAAGGGACATGCAAAGGTTGAGTGAGGTTAAGTTTGGTTTGTAAAGTCTTCACGCTACATACTGCATGAATTAACTTTTTCTGCGAAATGTCCACATGCTGCCAGTCAGACTTTGGATAGACTGTGTGAACTTAAATAGGTGTGTTTTAAATAATTGTATGAAGTGCAAATCCCTACTCATTTGGCAGTCGTCAATTTGGTTTCCCATAAATCCTCTTCACCTACTTTAAAAAGTGAACAAATCGAATATCGTAATCTCGATTTTCGATTTGGCAATGTCACCCAGCGTATAGATATCAAAACCGATCTCAATGACATCGCTTGTGATCGTAAAAAAAACATAAAAAAGTGCTCAGCGAGTGACAATTCCATTTTGTTGACTGTATCGACTTTTTCGAGTAAAGCCTTTTATATTGTTAAAACCCTTATGTTCGAGCTTCGCTCGGCCCGAAACAAGATATTCATATTTCATGGCAAAAAGGTTCATAAGAGTCAACACCCCCGTGGAGTCTTTTTATATTAAAATCATTTAATTGCAATAATAACACAAGGTACAGACAGCATATTTTTGAAGCCGTATATTTATCTATTTTATTAATATTAAAATCACTGCTCTGACAGTTTAAGTTTTTTCAAAAGAATATTGTAAATTTTTTTGGCTCGGCAGCTTTAAGCTTTAATATAAAAAAGTTCATCTACAAGGCAAGTGGGCCGCAAACATACTTTGCACGTAGTTCTCCAGTCATTAGTCACGCAAGGCATTCACGCGACATACTGTATTTTGTTTTAAAACATTTATTTTAGTTAAATGGTTTTTCACGTAAAGTTATAGTTACAAAAGTAAGTTTAGATATGCTCATCAAAGATATTTCTTAAATGATCTTAGTTTTGGTTATAGCTATTGATACAATCAGACAAGCTAAGCTTTAGAAAGCTTCCAGGACTTTCTTGTGAAGTATTTTTTTGTATGTTCAACATAACAACACAACAAGCATAAAACCCTACATTATCCTAAGAAAGCACTTCAAGTCAAAAAACACAATAACATCTTATTTTGGCTACCAAAGTACTATATACTAAGTATTTAAAATGCACGGAGAGGATTTCCCCACCCGTGTGTAGTAAACAGCAACTGAGTGACATAAATAATGTGGGTCCCGGGCGTGCTCCTTGGAAGCCAACGTTTCCTCTGCACGACTCTTATGAGTTGACATACTCATCTTTAACACGAGATACTTGACTCTGTACAAATGGCGAACAAGTTAATTACACATTATTACATGGCACGTCGCTCTTTGCCAAATATTTATAGTTACCTTTGATAAACTGACGACTTTAGCCCTCGTTTTTTTTTTGTATTGGGGATATAAGGTACTACTATGTCAAGCTGTTATTATGATGTATGTACCTGTAATAAAATAAAATCTGTGGAAGCCCTACAAGCAAGCTAAAAATATCTAGGATTTATTGTTTTCACCCATATTGATATCTATCGAAAAAAGGATTTAATTTATTCTGGAATAATCATTAACTCGCTTTAACGTAATAAACTTTTGTGTTATTTTTTGAAAAAGTATGTCCGTGTATTCTGTCAACAGTTTTTAATAAGTTTTTAAACTTGTACTTCAACATGTTATTGTAATAATGTCTGGGTTTACTTAAACCAGTCGTAATGTACATTTTTTGCCTACCTCACACAGTTCATGCATTACAATTTCCAGCGTGTCAGCTCCAATTTTTTTTAGTTACCACCCCTCTGTGGGGTTTATAAAGTTAACACATGAAAATGTAACGCAACTTGTCAGGTAGGCTTGCTTTCATCCCTTCTCGCACAAAACATATATTGCAAATAAAGGTTTCAAACATTTGGGTATTCTGTTACGCTGTTTCAGAATATTGTAAGAATTTTAACTTTGACAAAATCACCGGCAACATTTTTATAGCACGCTGTAGAAATATAAACATATTAAAGTTATAATAAAAATATATGCGACGCATATGTTTTTTTGTTCCAAATTACGGACATAGATAACATTACCCCTTAATTTTTTTATGGAACAAACAAAATTCTATCCACTAGATTGACGTAGATTAAAAGCAGCAGGTACTTTAACAAAAGCAGTACCTGTCGAGCTTGTAGTGTTTTTGTATCAAAAACAAAAGAAGCACCAACATTGATTTGTTTTAAAGTTTTACAAGTTGGTAGCGTTGCAGCGCGGATATCTCGCGGGGCCGACAGCTACAAACGTGATGTGAAAATCTTTGAGCTATAACAGGAAAGTAGAAAAGTATAATTTAAAAGCTTTATATAGGATAACATGTTTTTTTGTAACGCAAACATAATCTACATAACACAAGTATTTTTTTCCACATTTCTGGTAAACCTTTGGTAAAAATAAGCTAAGAAGTATGTTGCTATTGTAGACTTATTCATATAATAAAACTCCAGCCCATTTTACTAATTTGATTGCATTACTTATCTATAAAAATACAATTTATTCGGTTTTTACTAATAAGTACCTATATGGTATAACAATCAATAAACATCTATTTTTGGCATCGCTAAACAACGAACTAATTCACTTTTTTAATCTAGCTTATAAAACCATTAGAGTAATTACATTATACATTATGCTTGATTAAACTTTATAAATATAATCACGAATAATGTATTCGCAAAAACGATGAACCAAAACGTAAAATAACAGTGAAACTCATTTAGAATAACCCCGAAATTGGCAACTTTAATCTAATTATACTTAAAGAAAAGGGGAATGATGCCACAAAATTTTGCACGAAGGTTCAAATCAAATTAAAATACTCATATAACATGCCTTTGTTTCGAAGTGTTCTGCGAGTAGGAAGCCGACCGATTGTTATAGGTATACCTACTGCTAAATTCAATTAAGTTAGAACGTGGGTCGTAAGTAACAAACGCAGTTCGATGAATTAGAGCAAAGTTATTTAAATATGATTTCTTTGCTTATAATAAAAGTATCTACATTCGAATTAAAATAGTTCCGAGTTTGTAGAAGACTACGAAGTTGCTACGCGGTTTAAAGTGTTTAGTAATGCTACGCAGGTTACGAGTCGTAGCACAAGCTTAACGAGACGACGGCAGTGGTTTAAAACTAATATTGTTTGGCGCTTGACATTTACTTAAAAGTTAATCACTATATAAAATGTATCACTGTATAAAACCCTTTTTTTGCTTTTCCCTTTTGATTTTCCAACTGTCACCTAAAACATTACAAACAACTTCTAAAAGAAATCTGTCGGGTCAATTATATGATTGACACGTCATTCAATCCAATACTGTGGTTCTTACACATTGGCCCAAACCTCCGAATGTGGTATTACTCGCGTGCCCTCCAAACATAAATCGAACCCTGTTAAATCAAGCCTCAGTAAGACGCGTTGGATTTCATTACCTTTAAAATTTACTTAAGAAAAACGAGGCAATTGCTTTTTTTACGCACGGCTAGTTTATAATAAAGATATTATTAAATCAGTATGCCTGTTTATTTTGTATTTCTTATTTTTTTTACTCTAATATAATTATAATACATATATTTTTTTTTTGTGAAAGTAGTTAATAAGCATTGTTGCGGCATATTTCATTAAGGGCGTCGATGATATCACAAACCGGTACAGTAATCATCTGTAATTATTTGTTCATCCAAAATCGAAATTAAGCTAAAACGAATATTGGAGATTAATGGAAGTAAATTTTTATTCAAACATACATTTCGTACAATTATTTTATAATTGATTTTCATGTGTAAAACTTATGTAAAAAAAAATCGTCATTATGTAGGTATGAACTTTATTTCATACCCTTTAGGCAACGCACGCCACATTATATGTTTTTTTATCAAACCTTTAATTACGTTGATTGTGATTTTTTACTTTTAATACTTTTCAGGTTAAATAATAGCCTATATCACTCAGGGATAAGGTTTAATATCCCTTAACAGTAAACCTTTTTAAAAATATTTTAAATCGTTTGAGTAGTTCGTAGTTCCAGAGATTACTTCTTACTTCCTAATATACCTTTCAAATATACTTCTTTAAAAAAATATATGGAATTAAAAATAGCTGGGGTGAATATTTGTTATGCTAATTGTAATACAAAAAAAATGTTTTTCAATCATTTGACAAGATGAAAGTCAGTCCTTATATAATCGAAGCAGAGATCAAAAAGTTACTTTATGGCAGAGATTACGAAGCACGTGTTTTTTCCAAACAATGGTTAAATTTACACAAAAATAGGTATAGTATAATGGAACTATCTTTTAGAAAAAATATTGATTCTTTAGTGTTTACAAATAAAGTGTTATAAGAGAGAAACTGTATATTTCGCTATGAAGCCACAATTTCTCATCTTCATATTTCGATGTAGTGATCTCTACACTCAGTACCCTTGCAAGTAGTAAAGAAAGCTTGCGTTAGGTGCTATTTATTATCATGTCGCAAGCTTTTATAGGGACTCCGAGTTTTCACATAAATTCCTATTCAAGTCTATTTACACGAACATTATTTAACGTTAGCGTGAAATCTGCATGTTTATTGTTTGTGTTTTGCAATTTTATTTTGTACTTTTCCGGACATGTTTTATTTATTGGCTCTCCAGCTGAAGTGAAATATTTTAAGTGTTATTGCGATTTGTTTGTACATGAAGGTAGTTTTGCGTTTGATTGATAGTGGCGGTATTTATTTTGAGAGAGCACAATATGGAAATGGGAAAAGCGATGTTATTGCATATATATATGGGTTTCGTGTTTTTTGTGGTTATTGTACCAATCACAGATGTATTGATTTATTAATACACAGGAAGTGTAATAAATGTAGATTGTGTTTTGTAAATAGTAAAAGTGATAATAAAGTAATTGATTATTTAAATCATGAAATACTTCTAGACAAATTATTCACTTATGGAGTAAGTGGCAATCCGTGGAGGCAATGTTCTAAATCTAATAAAATCTTATCTTGGAATCCGTAAACAAGCAACTCATATCTCTCGTGTTGATCCCAAAATTCAAAAAGAAATTAAAAAATTTTAGGCTTCATAATCCTTCAATATCGTGAAAGTTTGTGAGTATGTATGGATGGATGTTTGTTACTCTTACACGTAAAAAATTTTGGACGGATTTGGATGAAACTTTCCAGTAATTTAGGTGATACATCAGAATAACACATAGGGTGCTTTTAACCGCGGGAAAACTTCTCATTCCCACGGGAAAACGACTTCCACGCGAACGGAGTCGCGGGCGGCCACTAGTAGACAATAAACTAAACTGGAAATTTCACATTGAGAAGCTAAAATCAGTTGCAAAAAGCTAAAAGCAATTATAACTGCTTATCATGGATATGTTGCATCTCTGCTTCGGTGCGGCATACTCTTTTGGGGAAATTCGAGTGACACGGAACACATTTTTAGGGCACAAAAGAGATGCATCAGAGCCATTTGTAAATTAAAACAAACATATACCTAGTCAAAACAAGCATTTGAAAATTTGAAAATAAAGACACTGCCTGGGTTTATATTTTTGAAGCCGTATTTCGTAAGAAATAATTTACATTTACATTTTGAAATTAACCTCATTTTAACGGGTTTTACACGTTAATTATATTATTTTTAATTATCCGACGTTTCGTCATTTTTATTACAAATGTCGTGGTCACGGGTATACTGAGATGTTCGTCGTTTACATAGAGTTTAGTAAAAAACGATTATTCACCGCCATCTGTTCCGTAATTTTCTCGCATAATTTGCCGGGTTCACACAATAGGCGCTGACGGTGTCTTGATTTTTCTGCTTTTTTGTCTGCTGGTTGTTCTTTTTTATTTTCTAAGTATTGGATTCCACGTTGGTGAGAGATTCCAACCATCTTCTCTATTGAAGTTAGGGTGTTTTTTAATTTCAATGGTTTCTCTTACCAACCTAGGAATAAAATGTTTCTCTTTTCCTAGGATTTTAACGATATCAAATCTTAGATAGTGGTTGGGCTTATCCATGGAATGCTCACAGACTGCAGATTTTGTATAGCGACGGTTTTTTACATCGGCGATATGTTCTTTTATTCGAGTAGACACGTTCCGTTTCGTTTGACCGATGTCTGAGAGCCCACAGTCACAGTCAATTTAATAAACGCCTGGGTCTTGTAAAGGGATGCTGCTTTTTATTGGACGAAGATAATGGCTTATCTTGCTGTGTGGCTTGTATATGGTTTCTATTGAAGCCCGCTTCAGAATGCCCCCAATTTTGTCAGTAGCCTCTTTATGTAAGGCATGTAAGCTGGTCAACATTCATAATTAAAACAATATAATAAACGCGTAAAACCCGTTAAAATGAGTTTAATTTCAAATAATAACATTGTGTTAATTTAACACTAAATGTTTAAATATTAAAAACAAATAATCTGTTTTCGGCGTGTGGAATTTGGTTCCCACGCTCGCTATTGTTCTAGCGGTGAGCGCCCGGCTAGGCCGGTAGCAACTGCGCACGCACACCTTCCACCGTTTGTCAGTAAAAACATTGTATCGGACGCGAACACTCGTCGCTTCGCAGCGCTGCTGCGCTTACGTGATACATTTATTATTGCGTATTTCTGCTCTTTTTATAGTTTACTTATATACATTTTAGTGATCCCATACTGGGTAAGTTGTGCAAATACTTATATATTTTATTTTACTATAGTTTTAAGCCGTTGCTTTGTAAGAAATCTTGAATGCATATTTTGTAAGCCAACTACCCGTTACTGATTTAATATTCTTTCTTTCTTAAGCTTTAAACTATCCACGCCTTAATCTGACTAAAGTAGTTATGGAATGCCTTGCACCCCGTAGGTCTTATTTCATAAATGTCTGTAGATAAATCGTAACATAGTACTTGATACGATTACAGGAACACGGCTTGGCTCCACAAAGTACTTGCCCGCTACAACACTGATGACAAATCTATCGATGTACTTCAAACTGACCTTGACTGCTGCTTAATGCTGGAGGTCCCTGAACTATATTAGGACTCGAAGAATTTAAGAGAAAAGGCAAAAGTGGAAAAACCGAGAGGAGTGAAAAGGACAGAGAAGAGTGAAAAGGACCGAGGAGAGTGAAAAAGACCGAGGAGAGTGCGGTATTTCCTAAAGTTGAGATAAGCGTGTTTTTATGACTTAGGCAATTTCTTAGTACCCTTTATGGCAACCGTTGCCATTTTGTTATTTTCATGGCAACCAGTTTTTTATTTTTTTTTATTGTACATTTTTACCTTTTAATAAACTAAACTTATTATCTATTTTGCCGCATTATTATTTATCTAATATATAAAAATAATAAACGCGACAGTGGCGCCCATATACGTGGTTAAAAGTCATAAATTCACGTCGTTTGTCTTAGCTTGCTACTGTAATTAGTTTAGTTTTTGGTGTTGGTTAGCTTGTTATGTATGAATGGTCGTAAGCTGATTGTATAGTGCTTAATTGATCAATACTGTTTCAACTTTTTTTTTTAGTTTTTCTTTATTTCTGTTTTTCTTTTTTTTTGTTTTTTTATTTATGCTTACACCATTGTTCTGTCGCAATAGTTGATTTCATTGTAACAGAACGGCTTAGTTTTGGCTATTTTACTCGATTAATTTATTGCACAACATACTTAGTGTATTCAGTAGCAAAATGAGTTACCCTATTAAATTCTTACTTTTACAAAAATCTGAGCTGAAATACGAAGTAGCTGTAAGAGGCGAAATACCATCAGATAACGTGGAAGGTTTACGTCGCCAAGTTAACAAACTGACACAACTTTACCCGCCAGATGAAATTCTGGACTCTGTTTATAAATTTTCGGAAGATATTAGTGGTTGTAGTGAAACAATTGAAAAAATTAAAATTAATTTAGAATCCCTTAGTGCTAATTACAATGAATCACTTTTTAATAGAACTAGATGTTGGTTGAATCATTTATATTATAGAATATTAAGAATTGAAAAACCAGAAAGTAATGAAGATGTTGCCTTGTTGTTAAAAATGCAAAAAAGTTTTGATATGTACAACTCAGAACTGTCCGTATTTACTAAGGTTAGTAACGGCGATTTCACTAAACCGTCTACTTCGTCAACTAATTCAGATGACGTAGATAAAGTAGATATACCTCCTCTAAATATATCTGTCACCTGCGATCGCGGTATTACTAGTGAGCTCGGGAAGCTTAAGTACGATGGAAAGACATGCGTCCGCGCATTTATAGAAAAGTTAGAAGAATTTCGAGTCTCTAAAGGAATAACAAAAGAAAAAATTCTTTTGTCGGCCATAGATTTATTCTCTGGGGATGCCTTACATTGGTACCGTAGTTCTAAGAATAAGTTTAAAGACTGGCCTACGCTAATTTCACTTCTTAAGGAAGACTTCGATATAATGGACTTCGACTATCGTATGACGTCGGAAATTCGCGATAGAACTCAAGGTAATGACGAAAATATTACTATTTATTTGTCAATTATGGAGGGCATGTTTTCTCGTCTAAGCAAAACTATGACCGAAGAAGAAAAGTTAGAAATCTTACTACACAATATTCACCCTTGCTACTCCACCATAATAGCGGCCAGTCCTCACATAAAATCTCTTGAAAATTTACGCGCTGTGTGCAAAAATTACGAACATATTAAGGTGCGCTCAGATAACTATAGAGAACCGCCCATGTTTAATTCGAAATTGTTGGCACCTGAATTTTGTTACCAACCGCAAAAACGAAAAGACTCCATTCAAAGTCATCTAAAGCCGTACAAAAGTAATTACTGCGGTCAAATTGCTGAATGCAACACATCGGCAGTATCTGCCCCTTACTGTGCCCGATGCCGTGTTAATACCCATTCAATGCGGGATTGCAAGGCGGAAAGAACCATTTTCTGTTTTGGTTGCGGGGAAAAAGGGGTTCGCAAACCCGATTGTCCTAAATGTAACAAAATTCGAAATTCCAACCCAAAAAACTGATACCTGAGAATTGTAGGAAACCATCAGCACTGTTTTTCGATGACTCGGATTGGAAAAATTGGCTGATGTTTCTAAAAAATTTTTTTTCAACTTATAAATCTATTTCTACAATTTTCAACAATTCTAAACCGAGAAATGACCCTCGTCCCTATGTTAAGGTAAATATTACCAGTAATTTCCAATTATATGGCCTACTGGATTCTGGTTCTGCATTAACAATATTAGGGAATAATTCTCACTTAGACTTAATAAAATCTGACTTGGTCCTCTGCACGGATCAAAGAGTCACTGTTACTGCTGCGGGTGGCCAGAATCTAACTTCTATTGGATACATACTTCTTCCTATAACTTTTGAAGATCAATTTTCAATAATAAAAGCACATGTCATTCCGGAGGTCCATACCATGCTAATTTTAGGTATTGATTTCTGGGATAAGTTCAATTTATGTCCAAAATATTTAACAAATAGTAAATATTTATTTAAAGACGACCCTGGTTTAGCAGACCTGTCTGAAACCTCCGATATATGCCTGCATGCGTATAACAACCTCGATGCTTCTCAGAAACAGATTGCTGATAGTATAGTAGATCAATACCATAGCATTTCATCCGCTAAGAAAGGCTTAGGTAGAACCAATTTGATTGAGCATCGTATTGATACTGGTAACGCTGAACCCATTCGACAAAGGTACTACCGAATGTCTCCTGAAAAGCGTCGCATCATTACTGAACAAATAGATGAGATGCTTCGTTTAGACGTTATTGAGCCGTGCGAGAGTCCGTGGTCTTCGCCTGTTTTAGTCGTTGGCAAAAAGGATGGCAACCCTCGTTTTTGCCTAGATAGCCGCAAGCTTAACGCCGTAACTAAAAAGGATGCCTATAGTTTGCCATATGTGTCTGAAATATTGGACAATCTAAAAGACGCTCGTTTCCTGTCAAGTATAGATTTGTCGAAAGCTTTCTGGCAAATCTTGATTGCTAAAGCAGACCGGGAAAAAACAGCATTCTATGTGCCTGGTCGTGGCACTTATATGTTTAAATCAGTAGCTTTTGGCCTCACTAATGCCCCTGCTACACAACAAAGATTAGTAGATATTTTATTCGGCCCTGAGTTTGAGTATAAGGTATTTGCGTACCTCGATGATATAATTATCGTTAGCAAAACTTTTGAAGAACACGTTTCACTTCTCCAACGTGTCCTCAAAAAGCTTCAAATGGCGAACCTTACAATCAATCTGGAAAAAAGTAATTTTTTTCGAAGTAAGCTTCGCTATCTCGGATACGTTGTCGATGCGCAAGGTCTTCGAACGGATCCTGAAAAAGTTCAAGCCATATTAAATTATCCAACTCCTACGAATAGGAAAGAAGTGAAGCGGTTTCTTGGAACTGCATCTTGGTACCGGCGTTTTATTCCTCAATTCAGTACAGTTGCCGGTCCCTTAAATAAACTTACTTCAACAAAAAAGAATGCTTTACCTTTTCGTTGGAATGAAGATGCTGAAAGAGCTTTTCTTGAACTAAAAACCCGTCTCATTCAAGCGCCTATCTTAGCTTGTCCCAATTACGACCTTCCATTTGAAGTGCATACTGATGCAAGTAGTTTTGGGATCGGGGCAATGCTGGCTCAGAATATTGGAGGGGTGGAGCACCCAATAGCTTACATGAGTAGATCGTTAAGTAAGCAAGAAAAAAACTATAGTGCGACTGAACGAGAGGCTTTAGCTGTAATTACAGCTCTTGAGCACTGGCGGTGCTATTTGGATAGTGGTAAGAGCTTTAAGGTTTTTACAGACCACGCGGCACTTAAGTGGTTTATTTCTCTCTCAAATCCTACTGGCAGACTTGCTCGGTGGGGTGTTCGTCTAGCATCTTTTAATTTCGAAATGGAGCATCGTCGAGGCAAAGATAATATTGTCCCCGACGCCCTTTCTAGATGTGTAGTTCCAATAAACGCTCTTACTACCCAAAAAGAGTCAGATATTTCTGTATCTGATACTTGGTATTCCAAAATTTTTCAGGGTTGCCAAGAATCACCTATAAGTTTTCCTAACTATAGAGTAGAAAACGGTGTGCTTTTCAGATACATGAAAAGTAAGAACGTTCTCACAACAGAATTTGACTGGAAAGAAGTCATTCCAGAGGCAAATCGACAGCAAATCCTTACCCAATGCCACTCTGAACCTATAGCGGGTCATTTTGGAGTGTTTAAGACATATAAACGCTTAACACTTCGATTCTATTGGAAAGGGATGTATTCTGATGTTGTTGATTTTGTGTCTTGTTGTGATGTTTGCCACGCTCATAAATTATCCAACCATGGTACACTTGGAAAAATGGGTAGACCAAAAAACGTTTCCCGCCCATTTCAAGTTCTTTCTATAGATCTTGTTGGACCTCTGCCTAGCTCGAAAAAACTTAATCAGTATATATTTGTTATAACTTGCTGTTTTTCAAAATACTGCTTACTATTTCCTCTTCGACGAGCTACGGCCGAACTTGTCTGTAAACACCTAGAAAATGACGTTTTTATGGTGCATGGCATACCTCAAACGATTATCTTGGATAACGGTTGTCAATTTATTAGTCGAGAGTTGGATAAAATGTTAAAAAAATACAAAGTACCGAACATCCATTTTACTCCTAAGTACACGCCGCAAATAAATACCGTTGAACGCTATAATAAAACAATTATCACATCAGTGTCGACTTTCATAGATAAAGATCACAGAATTTGGGACGTCAATTTGCCCCAAATTCAGTTTGCAATAAACTGTTCAGTTAACGAAAGCACGGGATATACTCCCTCATTTTTAGTTTATGGTAGAGAATTGGTAACATGCGGGTCTCATTATTTGGAGAATGATGACCCAAACGATTGTATTTTAATACCTCGCGATTTGTATGCTGAAAACTTAGGTCATTTGGCAGGAATTTTTGATCAAGTTCAGTTAGCATTATGGACAGCCCACAGTAAAAATAGTGCATCTTATAATTTGCGAAGGCAACAGGCTGAATTTAATGTAGGAGACGTGGTTTGGAAGCGTTGTTACTTTCAAAGTGACAAAGATGCACATTTTAGCAAAAAGTTGGCTCCCAAATATCAAAAATGCCGTGTACTTGCAAAGCGTTCGCCTTTAGTCTATGTTTTGGAAGACATGAGTGGACGCGATTTAGGAGTTTGGCATATAAAAGACCTGAAGGGGTAGTAACTGTTAAGGTGGAATTACATATTATATGGTCATATAATATGTAATTCCAGATCTAAGGAGGGGGGTATTGTAACATTGTGTTAATTTAACACTAAATGTTTAAATATTAAAAACAAATAATCTGTTTTCGGCGTGTGGAATTTGGTTCCCACGCTCGCTATTGTTCTAGCGGTGAGCGCCCGGCTAGGCCGGTAGCAACTGCGCACGCACACCTTCCACCGTTTGTCAGTAAAAACATTGTATCGGACGCGAACACTCGTCGCTTCGCAGCGCTGCTGCGCTTACGTGATACATTTATTATTGCGTATTTCTGCTCTTTTTATAGTTTACTTATATACATTTTAGTGATCCCATACTGGGTAAGTTGTGCAAATACTTATATATTTTATTTTACTATAGTTTTAAGCCGTTGCTTTGTAAGAAATCTTGAATGCATATTTTGTAAGCCAACTACCCGTTACTGATTTAATATTCTTTCTTTCTTAAGCTTTAAACTATCCACGCCTTAATCTGACTAAAGTAGTTATGGAATGCCTTGCACCCCGTAGGTCTTATTTCATAAATGTCTGTAGATAAATCGTAACATAGTACTTGATACGATTACAGGAACACGGCTTGGCTCCACAAAGTACTTGCCCGCTACAACACTGATGACAAATCTATCGATGTACTTCAAACTGACCTTGACTGCTGCTTAATGCTGGAGGTCCCTGAACTATATTAGGACTCGAAGAATTTAAGAGAAAAGGCAAAAGTGGAAAAACCGAGAGGAGTGAAAAGGACAGAGAAGAGTGAAAAGGACCGAGGAGAGTGAAAAAGACCGAGGAGAGTGCGGTATTTCCTAAAGTTGAGATAAGCGTGTTTTTATGACTTAGGCAATTTCTTAGTACCCTTTATGGCAACCGTTGCCATTTTGTTATTTTCATGGCAACCAGTTTTTTATTTTTTTTTATTGTACATTTTTACCTTTTAATAAACTAAACTTATTATCTATTTTGCCGCATTATTATTTATCTAATATATAAAAATAATAAACGCGACAGGCGTAAATCTAAGAATTACATTTATTTGTTAATTTTAGAAGTGATCGTAACCGAAGAAAAGGCTGTTGTCCATGTAATAAGACTGCCTATCTAAATAAGAGTGTTTTCTGTATGTTGCCAATAATTTATAATCATTAAAATCAAAATATTTTGGAGATTGGTTGTTTAGTCATATTAAAGTATGAAGTAGAACAGTTTCTTTTAAGTAAACTGTATTAGCATAACAGAATATTTAAATTATATAATATTCAAATATTTATAATTTCCCCTGTATCAAGCCTGTAAAACACTTCACCACACTTTTGTCACTTTGAAATTGTCTATAGTTTCACGAATGTAATATTGTAATCTATTTTTGTTCTATGACTAGCGTTACTTTATTATTATAAATTATTGTACGTCCGAAAGGGCAAACTGTATATAAGTACTTACCCATTATACAGGGTTATTTGTAATAAGCACATCACCTCTTGCAGGCGGCTTCCTTACATCAATCCCAATAACATTTGTTCTACGAGTTTTTGCAAAACTTGATAATTAACACAAAAACAAAAAAACAAAAACAAATTTGCGTGCTCTGTTATTTATAACTCTGCATTTTGTAAGAAGTTCCTAAACCGGTCCCCCCCCCCGTCGCCCGCGCGCCTCCCACGCCAGTTGCGTGCGCGTAGAGTATTGTACCGTTCAGATGCATCTAATAAATTAGTATGGAAAAACTTTTTTTTTTAAATATTAATTTTAATTATTGGTTGGTTAAATGGGGATTGATGTAGAAAAGCTGCCTACAAGAGGTGATGCGCTAATAAGAAATAACCCTGTATAACATCTTAATGTACACAGTTTTTAAAAAATAAAGGATATTATTATACCTATATATTAATTTAAAAAACAGTGATTATCCACGAGATATCGATATCGATTAAAGCAAACCTTGCACAAAAATGCTAAAACATAAATAAGTTAAAAAAGAAAACCAAAAACTTCTTGAATTCTCGAAATAACGTATTGTCTGTTCATACTTCTGGTGTATATAATATGTTGGAACAAGGAGTATTGGCATGTTCTGGTTCAAATGAGAAGCGTGTTGGATGCCCGACGTTCACCGTAATATCCGGACACCACCGACGCTGGCAGCCACTGCTGTAAGCTGATGCAACCAATCTCTTACATTTTCCTATAAATAACGCCTCCTTGAACCAACAACACAGCGCTTGAGGCTGCTTTAGAGCTGAATAGGAAAATAAAGATTCAGTATACTCCATGTTAGACTCTACAATGATTATTGGAACACTTTGTTGTCTTTTTTTATTATAGTTGGTACAACTGTAGTGTGTAGGTTATTTAAGCACGTAATTTGGTTTCAACATTTATGTTAATACCAAGATAAGGTAAGTTTTAAATAAAGGTTAAGTAGATTATATTTTTAACTAAGTAAAATACATAAGTTATTTGGTTACCGACGGACTGAGGCATTCCTTTTCTTATTTTTTTTCGTTTGACTTATATTCCATTGTAGCATAAATTCATAGAGTTAATTTACTGCATTATCTTTTAAGTAAACTATAGTTAAAGCTGGCCGGTAGGTACCTATATTATTTATAAATAACTATAAAACCTAAGGTTGAAATCACATTGCACACCAAAAATTTAAAGTATTTCCCAGACAAGTTCTCAAGAGAACTACCGTTATTGCTGGGAAACTGCTTAAATTACATCCAAAACTACTCTGCATGATAATAAAACTAGATCACGAAGCTTGCTCAAACTTTCAGAACGACTTGGAATGAAAAAATAACTGCGGAGACAAAAGTACGCATATATTTAAACTAAGGTTTGCTAAATATCGTTGCGAGAAAACAAATAAAATATTGACTGGAATTGTCGCTAGATAAAAGTTGCATTGCATTTGCCGTTATTTATCAGTTTTTCTGATTGAGATACATATAAAAAAGGATTTTTATGAGCTTGTCATTTATACAACTTAAGTAAGGAATGGTTTGCAAAAGAAATATAGCCAAGTGTAAAAACTTTTACTTACCCATGAATCACTTAGCAATTTTTTTGTTATTTTTATGCAGTTAAAAGTAGGTAAGTTAGGTTTTTAAAACAAAGTGAGTCGTTGTCCTGCAATTTTCATTTATACTAGATATCCTATTATTTTAAAAATAATATCATAATGGTTACAATGTATTGTTTTCTATTTGTATTTGTCGAGGTTCGTCTAAAATGGCAAAGCTTGAAAACATTTCTATCCTCCCTGGACATAAGCATGCACTCTCATAAATGTCTTATGTCAAAATATCTCCTTACATTTTTATTGAAAGAGTGTTTTTTTTAAACTAGGTTTATATTATCAAAATTTAAGTTCTATCAGTCATATAAGAACATGGTTACTGTCAGAATATATATTTCTCAATTTTTTTAATAGGTTTCAAATGTAAACTAATCAATCTCTAGACTAACACACCAACCAACTGTGTAATCCTAGAAAACTGAAAGCTTGCATCAAGAACCTAACAACTAACCAGGAAAGAACCTAGTCAAACCAAGACAGAATCTGGCTGATATGTGACAATTTCGAAAAGCCATTATACTTAATTGATCTGTACCAGGAGTTGGACCAAGAACCTATCGGTTAACCGACCGGATTTTATACAGGGTATCAACAAACCATTTCAGAAGCCTGAAATTACATATATATCGGAGCGGCAGCATGGTTTGACCTATCTTCAGACATCGTACGGGTTAATGGGGAATCGAGCAAATATGAACACCAAAGTACACACTGAAGTATTTTAATAAAGGTTCTTCAATTATCCGGTAACAAAGAAATAATGTCACACAAAGAACGAAACGAATGACAGTTCCTAGTCGTGAGGCAGTTGTCTTCAGGGAGGTGCGTGGTAAACTCGCCTCCCCGCCAAGACACACTCCTTTCTTCCTAGGCTCCGTCGTAGCTGGCAACTTCCGTGTAGAGGCGCCCTCTGTGCGTTACCATCATCGATAGTCGCGCCATCTATCTGAAGCTACCCGCTGCGCTTCTTTGAGTGACTACTATCATGACCGTCTCCGACATATATATATATATAATAATAATCTAAAATCTATTTGTTTACCCTACCCCTTCAGCAATAGATACCTAGTTTTCGTTTTCGGAAGCAAACTTTTTACAACCAGTTACAACTCCACTGCGCCACAGGGGTCAATAAACTATAGGCTTAAGTTGCAGTTAACGTCTAACGTAGAAACATCAACGCGAAGAAGTCGGAGACAAGACTCACTGCTATTTCTCTTCCGGGTATTCCTCTCAAATATTGATTTTAAAAATAACAAAATCCCTAGAGCACACATGATTGGTTCTTTGTTAGAATTTAAGTCGAAACTGTTATTTTTGCCCCATACACTCTGCCATCGTTGCGAAACTCGATTGCAAACTGAAAGCTATTAAATGCCAAGTAGCAATTAAACGTGGGTCATATTCCATTAGTCATAAGGATTAGTTTTCTTTGAAATTATGTTTGGTTTTTAGTGAACATCGCTTGTAGGTTTTGTTGTTTGTATCTTTTTAAAAAAACCCTGCAACTTCTGTGAAATTGGACTGGGTTTTATAATATGAAGTGTAAATAGACTGCTTCCTAAAACAAAAACAGGGCATTGCTGGAGGGGTAGTAGTTCCGTATAGAGCAAAAAAAAATTACGTTATTGTATAAAATTGTATTTACACTATAAGATTTTGCGCTGATTTCAAATTAAATAGTGTTTAATTTTATTTGCAATGTAAATAATCGCAGCTGAACCAACCAATTTAAGTGTGAGCGATGATCTCAAGCGGGAATATGACTTTTTAACCATTAATAACTTTTTTAAATGGAGTTTTTTGGGTATACTGTTATCAAAGGTTTTTCGAAACAAATACAAGGTCTGGCGGATATAAATAAACAAGCATTCCTATGACATACAAAATAAGACGTAGTAACACTTAAACAAGGCTGTTTGGGTTGCGCTATATATAGCAGGTTGTAGTTAATCTGCTGATAATAGTTGTACGGTACTTGCAATGATTTCTAACGAATCATGAGGGTAGTTTGTATGTTCTCTCTAACTATCTTTGACACGAACCGCGCTCGAGCCATTTTAGCTGTCTGTTACTCATTGGACGCTGCGAAGGCAATCTGTGTCTTTCTGTTCGATGCCGTGACGCTGTGGTCGAATAAAGGATACCACGCGCGTTTCGGGACTCCGCTGGTGTGTTGACGTTCAATCCCAGTGCAAAGGATACGTCATCCATATTGTGGACCTGTGAATTACCAGGACTGTGACGTTCATAACCTTGGCATACCTACCAAGGATCAGGACCTTTGGAAGCTGCTACAGCACCCCCGGGTGACGTGGGAGTGTTCGAAGGTGAGTGGAGTGTTCATCATTACTCTCTTGATTCTAAGGTTGATTTGCAAGTACCTACCGTATTATCTAATCTATGTATTTCTATATTTTTCCACTTATGAACATCTGACAAGTGGTGGTCCACTAAATAGAAGGCTAAGTCTCATTTCACCTATTTTTTTTTGACTATAATATTAAAATTTACAAATTTATGCACTTATTATTTTTTAAGCATAGAATTCATACTTTATCTTAGCCAGTAAGGCCTTCAGAGGCATTATAATGTATTAACAATCGGGGTTACATTTTTGAACTCCTACCGCACTTCTTCTCTTTTACGCACGCAGATAAACTATCCTTCCATACGTTTCTTCTTGTTTCGCCTGCATCAGGTTCACATTATTCTTAAACGGTCTGCGATGACCTACCGCTGTTGCATTTAATAAATAATTATAATAAATACATGTGCACGATGTCTAAAACCAGTGAAATGTAAAGTAGTGAGAAGTCAACCAAGAAAAAGCACTACTAGGCGTGAAGATGAGGCTACTACCCACGAACAAGCAGCAGTGCAGAACACCGCACCGAACATCAGGTGAATTCATTGCATAGTTGACGCTGGTATTTAATAGTAGTTTCATCGCTTTAGTTTGGTATTACTCTGTGACGGTTTGGAGAATCATGGGAGAATCTCTTATGGTCCGCATTTACAATATACATTACACACTTTCACTCCCGTACCGCATTCTTTACTTCGCGATATCTCTATATTGCTCAGGAAACAATTTATTTAACGTGCCGTTTCAATTTAATTCAATTTGGTCCGGTTCCCTAAATTTAATAGACATTTAACCCATTTTACATATTTTTAACCGCAACTAAATGCAATATAATTTATCCCAAAATTTTCTTGGTATTCGTGAATGTACACTAAAATCTAAGTCAGACAAAAATAAATAAAAACAATATTAATAGTGATTTTATCACCTTTTGAATCAATTAAAGTGTCCCCTTAATTTATGGGAACAATAGAGAAAACAGGCAGTAGTCCTTTACTTTCGAAATTCTGCAAGAAATTGTAAAATAAACAGTAACGATAACGGTTGTTGTTTGTTGTACCATAAACTGAAATGTATTAAGATAATGTATGAGCAGCGAATATCTTCGGCCTTTACTATCTGCGAAACTGAACGTTACATTTGGCCATTAAACACGAAACTTCAAACTGGGACTGGTTTCAGTTCGGGCGTTTGCTAATGAAGAAATTAAATATTGTTTTTCAAAAGAAAAAGAGTAACTAATATTGAAGTGAGTGCGTAATTTGCTATTTCGAATTCACAGTTTTAGTCGCTGTTGGTCTGGTGTTATATGAGGTGTAAAAGAAAACTGGGTAGGTATGGGAAGAGAACAAATTAAAATTATATATTTTTTGACTTGATTATACTCAGATCTCGAAATTATTTCAAACAAAATGCGTTTTAATTTGATCTGCAATGAAACATCGCCTGATGCGCGAGCGTTGAACTCAAGCGGTGGACATCAAGTTGACCTTAATCATTAGCATTTTGTTAGTGTATTTAGATACTGTTTAGGCTCTATAATGCGTTTATCATATACATATCTATTTCATACAGATGTAACTTTTCATATAAGATTTTGAATTAACTTTTGGGCAAAAATAAAAAACATTTTTAAAATAGAGAAGGCACATAAAAAATAACTTTGTTAACAAAAGATCACCGTAATTCGGCAAGCGATTACGGTAGTTAGTGTTATAAAATAACCATTGTTGACAAAGTTATGTTATAGTATTTTTAATTAAAAAGTGTTAAAATACAAGAATCCGCTGTCTATCTAGCCCCAGCTTTCCGAACCTGCAAAATTTCAAATGTTTTAGCCTTTAATGTATCCGTTTAGCACGATACGTCTGTTAAACATTTATCTAGAGTTATGGTCGTACCCATTGCATGTTCGCAGGGAAAATTCTTCGCCTTTTTTGCTGAAGGAAGCACAAAATTGCATTTTACTTAACAATGATTTTTATTACGCCTCCGTTGCCAGCTTGGAAGCTAGTTGGCCGTTTGTATTTATGGATAAGACAATTTAGAGCTTATTCAAAATGCTTCAAGGTTAGCTAAGGGTATGAAACACACTGTCGTCATTTTAAGAATAAGCGGAATCTCTTAGGGATTTTTAAAATAGCCTAAAATTGTAGGAACATCCTGTGCTCAAGTGTCATGAGTGGTAGAAACATTTGAAGTTTAGATTAGATAAGGAGTGGATAAGGACAATTGACGGGAAAAATAATTTTCATGTCGTTGTTTCCGCAGTGGGCTTAACCAACACTTTGCAAGTACCCCGCTAAGCGCAGATCTTTTGAAGACAGCTACAATATCAAAAATCGCTTCGCGTCCATTACCTAGTTTTCTTCAGTTCCATTTTCATCAGTTTGCAGATTGCGATATTAAGAGAAACATTTTAGCTATAACATCTAATGCCGTAGGCTGTGATCACGTAAGTCGGAAAATGATCCTTCCCATTATTGATATCCTTACTCCTATCATTACCAAAATCTTAAATTGCTTGATTAAAACGTTTACATTTCCTGACATCTGGAAAGATGCGGAAATAACCTTTGCCCAAGACCAAAAATCCTACCTCCTTCACCGACTTCTGACCAATCTCCATCCTTCCTTTACATCCAAAGTCCTAGAACGATTAGTGCACCAGCAGCTTAACAGCTTCCTGGTATCTAATAATCTTCATAATCTATATCAATCTAGCTTTCGTCCTGGCACAGTTACGGCATTGGTTAACATTACCGATGATATGCGAGCATCTATGGAGACTCAACAGCTCACTTTACTAAGTACTGGATTTCAGTAATGCCTTTAATACTGTTGACTTCGATGTATTGCTGGTTTCAAAATTACAATAATAAACAATCATTTTTATTTTTTATATTTGTTTATTAATCAACAGACCTGTTTGTTTTTGTTTTTTGTATAGATTGCACCTATCCATCTACTTTTGCTTTTTCCTTTAAGGTAAGGTTTGCCTGGAAGAGATTGCTTAGAGCAATAATGCCACCTTTTGCCATAGTTTATATATATATATATATTTAATATGCAATAAAGAGTATTTGTATTTGTGTTATTTGTTTAATTTGTCAACATATATAGATGTATCTAAAATAGACACTAACAAAGTAAAATAAAAAAAGTAAAGGACAGGTTAAAACTACAGCGGACGGCGGAGATGGCCAACGCGGACGACGGGCGGTGGACCCTGGACGCCGTCGGTCCAGTCATAGAGGGATGGATCGACAGGAGGCATGGGTTCCTCACCTACCGTCTGGCGCAGGTCTTGTCCGGACATGGCAGCTTCGGAGATTTCCTCTGCCGGATTCAAAGGGAGGAATCCACGGCGTGCCACCACTGTGGCGCGCCGGACGACACAGCGTGGCACACCCTGGCCGAGTGTCCGGCCTGGGATGTGCCACGTCGTCGCCTCCAGGCGTCCGTTGCCCGGACCTCTCGCTGCCCGGCTTGGTGTACGCCATGCTGGGCTCCGAGGCGGTCTGGGTCGCGGTGGCCTCTTTCTGCGAGGACGTCATGTCGCAGAAGGAGGCTGCGGAGCGGGTGCGTGAGAACGATCCTCTCGCGCCCATCGCGCGATCGCGCCCAAGTCCAGCCTGGTGGTGGCCAGTGGCCGGGGGACGTGGGAATCCACCTGCCCGCATTGCACGGTCCACCACCGTCGACGGGTGGGAACAATCGGGCGCTCCCGGTTGTTCCCACAGGCCCCCCTTCACCGCGGGGGGGTCAAAATGGGCCCGTCGTGCAGTAGACGGGCCCATCGCCGGTGAAGTCGTGGCGTAGGGCCGACGGTCCGGGCCCCACGGCTTCACCACAAAGGCGAAGACGGAGCGCCGCGGTGTTTTAGTGGGTAGTCCCCTGGGCGACGTGTCAGTTGTCCAGGTGGGAGTCCCACACACGCCCCCCGCCACCCAGGTGGGGGGTACGGTGCGTAAACGCATTTCACTGCGCAAACAAAAAAAAAAAAAAAGGTTAAAACTACAGCAGATTGCACCTATCGTCCAATGTTCAGAATCTTTATTGAGTAACCCTTAATGAATAGAAGTTTGAATCATACTAATATTATAAATGTGAAAGTTTGTGAGTATGGATGTACGAGTATGGCCGGATTTGGATGAAACTTTACAGTAATATAGATTATACATCAGAATAACACAAATGGTACTTTTTACCGCGGGAAAAATTCTCATTTCCACGTGAAACCGACTTCCACGCGAACGGAGTCGCGGGTGGCCACTAGTTTTTTTAATAATTTACAAGTGGCCGCCCGCGACTTCGTTCGCGTGGAAGTTTCCCGTGGGAATGATACCTAAGTTTTTCTGCGGTAAAAAATACCATTTGCATTATTCTGATGTATAACCTATATCACTGTTAATCAAATCCGTCCAGTCGTTTTTACGTGAAAGAGTATCAAACATCCATACATTCTAACAAACTTTCACATTTATAATATTAGTAGGAAGTATAAATTTATCTTCCAATCTAGACTGCGTGCATGGAAATTTTGGCGATCGCATACATAAATTCCTTTAATAATTTGGTCTACATTTATGGACCTTGTTCAATCATCGTTACTGATATTAGATTTGAGATTATTATTTTTAATGGAACCAGAAAGCGAGCATATAAATTTGATTCGATTTTTGTCTACCATCTGTCGTAGTTTATTTACGATGGTTTCTACAACCGCCTTAAAACTAAAAAATACATTTCGGATTACTGGTGCTGCATAACCAACCTGAAGCTACAGCAATTAATTTATCTTGGTTGTCAAGTAAACTAAACTGTATTTTAAATAGATAATTTAATTATATAATTTGGTTGAATTTTGATTAACTTTTCTGCCATCCCTCTGGAAGGGATTTTCGTTTGAAAAAGATTTACCTACATATATTTATATCTATGGATTTCTTTAGTCATACAGCATTATTTAGTCATTCAATTCGCAATATAATATGGCTCGAATAAGTTGTGTTAAATCCTACTAATCCTACTAATATTATAAATGTGAAAGTTTGTGAGGATGTATGGATGTATGGATGGATGTTTGTTACTCTTTCACGTAAAAACTACTAAATGGATTTTGATGAAACTTTGCAATAATATAGGTTATACATCAGAATAACACATAGGGTACTTTTTACCGCGGGAAAACACCTAATTCCCACGGGAAACCGACTTCCAAGCGAACGGAGTCGCGGGCGGCCACTAGTAATCGTTAATAAATTTAATGCATGCGCAAATGTACTACTAGCTCCATTAAACGAGCCAAAAAAAAACTTTTGCAAAACAAAACCAGATCCTACACAAACATCTAATACAATCTCTATTTTCTATTGCTTTTTGTAATACGATACTGATTTAAAAAAGGAAACTTAAATAATTTCAAAATTACAAATAAATGAGCTGTTAAAAAACACTCCTTATAAAAGTATGAATAAACAAATTCATATATAATTTATTAAATATAGTTCAAAAGCTCTAAAGTACAGGAAGTTAAAGCAAAAATTCGCTGACCAAACTCATAACGGTAATGGCACACACGTTTATTGATACCCATTTCAAATAAATGTCGATTCGAATTATCCTAAATTTGGTCCCATTTACTAAAAGCATCGACGTTGACGCATTAAAAAAATGATATAAAATTGTTAATGAGTAGCTTCTTGTCTTGATGTCTTGTAATTATTATTGCGCAGTATGAGGCCATTATTTATGAAGAATATAATTTTAATTTGAGGCAAACAATTATATCACTGTTAACAGGATGGTCTAACATGATTTAACACTCTTCACATTATAATATTAAGAACCTCAATGTAGAATGTTTGTACTACAGTATAAAGATGCATTTACAAAACTTTTGAATTTTGAATTGCTTAAAGAGACTTGCCTTTGAAACATCAACAGTAAATTGGCGCGTTGTGCCGAATCGATAAGGCTTTTAAGGTGTCTCGTTTCACAGAGGAAACGCCGTCCGTACGGAAAACAAAACGTTAAAAATGTGGCAAGAAGACTACCTTAAAAGTTCAGTTTCTTTTCTGTATAATAAAAACAATAAAATTTAACGTGGATAAAAAACTCCTGTTACACATATCCCTACTGCTCTATTTCTACTGGTAGAGTGGATTTTTTCCACATTTAGCTACTAGGAGGGATACAATCATATTTTAAATTCCACATATTTACGGTAAGGTAAGGAATTTCGTTTGATTCCTAATTCAATTTTATTACTTTCAGTACCGATATAAAAAATATTTTTATGGCACCTAAACCTACCTACAATAAATTATTTTTCTATGTGATTGTACTTTATCTAAGTAGAAATATGTGGAAGTAAAGTAAAGCTAAAAATCCTTTCTTCTCTACCAATAAGGATATGTGGAACAGGGGATTAAAAATACCTTTCTTCAGTATTGACATATACGAGAATATAAGATAATATAATATAGGTGCCTATTAGTATAGGTACATATGTGTGTGTTTTTTTTTATATAAGCTTGACTCTTCACGTGACTGCTGAAGGTTATATCATTTTATAACCATTCTTGAAGAGGTGTTATAACATAGGAGGTACATTTTACAACCTCTGTGAAAAGGTGGAAATTGATTGCAGATAGGACTTGAAGATAGGATACGGCCAGTTATAAACTTCCTTAATATGAAATAAAAGGAAACTCGGTAACATTTCAAAGTGTAATCATTAAAAAACAAACTTTAGTGCGTGTTATTAATGTTTAATTTAACCCAAACCAAGCGATTTCAAATCGCTTGCACATTGTTTTAAATTTCAATTGCTAACGTATGCAAAGTTTACAAAATAACAACGTAATTGGACAGGTCTTCGGAATCTAGTTCATACGTCGTCGAATAATTGATAGCAGATTGAAAAACACTGTAAGTATATAAAGTCGGAAAAGTACTATGGAAAATATAAATAAATTGGAGCGTTTTAGCAAAAAGCAATTATGTTGTCCCAATCCGCCTATCTGTTCCCAAATTAAGAGGTACGTTTAGTAGCGAGTCTCGCGTGATTTTGAACAGTAAACATTTCCTGTTATTTAACCTACAGGGAGTTCCGGATCGGTCAGAAATTACAATCAAAAGTAGCTAATACCTATTAACTTTGTTACGTTCGCTAGACCAAAAGGTTTTTTAATATTCCACTGCTATAAAATAATAGATAACCGTTGGCAACTTTTTCTATAAATAGGTGATATTAAATTAACGTTTCAAAATGTGCTTTTTTTGTTTCAAAGTCTGCATTTTTTCATAAAAGCAATTGCTGGAAGTAGAAGTTTTATTAGGAAGTCTGTAAAACGATAAATTTATAGTATCAACAGACAGAAAAATAGGTCAATCAATTAAAAAACATGCCAATTTAAAAACCAAATCCCATCGCGTGTGGAATTCATAAAGTCTAGTACAAATATCCGTCCCTCGTCTAATTTACCTTCGTGTTCGCTTCTAATTCCGGCCGGACGCCCCGAATATCCACAAATTGAAATTCAGCTCGCGACTATTGAAATTAGAACCCAACATTACCCCAATCGAACTGTCATCTCAGTTTTAAAACCCTTGTACAATACAAGTGTCATTGTTGGAAATTGACGGGCTCTATCTCGGATCGTTCTTGGCGTAAGCGCATTTTCTCTCTTGAAAACCTTCAGCCATTGAACGGTGAGAGCTTTGTACCTTTTTGATTATTACAGGTAATAGACTGAAAATGTGCACAAGAGGATTGGTTCGATGGATTACATTCTGTAAACGTACTTAATAGTTATTCTAACAAGAGAAAGGGGTTTGAAAGTCTTTGGCATGATTCCCGTTCGTCTTTTGTGTTTTTTTTTACTCCTGTCCCTCAATGAAACTTATAATGATGTGCATCTGCATTGAGTGTTCTTTTTTTCAACTTTAAGTAAAAGACGTGAGATTTTAAAGAAATTTAGTAAAAAATAGTAAAAACTCATAGCACTAAGTTAAAAATGTATCAACAACAAACAAAAATTGTATAAAACATTATAGCCTTATATGATGGCCATGATAATAATGAGCGATTACTCTATTCCTATCATGGATATGGCTGTCGAGCAACACATAAACAAAATAAACGCGGTGGCTTTGATGTCTAAACTGAATTTTGCCACGGACCAAACACGGCGTTGTAGCGGAAAAAGTAACAGAGAAAATTATTGGAGTTGCAAGATAAACGCGTGCGCACATTGAGAGACAAAAGTGAGCCGCACCACAGCACCCCCCGCGCCCCCCTGTCCCCCTGTGCCGCCGCGCCGTTTGTCAGCTCATCCCGCTTACTCACTTTCTTGCTTGGGTCTTTTTAGGGGATGAGTATATATCTCTTAAACGTGACAGAATGGTCTTCATTCTATTATATAAAATTTTAAGTTTGTTTTTATGTCCCCCGTCGATACATATAAGGATTATATCTCGTGACGCGATTTTGAAAAAAAAAAAACAAAATGGCGGACGCGACTATGCCACGCTCCATACAAAAAAATCTTACCTATTTCTAATATTTGCTTCGCTGATCAGACGTAGTAAAGTAATAGCAACCTTTAATATAACGATTGTATAAAATCTAAAGAGTTCAAAGAGTTTGGTCTAATTTTGAAGGGTAACTTCCAAATTGTTTTTTTGTACCGTTAACAAGACGGAAAGGTAGTTGAGTGTAAAATTGTTTGTGTTAATTTTTTAAAGTAAGTAAGAACAATCTACTCGCGCTTCATTTCAAACAAACTATTACTGAAATTATTTTATTTTTTTTGACGAAATTATGCAAACTATAAACACACACAATATTATGTTTATTTTTTAGCCTTATTAATTTTACGTTTAATCCTCTCAGTGTACGCTGCGACGATGTTCGACAAGAGTGGAAGCGCTGAGCTTTGCGCATCATCTCTCACACCCACGTCTGAACATAGCTCTAGTCTACTCTTCTTGTTCTCCGGCATATTTGCTTCTGAAGACATGACGTTAGCAGTATACAAATACCCATTCCATTCCAGGTATTCTCTAATCAGCTCATTTACTAAGAGCACTTCATCGGTTGGTTTCGGAATAGTTGAAAGCTTACCGCTTTGGTTCCTATTGTTTTGGTTCTCTATTAGTATTTCAGTTACTTTTGCTCTCATCTGTAAATTTAAATAAATTATGCTTATATTGAAGACCTACCGAATTATTTATTATTACCTAGTAATATTAAATAATTAGTAACTGCTATTCGTGCCTGTCTGCATATTTGTCTACTAAATTCTACTAAGTACGTAACGGATTTTAATATTTCGTAAACAATTCGGCCAAAATTATATCATATTTAACAATGATGCCGGCGGGTCACGGTTTGCAGATAAGAATAAACATGTCAAAATTCAAACCGTAATAGATTTCTCACCTCAGCTTGAATCTTACTAAGATGTCCACTCTTTTTTAAAAACTTTTTGATTGTATTCAACAGTTCACTCTCGGAAATTAGTTGGTTTTGTTCCATTATTAAAAATTCTAATTTCTTAAAGACAATGTTTTATCAAATGAAGTATGAAAGTTGTTTTGAAGACGTTTTAAGTCTGACAACACAATGATGTTTCTATAATTTGACAGTCTTATAGAAATGTCTTTTTGTATTTTTTCATTTTTCTATTGTAAGGTTTTATTGGCATAATTAGGAATAATCCATTTGGATAATAAATTTAATACTCTGTAATTTAAGAATAAATTTATATAAATAATGATCTTGTTTGGTACAGAGTCATAAAGAATTCCTAAGAAAACAGTGTTTCGGTAAAAATAATTAATTTTTGGTTACTCTTCGTGCATATATATATTTTATAAAAATATCAGTAAACAACATTATTACACAATTTTCTTATCATCTTGTTTGGTTATCTGCAATACGGATACTCTGCGATTGCCTTGCGGTCACGATGATTATGTAGATTACCTTCTGAATAATTAATGCAATATTATTCGTTGAACCCTATGTATTGCAATAGGGTATAAGTGGTATCAGATAATTACTTACCCTTAGAATTATAGTGTTATGATTTATGAACACATTTCTTTGAATTTATTATTTTTACAGTAATTACTTTTTGTATTTTTTTTATAACGACTGAAGTCTAAAAACTTCTGTACGGTTTTTTTTACCAGATACTGAAATGTACTTAAATTATGATAATTTTTACTTATTTTATATAAGGTACATTCAGTTAACACTTTTTAAAGGATGGGGTGGAGAGATAGACACATAAAAGAATATAGATTAATTTAAGAAATTTGTAGCAAAATCTCTTTGTCCTCCCCATAATTTCCAAAGCGAAATGCTGGAGGCAGCCTGCGTCTAGCGGTCTTGGCCTTGGTCAATTAACTTCTTTAACGGAGTTCTTAGTTTTATTAGATTGAGCACAGCCCTTTGTATGATTAAAGTACCATACAAGAGACCATCTTCTGTGCCATAAATCATCCCTGGTAACAACTTTTGATAAAAAAATATGTTTCAGACCCTCAAGAATACTCAACGAGGAGCCATTACGTAATTTAAAACTCATCTGAGTTGCATTCAACGGTTGGCCTTTTTTCCGAGTTACACAACTCTAGCTGGGTATATTGACTTTTGATTAAAACAATAAACTTTTTAAATTAAAATACCTACTTTTCTACCCGCAAATAAATCCACTGGGCTTATTAGCTATTCTCATCAAAAGCTTCCTTATCTATACTTCGTTTACCATGAATTATTTGCGTATAATTACATATTTTTTCTGTCCGCATACATCTATGTAATTTATACTAATAAAAGCTTATGTAAAGGTTAGAAGGAAAAAGAAGGAAGACGATTCTATCAATCACCATATTGTCGTATAAAAATAACCCGAAAACATTGACATTTTGCGAATAAAACGCTACGTGCACAACAAGGTCGACTTTCGATAAAATGGATAGCATGTTGGTAAAAGCTTCCTACAATATTGAACGCTAAATAATTCAAACATGCGAAGCTTTTAATGATACTAATTTAGATTAAAATGCATAATTTAGTTTATATTGATTTTGTTTAAATGTTGTTGACACTGTGACAAAGAAAATCAATTATTATCAATTAAAAGAGATTATCAATTGAACTTACCCTTTTAGGATTTTTCGTGCTTCAGTTTATAGAAACTATTATAGAATTAATAGGAATTCTACATTACAGAAGAAAAGCCATACTTCTTAGTACCCATTAACAAAGTAACGATATAGAGAACAATAAGTTCGATTTAAAATATTCTTTTCTCTTTTGGATTTTCGCTCATACCCCCAAATAATCCCGAACATACCCGATACATTGCAACGCATTCCTAAGTTGAAATTTCTTTTTGTACCATTGCTCAGCTCAGTTCTCCCCCAACCTTCGCCGTGGAAGGTTGTGTCGGGTTCCACTGCTCCCTTCCGTGTCCGATTGCTCAGTGCTAGTGTTATATCGAAGTGCTTTTTATGTCTGTGCTCAAACATTTTTTATGGAATGGATAAACTATGTTGACTTTGTTTTAAAGGCTTCGAGCGAGCTTTCAGGTTAGTAGTTAGGTTATTTTTACATTAAAATGCAGGGTTTGTCACCCTGTTAAAGCTTTTGGCTTCGTTTTGATACTGAAATTTTAAATAATCTAAATTTGTATTATTATAATGTATTAAAATTTGTATTATTATGTATTTAAAAAAGAATAAAATAATGTGATCATGATGGTAAAATACAAATGTTATGGTAATCTAAGTTTCAAATTTTATATTTTTCCAATATAGCGTGTATTAAATAAAGTTCAGAATGTCTTCTTTTTAAGGTGTAACCTTTGTTTAATAAAGTATGAAAGGTAAAGATAACATTATCTTGTGCTCAAACGTTCTGGAATTAAAATTCCTATCTCCGACAAGCTTTTGTGGACATAATTATTTCAGACTATTTGTCTCCGCGTAAGTGTTAACTTGAATCTATTAGTTAGACTGAAATCATTTTATAATTCACGAGCTTTTAAGAATATACTACGTCTATATTAATAAAATGTTACGCTGAAAGTCCATTTGTCTGACACTGTAAAGTAAAGTCCGTTAGACTGAAATTAATTAAATCCAGTCAAGAAAGTATTAAAGGTACCTCACGGAAATGGTAGCCTGTTTATGTTGTATTTGTTTTTAATTTTAATTGTGAATTTGGTCTTGATGCAAACCGATCTCATTTTATCTTTATAATATTAGTGAGAACTATATCGTCTATTCCATTCCTTTTATAAAATGGTTTTATTAAAAAATGCAGCCGATAAAGGTACAGTTTCTGTCTGCAATTTTGAAATTATAATAATTGTAACTTTATAAACTCATAGTAATGAATTCTAAGAAAGATCTTCGTCCACCTATTTAATGGATGTAAGTATTTCATATCATACTAGATTTTGGCCGCAAATTAGGAGTCAAACCCCTTTCTCTATACTATGTTTATATATATACAAATCTTTCTCTTTAATCACTCTATCTATTACAAAAAAACACATCAAAATCCGTTGCGTAGTTATTAAGATTTAAGCATACATAGGGACAAAAAAAGCGACTTTGTTTTATACTTTGTTGTGATTAAAACCCCCTTCAAAAAAATCGTTTTGCTTTGCACTAATTTTTCTTAAATTTAATGTGGAATTTAGTTACTACTTAGGCTAAATAAAAAATGATTGCCGGCTTTGGGAATGGTCTGCTTACAACCTGTTCATACAATGAAAGTGCAATTTGTGTAATAAACTACTGTGTTTTGTTTGTTTTGCCGGTCCAAAAAAAATTACAACAAAAGTTTATTTCTTTGCCTTTATACTTTCGGTTCATTTATAATTCATTTATTAACTTTAAATTAGAAGTAAATACCAGAGAAATATAAGGTCCGAATTAAGTTGTCTAATAATTAAGCTTTTTTTCTGTTATTAGTACCTGTGATATTTTGTGCTTGATAAACGTAATTATGTCTTGAAATAGAATACTGACAAATTGCTGAAAACAACAAAATTGTTTGAGGTTTCAAAAATCTCCGAAGAGAAGAAATAAATTGATGTATCAAAATTAACTACCAATAAATGTTTGCTCCAAATATTTAATGAAATAAATTTTTACCTAATGAAAAACGGAGGCCATTACTTGATCAACAATGTTAATCGGTTGACATTTTTATAAAACAATATTCATTACTTATCAATACTTACATCGCCATTTGACAGGTGTATCTAAGGACATTTTTGAACTAGCCAATTAGAATTTTAAGACTTGCTTCCCGGTCTTTCTTTAACTTTTGGTAACTCTGATGTACAAGTGGTTCGAATATGCGGAATCTATTAGGGTGTAATCTGTGGCTATAGGTCTACTATCTGGTTACAATTACGGAAAAAAGGTAAGTATTAAAACCGGAACCAGCAAAACCTTTGTCATCTCCTATTTGTAGCTGTACTTTTGTTTCTGCCATTTATTTGTCATAACTGTACAAAAATATTAAATAAATTAAAAACTACAATATGTATATTATTCAAATCTGGTTTAGTAAAAAGGCTCTGCTAAGCCTTCCGAAACGCAAACGGTTTGCGGGAGATAAAAACCCGCTCAATGTAAAACTGGTGGTCAATTCCACGACATTATTCGATTTATTTCACGTCTATTCGAGAGATTTTTGAAAGGAAATTGGATTCTTGAACGTCCGAATAAATCCAGTTCTGCCTTATAAGCAAATGTTCTGTTTACTTGAAAAGCGCTTTTGTACGTTTGAAGAACTGGACGTAGGAAGTTTGTCAATATTCCTTGTCTGTTGAACACTCGCTTTGATAACGTGTTTTTTAAGATGGATTACTAGAAAAGGGGAATCTTTTAATATTTAGTAGTTTTAGCAATAGTATGGATAATTATAATGAAAAATATACAACCTCCATAAAAAAAAGTTAATTCGTATTAGTATTATTTTTATTTATCACTAATATAATGATCCAGTGCGGAAACTTGATCACATTTTAAAGAAATAGTTCTATAACTTTAAACTATGTGTCTAAAAGAGCTTCGTTTTGGCCACCATCCAAGCTTTGGGTTAGTTTGATAAGATTAGATAGATAGCCATTTTAAATACCACCCTATGCAACATAAGCTATACTATAAAATATAGTAAGGCAATACTTTATAAACGTTATAATTTGCTTGAATGAAAATTAATCATTATTTATTATTATATTTCTTAATTTGGATTTCAAGATGTATTGCTACATCTTTCCAATTACAAGGTTTCATTGCTACAAATAAAGGATTTTCATTTTGCATGATGTTCAAATGCCTTACAGCAAATCTCTGTGAAATATTATCCGAAAAAAGACAGAAGACATAAATCACGGCAAGAAGCGCAAATCTGGAGATTCAGAGCCGAAATAAATTAATAAAATAAAAATATTTCCGCTTCTTTGAGGTTTGTCAAGGATAACGAAATTACCTTCTTCCTGGACTGTTTAGGGGAGATTACTCACGGAAGGAAAGTAAAACAAAGTTTGTATTTTGTTCTTCAAGAAAATCGTCTTTCAAAATACGGCCAATATTATTTTCTCCAAAAATGTTATTGACGAATAAAAGTTAAGTTTAAATTGGTGATGGTATATTTTCATATTTTAGTAACAACATTCTCTTGTAAATTACTTCTGCATTATCATTCATTTCAAGACGCTAATTCAATAGCTAACAGCTGTTTGGATCACGTCTTTTTATTAGTAGCGCAAAATTTCAAATATTTCTTCGAACGCAGAGTAATTAGTTTCCACATGGAGTGAAATCGTGTAACATGCAACATGTTTCCATTTTTTTTTCATTCATTTCCTTCTGAAGTTGTTGATTCCTTTTAAAAATAAAGTTTATGCATTTTTTAACTCATATTTTTATTCTTTAACTGATCTTTAAGAGTAATATAGCGCGAAGAGACGATTAGGTAGACATAAAAGTTCCTGTTGTAATTAAAAACATATTTACAAAAGAATCAATCTCCATGTACTAAAACTTTAATTACAGGATCCGATTATTGAACAAAGAACAATTTTCTGATTTACTTGAAAGTTTTGTCAACTTCGTTGTGATTAATTAAAAATTGAATATTTTCTATTTTATACGCTTTTATCTCGGTTTGCAACAAAACCAATAAAATTATTACCGATGTGGTTGTGGGGTATATACGTATCTGCGGCGCTGATCATTTACCATCATGTTACCCGGTTACTATTATTACTTATTTATCTCATAAACAAAATATTTATCATGTTGTATAATTGAGCTTATTTATAATTATTTTGAATACTTAGCCTGCAAATAAAAATCGTAGAATTTTTAAAATTTATGTTTAATGTAACGAATGCCTTTAACTAATTGGTTAAATTAACCCTTGTCATTTTCTTGCATTAATCTCAAGTCGAGAAAAAGATATTAAATCAGAATTGTTTATATATGTTATGACAACACCTATATTTTTACTAAGAATCTTCTACAAAATTCTAAAACCAATGCTTTCGTCTACATAAGTAAAATATTACCAACATAATATAACAAATCCTTTCTCTTTTACCAACCTCGTATAATAATAAAACCAGCCTACTCACGTTCCCGCATTGACAGCCTTACAGCTGACAACATCTGAGTGTGTTAGGAATGTATAATAGTTTCCACAAAGTGATATGACATGGGGAAATGACGCGTCGCTTGTAGGTTGAGCAGAAAATCTGTGTCATTCAGCCAAAGTAGACGCGGCTAGATGCTAACATGAATGTAAACGAGGGAAGTAGATTCTAGCAGAGAGGTAAAATGAAGTAAGATTAAAGCTGAGATTTGGTATCCTTTATAAGGTATAAAGGATATCGTAACGTATTTTTTTCATCCAGTTTGGTAACCTATTTCGATATCCTAGTGCATTTTAGATGCACAAATTCTAATATACTCGTATTAATTCCCGACTGAGAATATACACGTTTAAATAATAACAAATAAATTTCAAACGAGGTATAATATTGCAAAAGTGTTTTGAGCGAAATTTCATGCGCGCTTTGATAGTGAAAAACTTATCCAATTGTAAATTTCTACTATTTACAGTCTAGTACACTTTAAATATTTCATTAAAATATGTTAATTTATACTAGGAAACAAACGTTTTGTCATATATAGTAAAGTCAGTATGTTTACACGGACTATTATTTAAATTGACTAATGACCACTTTGTTTTCTTCATTGAATTCAGAACAAAGTCTAAAAACAAGACTGGTCTACGATTTATACTTATTCATATTTCTGTGATTGATGTATATAAAATACCAAATCAAAAGCTCACAGAGCAAGTGGCAATTCTGGTTTAACAGTAATGTTAAAGAAGGCGTAAGGAACAAATTATTAAACAAGTACTTGTCATATAAATCGTTATATATAGGTACTTGAAGTTATAAAGACTAAAGTCTTAATTACCAGGACTTTGAACATAAGACGGTTCTGCAAAAGATTGTGTTGACACCTTGCAACACGTTTACTCTGCTTCAACATAATACTGAGAAATTGCGAAATTAATTTCACTGCCCCATATACCTCTGCAGTCTAAATACAACTTCCAGTAAAAATATCCCTTAGTAACAGGTCACTATTTAATTAAAAGTTTGTAGAATATACTTGCTGTGTTAAGTAAAAAGTATTGGCTTCCCAAAACAAGGGTAAATAAAAATGAACTGCATTTGATGAAAGTAACAAAAATTTAATAGACTTCCAACCAAAACAGTGAAATGGACAGCATTCTAATTTGATGTTTGAAAATTGAATTTTCGCCCATCACGGTGCGCTGTTGGTGAAATCCATTTGAACGATTTGAGTGCAAACAAACATGCTATTTTCTGTTTTAATAAATATTACATGCAAGAACTTATGCGCATTGTGAGTACAACAAAGAAGTATCAAGACCTTCCCTCTAACCAAGTAGAAGGATTAAGCAGTAATTGTTTGCTACGCCTAAATACTACGACGTAGTAATTGCTACGGTGTATTCATGATAAAATGATTCGTTGGCGGCCATCGGTTCTACATTATTTTTGGGCTTACTCTAAGTGAAGGCTCTCTGTAAGTCTTGTGCAACAGCTTTAATAGCTAAAAGTAACGAAAGGAATTTCAACAATTTATAGCGATTTGGAATAAGGAGGTTAAATATAAGATTGATGCTGCTATGATTGTAAACATATTTTTAGTTAACCCAACGAAATTTCTCCCAGTATCTATGTGCTTACGTCATATAGCTGACGTTATTCCATCAAATGAGAGGAGTTTTCGCCTCTTCATTTCAGTTGAAATACTTTTACATGATATTTAACTACTTATTAAGATGAAACAAGCTAATGATTGAGTTTTTACTCTTAGTTTTGCATTTAAAAATGCTAATTTATTAGTTTTGAAGTTATAGATACTGGAAAAAGGAACGCGGGTCTCCGAGCATATTTTTAGTTTTTAAATTAAGCAGAAAATCTCTATTGTGTATTTAACTTTAATCTATCTTTGCTTTTAATTGTGTGTTTTTAATTATAATTTGTCGTTGCATATTTAATTACATTTCACATAAATACTTTAATCGCCAGTAGACTAGAAGATATTTCAAATTGAAATAACCCGTACTTTTGTAATCAGGTATCTTTGGTACCTTTATCAGATATACAAAATATTTATGGACATAAAACTAGTTTGTTTTGTTAGCGAGTACCTATACCATTACATTCATGCTCCTCCTTAATTTTAATAAATTATTCAACAGAGCTGTATATGTAGCAGCCTTTTGATTATACAAAATTGTTGGTCTGTTTTATGCATTCCCTTTGTGTAGGAACAGTTTTATCGACACCCTGTAAATTTTATGATATAACATCAATTATAGAAACACATTACATTTATTATTAAAATTTCGAGTTAAGTATGATAGTTTTCAACTGCAATTTCAGTTAAACCCAAAATATTTGAACTCTGATTGTCTATATCTAGAACTTCTTTCCTTGTATTGTCCACAAGTAAATCCCTACTCTCAAATCAGCGACATAATTCTCAATTTTCATGCAAATGCACGTTGAATTCCCAACTGCTGGTTACTTGTTTGAATGGCAAACAGAACTTGCTAAGTAAAGTTGGAGGTACGATTCTGCTGACTACCCTCAACCCACACGTGAGCGGGACTACTGCCAAATTTCCAAGAAGAATTTCTTAACTTCGAATGTCTTAAATCTCAAAACTTTTCTACGATAACTGAAGCAGGCGAAATTGGATTTGTAAAACTATTAAATGCCTGTTTTGGTTATGTGATTTACCATAGACTAGCAATATTGTTATTTTAAATTGTAGGTAAATTCAATTACAAAAATATTAATAAGTATTTATTAACAAAGTGTACGATGCTACAATAAAACTATTTAAGAGCCAAGTAAAGAAAAAAAACTTTGATTTAAAGGTAAATCAGTCTAAATCAAGTTATACCTAAGCCAGATTTCTAAGGCAAATCTTTATAATCGTATCAATTAAACTCTTCCGTCTGCATTGTTTTCGTATAAAAGAATATAATGTTCTTTCTTGTTTTACGTATTTTTATAATAATAATTTGCCGGTCAAGTGCGAGGATTTACTCGCCAATGCCTCCGTCCCAATTTGAGTTGTAACTTAGTTCACAACAAAAATCGAGCTCGGTATATTACACACTATAATATATAAGTAAAAAGTATGTAATATATATTGGACAAATAACAGGACGAGAGAAACAATGAAGTTATTCTAAATGGTAAAACATTATTCGTCACTTCAGAAGTAATCGATCTTGTCGTCTAAGTCGATCTTTAATTTCAAACACTACATAGCAACGTCTGTAAGTGCCGTTAGGTTTAACGATTTTGTTCAGTCATTTTCCGTATCCGAGATTGACAGTTTGGCACTTTGAAATCGAAACTGGCAGGTATTAAAAACGACAGCCACTTTTAATAAAGTTTACGTAAGCCATTTAAATATGAGTCGATAATTTAATTCGGTGATAATCAAATGCTACTTGTGAGGATTGAAATTAATTATAGTTGATTGCTGACAACGGCAGCGGATGCCATAGAAATTTAGTTTTAATTAAATAACTGTTTGATAACAAATGACTACGTCAGTTTTGACAGCTTTTAAACTTAGGCAACCAACATTTAGATATTAGTATATTAGAAATATGGAAGATATTTGTTGTTTTAAATTAGGTACGTTAAGGTGAAAGGCAATAAAATTTTGATGATTAAAATAAATTTATGATCCCTTATTTATTTTAATTTGCTTTTATGAGATAGTGAAAATTATATGTAATCAAATATATCATGTAAAATTTAATATCGTAATCATTATTTTAAACAAGTTTTCATTATGAACAATACCAGTAATCGTACAGCAATGTACATTTAATGTTTTCAGAGAAGAACCTATTCTAACTAAATAAGAAGATACTTATTTAATGCTTACAATTCTAGTTCTAAACCTCAGTTCTAAATTATTAATATTTAAAAAAAAAAAAAGTAGTTTTTTTAATTTCGTATTTTTTTCAGAAAATGCAAGTGACTTAGTGGCGTGTGGGCAGAATGAAGTTAACCAAACTGCTGGTGACACTCTTCTGTGTCATCTCCTACAGCTGCACACATGCGAAAATTGGTAAGTGCTGATATTAAAAATATTTATAATAACGGAAACAAATCTTGCCATTCAACAAACAAGTTTTGTCTAGTTCCTTTGCATCCCTTAAATATTAATTAATTTTGTTTTAAGTATTTATTAGTATAGTTGTACATCATCTGTGAAAAGTTTCTGACTAGCAATTACTGTTCGTGAGATATAAATTTTGGCGACAGACAGACGGACGGACATCGGAGTCCTAATCCTATACCCCCTTTTCATGTGTTGCACGACGCAGTCCCTTTAGCTATTCGAAAAGGGGGCATGTGCCCAAAAAGTGGGATGTAGATATAAAGGCTGTTATTTTATATACGTTAATATCATGAGCGATAAAAGAGTAGTAGATGTATGTACGTTAATTCGGAAACATACTCGAAAAAAAAGTTATGTATTCGATAAATTGCATATTTCAGAAGGAATAAGTAATTAACTTAGGTACTTGATTGTCTACTCTTCTATTTTTACTAAATATTACATATTGATAATAGAATATTAAAAGTTTGCCTGGTACATATAACAAATACCGGAAGTTAACATTCATTTTAATGCTGGAAGCAGATAAATTTTAAAAAGCTTTGAACGTTATTATGGCTGAATTACTGAAATTAAATACTTATTAAGTTTAAAGACAAAGATCTTTCCACCAATTTAAAAACATACGGTTTTAAATATCCAGTAATATTGTTTACCGGCCATGACTAAAATGGACAAAGGAAGTTCTATAATTTATCCTTATTTTTAATGAAACCAAATTGTGTCTTTACCAAATATTTTTTTCACAAATTTAACATATTTTTATGGTGTTTGCAAACACTTTAAACACATCTTGGTACACGTCTCGTACTCACCTTTAATGCGCAAACAGTCAAAGTAACAGTTTAAACGTAAGTTACATGTTACTCGAGTCTTCAAGAATTGAATTCTTTGAAATTTAAAACAGATTTGCCTCAAGTTGCGATAGAGCGTTAACCAAATAAAAGCCTTGATATCTCAAAGTAACGTTTTACGTTTATTGTTACTTTTTGTTAAGAAACATTTTTTAGAACAAACAGTCTGTTAATAAGTTTGTAGGTTTTTAAATTAGTAGCATTCAATCGAGTTTTTCATAATTGTTTACTCATTTAAGAAATAACTCTTTGTAATCAATGTAAACTTGCATTTGATACGCTTTTGATAACGCATGATATACATTTATCACAATCAACATTGGTATTGAGAATACCTCGGCTCTAAATGTGACTTCTACCTGCCCCTAATTGCCGAGAGCCATCGAAGCTACCTCTACATTTGAGGGCCGCATTAGCTTAGTGTGCCGCATAGAAGGCTCATCAATCAACGCCCAAGCAAAGGCCTGTAATTACTGGCTTAAATTATCTGCGTGTGTGCCAGTGCGATATGCTGGTACGTACCTACCGCAAAGTTACAAATCAAATCAAATTACCAACGAAATTTAGATACAACTTGTCATGGGTTTTTTTAAATACGATACAACAAACTTTCCACAGATCTACCGAAGCCTTGTTTTTTAAAACAAAACTAGTGGCCGCCCGCGACTCCGTTCGCGTGGAAGTCGGTTTCCCGAGGGAATGAGAAGTTTCCCGCAGTAAAAAGTACCCTATGTGTTATTCTGATGTATAACCTATATCACTGCAAAGTTTCATCCAAATCCGTCCAATAGTTTTTACGTAAAAGAGTAACAAACATCCATACATCCTCACAATTTTTCAATTTTATAATATTAGTAGGATTGTCCTTTTTTAATGTGAGTTATTACATTGGACACGACACTACTAATAGCAACCCTCTTACAATAATAATAAGGTTGGGTAGACTATACTTAAATAAACATACTTACAAACAAATTACTTCAAAACCAACTGTTACATGAGAATTACAAAATGATTGTACGATTTACATGTTGTTAATTTATGCTTGTCAAATTATCGCACAATCATGCGAAAATGCGAAGTTGCCTTACTTTGGAAATACGACTTTAGAACAAGTGTACGTAGCCGTTTCGAATTTGCGGCAAAACTTAATTCCGAGACGGAATGTATTCATCAATCAAATCGGGTTATTATGTGGTTACAGTGTACAGTGAACGAATATCTGTAACGCTTTCGTTATTTGATTGAGTATAAAACTGTGTGAGTTTAGTGTTGTCTAGTGTACGCTGGGGGAGAAAGGTGTATCACGCGAAGTCTAGGCAGGGTTTCTCTTGTCTGAATAGGTGAACGTTTATTTTGAACGAACGGAGCGGTAGTTCGAGGTGACGTAATGAGTTTAAACAGTTGTTTTCCATAAAAAACGCTGTTCAATACCTTGGTAATTAAAATGCTATTGTAAAAGTATGGAATTAAATTTCTCATTCCTGGTCTTAGTAGTACTTCAAAGGTAAGTCCATCGCTGCTTATTGAATAAAATATTTTTATTCAACTTCTCTTTTACCACAGCAGAGAAGCCACAAAAATGCTGATTCGCAATACAATTGTTTTTTTTTCATGCAAGCTTTTATAACAAGTCTCATTACGCATGTATATGTTACATACTTGTTTTTGTCGAGCAAATAATTCTTCTTAAAAGGACCCTAATTGGGATTATTTTTCTATAAGCCCTGCGATTCGAGCGTATTAAGGTTGATGCTGTGACTATGAAAACTTTTTCACAAAAGGATCTAATCCTATCGCTATCCGAGAAGCAGGCCTGTTCTTAACTATTGGAACATATAAAGGCTATTATTATTATTAACAACAAAAGGAATGGTTACCAAAATCTCTCTCGCTCGTCGCTTGTATTGTAACCGCTGTCTTTGGCATGAGTTGAGTCACGCATCGCTGTTCATTTGTTTTTCATACGTTTCGATGTATCTACGTAGCAAGTATAATTGGCAGTTGATTGATCGGCCAGGGGTGTATTTATGTTTGCCATGATGAAGAGCATTTATACGATTATTCCATGCTGGTATAACTGTGTTTTCCGGAATATTTAGAGACAGGACATCCGATGTGTTTGTTCTTACAGCGTAAACAAGCCACAAAAAACATCGCAGTTCGCAAAAAAAAATATGGCACTGTATGGTATATTGTTAGGATGTTTTTTTTAGCACTAGAAACGCAGATTACTGGTGCGAGCATGGAAGTTTTGTCGATAGCTTATTTGACAGATTTCGTAAAAAAAATAGACTTGTCTGTACATTTATCGCTATTGGAAGCATGGAACTTTATTTGTAAAGTCATTGTTACCGTTAACGAAACTTTAGTTGTCTTTGTCGAATATAACGAAAGAGCGAGCATGGAAGTTTTTGTCGAATTTTTGTCTGATATTTGTCATTGCTTATTTACGAAAAATTGTCTACTACTAAAAGTAGCTCGAGAAGTGTCGTAACATACTAAAGAATACTTTAAAACAGAAATAAAGTCATTTTAAAACTAAATGGTCATTTTATCTTGTTCCACAATTAAAATTTTATGTCTTGTTTCAGTTTATTGCATAGTTGCTGGGTAAACTACATAATATTACTAACCGAGGTTTTTTTATCAAGGTATTTTAAAAATCACTTAATCTCAAAAGGTTGGTTGAATATGGGTTTTCAATGTGAACTTTAAACTTCTCTCATGCCTCACCAAAGGAAGTCTTTGCCCAGCGTTGGTCATATATGTACCTATATTATATTATATGATCAAACGAACTTACAAAAGTGAAGTTCGATCGATATTATATGAGTACGTTTCATTCGAAGATATAACATCACGGTAGTCATTTTTATCCTACTGGCAACTTCGCACTATTTAAGAGTTAAATCATTCAGTTCATTCGTTCCCTTCATTCACTCATTCCATTCCGTTTTCTGTAGACCGTGATTCTGGCGGGAACCATTCAAATAAGTGGACGCAATTTTTCTCCTTTCTTAGTGAAAAATAATAAATACCAATAGTTTGATTAAAAAGTGTTTCAAAACGGCGAAATGGAGGCCGGCGAAGATCCGGGGCCTCCAGATCAACCTCCTCGGAAGAGGAGTTTCAGGGCGGTAAATGCCAGCAACAGCGGCGGGAGCGATGGTAATATAAAACCATTTATTAAACCTAACTACATCAGACTTTTTCCTGAAAATGGGTCAGTAAACGAATATAAAGTATTCATACAAAGTACAAATGGGGAAAAACTGGGTAACAAAAGCCCAATATATTTCAACAAGTTATTTTCGAAAGATGTCAAAGGCGTAACAAGCGTAACTAGAATTAATGCTAACAAAATAGCTATCTTCTTCAAGCAAGCCATTACTGCCAATAATCTTATATTAAATACCACATTCCTAGAAGCCAACCATATTAAGGCTTTCATACCAGCTAAACAAATTGAGTGTACCGGTATCATAAGGTTTGTCCCTACTGATATAACTACTATGGATTTGTACTACAAACTCACATCGCAGTATGAAGTTATTTCTGTACGAAGATTCTCTAAGAAAGTAGGTCAAGAAAAAATACCTTTACAGACAGTCAGCCTCACCTTTTTAACAAACACCTTACCCGACACCGTCCAGTATGATTTATTCTCATACAAAGTCTTCGAATATGTCCCACCTTTACAACAATGTTTCAAATGCCTAAAATTTAACCATTCAGCCAAGATTTGCAATAATAAACAAAAATGTTCAATTTGCTCAGGTGACCATAACTACAAAGAATGTGAAAATTCTAAAGAAATATGCTGTATTAATTGTAATGGTCCTCATTTGGCTATCTCTAGGGCTTGTCCTATTAAATTAAAAAAGATTAATGAAAAAAAATCAAAAATTTCTTATTCAGCTGTAGTAAATACAAAATCCCTGGCTGATTTTCCACCTCTAGTGAAACAATATAAAAGAGCTAATGTAAATAACTCTAACTCCAGTCCAGTCATTTTGAATGAAAATAAAAACAAGGGTGATGTTCAACAAAATATTCATAAAGATTATCATATCACTGATTTAATTAATAATAAGGCTATTATAGGCGCTTTAGTTAAGACACTAGTAGAATTGGGTAATAAAACAGATGATGTACAAATTACACATGCTCTTATAAAAGATAAATTAGTTAAAAACCTTAATGGATAGTAACAACTACAATACATATACTCAATTAAGAATTGTACAATTTAATATTCATGGTTTAACTAAAGATAAATATCCTGTTTTGACAGACTTTTTGCACACAAAAAATATTGATATATGTTTGCTCAATGAAACATTTCTTAAAAATAATTCTAATCTAAATATAAAAGGTTTTAATATTTATAGTAAAAGTTCGGAAAACTCACAGGGTGGTGTTGCCATCATTATTAAAAATAATATTAAACATAAATTAATTCCCACTAGATTTTATCAAGACATTCAAAATGTTGCAGTATCTATTGTTACCTCCAAGGGTCCTATTTCACTACTGTGTGTCTACTGTCCTCCATCTAGTACTAATTTTAGATCTAATATTCTTAGAAACCTAATATACACTCTGCCAAAACCTGTTGTAATATCAGGTGACTTAAATGCACATCATGTAGCTTTTGGTTGCTCTACAACAAAACCCAGAGGAAATGAACTATATGAAATTATAGAGAATGAAAATATGTACATTTTAAATGATGGTAGTCCCACAACATTTCCCTTTCAACTAAACCATAGTCAATCTGCAATAGATGTTACATTTGTTAGTCCTATATTGGGACCTTTCTGTGAATGGAAAGTACATGATGACCCCTTAGGTAGTGATCATTTTCCAACTTTTACTTATATAAATCTCAATGTCATACGGTATCAGTTTAATATTCCTTTTGATAAATATATATACAAAAGAGCTAATTGGATTCAATATTATAATCTTAGTAAAACAGCATTTGATGACCTAGTAATTGACAATAATAACCCTATTTCAGCTTACAATTCCTTTTGTGATAGGCTTGTTCATCTAAAAGATGAATGTATACCAAAACTTTCTAGATCAACTGCATTTAAAAGTAAACAACCTGTTCCCTGGTGGAACGATAAATGTAAAGAAGCTGTTACACAGGCTTACAAGTGTTTGAAATTATATAGACAGTCACCTACTATAGAAAATTTTATTAATTATAAAAAGATGATTGCCTTTAAAAAGAAAGTTATACTGGAAGAAAAGAAAAATAGTTGGAGAAATTTATGTGAATCCTTTAACAGATTAACTCCTACAACAGTTATTTGGAACCATGTCAAAAGATTTAGTGGCTCATTCTCAAAACCACACTCTAAAAATGATAGTTTCATTGAACCTTTTATATCAAAATTATGTAAAGTAGGTTGTAATGATTCTGCAGTTGATTTACAAAGTTTATTTAACTCTAATAATCAATTAAATACATCTTGCAGTTTATTAAGACCATTTACATGGAGTGAGTTCAATATATGTCTTAAATCTAGGAAAGATACTATGCCAGGCCTTGATGATTTACCTTATATACTAATTAAAAAAATGCACACTTCTGGACAACAGATTCTTCTTGATATATTCAACAATCTATGGCTTCATAATATCATTCCTGAAAGCTGGAATACCCAATGCGTAATTCCAGTGTTAAAACCAAATAAGGCACCAGATGATGCTAACTCTTATCGTCCAATATCTCTATCTTCTTGCATGGGCAAACTTTTTGAAGGTATGGTGAAGCTAAGATTAGATTTTTATGTAGAATCACAGAACATAATTCCTCCAGTTCAATTTGGTTTTCGCCGAGGTAGAAGCTGTAGCGACAGTTTTCTATCATTGATTTGTGACCTGAAACATGCACAAAATTCAAATTTAAGTGCTGTGTGCTCCTTTTTAGATGTACAAGGTGCTTTCGATAATATTGAACCCTCTATATTAGTAAAAGTCTTGATTGAATTAAATTTTCCTGGTAAAATATGTCAGTGGATTTACAATTTCCTTTCTAATAGGACATTATATATTAAGTTTAATAACATTTTACATGGACCTAAGAATGTATCTAAAGGTACAATGCAAGGAAGCATTCTATCTCCGTTGCTGTACAGTTTATATACCAGTCAAATATTAAAATATGTAAATTCTAATGGCGTAAATATACTTCAATTTGCGGATGATATTGTTGTATATAGTGTAAATAAAAATTTAGACATGGCTAAAGTGCTTGTTAACAATGCTCTGAGCAGTTTGCATCATTATTATAAAAACTTATTAAAGCTAGACATCAACCCACAAAAAAGTTCAGTATTAGTTATCAGCAGTTATCATTCCTATTTCAATATTCAATACAACAATCATCCTATTAAAGAAGTTCAACATCACAAGTTTCTTGGAATCATAATTGATAATAAATTGTCCTTTCTAATGCATATTAAGCATATATCAGAAAATGCTTTAAAAAAACTTAATATAATGAGATGTTTAGCAGGAATATCCTGGGGAGCAGATCCCATGGTACTTAGTATTTTATATAAGGCTTTAGTAAGATCTCATTTTGATTACAGTTATCTTGCCTACATAAATAATAACCATCACCTGGATAAACTAGACAAAATTCAAAACAAAGCTCTTAGAATAATTTCTGGAGCAATATGTTCTACTCCCATTAGAGCTATGGAAGTGGAAACTAATATAATGCCTCTAATAATAAGAAGAATAGAACTAGCCCAAAGATACTGTTTGAAATTAATCACTGCAAAAAACGAATTTGTTATTAATAAAATTATACGTTCTGTCACTTCCCCATTGAATGAGTTAACTAATGGATCACAATTATTATTAGGTATTTCTCCAACCATCCAAGACATTCTTAACTTCACCTATAATACCTTTAAAAATATTTATAATAATTTCAACCATTGGCCTTGCTATTCTGGTACCTATGATAGCAAAATAATTGAAATTAAGACCTCTATTGAACGAAATATCCATAGTAATAAAGATTTTCTTGAATATATTGACAACAATTTGGAATACTATAGACTATACACTGATGGTAGTAAAACAAAGCAACATGTTAGAAGTGCTATATATGATCCTAAAACTAAACATCAACAAAGTTTTAATTTAGACATTAACTGTTCAATTTTTACTGCTGAGGCTTTTGCGCTTTTACAAGCTTTGCGATACATTAAACAGGTTAAAAAATTCAAAAAATTCATCATATTTTCTGATTCACTAAGTTTGATTCAAAGTTTGACAAATCCACAAATAATTTTTAAGTTAAATTACATTGTATATATGATAAGAGAATTGATTTATTATTATAAAATGTTAGATTTTGAAATAGTTTTGAGGTGGATTCCTTCCCACAGTAATATTACTGGTAATGAAGTAGTTGACCATATAGCTTATACTGGCATAAATGAAACTGATTTGAGTTGTAAAGTAAAGGTGCCTTTTTCTGACTATTACGACCTCATCAAGAAACACGTGAAACAGCTATGGAAAGAAATGTGGAAGAAAGACCTTGAAAACAAGGGAATCTGGTATGGGTCAATTCAAAGGGACTTACCTGTTAAGCCATGGTATGCGCATAAGAATTTCAAGAACGCCTCCAGACACTTTATATCTATAATTTGTCGGCTCAGATTTGGACACCATTCAACGCCTGGACATCTGGCACGGTTGAAAATCGTAAGAGAAGCAAAATGTAAATATTGCAACCATGACAATTGTGACATTAACCATCTGATATTTGATTGTTGTCATTTCTCAATACAACGATTAATCCTTGCAAGTGAAGTTGGTGAATTTCTGCAAAATGAAGACTCCCGCCGCTTAAATACTATGTTAGAAAATACAGATTGTTATGTTCCTCTTTTTAAATATATAATAAACACCTTTGAAACATTATAAAAGAAACAAGAAGATTCAAGAAAAGGCTTAAAGGACTAGAATCCAGGCCTGTAAAAACGATATTAAAAAAAAAAAAAAAAAAAATCTGTAGACCGTTGGATATTCATTACTTTTAGAGTCTTTTCAAAATTTTTTTACTAGGGTATTGGGTGGGTGGGAATTTATATCTACGAATGAAACGTACTCATATAATATCGATCGAACTTCACTTTTGTAAGTTCGTTTGATCATATATTATATTTCGTCGTTTCATTCTTCAGATATAACATCACGGTAGATGTTCAGAGACGAAAATTTTGATAATTTGAAAGAAAACTATTCTTATTGAAATAAAGTAACAGTTTAATTATATTGAATAACATAGAAAAGAAATTTTAAACAAAGGATTAACAAAAAATATATATAATTTAATTTGTCTCTAACACTGACCTAGCAAATCTACCATGATCTACGACTTGGCGTTGATAGAATTTTGCGAAGGTTTGTGAGGTACTGGTCCATCCAGCTGCCTTTCTAATAACTTCAAGAGAGAGTCCAGACGAGGAAGCGGCTGACGTAGCGGCGTGTCGTGTACTGTGGGCACTGTACGTCGTCACATTCACCCCGCTTGCACTTAAAACCTGCTTAATCCATCTACTGATGGTTTGGGCAGTTGCGGGTTTGTGTGGCCGCTTAAAAGTCAATATGAAGTTATTGATTCCTTCGGATCTTAAATTTCTTGTCATAAATATATAGTCTTGTAGAGCAGTTGCAGGGCAGATTGCCTCATTTTTTTTTTTTTTTTTTTTTTTTTTTATGTAATATAGGTAGCAAACGAGCATGCGGGTCACCTGATGGTAAGTGATCACCGCCGCCCATGACTACCCTCAACACTGTAGGTGTTGGGGGTGTGTTGCTGACCTTTAAGAAAATATATAAATAAATAAATAAAATTGGGCACCGGATACCGCACTCACCGAACGAAACGAAACTGAAGACAGGTAAATTTAATACAGGCTGCTCACGTCCAACAGCCGATGTTTTAATCACGTCTGATATACCGATCTGGATTCCGGCTGAACTAACTACGACGTTATCTAATTTTATGAGGGAGAGCATTTGTACTCTATGCGCTGTTGATAGCGCTAGGAGAACGACTAGCTTCTTAGTTATTTTCTCTATGGACAAATCTCTATTTAGTATCCAATCTGCGACACAATTAAAGACTAGCTGTGGATCCCATGTGCTAGTATATTTTGGGCTTGCAGGTCTTAATTTATATACGCCTCTTAGTAGTCTTTTAATCGTTTCATTTGAAGTTTCCTGAGAACCTAAGAGTAAGGTAAGAGCAGAGCGGTGGGAATTGAGGGTACCGTAAGTGGCACCTTTGTTAAAGAGTTCTGTTAGGAATAGCATAACATCAGAAGTTAATCCATTAAAAGGGTTAAGGTTCTTTGTTGAACAGAATTGCCACCATAATTTGTAAGTGCAATTGTACTGGGATAACGTATTTTTAGATATGGAAGCCATCATCAAATCTAATGCGGGTGATGGTGTTCCTTTGGATTCAAAGGCTGACCTGAGAGCACTGCTGCAGCCAGGGTAATCCGTTTCATTTGCTGAGTCCTGTAATAGGATCGAGAAAAACTAGGGTTAAGAGAGATGTAGAGCATGTCCGACTGACGAATTTTATTGAGTAGAGGAAACCAAGGTTGAGATGGCCAAAGGGGGAATATAACTATGCCTACTGCTTCATCTTTAATTATTTTCTGAATACATTTTAAAATAATGCTGAACGGTGGAAAAGCGTAAAAGAATCCTACATGTTTCCAGTTTAAAGTAAACGCATCTACAGTAACAGCATCGGGATCCGGTTTCCATGATACGTAAGTTGAACATTTGGCATTGGTGCGACCAGCAAAAAGATCTATTACCGGTGAACCCACGGAACAGAGAAGTAGATGGAAATGCTATACTACAAACTTACTAGCGGAACCGCTGTCGCCAAAACTCACACATGGAACTGATAATAAACATAGTCACTACATGTAAACAATTGTTTTTATTGGTCGCATATCCTTTGTGCCGGAATGACCTTATTTCTAAATGCTGCTAAGCAAAAACACACCTTGTCAGTGATGAATAGAGTTTACTTTACTAAAACCCATAATGTATTTACGACCTTACGCAACTTACTTCACGTTCGCGTTGACATACAAAAAAATCTGTGAGAGTCAGAATGGCGGGTGTACCTTAACAGATTTGAACGAGTCATATGTCAAACTTAGTACCTATAATGTACTATTTGGTACCCAACAAAGAAATTGGTGTACCTCCTTAAGAGCAGAGATATAACCAAATGCGAGTACACCCGCCACATTGACTGTCAGAATGGCGGGTGTACTGGAGAACTGGAGTTCTCGGTTATAGACATGTTGGTGAGTTATTTAAAGCATACCATATTTCTGTACCTTTGGTGTACCTAACATAAAAGAGCACCAAAGAGCAATATTGCTCGATTCCAAAGGAATCCAAGATTTTGGTATTAGAGACTTTGTAGCGACATACATCGCGCTTATCGTCTCCAACATTCTTCCCGGCGGTACGCATTTACACATATGACGCCTAAATACAGGGCCTCAAGTCTGGTATTTTAAGTAAGGTGTTATATTTTACTCTATGGCATTACACAAGCCACTCCAATATTTTAGGTCTATGCCTCGACTCTTGCTAGTCTATGTCTTTTCTGTTCGGTTCGTACTACGCCATGCATGTGAGCATTTTTAATTTAATTACGAGATGTAATTTGTTACGTTAAATAAAGCTGTGAAACGTCCATATGCTTTTACTCCGCCACCCCCGTCAACAACCTATCGGTGGAGACTTTTTATTGGCATTGAGTTATGTTATAGTTATAAGTATTTTTGTTGTAATTTAGCCGTAAGACTCCCTAAGACAAATAAATAAAATAAAATAAAATAAAAATAACCCAGAACTGATACACCCGCCATTCTTACAGTCAATGTGGTGGGTGTACTCACATTTGGTTATATTTCTGCTTTTAAGGAGGTACACCAATTTCTTTAATTGGTACCAAATAGTACATCTTAGGTACCTACTAAAGTTTTACATATGACTCGCTCGAATCTGTTAAGGTATACCCGCCATTCTGACTCACACAAAATTCAACTTTTTAACAAGCCACCTGCGTTCCTACATTTAACAATGTAAGTTGTACTTTATTTCTTTCAAATAAAGTTCATGTTTACAATTGTTATGTTTTATGTTACATTAGAATTAGAACAAATATGAATTGAACTTTACTGCTTTAAAAATAAAGTCGATATTAGATTAAGAAAACGCAATACGATCACAGCAAAACACAACCGTACTCGACAATAAGACAGGTATGACTGAGGTATAGGTTTGCGAGCCTCCGCTTACTAGTGGAACGCGTGCCCCGCCCACTTCACACTTCCATCTACTTCTCTGTTCCGTGGGTGAACCAAATATTTTAGTGATTTTCTTGTAATCTGTGTCATTAAGATTCCATTCAATATCAGGATTGATTCTCCTAGATTCTTGGTCAGCCTCTATATTTTCTTTGGTGTTTATATACGAAGCAAAAATAAAGATCTTTCGTTCTTCACACCATTGCCAAATTGATCTTGTAAGATTGGTCAAATGTGGAAACTGTATCCCTCCCATCCTATTTATATAGCTTATAGCCGTTGTATTGTCGACTCGTAATAAAATGTGACAGTTCTTATACTTAGTATCGCTGGCAAAGCATTTTAAACCAAGGAAAACAGCCATTAACTCCAAATAATTAATATGAGAGTCGCGTTCGCTCTCTTTCCATCCACCGTTTACTCGTGTATTATTACAGAACGCTCCCCATCCTGTCTTACTAGCATCGGTAAAAATTTCTAAATTAAAATATGGACATTGAAGAGAGTTAGATGAACTTTTGATATTATCCGCCCACCAGGCTAAATCAGGTAAGATTGAGGAAGGTGGCTCAAATTTATGGTCGTATGAATTAAATATTTTGAGAACTAAATATTTTTGTCTCTCTAGTTCTTTCGTGTAAAGCCAACCATATTTTAAAGCTGGGCAAGCAGCAGTTAATGAACCTAATAAACGGGAAAAATCGCGAATAGTACAACGAGGTAATAGCGAATATTTTCTTACCAATTGCAATATTTTGTCGCTCTTTTCAAGCGGTAGTGAAATTGTCATATCAATGGAATTATATATAAATCCTAGAAATTTACAAGTTTGTTGTGGTTGTATATTACTTTTTTCAAAGTTAACTATAAAACCCAAGCACTCCAGCAACCGAAAAGTTACAGTAACATTCTCATAACATTCATCAAAGGTATCTCAAGGCAGAGCAAATCATCGAGGTAGATTACGGATTTAAAGCCCCGAGATCTTAAATAACCTATTACTTCTTTCATGATTTTTGTGAAAGTTCGCGGGGCAGTGGATAAACCGTAAGGTAAAGAATTAAATTCATAAGTCTCGATTCGTGACCTATTGTCTTTAAATTGAAATCTTAAATATTTATGATCAGATTTAGCTACAGGCACTAATAAGTATGATTCTTTTAGATCTACAGTTGCCATATACCCATTTTTAGGTATCATTTTTGACGCAGTTCGATGGTCTTCCATTTTAAAATGATTATTTGTTATAAATTTATTTAATTGCCTAAGATTAAGTATGAATCTAAAGCCACCGTTTGATTTAGATGTTAGAAAGATACTTGATATGAATTGATCTTTTACTGGTTTACATTTTGTTACTGCACCTAGGCTTAACAAGTTTTTAATAGCCCCTTGCATAACCTTAGTTTCCTGAACTGACAAAGTGTTTCTCGGGAGAGTGGTTTGAACTACTTTGCGTGCAAAAGCGGTGTCCTGTAAGACGAGGTCCGCCCCCCCCCCTTCTCGATGACGTGAAGCGAGAGGGCCCTGACCAGTTTCCCTGGTTCTGTGTACAAGCGCCCGTCGATAAATTGGATGTTGGTGTAGACTTTGGAATTGGAGGTTTTTTAATTGGAAGAACCTGCTTTTCGATCGCCTTGGAGGCTTTAATTTTGTCTGGTAAATTGCTTCCAAATAGAGTTTCGTCTCTGTCTTGTTCTTGGATTAAAGTAAGAAATGATTTGTCCAATCCGGGTGTAATAAGCTTTGCTCGTACTTGTGTCTCGGTAAAATGAAGATCAGAAAGAATTCTGCAACTATCTGATAATATTTTAACCGCTTGCACTTTTTCATCGCTGGTAAGTAATAACGACATTGCTTTGTTCATGGCCGCAATTCCTAAACCAAGTTGGTCTTGTTTAACTTGAAGTTTTTTATCTCTGTTACGTACGTGATCTGTGACAGCGGCTGAAATTTCAGCGTTTAGTGTAGGAGACTTAAGCAGTTTGCAGTTGTTAGGGATTGTATATTCCTTCATAAGTTTTTCTTTTATGTCACTTTGCATACCTTTTTTAAGGATAGGTAGCCAACGTTGTGCTAGTTTTTCGTGTATATCCGGCCCATATACAGGAGCGTCGACGGTAGTATCACCTAGCGCTTGTAACAGCTCTGGATCTATTTCCGGCACTACTTCATTGTTTAGTTGTGGTAAACTATCGTTGGCTATCGTATCTTGAGTTGTCAGGACATCTGGCAATAATCTGTCATCATAATGGTGTTCCTCAACTTTATTTGTTCCGTTATCTAAACGAAAAAAATAAAAAATATTTTTGAGGGTAGGTAGTAAAAAAAAAAATTCATATAAGCTCTTAAAAACGAATTGTGTTACATTTTAACGATCCGTTTTTATTATTATAAGCCAAAAAAGGGGGATTTGCAGCCATCGATTACTTGTCTTGTTTAGTTTTTGAACCTTCGTGTTGACCCTCAGTCGAACCTCCAGGTTATTAAATAAGCATCTTGCAAACCCATCGTGATAACCCGCAGTTAATCCTCCAGGGATGCTTACAGATACTGAATGCAAACTTTGCAAGAGTTTTAGACTCACTTTCACCATTTCACTTATAGGTTAAGAAAAAAAAAGACTTACCCTGGTTTTCATCGGAATCAGATGATGAGTAAACTATTAATCGTTGACGATTTTTAGAGGCTTTACGCTTCTCTAACTTTTTAATTTTTTCATTATAATAGTGAATTTTTTCTTCTGCACTACGTTTTGGCATTTTTAAATTATTATTTTAAGGGAACGTGTGCTCGTTGCCGCGCAAGAAAAAATAATGAATATCCAACGGTCTACAGAAAACGGAATGGAATGAGTGAATGAAGGGAACGAATGAACTGAATGATTTAACTCTTAAATAGTGCGAAGTTGCCAGTAGGATAAAAATGACTACCGTGATGTTATATCTGAAGAATGAAACGACGAAATATAATAGGTATTTAAAACAATATAATGAAAATCAAAAAGCCTTTATTATTCTAAACACACAATAGCAATAAACATACTAGCATTTCAATATTTTTTCTAAGTAATAGTTGTAGTAGGTATATATTTTTTGTTTTATTTAACAATAAAATTAAATAAACTATGTCAAGGATTCTTTTGGAGATGTTCGCTTGAATAAGGACCTTTTCAAGTGAACGCCTCCCCTTCTCTTCTCTTCTTCTCTTGTTTGAACTGTTAATTCATCAAGCCGAGGAGGCTTCCTGGTCTACCTTAGTTTTCGTTTTCCTGCAGGTAAGCAACATGTTTTAGTATTGATCCCAACATTCCCTTATGTCATAGCCACTCCCACATAAATTTCTGAGCTTGCTTGGTTACGTCTACAATTTTCTTAGGCTTTTTCTGTAATTTTTCTCTCTCGATTTTCTTATAATAATTGAAGCTTATATTTAGTTGTCTTGATTTATGAAAAATGCACATTTGGCAACCTTGACTGTTGGTAACAAGCGTAGGTTGAATATCATGCTCTTCTGTGCAACACGAAACATCGTTTTATAAAATTCATAAAAGCCCAAAACAATTTCCATGTCCAATGACCAATTTCTGTCGAGATTTCATCTTGCTGCTTTTGAATATAAGATATGCTGCCGTGTTTGTCTAATAAACCTTTGGAAACTGATTCACATAAATTTAAAGTATATATATATATATATTTTATTTACAAATATTGTCTTTATACATGACATTGATTAATCAACTATGTCAGCTGTCATATTAATTAAGGTTTTTCAGGCCTTGGCAGATCAATCATTCAGATCAAAAATTGAATGATTGACAGATGAATTTTAATTAATGTACAAATGAATAGCAACACTCAAAATCGAAAAGTGGGAAAATACATTAGCTCCTTAGTAAAAGCTAACGAGCGGAGATCCATGCTTCCAAGAAGCGGGAACAATCGACATGGTATCGTCATCGCATTGCTTATTGTCTGTTAACGTCAAAAGTTCCATGCTTGCACCACACACTTGTTATTAAACTTTGTTAAGCGCTATTTGTTTTTACTAAAAATATTACTATAAATTTGAGCGAGGCTAATTTAATAGTATATCGGATTTTAAAACCTCGTCCTTTACAGCATGTTAACTTAATTTATGTAGGAGTTCGTTAGCTAGGTTCTTATAAATAAAACAGTTGTTTTAAAATAGATCCATAACTCGGGAACTAGGCAACATTTACATAACTAAACAAACATGGTAGAGCCCAAACAAATAACCTTGTAGGATCTGACTTCGTAACAAAATGTTTTGTTTAGAACATTAGCATAATATTGCAGGGGTGTTTCGTTTTAATTTGCATTAATTATCATAGATCCGTGATGAATAATAGGCTTTTAGTGTTACCAACATACTTATTGAATAATCAGGTTATTTATTTACTTTTTTACATATACTGCATGTTGAGATTAGCCCCAAGCGAATTTCGTCCAATTTCGCAACTAAACGCAAAGTGACGAATGTGTTTGCGTTTTTTAAATCTAAACATAATGTTTCACCTTTTTACGTTCTACTTTGATACATTGTGTGGTGACTTTGTTTTACGCTTAGTTCAGGGCCACATAGTTGGTGTGTTAATCTGGAGCATTATTATTTGTAGTTTTGTCTAGAGAGTGTTATCGGAATCGGGGAATCGTCTAATTAATTACCTTAACTATTACACAAAGACATCTTTGTAGGTATGTACTACGAACTCAATAGCCGAATACGAAAGAGGATTACTTTTTGAAACAGTTTTATTTATTATTTATTTATTGTTGAGGACGTAATAATTAGCCCACACAGCAAATTTCTCCGAAAAAAGGGTCCTGGAAATCCATTGGCCTATGATGGTCGATATAAAATTATTCTTGATATTGACTAAAATGAATTATTATTTTGTAGTTTGATTGTATTTATATTTTGAAATGATCCAAGGAATTTGTGGAAAAACAATGACAACAACCTCCTCAGGTTCAATAGGTCTATAACCTATACTTAAACTAAGAAATTGCTTCACTTCTTCGAATCACATCTGCAATACTTAATACCTATCAGCTTCGTGAAATGAATAATTTCTTGACCGTGAAATGAAATAAGTAAGCGGCGGAAAAATAGGATTTAATGTTGTAATAATGATACAAAAGACTTACAACACAGTCAGTTATGATGTAGCAGTACCATATTGTATTTGTTATGATTAACGTTATCGTAAGTTACGTTAGTTCTTGTCCCGGGTAATATTTTATCAGAGCACTTCGTACTTGACAAGCCAATTCTGGGCCATTCCAAGAACTAGATGAATAAATAATTGAATTAACAAATCCTCAGACTACCAGATCAACTCGGTGATCTTAAACTAAGAACAAGCTTGTATTATATACGTAGATAACACAAATAGACTCAGGGTAGAACCCGGTCGCACCCAAAAACAAACTTGGATAGATTAAGACAAGACAATTAACTAAATTGTTTTCATCTAAGACTCGAACCGATCTTACCATTAACAATACGAAATGCTTCGCTGTAGAAGTTATAATAATGCATCTTAAGAAGAAAAAAGTCATGCTGTACTCTTTCAAATCTATCAATTGCTTAAAATGGTGGCTTTAAATACTTTAATTATGGGTGTTAAACACTTTCTTACAAAAACAAAACCTGTTGTGGTCGGGTCACATTATTTAAATATTTTTAGCGAAGATATAGGAAGCAAGTTAAATAAATAACAACGTCAGAAAATAACATCGGTTTACTTATTCAAATATTATTAACAGAAATACAAATAAATCAAAGAAGTAATTGTTCACAATAATTAAACAAAATGGCTCACGTGACACAGAGTGGCCGCAAGACGTGTGTCTTTGACAATCAATGAAAAACAAAAAAAGATCGGTACGTCACAGGCATCCAACTTTTTAAAAACTCTGAGTGTCCAAAGAGGTTCACTTAATAATATTATAAAAGAGTTTTTTTTTAATAAAAATTATAAATAGATGAAAACTAATAATTAACTATTTGTAAAGTAATGTCAAAATGTCAAAAATCGATCAATAACAATGTCAATAAAAGAAATAGTCAATAAATAAAAAGATTAAAAAATACAAACATACACACACTCATAAAAATCAGGATCAGTCGAAGAGGCCGCCCCTGATCGATCCCGGGGCTATATGGAGCCCATGACGCTCGCAACTTTTCCGCGTTGAACGGCAATGGACAACCTCTGCACCAGGAACGACCCTGAGCGGACATCACAACCTCTCTCTCAGTCGTCTGCCTAACTCTCTAATGAAACATTTGGACTCACTACTCTAGCAACCGATGGTTTCAACTGCAAGCGGAACGAAGAGGTAGTTATGTTCGAGCTCGGCGTATTTAGCTCGTTTCTTCAGGGTTGCGGACTCGGCCGCTACTTCGGCCGTCCCAACAATTTGTTATATTCTTAAAATCCCTATACACGTATATTAAATTATTTATTTTGAATGGCTGACTGAAGACCTGAATTTTGGAGGGTGTAATGTTTGTTTGACGTAGGCATCCGATAAAAAAATACTTCCTTAAATTCGGGGTGATAAAAATACTTCCTTAAAAGTGTGTACGAAACAACGTAATTGCTTTGCCCATCTACCTAAAATTTTGCATGATTATACTAATGAAAAACATACCTAGTACCTTAATTTTTCTTCGATATTTTTTTGGAAATCTCCTGGATTACCTACTAAGCGAATATTTGCAAATACTTTAATAATTTGTTTGATGCTTTGTTTTTATGGTGTGAATTTTAAACTAAAAATTTTAAATGAACTTTTCCTATAAATTTTTTCTGAACTATTATTTTGGTTACAATAAGTATATAATAAGTACATTTTCGAATATTATACAACAATTTTTCAAAATCTGTCGTCATGCCTTTTGCCAAAGTTTCGAAAACCAGCTCCCTAATCCTTCATGAATTTAAATTTACGTTAGAAGCAGGTTAAGGTTTTATATCCAATTTTGTTTTATACCCACCGCCGGCTGACGAGCACGTACTTTGTGTATTAGAACGACAATCGTTAAAACAAACTCGAAGAAACCACTCACACAGTTGCTACAAAAACCCTACAAAGGGAATCAATATAATCAAGCTGGTGAAATATAATTTACCGAGTTTGTGTCAACTTTCTGCTTCGACACGTTATTGTTATCAAAATAATTCAATAATATATATTGCTTGAAATTATTTCATTTAATATGTTTGCTGAAAAGGTTTAGTAGTTTCTTGTTTAAACAATTTGTGTTTGCTCGATGAAAGCATCATTAATTATACTATCTCGGAAACTTGGCTTGAAAATAACGTAATACATTAACCTGCCTTATCGTTAGCCTATGAGATTGCAATTGCTTATAAGTCCCATTGAATGTATAATAATGTTCCCGTATTGATAGCAAGCTTTCCATTCCATCAAGGACTATTCTTCGTACCTATTATCGCTCCAACTAATGCTAGTCTTTTTAAGCCTATATAGCTCTGAACTCGATTGTTAAACTAACTCAAAGGGGTTCGGGGCTTCCGTTGACACGGTGTCACATACAAATGTAAGCTGGAATCAATTGATGAATTCCTCGTCTGGATGCAGTTTCAAATTAAAATCTCTTTAGGTTTTGTGGCAGTGGTTACAAAATGTCGGCTAACAATACAAAACTGTTTATTTACTTAACCTAACACTGGTCTGATATAGGCATTCAGTAATTATCACCCTTAACTGACACCATGGGTCGGAAACGCTAAAGACATAGGTACTTCTAAAAACAAATGCAGGGGACCGCGTGCTTACTAACGAATTTAAGATTTTTCTTTAAATAATAGAATTACTTTATCGTCAATTTACAGATTTGAATTCCAAATGACGTTTTTTATATCAAGGGAAAACAAGGTGCCTGCAATAAGGAACATCAGCTAACGACATTACCACATTTTTTTTTCGTACAAACTTGTTCGGCTAGTTCCTACAGTATTTTAATTGCCTTGTGAAGCGTAAAAGTATGAGGGGTTATAATTGTATACGCTTCTTTTTAGTGGCCTTAGAACAATTAGCAAAATCACAGAAATGCTATGCCTGTACAATATTAACATTATTATTATCATATTATATTCCGTGTCTAAATTAGATAAAGATATTTCATCATTCTCGCAATCGTTGTTCAACAGAAATGATTAGTGTGATAATTTTCACCAGGCGTATTATTTCTGCTTCAGTGAGCTACAATTTTATCCTAATTAATCTGCTCATTGTTTTATTTATTTATTTTATGAGGCGAAGTCCATGTTGACACATAAGACAGAGTCGATACAATCGTCAGCGTTGTAATCGTTAGGTCAAAGATAGAGCTCATTATACATTTATAACAATTGCTTAATGAATTAATTATAATGATATCATTATAGCATTTTTATCAAGAATGTTTTAAAATAAACCGAGCCTGAAAGAAGCTACAGGGCAAATAACTTTTAAACCCTTAAACTAAATAATTATTCTTTTTTTACGTTTTCTCGTTTTGTCAGATCATTTTTTTTATTGCTCAAGTACTTCATAAAACAGACAACCCACAACATAAATAATTGACTAGAGTTCCATACAGAACAAAATATTTACTTCAAAAAGGTTTTAAATGACCTCTTATCCACCACTTACTCTCCTATGACTAATAATGCACACTGTTTTATAATCTACAAATATTAAAAACATAGCAAAAAATAATCCATCTAATCAAATAATAATAACAAAATAAAGGTTGAGACGCAAAAACGTTTTAAGTAAATAAAAAAAAAGTTCTAGAAAAGTTAAACAATCTAAATTAATATAATTTTGAATAAATATACAACCTAAAAGCCGAAGATCCAAACTGATTATACAAACTTTCTGTAAACTAATAAAGACACTCGATTGAAGAACTGGATATCGAAAATCTAATAACAATATATGCTCTACCGTTGGTACTGTATTATAATTTTCAAAAGTTTACTTCTCTTCTAAATTTGAAACCCTTCTGTAAAAAGTTTAATTTAATTGTTCCCGGCAAAACCGCCAACAATTTATTTTCATTAAGCAAATAGGTATCGTAGACCAATTAATCTTGCCCACAGCTTTTTAAGCATTTGTTAAACTTGAAAAAGATACTAAATTAATTAGTGCTGTATTTGATTTATATTTCGAATAAATCCACCAGCTGTGGCAAATTTTTATCTAATTAAGTGTTAATGGCATTACTTAAAAGTATGAAATAATTAAAAATAATGTTGCAGCTCGGAAAAATAGCTTTTAATTGTTTTGTTGTTACAATAGGTATGTTCTTTTCGGTTTTCTCTCTTTTTCCATTGGACATTTATATGAAATGAAGGTTCTTTTATTTTAAGATTTATATTCTTATTTAAACCGTTTCCCTCCTAATATAAAATTAACTTGCTTTGCTAAAGTTTGTCTAGGGTACCGTTGTAACTCATAGAACCTTTATTATTTCTCCATATTAAACATGGCGTTTTCTTTTGTCTGCTCTGAGCAGTGACAAGTATTAGGAACTTCTGTAATTTAACACTGAAAACCTTTGTCACTCGTCTTTCCACTATGTCTGATATCCGATAAGAGTTCTTGTGAACGTTTAATAATATTGATAATTAATTACTTTTAGACATTCGTTAGTGGTTGGTAAAGTGACAAGTTATTACAACTGTGATTTATAAACGTTTAGAGCTAATTTTTTATAATAAGAATGCTTTTCTCTTCCAGTTGGGTACTCTGTTACAAAACAAGAGCTGTTTTTAACGAATTCATCCTTTCCTATACCATCTTCATACAAGTGACCATTTTAGGCTATTTTCCTGTAAATTGTCAACAGGCCCATTACCGTGCGTGGCTAGAGTACGTAGTTGTCAGTTTTCTTTAAAAGGTTCTACTTTGCCACCGCACTTCCCCGACCCTCATCCCGCGAGAGCAAGCGACACATATATCAAGGGGTTTTTGCCGCTCGGCTCCTTGCCTAAGATAAATTTCATCTAGTGAGAAAAACACGACTTACTTTCGGTAATTCCTCGGAGACAAAGTTATCTTTTTGCGAGAATTATTGTAATTTATTGTTGTGCTCAAATCCGCGAATCAGGCAATTGCGGCCAATTACTTTTTGTGATTGAATCCCATTTTTCAAGCCTCTTATTTATCGGTTTTTTGTCGACTTTATGGACGATCTGATTTGATTTCTCTGTGGGACGCTTGAAATAAAAAAGTACGTAAAAATCATTTATTCAAATAAGTTAGATATGACAGCCTTTACACCATACCACCCGTGTTATTGATTGTCAATATTCTAATAAATTTATTTATTGCCTTCTTACTATAGTAACTATGATCACCACAATAAATTTCTTTGTCGACTTTATGATCTGTGTGTAGCAAAGATATCGATGTTATCCTCCCATTCTAGTGCATCATGTGTAGCATGAAGATGCGTAATCCATTTATACCAGTTGTAATATTGATATTTAATAATATTATATTCAATGAGCCGTGTTTAGGCTATTGGGTATCATACCTATATAAAATAAATTTCCTCAGAAATAATATACTCGTATATCTCTCAAAGGCGCCTCTAACTTTTGCCAAGTTGTAAAGAGATTTTGTCCAAAATTTCTTAATAGACGAAAAACCCAAAATAAGCAAGCTAGCAATTTGCAAAACTGTTTTTTTACCGACCTTTGACCTATAATATTTTAATATGCAATTACGACATTCTGAGAGACTTTTGAACCAGCTTTAAAAGCTACAAAATAATAGTAAATACGAATTTACAGCTTATTACGTGCCATACCAAGGTAGAGACTATTTTTGTCGAAAATGAACAGACTGATAGAATTAGGGCAGCTTAGCCCATTTCTTGCCGTGATAGTTTTCCAACGAAATTTTCCTTTATAATATAGTATGTTTTTTTTTTATTTTTATAGTTTTAAGTTTTCTTGTATTGGTCGTTCATAAAAAGAAAATAAAAAAAAAAAAATTATTTGAATGTTATTGTAAGTATTTTTTCTATTACAGGATACTTCTGGCACATAACGGATTTTCATTACGACCCGCTGTACTCGTCCCAAGGCGACACTAGAAGACGTAGGTACAAATAATCTAAATAATTGTATTTAGTATTTTTTATTATCTTCCTCTGACCCCACTCGCTAAAAGCATGTAACAACTTAATGGTATTTGGTACTGTTGCGAAGCCATGTAAAAATATTGCGTTGCAAATCTAAGTATTCTACTTGGGTATATTTTTACCCGCAATGTGAGCTAACTGGGACATTGGTTGTCTTTCAGAAAGTAGGTTTAACACGTATTGGAAACGTTCCATGCAGTCGTATAAAAGCCGACAGGTTGTTATTTTCCCACTTGTTTGTGTTTATTATGACGTACTTATAAGAAAGAAATTTACAACGTATTTATTGATGCGACTGTTGTGCTATTTTTGATCCAGTTTCAAGATTCATAAGTAATGGTAGGTAAAATAACTATTTTTTTCATTGTAATTTGGAGAAATACGTTTTGCCTTAAAAATGAGTATTTTTTATTTTAGGAATTTCACATTCAGCAGTGAATGGCGAAGAGCCGTCTGTTAGGAACTCATAAATAAAGAAGGCTCTAGCCTACTTGTTAGGTATATAAATTAATTTCTTGATGAATAAGAACCCTTGTTGAGAATTGATAAATGTTCAAATACGTAGATACTGTCCGATGGTATTGGTACACATATTTCGCTGTTAGTTTCTATATATTTGTATTCTAGAAATTTCGAGTGCCTATAGGTAAATAATTGTTATTTCGGGAACAATCGTTTACTGATAACGCGGGGCTTAAGTTCAATTTCAAATTGGAATATTCCTAGAAACTGCTGGGTACTTACTTTGTAGATTTACCTTCAGTAATTAAATATAAAAATAATTTAAATATCCTCGGACACCTAAAGGAAAAATAAGAACGAAGTCTGTATTGTTTTTGAAAAAATAACTAACATCAATATCATATAATTTCTAAATGTAGCTTCTAAAACTAGCTTAAGTTCAATTTCAAATTTGAAATATTCCTAGAAACTACTAGGCACTTATTTTGTAGATTTACCTTCAGTAGTTAAATATTAAAATAATTTAAATACTCTCGGACGACTAAAGGAAAAATAAAAATGTAGTCAACATTGCTTTTAAAAAAGAGCTAACAGCAATATCATATAATTTCAAAATGTATCATAGATACTATTATCTCCTAGTTTGTATCACTAGAAGTGATAGGCAACATAATAGGATCCTGTTTGCACCAGACTGTCGCCGGGCGGACGAGCGCGGGACCTCCGGCCACCACAAGGCGCTGGGTCGCTTCGGAGACTACTCCTGCGATAGTTCGCTGGAACTGATCGAGTCAGCCGCCAAGTACATGCGCACGCGTCACGCGGAGAACGTCGAATTCGTACTATGGACAGGGTAAGCGAGATTTTAACATATGTATTTGCATAGTTTTATTTCCTTTAGTTTGGTTAACAGTAGGTGATATCATATTATCCGACGAGTGACAAAAAAGTCGGGTGATAGAGCAAGTAGACAAATAAAAAGGATACACCGTGTTTTTTTAAGTTATATATTTTTTAGTACATAATTCAAGACACATCATTGACAAAACAATTTCTGCTAGGCAAATCTTGAATAAGGGAAAATAATTAAGTGAAGGGTGCAATAGCAAATACACCCAAACTTATATACCAATTAATAATATACTATAATAAATCTTAAATATGTATACCTACCAGTTTCGTTTTTTAAAATGCTGAAGTCTTTTACAGCGCCGCATATCCTGATAAATCTTATTTCCCTACTTAATGCAGTTAAGGACCGCGCTCGTTAAAACACTTGCCTCGAGCGACATGTTGGGAAAACACTGTTACAAGTGTGGCCCATGTTTAGAAATAATAATAAAATGCTTGCTTCGATTAAAAATTAGTTTCAAAATTAAAAAAATCTTTTACAAAATTAAAATACGACGACAAAAATAAGTTTCAGCAAAAGTTCGCATAATATTTGTAATGCTATGAAAACCAGACGAGTATATAAAAATAATCATCTCGCTTAGCTGAATATTATAAGTCATGATGCATGGCTTACTCAGGATAGTCGTGCTGAAACATAAATGTAGCTGCATGAGGGTGACTATTTACTTTGCCGGTGTATTGGACATTTAGCTTACACACACATCAATAGATATAACAATATCATCTACATTCCACACACAAACAAAGCTAACACATCTGACAGATCGCAGGTGCATACACTATGTGTATCTAACAGACGTCAAAACTATTCATGGATATACTGTGTTTTTAAATATGAATCAAAAACAATTAAAAAAAATATGATACCTTGTTTTAGGGCCGCGTGGATGTGGAGACCCATTTATATTTATATATTTTTCCGATGTTTCAACATTATAAAATTCCACAGGGAAATAAAACTGTGGGTTGCCGGTAAATATTTTATCCGCAGTATCTTTTTTTTCTTTCTAGTATCTAAATAAGAAACGTAATAAATTTGCTCTTAGTAAATCAAATTCCATCCTAAAAGTTTCTTCAAGTAATTTCCGAAAACACTTCTTAATGTTACGTTTTTTTCCATAGTGACATCATAGCGGCCCGGTACTCAGACAGTTTGGAGGGTCGGTACCAGGCGATCAGGAACATGACAGATCTTCTCAGTAGGACGTTCAGTTCACACTTCGTGTTCCCAGTGTTGGGTAACTTCGACCCAGCGCCTTCTGATATCGTCACCAACATGTGGATGCACTGGCTACCTTTGGATGCACTACAAACGTTCACAAACGGTAAGTTTAATAATTTTAGTAACTTTTAATTTAAGTGAACGATTTAATTTAAGAGTATTTTTATAGGAGTGCCGAAGTAGATTGTGTTTTTTATACATTCATTATTAAAAATAAGGATAACAAATTAATAATCAAGGAGGAATTTGAAATTTTATGTTTATGACATTGCGTGACATATAATTAAGTCTCCCCTTCTTGAAAATAATTATAAGTTAGTAAAGAAAGTACCTCACGGTGTACAATAATTAAAGAATTTACTTTTCTTGTGCTTTGTTTTCATTCGATTGGTACTTTCTGGTCTACTGCATGATACATTTTTTTTTTATCGTAAATTTAGTTACTATAATTATGCCCACAGGTGGATATTACACTATAGAACAATCTCATAGCAAGTTAAGGATAGTTGCACTGAATACGAATTTGTTCGGTGCGCGAGAGTCGAACAGTGTTCAAGCCGGCAAACAGTGGGAGTGGCTTAACGCTGTCCTGGAGAAAGCTACCACTAACAAGGAAATGGTATGTTATACAAATAGTGGTTTAAGATTAACGAATTTTTAAGAAGCAAAGTGAGTGGGTACTCAAATAAATTTTATATACCTAAGATAAAAAAACAACAAAAAAAATCGCATTGCATTATTGAAATACAATAATATTTAAAAAAATATATATGTTTTTGTTTTTTGTATTGTTTTGTAGTATCTATTAAATAATTTTATAAACCGGCTACACTGGACATGACATGGGCGGCAGCAGCAGAATTTTGTTTATTTTGTTTTTTTAGGTCAATATATACCTACTCATATTTTTGTATATTTTGCATTCCACGAATTTTTTGCGTCGATTAACTGATTTTTTAAACCGGAGCCTCCAAAACATATTTCAACATTATTGCTCAGAAAGTGAGCCTTATTACACCGTTTTGAGGGCCATAAACCGACCTACTACACACTTGTGTATAATAAAAAAAATATTACACACTAGTGCATAAAATAACTATCTCTACAAAGTTAAGGTAGTGCGTTACTGCAAATTATAAGCAAGCAAAAAAAGTTAAGCGTCATTTCCCGAAATCTTTATTTTTTTTTTACATTTATTGCTGTGTAGGAAACTATTTATGCAAAAAATAATTTCTTCGCAAGTGTGTTGAAAAAGTCTGTATGGTACTCGTGAGCAACATGTTCATTATACACTTGACTGATTTACGCCTACTTGTATAATATACCTACTATAGTGTTATTTATTGGGTATAAGGTTTTGGCTGCAATTAAATAAATAATGCTTACTTCAATTGACGTAATGAGGTTGCCTTACCTACAAAACCTTTCGATAAATTTTAGTTGCTTAATTTGTGGCAGCGCGAGAAGTCATTCTAAGAGCATAAGCGTTAGTCAAATACACAACACATTGTCTACAGAAATAACTAGATACCGAACTCACAATTTATAGCCTAGGACATCAGATCTTATATGAAATATTATTTTTACTGTCATACTTTTTTAACGAATGATTATTTAAAATTTGAAAAAACGGAATGATTTCGAAGCTTTAACGGTTGAAATATTCAGGTCATATAAATATCTATCTAAAATTAATTTGCGTATTTATTACTCCGCCATGTGTCAGAAACGTTGAGCGTTTAAAGCCGAGTAATTTACGAATGACAAAATCCTCAGTTATGGTTTTCTAGTTGAAGCTTAAATTGTATATTTAGAAGAATCCAAATAAAAATTTATTTTAATTTTAAAAGAAGTAAATAAAATGATTGGGTGCTTATTTGGTACTTGCTTTACGCGGCATTACAATGAGGCTAATTAGTTTAGTAGAAGCGTATTTAATATTCCAGAGGGCTGCAGATATATAATTACATATTAGGTATATAATCACAGGTTATTTATTGTGGTTACTAGTGGCCGCCCGCGACTCCGTTCGCGTGGAAGTCGGGTTCCTGTGGGAATGAGAAGTTTTCCTGCGGTAAAAAGTACCCTATATGTCATTCTGATATAATAACATTGTAAAGTTTCATCAAAATCCGTCCAGTAGTTTTTACGTGAAAGAGTATCAAACATCCATACATCCATACTCACAAACTTTCACGTTTATAATAATAGTAGGATAACAAAATCTGTGACGTTAGTATTCCCCACTACAAAATTCTGGATTAATTCTATTCCCAACCACAAACCTCTGTGGTTTTTTACCTTTTGGCCTATGCTTTCAGTCCATTAGCTTATTATTCTATGTGGAAATTGTCAAACATAAAAAGTTAGTTAATCCGATGGTTGACAAAAAACTGTAGCTCTGCCCTCGCTACCTCCACTATATTTTAAAAATAAAGTAGCTCATACAAACAACTTGACTCCAATTTGATGTGAGCATTAAAATAACTAACCAAATATCTTTTACCTATTTTGTAAGGTTTTACATAACATTCCGCAAAATCAATTAATGAAATTCCGCTGTTTGGACGTAAAATTAGATTGGCAAAATACTAATCGCGCTTTTACTGAATGTCCCGTGAAAATATATCCATTTCAAAATTATTTGAAATTAGTTCAGCCTTTATGACGTGAATCGAATTAACCGACAGACAGAAAAAAATACACATTTTCCCATTTTAAATATACCTAAATAAGAATAGTTAAAAAAGCTGTTAAGAAACCTCCCCGATTTAACGGGGCTATACGTTAAAAGTAAATTTTCCCTGGAAATAAACGAAACGAAAAACACTTTCACGAAAAAAATCGATTCAATTGTTTTTATGTGAAAATGGAACATAGGCGCAGACAGGCAGGCAGACATAAAAACAGACGAACAAACAGATAAACATACGTATTCATGTTAGTAAAAATTTATCAGATTTACTTAATTAAAGGGATAAGGATGAGTTATTTCAATTTTTAAGAATTTAAAAGATTAAGGTAATTTTAATGTTTAAATTCCTTAAAAAATTATAAAAAGTAGAAAAAAAAAAAAAATTAGAATGATACCTAGTAGTTTAAACAGTATATGTAACTTAATGATATTAACTGAAGTTGTTTTAATAGCGCACCAGCAGGCTGTTTCAGTCGAAAACTAAATATAACTTAATTTATAAAGTTGATTTAGTTCCAAAACAAACTTTATTTTGATGGACATAAATTGCATCCGCAAAACAAACACAGTTAGGTACCTCGCAACTATTATCATATAACTAACTGTGAAACTTTGCCGTTTAATTTATTCGTTGAAACTGGTTCCGTTTCTTAAAAAATATTACGTAACATAATCCGGTTGAATCTTTAATGTTCAAATTCGTGTTTGCTACCTTTGTTGTTCATCATAGCGAAACAGGCCGAATGTATATTTTACATGCATGCAAATAAGGGCCAACGCTCACTACCCGGCTCCGGAACTAAGCGAGGAAGTCCGGCTGGGGCGGGCCTAATAAATTACAGATTACAAACTCGTTAATCTAATAACCCCCTTCGAAATTACGTTCACGTAATTTTTTAGGTCAAGTAATGATTTCCAAATAAAGCTTTTACTACAAAAATGTGAAAATAATTTGTAAAATTATTGAATCACGTGAATTTGTCAACCAACATTGAGCCAGCATGTTGAATAAGATATGTATTTTTGCAATAAGAGCATTGTTTTAAATTTTAATCGCTGATAAAAAGATAAACTTACCTACGAGTATACAGGGTGTCCAGGAAACAATGGATAACCTCTGAAGGGCTTATAGTAGAACTAAAGGCAAGCCTAAAAAATAATTGATAAAAAGTTTAACCCTTACACTGCTAGAAATATGGCGCTTTAAAAAAAACTTCATATTTTTTTGACTGTGTTCATATTTTTACTCGTAACGAGGTCAAATCAATTAATACCATCATTATTTCTGTGCTACAATAATTAATATTAACCGCATCGGTTTATAACTATCAAAAAAAATGGCTAACTAAAGTATTTTTCTCAAAAAATAATGTTAAACTTTTGATTTGTGTAAAATTTCTAAAGAAATATTTTTGATGTGGAACAACAGTGGCCAATGATTTCAAAATATTCCTGGTTTAATAACGTTTTTAAAAAGATGTAATATTTCGTTATCGTAATGAAAAAATATTGAACTAATGGTATTAGTGTGTAAAATGGGATAATAATTTAGTTCTAGCAAAATTAAAAAAATACAATAAAACTAAAGAAATATGATTTTCAATTGATATTAATTGCAAACACATTGGAATAATTTAGAGTAACTGTCCAAATTGTCTGTCTTCATCCTGATGCAGACCCTACATCTACGAATAAAGGATTTCATATTATTTTTTTACACAAATCAAAAGTTTAACATTATTTTTTGAGAAAAATACTTTAGTTAGCTATTTTTTTTGGTAGTTATTCACTGATGCGGTTAATATTAATTATTTTAGCACAGAAATAATGATGGTATTAAGTGATTTGACCTCGTTACGATTAAAAATATGAACACAGTCAAAAAAATATGAAGTTTTTTTTTAAAGCGCCATATTTCTAGCAGTGTAAGGGTTACACTTTTTATCAATTATTTTTTAGGCTTGCCTTTAGTTCTACTATTAGCCCCTCAGAGGTTATCCATTGTTTACTGGACACCCGGTATAAGCAATAATGTTAAGGTTAAAATATATCCTATCTTACTATACCTAATGACAACTTGATATTGTGGTGTTCGATGAAACCTCAAATAAAAACAAATAAATAATAGCAAATAATAAGTACTGTATAAAAACAACACTGCCGTTCAAACAATCTCTAATAAGTCGTAATTTTCTGTTATTAATGTTACAGATTGATCATAAACAGTAATTACATATTCAAATTTGAACTCTACGCTCTCTGTGTAAAATTTAAATTGACTCAAGCAGATTAGCATGATATAAACCTTGCTCAGGAAACGGAGTGTATAGTTTAATATGTACGGAAGAAAGTAGGGGTTAGAATTGTTTACAAGTTTGTAAAATTACATTCTTGTTCGTAGGACAGGGATTGATGTGGGTAGCCTGAGGCTTTACTTCTTACAAAGGTACCTACCTGCCTTTATTAATTTGTTTGTGTGCGGTTCGGCAAAGGCGATCAGTGAGATTTAAACGAGAAAAAGCGAGTTTAATTAGACTTTTATTATAACAATAAAAGCATTCAAGTACCTAACTAAAGAAGTAACCTTATTTTTAATCAAAAAAATAATTCTACAAATGCTTGAAAACCACTCCACAATGATTTTACGAAAATGTTGGTGCAGCGCAGCAAAATTTTTTATGGTATCCTATCCTAGTCCTGGTGGCTCTAAAGTGTATAGCATGATTGGTTAAAGTACAGAAAATAATGGAAACGTTGAATTCCTACTTCTCACTTAATTTTTTCTTTCGTTATTTCTTGCTAATTTGAAAGAATATTATCAAAAGCATTTTACTCTATTAGCATTGAAAAACTGAGACTTTCAAGATTTACTATAAATAATTAAACATGATATTAACATAGATATAAAAGCTGTCGTTTTGAGCTTTAATACCTTGAATGAGAACCTCGCCATACATAACATAAGAACAATTACAATAATATATTTTCTAGAAAAAGCTTCTATAAAAATATCATACAAAGTGCTATTTTCTTTTCTTATTTCTTCTGTAATAATATAATCTTTATTAAGTTTCAAAAATCTGGTTTGTTAGGAATTTTCTCCGGTCTATATTAAAATCTACAGATTGCTCAGTTTCTTCCTACTGTGGGTCAATAATGGTAATGCTAAATTTTGGAAACTGACTTTAACGTTATCTGATTCAGGTTTCTGATATCGGGTTACTTTAAGTTATAATTAATTTAATGAATCAAAATAAATTTTCAAGTCGGGCCAAAATTGCTTACTTTAATTATAGCATTTTCTGTAGGCTTTGTTTCGTTTCGACTTAGGTAAGTGCAATAAATATGATGTAACTTATTAAACATTTTATAAGTGTTTTTATAAAATACTAAAATTTGCAACGTTAGTCACCTACACACATTGCACTAACTAGTTTTAAAAGCCTCTGCGTCAGAACAAATTCTATTTTGATGCCGCTCTGTAAAAAGCTCACCAGTTTTGAGCTTTCGTCAAAAATACATTCTATTTCTAACTTTTACCTAACTAAACAGAAGGTTCATGCAAAAGGCAATTCCATCAAAGTGGGCTAGTTTCTGCCCTAGTTAGAGTTTATAGAAGCATAGTTATGTTTCTCTTGCGGTTTGTCTTAACTTGTACAAGGGTGACATCTGGGAGAGCAATCAAAACTTTTCCACGTCCTTGAAACTGCAGCCTACTCGCTCAGTATAATTTTCATACGTTATGCCTAACACTCCTAAATCACCTCTAGTATAGGTGATAAAATATATAGAAAAAAACGATGGCACGGTATATTCCTTACTTGCTACCATAACCCAATTCTTTAGGCCAAAAAATTATATCAACCCGTAGACCGTTGATAGACCATAAGCTTCGTTATTCTAATTTCACAATGGTTTTTTATTTGCTTAATTGTCTCTATGCATGAGAACGAGGCCTCACTGTCGGGTGATCAGCTTAATTCAATAAATCTCTAAGCACTGTTGACTAGCCGTGGAGCTTTCGAAAATCTGACAAATATAGTATTACTAATGCATTGGAAATAAAGATAAAAGGTATTTTTATACACGTATTTTTGATACTGACAAAGTTTTCCTACTTTCAACAGAGGTAAACAAATTAGTCACAAAAATAGTTAAGGTAGTTATGTCGTTTTCCAATAGTTAAGTCAAAATAATTAACTACTTACTTTTCATAAAAAAACTGACAAACAATTAAACAAAATATCGAAACTTGAAAAACTTGTTTACAAGTTGTTTTTCGTTAATTAAAGCTCTGTAAGTATATATGTCAAACAAATTACATGACCGAGCTAAAAATTATGTACATCCTACTAATATTAAAAACGTGAAAGTTTGTAAGTATGTATGGATGTATGGATGTTGCTTACTCTTTCACGTAAAAACGAATGGACGGATTTGGATGAAACTTTAAGGGTATTTTTACCGCAAGAAAACTTCTAATTCAAACGGGAAACCGACTTTCACGCGAACGGAGTCGCGGGCGGCCCCTAGTTTGTTATAAACTATGTACGCCACCTTGAAATAAACTGCGGGACACTATTGTCCGGCCACCGAGAGAATGCGTTCCTGACACATTGTGTTTGACATAACGAGGTAACTTTGAAAGGCCGTCTACGAAAACAAACAAAAAAAAAGTCGTCTATTTTGACCCTACAAACAAATAATAAGCAATAAAATGATATTAAAACACACTGATTTTAAATTTTATAACTGATGGCTTACTGTAAGGGTAATAATTACTGATAAAATATGTATTTTTAAAAATGTAAACAACATCATATTTTCGTAGGGATGTGCTAAAAATATCAGTCAATGTTAAAGTTATCAATCAATTTCTAATAAAAAAGCAGAATAAGTAGCTTTGTTATAAAAACATGATATCGACGTAAATATGGATATGCTTGAAGCATAACTATTGCGGTTAGTGAAAGAAAATAAATCGGCAAATGTTCGATATGAAATAGATGAATTGGCTCTGCAGTACGGTCATCGGGTGCTGAGACTTATACCATATTATTGCCAATACAATGCTTTTGAGTTTCGTTTGTAAAAAGGCAGCAGTTGGATTTTCTTGCTAGTTCTTTTCGACCTTGGGCTTAGCTTCAAAATTAACGTTATACAAGTATCTATACTAATATTATAAAGCTGAAGAGTTTGTTTGTTTGTTTGTTTGTTTGAACGCACTAATCTCAGGAACTACTGGTTCGAATTTAAAAATTCTTTTTGTGTCGGATAGATCATTTATCGAGGCAGGCCTTAGGCTATATAACATCACGCTGCAACTATTAGGAGCGAAGAAATAATGGAAAATGGGAAAAAAACGGGGAAAATTATTCATCCGTTGCGTGCGCTGCGAAAGCGGTTCTAGGAACCAAAAATAAGAATAAAGGGACCTTTTTACCGCGGGAAAACTTCGCATTCCCACGGGAAACCGACTTCTACGCGAACGGAGTCGCGAGCGGCCACTAGTCTTTAATCTAATTATTTACGTTCCTACAATAAAACAATACTGTTTCGATTTTGTTTTTTATTATTTTACCTAGATTTTAACTCGTAACAACATAAAACTATTTTTATAACTATTATAAATAAAATATAAATAAGATAAGCAAGTTTTTTTTCTGTTGATTGAAAAATGATTTATCAATGTTGTTTTTTACCCCAACACTAATGGCATGTGTCACAAACGCAATCTCTCGGTGGCCAGACTATAAGTTCTCGTTCCACTATCAATTAAAAATCGGCCAAGTGCGAGTCGGACTCGCGCACGAAAGGTTCCGTACTATTTTTTTTTCTACCTCTTTATTAAAATCGAGTAAAAACTGCCTAAAAATTACGTTTGTTGTATTCCCTTAATATTTACTTTATTATCATTTAATTATTATTTTGAAAGGTAAAATACAATAAATACTCTGTGAAAATTTGAAGTGGTTACCTGTTACCGTTTTTAATATTGAGCAAAAAAATACGAACAAAACACGTTTGTTGTATGGGGACCCCCTTTTTTTTTAATTTTAAGTATTTGTTGTTATAGTAGCAACGGAAATACATCATTTGTGAAAGCTTTCTAGCTATCACGGATTATGAGATACCGCCGCGGCGGCTTAGTAATAGGGTCCCGTTTTACCCTAAAAACGGCTAAAAATAAAATTTCTTGTTTGGGAGTACCTTTGCAATATTTATTAAATTTTATTCTTAGTATTTTTTGTTATAGCATAAACACATCACATTATCTGTAAAAAATTCAACTTTCTAGCTTTCTCGGTACATGGGAATAGCCTGGTGGCAGTCAGATAGGCAGACGAACGGACGGTCAGCGGGGTATTGGTATTAGGGCCTCGTTTTCACCTTTCGGGTACGGAACCCTTAAATGAGTTAAGTCTTACTATTTTCATGCTTTGAATATATGTATTAAGGTACCTACGCACTTAATGATTTAATATAAAGTTGTATATCGTGCTTAGCCAAAATGGTCAGTCTGAACTTTTTAAATTAAGTCATGTAACAAAAATTGAAAAGCTTAACTAAATATAAAACCCAACTATTAATCTTTTGAGAACACACATTATTAAGTTTCTACCTTCTAATGCTTTAAACCATTCTCATACCTTTGAAAATAAACCTTAGCTAACTTTGGACACTCAAGATACTTATTGAACATGGAGTTGCTCTGATATCTTGTACAACACGCCTTGAAATATAGCTTTAAGTGTTAGTTAATAGCTTTTGAAGCATTTAATTAATTTCGTATTTAATATCAGCTGCTATTAAATGACAAAAACAAGATATTATTTAAGTAACTAGTCATATATTAAAATTCGAATATGATAAATGGATAACTTCATATATTCTGATTTTAGATGTTCGTTACTTGATTACGCTCAAAAGCTCAACAGGAATTTGACACAAGGTTAATTTTAGTGCTAAGATTTGTAATTGCTACGGAAAAATCTACGAGATCTTTACTGCGCTACTAGAATTATATAACACAAATATGAAAAATAGGCTAACCCAGTGAATGAACGACCATACCATCGATGCAACATAATATAAGGTTCAAATAAATTCAAATATTGGGTTCATTATCTATTATTAATTATGAAAAACGCCCCTATTTTCATGATGCCAATCGAAGGAATAGACAAAAAGTAATAATTCTTCTTAAGTAACATAGTATCTTAAAAGAAACAAAACAACGTAAAATCAATCATTTTAATCATATTAAAAACATACGTGAAACTGTCGTAGTAAATTAAGTATCTTTTTGTAAGTTATTTAGAAATTCTTCTTTATTCTCTATTAAGGGTACTTTCCCTTGATGTCCCGTAGTCTTGGGACGCCTTGTATACCTACTTCGTTCAAGCAATACTATAGTAATACTTTTACAGACAAATCAGAACCCTATATTATTTTTCTTTAGGTATACATAGTTGGACACGCAGCTCCCGGAACAGACTCGCTGCAGCACGACGGCTATTCAGCTGAAGCCAATACAAAATATCTTCAGCTGGTGCGACGTTTCGCTAAAATCATCGCTGGACAATTCTTTGGGCATCTACATGCAGACACCTTCCGTGTGGTGTATGATAATGGTATGTAAATTAAAAATAGTAGTTGGTTTGATGACAATAATTATCGTGAAGGCCAGTCCTTCTAATTGAAGGCAGTGATGGATTCGTATTATTTCGTTAAGGTAGCAGTAATGCAGACAGCTTACAGAGAAACATCTTTAAAAGATTAACTTATCTAAATGTGATTATTTTACCATAAGAATGGCCTCAAGTGATGTCAAAAACAACGACGATTGTTCAAGTAACTTGACAAATATCTCCTACACAGAATTTTTAAAAGTACTCTTATTATATTTTTCAACATAAAACTGGAGCTTAAAAACACTTCGATGGCGTAGTAACAACATATATTGCTGTTAGAGAGAAAAATCTCATAATTTTTTAAGATTCATAAAAAATAAAATCGTTTTACCAATAGACCGACCAGTATCCTGGGCGCTCTTGGCACCGTCAGTAACCCCGCACCACGACCCCTCAGGGTCCTCCAACCCTGGCCTCAGACTGTACAAATTCGACACCAACACTGGAAAGGTACCGTATAAATTGCCCTTATCAATAATCCTGCTAAGCCATTATCCTACCTACTACAACAGCTCAAGATATACAATTGCATGAACGAAGCCCGTCAATATTTATACAAACGCAATTAGGCAACTTCTTTTCACGTTATTATTTCATAAATTACATTAAGATATGTGGTACCGTTATTAGGAGTGCGTGAGAAAATCTTATAAATATTAATAACAAGGCTCACTGAAGTATTTCACGATTCTGACATTGACCTTTTAATTAAGTTTGTCAAGGATTCTCGACACTGGAAGTCTGCAGTGTTGTAAAGTACCTGACGTAAATGAAATTACTCTTACATAACACAAAATAAGAAAGGAAAAAATACAGGACACAAGGATTCAGTGAATGTTCCTAGAATAAAGAAAGTATTGTAAATTATTGTACCAAAAATCGTGAAAAAACTTAACACATTATTTTCCTGTAGACTAATTTCAGGTCAACTTATACTTTTACCAAGAAAACAAAACACAGCTATAAATTATATTATCTAATAATTTTATATTTTAGGTGTTAGACTATACGCAGTACTATCTGGACTTAGTGGCAGCTAATCGCCCCGGGAGTTCGGGCCCCGAATGGACCACAGAATACAATCTAACGCAGTACTACGGCCTTCACGATGTTTCCGCCTTCTCCTTGCATAACCTAGCAGATAAACTGCGCATAGGTACACCACAGGAGACGACTACTTTTTACAAGTAAGTTTTACAGAAACGTAAATTTTTTTTCTCTTAAAATATTGATGTATTTCTTACATCATTGATCTATGTTTAATTTAATGATTCGGAGTCAATGTCAAATAAAGTTATTTTGCTTACTTAAAATAACCTATAACATCGATTTTCTTAAATAAAAAAACGACTTAACAGATGGACAAAAAACTGATCCTATTTTATCCTGATCCTAAGGTTTCTTTTTTTTAATGTGAATTACAATAACAGATATGTACGTGCATATAACGTGAAGCAAGACACTCAAGAGGTTTGCGATGGCGCCTGCGCGCATCAACACTACTGCGCCATCACCTGCCTCGAGCATGCATCATATCGCCAATGTGTTGAGGCCGCCGCCAGCGCTCTAGCCGCCGCCGGCCGAGCTACCACACTTGCACTACTGAGCTTATCCTGGACTGTGGTCATCGCTATAACCATCCAACTAGTGAACCATTGAAGCGATATTAAACGTTTTAGTTCGGACAGTTTATGATATTCGCCCAGAAACGCTATTGTTGCCGCCGGACGTAGGTTAAATTTATTGAACGATTTATCTGTTGATTTAGGAAATATTTTGTTTTAGATTAAATACAATTTACCAATGTAATATTATAAGATTTTGTTCTCGGTGTAATCGTAACAAAACTAACTAAAATATTGTTAATGCTCAGAGGGCAGATTGTGATATTTTAGCCTACTTAATTCACAATCTCCGTGTAAAATACTTACTTCTTCTATAAAACGGGAATTTCCTTAAGGAATAATATCCAAGTCTTGCATAGAATAATAAGTACTATTTTTATTTACCTACTGCTGTTTATTTACTACAGTCATAGAAACGTAGGTAACTGCATAAGGAGTAGGTACTAATTTATCAGTATGTATATATTTACAATATTTTCGGCAAAGGAAAAAATGCTAACACAATGCGGTTGAGGTCAGGACCGTATGGATATAGGTACAATCAAATATTTTATTTAATAGAAAATATTTTTAACTTAAGATTCTCTGATGTTTAAGGTTGACCGAATAGAAAAAAATGATAACATTAAGGTGAAGAAGTAATAGAAGATCTAAGTACTACATGTATTCAATATCACTTCAAACTTTGTGGGATTACAAATTTCCTAGCCGGGTACCTATATCTTCGAGTCATTTAACATTCGTTTGAAGTATTTTAAATTATTATTGTGTTATATAATAACGTACTTAGTAAGAAATAGATAGTTTGTTTCAAAATGTGTAAATGAGGAACAATTAGAAACTAAGACCATTAAAATATTGGAGAATATTTCTCATTTAAGTTAAAACTTTGGGAAATTGTAAATATAGCTAGGAACATAATTTGCTTATGGTTTAGTGTTACTTATTATATTAAGTAGGTGCATAGGTACAATTTATAATATTGAATGTTTAATGACTATGTGTTTACAGTTGCTAAAATAAAAACCCGTAATTATGTTCTAATGGTTTTTAAAGAAGAAACATGAAATAAATATTCTCTGATTCATAAATGGTTATTGTACGTGTATTTTAACTATTGGTTCATAATAAAATGATAGACGTATTGAAAAGATTTTTATTAATAAATCTATTTTAAGGAGACCCTGCTAGCTTGAGTACAATTTTAAAGACAAATATCGTAATTACTTTAAAAAAATATTTTTTGTACCGATGTTCAGTATTTTTACAAGAGTTTGTTTGTTTTATATTATGTTTATTCAAAACAATAGGTAGGTAGCTAAATTTATCGCGACTAGACGACAGCTACAGCGCATTGGCAAGCATATTGGATTGTTAAGCGACCGGTTCCGGGTTCGATTAGACTTGTTCCCACCTATTTCCCAAACTATTTTGGGAAATAATATTTTCAAAATGGCTTCGTGTTTGAGTGTAACTAGGCTCTGGCCTTTCCATGAAATGTAAATGGGCAGTTATGCTGACCTCATACAAGGCGTGCGCGTTCCTGGAGCGTTCTACCGACGCGAATGCCGCGTGTGCGCCACGACATCGTTGCGTTTTACAAGAGAGCGGTGCGGCGGTGTGTCTACAGCGTGAACGCCGCGCACACGCTGGCCGCACGCTGCGATCTAGGATCTATGGCCAGTGATCGCGGGCCAGCCTTACATTCACCGTGTCCTATGATAACATATATTAAATAGGCTTGCATACTTAAAGGTAAGTCTAAAGATTTATATTTATTATCTATACTTAAACTACGTAAAAATATATCATCTCTTTTAAATAACTCATGCTTCCCGAGAAAAATACCTGTGCCCTAGGTACTAATGGACCGTTAAGATAAATATTTTAAAATTATATCATAAAAAAATGTTATATTTTACACGTACACAATTGCATGTACACAAAAAGATTTAAGGATAATCTCAAATCAAATAGTGTTTTAATATGATCTTTTTTCGACCATTTGCATTTTTTTACCGTGCCTTTGGGTATTTTGCTTGTGAAATCATCTACCTACTTGAACATAGGTTATTTAGGCTTCGAAAGGGGTCCCTGGACACCCTGTATATATGTAGATGTTATTCTTAATGATCCAATAAGTACAGGTACTTTGTGTTCAAGTTCTAACGTGGCTCGGGTTAATTGTTTACGCCCCCGCACTCCCAACCCACATTGAATTTTGTTTGTTATGACGATTGTGAATAAGTTCTTTACCTTCTATTTTTGATAAATTATAACCTATTTTCGTATTATTTCTGGGCTGTTTGTAACTACTCTGGTTTTCGGTAATAATATGTTTTTCTTTCTATCTTTCAAATTGTTTAACTAAGATTACATTATTAAGGCCTAATGTAGGTAAGATAGGTAGTAAACAAATGTAGGTACTTTAGATATACCTTATAAGTACAGAAACTGTAGCAAATGTAAGATAGTTTGTCTATTCAAAAGGTTGAAATGGCTGCGGTATTAAGTATGATACAAAACTGTAGGTACCTAAACAACGATGACCAGTTTTTATTTTCTGATTTAACATAATTTCCTCGCTAGTTGTGACTCTTATAATACCAAGCTATAGATGGTTTAGCCAATTGCCACTAATTTGATGTGGTATTTTTATTACGGCTAAGTTCTCGTAGTTTCCGTTCAGTGAAGCACCTCAGATTTGTCATTGGGATGAGTAAAAAAGTCATAGGTGAAAAAGTGGCTGGAAGTTAATCGTCCTTTTGTCCTTTTTAAGTTTTTGGAACGCTAGATTAGTTTTTCCTAAAATGATAATCATCATTCGAAATACGCTTTAAATTTTTGATTAAATATGATCAGTAGGCTGGAGTTGTAACAGACCATACTAATAAATAACATAATATTTCATACATAATCACTTATATTGACCGTTTTTATCATTTTAAAGATTCCTTTATAGTGAAAATAGTAGCAGAACTGTCACATTGCTATAGTTTTTAGAGGACTTTTATTTTTGACTCATGATTACTGCTAATTGTGAAGTTCCCTGAACCTGCAATCATTAATCTTACATCCTCCTAAATCACGTAACGGTTTTAATGCGGGTTTCGCTACCTTTAGGTAATTTTTAACTTACATTTGTAAAGTTTTGTTAAGTTAGTTTAAGATTTTTTTTAAGTTAGCTAAAATTCAATGTTTCGTGAACTAGTCGGGCGAAATTTCACCATTACGAAGCGTGGGCGGGTCACTTGTTATGTTTTATGCAGTTCACAGTTTTCAATAGTTAAAACATCAAAGCTTAGTAGTAGTAATGGAATCAGTAAAGAACTACGTGAGCAAAAGATTTATATTATTAACATTCTACGAAACAAAAAGTAATTGTTTGGTGCTTACGATTTTTATGTCAACGAAAGCGTTTTATGAAAAAAATTCATGTTCTAATCTTCGCTTCTCACCAACCTATGATCGAAGACACTGCAGTGAAGCACAAGGGCACTAACAGCCTTTCATCCAAAACACATGTACTTTTTATCCACTATGAGTTTATTTTATTGTACCTAGTCACCAAACAATTTCAAATGTGCCTTAGGCATATTACATACCTACTCGCGACCGTTTACAAACAGATGATGTTGAATTTTAAAATGCCGAGTAATACAACTTGCCTGCGACAGATACGAGTATACGACATTTCTCGTCTTCGTTGCAGTTTTGAGATTCGAAGCAATGAATATAACTCTTAACTGTGGCTATTGACTGTATAATTCTTTCTCAATGCACTCTCGCTCTTCAAGCTTTATTTGAATATTCTGAGAAATTTACGCCTTGATCTTAGATTGTAAGTCAACCAATGTTGTTAAATAAAATATAAATAAAAAAAAAACCTTTATTATCCTTAACATTGTCAATTAATATTTTCATTATAATTAATATGTCATTTAAATAATTTTGAATTCATAAAGTTAAATTTAATTATTTCTTCGTTTCGTCGTCCAGGATCCTTTTGCAGGTGAAGGCCTCCTCCATGTTTTCCCTCAGCTTTCTATTTTGTGCAATGTCGTTCCAGTTTTCACCGGCGCAGGATTTTACTTTGTCCAGCCAGCGTTCTGCCGGTCTACCTAGCTTCCGTTTTCTTGATGGTCCTTTCCATAATGCGACTTTGCCCGTTTTCACCAACGTCCCTTAAAATTTAGGGGACACTTAAAATATTTCAAAAGCCTATAAATTAACTATTTTAAGCTTTATTTATTATTATTTTTACTACAATTTGTTGTCTGTTTATATTTAAAAAACCAAAGAAAATTTTATCGCAAAATATGTACATTTAAGTGTTGTTTAAAATGAGTTAGGTGTCTCTTAAATTTAGGTAACGTTGGTGAAAACGGGTATATAGCCATTTTGTACTGTCCATTCTTGCCATGAAGGAATAAACCACTGAAGAGCACATCAAATTGCATTTGTTCTAAAACCGAGTTAATGCGTTTGGTTCGGGAAAATGTATGTTTCGTCGGTAGTGATCGGTGGACGTCAAAAATCTTCATATAGGTACATAGGGATGTAAAAAGTGGTATAAAATATCGATACATATTGAGAAATAAAACCAAAATATGAAATATTGGTTAAAATCTTTATTTTCAAATATACACAACGTTAGTAAAAATATCCTCTATAGCTCTTCATATATACAGAAAATACAATTTAAAGGTATGTTTTCATTGTCACTTTATACATATGTCAAGTATTTATGTTCGACGTGCAACGAAAACATGCTGATTTTCTGTCAGATAGAATTTATCTGACTATTGAAAAACCGGCCCTTAACTTAGTTTTCTTTATTCATGTGTTACGAGGGATACTAAAACTTGGTTTTGTGTTTCCAGAGTAGATATGTCTGTAATATAGAAAGCAGTTAATTTTTTATTTTAAGAATGAAAAAAAGTGTAACTAAGTTTTATTGGTAATAAAATATCTTCAAGTTTTACAGTTAATTTAATATTTGATATGAAGAACCGAAAAAACAAAACTTATTAAATTAATGTGTCGAGATCATCACCTCATTAGAAATAACAATTTATATGCTGCACACACCTATTATTGCAAAGGTGTGTGCAGCACTATCAAGAACCAAAGAGAAGACTGATAAACTTCTTGTTTTAAGCTAACGCGCGTTGAACACATTGTTTTTATACTCGAGAATCCGCCCGCAAACACGATAGGTGTAACCCTGTAGAAACGTCGGACAAAGAGGTACGTTACCTTTTTGCTTAGAAATTACCGCGCGAAATCCGAGAAGAGAAAAAAACAATGATGCATTTCTATTGTGTATTAGAATGAGAAGACAGGAAAACAATAACATTAATTTTGATTTACAAAAAATGTAAAAATATGTAAAAAAACCACTTACCTGTAAAATATAATCATATCTATACTAATATTATAAAGCTGAAGAGTTTGTTTGTTTGTTTGTTTGTTTGAACGCGCTAATCTCAGGAACTACTGGTTCGAGTTTAAAAATTATTTTTGTGTTGGATAGACCATTTATCGAGGCAGCGTGATATATAACATCACGCTGCAACTATTAGGAGCGAAGAAATAATGGAAAATGGGAAAAAAACGGGGAAAATTATTCATCCTTGAGGGCTTCCGTTGCGTGCGCTGCGAAAACGGTTCTAGAAACCAAAAATATATACAGGGTCTGTCGTAATGAATGGATAACCCGTTACCTACAGTTGATCCGGATGTGAGGCTATAAGAAAATGGTGTCTTCTTGCCAGGGTTGTCAACCATAAGAAAATGGCGTAGACTTTTAAACTTTTTTATAAATTTCCCAATTTTTTTTATTTATTCTGCTGCCATTTCTTCAAATTTTGATGTATTTGTATAATTCTTTTAGTATTATACTGCTGAAGACGTGTATTATGTAATTTAAATACAATTTTAGGTGTTATTCACGTTGAACATTATCAAAATACTCATTTTAAGAAAAATATTTCCATTTTTTTTTCTTTATATCAACTTTTGATCATCTCCTGTGAAAAAAAAAAAGTATGACGTTATAGCTGCCCATGATCTCAATAAATTGTCTAGTATGTGTAGATTCTAAAAAGGTATAACGATGTGTACTTTACAAGCAACATTAAGTTACAGGAGCGAGAACACTAATCAAGGTCGGAATTTTTATTTTTCATGTTATGTTATAAATGGTTGTAAAACTTCTTCATAATGATTTTATTCTATCAAGATACTTTGCACAAACACTATCGGGCCACTAATAGGATATTCAGAAGAAAACCCGGTTGTTTTTGGGAAAAAAATAACTTTACTCCACGATAATAATGTAATGAAAATGTACAAATGAAAATTGTTGTGCTCTAATAGTTACATGCGACAAACATGTTGCGATAAGTTTATTCGAAATTGAAACGGATTTTAAAAATCGAACAAAGACCGCATTACAAAGAAAAGAGTACTCATCACATCAGTGTGATTTTGACCATCGCATGTCCTTTTGTTCACATTAGCCCCGATTCTGAAAACACTCTCTAAACTAAACTAAAACTATCGCTGTCGCTTACACATCAATAAGACAGAGACAGGTAATCATTTTAGTCCTGTCAAACTAAAATGTACGTGCAATATGACACGGCGAAGGCAATTTTAGGCTAGTCCTCAGCGCATTTCGTTCAATTTCACAATGATGTGGACTAAATTTAGTGAGACCAATGTACCTGTCTTGTTCTAATACGAAGAATGAGAAAGTGACAGCGATATTTTTAATTTAGTTTTAGAGAGTGTTTTGAGAATCGGGGCCACTATTTTCGTCAATTTGTTACTGCTTTCTAATATTAGACTATGATTTTCCTTGTGATTTGGACTTGATAACGTAGTGATACTGATGACTTAGCTCACATTTACGGACATTGTGTTGTGCTATCGATTGAACTTGTTGATTTGGAAAAGTTTTTGTGTAGTTTGTGTATCATGCCGCAACAATACACGCCGGCCGAATACGCGAACATGCATTACATTTAGGGTGTACGTAATGGCAGCACCAATAGAGCTGCTAGTGTTTATCGTGTAAGATATCCAAATGTGCGACATCCTGATTACCGTGTGTTCATTAGAGTGCACAATACATTTATGGAAGGACGATTTCCTTCTAATTTTTTCCACTTTTCTTTGTAATGCGGTTTTTGTTCGATTTTTAAAATCCGTTTCAATTTCGAATAAACTTGTCGTAACATGTTTGTCGCATGTAACTATTAGAGCACAACAATTTTCATTTGTACATTTTCATTCCATTATTATCGTGGAGTAATGTTATTTTTTTCCCAAAAACAACCGGGTTTTCTTCTGAATATCCTATTAGTGGCCCGATAGTGTTTGTGCAAAGTATCTTGATAGAATAAAATCATTATGACGAAGTTTTACAACCATTTATAACATAACATGAAAAATAAAAATTCCGACCTTGATTAGTGTTCTCGCTCCTGTAACTTAATGTTGCTTGTAAAGTACACATCGTTATACCTTTTTAGAATCTACACATACTAGACAATTTATTGAGATCATGGGCAGCTATAACGTCATACTTTTTTTTTCCACAGGAGATGATCAAAAGTTGACATAAAAAAAAAAAATTGGAAATATTTTTCTTAAAATGAGTATTTTGATAATGTTCAACGTGAATAACACCTAAAATTGTATTTAAATTACATAATACACGTCTTCAGCAGTATAATACTAAAAGAATTATACAAATACATCAAAATTTGAAGAAATGGCAGCAGAATAAATAAAAAAAATTGGGAAATTTATAAAAAAGTTTAAAAGTCTACGCCATTTTCTTATGGTTGACAACCCTGGCAAGAAGACACCATTTTCTTATAGCCTCACATCCGGATCAACTGTAGGTAACGGGTTATCCATTCATTACGACAGACCCTGTATATGAAAGAATTAAGGGAACTTTTTACCGCGGGAAAACTTCGCATTCCCACGGGAAACCGACTTCTACGCGAACGGAGTCGCGAGCGGCCACTAGTAAATACTATAACGCGATGGTTTAGTGGGCTTCCCGCAACATTTCCTGCACAATTAGGTATTATTTTCAGTGAGAGCGTACGTAAATAGACATGAACCCCTCTGACAAGAAATTTTCGATATTTTGGAGGAAATTTTAAGTTAACTGTTCCATGTATTTTAGTTGTTCTTCTACTTTGAGTAGTTTAGTTGGTACGTTTTTAAAGTAGACTCGGCTCTTTGTAATTTCCTTAATAACGATTGTACCTCTTATCATTCGGTTATCACTAATATGAGGTATTAAGGACTTCGATGTTTTCAAACATTTCTTAGCTGGAGCAGCACCCCTTCCGTGGGCCGGGCTACCTCATGACTAGCCCCGGTGTGGGATTTCGCCATCCCGCAACAATGAACCCTAAAAGGTACACGATTGCGGGACGCCCAGGGTGCACCGGGCCGAGCCCCTTCCCCGCTATGTGGAACACAATTATTCCAGAAAGCAGGAAAGAGGACGGCCACACGAGGAGGTATCCCACGCGCACTCCTATTTTTGGAGCCCTCGTTTCGTAAGTAGGTATGCCATAAATAAAGATTTTTTTTAATTTAAACTTGTAATTATTTGCAAAAATAGAACATAATACTTCAAAGGTTATGAAAGCGAAAAATGTATAAGTATTGATTGGTTAACAACTACACACATTTATATTTTAAACAGACTGGCACTTGATTTGTCAAAAAGTTGAATACCAATTTAAAAAAAACAAAACTTCACTCACTCAACTGTCGAATAATCGAATAATACAAGTTGTTTTAGATAATTATTTTTAAAGATAAAAACTAAGAATTCTTCTTGCTGTATTTAGAAGCTTATGGTCTAGGCCTTTCAGATAGTTATGATTTCGTTTGAAGAGCTAACTAATAAAGTGGTTCACATCGACCACTTGATAATATCGGAGATTATTAATAAAGAAGAAGATGAGGAAAGAACACGTAATTTTAGTAAACACCTTATATCCACTAGATCTTGGTTTTCCCGGATAAGCAATGCAAACAAACAACGATACATTCATATTTTACTGGTAAATATTTCAAGCGTTTGGGTTTTATCCCTCGTTCTTAAATGTATTTGGAATTGTAGGCCAAAAGACGCCATAATGTCAGTAGCTGGAAAAGTTCCATATAGTAGCTATGATATAGCACCTATGGACAACAACAGAACAGCTTCTCTTGCTACACTGTCTCAGGTAATGAGAAATGAACGACAATGGTTCAACACATTGAGCCCAAACTTACAAAGTTTAGCTTTATGTGACCTTCTTTCTGTAACCGGAGGGCCGGTTATATGGTCAGCATACAAAAAAGCTCATGATATTTATCAAAAACATCTTTTATATATTATTGAAAACGTTTCATCCTCCCTACCTGTTGAAATGGACAAAAAGGATCCAAGTCCTAGGGATAAAACTGTCGTAGCAGTCAAAAGTCCTCTTAAGCTATGTGCTGACCAAGTCTTGCAAGCCAATCTAACAAAATGGAATTCAACAATAAAAGCTATGCACGACCAACTTAAGATTCAACAAAATGAGATCGTCTTTAAAAATGGGGAAAAGAAAACGGTCTGGGAATTGAACCGAGAAAAGCCAGAGTTGATAGAATCTGTTGATTTTTTGCAGCAGCTCCCATCAAACATAGGAAAAATGATACTGGCTTATGTACCTGCAAATAGCCTTATTGAGCTTGTTCGAGTAAACCGTTACTGGGCATATTTGATCAACGAATTTAAAGAGGAACAAATAGCAAGGCTCAAAATAAATGAAGATATAGCAAAATTACATGATTTGGCAGCACTTTATGGAGATGACTTAAATATGGATGAGATAATTTATAAAACTACTTCAACGCATTGTGCTTTTAAGTCTATATGCAGTAAGAAGACTGTTGATACCATTCAACCTAGTGTAGGGACAGCTGTATCACTTAGCAATGTTTTTCGGCGTTGTTCTATGCCATTGAAGTTTACGACTAAACCTGTGAGGAATTTACGAGAACTTGCTTATAGGCTGGAAAAAAGAGGAGCTGCAAACGAAAAACTTTGGAAATGGTGTGAAATAACATTTAGTACTAATCAAAATCAAAAGATTATATATACGGAGGAACTTGAGCCTACTTTGGAGTATCATTTTCCGTGCCCTTTATTACAAATGAAAATGAACGTCCCATTAGAGACGCCAGTGCGCAAAGATCCAACATTTAAAACTAAACGCCATCGCAGGGTAAAAACTATTCATTCAAACAATACTTTAATGTCAATACCTCAACACCCTAAGAAGATTAAACTTTGGTCTAAGGATTTGACGTCACTTTTCCCAGTGTCTAAAATCCCTTCGTATATTTGTAACTTTAGCAAGAAATAATTGTAAGTTTTTTTAGTCATTCGTGTATTTTATTAAAGTATTTTCATAGTAAGCTTGGTCTTATTGTTGAGAAGTTTGTCACGTATTTCAACTATACAGGGTGATTGGTAATGCGATACATTCCTTCTAATTCAATTAAGGCATATCATGCCATGTCCGAAAATTGATAATTTCTGAGATATGCAACATTTAATATTTTTATAAAAAACCCCATTTTCGAAGTTCAAATGAAACATTTTCATTGCATTATATATTTGCATTGCATGTTATTGCATTATCCCAGTGCAAAACGGCGACATCAACCAAAGAAAACACTGCAAAAGTGCGCTGTAACCACAAAGTAGAGGCGTTCTAAGAGAGAAGTTACTTCTTTTATTAGAAGAGTTGTCAATCAAATACTTAGTTTTAGTATGACAAATGTACCTTTTTGAATAGCTAATGAAGTGGAGAAGTTTTTTATGTAATTTGTACACAACATTATTTGGACTTTTTTTTAGAAAATTGCTTTTAATTGCCATAAGACTTAACTTTTTTAAAAGTTGTTATGATTTCTTGACTTTTTCTAAAATAAGGACGATTAGTTTTAGCAAATTTGAATCTGAAATATCATTTTAGTTATCAAGCTACCACAAAACAACAAAACATTAAACTAAATTTCGAATTTTTCACTAAAATGATTCATTTGAACTTCGCAAATGGGGTTTTTTATAAAAAATCTTAAATGTTGCATATCTCAGAAATTATCAATTTTCGGACATGGCATAATTGCCTTAATTTACTGCAAATAAGCTCTACTTTAACCTCTTAGAAGGAATGTATCGCATTACCAATCACCCTGTATAGATTTGAGGTTTACAAGCAAATGCAATGTCGGTAATGTAAATGTAGGGAAATAACACAGATATATTTTTATGTGTATTTGTTACACTTTCACGAAAAAACCACTGATCGCATTTGGATGAAACTTAATATACATAACGGGTGTAAAAAGACTACTTCCAAAGCCTGAAACCATGTATTTTGGAGCCTCAATAGTAACTAAATTCACTAACTGTATACCCAGAAAACCCAATTTAAAAAAGTAAGTATTGAAAAGTCATATTCGGCGCTTGAAATAATCGCTTACACATCAACTGTTGGTTCAGGTGCGATTATTCACATTGTAAATTAAATTAAAACCCTATTTAATTTGAAACCATCGCAAAATCTGATAGTAAATGCAATTTTGTACAATTACGTAAATTTTTCATATAAACCATTTTTTTTGCTTAAAACGTAACCAGTACCCCTCCAGCAATGCCCAGTTTATGTTTTAGGAAGCAATTCTTTTAAACCCCGTATAAGCCCTGAAATAACACTTGCGGTTCTTAATACCACGGTAAAGCACCTCGTTCCCACGGAAAAAGTTGAATTTTAGCTAGCTGTTGTGGAGATAGCGGACAAACATACAAACAGACACAATTAGCAAATGGCGACTATTTAATGATGATGATGATACGTATTTATTAATTGGAGGCAGGGCCCATACACAATTTAAAATATATCCATAATTTGAATTTAAGAGTATCAAAACAAGAAGTCATTTTTATTACAATTGCGAAGATTGGACTGACTTATTTGATGATGAACATTTATGATTTATTATCATTGATTATCGAAGATGTAGGTAACTAAACAAAGTACGAACGATGAGAAGAATGAGAAGGATATTACGCCAGCGCCAGAAGTAAGAAAGTACGACAAAGACACAGGAACATAGCTTCGCGTATTTTAGTTAGCTCACATAGCTCAGTTCGCATAGTTTACGACCTGTACACGAGTATGGAAAACAGCTATAGCATTTTTTTATAGTCCGTCCAGTATATTTGTTACATTTATTACTTTGCACTCTAATGCCAGAGATCGCTTAAGTAAGTGCACCTAAAACAGCAGGTGATACTGCAGGGTGAAAAGCTAGTAGGTCTGTCAGTTAATCAAATTCATTGTAGGCGTATTTTCATATTAAAAATCTAATAGAAGGGGAGCCCGCGATGCTAAAATCTGCATTTACTCAAGCGTCATAGTAACCTATTGGGTTGCAAAACTTAGATTACAAAAATAAAAAATGATATACAGGGCGTTCCAAGACTATGGTACATGAAGGGAAAGTACCTTAAATATCGTAGATAGGATATTTTTCTGAAAGAAGACTTTATTTTATTTTTTGTACTTTGTAATTCTGCATAAAAAAATGAAATAAATAAAATAAAACAGCCTTTATTGCTGTTTTTCAACTTATACAATACATATAATGCCTAACTAAAACTTAATTAATTAAAATTTATAACTTGCACTTGAATGATTGGCAACTGGATGTTTGTATGGAACAGCTTGTCTGTCGACAAAGGGGAGTAACCGTGGAGGGTCGGGTGGTGCGGCGTGGCGGCCGCGGCATCCGATCCTTCGCGATTTGGATTGGGGGTGGGTTGAGGAAGAGGTGGTGGGGAAACCCCTCTCTTCGGCCTAGGGCAGATTCGGCGGTGCGCGACTGTCCCCGCAGTGGCGCGTCGGCGACTCCAGCCGGTGAAGTCCCAGGTCGGCAGAAGGCCGAAGACCCTGGGGTGGTTCCCAGGCTGCCGACACAGGGTTAGTTCGGTGGTTAACCAAGGGAACGTGAGGGGGTAGGCGCGCCGCGGTTTTTCCCAGCGCGCCTCCAAACTTGAAGGGGCTGCCTCGGTGGCCAGCCGTCGGTGGTTTCGAGGCGTGGGCCTTAACAGGTTATTCCCGTGTCCCCGCCATTATAGGACCGCCTGAAGGACAATTCCAGGTTTTTAGTCGGTGCAAGTCCGACATAACCCGTCTCCTTTCCCTGAAGGGGCGGGTATGCGTAGGCATTTTCTTGCAAGATCAAAAAAAAAAAGTTGTCAATATTACCTAACTTCGTCGTCGTAGCTAAAATTTTTCTTCATAGGGCCTCGCATTACAAAATTTTGCCTGTTAGTAACTAAGCAACTGTTTTTAGACATAAATTTGTATTTGACATTTATTTTTATGACAAAAAAAAACATGACCTATAGTCTGGCCACCGAGAGAATGCGCTTGAGACACATGCCATTAGTGTTGGGGTAAAAAACAACATTGATAAATCATTTTTCAATCAACAGAAAAAAACTTGCTAATCTTATTTATATTTTATTTATAATATAAAAATAGTTTTATGTTGTTACGAGTTAAAATCTAGGTAAAATAATAAAAAACAAAATCGAAACAGTATTGTTTTATTGTAGGAACGTAAAAAATTAGATTAAAGACTAGTGGCCGCTCGCGACTCCGTTCGCGTAGAAGTCGGTTTCCCGTGGGAATGCGAAGTTTTTCCGCGGTAAAAAGGTCCCTTAATTCTTTCATACATATATTTTTGGTTCCTAGAACCGCTTTCACAGCGCACGCAACGGAAGCCCTCAAGGATGAATAATTTTCCCCGTTTTTTTTCCCATTTTCCATTATTTCTTCGCTCCTTATAGTTGCAGCGTGATGTTATATGTGTTCCTGAGATTAGCGCGTTCAAACAAACAAACTCTTCAGCTTTATAATATTAGTATAGATACTTGTATAAAGTTAATTTTGAAGCTAAGCCCAAGGTCGAAAAGAAATAGCAAGAAAATCCAACTGCTGCCTTTTTACAAACGAAACTCAAAAGCATTGTATTGGCAATAATATGGTATAAGTCTCAGCACCCGATGACCGTACTGCAGAGCCAATTCATCTATTTCAAATCGAACATTTGCCGATTTATTTTCTTTCACTAACCGCAATAGTTATGCTTCAAGCATATCCATATTTACGTCGATATCATGTTTTTATAACCAAGCTACTAATTCTGCTTTTTTATTAGAAATTGATTGATAACTTTAAAATTGACTGATATTTTTAGCACATCCCTACGAAAATATGATGTTGTTTACATTTTTAAAAATACATATTTTATCAGTAATTATTACCCTTACAGTAAGCCATCAGTTATAAAATTTAAAATCAGTGTGTTTTAATATCATTTTATTGCTTATTATTTGTTTGTAGGGTCAAAATCGACGACTTTTTTTTTGTTTGTTTTCGTAGACGGCCTTTCAAAGTTACCTCGTTATTTCAAACACAATGTGTCAGGAACGCATTCTCTCGGTGGCCGGACAATAATGTAATATTTTTATGATATCTATTAATATTTGAAATTTCATTGTTTTCTTATTATCGTATTTTCTTTTATTTGCTTTGACATTATTATCATTTAATTTTTATTAACTTATCCTGTATTTCCTTTATATGATATGTAATATTTAAATTATGAATAAATGATGAATATGATTATGATTGCAGCCTTTATTTTTGCACCAATTTCGAAAAACTCTCTAAACTACCCTCAAAATATGGTTAAACCTTTAATCTAACTCTTTGTAAAATGGGACAAAACTGGTCGAAGACAACCTCCTTTTGCTTGCGTCATGGATAATTACACTACAAAATATATACCCAACGCTAACTTACATTACTACTCAGTATGTAGTTACCATGTATATTAAAGTTAATTTTGGCAGATGAATCGGACTTGGCCTATTTACATGTCTACAATGGACAAATTCCAACATAAATATGTATGTGTGACATCTACATTCCTTACTATCAATTTAAAAAAAATGATAGCAATAGAATACAAGCTTTTTTGTTACTTTTTATGAGAAAAGTATCTTTTCTTAGTCTGTGCTTCTTGTCATTGTGAAGGCTAAAAATAAACTTAAAATTTTATAAAATCTATTCATTTTTGTCATTTTTTAAGAAATTGTGATACATTTAATTTTATTCATATATTTATTTTAGAGTTATGAAGATAACATTTGAAGAATTAACGTACCAGCTGAATCTTATCGATAACCTGATAATGTCTGAAATAATTAATGAAGAAGATGACGATGATACTAACCTTAGTTTTAGTAAACACCTCATATCTACTAGACATTGGTTCACTCGCATATCAAATTCAAACAAGCAACGTTATATGCATGCTTTAATTACCAATATATCAAGCGTTTGGGTTCTGTCCCTTGTCTTAAAATGTATATGGTCTAGTAGAACAAAGGATGCTGTAATGTCCGTTTCTGATAAGATACCATATAGTGGCTATGATATATCGCCCATGGACAACAATAGAACTGCGCAATCTTTAGATACGCTTTCAAAGGTTATGAAAACCGACAGAAAATGGTTCGTTTCACTTACCCCCGACCTTCAAAGCATGGTCCTATGCGATTTACTGTCTATAGCAGGTGGACCGGTCGTGTGGTCTGTATACAAAAAAAGCCTTCGAATTTACAACAGACATCAATCAAATCTTATTAGAAACATTGAGACAAGTATACCATTGCGGACTTCGAAACAAGTCATTACTATTCCCCTAAATAAAAATCCTGTAGTTAAGAATTCAATAGCACAAGACCCACAGCTAACTCTTCAAACAAATTTAATCCAATGGAGTTCAAAGATGAAAGCAATGCGCGAAAGCCTTAAAATTCAACAAACTGAGCTATTATTTAAAAATGGTGAAAAGAAAGAAATATGGCAAGTGAATAGAGAAAAACCAGAACTAACTGAAACAGTTGATCTTTTACAGATGCTGCCATCTAACGTCGGTAAAATGATACTTGCCTATCTTCCTACTAATAGTCTAATTGAGTGTGCAAAAGTAAACCGGTATTGGGCTTATTTGATAGATGAATTAAAAACTGAACTTGTTGCAAGACACAAAATTAATGAAGAAATTAGAAAATTGCGAGACATCGTGGCAGCTCATAGCGACGACTTAGACACTTCGTCTGAATTGTCTTCAATAGAATCATTAGGTCAAGGTACCATGCCGTTCAGATCTACGTGTCGCCAAAAAAGTTACTACTCAGAGAGCTTGCATGCTAGCGAGGCTACAGGAGTATCTTTTAGATTTTTTCTGAGACGGTACTCAGATACATCCAATCTCATAACCAAACCAATAAGTAACTTAAGAGAAATAGTTGATCGTCTAGAAAGAAGAGGAGCAGCTGATGAAAAGCTGTGGAAATGGTGTGAAAAAATACTAGGCATCAATAAAAAGGCACAGATTAAAGAAGTTAAAGTAAAAAAACCTAGCATGGATGAAACTCATTTCCCTTGTCCCTTGTTGAGGATGAGAGTAAAAATCCCATTGAAAGCTCCACTGCGTAAAGATCCATCATTTAAAACTAGACGTCATAATCAAATGAAACGAGTTATTTCTAATAGTACTATTATATCATTTCCCCGGAAACCTAAGAAAATTAAACTATGGACTAAAGATTTGTCGTCACTATTTCCAGTTTCGAAAATTCCATCTTATTTTTGTGATTACAGGAGTTAATATTTCACTTAATATAAACTAACTCTTACTTCTTATTTCGGAAAATTGAACTAATATTTTTTTTTTTTAATAAACAAAAGAAAAAAAATGTTTTTTACTCGTTTTTGATACTTATTTTATTATTTATTAATGATTTTAGCAATACTAAAATTTATTTTAAATTTAAGTTCACAATTCAGAAACCAATGGTAAGATACTTTATTACACAGAAATTCTGAGATTCCAAAAACACGTGTTATGTTTGAAATAATTTAACTAAAGTAACTTGACTAAAAAGCAGACTGGGTAAGTACATTAAAGTCATAGATTTATTATTGGTCTTCGCTCTCGCTCTAAGAGTGTTGTAACTTAAATGGTTGGGATTATAAGTAGTATTATGTTTCGTAGCCGTCAAACAATCAACATATTGGATTTGAAAATTGGTTGTGATTCACCAAGTACCTCAAGAAAATATGGGTCGAACAATAATTATTAACATCCTGTTTCAAACAAGAATACCTTATTAAAAATTCAGCTAAAATAACAACACAAGTATTTATAATAATTATTACCTACACATTTTTTTTTTGCAGTAGAAGCAATGGAGTTTTCTTTCGTATCTAAAGACTCAGTACAGAATGTAGGTCGTTGCGAGTTAGCTGATGTATCAGTAACCACTGCTCTATTGGGCTCGGTGCCAAATAGCAGTGCGACCGGTACCTACTATTACTCTCATTCTAGGGTTTAATATCCATTAATAGCCATCCATTAATAGCCACGGTATTTACAGACAGAAAAGTATTATGGTAAGTATTTTTCTATATCATCAAACGTCTATATCAAGCAAGGTATTGTTTAGTCTCCAATAAAACCTGTAAAAAAAGATAATAAACACTGTTACTTTTTTTTCTAAGTAGGTACCGTGACGAAAATAATATGTATATATTAATAAACACGAAATAATCCGTCACAATGAGTTTTAATTCATTACAAATACTGTTTATTTGGGTAAAAATTGAAATCAAATAGTTAAATGTTTTGTAAAAATGCCGAAACGTCGGAAAATCAAAAATAATAAAATAAACGCGTAAAACCCGTTAAAATGAGTTTAATTTCTAGTTAAATGTTGTTCAAACTTTACAATTCATTACACAATACCTATTTTCTCCTTTGCTAATCTTAACATCTAGCAAACGATATTCTTAAAAAAAAATAGTGTACATACAATACGTACATGTACGTACATATATGTAAAAAATATATTTTTAAATAATAAATTCTCAATAAAGAAACCAGGAATTAGACATAAAAAATCAACCCCGAGAATTAACGAAAAAATATTTATACAATTTGAGCATCGGACTCTGTAATAAGTTGTTCCATGTCGAAAAAGTTATTGTTTTTAATAAAAATACATCTCTCACACTGATGTTTTTTCGAAAAAAGATAACATTCAACTTCAACAGTGATTAACGAGCTGGTGCAGGCACATCGCTGCATTTTTTTACAATCCGCAGAGATTCATAGGTGTTACAAAGGAATGTAATTTTACAACGCCCTTAATACGACGGGTTACGGATTAAAATCGGTTGCAGGAAACAGCTTTACCATCGTTAATAGTACGTCGTACAACACGTATGTAGTTCACATTTAATTCGTTAGCCAAGTAATTGGTGTGTTTTCTGCGCATAGATGTTGTTCAGAATTCAAATTTGTACTAGGAGTGTAACTTTTTCAGCACTGCAACAAACTATTCGTTATCGTTTGGAGTCCCAATTCATTTACATTTTCAGGAACACAATTGTACTTTGTCGGTGTAACAATTGTTTTGTAATTCAAACAAACCATGTTTTATGTAATTAATAAAAACATTAGTATTGTTAATACAACTTGTTTCTCTATTTGAGCGGCCTCAGCTGCTTAACTTCAAGTGCTTTTAAATAATTAAACCTTTCATAAAACAAAGACGTTTATTTCTTGCGTAAAATAAATACACGGATTCCCATTGTATATTATATTTCCTGTACCGAATTTTGTACAGGAAAATGTATCACTTTTATAAGCTCATCGTGGCACATATCCCGCACACGGCCTTTATAGTCTTGCCTTTATTTTTCTTCTAGAGTGCACTCGCATAATTTACCTAAATGAGCTCTCCAGAGGTGGCTTTTATTCCAACTCAGTGATATTAAAAGTTGGTCAACTGTATGCCAGCATTGTCCCAACCTAGTTCTTTTGTTTCATTTTAACTATTACTTTTGTGTTCCATTTTGTGCTGAAATATTACGATGAAATTTAAGAATGTTACAGTACTTAGTGGTAATCCAATAAAACGGGTTACCTATCTTGATCCCGAATTTTAATATTCCGAATATCATAATCCCGAAAACGTTTGGTAATTTTTGTATTTTAAATGGCTCTCTGTTTTTAAGCATAAAAAAAAGGTTTTGGTAATCATAAGTAAAAGAAACTGCGGAATTGGCGCTTCGCCGACCACTGCCGCGGTACGCTCGCTACGCTCGCTCGGCTTGCACACTGTATGGTCACCATTCAAACCCATACTCCTCCTCGCTTTGCTCGTCGTCGTACCTATTTTTTGATGTGTGACAAACGATTTTAGGACAATCGACATTATCTGAAAAGAGCGGCTCCCATTGTAAAAGTTTAGCTGGAACACGATTAAATGTAAACCAAATAAAAATGAAAAACTGGTAATAGTTGATCAGGAATATGATTGTATGGGAACCAAATAAAAAGATTATGAAAATTTGGAAATAGTTTTTTTGGAAAAAAAGTAGGTATTCTGAGAATCTAGTATAATTATTATGAGAAAATGGGAAACAAAAAAATACTTTTTGAAAATTTGGTTTTAGTGCATCTGGAAATTGATTCAACTGGGAAATTAAAAAAAGTCAAAATTAAATAAAATTGTCTTTTAAAAGTTCTACCAACCGTTTTTGGGGTTTTAATATTCGGGTAACAGAAATTCGAGATTTCAATAGTTAACCAATAAAATGACATCAGTTTTCTTTTCAATTCATTTAATGTGTGTTTAGATGCATTTTGCCATCGTAAACCATGTTTTTGGATAGAATAATAAATTCATCCATTGATTTTCCTAAGCCCCTCTTCTTCAAAACACCATTATTCAAAACTTGTTATGGCGTTCTTTTCACTAAAATGAATTAATCTCTGACCCGGTTGGTCTCAAAAACAGATAAGCGAGAACAAAAAAATATATAATATAAAAAACCTGGTAACAGTTCAGTGGCCTGTAACAAATCTGAAGGTGTATTGTTTCAGTTGCTGAATAAAATCCATTTGTGTCAACAAATGAGACAAAGAATCCTTTTGAATGAATCGGAGCTTTAGTTTTATACATTTTTGATCTGTTTGCTTTCGGATTCTTTTAGGACAAAAGTTCAAAAATATATAAAACCACTAGTGCTACAATAAAGTTTGGCATGTATTTATTTGAATTTATTAGGTAATTTCGTGTTCAGAAATCGTCAAACTTGTCGGCTTTTTCATCATCAAAAACAACACCTTAATTCGGTATTATTAATATAGCTATTTACCTTTCAGTAAAATGAATATTATTAAAGAGAAAATACATACAATTTTGTAAGTATTGATATGAAGTTGCTTTCTGTAATGTAGCATTTTCATTAATACTGATCTTATTATTTACGAACGTTTAATATTGTTTTATAATGTTCTTCTGAAACTTTTGAATAGAAACTACTGAAATGATTGTCATTAAGGCCTGATGGCTCACAATAAGTTTGTATTATTTAAAAGTCCACATTTATTATACATTTTAGGGAAATTAGAAGCACACATTACTTTCTTACAAAAGTCGAATCACTGAATATCGTAATATATTTTTTTACCACCTGATTATTTTATATAAAAAATAAGTCAAATTGCCTGTTTAAAAAATTACAAAGTTTTTTTTTAATTTTTTTTCCTATATAACTACAGATTAGCTAGACAATCAATGCAGTTGAAAGATGATATACCTAAAGTGCTTTAAAATATGATATTAAAATTCAACTATCAAGGTATGATTTAAAAATCGCGTTTTTTGAAACTATATATAAGTACCAAAGTAAGTATAGTAAGTTGAAATTAAGTATACACAAGGTGATGGCGAATCTTGTTTGGTTCATTCATAAAAACATCATATTGCAATACATTAAAGTACTAGCGATATGACATATTATAGGGAAATTCGCAGCGATAAAAATACTAAAGTGGAATAACGTAGTCGTATTCAATAAAGTACTGAAATCCCCAAGACACATATCCGAGTCGCTCCCTTAATGGTTGCATTTTACGACTGAACCATTTAGCTATTTTCTTCACCAGGAATAGTAAAGCGAAGAGTAAGAGATATGAAAATTTGGATATGGCATATTAACTTTTACTAAACTAATTCTAACTTTATTGGTTTTGTGTATAGATTAACCTATGTGGGTGGTATAGCCTTGCATGGCTAAAACTCTCTTTAATAAATAAATAAAAATAAAAAAGTTGATTGGATTGTTGTTGTAGACGAACAGCTTTATAGGTAGCAAACGAGATATTTTGTCAAGTGGCGTTAAGTAACTTTATATACAAACTAGGGGCCGCGCGCGACTCCGTTCGCGTAGAAGTCGGTTTCCCATGGGAATGCAAAGTTTTCCCGCGGTACAAAGTTCCCTTAATTCTTTCATACATATATTTTTGGTATCTAGAACCGTTTTTGGCAGCGCACGCAACGGAAGCTTTCAAGGATGAATAATTTTCCCCGTTTTTTTTCACATTTTCCATTATTTCTTCGCTCTTTATAGTTGCAACGTGATGTTATATAGCCTAAAGCCTGCCTCGATAAATGGTCTATTCAACACAAAAAGAATTTTTAAAATCAAACCAGTAGTTCCTGAGATTAGAGCGTTCAAACAAACAAACAAACAAACAAACAAACAAACAAACTCTTCAGCTTTATAATATTAGTATAGATTACGTATTTTCGGAGAAATAAAAAATGCAAATTTCTTTCTTGCTATGAAATGAAATTATAATGACAAACTTTGATATTTAACAAACTTATGACCAAGGGGCATATCCACATACTTATTTCTTTTGTTATCTTGGTAAATCTCTAAGGAGCTGTATAGTGGTTTTCTCGCAACATGTCCCACGTATATCGTTGCGTTCACAAATAACTAAACATTAGCTGCTACGACGACTTTGTAGCGTAGTAACATGAGAAAATAAAACTATAGTTTAGATATCATTATTTTTAAAAGAACTAGTAAAGTAACAAAGCGTTTTCACCACTTTTAAAGTCTTAAAAAATGACAAAATGTTGACTAATCCTTAAAAAAAAGGTCACATCAAAAGCATTTTGTGTTAAAATATTGCTAATCATTGCCTCGTAAAAATTGATGGCTCTAACACGGGGTCTTTACAGTACTACACGTTAATAATTTGGATCTTGAAAAAACACACGATTTGAGTGTTTTAGAATGAATAAAGTTTGAAAAGTAGGATTTTTAAATATTTATAGATAGCTGAAAGGTTTCGGTCCGTTGCTGGTCTACACTGGTCTAAGTCTCGGGTTGATGTTAGTTAATAGAATACCATGTATCTTTGTTTTTTTTGCAATATTTGGTAGTTTATTGCAGACATTTAGTATTCTTGCGTCATACAAGCGCTTATGACTGATTTTTGCCCCAAAAATATTTGTAAGAAAGCTTTCAAACTGATAGTTGTATTTTACTAGTGGACCGCACAGGCCTGATGCAGGCTTCTTATAACTTCAGCTTTAAAAAAAATGCTGGTAAACCAGTCCTGTCAGTTTCAAAGTTTGTTTAAAAAAGCTATATAAGTTCATATGTATACAGGGTGTAAAAGAACTGCTTCCGAAAACAAAAACTGGGCATTGTTGGAGGGGTACTGGTTACGTTTTGAGCATAAAATTTTTTTTTATGGTTAAAGAAAAAAAAAAAATTACGTAATTTTCCATAATTGCAATAAATAATACTATCAGATTTTGCTATGATTTTAAATTAAATAGGGGTTTAAATAATCAATGAACCAACAGTTGATGCGTGAGCGAAGATTTTAAGCGACGAATATGACTTTTCAAACCTTAATAGCTTTTTTAAATTGAGTTTTCTGGGTATACTGTGAATTTAGTAACTATTGAGGCTCAAGAATACATGGTTTCAGGCTTCGGAAGTGGTCTTTTTACACCCGTTATAATGAAAATTCTTATGGTAAATATTATTTACAGGTCATGCGAATAATAAATATACGTTAACAATATGTTACATCAGTTAAACTAAAAAGGTGAGTTATATCGGTAGGCTTAAAATTTAAAAATCATCTAAAAAAAACAAACGAGACGTTGAAAAATATGAACGATGGAGTTAGACGAAAAAAATATCTATAGGTACAATCCCACGACCTTTTATTATCCTTATAATCTTTAGGTTCTTAGTAGATTTTACCTACATTATTCTTAAAAGTTTCATCGCTTAATTTTATCAAAGGGCATGGATTGAATTGACTCCAGAATTTTCTGGAACTCTGTATTGATATTCAATACATATTTTTCTGCTTTATCTAACCTTTAATTAAGACACTTATTGTTGTTCGCAGTACTAAAATAATTAAAAGCGTAATTAATGTATCGTATCGCATTATTAATAAGAAATTAACATCATCTAAATGAAAGTGAAAATTGTTAGCAAAAGTCACGAAAAACTATTTTGCCTTATACTTCGTATTAATGATAAATAATAATAGTGCTCATATCAAGGCGCGGGTAAAATGTTGTTCTCATTACTTATTTAAATGAAAATTGTCTTTACGCGTTGCAACACATACGTGGGACTTGCAAAAACGAAGGTTAACTAACTAAGAAAAATACTGTTTTTCGACCCGCGGCCGTACTGGCAACCTTCCGCAACAGTCTTTTATTTCAAACATGGTGAATGAAGCAGAATATCGCTGTTTTTGGCACGCCCAAGTAACTTGATTTCGAACTTTCTATATCTCTACTACGCAAAGGTTTCATTAAATATTCATATCACGCGGTGTAATTAGTATAATTGCATGATTAAATATTGCATTCTGTTAAATCAAAGAGCACAGCTCTATACCTAGCAGAGGTTATCAGGCAGCTATATATGTAGTATTTGATTTAGGTAAAATGTATGCTTAGTTATGTCGTCTACAAAGTCTGCACAAAAGGAGACAATGTTTGTGACCAATAAAAATAATTTAAAATATTTGCAGCTAAGATGGTTTTGTGATTTGTGATGTGATGGTTTCAATAAATAACCATTTAATATTATTACATACAACAATGTTGTTGGAGATACAATCTATCATTATTTACAAGCGAATTTAACCTTCTTTTAATCACATTAGCTCTTTAGCTACAAGTGACACATAAAAGAAAATGTTGTTCTTGCAATTAAAAAGAAAGTGAATGTACATAATTGTTTTAGGGCAAACTTTTTTAATCGTCAGATAAATGCTATCTGATCAGAATGAATAATCTAGGAATTAAAAATTTCACCATGATTTTGAGTAAAATTTAAAAAACCCTGTCAAAGCTTATCTGCATTCGAAACAATATTTTTTCGAGAGTGTTTAAGGTAATCTAAAAGTTTATCATACTTTTTAAAACCTTATACCTACACATACTTGAGTACTCAAAATTCAAATAAATCTTGCGTTAATTACCTTATTTTATTATCTGAAGTAAGCAATCAACTCGTGAGTCCCCACACATCTGATGTTTAAACCGGTTTTTGCCAATGAAATGTAACCTTTAACCAGCCGTTATCAGCCAGCCCGTGTCCCGGTAATTACTGATCTTTGGCACAGAAACGTGTCTGGAAAATTTTGTCTGAGCATTGTTCTTATCTAACTCTGACCTATAGATAAACGCAGATTCATTGATCCCTTTTGATCTAATAAAATACTGTTAACAATAGGACAGATAGAAATATCAAATTTATGAAAAATAAAAAAGGAAACATTGTACAGATAATTAAATATTTGCAGAAGCTAACACCACTGTAGTTTCTTGCCGTAATTCAAAACTTGGAATATTTTAAAGTATGTATTTTCTTCGATACAGCAATGGCTTTCAGCTCAAAGGATGCCTGATGGGATCATAGGTAATTTATCCTGTGCCTGGACTTGCTTTTTACTTACTTAACTTTTTGATATGATTCAGTATTGTATCGTATCAAAATTATTACGTATATTATAATTACATTATAAATATAGACAAATCTAGAAGGAACGTTCCCCTCACAAATATAAAGTTGCAGACATTAGTCAATCAAAGTAGTTACTTTAATGATTTACTAATAAACGCTATCTTGTTGTATTTTTAATCTCTGTACAAACTAGAAGGGTATAAAGGGGATTCTATTGCTTCTTGGAATCATTCTCATAAATATCAGCTTTATATATTCACGTGAAATCATTAGCTCTACAAAAATGTTAGAAAAAAAGATCCCTGACTTCGTTGAACTAGGGGAGTTTGCCAGTTCAAGTGTACGTTATTAAAAAAATATTGATTTAAAGTATGATAGTTATTGTACTTGACTTTTTAAGGTGTGGTTAATAACATGTGTTTTTATTAGTCTGGCGGTAAAGTGCTGTTTTCGACGGACGATTTTTTTGCGACTTGTGAGAATATGCTATCAGACACGGATCCCATTTTTATTCCTGATAAATATACGGAATTTGGCAAATGGATGGATGGCTGGGAAACTCGGCGCAAGAGGGTGCCGGGACATGATTGGTGCATTATTAAGCTTGCTACTAAATGTATTATTAAAGGTAATTCATAATACTTAAAGGTTATTTTTAAACATCATTAAATAGTGCAAATACTAGCTAAAGCGATAACTAATGTATTTTTTGTGTCTAAATAGAATCATTGTGTAGGTTTAAAATACCCATAAAAATAAGACCACCTGTAACTCTTTCTATTGCATTGTGTCTATAATAATTTGAGAGGCTGAAACAGCAAGCATTCAGATCACTTTATAGACTTTTCACACTTCTCTCAGCGCATAAATCCCATTTAGCCTTTAAATTGTCATCCACAAAATTTCAATTGAAATCCTTTTTCAGGCCTTTTAGTGGACACGGCTTTTTTCACAGGAAACTATGCTCCCAAATATACAATACAAGCTGCATGTTTAACTACCGAAGGTTCGTAAATTAATTCATTCTTCATGAGGCATTTGTCAAAATGACAAACAATATTTTGAGCTTCCGTTTTTTTTTTCTTAAGTAACTAGTAAAATATGTAACAGAAAACTAAAATTGATTGATTTATGAAAAAAAACAATTTGAATGACCAATTTCTCAATTAAAACTTAACCTATAAAGATCGAGGTTGCTATAAATGCAAGTTCCCGTAACTTCAGGGAGTTTTGTATTTTTCCTAATAACTAAAATACATATTAGGAAAAATACGAAACTCCTAACATAATAACACAGCATTTATTTTATTGAGGTACTTATATTCATTTTCAATAATTCTACCGTCGAGAATACATAACCTTTTAATGCCACTCGTTAGTGATGCCAGGATTAATTCTTGTTTGTTATTTATAAAGCTTTAAATGTTGAGTATTTCTAGTGTTGAGTAGTTCTAGACGTAGAGTAGAGTACGTAGAGTTTCTAGAGTATTTTTAGTGTTTCTAGACGACCTCTGTGGTGCAGCGGTAAATATACCGGACTGCTAAGCGGATGGTTCCGGGTTCGATACCCGGGTCGAGCCAATTTCGTAAAATGGTTTTTTCGATATTGGCTCGTGTCTGGGTGTAACTAGGTTCTCCCCTAGTCTATTATGTGGTACCTACAACACAAGTGCTTACTGCAACTTACTTTAGGGCCACATAATTGGTGTGTTAGTCTGGAGATTTATTAAATATTATTATTAAAGTGGAAACTGTTATTTAAATAAAACATAAAAAGCTTTTGCAGGATCACGTAAAACTATTTTTATACTTAATGATTTTAGTAACCTTAACAAAATATTGAAAACACGAGTAGACAATATTTATTACCCGACTGCTCCAGAAGGGAAGTGCATATTTACTAATAAGATTGTTTTAACAGAAGCTTCTAAAATACCTGAGAGAACGGAGGAGATGGGCTCAGCCTGTTCAGATTGTGATATGAAACTAGTAAGATTATTGAAATCAGATAAATGGAACGAAATTGTACCTATCACGACTTTACAGCCCGGGCATGAAGACTCGAGGCTTAACTTCCAAAAAGTGAGTATTTTCTGTATTTATTTCGTAAACCTTAATAACATAATAATAACATGCAACTTGTGTTGAGGACGGTTCCTCTTTTAATTTCAATCAGTTGTCAGCTATGTAAGCAATGGATTTTCAATTTTAATATTATTTTTTTCCATACATTGGCGAAGGTGTCCGAGTTTTTTTGGTCCGAAATGTCACCGACCCGAAATTCGGTTTAGTTTTGAATGAGAAAAACAATATCCAAAATTGTATAGAAGTATCACATACCTACATATTGAAACGTGGTCTGTACCTATTGCTTACATAGCTGACAACTGATTGAAATTAAAAGAGGAACCGTCCTCAACACAAGTTGCATGTTATTATTCAATTTCATGTATTAGTTTCGATGAGCGCGTACATGGTAAATTTTTTATTACTAGATATTTGGCAAAAACTTTCACAGTTGCTTAACGAGACTCTTCATTATTATTTACTTGGCAAACGTTTAAGCTGTTTAGTTCATTCAACCTTGAATTTATTTAAGGTTTTAAGTGATGAAGCCTGGACGCATATTCGTGTTAATATCTATCCGGATGGTGGTATTGCCAGGCTGAGGGTATTTGGCGAAGCAAAACCAGAAAAACCTCCATCAAATGAGATAGTAGACCTTATATCTTTACTCAATGGGACTAGGTGTTTAGGTAAACACTTTTCGATATTTCTTATTTTCTTTTTGATAGTTATTATTTAATGTTATTTAACTATTTTCAAATACATTTTGTTATTGAGTACTGCAAAACTAGTTTAGTGAATGAAACGGTAACAATATTTTTTATTTAGCATTCTCAAACGCTCACTTTGGCCACCCTAAGAATATGATCAAACCGGAGAAAAGCCTTACAATGGCTGACGGTTGGGAAACTGCCAGGAGATTGGATAGACCCGACGTTATCGAAACAAATGACGACGGAACTTTAAAAGTACCAGGTAAACATTGAAAATGTTATAAGCATTTATCAATAACCAAGTTCTCTTACTTTAAAAATCGAATCCATAATCCGACCCAGTTTATCCAAGGTGGGTAATTCATTCATAATTAAAAGATTCTTAATTTTTTGTACACACTCTAAGATGAATTCAATCTTGACCTCCAGCTTCAATAGCTAATTCCTGGCTTATAGACCATCCCAGTATACTATTAGGCTAAGAACAACAAGTAGGTAATTAAGTAAAAAATATTTGGATGTTTAAAATATTTTATACCAAAAAGTTTTTTTTTAAAGGTTTAAATGTATTTTCAGGAGAAGAATTCGCCATATTCAAATTAGGGTTCCCTGGAGTTGTCAAATCCATCTGCGTTGACACGGCACATTTCAAAGGCAACTTCCCGGATTCGGTCAAAATTCAAGGAATTTACCTCGATCATTGGTCCACTGATTTGCAGGAAAATATTTGGCAAGATATACTGAGACCAAGCAAGGTAAATTTTATGTAAAGCTAATAATGCCTTTTTAAGTTAGTAGATTTGTATAATACAGTTTATTATTTATAAACTTGACTTGTTCAAATTTATTTAGATACTGTTTTTAACATTAAGTTGTGTTCCGCTAAACCAAAATTATTTCAGCAAAATCCGTTAGTCAAATTTAGTAAGAAAATAATAGTACACACAGGGATATTTTAACATTTCCAAAATTAATTGAATTTTTTTGTTTCTTTTGTGCCCGACAAGTGGGATGTATACTATTGTTATAATAATTCCTTTAGTATCTTCTCTAGTTGTATTAGTACCTATATGTTTCTCTAATAAGTATACGAATTGCCAAGTAGAAGTAGAAGTACTAATATTTTATTGGCAGAATAACAAAGTGTGTCTCCAACTAAAAATACACTTAGAAAACGCAACATTTTCGACAAACGTAACCTATTTTTTTCCTTCACAATTATTTTTAAATGAACTCTTGGTATTTTTTTACACTCGTGCTATTGTTTTCTTCAGCTATCAGCCCACAAAGAACACTGGTACGAGCTAGACTCTGGCGTGGTGTCGCACGTCAGAGTTGTAATGGCCCCCGACGGAGGAATTAGCAGAATTAGGACCTTTGGTCATGTTGCAGAATTAATATGATGTACCTGATCTTAAAATTGTTAGTTATTGATAGTTTAAGTAAAGAATATAATGACGCAGATTTTTGTGATTAATTAGTAAGTGTAATTTTAAGTAACTAGTGTATAGTTTATACTTGATTGTATGAAAAGTAAGTATTGGTCTTAGATGACACGTCGTCAGTTTGAAGAAGAAAGATTTAAAATATTCCAATTTATTTTTTTGTGCTAGCGATCTACAAGGGCTACTTATCAAAAAGTAGATAGAGTAGATCTTTGAATACATATTTAATTATGTATTCTTACTATTTAAGAACATATATATTTGAAAGTTGTAAATAAATCTTTAATGTACAAGGAAAACATAATAAAACTAATCATGAAAAATCGCTATAACGCTAAGGTTCGTAATATTTTGAATGCATTTATTTAACTTTCTTATTATGTTTTTGATCGGTTACTTTCCTAAAATGTTTCCTTTTGTAGTTATGGATCGGTAAAAAGGAAACTCATAAAAATAGTTACCTTGTGTACCTTAATATTACAAGGATTTATCAGACAGATATTTTTATACTGATTTTATTTGAATTATACCCTACATTTTAATTAGTGCCTGTATAAAATCACAAACCACACAAATATAATATGATATTTGTCTGCTTTTAATTAACATATCAATGAATAAATTGTTAAACTGATCTAAATATAAGTTGTGGATGATTTTAATGTACCTATTAATATTTAAAATTATTAGAGAGATTATAATTAGTTTGCTTCTCTAGGAAATTCATATGCAAATAAAATATATTTATTCAGCTGTTTATTAATTTCATATTTAATGTATCTGTATGTAATAATTTCTATTTCCACAACACCAATTAACTACGTAACAGTAAAGCTAACCTTTATAAGAAATAAATGATAGCAGTGGAAGAAAAAAACATTACTTATTTAAAAATAAACTTAAGTATTTTATGTGCTTCATAAAAACATTTGTGTACAATATCCGTAAAAGATTCACCAAATGAACGTACCCCTTCCATTCTCACTTTTTAGTGACCAATAGTGTCTTTTGTATTCAATACGAGCTTGTTACCAAGCTACAGAAGCTTACGATTCAAAAAAGAAAAAAAAGTCTTTAGTAAGTACTTTAGCCCTGTGAACGTACGTCTTTCTTCGCAGCATATCATTGTGTCAATCTAGACGTGTCAAACCAAAGTCGACTCTAGTTATCATACCTAAAGACGTTATCTCAAGTGTCTGCTACTGGCGTGTGTCAACTCATTAATAAAGGGACTTATCACTGAATACTAACCAGTTGTAACCAGTTAGGAATCGAGAAAGATAAGGACCTTGTGCAACGTTAAGAATATACCTAATGTAATTATAGCTAATTGATATTATTTTATTAGCAAACGCTTTATAAATTAATTTAGGTATTTTTTAATTTTTTCCAACTTTCAGTGTTTTAACTAGCCCAAATATATATTTCTTCTTCTAAGGACCTTCATCATCTCCTAGGCTTTAACGCCTTTTCATCCCTTCTTTTTTAAGTTTATAAGTAGGTACCTAAGTACCTAGCAGGTAAACCAAGCAGAAAACAGTCCTTGAAAAAAACGTTCGCTCTACTTTGGCTCATAATAACTTTTTCTTCTACAAAAATAAGGGTGGTAATTAAAACCAACGTTTTTTAATAGCATTTTCCGCCTCTAAAAATTCACTTTGCCTTCTAAACTATTAAGTCAGCCACAATCAATATCCTTCAAAATAATTCTAGCCGCTAGTTATTCTCTATGTAATACACTCTAAATACAACTCAGCATGTTGGTTTTTTCTTAGCATTAAAATTTTTTTTATGAATGTAAACTTCTTAAATAATAATAAATTACACAAAAGAGTAGTTCAAATCAGCTTCTAATATTGTTACTCAGTGGATACGTTTAAAAATAATAATAATAATGCCGCCTATTTCGAAACTTCTTAACGGCAGCAAGTAGGTTTTTGGTGCTTCGCTGGGTGCTACCGCGCCACGCTCGCTACGCTCGCTCAGCTCTCGCATGCAGTATCAACGTCAACCTAACAGGCTCGTTGCTACGCTACTTGTTTAACTAAAATTTACTTACACTATGGTCCATATCCTCTAGCTAAGTGTGGAATTAGTCCGATGTATTATTATAAAAAATTAAAGCTCCTCACCATAAATTGATGAGTTGTAAAAGCTGTGGCCGAGTTAGTTAATTAGGTGGCAATAGATGAAAGCAATATAAAGAATACGAATTATTTTATCAGGAGCAATCTTTTTTTCTCTTTATTTGATATATAAAATTAGAAGTTCATCATGTGGCCAAAAAACTCTGCGGCTTGACTTATTATTTCCCCAAAAATAATACCTACACGTTCTAACTGTATTCCTTCGAAAATACTAACTTCACTGAGGTGAGTACATATTAGTTCCAATTAAAAAAATATGTTTGTCCAAAACTCGTAAGAAAACGTAGTCTAATGACGCATTATAAACCTTATCGAAAATACCTTTTAAAAAGTTGCTACAAGCCAACCCTCACCCATTTCAACCTAATGCCACCATAACAACACAACATGTTAACAATGCCAACACTTTGAACTGTAACTTTTCTGCTCTGAAATTCATACGGATCGTCAAAGGTCTATTGATAAGGCAACGTTAGGTTCGCAAAGGCAATGAAGTAATATAACAAAGAATTTTCTTTTGATGAGGGTGTGACACGGGAGCTCTGCTGGCAATTATAGCGCCACTGGTGGGCAACTCACACCTGCTTACAAAATGTTTCCATTTTAGGTTCTATGATTGGATAAGCAATATGGCTTATGATGATGCTAAATCTAATAATATCAAATTTAACCGTTTAGTCTTTTTCTTGCAAAACGGACATAGTATGCGAGTTTTTTATGATTTTGGAATCGTGTTTTATTAAACGGTTAGCAACTTATTTAAGATATTTCTGATTTGTTACAATGAGAAAAAAACTATGTGAATAGTGAAATTTTTGGATTAAAATATTTTCCTCTTTGGTTAAATATTGCATTTTTTATTTTCATTTGTTTTCTTCCAGTATTTTATATTTTCTTTAGGGAAAACTTTGCCAATAGCTTACTTTTTCCAAATAATCCTTGAATTACAGGCTCTCCTTTAGCGCATTTTCTCAAATTATGTAATGTAGTTAATATTTCATAAATTCATTTTAGACTCAGAAGTCTCTCTAGTGGCCATTAAAAATTACACAATAAGTGCCATCAAATAAATATTAAGTTACGGGAATACCTGTGTATATCTGGACTAAATTTCATTGGAACCCGCGCCGTCTTGACTAAAACTGTTGTAATTTGACCTTTTATTTAAGCAAGAGGATTATCATAGCGACTTCATCACTCAGGCTTATTCTCTGTATCAATATCCTTACTATTCTTTACTAATGGCAAAAATATGAAAATGTGTGTAGGTATGTGTATGTTCCGCTATCACGTCATAACGTGTGAACTACTTTTAATGAATTTTGAAATAAAAATAATTTGATACCCAAAAAAATAGGTTTCCTTTAAGCACGGAAATAAGTCACTGGGAAAATCTGGGTCCACGCAGAAGAAGTCGTAGGTACCAGCTAGAAATAAATAGATTTGAAATGTAATAGCAGGGCACATTTTGTAAGTTCTTAACTATGTTCCGTTTTCAGAGAAAGAAATTAAACAAAAAAAATCTTCAAAATCTTACAGTAAATTCTTTTAAGCACTTAGATTCACTTCGAATTAAGGGCTACTAACGAAATAGTTGGATACGGGCTTTCATTGGTTAGAATGTGACATTAAAATTATATTCTGTAAAAATACGTTCCAAGTAAGACAGGTTGACTAATAGTGGACAAGCAATGACCACAGAACTGCATTACTTCCATCGAACTTTGTCTGAAGACATATAGTCCGTTAAACCTTGCCTCGAAGCATTTTATATTACAAAAAAAATAAGAACCAAGCTTGTCTCCGATTCCATAGAAAAAGAGGGAGATGGAGATTAATGACATTTGCAGTCAATGAAATTCGTTAGAATTTAAAATAATGTAGGTATTATTATTATTATGAGGTAACCATCATTATCATAATTACTTAGCATAAATCTAAGACGCTAGTTATGTACTATATTCTCGAACTGTCGCATAAGATGTATTCTGTAATGATCGTTTTGGTTTTATTTAAATAGATAAATTAGTTAGTCCTTCTTTATGTGGTCACACAATGTCATAAATTGGTTACGATTTTTTAACAAGTAAGATACGACGCTAAGATATGTTTACCTAATAGAATGTTTTAATAATTTCTTCTTTAAAAAAAAATCTGTTCCATTGTTTATGGTTATCTATTCCAATAGCAGATGCATTTTTCATTAAAAGGTTTATTAATTTATTCACGGATAAAACGAGATACAAAACGTTACCGTACCTGCCCTTATTGAAACGGCTTTTCAATAAGGGCAGCGGGTCAATTACCGTAGTTTTATGCAGTGCTGCTTAATTGCGTTTACGTCTTAACCTCTAAATCCGTATTACCGTAATGACAGGGAAACCTACACGTCACGTTTAAGCGTTAAAAACTTTGCGAATATTTTGGTTTTCGTGTCATTACTTTACGGATTTAGAGGTTAAGACGTAAACGCAACTAAGCAGCACTGCATAGAATACGGTAATTGACCCGCAGGTAAAACTGGTTAGGAAGGTAGTTAGTGAGCTATGTATTTAAACATATTAAGATTCAATTGTATAAATTACATAAAATTGTATCTTTTAGCTTAAAGAAAGTTTTAAGGGAAATTGTAGATATAGAAAATAAATGAAAAACAAATTAAGTGAAGCCAAAACCGATAAATAAGAACAAGATGCAATATTTTATTGATATGACGGAAATGTTCTCCTTAAAATTATTTAAAAAATATCCCACGACAGCATATATCTATATTTTATGGTTGAGTGACAATAATACGTGTAACACCCGATAGCTTAGCAGTTCGAAGCTTTCTGATTATATTTGTCTACTCTTACGTTCATAATACTCTCAGTCATCCCTAATTAAAAAAGTTAACTTTATTAACTATTCCATAAAAAAGAATCATAGATATGGGTAAAGAAACACAAAAGTTGTATGGGGTACTTTTTACCACGGGAACCGACTTCCACGCGAAAGGAGTGGCGGGCGGCCACTAGTATTATAATAATATAAATGATAAAGTTAAAGGTAAAATAATTAAATATCCTGTTTTATGATTTTCCTGTACGGTACAGTCAGCAACGTAAGTCGCACAAAATTTAAAATTCCAAATAAAGCTGAACGCTTCCAAATGTCGGTGAACGAGTAGGTATGCATGCATGAGCCACTGAACATTAAAAAATACTAATAGTCTTTAAATAGTTCAACTGAACAATTTTATTAATATTGATATAACTTTAAAAAAGTTTAAATTCTTAACCAGGATAATTATCTTAATTTATAGTGTTAATTTAAAAGTATCAAAGGTCAGTGACCATAAAAGAAGTATCTTATCGGTATGTTGTACAAGTTAAAGTTTTAAGTTCTTTGTTTTATTCTGAATGTGTATCATATACATTGGGCATGTTTATACACTGAGCGGCACGGAAACTTGGCCAGACACTTAACTGGAATAAGTTAAATTTGGGCTATTTTCTAGTTTCAACTTGTAGGTAAATGCCAAAATTCTCATGATTTTGTGGATAATTGGTCATTTTAATATTAGTTCTGACAATACTTTTGATCGCTTTATGCGTCATTTACTCTCTCATTTTTTTAATTGTTGCTTTTCTTATTTTTAATAATGGTTTCGTTTTTTTTATTTGGTGGTTAGTTTTTGTCGGTGTTATACGCTAGTCGACATCAAAAATGTTATCCATAGCATGTCAAATCGAATGCACGCCATGATAAGGGCAAGAGGAAGCAATACACAATATTAAAACACAGAAAAAGTAAAATTACAAAAGCTTATTTTTCTCACTTTGCAACTTTTTGTGACTTTTGGTTTAAACTGTATTTTTGATATTTTACTTTTAGTTTTGCTTTTAAAATGCTAATTTATTAATTTTGAAGTTATAGATACTGGAAAAAGGAACGCGGGTCTCCAAGCATTGCGCGACTGGGAATCGAACCCAGGGCCTTTAGATTTCCGGTCTAATGCTCTTACCACTGAGCTACCGCGCGCCACGGTATTTTTTTCCTAAAATTTATAAAGAAAATTCAACGAATAATCAGCATACAAACTTAAAAACCACAAATTGACAAATCTGCATATAATTTAGTACTTTAATATTGATAAAGTTCATATTGTCGGAATTTTAGTACCTAGCCAATATTCCGTGCCTTTGAGTGTATATTGGTTTGCCATTTCCATAGGATTTCAAATCTTTGATGGTACCATGTCACGTAAAGGCAGTTGGATTACTTATCTTTCAATATAAAAAATATTATAATGTTATAAATTCTGTTTGTTGTTAAAGCAATTTAACAACTTCTCTTACAATTTGTTTTATTTTTCCTTTTTTAAATTCGCTTCTCCTTAAATACTTTAAACATCATTTTTCGATAAGTCTCAAACAATTTTATTAAGAATGTTACATTAGAACAATAAATTAAGAATGTATAAAACATTTTATTAAAGAACAAAAAAAAACAATAAAAAGGTTATTTTCAATTGGCTCACAAAATTTGTTTATCCACGATCTTCATCATCCCACGATAAAACTTTTACGACTTACCTAGCTGAGTGAGGTCTTATATAAAAATATTTTGCAATTTTTTTAACTATAAGTACTAGGATATTATGAAATGCATTGAGTATATTCATACGTCTGAAAGCTAAATGCTCTTACGTAAAGAAAATATGATTGAGTTTTAATTCGATCCCATCACATCGTGAAACAATATTTAATTAGTGTTTTCTATCCATAGATTTCCACGACATTGAATTTTCATTCGCATATAGGCTTACTTAGTAGAATTCAAGTGGAAATTTGTCATTCAAGCAGGTTTGAATTTTAAACAAAAAAAAACAAAAGCTCGAAAACCAAATGGAGGCAAAGGTTAATTCTTACTAAACTAACTGTTCAAGATATTATAATATATAAGTACACACTTATGAAAAAGTACTAACTTTAAACTAATTGTTCAGGCTTTTATGTTTCCTTAATGTGTTCATGAATTTAATTCGGGGCGTGCGTATCGTTTTTTAAAAACTATTAAGCAACTATTGGAGTTGTTGTTATTTTTAAAAACTATCAAGCAAGTACAGGAATTTGTGACAATAAAAAAATGAAAAATATTAAAAAGGAGAGCACAAGACGCGATACACAAAGCAAAAAACTTCTTCTCTCAATACAGAACAGCGTTCTTTGTTAAGCTGCAAATCAGAGTCGACATCCGAGGAAAAATACAGTAACATTGGATTTGAAGTGTAAAAACCAACGACAAGCGTTTTCAATTTCAGTTCTTAATGAAACAGCGCTAGAGGTATCCACAATTCTGAGATCTCTTAGCTTTTTAACGTTGGAGATATTATTGTGTCGTTTAAATGTATGGCGTATCTATGCTACCATATAAAATAGACAGATTACCATTAAAAATAGATGTATAAACTTATACTGTAAATCATTAATTTTTTTAGCTAGTAGCTTTTCTGTGTAACAAATAACAAACAACTCGACATCTTCTTTTTCATAATAAGGATTACCCTAAACCTTGTAAATTGGCTTTCATCTCCTTCACACTCATAGAGAATATGTGTATCAATGTGTATTTAACAAACAACTTTACACAACAACAACAAAAAAATGTTGAATAGAAAAAATGTTGAACTTTAAAAGTTTTCAAATTAGAAAAATAAATTATGACGCAATTCCCATCTTAAAAAATATATTTCAAAGTAAAGGTTGATTAAATGTTAACTCTAGTTATAAAGGAGTTGATATTAAAGTGTCGTCTTGAAATTTCCTTCCTTCACCTAACCTTTTATATCCATGTGAGGGTGGCCCATCTTAACGATGTCTTTATTAAACTTCAGCACAGCGGGTTTTTGTTTTAAAATGAGATATAAACGCTTTGTTATAACTTTCCGGACACTCTTAAGCTTAATATTTCGAGTAAATCTTAAAACAAAGTCCTAAATATATTTTATAAGTTTACATGTTATCGCATCTAAAATTGTATTTCTAATTTTTTAAATATAGAAAAACGAGTTTTTCTATGTATCATACTTTTCAATTACTATTTTACCTCCGTAACTACACTTTTGTCGAAAATTCAAATTTTTGTTAAGTAGTATCTAAGTATTTCCATACTTTTTTATTTTCGTATTTATATTTCGTAATCTAAAACTCAAAGTGATCAATTTGGGGCTGAAGTGAAGAAAAATAATTGAAACTCAATTTCCTTCCAGTCAATTCTACTAAAATGATTTGATCAAATATTACCACCGCAACAAAACATCGGCAAGAAAATGTTTCGACTTTAATTAACGCTTTAATTGGTGGTTTCGTTCAAGGTTCTACGGTAACGCCATTCTTCAAGAAAATACAATTTATATTTGAAAATTGAGTTAGTACACAAAACAAACCCAAAAAAGGGTAATTATGAGCCAATAAAAAAAAGTTCGTATTGTAGAAAAACATTTAAGAAGTACTAATAGAAAACATGAGAAGTTGTGAATCCTAATCCTTTGTTTTACTGTGAAATAAAATGTTAGATTTAAATTAAATTACTAATAATATATAGGTATAGCAATATACATCAAAAATAAAGAGATATAACTATTGAACGGATGAAACTTGGTAGATAAGCGGGGTGTAAAATGACTGCTTCAGAAAACAAAAACTAGGTTTTTTTGATAGGTAGGTTACGCAGCGTTTTTGCAACTTAACATGATTGCAATTGTTTTTAGAGTGGTAGAGTCTAGCTTTAGGCCCTGTCTGCAGCGATTACTGGGCTGACTCGACTGGTGAAATACCACCGTCGCACAGAAAACCGACGTGAAGTAGGGACGATGTTCCTGCGTTTCGTTCGGTGAGTGCGGTATCCGGTGCCCAATTTTCTCAAAGGTCAGCAACACACCCCCAATGCCCACAGTGTTGCGGGTAGTCATGGGCGGCGGTGATCACTTACCATCAGCTGACCCGCATGCTCGTATGCTACCTATATTATAAAAAAAAAATGTATCATGTTATTACATAATATTTTAAATTGTGTTGTATTTAATTTACAATGTCATTTACAAAAATCATCGTGTCTGAACCATCATCTGATGTGTGAGAATTGATCCCATGCGGCGGACATTCGTATTTAAGTTATTAAAAAAAATGCGTTTATTGCAACTAAGAGTTAAACCATGAAAAGACATATAAACATCGGGAAACTGCATATTTTACTTTTGAACTAAGAAGTATGAGACATATACCTCATAATAATAAAAAATAGATTACAATGTAAATATAATTATGTTGGCATGTCTTCTTTAGGTTTGAAAATTAAAAATACTATCTTTCTAGAAATACTTCTTTGCCCTGCTTTCACCCGCAACTAAATGATTTTTACCGTGGCAATATCTTACGGAACCCTATGTTTTCCAAAATAAAATATAGCCTATGTTACTCGTGGATAATGAAACTTTCGAATGGTGAAAGATTTTTTTAAATCGGTCCGGTAGTTTTGGAGCCTATTCATTTCAAACAAACCAACAAACAAAAAAACAAATCTTTCCTCTTTATAATATTATATAGTATAGATGTAGATAAAACTTTTTAGCATACATTTTGCAGTCACGATACCAGTTTTTCTCACAGGTCGAAATTAAAGCCTTTTTTAAAGCGTCATCCGGCAGAGTTGGAACATATTAAACGATTGAGCACTCGCGCATTTATAACCCAGCAGTTTGGAATTTGGTGTCACGGACAAATTACAGTTGGGTTCTAAAATCTAACTCTCAATGAAATATACCGGACATTATTTTCCCTCATATTTCGCTGAAAGAAAATTGAGCTGGCACAAACACCAGATTGCTGGCGAAGGGATTATAAAATCGATCATTAGTTTTATTTTTGCTATAAATTGAGAAGGCTTGGGATCATTTTTATAATATTACAAGAATTGGTTTTAACACTAATATATTATAACTAGTGGCCGCCCGCGTCTCCGTTTGCGTGGAAGTCGGTTTCCCGTGGGAATGAGAAGTTTTCCCGCGGTAATAAGTACCCTATGTGTTATTCTGATGTATAATCTATATTACTGCAGAGTTTCATCCAAATCCGTCCAGTAGTTTTTACGTGAAAGAGTAACAATCATCCATACATACATCCATATTCACAAACTTTCACGTTTATAATTTTAGTAGGATAAGTAAACTTTTAAGAGGTTAAATAGTTTTGCCAAAAGTAATATATGTAAGTAATTCAAGTCAGAAAAAACACCGCTTTGTTGTTTTTGCCAGGGTTTGCCAACTAAACAGTTCAATTTAACTAAATGATTCTTTAATTTAAATATCAAGGCTCGTGTAGAAGGAAAATATTGAAAAAAAATAAGTTTTTGATGTATACTATTACAACTTTCTATGCAAATTAAGAATACTCTATATTATTTAATATAGAAATATAATAATAAAAAACCTGCTTTCATTTTTTTTTATTAAAATTTGCTTTATCAATATAAAAAAAAAATAGAAAAATATACACGAAAACATTAAATTGGGTTATCTACATAAATTGTATCGGTTTATCCAGACGCTTGACACTTCAATACCTCCTACAATTAACAGAAGAAGCTACACTCCCAACAAGCTAATAAACCCACTACACATTCAATCACTTGCCATCGTAAATTCAATCTAACTAAATGACAATAGAGTATAAATTAAATTAAAAACGCCAATGAAGTAAATTGCATTGTCAATCAGGTTTAAGCTCTGTCACGGTCTCAGTAATCAATCTTCAGGACTATCTTAAGAGAAGGGGGCCTTAAGAAAAATAAATTGCTCCTTAGTCCGTATAAGAGATAAACTTGGACTAAGGATACAATAATGGCGTGTCATGTTTCGCTTATAAATGTTTCTGATATCTAGAGCATTAAATAGAGACAGGATACAAAATTACTACCTACTCATGGGACTTAATATCTATTCGTATTATTTTTAAAACGCTTTTTGTACGTATAATTTGAAAACTTATTATTTTCATTTGTAGTTGAAATAATAATAAAAAGATCTGCAAATTTCACTTTTTGTTATACTATGCTAAGTAAGTAAAGTATGCTGTAAAGTAAGCTACAACTTAATACAAGAGGTGGCATATCATGCAGATATAAGGTAGTTTTTTATAAACAAATGTTTTTATAAAAGATTCAAAGCAAAATAATTGTTCGTCAAATTACATTCTAACATTTTATTTACATATAATTTCAAGCCCAAACCATTACGTGGTATTATTGTTTTGTTACTTCTGCCAAGCCAAAAAACAGTTATACAGGGTGATTGGTAATGCGATACATTCCTTCTAAGAGGTTAAAGTAGAGCTTATATGCTGTCAATTAAGGCATAATATGCTATGTCCGAAAATTGATAATTTCTGAGATATGCAACATTTAAGATTTTTTATAAAAAAACCCATTTTCGAAGTTCAAATGAATCCTTTTAGTGAAAAATTCAAAATTGAGATTAATGTTTTGTTGTTTTATGGTAGCTTGATAACTAAAATTACATTTTAGATTCAAATTTGCTAAAATTAATCGTCAAATTCAAATTTGCTAAAATTAATCGTATGGTAATAAAAAGCGATTTTCTAAAAAAAAAAGGCCAAATAATGTTGCGTTCAAATTACATAAAAAACTTCCCCAATTCATAAGCTATTCAAAAAGGTACATTTGTCATACTACTCGTAAAACTAAGTATTTGATTGACAACTCTACTAATAAAAGAAGTAACCTCTCTCTTAGAACGCCTCTACTTTGTGGTTACCGCGCACTTTTGCAGTGTTTTCTTTGGTTGATGTCGCCGTTTTGCACAGGGATAATGCAATAACACTTAGGTCTGCCGTTAAATAAATAAATTTTGTAAAAAGCCAAAGCTTTAAGTGTGCAGCCTTTGCAGTCAAATAGAAAAAAAAGGGGTTAAGCGCGAAAAAAGAAACCTCTATTAAAAGAAAACTAACTGCATATTTTCATTAAGAACTCTTGAAATGGTATCATTTAAGATCCTTGCCTTCGAAGACTTTTTGTAGAGATGCTGTTGCGCGTTAAGTAAACGCATGTTAGTCGAATTTGCAACGCGCTACATTATCGCAACTGTATCGATGTAAAGACAATACTAACGCATCGCGATTGAATCGATACGAACCACGATATCGATGCGAACACACGGCAGCATCGCTACAAAAAGTTGCTGTGGGCAAGGGCCTTTTGTAATGAAGATTACTCAGACATTCTTCTTATTTACGTATTGTGTAATGGCAACGCTGTTACAGCAAAAAAAGTACTTGTTGCGTTTCCGTAATGGACGTGAGTCAAACGTTAGAGTGTAGAGGGGACGTATCGACGACTCAGAAAAATGAAGCTTGTATCCGTCTGAACAAGTGAATCTAGTAGACCTCGAATTTGGCGAAGTAGACGAAGAAATGATAGATGTTTTTCGCAGAAATCTAGCAACCACCACAATAGTTGGCGACATTGACCAAAGAAAAAAAACAAGTGATGTGTAGTGATTAATGAAAAAGATGTAGTTATTAATAGCAGTAACTTTTTCCGCACTCAGCATACTCTTTTTTTCTAATTAATCGCAAAAGCTACACACTTGAAGGTTTGGCTTTTCAAAAAAAATATTTATTTAATGCCAGATCTTAAATGTTATTGCATTATCCCTGTGCAAGACGTCGACATCAACCAAAGAAAACACCGCAAAAGGGCGCGGTAATCACAAAGTAGAGGCGTTCTAAGAGAGAGGTTACTTCTTTTATTAGTAGAGTTGTCAATCAAATACTTAGTTTTAGTATGACAAATGTACCTTTTTGAATAGCTAATAAAGTGGGGAAGTTTTTAATGTAATTTGTACGCAACATTATTTGGATTTTTTTTTAGAAAATCGCTTTTTATTGCCATAAGGCTTAACTTTTTTTAAAAGTTGTTTTTGTTTTCTTGACTTTTTCTAAAATAAGGACGTTTATTTTTAGCAAATTTGAATCTGAAATATCATTTTAGTTATCAAGCCACCATAAAACAACAAAACATTAAACTCAATTTTGAATTTTTCACTAAAAGGATTCATTTGAACTTCGAAAGTGGGGTATTTTATAAAAAATCTTAAATGTTGCATATCTTAGAAATTATCAATTTGCGGACATAGCATATTATGCCTTAATTGACAGCATATAAGCTCTACTTTAACCTCTTAGAAGGAATGTATCGCATTACCAATCACCCTGTATAAAATATTTTAAAGTCAGTATAAATTAACTTAAACTGAAACTTTCACTTTAACTGAAACTTCAACTTCAGCTTCAACTTCAACTTCAACTTCAACTTCAACTTCAACTTCAACTTTAACTTTAACTTTAACTTTAACATTAACATTAACTTTCACTTTCACTTTTATTTTCATATACACTTTAACTTTCATTTTCACTTTTACTTTAATTGTAACTTTCACTTTCATTTTAACTTTAACTGTTACTTTCACTTTCACTTTCACATTCACTTTAACTGTAATTTTCACTTTCATTTTAACTTTAACTGTAATTTTCACTTTAACTTTAGGGTCATTCCAAAGTGACGGGTGGTCATTCTAACTCCCTTTTGCTCAATCTTCAAGTAATTTATCTTAAACTAGCAATACAATTTGTATCAAAATAACGGCAATGTATAGCCAGATAAAAAAAAAACACAAATAGCTAAGTCAGATAATCTACTTTTTCAAAGTGTGACGGGTGGGACTCTCATGACACCCGCTTGTCTGAGTGGAAGGCTTCGCTTTCCGCATTAAGACAAACCATCAGTCTTTTGTTCGGGAGTTTTACATATGATTTAAGTTAACCATTAAGGTACAATTAAATATATCAATAGAACTTAGTATGTTAATATATATTTAAATATGGCTTGAATTGTGTATGATGGGTGGGACAGCACTTTTGTGACGGGTGGGAAGAGTAACTTAATACAACTTAAAAACTTGAATAAAATGCATAATTAAAAATATACCTCTTCAGACTTGCAATTAATAACATTTATTTACAAACACACTTTATAAAATTATCAAAAATGAGGAGAGAACGCGGATATACCACTTTTTTCGGAATTTCGGAATACGTTTTTAGTTGTTTTTTTTTATTTGTGCGAGCACTTACTGTTTATTAGTGCTTGGAAGTTTCTTATTTCTTTAATTTTACAAAAAAAAAACATCACATTAATTGACCTCACTAAAAAAATTTACATGACTGATTTTGACTTTGCAAACATAAAAATTATGCCATGAGAATATAACACTTAGTTATGAAACCCATTTTTATATGTAATAAAAAAATAAATACTCAAGAATGACTCTGAAAACACATTAATTCATTAAAACTTTATTTTATCCCCACATGTCTTTGACAGGTGGGACAGCCCTTTAAAACTGAATATTTCCATACATACTAATTGGTTCAATATGTATAAAAAGCATTCATTATTTTTTTTAATTAAAAATACGATAAAAATATATTTATGTTCTCTCTCCAATTTTTTTTTACTTTTTAACAAGTGATATATTTTGTGTTATTTAAGTTATAAATAAACATGAGCAAATTTTTATTCATTACTAAAAATATCATAGGCAAGGCCGGTAAAAGCAGTCTTTCATATGAACCTATAGTTTTATCGACCGGTAAGTTCAATCTAGCATTTTCTAAAGCCGTAGCAACTAAAACTCCACGGCCATTAAGGTCAGTCAATTTAAATATTATCCAATTTATCTTTGTCGCCGGCACCCTTAATAAGTCAAGTGTCCCAGTAATGGGCCACAATTGGGGCTGATAAATAAGAAATTGGACCACCCCCATGTGTAGGTGGTTAGTGGCAAACACGATTAATTACCCCAATACAAAACGGTAGGTTTGCTTCTGAACAAAGCTTGTGGGCTGATTAGTCAATTAATGTCTGGTGCACAAAGCCACCACCAGCTCACTGAAACAATAAATTGCAGTTATTAAATTTTAAAAGATGTGGGCGTATGTTATAGAACGTAAAGACAAGCCTTCTTAAAATTTTGCTTGCTACCGCTGTTGGCAATTTTCAATCTAAATAGGTATTTTCTTGCGGGAAATTACACTTAATTTTTTTGATCAGTCGACCACTTTCTTTTACATTAGGTTTAAACTGGTAAACTTACGTGTTTCTTCAGTGTTTTTTAAAGGTCGGCAACACACCCCCAACACCCACAGTGTTGCGGGTAGTCATGGGCGGCGGTGATCATTTACCACCAGGTGACCCGCATGCTCGTTTGCCCCCTATTAATATAAAAAAAAAAAAAGACAATGAAAGTTTGCGGAAGATATAAATTAATAAGACACATTAATGCTTATTTCACACGTGTATATTTTTGCCTCTACCTACATCTATGATTATTGATGCGTTGCTAATGGCCCATGTGGGCATGCAGTAGGCTGTTCACCCATCTCCGTATACGTTGGTTTGGAAACCTCTACTGACCTACTTGAGCACAAGTGCATACCGCGTATTGGACGGCAGAAGTGAAACTAGACACCTGTCGTCATAATTGACCACTGACTCCATATCAGGAGATAACGGATTTAATGTTATTTTGCCCTCTTTCAGGTAACTTCTTCACATCTAATATATAAAATTCACGTGTCACAATGTGTAATGTGCATAAGCACTTTGTAGGAAACTTATGTAGGCTGGAATACTGGCAGCTATTGTTTTATATTATTTAAATAGATTCTAAAGAAGAAACAATGAGATATTGACAGCATCCTTCCAGACTCAGTCATATTTTCGTGCTCGGACTGTGGGCACATAACATTAAAATCACTTTTATGCTTTGAATATAAAGCTTTGGAAAAGATTAAAATCTTTTATTTTCTTTCACGTTTCCCCCAAACGTTAGTTGGTGGAGGCGCCGTATCGAGTACCGCGGGTACTGTCGCGAGTAAAATCAGTGCTTTTCAGGGATAGACACGCGGCAGCGTGTCCAGCCAAGTGCAGCTGCAACTACTTATACAAGAATATTACTATACGCTGATATACGCTACGAAAAATTGGAATAATATTGGATATTGACTGGAACTCAAGAAGCATAATATACAGATAAGTACCTACAAATACACTATAGGTACACATTCCAACATGGAAACGTTTGACGGCGTTTCTTCTCATATTGATGTTTTTATTAAGCAGTACAATGCATTAGCAGCTTTAAATTCCTGGAATGACAATACCAAGGCCATTTTAATTTCAAATTATTTATCGGGGCCTGCCCTCAATTATTTTCACACCATCAGTGATGATGCTTCAACTTTTGAAGATATAGTAGAGGCTTTGAAACAAGAATTCACCTCAGATCCGGATTACGCCGCTCAATTTTATTCAAATCGGCAAAATCATGATGAAAAGACAGTAGACTTCATATACCGAATGTCATTGTTGGCTAAAAAAGCTGGAATTACATCAGATGAGAAGATAATAAAACAAATTTTGAAATCTTTAACTTTTAATAATAGAACACGATATGCAACACATGTATTTAGTGACTTGACTGCATTTAAAAAAGCAGCATTGCAAGAGGACGAGATTTTGAATTTACAACCAAAACAATTGGCGTTGCCGGTCAAGATACAAACATTAGGGAACTCTGGTTCCTTCAATCATACTTACTCGCGGGGTGACGGTGCCCAGAATGTGCGGTTAACACATCCACCCCGTCAAATCAGTGATAACTTTTCTACACCATGGTCGTCAAGAACTCCACATGTTCCGGAGCGCCATGTACAACCCACGGGAGCTTCATACTCTGCTAGAAGAAGCGCTTGTGATGAAGCAGGAACAAGCAGGCCGCCATTTTCGCAACCACAACAGCGGTATAATTTAAGGAATAGACAGCCACCTTCTCAAATCATGCGAAATGAGCACCCAAATGCTCGGCGGCGCTAGGACAGGGAACCACACTAGCGACCGACGACAGACAAGGTTCCACTACAACGCCCTATGTAGAAGTGAAGATGTGCGGTATCACCACGTCCGCATTATTGGATAGCGGTGCCAGTCTTTCGGTCATGTCGGAAGATTTTTACTGTAAAAATATGGATAAGTTTGTACATAATAATATTGTAAATAGTAGCGTAGATAATAAAAAGCCTGTATTGCGTGTTGCGAATGGCAAATTACTTGACATTATTCTTTCACTCAAAATAAAATTTTATTTGTCAAATTATTTATTCGAACATACGTTCGCTGTTGTAAAAAGTATTACAACCGATGTAATTCTAGGTTGCGATTTTTTCAGTATTCATAGGACTTCGATAGATTTTGGGCAAAATCTATTAATTTTTCCAGATAATTTGTGTATACCATTTTTGCGTGCAGATGAGAATGACCATTTGCCATACTTGTCAGAACAATGCCATTTGCCGTACTTGTCAAAACAAGACAAATTGTTTTTTTTAAATAATGAGACGGCATTGGGCGAGAATGTGGGAGAAATATTTTCAAAAAATAGGGGTTTGAATACACTAGACATTTCTGATAAAATATCCAGAAATGATAAAGGAAAATTAGTTAAAATCTTATCAGAATATGAAGAGCAGTTTGCGTTTGATAAGACGCAAATAGGATCGTGTTCGATTTCGGAGGTTGAAATCAACACTGTTGATGATACACCAGTCCATAAGTCTCCGTATCGTGCTTCGCATGAGCAGCATCGGATAATTCGCGAACAGGTAGACGAGATGATGCAGAATGGCATCATTCGCGAATCGCGTTCTCCTTATGCGTCTCCTGTCGTTTTAGTTAAAAAGCCTGACGATTCGTGGCGTTTTTGTATTGATTATAGATCGTTAAATAAGAAAGTTATTACTGATTCTTAAGCCTCATTTACACGATACCATTTTCTTGCACGTTCAATAGCAATAATTGAATACAATAGTGGAAGCGCAATATTTGCATTTCAATAATTGTAAGCAACTGTTTACACGTGGATATTATTTATAAAGTTGAACGCCATTATTGAATGCAAATCTTGAAAAGAAATAATTGCCAGCGTGTTTTGTTTACATTGATACAATAATGGTAAGGAGATTATCGCTTTCAAGAATCGTCTTGTCTAAACATCGACTTGAACGTTCCTGTTCCATTTACTGGCACGTTGCTTCAAGAATTGACCGTATTTGCTCAGACGAATATTTTCATTCAAGTGTTTGACGTCATCGGATAAAATGACTATCAAAGTCAAGTGAGAAAACTTTTGAATACAAGTATTGCACAAGAAAATATTGTATGTACAGTTTAAACCGAGAACATTCTTGAAAGCAAAACTTGCCTAGTAGAGAAAAAATATGGCATGTTGTTTATACGCTGCAATTCAAGTATTGCTTCAACATAATTGTACGCTACAGGCAAGAAAATGGTATCGTGTAAATGAGGCTTTATCCGCTACCGCGCATAGATGATTTATTGTCATATCTGTCAGAAGCTAAATACTTTGCAGACTTGGACTTAAATTCAGGTTACTGGCAAATTCCTATTAAGGAAGCTGATAAGCATAAAACTGCCTTTGTGACACCGTCGGGTCTTTTTGAATTTAATGTTCTTCCTTTTGGTCTTAAAACTAGTGGGGCTGTTTTTCAACGCACTATGGACAAGGTTCTGGGTGGTTTAAAGTATAGGAACGCTATAGTGTACGTTGATAATATATTAGTGTATGGTAGGGACTATGATGAGTTTTGCACCGCTTTGAAGAAGGTTCTTCAAAGACTAAAAGAGGCCAATATGACCCTGAAACCCAGTAAATGTCATTTTGCGTACGATCAAGTGTCGGTATTAGGTCATAAAATATCGGGTGAAGGTATTCGTCCGGATGACGCTAATATAGAAAAGATAAAGTCATTAAAGGTACCATCCTGCACCAAAAATGTCAAATCTGTGTTAGGGTTATTTTCGTATTATAGGAAATTTATTGGTAATTTTGCGGCAATCGCGATGCCCTTAACTCGTTTGTTAAAGAAAGGCGTAAAATTTGAGTGGCTTAAAGAGCAACAGGAATCTTATGATACTCTATTTAAATTAATCAGTAACCCTCCATTATTACGACATTTTTCAAATGATTCTAATATCACCACCAGATTGCATGTGGATGCGAGTGGTGATGCTTTGGGCGCGTGTTTATTACAGGGAACTGATAGGTTATTCCCAGTAGCTTTCGCTTCCCGAAAGTTATCTGACTGCGAAACGCGATATACGATCACCGAGAGAGAATGTCTCGCTCTTGTTTGGTCATTGAAGTATTTTGAGCATCTATTATGGGGTTTAAAATTTGATGTGGTAACAGACCACAGGGCTTTAGTTTGGTTGCGAGATAAAAGAGATATGAATGGTAGATTGGCTAGGTGGGCCCTCGCTATTCAGTCGTATGATTTTAATATTGTATATTGTAAAGGAAAGGAAAATGTGTTGGCAGATTTTATGAGTAGGAATCCGTTAATAGATGACAATTCCTCAGACAAAACTCAACCACAAATGTCTGATGGTTTAGAGTTGTATAAAATCGATATTGTCGATATCGATACTAAACAGTCTCGCGATAATTTTTGTGTAAATATGGTCAGTAAAATCAATGCTTGTCGTAGTAGGAATTATAAGGGTTTTCATTTATTAAATGGTCGGTTATATCATAGAATTAAAATGGGTGGTCATTTTATCGATAGGATTGTACTACCAGAATGTTTATTTTTAGAGGTCATGTCCGAGATTCATGATGATCCTTGGTGTGGAGCTCACTTTGGTCTTACGAAGACATTAGGTAAATTTCGTGAGCGATATTTTATCGAAAACGTCGATAAGAAAATTTATGATTACATAGCTAGTTGTAAAAATTGTCAAGAAAGAAAGAAAGTTAATTTCCTTGCGCCGTTACAGCCAATAACTGTAAATCGAATTTTTGACAAAGTTGCGATCGATGTGTTAGGTCCATTCACCAGATCATCACTAGGGAATAAATATGTTTTGGTTTGTATTGATTATTTAACTAAGTTCGCCATCTGCAAAGCGATACCTAGGGCGACAGCCGAGTCTATCTGTGATTTTCTTGTAAATGATGTTTTTTGTAAGTTTGGTTCGGTTAATCAAGTATTGACGGACCGAGGTTCGATTTTCACTTCGAATATGGTCAAAGAAACACTCGATTTCTTTGATACGACATTGTGTGTAGCCGCTACACGGCATCCACAAACTATAGGTCTTGTAGAACGGTATAACAGAACTTTAATTCAAGGTTTATCTATGTATGCGAATTCGCAACAATCTCATTGGTGTATGTATGTACCGCTCATAAATCATGCATACAACGTATCTAAACAGTCTTCTACTCAGTTGTCTCCATTTTCAGTTATGTTCGCGCGCGATCCTCTTATAAGGTCCGATGCCAATGTAAATATAAATTTGTTAACGGATGATCTCGATATTACGTCACGTTCTGCTGCGAATAATGTGCGTATCACGAAAGCGTTAGAAAATATACGTAAGGTTCAAACACGTCAGAAGAGACTGTTTGACAGGAAGGTTAAGTTTGTGCGTTATGAACCTGGAGATTTAGTTCTCATATATAACCCTAGGAAAACGACTAGGATTGGTTCTAAGCTGTCACGCTTATATTTTGGCCCATATAGAGTTGTGCGTTGTTTAAGTAATAATAATTACTTAATAACAAAAGTTAATGGTTCTTCTGCTCGTAATTTAATATATCATCATAATTCTATGAAACCGTTCAAATTACGATTGTAATATATTTTGCCCAACTTCTAGAATATTATTCATGTGTATTATAGGTAGGTAGGTACACTATTCTCTTTCATTATATTTTTGTATTATATTTTTTGTGTAATAGTTTCAGCTTTTACTTATAGGTGTAATAAGATATTTCATTTATCTTAATGGTATAAGGTATGTGTTATGTATAAGAAATGGTAACGCATGGAATAAAATTCCATATGGTATTATCTTAAGTCTTTCATTAAGTTGATAAATAGAAATTAGAAACGAATGTTTGCTCGATTGCCATAAAAAAAATACTTATCATAGGCATATGAGTTTTGCTTTGTCTATGGATGTTTTGGCATTAGTCAAAAAAAAAGTCAACTGTCAATGTTGTCATGTAATTTTCTTATGTCAAGTCAGTCAGTATTGTTTGTTTATGTTTATAAATGGTGACGGATATGAAATAGTTTAAATAATTATTATGTTTCGAAATGGATGATGTTACCGAAAAGAAAATAATGATACGACAAAAAGAATGTGGAAAGTTAGTTTTTGTCGTGTGGAATCGCTGTCATTCTCTATCTAAAACTTCTTAACAAGAATATCTTGGAGAAGGGAATCTTTGATTCTATTTAGAGATGATTTGCATATATTCCAGGGGGAGCGTGAAGGGATTATTTATTGGTTTGTTGTATCATTGTTGATTTTTATTAACCGTTATCACAAGTATGTGATAAGAGAATATTTGAATGTTTTCACTATTTGCCCCAAAGATTTAATATTCAAATAGGTATTTAATTTATGAAACTTCATATTGAGTAAAGATAGGATTTTCTTAGATTGTTAAGATCTTGATGAGGTAGGTAGATTTGATTAAATGAACTTTGTGTATGTGAATGATTGAGTAGTTGTTCAATAATAATAGTTCTCAATTGTTATGTCGAGTCATTGGGTGGTATTTTTTATTATTATTTTTGTCTTTTGTCGAGCGAGATGTAACATTGATAATTTTCAGATGATGACTTTGGACAATGATGTATCTATAGAGATAATTTGATAATGCAGCTAAGCAGCCATGATTACTGGATGCTGCCTAGATGCATGATGATTAAACCACTACGATTGTGATTGAAATATTTAAGTTTTTTTTTGCGTCTATTTTCAAAATTCCTATTTTTAAGTTCTTGTGAAGTTTTTGGACTAGCATACTGTGATTCACCCATACATCATGTATTTTTGTTAGGTTTTTACATGATGGGGTCAGTTTAACTTGTTTAATTATTTATCTTCTTATTTCATTTGTTTACTCCACATTTTAACCTGACTGGTTGTTAGCTACAACTATTGGGTCGAATCACTTTTACTTCGGAGCTTCCTAACTTAGGTAGGCTAGGAAGACATGTGCCTGGAAGTGATGCCGATTTTGATTAGTATCAAAATCTTTTTCGTAGGCGGTGGGATGTAATGTGCATAAGCACTTTGTAGGAAACTTATGTAGGCTGGAATACTGGCAGCTATTGTTTTATATTATTTAAATAGATTCTAAAGAAGAAACAATGAGATATTGACAGCATCCTTCCAGACTCAGTCATATTTTCGTGCTCGGACTGTGGGCACATAACATTAAAATCACTTTTATGCTTTGAATATAAAGCTTTGGAAAAGATTAAAATCTTTTATTTTCTTTCACGTTTCCCCCAAACGTTAGTCAATGTTAGGTACCTTACACCTCCGAAACGGCTTTAACGATTTTACCAAAATTTATATGCATATTGAGTAGGTCTGAAAATCGGCTACTATGTATTTTTCATACCCCTAAGTGATAAGGATTGTCCACCCCTAACATTTTTTTTTTCAAATATGGCAAAAAAACGTTTGCTGGGTCAGCTAGTAAATTCATAAAAAAGAACGATGAGAAAAAGTTTTCATAAGTTAGCCAAAATACAATATAATATATCCTTATATTATATTGTATTTTGGCATAATTCATCCTTTCCTAACAAGTTAGCCAAAATTATATAATTGCGAAGTCATTACAACTACACTTTAATTATTTTTGTGTGAGGAACTGGACTTTACCACTTAACTCCAAATATTATGTATTAGCATATAGATGTTTTAAATATCTTTACACAATTTGAGTGATACATCCCGCATGACTGCCCAATCGTCTTCGCGTCAATTAATTCATTGTTCCTCTTGACTCGGTCATTTTCGTTGGAGGTCACGAGCGGTTCGCTAGTTTTCGTAAATTGCCTAATTTAGCGGATCACTGGTTGCGAGTTAGAAACCTCCGGATGTATCCGAGAGCTATTTATTTTCGTTTCTGTTTATTTGCTCATTTGAAGTATTTATTGCACGGGAATCCCAACCATTTTAGCAAAAAAAAAGATGAGATATTGTGATAACAACAACTTCTGTAGATAGTTGCGCTAACATCATTGTATGGCAGTTGCAGCTGCATTAACCGTAATTATTTAAAAAATGCTTGTTTGATGATTTTTTTAACCGAGCGAGCATAGCGCGCTGAGTAGCTAATCACCCATTTACTCGTTCAGTTAATGAGTTAATGAGTTACTGAGTTAATGTGTTAATGTGTTAATGTGTTAATGTGTTAATGAGTTAATGAGTTTATGAGTTAAGGAGTAAATGAGTTGTGTGGCCAATTCAATAAGTTATGGGGCAAAGTTAATGAGTTAATGAAATAATGAGTTTATGAGTTAACAAGTCAACGAGTTAATGAGTTAATGAGTGAATGAGTGAATGAGTGAATGAGTTAATGAGTTAATGAGTTAATGAGTTAATGAGTGAATGAGTTAATGAGTTAATGAGTTAACTCATTCACCCATTCACACATACACTCATTCGCTCATTCGCTCATTCTTTCATTCACTCATTGTTTTGTATAAAATAAGAAAAAGTTTCTTATGTATTGAAATGTGTTTCCATCAAACCCCAAGCGGTAGCGGGCTGCCACGGTCACGTGTGTTCATTGTGAGCCTTATTTTACAAATATAGAGACTATATTTCCATGAAGAAGAATTCAGAGAAAGTAATTGGTGTTTTTATTAAAATACTATTGATTCTGATCATTCTAAGAATATTGTGATACTCGATTGTGAAAAATACACGGTAATAATTTCAAGATAAGGCCCGAAATAGTTCCACTTCAAAAGTTACCGTTGACAGATTTCAAAGTGTTTTATTACTATATTAGTTCGTGAATATAGTGCTACACTAAAAAAAATAAGTTATAAAAAAGGTGATTCATTAGGTACAACCCACGCAAAATGGCGGTAGTCAATAAATGTTAGGCGATTTTTGTTAATTTACTTTACATAAATATTTGTATTACTTAGATGTTAAAATAATTAGCTTCTGTTATTTTCGAGTTTAAATTTGATTGGCCGTCGAACAAATAATAACTCTTGGTAGACCGTTGATTAGCTAGGGTCCATCACTTTTCCTAAGAAACCAATCATGGCCAAGGGGCCAACAGCAATCGACAGTTCGAAAATAATAGTAATAATAAGAAGAAACTGACTGAAAATTCTAAAAGACTGAAAATTCCGGTGTCTTCTACCTATATTTTCTACCCATCCATACGATCCGACAATACTATATGCTATACACTAAAATTAATTTTATAAGAAACACTAGTGGCTGCTCGCGACTCCGTTCGCGTAGAAGTCGGTTTCCCGTGGGAATGCGAAGTTTTCCCGCGGTAAAAAGTTCCCTTAATTCTTGTACCTATACATATATTTTTGGTATCTAGAACCATTTTCGCAGCGCACGCAAAGGAAGCCCTCAAGGATGAATAGTTTTCCCCGTTTTTTTCACATTTTCCATTATTTCTTCGCTCTTAATAGTTGCAGCGTGATGTTATATAGCCTAAAGCCTGCCTCGATAAATGGTCTATTCAACACAAAAAGAATTTTTAAATTCGAACCAGTAGTTCCTGAGATTAGAGCGTTCAAACAAACAAACAAACAAACAAACTCTTCAGCTTTATTATATTAGTATAGATTATATATAGTATAGATAACAAGAATAGCACTATGGTACTTTATATTCATGGTATGTCACACCCTGTCGTATTCTTGATGTTACTTCTTTCGCCATGCTCGCCGGGTTAAGTTAGGTACATACTTTGTAAACATACTTAATAATTGAGGAAAAGTATAATTTCGGTAACCCACGAAGATAGAATAATTACCCAGAAAATCTTTAGAAAAAACCTTTAGGGCTGATTTTTCAATATTCAGATAAATGCTTACTGATTGATAAGAGGTATGTTTTCATTGTCACTTCATACATATGTCAAGCATTTATGTTCAACGTGCAACAAAAACATACTGAATTTCTGTCAGATAACATTTACCTATCTGACTATTGAAAAACCGGCCCTTAGTCACCTTTTTTCGCCAAAGCTAACACAATTTAACTTTGACATCGTTATATTTAAGTATAACGTGATTTATATTCACCCACAGTAGAGCGCAAATCCTCCATAGTTTTTCAATAAAAGTCAATTTCCGCAAAGTTGGAGCAATCTGTCCCGCCCGTGGTTATCCGGGATACCAGATTTTAGTTTAATCAGAAGTACGGAATATTATTAATAGAGTTTTAATGAAGTTAAACGCTTACCCGCCTTGGAGATAGGTAATTATAAAAGATAGGAGAATATTCATAGGGAATGAATGAATGATGATATCAGCGTATTCGATAGTTACATTATAGGTTATTGAAGACTTGTAAAAACGGATCCTGGAACCTGACCCATAAATATCATTTTTAATGCTGCGTATTCTTGGATGGATATTTAGGTATACCTATCTATACATTTTTCAAGAATACAATATTAATGAATGCTGCAAAATGACACTAATATGCAAAAGCCTTAGTATTGTTATAATTAATATTGATAAAAGACAAAAAGGGAAATCAATAGCAGCATTTACTTTCATTAAATTTAAAAATATACATGATAAAAGAGTTTTCTTTTCGATGATTGTAATGAAAAAATTTACATAGCGGAAAGCTAGTAAAAAATAAGGGATTGTGTGTTCCACACACCTTTTTTCTACAATGACGTTAAAAATCAAAGTGTAATAATCTTACATTATGGCTACAGTTTAAATTATAAGCCTGCCTTAAGTTTTGTATTATACACCATGAAATGACTCTTTAAAAAAACCTTTACAAAACCCATTACGTAGTTTTTTCCAAAGGGGGGAAAAAACTACGTAAGTAATCTCCCCCAGGGGGGGAGTTTTTTTTATTGAATAACCCTACTTAAAAATAAACAAGGCTGTCTACTTTTTTCATACTATGTAAGCAACTTCTGCAGTTGGTAAATTAATTTTCAACACACTTGCTCAGAAAGTGAGCCTTAAACACCGTTTTGTAGGCTATAAACCGACCTATTACACACTTGTGTATAATAATATTACACACTAGTGCATAATATAACGATCCCTACAAAGTTAAGGTTGTGCCTTACTGCAAATTAAATACTAGTAAACAGTTTCAATTTGATCGGATACCTATAGTGTGGCCACCGAGAGAATGCGTTTGTGACACATGCCATTAGTGTTGGGGTAAAAAACAACATTGATAACTTATTTTTCAATCAACAGAAAAAAAACTTGCTCATCTTATTTATATTTTATTTATAATATAAAAATAGTTTTATGTTGTTACGAGTTAAAATCTAGGTGAAATAATAAAAAACAAAATCGAAACAGTATTGTTTTATTGTAGGAACGTAAATAATTAGATTAAAGATATTTGTATAACGTTAATTTTTAAGCTAAGCCCAAGATGGAAAAAAACTATAAAGCTGAAGAGTTTGTTTGTTTGTTTGTTTGAACGCGCTAATCTCAGGAACTACTGGTTCGAATTTAAACATTATTTTTGTGTTGAATAGACCATTTATCGAGGCAGGCTTTAGGCTATATAACATCACGCTGCAACTATGAGGAGCGAAGAAATAATGGAAAATATAAAAAAACGGGGAAAATTATTCATCCTTGAGGGCTTCCGTTGCGTGCCCTGCGAAAACGGTTCTAGATACTAAAAATATATGTATGAAAGAATTAAGGGAACTTTCTACCGCGGGAAAACTTCGCATTCCCACGGGAAACCGACTTCTACGCGAACGGAGTCGCGCGCGCACACTAGTGTTTTTATAAACAAGCTACTAATTCTGCTTTTTTATTAGCAATTGATTGATAACTTTAAAATTGACTGATATTTTTAGCACATCCTTACGAAAATATCATAAGTAGTGTTTGTTGTTTATATTTTTAAAAATACATATTTTATCAGTAATTATTACCCTTACAGTAAGCCCTCAGTTATAAAATTTAAAATCAGTGTGTCTTAATATCATTTTATTGCTTATTATTTGTTTGTGGGGTCAAAATAGACGACTTTTTTTTTGTTTGTTTACGTAGACGGCCTTTCAAAGTTCCCTCGTTATTTCAAACACAATGTGTCAGGAACGCAATCTCTCGGTGGCCGGACAATAATACAGTTTTTTTGTAACAACAAAGAGGTTTTACGCCACTGAAATCCATGTATATATTTAGAATAAATAAATGTGTCCATTTTAGAAAAAAACATTTATTATTATCAAATATTATAGATAATAAACAGTATTTTTTTACAAAATAATTTCATTTTATTTTAATAAGTATATTTTGAATTAGGCTGTAGGGCTAGTTGGCGCGTGCAAAAAAAAGCGTCATTTCCCGAATTATTTATATTTTGTTTACATTGCATTTGTGGCTGTGTAAGAAACTTTTTATGCAAAATATAATTGTATTTACTCGCAAGTGAGTTGAAAAAGTGCGTATGGTACTCGTGACGCATACATATTCATTATACACTTGGCTGATTTACGCAACCCTCAGCCTCGTGTATAATGAACAACTTTTCACACTTGTATCATATATACTATTATATGACGGTATACTTTTTTAAATGTCTAAGGGTAAATATTTATTTCGGTGAATTTTATTTATGTCTTCTTTAAGCATCAAATACAAAACCTAAGTCATGGTATTCATTAAAGGTATTAATTAAACTGCCATTAACCGCCCACTCAGAGTTATAACTGAAAAGTGGGCGTCGGTGTAATTGGGCCAAATTCAAAAAGAATTTTATACTAACAATATTAAGAAGAAGCAATAGAAAAAGATACTGTCACTAAAATAACGCAATAATTAAAGATAGCTTTCAAATACATGTTCCAATAACAAATGTATCCACATCAAACTAAATTCCCTGAAGCCTAATGGAAATATAGGTTTATAGAGCTACAGCGTTTTTAATTAGTAAACTTTATATGTGCGAGAAATAAATAACTAACTTATAAAGTCTAGCAAAAGCAGCTATTTAGCACTGATAAATTACTTCTATACTTATTACCGATATTCTTATTTTTGCTTCTTTATTTTAGTACTTATAGGTACCTTAGTTTTACTAGTGCTAGGTCAAATTTTTTGGCATTTAGATTTTCAGTTATTGGAAAACAGTGAGTATTTGTTTTACATACTATCTCTTTTCTACCTCTTTTTAATAATTAATAACAGATTGTTATCCGAACTAACTTTGATGAATAGGTTACAACCGCTTATTCCAGTTCAATCATTTGTTTGCATCAGTTGGCAAACATCATTGAAGTCAACTATCTATTGGCACATTGAACTAACCTCATTCTATTGTGAATCCTTAAACAATGACGTAAGATGTATATTATGGCACAATACAATTAGATTGGAAGTTGTAATTGAAAACCAATCGCTTCGACGTATTGTTTGTGACGACTGTCTTACATTATTGACTTTAGAAGCAAGTCCGGAATGTTTACATTAGGTATGATTCGTTGTGAAACAGTAGGTACTTATTTAGTAATAGAACATGCGCATCTCGTTTTAGATTTTGCTTCAAGTTCTTTAAATTATGTAAACGCCCTATTAGATAAACATTTACCATCTAAAATACTACTAATACTAGAGCGTAGATTAGCACTAGAACTTGCTTATTATTATTGTAATTTTAAACGTTCCAATTTATGTTTGATGTTTGTTTGTTTGTAGAACAGTTAAATAAGTAGGGTATCTGATTATCTAGTTAGATGCTAATCTCGCAGCCTTTTTTGTGTCTTTACACTATTATATATTGTCACCAAAAATTTTGAAATATCGTAAGCTAGTTATTAACTTAGAACCGACTTTCTTATTATTTATATATGTTTCTTTCGATTAAAATGAATAGACATATTTGACAAAGACAAAATTGACTTCATAGTATGTATATTTTGCTCCGAAGAGCTGCGTTGCTCGAAGAGTGGCAACGTCAACCTGATACGTTCGTCGCTTTCTCGCAGCGTCTTTTATGTACCGTTTTTCGAATAGTGTAGGTATTACATACATCATCCAATTTATTCACTATATTTCATTTATTGCGGAAACTGCACAATTTCAAATAAGCGTCGCACATTTGCCTTCGGTGTTTCACATACGGGCAAGCGTTTGAAAACAGGCGACGCCGTTTGTAAAATGACGAATGATAGAAATTGCCTGAGACAGTTACAATTTGACGTAGTTGCAATAAATACCGTCAATATTATTTTGGACGTGAATAGGTAAAATCAAGTTGAACAAGAAATACTAATGCTACTAAGAATTCGTAAGTTTTATACTCTATGCTGGCCCAAACGGCACCTTATTTGGTATTCTAAGTTGGACAACATTGTGTGCAATTGTGTGTGATCAAATAAAGAGGCGCAATCGTACTTTTCAAATATATTTGTGACTATTATATAGGACCTATCTCCGGTAAGAACAAAGTAAAATTTTGTGATATGGGTCCGAGCAGCCAACACCTATAGATATGTTTAATTAGTAGGTAGGTAATACATTGATTTATGTGTTTAGGACCACCGCATTGTGTGCGGGAAGGTTCTTTGTCAATTAAGGAAAAACTTCCTTTCGTTTCATTTGAGAAAATTTAACAATCTCCGAATACATGCACAAAAAAAGAAATTTGTTTTATAAAATGAATATGAATATTTATTATTTCTAATGAAGAGGTAAACAAAAAAAAATGAAAGCATGACATGCTTCTAAAAAATAATATACGCAAGCCTACTCTACTGAAATAGTTGTAGAAAGTGAAGCAACTGACTTTTAATCCCTGCTCAAAGAGGTAGGTTACCTAATATCGTAGGTACTTAACACCAAGTGGGCTGCGGTCCAAAACCTGTGCTAGATGAAACTCCAATCTTGCACCTAAATGCCTGATTTACTTTTAATGCTGCAGGTGCTAATCCTACATTTTGTAGAGTCATCTTAATTTAAGTTAAAATAAACTTTGAATGTCTCTTCTTTGGTTGAATTGAGTTTAGGCAGGTAGTTAAGTTCATAATCGAAGTTAAGATAGCAGTATTATTTTTTAACTACAAAACGATTCAATATTATTAAGATATCTTGCTACAGGATTCTTCAAGTGATTACAGTATATCCACACATTCAGAAGATGCATCCAAGTCCAAGGAAATTCATAATATAAACTTTTTGAATGTAAAAAATAAAAGTCAGTTGGATCTTTCGAATAGGTTCCTCTGCAGAGTAGGTAAGTTGTTACTTTGTTATTTAAGACACCAGAATAAGTGCACTTGTAACGTCGCCAATGCAAGCATTTCTAACATTTGACAAATAAACTTTTAGAAGCGGAAATAAGGATTTATATGGGAGTCGGTTTTCTATTCGTTACCAATTTTTAAACACCTAAAGATTACATGTATGATCTTAAGTATAAATTTGAATAACAAAAAAAAGTATTTTTATTAAAAAGTGATAAAAGTTTCCTACTTATTTATGATTTATAAGGCAATATTGTAAAAGTTGTTCTTATATAAATGTTATTTTTATATAAATAAAATAAATAGGTTTTATAAACCAGACTGTAATATTGCTATTATATCAATCTCGATAATTATCTGTAAATAAAATTTAAAATTATATCACGTAATTACTTCGACATAAAGTTTTATGAAAAGCAGTGAGTGACTAAGCTATATCTCAACGCTTTATCCAGTTCCACATTTCCAAAGGTCTCTCTTTTCCGTAAGTATTTTTATTACAAAAAGCGGCTGAATATCCTAAGAGCAGCTGCCATTGGATTACAAATGCTCGTTTCGCTAAATTTAATTTGAAAGCCTAAGTACAAGACGTATGACGAACGGAAAAAAGGGAATTCACTCAATTTGTCATGGAGATGGAACACAAGTAAGTCGGAACCTACTTATTTATTTTACAAGAAAATAACGATCGCTGAGCTGTGGGGGTGTCGCGTAACTCGAATATCAATACCTTTGAAAGGTATCGGTGTAATACTAAACGCAGCAACATTATTCAGCAATTTCATTCAAAATTTTACGCGATTGCGACTCGAAAACCGATTTCGTTCAAGAGTCCCAACACCGATAGGTACCTTTCAAAGGTATTGATATTCGAGTTACGCGACACCCCCACTGGTCTTTTAAAGTATTATTTCAAGAGCTGCGCAGTAAACATGAAAACCGACAAGTTCACGTCTGTTGTATGTTATAAGATATGGTTTGAGCAATCAACAATATAAATGCAAATATATGTTAACAGAAGTGTGGGAGCAAGTAAAATTGCGATCTTTCATATATTAATAATGATAAGAATTGTGTCGCAAGTAGGTTGGCTAAACTTTACTTACTCTAAAAATTTATATTTTTTCTAATGTGTACAAACAATGTGGATAATGGTGTAGGAAGCCCCCGTGTTTATGCAATACTTTTCAGACAAATACAATAGGCATGATGACAGATTTTGAAAAACTGTTGTATCATATTCAGAAATATATACTTATTGTAAAAAATATCATATTTCGGAAAAAAAAAAGCATGATTTATATGAAAAAAATCAATTTAAAATTTTATGTTTAAAATTCCCACCAAAACGCTCCAAAGTGTCATGGCGTCAATTTTGACGTCACTCTTGAGCAGTGTTACCAACTCGAATTTTTATAAATCCTTCCGTACGACTCTAAAAGTTGGTAGTTTCTGACCAAACTCAATTCGAAAAGTAGGTAGATCTACCAACTTCTTTTTTTCAAGATTTAGAAGGAATCTGCACGGTCGTATAATATCTATAACCGATTATTTTAGTAAAAATAAATTATTTTTCTGACTATTTTTAAAAAAGCAATAAGAAAAAACTAAATTGTTAATTTTTAGAATAAAAACAAAATAAAAAAAAATCCCATCCCACTAATTTACCCCCTAAATTTCGGGGGAAAACCCCTAAGTTGGGAACCATGCTCAATAGTGACGTCATTCGCTCTGATTGGCGTTCAGAATATCATGGCGGACTGTAGTATTTTGTAGATTTATTTTTTAAAAATATTAATTAATCTCGCTTTAATTATAATAATACCTTGTTATTTTTTAATATTTTATTTACGTTTCATTAGATGGTAGCATAATTTTTGTGTATTTTATTCACAGTCATCATGCCTATTATATGTAACGTTTTTCCATTCAAAATATCTAAGACTATAACTTTACACCAACCACTATTGCAGTTAGGTATTTAAATAAAAACCCGAAAACAAGTATTTTGTTTGACAGCAGCGCTTACTATTGACGCCGACCTCTGTGGTGCAGCGGTATATAATTATTTTACGGCTAATACCCGAAGTGCGGCTATACCTAGTTTTAGCCTGTTAGAACATCAATAGGTAAGGTTACTTTTTTGATACCACCCAGAAAAAGGAGTCCTTCGTCGACTCATGATTGAAGCCAGTTTTTATATACATAGGTATAATTTTTTTTACTGTTTTCCATATTAATAACTAACCGGCTAAAACCAGGTGTAGCCGCACTTCGGGTATTAGCCGTAACATATATACCGGACTGCTAAGCGGATGGTTCCGGGTTCGATCCCCGGGTCGGGCCAATCTCGTAAAAATGGTTTTTCGATATTGGCTCGTGTCTGGGTGCAACTAGGTTCTCCCCTAGTCCATTGTGTGGTACCTATAACACAAGTGCTTACTGCACTTACTTTAGGGCCACATAATTGGTGTGTCAGTCTGGATTTCATAATCTACTCACATGCACATTGTAAAATTGTGAAACATACTTATCTGACATTTCACTGAATAAAAAATAACAATAATAATATCATTCGGTTTATTATTCAATAATTGTTTTATTGTTTATTAAAGCTACACTGGCAACTTCGCTTGCGTATACTCAAATTATATCTAGTTTTATTTCCCTTTCCCCTTTGGCAATACATATAAGTTAAAAGATAAATCCCTATTTATGCATGGGAATATGTTGAGTATCAGACAGACATCGCCTGCACTTGATAGAACGGCGACATCGATTGCAGCTACGAGCTTGCTACGGTATAATAGCTACGGCAACTTAGTACAATTACTGTATGACATTTAATGGTTGCTTGCTTTTGCTACTTATGAGGTTGGAAATGAAATGAAAGGCAACAATGGTAACAACTCTCAGTATCTGCTGAACGTCAGTAAAGAGAGCGTCGTGGTATGCCCCCCATTGAGCAATACCGTAAAGGGAGCCCTATATAACAGACACACTAAAATATTTTTTATGGTACCACAGTACTACGATATACAATAAAACGTAAATAAAGATATTATTTACAAAACGTGTCTCAACAGGCTTATAACAAATAAGGATATCTCCATGTGTCTGGAAACTAAGTGACTTGTGCACACCGCATTGTGTTGAGTTGGATTTAGGGATTTTTATAAAGATATCTTTTAGCTTTTTGCCCGCAGCTCTGCATGCGTTTACTATAGTTAAGTAGAACCGATTTACTTACCTTTAGGCCTATGTAGACGATGCTTGAGTAAGAAGCTACACCAACTCGCTACTGTATAACTATGTACAGATACGTCATATTTTGACATAGAATGAATTACGAGCAAACTATGAAAGAGCACTATTTCCTTCCATCGATCACACCGGCCACAGTGCGGCGGCTTTTTTTTCTAGTTGTAGGTGTGTTGATTAGTTTTTTTTAAAATTCGTAATAACTTAAGAATGGCACATCACTATAGAATAATTTAAAAAAAAACATACCGACCTAATGGAGAATCTCCTCCTTGTTTGGTCGGTTAAAAAAATGATCTATACGAATTGAAACAGTGTTAAATAATTAATGATTTATTTGAGAAAAATATGTATGCAAGTGTAGATAACGTATTCAGAATGATATGTTTTTATGTTAGGTCAGCATTTCTATCACATTTTTAACCGACTTCCAAAAACGGAGGAGGTTCTCAATTCAATCGTTTTTTTTATGTATGTACATCTATTACGTCGAGGTTTGTGAGCCGATTTACGTGTTTTTTTTTGTTTGAGTCGGAAAAGCTTCCACATTGGTCCCACAAAAATTTGATTCAGGTAGATCCAGTAGTTTTTATTTTATGAGCATTTTTTTATTTACCTTTACCTATCCCGATGTCTGAAATCAAATATCGCAAATAAATTTGATCCACTTCCCGGTTACCGATTGAGCTGTAATTTTGTATACCTACGTATGTAAATTGAATGACAATAAAATATTATGACATTGAGCTGATCTGATGATGGAATCAGAAGGTGGCTATAGGAACTCAGTAATTAAATAACAAAACTCTATCGAGTTTGGGCTATTTTGATTTGTATTGACGAGTACTCTTGTGCTTGGTGGTAAATAGGAGCCTCCAGGATCCGATGATGGAGCCAGAAGGTGGCCATAGGAACTCAATAATTAAATTACACAATTCTATCGAGTTTGGGCTCGTTTTATTTGTCTTGACGAGCACTTTGATGCCGGTGGTAACTTGGATCCTCCAGGGTCCGTAAAGGAGCCAAAATGCACTAAAAAGTAATCAACAAAAATAACTACCTACTTTAAAAAAAACAGACTTTAAAACTAAAAAGTTAAAAATAATTAAGATTTAATATAATTTAAATACTGCCTATTTACTAATAGGTTTGAAGTTAGTGAGATTTAGATTTATTATAAGTATAGATTTTTATCGGTGCCAATTCTAATTTTAAAGGTGAATATTTTTTTAAAATAGTAAAGCAATTTTGGAGTCTGTTCAATGCAAACAAACAATACATAATTTCCTCTTCAAAAATATTTGTACGTATGAAGATAAATACGAACATACGATGACTGACAAATATTTATTTATTTACATATTATACATATTAATAGACTAACCCATACTACTACTTACAGACTAATGGCCGTATTCAAGGATTTTTTTAAACTTTAACATCCTACTATTTAATATTATAAATGTGAAAGTTTGTAGGAGTAGGAGCTTAAACCTAGACTGTTCATGGTAAATAAACTTTTTATTATTATATTTTTAATAATGTCCCAAAATTACGGAGTAATTGACGATGTTTCTGCCAACATCACACACTTATCCTACTAATATTATAAACGTGAAAGTTTGTAAGTACTGATGTATGGATGGATGTATGGATGTTTGTTACTCTTTCACGTAAAAACTACTGGACGGATTTTGATGAAACTTTGCAGTAATATAGGTTATACATCAAAATAACACATAGGGTACTTTTTACCGCGGGAAAACTTCTAATTCCCACGGGAAACCGACTTCCACGCGAACGGAGTCGCGGGCGGCCACTAGTATAGGCTAGGCCACTAAAAATGTTTTTGACACTTCAAAGGTATTTGTACAGTTAAGACAATATTACTTTACCAAGGTTTTTTTTATAGCTTCGATCAAATGCAATCTTACTAATAGGTTCTATAAAAACGAAAAATTGTGATTATGTGTGTTTGTTACTTTTTCAAGCAAATACTAGTAAATGTGGTTTTAAGAAACTTAGTAGGATATATATTGACCTGAAATACATCATTCCAATTCCCACCAAATCTACAGGGTATTAAATCTAGTAGGTGTGGAATGTAAGGCAGATACAAGGCAAACAAGTCAGAACTTGTTACTAATTAGCTCAAAAGCTTCAAGACATCATTCCAACGAACTTAATGTCGTCAAACATTTATAATATTATTTGCTTATCTAATTCTTTGGTAATTTAAAAAATTAGAAAATTTTTTAGTTTGTATCAGCTTCTTATTTGCTTTTGAATTGTGCTAGAAGTTTTAAAGTTCAAACTTTATAAATATTGCAGCATCAGTCTGCACAAAGTTTTGGTTTATCTTGCTTTAAATTGTACTTAAGAACCTAGATAAATTTTGTAGATTAAAGTTAGTACGATAAATCGCATCCATCCTTAGAATGAAATGCAAAACATTTCAACAAAAATATGGCTAAAAACTTGAAATTTAATTACTTACTGTCCGCGCTTTGCAGTTTCGACCGCAAATAAAGTTTTTTTCATAGGAGTGGTGGCCTCTCCTGAAAAATAAAATCTAAAACGTATCCCATGTGTTATTCCAGGTTATAGTCGATCTATATTTCAAATACATGAAATGTTAATAAACATAAATTAAGGGTTTAAAACTTTTTTATTGTAAGATTAGTATAATTTACATATTTGTACTAATTTGCCTAAGAGCCTCTGGGCCTCAAAGCTACTAGTCACAGAAGTATGTTTGTACGAAGTTTTAACAAATTGTGGGAACTACCTTTCTTATCCTGTTATCTGATATTGTACATAATAGTGAAGAATTAAAATACAAAATAAAATAAAGTCCTTTTTTAGTGGCGATTAGAATGATAGTTTTTTTTTATATCTACCAAAGACAGAAAGACTTCTGATAATTTAAAATGGGTAAGAAGATCACACTACCCTTCTGATCAGCAATCGGGACTCCGGCACCTCATCTCATTCCAACAGCAAATAACTCAAGCATTGTCCAACTTGCGACAATATCTCCCATCCAACACCCAAAAGCGATAGTTTGTAGTCAATTGATTTTCTTGCTCTTGCCCACAAATTGTAGAACTTTGTGTCCTATTGTGCTCCCCGGACTTACTTGGACTTTTGTCAGCGATGGGCGCTTTTGTAGATCTAGTCTAGAGATTGGTAAAGGCAATGCACGATTGCCAGCTTTAGGCGACTTCTGCGTATCGAGAAAAGCAATAACTTTATTTTAAATTATTGATTTTAGAAGGGAATTTTGTTTCTTCGAAAGTTTAATTCAATACTTTCAAAATCAATACCATAAATTTTAAAAGGTTGTTATTAAATTTTGACGAATGCCTACTGACGCCGTAGTTTAAGTTGAAAACTTTGTTTAATATGTCCTATTAAACATGAATACAATAACCAACTTACCAAAAGCGTATAATTACGTATTATTACGAAGGCCTAAGTTAAGAGTCGGTCGTTCCACTGAAAACAAGAAACTGGAGTTTTCAAGTAGTAAGCAGAAGCGACCTACATAGTCGGGTCCGATGTCTTCATTTACTAACCAAACACCAGAACTTTGTCAAGTGTTACTTACAAAGGCAGCCGATCCAAATGTTTGCACTGTGTTTCAAGGAAGCAATTCTAAATCCAGATACTGTTATATCTGTGTTCGATACTAAGAAGTATCACAGGGTTTTATTTAAAGTTTATGATGCTTCAGTGTTGAAAAAATAATTTCTAATAAACATACAAAACACGAGCTTACATATTACATTTTTTTATAGTTCGTCACGGAGATAAAAACTAGGAGATACCTTTGCCCAATAGTGAGACGTTATAGGTTAAATAAAAATAAGGTATCTACAAATACAAAGTACAATAATGAAGAGATAAGCCACCGCTATAAAACCCCAACAAAGATGTTGCATCGAACCGAATTCAGCTCTTGTTCTGACAATTTATATTCACAAACTGAAGTTTCCCAATAGTTGGAAGATTGCTTACTACTCGAACCTACCTCCTAGTCATTGTTTATGCACAGCAAAGTGCTAAACGTTTGGTGTCTTATAATTTACGACTGCCTTTACCAAGTTTTGGAATAGAAGGCGCACTACTAAGTGTTATTTAGTGAGCGTATAGTTTATAGATTCTAAACTAAGTTCAGAGCTCTAAGTTTCTATTCAGTAAATATTTTATGAGCAAAAGTTTGACAATATGTGCCGCTTTAAACACAATCTGTAAAGTTAAGTTTTTGTGTAAAGACAATATTATGAACCTAGCCGAATTTCCGTTAAAATAACTTATAGGAACCTTTGCCAGACTTTATTTCTTGATATTTAAAAGAGCGGAAATTTCCATAGAACCACTTTTCATCAAAACTTAAAGTAGGTTACTAAGAATATTTATTTATGTTAAACAAGACTTCGACAATTAGTTATTTACTAAGAAATTGTCAAAGGAAAGGCCTTATCGTATCGAAATGTTGAAATTAAAAGATAAATAGGACGAGCATACTTATGTGGATTGTTAAATGACAAGGAGTATTCATAAAACATGACATGTGGTGTTCTCCGCGCGACAATTATCAAATAGAAATAAGCTGTTTTTTATCTTCTTTTCATAATAAACCTACCCGTTATACGGACTCGCCGAGTGTAAAATTAAACTGTTGCTTATTTTTCAAAACCCTAACCAAAACATGTAAGCGATGATCTGTTTATCATGCGGTCTGGTTTGTTGTTTCACTACCCATGATGTAAATGTATCCTTAAATATTGGTTTACGAATAAATCGATGATTTAATGAAGGTACTTGCAACAGTAGGCATACCTACTAGTCAGGTAAGTAGTTCTTTGCTTACTGAAAGAAAACATTTCTTTTTTATATCTTCGTGCCGTAACTAAATGAGTTAATCAAATTATGTTAATATTTTCTTGACGCTTTGTAACCATAAATACTATTTTATTTTAAATAAATTATGTTTAATCAAATATCCTCATTGTACGATGGCACTGCTAATATAATAATAAATAAATGTAGTAGATAGAGGCCAACTTCCTTTTTATAACTTTATTAATAATATTAATTTAAAAAGTTATTATTATTATATATAACTTTTATTGTGATTTAACATTATGCAATAGAGTTTATACTACTTACCTACATACACACAAACACCATAACCAATATTTGTTAGTTGTTTTAAATACTGGGTGTATTTTATTATTCCCACAAATACGGTACTGGACATAAATTACTATTGTTAAAAACCTTATTGCAGAATAACCAAATCAATAACAGTCGCAATGATTTGCTCATTCAGTTAAACTAGACACGTTTTTTTTATTCCTAATCCATATCCATCGGTTTACATGGAGATTGACCCAGTTCACGGTTAACCCCGATTAAGGGGTCGCTCTGTTTTCAAATTTTGACGTTATAATATGAAAGTTCCGAATCAAAATACAGGAACAAATCAAATTGGGTGGGTGTATATGGGCGGCGGTGGATGGTATATGGCGTATACCATCACGTGACCGTTGACCCGCTTGCTCGTTTGCTAGGTTCTCTTATAAAAAAAAAAAAAAAAAAAAAAATCCGATTTAGACCCAACGGAATGCATAGCAATGGTACAGCCGCTGTCGCGTTGTGAATAAACAATCTCAAGGGTAGATCGGTGATGTTACCATTACTACGTGTTCTTATATTAAGATAAAATGATCGATCGAGTTTATGAAAACTTGGACATTCAGTGTTTTTATTATAATTTGGATGGTTGAACTTGTTGTCATTATGAAACAAATTCTTTACCTACATAAAATTAAATTAAAAAACCAAACCTAAAGATTTTTCCACGAATAGAAATGAAATTGAAAGACAATAAGCAGTGTTATGCTTGTGGTAGGATACTGTGCTTGTTTAGTAATACGGTGAATTACTTCGGTGAAGAGGTTGCTATAGAAATTGGAAAATTGCAAACATCTTTGAACAGGATAACCTAATGGCTTCTAAGAAAATACGTAAAAGTAGTAGGTATCTAGTAATTTTATTAATATAACAGGCAATTAATTGTATGAAACAAAAAAATATAACTAGTAGGGGTTGGAATATGTACTTTGTAGTGTAGCGTTCTCAATTTATGTCTATCATGTCAAGTACAGGGAAGCAAACTTGCAAATCACGTCCAACAGAACGGTAAACAACTTTAGGATTTTCTAGATGCAGCTTTTGTAGGTAATAATATTTCTTAGGACTAGAAAAAATCACGGTCTTAATCATAACTAGCTTTTGACCTAAGGCATTTTAAGCAAATAGCTAATAATTATCATTACATAGTATAAATCCAAGTCGCTAATTCTGTCTGTTTGTATGTTTGGCCGCTAACTCCTGAACCACTTAACGGATTTTAGTGCGGATTTTGCCATCTTTTAGGTAATTTTCTCATTTAAATTTGTAAATAAAGAACATTTAGAAATTGTGGTTTTAAGTTAGCTAAAATTCAATGTTTTGTGAGCAAGTCGGGCAAAATTAACACCTTTGCGAAGCGTGGGCGGGTCACTAGTTTATAATAAAACGAGGTTTAGTTAAAGTTTCCTCAACATTTTTCTAATATGATGGACTAACGGCCACCCGCGACTCCGTTCGCGTGGAAGTCTTCCCACGGTAAAAAGAACCCTATCTGTTATTCTGATGTATAACCTATATTACTGTAAAGTTTTATTCAAATCCGTCCAGTAGTTTTTACGTGAAAGAGTAACCAACATCCATACATCCATGTATACATTAGGGATGTTACGGATATGGAATTACGGTTTCGGTTTCGGATACAGATATTGATTTTTTTTATATCGGTTTCGGTTTCGGATACGGATATGAAATTATTTCGGATTATCCGGTAGTTTCGGATAGTTTCGGTTACGGATATAAAATTCTAGGAATTTCAAAAGTAGGTAATACAAAAAAAAACAGATAATAAAATGGTTTTATTTATATAGAGGAGGACGATGGGTGAGAACGATGACGTCATAAACACCGCTACATTGAGCTCAGAGAGAGACCAACACTTTGGTCACAGTTCTGTAAGCGGTTTACGGTACGCAGCCAAAAACAACTTGTCGTAACGTGTTTCATTTAGATTTTTAGATTCCGCCACTATCCGAAATTATCCGAAACATTTATTTCGATTTTTTGTTCGACGAGATTAAATAAGCAAATAACTGATAAAGATCCTTTCTAACGATTGTCTAACGAATGAAAAACAATGATGGTTCGTGACAAAAAATTGCTAAAACATGTTGAGGGGAAAAAAAGGTTTGGGCTTCGATTTTTTTTATATAATAAGAACTATATATGGAGCGACGCGACGTTTTATGTTATTATACTATGGAAGTGTTATTAATTAGATTTCCACCCTGCGGTTTCAGCTGCCAATAAATGGCTTAGGGGAGCGAGGGGCTTGTTGTAACAGTTTTCAGTAAAACTAGTATATCTTGAGATCTATTGATTCAATTCCTACTAAATAAAGATTGATGGATACTGTAACTCTTCCTCTACCAAATCAAGTAAAAATAATATCATAACTATTGGTCATTATTTAACAATCAATTATTTTCTAAAAGAAGTGCAGTGTTACAACTTACCTCGTGCTTGGGGCAAGTTGTAACGTCTACCGGGGCAAGTAGTAACGACAATAAAAAACGACATTAATACCTCTAATCATTTATTCTTTATTTATTTTTAACAAAATTGACATCTTTCCAAAGTAAGTATTATGTAATTCTTATCAAAAATCAACTCAATTACACTTTTTTGTAATCAACACTTAAAAATTAAGTAATTAAGAGTTTTATTTAGTTAAACACTACTTATAATCATAATATCACTTTTAAATCACAGTAAGTAATTAAATTATTTATTTCTAATACACTCTATCCAATCTTTTTTGTTTGTTTCTGTGTAAGCTTCACCACATACCAGACAATGCATGGTGTAACATGTTACAACAAGCCCCGGGATTTTGTTACAACTAACCCCATGGTATGATTTTGAACATTTATCAAGATAACTATTTAAACAATTTAGCAATCATAAAAACTGTTACACAATATCAAAGATAGATAAATTTGAATGTAAATAAGATGTAGAAAATTTGAAAATAGGCAATATTAAAAACACAAACCAAAATTTTACGACAGTACAATTTTATATCACCTGGCAGAAATGAAGGGAATGCTCACATTTGCTCACTACGCCAACCGGTGGAACACTGGCTATGGCAATATGATGTGGTGCGGTTTATGGGTTAAATCGAGTCAAAGATATACGTTAATAGTGTTGAAGATCCTGGTGAAAAGAGCCTGTTACTACTTACCCCTGTAACAACAAGCCCCTCGCTCCCCTATGGCATAAGAATGAGGTACTTTCGGAGAATAAGTAAGTTCAAATCTATGCGTTTAATTTATTTTAAGATAACTTATATTTATTTTAAGATGTATCGGCTTTTCTCAAATGCCGTCAATTAACGCGTTACATAAATTTTAGCCTCATCCTATTTGTGTCAACTTTTAAATATAAGAAAAACAATAATTTTAGTTCACTTTTATAAAGAACAAGGTGACCCGATGAATATGGAAAATTTAACTGCCATCAAAAATCAAACTTTTTTCTAAAATTCCACAATTTATTTCAAAATCTAAATTTGACAAATCGCTCCTGCCATTTTTGAGTTTAAGCAAGACTATTGATATAATTTAGATGCACTTTAAAATATTGTCCTTTATCCATTTCAGCATTTAAGTTACCTATATTGAAACAGTCCAACTATCCGACGCATCTCTGCAAGTAACTTTACGAACAAAACTAAGTTATTTCTCAAGTTAGTAAGAATTTAAAGTCTCCATCGAAACGTCAATGTACATAAAAGAAAAGTTGGCAACTCGTAACAAAAACTAAACTTTTCTATTTCAAGATACTTTGCGGCAGTCGTGAGGCTGGATTTTCTTTTTATTTTTATATTTCAACCGCAGTCACTGAATATTTATTAGAAAATAAATCTTTTGTGTGGAATTTTTGAATATTTTATATCGTTGCGAAGTAACTTGGTGGACTTTATTATGAATTGTGTGTCAGACATAATTTGAGGGACTTGCGGAAGGACAAGAAAAATACTTCGTTTACATTTCCATCTTTATTTCAGTTTGGACTACATTATAAGCATACTATAATTTAAAGCATACATATTTGAAGGCTCTATTTCCTAAATACAATACATAAGCAACAACTGCTAAACCAGTTAAGTTTTTTTACATTTAATTTTTAAATTGTGTTTTAAACATATTGTATACTTCATTCATTAACCTATTACCTTTTACTGTGTTGTTTTTCATGTTTCTTATATCAGTTCTCCTATTAATATGAGTTCTGGCGCCTTCTTTACCAGACCAGCATTTAGCGACTGAAACTAACTTACTCCATGGCATAGACCATTCACCTCGCAAAAACTGAAATAAAATATTAATTAAAGTATGTTTCTCCACTATGGTTTGTTTTTTTTTGGAGGTGTATTTGTTCAGGTTATATTTGAAACAATTTTTACATTGTGATGTCAAACTTTTATTTAATAGAGGTTATTTTTCAATCGTCAGATAAATTCTTTCCGACTTGATGTTTCTATTCAATTTGAGGAAACAGCTCTAAATACGCCCTAAATCATGTCTCATATTAAAACTTTCTAATTAAATTTCTAAGACGATTACCTAATTCCAAGATTTAAAAAAAACTTTGAAAAATAATACACTCTTATTTGACTAATTTCGATTTAATTAATATATAATTGCTATAAACAGAAGAACCTACTGAAAACTAACAATATTATTTGGGCTTTAGATTAAACTTACTTATTTAAACTTAAATTGGAGTTTAAGCACCGATGGGTAATTTAAAACTTGATAAATAGTTAATCAGACTTTTTGAGAATAGATTATATAATTTAAATGGGGCACTTTTTTGTATTTTAGTGTTTAAAAAAGTATAAAACAAAGTCACTATCTGTGACTGTTTGTATGTTTATACACTAAATCCTCCTAAAGCAAAAGGATTTTAATGCTTCTATCTATTAGGTATTTTTTTCGAATAGTTTTGTAATTAAAGTTCAGTCAGATAAAAGTTTCTTGAGTTAGTTAAAATTCAGTTTTCGTGACCAAGTAGGTTAATTATTACATCACATAGGTTCGGATGTACACGCTCAATATCCTCTGTATATTTTAACAAAGGCCCCGATTCCGAAAACACTCTCTAAAACTAAATTAAAAATATCACTGACGCTTTCCCATTCTTTGTATTAGAAAAAGTCATTTACATTGGTCTCACTAAATTTAGCCCAAATCAGTATAAAATTCAACCAAATGCGCAGAGGACTAGCCTAAAATTGTCTTCGCTGTACCATAATGCGAGAACCTTTTAAGTTGGCAAGACTAAAATTATTACTTGTCTCTGTCTTGTATTAATGATGTGTAAGTGATGGCGATAGTTTTAATTAAGTTTAGTGAGTGTTTTCAGAATCGAGGACAAAGTATGACTAGAAAAAAATGATCATTAAAATGCCAAACCTGATCAAACGGTCGTCTGCCAATATGGAACATAATATAAAGCAATGGAGCTTTGTGCAACGGAATATCATATTCACAGCTTTCTTGTACTCCCAACTCCTTAAATATTCTTTCGGCGTGAAGCGTAAGGTGCTCGTAGATTACCTAGACACAGAAAATAAAGATAAAGTTTATCAAATAGATCGCTGAATTGTTAACTATATGTTTGAGAAACTTATATGAGTAAAAATAGTGCCTATAACTAAAAACACACCACTTTAGCAAGAGTGTTTAAAACGTGACACAATTAATGGTCATTCGATTTTATTTTAAACATCGGTAAAGAGAATTAACCGACTCCTGTCCCGTGACGCGCCTAGCGCGTCATGAAGAAACCTTCAGGGAGGCCCATGACGCGAGAGATGCGTCATTAGAAAATAGTTACAATTCAAATTTTTATTTGATTTAATCAATAAAATATCTCATTTTATATAAAAATTAACTCATTAGGAACACCAATATCAAGGGCCACTATTTTTTTTTGGAAATTAAATTTGCCAGTGGTTGTCAACCATAGGGTGCCTACCTACAGGTAACTGTTTATCCTACTAATTATTGAAAAGTGTTATTATTAAAGCCAGGATTCGAACTTAGCAAATCTATAAAAATAATCACTATGTTTTGGTCACCAATGAATAGTTTAGATGTAAAAACGGAAGATTTTTGATTTGCGATAAAATACTTCCCACAGGTTGACAACCAATGGTGGAAATCTATAACATACCTTCCATCTCGTATAAAACATGTAGATCGACACTTTTAAATACACTAAACTAATAAATGAAACAAAACAAACAATAACAGGTCTCACTTTGTATTATTTTAGTTGAAATTGCCTAAAATAGCGTAATAACATCACCAGTGGCCCATGACGCGTTAGGTGCGTCATCATTTAGGAGGGCCCGTGACGCGACTAGCGCGTCATTGAATTTTGTATGGGGCCACGGAGGAAAGGCTCGAAAAATGATGGTGGCAAGGAGTCGGTTAAGCGATTGTTGATGATTGCCTGATTTTCGTTATTACCACGACCCCCTAGAGTCTAGACAAGGTTCAGTAAAATCACAGATCTATACCTGCTATGCATAATTGATATATAAGGTAGAAGAACCAAATATGGAAGTTATAAGGATTTATTTTGATATTAAGGATTATGTTTTCGTTTTTCATCTATAATTTTTACGTTTACTATACACGTTTCTAGAATTTAAGACGTTAATAAATAGAGTCTTTAAGAATAAGCTTTAGATTTAAAAAAAAGGTTTATTACTAGTTTCATCAAAATAATCATAATTAAATATACCCTCTGTCAAACTCCAGTTATGGAGATCTGATATATGACATTTAAATATACACAAACTATTTACAATTGGACTGACAGTTAGAAACGGTTTACTAATATTCAAGTACAAGATGAAAAAAAAAATCATAAATACAATAATTACAAAAATTAACAATACACTTACTCCTGTCATTTAAAAGCCTACCAACTTACGACACGATCTTTATAAGAAATTCTATTTTTTTTAATGAAAATACCTACGTCTGGAAAAAGGGCTATAGTCGAAAACTAAATTGCGGATAGCCCTAAATTTAAATTCCATAGCACTTTGAATACTGGCACGACTGATTAGAGTTGCTATTTTAATAAAATAATTTACCAGGCTATTCATTGTTGAAGAAATTTCGATGAAAAACCAAATTGGTCCAGCGTCGTAATTGGTGCTCTTACCTTAGTTGTATGGACGACGCGCGACGCCACAGTCTAGTTTTTGAACGAGCCACATTTATTTTTTAAACGCAGTCATAATTTACACTGTGACAATGTTAGCAAGCAATCAAAATGCCTTTTAATGGTAACTTACTCGTAAGCTATCCCTGCCCGCAGAACTCATAAGAATTTGACTAGTTAACACTGCGGCATCACTCGCTTTTTCTGCGTTAGATCCTGGCACCTCACCCTGCAATTAAAAAGCTCGTTTGTTATATGATTTAGGAATACAGTAGAGTAGGAGTAGTCAATATTGTGTGGATTTTCGGAAGAATTTTATTTGGCAAAAATCGATATATGAGTTATTATTTAGCGCTACGCCGGATCCTGCCGCACCACGCTCGCTACGCTCGCTCTGCTTGTGCATAAAGTGACAAAATCTACTTTACACGCTCCTCGCTCTCCCATGGTTAGTTTCTTACAATACCTTTCTTCTTATTCAATATAAGTTCATTCATTAGGAATATTACCTCTTCAAACAACTCAGCGAATTCAGGAAAGTCTTCAAGCCCGAACTGGTCCGACAATGAAAATGATTTTTTTGACTGTTCGACCAACATTTCTAGTTCTTGAGTGTGTTTGTCATCTTCATCAATAGAACACAGCGCTTCAGCAACCGCCAGTGCTATGGACGACGGCGAACTGTGGCTGCCATCGAAACTTACTGAACTCGATGTAGCTATGACAAACACATGAGACGTAAATAAATATAAATGTTTGTGATAACAACACATGAGACTTAAATAAATATAAATGTTTCGGCTATTTTCCTGATTTATCAAGGAACAGTTTATCCCCTGTCATTTTATAAAATAAATCATTTTGTAAACTTCTCAATCAATTTTAAAATAATATGTTTGCTAAATAAGATGTTTGTCAAATGATTATTGGTTCTATCGTTATTTTTAAAATGATCATTTTGTCTTTCCTTGTTTGGTCAAATATTAGTAAACCATATTTTAGAAATAAATCTTTAAAGTCATCAAAAGTTTTATGTGTGTGTGGTTTTATCTAGCATGACCTACTGCAAAAAAGTATTTCGTTCTAATTAATCTGGTTAAACCAACTATGTACATTGTTTTTATGTTTTTTTATGTTAAAACAACATTAAATTACTTCGAATATAGTTGCCTTTTTTACACAGTAAAAAGCAACACACGTCCACTCAAGACAAGACGAGTAAAGTGATTGTAAACAAATAATTTATTTTAACTTTGAGGGTAAGTTGCTGATTTTTAAAACGCAAGTGTTGCCATAAGAAAATCTCCAATTCAGTTAAGAAATTTCAATTAGTTTAATCTTCTTTACATTCATTTTTTTAATATTCATTATTATTTCTGTGTTTCTTTGTATAAAAATTACATTAAATTACCGTAAATATTCTACCTTAAATTGTCTTTTGATACTTTTTCAGGTGAATAAAGTCCACAATTTAAATTACAAAAGTCGGGCTTGTTCACCTGGGTGATTAAATTCCAAGGTGAACAAAAGAGACCAAACAATTGGAATCTGTTCATCTGGGTGATATCACCTAGGAGAACAGATTCCAAGGTGAAAAAAGGACACTATAAAATCCACTTTGTTTACCTGGGTGATATCACCTGGGTGAACATTGTGGAATGATCCGAATTTTTAGTCTTGATCTTGATCACGATTTTTTTTCGAACTTCTCCGGGCTTGGGCGCGAGCGCTAAAGGCATCAGCTACTAAGCATGTTTGACCTTACCTACAATGCGACTACTAAGGGCAATACCGTAAAGAGGGGTTTTCCAACTCATACATTATAAAGGATTATATGAAGAAGTTAATTTATTGTAACTTATAAACTACCTACCTATATAAATTAAACTCAACAAGAGAAATGTTTATTTAGAAAGTAATCACTTTAACTCCCAACCCTAACCTATCACTTAATACGTTCAGGTGTGATTGGTCCAATTCGCGATTGGTGAAAAAATATCAAATTTGCGATGAGGCCAATTCGCAATTGGTCCAAAATAAACGTTTATGTAAAATTAAACAAGGCACGTCATTTATTTTATGCATTTTTATTTTTGTACATAGAGTTACTTAATAACTGGAATTCATTAATAAACCATTTGTTTCATATTTACCCGAAAAACTGAAAAAGGTCAAATCAATATTGATGATAAAATTAGACCAGTAAGTACTTAACTAAATATAAAATAATTAAAGTTACATAAATAACTAACTCTTTCCTTCAACATTATTTATTATTAAATTACGATAATATTTAATTATATAACTTTGTAAAAAATATTTTATGTTGTCTATTTTCCATCTGTAGAGGTGTAGTAATTTTTCATATTTTTCGTTAGATAAGAGGTGCCTTTTTCTTCTTTTGTTATTGGAATTTATAAACAAAGTAAGCTGTAAGTATTATTTATTTATTCAAGTAGAAACATAAAATTGTATTATATTATTATCAATGTTGATTTAATGTATTTTTACCTTTTTCAGTTTTTTGGGTTAATATGAACCTATTTTTTTAATTAATGAATCCCATTTACTTAAGTATTAATATGTACAAAAATGAAATGCATCAAATAAATGACATGCTTTGTTTATTTCACATAACCTTTTATTTTGGACCAAATTACGAATTTGCCTAATGGCGAATTGGCCCGATTGCGTATTGGACCAATCGCGAATTGGCCAAATTGCGAATTGGAACAATCGCGAATTTGGCTAATAGCAAAATGGACTTTTTCACCATTGGGTCAATCGCGCCTGAACGCACTTTAGTCCAATATACAAACCAATGCGCGACGGAATGAATGAATGAATGGAAGTTGGATTATCGAAACTATAGGTACACAAAAGTACTTTTGTTTTATAGATATAAAAGAAATTGTGCGAGATATTAAATTTTGTTAAAAGTATACTTACTTGTATGGCTGAGACTCACAATTCGTACTTGTTTATGTTTTGTTTTATTCGACCGAGTATTCATATTGTGTGCTTCTCCGTTTGCTGCTGTTGCAGCTATAAAATAAAAATTTTGAATTTTATTTACTTCAACTGCCATGTAATAAACCATATTACATAATAGAGTGATAAAGTTAGGGTGGTAATTAAAACGACTTTTTTTGAATAGCATTTTCCGCCTCTAAAAATCCACATTGCCTTCTAAATAACTCCGATTTAACGAAGATTTCCTACACAAATGTTATACGAGTTATGCGACTTACTTTCTATCCGCAAACTTTATATTCTTCAAACCGTTCTTAAGGCACATAAAAACTTAAATTATGTTGATAACCAAAGGAATAATAGAAGGGTTCATACAGTCATACAAACTCCTATAATAAAAACAAAAATGGCGAGTACTCAATTCAATTTTAAATCAGCTATTTTATACAATAAAATAAACAAAGAAATAAAAATTATCTCCAAAAATTGTAATAAAGGATTGGATTAGTGAGTTATCATACGAAGAAACAGAGTTTTTCATAACAGAAGAAATTGTCTGAGCTTTTCACATATACAATCTCTTTCACAGCACTCAAATACACAAATGCATACAAATACATAACACACACATACGCACGCCGACACAATTGACCCAGACATACACAATCAGACTGAAACATACACACACAACCACACACGCAGGCACACACACACACGCACACACACACGCACACACATGCACACACGCAAACACACTCACGCACACACACACACTCATACACACACACACATACAGACACACATTCATACACACACACACAATTAGTCACATGTCCAGCGCACGTTTCTACTAACAATTATAAATTAACTTAAGTTTTATTATATTGTATTGTTTTCTTTCTCTGTAAACTTGGGTTTTAATATTTTTGAAAGAGCGGGGTCGTCTGTTACAAGCATTGTTTAATACTTACTAGGCGACTCCAACCCAAAATAGCGAATGTATTATTGTAACCCAATAAAAAAAAATCCATCTCTTTTCCATCTTTTCCAATAACTTAGTCAGCCAAAATCAACAAATTCAAAATAATCCTATCTTAGCCACTAGTAATTCTCTATGAGTGTCTTACACTCAAAATACAACTCAGTCTAGTGGTCATTTCTTAGCATCAAAATGTATAATATGCCTTAAGGCAGTAAACTTCTTAAATAATAATAAATGAAACAAAAGAGTTGTTCAAATCAGCTTCTTATTTGTTACTCAGTAGATACGTTAAAAAAAATTATGCCACCTATTTCAAAACTGTTTATCGCTGCCGCACCACGCTCGCTACGCTCGCTTCACTCACGCATGCAGTGTCAACAATGTAAAGAATACGAGTTATACAAAATTAGAAGTTCCATCATGTAGCCAAAAAAAACTCTGCGGCTTGACTTATTAAATCGCATAAAATTATATTTTATGATTATTATACTGTATATTACTATCATTTAATGATAATATCGTCCATTATGTCATGCTTAGAGTCGTTACCTCGTTAATTAACATTTCTTGCGACAGTTTTGAACATAAATTCCAACGTTTTACGGACCAGATAATTTTTATGAACGAGAGAGAGAGATTCTTATTAACAAGGATCAAAATATCGAGAGTCAACTATAAATATCTTACCAGCCTTTTCTTTCGCCGCTTCTTTCTTGGCCCAGTTTAATATATTTTCGTATACCACGGTTATTAGCATTTGCAATAGCACAGATCCGCCTATGGGGTTCACAGTAGATGGTAAAGTTTTCTCTAATATTGTGGCAGCATTTATAAGTGAACGTGGCATGCAGTCCAGCGTTCGTGAAATACAAGAGAGGCACAAAGACATCGTCTGTAAAAAAAAATATCATTTTTGGGAAAGAAATTGCCTTAAACAGACACTAAAATACAGTCAGCTCAAAATGGTCTCGCACCGAAAAAAACAAAACAGAAACTAATAGGGTAACCTTGAACAGCGGTGGAAATTATTGTCATGTTTTACTCTTTCCTTGTTTTTACTGTAGTAATGATGCATAAAACAAACATTCACAGATTTTGAATTAAATTCGAATACCACAATCGTTTGCGTTAAAAGTGGATATTATCAATCGTATATTTTAAGTAAAATGAACACAAACGAGTTATTAAAAAGTAAATTAAATTTATAAAGATGGAACATCGGTCTATTAGATGATTGCACATATTTATTATTTACCTGATACATGGAGGCTCCTGTCTGTACGGCACTGACTAGTATCTGAGGAATGAATTCTAGGGATGTTCCCACAATGGCTAACAGCCCAGCGAGCCACGGTGGACGTCGGTCGCACCACACCTACAAAATATAATAATTACATTGTATTTACTGATTACAACTACATACAGAAAGTGTTAAAAGAAAATACTTTACTTATAACATCAAATGCTTGATATAAACTAGCATAGAAGCTGATGAGAATGAAAGAGTTTGACTAAATTCACTAAAACAAAATACTAGAGCAATTTAATTATATATTGTTAGCATAAGATGGATAAAAAGTGGGCGTTGCCCTAAATGACGTCACCGGTGGCGTGATGTGTCGGATGACTGGCGGGGAAGGAAAGTGGGAGGAGAGGACTTCGCAGCGATGAAGGACAGGCCAGCTAAGCCCCACTCACTTTTGCTCCAGAGCTCGGATCGAACGGACGTTCACGCTTTAATTGCTTATTCTTGTAATTTGTTAATTTGTTTCATTTTAATTTGTAATTATAATGGAGAATGTTACTAGGTATGCCAAATCGCTTGAAATTTTGTCTCAGTAAAGCCTGTATGCATACAAATACACTAGTTTTTGTTGTAATCAAAAATACCCAGTAGTTTTGATTTTATAGGCATTCAAAGTTTCGAAAAATATCAAGTCCCGCTAACAGTCACGTGACCGCTTGTGACGTATTACCACAACGCGCCAGCGGTGGCGCATATAGCTGGCGCAGTATTTTATTTAATTTTTTAATTTATTTAACATTTAATGTATTATTTTTTTGTGTTTTCGGTCGCGTATTAGTAAATATAAATATTATTCGTTATTATACGTTAATAGTAAATATTATTCTATTAATAAATTGGATATAGGATTCGAAAAAAGGTAATCGTGTTATCTATCTATAAATAGATAAATTATTGACTGCGCATTATTTATCAAGAAATAGTGATTTTGTTGCCGCCGAAATGTTTGATATGTTAACCATACAAAATAACCAATATAATAAAAATACTAATGGAAGAATGCAAGTCCAATAGTAAAAGTAGGTACCTACCTACCTATCATTATTTTTTTTACGTTAAAGACAACAAATCATGTATCATAGTTTTGTAGCTATAGGCAGGTACGTCCTTCTAATATTATAAATGTGAAAGTTTGTGAGTATGAATGTTTGTTACTCTTACACGTAAAAACTACTGCCCCCCAAGTCAAGTGGCAAGTGATATTTGCGATAGCGAGTGAATAGAAAAAATATGTATGAAACTGTCAAATTGCAAGCTTGTCAAAAATGACAGTTTCATACAAATTTATTCTATTCACTTGCTATCGCAAATATCACTTTCCACTTGACTTGGGGGGCTGGACGGATTTGGATGAAACTTTGCAGTAGGTACACATCAGAATAACACATAGGGTACTTTTTACCGAGGGAAAACTTCTCATTCCCACGGAAACCGACTTCTACGCGAACGGAGTCGCGGGCGGCCACTAGTATGTATACAAAGATACCGCTCTTCTAAGTAAATTTAAATAAATACATGCATTGATTTAGTAATAACTAGCTTTAGTTAGCAGCTTCGCCCGCGTTTCCCTCGGGAACTGTACATTTTCCCAGGATTAAAAGAAGCCTATGGATTATTTCAGCCTTCGTCCAGATCCGTTCAGTACTTTTTGTGTGAAAGATAACAAACACAAACACAATCTTCCGCGTTTATTATATTACTAGGAAGTAGGATACCTATACAATCTAAATGTAGTTAAACGTTACAGATGCACTTTACCTTTACTATTTTATTTAAGTAATTTAATTTATTTTTTATTGCAAATGTAGATGATATGAACTAAACCTCTTTTATTTATTTGTATTTTTACTAACAAATTGTTTAATGGTATTGGTTATGTTCAAGTTAAAAGATTTGGTGATGTATGTATGTATCCTTTGGAACTATAAATAACAACTTTTCCGGCGAATTGATAGTTGTATTTTTACATTTAGGCACAACACATGATTTCCTAGCAGTTGGATTAGACATTTTTAAAAGTATTTAGGTTTAATTTAGACGACAAGTGCGCGCGACCGCGAGCGTACTGAGTGAGCCAGACCGAGCGAGTTGTGGTGTGACGTCACACCGCCACCGGCAGCCCGCGTCGTGCGGTAGCAACTTATTTTACTTATAAATCGGAAACTAATTGACGCATCGAAATAATTCTTTCACCAGTATTTTTTATTTTTGACAGAGAATATGAAGAGATAATAATTAAAATTTGTTAACATTCTCCATTATTGAAATATTAAAGTTAATTGTTAAAAGTGTGTCATCTTTTTTTAATGTTATAAATAGGATTAGCTTATATCAGAAGTGGGATAACCATTCCCTTCTGTGTTGGCTTTATCCTGACATTAGTTTTGTAAATAGCTTTGTGTTTGTGCGTTATTGCTAGTTAAATCTTTAATTTGTTTAAAATGAATACTAGACGTCGTCAGCGTGATCGTTCGTCCGTTCCTACATCAGGTATAGAACATCAACTTGAATTAATCCTTCAGCGTATAAATGCGTTGGAGGATAGTAATATTTCCAGGTCCAGCGAGACAAGCGAAAATGGCGGCGCCGCGTGTTGCAGCCGGGGCGCGCCCGCCAGCATCACCGGGGCTCCAGGCGCCAGGCGGGCAGCAGGCGACGATTCGAGCGCGCAAAGTGAAACCGGCGCTCCCTCGTCGGTACTGTCGAGTGCCGCTCCGGCCACGAGCTCCGTCATGGGCGAGGTTACAGAAAAATTAGTATCCGCAATCAATGCTATAAATCCGGTAAGATCCAACCATAATATTTTTATTCCCAATTTCAATCCTTGCTATAATGATTTTCAAGTGTGGTATAATGAGGTTGATTACTTGAGACAAATTAATAATTGGGATGATCGTGAGTGTTTAGCGCGCGTAGGCACTAGTCTTAAAGGAGATTCACGACTATGGCTTAACGAATGGGTCTGTAACGAACGCACGTGGTCTAACTTTAAACGAGATTTTGAAGCCTTGTGTCCTCGTAGGGTAGATATAGCTAACATTCTATTTGACGTAATGAAAACTGACTCGGACTGCTATCCTACCTACGCAGAGTATGCTAGGCGTTCTTTATTGCGATTACGTATTGTTGATGGGCTAAGCGACGATTTAATTACGGCTATAGTTATTCGCGGGCTAACTGACCCTCAAATACGTGCAGCTGCTACTAATGCTAAGTTAACGCCAAATGACCTAGTTAACTTCTTATCTATTTATATAAAACCTACCCATGTACCATCTGCTCGCATACCTATACGTGACCTAAAAAGCCGCAATGAACTGCAGAATAATTTTCGTAAGAGAGGGTACGTGGATAATAAAACAAAATGTTTTAACTGTGGTTTTATGGGTCACAGACAGAATGTATGTCCTAAACGTTCTAAACTTAACGCGAATAATAATAGTAACCAACAAAATAGTGAGGTAAATAGCTCTGGCTCGAATACGAAACCCGGTCAATGCACTTTTTGTAAAAAGATGGGCCATAAGAGTGACAATTGTTTCGCAAGGCAACGTGTTGAGTCAGGTCGTAAATCAAATGTCAACTTTTGTTACGATGTAGTGGATATGCGTAGAAAAAATGATATTGCTACCGCAGTAATTCAAGGAATACCAGTAGATATACTTATCGATAGTGGTTCGACAATATCTCTAATTTGCGAGTCCGTCGTAAAACACTTCCAGTGCAGTCAAGTACCGTCGTTTATTTCATTACGCGGTATCGGCAGTCAAGACGTAGAATCTACCTTCTGTACGACATTAACTGTAGAATTCCCTGAAATTACACTTGAAGTAGATTTTCATGTCGTTCCGGATTGTTATATGAATACGCCGGTAATATTAGGTACCGATGTACTAAATAGAGATGGAGTGGTTTACACACGTACACGCGGAATACAACGATTAACGCGACGGCTGGACCGGGTGTTCAGTGTGGATTCGAACGTGCAAATAAATACTCCTTTGAGTGGCATTGAAAAAAATAAATTACTCGAAATTATAAATGAATTTAAGGAATACCTAGTAACTGGTACAGCTACGACAACTGTAACCACGGGATCAATGCACATTCGATTACACAATGAGACTCCTGTTGTTTATAGGCCTTACAAAATGTCATTTCACGAAAAGTTACGCGTTAGGGAGATTATCAGGGATCTAAAAGACAAACACATCATTAGATATTCAGAATCTGAATATTCAAGTCCAATACTACTAGTCAAGAAAAAAGATGGTAGCGACAGGATGTGTGTGGATTTTAGATCCTTGAATGCGAATACTGTAAAGGATCGTTATCCACTGCCTTTAATTGAAGATTATATTGACAGGTTGGGGAAAGCCACTTATTTTACGAGCCTTGATATGGCTACCGGCTCTCACCAAATTCCTATGGATAACGATTCTATACACAAAACGGGCTTTGTGACCCCCGAGGGTCATTATGAGTACCTGAAGATGCCATACGGACTTGCCAATGCCCCTGTAGTCTATCAACGTATAATTTCTAACACATTACGACCATTTATAGACTCAGGCAAGGTATTGGTTTATATCGATGATGTTCTGATTCCAAGTCAAACCATAGATGAAGGACTTCAGACACTTCGCGAAGTGTTAAGGGCGTTAACCTCAGCAGGTTTTTCAATTAACATAAAAAAGTGCTCATTTTTAGCAAATGAAATTGAATATTTAGGGCGTACAATATCTTGTGGTCAGGTATGCCCGAGTAAGCATAAGATTGAAGCTCTGGTTAACGCTCGAACACCTAGCAACGTTAAGGAAGTGCGACAATTTTTAGGGTTAGCAGGTTATTTCAGACGATACATACCTAGCTATTCACTGCGAACCTCTTGTATTGCAAATCTCACGCGTAAAGGTGTACAATTTAAGTGGACCGATGAACATGAACAAGTCCGTAAAGATATCATCTCTCGTTTAACTAGCGAACCACTTCTATGTATCTTTGATCCATCTTTGCCTACTGAGGTCCACACAGACGCATCAGCACAAGGGTTTGGAGCAGTTTTGCTTCAAACTCACGCTGATGGACGTAAACGACCTGTTGCCTATTTTAGTAAAGTTACCCAGGGTGCTGAGCCAAGGTACCATTCATATGAACTAGAAACATTGGCAGTTCTCAAAGCATTGCAGCATTTTAGGCATTATTTGATTGGGATGCATTTTAAAGTAATAACGGACTGCAATGCTTTGAAACTCACCCAACGAAAAAAAGATCTATTACCTAGGATCGCTAGGTGGTGGATGTACTTACAAGACTACGATTTTGAGCTAGAATATCGGAAAGGGACTGCATTATCTCACGCAGATTATTTGAGTAGAAATGCAATCAATTTATGTGAAATCACTAAACCACGTAATTGGGCTCAGATAGCGCAGTCCGCCGATGAAACCCAATCGCTATTACAAAAACTTAATAGTGGTGAACTGGATGGGACACGTTACGTTAAAAATAATGACATTTTGTATTATAAATATAATGTAGTTGGAGAAGATTCACGATTATTATGTTATATCCCAAAAGGCCACCGTTTAAGTTTGTTGCGTCTATTCCACGATGAGCACCAGCACATAGGTGCTGATAAGACCGTAGATTTAATTTTGAAACACTTTTGGTTTCCGGGGTTAAGACAATTTGTCAATAAGTATATACGACATTGTATCGTTTGTTTAGCACATAAGAAAGTCCCTCGTCAACCTTTACAGCCCATTGAGTCATGGGTTAAGCCAAATACTCCATTTGACACTGTACATAGTGATGTCTTGGGTCCGCTTCCAAGTTCTGATGGCTATAAGTATGTTGTATTAATTATAGATTCATTTACCAAATATTGTCTATTATACCCGATTCAAAAACAAGATTCTAATGAATTAAAAAAAGTATTTGAAAATGCAATCTCATTGTTTGGTACACCTAGATTAATTGTAGCTGATCGTGGCCGTATGTATGACTGTAGTACATTTTTAAGTTGGGCCGAAGACTTAGGAATTAATGTTTATTTAATAACTCCAGACATGCACCGAAGTAATGGTCAGGTTGAGCGATACTGTAGAACGTTACTTAACATGATTAGAGTCGAAGCTAACTTTAAAAAAGAAAATTGGTCTAAAGTATTATGGAAGTTACAGCTCAACCTCAACATTACAAGGCAAAAGTCTACACAATGTTCTCCCTTAAGTTTGTTAATTGGCAGCAATGGTGTGACGCCCGTCATTCGATCCCTGGTTCGTGACGTTGCCCTGGAGGCGACAAACCCGAATCGAGAGTCGCTCCGTGAGCTAGCGCGCCAGCGTGCTTCTGAGCTGCTCGAAAAGAACCGGGCCCAGCAGGACGTTCGAGTCAATGAACGACGTAAGGCGCCCAGATCATTTACTAAAGACGAGCTGGTCTTTGTGCGTAAGACCGGCCAATCAACGAGCAAGCTGGACTCTGGTATGAGGGGACCATTATGTGGTAACGACTGTACTTCCACATGATCGATACGAACTGATACTGTTGTCGGGTTCGTATGGCAAGTCTACCCAAGCTGCGGCGGAATACATGATTCCGTGGCATGGGGAGTGGACTCCGGTCGCATGTTTGGCGTTCTTTGACTGTGAGTAATATGTGCGCATCTCATCGTGTAGCTCTGCGCTTATATATTTACTTAAATATATCTACTTATGTTTGTAATTATATATTTATGTATTTATCATAAACGTTTAATTATTTTATATATCAGGCCGCTTATTTATCATATACTTTGTACTTGTCTTTTATCTATTATAAAATTTGTGTTGTCTATATTATTATTATATTCAAATATGTAATGTGCATTCCTGAGGGCTCTGCACTTGACAACCTGCGGGCTCTGTCGCTGTATAGGTACCTACCGATGTAATGTTATGGCTGACTGTGTATGCACCCTGCGGGCTCTGCATAGGACAACCTGCGGGCTCTGTCCTTATACTGTACTGAGCACATCCTGAGGGCTCTGTGCAGATGTTGTATTTGCGCTGGGTTTTATGCTAAATCTGTTGAGAACATCCTGAGGGCTCTGTTCGTCTGAGGCACCATAAGTGCCGAACAAACCACATACACGTATATACACACTTATGGATTTTAAAATATTTTGAATACACACTACACATAGAAACATTTTAAAATCTGAAGTATCAGCTGTTGAACTAATGCAAACAATTATATTTTAGGTTCAAACGAGGAGCCTGAATGTGACAGATTTACTCTTCAGGACCAGAGGAGTTCAACCAATGATGTACTTGTCGAAGTGGATGTACACTCTGAACCACCACCGTCATCTGATGAGCAGACGAGCACCATCGCCACGAGGACGTGCCGACGTCAGGAACGGCCGTGTTAGCATAAGATGGATAAAAAGTGGGCGTTGCCCTTAAATGACGTCACCGGTGGCGTGATGTGTCGGATGACTGGCGGGGAAGGAAAGTGGGAGGAGAGGACTTCGCAGCGATGAAGGACAGGCCAGCTAAGCCCCACTCACTTTTGCTCCAGAGCTCGGATCGAACGGACGTTCACGCTTTAATTGCTTATTCTTGTAATTTGTTAATTTGTTTCATTTTAATTTGTAATTATAATTATTGAAATATTAAAGTTAATTGTTAAAAGTGTGTCATCTTTTTTTTAATGTTATAAATAGGATTAGCTTATAATATTTTACTAAAACTTTTATATGTAATTCGAAAATAAACCAATAAACTTAAAAAAAATATTTCAAGCAAATTAGTAAAGAAATAAATAATTTGATAAAACAACCTGTCGTTTATCTAAGCAGGCGGCCCAGTCCCTCCCGGATATTTCTAGCGCGTAACATAAAGTTGACTTCAATTCTGCTTTGCTTCCGATTGTCGCTAGAATATGTGTGATAGCGCCCGCCGCCCGCGCATATTCTTCACTAGCTAAAAATGATTTTCAATTACCTACACATAGGTGAAATGGTATTAAATGCCTTGAGACATTTTATCTCCATATCATTAGGATAATAGACTTAGGTGCAGAAAAAATAAAAACATAGATATCACGTTTTTAAAGACAACTTTCAAATATACTATTATTAGTAATTTATTTACAGTCTATTCGCGTTAAGAAAATAGTGACAACTACAGGATAAGGGTGTATTCACAGTGGAGTAAAAGTACGAAAGAAAAATAATAATTTTATAAAACGTATTTTCGGACATGCCGCATGCACTTGCTGTTTCTATGACTATGCTCTCCACAGTTGCATTTAAATCACACAATTTAAAGTACTTATAAACATTGTAAATTATGTGTCTCTCTTCACTATGGATTATTGATCCACTTGTATTCTTTGGAATTGGTGAAGTATTCATTTTTTCAAAATTTATCGTTGGAAAAGTCACGCAAAATCCACAATCGTTTTCTTCGAAGGTCAGACTTCAACTGGTCACTGTGAACTCGACTTTTTAATTTCTAGCATTTTAATTGGCTGGGGGGCGTGGCCAGGCCGGCTGACAACGATCACTCACTATTTTCTTAACGCGAATAGACTATAGATCATCAGCGCAGGTATGTAATGTCATTAAGCTTATCAAATTAAAAGTTACAGGAACCTTTTTTGCTTACCATTGCTATCCCCTTTAAACTTGCAAAATCCGTCAGCCGTACATAAAAACCCGCCACATTTCTTGTGTCTTTCATTGACGCTGTACCAAAGACCATCCGCCGGCCATTTTGAATTATCAACAGACATGTTTTTAATAGCGTGGATTAGAAGCAAACGGGATAGATGGCAATTTCGCATCATTAGCACCTGAAAATTTGTATATTATTACTAAGAGTTCGACGACAAAAAAATAATTGGTTTATTTCAATATAAAATATTATGTTGCGTTCCATATTACCGGTTAATACAACAAACGTTACGCCTTTGTATATTTAATGACGACTTTTTACTTTATAGAAAAAAATATACGTATAAACTTATTTAGTTTACCTAAAGCTAATTTAGTTAAGAGCTTATTTACCTTCACCAATAGAGACCACAATGGCTGTGGCTGCATCAGTAAAACTGTCAACTCGAGTCCTATTGCGGTTTTCTTCGGCAGGTCTTGAGTGCTTTTAAGAGTGACGTCATCGAAGCAGCCATCGAACAACCTAGGGCTTACGAATGAGAACCAGGGGTATGGACCTTCCTTGGATGATTGCGATTCACCGTCTTCCTTAAATGCCTAAAACAGTTATAAGCTAAGGAACCAGAATTATATGCCAACAAAATCGTGTCTTCTTTTTTTCATTTCCCTTATCTAAATCTATACCGATGGAATTTTTTAATAATAGGTAGAAGAACATTTCTTCATTCAGGAAAACGAATACAACATTATGTAAAAATTAAATTAAAACTAAGTAAGAAAACACGTTTATTTTTTTCTGAGTTAGGCTGTGCCTTAAAATAACATTCTTTCTTATACTATTTACCTGATGTATAAAATGGATTTCGGCCCCTCTGTAAACCATACACTTAAACAGTTCGTTGCACTTAGCATGAACATCTCTTACATCTCGAGTTTGGTTTTTAATATCAAGTCCTGCTAAATCTGAGCCAGTTGTACAAATAGCTGGCAGTAGCTGAGCAACACAGAGCAGTATGTTTAGTATGTCATTAATAAGTAATGGTGTCGTGGATTCGGTTGTAAGCGTCTGTAACAAGTCATAGAATTTAAACCTTACAACAAACCGCCCGCGACTCCGTTCGCGTGGAAGTCGGATTCCCGTGGGAACGAGAAGTTTTCCCGCTTCAAAAAGTACCCTATGTATCCTACGGCCACTAGTAACCTATATAACTGTTAAGTTTCATCCAAATCCGTCCAGTAGATTTTAAGTGAAAGAGTAACAAACATCCATACATACTCACAAACATTCACGTTTATAATATACTAGCGACCCGCCCACGCTTCGCATGGTGTAATTTTGGCCGAATTCTTCACGAAATAACGGTTTTTAGCTAACTTTAAACCACTTGTTCTATATGTTCTTAATTTACAATTTTAAATGAATAAATTCGCTAAAAGATGGCAAAAACCGCATTAAAATCCGTTACGTGGTTTAGGAGGAGATAGCGGACAAACATACAAACAGACAGAATTAGCGACTTGGATTTGTACTATGTAATGAAGTAGGATAATTACAGTTCACAGTAAAAGGCATCTTTAGCGTTATTTCGCAGGACAAAATTATATTGATTATTGATTTTACCTGACAATAGCGCACAGTGAGAATAGTCAATGTTTCATTGAGCATGCCAGCAAAGATTCGCTGTGCCATTCTCGGTGGCACAGTGTTCCATAAGTCTTTTCTGATACCTGAAAACATTCATCATACTTAGCTACTTAAATTCATCTTGAAATTAGTATTATTTTTAATCTCCATACTTATACGCATTATTAATCCCGAAATTAAACTTAAATATTTCTCACAAGACCTAACGAATTGCCCAGTGAGACAGGTAAGATACAATTATCGAAATTAGTTCTTACTGGGAATGGAACTCGGACTGACCTCCAACAGTGTTTGCTGCTATCATCAGGACTTGATTACACCATTCCTATCAAAAAGCTATTGAATCTCTTAGCTCTATATACGGCGTGTAAAACAATTTGTTCCGAAAACAAAAACTGGGCATTGCTGGAAGTGTACCTACTTACTGGTTACATGTAATTTTTTGTTTGATAAAAAAAATTACAAAATTACATTTATATTATCAGATTTTGCGATGATTTTAAATAAAATAGTGTTTTTATTTAATTGGTAATGTAAATAATTGCACCTGAACCAACAGTTGATGTTAGAACTATGATTTCAAGCGGCGAATATGACTTTTCAATCCTTAATAACTTTTTTAAATTGAGTTTTCTGGGTATACTGTTAGTTAATTTAGTTACTATTGAGGCTCAAGAATACATGGTTCCAGGCTTCGGAAGTGGTCTTTTTACACCCGTTATTATTAAAATACTCATAACATTTACCTACCATTCATATACAACCACCAAACTTGAACTGACGGCGTGCCAGCTTCGTGCACTAACTTGCTATTGTCCTCTATAGGCCTACCACCAGAATCCTGCAAGATGTATAGTGATAGCACTCGATTGTGCATATCTAATACTCTCTCAGCGACTGCCTCGGCCATGGTCGCATAGCGTTTGTAACAAGACTGTAAAGAGAATAAGAAAAAAGAAAGTTTGATTTATCAAGTTTTTGATATAGTTAACAAAAGTGAATGACACATATGCTTTAAAGTCTATAAGATAGCCAAAAACTTTAGTACCTACTGTTAGCGGTAAAACAAAAGTAATCGGTAACTGGACATCCCTAGCATTTGATGGGCATGACTGGTTGGGTCACTGCCGTTGGGCGCGGATTTTGGATTGAATCTAATGGCGGCTACCTGTTGTATTTTCTATTAATTCATGTTAATTTAAAGAGATGTTTAATCTAAAGCCCAATAAATATTGTTGTATTAATACTACCTACTTTATTCTCGTTATGACGTGGTAATAGGCAAATATGGTTCTGCTGCACTTATTCATGTGCTGATACAGCACATGGCTTTTATAGGCTTATACATAATGTTAGAAATGTAAAAGTAGTCTAATATAAAATCTTTATTAATGGCATAGTTGATTAATTACCTGCAATAGATTATGTCTCTCTGAGTTGCCCTGATCTTCAACATGTTGAACATAACAAAAGAGTCCATTTTTCAACAATGCTGCGGCACCAAGTGTTGCAGTCAATACTGGCAAATCAGCATGATCTAAAGCCTCTTGCACCAGTACATGAAGATGTTCTAAAATAAATTATCATTTAATTAAGTAACGTAAGTATTATTAAAAATACTTAAATCTTTCATTGTAGTCATAACAACTCATGGATTTGTAAGTTTTTTTGGTGATGCATTTCAGAAATCCTGCATAGGTTGGTATGAATGTCTTTGAAAAAGATAGGAAGCTTTTAAATTGATGATTTATATTAATAATGTCTCCCATTATGTAGCCAACATTATATGTGATAAGTTGTCAGGACATAAAGGGCAAATGAGAAAGTTTGTACTATAATATATATTTATTCTCACCCAGTAGTGCATCAGCAGATTTGATCGCTGACTGCACAAACTTATCTGGATCTGATGTTTTTGCTACACCACCATCTCCCAAATCATCTTCTTCTGTTAGTACAAACATACCAGATCCTTGCCTGAAAATTCACAATAAATTATATTTAAATAAACAATGCTTTTTGGTTCTTACAGTTAGCATTTAAGTTCTATAATAACATACTTGAAAGCAATAGAAAATTCTTCCTCAAGCCAAATAACAATCTTTACAGCAGCAAATGACGCATTTCTAGGAAAGTCTAGTCTTCCTCCAACAACACCTCGACAGACTGTCTCCGAGAGTACAGTTTGATTTGTCTGAAATTCAATCTTTACACAAAATTCTCAGTTTTTTTTAATAATATAAATAGGCAAATCAACCTTACCTGATAATATTCCAAATCTCTTTGTAAAAGAATTGGAATCCTGTCCATAATATTTCCATCTTCAATAACCTCCATAGTGACAGATGTTTTAAAATAAATAACAAAAAGAAACAAAAATAACTACACAAATTTATTGATTAAAGTATCTAATCTAAGCAGAAGCTGAAACTTAGGAACTGTGTGCACAAGTTTCAAAATTTATTTTATTGGGCACTAATTTTGATATTTCTTCTTGTAAAAGTTTGTGTAAGGTTACTCCATCATGTTTATAAATCCAATATCCTCCATTTTTTAAAACCAAGTCATATCTTTTTGGTCCGGACACAGGTGAACTAAGCCAAATTTGACGGTTTGGGGTTTGTCTGTTTATAACATAGGTGCCATATTTCGGTCCAAGTGCTATTGTCAAAACTCCATCCTGGAATAGTTTAACAGTAATTAAAATATTAATTACATTTTTGTAAACATAAGTTCTAAAAGTTAGTAAAAAAATACCTACACTGTAAGTAATATCTGCTCCTTTGAAGTTCGGATCATTTTCTACTATTTCTTCAAAATAATCGCTTATAGATTCTAAAGTCTCATTACAAATTTCTTCAAATACCGCTAAGGTAATATCAGCTGATTGCGGGAGGTCGGGAGTGGTGCCAAAGTTCTTTACACTTTTTGAAATATCAGCCACGTCTTGAATATAGATAGCAGCGCATTGCTCCGGTGTTACATATTGCTTTACGTTATTGATCCGTCTTCGTGCCAGCCATCGGCTGGTACGTAAAATATTTCTTAACATTTTTTTCTTTAGTAAATAAACAGCGGCTCAGCTAGCACGGTAGATGTTCTCTTTGACAGTTTTGACAGTGACTGACATGCATGACAGTGACAATATTGTCATTTATTACGGTCCGCAATTGCTAGAGCGCGCTATATGCACTATTTGCGTGCAAACGGTTGGACCATTAATACGTGTGCACGTCTCTGAGCAATCCGTCGTTATTAATGACGGCATCGTTCAATCCTAACGGTGCAACCAAAAGATAGGTAGTGTATTGGGTGCAATGTCAAAGTCAATGTCGAACTGATAACTGAATAATTTAATTTGTAGGACCTAAACTTTCTAACAAGATTGTTGTATTTATGTTGTTAAAGATATTTAGCAGATATATCAAAAAAAATATGTAAAAAAAGCAATCTCTCTGAACGTTCTAGCCCATGTTGGTACCAGTTATCGGTCCAAATTGATTTCAATGCTAATGTTTGAGACACAGATCACCCCAATAGATTCCGCATGTTCGTACATTTACGTTTCGCCAGAGTCACCAAAAGTTGTGCACCCGTTTATTAATAGTGATTAAATTAATAGTGATGTAAGTATTCGATAAAAGTATCGATAAATTATAAATATCGTTTAATAAAAATATCGACCGATTTTCATTTAGCTGGTTGGTCGGCTTGGTTTTTTAGTATTATATTAAATGAGACTATTCATTTTGAGCCCAAATTAGAAAAGTGCTGACCAACAAAAAATATTTTAGACTATTAGAAATTTGGACAATATCAATTGCATTTTTACTATGGCACAAAAACTGTGGAACACCAACTTTGATATCGAAATACATTTTTGCCAAATATAATTTTAAAATATTTATTTTAAGGTGTATTTTAGGGGATCACTTGCAACAATTCTGCTTAATTGTGATTGTCATTGTCTGATTTATTACATAAAAAGGTAAATAACCTAATTTAATAGGCATTAGTCTGTTTTTTGTCTAACCTAGGATAATATTTTGTTTATGATTTCATAATAAGATAGCATTTTTTTTAACATTCAAATTTTTATTTTTACACTTCACGGTCGAAAAAACTCTACTTTCTTTTCCATTAAAATAAATGTAAGTTACATGTAAAGTACGATGTTGACTCTTAGATTTATTATTGGTCTTCGCTTCGCTCTTACAAGATGGAGCACTGCCTGTAAACAATAGCTCTGTTTTTGCAGCACTTTTTAATTTCGTGGCAGCTCTTGTGTCAAAAAATACACATACTATTCGATAAGCTTCTGAATAGACCATGCGATGTTCTCGGAGTTAGTACTCAGGAACAAATCAAGATGTCACTTAAGTATAAACCTATTTATTACTCATTAGCTTTACTGAGTAACAAATAATACGTAAAAATTTAAAAGTATGACAAAAAGGAAAACACACAGCTGCACATATGTTATTTTTTATAGTTTTAATCGTTTTTGCAAAAAAGCTTATAAGCCTCAAAATCTTTAAACGACATCTAGGGCTGACCTCTGCAAGTTTTATACCTCAGTGAGTACACTATATAGTAATTGTTTTTGTTATGTCAGATATTATGTCAAATAATTACAGGGGTGTAGCACGTATGGGGCCCCTAATGTTAATAAATATGTATCCAAAGCTTACAAAATTCGTTTTGATAAAACTACTTAAAGTAGTTTAGTAGTAGTAAGTTTTGCAATTTTAACGTAAAAAATGATCTATTTGGGAACATAGATGAATGGAGTCACGGAGTTATTTTTGTTAATAAAAAAGGAATAAATGTAGCCATATTTAACGTATTGGTATAATATTTTACAGATTTTTTGCTTACACACGTTTGGGGCCCCAGTTTGATACGTTGGTAACAACGCCCCTGCATAAATCATATGCAATGAAGGACACTAGCTCGGGTAGGTTCGAGTATTCCGAATTCGGCATACTATTTTATGCCGCATTTACCAGTGCCTCATCTAGTAAGAGCGAGAGCGAAGACCAATAATAAATCTATGGGATTTAAAGGCTTACCAACGTTTTACTAGGTACATCTATACTAATATTATAAAGCTGAAGAGTTTGTTTGTTTGTTTGTTTGTTTGTTTGTTTGTTTGTTTGAACGCGCTAATCTCAGGAACTACTGGTTCGAATTTAAAAATTCTTTTTATGTTGGATAGACCATTTATCGAGGCAGGCTTTAGGCTATAAAACATCACGCTGCAACTATAAGGAGCGAAGAAATAATGGAAAATGGGGAAAAAACGGGGAAAATTATTCATCCTTGAGGGCTTCCGTTGCGTGCGCTGCGAAAACAGTTATAGAAACCAAAAATATATGTATGAAAGAATTAAGGGAACTTTTTACCGCGGGAAAACTTCGCATTCCCACGGGAAAACGACTTCTACGCGAACGGAGTCGCGAGCGGCCTCTAGTTGTTAATACAATATGGAGCTATGGACCACTACAGTATTGTCCTTATTTGTGTTCCCAACCTAATTATCGTATTTTGACATCATTTTATCATAATAATGATTGTTTAAAATTTTTAATACAAAATCTTTAAAATTTACTAAATAATTTTCGTACAATATGCGTTTGATACTAACTTCCTATCATAGATGGCTTGAATTTATCGTACAAGTACAATACTTAATTATCGCTCGGTTATAAACACATGCAAAGATTCCAGAGGTGCGTTCCACTAAACGTCCGAAACTTTAGTATGGCTTGGGTAGGGTGGGGAGTTTTACTGGATTAGGTACTGCTAGGTGTCAATTACAATGAAACCTATATTAAGTGCTGAAGAGGCAAACTTACAGCATTACAGGAAGTTCTTCCTGATGAAGACTATGACAAGTCCCTATAACTTCGAAGATGGCGCCGGTTCCCGTTCTCTTACTGGAAGATATAGTGCTGCCACTTTTCTAAAATCCGAAAGAAACCCTTTATCTACTTATGGTATAAATGTACTAAGGAATTTAAGCTAAGTAGGTACATGCCAGCTTCTTCATGTCAATACTGTACGTTATAAAGGTGTTTTTGTATGTAGAACCTTTATATTATTAATCCCTATTAGCGAAAGCCAACAAATTGATTGACTATATTCTCTTGGTAAACTGGTTATTAGGTCACGTACCTGCAATTAACTCGTAGGTAAGAGCACCATTTATGTCTCTGGACCAATTATACTTTTTTTGACATTTTTTCTAAAATAAATAGTCTGGTAAATTATTTTTTTGAAATAGCAACTCTAATCAGTCGTGTCAGCTTTTCTAGTGCTAAGGAATCAAATTTGAGAGCTATCCGCAATTCCGTTTTCGACAATAGCCCTTTTTCCAGACGTATAATCTGGCCACCGAGAGATTGCGTTTGTGACACATGCCAGTAGTGTTGGGGTAAAAAATAATATTGACAAATATTTTTTCAATCAACATTAGTAAAAAAATTAGTTTATCTTATATCTATTTTACTTGTATAGCAAGAAACTCCAACTGCTGCCTTTTTTCAAAACAAATATTTAGGTCTACAATACAATAAGTACTAAAACTAAAAGTAGGTAATAAATACTTAAAATAATAGATATCGCGCTGGTATAAATTTAATCAGATTCCGATTCGCTTGAGGAGGTGCTATCATCATCTTCTCCAACATTTATAATTATTATTTATATTTTATTTATAATATAAAAATAGTTTTATGTTGTTACGAGTTAAAATCTAGGTAAAATAATAAAAAACAAAATCGAAACAGTATTGTTTTATTGTAGGAACGTAAATAATTAGATTAAAGACTAGTGGCCGCTCGCGACTCCGTTCGCGTAGAAGTCGGTTTCCCGTGGGAATGCGAAGTTTTCCCGCGGTAAAAAGGTCCCTTTATTCTTTCATACTTATATTTTTGGTTCCTAGAACCGCTTTCCCTGCTCACGCAACGGAAGCCCTCAAGGATAAATAATTTTCCCCGTTTTTTTCCCATTTTCCATTATTTCTTCGCTCCTAATAGTTGCAGCGTGATGTTATATAGCCTAAAGCCTGCCTGGATAAATGGTCTATCCAACACAAAAATAATTTTTAAATTCGAACCAGTAGTTCCTGAGATTAGTGCGTTCAAACAAACAAACAAACAAACTCTTCAGCTTTATAATATTAGTATAGATACTTGTATAACGTTAATTTTGAAGCTAAGCCCAAGGTCGAAAAGAACTAGCAAGAAAATCCAACTGCTGCCTTTTTACAAACGAAACTCAAAAGCATTGTATTGGCAATAATATGGTATAAGTCTCAGCACCCGATGACCGTACTGCTGAGCCAATTCATCTATTTCATATCTAACATTTGCCGATTTATTTTCTTTCACTAACCGCAATAGTTATGCTTCAAGCATATCCATATTTACGTCGATATCATGTTTTTATAACCAAGCTACTTATTCTGCTTTTTTATTAGAAATTGATTGATAACTTTAAAATTGACTGATATTTTTAGCACATCCCTACGAAAATATGATGTTGTTTACATTTTTAAAAATACATATTTTATCAGTAATTATTACCCTTACAGTAAGCCATCAGTTATAAAATTTAAAATCAGTGTGTTTTAATATCATTTTATTGCTTATTATTTGTTTGTAGGGTCAAAATAGACGACTTTTTTTTTGTTTGTTTTCGTAGACGGCCTGTCAAAGTTACCTCGTTATGTCAAACACAATGTGTCAGGAACGCATTCTCTCGGTGGCCGGACAATAGATTTCTTCAATTGAAAAATTTTGAATTTATTATATGGATAGCGCCGTAAGTTGGTTCATTCACTAGCTTTTTATATGGCAGGTACAACCGTGTTGTTATTTTTTGTTTTTATTGGTGGAACTATTGATAATGAAAGATTATTTATACGCCCTAACCTTAAACCAATGGAATTTTATACTTAAGATTTTTCGAAGCTCATAATTAGATCTTGTTGCATGGCGGGACCCAATTATGAACTTACGTTACGTATCAGTGTATTTTAATATATTTTTTTCAACTTGTACTTGAATAATAGTAAACCGTTTCTATAATATCGAGGGCGTTGAAGCAAAAATAGGTTAACTAGGGTTTTGGCCGAAATTGAGTTATTGACATTTCCTGAATGCCCAAAGTATTACGCATCTTTTGGTATATAACAGGTTTCGATATTTGACAAATTGATGAAATTATCATTATTTTTGTGAAAAAAAATGAAATTAAATATCTTGCATGCGATGCAAAAAAGGTTCAGGAAGAAATAAATAAGTTGCTGAATTGTAAATAAAATAAAATGAAATTTGTTTCTAGTCGTGGATAAAGTGAATAAGTGCAGTTATCATTTTCTACAACAGAAATATTCTGCACAATGCCCTGACCACGTCACGGAAAAAGTGCATAAGTATTGTTATTTAATTTTACTCTAAGAAATATTTCCGATATGAACTTTTTCTTTTAAAAATGTGCAGTTATATTTTTTGACTTCAGTGAATTTAAAAAAAAAAACACTGTTAGTTTATATAAAAATGGTATTAAAAGTTCTATCGCCGAAATTTCTAACTACGGTGTTAGGACATCTTACCTAACAGAAAAGGATTTAGCATCAATATTTACAATACTGCCACAATCGCTGAAAACTGTTATGACGTACGCATTGGAAACATGGCCACTCACTAAGAAGCTAATTAGTAAACTGAAGGTAGCACAAAGAGCCATAGAAAGGAGCATGTTTGGGATATAACTGAGAGACAAGGTGTGCAACACTGACATCAGAAGACGCACCAAGTTAACAGATGAAGGATACCGCATTGCAAAATTGAAATGGACATGGGCTGGACAACTGTGCCGAAGAGGGGACGATCGTTGGAGCATATCCGTACTAGAATGGACACCTAGAAACGCGGAGAACAAGTAGTAGTAGGAGAAGTATTAACGCAGGAAGACTACCAGTCAGATGGTCCTATGATATAAGATTTCACGCCGGGTCAGCGTGGACAAGAAAAGCCGGTGATAGGACCGAGTGGAGAACTATTGGAGCGGCATATGCCCCGCAGCGGGCTAAAACATGGCTGTTGAAGACGAAGAAGAAGATATACAATACCAATATATTTCAGTGACAAAGCCTTAGTTTTATATGCTACAAAAGCATCTTGATCAAGTTATCATGCATAACTTTAAAATAATAGCTTGTGCTCGTGTTGAAATGGGATATGTACCTACTCCTCAAAATAGTTTGCTTATAAGACTCCATATCCACGGGGTGTCTTTTCCTCGAATTTTCTTCAGTGTTCAAAGTGAAAAGTGAAAGTTTATCTTATCGAAATGTTAATCATATTGTAATACTTGTAAGCGTTAATTTTGCCGTCTGGATTTTTACAATAACTCAGAGGGCGTGATCTTGTTAGAAATTAGCAAAATTAATCTAAGCAAATTATTAGTTTGAAGAAAGAAAATAAAATGAAAGTTAAGGATTGTCAAGCGGAGCGTAACAATGCCTTACCTAAAATATGCCTCATAAGTCTTCCAACAAGCAGTTTAGTGCGCAGTGCAGTGCAGTTGCCCAATTTTTTTCACAAAGAATCACGTCATTATATAGAAAAAATGCTACTCTTCAATGGCAAATTAAGAAATCTTTCGTTTTTCACAACGAGTAATTATTTTAAATCCAGTAGTAACCAATTTCAGGCGATGACAATGATCTAGTTTGCTACCTTGTTTTTAATCTGCATGGTGTCGAAAAATGTAATGTTATATTAAAAGTTCAATCACCGTTGTTCAAGAACTTCCACATATTTAATTGGGCTACCGCTTGTTCTTCTAGAACAAGAAATTCAAAGTTCTTTTTGTAAAATTATACTATAAGTCCCTGCTAGCTACGAGTATGTCGCCCACCGTAACGTTATAATCCAGGCAGCTCTTCATCCATTCCCTTCTAGCCGCCTTCCGCAAGTCGTCCTTCCATTGAATTAGGGGGCGCCCTGCTTTTCGAGACGTTTATCCCATTGCAAAACCTTTCGACCCCAGCGGTTGTCAGTTCTTCGACGTATGTGGCCAGCCCACTAAATCTTCAGCTTGCTAATCCGATGGGCTATGTCGGTAACTTTTGTTCTCTCCCGTATCTAACATGGCCCTTTATTTTTTTCCCCATAGCACGCTGTGTGAGCCTCAGTCTAAAAGTCAGGATAGCTCTTTTGTTAGGGACTACACCTCAGCCCCAGTCTAAAAACGTGATCTTCAGACATTGCGGGATTATTTTCATGAGTTTTAGTGAGATTAGTCTTTTCATCTTCCAGAATAAACTGTTTCGTTTTAATAATGACACAATTCGTTTTAACATAACAATATGGTCGGACCAAGTGATAGCTACGACTTCTCTTTGTTTTACTGCTACTTCTATAGGAGCTACCACTAATACAAAGTGATAGAAATGTATCAAATGTACCATTCTATAAATACGAATGATTGGTATGATAGTGGAAGCAAATAAATGTATTAAAGGCAAATACGAGAATATTGTTGACGTAGTTTTGTGGACGAGGAGTCTGACACATTTTTATTTGAGCGTATTTGTCTACGGACTTTGGACAATATCATAACATTGAAGATACAATAAATGCATCATCACAAAGACGAGTATAATAATATAATTCAGCTCAAGCCTTCGTAAAGAGTGATAGACAGTAATAGGTTGTTACTCTGTCCATTTCCAATAAGGAAATGTCTAATATATTTTGATAATCAACTAAAAAATCATAAATTTAAAACAATTTTTGTCTCGCAAATCCTAATAAAACTTTGTTTCTTCCGTATTAAGTTGAAGGAAAGTTAAATAACTGCTATTATGTTTGAAATAATTGGTCTCTATCACCAAGTTGAGTTGTGGATAAAATCAATAACTAGTCAAAAAGCGTACATAACTCAGATGACAGTATGAAAATGAGTTGTGGCAAAACTAAATAGTTGTTTTTTAACAATTTATTTTATGTATATAAATATAATCATTTGAAAAGTTAAGCTACCGTAAAGATAATAAAATTTTATATAACATATATGATTTCCGACAGTAAAATAATTTACTAAAAAAAAGATATTTCAAAATTAACTGAAAAAAAACACTAAATCGCGATTATCTCGGAAGTATGAAAAAACTAGTTAATTACTTTTGCTTCAACGCCCTCGATATGTTTATTATCGTTTTTAAATGAGCAGTAAATGAAGCAGTCTGTCCAATTGTGAATATTTTGGGAATATTTAGGTGTCCGATATCATATGTCCATATCTGGAGTCTGACATAGGGTATATTTAATTAATATTATTTTGATGAAGCAAGTTATAATTTTATTTTAAATATCGAAAACTTATTCTAAGAGACACCACATGAGTAAAGAAACTGAACAGAGACAAAGCTACATACGAATGCGCTGTGACAGGTACATCACTACAAGTGCAACGCGTGTGTGTGCGTGACCACTGGCCGCTTGTCACGTATGAGCCGAAACCGCTTCAAACTAGATCAGCCAGTGGTCAATCTCAGGGCGTGCAGGCGTGACGCGACGCTCGAACGTTGTGCGTGTTTTGTTTTTGTTTTCGAGTTTCTCACATAATACGTAGTAATACTTTTGTTTTAGTATTTAAAAAGTTTTGTAAATATGGTTGTACATTGTACTGTGTGCATGAATAATAATAGAAAGACTAAAAATATTTCTTATTTTAACTATCCCATTGGTTTATTTGAAAAAACTTTATATTAGATTTAGAATTTATCATTCGATTAAAAGACACAACAAATTATTAAAAACCAAAAGTAATAAAAAAAAAATATTTAGAGTATGTAATTTGTAAAAAAAAACCTATTTTAATAAAAAAATTGAAAAAAAAGTACATTTATATTTTTAATTTATTCAATTGTGCCAACCCTACCAAAATAGGTATACATTTTGCTAGCTCTTTAGAAGCTTAGTCTCTGTTCAGTTTCTTTACTCATGTGGAGACACTATTTACTTACGTCCAAAACCTTAGAAACGTGTACAGTAAAACGTATAATTTATAGAGCAAAAACGAAAAAATAATCCTTATAATGTCCATAGTTAGTCCTTACCTTACTGAATGAAACTTTTGGAACAAAAAAAAGAATGAGTAAAAACACTTAGGCCCAATTGCAGGGAACGTATTAACCTCGGGTTAACTAACTACTTCTTATTACAATCGATGGTGGCGCCATTTAAATCTGAGTTGGCTAACCCGAAGCTAGCCCGAGATTAAATCATTCCCTGAAATTGGGCTTTACACTGTTATATTACTTACTTTACAAATTTATAAGACTGTTTATTAATCGGAAAGACTACCAGAACCCATGTTTTCTTGAATTTCAATAATTTCGTCTTCTGCAACTGGTATCAAATCAACGTTTTGTTGTGGTAACAAATGCGGATTTTTTACATAACATTCTGACATTTCAGAAATATCCTGATTGGTTCCCATGTAGTCACAAGGCAGCAAAGAGTTATATTGGGACCAGTGTGGTCTCATATATAAAATATGCCTGTTTGAAACCTCTTGAAGAGGTCTAAAATTGTAAATATATGGCTCGTCCCAGGGATCCCACAATTTTCTGAATTTTTTCATCTTAAATAAGAATAAGTTTATTAATCCAGAAATTGATAATTTATCATTTTATTATAAAATGTACTGATCTGATGAGATTTACTTAAAAAAATATTTCGCATGGTTAAAAGGAACAAACCTGATCATCAGATGCAAAAAGGCATTGTCTGGGCACCATCCATCTACATACAAAATTGTCTCCAGCGACAGTTTTTAAAGTTCCCCAATAAAGAAAGTAGTCCTCAAAAAAGGTTGGTATTAGATGAGACATGGGTTGAGGACCAATACGAGTATTTGTATTAGCTTCTTTGATACGCGGAAATCCTTCGAGGACCCACTCTAATCTTTTATCATCTTGAACTCCATACTTAAAAAATGGTAAATTTTGTCGATAATATTTTTATTTAAAGTAAGAAACAAATTACTCTTTCATGTACCTTTATTAGAAAACACATCATCAAAACTCCATCTGGATGCTTGAAAGCCTCTTCTTGTGTCATGTAATCCAATTTGAAGAAGGTAACCTATATTACTATGTATTACATTATGCATATTGTGTAATTTTAATCGTACTGGACTGATGTTTAAAAAGTAATGGTAGTTACAGTCAGAGGTAGCTTACTAATAAGATGATAAATTAATGTATTTTTAAATCAAACCAAACCTGCATTTCACCGGGATGTGCTTGGTTATCAACTGTATGATCAGATCCTTTAGTCATATTTCGGCCCCAATGAAAATGCACCTCTGACAAAATGTGTTTTTCTGATAACGGACCTCCTAATAAAAAGGGTCTTTCAGCTTTCCATTTTGCTCCGAGAACCACTAACAAAAATACCGTTCTTTTACACTATCCCAGTCAGTAAATTTAATTATGTGATGTGTAGATTTTACCTGTATATCCTGTATTTGTAATTTTAACTTTATGGGGAAATATATTAAAGTTAAACCACTGGAGATCCGGGCAATTGTATCTAGTGGCTCCAGTAATTGATATATTTATCGGTGTTGGCAAATGACCTTCTATTTCTTGCAAATATGCTATCCATTCTAAGGTTCCAATCGCGGGTATTATTCTTTTTAATTCTATTATCGGCGATTCTTCGCCATCAGCGTCTTCATCTATGAAAATATCAATAATATTATTTAGTACTCTAACTACTCTGAACTAAAATTTATCAATGTACATATTTATACATATACCTACTTGCAAAATATTGTTTCACAGACATTTTGATTGAAATTCTTACGAGTAATTTAGAATTAATGGATAATAATAAATGAATCGGTTTACTGTTATTGTTATGTCATCATAACATTCGACTTCAGCTTTTGGGCAATTATCATTACATTACATTTGTCAATATGAAATTTGAAATGTCCTTAAGACATTATTCCAAAAAAAACAGTGATTTTAGGTTGCTTTCATACGGTAAATTTATTTTGATACAATTAGGTAATAAGTAATCAGTACGATTGTGGTCCAGGTCAATACGAATCCAGATATTTTAGATAGCGTTATTGGGTGCTGAATTTGGCAATGACACGCTTTCTTCTTTAACATTGCCCCACGACAACGTCCCAAAAGGGGACGACTGTGGATTGAGCAAACGACTTAAGCTCTGTGTGAATCTTATTCACATTCTCCCACTATAATTAAGACTCTAATTAATGAAAAGTAAATTTATTTATTTTAAAAAAAGTCTGAGATAATAGTAGTCACCTTTCAAATTGCTACTTTATGCCACAACTACCAAAATTATTTTTTTCTAACGCGTACTTTCAAAGCAACTTACCAAAGCAGTTACACTTTGGGTATAACGAATATAAGTGTTCTTCGTGTAAATCTATGGGAGTATAATCTATCTTCAAGATCGTAATTAGCGGTTTTCAAAAAAGTAAAAAAAAATAGTTCATCCAAATTCGCTAGATGGCGCTGAACAAACTAAGTACGCAGGTGGACCTTTAAAAAAGTAAAAGATTTGAATAAAAATAATATAGAATAATAGATTAGTCCAAAGTAATCAGAATTAACCAAAGAAATCCACGAATAAAGAAGTACCCAACATAGACAGCGTGTAAGCGTCAGCCTACAATTAAAGAAACACATATATAGCACACCATAGCTACACCACAGACGATATATATACAGCGGTATTTATACCGGACTGGACTGCTAAGCTGATCGTTCGGGTCGGGCCAATTTCGTTAAAATAATTTTATTTACCTTTTATTCAAATTCAAATCAAATCAAAACCGACATTGTTATTGCTAGAGAAAAAAAATTGCTTTGTTTTTTTCTATTCTTTTCCTTCTAAAAGGTAAAACCTGCGTACTTAGTTCGTTCAGCGCCATCTAGCGAATTTATATGAACTATTTTTTTTTTTTGAAAACCCCTCATTCCAATTGATTGTTAACAAGCAGCTTTTGAAAACTAGTTTTAGAAAAAAAAACTCATTGATGAAGTCAATAAGTGTCAACTAAAAACTTGAAGTCAAATAATAAAATAAATTTTCAATTCATAGCGTGTAATATGGACAAAAAGCTACTGCCCAAAGAAACAATCAATTTAACTCCTCATAAAAACATTTTACCACCTGATAAAAAACATTTATGGAATAGATATCCGATAGATCCTGATCGTGAGTTGCTAGAATGGGAACGCTGGGTAAAAATCAGAAGCGATGAAATAACTGTGTTAGAAAAAAACACAACTAAACCCCCACCCGATCTAGTTATGAACATGCATGAAAATAGACGTGAAATCCAAGAATGGAAAACTGTACTTGAACATGCGCAGATTCAGAAAAAGGCTAAAATTCGTGATCATACTCTTTGGGAACAACCAGAAAGGCTTCCACAAGAGTGTTGTACCGATCAAGTTTACGAAGTTCATAGAACTCTAGCTGAAAAGGGTAGCCCTAAAATAATTAAGCATGTTGGTGTCCCTAATGAAATATTAAAACAGGAGAAAGGTATTCAAGGTATATCTGAAAGAAAATCAAGTAAAATGTTAGATGCGGATTTCAAAAAATATAAGAAAAGGCGAGAAATGGAACTGGAAGAAAATATTAGAAAAGTTGATCCCTTTAAGTATGTCATCAACATATACACAATTACTTAGTAGGCAAAATTCAAATTCCACTCGTTATAATTTAAGATTTTTGTACTTTCAGGTCACAATTGTCAGAGTTGATGGTTAGAGGGCATCAACCTGCGCCTCCTCCGCCTCCGCCACCTATTTTACCTCTTATAAGTGTGACATTTTACAAACATACTCAAAAGTTTAATACGTCATACTTTGCAATTCGAATTAATAAAAGTTTATTCTTTAAATCACCTCCCGACCAAGATATAAGTCACTTGACAGATCTCAAACTGAAATACAATGACCCATGCTTTTCATGGTTTTATTACTTTAATACACCAATAAGCAAAGCTGCTACTGGGACTATGATCTTGGAAAACGTTGGCACTGTTACCGTAAGGTATTATTGGTTAAAGGTAAAACGCGACATTCCATTTATAGATGAAGGCAACCCTGAGCAAGTTTTTTTCTTTAACAAAAACGAAGATGTCATATCCCCTGGTCAAACAAAAGTCATCACTTTTAGTTTCGTGTCAGAAAACCCCGGAATATATAGTGAATATTGGGAATTCTGTATAAGTAATGCTGTTATTTTTAATAACCCAAATGACAAATTTTTAATTAACTTATACGGAGACTCCGTAGAAAATAGTAATGAAGTGGTAAATCTTATTCTCGATACACAGTTTCATATGAAATCTGCAAAGAAGAGACAATTTATTAACGAAATTTTAAATGAAATAGTTGAAAAAACATCGTTCATTCCGCTACAACCCAATCCTTACAAAAAAAGGATACTAGAATCAGAAGTGTTTGTATTAAAGAATCCAATTTGCTTTTACCATCAGTCGGAAGTTGGAAGACTAAGAACTTTTTTCAATGAAATGAAACCAGATGAAGAATGGGATTTATCGATAGTGACATGGCGTTCTGCAATGATAAGTCTGGGTTTTGGAGATAGAATGAAATATTTTGAACTGCTTAAGGAGTCGCACAGTGATTTACTGAAGCCGTGGTATGAGGAATTCGATATAGAGAAGCAGAAACAAGAAGCTGTAAAAATGTTAATTGGAGATTTCGCAAAGAAAATGGATGATGAGCATATAAAAATGCAATTATTAATGTTTCCGCCTAAAGTAATCTCTAAAAAATCTGTTCCACGTACTGACATAGATATGGTTCCTATAGAAATGAAAAACATATTTTATATGAAAGTGTACTCACTATTGTCGGACATGATTGAAGCGGCCGCTGGAGTAATTAGCAGTTTGGATTTATGTCGCCACATTGATTTTGACTTTTGTAAGCATCAATGCCACTGCGACGATAATAGTTAAAGGTTTTCTTCTTATGTTGTAATTTTAATACACCCCGTATAACGACTGCTTCCGAAAATTAAAACTGGGAATTGCTGGAGGGGTACTGGTTACGTTTAAAGTTTTTTTTTATGATAAAAAATTTTTTGTTACGTAATCGTACAAAATTGCATTATTACTAACAGATTTTGCGATAAAATAAAATCGCATCTGAACCAACTGTTGATGTGTGAGCAATGATATGACTTTTCAATCCTTAATAACTTCTTTAAATTGAGTTTTCTGGGTATATCGTTAATGAATTTAGTTACTATTGACGCTCAAGAGTACATGGTTTCAGGCTTCGGAAGTGGTCTTTTTATACTCGTTATATTATTTATTTTCTGTAGGTTGTTTTCTCTATTCATCCCAATAAAATTGTAAATGCGAAAGTTTGTATGATAATTACTCGATCACGAAACTCAACCGATACGATTTGGATGTAATTTTGTGAATAGATGTATTTATTTAAATTAATTTCAACAATTTTTAATATATTTAGATTTTATTATTCAGAGGGCGCCAAATCTATTGATGCATGCGAAGCTACAGTTTACTATTATTAAATAAATAAATAATTGCTAGCAAATTAGCCATCGTGTTTTTCCGACCGAATTAAAATGATTGTTTTAGCTGGGCAGATCGAAGTTCGGTCATCGATACTAATGAATGGAAAAGTTCGCCTGGCTCAATGCGGTCACATATCAATTAACTTCGGGTCATATTACCTAACTATTGAATAAGTTTAAAATATGCGGTTTATTATGGTGAAGCTAGCCCCAAGTTCGCTCGGGGTATGTTATAAATTCTTCGCGTTACATAGATATCAGATTATTACATTTTATTTTTCATGTAGATCCCTTATATTATAATTAAGGTGAGGTGTAAATATCCATAAAATTAATTAAATGTTGGTATTAAAATGTTGAACACAAAATCCAGTTTTAGCGCGATGAAAAACTGACTTCAAAGGTAGGAGGTAGGTATGTCATTATTATCTAAAAAAATCTTTAGAAATGTCAGTTTTGGCCAAAAATGTAACAACTAAATTTTTGCCGGTTCCGATAAAGGTTTAAGCGTATATCGCTTAGATAATATCTTCCGCACTTTTATAGGGCAAAATAACTTTTGGATTTCTCTTCGTCTTTATTCGTAGAAGTGTTGAATTTAATTTAAAAACGAGATCACTTTTCATGATTACAGCCGTGGGGTCAAAGTTCACGCTAGTAAAACACTAATCAGTCAGGAAAATAATCATAAACGACTTTCCTCATTAATTTACGTTTGCGGAAAAGTGAATTTATCTCTAGGTCTGGACAGATCGTTGGCCCTCTTAACTGATCGTTAGTCTCTTTACGGAAAACAAGAGATATCTTTTGGTAGCTCTTTCAAGACAGCGAGATTATTAATATTTTCAAGAAGCGTTTGAATGAGATAAGATATATTTGAGTTGTTTTAACATCAATCATAAATACAGCGAAGTCGCGAATCGTGTCTGTTTGTGTGTGTTGTCCTTAATCTCCTCTTAAACGAATTAACGGTTTTGATGCGGGTTTTTGCCATTCTTTACACTTACATTTAAAACTAAAGAACATCAATAAAAAGTTTTCTAAAGTAAGCCAAAATTCAATGAAATAAGTCGGCCAAAATTACACCTCTGCAAAGCGTAGGCGGGTGGTTATGTAGATTAAAAATATTAAAAATGTAAATTTCATGCAGATAACTTCTTTATAACCGTCTTCCGATTGGAGATTTTCCTAGATTTCTTTAAGATCCTATCATCAGCTTCTGACATGCTTGGCATAAAATATCGCTTCATAAAATAATATTTTGTCATCTTAAACTAAAATGCAAGTAAACGCGGCTTATTCCGTTTATCCAGCATGTGTGAATGTGATTTTTGGAAATATACTATAAAAGCTTTTGTGTAGTAGACAGTTTTATTCGCCACTGTACTTGGGGTAAAAAATCCGGAAGAACATTCAAAAGTGACTTCTAACTATCAACCCCGTTCAGGGTGGATAAATGAACATGCATTTCCGAGTATCCACCTTATGGTGCATCCACACCACCCAGCGGCATGTGCCGACGGCCGTGCCGCCGGTCTGGCCGGCAGCGCAATATAGCTGGGGTAACAGTTGTCATGATCAAAGTCTTCAGACTGAACTGACTGGAACTGAATTAGGGCAAAATCTTTACACTTTTCACACGTTTAAAATTATTTTTATAAAGACCCAGTATTTTTTAGTTCTTCGTTGTATTTTTATAACTAAGCCTAATAAATTGTTCAAAAAATACATTTTAATTCCCCACACTATTTTCGGTGCTGCCAAGGTTGTTGTTCAGATATAAAGTTGAAGCTAATTTCTAATAAACGCTGGCAAAAAAATTGCGGTGTATTTATTATATTTGTCTGAATACTTATTATGAATTTGTGTAGGTATTTCCACTGTGTAATTTCTCTAAGCTCGCCTTATAAAATTATGCAGACAGACACAGGCCACCACGACAAGTGTTTCTCTCTGAGGTTGTAAATTTAAACGTGTATGAAGAATCTGGAATGTCAATGAAAGCTGCGCTTGCCGGCGGCTTTTTTGTAGGCTTTACTTGCGGTAAGTCGCCGGCAGTGCCGCCGGGTGGTGTGGATCCACCATTAGGATGGCTGTTTCAGGGTGGATAAACGAAATACCTAAGCCGTAAACGCACTAGCATTGCAAATAATTTGCTACCATTGTAAAGTAAATTTTTTTTCAACATACTTGCTGAGAAAGTGCGCCTTAAAACACGGTTTTAAGGGGCCATAAACCGACCCATAACACACCTTGTGTGTAATAATATTACACATTAGTGCATAATATAACGATCCATACAAAGTTAAGGTAGTGCCTTACTGCAAATTATATGCTAGTAAACAGAGCATTTTCAATTTGATCGGATAATACCGTTTTTTTTTGTAACAAAGAGGTTTTATGCCACTGAAAATCCATGTATATATGTAGAATAAATAAATGTGTCTATCTTAGAAAAAAAAAACATTTATTATAATAAAATTATTGATAATAAACAGTAATTTGTTACAAAATAATTGTATTTTCTCTCAAAAAGTAAATTTTGAAATAGACTGTTGGCGCGTGCAAAAAAAAAGTTGAGTGTCATTCGACGAATGCTTTAGATTTTGTTTACATTGCATTTGTTGCTTTGTGGGAAACTTTTTATGCAAAAAATAATTGTATTTCCTCGCAAGTGTGTTGTAAAAGTGTGCATGGTACTCGTGAGCAACATGTTTATTAGACACTCGGCTGACTTTTTGAGAGTGGTAGAGTCTAGCTGTAGGCTTTGTCTGCAGCGATTACTGGGCTGACTCGACCGGTGAAATTCCACCGTCGCACAGAAAACCGACGTGAAGTAGGGACGATGTTCCTGCGTTTCGTTCGGTGAGTGCGGTATCCGGTTCCCAATTTTCAAAGGTCAGTAACACACCCCCAACACCCACAGTGTTTCGGGTAGTCATGGGCGGCGGTGATCACTTACCATCAGGTGACCCGCATGCTCATTTGCTACCTATAGGGGAGAGGGTGGCAAGATGGGGTACTTAAGCTTTAGACGTCAAAAATATAAAAAATATATTAAGTAATACAATCATATTTATTTTTAAATTAACGAATAATAATAGCTTAACTAATATTTGGTGTCATTAGGAACTTTTAATTACTAATTTTAAGAAAAACACTAAAACAAAAAAAAAGGTATTTTGCCCCGTCTTGCCCCATTGTGCTGGTAAGATGGGGTACCCCCTAAGGTAAGATGGGGTGATGGGAATGGTCACTGAAAAAGATAATTATTTAGACTGGCAGAACTCGCAGACGTGAATGACTTCGTCATCATCGTCATCGATCCCTGCGCAGCTATTATGAGACCATCGTCCACAAAGGGAGCAAGAAATCCACCCTTCAATTGAAGCGGAATATACCTCCTCGCAATACATGCAAGGTGTATCCCCCTCTCCTTCGCTTTCATCCCCAGATGATGAGACTCTTCGTCGTTTTGCTGTTTCTGCTGCTCGGCTATTCTTCTTTAATTTTTTATTTTGAGTTTTTGTATTAGATTTCAGCTGTTTTTTTAATTCATCCTTTCTCTTCTTTGTTTCTATTTTCTCTAGTTTTTTCTGTTCAGCATCTTTTTTCTTTTGGGCGATTAATTCTAATTCTTGTTTGTAGGGAGACGACGTGATAATTGCTGTTTTTCCACGTTTTTTGGTTACACGAGAGGATTTTTTAGTAAGCGGAAGGGGAAGGAGTTGTTTTGGAGAAGTCAAAGAAAAGCTACTGTTGCTTTTATCACAGGTGGACACTTTAGGTGAATCAAATGTCTCTGGTTCCTGACGAACAGGGCTTTCTGCTGTTTCTAATAAGTGGGTCCGCTGGTCTGATAGATTTTGTTCTGCTTGTGATGTCTCTGGTAGGTCCTTCGTTTGACATGGTGCTGATGGCGGTTTCTGGTTAACTAGCCTGGGACTCCAGTGGGAACAGCCTGGCAAAGAGTCATCAACAACATATCTAGTTAAAGTCGTAGCATTAGTATCAGCTGTTTGTGCAGCTACTGTATCTGAAGTTTGGACAGTAGTGATATTGCTCATATCTTGTAATACTTCTCGGTTTGAATAAGTTTGACTGTCATTTAACTGGATCTCTGTTGTTAAAGAAGGGGCAAAGTCTGTTTCGGAAAACACGTTAGGATTATAGGGCCAAATCCCACATTTACGAAAGCCATTTACTGCTGTTGACATGGTGGCTGCTTGAACAAAAGCATTTCCAAATATTTCAGCGACTTGGCGGATAGTAACGACTAGTCCAGGGTTAGAGCGCAGCCAGGCTGTAACGGCTTGTTCATAATAAACGCTCAATGGTCGCATGAACGCCACATCCGCTACTTGTAATCGGTGTGTCGTGTGAGGAGGAAAACACAAGATTATAACACCATGAGCTCTGGCTTCGTTGATCAGGTCAATATTCTGTGTGTGGGTGCTATGCCCATCCAGTAAAAGAAGAACAGGTCTTTCTCTAGTTGCTCCACTAAAAATAACAAATCTCTTAAACCATTGGAGGAACAGCTCCGAAGTAATCCAACCCGAATCACTACATTGACCCCAAGCACCAGCTTGTGAATTTACCATCAGCTCCTGAGTCATCCTTTTTCTTGGAAAAATAAGCATAGGTGGCATGTAGTTTCCAGCTGCACTAAAGCAAATCTCGACTGTTACTGTCTGTCCTCGTTCTGCTGAAACTAAGGCTCCAACCTGTTTCCGTCCTCTTTTGGCGATTATCTTTGATTTTGTCTTGGGCACAACAGAAACTCCAGTTTCATCACAGTTATATATACGATCAGGTGTGAGTTGGTGCTCATCATACACGTTGCCAAGAAAAGTGAAGAATTTTTCTACTGCAACTTTATTAAAACCAGATGCTCTGGCAGCAGAAGTATTTTCAGGCTTTCTAATTGAAAGTTCTGGGTGTCGTTTTAGGAAGCCATTAATCCACTCTCTACCAGCTTCTTTTTTCTCAGCATTAAATGTATTAGGCTTATTGTTTTTAATTGCTAACTGATATACTAATGCCTTTAGATCTTTAATTGTAAGTCCATATAATCTTTCTTCCATTTCTAATAAATAGGCACAAAGCTCATCTTCTTCAGACACAGAAAAAACAGGCAGTCTAGGACCCAATGGTACTTTAATTGGTATGGGTAAGTTTTTATCGGATGTTTCGTTTAATATTGATCGAGCAACCTTAACTTTTCTCTCTAAAGTCGTCTGCGGCACGCCGAATTGTTTAGCGGCTTTATAGTAACCTAGTTTTCCATCCAAAACAGCTTTAACTGCTTCCCGCATGGATTCTTCGGACCACGAACCTCTGACAGTCGTGCGTTTGTAGTCACGAACCATTCTAAAATAAATAACTATAATAAACACACAAAAGACATACACCGTTTTATGAAAAACAAACATAAACTATATTTTCTTATTGGGGGGCAAGATAGGGTACCCGTTACCCCGTTTTGCCTCAACAGCAAATTTTCTAGCAATAAAAACAAAAACAAAAAACAGTCAGCAATTTTAAGAAAACACAATGCCTACCTTATAATAGGTTAGTATAAGCGTCAATCACAGCCACACTTCACCAGCTAGCGTTATTAAACAAACCACAGTCACGTGTCAAACCAGAAGAAAATATAACAAACAATTTGCAGTAAAACACTTTTTTTGGTATTTTTTTGCCATGCGTGCGCGTGCGAACCATTAATCCGGGCGACTGACAAGTGTCATGACGGCGCATCAAACGATGAATAAACGAGCGGGATTGGTCAGTTTGAACTGTGGATTTCGCTTACCTCCCCGTCTTACCCGCTACCCCGTCTTACCTCCTGGTTCCTATTATAAAAAAAAAAAATACTTACGCCCTCGCCTGCGGCTCGGGCTGCAACGCTCAGCCTCGTGTAAAATGAACACACTTTGCACACTTGCTTCATAATATACAATTACTTATTCATTACATTTCTTCATACACCATTTTCAATTTTCTATAAATCCAATTCATTTGGACTCTAAATTATTTGTATATTTGGACTCTAAAGCAAATAAAATAGGCTTAGCCTCGAAATTTCAGCTAACGTGCTGTTAACTTGTGTTAACCTTTATTTTAACGTAATATTCGTCCTTCCAAAAAGCTTATAAAATCTCATGTCCACATTTTTTTCCGCAGTGTTATTTTTTTTTGAGTTATTAAGAACTTTTTATGCCATTTTCGTGCCATTTAGTAACAAATGTGTAAACACATAGACTTGTAAAGATCCGCACTTCCAGTAAATTTAAAAAAATAAGAGTAAAATTCTGTTTTTTTATTACAATACAATCTAAAGTTATAACCTGTCTAGACATCAATCCCACGCTTGTTTATAATCTAAACAAATCGTTGATTTCATATAGGTAAATTATGTTTAATAAGTAATGCAAATTTATTAATAGACTAATTAACTTTGAATCTGTTTAGGTAATCTAGGTCAATCTACCAATAAAAGCTTTACTGCTCTTATCCAATCTATGCTCAGGGGCCGCTAATCTATTCTCCTGCTTCTATTTTAACATGATTATAACTCAAAGCTCAGAATATACTCTTCCGAAATATTTATTTTATTTTTATCCGTTTAATACGAATTATTAAAAAAAAGAATACGATTTAAGTAAAAAGTTTATTTTAAAAATATTACAATACATTTTACCGTAACCTCGTTAATCGACAGCTTTTTGAGTGAGATTTTATTTTGAATCCCCGGGGACGTATTGAGTATCTGAAGCTGTCCCCAAATACAATTAGTTAAATCAATTCCTTTGAATGCAGCTCCTACTTATTCCATTTAAGGAATAATAGGACTTTATCAGTTCTATAAGCAATTCTTTTCTATCATTATTTAAGAAAGTTTGCTATGCTCATAATCTATCTACTTCATGTGAATTTCTATTCTGTATCTTCTGTATCTATTGGCAGTCACGGTTTTTATAATTTAGCTTTGACTTGTTTAACGTATATAACAGAATGGCCTGGGGGATGCCTTTGTGTTGGTCGCACGTTCCGCTCAATAGGCGTGTCGTTGTGTCCTTCAAGTTGTCTCAATAGGCCAAGCTGAAACAACGGTACAAATTAGCTAGGGCTATTGTATCTTACATACAGTGTATTGTATCTTTACTGTGAATACGTCCTAAATTAAAGTTTTATTTACGGAACAAGAAGTAGATTTCTAAATTGAATTTAGCGTCTATTCAAATAAATCAGTTTTTTTTTTCCAAAACTCATTAAACTATTTAGTTAACTACTTTACGCACGGATGGAAAAAAGGTAAACCACGGCGAACTCTCCAAGGGAGAAGTCATTTATATGCTAAGAAACTTGGCTTTAGTTTAAAAATAAAAGTGCACATTCTATTTAATAGCTTTTTCTACCATTACCCAAGCCCCATTATCGCAAGATTGAGTTTTATCGGCTAGGGATAATTTAAAACTGTCAGTAGATTGAAAATCTCAACAACAAAAAAACGGTAAAGGAATTACAAAGTTCGATATCCAGTATCTAGAACATAATTTTCTTAATTGTGTAGGTACTTATAAAGTTAAATACTTTGAATAATGAAGCATCCAATAGTGCAGTAATGAATGAATATAGGTACATTCATAGTAACAAAATAATTTATTAATTATTAAGCTTATGAACTATGTTAGCTGCTGTATTGTAAATTATTTTCCTAAACTAAAAATTGTTTAATCCCTTCACATAAAAATGGTGGTTAAAAACAAAATATTAGTTTAATATACACATTGAGTCTTCGGTGACCTTTGAGCCAAAGGCAATGGTAAAACGACAACATATTAAGTACTTACTAACTTACCTTTACATACTTTAAGATACATGCCTTTTGTTGAGATTAGAGAAAAAAACTTTTAAATTTCATGAAACTTTGAAACAATTTTCGATGCATCAATTAAAAGTTAAGATCACGTAGGTTTTAATTATTTTATATCGAAACCACTCTAAAAGAATACTTTCTTATCAAAATCACTTGCTTTGGTAATGCGAAAGCTACTTTTCTCTACATATTACACGAAAGCCAAGCCAGTAAATTGAACTGTAGTAAAGATAAATATACACCTGTTCGGTCCCTATTGACACCGGTTTCTCGTAAATGATCCACGTGACACATTCGGTATACGGTGGGGTAGTCAAAGATCCTTTATAGGTCACGTAGCTGCCATCTTCAAGTTCATCCCTTGCCATCCAAGAAAGGGATTCTGAGGGACAATTGGAAATTACCTTTATTATGATGAGTTGTGATATTTTACTTCAGAAAAAAATTCGAGTGAAGACGATTCGAGTGATGTTTGAAGTAAATAAGAATTTGACGTCTTATTGGCCCTTGGAGGCAAAATGTTTTTAACCGTATAGGCTAAGTCTCTCATATTTATGGTACAAGACAAAGAACACTTTGGGTAAAAATAGGGTCATTCAAGCTGGAATTTTTTGGGCCTACATTTTCTGCTAGTAAAATTGGGTGAAAATTCCGATTGCTTTAGTAAGTACTATCGTTTATCAATTCATTGCGTGTTTTATATAAAATGTAAAGTAAAGACTGACCATGATATGACAATTTTGTTTAGTTATTTGGAGTCCACACAAGTTTAATACAATTGGAAGATATATACATTAGTTTTAAACTGTAGGTAAGTAATTTTTATAAGAAATAATTTACCTGAAGTAACTTTAACAGCTTGACCTTTTTTCTTAATCGATTTGAAGCCTTTCACAAGCCTATCAAATCTAGGATTGGGAGCATCAACAGCCTCTAGAAGAAAGCCTACTACTGCTAAGCCATCGGGGTAGCCCACTGCGACTTCCTTTGATGGGTATTTACTATTAAAATGGACGAAGTGGCATTCCGCTGCGTAGCTGAAAATTAAAATTTAAATCCGATGTATTAGGATAGGTATAGATAAAAAAAGACGCTTAGCCTTTAATTTTAAGATTGGTATCTGTTCCTTAATTGGCAGCTTGCAGTACCTTTACTAAAAAGGTAGTTTGCTATTTGCGTTAACAACGTTTTTTTCCGTGTTAATAAATGCCGTCATATGTTGGTAATACTTATAAAATATATTAACTTATAGTCCCTTAAGTCATTAGAATTGAAGGGTAGAAGTTTTGACTTTTTTTCCTTCGCGTGCTTGTGTAGAGTGGACGTGTCGATCGCTGCTAACAGTCAGTATTTGAGCTTATTTGTGAATGGTTTAGTGTGAATAATTTTGTATCGGATTTCGAAAATATCGGTGTGCCTCCCTGCTTCATCTTGTGGAGTACTCCACTTGGCATCGCAGCCATATTGAAATTTGACGGACGTCTCTTTCTGTTGTGAGTCTGTCTACATTGTGTTTGATCGGCACTGTGTTGCTCATATTGTTTTCAAAAACACCCGCTACTCGTCCACCGAACCCTGCTTTGGACCGCTCGGCCACAGGAACACTGCCGCAGGCCGACGATATTATGTATTAGTTACATCGCAGAACAGCTCAAAGCGCCATCTATTGGTGTTAGCAAGAAGTTCTTTGATCATTGTTCCACCTGGGGTCGGTAGAGATCGCTTTTATACATTCTGTTTTACTAGAAAAGTTACTAAGTGATTTATAATGAGCTGCATTGAGTAATTAGATGAATTAAAACATTTGACATGTCAAACCTGCAGTTCCCAATATTGCCTGAAATGCCTAAATATTAATGCAGACAGTTCCTCGGGTATAAATCAGGAACAACTTTCCTCTTTTAAATGCATGCAATAAATAATATCTTGTTTGAATGTAAACAACACCCGTAGAAAAAGTGACGAAAATTCTCCAGGACGTCTCAGTACTTACACCTTAACAAAGCCTACAAAGTTCGGCTACTATAGATCAGATAAGTGCGCTTTTGGATCGAAAGCTCTTTCCATCTTCAACGACTACTTGTTCAACTAATTCAACGGAATTTCTATGGGTCACAATACCGCGATTGGGTGTAGTGAAAAAAAACGTCCATATATGTGTCACTTACATTCTAGGCGGCAAGTCCGATCAGCATGTATCAATTTTGTGAGTAAAATAATGCACGAAAATCCAGATGATTTAGTCTTGGTCACAGGAGACTTTAATCTATCGTGCATAGATTGGATAAGCACGTGCCCGCCTTCCGTGATACATGAAGGATATACCAGCACTCAAGAGGCGGCTCAAAGAATGATGGATGAATTTAATATACTGGAACTTCAACAATATAACATAATCTTCTACAGCAGTGGGTAACATCCTGGACCTTGTTTATTCCAACTTCTATTTGTCAATTATATAATCTTGTGGTCCTCTTGTCAAAGAAGACATTTTTCATCCAGCCATGGAATTAGAATCACGCGATATTCTCAGTCCGCCATTAATCTCCTGCATTTGCTCAAAATTCAATTTTCCCAAAGTCAATTATAATTAAATTAATAACTCTATTGCAACGGTTGATTGGCATCGATTACTTAACGAAGAAAGTGTGGATAGTACCACTGACTGTTTCTATACTACAATGTACAGTATAATTTATAAATTTGTCCCTTTTCTTAAATAACTGTAAAACTGAATCAACCTGTATGGTACTCTTCCGCATTAATAAAAAATATAAAAGAAAAGTCTAAGGTGCATCGTAAATGGAAACGATTTCAAAATCCTAGAGATTAATATGATGTTTATTCACTATTAAGATCAAGAACAAAAGTATTAGAAGCATAATGTTACAATGACTATCTAAATTCAACACAAAGCTTTATCACAAAAGATCCAAAAATGCTTTGGAACTATGTCAGATCTATGCGTGGTTCACGTGATAATACTGGATACCCAGTACAATGACTGACGGAACCAATTCCTTTACTAGTGGCGCAGGTATTTGTGAAGGTTTCAATGGTTTCTTCAGTGATATGTTTCAATCGTCAAGTGATATTTATACCCAACATGATTTAGATCCCCCGCCCACTGGTGATACTGGGTACGTGCACACTGTATTGATTAGTGAGGAGATCATAAAATCGTATATTAAAAAAAATATATCAAATGCGCTGGTAGTGATAAATATTTGGAAGGATGCACACATATTGCCTATTCACAAGAAAGGCTCAAAATCAATGATTTCAAACTATAGGCCAATTTCGAAACTTAATATTACCTATATCAAAATTCTCAATAATCAATACAAACTTCACAGAGTTTATTAACTTTACTTTGCGTAATATGAATCTCAGGTTGACGTGATCTATACTGATTTTGAAAAAGCTTGATCGTGTGGATCACTTCATCTTGTTGCGCAAACATTATAACTTCCTATGTAACTAGCAGAAGGTAAGCTGTTACCATTGGCGTCCATGAGACTAATTATGTTCCCATTCCCTCAGGAGTTCCCCAGGGATCACATCTTGAACCAATACTTTATAATGCCTATCTGTATGATATAAAATTCATTCTATACGTAGATGATAAAAAAATCCTTACATCCAGTATAAACACATAAAATTACGGAACGTGTTCTTAACTCATAAAAGTAACGTATGCGATGGTGGTGGTGATTGGTATTATTATTTATTTTTACTTATTAATATTTTGTGAGCGAACTAACATTACTTCGTATATAAATAAATAAACACCGGCCCCGATTCTCAAAACACTCTCTAAAACTAAATTAAAAATATCGCTGTCACTTTCTCATGCTTCGTATTAGAACAAGACAGGAACATTGGTCTCGCTAAATTTAGTCCACATCATTGTAAAATTGAACGAAATGCGCTGAGGACTACTAAAATTGCCTTCGCCGTGTCATCTTCTTCTTCTCAATCGTATCACTCTTGACAGAGTGGCCGTGGTCAACTTGTACTGGTATAACCCTAGGTGGCAGATGTTGCTCGCCTTACGATATCCCGCCATCTCTCCCTGTTGTTGGTCATTCTTGTACATTCGTGCACGGGGCCGCCCACCATTGCCTTGACTTGATCAGTCCATCGCATTGGGGATCGTCCACGCGGTCTGGAGCCCTCTACTCTCCCTTGGACAACTAGGCGGTCCAAGGAGACATTGTTTCTCCTTGAGATATGTCCGAACAACTTCAAAATGCGTGATTGTACCAAAGTCGACAGACGCTCTTTTATGCCAAGTTCTTCCAATATCGAGGCGTTAGTCCGAAACTCTGTCCAAGACACTCGGAGCATCCTTCGCCAACACCACATCTCTAAAGCATCTATCTTCTTCTTTTCGGTTTCTCGCAGTGTCCAGGTCTCTGCGGCGTATAAGAAAATGGGGAATATGAGAGTTCGTACCAGCCGGATTTTTGTGGCTTTCGTGATGTTATTATTCCTCCAAATTTTCCTCATCTTATCCATTGCAGTCCTAGTTATTGCCATACGTCGTTTGACTTCATTTTCGCAACCTCCATTATTCGAGATTAAAGCTCCTAGGTATATGTAACTCGATACCACTTCACAGTTTGCGATCTGGGTTACATCCGGCAGGTTGTTGTTTGCACGGTCTACGATCATTACTTTAGTTTTACTGCGGTTTATCTTTAATCCAAACTCAAGGCTGATGCGTTCCATTTTCTGGAGTAGCTTCTCCATGAGATCAGCACTTGACGAAAACAAAGTCGTGTCATCTGCGTAACGTAAATTTGAGATTTTGTATCCACCTATTGCAGCGCCGTCGGACCATTTCTCTAGTGTGATACGCATAATGAGCTCCGTGTAAATATTGAATAGGAGTGGGGATATAATACACCCTTGGCGTACTCCAGCACTAGGATGGAAAATCTCAGACAAGGTCTCATCTGTCCGTACCGATGCTGTGCCTTCTTCATAAATCCTTCGTAGAAGGTGCACTAGGTGCTTAGGTGTGCCCATTTCCAAGAGAGTGTTCCATAATTTTGGCCACTTTACCGAGTCGAACGCTTTAGAGAAGTCAACAAAGCAAATATAAATTGGCTTGTTGAATTCTCGGGATTTTTCGATAATTTGGCGTAATATTAGGATCTGTTCTCTTGTTCCCTTTCCTTTCACAAAACCGGCTTGCTCTGGCGCAATCTCTTTGTTCAGGTATGATTTTAACCGTACATTTAAAATATGCAACATGATCTTGCTTGCGTGTGATATGAGTGCGATGAGTCGATAATTGTTGCATCCTTTAGTAGACCCTTTTTTATGCAATGGAGTAAAGACTGTGTGTAACCAGTCCGTGGGCCATAATCCAGTTTGCCATATCCTGTTACAGATGGTGTGAAAGATGTTGACGCCATACTCGCCGAGGGCTCTTATGGTTTCGATTGGGATGGAATCTTCTCCGGTAGCTTTTCCATTTTTCAGGTGTTTTATGGCAGCTTCAACCTCCGACTTGAGAATAGTTGGTTCCAGTTCGCTTCCAGGGTCAGTACATGGGTAGTCTGAGGATTTTGAGTCTTCAAATAAAGACTGACAGTAAGTTCTCCATGTCTCAGAGATTTGGTTTGCATCTGTCACCACTTCACCACTACTATTCTCTATAGCCCAGGTTTTAGAGGGCAGCGATTTCGTAATGTAGCGGATCTTTCGGTAGAGGTCTTTAGACTCGTACATGGTTGCGTGCGCTTCGATTTCATTGCACATGTTCCGAAAATATGTATCCCTTTCAAAGGTATTGATATTCGAGTTACAGAACAGGGGCCCAGACTGTCCTTTAATCCCCCCCAAGGGATCGCGCCTTGCCGCGGCGGGGGGGCTTAGTACCCCGTAGCAAGCCAGCTACTGGGGGAAGCTAAGCGGTCCCACATGGGGCCGGTCGTGAGGTAGACCGGCCCACGAGAGGGGGGCTGCTCCAGCTGGGCGGGAGCCCAGCGTGCTGATGCGCCCGGAGGGGAGGCTCTGGCCGGGCTCGGCCCGGTCAGTTGCACCCCAGGAGGGGAGGCTCCAGCAGGGCCTTTGGCCCTCGTTCTGTTGAGCGCCCAGGGGGGTAATCGTGGGGGGTCGGGTGGTGCGGCGTGGCGGCCGCGGCATCCGATCCTCCGCGATTCGGATTGGAGGTGGTGGGCTGAGGAAGGGGTGGTGGGAAAACCCCTCTCCTAGGCCCAGGGCGGATTCGGCGGCGCGCCACCCCCGCAGTGGCGCGCCGGCGACTCCAGCCGGTGAGGCCCCAGGTCGGCAGACGGCCGAAGACCCTGGGGAGGTTCCCAAGCTGCCGACACAGGGCAAGGTCGGTAGCCAATCAAGGGAACAAGAGGGGGTAGGCGCGCCGCGGTTGTTCCAGCGCGCCTCCAAACTTGAGGGGGCTGCCTCGGTGGCCAGCCGTCGGTGGGTTCGCGGCGAGCAGACCTTTACAGGACATTCCCGCGTCCCCGCCATTATACGACGGCCAGTAGGACAACTCCAGGTTTTTAGTCGGTGCGAGCCCGACATAACCCGTCTCCTTTCCCTGGAGGGGACGGGTATGCGTAGGCATTTTCCTGGACAAACAAAAAAAAAAAAGGTTTTAGAGGGCAGCGATTTCGTAATGTAGCGGATCTTTCGGTAGAGGTCTTTAGACTCGTACATGGTTGCGTGCGCTTCGATTTCATTGCACATGTTCCGAAAATATGTATTATGATCCCGCCTACATTCCTTTTGGATACGAGCAGATAGTACATTTATATCTTGGACTTTTGCGCATTTAGCTTTCATTTCCCTTCTCATCTCGACCAACGCGAAGGTAGCATCAGTCATCCAGTGCTGCCGCTTGCTATTTATGGGTCGTGAATTAGGTTCTGCGTTCGCAGTCACTATTAGACTCTTAGCGCGATCCCACAGTGTGTCAGGGGACTCCTCATCATGAGCTACGCTTGTCCATGGATCCCAGTTGTTTTCAATGTTTGTGAGAAATTTACGACTGTCTTTCACTTCTATCCTTCTTGGTCTATGAAGATTTCTGGCTGCTGTTAGCTTTAACCTCAATTTGCAGATCAAAAGTTCATGGTCGGAACCGCAGCAGGCACCAGGTAAGGTATGGGAGTTTTTGATCGAAGTTCTCCACCTGGACTTAACCATGATATAGTCGATTTGGTTCTTGCTAATTCCATTTGGTGACGTCCATGTGAACAGCCTTCGAGGATGGTGTTTGAAAAAGCTATTTGCAATTTTTAAATCATGCTCAGCTGCAAATTGAATGAGACGATCACCTCTCTTATTTCGTTCCCCTAACCCAAATCTTCCTGTGCAATTGCTTATCAGATGAGAGTTTTCGCCTATTTTAGAATTGAAGTCGCCCATGACTATGAGTAATTCTCTATTAGGAATTTTGGCAATAGTGCTATCCAATTCAGAGTAGAACTTCTCCAGAATCTTGTCAGGTGCCGTGCTTGTAGGAGCGTATACCTGTATAAGGTTCAAATTAGTCGGAGATGCTTTTAGCTTGATCCTAATTATTCGATCGCTTATTGGTTCGTATCCCAACACACAGTTCCGTTGATGTTTAGGAATTAGAATTGCCACTCCATTTTGACTTTTGGTGTCATTTCCAGAGAAGTAAACCGCGTGGCTGTCTGTAAAGAAGTGGCCGCTATTTTGCCAATGAGTTTCGCTAAGTCCACATATACACAAGTTGCACCTGGTCATCTCTTTTTCGACAACAAGCAGCTTTCCAGGATCTTGCTGCAGGCCACGTACATTCCAAGTACCTATCTTCTGGATTTGTCGTAGCTTAAAAGGGGTGCCAGTAGCTGAATTTCCACAGAGTGCCTGGACCCTAACTCCTCCATGGCCGGTAGCATACTTCTCACCGCGTGCCCCGGACGCTCCGCGGCGCCGGTTGCTAATCGGGTGGCATGGCGATCGTATTTTATCTATATGTACTTTCATGTTGACTGTCTTGGGAGAGTAGTTGCAGTGGTTTCCCCTTGCCTTCTGCACCAGCTCTTTTAGAGGTTATTTCTACCTCAAGGTCGCCGACACCTCTTCTAGCTAGTTTCCCAGCTAGGCGTATGGTTATACCGCCACTGCTCGGTCGCCAGAGCCTCGTCTGTTATCTAGCAGGGAGCACCACGATAACGATTGTTATCGCCGCCAATAATCGTGCGCGTGCAGGTGAGGTTGACTGTTGGGACTGACTAGATGTTATGCCATTCTTCCCCTTACCCCCCTACCCGCCGTGTCATATTGCACGTATATTTTAGTTTGACCGGACTATAATGATTACCTGTCTCTGTCTTATACTATTGATGAGTAAGTGACAGCGATAGTTTTAGTTTAGTTAAGAGAGTGTTTTCAGAATCGGGGCCAGTGTATTCATACTTGATATAAATTTTTAGACACGGTCCAGCCTCTGATTAGATATTATTGTGATTACAGTATTGCGAAGAATTGTAGTTGGTCATATTTTCTCATGTTGTGATATCCTGTTATTAGCTTTAAGAAGATACTTTTTTTTTTTTTTTTGTTTTCCGACAGAAAAATGCATTACGCACCGTACCTCCCGCCCGGGGGGGCGAGAGGCGTGTGTGGGACTCCCCCTTTCGGGTATACCCACTAAAAACCTGTCGATGTTCCTCCTGTTACGCCATAGCGCCGGGGCTGCGGGATAGCTTAAGCCTTCGCACAAATCAGCCCCGGCGGCGTGGGCCCGCGTCTATCACGCGGGGCCCCCTCTCTTTTGACGGGGAAGTTAGACCTCCCCGGTCCGTCGGAAGGCGCGCCGGAACATGGCGCGCGCCTTCTATGGGGACCTATTTGCGGACGGCGGATCCCCCCGAATCCACCGCCCTAAGTCCTCGATTAGGGTAGGAGCTCCATTTGGCGATTGTATCGCCTCCTCCAAGCCCCTAATTCTCTGCCACGAGTGGGTGGCAGTTGGCGCTGACGTTGGCGCTCGCGCACCCTCCCCGCCGGCTCCTTCTGAAGCATAATGGCCTCACAAAATGAGGCCATCGCTTGCCACGCCCCCTTTAAGAAGATACTCATCGTCCCCGTAGAAGGAAAAGTAACCAACTAACAAAATGTGACTTTCGAGAAAACAGCAATTTAGTGTATTTTTTGTGGAAAAATCGTCATATCTTTTTTATTTTAAAAGATATAACTGTCATTTTTACATATAATGTAAATTACGGTTTTATTTACAATATGTAGTTTTAAATTTTAATTTTTAATGCACAGAAGCAGAGATAAATGTTTAAATAGCAATTATCTATTTTTCCCTCTTCATATAATTGTTTTTGTTCTTTAATTGGTTACTTTTTCATGTGAGTTATGTATTTTTCCGACTTCATAAAGCTAAAAAAATTTTGCTGACGATTAGGATAAAAGTGTTTATCAAATTTTTCCCCTTTTTTTAAATAAGTGAATAGAAGTTAGGTTATATAAGTACCAATCAATTTTATTTTATTTTTATAGAAATAGATAAAAATATATGTTAGATAAATGAAATGGTCCTCAATAGTAGTAGTGGTCTTTCATAGTACAAAAATACATAAAATTTTCGCATAATCAACATCATTTTAATTTTTTATCATCTTTTCTTGCTGATCTTTCATTAGGGTAAACCGTACTTTTTTTAGGGCGTCGTAACTTTAAACCTAACCAAATAAGTTACCATAGATTTTCTCAGTAGTTTTGATAGTTTAACTATTCATTCAGCTTTAAGAACTGTGTTTGTTTCTCCAGCTATTACGAGTTCAGCACAAATTAAGTTCTTGCGAGGTAATCTTTTCAGGAATAGTGGCCTACCCTTATGGATAGATGCCTCGCTATGGAATAACTGAGCAGGATAGTTACCTATAGTAGCGGATATACCTATAAAATAGTCAAATTAAAAAAGAGTTCATAATGTTTGCAAAATATATTTTTTATACAATCGTTGGAATAATGTAAACAGGTATAACCATAGTTAAAGATATGCATTTCTTTGATCATAAATAATATCAGTTTTAAGCTACAACTGACTTTAATAATCTGACCTCGTTTCAATGAAACTAAGTTTATGACAGTATAATAATATTATTGCTGGGTATTTTTTGGCTTTTTACCTTCCATGGCAAGTACTGGTGAGGCTTGATAGTCCTTGCCGGTCCTATAATATCCTTCTTGTGAATAAAAGTAGAGGTCTAACAGTTGGAAGAAAAGATGTTACTGTCATCGGGTTTTCTAAAAAGAAAACTAGATATATCTGAACTTACTATGTCACTAATAGGGCGACCAGCTGTTCAAGGTGACTTTACTAGTTTCGTACAAAAGTCCCTCGTTAACAACATTGTAACCGTCAAAAGTGTATCTAACTATACCATATACTCAATATCTAAGAGGTATTTCCAGGTCATACAGACAGTCACACCCAGAAAACTAAAAGATGATAAGACAACTTTTTTGTTTGAAGGAAATTTAATGCCAAACCGCATAGATGGATAAGAAACATTTGTTAGCAGCCGGTGTAATAAACGATGACACTTGCTGCAAAAATTTACATAGCCCTGAACCTGCATCTATCTTTCGGGGCTATTATACTTTTCGCTAGATATAGTTGCCTCAGTAGTTTAGTGGGCTCTTGTTTTTTGCACTTGGACTCAAGTTTGGTTCTTTGTGCGTAGTTAGCTACTAAGAGTTTAGCCAGCCTAACTACGTACAGAAGCGCAGAAGTCCCTGTGGGTCATTCTTAAACTTTGTGGAGTGTCCTCGGGTTATCGAGGATTTGTGTATTCCAGGATGGGGATTCTATAAGAGGATGTTTCTTCAGAGTTCATGCAAGCTTTCTATAGTGGATTATCGGTGGGACCTACATTAAATAGGTATTTGTTGAAGGCAGTATGACTGGTGATAAACAAGAATATACAGGTTATGTCTACTCTGGCGGAGCACAAAAAACGCGGTCGGGTGATGGCAGTACTCCCTTCACAGCCGTCGGTCTGTTCCAATCGATTGTTTTTTCGATTTACGATTTGTTCTCACAGTAAACGCGGAAAATGCTATAAGGTATCGGCGACGTTGAGACAGGGCCTAATGGTGTTGCTTTTAGCCATTACCTTTACTATCGCGATCGCCGTTATAGTGACGAATAGCAGGACAGCCAAGGACTAGGGGACTTCTTATTTGTCTCATCATTTGGAGGAAGAGCAAAGCCTGAATCAGTACTTTCCATGCGTGGTAGATATTTTCTCTTTGTTTTACAAATAACCAATAGACCCATGGTACTTAACGTGGAATATGATTTTATTATATGATTGTAAAATAATTTAATTCGGTTCGTTCAAACGAGTAAATAAGTTTAATATCAGTTGTAGCTTAAAAACTGTTGTTTTATTTATGAATACGGAAATGAATATATTTAATTACTTTTCTTATTGACTTTAAAGTCAACTTGCCTATAGTAGGCAACTTTCCAGCTCAGTTATTCCATAGCGAGGCATCCATAGGAGTAGGCAGGCACCTATCCCCAAAAAGATTGTTTCGCAAGAACTTCATGTATGCAAAACTCGTAATAGCTTGAGAAACAACACCGTTTTTAAAGCGGTATGAATAATTAAATAATTGCATTAATTAATAGATTATACTGATACCGTTTTCTGAATTTCTGAATCGCGCCAAAATAACTAACTTACTAAACATTACTAACGTTTCACATGTGCGTACTTCTAAATGCCTCTCAAGTGTCAAGGAAGAATTCACTAATTACACTTAGTTATTATTTTTTGCTTATCTTGGGCTATCCAAAGCTGAAAATATAATGGGAAAAACAACCAAAATGCTTTATGTAGTTTTTAAATAAGAAAAAGGTTTATTTTTCTTACATAATGGTAGTTGTGTAATTTTGCCACCCTATTTCTTTAAACATTGTGAATTATCTATTTGGGCTTCTAAGAGGATATTTTAATTTCTAAAGTAGTTAGGAATACGCTGATTAGACAGAGAGATGCGCTATATTATAATGCTAACGAAAATACAATAAAGTGAATTTTGACAAAATGTTAGTTGGTTACTTTTCCTTCTACGGGGACGTCATGTTCTATTAACTTGTTTATTAAGATTATGATTGTATTTGTATTGAAGACTAAGATCGTATCTATATTTGTTTTGTTTTATATTACCAAAGTTAGTAAAACTGTTGTTAGAGTACCTAACTTATTTTAGGTATTATAAACTTGAGCTGAACAACTAAGTTGTATAACTAGTTTAATACAAGAAAAGAATTAATTAATTTACCCTGCCCATCAAGAACATGTTCACAGCCGGTGTAGTCGTCTACTGACCAATGGAAGTGCATTTGCTCGAAAATGTATTCTCCAATAAGGGGGCCCCCACTGACACGGGGACAGACACTCGTGTCGAACGTGAAGTATGCTGTAAGTAAATATTTTGTTAGATGAAGCAGTAAACTTCTGCAATCAGACACTAAACAATCTCAATAAGTCTGTCAAGATATGAACGCAACGCATTTTTATCATATCGTCTTTGATTATTTAGGAAGCTTCTTTTTACATCATGCATTTACTTTAAATTTGTTATAAGATTGCGTAAGCATATTTTTGTGATAAACTTGTGGTAATAACTAGAGATATAATTTCAAGAAGTAGGTTTGTCCTTTGCACCAATTATTTTTATTTTATTTATGAAAGAAATTTTAATAGGTACGTTAATGGTCGTACTAAATATTTTCTATTATTTTACACTAAACTATTAGAACTTTCAAATTACTTTTATTTAAAACAAGATGATTTCCTTCTTCTGCCCTTATTAGTTCGTACTTAAGACGGGATCATGTGTCAGAAGGTATTCAAGCTGAATGTCAACTTTGGAAAAGGAGTAAGCAAATTGAGGGGCACCATAAAATCTAATCAAGGATTGTACGATGATTGACAAAATGCAAACGTTGAACGTAAATAACGCTCCGCTGATTAAGGACCAACTTATTTTTTCTTCTTATATTTTCGTGGAACAAATAAGATGCTACGTTGAAAAACAGATTGCGCTGTTGGACTTAACATTTATGAATATCAGCATATGGCAAATATTTGTTAGTATAGTTAAATATGTTCAGTACTTTGAGATGCATTCTAAAAATAACTAAATTTCTGTATTGACATGAGTTCCTGTGGTGTTAAACAAAGCAACTTTTCAAAAGTTATAAAAAAAACTAAAGAATTTTGATTAATGTATTGAGATTTGCAGTTCTTCAGTCTTAAGATTATTTTAATTATTTACCAGTTTGTCCTGTGTTCAAAAGCGTGCCTTTCGCCTGGTTGTCCCAATACCCTTTGTATTTCAAAGGATCTAGAGAGGACCAAGTCAGACAGCGTTGTGAGGAAATCGCTATTGGAGATTGCGAAGCTTTCATTTTGGATATTTGCTTCGCTGAAAAGTATAAATGATAGAAGGTTCATACAAGATAACAATATAGATAAATGGCACGTGGATCCCGCTATATAGCGCATAGTCGCATGAGTATCTCAGGAGGCAATTAACGGAACACCCGACTTTGGGACAGGTATCAGTCTCCTACTGAAACTTTTGGAACAAAAAAAAAGAAAGAGGAAAAACACTTTCAATGTTATACTACTTATGTACTTTACAAATTTATAAGACTGTTTATTAATCGGAAAGACTACCAGAACACATGTTTTCTTGAATTTCAAAAATTTCGTCTTCTGCAACTGGTATCAAATCAACGTTTTGTTGTGGTAACAAATGCGGATTTTTTACATAACATTCTGACATTTCAGAAATATCCTGATTGGTTCCCATGTAGTCACAAGGCAGCAAAGAGTTATATTGGGACCAGTGTGGTCTCATAAATAAAATATGCCTGTTTGAAACCTCTTGAAGAGGTCTAAAATTGTAAATATATGGCTTGTCCCACGGATCCCACAATTTTCTGAATTTTTTCATCTTAAATAAGAATAAGTTTATTAATCCAGAAATTGATAATTTATCATTTTATTATCAAATATACTGATCTGATGAGATTTACTAAAAATTTTATTTCTCATGGTAAAAAGGAACAAACCTGCTCATCAGATGCAAAAAGGCATTGTCTGGACACGATCCATTTACATACAAAATTGTCTCCAGCGACAGTTTTTAAAGTTCCCCAATAAAGAAAGTAGTCCTCAAAAAAGGTTGGTATTAGATGAGACATGGGTTGAGGACCAATACGAGTATTTGTATTAGCTTCTTTGATACGCGGAAATCCTTCGAGGACCCACTCTAATCTTTTATCATCTTGAACTCCATACTTAAAAAATGGAAAATTTTGTCAATTAATATTTTTTTTAAAGTAAGAAACAAATTACTCTTTTATGTACCTTTATTAGGAAACACATCATCAAAACTCCATCTGGATGCCTGAAAGCCTCTTCTTGTGTCATGTAATCCATTTTGAAGAAGGTGACCTATATTATTTATTATGTAGGTATTACAAAATGCTAATTAAGTAATTTTAATCGTACTGGACTGATGTAGAAAAAATAATGGTAACTAGTTACAGTAAGAGCTAGTTCATGATAAATTAATGTGTTTTTAAATCAAACCAATCTAGGTTAAGAGAACCGACGATTTCACTACACCTGCATTTCACCGGGATGTGCTTGGTTGTCAACTGTATGATCAGATCCTTCAGTCATATTTCGGCCCCAATGAAAATGCACCTCTGACAAAATGTGTTTTTCTGATAACGGACCTCCTAATAAAAAGGGTCTTTCAGCTTTCCATTTTGCTCCGAGAATCACTAACATAAAAACTGTTCTTTTACACTATACCAGTCGGTAAATTTCATGATGTGGTTGAGGTTTTACCTGTATATCCAGTATTTGTAATTTTAACTTTATGGGGAAATATATTAAAGTTAAACCACCGGAGATCTGGGCATTTATATCTAGTGGCTCCAGTAATTGATACATTTATCGGTGTTGGCAAATGACCTTCTATTTCTTGCAAATATGCTATCCATTCTAAGGTTCCAATCGCAGGTATTATTCTTTTTAATTCTGTTTTTGGAGATTCTTCGCCATCAGCGTCTTCATCTATGGAATCCCAATAATATTATTAAGTACTCTAACTACAAAGTAGTCTCTGAACTGAAATGTATCAATGTATATATTTCTATATAATATACCCACTTGCAAAATAATGTTTCACAGACATTTTGATTTAAATTTTACGAGTAATTTTGAATTAATGGATCTTATAAATTAATCGGTTACTGTTATTGTTATCTCAATTGAAATGTCCCTTTGACATTATGCAAAAAAAAACAGTGACTTGAGGTTGCTTACATACGGTCAGTTTATTTAGTAAATTTGGCAATGACACTTTTTTTTACCATTGCCCCATGACGACTGTGGAATGAGTAAACGACTTAATAAGCCCTATACGAATCTTCTTGACTTTCTTCTACTCGAACTATGTGTATATATATCATTTTAAAATCTACATAATACAATTTCAGAAATAGCTTAGAGTAAATCAAAAGTAAATTTTTTGAGTTAAAAAAAACGTCTGAGAAAATAGTTGTAATTCCAAATAGCTTTCAGAATTTCAACTTTTTTCAAACGTACACTTTAATAGTATAAATTCAAGTCGCTAATTCTGTCTGTTTGTATGTTTGACCGCTAACTCCTCCTAAACCAGTTAAGGGATTTAATGCGGTTTTCACCATCCTTTAGGTATTTTTTTCATTTCAATTTGTAAATAAAGAACAATCGGAAAAAGTTTTTTTAAGTTATTCAAAAATCAATGTTTCATGAGCAATTCGGCCAAAATTACACCATTGCGAAGCGTAGGCGGGTCGCTAGTAATATTATAAACGTGAAAGTTGGTGAGTATGTATGGATTGATGTATGGATGGATGTATGAATGGATGGATGGAAGTTCCTCTTTCACGTAAAAACTAGTGAACGGATTTAGATGAAACATAGGTAATATGGGTTATACATCAGAATAAAACATAGGGTATTTTTTTAACGCAGGAAAACATCTCGTTCCCACGGGAAGCCGACTTCCACGCGAACGGAGTCGCGGGCGGCCACTAGTCTACTAATAAAAGTTTTACTGCTCTTATGCCCGTTTTTACCAACGTTCCCTAAGATTTAGGTGAAACCTAAAGCGTTTTAAGAGGTCCCTAAATTCAAATTCGTTTTCACCAACGTTTAAGAGTTCCCTAATGTCAAAAACGACCACCTAAACTTAGGAGGCCGATAATCGGCTCCGCAAACCTTAAGTGACAATTTGTTTGCTTACATTAGATGTAAATAGTAGAAATGGAAGATTTATTAGAAAGTTTTGATGCCATTGAAAATGTGGAATTCTTTCAAAGACGAAGCCTTTTCAGTAGAAGGCGATTATACCGAGACAGACCAGCATATTTTAGTGAATATGACGAGAAAGATTTTTTCATTCACTTTCGGTTATCAAAGCCAAGTGTCTTATTTCTACTAGAAAAAAAAAAAGGTTTTTGGAATATCATGACGACAGGTAAGTACCTACCTGATTTTTAAGTTCTAACCAAAAACTGTTAAAGTAAGTGGGTTCCTCGGTACCGACTTAATGTGATTTTTAAAGGCTAGTAATGTAACTAAACACTTATTTCTATTTGTCATAAAGGAATCATTAATTGCCTCCGATGAACCAACTGCTGATTGCGCTGAGGTTTTATGCCACGGGAAGTCAGTTACTGACTATAGCAGACTTTGCTGGAATCAGTGTGGCTACATGTAGCAGGGTAGTAAAGAAAGTTTCGGAAGCAATTATTACTCTGCGAAACGAGTACATCAAATTTCCCCAAACACCACATCAACAACAACATCAGAAAACAGAATTTTATAGAATTGCTCGTTTTCCTAATGTTATTGGGTGCATTGATTGTACTCATATAAAAATTCACCGGCTAAGTACCTTAAAAAATGTTAAGTTGAAACTATTAGCAGGATTTCAATAATACCTGATCACACAAGTATATGTAGCTACATTTTTTCAGGTGGTGAGGATGTCGATAAATGTGCAAACAATAAGTCCGGCTAACATGGAAATATCGGATATTGTAGCAAGATGGCCTGGATCTACACATGACTCTGCCATATACCAAAACAGTTGTCGATACGCAAAATTTGAAGTTGGTGACTATCAAGGATGTTATTTGTTAGGAGATAGCGGGTACCCATTAAAGGTAAATAAAAGTGTGATTGGTTAATATAAAAATCTTTATTGAAATTGTTTATTTTCTGGCTGGCAAATTTGTAGACACTCCACCTGGAAAAATAAATAAATAGTATTAATTTTTATTACAGTCTCATCTTCTTACTCCATACTTGAATCCTACAACTCAAGGTCAACGTCGTTATAACGAAGCTCATATAAAAACAAAAAATGTAGTGGAGAGACAATATGGAGTATTGAAACGAAGATTTCCAGTATTGGCTTTAGGTTTAAGGCTTAAATGAGAAACTAGTTGTAAAGTTATACTTGCATGCACTATACACTACTCCACAACATATACATTCTAAGAAATGAGAAAGAGCCTGTAATTGATAATAGTATACCTAATTTTGAAGAATTGCTAGCAGCTGGACAAATACCGCAGCCACCAACAACTAGTGATTCTACATATGGTTTTCAAAGATCACAAATAACACAGTATTTTGAAGATTTGTAATAAAACTAAGTGAAAATTATTAATTATAAATAAAAGAATATTTCTCTAGGCATAAGAATATTTATTTACCTGCTTACAGTTGAGTTAGCGTTAAAGCTATTGGTAAGGGTAATCCAAGCATAGTTTTTCACCTCGTTGGTAGCGCCGTCGGTTTTCTTATTCAGGATTGTGTCCTTATGTTCGATTAGTAATTTTAATAATTTGTCCTTTTCTTCAAGAGTGAAGTTTCGTCCTCGTTTTCTTTTTTCGGACATTATTTGTTTTACTTTTAGTAAAATTGAAAATGTCTTCAATAAATTATTGAAAACTCAATCTAAGTTCCATCAATTTTTCAAAACAACAACAAACAAAACTTTCGCTTATTCTGTTTTAAACAAAGCATTGTTATGCATGATATACTTACCAGTTTTTACAGGGTGTTTGGAGGGTGAGAAGCCAAATGAAAATGGTGGATAGGTGAGGCTTTTAGCTATATACTTACACTTATTAAATTGAATTTTAGTTTAAGTTTTAGAATTTATTCGATTTTTAAGATTTTCCAAAAAAAATCCCCGACTTTGTCATTAAAAGTACAATATCGTTTTTTATTTACTGTCGGAACCAAATGAAAATAATTTTAATTTAAAGCCTAATACTGTTTTAATCAGATGCAATCATAAATTTGTACAAATAATCTCATGAAAAGTTACAGTGAGTTCATAAACTTTGATGTACCAGTGGAAAAAAAAGTTTATGTCAACTTAGCTATGAAAAAAAAAGTTAAAGACTTTGGAGATTTCATTTCCTTTTAAAAACTTCTTCAGTTAATACTCTTTATAACGATATGCTTCTTGTAACATAAATAATCAGATATATCAACAAAAAATATAAGTTAGTCTTAAAAGACGCTAGGTGAGACGAACCCGTTCAGTCAGCTATGTAGGTAAAAACCTCTCTCTTTGTATTTCGACACTAGTTAACTCTCCTTGCTTAGTAGCCTCATGTTAAAAGAACACATGTTTTTGTTACAAAATATGATTTATTACAATTATAATTATTTACATATCGTATTCAAATTGGGCACCATTATGCCTAATGCAAGCATGGCATCTGTTTCTCATTTCACGAGTCGTATACTGTAATGAAATCTCGCGTTTCATTAATGCAAAGGCATGATTAATTTTTCCAAATCAAATCATTTAATAGAAAGTCCAAAAAATTTTCTCCATTTAAATTTTCTGGTAGGTAGAATGGACCAAGTAAAGTTTTCCCAATCATACCTGCCCAAACATTAATTGAAAACTTCCTTTGGAAGCTAATTTCTCTTTTTTTTTGGATTTTGTCTTTTGGGGGCCCAATAATGTAAATTATGTAAATTTACAATACCCTCCCTTGTTAATTTTGACTCATCCGTCCACATAATATTTTTTAAAAAATTGCAATTATCTACATCCATATGAAGTAAAAGGCGACAAAACTCAATTCGTTTTTGGCAGTCGTTTTCTTCGAGGCTTTGCACTGAAATGTAATGAAAGGGATGCTTTTCATTGGCGCGAAGAACTGACCACACTTTCCATACACTTAAATTAAACTCTGCAGCTACAGTCCGGATGCTCTTTGTGGGATCATCTTCAAAAGCTTTAAAAACACGTTCATCATCAGCAACACTACGTTGTCTGGTAATTCCAGGTTCACGACGGTTTAAATTGCCAGTTTCTCTTAAGCGCCTAAAAGTTGTCTCAAACGGGCGTCTATTGGGAAAACGCTCTTCATAAATTCTTTTTGCTACTCGTCCTCTTCTATCAGCTTTGCCATATGCCATTAGCATGTCGGCATACTCCTCATTTGTAAAAATACCAGCCATTGTTTAGCAACAGTTTTACAAAACAAGGAAATTGATAAATAAAAGAACTAAATGAAAATATAAAAGGCGCGAAGTTTTTTTTTTCTGGTTGACTATTGCTGTTGTCCCCTTGGCTGCCTTTAAACTTCAAAGCAATTTGGCCCAGGACCCAGTTGGTTACGGACTACGGCTTAGGATGAAATTAATCTCATTTTAACAAGAAGGTTAAGCGATTATTTATTTTTATTTTATTTTCCGGCTTATTGGCATTTCTATAAATACACTAGCTGACCCGGCGAACTTCGTACCGCCTTAGCGTTGCAATGATGCACTACTTTTATGTATTTTTGAGATTTTCTTAATATTTTTTTCCGTAAGAACCTTTTCCTAATAATAACAAATACAACAAAAAAAGAATTAGTGAAATCGGTCCAGCCATTCATGCGTGATGCCGTGACCAAGGAAAACGGGTTTCATTTTTCTCCGTATATAGATAAGTTTTTCTTGAACAGATTCGATTCTCTCCTTTGTCCTTTCCTCTTTGAGAACTAACATTTAATTTTTATTAAGTTTCCTTATTATTTATTTTACATGTAGCATACTGTTAGAAAGTGTATTAACTGAAGAAGTTTTTAAAAGGAAATGAAATCTCCAAAGTCTTTAACTTGTTTATTTTTTTTCATAGCTAACTACGAGTAAGTTGACATAAACTTTTTTTCCCACTGGTTCATCAAAGTTTATGAGCTAACTGTAACTTTTCATGAGATTATTTGTACAAATTTATGATTGCACCTGATTAAAACAGTATTAGGCTTTAAGTTAAAATTATTTTCGCTTAGTTCCGAGAGTAAATAAAAAAGATATTGGACTTTTAATGACAAAATCGGGGATTTTTTTAGGAAAATCTTAAAAATCGAATAAATTCTAAAACTTAAACTAAAATGCAATTTAATAAGTGGAAGTATATAGCTAATAGCCTCACTTATCCACCATTTTCATTTGGCTACTCACCCTCCAAACACCCTGTATTGACGTTAAAAATTTAGAATAGGTTATGTTTGAAGTTATCACGGAATGAAGTTTTTTTTTTAAGGCACTATTACCATTTCCATTATGCCATGTTTTACTTTTATTATAAAATGACTTATAGTAGCATCAAATATTTTAGGTGACTACAAAACTTATCCTGAAGATGTCTGAATTTTATAAAACTAAATTACTGCGAAGAATCATCGAAAATAGTGCCACAAACATCTATCGGTTACTGTTACCGGTTTTTGAGATCACTATACCGTAAAACAACTGTCACTTACCTAAGTAGTCCCTAGTTAGGAGGCTCTTTGATTGGTCAAAACGAATGTAGGTAAGAGGATGATTTGGGGGGTCCCTTACCGTAAGAGACACCTAGTTAAGAAACAGTTTAGGGAACGTTGGTGAAAACGGGCATTAGCTACTCTATTATCAGGGGCCGCTAATCTATTCTCTTGACTAGTTCTTACAGGACAATTTTTGATATGATTATATCTAAAAGCTTTTCTTTCTTCCGAAATATTTATTGTATTTTTATCTGTTTAATACGAATTATTAAAAAAAAGAATACGATTTAAGTAACAAGTTTATTTAAAAAATATTACAATAAATTTTACCGTAACTTTGTTAATCGACAGCTTTTTGAGTGAGATTTTATTTCGAATCCCCGGGGATGTATTGAGTATCTGAAGCTGTCTCCAAACACAGTTAAATCAATTCTTTTGAATACAGCTCCTATTTATTCCATTTAAGGAATAGTAGGACTTTATCATTTCTAAAAGCAATTCTTTTCTAACATTATTTAAAAAAGTTTGCTATGCTCATAATCAATCTACTTCACGTGAATTTCAATTCTGTATCTTCTGTATCTATTAGCAGTCATGGTTTTTATAATTTAGCTTTGACTTGTTTAACGTAGATAACAGAATGGCCTGGGGGATGCCTTTGTGTTGGTCGCACGTTCCGCTCAATAGGCGCGTCGTTGTGTCCTTCAAGTTGTCTCAATAGGCCAAGCTGAAACAACGGTACAAATTTTACATACTTTAAGATACATGCGTTTTGTTGAGATAAGGGAAAAAATCTTTTAAATTTCATGAAACTTTGAAACAATTTTCGATGCATCAATTGAAAGTTAAGATCACGTAGGTTTTAATTATTTTATATCGAAACCACTCTAAAAGAATACTTTCTTATCAAAATCACTTGCTTTGGTAATGCGAAAGCTACTTTTCTCTACATATTACACGAAAGCCAAGCCAGTAAATTGAACTGTAGTAAAGATAAATATACACCTGTTCGGTCCCTATTGACACCGGTTTCTCGTAAATGATCCACGTGACACATTCGGTATACGGTGGGGTAGTCAAAGATCCTTTATAGGTCACGTAGCTGCCATCTTCAAGCTCATCCCTTGCCATCCAAGAAAGGGATTCTGAGGGACAATTGGAAATTACCTTTTTTATGATGAGTTTTGTAATTTTACTAAAGAAAAAAATTCGAGTGAAGATGATTCGAGTGATGTTTGAAGAAAATAAGAATTTAACGTCTTATTGGCCCTTGGAAGCAAAATGTTTTTAACCGTATAGGCGTCTTGTACCAGAAATATTAGAGACTATATTTCTGGTACAAGACAAAAACACTTTGGGCACAAATAGGGTCATTCAAGGCGTGCGCGCTTTTCAAGGTGGAATTTTTTAGGCTATTCATTTTCTGCTAGTAAAATTGGAGGAAAATTCCGATTGCTTTAATAAGTACTATCGTTTATCATTCTTTGTTTGTTTTATATAAAATGTTAAGTTAAGACTGACCATGATATTATTATTTTGTTTAGTTAGTTGGAGTCCACACAAGTTTAAAACTATTAGAAGATACAAGTATATACATTATTTTTAAACTGTAGGTAAGTAATTTTTGTAAGAAATATTTTACCTGAAGTAACTTCAACAGCTTGATCTCTTTTCTTAATCGATTCGAAGCCTTCCACAAGCCTATCAAACCTAGGATTGGGAGCATCAACAGCCTCTAGAAGAAAGCCTACTACTGCTAAGCCATCGGGGTAGCCCACAGCGGCTTCCATTGATGGGTATTTACTATTGTAATGGACGAAGTGGCATTCCGCTGCGTAGCTGTAAATTAGAATTTACGATTATAACCGATGTTATTATGATAGGTATACTGAAAAAAAGACTCTTAGCGAAATATTAATTATGAGGTTGGTATCAGTTCCTTAATTGGCAGCTTGAAGTACCTTAACAAAATAGGTTGTTTGCTATTTGCGAAAACAACGTTTTATTCCGCGTTCATTAATGCTTCCATATGTTGGTTATACTTATAACATCCCCTATAATACTTATAGTCCCTTAATTCATTTGGATTGAAGGGTAGAAGTTTCAACTTTATTAATTTTCAATATATTGTTTGTTTTATATTACAAAAGTTAGTAAAACTGTTGTTAGGTACTCTAACTTAATCTAGGTATTATTAGCTTGTGCTGAACAACTAAGCTGTACTACTTTTGGGGAAATACAAGACGTAAAATAATTGATTTACCCCTGCCCATCAAGAACATGTTCACAGCCGGTGTAGTCGTCTACTGACCAATGGAGGTGCATTTGCTCGAAAATATATTCTCCAATGAGGGGGCCCCCACTGACACGGGGACAGACACTCGTGTCGAACGTGAAGTATGCTGTAATTAAAGTTTTTGTTAGATGAAGCAGTGAACTTCTGCAATCAGATGCACTTTATAAACAGATAGCTACACGTTAAAGATCTGAAAGGGTTTCATGCCCGAAAAGTAAAATATCAGGTGGTGACTTGCATGTTAAATAATTTAGGTTGTTGTTTTTGATAATTTTATTGAAATGAAAAATGTTGAATAAAGTTTAGATATATGCCACAAATTACCAGGTAAATTTTGTTCCTCGTTATGTTTTATTTTTAACTATTTTTATATTGTAACTAAGCTTTATAGACAGCTGCAGTGTATGCGTTTAAATTATTATTATAAAGTTAATCCAAGCTTCGCTTTGCTTTGGAGGCCATGTCAATTCACATCAAATGCAGTTTGTATCTGTCAAAGCAAGTCAGGTGCCTATGGGAAGGCTTAAGAGCTGACAACAAAGGCATGCCAGGGCCTAAACCACCAATTTTGGAACTTGGTCATTCGATGCATTTATGATGTAGCGCCAAATTCGTACCATGAATCCTTGCCAATAGCAATAAGTTTTTTTATAAATCAATTAATCCAACGAACATTATTTGAATCGAGGGGTTTTCTTCTTTTAAGATATTATTTGAGCTGAATAATAATGAAATCGTCACTCATTTTTAAAATTTACAAATGTTGTCATATTTTTATCTAAAACTTGACCGATTGACTACTGTTCAATCTTGAAGGTATAAGATTAAGGTTGTAAAAATCGTCGTAATTGTGATAAAATTGGTGTTTTATGTCGTATTTTTAGATAAACCCGTAAGAGATAAGATTGCGAAAGCATATTTTTGTGATAAACTTGTGGTATTAAACGGATATGTATTTTTTAAGAAAATAAGTTTGTCCTTTACACCATTTTTTTTTTCAATGGTGTTTCGATTAAAATCCTATGCATTAGGTACATTATGAGTCATACTAAATATTTTTTATTTTTTTACACTAAATTATTAGAACTTTTAAATTAGTTTTATTTAAAACAAGATGCTATGGTTCTTTTGCCCTTGTTAGATCGTACTTTAGATGGGATCATGTAACAGAAAGTATTGAAGTTTCGGAAATGGAGTAAGCAAATTGAGGGGCACCATAAAATCTTATCAAGGATTTTACGATGTTTGACAAAATGCAAACGTTAAACATAAATAACGCTCCGCTTATTAAGGACTTCTTATTTTTTCTTTTTTATATTTTCGAGGAACAAATAAGATGCTAAGTTCAAAAATAGATTACGGTTTTGGACTTAATATTTATGAATATCATCTTAGGAAAATATTTTAAACTTATTGTTCAGTACAAAATTGTGATGCATTATAAAAAGAACTAAATTTCTGTATTTATTGACGTCAGTTCCTGTAGTGTAAAAAAAAGCAACTTTTCCTAATTTATCAAAATATACTAAAAAAAAATGGATTAATGTATTAGAATTTTCAGTTCTTCAGTCTTAAGATTATTGTTATCAATGTTTACCGGTTTGTCCTGTGTTCAAAAGCGTGCCTTTCGCCTGGTTGTCCCAATACCCTTTGAATTTCAAAGGATCTAGAGAGGACCAAGTCGGACAGCGTTGTGAGGAAATCGCTATTGGAGATTGCGAAGCTCTCAGCTTGGAGATTTGCTCCGCTGGAAAGTATAAATTATAGAAGGTTCATACAAGATAACAGTATATATAACACATAGTCGCATGAGTAACTCAAGAGGCAACTAACGGAACCCCCGACTTTGGGACAGCGAGGCTATTGCGTTAGCCAATGGTAGGTACCTAATCATTTTTTCAACAATTATAAATAACGTTAAAATTTATGAAATATATTTTTTTTGGATTAAAAGGTAGATAATCAATGTCGCCATCTATAAATCGTGATGATTTTCATTAATTTTAATGCTTTCCTGAATTTTTGAAAATATGATATTCGATTACTATTGGCTTACGCATTATCCTCGCAGGTATCAGTCGCCTACTGTAATATAACACTGCTTAACCCTCGCCATAATGTTCGAAGTAAAAATTTTATTCGATTTATTTTGAGATAAGGTAATTTCATGTATTTCTTTGAAATCTTGAAAACTAATTGAGTAAAATATTTTATAGTGACCACCGCATTTTTCTATCATTGATAATGCTTAAAAATATACCTATTATCAATAATTAAAATCATTTCTAAGATAGCTGACTAGACGGAAACGTTAAAAAGATAACAAACATATCGAAATAACTAAAATCCACATTCAAATTCATTGCGTGATTAAAAGGAGTGGAAATTCATACATAACAACTTAGTGTTTAAGTATAAAAATTTGAGTAAATTAGAGATTAATCCATAAGTACTTATAAAATAAAAAGTCCTGATTGAGTGACTGAATCTTTATCGCCGGCAGTTAATAAAGTTCGTTCAATGAAATTTGTTATATTATATCTTTTTACTATGAAACTAAGAAAATATTTTAAGGAAATTCCCACGGAAAAACCAACTAGGTTAGGGTGAAAAGCTAGTTTAGTATGTAAGTTATGTGAAACTTACCATCTGAAGCGCCAGTTTTAGAGCGTACGACGCTTTGTCTCTTGGGCTTGTTAGGCCGAACGGCATTTTTAGGAATGATGTTCAACGACTCTGGGAAACACATAGCAAAATACCATTTAATACTATGAAATGCAAAAGAAGAACAAAAAGAAAAAGGAAAATAATAGAAATAACTGACATTCGTATCAAAAACAATATTCAACAGTAGATACGTTGGAATTATTACACCGATAGTGTCAGGCTAAAGTACCAAAGGATATTTCAGCCTTTTAACCGCAAAATGAGAAATAACCAGTTTTTTTAAGGTATTATATTTTTTTGTGAATGCTGCAAAAAATATAGTTATTTATATTAATATCTTCATAACTATGTTCAAAAGTAGAGGGCGCCATTAAACCTATTTAAATAAATTATGCTAAGCAGTTACTAATACGGGTCAAATATTTAGGAGATATTTTTTTGAAAATTTACTGAAATAGACTTTGCAAAATAACAAGGTCTTCAAAATACAATGAACATAATGAATATGCATTTAAGATTAGATAAGGGAATTCACATTTTACCGTCATCAGTAGCAGATGTGTTTGATGGCGTTATACTCATAAACTTAGAGTATGTTATCACTGGAAAGAGACGAACATTTATTTATCATTACAAAAGGAAAATTTGTAGGTAAGAACTTTACACATGTATTTTTTTAAGAGAAAATATATTTACACTCGGGTATTTCAAAAAACTTGGAGACGAGCCTTGAAACCAAATACATTTTGCCGAAGACACTTTTATCCGTTATTAACGTCAATACAGAAGTGTGCAGTATTAACGTAAATTCTTGCGAAGTCCAGTCTTATTGATTAGATTAAGTTTATCGTATTATGGCAGATGAGTCGTATTATCAATATAATCGATTGTTTTTTAAACTTTTTCGTCTGTACGTCTAATGTTGACAACAAGGGCACATAAAGTAGGCATTTTTGCTTTTACAATACCTACGAGAAAATATCATTTTGGCAGCAACAAAATCCTTTCTCGTACAGAAATGAATACTTTTTAACAAAGACAGTAATTGTTAAAATAATATACATTTCTGTACTAGAAAGCTAAAATACAGGGTATTAAAATTATGTATTACCTACAGCTTGGCACATCTCTAATTGCAGGCAGAGTACCTTTTTACCAGGTTCGTTTTTGTATGGTAAAGATTTTAATCAGAATCAAAGAAAATAATAATGCAACTTTTTTAAACTTTAAAAATATCACTCACAATGTAGATATGAAAATTACATTTTAAGTAGTTTGAGTTTGCATTGTCTAAAGTAAGTCAGATTAAGTATCTAATTCATCAACTTTTCAAAAGCTTTGTTGGTACATCTGTGGTTGGTACGGTATAAAAAAAATCTACGAGAATCTTAACTTAGCACTTACGAATTTACTTATTTCCACAGATAAAGAAAAACCAATTGATCCACTATTAACATAAGTATAGTCCATTAAATCAGCAGTGAGCTGATAAGTAATAAATTGTATGCTATTTAATGTTTTTAAAAGTAATAACTACTGTATAGTGTGAGCTTGTCTAACGTTGTAACAGATTGATAGGAACTACTCTGTTGCCTTACCAAGCATAAAAATAAATTATGAGGCATAGATTTATGATTGGTCTTCGCTCTCGCTCTTACTAGATGGAGCACTGCATGTAAACAAAAGCTTTCTTTTTGCGGCTACTTTTTATTGTCGTGGCAGGTCGTGTGTCAAATATTACACATACTATTCGATAAGCTTCTGACTAGACCATGCCATGTTGTCGGAGTTAGTACTCAGAGACAAATCAAGATGTCGCTTATGTATAAACCTATTCATTACTCATCAGCTTCACTGAGCAACAAATAATACGTAAAAATTTACAAGCTTGACAAAACGGAAATCACCCAGAGGCATGAAGGTTATTTTTCTATCGTTTTTGCAATAAAATTGATCAGCCTCGAAATTTTTAAACGACATCTAGGCCTTACCCCTGCAAGTTTTATACCTTAGTGACTACTCTATATAGTTATTGTTTTGTTATGGCAGATATTATGTCACATAATTACACGTGTGTAGCACTTAGGACACTGTTACAAAATTTTATAAACTAAATAAATATTTATTCTAAGATTACAAAATTTCGTTTTGATTAAACTACTTAAAACCTAGACCTCATCTTGTTTTTTTTTTGTTATTTTAGCATACTATGTAATGATGATTAAACGTATAGGTATAAGATTATACAGTTGATTTGCTTACACACGTTTGGTCAACAATTTATACGTTGGTAACTACACTCCTGCATAAAAAGTACGCAATGAATGACACAAGCTCGGGTAGGTTCGAGTATGTCGAATTCGGCATACTATTTTATGCCGCATTTTTCGAGTACCTACCAGTGCTCCATCTAGTTAGAGCGAGAGCGAAGACCAATCATAAATATATGTTATACACAAATTACGGTACTGTTAAGGTGCTTTTTCATATAAGATAGTATTTTTTTCTTTACAGCACACTAAGTAAAGGTTAACAAAATACAGTTTAGATTTTAAATGTAGAGCAGATGATTGTAGGCCACAATAAAAAAAAACTTAATACTTTGGGATCTTGATTTATCTAGGTAATTTTTGTAAATTGTAGATGGTATGAAATGTGTATGGGGTAAATTATTAAATTCTATTTTCAGAAAATTTACATTAATTTTAATGATTAATTTGATAAATTAAAAATAATTGAATATATTTATAATATTTTTCGTATTTTAACTATAAATGAATATGCCCTTCTACTTCCGCGAGGCAGTTGCAGTATGGCACATATTTTTGTAAATAATTCAATATCATCGATTGATTCACCTAGTTTACTTGACCTGTCGATACCAGAATAGAAAGCAGTAAAATTTGCTTTGTTTATTTATTAACAGATTAAAGGACATATTAATAAGTTTCGTACAATACAAATTTAAAGTAGAAGGCTATCCTACAAAAAAAAAATTCGCTTCTTGATTTTAAAATGCATCCTGTTGTAGATTGTTCAAAAAATATAAAGCAACCAACTGAGACATAAACTAAACACGTTGTTTGATGTTTAGAACTCACTGCAATACAGCAATCAATCACCTCTATCAGAGGCGGAAAATGCTATTAAAAAGAAGTCGGTTTAATTACCACCCATTATAAAAACAGAGATTATTTAAATAATTAAAAGCGTGGAATATCTAGACAGATTATTTACTAAGACTATATTTCCACCCTGCGGTTTCACCCGCAATTAAATGCTTTTTCCAGTTTGAATGAGGTATTTTTCTAGCGGTTATTTATTTGTTAGACCAGAATATATTCTATTCATATACCAAGTTTCAACCAAATATGTTTCGTTGTTTTTGCATAAAAGATACGAACCACAGATATATTACTAGTTACATAAAAAAAGAATTTAATAACCTAAAGTGAAATTAATCTTTCAAACAAATAACACAGCAATTGCAAATATTTGCTACGTTATCAACTTAACCCTTAAATTGGCAAGATGAGTTAAGTCCAAATTTAACTTTCTTTTTGAACTTTCTCGATTGGTTATAACCTAAAATGCATAAAAAAAATACAAAAAAAAATCCTACATTTTCAGTTTTCGCGAAAATGAATGTACTTCACGAATGACGTTGCCAGTTACTGAGTAAACTATATATGTACTTGGAGGAGTACGTTGCCATGAATACGACAAAATTCATTTATTTATTTTTATCATTATTTATTAAAAATAATTCAATTATCCTTAATAATATTACTTATAAATGTGAGAATGTGTATGTCTTTTTGTCTGTATGTGTGTTTCGCTTTTAAGTAAAAACGGCTGTACCGATTTTGATGAATTAGGAATAAAGGTAGGTCGACACCCTAAAAGAAATTAGGATACTTTTTCCCGCAGAAATAAGCCTCATTTCCACAGGAAAAGTCATTTGGATGAAACCGCAGGGCTAATTTTATATAAAATTGAAGAAAACTATATAATTTCGGCTTTTGAATGGCGTCCTGGATAGTGAGATCAGCATGTCCCAACTGAGGGTAGTCGACTACCCCTGTCTGCCGGAACCAAAGCTAAAATGTTGTGCGAGCGTCTTAACATTAAGCACTGTAGATAAATCGAACATTTAAATAAAAACACCCCTTATGTGGTGTTATACAACCACAAAATAAATAAAAACTTATGTATAGAGCTTGGCAATGTACTTCGTGAATACCGAAGTTTGTTAAGTGTAATTTACTGCTTATTTGGCAATGGTATTTACGGAGTACACAAAATCTTGCGCGCCAATAAAGTCATTATTATGTAACTTTATCATAAAATAACTATAGTAGGCACCCACGTATCTCTTTAGCATGCAATGTTATTCCATATAAATATTATTTACCAAAAAAATCGTTTAAAAATATCAATAATACGTCCCCGGTTCGCAGACACATCGGGCTGCTTCGCAGAAATTTTGATTTTTACAGTTTAATATAAATGCTACCACTGAGAAAATTAGTTTCTAACAAACTTAGTGAAATTTCAAGTCATACCATATAAAAATATTTAATAATTTATAAATAAAAAATGTTGTAGATTTTTTTGATATCAGTGTACTCCGTGTATACCAATATCAATTTAAGGGTCTTATTTCAAAAAAGATAGGTAAGAAGGTATAAGGCATAACTAGCTCAATGGTATACGGTCAGTTTTTCATTCAGTTAAAATAAGCCTAATCACGAATAATTCGAACAGTAGTCAGTGCCCCTAATGGATATACATATACCTAAGTAAATAAATCTAGCGTGCGCTAGTATTTTTCAAAATAGATAAATTATTTTTTCACTTTTCACCATGGTCTGATATGATTTATGATACTATAGAAAAATCGCTTTTACCTACATTTGCAACATTTTGAATACCACAATCAAAATAATAGATTAAGCAATTTTCGACACTGGATAAGTAGTATTTCAAATATAAAAAGCAATTCATAAGCTAGTAGGTAGGTAATTACTTAGTAGAATAGTATGGTATTTTAGATTATAATCAATTTGAAATTTACTTACCCTTATATGACACTAAAACGAAGGTATCTCCTTGTAAATACGTGTTTTCGTGAGTTATAAATGAAAAAATATTTAGTGTTTTAAAAAATGCCAGTTACGACTATTAGAGTAAAGCCAAAAAAAAACCGCATTGCAAAAAGGCTGCCTAAAGCAGCTTTTCTGTTTTTCTATATACTGCAATTTATCTTTTTCATAAATTTAGGATTTTGTGTATTTCAATCCAAAGTGAAAAGCTTTATGTATAATTATTTCTTATATTTTTTCGTTTTGATACTATTTTTATCGTCGCTTCCCTTAACCGACATTGTAGATGCTGTTAAAGTAACTTTTCTTGTGCTAGCTGTACATTATCGTTCAACAAAGTACAGTTTCCGTAAAATACTCGAAGATTTAATTATTGAAGATCACTATTTGGATGTTAAAAATTCTTCTTTGTATTTACCAAACTTTTTTATTTTTGGAACACTACTAATCTGTATGTGGGCACTCATTATAAGTGGTTGCTATTGGGAAGCTGAATTTTGTAATAAAACTAAAATCATGAACATCTGGCATTATTTTGCGAATTATTCTGATTTATTTATGAACGTATATTCTATCATGCTATTTTGCATATATCTGAGAGTCCAAGCACTAAAGAGGTTTATGAAAAATAATCCAGCAGAGATAAAATGTCAAGTAAGGCTATTCAAACTTTATGTTGACAGTTTCGATAAAGTTAAAGAGTCTTATGGCCTAATTGTACGTATCGATCGTAATCTTGATGACTTATATAAAAATGGAAATGTTTTCTACAGAAACTACTAATAATTTATTTATTACAGTTTAACTTTTGCTTTTTTATTGGATTAGCGAGAGGCGCTGCATTACTCTATTGGACTACAATACAAGATGCTTCTCAAAAGGTTAGTAGTTACTTCTCAAGGGTAACAAAAAATCATGTTGATTTATTTTGTAATACTTCCCGACCTCTGCATTTTTTGCATTTGCAGTTACATCTATCCAATCTGTACAAAGCGAAAACGCAACGATAGGAAAACTGTTCACGTTTTTTGTCATGCTTTTTTAAATTTTAGTGATTAAAATATGTATGTTACGGCTAAACCCGAAACGCGGCTGCACCTAGTTTTAGCCGGTTAGAAACATCAATAGGTTGGGTTAGTTAGGTTACTTCTTTGATACCGCCCAGAAAAAGGAGTCCCGCGTAGGACTCCGTCGACTCATGATTGAAGCCAGGTTATATATATATAGGTATATATATTTTTATTACATTACCCATATTAAAAAGACTACTAACCGGCTAAAACTAGGTGTAGCCGCACTTTGGGTATTAGCCGTAACATATACACGGATTTTGCGCACTGCTAACGTTAAGTTTGTAACGTGAACGCGTGATATTTTGATTAAGTAGGTTTAGGTTGGTGGGCTCTTGTTTTTGCTTTTGGACTCAAGTTTGGTCTTTTGTGCGTGGTTTGCTGACTAAGAGTTTTGCCAGTTAAACTCCGTCCAGAAGTGCAGAAGTTCCTGGGACGTTCGCAGGCTTTGCGGCTTTGACCTCGGGTTATCGAGGATTTGAGAACGTTGTGTGGCCACTCTAATGCATTCCAGCATGACATGGGGGGCTGTTTCTTCAACCTCCATGCAAGCTCTGCATAGAGGAGTGTCGGTGGAACTAACGTTAAATAGGTGTTTGTTGAGTGAATTATGATCGGTGATAGGACTCACAAGAATACGCAATTCATTTCAACTCAGGCTGAGCGTTGGACGCGAAAAACGCGGGTCGGGTAGTGGTAGTACTCCCTTCGTTAGTCAGCTGCCGGTCTGTTCCCATCGATTGATTTGTTGATTTCCTTTGTTGTTATTTAATTTTATGTTGTCCTTTGTTTTTATTTGTTGATAAGCGTGGAAAAGGCTATTAGGTATCGGTAACGTTGGTACAGAGACAACCGGTGTTGTTTTATGCTTCTCTTTTAGCCAGTTCATCTGGAGCGTCATTGCCGTGTGAACTGCACTACACAAATAGCACATAGGTACGCCTGACTTTAATTTAAAGATATACTCGTCATTGCCTAGTTTACTGAAATAATTGATGAATATATGCAATGATTAATATGATGCTGATTCTAAGACTTTTCTGAGGCACAAAACTATTAATTAAGTTTTTGTATATCAGCTGATAGCATAATAGGAAATATGCGTAAAATTTTAAATGGCCAAAAATATTATCTCGAATACTTATTACCCTTATATTATAATGAAAAGGTTTCTTTTAAATTTATTTATGATTTAAACCCCTAAAACAATATTCAAAAAGTGCAAAATAAGCCAAAACGCGCCACCATTGGCCGAACGTAATGTAACGTCATCTGACACGACATTGCATTCATCAGCGTCGAAACTCATACTGTTTTACAAGTTTTTGAGGAAAAAAAAAATTAAATCTATATTCTTGGGCTGATTGTAGTGCAGTTAAGATTAGATTGGTAGTGAATCTTTAACGATGACTGAAGCTGGTTCTGTCATAGCACAATAGGACAATCTATCGAGAACAGATGCATTTATGATGACAGCATATTTAAATATTGCATCAAAACCCGATTTTACAAGCGCGAGGATCAGAAGAGTGAAAGCTAATTATTATGTTTCATAATATATTTAAGAACATAATATAGATTTTTATTCATAAATGCACACAGCAGTTTACTTATTATATACTGAAACGTTTTGATATTGACACAAAAATATATGAAGCAAAACTCCTTTCTTCAACCGTAGAGTACATTTTTCTCCTTGCTTTTTCATTAAATTGTATTCAATATAATTTTCTGTATCTTATCAACAACCATAAAAAATCGTAAAACCACAACAGGAATAAAGTTTTTATAGAAAGTTATAGCTAGTGACCTTTTCTTATAGGGCAGGTTAATTTTAAACCGAATTTTCTAATGTTCAATAGCTAATGCAAAACTTATTTTTTACTCATTTACAATAAGCTGTATATAAAAAAAGTATACTTACGTCAAAATGATCTTCACAACAATATGAACAAGATTTAGGAGATAATTATCCCTTCTCATCACCTTACACCACCGTTTTCGTATTTTCGCATCACTTGAAATATGAAAAAACCCTTTCCCGGGTGTTTTTCAAGTAGTATATGTGCACTCCGGTACTATACAGTACTTATAAGATAATTTTTTGGCTTCATCCATGGTTTCAAAGTTATTAAAACTGTAAATATGTATGAAGTAACTGAAAAGTTCATAGTAAAGTCTCACTGGACGTGTCGTGTGACGTCACGCAAAGCGCGCGCAAAATGGCGGCGTTTCAACTGCTCTAATTTTTTCAATGTTTTAAATTTCGTTTTTAAAAATATTTAGAGTGTTTTGAAGCCTTTTTATATTTTTTTCTATGTTATAAAGTTGTAAACTATTAATTTAAGACAGGAAAAAAAAACATAAATATCCCCCTATTATGATCATTTGATGACATATACAAGATTAGTCCGTATGGGTACTGTCATACAAAATTTTTGAACAAGCTTGTTAGTAAGATCACTATGAAATATACCCTAGTAAGACCTTACTAAAAAGTGAGTTACAAACAATACGCGATTAATTATACACCCCTGCGTTCTGAACTTGTATAATTTGGAAAAAAATATATTTTTCTATGAATACCGAATTACTTACAATGTAATAAAAAACCTGTAAAGCCGTTTATGTTGTTAACTTAAATTTTTCCACCACTAGGTTGAGCTACGTGCCCTTATAATAGTAGTGGCGCTTCTCACATTATGTCAAACATTTTCTACAATTGTAGTTACTGAATTGTTCAGCATAAAATTGTATGAAATTAAAATTATTTTACGGACACAAATAATGGAGAAAAAGGGTAAGTCAGGACAAATATAGATCTTAGAAATAAGATTCCCAGCCCCCCAAGCCAAGTAGCAGTAGAAAATTGCGATACCGAGTGCATAGAATAAAAATGTATGAAACAGTCATTTTTGACAAGTTTGCAATTTGACAGTTTCATACATTTTAATTCTGTTCACTCGCTATCACAATTTTCTACTGCCACTTGACTTGGGGGCTGGACTTACAACAGTCTACTAATACCATGATTATTTATTATAGGGGAGAAAAATTACGTAGCCGGTGCAAAAACCTTTCTTGCAATGATTGCATCCGAGCCTTTTCAATTAGATTTAAGTAACAATATAGTACTCAACAAAATGGTGTTTATAACGTTTTTTAACAAATGTGTGAGTTACTACTTCTTGGCTTATCAAATGCAAAGAGCATCTTGAAATTTATAACGATAAGTATAAGTCATGCTTTTGAGCTAAATATTAAGAAATCAAAAATAGTCTAGATTCAAGTGTGTTGTAAGTAGGCAAGTTTGAACCTATTTAAAAATATGATTCATTTCAATGTCGTCGCTTCAGTCAGAAGATGCCTTATGTGGAATAAGACAATTTCCAAAAATTTTTTAAGAAAATTAAGTATAGCTTATTCATCTTGCAGGAGACCTTTTATGGTCTGCGTTTAGAAAAAATCTTACCCAATTGGCGGTCTGTTCAGAATGCGATGTACCATGTTCACTGCCATTTGAAATACTGCTTAGCCACCTTTAACATCAGTTATTTTTTTTTACACGGATATCATCTACTAATTCTTATTGTCAAGCTTTATATAACTTATATTGACGACCTCTGTGCTGCAGCACCGGACTGCTAAGCGGATGGTTCTGGGTTCGATCCCCGGGTCGGCCAATTTCGTAAAAATGGTTTTTCTTTATTGGCTCGTATCTGGGTGTTACCAAGTTCTCCCCTAGTTCATTGTGTGGTACCTATAGTACAAGCTTTGCTTAGTTTAGCGCCACACAGTTGGTGTGACAGTCTGGTTTTTTTTAATTATATTATTATTTTAACGCCAATTCATAATATAGAAAAACTTGGTATTGGTGATTAATATTTTAAAATTTAAACCGGTTTGAAACATTTTATATTTTTTTATTTTATATTTTTACCCATAACTGTAAATGTTTGAATTTAAAAATTGTGTTTTTCGTTAATTATATTTGCTTGTTAATACTAATCATTATCTAAAAGCAAAATATTGTAAGAACCTGGAATATTAGTTAGTTGGTAGTGTGGTATATTGTTTAAGATTTATGTTACTAGCGATATACTTACCTAGACTTACGGTTTAGTGATTTATGTAAGTAACTGTCTAGGTAAAGCAAAACAGAAGTTACCTCCGAAAATGTGTATTTTTCTATTTCTCATTATGCGTATGTCACTATCATCTTGATACTTCACATGCTAAATTGTAATTTTGTGGATTTGTGGTTGTTTTGAAAGTATGTAGAATTGAAACGCTTGTATCGTGTGATAATAAAAGATAAAAAATAACCAACACAAAGTTTTATTTCTTAAGAATTTTACACTTTCATTGTAGATACTACAATAACTTCAACTTCAACTTTTGGGCAATTTTTGCCTTTACCCAGGGGTAATCCTGCCAATCTCAAGTTTCAGTGTCAACTCGGTCATTTTTTTTAATGATCAGTTGGAAAAGACTAGGTCATGTAGAATTTGTGCCGTAACCGTTTTTTTTGAGTGGTAGAGTCTAGCTGTAGGCTCTGTCTGCAGCGATTGCTGGGCTGACTCGACCGGTGAAATACCACCGTCGCACAGGAAACCGACGTGAAGTAGGAACGATGTTCCTGCGTTTCGTTCGGTGAGTGCGGTATCCGGTGCCCAATTTTATTTATTTATTTATATATTTTCTTAAAGGTCAGCAACACACCCCCAACACCTACAGTGTTGAGGGTAGTCATGGGCGGCGGTGATCACTTACCATCAGGTGACCCGCATGCTCGTTTGCTACCTATATTACATAAAAAAAAAAAAAAACCAAAAAGTGGGAAATTATAGTGGAACGTATAAAGAACGAAAACAGGTTTACAGGAGTTATAAGTTAATATGGTTTGTTTATAGAAAATTGGAGATAGATACTACAATAAATAAGTGACTTGTGTGTTTACAGCATGTTAATTAACATAGTTAGAAGTTAACATAGTTAGAAGTTACAGAAATTCCCCCTGGATACTGAACTAAGAGTGTCGAATATAGCTTTAAGTGGGTATTCAAAATGTTTGAACACCCATTACTTTGCCTAGGTATGCTTCTTGGAGCAACAACAAATGCTAGCAAAATTTTTCTTTGCTTTGAATATGTTACGGCTAATACCCGAAGTGCGACTACACCTAGTTTTAGCCGGTTAGAAGTGTTTTTTATATGGAAAACTGTAAAAAAAATATTATCCTATGTCTATAAAAACTGGCTTCAATCATGAGTTGACGGACTCCTTTTTTTGGGTGGTATCAAAAAAGTAACCTAACTAACCTAACCTATTGATGTTCTAACCGGCTAAAACTAGGTGTAGCCGCACTTCGGGTATTAGCCGTAACAAATACAACGTGATCTTACACGCTTTTACTGTTTTTCCACTCATACTTATGTGTTTAAAAATATATTCTTATGGGGTTGTTGAAATTTTTAATTGATACTAATAAACACCCAAATACCATGTTATACTGTAAATGAACAAAAGTCACATATACCAAACACATGTAAGAGGGAAGGCCGCGTTTAAGCAAGCGCCTAGCAACGCTGAACTGCCTTGAATGAATGTTTATCCAGGACTGATTATAGTTGGCGTGCTTTGGAATACGCCTTTATTCAGCAGTAAATAAATTTGGGCTGGAAGTGACAGGGCTAAACCTAAAAAAACACTTTTAAAACATATTAAGCATTGTAATGATTTTTTATACGTTAAATTATTTGACTGAAAGTATATTGAAAGATAGAAAGAGATATTTCTGAAGATATTTCTAAAAGCTGAAATCTAAAATAAATATACGCGATATCGAGAAGTAGGGACATGGTCTTTTATTTTCAATGTGTATTGAACGCTATTACTAACTCAATAAATTGAAATGATAGCCTTTCTAATACACATAGACTATGATTACTGAAAGGAACGAAAACATAATTTATCAACATAGAGATAAATGTCTTTATCTTATGCCATTCCAAACAAAAATTTTACTTTAGCAACATGATTTAAGCTCTATCGTTGAAGCATTGTCTTTGCCCCCTCTAGAGGGAAAGAAAGGATTTATTCCCATTTCGTTGCCTAGGTTGGCAACAAAAGGATTAATGCCCCAACAGCCTAGAAGCCAGGCGATTAAAATGAAAGCGGAATCGAAAGTAAACCCATACCTATACGCACACTACGAAGTGGGACTCTCTGGGCTATTATGAAAGCCAATGGAAATAGGATGTCATTTTCATTAAATTATCACGTTTTTGGGATTAAAAGAAAATGAATAATAATAATAATAAATTAATAGATAAGTAATCAATGTCGCCACGTGTTCTGATAGATAATTCGTATAACGAAGATTGTTTTCCAAAGTAATCGAAGATCTAAAAAGTGACATTCGATTCCTATTGGCTTACATATTATTAATAGCCCCGCCGCCGGGAGTCCACTCACTGCGGGAACCATGAAGTGACCATGAATAACAGTTGCACCTAATGTGACTAAAGTGTCATAAGCATAACACGTCACGGCCGCGTCCCGAGGAAATGACCTTACGCAGCCACGCTAAAATTTCCTAGAATCCAGCGAGGGCGTGCTCGGGTGCGCCATTGTTGGTGGTCAGATAACATATCTGATAAACTGGTGATTCGATAGATTCTTCACTTCCCAAGCACTGGCAGATTATTATATCTTCTTCTTCGTGTGAATTATAGAAGACGGGATATTTAATTACCGTTGGCAATTTACCTACAATATGATTATTTTTAATGTGGGTAAGTGCTTCTGTTTCATTGTAATTTAGTTTTTAATCTGCTAGAGACTTTTGATGCAGGATAGATGTAAAGTATTTTTTGTTAGTTAATTTTGTTGTAAATGAAGTAGCTTAAGAAACAGAAGAACCGTTGAGAAAAGAGTTAAATTTCACGGTTGAACAAACATCCTACTAATATTATAAACGTAAAAGTTTGTAAGTATTAATGTATGGATGGATGTTTGTTATTCTTTCTCGACACAAATACTTCATGGATTTATATGAAACTTTACAGTTATAGGTTATACATCAGAATAACACAAAGGGTACTTTTTACCGCGGGAAAACTTCTCATTCCTACGGGAAACCGACTTCCACGCGAACGGAGTCGCGGGCGGCCACTAGTTAACAATATAGCAAGTTGTTTATTTCTTATTGAACCTTTTTTGCATCGCATGCAAGATAATTAATTTCATTGGTTTCCACAAAAATAATTTCATCAATTTGTCTAATATCAAAACCAAAACATGCGTAATGATTTGCTCTATCGGAAATGTAAAAAGGTCGATTTCGCGAAAAACTCTAGTTATTTACTTCTGCCTCAACGCCCTCGATATCTTAGTTTACTTGAAATTGACAAGCAATCTAAGCTAATTAAGATAGGTATGAAAATAGGTAGAACCACGAACACATACATAATAAAAAAATTGACGTAATAAAATCTGCGAACAAAGGACGTTTTATTAACAATTTTCATTAAAAGTGTCTGCTGCCGGCCAAAAATGTAATAACTACATTTTTTACGGTTTCGACAAAAGGTAGTGTAGGTAAAATCGCACGAATCCCAGATTATTTCCTGTGTAATTTATTATTAAAACTTTTATATTTTTAGTTAGAAATAATAATTTTAAAATTTCTTATTCAGTTCATTATTCAAGTTGCTTCAATAATATAAAATGGAAGAATGAAATGTATGAGTGAAAAAGGTAGGTATAGTTTAGTATAGGTATATTTAATTATAGGCAGTATTTATCAATTTTTGCCTAAAAGAAAAAGTAAGTAGCAGTATTTGTCATAAAGTTATGTAGATAAAAATAATTCCACTACAACACATAGGCGATGTAAAATTGCATACTGGCCTTTTTAAATTTATAATTATGACATTAAGTAACATGCCTTACTTACATAATTATTTTGATCGACTTTTATTAGATGAAAAATTGCCGCACATTTTGATTTGTCGTCGAATTTTTTTACCATATTGAAGTAAAAACGTAGATGAGTTATTTTAATTTTCATGATTAAATTTCTATACTGTATTCCTCCATTGTGTAAAAAACCTATGCTCTCCATACTCCATACAAAAAAAACTACATACAATGAGTACTGGACTTGGATCATATCTGACATAGTTATCTAAACCTGACTTTGTTCCAATATCAATCAGAATTATAAATAGCTATTGATTTATTGGTGTTGAGTAAAAAAAACAACATTTCGTCTTAGAAATTTTATTTAGGTAGGTAATTCATATATAAAACCTAAAAAATTACATGCAGAATTCCAATTGTATCTATGCGACTTTACTTTATTTGGATAAAAGGTAAACAATAAAGTGGCTTTCTCTGTCCCTTTATTCCTATGTATGCTTAAAACTCTGCAACGGATTTTGATGCGGTTTTATTTAATAGATAGAGTGATTCAAGAGAAAGGTTTACCTACATGTATAATTACATAGTACAGGGAAAGGCGTTTTACTCCGAATTTCGCGGGTTAAAGCTAGTTATCTTAAAAATAATATTTCCATAACAGCAACAATTTCATAAACTATATTATAGCGCGTCATAGCACTGTGAGGTAGTATTATTTAAAATAATATGATGAAAAGCACACAAACTCAAGGGAGTATATGACTTTGGGCCGATTTTTCAATTGTCAGATAAATGCTATGTACCTAACTATATGCCAAGTATTTATATTCGACGTGCAACGAAAACATGCCGATTTTCTGCCAGATAAAATGTTGCTGACTATAATATTGGAAAATCAGCCCTTATGTACAACGAAAACGAATGTTCACCAAAGCTCTCATTTTAGCCTTAAAACTTTAACTTTTATGCAGGGACCGAAAACCGGTTAAATTAGGCCTACCTTTTATTTCGGTATGACGTCATACCGTTTTATTTCAGTATTTTATTTTTTTAATACACTTAAATATGCATACCTTTAAAATACGGTATGACGTCATACCTTTTCATTTCGGTACCGTATTTTTAAGAATATAATAAAAAACCTTCACCATAACATTTCGGTATACTTCTAATATTATGGTATAACCTTTACATAAATAAAAGTATCACTTTATTTCAAGAATGTGTGGGTCTGCTGTCGGAAAATCGACTTTATTTGTATCGAGCGAGCGTATTACGATACCGAAAAAATCATATGGGTTATACCTTTAATACTCAACCTGTATGAATTTTAAAGGTATAATTATGCCATACCTTTATAAGATAGCGGTAGCGATTCTGAAAACCTTAAAACAACCGGTAGAGTTTTGGTTCAAGGATTGCGTAACCGGTATAAAATTAAGGTACCGCTTTTTTATACAGGTTGAAATACCGGTAAACCTTAACCGTTTTCAGTCCCTGCTTTTATGTTTGCTGGATGAAATGATTTGTATTTTTTTATAACTGAAGCAGCTGTACAAAAGAATACCGTTTTAACAGGTGATCACAAAGACGGGTTCATTTAAATTTAGTACAGCCATCACGAAAAAGAAAATTGTACAAAAGTATTTATTATTCAAAATAAATTTAAGTCAGGTACCCTCGAAAACGTGTTACGATTAACAATTTAGATTTTATAGCTTTCCTGAAAAATAAGGTATTGTTTCTCCTTTGTTAACGTGATTATAATTGAATAGGATAAATGGTAAAAATTCTTAAATTGGATATCGTAGGTACTCACTAAGAATTAATGAACTTTTGAATTTTTTTCTAGTATCTATTTACTTTTTTTTCATATTTTTTTTCCTTCTAATCTAATCTAATAATATTATAAATGTGAAAGTTTGTGAGGATGTATGGATGTATGGATGGATGGATGTTTGTTACTCTTTCACGTAAAAACTACTGGATGGATTTGGATGAAACTTTGCAGTAATATAGGTTATACATCAGAATAACACATAGGGTACTTTTTTACCGCGGGAAAACATTTCATTCCCACGAGAAACCGACTTCCACGCGGGCGGCCACTAGTACAATATAAATACTCATTTAATTGCATTCAAATTTTGAAAAATCATTCGTTCTTGCGCTTAGGGATATTTTTTTCCAAAGAGTAAAGCTGATGGTATCATTGATATATTTCATATATTACCCCTAGATACATACAATGCATACAAATTCTCACTCAAAAAACGGCGCAAACTATTATGATTGTGTGCGTGACGTGAGTATAATACAGATTTGAATTGTGCATGTGTGCGTTATAGGGATACCATGTTAATTAAATACATTTAACTAGTTTCATTTGCAAAAAACATTTATAAATATTAAAATAGCAATAATATAAAATAATGAAAAATCGAATAGCCATTTCTTTTTGTCTGTTTATAAAAAAGTATTTTTTAGGGTTCGTGTCGGTCAGTATTTGTAATAAGTAGTGATAGCTTATTTCTAATATACTTTTACAACAAGCTTCAACGAATTTATTTAATGAAAGATGTCAATGTTTTTTTTTTTTTTTTTTTTTTTTTTTATGTAAGGTAGCAAACGAGCATGCGGGTCACCTGATGGTAAGTGATCACCGCCGCCCATGACTACCCTCAACACTGTAGGTGTTGGGGGTGTGTTGCTGACCTTTAAGAAAATATATAAATAAATAAATAAAATTGGGCACCGGATACCGCACTCACCGAACGAAACGCAGGAACATCGTTCCTACTTCACGTCGGTTTCCTGTGCGACGGTGGTATTTCACCGGTCGAGTCAGCCCAGCAATCGCTGCAGACAGAGCCTACAGCTAGACTCTACCACTCAAACTGTTTAAATTATGAAAATTTTAATTTAATTAAATGTAGTGAAAACCCGTAAATTTTCATTTTTTACCCACAATTCAAACCCGGTTTCTCTTTTCGAAAACAAAACATAAGTTTTCATGTGTTTCTCTACTTATTCCGAATAAAAAATTTAAATTACTGATATAATGAAAGGCCAGGAATATTGCAAACGTTTCTTAAACAATTGCGGCACCCTTTAATTGTGTTTTAGGCATACATTTTTTTTTCTGTAGCTCCTCTCTGCTTGGCGGATTAAATTACACTAATGTAGGGCAAGTGCTTAAATTGTAATACAGTGCTTTTTTTGGGTGCTTTTGTGTGTCGGATTTGGTATCTAGTAGTAATATATCAATAGATGGTATAATCGTGCCGCTAGAGCCTTTAGCTTTTAGAGCATGTTTTCAGAATCTTGGTCATTATGTAACCTGTTCAATCAAACTATAATTTAAATTAACTTTTAATAAAATATTACATAGGTACATTTGAATTTGAATTTGAATAAATACTACAGTTATGTTTTCCACTAACAAAAAAATTTAAAACTTCTAGGTAATTTTAGTGTGGATTCGCTTGGAATGCAAGGGATTAGCATACAAATAGAGAATTGTAGCTAAACGTTTGTACAAACCCAAACTAGTGTTCTGTGCTCAAACTACAAAGCAGTCTGCAGTATTCTCAGGGTAATTTACAGCAATTTTAGATCTAGTACCAAGAAGAATTTTGCTTTAACTCACGTGAAACTTGCATATGCGTAACATTTAAATAACGCTTATGAACCAACATTAGAAAATAGAATACCTACTTAATTTACACTCCTCAATTGTTATTTACTTAATACTTAATTTACACTCCTAATCAAAGGCGTACAGTTACCAATAGAACCCACTGATACTGTTAATAAGAATTATGTCGATCAAGTGCTTAGTAAGTACTGTACTCAAGACAATTACTCGACCTCTTGACAAATTATTTCAAAGATTATTACAACAAGACTGAAATAATTCCGTCATTAATTCATTAACGTAAGCAAGTTGTAGACGAATTTCATTAACAGGCAAGAAAAAAAAAATGATCGCCGCCATGTAGGTAATACTTTAAGAATCAAATGATGCAAGCTGATTTAATTGATATACGAAATATTGCATCATTTAACAATAAATTGCAAATACATATTGGTTATAAGTGTTTTTCTAAGCTAAGAAAAGACTCTGATCACAAGATGCAAGCACAGGAGAAAAAATGGCTTCAAGGCTTGTTAATAAAGTTATGAAAACAAAAATAAAGATAGGCGCAAAGGTGTTAAGGAATTTAAGTCATTAGTTTCCAAACTTCGTCATGGGATTAAGAAATAAAAAATAAAAGTAGTAAATAAGTCATCAAGTATGCTTACTCAGCTGCAAAGAAATTAGTTCTCTCAATCCTCGCACGAGGAGGTATCCCACGCGCACCCAAAATTGTGGACACCTGTGCTAAAAAAAAATATTATATTTTGGAATAAGTAATACAATCTCTATTGAGAACTGAGACTTATCGTTTTATTTTCATCATATCTACAATGTTATTTACACTATCAATAACAGGCAATACTCCTGCTTTATTAACCACACACACTCCAAGTTTACAATTAGATGGTCATTATGAGTGTGCCTTTGATTATGGAGCCAATCAAGTGGTGGAAATTCCAGAAGGAGCCTATGAATTTCAGGATATCTGTGGTAACTTAAAAAAAAACATCAGAGGGTGTTCATTCAGCTTCTATTGTAAAAATAATACACTGAAAACATTTTTGTACTGCACATTAGAAGTCCATTTTGAAAAAAAGAATTCTCTAGGTGCTATTTTAGGGTTCAGTGGTCTGACTCTAAAAGCTAATAAATAACGTTAGCGTACAAACTAAGTAATGTGGTAAACAAACGCCTGGCTTTTGGTGGCTCTGCTTTTCATTTCGTCATTACAACTACATTTCCTAGTAAAAAATATATAATAAATATAAAATAAAACTCTAGGAAAATTTGTCCTGTAATGACCAATACGGAGTGTAAGAAGACTACTACCAAAGCCTGAGACCATGTATTTTTTACGCCTCATAAGTTAGTGACTAAATTCTCAACACTTTCAGGACAAGCATTTAAGGCTCCTATGCCTTTATATTTAATAATGTGTAAACCCAAACGAAGAACATTTCCTTCTAACTACCAGAACACATCCAATTCGTACGTTTTTTGAGACGTATCTTAATTTTTCTCCATATTATGTGACTACCTCTGAGTAAATTCCACTTGGTAAATTTCTCTCCTTGATATTTTTATAATCAATGTTTTTTGTAATGTTGTTTTTATAATGATGTTTAACCATTTAAAAAATAAATATATTAAGTACACACAAACGCAAAAAATCCCTAACTTTATAATAACATATCCAGTTACTTTCATAAAAAGCTAATATAAACGTTGCATAAAACGAAAACTAACAGTTGTTCGGCTTTGCGTTGAACTCCGCAGAAGGCTTGCGTAAATCTAGTGGGTTGTATTATAGGCTGTTATTATTACATAACCGCGAAATAACATGTAGGTACAACCACAAATCCAGAACAAAACATCTATTTTTAGACAAATAACATTTATAAAACTAAATTTCAATATGATAAGGTATTAATTGCAGCTGAAATTTTTAATTTTTTTACATACAAATAAAGCAAATTAAATATCCTTGTGGTAAAGTCAATTTTGACTAAGAGAATACAATAATTTGTTAGCTAGAAAAAAAACAATCAAATTGGAAGTCTATAGATTTCGTGTTGTACCGCTATTAGGACTTCGGTATTTATTAGTCTGTCTGTACCTACTTAATCAAGTTATACATTAAAAAAAAACTAATAAAAGAGTGAAACACGTTTAGGCAATACACATCGACGGTGGAAAGGCAAAATTACCTAAGCGACACTTTTGGCGAAATTGAGTTATACGGGGTGTAAAAGAACTGTTTCCGAAAACAAAAACTGGGCATTGCTGGAGGGGTACTGGTTACGTTACGAGCAAAAAAAAAATTTTTTATGAATAAAAAAAAATATTTTTTACCTCATTTTCAAAAATTGCATTTATACTATGAGATTTTGCGATGATTTCAAATTAAATAGGGTTTTAATTTAATTTGCATTGTGAATAATCGCACCTGAACCGACAGTTGATGTGTAAGCGATGATTTCAAGCGGCGAATATGACTTTTCAATCATTAATAACTTTTTTAAATTGAGTTCTCTGGGTATGCTGTAAGTGAATTTAGTTACTATTGAGGCTCAAGAATACATCGTTTCAGGCTTCGGAAGTGGTCTTTTTACACCCGTTATATGTTACGGCTAATACCCGAAGTGCGGCTACACCTAGTTTTAGCCGGTTAGAACATCAATAGGTTAGGTTAGTTAGGTTACTTTTTTGATACCACCCAGAAAAAGGAGCGGGACTCCTTCGACTCATGATTGAAGCCAGTTTTTATATGTATACATAGGTATAATTTTCTTTTTACAGTTTTCCATATTAAAAACACTTCTAACCGGCTAAAACTAGGTGTAGCCGCACTTCGGGTATTAGCCGTAACATATACATCAAATGATTCAGAAAAAAAACTGCATCATTTAGTCTTACTACATTTTTTGGTGTTTTTTTTGTGTTTTCGGCGACTAAACGACAACTTTTTGACCTTCTTGTGAAAAATGTTACTTAGACAATTTTTCAAAATAAGAATTTTTACTTAGTTAATTTCACTTGATTTTTATTTTTAGTACTTTGGCGTTTAGTAAATTTTATCCGGAGACAAAAAATAAAAAAAACGCACTAAGATATTTTTACCAAACCCTGAGTAATTACAATTTTCAGAGCGCTTAGTCAATAACTACCATATCTCACTCAATGGAAAAAATGACGTTTAGTATTTTTTCCTACAAGAAATTCAATATGGTATGTATTCAATATCAATCTATCTATGGTAGTATGTCGCTTGGTAAAACATGACCTTAACATGATAATTTTATGTTTAGAGTCTGATTACGATAAAGCGAGTTTCTTTGTGTTCCTGAACTGTGTTCTTATTGTTTTTATATAAAATTTAATAAAGAGAAAAACATTAAAATTGTAATATATATTTCTTTAATTTAATGAAAAAAAAATTACTGCCTTTTTTATAATATTATATCGTTTAATTTATTAAAAAAAATGAGATTATTGCTAAAACAAGAGACGTAGAAGTGTTTTATCCTAGAGTCAACAGTTTATTTGAATGCATTTAAGTAATTTTAGCCAGAACATAATTTCATTGAATTTTGGCTTATGACTATTTTCCAGACTGAAAAAATACAATCAAATATATTTAAGACTTATTTTTTGCACTTGAATATTTGTTGTGTGGTCGGTTAGTCATTTTTTACGGTTTGTAATTTATGTTAAAATTTTGCTAAGCGACATTAACTCGGTAATTACTCAAAATTAGTTCCAACATTGAAAGAAGATAATAAAAGGTATTAATAGCATTTTTTTTTGGAATAAAGTAAATCGAATAAATAGTTATTTTTTTATCCTCGATTTCCCGAAATTGCAAACTTCTTTTTGCTCTCCTGTAAAATTACCTCTATGTCGCTTAAGAAATATTGCCTTTCCACCGTCGACATAATTATGAAAGGCTTATCTAAATTGAAAATGATATAAAGCTGTTAGATATGTAGTGAGGTACGATGAAATTTGCATAGTTATCATGATGGTCACGTATAATTCTGCTCGCGGCATTTTCATTTGTAAATAGAAGCCTTGGGTGGAGGCTTTTTGAATCTAATTGTTGATTTTGTAGTTAATTAGGTCGCATTTACGTTGTTTAGTAAATTTCACCTCAGAGCTTTCAATTGTATAGCAACTAAAATATTAATAATTAAATTATTTCTTCTGTTTTTCTAATTTATACTGCACAAGAACTACAAGAGAACGTGGTATTTTATATTTAGGTATTCTTTACATTTTTAGCGAACGAGTACCTACCGATGGTTGTTAGTAATGATCGATTTACATTACAGAATTACAGAGCAAGGTAAGCAGTTTTATGGCTTCGACATCCCTAAACAAAAATATTTTCAAGGCAATTTTTGCATGCAGCCTATTCCTTAAATAATTTTATTTTAAAATTAAGGTTATTGTACTAAAAGCTTAACTTATACGTTCCAGGATTAACCAATTTAATTCTGAGTTAACTACTAACTCTTTATTCAATTTTCTTACTTTAATATTTTTTTAATTTTTCTAGTATTGAGCGGGCAGGTACGAGAAAATAATTTATATGTTCACTGAATGTACACGTTTTAAATTCTAAATTATGATTGTATAATTTCCGAAAAGAGTGCTCGGAGTATTTTTCCGCCGGCTTTTTTCTCTAAGGCTACGGTTAGGTTAAGTCGAAGTTTGTAAAATTGACGTTCATTAAGTATTGTAACATATCTATGATGAATAAAAAAAATTGATTATATTTGATTTGAATGTTGACCAAGGGCTGTTAAGGCTTTAACACGAGTTAATAAAATAAATACATAACTCACCGAAGATGGGGGGAAGTGTTTTTGCTAGACACAACATCCTTTGTTATTTTTTTTTGTAATGAATTTATATCCTAGCTTAATAATTAATAGTATAATCACCGTGATAATATTATATTGGTACCAAGTCAATTATTTAACTTAAATTGAGAGTATTCATTGTATGTATAACATACAATGTAGGAAGTCACGCTTAATTAAAACACTACACCGGAAATTGCATTTGTATTTACAATTTCAATAGTTTTACACGAACGTGTAGTATGTAAACTAAAAACGAACCCATCATTTTTTTTATATATAAAATAGGGAGCAAACGAGCATGCGGGTCACCTGATGGTAAGTGATCACCGCCGCTCATATACACCCACAATTAGTTACATACGCATTGAGGGTGCGTTGCTGGCCTATGAAAAATTGGGCACCGGATATCGCACTCACCGAACGAAACGTAGGAACATCGTCCCTACTTCACGTCGGTTTTCAGTGCTGCGGTGGTATTTCACCGGTCGAGTCAGCCTAGTAATCGCTGCAGACAGAGCCTACAGCTAGACTCTACCACTCTAAAATTTTCATAGTAAAATTTTTTTAATCTTCTCCGAGCATTTCAAAACCAAGTTATAATAATTTTAACTTGTTTACGCATAATTGCGTTGGTGTAAATCGTTCTTAGCCAACAGACTATAAAGTCACAAGCTGGTGCAAAAAGTGCCCGAGACTAAGTTTTACCTCGTGCCAAGTGTTGAGTCGACGTTGTACCCTTGAAAAGCTTTTGAGCTTTCTCTTGATATAATTTACTTACTTCAATATCATAAGGAATAAAACATAATCTACAAAAACGTATTTTGGAAAGTTTCCTACAATACAATATTGTATCAAATTTTGCAAATAATTGTAATCATTAATTACAACGATATTAATTACTGACTTAAATTAATGTATTTAGGCTACAGAGTCGCCGTAATTTTAGCTTAAGTAGATCCGTTGATAATTAATGATTATAATTTTGTTAAATCTAATTACCGCTTTTTTAATTATCAATTTGATATAAATATTTTAAAACTTTCCATATTATGTTTAGCTATTGTTGTTTTTTATATAATAGCGGAGGCAAGTCTTTCCTAGGTGGGAAACAAAAAAAACAAGGACTTTAATTACATAGGTACAAAAATAATTGTACCTACAGCTATACTATGATAGATGTTAATACAGACGCAAAAATGCGGATTCAAAATACTATTGCGATAGATTTAACATAGTGTCACTGATAGGTGGTAACGGACCAAAAAACAATGAATTTCATTATGGACTAGTGGCCGCCCGCGACTCCGTTCGCGTGGAAGTCTGTTTCCCGTGGGAATGAGATGTTTTCCCGCGGTAAAAAGTACCCTATGTGTTATTCTGATGTATAACTTATATAACTGCAAAGTTTCATCCAAATCTGTCCAGTAGTTTTTACGTGAAAGAGTAACAAACATCCATTCATACATCCTCACAAACTTTCACATTTATAATATTAGTAGGATTTAATATGATAGTGCTCGACTTTAAAGCTGAAGTATCTGTGTAGGATGGTGGAAGATGTGGAGGCAGGAAGCATGTCAAATACCGAAATCCATATGTAATTTTATGGGCTTGTAAATGCTATGACATTAATGTTGGTTGGTCAATCAATGATTTACAGGGTGTTTGGTGGTTGAGTAGCCAAATGAAGTGGCGGATAGGTGAGGCTTTATATTAGTGCAAAAGACAGAGACACAGTAGAGCCTATAAAAGATAGAGAGAGGTTATAAAAATTTATTTTCAACTAAATTTTACTGTCTAGTTAAGTTTTCTTCTTAATATATAAGCAAATATGATGTGTAATTATGGGTCACTTAATTTTTTTTCCTTGCCTTTTATGTAATCAGATGGGCCTCAAACATTTTTTAGATGACGGTACGTTCAAGATAAGTACAAAAATTTATACGTATATAGAAAATAATATGAATTCATCGATAATGTGTACTTATCTACGCTAAAAAAAAAAGTTTAATAAGCATCTTCAGTCAATTTATCTTCTCTGAATCTTTATTGTAACTTAAATTATAGGTTGTATGTGTGAACCCCTTAGTTTTAAAGATTCGTTTCACACTAAGTGGGGAACTCTTGATTTGATATTTTTGATATAGTATTAACAATTCAAACTCATTTTACTATGATTTACACGTTTTTACCACTTTTATAGTAATCGCTTTGGTAACAAGTCTTCGCATATACATAGCACCACACAGATTTCTCAATGACCACAAACTCTGAAAACCATTACGGTTCCTTGCTAGCCAGTTATAATCAAACTTTCATATAAATTGCGCAATCAGAACGAAATAAGGCTACTTAGGTTTCCTTAAGTTTTTTTTTCACTGCTACTTCTGTTATATTATAATACTAGAGGCCGCTCGCGACTCCGTTCGCGTAAAAGTCGGTTTCCCGTGGGAATGCGAAGTTTTCCCGCGGTAAAGGTTCCCTTAATTATTTCATACATATATTTTTGGTTTCTAGAACCGTTTTCGCAGCGCACGCACGAACGGAAGAACTCAAGGATGAATAATTTTCCCCGTTTTTTCCCCATTTTCCATTATTTCTTCGCTTCTTATAGTTGCAGCGTAATGTTATATAGCCTAAAGCCTACCTTGATAAATGGTCTATCCAACACAAAAATAATTTTTAAATTCGAACCAGTAGTTCCTGAGATTAGCGCGTTCAAACAAACAAACAAACAAACTCTTCAGCTTTATAATATTAATATAGATAATCTTATATAACACTGAGCTTTGTTATGACATTTTACTATACCTACTCACGGAGGACACCGATGTAAAGTCTTACAAATATTACTTTTCCTAACAAATCTACATAAAGACAATAACTTCGAAGAACACATGGGCGGAATGTACCTATTTTCCTTGAAAAGGCATTAAGCTGCGGGGAAACCACAGAGCGGAAAGCTAGTGTTTTATAATAACTAAGTTTGTTATCTATAATAAATTCTCAAATTAGATTATTAAACATATTCCTGAATACTGTAGCTTGCGTATATTGTGATGCGAAAACTAATATATTTGTTGGGAATTTTCCAGCAAGTGATTAGGAAACAAAGGTTATCCACTGGGAAATCAGATAAACTTGGGTAAACTATAATAAGACTACTTCAGAATTAATTGCTACCCTACACCACATTTTTATTCCCAATAGAAATAAAGATGCAAGGTAAACACATGATTTTGCTGTTTTTCAAATTCGATTCACATAGGTACATACATTATCAAATACGTAACATTTTTAACATGCTTTTTCTTAGCTTCGGTCGTATGTAAGCATGTCCGTTGTCTTTTAAGAAATTAAAAATTTACACTTGGTTGTCAAATGACAGTTTTTTCTCCTTCATTATTATTTATATATGTTACGGCTAATACCCGAAGTGCGGCTACACCTAGTTTTAGCCGGTTAGAAGTGTTTTAATATGGAAAACTGTAAAAAAAATTTATACCTACCTATGTATATAAAAACTGGCTTCAATCATGAGTCGACGGAGTCCCGCGCGGGACTCCTTTTTCTGGGTGGTATCAAAAAAGTAACCTAACTAAACTAACCTATTGATGTTCTAACCGGCTAAAAGTAGGTGTAGCAGCGCTTCGGGTATTAGCCGTAACATATATATTACTAATTTAGCTACACATGCCTTAAACTAACGTAGTTAAATTTGATATACAAGGTGTCCCGAAACTCAACGTCAAGAGGGAACTAGGTAAAGTACCAGGCTATACCAGCTGTAATAATAATAATATTTAAAAAAAATTACGACTCTTGGTTAACCGATAGCTGTCATATTTCTGAAATTGTCGAAAATCGATACTCTATAATCGACACCGTCAGTACGTTATAATATAAAACTTTGACAACCTTTTACCAACCCTTCTGCCATTATTTTCTTCCAATTATAAATACTCCACGAATATGAAATGAAACTTGGATGGAAAGGATCAAACAAAACTTCAAGAGAAAAGATCAAAAATTTACATTGGGTACAAAAAAAATAACTTACAAAACTTTGTGAGTCCGAAACCAGTAGAAAGTTTTCAGAAATACGCTCTTCTGGATATGGCTATAAATTACTTAGCTATTCATTATAATCAACTATTATGTGCTATTTAATAGGTATCATTAAATCAAAGTTAAATTATAAAGTACTTTAACCTAAAAAAGGTATTCAAAAGATTTTTACATTTATTAGGTACATCTAAGACTTTACCTTCTAGGAAGCGTGACTGATAAATGTGGGTTTTACTTTACCCAAACACCGGAAACCGCCATTGGTACCAAAACCGGTCTCAATTCCGTGAAGTACCTACGATACATGTCTTGTTTATGGCACAATGTTCTTGTGTTACTTTGTGGGTTTTTGCAAACGACAACGCACAAAATCACGGTAAGTATGCTTTATATTTTATTCATGTCTATATTTGTTACTTTTTGCAGAAACAACAAACAACATCAGCTTGAAGGGGTTTGCTTTGTATTCACAGTATTGTTAAATATGAAAAGAATTTTCTTACAACAGGGTCAAAGGAAAATAGCTCAGAAATTGTACGTTGCGAATATTCTTGTCGATTTTAACTAGAAATAGTTTTGATATATAGGTCAGTAAGTATGAATAATTGCGATTTTTGGATATTACAATCTCAACAACTGTTTGAAGTATGAAAATGAAATTTTGAGCATATATTTATCTCGCCAAACTTAATATACTAGCCAAATTTAACATCTTTATGTGCAATAGGTTTAAAGTTATGAGCGGGACAAAAGTGGCTCCAAATGGTTCGGATAAATATACACATGGCGCGCTGTCAGCCTTTACCTACTTGGCTTGACACGCTGCCGCGTGTCTAGATACTAGTAGATAACCGAAGGTATGTATGATTATCATCAGTAATAGTTATCATCACAAAGCCATATATTTAGACTAAGGTGTAAAGATTGTGAAGTTAGGGCGTGTAGAGTTTTTCGCTTCTACATGAGATCTGATAACTTTTTGAAAGTGCTATCGTTTTGTCTTAGCAAAATTTTGCATGAAAATGTTTTGTTAGGATTTCACCTCTTTTTGTAAGTCGCTTTTTAAATACAAATTGCATAACGCTGAGAAGAAGTTAATTTGAACACGTAAAACTTCTGTCTCATTCTAATAAAGCTATGCCTATTGTGTTATCTTATTTTGATTTTCATAAGTAAGTGAGTGGTGGGTGAGTGAGTGATGAAATCGTGGTGTTTCAGATATCAATTAGAACAGAATTATATGATCTACACAATTAAAACTTTGCATGTATGATTAATCTACTATTGGCATTATAATTCGAAAGTTTCGTTTCTCTAGTACTCCAAACTCAAGTTAAGAGAGTTCAAAAAACGACGAAACACTACGAGCAAAGGTCGGTAACGCTTTTGCGCCTCGCTTGGCTCGTCTTAGCGGGGAAACTACTGTGTTCCCAAATTTCCCTTGAAAACTAGATATATGACATTTAGAGGTAGGTCGTATTATATAAAGTAGTTTATACTGGCTCGAAAACTATTAAATTGTCGATTTAAATAGTTTGTAGTTAAATTATATAATTTTAGTTTGTTGTTTGCGACTTAGTTATACCGCCACTTGTTCTAACATTATTATGTTATTTAATTTTAAGTACAGCTAGTACTAGTTCATTATAATTAAATCACATGCCTGTGTAGCGAATTTCTAAAGTGGGTTTTACAGTATAGTGGCTACGCTTTTGTCAGGATTCAAGCCGCCTAATAGGCACCTGACTTGGCTTGACGAGTACCAATTACTTTTCAATGGGAAAGTATTAGAGACCCACGGAGTAACTTGCTTTCTAAAGCACTGAGAACTGCGGGATAAAATTAACTGGTGGGGAAAAACTTTGAGAAAAGTTGAAAAACGCGACAAATTTTTGGATTTTGCTTTAAAGTCCATCGAGGCAATTCTTGTGAAATTAAAGTCAAAATTTATTTTAATAATAGTTTTTGTTTATGACAGTTAATAATATTAAGATGCTTATTTCTCCTAACGTAGCCCTTTTAAAGTATCAATGCTACTAGTGTTAGAAATGTTAAAGTTTGTAGGTATATTATTGATATTTGTTACCTACATAAAACGGCTTAACAGTTTTGGTGTTTGTACAGATACCTACTGGAATAACACAACAGGTACTTTTTATCGCATGCAATCAAAATAGTATAGGGTAGACTGGGTACGGTTGAAACAAAGGACGGTTGAAACAAAGGACGGTTGAAACAACACGAATATCTCGCAAACCGTTGGTGGGGCGATGAGGGGTCCAAGGGGAGAACGAAACGGACAACCGTTCTGAACACGTACCTCAATGTTGCGTCATTCTCCGCGCGCTTCAGTTGTTTTTAGAAGACCCTATTGTGTTTTGATGATCAAAAGTAAGTATTTTTGCTTGGAGATTTTCCCAATTATTGACGTTTCTATTTAAGTGACAGTATTAAGGGTGCGTATTTGTTTGAAATAAAGCTCCTTAAATATTATATCGTGACTAGTTTTTGTGTATCATTGTTGTTACAATTACAATAACTGAATTTTACCTAAAGTAGGGGTTGGGGACGGTTGAAACATTTTTTTTGGGTACGGTTGAAACATTGTATTAATTATTTCTTGTTTTTTTTAGAGCCAAATAAGTGAAGAAGCAATTGGACGGAGGAAAAAAGAAGCAATTTAATGAAGGAAAATGTAAAAGGAACACCATAAAAGGAAAAAAGAAAAATGTACAAGGGGAGGTATAACATCGCAGCCGTAACAATATTGGCAAGTAATATCGAGTCAGCATCAGCTTTATTGCTCGGCTTTCAATCATAATAATGCATCTGATAATCAGCTACAAAGGCAACCACAACTATTATAGACTGCTCTATCCAATTTCCATAGACCTTCTCCTCCCCGCTGGGCCTTATGAATCGCTATGAGTACAGGGGTGATTGAAAGCACAATTGCAGATCAAGACATGTTGGGTGATCACCTGTATGGCGAGATATTCGATGTAGCTACTCTGAATAATACAATAGGAGAAGGATACTCTATTGATGACCTAGAAATACAGTTCTGATTTCATGTAATGGATAAAATCACCTAGTTTATGTTAAGTCGAGTCTGAATCTTAGTAATAAATTAATATGTTACAGTTTCAAATAGTTGGTTTGTGTTATTTGATTTTATAATTAAAACACTGTGGCACCAACATTTGGAGTTCGGTTAAGTTGTGGTATACTTAACTCAATATCCGATTTTTGGCACTTAACACCTTTCTGCTTAACAGGGTCTTATTAGTCTGTTTGCTCATCTCTAGGTCTAACGCTCCCATCACCCTGTTAGATAGGTTCTTTTTTGTCTCATAGCTCTAGCCTAGCCCGGGTAAGGTTGCACACTCAGAAAGAGTTTTACTTTAATAATTTATTTCGCTTTCCACTGACAACGAGGTCAACCCGTACGTGACGCTTTGGTGGAAGCACATGTATGAAAATCATCATTGCAAGTATAGCGGAGTCCGTAATTACGAAAGGCGGGCATTAGAAATTTTAGTAATTGAAAGCCAGTCATTTACAGAAGGAGCGAACGTACAGTCAGCAGCATAAAAATATAATGTATCAGAGTCTACAATTAAATGTTAGTTGCAAAGTTTCAATTTTATTTTGGCATATACAGTTATCAAATTATTGTCACCAGTCTAAGAATCATATAAATCTGCGGGTTGACAATATCCAATTACATCGTATCTTTTAAAGTAGTCTGTATTATATAGGCTGCCTAACATTCTCTGGTATCTAAGCGCCCAGAATAGTCAAAAATATCTTCGGTTACATAGTACAAGCAATTTTAAGTCTTTCGCCATAAGGTTTATAATTAATCATCATTGCAAAGATTTATCATCTCATGTCCATAAGCTAGTAGTGTAGCCATAACATGTGGAATCCTACAAAAATCGTGTAAAACTTGACTACAAAAATAAAACGTGACAGGAAAAGTGCCCTTAATCAAAAGAAAAACGTATATTATGTATTAATGTACTATTTTTGTAGTAGCCCTAAAAATTTATTAAAATTTATTTACATGAAGAAAACGTTATTACATAGATTGCATTGGTTATTTAATAAAAATAAAATATGAATTATAAACCGAACTAAAACCCTTTGTTTAAATAAAAAAAAAAAATTGAACTTGGGATTAAAATCTTGTGTATCCTCCTTCTGCATTGATGACATCTAGAAGTACAGCATTTTGACAGAAATCAACACCTCGCAGGGAATCCCATATTTGCATGACATGCGCACGCAATGATTCCGAAGTTCGGGATTGATGGTGATCATCGATGATGGTAGAATTTTACAAATATTCTGCAGTGCAATTTTATTAATTTGCAATACAATTACATGAATGTCAGAACTATTATTAGATATCTATGTTTATAGATTCCAAAGTGGTTTTTCGATTAAGTTCTATCTACTATTTGAAAATAATTATTTCTTATCTGAAGATTTTCATTGCGTAGTTATGTCATATAGACTTACAATAAAAAATATATTATATGACAATGTATGTCACTGGTCATGTTGATTACCTATACATAATAGAATAAAGAAATAGGTTTGTCGGTTCATTTAATCAATAATTAAATAATTTATTTTCTCTTCATATATTTCTAACCTTAACTAAACATTAATGGCACATACTTAGTAAAGAAAAAAACAGAAAATATAAAGAAAAGAAAATTTAAAATCACACAGAAACGAGAGAAGTGATCTTTTTTTTGTAGGTAATTATTATTTTACACTAGATTTTATAAGTTATTATTGGTGTTATTTATTCGCCTTTTTTAACTCAATCCCTTAGTCAATGAGATCGGTGAATTCGTTTAATGGTTATGAATACGTTTATTACTTAGGCACTACCGCTTGACACTACTAGTTGTGCCATGGGAGATTTTTACCTCCCATTACACTATCGACATTTTCCAGTAGTGTTATTTCAGATAAAACCGCGGGCGGGGCTTTCTTTCAAAAAACTATTTTCTTACGACGTTAATTATAAAAGACTCAGTTCTAAACAAAAGCCACGTCAATGACGTCATGCATAAAATGAATCAGATAAATAATGATGATTACTGTGTCTTAAGTCATAGAGTTTATTTTTCTTAAGCGCGAAGATATTTTTGAAAAATTAAATGCTTAGATACCAATGAATAGTGTTTATGCCAACATAATATTGAATATCTTGATGCGTTATATAAAATTGCAAATTATTGCGATGATATTATGACAACTTTGTTTGGTTACAATGATATGGTTATTATGACACTAACATAAAATTGAATTTTTCACCCAAAGATATTTTTGACTATCTTGTCTTATAATATCTTTATGCTTTTGACTGTACAGCTTTAAGCAAATGTAAAAGTTTTCTAATTTAAACCCGTGATAACCCAAAGATAAACAGAATGTAGTAGTTCAACTGTAGGATGGTAAAAGATTGAGGTAGCGGATTCTTCATAATAGGACATTTCCTACTTATTTTGAAAATAAAAATTTAATGTTTTTATATTTATATTAAACAAAATATGTATCGTTGCTCTTTTTGTGGACCAGACACCTGCTGATGAGGCTTTCATATTTGATTTCACATTTCATATCTCCAGTGAAAATAGCAGTTTGTTGCTGTAATAATATTACAATTGGTACGTGTAATAAAAGTTTTGTAATTCTTCGTTGACAACAAAATGCGCAACTTTATTCCACCCTAACCTAGTTCTGAAGTTAGCGTGGCAAGTTAATTTAGATCCTCAGTCTTGAAACGTATTGTTTTTGACTTTTGTCTTATGTTACAAAGTAGGAGTGCACGCGACATAAGACCATCCGAATTCGCACGATAACTGTAAAATGTAAAATATTTAGGCTTAACTGCAACTCCTATCATATTTTATATGTGTTTGTGTGTGGCGTCTCTTAAACTATGTTACAGATTAAAATGCTATTTTTTTTACCAATATTTTGATGTTTTTATGAATATCCACAGTACAGTTTTTGAATATAACGGGTGTCTAAAAGTTTCAAGCGGCGAATATTTCGCGAAATCCTCGCAAAATCTGATAGTATGAATTCGATTTTGTACAATAACGTAGAAAAATCTTTTTCTGCTCAAAACGTAACCCGTACCCCTCCAGCAATGCCCATTTGTTTTATTTTCGGAAGCAGTATTTTACACCCTATAAACCAAACATCAATTTTCTTGAAAAAGTCGACCAAAATTGCACCCGAGCGAAGTATGGACTTATAACTAGTAATAAATAAGGCAAGAAAAATATTCTTTTTTCATTATTTATATTATCCACAGATTTTATAACATGTTTAAGGACAATTTTCATGATTTCTCCAGTAGGTATTTCCATTACACAAGACACTTAAATTGTAGAATTTAATACAATTTCATAAACAGACAACAGTTGTTGCACATTCTGGAAAGCAGGTGCCTTACATACTGTTATAAATATAGAGGTAAATTGTATCTTTAATCAAAAGGCATCTTGGTTCAGTAAGTTTTCTACCAGCTCCTGGAGTTCTAGACGCACCTCATATTGAGAACGATACCAGATCCACCAACCTAGAGCATGGCGGGTGGCTGCGGACACAATCCAGCAGTAGTAGCAGACCTTAAATCCAAAACAAAACAAAAATAAAGTTAATAATTGCTACCCGAGACTTTGCTTGGTGACCTTTTATAGTAGGGGAGCCCACGATGCTAAATCTGGATTTACTCGAGCGTGAAAGATACCTATTGGGTTGCAAAACTTAGATGACAAAAAGAAAAAATTGTTATATAACATATACCATTTTATCGGTGGGGCAAACGGCTATAGATTTCCAAAACCTTAAAAACAATTTTTTTTGCATCGACATACTCGGGCGTGGCAGATATTGATATCATCCATGTCCTACGTATTTTTAAAACATGTACGTTTGTTAATCTAATGGTTTCCATTATGGAAATGGGCGTACTGTTGTGAGGTCACCTCTGTTTAGTTTTTTAAAAAAACTACAATTTATTAACCACTACCACATTTATTAATAATACACTTTTTCACTTTTAACACTATCCTCACTGCAATTCCCAAATGCAAGTTTTAGCTCTTTACTAATCGAGCTCGCGAATCTGACTGAACTACGAATGTAATTTAATTAATAAAGAAAGCTTAAATGCTGAAATGCAAAAACGCGGCGACGGAAAAATACAGAATTATATGAATTGCTTACTAAGCTTTACTAGCATAGAAATATGGGTTATAACAGCCCCCCTGTTTGACGGAGCTTTATCCTTTAAGAATAGGAAAAGCGAAGTAAGATAAGAAATGGAATGGAAATCGAAAGCTTGAATTTGGGAAATGTTAACAAATTCAAAGAAATAGAAATTATTATAAAAATTAAATGTTAACATAAAAGATTTGGGAAATAGAAGTTAAATTGTACAACTAGTTCATAACAAAAATAGAAAGCTTATTAATAAAATGGAAATTTTATCATTAAGTACATAATAAAGAATTAGAAATTAAGATTTCTGTTGTTGATTCTATCAACAGACTTATATCTACGTTCAGGAAGAGGAAGAGATTGAATTGATTTATTTTCCTCTTCGGAATTTGATAAATCTGAAAGTTCGATTGAAGTTGACATTTTTGATTTGTTACTGATAGTTTTCTTATTGTGACATTGATTGTAAATATTAATACAGCATAATGCATTATTATGTTTCTTAAAACATTTGTAAATTTTATAAACACTGTATAAAAACAAAGTAATAGCGAGTATATAAGTAAAAGCAGAATAGTAAGTGCCATACTTAACAAAATGCGATTCCTTTTGAGCTTGATTCAATTCAATTTCTAATTGATCCATTTGATGAGACGCGTATTTTAGAGATTCTAGATTTATTTTACTAAGATGAATCGGTGAAAGATAAGGTAAGGTTTTGTTAAATACGTCATCTTTTTGGCAACAGTCGTCTGCAGTTATATCAAAACTTATATCCAAAGGAGATTTTACAATCGTCGAATAATAATTAGTAGGTATAAGTTGAATAGTCTTAAAATAACCAATACAATCATTTGAAATCTTAACAATACCTGTTCCATCAATAGTATAATCTTTAATATTATCTTTACATTTAATGGTTAACTTCGACGGTTTTGATTGAACAAATATCCACTTATTATTTAACAGTTTTTGCCAAATATCAATTTCTCCAACTAACAGTTTAGAGTTACATTCGGTTGGCAATGACAGAACAACTTCAGTTAATAACCTAGATTCACAACTAGGATTACTTAAAGTAGAATGAATAGAGTCTGATTGACAAATTGAATAGTTATTACTAATAATTTTACAAGGTTTAAGATCTTCTAATAGCGAATAAAACATTCTGTCTTCGCTTAAAGCGATAAAAGAACTTGACGGCTGAATCAAAGCAAAAGACTTAATTAATGAGTCGTCGTGTGGAGTCGGTAACGGGATACTTTTATAAACAATAAACTTATCAGCCGTAACTAGTGGTATATGCAATATAAAAATGATATTATTATTATAGAAGTAAGAACTAAGATTAGAAACATCAATTATAGAGTGAATGTTATGAATATTTAATTGTAATGGGAAGTCTAATCTTTTATCAATTACATTGTTATGTTTTGACAATTCTAAAAATAAATTCATAGGACTAATTACACTTGGATGTAAGATATTAAGTTTGGAAAACAAAATTGCATTTAATATGGTATCTAGTAAGTTAGATATAGTAAGTAGAGAACCTTCAATAATGTTTAGTAAAGAATTAATTTTAGAAGTATAATAAAGTAAGTTATCAGTTTTGGTAATCTGCGATAGAATTTCATTCATATTATTTATTTGCACATTTAATTTTATTTCGTTTTGGTTAAGTTTATAAATAGAAGAATTAAAATTATTTATGGTTGATTTAACGATATGTATGTTATCTTTCATTAAATTAAAAAGTTCGGTCTCGCTCTTTTGGCAAGATTCAATGGCAGCGTCATATTTACGTGCATCATCGGCATCAAGAGTGCCAAAGAAGAATTTAAGGATTTCTCCTCCGAACTCGATAGATCGTTTTGTTTTGATAGAAGACTTTTCAAAGACAATATGAGAGAATGATTGCAATTTAATAAAGTTTGTTTCTATTAAAACTTCGATTGAGTTAGTGATATCTTTACATTGTTGAATATCATCTGACTGAATTTTACTACATAGATTTTTAGTTTTAATCAGAAGTTTCTCTAAGTTAGAGAGATAAGGTTCTAAAGAAATTAGGTCGATGTGCGTTACAATTTTCCAATAGTCATTATAAAACTTCATATGCGTAGTAGGTTCAAAATAAATTCCTGGACTATGTATAATTGGAGTGACCTTGCTTTCTCCTAAGCATTGGTGAAATAGAAATCTGAAATAGATGATACAAATAGGTTTTTATCTAATAAGAAACTAAGTAAGTATAATTAGGTTAAGACTTTAGTTTGTAAAACTAGTGAAAGAAATAGTAAAATTTTATGGAAAGTTAAGATTTAGAATTAAAACTAATTTAAGATAATGCTAGATTTAAGATAAGAAATAGAAGTTTAGGTATATATTCAATCAAATGTAAAATAGTAGATTTAAGTATAACGATTTAGAAATATGATTTAGGAAGTGGCAGGTTTGATTTCGTTAGTGTGATATTTTACATGTTTTCTACCTATTTGTAGAGAAACATTGTGCTTATTATGCACTTTAATAATTTTGTAAGGACCTTTCCATACTGGAGATAGTGCCTTACGAAGCCTATGATGGTGTTTGAGATATACCATGTCTCCGGATTTGTAAGTAGTTTCGCGAGAAGTGGAGTCATAGTATTCTTTAGATTTTTGCTTACTTGCAATAATATTTTCGATGGCTTTTTCTCTACTAAAGCGCATGCGATATTGCAAGGCTCGGATGTATTCATGATAGGTATTATTATTACTACTTTCATATAGAGAGTTAGGAATAGATGGTTTGTGACCATATAAAAGTTCGAATGGGGTAAAACCCGTAGTAGAATGAGGGTTAGTATTATAAGCTAAAATAGCTGTGAATAAATAACAGTGCCAATCGTTTTGGTTTTCTGAAACAAAGGATTTTAAATACTCCTTTAAAGTGGAATGAGACCGTTCCAATGCGCCATTGGTTTGCGGATGATAGGGAGTTGTAAATAGAGCTTTAATTTTAAGGATTTCTGTAAGTTGTTTAAATAAATCTGATGTAAAACATGTACCTAAGTCGGTTAAGAGAGTTTTTGGAAAACCAAAGAGTGACATAAAATGAACTATATTACGGGCTATCTCCTCACTGGTGGCTGTGACCATGGGGTAAGCGCTGGAAAACTTCGTTAGGTCATCTTGGAGAGTTAATATATACTTGAAATTCTGATAACCAGCATCTGGTAATGGACCTACGATGTCTAGAGCTAAGCGTTCAAAAGGTTTAGTAGATGTGGAAGTTATCTCCATTGGAGCTTTATTAGATTTACGTAAAGGTTTGTTCACTTGGCATAGTTTACACTTTTTTACATACTGTTCTATGTCTGAGCGCATGCCTTTCCAAAAGTATGTAGTTTTTATGCGATTGTACATACGACTCGAACCTGGATGTCCAGCGATTGTAGAATCGTGGTTTTCTTTAAGAATTATAGGAACTTCTACCGGAGTAGGATAGATAAGCTGATTTTTATACACATGTATAGTTACATTTGTGTTATGGAATAAATAAGTTATCATGTTATAGATTTTGTTATATGACAACTTCGAAAAAGGTTCGGTAAAGTCTGAAATAGCAATATCTGTTACATCTGTATTGTTTTGTAAAATGATGTTACGTAATTTTAAAAGAATGTTGTAAATTGTTTCGTAATTGACTTCGTCATAATGATGAACTTTTGTGAATAAGAAATAGTATGATTTCTGATTCTGAGAATTAGAAAATGACTTAATTGAATTAGGTTCACGTTCACAGTTTAGGATTTCTGAAGTATCTGCGAATTGAGACATTATTTCTGTGACGTAAGGCATAGATTCATCGAAGTCTAAAGAAGTAGGTATAGCAATATATTTAAGTTTAGTAAGATGTAAACCTTCGTTATGTTCTTGTATTTTAGAGTTAGAAATAGGTAGAGATTTAGTAAATTGTTTTTTAAAATAGACTTTATAAGATGTGTTATTGAGATTAGAAGGATTAATTGCATGAATTGGAATACGCGATAAGGCATCGGCATTAGAGTTTAATTTGCCTTGTTTATATATGATTTCATAATCATATTCTTCTAATTTGAGACGCCATCGGATCAGTTTACTTCCGGGGTCTTTGACATTGAATAACCAAACCAGAGGTCGGTGATCTGTGACAATTTGAAATTTATTGCCATATAGATAAGGGCGAAAGTTTTTGACTGCGAAGAGGATAGCAAGAAGTTCTTTCTCGGTAGTAGAGTAGTTTCCTTCTGCTTTGTTAAGCGTGCGGGACGCATAAGCAATAGGAAGATCCTTGCCAATGGGACCTTGAGAAAGGACCGCGCCAACTGCATAGTTGCTCGCGTCTGTTGTTACTACAAAAGGCTGTGAAAAGTCCGGGTACTGGAGCAAAGGGGCAGAGATAAGTTTTTCTTTTAAGATATTGAAAGATTTTTCTTGCTCAGTGGACCATAAAAATACAGCATCTTTCTTAAGAAGTGAGGTTAGAGGTTTTGTAATTTTAGAGAAGTTCTCAATGAATCGACGATAATAACCGACGAGACCTAGGAAAGATTTAATTTCTTTAGGATTTCTTGGAACTGGAAATTCTTTGACGACCTTGACTTTGTCGGGATTTGGAGAGACACCTTTGTCGGTGATGACATGACCTAGATAAGTGACCTCGCGTCTGAGAAATTCACACTTATCTGGTTGAAGTTTGAGATTAAATTCACGGAATTTATTGAAAACCATAGTGAGTTTTTCGATGTGAGAGTTAAGATCGTGACTATAAATTATGACGTCATCAAGGTACACGTATGCGTGAAGTCCTTGGAGACCTGAGAGTACTGTATTCATCAGTCTCTGGAAAGTGCTAGGGGCGTTTTTGAGCCCAAAAGGCATTCTGGTAAACTCGTAATGTCCAGAAGTACCATTTGTGTTGACTACAGTAAAACCTGTTTTTTCTGCGTCAGCAGGATCTAGAAGAATTTGATGAAATCCGGATACGAGATCCAAAGTAGTAAAATACTTGGAATGACCTAGTTGGTCGAGAATATCGGTGATCAAAGGGATAGGATATACTTCACTAACAGTGACGTCATTTAGGCGTCGATAATCGATGACAATGCGCCATTTCTTTTTGCCAGAGGCGTCCATTTTTTTGGGGACAACCCAGACAGGAGCATTCCATGGGGAAGTTGAAGGTTTAATAATATTTTGGTTAAGCATTTTCTTGATTTGAGTATCGACTTCTTCTTTGTGACATTCCGGGAACCGGTATGATTTTACATTGGTAGGTGGTGCATTTCCCGTAATAATGGAATGTTGTATAGCGTTAGTGCAGGTTAAGGGATCACCCTCGAGATAAAAGATATCCGAATATTTAGAACAACAATCTAAAAGAGATTTACGCTCCTCAGAGTTGAGATGAGCGTGACGAATGAGATTCAAGACACGGTTTTCACGATCTGAAGACTGAGACGATATGGAATTGATCGATTCACGATCAGAAGACATAGCAAGACTATCGTAATCGATAGGTGTTAAATGTATTTTAAAGTTTTCAATGGTAATATCATTTTCCGTAGTGTTAAGGATTGAGACATTGACTCGATTGTTAGATTTAAGTTTTACAATGGAATTAGCGATATAAAAACCTTCACTGATTTTTTGATCAAGTACTAAAGCTTCTCTTAAGTACTTTAATTGAGATTGGTCATTTGACACCAAACATTCAATAACAGACTCGGAACGAGATGGAATAATATATTTTATTGCACTAAAATGAATTGGCAATGTGCAACCTTGAATTGAAATTGAATTACATTTATAATCGATAATAGAATTGAAAAAGTTTAGAAAATCATGACCTATTATTCCGTCATAATCGAGATTAATCGAGTCATTAATAACATGAAACTTATAAGAAATAGAAATATCAAGTAAATCAAAACACATTTGAAAACTACCTAAAGTTTCAGAATACGAGTCAGTATCATTAATACCTTTCAATTTAATTTTGCGACTAGACAACTTAGGCATTTCACACAAGCTTGCTTGTTTTATAATGCTTACACTTGCACCTGTGTCTATCAAGAAACATAATTCTTGGGAAGCGTATTTTGTTTTGATAAAGATATGAGGTAATGACACCTTTTTGCTAAAAGTTTCGAATATTAAGGTTTCATCAGAATTAGAATTAGAGGAATGACTCAAATCGTTTTTCGATTGAGATGTAGTAAGACTCAGCTGTTTATTTAACTGAGATGAATTAAGACTCAAGTCGTTTTCCGACTGAGATGATTTACGATTAATATGACTCAGTTCATTGTTTGACTGAGGTGAAGATTTAGAAATAAGACTCGACTCGCGTTTGGAGTGAGATGTATAAGATATAGAATTGTTATGACTCGCGTCGTTTTTTGACGGAGGTGACAAAGAGCTAGAAAAATGACTCAGCTTGTTTTTTGGCTGAGATGTAAAAGATTTAGGATAAAATTCATCATAAGAGTTAGCGTGAGATTTAGGATAAGATTTAGCATAATATTTATCATAAGATTTAGAATGAGACGAATTAGGCTTAAGAATACCCTTGGGATTTTGATTTAAAGTGCCCTGTGTTAACAACTTCGGCGGACACGTAAACGAAGTTGGAATTAGTTTAAAGATTGTTCATCACAAAAATTAACCCGAGAACTACCGGGTGAAGCCATTGTATTTTTATTATTAGATATGCGGCTTCGGTCAACATTACTCGGCTCAGGATTCGAACCCGACACCTGTTGGCGGCGTTGATTGTTGTATTGTCGTTTACGACATTCATTGATCGTGTGACCATTGTTTTTACAATATGCACACGTTATGCGATGAAATGAGTTCTTATTATATGTGTTGTGTGAACTTGACTGTGGGAATTTGTTATTTTGATGAGTGTTTGTGTGAAAGGATTTATGATAATTATTATGATATTTAGAGACAGGATTTTGTGAGATTTTATTAAGTTTCACTAACTTTTCTTCCTCGATAGCCAATGTTATGGCTTCGGGTAACGTTTTTGGATTTCTACACCTAACAATAGTGGAAATAGACGGATGTAAATTTAATAAAAAGATATTTAAGGCAAGATCTTCCATGGCGGCTACTCGTCCTGGGAGTTCTTTTGGGTCATTACAATTGTAGTGAATGTCGGACTGTAGTCTAGTAAGAATAGATTCTAAACGTAACGAGTATTTTGTCACATCCTCTGTGCTCAGTTGTTTGCAATTTTGTAGATCTACAAGGAGATGAGTGGAGTGCTTTTTCTCCCCAAAAGTTAGTTTTAGGAAAGCTTTTAATTCCTCCCAGTTGTTAAATGTTTTTAAACTACATGCAACTTGTGCTTTGCCTTCCAGCTGGGACAGGATGTACTTGCACATCACATTTTGCTGGTCGGATGTTGCAAGTGACATAGCATTGTCGCAATTAGTGAGAAAGGCGGGAAGCAACTCTTTATCGCCATTATATGATTTTATGAATTTAGTGAGCACACTAAGGGTAATTTTTTCCGACATTTCGTTTTCAGATACTTTTTTTGGTTTAGGATTCTCGGCCTTAAGAGACATCGAATAATTAGTATAAGAAATAGAAATTAAGAATTGGTAAAATCACACGTAAATAGGTATAAAGTTCACACAATGGTAAAAATGTAAATAGTAAATGTAAAAATTTTAGAAATATGGTAAAAATGTAAATGGTATAAGTATAAGATTTAGAAATATGGTAAATAGTTACCTAAAAGAAATAGAAAAAGTAAAAATAATAAAAAATAGGTATTAAAGTCCATAAAAACAGATATAAATTGAATAAACACTAAGACTCACAGGATCAGCAATGTCTGCATATTTACTGGTAAAAGTCCTGGAGATGCGAAGAAACACGACGATCTCCTCCAAAAGAGGATTTGAAGATGTAGAAGGAGATTGAAGATGGTGGTGAGTTAGACCTTGAGACTCGAAGTGTTGGAGCTGAAGACAGGGTGGAGCGGGCTCACGCTAGAGAAGCGGAGGCTGACCGTCGTCCACAGGAATGTGTTGGAGTAGTGCGGAGCGGGCTCACGCAAAAAGCGGAGGCTGACCGTCGTCCGAGGAGTTGTGCCAATGCTGATGCAGGCTCAGGCTCTGCTGAGGCTTACTGTCGACCACGTGGCGGCTGATGCAGGCTTGGACTGCGCCAAGGCTTACTGTCGATCACGGGTGGCGGCTGATGCAGGCTTGGACTGCGCCAAGGCTTACTGTCGATCAATTGTCAGAGAAGTGGACCCCGACAGGATTCTTTGGATTACCAATCGTCGTTGATGACTTTCTTTTTGGTAATCCCACTTCTGACACCAATTTGTTGTGAGGTCACCTCTGTTTAGTTTTTTAAAAAAACTACAATTTATTAACCACTACCACATTTATTAATAATACACTTTTTCACTTTTAACACTATCCTCACTGCAATTCCCAAATGCAAGTTTTAGCTCTTTACTAATCGAGCTCGCGAATCTAACTGAACTACGAATGTAATTTAATTAATAAAGAAAGCTTAAATGCTGAAATGGAAAAACGCGGCGACGGAAAAATACAGAATTATATGAATTGCTTACTAAGCTTTACTAGCATAGAAATATGGGTTATAACAGTACGTAAGGGTTTAAAATGAAAAAAAAAAACTTTTAATAGAGCACGTGCGATTTTTAAGGGGATGATTAGTAGACCTAAAACAACGCTCTTATACAATAATCTGCAGGGATTTACCTAATCTGACAATAAAATTGAACTAAATTATATGAAATTATTGAATTAATCGTCCGGCGTGTAAGTCAAGGCTCATATTTGGTGGAAGTGCTTAACCGGGTACAAGGTACCCCCCAGTATGTTAATCTGCCGCGCTTGAGTAAATTCAGAAATCCCCTCTTGGGCTCCCCTACTATTAATTGTATAGAGTAGATAAGAGATTTCTCCATTGCGATGAGACAATGGTATTTCCCATGGTAAAATGGTAAACGGTAGTTCAGGGTATCGAACTATCTTGTTCCAAGATTTATTTAAATCAAAATACAGACAGATGGACGTACACATTTTTGCATTAATAATATTAAAGTAACGTACGGACGTAAGGACGTATTAGTAGGATGTAAGCTATATTTTCCCCTATGATAAATCACCGCTGAGGATTTTCGGATTTGTTCATGAGAATCCGGATATGATTTATTTATTTTAATAAAAGTGGTTCATGAAGCTTCATCGTTATTAAAGTTTGCTTTAGTTTGTTTGTTCGAACTTAGTACCTATGCACACAGATATGAATCATTTTATTGCTCACATTAAAACTACTAAACTACTACTCAGGCTTTAGTTTGCGACTATGAAAATTATTTATAGGGTTTTCTTTATATTCATAAAACTTATCAATAAATCAAGACAATACATTTTCTCCAACTTATATTTTCTTTAGCATAATTACTATCTTTTAAAATATTATGCAAGAAAGATTAAATTAGTTTGTACAGTAGGTACTGTATTTAACTTCGTACAAGCCTTACCTATTTCAGTTATCATTAGCTGGTATTGGTTATATAAACGAAACCAATCAGAATTCCTATATGGAAATTGCTAAATTATGCATACACATCACGTACTAATTAAAACTGGTTTCAGCTGGGAAAATGGAGAACGAAATAGATAAAAAAGTAAACGGTTGCGGTAAAGCTCTGCTTAATGACGGAGCCGTTTTTTTCTATAGAACTTGCGAAAAGGCATAGCCATCAATATTAATACATGATACACACCTTTTCACGACTATTTTATTCATATGTATTTCAAAAGACCTTTTCACGGTAAGCGCTTTGTGAAAAGTGTCTAAAACATTTTCCGTTAATGAAATACATTAACGATGGATAGCGTGTGAGAATATGTGATCAGTTTATTTTTCTTAACAGACAAAAACAAGTTATTTTACAAAGAAGCATTAATATTGGCAATATTCAAAGGCTTTTTAAATTAACAAAACAATATAAATTCTTCGATCAAAATAAAGGTAAAGAGAAACTTTGTAGCATATTGCGCAACAAAATTATTTGGCGAATAACACTGTGGTTATTTTTAATAATTAGTACTAATTCCGTTTGCACTGTCATATGAATAATTACCTAAAAAATTAAAAGTGTAAGTATAATTATTTTGTAGGTACATTATTTTGAATTTATCTTTCTTTAAAATCTTTGTTTCTATAAACGTAACAATTCATAATTATGGTATCTTTTCTAACAAAAAAAATTACGTTAATGCGTTAATTAGGTGTTCATACTTACAAGGGTAAGACATGCTAGGACGAATGTTGAGGCGAGTGGCCAAATAGAAACGTTGCCGTGGTCTTGTGTCATAAGACCCGCTAGAGTGCGACCGGACAACCAAGCAGCAAGCACAGCCAGAGGCGACATCAACATTATGCCCATGACGTCTATCAGCAGCTTAAACATACAAACCAAGATATAAATACAAGGAAATCAATACAAACAAGCTAGAAGTTACACTGACAATAAATTTCGAATATTCCAATATGAAAGTGTTCGCGTAAGTTCACCAAAGGCATAACTTTTGTCACATAAATCAAGGTGATTTATATTTTCTCAGATTTCATAAATTTAGACGAGAACAAAGTAAAGGCATAATATTAAATTTGGGATTCAAAATAAGGTACCTACCTGTTTGGCATTTTGACTTAATATCCACATAAACAAAGCTTTTACGAATCCATATCTATGTACTCGTTTTGTTGCATATCTGGTTCCACATAGCTCGCAGCGGGACTTGCCAGATTCGGTTAGCCATCTTTCTAGGCACTTTACATGTATTCTGCCGACGGTACCTCGACATGCACAAGCAGATATTAATAAACCAAGTTCACAAGTCAATGAATCCCCACCATGACAAATACGACACATATCGTCTATTGAGTGACTGCTTGCTCTATCATTGTCTAAACATTCTTGAACCAAATCGCAGGCTTTGGTGTTATTAAGTTTAAAAATAATAGGGTCTACTCCTATAGCTGTAGTATTGGGAGCAGTATTGACTGCCTCTGCTAAATCAACTGGAATGGTTCCTGAAGCTTTGATACAACGTTTCTGACTTCTCACTTTAACGTGGTGCTGTTGTCCTATGTTAAAGTTTTTTTTTGAATCTTTTTTGGGTAAAATTTTCAAAGAGGGAGAAGAAGCTCGCAATTTTTTCAATGTACTGATATTACTATCAGTTAATGTGCTTTCTCTCTTATTTTCTCGTAAAACTTGATCGTTTTCGGAAATTTTGGTATCCAATTCTGTGATTATTGGGTCTTCAAAAGTATCCGTTATGTTGTCATTATTTATTATTTGCGATATCGCTTGTTGCTGTTCTCTCGCTATATTATCAAGATTTTTGTTGCTGTCAGAGATATTGCACATTCTCTTACTACCTCCGACTTGCAACTGTTTTGTGTGTTCCTGCATTTTTCTTTTATTTTCATTTGCAGTTTGTAATTTCCTTGTTGCATTATCTATTTTCAAGGGATCTTCAGTTTGACTTCTGAAAAATAAGTTGCTTGGTAAAGTGCTTATTTAATTAACATTGTATTACTTTTAAGTTTAAATTTATATTTAGTACTTACTGATTTTTTATGTTTAAAGTCTCAGTATCGATTTGTGGTATTTGATTAGTAACAAATTCACTTTGAACTGAAAACCGGCGGCGTCTCGTGTAATTGGGCATACCTACTAATTACTGGGTAATTTTGTTAACTTTTTCAAAATACATTTGGATATTTTTTATCATTTTTCAACGCATTTTTTGTTGGAATTATGTTACTTTAATAATTTGACAATTCATTGTCATTTTTGATTTTTTAATGATCCGATATTCAAATGTGTGGCATGTTTATATTTTAAATATTTTTACATAACGCAATAATAAGCAACCTAGAATGCAATTATTATTTTTTCATAAAAGTAGGTAGTCCCTAGGTTTCCTATTTGTTTGGGACGACCTCTGACATTTCTTGTAGAAAAATTACATTGCGCAAAAATAAAATGCGGGGTTTTAGCTCTATTTTGGTCCTCACCTTCATATTTTTCTGAGTGTAACTAGGTTCTTCCCAAGTCCTTTAACACCGGATGTGTTAAACTTACCGCACTAACCTTAGGGCCACAAAATTGGTGTGCAAGCCTGGAAATTAATTTATTTATTACATAAAAATACATTTAAAGTCAAAAAAAATTGATTCACTTTAACATAAAACGTAAAATACCTAACGTAAGTTACTGTATCCGTATCTAGGCAAAAAGCATTAAGCTTTATTATAAAAAAACTTACATAAACATAATACGAGGAAGAACAAATTATGCATAAAACTTAGAGCATTTAATCAATTTTGGTTAAATGCTCTAAGGCATAAAACCACTGTGTCGCCAAACGCAATTAAGTTATAACCTAGTAGTACATGACCGCAACTATTAACATAACCATAGCGGTATATTCAAACATTCGATAGTAATTCTGGAAATAAAAGTAAAGAAAATGAAACAGAAAAAAAATTGCAGCGAAGATACAATAGGAAGCTCTATGAACACGCAAGCAAAAACCAGCTTTGCACAACGCGAGCCATATGCAGGTATGTCGAGGCAGCATACCTTCCTCGATTATTTATTATTTTCGATATTCTACGTACGTACCTATAACCTACGTACTAATTTTGTCTCAGACTGAGCGGTACTGTAAGGTCTTTGACTCCCTCTTTGGTATGCGAACGAGTTTCAAATATCAAAAGTAAGTAAGATCATATATCGTTACGTGAAAATTAATAGATTAAGATGGTCAGGCAGAGTCTGATGATGTTGTAATTGTATTTTGATATTTAGAAATAAACTTATAGTTGTATTCCCTCTTTAATTTACAGTTCCTGGTGCTTAGAGTACATACTTACCTCACACATTTGTGGTCCAAAAGTAACTTAAACGTATCAAGAACCTATGTAATTTAGATGTTTTTTAAAAAAAGTTTTAAAACACGCAAGATTTTTAAAAACTATTTTACCAAGCATTTCTTTTTGGTATAAGCATCAAATCAATCGATTGTTAATATCTATTTGAGATATAAATAAAATAACAACCTGTTGTTGAAATTCTATCAATTTTCCAAGTGAAATAGCTTTACAGCCTACATTTCCCTCCCTTTTATATTATTGGTATTCAGTCGACAAAGGTTGTCGACAGAGGTCGGTCGCCCCCGTGCTCACCGACCGAGCTCGCGCATGCGGGAGTAAAAACTTTTTGTTTTTGCACCTCTTTTGATGACTTCGCCGGTGTTCTGTAAAAAAACAAAAAAATGTAATTATGAATTTTTTCTGTTCTATTTTTCGATATTTTTAATAACGTTTTTGAAAGTGATGCTGTTGTAATTTAATTTTGTTTCATAAACTTAAGTTAAAAAAAAATAGTTTAATGACAATGATGTTTGGTGAGTAGTGAATTAAAAGGAATTCAAACGCAGTACAAAGTTAGTTCCTTTATTTATATGATTTTGTATTTTTTTGTTCCCATTGGTTTTAAATCAAAACGAATGATATTTATAATATACCTACTAAGGCCAGTAAAGTAATCCAAAAACTAGTAATTTATACTTTTTGGCGTTCTATTAGTCCTCGCAAAAGACTCACAAAATCTCTCATATCTTAAGATATTCAAGGTCAAATGTCATTAAATTAGTTTTTACAAATATCTCACTCCATATACATCTATTAAAAAACTAGAGGTCATTAACATCTATTAAAAATGTTAGATATCGAATTTTTACATCTGGATTTGTACATGTTTACACCTTGTCAGCTAAAATTCCCATGTTCGTCCTCGTTAATATGCCCAAAATTTTCACAGTAACAATTTAAGACATGCTCATGAATTTTGAGTAGTAATGAAAATAGTTTCAGTTATACTCGAAATTGCTCCCAATCTCTTAATAATAAATATGATTATAATTTGAAAATAGCGAAAATTGCATCAAAATGCACCGCGTGGTTATTATAAAGGTATAGTTCGCAAGGCGTAAGCTAGGCTTTGCATTAGTGTGCGTGTATACAGATCACAGATACAGATAGAGTAGGTGTGACGTCATGCCTCTAGCTTATTATTATTATTTTATATTCAAAATAAAAATATATTAGTACATATTTACAAATGTCACGTTGGCTACTGCTGTAGTTACAAAACTGTGTTGCAGAGCCAGCGCCTTCCATTTAAAATGTAACACAGTTAATTATGCAACTTAATAATAAATAGGTAATGGTAAAATTTAAGTTAGAATTTAAGTTTAAAAATAATGTTAGTTTAATAATTAAATTAAGAAAAGAAATTGATGTAAGTGTATGCTGCGTATGTGATGCATTTGTGTGTATGTATGAGTATGTGTGCAATGCATGAGTGTATAGCCCAGTCATATTAGGGCTTTCACCTCGGAATGAAAGATAATAAGCTGCAAATTGGTATGAACCTTTGTTTTGTCATTCTAAATGTTGTCTCAAAAGTCACAATCGTTATCGTGTCCGCGTCTCAAGATATTCAAGGTCAGAGGTCACAAAAATCGGTTTATCGCGAATATCTGGCTTCCTATCGATTATATGAGATTTGCATTTTTTATAAAAGTTGTAGGCTATAAAATTCCCTACAACTTTTGTTTAAACTTTTTTTTCATACGACCAACCGTTTTGAAGGTAGAGTTTTTTGAGTGGTAGAGTCTAGCTGTAGGCTCTGTCTGCAGCGATTGCTGGGCTGACTCGACCGGTGAAATACCACCGTCGCACAGGAAACCGACGTGAAGTAGGAACGATGCTCCTGCGTTTCGTTCGGTGAGTGCGGTATCCGGTGCCCAATTTTATTTATTTATTTATATATTTTCTTAAAGGTCAGCAACACACCCCCAACACCTACAGTGTTGAGGGTAGTCATGGGCGGCGGTGATCACTTACCATCAGGTGACCCGCATGCTCGTTTGCTACCTATATTACATAAAAAAAAAAAAAAAAAAAAAAAAAAGAGCGCGAAGAGTGCACATCGTACAGTCATATACGGCCTAATGCAAGGTCAAGCGTGAGTTATGGTTATCAGTACGTTATAAAGTCAATTATTTACTTGGAAATTATAATTATTAAACAATGCCCATTATTTATGTACTAACTATTAGTTATTTATATTTAATTAAAGTAAGTAACTTGATTGTTTATATATAATTATTCATATTTAACTATTTAAGTATAAAATATTATTAATTCTGGATTATATATTTTAGTTTTATTTTAATGTATATTATGCCGTATTTAATAATAAATAAAAATATGTGTAAAATATATACTCTTACTATCATTTTGACTTAAAATAAAACTAAAATATATAATCCAGAATTAATAATATTTTATACTTAAATAGTTAAATATGAATAATTATATATAAATAATCAAGTTACTTACTTTAATTAAATATAAATAATTAATAGTTAGTACATAAATAATGGGAATTGTTTAATAATTATAATTTCCAAGTAAATAATTGACTTTATAACGTACTGATAACCATAACTCACGCTTGACCTTGCATTAGGCCGTATATGACTGTACGATGTGCACTCTTCGCGCTCTACCTTCAAAACGGTTGGTCGTATGAAAAAAAAGTTTAAACAAAAGTTGTAGGGAATTTTATAGCCTACAACTTTTATAATAAATGCAAATCTCATTTAATCGATAGGAAGCCAGATATTCGCGAAAAACCGATTTTTGTGACCTTTGACCTTGAATATCTTGTGACGCGGACACGATAACGATTGTGACTTTTGAGACAACATTTAGAATGACAAAACAAAGGTTCATACCAATTTGCAGCTTATTATCTTTCATTCCGAGGTTGACCCCTTTTTTTACCTAATATGACTGGGCTATAGGTGAATGTAAGTTAATTGTATAGTGAGTGGTTTGGTTGTGCTGTGTGTGTGCTGGGAGTGCATTACCAGGCATGTACAAAATAAATATTAAAAGTATTATCATTTAATAGGTAATGAGACTTTCAGTTTTTTCATAAGTTAAAGATTTTAGCCTTATGGTTATTTAAGGCTTACAGTTTTTCTTTGGGAGTCCATGAAAATCAATAATTTCATTTATTTTATTGTACAAATGAATACTTAAAAGTCGGTAGTGATGCTTTGCCATAGCAAGTCTCGAATTATCCCGAGGGCAAGCATGTGAGATATTAAAATTATTGAATAAGTTATGAAGCAACTCAAGCTATGAAAAACACTTAGCCATATTTCTACGCTTTTACCCTTATATTTCATGTTCATAAATTGTAAGAAGTAGAAGTGCGTGGTAGCCTAGTGGTAACAGGAACGGGTCTACTATACCGAAGGTTCCGGGTTCGATCCCCACTAGGGTGTACCACTAATTTGGTATTTTTCAAATTATGTACATGTTTATTACGCATTAACGGTTAGGGAAAAACATCGAGAGGAAACCCACATGACTGGATGATTATCCATCATGTGAACCACCAACCCGCACCGAGCCAGCGTGGTGGATTACGGCTCAAACCCTCTCGCTATCCGAGAAGGAGGCCTGTGCTCAACTATGGGACATATATAGGCTATTATTATTATTATAAATTGTAACTTAACTTAATTGTCTATAACCTATATATAATGTTTCGCGAAAGGTCGGGTCGAGCGTGCCAATTCAACAATGGTGTCTTTACAAAATTGTCTAGGTTCGGGTGAAACGATTCTCTCCTAATCCATTGCTTGGTATTTATTAGCGTTTACTTTAATGCCACATAGTTTGTGTGGTAGACTGATGATTTATTATTATTATACGTTTAAAATGTGTCAATGGACGGCATAATATCTACATAATCATAACTTTTCATAACATGACATGTTTTAACTAAGTTTAAAACATTTTAAAAACACAAAAGTAATTAGGTTTTTATTTGCCTTGTTCTTAACATGTATATTAACTTATGATTATTATACCTATTATTTCAGAAAAAAAAAGTTTTAGTAGCAACTTTGATGAAATTATTTATTTACATGTAATTTACAGGCTTCAATTATTGTTTTGTTATATTAAACAAATAATCTATATAGATACTACTAATAAATCTGTACAGAGTTCAATTCTGAACATGAAATATATTTCCAAAATAACTATCAGGAGGTGATTAGGGATTGATACCTACTGATGCCAAAAATGTAATCAGTAAAATTTTTGTCTGTCTGTCTGTCGGTCTGTCTGTCAGTCTGTATAACCGTTATAGAAACAAAAACTACTCGACAGATTTTAACGAAACTTGGTACAATTATTTTTCATACTTTTGAGCTGGTTATAGTATACTTTTCATCACGCTACAAGCAATAGGAGCAGAGCAGAGCACTGAAGAGAAATGTTAGGAAAACGGGAGAAGTTACTCAATTTGCACACCTTAATCGTTAAAATGTTATCCTTAAAATTATGTAAAAAATATCCCACGATAGCAATTGTCTATCTTTTATGGTTGACTCACAATAACACGTGTAACTCCCCATAGCTTAGCAGTTAGATGCTTTCTGATTATATTTGTCCACTCTTACGTTTATAACACTCTCAGTCATCCCTAATTAAAAAAGATAACATTATTAACTATATCATAAAAAAGAATCATAGAAATCGGCGTAGAAATACCGAAATAAGTTATACTGGGTGTAAAAGAACTGCTTCCGATAACAAAAACTGGGCATTGCTGGAGGGGTACTGGTTACGCTTTGAGCAAAAAAAAAATTTTTTATATATATTTTTTTTAAGTAATTTTCTAAAATTGCATTAATTTTATCAGATTTGCGATAATTTCAATTTAAATAGGTTTTTTATTTAATGTGCAATGTAAATAATCGCACCTGAACCAACAGTTGATTTGTTAGCGATGATTTCAAGCGCCGAATATGACTTTTCAATCCTTAATAACTTTTTTTAAATTGAGTTTTCTGGGTATGCTGTTAGTGAATTTAGTTACTTTTGAGGCTAAAGAATACATGGTTTCAGGCTGAGGAAGTGGTCTTTTTACACCCGTTATAGGGTACACTTCTCATTCTCACGGGAAACCGGTTAGTCGGTTTAATAAAGGATTAATTTTTGCCGGTTATATTTGTGTTATTTATACGTATAGAGGCTAACGATTATTTTATTGTTACAGGTATGCATCATATTAAAGCAAAATTACGTGATACTTCAACTGAACTATTAATCTGTGGTCATGAACAAGTGTTTCACTCGAACTAACCATTTGTAATGTCTGTGGTTTTCGGTGAAAACGTGAAAATGGACATTATGCAGAACATTTCCCTTGAAAGGCAGAAGTTCTATGCTTCTCACGATTTCAAAAACTTAGGGAAACAAGAAAATGTTGAGGTAAGCTACTTTATAACGCTAATAATAAAATGGTTTCGTTTTTTTCAGGTTATTTAACATTGATTTTTAAATAAGACTAGGTGTTTTTTAAAAGAAAAGAAAGTTGTGTTAAAAAAATCAATTATTTTCCTAAGAACATATTTCCATATTCAACATAGAATAATGTTTTTAATTCAACAGTGGACTTCGATGGGTCAAAGAAACAAAACATAATATTATTAGGCCAGAACCATTACATAACATTACATTACATTTACATTACATGTATTGGCAAAAAGTAAAAATGAAAGAAGAAAAGAACCCTCACCATTTTATCCTACTAGTATTATAAACGTGAAAGTTTGTGAGTATGGATGTATGGATGTATGCGGATGTTTGTTACTCTTTCACGTAAAAACTACTGTATGGATTTTGATGAAACTTTATTTTCGATCTTTATTTTAGTTCGATCATTTGTTTTGGTTTGTTCGCGGACTGCTTTTAACTTTCTAGTAAATTAAAAAACAATTTCGCTCTAATTTCTTGAATTGCTTCCAAGAATTTTTCACTTAGCATTGTTCGCTTGCATTATAGAATAAGAAAATCTATTTCCGTTTAGGATTCAGCATTTTCCATTTTATACTGTTATTTATTAACTTGAAATTGGATAAATAAAATACAAGTTATGGGAGGCAAAGTAGTATAACTACCCATATCTTTTTGGCATGAGTTTTTGAATAAAATTGGTAACAAACAAAAAAAACTAGTAGCAGAGTTTTGTTTTAATAATAAAAAAGTAAGCAGCTCGTTTGCGTGATTTCTATGCTTAATAACAAATGTATATGATAAAAGAAAAAATTTGACTGTTACGTTTTATTTTAGGTTTTTAGCAGAGCAGCAAACAGTTTTGCGTACATTTGATGTTTTTGAAAAAATACTCGAGAGAAATCTAACCGACAATTATTGCACTGGTTGGTCACCAGACCATACAATTAATATGGAAAGTGAATATTTGCCCCTAGCAAATCATTTTTAAGAGTTTCAGAACCAAAGGGGAAAAACGGAACCCTATTACATAAACTCCACTGTCCGTCAGTCTGTCACTATTTACATAGGTCAATAGTTACAAAGGTAAAATTTTCACGAATGAGGTGTTTTTTTTGCCGCTATACCTAACAAATACCAAAATCTAAATAAATATTTAAAAGAGACTTCAATACAACAAGTGTGTTCTTTTTTAATTTTTCGTGCGTGAGTCCTACTTGCACTATGTTGGTGCTATAATAAACTTCTGGCCGCTCGTGACTTCGTCCGCGTGTAAATCCTTTATTACAACGTAAATTTAAGACAAATATAAGCTACTAGTGGCCGGCCGCAAATCCGTCCGCGTGGAAGTCGATTTCCCGTGGGAGAAGTATTCCCGCGGTAAAAAGTACCCTAATGTGTTATTCTGATGTATAACCTATATTACTGTAAAGTTTCATCCAAATCCGTCTAGTAGTTTTTACGTGAAAGAGTAACAAACATCCATACTTACAAACTTTCACGTTTATAATATTAGTAGAATTTCTTATAATTTTACTTATTGAAAAATAATATCTCAGTTTTATTTATTTTACTTTCACGGCAACAAAGTAGAAATAATTAATAAGATTTAAGTTCAGACAGCTGGAGAATGTTTAGGACTTTACTTGGACTGTAAAAAGTTGATCCACCCAATTATAACAAAACATGAAAAAAATACAATTCATACTATACGGGGTGTATAAAGACTGTTTCCGAAAACGTTTTTTTACCTAATTCTAAAAATACCATTTCCAAAGGACACCACGTATTATTGAGCCTAAATAGTAACTTAATTCACTAATAGTATACCCAGAAAACTAAGTTGAAAAAGGTATAAACGATTGAAATGTGATATTCGCTGCTTGAGGTAATCGCTCACACATCAGCGAATGGTTCAGGAGCGATGGTTTACATAACAAATAAAACTAAAACACAACTTAATTTGAAATAATGCAGAAATTTGATAGTTTAAATGCACTTTGGCACAATTAGTTAAAAAATAATATTTTGATTCTTGTTGTGTTTGGTATTCGTAAGCATATTATGATAATTTGATGTGGCATCTGTCAGAATTAATCTCAACGTGATTGGATTATACGAGACCTGTGTCAACATAGTCCTGGTGCTGTCAGCTACCATTAATTTCTACTGGATGACGATACGTGACACTACTCCGCATTGTTTGTAACGTCCACATATTAAATTCACTATATCATACTCAATGTCAAATCTTCTGACAGTTATTTTGAAAAAGAAGGCGTAAGTACAAAATAAATAGGCTTATGAATGCTCAATAAATTAGGGTTTTTGGTTGTTTTTAGGGTTCCGTACCCAAAGGGTACAACGGGAACCTATTACGAAGCCTCCGCTGTCGGTCTGGCTGTCTGTCTGTCTGTCTCCAGGATGTATCTCATAAAACGTTATAGCTAGAAAGCTAAAATTTTCACAAATTCCGTTGCCGCTATAACAAAAAACACAAAAAAAATTAAGGGTGTCCGTAAGGGTCCCCATACAATAAACGTGTTTTTTTCGCATTTTTTTGCTTAATATTAAAAACGGTAACAGGTAGACGCTTCAAATTTTCAAAGAATATTTACTCATAGTTATATTACCTTTCAAAATAAATAATTAAATAGCTCAATTTTTTTTTCTTACATTGTATCTCATTCTCAGTTGATTTTCTTTTATTTGAGACAACTAAAGACCATAATAAGTACAATTTCAATTTAATCGTTAAGCATTTTTTTTTTATAAGAGAACCTAGCAAACGAGCAAGCGGGTCACGTGATGGTAAGTGATCACCGCCGCCCATATACCAATTACATATGCATTGAGAATGCGTTGCTGGCCTTTAAGAAAATTGGGCACCGGATATCGCACTGACCGAACGAAACGCAGGAACATCGTCCCTACTTCACGTCGGTTTTCTGTGCGACGGTGGTATTTCACCGGTCGAGTCAGCCCAGTAATCGCTGCAGAGCAGACAGAGCCTACAGCTAAACTCTACCACTCTAACCTAAACCAAAGTTGATTCATTCTTAGAGATGTACACGTTACTCGTGGCAAGTAATTGTAAGTAATTATGACCATCCAAAAACTGTAAATCAGAATACCTGTAATTGCACATCTCTATTTTTTTAACATATTTTATAGAGTGTTGAACATCATTTTTAAACCAACTGAAATCGCGTTTCCTTCCAATGAACGAAATTGTTTCTAATTTCAGTGTTTTGAAGGTCTCCACTTTAAAAGTTTCAAATGAAACTGATCTATGTAAAAAGCTGACACATCTGAATCATTAATTTATTTATGAGACCTTGCTCGGAAAGCTCGCATTATTACATCGTTTTTAGGGGCATAAACCGAGCTATTACACATTCGTGCATTATAGTTATTATGGATAATAAACAGTAATTTGTTAGGAAATAATTGTATTTTTTCTCAAAAAGTATATTTTGAAATAAGCTGTATGGCGGCCGGTTGGCGCGTCCAAAGAAAAGTTAAGCATTAATTCTCGAATTCTTTATACGGGGTGTAAAAGAACTGCTTCCGAAAACAAAAACTGGACATTGCTGGAGGATGCTATGATTAAAATAAAAAAATTGTTTTACCTGATTTTCTAAAATTGCATTAATAGTATCAGATTTGCGATGATTTCAAATTAAATAGGGTTTGCGATGATTTCAAGCGGTGAATATGACTTTTCAATCATTAATAACTTTTTAAAATTGAGTTTTCTGGGTATGCTGTTAGTGAATTTAGTTACTATTGAGGCTCAAGAATACATGGTTTCAGGCTTCGGAAGTGGTCTTTTTACACCCGTTATTTGGTTTGCATTTGTTGCTGTGTAGGAAACTTTTTATGTAAAATATATTTGTATTTCCTCGCACTTGTGTTGAAAAAATGCATGTGGTACTCGTTAGCAACATTTTCATTATACACGAGGCTGATTTATGCCCTCGCCTGTGCCTGTGGCTCGGGCTGCCCTCAGCCTCGTGTATAATGAACAATTTTACACACTTGTATCATAACATACTATTTTATTTTTGGAATAAATAAATGTGTCCAAAACTAAAATTGACAAAAACCCTTTTAAGAAACTCTATGAGACAAGATTAAAGTTATGTAACTTTTACTTGGCCATTCTGTCCATTGAAAATGATATGACGCGAACCAGAAAGCTCGAAAAAAGATTTTTCTTTATAAATATCGTATATAAATTGTATTGTAATTTTTATTTAATTGTACCTAAATGTATGCAGATCTTTTCATGGTGTTCCTTCACCGAAAAGCTAGCGAATAGATGATGAAAGCATTGAGATATTATATCCTATGGATGAATATAAAATCTCTAATACGCATTAAGCTAGTGTGGAGGCTACAGACCATTTCTCTCGTCGAAGAGAGGAGGCCTATGACCCTTAGTGGGGTATATACCTAAAGCGTGTAATTGAGAACGCTAAAATGCTCGAAGTATATTAAAATTGAACTGAGTACCTACAACGTGACGTTTTTTACTGATGATACCATCTGGGCCCCGTCATAAGAATTTGCCACGGGCCCCGGATGGTATAGTTACGCCGCTGACGGAACCCTTCGTGCGCGAGTCCAACTTGCACTTGGCCGGTTTTGATATTTAAAGATTAAAATTATTAAATGCCAGCTGTAAATTATTTTTAGGGTTCCGTACCAAAGTCCTAATCAACTTTTGACAGATGATTACATGTATTTCAACGAAAATAAAACGAAATCGTTAATAGCAAATTATATTACCATTTTGTTTTAGAAACTTCTTGGCAACAACTTTTAAATGGTTAAGTTGACATTTTCCTTATTTTTCGTAAGACGGAAAATCTTTTCCTGAACTTTGATCGTAAATTATGTGCGTCATTCGGCTCATGAAGATGTTATTTGAATATGATCCTTCTAAAATAAGGAATAAGTATTTTTAAAATAGATGCACATACAGCGTGTCCCAAAAGGTTACGTAGCTGGGAAGGGGGGTGGTAGAGATGGTCACAAGGGTCACCAGAAAAATAATAAAAAAATTCCCCTCTGGATATTTCAATAAAAAAAATCATTTTTTAAAAATATAAAAATTTTACACCTTGTTACCCTATTTTGCTTACTGTACCTACAGATATTGCTGTATTTGAAAAAAAAAACCTGTTATGTAATCGTCAATAACCCTTTATCAAATTGAAATAAAAAAAACTATACATATCTAACCAAGTTTTAAAGAAAATTAAGTTCTTGTCCAGTCAAGGACTTAGTAATTACGACTTCACTCAACTTCCTCCAAGCGTACTGAAAAAAAAACGTACTACGCATCTCCGGCGAGTAAGTTAAAAAAATAGGTAATTTTATTGCAATTCCAAAATGGTATAACACTTATTTGAAAAATTCATACTAGGACATTTAAAAATATTTTTCGGGAACAATACTCCTGTAAAAATAAAATATCAAAAAACAATAGTCTCAAATTCGTACGCAAATACATTTTTAAATGTCTATTCTGTTGCTTTGATGTTACTGCCCGGTATAATTCTCAAGATTGGGGTACAGACATACCTCAAACATTCGAATAAGGCTAGATTAAGTTTTTCCATATGCCAGGGAAAATAATCTTTACTGCATTTACTCGAGTAAACGAAAGATGTAAAGGATCAAGCTTCACCTTGTCTGGTCTGTACAAAAGCAAAGGTTGATAGATTTGATTAGCTTATCTAACTGGTCTCTTACCTAAAAGTGGCTTATTAACTAAGCTCATCCCTAAAATAGTTTTGGTAATACTTATTCATCATAATTTCAGTATAGGCCATAGACATCTATTACCCTGTAGGTACAGTCTAAGACTAGGTAAGCTGTGATAACAAATAAAAATAAATCCTATTTACATACAAAAAAAGTTTGGTTAGTTAGTTTCAAAACGGCCACAGCTTACTCGACATTACAGTTGCGGTTTTAAATGGAACTCGAAAGAAAACAAAATTATAATTTATTATTTTAATAAAATGCTCGAAATGTCTACCAACAACATAAATACATGCCTTGCGTTTTTTTAAAAATGAGCATCATAAATGAACTCAAGTCAACCAAGTCCTTGATGGGTTTTTCATAAACTTTTTAATTTTTTATTAAACGAGCAAACGAGCATGCGAGGCACCTGATGGTAAGTGATCACCGCCGCCCATAACTACCAGCAACACTGAGGGTGTTGGGGGTGTGTTGCTGACCTTTAAGGTGGGAATACACTCTCGACTTAAAGAGCCCCATGTTGTAGGTAGCCAGGAATACCGCTGCAGGGATTTCATTCCACATCTGCGTAGTGCGCGGCAAAAAATTCCGCGTGACACGCACGGTGGTACGCACAAATGATGCGCAGATCAAGCTCCATATTTTTACAACTTACGCGTTGATCTAGCCTAGACTGTACTTGAATGTTTGAAGTATGTTTGTACTCCAATATTGAGAATTATACCGGGCAGTAACATCAAAGCAACAGAATAGACATTTAAAAATGTATTTTCGTACGAATTTGAGACTATTGTTTTTTGATATTTTTATTTTTGCAGGAGTATTGTTCCCGAAAAATATTTTTAAATGTCCTAGTATGAATTTTTCAAATAAGTGTTATACCATTTTGGAATTGCAATAAAATTACCTATTTTTTTAAGTTACTCGCCGGAGTTGCGTAGTACGTTTTTTTTTCAGTACGCTTGGACGAAGTTGAGTGAAATCGTAATTACTAAGTCCTTGTCTGGACAAGAACTTAATTTTCTTTAAAACTTGATTAGATATGTATAGTTTTTTTTATTTCAATTTGATAAAGGGTTATTGACGATTACATAACAGGTTTTTTTTTTTTCAAATACAGCAATATCTGTAGGTACAGTAAGCAAAATAGGGTAACAAGGTGTAAAATTTTTAGATTTTTAAAAAATGTATTTTTTTTATTGAAATATCCAGAGGGGAATTTTTTTATTATTTTTCTGGTGACCCTTGTGACCACCCCTACCACCCCCCTTCCCAGCTACGTAACCTTTTGGGACACCCTGTATAGGAACATTTTGCTTTACATATAACTTTATTTAATACGATATAAAAATAACAGAATTTTACACCAGCAAAACAAACTAACTATTACCATTCTTTTATAAATCAAAATCTTAAGAGACCTCCAATGGTTAGGTAATTGTAAGGTTAATAACAAAACCTAAACCAACTACATTAGGCTTCCTAACTTATAATCTTCATAACCCTAATGTTTTTAATGAAACACAAACAACAAGCGTGATTCTTTTATTTTTACAAACGAAAATAGCTACGGTGTCATTACTGAAAATTATGATCGCTCTGAGTAATTTCATGCCTCATTGACTTCCGTTGATTTTATTTTCGGGGTAAATAAGGGGTTATCAACTACAGATGAAGATTTCTCAGGGCTTAATTAAGGCTAACGAGCTATAATAACAATTAGTTATGGGTTGAAATGTGATATTATTCATTTTTCCAAAATGTATACGCCATAGATTAGAGGGGGCTCTGAATAGATGGCGCACTACCTGCAAGCAACAGCTTCAATATTATAGCAACTTAATATCTATATGGAAAAATACACATACTTACTTCTTGATACGCTTCTGACATGCCACAAACAAAATTGTATACATTCAACGTGTTTTTATCAGACTAAATAACTAAACAATACGTCGCTAAAGTGTAAATCTCGGTCATGTAGTGTCGCATTTTACAAGTAGGTCTGCTCCATCTAGTCAAATCGCGCAAACTCCTATTCGTAATCTGTTGTACACAAAATATAGGTAGAGATAGTATCCGAATTGGTTTCAATGACAACAGTCTAGATCGTAATTTTATTATGTTTACTAGTGGCCGCTCGCGACTCCGTTCGCGTATAACCCGATTTCCCGTGGGAATGCGAAGTTTTCCCGCGGTAAAGTTATATATTTTTGGTTTCTAGAACCGTTTTCGCAGCGCACGCAAAGGAAGACCTCAAGGTTGAATAATTTCCCCCGTTTTTTTCCTATTTTCCATTATTTCTTCGCTCCTAATAGTTGCAGTGTGATGTTATAAAGCCTAAAGCCTGCCTCAATAAATGGTCTATCCAACACAAAAATATTTTTTGAAATCTAACCAGTAGTTCCTGAGATTAGCGTGTTCAAACAAACAAACAAACAAACAAACAAACAAACAAACTCTTCAGCTTTATAATATTAGTATAGATTATACGGGGTGTAAAAAGACTGGTTCCAAAAATTGCACGGGTACTCAGCAGCAACATTTTTAAGCTATTGCATAGCTTTTATCTCAGGCTCTGAGCGCGGGGACAGAATGTAAAAATTCCGTAACGAAAAAACCTAACACCGTCGTGTATCGTCGGTTCAGTTCGGCAGAGTTCGGCACGGTCTTTGGGTGCGTGCGACTTGACGTATGCGTGTAGACTGTACGTAGCTCGCACGAATCGAGACGAGGTGCTCCGAAATTGGACGAATATGTAAACAAACAGCTGTCAACAATAATATCTTCTTATTTTCATATAAGGGGCCCATCAAACTCAAAAACATAACACAAGCGCGATTTAATCTACCAGTGGCGCCATCTATCGAACTAACAATCTTGGTATAGAACCGCTGTTATTAAAGCAAAACAATTATATTTCCACCACTTTCTGATAGCTTACTTAAACATATACAAACAGACAGAATTAGTGACTTGGATTTATACTATACTAGCTGTGCCCACGACCTCGTACGCGTGGAATAGTTATCTTAGACATTTTTTTTAGATCATTTCAAGAGGAATAACTCTTTTATATTTTGGGTATCTTAAACCGTTTTCGCAGCGCACGCAACGGAAGACCTCAAGGATGAATACTTTTTGAATAAATGCTATGCAATAGCTTTACCGCGGCAGTCCTCGAGTGAAACACGTCATTTTTTTTCAAATATTTTATTTCATGGAAACCGTCTGATTTCGGTCTATATGTTAACTATCATGATTTAAAATAACATTATTATCATGATTTGAAATATATTATATACCTTAAGTGGGAAACATGAAATTATTTATGTTTTTTCATTTAATTTTCTGGGCGCTATTAGGCTATTAGGACTCAAAAAAACATGGTTTCAGTCTTTAGATATTGTCAGTTTACACCCTGTATACCTAAGTTACGCCAATTAATGTAATTCCAAAGTTTATATAGAAAATAAAATTAAATTTATTAGCTTATCAAAAGGGCTCGTTACCCACTTTGAGAAATTCTTGGCTCGCTTAAGATTTGATGCCTGTAAAGATATTAAAGGTTATTTTGTACCGGCCCGTTTTCAAAAGACAAATAACCAAATAGGTACTTTAAGGTTTCAGGTAGGTATAGGTATATTTAGATGTATATTTTTTATATTTTTTTGTAGGTATATTCGATCGATGTATTTGTTTGCAATAAAATAATCACAATTTTTGTGCAAAGCTTTAAAAATACAAGAGCAAAACTCTTTATTTTGAATAGAATCATCTTAATTCTAAAAGAAAATATTATTTACTCTATAAAATCTATGTATGCTTGGTTAAGATTATACACTAGGTAGGTACTTACGTTAAGTAACATTATTTTTTGATTCATAAAATAATCTAGAATAACACAAGTGTTTTCGCAATGTAATAAATAAAACCTCGGGAAAGCGAAGGGTGATCTTTAATAAGTTTAAGAAATTAATTTAAGAAACACCATAACGGAATTTTGCAATATAACTGTTAATATAGTTTAGATGACTAAAAATTAAATGCAAAAATGTCTATCTACAATTAAGGCAAGATTAGTCGTGTACTCGATTTTTTTATTAGAACTATAAAGCGTTAATTTTATTTTGCACTAATTAGCTTCATCTTCAGAAAATGGGTCAAATTGAAGCATCATACAAGTCGAAACTTTTTGGAAGTACTTGGTTTTGGCATGATTTATTACGGGACTCTTTTTGTTATAAGCCTTTTCTCGCGACTTTCCTCGCACCGATGATTAATTAAATATATAAATTTATAAAATCGGTCAATAAAAATGTCAATATAATAATGAAAATAGGCAATAAGTTAAAAAAAGAACAAACAAACACATAAAAATGAGAATCAGTCAAAGAGGCCACTCCTGATCGATCCCTATAAATTTAGTTACCTTATCTTGTTATGTTGCCCCTTTTAACATTATTTTTCATTCTGATCAGTAGTTACAAAAGTTTCCAATACAAACAAACTCACAAACTTCATCTCTTTATAATATTATACATATAACCATATCCACCATCCAAGCATGCTCACCGCATGCTTATAGCATACAACGTGTAAGGGCCACACACGGGCCACAACCACAAAACGCCGCCACTGGCATATTTTCATACATTTTATTAAGCCGCGTGTGGCCGCCACCGGCGACAACCGTGTGCGGCGAGTCCATATAAAATGTATGAAAATAACAGAAAATATGCCAGTGGCAGCGTTCTGTGGCCCGTGGCCTGTGGCCCGTGTGCGGCAGCCCTTACGTTTAAATATACTAAAAATCAAATGGTCTCCAGGTGGTATACACGTGGGAGATGGACTTCAACCGCAGCGTGCTGAGCGCGGCCACGCTGCTGCTCCCGCGCAGCCCCACGCCTGCGCCGGAGTACGCCACCATGCCCACGTGGGCGCACAACTTCTGGGTGTTCCTGTTTGCAACTATGCTGGCCGTTGCCATAAGCGGGAACGCTATCGTTATATGGATCGTCACAGGTATTTTATAGCCACTAGCTGTCGCTTGCGTTCAATTTTATTAGTAATGTCGTTGAAGCCGGATTTTGTGTTTTTATGAGTTGGCCAACTTTAGGGTACTCACAATAAGGTTGTTGGCTTTTTACAGCTCTGCCTGAATAAAATAACGTGAAGTAACTTTTAGCAGCTTAATTTAACCACAGATAAATAATTTTGTTACTAAGCTATTAAAAGTTTAATAAACTAGTTGTAGCTCAATCCACGCAAAATCCTTTCAAATCCTTCAAGTGCAAATGGTAAATTTATTACGAAGCAACAGTTCCAAAGAGACAATTTGTCCGAGTGTTTTATATCCCGTGACGTAACTTTTAACTGTTTAACGCTACGCTTGCATGCGTTGCTTGCTGGCTGAATTTCTACCCTAAGGGAATAGTGGCAAATAAAACGCAACCACGAGAAATTTAGAGGCTTTAACAACCAGACCGTAAGTAATACATGTGAGAAGTCACTATGAAGTGTGAATTGGTTTATACGGCTTTGAAAATTGAGGCTATTAATTCGATATTTTCGTTTTTCACTTTGATTTAGAGAACTAGTCAAGGTTAAATAAAACTAACAAGTTGTTGAAATATTGCGATTAAGTCATTAACATGTATTCTTCGTAAAGCTGTTTGTATACTTAGTATACTAAGTAGGGGAGCGAGGGGCTTGTTGTTACAGGGGTAAGTAGTAACAGGCCCTTTTCACCAGGATCTTCAACACTATTAACGTATATCTTTGACTCGATTTAACCCATAAACCGCTCCACATATTGCCATAGCCAGTGTTCCGCCGGTTGGCGCAGTGAGCAAATGTGAGCATTCCCTTCATTTCTGCCAGGTGATATAAAATTGTACCGTCGTAAAATTTTGGTTTGTGTTTTTAATATTGCCTATTTTCAATTTTTCTACGTCTCATTTCCATTCAAATTTATCTATCTCTGATATTGTGTAACAGGTTTTATGATTGCTAAATTGTTTAATTAGTTATCTTGATAAATGTTAAAAATCATACCATGGGGTTAGTTGTAACAAAATCCCGGGGCTTGTTGTAACATGTTACAACATGCATTGTCTGGTATGTGGTGAAGCTTACACAGATACAAACAAAAAAGATTGGATAGAGTGTATAAGAAATAAATAATTTAATTACTTACTGTGATTTAAAAGTGCTATTATGATTATAAGTAGTGTTTAACTAAATAAAACTCTTAATTACCTAATTTTTAAGTGTTGATTACAAAAAAGTGTATTTGAGTTGATTTTTGATAAGAATTACATAATACTTACTTTGGAAAGATGTCAATTTTGTTAAAAATATAAAAAGAATAAATGATTAGAGGTATGAATGTCGTTTTTTATGGTCGTTACAACTTGCCCCAAGCACGAGGTAAGTTGTAACACCGCACTTCTTTTAGAAAATAATTGATTGTTAAATAATGACCAATAGTTATGATATTATTTTTACTTGATATGGTAGAGGAAGAGTTACAGTATCCATTAATCTTTATTTAGTAGAAATTGAATCAATAGATCTCAAGATATACTAGTTTTACTGAAAACTGTTACAACAAGCCCCTCGCTTCCCTAAACATTTTATGTATACTTAGTAAACTAAAGCAGTTCCCACGATAATAATTAAAATATAATTTGAATTGTGCATAATAGTCGGCACGAATCTAAAACAGTTCGATACAAGCTACCTAAGGAATTAAAAACTATTGTGTATCTTAATTGCGGTATGTAAGAAATATTCCAGTTTTTAATTAAAATTATTGTACATTGTGCCTTTGTACAATGTTTTCTTTAACTGTTTTTATTGTTGTGTCAATCTTTTCTGTGCAATCTTGTACATTAATTATAAATTATAAATAAGTAAAATAACGAATTACAACAAGTTTGCAAGTCAAACGCTTGTTTCTGTGTTCTGATTGTAAAATTCCAGTACCTACGTTTTTGCGAACTCTCTTTAGTATTTATATGATTTGTCTTTGAGATCAAGTTAAGAGTCCTATAAAAAATAATATGTTATTTAATAACCGATAAAAAAAATATATTGATTGTGGCCTCTTTTTCCTGAACATACCATGGAGATGTAAAACATTCACAAAATTTTATTTAATACATTGTCAAGTTGTGTGTGACGTTTTCCAAAATCTATTAACAATTTGCAAAAATTAATCAAAGTTGCTTAATAAGAATCAATAAAAATTTGATTTGTCATTGTTTATTTAAGCCCGTAAAATAATTATTCATTAAATGCTGTATCCTTTAAATGGTTAATGAAAAGGAGCGGCTAAATGCTCCCCACGCGCCCGCCTACTGACGTTTTCCAAGGATTCATTAAATATTTTTCCATTAAAAATATTTTTATTTTTTGAGAACTACTGATGCTGTTATTTTTAAATCTTTAATCTAATTCAATTTATGATATAATCTTTTAAATAGAGAAATCTAAAAGGCTATTAATTTCTTCTGAAAATCGAGTTTACCCATATCGATCAATGTTTGAAAAAAAAATCAGTATTTACTTCTCATTGTTTTTATATAAGAACTAGTGGCCGCCCACGACTCTGTTCGCGTGGAAGTCCGTTTCCCGTAGGAATGAGAAATTTTACCGCGGTAAAAAGTACCCTATGTGTTATTTCGATGTGTAACCTATATTACTGCCATGTTTCATCCAAATCCGTCCAGTAGTTTTTACGTGAAAGAGTAACCAACATGTACATCCATCCATACATCCATACTCAAAAACTTTCACATTTATAATATTAGTAGGATTAATATGATGTAATAAATGATTTCCTAACAGCACACCGCAGGATGCGGACGGTGACGAACTAGTTCCTCGTGAACCTGTCGTTCGCTGACCTGATGATGGCCTCTCTCAACTGTCTCTTCAACTTCATCTATATGCTGCACAGGTCAGTCAAACCTTAAATCAAACTATATTTTACTGATACAATTAGTCGAAATTAGTGTTACTCCAAACTAGCTAAATTTAAATCAAGAATATTAATTATTTTTCTATTAGGTTTCTTCCGAAATGTATATGAATTTAAAAAGGAATAAATTTATATTAAGTAAATTTATATTGTCTACCTCCGAGGACATGCCATGGTTTTGTCAGATTCTATCGAATAGTTTGTGTAATATTTAAAACACGACCTGCCACGACAAAAAAAGGAGCCGCAAAAACAAAGTTGTTTACATGCAGTGCTCCATCTAGTAAGAGCGAGAGCGAAGACCAATCATAAATCTATGCCCTGTAATATGGAATATATTAAAGGGTGATCTGTGGTTTTATATAACGTAAGCTGAAGGGCTGCAATTCATAAGGGTTGGATAGCTTCTGTCATTTTTCAGGACTAATTTAAATACACTTCTTTTTTGAAAAAAGCTTTACGAAAAAACATAATTTAGTTTATTTAAAGGAAAATGACGTTTTTATCCTGTTGCTTGCCAAATATTTAAAAGAAATATATATTTTTTTATTTATTAAAAATTACAAAATAGTATTTTTTTATCATGGGTCTAAATAATAACCCTTTTTTTTGTTCTCGCGGGGAAATGCATTTACGCACCGTACCCCCCACCGGGGTGACGGGGGGCGTGTGTGGGACTCCCACCTGAGCAACCGACATGTCGCCCAGGGGACTACCCACTAAAACCGTCTTCGCCTTTGTGGTTGAGTCGTGGTACCGGCCGTCGGCCCTAACGCCATAATGGGTCTAAATAATCCTGAGGGTAAAGCCTTAACCGTATTTAATATGTTAATATGTTGTTTTGTTCACAGCGACTGGGTATTCGGCGTACGTTATTGCAAGCTGAGTAACTTCATCGCCAACGTCACTGTGTCAGCGAGCGTATTCACTTTGACTGGAATTTCTTTTGACAGGTGACTATTACAGTAAAGTAGTAGAGTTTATTACTATAATGGCACTGTCAATGGTTCAATCATATAATAGTCCGGTCAATCTAGACATTGGAAGCTACCAAAATTCACATCAAGCTAAAACTTAGTAAAGTTGTTCGAAACACAATTAAAAACAGTTTTTCAAAATTCCCCATTTAGTTTTTCCCTTTCCCGACCCAGAGAAAAAAATTTACTCAATATCAGAGGTCAAAAAAATTGGTTTTTCGCGATTTACTTTAAAACGGCGAGTTTTATAGTAATTACATGAAACAAAATTGTAGATCATAAAATTGTCTATAAAAAAGGTATCAATATTTTTTTTCCTAAAAACTACAGCTTTTGGGATAAAACGATTGAAAAAGTTGTACGCGTCATTTTATGCACACGTTTCCACGCCACTAGTTGTAGTTGTATTGGTCAAATTAAATTGCTCTATTACTGTTTCAATAATCAGTACGTCGGCTTCGTTATTAGCTTGTTTAACCAATATACAGGGTTATTTCTAATTGGCGCCTCACCTCTTGTAGACAGTTTTTCTACATCAATCCCAACAACATTTAACCAATGAATAAATAAAATTTATATATTTTTTTTAAATAAGTTATTCCATACAAATTTATTAGGTGCCTCTAAACGGTACAATACTCTACGCGCACGCAACTGGCGTAGCAGGCGCGCGGGCGAAGGGGGGGGGGGCGACCGGTTTAGGAACTTCTTACAAAATACAGAGTTATAAATAACAGAGCGCGCAAATATGATTTGTTATTATCAAGTTTTGCAAAAAGTCGTACAACAAATGTTATTGGGATTGATGTAAGGAAGCCGCCTGCAAGAGGTGATGCGCTAATTACAAATAACCCTGTATAGGTATTGTTGGCATTAAACTTTTCTTTTAGCATCGAAATTTACCGAAACTTGTTGTGGGTATTTGCAAGGATTTTTTTGTTGACTGGTAGGGACTGTATAAGTTATAAGTTGATCAAACAAAATATCAGTACCTAGATGTAGCTAAGGTTCAACGACGTTGTTCTGCTACTTTCACAATCGCCATAAAATCATATAGCCATCAAATATGACAATAACTTTGGAACCGAATGTCAACGTATAAAATGAAAGAATTTATCAAAAATAAAAGAATATTTACACGGTGAAGTATGCTTCCTCCATCAACGATGTATATCGCATTAACGTTATTAAAATCGATATTAACCTTTTTAAACAATCGCAAATTGCAGACTTCTGTGTTGTATCCCGATATCATCAAACAACAATAAAGGGTACGGAGCCAATTTATGAATGCTTGAACAATACAAAGTCAACAGGTATTTTTTTTCATGAACTTTAATGATACTACTCATAGCTAAAAGTGGAAAAATTTTGTCAATGCGTTTTAATTTAATATCTTAAATCTCAGACCTGTTATTTTTGCCATCGAAGCAAGTCCCTTCCAGAGTATACGACTCTAGACACGCACACTATTGAACCGAAGGACAGATGTTTCAAGGTTCCACAAGCGTATAAATTAAGGGACTGGGTTGTATTTAACCTGATATTCTCATAGTGATACTAATATATATTTGTCGCAGGCAGTGTTTTTTATTAAGGCTAGAATGCTTAAGATCTCATTTTAGTGGGCGTAGAAGGCAGCAAGCAGTAACTTAAAGTATATTATTATGAAAGAATGTAGGAACAATCTATTAACTACTTTAGCTCAATAATTGGATAAAACTAATGCAACTGTATTAAAATGACCTGCCTCACTATCATAAGGAACGACAAGGGTATGTGTAATAAAGGAGAATCAGTTTAACCTTTAACTTTGCTTTAATTAACCGGATTCATAAAGACAGCTATGATCTGTCTGACATTTCATGTGGAGAAGAAACCGGTGAACAAACTCCACATTGCCATTATCACAAATCAAATACAAAGGAACGTTTTATAAAGCCTGTGTCTAATAACTGAGTCCAAGCTTTGTTGGACTTTCAGTTGCGTCTGAAAGTCCAACAAAGCTACCCGTGTTCTTTGCAATTCTAACCCGTTACAGAGGTCACCAACCTTTCCTTCTCTTTCTTTAAAAAGTTTTTGCTACAATGAAGTGCTCATCCTGTAATAGTGAGTTTATTGATGGCGTGCAGTGTGGTGTCTGTCATAAGCATTTAGACTTCAATTGTGCCGGAATAACAGAAGCTGGGTATAGGAGGCTCGGTGCAGAGCGGAGAGCTGCGTGGAAGTGCGCGTCATGCAGACGTGCTCATTCGCCGCTACCAACTTCCCCAGTACCAGCGCGCGACACAACGTCCAATAATGATTCAAGTCTCCAACTTGTTCTGAGTGAGCTTAGGGATATAAAGACACAGTTGGCGAATATCCCCTCACTGATTAATGAAATAAAAATTATTAAGGAGGAACTTTTAGAAATAAAAAAGTCCTGCGAATATGCCAGTAATAAAATCGATGATTATGAAGTGAGGTTAAACTCATTCGATAAAAGGCTTGATGATGTGGAGCGGCTTAGAGATCGGAATGTTTTCCTCGAACAAGAATATCTTCAAGTCAAAGCGGATCTGAGGGCAAGTGATCAGAGATCACGACTAAACAATGTGGAGATTAAAGGTGTACCAGTTAAAAAGGACGAAAACCTCTTTAACATCATTGAATCGATATGTACCAAATCGAAATTTACCTACAACAAGCTTCATATTAACTACATATCCAGAGTGCCGGTGCACAACTCCCAGGATAAGAATATTGTAGTCACATTCCTGAATAGATTCACGAAAGAGGATTTCCTAACAGCTGCGCGCTCAGCCAAACTATCAGCGAACGATTTAGGCTTTAAACATTCCAATCGCATATTTATAAATGACCACTTAGGACCGCAAACTAAGCAATTGCTAACTAAAGCGAAGGAAATCGCAAAAGATAAAAACTTCAGTTATGTTTGGGTTAAGTTTGGGAAAATACATTTACGAAAAAATGATACTTCGCGGGTGTTAGTAATTAACAAGGATGACGATTTAAACAAAATTGCCTAAAGTGTAATTCTTCTTTGTTAAAACTTGATATTCTAGTTAAATTGTATTTCATTATTTTTATGTTTAAAAATTATGTAAATGAAAGCTTAATTTTTTACGCTTTATGTTTAGGGTTATTTAATAATATTTCTCACTTGCGAAGGTGCAAACTAACAATGTTCACGACCCCGGCTTACTCAATTTTTGGCTACCTATTGTTTACATCGGCGTGCGGCCCGTGCGCCCGCACAGTCGAACGCGGACAGCGGTGTGTGGCGGATGTCATGGAGTGTGGGAATGTTTTGCGCGGTTTGGCCACTCTTAGTTTATTGCGAACAACTAATTCATATAAATCATTTAATCAATCAAAGATAAAGTTTAAATATGCTGTGATGTGGATACTTAGTGGTACTAGCTACCAATATTATATTCAGTTTTTGATGTTTGTGGGTACTAATTATATTTGGATATTACATTATTATTGTGAAATTGTCTTAGTTGTTAGTAATGGCTAATTTGAAAGTTAATAATTTACGGGGTCTCAATGTTTACTACCAAAACGTTAGGGGCTTACGTACTAAAACTTTAATTTTCTACCGGAACATGAGTTTATGTAATTATGATATAATTATTTTGACTGAAACTTGGCTTCACGAGGGATTCGCGGATAGTGAGTTATTTGATGACCGCTACATAGTATGGCGTAGAGATAGGAATTATTCATTGACAGGCCAGGAGTATGGTGGTGGCATTTTGATTGCTACTCGCAAAGAATTAGTTATTTTTCCACAACCTACCCTCCACAGCTCTGCCGAGGATTTGTGGTTAACGCTTCGCATTTTACACCCACAGTCGCGTATTTCACATACAATTAATTTATGTGCCATTTATCTATGTGATCAGAAACAAGGTTTTTCACTTTCCCAGCAATTAACAAACTTTCTAACAAAGCTCGACGACACAATGTTACAATACCCCAACGACAATTATCTCATTGTAGGTGACTTCAATATGAGTCAAATACAGTGGTCATGTGATGGAAGTTCAGCATTTTTGACCCCATCTAGAGTAGCCGGGACTGACCAAGCACAATTCATTGACGAATTATTTACCCTCAACCTTATGCAATATAATGGAATATATAATTTTCAAAGTCGGTTACTGGATTTAGTTCTGTCTAACGACAATGTAATTGTAACTTGTTGTACTGATCCTCTTGTTCCACTTGATCCTTTTCATCCTGCATTGTTAATAGACGTTGATTTTGCACAAGTACCTTCCTTGAATTCAGCACCTAGAACACAGTTATTGTACAGTAAGGGAGACTATCTGTCGATAAACAACAGGCTGGATAAAATTAACTAGCAATATGAATTTTCGTTGAGGAACATAGAAGAATGTGTTGAATATTTTTATAATATACTAACGTTATTAATAAATCAATTTATTCCAATTAAATCAATAAAATGTAATAATTATCCAAAATGGTTTAGTTCAGGCTTAATAAAATTAATTAAAGAAAAAAATAAGTATCAGAAGAAATTTAAACGTTACGGTAATCTTTCCGATCAATTATCATTTAAATTATTAAGAGAACGTATTAGAAAGGTTGAGAAGGATTTTGTCCTTTGTTCTCACTAGTTCGATTCAGTAGTTCGATCGTCGAACTAGTGAGAATTTTTTTTCTCATTTGTTCGACCGTCGAACTAGTGAGAATGTTTGTTCTCACTAGTTCGATCCGTTAACTTATTATTATTATTAATCGAGAAGCAAGAACATTAAGTACCGATATAATAGATATTGGTCACAAATACATACATTGTATAGGTAATTATAAAATGAAAATCTTTTAGGTATATTTTGTAGGTATAATTATTATTTAAGTATTATTATAATATAGTAAACGTCAAAATCACAATGTTGCATAATTAGATTATTTATTGTAAACATAATATTTAGGAACAACTATAGGTAAATACGTAGATGAAAAATATTTTTCTGTCTTGCTTATCTCAACAAGCTTAATCAGAAACTAAAAAGAAACTAAAAAAATGCCAAAAATGCTTCAAAATTACAAATGCACAAAATTAGGTATAGGTATACTAAACTTATTATGCACATACCTAAGTGCTATAGGCATAGATGCATTTAAGGAAATATACCAGTGGACGACTTCCGGGTGATATGACAATGATTTGTATTATGTATTTAAACTGTTTGTATTGTTTACTATTAATTTACTTGCAGTCGAATTTTGACGTTTACTATATTTCAATAATACTTAAATAATAATTATACCTACAAAATATACCTAAAAGATTTTCATTTTATAATTACCTATACAATGTACCTATGGATTTGTGACCAATATCTATTATATCGGTACTTAATGTTCTTGCTTCTCGATTAATAATAATAATAAGTTAACGGATCGAACTAGTGAGAACAAACATTCTCACTAGTTCGACGGTCGAACAAATGAGAAAAAAAATTCTCACTAGTTCGACGATCGAACTACTGAATCGAACTAGTGAGAACAAAGGAATTTTGTAGAGGATTCGATTGAAAAGTGCCCGAAAGCGTTTTGGACATTCATGAAATCTAGATCCAAATCTAATATTATGCCTAGCTTTTTAACGTATGGTAGTTCATCCGCATGTACAGGGGAAGCAATCTGTGATATATTCTCGGAGTATTTTCTCTCAACTTTTTCTAGTCCTAGTCAGGTTGTCGACCCTCATGCTAGTGACGTTGTCTCGGATGGCCCGCTGTTATCATCTGTTGAAATCAACCCAGATACTGTTAAGGCGCAGTTAAAAAAACTAGACCCTAACAAATCGGCTGGTCCTGACAATATCTCTGCTCTGTTCCTCATCAACTGTGCCGCGTCTTTAGCTATGCCATTAACATTGCTTTTCAGAAAGTCTCTCGAAACTGGTGTTATGCCTCATGTATGGAAATCAGCCTTTATCACTCCAATTCATAAAAAAGGCTCTAAGACTGACGCAACCAACTATAGGCCAATTTCAAAACTATGTATTATTGCAAAATTATTTGAGCGCTTAATTCATTCCCAAATTACATCAGTGTTTAAAAACTATTTCAGTACTTCGCAACACGGTTTCATTAAAGGCCGGTCAGTCTCATCAAATCTTGTAGTTTTAAATGATTTCCTTACGGATGCAATGGAGGGTGGTGGTCAAGTGGATATCATCTATACGGATTACAGTAAGGCATTTGATAGGATAAATCACAATTTGCTTATACAGAGATTGCATGAGGTAGGCATTGCTGGCGACCTTTTGAGATGGTTTATGTCTTACGTATCAAACAGATCTCAGTAGTTGTAGCTGTAGTGGTCAATAACTATATATCAAGTTGGGTTAAAATACCAAGTGGAGTTCCACAGGGTTCAATTCTTGGACCTCTTCTGTTCATCCTGTACATTAATAACGTTGACAAGATTCTTAAACACAGTAACATTCTCTGTTTTGCAGATGACATGAAACTTTTCAAAAAAATTGATACTGACATTGATGCCATCAACCTTCAGAATGACCTGCAAGAACTAGAAAATTATTGTGATGCACTTATCCTCGATCTTAATCCTCTGAAATGTTTTATTATGAGTGCTACACGCAAGCCATCTCCTTTATCAAATAACTATTCTTTAAAAGACCACGTACTTTCACAAGTGGATGAGTTAAAGGATCTTGGCGTAATACATGATTCGGCTCTGCTGTTTGACGCTCATATAGCCAACGTTATTTCTAAAGCTCGTAGGGCCCTGGGATTTATTATACGTAGTGCAGGTCATTTTACTAAAATAAAAACAATAAAAATTTTGTATTGTACCTATGTTAGGAGCCACTTGGAATTCGCATCACAAATATGGAATCCTTGTTATGACGTTTATATATCACGTTTAGAAAACGTTCAAAAGAGATTTATTAAGTTCTTATGTTTTCGGGCTAAAGTGATTTATAAAAGTGATGATTACCTCGAATTATGCAAGAAATTCCATCTTCTTCCACTGTCTGAACGTCGACGTATCGCTGATCTTATTTACTTGCAAAAAATAACCAGCAACCAAATTGACTGTAGCGAATTATTAGAAAAAATTACACTTAAAGTCCCCACAAGATCCCGCAGATTCTTTCCCCCACTCCATGTTCCACTGGTTAGCACCAATTATCGCCAGAATAGTTTTTTATTTAGAGTCACCAATGAATTTAACAACACTGTTCGCCTTGACAAGAACATTGACTTGTTTCATACCTCTACTAGTTCCTTGAGGAATATGCTTAGCAATAACTTTTTTAATTGTTTGTAACTACCCTCTTTAGGAATGGTTGGACATTTACTGTAACTTTTTATTTTTATTTTAAATTTGTTTTGTTTCGGCACTTTTTAGTATTAAGTTTCTATAAGTGAGGACATATAATTGGCCTAGTGAAGCTAAAATTTGTTAATTACTTTATGTTTTTGGCTGTTTGTCTCTCCAAAATTAAGTAAATAAATAAATAAATAAATAGACCAAATACTTTGCGCTTAAAGGAACGTCGTCGGTAGTTTACGCAACCAGCCGCTTCACGGCGCCACTTAACTTTTATTTAACTTTAACCTATTGTATTCACTCTTCAATTATCCATCTTATACGAGTATTGTAAACCAGCAATTAAACGATTTTGGAATCTATACGGTCTTTTAAACGAAGACAGGGTTCCCGCACATGGTCCTTCAAAGCCGGATAATTGGATTATTAAACGGATTAAACGAAATATCACGATATACGAAGTTAACTAAAGCAGACGGACACGCCGCCATTTGCTGAACGCAACGTGGATTCTTCAAAGAGGAAAGTTTACGTCTAATCCTTCCTTTCCCTGCTTCATTTGTTTCAAAACTGTGCCTTTATTACAGCAGACCTGCGCAGACGCAACGTGTCGTTAGTGGTGCCGCCAGTAAGTAATTCTGCCTCCCATATAAGTCAGCATGAGTGAGGAGGAGCATACGGTCAGGTTAGATCCGAAGACTAAATCACCAGGTAAATCAACATTAATTAGTGATTTACGCAAGCAGCGTGGCACAATTAAAAGTAGGTTGACATTGTTTGAAAAATATCTTAATAAAATTAAAGATGTTCCCATCTTACTACAAAATCAGATTGAGGAACTAAAGTTACGAATGCAATCAGCTTCTAATTTCTTTTGTGAGTTTAATAAAATTCAAAGTCTCATAGAACAATCTGCAAGCGACCAAGAAAGTGCCATACTTGAGCGTGAACAGTTTGAAGAACTTTATTACAAGACCATGGCTGCCGCAAAGTGTTTGTTTGATTCATGTGAGCCAAGCCCAAACGATAGTTCCAAATGTAACGCGAGGGTCAAGCTTCCTGACATACGCTTACCTACCTTTGACGGCTCTTTTGATAACTGGTTGGAGTATAGAAACTCATTCATAACTATGATTCACAATCGTACTGATCTGGATTTAATTCATAAATTTCATTACCTTAAGTCATCGCTAACTAACAGTGCATTGCAGGTTATAAGTGCGTTAGAGTTTACTTCTGAAAATTACGTACATGCGTGGCAATTGATCGAAAGGCGCTTTAATAATAAACGTTTGTTGGTGCACAATCATGTCAAGTCGCTATTTACGTTACCTAACGTTCAAAAGGAATCATCGGCTCAGATACGTAAGTTAATTGATGCTATTTTGCGTAATTTACGTTCGTTAAACACCTTAGGTGAACCTACGGATGAATGGGATACGTTAATCATCTATTTGATTGTTTCTAAATTAGACAGTTCCACAGAACGCGAATGGGAACACCACATAAGTTTAATTAATTCAAATGTTCAAGATCAACAATACAAAATAAAATTGAATGATTTGCTTAAGTTCCTACGTGACAGAGCAGACATGTTAGAAATGGTAAAAATTAACACTAAATCAAGTGAATCCTTTCAGAAACATAATCATAAAAAGTCGAGTTTAACAAACAACATTCACAGTTATGTCGTTGCACCTAAATCTAAACTTAAAACGGAACGTTCGATACCTAACTGTTTTTTATGCAACGCTAACCACGCACTATATTTATGCACTCGATTTTTAAATCTTTCTGTAGAAGATAGGATTAAATTTGTCACTCAAAACAACCTCTGTCGTAACTGCCTACGATCAGGTCACAATAACATTGAATGCATGTTTCGTCACTGTAAACAATGTTCCGAAAAACATAATAGCCTTCTTCATCTAGATGATTTGCGGAATGTACAGACACAACCGTCTAGCGTCATGTGCATAAACTCATTAATTGACAATAACAATTCGGCTGCATCTCGCCGGCACAGCGCGCGATCGGAGTGCGCTGCGAGTAGCAAACAGGTTCTCTTATCAACGGCGCTCGTTCAGATCACAACTGATAATAAAAATTACTATACTGTGCGCGCGTTGTTAGATAGCGGAAGCCAAAGATGCATTATTTCGCAATCATTATGCGATAAATTAAACGTCTCGTATTTACAGTCCACAATAAACGTAACCGGTGTGGGTCAAACAATGACCACATCTACGCGATCATGCGATATACGAATTAAATCAAAATTAAACGAATATTATACGCGTATAAGATGCTTGGTTTTGCCTCAAATTACACATAATTTGCCGCATATAAACTTAGACGTAGCATCAATAAACGTTCCCGAGTATGTCACACTGGCAGACCCAGATTTTTTTATTTCATCTCAAATAGATTTGTTAATCGGGGCTGACGTGTTTTGGGACCTACTCACCGATGGTAGGTATAAATTACCAACGGGGCCATACCTACAGAATACTCACCTAGGTTGGATTGTTTCCGGTTCGGTATATAAAAATAAACGAGTTAATTATTCGGATAGCTGTGTTGTCAGTAATAATTTAAACGATAATGTTCAATGTAACCTAACTCAATCTTTAGACGTTCAATTTCGTAAATTTTGGGAGTTAGAAGAAATTGAAAATAATAATAAACGCTTACTAACAGTAGACGAACGCAAATGTGAAGATTACTTTACAGGCACGACTAAACGTGACACAGAAGGCAGATTTTGGGTGCGTATACCTCTCAAGCAATCAGCTGACGAGTTAGGGGACACCTACGCACTAGCAAAAAATAGGTTTTTATCTTTAGAGCGTAAGTTACAGCGTTCTCCTGTTCTTAATAAACTATATTGCGATTTCATGACGGAGTACATCCAATTAGGTCATATGAGTCCAGTGGATAGTTTTTCGAAACCGTACTGTTTTTTACCGCATCACGGCGTTTTACGTGAGCAAAGTACCACAACTAAATTACGGGTTGTTTTTAACGCCAGTGCTGCATCCGATTCAGGTACTTCATTAAACGATTTACAATATACGGGGCCTTCTTTACATGTTGATATATTTGCGTTACTTTTGAGATTTAGAAAACATAAATATGTAGCTTTGGCAGATATAGAAAAAATGTTCAGACAAATTAATGTTCAAACCGATCAACGTAATCTTCAATTAATTATTTGGCGAGATAATCCTTCTAAACCATTGCAATGTTTTCAGCTCAATACCGTGACGTACGGAACAGCTTCGGCACCTTATCTAAGCATGAGATGCTTGAGGCAGCTTGCGCAGGAGTGTGGCGATGACGTCATAGCATCGGTCATCACCAACGACATGTTTGTCGACGACCTCATCACTGGACATGACGATAAGCCAACTCTTATTTCAATCTGCGACAAGGTGGCTCAAGCACTCCAATCGGGATGCTTTCCGTTAAGGAAATGGACGTTTAACACGGATATTGAAGTAGGTGCTAATATTTCTAAACAATTAAGTCTTGGAGAACATTGTCAATCTAAAACGTTAGGTTTAGGTTGGTATAACGATAGCGATCAATTACACTTCATTTCTAAAATCGATGAAAATATTAATCCGATAAGTAAACGCATTATCTTGTCAATTGTTTCGCAAGTGTATGACCCATTAGGTTTGTTGTCTCCCGTAATTATTGTCGCCAAAATACTTTTACAGAAACTTTGGTTATGTAAAGCAGGATGGGATGAACCGGTTCCTGACCACATAGCTAAGTCATGGATACAGTTTACGTCATCATTGCAGACGTTAGGTTCTATACGGGTACCTAGGCATGTTGTACAGTCTAATTTGTGCGAACTACATATTTTTACAGACGCGTCGCAAAGTGCTTATGGTGCATGCGCGTACATACGTAGCTGCGACGACACAGACTCCACGATCGCCGTGAGACTGCTGTGCGCGAAATCAAAGGTTGCGCCGCTGAAACCATTAAGTATCCCACGCTTGGAGTTATGTGCTGCGCTCGTAGGTGCTAGACTGTATAGCAAAATAATTAATTCCGTAAGTCTTCAATTCTTAAATACTTACTTTTGGACTGATAGTACTATTGTACTAGGATGGTTACGTATGACACCCAGTTCATTAAAAACGTTCGTGCAGAATCGTGCTGTAGAAATTAACGAGTTAGTCGGATGTTCACAGTGGTGTCACGTAGACAGCTTGGATAATCCTGCGGATATATTATCTAGAGGTACGACTCTTTCGAATATTCAAGTTAGTGACTTATGGTGGAACGGACCTAGTTTTTTGCAGAAACCTAAACGTGGTAACTGGCCCAAACAGGCGCATGCGACAGAATGTCATGACGACTTGCCAGAGGTCAAAACATCGGCTGTTGCATCAATGCACATAGATACGAATATTCATGTAATTGCTAAAACTGACTTAATCGATTTAGATAGATTTTCTTCACTTAATCGCTTACAGCGAGCTACAGCATATGTACAGCGATTTATACATAATATACGAAGCGTAAACAAAGATAAGCGGTCAGGTCCCTTATCTATAAACGAATTAAACTCGGCTATGACATTACTCACAAGAATTGCTCAAATGCAATCTTTTCCTGATGAGTACCAAAACCTTAAACGTAATTTACCTATTAAATCTAATCGTAATCTTTCGGGGTTAGATTTATTTATGGATAAAAATTACTTGATACGCGTAGGTGGTAGGTTAGAAAATTCATCTTTCGAATATGATAAACGTCATCCTTTACTTTTATCAGGCAGAAACCGACTTAGCCAACTGCTGTTCGAGCACGAGCATTTGCGCTTGCTTCACGGTGGGCCGCAGCTGTTGCTGAGCAACGTGCGCGAGCGCTGGTGGGTGCTGCGCGGTCGCGATCTCGCGCGTCGGGTCGTGCGTCGTTGTGTGACGTGTGCGCGCTTCACTAACGCTAGTGTCACGCCTAAGATGGGTCACTTACCTGCACAGAGACTGGAACCGAGCTTTCCTTTCCTCAGGTGCGGCGTAGATTATGCGGGTCCTGTATTAATCTTAAATCGCAAAGGTAGAGGCGCGAAACTTGAGAAAGCTTACATTTGTTTATTCGTCTGTTTCGTGACTCGTGCGATACATTTGGAACTCGTAACTTGTCTTAGTACTGAAGGGTATCTTTTAGCTTTAAAACGGTTTATTTCGCGACGTGGTCAACCGAAAGAAATATTTTCAGATAATGGCAAAAACTTTGTGGGAGCCATGAATGAATTTGCAGCTTTTATTAAAAATAATCAATCTCAGATATTAGAATATTCGACTAATAATAATATTAAATTTCATTTCATACCTACGTATGCTCCGCACTTCGGTGGGCTGTGGGAGGCCGGAGTGCGCTCTTGTAAGCACCACTTACGACGCGTATTAGGTAATGCGCATTTGACATACGAAGCCTTCAGCACTGTTTTGTCTCAAATTGAGGCTGTCCTCAATTCCCGCCCCCTAACTTCGCTTTCCTCAGACGTAAACGACCTCAGTCCTCTCAGCCCGAGCCACTTCCTCGTGGGGCGACTGCTGACGGCGCCGGCCTGCGACGACGTCTCTGCGGTACCTGCGTCGCGCCTGTCCCACTTACAGCGCGTCGAGCAGTTGCGGCAGCACTTCTGGGCCCGATGGTCCAAGGAGTACGTCTCGGAGCTCCAGCAGCGGACCAAGTGGCGCACCGGCAGCGAGTCCCTGCAGCTTGGCACCATGGTGCTGGTGAAGGAGGATCTTCCGCCTCTCAAATGGAGGTTGGGGCGTGTCATAAAGATCTACCCAGGAGTTGATGGTGTGGCTCGAGTCGCGGATATAAGAACCGCCGGTGGCACAATACGAAGAGCTTTCAACAGGATTTGTCCACTACCAATCGAGACGTCTTTAGAGGAGCAAGGGTTGGAAGCTGGTGCTTCCAAGGTGGCCGGCATGTCTAATAACTGAAGCCATAGACCAAATACTTTGCGCTTAAAGGAACGTCGTCGGTAGTTTACGCAACCAGCCGCTTCACGGCGCCACTTAACTTTTATTTAACTTTAACCTATTGTATTCACTCTTCAATTATCCATCTTATACGAGTATTGTAAACCAGCAATTAAACGATTTTGGAATCTATACGGTCTTTTAAACGAAGACAGGGTTCCCGCACAGCCTGCTATTACATTACTCACAGAAATCTATCAACTTGTTTATATGATTAAAGGACACAAAGATACTTAGCTTTCGTATTAACGACTTCCGATACGGCAATAGAATACAAACCGTTAAACTTAGGAAATAACTCAATATAAAATCGGATAGCAAATTGAATGTGGTAAAGATGACTGCTCCTGGCCTATTCCCGCGCTATATTCTCACTTACAGGTATCTTGCCGCGCACGCGAAGGACATCTAGTTTCTTGGTGGGCTTGGCACCTTTTCACTTTAGCAAGCTTCTCATTAAAAGCAGATAGATGGCGTCCTTTATTTTCATTTAATGTCCACCGACTCCGACATATTTTATATTTTTGAAATAAGTTAAAATCACCGATAGAAACATATTTTAACTTGTATTACAGCTACAGAGGTATATACGTAGCGTGCTTATGCATAAAATGACGGTCACAGTTTTTTGAATCGTACTTAGTTTTAGCTTGATTGGAATTTTGGTAGCTTTGCTCTTCTTTTTTGACTTTATTTAACCCGACTATAATAATGCTCTGCAGTTCTGGCTGTTAGCATTTTACGGAGAAAATGCAGTCACATTATAGTCTATATCATGACCATAATTTTATAATGCATATAGTTGCCACTTAAAGTAGTTATTAATAAACGTTCATATACTATTGTAGACTAGAAAAGCTTTTAAAAGTTATTTATGAACTCGACTGTACATTATTATAATTACATTAAATAATAATATATTATTATAAATGAAAGCAGAAGATGTTTTACATTATTTATAAATATCTTCTTTTATGTGACTAGCATGGCTTTATAGCAGGGAAAACCACGGTTGAAGGCATCGAGCTTTGTACACTTGTGGAACATTTCTTAAGCTGCGTAACAAGTACTAAGTAGTAAAGTAACGTAACACAGACTTAAAATTCGGTATATACTAATACTCAATACTCAATACTTTATTGCAACTTATGGTACATGGTTGACGATATATATATTTGGTTTCACATAAGAACCCTTTTGGGCATAGCAATGGATGGAGACAGTCCGAGGTTTTTTATAATGTAGGTATTGAACGAATGTCAAACTCTTATACGCAACATGCATTATTTTACTTATTATTATTAGTCAATAGTATTTTAGTCATTAAAATGTCAGTATATGTATTGTATGTCTATTTATTATATTTTATTAATTAAGAGTGAGTGTTTCCTATTTCAAAATTAAAATTAAGATTTCTGTGTCAAAAATTCTTTTAGGTCATAATAACATTTGTTAATAAGATGGGATTTTAATTTTTGTACAAATTTAAAATATTCTTGTTCTGTTTTTATGTCTGTGGGTAAGTTATTGTAAATTTTAATTGACATCGAATATGGTCCGGTATTGTGGAGCATTAATTTCGAAACTGGTGTTATTAGCTTATTTCTTCCCGGTCTCAGGGCAAATCGTCGAGGTTCCTCGTCCATGTGTTTATATTTTTGTGGATATTTCCGAACGAATTTGCATAGTTCTAATATATACAAACATGTCAACGTTAATATTTTAAATTGCCTAAAGAACGGTTTGCAACTATCGGTGCTATCAATGTTTGCGAGAATGCGAACACATTTTTTCTGCATGATAAATAGGTGTGGTGCGTCGGTACTATTGCCCCACAGGATCAAGCCATACGACAGTCGGGAGTGTGCGTATGCATAGTAGGCCGACAGTGCAGTTTCAAGGTCAGTCGATTTTTTTAGTTCTCGGAGCGCGTACGTGAAGCTAGATAATTTTGATTTAGTTTTTTCAATGTGTTGTTTGAAGTTTAAATGTGAGTCGATGGTTATACCGAGGAGATTAAAAGTATTTACGCATTCTATTTTTGTATCGTTTTGTGTTATTTGTGGATAAATTGGTGATTTTTGGTGCGGTCTGAAAATCATAGTTACCGTTTTTAAATAATTGAAACCTAAGCTGTGATTTGTCATCCAATGTTCAGTGCTGTTTAATACAGATTGTACTGAATTCTGTGCACTCACAGTGTCATGGCATGGCATTATGAAAGATACGTCATCAGCAAAAAGGACACACGGTGTCTGTACGAAATTGGGTAAGTCATTAATGTAAATTAAAAAAAGTACACATCCTAGTACGGATCCTTGGGGGATCGAGCCAGTCATGTGAAGCGCGTCTGAGCGGATATTTGATATGTTCCCGGTGTCGTGGTCAAAATGTTCGATCTCAACATATTGCGTCCGATTGTGTAGGTATGATTTAAACCATTTATGGGTTGTACCGCGTATACCCAAGTCGTAAAGTTTTTTTAATAGTATGTCGTATTTAACTTTATCATACGCCTTCGTCATGTCAAGAAGAAGTCCAATAGCGTACTGTTTTTTATTTAATATGTTAAGTATCTTTTCTACGTATTCGTAAACTGCTAAAGTGGTTGATCGGTTTTTTCTAAATCCGCATTGGGCTTCGTCAAATAAATTAAATTTTTCACAAAACTTATACAGTCGATTGCACATGGCTTTTTCAAAAATCTTTGCCGATGTTGGTAATAATGCGATAGGTCGATAGTTACTTGGGTCTGTTTTTTGACCTTTTTTGTGCAATGGTTTAACAATTGATGACTTGAGACAATCTGGGAAGCGACCTTCGGAGAATGATTGGTTTATTAGTATAAAATAAGGTAATGTCAATTCATCCGCACATTTTTTAATTAATTTGGGTGGGATTTCGTCTATACCATGACTATTTTTATTTTTTAGTAGTTTAATTATAACTTTGACTTCGTGTTCGGTAACAGGGCTCAAGTACATGCTATTTTCAATGGTCGGTCTATTTTGTTGAGTGGAAGGTATATTATTCGAGTTCGCGGAACCGATCGATGCAAAATAACAATAAAATTCGTTAGCAATTGTTTTTGGGTTTTCTAGTTTCTTTTTGTTGTATTGAAGAATAATATTTTCCTTCGTTTTCTTAATATTTTTATTTGTAGTTTCCCTAATTATACGCCACATGTATTTAATAATATTATCACTTGATTTTGCTTTTTGGCAGTAATATATTTTTTTAGATTTGTTTATCGTTCTTTTAAGAACTTTAGAGTATATTTTATAGTGTTTTCTTAGTATTTTATTGTTTGAAGAATTTATGTGTACGTTTAAAAGTCGTTTATTTTTACATGAAAGTTTTAGTCCGGTCGTCAGCCATCGTTTATTATTATTATTATTTTTTAATTTAATTTTTTCTAAAGGAATACAAGTGTTTAAAATATTTTTAAGAATGTCAATAAATATAGTATAGTTTTCGTTTATGTCATTGTTTGAAGTTAAGGTTTGCAACCAGTCAATATTTTTTAATTCATTTTTGAAATTAAGAATATTTTTTGTATTAAAAACGCGTTTGTGAATAGTCCAAGATGTACTTTTTATATTTATAGGTTTTAGGTTTAGAATAATGCTTTTGTGGTCGGAGAAACCAAGATCTCTTATTTGATTCTCAATCTGTTTTGTGTGAAAGTTGATAAAGACTAAATCAATACACGTCGACGAGTGATGTGTCTCGCGGGTGGAAGCACTTATTATTTGTGAAAAATTATATTCTAACATTAAGTCAAGTAAGGTATTTGTTTGTTTGTTATTTTCAAATACATTTATGTTAAAATCGCCACTTATTATTATTTTCTTTGTATTATATTTTGCTACTAAGTAATCTAACAGTTTTTTTAATTGATTATAGAAAACGTCGGTCTCTCTTTCATTCCAGTACAAGTTTACTATTATTAAATTTGAGTCAAGTAATTGTATGGCACATATTTCAATTACATATTCTACGGACATGTTAGTGATTTCGGGGATTTCTCTTACTTGTAGGTCGTCATGTGATATAATGCATACCCCTCCTCCTGAGTGCGTTGATCGGCAGAAGGATGCAGCCATTCCGTAGTTGTCAAGTTGAACAAGATCAATTTTTTCAGCTGTGAGCCACGATTCAGTTATGCAAATGATATGAATCTTTTCGTTTAAGTCTTCGAGGTACGATTGGAGTAGATGCCTTTTGTTGAATAGACTTCGCATATTCTGATAGAGTAACTTGATTCCAGTGTTAGTTTCGAAAGTTACGAAAGGAGCGATCAGTGCGGTTGATGGTAGTGGACGAGTTGTTTAGGCTGTTTCGCGCGGGGGGTGAGGGGGGACTTTCCAATGTCTGGTGCTCGTCTGGTACGGGCACACCGTTCACTACTAGGCGGTTATTTTTTATGATTGCGTGCATTCCTTTCTTTCGCGCCTCATAGAGCTTTTCGCGGAGACGTTTTCTCGTATTTAATGCATCTTTATTCAAGAACTCGGATATGTAAATTCTGGAACCTTGCAGACATCTAGCGTTGTTTAATAAATATTTTGTCATCCGTTTGCTAATTAGTTCTAGAAGGATTGGACGGGAACTTTGTGTTTTCCTTGGTTTACCTATTCTTTCAACCTGTTCGATGTATCCTAAGACGTCGACGTTCATTGACTCTCTGAATATATTTATGATCTCTTCATGTAAATCCTGTTCGTTTTCATCCCGGTATTCAGGAATTCCGTATACTACAATTTTTTTAGCGTATGTTTCTTTTATATACATTTCTTCTTGTGTCAATGTTGGTAATTTTTCATTGACTTTCGAATTTTGTTTTAGGTTTAAGTTTTCTATTTCTAGCTTGTTTATTTTTTCTTCGAAGTTTTTTAGTTTAATTTCCAAACAGTTTTGTGTATTTTGTAATTTTAATAATTTATCATCTATTTCAGTTTTATACATGTTGATACCTTTGTGTATTTCTGACTGTATGGTTTCTTGAATTGTACATAAAAGTCTGGTATTATTTGCGACTAGTTTTTCGTCCAGTAAAATACTAATTTTTTCTAAGGTCAAAGTCTCTGAACTAGACTTTTTTGTTAGTGAGGATGATTTAGATTTGGGCTCATCTGTTAACTCATTTGCCACATTTCGAACGGTTTTACGACGTGTAATATTTTCGTCAGCCGTGAACAGGGGTATTGCAATTGTCATTTTTGGGCTTATTGCATTTACATTTTACGCATTCCCATTGTTGTTTACTTTCCTGGGTCATACTTTTGAAGCGCTGGTCGGATATGTTTGCACATATCATGTCGTAGAATGTTTTGCATAAACAACACTGTAAAAAGCGGTTGTCGTCTATGCCATTTGAGCAGCCAGCACAGGAAGGTTTAGATGCCATTTTGTGGGTGATCTTACCAACGAATGATCGTGCGGGAGCGCGGGTGTTCGGCTCGGCGACAGGCGGCAGCGGGCGGGCGACGGCGGGGCGAGCACGGTGCGCGCGGGGGGCGCAACACAACAATGCAACGGTCAGCTGGCGGCGAGCGCTGCGGTGACTCACCACTGTTGTGCTTTGAATTTGGCCATAGCTTTTCTTGTTTTTGTTATTTCTCCTTATTGCAGTAAAATTTATTTACACTGCTTTTAGTTTTTGGAAGATAATATCACTAACTTTATATTTATGTAAAAAAACGTCTTTTTGCAACACTTAGGGATTTTTATAGATGGAGTGAACTAGAACGTGACCGCTTTGAGTTGTAGCTCGGACGCTCTCAAATTTCTAATTGTGTTCAGTCCTAAAATACTTTTAATGCTATAAAGCTTAAAAATAATACTTTCGCTACAAAAGGCAATAGAATCAAACTTGCACCATTTTTTTAACATTCCTTGATATAACTTTATTTAGGCTTTCTTGAAACAATGTTATTTTTAACATAATCAACTGCTAAAGAGGCTTTACCAATTGAATCTTCTTGGAACAGACGAATATAAAACTTTATGTAAATGTATTTTTTATTGCATTTTTATTTTCAGAAAATATTAGATTTAGTTCTGAGCTTATATTGAAAAACGATAATTTGTTTCTGTTAAAGAGAGTTTATAGAACGTACGTAGAACATTTACATTAGGGTTGCATTTTGGCGACATATTGTTTTATTAATGCTCTGGTCGAAACCGTATGAAATTGTATGTCTTATTCACAAATTAAAAATTATCCGCCTTTTGAATCAAATATAATTTAAAATATTTAATCATTTTTAAAATAGACAACTGTTTTGGTTTTAATACTTTATGTTATAACATTGTAAAGAGTAATTACTTGCTAAAATTTTTGGTACACCTACTAAAAATATTATTATATTAGATCCGAAAAATGGAAATACTTTTTTACACATAACGGGTGTAAAAATACCACTTCCGAAGCCTGAAACCATGTATTCTTGAGCCTCAGTAGTAACTAAATTCACTAACAAAATACCCAGAAAACTCAATTTAAAAAAGTTATTAAGGCTTGAAAAGTCATATTTTTTTTTCCGTATTCATAAACATATTTTTTTTTGCTCAAAACGTAACCAGTACCCCTCTAGCAATGCCCAGTTTTTGTTTTCGGAAGCAGTTCTTTTACACCTTGTATATTTTTATTTATTAAAAAACTTAATACGAAATATAACTTTCTAACAGATAATTTTGTATAACGTTATAAAAAGGAACTCGCTGCGCGCTTTGTTAAATATCCCAAAAATATAATAAAGAAATGAGGATTGAAAAGAATTTGAGAATATAAATTTAAGGCATAGTCATGAACAAGATATTAAACCTTAAATATCACAAGATGGGATAAAATATCTCAAGCTTTAGAAACTACCTATAGAACGCCCAAAGATTAATATAGGTTTGAAAAAGTTTGCCGTTTATTATAACGAAAAGCGTAGTCGTCTACGATACGTAGAAGCGTAGCATCATAGCACTCAATTTCTTTAAAATTATTGGTTAGGAAAATTGATAAATGTGTTTCTTTTGAAGTTATAGATACTGGAAAAAGGAATGCGGGTCTCCGAGCATTGTGCACAATCGATTCCCAGTCGATCCTTTTTCCAGTATCTATAATTTCAAAATTAATAAATTAGCATTTTAAATGCAAAACTAAAAGTAAAATCTTAAATATGTTTCTGTTTAAAACTTTATAACAAAAAACAAGAATGTTTAAAGTGATTTTGTTTGTTAGTTTCTCATTCAATTAACCGAAACAAATTATATAGTACAAAAAACACAAAACCATATTATATAACAAAACCATATTAAAGCACAAAACCATATTGTATACCATTGGAATGAAGGGAAAGATACATTACATTACCTGCTCTGTGTGTGAACTCCTTTATCTACTAATGAGAACCTACTTCCATAATTGCAGCTGTAATATTATTCTTACAACTAACTACTCAAAGCGGCTATCTCAAATGAGCTCTACAATGAGCTTCCGTAACGAAATGAGGTTAAAAAAGCACTGGAAAGGAAGGAGCACCTTTCCAGTGCTTGTTTGACCTTTAAAGATTTTGAGCAGATATTTTTACTTAAATTCAGGGTTGGTTATGTAAACCTGGTAACACTGATTGCAGAATTAACATCTTTTTATAATTAAAAGCAAGGGTCCAAATTTTTACGTTTGTGTTTTGCCACGATATTTTTGGCCTACAATATATTTTAAACTAGTGGCTGCCCGAGACTCCGTTCGCGTGGAAGTCGGTTTCCCGTGGGAATGAGAAGTTTTACCGCGGTAAAAAGTACCCTATATGTTATTCTGATGTATAACCTATATTACTGTAAAGTTTCAACAAAATCCTTCCAGTAGCTTTTACGTGAAAGAGTAACAAAAATTCGTACATCCATACCTCCATCCATACTCACAAACATTCACGTTCATAATATTAGTAGGATTGCCCTGCTAAAAATAGGTATGTGTTTAAATATTGTACTTGTTAACATTCTATAAATTGAGATATAGGTTATGAAAAAAATTGTTTTACCTGTGGCAATCATGATATTATTTATTAAAACCCAAAATATTGTTTTGCGGTATTATCTAAGGAAGCGATTCTGAAATTCAACTCATTTTAACGGGTTTTAACGGGTTTACGACTTTTTTACAAATGCCGTGGTCACGGGTAGACGGCATTTGTAAAAAAGTCAAAACATCGGAAAATCTAAATTTAAATAATAAACTAGTAAAAACCCGTAAAAATGAGTTTAATTTCAAGTAATAATGATCGCGTAAATCTAAGAAGTTACATTGAAACGGTTCTGATTGCGGACTTCTTACGTAAAAGCCCTTAACCTTATTGTTTTCTCTTATTTTTTTTTTCAATATTTTTGCTTACTTCATAACCATAAAGCACTTTATAAATTGACGTTTGAAAAAGTTTATTTTATTTTAGCCTATTTTTGAGAGCTTTATATTATTTTTTCACAGTGGGTTCCACACACACAATTTACTTTAGTTCAGATAAACCACTCCTAATTCATTGTTTAACCTTTTAACTAATAAACTGTTATGGTTTGAGTCAACAATCAAGGAATTATGATATAACTCGAGTTTGGACGAGTTTCTAGTGGCGTAAACGTCTGTTTAATGTAGATTATTCTAAAGCCTAAAATAATATATTAAAAAGCGTGAAAGAAATTTAGCCTTAACAATGTTAAGAGTGATTTTTCTTGACACGTATGCATGTGGTCTTTATTTTGAGGAACAAAACGAACTTTTCTTTTGTCCTGTCGTTGGAACTTAGTCAACCGTGAGTACTTTCCCTAATAATGGAACAAAACTTTTCTTAAATTGTATTAAAAATGAGTCTGTCAAGAAGTTCAACAAAAGTTTAATACAGTTAGGTAATTTTTTTATTATGATGAACTTCATAAGATTGAATTTTACCAAAGTATATATTTAGAAATTTTTGCGTTTATTTAGGTTTATTTTAAGGAATTTTACCAGATTTTGAGTAACGACCATCTACTAACTTAATAACAAGTACCAGACGATTATTATTTTTTGTTTCAGAAACGAAACTGCGAATATTTTTCGATTTTACAGCTATTCAACAATCTTATTCGCCAATAAAATGCTTATAAGGTTTTACTTTGGGAAACGTTTCTTAATGAGCGAACAATCACAATCCAGTGGTGCGAGCAAGGATCTTTTATTGATAGTCTACTATCAAAGCAATATTATGTCGAAGCCATGTCGATTGTTGTCTTTGTTTCGGAATCCTGGCTAAGACCTTTCTTGGCATCCACCTCATACTCCCTTCCAGACTTCCACTTGTTGCGCAATGATCGTCCTGATCGCGTAGGTGGTGGAGTTGCCATATACCTCAAAGCCAACATTTCCTATTCAGTCGTCAGTGTATCTTCCAATACCAATTGCAGTCAAACAGCAGAATATTGGTTTATAGAGATTTCTCTTGCCCACTCCAAAATCCTTATAGGTGGTATATACGGACATATATCTGTTTCTGTTAACTATTTTGACAGTTTAGAGGTTACGCTGGAGCAACTGGTCCCCATTTATGAACACACAATCATTATGGGTGATCTAAGAACCTGCTTGCTCAAGGATGATTATAGCTCAAAAAAACTTTCCTCTCTTATAGATTCCTATAACCTGCAAATCCTGTCCAACAACAACCCAACACATTTTTATCGCAATAGCTCCCCGTCTCTCATTGACCCAGGTCACTGCGCTGATCATGTTTTAAAACACATTTTAACACGTTAAAATCCTAGTAAAAAAGAAACATTTTATTCCTAGGTTGGTAAGAGAAACTATTGAAATTAAAAAGCACCCTAACTTCAATAGAGAAGATGGTTGGAAACTGTCACCAACGTGAAATCCAGTACTTAGTAAAATAAAAAAGAACAACCTGCAGACAAAAAAGCAGAAAAATCAGCAAATTATGCGAGAAAGTTACGAAACAGATGGCGGTGAATTCGAAAATAGTTTTTTACTATACTCTATGTAGACGTCAAACATCTCAGTCTACCCGTGACCACGGCATTTGTAAAAATGACGAGTAAATAAAAATAATTTAATATACGCGTAAAACCCGTTAAAATGAGTTTAATTTCAAATAGTATTATTATCTTTAAATTGTAACTCAATCACGCAAAAATGGCTCAGCGGAAAAAAATAAATTTGGTTAATAGGAAGATTTTTATAACTTAATCTTATTTAGAATAACCCTACACGAAAATTCGCAAATTCATTAATTGTGTAGTGAGAAATAAACAGTGTTTGCGAGGTATTGCGTAAAACTAATGATTCTATTGTAAAACAGTTTTATATATAAATGTATTTGAAGTTATCAGTTGTCAAGTCATTGTTATATTTATCTGACCCCTTTACTTAGGTTATACCGGGTGTAATCGTTAAGTGTGCACAGGCGATTATTCCGTAACTATTACAGATATCAAAAAACTTTAAACTGATATTGAAAGAACTTTACCTACTGAGTAAAATAACACTTATAACTTTTTGAAAATAAAACGAGATATATCCAATCAGCGGGGTGATTCTGTAACTTTCAAGTGGCATAAAATACTATCAAAAAACGTCAAAATTCCATCAGTCAAAATTAACTATTTATTATCTTACAGTATGGACTTTTGCTACTTACTGTACAGCGGGGTGATTCTATAACTTTCAAGTGACATAAACTACTATCAAAAACTTTAAAATTTCTGTTTTTATGGGAAAATGTAAATTTTGACGTTTATATTCATAGCAGTCCATGTCAATTTGAGTTAAAGAACCACCCCGCCGATCTTTGTAGGGTTACTATATTTGTTAATTTGATCACCAGAGTGATTCTGTAACTTTCGAGTGACTCAAACTACTATCAAAAAACGTCAAAATTCCATTATTTTTATGGACAAAATTTAATTTTTACGTTTATTCTTATAGCAGTCATGACTATTAGAGTTACAGAATCACTCCGCTGGAAACATTGTAGGTACTTTATTTTATATACTGGACTATAAAGTGGATAGTCTCTGGTTCAATCCCCGGATTGGGCCCATTTCATTAAAAATGTTTTTTTGCGGTTGGCTCGTTTCTGGGTGTAACTAGGTTTTCCCCTAGTTCATTGTGTGGTACCTTTAACAAAAGCGCTTGCTGCGCTTGTCATTATCATTACATAGTATAAATCCTAGTCACTAATTCCGTCTATTTGTATGTTTGTCCGCAAACTCCTCCTAAACCATCTTTTAGGTTATTTCTTCATTTAAATTTGTAAACAAAGAACATTAAAAAAGTTATTTTAAGTTAGTCAAAATTCAACATATCGTGAACAAGTCGTGCAAAATTACACCATTGCGAAGCGTGGGCGGGTCGCTAGTTCTTTCTTACAAAAACCAATAGAAGGAAAAACTCTTTCACAACAATTGTTGTTACTTAGCTATTAATATAAAGTTAGTTACTTAACTATTAATAAAAGTATAGGTAAGTTTACATAATACATTTATTTTTAACAACAATAAAAGCACAACTGTGTTGACTTTTTTATGTGAATAAGCTAAGTAATGTAATCACACGTATATCAAAGCACACATGTAAATAGAGGTAACAAACGGAATTTTACTTCACCGCCTACGTATAAATAAGGCACAATTACATTGCCACTGGCAGTAAAATTGATTTTTAATATATAATAAAAATAATAATAATGGGATCGAACCATCGTCACAGATAAAATCATACACTATAATAGGCCAGACAAAACCGTTTTCGATAAACAAGCAAAAACAGTGTTTATAATCGACATCGCAGTTTGTAATACACACAATCTTTTAACCACACACAGAAAAAATGTCAAAATACTCAGATCTCTCCATCGAGTTAAAAACACAATGGCGAGCAGAAAGAGAACATATCATCCCAATCATAATATCTACATCAGAAGTAGTACCAAAAACTCTTCCAACAAACCTAAAAACACTCGACATGCCCACATCAACTTTCGCACTCGTACAGAAAGCTGTCATACTAGACACCTGTAGGATCACTCGCAAATTCCTGTCAACATCAACTTCATCAACACTAACTTTTAATCATGTATAGGTGGTCTGAACAAGCTTGGTCAAGGCCCGCATATTCTGCCTATTTTTGCCCTTAAATTAAAGGGATAATAAAAAATTAAAAAGAAAAAATACCGCTTTCTGATGAGAGAGTGGAAGCAGTCGATGTGCGCCTCGGCGAACATGGATGACGCGCTGCAGTGTCGCGGTAGACCGAACAACATCCTGAACGCGTTGTTGTACTGAACGCGCAGAGTGCCATATGCCCGCTGCATAAAGTCGACCCACAGACCACATGTGTAGAACGATTGACAATAGGCCTTGAAAAGCGTCAGTTTGGCTTGCCTACTTCAGCGTGAGAATCTATGGATCAACATAATTACAAACATAGAAGTCTTATCGCCTCAAACTGCTTTATTGATCTAAGTTTGTTGAAACAGAAGATATAGCCATTCTCTAAGACCTGTTGATAACCAGTGGCCACGTTCTGTAAGTCTGACACCGATCTCGATCCCCTTCAAACTCCCTTTGTAGAGAACTTTTCCGTGACATTTTCGACAACACCTTTCATCGAAAGCGATTGCTATTGCGACTACAATTGAATGAACGAAATTGACTTTTTGAAGGATTTCAACTGCTTTGAAAGATATACGACTTGTCAAATCAAACAAGGCACTTACAAATAACAACAATTGAAATGAAAATAGCAAATTATTTACCGCTATTTTTTGGTGTTTTTCTCTCATTTAGGTAGGTATCTACTTAAAAAAGCTTTAAAACATTGCGCATTTGAAAATTTGAGTTTTTAATGTCTAACTTAACTTGTAAGCGTGCATACTGCGTCGTGGATCAATGGTGCATAGAAGCGGAATCACACATTAAACCTAGCTCTATGCATTGTTTAGTCACAGAAATAGAAGCAAACTCGAGTCGGTTTTGGTAGGTAGGTATAAAAGTAAAATTTAAATACCTTGCTAGCAATAATTCTAATTTATTGGTACCTACTGACCACTCCAGTCCAATTCCAATCATTTCAAGATTTCTAAATAATGTTTATGCCTAAATGAACCTATTTGAAATGTACTACATTTTGCACAGTACTTACCAAACAAAGTTTCATGCCATGCTTGATCTCAAAAAAGCCAAAATGTCTCAGATAAAAGTTAAATGTGAAGAAACACACATTGTAGATGCATGCATACTCAAGTAGGTTCTCAACTATCCATTTTGGTTCTATAAAATACCTATTTCACTCTAAAATCAAACAGCCGTCTACTCTTTAGTAGGTAATACAACAGAAACTACAATTGTCAATTTTATTAAATGTTATTTATATTCATCGTTTTGTTATATAAATAATGGTTATATAAATTTGTTGGTAGCTCCTTGTTTCTGAATCCACTATTTTAAGTAATATTTAGATATTGCTTCAATATAAATTGAAAAGCTAAGAGGTCATGCCGCTATATTTTTTTTTATGTAGGTAAATAGGTACATATTATTAAGTTAACAAACCTTGATTATTTTGATATCTTTACAAATTAAGTTTCATATGATGTAACACTTTAAAAATAAATAAATAATACAAGCCCCAGTTGTGGTTCTTTCATAACCATCTTTTTTGATAACAAAGTTTTAGTTAATTAGTAATGAAGGGAAGGCAATATTTGTTGACACCCATGATTCTGTTTGTTTCAAAATCTTCTTTAATTGTTCGATGTCTAAGTTCTCCATTAGCAGCATGTTGGCACAGTTGATACAACACTTTTGATTCGTACTGAAATCAATAATTTTAAATTACAGATATGCCTTGAATTCAACAATTTATTATATAAATTTGATGAATGAATGTTTCTTCATTTGAACAACTTACTAAATATTTGTAAATAATGGCAAATCTTAAGTCATAAATCTAGGAACATAACCTTCATACGTAAGTTACCTACCTAAAATATAGAACTATAACTTACAGAGAGGCTTAATCACAAACAATATTGATGATAAAACATTACGTTTTCTCTATGTAAGAGTATTTCCAACGTTCATACAACATTAAATAAGTAAGGTTAGTTAGCCTAGCAAGGTAAAGTAAACAAACAAAACAATAACATTGGTAGTGAGTGACATACGTACCTTTTTTTTTGGTTTATTTATGAGGCAAAGGTTCTTTCAACCATACGCAGCCTAGTTTAAAAAAACCGTAGCTTTTCTTTTTAAAAGAATTTATTAATTCAATAATTTATTTTGTATTAAATTTTATATTTTTAAAACATATTTTTTATTTGCTCTAAATTACAGACTTTGAATGTTGGATAAAAAAGTCATGAAAACGGAGAGTAAATTGGTGATACAAAGTGCAATTCTAAGTTAAAATTAGAGCAATTTACGTAGGTATTTATGTTATTTGTATTTTCATTAATTCACAAAATAAATTTACTAGCGATAAATACAAATAAAAACAGTAAAAATTTACTCAAAAAAACTTACTTAAAAGTAGTAAGAATAATATTATTTATAATAATATCCACGGCATTTTTTATTTGCTTCATGAAAACACAAGTTTATTTGCATTGCTAGTAACAAAAATTGGAAAACTTATCTGACGTCAATGTCAATCAATTGTCATGTCAATGTCAAGTATCAGCGCAACCGCAACGTTTTATTTATTTGCTTTCAAATCAATTTATAATATCAATAATTTACATATTTTTATAAATAAAGTTGCGCAACATATAAGAGAAACACAGTCCTTATGTACCCGAGGTTCCCAAACGATACAAACAAGTAATAAACTTCATGTGTCACGAGAAAAGTTTTGTTGTTATTAAAGGTACTTGTTTTCGTTATTTATCTTCTTCACTGCATAGTATAAAACAAAGTCACTTGCCGCCGTCTGCGTGTCTGTAAGCTTAGATCTTAAAATTACACAACAGATTTTGATGGGTTTTTTTAATAGATAGAGAGATTCAAGGGGAAGATTTTATGTATAGGGAAAGGCGTTTTACTCCAAATGTGAAGCTTACTGAGCCGCTGGCAAAAGCTATATAATATTATTATTATTGCAAAATATAATACAGCAAAAAACTTAGCCACAGCAACATGTGGCTGGTTGTTATGTATATAATTATTTTATCATGATAGCGGAGAATTCTTTGCATTTTGATTGTGGTGCTACCAGCCTATCTTTTTTTTAAGTAATAATAATTAGTTTGATAGTATAATTAATATTACTTGTATGTTTCAGACGCACATTCTACAGAGAAGTAAAAGATATCATCGAAGATCATACCATCTGTTAAGTGAAAGGGTAGCGGCAGTCAAAGGTGTTAATTGAATTGCAAAAAAGAATTGTTAGTTTGAAAGGATGTAAATAACTACTTATTTTCTTAGCTGTCTTCAAATTATTTGCTTCCCTGTCATGTAAAATAAAAGAGATGCATCATTTTGACTATTTTTTCACAAAAATGTGAATTTGAAATTAATATAAGCTTCTTAATGAATTTTATGAGTATTTTATTTCTAATAATGTTCCTTTTTGTGTTTTATATGACTTTGAATATATATTAACTCATTTCACCTTCCTCGATCAGTGAAAAATATAATAAATAGCAAGTGCCTATTTTGAAGTAGCAAAGAAATATTTATTATTAAAAAGAAGACTTACACAATTAGGTACTATTAATAATTTGTTACATGAGTTTAATTTCAAATATAGTATAGTTCTATTTAAATATCCAATTTTTATTAAATATTTAAATTGCAGAAATAATGGTTTGTGTTTCGTTGCATTTCAACTTTCCTAGGGCTTCAGTCCTTGTTTTTTAAATTACATTGACCTCACCATATCCTTATACTTCCTACTCATCATATAAACAAATACTAAATATAGAATTACTAGAGTGCGCTGTATGCTGAAGATATAGTTACCTAACTACACTAATTACCATGACTTAAGTCTCGTTGGTTATTGCAAACATTATAAACCACATATTAAGTAGCCGAATATAAGTTGCTAGTGGTTGTGCCGTGCTTGCAAGAAAGGTATAAAATTCTAGGTAAGTACCATCTTTACAAACCCAAATGAAATAAATATATGAATTTCATAGGATTTGATTAACTTGAATAAGTAAATAAGTAGGTTATTCGTAGGTTCATAGAATAAGTAATTTCCTACAAAATTTTCACTTCTTTACAAAGTATCTTTATGCGATACCTACCTTTACCTTTTATTTATTGCTCTTATACTAAATACTTTCCTACCTATATCTTTAACAACACTAATTTTTTTTATCAAAAGCGCCATATTTAAAAAATTGTTCATAAGTTACTGCATTGGTATCATACTTATTTGAAAGAGGGACCTCCAAAGTGAAATCTTTCATTTGACAAGTCGCAATCACAAACACCTTTCAAAATTGATAAATATCGTTCAAAAAGTTCATTTGGCTCATTCAAGATTGAGTCTCAAAATCAACACCTTTCGATGAAGGATGTTGTCGGAAAGTAAGGTTTGAAGGGTATCGCAATATCTCATAAGTGTCAATTGCGTTTTGAAGTCCGAAAAGATCTTTATTTTTTAATTTAAATTAAAGCAAAAATGAGTTTAATAATAAGTATACGACATCAAAGATTAAAGTTTGTTACTAAAAATTAATCCTACATTGTTTTAATAATAAATAAAAAATAAAGAAATAATTTTTTTCGTGAATAATTAAACGCAGCAACATCATTCAGCAATATCATTCAAAATTGAAAGCGATTGCGACTCGAAAACCGATTTCGTTCAAGAGTCCCGATACCGATCCCTTTCAAAGGTATTGATATTCGAGTTACGGAACAGCCCTGCAGGCTTATAATTAGTTAAAGGATCCTACTTCACGAACTATTGATTTATTACCTGTTAATCAAGTCAAGTTCAATACTGTTCCTTGAAATGTCTATTTCTATACATATACGAGTAAGTACGGCTTATAAAATTATACCAAAACGATTAAGTTACGTCATTAATAGAAATAGTTTACATTTCTTTTAATATAACTAGCCATGCAAAGCTCTCATTTGTGATAGAAATTTTAAACGTGGCAAAGTCGAAAAGTAACAATATAGAAATTTAGCCATACCATTCAGCTACCCTTAAAGCTACGTAGTGAAAATAAGGCAGTGGTCCGACTGCCAGCGATGAACGAAAAACTAGTAGAACTAGAAACTATAAACGAGTTGGCGATCAGCGAGAAGCGAGTGTGCAGTTTCGATAGTTTTCTCGCCGGGCTGTAAGCGAGGATGCAAGTGTGATGAGCGATTACTCGCGCCATTCGCCCGAGTAGCAATGATTTAATGGTATCTATACGTCAACATTTAATGTCGCACTATAAAGAAATGTTCACGCGAGCGAGCGAGCATCGCTGAACGAGTATCGCTAAGCGAGTTTATTTTTAAAACCTCATCGCTCAGTGATAAAACTAGTAAAACGAGTCGTCGCCGGCAGTGTGAACAGTCAGAGAGCAACTTGTAATACATGCATCTCTTTCGTTTATACGGAATGTACATTTATTGTGCGTTTTTATGAGAGAAAATCGCCAATAGTTAGTAGTTTTCTCGCTGGCGGTCGGACCACTGCCTAAGAGGGAAACAAAGTGTACCTGTCAAGCAGTTTCATGTGGTACCGTGGTATCGTGGTATTCATGTTGACCACAGATGTCCTACTTTACAAAATGCAATTAAATTATTTTTTTGATTTATTGCTTCTTATTAGCAATGCTTGAGCCATACTTTTTATGATTAGAAAATCATCATAATTCATAATTTAGTTAAGTATTCTCCTTTTACAATAGTAAGTAAACAAAACAAGTGTATTTGTAACCCAAAAATAAAAAAAAAAAAATCAATTTCAATAAACTGATAAGTTGTCAATTTAGGTACTATACATATACAGAAATAAGCAAAGTTGAAACTTTCAAGTCGTGTCAATTTCCGATATAAAACATTCTCTTTCGATCCCCTCAACTATAAACAATATCATCACAAGTCAAACATTAACTTTTGCTGCAAAATCAAATCGTTTATTGTTGAGGGCATCAAATATGGCGTCAAATAATTTAATTCCAAAGTTTGTGATGAAGCGCATAATAATGTAATTTCCGTTTTTTACTTTAGATCAAAAGGAATTCTGAAGACGGCTTGTTTGCTGACGTGGCCTGATGGACTACCTGACGTGTCTTATATGGATTTCATGTGAGTGTTTCTGAAATACACATAATTACTTATTATGTATGCACATTTTGTAACTAAAACCTTTGATTGTATACGTAAGGCGATCTAGGGGAGGAAAATTTGGCAAAGCTTATTTTTTTACAAAGAAGTAGACTCGCCCATGCTTTGTGGTGGTGTAATAGCCGACTTGCTCACGAAACTTTGAATTTTGGCTTACTTAAAAAAACTTTTTCTGATTGTTTTTTATTTACAAATTAAATTGAAAAAAATACTTAAATGATAGTGAAAATCGCATTAAAATCCCTTTACTGGTTTAGGAGGAGTTAGTGGACGAACATACAAACAGACACAATTAGGGACTTGGATTTATACTATGTAATCTATACTTCTATACTAATATTATAAAGAGGAAAACTTTGTTTGGTTGTGTCGAATAGGCTCAAAAACGACTGGACCGATTTTAAAAATTCTTTCACTATTCGAAAGCTAGGTACATTATCCACGAGTAATATAGGCTATATTTTATTTTGGAAAAAATAGGGTTCCGTAAGATATTTGGGTTTTTCGGACACAAAATAAATTATTTCGTCACTAAGTACAGTTTATGTAGATAATATTTGGTCATTGAATGATTAAAATTGGACGTTTGGTTTTGAAGTTAAGGTGAAACTAGAGGCCGCCCGCGACTTCGTTCGCGTGGAACTCCTTTATAACAACGTAATAATATTGTAAAGCACTGCAGCGCCCTTATCACAAGCATATAGGTAGCTACTGCAGTATAGGCTAACATGGCTTTCACTTATGATATATATAGGTACTGCGAAGGACTTTTTTTGTAGGTCTATCCTTACTATAATATAAATGTGAAGATGTGTATGTCTGTCTGTCCGTCTGTCTGTATGTGTTCGCTTCACGTAAAACAACTGAACCGACTGTCTTGATTTTGGAATAGAGATAGTTCGACACCCAGGGAAGAAGAAAATACGATAATTTTACTGCGGGAAAAAGCCTCATTCCCACGGGAAAAGCCATTTAGTTGCAGGTGAAACCGCAGGGCGGAAAGCTAGTGATAATAATAATGATAATGAAGTATTATTATTTGGGTCAGAAGTTATATACCTATACGAGACATTTAAAATATTTTTTGACTAAACAATTATTCTAAAGTACCTATTAATCGATATAAATTTAGATAACAATTATGAGACCAATATAAGTAAAAATTTGAATTGCGTGTACAATGAGAATATAAGCACTCACAGGACATGCCTTTCTAGCTACTGAGGCAATGTTTAAAATGATGATACATAATAAAAAAAACGTTTTTATCCATTTCACAAACTTAACTATTGCACATAAATGATGGTGTATTTAGTACGAAATCTAGTCTTTAGTACTAGTTTTAATTCTACGTCTAAAGTCACTCTTAAGCTTTCATGCAACGAAATTTCCACCCGTCAACTTTAATGCATGGATGGCATAAAACTCTTGTTAATCCTTAGTGCATGGATTAACAAGAGTTTTATGCCTTCACCAGTTTCATCTACGTTTTTATATTTTATCTTTGAACAAAAAATTTTTATTGAGAACGTGATTGAATTTAAGACATCCAAACTTCTAACCATACCACTTTCAGATTTATAATATACTAGTGGCCGCCCGCGACTCTGTTCGCGTGGAAGTCGGTTTCCCGTGGGAATGAGAAGTTTTCCCGTGGTAAAAAGTACCCTATGTGTTATTATTGTAAAGTTTCATAAAAAATCGTCCATTAGTTTTTACGTAAATGAGTAACAAACATCTATAAATCCATCCATACATACTCACAGACTTTCGCGTTTATAATATTACTAATGGCCGCCCGTGACTCCGTTCGCGTGGAAGTCAGTTTCCCGTGGGAATGAGAAGTTTTTCGCTGTAAAAAGTACCCTATATGTTATTCTGATGTATAACCTATATTACTGTAAAGTTTCATCCAAATCCGTCCAGTAGTTTTTGCGTGAAAGAGTAACAAACATCCATACATCCAAACATACTCACAAACTTACAAGTTTATAATATTATTGATTACGTGATAATGACAAATCACAATGACATGAATAATTGTTCTCAATTGTTTCTAATTCAATAATTATAGACTTGAAACACTCATCTGAATTTATTTCTGCTACTTTCATTTTAAACTACGGTGCTATAACTAGCGTAAATGATTAAAAGAGTCTATTAGAGCATCTCTTCGTTACTATTCAGAAAATTGTATTGTTTATGCAAACATAGTGCTGCCAGTATCTTTAGAAGCTTCTCATATCATGAATCAGTGGATAGGTTACCGGCAATCTGTATAATTCAGGTATTCTATACAATACCTAGGTAATGTATAGAATACCTGGGGCGTCCAGGCAATGTATAAAATAATATGAATAATATTGTAAATTCAATACTTTACCTAAGTAATGGTTTTCGACCTGAAGAGAAGTAACTCTAAACATATACATTTTGGATGTTAGGAGAATGAATATTGTGGATAGGTGCGGTTATGGTTAGGCTCAAGTTTTTGTACTTACCAAGATTTTGTATTTAAAAAAAATAGCTAAAGCTTCTAAAAACCTTATCTCCTATCCGTCATCTGTAAAAGTGCTTAGTCGTAAAAACAATATAAAATCACACATTTTCCTGAGGTTTTTTGGGGGTATGATTTGCATATCAAATATATCATGATTTACGACGTTATTATTTTTTCGTAGGTACTCTAAATGCTTTTTTACTTGAAGAGCGGAATTTCATTACGTTAACATCACGCGTTTAACTAAAAGGAATTTTTAATATTTCATGTATAATTATGTCATGCATTTAAAGTAAAATAATTATTTTTATAACCATAACAGCAAGTCCCGGCAGACCTTGTTCTGCCCTAGTTTTCTAAAATGCACATTTGTTGGGTTTTGTTTGGATGTTCGGCATCAAATGTTTGACAGTTGGGGACAGAGAAATCTCTATGGGAAATTTTGAATGTATTTTTGTTAATTCTTAAGTTTTGCAAAAAAGTAATAATTTTCTTTAATAAGACTAAGTATTTTAAGTAAATATTAAACAATGAAACTATAATATTTTGGTTATATGTGGCTTTATGAGGCTTTTTTAATATGGCTGAAAAATAGGTAAGTATATTATCATATCTAGATTAAAATGTTCATTCAAAAGTTATATATTTTTGTGGTTTATTTTGTTCACTTACTGGCTTTTTTTTAAGTACATTTCCGCCTTTCAGTGCCTAATATATTGAAATAGAACTGTTCTGTACATTTTGGGCAAGAACCAAAAGTTGTCTTTCAAACAGATCATCGAAATAATTTACCTATAGTCAAAACATATTTCTCACTTTGTTTACGTGAAGCGACGACAAACTAAAGTTGTCATGTATAACAATAAAATAAGACTTTCCTCTTATCATTGTTTACCTGAAATCTAACGTCCGCATTATGTTTGGCTATTTGCCAAATCGGTTCTTACAAGTTGAATATGGGATGAGATAAATACAGCAAGAAAAAAATGGGTGACCGTATCTACATCTGTGGATAAGGCCGTTGGTTTTATCGTGAAGCGTCTATAACAGCGAGTCGCTTTAAGTATTCTGAAAAAAGAACCACACTGAATCCATTTTAAATATTTAAATAAGAGCCACTGCCTATAGGTACACGTTAAAATTGCAACGCATGTCTCTTCAATGAATCGTTTTGTGGTTATTAGGGTTAGGACGATATAGACCAATTCGTTACGGTTTGGTTTTCTGAAGGTAACCTGTGCATTCGGGTAAACAGCCATCATATTGGATAACAGTCATAAAACTTCGAGTACAGCTTACACTAACAGCTAATTTTAAACTTTAAAAAATGTTTTAGCGATACGAATCTGATTTATTATGACAATGTATATGTTATTGGCAAACTACATTGTTCCCAAAATCTTTATGATAAAATTGTACTGTATTTTTATTTTGCAAAACAATTTTGGTATTTGTTTTTTTTCGTCTTCAATTACATCTTTTGACAATAATATAATTAACGCATATTGTTATTTTTTGTCTAAATCCATATTAATTGTGCTATTCAATCTGATTCTGATCACGTTACCAACCACGTTTCCAAAGTTAAGTCACCTAAGGTTGGATACTGAGCCTCGTGATATTCTAATGTGAATCTGTACTAATGAAAGTAATCAACACTAAGTTTAGTTTGTTCAGTTCAGTTGTAATCAATGAATTCTAACATGACTTAACATTTTTTATATGCACTATCGAAGAAAAACGGGATTTCGGACTAAAATATTAAATAATGTTTTTAGCTGATATGTAGCTTTACGAACGTGAGGTTACTCAATAGAAAATAAATCTATGACTATTATATAGTAGATCTAAAAAAACCGATCAATTGCGAGTCGGACCCACGCTCAAAGGGCTCCGTATCTATAAATAAAAGCTTTTAAAAACGGCAAATAGGAATGAATGTTGTATAGGAGCCCTTTCCAATTTAATTACTTGTTTAATTAATTTTTTTGTGTTGTTTTTGGCAACAGAAATACATCACCTGTGAAATTCTACTCTCACTCAAGCTATCACGGTTCATAGATACAGGTGACAGACAGTTGGACAGGGGTGTCTTAGTAAAAGGGTCCCGTTTATACTTTTGCTATTTTAATTTTTTTGTTTGAAGATAAACATTACACTGTGTATTTGTTTATGTTTCAACATCTTTGTTTGTGTATTTTTCCTTTTTTTGATGAAAATAGGTTTGTATTTGGTATAAAATGCTATTAAAAGATCAACTAGCAAAGCTAGCTTTATCTTTTAGTCCGGGTAAAATCGAGTTACTTACCGTATTTACATATTCCGATTCGGAATAAATTTAAATGTTACGCAGATAGAAAATACGACAAAAAAAAAATTTTTTTTTTTTAAGTACTTATTAATATTTCAATACTATATAATTGATAATTTAAAACGTTTTTTTTATCGTACGTTGTACAGTTTTGTTTTTGATGAAGGTAATATTTTATGGACATCGGCTTAAAATGGTACAAGCTAATGGTTAAGCCGTTGTCCATAAAATATTAACTTTTGTTAAAATGTTGGGTACAGTTACAAAAACTTTTCCAATCTTTACTGAGTCAAGTAAACAAGAGAGAGTTCTTAATTGACCAAAGCTTTCTTCGACTTCAATGAGATAAACTATTTAAAAAAAAAAGATCTGCTAAGCTAAGAACTTTATTTTCAATTAGAATTATAACATTTAGATAGATACGGTACGAAAATAACTCTCATACAATAAACCTTTATTCCGATTGTAAAGTACTCACAGTAAGGCAACTGTTTGTGCTCCAAACGACTCTAAGAAAGCATCAATCCTTGAACTACAACACTTCCATAGAATATAAAAGAAACAGAAAATCAGTTTATAGTATTCCTAAATTTAGAATGGCAAAACAAAATTTTCGGGTCTTAATTTGTCTAATTTACAATAAATTGAACCATATTTCCCAAATTTACTCCTTATGCAGTTATGAAGTTAGAACTAAATTAACAGAATATCTCCAAAAACAAACATATGGACACTGAAAATTTACTCCTTTGATCATATAATTTAAGACAAAAAACAGTTTACTTATCATATACACATATGGTTTAAACATCTTTCTCTCATTATACATAATTTCATGCACACTGAATTACACAACACATACCAAAGCATACAACACATGTAAACCACATACACTCCCCATAAACACACATTTTTATACAAACAATTTTTTATAATACTAATTTTGTTTTATTGTTTTTTTTATAACTATTGTTTTTTTTAGTGTTAGGTCTAATCCGTAAATAATATGAAACACACTGTATGTAATGTACCCTCACCTGCTGCACAGGTTAAATCCTATAGCAGGCTAAGGTGCATAGTATTAAACCTATAAAATGTAACACACTATATTGTTTATGCTAATAAATAGTTTTATGATTATTATTATTAAATCACTTTTATTGTAAATAAGTATTTTATTATTGAATTAAATTTAATGAAATTATATGACAACACATGATTCGCTTATCCAGCCAATAATTTTGGTCGTTTCTTGTCCTCGTATCAGATTAATTATGACTCATTTCATATTTGTAATAAAATGAATATTTATATTGATTTATGAAGTGTGCTCCCTTGGGTCCTTCAAGGGAGGAAGCCTGGTGTTTAGTTACACAGGTTTACCAAGAACTGTTACTAGACTTTTACACTTAATTACGTACCACAATAGATTTTCATATTGAAAAGCAATGGAAGATGCAATACCAATGCTCTCGGATGTTTTGTGAAGCCATTATAATGAATTCCGCGAATAGCCTTATCGAAAGCAGTAACTACCACGAACTAATTTAACTAACAACAAGACCAACAACAAATTGGTTCTACTTCACACTAATTAATGGCTTAACTTCAACTACACTTTAAAATGGTTACGGTTATTAAGTTTAGTTCTAAAATTTCCATGCAATACTGGCAAAATATTGAAATTTACGAGTATGTGCCTCCTTAGTAAAAGTTTTGGTTTAATCCCCCTTGAAAACTTGGTCTGACTGATCGGACGATACAGACCCTTTTTGCTATTGGTCCGATTTATCGGACAAACTGTCAGAAGCAGGAAACAATATTTCTTCGCCGTAAAGGCGGTTTAGTGTCAATTTTACCGGAAAAAAAACATCCAAAAACGGTTCTGTACTTTGGTTTTGTAGGGATAGATAAAGTTTACTCCTTTCAGTTACAAACATAGATTCTGTTCATTCAAGACTAGTGGCCGCTCGCGACTCCGTTCGCGTAGAAGTCGGTTTCCCGTGGGAATGCGAAGTTTTCCCGCGTGTAAAAGTTCCCTTAATTCTTTCATACATATATTTTTGGTTTCTAGAACCGTTTTCGCAGCGCACGCAACGGAAGCCCTCAAGGATGAATAATTTTCCCCGTTTTTTTCCCATTTTCCATTATTTATTCGCTCTTTATAGTTGCAGCGTGATGTTATATAGCCTAAAGCCTGCCTCGATAAATGGTCTATCCAACACAAAAAGATTTTTTAAATTTGAACCAGTAGTTCCTGAGATTAGCGCGTTCAAACAAACAAACAAACAAACAAACAAACTCTTCAGCTTTATAATATTAGTATAGATTAGTATAGATATGTTCACACCGGGTCAAAAGCCACTAAAAAACAATCGATGACAGTATACAGACAAAACATTTTTAAAATGACTTTTGTTTATCAGGTATCAAGTGCTATTGTTCGTGGTGACGTACGCAGTACCAATGCTTAGCATGACCTTCTTCTATGCTGCAATGGGCCGCGTGCTGTGGGGATCCAGGTCTATCGGCGAACTTACTCAGAGACAAGTCGACTCTATACGCTCAAAGAGAAAGGTAAGCTAATAAACTTGGCAGGACGCTAACAAGTTTTATGTTTAGCAATCTTGGCCATCTAAAGTTTATCTTAGAATTTGCGCTTTGAATAGTTTTAATAAACTACCCCTGGCGCTGGACTAAGTGGGAGTAGACCTAAATTAAATTATACGCACCTACCTACATGCATCCAGGGGCGGATTTACAGTCTCGGCCGCCCTAGGCCCCAAGCCATCAGCCGCCCCTTTTTAACATCCACCATATAGACTACTCAAGAAAAAGTTTTTGGATCTCTTTGAATTTTTATATCTCCCTGAATTTGCTCAATTAACAAGAGATCTCCGTTAATCTCCGTCCATCTCGTACTTCATATCTATACTTCTATACTAATAAATTATAAAGAGGAAAACTTTGTTTGTTTTGTCGAATAGGCTCAAAAACTACTGGACCGATTTTAAAAATTTTTTCACCATTTGAAAGCTACTTTATCCACGAGTAACATAGGATATATTTTATTTTGGAAAAAATAGGGTTCCGTAAGATATTTGGGGTTTTCGGACACAAGGTATAAAAAATCAACCAGAAAAGTTAGTTATTTTGCATACACTGCCTTAACTATAAAAGATAGAACCATAAAATGTTCTTATTAATAGTACACCTTATAAATATCTACCGAAAAGTCCGCGACAAACTATACCTATCTATGTCGAGTGATGCACAACAAGCATTTTTTTATTTAAATATCTAGATTTTTGTTTTGGACTACATTTAAACGCGTTTATTTTACTCATGCTATTATTCCTTATCAAAATAAATTATTTCATCACTAAATACAGTTTATGTAGATAATTTTTAGACTTTGAATGATTGAAATTGGACGTTTTATTTTGAAGTTATAGTGAAACTAGAGGCCACCCGTGACTTCATTCGCGTGGAAACCGTGTTATCAACTTTCAACACTTAATTGCAAGTAAAATATTTGAATATCTAATTAAAAACAAAAAAAAGTGCGCGTGGGCAGTGTGGGTAAAAGTAACTATAAGTTTACTTTGATAAATAGTAATAATAATAGCTGCTAATTTCTAATATTTTACGAGGTTTCAGGATTAATTTAAATAAAAAATTTAACGCTTTATTAATTCTACTATAAGTTAAGAGTACAAAATAAGGTTTAATAAGTGTTATACAATGTGTTACAAAACTCTACTGCACTTAAGTGCAGCAAAAACAATTAATTAAATCTTCGCAATCCAATTTCCTTAAAAAATCAGCTTCTATGTTAAGCAAAGCAAGATCATTTAACCTTTGGTCATCTATATAATTTTTAACTCGTCGTAAACAAGAAAACGATCGTTCTCCAGAACAGTTAGGTACTAGCACTAGCACTAGCACACAAAAAAACACTATAATTTTTTTTTTATTATTATTATTTGGTTCAATGCTATGAAAACATGTACCTATTACTTTTATAAAATTTTACACCATGATTAATTTAAACACTAGCGCCATATTTATTTAACATTTTGTTATTGTTATTTATTGAAGTTCTAGTTTGATCCTCATAGTTGTAAAACCGTCTGTACCTAAGTAGGATTTCGATATTCAAACTAGGACTATTTCCTATGTTAAATTATATTGTTCAAATTTAAAATTGACCCTCGAACTGAGGTTTTTGAGGCATAAATATTTATTTATTTTTTGACTTTGGTCGCGCAGCGAACATAAATAGATGCGGTATAGATCGCGCCATGCAGTGCAGCCCGCCCAGCATACACCATGATAAGGATTTTTGACATGATTAGGGCCGCCCCCTAAATCTGGCCGCCCTAGGCCCGGGCCTACTCGGGCCTTAGGGTAAATCCGCCACTGCATGCATCACATCAAAACATGAACTGTAGGAATTGCTATAATCATATATGAACTCATAATAAAGCTTTATTTTGAAAATGAAGAACAAAGAGTTTAATGTTAAATAATATGAATAGCTCTCTTTACATTCATACACAACCAACGGAACTCATTTAAATATTCATTCTTATTGCTGTTGCTTACGTATAACTATGAGCAGCATAATTAAATTATAAATTTAGATTTCTGTTTGGCCATAGTGACTAAAATAAAATAAAAATAGCGATGCGAGCTTGAATCTTTAGCCGAACGCTGGATTGACATATATTTCGCTACTAACGGTCGAAACCAATATTCTACTATAGTTAAAACCTTGGTAATTGGAAACGGCTAGTTTTGTTTCTCGTGACGTGTTTCTGTCATTTCCATATCAACAGCAATCTACCATAGTTTATTGTGAAGCGAAAACACGGATAATGGTTACCATAGTTACACAAATAACAAGGCGTCAAAGGTTAGTAGAATATTGGTTTCGGCTGTAAGTCAATTTTCTTCATTTACCGCTATCGAAAGACAATTTAACAGTAAATTATAACTATGTCAACAATTGTCTACAGGTTTCATCTTTTTTTCTGTTTTTCTCCTTCGTCTTCTTTTTACCTGATTACGAAATATTTTAGGACTGAAATGAAGTAATCGTGCAGTTATAATAAACTAAAAAATCAAATTTACAAGACTCGAAACTTTTAAAGCAAACGTCACTACTATGGATGGATGCGATTTGTTTATTATTGCCTTGTGGTGTTATAAAAGCTTAAAAGTACTTTCAGGAGGTAAAGAGGCATATCGAATTTTTACTTTTACTAGGTGACAAATGTTTTAGAATAGTCTGATGATGTAATAAAAACTTTTATCTTTAGTTTATGGTAGAAGCCTGTGAGCTGTAAGACTATTGCTGCTAAAAAACTTGTATTAATGGATCAACATTCTTTTTGTGGCCAGGTTTCAGTAATAATTTGGTCCATAATTATTAACTTGCTTAGTGGCAAATTTGATTGTGTGAATGAAGTTGCTTGTGTTAAGATTAAACTATGGAGAGCCAGGCCTGAAGTTTTTCTAAGTGTTAAATTTATTTGTTATGCTAATAACGTCTAATTATAGGTTTAGATAAGTTACTGATAAAAAACGTAATTTGTTGTTTTTGACAAAAACAAATATATCGAGGTGAGACTGATGTCCGATTTGGTTTCATTTTTACTAGTCACACCTTGGTGGTTATTTTTTGGCTATTTTTTATTGTTAATGTGGCCATCTTAAAACCCATCATTCTTTCCCTCTCCTTTATTCCTCAATCTGGGCATCTTGCTCGCACACCTTCTATGCGTTTCTATTGCACTGGAGACGCGAATTTAGTTGTTGCAAAAAATATGTCTATCAAGTAAATCTGTGGGCGCCCTTTTTAATTATATTTTGTGTTAATTACGTCAATTACTATCACAAATCGGGTGAATGAGAACACTGCAGTGATATCTAACCCATGGACATTGGATTTGTGCTGTTTTATGGTAGAAACGAACTTTTGTAAACATACACGTGGTGCCTGAACTTTTCAAGTAAGTCCCAGATTGTCCCAATTTTTTTTTATTTCAGCCAGATTGCCACATTCCGTATTTCTTATAATATTTCATTAATCTAAAAATACAGTCCATTCATCCGCTAGTATTTGGGGGAATTTTCCTACCAAACCTTGTTATTGAAAACCTTTTTGTACTGAATAAATACCATTTCATTTGTCATATTCATTTAGCTTAGTAGAAGCTAAAGTAAATACAAAATTTAACCAATTACTCGGACTTAAAAAACATTTTCGCGTCCATGACTAGTGTTTACATGTTTATTTATTAAGTCGAAGTACGATCCTTCATTGTTTTCTTTTAATTTGGTATCAAAATTATTTGAACAAGATTGAGAGTTTTAGGGGTTTTTAAATTACTAGCTCAATAATCACGTTTTTTGTCAGAAAAAACCTTTTGTTTTTTGGCACGCTTTATAGACGTCAATACACCACGTTAACAGTGATTTTAAATGCAAATAATTAAAGGTTACCGATTGTCATACAAAAGTCTTCCAAAAGCTAGCATTGGGTATATCAAGTGTAGTTGAGCGCGACAACGATTGCGAATTGCCTTCAATTTATTTGTTGCTGACTTTACTTACTTAAATACCGTCTTTAGCTTAAAAAAAACTAGCATTAGTGAAAATTTTCTTTCCCCGGCTACAGAATGTAATAAAATAGCTTTAAAGACAGATAGGAAGTACTAACAAGAATAATCCCCAAAAGGCTTAATGGGTCTTATTTGTCTTCTTAAAACAAAAACAACTTTTTAAATGTCTGTTTCTAAAAGAGTATTTTGTTTCAGGTTGTGAAGATGTTTATCCTTATCATAGTTATATTCGGATAGTGCTGGTTGCCGTACCACTCCTACTTTACCTACACTCACTTCAACCCTTCGTTATTATACAAAAAGTATATCCAACACATATACCTGGGATTCTATTGGCTAGCCATGGCCAATTCGATGGTCAACCCTATAATTTACTATTGGATGAATGCTAAGTAAGTTACTTTTAATGGCTGTTCTATTTCGCTTGGTTCCCATTCTATTTAATTATTGTGCCATGATCAGAATCGTGTCAAGCAACAAAATATTCAATACCTTTCATTTGATAATAGAAATGTAAGGTTATGTCCCCACTTGACCGTTCCGGTAACAAGCGATACCGTCGCGTGCCAGGCACGGAGCGTATTTTGTCGATCCTAAACGCCCAGTGCATGGCACGCCACGGTGTCACGCTGCGATGCGCGGTAAGAGGGGAAGTTAAAGGTGAAAAATCGAGTTTTCTAATGGGAATAGACTTTCTCACCTTGGGTGGTGGTATTTGTCTTCATATAAAATTATGTTCCTAATAATTTTACACTGAAGTTGAAGTTAAGAATGCAACGTAACGAAATGGATTAAATGTATTCCAATATTTACTTTAGAATTCCTTCCTTCCACCTAGTAGCATCAATTTAGATTAATATTTCTTAGAAACAAATTACGCTGTTAAAAAATTATTCGGGTTTTTTAATTTGATTTTAAAACATTTTTTTTAAACTATTTGCCTCTTCTAGCCACTATCGCTTTCCCTTACATGGTGAGCTAATAATGTAACTTTTCATCTATTATTTCCATAGGTTCAGGTCATACTTCCGCACGGCTATCTTGTGTCGATGGCGCGAATCTTGTTTCCGTCGCAAGCGCCCTCTCCCGGAGTCTCCACCCGACTACCACTCGCAGTCCGGAAGCCGGTCCAGATCAGGTTTTTACACATTAACGTAATTATTGTTTAACAATTATGAACTTGCTTTGGAATTTAGCTTGCACTTGTTTTACGAAGTTAGTAATGAACTTTTGCACTAAGAACAGTGATGTCCACTGTCCATGGTTTGTGAGCATGGCTTGTTTGATAATTAAAGTAGAGTAGCCACTTAGAAGTTAGTTAGTTTAAAACTAAGTCTAATATTCACATAATATAAAAATATTTTAATTCAATATGTTTTTAAATATATTTATTTTTTATCACAACCTTTTAACTCACATTGCAAAAGAAAAACTAGTCATGTAAGAATTATGTTAATCACCCTTAATTATTATTCAATTATTTATTTCTCCATTAACAATTAGTAAATATTTAGGGTTTTGCAAATTATTTTATTTTTCAAACATTAGTTGCTATCCAAATAAAAGTAAGGAGTTGGAGGCTAATAAAGGGATTGAACATAGTTATAAATCAGAAGATCGTTTATCTGAAAAGAATGTATAGGAAATCTGCCGCGGTTGTGCAAATAGTGCAGCACAACCACACGTCTTTTTACACCTAATGGCTACGTCCTAATAAACAATGTTCTACTAATAATTACACAACTACAAATTCCATGCTCAAACATATCTCTACTGATGGTTGCTGAATAACCCAAACTGTTCCGAAATTTTCCCATTCGAAGCGCTCTTATGCGTAAAAGTATCACGTATTTCATACAATGGTACTTTTTCTATTACCATACTTAGAATAGAATACATAATAATGATACCCAATCGAACAACTCAGAGATGGTTCGTAGTTGGGTTCATAGGTACCGAGGAGTACAGAGACTCAAGAGGAAATGCAGTGGGCGACTGGCGGCGCTGGTCGTCGAACCTCGGCCCGTCGGCATCGCTGAGACCACCTTCGCATGCTAGCTGCCCGAAGTGCCCTAACAAGTCACTAGGTATACCTCTACATACCATCGTAGGATGGTATGTAGAGGTATACCTAGTAACATAGAGGTGCATTTAGGGGAAAATGTCGATGCCTTGCCTTAAAAATTCTCCATCTAAAACAATGAGTACGAAACTGGTATTTCTTCGGACAATGTGTTTTTTTTAAATAAATATCTTAGGAAACCATGAAAGTAGTAAATTAATGTTTATAAAATAATTGTCATTTTTCTCAGGCTTATCTTTAAATTAATATTTTAAAAACAGATTTCAGGTTACTAAGTCACAATTCTAAATTATAAAGAACATAAATGAATAATATATGTAAAACAGGAGCCAATTCAATTAATCCAACGAAACCATTAAAAGGTTTCGGACAATCGTAATTCACGAATTAATTTCCAACCACATTCGGGGTTTCAGACCAAAAAGATTCAGTATTGGCTCCTAGTTGATCCGTTTTACAAATCGAAGGGTCAGATCAATGTCAATATTACCCGACATTTGGTTTTGGTTTACCTTAAGGCGTCATACTCGTATGTTGTCAGCATAAAGAAATGAAATATATCTCCCAATTTCACTTTTGGCATTGAAAGATTTAATTTGCTTTTAATAATTTTAAACTGTTTTAGACTTTTTATTTTGGTGTTTATTTAAATATTTAATTGCGTGTACAATTAGTACTTTTAACACCAAAAATATTTTAGAATTATTTAAGACATAATTAGAATTTGTACTGTAATGCTTTAAAATGTATGTATGCGAAAATATTTATATCCCTTAATCATACGTTGGAATAAACTGTTAACCTTAAATTCTGGTAGCTGTTCAGGGTTCATTATGCACAAAAAAGGAAGTCGGTTAAAAACCAATTCCGAGCAACTTTAATTTGCTGAAATCAAGGTCAACCATACACAGCCTAAAAACATATTTGGTTGAGGAAAGCGGCTTATATATATTTTTGGTTTTCCATGGTCTGTTAGTTTATTCTAACAAAGAAAGTAACTACATAAATCGAGGTAATAACAAACATCATAACATTGACATAAGGCTTAGTTTTATCTGCGCCTAATACGGATTAGAGATAACAAACAAAACACCTTCAAACAGTCAGACAATTCTCACAGTGATACAGGATTAAATAAGGATTTAACTGAAATGAGAAGAAACAAGAAATATAGAGGTTTTAGCAATGAATGAATAAATGAACATTAAAGTATATGCTGTTCACGTCCAACACTTTGTTTGTTGATTTGAATGGGGAATATATATTTTTTACTATCAAAGTTAATTAATCTTTTGTCGCCTACATACCGCATACATCACCATCAACACCGTGATCCTTTATAATGAATCAATGCATGCAATGCAAACCTGATGGTTTTTAAGTAACACCAGCACTTTTTTAATATTTGTTTAATAAAAAAATGTTTTTGTTTCAGCCTATATCCATGGAAGAAAAGTATAATTGTTAATGGACTTGGACAGTGGATTTCGCGTTACAGCTATCGATTCACGGGTTAAATCGCACTTGTTATATTTCAAATGATAATATTTACATGGATTTGACAAATTGTTAATTCTACCGTATTTTGTTTTGAATTGAACGTATCGTTATTATAATTGAATTAGTGTCAATTTTGTAAATAATAAGTTTTTCTATTAGGTACCAAAGCTTTAAGATGATGTTTTAAAAATGATCTTTGCATTCAAAACTTTGTAAACCCTACGTTTTTTTTTCAAATAGTGTTAAGACCAAATGTTGAATACTAATCTGAATTATAACTGATTTTAAAGTGCTTTCTACACTTTCTTTGAAATACTCAATAAATGTAGGCGTACATACATTTGGAGCAGGTCCCACAGTGCTTTGTGATTACGTCCCCGTCGTCTCCCTACTTGGTGCGCGGTAAAGCTGTGGTGAGGTGACCAAACATCCAAAGCGATACTGTAGTACAAAAAGTCGCAAACTCGTTCGTTATATCCATAACGTCTCATACGTCCCTTGGGACGTCGAATGACCCTTTTCAGGGCCAACCCAAGGTCAACCCAAAAGGCATGGAGGTGGAGGAGATGGCTTTTATAAACCCGATTGCGCGGGCGTCGTTTGACGACTCCCGGCGGATTGCGTTATCGCAATTGGGTGACGACTCCGAGTCGGGATATGGCTACAGGTTGTGACACCGACTTTCTGTTGTCGGACGATATGTCACTTGACGAGTCTGTGCGGCCACGCAGGAAGCAGCACAGACCAAAAGAGGAGTAAAGGGTCGGTTTGTCCCAAAAAAAAGGAAGGAAGTAGGAGGAGATGATGCTTCTATGGAGTTTAAGAAGCTCCAAAATGAGCGTGAAAAAATGAGGTCGGCCCCATCGGGGCTTGAGGTTCAAAAGTTTCTGTAGGAGGTTTCCCAATCTAACATTGAGCAAGTTTTTAAGTTAAAAGTCAAAATTCAATATTTCGTGAGCAAGTCGGCCAAAATTACACCATTGCGAAGCGTGGGCGGGTCGCTTGTTAACTTATATAGAATAAAGTCGCTGTGAAAATAATTCACCACGTAACGAAATTAATTGTGCTGTTTACCATCTTTTAGGCTTTATTTTGAATAGATAGGTACCTACAAAATACATATAAAAAAGAAAATGATGTTGGCCATAGATAATTAAATATTTGTGAAATATTTGCTAAATTTAACTATTATGAACCAATTGGTCACTAGTGTAAGATAAATGTTAATTATTAAATTAGATTTTAAGCATATTTGTAAAAAGTTAGTTAAACTTTTTACAAATAAAGAACATTAAAAATATTTAATTATGTAATAATATTCAAAACTACCGACCAAAGGAAAATAAATGGGGAATTATAAAACGAGCGAATAAAAAATAAAATAACGACTGATGATGTCATACTGTTTTAATAACTTGAGCGGTATGAATTTGAGTAAACGATAAATTTACTAAACTAACGATGAATATTGATTGATAAAAATATCCAGAACGAGCTTACAAAAAAGGGTTTTGATTAATCCATTTCAGATATTAAACTACTATCCGTGCGACTACATTACTAAGTGAGCGACTTACAAATACGGAGGCGGCAACTTCAATATTAAAACAGTTTCTATTTTTCCAATTGAGGTTTTATATTACGATCTACTAAAAAGTTCACTTTTAGCAAATTTTGCTAAGCTGAGATATTCCATTTAAGATCTTATGATTTTTTATTTTGATACTACTCCAGTAGCAATAGCCACAATTGCACTTCTATTTGTTTTCCTATATTTTCTCAACATAACCGTCTTTTCTACTATTATGCAATAGCTAGGATAGGTTAGCGAGGAGCGCAGCGACGAGCGTGTTAGGTTGACTTTTGCCCCACATGAGCGAACCGAGCGAGCGTAGCGAGCGTGGTGCGGCAGCACCCGGTGAAGCGCTTATTTTGTAACGTAAGAATTGGTTTCGAGCTACAGAAAAGACTTAGGATTAGTAAAATTTTGAATAGTGTTTCTTCAAATTGTTATTTTAATAAGGTTTTTTTAATAATGTGAGTTTTTTATACTCTGCTCATTATTGTACCTATTTTTTAGTATTTAAAACACTTCATAAAGGATAAAATGCCACTCAGTATAAATAAAATACTTGTCGAATATTTAATAAAATGCAGGACGCAATGTTTACACTTAAACAAATATTAAGTCGCTCAAATAATATGAAGCTTCCATTTTGTATTTTAAGTGACTCAAAATAATGTTTGTAAGTTGCTGTTTTGTTGATTTAACGTCACTCACAGTCAGTCGCTCACTTAGTAATACTATAACCTAAATTAATTATTTTTGACACTTAAAATTTTTATTTACAGTCACTCGTTTAAATACTACCCAAAATAAATTATGGAAGATGGAATTTGTTTTATTTTCATTATAACAAGATTCTGCGTTTGGTTAGCAAAAAAAGTCACCGAGTTAAAATTACATAATTCCTATTGAGGTAGGACTTCTTCTTTATAGTTTATATAGTATTGTCGCGTTTTCAGAGCGCGATGAGGGCTTAGGATGACGGAGAATAGTAAATGTTGCTGAAAGTCGCAGATGGATGACTTTAATTCCCTAAAAAACACATATATTTTTTTACGAATTGTAACATTCTTATAACATTTAAAACAATACATTCCCGTTTAATTACATATCGTACTTTTCGGATCCCTACGTAAGAAAACACCCTGTTTAACGTTGGTAGGTATAAAGTGTATAATAATAAGGTTAGTATTTAAATGAGTGACTGTAAATATGTAAATAAAGGTTTTAAATGTCAAAAATAATTAATTTAGGTTATAGTATTACTAAGTGAGCGACTGACTGCGAGGGACGGGAAATCAACAGAACAGCAACTTACAAACATTATTATGAGATACTTAAAATACAAAATGAGAAGCTTCATAATATTTGAGCGACTTAATATTTGTTTAAGTGTAAACATTACGTCCTGCATTTTATTCAATATTTGTCAAGTATTTTTTTATACTGAGCGGCATTTTGTCCTTTGTGAAGTAATTCGAATACTAAAACCACTTTAAAATACTATAATGGGGATAAAAAAATCTCACATTATTTAAAAAAAGTAAAAAATAATAACTATTTTAAGAAACACTATTCAAAAATTTTCGGGTCCTAAGTCTTTTCTGTAGCTCGAAACCAACTCTAACGTTATCAAATAATACGTTAGGGATGTCAAGGGACGTCATATTGAACTTGTGCAGAGAAAATGAAAATGATAATATGAAGCGTTCTACTAACTTAAGAAGCAGTGAAGCGGAATTTGGAATAACGGTTTGAAAAATCAAATTTGATATTTTAAATGTGCCTAATGGTGCTCGCAACGCAAATCATATGAATTATGATTCGAATAACGATGGCTACCCATATTATTACGGCTATCTTAAAATGAATGGAAGTAAATGTTAAAATCAACAAGCGAACAACCTTAAGCAACTAAAACTCTGTTGGTACCAGCAGCATTTTAAGTTTTCGAAAAAGTCTATCACATAGCTTCAAAAGTACTTCAGTACCATAAGTATACGAAGAATCCATATTGCTTGCTTGGCAGTTCGGATCACAAAAGCAGATGGTGAATTACTTAAACATAAATGTACTTAATATTTTCAAAGTGATTTGAGAAATACTACATAACTTATTCAGCTACCGCAATGTAATGCTGTTTTTCGGGACAATTGAGCCTCCCAATAATAATAACATAACAAACACCCAATAATAATATACAAAAAATACAATATGCAGAATAAAGTTAAACCATTACAGTCACATATACCTGTATTGAAATAGTCGCAAAAATGTTCTTGATATTTCCTAGGTTCAAAGATTGTAAAATTGTATCTTACCTTTTTAATTTAGTGTGTGATTCTACATATATATACAATTATATCCTTATATCACCTGCAATATCAACTACCTCATAAAAATCCATGGTGGCCAAACAAACAGCTTATAGCAGCTTGCTTGCGACGCCGGCGAATTAAACCGAGTTTGCCGCTGACCCGAATTACAGTTCGCCACAAATTTGCGACTCATGCAGTCGACGGCGAACAGTTTGCCTACTGTGGACGCAGCCTTCGAGGGAGAGTCATCCGTAATATCAATAATTCATATATTTTTGGGTAAAGGTATAATAACATTTTAAATTATTTAGAATACTCTTATTGCCTGAAAGATGGCGAAAGTGAGTGAGATTTATTTATATAAGTATTACCCATGCCTTCGGCTGTCTAGGCTACGATTAGGTGTTGAAAAATGAGTACTAAACTAATTATAAAAGGTATGATAGCATTTCTTGCGTAGGATAGAAAAAGCATACTGCGTTATCAAAACACCGATTCAACTAAGATGCAAAAAAGCTAAAGATTTTTCTATGAAAATAAAACATTCTACTACGGTGTAAAGTAAAAATAGCTTTTTATCATCCGTTCCAAGCTATGAAACTATTAACCTACTTACTTTAATACTAAAGCCATCCCGAAGCACAGCCCAGGCTTAAAATACTTTTTCAATGTAATGGATCCCACAATAAATAGTTTCCAGGATTTTAATATGCTCCCATTTCAATTATAGCCTGCTACGGAAGTACTTACTTAAATATCAATACCGTCTCGCAGCTTTTCCCGTGCTTAGTTGATTTTCCAATGGGAATTAGACTTATTTTCGCAGTCAAATTAATCTATTTTCTTTCCAGAAAGTCAAAATCTTTCTATTCCAAAATTAAATTAAATCATTTAGCCGTCTTTACGTAAAAGCAGATCATACACAGACAGACACATTTTCGCATTTATAATATTAGTTTAAGTTAGGATATTTAATTCAAAAAGTAATAACAGCGACAATATAGTGAAATATCAACATTTTAATCTTCTTAATGCCTTGGACAGAAATAGTAAATTCCAACACTCTTAGCTTAGTTTCACTCTAGTTCTGTAATGATACTTATCTACTGGGAAATCAGAATAAAACGGAACTTCAAAGGTAGATTTTTTCCGTTAAAGAAATTGATTCTTTCCTTTACACCTCATAATAATCCCAGTGGAAAAAGAAAAACTAAAACACACTCAACAGCTTTCTCCTACCTTTAGTCAAGTTTGGCTAATAAAGAAAGAAAATACACCATAGGTCACGAAGGTGACGTTTGATATATTGCAACTTTGGCCTTGAGAAAAACGGAGCAGTAAAGGAGAGAAAAAAGGCCAGCTAGTTAAACTTTGTCAATATTTGAAAAAAAATAATATATTTTGATGCTTTCTAAGACGTGAGGAAATAAGCAACATACAGCTATCATGCGTATTAATTTCACGTCCCAAGCAAGCTTGTACAAACAAAATATTACATTTACATTTAAGTAATTTCCTGTGCAGACATCAACCCCACGCCCCTTTATGATCTATGTTGTATTTTAATTTAATTGTAAACTTTACATAATATTTCCATAACTTTTTTTTTAATTTATTTATAGGTATTGAGGGGCTAATGATTCTATTTCGGGTGTCAAGATGTTGAGGGATTATATGCCAATTGGTCATAGTGGAAACCACTATGAATAAGCAATGAAGAGTCGACGTTCACAGTCTTAATTGATTTTTCAAGAAAACCCGTCTAAAAATAGCAGCTGATGTTTGGCCTACTATTAAACGTTGCACTCTTTGGAATTCGGTTAAAGAGAGAAGATTAACTTTCCAAGAAAAAGCCTATCTATAAATGTAAAATCATTTGTCCTAAATGACTTATGGATCAACGCACAGTCTAAACCGCTGATCGTAGAGACCTGAAACTTGGAGAGTGAGTTTCTTATTTGAAGTAGACATCCGATAAGAACGAATTTTCCAAAATTCCCACGCGGAGGGGATGAAAAATGGGAGCTAAGTTTGTATGAGACAACGTGATTCCTTGGTCGAATCTACTTCAAATTTTGCATAAATATTCTTTAACAGTATTGATTAAAGACGTGATTCTTATTTTCTTTAAAATTCTATAAAAGTATTTGTTAAAAGGCGGGCAGAAATAAGGCTTAAGTTCCTGAGGCACACATTTACACTTATTTCAAGATTCACAAGCTGATTTGAGCAAATCACCAGCACCGACGTGTATTGTTTTCCCACACTGAAAACAAATATATATACGTGAGCGCTTAAGCATATAAAAATATTAGCAGCAAGGAAGTCTTTTTGTTTTTCATAACACGGTATCCAATTTCAAAGAACAGCAAGTATGCAAGTTATATTTGGTTTTGCTATCGGTATTTTCAGATTAAATTTACTCAACATATTTGGAAAGCAACAAAATCGGATTAAAGCGTTATAACCAAACAGTTAACGGAACGGCCAAATAAAAAACACGTCTAAATCTGTTGTAATTTTCCCTGCTTTAAATTATTAAAATGATATCAATATGTTTCTTGTACTAGGGCGATATTATGCTCTTTGATTTAAAAAATATTTTCTTTGCTCAAAATGCAAGACATGCTTATGACATAACAATACTTATCTAAATGTCAGCAGTACTTTACAAAAATAAATTGATATAAAAGTTTGCTAAAAAGTTTTTCGACACACAATTTATTTTCCGCCAACCCAACCCTTGTGTCACATTGGCGTATAAAAGTTTGTATGATTTCAATTATTGTAGTAGAAGCTTGTGGCCATCCAGCATCTGCCGGCTTATAAACTCTGTATAAAGTTATAATGAATATTGTTTCTCCTTTTATTTCTTATCTTGCGCTCGGAATAATACGATAACGTCAACACAGACATCAGATTGAGTTATGTTTCTAAAAAACCAATACAGTTTTAGATACAAAAACATCTTTCATTAAGTCGTTAGTGATTGTTTTTTTATCCGTCTGCCCAAGAAAAAACTTTTTTTGTGTGTGTGTCTTTTATATAGCGGGAATATTAATATAACCGGTGTAAAAAGACCACTTCCGAAGCCTGAAACCATGTATTCTGGAGCCTCAATAGTAACTAAATTCACTAACAGTATACCCAGAAAACCCAATTTAAAAAAGTTATTAAGGATTGAAAAGTCATATTCGGCGCTTGAAATCATCGCTCAAATAACATCTGTCGGTTCAGGTGCGATTATTAATATTGCAAATTAAATTAAAACCCTATTTAATTTGAAATCATCGCAAAATCTGATAGTATTTATGTAATTTTGGAAAATTTAGTAAGATTTTTTTTTTTCTGTAGTCATAAAAAAATTTTTTTTGCCCAAAACGTAACTCGTACCCCTCCAGCAATACCCAGTTTTTGTTTTCGGAAGCAGTTTTTTTACACCCAGTATGTGTTGTTAGTCTTTAAGTAAAAGGTGGTTGGGAAATTTTAATTAAGCCCCGTTATATATTTGTAAAAAAACTAAAGTTAAAAACTAAGTGGACACAAAGTATGCATCTATTTTGTGCATTTGTGTCATTTGAAATACAACTTTTCTTTACAAACTTTTTCAAGAGGAATTATCCAAATTAGCGTAGTTGCTCTATAAATAATGGCACATCGATATCGCCATTTAGCAATTTCATTTGCGATTCGATAATGATTATATAATTTTCAATAGGTACTTGTTTTCTTTCTTTTCTTCTGAAACTTTTGTTGAAACAGTTGAGAAAACTGCACTGGACGTGATTAAATGCTAAAATAGTTGGCATCATATTTTAGGTTGTTTAAAAATATACCCAAAGCCTTTGGTTTTGTTTTAAAAGTGCTTCTGAATCTGAAGTGTCACTCTTCCAAAAAGTTTGTGGTTCTATGGCTTAACCCGAATGAACACCAAAATGATAAGGAATGTGGCCTTTACCAATAGTTTTCCATATAAAACTTAAACTTATTCATATTAAGTGAAATGCTAGGGCAATTTATTTGTTACAAATTTGCTTGATCTCGTATATAATATACCATCAGAATTTTATCAACTGGTAATAGTGGTAATTTAGTCGATACCGACACAATTCTGTTCGTGCGATCGTGATTCAATTTAAAATTTCTGGATTTCCTCCATGAAGCGTTACAAAAGTGAAAATAGCAACCATGGTGACTTGCCTGTGGAAAAACTTCTTTTATTGCATTTATAGCACGCTCAAAATCTGTATGAAAATGGGTTGGAACCCAAATCTGCTCGGTCTTAGTTAATAGGGCTGATTTTATTATATTGAACATTTTAATGTAGGCGTAAGTCGTTTTTTTTCGAGAGAAGTACATAGAACAAGGGTAAGATATTTGTAGTGTCCTGCGAACTAAGGAGATCACCATAAATAGTATAAAGTCGACAAAATGGTTTCGGACACGTATAAAATGTGCCATCTGCAAGATATACTCGAGTCAATTTAATCAGATCAATAGAAGTTGCTGAACAAAACACTATGATACGTATATCATCGTTGTAATCTGCCTAAACAAAATCAGCGTATTTCGGAGGTATCTCTACTTCATTTATATTGGTAAAACACATTTTCTCTATTCCTTCCCTTATACATTGTAGACTTTATGCTATTGAATTGCGGTAATTTTGCTACCAAGTCAATACCGGAATCGCTCATTTTTGATATCATATCGTTATATACTGCAGGTACAGTATTTCGACAGCGGCAGCGGTATTCATAGTATTGCTTACAATAATATCTACAACAGTTGTATCTGGCAATGAAATAATATGAGATATTAGTTTTTCCAATCGCGTTTCGTCCTGAAACAAATAGTGAAATACATGAAACGAGTGATGGTAAAATAAGTGCACTACACTGCTATAACTGCAAGAAACTTTACTTTATTATGTGTTGCTGTTCCCACACATTTTGTCTTTTTATATTCCACACTTTTCAGATCGATACGTGATGACGGTAAAAATTATGGCCATCAATAATTAATACTCTTCCCCGGCCTCTGAATTATCACAAACAGTGATCGCCCGCGACTCCGTTCGCGTGGAAGTCGGTTTCACGTGGTAATGAGTAGTTTTCCCACAATATAAAGTACCCTATGTGTTATTCTGATATATAACCTATATTACTGTAAAGTTTCATAAAAATCCATCCAGTAGTTTTTACGTGAAAGAGTAACAAACATCCATCCATACATCCATACATACTCACAAACTTTCACGTTTATAAAATTACTAGTGGCCGCCCGCGACTCCGTTCGCGTGGAAGTCGGTTTCCCGTGGGAATGAGAAGTTTTCCCGCGGTAAAAAGTACCCTATGTCCTTTCCCAAGTTCAGTTCTTTCTTCATACCAAATTTCATCAAAATCGGTTTAGTGGTTTAGGCGTGAAAGCGTAACAGACAGACAGAGAGACAGAGTTACTTTCGCATTTATAATATTAGTAGGGAGTAGTAGGATTAGTAGGAAGTAGGATACGGTGGTAGTTGCGGTTGAGCTTATAAGTGGTTCCATATTATATATGTTATGCATTAAATTAGTTTATACGCCATTTATAATAGTGCAAATAAATTCACAAACTAGCATTGAGCATTATACCTAGCAGTATGTTTTTGAAAAATATTTTCTGTTATAAGTGACACTTGAGTATTAGGCATATTATGAATTAGTTTCATTAAGGAAACGCAAGGACTTAATACAGTCTATATAATTTATATTATTGACATTTGGTTAATTTAACTCCCAATAGTACCGTTAACGGAACCTCTGGGAAAAAAAACCAGTGGTTCCATCATGGTACAACTTCCACGGAACCTCTGGGAATACTCCTTCCCTTCCCACATAAAATAAAATTCAATGCTCAAATTAAATGCTTCAATAAATTAAAAAAAAACTTGCTTTACTCTTATTTAATCGGAATATTGACTTATTTATCGTTAAATATAAAAAGTAGAGTAACTTACTTTTAAACTTTTTGATGAGTTTGCTACCAACAATCTAAACTAGCCTGCTGGGAAAAGGTTAGAGCTGATAACTTAATTTAAAGTTTCCACTCTAGGGCTTGAGCTAAAAAAACTTTAACTTAGTCGCAGCAATTCATTTTCAAGGCACATTTACTTCCAGTTCATTTTATAAATGAAATAACATGAAGCCGTTGCCGGTGATATCATTAAATTTTTAACAGAATATTAAACAGCATTTGCATCGACTACCAAAAAAAAACTTGCAACCACGAAACTTACCTTATATAAGGTTGCTACAATTAGCACCGACTGTGGGTCTCTTATAGCAGCATCCAACGCGTCGGCAATAGTCGGGTACTCCACGCCAACAAACAAAAACTGGGTCTCCATCGGGTACAGCATACCCTCGATCTTGTGCTCCGAAGGCCACATGGCGGAGAGAGAATGGACCTTGTATCTGCGACTGTCCAGCCCCGCCGAAGATTGAAGGCTAATACTTTGGCTCCCAATGACCAACTAAAATCACTGAATCATGAAAAAAACCTTCTTGCACTTAAACCATTTTTTTCATATTAGCGTCTCTCGGTTATTACAAATTTATAGCTTAATTTGCAATAACCGATATATTTAGTAGATATTTATAGCTTAATTTGCAATGCCTAGCTTGATTTAATAAAAAAAAACACATTTTGTAAGAAGTCTGTAGTCAATTTACTTTATATGCGATGTTTCCTCCATAAAGCGTTACAAAAGCCGCGAAGCGAAAAGCGCAGTAAAATGACTCTTTCGTATGTGGTAGTGCATTTCTCTGATTAAATACACCAAGGCTAGCCAAAAATGATGGAAACATTTATTGTGTATATCATATTCTTTATTATATAAAACACATATTTTTTTCATTTTTCTTTGTTGGAAACCGTAAAAGCAAACATCCAATTACATTTCATTCGCTAATGTTTTTCTTGAACAATGTTAAGTACTTCTTATTAATGAAAAACAGTATAACAAACTTTTTGTATAAATAATTCAAAAATCGTGCACAAAATTTCAGATGAAATAATTTTGGAATTTAATGCAACGTAAAAGTTAAATATGAAAAATCTAATTACACTAAAAGTTAGCTGTTCAATCTCGGAAAATCATGAGAAATGCAGTTTTAAATTATATGCTTGGGAAATGGAAAACTTTAGTTTCAGGTAAAAATTTAATCTGGTATTGAATCTTTTCCCAGTAATTTTACCCGGTCGTTAATTTCACAGCTTCGACATCATTAAGGAAAAGGAACATTGATGGAGTTGAACGAAACAAGTGTCACTTTATTCAAGGGTCGCTTCAAGTGTAGACGGAATAGCGTGCGGAAAAATCATTTTTATTTGCTTAACTACTGTTAATTAAAGTGTGTGTCATTTGTATTTTAGCAATTATAAAAGTTGCAAGTAAAGCGCTAAAGGTGAGATCGCAAATTTTTAATCAGCAAATTTTAAACAAGTTCAAATTCTAATCAGTTACATAACACGTTTTTGTCATTTTTATGTCCTGGTGTTGAGATCGCGGCATTCATAAATATAAAAGAATTTCTGAGAGAAAGTGATAAAAAACCCTCCGTGACCAGAAGTTACGAACTGCGAAGAACCTTACGCAACCCTATAACCCCGGAAATATTCCCTTTCAATGGAATTTACTATTTGACCTTTAGTTCAAAAGCAGTACCTACATAAATCTTACTTTTGTGTTTTCCCCTGACCTTATTTGTAGCAACTGAAAGGTCTTGTATTAATAAGAAGTGAATAAAAATTTATTTTGCTTTACATTAATTTAAATGTTTTACATAAATCAAAATACAAGCAAAGCACATTATTGCTTTTTCATTTGAGAAGGAAATATTTACTTAAAAAAACATTATTTCTACTATGTATGGATGGATTTATGGATTTTTTTTACTTTTTCACGTAAAAACTTCTGGACGGATTTGGATGAAACTTTACAGTAATATAGGTACTTTTACCGCGGGAAAACTTCTCATTCCCACGGGAAACCGACTTCCACGCGTACGCGGCCACTAATAGTAGATAATGTAGTATTATGCAGTTTTTTATAAACAACGAAATAATAAACTTTTTTATGATATAATGTGAAATCACATGAAAGGACTTTTCATATTTTATTAGTTAATAAAGTATAGACAGAATAATAAATATTGGTAATTGAGTTTGATAAAGTAAAAAAATTATATCATAAAAAAGAATTTTCAGAAAGCCGTCTAACATATTTATCCATTCGCCGATATCGCTGTAGCCCAGCGGAAGATCTCGGATTCGATTTCCGGGTCAAACCAATTTAGTATATGTAGGTACAACATTCGCTCCAAATCCATCGTGTAGTATAACTATTATATGTATTGGGACATATACTTGCAGCTGCAGTTTGGTGATTTCTAGTAACATTGCTTTTTTAAAAACTTAATGTGATTTACTTACATCGACACTCGTTGACTCACACACACAACGAAATTGGCAGAACATCGAAGCTGTCAAAACAGATTTCTCTAGCACCTTTCGTTTTTATCAACAATTGCACTAGAATAGGTATAGGAGACTGCCTTATCCCAGCGCAGTACGGGTAAGTCGCTGATCAGTTTGTGGGTCTAAAAACAATAAGATTTTCTGAAAAATAGTATAAATGCCACGTTCATAAATAAGAAGAAACATAAAGAGAATCACAACACAAACTTGCATATTTTATGTCAATCTATGTTAAGTAAAATTGGTAGGAAAATTCCCCCAAATCAAAACTTGCGGTTTGAGTGGACTGTATTTATTACCTACTTGTTTTTTTATTTTGTGTTTGACAAAAGAGTGCTGAGAGTTTTTTCCGCCGGCTTTTTTCTCTCGGTCTACGGTAACGTAAAATCCAAGTTCGAATCATTCTTTTATTTATTTATTTATTTTATTTATTTAATAATATATGTAAATTTTTACACTTAACAACAAAAATAAAATAAAACATTATTTTGAGAGCAAACGTACAATGGCACATCATTGTTGACGTTTAGGTATTAATAATGTATTAATATGTTACATATCTATTATAAATAAATAAATAAATTATTTCATAATTAGACAATTTAAATAAGTTTTTTAAAGTATACCTTGTCTCCTAATAGTTTCAAAAACAGTTCATCGACGACCACAGTAGTATTTTCAAACACTGCAAAGTACTACTTATGAATGTAAGTAAAATACATTTACCTAAAATAAATTCTTTACTACGATCTAACAAAACAATAGAACGTCTTGTAAACCGGCAATATCTTAAAGCTATGTTCAGAAAAAGCGCGCCAATCACAATGCGGGTATGGAGAAAGAACGGTAGCCACCCCCTTCCTTGGTTGATAAATAACTTTACCCTCTGTCTTACAGGCAAAACGTTAATTAAATCAAAACTTTTTTTTTTAATCTACTCTCTCATTATAAGCATTTTTGTCAACTAATTCATTATTTTATTATTACATAGTATAAAGCAAAATCGCTAATCGTATCTGTTTGATGTTTGTCCGCTGACTCTCCCAAATCCACGTAACAGGTTTTAAGCCGGCTTTCAATATCTTTTAGGTATTTTTTTCACTTAAATATGTATGTAAATATGTATATTGTAAATATGTATATTGTAAATATGTATATATTGTAAATATGTATGTTAATATGTATATTGAGTAACATTCAGTATTCTTTTATAAATTAGCAAAAAAAAACGTTTCCTTAAAATAACGACTAAAATTACGCTGCTATGTAAGTATTATTAGTAAATATTTAATTAAAGTAAATAGTTTTTTTAGTTATTGAAACTAATCAATCTAAACTAATCCGAGAGATACTTATAATAACAACCTGTTGTGGAAATTCTACCTTATATTCACAGTGAAATTGCATCAAAATCTGTTTAGGGGTGCCTGTTCTTTGGCATTTCAGTCGACAAAAGCCTTCGGCCGAGGTCGGTCGCCCGCCAGTCCTCACAACTGTGTTCGCGAACGCGGGAGTAAAAACTTTTCGCATACCGCACCTCTTTCGTTGACGTTGCCAGTGCTCTGTGAACAGAAAAAAAAAACAAGTTATGAAAAATAATCTGTTCTATTTTTAATTCTTGTGAATAATTTATATTATTTTAATTAAGTTTTAAAAGTGATGGGTGATGAACTATATTTTTTTGCTTGATTAAAATATGATTAACTGTTTAAAAAACAAAATGTTTGGTGAATAGTGTATTTATAGGCGTTTAATGAAAAGTAAGTTCTTTATTTACATAATTTAAGTAAAGATTTGTTTTGAATTAAAAAATATGACCAGGAAATTAACCAAATATATGGAACAACCTCTGAATTCCATCTGAAAAGCTGTTAAATGTCATTTATCATCCTTTATTTCGGCTTTCATGAAATCAAGATAATGATAAAGGTCATGATAATCGGTTTTCAGCAAATGTCGCACTTTCTATAAGTAGATGTATATTAAAAGAAGTTTAAGCTAATAAAATTCTCTTTAACTAGCTAAATGTGTTTATGGCTTCTTAGCTAAAATTTAGAGGTATAACCCTTATTTGACTGGGATAACCAGTCGTCTGCTCGAGGTATCTATTTTCGATATCATTATGGTATATTTGTAACATTTGATTTTGAGTACTTACAAACGCTCATAATATAAGCATAACACTACAGTTTCATTAGGTGCTTACTAAGTGGTGTTTTATTGTTTTGTACTTTTGATTCTATTCAGTAACTATTGTATAATTTCCAAAAAGAGTGCTGGGAGTTTTTTTCCGCCGGCTTTTTTCTCTCGGTATACGGTTAGGTAAAGTCGAAGTTTATAACATTCACGTTCATTAAGTATATACCTATAATGTTTCATATCTATGATGAATAAAAGAAATTTGATTTGATTTGATTATTGCGGCCGGCTATTATCGAAGTAACTATCGAAAAATGGAATACAAAAACATACTTTAAATAATATAAGTTTCGACCATGTCTCCAGTTATCGCGCTCAGCTCAAATGGCTCCCGATTCGTTTGCGACGAAATTATCACATTCTGTGCTTACTCTACCAGGTTCTGTCTGACCCTAGAACCCCGAGTTACCTCAAGGAACGCTTTAGATTTAGGCAGGATGAGAATACCCGAACACTTCGAGCCCAACATAGTAGGGCATTAATCGTTCCTCTGAGTGTAACAAAATTTTACAGCAGATCATTCACCGTTTTGGCGACAAAACTTTGGAATGCTTTGCCTCTCAATATTCAGTCTGCCACTTCATATACAGGTTTTAAAAACATTGTTGTCGAACATTTCCTAACTATTTAATTATTATTATTTCATTTAATAACGCCTTCTACTTAGTTTTTCATTTATATTTTGCATAATTTCATTTTACAAACTTGCTGTTGATTATTGCCATTTAGGTATTTATGTTACTATTTATACTACCTATATTTATATACTTATATATTTTTATTTTTATTTTATTTTATATATAAGTAAGTCTATGTAATATATTTATGTATTATATTTTATATATATGTAACGTTATGTACTTAGGTATTTTGTATAAGTTTTATTTATTTATTTGGATAAAACATGATAGATAAAATATACCATAAAATATTTTTTGTTGTGTACTTTTCATCGCACTCTATGATTATGTATTTGCACCTACTTTTATGTTTCGTTTTGTCCTTAACTTCACTGGTTGTCTGGCAGAAATCGCTGCTAACGATAAGACCGCCTTTTGCTCTATTCCTTGACTTTATTGTAATTGTTTTATATTTTTGTGTGTGCAATAAAGAATTCATCTATCTATCTATCTATCTAAGTTAATATAAGTGATCGCACGTATTCATTTTAAAATAATCCAGGGAAATATTATTCCAGGCTGTAATTGAACGAGATTGAAAAAATTTAAATTGGGGCAATATATTCTAGAATTCTCGTAGATAACCGAGATTTATTAAATTCACTTTGAATTTTGTGCACTAAAATTTATAGGATGTTTATTTTTCTACCAAATTTAAATCTAAGAAGGCCAGCTCCATAATGCAAAATGTAATAACATGTTACATAAGTTTGAAGTTTGACTTCAATAGATATGAAGAAATCTCTAAAGGCTAAAACTTTGTCAAAACAATTTAAATAACATACTACCAATTTTTTTACATATATAACAGGAAGTAAGATCGGAGTTCAACCCCATGACAAAATTAACTATACTTATAAAGAAACATTCTATTGTATCGGCTCCGAAACAACTGCGGGGTGATTCTGTAAATGCAAATGTAGATTTTTTCTTACAAATAATGATATTTTGACGTTTTTTGATAGTATTTTATGTCACTCGAAAATCACAGAATCACTCCGGACTGTTTGAAAAAATATGTCACCTTTACAATTCTACATTAGGTATCCCTGGTGAACATTGACGTAAACTTTTTTACCGCGGGAAAGAATTCCTACGGAAAAATATTTTTGCTGTAAGTGAAACTACAAGGTGAAAAACTAAGTAACCCAATTTTTCAGTACTAAACTCCTATTGATTAAACAAAAATGGAGTTATAATAGCTAGATATGTCAGTTTGACAAATGGCCATTACCTTTCTAAAACTAGGTTTTGCGGTTTTCAGCTTAACTATTAATTTATGATCCAAAAATACTTCAAGGTCTGCGGGGCCTTTATGTAAGTCAATGGAAATTGGAAACACTTTTTAAGATAATTCACTAATAAGTTACTCAAAGGAAACGAAAATCATTAGATTTTGGGCTCAATACATAGTCATGCTTGCTACGTGTGCGATCTATAGTATTTCGTGCAAAAAAGACCGTTTTGCTAAGTTAACTATATTGATAAATATGAATGCGAATTCATGAACTTTAGGCTTACTTAACAGCCCAGCTGCTTAGTGTGTTTTCATCCATTAAACATCATGTGGCTAATACTGCGGCATTTTAGAGCAAAGTTTTCTTAAGCGAAATATTCGATTTCGATGGCAAAGTCAATGAATGACATCGCTGTAATTTACGAAATATCTTTAAAGATTTCTTGGCGAATGTCTTTTCATTTATATATTAAATCGCTTTGAGATTGTTAAGGTTTGTCAACAAAATCGAGGGGCATAATCGGGGGCTTAATTTTGGTTATATCATCAGTGATTTAAGGTAAACATGTAACTATTTATAAATAACAATTTGATAGATAAGTTGTATGTTTCCATTGTCACTCCATACATACGTCAAAAAATTTATTCGATGTGCAGTGAGTACATACTTCTTGTTAGTCGAATAGGATTTATCTAACATTTGAAAAGTCACCTTCAAGTTTAAGCTTAGGTACAAAAATCTAAAACTTTCAAAATCATAACTTTTAAAACATTGTCGAATGAAAATCGCAACTAGAGTTTTTAAAATTTCAGTTTTCCTAAAATATTAATTCATCTTCTAAAGTAGCTTAGTTCTTAAGTTAACTTTGTAAACACTTATTGAAGATGATAAAAACTGAAAACTACGTTCAGGAATTTCACTCAGCAAACCTATGAGGTAAAGCTAACATTGTTCCAGAAAGATTGGATTGACTTTGTTATGTCCAGCAAAAATAGAATCAGCTTCTACTTGAGAAAGTTCTGTTAATAGGTTTCAAGTGATACTTTTACCAAAGGGAGGTCCCTTTGCTAAAAGTGGTTTCAAGAACAATTAGTTCAAAAGGCCTTCTAGTTATTTGGGTTGGTAAACGGTAAGGTGAATAAACAGTTGAAGTTATTATTACACTATCGGCCAACCAACATTAGAGTAGATTCCCGACGGAAGTGATTTGGGGAATTATAAAAGGAGTGTTAGTTTAGTGTTTGAATTTAATTTTTCAAGTCAGTGTATGTGACTAGTTTACATAAGCCGACATTAAACTCGATTGACAAGATTTCATCGATCTCGCCGAATTTGGCGTACTTGGTTCAGACAGGTTAGCTCTGCATGTGCCCTCCAGTTAGTGATGAAAGAACTTGAGGTTTTTAAGCTCTTTAACAGGGACTCGACTCAAGTCACACGGTTAACAACTCAATGAGTCTTTAAACCCTAAACCCTGAGCCTTATTTGAGTCAAAAACTGAGACTTTAACTAAGACTTGAGTCGTTTTAAAATTACTCCCAATTTTAAACGAGGCGTTTCCTTTTAATTCTTTTTTTATGAATTATAAATTACGATAATTACCTTTAAATAGTAATACTAAAAATGTATAGTGTTAAAAAAATTTAAAACTCAATTAAAATACAATTATAAAGCACTGAAGTTTATTATTTTATAATCTCATGTTAAACGACTCGAGTTCTTTACTAAAAGACTTGCGACTAAGTCGTTTTAACTGTTATTAAAAGACTCGAGTCGTTTCATAGTTGAACTTTAATGACTGAAGTCTTCTTACACTAGTAAAAAGCCTCAAGTCGTAATTTTTGAGTCAAGGCTTAAAATTTAAGGCGAGTCTTGATTGAAAGGGTTTAAAAACCTCGAGTCCTTTCATCACTACCTCCAGTGGTTTATTTCTTAATGGTAAAGACGGACCTTATTACTTAGACTCCACGATTCGGCTGGTGTGTTTGTAAGTGCGAAGGAAAGTGTATTTTCTATAACGTTGATTTCGTTTATCACAAAAATTGCTTCAACATACGGGTTAATACCATCGGTTGCATTTATTCATGAAGTGTCATTTTCCTGAACATAAAATACGTTACAGTAAAATACATTTTAAAGGTAACATAATATTGTGGTTCGCCCGCTGTCTTGCTTCCTGTTTGACAGGTTATTGCATTTCTTCTTGAAATTGAAAATACATTTTTCGGTTATCATTATTTGGTTTTAGATGTTATAAATTTTGGTTAGGTTAATTATTTCCTGTGAAAAAACCTTGTGTCAGTATGTAAAAGTGATCTATGAACCAGAGCTTCAATGTTGGTTCTTAATAAACAACTGGTTTAAAATAGATTTTGTACACAAGTCGGATGTAATTAAGGTTTACATATCAGCAAAATTAGTAAAATTATACTAATTTTGCTAAGGATACGTAAGTAAAATTAGTAAAATTGCTTTACTAATATTATGAATAAAATTAACGTCGAAAATAAAACCTTCAAATGTTATTCAAGCTATTTTGAATCCTATTTAAAAGATATACTTATTCGTTTCTATGAATAGCGTTTTATTTAAATAAACAAGTAGGTAAGTATAAATATTTGTTCAAATAGGATTTCAGTTTAAAAAACACTTTATAACATATTGATTCCGAAGCTTCTAAATATACATAGGTACATATTTTAATTAACACTTTGTATACGTAAGAGCTTGGTTTTTCCATTGTCAGATAAATTATATTTGACAGATAAGTAGAAGCGGTTGCCCGTTGAAAATATACCATAACCGATCAGGCGATCAAATTTTATCTGACAATCGTAAAATGTGCCCTTACTTTACTATATATTTTCTTTTTGGCTCACATTTTTTTGTAATAACGCCAATTTGAACTTTATTTTTAAGTATAACATATTATAACACATTTATTATTAAGGAATGGATATCTAAATAATTCAGGTAAAGCATTTGTAGATAGGTACCTAGTAAAATATTTATTAAGGAAAAAGTTATACAGCATCATTTAGAATGACGTCTTAGTTCGTAAGTTTTGATTCGTTTATACATATAAATTGTCTCTATACATTATAGTCTTTCCTTGTATTCATTATTAATGTTAGAAATTGCTCTCTGCCTAATATATCTGGGGATAACAGGAAAACTTTGTCGAAAGCTATATTTAGCTTATGTCAATGGCCGCTGAAGTTTGTGAAAAAATATTACCTATTCATGAAAAAAAAGTAGCCTGGCGCTCTACTATATTATTACAAAATCGGTTCAGTAGTTTCAGATACATCCAAACTCACAAACTTTACCATTAATGTAAGCCTTCAAACACGGAAAACTATCGTTGCCACTTTAGCAGTGTTACTTACTATTTAAGCCTTTTTGAAAAAAAAATTTTTAATATTTTAACCAACTTTGTACTTTTTCGTGCGGCGGAAGAATTTTTGCCTACGCCGACGACACAGCAATAGTATTTTCGGGTTTGTGTTGGAAAGAAGTCCAGACTAAGACAGAACTTGGTCTGGCTGGAGTCGCTGGTTGGTTGAACAACAGTCTTCTTACACTTAATTCAAAAAAGACCAATTTCATCTGTTTTACTCCTGACCATAGATCGCAACCAGAAGAATCCTTTCAGATTAAAATTCATAATTGTGATAATATCTCTAATCAGCACTGTTCTTGTCCTTATATTGCAAAAGTCAATAGTACAAAGTACTTAGGGGTTATAGTAGACCAAAGACTGTCATGGCAACTTCATCTCGAACTCATATCAAGTAGAATCAGGAAGCTTATTTGGATTTTCAAGACTCTGAGGCATGTTATGCCGAGTGCTCTTCTCAATAAAGTTTACATTTCCCTGGCACAGTCTGTGATCGCATATTGTATACCAGTATGGGGCGGAGCTGTGAAAACTAAGTTTATCCATTTGGAAAGAGCACAGAGGTCACTTATAAAAGTAATGTACTTCAAACCCTACAGATACCCAACGTGCGACTTATTTAAAATTTGTGGTTTACTATCGGTAAGAAAACTTTACATCTTGTGGATTATACTGACTCTGCACAAGAACCTCCCGTTCGACCCTGAAAAATTGAAAAAAAGGAATAAACACATCGTTGCACCATCTCGCCGTGTTCGAACAGTCTTTGCCGAACGCCAATACACTACACGAGCCTCACTATTGTACAACAGAATAAATCTGCAACTGAACATTTACCCTATGAACTCTGTGGAATGTAAAGAAAAAATCACACAATGGTTGAAATCATTATCTTATGATGACACAGAAAACTTATTATCTATTGTAAAATAAAAAATAATAGAATATACTTTATCATATTTATAAAATATATAACATTTATGAAAATATAACATAGATATCTGTGTATTATATTCGTTATATAAATTTCTCACACACACGCTTACATAAAAAACACCCACACAAACACACACACACACACACACGCACACACACACACAAAATCACACACACACACACACACCTAAACATACGGTTCTCATGTAAATTGTTTTATTTCTTTGAATTTTTGTTTAAGATTTTTTTAAATAGGTTATTTTTTGTTTTATTTTTACTTTTTTTTTGTCTATCTTTTATTTTAAACAACACTTTTGGGGGCTAGAGCGAGTCACGCCCGACACAAGTATTTCATTACTTACTGGGCTGTCTGAATATTATGTAACTTTGTAAAACTGGAAATAAAAACCTTTTTATTTTATTTTTATTTTATTTATTTATATTCAATTACGAACAAAACAGACTCATAAGATTGACAGAGAAAAGAAGATCTAAGGGCTTCAACTCACAGAAAAATTCTATTCGACAGCCAAGTGGTGTCAATTGGTTTGCCCCTAGTCTATTGAGAGAAGCCTATATCACATACGCTTATTACTCCGCTAACTAAAGATCCATACAGCTGGCATGGTATCTTAGAAATTTATTTTTAATTTTGATAAGGTTAAAATGTGTTAAAGAAAGTCATATGTATAGGATTACAACAAATAAGATTATTTTTATTTTTAATTCGGCAAAATTAATTTGTGTTTTGAGTTGCCTTATTCGAAGCATAACGAATGCATTACTGTCAACATAAGTTGCCATTGCCATATTATTGCCAAAAAAACCGGCCAAGTGCGAGTCGGACTCGCGCACCGAGGGTTCCTTACAAACCTGCAAAAACTACTTAAAATTTTAAGCTTTTCGGAATTTTTCTGTTACCTGTGCTGTAAGCTATTGCTTCTTACCAAATTTCGAGATTCTATGTCAACGGGAAGTGGTCTTTAGGTTTTAATTCCCGTGCGTGTAGTTGCGAGTTTCAAAATATGCGGTATCAATGGTTGTACTTTTGCGTTTTGCGTTTTTGCGTTGACTTAGATTTTTTTTTTTCACGGGTTAAAGGCAATTAGATCTAAGTATTAGATATGAATTTCAACTTATAAGTTTATATTTATTAAAAAAATATATATTTTGTAATGTAACTAAAAATTTAAGGTTTTCGGAATTTTTCCTTTATGTGTGCTATAAAACGTTTTTTCATGCCAAATTTCAAGATTCTAGGTCGACTGGAAGTACCCTTTAGGTTTTGATTCCCTTGCGAGTACTTGCGAGTTTCAAAATATGCAGCTTAAATGCTGTTTCTTTTGATTGCGTTGACATAGAAGTTTGATTTTGTTACAGCTTAAAGGTATTATAGACCTGAGTATTTGGTTTGAATTTCAATTTAATACCTCTACGCATTTATGAGGAAATGGGTAGTAAGGTTAAAATTACTAAAAAAAAAATATTATGTGATGTAACTAAAAATTTATGGTTTTCGTAATTTTTCCTTTATCTATGCTATAAGACGTTGCTTCGTACCAAATTTCAAGATTCTGAGTTCACGGGAAGCACCCTGTAGGTTTTGATTCCCTTGCAAGTGTCGACTTGCGGCATAATTTGCGGCATAAACGGCTGTATCTTTTGATTGCGTTGGCTTAGAAGTTTGATTTTTTCACAGCTTCAAGGGACAGTAGACTTGAGTAATTGATATAAATTTCAGCTTCATACCTCCACGCGTTCCTGAGAAAAAGGGTCTTGACAGACGGACGGACGGACAACAAAGTGATCCTATAAGGGTTCCGTTTTTTTTCCTTTTGAGGTACGGAACCCTAAAAATATAATGATGTAGAGGTAACTCAAAAAAATTATTGGTTTACCAATAACTTGCAGACTTATTTTATATTGTGTTTTAAAATACCAACACAATATGGTCACAAAACAATTTCTAAAGGCTTGCGTATTCTGTCAACACAGAAACTAACTGTAATTTAATTGTTGCAGGTACGCATCATGTTAAATCTAAGTTACGTGTTACTTGAATTGACTCTGTCGTCGATGAAACGACTTGCTCCCACGAACTAACCATTTGTAACGTCTGTGGCTTTCGGGGAAAATGGACGTTATGCAGAACATTTCCCTCGAGAGGCAGAAGTTCTATGCTTCCCACGATTTTAAAAATTCCGGGAAACAGGGAAATGTTGAGGTAAGCAACTATACAATGCTTATAGTAAAGTAAATTATTTTTATCCAGAATAATTGTTAAACAATGAATTTTTAAATAAGATATTTTTTAGAAATGTATTAAACTTGTGAAATTTTTTTATTGAAACATTCGTTTAAAAAAATTATGTTCTACTAATTGTTAGTAAATTATTTTTGATGACCGATTGCATAAACAGTATTGCGCTTGCAATTTTTACTTCAATTTTGGTCCCTTTACGGTTTATGAGATTACAGCTTGGTAACAGACAGAGGAACGGACGAACGGACAGAAAGACAGCGGTGTCTTTGTTATAGGGTCTCTTTTTATCAACCCTTTAGGTACGGAATGCAAAATAATATTACGTCTCCTTTACCTGGAGGGGCGGGTATGCGTAGGCATTTACCTGGATCAATAAAAAAAAAAGAGAAGCTAGCAGGGATGGCGTTTTAATGGACAACGAAAATGACAATTATCCAATTAGCGAATAAGCTCTAACGAAAGGTTAAAATCGATAACTGAATGGGAAACTGAATTGCCTATTTTTGCTGTAGTAGTTATCTGACAGATTATCTGATGTTTCTTGCATTATGCGTATGGTAATGTAAACAAAGGATAATTTATTTGTGTTTTGTATATATATTGTACTAGCTATCCGTCCTGCGGTTTCACACGTAGCTAAACTGATTTTCCCGTAAGAATAAAATTTCTAAAAATCTTTTGTTACTAACATCATAAAAGAAACGCCTCTACCTAACTTCATGGCCTTAACTTAATAGTTTACCGTCGGCGATGTTGTATCAGTCAGTCAGTCAGTCAGTCAGTCGGGACTTATATTTTTTTAATATATTGTAAAAAAGTAACATTTAAATTATTTATTATTAAATATTTGTAATTTTTTTATAATTATACACAATGACATAACATTTTTATATGTCATATTTTTTTCGTAAATTTTTGCTCTATTAGACCAGGGTAGAAGCCTTTAAAAATAATAAAAAGTGAAATAAAATTGTAGTAGGATGAAACCCATTAGAAAAGGAAGGAAATATTATAAAAATGAAGGGAAAAATAATTTACGGGCGATCTGAGGTCGGGGAGGGGATGGGGGTGAGTTTTTAGGGTAAAAAACGGTTTTTCTCGATTTCCGGCAAAACTAAAAGTCCTATCGAAAAGAGTCAAATGGCAAAGTTGTAGGTAATAAAAAGATCTAAAACTTTTGTATTTACACTTTTTTCACATAACCTCAAAATTTATGTGAAAAATTCAAAAAACCAAGCTTTTGGTTTTTTATTTTTATCTTTTACAAAAATTGTTTTTTTTAACGAAATTTGGTGAAAACTTACCTTTTTATGTCCCAAATACGCGGTAATTTATTTTATTAAAAATATTTATTTTTTCACCTTATTTTGAATTAATATCGAAAAAACACCCTAATTTTCAATCGAAAACTCACCCAACTTTTTTCAAAAAGTTGGTATGTTTTCTGTTCGTTGAAATCTCTACTTTTCGATGGTGAAAAAAAATATATCTGTTAATATAGTAAATCTTCTCAGAAAATGCAAAAAATCGAAAAAAACTCGAATTCGATTTTTTTTTTAATTTTATCAAAAATTTTGAGCTGTTTATTAAAATTAACACTTTAATTACTCGAAAAACATTAGATTACATGAAACGTTGATAAAAAAAATTGCAAATTAGAATATACTACTATAATTAACAAACAAATCAGTTAATAAAATTGTTAGAATCTCTTTGGTATTTTGATGTTTAAGAAATATATTTTGATGTGTCATTCAGGTTTTATCGTGTGTACTTAAAACAATGTCAGAAATAAAAAATGGATAATTGATTAAGTTTCTTTCTCTATACCTTTTACATAACAAAGGTTATGGGCCCAGTAAATAAAATGTAAACGTGTGTAGAGAAAAATCGTGTGAGTAAGAAAAAAAAAAGAGTAAGATTGATGGAAAATAAAGTAAATACATACATATAAAAAAAAAAGAAAATGGCTACTACAAATTTTCCTCAATTAAAAGCTGAGAACTTTAACAACTGGTTATTTAGAGTAGAAGTAATTTTAGATGAGAAATTGTCTTATACGATAGGAGAAAGAAGTACTGAAGAAGATAAAAAAGGTAATTGGTTAAAGGACAATGCGAAGGCAAGAAGTATCTTAGTGCAATACATACCAGACAAATATCTAAATTTCGTAAAGGAATGTAGAACTGCAAAAGATATTATAAAAACGCTAAAGTTAACATTTCAACGGAAAAGTATAATATCAATAATACATTTGCGAAGAAAATTATTAAATTTGAAGCAAGATAAAAATGAATGCCTAGAAGATTATTTTCAACGGTTCGATGAGTTGGTAAGAGAGCTAGAATGTGCACAAGAGAAGTTAAATGATAGAGACAAAATTGCTTGTTTGTTAACCGGATTGGATGAAAAATATGATACGGTTATTACTGCGATAGAGTGCAATACAGATTTAACGACTGAAGATAATAAGGCGGGAGACCTAAAGCTAGATTTTGTGAAAGCGCGATTACTAGATGAAGAGCTAAAATTGAAAAATAAAGAACCAAATTCAAGTAACTCTAATGAAACTACATTTCTAGTAACCTGTTATCGATGTCAGAAACCAGGACATATAGCAAAAGATTGTTATAAATTTAGAGGACGCGGACGCGGACGTGCGAGGCCATATAGAAGCATGAGAGGAAGAGAAGCTTATGTGAACACAGGGGAAACAGGACATTTTTCAGGGGATATGTTAGCACAAAATGATAACGATCGAGCTACTACTTTTATTAGTACAGGTATGGCTTACTGTATTAACACTGAGAAGGAAAACGAAATTAACTGGGTAATTGATTCGGGCTGTACACATCATCTTGTTCATGAAAAATATGAGAAATTCATGATAAAAGTTAGGAAATTGCAAAATCCGATTAAAATTTATGTAGCGAACGGTGATTACTTTGTGGCAGAGAAAGTAGGGAATATACAATTTTTGGTAGGTGGAATCTCAGTAAAAGTAGATGCTTTACTAATGAAAAATTTAACTTTTAATTTACTTTCTGTCAAAATGATGGTTGCTAATGGAAATTTTGTCGAATTTAGTCGTAACGCTGTAAAAATTACAACTTCAGCTAATCAAATTATATTAGGATCTTGTTTAGGCAAACTATTTATTCTAAAAACTATATGCAACTGTGTCCATGCTACTTGCAATAGTACAACGTCATCAGAGGCCGAACTTTGGCACAAACGTTTAGGGCATGTTAACCGTAAGGGTCTTGGAATTTTAAAATTATCGATTAGTCCCAAAATATGTGGGCCATGTCTAGAGGGAAAGTCTACTCGACTACCTTTCCAACGTACAAGAGGACCAAGATCAAGACATGTCGGCGAACTGCTGCACACTGATATTGCAGGACCAACTAGAACGCCAGGACTTAAAGGTGAGCGTTATTATCAAGTAGTTGTTGATGATTATTCACATTTTTGTGTTACTTACTTACTACAAAACAAAAGTCAAGCAACAGAAAATTTAATTCATTATGTAAATAGATTAGAAAATGACAAAGGAGTTCGAGTTAAAAATGTACGATGTGATAACGGCAGGGAATTTAGAAATAACACATTGGAGACATTTTGTAAAAATAAAGGTATTCAGATTCAGTATACTGTACCCTATTCTCCACAGATGAATGGCGTTGCTGAGAGAATGAATCGGACTATTTGCAACAAAGCACGAACGATTCTCAATGAATCTGCATTGCCCAGGGAACTATGGTGTGAAGCTATTTGGTGTGCTACGTATCAATTAAATAGATGTCCATCAGGAGCAATTCATTATAGAACTCCAGAAGAGATTTATCGAGGTAAATTAAATCTGAAACATTTAAGAGTATTTGGAAGTAAAGCCTGGACAGTTATAATGCCGAAACAAGATAAGTTTGATAAAAGAGCAAAAGAAACTAGGATGGTCGGCTATGCGCCGAATGGATACCGTTTGTGGGATCCAGAGACGAATGATGTGATAATATCGAGAGATGTAAGGTTTGATGAAAATTATATTAAATATAAAGGAAAGGAAAAAGCAGACGAAGAACAAAGAGACTATTATATCGATGAAGAAAGTATTGATAATGAGACAGAACAGGAGTCTAACAAAGAGAAACAAGTTGAGGAAATCGAAACAGATATAAATGAAAATGGAAATGGAAGACAGGTGAGGATTAGAAAATCACCTAATTATTTAAAAGATTATGTAGTTGAAGATAATGCAGAATATGATGAAGAATATGAAGATGCAAATGTAGTTTATTGTTTAATGGGAAATTGTGATCCAAAATCGTATGTTGAAGCTATTAATAGAGGAGAAGATTGGCAAAAAGCTGTAAATGAAGAAATAAGCTCATTAGAAAGTTTAAAGACGTGGAAAGAAGCTGAATTACCAAAAGGTAAGAAAGCTATAGATACGAAATGGATATTCACTACAAAATCAGACGGTCGAAAGAAAGCCAGGTTAGTTGCAAGAGGATTTCAGACGGAAAGTGCTTATGATGTATATTCTCCAGTAGCAAGAGTATCCACAATAAGAATGATGTTAAGTCAAGTTGTACAGAAAAATTATAAAACAAGGCAATTGGATGTGCCAACTGCTTTTCTGAATGGTGACCTGAATGTTGAAGTGTATATTAAACCGCCAGAAGGAGTTAAAGTATCTGAAGGAAAAGTGCTAAGACTGTATAAAGCTTTGTATGGATTAAGAGAAGCGCCCAGATGCTGGAACGAACGGTTCCATAATAATGTGTTAAAAGAAGGTTTTAAACAATCGAAACACGATTTCTGTTTGTACAAGAAAAATAATATATGGCTATTGATATGGGTAGATGATATTATCGTTATGGGGAAAGAAAATGAAAATAATAAAGTTATTGACATGTTGAAAGAAGAGTTTAAGGTACGAGATTTAGGAGAAGTCAAAGACTATTTAGGTATGGAAATTACATTTGATAAAGAGAATTTACAAATTAGTCAAAAGAAATTAATAGAAAAGGTTCTAAAGAAATTTGGTATGGAAGAGTGTAAGGGAGCGCAAACTCCTATGGAACAAAACTTGACTCTACAGGATGAAGAAATAATGAAAGATATACCTTATAGAGAGTTGGTAGGTTGTCTGATATATATTTCAAGTATTTCAAGACCAGACATAACGTATGCTACGTCTTTTCTTAGCAGGTACCTAGATAAGCCGACACATACAATATGGATTGCAGGCAAACGAGTGCTAAGGTATTTGAAACAAACAATTAGTAAATGTTTAACTTATACTAAGTCAAAGGATTCCGAAGAATTATTAGCTTACTCAGATGCTGATTGGGGAAGTGATAAACTAGATAGGAAAAGCGTAAGTGGTTGTACAGTATTTTATTATGGTAATTTGATTTCGTGGTACTCTAAGAAGCAGTCAACTGTGTCATTGTCTTCAGCAGAGGCGGAGTATATAGCAGCAGCAATGACAGCACAGGAGTCAGTGTATTTAAAAGGTATTTGTTCATTTTTTCATAATGTGGACACAGTTGCATATCTTTTGGTGGACAATCAAAGTGCGATTAAAATGATCGAATGCAATGTAAACAGTAAACGCACCAAACATATTGACATTAAGTATCATTATATAAAGGATTGTGTAAATAAGAATTTATTTTCAATTTCATATGTTTCAACTAATGAAAATGTAGCCGATGTGTTAACTAAGCCTTTATGTTCCATAAAACATAATATTTTTGTTAAGAAGATGAGAGTAATGTAATAGGTAGTTAATTTTCATTTTATTGTAAAGTTTTCAAAGAAAGTTATATTTTAAGTTTGAATAGGAAGTTTAGGTGATTGAAGAGTTTGTTTATATTGTTTATTTATATTGAAATGTCAAGTTGTGTCATGTCATTTAAATATTAGTTTATAGTGTTGGGACATGTACGTTAATGTTATCGATATTATTTTAGTGATGGAAAGTTGTCGATTAAAATGTTATCGAGTGTTTTAGTAATGTTTTTCAGTTTGCAATTTTGAATTTAGCAATTCAATATTGAGAGGGGGTGTTAGAATCTCTTTGGTTTTTTGATGTTTAAGAAATATATTTTGATGTGTCATTCAGGTTTTATCGTGTGTACTTAAAACAATGTCAGAAATAAAAAATGGATAATTGATTAAGTTTCTTTCTCTATACCTTTTACATAACAAAAATTAATATTTAATAAGACTTTTACAATATTTGGAGAAAGTTGTCGAATCTTCTTTAAATTATATGCGTAGATGTCTATTTATAACTATTTTAAGAAAAACTATATACCTGAGTGACCTACGAAAAATAGTAGCCCCTCAAAAGGTATTTCATGGAGAAGTGGGGAAGGGGCTAGGCGAGTCTGGGTCTTACTACATACATACCTACTATTTCGTAGCAGCTGTTACAACCGTTAGCCTAACCAGTATTCGAAATACAGTACAATATACAACATCGTTTATAAAAATACACGTGCACGCTGAGTTACTTTAAGATAATTGTGACAAGATTACTTAAAAAAAAAACTTTTCGAATCTGCATAGGAAGGTAATTACTATCTCTATTTTTATCTGTATCAATCAACTCAAACATAAAAAACGTAATATTTTCTTTAAAAAATTGTATGCTTAACGTAACATAACCTAAAGATTGAAATTAAATGATGTTTTAGTACAAGATAAAAAAATAATAATCTCCTTAATTTTGCACAAACAAATTTAGTTAATCCCATGAAAAAAAAATATATTTCAAAATACAAAAAAAATATTTTAAAAATCTATAAAAAATATATAAAATATATATCATAAATAAATTTGTAATAACAAACTTTTGGCCGATTTTCAAATATATTTTTTACATTTCAAATATATTTCAGATGTATTCAAAATATATGAAATATACATGAAATCAGCCAAAAGTTAGTTATTAAAAATATATTTACTATACATATTTTTTATATATGACGAAGACGGCAGGAATACCTTCGTCATCAGAGCCGTCTTCAGGGGCCGTTTAGTACTATAACTTGTGTGGGCGTACGTGGGTTATGTGTTAGACTCAAATAAAACCAATAGAACTGTTTCAACACTGTAATTATCTCGTCTTGATAGCACTCCGTAGGTCATTCGATTAATTCACAAGAAGGCACGGATCACGGACAGTTTCTACGCAAACACCAAGCATCATCACTTTCCAACCGCTCCTCACCAAGACTTAAGACCATCTCTGTCACTCTGACAGCTGCTCGCTCGATGTCACATAGACTCTGTCTAGCACCATATTTGGTACTGGCAATCCGCACTCTTCTTATATCAACCATAAGCATAGTCGATCTCCGATACGGCCATCCTGCGTATACACGTCCTCGTGTATTATACTGTGGACAAACACAACACAACAGTATCTACTTGTACCGCTCGGCCAATTCTGACCAACATTCATCAGACAACTTCACACGCAAACCAAAATTTAAACTCAATTTCTGAACTATTGTTTTTACTCCTTGTCTAAGTAAATCAGAATATCATAAAACAGTAATATCACAACACCAAAGTCAGTATAGATCATGTACCATCGATTATCACCACAAATCAATCATTGAAACACTCCACGACACGAGTGAATACCCCTCTATCTCCACGGCCTCGGCCGACCAGCAACATCACCATTGCTCCCACCACCCTTTTTATTATAAGCCACCACACTTTTCATAAGCCACCACGCTTCAAAAGCCACCATGCTTTTCATAAGCCACCACGCTTTTCAAAAGCCACCACGCTTTTCATAAGCCACCACACTTTTCATGAGCCACCACGCTTTTCATAGGCCACCACGCCTTTCATAAGACACCACGCTTCAAAAGCCACCACGCTTTTCATAAGCCACCACGCTTTTCAATAGCCACCACGCTTTTCATAAGCCACCACGCTTCAAAAGCCACCACGCTTTTCATAAGCCACCACGCTTTTCAAAAGCCACCACGCTTTTCATAAGCCACCACGCTTTTCATAAGCCACCACGCTTCAAGCCACCACGCTTTTCATGACCTCCACGCTTTTCATAGGCCACCACGCCTTTCATAAGCCACCACGCTTTTCATTAGCCTCCACGCTTTTCATAAGCCACCACGCTTTTCATTAGCCACTACGCTTTTCATTAGCCACCACGCTTTTCATAAGCCACCACGCTTTTCATAGGACACCACGCCTTTCATAAGCCACCACGCTTTTCATAAGCCACCACGCTTTTCATAGGCCACCACGCCTTTCATAAGCCACCACGCTTTTCATAGGCCACCATGCCTTTCATAAGCCACCACGATTTTCATAAGCCACCACGCTTTTCATAGGCCACCACGCCTTTCATAAGCCACCACGCTTTTCATTAGCCACCACGCTTTTCATAAGCCACCTTGTCAAATCGTTTACCATTAAATTACGCCTTAAAACTTTTTTTTAACCAACGAGCATTCAGTACCAGAATCATAAAAGAAACAATACATTTCACCTTGTGCTCACGATAACCCGTGACAGGGCTAAGTCGACCCGCAACTAGGTGCGCGCACGTCTTGCCCCAGACTCCACGACGCAACCACCGCTCGTACACCAGGCCGTGACTTGTCCAGGCACGATACATTTGTACCGAAACAGCACCGTCGCTGTATACTGCTGCACCGCTGGGTTTGGTTCTCATATCGGCACATCTCGTCATCGCGGCTCCAACCTTGGTTTATTTGTAAACTGTATTTCTGAAAAAAATTATATCACACAGCATCACATAGCTCGGCAAACTTTTATTAAAAGCAAATAACTCTCACCGGGTAGCGTGACGCAGTATCTCAATTGGCGTATGCAATTGACTTATGAGCTCCGACTCCACTGGTGTTCCCCTGGCTTCGCTGACTCAACGTACAATCCTTTTATTTTATTATTTTACTGACTTTTCTTTGTCGAGGGATCTGTCACTATGCAGATTTTTGAACAAAAATCAAGACAAGGCTGTATGGCTTAGTTCCTTTGCCTGCTCGTATGAGTGAATTTAAAAACAACAACAGCAACAGCAGATTTTTGAGGTTATGCAGGTTTTGGTTTGGCAGTAGTAAATCGGCTTGTGAACAGAATTTAATTCTCATTTTATGACATTCCTTGGCATGCAATCCTTAACAACCACGTGATGCTATTTTCTTCTTTGATTGTTAATCGTGTCGACATGTTGACTAGGTACCACATAAATAATTTTCTCAAAACACAATTTACAGTTGCGCATCATGATCTCGCGTCTGTGTCCTTCTTTTCCAAGTTTGAAATCAGGTTACTTAATGAAATTGTTTTCGGCACATCTGCGCGCGCATGTTCTAATTTTGATTTTCAAACAATGCATAGCAACGCGCATGTTTACATTTTACTTGAAATTAAACTCATTTTAACGGGTTTTACGCGTTTATTTTATTATTTTTGATTTTCCGACGTTTCGACATTTTTACAAATGCCGTGGTCACGGGTAGACTGAGATGTTTGACGTCTTCATAGAGTTAAGTAAAAAACGATTTTTCGAATTCACCGCCATCTGTTTCGTAATTTTCTCGCGTAGTCGCTCGGGTTCACGCAGTATACGCTGACAGTGTCTTTATTTTTCTGCTTATTGGTCTGCTGGTTGTTCTTTTTTATTTTGCTAAGTATTGGATCCCACGTTGGTGACAGCTTCCAACCATCTTCTCTATTGAAGTTAGGGTGTTTTTTAATTTCAATAGTTTCTCTTACCAGCCTTGGAATAAATTGTTTCTCTTTTGCTAGGATTTTAACGGTATCAAATCTTAGATAGTGGTTGGGCTTATCCATGGAATGCTCACAGACTGCAGATTTTGTATAGCGACGGTTTTTTACATCGGCGATATGTTCTTTTATTCGAGTAGACACGTTCCGTTTCGTTTGACCGATATATGAGAGCCCACAGTCACAGTCAATCTTGTATACGCCTGGGTCTTGTAAAGGGATGCTGCTTTTTACTGGACGAAGATGGTGGCTAATCTTGCTGTGTGGCTTGTATATGGTTTTTATTGAAGCCTGCTTCAGAATGTCGAAACGTCGGAAAATCAAAAATAATAAAATAAACGCGTAAAACCCGTTAAAATGAGTTTAATTTCAAGTAATAATAATCGCGTAAATCTAAGAAGTTATATGTTTACATTTTGTTTTTCAAACAATGCATAGCAACGGTCAATTTCACTTTTTTTTCTTCTCAATTTTGAACTAACACAGATCATAGCAACGGTCAATTTCCTTTTCTTCATAAAATAGTGAAGGCATTATTAATTCGATTCTGTCTTTTCAGATTTTTGCATTTTCTGAGAAGATTTACTATATCAACATATATATTTTTTTCACCATCGAAAAGTAGAGATTTCAACGAACAGAAAACATACCAACTTTTTGAAAAAGCTGATATTTTGACGGGTGAGTTTTCGATTGAAAATTAGGGTGTTTTTTCGATATTAATTCAAAATGAGGTGAAAAAATAAATATTTTTAATCAAATAAATTACAGCGTATTTGGGACATAAAAAGGTAAGTTTTCACCAAATTTCGTTAAAAAAAAACAATTTTTGAAAAAGATAAAAATAAAAAACCAAAAACTTAGTTTTTTGAATTTTTCACATAAATTTTGAGGTTATGTGAAAAAAGTGTAAATACAAAAGTTTTAGATCTTTTTATTACCTACAACTTTGCCATTTGACTTTTTTCGATAGGACTTTTAGTTTTGCCGGAAATCGAGAAAAACCGTTTTTTACCCTTAAAAACTCACCCCCATCCCCTCCCCGACCTCAGATCGCCCGTAAATTATATTTCCCTTCATTTTTATAATATTCCCCTCCTTTTCTAATGGGTTTCATCCTACTACGATTTTAATTGGTTTTAAAAATTATCGACCCTGGTCTATATACGTAGAGAGTAGAGCAGTTTTCGGAAACCTTTTAACTTCCTATATCCAGGATCGGCTCCATATCGAAGTAAGTTGCTTGTTACCGCCAGGAACGAATGTTTTCGCCATAAACCATAAACATAAATTGACGACCTCTGTGGTGCAGCGGTATATACCGGGTGTCCAGGAAACAATGGATAACCTCTGAAGGGCTGATAGTAGAACTAAAGGCACGCCTAAAAAATAATTGATAAAAAGTATAACCCTTACACTGCTAGAAATATGGCGCTTTAAAAAAAACTTCATGTTTTTTTGACTGTGTTCATATTTTTACTCGTAACGAGGTCAAATCACTTAATACCATCATTATTTCTGTGCTTAAATAATTAATATTAACCGCATCAGTGAATAACTCTATCAAATTAAATAGCTAACTAAAGTGTTTTTCTCAAAAAATAATGTTAAACTTTTGATTTGTGTAAAATTTCTAAAGAAATATTTTTGATGTGGAACTTTGAACAGCTCTGGTGTAAGCTATTTGTTTTTTTCATCTTTGTTAAATAGGGTATACCATTGTTACTTTATATCTTCTTATTGTGTATGTTATTATTGTTAGCACCCTTTTTGGTTTATTTTTGTTTATTTCAATATATTTTCGTATTTATTAATCGATTCAACGTATCCAATTGGCTAGAACTCTCACGACCTCTTGAGCCGTAGGAACTTTTCGTTAACGTTAATATTGACGAGTAGGTATTGTGTTTATAAAATACTTATTTTATTTTTAATAAGTATTTTATTTACATCAATACCAACACAATACATAAAAGAAAGGTTTATTTGATTAATGCTGTTGCTAAGTTCAAATGTATCTTCTTTTCAAAATCAACGAGGTGCAGAATTTGTTGTGGCATCTGTCAGAATTAATCTCCATGTGATTGGATTATACGAGACCTATGTCAACATGCTCCTAGTGCTTTTAGCTTCCATTATTTTCATCTGGATGGCAATATATGACACAATGGCGACATTTATTTTTCACTATATGCACCAGCCTCGCATTGAATTCACTACATTTCATACTCAGTGTCAAGTCTAATGACAGTTACTTTATAGTAGGCGTAAGTACAAAATGAGCTCATAAAATAAAGATTTCAGGTTGATATTTGAGTTTTAACGCTTGAAATGAAACTATCCGCTACCCGCCTGAAAAAATAATCTATTTTTTGGTTCTATCAATTAAAGGCAAACAGAGTTTAAATCATAGTACAAGGCGCCAGTAATCCGCAAAGCATGCGAAGGTGCGGGCGAAGTCGTAAAATGAAACCATAAAGTTTATATAAACTGCGTTTGGTTTTTTATAATTTATTAGCTAATAAAAAAAGTGCTCGTTACCCACTTTGAGAAACCCTTGAGTCGTGTAGGTTGAGTGAGTAGGTTTGAGTTATGAAAACGTATTAAAATTAATTTTGCGTTGCCTTATTACCAGCTAAATTTTCAAGAGATGCGTATATATTTTTTTTAATTTAATGACAGGTATTAAGGAGCTTTATATTATTTAACCGATTTTCGCTTAATACTGTGATGATGTTTGTAGTATAACAAAAACGTTGCAGTTTGCAAAAATACACACAAACAAGCCCATTTAAAAAGTTGCTATGCCGGCAGCAGAAGTACCTACATTATCTGTCAAAATGTATATAAATGATGATGATGATACTGATGATGTTGATGATGATAATGATCATAATGATGATGATAATGATCATAATGATGATGATAATGATCATAATGAATGACCTGCAGGTGGTATACACGTGGGAGATGGACTTCAACCGCAGCGTGCTGAGCGCGGCCACGCTGCTGCTCCCGCGCAGCCCCACGCCTGCGCCGGAGTACGCCACCATGCCCACGTGGGCGCACAACTTCTGGGTGTGCCTGTTCGCAACTATGCTGGCCGTTGCCATAGGCGGCAATGCTATTGTCATATGGATAGTTACAGGTATGTAATTGATTACTGCGAAAGTAACTCTGTCTGTCTGTCTGCCAGTCTGTCTGTCTGTCTGTCAGTCTGTGACGCTTTCACGCCTAAACCACTGAACCGATTTTGATGAAATTTGGTATGAAGAAAGAACTGAACTTGGGAAAGCACATAGGGTACTTTTTTCGCGGGAAAACTTTTCATTCCCACGGGAAATCGACTTCCACGCGAATGGAGTCGCAGGCGGCCACTAGTCCTACTAATATTATAAATGTGAAAATTTGTGAGGATGTATGGATGGATGTTTGTTACTCTTTCACGTAAAAACTACTGGATGGATTTGGATGAAACTTTGCAGTAATATACATCAGAATAACACATAGGGTACTTTTTACCGCGGGAAAACATCTCATTCCCTCGGGAAACCGACTTCCAAACGGAGTCGCGGGCGGCCACCAGTTATATATAATTTAATGTTTTTCAATTTTATAATTTATTAATCTTTAAAGTACCAACTCAAAATCAAGTTAATCGATTTTTTACAACTCCGACTAAAAAATGTCATAAATATTTAGAGCAACTTCAACCACAACCATAGCTTTTACACTGAAATTTTTAAGTGCTAATTTTTCAATTGCCAAATAAATAGTAATAAGTAAGATGTTAGTTTTCATTGTCACTTTATACAAGCGTCATACATTTATATTCGACGTGTTACATGAATTGTTTGTGGAATAGGATATATCTGACATTTGAAAATTCCGCATTAAGACAAGGGAACTTAAAAAAAAAAAGGTTGTAGCTCAATCTTCGCAAAGAGCGACAACTTTATTAAATACAAAATCTTTTAGTGTCTTTCCGCGCAAACGGACAATCAATTTATTACAAAACAACGATGCGAAAACAACATATTGCCGGAGAGTTTAATGTCTCGACACGGTAACTTTTAAATGTTTAATGCCACGGTTGCGTGCATTTTTGGCGAGCTGAAATTCTACCCTAAGGGAATAGTGGCAAATGAAATTGCAACCACGTAAAGTTAAGTGGCTTTAACCACCAGACCGAAACCAATACTTGTGAGAAAACTCAAAGTGAAAATAGGGTTTTACGACTTCTAAAATTGGGTAATAACCGCGATTCAACATGTCTGTACCTCTCTGATCTTATGTCAGTAGTTTTGTAAGAAAAATATTACATATTGTATTTTTTCAAATCGTTCATTTTTTTGCTCTTTCGAAACTGTAACAAATTAAGAGCTATGAAACTAGTGTCGAAGGCAATTGAAGGCCGTTTTTTTCAATATTAAGTTGTGAACATTATCATTTGGACCCACTGGGACCCAATTGTCGATTTGTCCATTTCAGTAACTGTCATATAATAATAATAGATGGAATAACTTCTTTAGTGCTTTATTGTGCTGTGAAAATGTGTGGAATTACACATTTAATGCTTACAAGAGATATTTAATTTCTGGTATTTTTTAAGAGTTTCGGTTAAAAATAAGAAAACAAAACATCACTTTAATGTTTAACAGTTACATAACTAAAGTTAAAAAAAAGTGTTATACATCACACTTTGTTTTGTATTAGCTTAGTATGTTGATAAAAGTTTACTTTAAAAATATAATTGAGATTCAGAGTTTTTCCAGTAAAGAGTAGCTAAATACTTACAATACCACTTTGCGTAGTCCCTTAGGTTTTTTTAATTTATACTAGTGACACGCCCACGCTTGTTAATGGTGTCATTTTTCCGACTCGTTCGCGAAACATTGAATTTTAGTGGTGGTTCAATCGAGGGCGAAAAATAAAGGCCAACAACTCAAGAAAGAGATAGATGCATATTTAAAAAGTTACTACTCTCCAACTACACTGCCGCTTTACTATTTTTGTCGCCGAGGAACGAGATTTCAACAACAAACTCGCTCAGCGGTACTCGTTCAGCGATGCACGCTCGCTTAATCATTTCTTTACAGTGAGTGTTAAAACTCCTCCATAGTGTCATGGAACTTGCAACAACAGTTGTTTGTAAACTCGTGTAATGCAAGCGAAGTTTTGCTCAGGACTGAGCGACCGCTATCTTACTAATATTATAAACGTGAACGTTAAAGTATGTATGGATGTAGAGGCCGCCTGCGAAGGTTTCCCGTGGGAATGGTAAGTTTTTTCGCGGTAAAAAGTATCCTATGTGTTATTCTGATGTATAACCTATATTACTGCCAAGTTTCATCCAAATCCGTTTTTCGTGAAGAGTTTCAAATATCCATACATCCAAACATACTTACAAACTCACGTTTATAATATTAGTAGGATTTAATATAATTTATTTGTGCTTTAATTAAATTCAGTTAACATGAATAAATTAAATTGCTGTGTTCACGCGCCCGCCCACTAACGTTTTATGGAAAGACTTCATGGTTAATTAATTGTATATCATCATTACATAGTATAAATCCAAGTCGCTGATTCTGTCTGTTTGTATGTTGGGCTGCTAACTCCTCCTAAACCAGTAGAGGGATTTTAATGTAGTGTTTCACCATGCTTTAGGTATTTTTTTCATTTAAATTGGTAAATAAAGAACAATCGGAAAAAGTTTTTTAAGTTAGCTAAAAAACAATGTTTTGGGAACAAGACGGGAAAAATGACACCATTGCGAAGCGTGGGCGGGTCGCTAGTATTTTTTAAATACAGTTGCTCAAAAAGTGGCGTATTGCAGGGGCGTATAGCGTTCGGGATGTGGGCTATAACACACTCGTGTTTTTTTTTACCTTTCCCGCACTCGTGCGTTTTCTTTCCCAACTGTCAAAATAATGTTTATTAAAAAGAAAAAATATACAACCAAGACGTTTTTACTAAAAAAAAAACAAAGAAGTTTTTATGATTCATACTAATACTTACGTAGAGTAGGTATATTTCTAAAAAAAGCTACTAGTTTGTTTCGAAATTATTTATTTATTTCATTTTATCTCATTAAATTTCATTTTCATTTCATATCAATAAAAAAATTCTACTGAAGACTTGGCTGTATGGGCATAGTAACCTTTGCCTACCAAATGAGTGAAGAAAATATAGCGCCATTTTCCAGAAATTTTCTTTGCGAGTTTAGTTGTTTGTTGCACAAAATGAGTAATTTCGTCATTTACGATCCTAATTTTTTATTTTATGAAATTGCTTCAGTTTTTCGCAACTGTATTAAAAATAGTCGTTCAGTACACGTGCGGAACCGTCATTGCAACTCGTTCCACACTTGTAATTAATGAAGTATACTATTTCATTCAAATAAATTTCATTGTAGCAATTACTGCTTATTGCTACAACTGAAAAATAATACTAGGAGTGCTGTTGTTTTTTCTTTAGTTTATTTTTTTATCCTGATAAAATCTTTTTTTTTAAATTTTCATATTATTTACCTTCACTTCATTTTTTTATTAGTTTTTTTTATGAATAATGACACATTGAAGTAATAAATCATTTCCCAACAGCACACCGCAGGATGCGGACGGTGACAAATTACTTCCTCGTGAACCTGTCGTTCGCCGACCTGATGATGGCCTCCCTCAACTGTCTCTTCAACTTCATCTATATGCTGCACAGGTCAGTTACACCTTCAATCAGACAATAGTCAATGATTCCAAACACATAATGTAATCTTTACAATTACTGACCTGCGGTGAAAACGCATGAAAACACAATTAGTCGGAATAAAAGTAGCATTTGAGACTTTGTCATAACGTAGCTTTCTGCTGGTTAAATTATTTCAGTAGTTTTAGAGATTGGCTTAGGTTAGGTAGACATTAGCTTATACAGTAAAGTTCACTAACTCCAACTCTCTATTCCATAAACTGACAAACTGTTTAGTATTAAATTATGTTTTTTTTGTGATCAGAGTATTTATGGTAAAATCGTTGAAACGCAAAACTAATCTCCTTATCCGTATGGAATGTGATTTTAAATAGAGTATGTCTTACTAAAGGGTGTCTGGTGGCAGATTTATATTTTCAGACTTTAATAAAAAACGTTATAATGGACACAAAGTTTTATTAAAAGCATTGAACGATAGAATGGAAATGCGGATTTTATTTTTTAAAGAGTATGTCATCCAAATGTTTTCCGTCGAGTTGAACACATTGTTCAAATCGAAGCCTTGTTTTCTGCGCCACACGTTGCACGCCACGCCAATCGTGGATAAGGCACACCAAACAGTTACCCTGGGGCAATGCAATGGTTTTTGTTGTTTCAACCGAGGATTTTGTGTTCTTGGAGACCAGTAACGGCAGTTTTACTTGTTGACGTGGCCGTTTAAGTGAAAATAAGCCTCGTCGCTCCAAAAAATGGGATTTTCAGTGCAAAACGCTCAAACATCGTTTCACAATTTTTTTTGCGTAAATCATAATCACTTTCTTGCATATTTTGGACGATCTGAATTATAAAAGGATGGAACTTCAGATCCTTTCTTGAAATTTCGTGAATAATCGCTCTTGGAAGTCCTAGGGCGGCTGCTCTTTTCCGAATTGAAAGTCGCGGATTTTCACGTAAACTGCTTTCAACAAGTTCAATGTTTTCGGGAGTCCTTGAAGATCGACTAGGCCCTGGCCGTGGGACATTCATAGGCGAAGCAGTTGTGCGGAATCTCTACGCCCACGAATGAATTAAATTTACACTCGGTCCATCACTTAATCGCCGAATATCATACTTTGAGCAAAATTGTCGACGAGCAATAACGTAAGAATCATTACTTTTAAAAAGTGACTCGATTGCGATCGCGCGATGCTCACTTGACCTCTGCGACATTGTGATTGACAAATCCGCACGATCAGTTAATCCAACGGCACCAACCTACCACCGCACCGTTTATTACTTTTTAAAATAATCGTGTTTGAAAATATAAATCTGCCACCAGACACCCTGTACAACTGTTTGAGTTTAAAAAATAAAAAAAATGTTTGTGTCAGATATTCTTACCAAAGTAAGCTTTTCTTGTATTACTCCAAAGCGGCTAAATTAAAATCAAGAAAATTAATTATTTTTTCTATTAAAAATAATTAATTTTCTTGATACATTGCAAAATATTAATTAAAAAAGAAGTCATTTAAATTCGGCAATTAGAATTCTAACAAAATTATTAATTATTGTAATCTTACTCACTTTTTAAAAGTAGTTATTTAGGAAAAGGTTTAAGTAAAAGTTTTAGTGTACTTAACAAAATCTAATTATTTAGGCGAAGCAAAATGTTTACTTAGCTCGCAATATTCTTGCATGTTTGCTTCACGGGCTCTAAGACAATTCGTTGTGTACCTACCTTGGAATCCGTCGGCGTTTATTTAATTTATTATATTGAAATGAAATTGGAGCTTATTAATTTTATAACATTAAATAATAATATAAATCGAATAATAAACATTTATTTACAATCGAAACGCGTAAGCAATTGAGTAGGTTTTTAAAGCAAAACTTAATTAAGTAGAAATTTGCATTACCTACGATTTAAATATTTGCTAGGCTTCATTCGATTTACGCTATCATTGTTACTTGTAATTAAACTCATTTTAACGGATTGCTATCCGTTTATTTTTTAATTTTAGCAGTAAAAATTTTGACAACTTTACAAAAAAACTCATTATGTCGTTTGTTTAGCGGAAAAAACGTTTTTTTTTCTGTTGCCCTTGTTTACTAAATCTTTATCATGGACCTAAATAGCTCTGGGGGCACTGCCCCCCAAGTCAATAACCCTTTACCGTATTTAACATGTTGTTTTGTTTTCAGTGACTGGGTATTCGGCGTACGTTATTGCAAGCTGAGTAACTTCATCGCCAACCTCACAGTGTCGGCGAGCGTATTCACTTTGACGGGTATCTCTTTTGACAGGTGATGTTAGAAAATACACTTTATTATACGTTACGAAAGTACAATATTGGTTAAATATGTTCTTTTTTCTGGTGGTGAATATGGCCTTACCACTAAGGCACGTAATAAGTGGTAAAGTAGAATAGCCCAGACTAGAAATTCAGTGTCCTCCACCACCCAGGCATGTCGGGTAACAGACGGGCCGTCACCGCTGGAGTCAAGACCTAGGCCGGTCCCACGACTCCACCGCAAAGGCGAGGACGGAGCGCCGCGGGGTTTTAGTGGGTAGTCCCCTGGGCGACATGTCATTTGCCCAGGTTGGAGTCCCACACACGCCCCCCGCTTCCCCGGTGGGAGGTACGGTGCGTTACGAATTTCCCCGAGCAAGAAAAACCCAAAAAGTATATAATACAACTAGTGGTTATTTATCCTATGCTTGACTTTCTATGTATTGGGCTCCGTTATAGTCTAAACAACAAATACTCCAAAGTTGTTTAAATTTTGCTAATAATGGTTGCTTTTTACAAGACATTTAACCCTGTAAAACTTAAAACTTGTATTAGCTGGAAACAAGAAGCATATTTTCTTCAATAATTCCATACTGATATTTTTAAAACGTTGCTATTTTGAACAACAAAAGCTGCTAATGGTGCCCTAGTAGGAATTTTCAATTCGACTTTTGGAAAATACATAAACAAGTATCGCACAAGGCGATATATTATTTTATTCATTGAAAACATTGTAGGTATATGACTCAGTCAACATGGCATGGTCTTGTCAAAAGCGAATCTAATTGTATGTAAGGATTCCTATAACATAATATTTAGTTCACGCAAATAGGCAGTGTTTGCAGTAAGTGCTACATCTAGTCAAATTGTACGACCACCTTTGCCAAGTCCATAGGTAAAGTCAATGTGTGTAGTGGTGTAAGGTAAATCTATTTGACTGATCAAACACAATACCAGTTTAATTGTGTAATGATGTGGTAGCAGTATTGTAATGTTGTCCTTTATCTCATTTACCCGTATCAACTGTTTAAATACAGATCAGTTTAATGCAAAATAATGTAAGAACTCTTCATAAAAAACTGCTCAGTAGTTTTAACAACTAATAATACCTAGTTTAAAAAATCCGGACTTTTTTGCCTAGCACCACTAGCGTGTACATTAAAACTATTTATGCTCACAAAATCCTACTAATATTATAAATGTGAAAGTTTGTGAGGATGTATGGATGGATGGATGGATGGATGGATGGATGTTTGTTACTCTTTCACGTAAAAACTACTGGACGTATTTGGATGAAACTTTGCAGTAATATAGGTTATACATCAGAATAACACATAGGGTACTTTTTACCGCGGGAAAACTTCTCATTCCCATGGGAAACCGACTTCCACGCGAACGGAGTCGCGGGCGGCCACTAGTCATTAATATAGTTAACAACAAATAAAGGTTTATTATGAATTATTGTGATGATTTTTTCCGACATATTATAATTTCTGTTGCCATAGGAATGCCTAAATGGATGAGATAGAAATTTATTACAATGTATGTTTATAAAGTATTTTGTGCTCGGTAAATCACTTAAATGAATAGAAAATTCTGTATTCATAAAAAGGTTTTTGAGCAGTCTACTTGAATAATTTTCGACAAATGATTACATATGTTCAGGTGCAAATAAACATGGAGTAGTTTTATGGATACAATAAAAATTGATTTCCTTTTCGATTTGGTTTGAGAAATTAAAACCCTACCCTAGCGATGTGACTCTTTAACTGGCATGTGTCACTGCAGTCTCATTGCATTTGTTTTCGTTCTGTTATTGTGAGTTTTAAAAGATTTAAAAGCGTGATTACCGCTAATTGTGATGTTCCTTGAACCTGCAACTATTTTATAAACAAACAACGTAATTTAAAGTATTTAATAGCTGAAACATTAAACAAGACAACTAAAGGCACCGACAATATCTCTGATGGCCTGGATCATTTGAAAATATATTTTGCATAATCATCCACCGTCAGTGGCTTATGTGTATGTACTTCGGTTTTACATTTTGTCACTTGATGATAGCAATCATCAAATTATAAACACAATTATAAATACAATGTGAAAGTCTCGTGAAAAAATGTCATCCATTTTTGTTTTTAACATAGGTAAATTACTTAACCGTTAGAAGATCGCACAGCGCAATACTGCCAAGGTTATCAATAAACTCCAACATGACTTAAATAAGTGAGAGTTTGCAATGAAATGAAGATTTATTCATCATAAGTGGCGGATGAACAATTAATGAACGTCAGTATTTAACAACTTCGGCTTTAATTAAGATTAAGTAGGAAGCGAGCAGGTGGACCGAGAGAAAAAAAAGCCGGCGGAAAAAACTCTCAGCAACATTCTTTTGCCAACAACTCTCTTTTGCCAACATTTTTTGGATACAAGGATGTTATTTACCAACTTAACCAAGACATGAAAATAACAAGCACAAGACAGCTATCATGCATATTAATTTCGTGCCTCAGTCAGGCTGTTACAAATAAATATTACATTTATATTTTAGAAATTGCCTGTGCAGATATCACTCCCACGCCCTTTTATCGTCTATATAATCTTTGAGTTTATAATAAGCTTTTCTACATAAAGTTTCCTTAAATTTATTAAAGGGCATGGACTGAATTGACTCCAGTTATTTTATTATAAAACAGTATTGACATTCCGATATATGACAAGAAGTATTACGCTGATTGGCAGCATGCTTTTTACTGAGCGTTTAACGTCTTATAAGAGAGACGTAGTCGTCTACGGTACGTAGGCGCGTAGCGTCGTAGCAGTTCATGAGAATTATGAGTTTATCAAACTACATATAAAAAAAGTCACTAAACTGTTTTGTTACACAATGCTTGAGAGATATACACGACATAACAACAAAAACAGGATATCAGATAGAACAAGAACTTTGTTGAGTATTTGATAGTTAAAATATTAACAAAACCACAAACTTAAATATTTCACATTTCCGCCATTTACCTTAGGCAGGTGCAGTTCATTGCTAAAGGGACCTACTTCCGTGTAATAGCGACTGTGTCATTACTGTTAGAACGAATTATTCAAACGGCTATTCTAAATGAGCTCGGAAATGAGCTTCCCTAGCGAAACGTGGTCTAATAAGCATTGGAATGGTGCCACGGAACTAAAAATATTGTAGGAGGTTTTTTCATTTAAATTAACAGCTAGTTATGTTATTAAGAGCAAGGGACCAAACCGTCATTCTTACGTAGGTCATTATTATTATTGTTGAAAAAAATATATTTCATTTCCTAGTTAAAAAAATGAATATATTTATTTTTGTTAAATTTAAAGTCGAAAACGGTATTAAAACTTATTTCACACTTTCTAGAGCGCTATAAAAATATTGTAAAAACTTAGTATTTATATTTAATCCTAATTCATTGTTAAATGTAACATAATATATCTTTAGGCTTTACGTGTAAGTTATTTATGACTATGCATAACGCTATTGTTACTTTATCACCGTTTAATATTGGTTTCGACTTGACGCACGTAAAAAGTCCTGCTAGCTGAGTTGTCAATTTAAAAATCTTTGTTGCCATGGCTTAAAATTTTATTGATCGCGATTAATCTGTAAAACGATTTTTATGTAAAAACACATTATTTTTTGTCTTTTAAGCCAAAAAACAAATGATTTTGATGTATATTATTAACATTTTAAGGAGAATCTAAGAAAACGCTATGATCAAATAATTTGTTGGTTTAATTAGCATTACGTCTTTATAGGCTGGCAGCTGCGTGTATTTATCTCGGGCCGACAAGCCTCAATTTAATTTAGTTGAGAGAAACCTCTTCTAATCCATTGTTTTACCTTTTAACTAATTAAATGTTACAATGTAAGGTTTATGGTCTGAATAGGCTGGGGGGCTTTTGCTTGGCCGAGTTCTAGCGACAACTACGTCTACTGTGATTTAGAAGTCAAAACTTTAAAAATGTGTATTATAAAGCTGGACAGTTATTTAAACCTCAATAACATTGAGAGGGTTTTTTCATTTTCGTCGTATAATAAAAAGTTTTTTTTATTTTTTTTTATAAGCCTTGAATCTTGCGAATACGTCTATACAAAATATAAGTTAAAATATTTTTCTTATATTTTCCAATATTTTTTAAGTAGTATTCAGATTGAGTCTATTCCAAAAATGATTTTGATGAATGTGGGAATGAACAGCGAACAAAAAATTATGACAATATAAAGTATTCATATATAACTGAATGTACATACAACCGGAACATCGTTATGTATTATTTCAACTCATAAATTTAATCGCCAAGTCGACACGAAAAGAAGAAGCTTCTTAAGCAAGTGATTTGAGATTTTATAGCCATTCACGCTCTCAAAATTCAGTAATGTCAATAAATATGTTTCAATTTACAATAAAATAATACATAATAATACAACAAATTCACCAAAAATGCTGATAGGATTTCCTTCTGGGAAACAACGAACGATCTTATCTAGTCTGTATTCGAATAAATGTGATTTTATATAAGTCAATATATTATTCAAATATCTATTGTACATTTCAATTTATCAGAAATACAATAAATAATATAACATCCAATAAATAAATAAAATAAAAAGCCTTTTATTTCCTAATAGTATTAATATGGTAACATTGCTTATAACTTTCTAAAAATAAAAACTTAATATTAATTTTCATATAGTTTTTTAAATTCTTAATTATTATCTAGGAACCCCTTTCAGGTAAAGGCCTCTTCCAATTTTTGCCAATTATTATTGTTATGAGCTATATACGCTGCCATTGTGGGCCAGCAATTTTTTTAATATCTTCTTCCCAAGGTGTGAAAGGTCTTCCTCTGCAGCATTTTCCTTCAGGTCCTTTCCAAGATGTGGTTTTTTGTGTCCATCTGTCATCCTTCAGCCTCGTGACCAGCCCACTTCCATTTTTATTTTTGTGCGTGATTTAGTGCATCTAATGATTTTGTTCTGGAACTTATGTCAGTGTGTTTAATTTTTTGCATTTTCTTTATGTTTAACATACTTCGCTTCATTCCCCTTTGACACGTTACGACTTTGTTTTTGATTTTATTTGTAAACCTCCACGTTTGACACCCGTAGGTTAAACATGGGATGAGACATGAGTCCATAACTTTCATTTTAAGATTAAAAGGCATATCGCTTTTAAATAACTCCCTATAGCTCCAATATTTGTTCCATGTATTTGTAACTCTCCTCAGTACTTCTAGTTCATTACTACTTTGGCTAAAACCGACTTGTTTTCCTAGGTTGACGTAATTTTAGACTTATTCTAGTGCTCTACCGTCAAGTTCTATGTCTTATTTGATGTGGTTTGACATAAGTTTTGTTTTGGAAATGTTTATTTCAATTCAAGTCCCACTTGCCTGCTAACCTTGCAAAGGTCTTCGATCACGCCTTGAAGTTGAGGACTGGACTCTGAGAACAGCACTAAGTTGTTTGCGAAACGAAGGCGACTCAGATATTTACCCTTTATATATAAGCCTTTTTTACTCAAATCTAGTTCGCTTAGAACAGTCTCTTAAGGCATGGCAATAAAAATCCTCGGTGAGGTTGGATCGCCTTCACTAACGCCTCTTTCCACAGGGATGATTATAGACCTGTATTGTTTATGTCTTTCCTGTAAGCCGCTCCACTACGGAAAGGGACTACCTTTAGTAGTAGTCCTATTCCTTCAGGGGGGTTATCATTATTATGAGTTGTGCAAAATTGTGCCGAAATATTGGAAAATAACAAAAGACGGTCATTATAATCATGGTAAATATCCCGTTCAAAGTGTTGTAAATAATAAAAAACCATGATAGTTTTAAACCTCAAAAAACTTGATTTTTGCAAAATCTTAAAAAAGTCGACTTTAATTGTCTACCTCTATTATATTTTTTTGCTAATGATAGAGTATTGAGTTTATTTTATTTCACAAGCATAAAAATATAAATTGTTTGATGACCCGCATTACGAGATAAAATTAATTTGTATTCCAAATTTTAGTGTCATCAGCAGTAACCACAATATTTATGCAATTCGGTACGTAGCGCTACGCTCTGCCTTTTTGTGTTTTATTTATTATGATTTATTACACCGGTAAACCGAGGTAGGCAAAAAAAAAATTTTTTTATGAGAATTGGCAAAATATTTATGATGTGAATTTTGTGTTAAATTACAATGCAGGCTTTAAAAAAGTAAGGATATAAAATATACCAATCACTACAAACTATACTTAAAACTAGATATATTATGTAATCATAATGTACAATTGCAATAAATAAAATGACCTTTATTTAACTTGGATAATTTAATTATTTATTTACGCCCAGTCCGAAAGATAAATCTGAATCCAATTTTACGCATCTTAAAATTTTTCGCAAATTCATATGCGATCTCAGATAGCCTCGAAGATTGAATATAAGAATCTACATAGAGTTGCCGCATACATACGACAAACTATATAAAGGCTTTTTGTTTTTTGTATAGGTATCAGGCAATAGTGCGTCCAATGCGCCCACGCATGTCTAAAAGCTGCTCCCTCATCATGATCGTCTGCATCTGGGTCGGAGGAATGCTGCTTGCAATACCCTGTCTTCTATACTCGACTACTAAGGAGTATAAGTAAGTGGTAGAAACAATTAATACACCATTTTGGACCCGAATTTAGAAAATAGTTATTTGACGCAGAAGTCAGTTTCTTATTTAAAAGTAGACAATATACAACAGTCAGGATAAAGACCTAATATGTTCTTACAACAACAAAAGCAACACTGTGTTAATTTAGCTTATTTACTTATATTAAATAAGGAAAATTGTGTACGCCCACGTATCTTAAAGTACACATGTAAATAAATCACGGAATTTTCCTTCACCGCCTACGTATATATTAGGCACAATTCCATTGCCGCTGGCAATTTCAGTACAGCTCACAATGTTATTATTTATTTTCCTTACAATGTTAAAAATAACTTTTTTATAGAAAACACAGACAAATGAATATTTTAGTTTTAAAATAATTAGGTGTTTAAAAATACCAGTCCGTTCAAAAACAAATTAATCACATGCAAAATTAATATTTGTTTACAAATAATAACAAAAATATGTCTTTTCGTCTTAGATTGACGAATTTCTTACCACACATAACGATCAATAAGAAAGAAAAAACAAAAGGCCGTCCTACCGCTAGCGTTTTTTGACAGATTACCCCCTGGTGCTTAAGATAAAATATAACAAAACGTGTGAAGTACATAAAGATTTTCATAAGTTTTGTTAGAATTTTCAATTTTCCCTGAAACTGCTTGATACATTCCTGTTGAAACAAAAGATTTAGTCATTCTCTGAAAGACCTGTTGACTAACAGGCTTATAAATAGTTTTGAGATCGTTCTTCATCAACTATTTAATTATTATTAATTAAGACAAGTTTAATACTGTTCCTCCATAAAATACTATTCCGGCAATTCGGAATTTTCAATTTTAACAGGGTTAAACTTTTGTACAGAAACCTAAATTTTACGAAATAATACTAACAAAATTAAAATGACTTTATTTAATGAAGTCAGCGGTTCATAGATATTTAAAATTTGTGACTAACGGCCGAAACCAATATTCTACTATAGTTAAAACATTGGGAACTGCTAGTTTTGTTTTTTGTGACGTGATTCTGTCATTTCCATATCAACAGCTATCTACCATAGTTTATTGCGACGCAAAAACATGGATAATAGTTACCATAGTTACACTAATAACAAGGCGTCAAAGGTTAGTAGAATATGTTATAAAACTGTAAAAATTAATAATAATAATAGTAAAAGAAATGATAAATGCTGGATAGACGACAACTTGAAGGCAATGATGAAAGAAAGAGACAGACGATTCGAACTTTGGAGTTATGACCCTAAAAATATGATAAAAAGACTAGAATACACTATGTACAGAAATAAATGTTTTAAAGCTATTTCTAAGCGTAAGAGTGAATATGATAAGCAAGTCATAATAGACTGTAACAAAAATATTAAAAAAATATGGGATAGGATTAACCATTTATTAGGTATAGATATAAAGTCATTAGATCTCCTTATATTAAATAATATGATGCATAGTCATGGAAGTGTTAAAGATATTTGTGATAAATTCGCTCAAACATTTTCTAGTGAAGTTGATCTCATCAATCATGGGTGCGATGTTAAGTGGCTGGATAGGAAAAGTTATGTCAAAGAGTCAGATATGAGCATGAGATGGCAACCAGTGAATAGTTAAGACGTCTTAAGTATTATTAACAAAATGAGTGATAAAAAAGCTCCGGGTTCCGATCTCATTCGCATGTCTGACTTAAAAACGGTAGCAGATAAGGTTAGCCCAGTTTTAGCAAAATTAATTAATTCATCCGTAGAGCAGTCAATATTCCCTAACGAGCTCAAAAAAGCATTGGTGCGTCCCATACATAAAAAAGGTGACAAAAGGGGGTTTTCCAACTATAGACCGATTACAGTTCTTTCCAGTGTCGATAAAATCGTTGAAAAAAGTATTGTTAACCAAATTAGTAACTACCTCAGCAAAAATGCAATTTTAAATGAATGTCAACATGGTTTTCAAAAGGGTAAAAGCACTAATACCGTATTGAGTAAATTTACAGAAGAAATAAACTCTTACTTAGCCGATAAAAAGTTTGTTGTATGTATATATTTTGATTTTAAAAAAGCGTTTGAAACACTAGAAATAGAGACGTTATTAAATGCAATGGAGGAGTGTGGTGTGAGGGAGCCGCTGAATAATTGGTTCCGCGACTACCTCACCTCACGCTCCTATCGAGTTAAGGTAGACAACTCATTCAGCGAGGAAACGGAGGTTCGGCGAGGAGTCCCGCAGGGATCCGGCTGTGGACCTTTGTGCTTCTTGATGCACGTTAATAGCTTGTGCGGCGTGCTGCGCCATAGCTCAGCACACATGTACGCAGACGACCTGTGCATCCTGCTCGCAGGCACCGACCTCGCCGACACCTGCCGCTTGGTTCAAGAGGACATAGACGCTGTAGTCAAATGGGCGCATGACAATGGCATTGTTATAAACGCTGAGAAAACTAAGCTGCTTATTGTCCACTCTCCATACCTATATCTCGACTTGTCACCTTTTTTACTGTATGCACATAGCTTTTCGTGTGTTCATAATAATTTTATTAACTGCATCTGCAAACCCATTAAACAAGTAAATAAGGTCACCTATCTAGGTGTGAAAATTGACGTTAACTTTTCCTGGTCCAGCCATGTAGATTTTATATGTAGCAAATTAAGAATATTATTAGGAAGGTTTTATCACTTAAGTTTTAAAATACCACAAAGCACTTTAAAATGTATATACATGGCGCTTGTGGAATCCATCGTGGATTATGCTCTGGACTGCTATGGTTTAACCTTTAAAACAAATATTGATAAATTAGAGACATTTCAAATAAGGTTTATGAAACTACTAGTTGATAAAAAAACTAAATTTAAATATAAACAAAATTATAGGGAACTCTTCAGGGTATGCAATATACTCCCGGCAGGATTAAAACGCAAGTATTTACTCTTAATAAACCAGCATGGCAGTTGGGAGCATCATCTATCGCTTGTTAGTCATTGTCATAAAACAAGGTCTATATCTTCTGGTAAATATGAAGTACCTAGGATCAGCAATTACTATGGTGATAGGACTATCAAAAAGCAACTACCTTATTTGCTTAATGGTTTGCAAGAAGATATAAGAAACGAGCAAAACAAACATAAATTTAAGAATAAATTAAAAAAATATCTCTTGGAAAGTATTTAATATACAATACAATACAATACAAATACTCTTTATTGCACATAAAAAATAAATATTTACAATTTCATACAATTTTTAAAGAATATGGCAAAAGGTGGCCTTATTGCTCTAAGCAATTTCTTCCAGGCAAACCTTACCTTAAAGGAAAAAGCAAAAGTAGATGGATAGATGCAATTTCTGTACAGGTGACCTTAATAATTAAATTTACACAAAAACAAAAACAAACAGGTGTGCTCATAAATAGATACTTAAAAAATAATGATAATAATAATAATACATAAAAAGCATACAAATATATATAATAATATACAATAATATATAAATACACTATATTATATATATTATAAACATACATAGACTAATAAGCATAAAATATACATACTATAGAAGTAAATGGGTACATAACAATATAATGACCAAAAACAATAATTTATAGGTTAGATTTAAAAAAATTAAAAATTTTCTCTTTAAATAGTTGCAGTGTTTTGCAGTAATATATAAGTAGATATTCTAATTACAATTTAGATTACATAGATAGAAAGTTACACAATGTTACTAAGACTGTAAGTTCCCCCAGTCAAGCCGTGTAAACGGCTTTGGAGGACATATGTTAAAACTGTACACTTTTTGTATTTAATAAATAAATAAAAATAAAAAAAAAAAAATTGGTTTCGGCCATTAAACTACTACTATTTAAACAACAATAGTTTCTTTTTGCATTTGTTTTAGTATAAATAGTCACGCAAAGCATTAATTTGTGATAATACTAGTAAATTAAAAGATTACTGACAAAAACAATTTTAGACTTACAATTTCTATTTTTAAGCTTCTACTAAAGCTAGTGACAATAAAGGTAAACGAAACCTGTCAAGTGTTACTGTAGCCGCAATTCACAAATACTGAATAACGTAGATTGTGTAAAATATGAGGACCGCATTCTGTTAATAGTTTTGTACTCGGAAAAGCTTGTTAATTTCAAATTTTCTTGGAACTATTCTGGATATTGCCCGGAGATAAGTTAATCCATTTAACTTTTAACACCCCACCCCGTTAAATATCTAATATGGGACAGAACAAGTGATTCTTAAGCGAAAACAAAACAAAAAGCCAGTTGCTAATTTGTTTGAATCAATATATTATTAAGTTTTTGTTTTATTTCAAGTCTTACATGAGTAACAAAAGATGGATCCTCCTAACAATAAACGATATGATTTTAAATCAAAAGTTTGTGCTTGCCACCAAAATTTAATTTCAAACTTTGTGTTTTGGCGCCAAATTTAATTTCCGTCTATCACTCTAGATCAAAAGGCATCCTGAAGACGGCCTGCTTGCTGGCGTGGCCTGATGGACTCCCTGACGTGTCTTATATGGATTTCATGTGAGTATTAACATTAAATTATTCTATATGTATTATTATTTTTGTAAACGAACTCCTTTGTCTTGATTCCATTGATTCATTAAGTTTGACGATTTAAAGAAGGAAGACGGCTCGACTTGCAAAAAATATAATGCAAGACCACATGAGTTTAATAATATTTAACTGTTTTAAAAAAATACTTAAAATTATAGTAAATACATTGATTTTGAAATTAAATTAGCCAAAGATAGTATATTGAAACAACTGGATGGCGCCTTTCTAGACGGCTAGACCAATTTTATTGAATTTATGAACTAATTAATAGTTTAGCCCTTGCCTTGACAATGATGTTAGTCTAATATAATTTGTCATAGCTGATCATAATGTTTGAAGTTGAATAAAGCAACAAAATTTTAGATTGACAGGAGTTTGAGAAATATTTGGTGTAATTTTTTTATTCAAAGCTAAGTGTGATTGCTCAGTGCTTAGTATGCATTGATATTTATGAAACCGGTGTCTAGAAAGTATTACGTGTATAGGTAGCAATTTAATACTCATAATTTGTTTATATGAGTCAAAAATTAGACACAGAAATATATTCAACATCTATAAGCAAAGGAAACGTAAAAAGCTTAGCTATAAATGTATACCTACACAAGAATTATATAAGCATAAAGAAGAGTATATCTACCTCGGGCATAAAATCAAACTGGGCAAAAATTCATTAGAGGCAGAAATTTATAGACAAACACAGCTAGCTTGGGCCGCTTTTGGAAACTTGGAACATGTATTCCGATCCAAAATACCACAATGCTTGAAAAAGAACGTATTCAACCAGTGCATTCTTTTGGTCATGACATACGCTTGCGAGTCATGGACACTTACTGCAGGGCTAATACATCGCCTAAAAGTAACCCAGAGAGCAATGGAACGTACGATGCTTGGCATCTCCCTACGAGACAAGGTCCCAAACATACTGATCCGCCAACGCACTAAGCTTACCGACGTCGGTAATCGGGTTGCAAGACTTAAGTGGCAATGTGCCGGTCATGTTTGTCGTAGAGATGACGACCGATGGAGCTACCATGTCCTACACTGGAGACCTCGAACAGGTAGAAGAAATGTCGGCAGAACACCAGCCAGATGGTCGGACGATATTGTAAAGACGGCAGGACCGACCTGGTACAGAACGGCCGCTTCAAGAACCCTCTGGAAAACCCAGCAATAGGCATATGTCAGTGGACTCAAACATGCTGAAAATAAAGAAAGAAGATTTACAAAATTGGCTATCACGAAGGATTTATTCCATACAAACGTGAAGTTTTCTGGCAGCCCTAAGTTGCACTTGTATACAATATGAAATAAACGCAGATTAGACATTTTATTGAACTAATTTAGCTGGCATTTAAAATATTCAGTTTGATTTGACAGATGTTTACAAGCTGTTTGAATAGGCAAATGAGAGTAAACTAGGTTAATTACCTAAATGAAGCAACTCTTTCATTTAGTAAAAGTAAAACTTTTAAGAGCGTTCCAGTGGTACCTTTAGAATGAAGACGTAATTAAGTAAAAACTTAAATTTGCTCTTTAAAACTGGTTGTAGCTGTGTACCTCCACATTAAACTTAGTGTCTGCTATGTTGTATTTGTTCACTTGAAAGATTTTGTGTAAGTTAAAAAACGAGTCAGTCAAAATTTTGTCAAGTTCTAGAACCATTACAAATAATAAGGCACCACATAATGGACTAGGGGAGAACCTAATTACACCCAGACACGAGCCAATCTCGAAATACCATTTTTACGAAATTGGCCCGAACCGGGGATCGAACCCGGAACCATCCGCTTAGCAGTCCAGTATACAGGGTCTGTCGTAATGAATGGATAACCCGTTACCTACAGTTGATCCGGATGTGAGGCTATAAGAAAATGGTGTCTTCTTGCCAGGGTTGTCAACCATAAGAAAATGGCGTAGACTTTTAAACTTTTTTATAAATTTCCCAATTTTTTTTATTTATTCTGCTGCCATTTCTTCAAATTTTGATGTATTTGTATAATTCTTTTAGTATTGTACTGCTGAAGACGTGTATTATGTAATTTAAATACAATTTTAGGTGTTATTCACGTTGAACATTATCAAAATACTCATTTTAAGAAAAATATTTCCAATTTTTTTTCTTTATGTCAACTTTTGATCATCTCCTGTGGAAAAAAAAAGTATGACGTTATAGCTGCCCATGATCTCAATAAATTGTCTAGTATGTGTAGATTCTAAAAAGGTATAACGATGTGTACTTTACAAGCAACATTAAGTTACAGGAGCGAGAACACTAATCAAGGTCGGAATTTTTATTTTTCATGTTATGTTATAAATGGTTGTAAAACTTCGTCATAATGATTTTATTCTATCAAGATACTTTGCACAAACACTATCGGGCCACTAATAGGATATTCAGAAGAAAACCCGGTTGTTTTTGGGAAAAAAATAACTTTACTCCACGATAATAATGTAATGAAAATGTACAAATGAAAATTGTTGTGCTCTAATAGTTACATGCGACAAACATGTTGCGACAAGTTTATTCGAAATTGAAACGGATTTTAAAAATCGAACAAAGACAGCATTACAAAGAAAAGGGAACTCATCACATCAGTGTGATTTTGATCATCGCATGTCCTTTTGTTCACATTGGCCCCGATTCTGAAAACACTCTCTAAACTAAACTAAACTATCGCTGTCGCTTACACATCAATAAGACAGAGACAGGTAATCATTTTAGTCCTGTCAAACTAAAATGTACGTGCAATATGACACGGCGAAGGCAATTTTAGGCTAGTCCTCAGCGCATTTCGTTCAATTTCACAATGATGGGGACTAAATTTAGTGAGACCAATGTACCTGTCTTGTTCTAATACGAAGCATGAGAAAGTGACAGCGATATTTTTAATTCAGATTTAGAGAGTGTTTTGAGAATCGGGGCCACTATTTTCGTCAATTTGTTACTGCTTTCTAATATTTGACTATGATTTTCCTTGTGATTTGGACTTGATAACGTGGTGATACTGATGACTTTGCTCACATTTACGGACATTGTGTTGTGCTATCGATTGAACTTGTTGTTTTGGAAAATTTTTTGTGTAGTTTGTGTATCATGCCGCAACAGTACACGCCGGCCGAATACGCGAACATGCATTACATTTACGGTGTATGTAATGGCAGCACCAATAGAGCTGCTAGTGTTTGTCGTGTAAGATATCCAAATGTGCGACATCCTGATTACCGTGTGTTCATTAGAGTGCACAAAGCATTTATGGAAGGACGATTTCCTTCTAATTTTTTCCACTTTTCTTTGTAATGCTGTCTTTGTTCGATTTTTAAAATCCGTTTCAATTTCGAATAAACTTGTCGCAACATGTTTGTCGCATGTAACTATTAGAGCACAACAATTTTCATTTGTACATTTTCATTACATTATTATCGTGGAGTAATGTTATTTTTTTCCCAAAAACAACCGGGTTTTCTTCTAAATGTCCTATTAGTGGCCCGATAGTGTTTGTGCAAAGTATCTTGATAGAATAAAATCATTATGACGAAGTTTTACAACCATTTATAACATAACATGAAAAATAAAAATTCCGACCTTGATTAGTGTTCTCGCTCCTGTAACTTAATGTTGCTTGTAAAGTACACATCGTTATACCTTTTTAGAATCTACACATACTAGACAATTTATTGAGATCATGGGCAGCTATAACGTCATACTTTTTTTTTCCACAGGAGATGATCAAAAGTTGACATAAAGAAAAAAAATTGGAAATATTTTTCTTAAAATGAGTATTTTGATAATGTTCAACGTGAATAACACCTAAAATTGTATTTAAATTACATAATACACGTCTTCAGCAGTATAATACTAAAAGAATTATACAAATACATCAAAATTTGAAGAAATGGCAACGGAATAAATGAAAAAAATAGCGAAATTTATAAAAAAGTTTAAAAGTCTACGCCATTTTCTTATGGTTGACAACCCTGGCAAGAAGACACCATTTTCTTATAGCCTCACATCCGGATCAACTGTAGGTAACGGGTTATCCATTCATTACGACAGACCCTGTATATACCGCTGCACCACAGAGGTGGCCGCAATTTTATATCAAATTCTGTTATCCACCACCCTCCCCTTGATTATTATTTCGTATGAATGTTACAACCGTTATTAATTCTATCTCTTACCTATTTTGCTTTACTCCTTTAAATCTTTGTACAAAACACAAAACTTATATCTGTAATTAAAAATGTAAAACTCCAATAGCAAAAGTTTCAAAACCTAGTCTTGTACTTAGTAACCTAATACTTACTAGTTTAAATTCTACGTTTAGAGTCACGCTTAAGCTTTCCTGCAACATAATGTCCGCCCGTTAACTTTATGGCTTTTCCGACATTAGTGCAAGGATTAACAAGAGGTTTATGTGCTACTATATAATTTATATCTTCATTGGCAGAAGCCGAACTGAAATTGCTCTCCCACTATTATGGTATACCTACCTTTTGGAAATTACAAATTACTTTAACATGAACTAAAGCTCTCGTTGGTTTCAACTTCAATCCCTACTAATACACACATCAACATCGTCTAGGGATATTTTGAATTTACTTAGTTTACTCAAAATTTATAAAAGATAACATACAACATGTATATATTTTTATAAAGCTCATTTATCAGACTACATTAACAAAATAAAATAAATCATTTTTTTTTTTGCGTAAAAGTCCTTTTTTTTTAATAAAGAAAAAAGTGAAAAAATGTGAAAGTAACAATGAATGTGTTTCTCAAGGATAAGTAAAAAATAATCAGAAATTATTCAGTTTTGAACGGTATTGTGAAAAATCAGTAGTCAGTTAAACCATCCATGACGTTAAAAACGGTCCTACATCGTTTTTTGTGCTTTGGATTAAGTTATCCAAGTCAGGCTGCGGTATATTGTCCCAGGTCCGGCTAAGTGGCAAAAAAAGATGTTCTTTCGTCGCAATGTTTGTAGCGAAGTTCCTTAAAGCTCTTTTTTGGAGCATATCCTACGCGTATTTAATAGGGTTTAGGTCAGGCGACTGAGTGGGCCAGCCTAGGACCGATACGTCGTGCTCCTGCAACCAGCTCGTCACCAATCTCGCTGTGTGCGAACTTGCTTTGTCGTTCATCAGCGTGAATTCTTGGCCCATTTGCAGTTGGTTGGGGTAGATTATTGGTTTTAGCACCTCGTTACAATATTTTTCAGCTGACATGGTGTTTCTGATCCAAACGGGGTCTGTTCTTCCACCGACACGAATTTTCGCCCAAACCTAAATTGTCACACCGTGGTATGGAAGGACTTCCTGAGGGTGTCGCAGACGGCACTCACCACCAGGAACTCGCTAAAAACGTAATCTTCGTGTATCAGGATGGAAACCGAACCGTGAGCCATCGGTTAACAGCAATATGAACCACTGGTTATCTTCCCAGAGCAAATTTTCACGAACTCACTCTAGCCGTCGTCCCCGATTTTCTCGGCGTAGTGCTGGAGTACGAAGCGGTCTGCGAGCATGAAGATTAGCTTCATGCAGCCTTCTCCTCAAAGTTTCATCACTCACAAGCAACTGGTGCTCTGACTGGAGCCTCTGAACCAACTGCATGGCCGTAACATTTGGTTGCCTTCTCGCGGCAACTTGCAAATATCGGTCTTGTCGTTGAGTGGTTAAGTGTTTCCCGCCTGGGTGTCTTTCAGCCATTTCACGAGTAGCACGATAACATGACCATAACCTTCATATCACGTTTTGTCTTGTTCCCATCTCCTCAGCAATATTCCGTTGAGTAGCCCCAGCTTGGAGCATGCCTAACTGCCCTTAACATTTCTTTCCTCGTTTAATAGCCCTGCTCCATGATGCACACAATAACATTAATTGAAAATTTACCGATAACTTGCTATAAAACTTAAATTTGGCACAAAAAAATGACAAAAGTTACTGTAGGTAAATGAAACCTTCAGACTTCGCTACCATTATACCAGCGTGTCTTTTTTGTTTTTTTTTTTTTTTTTTTCAAATTCAAATTTACAATCGTTCAACAAGGTTTACAAAATAAACTTTCTTCAAAAAAAATTAAAATTGGTCAGTATTTTTTGAGTTTAAGAACTTTATACAAAATATCCCTAGACGATGTTGATGTGTGTATTATAAATGCGAAAGTAACTCTGTCTGTCTGTCTGTTACGCTTTCACGCCTAAACCACTGAACCGATTTTGATGAAATTTGGTATGTAGAAAGAACTGATCCTGGGAAAGGACATAGGGTACTTTTTACCGCGGGAAAACGTCTTATTCCCACGGGAATCCGACTTCCACGCGAACGGAGTCGCGGGCGGCCACTAGTACCTATATAAATATTGAATAATATCCTTTAAGCAGCTGTATTTATTTACTTCTATTGTGTATAAGTAAACTACTGTGTAACACCTACTTTAAATTATAAGAACATAATACCAACAACTCTATTGCAACGATACTTTTTAGGAAAAAAGCATTTTCGCAAGCATAGGGCTGTTATTACCGTTAGAAGCTTCTCATATTTTGAATCAGTGAATCGAATTATTAGCTCTCATGGGAAATTAATATTTTCCATCCAATACTTGACAATTTTTTTGCAACTTTCGACCCTTTTTTCGTACATCAAATTTGTAAAGGAAAAGGTAACAAAAAACTTTACTTAAGAATACATAATATTTGCATAATATGTGTATCACACTGTTATTAATAAATGTGATCACAAAGGTTATAGAATACTAGTGGCCGCCCGCGACTCCGTTCGCGTGGAAGTCGATTTCCCGTGGGAATGAGATGTTTTCCCTCCATCCATCCATCCATACATCCTCACAAACTTTCACATTTATAATATTAGTAGGATTAGTAGGATGATATACATAATAAACAACTTCGCAAAATGCATATTTTTATAATTTCTTCGTTCTGCCATGACGTAAAAGTGTTTTTTTCGTTAAACATTAAAATTACCTTACTTTTATTTTGGTGTTGAAGAGTACGATTTGCATATCAGATACATCGTGATTTACGACGTACCTGAGTACTCCAAGTACTTTTTATACTCCAAGAGCGGAATTTTATTTTGTTAACATCACACGTCAGACTAAGTACCCTTAATATTCCCTTCTTCTCTCTTTAATATTTCTCATATGGCAAAAAAAATAATATTATTACTTTATCTTTTCAGAATCTGATATTTTATTAATTGATACATTATAGAAAAAATGCATTCAACAAAGAAAATTTGTTTAGTTTTCTTTGTAAAAAGTTAATTTATTGCGTTGATTTAAATTAGAATTTTAGCGGGAAAGAAAAATTTATTGAACTTATACTTAATATCAGTGCCTGAATAGTTAGTTCTTTCTTTCAACAAAAGTTTCTTACAGTGTAATAAAATGGTAAAGGTTTTAAAAACCAAAGGCTATCCACAAAAATTCACCGTAATAATCTATATACATTTTATATATATCGCACACCCAGATCAACACTGCACTATTTCAAAATATCCCATTTTTCACAATTGGCGAAAAACCGTTATCACAAGCTACGTTACACTTATCGCAATTGTCTTGAACATTGCGTGTGAAAAATACCATCCGCAACTGAAATTAGTATTTCAGCCAATCCTAAATCCCTTAGTTAAGCATCGTTACGCATTTTTTGACTTAATCCACTGTTGAAGTCAATATTATCCAAAATAAAAAAGATTATTTCGAGTTACACACTTTTTACTGATTAATTCTGAAATAATGCACTATTATTCTACTGTTATTAATTTAAATTTAACGGACAATAATGATTTATTTATTTTGTGGTCAATAATTAGACTATTAATAATATAATAAAACACGTAATATTACTGAAATTTAAAGTACAATTATATTTGAAATACAAACAAGTACTGGCTTCGGACCCAAACTAACGTAAATCTCTCATACTAGTTTCTGTTACTATCTGGGTACATACTCACAACATAAGAACAAAAAAACTTATTTAAAACGTAAATTGTTTAAAATCCTATAATCAAACAGTAATAAATGTATTGAATAACTAAATTAGTATATATAAATAGGCAGAGTGTGTATTACAATGGCACTTCACATCCCAAAAAATCTTATAGACTAGGTACCTTCGTCAGTTATTTCAAGCACCAGATAACCAATTGGAACTTATATATCTAGGTACCTTATTAATTCTCTATAAAATAAAAATATCATAGAAGTCGGTAACATGTTCAACACTATTTTTTTAACCTTCAGTTAACTATTACATACTTATCTTAAATATTTAATTAACATAATCAGTCTTCAGGAACAAGAGTCTTTAGGAATCACCACCTTATACTACTTTTGAATACCTCTAAACAAAATCAGTACTTATGCAAAACGAAAAACAAATGTTATAAAAATACATGTATTTTAGAACTGTACCGTGTTTTTGTCACTGCTACTGCTACACCTATTCCAAATTGAGTGCAGTCTTATAATAGACATTAACATACCTAATTACATTTCAACCTGCATTTGTCACCACAAGGTGGACGGATTTGTCGCTCACTGATCAATTTTGTAGGATTTGTCAAAGAAACATACGCTTTTCTTGTATTCCGCAATGTCTTAGCAATCTTTCATTTCCAGTTAGCAGGGTTCCGTTTTCTCGATGGTAGAAGAAGTTGTGGGTGTGTGATTCGGTCTTTTTTTATATAATATAGGTAGCAAACGAGCATGCGGGTCACCTGATGACAAGTGATCACCGCCGCCCATGACTACCCCTGACCCATGACTAACACTGTGGGTGTTGGGGGTGTGTTGCTGGCCTTTGAGAAATTGGGCACCGGATACCGCATTCACCGAACGAAACGCAGGAACATCGTCCCTACTACACGTCGGTTTTCTGTGCGACGGTGATATTTCACCGGTCGAGTCAGCCCAGTAATCACTGCAGACAGAGCCTACAGCTAGACTCTACCACTCTCAAAATTTATTTGATTCATCCTCAGATGAACTACCTGAGCTGCTAGAACTGGAGCTTGACGAGGAGCTTGAGGTGGAACTAGAAGCTGATTTTCTAGGGAATACAAGGGGCCGATATCTCTGCTTAACAGGCACAGAAAAAGTTGGATCCGTATCCGAATTATCTATCTATACAAACTTCTTCAGCACTATTTTCAGCTAAAACAGGACCTGTTTAGCTGATACTTGATTGGGTGCTGCTACTACCGCTGACCCCTTGTCAGTTGATGCTACCATGTATGTATTTACTTCCTTCAAATACAAACATGGTAGCATGGTGCCTATCTGATGTTAAAACCGCCGACACTTCATCTGTTAATGCTGCCATGGATGTGTTTTCTTCATTCATATCTGATGCTTGATCAGCTGATGCTATAACTGTTGACGTCTTATCGGTTAATGCTGTTCCCATTGCCATTTTGGGCAACAGGAGACCACGACCTTTTAACATCTGCCAAAAACCAATAACAAGTAAAATTAATTCAACAATACTGCATTATTTAGAAAAAATACATGAATCTTCTTGAATATAAATAAATATTTAAATTGTAAATTTGTTCCTAGTAATTCAATGTGTATGTAACAATTTTGAGTATAAACAAATGTTTATTATGATTATTTAACATAATTAAGACATTATTTATATCTACCATCAATAGTGCATCATTTCACAGATTTTCAACTTTTAGGAATAACACGGAATCATTTTGAAATAATACATAAAATCAGACATACCTTCGCCAAAAACAGGGTACTATTTCGAAATAGTGTCAAATAAGTCGTATAATCACAGTCAGTAATACCACCAACACTGCATTAAATCTAAATAATTCACGGTAATTTTATTTTTGCCATGAACAACACCGCTTTATCACGAAATAATGCACTGTTGCGTAAAGGATCTACGGGTCCCTCAAGCGACTGACAAGTTGCAAGTGGAAATAGATTCGTGTTCGCGGTGTGTTTCTGACAGCGCGGTACCACCAATAAAGAGTTAGCGCGCCATCTATTGAGCATTTTTGTACACATAAATACGCCTGTTTTCGTGGCATGTGCGGGGAATCTTTGGCCATTCAAATTTCTAAATAAGTCGATTTTGAGATTTTTTGAGATAATACAGTATTGTTCTGGGTGTGCGATATTCTATATATATATAGGTAAAATCTTTTGTCCTGAATGAGTTATGGATCAACGCACAGCCTAAACCGCTGACTGTAGAGACCTGAAACTGGTCGGTGCACTCTTTGTATGACGTAGGCTAAGAAAGGATTTTCCAAAATCCCAATCCTAAGGGGTTGAAAAACGTGACCAAAGTTTGTAAGGGACAACGTGATTCGTTGGTCCAATCTACTTAAAATTTTGCACAAACATTCTTTAATAGGATTGATGGAGATATAGGTATATCGCCTTAGGGCCGATTTTTCAATAGTCAGTTAAGCCTTCAGATAGGACTTATTCTATGGATAGCAAGATTGTGAATTTTTCAATTAGCGGATAAGCTCTAACAGAAGGTTAAACTCGATAACTGGCGGATAAACTTAGCTGCCTCTTTTTGCCCCAGTTAAGCAGTTATCTAACAGATTATTTGACGTTTCTGTCATCATGCGTATGTAAATATAGGATAATTTATTTGTGTTTTGCTTATTTTTTGTAAAACCATGGATATTTTACTTTATTTGAAGACAATAATGTATAGTTATCAAAACGGGACAAAAATATATATCACAAGAGGTTTAATTTTGAATATCTGTGCAGTAAGCTATTGTTGACATCACAGATGTATACATTTCTAGATGGAGTAATACGTTTGATGTGTGTGTGTCACAAATAACACACTACTAAAGATACGCTATATCAAAATGAGGATTTTTTGAGAATTATATTAAAATACTAAGTAGTTATTAAGACATACAGTAACATAAAGTATCTCTGAGTATATAAAATACCAAATCGATTTTTTAAAAAGCATCAAAAATATTCTTAGCAATCAATATAATAAGATAGAAATACTTTCTCAAAGTTTACAGACACATGTTAAAATATATTGTATTTGTAACTTTTATTTGTATTTTTTTTCGGTGGGCTCCATCTAGTTTTCGGTATATCTATGTATTATCGTTGACGGCAAGTCTTGATGTCATACCTAAATTTTTTGTCAATTGGGACACCCGCTGTCAATGCGTTGAAAGCTTACAGTCCTTTTCTAACAACTGTAAAATATATAAGAATGTCTCTTTCTTGCACAAATATCATTAGGATAGCTAGCAGAGGGTTATCTGACCATTGAAAAATTGAAACTTTATTATTCGCTTCAGTTAAAGCTATCTGGCTGTTCGATATCTGGCGTTTTAACTATCTATTGAAAAATCGGCCCTTAAATGATAAAAACGAGGTAGAAAGATATATTGAGGATGATTTACATTTAATATGTTATCAATACTCCTTTGTATTTTTCTTTTTATCATATTTTATACTTACACATGTTTAAAAACTCAACCAATTTTAACTTTGAAATTAGATTGTCGAATATAAAATAATATTTAAATCTAAATAGAGTTCTGTATTTTACCCACCGCGAGTGACGTGAAAAAAATTACTAAGAGAATGACGCCGAGTCATAATAATATGAGCCTGAATTTTATAGATAAGATGTATTTTTCAAGAAATTAAACAATACAATACACCTTAATTTTAAAAGCTGTTGGTTGAAAAGTGTTATATGTTGATTTCTACATATTAAACTTTTTCTTATAACAGATGCAAAACAAAGTCAACAGTGACCGCAACATTTTCAACTTTGATGACCCCGAATTTTATAGATATTTTTTTTGTTATAATTTAGGAATACACCTTTGTTATTGTATATTATTAAAAAAAAGGTTTGATGCTAGGGTAAAACAAAAATAACTACGTTCAATACAATACGTTCTAGATATTATTAAACTTTTTTAAAAATACCATATGCAAACCTACAGAAAACATGATTTACATTAATGACGTTGGGTCATAATTGACCATTTTCACTTTACGCATGTGTATCTCCCAGTGCAGCGGCGTTGCACTAAGCATTCTAATGAAGGAGATTGAGGAGGGCCGTATCTTTAGTTACACTAACGGTTGAGCCATAAGACTGACGCAAAAGTTAAATATGTCACTCGAAATTGCTTCGGGTCAATATGTTCCAGCGTCATTATAGCAAGGTAAAAAATTAATTATTCTTGGATATTAGAATAAAAAACTTAATTCGCTTCATGACTGCTGGGTTATTTATTTTTTACCATTTTTTATTGTCCTTTCTCTTTACTAATATTATGTAGGTAATATGAAATCAGAAATGTCAAATTGTCTGTCTGTATTTTCCGCTTTCAAGTCGATACGGCTCAACAGTTTTTAAATAATTTTAGAATTGACATTTGGAATAAACGTTGGCTACTTTTTACCGCGGTAATAAGTCTAATTCTCGCGGGGAAATCACGTTTTTTGACCGCGATGGACTCCTAAACTACTTAACCGAGTTGATTTAAATTTACACATCGTATGCAGTTTGACCTAACTTGAGAGATAGGATTGCGTATATCTCAGTTTATTGTCTCAATATTATTTTATTGCCTAATATAATATCACAAAAACCTTAGCCAAAGCAACGCGTGGCTGGTCTACTAGTATACAGTAAATAAAACTCGCTGAGCACGTGGAATGACCACAAACCTACATTGTCATGAATAGCAATAACAGAAGACGTTCCTGTTTTCATAGCTTACCTGAAATCTAACGTCTGCATTATGTTTGGCAATTCGCCAAATCGGTGCTTTTACGTTGAATGTGGGGCTGAGATGAATAAAGTGAGAAAATACGAAACGTAGGGCATTTGGATGAACAGCTGTCATATTGGATGGTAGCCATGACACTTCGTGCGCAGCTTACTTTAGCAGTTATAGTCAAGTTTAAGTTACCAAAAATGTTTTGCAAATAGTTTAGCGATACGTTTTTATTATTGTTATTTTGTTCCTTTATATTGGCAATCATGATATAGTGTTATTTGCTGATATATATGTTACGGCAAATACCCGAAGTGCGGCTACACCTAGTTTTAGCCGGTTAGAACATCAATTAGGTTAGGTTAGTTAGGTTACTTTTTTGATACCACCCAGAAAAAGGAGTCCCCCGCAGCGGGACTCCGTCGACTCATGATTGAAGCCAGTTTTTATATACATAGGTATTTTTTTTTTTACAGTTTTCCATATTAAAAACACTTCTAACCGGCTAAAACTAGGTGTAGCCGCACTTCGGGTATTAGCCGTAACATATACATCATTAATTTTCAAAATTAATAATCATAAATATCAATAATGACGACGTAAATAATGCTCTGTCTAATATTGAACAGTGGTTTAATGGTAACAATCTAGCCTTTAACGATAAGAAAACTAAATGCGTTTAATTTCACTAGTTCTAATAAGATCAACACCTGCATTAGTGGCTAAACGACCTATTGTTAAATCCAAATTATTTATTATGAAGCAAATTATTTTCTTGAAATGAACTAAAAGTTGTAAATTTTACTACATGTAGGTAAGATAGAAATTAGCCTAAAATTAGAGGGGTATGTAGTACTACCCGATTTAAATAAAGAAATGACTTTACTGTGCTTCATCAAGTCTGAAAACTCACCACTAATAATACAATTATTAAATAATTTTGCAAGGTGCAAGGAGCTATTAATCTTTAATGAAATTGATAATTTTACAGATATTTACGATATTAAGTTTTTTTTTTAAATTTAGATCAACTAACCACGCATTACTGTAATTTAGACATTTTAAGTTTTGATGTTGATTATGAGTAGAAATAGTATACACAAGCGACCCGCCCACGCTTCGCAATGGTGTAATTTTGCCGACTTGCACGCGAACCCTTGCATTTTGCTAACTTAAAAAAACTTTTTTAAACGTTCTTTATTTACAAATTTAATGAATAAAATTTATTGCATTGCATTTAAATCCGTTTCGTACTTAAGGAGGAGTTACCGGCCAAACAGACAGAATTAGCGACTTATATTTATACTATGTAATATAAACAAGGTTTAGGAATAACAGCTTTATGAAAAACCAAAGTAGGAGTTCCAATGTTGGGTCGACGACATTTCGGACACAAAAAACTCGGACACCTTGGCCAATATATGGATTTTTTATTTTAAAATTATTTTTTACCATACATTGGCCAAGGTGTCCGAGTTTTTTGTGTCCGAAATGTCGTCGACCCCCAATGTTTATCCATGAATGAAAAGTTTCGGAAACATGAGTGTTATGAACATCGTCGGTAGTGCTTCAAATTGTATAAATGAAAACTTAAGGACGAAAATTTTTAGGAAGAGTGATCATTCGGATTACGAATCGGTTGTAAGAACATTTTTGGGTAAACAACTTTAGATGATCCAATATGGACTCCATTCATTGGCTCTGTAAGTTTAAAAACCCGCCATGGTTTGGCAATTCGCTTTTAAACCTTTTACATTTCCTTTTAGCTTCCTTCATCAAATGCGTTGCTACGGTTATGGTTGCTGGTATATAGGTATACCATTTCCCTTACTGAATTTCACAATGATGTTAACACGGATTATACCGTGATTTAAAAACTTTATAAAAGGTTTATATTAAAAAATACACTAAAGTAAATTTTAGGCTCGTAGGCTAAATAAATGAGTACAGGTGGGAGAAATATCACGACTTCAGTAGCATCATTGAATACCTTTGCCTGGATGCTTTTGTACAAAATCCTTAGTTTGCCAATGGCTTAACTATTAACGGCCGAAACCAATATTTTACTAACCTTTGACGCCTTGTTATTTGTGTAACTATGGTTATTATTATCCATGTTTTTGCGTCGCAATAAACTATGGTAGATAGCTGTTGATATGAAAAAGACAGAAACACGTCACTAAAAAACCTAGCAGTTCCCAATTACTAAGGTTTTAACTATAGTAGAATATTGGTTTCGGCCGTAAGTCATTTAATTACGAAGTCTATTTATACTGTCTACTCCATTACAGGTTTAATACAGACTGAACACGGATATTGTATTACCTTATTAGATGTAATGTTTATGAGATACAAATTATACTCCTAGCAGGAGATTGGTTAGGTACTGGTAAAATAAGAATGAAGTAGGTAGGCATCATAATTTTGCTTAAGGCTTCATGTTTCAGAAACGTTCAGCGTTATAATGTTAGTAACTATTTACATTATTTTCAATCAACATAAAATAGTTGGATCCGAACTATCCAAATTTTTCGACATATGAAACACCGTGGAAACTCCTTAAGAAATATTAGTCTATTTTAGGATTAAACATTGTGGTTACTGGTATTTATGTGGAATTATAATTATATTAAATTTATATGAATATTATTGTTAAATACTAAAGAGACAATGACCCCGATTCTGAAAGCACCCTCTAAACTAAATTAAAACTATCGCCGTCACCGTCACGTCACGTTGATGAGTACATCAATAGTATAAGACAGAGACAGGTTATCATTTCAGTCCTGTCAAACTAAAATGTACAAGCATTATGACACGGCGAAGGTAATTTTAGGTTAGTTCTCAGCGCATTTCGTTCAATTTTACAATGGTGTGGACTAAAATAATAAACTAAACCTTATAATAATTATAATATCCTTATATCATAAAAAAACCCTTAATAGTTAAAGAAATGTTCACCGTAAGTGTGTAGTAAGTATAATCTTTTTACTACATGAATCTTGTTTATTATTTCTAGAGATTTCAGGCGATTCGTTTCAATCGTTTGATCATTACCGGTTTTTGTTTAAACCTAATATCGTTATGTAAGAAGCTATCTTTATTGTAGGCATTGTCTGAATATGTATTTATCAAATTCCCATACACGTTTTCTTAGTTGAGTCACCTAAGATTGGTTAATTAGCCTCGTGGTATTCGATATTCTATTGTGAGTTCATGTTTAGGGATTTCACTTAGTTAAGTATTATTAGTTTATTTATAACCAATGAACTCCAATACACTTTGACTGATTTAATAGAAATCTCTATTTTCGCTTTATAATGATATCAGACTGAAAACAAGTAATTTAAATTCGTTGCATTTTAGTTTTACCTGTATGCAAAACTTAATATATAATAAGACAAAAATACACATTAATCTCCAGGAAATAAAAAATAAGCAAAGCCATATATTATTTAAAAAAGTATTATTATTTTACTCATTTTCAAACTAATAAAATCTTTCTACAATCTATGTGAAAAACCTCTACTGACGCTAATTTTTATAACAAGTACCTGAATTAAAAAATAGTTTAAACAAATCAAAATAATAATTTTAGAAATATAATCCATGTAACTTTATTTTTACGTTAGGTGATTAGTGATAAGAGCATTTATTTCGTCTAATTTAAGTGCTCGCTGGACAAAACACATCGTATTTTTTTTTGTTTGAAAGGTTTTCTAAAATGCAGCGTGTATTTGATTCAGAGTTCAACGTATTTTATTCGTATTATTTATATTTTTGTCGTAAGAAAATACGAGTGAAAACTGGCCATACATATAAAAAAAGATCAACTGTTCAGCTAGCAGTATCCTTATTAAGTCTGTATAAAATCGGGTAACTTACAATGTTTATATTATTAAGGTTCGGAATAAATCTGAATGATACGCAGATAGAAAATAAAGAGTGCAAACGTTGCTAGTAGATAACTATATTTTTTGCGTATTTCTTGACTGCGATAAATAAATCGTAAAATTAAAAGTGGAAAATGTAAACTACCAGTCTTATCCATTCAAAATTATCGGAATTTATAATATTGCTCTAATAGATACGATTGTGCCCATGAATATTCAAAGAAGTTTTTAAATCTAGTCAAAAGACTACAAAAATTTCCAACATCCAAAAGTTTACCAACACAAAATAAAATCAACATGAAACCAGTGTGCCAACACAAAATTCTTTCCTTCTAAAGCTACTTTTCTTCACCAGGTATCAAGTTTTATTTTTCGTGGTGACGTACGCGGTGCCAATGCTTGGCATGACCTTCTTCTATTCTGCAATGGGTCGCGTGCTGTGGGGCTCCGGATCTATCGGCGAACTGACACAAAGACAGGTCGACTCGATCCGCTCAAAGAGGAAGGTAAGCTAACTAATAGGCAAACTAGGCACGGCTTTGACAATTTGAAACCATCTTTTTATCTTGAACTTTGAACTTTAACTGGACTTTTTTATAAACTTCATCTGACTCTAGAGTTACTCGTAGTTGACCTATATTTAAAAATCTTTTCACCACACTAAAATGTGTCATGACTCTGTTAAAGAATGCATAATCAAGCTTTATTATGATAATTTCAGAATAAATAGCGTGAAGCTAAATAATATTCTTAGTAAAATCCTTTACTCTCCAAATATTTCTACTACCAACAAACACAACCAACGGAATACTAATTTAAATAACAATACTCTTACTCTTGTTTGTAAATAACTAAGCTTATTTAAATTTTTCACACCTGTTTGACCATAGGTTATCTACATAAAAAATAACTAAACAGTTCCCGGTTTTGTCAATCAAAATTTTATTTAATAGAAATTCTTGATTGGGAATGTTTTTATCATTTTTATATAATTACTAGCGACCCGCCCACGCTTCGCAGTAGTGTTATTTTAACATCAAATTTTGACCAATTTAAAAAAACTTTTTCTAACTGTTTTTAATTTACAAATTTAAATGAAAAAAGTACCTAAAAGATGGCGAAACCCGCATTAAAATGCGTAAAGTGGTTTAGGAGGAGATAGCAGACAAACCTACAATCAGACAGAATTTGCGACTTGGATTTATACTCGTACTATGTAATGAAATGATGATAATGATGATGCTTAATTTAATAAACAATTCTTGCGTAACGAGGGGTTAAAAAGATCACAATGATGAGTTTAAATAAACAAGTATTCTTGTGGAGAACAAAGACATATTTGTGTGTACCATTTTTAATCATTCTTATTTTAGTAATTTTTCGCGATTTTTATAAAAAAAATGTTTTTTATTTTATTAAAAGCGAAGTTATTGATATAACTACGTATATTGTTGTGGTAGAGATTAGGGATTATTTCGAGGTTAGACCGATTAAGTTTGCTTATGACATACCGATACCGATAAACAAATATTTTGCCTATTCGTATTTATTTTTCTTATTGCCAAGCACTAAAAAATATCTGCACCTTAAAATAGTATCTTTCTATAAGGAGCGTACGCATCTTTTTAAAATAGGTGTTATCTAAACCTTAAACAATATTTTTGTTTTCATTATTATTTAGGCCCAAATTTGGTTTTTGTGTGGACAAGTGGTTAGTTACCAAGACGCACGTGTTAACTAGTGACCATATTATGGGCAGGATCTATCCAGATTTAAATAAAATTTGACTTATTTCGGGAACTACAACCACCACCGCCTACGCACGCTCTGCACACTAATCCGTCGTGTTTCATTTGTCTTCTTCTTCACATATCCTAGTTATATTCCGATTCCCACATAATATTTACCTCGAATGTTGCCTTTTGTTTCGGTTATTACTCAAGCTAGATTAGAGGTCCCAGCGGTTTCTATAATATATATCTCTATAAATAGTAGCGTTATTTATCACCAAGAGAATTATAAATTACTTACCTCGTTTTGTAGAGGTGTCATTGCGAAACATGTAGCCCCGTAGGTAACAAAATGCGTGTAACTTTTAATTTTTTACCAGCGTTTCGTTAAGGGTTTTGGGTCTACAATGAGTTAATCTTTTGATAATTAGAGTCAAACGTAACGTGGTTTAAGATAAACATTGATTGCTAGCTGCTTTCAAGTTCGTCTATGCTAATTTAATTTAATAAAATCTAAAAGTAGAGCGCTACCGGCTCTCAAAGGAGAGCTACCGTCAGTAAGGATTAAAAATAGATCGCTAACGTTAATTGCTTTACACTACAGGACGTACCCAATAAAATAGCTTTGAAGATAAATAGGAACTAGTAGGAGTAGCGAGGATAAACCCCAACGGCCTTAATGGGTCTAATTAAATTGTTTTCATAGAACAAAAACTATTTGTATTTGGTCCAGTACTTTTAAATATCTGTTTTTAAAAGAGTATTTTGTTTCAGGTTGTGAAGATGTTTATCCTTATCATAGTTATATTCGGATTGTGCTGGTTGCCGTACCACTCCTACTTTATCTACACTCACTTCAACCCTTCGTTACTATACAAAAAGTATATCCAACACATATACCTGGGATTCTATTGGCTAGCCATGGCCAATTCGATGGTCAACCCTATTATTTACTACTGGATGAATGCCAAGTACGTTATTTACTTACGATTGAAAAACTTTTTCCGACCCATCCTACCACGGCCGTGCTAGGAGCGTTACAGGCAGAAACTATTATTTGTATTCAAAAGTCAACGTCCCAGTCACCCGGACGTTGTGACACCGCCGGACTCCGTTGTTTCATCGCGGTGAAGGGGTAAAAACGGGTTTTCTTTCTGTAGTTCTGGGAAAAAAACTCTGGTTTCGTTGCGTATGACCATTATTTGGGTTGCAAACTTGTATCGAACGGAATACATACTCGTAGGTACAGTGAAAACGGACGTCGTTCGGTATCGGTGGGCAAAAGTTTTCTGCCCGATACCTTCCTGGCACGTTCATGGCATGATGCGGTTTATTAGGCTGCAAACGTTGGGAGGTGGTAAAGAAGAAACTAAAACACTTTGCTATATTTTTTTCATACGTCTCGATATAAAATGATGTAAAATAGACGCTGAATCTATAAAATAACCAAATACATTTATTTGAATCTATTGAATTTTGTTAACGGATCGAATAAATTTCTTTAAATGTTTACTTTGAAATTCAAAATTGTTTACTGTGAGGGAGGAAACACCTATTAAATTCCATTTAATTTAACATTTTTGGGAAACAAATTACGCATTAATAATTAGGATTTTGGTTAGATTTATTGAATAAAGCTTATCAGATTTTGTAAGATTATTGGACTTTTACTCTTTGTTTTCAGTGCATGGCAAGCTTTAATTGTTAGGGATTATTTCCTTATTGTCAGTTCGATTCTTATCGACTATTAAGTTCAATGTTTTCGTTGTCACTTCATACGTAGGTTTGTCAAATATGTAAAATAAAATAAAAGTATGTTAATTATTACAACAAATGTTAAAAACGTCACTCGCCCACATAGCGATTAAGTCGCGATGCGAATTCGGTCGGTACTCCCGCGCTTCCGTCGCGATGCAAACACGCGTCTAGTAAAAGCACGACAGCATCGCTTAAAAAAAGTAACCGTGGGCGAGGGCCCGTAGACTAATAACAATCGTAGTTCACCATGTACTAGAAACACCTACAAAGCTATGCCTTCTTTACCAGCTCTTATTCTCTTAAATCTCGTAGGTTCAGGTCATACTTCCGCACGGCTATCTTGTGTCGATGGCGCGAATCTTGTTTCCGTCGCAAGCGCCCTCTCCCGGAGTCACCACCCGACTACCACTCGCAGTCCGGAAGCCGGTCCAGATCAGGTTTTTACACATTAACGTAATTATTGTTTAACAATTATGTAGGTACTTGCTTATGGATGTGGCTAGAGTTGCACTTGTATTTAAGAAGTTTGCTGTTAATTCCACTTAGAATAGCGATGTCCATGATTGTGCGCATGGCTTGCTTGATGATTAGAGAAGGTAGGTTGTATTAAGAAGTTTTTTAGTAAACACTTAATTCCAATGTTCACATTCCCTGATAAATTGGGTAAGACATATATTTTTACAAAAAAAACCTGTACTACGTTTATTAACGTTTTTTTTTTCATCACCTGTACTATGTTTATTAACGTTTTTTTTTTCATCACCTTATGAAATTGATAAAATTTTATGACTTATTTCCTTTCTTTATTAAATTATATCTAGAGCTTTAATAATTTACATTTAATATTAAAAACATTAGTTTTTTCAAAAAAAATAAATATAGGCAATTTGGTAGGCAGAGCTTGATGTGGACCTAGGATCACAAGAGGAACTACGTCCCACGTCCTAAGAGGAAATGATCTACCATTAATCAAATCCACGCTCGGACATACCTCTCCTAATGGTTTCTGAAAAAGTGCCAAATATTGCCATTCAAATCGCTCTTACCCATTAAACAAGCTTTTAAGAGATTATTCATATTTAATTCAAATCCATAAAGCATTGAGCAATGCAGTGATGATTCGTAGTTGGGTGCATAGGTACCGAGGAGCTCAGAGACTCAAGAGGAAATGCAGTGGACGACTGGCGGCGCTGGTCGTCGAACCTCGGCCCGTCGGCATCGCTGAGACCACCTTCGCATGCTAGCTGCCCGAAGTGCCCAAATAAGTCTCACTACGATGGTATGTATATGTTACGGCTAATACCCGAAGTGCGGCTACACCTAGTTTTAGCCGGTTAGAAGTGTATTTTATATGGAAAACTGTAAAAAAAAAAATATACCTATGTTTATAAAAACTGGCTTGAATCATGAGTCGACGGAGTCCCGCTACGCGGGACTCCTTTTTCTGGGTGGTATCAAAACAGTAACCTAACTAACCTAACCTATTGATGTTCTAACCGGCTAAAACTAGGTGTAGCCGCACTTCGGGTATTAGCCGTAACATATATAATTGTCACGCCCGAGCCATATAAAGTGGCGCCCTCTAGCGGGAAGCAGCCTTACACCACTATCTATCATTTTATGTATAAAATGAAGTAACTTTTAAAGGTAGTTCTCGTTATTATTTTAGCCCAATCCCGCAACTTGTAACAATATGGTGAACGTAGCTAAAATAGGCAATCAAATGACTTTCCTTAAAATTCCAATACACTACCTTGAAAAATATCACAATCTAAGACTATTAGTAGGTATGCAGCTTGAGTGGCCCACTTTTATTTGTGACACAGAAGCAAAGCACGGGATAAGCCTATTTCAATATTAATTATATGTAGAAGTTATGCCTTTTTGGCTAAGCAAGATATGCCGCATATTATAAGCGACGCCCGGGCAAAACCGTTTCATAATTCATTTTCAAATTGATATGTAAAAACAGCAGCTGGCTGCCTCACCAGCTAAGATAATAAATGTTTGCTATTTCAGCCTTTCTGAAATATTCAAAACGCTGAATAGAATTTGATTGCTGGTTACCGTAAAAAAAAGACTGGCGTAAATCACTCTCAGCACTTTTGTGTCAAACACATAATTTAAAAATTTAGTTCAATAGGTACAGTAAAAAATGATCTATTTGGGAACATATAGGTATGTATGGACTAATTTATTTTTGTTTATAAAAAAGGAATAAATAAAACCAAATTTAACGTATTGGTAATTAAATTTTACTGTTTTTTTCCTTACACACGTTTGGGGCCCCAGTAACATGGGGGCCAAAAAATGGATACGTTGGTAACTACGCCCCTGCATAAAAGGTATGCAATGAATGACACTAGCTCGGGTGGCTTCGATAGTGCTCCAAGTAAGAGCGAGAGCGAAGACCAATAATAAATCTATGGTACTACGAATGTATTTGTTTGAAAATAATTGTATGACAAAAAACTACGCAACCTACTTTTATGGCTGAATTTACTTTTAGGTGATAATTTGTATAATCAATCATAAGTTAACGTATGCAAATTTGCGGGCTAGATATAGTGAAACGTAAACGAATAATACAACATTTAATTAATCTAGCAAAACCCTCAAAAGGATTTCTGACAATTGTAATTCCCGAATTTCCGACCGCGCCAGAGCTACCCTTTTGGTATTGGCTGCTAGTTGATCCGTTTTACAAATCGAAGGGTCAGATCAATGTCCATATTACGCAACTTTTGGAATGTACATTCGGTTTTGCCTAAGGCGACAGATGGTGTCAGTATAAAGAAATAAAATATATCTCCAATTACCAGATTTTTGCTGAGATCACGTAAAGTATATTTTTATCAAGCGTATCTTTATTCAGTAAACATAAAAATTGTCTATAAAAGTGATTCTGCAGTTCATTTTATATTTACTAAAATATTTATTTTGGTTTTACTCGTACATTTAAAATATTGGACTCAATAGTGCATATTTCTCATTTTTAACGGGTGTAAAAAGACCAATTCCGAAGCTTGAAACCACGTATTCTTGAGCCTAAATAGTAACTAAATTCACTATACCCAGAAAACTCAATTTACAAAAGTTATTAAGTATTGAAAAGTGAAATTCACAGCAGAGCTTGAAGTCATTGCTCACATATCAGCTAATGGTTAAGGAGCGAAGGTTTACATAGCAAATAAAACTAAAACACTATTTAATTTGAATTAATGCGAAAATTTTATAATTTCAAAGTAATTTGGCAAAATTAGATAAAACATTTTTTTTAATCTATTTTTTTTTTGTTTTCAACGTAACAGGTAGGTATATACCCCTCCAGCAATGCCCAGTTTTCGCTTTCGGAAGCAGTCTTTTTACACCCCGTATATAGCTAACCATAAGTAAAAAAAAACAATAACCCAAGTTTCTGAACACTTGTCAAACTCCGATCAATACAAAAAGCTGTTTGGAGTAAGTTCACCATTCACAGAGCGTTGAAAAACATTTTGCTGGATAAAAGCGACAAAGATACTTTTTATCCTAGTTTTCCTTAGTTTCTTGGTTATTTTGTAACAAAAAAGATAATTAACCTGGCTTTATAACAAACAACAAGAAATTAGACTTAATTTTATTTGCGTCTTTAAAGATTAGTCGTAACAAATTTCAACCAACAATTGGATTATTTTTACAGTGATGCACGATTTGTTTAAATAAATAAACGAGTTTCAAGAAGAGTTTGTGTTCTTTAATCTGTATCTATTTTTATATAATAATCTTATTTAAGTGACACACATGTCTTAATTGTCTTACAGTGTTGCCATTGTTTTCCTTTACAAAGGTTTAACACAATAAAGGTTTAACAGCACGAACTAATTAATTGAAAACTACACATAAATATATAGGTTCCTACATGTAGTGATGTATGATGAAATTAACATTTACGCTATTTGCTGTTCACGTCCAAATCCACGTTTGTTGAATATTCAAGTCAATCGGAAACTTTTAAACTTTTTGCATCAATATTGATAAAGTTTATGTCGCAAAATGTTTATTTTTTGTAAAAAATTATTTTATACTAGTGGCCGCAACTCCATTCGCGTGGAAGTCGGTTTCCCGGGGGAATGAGAAATTTTCCCGCGATAAAAAGTACCCTATATGTTATTTTGATGTATTACCTATATTACTGTAAAGTTTCATCAAAATCCGTCCAGCTGTTTTTACGTGAAATAGTAACAAACATCCATAAATACTTACAAACTTTCACGTTTATAATATTAGTAGGAAGTAAATTATTATATAGGAAGGATGTAATTTTTTTCTAACAAATATACATAGTTATGGCTATTTGATAAACATTATTTAATTGCTAAACAAAATTAGCATGTGTTAATCACTTTATGTTACAATGTTAAGTCAGCAATACTATTCTGTAAATATAAAATACTAGCGACCCGCCCACGCTTCGCAATGGTGAATTGAAACATTGATTTTTGGCTAACTTAAAAAACTTTTCCCGATTGATTTTTATTTACAAATTTAAATTGAAAAAATACGTAAAGGAAGGTGAAAAGCGCATTAAAATCCCTTAACTGATTTAGGAGGAGTTAGCGGACAAACATACAAACGGACAGAATTAGTGACTTGGACTATGTAATGATAATGATAATAAAAAAATCTTTTTGTTTCAGCCTATATCCATGGAAGAAAAGTTTAATTGGTAATGGACTTAGTTAAACAGTGGATTTCTCGTTTTACAGATATCGATTCAAATCAAAGTTAAATTTAACATGTTACCTATATAATAAACGTAAATAATTGTGATTTTTTTAAATTGTGAATTTAATCAAACTTTGTTTTAAATGGTATAGTACCTATAGTTATTGTACTTGAATCAATGTCAATTTTGTAAAAAGTATATTTTCTATTATGGTCTAAGTATGATGTAAATGTTTTTTGCATGAAAAACATAAACCCTACGATGTTTTTATTTTTCTAATAGTTTTAAGACCAAGTATTTGAATACTTATCCGAATTATAACTGCTGTAAACACTTTAAATTTTAAAGTACAAATATTTTTTAACTGTACCAACTCTTTAATAACAAAAATAAAAATCTTTGTCTGTACTGAAAAAGTTAAAATGTGATTTATAATTAAAATCCAATAAAATGTATTAGACTAAACGATATTTTAATAGTTAGCTCGATCATGTCAAAATTAGTTATAATTTAAATATTTTTTTACTTATTTTGTTACTCAAAAACTTGCTCAATAATTGTTCTTTCTCATAATCGATTACTGTTGTTGTACTTTACCGAAATACAAAGTAAGTAAACAATATCATATGCAAAAATGTGTGAATTTTTAAAAAAAGTACCTCTTATGGACATGTCGTAATCTAGTCTTATAAGATAAATGTTAATTATTAAATTAGATATTTAAGCAAATTTGTTAAAATGATTTGACTATTGGAAGAACATTGTAAAATGGCATTTAAAGTGTTGTATTTAAATGAGAGATTATAACCAACGACCAATGAAAATAAAATATGGGAGATGGAATTTGTTTTTATATTGCTTAACAACTGAAGTTTTACTGCTTTTACATATTTAAAATACCATATTATGGACTCTTAATCCATATCTTTCTAGAAAAACCAACTGAAGAACAAAAAGTCTTACAAGCGTAACGCCTATGCAGTGTATACCGAAGAAGGCTGTAACCTTATCTCTGATATGCTGATCCTCAGTCACTTTAAATAATTGCCACATGATGTTGGAGTCCTATGATCACCTAATGATATCCTAGGGTTAGTCCTTAGTAGTAGTACTGTTTCCTGCACAGCTATTCCGTAACTGTGAGTGACATAAACGGCTATCAAAAAACGAGAAAATTCCATTTGTATGACCAAATATACATTTCAACGTTTATTCTCATGGAGGTTAGGACCTTTAATATTACTAATATAAAGGACATTATTTTGTTTAAAGCACAAAAAGTGAAAAATTAAATTTACAAAGAAGCAGTAAACTTCAAAAGGTAATAACTATTATCTTTTACCTGACAACAGGGAAACAAAATGCTCCCGACTACTGAACAACAAGAGAGAACTTTTGTAACACCGAGAGATCTATTTACGACACAGGTAAGGCAAGATAAAGGCAAGTTTGTAAAATTGTTTAGTTTAACAAATCTATTATTTTAAATACTAACTTCATGTATATTGAACGCTCAAGTTTTTGACAACCCTGCCTCGAAATCGTCAGATGATAAGTGCAAAAAGCATCTTTTATAAATGTGCCAAAATATAAATACCTATACTAAAATTGTTACAAATTACAATACACATACGGGTGTTTCGTCGTTTCGCCCCGGTCCTGAAAGCACCGCGGTGCGAAACGAACAACGACGCATTTTGAATTGGCCGATTGGCCCCGCGGTGTAAATCGGTGAACAACTTTTTTCGACTTCGTCGTTTGACACCGCTATTTTATAAACCAATGATTATGTACAGTTAAAGACAAAAGTGAATCATTTGTGTGAGTGGGAGGGAGGGCTAAGTCCATCTCGTTCACACCATATTTCTTTTACAATAATATTATTGCAAGACTGTACCGAAAAGGGTGTTTTCGATGATATAAGTTTTCTTTAGTTTTTTCTATTTAGAGGCTTGATTCCGACTGAGACATCGGCGCTCTCTTACGGATTTAGAGGTTAAGACGTAAACGCAACTAAGCAGCACTGCATAAAATTACGGTAATTGACCCGCTGTTCATATTCTAAACCGAGCAATACCTTAAAGAGAGCACTGTTTTAGCGAATCATTTTCACTATCCTAATCGTCGAAAATCGTATTTTTATCTATCTCTCAGCGCTACGAATCTTTATTAATAAAATTTTAACATAATATGATAGATTCATATAGTTGTTGAAATAAACTTAAATCTATACCCACAGTGTTGCGGGTAGTCATGGGCGGCGGTGATCACTTACCATCAAGTGACCCGCATGCTCGTTTGCTTTGGTACATAATTAAAAAAAAAATCCGAGCTTAGCAGATACCTAAGTTTTTTTAAACTGACCGAAGTCATAAATACACCTCTGAAGAGTGAGTTAGTTTGTTACGCCGCGCCGGCTACTGCCGGTTCTCCGGCCAACAAATCGTTTCTGGCCGCGATCAGCAGGGGTTAAACTGGAAACCACTGAATTGTTTGCATGTTTAGGCTGGGCGCTAAGGAGAAAATATGGTTAGGTGGGTCTCAACAGCAGTCAGTGACACTTGGCCTATATGCTATCACACTGTTTGTCAATTGAAGACATCATCCTAGATACTGACAATGCGCTTGTTGTGGCAAAGTACTAGGCTAGTACTGATATGACTAACCTAAAATATAGCGTACCACCTGACATGATACCTAGACAAAGAATTAATGGTATATAATCCAACACTTAGGTAAGTGTAATATAACTTTTTTCTACTATTTAATAACTTAATTTCAATTCATTTCATTTCATAAAATATTCAATATATTTTTATATCAAAATATTGTTTACGTCATGAAGATAAAAAGCAGAAGCTTAATTAACTATTTATATTCGTAGTAGGTAATTCCGGCGACTAAATATAGAAAAATTAATCCCCTTAATGCCTTGGACGGAAATGTAAAATTCCAGCAAAGTTTGCTTAGTTTCTCTCAAGTTCGACTGGGAAATCAGAATAATGCAAATAAAACGAACTATCAAAGGATTTTTTTCCCGTTGGGAAATTTATTTCTACCTCTACACTCATATGTTTTTTATATAAATCACAGTAAAAATACAAAAAACCGGCCAAGTGCGAGTCGGACTCGCGCACGAATTTCCTTCTAAATATTTACTTACAAATATTCAAGTTTCTACCTGTTTATTATCATCGAGGGAAAATTTACTAAAAATTACGTTTGTTGTATGGGAGCTCCCATTTAATATTTACTTTATTGTTATTTTATTATTTATTTTGAAAGGTAATATACAGATAAATATTCTGTAAAAATTTGAAACGTTTTAAATACGTTGAGCCAAAAAATACGAAAAAAACACCTAAAAACTAAATCTCCCTCAAAGGCTTACCCCGCTTCATTAGCTGATAAAAAAATATATTATTTGGCTTGATTATGGCACAGAAAGTAGTATTTTACAACTTTGGATTTAAAGAAAAAATAAGTAGAAATTAGATTTAAAGCCAACTCTTGAGAAAACGTTCTGTAAATTACGTACATTTTCTTGCCACTTGAGACGTGGAGGAGCAAACTTACAGCTATCATCGTGCGTAATGCAATGCCTCTACCAAACTTTTACAAACAAAAGTGTTACATAAAGCTCTAAGAAATGGCCTGTATGTTTTACGCCTTCTTATAATTTAATCTTCAAGTTAATAATAAGAATAGAACTATTTTCTACATTAGTTTCCATAATGGTTTTCTCGGAATTGCTAAAGTGGTTCTTTAGAGTAGATATTTTGTTACCAATTGAGGAATAATATTCTAATTGGTTGCACTCTTGGTTCTTATTGCTTTTCCAAGAAAACCTGTACTTACACGATCCAATCTTGGGAACTCGTTTAAAAGAAAAGATTTATATTCCAATAAAATCCAATGCTTTGCTATTTCCTAGTTTGCACTAAGTTGTTGTTCTAGCATTGAACTACCATTCAAATAATCACCCTCACCATTCCTGTATTATTATTACTACCTGAATAAGGTTTCACGATGAATTCGATTTGTAATGTTATCTCTCATTTTGTTCAGAATAAGTGGCATGTTTGGAAACTTAATTATATAGAGCTTAAGTATACCTCAAAGTGTTTGATTACCCTTGCTCAATTAGAAATTTTATAATAAAAACGAATCTCCAAATTATAATACCAAATTATAATATAATATTTTATGAAAATTTGGTATTAGTTTATTTGGAAAATTTTACGAAGGGAAACAAAAAAATTATTCCGAGAATCTGGTATTACTATACCTACCTGGATTATGAGAATAAGAGAAACAAAAAAATTTTTTTTCATGATTCAACTGGGAAATAAAAAAAGGAATTTTAAAAAGTTATTCATTACATTAGTCTTTTAAATTCTATCAACCGTTTTCGGGGTTTAAAGATTCGGGCAACAGCAATTCGAGATTCCAATAGGCTACCAATGTTACCATACTAAATATTATTTGAATTGATTAGGCACTTTGATGATACTGAATAATGTTTCCAGTTAGTTCACAAACGGTCCGTAATTAATTATATTCTATAGGCCTAAATTAAACCTAATTTATCAATCTACATTTGATTCTGGAATTACTTTCCCGAAAGCTTAAAAATTATACTTGCTAACGATTATGTGGCTGAAATATTTATTGATTATTAAGGCTGCTTACTTTAATGTAAGTTATTTCTTACGAAGTTAGAAATCTATGTCTAGAAACCTAAATATTATTGCAGCATCTGAAAACTCCCGAACAAGAGGTCCGACAAGAGGTACTCCTTCGATATTTGATACCTATATTTGATTAAGTCTTAAATCAATAATTATTGGTTTTAATATATAATAATGTAGTAGTAAAAATACACAGCTTAAAATTAATAGAATATAATCGAATCAATAAAAATCATAAAATTTTCATCTTAAATAGCCGCACCTAGAAAGGAAAAGATGGCCGAATAATTCACAAAGCTAGCATTCCTTGAAGGCAAAATTTTGTAAATATCCACCCCTATTTTGTAAATATCTAACCCTATAAATCCACGGCAGAGTCCTAAAATATAAGTTTCAGTAAACAACTCAAGTTTAATTTGAATTTGAGTTGGTCAGCTTATTACAAACTGATGATAGAGGACTTTTTGTTTAAATTTTATTTAAGAGAAGTAGAAGACAAATATTTTATTCCAAATTATTTAGAAATTATTAACTGCGTTATGAAAGCATATTGTTTTTATATTGTTACGTTACTAATGAAGAATTTATTCTTATTCAATTACTGAAGATAATCTTAAAAACTTCAAAAAAATCTACCTTTTGTATATTTGCCGGTGATAATAAATCATAAAAACTTGGCACACAATATTTACTGAATTTTCTTTTGTTGTTATACAATCTTCTTTTATGCTTGAAAAAATCCTAACAAATATAAGCAAAGAGTGATTCTTTTTTAAAAAATATTAAAAGAGAATACGATTAGATAACATAGTCGGTTGTACTAAATAATAAAATAACAACACAGTATTTAGAACGTAACCATATTTCAATTTTTCTTAGGAACTTAAAGATGCTATAATATTTTTATTGTCATTCAGTTTTTTAGGTAAAATCAAGCCTAATTAATACGATTTCTGAGATTAAAACATAGTAATAAAAAACGTTATCTAAAGTTATGTAAAGCTGTAAGCACATTTCTTTGTTACTGATAATATTATTGTTATTAATAAAATAAATTTAACAAAACTAGTTGTACTTGCACTCTAGTATAACTTGAACCTGGAAGCTTGGATATGTAGCCTTGTTCCATATCCAAGCTTAAGATTACATTTATTGCTAAAGTTTACAACTATTGCTCACATTGAAAGTCTGCTCTAACACGAATAATTTCTCAAAAAAAAATATAATAGTACTTGAGGGCACGGCCGGTCTTAAGTGCTGTTTATTTATAATACGCATCAAATATTAAAACCTTATTTAGGTTGTAAATAAAATATTTGAGCAGTTGAACAAAATTAATAGAAGACACGAAATTGTTCTATTTTAGGTATTGATGATACATGATTGGCTTGATAGCACACACTTCTAGTTGTTTACAACGCATGCTCAGTCAAAGATATAAAGTGAAATAATTAAATGGTAAGTCATTTCATAAGATTTAATATAAGTTTATGACATTTTAAATGAGACTCAGTTGACTTTATAACTTTTTAACGCAAGGCTGGATTGGTTGTAGCCGCTGCAATCCACTGGAGCCGTCAATATACAGCGTCAAAATCACTACGGTAAGTTAATTTTTGTCGTATCGGTGTATGTAAGATTAAGAATTGTGACTTAACTTTTACATAACTTGGACTTAACTTTGACTAAGCTTACACTTAAACTTTAACTTACTTTAACCTAACTTGACTTCAACTTAACTTTAACTTAACTTTAACTTAACTTTAACTTAACTTTAACTTAACTTTAACTTAACTTTAACTTAACTTTAACTTAACTTTAACTTAACTTTAACTTAACTTTAACTTAACTTTAACTTAACTCTAACTTAACTTTAACTTAACTTTAACTTAACTTTAACTTAACTTTAACTTAACTTTAACTTAACTCTAACTTAACTTTAACTTAACTCTAACTTAACTTTAACTTAACTTTAACTTAACTTTAACTTAACTTTAACTTAACTTTAACTTAACTTTAACTTAACTTTAACTTAACTTTAACTTAACTTTAACTTAACTTTAACTTAACTTTAACTTAACTTTAACTTAACTTTAACTTAACTTTAACTTAACTTTAACTTAACTTTAACTTAACTTTAACTTAACTTTAACTTAACTTTAACTTAACTTTAACTTAACTTTAACTTAACTTTAACTTAACTTTAACATCTCCCAAGTGAATATTACTCTCAGGTGTACAATTTAACCATTGCACGCCAATTAATTGGTTACATATACCCTGGTGATATCACCCGTGGGATAAATCTATATTAGATTGTAATTTCTTATCGTTTATTTATTTGTTTATTATCTTCGTGTTAGCGTGAAAAAAATTAAGAATAGTCGTGTGATAAACTTAAGCCATCCTGTGTTGTTATCGGTACAAACTTTCATTAGAAAAGTCGTTTCGATTCGTCAAATTATTTCCATTGTTTTAATAGTTTATGCTACTAATAAGAGTAGGTATCATTATCAATATTTCGAATTAGTAACAAAATCGTAGTCCGTAGTAATCTACAGATCATAGCACGTAGCAGAGCGTAGCACGTACACGATAATGTAGTCAGTAGAATGCAAATTGTGGTTTAACTGCATTGATATTCGAACCCAATAAGTTAGGTTATATATAATAAAAGCCGATAATTTTGATTTAAGAAAATAACTTATAAGTATTTCAATTAAATATAACGTCATTTGGTGTTTTAAAAATAATATAAATTTTAACATAATAATCTGGAAATCAACTCTAATGGTCAGTGATTCTCATATTATTAAGTAATTCAAGAAATTATTAAACTCTTTTTTATTCTCATCGCTTTATTGTAATTTTCATTTTAATCAATTTTGATATAAGTCATGGGCTCCTAGACTTAAAACGCAAAGTTTTAACACATTGATTAATGTACGAGCTTATTTAGCTGTTATCGGAATAAATTAACCTTTGGGCGTTTCAAAAGTGAAAACTCAGGATTGGCTTTTTATCTTTTTACCTTGGCGAAGGCGTCTTAACTTAATAAGTATTATACTTGTTTTTAACTCGTAGTTACAACAAAAAAAACTTTTAATGAAATTAACAAGTTTTAAGTAAATAGTTTAAAATATTTATCATTTTAGAATATTTTTCTCTATTACTTTTAGAATTAGCTTTTATTGACAAATGAAAATTGAAACTAGACTACTTGAAAGGGTACGTTAACGTGTTAAACTTAAAATTTTAGTCTAATGAAATTTTCATTAAGCGTATTGCTTCAGGACTGTTTTTTTGCGTTTCGCACTCACAGATTTTACTCAAAGCTAGTCACAAAAAGCATTAGGACAACTAAGAGTTATCCTACAATTGGGAGTTTGATTTTTTTATTTGTTAGTTATCCTTTCAGTAAAGTTAACGGATAGTTAACTATAGGGTAGGCATTACTTTGGACAATTGAAAAACAGATAAATAGAAAAAAAAATTAAATTTTAAAAACTATAGAGGTATTCAACTGATTTTCCTGTAGTTTACGAAGAGTGGCGGCACCAACTTGGCGGAGATTGTTTAAAAAAAATCAGTCTTCTACATACCTAATTTGAATAAAATCATGTAGAACAAAATTTTAAATTTATTATTAAAAAACCATTCTACTAATTTAGTGATACAAATCATGCAGTGATTCACATAAAATTGGCTTTATCTGCTTGTTTTGTCTAAATTGATATGAATCTTGAGATATACTTACCTTCTATTAATTCTACACACAGTTACATGTCTTAACGCACACTACTATTAACTGTCCCTATAAGAATCTAAGTTAACTAAAACGATGTATGAATTCAGTTCGCAATAAACAAATATCTAAAGAAAGACGTCTTTACTAGAAGTGTCAAGCTAATCTGAACTTATTATTGAGAACACTGCTCCAGTAAAGTGTGTAAATAACTTATTCTAGAGAGTTGATCTATTTTATTTTCTGGTTTAGCATAATTTCACAAGATTATAATTTTTAAAATACGTTATATCTCAAAAATGGTGGCTCGTAGGAAAATGTATTGATTCATTTTTTTGATTATTTTTTTATCTACTATTTTTGTTGAGATATGTTTATTATAAAACTTACCATTTTTTGACCTTTGACCTTAAATATATTTTTTTCCATGCGGGGGAAAGATGGGGAACTTTCAAATTTTATTTTTAATCATATTCTTAACAATCTTACTGATTTTCACCTTGATGGGAATTTATGTACCTTCGCTCTCATTTTTATGTCTAGATTGACCGGACTATTTATTTTCCAATAAATATTTAAGTACCTTAAACAATTAAAAAAATACCCTACAACTCGACTTTGGTGTAAGCACAACTAATAAATATGTTTGTTTTAAAGCTATAATTATAGCTAACGTGATTGATTCACAAAAACATATTGGTCTACTTGGGCAATTTAATAAATAAAATTTATGCAGTGCAGTCATCTTTGAATTCAATTTCAGCGTCAAATGGTTCAAAATTGTACACATGTACTTTACTTTACCTACAGATTGTAACGGAGGACTACTTTTTGATTTCGTTAATTATTCATACCGGAGATTGTTGAAACCAATATTTTAAAAGCAATATTTTCTTTGTTCTTTTAAAATATTAAGTATTAAATTTAACAAACTGAGTTGAAATTTTGTGTACAGGGATGTTTTGGGTGATTTGGCTATGTGACGTAATTTTTAAATCAACACGATGGAACTCCCATAAAGATAGCTAGTTATTTAGAATGCACTCCTACAATATGAGTATAAAATTAAAGGGCACGTTGAATATAACTCGGGAAATAAAAGAAGATAAAACTTAACTTAAAAACGAGTTTGGCTTGTAGATAAGGAATTAAAACTAAATGACTTGCTCTGATTCATTAACAACGAACGATTATTAGGAAGTTTTTTTATTGCAATTCATTAGTTAATGTACCTACACCAAACGATACAAAAATTCATTTTATTATTTGCCTAAACTAATAAACTATAATTTATTTTCTTTTTTAACTCAACGGATGTTATAAATTATTTTTTAAACTCCTGTTTCGCTTGAATAAAGCAGAATAAACAATATTACGAACTTGTTGTTTCATTAGCATTCAAAAGATTTCAATGCTCTCTTATTTTGCTGATGGAGCCTCTTCATTATTCTCAAATTTAATTAAGTATTTAAAAAAGGCAAAAGAGATTGAATCACTCGAAAGTCGATACTTTTGACAAGATCTTTCTATTTTCCAGTGCCCATTACGTATCAGGTTGATTTTTAGATACGACAGCATTATGTCTATCTTTTATGGTTGACTCACAATAACACGTGTAATTCCCGATAGCTTAGCAGTTCGAAGCTGTCTGATTATATTTGTCTACCCTTACGTTTATAACACTCTCAGTCATCCCTTTTTAAAAAAAGTTTACATTATTAACCATTCCATAAAAAAGAATCATAGAAATCTGTATAGAAAGACCAAAGTTATATAGGGTACTTCCTACCGCGGGAAAATTTCTCATTCCCACGGAAAACCAACTTCCACGCAAACGAAGTCGCGGGCGGCCACTAGTTTTAAATAATAATAAGAAAATAATAAATCTCCAGACTGACACACCAACTATTTGCCCCTTAACTAAGCAAAGCTTGTATTATAGGTACCACACAATGGACTAGGGGAGAACCTATAAAAAATAGATAGACTTAGCATAAAAACACAATGTATCTTATATGTTACATAATTAATACGCCTGTTTAGCGCGATGGCCATTTGGTGGTTTGGTTTTATGGTATGTTAAAAATTAATTTGGAAAACTGCCCGTGTATATTTTATTATTTCATTTTAAGATTTCGGTGACCATTCTTTAATGATTAAGATTACTTTTAATATTTTCCTATAAATAAATAAAGATGTATGTTATATACTCTCTGCAGCAAAATTACCTAGAGCTAAATTCATGATTGTGTCTCTAGGCCAAAGATACAGAAGTCGAGTTAATTAATTCTGCACAGCAAAGGGACCATTGCAAATGTAGTTAAATAGTGACTTCACAAGCTGCGATCTACAAATCCACTGAGGTGCCCTAAGGCTGTCGCATTGAAGGCAAGGGCGATCAAGATAATGCAATGAAGTGAATACAAGAAGAGAATTTCAAAAAAATGTTCATTCAGAAATTTTCAAAAAGAATTATTCAGTTTAACAATATCCCTACTATATATAATATTATAAATGCGAAAGTAACTCTGTCTGTCTGTCGGTCAGTCTGTCTGTCTGTCTGTTACGCTTTCACGCCTAAACCACTTAACCGATTTTAATGAAATTTGGTATGAAGAAAGAACTGAACTTGGGAAAGGACATAGGGTCCTTTTTACCGCGGGAAAACTTCTCATTCCCACGGGAAACCGACTTCCACGCGAACGGAGTCGCGGGCGGCCACTAGTATTCTATATAACCTTAAGATTGTTCATGAAGATCCGCTTTTTGACAAAAATTTTGACATGTAAAACTTTGAAATTCTATCCTTGTATAGTATTGCACGTCACTATACCTACTCACTTACTAAGCTCGATGAAACTGTAAAAGCTATCTAGGGACCAATATATATTTTTATGAACTTAAGCTAAGGAAAGTTTTTGTAAGAGGGATCTTACTCGGTAACATACGTACTGATTAAACAATAAATTTCTAAAGCAACCTACCCTTTAGACGACAGTTTGTGAAAGGCCACAGTGAAATTGGTGAAACCATTCGTAAAAACTGTATTATAAAGTTCATGCATGCTGTAGGATCTTATTGCAGACCCCACTTGAAAAGAAAAATCTGTAAATAGTAAGGTAAGAAAACTAACAATTTATTGTAATAATTAAAAACTTTGTAAAAACATAAAGTAGGTATACCTACACATAAAAAATTGTTTAGTCGTTGAGAGCTTCATAACCATAAATGCCTAAATTTTACCCCGCTTTTTTATTAGTGTATGTACCTAGACGATAAATTTAAGATCCAAAATGTCAGCAATGTCAAAAAAGTATTAGCATAAAACCCGGAATAGGAACAAGTCCCTTAACATTAATAATAGCAAAGACAATGAAACTCTCAAATAACTTTGTTTTATTTACAACCCAACTGTGGTTAACCTTTGAAAAGAACAAAACAAAGTAATTTGTAGAATTACACGGCAGGAAGTGTCTTAAAAAAGTTTGTAGAAAACTGCGTAATTTGGAAGAAGTCAATAAGTACAGCTACGAAGGGTAAGCTCGAATTAAATATCTACCTAATTTTTTTCTTCTTTCAGCTCAGATATTCTTTCTAGGAAGCCATTGATTCAAAACAACTTCTATCTTAACTTTCAATTTATTGTTATCAGAATATTACCTAATGTTCGGAACGATTTTCTATAATTGTCTCAAGTTAACAACAGTTTAATGCCTATAATTAGGGTACTTATTAGTAATCAATTCTGATAAAACACTGTGAAATTAACTCTAAAGAAACCTAACTTTCGTAAATAAGGTTGTTAGATGTTATAAAATTTAAGTGCATAAACACTTTAAACGTTAACCTCTTAAATCACGTAGCAAAATCACTAACGCGTTAAATAAAAGTCAGATCTAAAGGAGCAATCAACTCATCGAATTGAGGATAACGATGACTCGATTCTTAACAGCCTTTTATGAATTGAACTCTATACCCTTGTAATAAGAGTGGAAAAGTTATGTCGCTGTTTGAATGTGGAGGGGAGAAGGCTTGCGTGTGCGCAGCAAGCCAGTCAGTACGACGCTTACCGTCTCTTTCTACTAACGTGTTCTCAATCGCATTAATTCTACTTTTTCGATCAAAGTGAAAGTGTGATTTAAGTGAATGTTACATTTTTGGATTGACTCATATGGCTACAAATGTAGCTATGGTACGTAAAAATATATTTCTTATTTAAATTATATAAAGAAACCTGGATTCCTGCCACTAAACTCATGTAGCCTATTTAGCATCGCAATTTTTTGCTATATTACGTTTTTGCGTGTGATCGATTAAATTAACAACACATTCTTGTAGTCAAAACCTAAATATTAAACATACTTAAAAAGTAACTAGATAGTCACGGTAAGTTAATTATTTTGTTCGCAATGTTTTTTTAAAATCATTCTTAAATCTTATATAGTAGAAGCTATTATCCATTACCGATGGAAAGAGAGATTTTTAAATACCAATTGCATGGCTTTCTCGTTGTTATTTTGGTCAATGATTTTATGAGACTGTTTAATAGTTAGCTTCTTAACGCGGTAATTGTTTAATAATAGTAATTAAATATGAAAACTGATTCAAAAAATATTTAAAAAATGTTCCAAATATTATCTTAAATAACTTACTATTAGAAATTTTAGCTTATTTTTTTTTTTCATTTAGATTGTGTAATAATGGTGGTTACATTGATTTCTTTACTTGAAGTTTGGTAGATTTAAGAAAAACTGTAGACAGCTAACAAGTTTAATAAACTTAAATGAGATAAGTCAATATGCAAAGTCAATGTTGAATGTACAAATAATACTTTTACATCGTCAAAATAAGACTTATCATGCCCAAGGGTGATTTATCAAAGTTTGCCAATAATATCCATGTAATATATACTTTTCTTACATGTTCAGTGAAGCATGGAAGGGCCTGACGACCCCAGACTTACTTATAGCCCTAACTAGGTAGTCGACCTTTACTGTAACATTACTATTTTTCATTTGTCCAGTTAGGATCACATAAAGGTCATCGTTTTAGTTGTCTAGAATTAATGAAGGTTTCACAATGTAATAATATTAACATATAATTTGGTATTTACGTTTTGCCTCTAGCATTGGAAGTAAAAGTAAAAAAACTTTTGACGGTTTAATATGATAATAAAAAGAAAACTATTTTTGCATAATGTAAGTCAGACTTTAAGTTAAAATAATAATTGTAACTATAAGTTATACTAAATTAAAATAGTCATAAGCGATCAAAGTTTGTAACTTAGTTTTCCGTACAAAAAAATGAAGGTTAAAGCGTTTAGAATGGATTAGTTAACACTGCGATATTACGGACTTCGATATTTCAAGGTTGCAAGCTGTTTGTAAAAACCTTTTTAAATGAGGAAGGAATATATCAAAACCGCAAATGAAAACTATACATTTATTGGCAAGATACTAAATTAGTAAAGGTTAAGTTTGCCTTAATTAAGTGTGTTGAAAGGGTTCAAAATTATTTTTAAAGTCTGAATCAAAGAAATTTAGGTATTTTTAGGGTTCCGTACCTTAAAGGTGAAAATGGGAAAGCATAAAAAATTAAGTTTAAAGACTCCTTGATACTTAGTTCTTAAGTACAAAAATGATAATGAAATAAGTGGTTGTGTTGTGTAACATAAAATCTGCCATTTTCATAAATGATTATAATGTTTATCGAAACAATATTATACAGGTTTAAGTATAATTTTTATTTTTTCTGATGTAACTTCAATGTTTTAGTTTAACATTATAAGAGTACTTATTTAAAGCAAATAGAGTCTTCTAGCACTAGAGTGTACTCAGCTATTATTCATTCCATTTGAAGATAAATTAGGCTCAAAGGTATGGTAATTTAGTTAAAACATTCATAATGAACCTACCTTATTATGTGGTGAAAGGTATGTATGTTAATTTCAAATTCCATCTGAAACTCTTTAATGGATTGATAAACTACAAAACTTTGTTAAACTATCAATATCAAAATCTTTGGCTGAATTGAAAACAAAGGTTTTTTGAAATAAATAACTTATTTATTCAAAACAATGTCTGTGTAGACAGACATAGCATAGACTGGTTACCAGCTTGAAATTGCAATTTTTCGCCACTGAAAATGATACTAAAGTTGATACAAGTTGGCAGAAGACTCGTTGAGGTATGAATTATGCATGACGGAGTGCATATACTGCGGCAATGCCATCTGATATTACCACGAAATTCGCACGCTTGCGTAGTTATCTAGAAAATAAATCATAATAGAGCAAACATTTGAAAAGGTATATAGCTACTACAAATACTTGAAGGGACGCTTTAATTGTATTGGCATAGACTTAGAATAACCGAACCCTTGTTAAGATTTTCCACCCAGTCAACGTTAGTGAGTTCGGTGCGTACAATGTCATAGTTTTTTCGATGGTAGTTAAAAACAATGTGACTGGCTGATAATAAAGTTCTATTTCGAACAAACCGGACGTGAATTTCTAAAGCTTTGTGAAAAGGGTCTTCTGGTACTAAGGGATCCAAGCACGTAATCACATCTAAGACTTCGTTGCTAAGAACAAGATCAAGAATCTTATGGAAAACATTCCTGTTACTATTAAATTGCTGCAGATTGCAGAAATTTAAAGTGTCATTTAAGATACTGTGATTTTCGTGAGGTGTAGCAATATGTTGCAGACCCTCAGCAGACAATAACTAGTCAATGATACTTATATTGAAATCACCCACGACTATTATCTTGTCCTGAGGGTGGCTGAGGGTAAATTTGGTTAAATTCTCAGAAAAATTATGAAGCTGAGTTGTAAAATTATTTCCAACCTTTCCAATATTTTACAAATAAAACAAGGTTGTTTAACTTTGTATACAAGTTGTATTAAAGTTAAGGGTTGTAAACAGTTATAATAATAACAAGTTAGTTACCAGAAAAGGAATCATAACTTTTGTTTGAGGAATAAATTTACTCAGCCTTGAAAGTTAAGAAAGCCTTGAAGAATAAGAAACATTTTAATGAAAGGTTTTTGAATTAATATGTGAGCTACAAAAAGTAATTTTTTTATTTATATCTAAGAAATATTTATCTATTGATAGCTTAGTCCATATTAATAAATGTAAGTTTCAAATAAAACATAATTATAAGAGGCAGTGTATGCTCACACTAAATTAAAGCGCTTGTTTTACCGTTTTTGGTTATATTAGGTTAGGAATAAGTACACTATCTATTGCAGTCAGGTTTTTTGGTTCTTGATATTTTATTTATTTATTCATAATTTATGCATTTACACAATAAAAAAAACAGACAAACATGAGTAAATACAAAGGTGCTGCTTATTTCAATATGAAATCTCTTCCAGCAGGTCTTGGAGAGATAGTTAGTGTAATTAGTTTCAGAACTTGTAAGCGTACTACTCATGTGTTTTTTCTAGCGTGCATTTATAATTGAAACTGAAAGTTCTATGTAGGTAGTATGCATACTTTGATACCACATTCGGTGGGTTAGGTAAATAATTTTTTTTGAGCATCCGAAATCCACCACTATGTTTTTTATCCTTTTAATGTACCTATAATATCACATGCGCTATCAAGACGTCTATCGACATTTCATACGTTGAAAGCCTTCTAACAGGTCAGGTTGAAGCCGGGAACATATAAATCTGCATACATACATGCACTTGAAAACATTACCCCACTTCTGTAGCAGTTGAATAAAAAAAATCTTAGCGCTGTTATTTGCTTTAAATACTTAACTCTTTATGAAAGCATCTTAATGTTCAGTCATAATAACAGTTCTATTCGTAGTTACGAATGTCATTTATTGCGGTTGTTTATCGAAAGTTTTTATTACATACACACGATCTTCACCTGACCGACGCGCAGGTGCGTATGAGCGTCTGACCCACATAGAAACATTACGATACATGTCTCATAGCCATCAGATAGGCAATTTTAACTTTTTTATGATCTTCCAACAAAACCAATTTAACGAAAGCGACGAAGTTACGTCAACGAAAAATTCAGTAGATCATTTAAAAAAATGCGTTCACAAATCAAGTTCCTACTCTAATTGTCAAACTTTTACTCCTTTTCATTAGACGTAAAAAGCTGAACATAAAGTTCAAGTTTATTGTAAACTAGTGGCCGCCCGCGACTCCGTTCGCGTGGGAGTCGGTTTCCCGTGGGAATAAGAACCCCATATGTTATTCTGATGTATAACCTATATTACTGCAAAGTTTCTTAAAAATCCATCCAGTAGTTTTTACGTGAAAGAGTAACAAACATCCATACATCCATACATACTCGTACATCCATACTCACAAACTTTCACGTTTATAATATTAGTAGAATGATTGCGAAATTTGAGACCATCTAACACATAGGGTACTTTTTACCCACGGGAAACCGACTTCCACGCGAACAGAGTCGCGGGCGGCCACTAGTATTCACATAATATGAGAAAATGTTATTTCTCGGCGTTCCTGAGTGTATAACAGAAGTTTGCACTAAATACAAACCGGAGCTCGATACATAATTTTTACATTCATAATTCATAGATAATCTACAAAGTACTAAGTCGCCATTCAACAAAACGACAAATGTTTTACCAAAAATGAAAGCATTTATTTCAAATGTTTATTTGTAATAGGGATGTTAAGGATATCCATATCCGTAACCGAAACTACCGGATATCCGAAATAAAAAAATATCCGTATCCGTAACCGAAACCGAAATATGTGTTTCGGATAATTTCGGATAGTGGCGGAATCTAAAAATCTAAATGAAATACGTAACGACAATTTGTTTTTGGCTGCATTCCGTAAAACGCTTACAGAACTGTGACCAAAGTGTTGGTTCTCTCTCTGAGCTCAATGTAGTGGTGTTTATGACGTCATCGTTCTCACTTATCGTCCTCCTCTATATAAATAAAACCATTTTATTATCTATTATTTTTGTATTAATTTTGAAATTCCTAGAATCTAATATCCGTAACTGAAACTATCCGAAACTACCGGATAATCTGAAATAATTTCATATCCGTATCCGAAACCGAAACCGATATAAAAAAATTCAATATCCGTATCCGAAACCGAAATTCCATATCCGTAACATCCCTAATTTGTAATATCATGTTTGAAGATTGGGCGGGATTGTTACTGAAAACTGCAATAGAATTAGAGGAAGTAGTTTTATAAAGGTTGTTTGCATGAGCATATGTTAAAGGTTGTTTAATTGTTATTTGATATGTAAACGGCAACGGTACATTTTATAGCTTATTATAAGTTAAGGTTTAGTGTAGCTTTTGATTATATTTTACTTTCTCTTAGTAAATCACTTTGCTTGTAGTTCTATTGGATTTCAAAACCATGATCACGAAACATTAGCATTTGAAATATGTGTAGGGAAACCTTTATTTGATTATTATTATAAGTACCTTATAAAACTAAAAGATATATTGAAGTCCGTAACTATACGTAAAAGAAAATTCTTCCTACAAAGTGACATTTCACTTTAGAAAACAAGACAGATAATACGTCACTATACCACAAAGAATGCATGGAATTTTCCCATTACGTTCGATATAATTATATACAGATACACAGATATAATGATATAATATGGATATTTTTTATACGTTCGTAGATACATACGCAACTATTTTTCTGTTTGATCAAAACTTACTTTTGTTAAATATCTTTCTACATTTTTAAGAGCCCCTCTCAAGAGATCCAATTTAATCATGTTATTTGAAAACCTAATTTTGTTTGTATAGAGAATGCATTTGGTTAGCAGTGTTTAAACATCCGGTTGAAAAGATTTAGCAACTTCACTCCAAACTTGGACTTTCCCCAGCTAGAATATAAACAAGTTGCGTCATCCGTTACGTTATGTAAACTACGTCAATGGAAACGGATCTCGATTTTAACTCGATGCAATCGAGTCGCTTTAATCGTTTTCCTCAAGCTGGTTTGAAACACGACGAGAAGATCAATCGGATTAATTAATATAAATTTGTAGTGTTGACGGGTCTAAACTATAGCTAGGTACACAGTGAGTGACGGATCTCAAATGACCCAATTAAAGCCTTAATAGTTAAATGTTAGATATACATAATTGCTTTTATTTAATGTTGTTATATTGCAATTTCATTGAATAAATTTTCATGTTTTGAACTCAATTAATAACTATTCAATATTTTTAAACAAATAACGATAATCCACTGTAAGAGTTAGTTTTTATTATTGACATACCGCTGACTGTGTAGGTACATATCATCATCATCATCACTATTATCATCATCATAATTACATAGCATTATTATTACAAAGTAGCTAATTGTGTATGTTTGTCTGCTGTTTCCTTCTTTAATGTATAATGTTATTTAGAGTTAAACGAGAATTGGCTCAGAAATGTTTGTTCAGGAATGTTCCACGTATGCTAAAATAGTTACAAGTTGCAAATAAACCACAATTCGAAAACCGCCTAAAATCCGTTTAGTCACTCTAAATAAGATTATACATTAAACTTAGAGTATTAAGCTACATAGCTATGGTTGTTAAATTATTTCTACTTCATTATGAATTTATAATATTTATTCCTCTCGGTTGTATGTTACTTTTTTATTTATTTTAAGTCTTGTTGCTGTATGTAATTATATAATTAAATAAATCAATTTGCAAATATAAATGCAATACACTTGGGCTATCGACACGTGAAGTTTTTGGTTCATTACAAAATAATAACTTATTTTGTTCTAAGCAAATCAATAGGTATTCTAAAAAAAGTTATAGCGAATCTCGATGTCGCAGCGTCGATAGCCAGTTTAGTTATTTTAAATTTAAAAAATAAAACCAAAATTGCCGATATAATCTAAACGTCTATTTCTAAAAAAATACAAATATTCTTAAACATTCGATACTAAGCTACAAACAATGAAATTATTCTTACATTGTGTCTAAAAACAAGTCATCTACCTGACGCTTCAACAATTTAAAGAATTTTCTGAGTTTTGGTATAAAAGATAAGCTAACATGTCTGAAGGTCGTTTACTTGCCTGCGTATGCGCATATACAATGGTCAGTGACTCTAACGGTCGAGTCATGTCTCACTATTGGCTCCAGCCTACACTGACATTATGGATTAAATGTTTAATAAAACTTTGAAGAAATAACGTATTGTAAACCTTGGGCTATGCCTAAAGGCAGACACAGCCAAAAAATTAACATGCTATTTTGAAAATAAAAACGTTTATTTTTTAAATAAAAAACAATATAATACGGAACTTATTTGTAAGATTAAAATTTTAAAAAATAAAAGTTTTTTTACCCCTCATAAGTTGCACATTAAGTACCTTCCTACGAGACAAGGACAAGGCACACAAGGCTATTTATAGAACATTCAAATCGCTTAACGGCGAAAAACCACAGCGATGTCAAATATTCATACAGTTACTTGCAAATTGAAGAAACATTTACATAATTGTCATAAATTAGACGACTAATTGACAGTGCACAATCGCAAATACGAGAGAGTCCCTCGTTAGGCAGGTGGTTTACGGTCTGTAGCTAAAATTACAGACGTGCGCATCTAGCTGTCATAAGCATAAGCTAAGCGCCGGCGGCGTCCATATTTCTAACATAAAGTAGATGAGTCGTGTGTCACGATGATGATTATGTGTCGCATCACTGAGCATGTGTCGCGATATTGAGCATGTATCGCGATATTGAGCATGTATCGCGATATTGAGCATGTGTCGCGACATTGAGTACCTATGTGTCGCTATATTGTTCATGTGTCGCAATGTTCATCCTGTGTCGCAATGATGATCATGTGTCACGAAATTGGTCATGTGTCGCGATGATGATCATGTGACACTGTGTCGCTTGCTTCAGTCACTCGGAGCTCGGTAGCCCGTTGCGAAATCGTCAACCTACTCGATCGCCGAAGTAAAGCAACGACAGCCGCGATCAGTCTAAGGATGGGTGACTGCCAGTGGCATTACATACCGAGTTTCTCAATGCTTTGGAAGGCACCTTAAACCGTGTTGGTCTCGGGTACTTTACCGATTCGTATAAAATTAAATACTGACAGTAGGGTGGCCACTACGCCAAAGGAACCATTTCGACACCCTTAAAGGCGGGTTCCCAAAACTCTGATACCAAATGAATATGTGGTGCAAAGGGCATTAACGTCACTCACGTGCCTAATTTGTTATTGCCATTCACTACATTTCAGAAAATATTATAACAGTATATTAATACTTTATTAGTTTTACACGTTATTAATTACATTAAGTAGGTATGCTATAAAATTGAAAAAAATTAACTTACCTTTCCTAAAATATTTCCAGATTTTCTTTAATGCTTAATTCTATAGGGACTAATACATATAATTTTGATTTACATACCCTTTTTTAGTTTAGGCATATATCAGTAAAAATTCTAAGAAACATTAAAAAAAAACCCTTATTAATAGCAAATTTATTTATGAATAATGTCAATATGCTTTTAACAATATCATAATACCAAATAATGTTTAATTTTAATCTCCCTTAATCCCTTTGAAAACCAATGTGTGTTTCGAAAGAACAAAGAGTTTTCATCAGTGTATAAAATTAACCAAGTACTGAAACATGTTTGAGTTACCTACCTGCTGCTGAGTAAGTTCTCAACTAGTTTTCTGTGACTGCATCCGCCTCTCTGTCATCTATTTGCTTCCTGCAGGAAGTTCGAGAAAGTAATTTACAACTTACTTACAAAAAGTACTAGAAGCTTGTCAAATCAATATCCGTCAAATCAATAACCGCGTGCTCGTCAAACTTTACATTTCATATTAACAAAATTCTTAAATATTTTTTTAATCCAATCTTACTTTATCAAACCTTGTCATTAGGGTAGAAATTTGGCAACTAAGGCCCAATTGCAGGGAACGTTTTAACATCGATTGTAATAAGAATTAATAACAATCGATGGTGGCGCCATTTAAACCTGAGTTAGCTAACCCGAAGCTAACCCGAGGTTAAAACGTTCCCTGCAATTGGGCCTAAGACTTTCAAGCTGACATGTGCTTGAGAAAAACTTAGCAAATCGAAAAATTCACAAACTACATAACTTCGTACTCGGACTATCGTTATAATACGAGTATAAATATTTTTTTATCGGAAAAATTTACAAAAATAGTTCCATAGCTTTTTTGTTTTAAAAATTGTTTTTGTATGTGTGTGATCTATTAATTAAGAGAAGTTTCTGTGATACTTGTTATCAAACAGTTATTATTTATACGCGGCTGGTCACAATAACATGCAAATGTCTACGGAACCAGCTGGTAACCTGTTTGAAGCCAACTCATTAAATTTCTCGTTATATGTTCATATTAACTATTTCCGATCGTAAATGAAACAGGACAGAGTTGTATTTTGAATGAATTATATAAACCAAGGAGTGGGGGTAATATTTTCTTGAATTGGACAGTAAGCTGTGGTGAATCATACAGAAGCAAAGATTAATAATATATTTTTGTAATGGATATTTTTTAATATAATTTGCATTGGACTGTTAATTCCACTTTTATTTGTTAGTGCTCTGTTTCGGTTTATAATTTATTATTAAACGAAAGTGACCCACAGTTTCTAAGATAATCTACTTTTGCTATTTAATTGCATTCAACTTTATGTGCCAGTCAACTTTGATGATAAATTACTAATGAATAATGTTGTGAAATGATATCTCATGTTTTAAGACACGAGTCATCACACTTTAACAAGGTTTTAAAACTGCAAAAGATCTCAGATAGGCTTCGGAGGTCTGATGCATGAATAAACAGGAAAATATAATGATATTATTAAATGATCTCGACTGGAATTCAAGAGAGCCTGCATGACGTCAACACTTGTTTTTTTATGTTCTTTGTAAACATTACGGAATTATTATGTTGAATTGTCGGTAATAACTTAATGTGGAATATGAGTCTGGTGTTTGGTGTTGTTTTATAATTGATATAAATTATTGTTTTTTTTATGTACGAGTTTAATCTTTTAATGTTTTTATCATTCAAACAAAAATATTGTTATATTGCATGTGTCAATTTATTCTTCGTGTCAGGTCTTTGTTTCACAGTAACTGTTTGTATAATAAGTGATCAATTAAAATTCTGCATTAACTAGTTCAGCTCTCGCGCTTATTATATGTATGCAGCATTTATTAATAATAAATACACTAGTAACATACTAAAGCTCTTTGCTTTGTTAAAAAAAATTGGATCATCTCAGAAAGATAAAATGAAATGGTTACGTATAAAAGTTTTATAATGAAAATGACTTTTTTTTGAATGATTATTGTTATAAATCTTCTATACAATCATAAACATTTCGAGTTCTTTATTTAAAAATATCCTTAATCAACGCTATTATTTATTAGTTTTAATGATTATTATGTTATTAGTTTTAAAGATATTCAAACTGGTTATATCACCTTTATTTTACACTAGCTTCCGTCCTGCGGTTTCACCCACAACTAAGTTCCTTTCCACGTAGGAATCTCTTACACCCATTCTTAGTGCTCACTTACATCATTACAAGAACTGCTGTACCAAATTTCATGGCCCTAGCTCCAATAGTTTAAGCTCGGCGACAAAGCATCAGTCAGACAAGTCGTCTTATTTTATAAGTATAGAAAATAGTGCTTAACTTCTTAAAAATACAAGAATTTCATTGAGGGATATTGTATTGTGACATAAACCATATAGCTCTGTGTGGTCAGTGTACTAGGAGAAAGCGTCCGTATAACGTTATGGCCACCACGCTCCGCCGCTCAAAAGCAAACGGATCACGATTTCATTCGATCTAAATGAAACCGTATTACCAAGTGTTAAAGCCTCATTTCGAAGAAGTACATAGTTCAAAACTACTGTTTATTTTGGTTAGTGTACCGATGAAACGTAGTGAATTTCAAATGAAGCAATTTACCAGCTGCTTGATGCGCTAGATGCTGTAGAAGGGAAGATATTTTGACAAATGAAAAATAAATAATAACGATAAGACGATTTTTCAAAAGTTTATTATTGAGCCTGAAATATATATCAAATATCATCATAATGTTATTCTAATTTTAATAACTTAGTTGCATAATCATGATCTATGAGTAAGCTTTGCCTTAATCCAAGCAGAAGTTTCATTATCAGCAATAAAAAATCTAAAAAATCTGGCAGTTTGTAATATAAGTTTTCTATCCTTATTTAATTATAGGTAAATAACAATAATAATATTTTTTGTTACAGATAACACTTCGAACACTAGCACATTAGTAAATCAAGCAAACTATAAGTTCTAAAGTGAAGTGAAGTGATTAAAAGTGTGCAATGAAGCGTCGTAGAAATTTACGTACAGTTAATATTTCTTCAGCGGTTCAGTGACTGTATTGAAAATGTTCACCAACATTATATGGATTACATTAGCGGGATGTTTTACATTTGGTAAGTTATATTTTAAACCGACAAAGCGAATTGAAACGCGAAAACTGATATTTACCTAATGAGTACGTGAGGTTGGTTTTAAATTTATATTTTAAAATGGATTCAAACAGTAATGGTTTGGTACACTGTATTTAGAATTCTTATTATTCTAAATACATTTCTACACAGCTGTCAGGAATGACTATGAAACGTTGTATGAATTTGCGAAATAAAAAAAATTAGAAATTACTTTTTTAGAACGAAATTCCGCCAAATTATCCTGAAATGTTTAGCTTAAGAATTTCGAAGCGATACATTACAAACAAAAGTACACACTTTCTTGCCTTGTCAAACACTTGAATTAGATAATCCTTTGAGTGTTAGAAGTTCTTAGAAACTACCAGGCTATAAGAAGTCAATAGCAGGTTCGACACGTTCCCGTAGGTTAGCCTCTCCCGTCCAGCTTTGCACACATGTCTTGCTCTAACGTATCAAAAATAGCGAGTGCGAGAGAGACAACACAAGGACAAGTTCAATAAAGTGCATTCATATGGGAAAACATACGTGTATTGATGAGTTAGAAAGAGATAGTTAAAAATTGTAAGTTTTCATTTCCTTTTCAAGTACCGCAGCACCTGTGCAACTAAAACTTCATATGTGGTTAACAGTTACTGAAACACGTTAACAATAATGTTCTAAGTAAAAGCTAGTGTTACGAAGACTTTACTCAATTATCGATACGAGTTCTTAACGCGAGATATTTTACCTTTTCATTTTAATCATACAGAATAATATGGAATTAAAAGTTCACTTCACGAAACTGGTTTCATCCAATGTCAAAAGTCGTATATATTTTAGCAAACTTGACAACCTTCGGTAAGAAACAGGATTTCTTGAATATAAAAAAAACACCATGTCCCAAAATGAACCAAGCTAATTCAAGAATATTGATTTAAGTTGCGACCCGAGCTGCTTTAACAAAGTTTGGACCAAAAGTAACTATAGGTACTGGAAATTGTATTACTGGCTAAAAAGTCTTTTTTCGTATTTCCACGGAAAAGTCAGATATAACCCTTTTTACTTAAATACTTCCCGACCTTACTCATTGAGATAGATATGCTTGTTCTATTTCTCTCAATGTACACACAAAGCAAGCACACACAAAATAAGATAATTAAAATTTAATAAATGAAGTATTTGATGTAGTAGATCAAACCTCAAATGACGTAACATAAACACTGTTTGTGGTTACCAAATAGGAAACGACATTACGTGTTTCCATTGTAACTATAGCACATAAACCTACGTTGATGATAATAGCAGTGTCAGCTAGAAATAAACGCATCTGGGTCTAGGGCTGTAAACTGCGGATAAAAAATATTGAAGACGTAAGATTAACATAAGATTTATGAGATGATTAGATCACCTCCGTGGCACAGCGCTCTGTTTAGCGCAAAGTCCTTGAGTGCAAAATTTTTACATTACTAATCTTCATATACATTATTTGAGAAATAATCAAAAAACGATTAGACACTTTCCTTTGAACATTTTTAACCGACTTTCAAAAAAGGAGGAGGTTTTTAATTCGGCCGGTATGTTTTTTTATGTATGTACATCGATTAGGTCGAGGTTTCTGAACCGATTTACGTGATTCTTTTTTTATTTGATGCGGAATAGCTTCGAATTCCCATTAAAATTTAATTCAGGTAGGTCCAGTATTTTTTATTTCATGTGAATTTTTTTGTTAGTTTTTTTTAGATCCATCCGTTACACATTGTGTCTATATCCAGTATACCGCTGTTATTTGATTCAACCCTCAGCTGTCAAACTATCCAGTTTCACATAGTCGGCTATTCGTACGTAATTACTGGCGCAGTTTTCCTAATAATAGAACACCTACATAATGGAGCCACCACCGCATAGTGAACTGACTTTCCTTCAACCCTTTCTACTAATAAAGGCCTTTTTGTTGTAGGTCATTGATAAAGCAAAGTTTTTGTTAGTTGGATTTGGTGGAAGTTAACGAGTCTTATAGTCTTGAACAGATACTGAATAATCAAATCTACAGAGTATTTCTGAATTGTATTTATTTACTATTAAAATTAAATATTGTGCTTATAGGCAAAAAAGTAACTTACTTTAACAATTATACATTGTTTAAAAGCAAAACGTTTCGAAACTTATGACTTACTTAAAACATTCTTTTGTCGACTTTACAAAACTCTAATGTAAGTAGCATAAAACGAATTAAATGAATAAAAAAAGTTATGTTAGGATTGAATTCTGTTGACTCTTTAAGCCGTCTACAAACCTATGGGCGCCTGGTACATTGCAAATGCTCGTCTCTATCGACATACCGCTCTCAGCGCCATTATCAAGGTCACCTAGACTCATAGCGGCAGCTACATGCCCTGTTCCTTTCGCACTTATCATCCTGTGCACTTGATAGAAAAGAACACGTATATGTTGCTCGTTTCTGTTGTTTAGACTTTGGTATGTTTGAGAACTTTCTTGCGGATGCCACGGCACCTTATTCTAGTTAAGATGAAATAAATACTCTAGTAAGTAAACAACGTACATACAAAGCGCTTAAAAACTCACACCATAGGTAATTACCAATACGTTATCTTGATAAAACATAATTGTAGGTAGTTGATATAATTCAAAGTGTTCCATGTTTATTTAACCTAGTTTGAAACAGTTTATGTTTGCTACCCGTTATTTAATATTTTTTTAAATAGGTACCTACGTAAATTTTATTTATCTTAATTTTAATTTCATAAATTAAATAAATGTAGATACAAATGTACTCGTAAGAATATTCAAACAATAAAAACAAAACAGACACAAAACTAAGCCGTCTCATTCTGTCATGCTGTATTAAAAAAGGACCCCGATATTTGGCGGCGTTCACACGGAGAAACCGATGCATCCGCACTTTCACTTAAGTTTTAACCTTGGATTACGACTCGCGACGTAATGTTACCAGCATTCTGTTTTATACGTTCTGAGCACGTATGTTGTAATACTCGAAAATAATTATTCCATTATTTCTCCCATCCTCCGTTTTCTATTTAATATGAAAAAGTTTCCGATAGCTATTTTGTTCAACTTATATAAATAACAGATTTAGCCATCAAAACTTTTACTTCTCGGTTCAATTGATATTTCCATTCATACAAAGGAGATGAACTTATAAATAAATCAGTCTGAATAAGAAGCTTATACTTTTTCTTTGTGAAGATAAACAATTTCACGAGAAAACACACAATTCATACAATGTTATTCTCTTTTTCAGGGTCGTCTCAACAGCCTTCGGGCTTTAATTTGCCATCAATACTTCGCGTTGATCGAAATTGGTTCGTCACTTCGGAGGATCCCATTGGAACAATTGTTACAAAAGTTGGCAGAGAAAATAATGGCCACAGTCAGGTTAAATTTGGACTGGAGTCTTCTGGACCCCAAGTCCCATTTAAAATAGACTCAAGAACTGGCGTAGTAACGGTTAATGATACCCTTAGAAATAAGGTATTTTATTATTTTGGGTATTAGGTACATATTACACTTAATAAAAGTAAGCTTAAGTTTTTACATCAAAATTTATTTTTCAGGAAAACATCTCATACTCCCTTTGGGTGACAGCATATGATGGGTCAATACCTCAACGCACGGAAGTGCTTGCCACTGTCACTGACCCCACCGGCAGAAGACCAAAATTACCTCATCCACCTAGATTTGACCTTCCTAATTTACCAATATCGATGCAAATACCAATACTGACAACCAGAACAACACCGCTTTTCACTAAGAAACCTACTTTCCCTGCTACTCTTATCACTACCACTCTCAGTCCGCCTAAAGAACTTGAGGATATTCCTGAAAATAAAGATAATCGAATTGATGCCAAAGAATCTAAAAACTCTAGCTCTAACGCTGATCCACCTGTTGAAGAGACTCCCGTAGGTCCTGATGTTTCATTGACTGTGATCCCGCTAGTGGCAATCGGTGGACTGGTAGTAATAGTTGCGGCGGTCATCATTTTTGTATGGAAAAAGAACCAAACTCAGAAAACCAAAAGCAAGAAGGAGGATATGGTAAGTTTTTATTACACACAAAATCACCAAAACAAAACAATAAAACAAATTGGAAGAGAAGTTAGCAAGATTTGTTTTCAAAATATTTCTACTTTTTAAACGACATACAAAAGCAATACTCATTATTTTACTAGCTTACATCACTAATTCATTCCACGTCCTGACCCATCAAATCAATACACAATCAAAATACTTCAATCGGCATTTCATTATAGCTCCAATTTAATTAAAATGTCATCTGCATCATAGATTTCACTTCTATGGTAATATATAGACTATTTCGCAGACCAAAGATTCCTCGGGCATCGTCCTTCAAGACGCAACACAAAATCCATGGGATCGTCCCAGAGCTTACTCCAATCGTTATGAATCATGGGACAATCACTTGCAGGTCAGTTAGTGGCCTTTTTAACGAAACTGGATCTCTTTATTAGTATCTCTATAAAACTAATTAATTTCTAAAATAATTTCTAGCGATCTCTAAAAAACTTAGATGTTTAATATGGAAACGTTGACTTCCTATTTATTAAATACCAATTTTGTTACTAATAAAAACAAAGTCTTCGAAAAAGAAATGTCTTGGAAAGAAAATAAGCAAATAATAGTTTTTTTTTACAAAATTACCGTCTTAGCACTGAACCAAAGGACCAATGGTATTAGGTATATTTAAAAAAAAACTCTTTACTTTTGTGTAGAGCAATATGTATTATCTAAAATAATAAAAAAATTAATTGATAAAATAGGCCAATTATCACTATCTGATTTCAATTAATCTAAAGACACAAACTATAAGACACTTTTACGGCATTGCAGTTTTTTTAATGCTGATAATAATTAAACACAGCGTTTAATTATTTTTTACGTTGACAGTACAGTTGAACCTTTTTGTTTGCAGATGTCAGAAGAGACGACGATAACAAAGGAAGAGCCTCGCGATGAATGGGAGTTCCCGCGCCACCGCCTGCGCATATTCAACATTGTGGGCGAGGGAGCCTTCGGGCAAGTGTGGCGCGCGCAGGCCATAGATATTGATGGTATAAATATCGTACACAAATCATATTCGCTTCTGTTAAATATCGCAAAAATAGTTAATTCAGTTTTTAGGCTACGATGTACGCTTTTGTTGGCGTCGCAAAATTGTCTTTTGTTTTTTATTTCAAAAAGAAGTGTATTTGATTTGAAAACATTAATAATTATAATTATTAAGATTAATAAACAAAAAAATTAAAAACCTGAGTCGTATTAACTGAAACAATGAGCCGTTACAATGGGGTAATTGAATGTAGTTTTAATAAAAATAAAATCACTCCCACCTTTTTAATTACGAAATCTCGAAACTTTGATGAACTAAAACACTTTTAACTACCAAATTATAAGCGCTAAATTTAGAGAAAACAAACATTTTGCCCTTATATTAGTTCTAAGAAGATAACCGTTTATTGGACAAAAAACTGTGTCTTAAAACTTTGGTATCTTCTTTTCCTCAAATTCATTGTGTTGTTCAATGTTTGTCGCACAAAGAGGATAAACATTCTATTTTTACTAACATTTTGTTGTGTTCAATTGTCACAAGAGTTTTAACATTAAACAGATATAAAGCGATCTCAAGCGATAACATAATGGAGACTAATACGTACTCGTGTCTACTGTGAAGACGTGTGAAGAATATGTGTGTTTCTTAGAATACCGAACATGTTCTACTATCACTAAACTGAAACTATCAAGAAAACGTTTTAGATTAGTTTATGAAATTTCGTAATATAATAATTAAAAATTTACTTTGTATTAATCATTATTATTATAATATTTATTAGGTATATAAAATAAAATCTACCGAAACCTTATAGAACTGTACATTGATTTCAGGTAAAAAAGGTGAACAAACAGTCGCAGTGAAAACTTTGAAAGAAAATGCTTCTGAAAAGGAAAAATCAGATTTAGTTCAAGAACTAGACGTGATGAAAGGCTTAGGGACTCACCCTAATGTGGTTCGACTGATCGGGTGCTGTACTGAAAAGGTAACTTAAAAAAAACTTTCTTATTGAAAGAAGTATGAAAAATAATGAGAAAATTGATTTAGCAGGAAAATTTGTTGGAATAACATCAAATATGAATGAAATAATTTTATAGCGCCTCCTATACATAGTTTTGACGTTTGAAATCCCTGATTGATTAGTTGCTTCAATGGTTACGTATATTTGGTTTAGGAGCCAACTCTGGTGATAATGGAGTTTGTGAGCCTGGGCAAGCTGCAGCAGTTCCTCAGAGACTCCCGCGCAGAGCGTCACTACGGCAATACACACGGAGGCAGCCTCTTCCTCACTTCACGAGACCTCACGCACTTCGCGTTCCAGGTCGCAAGGGGAATGGACTTCCTTAGCTCGAAAGGAGTAAGTTATAACTCAGAGTCCATCTGTGGGACCTTTCTCAACTTTTTCAGTTCACCTGCGTTTTGAACAGTAATATAAATATTTATATAATACACTTTGTCACCATTTTGTTAATTATCTGTTTTTCGTAAGATTAGCAAATCACAAAATGCAGATTACCATAATTGAGACAGTTAAAAAAAAAGACAGACTAAATAAAGGATGACTTATGTACCAGCGATAAATTTGAATCACAATCCAAATTTTAAAGTCAAACTCAACTTGTCTTAAGATTCTTCAAACCCTTTTCAACAGATTATTCATAGAGATTTAGCTGCCAGGAACGTGTTAATCACAGAAGAGCGAACTTGCAAAGTTGCCGACTTTGGCTTCGCTAGAGACGTCGGCGGTACTCACGTTTATGAAAGAAAAAGTGATGGAAGACTTCCTATCAGGTATGAAAGTATTTTAAAATTTCTTAAAAACATGCTACAATTTTTATAGTAAGTAGGTAGCTAATTATTATAAGGAAAAATATGTTTAGTAAACAAAGCACCTAAATGCGTTGTTAATGTACAAGTAGTAATAATTATATTGTTTTTAAAACATAAAACATCATTCATACGCATAGCAACAACGGGGTATGTAACTTTTAGGTGCAAACGATCCTACTCTAAAAAACAGAAGAAGGATGCAAAAAAAGAGGAAAAGCCTTAAAAGAAGTTGAGAATATCTAAGTCATCTACAATCCATCATTGTCCATTTTTTGGAATTCATTAAAATTGTTTTGCAGATGGATGGCACCAGAGTCACTTTACGATGACATATTTTGCGTGAAGTCTGATGTGTGGAGTTTTGGCGTTCTACTGTGGGAGATTGTGACCCTCGGATCTACACCATACCCCGGGCTGTCTGCTGGAGACGTCATGAGAAAGGTAATTATTTTAAAAAAAAATAAACATCAAGATAAGATAAAGAATGGTAATAGTCTACTATTACTATCGCTAGTTAATTTGACAAACCATAACGAATAGTTTTTTTTTCTGGCAATTTTTCCGAATCGAATTATGTTAGTCTCATAAATAACTCGTGGACTAACGATTTTGTTTCTAAATGCATTTACGTCGGGACATCCAATAATAAATAAACAGAATTCATTAATTATTTCCACGTGTGGGCAGATACCGTGTTAATTAATTACCTTGAAACGGTGTTGTTATTGTGGCGTGATTGATTGATTATTCAAATTATTTCCCCCAAGACATTTTTATAGCAACGTTCGTGAAAGTATTCAACAAGTTGCTATAAAAATACGTTCGTATTTTTTTTTGCATCAAATAATTCATATGCTGTACTACACTAATACCGAAAGCAAAAGATTAAGAGGCTGGTCACCAACACGTTGGTCTGTCCAAGTAAAAGGGGCGACATCCCTTCCTAGGTTTTACGAGGTGGGGGGTGCGCGTGGGATACCTCTCTGGAATACTTGTATTCCGCAGGGCAGGGAAGGGGTTCGGCCTGGGCGACCCGCGATCGTGTTTCGTCTTCGTCTCATCGTCTTTTATGGTTCATTGTTGTGGGATAATGAGTCCCCACAGGTAAACCCCGGCCCACGAGAGGGGGGCTGTGGGCTCCGGCTGGGCATTTAGCCCCGTTTTGTTGAGCGCCCAGAGGGGAAATCGTGGACGGTTGGGTGGTGTGGTGTGGCCCAGGGCAGACACGGCGGCGCGCAACTGTCCTCGCTGTGGCGCGTCGGCGACTCCAGCTGGTGAGGTCCGGGGTCAGCGGCGGAGGCGCTTGTTGTGAGGGTGTTCCCAGGCTGCCGACACAGGGCTAGGTCGGTAGCTAACCACGGGAACGTGATATGTAGCAAGTGCATCGAACGTCCCAGCGCGCCTTCAAACTTGTGGGGCTGCTTCGGCGGCCAGCCGTCGGTGGGCTCGAGGTGTCTATGCCTTCTAGGCCATCCCCACGGCCTGAAGGACTACTCAAGTTTTTAGTCGGTACAAGTCCGCTATAATCTGTCTCTTTTCCCTGGAGGGGCGGGTATGCATAGGCATTTTCCTGGGTCGTCAAAATAAAAAAAAGGTTTTACGAGGCGGTGAGGACCACTTCCGACCGGATTCGATGGAGAAAGAAGCTTATTACTAATGAAAGTAATTCTTTATTAGTTGAAGTAAAAATAATTTAAAACATCGAAGAATTATTCGGGACTATTATAGTTTCAAATACTCAAACAGAAAAACGTTGAATAAAAGTCTCCTTTTATTTCCTTGTTTCGACGTTCTTCAAACAGAAAAACGATCACAAAACTATGCGACCAAAATTTAAAAACTATAGTGCCTTTTATACATTTTGCATATTAGTGCATAGGCACTATGTAGGAAACTTATGTAGGCTGGAATACTGGCAGCTATTGTTTTATATTATTTAAATAGATTCTAAAGAAGAAACAATGAGATATTGACAGCATCCTTCCAGACTCAGTCATATTTTCGTGCTCGGACTGTGGGCACATAACATTAAAATCACTTTTATGCTTTAAATATAAAGCTTTTAAAACGTTTCAACTATTTCATTTTTCTTTCACGTTTCCCCCAAACGTTAGTCATTTTTACTTCTTGTAAGACACGATCCCTCTCGCTATCCGAGAAGAAGGTCTGTGCTACTAGTGGGCCTTTCTCGTATACCTATATACCAGCCTATAAGCTGTTATTATTATATGATAATTATTGTTTGGCGTTTATAGGTCCGTGAAGGCCATCGTCTTGAGAAGCCGGAGCATTGCCGCCGCGAACTCTACAACATCATGTACTACTGCTGGGAAGCTGAACCCTCCTCCAGACCAGACTTCAAGGAAATTGTCACCATGCTGGAAAGACTACTATGCACAGATACTGACTACATCGAACTCGAGAGGTTCCCAGATCATTCCTATTATAATCTACAACATTTAGACGGAGAGAAAGTATAATTTGTAATTAATTTATATTGGTATAGGTTAAGGTTAAAGAAATAAAATAAGTTAAGTACTTAATGATGTATAATAAAAAACTGAAATCTTACAAATGATGTATAGGCCGCACAAAAGATAAGAAATAATAATTCACGATACACTTGCTACATATCACAAATTAGTTAAAATTAAAGAATTTGTAAATAAACATTATATTCAAAAAAATGTGCTTAGAATAATCCTTTTATTGTTTGCATATATCATTGCTGGCATTATTTATATATAATTGTCAATTTAAAACTAAGAATAATGCAAAACTTTACTATTTTTTAGTTTCTTAATAGGCACTAATATAATTATAAGCAGCTAGTCTATAATTTTATGATTTTTAAAACTGTACAGACTACGTTTTCATGGATTTGAGAAATATGATAAGATATAAAGAATTGCAATAAAATGATTTGTTTTATACCAAACTTTACATTTTTATTAGTAATAACCTAGTTTATTGTGGTTAACATGGAAAAATTAAATAGCCGGATCCACACCGGACGATGCACGCTCCACGCATCACGATCTTGGATCGCGGATCGCAGGATCGCCGATCCATTTGGATCGTCCGGTGTGGATCCGGCTAATAAGATACAATACAACATAGGATTTGCCAAATTCGACGTTAGATAAAGATAAAATTTCATCGTTATAGCATTTCATAATTATTATTCTATAGGGCAAACTATTTTAGAAATATGGATTTGGAATACAACTAGTACCAATGGTTTTATCGTAAATTACTTAAAAATGTTCCTGGTTTGGCTAAACTTTTAATCTAGCAAAAAAGAAATCCCTAAGCTTGTCTTAACCAGACCACTTAATAGTCGTTTGGTCTGAATTAAATGGAAGATAAAATGAAAATCCAAATTTGAGTCGAAAGATTTACTGAGTGTAACATCGCTTAAGCTTTCTCGTGATTTATCAATGACTTGTTTTTATCAAGACAGCTTTACTTTAGTAAATCTCTACAGGCTCCGAGTATTTGTTAGCATCTAGGCTAATTCTTTCTCGCAACCTACTTCGTAAATAAAAGAATCTAAACACCATTTCGTTGCCAATGGTTGTGTGCAATATAAAAAAAACAGGTAATAAAAAATAAAAACACAACAAAAATCCGGTGTAGTTTAAAAACTTCAACTGTTTGTTGCACAGACAGTCAGATTCCTTAAAACAACTTTTAAGTAAAATGTTCTTCAAAATCTAAGTTTTGTGAACTTATTTCAGCAAACATATTCAATTTATATCAAACAAGTAGTTGTTGCTGGCAGTCGCCCTAAATGGTTTGGCACCAAATGTAAGGAAGGTTTAAGTGATGACAACATGGTGAAAACGACACCATTACATGGAAGTAATATTTCTGGGACGTGCTTAAGGCTTATTTGTTCGTGAATAGCCTTGGGAGTTGGAATGTGAATTATTGATGTTTTAGAATCGCCAAATCAATAAATATTCCAAAAAATATTATTTTCTTATATACAACACAAAACTAAAAATATAATTAAGTAACAAAATAAAGGTATACCAATGATTGAATATTATTATGTTTTGTTGTACTTTTGTTTTTTTTTGAGGCTAATTTACTAAGAGGGTATTATTATTTTATTACTGTCGCGAACTGTGTTACTTATTTTCTTTTTTCTTTTATATATTATTTAAATCTGTTTTACTTATAGTGTTTTAAAACTTTTTCTTCTAATTCTATTCGTTTTGCATCATCATTATTACATAGATAAATCCAAGTCGCTAATTCTGTCTGTTTGTATGTTTGGCCGCTAACTCCTCCTTAAGTACGTAACGGATTTAAATGCGGTTTTCTCCATATTTTAGGGTATTTATTCATTTCAATTTGTAAATAAAGAACGTATAGAAAAAGTTTTTTTAAGTTAGCAAAAATGCAAGGGTTCGCGAGCAAGTCGGCAAAATTACACCATTGCGAAGCGTGGGCGGATCGCTCGTGACTTTATAATCTAGTCCCCTACCATTTTGAAAATGTATTACGATAAAACGCATACTTCAGAAAATACTCTTCTTAATAAAAACCTTTTCTTTGCCATTTACTTAAATATTTTGTTTGATGGAACATAAATATCGTCAGATCTGCTGAAATAAATTAATATCTGAAAATTCTTTCGCAACAAAACCTGTCCTTATTTATTCCTTTATTTCAGCTTCGCTTTGTAAAGTAGATAAAAGATAAACCTTCCAAAATAAGGGTTAAGACCTGAAAAAGATACAATAACAACGATGAAATTAAATTACAAAGCTTTCAAATCTAAATCTGAATTTAAACGATAGTTACTCTTTGGCTTAAAATAATGTTAGTACCTACGCTAAAAACTTTCTTCATAATAATGTCACATAATTAGGAAATCAATCATCTTCAATCTTTAATTTTATTAAAATAAAAAAATTAAAAAGTTTTATTAGTAATAATTCATTATAATTTTATATAATTCTAAAACGACATATACCCATATTTAAGAATGATTAAATGATAGCTTTTGAATTGTACTTGGGTTGAAAAAAAGTGACGATTAGAATTTAATAACTTTTTATTAAATGTAAATATAATGTCTAGAAAACTTCCCTAGGGATTGTTTTGCAAACCCTTTTTCCATGATGATATATAGAGACTTTGCAAAACAAGATACCTGCAAGCAATAAAACCGCCCGATGAAACATTTCCTTCATAACATGCCATTAAAAATGTTAAAAAACTGTATCCGCCTTTTGACCAGGTAAGGAAAATGACACTTATTAATGTCTATTATGACTTTCATGATATGTTAGATACAAAGGTATATTCGTGAGTATTGATTTTCAATTATTTATCCTCACAATAGAGGGGCGTGACTTTTTTGTCCATTTCATTTTATGACCGATTTTATGGGTGAAGAGAAGGGAGAAGATCGTTTTCCTGACTGCGCCGGCAAACGGCTTGTCTTTTCATTTTGCTGACTATTAGCATTTGTAAACTTTTTAATGGCACCAACAACTACGGGTATTTCTAATAAAAAAGAATTTAAGAACGAAATGACACAAACATTAATTTAAAATTTGCATACTTTACAGATGGTTAACTTTAATGAGTTTTGTGTATTTCGGCAATAGTTTCCTCGGGAAGACATGTAGGTATGTGGTGTTTTAGGATCCAGTTAAGGTCGTTCGAACTTTTTAAAATATATGTAAATATAAATACGTTATTCAACATAAAATACCCAAATTTTATGCTTTACTGACCTATGGTACGACATGAAAGCTCGAGTATAAATAAGTTTTATAATTTGGATACAAATTCAGTAATGTACTAAACATTATTTTCTAAGAACATAGTTCTAGATTACAGTTTATGGATAAACTTTGAGCCAATGTTATTTGGAAATTGTAGCACTAAATTTAGCAGTATTAAATCAAAGTCAAGTCCTAAATAGTTTTGTAAGTAAATTCCTTTGTAAAGTAGGTCGTTTTCGGAAGTTTCAGTTTGCGCCTCATTATGATTTTATGTTTGTAATGACAACAGTATCCTGACTTCCGAGAAAAAAAAGCATGATGGTTCAAAACAAACATAATAAATGTATTGTATGGTGGTTTATGGTCTTATATTTTTTATGACACGAGTCCCAGAGGGGTATTTAGGAAAACATTGACGACACGAAAATAAAGGCTATAAACTCATGGAAGATGATACTTTAAAAAGACAATGGTAATGCTCAAAGCAATTTGTAGGTTTATACTTTTAATTGTAATAAATTACCCAGAGAAGGGGTTTAGTGACAGCCATTACAGTAAGCTGTAAAAAGTGCCCCAATTATTACACTATGTACTTATGTATAGTATGATATAAAAGGCGATTTAACATTTTATAAAAGACATAAATAATATGAAATGTAATGGCTAAATAATAATTTTAAAGTGGGAGCCTCTAAAAGTATGTTATAGCAAATTCGTAAAAAACTAATTTAAAAGCAGTTTTTTAAGTAATGATTTAAATACTTATATATACTTATCTCTCAAATTCAATTATTCCCGTATGTTACGCGTATAAAGTAATAACAATATTTTTCATAAACTATCTCACAGAATAAAACAACAATACCAAACATAAATCCAAAGATTAGTGCAACGAATCCACCTTGTAAATGTAAAAGAGTCAAAGCCATTGCTGAATCGGATTTGTAGTTTTGTAAAAGTCGGTACCTTTTTAACATATTGTACGATTTGAATCTGTTTTGAATTATTGCTTCTGTTCCCATTTGTTTAAATACAGCAAGGGTGGTTGAAAACTTGTCAATAAGCGGAAATCCCCTCAAAGCCACCATTTCAAGAGAATATGTTAGTGCATTAGTTTCAAAAGCATAATAATTGAAGTTTCCAAACTCATCACTAAGTTCTGGTAACATTGTTGAAATCTGCGAAAGTTCAAGCCGACTACAGAGGACTGAGAAGTTTTTGTGAAGGACAACGTCAATTAATGCATCCGTTAGGTTATGTACTTCAATCCAATGTTCTGCTATATAATTTTCGAGTATATCCGATGAATTCATGTATAGGTCGCGCAATTCTTCAAAACCGCCAAACTTGATACCACTTTCCACTAGTTCCTCTATAGTCTTAATCTGATATTCAAAGGAAGGATTGCTCAATACATCAAACAGTTTAGTTTGATAACCAGTAATTAATAAAACACAATAAATATTTAAGAAAACAAAAAATACACGCAGTGAATGAATTTTGGGACGCAAATATGCACAAAATCCCAATGTACATATCCATGTGTTAGTAAAACAGTGGTTTAAATCTTTATTGCGTTTTGAATCCAGTGATAACCTACCAAGAATATTCCATGTTAAACCACAAATTACAAAAGTAGCAAACATTGATAACCAAACTGCCTTATTAAATATTATAAAAAGTGATAAGTAACTAGGTACTGGATAAGCTTTTGGAATTACCCATGTGTAAGAATCATCTAAATACGAAGAACTACACTCGAAATCTTCATGGATGTCAACATCAGGGAAGATTCCTCCCATAAGAATTTGGCCATCTTTATGTATTAATTGATTCATGCCACCAGACCATTCATCAATCATTTTTTCTCCTCTGTTAGCTCCTACAAATGTGTAATACGCCTCAAATTTGTAAATACTTTCCAGTTCATTAATAACAATTTTCTCAATATTTGGATCGAGTTCGCTGTCACTAACAAACGGTTGTTTTTCTACTGCTAGAATATGTATTTTACATCCTTCCAGATTATTAATTTTTTCATCAAATACTTTATGGTCGTTTTCTAGTTTGCCTTGACTGCACACATTCCTTACTTTTAATCTGTGTTTTGCTGTTTCATTTATGTATCCACAGTATTTAGGTGGTTCATAGGTATTCCAGCCATAGATTACAGCTTTTCGTAGGTCACTCTCATCTGGTAGTACCACCGCCACATTAACAGCATTAAACTTGAATAAGCACGTAACCATGTTTTCTGCCAATTTCACATTTTCACTGGAGATAAAATTTAAAAAGAGTATTAAAAATTTTGCTCTTGGATTCCAGCTTCTTGATTGGATAAGTCGACTTAGCTGGTATCGAAACTCTTCAAAAGTGTCAATGATAACAATAAAATAGTCCGCGATAGGCACAGCTTCAAACCTATCTACGTGCACTGCTTGTTGTGCATTCGGTTGAAATATTTCAGTTCGTTCCTCACAATTGACAGGAACACCTTTTTTTCTGGGTGCTAACACTTTTACAGAATATAATATTTTGGAGTTAATTGTTTTTAGTATTTCATCGTTCATCCTTCCAACAGAGGCACTTACTTTTTTAGAATCGGCAAAAAGCAGCAGCCCGGATTCCATGAAATTATTCGCCATGATGTTATTCAGGCAGCTGGTGAAATCATGTATAATTGTTGGTCCATGTGGATTGATAAGCGTATTACTGTTGGTTAATAAATTTAATACTACAATAAATACAAGCGCTTTCATGTGTATAACCAATAATTGTGGCACGGTTGGTTTTATTTTTGAGTTAATTACTACCTGCAATTAATATATTATCTTAATGGATCTTTTTAGTAACATTAAATATTGTGCATGTTTTTTTTGGTTATAGTAATACTATCTGTAATTACATGTAGGTAATACATTGAATTTTTGCCTCAGGTTTTAGCTTAACTAAAAGGAATTTAATTTTACTATTTTACCTTGACTATTTTGTTGCTTACCTATTTACGTGCAGTTTACCACACATAGGTTACTTAATTATTTAACTACTCATGTGCGAGAAACTGCATGGTTAAATTCTCATACAAAAGGTTCAACTTGTAATTTTGAAATTAATATTTTATTTATTAGTCAACTCGTTATCGGAACATTGAAAAATATATCATAGATAATGTTTATAAATGGTCTAATTTCTGCCACGTATTGAGTAAATATTACAAAGCTCAGCTTACTGAGCAAATGTTTATGACATAAGCACTTAAAAAATTGCGGCAATACATAAAAGGATATACCTAATTAGAAAAAAAAAAACTCTTCTTCTTGGATATTGAAAAGTTGATGAACCTTAGGGTTTATCTTCTAACCGTGTTGGTTGCCTCACGATGTTTTTCTTCACCGTAAATGAGTAACAAACATAAAGAGAATATGTTAATGAGACTTGGTGCTAAAAGCTAAAATTTACAAAATTGAAATTATTCAATAATAAATTTTCAAAAATGTCTTTGCGATTCGAAATATTTTATTCATACCTCACAATTATACAGCAGCGGCACGTTCTGAAACGTCAGATGCCAAGAGTTGATTACAATATGTAAGGTGCATAAGCACTATGTAGGAAACTTATGTAGGCTGGAATACTGGCAGCTATTGTTTTATATTATTTAAATAGATTCTAAAGAAGAAACAATGAGATATTGACAGCATCCTTCCAGACTCAGTCATATTTTCGTGCTCGGACTGTGGGCACATAACATTAAAATCACTTTTATGCTTTAAATATAAAGCTTTTAGAACGTTTCAACTATTTTATTTCTCTTTCACGTTTCCCCCAAACGTTAGTAAGAACAACTGTCAATACTGTCATGTAATTTTTTATGTCAAGTCAGTCAGTATTGTTTGTTTATGTTTATAAATGGTGACGGAGGATTTTTGCCGGGACTCGTTGATCAACGCACGTGTTCGCGACAAAGTTTGTTTTTTTTACGAGTTTATTGTTGAATATCCTAAAAAAAGTGTTGTGCCGTCCTGTGTTGTGTTTGTGGTGGTTTTTGTCGTAAGTAATTATCTCATATAAGTATATATTTGCCCTCTAAACCATAAAATTTTACAAGAATGGATGACGACCCCCCTGATGGGGGTGGGGGTGAGTCAGCTCAGATGGACGTAGATAAAAGCATAAAAACTCCAGAGCTTGGTTTTTCTAAACAGTTCTCATTCAAACGCCCAGCTGAGCTGACGATCACGCCATCCCAAAGTAAAAAAACCAAAAATCCAGACACCAATTTGATTTATACGATGCCGGGCTATGATAATAATTCTGACTTTAAGTACACTTCGGTTGACAAAGGTCCGTTTATAGTCCACATCTCGCGTATAGAACCCGACCCATCTTCAGGCTTAACAATTAGACTGATGAAAATTGCGCAACTACTTCATAAAAATAATGTTACTGGCATTGTATTAGGTGGCATCAAACCCTTCGGCCGCAACAAAATACAGGTTGATTTTAAATCCGCCCTAGAGGCTAATAACTTTGTTGACAGTCCAATAATCCGATCTCACAATCTCAAAGCAATCATTCCTAGATACCATGTGGCGCGAATGGGAGTAATCAGAGGTGTCGATACTGAAGACTCATTAGAGGAACTAGTTCACGGAATCACAACCCCCATCAATAGTGGCAAAGTTGTTAGGGCTAGGAGACTTAATGTCAAGCGACGCAAAGAAGATGGCTCAGTGTCATGGGTCCCTTCGACCACAGTTGTGTTAACATTTACAGGTCAAACTCTCCCAGAATACATTTATTTCCTTAATAGCTCTATACCTGTTTCAACTTACGAGTTACCTACTATTCAATGTCGTAACTGCTGTAAGTTTGGACATATCATGACGCAATGCCGATCCAAGCCTCGATGTTACAAATGCGCTCAAAATCATCCTGGTGATTCCTGTAATATCCCAGAAGATCAAGTGACATGCTTTTTGTGTCGTGGTGGTCTCCACAGATCAACTGACCCAAGGTATCCAGAACATCAGAGACAAAAATCTATTAAAACTATCATGTCGCAAGAGAATATTTCATACACTGCAGCTGCAGCCCGTTTCCCTTCTTCTAAATTGTCTTATGTTGACGCCACCGCTAAAAATTCTTCCTTATCTCAAAACCTCTCCCAATCTCAAAACTCTGAAGACTTCCCTTTTTATAGTAGCCCAGGAACGTCCCCCCCTAGAAACCACTCCCATAAAAAAACAGTATTCTATTCCCCACGTCCTCAGACCCTACTCAGTCCGTCTTTTAATAGAGAAGCTCACAATGCTATTATCAATACTCCCTCCTCTCAACAACCCAATGGCTGCGCTATCAACTACGAATCTACCCCCTCGCTTACCCCCAATGACAACCTTATTGAACTTTTAGTGTGTGCCCTAATGAATATAGTTTCAAAATTCAGCGACGCCCTACCGAACAATGTCTGTTTGCTACTGCAACAATTGCTTAAATCCCTGTTAAATAAAAATGGCCACAAAGATTCTTCAATGGAACTGTAGAAGCATTCGTGCAAACAAACATGATCTACATCTAATTATCAACCGCTTTAAAACAACAATCTGTGCTATTTCAGAAACCTGGCTAGATCCAGGTTCTCGCTTTACCATCCCGGGATATTATTGTCTCCGCGATGATAGAGCTGACGGCCGCGCAGGATGTGCCTTGCTAGTCAAAAGAAATGTAATCTTTTCCCGTATCACTATACCTTCTCATAGCGCTGATCTTCATGTAGTAGCGATTAAAACTTTTGGCATAGCTATTGTCTCCGTATATATCCCCCACCCTAATTCTCGACCAATTTCTGAATTAGACTCTATACTATCTTCCATCCCTGGCCCTATCCTAGTACTCGGGGACTTTAACTGATAGCGCATCTGGTTACATGTTAGATCTTATGGATAATATTAATTTATGTATCCTTAATGACGGTTCCTCCACTAGAAGGACCTCCCCTTCTCAAAACAATAGTGTTCCCGATCTAAGTCTAGCTTCCCCCAACCTGATCCCATCCCTTTTCTGGTCAGTACAACAGAATGCCCACGGCAGCGATCATTTACCAATTATCATCTCCTTTTATAACAATAGTCAACCAACCTCATTTCCGCCACCCCTCCTTAAATTCAGACTCTCAAACGTGGACTGGAACCTTTTCTCATCCCGCCTCGACCTTGAACTATCCCAGTTATCGCTTGATAACAATGATCTGAACCCTACTTTACGCTACCACCTTTACGTCGACGCGCTTCTTAAAGTTGCTGAAAATACTTTTCCTCTTAAAAAACCCTCTAACAAGTGGATGCCCTCCCCTCCATGGTGGGACGCAGATTGTACGGATGCAATTAAAAAGCGTAAAGAGGCTGAGAATGAATATGCTAATAACTTGACAATAGAAAACTACATTACTTACAAGAAAATATGTGCCCAAACCAGACGGCTTCTGAATAATAAAAAAAGACTAGGTTGGAGTAGATTCTGTGAATCTCTCTCACCTCGCACTCCATCTTCCATAGTATGGCGTCGTATCAAATCGTACCGGAATAGCTATGTTCAATCTGACCCTTCCTCAAATGACACCCTCCCCTGGTTAGAATATTTTGTCAATAAATTAGCTCCTCCTTATGTTCCCCACTCCCAAAATATCCCAACACCTTCTCCTGTAGACTTTTCCGATAAAATGAATGCCCCTTTCTCCCACTCTGAACTAATTTGCGCTCTTGATAAACTTCGTGACTCCGCCCCTGGTATAGATGGTATCCCGTACTCTTTTATCACCAAATCCTCAGATTTCTCTAAACAAGTTCTCCTCAATATCCTTAACTCTTTCTACATATCAGGCAATATCCCGGACACATGGAAGAATCAAATTGTTATACCCATCCTAAAACCAGGCAAAGACCCAAACTCCCCTGCATCCTACAGACCTATTGCACTTTCATCCCTATTGGCTAAGATTATGGAACATTTGATTAAAAACAGGCTTGAGTGGATCTTAGAAAAGCGAAACATACTTTCCAATAATCAATACGGTTTCAGACGTGGGTTGGGAACTATGGATTCACTTAGCATCTTCATATCTGACGTTCGCCTGGCCTTAACCAACAATAATTACATCATAGGAACCTTCCTAGATATCTCAGCAGCTTACGACAATGTTCAGCTCCCCATGCTCAAAGAGAAAATGCTCCAGTTGAGCATACCTGGTAGGATGGTGAATATAATATCTGAGCTGTTTATGGGTCGCTCCATAACTGTCAGGACTCATGGTTCTAATCTTCCCCCTCGACTGGTCTGGAAAGGTCTCCCACAGGGCTCAGTTTTGAGTCCTTTATTGTATAACTTATATACATACGATCTCGACACAACAGTTACGCCTTTCTGTCAAATACTTCAATATGCTGATGATATTGCCATTTATGCATCTTCACCCAGCCTTGACGAGGCCTCCTCGAAAATTAACTCTGGCCTTTCATACCTCAATACTTGGCTTGATAATCATGGCTTACCTCTATCCGCCAACAAATCCCACTACGTTGTATTTTCCCGTATGAAACACGTACCTCCTATTAATGTCCACATCGAAGACGAACCTCTCGTCCGTAAAGACAGCGTAAAGTTTCTTGGCCTCATTCTTGACTCAAAATTAACTTTCACGCAACATCTCAATTTTGTTGCAGAAAAATGCGAAAAAAATATAAATATTTTGCGTTCTCTGTCCGGTGTCCGTTGGGGGGCTCATCCCTATAGTCAGAAGCTACTGTACAATGCTATAGTAAGAAGCCATTTTGACTACGGAAGCTTTCTCTGGATCCCGTGTAATAAAAGTGCACTTGCTAAGATAGACAAACTTCAATCTAAATGTCTACGCATAATTACTGGGGCAATGAAATCATCCCCAATATTAGCTCTACAAGTTGAGTGTTCTGATCCCCCTCTTAATTTACGCCGTCAATATCTTGCTGATAGGTTCTATCTTAAAGTTTCACAATTCTCCTCTCATTCTCTCCTTAGAATCTTAAACCCCCTTTCCCTGGCTACTCGTAATTCTAACTACTGGTCTCACAAAACCACTCCACTGCTAGTTAACAGCTACTTCTCCTTTAATGATTTAGATTCCCCCATCACCCAATTCCAAAAAAATCCTTTGTTTGAAACCGATTTCGACTCCCTCATCTTTCGTCCTAAAATAATCCTAAACACTGATATTGAAAAAGGTTCTACAGAAGCCAACCAAAGTTTTAATAAACTCATTTATGAAAACTGGAGCAACTATATTCCCTTTTATACAGATGCCTCTAAAATATCTGACAAAGACCCACTAGGAGCAGCAGTTTGGTGTCCAAATTATAAAATTATCTTGAGCTTTAAACTCCCACCGCATTGCTCTATTTTTACAGCCGAGGCTATTGCCTTACTTGAAGCCATTTATTTTGCAGAATCCCATAAGATTAAAAAAGCAATAATTTTCTCAGACTCTTTATCTTGCTTGCAAGATATAATTAAACCCCCCTTCCACTCTAAAGAGAACTTTCCCATCACTCTTAAAATAAAACAATCGCTTTACAGAAGCCACCTTCAAGGGCTGGACATTGTTTTAGTTTGGATACCCGGCCACTCAGGTATAACAGGCAATGAAGTGGTAGATGCGCTTGCGCGCGAAGCTATCCAAATAGGCTGCAACTCTCACAGTTCCTATTTTGCCCGGGACATCCGGTCATACACAAAACAGCGTCTGATCGATTCATGGGAACAGATATGGCAGTCCACCTCCATAGCTCGACATTACAAATCGGTGCAACCCTCAATCCCAATTCGACCTTGGTTCTTCAAGTTCAGAAATGCCAGTAAACTAGTGACATCAATAATCATACGCCTGAGGTTGGGTCATGTGTGTACACCAGTTTTCCTGGCCAAAATAAGAGTAAAGGATAATTCCTGCGAATGTGGACTAGAAGAAGGAACAGTGGAACACGTGCTACTTTCATGCCCGCGTCTTTCCACCCCTTTATATGACATTCTCCCTAAAACTTTTCCCCGCCCCATTAATGTTTCGTTCTTATTATCTCAGGCTCATTCTCCACTAATTAAAACAGTCATCAAATTTATAGCCCTTAATCATCTAAAATTATAGTATTTATTTTATTTATTTATTGGTTTCCATTATATATCCTTACAAACTAACACCCAAAATACACTACCTCCCCTTAATTATGTAAAATATTGTAATCGTAAAATATTTATTGAAATGTCCAGTGTTGTTTTATCCATACTAACATATTTACTAACCCTCTTGTTTTTATGTTATTGTTTTAGGTAACTCAACAATCTCCAAATTTATTAGTCGAGACGAGTACCAACCTCGCTTACGAGAAATAACTGTGCCTTTTTCATACGGTCATTGGCAGAATCATCGTTAAAAACGATAGAGCCATTAGAATAAAAAAAAAAAAAAAAAAATGGTGACGGATATGAAATAATTTAAATAATTATTATGTTTCGAAATGGATGATGTTACCGAAAAGAAGATCATGATACAACAAAAAGAATGTGGGAAGTTAGTTTTTGTCGTGTGGAATCGCTGTCATTCTCTATCTAAAACTTCCTAATAAGAATATCTTAGGGAAGGGAATCTTTGATTTTATTTAGAGATGATTTGCACATATTCCAGGGGGAGCGTGAAGAGATTATTTATTGGTTTGTTGTATCATTGTTGATTTTTATTAAGCGTTATCACAAGTATGGAATATTTGAATGTTTTCACTATTTGCCCCAAAGATTTAATAATCAAATACGTATTTAATTTATGAAACTTCATATTGAGTAAAGATAGGGTTTTTCTTAGACTGTTAAAATCTTGATGAAGTAGGTAAATTTGATTAAATGAATTTTGTGTAGTTATGTGGATGATGGAGTAGTTGTTCGATAATAATATTTCTTATTTGTTATGTCGAGTCATTATGTGGTGTTTTGTATTGTTATTTTTGTCTTTTGTCGAGCGAGATGTAACATTGATAATTTTCAGATGATGACTTTGGACAATGATGTATCTATAGAGATAATTGGATAATGCAGCTAAGCAGCCATGATTACTGGATGCTGCCTAGATGCATGATGATTAAACCACTACGATTGTGATTGAAATATTTAAGTTTTTTTTGCGTCTATTTTCAAAATTCCTATTTTTAAGTTCTTGTGAAGTTTTTGGACTAGCATACTGTGATTCACCCATACATCATGTATCTTTGTTAGGTTTTTGCATGAAGGGGTCAGTTTAACTTGTTTAAATATTTATCTTTTGTTATTTCATTTGTTTACTCCACATTTTAACCTGACTGGTTGTTAGCTACAACTATTGGGTCGAATCACTTTTACTTCGGAGCTTCCTAACTTAGGTAGGCTAGGAAGACATGTGCCTGGAAGTGATGCCGATTTTGATTAGTATCAAAATCTTTTTCGTAGGCGGTGGGATGTAATGTGCATAAGCACTATGTAGGAAACTTATGTAGGCTGGAATACTGGTAGCTATTGTTTTATATTATTTAAATAGATTCTAAAGAAGAAACAATGAGATATTGACAGCATCCTTCCAGACTCAGTCATATTTTCGTGCTCGGACTGTGGGCACATAACATTAAAATCACTTTTATGCTTTAAATATAAAGCTTTTAGAACGTTTCAACTATTTTATTTCTCTTTCACGTTTCCCCCAAACGTTAGTCAATAGCTTTGTAAGGAATAACAAATGAAAAAAAACGATTTCATTTAAAAAGTGTTCAATGAGATAGAAAGGTTTTCAATCAATAAGTCATTTTTCCCTTTAAATCTTTTGAGGAGAAAACGGCAAATAGGCAATCATCAAATTGTTATGATGGTTTCAATTTTGTGTACTGAAATACGTGGGCTTACAAATTTTAAACTGATTAAATTGTTACATAATTAAAAGTAAATACCTCAGGAAATATAGGCTTTAATCAGTTTAAAATTTGCAATGTATATAAATGACATTGACATGTATCATTAATACCACAGGGTGGGCACCAATGTCTTGGTTTCACTTCACTTTAGTAAAGAAGGCGGGATGACTATCTCTAAGGCCTGTATTTATGAATCGCTCTATAGATCGATCTCCGCTTAAACGCTCTCAAGACGCGATCGCGAACTCAAAATCCTTACTACGTCACGTCCTGCCAAATGGACTACCTGGATCTGACTCTACAGAAATTTAATTTTAAAGACATAATATAATTATGCACTGTGTGTACACATGCCAAACGCATATTTTAAATTACGAAATTGGCTCAATCTTTGATTGAACAAAACATTTTTTTTATTGCGCGTTCAAATATTGATATAGCCACGGGATATAGCGCTTTAGTATCTCATGTGCCTACATCGAATAAAAAAAGTATATTTGGTAATTTTGTCATTACTATTGTCATAATAATATTGACAGCTTTATTTGAAACTTGTGAGTAAAAGGAAAGATTTTAGAATAAATAAATTATGTTCAGATGAAACAAAAATGCTTTCATGTAAATGTTTTTGCCGATCTTTCATAAAGTTGGTGTTTACATTTCTTATAGCAGCTAAGACGCTCACGGCTGGTAAGGAAATTTTATGAAACTGATTTTCTTACACTCCTAATGAGGGAAATTGATTTCAAACAATGTTGTTTTGTAATTTTATAGTTACTTTGAAGAAACAATTCGGTGCTTTATTTAACATATCGCAATGGTGACATTTTGTCCTTGTGCACACATAGTTCGGCTTGAAAAACTTCGAGAAAGCTTTTCCCTTAATTAAATAATTTAATAAAAAATCACTTTTAAAAATGTCGAATACCGCATTAAAATCCGTTTAAGTGGTTTAGGAGGAGATAGCGGAAAAACATACAAAAAGACTCGATTAGGGAATAGAATTTATACTATGTAATAATAATGATGATGATACTGAAAACTTTTAAATCACACTTTAAAATAAGGTTGCTTTTTGACTTCTATTTTCATCGTGTAGTAAATGAAAAATAAATTAAACTTTTAATAGGGTTCAAATAAAGCCATCTAAAGTAATGTCACGTAATGTAAATCCCCGTCTTAACTCTAAATATCCAGAAGTAAACCACTATTAGGATGGTTAATTTATAGCTTTTTTAGTGAAATGCGGCTGTTTTTACGTCTCGTACGTGTGTTGAATAAGGTAAAAAAATATTTGATTGATATTATGTTATAGGTTAAAAACTAAAAGACCATGACGGATCTTTTCTTTTTTATGCCCTTTTTACGCATAAAATGGATAAGATTTAAATAAACGTTCTATTGTAGTTCTTCAAATATTTTGTCCTTTATCATTTTGTCTAACAAATATAATGTGACGAAGAAATTCTTATTCTTAAAGTAGGACATTTTAGGTTAGAGGCCTGCAATTATACTTTATAAATAAAATGAAAATTAATTTTTCATCATTTCCTACATCTTAGACAAATCTTAGTTTCAGATGCTGATGTTTTGGATACCAATGTTTCGTACCCAATTGTTCCAACAACCGAAAAAAATGGTGAGTAAATAAAAAAAAATAAAAAAATATGACTGACTTTTAAACTGTCCCATAAATGATATTCGACTGATAAGTGGTAGTAATTTTATTGTCTCTTAATACATACGAGATGGGAAGTGATCAAATAAGACACGCAACGGGAATCCGACTTAACTGTCCAACATATTTTATATGCCAATTGTAAACCCGCCTTTAGTATCTTAAAATATTATTAGGTTAAAAGATATATCTATTAGTATTTTCAATACATAGTGTTTTTAAGCAGTAACGCCATTGTATTTTTGAGTATTTATGCGCGTGGGATACCTCCTTGTGCGCTCGTCCTATTTCCTGCGGGATGACGAAATCCGACACAGACCGTGAGGTAGACCAGCCCACGAAAGGGGGGCCTGCTCCTGCTAGGCGTAAACCCAGCGTGTTGATGCGCCCGGAGGGGAGGCTCCGACTGGACTCGTCCCAGGTCATTGATACACTTCAAGAGGGGAGGCTCCAGCAGGGCTTTTATCCCAGGGGGGAATCGTAAAGGTCGGTTGGTAGGGTGTGGCAGCCTCGGCATCCGATACTTCACGGTTTGTTTGAAGGTTGGTTGGGGAAGAGGGGAAAACCACTTTCTTCGGCCCAGAGCAGACTCGGCGGTGTCGCGTCGGCGCCTCCAGCCGGTGAGGTCTGGAGTCAGCGGCGGAGGCCGAAGACCTTGAAGAACTACTCCAGGTTTTTAGTTGGTGCAGGCCCTACATAACCCGTCTTCTTTCCCTGGAGGGGCGGGTATGCTCTAGGGATTTTCCTGGATTATCAAGAAAAAAAAGGGTTGTAGTATTAAAGTTTAATTGTCGAATTTGTTGTACAACTAATAACTTTCAAATTTCCAGTTTAGAGTTTTAAATACCGTTTTCAGTTAAGTAGCAACCAAGTAACCTGGATCCTTAACACTCAGAAAATATTTGTTTTGGTTATCCGAGTAGATAACAGGTAGGAAAAGCGGGTAGGACTCGCAGCGTAAACACGCAAATTCTGTGTGCTCGTTATTTTAATTATTTTTAATTACTATCTAGTTACTACAATTATTTAAATGTTCTAAATAAGTTGTAGAATTCACAAGTGCTCATATCCACTCTAGTCTCCTACTTAGTTCACACTAACATTCGCACAACACTCATCACTATGAACACCTGCACTTTGGATTCACTGAGTCAGTTCTTCGAGTCCCGAATGAATGACTATGAGAAGAAACTGCTGAATGTAGCTGGAACAACATCTGCACATCAAGATATTACTTCTCTATCCCAGGACTTCAGTAAGTTCAAATCTCTTGTGTGGGAAATGTTTGCTCGTATGAAGGTTGAATTGGAGGCAATATCTCTTGGTCTAGACAGACATGAGACCACAATGAGGCGCAAAGTTCTTCTATTTCATGGGATAGCTGAAAAGCAAAACGAAAAGTTAGACTTGGAAGTCTATAAAGTATTGAACGAGCAGATGAAGTTGAAGGATATAAATAAAACTACCTTGCATGTATGCCACCGTCTCGGTACTTCAAAAGGCAAAACTCGGCCTGTACTTGTTAGATTTTTTAATGTGCAGGATCGTAATCATATCTGGGACAGCTAAACCTCCCTTAAAGGAACGGGCATTACAATTTCGGAGTTTTTAACAAAACAGAGACATCATGTTTTTACTACTGCTCGCTCTCACTTTGGGGTCAAGAATTGTTGGTCGGCGGATGGAAGAGTGATTGTAAACCTCCCGGATAGATCTCGTATAAAGTTGGAAACCATGGCTTCGCTTCAAGATCTCATTAAGAAGTTTCCTTCGCCTGCTGAACTTATTGAGCCAGCTCCAGCTGCAGAGCAAGTCAAGACTGCCGTTAACAACTCGCCCAGGAGAACACGACGCCGCCATTAGATGCAGCATAATTCATGTCCTTTTTATATATACTTTTTTTTCTGTTCTATTGTCGGTACTTAATTTGTAAATGCTTGTAACTTTTAATTTGTAGGTTATTTAAAAATTCACTTCGCTTGCTAAGGCATGACGTTGACGTATGACGTCTAACTGTCATTGTTATTTGTCGCTTTTCTATTTCCTTGTATAATGTTGCCTGTTTTTGTTTTTTTTTTGTTTTTTGGAATTTCCGTTCTTTATAGTTGTGAACTATTTTAAATATTGAGTGCGTGAGTTATGCAACTACTGATAACGTAGTATTAAGTAGTATATTTATTTAGTTATATTTTATTTACGTTTATTTGTAAATATTTATTATATTTATATATTTTTATTTATTTGTTTTTAATATATATTTCTATGGATATAGATACGTTTGAAGACAGCTTTTTCTCCTGTTCGTCTTCTGCCAGTTTTGCCAGCGCAGAAGGTACTCAATCTTTTCTTTCCCTAAGCGACCAACTGGCATCTATCCTCTCAAACTATCCTCTTAACATTAACATTGCCCACATAAATGCCCAGAGTGTTCCTAGCCACTACTCTGACCTTCTGGCATCTTGTAGCGACTTACCACTCGATGCTCTGTTGATATCCGAGTCGTTTTTGAAGCCTTCGCTACCATCAACTCAGTTTCCTCTTCCTGGTTACGTACTTTTACGTAATGACAGGACCGGAAAAGGCTGTGGTGGAGTGGCCATGTATCTCCGTGCGGGAATACCGTTTAAAATCATAAGTAGCTCTCCGTCGCTTTATACTGGAGCCGCCGAACACCTGGCCATCGAAATTACTCTAAATCACACTAAAGTACTGTTGATGGTGATTTACAGTCCAAATCTTAATGTGGACTATTTTGATTCCTTTGAGAACCTTTTAAATTCCCTTTGCCCCCTTTATAAACATGTTTGTGTAATGGGCGACTTCCACACATGTTTGATCAAAAATGACCATCGATCTCGCAAACTGCAATCCTTGCTCTCCTCGACCAATCTTAGAATTTTACCCCTTTCTCCTACCCATCATTCTCCCAACAATACTCCGTCCCTTCTAGATCTCATGATAGTTTCCTCTCCTACAAATGTCGCATATCATGGGCAATTCACTGCACCATTTTCCTACCATGATCTTATCCTCCTCTCCTATCGTGTTCGTTCTCCTAAACGTAGGCCTAAGACTATTGAGGTACGCAGCTTCAACAATGTAAACGTGGAGGTTCTGTTGCATGATGCTGCTTCATTTGATTGGAATCCGGTTTACGACTCCGATGATTTAGATTCTAAGGTAACGCACCTTACTAACTCCATTTTGAATCTTTTCGACCGTCACGCACCGTTAAAACGCATCAGAGTCAAACACAACCCGGCTCCCTGGCTCACAGAATCCATCAAAGATCTGATGGCTTCTAGAGACAAGGCAAAAAGCAGGTACAAGCGATGTCCTTCCGAGCAAAACCTTGTGGCTTTTAAGGACCTTCGAACTCGCTGTACTCGAAGGTGTCGTGATGCTAAGAGAAAATACTTTCACGATTCCCTTAGCAACCGCAGTTCATCGGAAGTATGGCGTTTCCTTAGGTCTGTGGGCATCGGCAAGGGATCCTCCACGTGTGCCAATGATTTTGACTTAGGTTTACTAAATAGTCATTTTTCTTCCCCTCCTGTCCTTCTTGATCCTAATATCAAAGCTCATACTTTGAATAAAATCTCCAATATCCCAATATTGCATCAGTCCTTCAATTTCACTCCCACATCCGAGGAGTATGTTAAAAAGGCGGTGCTTTCTATTAGCTCTGCAGCAGTTGGTCATGACGATTTGTGCTCGAGGATGATCACTTTAATCCTTCCTGTGTTACTTCCAGTCCTTACCCATATACTCAATTACTCACTATCCTCATCAACATTCCCGTCATCCTGGAAGTATGCTCACATAATTCCTATTCCTAAGGTATCCAATCCCACAACAATTTCTAATTTTCGTCCAATATCAATCCTACCTTTTCTTTCCAAAGTCCTTGAGCACATTGTTCATGGTCAGTTATCTGAGTTTCTGTTTTCCAACAACTTACTAAGCACTTACCAGTCTGGTTTTCGACCTGGCCACAGCACAGTTTCCACTCTTATTAACGTCACTGACGATATTCGCTGGGCCATGGAAGAAAAACACCTTACTCTACTAGTTTTGTTGGATTTCAGTAACGCATTTAACTCTGTAGATTTTGATGTTCTCCTCGGAATCCTAAGATCGTTGAATTTGTCCCCCTCCGTCCTTGCCTGGTTTGATTCCTATCTTCGTGGCCGTTCGGAGCGAGTTCGCATCGGTGAGACCTTTTCTGACTGGTGTGATCTCGTTGCAGGTGTGCCACAGGGCGGAGTGCTCTCTCCTTTGCTATTCTCCATATTCATTGACTCTGTCACTAAAGTCATTACCTCCAATTATCATTTATTTGCAGATGATCTGCAGATTTATACCCATTTCCCTACTTCTGACATAAACGCTGCGATCGCTTTTATTAATCATAATTTAAGCTGCATCCACAAATGTGCTAAATCATACGGTCTCCTGCTTAATCCCAATAAGAGCCAAGCGATCATCATCGGGAGTAAATACTTTCGTGGTCGTCTTGATATCTCTTCATTACCCTCTGTTTGCCTCGATGGTATTCCTATTAGCTTTGCTGAGACTGTAAAGAACTTAGGCGTTACTCTTGACACAGTCCTTAACTGGAATGCCTATGTCTGTGAAATAAGTCGTAAGGTTCACTTCTCCCTTCATTCCCTAAAAGTTCTCCAATCCTTCCTTCCGTTTAAAACCAAGATCTCTCTTGCTCTATCACTCATTCAGCCTATTATCGATTATGCTGATGCATGCTACTTAGATGCCACTGAGGAAGTCCTTAACAAGCTGGAGCGCCTACAAAATCTGCTGATCCGATTTATTTTTGATCTGAGAAAATTCGACCACGTTACTCAGTTTCGTAAACAGCTCCAGTGGCTTCCGATCCGCTTTCGTAGGAACACTCGTATCCTGTGCCTCCTTTACAATATCCTTCATAATCCTTGTTCCCCTTCCTACGTGCGTCAGCGTTTCTCTTTAGAACACGCTGAAGATGCTGACTGCAGAGCGCATAAGAAGACCCTGTTATCCACACCATCCCATACCACTGACTTCTTTTCCTACTCCTTCACTGTCCACGCCGTTAGGCTGTGGAATTCCTTGCCCTCGGATATCCGCAATTCCCTAACTATATCTGGTTTCAGAAGACGTATAAGAGAATACTACTTGTCTCAATGCTAATATTAGTTAATATGTATGTATATGTATGTGTTTATACCTATGTATCTAGCTATTTTTGTATATATTTGTATTCATAACGTTATATGTGTATGTTTAAGTAGATTTTATTCGTATTTATTTATTTTATTAAAAGTACGCACAGAACTTGCTTTTTTACCACCACTCCGATCATAGGACTACAGTAAGAAATTCTTCTAAGGGATATGTAGTACCTTTGTACAATGTGTTGTTTTTTTTTTTACTGTTTTTATTGTGTTACCGTGCATATGTACATAAATTATTAATAAATAAATAAATAAATAGATATTCTCTTTGATTAGAAATTCAAAGAACGTTGCAGGAAGTAGTATCAATTCTATCTAGTATAAACAAAAGGAAAGCGTAGAAAATTAAAACAGTATATTGTTTGTGCGAGGCATTCATATTTTATAAAGTGCTTTTTCCCGTTATAGTTTTTTATACTGCAAAATAATGAATTGAAAATCCACAAAATACGTAAAATATGCGTATATTTTTTTATTTAACTTTATTTGATTATTATCTACCATTTTTCTTTATATTCATTATTTTTATTTTTTTAGGCAATCTTATTTTTTAATATATAATCACCACAACATGATGAATATAAGGCAAAACTTATATTATTTTTTTAACGTAACCCTAGAAAAGTTAAAGTAAAGGAACCTTTTTGCTAATTAAATAAGAATGTTCGTTTAATTTAAAAGTTACTTTCTACCCGGTAAAAGCATCAGATATTAAAAAGGTGTCTTGAATTACCTTTCTTGTAATTTGCTCTGAATAATTTTACTATTAATCAACGTTGGAACTTTAGTGCCTTGAATTAGAAGAATCCTTTATATTAGAACATCAAAGTTAATCTAAAAGGACCTTACATAGATTTATTATTGGTCTTTGCTCTCGCTCTAACTAGATGGAGCATTGGTACTCGAAAAATACCAACGTATCAATTTTTGGACACCCAGGTTACTGGGGCCCGTGTGTAAGCAAAAACTGTAAAATGTTAAACATGGCTTCATTTATTCCTTTTTTATTAACAAAATTTAACTCCATGACTCCATACATCAATGTTCCAAAATAGATCATTTGCAAGGTATATATTGCAAAAAAAAAATAAGATGATGTCTAGATACAGGTTTCTTGTATACTTTTTGTAGGCTTTGGATAAATATTTATTTATTTAGGGGCCCTTAAATTTTTTTGTAACATTGTCCTACCCATGTAATTATATGACATAATATCTGACATAACAAAAATAATAACCATATAGAGTAGTCACTGAGGTATCCAACTTGTAGGGGTCAGCCCTAGATGTCGTTTAAAGATTTTAAGGCTTATCAGTTTTTTTGCAAAAACGATTATAAAATAACATTTATGGAGGTGTGAGTTTTCCTTTTTGTCAAACTTGTTAATTTTAACGTGTTATTTGTTGCTCAGTAAAGCTAATGAGTAATAAATAGGTTTCTCACTAAGCGACATCTTGATTTGTTCCTGAGTACTAACTCCGAGAACATGGCATGGTATAGACAGAAGCTTATCGAATAAGGTAAAATACCCAAATATGGAAGTTATAAGGATTGTTTTTTCGTTTTTGCTCTATAATTTATACGTTTTACTTTACACGTTTCTGGGGATTTGCACGTTGATAAGTGTCTTTAAGAATAAGTTTTCGATTCTTAAAATAAGATTATTACTAGTTTCATCAAAATAATCTTAATTAAATATACCCTCTGTCAAACTCCAATTATGGCCGTCTGATATCGGACGCCTAAATATACACAAAATATTGACAATTGGGCAGACGCTTACGTTGCTGCTCGTTTAAAAACTAAAATAAACAATTTGAAACAGTTTACTAGAAATCAAGAACAAGATGAAAAAAATATATTTCAAAAATACACCGATTGAACGTTACTTCTTATTGGGTCCAAGCATATAACCGGATCCAATTATGAATTTTGTAAAAAAAATAGTGTAAAATTCCATTTTTGTTTTATGTTGGGGCGTTTTATTAAACTTTTGTTATCAATAGTTCCACCCATAATTATAATAAATAACAACACAGATGCTCATGTTATTTAAAAAGCTTATGAATGTACCTAATTGCGGCGCGATCCTCGTAAGAAATTCTAAATTTTTCAAATGAAAATACCTACGTCTGGAAAATGGGCTATTGTCGAAAACTAAATTGCGGATAGGACTAAAATTTGATTCCATAGCACTTTGAATACTGGCATTACTGATTACAGTTGCTATTTCAGTAAAATAATTTACCAGGCTATTTATTTTTGAAGAAATGTCGATGAAAAACCATAATTGGTCCAGCGTCGTAATTGGTGCCGTTACCTTAGTATGTGTATTTTTTGACGCACGAGCTGCCACGAAAATAAAAATTTGCCGGAAAAACACCTGTATTTTTTTGGCAATTGATTTATTTAAGCAAATTATTATGCTTTTTCAGCTTAAGTTTTTTAATATCAAACAAGGTCAATAATTAATAGTAATCTAGTTATATGTTAGTATTGTTTACAATAGTGATCAATGAAGGTATTATGTCCGTTTTTTTTTCATATTTAAAAATCCAAAGACACCATTGGTTTTTTGCAACTGAATTAATTCTGCAAATAGTGTGGAATATAAATAGAGCTAGTTTCCTGTTCCCAAACCTCTACAGTGATATTTTGTTGTTGACAGCCGTTGACGTGTCGACCGTTTGCCGTTGAAAAATGACTTGTGTAGTGTACACTTTATACAGCCGTTAGAAGCCACAAAACAAAAAAAAAAAAGTAATACCGCTGATTCTGTGTTGAAACCCTTTATTTTCCAAACTAGCAAGCGGTAACCATGAAGGTGTATCTACATCAACAATCTTATTGTTTTAAGAATGCAATGCACTGGTCGTCTCTACTGAACGTTTATTTCCTGTGCGACGGTTTTTGTAAACACTAGTATAAACGGAACCCTTCGTGCGCGAGTTCGATTATGCCAAATACAGAGATCGGGGCTAATAGGTCGTTATTTATAAAATCGCAGTTTACCAATAGTTGTTTTATCTTTGCGATCAAGTTTTTATCGCTAGTTTTTTCCTATACATATCGTTTTGCAACACAATAACAAAATAGAAAAAAAAGTATACACGTGCAGTAACGAATTCGTTAAGGGCTTTGTTTAGAGTTATTTGAAACAAAGGGATACTGATGTACAGTAGTTAATTTGTAAAAACCATTGGAAATACACAACCGGCTTTCCAGTTAAAATTAAGCTTGATTAGATAGGTACTGTTTGTTTAAAAATAGACTTTATTTGCATTTTTTTATTATTAAAGGCAACTGGCGGTTATAATAAATTAAGCAGGTGAATTAACTTATTCAGGTCATTAAAAAGGTAGAAACGGCAGATAATCCTACTGAAAATTGATTGTGTTATTTACACAAAGTATCTTCCTAATTCAACCAGCTGTTTCATCGTGGTTGAGTATTAAAAATCCAAATATATAAGCGTACAAACATACAAACAGAAACAATTAACGACTTGGATTTAAACTCTGTAATGAAAAAGGATAGAATAAATAAACATATGCAAAGTTGCAGTCGTAAGGCTAGTCGTAAATCTTGAGTGCCTCGGATGTTTAAAAGGGATGTTTTGTGTGTGCCCACACCTGACCGTTATTTATTTACTTTTACGATCGACTGCGCAGAGCGGGATAATTCTTATGTAGGGATAAGCTGTGACTTAAAGTACTCAACAGTGGTCAAAATATCCTCTTGATGTGAAGCTTAGACGAAAAAATCCCCTCTTAGGTGTTTTTTATACATGGTCCTGGTTTCTGTCCAAATCTTCGCAATTTTTTTGTTGTTTTGTTGTGTCTGAAAAGTTTTATTCACTTTTTTGTGATCCTTCATTAATAGCTTTCTGCTGTATTGATTGTTATTGTATATTTAGTGTGTTATATATGAACACTATACTTACAAGTTACATGTATTGAAAATTACAACTGTTTTATCAATATTGGAAATAAACGCTGACTTTATTATTGCTGATTCTATTGCTTAAGTTTTAAGACTAATTTGTAAACATTACTTTAGTAGTCCAAAAGCTATTGTCTCCTAAATAATTGCATTCGATTTATTTTCGGACTTCGTAAATACGACCACGTTTCTTACTTCCGTCAACAGCTCAAGTGGCTACCTATCAGAAGACGTAGAGAAGTAAGGATCCTGTGTATGCTCTATTCTATCCTAAATGAGCCTTCCACACCGACTTACTTAAAACGTAAATTTGTGTTTCTTGGCGCGGAGCGTGACCGGCAATTACGTTCCACGGTTAACCTTCTACTGCACATGCCCACTCATCACACTGGTTTCTTTGAATATTCCTTTGCTGTTCAAGCCATTAATCTATGGAATAAGTTGCCATCTCACATACGAAAGGCTCAAAGCAGATTCTCTTTTAAACGAGCTATCAAGGAACACTTGCTCAAACAGGAATTGTTGTCACAGTAGTTTTAAAAGTTGATTAATTTGTTATATTGTATTTTATTTATGTTGGTAAGCATGTGTAACATTAGTCATATCTCTTTGATTTATGTATTATAAGTATGTATATTCTATATATTATATGTAGGTTTTTATTTATTATATGTAGGTATTTATGTTTATGTATGTGTAATATTATACTGTATCATATTTATTAATAACAATTACTGATATTCAAATTTACCCCATTAATTATTTATTTGCATTTCTTATCAATGTACTACCCAATTACTTCATTGTTTTTCTTTTTGCCATGCGGTTGACTGGTAGATAATGCCAACAGGCATTAAGTCCGCCCTTTGTGCACTAACTTTGTACAAAAAAGACAAATAAATAAATAAATAAATACTTTCTTATGAAATGAATCTTTAAACATACTAACTTACTTTGAGCATACTTTTTATCACAATAAAGGTAATCATGATAAAAATTATTCTAGAAGAGAAGTGCAGCAGACATCTCGACCAGACGACCTCCCGGGCGAACACTCTCGGCGACGACGCGGACGATCTGCAGAAACAGCTGGAAAACGAGGCTCGAGACCGACTGAAATCGGGACGTGTAAGTTAGCTTATACAGGACGCTTTTTAAACCAGGAAAAAATCAGAAATTAGTGAGGGTCATTTATTTTTGAGTTCAAATGATAGAGAATCAAAGCCACGTGAGCCGGCACAGAATTCGTAGGCATAAGAAATACCGTTTTTCATAAATTTTTATAACTATTGGCGTACACATATTAGCCCGGCTGTTACATTAGATGCAAACCCAATAGTAACGTCAGGAAAATAATTAAGATTCTTTAACTTCTATATTTTATACAATCTCGTGATATTTAATGTTTTCGTTAAACTCAGGGTGGCAAGAATTTTGTCGCTGGTTTTTTTTATATAGGTATGAAGTTTGTAAATCAAAATCGGTTAAATGAGGGTTGTTTTGTATTCCAAAGGCTATTGACAGTAGTATTTTTGCATCTAACGTAAGATTTGATTTACTAATAAGTAAGAAACAAAAGAATATTACCGTGTATCGGATTCATTACAACATCGATCTGCATTCGGTTCGCAGTTCGAGAAGGATTATGCTGAAATAGGTGTACATATAGGCATCCACGGGTCATTATCATCGTCATGAAATTAGTTTCACTTATTAGATTATTAAAAAACACAAGCTGATAAATAAAATATAACAATGTTAATTATAAAAGTAACCGGGGAATGGGGAGAGAAATAAGGAATATAAAGTGTAAATTTAGTCAGCGGCCGTGGAATTTTAATAAAACAAAAGTTTCTTGAAGCTGTATCTGTAAATCTTTTTAGTTAATTATTCTTGGAATAGAATTAACTTAAAGATTTTTCCTAAAAAAAAACAAAATCAGTTTCATTATAATCAAATACTTAGTCTAAACTATTTTCTAAATCTTTATTAATAAAATAGAATTTAATTTAAATTCTTAAACTTGAACTCATTTTAACGGGTTTTTACGCGTTTATTATTTTATTTTTGATTTTCCGACGTTTCGTCATTTTTACAAATGCCATGGTCAACTGAGCTGTTTGACGTCTACATGGAGTATAGTATAAAACGATTTTCGAATTCACCACGATATTTCCAGTATTGGATCCCACGTTGGTGACAGTTTCCAACCACCTTCTCTATTGAAATTAGGGTGTTTTTTAATTTCAATGGTTTCTCTTACCAACCTAGAAATAAAATAGTTTTCTTTTGCTTGGATTTTAACGGTATCAAATCTAAGATAATGGTTGGGCTTATCCATGGAATGTTCACAGACTGCAGATTTTGTAAAGCGACGGCTTTTGAAATCAGCGATATGTTCTTTTATACGAGTAGACACGTTCCATTTCGTTTGACCGATGTATGAGACCCCACAGTTACAATAAGTTTTATAAACGCCTGGATCTTGTAAAGGGATGCTGCATTTTACTGGACGAAGATGGTGGCTAATCTTGCTGTGTGGCTTGTATATGGTTTTTATTGAAACCCTCTTCAGAATGCTCCCAATTTTGTCAGTAACAACCTTGCAAACGAAATGTCGGAAAATCAAGAATAAATTAATAAACAATAAAGTAAAAACCCGTTAAAATGAGTTTAATTTCAAATAGATTTTGATTCCTTGTTTCTCTAAGCCTTTTCTTTTTTATGTAAATAAAAAAAGAAAAGGCTTAGAAGAATTAATGTAGAATGTAATATTTATCATTCTTAATTATGTACAAAAAGTTCTAGGACTTTGAAAAATGTAATAAACATCATAAAAATATGTTTTGCTCCTTAACGTATTTTGCTCCTTGCTCAATTACTTTTTCTTGGAAAAATTCGGTAGCTCCTTATTTGGATTTTTAATTTATCCGGATTAAAGAAGAAACGCTTACGCTATATTCGTGTACTAGTGGCTGCTCGCGACTCCGTTCGCGTAGAAGTCGGTTTCCCGTGGGAATGCGAAGTTTTCCCGCGGTAAAAAGTTCCCTTAATTCTTGTATACATATATTTTTGGTACTTATCTAAAACTATTTTCGCAGCGCACGCAAAGGAAGCCCTCAAGGATGAATAATTTTCCCCGTTTTTTTCACATTTTCCATTATTTCGTCGCTCTTAATAGTTGCAGCGTGATGTTATATAGCCTAAAGCCTGCCTCGATAAATGGTCTATTCAACACAAAAAGAATTTTTAAATTCGAACCAGTAGTTCCTGAGATTAGAGCGTTCAAACAAACAAACAAACAAACAAACTCTTCAGCTTTATTATATTAGTATAGATACAAAGGGATCCGTATGTGGCCCTCTACCCAAAAGGTATGTTTTGTTTGAGTGACTTTTTATGTCAGTCCATGTAAAACAAAAACAGTCACCATAGCAACGTACATGGATCTAAAACTTTTAATATCTAAAGTTACAAGAAGTGCCTTTATTGGATGTGCCTTCCCTGCAGATGTGTAATTCAAAATTAAAGTTTTGGCTATATTAAAATATTTGTATAAACACAATGCAATTATTGCAAAAAAACAGCAAGGATAGGGACAAAAAATATATCCGGATTTTTTCCGAGCTACTTACATAAGATGTATGTTATTTACGTATATTAAACTATTTTCATACAAATTAATAGTTAAAACTTCGGCATAACGTTTTAAATATTGGTAAAACTAACATTTTATTTACAATGAAGAGATCGATCGACGATCTGTTTTGCATCACTGACAGCGATTGCATATAAATTGTTATTGGGACGCAGGTAGTTAAACGATCCGCAGATCGTGTGTGATCTCAGATCTACCCTACACTCGGATCTAGGATTCGATATTGGGCTCCGGCGTTAAACGCCCTTGGTTGACATTGTTGTTGCTTGTCAAATGCCTGTAATTTCCGAATATCCTTCCGAAATTGCCTTTCATCTGAACAGCCCCCCAAGTCAAATGGCAGTAGAAATTTGCGATAGCGAGTGAATAGAATAAAAATGTATGAAACTGTCATTTTTAGCAAGCTTGCAATTTAACAGTTTCATACACTTAAATTCTATTCACTGGCTAACGCTTCGAAGGAAAATGTTCTACAATGTGAGTTCTTTGACACTCTCCTTGGGCCAGTAAATGAATTTCACATTCAAACGCCTTTCTCTGAACTTGAAAAGTTCCTTTAAATATTTTAGGTACCTACGTTTTGTGATATGTAAAATAGTTATAGGTTATTTGTACTTGTGACACCTCTAGCTTCGATGGACATGTTAGTTAGCATGTTCTCAGCTATTTGCAGTTGTATTTTCTTTTATAGCACGTTTTAAATGTAAGTAGGTAAAAAAAATTCTAGTTCTTGTTGTTTGAAACTATATTGTAGTAACCAACATATTTCCTTTTCACTTAAATCGACTGTCCCAACGTAATCCTATTTTTTTACGTTATACCTGACAAAATACTTAAAGATGAGGATAATTACGTCAGTACTAATGAATGCTAGCATTCACACGTGATCAGTGTAATTTTATACCAATCACGCATTTACTGAAATAACGTAACGTTCCTTGATCTAACGGTCAAACCTAATAGGAGCCTAATGTGATTAAGATCAGCTTTCAGCTTTTGTAAAAAAAAACCTGCCTTATTTGTATTGTATAAATTCGTTCTCAATACTTATATACTGATCTTTAATCTTGATATACAGGGTGTTTGGAGGGTGAGTAGCCAAATGAAAATAGTGGATAGGTGAGGCTATAAACTATTAACTTCCACTTATTAAACTGCATTTTGGTTCAAGTTTTAGAATTTATTCGAATTTATTTGTAAGATTATCCTAAGAACATCCCCGATTTTATCATTTAAATTCAAATACCCTGTATATGACCTTTGTTTCACAGCCTGTTTAATGAAGATCATAAATCCGAATAATTGTACGGTAATAGGTAGTTGCTGTGCGAGATTGGTAAACAGATCCCCCCCAAGGGATCGCGCCTTGCCGCGGCGGGGGGGCTTAGTACCCCGTAGCAAGCCAGCTACTGGGGGAAGCTAAGCGGTCCCACATGGGGCCGGTCGTGAGGTAGACCGGCCCACGAGAGGGGGGCTGCTCCTGCTGGGCGGGAGCCCAGCGTGCTGATGCGCCCGGAGGGGAGGCTCTGGCCGGGCTCGGTCCGGTCAGTTGCACCCCAGGAGGGGAGGCTCCAGCAGGGCCTTTGGCCCTCGTTCTGTTGAGCGCCCAGGGGGGTAGTCGTGGGGGGTCGGGTGGTGCGGCGTGGCGGCCGCGGCATCCGATCCTCCGCGATTCGGATTGGAGGTGGTGGGCTGAGGAAGGGGTGGTGGGAAAACCCCTCTCCTAGGCCCAGGGCGGATTCGGCGGCGCGCCACTGTCCCCGCAGTGGCGCGTCGGCGACTCCAGCCGGTGAGGCCCCAGGTCGGCAGACGGCCGAAGACCCTGGGGAGGTTCCCAAGCTGCCGACACAGGGCAAGGTCGGTAGCCAATCAAGGGAACAAGAGGGGGTAGGCGCGCCGCGGTTGTTCCAGCGCGCCTCCAAACTTGAGGGGGCTGCCTCGGTGGCCAGCCGTCGGTGGGTTCGCGGCGAACAGACCTTTACAGGACATTCCCGCGTCCCCGCCATTATACGACGGCCAGTAGGACAACTCCAGGTTTTTAGTCGGTGCGAGCCCGACATAACCCGTCTCCTTTCCCTGGAGGGGACGGGTATGCGTAGGCATTTTCCTGGACAAACAAAAAAAAAAAAAAAAAAAAAAGATTGGTAAACAGATAGGAAATTGGAGGTACTGTATTTAAAGTTGTTTTTTTTTTTTTCATATAATAATATGTGCCATTATAATAATAGGTACTATGCAGGTAGCGTTATCATTTTCGGAAGAGGGGTCATGTTTCTCCGCGGCCTTTTTTAAAATCTATACCTTTTTAAATTATTTATATTATGCTATTTCACGAATAAAATATGAAAATACCATTATTTATGAGATATAAATCGGGGTTCTTTAAGCTTATCAACTGGTCGAGTAAACGGAAACCTATTTCAGCCAACTGAGGCGCGCACGCAGTTTAGACATGCTGCTTGTAGTATTTTATAGTATAGAAGTTGTATGTATTGCAGAAACGTTTGATAGAGAGTGTCTTTTTTTCGACTTATGAATTACTTAGGCCCGCATTTATAAATCACTCTTAAAACGAAACTAAGTAGGTACAAATAAATACATTTTCATCAAGGGCGTGTCACCGAATCTAGTCAGCGTAGTCTTTGTCAAAAGAAGTCACTTGAACAATATCTTTTGGAATGTGACGGACATCTAAGAACACTACGTCGTAACATAGCCGTTTCCATTGTGTCAAATAAACGAAATTTGTCACAAGCTCTTTCACAAGATGAATAGCACAAACACTTTTAGTTTATGTAGTTAGGCTAGCGATAAAAGTTACGAGGGTACTACAATGAACACGATAAGAAGTTCACTTTTAATTAAAGAAATACTGAGTTATCTAGTCGGCCAAAACAAAAGTCTACAAAATAAATAAAACCGTTTTAACAAAAATAAACAAAAAATCTTAAAATAAAAAAAACTTTATTATTTGACCTAAGTTTGCTGTTTCGGCGTTGACTGAAAATTACTTTCGGTATATTTACATTAGTTTTAGAACTAAGTTCTTATAGATAGATTGATGAATTCTTTATTGCACACACAAAACTGTAAAACAATTACAACAAAGCAAAAGGCAGTCTTATCGCTAGCAGCGATTTTTGCCAGACAACCAGTGAAGTTAAGGACAAAACGAAACATAAAAGTTGGTGCAAATACCTAATCATAGAGTGTAATACCTAGTCAATACTTGGCAAAGCCGAAAAGTGACCGCAACATGCTACACTTGTCCTCTTCCAAGTAAGGATGGAGGGTGTCAATTGACCACTCGACTGTAGTTTGCCTTCTCCAAAGTAGGACGAAGAGCGCACTCTATCCACACGCCTGCGGTCGGACCTTTACGCTTTTAGTCACCTACGTCGGACCATCTCTAGTATATTGCACTTACCCTCTCGACTAACAAATGCACTGCAAAGGTAAACGTTCACTAGCGCTTTGGCTGTGAAATCCTAAGGGGGGTGCTGGTCGAAAGCCTTCCCCAAAGAGCTCAAAACACAAATGTAAAATCTATTTTGAGTTTTTGCGAACCTAAAAATCAATGAAAACTATGATTCAGTGAAGTTGCTTTTTCAGAATTTATCATTAATCGTAACCGAGTTTTCGTTTTTAGCGAACTAAGGATTACTTTGAAAACGAGACGAATTTCAAGAAAAAATACAGTTACTACAAGATATTAATATTTTTTTATGAATAACATACTGTAATGTAATTTTATAGTCACTCATTATCTTGTTAATATTACATATTACACATTATTTACTTTACCATCAATTTTAAACGTTTTCCCTGCTCATCTAGATTTACTTTAAGACGAGACATTATCTGTTAAAATATATTAATCGTTTTAATATCCTTATATATTATATTATATACTCTTGGAATGAGTCAAATTTATGGAACATACGCCTAGATCTCAAACACAGAAACTTAACGCTGTGGCTTGTAAGGTAGAATTTTGAGCTAAGCCCTTTGGTAGAAATCAATCAGGCTAATTGCCAGGCCTCTTTGCCTAGTGACAAAACCAGGCACCTTTTGTAAGAACTCCTTTACCTTAGAATTATTGGAAAGGGCAATTAAAGATTACTTAAGATTTACCTAGCTTGATGTAAATGAGAGAATTTAGAATTGAGAGGTCGTAAGGTATTTATTTATTTTACTATTTATTTACATAATAGAGGCAAAAAAAACAAAGACAATATAAATTCAAATAATAATAATAATAATATACGAATGATAAAACATTAGAACGAATGAATGGTATGATAACCCCTCTGAGGAATAGGTTTATAAAAAAATATAAAAGTTGATCTTTGGTTAAAAAGCAAACTTTATTGTAGATAAGACTGAACACTTAAATTAAAAGTTATGATTGGTAAGAGTTATAAGTTTTAAATAGGTATACCAACGTATTTTTATACTCTGAAGATGTTGTTAAAATAACTCGTAAGCCATTAATATTTTTCTGTTAACCTGTGTTTTTGAGAGTTAAAATAATCTACTGTGACCAAGTAATATGAATAGGAAATGCATCAAAATTTCAATGTGTTTCTGGTTACGATTTCTAGAAATTCTACAGGAGGACACAATGTCAAAGGCTTTGTCTTCATTATTATTTATTTATTTGGGACAAAACAAAGCAAACAATACGGGCAGTGAAATATTTCGTAGAATCAGATTGTAACGAAAAATTCGCCATTGTTGCATGTTCACGGAAGGTTTATATCAAATTTCAGTTTATAATAATAGTTTATTTATTTCGGTCCATTACAAAAACCATAGGTACAAATCAAGTTAAATAATAAAATTAAAATTAAATATCTTATGCAATTAATCAATACAAATAAAAAATGTCTAAATTATAAATTAAAAAATAAATTAAAGAATAGCCATACAAAATTAAATGGTAATTAATTAAAACGATATAAGATCAAAACATGATTTTTTTTTCCATAATTGAATACCAAAGTAGGCTTTCTGCTGACCCAACAGGAGCATATTCCAGTGATTGTGAAAAGGATTATCACACCTAGACTTAAAAGTTTTGAGGATGCTGTTGCTACTCTCCTTTGACCGCTTGCGCAATGATGCAGCCTTTTTACGTATGATAGCTTGGAAGCCATCTGTGCGCGCTTCTGCGAACATAGTAGAGGCGCTACAGTACTTGGGCAACTTCATTAATATTCTGAAAGTGTTGTTATACTGAATGCGTAGAGTCTCGATAGAGCGCTTGGTATAGTTTGTCCACAAGCTGCTAGAGTAAAAAGACTGGCAGTAAGCCTTAAATAAAGTAATTTTGACCTGAGCTGAGCAGCGAGTGAATCTACGTGTAATCATGTTGCCCCGAACAGCTAACGCTCTGCGCTCTCTTTCTACGTCTTCATCATCCTTTAGGTCTTCAGTAATGATGTGGCCCAGATATTTTACCTTATTGACCCGCTTAAGAGCCTCACCATGGAGTGAAATCGGTGGAACCTGTACTGGTTTAAGAGAGCCGCTTTTAAAAAGTAGCACCTCGCTCTTAAGTGCATTATACTGCAAGCCATGCTGTCTGGCATATGTTTCACAGACTCCTACAAGTTTTCTAATCGATCCAACTGTAGGGCCAAGCAGTACCATATCGTCTGCATAACTGATGTTATTGAAACAAATATCGTCGACAAAACAACCCGTATGAGTTCCGCTAAGCCCCACAATTAATTCGTTGACATATAAGTTGAATAACAGAGGTGAGCTCAACCCACCCTGCCTTACACCACACTCAAGGGTATATGCATCAGACAGAGCCCCAGCCCATCTCACTTGGTTCTCCTGATATTGGTACCAGTGTTTAAGCACATTTATAACGTCCGCCGGGACACCCGCTGTTACCAACTTGTGCCAGAGTCTGTCATAATGAACTTGTTTATAGGGGTCCTATAAAACACATGCGCGTGCGCAGCCGCTCAGACGCGAAGTCAAGTCGGTGGCGGTCGGCGCGGCCCGCGCGCCCCCCGCGCCCCGCAGATCATCTGTGCTGCGCGTACAGAACTCTATCAAAAGCTTTTGACAGATCTAGGAAACACGCGTACACCGGCGTCTTCCTGTCAGTATAATACTTAACAGCCTGCTTAAGACACAAAATGGCTGCTTCAGTAGAGAGCCCAGCTCGAAAACCAAACTGAGCGTCGTGCAACTTAACATGTTTCAATAATATGTCATTAATCAGGCTGTCAAATACTTTGGCAATTATTGTTGCAAGTGAGATGGGCCGATAATTGTTCATGTCTGAGCTGTCACCTGATTTTGACTTAGCTATCGGGACTACAACCGTTTTGTTAAGTCATTTGGCAGAAATCCATGGCACAGACAGAGGTTAAAAAATAGAGATAGAACACGCGCCAAGTGCACACCAGCATGTCTCAGGTGTTCCACACTCAGATTGTCTATTCCAGGAGATTTACCTCTCTGCATAGTTTTCAAGCCTACCCATATCAAGTATTGGATCTAACGGAATAGGTGAAACCTGAAAATGATGTTTAAAGGATTCCGCAATTTTTTTGTGTTCATGTTCACCATTTACACTAATTGGGAAACCAGATTTAGCATTCATTTTTCGGGTAAACTTCCAAAACTGCTTGAAATCATGGTCCAAGTGTTTGGAAGCAAGACTATCCATAGCCAACTGATCTTGGTGTTGTTTGCACCATTTAAGTTTTGCTTTAAAAGATTTTCTTGTCTTACACATGTCCTCATAAATTAAACCACTCCTAGGTTTACCTTCTTCTTCTTCTATCCAAGTTAAAAAATGTGCTCTTGCTTCGGTGTGAAGTTTGGCAACATGATCATACCAGCCTGCCACGAAACTTCTTTTCTTGCGTGCCCTTTTCCGCTTACATGTAGAGCTCGCCGCAGCTGATAATATGTCAACTATGTCACTATACATCCTTTGAATCACTGACCTATGCTCCGTGTTAGGGCAAACACCTTCGCAGTTACAGTTTAATAAATCTTGTGGAAAATTCACTTCTTTTAACCTAGCATTACATATATTTTGATAGTAAGTAATCTGATAACTGGATCTTTCTCCCCATATGACATAATTATGTTTTAACAAAACGTTTTTAATTCGCCCTTTGACTTTATTCAACTTACATTCTATCCACAATGGCAAATGGTCAGACCACTGCACGTCATAACCAATCCACGCCCGCGTAATAGATGAGAATGCGGTTTCCGTAGTCACACAGTGATCTAACCAACTTACCGTACCATGGGCCTCGCTGAAGAAAGAGAACGTATCTGATTCATTACCCAATATTTTAACATCAGCACAAATCCAGTTTTGGTCCTTACAAAAATTACATAATTCATTATAAAATAAACTAGCTGGACTAGCGTTAAAATCACCTAATACATACACATAATCTATATCACTATTGTCTTCATTAATGCTACTTATTTTACCGAGGCAGTTTGTAAATTCAGGGAGATTAACAATGCTGTCAGTTGGCATATAAACACTAAAAACTAAAATAGATTTATAGTCTAAAGTTATTCTCACCGCTGTTAAGCGCACGTCATTACAGTCAATAATTTCTACGGAACTAAATGCTGATTTTCTCCACAACAATGCGACACCTCCGAAGGGTCTTCCTCTCAAAAGCCCGTTGCTGACATCGACTGCACATGTCCCTGTAGCTCCAAAGGCTTCATCAATTGTATTAAGTATCGGAAGGTCAAACGGCAACAGCCAGGTTTCTTGTAGAGCCACAATGTCCGCCGACTGACACAACATTTGTACTCCCTCTAAAGAGCGTTTCACGTTTTTACAATTGAAGGAAACAAAACGATAACACTTATCCATTACTTGGAGATTTTGGTGATTGCCTCACTTTGTCAGTGCCTATCTTCTCTCTTCGATTTACAAAACGACGAAAAGAAATTCCTTCTGGCCATAAATTTTCATCTAAAAATGTACTTTGGTCATTTTTGCTCACAAAAAATTTGTAGGCGTTGTAACTTCTCTCTTTAAACATTTTAATTTTAATGGGATCAATTTTCACATGAGTCTTTGATAAAATATATGTTACAATATCTTCTTCAGACACTTCTTTAGCCACGTTTGTTATAAACAAAGGTACTTTTGTATCTGCCGCTTTAAATTTGCTGTTTTCTAATGCTGTAGCCGTGCCTTTGCTTGTTACAAACCTACTGTTCGTTTTCTTTTTTTGTACAACTTTCCATTCCAAATCCGAGTCACTGCTCGCAACGTGAGCAAAAGATAGCTTTTTACTTACTTCTTTGTTTTGTTTTGATTCTTCATAACTTTTATTTCTACCCACAATTTTATGCACATTTTCTGTTGTTTCTTTATTCACAATAATACAACTCTCCGATATTCCAGGTGATATTGATTGAGTATGTTGTTCATCATGCGTTGATATAATTCTGTTCTCTGCTATCGGAGTTTGCATTGCAGTTGGGCCGCTATCGAATAAATAGGCATTTCTCGGTCGAGTGTTGACAAACGGCGAGTACGTAGATGTATTTACCACTGAATCATATTTCGCATTTTGAATCTTAGCCTCCAGTTTTGCTTCAAATTGGCTTAGATGGTTTGCTGACACATAGTTTTTTCTAATCTCATCAACTTGAGCTTTCATCACTGTAAGTTGTTTAAGTAATCCAGTGACATCTACGTGGTCAAATGTTACTGGGGGTAGTTTACTTAAATCTTTTGCCACAAAAATAGGTATTTTCTCGGGATCTGTACCTTTGATGAGCGTGATAATATCTTCAAGGTCTCTCTGCAGCTTGCCCTCAACTTTTTTTCTGTTAATTTTCTTTATATTCGTGGAAACCGATTCAAATAACATTTTTTTCGCATTTTCAACGTCTTCCATCGAAAAGGCAGATGCACAGATACGTATCAAACTTTCTTGATCCATAACGTCAATTTTATTCATTATAAAAGCCAAGACTTCTTCAATTACAGTATTACAACTCGTGCACTTTATAACGCTTGACGACATGATCGCGCGCACAACCGTTCACTAGCAAAGCGAAAGCGAGACTGAGTTTATGAAAATAATTGTTTTATTTTATTTTAATAATTTGATACACTTTGTAAGATGACATTACACTACACATACCTACATCGCTCAAGTAATTTGTGCTCAAGCTACTATATTTTTATTATCTCTTTTAGTTTAACTTAGGTACTCCACCTTTTAATCGACATATTGTTATAGCAACAATAAGCATTTAAAATGTGTTTTCACAGGTGGGATACAACCGACGTTTCTTTTGCTTTAGTAGTATTTTTACGATGATTGACCGTGAGTTTATGGGTTGTGCATTGTTGCTAAGTACACTTAGTCCATAGAACTAATTTATCTTTAGGGTATTGCTATTCGTACTTGTCAAAAATCATTTATTATAAAAGTTTTTTAATTGCAGCCGAAAACCATTTGGGTGTTCCATTTACCCCGACATGCTGGCACAAATACCAAAAATCCAGAAAAACGGGAAGCCAGGTTATCAGAAGAGGTAATTAAAAATATTTTTATCCTTTTTGAGTTTTTATTTTCAGATCACACAACCGATGAAACGCTCATCAAAATTATTGAAAACCGGAATATGTTTTTAACTTACAATTGTTTAAACCTGATGCCAATTATATTTGTTTTTTTCTTTCAAATGAATAACGACAAAATGCTATTGCAAAATTTTGGAGAGAAATATTTCGAACGTTAGGTATTTTATTTCAATGCTACTGGACCTGTGGTAATAAATAACGTAGCCGGGAGTGAAGTATAATAAGGGTTGAAAGCCTGAAGCGTAAATCCCCGGTGACCAGATTTTCAAAGGGGTGCTATATGAGAAATACAGATTATTAATTTATGACTTACTACACTTATGAGTCTTAATATAATATAATATGAGGTTATGTAAAGTTAATTTCTAGAAAACTTTTTACTTTTCGATTAACTAACACTACGGTGTACTTGCTTACAGAGCTTGTCATACCTACAAATTAATGAAATAACTTTAGCCAGCAGACCGGCATAACTTGTGAGTTAGATATATTAAACAATAATTTTCAACGTCCGGTCAATTTTCTATCACCAATTAACATCCACAGCCTGAGATTTTACTTTTAGTTTTGCATTTAGAATGCTAATTTATTAATTTTGAAGTTATAGATACTGGAAAAAGGAGCGCGGGTCTCCGAGCTTTGCGTGAATGGTCTAAAGGTCCTGGGTTCCCAGTCGCGAAATGCAATTTGTTAAAATATTACATTTTTATTTAAAATAAACTTAATCTTAGTTAGTTACTTTTATACAAAACACATTTTTTCGTTCTAAAGGCAAAATATTTCGTGTCAAAAATAAAGGTTGCTTTTTTAGTTTTGGATAGCATTCGATATAAGTAATTATTACCTGTTTGAAATTTCGGCTATAAATAAACTATAGCATCAAAACAGTCCTTATTAAGTATTAGAACAATTACCTACGTGAAACTGAAATACCAGACAATTGCCATCAGCCTGGTTTAATTTTGTAGAAATCCATTTAACTAATTTTTTACATTGTCTAGTAATTTCTGTGCAAATTAGCTGGCGAGTCCTTTGTTCGTCATCAAAGCGAACAGTAGCCTCCTGAGAATGCTTCGTGTTGGAGTAAAACGCGGCGAGAATTATAACTCATAGGCTGGTATTACAAAATCGTGAAAAAATATTTGCTATCTCAAAACCAAAATTCACGTTTTTACATACGCTCCAAAAATACGTTTTATTCATTCAAACTGTAAAAAAATACTAATTTGTTGAAAATAGCTTTAGTTTGTTGACCACTTTACAAAATAATGAGGAAAAAAAATTTGAGTCAAAAACTCTAAGGTCCACTTGCACGTTCCCGTGCAAAATAGGTAAGTCGTTTACGATAAGGGTTTTAAAAATTATGCGTCATGATCACTATGCTTGAAATTAGTTTTGCTTAAAATTATTATGCGTTTCAAATTTATGCCTTTTAATACTTATCACAATCAATTTTACCTAATACAAAATTGTGCCTTTTAAAATTATACGTTATGGATAATATGGAAAGGTGATGATTATGTACTTTAAAATTATGAATTATGATATTATGACAATAAATGTTATGCTTAAAAATACAGAGCCATAATTTTGGTGACCTTGCTCACGAAACATTTTGACTTATATAAAAAAATTTTTGTTGAAAAAAATTATTTGAAAATATAAATATTTTTCTGGTGACTCCTTATTTACAAATTGAAGTGCAAAAATTACTCTACGTTTCATAGTTTAGGAGGAGTCAGTGGACAAACAAACAAACAGATACGATTAGCGACTTGGATTAATACTATGTACTTAATGATGATAAACGCATCTGCAGTTAATAAGGGGCTTACAGTTTCATGTTCAGTTCATGGCATAATAAAATAAAAAAACTGTCAGCCTAATTCTTTTTTCGATAGTATTTTTGTGTTTCATTCTGAAATTCGTTTTGTATATTCCAGTATAACAGAAACAAAAGAATATTCCACGCCCGACACTACACAGATGAAACTCAATTTTCAACCGAGTTAACTATTGAACCAACTACCCTGGATTTAGAACCTTTGTCCACTCTAACGCACTATAAAGAATACACAAAAAAGGAACCAAAACCAAAATCTACTTCTGAAAATAATCTTAACTTTATAAATATAGGTGGAAGTAAGTAAATGAAATATTTAAGAGCTTGTAGTTTTGATTAAGTATATTTTATTATTGTAACAAAAATTCGCAGAAGGCCATCCGGAAGATATAGAGAAGCCTGCAAAGAAAAATGAAGAGTACAACAACACTGACGATTTGGAACATTTGTTACAAAATCAAAAAGTTTCAAAAGGAATGGAGACAAAACATAACCCATATCGACCTACAATATCTATAACAGATGACCCAGAGATGCAAAAACTTGACAATCTAGTAGAAAAAGCTAAAAACATATCCCGCATTATGCCACTAACTGAAGGCTTCAATCCAGACATTGTAACCAATCAAATCAAAAAGAATAAAAATAATAAAAAGTCTAAAACTGAGAAGAAATGGAAAGAACAAAAACCCGAATTCGGAACTGAATTTTGTGAATATTTTTACTAATTTGTAGAATGTATTAGTATTTAAAATTGTATATTAAAAATGGTAAATTTCTTTCAGTAAAAAAACAATCAACGTGGGCTTACAAAGGTATTTGCATTTATTTTATGTATTTGACTGTAAGTTTTGTAAGTTGTGCATTTTGGGTTTATGTTTTTATCATTACCCAAAATCAGGTTTGCGAAGATTTCAAGCAGTTTCTTTAATATGGAGACAAAACCTTTGATTAATGACTGTACACCATTTTTTTGCAAAGTTGTGTATTTTCTGCTCTATTCACGTAAATTTAAAGAAATTCTAGTCATATTTTATTTGATAATAAGCATGTAACCCCCGACATTAGACGACATTTTATTTAAACAATTTAAAATTTCGTGCTTAAAAAAATAATGGTATGTGAAATTTGTCCCTAGTATAGGTACTCGTAGATGCTATCGACCAGTGTGTTCATGACGGCACCGATTTTTGACGAGACCGTGTTAAATACCGACCTTTAGGCAGCGCCAATTTATTGTCAAAGAGAACGTTTCAGTAAAGTAAATTTAATTACATTAAAACCAGCTAGCGGCATTGCAAATATTGCATTCGTAGGAAACCAGTAGGGCTATATTTTCGATGAATATGTCTGATACGCGATACAATGATTAAAACGGTTTTTCTGTATTATGCTAATGCGAAATTTACGATGCCCAAAGCTTCGGATTTTTATATCCAAGCATAAATGATTTTAATATGATGTATTTTGATGCCGATATACGATTACGAAACATTACGCAGAAATTGACAGATATTATGTTATTTTGTGTTTTGTCCCTCTTCACGTAGGTTTCTATTTTTAATCGTTAAATAAAAAACCCTATTATTTTTAGACCAAGCCAACTGGTCAGCAACTTACCCCCACTGCGCTGGTCTAAGGCAGTCTCCTATAAGTATTCCGGTGCAATTGCTGATAAAAACGAAAGGTGCCAGAGAACTCTGTTTTGACAACTTCGATGTTCTGCCTATTTCTTTGTTTATGTGTGTAAATGAATGCAGATGTAAGTAAAGAATATTTAATTTTTTTTCAAATGTCAATTTGATAACGACATAACAAATGACTACGGCACAATTTATGTGGGTCTAAACTTTTATTACGTATGGGTAGGTATCACACAATGGACTGGTAGAGAGTTTCCCATTTACTAAATTGGCTTGACCCGGCAATCGAACCCGAGACCTTCCGTTTCGAGGGCCGTCGAATTAACAACTACGATAGACGGCTTCCCGAAACTTACTTTTATGACATAATTTGGTTACCAAATTCAACTTTATTATAATGTTCATAATTTAACTTAGAAATATATATGAAGAGTCCGTACAGAATTTACACTCCTACAATTTTATTATGAGTAGATACAGATATTATAGTAAATACAAGCCCTATCAACTGTCGCAAATAAGGTCAGAGGATCATACAAAAGTAAGAGTTATGTAGGTTCGCTCTGTAACTGAAGGTCAGATAGACGTTCCATTGAAAGGGAATATTTTCCGGGGGTAATGGGGTTGCGTAAGGTTCTCGCAGTTCGTAACTTCTGGTCACGTAGGGTTTTTTATCACTTTCTCTCAGAAAATCTTTTTATTTACAAATGCCTTCATTTCAACACCAGAGCATAAAAATGACAAAATCGTGTTTTGCGACCAAATTTAGATTGGCAATTTTTCCAGAATTTTCTAATTTAAAATTTTGTTTTGCTCTTTCACACTAAGGACATTACATTTGTAATAGCTAAGTTACAAACTACATTTGAACTAAAGTTTGTATATCAGAAGGAAGGCAATTAGAAAGCTATTTTCGTTTAACGTCTACAATATTACACTCATCTGGGTGTAATTTTTTAGATGAACTTAAATTTCCTTTGCACAAACAAATTTAATCAACATGCATTTAATTGAAAACTTCATATCTAATGAACTGTTTCTAATGACTTTCTATGTTGAGTTTGCTTTCAGTGGAAAAGTTTTTACGTTTCAAACATTACGTTTTATTATTTATAATAAAAAATATAACTTCTGAAATTATGTGTACAATGTTTTATATTTGAGGGAGAACTCAAAACTTTGAAACTCAACATAGGACACAGGACTTTAATTGGGTTTTTTTCTATAAGAAGTATAAATAATACAAGAACTAAATATCAAATGCCTAATTTACAAAGAAAGCGAGAAACATAAATATCACAGTAAATAATGTTTATTGTTTTAAACCAGCATTAAGGTTTATTCAGAGTGAAAAAAGAGTTTTTCCACTTGCTGCCTTGGCTTTAGATAATTAACCTAAATCTGACCAAAATCGATACTCATGCTATAGGTGTTAACTTCTTTAAAACAACGCAAAAAAATCAATTCATTTTTAACCGTATTTGAATTACGTTTTTTCCACTGACCTACATAAATTGAACAAAAGTGTAAATAATGTCAGTTTAATATAACTTGTTAAAATAAAAAAAAGTTATGGTGTCTCTCATAATAAATTAACCCAAATGTGAAATATTTGTGTAAATTAATTTTTCATACATTTTTTCATGTTCCCAGTGATTTTGTTTGGTCATTGGGAGCCGAAGTACTGGCCCACGATCTACGGCGGGGCTGGTCACAGTCGCAGATACAAGTTCCATTCCCTCTCCGCCATGTGGCCTTCTGAGCACAAGATCGAGGGTATGCTGTACCCGATGGAGACCCAGTTCATGTTCATTGGTGTGGAGTACCCGACTATTGCCGACGCGTTGGATGCTGCTATGAGAGATCCACAATCGGTACTCATTGTAGCTACTTTATATAAGGTAAGATGCTTAGTTTCAAGAAAGTTGTCTAAAGTTCGGAAGCAGAATGTAATTGTAGAATAATCTTTTGATTTAAGTTATTTGCTAGAACGAACAGGCTGAAAGTTTAAAAGTTACTTATATACTAATAAAAACAATAATACAATAGTATTAAAACACGCTTGAAATAAATAAAAAGTAGGCGAATCATTGAGGATAGCAGCCCCCCAAGTCAAGTGGCAAGTGATATTTGCGATAGCGAGTGAATAGAAAAAAACTGTATGAATTTCTACTGCAGCTTGACAGGAGGGCAGGACGGGATTTTCGTAATATTGCATTGTCATCGGTCCTTAATATATGTGCCAATTTTCAAATTAATCTGAAGTTTCAGAGTATGTCAAAATAACGTTCAAAATTTCCGTTACACACTAACATACAACCAAAGCTCATAAAAGCGTATTAAAAATGTAATGTTTACCAAGCTTTATTACTATCGCAGCGATATTTGGAATTCTTTTATGTCTGTTTTGATGTTATTGCTTTATTCCGAGCGTAAAATAAGAAATTAAAGTAGGGATAATATTCATTATACCTTTGTTCAGAGTTTACAGCCCTTAGCTTAGCTTTTCCTATGATAATGGAAATCACACAAACTTTATACGCCAATGTGACAAAAGGGTTGGCTTTGCGGATAAAAAATTGTCCTTCTAAAAACTTTGTAGCAAACTTTTATCCTCTATTTACGTAGCATAAATAGCAATACCTACTGTCAATTTAATATAAAGTTGTTTATTTTTGTCAGTTCAGTAAGTTTCAATACTGCCAAATATATATTATATTATATAAAATTATTTATTTTGAGTTCAGGAAGTTTTTTACGTAGGCAGGTTTATGAACGCTTTTTCCGCCGCTAATGCTGCGTCAACTAATTGGAAACATATTTTTCTACTAGTATCTGTTTCGTTGTTTTACATTTTTTTATATTACCTAAATTTAGTCTCTAAATTCCGAGTTCAAAAGAAAAAAATATACCTAAGTCGGATACAAACTTGCACTTGAATATGGAGATCGTGTTATGAAAAAACAAAAATATTCCTTCCTGCTCATATTTTTGTATGCTCAACTAACGTTGTGTTTCTTTTTAGTTTGGAAAGACAATACACGTTGGTGCTGGTGATTTGCTCAAATCAGCTTGTGAATCTTGTAATAAGTGTAAGTGTGTACCTCAGGAACTTAAGCCGTTGAGTTATTTCTGCCCGCCCTTTAAGAAATACGCTTGTTACTACGGCTCATTGTCTACGCCACCATGCACGGAGTCCGCTTTGTGGCTCATTAGAGCGAAGGCGTTGAATATCACATGGGTATGTACTAAATTTACTCAGATTTAAGTTATTTTGTTGAAATATCAAATAGTAAAAAAAAATTGACTCCTTTAATAGGAGTCCTTTAAAAAACGACTTAAGGAGCTACTTAATAAAAGCACATGAGTAAAGAAACTGAACAGAGACAAAGCTACATACGAATGCGCTGTGACAGGTACATCACTACAAGTGCAACGCGTGTGTGTGCGTGACCACTGGCCGCTTGTCACGTATGAGCCGAAACCGCTTCAAACTAGATCAGCCAGTGGTCAATCTCAGGGCGTGCAGGCGTGACGCGACGCTCGAACGTTGTGCGTGTTTTGTTTTTGTTTTCGAGTTTCTCACATAATACGTAGTAATACTTTTGTTTTAGTTTTTAAAAAATATTTAAAAATATAGGAAAAGATTCTTTTTTTTGCCATTATAAGGACTTTAATGAAGGTAGTGTGAAATCAGGTTTTTTGATAATACCTCCTGACAATTTTATTGAATTTGTTGAATTGCTTGAGCAAAAATTTCGCGAATATTTTGATCTTCATATTAAAAATGTTAATATTGGTAATGAAATATTAGCACGTTTGCAAGATTGTACATTTCATATGCCATGTGAGTGTTTCCCATTGGTTTATTTGAAAAAACTTTATATTAGATTTAGAATTTATCATTCGATTAAATGACACAACAAATTATTAAAAACCAAAAGTAATAAAAAAAAAATATTTAGAGTATGTAATTTGTAAAAAAAAAACCTATTTTAATAAAAAAATTGAAAAAAAAGTACATTTATATTTTTAATTTATTCAATTGTGCCAACCCTACCAAAATAGGTATAAATTTTGCTAGCTCTTTAGAAGCTTTGTCTCTGTTCAGTTTCTTTACTCATGTGATAAAAGTGCCAATTTTCAAATCAATCTGAAGTTTCAAAGTATGTCAAAATAATATAGAACAACTAGCAGACAAATCAAGACGCCGACAGCGCCTATTGTGTTAACCCGGGAAATTATGCAAGAAAATTGCGAAACGAATGGCGCTGAATTCGAAAATCTTTTTTTACTATACTTTATGTAGACGTCAAACAACTAAGACAAATTTTGAAACGTCGGAAAATCAAAAATATTAATAAACGCATAATAATCCGTTAAAATGAGTTTAATTTTACATTACGTCAAAATTACACGACGACTTCGTTTGACTTTGATTAATCAATACAAAATTTGTTTTCATTTAACACAACACACAACTGTTGTAAAGGTTTGGTCGGTAATTATTAAGATAAATTGGTTTCTAAATTAAGACGTTAAACACATATTGAGTGCAAGGTTTATTAAATCAAAATCATAACTAAACCAGGAATTAATAGACCAACCTACTCGCGATACGCTTTGAACATATTTTTGATATGAAATATTGGTTTTTTTTCGGAAACCAATAGGTGAAGACAGTTTTTAATCTAGATCTTAGGCTTTGAAGACGTTTGATTTAGATATTAGAGTTCTTGAGAAATCTGTCTTATTTGTAATGCATGCTAATGAGTTTTCCTACTAACTTACAGTTAAAATTAACTGTCACAAAATAAGCAAGCAAAAGCATTTAAGAATTGATCTTTATTGATTTGTTTCATACATTGAGATTGCATGCACATAATGCGCACTTTTAGAGTGACGACTGCCTTCCTACAAATTATGACCCCTAAATATACACTGAAAACACAATATATAGCTATATTGTTATCTGATAATGTTTGAAATTAAGCCAAAGCCGCTTCTAATAACTTCAGCACTCTCAAGATTTAGAGTTTTCAATAGTTTTTCTTCTCTAAAGACGACAATCTTTTAATAATAATCATTGTGGTTTGCAGGATATATACCAGTCTTTGTTGAAATCTTCAACCTCGGGCGCATTCTTTACGAGGGACTCGCAGCCCCTTAATGACAGGAAGTTGTTTTTCTTTGAATAAAGAACTTGAGACTCTCCTGTAAGAATATTTGTATTTATAATTCTATGATTAAAACTAAAGATAACCAGAATTTGCGTTTTTTTTTGTTGTCGGATCTGTTTTTAAGAATGCAGAATTATCGAAGGTATTTTTTTAATCATTGACGTGATATGTAATAGCGCTTTTTTATTGTTAATGTTCTGTACTTTTCTGTATTATTTTGGGAAACAAAATGTAAGGAACACATCGTGGCATGAATATTTTTCTCTGTGGGATTGCATACTGCTGTTGGCAGTTAAGGAGGTTTTGAGGTAAAGTAATAAAATAAATTTACTTTTTTATAATCCAAAAAGTTTGCTTTGTTAACTTTAAGTTATTTAAACTTTTATTAAATTAATATTTTGAGGGGGTAATGACACATTTTGCTATAGATAAGTATGTTATACCAAGGCTTAAGGTAATTGGATTTCCAAACTTGCCACTTATTCTGACCAAATTGAGGGATTGTATGTCAAATTGAATTCTTTCTGAAACCCTATACTAGCACTAATGCAAGGAAGGTGCGGTACAAACAATTACTTTGTACAAACGTAAACAATAGGAAAATTATTTATAATAATAAAGTTATCTCTAAATGAAAATATTTCCTTTGAACCGAATCCCAAAGAAACAACCAACAAAGACCAAACAATAGCACCTGAACTTTGAAACTACAAAAGTGAAAATATTGGCTTTATTCGAAACTCTATAATACCGTGAACAAAGACTATTCATTGTTTATTCATTGGTTTGTGTTTTCCAATGCAACCAATTGAAATTAATCCCTCAATACGAGAGTAGGAGCTAGTCCAAATATGCAAACATGGTATTCAATATGCAATCATTTGTAGTATACCCTGAATGAATCCAAAAAAACATTAATTTAATATTTTTGTCCGTATCAGTATGCCAATAATACCCATGGAAGTGGTATGGTACTTGTTTTTTCTAGTCTTAGTATGAAGGCAGAACAACATTTATACCTCCTTTTTACAAAAGGTTGCCGGGGGCTTTATCCGCTTGCTTTTTCCTTCGGTTAATTTTGTGAAATAGTTATCGATGGTGAACGATAAATACCTAAAATAACATGGTTACTTGTGATAATTTGTAGTCCAAAAGCGTGAGGCCATTTTAATTCCGTCACCTCTCTCGTTTATGAAGAAATGTAGAGGAATGGTGTGTTGTTGATGTGAGTTATTATTACTCACATCAACAACATGTACCTATTGGTACAAATTAGATGTTACAAGGTTATAAAATCTTAATTTCATAATGAAGTTAGTAAAAGATAATATATTAAGAGATTTAATTAAAAATTAACAAATACAAAACAATTATACATATAGATAAAGAATAACAAAAAAGTGTCTAATTATACATATGGATAAAGATTAACAAAAATAAAACTACTGAAACTTAATTGTCGGTAGTTTCTGAATTGTAAGTAGGTCATGTTTTCTGTATTAGTTGATGTACCTGAGTGTCATTATTAATTTGAATTTCCTTTGAAGTGTCATCCTGCCTAATGAATAATCTACCAGATGAGGTCAACAGTAATTATAATTTTTGGTTTTAATAAGGTTTCGAGCTAGGAAGTCTCTTTTAGTGTCAGTAAAGTTGTTCCGATATGAAAACCGGAGTATCTTCATTTGAGGTGTGCCCGAAATGTTTGACTTGAACCTTATTTTCATTTTTGACGTTAAACTTTCTAGTTTTCTGTAATAAGTCGTTTTTCATTATTGTAGATATTTCAGTAGTTCAACTATAATATTCGTAGTTTTATTAGTTAATCTAAATAATGTTTTTTCAATAAACTTACGATAAATCTAATTATAAATAATCTAATAATCTAATTATATGTAATCTTTATGTAGTTCATAGTTGACCAAATATGTAAGGACGTAGATGACTCATGGATAATATGAATAATCTTAAAATAGAATACATTTAAATTGCAATGGTACTTTCTCGGCTCAGCTAATAATTACCTTGTTTCACAATCTATATTTAGCTGTGTCCGTGATATGTTGTGGATGGTCGCAAATTATGCGATGATGCCTAATTCGTACTTGCTGACAAGAAACAGAAAAGACAACGTAGTAGCTCGTCACCTGTTGCTACTTCTCTTGTCAAGCCTGTGGCAGGTTGCACCGTTCTCGCATTGGCTTATTAAGCCACGAGAGACGTTTTCCTTTAGACAATATACCATGAATTATAGCAAAAGACGAAAAAGCCGTGACATATTTTTTTTGTATTCAAAGTAATTTAAAAGTATTTTAAAATAATAAGTACAAACAATATTTTTATTCGACTTTTAGCTTGGTTGGCTTTTAAGTTGACGAACAAAGCAACAAATAAACCCTTAGTAAGCCATAGCAGGCTAAAGTATATGATATAATGTTCCTATTTAATTGAATTGGATACAAGGATGAATAAATATCTTACAAAATTTATTGCAAACTTTTATTTCCCTTCACTTGGCAAGTAGAATTCTCCTGACTAAGCTCTTTAATTATGATACACTCAAAAGACTGCAGGTTTCTTTGAACCCGTAAAAGAAAACCCGTGAAGTGCCTCTGGGCATAAGTTTTTATTTACTCTACGGTTAACTGCTACAGCTAAAGGCTATTTTTGTATCTTATAACTTGGAAAATTAAGTAAATTAACTGCATTAATTATCTCCTTGTACAGTCAGCATCATAATATAGTTCGTAACATCCACTGTAGCCAAATACTTAAAACACCCGGAGTTCTCACTTTCATCAAATCAACCAGTGTCGTCACAATCATCTCTCTCCCACAGGCTCCACCGCCGAGGAGCCAAAATTAGCCCGTCGTGTAGCAGACAAGCCGTCGCCGGTGGAGATGTGGCATTAGGGCCTAGGCCGGTCCCACGTTTAATAAATACCCCTTATAGGGGGTAATTTGTGGCTTAAGATGATTTGCAGTGACTTTATTATTAAATATCAAAACATTTTATAAAATGAAACAACATTTAATTTTTATTTATAAAATTGCAAAAGAATAATATTACCAAGTCAGTTGATCAAATTGCGTTTCAAACAAGGACCCGTAACAGTTTTCTCACCGCTTTCGCTATTCCGTAACACACTGTAATCTTATGCAACTTATATCAGCGTTAACAAACGCACGCGCGTAGAAAACTGTATCAACTGCAATTTGACCGCAATGTGATGCGATTTATTTTCCGCGCGAATAAAACCGCGCAAAAAAAAACCTCTGTCTGGACGGGCTCTAAGATGTTCACATGTCGTGTGGTGCTTCCCAGCACGACCACGAATGATTACATTCATGCCAATGTCGTACATATTCATAAAAAAGTGTACTTTTTTGTACTAAAGTGTTAAAAAAAGTAATCACATAGTTTTCTAGTTATAACATATAGGCCGTATAGATTTTAGTTATTTTTAACAATTGTAACATTAAAAAGGATATTAATTTATTGTACTCTAATGTAGTGCATATATTTTATCATTAATCAATTAATATCATCAATCATTAAATTGAAACTACGAAATACAAAATCATAATTGAAATTAAAACAAAAACAAACAAGGTAACCAATCTTCTTAAATATTTAGAAATAAAATAAATACCACACAACATACAATTAAGGGTCTCAATATACAGAGACGAGCGATGTCTTATTCCTTCCACCTTTAAATTCCAATAACAATATTGTAGCTTGATGTAAACAATATAAACCGATAAGTTAACAAACAGAACCAACTATATTTATATATGTGGAAATAAAGTTACAAACTTAAGTTAAGTTAGTCATTTTCTTTTCTTTAAAATAACGATTCTTTCCTTTAAGTTACAAAATCGTTATATTTACATGTTAGTTTGAGTTAGGTTATTAAGTAGGTAACCAAATTAATATTTAGATTAGGGCATTGATTTGTCTAAGCTTTTGAAAGTCATGTTAATTAGAAAATTCGCTGAATTACTAATAGAGTCACAAGAATTAATTTGCCAAACAATTGTTTTTGATTTACTTTTGATTAACACTTTGACTCAAGAGGTTTTACTTTTAATTTTTGCATTTAGAATGCTAATTTATTACCTGCGTTCCTTTTTTCAGTATCTATAAATTTGACTCAATTATAAATTGCTGATTCAGAAACAGGCTGGTAGTCATTTGCGGCTCTTACGCATTATTACCTTATTTATATGTAACCCTACCCACCCAAACCCAACAGAAGTTCTAACTATAATAGAATAAACCTTAAAACACTTTTAATACGAAGTGATGATGTTGAGTATTTTGTATACATAAAAATAATCTATTAATAAATTGCTAAACTCATACTAACCTACTACTTGTTACTTCCAACTCAATCATTTCAAACTAGTGGCCGCCCGCAACTCCGTTCGCGTGGAAGCCGGTTTCCCGTGGGAATGAGAGTTTTCCCACGGTAAAAAGTACTCGATATGTTATTTTGGTGTATGACCAATATTACTGTAAAGTTTTATCCAAATCCGTCCTGTAGTTTTGACGTGAAAGAGTTACAAACGTCCATACATACCCACAAACTTTCACGTTTATAATATTATTAGGATAGCTTTTGACAGAACGGCGTCAGTTGGGTTAGCTTTGATTAGTCGCAAATTCGTAGTCCGTAGTAATCTGTAGCTCGTAGCACGTAGCAGAGCGTAGCACGAATACCATAATGAAGTTAGTAGAATGCAAATTTTGGTTTAACTTCATCGTCACCAAAGCTATAGATAGTTGAATATGACTGGACTAAAATGTTCTGTACAAATACGAGAAATATGTGTACTTTACTTTCAGCAATGGTTATTTTATTATTTCGCAACGTTTATTTCATTTCATTCGTGCCGCTTACTGATATTATTATTGAAATTGCAATTTGAATTGCTGTAGGTATGGAAAGAGATTTAAAAAGCTTTTATTTTAAATGAATGTACCGGTTTTTATCTATAAATAGTGGTCTTTACGAATCATAGCTGCTAAAAACGAAGAGAAAAAGACAGATTATTAAGAATAAATAAACTTTGAACAAGGAATTAGTACATTATCAGTTTAAATGGAATATTGGCGTAAAACTAATTAATTTTGTTTACGAAGATACCAGCGAAACTCATTAACTATACGGCAAACATTTTTTTTACTTTCCTTATTTTATGTAAGTAATTGGTCTTGTTAAATCCAGGCGAGATGAAATTTTATTTTTAGCAAGATTTAAGAATTAAGAAATCTTTAGACCATTAAAGATAAAAAAAACTTATTTTTATAGAATTTAAGAAGTTGCCTACTTTGTCCATATTTCTGAAGGTACGACCAAAACTTGGTCATTATGAATAAGAAACAATATCTTGCAGTTTTCGTTAGTCCACTACATATATAGCGCATCTATCAATTAATTAACCAAATATTATTATGCGCACGACCAGGGTCCTCAAAATACTATAAAAATAAAGCAATTTTCCGACGTCAAAGTCAATAGCGCACACTGTTGTTTCAAAGAGATGTCAACACTATAAAATCTAAACGAAGCTTGTTTCAAGCGAGATTAATATTTTAGCGTTTTACACATTTTGTTGCTGACTGGAGTTGCTGTTGGCCCTTTGTCAGCCTTCAAAGCTTCACCTTGCTTAGAGGCAGGAATTATTAATGTTGGGATCAACAAAAAATCAAATACAAAAATAATTAAAAAGGCATTAAAAAAATCCGGAACCTATCTGCCTGGAACGACTAGCGTGTACAGACAGAGTTAGATTACCAGCAGATCAAAACACGAACGCAAACGCAAATATTTTTTTCTGTGCGAAAGCCTTACAAATATTTTAATATGTTACGGCTAATACCCGAAGTGTGGCTACACCTAGTTTTAGCCGGTTAGAAGTGGTTTTAATATGGAAAACGGTAAATAAAAATTAAACTTATGCATATAAAAACTGGCTTGAATCATGAGTCGACGGAGTCCCGCTGTGCGGGACTCCTTTTTCTGGGTGGTATCAAAAAAGTAACCTAACTAACCTAACCTATTGATGTTTCTAACCGGCTAAAACTAGGTGTAGCCGCACTTCGGGTATTAGCCGTAACAAATACACAACATTTTACGATTTTTTTTTGCAATTCCCTATTCATGTTTTCAATCTTAGTTTTGGGCTCAAGAAGTTAATAGTCTTAGTCTTAGAAAGCTATAAAATTATTATTAACTATTATTAATTCACATAAAAATTTACTGCCAGCTCTGAGAACCGAACCCGGAACACCAAAATGCCACGGCAGTTGTTACTCGGGTTGACGAAATTGTAAATATTGTTCATCGGTAAAATGAGTTATGCCTACAAATATGATATATTATACACTCGCGTGCAGACTAACTACTCAACGCTTCAGAGACCCCACACAGTCTGTTTTTTTCACACACGGCTTAACTTTTTTATACGGCTTTTAAATAATATCAGATTTCGAGGGCGTTGAAGCAAAAATAGGTTAACTAGGGTTTTGGCCGAAATTGAGTTATTGACATTTCCTGAATGCGCAAAGTATTACGCATCTTTTGGTATATAACAGGTTTCGATATTTGACAAATTGATGAAATTATCATTATTTTTGTAAAAAAAAATGAAATTAAATATCTTGCATGCGATGCAAAAAAGGTTCAGGAAGAAATAAATAACTTGCTGAATTGTAAATAAAATAAAATGAAATTTGTTTCTAATCGTGGACAAAGTGAATAAGTGTAGTTATCATTTTCTACAACAGAAATATTCTGCACAATGCCCTGACCACGTCACGGAAAAAGTGCATAAGTATTGTTATTTAATTTTACTCTAAGAAATATTTCCGATATGAACTTTTTCTTTTAAAAATGTGCAGTTATATTTTTTTGACTTCAGTGAATTTAAAAAAAAAGCACTGTTAGTTTATATAAAAATATGTATTTTCCCTACTTGCCGTACAGGAACATAGATCTAAGATTTTACATAAGGTATTAAAAGTTCTATCGCCGAAATTTCTAACTACGGTGTTAGGACATCTTACCTAACAGAAAAGGATTTAGCATCAATATTTACAATACTGCCACAATCGCTGAAAACTGTTATGACGTACGCATTGGAAACATGGCCACTCACTAAGAAGCTAATTAGTAAACTGAAGGTAGCACAAAGAGCCATAGAAAGGAGCATGTTTGGGATATAACTGAGAGACAAGGTGCGCAACACTGACATCAGAAGACGCACCAAGTTAACAGATGAAGGATACCGCATTGCAAAATTGAAATGGACATGGGCTGGACAACTGTGCCGAAGAGGGGACGATCGTTGGAGCATATCCGTACTAGAATGGACACCTAGAAACGCGGAGAACAAGTAGTAGTAGGAGAAGTATTAACGCAGGAAGACTGCCAGTCAGATGGTCCTATGATATAAGATTTCACGCCGAGACAGCGTGGATAAGAAAAGCCGATGATAGGACCGAGTGAAGAACTATTGGAGCGGCATATGCCCCGCACCGGGCTAAAACATGGCTGTTGAAGACGAAGAAGATGATATACAATACCAATATATTTCAGTGACAAAGCCTTAGTTTTATATGCTACAAAAGCATCTTGATCAAGTTATCATGCATAACTTTAAAATAATAGCTTGTGCTCGTGTTGAAATGGGATATGTACTACTCAAAATAGTTTGCTTATAAGACTCCATATCCACGGGGTGTCTTTTCCTCGAATTTTCTTCAGTGTTCAAAGTGAAAAGTGAAAGTTTACCTTATCGTAATGTTAATCATATTGTAATACTTGTAAGCGTTAATTTTGCCGTCTGGATTTTTACAATAACTCAGAGGGCGTGATCTTGTTAGAAATTAGCAAAATTAATCTAAGCAAACTATTAGTTTGAAGAAAGAAAATAAAATGAAAGTAAAGGATTGTCAAACGGAGCGTAACAATGCCTTACCTAAAATATGCCTCATAAGTCTTCCAACAAGCAGTTTAGTGCGCAGTGCAGTGCAGTTGCCCAATTTTTTTCACAAAGAATCACTTCATTATATAGAAAAAATGCTACTCTTCAATGGCAAATAAAGAAATCTTTCGTTTTTCACAACGAGTAATTATTTTAAATCCAGTAGTAACCAATTTCAGACGATGACAATGATCTAGTTTGCTACCTTGTTTTTAATCTACATGGTGTCGAAAAATGTAATGTTATATTAAAAGTTCAATCACCGTTGTTCAAGAACTTCCACATATTTAATTGGGCTACCGCTTGTTCTTCTAGAACAATAAATTGTCCCTGCTAGCTACGAGTATGTCGCCCACCGTAAATTTATAATCCAGGCAGCTCTTCATCCATTCCCTTCTAGCCGCCTTCCGCAAGTCGTCCTTCCATTGAATTAGGGGGCGCCCTGCTTTTCGAGACGTTTATTCCATTGCAAAACCTTTCGACCCCAGCGGTTGTCAGTTCTTCGACTTATGTGGCCAGCCCACTAAATCTTCAGCTTGCTAATCCGATGGGCTATGTCGGTAACTTTTGTTCTCTCCCGTATCTAACATGGCCCTTTATTTTTTTTCCCATAGCACGCTGTGTGAGCCTTAGTCTAAAAGTCACGACTAGCTCTTTTGTTAAGGACTACATCTCAGCCCCAGTCTAAAAACGTGCTCTTCAGACATTGGGGGATTATTTTCATGAGTTTTAGTGAGATTAGTCTTTTCATCTTCCAGAATAAACTGTTTCGTTTTAATAATGACACAATTCGTTTTAACATAACAATATGGTCGGACCAAGTGATAGCTACGACTTCTCTTTGTTTTACTGCTACTTCTATAGGAGCTACCACTAATACAAAGTGATAGAAATGTATCAAATGTACCATTCTATAAATACGAATGATTGGTATGATAGTGGAAGCAAATAAATGTATTAAAGGCAAAAGGTTGTATACGAGAATATTGTTGACGTAGTTTTGTGGACGAGGAGTCTGACACATTTTTATTTGAGCGTATTTGTCTTAGGACTTTGGACAATATCATAACATTGAAGATACAATAAATGCATCATCACAAAGACGAGTATAATAATATAATTCAGCTCAAGCCTTCGTAAAGAGTGATAGACAGTAATAGGTTGTTACTTTGTCCATTTCCAATAAGGAAATGCCTAATATTTTTTGATAATCAACTAAAAAATCATAAATTAAAAACAATTTTTGTCTCGCAAATCTTAATAAAACTTTGTTTCTTCCATATTAAGTTGAAGGAAAGTTAAATAACTGCTATTATGTTTGAAATAATTGGTCTCTACCACCAAGTTGAGTTGTGGATAAAATCAATAACTAGTCAAAAAGCGTACATAACTCAGATGACAGTATGAAAATGAGTTGTGGCAAAACTAAATAGTTGCTTTTTAACAATTTATTTTATTTATATAAATATAATCATTTCAAATGTTAAGCTACCGTAAAGATAATAAAATTTTATATAACATATATGATTTCCGACAGTAAAATAATTTACCCAAAAAAAGATATTTCAAAATTAACTGAAAAAAAACACTAAATCGCGATTATCTCGGAAGTATGAAAACACTAGTTAATTACTTTTGCTTCAACGCCCTCGATTTGCGTGGATAGGTTATGCCGTGTCTGAAAAAAATCGACACTTTGTGGTTAAGGTACAGGGAATTTATACTATCCCTGAAGGTAATATCGAGGGCGTTGAAGCAAAAGTAATTAACTAGTGTTTTCATACTTCCGAGATAATCGCGATTTAGTGTTTTTTTTCAGTTAATTTTGAAATATCTTTTTTTGGGTAAATTATTTTACTGTCGGAAATCATATATGTTATATAAAATTTTATTATCTTTACGGTAGCTTAACTTTTGAAATGATTATATTTATATAAATAAAATAAATTGTTAAAAAGCAACTATTTAGTTTTGCCACAACTCATTTTCATACTGTCATCTGAGTTATATACGCTTTTTGACTAGTTATTGATTTTATCCACAACTCAACTTGGTGGTAGAGACCAATTATTTCAAACATAATAGCAGTTATTTAACTTTCCTTCAACTTAATATGGAAGAAACAAAGTTTTATTAAGATTTGCGAGACAAAAATTGTTTTAAATTTATGATTTTTTAGTTGATTATCAAAATATATTAGGCATTTCCTTATTGGAAATGGACAGAGTAACAACCTATTACTGTCTATCACTCTTTACGAAGGCTTGAGCTGAATTATATTATTATACTCGTCTTTGTGATGATGCATTTATTGTATCTTCAATGTTATGATATTGTCCAAAGTCCTAAGACTAATACGCTAAAATAAAAATGTGTCAGACACCTTCGTCCACAAAACTACGTCAACAATATTCTCGTATACAAACCTTTGCCTTTAATACATTTATTTGCTTCCACTATCATACCAATCATTCGTATTTATAGAATGGTACATTTGATACATTTCTATCACTTTGTATTAGTGGTAGCTCCTATAGAAGTAGCAGTAAAACAAAGAGAAGTCGTAGCAATCACTTGGTCCGACCATATTGTTATGTTATAACGAATTGTGTCATTATTAAACGAAACAGTTTATTCTGGAAGATGAAAAGACTAATCTCACTAAAACTCATGAAAATAATCCCGCAATGTCTGAAGATCACGTTTTTAGACTGGGGCTGAGATGTAGTCCTTAACAAAAGAGCTAGTCCTGACTTTTAGACTGAGGCTCACACAGCGTGCTATGGGAAAAAAAATAAAGGGCCATGTTAGATACGGGAGAGAACAAAAGTTACCGACATAGCCCATCGGATTAGCAAGCTGAAGATTTAGTGGGCTGGCCACATAAGTCGAAGAACTGACAACCGCTGGGGTCGAAAGGTTTTGCAATGGAATAAACGTCTCGAAAAGCAGGGCGCCCCCTAATTCAATGGAAGGACGACTTGCGGAAGGCGGCTAGAAGGGAATGGAAGAAGAGCTGCCAGGATTATAACGTTACGGAGGGCGACATACTCGTAGCTAGCAGGGACTTATAGTATAATTTAACAAAAAGAACTTCGAATTTCTTGTTCTAGAAGAACAAGCGGTAGCCCAATTAAATATGTGGAAGTTCTTAAACAACGGTGATTGAACTTTTAATATAACATTACATTTTTCGACACCATGTAGATTAAAAACAAGGTAGCAAACTAGATCATTGTCATCGCCTGAAATTGGTTACTACTGGATTAAAATAATTACTCGTTGTGAAAAACGAAAGATTTCTTTATTTGCCATTGAAGAGTAGCATTTTTTCTATATAATGAAGTGATTCTTTGTGAAAAAAATTGGGCAACTGCACTGCACTGCGCACTAAACTGCTTGTTGGAAGACTTATGAGGCATATTTTAGGTAAGGCAATGTTACGTTCCGTTTGACAATCCTTAACTTTCATTTTATTTTCTTTCTTCAAACTAATAGTTTGCTTAGATTAATTTTGCTAATTTCTAACAAGATCACGCCCTCTGAGTTATTGTAAAAATCCAGACGGCAAAATTAACGCTTACAAGTATTACAATATGATTAACATTTCGATAAGGTAAACTTTCACTTTTCACTTTGAATACTGAAGAAAATTCGAGGAAAAGACACCCCGTGGATATGGAGTCTTATAAGCAAACTATTTTGAGGAGTAGGTACATATCCCATTTCAACACGAGCACAAGCTATTATTTTAAAGTTATGCATGATAACTTGATCAAGATGCTTTTGTAGCATATAAAACTAAGGCTTTGTCACTGAAATATATTGGTATTGTATATCTTCTTCTTCGTCTTCAACAGCCATGTTTTAGCCCGCTGCAGGGTATATGCCGCTCCAATAGTTCTCCACTCAGTCCTATCATCGGCTTTTCTTGTCCACGCTGTCCCGGCGTGAAATCTTATATCATAGGACCATCTGACTGGTAGTCTTCCTGCGTTAATACTTCTCCTACTACTACTTGTTCTCCGCGTTTCTAGGTGTCCATTCTAGTACGGATATGCTCCAACGATCGTCCCCTCTTCGGCACAGTTGTCCAGCCAATGTCCATTTCAATTTTGCAATGCGGTATCCTTCATCTGTTAACTTGGTGCGTCTTCTGATGTCAGTGTTGCGCACCTTGTCTCTCAGTTATATCCCGAATTCCCGAACATGCTCCTTTCTATGGCTCTTTGTGCTACCTTCAGTTTACTAATTAGCTTCTTAGTGAGTGGCCATGTTTCCAATGCGTACGTCATAACAGTTTTCAGCGATTGTGGCAGTATTGTAAATATTGATGCTAAATCCTTTTCTGTTAGGTAAGATGTCCTAACACCGTAGTTAGAAATTTCGGCGATAGAACTTTTAATACCTTATGTAAAATCTTAGATCTATGTTCCTGTACGGCAAGTAGGGAAATTACATATTTTTATATAAACTAACAGTGTTTTTTTTTTTAAATTCACTGAAGTAAAAAAAATATAACTGCACATTTTTAAAAGAAAAAGTTCATATCGGAAATATTTCTTAGAGTAAAATTAAATAAAAATACTTATGCACTTTTTCCGTGACGTGGTCAGGGCATTGTGCAGAATATTTCTGTTGTAGAAAACGATAACTGCACTTATTCACTTTATCCACGACTAGAAACAAATTTCATTTTATTTTATTTACAATTCAGCAAGTTATTTATTTCTTCCTGAACCTTTTTTGCATCGCATGCAAGATATTTAATTTCATTTTTTTTCATAAAAATAATGATAATTTCATCAATTTGTCAAATATCGAAACCTGTTATATACCAAAAGATGCGTAATACTTTGGGCATTCAGGAAATGTCAATAACTCAATTTCGGCCAAAACCCTAGTTAACCTATTTTTGCTTCAACGCCCTCGATATTTTGATTAAAAAAGTTTAAACCCTAGCTTAATCCTTTTCAGACTTTTCCCTAATTAACTGTTACAATTAATGATTTATTGGTTCTTTGCTCTCAGATTAAAATGGATCATCATTAAGAAAGGCGATTTCGTTTACTTTTTCTTTTTTATCCTAAACAATAGGTTCATAGTAAAAAAATCAAATACCGATTATTTTATATAAATGATGTGCGTATTCAAAGCGCTATAGTCAGTTTCTCATGTTAATGAGAAGTTTTCCCGCGGTAAAAAGTGCCCTATGTGTCATTCTGTTGGCGCATCGCACGCGCCTTATGAATAGCAATTACGCAGCAATGGGACACGGCAAACTGTCGTATACTAAAACGTTGTTGTACCTACACAATTTTATATTTTCTTTCATATGTCACTTTTCCGATGACGATTGATCAAGCAACATCATTTTTGTAAATCTTTGGTATCTCCAATATACTGTTTAAAATTTGTACCTGGGGTTGTCTTCATTTCTACCTACAACCCACATCCTGGAGACTGTGAAGTTTTATCCAAATCCGTCCAGTAATTTTTACGTGAAAGAGTAAAAAACATCCATACATCCTTACAAACTTTCACGTTTATAATATTAGTAGGTTTTATGTGAGGACCAAATTTTTGGAAGTAGTTTTAGCTCGGACCTGAGATGAGCTCCAGCCTAAAACCCACAGAACTCTCGTATTTACTATCTTGCATTATAAACTGTTTTGTTTATATACGAGCAAAGTTTTCTGTTTTTATGCATGATGAAGAAGGGTAGGGCGGGGCACAAAGGTCCAATTTGACTATAAGTAATTGTGTTAACCAAAACCTACTACATCAAAATACCAAAAACGTTATCAAACAAACAGCTTTCGAGCCATGATTGCCTCAATTCTTAGTTGATTCATCATTATAGAAATATGTTTTTTACTGTTTTTCTAGACATGTCCCTTTTTGCCCCATAGTAGGGGTAAAAAGGGACAGCTAGGAGGCAAAAAGGTCTACTATTTTTATTTTAAAGGGTTATATGTCATAACAACTGCATTTAATCCAATGAAAATCAAAAGTATATTTCTTTTCCAAAAATAAAAACAAAAAGTTCTGCAATAAAATAATAAAAATAAATTACCTCTCAATAATGTTCAATTATGAAGTTATAAAAAATCTCAATGTTCAATTAGTATTAATGAAGTGACGAATTATTATTATAGAAAGATATAAAGTTTATATCAATAATTTATAACTGTCTAATCCGCGTAATTACTAATCAGTCTCAGTAGCATAACACAATTAATAACTAAATAAATTATTTTTGTTGGTTTGGTGACAGCCGATACACCAGTTTCATCTAATTTCTGCTGCTGTAAATTTATATCGATCCATAACTTCTGCTAATTTCGTGTAAAAGTTTTTAACCGACTTCCAAAAACAGAGGCGGTTCTCAATTCGGCCGGTATGTTTTTTTTTTTTTCGAGTCGTCGATTACGTCGAGGTTTCTGAACCGATTTAAGTGATTCTTTTTTTGTTTGATGCGGAATAGCTTCGAATTGGTGCCACAAAAATTTGATTCAGGTAGGTCCAGTAGTTTTTATTTTATGAGCATTTTTTATCTACCCCGATGACTGAAATCAAATATCGCAAGTAAATTTGATACACTTCCCGGTTACCGATTGAGCTGTAATTTTGTATACGTATGTAAATTGGATTACAGTAAAAAAATATTATGACATGGAGCTAATCTGATGATGGAATCGGAAGGTGGCCATAGGAACTCAGTAGTTAAATGACAGAACACTATCGAGTTTGGGCTCGTTTGATTTGTCTTGACGAGCACTTTGGTGCTTGGAGGCAACTAGGATCCTCCAGGGTCCGATGATGAAGCCAGAAGGTGGCCATAGGAACTCAATAATTAAATGACACAACCCTATCGAGTTTGGGCTCGTTTGATTCGTCTTGACAAACACTTTGATGCCGGTAGTAACTAGGATCCTCCAGGATCCGATGAAGCTGCCAAAATACACTAAAAAATATTAAATAAAAATAACTACGTTAAAAAAAACCGACTTCAAAACTAAAAAGTTTAAAATAATTAAGATTTAATATAATTTAAATACTGCCTATTATTTATACGCGCTATTTGCTCATAGGTTTGAAGTCGGTGCCAAGCCTAAAATAATAATACGAGTAAATTAATAAAATGAAATGCCTACTTCAAAGTTTAAGATACGTAACGAGTACCTAATAAATAAATAAAGAGCAATTAACTCTTACTATTTCAAAAGTAAGAAATAAAATGATTAGGCACAGATCATTAGGTCTCAGTAGCATAACACAATTAATAACTAAATAAATTATTTTTGTTGGTTTGGTGACAGCCGATACACCAGTTTCATCTAATTTCTGCTGCTGTAAATTTATATCGATCCATAACTTCTGCTAATTTCGACTTCGAGACTTGTTGCCTCAGGTTTTCTAATGGAGAGACTCTTATTTCGTGTTAGAAAAACGGACATCCAGTCCTTACCAGCCATGTGTCTGGTATACTTATATTATATTTGATTGCACAGTCATAATCCATGCGACGAGCTTCTTTAGGACCTATGCCATGGAAAATTTGGGCAAATTAGAGCAAGTATTCTGTGAGACTAGTTTCTTGTTCTTCATTAAATATTTTCCTTGGAGTACCATAGCCAAATTTCAAATTGATAGGATTATCCTTCATTCGTTAAATAAATCTTGATACTGAAGTTTTACTCTATTGTAAATCACGACATACCTTCCGTAACGATTTATTTTCCTCTAAAACTAAATTTCCACGGTCTGTTTTTCTCTTGTAGTTCCGCATTCTATAACATATGAGTAAAGTTTTCATAACCAATATTGTTGTTTATGTTTGTTTTCATAACCACGTGGAAGTATTTATAGAGGTTATAGATACAAAACCTTTCAATCTTTCTTGAAAATAATAATAAACCTTAAATAACAATTTAGTAACATATATTTAAAAACTACGTTCAGGTATAACTTACTAAATAGTAATGCTATAAACTAAAATTAATGACAACGCAAAAAAAAACTTACGTAATAATTTTGCGACGCGGTCGTGTATCTCTTTTAAGCGGGGTTGCCCGACTATCAGCGATAGCGCGTTACACCCCCCGCGCCCGTTTCTCCCCGCTCGTATGGCTCGTAAGAATAATACGTCGCTAATTTCTAAGATATTTTAGTGGACCTTTTAACCCGCGGACCTTTAAGCCCCGCCCTACCCTAATAAAGTCATTGTTACCATTTCTATAGGATTCGGTTAAAGCGAGACACTCATTTGCATTATAATTAATAATTTATGCTTCAAACTTAGAATTTAACGTTGCAAACAATGCTTGTCATGTAATTAGCTACTTTATTATTAAAATATTTTTCAATAATAAATACTCTACGTGCTTTCTTTAAAAAATAACGGGTGTAAAAAGACCGCTTCCGAAGAAACCATGTATTCTTGAGCCTCAATAGTTACTAAATTGACTAACAGCATACCCAGAAAACTCAATTTTAAAAAGTTGTTAAGGATTGAAAAGTCATATTTGCCGCTTGAAATCATCGCTCACACATCAACTGTCGGTTCAGGTGTGATTATTTTCATTGCAAATTAAATTAAAACCCTATTTAATTTGAAATCATCGCAAAATCTGATAGTAATAGTGCAATTTTGGAAAATTACGAAAAAAAAATTATTTTTTTTAATCATGAAAAAATTTTTTTTTGCTCAAAACGTAACCAGTGCCCCTCCAGCAATGCCCAGTTTTTGTTTTCGGAAGAAGTTCTTTTACACCCAGTAGGTATAAATAATTTTCCATAGGAATAGTTGTTTGTAACACCTAAACTTCACCACTGAAATCTTTACAACTTTTTAATAAATATAGAAAAATTGTTGGTTTCATTTATAGTCCAAAAAAGATGATATTTGTAACAAGATGGGAATATGAATTTCACTGCTCTCGCCCTACATGCTCTCCCGGTTAGTTAATCCAACTAAAGATAAATAGGATGTTCCATAGTTTAACCACCTGTGACCGTTTGCATCTAAATAATTCTGGTTCAGAAATGTGTAAGGAACCGCACTTTGGCTGTTAGCCATTATCCTGTGCGTAAAAGACCATTTGCGGAGCCTGAAACCATGTATTCTTGAACCTCAATAGTAACTAAATTCACGAACACAATACATAGGAAATTAAATAAAAAAAAAAGATTATAAGTGCTATTCGCCGCTTGAGATCAAAGCTAAAACATCAGCAGCTGATGGTTCAGGGGCAATTATTTACGTTGCAGATTAAATCAAATTACTATTTAATTTGAAATCATCGCAAAATCTAAAGGGACAGTTGCAATTTTGTAAAATTAAACTTTTTTTTTGGTTATAAACGTAACTCCTTTAGCTATGCCCAGTTTTCGTTTTCGGAAACTGTTTCCGAAAACGAAAACTGGGCATTTTTACATTCCGTATTACATATATGACTTTCGTTACTATTTTCTGTAATTCGTTCTAATAGAGTAAGATATAAAATTTAAGAGGCTTTCTTTTAGCGGAGAAGATCTTATAAAAGCTAATATGGTCGGAACTAGACACACGTCTCTCATTTCTTTGCGTGCGGTAGTTATGTTAGTTTCGTTATCCTGTGCGATCACGTTATTTGGTTATCAAGGTGAGTCGCATTGCGTCTTATGTGTTTGTCCAACTGGTAATAAAATGCTATTTATCTCAAAAAATGTCTTGAACTGTTGGGAATAAAAAAACCGGTGAAGTGCGAGTCGGACTCGCGCACGCTGGGTGCCGAACCATCAACTATAAAAATTACTTAAAAATGAGGATAATCGACTTTTTCTATAATTAGAAAGATATCATTTTAATTATTAATAACGTGGCTTCTTGTTTCGCTATAGCTTCAAAACCAAAGGTCCAATTTTAATCATTCAAAGACCAAAAATTATCTACATAAACAGTACTTAGTGAAGAAATATTTTTTTTGATAAGAATTAATAGCATGAGTAAAATAAACGCGTTTAAATGTAGTCCAAAAAAAAATCAAGATATTTAAATAAAAAAATGGTTTTTGTGCCTCACTCGACATAGATAGGTATAGTGTGTCGCAGACTTTTTTGTAGATATTTATAAGAACTACAATTGATTAGAACATGACATGGTTCTATCTTTTATAGTTGGGGCTGCGTACGCAAAATAAGTAACTTTTGCTGGTTGAATTTTTACACCTTGTGTCCGAAAAACACAAATATCTACCGGAAACTTATTTTTTTCCAAAATAAAATATAGCCTATGTTACTCGTGGATAATGAAACTTTCGAATGGTGTAAGAACGTTTTAAATCGGTCCAGTAGTTTTTGGGCCTATTCATTACAACCAATCAAACAAAGTTTTCCTCTTTATAATAGAGGCGGAACAAGAAGAGTCGGAGCAAGCCTACTACACCGCAGGTGCCAATGTCGTCGAATAAACAGCAGATCGACGACGAGGGCTTCACCAAAGTGGAGAGGAAGAAGAGGCCCTCCTGCCGCAACCTGTGTGGCACCGCTCCAGCCTGCGACCCACGCTGCGTCCCGCCGTACCATCGACGCTGCTGTATGTGTGCCCTGGTCTACGAAGGTCGAGGACGTCGTAGACTACGTCCAGAAGAAGTCCAACTTTAGACTGCGGGTAGAGCTTCAACTCATTTGTGGTTAGAGTGCCGACCCACCATATGCCTACATTCATGAAGGAGGACTTCTGGCCGCAGGGCGTTGTGTTTCGGAAGTTTCGAGGCCGGTTGCCTGCCGATTCAGCACTACCGAAACTATAAGTGTAGTGTTAGTTTTAAGTATATATTATCTATGTTAGTCTGTAAGGTATATATCGACGGTGGAAAGGCAAAATTACCTAAGCGACACTTTTGGCGAAATTGAGTTATATACATCAAAAGATTCAGAAAAAAAACTGCATCGTTTAGTCTTACTCCCATGCTTCTGTGACGACTTTTGATGTCGCTTAGATATTTCAATTTTTGGTGTTTTTTTAATTGTGTTTTCGGCGACTAAACGACAACTTTTTGACCTTTTTGTGAAAAATGTTACTTAGACAATTTTTCAAAATAAGAATTTGTACTCAGTTAATTTCACTTGATTTTTATTTTTAGTACTTTGGCGTTTAGTAAATTTTATCCGGAGACAAAAAATAAAAAAAACGCACTAAGATATTTTTACCAAACCCTGAGTAATTGCAATTTGGCGCTTAGTCAATAACTACCATTTCTCACTCAATTGAAAAAATGTCGTTTAGTATTTTTTCCTACAAGAAATTCAATATGGTAGTATGTCGCTTGGTAAAACATGACCTTAACATGATAATTCTCATCATGTTAGATTATTTAATGTTTAGAGTCTGATTACGATAAAGCGAGTTTTGTATTTAATTTTATATAACATTTGTTACTGCGTTTTTATAATACTATATCGTTTTATTTATTAAAAAAATGAGATTATTGCTAAAACAAGAGACGTAGAAGTATTTTATCCTGGAGTCAACAGTTTATTTGAATGCATTTAAGTAATTTTAGCCAGGACATAATTTCATTGAATTTTGGGTTATGACTTTTTTCCAGACTGAAAAAATACAATCAAATATATTTAAGACTTATTTCCTGCACTTGAGTATTAGTTGTGTGGTCGGTTAGTAATTTTTTACGGTTTGTAATTTTTGTTAAAATTTTACTAAGCGACATTAACTCGGTAATTACACAAAATTAGCTCCAACTATTGAAAGAAGATAATAAAAGGTATTAATAGCATTATATTTTTTTTGGAATAAAGTAAATCGAATAAATAGTTATTTTTTTATCCTCGATTTCCAGAAATTACAAACTTCTTTTTGCTCTCCTGTAAAATTACCTCTATGTCGCTTAAGAAATATTGCCTTTCCACCGTCGATATGATATGGGCCTCTGTTTACATATTTAAGATCTTGTATGTAAATTTTTCCTGAAATAAATGAATAAATAAATAAAATAAAATAATATTAGTATAGATAGTATAGACAATATCGCGTCGCGAAACTTTTGTCGAACGTTGAATTGACTTTGTTCGAGACGTTCTTAGGTATATCAAAAAAATAACAAACTTTATCAGTTATTTCGGTAAATATGTTTAGCGAAAATATTTTTTTAGGATAGTGCTTTTGTAGAGCTTTGGCTTCGTAATAAAAAACTTATGAAATAACTTCGAATAAAGTCGGATTGATTTTTTTATACTTATGAGTTTTAGCTAAAGAATTTTTAGGAGAAGATAATTTTCATCATTTTATCGTATTTTATTTATGTTCTCTGCAATATTCGAAAGTTAAATTAAATTTAGCTAATTCGCTAATCCTTACGCCAAGTTACGCAGAGAATGCCATTTCTTAGGAAGGATTTGCAATATCATTACGTAGTATAAAACAAAGTCCCTTTCTCGGTCCCATTGTATGCTTAAATCTTTAAAACAACGCAACAAATTTTGATGCGTTTTTTTTAATAGATACAGTGATTCAAGAGGAAAGTTTACATGTATAATAAAATAGTACCTACAGGGAAAGGAGTTTTACTCCGACTTTTAACGCGTGCGAAGCCGCGCGGGTAAAAGTGAAATAATAAATCATAAAGATGGAGGCAACAAATAAAATAAATAAAGACTTATTACGATTTAAGCTTTCGAGATAGTTATAGTAGAAACATATAACCTCACATTATAATTCAATTATAAGCACAACAAAAAATATTACATAAAACATTGTTTTTTATGATATCATAAATTAACTTTTCTTGTTGAAATAGTTTTGAAATGTAATTCCCCTTAACTTATAATTGTTACAAGTAAGTTTTAACCAGTTTTCTCAGTAACGTATCTAACTTAATAATTACTTACTAGTACCTATATTTTAAACAGATATTTAACACGAACCAAAAGTTTATTTGAATGTGGTTTCTGTGATATCATTATAATAGTTGCTTCAGCATACGAGTATTTAAGCTACACTTGTCTTGAAATATAGAGACAAAAAATATTGCCTATCTATTTATCAAAAATAGCAATGAAGGTTTTCTGAAGTGACCTACTAGACCAGAACATAGAGGTAGGACGGCCTTGTGTTATCTTAGAACACTATTCGGACGCTGTCAAGTGTTACAGATATTATGTTTAATTTAGTGGAAATATAGTACGCGGTGGATAAAGTGGCAGTTTTCACTATTGCCACCGCGTCACCGGTTTTGTCTGGTTTTCTCTAAGCTTTTTACGACTATTCCTATCTTCTAAAAACATCTCTTTAAAATATCTTTCCAACTAAATTCCCGCAAACAAACAGTTCATTGAAGACATTGTTTGAGTCGGAATTCAGATTCATTCAAAATGTTTTATCTTATCTTAGATGGTATTATTTGTAGAAAACCAACGATTTGCAAAGTTACTTTGATAATTGAACCGTTCTGTGAGTACCTTCGTAAACCTTCACTTGAGTTAGCTCTTTATAAATATAATTTTATAATTAATAATAATAACATCCTATGTACGTTCCGCAAGTTGACCACAGTTCTCCTTTTCGGATAGCGAGATTGGTTGAGCCATAATCGAAAACGTTGGCTCACATGGTGTATCATTTATAATATAAACTTATTCCTTTTATTTCGTTTTGTTTCTTTGAAATAGAAGCCTTAAAATCTGGGTGACTAGTTATTGTCTCGTTTGTTTGTGCACCTTTAGCCTTGTGAAAGTTTGAGCATTTCGGTCAGTGACAAACTTTATATCCGCACGACTAAAGATATTCCCGGTTCAGAAGTCATCCGTGCCGCAGTATTCTCGCCCCTTTTTAAGATTATCCATCCATGCATGATGATCCATGCATGATGATGCATAAGAATGATAAACAATGTTAACAAATATAATTTGGACAATTTTTATTTTACAGCATGTCTTTTATTTTATTTTTATTTCAGCAGTACTTAACCATAAAGTTGGAATGATATTTTCAAAGTAGCTTTGTAACATGTTGTGACATCCTGTGACATTAAGCTTCACGTGATTGGATTATACAGGGTTCATGTCGACATTTTCCTGTACGGTTCATATATCATTATTATTAACTGGACGACCACGAGTAATATTTATTTTATTTTTATATTGAAACAAGACTAAGGTAAAAGCACCTAATTCCGCGGTATTTTTGCAACATTAAGAAAGATACAGTGATATTATATAAGATATTAGGGATAAAAAATGTGGTTTAGGGTAATAATATAACTTTATAAGATGAACGATCTAATATACTTTACAAATGTATAATTATTTGCTAAATTATCAATGGCTTTATATTTAAAATAAAACAAAATGTAGGCTGAGGCCTAAAACCCTAATTCCGCAGTAAAAATCTTACTCCGCGGTAGTTGGGCACCTAATTCCGAGGGATGAATTTGTAGAGAAAGCCCGCTTTAATAGTAATACTTATGCAGCAAATTATGCTTATGATGATGAAATATTTACGAGACTCTCTGTTTATTAATTCTATGGAATAAAAAATATGTAGTAGATAATTTATAGTCGAAACAACATTTATGTATAGATTTTTTAGCCAATAGTTTTTACATTGATTTAAACTCTCTAAAGTTGATATAAATAGAAGCCTGAAAGTAAACAAAATATTGATAATTTTATGCATTCTGTTGGGTATCCTTACATTGGAAAAGTAGCACGGCATTATGTTCCGATTTATTTTCCATATAACTTAATTCCGTGGTTTATACCTCGGAATTACGGCCCTACCCAAAAATTCATATTTCTAATTCCGAGTAATACATAATAATAATAATAATAAAAACTCTTTATTGCATAAGACATAAAATATACACAAGATTAAACTAAAAATGGAAAACAAAAGGCGGCCATATCGCTTTAAGCGATTTCTTCCTGACAAGCCGTTTGTGGAAGAAGAAAATAATTGAAAGTAGTTGCGGTCAGGTACAGGAATGCAATTTATATAATTTGTAATATAATCATAAATTAGTATACTAAATTCATCTACTTAAATACACAATATAAATACATAATAACATAAACCTACTAAATACATAATTTAATGTTAAAATAAATACATATAAACATACATATTCATTATAATAAATAGGTAAGTGATAAAAGCAAATATACCATATAATACTCAATAGTATTTAACATAAGGAAAGAAAGTGCTCATGCAAGCGATTTTTAAAGGTTGAGACGCTTGGTGCTGATTGTACAGTGATGGGTAACATGTTCCAAAGTTTGATGGCTTCAATGGTAAAAGATTTGCTGTAAAAATTCGTGTGGTTAAGAGGAAAAGAAAGTGTAAGTCTACTAGCAGAACGGAGGTTGCGATTGTGACAGTCAGAAAGGTAGGAAAAACGATTTTTCAAGTACCCCGGAGTTTTAGGATCAAAAAGGACACGGAAGAGGAGGCAAAGGACGTGAGCATTCCTACGAAGGCGGATTGGGAGCCACTTGAGCGCCTTGCGAAATTCGGAAACATGGTCATACTTGCGTATACCGAAAATGAAGCGAATTGCCAGGTTTTGAAGGCGCTCAAGTTTGTTAAGTTGCTCTTCAGTGAGATCAGTACAGCAGACATCAGCGTAGTCTAGGATTGGAAATAGGATGAAATGGGCTAGCGCAATTTTTGTGGACGTAGGAAGGAAGTTTTGTAGTCTTCGCAGGCTACTTATAGTGGCGTACATCTTCCTACTAACCTCTTTAAGATAGGCTGTCCAAGAAAGAGTGCTATCAAAGAGCAGGCCAAGATTTTTGACGGTTTGGCTATACGGTAGCTGTTCACCATTAAAGTGAACTGCCGGTATGTCATTAAGATTGATTTGACACAATAATCTCGAGCTTCCTATTAAAATAATTTTGGTTTTTTTAGCGTTAATCGTTATGCCAAATGATAGACTCCATTCTGCAATTGAGTCTAAGTCCGTATTGATAGCAGAAATAGCAGAATGTAGGTTATTTACCGCCGAGTGTCTGTAAATTTGTAGATCGTCTGCATACAGGTGGTAGAGAGAAGTAATACGGGAAGTAATCGAGCTGATGAAAATTGAGAAAAGGAGTGGAGACAGCACACCACCTTGCGGGACGCCGGCCTCAAGAGAGCACCATGATGAGAACGTGTCATCAGCTCGAATTCGTTGCCGGCGCCCACACAAGTAACTACGAAACCAAGAGATAGTGGAAGATGAAAAGTTAATAGAGCCTAAAATAGCCAGGAGTATGTCGAAGTCGTAACCAACGCGGTTACAGTGCTATGACCGGGTCTAAAACCAGACTGATATGCGTTGAACAGGTTGTTTGAGACAAGAAAGAAGTTGAGTTGCTGGTAAACAAGTCGTTCAAGGATTTTGGAGAGGAAAGGAAGGATAGAAATGGGACGATAATCAGAGAACGATGTAGGAGAGGAATTTTTAGGTATGGGAATTATGTTAGCTTCTTTCCATAAGGAAGGAAAGCAATTAGTGGCAATTGAGTTGTTAAATATGGTCGTAATTACTGGCGCTATAATGTCAAGTAACGGTACAATCATATTTCTACTGATGTTATCTGTGCCAATAGCAGTAGACGTGACGGCAACAATATTTTTCTTGATATCATCGGCAACAAAAGGGCACAACACAAATCCAGGGAAATTAGGAGAAGGTAGTGAGGAAAGATAATTTAATGTAGACGTCTTAATAGTAGTATCGTAGGAAGGGCAAGCGGAAAAGTGGTTGTTGAGGTCATTTAGGTTAAGGTCAGTGGCAAGGGAAATAGACTGTTTACCTATACCCAGACTTTTCAGGAATCTCCAGACCCGTTTGGGATCTGGATCATCAACGGACTTATGGATATGGCGTCGCTGTGCATCTCTACACACTGTATTGCAGCGATTTCGGAGGATCTTATAGTTATCACGCTTGATGTCACTAGGATGCTTTTTGTACTTAGACTTAGCGCGATTACGTTTAGCCATAAGGTTTCTAATTTCATCTGTAAGCCAAGGAGCAGGTCGATGCCGCAACTTCATGGGACGTAATGGGGCATGTTTGTCGTAGAGTTGAGTTATGAAACAGTTGAGTTGCTGAACTTGCCCATCAACAGTTGGACATGAATTGACTAAAGCCCAGTCAATAGTAGCAGCATCACATAGCAGTTGTCTGGTATTCATACCGGAAAAATTGCGCTGCAGGAGAATACGGGGCTTAGGTTTAGGAGGACAGATTTTGTAGGACAGGAACAGTAGGTCATGATAAGAGAAGGGAGCATCGTACTGACCATGCTTGCAGACGAGTTCAGGGCGCGAGACAATTATTAAATCAAGGAGGGAGGGGATGCTGTTCGGATAGTAATGAGTGGGATTTTCGGTTGTAATGATATGAAGGTTAAAGGAATCGATTAAAGAGGAGAGTTTATGAGCACGAGTATCAGCCTTAAGCAGACAAGTATTAAGATCGCCCATTAATATAACATGCTCATATGAAGGGACTAGCTGATCTAAGGTAGACTCAAGGTTGTTAAAGTAGTTGACAGTGATGGAAGGACTGTACAAAATGCCTAAGAGGACTTTGGAGTGATTTAGGATGATCTCGATAAAAAGATGTTCTGCTGTACAACTCACATTAGAATGAGAAGATATGCTGACAACGGAATAAGGGATGTTAGCTCGTAGGTAGATGGCAACTCCGCCTCCTACACGATCAGGACGATCGTTACGCAACAAGTGAAATCCGGGAAGGGAGTATGAAGTGGATGCAAGACAAGGTCTTAACCAGGATTCTGAAACAAGGATAGCGTGGATGTGGGGATTGGATAAGGTTGTCAGCATATCAGAATAGTGTTTAGGAATGCTTTGGGCATTTATGTGGACAATGTTTAAATTATTGGGACAGTTCGAGAAACAGGTCTCTAAGGATGAGGACAAGGAAAGGGTACTATGAAAACTGTCATCGCTAGACTCCGAGCCAGAGGTGCACGAGTCAAAAAAATCTGAGTCAATGGCATGATCATTCATTATACAAATAAATAAATATTACCAATAATAATATACTAAACTGAGTATGATAAATAACTAATATATAAATATAAATGTTTTAAAACGTCGAAGGTTGGTACCTTCGCTATTCCTTTACGTACCAGCAATAGTTACTAATATTCAACAATAAGACAAGCTAATATAATTTCTACAAACTAAAAAAAATAATTGCGAATACAAAAATAAAAAATAATTAAACACTATCCGAATGGACCGGTCGCTAGGCAAAATCGGAATGCAGCCACTGCTAACCAAACGTCAAATTTGATTAAAACAAACAAGCTGTCAGTCAGACGTACAGTACAACTACACCAGAAAAAAATAACCTTAAACTATTGCGCCCTGCGGCCACTTATAAAAATAAATTCTAAACAAGAGCTAATGTTAAATGGAAGATAACAAACATAAAAATATAATAATGAAAAAAAATTACGTCAGTTCATTCAGCGACGAGTTGCAGTACGGCTTCTAGTCTTTGCCGCCTTGGGCTTTTCCATGCAATCTTCATTGTTGGCTGCCGGGTCAGGGATCAGTTGGAGGTCTGCTAATGAAAGCACGCAGTGACGAGCACCATCCTCCGCCAGAACAAAGATAGACCCGTGATGAGTCCAGCATTTTGAGATGCCAAACTTGAGCCGGGCTGCCATGAATGCCTCATGTCTGCTTTTGGTCAGAAACTCGGAGACCGTAATGCCAGTACCTTTCAAATCCGACTTAGAGGCCCATACCTTATGACAGAAGGCGATATCCTTGAATTCGATCAGCAGAGGTCTGGGTTTATCGTTTTTACTCTTGCCTAACCGATGACACCGATACAAGTCCTGTTGTGTTAAATTAGTTAGCTTGGTCCGATGCAGTGCTGATAATGCCAAAGCCGAAGAGTCCTCCTTCTTATTCTCTGGGACTCCATGAACAAGAAGGATTTTGCGCCTGTTATGCATTTCAAGCCTGTCACAGTCTTTGGAGATAAGCTGGACTTGTTGCTCCAATGTTTTGACGGCAGTCAACATCAACATTCTGAATGATTTAAACTCAGCAGAAAGGGAAGATATTGTTGGAGAGGTGATAGAAACCTTCTGCAGCTCATCTTGGAAGGACTCCATCCTTGTGTGGAACAGTCTTGCTAATTCATCAACAGTCTGCTTCAGTGTATCCATTATTCACAGTGTAGTGCAGTGAGAAATTATGTAAAATGATAGGAAACTATTGCTGGTAGGTTTAATTATTAAAGTAGTATGATTACCATTTAAACTTTGTTTTATTTACTTTGTTTTAATTTGTTTTCGTAGGAGCTTAATTTTAATGTATGACTTGTTTGGATCCTACCCGCAAAAAAAAAATCACATTGATTTATAAATATCTTTTAATATTTATAAATCAATGTGGTTATTTATTTAAAATAAACAAATGAATTATTATTGATAGGTCTGAAAAGATGTTGTTACTAGAACATAGCATTAAAAGGATTACAATATTTGTTACGTTTTGGAAAAAATCATCGAATTTTACTCTTGTCATATATTTTGATTCCTCTTTAATATGTGAAATATATTCATAACACTAACACGGAATTGGATTTTCTAACCCAATGTTAACCGATTCTTTCTATTTTATTGCCAAAATGAAGTTAAGTTGATAATAATCACGTGAAAAATTAAGATGAAATGAACACCATGATTTCCTTATTCCGAGGTATACCGCGGGATAAGGAAACGGTACAAAAAAAGGGACGGTAATGCCGATGTATTTTCAACACAAAAATTCTTAAAAAGTAAGCTATAAATGCATGTTATTTAAACAAAAACTTAAAGATTAAACGTTGTGCTATTGAATTAATATTTAAAAACCGATCTTTCCTGTTAGAACTATAATGATAATCACTCTTCTCCTAAATTGATGGTTACGGAGAAATGGCACGAAAATGTATGGCGCATCCTTTCACCTCGTTCGCTACAGCTTAATTGTTTTATATTTATTATGTTTTACGCTTTTATAAAAATATTATTACTAAAATCTGTTCTTAGTTTAATTATCTTTACGCTGAAGAACTATAACATCTAAATATATGACGGAAACTATAAAAAATCTTAGTTTTTCTATTTACGGCGGGTTTGGGTTCCGTTTTTAGAACCCCACGGAGATAGGTGCTTTTACCCTGTTTTAGTTTGTAAGTTTCACAGTATCATTTATGAACATTTTACATTATAAGTTACTAGCTTTCCGCCCTGCGGTTTCACCCGCAACTAAATGGCTTTTCCCGTGAGAATGAGGCTTTTACCCGCAGTAAAATTTTCATATTTTCTTCTTCCCTGGGTGTCGAACTATCTCTATTCCAAAATCAAGACAATCGGTTCAGCCATTTTTACGTGAAGCGAACATACAGACTGACGGACAGACAGACATACACATTTTCAAAAAAGCCCTTCGCAGTACCTATATATATCTTAAGTGAAAACCATGTTAGCCTATACTGCAGTAGCTACCTATATGCCTGTGATAAGGGCGCTGCAGTGCTTTACAATATTATTACGTTGTTATAAAGGGTTTCCACACGAACGACGTCGCGGACGGCCTCTAGTTTCACCATAACTTCGAAACTAAACGTCCAATTTTAATCATTTAAAGACCAAATATTATCTACATAAACTGTACTTAGTGACGAGATAATTTATTTTGATAAGGATTAATAGCATGAGTAAAATGAACGCGTTTAAATGTTTTTAATAAAAAAATGGTTGTTGTGCCTCACTCGACATAGATAAGTACAGTGTGTAGCGGACTTTTTTGTAGATATTTATAAGATGTACAATTAATTAGAACATTTTATGGTTATATATTTTATAGTTAAGGCAGCGTACGTAAAATAAGTAACTTTTCTGGTTGATTTTTACACCTTGTGTCCGAAAAACCCAAATATCTTAAGGAATTTAATTTTTTCAAAAAAAAATATACTCTATGTTGCTCGTGGATAATGTAGATTTCGAATCGTGAAAGAATTTTTAAAATCGGTCCAGTAGTTTTTGAGCCTATTCGACACAAACAAACAAAGTTTTCCTCTTTATAATATTAGTATAGATAATTACGTAATATCTATTTATTTTCTATACCGTAAAATTGAGCTACTTTAGGATTAACTATTCCAATGAGATATGTCTATGAAACTTATTTATAGGCTGTTTTCCCCACTCTGCACTTCCGCACAAAGAAACGTTGAAGACATTTCTCTATTGTCATTTAAAGACGATGTTTTCATCAACAATCTTTGTTTAAAGTTATTCTGAGGAGTTACTTCATTAGCATTTAATAATCGCTAGCATTTAATAGGCGTCTTAATATTTTTTTGTTAAAAAAAAGCCTAAAAAATTTATAGAATCAATCAAAAGTCAGGTCATGTCACTCGTTTTGCAAATGAGTCACGTTTTTAGATTAGAATCTGGTAATTTTCCACCGCCAAATCTTTTAGATTTTAAATTTGCTTAAATTCAGATTTAACTACTTATTTTACGACGTTTATGGCAAAGCGGTATGCTTGGCAGGAACCGAACTGCTAAGCAAAATGTTCCGGATTCAATTCCCTGATATCCATTTGAAGCTAGTTAAACAGCAGTTGCATCTGTAGCTTGATTTAAAGGAACCTATATGCCTAAGTTTTTTTCATATCCCAGTTTGAGTTTGAGAGTTTTGTTTTTTATTTTTTTAAATCATTGGAAAATTAACATAAGTGACAACAAAATAATTATTTGTGATTAGTTAAAGAATCACACGTATCCTATCGTTTGACACCTGCAATTCAATAAGCCTATTTAAGCTTTTTAATTACGAAGTGCCGACTACGGGAGCCTTTACTGCGCGTCGTAACAACACGTCCTTAAAAGGTTATTTAAAAAAAATAGATAGCATCGGTTTTCTGTGCGACGACGGTGGTATTTCACCGGTCGAGCCAGCCCAGTAATCGCTACAGACAGAGCCTACAGCTAGACTCTACCACTCTCAAAAAAGAAAATAATTTATCTGCAAGATCATTTTCAATATTTAAAAAGATTTCCAACCCTTATCTAGCCGGAGCATATACCTACTCTTCTAAGGCGTCGTGGTTTGTTAGTTTCTTAACTTTTAGCACTAAATTTTTTTTAAGCCCTTTCTTTTCACCGTGCCCGTAACATATGATCAAAGATAGTTTTATTGGAATAATACGGGGCTAAGCAGAATAAAAATCACATAGAGTATCATTTGACACAATAGAAGAAAAAGTTATTACAACTCACGTTATTTTAAGTTTATTTGAACCAACATGATTCGAACGAGCTATACTTTCATACTTTGTATTACGACATAATACCTACGTACTAATAGGTTAAAACTGGGATTTTCTTCGAATGTTGGATCTTGCATTGTTAGAGCTTGAACTCGTTAAAAGCAAGTTAATTGTCAAGACTCTCATGAAGCACTGCTCAGGCTGCAATTTACTGTCAAATGGACACTTAAAGCTTCTGGCTTTAATGTAGAAGTTATATCGCAGTTTTAATAACTCTAATAAAATACTAATTCTAGGTATTCCTTTTAAGTTATTAAAACTGATTTTTTAATTATCATATAAATTTAATACTCGTTTGTAAAAACGAATCTAAGAATTTAAATTTATCAAAAGAAACTCTGCCACCTTTTCTGAATTTCACAACCACGTATGATAACAGCAAATATTTGTCCCAGACTGCTTTCCTCCTTGAATACTGAACCGTTATTTACAGAGTTGACTCACTGCCTAAAACCATTTAGTCTTGGGTTTGCAACTGTAACAAGATGTTGTACGTTATTCAAAACTTTCTTATCGTGTTACATTTTGTCTTTTACAAGAGCCTCAAGGCTTTCTCCGAAACGTAAAGACGATACTACATATCGATCAAGGACCACAATGTATAGTCGACCGTATTAATCTCGATAAGACCTGTAATTTCAACGACAATGACATTTCGAATTTTGTATTGGGGCCTTTGGAGTAAGAACTAATCATGTCCAGCCTATTATGTCCTTCATTGCATTATGTTTTGTCTGTATTTAGAGATTTTTCATCAGAATGCTCCATATTACATTATCATGTTGTGTTTTCTTATGATCTTAGGTAGACGCAGTCAAGTTATCATCATCATCATTACATACCTTGAATTTTTAAGACATGACTTTGACACAATATAAAAATTGAGAACCAAAGATTTGTACGATTTTACAGCTATACGTTAACTCTAGATAAATATGAATTGAAAATCCTACGACTGCCTACGACCAAATCTCACCAATGGTTAATTTAGTTTAGAACTTCAGTTGAGCAACCGGTATCAAGTTTGAACTTGCATCCATATTGCATCACACGACTTGTTGATATAACTAAAGAGGTTTATTTTACGATTTAGTCCACACTTTGCAATGTGTAATTTGGCCGACTTTATCTCGAAACAATGGTTTTTGGCTAACGTAAGTTATTTTTTTCTAATTTTTTTTTATATAAACGTCTTGTGAAATCCGTTTAATGGTTTAAAAGGAGTAAGAGAACAAATACTCAAACAGACACGATTAGCGAATAATAATGATGATAAATTTTACGGAACCTTTAGAATATGTTTACACTTGTTTACAATATGATCAATTTATTCACATTAATATTGCAATAATTCCATTTATTGTCTCTTTCGGTTCATAAAACACAGCACAATCACACAGACATGCAGTTCATAACATGTACATGCAAAAGCTTCAGCACTAGATTTAACAACAAAATTGAAATACGTCTGCAAAAGTCAGAATGGCAAAAGTTCTATTTCAGATATCGAATATGCAAGTAAATATTTCTAGTTCAATCTAGATCGAAGCTGTAGTTAGGTACTTGGTCTAAGCTTGACGCCTATTAGGGAGTCATTTCGCTTAAGTCTTTCTTTACCAAAGCATAAGGCATTTCTTTATGGTTTTTATAAGCGTTTCTTGGTTTCAAGACCTTTTTTAAATAATAGAAGCCTGAAATAATGTCATCAGGGAATGCACCCGTGCGAAGCTTTGGAATGTCGCTTGCAGAATAAATAATATCTATAATAGAATATTAATCATTTTATAAAGTACCTCGTGGTTTACTCTAGATATATAACCTTTTATCAAATTATAATTGTATTTAAATGGATTTTCAGTTGTTACTTAAAAAAAACTGTATCCGATCAAATTGATAATGCTCTGTTTCCTAGCATATTTGCAGTAAGGCACCACCTTAACTATGAATGGGTCGTTATATTACGCACTAGTGTGTAATATTATTATGCACGAGTGTGTAATAGCCTATATTATGGCCTTAAAACAATTTAGTAAGGCTCATTTTGAATTATTTTTTTTATAAAGGGGGTAAAAAGACCACTTCCGAAGCCTGAAACCATGTATTCTTGAGCCTCAATAGGAACTAAATTAACTAACACCATGCCCAGAAAACTCAATTTAAAAAAGTAATTAAGGATCGAAAAGTCATATTCGCAGCTTGAAATCATCGCACACACATCAACATGTCGGTTCAGGTGCGATTATTTCATCGCAAATCAAATTAAAACCCTATTTAATTGCAATTTTGGGAAATTCCGTAATTTTTTTTTCTGTAGTCATAAAAATATATTTTTTTGCTCAAAAAGTAACCAGTACCCCTCCAGCAATGCACAGTTTTTGTTTTTGGATGCAGTTCTTTTACACCCCGTATATAAATATGTTAAACCAGTGAAAAAACGCACTCTTCGCAGTATTTTATTTTATATAAAACAGTAAGACCTCCATTTAGATAAAGCACCTATATCTCAACAAGGTCGAAACATAATAATAACAATATGTCAACTTGCATTTCCAGAATAAACTAAACGGTCACAAACAAAAGGAATAAGCCTAATAATATTCTAAGAAATTTGGCATTCGACCAAAAATAAATTATTGGTTTGACCATGAACAATTTCTATGGCAAAGAATCATACAACTTGCCTACTCACTCTATTTTCTTTTGTAATGCTCAAAGAATAGTTAACTTATAAAACCTTCGATGTGTTTTTTCGTGTAGACAGGAAAAACAAATAATGCCAAGGCCACTAAGTAGATACCCCACACTAAGCACTTAGGTATCGCATTCATAATAAACTTTTACTTTGAAAAGTTAATATGTGGAGACGATAAGAAAATATTCTATAAATGACAAAAGTGTAACACTCACACTTATTTTAATCTACACCTGACTCTGACATCACATTGGTAAACATGCTTGGAGCGAGTCTTATGGTTGGCTGTCACTCTCTTTTTAAATCATTCACATTCAATCATTCATTTTACTCATTCTATTGGTTTAATCGCTTGTTCGGGCAGATTGGTTTGTTCATATTTCTAAGCGGACGGTTTGGTTCTTGTCGTTTTGTTAGTTACGACTGATTTTTGTTAAGTTTATTGTTACTGAAGGATTTAATAATTACATTGTTATTGTGAATAATAAGGCATTGAAGACAATTTGCTTGTTTCCTTTCGTAATTACTTCTGGGCGTTTCAGCTCAGAAGTGGGATAAGCACAAAATAAAAGTCATTGTGTTGCACTTCACGCCCAGGATTGAAAAAAAGGTTATGTAAATTGATTATTTTTACGTTTTGTACTTCAAAAATAATCTTGAATTATAAGTGATATTGCTAAATGGTTCCCGTTTTAGTATTTGTTGAACAGTATTGACATACGATTTCTAAGATTCTATTGGATTCAAATGGCGGATGATTATTTTTTTTACAACCACATGTATAAAATAAACGCAAGCGAAGGGTATTTGTTATTTTTCACACTAGTTTTGTAAGCATTTGTTGTGGGTTTTAAATAATTTGTCTCATGTTGAGTATTTGTTTAGAGGATGTTTTTTTTTGTCTATAAAAAATAGTTTTTTTTTGATTCAATGAAAATATTCTCTTATAATTTCTGCAAGATTGAATCGAAATGCATTGAAAATCAACTTAGCTCACTTTAATGACGGATTTTAAAGATTTAAAGCGATTATAAATTTATTTGTGAAGAAGAGTATTTACTTGTCCTTCTCGTTTAGTTAACTGATGTAAAAATTAAAGATATAAATTATATATATATACCAAGTGCGTCTTTGTTACTTTTTTGAGACAATACCTTTTAATTGAATATGAGTTTCAGAAAATGAGCACGAGATCTTAAGTGACTCCAATGAGGCAGCTTATGACCCCACCCCGTCATGAACAAAGACAATGGAATCGAGGAGGAATAACCCAAGACAGTGATAATCATCAGCAAAGAGAGAGTTTATAACGTTTCAAATTTATAATATGCATATAAAATGAATATCAGCAGATCCCCATATTTCGATTAAGTATGTTAGATGTGGTTTTATGAGAGAATTATAAATTGTGAATCGTAAGTTTGGTGGAATGCATCGAATATTAATCCGTAAAGAGGCATGCAAACAAAGAAAATGAACTCATACCGCTTCGAAGAAAAATAACCGTCAACTATTTTTGAAAACTAAGTCGAGTGATTTTGTGCAGGTGAGTATACGAACCAAGGTCAGTGTTTTAAATTTATTTTACGATTCTCGTTTTGAGTTATGGAGGGTAATTTAAAAAAATATAGGCGGCAATTACAATTTAATAGAATCAGAGTTTAAATGACGGTATTGTTTAAAAGACTAGTTACTTTAAAATGTATTGCGAATCGGGCGTGCGTGATTTTTCATGATGATGGGACTATACCAGAAGTTGTATTGCAGACGTTGCTCGACGTGGTTTTTTTTAATAATTTTATTTCCAAATGAAGTATTCAGTTAATGCTCTGAGTTTCGAATGGTACGTCGGTATTATGAATTAAGAGCCACAACTTTCGGCTTTAGTTTTGTTTTGTCATTATTCAGTTTTACATACTATGGGTCTAAATAAATAATCTCTGAGAGGTTGTGCCTCTTTGGCAGTTATTTTAGACGAGTCTTATTCTGCCGTCTCAGTTTTCTTAATTGCGTAAAATAAAAGTTTTCCGAACAATATGATGCTGTGTGATAAAATTTGTTTCAGAAAAGCTGCTACAATAGTGAAATTGCTGGATGGTTTGAATCTGGTAAAAACAAAATAGAAACGTTGAAGTACGCGGCAGTACCTACATTATTACGTTATAACCGGACACAACTTGACTGGGTGATGTACAATGTTTTGTAATAATTTAAGGCAGAGTATGTTCTTAAATTAAATTGTGTTTTGGCGGGAGGAGTTATGCAACCGATTTGGTTACAAAAGTCGCCAACTGACATAGAATTAGCGTGCACCTGGCTCCTATCTACGCCTATCTACCTATACCTACCTACTTTGTGTTTGCAGTTGTTCTTTAATTAGTATTCATTCTCTTAAACTATTTCACGTGTTACATTTCTTAATTGTTAGTTAAAAGTTAAACCAAGTTATTTACGCACAATAGAAATTATTGGTTTTTACATTTAGTGTTGATTGATGTTTAATAATGGTATGGGTACTGGTTTTATTTACAGCTGTAATTCACATGTGTTTTAATATGTTCCGAGGCACATCGAATGGCGATTACAATAAACAAACGCTGGAGCCGCGAGGACGAGCTATGTCGACATCAGAACTTAACTCAGCGGTGCAGCAGCAGGCATCGAGGACTCTGATTGCTACAAATGTGGTGTGCCGGGACATGTCGCGGCCAGATGTGAGCGGTGGCGGCGTCGCTGAGGCTGGGGCAAACTGCACGCGCACTAAGCTGCGGGTGGATGTATGCGTCGTGAACCCTCCCACGGGTTGTCTTGAACACAAAGGTGAAAGGGGCTCCCCGAGGGATGGTGAAAGTCTCCTTAGAATTCGTCAAATGGTTTGGGAGGAGTTGGCGGCCGGACATGCAAACGAACACAATTGACGACTTGGATTTGAGATGACCAAACTGGATGTCATTTGAGATGACTAAAACTGGGTGCCATTTGAGATGGCCAAACTGGGTGTCATTTGAGATGACCAAAATGGGTGCCATTTGAGATGGCCAAACTAGGTGTCATTTGAGATGACCAAACTGGGTGTCATTTGAGATGACCAAATGGGTGCCATTTGAGATGGCCAAACTGGATGTCATTTGAGATGACTAAAACTGGGTGCCATTTGAGATGGCCAAACTGGGTGTCATTTGAGATGACCAAAATGGGTGCCATTTGAGATGGCCAAACTGGGTGTCATTTGAGATGACCAAAATGGGTGCCATTTGAGATGGCCAAAATTGGTATCAGTAATATGTGTGGGGTGTGACCTGGCATGTCGCGCCTTTGGGATTGGGTTACCTATTTAAAAAAAAATTAAATCAGTCCATGTTTTAATGAAAGTCTATAGTTACAGTCCTTTTAGGTCGTTATTTGAAATAAAGTCAAAATTACGTTTTTATTTGATCAGGTCTCTATAGTCTAGGGGTGCGATATGATCTTGCCGCCCCAATGAGAAGCACATAGTATTGAAACAATTTTTCTTTTTAATATAATTATTTCTAGTGATTGAAATTACTTCTTTGTGAATTAAACTAACAATGGCTTCTTGTTTACAAATTGTAACTGTTACTTAAATCTGAAAATATTGGTGTTTTGAAATTATTGTATTATTAGAATAATTTATAGTATTGAACTCATGAAAATTAAAATGCCTACTTAATTTGGTTGTTAAAAATTGCCTCCTAATGTTAATACTAAACCTAATTTGTTTAAGTTAGTTCGTAAATTATGGTTAAGTAATGTAATGTGTTATTGAGTATAGATAATAATTGTGATCTACTATTATGTAGTATTGAAATGATTTTTATGTTTAAATATTATATAATAATGTGTAAGGCATGATTTGGCATATGATTTTGCCGCCCTAATGAGAAGCACATCTTAATATAATTATTCCTAGTGATTAAAATGCCTTCTTTGTAAATTGAATTAACAGTGACTTCATTATTGTTTACAAACTGTAACTTTTACTTAAATCTGAAATAATTAGTGTTTTGAAATAATTGTTTTATTAGAATAATTTATATTATTGAACTCTTGAAAATTAAAATGTATACTTTATTTGGTTGTTAACAATTGACTTCTGAATGTTAATACTAAACCTAATTTGTTTAAGTTAGTTCGTAAATTATGGTTAAGTAATGTAATGTGTTATTAATAAGTACATGTAATAACTATGATCTACTATTATGTAAAACGAAGGGACTCGTTTTGAGAAGGATGGCCGACTGTAACACTCACACTTATTTTAATCTACACCTGACTCTGACATCACATTGGTAAACATGCTTGGAGCGAGTCTTATGGTTGGCTGTCACTCTCTTTTTAAATCATTCACATTCAATCATTCATTTTACTCATTCTATTGGTTTAATCGCTTGTTCGGGCAGATTGGTTTGTTCATATTTCTAAGCGGACGGTTTGGTTCTTGTCGTTTTGTTAGTTACGACTGATTTTTGTTAAGTTTATTGTTACTGAAGGATTTAATAATTACATTGTTATTGTGAATAATAAGGCATTGAAGACAATTTGCTTGTTTCCTTTCGTAATTACTTCTGAGCGTTTCAAAAGCAGTAATAATATGTATAAATCTACAAGGATCGGTAAAATCTACATTAAAAATATTTGGATCCCTTGATCAATAAACTTATGTAAGAATGAATGATGCTGAACAGGGAATTCAATAAAAATAATCACTAAGCTGTATTATATTGTTTGCCTAAAACATCCAATATATGGTTACCTATCTTAATCCCGAATTTTAATATTCTGAATTTCATAATCCAGAAAACGTTTGGTCATTTTTTCATAATTCCGTTTTTTAGAATTTCGAAGTTTTGTTTGCCATATAATCGCAACTCCGAATTTCATTTGCCCATTTATTCATTTGCACGACGTTTTAAAATCCAGACGAATGAGTTCCAGACACACGAAATCTAAATGCGCGAAATCTAGATGACCGATATACATATGCACAAAAGCCAGATTTTTAAAACACAAATTTTTGAAATACAGTTAATTGATATCCAGACAAACAATATCTAGATTTTTAAAACCAAGATTTTTTTAATCCAAAGAAACGATAACTAGAACAACTAAATCTATGTATTTTAAATGGCTCTCTACTTTTAGAAAAGAACTTCGGTTTTGGCGCTTCGTCGACCGCTGCCGCGGTACGCTCGCTTCGCTCGCTCGGCTTGCGCACTGTATGGTCACCATTCAACCTCACACTCCTCCTCGCTTCGCTCGTCGTCGTACCTATTATTTTGATATATGAACAAACAGCGCATATGACAATGATGACAATTTATGTATGACGAACGATTTTAGTACAATCGACGTCATGCAAAATGAGCGGATCCCATTGCAATAGTTAAGCTGAAACACGATTGTATGGGAACCACATTAAAAGATTATGAAAATCTGGCAAAAGTTTATCAGGAATATGATTGTATGGGAACTAAATATAAATATTATGAAAATTTGGTATTCGTTTATTTGGAAAATAGTACGAAGGGAAACAAAAAAATTATTATGAGAATCTGGTATATCTATATCTGGATTATGAGAATATGGGGAACAAAAAAATATTTTTTTGAAAATTTGGTTTTAGTTCATCTGAAAAATGATTCATCTGGGAAATAAAAAAAGGAATTTAAAAAAAATGTCATTCACAAAATCTGTCTTTTAAAAGTTCTACCTAGCGTTTTCTGGGTTTTAAGATTCGGGTAACTGAAATTCGACTTTTTAACAGGTTACCCCAATATATGCCTCTATTTGAAACACAAAAATTGCTTGATACAAAAACTATAAATAAAAATGACGCAATCTCTATGGACCGTTAGTATCTAATTTCTGGAATTCCTAATCCTTTCAATCAATCTTTATCTTCTTATGTAAATAAATAAAGTTACTTACATTAATTTTCTCCATACAAAGGTTCTATTAGTTGGAGGGAGTTTCTGACCTCGATAAACTTACGAACCTTATGTATACAGTATATCAAAATCAGATACAAACTTCATGTAAAGTTTTGCCGGCAAAATCTAGACGTTTTGATGTAACATTTTCAGATTCATGAGCTTAATATTGAAAAGATTAAATGATTGGGTTGGATCATGTTTCCTAACACTCTGTTTTTAGAAGATCGTGTGTTCAAACTTGAATGAAAATTTGGGAACTTGTAAATATGAAAAATAAAGTAAAAAACATAATTTTCGAAAAGAGAGGACATAAAAAAATTGGCTTAACAATACCGTAAAGTGTAATTATAAATTAGACCCTGTTAAGCAGAAAGGTGTTAAGTGCCAAAAATCGGATATTGAGTTAAGTATACCACTGTTTTTGTAATCATATAATCTAATTGTACGCAAAAAATGAACTCTCCAAATATTATATATTTTTTGTTATTTACAAAAAATAGGTTTTGCAAATTTCATTACTCCACCTTTTGAATTTTGCATGACAGTGTTATGTCAAAAAGTTCAGTTCTGCATATTAAGGATACGTTGGAAGCCTGATATAGTTATAGTAAGATTCAAGTGCAAAACCTTTTAGAAAGTGTTCATAAATTAATCTCATTTTTGCAATAAACTCTTTAAAAAAATTGCCAAGTGCGAGTCGGACACGTGCACGAAGGGTTCTCTACTATTTTTATCTATAAAAACGGTGAAAAATAAAACGTTTTGATTTGTTGCCACCCTTTAATATGAATGTTATTGATATGAAATAATTCATTTTTACAGTGAATATAAAACTGAATATTTTGTGAATATCAGCTGTCGTTAATAAGATCAAGAAAAAATGGCCAAATAACACGCTTGGTGTATGGGATTCCTATTAAATATTTTAACTTTATTTAATTGTTAGTGTTTGTTATTATAGCGGCAACATAAAATAAAACATTTGTGAAGAACTTTCTAGCTATCACGGTTCATAAGGAGGCTTAGAAATAGGGTCCAGTTTTTACCCTTTGGGTACGGAATCAAAAAAGAAAGATTGGATTTAGGTAATTAAAAGTAAATTGTCACTTTTTGTTTAATTGCTTCCTGCGCCACCGAAAAGCACACTTGGCAGTGTTACCAAATACGTACGTTGTAATAGTAGGGCAATATTATAGACGTTTTGTTATTTTTTACCCGTCTTAGAGCCGGTTTTTTAATAAACAAATAAAATGGCAAATATTGAACTGTCCGATAGTTTTAACTAAGACGAAAAATTAAGTTTCAAATTTTCTCAGTGGTCAGATAGCCCTCTGCTAGCTATCCTAATGATTTTTGTGACTAGCTTCACGTTAACTCTGTGAGGACGAGACATTCTTTAGTATCCCCCCCAAGGGATCGCGCCTTGCCGCGGCGGGGGGGCTTAGTACCCCGTAGCAAGCCAGCTACTGGGGGAAGCTAAGCGGTCCCACAAGGGGCCGGTCGTGAGGTAGACCGGCCCACGAGAGGGGGGCTGCTCCAGCTGGGCGTGAGCCCATCGTGCTGATGCGCCCGGAGGGGAGGCTCTGGCCGGGCTCGTCCCAGTCGGTTGCACCCCAGGAGGGGAGGCTCCAGCGGGGCCTCGGGTCCCGTTCTGTTGAGCGCCCAGGGGGGTAATCGTGGGGGGTCGGGTGGTGCGGTGTGACGGCCGCGGCATCCGATCCTCCGCGATTTGGATTGGAGGTGGGCTGAGGAAGGGGTGGTGGGGAAACCCCACTCCTAGGCCTAGGGCGGATTCGGCGCCGGCGACTCCAGCCGGTGCGGACCCAGGTCGGCAGAGGGCCGAAGACCCTGGGGTGGTTCCCAGGCTGCCGACACAGGGCTAGGTCGGCAGCCAATTAAGGGAACAAAAGGGGGTAGGCGCGCCGCGGTTGTTCCAGCGCGCCTCCAAACTTGAGGGGGCTGCCTCGGTGGCCAGCCGTCGGCGGGTTCGCGGCGAGCATGCCTTAACAGGACAGACCCGCGGACCCGCCATTATACGACGGCCAGTAGGACAACTCCAGGTATTTAGTCGGTGCGAGTCCGTCATAACCCGTCTCCTTTCCCTGGAGGGGACGGGTATGCGTAGGCATTTTCCTGGATCAGCAAAAAAAAAAAAAAGACATTTTTTAGTATTTTACGGTTGTTAGAAAGGGTCAGTTATCTCTCAACGGATACGGATTTCGCCACGGTCAGAACTAAATCAAATTGACATGGAACCACACGGAAAGCACCATCTTTCGAATAAAAAACAATCATCGAAAGGGCCTTCTCCCAGTCGTAAGCTCTGACAAATATAGGTAGAGTAAGCCACCGCCTTTGGGCACCTCCTCTCAAACAGACATAAACCTCAGTTCTGGAACAGTATAAAGAGTGCTTTACGGTTCCAAAACGTCTTTCCCAACTCGGGTGAATGATTGGGGCATACCTGAATAGCAGGCGCCTAACACATCATCGGCGACATGGAAAAGAAATGTGGTACCCATGACCTGCTGCTTTCCAGGGCTCAGTTTCGAGCTACTCTTGTGGAACGTCAGGTATGATTGGGTTCCTCGAAGCGCACTCCTCACGGGCTTAATCGTGATCTGTGACGCCGAAGACACGCTCGTTATGGCAACATAAAAGACAACTGCCGGTCTTACAACCGCTGGTGTGGCCACCGTTGTCGGGAGCCAGCAGAATATTGGGCAATAGGTGGCCCCAAACAAAACCGAAAACATCTGCTGTGTGCGAATTGTGATTTCGTGTGTTTGGATTGAGGTTGATTCTTGGGGTTCTTCCGTCCGTACGTCCATCCGTCTGTCTATCTATCTGTAACCAAGCTGTATCTCATGAACCGTGATAGTTGTGAAATTTGCACAGACGAATATTATAACCATTATAAAATAGTTAAACAATAATGCTTACCATATCTACAAAAACGTTATTTTTACCGTTTGTAATCGATAAAGGTACGGAACCCTTCGTGTACGAGTCCGACTTGCACTTAACCGGATTTTTGACATAATAAGATTAAATTCAAGACAAGAAAATTATTAGTTAATTAAGATTTCCTTATTTCCAACATAGTCAAAGCCAAACTTACTGTAAAATTCAATATTGGGCCCCATCGCGAAATTAGCATAGTTTTAAAATTTTCTTAAATTATTTTGAATTGTTTAAGTTTATACACAATAATAGTACAAAAAAGCGAGGGAAAACGAAAGTAAAAAATATAACCTATTCATTTAAAATTGTTTGGAAGTTCAAGTCTGGTTATTTTTTTCATAAATAACTTTTAATCTTCCTATATACGGGGCTTTTTTAACGTAAAACTTAATTTAAAAGTAAAAATTAATGAGATTGATGTTTTTTCTCTATCTTTTTATCTTCAAAGTGACTTAATGCTTTTAAGACACATATTTCGAAACATAGGGCATTAAACAAAAAGGTGTTAAGTGGTATTTTCACGATTATTCATCAAAATTAGAATTTCTATTCAAAAATGTTTATGTTGTCATATAAACAATACTTTTTTATAGGTGTAAACAAATTTTTATAAAATAACATTTATTATTTTCTCAGCTACACGTTTTGAAAAACCAGCTGATGTCAAAAATCTTTAATCGCGTCTAGCGAAAAATGACAAAAAAGCACTTAACACCTTTCTGCATAACAGTATCCAATTATAAACAGTAGAATTACGCTAGCTAACTTTTTTTAACTACACAGAAAGAGTTTTGTAAGTGGAATGAATAAAAAGAGATATTTTTTTCAGAACATTGTATGAAGAAGTGTAATAAATAAGTATAATAATCTGTTAACTGGTTAAGGATGGGTCGGTGGAAAAAAATATGATGATAATGAAAAAGCCCCAGTATACATCTCTAACTTGTAAATCGTGTCACCAAAACTGAAACTGTTTGTCAATTTTGATATGTTTAATAAAAGGTTCAATTTTAAATTTAAAATCAGTTTTTCGGCCTGCGGTTTCGCCCGCAGCTAAATTGTTTTTCCGGTGGTCAATAGCACCTGCACCCATATACCATCACCAAATACGCTTTACAGGATCTTCGCCTTTTTTTTTCGCAACAAATATATAAAGTTATTTAGGCACCTACTTACGGTACATTTTTCGTAACAAGTATTTATAGGTAAAAAAATTACTTCAATCGAAAAGTCTAAAAAACCTTATTCATTTTAATTGTTAAAATATACCACGTGCCAACTTGTTCAAATTCAAAAGAAGATTACTCTATGTATTTTGTGAGAATAAATCTGCATAAATTACACATTGGTAATGTTCATAGAAGTCGGTTTGAATACTAACTGTAGTTAAATGGTTCCAAAAATTTTTGCCCAACACGCTATACTTTGTAGAACTATATTTTTTTGCCTTTCCGATACCCATTCTTTAAAATTTATCATTTTGATTGATGATTTTAGAATGCCTTTAATACATGTTCAATAAATACCTAAGAAATGTGAGGATAGGTAGGAAGTTATTTAGGTCTGTACCTACCTAGGTACTGCGGCGCCTGTGTGCTTTAAAATTGTTTTTTTATTTGTTTGATATTTGTGTTTTTAATTAGTCTGCAGATATATTTATTTTAAGCCTGCAAGGGGAGTTTTAGATCATTTATTAGAATTATTTTCAGTCTCAATGACGCAAAATTTGAAAAGAGAAAAGCAGTCCATCATAATCATTTAAGAGTTCGTCTCAAAGATTTCAACTTCGAGTTTAACGCTTCGCTTATCTAACTTTTGACTCACACAAAAGAGGCCTTAATCGCGATTTCCAGTTTATTACAGAGACGAAACTGTCGTTAATAATCAACAATATAAAGAATTCTTGCAATCTTTTAAATATAATAAAAATATTTTAAAACAACACGAGGCACAAGTAAAAATATATTTTTTTAAATTCTTTTTTTAATAATCAGTGTAGTACTCGTAATAGTATATTTTGATACAAATGTGCAAAGTACCATACGCACTTTTTCAACCAACTTGCGAGGAAATACAATTATATTTTGCATAAAAAGTTTCATACACAGCAAGAAATGCAATGTAAACAAAATATAAAGATTTCGGTAAATTTTACAATTATAGATTTTCGTATGAATTCAATTACATTTATTTTGATGACTCTTTAAATAAATACCAAAATTAAAAGTGCCTGAATAGCAGGCAGGAACAAATATAATTATATCAATAAAACGATATCGGTTGAGTAGTTCCTCAAATTGCTTATTTAATTTAACTCACTTACATTAGGTATCCAAGTCGCTAATTCTGTCTGTTTGTATGTTTGTCCACTATCTCCGCCTAAGCCGCTGAACGGATTTTAATGCGGTTTTCGCCCTCTTTAAGTTTTTTTTTCAATTAAATTTGTAAATAAAGAACGTTTAGAAAAAGTTGTTTTTAAGTTAGCATAAATGAAAGGGTTCGTGAGCAAGTCGGCAATGTTACACTATTGCGAAGCGTGTCGCTCGTTATTTATAATGCGTTTATATGTTAATCTCATGTGAATGTTTTAAAAGCACACATTACCAGTTTTCGCTCACAGTGACAAACATATCTATTATAGGTTGGTGGAATTATATTGTTTGTAGTTTATATAGGCTTTAAATGTGTTTACATAAATATACCGTAAATCTTAACACAAAATCTCTTGCTATTTGCAAAATACTTGTTTGTATACTCCGAGAGTTGTTGTGATGTGCCAATATATAGGTACAATTCTATATAATGTTTTTGTGTATTTAGCTTTAACCGATACCCATGTAATTTGTAATAATGTCCTTACAAATCGTATTCGAGCGTGACAGCCGCAAATAACAAACTTCTAAACATTCCTACACAAAATATTCGACATTAAGTGACATAGGTATCATAAGTATACAGGGCGTCCCAAGACTATGGTACATGAAGGGAAAGTACCTTAAATGTCGTGGATAGAATATTTTACTGGAAGAAGACTTTATTTTATTTTTTATACTTAGTAATTCTGCATTTAAAAAAATTCAAATTAATTTACAAAAAAATACTTTATTTACTTCGGCAGTTTCACGTATGTTTTTAATTTGATCAAAATGATTGATTTCACGTTGTTCCTTTCTTTTAAGATACTATGTTACTCAAAAAGAATTATTACTTTTTGTCTATTCTTTCGATTGGCATCATAAAAATAGGGGATAATTTTTTTTTCATATTTAAGTGGGTTCGATTCTCAGACGAAGCAAGTATTTTGTAGAAATTCTTTAAATGCGGAATCACCAAGTTTAAAAAAATAAAATAAAGTCTTCTTTCAGCAAAATATCCTATCTACGATATTTAAGGTACTTTCCATTCATGTACCGTAATCTTGGGACGCCCTGTATACGAATACCTTTAATTGTTTAATAGTTCAGAGTTATCAAATTTCAAAATCGACGAATGTCTAAGTTAGTTTCAAACTTCTAAGTGACGCAGCAATTTTAGAAGCGTGAGTTTATTAGCTTTATAACTGCTTACCTAGCTATATTTAGGAGAGTAACTTCCATTTAATTATATAGATTTAAAAGTAATAGACAAATCAACATTCGTAGATTGATCATTCATGACATTGTAAGTTGGAAACTTACGATGATCTAATTTCAGTTTATTTTCAACAATTCTTAAGCTTTTATTATAGCCTGATTTATTCAATTTAATGTCAGATAAGTACAACAAAAATAAGTTGAACAGGAAAGGTCAATTAAAGGCCCGCTGCTAATGAGTATGATAGCAAATTCTGAAAGGACATTATTAGTCTGAAACAACTTTAATTTAACTTAAGGAAAAGGTATAACGTAAAATAGCCCTTAGTTGGTTGCTAAGAAAATATAATAAATTTGTACGATTACTCGTTTATTGAAGCAAAGTGATGAAGAGATGTGTTAACCTTAAAAAAGTAAAAGTAGCAATATCTTTCTCAATAATGGTAGAAACTATCGCTTACTTCATAGCTGTCTCCTACACCACAAGTGAAAAATCTCGATGTTCAAAATTACTCGTAATGAAAAGGGTTGTACTAATTTTTATTTCACGGCTATATCTATTAGAAACTTTGAATTGATTTTAAAAATAAATTGGGATAATACAGCTTAAAGGATTCTTTATTAATATTTTGTTGGAGATAAAAATAAAGGAATACGAAAAGGTACTCAATTAGTTTGTACAAAGTCGCTGTCGCCAATGCGGATTAGATAAATTAATTGTCAACAGATTTTGGTCTGGATCGTTTGAGGCTTAAATTTTGTGAACTATTGAGGACTAATTGGCCTGTGTGTTTGTGAAATATCGAGACTAATTAATTTAAACACGTAAAAATCGATAGTGGCGCATGCTTTAATTTAAATTTGACGTATATTTTCGACCAAAAGAATGCTTTGCAACGTGTCAAAGCATTCCATTGCCAAATACTTTACCTTGACGCGTTGTTCAGGTTAAACTACAGGCACTGTTTGTGCTTATTTATTTGTAAATTATCGGTTATATTTTTTGATAATTAAGTATCTGTTCAATGTTTATTTTTATGGTGTAACGAAGCGACACAAACTAACAGTATGGTCCCCTAATGGTTGATGCTTACAAATACATATACCGGGTGTCCAGGAAACAATGGATAAGCTCTGAAGGGCTACAAGTAGAACTATAGTCAAGCCTTAAAAATAATTGATAAAAAGTATAACCCTTACACTGCTAGAAATATGGAGCTTTAAAAAAAAACTTCATATTCTTTTGACTGTGTTCATATTTTTACTCGTAACGAGGTCAAATCACTTAATACCATCATTATTTCTGTGCTAAAATAATTAATATTAACCGTATCAGTGAATAACTACCAAATAAAATAGCTAAGTTAAGTATTTTTCTCAAAAAATAAAGTTAAACTTTTGATTTGTGTAAAATTTCTAAAGTAATATTTTTGATGTGGAACTTCGAACAGCTCTGCTGTAAAAAAGTAATATTAAAGCAACAGTGGCCAATGATTTCAAAATATTCCTGGTTTAATAACGTTTTTAAAAATATGTAATATGTCGTTATTGTAATGAAAAAATATTGAACTATTGGTATTAGTGTGTAAAATGGGAAAATTATTTAGTTCTAGCAAAATTAAAAAAATACAATAAAATTAAAGAAATATGATTTTCAGCTGATATTAATTGCAAACACATTGGAATAATTGAGAGCAACTGTTTAAATTGTCTGTCCCCATCCTGATGCAGGCCCTACATCTACGAATAGAGGATCTTCAAAGAAATCAACTTAACAGGAGAAAGTGATCCAAATTTTCTTTCAAATGACTTACCCAATTTATTGATAGACGTGCCCGAAGAGCTTTGCGACACATATTGGCTTCAAAATGAAGGCTGTCTAGCACACTATGCTGTTGCATTATGTGCATACTTGACGAAACCTACCCTAACAGGTAGGTAGGCCGCCTAAACCTAAACGCTTTGGACTTTTTCACTGGGGGTATTTTAAGGAAGAGTTTCACCGGTAACCAGTAACTTCATTAGAAGATCTACGAGCTCGTTTTCAGGCCGCTGCAATCAATGATCGACGACACGCGCGATTTCTTTGAAGATCCTTTATTCGTAGATGTAGGGCCTGCATCAGGATGGGGACAGACAATTTGAGAAGTTGCTCTCAATTATCCCAAGTTGAAAATCATATTTCTTTAGTTTTATTGTATTTTTTTAATTTTGCTAGAACTAAATAATTTTCCCATTTTACACACTAATACCAATAGTTCAATATTTTTTCATTACAATAACAACATATTACATCTTTTTAAAAACGTTATTAAACCAGGAATATTTTGGAATCATTGGCCACTGTTGCTTTCATATTATTTTTTTACACCAGAGCTGTTCAAAGTTCCACATCAAAAATATTTCTTTAGAAATTTTACACAAATCAAAAGTTTTACATTGTATTTTGAGAATAATACTTTAGTTAGCTATTTTATTTGGTAGTTATTCACTGATGCGGTTAATATTAATTATTTTAGCACAGAAATAATGATGGTATTAAGTGATTTGACCTCGTTACGAGTAAAAATATCAACACAGTCAAAAAAATATGAAGTTTTTTTTTAAAGCGCCATATTTCTAGCAGTGTAAGAGTTATACTTTTTATAAATTATTTTTTAGGCTTGCCTTTAGTTCTACTATTAGCCCTTCAGAGTTTATCCATTGTTTCCTGGACACCCTGTATACTTCCACAGTTTTACTAGAGCTTTGTGGACACTATCAGAAGATCATATATAGAAGATCATATTGCGTGTATTCCCAGCTCCACAGACGCGCCTATGTATGGTCACGTACAAAAAAATATATACAATGACAGAATTTCAAAGCTCCACATTTTTGCTTGCGTACATATTTTTGCAAAACTGTGTACCTGCGTCTAAACTAATTCTTATATAGAATGTATTGTTTCTTTTCAGGAATTTTAATTATAAATTAATCCGGAACACGATATACCTAACTAACGCAGTCAAGTTTTATACAGTACTCTGCCACCTGTGTACCTTTTATTTTAAAATAAACTTTATGTAATTGCAATACAGCTGGTTTTAATAAAAATTAAATACTTTACATGATTATTTCGGGATGCTGAATAAATAGACAGAAAGTAAATATTGGCACTTTCCCTTAATTGTAATATTGGGGATTGAATAATTTTATCAAACATTTAGTAAAAGTAAACACAACTGTTTAAATGGCATAATTGGTGTTATATTCATTAGGTAGAACTTTATTAACTGTCTGGATGTTAGACAAAGGTTCTTATTTTAATTCAAATATCAGCTCATACTCCGCGGTTCATAAAAGTTTACATTTTAAAGAAAATAAAATTATACTTTAATATTATAAATGTAAAAGTTTGTGAGTATGGATGTATGGATGGATGTTTGTTACGCTTTCACGTAAAAACTACCGGACGAATTTGGATGAAACTTTACAGTAATATAGATTATACATTGGAATAACACATAGGGTACTTTTACCGCGAGAAAACTTCTCATTCCCGTGGGAATCCAACTTCCACGCGAACGGAGTCGCGGGCGGCCACTAGTTTTAAATAAAATGAAATTATACTTTAAACATTATTACTAACCCTACGACTGTGTTTGTCACAGATTTTCTTTTGTTAAAATGATCCTGCGTTTTGCGGTTAAACCCGTTTTTATTCCGTTACTTACTAACGATGCCTTTAAGCAAACCAAAGCTACTCGTTATAACCAAGTCGTAGCAGTTAAACAGCTTTCAGTAACTACACGGAGTAGAAAAAGACAAAGAAAATGATAATGTTCTTAAAAGTGAGATATATTTTAAATTGCGTTTGTTTGTGCAGAGTCCTTTAATTACAGCCCGCATTTACATAATTTTGATTTTCTACGAATTTATGTTCCCATTAAATGTTTAAACATGGTTTGGTAGAACTTTTTTAAAATTAGGTACTAGTTAACTTATAGCATTAAATTAACTAAGTTGAACTTATTATAACTTTGAAAATTATAATTCTGTGGCTCGTTAAAAGGGATATCTATTTGACCAAGGCTTATAACTTAAGTTCTAAACAAACTGTAGGCATATATTTTAATTCCAAGTAACTATTAGGATAACTTTTTGTGGAATTGTTAAAGTATTGTCTAACAGTATGTTACTTGTAATCTAAATTTTCTTTTTAACATCCCGTTTACGTTTTCTATTATATTGATGTTCTCTTACTAGAAGAAGTATTTAGCTAACAAGTACTGTAGTAGGAATAGCTTACTGCGCTCTAACTTTTTGGCAGAAGCATTAATAAAAGTATAAGTCACGGATTATAGCAGAATTTTGAGCATATTGCGGTTATTATTAAAGGAAACGTGTAAAGCATGTTAACTTGGGTACACTATGATGGTTAATCTAAAGTTTACCGGTAATTTTTGCAATAAATATTACTTTAAATAAAATATTTACCATAACTTTATGTTAGTCCTCCTGGCAACTTTGTTTGAAAGTTAAGAAACAAATGAAAACAGCCAGCAAACCCTTTAATATTCTGTTTTTTACCTATAAACATTCGGTTGCTTGGGCAAGTTTTAATCAATTTTATATTAATTCAATAGCAAACGGTAATTCAAACAAAAGTAACGCAAATCAAACAAAGACTGTAACTTTATTTCCAAGGTCGTCTCGGTTACGCCATTTTATTTCTTTCCTAAAGTGCCGCTCAATCAGTACTGACGACTTGAGGTTAAATAAATTTCAAGGATTTAATATACGTTATCATTTTGAATAAGAAATCTAAATGCATTGTAATTGTAGTTTCTACATCCAGTAAATATTTGAAGTTAAATTTGACCTCTGGGCCAGCCACGCAAGTTGCGTGCGCGTATTTGACCGTTCAGAGGCATCTAATATTTTTTTATGGAAATTTTCTATTTTTTTTTATATATTAATTTTAATTAGTCGTTGGTTAAATGTTGTTGGGATCGATGTAGAAAAGCTGCCTACAAATGGTGATGCGCTAATTAAAATTAACACTGTATATTGAGGAGATCATTTTGTACGTCTACGAAAAATATTGAGACAAATTAAATTCGTTTTAATTTGTCGCAAGCTAAGCTGGTGGCGTCAAGCCAATAAATTATATAGCCAAGGCGAAGGTTTAGGTACTAATGATGGATCAGTTTAGTTACAAGAGGCTTTGCTTAATCGTTGGGCCGCTTCTGATAATAATTCACAAATGAACACTTCAACTTAGATAAGATATCCCATTTAAAACTCTATTTTGACTATAAAATAATGTCTTGAACAAAGTGTTTGTTTGCGGTTTCTTGTTGGAAAGATTATTAAAGTAAACGGTCGTCTAAAGATAAGAGGTTTTTTTTCTAAAAGATCAACAAAAGGTTGTTCTGTTCCGTGATAAAATGAAAATTATAACTAAAAAGCATACAAATAGTTACGTAAATAATATTTTTGTCAGGAAATACTTTATTTTATCTACTTTCACTCTCATTAACACCTTAAGAAAACCTTTGAGTTCGGACGAAGCATTTCTAATATTTATTTCGTTGTTACACTATTAATTAGACTTTGCAACAAAATTGGATATTGAAACCCTTATAACGGAATAACAATGAATTTGGTCGAGTGAATCCTTCTAGAGTAACTTCACCCTACCGGAACTAGCGAAGCAGATATTGCATTTCATATTGAACTCAAATTCCAGGGAATGTATATTTCAATCAATCCTTATTTTCTGTTAGCGGTGCAACCTTTTTGTAGTTTCATGGAAAAGTTCTCAATATTGCTGAACTTTTATGCTGGCAAAGCAATGTTTTTTTCGATATTTAAATAAACATTTAGTTTGCAATATTTTACCTCTTTATAGTGCAAAGAATTTAGGCAGATATATAAAAGAAGATTATAGTTTATCACCCTTTACTATAATGAAAAAGTGAACACTGAAGTTTATGAAGAAATGCCCTTAAAATAAATGTTGCCCCTTGAAAACGTATCTCGAAAAAAAAGAGCATATTACGACATAATTATAATTAGTTCGGATTGTACTCAAGTTATTATCTTTAAGTAAAATTTACCCGTTCCTATTATGAATACCCATGTTGCAACAGTGAGACGGGGAAGGTTAGGTTTCTGGTTAGTATCCTTGTTCATATCTTGTGGGCGTAGACAACAAGTTAAACACAATATTTCGTACAAGTCGTATAATTGCATAGGTTTTCTTTTAAAAATAGAACCTAGCAAACGAGCAAGCGGGTCACTTGATGGTAAGTGATCACCGCCGCCCATATGCACCCACCATTACATATGCATTGAGGGTGCGTTGCTGGCCTTTAAGAAAATTAGGCACCGGATATCGCAGGAACATCGTCCCTATGTCACGTCGTCGTTTGAGTCAGCCCAGTAATCGCTGCAGACAGAGCCTACAGCTAGACTCTACCACTCAAAAAAACAGCAATTACAATTTAGTCGTTTAAAGTGACAGATTAGAACGCGGTGTTCCCGGCATGCGCGTGCGTCACAACCGGCGTCTCAAGCTCAATTATTTCCAACTACCCGCATAGTACCGCACGCCGATTACACCCGAGCGTAGACGAGTAATCGATTCTGCATCTACGATCGACGTCCTACGACATGTATATTGTTCTTAATAAAATAAAGTGACGTATTGACGACCTCTGTGGTGCAGCGGTATATATACCGGACTGCTAAGCGGATGGTTCCGGGTTCGATCCCTGGGTCGGGCCAATTTCGTGAAAGTGGTTTTTCGATATTGGCTCGTGTCTGGGTGTAACTAGGTTCTCCCCTAGTCCATTTTGTGGTACGTATAGTATAAGCTTTGCTTAGTTTAGGGCCACACAGTTGGTGTGTCAGTTTAAAAAAAAAAAGTTGTTCTTTGTTAAGGTTAAGAGGTTAGGATAGGTATACATTTAATGATAAAGAAAAGAAGAACTCGAAACTGTCTGTTTATTAAATAGTTATTTATTTTTATTTCAAGAACATTATTTGTTACACAATTCAGCGTTTTCGTTTTTTATGGGAATCTTTCGGTACAAATTACATGGAACTTATGTACGGCAAGGGCTTATTTTCTCGTCGGTATATTTGGGCCAGCTTCTGATTTCGCTGTAAAGTTTTCTCCCAGGGCTTTCAGTAGCTATCAGCTGACGGTGACCAACTAATCGGTAGTTGCTGCTTAGATGCCCGCTGTCGACTCCACACTTGAGGAGATCCTTCACAGACTGGAGAGCTTTTTCGGTTGGCTGATCATCTGAAAATAGCACCACTTGAGACTACCTATGTACCTACTAGTATTAATAAGAAAGTCTGCTAAAAAAAATAAAGGACCCCTTGAATTGCATTCGGCGTGGAAGAACAAAAATGCCTAAATTATAAGAGACGGTATTTCGATGCTCCTCAATTTGATTCCCAAATTCCTCATATGTGATTTCTTCTTTTAATATATTAGGTTGGGGGAAAAGTCTTTTCGCATTATAGTATGTATGAGCTTTTAATAAAATCTCTTTGGCTAATATTATTTGTATGTAGCTGGTTTTGGTATCATTAAAAAGTTTACATTTAAAAGAAAATAATTCCAAATTCAAATTAGGAAAATGTGTGTTTTCATTTGTTTTTCGTACTGTCAAGATGAGTGAATCTAATGAAGAAATTCAATACATTTTAAAATTTTACTACAAAAAAGGTAAAAATGCAACGCAAGCCGCGAAAAAAAATTGCGATGTTTATGGACCTTGTGCAGTGTCTGTGAGAGTAGCACAAATTTGGTTTAAGCGTTTTCAATCCGGAAATTTTGATGTCAAAGATGCACGTCGCTCTGGTCGCCCTATTACGGATAAAATTGATGCCATTTTTGAAAAAGTGGAGCAAGATCGGCATATCAGTAGTTACGACGTAGCTGAAGAATTGGAGACTGACAACAAAACAGTGGGTACCCCACGAGCTCACTGAAAGAAACCTAATGAATCGTGTACTCATTTTTGATTCTTTATTACGACGTAATGAAACCGAACCATTTTTGAAGAAGCTCACAACTGGAGATGAAAAGTGGATCACGTAAGATAAGAACGTGCGAAAAAAGTCGTGGTCAAAGGCCGGCCAGGCTTCACAGACTGTGGCGAAACCCGGGCTAACTCGCAACAAGGTGATGCTGTGTGTGTGATGGGATTGGAAGGGCATTATTCATTATGAGCTGTTACCACCAGAGAGGACCATCGATTCTGAACTCTACTGCGAACAACTGATAAGATTAAAGCAAAAAGTTGAGAGAAAGCGGCCGGAATTAATCAACAGAAGGGGTGTTGTTTTTCATCATGATAACGCTAGACCCCACACATCTCTAGCCACTCAGCAAAAATTAAAAGAGTTTGGCTAGGAGGTGTTAATGCATCCGCCGTATGGTCCTGACCTTGCACCTTCAGATTTCCACCTGTTTCGCCCTCTTCAGAATTCTCTAGGCAGTGTCAGGTTAACATCACGAGAGGACTGCCAAAACCACTTGTCGCGGTATTTTGACCAGAAGCCCCAAAATTTCTATAGCAATGGGATCATGTCCCTACCTACAAGATGGCAAAAAGTTATCGAACAAAATGGTACCTACATACTTTAGTTAATAATCTATTAAAAAATAATATTTGAATTTTCTTAAAAATGCGAAGAAACTTTTTCCCCAACCTATTATAACGGTAGGCTGGAAATTTAACCATGTATAGAATTACCCACCAAGACATTTGACTAAGGTCACGGGTTCACGTTTCTTCAAATCCGGCATTCTACCTATTTATATCACATGAGAATTATATTATAATTTTGCATTATCTTGGCTGTGTGGCAACTTTAATTACAAGTAGTACACAATTTAGGGCATTTTTTATTAAATAATTCAAACTTTAGTCTGTTGGTAAAATGATGGGATACAATCCCTTTAAAATACCATAACTCATATCCGTTATACTAGTTATGTTTATTTACTAGCTTTGCCATATCCATACGCGTGGTGGATTACAGCTTATCTAAACCGTCTCGTTATCCGTGCCTAACTAATGGGGCGTTTTAGGCTGTTGCAATAATCCATACCATCGTTAATCATTGTGTTCTAGTGTTTCGGTCGCAGCTTCGAATACGTCAAACGATTTACGATTTCAAATACACGTGGCCTCTATTGTGATTAAAATTTTGCTTTTTTTTAATAATAAACTATTGAGCGCAATTTAAATCATCATATAGACGACCTCTGTGGTGCAGCGGTATGTACACCGGACTGCTAAGCGGATGGTTCCGGGTTCGATCCCCGGGTCGGGCCAATTTCGTAAAAATGGTTTTTCGATATTGGCTCGTGTCTGGGTGTAACTAGGTTCTCCCCTAGTCCATTATGTGATGCCTATAACACAAGTGCTTACTGCAACTTACTTTAGGGCCACATAATTGGTGTGTCAGTCTGGATATTTATTTATTTATTTATTATTTATATGTGTACATATATTTTCATCCAAATCAAACTAGCTAACAAACTTCTACACATATAAAGGTCATAATTCGTTTAATGCTTTCTTAAAGCAATTACTTAATTAACATTCGTTATAAACAATGATGACATTATCACTCTTAATTTCGAGTCAATTTCATCTTAGACATTTTTATCTTAGATGACTTTGCTTCCGGGTACGGGCCAATTTTGTCGAAAAACTCTTGCTCGATACAATAAGCTGTTGTAAGTTAATGTGAGCAGACACTTACTGTTAAAGTTTCCAATGAAGCTGATGCCTATAGAGCATTTATTGTACCCAATGGTATGACTTCCACTGTGAAGCCATCCCGTCCCCTCGTAAATATTACCATTCCCACCAACAATGAAACTGGAATAATACAAACAAAATTGTTTTATTATTAAAAAAACATGTATTTGTAAATAGAAAATATAATTATCATTGCTTAAGCGCACGCGATCAAATGAAACTAATTGAATGAAGTTTTTGTGTCAAAATATAATAACAATAGCCTATATATGTCCCAGTAGATGAGCACAGGCCTCCTTCTCAGATTGCGAGAGGGTTAAAAGTGTTTAAATAGTCAACCAATTATTGTTTTCTTTTAGTTTCGATTGACCTCTTTATATACAAAACATTTAAAAAATTGTTCAACCGATCTCAATATTCTGCTATAGTCAAAATCTCGGTAATTGGAAACTGCTTGTTTTCTTTTTTGTGTCGTGTTTCTGTCAATTCCATATCAACAGCTATTTACCATAGTTTATTGAGACCCAAAAACATGGATAATAGTTACTATAATAACATCAATAACAAGAAGTCAAAGGTTAGTAGAATATTGAGTTTGGCCGTAAGAAGTTAAAATCAAAATATCAGGAAATTATTAACAAAGTTTCTATGTTGTAATTTCGTATTTAAAACTCATCTCCTACACATAAAAAGAACTGTTGAATAACTTTGTAACGTGTAAAAAATAATCAGTAGTAACGTTCTTGAAATCTAGTTCAATGGATAGGAAATGTTTTCAGCTCTTGAACCCGGGGGTTGATCTCCACATAAATTTGTTACTTACAGACCCAACCGCCTTGCGCGGTCGTAAAAAGTTAGGAAAATAAATGTATGGGATCTTGGCCTATCAACTTCAACTTTACAAATTCTACTATACATGGTAGAATATTGGTTTTTTTCAAACTCAAAAGTAATTTTTGTGCCCCGAGTCTCCAACATTGGTTGGTTAAAGGTAAGTTTTTTTTTACCAATAAGTACAATTAAAAATGTTCGCCTTATTTATAATGTGGTTATGTCGTATAAATATGTAATTTGCCATTTTAGCCTTCTTAAAGATTGCGCTTTATATTTTATGTGTATGCCTTCTAGCTTCTAGCGCAGCAGGAAAGGTCAGTGAGATAGTCAATGAGCCACTTCTTAATAGGTGTGTATTTAAAAATGTCTTTTTAAAAACGCCAACAAGCACTCACTGCGTTTACTTTAAATTAATAATTGGTATAGTATGTAGTTAAGATATTTATTTATTTATTTAGAAAATAACTTATTTTAAACATGTTATGGCATGTACAATAAATAGTATTTTGTAATAATTGTAAGATTGTAAAAAAACTACTAATATCTCTTTTATGATAGTTTAATGAAGAAGAAGTGGAAATGAACGTAGACAGATGGAAAGGGACAGAGAGAACATAGAATATATGTATGGACTGTGTGAAAGCTGAGTGATAGAGGGAAAAGGAAGGAAGAAGCATGCTGCGCCCACCACACTTGAAGGGCAGGGAATGATAATAATAGTGTGACGAAGTTTAGTTTTCTATATGTGCAGTTATCCTCTGACAAAATTGACATTTGACCTTTTATATCTTATGCACTTCGTAGATTATCATTCGCATGAAACACCCATATTCTAAACACTTACGAATGTCCTATATCGTCGAAATTCTGGATATCCATGTGGTTGTTCTGTATACTGGCTACCAGCTCCTCACAGCCGGAGTCCGTCGAGCAAGTTGGCGTCACCGTGTGCTGGATGATGACGAGGTCCACGGGGCGCGGGAGGTAGCTGACTCTTACTGGTAGAATGCCGTGCCAGTCCTTTTTGGATATCACTCCGCAATCTACGAGTGGGATGGTAAAGGAATAAGTTAGTTGTGATGCTTTTTTTAAGGAATACATTTAAGGAATCACATTATTATCGCGCTTTCGTATTTTAGCCTGTACGTTTATGTTTTTATAAACTACTATAGTATATATATTACCTATAAAGGTTAAGCAAAAACTTTAAAAGCCGAACCTTCCTAAATTACGTACGAGATTTAAAAAATATATTAATAATTTTCTTTATTCCTTAAATAGATATATTCTATCGTGCTAGTGTTTTAGTAAACATCTGGTGTAACACTCTTAAAATAAGGTTTGGTTACTATAATTAATCTAACTAAACATGGAGGATAAAAACGACGGTACCAATAAATAATATACCTACTCATAAATCCAATGAAGTCTCTCTCTACAAAGACTGGACAGTCAATATCCGATAAAAAATAAAATAAAAATTGCACACAAAGAAAGCAGTCAAAACAAAGCTGTTATTCTTATCTTTATAGCAAAAATCTTTCATTACACATAACTCAAAGTAAAACACAATATAAGTGACACTTACCCGCTGTTACATCCTTAAGCAAAAACAAACAGAAGAAGAAAAAATACGAAATCATTTTTATAAATAAATGCCACTGGCTGTATCCACGACTGTGAGTAAACTGGTCATATTTCAGTTGAGGATTTTAAAAATAGAATTATGAATATCTCTTAAGTAATTAAGTCGGGAAAGGATAACCTTTAGCAACGTAAGAATTCCAAGAATACTATGAGATAAGTAAGGTACAGTCAACAAAGTAAATTGTTTTTACGTCAAGAGTAGTGATATTGATTAAAAAATATGACAACCTTTTTAGGTTTATAATATAGAAAATACACACTGATTTTTAAGTGACTTTTTACCCGGAAGAAATGGTATAATCCTACTAATATTATAAACGTGAAAGTTTGTGAGTATGTATGGATGTTTCACGTAAAAACTACTCGACGGATTTGAATGAAACTATGCAGATATATAGATTAAATATCAGAATAACTCATGAGGTACTTTTTACCGCGGGAATACTTCTCATTCCCACGGGAAACCGACTTCCACGCGAACGGAGTCGCGGGCGGCCACTAGTGTGTAATATACATAAATACGGCTGCTTTTGAATGTTGGAGAATTAATTTAGTTTATCAAACTTCGAGTGATTTAATAAGTTAAAAGTACGTATAAATTATGAAGTTATTTTGCCCATTGTACAGACTCTTATAGATATAACAACAGAGCATTTAGCTTTGGATCTACTAATGTATCATCGTGTCTACTTATTACAATTTGGAAATTCATGAAATATAATTATACTTACCAAAAAAGACGACCTCTGTGGCGCAACGGTTTCCATACCGGACTGCAAAGCGGATGGTTTCGGGAACGATCTCCGGGTTGGGCCAATATCGTAAAAGTTGCTTTTCGACATTGGCTCGTGTCTTGGTGTAATTAGGTTCACCCCTAGTTCATTGTGTGGTACCTTAAACACAAGGGCTTACTGCACTTACTTAAGGGCCACATAATTGGTGTGTTTAGTCTGTATATTTATGTTATTGAAACAACCGAACATATACCTTTGCAAATAAAAAAAAACATCGTTATCTTTTGTTTTTAAAACGACCGGTTCGTGTTCGGGGGGAATCCCTGATCCCTCGTTAATGTTTTTCACCTTGTATGAAATTTGTAATAGATTTTAAATGCAAAGAGCATGGCCGCTCGTAAAAGTATTTGGACAGGAAATTAACCAGAACCTTTCTTACCCCTTATGTAAAGAAAGAGAGGAACAAGATGGTTTGTCTACATAGGTACAAATTGATGTATATATAATATAACAGTTTTTCGAACCAGTAGCCGCCCGCGACTCCGTTCGCGTGGAAGTCGGTTTCCCGTGGGAATGAAAACTTTTCCCGCGGTAAAAAGTACCCTATGTGTTATTCTGATGTACAACCTATATCACTGTAAAGTTTCATCAAAACCGTTCAGTAGTTTTTACGTGAAAGAGTAACAAACATCCATACTCACAAACTTTCTCATCATTACATACGAGTAGTATAAATCCAAGTCTCTAATTCTGTCTGTTTGTATGTTTGGCTGCTAACGCCTCCTAAAGTACGTAACGGATTTAAATGCGGTTTTCTTCATATTTTAGGGTATTTATTCCTTTAAATTTGTAGATAAAGAACGTTAAGAAAAGTATTTTTAAATAAGCCAAAATCTTACTTATCGTTTACAATCCGGACTAAATTTCACCATTGCGAAGCGTGGGCGGGTCGCTAGTTTATAATACAAGTAGGATTAGGTATTTAGGTAAAACGTTTAAGTTATGTTTATGATTGTCATCTTCAACTTTGCTCGTGAATAATTTAGAGATGTAAATCGTCGTGTTGATATTTATTATTTCTAGGAAACCTGTGTTAAAGGTTAATAGCTTTTATACCGATTGTTAATTTTATCTTTGTTCGTACAAAGAATACTTTACCACACGCGGTTTTCCACGTGGTGCGATTGCTCAATTAAATAATACTTAATAAGCGATTACAATATAATTGCGTTATTGAATAAACTGTGTTACATTGTAATCATGCTCAATATTACATTGAGCAATGTAGGATCGTTATACGTTAAATATAACATGGTGTAACATGGACCATAAGTTAAATATATGAAAAAAGACTAACACTATCGGAAAATGGAAAGACAATACTATATGTTTATAATAAAACTTACCGTTTCGCAGAAAATTGCGTTTTTATTTTTTACCTTTAACCTTGAATAAAAAAAAATCCATACAGGGGAAAGATGGGAAACTTTCAAATTATATTTTTGGGAGTTATGATTATATCATATAAAATAAAGTATAAACAAAAGAAAAGAATTTAGATAAAAGGACCCGATCTTCTCAACGTAGTAGTAGTACTGTATAAAATGGGAACAGAGAGTCTGTCTGTGTAAATGACAAACGACCGGTGCACTAATAGCCGGTCTCAATATTCCTACTACAGCGAAAACCTCGGTAACTGAAAACAGTTTGTTTTTGTTACATTTCATCTATCTGTTACTGTCATTTGCATACTAACAGCTATCTACCATAGTTAACTGAGATGCAAAAATGCGGATTTAGATTACTGGAGTAACACATTTAACAAGGGGTCACTGGTAAGTGGATTATCGTGAATGACTAAACTAGACTAACTAATCTCTCCCTCTATCTTTCTGCTATATCTTTTAAAATCAATTACTGCCTTGCTAAAAGAAGTACCTAACAATGATCCACGTGGCCCCGCGATGAGTTATTGACCTTACCACTGTCGAGAGGGAAAACTGAGTTTCCTCCACTACACAACGAAGCCTAATCTGGGCACTTCAAAATTTTATGTTCGGCTGCATCATCAATGCTAGCACAGTGGTAGCAACGTGGTAATGCTACAAGACCTACTTTAAACCAGAGCAGCCATGCCCTGAAAGTTGCTGTGTTACTCTTAAAGAGTGTAGGTACTCGTTTCTGAAGTCACTTATAGATAAGGTTACCTATAGGTAAGCAGTCCCCTTCTTTTTACTACGCTTTTATTAGCTTGGGTTGTATCTATGTAATGGAATCTTTGAGCATAAATTTGACCGATTTCCAGAAGTTCGATTAATTTGAAACTTTGCACACGTATTAAGGACCGATGACAATGCAATAATTTAATAAGAGTTTCTCATTATCCTCATTAGGACCACCAGGATTAATAAATTCATCTTCAGATCCTTTTGTAGGAGAGTAAGAGAGACAAAGCTAGCGCGTGATCTGCGCCTTTCATCACTAATTGAACTAAAAAGTAGAAAATAAATAATAGTTTAAAAACTAAAATACCACGCTTTTATTGCTAATCGAACTAAAAAATAGAAAATAAAATTTCAAATCGGAGTAAAAAGCGTGGGGTGCTCGATATAGTATGTAGAGAGTTATGAAAATGAAGTAAAATGCACCCCTCGCTTTTTACTCCGATTTGAAATTTTATTTTCTATTTTTTAGTTCGATTAGCAATAAAAGCGTGGTATTTTAGTTTTTAAACTATTATTTTTTAGCATGTTTCTAAGCTGTGAAAGGGATTTGCCCATTATTATACCATTCTGCTACGATATATACCTCCAAAATGTTAAATAAGGCGATCTTATGCTTACTTACCTACAATTTTAATCACTTACCATCAGGTGACCCGCATGTTCGTTTGCTACCTTTTATAAAATAAAAAAAATTAAAAACTCACACTAGTCATTAGTGTACCGATTAGATTCCAATAACTCTAGCGCTTTAGAAACTGAAATAGTATAACTTCTTAGATTTACACGATTATTATTACTTGAAATTAAACTCATTTTAACGGGTTTTACGCGTTTATTTTATTATTTTTGATTTTCTGACGTTTCGACATTTTTACAAATGCCGTGGTCACGGGTAGACATTGTAAAAATGTCGAAACGTCGGAAAATCAAAAATAATAAAATAAACGCGTAAAACCCGTTAAAATGAGTTTAATTTCAAGTAACTGAAATAGTTTCAAGATATAGTAAAATACTGTTAGTGAATCTGTCGCCTAGCTTTGAGGTCCTTTTTCTAATATCCGCTGTCGACCAGCTTACCTTACAAATTGCGTTGCCACTGACTCGTATGTGAACCTGAACTTAACTACTACGTAGTAGCATGTATCTGCTTCTTGTTTGTTTGCAAGATGCCAAGACCAACAAACAGGGGCGATGTAGTGTAATTGAATGATTTAGTCTAAGACTAAGTGCTACTACCCTGAACTAATAATGTAATGTTAATGATTTGTCAACCTCATTGCATTTTGAGTGTTCTAAGAACAATTCAAGGTATTGTACCTAACATTATTGTTGGGGACCGTCCTTTTCGAAACTTGCAGATTGTGTAAGGTACATGTACCTAAGTCTGTAACAGATAAAACGACATCTTTGATATTATTTCGTTTCTCTTATCGGTTTCCGAGGTCTAACAAACGAAAACTGGCATGACGTTATTTATTTGCTCTTCCGAAAGGTACTTTAAGCTGCTGAGAAAAAGAAGAAAAAACATTGTATTTATTAATTATTTTATTTCCATGTTACCCGGCAACAAGTATTAACGTTTACACTAATATATTTAAACCGGGAAGGGGTAGAACAAGCACGAAAGGAACATTATTCAAAGCCTTTACAAAGTCTCGACTTCGTAAGTGATAGAACTGTGTGAATCTGAAAGGTATATACAATCAGTAAATCATTGAAAATATACAGAAGTTTGAATAATTAATTAAATTGTCTATCAATACCCCTTATGGAATACGAAAGCAAATAGTTTCCAACAAATTTACACGTCAATAATGATCTCAGGTTTAATAAAAGCAGAGCTGTTTCGTTATTCGAGGTTCGGAAAAGGTAATTAACTTTAATTACTGAATATGTAATTAAAGCAACGGAACATTTAACGGAAAAGCGCCATGTGGTGGTGGTAATTACCAAACTGAATGGAAACAACGTTAAATCGGAAATGTTTTTCGACAAATTGGGTTAATGATATAAATATAACTGTTAACATAATTAAATAAGGGATGAAAACCGTATTTGTGAATTGATTACTATACAGTTTCAAACATTTATAGAGCCGGAACCTCTTAGAATAGCAAATATTTAAGCGACCTAAAATCAATTTTAAGTAGATTGTACCATGGAAAACAATGCCTATACAGGGTTATTTCTAATAAGCGTATCACCTCTTGTAGGCAGCTTTTCTACATCGATCCCAACAACATTTAACCAACAAAATAATCAAAATTAATACTTAAAAAAAAATAGTTTTTCCATACAAATTTATTAGATGCCTCTGAACGGTATAATACTCTACGCGCACGCAACTAGCGTGGCGGGCGCGCGGGTGACGGGGGGGAGCGACTGGTTTAGGAACTTCTTACAAAATACAGAGTTATAAATAACAGAGTGCGCAAATTTGTTTTTGTTTTTAAATTTTTTTGTGTTAATTTTCAAGTTTTGCAAAAAGTCGTAGAACAAATGTTATTGGGATTGATGTAAGGAAGCCGCCTGCAAGAGGTGATGCGCTAATTACAAATAACCCTGTATATGTTGCTTACAATATGATCTTTTGGATTCATAATTAAGAAGAGCATCAGCTTTACAGCATATTGCTACTATAAAATGAGCGTCATACCATGTTTTTTTTTCATTCAAGGTGATTATAATACTGGGATTAAATAAAATTTTCATCTGATGTCAAAGGCACTGCCGTGGATTCTCTAGGTCTGTGGAAGGGAACAAAGTAAATAAGTTTAACAGTTTTTTCTCCAAAATTATGATTTTTTCAGCAATACGAATGTAAAGAAAACTAATTTGTAATTATGATTTGAATAACTATTAATACTTTACTTAGTTTGAAAATATCATTTATTCGATTCTTTGACCTATGAACTTTTTAATCTTATTTTACTAGTTATTGAAAGCTTGACTTAAGAATCTAAAAAGTTCATTACACTATATTATACGGTTTTTATTTATTAAGCTTCTCGGGCTGGGGCGTGGAAATAAAAAGATTGCGACCAGAGAAAAATTCCTCAAATTTTTTAAATTATTATAAATTTATTTGTTAAATTATTATGTTAACCTAAGTTGCGAAGCTGCGGATATTTTTTTTTTTATATCAAAATTCTTTAAAGCATTACAAATTCTTGGTAAATTGGTTTGATTCTCACTCCTTAAAAAATGGCAATCTAATATTGTTAAATCATTCTTTACCGAAATAAATATGGCTGGCAAAATCTTATTTGATTAAGCAAGGTAAAAAACTCATTTTTAATATGTCAATAGCAGGTGCGAAAGCACGTCAAAACATCGCTGCTAAAAAATGCGATAGTTCGTTGAAAACCAATCAATTTACCAGAATACTGAAATGCAATGGCATATTAACCAATAAATTTTATTAAATAACTGATAAATAAAATACAAACAACATTATACACCAGTCTCTTCCTGGTATCTGAAAATTAGACACAAAATTAATTTACATTTAAATACCAAATTTTCAGAAATTACTTCTTGTACCATATTATTGAGCGGCCAATTCATTTTGACGATCTTAATTGGTAGTATTTTTGTTACGGTTCTGGCTAGTAATTATGTAAATTATGTGCATATTCGCAATTAACACACGGTTTCGGAGAATTAACTTCATTTTGCACACACCGCATTGTTTGGTTCAATAGGTTTCAAGTGGGCTTCGTAGACAATATATTAGGCCATGCGGTGGTGCTAAACTAAGTAATAATTATTAGCTAAAAAATAACATATTTACAAACATTTCCACATACTAAGATACAAATTCCTGCCATCTTTTTAATTAATTATATCCTCTCTTTCTCTAGAGCATACAATCTTTCAGTAGGTACCTATATACATTGAAAATTAATGTAATTATCTGAAAACTAAAAATATTTGCGAAAAATATTTTTGGTAAAAAAACACAAAACGACATTATGTTTGTTACAACATTATGTGTACGTTTATAAACATCGAAAATATTTCGAAGGAGATGATACAAGCCCTATCTTTTACATCATGCCGACATAGGATATTATTTACCTTCAAATTCGTGAAGCGAAACAATATAACAAGTAAAAAAATTTACAAGTGTCTATACGTTAAATAAGGTTTTTACCGGATATTTAAACGTCCGAAACCAATATTCTACTATAGTTAAAACCTTGGTAATTGGAAACTGCTAGCTTTGTTTTTCGTGACGTGTTTCTGTCTTTCCATATCAACAGCTATCTACCGGTAGTTATTTGCGACGCAAAAACATGGATAATAGTTACCATAGTTACACAAATAACAAGGCGTCAAAGGTTAGAAGAATATTAGTTTTGGCCGTTAATGTTTACTACTGTAGGTTAATTGTTAGTCACATTTGTGGTTGTAGTTTTTTTAACTACATAACCGAACATATAAAGGTTGTCCTACCCTTCGAGGTACTACAAAACTACTACGTCTATACACGATGGTTATTAAAAAAATTTAAGCTATGGATCAAAAGCCACAAATCAATCGTTGATTGAAAGAGAAAAGTCTCATAGGTAATACGGAATCCGCTGCTATTTCTGTTATGAATTGACTTACTGAATATAAATTCAATAGTTAGTAAAAATAAAAACCATTTAGTCGTTAAATTAATGAAGAGAGAATACAACTATAGCGATAGTTCTTACCTGTATATCTTCAGCTTCAAGATGAAAAGAGTAAGTTTAATTAATATATTATTCCTGAAAAATAGTCTTGATCTTAGAATTAATAAGTTTCTGGAAATGAAATTATTCTTGCCGAAACGACGGTAAATCAAAAATCCTACTAATATTATAAACGTGAACGTTACTATGATGTATAACCTATATTTACTGAAAAGTTTCATCCAAATCCGTCCTGTAGTTTTTACGTGAAAGAGTAACAAACATACCTACTTCCTCACAAACTTTCACATTTATAATATTACTCGTAGTAGGATAACTACTTGCCCACAGCTTTTCATTATTTGTGCAAGTTAACATAAACAAAATAAAATAAAATAAACTTATTGAGCAAATAGGTAGATACAATCATCGCTTCATTGCTACCTTTTATAACCAAAATACGGTCACAGCACACGATTCTGATTTTCATTCTATGTCTCATTTTATTCCCCAAAAGGGAATACACAACATTGTTAGGCTTAAGGCCACAAACACAAGTAGAATCAATACACTACATCAATTAATGAAAGGGAAACTATTTAAAACATCAAAATATTCATCAAAGAAAGCAATTGGATTAGTGTTCTTATAATTTTCTCATATTCAAATGGTTGCGTAGTTTTTTTGTTAGCGTACATTTTAATAAGTACTTTTCATAGCGTGTTTCCTGATTATAAAGATGGTATCGCGAAGGGTGCCGACTTACATATTAAAAAGTGTAAAGTTATTTTTACATTCTAAAAAAACACAAGGAAAAGGGATTTACTGATCTAGTTTGTTAGGTAAGCTTTGCCGGCGGTTTTGTTATTTATGACGAAAAACTTTTTTTTTGTTAGACAGTAACTTTGTATATGAACTAATTTTTTAATTAAAAAAATCAAGGATATGTTTTTAATTCAATTAAATTATTATAACTCAATTAAAAACTAAACCATAATAAATTCATTTTTGTAAAGAACGGTTTATTTGAAATTATTTACATCATGTTATAATGGTCTACTTTCAACCAATCTAATATTCAATTACGACTTTTTTGTGTCAACCTATATTTGAACAATCAAACACTTTTAAGTATTGAATCTGCAAGTTACTACACTCCCCGCTATTTCCCGACGCTATCTGTTTTGACCATTGAACTATTCTAGTTCACTAGTTCATTTATTTGTGAAATCACTAAATATTGCGAGCCAACAGGTTTATTTGGGTACCCACCTCGCTGGACGTATACTACCTAAACAAATTTAAAGTTAACGCAAACGGCAGCAGTTAACAATAAAGAAAGTTATTATAATATATTTAGTTACTACAAGATAAAGATACAATAACTATATATTAAAAGGTGATCTTCACCTGTTTGGGTTTGCTAGTAGGTACCTGCCTTCTTTTAAGAATAAACTACAACTAAAATGATACACATATTGAGTAAACTTAACACGCTGAAGCTCTTAAGGTCTGCGAAACCATACACTTTGCAGTACCTTCCTATTATAACCAAATTTTGCGTATATAACAGTGGTGGATTTACCACTAGGCTGAGTAGGCTGGAGCCTAGGGAGGCAGATTCTAGGGGGCGGCAGATTTGCCTGTATTTTTGTTTTTTTTTGGTACTTAGTGCTGAGTGGTCCCTGAAACACCTCTATGAATGTTCTTATGATTTTTTTCTTGTTCTTACGATTTTGCGTAGTTTCCGAGTTAAGATTTTCATAGTTTTCTTGCAAAATTAAATTGTATCAGCCTGAATTATTTAAAAAATATTTGACCTAAAGCTTTTTCGAATTTCCCTCTTTTTGGGGTAGCAATTTTTCCCAAACTGTGCATTTATACACATAATTATTTAATTTAAAGTTAAGAAATTATGCTAAGTAAGTTACCACTTGAATTTCCGACATAAAATTAAAAATTGAATGAGGTATTAACTGAGCTGATCAAGCTATTTTTGGTTTCAGCATTATATAAAATAAATTGGCTTTCAAAAAGATTTTTATTTATCAACAAAATGATATTTTACATTTTTTTTTTAAATCAACTCGTATTTTGACTCGTATTACAACTTGTATTTAGTGGTTATTATTAATATTATGAAAGCTAAGGGTCAAACGCAATTTCTTAAGCTACTTACTACTTGGTAATTACCTCTTTAAAAATTTAATATTATGTTTAAAATACAAATGATAAATTACTTAGCGTTTCGCCGGGTGCTGCCGCTGCTTATTTTATAAAATTAGAAGTTTCATAATGAGGTCAAAAAAACTCTGCGGCTTGACTTATTATTTCCCATTTAAATGTCTCAACTTAGGATAAAACTTTCTGTAACTTTGCAACTTCCATTAATTTCATTAAGCTGATTAATTTATGCATAAAGAGTAAAAAGCAAAAAATAATCAAAAAAACCTTTTATTTTTTTAGACATTGGCCAAATTTTTCAAGTAGCAGTTTTTCCAAAAATCTTTAACAAAATCTTTACTTGTAAACTATGCAAAATCATGGGAGTATTTCAAGTTAATCTTAACACGAGGCACCTAAAAAAATTTTTAGCCGTTACTTTTTTGGCTACCTTGTTTCTTTACCGACGATTCAATGTCACAGATTAGTCAAATATAATTTCACTTCAAAATTTCAACAAAGATGTTGTAAACTCTATCTATCTTCTATTCATTAATACATATCATCAGATTAAGATTTTTAACGGCATTTAAATATATTTTTTGCAATGATCTCTTATGGATTTTGGGCCACTTGCGTTTTAATATTTGTAGTTAGGCCTTAATATCCGGAGACTTGGACATGAAGTAATTATTAAGTATTGGACACAGGAATTAAGTGAAAAATTGAAAAAATATTTATTTATCACAGGTAACCACAACTATTAATACAAGTTGGTATTTTACAACTTCAGCTTTAAGGAAAAGGTATGTAGCCTTGCAAACGAGGGCATTACATTTTATTCCGCCCTACGGGCGGTAAATCTGTAAATCCGCCACTGGTATATAATACTAATCATTGTTATATCATGTTAACCCTACGAAAAGCGTGTAAGTAGAAAAGCACTGTTTGTAATATTAATAACAAGCGGCCCGCCCACACTTCGTAGTGGTGTTATTCTGCTCGACTTGTTCCCGATACGTAAAATTTTTAGGTACTTGTGTAAAAAAAACGATTGTTCTTTATTTAAGTGAAAAAATTACTCAAATAGATGGTGAAAACCGCATTGAAGTCCGTTAAGTGGTTTAGGAGAAGATAGCGGACAAACATACAAAGAGACACAATTAGCGACTTGGATTTATAATATGTACCTAACAATGTACCCGTATCTTACTCTTCGCTCTCTGTTAACATTTCCTGAATAGCATTATATTGTATAACTCTTTACGAATAATAATAACATGTGATGCGGCTAAAGGGTTCTAACGTTACACACCATAAAAGCTGTGATAATAAGACACAAAACTTTCACGTATCATGTGTTTTGGTTTAAGGCTTTGTTTTGCCATAACAGCGAGGGTGTCATGTAACTTGAATAGGAACAACACCGATACCTTTGAATGGTATCGGTGTTGGGTCTCTTGAACGAAATCGGTTTTCGAGTCGCAATCGCGTAAAATTTTGTATGATATTGCTGAATGATGTTGCTGCGTTTAGTACCTATTCACGAAAAAACAGAATTCCTTATTTTTTATTTATTATTAAAACAATGTAGGATTAATGTTTAGTAACAAACTTTAATCAGGGTGAAATCGTGGTTCTACGCTACGATAAAATAATAACCTTGAACAACACAGAAAATAATAAACAAAAGAGAAAGCAGAAAAGAGATTTATCAGAGTCACCTGAATGAATGTGTAGACCACCATAGCCCCAAGGAAAACGAAGGAAGTAGGATCTATCAAACCCGTAAGAAAAACAAAACCTATGATATTGCTACCTATATGAGAAGATCTACAGAAACACGAAACAACATGGGCAACAAACATGACTCCGAATAACAATTAGCATGCCTCTCACAGCATCCTCTAGGCCGGCTAGTCCCCGGAACACTAGTTGAGGATCTAGACTATAGCCCCCCAATTAAAAAACAGAGTAAAGATATATCACGATATTTATATATTGCAAGTTTAAACGTTAGAACTTTATTGTCAGATTCTAGGATTGCAGAACAAGACTATGCTACACACAATATAAAATGGGATATAATTGGTCTTTGTGAAACAAGAAGGAAAAATGAAGTAATAGAAGAATACCCTGAGTTCATCTTACATCATACAGAAAGTACCCTGGGCCAACACGGGGTGGGATTTATGATCAAAAAAAACTTAAAAAATGACATTGTCTCATTCAAAAGTTATTCTGATAGAGTAGCTAGTCTAGAAATAAGCATACCAAATAAAAAATCAATGACAATTGTTTAAGTTTATGCTCCGACCGAAAAGTGCACAGACGACGAGCTTGATAAATTTTATTACACACTAGAAAAAGTCATAGAAGAAGCAACAACAAAAGCACTTGTAATTATGGGTGATTTTAACGCTCAGATCGGAAAGTCACAAAGTGGTGAAGAACTGGCGTTTGGCAAGTACTCCAACGGCAAAAGGTATAAACATGAACAAAGACTGGTCGAATATGCTCTAGAAAATAATTTAAAATTTACAAATAGCATGTACAAAATAAGGAAAAACAAAAAATGGACATGGCAATCACCAAATGGTTTACATCATAACGAAATAGATTATATTCTTACAACCCATCTCGTGAATGTTAATAATTTTAATATTATTCAGAATCTAAATTTTAATACGGACCACAAAATGATAAGATGTAAAATATCTACAGGAATTACGAAGAAAGGACATTTATCAAAACTAACCAGAAATACACAAGAAATTTATCAATACTTCCAGATGATATAAGAAAGAAATGGGAAGAAAAGTTTACTGAAGCAATCATGAAATCTCCAGACATTCAAACACAATACAAAGCTTTGAAGAGGAAATGACTAACCTACTCTCACAAATACCCAAAATAGAAATAAAACAAAAACAGGATATGAATTCACATATAAAGAAGCTATTCGAAGAAAGAAAACAACTATACAACTAAAAGAGAACTAAAGAAATCAAGACTCAAATCACCCAAATTAGTAAGCAAATCAACAAACAAATTCGTGAAGGTTAAAAGACGCACAGAAAAAACACGTTCGAGAAATTTATAAGCAAAACAGGAGCTGTGAAAAAAGCCTATAAAGAACTCTGCGTATCTTCCAGGTGGACTTCAAATATAAAAGATAGGGAAGGAAACATGAGAACAAAAAGACAAGACATAATCAAAGAAGCTACATCTTTCTATAAACAACTCTACTCTACAAACCTAACATCAAACTTTGACATATGCAGCTTAGAAATTCCAAAAAGTTCAGATGTTATTCTCCCTTTACTACTTTCAGAACTAGAATTTGCTATCAAAACCCAGAAAAATGGAGAAGATCAAATAACCAATGAACTTTTAAAATCTTTACTGGAACTCTTACTAAGACCCCTGCAAACTATGTTTAATAATATAATAGAAGAAAAATCAACTCCAAATCAGTGGTCTAAATCTACAACAATTCTTTTACACAAAAAAGGTGACCGAGATAACCTTAATAACTATAGGCCAATAAGCCTTATGAGTAATGTCTACAAAACTTTTTTCGAAAATCATCCTTAATAGACTTTCTACCGTCTTAGACGAGAATCAACCACATGAACAAGCAGGATTTTGGAAGGGATTCTCAACAGTTGATCACATTCACGTTATGACACAGCTAATAGAAAAATGCAACGAATATTGTAAAACTTTGTACATATGCTTTATAGACTTTACAAAAGCCTTTGACTCTTTAGAACATCCCGCCATCTGGAAGGCACTATTAGAACAAAATGTAGACAGAGGATATATAGAACTCCTAGACAGCATTTATTCCAAAATTACAAGTAAGATAAGATTTGAGAGGGAAGGACCAGAATTTCGCATAGAAAAAGGAGTCAGACAAGGAGACCCACTCTCGCCAAAAATATTCTCGGCAGTGCTTGAGAGTGTTAGAAATATCAACTGGGAAAACCAAGGAATAAATATAAATGGCGAGTACATGAGTCACCTACGATTTGCAGACGATGTTGCTATCTTTGCAGAGCAGAGCACACAACTAGAAGTCATGGTCAACGATTTGGCGAGGGAAAGCAAAAAAGTCGGCTTATCACTGAATGCGACTAAAACTAAAATTATCTCCAATGGTCGACAAGAAGAGATAAAAATTGGCGGAGATATAATTGAATATGTTACAGAATATATTTACCTCGGTCAATCAATTTCGTTCAAAGATCAGACAGCAAATGAAATTCACAGACGAATTGCGATTGCTTGGAAAAAGTATCGGTGTTTAAAGGAGATAATGCGAAATAAGGACATTAGCATACATATAAAAAGTAAACTGTATATTACAGTAATCTTACCATGCCTAACATACGGTTGCCAAACATGGTCTCTGCGCAAAAAAGATGAAAAGAAATTAGCTATACACCAACGTGAAATGGAAAGAAATATGCTAGGCGTGAAAATTTCAGATAAAATTAGAAATGTAACAATAAGGAAGAAAACAAAAGTAACTGACATTATATGTAAAATCAGAAACCTAAAATGGAATTGGGCAGGCCATGTGTGTAGAATGACAGATGACAGATGGACTAAGAAAATTTTAGAATGGACACCAAGAGAGGGACAAAGAAGAAGAGGTAGACCAAAAAAACGATGGGAGGATGTATTTAAGGAAATATGTGGACCAGACTGAAGAAGACAAGCAAGGGACCGAGAACACTGGAGGAAGCTGGGGGAGGCCTACGCCCAAGAGGCGACTTCCACATAATTTAGAATATCGACAGGACTATTTTATTTGATTTTGTTTATTTATTGTAATTTTAATTCATAATTTTTAAGACCCGACATCTTTTAATTTGACATTGTATGGCATTTGTGGTAGAATAAAGGCTATTTTTATTTTATTTTATTTTTTTAACAAACTTTAATCATTGATATCATTAACTTATTATTCAACACGTTTTAACTTTAATTTAAACATTAAAATTAAAATCTTTACGGATGTCGAAACGAAATTGACACATATGAGATGTTGCGCTACCCTTCAAACCTCACTTCACGGTGTGCTTTCCGAAAATATCCATCAGCGAAAGGCGTTGATTCCGAGACCCAATCTAGAATGAACCAGATGATCTTTTTGAACGATATTTATCAATTTTGAAAGATGTTTGTGATCGTGGCTTGTCAAATGAAAGATTTCTCTTTAGAGGTCCCTTTTTCAAATAAGTAACCTAACAACACAGTAACTTATGAACAAAAAAAACTTAACATATTAAATTCAGAAACAGGGAGTTACCTACTAATTTATAAAACCATTATTTTGATTAAAAACACTATGAAAACAACATATGATGAAATTGTCAATTGTATTCTTCGTTGTCATACCTACAATGGAGTAGACGGCTGTATGATTTTAAAATAAAATAGGTATTTTATATAAGTTGGAATAGTTGAAAACCTACTTGAGTATGTATGCATCTCTAATGTGTGTTTCTTCACATTTACGTACCTTTTATCTGAGACATTTTGGCCTTTTTGAGATCAAGCGTGGTATGAAACTTTATTTAGTAAGTACTGTGCAAAAGCGTGGTACGTACTAAAATAATTCCATTTAGGCATAAACATTATTTTGAGTTCTTGAAATGATTGGAATTGGACTGGAGTAGTCAGTAGGTCAGGGGCGGATTTGCAGTCTCGGCCGCCCTAGGCCCCAAGCCATCAGCCGCCCCTTTTTAACATCCACCATATAGACTACTCGAGAAAAGTTTTTTGATCTCTTTGAATTTTTATATCTCCCTGAATGTGCTCAATTAAAAAGAGATCTCCATTGATCTCCATCCATCTCGTACTTTATATACTCTATACAGGGTGATTGGTAATGCGATACATTCCTTCTAAGAGGTTAAAGTAGAGCTTATTTGCAGTCAATTAAGTCATATCATGTCCGAAAATTGATAATTTTATGCACCATTTAAGTTTTTTTTATAAAAAACCCCATTTTCGAAGTTCAAATGAATCCTATTTAGTGAAAAATACAAAATTAAGTTGATTTTTTTGTTGTTTTATGGTAGCTTGATAACTAAAATGATATTTTAGATAAAATTGTCTAAAAAAAATTGTCCTTATTTCAGAAAAAGTCAAGAACAACTTAAAAAAAGGTGTTGTGATAATAAATAGTGATTTTCTAAAAAAATGTCTAAATAGTCTTGAGTAAAAGTTAAATAAAAAACTTTCCCAATTCATTAGCTATTCAAAAAGGTACATTTGTCATACTAAAACTAAGTATTTAATTGACAACTCTACTAATAAAAGAAGTAACCTCTTTCCTAGAACGCCTCTACTTTGTGGTTACCGCGTACTTTTGTAGTGATTTCTTTCTTTTGTATAATTTAAGATCCTTGCCTACGAAGATTTTTCGTAGCGATGCTATCGCGCGTTAAGTAAACGCATGTTAGTCACATTTGCAACGCGCTAGTTATCGCAACTGTATCGATGCAAACACTATACTAACGAATCGTGGCTCTGAAGGCGATGGCACACAGTCAGCGACTGCTAGTCCATGGTATCGATGCTACCGCACGACAGCATCGCTACAAAAAATTGCCGTGGGCGAGGGCCTTTTGTTATGAAGAATACACAGACATTCTCCTTATTTACGGATTGTGTAACGGCAACGCTGTTGCAGCAAAAAACGTAGGTACTTGTTGCGTTTCCGTAATCGACGTGTGTCAAACGTTAGAGTGTTTACCGGGACGTATCGACGTCTCAAAAAAATAAAGCTTGTAGACCTCGAGTTTGGCGAAGTAGACGAAGAAATGATAGATGTTTTTCGCAGAAATCTAGCAACCAACACAAGCGCTGGCGACATCAGCCAAAGAAAAAACAACAAGGTATGTGTAGTGATTAATGAAAAAGATGTAGTTCGTTTACTATAAAGGTCACTTTTTCCGCACTCAACAGATTTTTTTCTATTTGACCGCAAAGGCTGCACACTTGAAGCTTAGGCTTTTAACAAAATTGATTTATTTAACGGCAGACCTCAATGTTATTGAATAATCCTTGTGCAAGACGGTGACATCAACCAAAGAAAACACTGTAAAAGTGCGCGGTAACCACAAAGTTGAGGCGTTCTAGGAGAGAGGTTACTACTTTTATTAGTAGAGTTGTCAATCAAATACGCTTTTGTATGATAAATGTACCTTTTTGAATAGCTAATATATTGGAAATGATTTTTATGTAATTTTTACGCAACATTATTTGGACTTTTTTTTAGAAAATCGCTATCTATTATCACAATACTTTTTTTAAGTTGTTCTTGGTTTCTTGACTTTTTCTAAAATAAGGACAATTAATAAGTTTAATTTTTTTAGACAATTTTAATCTAAAATATCATTTTAGTTATCAAGCTACCATAAAACAACAAAAAATTAAACTTAATTTTGAATTTTCAACTAAAAGGATACATTTAAACTTCGAAAATAGGGATTTTTATAAAAAAACTTAAATGTTTCACATCTCAGAAAATATCAATTTTCGGATATGGTATGGTGCGACTTAATTTTCGGATATGGTATGATGCGACTTAATTGACTGCAAATAAGCTCTTCTTTAACCTCTTAGAAGGAATGTATGACATTACCAATCACCCTGTATAAGTTTTCGTAGATCTACGTACATCTTAGTACATATAATTTGATCAAAAAGTTGGCGCATCTATGTATATAAAGCCTAAGCAGCGCCTGTGTGCGAAACCTATGAGGCGCCTTTTTTAGTCGGCTTAGACAATGTTTTCAACTATGTTGTATTAAAATACATAATCCGGCGGCGCCCCTCTTGCTTGCGCCGCACACATCGCACGTATGAGCGGCTCGGCCCTGTAGATGAGTATTTAAGGATGCGGTATAGATCGCGCCATGCAGTGCAGCCCGCCCAGCATACGCCTTTTTGACATGATTTGGGCCGCCCCTAAATCTGGCCGCCCTAGGCCCGGGCCTACACGGGCCTTAGGGTTAATCCGCCACTGCAGTAGGTACCAATAAATCGAAATTATTGATATACCTAGCTATGCTGGCAAACTTTCCTTTTATTTTTGTTACCTACCAAAACCGACTTAAAGTTGCTGGTATTGCTGTGACTAAACAATGTATAGAGCTAGGTTTAATATGAGATTCCGCTTTCATACAACATTAATCCACTACGCAGTATGAACAATAGAAAATTGCTTACAAGCTAAGTTAGACATTAAAAAAATTCAAATGAGCACTGTTTTGCAGCTTTTGGAAGTAGATACCTACCTAAATAAGAGAAAAACATCAAAAAAAGTGGTCAATAATGTGCTATTTTCATTTTAATAGTATTGACATTGTTATTTGTAAGTGCCGTGTTTGATTTGACAAGTCGTATATCTTTCAAAACTGTTGGAATCTTTCAAAAAGCTTTTTTCTTTCGGTCCACGGTAAGGTAAAGTCGAAGTTTGTAACATTGACGTTCATTTAGTATATGTTACTTATGTATGATGAATAAAAGAATTTTGATTTTGATTTTGATTAGTCAATTTCGTTCATTCAATTCTAGTCGCTATATCAATCACTTTCGTTGCAAGGTGTTGTCGAAAATGTCACGGAAAAATTTGCAGTGAAGTTAGCTGCAAAGGGAGTTTGAAGGGAATCGTGATAGGTGTTGGACTTAGAGGACATGGGCACAGATTATACTTATCCAATTTGCCAATGAGTTAAGGGGTTGGTGAAAAAAAAGTCATTAGGTATATCTCCTTATATTCCATTAAACCTATTAATTAGTTTTCCAATAACCGATTTTTGACAAATTATCGAAAAATATTTATCAAAAAAAAGATAAATAATTGTAGGCTTAGACCAAAATGATCGTAATTAAATCGTTTTTTTTATAGGTAAAAAAATATCCATTGCCATTGCGAAAAGATCAAGTTTTGCTAGCATTAAATTAAGTTTTGGTAAAATTACATGAGAATTTTAAAAGATACTTAATTTAAACTTAAAAAAGCTAAGGTTTCTGACCTCAAGAAACTCAAGTCTGACCTCATATATTTACGTATAAAATTTCATGAAATCCAATGAAGCAAGCGTTTAAATAAGCTAAATATTCAAACATAAAGAAAGTATAAATATTATTAAATACTGGAAGGAAATTGCAACAATAATAATTGTACGAATTAAAATAACGACGAGGAAAATCACAATTAATGTAACAGTTTTCCATAGTATTACCAAAATTTGCTATCCGTTAAATTGATGTTTAAATGAAGGCATAAAATTTTACAAGCCTACGTAAATTTAACGTTAACCTAATAACGCCCCACGATAAATTTTCCACGCCATATCATTAATGTAATCCGGGAATTTTACCTTTAACTCATCACCACATAATTACATTCATAACAACATTAACAAACCCAATTTAGAAATCCGCCTGATCATGCTTTATTACACGTTTTTATTTATTACGAAGTCGATAAGCAATTAGTTCTAAGCACCTGTATGACGTATTGTTGTTTTGGTGCGCCCGCGTCGTTAAGTCTAGCATTAAACGAGTGGTGGGGATAGTCGCTTTTTGGAAACAGGGTAATATTATTCTATCTATGCTTAGATCACACACAACAGTGACCGTGGTCGGCCGTGTCAAGTTAGAAAAATAATACGCGACATCCAAAATCGCCGTTTCGTCTTGTAATCAATAAAAGTTGCTACCAATTGTTTCGTGATGCATATAAGCCCGTTCGAAAGGAAGCACTCGGCCCTGATGCAAACGCTTGGGCGTTTGATGAAAGTCGGCACTAAAACCTACGTTGGGAAAGGTGGATTGTATAAAAGTGATAAAAATGAATCCAGGACCGCATCGACGTTCTCCGTGGGGTCAAACGGCAGCTCGGAAGGTCGCTATATCATCAAGAGATGAAAGACAAAAAATCATTTTTGGACTTGATCTTGATCTTTTGGACTTGAAATTGTAAGTACTTGCATTTTTTTATTTTTTATTTTTATTTTTGTGATTTTAAAATAACAGTGTAGTGTAGCTGTACTAAAAGTAGTTACTCTAGAAATTTCTGAAATATTGGTAACTAGCAGGATGTTGCCCGCTAATTAGTGTGCATTAACTGTTTTGCTATTTTGGAAACAGTTGGCGCCCTCTATTTGAATAAAAATTTTGATTATTGTTTATTTAAAATGTAACCAATCAATTATGCTTGAATTAACGTGTGTAATATTCTAGATTATATTTAAAGTAAGATACCTTTGTATATTAGTTAAAGTTTCCACGTAATGGTATGAACCATTATTGTGACTTTGTAAAATATCTAATTGTCATGTATATTCACATACATACATAGTAACATTGTTTAAGGTTAAAGCAAATCAAAACGATATAATTGGTGATGCTTTAAATATATAATCGGTTGCGAAATCTGCTTCATTCAATTTATTTTTTATTTCTCTAGACTGTGTGGCCCTAAACTAAGCAGAGCTTGTACTATAGGTACCAGTAATTAACAGTATTGTGTCATATTCTCCGAACTTATACATGTAATAATCAGGATCTGACAAGAACAATTTAATATACACCCAAATATCAAATTGATTTTTAATACCTCTAATATTATATAATTTTTTTATGTAAGTATATGCAACGGCTTACGCTTGACGATTAAATTCTAGCGTTATTCGATATACAGTGTCAGATTTAATAAACAACAGTTAAGGCGTATCATTGAACTTGGTTAATTAATATTCATAGGAATAATTCCTTACGTCACAATTCCTCTTTTTTTCTTCAATTAGTAAGAAACCAGTTTTATTGAATTCCAAATGATTACTATTTCACTGATGCGTAGGAACATATCGCTTCATTATAGAAAAACTTGTTCTAGGTTCTAGTTTAGGCATACCTATAGATTTAAGATTCAAAAACGTTGTTTTACTTTAAGTTGTTTTATTTATTAACTCTTTAATAACTCTTTCAAAAGCTCTGCGTGACAGCGTAGATAAATTTACTTTTAAGTTAAAATGTATAATTAATTTCTAATATATTCCTGTTTTGTCCACAGACTGCGTAGACGCACCAAGTGACGACAGCTGTGACGTCAGCCGTGACACCAACGACTGACCCTGTGAACTGTAAATGAAACTGTTTTGCCGAAACATATTGTTTGAAACCTTTCAATGCAGTATTTTTAGAATAAATATTTTTAAATGCAATTTGATTTGGTTTCATTTAGTAAAGAATCGACAATTTACTGTTTTCAAAACAAAAGGTTATATTACAAAGCACTTACAGCCAATGAAGTAGGCCAAAATTCTAGATATATGGTATTTTGGATTTAAATATGGATTTAGATATGTCAGTATGTATACCTACCTTCTTACGAGTAGGTTTATTATATTATAATAAATCTGTAGAGAGGTCAAACCTGTACATGAAATATATTTCCTAAATAACTATCAGGGGTTGATTAGAGATCGATACGCCAATATGCCAAAATAGCAATCAATATTTTTTGTGTCTGTCTGTCTGTATAACCGTTATAGAAACAAAAACTACTCGACGGATTTTATCGAACATGGTACAATTATTTTTCATACTCCTGAGCTGGTTATAGTATACTTTCAACACGCTACAATCAATAGGAGCAGAGCAGTGAAGGGAAAACGGGAGAACTTACTCAATTTTTTAGGCTCCCGTCACGTGTGCAACTATAATGGTTGAAGCTACACAGAAATCATGTATGACGGAAATGTTCTCCTTAAATTTCTATAAAAAATATCCCAGCATATTATGTCTATCTTTTATGGTTGACTCACAATAAAAAGTGTAACTCCCGATAGCTTAGAAGTTCGAAGCTTTTTGATTATATTTGTCTACTCTTACGTTTATTACACTCTCAGTCATCCCTCAGAAAGTTTACATTATTAAATTTTCCATAAAAAAGAATCATAGAAATCGGCGTAGAAACAACAAAGTTATAAAGTACATGATATACGCTAGTAGTAAGCCATCGCGCCTGAATCATGCTATAAGGATTATTTTTGTATAAGGTCCCGAACGCTTGCTCAGGTTAAGCTACCTTAAGCACTTTAAGGATATCTGCAGCTAAGCATAACATATTTTACTTTACAACGGTTTAACATTTCAAGTAATGCACACACAGCGTTTTTTTTACAAATAAACTTATCAATGATTCATAATTTGTTTACTAAAACTATGTTAGTAGCTACTTATAGTTTTTTTACCCCGGACGCACGAACGGATCTGCCTCATACATATATTACGCCTAATCAATTTGAGTTAAATATCAAAGCTATCTAAACGTCAATACATGTTGTTAATGTCTTATCGTATCAACACCTAACTAAATTATGTTAATTGACAAGATAATTTTGGAATGCACGAATTGTTATTTAGTAACCTTTAGGGTTCTAGTAATACGATATGAATAAGAGTTTCGGTATAAATCACTACTTTTTGAAGGTAAATTATTAAAAAGCTAAAGTAAAGCATAGGGTAGGTATTTAAGTAGTAATGTATTCTTGCTTAGCTTGTAGATTATTAACGTATTTATTTGTTGTAGTTGAATAAATTAAGTCTACTTACAAGAATTATATTCTAAACGCTTTTATTAAAACGACTTAAATTAAAGTATAAACTATCTTTAGGCTTTCATGACATTGACGAAAGCGTTCTGCGCGAAATAAAAACGTGGTAAGCGCCGAATAAGTTTTAATGTAATAACTCGTAAAGAATACATTATTTTCTAAAATCGCTAACAGGGTCGCTTGGTAATATAATTTGATATTATGTATAAAAATATTGGCTCAATTAGTATGCATCATATTGACAATAAATGGATAATAGTTGAAAATTAGGGGTAACTTCGTGATTTTTTTTATCGATAAAATTTTATTATGTTTTCACTTAGTTCAGTCCCTTGGAAATATGTTTTAATATCTACGGTTTCTTTTTCGGGTAACTTGTGCTTTATTTTCTAGGGTAAAAAAACGAATTACGACTGGAAATTTACCTGTATACCCCTCTTAAAAGTATGCACCACAGCGACCACAATATACCTAGTTAGTTTTCAAATTGTTTCATATCGGCGACATTCATGTTTACATATTTTATTTAATAAATAATCTATCTAAAAATAATTATTATTTTTAACCCACTTATACCTATAAGCTCGGGTTTTATGTATGTAACGGAATCGTTGAGCGTTATTTCGACGTACTTTGGAACTTCAGATTAATTTGAAATTTCGAGAAAAAAACCAACGAGAATGCAATATTATGAAAACTCCATCCTAATATCCTCGATGATTTGCCTCCCAGTGTGGGCAGAAGAGTGCAGCGCTCCTAAGCCCATGGTTCCACTTCAAGCGTGTTTTTAATTTTTTAATTTTATTTCTAAAAAGTGCTTAGATTTTATTTATTACCAACCTATTAAAAATAAATTAACTCAGATTAAAAGAAGGAATCATTTTTTATATTGACAACAGTTATGTTCTTTTAATACAATAAATATCACACAATGTGAAACATAAATTTAACAACCAATTATACTTATTTTTTTATTTTTTTTTCTAATAGACCTTTAAAATTCATTTCGTGGATACAGATTTGCATGTTAAGCTTTAAATTTGCTGTTAAACCCAGCTAGGAATTTTTTAGACCTAATGTGGTAAACAGGGCCCCTGTTCTGTAAGTCTGACACCGATCTCGATCCCCTTCAAACTCCCTTTGTAACTAACTTCACTGCAAACTTTTCCGTGACATTTTCGACAACACCTTTTATCGAAAGCGATTGCTATAGCGACTACAATTGAATGAACGAAATTGACTTTTTGAAGGATTTCAACTGCTTTGAAAGATATACGACTTGTCAAATCAAACAAGGCACTTACAAATAACAACAATTGAAATGAAAATAGCTAATTATTTACCGCTATTTTTTGGTGTTTTTCTCTCATTTAGGTAGGTATCTACTTAAAAAAGCTTTAAAACATTGCGCATTTGAAAATTTGAGTTTTTAATGTCTAACTTAACTTGTAAGCGTGCATACTGCGTAGTGGATCAATGGTGCATAGAAGCGGAATCACACATTAAACTTAGCTCTATGCATTGTTTAGTCACAGAAATAGAAGCAAACTCGAGTCGGTTTTGGTAGGTAGGTATAAAAGTAAAATTTAAATACCTTGCTAGCAATAATTCTAATTTATTGGTACCTACTGACCACTCAAGTCCAGTTCCAATCATTTCAAGATTTCTAAATAATGTTTTTGCCTAAACGAACCTATTTGAAATGTACTACATTTTGCACAGTACTTACCAAACAAAGTTTCATGCAATGCTTGATCTCAAAAAAGCCAAAATGTCTCAGATAAAAGGTAAATGTGAACACACATTGTAGCTGCATGCATACTCAAGTAGGTTCTCAACTATCCATTTTGGTTCTATAAAATACCTATTTCACTCTAAAATCAAACAGCCGTCTACTCTATGGTAGGTAATACAACAGAAAGTACAATTGCCAATTTTATCATACGTTATATTCATCGTTTTTTTGTATAAATAATGGTTTTATAAATTAGTAGGTATCTCCTTGTTTCTGAATCCACTATTTTAAGTAATATTTAGATATTGTTTCAATATAAATTGAAAAGCTAAGAGGTCATGCCGCTATATATATTTTTTATGTAGGTAAATAGGTACATATTATTTAGTTAACAAACCTTGATTATTTTGATATCTTTACAAATTAAGTTTCATATGATGTAACACTTTAAAAATAAATAAATAATACAAGCCCCAGTTGTGGTTCTTTCATAACCATCTTTTTTGTTAACAAAGTTTTAGTTAATTAGTAATGAAGGGAAGGCAATATTTGTTGACACCCATGATTCTGTTTGTTTCAAAATCTTCTTAAATTGTTCGATGTCTAAGTTCTCCATTAGCAGCATGTTGGCACAGTTGATACAACACTTTTGATTCGTACTGAAATCAATAATTTTAAATTACAGATATGCCTTGAATTCTACAATTTATTATATAAATTTGATGAATGAATGTTTCTTCATTTGAACAACTAACTAAATATTTGAAAATAATGGCAAATCTTAAGTCATAAATCTAGGAACATAACCTTCATACGTTAGTTACCTACCTAAAATATAGAACTATAACTTACAGAGAGGCTTAATCACAAACAATATTGATGATAAAACATTACGTTTTCTCTATGTAAGAGTATTTCTAACGTTCATACAACATTAAATAAGTTATTGAGTTTATTTTAAGGTAAGTTAGCCTAGCAAAGTAAAGTAAACAAACAAAACAATAACATTGGTAGTGAGTGACATACGTACCCTTTTTTTTTGGTTTATTTATGAGGCAAAGGTTCTTTCAACCATACGCAGCCTAGTTTAAAAAAACCGTAGCTTTTCTTTTTAAAAGAATTTATTAATTCAGTAATTTATTTTGTATTAAATTTTATATTTTTAAAACATATTTTTTAATTGCTCTAAATTACAGACTTTGAAAGTTGGATAAAAAAGTCATAAAAACGGAGAGTAAATTGGTGATACAAAGTGCAATTCTAAGTTAAAATTAGAGCAATTTACATAGGTATTTATGTTATTTGTATTTTCATTAATTCACAAAACTAGCGATAAATACAAATAAAAACAGTAAAAATTTACTCAAAAAAACTAACTTAAAAGTTGTAAAAATAATATTATTTATAATAATATCCACGGCATTTTTTATTTGCTTCATGAAAACACAAGTTTATTTGCATTGCTAGTAACAAAAATTGGAAAACTTATCTGACGTCAATGTCAATCAATCGTCATGTCCATATCAAGTATCAGCGCAACCGCAACGTTTTATTTATTTGCTTTCAAATCAATTTATAATATCAATAATTTACATATTTTTATAAATAAAGTTGCGCAACATATAAGAGAAACACAGTCCTTATGTACCCGAGGTTCCCAAACGATACAAACAAGTAATAAACTTCATGTGTCTCGAGAAAAGTTTTGTTGTTATTAAAGGTACTTGTTTTCGTTATTTATCTTCTTCACTGCATAGTATAAAACAAAGTCACTTGCCGCCGTCTGCGTGTCTGTAAGCTTAGATCTTAAAATTACACAACAGATTTTGATGGGTTTTTTTAATAGATAGAGAGATTCAAGGGGAAGATTTTTATGTATAGGGAAAGGCGTTTTACTCCAAATGTGAAGCTTACTGAGCCGCTGGCAAAAGCTATATAATATTATTATTATTGCAAAATATAATACAGCAAAAAACTTAGCCACAGCAACATGTGGCTGGTTGTTATGTATATAATTATTTTATCATGATAGCGGAGAATTCTTTGCATTTTGATTGTGGTGCTACCAGCCTATCTTTTTTTTAAGTAATAATAATTAGTTTGATAGTATAATTAATATTACTTGTATGTTTCAGACGCACATTCTACAGAGAAGTAAAAGATATCATCGAAGATCATACCATCTGTTAAGTGAAAGGGTAGCGGCAGTCAAAGGTGTTAATTGAATTGCAAAAAATAATTGTTAGTTTTAAAGGATGTAAATAACTACTTTTTTTCTTAGCTGTCTTCAAATTATTTGCTTCCCTGTCATGTAAAATAAAAGAGATGCATCATTTTGACTATTTTTTCACAAAAATGTTGATTTGAAATAATATAAGCTTCTTAATGAATTTTTTGAGTATTTTATTTCTAATAATGTTCCTTTTTTGTGTTTTATATGACTTTGAATCTATATTAACTCATTTCACCTTCCTCGATCAGTGAAAAATATAATAAATAGTGCCTATTTTGAAGTAGCAAAGAAATATTTATTATTAAAAAATAAGACTTACACAATTAGGTACTATTAATAATTTGTTAAATGGTTTTAATTTCAAATATAGTATAGTTCTATTTAAATATCCAATTTTTATTAAATATTTAAAATGCAGAAATAATGATAAACTTTCCTAGGGCTTCAGTCCTTGATTTTTAAATTACATTGACCTCACCATATCCTTATACTTCCTACTCATCATATAAACAAATACTAAATATAGAATCACTAGAGTGCGCTGTATGCTGAAGATATAGTTACCTAACTACACTAATTACCATGACTTAAGTTTCGTTGGTTATTGCAAACATTATAAACCACATATTAAGTAGCCGAATATAAGTTGCTAGTGGTTGTGCCGTGCTTGCAAGAAAGGTATAAAATTCTAGGTAAGTACCATTTTTACAAACCCAAATGGAATAAATATATTAATTTCATAGGATTTGATTAACTTGAATAAGTAAATAAGTAGGTTATTCGTAGGTTCATAGAATAAGTAATTTCCTACAAGATTTTCACTTCTTTACAAAGTATCTTCATGCGATACCTACATTTACCTTTTATTTATTGCTCTTATACTAAATACTTTCCTACCTATATCTTTAACAACACTATTTTTTTTTTATCAAAAGCGCCATATTTAAAAATTTGTTCATAAGTTACTGCATTGGTAGCATACTCATTTGAAAGAGGGACCTCCAAAGTGAAATCTTTCATTTGACAAGTCGCAATCACAAACACCTTTCAAAATTGATAAATATCGTTCAAAAAGATCATTTGGTTCATTCAAGATTAAGCCTCGAAATCAACACCTTTCGTTGAAGGATGTTGTCGGAAAGTACACTATGAAGTAAGGTTTGAAGGGTATCGCAATATCTCATAAGTGTCAATTGCGTTTTGAATTCCGAAAAGATCTTAATTTTCTAATTTAAATTAAAGCAAAAATGAGTTAAATAATAAGTGAATGACATCAAAGATTAAAGTTTGTTACTAAAAATTAATCCTACATTGTTTTATTAATAAATAAAAAATAAAGAAATAATTTTTTTCGTGAATAATTAAACGCAGCAACATCATTCAGCAATATCATTCAAAATTGAAAGCAATTGCGACTCGAAAACCGATTTCGTTCAAGAGTCCCGATACCGATCCCTTTCAAAGGTATTGATATTCGAGTTACAGAACAGGGGCCCAGACTGTCCTTTAATCAACCAATATTTCATAGAAAAAAAGCTTCCTAGTACGAAAATCTAAAAATAGCGCATTTTTTATTAAATCTCGTAGTTGTTTATAAAATTTATTTAAACTTGTTAGTATTTATTAAATACTAGTTGTTGTGTACGGAACTAGAATCAACTTTTAAATGTCCTATTCATGATACACATACTGCGCCGAGACTTAAAAGTTCATTTATATCTACGTAGGTATATAAATAACTGCTTCAACATTATTCCTATGATTGGTTTTACAAACTTTGAATGTATTCTTTTAATCTAAATATATTTAACTCAAAGGTGACTGACTGACATAAAGATTTATCAACGCACAGTCCAAACCGCTGGACCGATTGCGCTGAAATTTGGCATACAGGTGTTGTGACATTGGCATCAGCTAAGATGTTGATCAATTATATTCCCAAAAGGATAAAATAAGAGATGACAGTTTGTATGAAACTAAAATTTGTTGCGGGAAGCCGCAGGGCGGAAAACTAGTTTAATATAATCACTGATATGAGGTTAGCTTAAAATCTTTTTGTGGCTGACTGACGTTTCTATAAAGTTTCTATGGATATATCAAAGTATAAAAGCTTAATTTACTATAGCTGATGTATGAAACTAAAGATAATATTCACCGGAAAAGGGTCCTTGATAATGAACAAAATAAAGGTTTACCATGACATTGAATTTATTTTTGCTTAATTCTATTTCCAAAATAATTTAAAATAATATTTTTATAGATATTATATTTGACACTGTTAAGGATAATAACTACTTTTGTATTTTATTTATTTTTATTTTATAATTAAATAATATCCTTTGTACTTTAAAATCTTAAGATCACGTACCGAATGGTACGATGACATATTATAGTTCCCTTGTATTGAGTCATGTGCCTTTAAAAGTAAAAATGACCAAAAAGTTCAAGGACAATTAACAAAAAAATTCGAAACTGCGTTTAGAATTACTTGCTACGTTTTATTTTATATACGTCATTAATAACACGTACGATTTTATACATTTAAGTGCTTTGTTGATGTTCGAATGGTATAAAACAAGTTAAAAAATATGTTTTTGTTCAATATTAGTTTTAAGTATTGTAGTTCCCTGCTTGATTGACCTATTCAATTATACTATTTTCATTATTTTTAACTTACCAAGCTATTTGTATTACGGATTAATGTCATAAACAGGGATGGCGCAGACGATAAAAATAGCATAATAACCTATAAAATAGGCATTTTCATAGTAATAAATAGGTTTTACGATCCTTAGTAGGTTTTACGAACTTGTTATAAAAATAGTGTTTTTCTTCTTAACATTGAAACTAAAACACATAAGGTTTTCAGGGATATTTTGGAATCGGGAAATAACTATTTAAAAATAGTCACACCAATCGCAATAGAATTAAAAAGTTTACTAATAAATAAAACTTTTAAAACTAATGTGTTTTAATTATTTATAGGTACCTATTTGTGTGCTCTATTGATAAAATAGTACCGCTGGGTTTTTCTATTTACCAAAGTTACGCTTGACTTTTTATGTTGTTGTTTACAATTCTTTATAGCGAATTGTAAACAAGTTTCTGAAAAAATATTTGGTGTTACACTTCTTTGGTTAGCAAATTTTGTTTTCTGTTATTTCCTGATTGACGGTAAAGAACCGTGATCCTTTTTGGTTAAGATCAAAAGTTACGCTAGATTTTAATTTAAATAGATTTAAAAATAGCCAACGCATTAAATAGTCAGCCAAACTAATCGACCAACTTCCATCTTTTGTTCAATTCCCTTGTTGAATAATCCTACTAATATTATAAACGTGAAAGTTTGTGAGTATGTGAGGATGTATGGATGTATGGATGTTTGTTACTCTTTCACGTAAAAACTACTAGACGGATTCGGATGAAACTTAACAGTAATATAGGTTATACAACAGAATAACACATAGGGTACTTTTTACCGTGGGAAAACTTCTCATTCCCACGGGAAACCGACTTCCACGCGAACGGAGTCGCGGGCGGCCACTAGTTCTATATAAATTAATTAACTTGGTTACTGCACTTCAGAAAATCAAATATGATATTAATAGAAATTGTAATAAAAACTTCACAAAAGTATTATAACTGTAGCGCGATTCGTAGAAAATTGGATTTTAATATCAACCTATCGAAAAACTCAATTAAATCATCTCTAGTACCTAATTTCAATATTTTTTACGCCCTCACTTTACTATGAATGTGAAAATGTGTACGTCTGTCCGTCTGTTTGTATGTTCCGCTTTCACGTCGAATTGGCTGAACAGATATTATATACTTAATTTCGGAATAGAGACAGTTCGCACCCTGGAAAGAAAAAAGTCTACTTTTTTGTGAGTTCACGCCGACGAAGATACGGGTAAAGCTGCCGTCCCCATAAAAAAAAAAAAAATTATGGGTATTATTATTATACGGGTTACAAGTTAAATATGTATTATTTTTATTGTTCCATTCCTAATACAGTAAATAAACAACATTGAAAGAAGGTTTTCATCTGCAAGGCTTGATAAATATGGAATTAATACAATATTTAGGCCAATGGAAATTTTGTGTTACTCATTTAGAGCAGACAATCTGCCCGCGACCACGATCGATGTTACTCGGTCGAAACGTCGGGAAATCTAGGTACATAAAATTAATTCCCATGCGCACCCCTGTTGATGAATAACTAGGGTTGTTATTGTGCGATGTCTTCAGTGACGTAAGTTGAGGTAGGACGGCAGCTTTGCGCTGAGCTAATGAATACTGCACACTTATGCACTCCTACTAATTTTTTTGTATTTATTTATTTAATATTTGATACTCTCATTCAAGATTTTAACACGGTTATTATGCGTTCACTCTCTACCAAAGTCCGGGGGAAGAGGATATTCTTAGGTATCACTAATTTTAGCAAACAATACGATCCATAAAAAAAAGATATTTGAAAATGTGACTATGACTACGCAATAGTTTTAGAAAGAGAATTTTCACACAAGAAGTTATTTTGTTTTGCAAAACCACAACTTGTGCGTATACCTAATATTGCTTGCAATTTTAGTCGTCTCTGCCATCATCGGATAGATTACAGTTGTATATAGGTTTGCCTGATTTCGTAACGACTTCTAATGTTGTCGCTTACATATAAGCTTAAAAAAATCCGCCTTTGAGATTCAAGATCTGTAAGATGAAGAGGAAGGTCGAAGGCACAGGAGTTCTGTGTGAAAGACATTCATCGCAATTCCTCTATTTCTGAATTGAAAATTGCGACTATGCTCACCACCTGTGTCTCTTATACGAAAACTTATCTTTTGTTTAAAATAAGAAAAAATTAAGGGTTTTGTAGGTGGAGAGTTTTATAAAGGTACATTTATATACTGTATACAGCAAGTTAGGAAACGGGCCTTAATTTGGTTGTGTGTTTAAAAATGTAGGTAAAATAACCAAACAATAACAAGGATTAATTAACGTTAAGTTAGAGCGTGTTCACTGATTGTAAAGATGATATCACGAAGGGTGCATATAAAAAAGGCTAACCTAATTTCTTATAATAACAAGTTTTTGGGAGTGTATTGTTAGAACACGATAGAAAGTTCCTAGGTTTTTAGTTTAGTAGCTCACGACACGAGTATTTAAATTTTCTTTTATAAATAAATTCCAGACAAATACTAAACTCATTAGAACGAAACATTAATTTGGGTACCGTAGAAGGCAGGGCCTTAATTATGTAATTTTGACACCATGCTACTGAGTCTATAAAGGCCGCTATTGGTGACTTGCAATTTTTGACAAATTGGCATACAAAAGCTAATGTGCCATACACTCCTCATTACTTGGTACGTTGAAAGTTACGGAATTTCCCTCTCGATTCAGACTTCTGACGGTAAGTGTGTTCTTATAGAAAGACGGTAAAAACGGATGTCTTACAGAAAGTCGGTCCCACAATGACTCAGTACCTATAAAAACAGGAGATTTCGCCGTAAAAAAATGAAAGAGTATAATTCTGTTTACGTTTCCACTTTGTGTGACCGTTACGACAGGTGGAAAGATACCGCTGGGTTTTTCAAAGTGCGTTAATGATCTTGTTGATATTATTATTTTTGTTCACAATACCTCGTGTTTCTTAAGATATTATTTTAAAGGTTTTAAAGATACGAGATAGAGTAGTAAAGCATTTGTGTACGAGGTATTAGGTAACTTTAAGGGTGTGTGGATATTAGACTAAACTAAGAATCGTAAATCGGAGATAAAAGATTAAGGAACAACGTAACTTTATAATTTCTTTTCGGCAAGGTTTAGTCGTGATTTTAAAAAACCAAACAAGTATAAAATCATAGTTTAATCACATTCTTTTCTGTAAATAATCACATTCCTAAGGTAAAATTTAATAAAAAAATAACCAATGTAATGCAATAAGCAAGACTTTCCAGGCTACATCCGTCTCCTGATTCAATTGCCTTCCCAAAGAGTTTTAAAAATAAATTGATAACGATGTCTACAGAAAGAAGATAGAGTTCACAATAAATCTTGTCATACTTTATCTCTTTTCGAAGCACAATAAAGCAAATAATAATAATAATTAATGAAAATAATGAACAATACTATTAATACGTAAATGACTTCAAAAAGCTGACAGAGCATTCAATTCCATACAAATATTTCCTAAAATTGTCTATCTACGTGCTAACAAAGGCGGATCCAGGAAGGGGGTCGGGGTTCATGACCTCTCCTGGGCTGAGTCCAGGATATAGATTGACCCCTAATTAAAATGATTCATGCTCCATTGCCCCGGGGCAGTTTTATTATTTTATTTAAATAAATTATTTTCCCCACTGACCCGAATCTCTATTCCCCACTGCCCCGAATTATTAGTATTTTTTTTTATTCCCCACTGACCCGAATTTATAGTCCCCACTGACCCGAGACGTATTTTTAAAAGAAATCAATAATAATTTTGTACAGTCCTGAATAGAACGTCTTAAAAAATAGCTTTAAAAAAAATACTGTGTCAAGTTTAACTTGTATCGGCCTGGCCGTCGGCATTTGTATGATGTCAAAGCTGTTGAATTTAAGGTAGTCACTTGGTAAAAAACAAAACAACAAGCATTATAACCAGGTAGTGGCAAATGAATAGGGATAGGTGAACCCAGCAGTTCATCTCCTAGTGAATTAAGTTTTGTGGACTCTGAACGAAAAGGCCTCATTTTGCTTCGTGCGGGTTATCAGTTTCATAAAAGAAGCGAAACAATTATCATTAACTAAATCACCAGTTCCTAAAAATCATGTAGCGTTGTGTTGTTCCTTAACATTATTACTAAATAAAAAAGTAGAAGATGTTTTTTCTATATATATAATGCAGGAGGATTGTCCTGATCATAATAATAATATTGAGAAATTCAATGATTATTTTGTAAAAACATGGATGGTGCATAAAGTTTTCTTTGGTAAATGGTCATTCTATGAAGAAATTTTGAAAACGACCAATAACATTGAGGGTTGGCATTCTAAAATTAACAAGATGTTTAATACAAATCCAACTATTTAAAAGGTATTAGAAATTTTGCACAAGCTGCTTCTGTTTATAAAATGAAAGTAAATAATTTTGTAAAAGGTGTTCCTATATCTCTAAGAAATAGAAACAATATTGCATTATCCTACTAATATTATAAATGTGAAAGTTTGTGAGGATGTATGGATGGATGTTTGTTACTCTTTCACGTAAAAACTACTAGATGGATTTTGATGAAACTTTGCAGTAATATAGGTTATACATCAGAATAACACATAGGGTACTATTTACCGCGGGCAAAACTTCTAATTCCCACGGGAAACCGACTTCCACGCGAACGGAGTCGCGGGCGGCCACTAGTATACTATAATTAATTATTCAATTCAAGTTAATTTAATAGGGAAAATAACTTGAGGACATTGATTAAATATGTCGTCTCACAAAATAACCGTTTCGTAATGAAGGCTTAGAATAAAAATTTCGTATTTAAATATCTTTTATGTAATTTAATTAAAGATGTTTTAATTTTTCATGTTGAGAAGTGGTTAGTTATGAATGATTGTAAGAACGAATGGCAAACAAATAATGTTGTTGATTTAACAATAGTTTTATTACATCACCTTAACAAATGTGTAACTATCTGTACGTTCGCTGCTCGGGGCAATGGAGCATACGTTCGACATCTCGGGTCAGTGGGGAATGATTTTAAAATTATTTAAAAATGGTATAACTGCCCCGGGGCAATGGAGCATGAATCATTAAAATTGTTAAAAATAATGTATTGTGTTGTGACTGTCAATGCGTTCTGCCAATTTAAATACATGTGAATTCAATCGCATACGAAAAACAAACGAAAGCTACAAAAATTATTTAGAGCTATTTAGATTTCATGAATTTCTGCATCGCTGATTTAATAAATTAGATCAACATTTGCATTATTAGCTCCCACTAATGTTAGTTTAGAATTATTCAAACAATAAACAATTTTGATTTGATCTAGATGATAAATAAAAGCAAAAGAGTGTGATTTTATAAAATATAGATTTGATTAAAAAATGATCTAAAATTGGTTAAGGAATCCATAAAAGCTCTAGAACTTAACTGGAAAATGCTAATTAAAAATCACGGGAACAAACAAAACAATCAAATTATAATTAAGTTAATTATTTTCATAATTAATATTTCAGTTTTTGTTTAAAAACAGTTTTTTTTTCGCAAATACACTCTCTTTTTTCTTAAAAATATCCCTTTGTTAATTAGTAGCCGTTAAGAATTATTGGTTTTAATGATTCAATTAAACTACCTTCATTGTATTACTAACTTGTCGTCAACATACTTTAACCTATAATTATATCCTCTATAATTATAGCGACTATTGTTAAAGCTATTAATACAATTTCAAGAAATCATCAGTAAATCCATTTATGAATTTTAATTAGGCCCCACGTTGTTCAGCATTCGTATTATTAGCTTAATAACAGCTTAGGTTATATAAAGTAAAAATGAAATATAATGCTATTTCTTTCGCACTTTTGTAAAAGAGTTAGTAGATTTTCATTTAAGTAATTATCACTCTGTGCATTACAGCTTGATTTAAACAAATATTAGCAATCAAATTGGTACCGAGAATTAAAGAAAGTACCCTAGGATGTGCCTACGTGCCATTTGAAAAATCCTTAAAGTTTAAATTATTTCATGTTACATCGTAGTACATACGATACATACCTATGCAAAACTTTAATGTGGTTCATGAAATAATAAAATGTGTAATGTAGGTACATACATACCTTTGGGTATTGCGTATTTATATATTTAACACCTACTCTATAAAACCAATGTTCTAAATCCGATATATTGAATAATACAGCTAAACCTACGCAATTTTGTTGTATTACCTTATTCTTCCATGACAAGCTACTTTTGTTTGTGCCATTGTATTTTACTTGACACTTAATACCGGATTAATGTCCAGATTAGCAAGACATTGAAGAAGGCTCTAATTAATTGCGTTGTCTTTGTGCAATACCTAAATGTTAATATTCGTTCTAAAATTTTCATCGTGGCTACAATGAAATGACTGTAATTGACAAAAGAAAATTTAATTCACGTATGACACTTCAAAAATATCTTGGTGATAAAATGACATTATATTCATTAAATGTCTCAATCAAGTATGAAAGAATTCGCATAATCAAGGGCTGGTGATTCACGTAAGAAAATTTATGTGATTTGATGTCATTTTATTCATTATCTGCCACAAATATAGACGACTCGCTGAAACTTATCAGAATCGGGGGACTGGTAATCCACGTAAGAAAACTCAACGATTCTCGGTGACTTAATGGCTCAAATATGAATGAAATATAGACACGCGGCAGAGTTTCAAGCCAAGTACAAGCTGTGTAATAATACCCGAACCATTTGAAGCCACTTTTGTCCCCCTCAGAACTTTAAAACTATTGCAAATTAAGATGATAAATTTGGCCAATGTATTAAGATTTGCAAGATAAATATATGCTCCATATTTTTTTCGTACTTCGAACAGTTATTGAGTAAAATCCAAAATTGCAATTTTTCATACTGACTGACCAAATAAATCAAAACTACCTATATGCCACTTCCAGGTGACCTAGATAGTTAAAATTTGGCATACAGATATGTAATTGGTACATACCATGGAAAGAAACTGAAAGTAGTAATTTTTTACAATTTCTTTTATTTTCAATATTTTTTTGTATGAGAAACACTTAACTAGGTACTATGAATGTACGACGAGTATATTGCGGTGTATTGACCGTAAATCGGATAGTCACGCACGGGTTCGATCCCCAGGTTGGGCCAATTTCGTTAAGTTGTTTTATTTTTCGAAACTGTCACGTAAATATTATTTTGATAATTAATAAAAATATTTAATATAAATTGATATTTTGAACCACGGCAAACAGTTCAGTGGGCAGTGCTGCGATAATTCTTGGTCGCGAACGTGCCCGGCGGGCATAGCCGCCCACTCATATACGTAAAAATTAATAAAATAGCACAGAAAAAGTAATTTAAACCCCGTTTTTACTTTTATAGTGTTGAGTTGAGTTGAGGTACGAGAAAATAATTTATATGTTCACTGAATGTACACGTTATGATTGTATAATTTCCGAAAAAGAGTGCTGGGAGTTTTTTTCCGCCGGCTTTTTTCTTTCGGTCTACGGTTAGGTAAAGTCGAAGTTTGTAACATTGACGTTCATTAAGTATGTAAAGTAAATGTCAGACCTTAAGTTATACAAAGAAATAATAATTTGTTGTTTTAAAATATTTTATGTTGATATAAATTAATTTCTTGACTGACTATTGAACGTGGCACCCATTTAGATCTCAGTTCTTTTGTTGCGAACATCATATTGGACTTGGCTCTAATTTTACATTTATGTTTTTGACGGGGTTATATTATTTGTAAGTACTCAAAGTACGACTCCATCAATTTTATGAAATGATATTAAATCGCCAAGAAATTACGTATTTTAGAGGTTTTTATTACTGACGTCTTCCTTCGTTTTTTTTCTGTTGAAATTAATCCTAATTAAATTCATAAATAATTTAACTTACTTACTTAAGTACTTCAACGATACTAAGTAATTAACAACCCAATTAAGTACCTTTAACTGTAGGTAACCTATACAGATTCATGATACTGATTTCAATAAAATAAATGGCAATTTCAAAAAGTTTACACAAAATCCTACTAATATTATAAACGTGAAAGTTTCTGAGTATGGATATATGGATGTATGGATGTATGGATGGATGTATGGATGTTTGTGTCTCTTTCACGTAAAAACTACTGTATGGATTTTGATGAAACTTTACAGTAATATAAGTTATACATCAGAATAACATATAGGGTACTTTTTACCGCGGGAAAACTTCTCATTCCCACGGGAAACCGACTTCCACGCGAACGGTGTCGCGGGGGGCCACTAGTACTAAAATAAATAGGAGACCGCACAGAACGTGTAAATAGAGTTGCAAAGTTTAAAGTAAAGTTAGCGGTTGAAAGGGAACCGAAACGGACTTCCAGCGCATACGCCCCGTGACCTTTTTGAGTTTAATTCAACATACAGCAATTGTTTTACAAAGTTTTCAGTGTAAGAAGTACAAATAAAATAAAAATATTTTAATGTATCAGGTCTATTTACTTTGAGCTCGTGAATCTTTCTTAATACAGATAAGAAAATATTTATCTGCAATGTCGCCCAATTCCCTCTAATATGGTTGAGTAGGACGATGGCTGGATCACACGCCATACTTGTGATCAGGTGCCGCCTTCAGGAAACGGTCTGTTTGGTTCCGAATTGTGGTGCAGGAAGAAGTCCTTTATTAGTTCGTACTAGCAGTTTTATATTTTTTTACTTTTATAGTGTTGAGTTGAGGTACGAGAAAATAATGTATTACTGAATGTACACGTTATCATTGTATAATTTCCGAAAAGATTGCTGGGAGTTTTATTTCCGCCGGCTTTTTTCTCTCGGTCTACGGTTAGGTAAAGTCGAAGTTTGTAACATTGACGTTCATTAAGTATATGTTACATATTTATGATGAATAAAATAATTTTGATTTCATTTGTAAATTATCGCGCCTAAACCATCAGCTGATGTGTGTGCTTTGACCTCAAGCGAACATTACCTACTTTTCAGTCATTTGAAGTTTTTTTATTGAGTGCTCTGGGTACTGTTATGTGAATTTAGTTAATATTAAGGATCGACAAACATGGTTTTAGGCTTTAGAAATGGTATGTTAATACCCCGGTATTTATCATATTTTCAATGATGTAAGTAAGTAAAAAAAAATCTTTGGCTATGTTATATGTTCTTAATTGAAATATTTAGTTAAACAGAATTTAAATAGGTGTATTTTTCAAGGTTTCCTTGACAATACAGCTACCTATTTATAGATGCAGAACTTTAAGGATATTAAATGTTTTGGACTCCTCGTTTCTTTTTCGCATTCCAAGCTCCTTGGAAAGCTTTTCCGGAATTTTCTTTAAGAAAAACGTTTATTGCTGTCGCCGAGTTCAAAGTTTACATTTTGTGTAAGAAAAGAGACCAACTTTATGTAATATCTTCGCTAGCTTGATATTTTCGCTCCCACACATTTTTTCCGTGCAATATAAGTTTCATGAAAGGAAACATATTAGGTACTTATAACAAAAAAATAAAAACCATTTTCCCAATTACCTACAAAAAAAATTTGACCAAATATATTTCTTCTATAAATTTTAATTACCATATTTTATTAAAATGCAAACCGTAAAAAAAGTCATTTAAATTGCGATGAACAGAAGACAAACTGTTTTAACGTGTATCAGATATTCCGTTCTACATTCATCCGTATCACTATCTGTTTCCATTGATTTATTTTCTCGTTAAACATGAATTGCACAGCATGTGCAATACTGATAATTTATCGTATGTGGAGAGCCAACTATTTAATTCCACAATCTAAACTACATCTACACTAATTAATTATAACAAATTGTATAGTATTGAAAATCGATAGTGTTCTTTGCAAAACGGATTGTGATTAAAATATTATCATTTTCAGGATGCTAGTTCTTGTGAGTTTGGCATGGCATGGCATGGCAATGTGTTAAATAGCATAACGTCAACATTTTGTTTTAAACTTTACCTAATTAAATTCTGTAGATTTTCTGTATTATTAGGTTGAAGACTTATACGAAGGTATGTCAAGAAGAGATTTCTCTGGCTCAGACAATAATGGTAAACTAAAATCATAATATTCTTTACTAGGGGCCGCGCGCGACTCCGTTCGCGTAGAAGTCGGTTTCCCGTGGGAATGCGAAGTTTTCCCGCGGTAAAAAGTTCCCTTAATTCTTTCATACATATATTTTTGGTATCTAGAACCGTTTTTGGCAGCGCACGCAACGGAAGCTCTCAAGGATGAATAATTTTCCCCGTTTTTTTTACATTTTCCATTATTTCTTCGCTCTTTATAGTTGCAACGTGATGTTATATAGCCTAAAGCCTGCCTCGATAAATGGTCTATTCAACACAAAAAGAATTTTTAAAATCAAACCAGTAGTTCCTGAGATTAGAGCGTTCAAACAAACAAACAAACAAACTCTTCAGCTTTATAATATTAGTATAGATTAAAAATTGTTGCTATCCTTTTTATGTTTGTAGGTAGGTATGTGTCTACAACATAAAGTTCGTACTTATTGATTTAAGAAACTAATGAATACATTTTTTTAATAAAGAATAATATAATTTTAGTTTACCATTATTGTCTGAGCATTCACAGCTTTAATTTAATTTACCTATACGATTTCAAAACCAGCTAACAGCTTACACGAGCGGAAAAGGAAAATCTACTTATTCTTAACGTTTATCACGGCCCTTATTATTGTAATAACTCATGTCGACCCTTTTCATCCCGTGTGTAGAATGTTCTGGTTCAAGTAACCTAATGTATCTTATTCTCCATAGTCTGTTACTTGAGCTCAAGAGGCAAAGTAAATTCCTAACCTACACATTAATACCGAAGTAAATGTATTCATGAATAAAAAACCTAATTCTATACTGTTCCCTTCAATTCTTTTGGTTCGAAACCTCTTCTTGACATACCTACCTTCGTATAAGTACCTTCAACCTTATAATATAGATAATCTACAGAATTTAATTAAAGTTTTAAAAAATGTGTAGACGTTTACCTATTTAACACTTTTTTTTAATATTTCGTAGTTAACTTGCGTCACCGACCTCATGCCATGCTAAACTAACTGCTAACGCATTTTTAAAACAAAAAAATCTATGCTAATGTTTAAACAATGATTAAAAGTGTCTAACTCTATATAACTAACTTAAGAATCAAATCAAAAGTTCAAATTTATTTTCAAAAATATATTTAGTTTTCAGGCGTCGCAAAAAATACTGTAAAAGAATGATCATACCCGCGCTTGACATGACATTGAACTATGAAAGGCAAAATATTGTTTGTTTTTTTATATTTCTATTTGTAAATGTTCCAGAATGTTCCGCATGATGCCATACTTGTCACATAAGGTGCATAGGTTAATCCTGTATTGAGTACAATACATTATTATGTACATATTATATTAATTACAGGTGACAGGTGCCTGTTATCGCACCGGTAGGTAGTCTCCTAACAAAGGGCCTTCGCTGAAGCAACAGTAGATCGACTCATGTCACATTACCCTAAATCGGTATTGCGTGAAACGAGATTTGACTCTGATGTATTAAATAATAATACTACTTAGATACAAATTAGGTCACGGGTCAATTTCAAAATATTGCTATTAATAAAGGGTTACTAACTTAGTAAGTAAATCTAATTATTTAAAAAGTAGGCTTTATTTTTTAAACTGTGCATATATCTATCATATTCATTATTTTCATAAAAATGGTTTTTTTTAATAAAAAATCTTAAATATTGCATATCTCAGAAATTATAAATTTTCGGACATGGTATGATATGACTTAATTGACTGCAAATAAGCTCTACTTTAACCTCTTAGAAGGAATGTATCGCATTACCAATCACCCTGTATAATCGAGACCTCCGCCTGCTCAAACCTAAAAGTACCTAAATTTTGTAGGTAAAAATTAAACTATTTTGATAAATGTTATGTAACAATTTTATTCCGCATTTACTCGTTTAATTTTGTCTATATAACGATAGTTTTAAAGTGTCACGAACCCGAAAGATAACCCTGGTTAAATCTTATTGGGTCGTAATAGTTAAAGTTATTTTTAAGTTTGTTTCTTATCAAGTTTCGTTCTACGAGTAAATGCCATCAACAGACAGGCACGAAAGATTATAATGTTAGTACCTACCTAACGTAAGATAAGACGTTATTTAATCACTAGTGGCCGCCCGCGTGGATGTCGGTTTTCCGTGGGAATGGGAAATTTTCCCGCTGTAAAAAGCTCCCTATATGTTATTCTGATGTACCTACAACCTATATTATTGTAAAGTTTCCTCAAAAACCCGTCCAGTCGTTTTTACGTGAAAGAGTACCAAACATCCATACATCCATACATACTTACTAACTTTCAAGTTTATAATATTAGTAGGATGGTTGAATTAATTAAAGAACAGCAAATTTGTTGACTGCTAGCTAAAACCTTTTTATTGAAATAAATAAACCCCAAGTTAATTTCGCTATAGTTCATAAGTTTCGTAATTAATACTTTTTTAATTTATCAAAATATTAAAATAAAATATAAATTATATTTATCAAAATAGTAGAAGATAGTTCTAAGTAAAAATCAAGTCGCACATTTTACCTATTAGTTTAGGTCAAATATATGCGGCATTATCTTAAGAGTAAGATTATATATAACGGGTGTAAAAAGACCACTTCCTAAGCCTGAAACCATGTATTCTGGAGCCTCAATAGTAACTAAATTGACTAACAGTAGGTAGGTATACCCAGAAAACCCAATTTAAAAAAGTTATTAAGGATTAAAAAGTCATATTCGCCCTTGAAATCATCGCTCACACATCAATTGTTGGCTCAGGTGCTGTTATTTACATTGCAAATTAAATTAAAACCATATTTAATTTAAAATCATCGCAAAATCTGAAAAATTGACGATACGTTACTTGAAGATATGATTACCTTTTTTTCTTATTGAGATTAGTCGTCAAGAAATAAAAACAAGAAACGCGTTTGATCAATAATTACCTAATAGCATAGCAGAACTTTACATTTTCTTACAAATTCAATTGTTAACAAATAATGTATTAGATAAGTAAGCCCAAAAATATTTTTGAGAACTCCACAGAGATTCTTAAATCCATGTAAGTACTTACTTAGTAATTTTTTATAAATATAAAACATTGATTAAATATATATTTTTATGGATATTTATTGCGGGAAAAGTTAAGAATTGTTTTGAATTGTCGTCACTAAACTTGTCTGGTAGTAGATTAGATATTAAATAAATAAGTTTGAAATTATCCAATAACTTTATATCCTTGCCTTGCCTGCCTACTTAGTTTTAATTTAAGTATGTTCAATGTTATGTAGAAGTGGTAAAACCACAACTACGTAACTTTGTGTTCATCCTAATCAATTATAATCGTCTTCAAAGAACAATTAACACTAACTTGAAAACAGTTATTATTTTTCTATCACAAACACCTAAGTTATTAATTCTCAGTACCTGCAAAACACCATTGACGTCTATCATATTATTAGTTTGACCCGATGCGCTGCGCCTGCGTCGATGACGTACTGTCTTACAATATATATGTGGTGGGGGCTTGGCGTTTTGTCAGACCACTGTCAACCGTCTTCGCGACTACACGTGTCTTGTGAAGTGAAGTGAAAATGTATACTAATCCGTTTGAGAGGAAGCATTCCGCTTTGATGCAAACCCTTGGCCGTTTGGTCAAGAGTGGAGGCAAATTGACCTTTGGGAAACGTGGATTGTCCAGTGGAAGAAGTACGTCGAGCACTTCGTCGATGATCTCTGTGTCGTCTTCTACCAGCTCCGAGGGAGGCTTCAAGAAATGAAGGGAAACGAGAAGATAAGAAGTTCTTATCCGGATCTGATCTGCTTTATAATGAAGTAAGTGTTTGGTGAATTTAATTATTGAGTAGGTAGCCAAGGCAAAAGTTTGCGTCCTTAGTACTTTTGTATAGAAATTTAAAATTGGATATCATCAAAAGTGTTTGCTTCATCTATAAAAATGAATTATATTAGTACAAAAAAACGCAATCAATTAATATTCTAATATGTACTTCTTATTCGTTAATATTTAAAAACCCAACGCAAATGCTCAGTTTTTAGTTTTTTTTAGTTATTAATATTAAGTATCAATATGGTTATATTTTGGGCAAAAAATCTTTGAGCGCAATCGATATTTTATTGCTACCGGAACAACCTTCAAGCTTATCAATGAACTTGTTGGCAGTTCCACATTACCTACTCAATTGTTCTTTAAATTTCTTATCATTAATACAAGGTTACTATGAATCTATACATATATTTAAAAAATGAACTGTAGCAAAGTAGCAATTTTAATAAACGTTATTCTTAGACGAGCACGGAATTCGATGTACAAAATCCACAAACAAAAAGGGATACCTAAACAGCTTGCTTTAACAACATGTGGTTGCAATTTGTATTGGCTTGTATAATGTATTTAATCAATTAATACAACTTTTTCCCTTTACTTTAATGGGAAATACCAACCATCTTTTTATCAACTTTTGTCTTTACATTTAAATATTGACTTACAATCATCTCGTGACTTAAGTCATTTATTATTCAATATTTAAGTTTAGCATACAATACTCTAGGCATAGCAACAGGTGTTGTTCAAAACTTGTTTAAAATCCGTTTGCATTCCGTTCAAATCTAATAAATTATTCATAAGTTATAGAGATACTGATATGTATATTATCTACAAAGTTACTGTAGGTACAGATATAAATTTGAACAACTTAGGGCTGTTTTTTCAATAGTCGGCTAATTTCAATCAGCAAAAAATCTGTATGTTTTCATTGCACGTCGAACATAAATATTTGATATATTTATGAAGTGATACTGAAAACATACCTCTTTGCAGTCGGATAGCATTTATCTGAAAATTGAAAAATCTGCTCTTAAAGCCAAACCTCAGTAGGTACCTACAGCAATTTGAAGCATGTTTGTTTATTCACTTTTTACTATGCAAATGACTTTCTAGAACAGTTCTAAATCATAAAATATATATTTTTTACCTTTTGTTTTATTTTAAATTGTTAAAAAACTTTTTTTTCTGTTTTGTTTGTTAATATTTCTAATGTCTGTCTCCTTTGCCCCCAGTCTGCGCAGACGCACTCGTGACGACAATCGACGATCGGCGCGCGAGTCGTGACATCTCTGCCAAACGTGTGACATACATATTGACGAGTTTGTTCAAATGTTTAAAGTCAGTTGTTAACTAATAAATATTTGAGATTTTACTTTTAATTTTGCATTATAAATGCTAATTTAAAATTAATAAATATTTTATTAAATTTATGTGACTTTTATTTAACTTACTCATTAGTGTTTAATTAGAATTAATAATTAGGCTTAGGTAATATATAGGTAATATATTGTTCTTAAAAAGAAAGGTTATATAAAAATAACGTTCCTCAAGATTTTCTTCAACTTTTCTACTAGGCTGTAACTTCTTAATTTTAAGCTATATAGAAACTGAAATATAAAATGGAAAACTTAAATAGTTGTAAGTTGCACATACCAAGTGTATGAAATAAGATGTCTTCTGGAAATCAACCTTCAAATGAATAGAATAGTAGGTATTTAGTTTTGCGCGTCGTGGTGACCACGACGACGAGGGACACCATTAATTTAAGAATGTATTGAATTTGATCGTTTCATTTTATAAAATAATATTTGAAAAAATATGTAGGTTTAGTAGATTTAAATAAAGGTTCAAAAACTCACAGTCTAAGCTTGGTATCAGCGCTACGTAACATTTCCCAAAGTTTTACTCTTACTTATTAAAAACTAGTGGCCGCCCGCGACTCCTTTAGCGTGGAAGTCGGTTTCCCGTGGGAATGAGAAGTTTACCCTATTTAACTTTGGTGTTTCTATACCGATTTCTATGATTCTTTTTTATGGAATAGTTATTAATGTTAACTTTTTAAATAAGGGATGACTGAGAGAGTTATAAACGTAAGAGTAGGCAAATATAATCGGAAAGCTTCGAACTGCTAAGTCAACCATAAAACATAGACATATGCTGTTGTGGGATATTTTTTATATAATTTAAAGGAGGACATTTCCGTCATACATTACAACCTTTAACCATTAAAGAGTGCAACGCGACGGAAGCTTAAAAAATGGAGTATCTTCTCCCGTTTTCCCAACATTTCCCTTCACTGCTCTGCTCCTATTGATTATCGTGATGAAAAGTATACTATAACCAGGCAAGTTTACAGCAACCAGAAATATGAAAAATAATTGTACTAAGTTTCGTTAAAATCCGTCGAGTAGTTTTTGTTTCTATAACGGTTATACAGACAGACAGACAGACAAAAAAATTACTGTTTGCATTTTGGCATCAGTATCGAACCCTAATCACCCCCTGATAGTTATTTTGGAAATATATTTCATGTACAGAATTGACCTCTACAGATTTATAATAAGTATAGATCATCATGGTAAAGATATATAAATAGATAAAATTCACCCTAAAAAAATTAAATGCCTATGAAGTCAGTCTATGGAATCGGATCGCAAGGCTGCTTTCCACCATAGATGTGCCTGGTAAATGTGTAGTGCAAGGATGTGTAGCGGAGCTGTGCAACTGCGCATAAATGTGTCTAGTGAGGATACTGGCAAGCCTGTCGCAAACCTTGCACACACCCCTCGCAACACACATTCCTCGCAACAGATCCCTCACTTGTTTGGTATACGATTCTATTGGTTCTGTGGCGACATAGATGGCGCTTATCGTCGCCAACATTCTTTCCCAGCGGCGGTACGCATACAAATGACACCTAAATACAGGGCCGATCCTATATCGCACTATCAAAGTGTTTACGCGGTTAAGTATTATATAATAAAGTAGTAAGTATTATATATGACTTCCGAAATCTTCTCAGTGGCCCCGCTTGGCCATAGACCTGTGTTCTGTCTAGCACTGGGAGGTCTTCCCTTTTAATGCCAAAGTTCTTTACAAAATTATCCCTCGCTAACGTATCCTTGCAAATATCTGGTAGAAACGTAGCCTAAGTTTAAACCTGGATTTGTGCCTTATATACCGAAGTACCTACTTTTTACTGTTCCTTTACGATTCTTGTTAGTAGTTTAAAAGATACCTAGTTTCATAGAGCTAGTCAATAGCCTACTTTTTTTGTTAAATGAAAAATTACGGCACAAAATATGATAACGCTACAAGATAATAGACGACTAAAAAGATCGAACCCGGATCCATCTGTTTAACAGTCAAATCTATTGAAAAATAAATATAATACTTTAAAAATCAAATCATTATCTTTATAATCAAGCAATTTTGGCTCCATTAACTATGATAACAAAACAAGCGTCAATGTCTTAAAAAATAATCACGTGATTAGTTTACTGACAAGCAAACAGGAAAAACCGCTAATATTATTAAACTAAATACATCACAAGAATTCAGTCATCAAATCGAACATTATTTGATTGTAAAAGTGACTCATAGATAACATCACGTGAATTTGCATACGTCTCTAAATAGATTGCCAAAACTGCTTTCTGATTAAGTGATCAAAATAAAAATATTTTTCCTATACGGAACAGACCTTCACACTTTTCTATTAAAGAATATCCTATTTGCGTAGTTTGGTTCGCCTTTTTATATGAACTTCCATGTTATTTCTGAGAATTGCAAATAATAAATAACATCAATCTTGAAGTCGGAAATGTAGCTGGTAAATAGGAAGAGATTTTAACGATAAACAAATAACCGAATTAAAAAATAACATTCTAAATACGAGCCATAGGTTGTTAATTTTGATTTATAGCAGTTTACTAATTTTTTTTTGTTTCGCCTTAGGAATGGGTTTTTGACAGTGGTGGATTTACCACCTAGGGCGGCAGATTTGCTTCTACTTTTGGTTTGATCAAAAACATACATTGAGAAAAAAAAACTTAACCTTTTGCAAGTAATTTCAAGCCATTTTTAATGTTCCATTTCGATTTTTAAAAATTATAACATTCCAAAGTACAGTTATTTATTACTTTGTTGGATTATTTTTTATTGTTTTTGTCTATGGTAAAACCTTGCTATAGCAGTTAGGGTATAGATAAACGGTGCCAATCTTAGAAAAATTAACGACGATACAATCTATAAATTTAATGTTAAACAACGAAATACTTTACACGTTCGCGTGCGGTAGCGGCTATTACAGTCATGAATGAACGGTATTTTATGCACCTATGAAAATAACACTATGGCACAGTAGCAACATCTGCCAAAACTGTTGAGCAAAAAACTGCGTCTACCAACTTTCATGATAAGTAGTCTTAACACAATTGATACTGCTATTAAGTAAAAAGGGTGCCCAGAAAAGTGACGTGCAAAAATTTTTTTTGGTTTTTAGTATTGAGTGATCCCTGAAACAGCTCCAAGTATGTTCTACGATATTGCGTAGTTCCCGAGTTAAGATTTTTAAAGCTTTCTTGCAAAATCAACTGTAACTTCAATAATTTCATTAGGCTAATGAAGACGTAAGTGAATGAAGGTGATAAGTGCTATTTTTTAGATTTTGAGTAAATTGAAGTTAAAGTTTTACTAAAATTTTCTTTTGTAAGTCGCTAAAATGACTAGTTATGCTTTAAATTTGAATGTAAAGTAGTGTGTGAATGATCTTAAACTGAGGGTACGTTGATAATAACACTTTTGCGATATTATAGAATATTTAATTTAAAAAAAAATTAACATACCTCCTTCTCCCATGTAAATCTATTTGTCCTTGCATTTTATAAAACTAGGTGCTAAGAGGTGCTAAGTGCGGATACTGATAGACATGTCATGTTTTGTTTTTTGCGATATAACACCTTCATTCACGTAGAATAGGGGCCGCTTTATTCGAACATAGTAAGCACAGTGAGAGTGGGAGGGGGTTTATGTGTACATACCTCTTTCATCATCTGTAATTTTTCTGTAAAACTAAACATAACACCTTTTTCAATTATTTTTTTACATAATTAAGCATTATTTCGATGGTTTTAAGGTTTGTAATAATTCAATAATACATATTACCTTCATCTACACAAAAAAAACACCGAAAGCCAAAAATACGACATATCACCTTCATCCACTCATGTCTTCAATTAATTTATGCATTAATGCATAGTTCGAAAAGAGTTAGAAGCAAAAAGTGCAATAAAGAAAACCTTTAATTTTTTAGGACATTGTCTAAATTTTTCAACTAACAATTTTGCAAAAAATCTTAAACAAAATTGTAACTCAAAGACTATGTAAGATCATGGGGGTATTTCAGATTCATCTCAAACCGAGGCACCTAAAAAAATTTTTCGGCGGTTCTTTTTTAGCCACCTTAATTCTTTACCGACGATTCAATATCATAGATTAGTCAAATATAATTTCTCTTCGGAATTCCAACAAAGTAAACTTTATCTATTTTCTATTGATTATTACCTCCCGCAAAATGGGTTTTGGGCCATTTGCGTTTTAATATTTGTAGTTTGGCCATAATATCTCGAGACGAGGACATAAGATTAAGTGAACATTTTAAAAAAAAACTTCATTCATCATAAGTAACAAAGAACTGTTAATGCAAGTGGGTATTTTACAACTTCAGCTTTTAAAAATAAGTATGTACCAAATAGACCGTGCGTATTGTAGCAAACGAGGGCATTAAATTTCATAGGGGCGGCAAAAAATGTAAAGCCTAGAGGCGGCAAATCTGTAAATCCTTCACTGGTTTTTGAGCCCTGAAAGGGGTTGAAAAAAGATAAAGTTAACATTTTGAATTATTGTTACAAGAAACAAGCACAATCTCTCTCGCTATTTCTTGCTTATCGAGAAGAAGGCACGTGTTTAACTGTTTGGAGTAAGGTAATTTTATTATTTTTTTAAATACTTTACCTACCTCTATAATCACATTTGTGTCCAATATACGAGTGTATTACGTTTCTTTTATTAGTTTAAGATGTTTTATGCATAAAAAAATATATATGCATTCTGCACTAACTCTATATAACTCTATACGCAAAATTTCATACTCGATTTCAAATTTCATAATTCGTTTGCGTAATTCCCTAAAGGGTTTAAGTACAATGTCTTTTTTGTTGTCGACCTATTTAACAAGTATCAATAGTTATGATTTTGTTTTTTAATAAATTATTATTATTAGCCTATTATGTGTCCCAATAGTGGGAAAAGGCCTCCCTTTCTCTTTTCCAATTGCTTCTATCGGGTGCAAGATTTCCCCAGTCTCTGTAGAAACGATCTAGTTCGCCGCGCCATCTTAATGTGGGGCCTACCGCGTCGTCTTTTTCCTGTTGGGACCCAAGAAGATGTAATTTTTGTGCAAGAATTTTGAGGCATTTGACAAACGTGCACAGCCCAATCCCATTTAAGCTCTGCAGCCTTAGTAACAGCATCGAAGATTTAATAAAATATCCTCTTTCACTATACTATGATAAGCTGACACAACTATCTCATATATTTTTTTTGTTATCAAACTCCCCGGATGGTGGGACGGATCTTTCCTCATAGATTGGACGGTAGAGTTAATTTTACCTTATCAATTTGCATGACGTCAAATAATCACAACTAAACGTCAAATAATAAAGTTAATGGCTTTTGGTATTAATGTTAATTGAATCATGTCAATCGACAAGGTATTTATTTCGATGTAAATAGTCTGAACTATAACACGAGACACTTGTCTAAGCCGTAACCTTTTCAGTTGAGGATTGACGTCACGGTTTCAAAATTCTATAGTTAGGTCGTACCTACCTAGTTTATAAATGTTTCTCATCTTATTTCAATAAAAGTAAAAAGAAATAAGTTTGCAGACTAAATGATTCCTGATAGGTCTGTTAGGATCTAGTTTCTTTTTAATTAGGCGCTACAATTAAAATAAAAGATAAAATATTTTTTATTTTCATTAAATATCGTTAATTTTGTTTGTAATTTATGCGGATTGTTGAAAAAATTATTTAAAAATATGTATCGTAATGTATCAAAATAACACCCTCGTGCTAGTGACAGGCATCTTTCCCACGATATTTATAGCGACACTTGCTTACACTCATATAATATAATAAATTCTGTCTACTAAGTTATAGTTAAAAATTCTGACTATCCACCCGGTTCAACCCACTTTTATAAAAAAATACTGTACCAAAATAATAATTGTGTTGTAATTTACAAACATCCTATTAATATTATAAATGTGAAAGTTTGTGAGGATGTATGGATGGATGTTTGTTACTCTTTCACGTAAAAACTACTGGATGGATTTTGATGAAACTTTGCAGTAATTTAGGTTATACATCAGAATAACACATAGGGTACTTTTTAATGCGGGAAAACAACTAATTCCCACGGGAAACCGACTTCCACGCGAACGGAGTCGCGGGTGGCCACTAGTTTAAAAATAAATATCACTAGTATTTACCTTGAAAATGCTTTTGTCAATATTAGACAATATTTATACAGGGTGCTTGTAGGGGTGAGTAGCCAAATGAAAATGGTGGATACGTGAGGCTATTATCTATTAACTTCCACTAATTAAATTGCATTTTGGTTTAAGTTTTAGAATTTACTGTATTTTTTAGATTTTCCTAAGAACAGACATTGTTAAAGTAACATTCGGATAAAAACTACCTCATAGACTCGATAAAAAACTTACAATCAATTATATGGTAATAAGCCAATTTTCCTTATAAAAGGTTTGTTGAAACAAACTGATTTAATATTTTGTTATACTTTTCGTGGTAAAAAAAGAAAAAACTTTAACATCTTTCAGTCAGTTTCTGCAATATTTCCTTATTTTAGTTACTGATATTCTGATGATATCAAGAAATATTGACAATGGTATACCAATTTGGCCTTTTATTATTGTGATTTGCTTGTTTTTTTTTTTGTATTTCTGAGCAGGTCAACTTAATTATACCCACACGGAGGGCGAGTGAGATAAGAAAAGATTCTGATGGTGCAAAAACAACTAAGAACTTTACTAACAAAAAAAAATGTAATACAATCGAAAAAGTCTTGAACATTCATAAATAGAATCATTATATTAATGTATAACATACCTATAGTAAACACTTGCAGCGTCGCATGCCTTTGACTACTACAGGTATCTATTTTGACGTTTTTTTTATTGCAACTTTCAAATTCAACTTAACAATTTTGTTAAATTTTAATTATCTGGTGTGTGATTCTGGTTTATAATCTATCTTTGTACAAATCCCAATTTCATCCTCATCCATCCAGCCGTTTTCGCGTGTTTGTGTAACAAACATACAAACTTTTATATTTATTATATTAGTAGTATTTTTTTTACTATAAAGTTATAAGTAGATCCTGTATTAAATATTTAATAATAAACAGCAGAAATGGCGCAGTTGCTTATAAAATGCGCATATATCTTACGAAATTGACATTTAAGTCGTAATAAATACGGTTTATGGCTTTTACTGCAGTGTTCATTATTATAAATCTATGAACTTTATTAGGCCCTACTCATCTTCATGGTACAGTTAATCTACAAGTACCTATAAAAAAATAAACAGCGAATTCCTAATTCTAGTGTTTAAAATTGCAAATTTGAATCTAGAATGTACTATTGAAGATGATTTTTGAAAGACAAGCTTTAAGGTGCTATGTTTATAATAAACATGTAACTTAACAGTCTTTTAAATAATAACAACTTTGCTTTTGCCTGACCTTTTTTATTGAACATTCTATACTAATGATCAACATTTAGGTACTATAATTTTGTGGTTGATGAATACTGGGGTAGGTATGTCCTAATCTTTTAGGTTTTATATTACTAGCGCACCGGCCACGCTTTGCCATGGTGTATTTTTCAAGAAACTTTGAATTTCCTGGCCATCTTTAAAAAAACATTACCTGAATTTTATTTATTTACAAATGTAGGTTAAAAAATACCTAAAAGATGTCCAAAACGTTAAAGTCCGAGCAGTGGTTTAGGAGGAGATAGCAGACAAACATACAGACACGATTAGCGACTTTGATGTAGGTATTGATGATGATATTGCTTCTTCACAAACAGTACAAAACATTATAAAAATAACAAAATATGACGCGACATTAATTGACTATGGATAACCTTAATAAACAAATGAACATTAAATCAATTGAATATTTTAGCAGGCCAAATGCTAATTGATATAACTTTATAACCTATTTTTTTACACTTTATAATTAATTGATTTTTTGTTATTTTGTAACCAATTATGAGTTAACTTGACGAAGACGGCAGGATACCTTCATCAGAGCCGTCTTCAGGGGCCGTCTAGTACTTTCAATTGTGGGCGTACGTGCGTGGGTGTACGTAATGTGTTAAAATCAAATAAAACCAATAGCTGTGTTTCAGCACTGTAATTATCTCCTCTTGATAGCACTCGATTAATTCACAAGAAGGCACTATTTCCCTTTTAAATTACTATTTTTTTATTGCAGTTGGACTTTTTAGTTAAACATACGTACCTAAGTGCAATTATATTAAAGCAATCAGTTTCGTTCTGACATTTACAAATTGTAACATCATTTTACATAGGTACTACTTATTTGTAAAATCCGCATCTAAAAACTTGAATGCGCACTAAAGAAGTTTTTGCTTGCCGTCTATCACATATTATAATCATAAAAAAACAAACTTACATTACAACGTTAGTTAAAATTAACAAACATATTTCGATTGGTTATATTTTTTGTTCATTTACCTACGTCAAAAGCCTCCGTTTTTTGGTATGTTAAAATAAAAAAAAAATTTTAGAAGGTTTCAAAGTACCTATTGACCTTAAACAAAGATAGGATACCTACATAAAGGTAATTCATAGCTTTCGAAGCATAACGAATATGCTCCTTGCAATAAGCAGAATCGATTTTTAATAGTACCTACAAGTAAAAAAAAAACATTTACATGCCGGACTCAAACTATAGGTTTTGTGTCGAAATCCGTTGGTTTGTAGTTGTAATTGTTTTGCGATGTAGACATTTTAATAATAATCGCCCGATGATTCTTTGAGCTAACAATATTGTTAAATCTACTTAAAAATTAGAACATCCTTTCAGAGATATATATATACCTACCTGTTTAAGTAAGTCTAATGGTGGATCCACACCACCCGGCGGCATATGCCGACGGCCGTGCCGCCGGTCTGGCCGCCGGCTTTGTGCGCGGCTTCCGCAACAAAGCCGGCGGCCACTTTGCCGCACGTTCCCGCCGGCAGCGCAATATAGCTGAGGTAAAAGTTATAATGATCAAAGTCTTCAGACTGAACTGACTGGAACTGAATTAGGGCAAAATCTTTACACTTTTCAAACGTTTAAAATTATTTTAATAAAGACCCAGTTTTTTTAGTACTTCGTTGTATTTTTATAACTAAGCCTAATAACTTGTTCAAAAAATACATTTTAATTCCCCACACTATTTTCGGTGCTGCCAAGGTAGTTGTTCAGATATAAAGTTGAAGCTAATTTCTAATAAACGCTGGCAAAAAATTTGCGGTGTATTATATTTGTCTGAATATTATGAATTTGTGTAGGTACTTCCACTGTGTAATTTCTCTAAGCTCGCCATATAAAATTATGCAGACAGACACAGGCCATCACGACAAGTTTTTCTCTCTGAGGTTGTAAATTTAAACGTGTATGAAGAATCTGGAATGTCTGTGCCGAAATGCCAAATGCATCTTCTACAAGCATGCGTCCTCGACTTATTCTGTAACTGAAGAAAGCTGCGCTTGCCGGCGGCTTTTTTGGAGGCTTTACTTGCGGTAAGCCGCCGGCAGTGCCGCCGGTTGGTGTGTATCCACCATAATGGGTTATGGAAAAAATATATGCACTTTTAAGTGTAATAAGATTCATACCTACTTATGATGTAATATGAAAAAAAAAAATTTTTTGATTCCTTAAGTGTCTACAAGTGACAAACAATAACTCCAGTGTGCAATATTTGAAAGTTTAACGACCGTTTCATGGCCAGTTAATATTTTACCGTATACCTACTTCATTACTATAAATACCTACTATTAAACCTAGCGAAACTTAGTAAACAAGAAGGTAAACTTTATCTTCATAATTGTATGTTTTAATTGTACCTACTTATTCAAAGTGCGTTGTTGCTTCATCAATATTTTTATTTCATTCATGTAATATTTCTAAAAAACCTACAAATACAGAATATTCGTCCTACAATAAACAAAACTTAAGAAAACATACAGCTTTTTCGCTTTTCAGCACATTTTTCGTCGAAACTATAAGTCTCTTGGTAACTATACGTTTATTATGTACATATATTTACTCGTGAGTTTTCTTTATAAATGGAACCAGTAATGAAAATACGGCACTTGTCAAAGTAACGAAGATAAACGACTATCACCCTTAGAGGTATCTATTTATACCTAATACCGGTAATAATTCAGATCGCTGGAGTTCCACTACCTAATATCATAAATGTGAAAATTTGGATGTCAAGACGCGTTTTATTCAATCATGCAAAAGGATCCAACGAATTCAGATAAAATTTGGAATATGAGTAGGATACAATCCAGGTGAATATCATTTATATAGTATAGAATATAGCAACAGATGCTTTTCTCCCCATTCCCGACGGAATAAGTACGATTTAATATAAATGATGGCGCCGATTCTAAAAACACTACTTTATACAAACAAAAATGTCTTATAACTAGCTTTCCACCCTGCGGTTTAAACCGCAATTAAATGCTTTTTCCCGTGGGAATGAGGTATTTTCCCCGCGGTAATAAGTAAGTCCAGAATATATTCTATCCATGTACCAAGTTTCATCGTTATCTGTTTAATCGTTTTTGCGTGAAAGAGTATATACAGGGTGATTGGTAATACAATACATTCCTTTTAAGGGGTTAAAGTAGAGCTTATTTGCAGTCAAAATGATATCAACTGCAAAAAAGTTCTACTTTAACCCCTTAGAAGGAATGTATCGCATTACTAATCACCCTGTATACAATACCTCAGCTCCCATTTTCAAAAATATACTAACAAATTAATTTTGACGTTTAAGACACGTCTAGTTTCCAAATCCTTTAAAACAAAATAAACTCTTTAAAACAAAAAAACACTATATTCCAGAGGGTATTTTCAAGGAATTTTAGAAAAAAGCAAGCTATACTTCATGAGCTCAGTCTTTCGTTCAGCGGTCAGTTTTTCGTTCAGTCTGCCTAATTTTCAGATAAAATTTCAGATAACCACGAATAAATCGAACAATAGTCACTATCAATCATCCTAGGATAATTAACTAAATTTTCTGTTAATGTGCATTTGTCAAAACTTAATATCTATATTTTTTACTTTATACCAATAAATGCATCAGTGAAGTGATCATTGCTGTCTTGTCGAGTTAAATGTAGAAAGTATATACAACGTAAGTGCTTTGTGATCGCTTCTATTGTCAATCTCAGTTCTCATAATTATATATAGAGAGCTCAATACGAATATGCGAATTGCAAAATATTCGTAGATGAGGCACTGATACCCAAATCACATCAAATTTAAATATCAAAGTCTACGATTTCTACACATTTGACATTCAAACTTCAGAGATAAAATTGAATTGAGTTTACAAACATGTGTCAAAATAAAAAAGTAATTTAAATGAAAAGCATTATTGATAGCAGTATTGATATCTAAAGCAAATCACTCCCAAAATATCTATCTCATTTTTACCATTTTAGGTGATGATTTTATCGAAAATCAGAATCACGTCTTTCATCAATGCTGTTAAAGAATGTGTATGAAAAATTTTAAGTAGATTGGACCAAAGAATCACGTTGTCCCATACAATCCCCCTTTTTCATCCCCGTAGGGTGGGAATTATGGAAAATTCGTTCTTATCGGATGCCTACGTCATACAAAGAACACAACCTCTAAGTTTCAGGTCTAAATCAGCGGTTTACGCTTGGCGTTGATCCAGAAGTCATTCAGGACAAAGGATATAGATTAATTACTTCTAATGGCGTAGTAAGACCCTAACATTTGAACAGAAAAGGCAAAAAATATGGTAGGTATTCAAGTTTATATTTTAGACAAAAGACATTTTATTATATTAAAAACACATTTTTGTCAATATCGTACTTGTAGGTACCTACATAAAGTTAACTAACAAAAAAAAATGTATACAAACATTGCCTACAGGCTTTATTTCATACAGTTTTTTAGACATCGATAAAAGATTTATAATTTCTTTTAGCCGTAAAGCACATATTTTGACACATAATTATTTTATGAGCAAAGTGTGCTCAGCAAACACATTTTGAACCGGGCCAGTGAAATTAAAGATTTAGGCATCATTCACGACTGTAAATTTACTAAAGAATAGCACATCAATTTTATATGTACAAGAGCATATAAAGCAACAGGTTTTGTACTGCAATAATGTTCGCAGCGTAGTTCTCTTTCATAAAATGTTTAAAGTTTTATATTTCTCTTATGAACGTAGTGTCCTTGAGTATTTTTCTATCATTTAGAACCTTAGATATGATGTCTACATTAAAAGAGTTGAAACTATTCAACAAAAATTTACTAGGTTCCTTTAATATAAATGTAAAAGTACTAAACACTAATATGAAATCAGGTGCAGGAAACATCATTTACTACCACTAGGTATATGAAAAAAGAAGAATTGTTGATACAGTAATGGTTTTTAAAATAGCACAGTCCATTATAAACAGTACATTTTTACTTTCATCCATTCGCATAAAAGTCCCTCACATTAATATAAGAAAAAGTAACATCCTTCAAATACCTTACAGCGCGACCAACTACAGACAGAACTCGTTTTTTACTCGTGCTGCAATCACAGCAAACATAGATACTGATATGATAGACCAATATTAACTTAGACCTTTTTAACACTAATCCCAGGAAAGTAGTAAAAATATTGACTCACGGTTGATTCGCTGGAATTGGCAGTTAATTAATATTGCCCAAAAGTATATATTAACTCTAGACATAAGTTCTTATTTATTTTTTAAATTTAAACGAGTATATGCGAAATCCTTTAAATGATAAATAGTTCTAAGTGTGAAGCGGTTAAAAAACATTGTATTTACTGTAAGTTTTCCTAACAAATAAAAATAAAAAAAATAAAAAAAATAAAAATAGTCCTTTGCCTGTCGGTACTTTGCTGCTACTTAACAATGTTTTCAACTCATTACTCAGGCCATAAACTTGGCAAATGCAAAGTTTTAAGCTACTAAATTATTTGCTTCTTTAATCAAGCTAAAACTCGCTTTCATTACGCCAACTACTTCAAAGAACTTTAAAAGCTTAAACTAACTTCAATACAAAGTGAGGATAAAACTGCGACAGTAGATACCTATCTGTAACCAAGATTTGCGCCTCAACGATTGCGTTAATAAGTTACAAAGGTCCAAAAGTTAATTTAATTCAAACCATTCCACCTGCTACATACAATTACTTAACACACTGTAACCGCCTCAGTCGGATTTCTATGTGGAGCCCAAGGTCGTTGGTGAAATAATATCGATAACAAGATTAACCAACAAGCCCACTGCCGTATATTTTGAAACGTACGAAAATCATCAGTCGGTGAGTGACTTTCATTGGGCGAGACGCAAGATACAAGCGTAGCTTTTACAAGGGGCGTCGAGCGAGAGATGTATAGTGTGTGCCAAGTGTTGAACACATTGAACTTGACCGCGGCGTGTCGCAAGCGCCGGTTGCAGCGTCGCTGTGCAACTCACTCACGCCGAGAGCGCGGCCCGGCGCGCACGCAACATGTACCCCAACCCGCTTGACCGCAAACACTCCACCATCCGACAAGTACTCGACCGCATCTTCAGAGACTCCAAGACTCTGAACCTTCGGAAGAATGGACTCTCAAGGAAAAGCAGCAACACTTCTACATGCTCCTCTTCAACTACGTCGTCGACGGAGAAAAAAATCTTCAGCTTCAGTCTTCGCAGTTAAATATAAGTGATGGATTTTTATGTGTTTATGAATTTCACTAGTCACGTGTCTGTTCTACACTACTGAAACTTTGGTGAGTATTGATTTGATTACTTTCTTATTCTAATAATTGCATCGTTAAAAATCTATCGTATGTGGCACAAAATACATTATAATTTATTCATCTTAAACCTTAACAAAATATTTACAGGTTTACTTAAAATTACTTTTTACGTATTAGTAGTCGAAGCATGTTATTCTTAACAATTATTAAGGAATTTCATTATTCTGACAGTTGTCTTCGGTAATGTTCATACAAATTAACGAAACAGAGTTCCGAGTAACGATATTAACAATCGTTAAAAATTCTGTGCTCGTAACGAAGGATCCTTTAAAAAAATAGTTTAGCAAGGTACACCGCAACATTATGAATATGATATTGATATTTAATTAGGAATACTTCATTATTTGTAAACTATTCGCGTCGAAATCGTTTGTAGTTTCGCCATAGAACCTCGCCACTTGCACTTGGGCAACGACTTGTCAAATTTTAGAGCCATGCCCGCGCCTCTATATAGCAATACGCATACATATTGTAATAATTTTGTAAGAACTGAAAACCAGTTATTTCTATTTCAAGAAAGGTTTGCTGGTAAATATGCGAAATATTAATAAAAGGCTGTGTTACCTTAACCTAATTTTAAAAAGTTATAAGTTATTGGGGTGACAAATGTAAATAAATACTGATAAATTAACAATATTTTATTTAAAATGGAAGTAGACTTCTAGCATTTCGTCGTTGTCAAACCAAAATCTGCTATGTGCAATAAATATACTTTTGAGTTATAGAGCAAAAAAGGTCTTCTGTAAAATTTTATAAGAAGGTGTATTTTAAGAATTATACTAAACTAGTGGCCGCCCGGGACTCCGTTCGCGTGGAAGTCGGTTTCCCGTGGGAATAAGTAGTTTTCCCGCGGTAAAAAGTACCCTATGTCCTTTCCCAAGTTCAGTTCTTTCTTCATACCAAATTTCAACAAAATCGGTTCAGTGATTTAGGCGTGAAAGCGTAACAGACAGACAGACAGACAGACAGAGTTACTTTCGCATTTATAATATTAGTAGGGACTAGTGGCCGCCCGCGACTCCGTTCGCGTGGAAGTCGGTTTCCCGTGGGAATGAGAAGTTTTCCCGCGGTAAAAAGTACCCTATGTCCTTTCCCAAGTTCGGTTCTTTCTTCATACCAAATTTCATCGAAATCGGTTCAGTGGTTTAGGCGTGAAAGCGTAACAGACAGACAGACAGAGTTACTTTCGCATTTATAATATTAGTAGGGATGAAAGACATATGTATCATACATAAACTTATTTGTTTTTTAACAATGGATATTTAAAAGTTTATTTATTACTTTGATGAGTTTTTATTTCATAAAAATTCTTACTGCTGCGCATAACATATTTTATTTAGAGGCCGTAGATTGTCGTACAGTGCTCATAAGCACTTAGCAGTTTTTTATACGGTAGATAGGGCAGGCAACTATACACAACGGTCAAAAAGTAGAAATCTCAAAAAGTGTCTCAGATTTTGGTTTGACAACGTCGATTTGTTGAAAGTAGAGTCGCATTTTTCACTCTTGAGTTTTAAAACCAATAATGTAATACCCTTGCGATAAAGCTTGTGTTATTGTTTAATCCTATCTTTTTAATATTGGATTTAGTTAAAGTCATGCAGATGAACATTATGCTTCCAACTTTAATACTGTTAGATAAACGATAAATGTATACATGTTACGCCGGTTTGCAGAAGAGATTATTTTAATAAAACCGTAAAAAAAAGTATCTCTTAACTCTTAGAATCGATTGAATCACTTCAACGATTTTTGCTAACGTAAACTAAAACTTTCATTCCTTTAAGTATTTTTAATTGATGAAACAGTTCACTGACCGTTACACATTGATATTGTTTATCTTCATGTGCAGACACTATGCTGCAATTGATTGTACAAACTGGTTTAAATAAAGCAATATATTTAGTCGGTGGGTACGCATATTTCAATCAACTATGGAAGTAACCAAGTATTAGGTATTAGTTACACGATGATAGGTCGATATAAATGTATTTACTAGACCTATCGTTATCTAATAACCTATTTCTTTTAATTTGAAGATAACCGTATCTACTCATCATAGTATTTTAACCTACTAGTTTGTTATATTACCTACTTGAATAAAAAAGGGTCCTAATCGACCGACTCTACAATAGCGCAATGTTGACATGTAAAAATTCGCTCAAGTAGTTGCCATTATTACACTACATAAACGTGATTTTAATTAAAGTATATGGAAATTACCATTAAATAGGCATTGCTTGGAAAGCTAACAAACATCGTTACTTCCGTTATGTTTAACGATTCTGTTAGATACTCGCAAAGTTCCGCAGTTTCAAAATATAGGTTTTTTTAACCTTCACATTAATAATGAAATCAAATATGTATACACACAAATTAAAAGTGTAGAAACGACATTTACTATCGGTTAATGTTTTTTTCAAGACCCGATGGAAGTAGGTATTAGTTAAATAAATTACATCTTGTTTTATAATGTTTCATAGGAACTAGGAAGCAATTAGCTTATTTGTTACATATTATATCTTCATGTCTGGTTGATAGGTATGATCAACAAGGCTCAAGGTTTGGGAAAGCTATACTTAGAAGGAAACAGATTAAGCTATATTTTTTAATCGATAATAAGTACTTTTTGATTGAACAAAACTTCTTTGGCGACCGAAAAACTTATGTACCTAAAAAAATATTAAGAAAACTCGTTCTGTATTTTCCGGCTCCGATAATTAAGGAAATGCCTTATTTTCATTATTCAATACGTACCAAACTTCCAAATTGTTGTTTATTAAATTACTTAGGTCAACGACATTCAGTAACAGGTGACTGTTTACTACGCCAGCCGCACGGCACGATCAATATCCAACTTAATTTTCATTAAGGACTTTACAATTTAGCTAAAGTTCCCGAAACTTCTCGAAACCTAAATAACCAATAATACTTCTTATTAGGAAGGAAATACATGTTAAAATGCGTTGTTGCAATTCCAACTGGTGTGGAGTTAACTGCGTTTGCAACCGCACGCGACGGTAAAGTTGCATAAATGTACTTTCTTGTGATTGGCTGGTTTGTGGTAACCAGTTTTTCACCGGAAGGTAATGTTGTCCTTGCAGTTTGTTTTAATTACTATTTGAAATTCGCGAACTATTTTATTGGTCAAGGCACGCATGATATTCCATTTGTTCTAGGCTCATATTCCCTAAATCATTATCTTATAAAACGTTACCACAAAACTAGACAAATTGATAAGTATTATATTTCATGTCAATACCTATCCCAAATCAAATTCCCAAAGCAATTTTCGGCGATCATAACAAAACTTTTTTGTAATCTAATATCGCTTCTATTTATTTTTCTGTGTAAAAATAACATTTTTGAGATGTTTTAATATAATGGTGTATGCCTCTATCCTGTTATTATAAATTATTTTCTGGGAAAGATATATTTTAATTATTGTAGGTATAACTAGTGGCCGCTCGCGACTTCGTTCGCGTATAACTCGAAGAAAGTATTAAAGTTCCCTTAATTCTTTCATGCATATATTTTTGGTTTCTAGAACCGTTTTCGCAGTGCACGCAACGGAAGACCTCAAGGATGAATAATTTCCCCCGTTTTTCCCATTTTCCTTTATTTCTTCGCTCCTTATAGTTGCAGCGTGATGTTATAAAGCCTAAAGTCTGCCTCGATAAATGGTCTATTCAACACAAAAATAATTTTTCAAATCGAACCATTAGTTCCTGAGATTTGCGTGTTCAAACAAACAAACAAACAAACTCTTCAGCTTTATAATATTAGTATAGATATACAACATACCTATTATGTTTATAAATATCTTCTCCTATCAGCATAACAAGTTACAGTTACAGTATTTAATTTCATATCTAGTTTTGTTATTTAAATGTGAAAAGCAATCAAATTTATTAACTGCCTCGCACCGCCCTCATGCCTTCAACAAATAAATAATTATAATTTACGTACAAAATATAAAAATGCTTAAGGCAATTGTTCGGCCTTGGTATATGCGCACCTTTTATTTACAATCTGGTTTTTATAGTTACGTACAAACCAGTACGAACTAAAATAACTGTTTATCTATCTTACTATAACAACTTAACGAATATGGCTGAAACTAACTATATTATTATGCAAAACTTATACTTTTACTCGGGAAAATACCAAATTCTCATGGGAAAAGGGAAATTAGATGCATGTAAAACCGCAGGCCGCATAGGTAGTAATACAAAAACGATATTAATTGCCAACTAGATATTTTTTATAGATTAAATTATATAATGATATTTTAACGAATCATTCGTCGAATGGTATCATGACTGATTTCTGTTAATAGGTACTTGGTTAGGTATATTCACTTAAGTCTGATTAATTGTTAATATTAATATTGTACAAAATTTGGTAAAACAAATTTAGATATTTTTATGTAGTAACATTTGTAATGGAAACTCATTTTTCTGATTTATAAATGGAGGGTAATAAATAAAACCTTATACAAAATGCTGGCTGTTGTAAGTAGCTTTTAAGACTTAAACGATGTTGCTATTAATAACATAGTGGGGCTATCATGGATGGTGAAGTGTACGGAGATAGAGCACGTTCCCGGACATAGCAACATTAACTATTCTTCATGATAGGCTTAGGCGGCTTATACAGAGTGATTCTTTAGTGGCTTTCGACAAGAATGGGTACAAATTATTGAAAGAAAAAGTCTCATTATTTAGCGTATTTAGCCAGATCTCTTTTATTTAATAGGTAAAATATTTAGGACGACGCCATGTAGCGATTTTCCATAAATCTTTAACACTAGACATTTCACGTTAACATTAACGACTGTGTGAAATACTGAACCACCCGATTTTTAAAACTCATTCTACTTTAATAATTAATTTCATTAAAAAAATACAAATATTTTTTTGGAAAAATATCTTTACTTACTGGTAATCTTATAACAAACAAGAGCAGATTGATTTTTTGGACCTTTCAATTTTTTTTAATTAATAATTGTTTTAAGAATAGTACCACTAAGGCCCAATTGCAGGGAACGTTTTAACCTCGGGTTAGCTTCGGGTTAGCTAACTCAGGTTTAAATGGCGCCACCATCGATTGTAACTACTTCTCATTACAATCGACGGTGGCGCCATTTAAATCTGAGTTAGCTAACCCGAGGTTAAAACGTTTGCTGCAATTGGGCCTAACAAGTTTTTTTAACAAGCTTCTTAAGCGTAAAGCGTTTAGTCAAAATTTGACAAAACGACTAGCTATTTGTGAGGAATTTCTATACAAACTTACTATTTTAGAAAATACCTATAAGAATAAAAAATATAACTGAAGATATGAAATATCAACTAAATAACGCGTTTTTATTAGTTATTTTAATTAAGGAAAGAAATTTCTCTCAACCGCAGACGTTTGTTGTTCCCATTACAAATTTATTACAAAAAGCGACTCCAGACTTCTTTTTATTAACCTCATTTTGTTTGGTTTCAGGTACGTGAAGAGATTACAGAATTGGCGTTTAAGGACACATCACTAAAAAACGTCCCTATATAGCTATTTTAGCGGAAACATTTCGGCTCTGAAGTCAGAAGTTTACGAGTATTTTTATTTGCACGTGCTGTTAGAAGATGACCTTACTCATTTAGCATAAACTATTTCAGCGGTCAACAAGTTTCACAACCTAATAAAATATAGGTACTGGTTCTTTTATATAAAAAAAAATACAAATATATTATGTAGATATATTTTGTTTACAAGATTGCTACAGTTAACTTTATCTTGCTATCCATGATATATGTTTAATCTAACACATTTCGATTATATCTATCAAAACTTGAAATTTATAATTAGTTGCGGTAATAGGAATTGTTTAAGCTATTCAGTGGTCAATATATATATTGTACTAGTGGCCGCCCGCGACTCCGTTCGCGTGGGAGTCGGTTTCCCGTGGGAATGAGATATCTTCCCGCAATAAAAAGTACCTTATGTGTTATTCTGATGTATAACCTATATTACTGTAAAGTTTCATAAAAATCCGTCCAGGCGTTTTTACGTGAAAAAGTAACAAACATCCATCCATACATACTCTCAAACTTTCACGTTTATAATATTAGTAAGTAGGATTAATACAAACAAATAGTTTTGGGAAAGTTAAATTATTGAATGGAGTTCAAACATTTCCATTCAACTACATTTATTCAAGAGCTCAAAATTTGGTTAGGTATTAATGTGTATCATAAAAAAGGTTAAACTATCAATATATATTTAACTGTAAGTATATCAGTATCAGGTTACCATAAAGTATATTATCGACGCATATGTACAATGACCTTAGCATTGTGACAAAGGTATAATACATCGATACGATAACTACTTACCTACTTATAATAAGTTACCTATATGCTATATCACCAGCAATCTCCGTAGAGCCAGGTCCAGGGATAACCAGCAGGGTTATAACTAAACTAATAACCAATTGGCTACTATCCTACTCCTATACATCCTCACAAACTTTCACATTTATAATATTAGTAGGATTTTATTATATTTCTACAAGGCAGTGCAAGTGGAAACTAGAGCAGGTGTCATCATTTTGACATTTACCAATTTTACTGATTGTTTATTTTTACTGTTATTGTTTAAATTCTGGAACAATATTATACTGATGTATATAACTGAAACCTTAAAAATATATTATCTAAGAATGGCCCCGATTCTGAAAGCACTCTCTAAACTAAACTTAAACCTTACGCCGTCACTTACTCATCAATAGTATAATACAGAGACAGGTAATCATTTAAGTCGTGTCAAACTAAAATATACCTGCATTATGACAGAGCGATGGCAATTTTATGCTAGTTCTCAGCGCATTTCGTTCAATTTTACAATGATGTACCTGTCCTTTTCTAACACAAATCATGAGTTTTTTATTTTTTTCATTTTGTTATCTTAAACCAGAATCATATATCTAAGAAAGATACAATGATTTATTAACAGTGCAATTTTAAGGCCCTTTTATGTAAACCAAGCATCAATAATTGAGTTTAAAGTGAGGCTCAATAATTCATATTTTAGACATATTACGTATAAAATTTTACTTATCATTAATACTTGGCTTATATAACGTACACAATCGATAACAAGTTACAAAACACTTTTATTGTTGAACCAATATGTAGGACAACCTTAGCCTAGTTTTGTTTGCAACAACACTTAAGCAGTTAATTGTTAATTACTAGATAGAAGTACACAGATAATTGTCTGCCAACTTGAAACTAGAAATGAAACATTTAATACAAAACTTCATTCATACGTAATTATACTATATTAATTAATATACTACATTATAAGTGTAACTTAGTCGATGATAATCGCCATTTGAAGCTTTAAAGTGTATACCCTAGTTATAAGAACTATTTAAACTGAGGAAATTATTTATGTTTTAATAAACAATTTCGATATATTTAGTATTTTTCTTCATATAAAATATGTACTTTTTTTGCAGTCGTTACTCAAAGGTCAATGCTCCAAAGTACTACGCGGCGCTACGAAAAAGTAGGAAAAAAATTACAAATAGCATTGTGCGAAACAAGGTCATATTTCATGTAAATGGAATTGTATATCGAAAATTTATTGTAAATAATCTACATACAAATTGTGTGTCAGTGAAAATATATTTATAACCTTAACCGGTCTAGTCGAGCCAAGGTCTTTTGATATTTACCATACGTAGGTACATCCCTTGAAACTTTTTTGTTTTATTTTTACTTTTTAGAAAACATCAATCCTCATAATTTATAAGTACTCAATTTTATGACTGCCAAATGAGCGATTATCGAGGAGATATATAGTTTATCGAGGTCAACACAGCCTTAATTCGATGATTTGATTGTTACCCACGTATTACTTCATAGTTACTTCACAATCTTTAGAATTCCGTTGAAGTTGTTCTTCAAAGTGAAACCAAAATCCTTCGCCTTTCACGAGATAACATAAAACTTTTTTTAAAGTTATAAACGAAGATTTCAATTTAATTCAATGACCTATAAAAATATCTTGGGATAGTTCAGTAAAATATAACCACCCTGGTTATAAAATGGGTAAGATACTAAATAAAACAAAACCAGCTTTCAATAATTGACGACCTCTGTGGTGCAGCGGTATATACTATGTTACGGCTAATACCCGAAGTGCGGCTACACCTAGTTTTAGCCGGTTAGAACATCAATAGGTTAGGTTAGTTAGGTTACTTTTTTGATACCACCCAGAAAAAGGAGTCCCGCGTAGCGGGACTCCGTCGACCCATGATTGAAGCCAGTTTTTATATACATAGGTATAAAAAAAAATTTACAGTTTTCCATATAAATACACTTCTAACCGGCTAAAACTAGGTGTAGCCGCACTTCGGGTATTAGCCGTAACATATACACCGGACTGCTAAGCGGATGGTTCCGGGTTCGATCCCCGGGTCGGACCAATTTCGTCAAAATGGTTTTTCGATATTGGTTCGTGTCTGGGTGTAACTAGGTTCTCCCCTAGTCCATTGTATAACACAAGTGCTTACTGCAACTTACTTTAGCGCCACATAATTGGTGTGTTAGTCTGGAGATTTATTTATTATTTATTTATATTTATTTATAGGCAGATATAACTCTTAATAACTAAGCTTAGGTACCTCACTGTCTTTCATAACTCTAATTACGTACATTTATGGACAGTAAGCGCAAATGAGTCTTACTTTCTTATGTAAACGATTAAAGAAACTACCCTAATACCTACTTATAGCCCGGTCAAGTAAGCACAAGAAATAGGGGTAAGGCTACATTAATTCAAAGATCTAAAAATTGGTACGAATGTTTGGAACAACTCTATAAGTGGAAAGTCAATAGTCCCTATCGATCCACCATTGGCAAAAAAAGTTATTCAAGGTCAAATGTCAAAAATAAGAGTTTTTGCACTTTTTAGCAAAACGGTAGATTTAATCATAAAAACATTTACAATGCACTTACCTTTAAAATAGATAACACAAACTTTCCTAAGAATCCACATTTCTGAGTAATCGATTCTGACCGGCTAAATAGGGTGCCACTTATCTCCCAAACCCCGTCGATTTATCTCCATTCAAACCACAAGTTCGACGACCGCTACATAATGATACAAATGGTCGAGTTCATTGAGAGCCTTGGCCTCACGTTACTAAAACATGTGACATGTTGAAACATTATTAGTTCACTCAGAGCATATGAAGAAAATTGGGTTACATAACGTAGAATGACACACAGATATCACAATAGTGGGCAAATGACCACAAACTTAGTTCTCCTTGGCAAATACCTATAGACCTGATAAAAGGTTTTAAAAGGCACGGTACATATCTATACTTTTTACATAATATTTTTGGGGTTTACTGTCTAATGTTTGACCAAACAACAAAAGGCATAATGATCATTTGAAAAATAACGTTTGAACAAATAATCATTTGACAAACATCTAATTTAGCAAACATATTATTTTAAAAGTAATCATTTGACAAAATACTCATTTAGCAAATGTTTTACTTAGTAAACTTTTCAAATGTTAAAGTAACGTTTTAAAAATATAAATTTGACAAGTACTTATTACGTTTATAAAATGTTTTATTTTATAAAACGACGGGAGATAAACTGTTACCTACTTGATATATCAGGCACATTGCCGAATCACATTTGAAATTGAAGAGTGACCATTATTAAATTAAAATAAACTCCTAGTGGATTTATGTATAATATGTGCAATAAAATATTCGAGGAAAAATGCAACTAACTTTATGATATTAGGTATAGACTATGCCTATTAAACTGGATCGTAATTAAGATCAGAGGTCAAGCTTACTTATAAGTTGTCATATGTCTTATCAAGGATATTACTCGATCATCTAAGGAACAGCTATATAGCTATAACCCATAATCTCAAAGGAGCATTTATAAAGTAATTGTTGTAATCTACGATTTATTGCGGTCGCCGAGGAAATTACAACGAGGAAACGCAATTGACTGGCAAGGCTCTGACTTGCAGTTAAGGACCTCAAGATGACAGAAATCAATCATTTGTTTGGAAAGAATACCCACCTAGTGGTAGGTACCTTAATGTGCACAAAACCATTCACCGCATGCATCTAACAGATTAGCACTTGAAATAAGATTCCTTTTAAAAACGACTCGAACTAGGTACAATCCGAACTTTAATTACTTTGTGTACCATTGGAGGGTACCGTATGTGTTTAATTCATATCACAATAGCAAATATAAAAAATCTAATAAAAAGAAGACCTATACAGGCAAATGGGTATAAAAGGATTTGTCGATTCCCTATATTCATACCTAATGCCTAGTGGACATAACCCTTTTTTTATCTGTTATTTCGTGTACCTATCAGCATAGATAAAAAACTTTATCGTTAACTATGCTACCAGTTAAATACTTGGTATTTTAAAACAAATGCCATTTACAGATGACATGACCTTATTTTTATTAACTCACGCCTGCCCTTTTTTTGATTTTTCTAAGTTATCATTACCTACCTAGCTATCAACGATTGCCTACACTGAATTTTATTGTACATTGGGACATTCAAACCAAATGTGTCGGTCCTAAGATCGGTATTTCATAGAAACCTGTTTAATATTACTAGTATTAACGAAGCTTAACGTAGTTAGTAGATTACTCGATACTTGTGTCATAAGCACAGGTCATACGTAAGCAACAAAAGTTGACATATTAAAGTAGGTACCTATATCCGCGTATTTTCCAAAACCTTCAAGAAGTCATTTAATACATGGCTATTTACGGCAACAACACAATATATGCGTCATTTAGCGAGAAATGCTATTGTAGTTCCATAGTTTCTGTGGTCAACTCATAGTTCTAGTATATTTCCGACGGGGTTTATTCTAATAAAATATAAAATCGTAACTAAATTTTTTTTCTTCGAATTTACTTAAGTAATTATTATAATATTTGTATTTTGTTGATCCAAAAAAGCGATTTGGTAGTGTTACATTAGGTACAAACTAACATTAAATGAACTAAAAATCATTTGTTTATTTTCTTTATCTATCTTCATAATTTTATCTATAGGCAGGTAAGTCTAGGCTATCTCTAATCAATCTCCGCCGTTTTTGGACGCTTTTGCCGGTATTTTAATTTGAAGTAGGTATTAGCCCTAGTCAGAGATGCGATTAATTTGAAATACTTCTATTTAAAATGCAAATACAAAGTGCAAAATAAAAATATTTTGTATTTTGCATTTAAATGCCTCTTAGTGAAAAACATTTTGTATTTTATTTGAAATACCTTTTGTGATGTATTTTGTAATTACCTATTCATTTCAAAATGCAAAATACTTTTTGATTAGGTTTAGACAACATTACAAATGAAATGAATGAATGACGCTTGTATGCCGAATTTGACCGATAAAGGCGCCTGCTAGCATTGCGTGTCCTTTTTTTTTCTTTAAAAGAAAATTTCAATAATCCATACTTATAATAAATATGTTTTTTTTTTATGGGAAGCTAGCAAACGAGCATGCGGGTCACCTGATGGTAAGTGATCACCGCCGCCCATGACTACCCGCATCACTGTGGGTGTTGGGGGTTTGTTGCTGAGCCTTTAAGAAAATTGGGCACCGGATACCGCACTCACCGAACGAAATGCAGGAACATCGTCCCTACTTCACGTCGGTTTTCTGTGCGACGGTGGTATTTCACCGGTCGAGTCAGCCCAGCAATCGCTGCAGACAGAGCTTACATCTAGACTCTACCACTCCAAGAAACAACTAAAAAAATAAACTCCATGTAACTGGATAATCACAAATGGCCACACAATTCACAAAATGTAGCCTTTGCTATCTTTTCGTTATTCTCGTTACTCTTCGTTAACTCGACTACCTTTATACGTGGTTACGAATTGTGGTGCGGGAAGTTTCCTTAATTAGTTCGTACCTAAAAACGAGCACTTTCATATATTTTTAACTTTTAAATTTTTACCGGGCAGGTACGAGAAAATAATTTATATTTTCACTAAATGGAATGAAAAATAATTTATATTTTCACTAAATGAAATGAACAGGTTTTAAATTCTTAATTATAATTGTATAATTTCCGAAAAGAGTGCTGGGGGTTTTTTTCCGCCGGTTTTTTTCTCTCGGTCTACGGTTAGGTAAAGTCGAAGTTTGTAACATTGACGTTCATTAAGAATAAATATATGTCGGAGATCGACTATGCTTATAGTTGATATAAGAAGAGTGCGGATTGCCAGTACCAAATATGGTGCTAGACAGAGTCTATGTGACATCGAGCGAGCAGCTGTCAGAGTGACAGAGATGGTCTTGGGCTTTGGTGAAGAGCGGTTGGAAAATGAGAGTGCTTGGTGTTTGCGTAGAAACTGTCCGTGATCCGTGCCTTCTTGTGAATTAATCGAATGACCTACGGAGTGCTATCAAGAGGAGATAATTACAGTGTTGAAACAGTTTTATTGGTTTTATTTGAGTCTAACACATAACCCACGTACGCCCACACAAGTTATAGTACTAAACGGCCCCTGAAGACGGCTCTGATGACGAAGGTATCCTGCCGTCTTCGTCATATACAGGGTGATTGGTAATGCGATACATTCCTTCTAAGAGGTTAAAGTAGAGCTTATTTGCAGTCAATTAAGGCATAATATGCTATGTCCGAAAATTGATAATTTCTGAGATATGCAACATTTAAGATTTTTTATAAAAAAACCCATTTTCGAAGTTCAAATGAATCCTTTTAGTGAAAAATTCAAAATTGAGTTTAATGTTTTGTTGTTTTATGGTAGCTTGATAACTAAAATTACATTTTAGATTCAAATTTGCTAAAATTAATCGTCCTTATTTTAGAAAAAGTCAAGAAACCAAGAACAACTTTTAAAAAAAGTTAAGTCTTATGGCAATAAAAAGCGATTTTCTAAAAAAAAGTCCAAATAATGTTGCGTACAAATTACATAAAAAACTTCCTCAATTCATAAGCTATTCAAAAAGGTACATTTGGCATACTAAAACTGAGTATTTGATTGACAACTCTACTAATAAAAGAAGAAACTTCTCTCTTAGAACGCCTCTACATTGTGGTTACCGCGCACTTTTGCAGTGTTTTCTTTGGTTGATGTCGCCGTTTTGCACAGGGATAATGCAACAACACTAAAGTCTGCCGTTAAATAAATATTTTTTGTAAAAAGCCAAAGCTTTAAGTGTGCAGCCTTTGCAGTCAAATAGAAAAAAAGTGTTAAGCGCGAAAAAAGAGACCTCTATTAAAAGAAAACTAACTGCATATTTTCATTAAGAACTCTTGAAATGGTATCATTTAAGATCCTTGCCTTCGAAGACTTTTTGTAGCGATGCTGTTGCGCGTTAAGTAAACGCATGTTAGTCGCATTTGCAACGCGCTACATTATCGCAACTGTATCGATGTAAAGACAATACTAACGCATCGCGACTGAATCGATACGAACCACGATATCGATGCGAACACACGGCAGCATCGCTACAAAAAGTTGCTGTGGGCAAGGGCCTTTTGTAATGAAGATTACTCAGACATTCTTCTTATTTACGTATTGTGTAATGGCAACGCTGTTACAGCAAAAAAAGTACTTGTTGCGTTTCCGTAATGGACGTGAGTCAAACGTTAGAGTGTAGAGGGGACGTATCGACGTCTCAGAAAAATGAAGCTTGTATCCGTCCGAACAAGTGAATCTAGTAGACCTCGAATTTGGCGAAGTAGACGAAGAAATTATAGATGTTTTTCGCAGAAATCTAGCAACCACCACAAGAGTTGGCGACATCGACCAAAGAAAAAAAACAAGTGATGTGTAGTGATTAATGAAAAGATGTTGGTGCAGCTGTGCGTATATCTGCCTAGGTTTTTAGTAATTTCAACTTGGGAGCCTATTCAATGAAAAATATGCGTTTCAGTTGAGAACAAAGAGAGAAGTTTTATTTTAAATTAAGTACGTACATTTAACGACCTGTTAACATGACAGCTTTGATGTGTGACATTGACAGCGGTAGATTGCCATTAAAACAAAATAATTAAAACAAAACAAAATTAAAATGAATAATATGAATAATAATGCGAAACAATTAATGACATAAATAAAATAGTTAATGCGATAAATTAATATTTACAAATAACAAAAGTATAAAGAAATAAACAAGGTAAGACTCTAGGTACGGAACATGCCCGCGGCCTTGAAAGCTCAAGTTTCAACAACTTTGTTATTAACTTCGCAGTCCATCCAAAGAGGGCATATTTTGGCGTACGATCGTTTCACAATGCCTGACGTGGTCTGGATTTCTGCGACTCTGGATATGCCGTCTCTCCCCGGTATATTCCGCAGAACGCGCCCAAGTGCCCATTTCAACGGCGGCAGGTTGTCTTCCTTGATAGCCACAAGCGTACCCGTCTGTAACTCGCGCGTTCTCTCCCTCCACTTGGTTCTAGTCTGCAGCTCCGAGATATACTCCTTAGACCAGCGTGCCCAGAAGTGTTGTCGGATCTGCTCTACTCTCTGGTAGCGAGTAAGTTGATGCTCTGGCACGTCGCGCAGGTCGTCGTTGTAAACCGGCGCAGTGAGCGGTCGACCAATGAGGAAGTGTCCGGGGCTCAACGGCAGGAAGTCTCGGCAGTCTGTAGATAGAGGCATAAGCGGTCGAGAGTTCAATATAGCCTCTATTTGCGTTAGCACGGTGGTGAACTCCTCGAAGGTCAAGTGTGCGTTTCCAACGACACGGCGTAAATGGTACTTACAAGCTTTGACCCCAGCTTCCCACAAGCCACCAAAATGCGGAGAGTACGGAGGTATTAACGAGAAAGTAATGCTTTGACTACTCGCGTATTCGGCTATGTCCGAACTACAGCGATTCAAAAACTGAGCAAAATCATTCATCAAACCTACGAAATTGCGACCATTGTCTGAGAATATTTTTGAGGGCTTACCTCTTCTAGAAATGAAGCGTTTTAAGGCTAGAAGGTAAGCATCAGTCGTAAGGTCACTAACTAGCTCTAAGTGGACAGCACGTGTAGTAAAACATACAAATATACATATATAACATTTCATAAGACGCGCGCCTCTACCTTTACGGTTTAGTATGAACATTGGTCCTGCGTAATCAACACCTACCGACATAAAGGGATGACTTGGAGTGATTCGCTCCTTCGGCAGGTTGCCCATCAGCGGGTTGATGGTTTTGCCTCTCATCCGCGTACAAGTAACACACTCGTGCGACACCTTTCTCGCCAGGTTGCGGCCTACGAGCGGCCACCACTCACCCCGCACGCTATACAATAACGCTTGCGGCCCGGCGTGCATTAAACGAATGTGTTCGTACCGAAACAGCAATAGGGTGAAGTGATGTTTGCTTGAAAGTAATATCGGATGTTTCTGACTGTACTCAAAGTAGGATGAAGCATCTAACCTACCTCCTACTCTAACAATTCTATCACTATCGATAAATAAATGCAATTTGGAGAGCCTATGCTTTGTATGCAAATTTTCCCCAATCGATAAAATGTTGTATTCTTCACAAAAAGACTCTATTTGCGACATCTTAGCGAGAATGCGTGTGGCGTGTGCAAGTTCATTCGCGGTTAAAACGCCCGTTTGCCTATTTGTTTTATTGCGCGCATTATTTATGAACCTAAGCATATAGGCAGCGGTACGTATCATGCGATTGAATTGCGAAAATCTACTAAATGGAAATAAATCCGAGTTACTATTATGCTTCTTAGCCAAAAGAGAATTAATTGCCTTTGACCTAACTTCCGGAAGCTCATGAAGTGACATATTGTTGAGCTCATTTTGGGTTTGTACGTTACTATTAGCATATTCAAAGTCATGTAAAAACGGAGGCCCATCCCACCATAGGTTTGATTTCGATAAATCAGCAAAGTTAACACCTCGCGAAACTAAATCGGCTGGGTTTTCCTTACCGCTTACATGGCGCCATGAACAATCCTTAGCAATGTCATGAATTTCAGCCACTCGATTCTGCACGAAAGTTTTGAGAGTGGAAGGTGCCATGCGAAGCCATCCTAGAACAATTGTTGAGTCGGTCCAAAACGTGACGTCATCAAACTGGCGCGTAAGTGAGCTACGGATCTTCTCGTAAAGCCTAGCACCTAACAAAGCTCCGCATAACTCTAACTTAGGTATGGTAATCGGTTTCAATGGAGCCACTTTACCTTTAGCTAAAAGTAACCTTACCCTAACTTCTCCATTGCATTCGCTGCGTACATAGGCACAGGCACCATATGCACTCTGTGAAGCGTCTGTAAAAATATGCAGCTGAGTTCGCGAGGCTGAATTTTGAAAAGCGTGACGCGGAACCCTAATTGCATTAAGAAAGGATAAGTTATTTACAAATGAATTAAATTGATTTAAAATATCGGTTGGAACAGGGTCGTCCCATTCCAATTTTAACAACCAAAGCCTTTGTAATAAAATTTTACATGTAATTACTGCTGGGCAGACTAAACCTAACGGATCAAAAATCTGCGATACCGTTGATAAAATTACCCTTTTGGTGACATGACTTGTATCGGTTGCAATCTGCGAATTGAAATTAAACTTGTCAGTCACATTACACCAACCTATTCCTAGGGTCTTACATGACCCTTGCGCGCCTAAATTTAAATCAACCATTGAAATTTCAGTTTCGTTAAATATTGATTGATTTTCTAACTCAAAGTTAAAAGTCCATTTCCGTAATGGAAAACAACCTGACTGAAGAACAGATTTTGTTTCCTTGCAAAGTTGAATTAATTCTTGTTTACTATCGCATGACGTTAATAGATCATCCACATAAAAATCATCATTAATGATCCTCTTTACGCAAGGGTCGGGACATTCCGCGGCTAACTGTTTCAAGCATCGGACGCTGAGGAAGGGCGCCGCGGCCGTACCGTACGTGACGGTGTTGAGCTGGTACACCGCGAGCGGCTGCGAGGGCTCCTCCCGCCAGAGTATTAGCTGCAGGTTGCGCTGCGACGGTGCGACACTCACCTGGCGGTACATCTTCTCGCAGTCAGCTACGGCTGTATACCTAAACTGTCTAAAACGCAACAAAATACCTAACAAGTCCCCTTGGATCGGAGGTCCCACCATTTGTATGTCATTCAACGACTTTCCATTACTAGTTGCTGCACTAGCATCGAACACTACGCGTAACTTTGTCGTTGAACTGTGCTCGCGAAAAACACCATGGTGGGGCATGAAATAGTGTGGATTTTGATACTCATCAACCTTCATCATGTGACCTAATTTGATGTACTCACGCATAAACTCCACGTATATTTTTTTATAATTATCAGGCGCGCGGGATAATCTACGTTCTAAATAATTAAACCTACGTTCTGCTTGAGTAAAGGATTCTCCTAGCACAGTGGGTGATTCCTTGAGCGGTATATTAACGCAAAACCTACCATTTGAATCGCGCGTTGTGGTAGTGGTGAAATAACGCTCGCATTCGCGCTCTTCATCGCTGTGTATATCATGTGATTTTGGCAACTCTTCCAGTTCCCAAAACTGCCTCAACTGTGCGTCAATTGTTTGAGTAAAATTGCATTGGATGTGACCCATATTGCGCATATTATTATTATTAATTGGGCCCGAAACTATCCAACCGAATCGTGTGTTTTGTAGGAACGGACCGTTATTTAAGCGCATTTTACCATCAATAAGAAGGTTCCAAAAGTGATCCGCACCTATCAAAATATCAATATCTTGAGGCTCTAAAAACTGCGTATTTGCCAGCTGTACATGGTCAGGTATACTGAACTGCGCGCGTTGTACATGTATGGCTGGCAACCTAGACATTATCGTGTCTAGAACAAAACATTTGCATCGCATCGAGTAGGAACCAATACGCGATTTAATTTCAATCTCACACGTTTGAGTTGAATGCGATACCGAATTGCCTACTCCACGAATTTCGTTAGTGGACTGTATCATGCGTATATTTAATAGTTTGCAAATTGACCTACTTATAAAAGAACTCTGGCTGCCGCTGTCTAATAATGCACGAACCAAATGATATTTATTGTTAGTGTCGCGCACCTCAACTAACGCAGTTGACAACAAAACCGGCTGCATATCACAGGTAGGCGTATCTGTGTGCGTATTTGTATAAACATTGCTAACTTGAATGTATTGTCTATCCCTATTGTTTGCGCTCGCGTCGCCGGACCGTCCCGTTGCGTCATCAGTATGCGAGGATTTTTCGAGCGAAGAGCTCGCGCGCGTCGACTCAGCACCCGTACATGACACAATGCTGTTACAATTGCTTGTATGACCGTCATCAGGATGTAACAGCGAGTTGTGCTTCTTGTTGCATTGACGACACGGCCCGAACCTACAATCTTCGACGTTATGCCCCGACCGCAAGCAGTTTTTGCAAAGACCATTATCCTTAACTACTTGAAGCTTCGTTTGCAAAGATGTGTTAATAAACTTAAGGCACGTATATAGTGGATGTCTATCTTTGCACATAGGACACAGTTTATTCGATGCGGACGACGAGTAGCGCGTTTGTTTGCTGTTAGAAACGTTACAGTGCGTATGAGATTTAACCGGCAGAAATGACTTTTTGTTTTCTAGGTTAGTTAGCGTGTATTTGTTGTGCGATAATCCTAGTGTTTCTAATAAATCTGCGCGGTCCTTAAGAAACTTAATGAGTTGTTCGATTTTAAGAGTAGAATTCGACGACAGTAAAGTGCTCTTATGTTGCTCCCATTCGCGTTCGGTTGTTTTATCTAATTTCGACGTAACCATATAAATAATTAAGGTATCCCAGTGCTCGGTTGGTTCCCCTAGGATTTTAAGAGCGCGTAAATTATTTAAAATGGTATCTATGAGTTTTCTAATTAGCACAGATGACTCTTTAGGTAATATTTGAAGGGAGAACAACGCTTTTACATGACTTTGCACTAATAATCGTGAGTTATCGTACCTGTTTAACAGTAGTTCCCAGGCGACGGTATAGTTGTTGGCAGAAATTTCTAAGGAACTTATAACTAGCTCTGCGCTTCCCTTTAGTGACGATTTGAGATAGTGAAACTTTTGTACGTTGCTTATTTCGGTTGAATTGTGCACTAAAGATAAATAAGTGTCCCTATACTCCAACCAATGTTCATACCCGCCGTCAAATGTAGGAAGTGATATTGTAGGTAGCCTGATTGCAGACTGTGATGCGTGTCGACATGAACTAGAACTACCAGTGACTTCACTACTTTTGCCTAAAATCGATTCAGCCTGAGCAAGTGTGACGTAGTAACTATCTTCGAAGAGCTGTCGTTGATTTAACTGCTCATCAATGTCGCTGTCTGGTACATTTTCTTCTATTTGCGACTGAATTTCATTAAATTCTGCAAACAAAGTATTTGCACCTTTCATACGTAGCCTAAGGTCTATGCTAACATTATCAGACTTTAAGCTAATGTTCGATAGATAGGTTACGAATCTAGTAAATCTACCCTTAATTATGCCGCGCTTTTTAATTAGGTCGCGAATGATTTGCTCAGTTTTCTCATCACTTATATTTTTATACGGAGACTTATCGCGGGATCGTGGCTCCTGAACCTCTGCACTCACTAGTGACATTTTAGTGGCGGTAGAAAATAGGGGTACTCACAAGCAAGTAACCAGACACTGCCGGTGCTGGCAACGGCACAGGGCGGCGTCTTCGATGTGGGTAGGTTGCAGGCGTCGATGAAGCAGGTGTCCTCTTCAGCGCTGCAGATCCTCAGTTGCGCGTATGGTAGGTAGCTCCCAGGTTGAAGATGATGCGTAGTATATAGTCCAAAGGTCGCTCCAAAGATCCAACAGTGAATTGGTTTTGCGATACTCAAATTCACGTAGATATCGGCGAAGAAGGTCCAGAAATGGTGCAGCTGTGCGTATATCTGCCTAGGTTTTTAGTAATTTCAACTTGGGAGCCTATTCAATGAAAAATATGCGTTTCAGTTGAGAACAAAGAGAGAAGTTTTATTTTAAATTAAGTACGTACATTTAACGACCTGTTAACATGACAGCTTTGATGTGTGACATTGACAGCGGTAGATTGCCATTAAAACAAAATAATTAAAACAAAACAAAATTAAAATGAATAATATGAATAATAATGCGAAACAATTAATGACATAAATAAAATAGTTAATGCGATAAATTAATATTTACAAATAACAAAAGTATAAAGAAATAAACAAGGTAAGACTCTAGGTACGGAACAGATGTAGTTATTAATAGCAGTAACTTTTTCCGCACTCAGCATACTCTTTTTTTCTAATTAATCGTAAAAGCTACACACTTGAAGGTTTGGCTTTTCAAAAAAAATATTTATTTAACGCCAGATCTTAAATGTTATTGCAGTATCCCTGTGCAAGACGTCGACATCAACCAAAGAAAACACTGCAAAAGTGCGCAGTAACCACAAAGAAGAAGCGTTCTAAGAGAGAGGTTACTTCTTTTATTAGTAGAGTTGTCAATCAAATACTTAGTTTTAGTATGACAAATGTACCTTTTTGAATAGCTAATAAAGTGGGGAAGTTTTTTATGTAATTTGTACGCAACATTATTTGGACTTTTTTTTAGAAAATCGCTTTTTATTGCCATAAGACTTAACTTTTTTTAAAGTTGTTCTTGGTTTCTTGACTTTTTCTAAAATAAGGACGATTATTTTTAGCAAATTTGAATCTGAAATATCATTTTAGTTATCAAGCTACCATAAAACAACAAAACATTAAACTCAATTTTGAATTTTTCACTAAAGGGATTCATTTGAACTTCGAAAGTGGGGTATTTTATAAAAAATCTTAAATGTTGCATTTCTCAGAAATTATCAATTTTCGAACATAGCATATTATGCCTTAATTGACTGCAAATAAGCTCTACTTTAACCTCTTAGAAGGAATGTATCGCATTACCAATCACCCTGTATATATGATGAATAAAATAATTTTGATTTTGATTTGATTTTGACTATGTTATTAATAATAACATAACAGAATTAATTGATAAGCGTTTTTTTTTTTTTTTAATAATACTTCGATTCTCTAACATTGTCAGAGCTATTCTTACTACATTTCTTTCATACCAGTTCTCGCAATTTCTACCTCTCGTACTTTCATTCTGTTATTATCTCTTTCTTTCTTCTTATCTGTCATGCTTATTTCTCAAACCCTAGGCTAACTACTTTACAGAGGTGGGGGTTGGGTTTTACTTTATTTATATGCTGGTCATCAGTGTGCATTTTGCTTAACCTAATACATATGAGCTTATACTACTTACAATCTTTACTTATACCTACTTTATCGAACCGATTATACTTTATTAATTACTCTCTACGATCTGTTTTATTAACTACTAGTTAAGGGACTTTTTATTTATTTGCATTATTATTTACATGATAACTATACATTTTTATCAAAAAACATTTAATATCATGTTTTGACATCTACTTATTTCTATTAATTACAATTGTGAGTGTTTTTATACAATATTCTAAGAAAAGTTTCCTGTTTTTAGATGACATGATCGGTGACAAATTTTCTTTGCTCAACTTGATACCTATCTTTTGCTCTAGGTTATACCTCTCCACGTCATTAATAGGGCAATCTATTAGTAAGTGAGGTACTGTCTCAGGCGTGTTTAGGTCACAGAGACACCATGGGCTATCCTTACACTTGAATCGGTGCAAGTATTCGGAAAGCCCACCGTGCCCTGTTAGGATTTGCGTTATATATTTGTTAATATCTGTTTTCCTTACTATATTGTATGCGGCGGTGATGTCAGGAAGGAAAAGTTCGGTGATGGAAGCAGTTGGGCTTTCGACGTACCTGGTGTTCCATGCTTCGAGCGTGCTGCTTCTTATCATCCGTTTTATGAAGGAGATGGGGCACAACTCGTAGTCTGGTTTCTCCTTCGACAGCAGGGCTGCATCCTTTGCCAGTTGGTCGGCTCTTTCGTTACCCTCCAGCCCCGCATGCGCTTTAATCCAAAACAAGGTGACTTCCTTGCCTTGAATTTTGCATTGGTGCAGTGAGGCCCTTGTATCTACAGCCAATGGGTGCAGGGAGCCAGGATTGGTGACGGTTTGAATAGCAGCCATGCTGTCGCTGAAGATTCCAAAGGTCTTATTTCCGCTTAAATATGCCAGTTTAGCTGCTCTTGAAAGAGCGAGGAGTTCAGCTTGGTAGACGGAGCAGTGGGTGGATAGAGCAAGTTTGAGGGTTCCGGTTTCTGTTTCTCGGTTCCAAGTGGAGACCGCAGCACCTACTCTGCCCTCAATCTTGCTGCCATCGGTGAAGTATCTCACATCGTACCCACTTGTCTGCTCGTATTGGTGTTGGTCCATCAAGCTGCTAAACTCCATCTCGCCGTAGGTCACCGGATGTGGTGCGTCTAGTGCTGATGATACTGTCTCTACAACCCTGTCCCCCAGCCATGTCTGGGGCACCCCCCTCCTGACCTCGTACAGAAGTGAGGCTTCTCGGATACGTAGATCCAGGGGGAGTATCCCAGCCAGTATGAGGGCCGAGTTGAGGGAAACAGTCCTATACCCTTTACATATTTTTAGAGCGAAGCCCCTTTGAAGCGCGCCTAACTTCTTTTTAACCCCTTTTTTGTCCGCCGATACCTGCCAAGCGCTCGCCGCATACAATATAATAGGTTCCACTACTGCCATGTATATCGTGCGAATGACCTCTGGGTGTAGTCCCCAGCTGATCCTGGCAGCACGCAAAAGTTGATTGTATATTGCCACCGCCATCGTACATACATTCCTGATGTGCGTGTTGAATGTGAGTTTTTTGTCGATGGTCTAGACATCTCGATGTCGCTCCCCGCCATGTTCAGCCGTGGTGTGTCATATTTACGCTTTTTCGTTATAAGCATTGCTTTGGTTTTAGTAGACGAGAATTTAAGCTTTTTAGCAACACCCCACTCCCAAGCATGTCGGAGAGCGGCATTTGCCTGCCTCTCTATATCTAGAGTTGTGTACCCATCAAACACAAGCACTATATCGTCAGCGAATGCCTGCACGAAAATGCCTTGTTCCTCTAGTTTTTTAAGGAGAGGGTCCAGTAAAATATTCCATAGTATGGGGCCTCCGATTGAGCCCTGGACACAGCCCTTATTCGTGCTTTTAGTCACCTCCTCCCCTGCGTACCTAAGTGCAACGGACCTATCACTGAGATAGTTACTGATGGCTCCCTTCAAGTAAACGGACATCCTTCTTCTTCTAGCCGCGTTACGATTGCTGGCCACCAAGCATTGTCGAAGGCTCCCTCTATATCTAATGAGACAAGTGTAACCAGCTTTTTCTGGTTTAACTTGGATCTAATGTGTCCCATCAGGTTATAGAGGGAGTCCTCGGTGCTCCTCTGGGGCATAAAACCATACTGTCGCTTGCTTATTTGGGGTAAAATGTGGTGCTTGAGACGAGCCATCAGCATCTTCTCGTATATCTTGCCAAGTATAGGCAAAAGCCCAATCGGCCTATACGACTTGGCAAGCCTATACGAGTTCCTACCCGGTTTCCTGAGGACAATAACTGTAGCCGATTTCCAGATCTTTGGGAAATATTTTGTCTCGAGACACTTGTTCAGTATACCCAAAAATAATTTGGTGTTGCAGGCAATTGCTTGGCAGCAGATATCAGCTGTAAAGCCGTCCGAGCCAGGGGCCTTTTTGGGGTTAAAAGATTTGGCTGCTCGCTGGAGATCGCGATTGATAAGCGTTACTTTTTAAATAAACTAGCGACCCGCCCACGCTTCTCAATGGTGTACCTAATTATGGCCGACTTGTTCACGAAACATTGAATTTCGGCTAACTTAAGTAACTTTTTTGGAATGTTCTTTATTTACAAATTTAGGTGAAAAAGTTACCTAGAAGATGGTATAACCCGCATTATAATCCGTCACGTGGTTAAGGAGGAGTAAGAGGACAAACATACAAACAGACACAATTAGTGACTTGGATTTATTGTAATGTTGATATGACCAAAATGTCATGCATATAGTGCCATTTGGTTCGCCATTGTATCTCTTTTCTATTCCTCATGATAAATACCTAAAATAAATAAAAATATTTTATACCAAAATACTTTTCAGATTAACTATTTCAAATGTATTTTGCATTTGAAATAAATAATCTGAAAGGTATTGAAATGCTTTTTTAAAACCATGTTGTATATCTCTGGCCCTAGGAAGTCTTAATAAACCTTAAAAAAAATCAGACATTTAAAAATACTGAACTTAAAGCGTCTGAAAAAAGTTTTGGCCAAAAAGTTGTACTTACTTTAGAAAGTTAACTTTATAAGTTGTGTCTTACGGCTCTTGCATCTTGGACTATAGTAGGTACGCACCAACAATAATAGGTCTTAGTTAACTTTTAACCTTGTTCTATTTATTTATCAAAATAGATGATTGATTAATGTTTATGATTACGGAGTTTGAATAAATAATGTCTTTGTGTACCTACCCATGCATGACTGCTTTACGATCTTACTAACATTTCGCCCGGCGGTTTCACACGCATTTAGGTAAATGGCTTTAATGGTAGGTACTTTCGTACAGTTAAAATAACTCCGTGTGTTTTCCAGGTTATATTCCTTCCTATATATATATATATTCCTTCCATTAACCAACTTACACATAAATCCATTTGATAGTATTTGCATTGAGTAAAAATTTTATGTTTTGGAACGTATCCTCACATCAACCCTGCGGTTCGTTAATAGAATTCTCTGAAAACGTTAGTGATCTCGCAAAGGCGTCGTTCGTAAATGATTTTATTACTCAGAGACGTTAGCACTGAAATCAATACGGTGTTTTACACCATGCAAGAAAAAATATAAAAGTGAATGTTAATTATAGATTTCGTATAATATGAACGAGAAACGTTGATATTAATTTATAGAAATGCATTATAAATTTTATTTACCTATCCAATTTTATAATCAAATCAATTAATCTGTTTTTGAAATGTCAAAAACGCTGTTCGCCATATTAGGTTCCGACGTGACGTCACTCCAATAGTAAACACATTAACTGCGTTCCGTAAACCGCTAACAGAACTGTTAACCCTCAAATCGCTTACAACCGTTCCGATCACTTTTAGCGTGATATTGACAGTTATTGCGTAAATTTGATCGGAACGGCTTTTTAGCGCGCTCACGATATATTTTCGCCTTTACCTTGCTCAGCTCTTCTTAATTCGTGTTCATTTAAATCCTGAATAATATTTTCATGCCTTGCTTCAACTCTCATAGTTACAGGAGCCATTGCACTTCATAAAATTAAACTTTTATTATAAATAACAATAAAAATGGCCAAAAAACAACAAACCACCTGTCAGTTTTAACAGTGCTTACGCCGACCATGCTCCAAAGTGTTGGCTCTCTGAGCTTTATGGTAGCGGCGTTTATGACGTCATCGTGCTCACCCATTGTCGACAATACAATAGACGCGCTCTCGCTACAACGGAACGGTATTGTGAGTGTTCAAATCACTTTTATCTATTTGCGGACAATCCCTAAGTGTCGTGCTTTGGCAAGATTTGTAGGAATGGTCAAGTTATTAAGTTGGTGAACGTTTATCCATTGTTTTATCCAATGATAAAGGGTTATAACTCATATTTCCGAAATATAAACCAATGGTTGGTATGGTACTATGCTTTGACGTTCTGTCAAAACGACAACAGCTGGTTTGATTAACCCTTAAATTGATATTGGTATACACGGAGTACACTGATTTCAAAAAAATCTACAACATTTTTTATTTATAAATTATTAAATATTTTTATACGGTATGACTTGAAATTTCACTAATTTTGTTAGAAACTAATTTTATCAGTGGTAGCATTTATATTAAACTGTAAAAATCAAAATTTCTGCGAAGCAGCCCGAAGTGTCTGCGAACCGGGGACGTATTATTGATATTTTTAAACGATTTTTTGGTAAATAATATTTATTTGGAATAACATTGCATGCTAAAGAGTTACGTGGGTGCCTACTTTAGTTATTTTATGATAAAGTTACATAATAATGACTTTATTGGCGCGCAAGATTTTGTGTACTCCGTAAATACCATTGCCAAATAAGCAGTAAATTACACTTAACAAACTTCGGTATTCACGAAGTACATTGCCAAGCTCTATATATAAGTTTTTATTTATTTTGTGGTTGTATAACACCACATAAGGGGTGTTTTTATTTAAATGTTCGATTTATCTACAGTGCTTAATGTTAAGACGCTCGCACAAGATTTTAGCTTTGGTTCCGGCAGACAGGGGAATTCGACTACCCTCAGTTGGGACATGCTGATCTCACTATCCAGGACGCCGTTCAAAAGCCGAAATTATATTGTTTTCTTCAATTTTATATAAAATTAGCCCTGCGGTTTCATCCAAATGACTTTTCCCGTGGAAATGAGGCTTATTTCTGCGGGAAAAAGTATCCTATTTTCTTTTAGGGTGTCGACCTACCTTTATTCCTAATTCATCAAAATCGGTACAGCCGTTTTTACTTAAAAGCGAAACACACATACATACAGAAAGACATACACATTCTCACATTTATAAGTAATATTATTAAGGATAATTGAATTATTTTTAATAAATAATGATAAAAATAAATAAATGAATTTTGTCGTATTCATGGCAACGTACTCCTCCAAGTACATAGATAGTTTACTCAGTAACTGGCAACGTCATTCGTGAAGCACATTCATTTTCGCGAAAACTGAAAATGTGGGATTTTTTTTTGTATTTTTTTTATGCATTTTAGGTTACCAATCGAGAAAGTTCAAAAAGAAAGTTAAATTTGGACTTAAATCATCTTGCCAATTTAAGGGTTAAGTCAGAGAGATTACTTTTTAGGCTTTTCCTTGTTGTTCTGGTATTTAAGTTATTAATCTTGACATTAAACAATAGAAAAGCTTTAAAAATCGAAAGAAAGTCTAAAAACGGCAAATAAAATTCTTTAATTGAGAGTTAAACATTGACTTTGACATAGCTGCACGTAGTACATTACCTACCTATAGTTTCTGTTTGTACCTTTTTATATAGCATTTAACGATGACGTCAAACTGCTTAGAGACGTGCACACATAGGATTTATGAACCAGCTGTTTGCAAGAGATAGTGCAGATAGCGCGCTAATAGCAATTTCGAACCTTACCAAAACAAAGGTTAAGTTGGGGTTATGTTAACTAAAGTTTGTGATAAAGTTGTGCGGTTTACTAAGTGCCGAAACCTCTCCAATAAGCGTTGTAAAGCTGACAATAAAAAAATGGATAGTTCTATAAAAGCACTCATAGGTCCCTCGGTTCTTAATGCTGATCTATCGAGACTTTACGAAGAATCTCAAAAATTATTGGACAACGGTGCAGATTATTTACATTTAGATGTGATGGATGGTCACTTCGTCCCTAACCTAACCTTTGGCCATCCAGTTGTAAAATGTTTGCGGTCCAAGATTAAAGATGCGTTTTTTGAAACCCACATGATGGTATCAAACCCTGATCAGGTTAGACTTGCTTTAACATATAAATTTTAATAGGATCTAGGATTATCTGTTGTATTGTAATAAGCTACCATTAAGTACTGTATTTCAGTGGGTAGCTCCTATGGCTGATGCAGGAGTTAACTTATTTACATTCCATATCGAACCTGTAAAAAATGTTGATAATGTCTGCAGAAAAATTAAAGAACATGGCATGCAGGTTAGTAAAAGTATAGTTATTTCTTTACCTTAGTTGGTATTCAATTGTAAGGTGTAAACTTTGTTGTTTTAGGTTGGAATAGCAATTAAACCTGGAACACCTGTTGCAGAAGTAGAGAAGTACATTAAATTATCAGATATGGTTCTAGTGATGACAGTGGAACCAGGATTTGGTGGCCAAAAGTTTATGATGGACCAAATGGCTAAGGTAGAATACCTGAGAAATGCATATCCATTACTAAATATTGAAGTTGATGGAGGTGTAGGCCCTACAACTATTCAGTGCTGTGCTGATGTAAGTACCCATACCTATTAAGGATTTCTTTTTTTTTATATGTACCTGCCTTGTTTAACTTCTATTGTTATTTTTATTCCAGGCTGGAGCAAATATGATTGTCTCTGGTAGTGCAGTCATTGGATCAGCAGATCAAGCACAAACAATGAAATTAATGAAAACCACTGTCCAAAATGCTATAGAAAAGAGGTCACATTGAAATCATTTTGTGCAACGTTCATTATTTTTTGTAAATTAAAGTGAGGGCCCATTGGAACTTGTTAATTAAATAAAAATATATGTAACAGTTTATATCTATATTCTATTTCTATAATATTTAATCAAATTTACTTAAATCGAGGCCTTCATCCACAATTTTACTTTCAACAATGTTACCTATATTATTTACTACTGGAAAAGTAGAACTGGTAGCAATGCCTGTGTTATCAAATGTCATTGGCTCATTATTGGCTTTCAGTTTATTCCGTAGACCTGATAAAGTCACCAATACAGCTTCTTCTGTGCGGATAGTTCTGGATCCTTGGTTTGGCAACACATTCAGATAGTGGTTGAAGAGTAAACTGGCCTCATTTACTTGGAGTTGTTCATCACTTTCTAGAGCAGCTTCAATACCATGCAGACCACCGAACACAATCAGAGCATGATTATATTTTAGTTCCTTTTCTTTTATGCCATCTATTGGGGTACCTTTGTCTGATGTTCCAATTGTTAGATCATACCTATAATGAAAAAGATACAAAAGAGTGAATAAATTGCAAAAAAAATAAAAAAAAATAGTTCGAAAAATAATACAAACCCCTCTTTGTATGGAGCCTGTGTGAAAACTTGACTGAGATTGTTGGCAATCCTAACGGTGTATCCCCAATAAACACCAGTCTCAGCCCTAGGAGTCGTGAGACTTACAATTTTTCCTTTCATCTTTTTACTTCCCTCAAGAGAAGGTAACATTCGCACAGTTACTCTGACACCGGGATTCAATAGTTTATCAGTAGACACATCCTTAAGAAGTCCAACATTCACCTGAGAACCCCTACCAGGTTTAACTTTCTTGTTCATTGTAATGCCTTCTCTGAAAAAAAATTTTTTTTTTAAGAATGTCTTGTATTGACAATATTTAAAAGTACTTTAATTTGACTTACCGGAATTTAAAATCATTTGACTGTCTTAAATGATGAGGGGCATCTAAAGGATTCAATAGACCAGCAAATTCCAAATCTTTGTGAATAGGAAAAAAGTGTTTTCTTAGATATTGGGGACATTCTAAGTACTGCAGTATTCGAGCCAACTGTACACAACTTTTTCGACTGACTTTCACACCATCTATGTCATCAATTTTAGATTTTTTTGTATTTAGTTTATCACCAACGTCATCATAGACTATAACTTCATCAACACAGAATACACAAGCTGCTCTAGCTATTTGCCCTGCCAAATATGTGCGTAACTCTGCCGACTGAGCATTTTCTAGGATAGAACCAGGTACTGCAATGCTTACAGTAGAAATTTCGGAGTATTTTTTTTCCTTATCTGATTCCTCTTTCACAGCTAATTCAGTTTCTTTATCTAGAAGCAGTCGCTTTTCTCGCTTTATGATTTTCTCTTCATTTCTTTGACGTTTTAAAGCTTTTCTCTCTTGATTTATTTCACGCCAACTTTTACCAGGTGTTTTCACCGAAACCGCAGGCACTGACATGTTTTCCTTTATTAAATTAGGTAATTAGTTTACTAACTTAGCGAATACAATAAAAAACACATGTGCAAAATTTCTACACGGACGTCACACGCACGCTTAACACAACAAACTACATTCACAGACCAAGAAGAGATACTTAGGAAATAGGGTCGTTAAGTGACAACACCATAATTCTCGTACCGAGCTGGCAAGAATGGCAAGTGTTTTCAAAATCGGGATCATTTAACACAAATATAATATGGTACGAGACACCCGTAGAATATAAGTATTTTTTTCAATTTATATGTACCGACACTCAGTGTTGCCAACTCGGATTTTGAAAAAGGCGTAGGCCAGATAAGAAAATTACGTAGAAATAGTACCATTTCCATATGAGAAATACGTAGATCTACGTACTTTTTAGGTAAAAGCAAATAAAACGATAATTTATAAGATCCTACAAGTTGCAGGCAGACAGCAGATAGATAAAACTGGTCAGAAAGATATCCCCGCGAACAAAAATAATAATAATAAAAAAATATTCCAGTAGCCGGTTAGTTTTTACATTATCTTAATGACTACATACTACATAATGAAACCACCACTTACAGATATTTAAAAAGTTTGCTACTTCCAGGGTCATCGATTTATTTTAAAAATAAGATAAGGCGATATAAATAAATATTAAATTAGAACGTTTATTCACTTTTTTTCTCGAAAGTAACGGAAATAATGCCTATTTAGTCTGAATCATTTTGATAGAAAATACGTAGATTCTGGGACAACTTGCAACATAGCGCCAAAGTAAATATATCTGAAACAAATTTCATATTTTACTAAACACTACATTTTTATGCCTCACAGATAGGAAATATAACAATAAGTGCATTGTTTTTTACAGAATGATAAAACATGCTTAGGTTGCAGAGATATAAGTTATTTACAACAATGTAGTAATTACGCCGCCATTTTGCCAATTACCCCCGCTGACGTCAGCATTTTGATAATTAATTTTCGCAGTCAAGTGGTTAAGCTCGTCGATTTGTGTGATAGGCTTAAAATACGTAGATCTATGTAAAAAGACGTAGAGTTGGCAACGCTGCCGACACTAGAGGGCAGTAATTATCGACCCGCCGAAGAAATAATAGAGAATAAGAAATATATTATATCTTCAGTTTTCATAACTGTACGATAAATTATCGTAAATGTACTAAATTTTACGACTTGTACGATAGGAAATAAAACAAAATCGCACTTTGTGTAATGATCCATTAATATGGATGAATCAAGTATCCTATTAGTCAGCGGCGAAACTTAGAATTTTTGCTTAGTAGTTTTGGTACTTGATACATGACATCGAAATCTTTAGTGTCCTTCCTTAATCCTACCCAAAGTGTTTTATGCATATTATACTAGTTCAATGTTTAGTAAAACTTTAAAAATACTACTTCCAAATTATAACTAACCTAAAAAAAAAATTTGGTTGGGCAGCGGTGTTAGAAAGACATTCCTTTGGTCAGCCTTGTCGGGCCCAATTTTTTTTAAAAAACGCTTAGTGACAAAAAATTATCTTTAAGATTATTCTTTGGGGCAAGAAAAAGTTTGACCAAATCACTAATATTAACTTTTCAGGGTAGAGCCAGAGAAGTGCCTTAGTGACCGCAAAGCGCCACCTTTTTTTTCTGGTGGTAAGTGGAAATTTACTTGCTTATTTTTTTATGGTAAAGTTTTATCCATATTATGTAAAAGTCATTGACAAAGCAAAACATTGACATTGACATTATCAGGATTGACGTTGACTTTTTTTCCAATGCTGCCAAGTCACTAAAAATTGTTTGGGTAACATGGCAGAATTAAAAAAGAAAGAGCCCCTAATTTAAACTAAATGGTGTTTTAGAAGAAAAAGAAATAATATAAACTTGCATTTAATGAATATTAATAGTCAGGCAGATTTTCTGAAGTGAAACTGAATCTAGTTATTTGTATGTTTGAAAAAAAACTTAATAATAAATTTCAAAAATTTGGTAACACACTGTTAAGTATTTAATAAACTGAATTAAGGCGCGTGCGCACCTAGTGATATTAACCTTAACAGCAATCAATTTAAATTACAGCAGGTAAGTCTACTTTTAGAACTTGTAGCATGCTAGAAATACCAAAACATAACCTAAAATTTATGTCGTACTCCAGTATCGGAATAGGTTTTTTTGCACCTTTTAACCAACTTAAACAATTAAGTACGGCCACTATATTTTCCGCAGCTTTGCAAATGTTTACATAATATGCCTTTTTTGAATCACCTGTTAGTAAGAAACCTTTGAGAAATTGGTGTTTTAATATCTTTTATAGAAAAAATTATATGTATAGAAAAAATACTATTTAACATAAGTACCCCAACCAAATGGGTAGTTCGTTAACCACCTAGGAGGTGCAAAGAGCACTTAAGCACTTATTTACGTGAACTTGATACCTAGGTACCTATGCGAACTATTAAGGCCATGTATTTGCCTCAGGATATTTAACTTATATGTTTTTTTAAAAAGTGACGCTGTATTGTTAAAGTACTTTACAAATCAATTTAAAAAAATTCATTCTTACAAAAGGCCGGCCAAGTGCGAGTCGGACTCAGACACGAAGGGTTATGTCGAAACTGCTAAACCGATTTCAATGAATGAATGAAGACGTAGATAAACAGCCTAGGATGAAAATAAGCTACTTTTTACCGCGGGAATAAGTCTTATTGGAAAAACACTTTTATCGCAGACGCGTTCGCGGGTAGGTAGTAGGTACCTTAGTACTAGCATACTAGTTAGTTATCTATAAAAATCGGAAAAAAAATAAAGTTTGTTTATACAAGCCCCTTTTAAATATTTTAATTTAACTTTTTAATTTAAAATCAAGGTAGGTTTATTTCTAATTACTTTGTCAATAATTAGGTATTTCAAGCGTCTTCTAGTAGTAGTTATTATGATCAATAAAAATGCAAATAAATCACATTTCCTGTATGCCTGTAGGTATATATGTATGATGAGTCTCCCTTAAATATTCATTTCATTTAAAATAATTATTTTATTTTAAAGTGATTTAATTATTAAATAAACTGTGAAAGTTATGTGGAGTTTGTTGTATTTTTTTTATTTGGGAAACAAACTGTTACAAATATTTTTTATTGTAGTCTCAATTAGTAACTTATAAACTAGTGAAGTTTCCACCAATTAAGTAAACATAATTAAGTGAGTGAGTTTAAAGCAAAGCAAGCAAGAAATAAGAATAGGAAATCCATAACTGAACTCCCTACAAATTACACAATAAAGCGAAACTAAATAATACGTGATTTAAGTTGTTAAAATTGAAGCTGTTTCTTAAACTCATAATACTTTAAGTTGAAGTGATCAAAATCGACTAAATTATAGTTATAAAATTCAGTTGATCTTTTTATTAAAAAAATGATGAATAATTTGTCTTACTTAAAATAAAGTTGTTCTCCTAGAATTAAATCTACGGCAGTTCAGAAAAATTCTCTGCCAATAAGTGTAGAAAAGTAGTTATTCCCGGTACCAAAATCGCGATAACGATAAGATAAACGATACGACCGTCAAGTCCCGGTTGACCCCAGGTGGCTGTCTTGTCTTGGTTCTCGCGATGTGTAGTATCTACCTATAGCAACAAAGTTTGAATTAAGTTCAGGACAGGTAAGGTAGGTATCGATTCGACTAACTATAGCGGGTAAAACCTTTAAAGAATTTGTTAGAGCTTTTGATATCATCAATTTTATTTTATTTTAAGTAAAGCTTTTAGAAGAGTTTGTGTGGTAAGTAGACTGGAGCAAAATAGATCTTGCTTTTGTTGTATGTACCTACTATCCAGTTAGACAACAAAAAGAGGATTACGAGGAAGTTATACTCTTGAAAAATAATAAAGAAGTAAGTAGGGATTAGCAATATCCGATGGGATAATACTTTAGCTACACATAAAATTGTGAAAAAGCTTGTCAATACATTTTGTTGAAAACCTTACGTTCTTGTAGGTAGGTACCTACTTAAGTTTACGTTGTTCTGTATCTGACTAAATACCTACCTAAACAATGATAAAATTTCATCATTTGGTCATTGACGTATTCAGGGTTGTCCGCGATGATTTTAATTTATTAGACATTTATCACTCTAAAATTTCAAACTTTACTTTTTCATTTTTTTACTGTCGTTAACCTTTAATGGATTCATCGCTTAAGTTAGTAGGGACTCCCGAGACAACCTTTATTGACACTTACATTAGTAAGTTAGAGTTAGTGGTACCTTCGTAGGTATAAACGGGTGGGTACCCAGACAAAATGAAATGAAATGAAATTACAAAATTTATTTAATGCTAGGTAGCCCTACCGAATCGAAATAAACAAGTTCATTATGTTATCAGGACCCCTGCAAGAAGACGAGAGTGATACAAGTTTTGTCTAAGAATAACTTTGATCAAGACCAGTCGGTTATTCAACGCAGTGTAAAACTTTAGAAATGGCGCTAAACGGAAAACTTGGTACGATTAACCTGCTTCTGAATTCAGTATAATAAAGCCTTTTTTCAGATTAATATCGATACTTTTTTTTTGTTTTAGCTCTTCTTAGTGTGTCCGATAAGACAAACCTAGTGCCCTTAGCGAAATGCCTTTCCGAAATAGGTTTAGGCTTAGTGGGCAGCGGCGGGACTGCCACAGCCTTGAGAAATGCTGGTTTGAAAGTACTTGATGTTTCTGAAATCACCGGAGCACCAGAAATGCTTGGCGGAAGAGTGAAAACCCTACACCCAGCAGTACATGCCGGTATTTTGGCCAGGTAAATATCCTACTAATATTATAAGTGAATGTGAAAGTTTGTGAGGATGTGAGGACGTATGGATGTTTGTTACTTTTTTACGTAAAAACTACAGGACGGATTTGGATGAAATTTTAGAGTAATATGTGTTATACATCAGAATAACACATAGGGTACTTTTTACCGCGGGAAATCTTCTCATTCTCACGGGAAACTGACTTCTACGCGAACGCACTAGTATGACATAATTTGGAAGTTCTAACCGCTTATTTATTCCAAAACGTATTTAAACCTACTTAGGTACACTCGTAAGAACATATTTTATCGTTATGTAGGTAAGTTTCAAAAACGCTCAAAATCATAAAACATTACCCTCCCTTCTGAAGCAGTATGGTAATAAGAAGAATAGTAATCATATATTTCTACTTCAATTTATATCTTTCAGACTCACCAGCTCTGACCAAGATGATATAAAACGTCAAAAATTCGACATGATCAGTGTAGTAGTCTGCAATCTTTACCCGTTTGTCGAAACTGTTTCAAAACCCGATGTGACCATTGCTGCTGCAGTAGAAGATATCGATATTGGAGGTGTGACTCTTTTAAGGGCGGCTGCTAAAAACCATGATAGAGTAACCGTTATCTGTGATCCTAATGACTACACCAAGGTTATTAACGAATTAAAGTCTACTAAAGACCATCAAACTACTTTAGAAACCAGGTAAGGATATCTTATTTACGCTCAATTTTCTGACTCAAGTGTTAATCTTAACTTATAACTGAAAATATTAATTTTAGGCAAGGACTCGCATTGAAAGCTTTCACCCATACCGCAGAATATGATACGGCTATATCTGATTACTTCCGCAAACAATATTCGAACGGCAAGGCTCAAATGACGCTGAGATACGGTAGGTTAATTAACAATCTTTCAATACTAAAATGAAGTGATAAATTTAATCAAATCGAAGCTATAAAACTTTACAAAAGTTGGTTACAAATTGCATGAACAATATGAAAGAAAAATGTAAAGTGTTGACGCAAGCCCAGCGGGTTATTTCTATCTCGTCAAAAACTACTATTAAGGTGTTGTTCCTTGATAACTGATTGTTATTCCCGAACATCCAGGTATGAATCCTCACCAAAAACCTGCCCAAGTATTCACGACCAGAGACCATTTACCGCTGACGACCTTGAACGGTTCGCCTGGTTTCATCAACCTCTGCGATGCCCTGAACGCCTGGCAATTGGTCCGTGAGCTGAAACAGGCGCTGGGCCTTCCAGCAGCAACCAGCTTCAAGCACGTATCACCTGCTGGAGCCGCTGTCGGCATACCACTGTCGGAAGAAGAGGTATCACAATATTGTTTATTAGTAAATAACATAGGTACTACAAATATGTTAAGTAAATACGAAAATATAGCGGAATCACTTATACAACTCAAAAGATGACCATAATACAAATATATCTTTGGGCTTGAAATAAAATTCATTAAATCTAAGATGTTACATTTTAAGGAGTGCACACACAGAGCAAGTAATGTAATGTATCTTTCCCTTCATTCCAATGGTATACGTCCCGCTTGATGCACGTTTCAGCTGCTAAGGCGTTGTACAGGGTGTTCTTATATTCAATTTTATAATACTATAGACCCATCGAGCTACTGGCTATTTTTAGTTTAGGAGTTGGTAACCCTGTTTTGAACACACTATACGAAGAGAGATGTATAGTAATAAACTAAAATGTACTGAGATGTATTAAGATGTACCTATCGAAATATAAATGTAAATTTTCGTATATTTTCGTAACTTTAAGGTACAAAGATGTAAAAATATATATTATTGCTGTTGTGTGTGGTCTCCTGACGATTTCTATGGAAGATGTATCGAGATATATCGAGCTGTAATATACGTCTTTACAATACCTGCTCTGTGTGTGAACTCCTTTAGTGTTAATACAACTTTCGTTCATCTTGAAATAATAGCATCAATTACAAGGTTGCCCCTAGTTACATAGTATTTTAAGTTGTTTGTCGTAGGTAGGTAGATAGCTACTCAACAAAGTCCGTAAGGTTATCATTACAATAACAAATAACTACTTATTTCGTCAGCTTGTTATTATGATAACATATTAAAGCTACGAGGCAGGTAATCCACTTCCAAAATCGACCCGAAGTTGTTCAGGTTAGCTGAAATTCAATTACTTAATCGTGAAAAAGTTAGCCAACACTACACCATTGCGAAGCGTGGCAGGTCACTAGTATAATACAAAAGATAGAATAAGTTTATTGTAGAAACTGTGTACAAAGTAGAGTGTCTTAACAGTTTATATTTTACAGTGTTTTTAAATATACAATTATTATGTAGCTAAAACGATTAAGTAACAATAATAAAAAATAAACGAACTAATCAGTTTCTTTGCAATATTAATCAAAAGCATTTCGGTTCGTATTAGTTTCTAAACAAAGCTTAAATATTACAGGCTTCAGTATGTATGGTAGCTGATCTGCTTCCGAAACTGACGCCGGTAGCGTGCGCGTACGCAAGGGCTCGCGGTGCTGACCGCATGAGTTCGTTCGGAGATTTCATCGCCATTTCTGACATTTGTGATGAAGTCACTGCCCGCATCATATCCAGAGAAGTTTCTGATGGAATCATTGCCGCCGGGTACACTGCAGAGGCAATGGAGATTTTGAAAAAGAAGAAAAATGGAGGCTATTGCATTTTGCAGGTACCTTTACTAAACACACGAAGGTAAAGTCTATTGACAAATTTGGTATAAACAGTTTCTTCGTACGTTATTTTACAGATGGATACAAGTTATGAGCCATCACTCTTGGAACAAAAGACCATCTTTGGACTGACACTTGAGCAGAAAAGGAACGACGCTAAGATTTCCAGCGACCTGTTCAAAAACGTTGTAACCACAACCAAGAACTTGCCAGAAAATGCCGTTAGAGATCTTATCGTGGCAACCATTGCTTTGAAATATACTCAAAGTAACTCTGTATGCTATGCTCGCGATGGTCAGGTAACTAATCGTCAACTTAATTCAGATTACTTAAAATTTTGAATTTAAACTAGAAGGCGTAATAGACTTTATTTAATGAAAATAAGACCACTCTTATTCACCTTACTACACAAGTTTCATAGTTACATTTGTAACTTGTGCACAACCGGGGCTTCCGCTAAAGCTAATCTTTGGTTATGTGCGTTATTACAAATAGGCCAAAGCATATGCATATCTCGTTAATCCTATTTTGTAAACTGGCCAAATAAAAAAAATAGGGCTCGAAAAAGCTACGCTTCCTAGTTACATAACTCGTATCTTATTATTTTTAAATTTAGGTGATAGGCATTGGAGCCGGCCAGCAATCTCGCATCCACTGCACTCGGCTGGCTGGAACCAAGGCCTCGTTGTGGTGGATGAGGCACCATCCGCGGGTTCTTTCCATGAAGTTCCGGCAGGGCGTCACCAGAGCTGTGCAATCTAATGCTATTGACAACTTTGTCAATGGAACTATTGGTGAGATATATTGAGAGATATTTTTATTTAGATATATTTATTTGTCGGCAGAAAAAGATGTATTTAATTTATTACACTAATTTATCCGCGTGTTGTAATACTTGTAATATCACAACGAACTCTTGTTATTTTAAAATATTTATTCATCGTTCCTTTTTGTAATACAATAATAGACTCAAGCCTACTTGACGATAGGTATGAGAAAGAGATTGATAGGTGTTCTCAGTGGGTTGATTATTGCTCATAATCATTTATTTAGAGTTCATACTGACAAGACTTTAGGCATGCTTATTGGAGGTCTTATAGATTTTATTTAATGGATTTATTTAGCTGAAGATGCACATAGAATGATTCCATTAAGTGCAACAAAATAATAATTATTATTTTTATTGCTTTAAGGTTCTGATCTGCCTTTGGAACAGTGGAACGCACTCTTCGAAGGTCAACCTCCAGCCTTGCTGACAGAGGAAGAGAAGAATGCATGGATCAAGAAAATGGATAAGGTTGCCCTCGCTTCTGACGCTTTCTTCCCATTCCGGGATAACATAGACAGAGCTAAACAGGTGCGTTTTTACAAAAAAAATACACGTTGTGACACGACGGGTTTTTTAATAGAACACAGAAACGCGGGATGCTAAATGTACCTTAAAGAAAGATGCTATAAAGCACCCTTTATTATTAAGAGTAATTAGTGCTGCAATGTAAGGAAGGCTTTTTAAAACACTTGTATTAAACATTTATTTATTTCAGTGTGGTGTCGAGTATATTGGAAGTCCTGCTGGATCCAACAATGATCAACAAGTAATCGAAGCCTGCAATGAGCACAAAATTACTCTTGCGCATACCAATCTCAGATTGTTCCACCACTAAACGTTAAGATAATTATATTAAAATAAAACTTTATAAATATATAACAAACAGTTTTAAGAACCCATTGCTAAGCAGTCATTGAAACTAAACATGGAATTCTCAAACTTTGATGTATTTTCTTTAACATTGTTTAATGGTAAGAAAGTAAAAAGTCGTTAAATATGTAATTTATGAACAAACTAATAATATTTACCTTATTGTTAAAAACAATAAAATTGTGCCTTAAAAACATTCCTCTTAGTTATACATTATAATAAATATTTTTTTATATAAAGACTACGTTTTAATACGAAACTTTTGTTTTTTTTCTAAACCTTACTATTTTTCACAAAATTAAGAGCAAGTAAATAAAAATTAATCTAATTTTACAAATTTCAATTTAAGAAAAGAAAACCTTATGTATCCAAAAATGAGGAAGTTAGTGAAGATAGAAGTTCAATAAGATGAGATTGAAGAAGTAGGTACCTCAACCGCAAATGGGTCTGTAATATAGGTACTGACCTACGACCTACTAGATGAGATAGGGTATCTTGTATGTAGGTTGTGCTTAGTCAAAACCATTTTTGGCATATAAAACTCAGATAAAATATATTGTAATATGGTAACGGTTCAATAACAAAGCTCTACATTCCAAATTACATATAATAATAATATCTAAATCTTGACTATTTAATGCTGCTTATTGCTGCCACATAAAGATGTTTTTTTAACGTTAAAATATATTTTTACCTATCTAAAAATAACATTATCTTCAGCCAACGTCCTTCACGCAACTCCGCCTAAAACTTACTTAGAAAGATAACAAAATACCTAGACAGACACCTACTTCGCGAGCTAGGTATAGAGATAATACTTTGTTCTCATTGCTTGCGCACGTAGGTTTTTTTTTTTTTATTTAAATTATAATTTTTACATAAGTATATACATTATTAATAATAGCAACAAAAAACCATGGTGGTTTCAACCTGTGCTATCGTAGTCTATCTTTACTCAATACAATAAAAGTCACAAACTGTTACAATAGGTTATTGTTCGGTACAAAAGTAATTATAATTTAAACAATCATCGATCATATTATCATTTATCCGTGTATATTAAAATTTGTATGTAATAGAAAGTTTAACGTTGTAATTATGTAGTACCATCCATTCTGGATCCTTTAAATAGCACCTTAAGCAACGCCTCTGGAACGCATCGGTGTGTAGTGTAGGAGTGTAGGTATAAATACCAAGATGTTAAGCGGTAGAGCCCGGGATTGACTACCGGTTAAGACCAATCTAGTTAAGTAATCCTATTTTAATTATCAATCAATCAATCTCTTACTACCGTCTACTGCTCGACGAAAGCCTGCATACATCCACTGCAAACATCACACTACACTACGGTAGGTAAGTATGCCTTAAAGGGCCACACAATTAGTTTTTATAGTAAAAGCTTTATGGTAAGGTAGGTACTTACCTGTATGTAGGTTTTGTATATTTTCTTACACATAAAAGTAGGTAAGTACCCAAACAAATAACTTTAAATAAATAAAAATTTAAGTAACTACAGAAGTAAGTACTGTTAGCGGTAAAACAAAAGTAATCGGTAACTGGACATCCCTAGCATTAATTGGACATCACTGGTTGAGGTCACTGCCGTTGGGCGCGGATTTGGATTGAATCTAATGGCGGCTACCTGTTGTATTATCTATTAATTCATGTTAATTTAAAGAAATGTTTAATCTAAAGCCCAATTAATATTGTTAGTTTTCAGTACGTAGGTATGTAATCTTATTTCTTAATTAAATGTTGTGTCACGTTGTTTGACCGCGATGCGATGGGCCCCAAAACTTCTTAACCGATTTAAATCAAATTTGGACACCGTATGCAGTTTGATCCCACTTGAAAGATAGCCACAGCAACGCGTGGCCGGTCTACTAGTAGAAAATAAAGTTCAAAAAACCAAATGTAGGTATTTTTTAAAGCTTTAAATGATGTAAGTACTTACTGTTTCTTAGTTAGTACGTAACTACTAAAGCGATATAGCACTATCTAACTACAGGCATTTATTGATACATATACCTACATATTTTATGTTATACAAAAAATATTTACAAAGCAGACTTATTGTCTAAGGGTAGGTAAAATCAAGCCGTTATTTTTGCTCTGGGTGGGCTTGATTTTAAATGAGAGGGATGGCAGGTAGAAAATTTTATTTTTAAATTGTAGATTTTTTAGATATTATAACGATAAAATCTAAGCCGGGTGGAACTAGTGCCAATATATAAAATACTTACAATAAAAATGAATGCAACCGAGCTAATTAGCTAGTAAAAAATAAATCTTGATCCTTGGAATTTTTAGTCATACGTCCATAACTACATAAGGTAGGTACCAATCGAGTTATAAAACGTCAGAAGATAATGAGTAAGTAGGTAGGTACTTTTTGTAAACCGAGTCTAGGTAATTCCCCCTTGTCCGTATCGTTGGCCTTGACTAAACTTGTTTGTGAAGTTGACAGCATTGTGTGCATTCATTTATAATTCCGAGAAATTGTTAAGTTATCTTCGATTTCACCTAAATATTTGAGATTGGAAACAAACTTTAGTTGTTATTAATTTAGTTTTCACCCTGAAGTATTTTTCATTAAAATTTATTAAAAAAAAAAATCATAATCATAAAAATAAAAAGAGCAAATGCTTGTTCCGTAATACGCTCTTTTCCATGGTAGCAGCATTATACACGTTTTGATTGGTTGAAAAATGCGCTAGCGGCAACGATGGTATATTACGGAACGTCTAAATAAAAACTGTCAATGTCAAAAATGAAAATCAACATTAAGCAACAACACAACACAACAATCATTTCGGAAAAATAGTTTGTCCGCACGACTTCACTGCAGTTACAACAAAGTTCACACTTCAGCCAAATATCTTAATGTTTAAAAATAATTGGGATTTTGTTACATAGTCATTGATGTTCTTAAAATATATCGCAGAGATTTGATAAAACGAAACGATGTCGAGCGAAGAAGCAAGTGGTTCTTCTAGTGGCATATCTCCAGAGGGATCACCTTATAGCTCTCCTTCGCAGCAAGTTCCTCAACTTACTTCTTTTCTGACACAATTAAAATGTGCTGACAATACGCCAGCTTCAAATGAAGGTACATAATATTTATTTTTATATTTTTTAAAAAAAAAGGCGTGCTTGAAAGGCAAACAATGAGAATTTACCTTCTGTTTATTGATTAGATTTTTCCCATAATTCAACTGTTAAAAATCTTTTGTTATAGGCTTGCACTTACTTAACTTTCTTTCTTATAAAAATCTTGGTATTACTTGTCTGTAATTTTTGTCTTGTCTGTAAGTAGTTTTTTTTTAAAAACATGAATACCTAGTACTTATATTTTTATTTTTCAGTAGCAAAGCCCTATTTAAGAATTATAGAGCAGCCCCAAGGCCACTTTCGGTTTCGTTATAGAAGTGAAATGCTTGGTACTCATGGTTGCATTTTTGGCAGATCTCATGTAACTAATAAGACTAAAACACACCCCACAGTTGAGGTAAGACAAGTTTTTTAAATATATTTTTTGAGTTGCATATTTAAACCATACTAGTAAGTTGAGTTAGTTGGGTGTAAATATTCTTTCGATAAGAAAAAGGCATCCATTATGTTATTTTAGATTCAAGTACAGGTTATTCAACTGTGTAGGCTTACCAAAATGTTTTCACAACATAATTTGTATGTTATTTCTACTTTTTTATTATTTTAAATAGGTATTAAAACCAATAAGCATTAAAACTCACAACTTAAAGAATAGTAAACCAATACTTAAGCTCTTGGCTATAATGTAAAAATATAAAAATAACCAGATTCACCTTGTAACCTGATTTGTAAAGAGAATAGAATATGAAGCAAAATTGAAATACAAAGTAAAATGTAGGACTTAAGTTATTTGTTTGAATAATGTTTTAGTTGGTAAATTATAATCGGCGTGCAATCATAAGATGTTGTTTGGCACAACATAAAAATCTCAAGGAACATCCTAATCAATTATTTGAAGACATAAGGTATAAAGACAGTGAAGAACTGCCAGTAAAGGGCAAATACAAAATAGCGTAAGTCTTTATTATATTATGGTGCTTTGAAGATATGTATAGTACATTGTTTTTTACATGGAATTATTTATATGTAGATTTCCTGATATGGGAGTAATACATAATTCTAAAAATGAGGTCAAATCTTGGCTGTTTCAAAAATATACAGAAAATCATAGAAAACATGGAACCACATTTAATCCACAACAGGTGACATTATTTATATTTATATTTCAATGACTTGGCAACTTTTTCACATGAAATAGAATTTTAACTATTTGTTTTAGGTACTTAACTAAGAAATCTATTTGAATATTTTTGAATGTTGAAATACACATTACAATCCACTTCAAGGTGTAGGAAATGTAAGAGATCAAATAGACACAAAGAACCACTTTGCTTTACAATGTTTTGATAATATTTTAGTTTGCAGTACTTAATGTAAATAATTGAAATTGCTTCATTTGTTCTGTGATCTTTTCACTATAGGTCCGTGCTCACTGTGACAGTGTTGTGAAAGAAATAGATATGAACATAGTCCGGTTAAAATTCAGCGCCCGTGATGTAGACACAGGAATTGAGATCTGTGAGCCTGTGTATTCTGATCCTATACATAACATGAGTAAGTACACTATTAGCATAATATTAATTTGTTCTTTATTGTTCACCATTTTCGTACCACTTTATTTTTAAGATTTACAACTCTCAGAGGAAGTATTCTTTGGTTTTTGAAATTTGTTGGCAGGGTAGTAAATAAACACATAAGTAAAGAATCAGAACAGGTACAAATTGTTAAAAAATCAAATTCAAGGAGAATTCAATAAATATAATATTTTTTTTTTTTTTATTTTGAATGATAATTTCTAAATCAGATTCAGTTTTTTTAATTAACCAATTTCTAGAAATTCCCATGTTATTAACTAAACAACCTAACACTCGTTATAGATAACCATTACAATGTTTGTTCCAAAATATATTAAAAGGAAGCTAAGCATGTGTTAAGTGTAAACCGGATTTATCCAGACTTAGCAAGTTCGCAACGCAGCGGCTAGTAGATAACGAAAACATACCTACATGCGACGCATCGTTTCGTTTAGGTACTACCTAGCAATGTTGTACGAAGCTTTGCCTCTGTTCTGTTTCCTTACACATCCTACAGTCCTATTGTAATATTATAAACGTGAAAGTTTGTAAGTATGTATGGATGTTTGTTACTCTTTCACCTAAAAACAACTGGACGGATTTTGACGAACCTTTACAGTAATATAGGTTAAACATCAGAATAACACATTAGATACTTTTTACCGCGGGAAAACTTCTCATTCCCACGGGAAACCTACTTCCACGCGAACGCAGTCGCGGGCGGCCACTAGAATGAATTATTTCATGTTTCTATAAGCTCATGACTCTCCACAAATTGTTTTTAAAATAACTTCCTATACGTCACCACTATAACCTAATTAAGATTACATTACAACAAGCAGCAGTTATTTATAATGTCCCGGATTATCAAAAGGTTTATTTAAATAGTTGTATTAATATAAATTTTAGAAAGTGCTGCTACCAACGATTTAAAGATATGCAGACTGAGCAAAATCAACGGGTCAGCTGGTGGCGGCGATGACGTCATAATGCTATGTGAAAAAGTAAACAAAAGTAAGTCTAATGAAAACATTTTCATTGTAGTGTTTATACTTACGGCTACTGTAACTGCTGCCCTAATTGTTAGAATTTGTTTACGTTTCTCTGTCGTCAATTTCTTGGTAATGTTTTACTTTTGGTTCATAGTAGTAGTTCATTCATCGGCTTCAATATTTAACTGTTTGAACTATCTTTAAGTTTAATAATAATGAATAGCCTTATACGGGCTGTGGACTAACTTAGACGTGCCGAGACTGCTTATGAGATAAATTTAAATTATCCTGCTGCCATTTTAGCAACAGGTACCAGCAAATAAACTTTTTTGAAGTTTTGATTTATTTAATAGTGTTGCGTGTGTTAGAGAGACATTAATTAGATACAATCTATTTTTGGCTTAGACGGCACAGCATATTTTATATATATATTTTTAAAATAAAATACATATTTGTATGAGGGTTAAGCAATGTATTGATTAATTAAAAATACCCATGATTTTTCAAAATACTTATTTGTCTGTTGATTTAATTAAAAAAGTAGTAGGTAGTATGTTATATATTTTTTTCTTAAGCCCTTAAAAGACTAATCGGTCACGTGCAATGTTATGAGTGGTGTTCAGTAATAAGAACCTTATTTTTCATATTCTACATTCATCTATAATAGGTTTACATATATTAACCCGGATTTATTCAAAATAAAACAAAATATAAAGATGTCTACTGCCGCTATGCACGGACGATTTGTGGTTTTGCCGCTGTAAAAGGTGAAAATTTGCTAAAATTCATTCAAGTTTCGAATACACTTAGATATCTCAATTATGAAATAACATAGAATTCAAACGTCCTATACGTTAGCAGCGTTCGTCAACCAAATACCATTGTCATTTCAAAAAAATATCAAATTGTTTTAGCAGAAAAAAAAAGAGAAATGCTCGTTTTTTAACGGCGCGCAGAAAGTAATGACAACAAATTAAAAAAAAACCTATTTAAAAAAAATCTCCACTTCTTTTTTTTACACACACATGGCCTTCATATTTACAATGTGTATTTTTAACATTTTTGCCCATACTTTTATGATTTACCTATAAGTTATTTATATATTTACAGAAAACATCAAAATCAGATTTTTCGAGATAGAAAATGGTGTAAGGACGTGGACAGCTATGGGAATCTTTATACCCTCAGATGTACACCATCAATATGCTATTATGTTTAGGTAATTAAAATAAGAAACATTGAGGTATGTTTGTTTAGTTCTAAGTTTCACAAACCGCTGAACGGATTTGGATAAAATTGTACCTCTATATATAAAAATATATTATTATGTATGTAGTTATATATAGTCTTTTGCCATATTAATAATGTTTGACTCGGAACCTATTAAAGTAGCATAAGTCTGAAGAACATGGGTTGTACATATACATAAATAATCTGAATTTCTGTTTAGTAAATCAGTCACAATTTTAAAGTGAATTCCAGTGAAAAAATACCTAAAAGAAGACCAAGTGCTTTAAGAGGAGTTATAGGACAATCTTTTATTAGTATGATGATCGCGTATAAAAAATCATATATTTCGTTTCGTTTTAGAACGCCACCATATGCGAACAAACAGATCGACAAGAACGTCACAGTTTATATTGAATTATTTCGACCCTCCGACCAGAGGCATAGCGAACCTTTTGAGTTCACATATTTAGCCGATAAGAAATATAAATATGGAAAGAAACGAAGAGCCGATTCATCTCTTTCCTCACTCACTAGCTCTTCTGGTAAGTAAACATACGCAATTAGGATAACAGACATGGATACTCGAGATTCCATACTAAAAATAATTAATTGTAAAATTGATATTGTTTCGGAATTTCATAAAATAACTATAGTCTATTCGCGTTAAGAAAATAGTGAGTGATCATTGTCAGCCGGCTTGGCCACGCCCCCCAGCCAATTAAAATGCTAGAAATTAAAAAGTCGAGTTCACAGTGACCAGTTGAAGTCTGACCTTCGAAGAAAACGGTTGTGGATTTTGCGTGACTTGACCAACGATAAATTTTGAAAAAATTAATACTTCACCAATTCCAAAGAATAAAAGTGGATCAATAATCCATAGTGGAGAGAGACACAAAATTTATAATGTTTATAAGTACTTTAAATTGTGTGATTTAAATGCAACTGTGGAGAGCATAGTCATAGAAACAGCAAGTGCATGCGGCATGTCCGAAAATACTGTTTATAAAATTATTATATTTCTTTCGTACTTTTACTCCACTGTGAATACACCCTTATCCTGTAGTTGTCACTATTTTCTTAACGCGAATAGACTATAGTAATGGAAGTTCTTTAACTTGTATTTAAACTTACTTACTTACTTGTGTGATGTTTTTCAAAATAATAAGTACAACTGTAACTTTAATTATTCTATTTCTTCAACCTTTTAATAGAACAATGGCCAGATATCAAGTTCAAAGTTATTGCTTTAACAAGTTTCTGTCAAAACAACACTTTGTTAAATTTTACTTCTTTTTAGGAGGATCCATAAAAAGTCTAAGTGATCTGCCGACAGTTGTAGCAAATGTATGTAAAAAAAAACTTTAATTAATATGTTTGATATATTTTTAAATTTTATAATATTTTATACATATTTTCCAGCACACTAGTCTCAATGAGTCAATGGAAAATCAGGAAAATGTGCCCTCAAATTACAATCGGCCTCAGCAACCAAGTAACTTTGTTAATGTAAGTCATATATTAATATAAAACAAGTGATAATTAAAATAAAATAGTTTAATATTGTGATTATTACGAACAATCATAAACGCAATTACTTAAGAACCCACTGAAAGTCGCATATCGAAAAGTCTTGAATACTTTAATGCGAAAAAAATCTCGAATTTTAAAAAGAGAAAGAAATTATAGGCGCCAAAAAGGAGAAAGGCATATTTGGTATAAAGGACTCAAAATAGGGAGTCTTGCGGGATTGCATTCACTAGCTGTAATTTAGGCAATATTTTTAACTAGCCTTTGCCCGCGGCCTTGCACGCGTTAAATTCAGAGTAAAACCCCTTTCGCTATACTATGTTATTATTCATATACCTTTCTCTTGAATCACTCTTTATTTTATACTTTATTAGTAATATGTTTCGAACTTCGCCTTGCAACTATCGGTAGTCCGAGAAAAGAAACATGTACATAAATGTTTCATACATTTATGTATAGTATAATAATGCCTGAAATAAACAATTAATCACTAATAAAAAGCATTTTCCTATCAGGTTGCCCAGCCCGAGTCATTATCAGCTGGATATTTACTAAGCGATGCTTTACACCAAGCTCTCAACAATCCACATCACATTGGCCCCACACTATCGAATATTACTATTCCATCTGTATCAAACGATATGCAGCTAAACTATATAACAGAACCGCCGGAAATTCAAATAAATTCGGAAGATTTCGAACGTTTGTTGAGACAGAACCCTAATATGTCCGAGGATGATAAGAAAAGACTTCTCAGTGACACGGAATGGACTGGTAAGTTGGAATATGGTATTTAAATTGCATGAAATAAAGTCCATATCTATTAAATCCTACTAATATTATAAACGTGAAAGTTTGTGAGTATGGATGTATGGATGGATTGTATGGATGTTTGTTACTCTTTCACTTAAAAGCTACTGGACGGATTTTGATGAAACTTTACAGTAATATAGGTTATACATCAGAATAACACATAGGGTACTTTTTACTGCGGGAAAACTTATCATTTCTACGGGAAACCGACTTCCACGCAAACGGAGTTACGTTACCACTAGTTATGTATATTTTAGTTAACTTCATAGAGTCTTAGACATGCAATTGCTAAGTTGTAATATAGTATTTAAATGCTATGGAATAAAGTCGCTAACTGGTTTTATCCAACTATCTAGCTCGTTTTAAGTCATGTGATGATTTTTCACTATAGTTTTAGCAAGTTTTAAGCCCTTAATTAAAGCTTAATAAGTAGTTAAGTTCGTTATTTATAGTTGACCGATTTATGAACTCGGTTCCAAATAAGATATTAGTAATTATATTTATAAAAGATACGATCCATATATTATAATACAATATATTTTTGTAGAGGCAACGAAATTAACGGGAATGTATGAAATTTCCTCTACAATATTATGTCAATCAAATAAAAAAAAATCTCTCCATAGGTTAAATCCATAATTATTTTAAATAATAAGGTAGTAATAAGATAATAACATTACACAAGTTATCACACATGTGCAAACCTAATTTATTAATTCGACTGATAAAAACTAACGAATCACAAAACTTTGTTACAGAATACATGAAGGCGTTTAGTTTAACTGAGGTAAGTTTAGTTATTTTTTAATTATTTTTTTGGTTCATTTTATATCACTAAGGTAAGAGACGGCAAGGAATTTAAATTGATTAAAAATAACAGTATGTACTTATATAGATGGAGGCAATATTGTATACTTATGAAAAGATATCCATCAAATATGATATTGTCGAGATGACGCATAGTTATTTATAGCTTAACTCGTCATTGATATGAATATCAGCTGAATTCTGAAAATGCATACGATAAGTAATTCCTTGGAACAAGTTTAAAATACTATATAACGTCACGTATGCCTATAATCATTCGTTTAGTTGCATTCCTACGGTGCAGCGCAAGTAGATCAGAAAGAGATTTAATATAAATTATAGAACTTTAATTTTAGCCTCCTTAAAATATTCATAAACGCAATGCAAACTTATAATAAAATAAAAGTTAAAATATTTTCTCTCCTTGTCCGAATTCTGTCACATAAAGAGCCGTTCCCACGGTGCGTAATTCTACGCACTAAGTACCTAAAGTTTGATGTTTGCAAGCTAAAATATATTTTATTAAAAGAGTAGATTTCGATGTGAATACCGTTTTTACGTGGATTTAGGCACCGAGGGATCGCTTCATAAGATTGACATAGACTTTTTTTAAAACTAATAATGGTTTAAGTGCATTTATGTATAAGGCCGCAGTGTTTTGTGTGTCAAATGCAAATACAACCCCGTGGGAACACATTTTTTTAATTTGTCACTATCGGTTTTGTATTGCAACGCTTTCTTATTACGGATGTTAGTAATAAACGCGATAAGTAGCTTTAACTGTTCGTTATGGAATGTAATTTAATCACCAAACTTATATGCCTGTGTATGCAGACTTTATGAATGTTGAGTGATTCATTGCAAATTTAAATGTACAAGTATATAATTCAACATTTTATCGCTTCCTGCATATTATTACGCCATTATGGAGCCGAAATGTTGTCAACACTAGTACCTAACGATTAAAATAAATAAATAGTATGCACTATCAGCTTTATGACTGTTATTAATATCCTGTGTGTGGTTATCAGATCTGTCAGGAAATAACAAACCCATTTTGCTTTTAAACAGTTTAATTTTAATCGAATCTAAAAACTTACAACTGTGGATACGTAAAAGATTAACGGTCTTATTGTTAAGTGTATTTAAACACATATAAATATATAAAAGTATGTTTTTTCTCTGCCGAATCCGTCAGCTGTGTGTGACATAGGATATTGCTTATAACATATGTATTTTCACTAATATAAGCATAAATGCGATGTGAATTGATTGGTTTATGTATATTTAAGGGAGCTAGTATGGATTACGTGTCTGATTCTCCGAGGCCTGTATGCCGTATAAAATCATCTGTCGGTAGAATACAATATGAATCAAGCCAACAAGAAGATAAATTAAATAAAAACAATGAGTACAACGCTTTCTACACTGCCCAGGATGGCCACGAAGTCAAACAGGTATATTTTTAAATATATATTTTAGGCATTTTGATAAGTGAATTAACTTTAACATAGAGGTTAAAGCTTGATTTTAGACAGCTAATAAATAAAAAAATAACATGAAAACAATCGGTAAAATTAGCGGATTGTATCGTGACAAACTTGGTACTAAGAACGATTTGAATTGAATTACTTTTTCAGTTTAAATAACATTTAAAAACACGCTTCAACTTCAGTTTACAAATGTATTTTTAAAATATTTTTATTATTTTAACAAACAGATTGTCAAAGAGCTGGTTGAAATAATGCGAACAAAAACCGGCTACAAAAAGCATGAAGTACGACTTAAACTGGAAAGATTGTTTGAATTGAGACTATCCAACGGAGACACGTAAGTACATATTAATATTATATCTATATCTCATGATTCGACCAATAAGTTGTTATTTATCAGTATTAACCTCGGTCAAAAACCCTTATCCTACTAATATTATAAAATTGAAAGTATGTGAGTATGGATGGATGTATGGATGTTTGTTACCTACTCCTTCTTGTACTATATTAGAACTTTAATTTTCTGATTTCGTTTTGAGGTAGAATAATAGTGATTGTATAAAGTGAAGCACTACTCTACTCTTTAAAAACAAACAAATTATAAAAATAATAGTAATTCGCATGCGTTTAAAAACACGTAGCACTTTCTATTTTGATTGGTTTTTTTTTAATCAAACTGACGTGATATGTATGGATTAGGGATTATAAGGATATGGAATTTCGGTTTAGGTTTCGGATAAGGATATTGATTTTTTTTATATCGGTTTCGGTTTCGGATACTCATATGAAGTTATTTCGGATTATCCGGTAGTTTCGGATAGTTTCGGTTACGGATATTAGATTCTAGGAATTTCAAAATTAATACAAAAAAATAGATAATAAAATGGTTTTACTTATATAAAGGAGGACGATGGGTGGGAACGATTACGTCATAAACACTGCTGCATTGAGCTCAGAGAGAGAACCAACACTTTGGTCACAGTTCTGTAAGCAGTTTACGGAACGCAGCCAAAAACAACTTGTCGTAACGTGTTTCATTTAGATTTTTAGATTCCGCCACTATCCGAAACTATCCGAAACATTTATTTCGGTTTCGGTTACGGATATTTTTTTATTTCGGATATTCGCTAGTTTCGGTTACGGATATGGATATCCTTAACATCCCTAGTATGGATGTTTGTTACTCTTTCACGTAAAAACTACTGGATGGATTTTGATGAAACTTTACAGTAATATAGGTTATACATCAGAATAACATATAGTACATCAGAATAATACAGGGTGTCCCAAAACTCGACGTCAACCCGAAACCGGGTGACAAGGCAAGTCATGCTGGTTATCAGAAAAATGTTTAAAAAAATCTAAGTCACGTGTTCTCAAAATTATTGGCATTTTAAAAAAACACGCAAAATTTCACACCCTGTGACAGTGTTTTTGCTGCTGTTGCCACAAATGTTCACTTTTGGAAACTTTTTTTTTTGATATGTAACCCTGAATAATGCTTCTCTAAACTGTTATCAACATTTCAAATCTAGCTCCTCGAGATTGCATAAAAATAGGACTTATTTCCAAGAAAAAAATTAAAAATTAAAAATGGCCTAGTTTTAACTGTCTGCATTGAAAAAAAATTGTATTACGCGAGTTTGGCAAGTTGTGTCAAAAGTTGGCGCATTTAGTAAGGATCCCAAAATGGTATGACACGTGGTAAATTGTAGTTGCTATCATGAACAAAAAAAAAAATTCGTAAAAATCCAGTGTTCAACAATTTTTTCTTACCTGGTTAAAAAATATTCTAATGGGCCCAAGGTTTTCCAAAGAGTCGTAAATTGTAAGTAGTGACAAAGGAGTCTTTCTAGGAAGTGTAAGCGAGATAGTATTTGTGCTAAAGTGATTGAGTGAGACGGAGAGAGTCACCTTCTCAAGTGCGAGCGAGACAGGTATGGACGCTAAAGTGACTGAGATGGAGAGAGTCATTTTACCAAGTGCGAGAGAGACAGAGAGTGACGCCAGGTATTCGCTATTGTAGATACACATTACAAACCAGTCAGTACGTTACGTTCCTTCGTTTACTGCGCTTGTTTTCGTATTCGTTTGTGTTGATTTCATACTGTTTACTTTTGGCTATGTTTATGGACTTGTGATTGCTTGCGATTTAGATTCGGACTGTTTGTTTTCTCTTAACGACGACCTTTGCTTTCCTCTGGACTATTGTGTGAGTGTGTGACAAGTGCCGAGATGTCTTCGTATACCACTCGCGAATACGCTAATATGCACCTTATTTATGGTGAGTGCAGGTGTAATGCCAGTGCTGCTGCCAGACTTTACCGCGAAAGGTACCCAAACGCTGCTCGTTACCCCGATTATCGGGTGTTTACGAATGTGCATCGGTTGCTCTTCTCAGAAGGCCGCCTCCCAAATCAAACGCATGGTGGAGGCAGACCCACCAACCCTATGGAAGAAGAAGTTCTACAGGCTGTCGAAGAAGACCCAAGTACTTCAGTAAGAGCTATTGAAACGAACACCGGAGTGCCCAAAAGTTCAGCCCACCGTATTTTAAAAAGAAATGACCTACACCCATACCACGTACAGCGAGTACAGACATTATTACCCGGTGACTACCAAAATAGGGTGAATTTTTGCCGGACGATATTGGAGAGGTACAGAGATGACCCACTTTTTCTAACAAAAATTTTATGGTCGGACGAATCAACTTTTAAAAAGGACGGCTACGTGAACATGCACAACCTGCATGAATGGCGTGTTGAAAACCCTCATTTAACGAGACAGGATCGGTCCCAGTACCGATTCAAAGTTAACATGTGGACCGGAATTTTGAATGGCAAAATAATTGGTCCTTTTGAGTTGCCTGATGCATTAACTGGCGAGGTTTACTTAGACTTTCTTCAAAACCATCTTCCAAATTTATTAGAAGACGTGCCGCTAAGCATTTACAGAGAAATGTGGTTCCAACAAGATGGGTGCCCAGCGCACTTTGCTCGCCCCGTAAGAGAGTACCTCGATGAAGAGCTTCCTGGGAGATGGATCGGGCGGGCTGGACCAATCTCGTGGCCGGCCCGTTCACCGGACTTGAATCCTTTAGACTTTTTTTACTGGGGAGCTGTTAAAGAAAAAGTTTACGAGAAGCCCATTGGGAGTGAACATGAATTACGGCAGAGAATAGCTGAAGCAGCTCAATTTGTAAATAATGGACGATACGCTAGAAAGATAGCTCGATCTTTTTTAAAAAGATGTCGCGCTTGTATTGCCGCCGAAGGAAGGCATTTCGAACACTTATTATAACATTTTAAGAATTATTGTAAATTTTATTAATAAACATTGGTATTAAAATTTTGTTTTATTTAAAATTGAAACCTTTAACAATAAATGCTTATTCCAATGCACACACTAAAAAAAATAAATTAAAAGTGAACAATCTGTTCATTCAATAAAGATAGACGAGTACATCAGTACAATGTACAATTCAGTTAAATTTAATCAGTGTGTAAATTGGAAGCGGCTCCAATGTAACCAACGATAAGCTTTGCAATTTTAACCAAGTAAGAAAAAAAGTTAAAAATGGGTTTTCATGGAAATATTTTTTTTTGTTCATGATAGCAGCTACAATTTGCCAAGTGTCATACCATTTTGGAATTCTTACTAAATGCGCCAACTTTTGTCACAACTTGCCAAACTCGCGTAGTACAATTTTTTTTCAATGCAGACAGTTAAAACTAGGCCATTTTTAATTTTTATTTTTTTCTTGGAAATAAGTCCTATTTTTATGCAATCTCGAGGAGCTAGATTTGAAATGTTGATAACAGTTTAGAGAAGCATTATTCAGGGTTACATATCAAAAAAAAAAGTTTCCAAAAGTGAACATTTGTGGCAACAGCAGCAAAAACACTGTCACAGGGTGTGAAATTTTGCGTGTTTTTTTAAAATGCCAATAATTTTGAGAACACGTGACTTAGATTTTTTTAAACATTTTTCTGATAACCAGCATGACTTGCCTTGTCACCCGGTTTCGGGTTGACGTCGAGTTTTGGGACACCCTGTATATAACTTTTTACCGCGGTAAAACTTGTTATTCCCACGGGAAACCGACTTCCACGCGAACGGAGTCGCGGGCAGCCACTAGTATAATAATATAAGCATAAATTTTTATCAGGTTCCTCCACATGACACTCTGCAACAATCAGCCAAGCATGGATATCATCGTGAAAATGATATATTCAATGAAAATGTCGCATCTATTGAACTATCAGAATGAACTACTGCAAACAGTTTTACATTTGGCCGTAGCCAATGATATGCCGCACCACGTAGAGTTCCTTGTCGCTAATGGTAAGTATTTCAATAAAAATAGCACACAGCTAATAAATAATATAACAACTTTTAATTAAAGTCAAGTCTACACTTTTTAGTTTAGTTTTATAAGGTTTGTATAACGAGCGGCTTCAAAACCAATCGTGAAAGGAATCCTACTAATATTATAAATGTGAAAGTTTGTGAGTATGTATGGATGGATGGATGTATGGATGGATGTTTGTTACTTTTTCACGTAAAAACTATTGGACGCATTTTGATGAAACTTTACAGTAATATAGATTACACATCAGAATAACACATAGGGTACTTCTTACCGCGGGAAAACTTCTCATTCCCACGGGAAACAGACTTCCACGCGAACGGAGTCGCGGGCGGCCACTAATCTAATATAATGTATTCGTACAAGTATTTCCTGAGGTTAGCGGGTTCTAAAAAACAAATTCTTCAGCTCTATAATATTAGTATAGAAACATCAAATATATTTTTTTTTCACTTTTTTGTAGTTTATGTTCAAAATAATGTTTTTCTTTTAAATATTTCAGGTTGTAACCCAATGCTCTTAGATGGCGAAGGTAACAATGCCATGCATTATGCTGTCATCCTCAATAGCTGTCTGGAGCCTCTTCTTAAATCTATAAAGTCCAATAATTTTACCTGTGACTTAAACGCACGTAACCATGGTAAGTTTCATTATCATTACATAGTATAAATCTAAGTCGCTAATTCTGTCTGTTTTTATGTTTGGCTTCTAACTAGGGATGTTACGGATATGGAATTTCGGTTTCGGTTTCGGATACGGATATGAAATTATTTCGGATTATCCGGTAGTTTCGGATAGTTTCGGTTACGGATATTGGATTCTAGGAATTTCAAAAGTAATACAAAAAAAACAGATAATAAAATGGTTTTATTTATATAGAGGAGGACGATGGGTGAGAACGATGACGTCATAAACACCGCTACATTGAGCTCAGAGAGAGAACCAACACTTTGGTCACAGTTCTGTAAGCGGTTTACGGAACGCAGCCAAAAACAACTTGTCGTAACGTGTTTCATTTAGATTTTTATATTCCGCCACTATCCGAAATTATCCGAAACATTTATTTCGGTTTCGGTTACGGATACGGATATTTTTTTATTTCGGATATCCGGTAGTTTCGGTTACGGATATGGATATCCTTAACATCCCTACTTCTAACTCCTCCTAAAGTACGTAACGAATTTAAGTACGTATCTCCATATTTTAGGGTATTTATTCATTTAAATTTGTAAATAAAGAACGTTTAGAAATAGTTTTTTTAAGTTAGCAAAAATGCAAGGGTTCGCGAGCAAGTCGGCAAAATTACACCATTGCGAAGCGTGGGCGGGTCGCTCGTTGTTTATATTTTATTGATTCTGTAATAAAAACTATGAAAACATAGTTAGGGCTAGCGCATACATACAACTTTTAGTTGAACAACTATTTTGATGTGTATTATATGTTTAAAAGAAAATATTAAAGCGCACATACAGTCAACTCGATAGTTGCTCGACAAAAAAGTCGTGAAAAGTTTGATTTAAAAGTTGGACAACTATCGATCAAGCGCTCAACTTGTATTGCATTGTATTGATGTGCGCAGACCATCGACTAAACAGTCGATCCGCGACTTTAATAATATATAACTTTGACAGTCATATTTTATTTTTATCGGTTGTTCTATCTTATAAATGACAACTTTAATAATAACAAAAAAACATTTTAAAACTCTCAAAAGAATCGCTTTCAACTAGCTAAGATGACTAAAAAAAAATACATGATTGTATTTTATGCATATTTTTAAGGCGATAACTAACATCAAATGCTGTAGAATAAGGTATATTAATATAAATTGACCTAATGTCTTTTCAGAATTGAACTCACCGTTACATCTATCTGTGTTATACAAATCACCATTAAGTACTAAGCTACTATTAGAAAATGGCGCTGATTACAAAACAACAGACGGACAGAATAGAACAGCAATGCATTTAGCAGCATATGATGGCAGATTTGAAGTTCTTAAAATATTACTTGAATATGTGCAACCGGTAAGACATAATTTCTTTGCAAATAATTGTTAATTAATCTTGCACATCAAAAATTGATCCTTTTGGTATTTTTGAATTTATGTAGAAATCTATCACATACTTGTTAATCTGTGCCTTCAAAATCGTTTTCATTTAAAAAAAAACTGATGAAAATTACTAATATGAAATCCGTTACTTTTTGAATTTGATTATACACTAACTGCATGCAATTGTGGACATAGTTCTATCTACTGTATTTTAATGACTTGTTTTTATGGTGTAACAATTATTGATAAACCGAATATATAAAATAAAACAACATCATTTCAATTATAATTTGTCATATTATAATAATATTATTTTCAGTGCGATATAGACATGGTGGATGGCTGTGATCACACGACGCTACAAATACTGTGTGGGAGAGATTTAGCCCCGGGCTCGGGTGAAATGGTGAAGTTACTGCTGCAAAAACAGGTATATTTCCTTTTAGCTATCCTGTTTTATTTCTTTTGAAGGTTTTCATAAGTTCGAAGCAATAGAGTAAATGAACAGATCTAATAAAAATTAAAAAAAACTGAAACTAGTTTTCAAAAAACAATAATATGTCATTTAAGCCGGCTTAATATTATAGATGTATGGCTTATAAAATAAACAAGAATTTAAAAAAAATGTCGTTTATGGTCTGATGGAAAGTAAAAAATAAATTAAGTAAAAACAAACGTAAAACTACGTAACAAACAGTTGAACTCTACAACCAGTAAAACAATTTTAATCGTTTTACGATGATTTGCTTTATATTTACAGGCTGATCCGAAAAAACAGAATAATAATAACGCCCCCGCTTGGAAATTGGCTCACGACAAGCCTGAATTACGGAATATACTCAACCAATATATGAAATCTAACAAAATGCAGGTCGACAAGAAGGAATGTGAATCTGAAGAAGAATATGAATCGGCTGACGAGGGTGTGAGTATAATAATAAATCATTACTTACTTAAATTACAAAGAGGGACATTTTTGTTTGTATGTAAGAAGTTATTCTAGCACAACTGAACCAATTAAAAAATATATAATAAGAAAGCTTCGTTTTTAGTGCGTGAAAAAGGCTGTTTTTATCAAGTGAAATTTTATTTATACCCGAGTTTGAAGTTTGAGGGCTACTTTACCATAATCCTACTAATATTATAAACGTGAAAGTTTGTAAGTATGGATGGGTGTTGGTTACTCTTTCACGCAAAAACTACTGGACGGATTTGGGTTAAATTTTACAGTAATATAGGTTATACATCAGAATAACACATAGGGTACTTTTTACCGCGGGAAAACTTCTCATTCCCACGGGAAACCGACTTCCACGCGAACGGAGTCGCTGGTTGTCAATAGTTTTAGTATAAAATAACGGACGCCAAGATATAGGCTTTGGTATATCTGACTAATTTCATTTCGCTTTACAACATAATTATCACGATTTCTTTCAAACGCATACTTTAATGCGTAAACAAACTTGACATGTTTGTCGTGAAGTTAATCTAATTAGTTCGTCCGAGTATCCTAGTATATTAAGTAATATTTTAAAATACTAGAAGAATTCATTGAATTTAACATCCCTTTTATATCCAGGGGAGCCAAGGTTGCCTTCCCGACCTGGATTTATATCTAACTGAAGTTAGCAATGTCTTGGATTCTACGAATTCTTTGTTCCATCTCGCTGCTATTTTCCATATGGACGCCCCTTTGTCAGGAAAAGAAGAAATATCACCCACTACCAGACTGCTAACCAGACTTCAAGTAAGGAAATATTAAGTTTGTTTTACTATTTACAAATTTATAATGTTTTAGTAATGATCACTTAATTTTTTTTATCAAAGAAGAATACAAACTATAGCTACGAGACCCATTCATTTTCTAAGACTAAATCACTTTTTGGTGCAGCGCAGACGACAGACTATCAGTGACGCACTTTTTAGTCTGTGAAAATAGAACCTAGGCAGAATATCATGATAGACATTTAAAAAGAAAAATGTGGGACAGACAGCCTTTCTTCTGGACCAATGCACCTCCTCATTGTTGTTTCTGAATGAGTCTTCAGTAATCTTTTCGACAGTATAGGATGTACCCAAAATTCTCTATTTCTTCTTCTTATTCTGTACTTCATGTACAAAATATTACTTGGCGATATTCGCATCTGCACGATTTCCTAGCGTCTACAACCATAAGGCTCTGCCGACAGAATGAACGAAGATATGCGTCGTGTGCGTTGTCTGTAAAAAAATCCGCGACCGACTTTTTGCGCGCCATGCAAACTTTTTGTGCGCCATGCAAACTTTTTGCGCGCCATGCAAACTTTTTGCGCGCCATGCAAACTTTTTGTGCGCCGCAGACTCGATCTGACATAGTTTTATCTGCATCTTTTATGTAAAAAATTAAAGGTGGTGCTTTTGAAGTTAAATGACTTAGTAAACTTATTTTTTTGTATTTCAGGAGTCAAAGCAGGCTGTAACCTCGGAATATTTGGCTAATGTGTTGGAGAAACTTGGCGAAATAGAAGCTGCTAATATTATTCGTAAACGTATTGGCAAATGATCTCTTATGTCATTTTTTTACAAAACACTTAATGATAGATATAAGAATATGTATTTTTTTATTGTTACATTTTATAGATGTAAGGTAATATATAAGTGGGTACAATATAGCTTTTAGCCACCAAGTGGACTGAGATTGTGATTTTTTATAAAGTGTTGGAAATGAGGCCTAGCCTGAATGATAGATGGTTTTACTAGCGTTTGTTGAAGGAGGCTACTTGAACTAGCAGTGAGCTCTTATATTAATATAACAATGAAAGTTTGTACCTATGTTTAGATATTTGTTACTCACACATAGATTCAGCTAGAACTTAATGTTCTTAAATTAAGTCATAAAATTAGTTACCCAAAAACCGATAACTGCATCAAAAATCAAAAAGTGCAAAATCCACTGACGATTTTCGACATCTTTCAGGCACTTCTTCACTTAAATTTGTAAAGAACAACCAGCAAAAGTTTTTTTATTTACACAAAACTCAATGTTTCGTTATCAAGTCGGCTAAAAGAAAATAACAATGTCCTATAAGCAACTCTATTTTTATCAACAATGCGAAAACTGTTATAAAATGTTTTTAAAACATTTTTTAAAGCATAAAAAAGTATTTGCTAGACAGTGAGCCCTGATAGTCGCTATTAAGATAATTTGCTACTGTTATAAAATGTTTTTAAAACATTGCTACTGTTATAAAATGTTTTTAAAACATTTTTTTTAAAAACATTTTATAACAGTAGCAAATTATCTTAATAGCGACTATCAGGGCTCACTGTCTAGCAAATACTTTTTTATGCGAAAGAAAAGTAGGTCTAAGTTGCATTTTACTTTGTTTAAAATAAGATTTATTGTTTTAAAGGAAATTATTATAATTCTATAATTAATTTTAGTACTTCAATGTTATTTTATTAATTATATTTCAATTAATTGTAGGTAAATCACATATAACCTTCAATTAGGTTTTGCATGTAAAGGTCTAATAACCTTTGGTTGAATGAAATTTCGATTGGTTTAAAAATGTTGAATCAGAAATGAACTTTATAACTTCAACTCATGTTTTAATTTTATGTAACCATACTGTTTTTAACTTGTTGTTTGGTTTTTCTTCAAAAATCTAATGGGCAAGTCTGAAGGGTTCAATTTAAACCTAAGAACAATACCATTTTTATTTTATTTAGTACATACTATTAAATAAAAATATGTAGAGGTTTTTTATAACAAAGTAAAAATCGTTATAATAGTTACAATTAAATATTATATTTTATTCTAATAAATCTTTAATTTTTTATTGAGCCCGCATAACTTTGAATTTTTCATTTGGTTTTGGTATACCGGGTGGCTCATTCAAAGCGGTCAGTATGGGAAAGTCTGAAACTATAAGACATACGAAGATTTGTTCTTAGGAACCATGACACCGATTTTTCTAAAAAGAAAAACTGCATTCATACATTTGAAAAAAAAAATGTACCCATCTAGGGACTCGAACCCAGTCGTGTTGAACTTTATATTGGAAAAATGGTGGTCACTTCGAACATCTACTAAAATAAATTATTTTTTTGTGAAAACAATGCATTTTATTCATTTAAGACATCATGTTTCATAGAGCCATTTACAGCTTAAGACCTACACAATCGATATTTAAATAGAAAAGTGCAAGTTTATAAAAAAAAATATTTTATTAAAAACAACCGGGTTCGATTCCCTAGCTGGGTACAGCTTTTTTTTCAAATGTATGAATGCAGTTTTTCTTTTTATCAAAATCGGTGACATGGTTCCTAAGAACAAATCTTCGTATGTCTTATAGTTTCAGACTTTCCCATACTGACCGCTTTGAATGAGCCACCCTGTATAAGTAGAGATACATAACATTGCGAAACGAGACCCTACTACATCCTTCCTTCCTTTTTATGTATTTCATATCTTTGTTAACTTTAAATATTTGTTTGTCTAAAAGTAGCCAAAAGATAGCGAACACGCACTTCTCTCAATTTTGCTGCGGCAATCTTAAGGGGATTTACTACTTGAATGACAAGCAGCCAGTGCCATGTTTAAAGATGTGCGTAAGGATTGTACAGTCAAAAGCATAAAGATATTATAAGACAAGATAGTCAAAAACATCTTTGGGCGAAAAATTCAATTTTATGTTAGTGTCATAATAACCATATCATTGTAACCAAACAAAGTTGTCATAATATCATCGCAATAATTTGCAATTTTATATAACGCATCAAGATGTTCAATATTATGTTGGCATAAACACTATTCATTGGTATCTAAGCATTTAATTTTTCAAAAATATCTTCGCGCTTAACAAAAATAAACTCTATGACTTAAGTCACAGTAATCATCTTTATTTATCTGATTCATTTTATGCATGACGTCATTGACGTGGCTTTTGTTTAGAACTGAGTCTTTTATAATTAAAGTCGTAAGAAAATAGTTTTTTGAAAGAAAGCCCCGCCCGCGGTTTTATCTGAAATAACACTACTGGAAAATGTCGATAGTGTAATGGGAGGTAAAAATCTCCCATGGCACAACTAGTAGTGTCAAGCGGTAGTGCCTAAGTAAAAAACACCGATCTCATTGACTAAGGGATTGAGTTAAAAAAGGCGAATAAATAACACCAATAATAACTTATAAAATCTAGTGTAAAATAATAATTACCTACAAAAAAAAGATCACTTCTCTCGTTTCTGTGTGATTTTAAATTTTCTTTTCTTTATGTTTTCTGTTTTTTTCTTTACTAAGTATGTGCCATTAATGTTTTGTTAAGGTTAGAAATATATTAAGAGAAAATAAATTATTTAATTATTCATTAAATGAACCGACAAACCTATTTCTTTATTCTATTATGTATAGGTAATCAACATGACCAGTGACATACATTGTCATATATTTTTTATTGTATATCTACAGGGTGATTGGTAATGCGATACATTCCTTCTAAGAGGTTAAAGTAGAGCTTATATGCAGTCAATTAAGGCATCATATGTTATGTCCGAAAATTGATAATTTCTGAGATATGCAACATTTAAGATTTTTTATAAAAAACCCCATTTTCGAAGTTCAAATGAATCCTTTTAGTGAAAAATTCAAAATTGAGTTTAATGTTTTGTTGTTTTACGGTAGCTTGATAACTAAAATTACATTTTAGATTCAAATTTGCAAAAATGAATCATCCTTATTTTGGAAAAAGTCAAGAAACTAAGAACAACTTTTTAAAAAAGTTAGGTCTTATGGCAATAAAAAGCGATTTTCTAAAAAAAAGTCCAAATAATGTTGCGTACAAATTACATAAAAAACTTCCCCAATTCATAAGCTTTTCAAAAAGGTACATTTGTCATACTAAAACTAAGTATTTGATTGACAACTCTACTAATAAAAGAAGTAGACTCTCTCTTAGAACGCCTCTACTTTGTGGTTACAGCGCACTTTTGCAGTGTTTTCTTTGATTGATGTCGCTGTCTTGCACAGGGATAATGAAATAACATTAAGGTCTGTCGTTAAATAAATAAATTTTGTAAAAAGCCAAAGCTTCAAGTGTGCAGCCTATGCAGTCAAATAGAAAAAAATGTGTTAAGCACGAAAAAAGTGACCTCTATTAAAAGAAAACTAACTGCATATTTTTATTAGGAACTCTTGAAATGGTATCATTTAAGATCCTTGCCTTCGTAGACTTTGTGTAGCGATGCTGTCGCACGTTAAGTAAACGCATGTTAGTCGAATTTGCAACGCACTACATTATCGCAACTGTATCGATGTAAAGACAATACTAACGCATCGCGACTGAATCGTGGCTATGAAAGCACACAGTCAGCGACTGCTAGTCTACGATATCGATGCGAACACACGACAGCATCGCTACAAAAAGTTGCTGTGGGCGAGGGCCTTTTGTAACGAAGAATACTCAGACATTCTTCTTATTTACGGATTGTGTAACGGCAACGCTGTTACTGCAAAAAAAGTACTTGTTGCGTTTCCGTAATCGACGTGTGTCAAACGATAGAGTATTTTTGGGGACGTATGGACGTCTCAGAAAAATAAAGCTCGTATCCGCCCGAACAAGTGAATCTAGTAGACCTCGAATTTGGTGAAGTAGACCAAGAAATGATAGATGTTTTTCGCAGAAATCTAGCAACCACCACAAGAGTTGGCGACATCGACCAAAGAAAAAACAACAAGTGATGTGATTAATGAAAAAGATGTAGTTAGCTTTCTTTCTTTTAATAGAAGTAACTTTTTCTGCACTCAGCATACTCTTTTTTTCTAATTAAACGCAAAAGCTACACACTTGAAGGTTAAGCTTTTCAAAAAAAAAAGTTTATTTAACGGCAGATTTGATTGTTATTGCATTATCCCTGTGCAAAACGGTGACATCAACCAAAGAAAACACTGCAAAAAAGCGCTGTAACCACAATGTAGAGGCGTTCTAAGAGGGAGTTTACTTCTTTTATTAGTAGAGTTGTCAATCAAATACTTAGTTTTAGTATGACAAATGTACCTTTTTGAAAAGCTTATGAATTGGGAAACTTTTTTATGTAATTTGTACGCAACATTATTTGGACTTTTTTTTAGAAAATCGCTTTTTATTGCCATAAGACTTAACTTTTTTTAAAAGTTGTTCTTAGTTTCTTGACTTTTTCTAAAATAAGGACGATTAATTTTGGCAAATTTGAATCTAAAATGTAATTTTAGTTATCAAGCTACCGTAGAACATCAAAACATTAAACTCAATTTTGAATTTTTCACTAAAAGGATTCATTTGAACTTCGAAAATGGGGTTTTTATAAAAAATCTTAAATTTTGCATATCTCAGAAATTATCAATTTTCGGACATAGCATATTATGCCTTAATTGACTGCAGATAAGCTCTACTTTAACCTCTGAGAAGGAATGTATCGCATTACCAATCACCCTGTATATGACATAACTACGCAATGAAAATCTTCAGATAAGAAATAATTATTTTCAAATAGTAGATAGAACTTAATCGAAAAACCACTTTGGAATCTATAAACATAGATATCTAATAATAGTTCTGACATTCATGTAATTGTATTGCAAATTAATGAAATTGTACTGCAGAATATTTGTAAAATTCTATCATCATCGATGATCACCATCAATCCCGAACTTCGGAATCATTGCGTACGCATGTCATGCAAATATGGGATTCCCTGCGAGGTGTTGATTTCTGTCAAAATGCTGTACCTCTAGATGTCATCAATGCAGAAGGAGGATACACAAGATTTTAATCCCAAGTTCAATTTTTTTTTTTATTTAAACAAAGGGTTTTAGTTCGGTTTATAATTCATATTTTATTTTTATTAAATAACTAACGCAATCTATGTAATAACGTTTTCTTCATGTAAATAAATTTTAATAAATTTTAGGGCTACTACAAAAATAGTACATTAATACATAATATACGTTTTTCTTTTTATTAAGGGCACTTTTCCTGTCACGTTTTATTTTTGTAGTCAAGTTTTACACGATTTTTGTAGGATTCCACATGTTATGGCTACACTACTAGCTTATGGACATGTAATGATAAATCTTTGCAATGATGATTAATTATAAACCTTATGGCGAAAGACTTAAAATTGCTTGTACTATGTAACCGAAGATATTTTTGACTATTCTGGGCGCTTAGATACCAGAGAATGTTAGGCAGCCTATATAATACAGACTACTTTAAAAGATACGATGTAATTGGACATTGTCAACCCGCAGATTTATATGATTCTTAGACTGGTGACAATAATTTGATAACTGTATATGCCAAAATAAAATTGAAACTTTGCAACTAACATTTAATTGTAGACTCTGATACATTATATTTTTATGCTGCTGACTGTACCTATATAGTTTAATTAAGAGGCCATTCTGCACCGCATCGCACACAGTGAGATGGATGAAAAAAAGTCTATTTTAGCTTGTAAATATTTTAAATAGGTATTTATAATATTATACCTTATAAAAAAGCAGTTATCCTGCATTGCTTGGGTTACGTTCCACTAAAGGCCCGAAACGACCGCGACCACGATCGCTTCATTTCTATTCCCCAAACGAAAGTGTAAGTGGAACTGCAGTGACCGTTTTGGTCGATAGTTAGAACGTAGCCTACGTGACACACGTTGCGGACCGATATTAGATAACATTGCTAACGTTAGTAAAATGCAAGCGCGTATTCTAAATTGCTTTTATTAGCTAATTACTAGAAATGTGCCGACTATGAAATTGGCTGCATAAACAAAACACATTGTAAATAAGAAAACATTTAACATTATGTTTTATTAATTACGTTTAAAAAATCTCTCTTAGCTTCTAATACTCATTAAAAAGTACCTAGGTACGTCATATTAAAGCGAGATTTTTTACCGATCAATTTCAAACTTATAACAGATTTTGAAATTGTCGCAGCTCGTAAACAAACGTGCTACTGTGATGATTTACTTTACCCATTCGTTGATTACGCAATTAGAAATTTGGTCGTGACGTTATTTTAGTTTAAACTTCTTTTATATCAGGAATTTTGCGTCAAGAAGAAGTTTTAACTTATAGCGATACTTAACCGACTCCTGTCCCGTGACGCGCCTAGCGCGTCATGAAGAAACCTTCAGGGAGGCCCATGACGCGAGAGATGCGTCATTAGAAAATAGTTACAATTCAAATTTTTATTTGATTTAATCAATAAAATATCTCATTTTATATAAAATTAACTCATTAGGAACACCAATATCAAGGGCCACTATTTTTTTTGGAAATTAAATTTGCCAGTGGTTGTCAACCATAGGGTGCCTACCTACAGGTAACTGTTTATCCTACTAATTATTGAAAAGTGTTATTATTAAAGCCAGGATTCGAACTTAGCAAATCTATAAAAATAATCACTATTTTTTGGTCACCAATTAATAGTTTAGATGTTAAAACGGAACATTTTTGATTTGCGATAAAATACTTCCGACAGGTTGACAACCAATGGTGGAAATCTATAACATACCTTCCATCTCGTATAAAACATGTAGATCGACACTTTTAAATACACTAAACTAATAAAAGAAACAAAACAAACAATAACAGGTCTCACTTTGTATTATTTTAGTTGAAATTTCCTAAAATAGCGTAATAACATCACCAGTGGCCCACGACGCGTTAGGTGCGTCATCATTTAGGAGGGCCCGTGACGCGACTAGCGCGTCATTGAATTTTGTATGGGGCCACGGAGGAAAGGCTCGAAAAATGATGGTGGCAAGGAGTCGGTTAAACAGTTTTGTTTTTTTTCGTACCATGAAGCCTTATTTTGCATGACTTGACAAAGCTAGTATAGAATAAATAAATCTGTCGGTGAACGAATTAAGAAAAGAAGTAATTAATATTGTATCTATCATTTTATTGGGAATCGTTCCAAGTGTTTAGGCCTATCAGACCGCCCGACGACGTGTAAACAATTATGTGTGAGCGAAAAACCGACACAATGGAGAATGTTACTAGGTATGCCAAATCGCTTGAAATTTTGTCTCAGTAAAGCCTGTATGCATACAAATACACTAGTTTTTGTTGTAATCAGAAATACCCAGTAGTTTTGATTTTATAGGCATTCAAAGTTTCGAAAAATATCGAGTCCCGCTAACAGTCACGTGACCGCTTGTGACGTCTTACCACAACGCGCCAGCGGTGGCACAAATAGCTGGCACAGTATTTTATTTTATTTTTTTATTTATTTAACATTTAATGTATATTTTTTTTGTGTTTTCGGTCGCGTATTAGTAAATATAAATATTATTTGTTATTATACGTTAATAGTAATTATTATTCTATTAATAAATTGGGTATAGGTTTCGAAAAAAGGTAATCGTGTAATCTATCTAAAATAGATGAATTAATGGCTGCGCATTATTTATCAAGAAATACTGATTTTGTTGCCGCCGAAATGTTTGATATGTTCTAAACTGTTTTATCAAAACAAAATAACCAATATAATAAAAATACTAATGGAAGAATGCAAGTCCAATAGTAGAAGTATGTACCTACCTACCTATCATTTTTTTTTTTACGTTAAAGACAACAAATCATGTATCATAGTTTTGTAGCTATAGGTAGGTACGTCCTTCTAATATTGTAAATGTGAAAGTTTGTGAGTATGGATGTTTGTTACTCTTACACGTAAAAACTACTGCCCCCCAAGTCAAGTGGCAAGTGATATTTGCGACAGCGAGTGAATAAAAAAATATGTATGAAACTGTCAAATTGCAAGCTTGTCAAAAATTTATTCTATTCACTAGCTATCGCAAATATCACTTGCCACTTGACTTGGGGGGCTGGACGGATTTGGATGAAACTTTGCAGTAGGTTACACATCAGAATGACACATAGGGTACTTTTTACCGCGGGAAAACTTCTCATTCCCACGGAAACCGACTTCTACGCGAACGGAGTTGCGGGCGGCCACTAGTATGTATACAAAGATACCGCTCTTCTAAGTAAATTTAAATATATACATGCATTGATTTAGTACTAACTAGCTTTAGTTAGCAGCTTTGTCCGCGTTTCCCTCGGGAACTGTACATTTTCCCAGGATTAAAAGAAGCCTATGGATTATTTCAGTCTTCGTCCAGATCCGTTCAGTACTTTTTGTGTGAAAGATAACAAACACAAACACAATCTTCCGCGTTTATTATATTACTAGGAAGTAGGATACCTATAAGATCTAGATGTAGGTAGTTGAACGTTACAGATGCACTTTACCTTTACTATTTTATTTAAGTAATTTAATTTATTTTTTATTGCAAATGTAGATGATATGAACTAAACCTCTTTTATTTATTTGTATTTTTACTAGCAAATTGTTTAATGGTATTGGTTATGTTCAAGTTAAAAGATTTGGTGATGTATGTATGTATCCTTTGGAACTGTAAAAAACAACTTTTCCGGCGAATTGATAGTTGTATTTTTACATTTAGGCACAACACATGATTTCCTAGTAGTTGGATTAGACATTTTTAAAAGTATTTAGGTTTAATTTAGACGACAAGTGCGCGCGACCGCGAGCGTACTGAGTGAGCCAGACCGAGCGAGTTGTGGTGTGACGTCACACCGCCACCGGCAGCCCGCGTCGTGCGGTAGCAACTTATTTTACTTATAAATCGGAAACTAATTGACGCATCGAAATAATTCTTTCACCAGTATTTTTTTATTTTTGACAGAGAATACGAAGAGATAGTAATCAAAATTTGTTAACATTCTCCATTCGGTTTGCAGGCAAACGTTATCGCTAATGGAGAATGTTACTAGGTATGCCAAATCGCTTGAAATTTTGTCTCAGTAAAGCCTGTATGCATACAAATACACTAGTTTTTGTTGTAATCAAAAATACCCAGTAGTTTTGATTTTATAGGCATTCAAAGTTTCGAAAAATATCGAGTCCCGCTAACAGTCACGTGACCGCTTGTGACGTATTACAACAACGCGCCAGCGGTGGCGCATATAGCTGGCGCAGTATTTTATTTAATTTTTTCATTTATTTAACATTTAATGTATTATTTTTTTGTGTTTTCGGTCGCGTATTAGTAAATATAAATATTATTCGTTATTATACGTTAATAGTTTATTATTCTAATAAATTGGATATAGGATTCGAAAAAGGTAATCGTGTAAACTATCTAAAATAGATAAATTAATGACTGCGCATTATTTATCAAGAAATAGTGATTTTGTTGCCGCCGAAATGTTTGATATGTTCCAAACTGTTTTATCAAAACAAAATAACCAATATAATAAAAATACTAATGAAAGAATGCAAGTCCAATAGTAGAAGTAGGTACCTACCTACCTATCATTATTTTTTTTACGTTAAAGACAACAAATCATGTATCATAGTTTTGTAGCTATAGGTAGGTACGTCCTTCTAATATTATAAATGTGAAAGTTTGTGAGTATGCATGTATGAATGTTTGTTACTCTTACACGTAAAAACTACTGCCCCCCAAGTCAAGTGGCAAGTGATATTTGCGATAGCGAATGAATAGAAAAAATATGTATGAAACTGTCATGGTATTTTTTACCGCGGGAAAACTTCTCATTCCCACGGAAACCGACTTCTACGCGAACGGAGTCACGGGCGGCCACTAGTATGTATACAAAGATACCGCTCTTCTAAGTAAATTTAAATAAATACATGCATTGATTTAGTACTAACTAGCTTTAGTTAGCAGCTTCGCCCGCGTTTCCCTCGGGAAATGTACATTTTCCCAGGATTAAAAGAAGCCTATGGATTATTTCATTCTTCGTCCAGATCCGTTCAGTACTTTTTGTGTGAAAGATAACAAACACAAACACAATCTTCCGCGTTTATTATATTACTAGGAAGTAGGATACCTATACGATCTAGATGTAGTTGAACGTTACAGATGCACTTTACCTTTACTATTTTTTTTAAGTAATTTAATTTATTTTTTATTGCAAATGTAGATGATATGAACTAAACCTTTTTTATTTATTTGTATTTTTACTAACAAATTGTTTAATGGTACCTATTGGTTATGTTCAAGTTAAAAGATTTGGTGATGTAGGTATGTATGTATCCTTTGGAACTGTAAAAAACAACTTTTTCGGCGAATTGATAGTTGTATTTTTACATTTAGGCACAACACATGATTTCCTAGTAGTTGGATTAGACATTTTTAAAAGTATTTAGGTTTAATTTAGACGACAAGTGCGCGCGACCGCGAGCGTACTGAGTGAGCCAGACCGAGCGAGTTGTGGTGTGACGTCACACCGCTACCGGCAGCCCGCGTCGTGCGGTAGCAACTTATTTTACTTATAAATCGAAAACTAATTGACGCATCGAAATAATTCTTTCACCAGTATTTTTTATTTTTGACAGAGAATATGAAGAGATAATAATCAAAATTTGTTAACATTCTCCATTACCAATCATCTTTTAACTTATGCAAATTGAAAAATAATTCTTAAATTATTCACATCTTACTTGTGTGTGCTGAGCTGACATAAGCGAAAAGGTTGTTTTATTTTGAATTGTTGAAAATAAGACATTCGACACTTGTATTTGTAAGCTTCCATAATAACCCAGCCGAATCTGCTGTCTCGTGGACTTTGAACGGATTTTGAACCGCACAATGTTTGTTTACATAAATTTATATATTTCGGAAGAACTGAACAAAAAAAAAAATGTATATATTTTATAATTTTACTTAAACCTAAATGAAAAGTATTAAGTAGCTACGAAGAGAAATGAAGACCATGACTCAAATTCGTAGGTGCATTGTGTTTTCTGATAAACCGGCATCTTCAGAAGTACTTACAGCGTATTTAAAACAATGCAAGGAACCACCGTGGACTTCATACTTTGTGAAGGTTTGTTATGATGTAAATAAAAAGGCTTATATTTCAATCAAGTTTCCACAAACAAATACATTACAAGAAGAATAAAGGGTATACGACATTTTCAAACTTCAACTGTGCCTACAATTAAAGAGATACTAAAAATAGTTGATTTGTTTATATAACTGTGTTGACCTTTTAGTTACTGTCTGCTGTATGTAGGTTATATGTTGGTAAAATATTCTTCATGGCATTTTTTTCAGTACAGTAGTGTAAAAAACGATCAACATGGTATGTCAAATTTTAATTGGAAAGTCGGCACTTCTAATTATCAAATATTGAGGACTGGGTGTTATCCATACATTAAATATCATTGTTCAAGAAAAGCTGAAGAAGATTTGTCCTCATCAGATACATTTATGAGGATAATAAAAGTTGCCAATTTAGGTAATATTTAATTTACAGCTACATAGGTAACTGCAACAGCCAATTGGAATGATTTCTACCTACAACCATCGCATCATCTACCATTGTGTTTTTAATGAACATGTAACTAATTACCCATATTTAAAAGAAAAACAGGCTTCCATAACTATTTAAATGTTCTATTATGAACAATCAAAGCAGAAAATTGCTGTGTTGTTAATCCTACATAACAATTTAATGGTAATAATAGGTATGTTATCATATTCATAATATAAGTGGTTTCTTTGATAGTTGTCTTTTGAAGCCACACTTAATAGTGGCACTTAAAATAATTACCAGTAGGTATTTTGTTTATACATCATAAGGTATTTAATTTGTCAGAAGGTCAAAATTGTAGGCCATTTTTATTTATTTACCACTAATCAATTTGTTATTCATTGTAGTACCTATTCACCTTTAGTTCAATAAACTGACAAATTCAATAATAAATATTGTTTAGTTAATTTTTTGTGGTGTGAACTTAATTCTTTTTTCAGGGATACCATGTCTCCTTTATGGATTAGCAGCCATTGCTTTAATTAGACACAAAGAAATTGTTAATACCACCAAGGGACCAGTAACAATATATTTTTTGTTACCAGAGGATAAAGGATCATCATACTGAGATAATTTTAGGTTTTTAATTGATTTGTTTTGTATGTACATATTTTACGGTTATACTATACATATATACCTTCGAAAATATAGAAAGATAAAATAAGTGTGTACCTAACCTATACATTTTTTATTTAAACAAGGCTGCCGCCTGCGGCTTCCCTTGCGTGGTAATAAAAAAATATTTAATGAAAGTGTTATAGTCTAAGATCCGACCGCGTGATTTATACGTTCATATGTTTGATTAATAAAATATAATTTTTATCGATATTTATAACTAAACCAATGCAGATCCGCAAAGGTGGCCATCCAAATTTGGCCGCAATTAATTTTAATTAAAATGTAATTAATTATTTATTTTTTAACAATTACGTTCACCTGTAATTGTTAAAAAATATATTTCATTAGAAAGAAATATACCTGAGATACCGAAAAAGTTCAAGGTGCCATCCCTCACTTGGTCGCAACCTAATGTCAGCCAGGTGTAAACAGGTATAATTTCGTTAAATATATACGTTCATAATGTATTATCATGTTATACATACCAAATTGAAGATTAATTTTTTCCCTACATGATGAGATATGGGTGCCTATGCAGAAATGCCCGCAAATAGTGATTGCCAACGATTAAAGATAAATAAAAGCGAGAGAAATTTAAGATAAACACCGTTTGTCGAATAAAGATAGAGCATGCCAGCTGCTTGTTGTTTTCATGCTACTGCGCATGCGTCCATAGATAAGGTGCTCAACTAGTAGCTCGGGTATTTGCTTGGAGTTTAAAATACTCCAAAAATTGAGCAGTAAAAATAATATGTCATATAATTAATCTACAAAACTAGTGTTTTAAATATTTTTTTAATTATATTCAACTCAAACAATAACGTTTAACTGTAAGACGTTAATTTGAATCTATATTAAAATTTATCTTTATACAAAAAAAAATATATATTATTATTTTCATCAATATAAATTTTCGTTTATTTTCCTTGAATCCCTGATTAAAGAACCGAATTAAAAACAATGGTAACAGAATTAAACAGAATTGATTTTTTAATTAATTAATTTCTCTCGCTTTTATTTATCTTTAATCGTTGGCAATCACTATTTGCGGGCATTTCTGCATAGGCACCCATATCTCATCATGTAGGGAAAAAATTAATCTTCAATTTGGTATGTATAACATGATAATACATTATGAACGTATATATTTAACGAAATTATACCTGTTTACACCTGGCTGACATTAGGTTGCGACCAAGTGAGGGATGGCACCTTGAACTTTTTCGGTATCTCAGGTATATTTCTTTCTAATGAAATATATTTTTTAACAATTACAGGTGAACGTAATTGTTAAAAAATAAATAATTAATTACATTTTAATTAAAATTAATTGCGGCCAAATTTGGATGGCCACCTTTGCGGATCTGCATTGGTTTAGTTATAAATATCGATAAAAATTATATTTTATTAATCAAACATATGAACGTATAAATCACGCGGTCGGATCTCGTACTATTACTGATAAGTACCTATGTAGATAGTTTCTTACTAGTGAAAGAATTTTAAAAGATCGACCAGAAATTACGCCCAACTTCCTTACACACATAATTTCTACAGATTGTTAAAAATCCATTAAAAAATATTCTTATTAGATTCATAAAATTATCTAGTATGTCTATAAGTCATATTAAACAGCAACATACTTGTTGCCTGCGTTTAATATTGCGCTTATTCAATATTTTAAATTAAAAGAGGAATTTTATTGATCAGCCCAAGAATAAAAAAAACACATTATGTTATTCAATGTAGGTATTTACTACACATCTAACCAAAGATTATCCATAAAATAATTAACATAGAATTTGCTAAGCTTGATGAGTATATTAATAGAATGAAAGATAGGTACAGTGTCAAAAATAAATGACCTAACAAAATTAATAAAATAACTTTCTTAAACGTAGGTATACTAATTCATTACATTAAAAATAAATCTATATCACAATTAGCAATTAAACAGTTTAAAATTATCAAATAAAGTAAATTAAAGTTAGAAAACAGTTTGAGTTTTAACGAGAGATATTTGTGAATTCCTGTAGGTATCTTCTTATTTGTTTTTGCAGCCTAGAAGTTTAAAGAAGTATTCTACTTCTAAAGGTCCTTCTTCCGGCAAGTCGGTGCAGTGTACACAATTGTGTATTATGTCTTTTCCGTACTTTGCTCTTATCGTCTCTGGGAAAAGCTGACGACACACTGCCTAAAACGAATTTGGCGAATTATTAATGAAATGATAATTAAGGTAAATTCTTTAAAAAATGTCGTCATTTGATTAAAGGAAAGTCATTATCCGCGTTACTAGATGTTTATAATTAAGTGAGGCTTGGTGTTTACTGCAGTTTGAGAATAATTTTTACGTGTTTCTTGTTTTAGAATAAATTTAAATTGACTAAGCAGCACTGATATTAAAAAATAAAAAAGGTTTAGAATGATAATAAATGCAGTGTTATTTATACTGGTAGGTAGATTTCTTACTGGATCTCTAGGGCCACACAATTTTCTAAACTCGCATACAACATTAACACTTGGATCGGTAGCCTTTATTTCTAACGCAACACATGTTCCTTCAGCCAAATTTAGTGCCATTGCCTGTTAAATTAAAAATAGTATTTTATCAAATCTTAAGTAGGCACCAGCATAATTTCCATAATCCGGATCACAGGTAGGTACGTTTTAGGGGCGTACCTCATACTCTGAAAGCACGCCTTTATAAATTTCAAAAAATTCTAAAGCGCTCGACACATCCACTGTAAACATGGACATTGCAGAGATGTAGAATTTGCCGTCCAGAGAGATAAGTTCGAGAATATGCCCTAGGTTGCCTTCTTGGATGGAATGAGGTTTGATCACGCAGCAGGTACAGTCTCGTAGAGTAGCTTGGTAAGGAATCTTTAAGGAACCATCCGCATTTTTTCCAAAGAATTTTGATGCAAGCTGTTGTATTAAATAATTAAATTTTAATAAAATATATATATAATTACACGTATGTTGTCAATAAGTTGTAACTTTTGACTATTAGGCACACAAGATAAGGGCGATTGGAGATTTGTGTAAGTTGATATCTAAAATAATTTCAACTTGACACTTTCATAGGTACTTGCTGTAACTAATAGGTAGGTACCTAATGTTGTATGCTTTTTGGCTACTTTCTTTAATTTAATTCCTATATCTACCCTCTATATTACCAACAACAAGTAGCTACCTACCTACGGTTCAAACTTACTTCTTTAGCATCTGATAGTGTATGGCAGCTGTGTGCCACATTTTTTAATATATCTTTGCCGTAGAGCCGACGCAGCGTGCCCGGGGCCGCCTCTTTTGGGTCGGTGCCTCCGAGAATTTTGCGAAATACCTCAACAGCGTTAGAAGCAAACAATTCTAAACCTACCACTTCGCCGCTTGTCAAGTAATCCACAATGATTCTGTGGATAGCGTAACAAATATTCAAAAAACATAATTTACCTAATGATTTTATAATATTTGTAGGTATTTCAGATTAGTGGAAGGGCTTTGGGATTCACAACTGTAGGATTTAGGTACGGCAGCGAACTTCTTTAAAAAAGAAAAATTAGAATTTCGTCAAAATACATGTCCCTATATATTTTATATGGCAAAGGTTTAGCAAAGCTTTTAATAAATTATATATCGACTTAACGGTTCGGTTCGGTACGTAAATAGCACCTTAGGTAGGTAGGTATCTACTATTTACGCACCTTAGACTTTATCTACTTACGGCAACATTTCGTTCCCAAGTATATTTTCATAAACTTTCATGGCAAAGTTTTTGTCCAATTTACCGTTTTTCATTCTAATAATTCGGAAACCATGTTTCTCTATAAAGGTAATGATTTTTCCATAGTAACTTGGCTCAGTAGGTTTGATCAAGACAAATGTACTGGAATAAATAAATAAATTGAGGTATAATTAAGGTAGGATGTCGTATAGTAAGTCAGTTAGTAGGTCCTACCTACTTTGTTGTTTGTTTATCAGCGTAGGTACCTAAGTATTACGCTGTAATAAGAAATCGTCTTAGCACAGGCTTATTTAGGAGGGTTGGTCGTTGTATAGGTACCTACCTACTGTTAGCTGTAAAACAAAAGTAATCGGTTGTAACATCCCTAGCATTCGCTGGACATCACTGGTTGGCGTCACTGCCGGTGGGCGCGGATTTGGATTGAATCTAATGGCGGCTAGGTACCTACATGTTGTATTTTCTACTAATTCATATTTAATTAAAGAGATGTTTAATCAAAAGGCCAATAAATATTGTTCCCTTATACTACATACTTTGATATTCACAAAATAATGAATAAAGGCTTACCTTTCCATGTTACTGAACAATTGCTTGCTGGTTTGAGGTGCACAATCTTTAATAAGGATCAACTTAGAAAATATAGCTATAACACTGCCAATTTGTAGATTATCTAGCGTGAGGGTGGGTATTTGTGTACGTTTGACTAGGTTTTTACCCTTAGTAGGATTGATGATTTGCACAGAATTATCAAATGGATAAAAATTAAGAATTAAATCCACAATCTCGTCAGCTTCTTCAACGTACATCTCACAAAGAAAGGTAAATTTATCAAAGTAATCATACGCCTGTAAGTTTAAAAAGATTCATAAGGTAAGGTATATTAATACCTAATAGATATCTACCTATCAACCTAAGTATAAGTTGTGGGAGCATTGGTAATGTAGGTACCTTTTTAGCCATATTTCTAGAAAGTTAAGACGGTTGTAAATACACACAAATAAATGTAAGAGCTCTAATAAAATAGTATTTTTGATGTTTTATTGTCAATAATATTTTGAGTTTATTTTGACGACTTTAGAAAAAAAAACTTTTACCACAGACTAAAAGGTAGATACTTAGTTGAAAACTGGAATCTTCACTTTCATTTTATCACCTCGTATTTAAAAAAAACAAGCAAACATTGAAAAAAATGTTTATAATTAAAAATTAAGCTCTGAGTACCAAGTAACAATTGGTACCTAACTGATGATCAGTCATTAAGATTTTAGTTTTGTCAGCCGTAAACTTTTTTTAAATAGAGCGCGAATCTCGCGACCTCGTTTTTAACGGCAAACTAATTTCAAACCTCGATAAATCAAACCGATTAATCAAATAGTAAATGATTTGGGCTATCAGAAATATTGTCGACGCCTTTGGTTGTCTTGTTAAATGTTTTAGCTATTGAATATTGCATACTTTAAATTACGATGTTTTCTTATAACATAGTTGCAGGTTTAAGGAACTTCGCAATAAGCGGTATAATCACCCATCAAAAAATAAAAATCTTTTAAAACACACTATAACACAACGAAAACAAACGCAATGAGACTGCAGTGACACATGCCAGTTTAAGTGTCACATCTTTAGGATAGGGTTTCAATTTCTCAAACCGATTTTTATTGCATCGATAAAACTACGGCATGTTAATTTGGACCTGAGCTTGATCTTTTATCATTTGTCGAAAAATATTCTAATACACTGCTCAAAAACCTTTTATAAAACCTCAAAAAGCTATTAATTTAGAATATTCTTAAAATGTTGAGCTGTTTTACCAAGCACTTAAAAAATACATAGTAATCAATTTATATCGAATGACATTTAGGCATCCCTATGGCAACAGAAATTATAAAATGTCGGAAAAAACATCACCATAAAATTCATAATGAAACTTTACCTATTTATTGTAACACACCTCGAAGTTCCTATAACTATTTAAAATTACAATAATTTCTTATTTAAATTATTTATTTTGTCGGCATAAATAGTTTTAATGTACACGCTAGCCTAGTTCAAGGCAGAAAGGGTCCGCATGTTTTCTATCATTTTAATTTTACAAATCGCTTTTTAAGAGTTAACTGGTAGATATAATTGAAGCAACTAAGTCTAAACTATATATCAACTAGTGGCGAGGACGTCGGTTTCCCGTGGGAATGAGATGTTATCCCGCGGTAAAAAGTACCCTATGGGCTATTCTGATAACCTATATTACCTACTGCAAAGTTTCAACTCCATCCAGTAGTTTTTACGTGAAAGAGTAACAAACATCAATACATCCATACATACCTACAAACTTTCATAACCTTAGTAGTATTCCCGTGGGAATGAGATGTTTTGCCTGCGGTTAAAAGAAGGTACCCTACCTATGTGTTATTCTGATGTATAAACTACATTACCTACCTACTGCAAAGTTTCATCAAAATCCGTCCAGTAGTTTTTACGTGATAGAGTAACAAACATCCATCCATACATACATCCATCCATAGGTACAATACTCACAAACTTTCACATTTATAAAATTATATTAGTAGGATAAAAACGCCCTTTTTAATATTAGTTATCTACCATTTTCTAGCAAACGACGAGCGGGAATAATAAGCTAAAATGCATACGTACTGAGAACCTTCTGAAAGGTCGAGATTAAATAAAGTGCATTTAGGTAATAAAATGAAATGAAATTACTTTATTGTACGTAGGAGTAAAAACTAATCTCTTATACATTGTCAAAAGCATAAAATAAAAAATAAAAAAAGATGTCACGGGACACCCCTACATTCATCAGCAATGGCCGTAGTAGACCGAGAGAAAAAGCTGGCGGAAAAAACTCTCGGCACTCTTTTCAAAATTATACAATCATAATTTAGATTTATATTATGTTACGGCTAAAACTAGGTGAAGCCGCACTTCGGGTATTAGCCGTAACATATACTTACATTTAAAACGTGTGCATTCAGTGAACATAATCAACTATTTTCTCGTACCTCCCCGCTCAACATTATTAAAGTAAAAAATTATTAAAGTTCTAGTAAACTAATTGAGGAGTAAGTATGTAAACAAATAAAATACAGGACATCAAAGATTTATATTCCGTCGTTCCATTTACAAAAACGGCTGATTCAGACAGCACAAAAGCTTTGTAATGAGAGCGACAGATAATCTATTTTTATTCTGGTAGTACAAGCTAATCATGAACTATGACCTCTTCCGTACAAGGGTCTTTTTATCGTTAGTTTGACCTTACTTTGTTGTTTTAAACATGTGTTAATCAATTTATGAAATAAGTCATGCGAGTAATACATAGATAACTTCGGTAAACAACATAACTAACCACAGATCCACCAAAAACATATGAATAATAATAATGATAAGCTTTTAAGCTAATACCTAAATAAATCGACGGAAAACAAGCTGAGGTAAGAGTATTAATACAAATATCATTTATCTATAGGCTCTCCGCCCGAAGCTTTGAATAGGAATAAAAAAAGCGTGTATTTATTTCGTAATAGAGTTCTTTTTATGCCTTTGGATTGATATATCACAAATTCCTGCTATCTATGTCCCTACTTGTATTTCCAGTTGCTATTATCATAAAATTATTGTTGAAAAAAAACCACCCTCAAATAATATAAATGTTTCGTCTTTAAAATACTTATATCCCTTTCATATAGGTGCCTACGTAATAAGTGACCCGCCCACGTTTCGCAACGGTGAAATTTTGGACGACTTGTACACGAAATATTGATTTTGTCTAATTTAAAATAACCTTCTCTTAATGTTTTTTTACAAATTAAAGTAAAATCACCTTCAAAATAGGGAAACTGCATCAAAATTCGTTATGTGGTTGAGTAGAAGTTAGCGGACAAACATATAAAAAGACACATAGAGTCTTGGATATACAATGTAATAAAATGATGATACCTAATGATAATGATGATGTTGTCTAATGTCTGTGTAGTAGGTAAATGCAATGCGACATGGAATAGCTACTATTAGATACTAAAATAGCTTAACTAATTAAATGCTGGTCACGTGTATTTATTAAGATAAAATATGTATGTAAGGCCATTTAGTCTTCATTTATTTACTTTCTTGCGCCGAGTACTGCCGCAGCATGTTGAAGTATGAATAAGCGGTGCTCATGACCTGGAAAATAACGACATTATCTATTATTAGTACTAAGGTTCCAACCTACGTGATATGCATGTTACAGTTGTCGCATAGCTAAACCGAGATATTAAATCATTTAACAGCTTACGTTCAGTAAACATAGGTACAGATTTCCATACAAATATTTTGTTCAAAATATCTCCGTTCTGCGCTTTTCGAATTTAAAAAAACGCTCTTGTTTAAATTGTCAAAACGTCTAGGAACCTCAGTTGATGGCCTCTTTCGTTGTATAAAAGTAAGTAGATATCAGAATTTAATTTTTTTTTCATACACAATTAATTTTTTTTTTTCAAATTCCGGCTTCTTATTATACCCATCCACACAACCCGACACGGGTGTGTTTCGGCCTTTCTACTTCTGTTCGAGTCAACACCACATACAGAGGAGAAAGTTTCAAGCTGCACATCAGGCAGGCCGGTGAACTTGATGGTGACGGGTTGTTGCGCGCGCAGGATGACCATGATAATGTCCATGCGCAAGAGTCGCCCGAGGCGGTTGTCCTGCCAGCCGCAGTAGAAACACGCGTCACCCACTGAGAACGCCTGTTACAATGAAACGTTTTTAATAAGGTGTTTATTTACATAACATTGATTGAGTGTAGAGCGTATGAGTAGATGTTAATTTATGTAAGTTCAAGATAAGGTTCCTATAACTACAATTGAAGTTCCTATACCGATTTAGGAACCCTTCCTTAGGTTTTTCCCCCTAAGTTTTTGGTTTATGTTCTAAACGGTAGCAAAGAAATATTACGAAATCCATGTAATCGTTGCAATCGATAAAATTGCTTGGGCACAACAAAAAAAATTCAAGCTAATTATAAAATAGGTAATTAACAATAATGACAATACATACTTAAATACGGATGTGCGAAATTTATGTTTTACAAATGCCATTAAGGATTTGTTTTACCAGGTTAGTTAATTAATTAAATCAACCTTCACTTTATTCCAAGTGTAATGGAATGCGTAAAACGCAATTATTTTTCTTTTATTCTCTATAGACATGCTATGTTTTATACCTACGTTATTGTAAGCACTTTAAATCACGTGTTGTCAGTGCATAGGCTATCAGACATTGAAACGTTTTCGATTTCGAATTCAAACAAAGATTCGAAACCAAGGACAACTTTTCAAAATGTAAACATTATTTGAGTGAAATAGGTACTTACTTATCACAAAATTATTAATATTACCTATTAGTAATATTTAGCCTCATCGTTGCATGACGATGCTACTGACTCGATTTTTGATTGCTGTTTTTACTTCTGATGTTTTGATGAACAGTTATGAAAAAATAAACATATACCTAAATACAATAATGGTTTGGGCATCTTAAAATAGTTGCTAATTCCTAAGGGCAAGGGCAAATAAGTTTAGGAAGCCTTGGTATAGAATTATGCGCTTAAGGACGAAATACACTATAGAATCATTTTCATTCTTACTTTGTTGCGTATGAGTGTTCCCAAGTAGCAGGGGATCCAGAGTTGTGCGATTATTGCAGACAACAGCATCGCGAACGGTACGTGGAATTTACCTTCGTCCAATTTCTGTAAGAAATGAACCATTTCCAAATAATTATTCTGTTTTTTTCAAAATCTGTTATAGTAAAGGGTTTTTAGATAGTTTGAAAAGGTGACATTGTTATTTTTAATTTAGTTATTAGAGTGTTTTCAGAATCGGGACCATTTCCTACTTTATTAAAGTTGTTAAGAAGGAAAAATAGAGGAAGATTTCTTGGCTTTTTTTCTTACCGTAGAGAAGGCATACATGATAAGACATATGGCGATAGAACTAAATCCAACTTGGTACACCAGAGGCGGACCGTAAACAGACGATATGGTCTCCACCGATCTACAATATTTGCAATGATATAATATAAAGGCTGTAAAAAGACTCCTTTCGAAAATGAAAACTGGATTGCTGTAGGAAAAATGTTTAGAGACTCAGTATCTAATTTATAATGTAAATCGTCGCTCTCGCGCCATCAGCAGTTGTGTATGAGCATTAAACTAAAGCGGGAAACGTTACTTTCCAATTATGTTTTAATTTTATTGAGCCTTTTTGTTGGTTAATTTAGTTACTTCAAACAATACTTAGGGCTTCGGAGAGGAAATCGAAACCCTAAAGGCACAAAAAAATTGTAATGATTTACTGAGTAAATTTTATGCCAAAAACAGCTAGTAGGTATTACTGCATTTATTTGTAAAATTATACAAATTAAACTTAATATAATTAAATTGAAACAAGGCTGTATGAAATAAATAATTATTAACATTAGTCATAGATATTCTAAAAAGAAATTAAGGTCGATATTTACTATATACTCAAAAACACTTAATAAGTTAAAAAGCAAAGCAGATATGTTCAAGTTTTGTTAATCGTTCTGTAAACGATCCAAATTACATTTAGCTACAGCATAAACATAAAATTAACTATATAAATACAACAATACAATCTTCTAAATCCCTACTTTTTATAATATTATTAATGCGAAAGTAACTCTGTCTGTCTGTTACGCTTTCACGCCTAAACCACTGAACCGATTTTGATGAAATTTGGTATGAAGATAGAACCGAACGTAGGAAAGGACATAGAATACTTTTTATCGCCAGAAAAGAATAGGGTAGAAGCGGTAGAAATAGGGGATGAACGTTTGTATGGAAGTTCCTTTTTGCCAAACATAAAATTATGTAAGATTGTTCAATTGTTTAAGACAAATTCATGTATCGAATAAAAAAAAAAAGATGAGTTGATAGATGCAACGGGGAACCTTCCTACTAATATTATTTAAACGTGAAAGTTTATAAGGATGGATGTTTGTTACTCTGTCACGTAAAAACTACTGACTAATTTGGCATGCAGTTAGATGTTATGACGTAGGCATCCGCTAAGAAAGGATTTGATCAATTATACCCCAAGGGGATAAAAAAGGGGATGACAGTTTGTATGAAACTAAAACTATTTGCGGGTGAAACCGCAGGGCGGAAAGCTAGTGTTGAATAAGTATACATCGATTGGCTTTAAATAAGATTGTAATACTTAGGTACCTTCTTCGAGTGAAATACATCTAACTTGTTGGGACTTAACATGTGCACTTTCTTCTTACCGGCAAAACCATCATCTTATTGTAGGCGATTCATTATAATAAGTTGATTCATGCTATTAGTTAAACGTTTTCGATCAAATAAATTAGCTATATTTTGATTTAATGGGTAAACATTTAGCCTTCTAACTGAACGAGAGAGTTAACAGGCAAGACAGAACAAAAACTATTAATTAAACAAATGCAACGCACGCATATTTTTAATGCGCTCACTGTAGATACAGTCAGCAAAAGTTGCTGAACAAAAACAACAGTTTAAAACATGGGATAAGGGCGCAAACAAAACTCAAGTTAAAACGTTCATAATTAGCATAATAACTGTTTCTTACATTGCTAAATTACTGGGGTTCAGTTGTTTTGCACTTTTGATTCTGTTCAGCGACTTATGATGCCGACTGTACCTTCTAAATAGGTGCAATTTTAAATATTTGCATCTTACTTCAAGACTGACAAATGCCACTTGGCAATTCTTCTCATCCGACCATTGAGAATGCTCTGGGCTGCCTTCCTGTCTTCATGCTTAGGATCCAAGTCTACCACTCCTTCATCAACACCATCGAAGATCACGCCAAAGTCAAGGATAATCATCTCCATCATGCTGTAGTAATGCAGTAGGATGTGGAAAAATACGTATACGTATACTGAAATAATTACAGGAATGATAAAATTAGTTTAAATGCCAGCTTGGCAAATCAGCCTTTCTTAATAACTATTTGTTATAGTAAAATCGACATGCTCAGAATTTATCTAGGGGTCTACCGGGATTTTATAATCTAAATCGTATCCGTGCGACCAAAGTACGAACGAACTTGATGGAATGCCTTACCGGCACTTTAGGTATCACGAAAATTTGACGAAATTAACTATCAAACTTGACAGTTCAACTAGGAGACGACACAAGTCCCGGTAAGGTGTTAAGACGATAATCGTAACGACAGGGAATATCGTTTTAAAAGTCGTAAGTCTCGGTACCAATCTCGCGATTTTGATAAGATGCACGATTCGACCGTTAAGTCCCAGTAGACCCCCGGTTTTAGATCTCCAGTTGGCCAATCACAGCCTTATAATAGTAACGCTCTATAGGTATTAGAGATCTTCATAGAAAATACAAAGCAGATTATTAAGATCAGTCAGAATGCTCCTAACTAAAAACTGCTACAGTTCCTTGCAAGAAACTGCATAAAGTCTTATCTTAAGAGTGTCCGAAGTAAAATTTAGTCTTGCGAAAAAGGTAAACGAAGTAAAGGGGAAAGTACCTACTAAGAATGTCTATAAATAGAAGGAAGTTTACATCTATATTATTATCATTAAGTGAAGCTCTTGTTTTATTAAAAGATGCTTAAAAACTATCTTAAAATAAGTGTTAGGTTTTTACCACAAAACGTCGTGACGACGATGAAACACATTATTATTTGTATTAACAAAAATATCTCGTAATTGGGCGTCCTGAACGGGTCATCCTCAGGTAGCCACATTGGAAATATCAAGGGTCTGACGAGGTGTTCGTCCTGAGTTGCAAATAGGGTTTGATACATCAGTAATGCTAATGTCGTCAGTATAAATACTGCCTCCACAATCAGTACGAAGATGAACCAGGCAAGACACAGCTTCCTGATCAGTAGCTGTCCAGTTAAAAATGAAACCCTGAAATGTTAAGGTTACTGGTTATTACGTTTGCACTCTGCGGATAGCAAGAGAGATAAATTACTTTTAGAACGATTTAAATCTATGACTTAGAACATTTATTTACAACTAAATAGAAATGTCAATTCCATATTCTAGTCTAGTCTAAATTAATTTTCTAATATCTTAAGCCTCATTTACACGATACCATTTTCTTGCCCGTAGCGTACAATTATGTAGAAGCAATACTTGAATTGCAGCGTATAAACAACATGCCATATTCTTTCTCTACTAGGCAAGTTTTGCATACAAGAATGTTCTCGGTTTAAACTGTACATACAATATTTTCTTGTGCAATACTTGTATTCAAAAGTTTTCTCACTTGACTTTGATAGTCATTTTATCCGAAGACGTCAAACACTTGAATGAAAATATTCGTCTGAGCAAATACGGTCAATTCTTGAAGCAACGTGCCAGTAAATGGAACAGGAACGTTCAAGTCGATGTTTAGACAAGACAATTCTTGAAAGCGATAATCTCCTTACCATTATTGTATCAATGTAAACAAAACACGCTGGCAATTATTTCTTTTCAAGATTTGCATTCAATGTTGGCGTTCAACTTTATAAATAATATCCACGTGTAAACAGTAGCTTACAATTATTGAAATGCAAATATTGCGCTTCCACTATTGTATTCAATTATTGCTATTGAACGTGCAAGAAAATGGTATCGTGTAAATGAGGCTTTAGATAATATTATCAAAGCCACCTCATTCAGAAACAAATTTCTAGAGCTTTATAAATAGCAATATTTTGTTCAGTTTCTGAAAATAAAAAACATAAAATTATGTAAACAACTTTAGTCAGTTTGATTACCTTAGATTAAAACACTTTTAACCTTTTTATTTTCGATATTGTTTTTACAATAACTAAACCCGAGCGTGAAGAGATAACATGCACGTGAGTTTATTTAAAACAAGACAATCTTGTCAATACGTAATTCAGATTTAATAAGTCCATAAAACCTAAGCTGTTTGTAAAATCTAAACCCTAAGTATCTCAATACTGAGCAAAGACAACTTCCCGAGTTTTCCACGAGTCTCTATTGAGTGCAATAAACCAGTTGGAGTCAAATCGTTTGTCGCAGGTCAGTGGTTATTTTGGAATAGTTGCCGATAGACATTTGTCCAGTTAGTTTCTTAGGGGGAGATCTGTGTTCCTTTTGAACTTCAAAGCCTGGGGCAGTAGATGGCAAGTAGAAGAACGACTTTGTTAAGTGCATGCACTAGTAAGCATAACGAGTGCCAGACTTCAAGCAACAGCAATGCCAGAACATAAATATCTCGGCTAATAACCTGTTAAAGTATTGAGTTAAGTAAAAATACTCTCAATTGTCATCCAAAATAAGCTATATACCAAACAGCTCAATCAGTAACCAGTAAGTGGATCAAGCTTAACTGGAAAGATTCCAACCGGACACACACAATGACTAGTTAAATTTAAAGCTTTTAAAATGACAAAGATAAATGTACCTAGATATATGTTTTTTTGAACAATTCGAGGATTTCATCTAGGCAAGTGACATTAGTAGACAAAATAAAAAGATAAGGAATATATTATGCACAAATCCTGATCTATTTAATGACATTCACACATATCGTGAGAACTTAATCACTACATAGTATAAAACAAAGTCGTTTTCCGCCGTCTGTGTGTCTGTACGCAAAGATCTTTAAAATTACTCAACAGTTTTTTTTTATGTACCTATAGGGTGATTCAAGAGCAGGGTTTATATTTTTTGATAACATAGTATAGGGTTTTACTCCGAATTTAACTCGTAAGAAGCCGCGAGCAAGAGCTAGTCTATCCTAATAGTAGATATATTATGATACAAGTGTGCAAAGTTGTTCATTCTACACGAGGCTGAGAGTTGCAGCCCGAGCCGCAGTCGAGGACGTAAATCAGCCAAGTGTATAATGAACATGTTGCTCACGAGTACCATTAGCACTTTTTCAACACATGCGCGAGGAAATACATAAAAATACATTTTGCATAAAAAGTTTCCTAGATAGCAACAAATGCAATGTAAACAAAATATAAAGAGTTCGGGAAATGACATTCAACTTTTTTTTGTACGCGCCAACCAGCTGCCACACAGACTATTTCAAAATATAATTTTTGAGATAAAATACAATTAATTGGTAATAAATTACTGTTTACTATCAATAATTTGATAATAATAATTGTTTTTTTATTCTAATATAGCGACATTTATTTATTCTAAATATATAAATTGATTTTCAGTGGCATAAAACCTCTTTGTTATTACAAAAAATAACTGTAAATTGATCAAATTGAAAATGCTCTGTTGACTAGCAAATAATTTGCAGTAAGGCACTACCTTAACTTTATAGGGATTGTTATATTATGCACTAGTGTGTATATGTAGTCGGTTTATAGCCCTCAATGAGCCTCAAAACGGTGTTTTAAGGCTCACTTTCTGAGCAAGTGTGTTGAAAAAGTATATTATGATACAAGTGTGCAAAATTTTTCATTTTACACGAGGCTGAAAGTCGCAGCTCGTACCACAGGTGAGGGCGTAAATATTCGAGTGTCTAATGGACAAGTTGCTCACGAGTTTCATACGCACTTTTTCAACACACTTGCTCGGAACACACAACATCGTTTTTAGGGCCATAAACCGAGCTATTATAATAACTCGTGTATAATAATATTACACACTAGTGTGTAATAGTTTAGGTTTCCTTTATAAAATGGCTATAGACTAAATCACAAAGGGTTATGGCCGCTGTAAAACTCATTAAGCTGCGGGTGAAATCATAGGGTAAAAAGCTGTATGTTCAAAACCAAAAAAAAATTAATATGAGAATAATTTTAATAATAAGTAGGTCCAAACACGAATAAAATAAAAAGCACTGCTACGTCGTAGACTCGTAGCAAGCAATTGGCACAAACCGTAGTATGCAGAAGTTGATCGGCCGAAAATTAGGTTACATTATCAAGAGTTGAATACGTTCCTTATCTATAATATGACCTAAGGACAAAATACAGGGAATACGCAAACAAATACTCAGACGAGCCCAGTAACTGAACAATGATATTAACAGGCGTCAGAAGATAATAAATCATTTATCGTTTTGATATAAATATATGTTACGGCTAATACCCGAAGTGCGGCTACACCTAGTTTTAGCCGGTTAGAACATCAATAGGTTAGGTTAGTTAGGTTACTTTTTTGATACCACCTAGAAAAAGGAGTCCCGCGTAGCGGGACTCCGTCGACTCATGATTCAAGACAGTTTTTATATACATAGGTATAAAAAAAAATTACAGTTTTCCATATAAAAAACACTTCTAACCGGCTAAAACTAGGTGTAGCCGCACTTCGGGTATTAGCCGTAACATATATAACAAGAAGATACGTGAGTTATTTCTGAGAAAACCTAGTGATTACAAGACCCTCGTTGCTGCGGGCTGTGTAAGCGGCAACGTTTGTAAGCGGTTAGCTGACGTTAGATGGCGTAGCAGAAACGCCAACGTTTTAAAAACGCCTTTTTTAACAGGCTGCATCGAGAACCGTTTGAAGTTTAGTCAAAGAATTCGAGTATTTTTTATATTATTACTAAAATGCATTATGAATCATAATTTTACGTATCTACTAGAGCATACTTATTATAATACCTACTTAGTTTCTTCGCAAATAAAATTTATGGCACAGTATTGAGTTTATGGTTATTTTGTAAAAGCTCGGTACTGTATGGCGAAAAAAAAGTTATCGATTATTGTGGATCTTATGTATGCACTTATCTTATCTAACCACATATTGTTATTAGTAGAATTTAAACCAATCTATTAATGATTTATATTATGACTAAATATATTATCTTGTATAGATAAGTACTGACTGTAAATAACAAAGCTACTTATGTTTGAGACAATTTTTTTATTTTAAACAATTAAGATTAAATAACATGTTTATGTTATAAAATTAAAATAAAATGTACCGTAGTTGTACCGAACTTAATTTACTTAATAAGAATCAGTGATATATCAGGGGTACAGCAATATATTTAAAAAGTAAGTAGGTAAGTACCTTCCTATGTATGATAAGCCTTCTCAAAGAGTTACTAGAGGTTAAAGCACGGGATATAACTACACGAAATAGACACAAAAAAAGACAATTTCCCACAAAAAGGATTAACAAAACAAACAAATAGTTTCAGTAACTCACCTGTATCTTGTTCCTAGTTTACAAACTTCAAGGAAATCTTTGTTCATTTCCTTGAGAATAGCTTTAATTTTGTCAACATTGTACAGGACGCAGGTATAAACAATAGGTATTGTGCTTATTATCATGAAATATACGAAGTTTTCCGTGGCAAACGCGTAGTCTTTAATGTCGATGCCATGGTATATAAACATCATTTCAAAGCCGGTGGCTACCATAGATACGGCCACGCTGAGGACTGGCCACAGAAATCTGGAAAATGAAAAAGAAAACAAAAGATACTATTGTGTAAAGTGAAACTAGAGGAAGACCGGAGAAGAGATGGATGGACTGTGAAATATGATATGCTAAGGCAAGGAATGACTGCCGAGATCACTGATAAAGGGGAAATGGAAGAAAGAAACACGTGCAGAAACACAAAGATAGTGTTGGCCTATTTAAAGCATAAAAATTCAGATTTTTTATAAAATAACCTAAGCATACTACTACTTTGTGACATTGATTTTCTCAAAATTGCTTTGTTTTTATCTTTTACCATTTATAAATAAACAGAAACTACGTCAATGTGCGATTTATCTACAGCATGCGACTTATTTTTTATAAATATAGCGCCTCATAATCTGAGGTTAAAGTGTGAAAATTACCTACCTCCATTTAGAGTTGCTGTTTTTATTAAAAAATATTCCGTTAAAGGTGAGCAAAACTCTTAATTGTGGATGAAAGTTGTATAGTGTTTGATCCGTGTTACCATCGTCGATGTAATCTGTTGTTATAAAATCTATAAATCCTGAGAGAGACATCACTTTGCTAGTAAAATTGTGCCGTTCGTTGCGTAATTCTGTCTAGTAATGATATTCTTAACAATACCTTCGTGACGGTAGTTATGAAAATTGTTAGCAATCTAGGAAGAATGGGTAATGAAGTAATGTCATGCTGACCACGGTAATTTCACTTAATGTGCAGGCTTCTAATATCTTTTATCATGATTTTGATGTATAATAGGCGCAGCGGTTTAGTTAATTATGACTTGGATTTTGAGAAATTCCTATGGAGAATTAGCTTAATGAGTATAAAGGTAAGTAGGCATTGAATCAAGAAATTAAAATTTGAATAAAAATGGGTAGAATGTGTGAGCCCTCCATTAGCTAAGGGGTCATTTAATTAGAAAATAAATAAATAATTAGGTTATCATTTGAAGTAAACATTGAAAAACTTTATGAATGAGTTATCACTCTGCGTTTAAGAGTTGAAAAACAAATGTCTGAAGAATTGATCGCCAGAGCTTAAAGTAGAGAGTACCTATAAAGCAGAAGTGTGGGAAGACGGACCATAAAGATAGACGATCGTATAATATTCATATAATAAAGGGTAAATTGGACCCAGTAAATTTGGAGAAGTAAATGCCCTGATGCATATGAAGAAAAAATGGAAAATAAGTATCACTAAGATATGGCGGTCGAGTCATATTCTTACATAACTCTCTTTTTAGGTTTAACTACGGGAAATGAAACGTTTTCCCCATTTGCGTAACAAAGAAATGCTATACCAAAGTTTGAACTTTTTTAAATTGTGGCAACTATACTTATCACAGTAAATAAAGCAAGTTCTGCCACATATCACCCGTGACGTAACTTATCTGAATGTGCCAAACTTCAATATATCTTTTATACTTATGTATTTTAAGTATATATAAAAGATAGTGTATCCTACTGTCTTCCAGTCGAGTGTCAGTTACATTAAAGCATTATTGTGATAATGTTAAGTTTGTACATCATAGCTGTGATTGGAATTTTAGTTTTAGTAAAATGCGTGAGAAAACACATGAAGTCTTTGAAAAAACCGGATAATTTCCCACCAGGTAGGTGTTTCTTGTTTAAAATAATAAGTTAAATCTATGGTTCTTTAATATTAGGTAAAATAATAACTACAAACATAAAGAAATACACAAAAATCTTCTTTTAACTGCAAAGTTAAAAAAAACGTGTCCGTTAGATACGAAATCGTCTTACTCTTTTTAAACCAGGGGACAGATTATGAATCTGTTTTCATCGCAATGTACCTATCTATAAATTTATACATATTTTAGAAAAAAATATATAAAGCCAATATTTTTATTTGCATTTTTTTATTGAGTTGTAAGAATACATTATTTTCTGTAAAGCCGAAAAATCTGCCTTTTAGCAATTTATAATTAAATCTAAAAACATATAGTGTATCTACACCAGATTCTCGAGCGTTTTTCGACTTGAAAGATAAAGTATGATAATAGATAATATGCATCCTTCATGGAGAAAACAAACATTTTCTTGTTTTTTTATTTTTTTAAAAAGGCAAGTAGCCTTTTTTCTTGTAAATTTATTTTATCACTTTGCACATATACCTATAAGAATATGATATTTTTTAAATCTTTGACTATTCAAAATCGGTTTTGCCCATTGTTTAGACCTACGCTTCAGGTCAAAAGCCACTTATGAATCATCCTATCGGTATATTTTAAATATTCAACAGATACACGATACATCGGTTTCTACTTTTTGTAAGATATACCATATTTATTGTACGAAATTCAAAAATGACAGAAAACTACATTCACCTTTCTGCGCTTGTATGTAGGTATTAAGGTAAATTACAATGTACCTAAGGTCTGGTGTTTGCATGGTAAAAGAGATTTTACATATGCCGCCGGTCCGTTTGACGGTTGGTGTAATGATGATCCTATTCCGAGTTGATATCATAATGTATTGTGGGTTGTGTGTGACCTATTGGCACCTTTTTTTTTGTTTTATTTTTTGATGATCCTGGAAAATGCCTAATGAAAATGCCTTCAGGGAAAGGAGATGGGTTATGTCGGTCTTGCACCGAGTAAAATCCTGGAGTAGTCCTTCAGGTCATTGTAATGGTTGGACGCGGGATGGCCAGACGCCGAAGCAGCCCCCACAAGTTTGAAGGCGCGCTGGGTCACACAGCGGCGCGCCTACCCCCTCACGTTCCCTTAATTAGCCGCCGAACTAGCCCTGTATCGGCAGCCCGGGAACACACCACACACTTCCAGAAGCTTAGGCCTCCGCCATCGACCCCAGACCTCAACGGCTGGAGTCGCCGATGACGCGCCAAATGGTAATCGAATGTCATATTTTCAACAAATCTGGAAAGGGTTAATATTAATAAAACTCATCACGGTTTTGGGATTAATAGATGGCGACATTGATTATCTACCTATTAATCCAAAAAAAACTTAATATTTCATCAATGTTAACGTTATCAAGAATTGTTGAAAAAATGACATTCGATTACCGTTGGCTTACGCAAGAGCCCCGCTGACCTATCGGCACCGTGGGACCGCCTCTTAATGTGTTAAATAAAAATATTTCCTTTATGTTCTTAATGCGCAATAAGTTATTTTAAAAGGGAACGTAATAAACATGTGAATAATAAATAAACAAATTTTAAATTTATTTCGTTAAAAAAAAACTTCAAAGTAATTTGCCGTAGGTCTTAAAATTTTTAATTTCAGAAATTCCAAACTAATAATAGCAAAGTTTCGTCTTCCAAATAAAAAAAGTTTACATCAGTAATAGCAAACAACTTGCATACTTATTTATAAGTAGAACACTTTGTCTTCGGAGTCTCCTGACCGAGGCAAAGTACCCAAAATGCTGCCAGCATTTCCTCTATGAACGGCGATAAATTTTGACTTATTGATTGTGATTGTAGATGACCAAATCTCTAAATACATTTGTATACTATAAGCTGCTTTTTTCACAAAACAATCTTTCAAACATTGGGCTACTGTTAAACTAACAAACAAAAGCTACCGCAACTTTTTCAACAACCTTTTTTGAAAAATCAAATCTCATTTTCAAAAAATATTTTTGATCACTTTTACACATTAAAAATTATAATAGATCCTAAAAAAATTCGAGTTTACGTTAATTGTTGCCATAGTTTGTTTTTTAAGACTTTGTCACACGTCATGAAAACTCTTGTTGATCTTTTTTTTAATTCCTTAAATTACCATTTATTAATACAAATAGCTCAACGTTTACCAAATTTTCTTCTTCCTAATGTAATTGAAAATTTTGAAACCACGATTGACAAGGATCAAATGTTACCTACCGAAAAAAACATATTTTTATTATTATTTTACTTTTTATATCTACACACACATATATATTTGCATGACTATAAAATAAACCAACCTTCATTTTATTAAAACGTCCAAGGCAATTGAGTTAATTAAGTAATTTACCAAAGTAGTTAATCGAAATAGGGTTAGTTCTAATTCGTATTTTTGTTTACTTATTATTTTCGTTTTATTTTACACTTGCTATCTGTTATAAATCATCTTTTGAATTGTTAACAGTTTAACTGTTACCTGCTTAATAACGCCCACCCAATTCATTGAAACGATTTCAATGGTATAGCTGTACTTTAGCTAAGTCTTTCACAAGAAGAAAGCTACGCTACTATCAAGGAATGCAAGGATTTGATGACGACATGCCTATTTTTTTCAGGACCACCAAACCTGCCAATCTATGGGGCCTACTGGATAATTCTTCTGACTGCGATCAACAATTTGCCCAAAGCTTTCATACGATTAGGAAATTATTACAAGTCTAGTTTGATTGGATTGATGTTGGGTCCATTTCCGACTATAGTTATCAATGATCCGAAGCTGTCTAAAGAAATGCTGTTGCGGGAAGACTTCGATGGCAGACCTGACCTGGTGCTAGGGAGGCTACGTTCATACTGGAAGAGATTGGGTAAGTAACTAAATATATTTAAAAAAGTATTTTATTTCTTAGAACGAAGAAGTAGAAGATACGATAGAAGACCCAAAGACACGTGCATAATGTCTATGCTTAGGGCCATCAAGGTTGACATTCGAGCCCCTCTGCGGTGCATCCGGTCAAAAAGCAGAAGTAAACTTTAGGGTGTACAAAAGATAACTAAAAGAGAGCTAAAAACAATAGGTATTTCATATGTGGCCGTGTCCGAGGTTTAGAATACTAAAGGAGGTAATATTTTCCGGTATATCAACTTTTAAGCTTGACACTTGGATATGAACCATCATTTAATGAATTCTCCCAATGAGACTAGTTCTTAAGTTGACACGGATGTTTTCTTTATACAATGTTTAGCACATCAATCCAATAAGAAAATACATTGCATATCGGCATGACATTGTACTAAGTCATCACTTTACTTTGACAGTGATGACCTCTGAATGTTTTCGAATACTTATGCGGGTTAAAGTACTTAACTTTACATCACCGGCTTTTAGAGTCAAATATAAATTATGAGATTATCTTAACAACTGTTTGATTAGAAACATTACTTATAAACAAAATTGCAATACATTTCTAACAGATAACAATTGTAGTAATTAACTCTTCCTACTAATATTATGAACGTGAAAGTTTGTAAGTATGTATGGATGTATGGATGTTTCTTACTCTTTCACGCAAAAACTACTGGACGGATTTGGATGAAACTTTATAGTAATATAGGTTATACATCGGAATAACACACAGGGTACTTTTTACCGCGGGAAAACTCCTCATTCCTACGCCGTTCCACGCGAACGGAGTTACGGGAGGCTACTAGTCATCACATATATTTTTAACAAATCGAAAACCTGACAACGCTCTAAGTTTATTAGCTAATAGCTGGTAGTAGCATTTACTCCACACATTAATTTTCTTCATTTTTTTATCTTTCTTTTATTTTGTATCTTACAAGACTATATCAATGTCACAAAAAAGCATTACCTACAGTGCCTATATCTTCATTTTTGAATACAGGCATACTTTTAACACTCAAGATTTGGACACACTGAGTGTTTCAAGTCCCTAGTTATTTCGTATTGCGGCATCTGGCTCCTATCTTGTTCCACATCTCCTTTTCCATCATCTTTCGCCTTCATCATTTTTCAATATATTGAGGCAGTATATACATCTTCATTAATAAATTGCTGTTTTAACTTTAAGTTGTTCATTGTTTTCTTTATTTTGTCGTTCTCAAATTGTTTTACTACCACTAAAACGATAGCACTGGCAGGCTCGCCATGTACCTTATATTTCAATCGCTTAAAACAGCAAAAAATGTAATTTACATTTTCAAACCTAATTTGAATAAAAAAATAAAAGATAAATTGTGTCCTTAGTAGGGTCATAAGACCCATTTTGAGTTTAGCAATGTTTTTCAGGTATCTTCTTCACGGACAACTACTTCTGGCACACCCAGCGCCGGTTCTCTCTCCGCGTGATGAGGGACTACGGCTTCGGGAGACGAGACCACGTCCTGGAGTCAGCCATCGAACACGAGATCAAAGAGATGCTGGACCTGAGGATCAGCGGACCAAAATACCCGGCTGAAAAGGTGAATCGCGACTTCTTGTTAAAGCTCTTCACAAAAGCCTCTTCCGCTTGTTGTCTGCTAAACTGAAGAAATCAAAATTTTTGGCTATGTCGACGTTATTATGAAAGGAATAACCATAAAAAAAACAATTTCTGGAGACAACTCATAAAGGCAGAAAGTTGTTAACTAGTTCGTAGTTCGAAGCTTTGTTCCTAGTTCGGTGCTTGGAATAAGGTTAAATTTGTCACTACGAGTTAAATTTGAGTCCATTGTGCGTCGTATTGCATCACGCACCGAAGGTACCTACTTTTTGAAGTGCCTCATATCTGACACCATATTTTTTTCAGGAAATCGTTAACGGAGATCTAATTTACACTCCTTTATATTTCTCCGTGCCGTTTATAAATGGAATGCTACAAGTGTTTACCCGATCTACACTTCCAAGATCAGATTACGATGTTCTGTGGGATATTTCGAGGGCTGGGTTCATGTTTCAAAGAGGTTCCAACGATTTAGGAGGTGCTTTAGTAATAACTCCATGGCTGAAGGACGTACTACCAAACTATAGCGGGTTTTCACGTCTAAGAGAAGGCAATCAACGGTTTCTGGATTACTATGAGGTAAGCTAAAAGTTTAAATTCTTTAGACAATTTTTGACAGTATAAGCAATTTAAAGCTCTAATATAATAAATCTCTAGATTGAATCACCAACTGTGTGGTCCTAAACTAAGCAAAGCTTGTAGGTACTATAGGTACCACACAATGGACTAGGGGAGAACCTAGTTTCACCCAGACACGAGCCAATAATAGAAAAACATTTTTTACGAAATTGGCCCGACCCGGGGATCGAACCCGGAACCATCCGCTTAGCAGTCCGGTATTATTTATAGCTAATTTATATTCTATAGTCCTTATTCTAGATTAAACTTAAACCATATGGATGGTATAAAATATTACACGTATATGGGTGTGTAGATAAAAAAAAAACTTTGAGAAAAGATAGAATCAGAAGACTACATCTGGATTATTCATTGAATTTACAGAAAGCCATAAGTGACGCAAAATCAACTCACGATGCCTCACACGATCGTCATTTCCTTGACCACTATATAAGAAAAATGAATGAAGAAAGAAAGCTTTTACAAAAAACTACATTCTCTGGTATGTAATTCATGAAATGTTGCTATCGATTGTATACCTATATAAGTATGGAATGATTTTGATGTTTTTCATTTTGTTTATTGCTGCTTTTATAAATTCTCATTCCACTATTACTCCACTTGTGGGTACTCCGCAGTAAATAAAAGATAATTATAGTCGAATAAAGTTAATACAATAACATACTAGAATTAGAATAGTTGGCAAGTTGGTATGCTAATATGTAGGTTATTGTCAGGCGTAATTAATTTCAGATTGTTTGCTTAAATAATATGTAAGATAGTAAAAAAATATTATAAATATATGTAAGATAGTATTTACTCAACCAATCACTTTAGTTTCTTGGTGAGCATGTAATTAAATAAACTAAATATAGAATCATCGTAGTGAGTAAAAAGTTATAAAACGACATTAATATGGCCCTTCAATAAACATGTGGCAATAAGCTAGATATGTCTTTTCCAATGTCGTCAGTTTATAAATTACTAGCGACCCGCCCACGCTTCGCAATGGTGTAATTTTGGCCGAATTGCTCACGAAACTTTGATTTTTGGCTAACTTAAAAAAACTTTTTCAGATTGTTCTTTATGTACAAATTTAAATGAAAAAAATACCTAAAGGGTGGTGAAAACCTCATTAAAATCCCTCAACTGGTTTAGGAGGAGTTAGCAGCCAAACATACAAACAGACAGAATTAGCGACTTGGATTTATACTATGTAATATAAGCGTTCGTTTATTAATGTGCTTCACATTTTATTCTATTCCATCGAGTTAGCAATCGTCAAAAAACTCTAGTTTCAACTCTTGTATTATACATTAAAAACCTGTTATCACACTTTTGCAAGAGAACGCTCATAATTAATTTAATCGCATTCATAGTTTGTTTTGTTAAAGTAATTAAAGTGTCTTGTACTTACCTAAAATAAAATAAGTTAAATTTACTTTGGTCCTGCCTAACGCCTAGACGAACTATAATTAAAAGGAACAGAAATTAAACTTAATGTAGACGACTAATTTCTACCTAAAACATTATGCTGCAATTACCTACTTAAAACAAAACGATTGTCCTATAAAACGATACCAACCTATAGCAATTCTGTAGTTGGTTCAACGATATCTTAAAGTAATTAATGAAAATGGACATTATGAAATTCGATATTGCAACTGTAGTACAAGATATTGTAGGTACTTGGGTATTGTTATTGCAATAAGGAAATGATACTTGCATAGATAATAATGTCTGTCGATAAATTTCCACAGATTTTATCACAGTCACACTTTTGTTTGGTAATAAGACCATTGAACCGATTAAACTCAAAATAGTGGTTGGTTCACTATTAAATATCAATGGTATTTGTACTAAACCAGTTTCAGATACCTTTATAATTACTCCTCGGCCCTCTTGCCAAGAGCTTGTTGAGCAACTTGTAAATTATAAAAAATAATGTTAAGCCAATTATTTTGAAGAGAGCTCAACAGGAAGGTATAATACCTAGGTACTTCTGTGCATCTGCATACGACCTCAAATTAACTAGTATGAAGGTTCTAGGTATGGCGTTATTTATGTTTTGTCGTGTAGTTCGTCAAGCCTGGGACTGATACGATTATATCACTTTAATTTTTACAAGCAAAATAGAGAAACACCTATAATGATTTTCGAATTTTAAATTCATTGCTCCCAAAATTAGTTGAAGACTTCCAAATTAGTAATGATCATAGAGGCTTATCATCATAGCTACTACTTAAAAGGAACCTAAACCTAAATATAAATGTTTTGTCAGAGACCCAACTGGCTTTGATCTGCACTGACTACACGTTCCCGGCTTCAAGTGCGGTTCAGACAGTCCTAACTATGCTGGTGGAGAAGGTGCTTCTTCATCCAGAACTCCAGGACAAGATCCACGAGGAGATTGACAGAGTCGTTGGACGCGACCGTCTACCTAACTTAGACGATAGACAGAAGTAAGTGACTACGTTTTTTTTTTAAATATAATATGGCAAAGCAAACGAGCATGCGGGTCACCTGATGGTAAGTGATCACCGCCGCCCATGACTATCCGCAACACTGTGGGTGTTGGAGGTGTGTTGCTGAGCCTTTGACAAAATTGGGCACCGGATATCGCACTCACCGAACGAAACGCAGGAACATCGTCCCTACTTCACGTCGGTTTTCTATGCGACACGGTGGTGCGAGTATTTCACCGGTCGAGTCAGCCCAGCAATCGCTGCAGACAGAACCTACAGCTAGACTCTACCACTCCAAAAATATCAAAAACAAGGAAGGTTATTCACTAAATCGCATTACAATATGCGTTCTACGACGGCTTAAATATCACACATTTTATTCATGAGTATTTTGTAAGGAAACCCAGCATCATTCGAAAATTAGGTATGTTATCATGTAAATCAAACTCAGACTCAGTCAGCTTGATAGATTATGGCTCAGTCCCTAATGCTATCCGTTATGAGAGCCGTGTTTAACTAGTGAGACGTTATCATATCTACATTATAATCCTATATGCGTCTAATTATATCTATGCATTATATTAAAGCATTGATTAAACGTCCCTACGAAAGCCGCTAGGTAGCAATTAACACAAGTTAATAAACAAGTTGAACATTGCACTTAAAATTTAATGCATACTAAAAATGATGCATTGATATGATAACTTTCTTGTACAATGGTAATAGCTTGAGTAATTTATTCATACACACTTCGTTTAACACAGTGGAAGTTTTTGTGCCTTTTCTCATATATTTCTAAAGAAGAGAATAGTTTTTATTGTAGAAGCTTTGTACCTACATTCAATAATTAAGTGAGGCAATTCTTTAAATAGATCAGTCAAACACTGATAAAGGCAAAGTAAAATTATACCTACTAATAAAATACATAAAGCTTATCTATCTAATTAGTATGATTGATTTCATATGAGGTTTATTTCCGTAATATTTACAGTTCTGTAAGAAACTCATTTTTACTAAACAATTAGACAACTGTGGGTACAGTACATACAATGTCGACGTCACAAATAATGATTATCGAAACAATGATTATGGTTATATCAATGGTTAAAAAACATTCCGTCCCTAATTCCTTTTAAGTACCTATCTAAGTTTTCTCAACATAAACGAAGTTTAGTCAATCTTAAAAACTGATTACTTTTACTACTTGGTATCAAATAAAATACTATTATGTAATAGAGTTATCCTTCTAATATTATAAACGTAAAAGTTTGTGAGCATGTATGGATATATGGATGTTTGTTACTCTTTCACGTAAAAACTACTTAACGGATTTGGATGAAACTTGACAGTAATATAGTTTATACATCAGAATAACTCATGGAGCTAGTTTCATTTGATAAAGACATGGCACCTATCAGAATACGCCTACTAGCCTGTAGGTAGGTATAGCAGCCACTAAGTATATCGTTCAGGGATGTTGTGGATATAAAATTTCGGATACGGATTGGATACGGATATTGGAATTATTATTATACCGGATAGGGATTCGGATATGAAATAATTTCGGATTATCCGTTAGTTTCGGATAATTTCGGTTACGGATATAAGATTATGAAGGGATTTTAATTTCTTTGTCATAAAAATTCTTTTGTCATCCTCCGCGCGGCAAAACAACTTGTCATGACTTGATTCAAATAAGCTCCATCCCTATCCGATACTATCCGAAACTTTCATTTTGGATTCGGTTACGGATATTTTTTTATATCGGATATCCGATAATTTCGGTTACGGTTACGGAGCTCCCTAACATCTCTGATATCGTTCATCCATAGCTTAAACCAATTTTTCCATTCTCTCCACCAGCATGCCGTTTGTCGAGGCTTGTCTCCGGGAGATGATGAGGTCGGAGACCATCGTCCCGCTCGGGGTGTTCCACCGCGCTGTCAGAGACACCACTCTTGGGGGATACTCGGTTCCAGAGGTCAGTTTTATAGATATTTTTGTTGTAATTTTAATTTTAAGTTTAATGACTTTCAGTACTCCTAACGCATTGTATGCTTTCGTAAAAGATACAATCATATTTAAATGATTTAAGTTTAACGTGCCTGATGGCTATCAGTTACGCCGTTTACTTGAAATTAAGTGATTTTTAGGTATTAAACCCAGGTTTCTGATCATACAAAACAGCACTTTATTGCAGTAGGTATATAAAAGTATTTTTAAACAGAGCGGGAGCACTGTCGAGTTTACTAACAGCGAGTTCAAAAATCTTTTAGGTCTTTGAACTCGCAGTCAGTAAAAAATACCTTCTCATAGTCACAATTTTGGCAAACAAACGGCTTTACTCGCATCATTTTGACCTTTCTTTACAAATTCAATGTGCATTGGTGTTATTGCTGCTCAAATTAAAACACAAACGGATGCCGTATTTAATTCAACAAATTTTAAATAGTAGGTATAGTTCAATCATGCCATGTTACAGAATACGGTATTAGCTGCAAATTTCTACACTCTACACAACGACAAAGAAATATGGGGCGATCCTGAGAACTTCAGACCGGAACGATTCATAAAAGATGGCAAGCTCAACCTCGCTGCAGACAAGTCATTGCCTTTTGGTGCAGGTATTTATATTTGTTTCATTTTATTAATATATTTAAATATTTATAAGTCTAAAGATGTTTTATTAAAGACACGCGACCCGCCCACGCTTCGCAATGGTGTATTTTGCGCGACTTGTTCAAGATACCTACGTTGAATTTTGCCTTAATTAAAAATTTTTTTTGAATGTTCTTAGTTTCCAAATTTAAATGAAAAAAATATGTAATGATGACAATGATGATGATGATGTAAGCAATGATATTGTTGATGTGGATTGGGAACTGCAGCATTAAATCTGCAATGCCCATTTAATTGCCTAATAAACCAATGAGTTTTTTGCAATAAACGTTAATGTTTTAAAAAAACAATTACCAACTTACTACCGTTGACTTATGCCGCATAACTTATTTGACAAACGAAGATCAGTGTAGTGACGCGGCAGCTCTAGTTCTCGTTTTCGCATCCATTACTGAAGGCGTCTTCGTTTTATAAGTACTTAATATTCATTGTTTTAATTACAATACGGTTTTTTTTGTGTTTTCAAGGATTTGTTTAAATAATTGTATAACCTCAAAAACAATTAGTTTTCTATTAACAATAATAACTATTCACATACATAATAACCATTCAAATTATGTAGGTTTTACCTTAATAATGTTACAGAAACGTTAAGTGTGTTTTAAAAATACTAAACACTTTAAAAAGTAAATTAGACTTAACTTTTTTTACTGTTTAATAAGTACCTAGTAACTAATTACCCGCTCTGGTTACGTATAGACGTCCTACTAATATTATAAACGTGAAAGTTTGTGAGTATGCATGGATGTAAGGATGAATGTTTGTTACTCTTTCACGCAAAAACTACTTGACGGATTTTGATGAAACTTTACAGTAATATAGGTTATACATCAGAATAATACATGGGGTCCTTTTTATCGCGGAAAATCTTTTGCGGGCGACCACTAGTAGGAATATTAATCAAAACATAACAAACCTTAGTAAACTTTACCAAGGTTTTTTTAAGTCTTGACCGTGACCGTCCCTCTGAAATTTCACTCTATAGGTATACTCGCACCTAAACATAAAGTAAAAAAATGTATTGTAAATCTAATTTCAACTTCATTGAATTATTCCAGGTAAACGTTTATGTGCTGGAGAGACATACGCTCGTCAGACCATGTTCCAAGTCTTCGCAGCCTTCATGCAGGCCTTCCACGTGTCCACTGCTGATGGACAGCCTCTGAAGAAACCTTACAAGAGGATACAGGGCATCATCACAACGCTTCCAGAATTCTGGGTTAAAGTCACGCCACGCCAATGAAATGAAGAATCAACTACCGATTGTATTATAAACACTTGTTAGCTACGAATATTTATTGTAAGAAATGGATTTGTTTTTTTAGCTTTCCGCCTTGCTTCGTCTGCAGTTGAATGGGTTTTATCGTGGGAATAAAATATTCTTCCGCTGTAATAAGAATCCGATGTGTAAGGTATTCAAAGACATAGTTTCTCTTCATGCCAAGTATCATCTAATTGGTCTGACCTTGTTGCGGGTGTATCTCAGGGGAGTTTCCTTTCCCCATCACTATTCTGTAGGTATTTTCATCAATACCGTAACTCAAGTCAGTACCTCCACATTCCTTCTTAATGCGAATAACTTGCAAATTTATCGCCATTGCCCTCTCCACCATAAACTCTGACTTAAACAGCATGAGTGTTTACACCTTTCATACTTGATGCAGTTCCGATTGTTTTACATACCCTGCTACAAGCTAAGGAGTTCTCTTCGCTTCTCACTTACAATGGAAATTGAATATCAACGTAATCAGTCGGGAATAATCCTTCATGGTCGGAAAGTACATTAATACTGGCACTTATTGAAGAGCCTCCTTTATCTGCATCTGTTAAACAAAATCTCCCTTGTCCTATCTTCAAACCAACTCATAATTGACTATGCAGATGCGTGTTACCCTTATGCCACTGAGGAACAGACTGGAACGCTTGGACAGTTTAATTTTGATAATATGTCAAGTAGGTTTATTAACGAACATTGCATTTTCAGGACATATTTTTTCCAACAGAGGGTCTGCTGGAAATGATTCCTCTCAGAAACAAAAAGCACTAAACTTTTGTGTCTGTATATAAAGGTTTTCATTTCTGTTCCATATGAGTTATAACTGTGTATTAACTATGCATAAAATCTTAAATAAATAATTTTAATTATACGTTACGGTTAATATAGGTGGATTTATATCGTGTTGTAACTTAGAAATTAGAGCATGTTACACTAAATCTCAAACAGGGATATTTTTTAATTATAATTTCATAAATTAAAAAGTCACCGTTACAACAATATAGGTTAATTACGGTTTTGAAGTATCTTATTGCAAATTTATCGCTAGGAGTACAATTTAATCTATTGCACTATCAAAGATTAACTGGATAACAGTTGTTATGCTAGATTTGAGGTAGTTTACCGTTGATTATAAATTACTAGTTCTTTGCTTCGAGGTTTTACTAGCGGCATAATGAGTTTGCACTGAAACATATAATTTTTAACAGAAGTGTAAGTACGTTGTTTCTTCATTATCATAAATATATTTATAGATCTCTTGATTACCACACCAACTTTTAACCGAAACTAACGAACTTTGTGTGCAACAAACGTGAAAACTTTTACATTTTAGCTTATTATTATATGTAGGTATAAAAACATTGGTGATTGTGTCTTATACTCGCCTGCTCATAAAACGTTATAATAGAATTAGAAAATAACATTGATTAGATACACACATGTACACTCACGATTACTCAATAATTATCATGTACAAATCCATGAACCCAACTACCAATTTATGGGTTTTCTCAAATAAGATTTTAGTTCGGATATAATTCGGTCGGTACTTTGCCCCGGCCATTTAATTAGGGCGCAAAATACCTGTGAGTTAAAGTCAATACGCAGGCTACATATCATTTTGGTACTTAGGTATATCGTTTCAGATAAGTATTATCAGCGATCAATGTTTAAATATAACTCTCAATTACGTAGAATATGAGCTATGCAGTTACGAACATACTTTCAAAAGTAGCAATTAATTAAATTTTGTTCGTCCAAACGTGTTACAATTAATTTCGATTTTGTTCGTGCCTTTATAATGGGCAGAAAATCTAAGTTACCATTTACTTTTATTACCTACTCATAAAATGAAACAGTAGAATCCCGATCATTATTGCTTTTTATAACTAAAATAATTTTTAACTGGTGTTGAAGGTATGGTAACTACAGAGCGTTGGTAAGTTAGTGTTAGTAGTAATAAGTTTATTATCTTAGAAATTGAGCCACTATACGTACCGAATAATTTAACTGTTAGGTACTTAATTTCTTTAAGATAAAGGATTCGCTTTCAAACTCTTACTAGAACTTGCTACTTACATTTGGTTGCAACTTGCAAGAATAACAAAACCTACGGCGAAAGAAATGCATTGGTTCTTTTTACCTGTAATTAGGTTACATCTCAAGTTTACGTCATTTTTAGGCAGAACCTCCACACTTTAATACCTACTTGGTTGCAACAATAATTGTTAAACCATGGTTGAAAAGTCGTTCCGCCCCAGATCTGATAAATTAGGTAAAATTTACGAACGTTTATTCTTTTTTGTAACTTTTTTAGCGGTACCTACTAAAATATACCTTTGTAAAATGTTTTATTTTGTTATCTTTAACTTTTATCTTTGTTGTGTAAATCTTTACTGTGCATTTGTACATGTATCATTAATAAATAAATATAATTTACTATAAATTTGAGTTTGCATATGGGGCATATGGGGTACTTTTATGGAAGCTCCTTCATAATATTCTCTAGTTGCATTTTTCTGATTATTTTTTCCTTGTCTATCACATTTTCCCTTAACAATTCAATTTGGTGTAGCTTATAAAACTTTTTTTTTTTAAATCTAAAAAGTCTTTTCAATCAAAGATGTTGGTTGAGGCTACGTTGAGGCCAGGAGGCCTTACTTCACAATCGCTATCGTATACCTACGTGCGCCCGAAGTACGAACGAACTTGATGGAGTGTCTTGCCGGCACTCTATCGAACAATTTGACGAAAATTACTGACAAATTAGACAGTTCAACTAGACGACGAAGCAAGTCCTGAGACAATAATCCCGACCACACGAAATATCGTTTGAATAGTCCCGGTATCAATGTCGCGATTGCGATTTGATAAAAGATTCGACCGTCAAATCCCGGTAGACCCCCAGATCCGAGAGGTTTAAGACTATAGACATTATTTATTTCAATAAAAGTATTCATTATTTCGGGGTTACTCATTGTGCCACCAAGTACACCACAATATCAGAGAATATTCCGCGGGGCTATTGCGTAAGCCAATGATAATTGAATGTCATTTTTCCAACAATTCTGGATAACGTAAAAGTTCATGAAATATGAAGTTTCTTTAGATTAATAGGTAGGTCATCAATTTCGACATCTACCTATTAAACCCAAAACCGTGATGATTTTCATTAATTTTAACCCTTTCCAGTATTGTTGAAAATATGACATTCGATTACCATTGGCTTACGCAATAGCCCCGCTGGTCCTACGTATATTATATCTATTATCAGACTTTATAGGTAATCAAGACTAAGATGAGTTTTTCAAACTGGTAGAAGTAAACAAAGATAATGAGGTAGGTGACAAGTCAAAGCTTAATATATGTTTCGTATATTTTAATTAAAAAGATATAACGCCTACAAAATCAAAACTAATACGTAGGTATTATTAGTTCAATGCCTTATTATCATAAAGGTGACCATTCATAAGGCCAACCTATCAAACATGATAGATAATTAAAAAGTTACCTACCTAACTCTTAGGTATAACTGTGACAGAATTGTAGAATCTTATTAAAATGATAATAGCTTTTTATTATAAACCTACATTAAAGTATCAGAATACATATTGTGTATTCTTGTTTACTTCTACCAGTTTGAAAAACTCATCTTAATCTTATTATGCCTACATTTTTTTTATTTTGCATATCAGGCGACCTCGTCAACTTTAAACCGGAACGAGTCATAAAAGAAGGCAAACTGAATTTCGTTAAAAACAAGGCATTGCCGTTTAAGGCGTGCAGTTTAATTTAAACTCTAGGAACCCACGTTTTATATAAGGCAGTTTCAAAAATACTCAAAATAAATTTTGGAACTGACCTTCTTATAAGCAAATTAGGTACTTAGGTACCTGAATATGAATTCGAATATTTTATTCAAAGATAGTCAAGCAGAAACCTTACTGTCATGTGTTGAGAAAACAATAGCATTGATCTTTAGTCCCTTTATCTAACGAGCATCTAAGGTAAGTGATGCTTAAAATACATTTGCATAAATTTGTTGTTGGTTTCTTCTTGGCTAGTTATTTTGCTAAATATGTAGATAAATACGTACCAAGTTTTACATTACCACACCCAATGTATATCTATTATTTGTCGTTTAGCCGTCATTTTCAAATTCTATCAACTAAGTAATTATAGAGACGCGGTAAATGGATAAACGTCCTCGTCCTCATTTGGTTCAAATTGCACTTATGACTTGACGACATTAACCAGAGCAGACATGTCCAACTTTAGGTAGATACCTACTTTATTAACCGATACCATTTGGTAATTTCCTGCGTCAGTACTACCTGAGGACTTGACCTGTAGAATTCTTAGTTTTTTATTAAAGTGATAGTAAGATATGTTGGGAGGTGAGTAAGGGCTAAAAGCCAAAGTATAGACACTGTTTTGTAGGTCGTATCGCGCAGCGAAGCTTCACTATGTATTAGAAAGGGCATTGTCGACAAAGTTCCCAGTATTTTTTTGTGAAAATTTTCTATTTTAAAGATGCGTATTTTATGTAGGTAATATGATTTCCATTTACTTAATTATATGTAATTTTACAACTAACAGTAAAATCTAATAAATAAAGTACCTAATAACCTTTTTACACCATTCCACTTTATTTTATAATTACTTCACGCATACCTATTCAGACTCCCGAATCAGGCCCCAGCAATGGGGCTAGCAAAAACCCAAAAGGTAATAAAATAATTAATATTCTAATGGCGATAGTAGAGTTTAAATATTTAAATTGTTGTATTTTATGGGTACTTGTTTTGACCATAAAAAAACTGGCTAAAGTAAACTGGACACTGACTGAGGGCTCCGAAGGTATCAGTAGTACATCTTCTAGAATCCTTCTAATGTTACAAATGTGAAAGTTTGTATGTTTGAATATTTGGATGAATGGATGCTTAATTTTTTTGATGTTGGTTACTTATTCAAAATTTGTACATAGAGCGACTAACTGGTTTTTGACACCTTGGAGGATTTTGGACTTAAATATTGGATAATTAATTCAATCTTGATACATTCCTACGATCCCAAAAAGGTGGTGGAAGACAGAGAGACGGACAACTGTCTTATTGCAAGGGTTCGTTGTACCTTTTGAGGTACGGAGCCCCAAAAATGTAGGTACTTTGCAAACAGCTCAGCAACTTAAATAAACTTTAAGTTTTTAGGATTCCGTACCATAACGGAAGCGTCTACCTGTTCGGTACCCGTACGGTAACAGATAGACACTTAATTTTTTTTACAGAATATTTACTTATATATTACCATTTTTAAATAAATAATTATCTCATACAACAAACGTAATTTTTAAGCAATTTTTACTCGATCTTAATAATCAGGTAGAAAATTATAGTACGGAACTCTTCGTGTGCGAGTCCGACTCGCACTTGGCCGGTTTTTCCCTTAGCCAAGCATCATCAGGAAGCACCAACCTAGAAGTTTTTTAATTGTAACTGTCAGGGCCGGATCTAGGGGGGGGGCAAGCCGGGGCCCATGCCCCGGGCGGCAAGCTCAGGGGGCGGCCAAATTCATTATTTACAAAAAAATAACATAATAATACCTACTTAACTTTGACCACGGAATAAATAAAAGTTCAATTACAGAACTTTCACTCTTATTTTACTGTGGCCATATAAACTAGACCGATACTCAGGGACAGCACATGGAACATGTGACGTATTATTCGTGTGGCGCCTCTTTAGGCGTATTTCAAAATGCGCACCCGTTCGCGCGCAGGAACGGAAATTATTACAAGGTCATAGATTAATTTGCTGAACAAAAAGCTCGAAAAGTAAATTTTAATCCTACTAATATTATAAATGCGAAAGTAACTCTGTCTGTCTGTCGGTCTGTCTGTCTGTCTGTCTGTCTGTCTGTCTGTTACGCTTTCACGCCTAAACCACTGAACCGATTATGATAAAATTTGGTATGAAGAAAGAACTGAACTTGGGAAAGGACATAGGGTACTTTTTACCGCGGGAAAATTTCTCATTCCCACGGGAAACCGACTTCCACGCGAACGGAGTCGCGGGCGGCCACTAGTTCATAATAATTGCAATTGAATACACCAATTTTATTTTTATTTTAACTATATAACTTTTTATTTTTAATCCTATCCTGTGCAGTGTATAAAATATACAGGGTGTTTGGTGGGTGAGTGCTAGTAACTATTTACTTCCACTTATTATATTGCATTTTGGTTCACGTTTAAGAATTTACAACATTTTTAAGATTTTCCTAAGAAAATCCCCAATTTTTTCATGAAAAGTCAAATATTTTTATATTTACTGTCTAACCAAACAAAAATAATTTTAATTTAAAGTCCAATACTGTCTTGTTCAGATGCAATCATAAATTTATACCAATCATCTCACAAAAAGTTACAGTGGGTTCATAAACTTCGTTGAACCAGTGAGGGTTTTTTTTATCTCAACTTTGCTATGAAAAAAAATAAAAACATTAACGAGTTTGAAAACTTTATTTGCTTTTAGAAACTTCAACAGCTAAAATACTTTATATCGATATGCTAAATGTAACTTAAATAGTTAGAAATCTCAACTAAAATAGTAAGTTAGTCCTCAAAGACGCCTGGTAAGGAAGGTACGAACACCTTCAACTACATAATATGTAGGTAAAGAGTTTTGTCTCATTCTAACAAATCTATACCTATTGTTGTATCTATTTTGTGACCAGGCAACATTTCTCTTATTTGCTATTCTTATGTACTTATAAAATAATGATTTTATTTTCTGACTAACGATACGAACTAATACGGCCACCTAGTTGGGTACGGTCCTCAGTGCATCGTGATAATTTTCAATACACTGTTTCCTTTAGGAGCCTCTTTCTAAGAAGACCTAGCAAGAAACTCGACGGGTGTCGGATCTGATATGCAATGAAACCAATTTTGTTGAATGTCGCACCTGCCGGTTTGAGAGGTGTATTTATAGGGAAAACTTAAGGCTGTTACCACAATCGTGACCACGGGGTTGGTAGCGAGCGCGGGCTGGAGGAAGCAGATTGTTCCCGACAGTAATCTTTTAACGTTCGAGTTCATTTTTTGGTCGCCTCTTGCGAAGGTCGCAAATAGCAGAATATTCTGCGGCTTCCACCACCAGATGGGTGGTGAGGGACGGAGTAAAAGTAACTCCTAGATTCAGTCTCCGTGAACCGGGTCTACATGACTGGTGAAATGAGTCACGCTACCGTTGGTCATGACTGGCTGATACGCTTATTTTCAAGCAACATCTTACTCCAACTGTAGAAAAGTGTAGGTCACCGAAAATCTACGCGGCCCGAAGTCAAACGTGTGAGATAGCAGGAGTCCTTAATTCGAGGCAGGAAAGTGAAGGGAGAGTCTAATGAGATAGCATAATTGTTTAAGATTTGTTAGAATGAGACAGAAGTTTTTATCTACATAGGTAGTTGAACGGATTCGTACCTTCCTTATCAGCCGTCTTTGAGGACTAACTTACTATTTTAGTCGAGATTTCTAATTATTAATGTTACATTTGTAGCATATCAATATAAAGTGTAGGTATTAACTGAAGAAGTTTTTAAAAGCAAATGAAATTTTCAACTAGTGTTTTTTTATTTTTTTTCATAGCAAAGTTGACATTACATTTTTTTCCCACTGGTTTAACGAAGTTTGTGAATCCACTGTAACCTTTTGTGAGATGATTGGTATAAATTTATGATTGCATCGAAATAAGACAGTATTTGGCTCTCAATTGTTGTATTTTCGTTTGGTCCGAGAGTAAATTTAAAAAAATGACTTCATGAAAAAACCGGGGTTTTCCATAGGAAAATCTTAAAAGTGTTGTAAATTCTTTAACTTGAATCAAAATGCAAATTAATAAGAAGAAGTAAATAGCTAATAGCCTTGCCTATACACCATTTTCTTTTGGCTACTCACCCAGCAAACACCCTGTATATCTTACGCGTTCATATCTATACATCTGTAAATAAACAGGCATAGCACGGAAAGAACAGCAAATGATGCATTATTTCCGGAAGAGCTATTTGTTAGTGGACATCTGATAACTGAAATTATAAAAATGATAAGGGTAAAAATAAATATTAGTGGTTGGGGGCGGCGTTTTCAGATTTTGCCCCGCCTAAAAAAAATTGAAGATCCGGGGCTGAAAAGCAGAAAATAAGCTGTATTTTGTTTCCTTCCAATAAAGTTCAAATTTTTTTTATAACTAGCTGCTATGCCTTTGTTTTTGTCTTTACATACTTTTTACAACTATGAGCCTCTGTAAATGATACATAAGAAATTTCTAATTACGTTAGCAAAGTTGCGGTGCGTACCAACGTACGTACGTACGAACAGCATTCACGATTTTGCTAATTCAACAGAGGGTGATAGTAAAAAAATATCCTGCCTACCTAAAAATAAATAGCGTTATGTTTTTACTATAAAGCTGTTCAATTAATACGTAGACCTTATTCCCCTTGAACATGTTTCAAGTTATTAAAAACTTCGTGCACCTGTAGCTGTAGGTAATCATTTTATGTTCGTAATTGTTATAAAATGCTATTAATCATGTCACGAAGTGAATTTGATACCCGTGTGTGTTGATTCCGATGATATTATGATTTATAAAAGTATTTTTTTCTTTGTAAAGTAACTTAAAGCGTTTCCTGCCTGCTTATGAATCTGATTTTCAATAAATAAATATAATGAGTTATTTGCTTTATTCATTGCATTGCACAATTTGCACATCGCAGCCCCGGATCTTCAATTTTTTTTAGTCGGGGCAAAATCTGAAAATGCCGCCCCCAACCACTAATATTTATTTTTACCTTTATCATCTTTATAATTTCAGTTATCAGATGTCCACTAACAAATAGCCCTTCCGGAAATAATGCATCATTTGCTGTTCTTTCCGTGCTATGCCTGTTTATTTACAGATGTATAGATATGAACGCGTAAGATATACAGGGTGTTTGCTGGGTGAGTAGCCAAATGAAAATGGTGTATAGGCGAGGCTATTAGCTATTTACTTCTTCTTATTAACTTGCATTTTGATTCAAGTTAAAGAATTTACAAAACTTTTAAAATTTTCCTATGGAAAACCCCGGTTTTTTCATGAAAAGTCAATTTTTTTAATTTACTCTCGGACCAAACGAAAAAAATTTTAATTGAGATCCTAATACTGTCTTATTTCGATGCAATCATAAATTTATACCAATCATCTCACAAAAGGTTACAGTGGATTCACAAACTTCGTTGAACCAGTGGGCAAAAAATGTAATGTCAACTTTGCTATGAAAGAAAATAAAAAAACACGAGTTGAAAATTTCATTTGCTTTTAAAAACTTCTTCAGTTAATACCTACACTTTATATTGATATGCTACAAATGTAACATTAATAATTAGAAATCTCGACAAAAATAGTAAGTTAGTCCTCAAAGACGGCTGATAAGGAAGGTACGAATCCGTTCAACTACCTATGTAGATAAAAACTTCTGTCTCATTCTAACAAATCTTAAACAATTATGCTATCTCATTTGACTCTCCCTTCACTTTCCTGCCTCGAATTAAGGACTCCTGCTCTCTCACACGTTTGACTTCGGTCCGCGTAGATTTTCGGTGACCTACACTTTTCTACAGTTGGAGTAAGATGTTGCTTGAAAATAAGCGTATCAGCCAGTCATGACCAACGGTAGCGTGATTTTTACGCATGCTAGCAAATCTCATTTTACCAGCTGCAAGTCATGTAGAACCGGTTCACGGAGACTGAATCTAGGAGTTCCTTTTACTCCGTCCCTCACCACCCCAACCATCTGGTGGTGGAAGCCGCAGAATATTCTGCTATTTGCGACCTTCGCAAGAGGCGACCAAAAAATGAACTCGAACGTTAAAAGATTACTGTCTGCTTCCTCCAGCCCGCGCTCGCTACCGACCCCGTGGTCACGATTGTGGTAACAGCCTTAAGTTTTCCCTATAAATACACCTCTCAAACCGGCAGGTGCGACATTCAACAAAATTGGTTTCATCGCCTATCAGATCCGACTCCCGTCGAATTTCTTGCTAGGTCTTCTTAGAGAGAGGCTCCTATTGAAAATGATCACGACGCACTGAGGACCGTACCTAACTAGGTGGCCGTAGTAGTTCGTATCGTTAGTCAGAAAATAAAATCATTATTTTATTAGTACATAAGAATAGCAAATAAGAGAAATGTTGTCTGGTCACAAAATAGATACAACAATAGGCATAGATTTGTTAGAATGAGACAAAACTCTTTACCTACATAGGTAGTTGAAGGTGTTCGTACCTTCCTTACCAGGCTTCTTTGAGGACTAACTTACTATTTTAGTTGAGATTTCTAACTATTTAAGTTACATTTAGCATATCGATATAAAGTCTATTAGCTGTAGAAGTTTCTAAAAGCAAATAAAGTTTTCAAACTCGTTAATGTTTTAATTTTTTTTCATAGCAAAGTTGAGATAAAAAAAACCCCCACTGGTTCAACGAAGTTTATGAACCCACTGTAACTTTTTGTGAGATGATTGGTATAAATTTATGATTGCATCTGAACAAGACAGTATTGGACTTTAAATTAAAATTATTTTTGTTTGGTCAGACAGTAAATATAAAAATATATGACTTTTCATGAAAAAATTGGGGATTTTCTTAGGAAAATCTTAAAAATGTTGTAAATTCTTAAACGTGAACCAAAATGCAATATAATAAGTGGAAGTAAATAGTTACTAGCACTCACCCAACAAACACCCTGTATATTTTACACTGCACAGGATAGGATTAAAAATAAAAAGTTAATAGTAAAAATAAAAATAAAATTGGTGTATTCAATTGCAATTATTATGAATTAAAACTTACTTTTCGAGCTTTTTGTTCAGCAAATTAATCTATGAACTTGTCATAATTTCTGTTCCTGCGCGCGAACGGGTGCGCATTTTGAAATACGCCTAGGGAGGCGCCACACGAAAAATACGTCACATGTTCCATGTGCTGTCCCTGAGTATCGGTCTAGTTGATATGGTCGCAGTAAAATAAGAGTGAAAGTTCTGTAATTGAACTTTTATTTATACTGTGGTCAAAGTTAAGTAGGTATTATTATGTTATTTTTTTGTAAATAATGAATTTGGCCGCCCCCTGAGCTTGCCGCCCGGGGCATGGGCCCCGGCTTGCCCCCCCCTAGATCCGGCCCTGCTGCTTTTCTTATCTAATCAAATTATTTAATGTTTCTTTAATGTTTCTATAGGTAGGTATGTAGGTATGTATGTATATCCTACTAATATTATAAACGTGAAAGTTTGTGAGTATGGATGTATGGATGTTTGTTACTCTTTCCCGTGAAAACTACTGGACGGATTTTGTTGAAACTTTACAGTAATATAGGTTGTACATCAGAATAACACATAGGGTACTTTTTACCGCGGGAAAACTTTTCATTCCCACGGGAAACCGACTTCCACGCGAACAGAGTATATCAGAGAGTAACCAGCGACCTGTCACCGCTTCGCTATGGTGTAGCTATGGTGTAAGATTGACCGACTTGTTTAAAAAACTTGTCTTCAAAAAAAACCGGCCAAGTGCGAATCGCAATCTAGTAAGACAAACATTTTTTTTATGACGGCAGCAAAATTACGAGTACATCATTATGTGATTTTTTTATTGTCATAAAATCTAGCTATCACGGTTCACGAGATACAGCCCAGTGACATATAGACGGATGGACACCGAAGTCAAAGTACCTAACAAGGTCACGTTTTTATCCTTTGCGTCCCATTAAAAAATGAATTTTCTTTACTTATCTTTTCAAAAAAATACCCAAACTTTTTTGAAAACTGCATTAAAGTCCGTTAGGTGGTTCAGGAGGAATTGGTGGACAAACATACAAAAAAAACTTTACGTAGTAACAAAAACAATGATAACGTTGATTTACCTACATATATCGCTAAAATACCATAGTTATCAACCAAATAAAAGATAATCGGTGCATCCAACATGTTTTATCCATGTTTTAACGTAAATGCAACAATAATTTTATCGCCTCTTATTTAATCGTACGTAATAATAAATTACTGGGTTGGTAGGTTTTATGATAAAATAACAAGTACCTATATAGGTGTTAAAAGTATAAGTTAATAAACATTAAGATGGTGTTACATTGCACTTTAAAATAATCGCTAAAGTATTTAATTGCTTAATCGTTATTAATTAAATTTCCTGTTAATAATGACAAATGTAAATAAATTATTTTTACACACTTTTTGTTTAACTTATATGTATGTCCAAGAAATATGCCACGGGTCATAAGGTAGGTACATCTATTACATACCTATACTTAAATACCTAAAGTAAGCTGAAAAATGGGTTCATGGTGTCTATTGAAAAACCCTAAAATGTTGTTTCCGTTTTTGAATTTTCCCTTTAATGACATAAGATATTTAAAAATATAATCTTTTTTATCCACAATAGATCTCAGGGTTCACACGCTCTAATATCATAATGGATAATCTGGCATCTTATCATTAGACAAAAAACATATGTCAAACCAATTATTTGACAAACAACGTAAGATAAATTTTCACTTGATAAACTTTTCATTTTACAAACTATTTATTATTTAAATAACTATTTTGACAAGCACATCAAATGACAAACTTTCATTACAACCAAACATGATTTTGCAAACTAATATTTTTATAACTACTTATGTTAATTTACATAACAATGATTGCTAAAATAACGTTTGACAAAATTTATTGTTTAATAACTGCTCTAATTATTAAATAATGCACTTTTATCAAAATTTACTTAAAAAATATGAAAAATCTTAGAAATTTACTAAAGTGTCCTAGGTCCATATGGAAGTCTAATAACATAACAATAAAATAAGCGATTATTTAATTTTACATATATCGCAGGCCATTTTTAATTGGGTGTGTTATAAACTGCCTAATCCGTTTACAAAGGCTAGTCAAATTGTAATACTTAGATAGATAGATAGATGTTAGTAACAAAATACTTAATAATATACATAGGTTAGCGAGGAGCGCAGCGACGAGCGTGTTAGGTTGACGTTGACATATACGCAAACCGAGCGAGCGTAGCGAGCGTGGTGCGGCAGATCCCAGCGAAGCGTTTAATAATAACTTACGTAACAGTTTTGTTCTAAGAATCAGTGAAAATCAAACGTAAGCCTAGGATTTACCTTATTTACATTCTACAAAGCAAATAGACCTAACTTGGCTCCTATGCATTTTTCCTCGAATATTTTATTGCACACGTTATAAATGAGTTTACTATGGGTTTATTTAAATGAAGTAATGGTCGCTCTTCAATTTCAATGTGATTTATCAAGTCAAAGTTTATCTCCCGTCGTTTTATAAAATAAAACAATTCATAAATTGTTGATAACATTTTTCAAATGAATATTTTACACTTGAACAGCTTGCAAAGTTAAACATTTGCAAAGTAAGTATTTTGTCAAATGATTACTTTTATAATAATATGTTTGCTAAATGAGGTTCTATCGTTATTTTCAAATCATCATTTTGTCTTTCGTTGTTTGGTCAAACATTAGTGAACAAGATAATCTTTTAGGTCGTTTTTTTTTAATCTTTAAAATAGGTATACACTTTTATAGGTATACATTTTTATAAGGTATAAACCTTACTTTAAAAAATATATTTTTAGAAAGATATTTTGAAAACATCACGATCAGTAGGTAAGAGATAGGAATAGAAAGGTATATCGGTAGGTACCTATAATATTTTTCCCTTTTTAGCAACATTTTTCTTATTGCGGACTATGCTAATCCTATTGGTCGTAGCGTAATTAATGTTACAAAGCCTTCCTCAATCACTGGACTATTCAACACAAAAAAAAATCATTTCGATCCAGTATTTCCTTAGATAAGCGCATCAAACAAACAGACTCGTCAGCTTTAAAATATTAGTCGGTATACCTAGATAGGTTGTGTGTATTCTTGGCTTGGCAAAGTACACCTAAGAATAGATCCATATTCTAATGTAGGTTTAAAGTGCATTTATGACTATAATAGTTAATATGGATAAGGACATACAAAAATAAAATGTTGATTGCATTTGTTAATAAAATCTTGACACATTTCCGTCTTAATATAAATTGCTTGGAATTTTTTTTTTTTTTTAAATTGTCACTAAAAATATTACGTAAGAAAAAATATTTTAAATACACTAGCCACCTGCTCTGCGGTCCCGACCGAGGTAATTTCCAGCGATTAAAAGCACATTATGTGTTATTAAAGTTATGTTTAACCGTTTTGGTGCGCTTAAGTCTCAAACATTTTTATGACCTATTTAAAAAGTCGTAGTATCTTTCGGGTCGTGTCGACTGTTCTAAGAATAATTTTCAAACCACTTTTCATCTAGGTGCTTCTTCAACAGCTGTGCAAGGTCGCTCTAATGGGCTATTAAGTGGATGAGACGCCGGGTGTTTCCGTAGGACTAAAGATGCCTATCGAGAGTGTTGAGTAAGTATCTCACATCACCCAGTTGTTCCAAAAATGCCGGACATCTTTATACAAAGGAATGAAAGAAAAACTGCACTAAGTAGCCAAGAGTAAGATAAATTTTTGCTCCGAGGTTAGTATAAACTCTTAGTTCAAGGATTGGATAACTGCATACCTAAATGAACCTATATACCTACCTAATACACTTCGTACACCAAGAACGGTAGAAAGAATTCAAAAATTTCAGCGGTCTAGTGTCAATGTAGTAAAAGGTAAGTCTAAATTCGTACGAACTTTTTGGAAGGCGCGTATTTTTCTATCTTAAAGTTGATACTTATATTATTTAAAAGTCTGTTACCAAAACTGTTTGTTAAGTTTTATATATTTCGAGTTATTTCACTCCGTCATTAACGCTTATATGCATTAAGGTACGATTAGACGACTTAAGACACAATTTCCGACATACTTATATGTCAGACCTAAATATGTATTTTTAGTGAAATCTTCACTATAAATATGTATTTTTAGTGAAGATATAGGAAGCAAGTTAAATTAATAACAACGTCAGGAAATAACATCGGTTTACTTATTCAAATATTATTAACAGAAATACAAATAAATCAAAGAAGTAATTGTTCACAATAATTAAACAAAAATGGCTCGCGTTACACAGAGTTGCCGCAAGACGCGTGTCTTTGACAACCAATGAAAAAACAAAAGAAGATCGGTACGTCACAGGCGTTTAACTTTTTAAAAACTCTGAGTGGCCAAAGAGGTTCACTTAATAGTATAATTATTTAAACAGATAAATAAACATCTACCCCAAAGAGTACAATGCAAAGAAACGCTTACATAGTGGTTAAAATCAATAAACTATGAAAAAACTGAATGTTTATTACAGTTTATAAGATGTAGAATTCTACACACACACCCATACACACACACATACACCCATACACACACACACATACACACAGGAAAACCGAGACTATTAGGCTAAGTATTAATCTTTATGTTAAGTACATTAATTCTAATTTTTATTTTATTTTTAATAAGTTTGTTACCTACTTTAAAAAATGTAATATTTACCTCGGGAAGAGCGAGTCATACCCAACACAAGTATTGGATTACTAACTGGGCAATCTCAGCATTTGTATTATGTAGGTAATTTTATCAATAAAGATTATTATTTTTCAAGTACGCACTGTTTACACTTGTACTAATTGATCACACAGCGGCTGATGCGACACTAATTATCATGTCACAATAAATTTTGCAATTAGAGACACTCGTGTTCATACAAAGATACCTACTAAGTGTATCGTGTATAGTGTCGTAGTCTAATTGTAGCTTTAGGTTTGTTTGACTCGCGAGAGTCCAAAAAATAATATTATTCCACTTTACTTATATCCGATTTACTTTACAAAAATATGAGAAGGTAAAACTTACCTTGCGCAGACAAGTCATTGCCTCTTGTTGCAAGTCAAATTTTGGATTTAAGACCATTAAAAGTTTCTTCACCTTTCGAGAAGTGGAATCTTTTCTATGTTTTATAAGTTCCAAACATTTAATCCTTAATACCTTTACAATCTTATCGAATAAGCAAAAAAAAGATAAAATCATGAAATTAAAATACCTACATTAAATATTTTATTAATTTAAGATTCATAATTAATTATGGTCCGTAACATTTTTTTAATAAAATGTTTTCTAAGTACCCACATAGTTACAAAATCAAAAGTAAAGACTGCTTAGAGGGAGGTTCATTTATAAAAAAAAAATACTTACTCGAGGATAACGAAACGTTATAATATTATGTATAACTGCACTCCTTATCTCTAAACGATTAACGAATCTTAGGCCTTGATTGAAGGCCGTTGCTTAATCGATGCTTAGCCGATATAACTACTGTCAGATATTTATTTTTTTAAATTCACGTGATAATGTCGCTTCCATGAAAATCCTGCTAATATTATATGAATGAATGAATGAATGTGAAAGTTTGTGAGGATGTATGGATGGATGGATGGATGGATGTTTGTTACTCTTTCACGTAAAAACTACTGGATGGATTTGGATGAAACTTTGCAGTAATATAGGTTATACATCAGAATAACACATAGGATACTTTTTACCGCGGGAAAACATCTCATTCCCACGGGAAACCGACTTCCACGCGAACGGAGTCGCGGGCGGCCACTAGTAAATAATATTTTTAAAATGTTTGGCAACCACTAAGAAGCCTAGTCTGTACGGTTCCTACAATAAGTATCAAAATAGTAAGTAGATAGGTATTTCAAATTTAGGTACTTCTTATTTTTGTTTTCGGACTTTTGTTATACCTTGTGTCTTTCTATTACGTAACTAATTTCTCCAAAACAAACTCATTTTTTTTATTAAAATAATACTCGTAAAAGCGTTGCTCTGGAGGTATTTTGTACCTAACTGCTAAGTTACATGAACTGCTATTTAAAAACGACAAAACGGCGGTATGGTCAAGTTACAGAATAGTTACAGATGACCAGCGGAGTGATTCTGTAACTCAAATTGTCATGACTGCTACGGGAATAAACAAAAACATGTACATTTTTCCATACCAACAATTGAATTTTGACGTTTTTTTGACTTATGTCACTCAAAGTTACAGAATCACTCCGCGGAAGTCATTAAGTTTTGGATTTTGATTCAAACGAAGATATTTTATTACTCTTTGTTCGATAGGTACTATTCGTTGGTGTTGAATATGAACTTCGACGCGCTATCATCGAAGCGGGTGTAACTAACGTTCCTATATTTATGCCGGAAACTTCCCAGCGACTGGTATCATAGTCGAATTGTGACCACGATGACGCATGCAACAAAGGCCTATTCTAATAGTTTATAGTAGTTAAAAAGTGTATGTTATTTAGTTGGTAATATCATCTATATATTCGTCGAGTGTGTCTTATCTAATAGTTCGACCCAATTAGGTAGCACAAGCGGTCATAATGAAGTTGATATAAGTACTATAATAAAAATAAAAACTACAGTTTAAAAAATCGCAAGACTTTATTATTCAGTTTGACAATATCTATCTTTTTACATAATTTATGCATTGATTGCCAACTTAAAAGTATGTATTGTAAAATATTTTTTTATTTTAAGTAGACAACTAAGGATGTAGGTTTTGCGTTCTATACATATAAGTTTGTGTTAAACTATTTTGTTCAGAAGGTACCTACGTAAGTTACATAAGGTTCTTCAATATTTGTTGAATTCTTAAATAGGTACTAACAATATTTAGCCTTGATTTCATTGGTTTTAAGTATTACAATGTTTAACGGACACTATTTTATAATTTTACTTAAAAAATTCAAACAGGAAAATCATGGTAACTTAAAAATCTCAATGGATTAATAATACTTAACAGACAGACTTAGAAACTATACCTACCTTATTCACAATTCACTTTATTGTCTTTAAAAACCAAATAGAAGTAAAACTTTTCACCCAAAACAAGTACGCTTTTAAACATCATTTTCACTTTAATGGTAAAATTAAACAATTATAAAAACTCATTGACGAATATTAAAACTACTTGTTATAGACAGTAAGAGAACGGGTTATTACTATATTAATAATTCGATAGCTTATACTAAGTAAGTGTCTACCCACCAATGTTATTGCATATCTCGGTAATTACATGTTATCATCGTATGTCGCTTACAAATGCGTTTTAGTTTATCTTACTACTACGACATTGACGAATGTTATATTCACAACCAATTAGGTATCTACTTATATAAAGGTATAAAGATCAGTAATCTGGTTTAACAAGTTTAATATAGGCAGGCACGAGTATGTTTTCATACACGTGTTAACTCACATTGACCGAATAAATCTTATTTGAGTTCTAAGGCTTTTGTACCATTCAGCTCTACTGTCGTCTCGATATCTTTATCAGCCGCGTATTTTGGTTTATTTGCCCCCGGTCCTATTAACGACAAAACAACAGGAAGGAAAATCAAACCGTTGAACAACCCAAACGTTATTACAAGAAGAAATATTTTGAAAAACGATTGGAATGTATAAGCTTTTGACACGCTCAGAATTGACAACGATAAAAAGGTCGATCCACCTCCTAACAGCACAGCTGTCCCGATAGAAGTTACTGTTTTTAAAGCTCTATTTTCCTTTGATGGACCTGTTGTTGTCAAGAATGTATGGCCAACATGTGCTGCATAATCTACACACAACCCTATGGCAAGTTCAAGGCCAATGCAACACACTATATCTACAGTCATACCCCATCGCTGCATACAACCTAAGACGTTGATTAACGTTAAGAGAACACAAATAAATATCCAGAAACACATTTGCAGATTAGTTATCAAAACTACCGTACATACCATAACACATAGTAAAGCTAACTCAATATTTCTTTCTACTTCAACTCCTATTATTTCATCTGTGACCCAGTTTGCAAAAGCTTTGGCCCAAACGCTCCGATAGCCATCACCAGAAGAAATGTTTGCATTTTTAATGATGTTTTTAGCATCATTCATTGCTGGTATATATTCCTCTGGACCCAGAAAACTTTTGAAGGTAAAAGAAATCGAGGATGCCTTGATTGTTGAGGCCGGCAACCCGCAGTGAAGCTCATCCGAAAACACAAAGTTATGTTGATATCTGCCACCAACTGGACTGAACAAAAACCGAGATAAATAAGTCTTATATTGGGAGGCAGTAACATCGGTTAAATTTAATAAATTGTGATCATAGTTACTTTGAACATAACCATAAAATGAATCCACCCATGCATCAACACTTTTGATATAGGTTCTATTTTTCAATTGCTGAACCATATCAAACAAATGCGGAAACTCATCTTGGTAATCCATTTTTCCTAAAAATATCATGGCATTATAACCTTCATCTGGGTAAAAATGATCGGAAACATCCATAAAATCTTTGAAGTATGTGCCAGATGGTATGAACCATTTAGGGTCGAATCGCTGTTCTAACTTGAGAATAGCGAGTATACTCAGTCCTGACATAATTATTGTAGATAAAATAACTATACTTTTACCAGGAACTGTAAAAATGATATGCTTATAAAAACTAGCAAATATTTTCTGTAATATAGACTTTTCATTAGATCTTATTATTTCTTTTTTGTGTATGTAACAAAAAACAACACCATTTCTATTTGCTTCCATTCTCCTCTGGTCTAAGGTAAAAATAGCGACATAAAATGTGACAGTATAACAAAAGATAAAAAATACGCCCATTGCTGCATAAATGCAAAATGACTTTAACGACGGTAATATTGTAATTGCACCAATCAACAATGCAACAATATCTGTAAACGAGGTTATTACAATTGAAACACCTGCATGTTTTAGCATTAAACCAACTTTAGTTGCAAGACTTTTTTTATTTTCTACTTCTGACAGATTTCGCCAGCATGCATCCATGACAAACATATCATCGATACCCAAACCCATTAATAGAAATGGTAAAGAAGAATGAACCGGTCCGAAAGGGACCCCAAAAACTGAACACCAACTAACAGCTGACACATACGCCATACCGACAGACAACATGCCAACACCAGCTAAAGTTAATCTAATTTCTAACCAATTACATCTCGATAAAGCAAACACAACATACAAAAACATTAACGCAATACCTAAAAATAGCTTATCTAGTTCATTATAAATCGCCTCTCCACTAATATCAGCAAAACTTCTTCCAGCCTCGTAATAAATCCTAACACTTGTTAGGTTATGAGATAGAGATTCTAATGAGTCCAAATATTTATTTTCCCACATAGCTAAAGGAACTGATACCCAATCTTCCGTACCCACAATATTTCCTACTGTATTCATATCTACAGCTGACATATTTACATAAGTATACCAAGTAATTATTAACGAATTTGCCGAAACTATTTGACCATTAGTATCATACTCTACACCACCTAATAATTTTGAAAAATTCAACGGATGCCCAGACAACGGATTAATTTTTATTTTATTAATTTGATGTATTATATCGACTTTAGTAATATTATTTAACTCATCTAGATTATTTTTCCATAAATCTATTACATTTTCTCGCAAACACGTTTCAGGAAAAGTCTCTAAGAAGCTACAATAAAACGAGTCATCTACCCACAACGTTGGATCGGCATATTCACTGTTAAACTTTTTAGTAACTTTCTTAGTTTGGTTGGTTTTCTTCTCTTCGTCTGATGGGTTGATTGCCCTTGTTTTACGACTTGAACTAAAAAAGTTAACCACTGGCACTTTGAAGCACAATTCTTTCATAGAATACTTTTTATTTTCGTAGTCTATTTGAATTGATTCCACTTGATTAACGATGTCATGGACTAATATTAACACATCCGGTTCCAGCACATTGTCAGCTGTTATCAAGACTTTTTGCAGTCGGAAGCCAGTGCCAAAGTTATCTACAAACCAATTGGTATCATAATAAAAGTCTGAATCCGGTGGGACCCATAGCTTCATTGGATTTTTTTCTAAATGGAATTTTAACAATCCTGCGCAGCTTAGCAGCAAAAAGCACCATACTAATATTATAGTCCTCCACGGGCGAAGCGCAACCACAACTCCAAAACGAAAAAATATTCCTTCGACGAAGTGAACTAATTTTGATGACACGGCCTCCCATAGCTTCTGAATAGATAATCCTTTTTTATGAGTAGGCATAGGTGTTCTCTTTAATCACTTTTTGTAACTAGATTTTTCCGACTTATTTTCTTTCACATTGAGTCGCACTTGTTTATTATTATTAATTTAATATTATTGACTACCTTCGATAAGAGGACTTAGTCGGCAAAAACTTGTATGGTAAACACTTATCAGTCATGTTTATTTCCTGGCTTGGGTGTTAAGTGATAGTGCACACTTGATAGTTTATTTACGAGACGTAACAATAATATCGCGTCACAGTGGCTCGTCTGGCGTGCGTGACCGACGAGGCGTAACTGCATACTAAATGAAATAAAGACCGGGCTCACTTATCTTATCCGTCCCCCGTTTCTTCTAAAATCATCATCATCCTTGTTGTAGTTTATTCTTACATTGGCATTATGCCTCCGTAGGTTCTATAAATAGTTTTATTCTGGTAACTTTTTAAAGACAAATGAAAAGTACCTATTTGAATAGATCATAAACATGTTGGTTGGTCCATTATAGAACAATTTTTTTTTTACCAAATACAAAAAGATTTACCTGACCGAAACAAAAGAATTATTGACTACCTGCTTACAGTTTGGTTATCTTCCGAATGACATCCACTCACTCACCCAATTTAACCTCACGCATGCGCTCCTGTAAGGTTTCAATGTCATTTTAACTTTGACACATCTTTGCTTGCTTGTTTAGTGACTGTCATATTTGCACTTCATTCACACAAGAAAAGTACGAAACCACTGCAATGAAAGAGCATAAACTCGTGTTAGATAAAAAAAGATTGCAGTTTCCTTAGCATGCTGGTATCAGTACCTAAGTTTAGAGACTATTTGAAGCTTTTTCTTTATGAAATTGTTGAGATCATTATTATTTGCAATTTTTCTTCATCTGGAGGTGACAGGAGGAACTTAGAAGATAAAATAAGAGGATCTAAAAAACTTATTGGTATTTTTATAAGATAATAAAAATAATTACGATTAGGTACCTACAGTAGGTAGGCACTTACCTACTTTTAAGTTAGTACTTTATGGAATATCAACAACTTTAAATTTGTTGGTGCTTACTGTTAGTTGAAGACCGAAACATTGAAAGGTAAGTGTATACCTAGGTGTATTTAGTATGTAACAGTATGTAAACGAGACATTTATACCTTTTTTTAAGATAAATATTTTTCTACAACGAAAGTTTCCAAAAAAAATTTATACAGGGTTATTTGTAATTAGCGCATCACCTCTTACAAGCGGTTTCCTTACATCAATCCTAATAACATTTATTCTACGACTTTTTGCAAAACTTGATAATTAACACAAAAACAAAAAAACAAAAAAAAAAGTGCGCGCTCTGTTATTTATAACTCTGTATTTTGTAAGAAGTTCCTAAACCGGTCGCCCACCCCCCGTCGCCCGCGCGCCTGCCACGCCAGTTGAGTAGAGTATTGCACCGTTTAGAGGCACCTAATAAATTTGTATGGAAAAACATTTTTTTTTAAAAACATTAATTTTAATTATTCGTTGGTTAAATGTTGTTGGGATTGAGGTAGAAAAGCTGCCCACAAGAGGTGATGCGCTAATTAGAAATAACCCTGTATAACTAAAGCGGTGTAAAAAAATCTTTATATAACTAAAGCGGTGTATATTTATTAAAATAAAATTGTTTACCTTAATTATTTTTCGGATTTATTAATTTGCATTGAAACCGCAGCATTGTCTGAAGAAGAAGATATCTCCGATTCTAAAAATTGAGCAAGTAATTTGACCGTTCAAAACGTCACTTTACAAAACACTACTTCCGTGTTTCGATTTTTGTGTGGGGATTTCATCATATTAATCTTTTAAAAAAAGTGCTTTAAGAATGATTTTTTGTTATTTAATTCTTGAATGATTTTGCCATAAAGTTTTTGACCCGTCACAATTTAAATTTAAATTTATGCTAAAAATGATCTTATTTTTAAGATTATACTTAGTAGTTCATTTGTTAGATTTATATTTACGTAGTATATAATTTGTAAGATAAACAGCTGATTTTGGGAAATTATTAAGATATTTAGGTATGTATCTAGATGAATATTAATTTTAGATTTATTTCACCTAACAACAACTTTATGAAGCGACAGTTTAGTCGTTTGAATTAAAAATCTGAATAAACACCCTCTATAGAAAATCACATAAAAACATTTTATATTTTTCTAATAGTCAAGAAGACTGTAAATAAAAAAAGAATAGTGCTACATTTAGCAGCGGTCCGAAATTGCTATCAATGCGCAATGTCTTTGAGCAATCTGACGTCATTAGTAATGTCAAAGTTCAATGCAAAAAAAAAGACTTTTAAAAAGCAATCTCTCTGACAAATATTAAACTAGCTGTCATTTTGACAAAACTAATAGCCTAGCACGTGTTTGTACCATCTATCGGTCCAAATTGATTTCAGTGCTAACGTTTGTGTGTAATGAAATCATATATGACACAAACGTTTCTCTAAACGGACCACAATATCTGACAGTCATATGCCAGGTGACGTGACAGTGCGTTCCGAATAACAATACTCACACAAATCTAGAGAATCTCTACACTTCTATTTTTTCTTATGAAAAAATTAGAAAATTAAAAAAAAAGTTTTTGATGGATCGTTGCAGAAAGTAACGAAATCACCCGGCCTTTCTCTCTTCCGCTAACGTTTGTGCAATTCGTAACGGACGTTGTCGGTCGGGATCAAGGAAAATAATATTCCTCTAACGATGAGGTCGGGATCAAAAGCGCTAACTTACCAGTTTTGCACATTATAGATCACGACCGGGAGCGCTCATTTTAGTTCGCAGCTTGTCCAATCTTTTAGTTCGTTAATTCACTACTTCAAGTCGCGAAAGACTTACTTGTAAATCTTGTTTGGTTGATGAACAATTGATTTAAGTTAAAATTAATGACAATACCTGTTTGTAAATAATCAACTTTTAATATTTGGAATTAGTAGTTAGTAGGTACATACATATAAATTTGTATTTATGTATTAGTGATGGCACAGTATAACTGGTATGTGGGTATGACCCACTTTTAAATAAATTTAGGTAGATATTCTCTCATACGTCGAACTAACGAACTACGGAGCGACCGGTCTGCGAACTAGTACGCGTAGTTCGTCTATAAGATCGCTCTTTCGAACTAGTTCATTCACGAACTACCAAGCCTATAACTTACGCCAATCGGAACACACACAGCTTTGTTTACGAATGAAACTGAAGTTATTGTAACCTTACGAATACGATTATTTATAAACAGCGTTGCCAATTTGAGGGGAATTCCCCAAACTGCGGGGAATTTCAAGTCGAGTGGGGAATGTGTGGGGACTGTTGTCATGTGGGGAAAATGCGGGGAATCCCACAATTTACCCAAAGTTCCATTGAATTTGACAATCGGCAGTTTGAAGTTTAAGTATTACACAATTTCATCTGTGCTGCGTTCAGAACATACACCCGGGGTGCACTCCGACGCGCTCCAAGCCGCTCAGAACATCGGAGAAATGTCACTCTGACAGTCGACAGGAGTGAAAAAATAAGGGGGTGTTTTAAAATTTAATCCTTCTAAAATCATGTTATCTACAAATATGGCAAAAAACTGCATCTAATTCTGATGGTAATAAAAAATAACATTAATATTAATGAAATTTTATTCAATCTGGCTTCTTTTCTATAGATAATCTATGTGGGGAATTTGTGGGGAATTCGAAGTTTATTCTCCCCAAATTTGGGGAATTTCACTCCGATTTTTGGGGAATTTGGACTACTAGCATTGGCAACACTGTTTATAAAGTATTTTTTTTTCTATTTAAGTCCTATTTATTTGCTGTATTAAACATTACTCAGCAGAAAAATGTGGACTACGAAAACATTTCTCACTAAGACAAAACGAGGAAACATTATAAAGGTAAGGTTAGGATTAAATATTCTTAATGAGAATGAACACGATTTCTGACTCTAAATGAACTTTATATTACAGATAGTAAGAGAACATTATTTGCGAGATGATTTGTTATGTGGATCTGCGGCGTGCAATATTTGTCCCCACAAAGACGACGATTTTGTGTTAGATGGAAGCCCTGAGTCAATCTGCACATTGTTTGACTATCAACACTACCTTGTCTTAGATACTAATGTAGTTCTTCATCAAATAGACGTTTTAGAAGAAGATGCAATTAAAAATGTTATAATACTGCAGACGGTTTTGGAAGAAGTCAAACATCAAAACACAGCCATCTTTCAACGTCTTTTGGAAATCATTGGAAATAAAAAGCGTAAATTCTACTCATTCGTCAATGAACATCATAAGTAAGGAACATAATTAATATATGAATGAAATTGTGTTAGTATAACAAATTATCTAAAATATTATTTTTAAAAATGTCTTGTAGGGACACATATATTGAGCGAAACCCAGGTGAAAAGCAAAATGATAGAAATGACAGAGCAATTAGAAAAGCTTCTTCATGGTATGCTTCACACCTCAGTTCCAACCAAATCAAAGAGAATTTTCCAAAAATTGTTCTTCTGACTGATGATGAGAATAACAGGAAAATTGCACAAGAAGAGGATATTGTTTGTTGCTCAGGTAAGTAAAATATAGGATTTTATATTTTATTTTTAATAGTTGGATTTTTTTGGGTAGATACACCTGTCAATAACTACTTACTGCACTTGCACAATGAAATTGTGCTGAAATATTGGAAAATAACAAAATAATATTATAATCATGGTAAATATCCCGTTAAAAGTGTTGTGATTAATAGTTAGAGTTATGAATATGATAAAGTATTACTTTAACATTGATACTATTGACATGCTTAAGATTTGTGTAGGTGAAATTATTTTTACATGACTATAAGTGTGTCAATAAAACATAAACTCAAGAAGTTACATAATATTAAATTTATAATTTAATTAAACAATCAGAATCCATTACATGCTTTTGAAATAGTTACCTTCATGTTCTTTACCATCCTTTTATGTTTTGTACTTGGAAATAAAAAGGGAAGAGTTTCTAGTTATCATATACTTATATGATACAATTTTGAAATAGTTACACATATTTGTATGATCAATATATTTGCTATATTGATTTAAATTGTGTTTATGAATCTTACTAATATTATAAACCTAAAAGTTTGTGATTAAGTATGTATGGATAGTATAATATATAGTGGCCTGCGGTAAAAAGTATCTTATGTGTTATTCTGACATATAACCTATATTACTGCCAAGTTTCATCCAAATCCTGCCAGTAGTTTTACATGAAAGAGTAAAAAACATCTATCCATTCATTCATACATACTCACAACTTTCACATTTATAATATTAGTAGGATTTAATTCTACCCTTCAAAAAATATCCTGACCTAAATTTTTGTAACAAAAAATATTTTTAGTAGTGGTTTTCTCTCCTACCAATATACTCAAGAAATTAGAAGACTGACCGTTCAATCCTGTTTTTATAGTACGAGACTACGTAGAAAATGTCACAGGCTATGTTGGTCTTGTTGACAAACTATCAAAGAATGTCATGCCAGAGAGTTGTTCCAAAGATGCTCTTTATCCCGCTCATTTGACTCCTGCTCAAGTGCACAGCGGTGTCCGTAATGGGAAGCTGCATCAGGGTGTGTTTCATGCGTCCAGAGATAACTTCTTAGAAGGAACTGTCACCGTCAATGGCTTTGAAAAACAGGTACTTATCAGTATAATTTCTGAAGTCAATTAACTATCTTAATAAAAGATATAACATCCCTTCACTTGGTAGAAGTACATTCACAGACTTAAGGTTGATGTTAATTTTAACAATAGTTTGGTTACTCTGTCTTTGTCATTGTCATGTCTTTTGGGTTGATTTGAGAATGGGTTATCTATCTGACCTTTCAATTGTTTTTCAATTGTTGGACTGTTTACCCATTCAGAATAGCAAATCTTTTAATAATACTAAGACCAAACCGCCAATTTCTCTATTGTAGACGACCACATAGTATCAAGTTGACCTCATCACATACTTTTTCTTGAATTGTAGATCTTGCTTCAAGGCCTTGTTGGTATAAACCGGGCAGTGGACGGCGACTTGGTGGCTATAGAAATACTGCCTGAAGAAGAGTGGAGGCGTCCAATGGACATAGTTCTCGAAGACAAGGCAGATGACCCCGGGGACTTGTTCGAGGAAGAGGCAGAACTGTTGAAGACTGCAACAACAGATAATAAGAAAGATGAAGATATTACACCAACTGGGAAAGTGGTGGGGATTATAAGACGAAAATGGCGGCAGTATTGTGGCATGCTGTTGCCAAGCAAGTTTCCAGGTGACTACAGTGTTGGTTTAAATAATAATCTTAATAAAATTATTTTTAGTGGCTTATTTGAATTAATAATGTGTACTTGGAAAAAATGATATCGGTAGTAGTAGTTTTAATTTCATACAGTACTTTATAGACGCAAAACAATTCAGATTCAATAAATTATATTCCTAAACAATACGTCACTCACAAGTCGCAGGCATGTCATAGTTTTATTGACACAAGCCACTGTACATATTTCTGTAAACGTACGAGTATACCTATCTTATTTCTGATATATCTCGAGATATTCGTCTTAATATTATAATACACATACATAATACTGTACATACAAATGCCACGTTTGTTTTGGCACTGCTTACTAATCTCGCACAAAACATATCTACAACTACATCAGCGTGCCAATATTCTCTGTCTAGTTTTATGCATGAATAAATCAATAAAAAAAACATTGGCCATGTTTTTTATTCTTGCGATGATTTTAGGGGCTACTCGTCATTTATTCGTTCCTGCTGAGAAAAGGATTCCTCGAGTTAGGATCGAAACTCGTCAAAGCGATGTGTTGGCTTCGCAGAGGATACTCGTGGCTATGGACTCGTGGCCGAGAAGTAGTCGATACCCGCTCGGACATTTTGTGAGGGCTTTGGGACCTATAGGTATGAGCTTTTGTTAACCTCTAGGCATGACATACAAAGTATGTTTTTACAATCATTGTATATTAAATTAAAGTATTTCAACTTCATTTTTTTAGTTGGGTATCACTTAGTCTGTACCTTAATTACCATTTCTATTGGTTTATTCGAAAATGTCATAATTCACCCTTTTATAATGGAGACTATTATTATACATAGATACAACTATCATGATAATTGGCTTTCTCGGAAATTGGGGAAACAAAAAGTCCTCTTTTAATGCTAAAATACAGATCCTACTGATCCATATTTAAAATCTAAGATTGTTAAATATATTTCAGGTGATAAAAATGCGGAGAATGAAGTGATATTGCTAGAGCACGATGTGCCACATGCTAGGTTCAGTGAAGCCGTGCTTTCTTGTCTGCCGCCTAATGATTGGACCATACCACCAGAGGTAAATAAGAATTTTAGCATTAAATTGTACTATTTAATACTGTCTAATAATAAAAAATATATGATAGAATTTGAATTCGACTAATTAACTCAAATTATGATACGACTGTATAAGAACTGAATTTATTTAAAAATCGTTGAATTTACGCGTTGATGCTTTATTGTTATTAGCACTAGCTTTTGGTTCAAAACCCACAAAACTATCATTATAATTTATCCAACCTTCCCCAACGTCTCAGAACACATAACTAAACCAAAACGCATTCCCATCGTAGGAGATAAAGAAACGCGTCGACCTCCGTTCAGTTTGCATCTGTTCCGTGGACCCCCCCGGCTGTACCGATATAGACGACGCTCTCCACGCCAGACCTATATCTAGAACTAATAATGGTCTGAAAGTGTATGAAGTAGGGGTCCATATAGCTGACGTCACCTACTTTGTAAGACCCAACACGGCGATAGATAAGGAGGCCGCGTCGCGATCGACTACGGTTTATTTGGTGGATCGCAGGATTGATATGGTGCCAGGTTCGTGGATTACTCTAAGTTTTAATAAATCCTACTAATATTATAAACGTGAAAGTTTGTGAGTATGTATGGATGTAGGGATGGATGTTTGTTACTATTTCACGTAAAAACTACTGGACGGATTTGAATTAAACTATACAGTAATATAGGTTATACATCAGAATAACACATAGGGTACTTTTTACCGCGGGAAAACTTCTCATTCCCTCCGGAAACCGACTCCTACGCGAACGGAGTCGCGGGCGGCCACTAGTTGCTTATAAAGTGTTGCTTATTTTTATAGTTATATTGTCATAAAATAACGCAAAAATCTCACACATCCCCAGAGCATTCATGTGTAAGCGTGGCAATCGTTTTAGCGATATTTTAATTTTAGTAATAACATAGACAATTTTGATCATTTTTTTTTATTTTTTATTTTCACGACATGTCACTAAAATTTACCTTGTTAATAAAGATCTCTCTAAAAAACATATAGCTTTTTAATTATCCCAAGTCCTTCTCATGTCACTCCAAACATAGCTGTTTGTCTAGATTGATGACCTTAATAACCAAGAAACGACGCATTTTTTCTTTTTGGTGTCAATAAATGTTTACCTACAATAAACAAAATGAATACATTTGTCAGATCTTCTAAGTTCGAACCTATGTTCCCTGCGAGGCGGCGAGGAGCGACTCGCTTTCTCTTGTGTTTGGGAAATAGACGAGAACGCCAATGTACTGTCTACCAAGTTCCACAAGAGTGTCATTAAGGTAATTAAACTATGTTAGGTGTAAGAAAATAATCAGTTACTTGAATTATTATGAGTCTGGTCAGAAATTTTGTAAACTACTCCTTGCTTCTAACTTTCAACGATATATTAAATTGTAATTTTTGTATTGTTTGTTAAGGAAAAGAAAGGTTCAACAAAACGCTTTGATGTCGAAGTAAATTCTAAAGTCTTTGTTTTAATGTAAAAAACTCTGGACATTTAAAGTGTATTTTTCTTAGCCGTTTCCTAAGTATCTTTCTATTGTTAATTAAAAGGTTTGTCTGGTAGAGATTGCTCAGAGCAATAAGGCCACCTTTTGCTTTTTTTCTACTGACTCCTGTAAAATACTGTTCTATTGTGCAATAAAGAGTTTTTATTTTATTATTATCTTCGTACAATGCATTACTTCTTCTTTACGTCTCTCAAACCATACATACAATTCAGTCGTCATCAGCCATGACATACGAGGAGGCTCAGATCGCGATCGACGACATTTCCCGCGATGACGTCCTCGTGACGTCACTGAGGACCCTCAACCAGCTCGCCAGAAAGCTGAAGAAGAAGAGGCTTGACAATGGAGCGCTTTTGTTGGCATCGCCTGAAATACGATTCCAGGTGAGGGTAGTTTGATAAAATTATTGATTTCATTATTATTACATAGTATAAACCCAAGTTGCTGATTTTGTCTGTTTGTATGTTTGTCCGCTATCTCCTTAAGCCCTAAACGGATTTTAATGCGGCTTTCGCTTTATTTAGGTATTTTTTCACTTAAATTTTATGTTATGAGAAAGTGATATAAATAAGCTATTTTTATTTAAGAAAAATTACAATAATTATAATAACTAAAGCCGTGGGCGGAAGGGAAATATTATAATATCCCAAAAACCGTGCGACTCCGTTATTAGCAAAGATCATTGACAAAAACAATCCCAAAACTGTCAACGTCACTTTTGACATTTCCTTACAAACGTCAAACAGGTGGATTCCGAGACGCACGACCCCATAGAGGTGCAAGCTAAGAAGTTAATGGACACCACTTCTATGGTAGAAGAGTTTATGTTGTTAGCCAACACCAGTGTTGCCGAAAAAATAGCGGCGGAATATCCACAATGTGCTTTATTGAGGAGGCATCCAGCGCCGCCGCCGGCCTTCTTTGAAACGTTCCTAAAAGCGGCGAAACAACAGGTTTGTGTCTATCTCTTTCTAATGGAAGTTGGGAGACAGAGATAGCTATAGTTTTAGAGTAATATCTGTTTTTTTCCAATAGTTATTGGAAATAAGAGATGACTACTATTTTATTTTATTTTATTTTATTAACACACAAAACAGATTACAATCAAACTTACAGTCTAACATTGGTAAATTTCTTTTTGATCTAAATTGCAATCCAAAAAATGTATGTACAGCATCTTTAACATTCATTATATAGATAGGCTTACCGACTTAACACAAACAAAAAATAATTTATTAAAAAAAAACTGTTAAAAGAAAAAAGTTATTTGAACACTAATATGGTGTGAAATTACAGATACAGTACGTTTTAATGATGCGTTTATGCTGAATTGAGGACGCTTGACACGTGTCTCTTATAGCGCAAGAAATTATTGTCAAAAATATCGAAGTCTTTGTGTATAATGGCTAATTCGTTGTATTCTCGACACATTCTGACAATTGGGTTGAAGAAGGATATGTTATTTTTATATGTCTGTAACATAAAGATACGGTGAGATCGAGATTTAAAAACAAAGTTGATATTTAGCGACGAAAGTAATTGTGGGCAATCTAGAGTAGAGTGAAGTACTTTGTGTAGGTTTAGCAGGGCATAGCGTAACCGGCGAGTTTCCAGAGAGTCTAAAGATAATTTTTTCAGTTTATCAGAATAGTGAGGATGTTGTCTAGCAAAGAAAAAACGGTAGCTTGTTATTCGCAAGAACTTTTTCTGTATAGATTCCAAAAGGTTAATATGGACTTTATATGAGGGAGACCAAATTACGCAACCATACTCCAATATAGGTCTTATTAAGCTGCAATAAAGAGTCTTGTAACTTTTCACATTTTTAAACTCATTGGCTGTTCTTAAAAGAAATCCAAGTAGTTTATTACATCTTTTTACTATGTTGTCATAATGATTTCTGAAGCTCAATTGGTCATCAAAGATAATCCCCAAATCCTTAGCCTTAGTTCTTCGCTGCAGAACTTCTGAAGAAATATAATAGTCATATAATAATTTGTTTCTTTTCCGAGTGAAACTAACAATGAAACATTTTTTGACATTTAGTTTCATGTGATTAAGTCTACACCAATCAGCCAGCACACGCAGGTCACTTTGTAGCTTCATACAGTCGTTGATGGTTTCAATGGGACAGTAGATTTTCAGGTCATCTGCATACATTAAACAGTCACACTTCAGCTGTTCTGCTAAGTCATTTATGAACATTATGAATAGCAAAGGACCTAGATGGGATCCCTGTGGGACGCCAGAAGGTAAAGATGCTGCAGATGACAAATGACCCTTAAGTGCAACAAGCTGAGATCTATTTTTTAGATATGAAGTGAGCCAACGATACAAACTACCATGAATACCGTAGGATGATAATTTCTTAACAAACATCTTATGGTTTACCTTGTCAAACGCTTTAGAAAAGTCTGTATAAATTGAATCAACTTGTATATTTTTAGAAAAAGCGTGGCAAAGATCATTTTTATAAACTAAAAGATTAGTGATAGTCGAGCGGTTCTTGACAAAGCCGTGTTGTTGTAAACAAAGCATTGGCTTAAAATGATTATAAATATAAGGATATACTATGGACTCAAAAACTTTAGACAAGCAAGATAGTATGCTAATAGGTCTGTAATTTTCACATGCACTCCTATCTCCATCTTTAAAAATTGGGATAATATTAGCTTTCTTCCAGTTAGTTGGGAAAATGCCCGTCTGCAGGGATGTATTAAATATAAGACTTAAGGGAAAACTAAGCTCCTTAAAACATGTTTTAATAAATATAGGTGGTATACCGTCTGGACCCGCTCCTTTAGATACATCCAGTTTCCTTAAAGCTTCACCAACTTCTGAAGGTGTAACTTGAATTAAACTTAAAGTTGAGTTATTATGATTTGTACAATTTTCATCTAAGTCATGTTGAGTTGTGGCACTATTATTTGCTTCCTCATAAACAGAACTGAAGTACTCAGAAAAAAGATTACATATTTCCTCATCAGTTGATGCGCTCTTGTTGTTAAAAGTCATAGTTTGGGGAATATCCTGATGCCCTTTTCGAGATTTTATATACCTCCAAAAGCCCCTAATATCCGTATCTATTGTATTTTCTACGGAGGAAATAAAGTCCTGATAACACTTTTTTATTAAATATTTGGATCTGGTGCGTAACATGGAAAATGTGTCATAGTCCCTGGGATTTTTGTACTTTTTAAAACGTTTATGATACCTGTTTTTCTCTTTTAGACATCTTTTAAGAGGCTCATTAAACCATACTGGATATTTGCTTAAATCGCAGTTTGACATGGGTGTATGCCTAGCTATGATTTCTTTGAGCTGAGTATAAAATATATCTAACATTCCATTAACATCACTCGATCGTAACAAAGAGGGCCATTCCACGGCCTGAAGGTCAGTTTTTACGTCATTAAAATTACATTTAGAGAAATTGAACTTTTTAATTTTCTTTGGTTTAATTTTTACAACTGGCGTATAATGGGCATGTACTGATAAGTCAACAACTATAGACGGATGGTACCTGGAATCTAGTTTACTTAACGGTTCGGTACTGTAGACGTTAACCAAGTTCAAGGTAGTAAGGACTAAATCAAGAAGTCGGTTATCTTGATTTCGAACGTGGTTCAACTGCCTTAGATCACATAATTGTAATGTGTCGGCTAATAGTCGTGCCCTTTCATCCCTAGGTTCAGATGGTAGAAGGTGCGTTTCTTTACTAGGTTTAGTCCATGATATTTTTGGTGTATTAAAATCACCAACTATTAAGAAGTCGTTATTTGAATTGTGATTACCCAAGATTGTGGTTTGACATTTATGAAAGAAAGATTTAATTTTTTGAAAAGGTAGATCAATTGATTCTGGAGGTAAGTAACAAGTGCAAATGTGTAAAATTTTCTTGCGGTCAAAGATAACGCTAAGCCAAACGACCTCAATATCATCCTCCCAAGACACTTGACGAAAGACCGAAAACTCTTTCTTGGTAGCAATAAGCACGCCGCCTCCGCCAGATTTGTTTGAAGTTTGTACGGTGCGATCACTACGATGTAAGTTATATCTGGAATCTATAATTTCACCATCAAGTACAGAATCATTTAAGTTAGTTTCCGTCAGGCATATAATATCGTAGTTTTCATTTAAAACACTTAATAAGAAGTCTTTTAGTTTCGATCGAAATCTATTTACATTTTGGTAGTACAATAAGACCATAATTTTTCTTTAACAAATTACCGAATAAAAATCTAGATGGTACCAAAACTATTTAAAATTAATCCCTTTTTATTAGTTGAGAAAACGTTTCTGATTTTTTTATCAAAATAGCTTTGGACTGTTCATTGAGGCGAATATATACCCGACCGTATTTAACCCAAACAAAGTTATAGTTATTATCTTTCCCAAATTTTCTGGCCTCTGCAAACAACTTCTTTGCTTCTGGCGAGAGATGCTCGACTACGTAGATTTGCTGAGCTTCTCCATTTATGCCAAGATGAGTCGAGTTGAGCTTGTTTTTAGGATTAGACTTGTTAAATCGATAGGTTGCCGATAAAATTGCATCGCGCAGTTGGGGTGTGGCGAGTGTGACTAAGATGTTTCTGGGGCGACTTGAAGAATTGTCCATTTTGGCAACACGGCGGCAAACGCGGACTTCATTTTCTTGTGGAGTTACATTTAAAGTGCTGCAAAGGTTCCGGAACAATGTTGTCACATTTTCATTGCGGCTCTCAGGTACCATTTGCAGTTCTATGTTCAAGTCGCGCGACATTTTTTCGATTGCGTTAAGACGATTTTTGAGATTCATAATATCATTTTGCATTAAAACTTGAGAGCTTTCCAGTTGCTTTATTTTATCGTCACGGTTCGATATCTGCTTTTTAATGTCCCACTGTTCCGATGATAAGTAATCGGTTGTAACACTGAATTCTTCCTTCAGCTGCGAGACCGCTGAGTGTATTTCAGTCTTGATCGTAGCCTATACATCTTCCAACAAGGCCTTTCGAAGACTCTTCATAGTAATTGAAGAAGGAGACAGTTTCCCGTCAAGCAATCTACTTATCGCATCCAGTGTTATGGCATTCGTTGAGCCTGTTGGTTCATTTGACGATATGTAAGATAATATGTCGTTAGACATATTGGGAGACGTTTCTTGCTGTCTTCTTACTGGTGTATTTTCATTAATACGGCGTTTGGTAATATTTGAACAAGCAGGGCATTTAAAAGCAGCTAATTGACGTGTGTCTAGTTGTGAAGCCTTTTCAGTGGTTAGGTTGAGACATGCGTAGCAGAGAAGCGACTTACACATATTGCACTTTAAGTATTGATTATTTTTAATTTGTTCAATACAGCCTTTGCACTTCATTTTTCTGATTGGTGATCAATTACAGAATTTTAATTTAGAAATTTTTACAGCCTCAAACGGGACGTGATTGTATAATCTGTGAACAGGTGACTCAAGACAGGTGACTTTGACTTCGACCGTTGCATATGACAGCTGGCCTTTCTGTCAGGAACCAATATGTTCGTTGTAATTTTGTAGGATTATAATAAAAGTTTATAAATTACCCTCCTTTATCGGAACTTAGTTGTTTTGTCGATAAGTTTTTCGACAAAATCACTGTAATCGCACTGCAATTGATATAGATTTCACAAACAAAGTGATAAAGAACAATACACTTATAGAATTCACTGTGCAAAACTGAACTTAACAATGATTTTAAGGAAATTTTGATTTTTTATATTGTGACAGGTATTTACGTTACAGTGGTAAGATGATAGAGTATACCCAGAAAAAAAAACTGTAAAGTTATGCTTATTATTATTATTATATTAAATGTTAACTATGAGCAAGAGATGCTTATAGGAATACCTCTCTCTTTCTAATAACTGTGAGTTAAGACAATTACAGTATTATGTTTGGATTCTTCATTCTTTTCTTATTGCAGGGTTTCGAGCTAGACGTGTCTACCAACAAATCGTTCTCTAAATCGTTAGACGCCGCGGTTATCCCCGGAAGACCTTATTTCAACACTTTGCTAAGAATAATGGCCACTAGATGCATGCAACAAGCGGTTTACTTCTCAAGTGGGGCTTGTACTATGGAAGAGTATTACCATTATGGTCTGGCGTGCCCAATTTATACGCATTTCACTTCGCCTATTAGAAGGTGGGTTTTATTTAAAAAGCTTTACCCTTATTGGCAAAGCATTCCATCAATCCTAATTGAAGATGAAGTGTGTTGATCAGCGGTATGGATTATAAGCGGAAGGACTGGGGTTAAATTTACGGGCCGGGTAAATTTAGTAAAAATGGCCTTTTAGAATTGTCTTGTGTCTGAGTGTAACCAGTTTCTCCACTCCACTTAATTAAGGACTACATTTGTTTGTCTGGAGATTTGTTTATTAACTACATACGACTTTTTTCCTAGAGTTAAGAATTAATATAAAATTACAAGTGTGATTTACTAACGGAGTTTGTTTCTACGAATGAATCATCAAACTCAATAGCTTCCAAAATCCCATTATTATAATATACAAAAATAACCTACCAAAGTTCTGTAGACCATCGAGTTTATTCATACATTTATTTATTGTAATATCTTCATTTTAGGTACGCAGATGTGATAGTCCATAGATTGCTAGCAGCCTGCATAGGAGAGGATATTACCCACGCTTCATTATTAGACACAAAAATGGCGGATTCAATTTGTGAGAATCTGAATTATAGACACAGACAAGCACAGCACGCGGGCAGAGCTTCTGTAGCTTTGAATACACATGTAAGTTATAAGAAAACCTTCGAAGTTATGTTCTTATATAAGTTCAGAATGGCGAGATTTTGTAGTTACTTTACTTACCGAAAATATTTTTTTTACCGCTAAATTATCGTATTAAAGTTTGTTTTAATTGTATTGACTGTCAAATTGGCGTAATTATTTATTTATCTCTGTTATTTATACTTCAATAGTCATCTTATGGTATGATAATTCTAACTGTATAAATTGATAATGATTATTCAAATTAAAATCACTTGAAATACCTATGAATAATTTCGTAGATCCTATTCAAAAACCGTGTGGAGATTGAAGCGGCAGTGGTATTGGCGGTCAAACGGAACGCACTTCAAGTACTCATACCTAAATATGGATTAGAAGGACCCTTGTACTTACCCAGTGACAAGTTCTCATATAACGAAGAGGTAAGAAAACTGATAAAATGTACAACTTAAAGTAAAATGTTAGGTTTTTTAAAGAAAGAATCATTTTCTAAATTTTTGTAGTAACTTTACTAGTTAGTTGATATCTGTTTTCTTTTATTTGATTGCAACTCAATTCTTGAGTCCTGTGCCTAACTGTTAGAAAGCACAAATATTAACTTTATTATTGCCTTCATCATTTCTATATTTAAAGTTCTTTCATAGTGTATGATTTAATAAAATATTTATTTATTTATTAGGAACACATACAAGCTTGCGACGGCGTTGTCCTCAAAACATTCGATGAATTGACAGTTCGATTGAGTCTCGACAGCACAAACTTGCAACACAGGAAACTAGCTTTCCAGCTTGTCGAACCGAAAATACCAGGGTTTAGCTACGATCCTGATGAAAATACAACAAACACAGACAATTCAAATGTAATGGAAGTAGAAGGCGGTGTAGAAAGTAAGAGCAAAGTGGAGATTGGGGCAGAAAAGAGGAAAGCAGAGAATAAAGGTGGCAAGAAGAAGAATAAAAAGAAATAATACTGTACGTATGTGAATAAATATTAATGTTTCTAAAGATTTTTCGTATAATTTTATTTGTACAAGTTCATACACATATACGGGAAGAGAAAAGTATAAAATAGTCGAAGGCCTAAATTAAAACTTAGATAATTCAATTTGGTATTTAGCTTTTATTAAATACAAAAGTATAAATATACCGTTCAGTAGGCTGAATCTATACAAATCGATCAGTCTTGATTCATAAACAATCACCCTGTACATACACGAGCAATCAATGCTCTATCGCTATATCTAGCTAGACATTCATACACAAATTAACAACCAAATATATTTCGAATCATTCTTCAATTATGCGTCAAATTACGCCTCAAAGGCGGGGGGCTTGCAATAGATACAGTCGGGGGTTTTAACATGCCCATGGATTGCGACGTTTCCAGGTTTTCGACATTTTGTGAATCCGTCGGCTCCTCGGTACTATAGGTGGTAACAATCCGAGGTGCGTTGGAGGAGTGCGCCGCGATTCTCAACAGTTCTTGATCGATTTTGCCAACGAGTTGACTAACAGCTGATGACCAGCGATTAGCGGGAATTACTTGATTAGGAGAGAGTTGCGCGTCCGTCATTACTGATAATCGAACTGAGTCTGCGTATTGTAGCACTGTTAGTGACATGCCTGTAATAAAATAAAGTTCTCTTTAATGTGAAAGTTTCTAGGATAATTTATTTGCCTTGACAAATAAATGATTTACAGAAGGTAGAAAACTAGTTTATTTTTTAAAGAAAGTTCCAAAACACATCTAAGTACGAGTTCTAAAAACCTAAACAAAATACGAAACTTACTAATGTTAGCCTGCGGTGGTCGCCAATAAACGAGATAGTCGACTTCTTGGCTCCACAATGTGGTCCTCTTCTTGCTGTTCATTGGCGAGTCTATCTCCGCGTACGACACCGCGTATCTTCTCGATAGCAAGTTTAAAGTCAACCTCGCGAGCATCGACGGCACGGCTCTAGTCAATGCTCCGTATCGAGCTTGTGCCACCCAGGCCCCGGCTAGAGCCGCCTGGCGTTTACAAGCTGACTCTATTACCGAAGCTATTCGACGGGGAGTAGCCCCCACTGGAAGCGATAGGCATATCATACCTGAAAATTCATAAACCTTAGACAAGAAACTCGTAGATTACTTTAACGTATTATAGATATATGGATCTTACCTCCCGTTTGTGATTTCTTCAAATCCTTGCCGTATCCTTCGGAAAACGTAAATAGAAAATCTTCTGGGGCAGCCCTCGCAGTAGCTAGTATGTGGTCAGGTTGTTCTGTTTGTGTTTGTTCGAAGAAGGCCCTGAGTGCCTCGGTTGTCGCGTATAAAGCTATATCAGTGGAGGACACTCCCAGCGCTTTGGCTGCTCGTTCTATGTCCGTTCTTAGTATGGGGTTAGACCACGCTGCTACCTAAAATTTAAATATAGACATTAGTTTTCGATATTGCTTATGAGGCATAAAACATTTAGACAGCTTTTTTAAAGAATGTATAAATATAAATGTTTGCATTTTTTTGTTAAGAAAAAGTATGTCGGGTGCGGGGTTTCAGACCTTACGTCCACACAGCGAAGTAGTTTGAAGAAAATTAGTCTTTCCGTCATCACCAGCGATAGCATCCGTCCACAGCGATGCAGGAGCTCTATAGATTTCTACTAATCCCTTCGTGGCTTCAGCAGAAGCTCTGATCACCAACTGCACCAGTTCAGCATACTTCCAAGTGAATGTGTTTGGATGCATCGGCACGCCAGTCTCCTTCACTTCGATCAGACATGCTATCTCGTCCCAGATTCTAAATGGAAGGTTCACGAATATTTTCGTGATTCTCATAAAAGTGTTAAAAGTTCTGAACGGCCATTTCCTTGGATCTACTGTAACAAGCGGTGACAACAGAACCTGAAAACGAAATGTTCATTATAACGCTGCTCATATTGATTTTTAGCAAGTAATTCAAAATAATTTACTTTGTTGATAGACAAACTTCTCCGTTTGCATTCCCTTCTGATAGCTACCAAAAAGGCTTTTATTAATGCCAATGGTTCTTTATTTGAGTCTGCGCCGCTCTGTCTTCTCTTTGCCATTTCTCTTAAAGCACTTGCGCCTGCTATCATTATCATGCCAGCAACATGGAACACTCCAGGCATTGTCTTTAAAGCACGAGGACTTTCTACTGGATCGTATTCAGATATTAATTCATTCCAGGCATTTGAAATATGTTCATTGAGTCTTCCCCATAGTTCTGGTATTGCTGAAGGGTGGGGGAATAACTTAGTTAAAGGACTTTGCTTAGGCGTTTCCTGTGGCTGAGTTCTGGCTGGCTTCAATTGCTCCACCATTAGCAGGTCACCAATATTCAGCGATTTTCGCCCCGTAAGCAATAAGTGGTGAACTCTGACTAAAATATAATATTTTGGTTCGTTGGAAACGCATGGTATGATAATGTACTGCCACGGAGGTTGGTCGACCGGGAAATATTTTGATACGATTTCGCTGACGTATTCCTGCAATTTAAACACCTTGTCAAGGTCATTCTAACTTTCGTAGATATGTTTACAAGTGTCTTCATATTTTGGTTACCTGGATATTGCTATCGGACACTGGTCTTCCTCTGTGAATACTATTTGCTATAATGAAGTGAGCTTCAGGTTTGAACTCTTCATTTCTGCTCCATGCATAGTTGCCCCAGCACGATGCTAGTACGTGTCGAAGTCTCGGGAACATAAGGTTGCTGTGATTATCTCTTCGATCTAGCACATGATATGTTAAATGCTGCTTAATTTCTTCATAGTCTGGGCTTCCTGAAATCACAATATTTTTGTTTAGTGCTAATCAACCGAAAATTAATCAACAGACCACCGCACCAACTGTGTGACTTCAAACTCAACATTAGCTGGTATTGTGGGTACCTAGAGTGGACAAGCGGAGAACCCAACATGAACATGATGACAATTTCGAAATATCTTTTACCCGGCGGCGCAGTAATCAAGATTTAAAAAAAACATACAAAAACGCATTATAATATTACGTGACCATGCCTAGAGACTGTCGCTTTTGCATACATGTTAAGTTTATTTTCTATCACTTTAAACCATACAATTGCGCTACGGAAGTCGTCATAGTTTAATAATACATTAACCCCTAGTATTCGTATATCAACGAAACGTTTAAAACCATTGTTTATACATCATCAATATTTTATATTATATATCAGTTAAAACTGTACCTTTGATGCACAGAAGAACGTTGATAATACCCTGGTTACGATGCGTGTCAAGTAAAGATCTCACTGTACTTGTTTTAATGAACTCCAAGTGTGGGTACCTATTGCATAGAAACTTCAGCCATAGGTTCTTGCATATTCTGACAACTGAAAAGTAGGAAATTAACATTAAGAAAACGTTAGCAAGTACACATAGGTATTTGATAAATGATTTTGGAACATAATGGTAATTCAGGGATGTTAGGGAGCTCTGTATCCGTATCCTAAACTATAGGATATCCGATATAAAATGTATCCGTAACCGAATCCGAAATAACCGTAACCGAAATTATCCGAAACTAACGGATAATCGGAAAATATTTCATATCCATATTCGTATTCCTATCCGGTATAATAATAATTCCAATATCCGTATCCAAAATTTCATATCCATAACATCCCTGTGGTAAATACCGAAATGAGCATGCTTAAAAATGAGCATGCTTAAAATTGTATCATTAATATATCTTAGAGGACAATTGTTTGAAAAATGGCATCTTACCGACATACGAGACAGCTAGAGCCGGCAACAAAGACACTGCAATCCCAAATGCACAAAAAGTGTAGACCTCTTCTTTTATCCGGGCGAAGAACTTTTGTTTGATCATTGTATTCATCATTACACTGCAATCAGCTAAAATACGATTTCAAATTATATAAATATATTAACCTCCCTTCTGTAGCAGTCGGGTAATAAACACTATTATTGATTTATCACTGTTCTTTCGGACGCGTTTATTTGTTAACTAGATCGTTTTTGCAAGTTATAGCACTCGTTTGTATAATGGTAGGCACATATCACACAAGGAACGAATTCTTTCTTACTTAATTGCAGGCCGGTTTTCGTATTGGCAATCGGTAATAGTTTTATGACTGTAATTATCGTTAGTAGGTTAGTAAGCGACTTACCATTGCATTGCGTGATTTCTTTTTCTAAATTAGTACATGTTTAATATAATATTAATATAAATGTTGGAATAACTTGTTTTTTTTGTAAACATGCGTCCGCTATTAAGTTCTGAATGGTAATGTTGTACTGCCTATATTGTGTCAGATATTCGGATGTGTGACGAACACTTTCACTTGCAGCCTAACACTAGAGAAAGGTCCCATTTCATTCAAGACGAAGCGTCAAGTAAGAGTGCTCATTACTTAAAAAAAACATCTGTTTTCTTGAACATTTTCCTTAGGTTATAGAGATTACGGTCTCTAGAATTATAATTATGTAGTTACAATATGTTGTTTTGTAATTCAATGTTGTTGACATTATTATGATGTCAGTCACTAAACAAAGTTCACGATAGTTATCTATTTTATTAGTTAATCGCTAAGAGTGTTTGTATCGTGTTTTATATCTTTGCGCAACGGATAACTGTTTAATATCTAATAGGTACTCGTAAAATTCTAAATTTTATCAAATGGTTAAATATACTTTGTAAAATTATTTAAACTATAATGTTAAAGTGGATTTAAAGTATTCACTTGGTAATACAAGAAAAATTTGCGTTAACTGCTTTATTAAACTAAGAAGATCTAATAATGTACCTACCAAAATTTGAACTAAAATTCCAGAAAGAAAATGAGTTCCACACGTCATAAGCGTCAAATGTTTCCTTTGGAAAGGATGACAGCTCACTTACCTTATACGAACGTAATGCAATATACAATAAGCCAAGTAGCAATTAACGCAGTTAGCTTAACTACAACAAAATCTGCAGATGTCGGCTTTAATCTTGCCGAATTCAGTTACATCACCTAACCAAATATGTCTTTCTTGACTCTTGTTTATAATCAATGACCCTTTTGCCGCCGATAGCCCTTATCTATTACAATTATACCTAAAAATACAATAATCCAGAATAGAATGACAGAGAGCTAAACTCAAAGGCAATAAGAAATGTTTTCGATTGTACATGTTGATTAAATATTTTGATTCAGGATGTAGAGCAAATAAACATTGATAGAGGGGTCACTATCTTTATTTTTGTTTTGGCCTCCAGACGGTGTGTGATAGGTACCTACCCTTTACATAGTTTTTTCTTTGGACTGATTTTATTACGCGGTAATTTTTGAAAGGAGATATGTAAGTACATATGTATGTATGGAGTTTTGCAGGCTACAGCCGTTCGTTAGATGCGTCCTAATAACGCGGGTAGCACTAGGTACATAAAATAAAATAAAAATGCGACGGGTTTTACTCTTCACAATATAATTATAGAGCACCATATTTTTTCCTCTGTGTTCATTCGTAAATTTTTTGCAGTTTGTTTTTTTTATCAGTTATCTTTTTAATTAAAAGGTACCTTAATTAAATAAACTTCGAAATTGACTCCATACTTGCTAAGGAACCATTTTGAAAAACCAATTTCATGAATTACTTATGCTAGATTAGTTAGATATTAATATTGCAATTTGTACTTTAAAATCGTTTGTCCATCATTAGGTTTATAAGTTTCCTGTATCATCGACCTATCCTTATTGTTTATTTTAAGTCCTAATTATTTACCTATAGTCCGGTTTATCGCAATGTCATTGACCTCTTAATGATTTGATTCGGCACTGTCGGTCATTAACATTGTCCATAGCAACGTACGTATGAGTCTAGTACAGGTAGCTACTTTCTAATATTAGGTAGTCTTAAATAACTTTTACTTACCTTATTATTTTCTGATACAGATTCAAAAGTCCACTCAAAAACACTTTGAACTTTCACTTTTGGAACGTTTAATCAGCGTGTGTCAATTTTGGCGCGCTTTGCAAACGTCAAACGTGACATAGGTCGTCCGCGCCACTGAGTGTGGGCCGGGCGGTCTGCGGATAGAGTAGCCACCCTAGCCGGTATCGTGATTCCCGCCTTATCGCAACGTCGTTCAAGGTCCAGAATGATTTCATTGAGGCACACGGCTGCTCATTGTGAGAGCAGATAAAAAGTTCACGGCTATCTCAAGGTATTAATTATATGGCATTTTACAAGTAACTGTGTTTATCGTGTGTAGGTAAGCAATCAATGTTGCACGCTTTGATTCGTCTCGTTGTGTTTGTTCAAAATATTTCAGTCGGTACCTATATTGGCAGACTGTCATTTGTTATGGTGCCTTATATCTCTACACAAACTTTAATATCTTTCAAAATAATGTAAGTACGTTGAAGATTTGACCTGGCAATTTAAAATTACTTACTTTCTTTCTGATCTACCTTTTTTCAAAAAAAAAACTTCAAAATTAAATAATATTTTATTAAACAGTTTTAAATAAGAATATATTTTCTTACTAAAGCTATACGGGCTGAGACCTATAAACATAGGGAAAAGCACAATACAAATACATAAATACGCACAATCAATGTTAAGTAGGTACATACATACACTTAATTGATATAATTTAAACAATTTTGTCCAGCCAAGAGTGACAAGATCGCAATCGTCAAAATTTAATTACAAAGTTAATCTAGAATATTCTATTTAAGAAACTTGCCTTGACTGGGTATATAGGTATCAATATAGGCTTACTTAATTTTAACATTTGGTGGAAGTTACAATTATGCGAGGGACTAACTTCTATGAATATGAAAATGTTTAATGACACGAGTATTTAATTACAATAGTTATTATAACTGATCTATTTTGTACCTATATGATACCTACGAATTTTATTAATCATACAATCAATATAAAATAAGGAAGGATATAACCACAGTAACCTTACAGCCACTCTTATCACAAAATACTGCACTATACACTAGTTTGTCTATCATAGAAAATCTAAGTTATCGCCTGTAGGTATAGTGTAACAAATTAAACCTAAGTTAGCTCCTTCAAACAGATTTAACAGAATATCTAGCTCTGAACACAAAATGCACTAAAAACGCACGAAAAAGGGTATAATGAGTATCTTGAATCCAATTCGACATTAGATAACAATTTGGCATCCAAAATTAAATATAGCTTATTTAACGATAGCCTCATGCAAAGAGGAAATAATTTAAATGCTGACAAGCGTTGCTGTAACATTGCTCACACACTTGGACCTCCTACTGGGATGGCACAAATACCTCCTACACTAAGGCAGACCTTCGTTATCAATTGTAATTAGTCAAATCAACTTCGTCAAAAAAGCTTCAATATTCGGCCTGCCTTCAGCCAAACAAACAACGATCAACATCAAACAGCGCTTGCCTTCACGTGCTTAGTTAAGAGGAACTTCTGCTCAATCGATCTTCTAGGAATCCCACTAACTCTTTTGGGCGAACCACCATTACAATTAATAGACGAGGGTAAAGATTTATACCCACCGTCAGAACTATAGTCAGTGTCAGTCGATTGTCCGTTTAAACTAGGACTATGTCTATTGCCATTGACGCTCTCTTTACTGCTGATCCTACCATTGTAGAGATCACCGTATGACGTGTGATGGTGTTTGAGAATGTTCTCTTCTATAACTGGTTTCTTAGCTAGGTTAGGTTCGTGAACAGAGAAGTTTTGAGTCTGGAAGTTTTCGATCGAGCGAGATCTGCTTGAGTATAGGGATCGTCTTTCGGATGTTTTCTCTCCTACGGACGAGTCCCGTTTGATGTATCGTCTAGTGGTGTTCTCGTTGTTGTTGGCTACAGCCTGGAGGTACTTGGAGCCAACTCGGCTGGAGGTCCGCAGGTCGGTCTTGTCCGCGTCGTCGGCGCCGCTAGTCCTGCGCGCGCCACAACTACACTTCACTCCGTTGGGAACGGCACGCTTAGTCTTTTGTGCTTCACTGTACGTAGGCAGCCTTCTCGTGCTTGCTTGTTCATTCCAACTGCGAATCAAAATGGCACCATTAAACGCCAACCCAAACTATGACATAGTTTTTTAAATTAGCTACTGACAAACATCGCGTCCTAATTATGACCTAGTGATCTCACCTTTATATTCTGTTGGGGCAGCGTGTAACACAGAAAACATGTTCGTAATAAATTCTTCAGAAAATATATTTACACATAAAACTTTAAAAAATGTAAGTAGGTAATACTGATATTTTCTATCTACAAACATTGACGGCATTAAATTATAAATACTGTTTACCTACGAAGCAAAATCTTACAATAAATTTCTTTATATCTACCAATATTTTTTAAACAGTATTTTTTAAATATTTTTAGTTCACCAAATAAAACTTGTAATATATAGATAGGCACTTCTTTGTAAAAATACAAATATATTAAGACTGTAATTACACTAGTTACATTCCCAAGTATTATTTTAATTAAATTTATCAAAGCTCAACACCATGCACGATTATTTCAACAGCATGTGACAATACTCTTCAATGTCTTTCTCAGAAACGACGTAGAGATTTTCAGTAGGCGTTTGTTTATACAAGAGATGCAGCAAGCAAAAGACATTGATGGAGCACAAAAGACAAAAACCGAGCAAACAATCCACCCACGCTACCTGCTCTGACTGACGAACCCTCGAACTGCCCAAGTGGTAACTGCCCACCATCATAATCCCAAAATCCAATTCAAAAATTCAAGCAGCATGTGGAGAAATTAACAGTAATGAAGATAAGAACAAAAATGAAAATGACGTTGATGTTCATGACAATATTTAAACTAAGGTTACTTTAGAACTAATAACAGAAAAGGGGTCTATAGGATCAAATGATCATGCCCATAAAATAAGGGGACATAGTCAAAGTGACCCTGCACATAGAAGTAGGGGCAAAAGTCATTTTCTTAGTCATATATTCAGTGAATATACTTATCCACTTTGAATTTCTAATTCTAGTCGCTAAATGCTGACCTCTAGATATCGTGCTGTTTATAGCTAAACTACAAGAATATTTGTATTGCAGTAAATAAGATGGTGTCGGTGGGATGTGTATAAATGTTATCGATGAATATAGAATGTGCAAAATGTGTCTTAGTGCATGTTTTGAAGCGACGAATAACCTAAAACAATACATAAAAAATATAAAAATTATATATATCAGGTGCTAACGTTGATGTTGATATAAAATACGTAGATAAAAAGGTGTAATTATATAAGTGCGCCTAACCTAAATCTTTCTAACTATTGTAAATTAAAGAAGGTAAAACATAGGTTTTGTATAAAGATGTAATCACCTCACTAATCCAGTATTTTCGGAGCTCGTCATTCCTGTAGCCATCGGCGCTCGAAGCTGAAAAGCGAAAAACAAACATTAAATCATACTTTCTACAGTGACCTTTTTCTGTACGTATGCTAGACATCTTAAATATGAATATTTAAATAATATGAGCAGATAATTCAGAACAAAAGAAATTAACCCACACACAATACCGCGTTTTTAGTACGCTGCCTTTGACTTTCATTTTTGTTTATACAAACAACCGGCAATGATATTTTGAGGTTCAGAAAACATGCGTAATAACTACTTTAGAGAATAGTTTTGCATGCTCATGAATAAAATTGACGTCTTTAATCGCAGTCAACAACCAGTTTGAGCATAAAGTATAAAAAGTGAATTCTGTTCTGTAAAGCAGTTTTTTATAGCCAAATAGGGCTTTTGCCGTTCTAAAATGCAAATTTATTATAAACGATCCATATTGTGGCCCTATTTGATACGCGTTTTTAATAGTATGTCCTATACTTTAAATTTATTTTGAAAACACTTAGCAGAGTTGTTGTTGTTAAGTTTATGGAAATTCTAGATCCCACTTCTAACCCCCAGCTTTTGTTGGCACAATCAAATTAAAATATTCTTAACAGGTTGAGTTTGTGGGTTCGGATGTACGCTGTAATCTCCGTTACAACTAACCCGACCCGATTTAATAGATCTCTACAATAGATTTCCAAGTTTTTAGCTTAACTTTATTTCCCCGTGAGTGAAACTTCAAGCTCAATTCTTATTCCAAAAAAAATTTCCCAAATTCCCAAGACTCCTTGATGCCTCTTCTGACTCTTTGATCCCTTTTCTGGACTCTGCTAAGTAACAAGCCCACGTACCCGCTCCGTCTGCGTGGCGGCGTTGCACGAGTCGTCGGACCGCGGCTCGTGGCCCTCGGACATGCGCAGCATCTGCTGCTGCAGCACGCGCACCAGCCGGTCCCTCTCCTCCAGCTGACTCTGCAACGGGAAATGACGTGGTATAAAATACGCACAAATTACGGCATTAGAAGAAGTGTGTAAGAAATTCTGCATATGAGTTTTTTTATAGCCGTTGCCCGTTATCAAATGTTTCATCTCCTTCCTTATTATGGCGTCCACTTTTTTTAACAAATAATTTCTTCTACATTCTTGTGACGGATTTGGTCGAATGACGAGAAACGCTGTTAAGGCTTTGACATGGTTCCTAAAGAGATGTAGCCTTCCTACCTACTTTTAGGATATTCAAAGCCGAGCAATTAGCGCTGGTATGTCTCATAACCTTTCATGTTTCGTACTATGTCGTTTTTTCTGTTCTCCATACCTGTAGATACAGTATCTGCCGCCGCATATCAGCGCAGGCGTCGCGGGGGAGCGGCGAGGCGGGGGGTGGGCGGCGCCCGTTGCCGCGCGCGGGGCTCTCCGCGCACGCCGCTAACAACGGGTCGAGAGTTTCGCTCTGTGACACATAGATGGCGGGTTCAAGTGACAGTTCGTAGTTCCAATGATGGAAGTGACAAGTCGACGTTTGAGGGTTAGCAAGTAACAGGTGTGCCCACGCGAAAGAAGATTTTTTACAGAATTCGGTTTTAGTTTGAATAATGCACGAAGGTAAATCGCTATTTGTAGGCGTAACGCAATCTATTTTACTAATAGACCAGCACCTTACTTGTAAAATGTATAAATATATGCTTAGAAGCTATACATCCAGAAACCATATTCCCATTGTTAATAATTAGTTGACCTTATTAAGAGAAGTCTGTTAGTCGTTTTATTGCAGTGAATTATACTTAAGCATTAAATTTAATAAATGATAAACCCAGCAGCCAGCCAATGGGTGTTCACAATTTAGAAAATTAAAAAAAATATTTTTCTTCATAAAAATATTTAAAATTTACAAAGTACCTCTATTTATTTTATGTATTTTATTTGAAACTAAATGTGAATAAAATGGTTTTGCGAAAGTTTGGCAGCTCACTAAAAATGGTCTCTTGCTGACATACGAGTATTAACTGTTTGTATCGTAGGGTGCAAAACCATTTTATTCAATCAAGAACGTGACGTTAGTTATTAGAAAAGAGTTCCATCACGATATTTTTCCCCTCTTTTTTGTATAATTTAGAAATTCTAGATTTGATTGTGTTCTTTTCCAAGCTCATAAACGATTTTCATAAAAAAACTTAATACTCCATATCTACTTCAGAAGTGGATCCAATTAAACTTGTTGCTATGCTATGCAATTTCTGTGTCAGTTGAGTGTTAAAGAAAGTTTTTGAGCCTGAAGAGTTTAGTGCATATATTTAATTACTCAAACTGGTATGTTGATTAAGGAGACAGTAGACAGACAGGTAATTTTTCTTTTTTATGTTTCTTCATCAAGCAGATCATTTACATTCCAGTTTATATACCTACATAGGTAGGTACTCAGTTTAAGTACCTGTTTTTTATGAAAGTTATTGCAAGAACTTATAAAACTTTAACAACGTCTGAAGATTTGAAAAAAGAATTAACCCAAAAGTTTTTCGATGTCATCAAATATTAACATTTAAATTCATACTATAAAAACAAAGCGAAAAGTTTTAAAGAATTTTGAGCCCAAAGTTACTACCATATCCAATATGTTAAAAGCCTACGCTTAAAGTTCTAAAGATAAGTTAAATCTAGGGGATACTGTGTCTTAATGAAGATGGTCAATGGTTAGTGCAACACCAACACCGAAATAAAAAATAAAGCGAGTTCCCCCGAAGCGACTGCAGCATACTTACACTCAACGACTGCCGCTCCTCCCCTGGCTGCGTGCACCAAACAATGCGATGCAACCAAACAAACATACGTTATGACACGCAAAACATAAAGTGCAGACAAGCAAACAAACAAAATGGCGGCTACGGTCGCATATTTCATGATGACAGGATGGAATGAGAAATCAAAGTTTGGTTCAACTAACCATGCAAATCAAGGATTCAACATGATGTCATGATCAGGGTGTTTTCGTAAATATGGAAACAAAAATATGGGATCGTAGCTAAAAAGAAAAGGAATTGAATAAAAACCAAGTATTTTTTTAATACGGCCTTGTACTACGGAATAGTTAGGTACGTGATTTATTGCGTTAACTGTTCAGTTTCGAGTTTTAAGACAGCTGTTTGTAAGAAGCCGTAGATAGCATTGTTAAGGCTTGCAACAACAAAGACCTAGGTACGCATACAGCCTTAACTTAGTTCCCAAGAATAACGGCGCAAAAAAGTAGGTGGGTAAATCTGATTACAAATACACGCATGATAGTATCTTACCACTCGTTCAGTAACAGTATATTCTGCTCAAAAACGTTCATGAATTAACACACAATAAAGTCCGTATTTTAACTGAACCGAATTGTTCTGCATGATTAGAACACATCCATACCGCTATTTTGCATATGCATTCCAAAATTGAACATGGAAATGAATGTTATTGCACATAAAGATAAATATACACTTCCTTTACACATTAATGTTTACACAAAAGCATGCCATTTCGTTATGCACAGCAAACAAAAACATTAATATGCAGAAAGTAACCTAAACAACATGTTTATTCTAAGCAAAAAATGATAAAAAAGCATCACGATGATCAGAGAGACAAGTCGGCAATTAGTAAAGCCTATCAGACGTGAAAATGGGCACAAATTCAATAGGTTTGCAAGTTTAGTTCTGGTGATTAGTCGCTTTTGTTGGAGTAAGAAAACTTTCGAATATTTATATCCTATCTAGTCGAAAGCTACTGTACTTAACGTGGCTGCATTAACAAAGTGATTCTTCTTCTATCGTGTCAAGTGGTAAGTAATCCATAATTTAAGTAAGTTTTATTGTACTGGCCCATTCCAAACAGGTTAGGAGAAGAAGAACAAAGTGATAAAAAGGTAAAAAAACCTAATTTCAGGTAAAGCTCAGACCTTTTACTTTTTACTCATAGAGAAAAGCAATCCGTTACCTACTTGGCACTGAAAACCGATCCTACCAAATACCTCAGTCTAGTTCGTGACGTAATACGAGTACAAACCTCCTGGAGCACTCGTTTCAGCTGCAGCAGCAGGGTTTTGATGTCGACGACGTCCTGCAGCAGGATGGCCGGCGCGGGCGCAGGAGACGCGGCGCCGTCGCTGCCCGCGCCGACGTCCGACGGCGTCTGAGTGCGCGAACGGTTGAGGAGGCGCGCCGTGCGGACTGGCAGACTTGCCCTGTGGAAACGAGATAGCAATAAGACGGATGATCATGAATTGAGGATGTGAGAATGGTATTGACCACTGGTTCGTTTATAAAACTATTTTCTGAATTAAAGTTAGCTAAAGTTAATAAACGTTACGTTATTAGATAAAACCTTTTACAATTCTTGTAAATCTGCGATCTGTTTTAAATTACTGTTTCAATCAACGTTTGCAGATGGTTGTTATTGGGCGGCTGGTAGGAGATCGATCGGCAGATCTTGCGCGATCTCAGTTCGTCTCTACTCTCGGATCGAAGATTCTACATTGGGACTGGGCTTTCAAGATTATTAATTTCATAGTCGTGTCACCTTTAATTGTAAAAATTAACATTCCAGCTGGAAGCTGGCAGGGAATCGAATGATGACTTTTATTATTTTTCAAAGCCTGATTTATCAAAAAAATTAATTGCAGATGCTGGTTAAAGAATTTTCGATAAAAACTAGTTTTATAAAAAGATTTGACATTGAAACAACAATAGATGTAGTTTCTGATTAGCTACCAATATTGTAAGTTAACACCGACTAATTAGAATAAGTTATGCGTGAAGAAACATGGAACTAACTTAGTTTCTTCGTTAGTGCATTCGTTTCCAACGAAAGTACTAATTTTGATTTCTTGCCTTGCGTGTTTATAAAAGACGCACTGCATTGCAGGTATTCTGATAAATTGCTTGTTGATAGAAGTATGCTTTAAGGGTAACGGTTTAACTGCGAAACATTAAAACATGAATTAGATATTTTTTATTGCAAACTGCCACTGCATACCCTAATATCGTTAACTATAATCGTTTTTGTTAAAGTTTCTTTGAACGATAGGTATAACTATTGGTTTTGAAAATCTATCCGCCACATTTAGTATGAAACCCTATTATCTGCAATTAATAACCTGAAGATGCATGGGCTACATATCTTCTTTGTATTTATTACCTATATGAAATATGTTATTACCCAGCATATTTTTCAAGAACCTTATGTGATTATATATAGTATTCTACGAAATTCTAGATGCACCTGATCTACTCGCACTTGGCTGTTTCTTCATTACCTACGACGCACGGTTACGTTGTAAGTAGGCAGGTAATTTTGTTGGAATTAACACACAATAATCATAATTAGTTATAAAACCAATCATGTTTTGAAACTTTAATTTATTAATTCATTATTTCTCGTCGCCACACCCCTCTTACACAGTGTATTATGTAGGCTACCATTAAACTTTTTCTGTCAGCTGAAATTAAAGTTATATAAAACTTTTTGCTCACTGCGGGATACTAGCTTCAATCTATTTCCGCCATCACATTTCAGTCTCAAAAAATCGTATATAATACCTATCATTATATTTAGGCATTGGAAAGGAAAAACAATAAAATCCGGTTACGACATTTAGCCGATGAAGCGTGTAAAAACATCTACTTACTGAATGAGTTCCAGTTGAACAAACCAAAGCATACCTGTATGTGTCAAGACAATTACCGTGTTTGTGTTTAATGAATTGTTTGGTGCCGAAACAAAACAATGGACTCACGTAAAATAAACAAAAGTGACGGTAACTCGCGTTCTCTAGTGACATATTAACACAGTAACGAGATACCAATTGATCAGTACCGGTAAAATTATATGTCATTTTTTGCAAAACGCTCATCGGAATGAAAAGCAGTCGCTTTTAATTTAATTTCTTAATAATTAGTACTGAAGTAATTGCTGGTAAAGACTTTATAAAAGTAAAGTTATCGAGGTCAAATACTTTATTGATTTCAGACGGCAAAATGATTTACTCTAAAACAAAAGTTGCGAAGTTATAAAATACTGTTTAATTAATGTTTTGTCATTATGTAGGTTGAATGAGTCACCATTTGGTAGGTATATCTGGTCTACATATTACTTGTAACTCGGCTAACCGCTATTTAAATCTACTTTTTTTGTTTTGTATAAAATAATTATGAATAACGTTGTTTTAAAAAACAACATTCATGTAAGTTGTAAGTGATTCATAAAAAGACTAATCAAAAAAGGAAAATCCTTGATCAGTTCTAAAGGCTTGGTGCCATGTAGAGTGGAATCGTAAAGATAAGTTTAAATGTGTAGGTAGAATATGTTAGAGTGGACTTGATCGCCTCTCTATTGTCCTTGCTCTAGTGATTAAGTTGGTTTTGGTGTTTCTGTACAAATTGGTTTGCCGCAGTGATATAGAGCAACAACAAAAATTTGAATTTGTTTAGAAACTATTGTAGAGTTAAAGCTATTCATATTTATTAATTACTTTATAAAAAAATAGGTAAATAACGTAGGTAAATTCATTGTCTACATGACTTGACCTCAATACTCACAATAACAATGTTTCACGTTTTTCAATATCTTTATCTTTCGATAATCCACTCAGATCTCGGTACTCGCACATATCGAAATTTGGATCGAGATTACCTATATTTATCACACAATAACTTTACTGATACTTAAAGATAGCCACGTTTTGAAGATAATCACTTGTTTTGTAAAGTACAAAACAACAACTAGATTAATCACTGTTAGAAATCGCTGCAATTAGGTATTTATGCGTATTCGTGCACGCTAGTTTGGCACCTGTATTGCTTGGCGCGCTGGCTGCGCAGGCTGGCGGGGCTGGCGGACCTGGCGGCGGTGGCGGCGTGGAGGTCGGTCTTCTGTCTGCGCGCGCCCAGCCCGGCCGCGGACTGCATGGCGCACAGCTCGTGTCCGCTCGCTCGCGCGCGCAACACTGAACCGCCAACACCGGCGCGCGCGCAACGCACACTATCGCCAGCCGCATCACCTCGCAGCCGCTACCCGATCATGCCGAACCGATCATAGCGAGATTTCTTTCCGATTCACTCTGTTTAGTGCCATCGACGGAGGTATTGGCAGGTTTACTGTTAGACGCCGCGACTCCGATTAGCACCATGGAGATCACTCGTGTCTCATTCTGATTGGCGATCAAAATACTATGGCTGAGGTCGTCGACATCCGCCTGGTGTAATGGCTTCACCACACTGAGTCCATCGGGTGTGTCGAATAGGAAAATAGCGACATTCGGCGTTTAGAACGTCATATTATGCGTCACGCTTGCTGCTCGCGAGCTAGTCACAATAGCACTAACACTTTCTTTTGCACGTGATCAGTAAGCATTTGTGTTAGAACATTGTAATTGTAAAACGCGCTAGTTCACTGTTAATTATTGTTGATAGATACTTTCACGTTGAAATTCTGCTGTGGCATAGCACTGATAATGAATATAATCAAGTGTGTAATAGGATCTTTAGGTCAGTGTCAGACTCGGTCTGGCCGTGTTTTGTTTATTTTCCGAGGAGAGCCGGCGACCCTCTTTTCTGTTTCTGTACGCATGCGCGCCACCGCTCGATACGACACCCCTTCCTTTCATCTGTTGCCCACTTCGTACGTTTACTAACTTTCAAATAGTTTTAACAAAGTCATACATTTTGATTAAGCACTAAAAGTAGATAAGTAACAGCGGTTGATATACTTTCTTTTTTGAATTTCATTTATTTCGAAGTAGAGTTAATGAAATGTCTTAATTAAAAGTCATTTTAGCTCTATATTTTGTTAATTAATCGCCAGGTGCGTAAGTAGGCGCACTTTGGGGCAGTTGTAAAAAGTGTAAAAACACCTACCTACAAAACTTAAAGACGGCCAGTCACTGTGATAATTCTAAATATAGTACTAGGGTGAGGCATATTTAGGTCGCGTTTAATGAGACCAGCCATTTCCTGCAAGAAATTCGGTTATAAGGTTGACTTGACCGTGATTAAAATTTGCGCCTGTAGGTAATCTATACCTAAGTAGTTGTTTACTGCGATGTTATGAAAGTAGGTATAATAAGTATCAGTATTTTTTATCTTATGGAAACCTTCAAAGTTCCGTAAATACGTATTATCTTAGAAGATATTGCGCAGTGCCTTTACTGAATATTCACAAGTTCTTGAGACGCTCAGCTTACAACGCGCCTGATAAATTATTACTGCAATGTTGCATTCGAGCACCTTCACTCTCGTACACGCTCAGACCGACACAAAACGTTCACGACTTGATACTGTTACGTTGATTTCCGCATAAGCTAAATGCTAGGTCATTACAAGGAGTCGATGGAGACAATAAACAGGTGTTATTGTTCATGGCATAATGTCCGAGCCAGCTAGACCGAGACACCTGACATTTTATAACAGTGAAGGTGAAATGTTTACCAAGCAAGCACACTGACGTCATGCAGGCTATAGAAATTAACCCCATATTAGGGTATTTTCAATAGTAAACCCACACACAATACACACCTAGCCAAAAAAGAGTCGGACTCGCACATGAAGGTTTCAACATTTTATTTTTGGTAAGTACTTAATCGTATTTTTAGCAGCAACTTTAAATGGTCAAGCCATCACGCCTTGACAGACAGATGAACGGACTAACAGACGGACAGTTGAGTCTTAGTATCACATTTTAACTTTTAGTTTAAAAATATACGTTCAAATATTACAACGAGTAATATAAAATTTCGCGAATACAACGGGTAGTACTTTTCTTTCGTCCTGACCCAGTTTTTAAATCTTAGCTACACAGACCTCATTGTATAAGGCACATTTGTGACATAGTAATTAACCCATTAACGTGATATGTTTATCCTTGAGAAGCAATAAAAATGTTTTAAGACGTTATCATAGGGTTAATCGATGAAGATTAATTTAAATAAAGTGTATAAATTTGATGAAATTTTACATATAATCAAAATGTGTCTACCTCTGTCATTCTGACATACTACTCAAAGGTTTATAAGTTACTAGTGGCCGCCCGCGACTCCGTTCGCGTGGAAGTCGATTTCCCGTGGGAATGAGAAGTTTTCCCGCGGTTAAAAGTACCCTATGTCCTTTCCCAAGTTCAGTTCTGTCTTCATACCACATTTCATCAAAATCGGTTCAGTGGTTTAGGCGTGAAAGCGTAACAGACAGACAGACAGACAGACAGAGTTACTTTCGCATTTATAATATTAGTAGAGAAGTAGGAATAACTGAGAGCGTTAATGTTTAAGCAAAGAGAACACGTGCATATGCAATTATTTATACATAAATTTAAAATTATATGAAATAATAAAATTACTTAGAAATTGTACGTACCCATATGTTAATAGTTTAATGAAGCGCAATGCATGGCATTAGATTCACGTTGCTATAATTGCCCCTCGTAACTGTGAGGTTATTAGTTACAGTTTCATTGAAGGTAATTGAGTGGGCCGGATCCTGCGGGATTCCGTCGGCAACAAGTTACGTTGACCCGGAGCCCCGAGCCACTTGTCTACATTGATGCTAACCAATTATTTAGATAATTGCATACAATTACACTCGCCGAGACGTGCTCAGTGTGCAGATTGTTTTAATCTCCTAAAAAATGCTAAAACTACTGATTTATTATTCAAATTGTGAGATATGCAGTAATTTCCTAAGTCTGGGGAGCTCAACGTGGTTAGTTGAGTGCACGCTAGCGCTTGGGTGGATTTCAGTGTTAACACGTATTGTTGCTATGTTTTGACACAAGAGGCGCTAGAATCTATGCTTTATTTTATTTTGTTATTAATAAAGAAAGTATCGTAAAAACCGTGTTAAGACTACGTGTCTAAACAGTTAGACACGGAAGTAGGTACTATGCATTTATTAAGCAAAATAATATTTATATTTAAAAAAATATTTTTAGATTGAATCACAAAGTGTATTACCGAAATAGTGTTAACAGTTCTAGTTAACATAAATTCCTGAGTTTTAGTCTTGCTAGAGTTATTTATTGACTGAATAGTTCATTATAAAAGTACCTATTCAAATTCATCTCATTTTACTTTCATGCTATTGCTTGTATTAAAAGAATAATTTCGAGTTTGATTCCAAGAATGAAGTCGTGGGTGTAGGTTGATTATTTTATTGAGTATTGAAATATAATCCTGTTTACAATAAAATACAGAATTTCTCAGAGTCGTTTAGCCTTATTCGTAGAGAACATAAGGTGATATTTATACTTACATATTTGAATGGGTTAGGTGGTTTACACTCAAATATAAAGTTTTATCATAAGTTTGATGCCTCTTAGTCATAAGTGCCCTTATGCAGTAGCCACCTCACGACTTTGATGTTACTTTATTAAGTACATTCATTAAAAGTTATCCTTTAAACAGACATTTTTTATTCTTGTTTATAACGTTTTATAAACCGTACATTACCAACTTCACTTTACAGTCTAGTTTGCATAATGACCTGAACACGGCCAAAGTACTTAAGGTTTGAGATTAGAAATATTACGTTAGACATTTTATCGAATGTTTCTTTGTGTGGTGGTAATCATAGAGCACTCGCGTGGAAATTACGAGATGCTATGAATAGTACAATTAAATGGGATCTCGGAATAGTTGCATCATGTGCTCTTAATGTTAGAGGATATACTTATGGCCGTGGTTTCAAACGATTCAGATTTGATGTACGAAATAGTTTTATGTTCATTTATAAGCACGCCATGGGTTAGTAGTGAAATAAATTGTATGGAGCCTATCCCCAATAGGAGACTAATCTTGTTTCTTGCGCTGTTTCGATTGTTTTTGTTAACAAACAAACGGTGTTTTGGTAGCTTATTATCTCAAAATGTATCTAAATGATGGTAACAACTGAATCATTGAAAGTTACACATCTACTTATCATGCTGTTAAAACATATAATTTGTGAATGTACTCAGTTTGAATTTAATTTATAAAAAAGCATCTCGTTGATGTCTTTTTTACATTAATTGCTTTGTTTGGGTAGTAAACTTCGCTTTGAAATGTTATAACAAACCCACGTAACTTGTAGCCCTTACAAAACTAAAGGTGCTGTGAAGCAATTAAGTAGAAGAAAATTAAGATTTAACTTCGTATTATCTAACCCATTTTCTGCCAAAACAAATGTTTTATATACAAAAGTTTAGGCTTATATTTAATGAAGGAAATGATTATATCATTAAAAAAACTTAAAGACTTTATTAAAAAGCTGTCATACATTTGGTCACATAGTGGGTCACATATTAATACAAAACAATAAAATTGGTGTCACATCAATAAATCAATGCTGTCACAAAAAGGCATAATTGAACCTACTTCAATAACGGTGATAGTAACCCAAAAAACCTGACATCGATCACGAAAACGGGTTTCTTGTTTTTTACCTACATTTAATATTACATAATTTCAGGTTAATTTCAAGATGATATTCAATTAAGTAAGTAATGTCTTTACGTAATATAAAGTTATCAATACTTTGAATCTCTGAATACGTTCGACGGGTCAATTTAAAATTTTATTTTTTGCACTTGCAATCGGCTTGCATATTGTTTTTACGTCAATGGAGTTTTATAGGAGACAGGCGTGACATGAATCCATTAATGCCTATTTTTACCGACATGATATTAGAAAAGTAACCGGATGTATCCAATTTATATATTGGTAGGTAACGAAAACACAATAGAATAGGATTTTACGTTATGTAAAGATTTAAGATAATTATAGCTGAATCATGTACGTAATGTCATCTCATCTCATTCACTTGAGATATGGTTGCTATTATCGATATATTTTTTAAACGTACTAACATAATATTCTTGTCTCAAATCTTATTTTTTATCAATACAGTTTAGTTTTATTGCATTGCATTAGTAGGTAGGTACATAACCTACTTGATTATATATAAAATTTATTAACCCTGTTTTGTGCTAAAAAAGGCAACCCGTTGAATTCTTTTATATGCTAAAGTTTCATGCATTCATCCTTAAGTTCTCGTACCAAAAACCTTTAAAAACTTGTAGATTCCGAGAAAATAATCTTATCAATGTGCCTAAGAACTCGTAAACATAAATCTAAACAATAAAAAACTGATTTTATTATACATTTTAAACAACAAGAAATCGTATTTTTTGTTAAATAACGGGTGAAAGTTTTGTCATATCAACTCGTGTCCTGATTTAAAAAGTTCGTGGCTTGTTGAGAAATTAAAATAATTTTTATTGTATAATAATGCGAATTCTTCCGCCACGTAATGTGAATGCAAATATTCAGAACAGATAAGACAATAAGAAATTATATAAATGTTTTATTCTAGACGCTTTATGTTTCGTAAATAAAATATAAAGCTTCTGTGCGTGGTTAAATTTTATATGCGTCTGTCTTACTATAAATGATTGATTAAAAATGTTGCAATAGTTTTCCGATAGACAATTCTGTTTCAAAAGTTTAAATCACATTAAGTAGTGGTTAATGCTGCATGTTGATTATTTTATATAAATACATTTATTAAGATAATTTTGACTCTGAATACTTTAAAATTAAAACGGGATTTGAGTTACTTCGTAGCTTCATTACGTCTGAATGGTTTCGCTATACATATTTTATTTAAAATAGTTTAATTTTTAATATGTTATAGGAAGCAAAACGAGCCTGCGGGTCACCTGATGGTAAGTGATCACCGCCGCCCATGACTACCCGCAACACTGTGGGTGTTGGGGGTGTGTTGCTAAAGGCTTTGATAAAATTAGGAACCGGATACCGCACTCACCGAACGAAACGCAGGAACATCGTCCCTACTTCACGTCGGTTTTCTGTGCGACGGTGGTATTTTACCGGTCGAGTCAGCCCAGTAATCGCTGCAGACAGAGCCTACAGCTAGACTCTACCACTTCCGAAATAGTTCTCTCGAAGTGCTAAGAAGCTATATTTTGATGTTGGTTTACCTCTGTGTTTGTCCCGCATGCTTGTTTAGCATGGTCACCACCTGGGCCACTATCCCTTTGACCGGGGCTTCCGTATCCGGCAACGGGACGGGCCGAGCCATCATCATTGTCACTTCATACACTGCTGTCACATACACACTACTGTCAATGCCACTTTGCACTTCACTGTTTATAGAATTAGCCGCTGCAAGGTTCGTCTTTTAGCTCATACCTGAACTAACTAAGGCACACGTCTTCTTTGAAAAAAAAAACAATAAATTAATTAATTTTAGTCAATCAATCAGTTTGGAAAGCCAATTAGATGTAAGATTGCAGACAAGTTGACGTAAATTCAGTTAAATTAGGCTAGTAACCGTTAAATCTGGCTTTCGAGATCACAGACATTGCATATCAAAAATTTAAATTATTTACGAAATAATGAAATGTCTGAGTTGTAAATATATTGAAGGTACTAAATTTTATTGTCTAAAATTTTTTATTACATAACTTTACGAGTTTTACTATATACTTTCTGCTTTTAAGTAAATCTAAAGAATTAATTGTGTTTAAACGATATTGAATTTTATTTCAAAGATTTGGTAAAATGTCACAATATGGCATGCCGCACCATACGATCTAAAAAGTAAAAAAAAACTTATTTTGCTCCACTTAAAACGTCGTTTGTTTACCAATAAGCGGTTTTGTCTCGGACTGGAATCACGGTAATCACAAAAAGTATTTATCTTAATAATGAAAGCGCAACGACCCAAAAAACTCCAATTTTAATATAAATCTGTTTGTGTCTGTGTTATATATTATATATTTTAACTAACTAGTTTAATATTTTAACGCCAACAGTTGTATTGTTTCCTTTATTCCTTAGTTATTCAATGTAACCATGGTAACGTTCGATGACAACATTACTAAAAACAAACCGAGCTTTAGCTCTTAAACAATTCTTTCGGTGTATTACGGTTTTTTTATTTTTGTTAGTACTTAATAACGGCATGTTTTCAGGTTAATTACAGAAATTTAAATAAAGTTAACATTAATATGCTTCGAAAGCAAATAACAATTTTATTTTGTGCAAAATTTGTTGTTGGTATGTTAGTTTTTGCAATAGGAACTATTAAAGTTTTTTCATTGAAGTACGTTTAAGATTCGAATAACGTTTCTTTTTTATGGTTAAAAGACTTATGCGCATATTTGGATATATCTTTAATATGAGATAAGATAAATCTTTATCGATACTTTTATGTGGGTAGTTGACACATGACTCAGACCGTCTGTTATTGTGTTTTGTTTGTTAATTAAACATTGTTATCATTTGGATCAATATACCGATATGATACGTATATAAACAATAAACAGTTAGGCCGGTTAAAAAATACTTTAGTTTATTTGTATTGACGCTATAACTAGTCTCAATTAAAACTAGTTATAGGTTAATAGGGTAAGGTTTAATAGTTAACAAATGAAGCCTTTTCGCGTAAATCACATTTTGCGGAATCGGGTCGTCCGTTTATAATCAAATTAACGCTCACCAGTCTATTACAAATCAATACCGTGTCACTTGTCCACAAAAACACTAAAACGAATCTTGCTACGGCGGTTAAATGATTGACGGATTGATCAATCGATCAGTGGGTATTGTCAATAACGCGGGGGACGTTAGGCGTGTGGCACGGCGGGAAACCAACTGAGTCCAAAGAGAGAAGCAAGCGCACGGTTCAAGATGAACTATACTCGCGGCCGGCTACCATTTCGATGTTGATTGTCATTTCTACTCTTTAATACTTAACAGTTACTGTTTTTTAATAAGATGTATTGATTTTTAAAGCATTTAGAAGTTTCAAGTTCATGGTCAAATAAAAGTACTTATTCTCTATGAAACTGTTGACAGTAAGCAGCTTAAGTCTAGTTCGTTTTGATATAATCGTCTTAGTTCGGGCTTGTGTTTAACAAAGTCGTCGGTTATTTGTAACGTAATAGATTAGGAAGAACCCAAATGGCAGCTGCTTCACCGCTTTATCTGATTACCTCACGGTGCAAGGACCTTTACAAGCCGTAAAACACACCTTGAATAATGGTGCCCAAATTTTTTGCGAAATCAACGTGGCCCGGGAGTAATGTTATTATGAAATCACTAGTTGAAGTTTAATAGTTAATTTCCGGTTTTCTTTCTTAATTAGATGATATTGAGGTTTATTACTGTTACTTAGCTTGGGTAAATACATTCACATATACCTGTCTACTTTAGTTGTTAGTATGTTATGTCGATGCTGCCCGTTTGAATGAGCAGGAAAGTTACGAGTTGAATGCTGGGCATTATGAAAAAATCCATGATTTATTAATCAGTACGACTATACTTGTATTTTTGTTAATATTAATGTTTAGTCTTTTTAACGACACATTTCTCCAACTCTTGCTTTAACAGTTTTCACTTAAGTGTTAAAGTTAAGCTTATTTAATTATCTATTAACAAATCTAACAGACAGACGATAAAAATGAAAAGATGTTAAGGAAATTTAAGCTCGAAGGTAAATTAAAAAACTAAATTTCATTGTTAAGAGATTTATCAACGCCACAGCTGTAGTGTGTGAAGGTACTTACGCTCCCAAGAGATGAATAAAATAGTTTTCATTGTCGTACCAAGTCTCAGGTAAGGAGGTCATCGCGTGCCACCATGAAGGCAGAGCTTGTATGTATTTAATGTTTGTTAAATTGGGGTGCCAACGGTGCCTCATCTTTCGTTTTCAACTTAGAGTAACATGAAACGGTGCTACCATAGTAGTATTACCACTATTTTCAACACCTTACAAATTGGTAGCTGAAAGTTCTGCATTTTTTTTTATTAATGTCTTGTCGATATTTCTGTCTTTCTTCGTACTTCATTACGAGGTTCAAAGAAACTTGCATGTAGGTCAGTTCAGGTAAAAATAAACTAGCAAAAATGTTAAAAGTACATTTGATATAAAATGTACGTTTCCAAATTGCTTATTTAATTCGCGTGAATTAGGTCGTTCCAAATATCTCCAAAATTTTTTTTCCTTCAGCTGTCCATTTTAATTAATTTCTTTGTTTTTTACTACTCACGAACCAACTTACTTTGAGATGCAATCTTACGAAATCTTTTTAAATCGAGGTTCAGACTTTCGAAGACCTTTTGCGATCAACAATTGTATTAATCGTGAAGCTCTCTGCAGCGGTAGGCACTTAGTCCTTGAAAGTAACATAATGGTTGACCACTATTTTTTTGACATCTAAATTACAATTGCGCAGCAGCCTACGAATTTGCACAATAGCCGTTTTTCCCTACACATTAGGACTAGCCCACAGTTTTAGTAACGTAAAATAGGCGTTATATTATGTTACGTGTGAATATTTAAGACGTTTTCACACAGCAATAAATCACTGTTAAATATTTGCCTTATTAAGGTTGCAATTCTTATTCAAAAACCAAGAAAGCTCTACAACATCACATCATCAACTGAAAACATCTGAGCATTCCTAATTAAAATTCTACTTGTGTGGAAGTATCAATTCTTTAACAACTAATTTCATTCCAACAATTCGTATTGTTCAGTATCTTTTTATTCTTATGACGAAACCTGCTTTGATTCTCCGGTGATCTATTGTTTAGATGTAGGGTGTAGGCATTGTTTGTTGGTTGGTAAGAAAAAATAAAACAAATGGATTGGTCGCTCGGTCATATAATGTGGTTGTAACTTGATATTGTAGGTTCGCAGTTACCAACATTCTGTGGTCAAACTCACTTTATTGAGTAATTACATAAATAATGGCCTTGAGAACAGGGAAAGAGGAATAACACTTAAATTAAGACGTGGCATGTTATTAAGCAGATCTTAGATTGCTTTGTTTAATAGCATATCATTTACTTTTCCGTTCTTGGCCACTTTTCCACAATGTCTGAGGTGCAATATGTTCTCTTCCCTAAATTGTAGGTAACAAAAAGTTGTATTCTATCGATAAATATGGTTGATATTATATAGCTGTTAATGAATGCATTGTAATAATGCATTCATTAACAGCTTTATAAGAAAAATATGTTTTCATTCTGTGCCAAATTTCGAGGTTTGTGATCATACCTTCAATTGTGTAGCTCAGGCAGGTTAATACCACTAGTTATTTCGTATCACCAGGAAATAATGTGTGTGTTACTCGAGTTCATTGCATTTCCACTTAGTAAACGGAAATGAGTGTAAGATAATAACAGCACAGTAATGTTGACTGATATGATAATTCAATCAACTTTTATGAATGTGATTTATTTAACCTTTCCTTGATAATTTAACTTTTAAACATAAAAAAGCCTTCAAACAAAAAAGCATCAGTTAAATTGCAATTTATAAATAAAATCATAAAAACAGACCGAAATACGCATAATATATGATTTTATGTTTTCTTTATTGTGGTATTTTGTAAGCCTCCTTAGTTTGAAAGGAATCTCGATTTAAACTTTTGTTTTTATGATTAATAATAAAGTCAAGGTTTTGGTTAAGTTCATAAGTATGTGAAATATGGAATACTTTTTTTATATCTATATATCTATATACTTATAATAAATCTATAGAGAGGTCAATTCTGTAGGTACATGAAATATATTTCCAAAATAACTATCAGGGGGTGATTAGGAATCGATACTGATGCCAAAAATGCAATCAGTAAAAATTTTGTCTGTCTGTCTGTCTGTCGGACCGTGATAGAAAGTAAAACTACTGGATGGATTTTAACGAAACTAAGTTACTCCATTTTTTAAGACTCCGTCGCATGTGCAACCTTGATGGTTAAAGCTACACAGAAATCATGTATGACGGAAATGTCCTCCTTAAAATTATATAAAAAATATCCCACGACAGCATATGTCCATATTTTATAGTTGACTCACAATAACACGTGTAACGTCCCGATAGCAAGCAGTTCGAAGCTGTCTTATCATATTTGTCTACTCTTTCGTTTCAAAGTTGTGTTTTCAATTCGGATTTTTTATACAGTAGGTACTTTACTTTTACGGCAGATAATTCAGGGGACTCAGCTTATTGAACATAGCTAAACTTATTACATACTAGCTTTTGCCCGTAGCTTCGCACGCGTTAAATTCGGAGTAAAATCCCTTACCCTATACAATGTTCCATATGCAAAAAAAACATTAATAGGCACACACAGAGAAAGCGACTTTGTAGTAATTGTAAAGGAAATTTCTTAAAATGGAAGTTTATCCGCCGATTTGTGAATTAATAATGTTATGTCGAGTAACTTTTGTAGGATATCTAAGTGATAGTGATTGATCATACAAAATACTCAAATACCAATAGGCTCAATAGGTACCTACATGACAAATTTTTAAATTCCTAATTCAGAAACCGGCGGAAAATGACTTGCCTTTTTTAATCCTACTAATATAATTAACGTGAATGATTGTGATTACCTATGTATGGATGTACGGTAGTTTGTTACTCTTTCACGTAAAAACTTCTGAGCGGATTTGGATAAAACTTTGCAGTAATATAGGTTTATAAATCAGATAGGGTACTTTTTACCGCGGAAAAACCTTTCATTCCCACGGGGAACCGACTTCCACGCGAACGGTGTCGCGGGCGGCCACTAGTCAATAATAAAAAAATATTTTTTTCCGTTTTTATTTTGTTTTTTCTAAATATACCTACTACTTTTATACTTAGGTGATATGAACTGCTTTATTGGCAGTAGGTACCTATTTGTTGGTAAAGTTTTAAATAATAGCATTTATCACACTCTTATTTAGTTTAGGTATGTTTATCAACTACTAGCAGATATTAGTTACTTCAATGAAAACGCCCTTCCCGGATGTGGCGTCAGTCTAATGATTGATTTTATTTCAGTGGCATGTGGTTTCCGCAATATAAAGGAAAACTTTAAGTTTGAGTACATTTTTAAAAGTAGAAAAGTGATTTACGAACGATATTCATAATCTTACCTTGGCTATTACTGGATCACAAAACTGTAGGCCGGATAATGTTACCATCAGTTACGTTTACAATAAAAGATATTAAATACATTAGATAACAGTAATGGTACTGCTTAGTCACGTTAGAATTAGAGCCTTGCCTTGAAGATTCAATCCAGTCCTTTTTGTTTATAAGCCGTACATCTATAAGTATTATTTCATCCAATTTTCAAATCTGAAAAAAAGTTACAAAAAAAACACTTACCCTAAACTGGTAACACTGGCGAGGCTGTTGGTACTGGCCGCTAGCGAGTCCCCCTTGCCGGACATGGCTGCCAGCTGTCGGTCGAGCATGCTGTTCTGCTCGAACAGCTGGCTCCACTGGCGCACCGCGTTCTGCGACGTGAACTCCTGGCAGAGCTGCTTCTCGTCCAAGGAGTTCAGGCCGCTGCGGAACGAGCTGTCCAGTCTAAAACAAGGTATTACATTTTAAACTTACGAGCTGTCCAGTCTAAAACAAGGTTTTTTTTTAACTTTCAGTCGTATCAAAAAAAAAACAAATGATTTGCTCATCTGGGAAAACAAAATAAATGAAGTTAAGGAAGACTATCAAAAATAAGTTATTTCCTGGTTAGTACAAAAACTAGTTTTTATCCAAAAACTATGAAGATACAACTATCTATATATATATACTATAAAATAACCTGACCGACTGCCGAGCGGAAACTTTTTAAGAGCATGAAATTTGCTACAGGTGTTTCTCTTATGATTTAAGGGAGCACTAAGAAAGGATATTTAGAAATGCAAACGGGAAAAGCAATTTAGCTGCGGGTGAAATCGCAGGGCGGAAAGCTAGAATCATCATTATCATTACATAGTATAAATCCAAGTCGCTAATTGTGTCTGTTTGTATGTTTGTCCGCTAACTCCTTCTAAACCACACAACGGATTTTAATGAGTTTTTCACAATCTTTTAGGTATTTTTATGCATTTAAATTTGTAAGTAGAGAACATTCAAAAAAAGTCTACGTAAGTTAGCCAAAATTCATTGCTTCGTGAGCAAGTCTGCCAAAATCACACCATTGCGAAGCGTGGGCGGGTCGCTATTAATAAATAAACTGCGAATACCTTAACTCAATATTCTTATTCATTAGTAATCCATATTACTACCAAGCAAATAAAGCTCACCTTTCAATATAATCATCGACGCTTTGCAGGCTGGTGATAGACTGAGCCAAGTCATTGTCCATCATCATATCATCGGATGCTAGGCTGGACAACGTATCTAGTGACGTGGTGCGCTCTGCAGCTATGTTGCGGTCACCACCTACTGAACAAATACATGTATTTTACTATGATTGATGAAGTCAGTATTATTTACTTTAAAAAAATAATTACTCAAAAATCAAAAAGGTTCATACATACTCAAAGTATTTTATTTTAACCAAGTATTACGTTAAAACAAAAGTGTGTGAAAATTTAACGGGAGGTTTGTCCTTTACTTAAGACCTCTTTCTTATTTGGTAAATAACTGCATGTAGCGTATAGTAGAATCGTGTACAGAGGCAATCAGGGACGTTTTTTTTTTCATACATTTTATTAAATTACATTCATTATTACACCCAAGGAGATTCTCATACCCTCCTTGCGACCTTTCATTTAATTAAGTGTAATAATACTTACGCCGCCTATGTCTTTGTACTAATGGGCTGGCTGGGATTCTGTCTCTTGACCGTCGTAGTTTGCTTCCATCTAAGTCGTGGTGGGCTTTCTTAGATGGACTGCTCTCACTGTTTTCTGAAAAAGAACTTTTGTTAGGTTTCTATTGATCCATCATTAATTCCATTGTTTGAAGAACTTACTATCCTACCGCGCTAATTGTCTTTTCGGGATATAAGTAAGTACCCACCTACAGCTGCAATGTATTTTGGTTAACATATGTGTTGGATACTGGTTTCTAAAGAAAATTATATCTCAGAGAAGTTTGCAAGTTTCAGACGTCAATGAATGACGCTATTGAAAATGTTCATATAGTGGTAGCAGGGCAGCAGCAATATTTTTCTACAACTCCACTTATTACTAAGTAGTAGCCGCTCGCGACTCCGTTCGCGTAGAAGTCGGTTTCCCGTGGGAATGCGAAGTTTTCCCGCGGTAAAAAGTTCCCTTAATGCTTTCATACATTTTTGGTTTCTAGAACCGTTTTCGCAGCGCACGCAACGGGCTTCCAAGGATGAATAATTTTCCCCGTTGTTTTCCCATTTTCCATTATTTCTTTGCTCCTTATAGTTGCAGCGTGATGTTTTATAGCCTAAAGCCTGCCTCGATAAATGGTCTATCTAACACAAAAAGACTTTTTAAATTCGAACCAATAGTTCTTGAGATTAGCGCGTTCAAACAAACAAACAAACAAACAAACAAACTCTTCAGCTTTATAATATTAGTATAGATTCTTCTTATCATACTTCATATTGTACTTGTGGCCGCCAGCGACTCCGTTCGTGTGAAAGTCGGTTTCCCGTGGAAATGAGAAGTTTTTCCACGGTAAAAAGTATCCTATATGTTATTCTGACTTATAACCTATATTATTGTAAAGTTTTATTAAAATCCATTTAGTAGTTTTTACGTGAAAGAGTAACAAACATACATCCATAAATCCATCCATACATCCATACTCACAAACTTTCACGTTTATAATATTAGTAGGGCTTACTCCTAAACAGCAGCGCGGGCTGGTCCGCGATCTCGTCGTCGAAGTAGTCGCGTCCGTCGGAAAGCGACAGCGAGGCCGACGCGTGCGCCGGGGAGCCGGGCGACGGCGGCGAGCGGTCGAGGGGGGAGTCCGGCTTGCTGCTGCTCAGGTTCTGGGGCTCGTGGCTGTGGGCGGAAGATGAGCGTGAAAATAATGTGCGATAAATAAAACTTGTTAATAGCTTGAAAGTAACTCACGTTGAAGCAACATCATAGAAGCTTAGCTATGCACAAAACTTGAAGCATACTACAATGAAAGTTACTACAATGTTTGCTCAGTGTTTTTAAAAAATACAAAAAAAATATGGGGGCAAATTTAATTTGACTAAAAAAAACACTCAAACCTACATAATTTTTACTTTCGACTGATTAAAAACAAAAAATACGATTACACTTCAAAATACAGTTTTTTGAGTATCATCCACTTCTTACCTAATTTCTTTGATGGAAAACGTCTCGCCATCAACACCATCGGTTTCTTCCATGACAAGATCTGGCGTCTTAGACTTGGTGTTTGCAGTTTGATAGGCTGAACTTGACACTGTCAGTGCGTCTCTTTCTAGCAGTTCATTATTTGAATCCCCACTAGTGCTAGTAGAGGATATAAGACTGTCTGCTGGTGACGTCTCATCATCGAGAAGACTCTGAGTGGAAGTTTCTAGAGCGGTCATGTCAAACTTGGGTTCTTCAAGAGTCAGGGTCAGGTTGTGGTGGTCTCCACTCTGATTTGTACAAGTGCTCGTCGTGCTGTAATTGGAACTGGTCATTGACCCTGAAAAGAAAACATGTAAGTTGTCAAGTAAACCTTTGAAATGCAGCACAAAATCACTTATGGGGATGAAGTACCAAAAGTATCCGCTTGAAATTTATTTTGTGCCTGTTGCAGCCTTCAAATTCATGTATTTGCAAGAAGGTAATATTTTTCAATGCGTAATGTCACCCTAAAATAAGTTCAATGAGGATTGCGAATGTTCCTTACCTAACATAGTGCTGTGTTGGCTTAGTGTGATGGACTTCATCAACAGAGGATGGGGTACAGGTGGGTCATCCATAATGACGATGGTCTTCTTTGGCACCTCAACTTCTCTGTGAAGCTCCAGCTTAGACTTGTCGTCCTCACAGCTTGATATACTTAATGCCAGGGAAACATCGTCTTGAGATCTGTATAAAATATCCAACACTTAACATTTGCAAACGTAGGTACTTGAAAAGTAATACTTTATATTCGAGAAAGGCAGACAAAGCAGTAGAACAGTTCGAATATTTATACTTATTATTAAGCGAATGCTCAATAATATCCTTTGTTAAACAAAAGTTTTCAATAGCAATGATCTATGCCCACATTTTTGCTGATTTATGCTTTGACTCTTGAGTTGACTTTAATAGGTAAACCCTAGTAACAAAAGCTTTAAATACCTGTTTGCCATAGCTTCCCCAGCAGTATGGTTTTGCCAGGCGCCGCTATGCCCAAAGTGGCTCTCCTCGCTTTTGCATGATGGACTGGACTCCTTGCTGGAGTCCACCGTAGCTGGGGATGCTACACCACTCGATGACTTGATGAACGACTTCTTTGAACAAAGTAATACCTGTATAAGCTAAAGCATAAAACGTAGCCAGAAATAAGAAAGGCTAAAAGTAATAAAAGCTTATTGTCAGTGTGGTATCCAAACAAAACTGTGTCTGACAGTCGATTGGTTTTGGCCATTTGACCTTTACAGTGTTATTAATCTTAGAAAGAGCTTTGGGTGCTAAGCTGATAGATCTACCCAACAGTTTCTTATCATATGCCTCACTAACCTGCTTGTCCAATTTTTCCGGCTGCGCTCGATCCAGCACAAACTTCTCCTCGTCTGCCCCCGTGCTTTGGATCCTTGTCGGTCTGGATCTGTTCCTGTATCGCTCCAGGGTCGACATGGGGGAGTTGCGCTGTGTTTCCGCGGGAGATGGCTTCGCGAGGATGGGAGACGGGGGGGAGTAGGTGGCGGTGGGGACCTCGCACTCGGGGGACTGGTCGAAGGAACTGGGCAGCTTGGGCAGCGGGATCACGGCGTGACCAGTTATTACTGCGTCGTCTGTAATGGACAATGATGTCACTGTAATTAGAATGTTATTCATGAGATCATTGACTTTATAACTTGGAATGTAAAAAGTTTTTGTTTTGTTTTGAAAATTACTCGAATCTATTGGTAGAGAACTTAAACTGGACGCCATAAGTAAAGAATGCCGGTTGCATTTATTGCTTTAAGTTTACACTGATTCAGTTAACTTAAAAAAACTGATTTGCGATTCCTGTCGATAAAATGTTGATGCCATTGAAAGCAGTCGTTACCCATAATATCCAGGTCAGTGTACTGCAGCTCCCGCAGGTGGAAGTTGTGCGTGCCGCGCATGACCATCTCCAGGTTGCGCGGGCGCCGGCGCGAGCGCGGGGACTCCCCCCCCGCGCCGCCCTCGCCGCCCGTCCACACGCCCGAGTCCGTCGACACCGCTGACGATGCACCTGTAGATTGTCATCATCATTACATAGTATAAATCCAAGTCGCTATTTGTGTCTGTTTGTATGTTTGTCTGCTAACTCCTCCTAAACCACACAACAGATTTAAATGCGGTTTTCGCCATATTTTAGGAAATTTATTCATTTAAATTTGTAAAAATTCAATATTTCGTGAGCAAGTCGGCCAAAATTACACCATTGCGGAGCGTGGGCGGGTCACTTGTAGAGAATATTTATGTTATAGGATAGTTTTCTTCACTGTTTCTTAGATGTATAGTCATTGTTCGTATTGTTACTAAATTACTAAAAGGTAGTCTTTTAATTCCGTTTGCTAAACATGAAAGATTTAATTAACTACATACTTAGTTGTCATGAATTAAGTTTTGGGGTATTTTATGAATTGTGGAGAAACCAGCATTTATATTACATTTCGTAAAAAAGGATTAAGATAAAAAAAATAACTTTAACATTCTTGCAAACATTATTTAGGTCTACTATTAATGTGGCTCATTAATAAGGGTTAAAAAACCCTTATACGCTTAGTAATCTGTAAAAGTAAAGATTGAAACTTTCATAGAAGCTTAATCTTTCAAATAATTATTTTTATAAAGCTGCTCTTAACTTTACTCATCAAGTATTTTCAACTTAAAATTCCTTACCTTCCCTCCATCCATCTGCGTTAGCTTTCCTCGTATTATTCACCACCTGGAATCACAATTCACAATTAAGCACTTACTTAACTCACTCAACCACACAATAGTGAATCGACCCACCATTATGGTGTCTGTTGTTAACTGTAGACCACTGTGTATGGGACATGGGACACGATTCACTACTACACGACTTCGGTATGAGATGTCGAAATGTTTCGTGCTAAGCTTCTTTAGTTAACTGTTCAAAAATAACCAATACTTCCTGCACGGTATTTAAGATTAGAGACAAGTCTTAAGATTTAGACAGGAACATTTTATTATATAGCTAAGTTTTTAGCAGGGTTTTAGCCAACCTACTATGCATCTGGCAACGAACGGACTATGAAACGCGGGTTCTGTTTGTGTCTGAAAATCAAGTAAGGACGTGTATTGTTAAATTAAATTATCTTTACTTAATATCATATTTTGTGACATACATTATTGCGAATGTGATATTAAATTACATTGCGTAGTTTCACAAATAGAGTTGTGGGATATCAAATAGAAAAAAATGTGTATCTATAGACCCATCTTAAGACTAGTTTATCCCACGTCGGCTAAAGTTGACAAACAGAGAGATGCAAGCTGCAATAGTGACTAATTTTAGCGTAAATGTGGACCGGCTTCCAAACCGACTACACAAATACACGCCGGCCTGACCTACATACGACTCAACACAAAAATAACCTTATCTCTTTGACATATGACTTCTTTTCGAATGATTACATTCCAGACTAGATCTAAACTTATGCATTTTTTAATGCTCTGAAATTACCTAATATCACGCTTTAATTTTGACTGGAAATAAGGAAGAAATTTAAATGCTTTGACAATTTATTAGTTTGAATAAAACATTAGAGGAAAAGTTGTTGGAAGAAACATAACTAGTTGGTAACTTTTGCTTTAAAAATACGAATATTTGTATAAATATCTAAATTGATTAATAAGCAAGATTATCAATTTAGAATGTCACTTACTTTCATAAGTTACATCATGATTTTGATAGTCGATCACCTACATTTAGTAGATTACCTAATATTTAGATTAGTTACTATCATCGAGGCATACTTTCTTCTCTTCCTTATTAGTGGTTTGCGCTTGCATACTACTTAACTGCTTTATTAGTTGAATTAAACAAGTACACAGCTGGGTACTTGCAACTCTAAAAGTTCACACGATTATTATAAAAAGATTATTGCATTATGTGTATTTAATCTGATAAGATTTGATAATATTCAACTTAAACAAAACTTTTTGTAGAAAAGTATTGTTCAAAAATGCATTTTTAAACCTTAAAAATATGTTTACTCACGGTCTATTACGAAAGTTGTCTCATAAGATTCACATAGGCAGATAACTTAGGTAATCCTTTTTTTGTACACACGTGCAATGAAATTTATACAAGGACAGAATTTCAAATAAATATTCACTCTGAATTTTTTTCAAATAAATATTTAGTTTTACTACACATTCCTTATAATCATCATATTATTAATGTAGGTAAGTACACATTCTTGCAAAAATAAGTCCACATGCAAAAACTCTTAATATACATTTTTTTTATAATTTAGCAAAGCAAACGAGCATGCGGGTCACCTGATGGTAAGTGATCACCGCCGCCCATGACTACCCGCAACACTGTGGGTGTTGGGGGTGTTACTTTATACATTTCATTGCACGTGACTGTATGCTTCTTTCCCCACCTGTTTAGCAGTTTTGACGTCGATGTTCTTGACGGCGGGGTACTGCGGGCGCGGCAGCTGGCTGCTCTGGAACGTGTACTTGCCGGGGGCCCTCGGTGCCTCCGCGGCCCGGGTGGCCGAGGGGGCCCGCGACTGGGGCTCACCTCGCGAGGGTTTAGAGCGGTCTTGTGGCTGGAAGTGTTATGGTTTTGGTTATCTTGTAGGGCTGAGGTGTGAAATGAGTTGTGTTTGGCGGTCGAAAACTTTGGACAATTTTCAAAACTTTGCAACTTTCATTTAATTTTTATTTCTTTTCGGAAAAATAAATAAATAGGCCTTATGATATGGTGCAACTGTATTTAAGAACATATATTTCACTGCATGACCGCAGATCGATCAATTTATAATATATTTTACGTTGAAAGCCATGGCTTCTATTACCATTCATAGTAAGATACTGTAAATACATTTGAACTTTTTATCATACAATTACAATTTCTTCCGTTCAGTAGGTTTCCACAGTGCATGAATTACCGCACAGCATACTTAAAGTTCGTTTGGGGCTAAAAGCGACCTTATTTCAAACGTCGGTATACGTTCAGTACGTTTTGCGCACCGTAAGTTCGCAGCTTTAAACAGTGATATTATTATGATAATCTAATAGAATAAGAGTCGATATACTTACAGCTACTGGTTGTGATTGGTATGTGAGTATGATGGTTTGCTTGGTGACAGTCTTGGGCTGTCCGGAGGCTCCGACGATGGTGGTGGTACCACTCGTCGTGACCTGGGTGGGCATCGGTGGCTGGCTTAATGTAGGGTTTGTACTTTTCTTATCTGAAAGTTAATTCCAGTTGTAGGAGTACTGACATAGGAAAAAATTTTCTTAACCTTTGTGAATATAGTTTCATCATTCATCATAACATATCTTTTTTCTGTATGTATTGAACTTGATTACAAATACATAAATAAATAAAAAATACTCCAGTTATTTAAAATTAAAACCATGTACATCGTTTCTCCATAATGTTACTTTCTTAAAATAAGTTAAATGCCTACCTATTAACCTATGTTCCATGATATATCGTGTGTTTGAGTACCTACACATACAAACTAAACTAACAATAGAAAGCACCTTTGAATGCTTGCCAGGTTTTTTTGTGTTTAACTGGTTTAACTGAAGGTCAAAGTGAAGCGCGAGCACCGTAAGTAAAATCGTTTTTTACATTACTAAACAAAACTTTGTTAATGATATATAATTATATAAAACAAATAACAAAAATTAAACCGATATTATGATGGTTATCATTATCGTTAATCTCCAGACTAACACACCAATTGTGCGGTTCTAAAGTAAGCGCATTAGGGCGGCTTGAACAATACTGACGTCAGAGTAAGCACAAACCTACAGGAACTTTGTCTGAGGCCTTCAACGGTAGCCTTAAAACTAGATGAACGTAGAGTCAAGTACAATGATATGTATTCAAGTAGACAATTTTAAAGCTCCATGATTTTTTATGAAAATGTGTAGGTACGTACATTAATAAGCTAATGGTTATATATAATGTATTGTAAAACTGAATATTTTGTTATGAAATTTTCGTCAAAACATGGAGAAATTATCTCTTTGTATACATTTCATTGCACGTGACTGTACATCACATACTACTGAATCATGGTATTTTAAGGTACCTTTTAAGTAGGTAAGGTTTTTTATATTTAATTTTGGCTTAACAAAAGAAAACATTTTCATTTACAGACGTACAATAATTATGTAGTTAAAACCATAAACAAAAAAACTTACTAATCAGTGTCTTTAAAATCTTATGTGCATATTACAATTAACCACCCATTTTAAACAAGACTTGCATACTAAAAGTTAACATTACCTAAAGCGTTATTATTGTAGTGTGAGTCTGTATCGGCGAAGGCTGGCTCGGCGGTGGCGGGGGGAACGTCGCCCACCCGCGCCGTCTTACTGTTGCCTTGCCGGAGACCAAACCTGGACGAGGGGTAATAATAATTCTATTAATAAATTGAAGTGAATAAATAAATAAATCTCCAGACTAATACACCAATTATGTGGCCCCGAAGTAAGTTGCAGTACGCACTTGTGTTATAAGTACCACATAATGGACTAGGGGAGAACCTAGTTACACCCAGACACGAGCCAATATCGAAAAACCATTTTTAAGGACATTGCCCCGACCCGGGGATCGAACCCGGAACCATCTGCTTAGCAGCCCGGATATATACCGCTGCACCACAGAGGTCGTAAGTTTAGTTTGGAGTACGTATTGTGAGTTTTTGAGTGGATATGTACTTATGAGAAGATTTTAATTGAGACTTGTGACCCGCCCGCATGGTACACCGGTGATATTGAGATATTATATCACCTGTGTGCCACGGAATTAATACCAAATTATCATCACAGTAACTTGAACCAAATAAAAACCGTATTCAAATACATTTGAAGTTTAAATTGAGTTAGCGAATGGTGATGAAATCAAACACGAATAGACATTTTAAATCCTTAATTACTAACTTAATAATGATGCTAGTAACTACGTATTTAATAATATTTTTTAAAATTATTGAAGCCGCATATATCCTTTGAAGTTCAAATATCAAGGTTGGCATTCCATACATATAACTTTGTACCACGTAAACGTTGTTTGTCACGCTACCAGTTTTCAAGCCGAGCGCCTAACCAAACATTGCACGCAAATACACTACAGATAACTAAAGCCAGACATGTTTCTGTATTGATCCGTTTTCTTAGAATAGCAAACTGTAGTTTGTGTAAACAGACCATTTTTGAATACTATTGTTGACTACAAATAGCAACTATATTCACTAACAAAATACTAATCAAAAAAATAAACATGATTGAAAAGTATCACCCTGCTTGAGGTAAATTCTCGCATATTGGTTTTAGGTTCAGGCGCGATGATTTATGTTGCAGAGTTTATAAAGCACGATTTGATTTGAAATATTCCCGAAATCTAATAGTTACAATGCAATTTTGTAAGATTTGGAAAAATCTTTTTTTGCTCTATACGTAACGAGTGTCCCACTGGCAATGCCCAGTTTTCGTTTTCGGAAGCAGTCTTTTTACACCCTGTATAAATATAGCTATGTTTATATATTTGTTTTCATCACGAAACTAAGTTATTAACAAAGGAATAAGTAGTTATTTGAATTGAAGGAGAAATGAGGGAAGTTGGCACTATGCCCATTTAACTATACGGTAGGTAGAAACTGTTGTGACTGCATAATTACTTCGAAAGTGAACAAATAGTGTGAATATTTTGTTGCAACAAACGAATACCTACAGAAATAGGTAAAAAAATATATTTAAAAAAAACCCACTGAGACTCAACTTATGTTTTTATCCAATGTCATAGACCAAAAACGACGACTAGATTCAAACCAATTTTCAGCAAAACGTTGTAACTAAAAATATGATTATAAGTCAATGATTTTTAGGGTTCCGTACCCAAAGGGTAAAACGGGACCCTATGACTAAGCCTCCGCTGTTTGTAGGAACAGGTAGACGCTTCAAAATTTCACATAATATTTACTTGAATATTACCTTTCAAAATAAATAATTAAATAACAGTAAAGTTAATATTAAAAATATTATCCCATACGACATACGCAATTTTTAAGCAATTTTTACTCGATCTTAATAAACAGGTAGAAAATGATAGTACGAAACCCTTCGTGCGCGAGTCCGACTCGAACTTGGCCGGTTTTTGAGTAACATGTTTAGTATATTACCAATTCCAGATAGGTAACAATATAAGTATTGTAAAGCATCAGACCTATTGCTGCGGAGTGGCTGCCCGGCTGTCTCCTTGCGCGGCCGGGCCAGCGGGGTGGACCGCCCCGAGAACACCTCCTCAGCCCTGAGGTCCTCTGAGGAACCTGAGGAAGAGGTGGAACAGACAAATGATATCCTACTAATATTATAAATGTGAAAGTTTGTGAGTATGGATGGATGTATGGATGGATGTTTGTTACTCTTTCACTTAAAAACTACTGGATGGATTTGGATGAAACTTTGCAGTAATATAGGTTAAACATCAGAATAACACATAGGGTACTTTTTACCGCGGGAAAACATCTCATTCCCACTGGAAACCGACTTCCACGCGAACGGAGCCGCGGGCGCCACTAGTTCAACTATAAAGCTTTTGACTACGCAAGGGAAAGCACAGGCTTGCACCAGGCGCAGGGACTACACAATGGACTATGGGAGGATACAGTAAATCGGCTTGATAATGGTAAAAAGAAGGTAAATTAAAGTAAAAGTTTCATGTTATTAACTTTGAAGTTTATCAACTTTAAATGTATGAGGGTGTTAGTTTCTTACACAGACAATGACAAATGATCGACGTCATGTACCATCATCATCATCATCAGATTATTGCAGCCAACTGCTGGATGGAGAAAGATAAAAATAAAAATTGATTACTTGGGAAAATGTGCAAGTAAACTTTCAACACTCGTAAGAAGGACCATTACGATAATATTCCCGATCATAACGTCATTATTCCCGACATCATGGAAACAAGAAACAATCGGCAGTTAGAACGGGACAGCAGTATACCTCTATTGCCATTTCGGTCGTTGTTTCTCTTGCGGGCGTTGTCGTCGGCGCGCGAGGTGCTGGCCGGCCGCCGACGGAACCCGAACGACGTCGCCACTCCCCGGCTCTGCTTGTTGCCGTTGCCCGACGCGCTCTTCTCTCTCTTTCGCGCGCCCTTTGACTCCGAATGACCCTGCGCACAAAGAAGGGAAAACTTAATAAACTTTTTTCTTATGGTATAGAGTAGCAGTATGTACCTACAATGTATATACAGGGTGTCCATGAAACAATGGATAACCTCTGAAGGGCTGATAGTAGAACTAAAGGCAAGCCTAAAAAATAATTGATAAAAAGTATAACCCTTACACTGCTAGAAATATGGCGCTTTAAAAAAAAACTTCATATTTTTTTGCCTGTGTTCATATTTTTACTCGTAACGAGGTCAAATCACTTAATACCATCATTATTTCTGTGCTAAAATAATTAATATTAACCGCATCAGTGAATAACTACCAAATAAAATAGCTAACTAAAGTATTTTTTTCAAAAAATAATGTTAAACTTTTGATTTGTGTAAAATTTCTAAAGAAATATTTTTGATGTGGAACTTTGAACAGCTCTGGTGTAAAAAAATAATATGAAAGCAGCAGTGGCCAATGATTTCAAAATATTCCTGGTTTAATAACGTTTTTAAAAAGATGTAATATGTCGTTATTGTAATGAAAAAATATTGAATTAATGGTATTAGTGTGTAAGATGGGATGATTATTTAGTTCTAGCAAAATTAAAAAAATACAATAAAACTAAAGAAATATGCTTTTCAAGTGATATTAATTGCAAACAACTTAGAATAATTGAGAGCAACTGTTCAAATTGTCTGTCCCCATCCTGATGCAGACCCTACATCTACGAACAAAGGATCTTCAAAGAAATCAACTTAACAGGAGAAAGTGATCCAAATTTTCTTTAAAATGACTTACCCAATTTATTGATAGACGTGCCCGAAGAGCTTCGCGACACATATTGGCTTCAAAATGAAGGCTGTCTAGCACACTATGCTGTTGCATTATGCGCATACTTGACGAAACCTACCCTAACAGGTAGGTAGGCCGCCTAAACCTAAACACTTTGGACTTTTTTACTGGGGGTATTTTAAGGAAGAGTTTTACCGACAACCAGTAACTTCTTTAGAAGATCTACGAGCTCGTGTTCAGGCCGCTGCAATCAATGATCGACGATTTTTTGAAGATCCTTTATTCGTAGTTGTAGGGCCTGCATCAGGATGGGAACAGACAATTTGAACAGTTGCTCTCAATTATTCTAATTTGTTTGCAATTAATATCACTTGAAAAGCATATTTCTTTAGTTTTATTGTATTTTTTTTAATTTTGCTAGAACTAAATAATCATCCCATCTTACACACTAATACCATTAATTCAATATTTTTTCATTACAATAACGACATATTACATCTTTTTAAAAACGTTATTAAACCAGGAATATTTTGAAATCATTGGCCACTGTTGCTTTCATATTATTTTTTAACACCAGAGCTGTTCAAAGTTCCGCATCAAAAATATTTCTTCAGAAATTTTACACAAATCAAAAGTTTAACATTATTTTTTGAGAAAAATACATTAGCTAGCTATTTTTTTTGGTAGTTATTCACTGATGCGGTTAATATTAATTATTTTAGTACAGAAATAATGATGGTATTAAGTGATTTGACCTCGTTACGAGTAAAAAAATGAACACAGGCAAAAAAATATGAAGTTTTTTTTTAAAGCGCCATATTTCTAACAGTTTAAGGGTTATTCTTTTCATCAATTATTTTTTAGGCTTGCCTTTAGCTCTACTATTAGCCCTTCAGAGGTTATCCATTGTTTGCTGGACACCCGGTATATGTTACGGCTAATACCCGAAGTGCGGCTACACCTAGTTTTAGCCGGTTAGAACATCAATAGGTTAGGTTAGTTAGGTTAGTTATTTGATACCACTCAGAAAAAGGAGTCCGTCGACTCATGATTGAAGCCAGTTTTTATATACATAGGTATGTTTTTTTTTACAGTTTTCCATATAAAAAACATTTCTAACCGGCTAAAACTAGGTGTAGCCGCACTTCGGGTTGTAGCCGTAACATATATATCAGTTTGCAACATAGACACAGTCTGCATGTCTAAATATCAGCTAACTCCTGCAAACAAATGTTGTCAGCGTCTAATTAGTTGCTGTCACTTCACGTGCATTTGCTTGCAAATGTTATAGTAAGCGCTTGAAATAGCGTACCCTTATACTGTTATATGTACACCTAATCAATTAAGTTCTCCTTCCCACTTTTATTAAACTAAAAGTTATTTTTGTAGACTTCATCTAAGATTATTTGTTTGGGTAAAAATACGCTCGCGTTTATATCTTTTCTATGAGTGCTACGATATTGCTACGATTATCTTGCTAAGTTGCAAATTTTAGCCTTTTATCGTTTGTGTTGTACTTGACTATAAATTATTGTAAAAATATGGAGGCCAAATAAATATATTATGATTTCTTTGAGGTCACTTCATATATCGTTAGTGAGATATATAATTCAGTTATAAAACTCGTTTCACTTTCCTATGTAGCATATACGCAGAAATCTTTACTATTTAAACCTACCTTTTAAAAAAAATATGCAAAGATGATAATAATACATATATAACGGTTGTAAAAAGACCACTTGCAAAGCCTGAAATCATGTATTCTTGAGCCTCAATAGTAATTAATTCACTAACAGCATACCCAGAAAACTCGATTTAAAAAAGTTATTAAGTATTGAAAAGTTATATCCACGTTTTTTTTTCAATCATAAACTTTTTTTTTGCTCAAAACGTAACTAGTACCCCTTTAGCAATGCCTAGTGTTTGTTTTCGGAAACAGTCTTTTTACACCCCGTATAAGGTTGTCTTTTTTAAAACATATTTCCCAATATGCGTACATCTATCTTGAATTAAAGACTATTATACAACCGTATAAACCGTAATAAATTGATCGTTTAAACAAATTGATACTTCAACAAGTTCTAATATTATTTCCGCTTTGTACCGAGATATTTTATAGAGATCGCGTGACTCGGTATCACAACAATCCAATAACAATATTGTTCTCATATATTTCTAAAGAAAGTGAAATCTAATACTACTTTATTAAGATCTGTTTTCAATAAACAAGGATTAGGTAACAGTGAGATTAGAAATTGCAAGATTATATTAGTCTGATTTGAAGAACGACGTGTGGTTTATTATGCTTATATAAATGTATTTATTCACAAATTCAAGTTAAATGTATATTCGTTATATTATTGTAGGTATTGATTTTTTATCGGTATATAATTTTATGTCATTTAAATAAATTATAACTAATCCAAGCTTTGCACCGATGCAACTTTGTTTCGACATGACGAAAATAATTAAATTTAATTATATATATAAAGTTCTTGTATTTTTTTTTAAATGATAGTTGAAACTAAATGAAAATGGATTGTGATTTTGATTATTATTATGTAAACATACATATAGTATTAAAAACGTAGCCAAACGGCCAAGAGAAATTTAGTTATAGTTATATCCACTTAATAAAAATCATCTGTTTAATTACATTATTCAAATATCATGTCATCTTTAGTCATATAATGTCTATGGATAACATTTCACACAGTATTTAAGAGTATTCTTCTTAAACGCGTTCATTGAACTCTACAAAACTGTCTTTAAGTATAAAACAAATGACAGTAATTTGTAAAGGCAAACAGTCAGTTGGCTCATTCGAATTTCAAACGGATGATCGTGTGTCGCAAGCGCACTCAATGCGGATGTTTCGAACAATAGACCGACTACGCACTAAAAAAGGAGTTATGTCCTTCAATCCCTTATATGGTGGCATGATAATATGGATTAATAACATTATTTTGCATAAGATATATTTGTAAAATCATAAAATATTTAACGTAATCAAAAAATTATACGGTAAAAAGCTAGGGTTTCTAAGTTACCACTTCGACAGTTTGTCTATTTCATACTCAGAAAACAACGAATGTACTAGTCGAAGTATTAAGTAACCAAAATTAAACTTCTTGTTGAATTTTGCTCTAAATTAAAATCTACATGTCATTTTTATTAAAAAAAAAACAACTTTGAACGATCCTATGTGAAAATCCTAGGCCCGTACTCAAAAATCGCACTAAAGATCGATCTCAGCTGTATCGAACCGTAATGGCGAACACAAGTTCTACGAGTAATTTATAAATTATCATCAAGTGTTATTATCCTGTTACCTAAAATCGATATCAAGTTTAATTTCGAAGTTGAAGTGATTTATAAATACGGGTCTACACCACCAGAGTGTGTACCAACATCGTACCAACTTTAAATTTCAGTTGCCATAGTTACATCATGTCGTAGTGGATGGATAAAAAGTGCGACACGAGCGCCCAGCACAAAGAACTGATACTTTTTTGGCAACGAACGCGTTTCGAAAGAAAAAATGCCAACTCGTATCTAACTTTTGACCTGCAATATTCGTGGTCGTGGACGCAATAGATTTTAAATGTTTCTTTGCGATGAATAAAAAACTGACAAATTGATTTCTATGTTCGTGTAAAGTTGATAAAAGGGAAAATATTCGTGTTTTTTTATTTAAGTTTTTTTATAAATTCTTTTGATTGATGTTAATTAATAGGAGCAAAAACGTAGTGACTCAGTTTTTTTATGTTAAGATTTTAATTAGTAACACTTAGCAAGCAATTACATATTTTTTAAAAAGACCGGCGCGTAAATAAATTTGAAATTTTAAGGTTTTTTAAAATATTCATTGATATTTTAAAGAATTCCATTCAATTCTATACATATTGACTCATACACAAGTAACAAGCTAAAAACTATGGAATTTCTAAGAAATCACGTTATTCAAATCTCAGCATGGGAAAAGATTACAGTGACGCAGCCCGTTACAGTATTTATTACAAAATCCATGAATACAAAGCAGGCACTATACGAGACGAGACGAGTCAGTATTTGCATTGAATCGTACATCGCAGGTTCCACATTATATACTGTTTATACGTTATTATACTGTGGGACATCAGACATAGAGATTTTGGACGTCGCATTTAATTATTTAACAGATTACAAAGTATACTATCAAAAGTTCAATTCAATAACAGTATTTCTCCACTATTTAATTCGACAGGAAGGAAGACAACCTTTTAACTATCGTTCCGTAACCTGTTCCAAGCAAAGCTCTCACGAGTAATTGTAAGTTTCTAGACTCGGCAATCGGATTTTATTACTATTATGTCCCTTTTCCTGAATTTAAACCCCAAGTAAATACTGGTACCATGGTATTAATTGTTTTCCCAGCATATTTTAATGAGCGGTGTCTAACAGCTTATTGTTCTGTTGTAAAGATGAAGATAGCCGTGTACCGTTGCGTTGGATTTAGAAATGTAAGTGTTATTGTTGTTAGTATTATCGACGGCATAATCATTACAACTATCATTATCAAGACTTTAAGTTGTCGTTGTTTATTAAACAAGCTAAAATTCTGCTTTATGTTAGACTTTTAAAAACCGCCAAAATTTATGTTTTTACTATTACATTGAATGTTTTATAAGGTTCAGTAGAAAAAAACAGAACTTAGAGAGTACTGTTACTTACTGAAGGGACCTATTAGGAACCCATTTATTTTGTCCAATCAGATTTACAATGTTACAAGCAGTATCATGACGTATTTTGTTCATGGTATTAGTAATGTTTGTAAATTTTAAGCATTTAGTAGTTATGTATTTTAAAATATATTCTGGCTTCTACAGTTAGATCAAAGAAATTCATATAGGTAATCAACACATCAGAAACGCACGTCTGCTTGAAAATACATATGTACAGTATATTTGTATATGATTTGCTTGAATATCGGTTTCATTGCGACAACAGTTTGCTTGATTTGATACTGATGACTTCAAATGTGAATGTAATGGACTTTTTCTACCCTTTTGGTTATAGATTCTCTGAGTGCGCAGTAATTGTAAAGTAATAGCTACCTACCTATATCTACCTATATAGGTATACAAGGGAATCGCTTATTTCTATAATATTGAAAATAAGAAGATTTACAAAATAATCGACGACTTGGACGTTATTATGATTTAATAAAAACCTTTAAATTAAAATACAGCATATATAGCAGTATTAAATATTTATGTAAAGCACTAGCGTCGAAATAAAATGGTTTTAGGGTCGTAAGTATAAGATATGGCGACATTAAATGCAAGATATTTGGCACCGTGGCAACCATTCGCCAAACTACCATAAACAAAATGACACAAAAACTCTGTTTTTAAGTATTTAGTAATTGTTCGATTATTTATCATATTCTCATAATATTATAAATGTGATAGTTTGTGTGTTGCAAAAGCGGCTGATTGTACCTCAGAATAACATATTCAGATTAAGCTTAACTGTTTTATTTATTTTTAAATTAACAATAAGCATTTCAAAAACTTAAACTCACTACAAAAAAATTGAAATCACTTTCAGTTCGTCACTCGTAAAACTTTTTCTTTTGTAAAGCGAATCAACATTGTGTTGGTGTATTGTAAAGAATTACTCTCACACAATAGATAACTTTTGCTACAATAAGAAACAGAGTTTTCAATTTCGTGGCCCTTTAGAAAATAAGTATCAATTCATTTACAAAACAATCGAAGCAGACGCCGAAAGTGTTTGATAGACATATTTCATGGTTTTTTTATTAAGCAACAAGCTATTTATTTATTGCACGGTTAAATAAAAAAAAACAACCATAAAAGTTACCCGTTGTTCGTAAATACTCAAAAGCTACGTTTCCAACAAACAACGTGAGGAAACCAAAGACACGAAACTTAATTCAACTTAACTATGTCTAGTCACAGTTAGTTTGATAGAAACTAATATACTTTAGTTATACCGTACCAACTTACCATAAACTTTACGATTACATTTCCTAACAACTTGATAGTAATAGTAATATAATAACTGGCAGCACCGACTCTTAACTTAACATAGTATATGATAGAGAGTCTTGTATGAAACTGACGACTGACTTCCAACTGCGTGACCACAATAATGCTAATCTCTGGGTAACTGAGGTTTGCGCCCTGACATTTATTAAGATCGGATTAGTATCGTTATTGAGGTTTATTTTCTGTTAAAACAGACTCGAGATTCGTGCACAATTAAAATTGTTTATCATTTAATGGTTACTGAACTTGTTTTCTTTTTAAATTGATTAAGTAGTTCTAGATTGCTTCTTACACAAAAATCACAAATTTTACCTGTTTAAAATATTTTTTGTTATAAATCATTCAAATAAAAATCAATTTTAGTATGCCTTATCAGGAAGTTACCAACACTGTTTTTTTTCATCCTACTTCATCTTATTATCCCGATAACTAAAACCGCGAGCGTAAGGCTACTCGTTACATGTAACAACATCATTGTTACTGGTTTAGTTGTGTTCCACTGTTCCAACCACAACAGAAGTACTAGCATTACCACCGCAAAGCATCCGCTTCTGACACCGTTATAATTGTATCACACCGATTTACATACAAATTATGATAAAACACTTGAATCACAGCATACATAATAAGGCGTTAATCAGAGAATGTTATTGATTTTGTAATTCGGCATTGGACCTGTCAAACAGGTATTAAAGAGCAAAAGCAGACATTTTTAGGTCTTTATGCAATTACTTTATCAATTCAGTTTTTATTTATTGGCTATTTTGTTGAGTGGTTGTAGGTTAATTGTGTTAATATTCAGTTTCATTGGAAATTTTTGGGTACTTAAATACAGCGTGTATAAAGTCAACGTCCATTCTTTATTCCCTGTTAGGATATATTTTACAGACACTTCTGTTTTTAGGGCTTCGAGCCTTCTTACAATAAGGTAAAGCTGACGAAAATGTAAAAAAGTATGGTGACGCAGGGGTTTCCTATCTATTAAGGATATAGGTTCTTCATGAGCGACCATTTTATTTACACATTATAAATTTTTTATGCTGTTATTGTAAGTTACTTGATTTTAATATATAAGTAGTGCCATGAATTAGGAGTACCTAATTGATTCAGTTATAAATGTAATCATAATAAGATGCCTGTACAATGCCATGATAAATATGTTAATCGAGCAACATACCGTTGTCTTGTTTATTTTGTCAAGTAGGATAGCATGTCATTCTGCCAGCCCTTTATATAACGGATCATCCGACGATCTAGCAGTAATAAATACCTTTCAACAACTTCAAGCCATAGACCACATGTCTACTTATAATTAACGCCTTTCAAATCGATCAAATGTAGGTACAATTCTCGATTTAATACTCGATTAAAATTTACGTCCGCATAACTACGGTTATAGTCAATGAAAGGTGCTATCAAATTCTATTGATATTTATATTGAAGTGACATTAAGACAAGATGGCAAAAGTATAATAGAGAAGGTGTTCGTATACCGCGAAACTAGAAAAGTAATAAACATTTACAGTTAGAAACTTGGATTTAAATGGCAATATCCGATTATGTTTTAAATGGAAGTTCTGTAGGTTTATGTACAATAAATATTAATATGATTTTAAAGAATGAACGAATCTTAATACACATTTTAGCTTGGAAGTATAGAGATAGAAAATTCCAAATAAAAAAAATAATATTTAATGCTTAGTTCGATCTTATAAAATAACACTAACCCATTTTGAATAAACATAAAACAAATCTTAAGTATAATAAAATGTAAGTTCTCTCTACAGCTTGTTTTTATTATGCTTTGTGAGATAAATTTTAAGATCGTGCGCAAAGAAAGGTCATCCCAACACTCCTTAATAGAACGGGCTCGTTTTAAATGCCACGGAGTGTACCTATCCACCAACTTAAGATTTACTTTAAGAATGTCACGACTAAGCAACTGAGATTGATCTTAAATATATATTTCAGTATTCCTAATGCAGAGAAAAAATAAGATCTTAGGCCTTTGCTATCCGTCCGTCCGTCTGTCTGTCACCAGCCCCTCCGAGTCAAGCGGCAAGTGATATTTGCGATAGCATGTGAATAGAAAAAATATGTATGAAACTGTCAAATTGCAAGCTTGTCAAAAATGTCATTTTCATACAAATTTATTCTATTCACTCGCTATCGCAAATATCACTTGCCACTTGACTTTGGGGGCTGGCTATATCTCATAGACCAAGACGGTGGCACGTATTGATAAGTAGCATTATATTCTGAAATATTAATATTTTATATCCGACCAACATGTAACTTAAATAGTAGTAGACTGATAAAACGCTTGACGGAAAACTTCTGCTTTTGTATTCAAGACCATATTTCTACGGAAAAAGAGGCACTTATCCCATACCTTGTAAATTGCTCTTAGCTACTGCCTCTGAACGACGTATAACTGCATTAAATTCTACCCCAAGAGTTCTCTGGTATGTGTTGCTGTTTACGTGCAATCACAAATCATAGGTTGTGGTAAAGCCTACCTACCTGAATATCTAGTTTCATAGTCGCCATTTATGATGTTATTTGACTTACCGCCAATCTCAATATTCTACTAAAGTTAAAACTTTGTTAATTGGAAACTGCTAGTTTTGTTTTTAGTGACGTGTTTCTGTCATTTCCATATCAACAACTACGAGTATCTACCATAGTTTATTGAGACGCAAAAACATGGATAATAGTAACACAAGTAACAAGACGGCAAAGGTTAGTAGAATATTTAGTTTGGCCGTTGGTTAATAAAGTACGAGTATGAAAAACTTATCATGCTTTTTAATTTCGCTCGCAGTAAAGAGAGTTTTCCCATGGGAAAAGTAGAGTTTTGGAGGTAAAATCTACCCTAACTTTTAAATCTGTTTAGCCGTTTTCGTCATTGAGTAACAAAGATTTAAGCATAAAAACATACTTACGCGCTAAAAAAATGTGTAGGATTAATCTAAAGTTAATAAAGAACAAAAAAATCCTACTATAGAACTAAAATTGAATAATAATGTTATTTTGAAAAAATTAAAATATGCGCAATGATTTACGACAAGTCGTGAGTGACTTAACACAAAGGAGATCAATTTCCATTTCGTAGTAAATTACCTTTCTCTTTGTATTTTGTATCAATGAAACATATCGAACTAGATTTGGAGTGATAATATAGAAATCGAACCTTTGCTTTCTGTTTGATAGAGAGGTTTCTATAATAGATTGGATTTTAAGATATAAATACATATTTATAAAAATAATTCTTAAATTTTGATTTCTACTAACAAAACTAAATTATCGTCAATTACCAAAGTGACTTTTGTCGTTAATAAGTCTGTTTGTTTTTATTATTAAATAAAAGTAATGAATAAAGTACAAATCCAATCTTCTCTATTTTTGATTATACAGTGGTGAATTACAAGTCAGTTACTCTCAGCATTTGACAAGGAGACCTGTGCCAACAAGTAGGACGTATATAAGCTGTTTGTTATTATCACTTGACTATCAATCGCTGTCGGGGTCCCACGGGGCAGTACAACCAACGGTAACACATTTATCACACACACACACACACTACCGGTGCAGTTACACACCCTCGCTTGTTCATAAAGCACTTTAATGCACTAAGAGAAGCTAGAATTGCGAGTTGCAAGCCTGGCAAATTTTCCCTAAAATACTTTGGACTTAACATTTTAAACTATCTAACTTATTTTTTAAATTATCTAACCCTGACCGTAGGTCTTTGCGATATCAATCATCCAGCCACATACAAATTAGAGAGGTAGGTATTCAGGAGATCAGATGAGCGCACAATGTCGAATTTAATTACAAAATGAATCTTAATTTATTATTTAAATTGTTAGTTGTAACTGCTGAGGATTTGGCCAAGGTAATGCCGGTTGTATTGCCATCTTCCACTCTATGAACACAAGCGATTGTGCAGCATTACAGCAAACAACACAATCTCAGCAATTTATCAGTTAGATTGATTAAACGTTAATGTTATTGCACATAAAATGGAAGTTTACTTCTTATTTACGTTTTAAAAACTATATGTATCTAGTTACATACTTGTACAGGTACAATGATTCTTAACTGCGTTATCCGGACCTACCGAAAGTGCGCTCAATTATAACCTAAGTAATTAAAGCTCTTTGTTCAACAATTACCAAACCATTCCCGTCAAAGTGATTGACGTCACCATTAGTGATGTCTTAATTATTGAGATACTGTTAACTTTTTCAATAAAATTTCGAAAATCCTGTGAACGTCCATTTTGTGCAACTAGCGGCACATTGTTTTAAAGTTATATAACCTCCTCTATGAATGCTTTCATTGTCTAATCTGTGATCATCGTCAAGATAAAAAAACAACACCGCTTTAATTAAGCAGGTAGTTATTAACAAAAGCCATCATTAAATTTTGTTGTTGCAATTGAGATTTTTACGAAATTCCTCGTGTTGGTATTAGAACATACTTTACTATCTGATCACCGAATAGTAGCCCAAATATGTATAAGAGGTATTCATGTTGACTTGAACATCCATATTTGGTGCCGTTGAGTTACAAGATTCACGTGTGCTGATAACAATTACGTTAAAATGCCAAAGACTGTATTAGACTGATGGGAGACCACGTACCATGTCACAGTGTTCAACGTCGTCGTCATACAAGAGATCAGTGCAGTCGTCCATGCCTGCGACGGGGCGCCTCAACGGCTCCGGGCCCACATCCACGCCGACCTCACCACCATCCACCACTTTACATGCACCAACACAAACAACAACCCGACTCAGGACAACCCAATGACTCACGCCACAGACGACTGACGAAACTGACACTACAGCATAATCCAAGTGGGTGTCCTTAACGAGCTAGATCAAACGTAACGAGTCACTGTTCTTGCTCTCTACGTATTACAATGATACCAATGTAAAGACGGAATTATCTGTAATTCAAGGGCGATTATAAGACCGAGCCGTGTTTTTATGAGGGAACTGCGTAGTCTGGAGGGTTCGGGCGGCGCGCGCATTGGGGTGCATTGATCGGACACTCACTGCGCATGTCATGAAACCACATTCGACTTTTGACATTTTACGCGGTGGTCTTCCTAAACAAATGACACTCTGTATTCAATAACATTTTACAAATACCTACCTATTGAATAGAATAGTACAAACAAACAATGGCGTATAATTACGCAAAACATTGCTCTGCCTGTGCCACTGACTCGTTCTCTATTTAACAAATAAACGCCTAAACAAAACATGTTTTACATTATTTCTCACGCTTTTTCTTTCTAAGCGGCTTACCATGGATGCGTGTGATTTTATTATTGTACTTCTTGTGTAACAAATAGTTCAAGTTTGCATGAGAAATGGTTGACTTAATAGAAAGCTTAAGTAAAAACTCAATTATTGTTATGAATATGTTATATTGTTCTTATGATTAATGTCCATATATAACCATTGCATTGTCGAAGTAACAGTAACTGATAATGATCGTAGTCGGTCAGGGTTAATGATCGGCGCAAACGCATAAAAGTAATAAGGTGTTGCACAAGGTCGTGTACTTTCCCCGCCACTTTTCCTCAATTGTTACGACACGAATAGCTCATATGGTATTATCGATAAATACTGCATATTTGCCAACAGTTTTTGAAGTTTAATTGTTTAGACTGTTTATTACAAAAAATAAGGGCTGCCTATTCCTAAGATAATTCATTATAATTACCTACCTTAAAATAAAAATAAAACATAAACATAAAAACCTACAATCTATATTTTATTACGGTTTCGAGACTTCATCTCGGTTCAGTAGAGTTTTCTTGTCAAAATTGCATTTCGTAACTAAGCTAACTATGCAGTTGCAGGTTGCAGGTGTACAAAATAAATGAGTGATCTATGTCAAGGTATTCAGGAGGGACAAACGTTCACTCACAGCTTGTCACCTAAACAATAGTCCAGTAAAATCTGGTTAGATCTAGTTAGGCCAGTTATGATCCATAGGGTTTAAAAGGTATGTTGATTTTCACAGACTACCAAAAGGTTAACTAGCAGATTTTACCGTAAGTACCGTTTTGTGTACAAAACTATATTGCAAAGTTTGGCACGATTACTTCAGTCATTCATTATAGATATATGGCCAGTATATGTCTGGAAACTGCATCAATGGTTAGAAAAATATCAGGTAAATGGCAAAATCTACTTTAATAAAGTAGTTTAGTGAAAAACAACTATTATAAAGTCAAATATAAAAATATATATGTATAATCGCTATTATAGATGATGTAATAACATGGTCTAGTAAATACCTAACTAAAAATAAAATTCAAGACGTACCAACACTAATTTTCGGATGAGGTGGTTAACCATTAAATAATTCTTAGTCTTTTAGGTTTGTTTGAGAAAAACTTTTAAATGGTGGTTCTTACTAAAACCTCTTACAGATTGTTAGCGATTTTCACATGAACGCATCGCTACATTATAGAACAGACAAAACGAACGATTACACCTCTTTAGAGCGTTAAATTGTAAAGTACCCTGCACTTTCACCGTAATCGAAGCAAATAAGTATGGGGGCATTGTTCTCATGTCTGCGACAAAAAATGACGAATCTCGGCGCTGGCGCACACTTCCCGCTTCCTTGCTAGAAGTAATTGCTGGAGTGTGATGACAGACACGGAAATTATATGTTATTCAACTTATTTCTTAAGAATGTGGTCTTATTGTGTCATACATAATACGTAGCTGAATAAGTTCCAGGAGTTAAAGTAAGATAATAAATAAAATTCAGATGTAATACATAGTTGCATATAAAATTTGTAAACAAGTGCAAAAAAATATTTATCGATGTCAGGCGATTTTAGAAACAAACCGGAATATACCTACTTTAATAAATATATCAACTTATCAAGAAAACGGTTCATTTTATCTATAACTACGCGTGCAATTGGCTTTCTTATTGTCTCCGTTCTGTTACAACGTATCCCAATTATGATGATGATCAGTTATTTGTTGCAGAAAAAGCGGTGTTTCTTAGAAAATCTTCTTACTTAAAGATAATCTTGCTCAATTGTAAGAGAAAGCTTCTAGGTGAATTACCGGCTTGAGTACCTTATTCGTGATAGCTGGGTTACATGACATGAGATGTACTTAGCGATGTCAAAGTTGAGCACCGAGCTCGCCGATTAGTAACGTTGTGAGTGGCGCCAGACCTAAAGGTTAGTCATATTGACGGTACGTACGGTAATCCTTATTCGTGCTTTTATAAGTTTCACGACTTATACAGTAGCAATTATAGCTTATTTTGGAATGATAACCTTAAGTTTTTAGGTGGTAAGTTGAAAGCATTTATCTCATCGAATAATACGTGTAGCATAATAGTCCCTTAACAAAACGTATGGTAGGTACATAATTAAAAACCAATCAGAACAATATTGTTTAACCCTGGCTAACAGTTACTAGTGAAACACGCCTTAAGTCACGATTCACATTCTAGAATATTCTAGATTCTCGGTTTAAAACGAGAACTTTCGATTCCCCTTTCACTGAAGCTATCCCTTACATACCTTCATTATACTCGTATATGTATCAGTAGGTCACTACGCTCCATCGCATATCCGAATTTGAATCTAGAGACCTACATTTGAAGTATTAAATTTCTTTAACGCCAAATCATTTTAGAAAAAATAGTTTCAACGAATACATTGCATAAGCTTTTCCAATTCTAGTAGTGTTATTATACATATTCGAGGCCTACTAAAGCTTTGAAGTGCGAGTTACGCTCACACGCACGGATGGCCCTTAATTAATTAAGTGTGCATGAATTTCAAATAAAAAACAATGGAGATAACGCAACTAACTAATTACTTATGTGTACAACCTTACGTAATCAGTCGTATGACGATGAACTCTCGAGCTGGGAAAAAGAAGTTTATGTACTCTACCAATGTGACAGGAATGACAAATTACATTTTTTAGTAAGAAATATCGTATGCGGAAGTCTAATGGTGTTCGAATAATTACTTACCTCAGTTAATAACTTCAATTAACTTTAATATGAATACTTCAAAAGAAACGCTCTTTTATCGTTTTTATATCTATTAACGAATTTATGGTGGGATTTTTAGATGTAGGAATCTACTCAATTTGCTACTGTTGTTTTATTATACATACATTACAAGCACGTGGTTAATTCTAATACTTAATCATAGCCTGTTAACTCTTTTTGCTTCACTGAACTCCCTGCTAAGTCACCTAGAAAAGTAATATGTACAATTTACAGATGTAAGGAATGGAACGTTGAGTTCAGATGGTGTCGACTCTGCATTCTTGCATGACAAGTGAGTTATGTAGATGCACTAGTTTCCTAGTACATACCTTTAAGTATAGTTAACATATTTAAAGTAATTTTATACCGATTAAAAAACTCTTAAGTAAAACTAAATAAATAATAGCAGCATGTATTCGTCAATTTATAGTTTTAAGACTTGCTTGATGGTGTTTTCACGTGAAAAACGTATCTTTTGAAATTTTTAACTGAGTTTCAGATGATCTTGACATACCGTATCTTTAGGAACCCTAATTTTTAACAAGTGAAACCAATCTGTAGGTTGCTGAACAAAAACATGAAATGCTTAAATATTTCCAAGTGAAAGCTACATCCGATTAAATAATACTACATGTCCCTTAACTCATTACAGCTTTTTTGAAATACGTTTTACGATTGTTTGTAATTTAAACCTGTTATTTTCAAGAGATAAGAAGTTAAATTGCATAACAGCTCAGAAAATAAGTTAATAGTGAAAATTTCAAAACTTGTGTCCAATTTTAAATTGAATTTTGATAGGCCGTTGTTTTGTGTTGATATTGAAATGAGCGAACGTGACCGCGCAGTGTTACCAAATTTAAAACGATGACGGTAAGTATTCACAAGTAAGGTTTTATTTTAATAGACCGGCATTAATAGACCGGTTTTAATAAAAAATTGATCCTTTAAGGCTTTGACTTATATAGAAAAAATATAATTAAATTAATACAAGTGGCGATACTTCTGACTAGAGTAGGCATTTCTAAAATAATCAGCAAAGACACATGAATGATTTCAAGTTTTCCTTGTAGGTACCTAAAGTTCCTTGTACCTTCTAAACCTCAACAACAAGTAAATTTCAACCACTTGTTTACCATACAAACCCGGAACTTCCTGATACCAATCACAATGCACTCAAAGGTCAACGAACTCTTCGTACTTTTGCATAATACGCTAAGTCCTAACACTAAGTCGTACACGGTGGCGCGCGGGGGCAGTTCGCACATGCGCGGTAATCCCGCAGGAATGCAGTTGCGCGGGAGCGGCTAATGACCGCGGATCGTCGCCGGCGCACGATTTACGATGCGAATGCAAGCCAACGCATTGAACTAGGTTTTCGCTCGCGGCCGCAGCTTCGCATTCGCATGCGTAAGACAGAGGAATTTGAATAATATGGCGATTTGCGAAATACAAACAACTTTATTTTGAAAGCGCAAGGAGGCTGAGAAATTCGAATGATATCGTAATCTCGAAATTCGTGTGCTATATAGGTATATTTAACTCAATTACGTTGGGCATCATTTAATTAACGTGTTTTTTCATTAGATAAATTGAAAAAAAATCGACCAACTCACAACCCTTTTTTCCTCGTGTTTCTTTTTTAAACGTTTTGCTGGCCAAATTTTTATGCAAGGCAACCAAATTACACAAATAAGACTAACATCATTTTTTAATACTTTTTTTATTAATTTATATTTATTGTAAAAAATAAATACGGTTTGTACCTAAACTGAAGATTATAACGCTAACGCTCAACGTTTTTGACCTAGGGTAGAGCCTTACATAACGGCGTAGTTCTACTTTTATAGACGGGACGTACCCATAATAAGTAAGACAACTTTCCGATATCAGTTCTTTGATCTCAAGATAATCTATTTGTAATAACTCTACAATCACGGCTCAATCTTCTGTTGTAAACCGTATGATAAAGTCTAAGCTGTGATATTAAACTATTGTCATTCAAAGGTACCTACATCGAGCAAACAATAGAGTCACGAAATCAACACACAAATGTCGTGATGTTAGACACTATTTAGAGTCAGTTATTGTTTGTATCATGCGTACCAAAATAATGATTTCTCAAAGTTGTAAATGACAATTGATTTTGATTTAAGTTGTTGTGTCATTTGTTACATATTCTTCTTTCTGTGTATCGAACTACAAGAAAACTTAATAAACTATTGTCAAGTTAATTATTGAAAAAACTACCAAATGAGGAAGAGAACCTTTTTAAAGAATGCCCTAAGCTCTATGTCAAAACACAAAGGAACAACGAATAACTAGAAGAAGCGTAACCTCTTTGCGTAACCTACTTATGAACGGAAACAAATGACAGACGCCACTCACGCGCACAGGAAAAAGGGGTTGACGTAACTGTAATTGATTATAGAATCAGAGTTGTTAATAATTTCCTTCTGCATTGGTGGGAAAATAAATACGAAGGTGTTGTATCGACATTTACTTGCATACCTGCCTGATGGCTAAAGGTTTTGTGTGGGAAAGGAATCTGTTTGACATCTTTTTCTATAATTGAATTATACTATTATATAAAATACACTTTTTTATAAATTCGTTCAGGAAATAAAGGTGTAATAAATGAAAAATTCTAAAATAATTGTTTAGTCACTACAAACTCAAAGCGAAATTGTAATACACTATAGACGTTTCATGTTTTTGATGAATCATCATAACATACTAAGTATAAGTTCAAGTAGCTATTTCTGTATGTTTGTGTGTTTGTCCACTAACTCCTCCGTTTTTGCCATCAGAGGTTTTTTTTCATTTAAATTTGTAAATAAAGAACAATCAGAAAAGATTTTCTCAAATTAGCTAAAATTCAATAATTTGTGAGCAAGTCGGCCAAAATTACCCATTGCAAAGCGTGAGGCGGATCCCTTGTAATTTATTAATATACCTAAACCCTGACGTACATAAAAAAAACAAAAAAAAATATGCTATATGTACATACGTAGTATCTCTACGTTATACAGCTAAGTTAAACATTGTTTGCTGCAAACCCAGCTGCCTTTTGTTTCCGAGCTTATAAGAGACTCTTGACATAGTTTTCGTTTTACTATTAAACCTTGTTTTCTGAAATGACATATTTTCGCCACATTCTTCTGGATAAGATTACGTTTAATTTAATGACTCTACTTATATTTTTGAGAAAGTTAACCACAGTAGCGAAACATGTCAAGAAACAATCAAAATATCAAATATCCAGAAAATATGATACATTGTTTCAATTCAGTTTTAACTGAAAGTCGATATGAAGTGAAAGTTTTAAACCTACCACACCAAGTGTATATCTTAAATCAAATGAATTGTATTAATAATTCAATATAGATCTACATACTCAATGAGCTGTATAAAGAATTTAATACTCTAATTTAACATGGTAATCTGTATACCTAATTTATTGTTTAAAAAACTCCGTTAATATACCTACAGGGTGGTTCAACTAGTACCATTAATATATATTTTAAAACTCTATACACGGGACTATGCGAAACTTTATAATGTGATTTTATCTTCAATATATGAGTTTTAAGAAATGAGTTTAAAACTAGCTTTTGCTTGCGGCTTCGCACGCTTTAAATTCGGAATAAAACCCCTTTCCCTATACTATGTTATTATACATAATAAACCATCTTCTTGAATCACTCTATCTATTAAATAAAAAAAAAAACATCAAAATCAGTTGCATAATTTTAAAGATCTATGCGTACACACACGCAGACGTCAAAGAGCGAATTTGTTTTTTACTTTGAAGTGATTCATGTACCCTGTGTATTTTTTACAATAATTGGGTCTTACTACTATCTATAGCGCAAAATGGGAAAATTTGACAAGGTTTCTAGTTGTAAAATTACCTGTTTTAGTTAACAAACAATGGTATTAGTATATTAATATAAGTGGTTTAGTTTAAAAAAACACTTTTCTTATGATTAAACTAATATGAAAGATTTCTCCTTACTGGTTCCAACAGCCAACGAACAGCCCCGGATCCTCAATTTTTTTAAGGCGGGGCAAAATCTGAAAATGCCGCCCCCAACCACTTTTATTTATTTTTACATCATCATCTTTATAGTTTCAGTTATCAGATGTCCACTAACAAATAGGCCTTCCGGAAATAATGCATCATTTGCTGTTCTTTCCGTGCTATGCCTGTTTATTTACAGATGTATAGATATGAACGCGTAAGATATACAGGGTGTTTGCTGAGTGAGTAGCCAAAAATGGTGGATAGGCGTGGCTATTAGCTATTTACTTCTTCTTATTAAATTGCATTTTGATTCAAGTTCAAGAATTTACAATACTTTTAAGATTTTCCTAAAGTCTTTTTTTTTCTGTCGGACCAATCGAAAATAATTTTAATTGAAAGCCTTATACTGTCTCATTTCGTCGCAATCATCAATTTATACCAATCATCTCACAAAAAATTACAGTGGATTCACAAACTTCGTTGAACCAGTGGGAAAAAAATGTAATGTCAACTTTGCTATGAAAAAAAACGAGTTGAAAATTTCATTTGCTTTTAAAAACTTCTTCAGTTAATACCTACTACACTTTATATCGATATGCTACATGTAACATTAATAATTAAAAATCTCGACAAAAATAGTAAGTTAGTCCGCAAAGACGACTGATAAGGAAGGTACGAATCCGTTCAACTACATTTGGACATAAAAACTTCTGTCTCATTCTAAAAAATCTTAAACAATTATGCTATCACATTTGACTCTCCCTTCACTTTCCTGCCTCGAATTAAGGATTCCTGCTATCTCACACATTTGACTCCGGTCCGCGTAGATTTTCGGTGTCCTACACTTTTCTACAGCTGGAAAAAGATGTCGCTTGAAAATAAGTCATGACCAACGGTAGCGTGCTTTTTATGCATGCTAGCAAAACTCATTTCACCAGCTGCAATTCATGTAGAACCGGTTCACGGAGACAGACTCTAGGAGTTCCTTTTACTCCGTCCCTCACTACCCCAACCATCTGGTGGTGGAAGCCGCAGAATATTCTGCTATATGCGACCTTCGCAAGAGGCGACCAAAAAATGAACTCGAAGGTCAAAAGATTATTGTCGGGCACAATCTGCTTCCTCCAGCCCGCGCTCGCTACCGACCCCGTGGTCACGACTGAGGTAACAGCCTTAAGTTTTCCCTATAAATATACCTCTCAAACCGACAGGTGCGGCATTCAACAAATTTGGTTTCATCGCCTATCAGATCCGACTCCCGTCGAGTTTCTTGCTGGGTCTTCTTAGAGAGAGGCTCCTAAAGGAAACAGTGTATTGGAAATGATCACGACGCACTGAGGACCGTATCCAACTAAGTAGCCGTAGTAGTTCGGTGGAGCTGTAAAGTTTTCATTTGGGCCAACAGCAATCGTTAGTCAGAAAATAAAAACATTTTTCAAAGAATAGCAAATAAGAGAAATGTTGCCTGGTCACAAAATAGATATAACAATAGGCATAGATTTGTTAGAATGAGACAAAACTCTTTACCTACATAGGTAGTTGAAGGAGTTCGTACCTTCCTTACCAGGCGTCTTTGAGGACTAACTTACTATTTTTGTTGAGATTTCTAACTAAGTTACATTCAGCAAATCGATATAAAGTATATTAGCTGTAGAAGTTTTTAAAAGCAAACAAAGTTTTCAAACTCGTAATTTTTTTTAATTTTTTTCATAGCAAAGTTGAGATAAAAAAAATCCCCGCTGGTTCAACGAAGTTTATGAACCCACTGTAACTTTTTGTGAGATGATTGGTATAAATTTATGATTGCATCTGAACAAGACAGTATTGGACTTTAAATTAAAATTATTTTTGTTTGGTCCGAGAGTAAATATAAAAATATTTATCTTTTCATGAAAAAATCGGGTATTTTCTTAGGAAAATCTTAAAATATTGTAAATTCTTAAACGTGAACCAAAATGCAATATAAAATAAAAAGTGGGAGTAAATAGCTTATAGCCTCACCTACCCACCATTTGGCTATTCACCCACCAAACACCCTGTATATTTTATACACTGCGCAGGATAGGATTTAAAATAAAAAGTTAGGTATATAAGTAAGAAGTCGGTTAAAAATAAAAATCAAATAGGTGTATTCAATTGCAATTATTATGAATTAAAATTAAAATTTACTTTTCGAGCTTTTTGTTTAGCAAATTAATCTATGACGTTGTCATAATTTCCGTTCCTGCGCGCGAACGGGTGCGCATTTTGAAATACGCGAGGCGCCTCACGAATAATATGTCACATGTTCCGTGTGCTGTCCCTGAGTATCGGTCAAGTTGATATGGCCACAGTAAAATAAGAGTGAAAGTACTGTAATTGAACTTTTATTTATTCTGTGGTCAAAGTTAAGTAGGTATTATTATGTTTTTTTTTTGTAAATAATGAATTTGGCCGCCCCCTGAGCTTGCCGCCCGGGGCATGGGCCCCGGCTTGCCCCCCCCTAGATCCGGGCCTGCCAACGAAAATAAATAAACCAAGATAATTTAAACAGAAATAGCTATAAAAGTTAATTCGATCAACTTACTCCCACATTTTCAATACAAGTTCTAAAGTCTAGGCTCGTCATGTTTATTTCTAGAATTAAGTCTGCGATATGTTTTGATCAATAAAACTAATGAATCACTAACAGGTGCTAAGTTTTTAGAATTTTACCGTCCATGTTTTTCATATAACTAAATATTTTCTAATAAGTATTTGGTTAATAACTGCATGTAATTGCTAACCATAAACAAAAAGTAATGAAAGAAAGTCATAACACCTACTTAATGCATTCACTAATTAGGTACCTTTGATACGAACATGTATGCAAGTTTCCATTTGTCACTCCGATAAAATGACAATTTAATAGATAAATAAGATTTCTTTTAGCAAAATGTTTATATTGGTATTTTACATCGCATTTTGTTTCATTTGAGGTTATGATTCAGGTATGCGTATAACTTTAATAAACTTTTACAGTAAACGCGATCATGGTTAGTACATAAAATGTTAAAGTCCCGAGAAAATCAAAAAGCGCGATTATAAAAAATAACTTTAGTACTTATACTTTACTAATTGCTACTAGGCTCTATGTCATTTTATATTACAACTAGCTTTCCGCCCTGCGGTTTCACCCGCAGAAAATTTTAGTTTCATAGAAACTTTCATATAAAATTTCAGCTCGATCCGTCCAGTGGTTTGGGCCGTGCCTTGATAGATCACTATGTCAGTCAGTCACCTTTCAATTATATACTGGGTGTAAAAAGAACTGCTTCCGAAAACAAAAACTGGACCTTGCTGAAGGGATCCTGGTTACGTTTTGAGCAAAAAAATATATTTTTATGATTATAAAAAAATATATTTTTACGTAATTTTCCAAAATTGCATTAACACTATCAGATTTTGCGATGATTTCAAATTAAATGGGCTTTTAATTTAATTTGCAATGTAAATAATCGCACCTGAACCGACAGTTGATGTGTGAGCGATGATTTCAAGCGGCGAGTATGACTTTTCAATGCTTAACAACTTTTTTAAATTGAGTTTTCTGGGTATGCTGCTAGTGAATTTAGTTAATATTAAGGCTTAAGAAAACATGGTTTCAGGCTTCGGAAGTGGTCTTTTTACACCCGTTATATTTATAGATAACTTTACTCTAATCTTGACACATGAGCCACGATAAGCTAGAGCCACGATAGTCAATGAAAACAGTGCACAGGCCGTGATCACGATTACCCGATGCACCCGTTCGGAAACTCTCGCGCCGGCGCGGTCCCTGCAAGGTGAAACCTGCGCAGTGCCAGCAGTACTGTCACTATCTACAGCATAACTAGATTGTTTGCTACCACCAAGAAGTTGATAACGGATTTATTTTACCTAACAGTATTAACAAAAATGTTGTACGTTTATATATTAGATTATATAGTTGACTTGACTCACAGTAACATTTTGCTGACATTATAATATGTTACTAAGACGTGGGTAAAAGAAACTAGAATTTTATTAAAAAAAATATTTACTAATTTTGAAATTACAGTTGCAGATAAATAAAACGTTACAAAATAACTCTAGCTTTTATCTGGGTATGAACTATAGTTGTTGCTTTTGAAATCGGCTATAAAATAAACCGAATTCAAATTAAATTATGTTTGACTGATCAAATGTCTGTTAAAGTAAAAAAAAACTGAATTTGGATTTTTATGATCAAATATTTGTTCGATATCTTCATCTTTCAAACATTCTTAGTTTGACACATTTTTTTGTGAATGAATACATCGCATGCGTTGAAGTCTATTCTATACAAATAATTATTGAGCAGTTTTGAGTATACTACTCGTAGGTACGAGTGTTATGTATATCTATTAAAAGAGATTTAATGAACAATCTATTGAGTTAGACAATCATAACCAATACACAATAGCGCCTTCTCTAACTGTACCGAGTTAATAAACAGGCCGTAGGGCCCGTTATACAGGGTGTACCTTTTACAATAAATTGTTTATTAACAGAGTTAAAATAAGTAATAGCGACATATTAAAATACTTTATTAAGCAAACAATAAAAGAATGATCTTTGGCATTTTTAAGGCTTTTATTCATTTTTTTTACAATAATTAAATTGTCAATACCTATCCAATTTCGCCAATAATTTGCTTAGAGTCCATTGAAACCTTGCATTTATTATTAAATATAAATACCAATTGTAGTTTTTGAGTCACCCTTTATAGTAATAGTGGCCAACTATCTGGTATTGCCATCAGGACAAGCTCAGAACGACTTCTATTCATCCCGGGTCACGCCTCGGAACTTCAGATAAATGAACTGTTCCACAACGCACGAAATGATACCATCTCTTTTGAATAGATACGCAAAAGTTGATTCAATCGATTACTTTCTTGTAGTTTATAAAAATCAAAAGTAAAATTTCGTATTTAATACGAAACGTTTTTTTTTATTTCCAAAATTAAAAAGTGTAAAAAAAAAATGTTCAAATAAATCACACTTATCTTATTCTTTAGTAAATGTAGTTGTCTATAGGTAAATATGTACCTGAGTAATTATTTAAGTTACGCAAACAATAGGTAGTCAAATAGGCAAATTATATTTAAATTAATTACCTACTTAGTTCAGCATGTGTTAAAATATCTCGTCGATGGCGTAATATCTTAGCACAGCAGCCTACACTAACGCTTAAATTCCAAGGTAAGTATAAAAAAAAATTCAAAAGATATGATACTCGTAGTTAGTGTTTCTTACTAAAGACATTTTTTATATTACTAAAAACCATTAAACATATTACTTCGTAGAGCTGCAACTCTCAGGAATGCTTGAAAAGGTTATAGTTTATTTTATCATTTATTTTGTGTAAGTTACTTACAAATCGTCCGCTACTAATGCTGGCGCAGCTCTCGGCGTCATAATGTCTGCTGAACGAGTACTGGCCCGGAGTGTTCCGGGATACGCATTGCCCCATATGCCTTCACTGTTCTCTCACTTAGTACTGACACTTTAGCCCATGACGCCAGGGAAATATACACAATATGGACCACACTGCTGGTCCTTAAACCAAGTCTCAAGTCCACACGGCACGCACTATGACACTTCTTTCGCAGAAAAAGGAATGCTAGTGGTGATTTTTATGTGAAATTGAAGAATTGAGAATGATGTTAGAGACCTTTTGCTGTGAAAAATAGGGATAATTACTTAGTATTTTTTGATGCATCGTTTTTTTAATTGTTACTGCATGATGCCTTTTCGCAATAAATAGTTTAACTAAAGGAGCAAAAACTTAAACAGTTTTACTCGAAAGTTTTAATATTATCTTAACATACTATAGCGACATAACTTAATATAGGTAGGAGCTAGATAAATGCTAAACGTAGGTACTTCTCACCTACGTGTAAAAAATGAGTTTAATAAATATTGACTAAGCTTTAATATTTATATTTAAAGGAACATAACATTGAAACTAACTGTAAATCTTGCTAATATAATTAAAATTCATTGGATAGTTAGTTACTAAGATAAAACACACATGATCCTTTGCGTAAGAAGCATAACACCTGTCGAAATAATAATTGAATCTTTTAAGCATTCAAACAATAACTAGATACCTACAGACAGAACCGTATTACACAGGGCCTTGTGGTTTTAATTATTTGCATATACAGGCCTTAACGAATTACGTCGGTAGGTTCCTACTTTATAAGTTGAAAGAAATATTAATTTTATAACTTACATACCTACTTAGGTATATTTTAAAGATAGTGAGAAACACCCGTCCCTAAGTAAACCTTGTTTTAACTAAGTTTTAAATAATGACATACATTAAAATATCTAACATTTTCAAGGTTCCTTTAATGTGAGCAGTCACAAAAAAAACGAAAGACCCTAACATCCTCCGTGGTTATGCGTCATCGGAATCAAGATTTGAAACACTATAAAAGTCATAAAAACATGTGTTAGCTTGTTCCTAATGGAATAAGACGAGACCAGGTAGGCATTACTACTTCACGTTAGCTTCTTTTAAAATACTGATTATCATCATTTAAATAATAATCTTCCTATTGATAGTTTGGTCATAAAGGCATCGAAAACAAAACAAACACACTTAATAACCTTTACCTAAAAATCCCTTAACTCAGAGCAATCCTTAACTTAGAAACTTGCACTACACTAATAAACTTTTTGTTTGTTTAATGTTCACATTTCATTTAACTATAAGTTACAAATGCCGATAGACGGTGCTTAACTTCGAGTACGAGCGGTGCTTAGTGAGGGCGCGAAGCGCGCGCGGCGCCCGAAGTGTGACTGATCGTGTATGCGCCGGCGCAAGCCTCCATGCGTATGGACCGTAAGGTCCAATGGTAACACTTAATTACTTGCATGATAAATCTTTTATATCAACAATTACAAAATAGCTTTGGGTTACACAAGTTCAACAACAACCTTAGTTAAGGAAGTAAATAAATAAGAGTTCTATGGCGTCGTCGTAAGCTTAGTGGATTGCTATAGAAATAACATGTTTTGAACAAACAAACGCACATTTTGCCAAGCAGGTATAATACGTACCCTGCGGGAATACTTATAAGAAAATTAAATTTGGATAATAATTAGGAATTGAATGTGAAATCCTTTAGTCCTCTACTTCAAGTAAAATTAATACCTAATACAAAATTTAATAAGTAGTTGGTTTATACTTTTTTGGATCGGGAAAGAGAGAAGCCACTTAAACCTATCTAGATCACTTTTTATTAAATTATAATTTCACATAAGGTGCGATCCCTTTAGAATGCTAACTTACCTTTGTTTCTTCTTTTATACTTAGTTGATATTTTTTGTGAAGTTAGAGTTAGAAAGGGATCACCAGAATCCCTGCCGATCACTAGACAGATCATTTATATCATATTTAAAAACTAATCTCTTTAAGGTAAAAATTTTGAATATTCCTAAATAGTTAAGTAAGTAGCTACTTACGAACTTAATTATCTTTATTTCAAATCTAACTTTGGCTCCCATTGCCCCATGCATCGAATAATGAAAGTCAAAAGCCTTAATTTGTGAAATGAGAACCACGAACTTAAACAATCCAAAGTAGAGATGCGCCGAGTAACACTTTTGCCGAGTACCGAGTACCGAGTATTACTCGGTTCAATTTTTTTTTAACCGAGTACTCGGCCGAGTAACTCGGTTCTATCAAATTCCCAATTTCGCGCGCGTAAACAAGTACAAACGAACACAAGTATATTTAGAAGAAAATTTGTTGGCAAATGGTGGATAGGGCACCAAACAAGGCAACATAATTTACATTTATTCAATTTTAAAAATTACTGTTCCTTTAATTTTGTCTCACTAGTACTCATGCATTAGCATAATTTTGATTCTATTACTTGAGGATGTCAAAGATTTCCTCAATCAGTACGTTTTGATTAAAACTGTTGTTTCAATTATATGTACCTAAATATATTGCTTTCTTTAAACAAAGAATATAACTTTTTTGGTACTCGGTACTCGGCATTCGTATACCGAGTTACTCGGCCGAGTACCGAGTACCAAAAAACCCGCCGAGTATGCCGAGTACCGAGTATAAACCGAGTACTCGGCCCATCTCTAATCCAAAGCATTAAATCAACAAAACATAAAATATCTATAGATAAAATATATACCTATATAAAAAGGTCATATATTTTATAACTATGTAGGTACTCACATACTTATGAATTTCCTGATGCGAGTTGAATTTGTCCTAGCAATCGGATATCAAAATGCGTCGCTGCGCAATTTTTTCTATCTAACGTCATTGTTGGCAGTTAACAGTAAGAATATATAAAAAGTAATCAACACTTTATTTAAAAAAAACAAGCTACCCGGTTGTTCTATAGTAAATTTCATAAAATCCAAAAGAAAAAGTGTAAAGTTGCAAAATCTGACCTGAAGTCACCTGACACCCAAAGAAATCAATTTTTCAAATGTCTTTTGCCTGCTTGTACATGAAGGGTGCGTTCGGGGAGTCGCTATCCGCACTATCTAGCGTGCAGTGTTTTTTTGTCAAACGCTCGCAACACAAATAATGAACCGCATTCACTGACATTGACATATCATATTTGACTTTGACAACTTTATAAGCCGGTTTGTAAACAAAAACATAACATAAGTAATTTTTGCGTCGCAGTTCTCTTTTTTTAATTGTAAATTGATCCCACTTGCAATCAAATTAAAACTTCCCATGTTTGGTGTGCTGACTCGATCTTCTGCCAGGGCTTTCTCTCAAGGTGCCCTGAAAGTCACTGACAATGTTGCTAAGCAACAGTTTACCATTTCATTGCAACAAGGTGAGTATCAATTATTAAGTAGCATTTCCAATTATCTGATTCGTAATAAGGTTTATTGATCCTTTGTATAGAAGTCGCAGTAATTGATTACGAACATAAGGGAAACAAACAACTAATACTTCACGAAACTAATGTACCTGAAGTATTCCAAGGAAAGGGAGTTGGAAAGGTATTGGCAGCCGTAAGTTATTCTTTACAAGCTTTCCTCTTCTATATAATATAGAATCAAGACTCGCTTTAGTTTTTTTTAAATATACACAACATGTTAATTCACTCTATCAACAAAAGTCCTGGATACACATTCCATATTTACTTACATCTAGTACTAATGACATGTTATATGCAAGAAAGTAAATTATAATTTCAGGTTTACAATTAATTACTGCATCAACCCCCATATACTCACATAAAACATACAGTCATTTACATTATCAGGGCTCACTACTGGTATATATTTTTATGATTATGTAAAGTAACTTTCGAGAAGTAATCTAAAAGCTTAAATTTGACCAAATATTAAAATAATTATTTGCATTATCTATTCCAACAAATAAATTAGAGTTATATAAATAGTTTTGATATGATTTATTTTTTCAGTATGCATTTGATTATGCATTAAAAAATAATAAAGAGGTTACTATCAAGTGTAGCTATCTTGAAAGATTCTATGAAGCAAATAAAGATAAGTATAAAAAATTAAAAGTAAAAATTGAGTTAGACGAAAACTAACAACAGCAATGGATATAACTTGGCATAGATTTAATGTTCATTATTACTTAAGAGAAAAAGTGTATGGAAAAGTTAAGAGTATAGCTAAAGAATGTTTTAACCAACCTACTGAAAGTGCTGAGTTTATGTTTTATCATGGTGTGTCAGATATTTTAGAAGGGCAAGTTCAGAAAGGCATAAATGACCTCACACCTTTGCAGTCTGTAAATGATATCAAGTTGGCTGTAACCATAGCTCTTGTGTATGGTCATAAAGCAGCTGGTACTCTAGATAGAGATGCAGTCTATATCCTGGAAGCCAAACTAAAAGAAGAAAGGAAGCAGGCTGGTGCCGTGGCTCTGTACTATGCTGGACTGTTTTTATCATTTGCTGAACTGTTTGAAAAGGCCTCAGAATACATTAACAAGTCTTTGAGAAAAGATTCTAACAATATAGATGCAATTGTTTTAAAAGGATGGAATGAAATGTATTCTAATACTGGACAGATGCAAGTATCTGCATTAGACTGTTTGGAGCTTGCTTTAACAAAGGGTGATAAAAACATTACTGCACTTTTAGGATTAGCCAAGTTCAAGTATTTTGCGAAAGACCATGATGCATCAAATTTAACTTTAGACAAGTTGATTGTTAACTATCCCCAGCAAGTAGTGCCTCTTATTGAAAAGCTTAGAAATGAATTTGCTATGCAAAAATGGGAACCAGTCTATGACACACTTGAGCGGATATTTTTACTCGATTCTAATAATATAGAAGCACTTAAAACAAGGCTGTTCCTTGCTTTGTGCAAGAATTCTGATTACATTGAAGCTGCAGACCAACTTAATCAGCTCTATGGTTTACTTGAAAATGATGAACCAAATAATGGATATTTGTTTTACAACATTACCCAAATATTTTCAAAAATTTGCTGCAAATCCAGTACAGTTTTAACCCAAGTTTATAGATTCGTGCAGAATGCTTCTGAAATGTATCCTAATAATGTTGACTACCTGAGTGAGGTAGGGTATCAGTGTGCACTTCAAGGGAAGTACAGAGATGCCACGAGTTTTTTCAAATCAGCTAGCAAGATAGACAGTAACTCCATCACAGCCTTGTGTGGCCTGACCCTCTGTCAAATGTATGAAAATGGCCCCACAGATCAAGTCGCCCAACAAGTGGAACTACTCTTTGAAATGCAAGGCACTAATAAATTGCCACTACTGTATCTCTTATCAGCACAGTTGAATATTAAAAACTCAAAGAAGGCAATGTCATTTTTGGACAATGCTTTTGAGACATCACTTTTGATAGCTAACAACAATCCTTACAGCTTCTCATACATAAAGGATCTTGATCCAGATTTCGTGTTGGAAGTGTATAAAGAATATAAAAAACACCTGCCCAAGAAGCCTTTGGTGGTTATAAGCTATTTGCAGTACTCTCAAGATGGTGAACAGCCACCTGTTGCCAATTGTTTCAAAATGCTTGACACAGTTTGCAATGCATGTCCTAGCCTAATCACAGGTTTATTTGAGCTTGCAAAGTTAAAGTTTCTTTATGGATATGCATCAGAAGCTCAAAAATTGGCTCAACAAATTGGGGACATAGATAACACTCATATTGGGAGCCAAGTTCTACTAGCTCAGATTTATATCCAGCAAGAAGAATTTAATAAAGCTGCCCAGTGCCTAGAGCTATGTCTTAGCTACAACTTTAAAATAAGAGACAGTGCTATGTATCACTTTTTGCATGGAATTATTAAGAAAAAGTCCAACCAACTTTCTGAAGCCCTGAGCAGCTATCTAGCCGCAGGACAAGCAGCTAACGCCAAGAGTGTTAACAGGCAATCTGAGTCTGAACTAAATATTATTGACAAAGCGACTTTATACTTGGAAATAATCGAGTTACAGTCCGAGTTAGGGCAAGTTGGAGATGCTGGCAAGACTATGCAGGTAATAAGCAACCTTCCGGTAGTTGGTTTACATACTTAAATTGTTTTTAATATACATTTTCTTCCAGGATACGATACAAGAGCTTTCTTTTACGACAGAAGAGCCTCGTCTGTCTATAGCCAGAGCTGATCTTGCGCTAAAGAAAGGAGATGTAGACAATGCCATAGATTTATTAAATGAGATCAAGCCAGGACAGCCATACTACTTTCAAGCTCACAGCAAGATGGCGCACATATACTTGAAAGAGAAAAATGATCGCGCTATGTTTACAACTTGTTTTAGAGATATTGTCAGTAACAATCCTATGGCTGATGCCCATTCTATGATGGGCGATGCATTTATGTCTATTAACGGTAAATGTCTAACTATTATTGACAATTTTTTTTTAGTTCTGAATTAAATAGTTGCCTACTTGATTGTAGATCCCAACCAAGCAGTACAATCCTACGAAGCGGCGCTACAAGGCAATCAAAAAGATATTTCGGTAATAAAGAAGCTAGGAAACGCGTTGGTAAAAATGCACGAGTACGACAAAGCTATCACACATTATGAAAACGTAATTAAAGCACTTAACAACGACGAACTTAGGTTTGAATATTACAATTTACTGATAAAGGTGAGCTTTTTATTCACTTAATAAATCTGTTGATTTTGCTAATGTAAATGCTTAAATCATGTTTTTCATTTCAGTTGAAACAATATGACCGAGTGGACTCGATACTCGCAACCGAAATCGATCACCCCCGTAACAGAGAGAAAGATATCAATACTATCAAAAAACGCGTCGAACTTCTTCTTACACAAGCTAAAAGCCGAGAAATCAAAAATCCCGCCGCGGGTAACACTGCTCTGTTACTAACTGAAGCAAAAGATTTGCAAACAGCTGTAGTCAAAAGAATGGAGATCGAATCTAGAGGTGATTTACAAGAAGAGAAACAGAAATTGTCGTCAATTCTTTGTTTGTTGGCTAAAGTAAAGTCCACGAAAGAACCGGCGGTGGCAGCCGGCTTGTATTCGGAAGCGCTGATTTATACTCCGAGAGAGCCAACCACTCTGTTGGCTTTAGCTAAATTATATGCTCAGGTAGGTTACCTATTATTTTTACTCGTTTAGAAGTTTAATTGTTAAGTCGTGTACAAAACTAAGGAACTCATAATGTTGGATTTTATCACACGATTTACACTTGGTGTCAAAAAATTGCAGCACGTGTTTTCCAGTTTTTAGAGAGTCGCGTAAAATATTGTAATTCTTTTTAATTAGATGAATAATACGGAGAAATGCGAGCAAACGTGTAGCGTGCTTCTGAACACAGATCCTAACAACGAAAGCGCCGCTGTCATGATGGCTGACCTCGCGTTTCGGAAGGTATGTTATAAAAAGTGCATGATTTTAGAGCATTTGGCGATTGTACTTTTTCTTGCTCTCCACCTAGTGAAGGTTAGAAGCATTCAGCTTTTTAAGTTGCTCTTTGTTGGTAGCGAGGCGGCAAAACGAGTAGTCTCTATCATTTTGGTAGCGCGTCGATTTCAGTACCTACAAATTCTTAACATAAATATTTTTAAAAACTGATTGTATAAATGCAATTTTGTACAATAATGTAAAAAAAATGTTTTAAACATATTTTTTTTTGCTTAGAACTTAACCAGCAATGCCCCAGTTTTTGTTTTCGCAAGCACTCCTTTACCACCCCGTATATCAAAACCTAGGTAGACCTAGAGGCCGCGGCGCGCCACTTGAACCAGATCCTGTCTGTCAAGTCCACGAGCTGGGACGCGCTGTCGCAACTCATCGAGGTGCAGTGGCGCCGCGGGGCGATAGCGGAGGCCGAGGCAGCCTTGAATACGGCGCAAGAGGCTTTGGAAGATAAGGAGGACCCGGGTAAGGGGGTCTGCGGCTCTAGACAGTCAATTTTTTTTTTTGAGAGAATCTAGCACACGACAAGAGGGTCACGTGATGGTAAGTGATCACCGCCGCCCATACACACCCACAATTACATATGCATTGAGGGTGCTTTGCTGGTCTTTGAGAAATTGAGCACCGGATATCGCACTCACCGAGTGCTCACTCACTCATTCAAGTGCAGTTTGAATGCAGTTAACACGACCTCAATAGAACTGCAAACGCAACACGCAGTCCGATTGCAGTTGGAATGTGGTCTTTGGGTTAAATCGTCTTTAAAATTGTAACCATACAGAGTAATAGTCAGAAAACCGAACCCGTAACGAATAGGTCTATATCGTTTGACTTTAATAGCAACTAAACGTTTTATAGTAGAGACATGAATTTAGTGTCATTATTTAACGTATATAGTCAGCTTATCAAGCAAAACCAACAGCCGTGTGCACCGATACAGACCCCACCCGATCATTGCAAATAAATTATTATTATTATTATTCTTAATCAGGCAGGCAGTTGAAACAACTGATAATGCCTGTATCCAGTTGTTATTGATTTTTTATTGTTCTCAAGTAGTCATCTAGTCTATTTTTGAATGTGTTGATGTTATCAGATGTTATTAAATTTTCCGGTAATTTGTTCCAATTAACTACAACTCTATTGCTTAGGAAGTATTCATTATGAAACATTTTCACGTTTTTCTCTATCAACTCTAGGCTACTTCTACTGCGCGGGCGTTTTCTCGACGTACTCCGGCAAGGTGAACGCGGCGCTGCGTCAATTGAACGTCGCGCGTCGATCGCCCGCGTGGGGGCGCGTGGCTTCGGCCAGAATGGTGTTGTTGTGTTTATCTCATCATGCCGCGGACGAGAGCGGCGATAAGTTCGTCGCTAGTGATGACTCGTGAGGGGTTTTATAAGTATTAAGTAAAGATATACGCCTTGATATGTTACCAAACACATAGTAAAAAAATTGTAAAGAGACGTTGACTTGTTACTAAAACACAGGATAAAATATACTCAGGAGATGACTTACCTTCTTCTTTTCGTGTGATGGATATACCTTTGCAACGCATATTCATCTGTTATCGTTTTAGGAACCGCCATTTAAGAATTACCTATAGAATTCAACCTATAGAATCTGTTTTATTATTTGAATGGAGTTAACAGTTGGATCTTTTAGTGTTACATCATTGATAAGGCAGTGTGAACGGTAATAAGCGAGACGGATTGAGCCACACATTATCCTTCACGCTAGCTCAGTGCGAGTTAATAGACAACCATGTGGGATTCGTCACGATGTTATTCTTCACTATATTTCGTAAAAATATTTTTTTTTTTTAATACCTTTGAAACTAAACGGCAAACCTTTCAAATGGAAAACCAACTCCTATCAATCTTACAAATTAACAATTTGAACCAAAAATGTAGTTAACATTACAAAGTTTCCTCAAAATTAAAACATTTATTTTTCTCCCAGAGATACAAGACTGTTAGCCCTTCGTACCGCCGAGAAGTTATTACCTGAAGTGGCTCATACAGAGCGCAAAGCTCTTCAAGCACTTCTACTATTAGCCACTAGACAGAAACAACAAGCCGAGAAAGTTCTACAGGATTTATTGCCGTATGCAACTGACGAAAGCTACGTTGAAGACCCGTATATGATACTTGCAATTGCGAATGCGTAAGTGTAATAAGTGTAGACACAAACAAATATTGTTCATAATGACGACGATATTTTCTTTTACTTCTATTACTTTAATTACCAATAAGTATCTATTGTTTCTTCTTCATTCTATCTTATTTTTTTGGGATCTTAGTTCAATCGTGTGCAAAGTGTTTTCTCTTACTAAACTGTCTCAATTTCTTTTAATTACCGAAGTGTAATGCAATTCTTAGTGTTGAGCACGCAATCAATTTTAAAAAATATTTTAAGAAACCGTTATTCAAAATCTAATATTTTCTCTTGTCTAGATACAATGTGCTGAAACAGCCGACAAGGGCAAAGAATGTGTTAAAGAGGACTATATCGTCTATACCGTGGACGCCTGAGAAAGCTGATGGTCTTGAAAGGTAAAATCTTAAAATAGCAAAGAATTGTGCCTTTGTTCCCAAAGAGTCACACCCTCCACTGTAACACTGTTACACGATGGGAATATTTTAATAAAAAAATCCCAACCAGTCACAGTGTGGCATTAGGTGTTACAGGTTGGGATATTTTTTAAAGAAAATTCCCAACCAGTCACACCCTGATCTGAAAAAGAGGGTAATAAATAATACAGAATCACATAATACGGTAGATTATGTATTATCACACTCTTTTTCAGTTCTTATAACACGTATTATGTGATAATACAGAATCACATAATGCGGTAGATTATGTATTATCACACTCTTTTTCAGATCAGGGTGTGACTGGTTGGAAATTTTCTTGCTCCTCATTCATACCGAGAACCCAATTTCCCTTAATATGGCGATCTGTAACAAAAATATATATACCTATATAAAAACTGGCTTCAATCATGAGTCGACGGAGTCCCGCATTGCGGGACTCCTTTTTCTGGGCGGTTTAAAAAAAGTAACCTTACTAACCTAACCTATTGATGTCGGATTGTAACAAAATAACAAAACCCATTTACTAGTTTATTTTATTGTTTAACTGACACACTTGTAAAAATGTGACTAGATGTAAAAAAATATCCCATCGTGTAACACTGTGACTGGTTGGGAGTTTTTTATTAAAATATTCCCATCGAGTAACAGTGTTACAGTTGAGGGGGTGACTCGTTGGGAACAAAGGGAATTGTGCAGGGTCGTTATTCTATCAAAAATGTTCTTTTATTAACACAAAAGCTTATGGAACATAGTTAAGCGCTAATGACACAGAAGTCAAAATTTTATTTACCATTTTTTATTCTATGTCATTTTATATATGTTTATCATGTTGCCTTTAATACATTATGCTAGTATATTAGCCAAATTGTGGAAACGAGATGCAGATAATGTGTTTTCGTGTTGTTACCCTGTATTTCTGATTTTCAGATGCTGGTTAGAAGTAGCGGATAATCAAGTCAGTTCTGGTAGATATGATGCAGCTAAAGAAGTTCTCTCTAAAATACTTCATCATAATAATTCTTGTGCAGCCGCTTATCAATATCTTGGTAAGTGCCAAATCCAATCAATATTCATTGACATTAAATGTCAAAATTAATTACTGTGTGTTTAGATATACTTGTAAAATTTTGTTGTATTCAGAATGTAAATCAAATAGTATTTTTTATATAACCCGAAATTTGAAGTTTTTGGCCAAGTATGCTATTAAAATATATGTTTTTAATAATTTGTATTTTTAGGTTTGATAGCAGAAAAAGAACAGAACTACAAGACGGCGGCACAAAACTACGACAGTGCCTGGATTCACAGCGGGAAAAGTGATCTGTCAATTGGATACAAACTGTCACATTCATATCTAAAACTAAAGAAATATCCAGAATGCATTGTAGTGTGTAGACAGATATTGAAACTGCAACCAGATTACCCGAAAGTGAAAAAAGAAATCATGGATAAAGCAAAGCTAAACTTAAGAACTTAGGTATGGTTTTAATTTTGTTTTGGGAATAGGAAAATGTTTGATTTCTATTAGGAAAGTGAACAGGGCTTTAGTTTAGATTTAGAAAAAGATTTTAAAAAAATGGGAAGTAAATAGCTGAAAGTAAGTTCATCTTGTCAAGGAATTTTATTTTTTTGACAAAAACTGTGCAAAGGTAGTCCGTAAGATTTACAATGCAATTAAAGCAAAATAAAACGAACCATTCTTTTATTTGCATTTATCTGGGGAACAAATGTGTAACGGAGACAACATGTTCTTTTTGGTTAAATTAGTTCAAGATGCATCAGGCTCTACGTTTAACAAAAGAGAATAAAGTAGAATGAGTATTTTGTACAAAAAACGAATTAATGGGAGAAAAGAGTGAAGGTAAGGACGAGCAGAATAATATTATATTCCGACACATAAAATATATTTTTTAGACGGATCTAGTCAAGGATTTTTGGTCTAAAACTAGGGATGCATAAAAGCGTGGTGAAAAAAAGGTATTTAGAAACTAAAAAACCTTAATAAAGCTTGCATAAATATATTCACTGGAACAACTATCTTCACATGAATGTGAATCAATTGTCACAGGAGTTTCTCAAAATACTGTTTGTGCCTACAAAACTACATTAGTTTTATTGAATCGTTTCGATTACGTCTTTTAATATTTATGAGTAAATTAATCTTCTTTGTTTTCTTCGGCTTCGAGTATGGTTTTGAAGCAGAATGGCTGGAAAATGTGACCCAGACCCACGTAGAACTTGCTCATAAACTCCACCCTAAATAACAGAACAATCAAATCAATATCAAGTTCTTGTCAAAGTGTATCAAATTACACTTAGATGAAAACTTAAAAATGTTTATCATCGTCTCAAAACAAAACTGATCGGATACTAATAAAAAAACTTTCAAGCCATGATGTTACGCCGAACATAGCATTCGCGATTATGACACCTAAAACTTAAACTTTTGACATTTTTTGCTCCAAATTCTAACAGTTATGCTTAACATTATTTTAATCAAAATTAATTCGTTAAAGCGATACGCTAAAACTCTTGTGGTTTTACGTCAGACAAAATACTCCAAGCGCCGTTTGTTTTATCTTTTATTCTTAATACATAGCTTGGTATTAACTATTGTATTATAATGTTGTACAGTCACATACCAAAATTTATGTAAATTTATTTTACAACGAGCGACCCGCCCACGCTTCGCAATGGTGTAATTTTGCCGACTTGCTCGCGAACCCTTGCATTTTTGCTAACTTAAAAAAAACTTTTCTAAACGTTCTTTATTTAAAAATTTAAATGAAAAAATTCCCTAAAAAACGGCGAAAACCAAATTAAAATACGTTTTTTATTTAAGGACAAGTTAGCGGACAAACATACAAACAGACACTATTAGGCCCACTTGCGGCAAACGTTTTAACCTCGGGTTAGCTTACTCAGATTTAAATGGCGCTACCGTCGATTGTCATTATTTAGCGACTTGAATTTATACTATGTAATGACATTGATATACTCTAAATAACTTTATTCATCGTTATATAAATAAAAAAGGCCCCTATACCCTTACCAATGCAACCTCAGCGTGTGTAGGAAGGCGGACAGCCCCTCCATCATGACGAGGATGGCCAGCGTGAACAGCGCCCAGAAGCAGAACGCTACATACAGCTTGATGGCACCCACGTATGAAGAGTCCTTGAGGCCGAACGTGAGGACCATGTTCCAGAGCACCTCGGATAGTTCTGTGGAGACACACGCAAGAGTAATGTTCCATAGAACTTCGGATAGTTCTGTAGAGAGACACGCAGGAATAGTGAGCTAGCTATAGTAACTCTGTGGGGAAATGTTCCACAGCACCTCGGATAGTTCTGTGGAGACACACGCGGGGATAGTGAGCTAGCTATAGTAACTCTGTGGGGTTATGTTCCATAGGACTTCTGATAACTCTGTGGAGACACACGCGGGAATGATGAGCTAGCTATAGTAACTCTGTGGGGGTGTGGTAAGTAGGGTGTATAGGACTTCAGATAACTCTGTGGGGATTTGGTAAGTAGGATATATAGGACTTCTGATAACTCTGTGGGGATATGGAAAGTAGGATGTATAGGACTTCTGATAACTCTGTGGGGATATGGTAAGTAGGATATATAGGACTTCTGATAACTCTGTGGGGATGTGGTAAGTAGGATATATAGGACTTCTGATAACTCTGTGGGGATATGGTAAGTAGGATATATAGGACTTCTGCTAACTCTGTGGGGATATGGTAAGTAGGATGTATAGGACTTCTGATAACTCTGTGGGGATATGGTAAGTAGGATATATAGGACTTCTGATAACTCTGTGGGGATATGATGAGTAGGGTATATAAGACTTCTGATAACTCTGTGGGGATGTGCTAAGTAGGATATATAGGACTTCTGATAACTCTGTGGGAATATGGCAAGTAGGATGTATAGCACTTCTGATAAATCTGTGGGGATATGGTAAGTAGGTTATATAGGTCTGATAGCTCTGTGGGGATATGGCAAGTAGGATATATAGGACTTCTGATAACTCTGTGGGGATATGGCAAGTAGGATGTATAGGACTTCTGATAACTCTGTGGGGATATGGCAAGTAGGATATATAGCACTTCTGATAACTCTGTGGGAAGATGCAATTTTAAGGTTAAATAGCACTTGGTATAACCCTGTGGGTGTGGGGATAAGATGACTGAGGGAAGATACGAGGGTTATCTTACATAGCACCTCTGATAACGGGGATACGATGGTTATATAGCACTTCTGATAACTGTGAAAGTTATGAGGGTTATGTTATAAAGCAAAAGGAAATTCTGTTGTAAAATACAATGGTTTGTTTATGGTGGTATTGTAAAATCACTTTTAAGGGGGAAGCAAGAAAAAATATAAATAGTATTTTATAAGTAAGGTAATAAATATGGTATGAAAGTAGGTAAAGATAAGAATTTCTAAGGCCCAATTGCAGGGAACGTTTTAACTTCGGGTTAGCTTCGGGCTAGCTAACTCAGGTTTAAATGGCGCCACCATCGATTGTAACTGCTTCTTATTACAATCGATGGTGGTGCCATTTAAATCTGAGTTAGCTAACCCGAGGTTAAAACGTTCCCTGCAATTGGGCCTAATAGTAATAAAACTTACCAGCATGAGCCAGCGACAGCGCCCACAATCTCAGATAGGACGCCGTGTGGGATATAGTACTCAGCACGTACTCTATAGTATGGATAGCTTGATGGATCATGACTTCACTGAAGGGCTCGTCCTCGTGTTCGTGTGAGGGCTCCTTGGGTTTAGGGATTTCAGACTCGAGGTTGGTTTGATCCTGCAGTTCGATCTGGGTGACGCTGCCGTTTGAATTTTCCGGCTGAAATTCGTGTTATTTGTTTGGAGAAAGGGTTTTGTTTTAAAATAAACACGGGTTTTGTGTAAAAGTTTTTTAAGGGTGGCAATTATTGGTTAAAGCTTGCTAACTCAAAAATTGATAAGGTATATTGCAATAAAATGATTAAAAAAATATATAAATTTTGACAAATTAATAAATTGATTTTAACAAAATCAACGGTTAATAAGTTAGTTGAAGGAAAAAAGGGTGATATCTATTACCTTTTTAACTGGTTAAGATTCTAGTTTTATTATCAAACATGTTTCAATTATTTTATCAAATGAGATTTTATCGCTATCCCTACACCCATAGATAACTATAACGGGTGTAAAAAGACCACTTCCGAAGCCTGAAACCACGTATTCTTGAGCCTCAATAGTAACTAAATTTACTAACAGCATACCCAGAAAACTGAATTTAAAAAAGTTATTAAGGACTGAAAAGTCATATTTGCCGCTTGAAATCATCGCTCACACATCAACTGTCGGTTGCGGTGCGATTATTTACATTGTAAATTAAATTAAAACCCTATTTAATATGAAATCATCGCAAAATCTGATAGTATTACCGCAATTTTGAAAAATTACGCAAAAACAAAAATTTTTTTTAATCATAAAAAATTTTTTTTTGCTTAAAACGTAACCAGTACCCCTGCAGCAATGCCCAGTTTTAGTTTTCGGAAGCAGTTCTTTTACACCCCGTATAAATAAATTAAAGAAGTTATACCTTAGCCTGTTCCTTGTTCTTCTTCTTGGCAGCGAACAGCAGGTACAATGGTTTACCAAACAACATGACAGGAATACATAATAATGCTATTAATACGAATGCTCTCTGGATGTCGCCTTGGCCTAGACAAAACAAAGAAATTAACTTTATTTTATTGAAGGAGCTTATTAAGGAAAAAAACTTGCTTTTTTCTTTTAATCTAAGAGATTTTAAAAAAGACTTTAATATTTAGTAAAACTTTAGTAAAAGAGTTCATTTTATTAGGAGGTTTTTTGTTGCTTGTTGTATTAAAACAACCCCGTTTGTAACTGTTTTATTCTACCTCCATTAGGATACCAATTAACCATTGATAGGCAATTTTAATACCTAAACCAAACAAATTTCCGAATCCCTTAAAACACTGTCAAAATATCCGTTTTTTTGTCAAAACAGTTTTTAAACCATATAAAAACAAATTAGCCATACTAGTGGCCGCCCGCGACTCCGTTTGCGTGGAAGTCGGTTTCCCGTGGGAATGAGAAGTTTTCCCGCGGTAAAAAGTACCCTATGTGTTATTCTGATGTATAACCTATATTACTGCAAAGTTTCATCCAAATCCATCCAGTAGTTTTTACGTGAAAGAGTAACAAACATCCATTCATCCATACATCCTCACAAACTTTTACATTTATAATATTATTATAGTAGGATAAATACCTTCGAACATGAATTCCTTGCAGCCAGCCTCGGGTTCCTGGCTGCTGAATAACATCATATTGATGAAAAGAATCAGAACGGATGGAGCGCAACCCTGCTTGTAGGCTTCGTCTGGAAATTATTATATTACAATGTACAGTTTAGTATTTAAATTTGGAGCTAAAAATTATGAATTAAACCGATTGAACTTTAAAAAATATATGAAAACTTCATTATTTAAAAACACTTTTAAAAATCTTTTTTTAAATAAATTTATCGTCAAGAGACAATTTTTTTACATTATCTGTGTATTATTAAATACCAATAATAATATTTTAAAGAAATCAAGATAAAAAAAATCAAGGTTTCCAACCATCAAAACATACTAACCCTAATATTTATAATCAGCAATTATTAATACCGTACCTTGTGAGAAAGTGGAATAAGCCAGCCATTTGTAGAACATCATGAAAACCATGTACAAGAACAACAAACACAGGAACATGACTTGCGGTATGAACTCCAGCACGATCGAGTAGCGGCGCTTGAAGTAACTGACAAACAGAATATAATAAATATTAATACACAATACAAAGTAAAGGCACTATATTTGGGTCTTAATTCTGTGACTTCACATACTTAATTTTTAATATACCTAGAACGTAAATGTAACGTGAACTCAAATTTTTTATTTAGAAATTGGCAGGAAAATTATTTTTATTTCTACGATATACACCTTTTGCAAGTTGTTAAACAGTAGAAAAGTTAAAAACATATTTAAAAAAAAAGATAATAAATCTATAATTTTTTTAACATAATTTGAAAATATCTAAAAAATTACTAACTTGTAATTAACAACGCTCATGCAAACACCGAAGATCATATGCACGACACCAAATATGATGGATAGCTTCATTTTATACGAGTTCAGGAAGATAATTTTATTGTCAGCAGTCTGGGAAGCAAATAAAAAGAATTTTACATAAAATTTTGATTGAAAAATAGACATAGGTTTTGACATGACTAATTTGTAACAGATAAATGTCAAAACGTTTTTTTTGTTATGTTATTTTTCTTTGAACCAAATATTTTTATTAGTTATTGTTAAGTATAAAAAAATACCTAACTGATTAGGAAATCTCAACAGATTTTCTTTTTTTAATAATGTGATAAAAATTTACAGTAGCATTTAATTAACAGAAGCCTGTTTTATAATAAATTTCATGTCTATCGTCATTTTTACAACTAATAATTAATCCATTAATTATTATAATGAAACTCTTTTATTTAACTCACCTGCCAAATAGGATCAATACCGATAAAATACGGGTAATCGTAGTAAGATTGCTTCGGATCCAGCGTCAATGCCTCATGACTCGCCAACGTTTCATTATCATACGGTATAAACCACGACGAACCGAATATGTTCATCGACTTCGAGAATATATCATTGTAAACTATGCCCGTATACATTGAAAAGCATCCCATGAGTAAAATAATGTATCGTCCGGCGAAGAATATGTTCCATATTTCGTTGCTTGTTTTCTTGGCGGCTAGTTTGACCTCTTTTATGACCATCCAGGCGCCGAACATAGCCATTATTAGTCCGTGGCCCAAATCTCCGAACATCACGGCGAAAAGGAATGGGAAGGTGATGATTGTGTATAACGCTGGAATTGAAAAAAAAACGTTACTAAACAATGGCACCGATTTCGAATTATAATCTGAATAATAATCCCTAAATTATACTAAAACCATTGCTACCACTTTATTTAACGTCATATTCGAATTTATTTTGTTCAAACTTCAACTTATAATATTCTTACGGCTATTCCAACTTATTAATTAAAGTATTTTTTCGTAATTATTTTTCTCAAACAATACCATTAAATTGCTATAACTTTAAAACTATAATACTTTTACAACTTCAAATTTAAAATACACATATCACCCTTAAACTGATATAACTTCAAATCCACGTACCAGGGTTACATTCCCTATAAGAGGCCACGCCATAAGAGTCGATGAGGTTCTGGAAGCCGCGCGTGAAGCGGTTGGTTCTGTTGAAAGTCGGCGGCTCCTCGCTCGTCTCGATGCAGTTCAGGAACGACGGGATCGAACTGCCGCACGCGTTCTAAAACATTATGTGCACTTGGAAGTTCAATGTAACACGCGTTCTGGAATAATATGTGCACTTGGAAGTTAAATGTAACACGCGTTCTGAACATGTGCACTTGGAAGTTAAATGTAACACGCGTTCTGAACATGTGCACTTGGAAGTTAAATGTAACACGCGTTCTGAACATGTGCACTTGGAAGTTAAATGTAACACGCGTTCTGAACATGTGCACTTGGAAGTTAAATGTAACACGCGTTGTGGAATAATATGTGCACTTGGAAGTTAAATGTAACACGCGTTCTGAAACATGTGCACTTGGAAGTTAAAATGTAACACACGTTTTGAAACATGTGCACTTGGAAGTTAAAATGTAACACACGTTTTGAAACATGTGCACTTGGAAGTTAAATGTAACACGCGTTCTGAAATATGTGCACTTGGAAGTTAAATGTAACACGTGTTCGGGAATAATATGTGCACTTGGAAGTTAAATGTAACACGCGTTGTGGAATAATATGTGCACTTGGAAGTTAAATGTAACACGCGTTCTGAAACATGTGCACTTGGAAGTTAAATGTAACACGCGTTCTGAAACATGTGCACTTGGAAGTTAAATGTAACACGCGTTCTGAAACATTATGTGCACTTGGAAGTTAAATGTAACACGCGTTCTGAAACATTATGTGCACTTGGAAGTTAAATGTAACACGCGTTCTGAAACATTATGTGCACTTGGAAGTTAAATGTAACACGTGTTCGGGAATAATATGTGCACTTGGAAGTTAAATGTAACACGCGTTGTGGAATAATATGTGCACTTGGAAGTTAAATGTAACACGCGTTCTAAAACATTATGTGCACTTGGAAATGTTAAAAACAATATTTTATTTTTAATTTTTGTTTTGATAAAAAATAAAGAACTTTAACGTATACTGTAATAATAAAGCTCAAAAAGTTTTGCTTGTAAAACAAAGTAAAATAATTTACAGTGACTGTTTCTTTGTTTGTCAATACAAATTTCAAAGCTTCGCTGAGTCACTAGTAATACTATATTATTAAAACCACATTACTATGCTAAATCACTTACCGATCCATCGACCAAAGCCTTCTGTACATTAGGCAAGTCCGCGGTAGGCACCCAGCACTCTCCAATCAGACATTTCTTGGTGACGTCCATATTGAATAGGTTCAAAGTGTGGTAAATTGCCTTCATCTTTCTCACCATAATCATCCAGCTGGTCAACTCTTTAGCAACGCTTAAAAGCACGCGTTGTCGATGGTCTTTAGTTTGATTCAACACCTAAAGTATTAAATATTTTAATGCTTTATCATGAAACATAAGGAAGACGTGGTATGACAAAGAATGTAAAGTGAAAGATTTAGTACTTAGTGAAAGATTTAGATTTTAGACTTCATATCTGAAATAATATTTAAACGTAAAGTAAGCTTTTTAAAACGATCACGACAGGTTTAGCTTTAAATTTTAATAAACTTCTTTTAATCTCGTGCTTTATACATATAACATTTTAAAAATATTTTAAATAAGCAATGCTCGAAAGCCCGAGTAAATGTTTGTTGAACACTAAACTGCATAAGATTAACTTAAAACGTATTGTCGAACATAAAGGGAAGTTCCAAACTAGCATATATCTCGGCATTTGTACAACATTTTGACACTATTTTATAGAAACAAATGAAAAATCAAAACCATTTTTGATGTAAGTAGTTCAAACTGCATACACGTAACCTATTTTTTTTACTTTTTAAACGTTTTGCCACATCTCAAGTATTTTTTTTATTCCTTTTAAAAATGTCAATAATCCTTATAATGTGTACTTACCATGTTAAGATCCTCAAGCCTAGTCCTGACTCCTTTGACCATGTCTTGTCTCTCGGCGTTGCTGGGCGGGCACGGATACAAGGAAGCATGGAATCCAGTACACACTTTCTTAATACGGGTCTTTAGCTGTTCACCTTGGAAGAAAGCTACGAACACTGTCTTGTAGATCTCGTTACCCTGATAAAGAAATATCATTTTCAATGAAAATCTAATTGTCAAGTTTCTGTCAAAATACATAAAGGGAATTCAAAAATAATTTTGACTTTCTTGTGTCAAAATTTAGCAGTAGAAATTAACAATAACTTGTTAACATAGCATTCCAATTGCTGAGTTTTAAGCAACCACACGCTGAATCTTTAATTCCTAATCTAATTGTAATTTACTAAAAAGTTCTTAAAACTAAGGCTCTGATGTCTCTATAGAAAGCCAGTATAGCCATCAGTTGACGACCTCTGTGGTGCAGCGGTATATATACCGGTCTGCTAAGCGGAAGGTTCCGGGTTCGATTCCTGGTCGGGCAAATTTCGTCAAAATGGTTTTTCGATATTGGCTCGTGTCTGGGTGTAACTAGGTTCTCCTCTACTCCAATGTGTGATACCTATAATACAAGCTTTGCTAAGTTTAGGGCCACACAGTTGGTGTGTCAGTCTGGGGATAAAACAAAAGCACCTACATCAAAAACTGTCACATCAACCTACAGAAATCATCCCCGGGTCGGGCCAATTTCAAAAATATTGGCTCGTGTCTGGGAGTTCCTAGGTTCTCCCCTAGTCCATTATATGGTGCCTATAACACAAGTGCCTACTGCAACTCACTTTAGGGCCACATAATTGGTGTGTCAGTCTGGAGATTTATTTATTTCACATCAACCTACAGAAATAGGTCACATCAACCTACAGAAATAGGTCACATCAACCTACAGAAATAGGTCACATCAACCTACAGAAATAGGGTCCTCCAACGGACTATCCAGCTCGGCCCTCCTCAGGAACACGTTTCCTCTAGAGATCCTCCACAGCATCCGCTCGAAGGCCGGCACGCGCTCGCGCTGCACCACGCCCGCCACGAACCCCAGTCGCCCGCGGGTCACCGCTTGTTGCGTGCCGGTCTCGTCAGACATTAGCGACCTTAGAGAATGTAGCGTCTTAGATTTACCTTAGAAAATGTTACTTCTTAGATTTACCATAGGAAATGTTACTTCTTAGATTTACACGATTAATATTACTTGCTTGTTGGGTGCCGGTCTCATCGGACATCAACGACCTTGGAAAATGTTACTTCTTAGATTTACACGATAAGTATTACTTGCTTGTTGGGTGCCGGTCTCGTCCGACATTAGCGACCTTAGACAATGTCACTTCTTAGATTTACACGAGCATTACTTGCTTGTTGGGTGCCGGTCTCATCGGACGACCTTAGAGAATGTCACTTCTTAGATTAAGGACAGATTTTTCAATTGTCAGATAAATGCTATCCGACTGATAATGGCCCCGATTCTCAAAACACTGCCTAAAACTAAATTAAGAATATCGCTGTCACTTTCTCATGCTTCGTATTAGAAAAAGACAGGTACATTGGTCTCGCTAAATTTAGTCCACATCATTGTAAAATTGAACGAAATGCGCTGAGGACTAGCCTAAAATTGCCTTCGCCGTGTCATAATGCACGTACATTTTAGTTTGACAGGACTAAAATGATTACCTGTCTCTGTCTTATACTATTGATGAGTAAGTGACAGCGATAGTTTTAGTTTAGTTTAGAGTGTTTTCAGAATCGGGGCCAATGACAGCCTATAATAATGAAAATATAGGAAAACAGGACTTTTCTCGAAGCAGAAATAGTATTCATTAAAATCTTAGCCACTTTCCTTAATGTATAGTTTTAAAAAAAAACATTACAATCAGAGTAAAAATTACTTAAGTAATCGTATATCATATACGCTTCATTACAAATAACGTTTTTTTTTAAATCAAATAAACTGAACATATCTTTAAAATTAACAATAGAAATTTTAATAATTTAGTAACTTACTTGGTCAGGGAGTCTATCCCGATCTCTTCCTGGGCATTGAAGAAGGCCTCGGTCTTCTCTAGGACATGCTTCAATTCAGTCAACTCCAAGAAGTTTTGCTTCAAATTCACAGCATTGTGGGACAACTCCAAAATCTCATTTTCTGTCTTTTCGAGATGTGCCTAAAATACAAATTACAAAAATATTTATTTTTCGCTAGTACCTACTTACTTTTGTAACTTATTTGTAAGATAAAGAAAGTGCAAGTACCTAATCAATGACGCAATGCAAGATTAACGAAGTTTTTCTGGTAATTGATCAGTAAATACAAGCTTTATCTTATCAAAGTCAGTATTAACAATGCTTTAGGTTTAAACTGAGAGTAACGCCTTTTATAAACAAATTAACGACAACACGTCGGTTATTTTTATGATCGTTGCTTTGATTAAACACCTAAAGTTTAATTGAAGTTAATAATAAGTATTTAAAATATATAAACAGTAATTAAAATTTTAAATCTTCTGAAAAAGATTGAAATCTATCTTATATTATTATATACCTCCCAAAATCGATCCTAACTTACCTATGTGCAGTGGAAAACGGTTTTATACAGAAAGTTACCTCCTAACTTCACATCTAAAATAACAGTAGAATTTTTTTTTGGTAAAAACTTTACCCCCCATTATTCCCTGGTCTTCCTATCTTACCTCCAGGTCGATGATCTCCCTCGGGTTGGGCGCGCGCGGCGGCTCCTTCACGCTGGGCAGCGCGACGCCATCCTCGTTGACCTCGGCTTCTATGTACCGCAGCTTGCGTTCCATCTCGTCTTACTTACCTCCTCCACCCATTATTCCCTGATCTTCGTATCTTACCTCCAGGTCGATGATCTCCCTCGGGTTGGGCGCGCGCGGCGGCTCCTTCACGCTGGGCAGCGCGACGCCATCCTCGTTGACCTCGGCTTCTATGTACCGCAGCTTGCGTTCCATCTCGTCTTACTTACCTCCTCCACCCATTATTCCCTGATCTTCGTATCTTACCTCCAGGTCGATGATCTCCCTCGGGTTGGGCGCGCGCGGTGGTTCCTTCACGCTGGGCAGCGAGACGCCATCTTTGTTGACCTCGGCTTCTATGTACCGCAGCTTGCGTTCCATCTCGTCTTACTTACCTCCCCCACCCATTATTCCCTGACCTTCCTATCTTACCTCCAGGTCGATGATCTCCCTCGGGTTGGGCGCGCGCGGCGGCTCCTTCACGCTGGGCAGCGAGACGCCATCTTTGTTGACCTCGGCTTCTATGTACCGCAGCTTGCGTTCCATCTCGTCTTACTTACCTCCCCCACCCATTATTCCCTGACCTTCCTATCTTACCTCCAGGTCGATGATCTCCCTCGGGTTGGGCGCGCGCGGCGGCTCCTTCACGCTGGGCAGCGAGACGCCATCTTTGTTGACCTCGGCTTCTATGTACCGCAGCTTGCGCTCCATCTCGTCTTACTTACTCCACCCATTATTCCCTGATCTCCATGTCTTACCTCCAGGTCGATGATCTCCCGCGGGTTGGGCGCGCGCGGCGGCTCCTTCACGCTGGGCAGCGAGACGCCATCTTTGTTGACCTCGGCTTCTATGTACCGCAGCTTGCGTTCCATCTCGTCTTACTTACCTCCTCCACCCATTATTCCCTGACCTTCCTGTCTTACCTCCAGGTCGATGATCTCCCTCGGGTTGGGCGCGCGCGGCGGCTCCTTCACGCTGGGCAGCGAGACGCCATCTTTGTTGACCTCGGCTTCTATGTACCGCAGCTTGCGCTCCATCTCGTCGCAGCGGCGGACCTCGTTGACGAACTTGCGTTGGAACGCGTTCACGTCGGGGTTCAACTGGATATTTGATGGAAGTTTAGGTTTTGTCGTGTGGTATTTTTCATAGATGCCTATTAGATAGGTAAAGTTTTTTTTAATTATTAAGTACCTATTGTCGTGTATGTATGTCATGTAAAACACATTCATGAATGTGCTTCCGTAAATATAAAGGTAACCTCTTCTATACACTATTTGTAAATCTTCTTTACACTGACCTTATTATCTTTAATTTTAAAATTACTTTCTCCAGCAATTCTGACTAAACCTAAGTAGGCAAATTCAATGAGGTAACGATCGTAAACATTGCTTAACAACTCATAAAATACCGGTTTCACATTGAGATAAGAACTAGCGAAAGTGACTTACTCATTGCCTCAGAATTACTTTTGTATAAATCGTTCACACTTGGCTACGAGTTTTTAGCATTTGCATTGAATGTTGAACAGTTTTAGGTATTCTGATCAAGTTGGCGGCTTGTAATTATTCTGAGCACGTAGTATTTATATCGGTCTTAGAATGCTTGGAGCGCAGGTGAGCTCAGCCATCCATAACACCCCTGGTTGTTTTAAACCATTTTCCCTCTTATATTAATATTGCGTTTAGGTCATTCACTTTTGGTTGTTGCTTTGATCTAACTAAAGGGTAAACGCTTTACCTACCCTCTGGATATTGCATGTTTACTTATGTTTAAATGAATTTAAAAGCTTGGTTCACCATTAAAAAAAAGTAGATGTTAATAAAATGGCACATTATTACTCTTTTTTTTTATAATTCAGTTAGGTACTTTTATTTGCTACATAGCGTCTACCGATGCTTAAATTTAATTTGAGTAGGTAGATGTGTCAAATATCTAATTTCCATTGAGAGAACTGAGCCTTTTGTTTGTGTTGTTAGCCTTACTAAACGGTACCGTGTGGCAGTTACAATTACTATTGAGTTTGGTTTCACAATACAAAGCATTCGTTTGAAAAAATACTTTTCAAAGCAACAAGGTACGAGAACAAATTGAGTTTTCTGTTAAAATAGTGATATATGTATGTATATTTCTTTTTAAAATTCAGCCCGGCCCGTATTTGAAAAATCAAAACCCGTATTCCCTAGATTTCACTCATTGGCGATTGTTTATTACGTAATGTGTGTTGATGGCACATTGTGTTCACAAGAGAACCGGTATCAAAACCCTGCCGCTTGACCTTTGAATGTATTTCATCCTTTTTCCGCAATTCGGAAGCTAGCAAAGTGTAACAGAGATAGAAGATCCTTTACCTGTTTGTCGACACCTGATATTTTTATATGTAGATACATGGTCGGGGATAAATCGCCGACCAAGAAATAAGACATGACATCTCAACACGCAACTTTTACAAATAGACCCAAAACAGGAATCAAGTTTGTCCAAAAATTTAGCAGAACAATATCAATGAAAATATTTAACAAAATTGATCATTATCCATTAAAATTGGTTCATTTTGAACTGAAAAAAATACTTAAATGAGGTTCTCCAACAGTTTTGAAGCCAAAAATAGTTTTGTTGCCATAATATTTAAGCTTGTAAACATGTATGTGTAATTTTGCGTCCCACGTCGCTTTAGGGTATGCGCAAGAGTTGCGAGGTCGGCGATAACTCGGATGTAGAGTTGCGGAGGTCATCAGACAACTACCAGAAATGGTACTCGTTAGCCTTAGCCAAGAAGCTAAAGCAATTCGGGGAAATTGTACTGGAGAATACGCCTTGAATACATTTTTAAAGCGTAAGTCGCCTTTAGGTGAGGTTTTAAAAATAAATGATAAAGAATCTGTCCTTTTACTACAAACGAACTTCAAAACTACATAGTAAAAGTAAAATAGTAGAGTCTGAAAGCTGTCATATAAGATTGACTGAGACAAAATTATTTCGTGTTTCGTCTACCCTAAACCTAAATCTAATTCGCCATCCATGTCTGTATGCTATATCCGCTGCCACCTTCTAAACTAGTTGGATTACTTAGTTAAATTACAAGAACAAAAAAACTAAAATATAGTTTACGACATAATGTTATTTTGGTTCACAGGACCAATTCAAGCTGCTTATTGAGAAAAAAAAATGACTTTCTTAGTATAAGTACTTACATCAGTGAACTGCACAGTCCCCGCCTCTCCAAGCTCCGAAACGGAGGTATACGCCGCTTCGGGCTGGATGAAGATCTGGCAGAGAGCCATCTCTTCGCTCCGGAACATCGCCCCCATGGTGAGGCTTTACTGTATTCCGGGTGAAACTGAAATGGAAATAGCAGCGGTTAGATATGTATAGGCAAAAGTTTTGATTTTATTATTTAACTTTATTAGCTTTTAAACAATAAACTTATGAACTAATACGGAGTCCCACAAAACTGCACAGGCTGTTTGTCTGCGGGATCAGTTTTTCTTAGAATTTTCTATTTCTTATATTTTAGAGTTGGCTTATATATATTTTTTTTTTACTTATTTTTAAATATTCTAAAAATTCTTTCACTTCTAATGTCCTCCGGTAAAGTGTTGTAAAGATTTGGGAGACGTTTTTAAGGGTTCTGTCTCCAAAGTAATTAGTTGTTCTTGGTACAACATATTTACCTGAGATTACAACAGTGAAGGTAATTCAGATGCTGAGTGGACTCCGATTTAGAATAGAATAGGTCACCCCTTTCGTCTTATGGTTGTTTTAAGGGACGAGTATGAAAATTATCACCCAGATAACGGTCAGCATCAATTTACTTAGGTAAACATTGAGTAGGTTGATGCTGCCCGTTATTAGTGGCATTTATCAAGTATTGGTAAACATTTATAATATTTGTAGGATTTGCACAGTAATTACTAAAAGTGTCACTTAAACAAGGTGTTTGTAAGTTCAAGTATGTTAAAATACTTTCATAAATGCAAATCTAATTTACAAAATTGTTAAAGACGATTATATTCCTTCTATTTTGGTTATCTCCGATGATGCGTGCTCATAAAAAAGTCAACAAAAACCGAAATCGCGACAATGTTCTCATTCAGTGAAGCAGACACAAACTTCATTGTCAATAACAAGGTCGCGGGGTTTTTGCGGAAGTTTTTATGTAAAATGTTTAAAATAACACTTACTAAAGGTAGTGGTATTAAGTGAGTTAATTATTTTTTTGAAAAAATAGATTCCTATGTTCCGGCAAATTTCCATGTCTATAGATAGGTAGATGGGTGATATTTTAAAAAAGTTAGGTTAAGTTTGTGTGTTTTAATGTTCGGGGTCATAGTGATTTTTAAAAAGTTGTCTTCTTCTTCTTCTTACTAAATATTTTTGGTACCAAATTTTGATTTTATGCGAGTGAAACCAAGGATGTCTGGCTAGTTTGATTATAACTGTTTAATATCTCAGGGCTGACAAAATAAATAAAAAACTTATGAATTTAGCTGCTGTTATTAGTAGTGCAAAAAAATACTTCAGCATTTTGAATCAGTAGGTACCCACCTACAGGTTTCATCTATCTTATCGTGTTATTCATCAGTCCTCATCTTTATCTGTGCAACTTAAACAATTAGGTATGTAAATTACTTGTTCGGATAGATTTTCTAACAATAGCGTTTTATTCGTATTTCTTCTCAATCAGTGACTAATACAGCGGCAGAGATTAATTCTAACACGACCTTAGTTTATGCAAATGGAAGTTAGGACTATGGAACTAGACAAAACAATAAAAATTTGATCGACAATTGTACACATAAGTTCTAATTAATAGATATTTATTTAATATTATAATAAAAACTAGAAAACAATTTAAATTCAACTTATAGAGCTTTGCAGAAGGGGGATGTTTACATAATTAAAACATATTTTGATTGATAAAGTATAAACTTTTTGTATAGATAACCAATTTATTTAACAGCCCCCTAGAGCCAGTTAAATGAAAGTTTTTATTATTTTCCTTATAACTAAAATAAAAAGTTGGTACCTAATTATTTTGAATACCTGTTTAATACAATCAAATGCCTTTCTTACTAAATACCTACTGACAATTAATTTACTGAACTCAATACTAGGAAAGTCATACAAAGGTCACACCATTGTCGCGGTTTCACGCCTACTTCCTGCCTTGACTGTGCTCCTCTGAACGCGTGATTTTCATGAGTAGGCAAAGTTACAACTTTAGAACATTTTTATCTGTAATTTATTTAAAGGGATATAGAATTTGAGCTTCTATATCTATACGATTGCGTACCATAGTCCTGCCAATTTCTAACGCCAAATAGTTTACCTAACGTGTTCTGAATTACCTAAAGAATGCGATAGTTTACTTCCTAGGTCGTACATCTAAAGACTATCAGCACTTTGACTTATCACGTATCAGAGTAAAATTGTTTTAGGTACATGTGTTGAAAAAAGTAAAAAACATTTGTTAACCGCAGAGTACCTACTAAACGTTATTTTTTTCCGATGAATGTAATCTCACGATTATAACAAAGGCAGAATTCGAATAATTCCATTGGCTTGAAAAAATAATCCTATATTTTTGCTTTTCATTTTGAGGTATAGTTGCTTAAATATGTGCCACGATAACATTCGCTTCCTCTGCCAGCATATGTTCAACAAAGTTAAATTTATCCGCTCCTGTTTATATTGGATAACGATTTTAAATATTAGTTTACCTAATCTAACACATGCTATAACTTCAAAAGCGGTTCAGGTGTTCGGGTTTCTAGCAGAACTGTGCGAGTAAAAACAGAATATTAAAACTTGTTGTAAGAATCTTTTTCCGTAAAATTTTCGATGAATTCGATTCTAGAAATTTCCGAATTCAGATCCATTGTATTACTTCTGGGTGTAGCTAGATTGTTTTAAGCTCATTTTATGATAAAGCAAACAACGCTTCATATTGTTTTAAGGAACCTATTTGCCTTTTGGACATTACGCAATGGCTCTAATTACCTAGTACAAAAACCGTAATGAAATGTGTAATACCTTGTCAATAAGTATTATAGCAGCCTGTCTGTATGAGGTGGCCTCACCAGAATGTTATCAATTTACCTACTTAACCCGCAAATTAGATTTTTCCGGCAAATTAACTCAGTTCCCAAAAGTACCATTAAAATTTAATTTGAAATTTGCGTAAGTAATTAAAATACTTTTTTACAAAAAAAACCTTTTTGTATTTTGAAATGACGGAAGGCTTTTTTATTATTCCTTTGATTATATAATCTACCTTTATTATATCTAAGATGGATCTTAAGAAACAAAGAATCACCTTGATGCATAAGAGAGATACTCGTAACTGCAGGAAGATAAATTATGCAGTTGTAAAATTAACACAATCGTATTTTTTTTTCATATCTTTATCACAAAATCAAGACTTTGTAGTGACGAAATATATAAAATGGGTTCGTATTCCTGCAAATATATTCATTCTAACTTAGCAGCTCAGGTTTACCTGTGGTATTGATTAGGTAGCTGACCTACAATGTACAATGAAAAAAAAAAGTAAATTTTACAGAAAACTTTTCAATCGATTAAGGTAAAATCGCATATGTCTACTCTGTCTATGTCTAGTCTACTCTGATATAAACCACCATCGATATTTAATAAATATAAAAATCTGCCAAATTCTTGTTGTAGAAATCTCTGTACCGACTCATAAAACTTCTAAACAAATCATACTAATGCAAAAAACAATTTTAAGTAATGGAGAAATATAAGAACAAAACTTTTTATCTTATAGAAATAACTAAGTACTTATGCTTTCTCTGACGATCTAAGTACAAAAAGTATAGAAAAAATATAAATTATAAGGCTATCAATAACTTCGATTTTTACTTTTTATAGATTATCTCATAAACTTAGAAACAGATGATCTATTTCTCACTGGCAAGCGATGATCTCTGCTATGTCCAATTGGCAATAGTGCAAATCATGATATGAAACTTTAGTATACCATTAAAAATAATTTCTCTATTTTTACCTTATGTTTCCTTCTATATTTTTCTATAAATTTCCTTTAAATCAATGTTTTTTTAGGGTTCCGTATTTTTTATAATTGAGATTTTAATGATATTTGTAACTACGAGTAAGATATTTCGTTTATTTACGATTCTTAGCTGCACAGTTTTAGATTTTAAGTTTTGGTTGAATAAAAAAATATGATGGTCTATATTTACCGACCTTACCTCATCAATTTACATAATGTAACACAAAAACAGTGCCGGAAAATCGGCTACACGGTCATATCAACTTATACAAATTTATTTAATCTTATCTTGTGCAAACATGGCCTGAAAATACCATACCTTTTTTAAACTATGTAAAGTTGCATACTTTGTAAAAATTTAAATGAGTTCACCTGAGATTAGGTAAATATTTATTTCATTTTCATTGTAGCTTCAAGCTACAACTTTTGTCATGGATTTAAAAAGTTTAAAATTCGAAATATCACCTCAAATCGGAAGGTAAAACTTTCCAATTATGAGAAAGGTTTAAAATTGATATATACGTATCGCGTGTAGACATGTCGTTTTCAATATCAAGATCAACTTATATTGAAGTGTATTTTGGACCTTGACACAGTATAGTCGTATCTATCGATTGATTTTATAATATTATATGTCTCAGGTTAGCAATTTCTTGTGTGAAGTATGTATGTGAGAATATTAAATCGCTCAACGCTCAAGGCTAGTCACTACTTGACAACTAAAGTGTATTACTTTACTTTTTAAATGCCATAGGAACCTATCATTTCTAGCACTGGGGTCCCACGGTGCGTGATTCGACGCACGAAGTAAAATTAAACTAGCACTAAGTATCTATTTTTTATATGATTTAAACAAGTTTATTTTGTCTTTGACTTCTAATATACAGATTGGACTATGGATTGTGCAAAGTCCATACATACCTACATATTTTAACTTGATCCAAAGTCCTTATTGAGACCGGTTAGTATTTAATTGGATAATAAAAGGTTCTTGTTCGGAAAACAGTATATAGTTAATAAAACCAACATCCGCTTATAAACGACTGTCACCATTTTAATCATAAAAACAATGTGTGTTAAGGTGGGAACTAATCTTTTTCACCACACTAGAAAGCAACACTATCAAAATACAATAATAAAAAAAAACAATGGCAAAAAATAACCACTACGTAAAAAGGAGAGAACTCAGCTATGTACAGTATACAGTGCACCGTGGATTATATTTAATCGATAGTTAAATGGATTAAAAATGCGCTTCAGTAAGTAGTGGACAAAATGAACTTTTTCTTCATTTTGGTTTTCCTAACTTTGTCAAAACTTATTTGAAGAACGGATGTCTGTACGGTGTATATGTGGTTTAGTGGATCGAGGGACCGTAATTCAAATAGGTGAGGCGATTCAACGCTCAATGTACCTAAAGTTTAACGTATCTATGTGCGGTGCGCTGAATTACAAGAGAGCACTGCGGGATTGGATTGTAAAAGTACAGACGGGCATCAGCTACGAGTAACAATCTTTGGAAGCTACTATAATGCAGTGACTGCCAGAGTATGATGATGTGTGCTTTATTTGTTTTGCTTTAAAGCTTTGTGACTCAAAGGCTATGTATATTTTGTTTTGTTTTTAACTAATAAAACTAGTCATTTTGGGATTCTAAAAGTCACTATCCTACTAATATTATAAACGTGAAAGTTTGTTAGCAGGTATGTATGGCTGTATGGATGTTTGTTACTCTTTCATGTAATAACTTCTGGACGGATTTGGATGAAACTTTACAGTAATATAGGTTATACATCAGAATAACATATAGGGTACTTTTAGGGAAAACTTCTCATTCCCACGGGAAACCGACTTCCACGCGAACGGAGTCGGGGGCGGCCAAGTTGTATATAAATTTCTTAACCACGATTCCTTAGGTCTAGTCAATTTTAGTTAATATTTTGTCTTCTCTCAATTTACTCATATGTGACACAAACTTATTATCTATGTCTATTATAGAAGCTTGCTCTTGTTTATGACCACCGAATGGGTCAGTTAGTGTCTTAGTAATTTAAAGATTTATTTATGTTAATATTCTAGGTTACCTACAGTCAGCAAAGTACGAGTACAAAATAAAATGACAAACTCTATTGCTATTCCATCTTCTTTCTATTTTAGTTATCATAAATCTTTAGAAAGGTCAATTCTGTACATGAAATATATTTCCAAAATCAGGGGGTTATTAGGGATCGATACTGATGCCAAAAATGCAATCAGTATTTTTTTTTGTCTGTCTGTCTGTATAACCGTTATAAAAACAAAAACTACTCGAGGGATTTAAATGAAACAATTATTTTTCATACTCCTGAGCTGGTTATTGTATAGGTACTTTTCATCACGCTACAATCAACAGTAACAGAGCAGTGAAGGGAAATGTTGGGAAAACGGGAGGAGTTACTCCATTTTTTAATAACACGTGTAACTCCCGATAGCTTAGCAGTTCGAAGCTTTCTGATTATATTTGTCTAAGTACTTTAACGTTTATAACACTCTCAACCCTAATTAAAAAGTTAACATTATTTACTATTCCATAAAAAAAATCATAGTAATCGGTATAGACTTAGGGTCCTTTTACCGCAGGAAAACTTTTCATTCCCACAGGAAACCGACTTCTACGCGAACGGAGCCGCGGGCGGCCACTAGTTTACAATAAACTTTAGTTATTTGTTCAGCTGGTAACGTTAATTTGGTATTGTGTCTGCTACAATAAGTTGAAAAACGAAGGGCTTTATCCATTTCCAGGTCAATAACCGATGTTTTGACAACAAACTACCTTTTTATAGGCCATATGGTGGCAGTAGTCGTTTTGGACCGGCTGTTTGTGAGCTATATAGTTTAAGACTTCATTTAATACATCGTAAATAAAGTTAATGAGTACCCAGTAGTGGTATTTTTTGTTAAATGCATTCTTGCACATTTCATAAGTTATATCATGCAAATATTATGTTTCGCTGATAAAGAAAAAAAGGAGCTAGGTACCTACAGTTTGTAGTGTATCTGCATACCGTTTGTGTATTGATTTTTTCATTATATTAAATTTATTCAAAAATCTGGAATGTTAAGCTTGCACATAACATTGATAAGGTAACATGAAATAGGCACTCGAGTTGGCTGTACAATAGCAAGTTAACACTTACTTTAATTGCAGATTAATGTACTTGATAACGATAATGAGGTCGAGATGAGTACCGACTTAATCCATAATACTACAATTACAGCAGTCAAGTGTTTTGATTGATTTGATTGGTATATGATAAACAATTAATGACAGGTTGGGTAATATATCACTGATAAGACGTATAGGGACACGAGATCTGTTATATCGTATCTTACGAAGAGAATCTCACAAAAAATAAAGGTAAGTAAGTACTTGAATGTATTCTGATATCTAGGTAGTGTTAGCATTCAAGCGTTAATGGATAATCAAGAGAACGATTCAGAAATGCTGAGAATTCTGCCGTTCTGACGTAAATAGTATGTTTACCATTGCGCTGACATTTCAAAACTACAATATGGGTTTTAAATTACTATTGAGATTTTTGTATTATATATTAGAAAATTCCGCCTCGTTAATTACTAACAACGAACGTAAAACTATTCGAAATCATTAACGTCTCATTCATCAATTCTTAATTAACTGCGATCAAACAATTTCTATATAAACAATGCGGGTGAATGGCATAAACATTAAAAAAAAACAAATACACAGAATACTTACGGTTAGAACGAATGTTTTTAAATCAACACTATATTCACTAGAACAGTAAGCAATATTTCGGTTCGCTAGATCGGCTCGAACGCACGTGAGCAACGTTGCATGATCCGGCGCAGACTAACCGCGACCAATCGTTTTAGAATGTTGGTACTCCAGCATGTGACCGAAACCGTGATGTTAACATTAACATTGTTTATTGACGCTTTTACGTTAACTCAAGTTCCGAACGCACGTATAGCCGGGCCCGATTTAATTACTGTCTACCAAAATAACGCATTTGCTAACGCCAAGATAACTTTGACGATGTTTATCGGATATAAATTAGAAATAACTGAGCTGTAAATGTTTGTACGTCTGAATATTTTCATTAACTGGCATGAATTATTAGTATTCAGCGTGTGAACTGTGTAGGTCGATGATGCCTTAATTAAAGTGTGGTATTTTATGATTTGCTAGAAAATTAAGATATAATAACAGTGTTTGTGACATTTGATCACATGAGTATCGTTCTTAACGTTAAGTAATGTAACCATAGGTAGATACTAACACTCGCTTATTCAATGGAGGTGTGAACACCCGTAACATAATAAAATCGTCACATAGCACAAAGCAGATAACATAAATATAAAAAAATAATTACTTACACAATTCGAGCGGCTCGTAAACCAAAATCGTGTCTCGCGCAAATAGGCAATGGTAAGAGTAGCGTGCTCACTGAAGTTAGTGACAATCAGATGATAAGGAAGACGAACATCTCGTGATCTCGGTTTTTTATGTTGGCAGCACTGGGCGGAGGCTGTGCGCTCGGCCTTGAATAGAACGTATGTGTTCAATACTGAATGACATAGGCCAACTTGACCTAGCATTGCATTCGATTTGACGAGGTTTTTTTTCTAGATTTTTAATATAAATTTATACACATTAGTAAATAATATCAACAGGCGTTTCTTGATCAGACACTGTTTTTTTTTAAGTATAAGTATATCCGTAATTACAGCATTTAACATATTATTCATTGATCGATTAATAAAAATAAATTGAAGGGTAACCTACTAACTGATATGAGTTGTTACTTTATTTAATTCAACCTCTTAAATATGAGTCTTATTGAATACAACGATATTTAATTTTATATCCTTATGAAATGATTAAAAAAGTGTAAAAGGTCAATTGTCAAAATCTTTTATTATCATAAAAATATAAACTCTTTTTACTCCTAATTTTTAATTCGAAAGAGCAACTTGACAGTTCATAACGTCACTATACAAAAAATTGTTTTCATGTATCTTTTAAAAAGTGTTAAGTAATATAATAGGTATATAAATATTATAAATGTGAAAGCTTTTTGATTAGATGAGTCATTTCATCAAGTCTTAGATGAAAACGGTTTGGATTTGGATTAAATTTTGCGAAAAAATTGGTAATGCCCAGAATAACATACGCACTAATTCAAATTGTGTTAAATTGTTTTATTCAATTTAAATTTACAAATGAAAAGATTTGAATACGAATAGAGGGCGCCACATGTATTTAAAATCGGAAATCATAAATTAATACGAAGCTACGGTGTGCAATTAACTAGTGTATAATTTAACACTTATTAGTGTAACACTCATAAGATTTAAACTATATATCATTTTTTTTACTTTAACCAAAGTTTTTTCAAATTAAAGTTAGGTAATGGAAACAAAACTTGTAACGCTTGCAGCTTATTTAGCGTACGTGGTTGATATATTGATAAAAATCTTTATTTATTCAACTACAATCATTTTACTAATAAATAGCCAGATCAGAAACGTCAAATTTGTCGCTCGAATTAAAAATCGTAGTAAAACTACATGTCATACTTCAAATGTCAAGCAAATGCCAATAGGCATTGAATATAATAAATGAAAAACACAACAAAATCAACAAATATGATATCTACATATGTGTATAGTTTGTAAAAATTGGCGACCAACTGTTATGCGTAGGTTTAGCACATGGAAGGCAAACCTGAAGTTTGTATTTTTATTGAAAAAACAATTTAAACTGTATATAAAGAATTCTAAATTCCATTATCACTACATGTAGCATAGACGTGGGATGCCTTGTATAGATAAAAATATTTTAATAAATGCTTCTTTGTATTACTATGACTAACTACTATCACATCTACTTTTTTACCAGCTTTTCAAAAGTTAGTAAGTACATCAAGTCTTATTTGGTCAGTAACATACTTAAAAAGATTAAAGTTAAAAATACATAAAAACTTGAGATGGGCCGAGTACAAAACCATGAACCGATAATAGACACGAGTGTGAATCTAAAAAGGATTATTAAAGCAATGAGAAGTTTCCGTAACTACCACAGAAATTGATCTAATTCCTGAATATAAAAACAAACTATAAAACTAATTCTAGTAAGCTCCAATGCCCGTTTGCTCTGATTATCTTAAGGTATCCATACGACATGATCATCGCTTTCGTATCAAGTTAACTGTAGAGGCACGAAGGTGCTTCGTGATCTCTCAAATCGTCAACATCCACTTTCGTATAGGGAACTCGATACGTTAAAGGTTTCGCCAAATATTTGTGATTGAGGCACTGAGCCGAGATCGATTAATGGTCACCCCGCACTTGATGATATATTTAGTTCGCAGAGCCCTTATACTGGGTTTCTGCTGATTCCCCCCGTTGCTGATTCCCCCCGGAACGATTTTATAAAAATATTGTTTAATTTCATTTCCGATTCCCCCCGAATTTTAGAATTAAGAACAGTCATGTAAGAAAGTCAGTGGTCGTCTTTCGGGTGATATCATGATTACTATGATGAAGTAAGAAAGAGCGTGATCTTTTTTCTAAGCTTCTATTAATAATAATTTTTATAGTTAAAAATTATTGTATTGATATGCACTTCGATAAGACCTGTGAGTGCGAGCGAGATAGACAGATACAAATATTTATGATCCTAAGCCTCAGTGTTTGTTTATAATGCGTTTACAATAGGAACAATACAACGTAATATAAATAGATAGTCTCTGTCTCTTTCACACATGCATAGAATATAATGATGTCTCTCTTGCACTCGTTCGTAGGCGATTCATGTTGACCTTGTAGCCATGTGCAAGTGCAACTGATAAAAAATAACTATTAGTTCATCCCTTACAATGTCGGGTGAAGGTCCTTCATCATCGGCGGGTCGTAATTTCGAAATAATCGACAATAAACGGGGAAAAACGTTACTGCACGCGGGTCATTCATATGTATTACATAGAAAAAATAAAAAAACGACAGTGTGGGTATGTGTTAATAAAAGAAAAACAAAGTGCAGTGGTGCTATCACAGTGTTGCAGGAAACAGATATTGTACATTTTAAAAACAAACATTCTTCAGATTGTGTGCCAAATTTTTTGAAAATCCAGGTTAAAAGTTTAATAAATAAATCCAAAAAAGACGTTTCCAGTAATTTTGACTCTATACAGAAAATTTACGAAACGAATGTAATGAAAATGAAAAGTGAGATGAAAAAAAAAGGACACAATAGTTCATTCGCCGATGTTCCTGATTTTCGATCAGTTTCTACTCAACTTTACACAAGTAGAAAAAAACATCTCAATGTACCGAAGACACATTTTAATGAACCAAAAGAAGTCGTTATTCCACAGGCGTTTCAATCGTTTTTATTAATCGATTACATCGAAGGCGATAATAGAATTATTGTCTTTGCCTCAGAAGAAGTAAAGAATCATCTAGTCCACGTGCAACATTACTTCGGCGATGGAACATTATTCAATCCAAGGAGATATTGGAAGTGACGTAAATGCATCTAATATAGTCCCATTATTTTACGTGCTCCTTGTTAATAAAGAGGCTTGCACGTACGAAACTATGTTGACAAAAATAAAAGAAAACCAACCTAGCTTCAATCCTAGGAAATTTACAGTGGATTTTGAAACGTCGGCTATAAATGCAATAAGAAATGTTTTTCCTGATGTCATCCACGGCTGCTATGTGCATTTTCAAAGATCAATATTAAGAAGAGCACAATCTCTAGGACATCTGGATCATAAAGAGTCAAGGCAACATGTAAAGTCATGCATAAGCTTGGCTTTTCTTCCAAAAGAAGATATAGAAGATGGGTGGTTGGCAATCATGGAAAATAGTTTCTTGGAAGAACAAATAATCCAATTCAATGACTACTTTGTCAACCAATGGCTTCAGTCTTCGGACATGATTTCTTTATGGTGCTGTTACAAAGAACACCATCGAAGCACTAACTTGGTAGAAGCGTGGAATGAGCGACTCCGGGCATTCGTACACAGGAATCCCAGCTTTATACAACTACTTGAAATGATTGCACTGGATATTTCAACCAATGACTTGGCTCAAGAAAGATTCCACATTAAAGGAAAAGCTGTACATAAAAGGAAAAAAAGAAGTATATTAAACGACGCACTAATTACCAGATTAACAGAGCAATATGAAAAGAAACAAATATCAGTGCATTTCTTCTTGCAAAAAATCAGCTCAATGATTACTATGCACAAAAAATAATTATTATTTTTAATTATGACTTGTTGATTCATATTTTCAATGATTCGTTGATTTGTTTTAAAACTACGTATCTATATTATTTTTAACTGTGACATTATATAAACCAAAACTTGTTAATAGGCATGATGACTGTGAATAAAATACACAAAAATTATGCTACCATCTAATGAAACGTAAATAAAATATTAAAAAATAACAAGGTATTATTATAATTAAAGCGAGATTAATTAATATTTTTAAAAAATAAATCTACAAAATACTACAGTCCGCCATGATATTCTGAACGCCAATCAGAGCGAATGACGTCACTATTGAGCATGGTTCCCAACTTAGGGGATTTCCCCCCAAATTTAGGGGGTAAATTAGTGGGATGGGATTTTTTTTTATTTTGTTTTTATTCTAAAAATTAACAATTTAGTTTTTTCTTATTGCTTTTTTAAAAATAGTCAGAAAAATAATTTATTTTTACTAAAATAATCGGTTATAGATATTATACGACCGTGCAGATTCCTTCTAAATCTTGAAAAAAAGAAGTTGGTAGATCTACCTACTTTTCGAATTGAGTTTGGTCAGAAACTACCAACTTTTAGAGTCGTACGGAAGGATTTATAAAAATTCGAGTTGGTAACACTGCTCAAGAGTGACGTCAAAATTGACGCCATGACACTTTGGAGCGTTTTGGTGGGAATTTTAAATTGATTTTTTTCATATAAATCATGCTTTTTTTTCCGAAATATGATATTTTTTACAATAAGTATATATTTCTGAATATGATACAACAGTTTTTCAAAATCTGTCATCATGCCTATTGTTGATTTATAAAATCTCTAATTTAAGGTATCCGGCGTTTAAATGTAAAAACGTTTTGCAGGTATTTTTGTACCTATTAAGCGTATTTTTCTATATAGAAGAAATCTGTGATTTTTCTAATAATGTAGACTTAAGTTCATTTCTTGTTGATTTACATAATTATAGTAATTTTTTGTCATTTTGTCAATTTTTATATTTATATTACGTTGCAATTATCACGTTTACACTTGTTGATTGTTTAATTATCGGATAAATAATTATAGTACTTTTAAAAGTTTTATATTTTATAGCTATTCTATTTTGTAGATAATATTTAATTACGACTGAAAAGCTATTTTTTATTTGATTTTCTACTAAAGTTACTTCTTAGAATTTAAATTTAATTGTAGGAATCTGATTTCTGTGATAATGTAGGCCTATTATTTTATATCTATTGATTGTTGATTTACCTATAATAATTATACGTATTTTGACTTAAATACTTTTTCAGCGTCTCATTAAAAACATAGATGTAACAAAGTAATTGAAAAATTGACGAAAGCTGTGATTTTATTTGTGACATGATTTGAAATAAACCTTTTTAGAAAAAGCTGAGTACTTTTTTTCTTAACTGTACCACTTTGATTTCGCGTGATAAAACGCGCTTTTTTAACTAAACATATTTCGGGGGGAATCAGCAACGGGGGGAATCAGCAGAAACCCCTTATAGGGTTAGGGTTTTAAATCCCTTTTAAAATTTAGTTCGGTTATTATGAAGATTTAGTACATTTGTCTGTTTAACATAAATCCACACGCTTAAATAAACCTAGCTAAAGATTGATTTAAATAAATCAATTATATCAGCCGAAAAAAATTATCTTAATAAGGAAAGCAGAAGTTACTTTGTTTAACCTGCATTCGCAGGCCAATTAGTTTGATTTACGGAAAATTTAAAAACCACAAATATTTACTCTTTTCTTAATTTTAAAAACAGTCCGTAATACTATATAGCTGTATATATCTCTTAAAAACACAGGACAAAGAAGTAAATTATCAAGAAGTAATTTCTATTAAAACTACTCGGCCCATCTCTATAAAAACTAACTAACATAGCTCCCTTTAGCACCGGACTTATTATCTAAATAAAAACTTAACAGCTCTTTTTTGAACCTGAAACAAAACATAATATTTATAACTGCTTTAACTTCAATAAGCACAAATTCAACGCATCATGCAATAAAAAAATTATATCGTTATAAATAACGGGTGTAAAAAGACCACTTCCGAAGCCTGAACCTTAGTTTTCTGGAGCCTCAATAGTAACTAAATTCACTAAAAGTATACCCAGAAAATTCAATTTAAAAAAGTTATTAAGGATTGAAAAGTCATATTCGGCGCTTGAAATCATCGCTCACACATCAACTGTTAGTCCAGGTGCGATTATTTACATTGCAAATTAAAACCCTATTTAATTTGAAATCATCGCAAAATCTGATAGTATAAATGCAATTTTGTACAATTACATTATGAAAAATATTTTTTCGGTTAATCATAAAAACCATTTTCTTTGCTTAAACGTAACCAGTACCCCTCCGGCAATGCCCAGTTTTTGTTTTCGGAAGCAGTTCTTTTACACCCCGTATGTACCTATAGGTTAATTTTCTTAGTAAGAAAGTGTAGCTTAACAAAAACTAACAATATTAGATAAAAATATCATGATAAAAAATTACCGATAGGTAAACGTATTTTTATCTTTTAGGTGTAGGTAAAAAACCACAAAAAAAACGAAAGTGAGATTACGGAATACGCATTTAAATCGTGCAAATAGTCAACAGTACTTAGAACTGTTAATTTTAGATTTTTCAAGCCTTAAATAATGCTGTTTTCTTCGATTATCAGCTAAAATGTGTTAGGGTTTTGTACCTACGATTGGGTCGTCGTATATCTCTATAAACGTCTTGGAATAAGTAATATCACAGTTGTCAACTATCAACTATTTTTAAAATACATAATAATATTTTAAATACGACTGTAGGTACCAGCACAGTTTTTTTTTATTATTGCTTTAGATCGTTAATTTATTTAGAAAAAACCACCCACCAAGTAATTGCGGTATCCTCATAGACCATAACAGTGTGTGACTACAAGCCACTTTTACTTCATTCGCTTCTGAGAAAGTATTCGATGTACTAACTATGCCTCCGAAACTAAGTGGCTGCTTGTCTGTAAAAAAAACAAATGAAATTTTATTATGGACGAATCCCGTTATGTTATTTAAATTTTTATAGTATTTTTATTTAAATAATATCATAGACTTGTATAATTTTTCATGTAAAATTTGTATAAAGCTTATGGCTACTTTATGCAATTTTTCGTACAAGCGGTTTACGTCTTAAATATTTCCTAACTACCTTAACTAAACACAAAAAATACAAGTGTCTCCTAGCTAACTTTAAGTCAGAACAAAATTCTACATGATTGATAACAATTTAACTGATACGAATGATGCAAATTATAGTAAAAACGTTGTTTATGCATTTTTTTTATAATCATCAATCATAAATTAAAAAATATGGAATGGATTTCCTATATTATCTTTACGATTTAGCAATATATAGACTAACCTACTCTATTTTAATCTTACAGATAAATTTATCGATAATCGAAATCGAAATAACCTATTGTTTTGCTTTCATTGTTTGCTTATGCACAATTTATATCTCTTCTACACATATCAATTGTAACACAAAAACTAATGTCTTATAAACTGTTTCAGCACTTGGAAGCTATGAAAAGTAACATAATCTTAAATTTCAGTAATTTAATATATTTTTTTTATAAAAAGTGCCTATTTTATTCCCAAAAAACTTCATTGTTCCCATTGTCGTTAAACGGAAGTCTTTAAACCCATTAGTTGAAATCCAAAATCAACATTTTTCACCTCCGAAAAAGTTCAACAAATAAAAACTTAGGTAAATAAATTACCTATACCTACGCGAAACTGCGCTTGAGACAAAATTGAAGGCATTAAACTGACTGGTTCTTCAGTAAATATGTTTTTCTTTTTAATTAAGTATACAATTTAGGTTTATCATACCTAGATTCCACTTTAGCCCTGTAGTTGTCACTGAAACACATTTTTCTCCCACCGGCACTAATGAACACCAAGCCTTCTTATGTTGCCTTACATCCTCTGATATTTGTATAGAATGCTCTCCTGGAAACAGTAGCCAGGATATTGCATCATCTGTCATCAGGTATATAGACGGTTGAGAACTTAATAATGTCTTCTCTTTGGCTAAGAATAGGGTTTGGATATTGCCTAGTATCTGGTCTATCCTACCAGAAGCCTGGGCTATTACTACTACATGGTCCACCTGTTGGAATGATTATTTATTAAATAAATAATTTATAGACAATTTATTTAGCAAAATGATGTATGTAAAATAAATAAATAAATAATTTTACAAAGACATATAAAACATAATTTTAAATAATCATGTGACATTCATTTTTTTTCTGTATAATTTCTATTTATCATAAAATAAAGTGTAACTTTAGATTAAAACTATAAACTTACACATATTTTATTGTCAATGCAGTGTTTATTTAACTCCATAAGGGCTTTAGTAAAGTCTGTATGGTTTTGGTCAGGGGTGTGGATAACCTGGAAAAAAACATATTTACCAGTAACTAAGATACTAAGTTTATTAATTCCCGTGCAAATACAATATAGCTAAAACATTTTCTGAAACTCTCAGAAAAAAAGAGTTTTCCATTTTAGATTTTAGTTTTTCCCTCTAGCACCCATTATGTTTATAGTTTATCCATATATGTACTTAGTTTCATGGTAACACATAAAGTGATTAAGGTGGAATTGAGTTCCAAACATCTAAAGCAACTTTCTGGTAGAAGGATAAGATTTCTAAACACCTAAAGTTAACCTTAGATCCTTTATGTCTATACTTCTGGAGCATTGCTTCATCCACAGAGTCGAAGTCACCGGTTACTAAATCTGGTATCTTGATATGTGAATCATTCAGTCTATTTACTAAGCTGTCCCAGTGTCTGGTACCACCATCCACTGTCATACGAACTACGGCTATTAACAAAAAATACTATGTGAGTGATTTTAATTTGAACTGGCTTTTTTAAAGCTTAGTCAATTACTGGCTGAATATATTTTGCTATAGGAATGAAAATCAATATTCTATTGAAAAATTTCATTCATGATATATTTTTCTTGTGAGAGAAAAAAGAAAACATGGATTAGCTTATAGATTATAGAACCCATGAACCCCAGACCTAACAACTTTTATCCTCGTTAATAAATTTTTTAAATATGTTTTTTGTGTATCTCTTTTTAATTTTGCCCTTTGCCTTTACTTCTGCTACCGCAATTGATAATTAAATAATTATTATAATTGGTAATTATAACTAAACCTACTATTTAAGAAACAATGCCTCATGACAATAGGCAAGATTTTTTGTAACTGCAACAAACTGTTTTTCACTCTTCCATTGCTTTTCTACAGAACATGCTCAGACAAATGTTCAACATTTATAAAATAACAATAGTCAGGGGTTCACGGACTCTTACCCAATTGGTAATAATGAGATAAATTAATAGCAGGTCTCTGACACATTATCAACAGCTTTGTTTTGAATTACTATCTGTGTAAAAAACAATGTACTTCTATCATTTAAAAACAAATCTATAATTAGGTAGAAAGATACTAACCCTTATTCCAAAATGGCACTATAAAATTATCATCTTGAATGATTGGCCGGTTTAAAATTAAAACTGCATAGTTTATTTCTTCTGACTGTGGACTTACGAAATCCATAATGTTCCATTTCCAAATTCGTAAGTTGCATTCCCCCACATTATTGGTCTGATGAAGATTGAGCAAAGTGCTTAACATAATTGTTAACTTCTTCAAGATAACCAATAACCTAAAAAAAACAAATAGGTACAAAATTATAAATATAACGATAAATCTAAAGCAGTGTAGAGTACAGAAAATACCAACAAATCACTTCCTTAAGCTCATTTTGCTTTAACCAATTGAATTCTCGAACTAATTAATTACTTCATGAAATATTATTATTCTCGTTTAGTTGAAATTTGAACTTGTGTTGTGATATCACAAAAGTTTTATTTATATTTTTTGAGTAACCACAGACTCAGAAAAGATAACGTAACTTACGGACAGGACAGCGAAAAGGAATATAAACAATATATAGTACCTCTTTCTTGCAATAGTAGCGCCACTTTCTATATTAAAATTTTCCAACGAAAACTTTTTTTCTGTTGAGTGATTACCCGTGGTGATTACCATGAAGGAATAAAATAGTTAAGTAAGATTTATATGTGCTTTCGTCATATAGCTGACGTTATCCCATCAAATGAGAGGAGTTTCCGCCTCTTCATTTCAGTAGAAATCTGACACTTTCCATCCTTGCCTTCTAAGGACTTTATCGTAAGAATAAGTAGGTACAGAATGTATCATAAATTAAATTATTTTAATTGCTAATAACCTAGAAAATAAAGCTTTAATAGGTAAATTGTTTGGTTAGTGCCACGTTCTTTTTAAGTTTTACCCCATGTTTGATAATATAACGCTTTTCTCTCGGTTAATGGTTTTTGTAATGTATCTATTTGGGTGTGTACTGATTGACATTACACACATAAGCCGTTCCAAATTCTTTGCAGGGCCCACTAACATGATGTGAGCGCGGTGTTTGCGTTATTTGAGTATGTTATTGAGGACGTTGGATTTTCACCTTGAGAGATTGTTTGTAAGATACGTATCGTAATTAGCGACTTCAGTAAAAAAGGACTAATTTGCGTGAAACGTAACTTGTTGTAGTACGTACAACTGGAAAGCTTACTGTGTATCAAAACACGCACCGAGTGAGAGATGATTAAACTTAATGTGTCTCTTTCTAACTAGTGTAACCATTCTTCTTACCTATCGTGGATAATTTTTCAAAGCAACGGTATAATAACGATTATTTAATTATTTTTTTAATTAAAATAGAGCATAAAATACAGTATTTAATCAAAATGGGCAGGTACGTAATTATATCTAGGTACTCTGTTTCCATAGTAGGTAAATCCTAGTCTCTCGGAGTTAACTTTTTGAGGACTATTGCTCCTAATACTCTAAAGCACACACCCCTCTTGCAACTCACTCTCATCCTCTAATAAACAACAATACTAATGTAGGTAAAGCTTTTAAGGGGTAAATTTCGGATTATGTTTGAAATACTGGTATCATTAAAATACTGATCTGATTTTGATAATTATTTCCGTCACATGAAAGTAAACTATTCAAGAGTCACATAGGCTATATTTGATTCTGGACTTTGCCCGCTTTGTAACCTTATAGTTTTTCAGATGCATAAGCTTATTGCCTGTAAGTACTTATAAGTTTAATCAAAATCTGTCCCGTAGTTTTTGAGGAACTAACATTAATACTCTTACATATATCCTTACAATTCAGATTTATAATATCTGTAGGATATAATACACGTCAAAAGAAGTGAACAGGGGTCTGCTAGTCACAAATAAAACACTTCTAAATATCTAGTAGTAATAAAAATATTTTATTTTAATTGTTGACACTGACAATTTGATTTGAGAACATATGATGTTTCAAGTGTAGTAACCCTAGTCCACACAAATTACAAACTTACCTGTAAAAAGATAATCCACCACCAGGATATTATTCTTTCCCATACCTACCCACTCACAGAACATAATATATTGTTCACCATTTTGTAATAAAATACACAACAAAAAAAGCACTTTTTCGACTAAGAAAGCAAAGCACGCGACGTTACAACAAAATAGACGCCATATTGTTAATGTGGTGGAGTCCCGCTAGTGCTACCATTTTACCTGTAGAAGTAGTAAAACTTCCCCATAAGATTGAAATGTCGCAAAGTATGGCCCTATGTATTGCACTATTTGATAGTATATTTTTTAAATGTATTATTAAATATTTCACATGGTAATTGTGCGAGAGGGACACACATAGACAATGTAACCTTCGATCATGCTCACTTTTATATTAAGGTATACGTTAATCAAAAATCACTTTAAATATATCTAAATAAGGTTCATTTTAATATGTCAAAATGTTGGAAGTAAGCTTTCTAGTTGTACGTAGTACTTATTAGTTCCATGGCTATTGCTTATCATCTCGTCTGTTACCAGCGTTGCCAGATTGGGGTTTTTTCCCGCCATTTTGGCGAAAAATTATGACCGTGGCGAGATTTTGGCGATATAAATTACTTGGCGAAAAAGTTGGCGAAAAAAAATTGGTCAAGCGAATTTTTGGCGATTATGACTTATGTCTATATTTGAGGCTGAAAACACAAATTCCAAGTAAAAAAAGTTACGTAAAGTCGTTTTTTTTGTTGAAATTTTTGGTAATAAATAAAAAAAATGTTTCTTTATTTGGAATTGTTTTGGGAAAATGGGTAAAAAAATGGGTAAAAGGAAAAACAATCATCAAAATACAATATAAATATTCTTTATTTGATGACCAAGGAAAGAATATCTATAATTAAAGAATATACCTTTTGATATTTTTTCTAAATCAAGATTGGCGATTTTTCTTCTAAAATGTATCATTTTGGCGAAAAAAATTATTGAAAGTGGCGATAATTTGAAAATTACATCTGGCAACCCTGTCTGTCACTGTCATAAACTTTTTGTCTGTCTTTCCCGTCAAATCAAACAAAAGTCAAATTTTGTTTACGATTTAACGAGGAAGGGAAGGCGAATTTCAGCTTTTCGGTTTTCCTAAATTATTTGTTTTCATTTGACTTAAACCCTTAGCACGTATTCATTTTATAATTAAAAATGAATCGCTTATTCGGAAGAGGCAAACCCAAGGAACCTGGCCCAAGTATCACAGATTGCATCACAAGTGTATGTTTTACGTACTATGCCTAACATGATTCATGGTTGATTTTTTCTTTATACTACCTTTGATTTCAGGTTGACAATAGAGCTAACAACATAGAACAAAAGGTGCAAAAACTAGACCAGGAGTTAAGAAAATACAAAGACCAAATGGCAAAGATGAGGGAAGGTCCAGCAAAAAACTCCGTAAAACAGAAGGCCATGAGAGTACTTAAACAAAAGAAAATGTATGTTCTTCGTATTATTAAGTAACTTCAACGATAAAACCTTTTATATCTTAGTTTTTACTAATCTAGTTCAAAAGTTTATGGTTAAATATAAACAAAATATAAGAAAACTAATGTTTAGATCTCCCTTTTAGGTATGAACAACAGTTAGACAACCTCCGAAACCAGTCTTTCAATATGGAGCAGGCAAACTATGCAACACAAACTCTGAAGGATACCCAAGTCACAGTCTCTGCCATGAAGGATGGTGTCACTCAAATGAAGAAAGAATTCAAGAAAATCAATATTGATTCCATTGATGTACGTTACAATAAAATTAGTATTGCTATAAGATACTGTTAAGGATTTCCTGTAGTTATTTAACGATAAATAATATTTTTTAACCAAATTGTAAGACTTTAAAGTATTTTAGGCATAAAACATTAAGGGCCGATTTTTCAATAGATAGTTAAAACTCCAGATATCGAACAGACAGATAGCTTTAACTGAGGCGAATAATAAAGTTTCAATTTTTCAATGGTCAGATAACCCTCTGCTAGCTATCCTAATGATATTTGTGCAAGAAAGAGACATTCTTATATATTTTACAGTTGTTAGAAAAGGACTGTAAACTTTCAACGCATTGACAGCGGGTGTCCCAATTGACAAAAAATTAGGTATGACATCAAGACTTGCCGTCAACGATAATACATAGATATACCGAAAACTAGATGGAGCCCACCGAAAAAAAATACAAATAAAAGTTACAAATACAATATATTTTAACATGTGTCTGTAAACTTTGAGAAAGTATTTCTATCTTATTATATTGATTGCTAAGAATATTTTTGATGCTTTTTTAAAAAATCGATTTGGTATTTCATATACTCAGAGATACTTTATGTTACTGTATGTCTTAATACCTACTTAGTATTTTAATATAATTCTCAAAAAATCCTCAGTTTGATATAGCGTATCTTTAGCAGTGTGTTATTTGTGACACGCACACATCAAACGTATTACTCCATCTAGAAATGTATACATCTGTGATGTCAACAATAGCTTATTGCACAGATATTCAAAATTAAACCTCTTGTGATATATATTTTTGTCTCGTTTTGATAACTATACATTATTGTCTTCAAATAAAGTAAAATATCCATGGTTTTACAAAAAATAAGCAAAACACAAATAAATTATCCTATATTTACATACGCATGATGACAGAAACGTCAAATAATCTGTTAGATAACTGCTTAACTGAGGCAAAAAGAGGCAGCTAAGTTTATCCGCCAGTTATCGAGTTTAACCTTCTGTTAGAGCTTATCCGTTAATTGAAAAATTCACAATCTTGCTATCCATAGAATAAGTCCTATCTGAAGGCTTAACTGACTATTGAAAAATCGGCCCTTAGTCATCTGTTATTTGCAAGTTTATATCATTAAATTCATCTTTGTTATTTTTTTTGTTTTTCAGGATGTGAATGATGAGCTTGCAGACATGCTGGAGCAAGCTGACGAGGTGCAGGACGCCCTCGGCCGCCAGTACGGGATGCCGGAGATTGATGACGATGAACTGGCCGCAGAACTTGATGCTCTGGGTACGGTGTTAGGGTTTTGTTTAGCTTTCTAACTTTCGTTTGGAATTTTTATTTCAAATTCAAATTTTGATGTTCCCAGGGGTTTGAAATAAGTTAAAAGATACAAACTTATATATATGGGCAGAGGTCATCACTAGCCATCTCATAAAACCAACATCATAGTTTTACCGACAGCATTTTAATGTATTGCAGGTGACGAGATAGCTTTAGACGATGACACTTCATATCTAGACGATGTTGTGAAGGCTCCGGCCGCACCGGACAAGGAGCCTGGCGCTGACAGCATCAAGAATAGAGATGGAGTCCCTGTTGATGAGTTTGGACTGCCTCAGGTTTATATTTGTCATTATAATTTAGGAGTGGCTGGCGTAGCTCAAACCAAATTTCTTTTCACTTTTCACAAACAAGCCTGAGATTGCTATGCAGGCCTTAGTCCTTATTATTTTCCTGAAAAGATCTCTAATCTAATCTCTAATATCTTTTCTAAAAAGATAATACTGCAGGAGTGAGGTTCTGTAATATGTGTAATACACAATCTCATGTGTAATTATACTTAATTTCATCCCCATTTGATCAGTAGTATAATGTGAAACAATAATAAACACTCACATACTTTCGCATTTGTTATATAAGTAAAACATTTCCGTTGGCTTTAAGTTTTAATTGCAAATTTTGGTTATTCATGAACCTTTTAATGAGTAGTACACGAAAGCAAGTTGTAATTTGCCTCGAATTACCAAATTTTGCGAACTAGCAAATATATTATTCTACTCCCAAAATAAATGTCCAAATTGGTTCAGTAGTTCCAGGGATTGCAACAAGAATCCAAACAACGAAATCCGAACACAAATTTTCCATCTTTGTAATTATTTAAGTATAGATGAGCCTCTTTAACGTTTGACTTATATTTATTTCAAGACGCACTTATCAAGTTTTATTCGGTTAATATATGTATGTTCACTTTTCAGGTTCCCAACTCGGTGCAGTCAACTCGTTGAAGAAATGTCAATAACTATAATGAACTACAGGTAATCAGTTGCATTATTTGCCAATATTTAGTTTATGCATTTCTTTGATGTAAATTATACATAACTTGATTTGTAATCATGTCATTAGTGTACGGTTTATCAAACAAACTTTAACAACTAAATTTGTTACTCTCAAAAGTTTAAGTTAGTAAAATATATTTTAAATTTGTTGCATTAGCTTTTAATGTTGTTTAATTAATGTATTTTATATTATAATAAAAGTAAGTGGCACTTTTGTACATCGGTTTTTTATTTTAAACTGCAATATACTATTTTTAGGCAAGTAGGTACTGCTTCTACTGTTAGTAAGTTAATGTAGAGTAATAATGTCCTGCAAGTTTTTGTTAGTGTTAGTCCCTGAATGGGAACAAAAAAGCTTTAATAGGTAAAAGGTTTAAAACGTGCCACACTAAAGGGCAAACGTATCATACGTACGTAACTTTTTAACGATTACATCGGATGTTTAACGTACGTCAAATACAAAGCGTTGTTACGTCACAAAAAAAAAAACTGTTCGACAATGTTATTCGAGTTGCCATTAAAAAATAATCATTTTCCCGTTTGGGATTTCTGCTTTACAGCAATAAAAAGAGTGGGCAAGACAGAATGTGATTTGAATAGAATAAAAAAAAAGTCACTCACTTTTCTGTAGATAACTTAATTTCATCTTCAATTTCATGACAACAAGAGAACCACTTCCTTAGATACACGGTACCTTGCAATAAATTCTTGATCATCCCATAAATTTAAATTATCAATACGTTTTTTGAGTACTTTTCTTTTCCTTTCCTCAATAATTGAATCATCATTACTATCATTTAAAATATATGAAAATAAAACAGAATCCATAGGTATTGATAAAAGCTTTGCATCCAAGATGTCCTGTCAACACAAAAGAAAAATTACGTTAACCAGTGGGTGGATGGCCGGTCAACGTAATCGTTAATTTTTAACGTCCGTTAAAGGTGGTCCATTGGTGAAACAACCCGTTTTCTAGCTTGACAGTGGTTAACGCCATTTTTAACGTTGATAGCTCTAGATTAAAATGATAGTAACTGATAGATCAATCGTCACAAAAACAATATGAAAACTAAAAGGGAAATTGATTTCAACAATAGTACATATTGTTACCGGCCTTAAATCATTTATATTAAAAATACTTGTTGTGTGCATATTGGGTATCTTCTGTTGTAAGCATTTCGAGCTAGGGTATATGAAATAAACAAAACAAATTTTAATTTACTTTTATTATTAATAATTTAACGGCGTTATAATATACAGTCATTATCTAAAATACTGTTCATTTCATAAACATCGGAATACTGCATCACAGTAAAGTGGTAACTGCGGGTCTTACATAACTCTCATTTACAATACATCTATGATATTCGATTAATAAATACTTAGTCCTCAATATTTACAATCTAAACTTTATGTACAACACACACTTCGAGGAAATGACTACACGTGGACAGTCTAATATTCACTAGCTATTGTTGTGAACTGGGCTTAGTCTAGAGCTTCTTGACCGGTCTTTGGCAAGAAGAAGCAAAGTATGGCAGCAACTGGAAAAAATAATTCATCATTAATATAAGTACATATAGTGAACCCCCTTACTTATAAACGCATATGAAATCTACATTAACAGAAATATGTTTTGCCACTGTCAGTCACATAAGATGTAAGCAAGTAGGACATCCATCTGCACTTATCCTACTAAGATTATAAACGTGAAGTTTGTGAGTATGGATGGATTTATTGATGTATGGATGTTTGTTACTCTTTCACGTAAAAACCACTGGATGGATTTAGATGAAACTTTACAGTATTATAGGTTATACATCAGAATAACATATAGGGTACTTTTTACCGCGTGAAAACTTCTCATTCCCACGGAAAACCGACTCCCACGCGAACGGAGTCGCGGGCGGTAGGAGATTGGATGCAATATCTTTTATATTGAGATGGTAGATGTTATAACTGCAGCAAGTGTACCCTTCGTCTGTTATAGTAATATGAACCTTATTACTTACTGAATAAGAACGATGCGAATACTACGATAGGAATGACACAGTTGATGTCGATGAGTACGCCAAAGGACAGGTTGCCCAACATGCCGCCGCCTCGACCCGCCGTCAGCGATAGTGCGGCCGCCATTACCCTGCACAAAATAACATTTAATATTAAAGTTGTTAACAACATAATAAGCAAAGAAGTTGACAACATATTTAAGGATGTAAATTGACAGAACAAAGAGAATAAAGCAGCTTGTGTTACCCATGCTAGATAAATTTAATTGTTGGTAATATTATGGAAATTAGAGCCATGTTTCGAGACGTTAAATCTACAAAAAATACTGACAAGTCTATCTAACTATATGGGTACGGTTAACTAAGGTTTTTAACAACATTTAAACTCACCGTTAGATATTCCTAGCAGTCTGTATCGAAAATATTTGTTAGCTTTAAAAGTTTCCATAACTTGTTTCTGATATGTCAATGCTATGGTATACTACATGACCAGGGGGGCTACGCCTAACTAGCGTCGATTTGAACTCGACGTCGACAACTTTTTTCATTGGCTAGAGACCCGCCATTGTTAACAATTTAGCCTATGAAAACAGTTGTCGACGTCGAGTTCAAATCGACGCTAGTTACGCGGTAGAAGGGCAGAACATACCTGAGGTTTGTAGGGAACAAGTCGACAAGCACGCAGAACACGAGACTGATGGCGAGTGACGTCAGCGCCTCGAACACGCAGGACAGAACCAGGTTCTGAGTAGAGTTTTGTACGAAGTACAGTCCCACGGTCACCGCGCCGGCCACGCTCAAGCTGAAAACTGGGAAAAGGCAATCATATTAGTGCTTAGGTATTTTTAATTTAGGCCTAAAATTCTGGCCGTTTTTATAACATTGTAACTAGATGAGTGAGTGAGAAGGTATAAAAGGGCAAACATGAATCCATTTTTTTCTGGTGGTTTGTGAAGTATCAATGTTTCAATGTTCTAAGCATCGGTTTGTATTAGTCTAACCCTAATTGTAAGTAAGCTTTTTGACCAATGTTCCAAAGGTTTGGTTTTCTAACGCGTTCGTTTATTGTTTTTAGATCTATTTATAGTAGCTCAAAGCTCATCTATGTATTCAGTTTGTTCAACTCTTGCCTATCGTTTAACGTTATGATATAAATTTATGAACAAGACGCAAACTATAATTTCTTAACTAAAATAAAACAGTTAGCTATTGAAATATGAAGACCTTTGCCTAGGCTATAGAAATAAGATAATAACAATACAAGTAGGTATATGTGATTCAAAAATAAGTCAACTTACTCAAAAAGAACTTAGCCCCAAGTTTGTGCACGCACAGCGGCAGCCACAGCGACGTCGGTATACAGGCGAGGCCCACAATCAGCGTGTGCATGTACACGCTCTGGTCGATGACCTTCTCGCAGTCGAACGGGTCGCTGTTCTCCGCATCGGACACCACGATCCCGGAGACGTCGCACACGGACGCGCTCGTGTTGGGGAACCGGTGCTCGAACTCCTCGTAGCGGTTGAACAGCTCCGGGAACCACACCATCAGGGTGTAGTAGCTGGAACGAAGAGAAAGGACTGTGATTGGGTTGATAAGTTGTTGGGTTTGGACGGAGTGTTAGATGTCATCCGTTGCAGACAGAGACTAGAAAATACTGTTTGAGAATGGTGATTCGAGTCGTGATAATTACAGCTTAGGATCACATAAGAGGTTTGTACCTAAGTAGTAAAAAAGATACTTACGCGGTAGTCAATCCGAATTGAATGAGGCAAGTGAGAATTGTGTATTTCAGATAAGGAGGCTTGCACAGTGCCTTCGTTTGTACCCAGATCTCGCTGAATAGTCGTTTAAGGTCCTTTGGTTTACGCATGCTAAGGCTACGGACGGACTTTTGGGAAGACTTAGATGCCACTGAGATTGTTCGCACTTTTTCCTTTAGGCTTTTTATCTGGAAATGTTCAATAATTAGGTATTTTATTTTTCATTGAGATATATCTAATGTCATTTTTCAAGGCTTAAAAATGACTTACGGGGTAGTTATCGGGATCGTCGCCAGTATTTTGGTGGTACACTGCCTTTAGGCAGTTTAGGGCGTCGTCGTAGTCTCCGCATTCCATCATGAACTTAGGACTTTCGGGGAAGGTCAGCAGCCAGAAGCCAAGGAGTAGCGACGGGATGCCGCAAGCAGCCACGAACCAGTTCCAGGAGTCGTAGGAGAACCAGTCCTTCTCGATGCGGATTCCGGTGATCGGGATAATACCCCAGGCAATCACTGGGGAGTTAACAGAAATGTTATCTCTAGGTGTTCACCGAAATACTGGAAACCATTAAGCTGTTAGAGATATTGTTCATTTGTAAGTTTCAGTTTGATTTTATTCTGTTTTATAAGTGCAGAAAGGTAGGATTCCTTTTTTTCAAGTTATTCGTGTTTCCTACCTGAAATTTAAAGATAGTTTACGTAATCTTTGCTCGGGGCTGTTGTTGCGTAAAATCTCTAAACAGAACAAAGTTCTCAATATTAGGGCACAGATTTCCAATCAAATATGAGTTTAACTATCCTTTTCTTTGTTAATAACAGATTTGGATTTGAACACGCATTTTATATTAAAAAGCATCGCTTACAGGGAAGTAGGATGACTCCAAGGGTCCAGAATAGCTCCATCCAGCACAGGATCTTCTCTCTGTACTTCGTTTGCTGGAATTCTCCGAGGTAAGGGAAGCAGATTCCCATAGCACCAGCAACACTAAAAACAAAAATAAGTCAAAAATGAAGACTAGTTTAACAAATTAACCTTTGCATAATAATTTCTGATATAGTTCAAAAATAATCCTACTAATATTATAAACGTGAAAGTTTGTTAGTATGTATGGATGTTTGATACTCTTTCACGTAAAAACGACTAGACTGATGTTGATGAAACTTTAAAGTAATATAGGCTATACATCAGAATACCATATAGGGTACTTTTTACCACGGGAAACTTCTACGCGAACGGGGTCGCGGGCGGCCACTAGTAGTTAATTATTCAAAAATATCTCGCCATTAGTATTCTGCTTATATAATTTTTATAAACATTATTTTCATATCGTGTAGGTACCGTGAAATCAACACTTTTTGTCATGTTTTCCGTGAAAACAGAGATAATGTAACTATGTCAATACTACTGTCGTTCATTAATGCTTTATATAAACGTGCATTGTTATTCTAATTATGCCCTCAGGCGATGAGGATAACATTACTACAACTGTCTTATCATATCTCTGATAATTACGACTATCCTATGAAAGTTTCAACAAGATTAATTTTGCATCAAATTACTGTTTGTTTTTATGATTTTGATGAGCAAAAATACCTAAAGCAAAATATCAGAAGCGTCTCAAGAAGCTGATCGTTGAGGTTTCTGATAAGATTATTTCTGACAGTTTTGATTGTGTTTGTGATAGATAAGGTCAATGTTTGTAGGTACCTAAATAAGATGGGAAGTAAAGTCTGGTTTAGATAAGTAAGTATATAGGATAGATTTTCGAGGAAAAGTATCAAAAGTATCTTGAATATTAAGGCAATTGACCTATTTATTCTAAGAAACAAAACACATGCTGTTTAAAACGTGACATTTAAGTATATAAATACTGATTCATCAAAAACTCCGTACAAAAACTCTTATTAAGAGTCAGGCGCTGCCTGCTATTTATATTTTCTATCTTAGCTTCATATATATAGTGTTTGATTTGAGTTGAATAATGTATGTAATAAAAAACGTAGATTAGCACTTAACAATGATCATGGCTGAGACTCTTGTATCAATTAACTAAGTTCCCACAACTAATAGAAGGAGGAACAATGTCATCAAAAGGAGATTGTCACTATCAGTCATTAGAATTGACTTCTGAAATATTTCATCTGATCTTTCTTTATCTGCAATGGATGTTTTTATTTTCCAATTTCAAAAGTAGAATACTAATCCAAGAAGCCGTTCGCATTAGATTTACCTATATTTATTGCCAACATTTCTAAACGTTATCTTAACTTTAATTTTTTGCAATTTATTCAACAAAATGCACTGGAGTCGGACTAATCAACTAAGTCAAAAGATCGGTACTCACGCAAATCCGTTGATGAATCTGCAAGCCATGAAGATGGAGAGAATCTGGACGAAGGAAGATATAATTCCTACAATGCCGTCAAGGAGCAGGGTAGACACGAGTACGATCTTTCGGCCCTTGGTGTCGGCGAGGCAGCCCCAGAAGTAGGAACCAATCACCATTCCTGGAGAACCATAAGGAGTATATTGTTAAACGGTGAACCATATTTAGAAATATCTATTGCAAATGGTGCAACTTCGATGTTTTATACTGTAGCTTTGCATCCGTTATTTATTTTACAGAATTGGGTCTCTCGCCACGCTTAGCAGAAATGTTAGCAAGTGTTTGGGCAATCTGACACTGCTTTCTTTATTGATGTGAAGCCCCTAAGTCGAAAGGATGTGACCCATTTTTATACAGAGCGTTAAGTCCAAGTATTTTCGGATAGTTTTGGTATTGGAATTTTATACTGTTTTGGCCTATTTTTAAACATTTCCTTCAATATTTTTTAAATCAGTCAATCTTCGCCATGGATAGTTGTAATCTTACCCAGCATAGGGGCGGCAGTCAGCCAGCCTTTGTCTGCGGAGGTCATCCTGAAGTCGCATGTTGCTGCTGGTAATACGAACGATACTATAGTAATGCCGATGGCTGTGTTCGCGTATATCAACCCCGTAATGGCGAGCAGGCAGAAGTGGAACCGGCCAAAACCTACAAACAAAAGAATACCTTTTATATTTAAAACCTTAAAAAAATAATTAGTTGTGGCAAAAAACGCTTTTGTGTGTTAAGCTAGTCATTGATTTTTTATCAAATAAAATAAGTATACATGATGCATGGTTAATAAATAGGTGAGCTTCTTTATAGAGTAATCTTAGTAAATCTATTTTGTAACTCAAATATTATTGATGGTTACCTATCTTAATCCCGAATTTTAATATTCCGAATTTCATAATCCAGAAAACGTTTGGACATTTTTTCATAATTCCGTTTTTTAGAATTTCGAAGTTTTGTTTGCCATATAATCGCAACTCCGAATTTGATTTACCCATTTATGCATTTGCACGACGTTTTAAAATCCAGACGAATGAGTTCCAGACACACGAAATCTAAATGCGCGAAATCTAGATGATCGATATACATATGCACAAAAGCCAGATTTTTAAAACACAAATTTTTGAAATACAGTTAATTGATATCCAGACAAATGATATCTAGATTTTTAAAACCAAGATTTTTTTAATCCAAAGAAACGATAACTAGAACAACTAAATCTTTGTATTTTAAATGGCTCTCTACTTTTAGAAAAGAACTTCGGTTTTGGCGCTTCGCCGACCGCTGCCGCGGTACGCTCGCTTCGCTCGCTCGGCTTGCGCACTGTGTGGTCACCATTCAACCTCACACTCCTCCTCGCTTTGCTCGTCGTCGTACCTATTATTTTGATATATGAACAAACAGCGCATATGACAATGATGACAATTTATGAATGACAAACGATTTTAGGAAAATCGACGTCATGCAAAATGAGCGGCTCCCATTGCAATAGTTCAGCTGAAACACGATTGTATGGGAACCACATATAAAGATTATGCAAATCTGGCAATAGTTTATCAGGAATATGATTGTATGGGAACTAAATATAAATATTATGAAAATTTGGTATTCGTTTATTTGGAAAATGGTAAGAAGGGAAACAAAAAAAAATATTGTGAGAATCTGGTATATCTATATCTGGATTATGAGAATATGGGAAACAAAAAAATATTTTTGGAAAATTGGCTTTAAGTTCATCTGGAAATTGATTCATCTGGGAAATAAAAAAAGGAATTTAAATAAAATGTCATTCACAAAATCTGTCTTTTAAAAGTTCTACCAAGCGTTTTCTGGGTTTTAAGATTCGGGTAACTGAAATTCGACTTTTTAACAGGTTACCATTATTGATAGATACTTTCGTATCAATAATATTTAGGTATAGATACGAAAGCAAATTAATATTCAATTTATATTAATGTTCAAAAACTGTTAGTTTTAATGAATGTTCGTCTCCTAATAATAGCAACCTTTTGAAGTTTATTGAATAGTAAAATATGTACCTGTAGCGGAAATGGCAGCCTCAAAGTCCGCGCCATGTTCTAAAAAGTCTAAACCTGAAATAAATAAACGTAATTATTAATATCACTGTCTGATTCACACACACTTAACACAAAAATAGACAATATAACTCATCTTAATGCCACTACAAAGTAGAAACGTATACAAAACAAATAGTTTTATCTCATGACTTGTAAGAATGTGTTAGTATCCTTATGAAGTGTTATTTTATTGAACGATTGACGGAAATTGCACACGGATATACGACGGAACTTCGCCGTCGTGGAAGATTGCTTTGATATGTTTATTAGGATACCTGTTTATGTTTGTATAAAACGTTATAGACGAACGTTGACAATATCTTCAATTAAAAGCATGAAAAACTCAGGATGTTTTCAACTCGAATCCATTTTTTATTTAGTACCTAACATTATTATTTTTCCTCAATTAATAACTACACTGTTGATCCATACTCCTTTTTTGTTTTTCACGACGGAGCACGAAATTGGCATCTTCTACAAACTAATACTAAAATAAATGGAAATCACTTGCACTTAAGTATCACTGTTTTAGCACTGAAATGTTTTTTGATCACTTTCGTTAAAACTAATATACTGCGCAGGCATTAAATGAACGTAATTAATTTATTTGACAACCTACCCGCACATTAAAAATATTCACTATTTTAAGTTGACGAGGGAATGTTTTAAATATACATATATTTTGAAATCTTGCATTGGTTTTCACTGAAATCTATTAAATATGTCTTAGTTTTTGTATCAGAGCTTATCTTGTATGTGTTTAGTTTTACAATAGATCCATAATCACGCTTCGGTGCAAATTTGGCTGCTGCACAATAGGTGATGCCAATTACAATAACATTGTCTCGTCATTAATTATACCTACGTAGGTTCGTCAATTAACTATGGTTAGAAAGTGACTTTAATCTATCATCTAATCTGTATTATAATTTATAGTACTCTAATATTCGCCGCGATTTTATCTACTCATAAAAGAGTTATTTGTAAAATGCGTTTTGTATCCTATGCGTTTCTGCGATATTTTTTTTGTAACTTTTGTCCTACCTTTTAAATGCCTCAATTTACGAAGAGAATAACTATAAAAGCCTTTTCCTACGAGCAAATATTATGACAAAGTAACTGCTGAGGTCTTCTTACATATAAACATGATTAAAATTAAGCATGTTTATAACTTGTAAATACAATGCTGTCGCCTCGCAAAAAAAAACAATTTTATTATTTTAAATATTTTAAGTTAGCATTTATTTAATTTATTGCACTATGATGAAAATTACAACGTTATGCAAGTTGATGCTTTAAAGAATAGTGCTACTTCCATACCCAAATTTTCAATAGCAAGTGATTAACTACTGCAATTTATTTTCACGTTTTGTTTAGGCCTGACGTGCATATTAATATTTCAGACGGATTGTCTTAGCACGAGTTAAAGTATATCCACTACCTAATACGCAATGTTAATAAGACAGGTACTTAGACAGCATTGAATGGCACATTAAATACTGTTTATTATATTGGTGACATTGTAAATATAGTAAAGGTTGACTCATGATAGGCTATCCATAAGGAAAACAACAGGAACGGCTTGATCAAAATTACAATTGGTAAAAAAGTAACACACATGCAGATATGTCAAGCCTAATTTTAAAATAAGCACCTTTGATGTTATTTATAAGAAGTTAATGTTTTACAACTTTCTTTAAAGAAAATTGACCTTAAACCAAATACAGTAGGTAGGGGAGCGAGGGGCTTGTTGTAACAGTTTTCAGTAAAACTAGTATATCTTGAGATCTTTTGATTCAATTTCTACTAAATAAAGATTGATGGATACTGTAACTCTTCCTCTACCAAATCAAATAAAAATAATATCATAACTATTGGTCATTATTTAACAATCAATTATTTTCTAAAACAAGTGCGGTGTTACAACTTACCTCGTGCTTGGGGCAAGTTGTAACGTCTACCGGGGCAAGTAGTAACGACAATAAAAAACGACATTAATACCTCTAATCATTTATTCTTTATTTATTTTTAGCAAAATTGTCATCTTTCCAAAGTAAGTATTATGTAATTCTTATCAAAAATCAACTCAAATACACTTTTTTGTAATCAACACTTAAAAATTAAGTAATTAAGAGTTTTATTTAGTTAAACACTACTTATTATCATAATAGCACTTTTAAATCACAGTAAGTAATTAAATTATTTATTTCTAATAAACTCTATCCAATCTTTTTTGTTTGTATCTGTGTAAGCTTCACCACATACCAGACAATGCATGGTGTAATATGTTACAACAAGCCCCGGGATTTTGTTACAACTAACCCCATGGTATGATTTTTAACATTTATCAAGATAACTTATTAAACAATTTAGCAATCATAAAAACTGTTACACAATATCAGAGATAGATAAATTTGAATGTAAATAAGATGTAGAAAATTTGAAAATAGGCAATATTAAAAACACAAACCAAAATTTTACGATAGTACAATTTTATATCACCTGGCAGAAATGAAGGGATTGTTCACATTTGCTCACTGCGCCAACCGGCGGAACACTGGCTATGGCAATATGATGTGGTGCGGTTTATTGGTTAAATCGAGTCAAAGATATACGTTAATAGTGTTGAAGATCCTGGTGAAAAGAGCCTGTTACTACTTACCCCTGTAACAACAAGCCCCTCGCTCCCCTACACGAAAAATACTTTTATTAATTAAGACGCTTACTTTGGTTTCATAAAAGCTAAACAAAACTAACTAAGCTCGAATACAACATAACAATAATAAGTTGCTTAATGTATTTCAAAGCCTGAAACTGTATAGTTGGACAAATTTATAAATTTTTGGCTTTAAAATGTTTGTTAAAGTTTGATGGAAATCCAAAATTGTAGGAAACTTAAAAAAAATATGGAGTCTGGCGTTAGTTTGCGGAATTCGTTTGGATGAAAATGGATTTAACTAGTACAAAAATTATGATTAGGTATAGGTACTTTTCAAAAAAAACATGGAAAAAAATACCATTACCTTTTAAACAGTCCCGTTTATTAAATAACCAAATCTAACATAGCAAATAGTTTTGTCAGCTGGTCATGAGTTAATATGTAGTACACGCATCATCTGCAGCTAACGAAAAATAAATTTTGCGCTCATAAAAGTTTTAAGATACCTACGTCAAAAAATAACTAAATGCCATGTAGCTAATCTGTTGTTTTTTTTATTTAACATAGAAGAACTTCAATCAATCGGAACACCATATAGGTATTACTAGGACATTAACAGAAATTGGGGGTTTTAAAGTCCAGTACTTATAAAATATAGTGATATTCAAGTAGGTAAGCAAATTGCATCTACCAAACTTGAAACCTACATACTCTATTTCATTCAAATATGTAATTTTATAGAAATTACTTAAAGCGCTTTTATACCTAACCATATTTTAATTGTACGATGATGATTTTTTTCCCCATGATGAGGTTTAATCATAGTTTATTTTGCCTGGAAAACTACAGAATGGTATTTCTTTTTACATCTTGCTTTATTTTCTTTGCTTCGTAAGTACCTATTGTTAGTTGAACACTACGTCAATATAACGGACCGGAGTCGACGGAAGAAAATTATGAATATCAATTAATTACATTGTTGAGGTAACACAGCTTCGATAATCTTATTGATATTATTTCTTATTGTGTAAATTTGTATGTTTGATACACAATCACGTTAAAACAGACATAAAATTGGGCAAATGAAAATAATATAATCTAAAATGCCTTCTGCAGCTTTCTGTAATTCCGTGGTTGTCTGTTAGATCCCGTCTATACGGAGTCCGCCCTTGTATAAGTGGTACAATACGGTTTTATTAATCAAATAACTAATAAGTATACAAAAGGTGATTTTTACGTGAAAATATCTTATATCCACAGAGAAAGACATGTAGCCGCAGTTGAGGCCCTGCGGTAAGCTTAAAACAAATAAACAGTACGTACCTAATTTATCTGCCCAGTATGTACTAATATAAAAATATATTGAACATTTCCATTTATTGAATTTTTCGTTTTTTCTTTTGTATGTCTACCCCGTATGAAATTCTATAGGCCTTTAATAAGCAGTTTCAAAGTTGCTACGTCTAGCGTTCTGTCATTGCACCCGACGACTCTATTGTATGAAATCGATTTTACTTTTTAGTTCTTTGCTCTCGTGTGGGTACAGTCACACTAATAATTATTTTCTACTCGTTTTTAAAAGCTTGAAGTTAAGCAAGTACAGATCTTAATTCAGTCCAAATTTGTTTAAATGCTTGTGAGCTTAAGTACAAGCTTCTTCGATCACGAAGTAAGTATGTTCTTCGAAAGGTACAAACTTTTGAAAATAAATTGTGTTCATCATTATGAACGTGACTGTATTTTATTACCACTTGCCTTTGAAGTAGAACTTGCATTACACGCACGTGATACTAATTAAGCATTTATCTGTAACATTGTAAAAACCGTCATCTTCAGAGAAATCCTTTAACGCAAACAGTTGTATAGGGGTTCGATTAAAATGAGTTAAATAATGTAAAGGACTTTTAATATCTTACCTACATTCAAACGGATAAAATATGCAGGTGGGCAAATTAAGGTTTGTCAATAAAATTAATCTGCTATTATTAATATCAATGGAGGTCATTATAAAATTCTTGGGTTTTGAAGCGAACTCTCTACCAAACAAGCGTTTTAAAGATTTTTAAAGGTTTTAAAATCGGAACTGCTCAAACGCTAATAGGATTAAGCTAGAAGAATTCGAACCTAACCATTTATAATAAAACGGGTAAATGTACTGTACGAGTAAACGAAATATAAAAATCTTTTTAATGAATGCAAAAAGTCTTGAAAACTGTTCCAACACAATAAATGTCTAATGTAATGAGTGACATCCGTGGCATGTTCATTAAAAGCGTGGAGAATCCAGACAACGTAACGTCCTTTGTAGAAAACCAACGCGTTTATATCTGAAGCTAACTTAGAATGACTAACATTGAGTTTTTTACTTAACTCAAGGAGCCTCAAAAGTCATTGCAATGCATTCATTTTACGTGAAAATGTATGATGTTTTTAAAATGACAGAATTTATTACCTATATTTAAACAATATTAACGTTAAGATTTAAGAGAATAAAATCGTAAAGAAGATAAATACTCAAATGTGACGTTTAAGATAAAAAGGAATTGTATAAAAAGTTAACGGTTTTAAATTTTAGACGGATCTATTTAATGTCGCAATTGATAAATTTATTCTACTATGTGCAATATGTAAATTCCGTAGATTGTTAACGATTTGTAATCGAAATGTGTTAATTTTAAATTTTTAAGGTAAATTTATTTTGCTCTTATCTGTTCATGTATGGCGCCGACTCTATTGACGGACAATTTGCTCTGTTAAATGTTAATTTACAAATTTTTTACTATTTGACTATTTTTTTCTTTAATTAGGTAATTTTCTAGTCAAACAAGAACATAAAACCGATATTTAGACGAATAAAGTTATTAACTACAACACCGAAAAATCACTTACCCATTTTGGTAAAAACGTTTTTTCACTGTTTTCACTATAAAATTGTCCGGTGTACAATCACGTTAACAAATCAATTAACAAAACTTTTACCGGCGTCGTGTCATTGTCACCCTGTTTGCGACACTGTGGGAGCTTGCGCGTGTGATGTGCGCAAACGCAGCGGTATTGCCTCAAGGATGCCGCGTGCTGCCTGCAAAGGCTTCTGTGCGAATGGCGGCGACTAAACGAATCTCGACTAGGAATCCTTCCATGCTGATAACGATAAGGCCAATCACTCATCTCGTGTTATCATTTTGTCTTTGATCATCGATTCGTTGACATTGTAGGTAGTCAAGACCCGAATTGGCGTTACGTAACGTGATCGCGCGCATTCTCTGATCAGTGTCGAAGTTGTTGTTCCTAATCAAACAAGGGTTATACGTCAACATACGATTAATTGAAATTGTTTGCCTTGTGGACAACCCTTGGTAAATTAAATTTGATGACTAGTTCTGAAATGGTTTTGCAACGTATTTAATTTCTTTCGTTTATCTTTTTTTACAAGAGCATGTCTTTGTTATTGGTTTATTTTTAATAGATAGAGTGATTCAAGAGGAAGGTTTATATCTATAATAACATAGTATAGGGAAAGGGGTTTTACTCCGAATTAAATTTCTTGCTCGCGAAGCCGCGAGCAAAAGATAGTAATTTAATAAAGGTAGGTACTTGAGTTTTATAATACAAATCCTTTTGATATCTAAGCAACTCAAATACAACCTAACATTTCCTTTTTCCCACCCGCAATTAGTTTATCTTTGCCATTGTGGTTGTAGTAAACCTGAAAGAACAAATTGCACTAACAGTGTGTAGTAAAAAGCGAAGCATTATTGTGATATTTATTTAACCAAATTTATCATAACTAGGAACTTAATTACAAAGACTTTTGATGTAATATAAGGAAAGGGCTTTAATCGGTAAGCTTACCTTTACGCGATAATTTTGATTGATAAATTTTTCTGAACTGAAACTTTAAAAGGGTGATTTATATACCTTAGGCCCAATTGCAGGGAACGTTTTAACCTCGGGTTTGCTTCGGGTTAGCTAACTCAGGTTTGAATGGCGCCACCATCGATTGTAACTACTTCTTATTACAATCGATGGTGGCGCCATTTTAATCTGAGTTAGCTAACCCGAGGTTGAAACGTTCCCTGCAATTGGGCCTTAGCGTGTTACTTACGAAAGATTTAAAAGAGTATTGAGTAAAATTGGACGCCTACGTTTAAGTCCAGGAGATTCCCAGATTTTCCGGTACTATCTTGTAAACACGTTATCAATTTTAAATTATTTTCTCGGTCATCGACATTTAGCTTAATAGGGACTTTATGTACATAGAACCAATTAGAATTACTCAGTATCCGGTATTAAGGTATGCCCTTATAGGGCCTATTGCAGGTATCTATTACGAAATGCCTTCCTTATTCCGGTTATTTACCCTATTATAATGCTTGTGTTCAACTTATTTATTTACTATCGTTTATATTGAACTTTTCCTATACTTAGATATTTATCGATGTTCTTATGAAGGCTATTATCGAAGGAAACATTGACTCTTACTTATACTTCATGGAAGTATTCTTGTTAACGAGAAAAAAAATCGGTTCCTTTTAAACGTAACATTTGAACCAGTAACTTAGAAAAGAAAAATGAAAACTTGTAAAGACAATGCATTTTCCTGATCGAGAAAAGCCGATTCATAAGCTTGTCAGGGTAATGCTCATTCTCTAAGGAGGCTTGGGAATATTATTTTATCTGCCTACAGCAAAGTACGAGTACATTGTTGTGTTTCAGCAAATTGTTATTAAAAGTTGAGTCAACGTCGCGGAGGCTCCCCAGGGCAGTTCTGGCAAACTGGGGTTGGATTTAATGATGTTGTCAACGTTCGTTTAAAAAATGAGAACCCTCATTCGTTGATAGATATATACCTACTGTTTTATTTTAAGATATCTTTAAGAAGGTATTTAAAACTACTGTGTAAAATGAATAAATAGGACTTATTTTCTGTCTTATTGCCGTAAAAATGGTTTGATATTAAAGGTAGCTTATAAAAGTTTGACAAAGACTTAATTGAATCGATTTTCTTTTGCGTTGATTGAAAGTGAATAGTAAAGAAAGTTTTTAAAATTACACACAGTTGAACGTTATTCTGTTGAAAGGGTAAAAGTCTCTTTCTACCTTATAGCTTATCACATTCAGGCGAAACACGTGTAAATACGATATAAATTAGGGATTTTTGTAGGTTTACCTTCATGTTTCGCGTTGCATTGAAAATTAACCTTCTTCCGATTTATTTTGATACTTGGTCATCTAGTGGTTAAACAGGCAGAATTGTTGTTGGTCAAGTTGAACTGCTCTCCTTATTTAGTGCAGTCGACTATAATACTTAGTAACACGTTTTAATTACAAACAGGCAGAACACAACACGTTTTCATGTCAAATAATTGAATATAAGTGTCTAGTAATGATGATTATTTTCCGCTTTGCAAATTATTTTTCATGATGAAGTTGTTGTTGTGATTGCCTATGCGTGAAATATGTGACGTATTTGTATACACATGCATCTTGATCTATTTTAGTTTTTCCTACATTTATCTGCGCTCACGTTTTTCCATTTCCTTTGAAAATAAAAATGGTAACTTCCAAACTAAGTCTGTTTCATCAGTTGTCCTTTACTTGCTTTTTAATTAGCAATGTGCCTTAAACCTGACCTTAAAGCACCTATCAAGTGACCTCCTACGTGACGTCGGTTGTAAGTTTAAAATTTTTGTATTCAAACATTGATTTGTGCGTCCTTTAAAGGCAATTTCGACACCATCAGATCCATCAATCAATGTACCGATTAAGGTTGTATTGTAAACAATCAAATATCCTTGAGGAATTTGCCAAGAATGAGGAATGGGAAGGAACCGAGGGGCTTTCCTGGTTATATTTTGGGATCGAGTACAAACGGTTTGATTATTTGACAGAACATCATTAAGGCCAAGTGCATCTCGCACATCGAAACTCCACACAGCTACTTTTGACATTAATTTGTCAGAAAAATATGTCGTTCTTAAATGATCTTTAGCTCAAAATATAAATTAAGTGATTGCCATCTATTAATACTCATATTTAGAATATATATCTTTACTTTATTAATTCAGAATTACAAATTAAAAGCAAGATTTTAAGAATAATAAGCCGGTTTTCAATATGTTACAAAATATAATAAAAGATATTTGAAAATATAGTTGCTTGCATACTTTAGTTGTTGATATTAATTTAAACTTGATACATTTTGCTGTCTCTGACAGACGGACGATATATTGATATTATTGGGGTCCGTTTTACCTTTCGAGGTAGGTACAGAGCCCTAAAAATAGAAAATCAATCTAACTTAACGATAAAACAACTACATATTTCGTTGTTATTACATAAAGCTTAATGAAATTAAACGCAAATAACCATCAATAATCACATTTGTGAATCGGAAAACCTATCTGTGGAAATTTGATGCTACAGTTTGGTTAATTATTGTGTGAAATTGCGGGGAACAGCACGTTAAACACTAATTATGCCATTTTGATTCGGGATAGTCAGGCAACTTAACTTGATTACAATGATGACAATAAATTATACAGTGTTGCAGACCAGCAATACCATACTAATCGTAAACTTTACAAGCACTTACAGAGTGTGGTTTATTTAATCTCTTTTTTTGGATAAACTAAGTACAACATATTACGCTGCAAATATAATACATAGAAACCCATTTTCAAAAAAAAAACTATATTTTTATCATTCGATAATGAGATTCGTTTTTTCCTAAATGACGTAAAGTTTAAAAATAATCTGGTGACAGTCAGTGTAAAATTGTAAACTAAGGTACACACGATCCTATTTATTTATGACAGTTAGCACGTACTGAAGATTAACAAAACCTCGTCAAATTGAGTTATCAGGTCTTTATCTCAAAAAACAAATACAGGATTGAATATTTATCTAATGTTCTCCGGTTTCTTGTAGTTTAAACAAGTTTTCTGATTTGCGACATTTATACAAATGGTCGTGCAACAATGAATAGCTTTTTAAAATAACATACAAAAGTGATTTATTGAAGTATGTTAGTAAAAAATGGTAAAATTATTAAAAACAAATTTCTGTTCGTCTTTCCAGTCCGAAATTTTGATGTATTTGAATCTTAATGCCCGTTTTCACCAATGTTCCTTAAAATTTAGGGGACACTTATAATATTTCAAAGCTCTATAAAATTACTTTTTATGGCTTTATTCATTATTTTTTAACTATTATTTGTTGTCAGATTGTATTTATATAGATATACCGAGAAAGTTTTGTTGCAAAATGTTTACATTTAGGTGTTGTTTAAAATGTGTTAGGTGTCCCTTAAATTTAGGTAACGTTGGTGAAAACGGCCACAAGTCTCTTAAAATGAAGAGGGTACCCTATTAAGAAGAAGTTTCAAGATTCAAAACAAAACGTTGAAAGCCGTTTCAAAATAATCTATAATTTGCAACCCAAATGAATCTCACTTCTGATCTAAATCTTACGAACCTACTTACCTACCTACTCTACAACGGATCATCAAATCATTTTGATTCTTATCTAACATAGATTGAAGGTGTTGTATAAACAACATTAGGTAATAAACAAGGCACATATTACGACTGCTCATGTAGAGGGTCAGGTGAAACGAGACTTGAATAATCAAAATCAGTTAAAGGAAATCATTTCTACAATATACATACTTACAACCTCGACCTCTTTGCATGTTGCGAAACCAAATAATGTATCGACAGAATGTAGGAAATGTATCGTCGGAGAATAATTTATTTTAACTTAAAATGTGCCTTTGTTACCAATCTAAATGAGCATGAAAACTGCGCGTAGGTAAATCATTGATTTTAAAAGAGCGGTAAACCTTAGGGAATTGGCGCGAGCTGAGAAAATATTGCAATGGCAGCTTTAGTTGGCCAATTAAGTTCTTTGAGTCTAAAGATTTTTCTACGTTATTTATAAAATGAAGTGCGCGTACAGAAGAGATAAATGTTTTTACGAGGACAGGCCTCTCAATTGATTGCGCTTCTGGTGCTAGATCCAGTGGTGAGACGAAGGTTTATCGAGTGGTTACGTAGGCGTGTTTACATACTTATTCATTTTTCCGGTGACAAAACAGATTAATACGTTTCCCCAGTTGATGCACCTTCGCAATCTTTATGATACTATAATCATTTATTTGTGAACCTTGATAAACATACTATGTATTATTGACTGAATCATGAAATTGATTTGATTTTTTAAGTAATAAGATTTTCTGATTATCCGTCTGAGTTCTTAAAAATCTCAAACACAGTAAAAATATCCAACTGATTTATTAGCTCAATAGAAGTAATGAATATTAAAACTGTTTGAAACGACACTGGATTCCACGAACGTCTGACAACGAATAGTTAATTGCTTCGCCAAATTTAGAATGGACAATTAAGAATAGTTAGCGCCTTATGGAGCGGCTATAGAAATATTTGCATCCATATTGATACGTTAGTATTATCACCTGCGAATTGCTGCATCCTAATAATTGCCTTCCGGTTCCTTATTGAAAACAACAATCACAGATTCAATAGATCAATATAATATTTCTATTGTCATTTAGGTGTAGGTGTGCCTTCCTAATTTAAACTGATGTCAAACTATGACGTATTTAAACGTAGCTAATTGATAGGTACCATTTCATATTAGTTCAAAAACTAAGGAAGTCTAGAAAATGGATAACATTTGTACTCAAAAAGCCTCTTTATTTAATTGCGAATTTTGAGTTGGTGCCTACTGGGTTAATAGTAAAGGATCCCTATTAATAGTAGGTATAGGATTCCTATTTCCCGTCAGACCGGTGGGTAAGTTACTAATATCGATCGATCGATGAACTCGACGTCGAAATCTGTTTTCGATACCGACATCATTCCGGTTTCATAATTTCGTACCGCGCAATTTAAGGGGCGAAAAAGTGAATTTAATTTTAAGATTTTTTAATATTTGACTAATGATATAGAATTTCCTTTACTCGTCGTGATCAATTAAAAAAAAAACAAAATTCTTTTATTCATCATAGATATGTAACATATACTTAATAGATATGTAACATATACTTAACTAGTTTTCCGCCCGCGGCTTTGCCCGCGTGGAATTCGGTTATATCGCACGAACTTTCATACAAACTTTCATCCCCTATTTCAATCCCTTCCACCCTTGTTTTCCCGATAAAAGGTATCCTATGTCCTTTCCCAAGTTCAGTTCTATCTTCATACCAAATTTCATCAATATCGGTTCATTGGTTTAGGCGTGAAAGCGTAACAGACAGACAAACAGACCGACAGACCGACAGACAGACAGAGTTACTTTCGCATTTATAATATTATAAGTAGGAAGTAGGATAGTAGGATGAACGTCAATGTTACAAACTTCGACTTTACCTAACCGTAGACCGAGAGAAAAAAGCCGGCGGAAAAAACTCCCAGCACTCTTTTTGGAAATTATACAATCATCTTACATAGAAAGAGCTCTTACAATTTCTTTTGATGTTTTTAGATACCTATAAACGTTTCACCACAACAAAATAGTGTTGATATACCTACCTACTTGCGCAAAGCTGCGGACAAAAGCTAGTTAATAAGATTCATGCTCCATTGCCCCGGGGCAGTTATACAATTTTTAAATAATTTTAAAATCATTCCCCACTGACCCGAGATGTCGAACGTATGCTCCATTGCCCCGAGTAGCGAACGTACAGATAGTTACAAATTTGTTAAGGTGATGTTATAAAACAATATATTAAATCAACAACATTATTTGTTTGCCATTCGTTTTTACAATCATTCATAATTAACCACTTCTCAACATTAAAACATCTTTAATCAATTTACATAAAAGATATTTAAATAAGAAATTCTTATTCTAAGCCTTAATTACGACACGGTTATTTTATGAGACTACATATTTTGTCTAAACAATGTCCTAAAGTTATTTTCCCTATTAAATTATCTTGAATTTAATAAATAATAAATCTCCAGACTAACACACCAATTATGTGGCCCTAAAGTAAGTTGCAGTAAGCACTTGTGTTATAGGTACCACATAATGGACTAGGGGAGAACCTAGTTACACCCAGACACGAGCCAATATAGAAAAATACATTTACTAAATTGGCCCGACCCGGGGATCGAACCCGGAACCATCTGCTTAGCAGTCCGGTATATATACCGCTGCACCACAGAGGTCGACATAATTCAATCATTAATAAACAATATTTTTTCTGTTTTTTAGAGATATACTCGTAGGAACACCTTTTAGAAAATTATATACTTTTATTTTATAAACAGAAGCATCTTTGTACAAAATTTCTAATAACTTTAAAATAGTTGGATTTGTATTAAACATCTTGTTAATTTTAGAATGCAAACCCTCAATGTTCTGTCGTTTTCAAAATTTCTTCATAGAATTACCAAAGAAAACTTTATGCGCTATCCATGTTTTTACAAAATAATCATTGAATTTCTCAATATTCTTATTATGATCAGGATATTAGGATCAGGAAAGAAAAACATCTTCTACCAATTTATTTGGTAATAATGTTAAGGCACAACACAACGCAACATGATTTTTAGGAACTGGTGATTTAGTTAATGATAACTGTTTCGCTTCTTTTATGAAACTGATAATCCGCACGAAGCAAAATGAGGCCTTTTCGTTCAGAGTCCACAAAACTTAATTCACTAGGAGATAAACTGCGGGGTTCACAATCGTTATCCCTATTAATTTGCCACCAACTGGTTACAATGCTTTTTTTTGCCAAGTTACTACCATAAATTCAACAGCTTTGACATCATACTGGTGGTGGCCAGTGGGCGGGTGATGTGGGGATTCACCTGCCCGCATTGCACGGTCCACCACCGTCGACGGGTGGGAGCGATTGGGCGCTCCCGGTCGCTCCCACAGGCCCCCCTTCACCGCGGGGGGGTCAAAATGGGCCCGTCGTGCAGTAGACGGGCCCTCGCCGGTGGAGTCGTGGCGTAGGCCCCACGGCTCCACCACACAAGGCGAAGACGGAGCGCCGCGGTGTTTTAGTGGGTAGTCCCCTGGGCGACGTGTCAGTTGCCCAGGCGGGAGTCCCACACACGCCCCCCGCCACCCCGGTGGGGGGTACGGTGCGTAAATGCATTTCCCCGCGAGAACAAAAAAAAAAAGGCCGATACAAGTTAAACTTGACACAGTTTTTTTTACAGCTATTTTTTAAGACGTTCTATTCAGGACTGTACAAAATTATTATTGATTTCTTTTAAAAATACGTCTCGGGTCAGTGGGGACTATGAATTCGGGTCAGTGGGGAATAAAACATTTTTAACTAATAATTCGGGGCAGTGGGTAATAGATATTCGGGTCAGTGGGGAAAATAATATATTTAAATAAAATAATAAAACTGCCCCGGGGCAATGGAGCATGAATCGTTAATAATTTACATTGATAAGGATAAAAGCTTAAGTTTTTTTAATATTTTTTTTCTAGTTTTAGCTTTACTCAACTACAATAATTAATAACACAAACACAACCAAGAATCTTCCATCTTCCATCTTCCCAAGGAAGAATTATAATTGATTTGGAGGAAGACGACACCGTTACGTTTTACTGTTAGAATAAATCTCATTCATGGATATATTAATTCTAAGCACCTAAAGTATATTTTTCCACACTACGCAAAAAACTTTATCAAACATTTTTTTTTATTTGGTTCCAATATTTATCTACAGTCCACGCATACGAAGTCGCAGGTAATAGTTTGTTCTCCAGAGCATTAAAAACAGTCGACACCATATTTTCTTAGTCGATGGCTTTAATTCAATTCAAGTTCGGAATTGAGTGGAGTCAATGGCTTAACCGTGTAAATCCGATAATGCGTCAACGTCGATGCTATCTTAAGACTTATCATGTCTATATACTCATGACACACTCTGTCAGAAAATTCAGAATTTCCTGTTTTAAAAATAACTACCTAACATATTACGTATTATCGGTTGCCTAGTTATTACATATTTGTACAACTGAACAAGCGGGAAAAATCTCCAGGCCACCGGAATAGATCTGTTACCCTAAACTGAATGCAAGTTTATTGTATTAAGTCTGTACTATGTAATTTTCATATTCCTTATTTCCCTCTTTGAAAACAAGGTTTTTTTTTTCAAAATTTTATGTTCAAAAATATTGTTTCATCAAAAAAATATGCAGGTATATTTTTTCTTTTTTTGCCTTATTTGAAATTGGTTGCATCTTGAAATGGCCGAATTGGGCAAACTTTATTCAGGGGTTAAAGAAACCTTAACTATAAAAAATGTAAAAATGAATGGCTGTGCAGAATTTATTCACACAATAAATATTATAAAACAAATATAAATTGAAATAAAACTCATTTTAACGGGTTTTCGAATTCAGCGCCATCTGTTCCGTAATCAAGTAAAAATCGTTTTTACTAAACTCCATGTAGACGTAAATCATCTCGGTCTACCAGTGACCCCAGCATTTGCAAAAATGTCGAAACGTAAAAAAAACGTTTTTATGTCGTATTAACTAGAGTCTCATTTTAAACCACTACATATCTCAAGGCAGGTTGACTCAATCAATCTTTTCAATTTCAAGTTATAATGATCGCGGAAATCTAAGAAGTTAAACTAGAAAATCGGCTCATTTTTGGACAGGGGATATGGCAAAACCCGTGAAAGAATATGCCATGATTAAAACAAAGATTCAATTTTATCAATTTTACAACTGCATCATCAGTATGACTTGCATTTGTCAATCTAACAGTGCCAGGCATCGGTGGGCACAGAGTCAAAGCATTTTCTTAATACTAATCTTGTGTAAAAGTGTCTTGCAAATACATATTTTTTTTCCAGGCTGACACACCAATTATGTGGCCCTAAAGTAAGTTGCAGTAAGCACTTGTGTTATAGGTACCACATAATGGACTAGGGGAGAACCTAGTCTTAATCTCCCATAGAGCATCATGTGGTTCCAAATGCGGTTATAATATCTCTTTTTTTTTAAATAGAAATAGCATATTATATCAAACTTGGAAAAACTCTGGTCTTTCGCATAACCTAAAAGTTTCATAATAGTTTGAAATATCCTGTAAAAACGTTGTACGAAAGTATGACGCAAGCGACAGGTAAAGTCGCGTTTAGTCATTTGTGATGAAGCCTTTTCGATCAATCCTATTAGCCAATCCGTCGTTTATACAACCTTATGTCGGGGGCTATAACCGCTTCCGTATTTTATTTAACTGTCTAGAGTGTGTAAAAACAAGACTTCTTTTTTTATTACCTGTGAAGCGTATATATATCTGAATTTCATTTATTTACGTATTTCAATGAAAATAATAAATGACCGCAAAAATCTCATTCAAATTTGTTCAGTTGTCAACCAGGAGTTAGAGAACAAACATACAAACGACAGATACAAAAACCAACTTTGCTTTTTGCTATGAAATGATATATCAATTACAGATAAATGTCTCATTAAAAGCGAAAGAATCAACGCAACATTTATAATTACACATAATTTTCTATAGGAATGTTAAGCCCTATATAAACCTATGTTTATAACAAACGTAAAAATTAAACCTTAATCAAAACCTATACATACCCGCACAATTCGGTTTAAAACCTATCTCAAATGAGTAAGACATCTATTTACGTAAGTACTTGAAATGAGCCCGATTTAACATCCACTTCCAATTGTCTTATTTATATCCAACAAGATAAATACAAGCTTCAAAAATTTAAAGAAAAAAATCCATCTGTGAATCATTTGTCTTTTTAAAATAAATTCAATTGGTATCGCACCGAAAAATCTCTTGCCCAAAAAGTGGGTATTTTAATGGAGAAGTGAGTCTGTCGCTCGGCGATGAGATGTTCAGTAAATGGAGACTGTGAACGGCGTTATCAATTGTTTTTACAGGAGATAATGGAATGCCACCTGTCAACGCAAGATTGATACCCGAGGCCGCGTTGATGTGGAAAGCACCGTTACCAACAAGGTTATCACGACCTTGCAAGTTTTCAGACAAATTGATTACAACACAAGGGCAGCAATCAAAACTGAAGGCTATGAAACGACTAATTTATATAATTAAGAACTGATTTTACGAGGTTTCTCCAACTTGGACATTTATACAACCTAATGGTGACTGAAACTTTTAGGTTATGCGAAAGGGGTGAATTTCATGCCAGCTGTAATTCGACTACGCAGGTCGGTCCTCGAATTCAAATGATGGTCAGTTTACGGCAGATTGGATAAAGAATAATAAACTTAAACAGAAAAAGAACTTAAACCCTACATTATCTTAGCTGTTAGCTACCAACTCTCCAGGAACGTTTGCCGGCTTACGCGAATATCAAGTCCGGAATCTTCACCAACCGGGCTTCTGGAAAACCTGGGTCTATATCTCGGTTTTTACGTCCAGCTACTCCAACCTCTTCTTCACAAATTTAAGTAATATTATATTATTTTTAAATTAAAGATAAAAATCCATTACTATTTTATATATATTTCCCTCCTGGACTGGAGATACATCGACGCTGCGGCTGGTTACCACTCCATCCCTCCTGGATGAAGTTATTCGAGGTCATTCGTAACGTGACAACTAAGTAAGTATTGTTTCTTGTTTTTGAAAATAAACTATTTTCCCAAGGTTTTTTTATTGCTTCCTATTGCAATAACTTTCAATAGCCACCTGTTCATTTTACAATTGGATCTGTCAGTAATTGAATTGCCTTCTAGCTCATGTATTCTATTTAAGATTCTGTCGCGCGTAGTAAATTCTCGGTTTCCTTGTCGCCTATTTTATTTGATGCTCGTTCGTTCAAAGGTATTCAAATGAGTCTTGTGATACTGTCTCTTATTTAATTCACAAGATAATTTCTAATGTCGTGTACAGTTAAACCTTGGACAAGTATTGTGCTACACAAAATATAATTATTTGAACAAGTAAACAATGGTCTGTTTACCACCAGCGTTGATTTGAATCTTTTAGTTTCATAAATAACGCTTGTTTGTTTTCTTGCATATTTGAGTTGACTGGTGAAATCTCATTGTAGATAACGAGAAATAGATCTGAGTGGAAACAAATATGTAATTGAAAATGTTATGATAGTCGTCAAATGTCGGTGTCTTTAAGCTTTTCAGCGATTAAGACGTGATGCCACTCAAATGCTATCTGCTCAATATAATACATGTTTCTATAGTAGTTATCGTAAGGATTTTATGCGTTGCCCTATTCCGACACCGATTTCAGCTGACTTAGGGGGCTATGTTTAAGTAAATCCTATGAAAAGTCGTGATCCATTCTTCGCATATTGCCTTCTCTACAGCTCAGCATCATTTGCTCCTAAATAGACAAAAGTGTCAACCCTGTGTTTGTTCGTTCAATAATGGTGACAATCATTTTGTTTATTCGCCGGATATTGGAGAAACAATCTGCAGCGGCCCCCGCGGACCAATAAGTGTAATCCCTCAGACACGGATACACGATATTGTAAAATGGAAGTTTTATTTTTTGAAATAGTTTTAATTATTTTTTGAAAGCACCTTCCTCATTAATAGCATTAAAAATAAATGTTGTCTATATGCATCCACTACGGGGCTGTAGTTACAGTAAAATTTGAGAAAGCTGTCTTTGGTTACAAGCATGTTTATTAATTCTTATGCAAAAAGGCCACTGTACAATAGTAGTTTTAAATAAATAATTACATATCATCGTATTAAAGGTCCGACATTGGTATTCTAAAATTAGGGCATTACCTTACAATGTCACCCTCTGACTACCTACTATACAGCTATATAAATAATCCTAAAGAATCCATCCTTATTTTAAAAGTTAAAACCTCGCTACCGATTTTAAAATCTCTTCCAGTAATGTATATCAGTTAGAATGCGTTGGGCGGGCGGCGGGTAGGATGGCGCTCGCGCCTCAGTCCGCTTCCTGCCCGCCTCAGTGCCACTCGGACAACGTCTCATATAAACTCCGCTTGTTACCAACTTTCAACAAGTGATCCCAAAACATTTACCACTTGACGTAATGCACCCTCAAACTTCAAAAACAAATAATAACTGTAAGAAACCGAGAACTTTTTGAGGAATTTGTGATTTATGAACGTTAGCTAATCGAAATTTGTAACCGTCTAAACGAAAACCGCTTTAAATTAATATTTTTCTGGTGGTAAGGTTCGGCCTTTACATTCCGGTATGTCAGCCTATTTATCTCCCGTTGTGATTGATGATCCTGATTGTTTCATATAATAATAACGTAAAATGGCTGACAAACTCCACGAGTATCAAGGTGTGGGGGGCAGGTTTCATTGTGCAAGGGAAAGGTATAAGGAGAGATGGTCGCAATGGAAGGAACAGCATCCAAGGAGTATGAAAGATGCAATCAAGGAGTCTTTGTTCGGTATTCCAAGTTCCGACGAGCCTCCAGAAAGAGTGTGGCAAGACAGTGAATTTAGTGACATATTTAGGTGAGTTTTGCACTTCTTTCTAAGGAAAAAACAATGGTTACATGTTTTATATTGTGTATTACTCTTTGCAGGAGAAAAAGCAGAATAGAACTGATGAGAATTTCGGCAGCAGTCATGGGAATAGAATTCTCGTACGCTGGGGAGACTGCCTTCGTGTCGCCAACACTTCTACAGATTGGAGTTCCGCATCAGCAGATGACGTTGGTTTGGGCCCTCTCGCCACTTATAGGGTTCTTCATGACTCCTTTACTAGGTTCAATAAGTGACCGCTGGCGATCAAAATACGGAAGGAGAAGACCCTTTATAGTCTTAATGTCGCTTGGAGTTTTATTAGGTATGCGGACATTACAGGCAGTTGGTTTTAATTTTCCCAATGTCACTTACTAGTAGTTTATATTTCTTTTAGGATTAATCCTAGTGCCAAACGGTGAAGCCATTGGCTATGCTCTTGGAGACGAAATACCCTTGAATAGGAGCGAAGTGGCCTCGGCCCTAGGTCCAAGAAGTACTGCGCTGGAGACGCCACCACCAAACTATCACCCCTGGGGCGTCTTGTTTACAGTACTGGGCACTGTGTTTCTTGACTTTGACGCAGATGCCTGCCAAAGCCCAGCCAGAGCCTATCTGCTTGATGTGACAGTTCCAGGTACTGAGTGACAAGTTTCCTATTACTATATTTGTTTATTTACATTAACCATCTAATATTTGGATAAGATTTTTTCAAATCATTATTTTAGATTTAAAAATTTAGATTGAAGTCAGCATTACAACAACATAATATTTGGTTGTTTTATTTTGTGCTCTATCTCTGATAACCTAGCCTTTGAGTTTACTTGCACAGACTCTGTTCAAACAATTTGCTACAAAAGGGCGTTCAAGTGGAAAACAAACTTGATTTCAGCTTTGAGTGCTAGAGTTACCAGTTCGTAGTCTGGTTTAATAATCACTTATGTTAAAATTTACGAGGATTTCCTAAAATAAACCACTAGAGCGATAAGCCTCGATTAGCGAAATTAATCGGTCATTATGCTATGACTCTCAACATCTACTATTGTTCTAAGAATAAATGACAACGCCTTAATCACAAACGTAACTTTTGAACGCTTTGAGAAATTTAAGTAATTGTTTTTCATATAATCGTAAAAAAGCAGCTGTGTCTAATATATCAGCAGATAACGATTAAAGAAAATTGCTAATAAACTTAACTACGTACGACAAATGAGTAAAGCTACAAAGTCAACAAAACGACTCTAGTTACGAGTACGGCTATTTACAATTGTTTTCATGATGCTGAAGATATTTTCCTTAAATTTCATCGGAACCTTAACCCAGTTTTCTTAATTAAAAATATGTTATTTGTTTGCCGCGTCACACCTCGTGATTATTTATCTTACGTTCTGATTTGAGAATGATGAACTTGTGGCGAGTAAACTATGTTATCGCGGTGTCCCGGCTTTGATTGATTTATCTCGGCGGCAAACGTTTCGATTTCCTTCGCCAGCTGAAAGTGTAATCCCCGATGACAAGAGCATTATTTATAACGAACAGTTTAAATATTCTCATGACGTTATTTAATGTATGACGGGAAGAAGATAAACTATTAAAATTGTTGTCAACTCAAGACAATAGGAGAATGGAACTAGGTATAGTTGCCTAACAACGTTGAAAGCCTAAGATAGTTCTTGTGAGAGTAGGTACCTACACAATTTTAGATTAGTAATTTCCATTAATAAAATTGGAGTAGAATCACCTTGGGTACCTAAAATACGCTAGACGGATAAAGCATAAATGAGTGAGTAAATTTCAATTTCAAGATCAAAGGGGATGTAACTTGAAGGGTTAATTCTTCTATTTTCCATGTGTTAGTGATCTGGGTGATGCAATTTTGATTTTGTCCTCTGTAGGTACTTTTTCTTTGATATGATCATATAACTGAGCAGGTTGATAACATACATGGAAGGTTTTTATAGAACGGCTACAAATTTATCAATACTTAAGTTCGTTTCGACTCTTAACATAAGAAAAAAAAATGAGTAAAATATTTAGGTAAAAAACTCGAAAATCACTTTAAAACGTCTACATCAACTTTTTATTGACTCGTTTTATCTCACCTAAATAATTGCTACCGTTTAATGTGGAGCATACTAATCCTTTGAACACATGATATTTAAATTAAATATTAGCGTATCTTTATGTTATCATTAAATTGGTTTAAACTTAATTGTTTTCGGAAAATACGAATATTTCACAGTGTATATTTCCGTTACAAAATTTGTTGTTGGTCAGGTGCAGTTGTATGGCATCCTTTGTGTTTAATCTGAATTCAATTAGGTCAGGTTTTTTTGTCAAAGTTTAATGTAGCCTTGACACAAATGTTAATTTTTTAAATATCTAATAGGTAAATAGAAATGAGCCTCCAAAGCTACAGAATTTAAAAATAAACTATTCGCATTCATTTGAGTTGATCATATTTTTTTCTATGTATTTTTATTTTTCCTTTCAGAGGATCATGCAAAGGGCCTCAGCACCTTCACCATCATGGCTGGTCTGGGCGGGTTCATGGGCTACGCGCTGGGCGGGATCAACTGGGATGAAACTAGACTAGGTATCCTCACTCACATTACCGACAAACTTCGAGTACCTATGACGAGTGATCAAAAGCGTTGCTTACTGTGACAAAAGTGATATTTGTTTTGGAACGCTGGCTACCATTCCGAATTAATAAAACAGTGACAATTGTAACATTGTTAAAATATTTAACCATTTCTGCTGAAGAAGTAATATTTTTCTACAAACAAGACTTCAAGATTCTATGAACAAAATTGTTGTAACATGTAAACGCACTTTGCAGCATATATAATCTACTAGTGGCCGCCCGCGACTCCGTTCGCGTGGAAGTCGGTTTCCCGTAGGAATGAGATGTTTTCCCGCGGTAAAAAGTACCCTATGTGTTATTCTGATGTATAACCGTTTCATCCAAATCCTTCCAGTAGTTTTTACGTGAAAGAGTAACAAACATCCATCCATCCATCCAAACTTTCACATTTATAATATTAGTAGGATTATCACACAGAGTGTTTGGGAACCGCTAAGTGAGTTTCTATACAATCTCACCTTACGTTTCTACAACAGGAGAGCTTTTCGGCGGCCACGTCCGTGCCGTGTTCGCACTGATCACGATCATCTTCGTGGCGTGCGTCAGCGCAACCATAACCAGCTTCAGGGAGATCCCTCTCGACGAGCTGCGGGAGCAAGAGGAGTTCAGGAAGCTGGCGCAGCATGAGCGGATCCAGGAGAGCTTCGACGAGGAGCCGACCTTGAAGAGAGATAATACTACGTACGGATCGCTGAACCAGGTTGAGGTATGTATTAGATAGTTTAATTTACGAAATAGCCCTTTTTTAACTGTCTTAATTTAACACTTCCGGTTATGATGTTGCTTCGATTTCTTGTCAAAAAGATTTATAAATGATCCCTGTGTGTTATACGAGATTTACCGTCATTGTAATATTAGGTGTTTTACTGAGCTTGGATTTTTTTTGGTAAGCGACTTTTAGTTGCCATAGGTTACAATACTAAATCAATGGTTAAAAAACGTAATATTCTTCATTTATCTGCCAACAACTCAAACTTAGTCCAATGTTCAGTATAAAATCAAACTTTTTACCATCTCTGTCTCAATTTCCAGGGTGGCCCAGCTCTCAACGCGCCTCCTGAACCACCACCCACCAGTCAAGTGCTGTCTCTAGGGCACTACCTGCGCTCCATCGTCGCGATGCCTGCTTCGCTGCGAGTGCTGTGTCTCACCAACTTGTTCTGCTGGATGGCACATGTCTGCTACTCGCTGTACTTCACTGACTTCGTTGGAGAAGCAGTGTTTGAAGGCAACCCGGCGGTGAGAGATTTGATGATTTGAGTTTTTTTATATTATATGGAATTCTTTTTTTTGTTATACCTTGACCCGTATATAAAGGGCTGGGTGGATCATCTTCTTTATAAATCATTATTGTAGTCCACATTTTGTTTGTTTGTAAATCCGCTAGCTTCTTTGGAACCATGTAACGGCTTTTAATACAGTTTTCACTATTCATTTTATTCAAAATATTTTATAAAAGGTTTGTAAATTTTAATGGTATTTTGATTGTATCGTGTCAAAACCAATGTAGCCTCCTATAGATAGATAGATAGATAGAATATGAATTTTAGTATTTATTTACATGTGCATAATAGATTTCCCTACCAAAAATGAACTAGTAAAGAATACACACAACTATTTTTCATCAGGATTACAGTGAAATTTTAAAACTAAAAGAAAAGCTTTCTTACTGCTGTTCTAATTGAATTGTCTCTCATACAATTTGTCTCTTGATTATTTCCAGGCGCCGATCGGCTCACAAAGCAGGACTGATTACGAGGAGGGAGTTCGCTTCGGCTGTTGGGGCATGGCAATGTACTCTCTGTCTTGTGCCTGCTACTCGGTCATCATTGACCAGCTCATCAAAAAACTTGGGTACTTGCTGTTACATGAAATAATTGTTTTTTTATAAGTTGATAATCGCATTATTATTTTTACGGCGAGGGAAACCATTGTAGTTAACGCAACTAACCATGTGGGTTTCTGTAATGGTAAATTCTGGCTTAGTCCCTCTCGCTATCTGAAAGGAAGATTGATTCTTTATTATAATTAGCTTTTACGTTGAGTAGGTATAACATAATTTGCCATGATTTTATTTTACTAATTAATATAAGTATATTTTTCAAATATAGAAGGTATCTGGTTGATCTAAAGTAACCTCGTTACGCCGCTATGCCCTTAAAATTGAACAACATATTTTACATTTAAATCTATAGCTGCCTGCTCCTGAAAATACAAAAATCAATACAAATTTTGTTGCTTGTTAATTTCTGGCCATTGTTACTTGCCGCCGCTATCGATTCAGTTTGACATATTGCAATTCAGATTTTTTATCCTCAAACTTTGTTTCATGAATACGTCATCAACTATGAGTTGACGTTGACATATTGACCTGACATATTATCGTTAGTCGCGTGACTAAATCAAAACCCACCAAGGCCATGCCTCTTTTCTATTACTTTACTAAAAATATTTGCTCTCCTTTGAACTATTTACGACCGACATGCACTATCAGATTAAACAAATAAACCTTTAAGCCTTGAAACACAAACAACAAAGTGATAGTGGAAAACAATAGTAAGAAGCGTCGTATATCTTTTCTATCATTTCAATGGCTGTCCTTCAACTTGACAGTCTATCTTAGAGTAAATATATCTCTTCCTACTTATAACAAGATCAGTAGGACCTTGACTTTGTTACCGCAGTGGTGGAAGCCTGTTAACTGATTTGCGATCGATATTGCATTACGATAGTCTCACTGGCTTGTTGTAGAAGACTTTGACTAGAAAAGAAAAAAGAAAAACTGTTCTATACGGGTGTAAAATACTCGGCGACGAGTAGAGATATTTTTGTGTTTGATGTCTTTGATGAGAAACCGTGTTCGAACTTCAAATAACAATAGGTCGCAAATTAGATAATTTGTTTTTAATGTACAGCATGAATTTAGCGCAATCGCATGGTAACTGTTGCAATTGCTTTTTATGTCGACTATAAAATTTTAAACAGCTATATGTTAACGAAATGAATTTATTAAACTAAGAAACTAGATTGTTTAAATTTATATGTTTTACTGATGTTGTTTTTAGATCATTTATGTAATACTTGCACTTGGTTTTAAGAATGAGGAATGATTTGTAATAACTTAATTTGACCGTATTGATATAATAATAACTACGAGTAATAATGGAGTCCTGTTTTACACTATCGTTAATTTTTTTTTATAGATAAGAATCCTTAGATTTAATGATTTGCTATTGCACCCTTTGTAATGTTACCCATTAAAATGTTAACATACACAAATAGAAAGTTACGTAAAAGCTTAAAAAGAAGAAGAAAAAATCAGTCTACATTAAAAAGTGTAAACTCCACAGTGTAGTTTGTATTGCAGTGCCCGGCGCGTGTATGTGGGCGGTCTGTGCACGTACAGCGCGGGCATGTGTGTGTTGGCGCTGGCCCGCGCGCGCGCAGCCGTGCTGATCCTCAGCAGCGTCGCGGGGGTGCTCTACTGCACGCTGTTCACCATGCCGTATCTACTGCTGGCGCATTATCATCACACCGACTCGGTAAGTCGATTGCAGTTTGTTAAACAAACGTGTGATGACCTCTGTAGCGCTATGTTAGTTCTCTACTCCACGCTGTTCACCATGCCGTATCTACTGCTGGCGCACTATCATCACACCGACTCGGTAAGTCGCTTGCAGTTTGTTAAACAAACGTTTTGATGACCTCTGTAGCGCTATGTTTGTCTCTACTGCACGCTGTTCACCATGCCGTATCTACTGCTGGCGCATTACCATCACACCGACTCGGTAAGTCGATTGCAGTTTGTTAAACAAACGTGTGATGACCTCTGTAGCGCTATGTTAGTTCTCTACTGCACGCTGTTCACCATGCCGTATCTACTGCTGGCGCATTATCATCACACCGACTCGGTAAGTCGATTGCAGTTTGTTAAACAAACGTTTTGATGACCTCTGTAGCGCTATGTTAGTTCTCTACTGCACGCTGTTCACCATGCCGTATCTACTGCTGGCGCATTATCATCACACCGACTCGGTAAGTCGATTGCAGTTTGTTAAACAAACGTTTTGATGACCTCTGTAGCGCTATGTTAGTTCTCTACTGCACGCTGTTCACCATGCCGTATCTACTGCTGGCGCATTATCACCACACCGACTCGGTAAGTCGATTGCAGTTTGTTAAACAAACGTGTGATGACCTCTGTAGCGCTATGTTAGTTCTCTACTGCACGCTGTTCACCATGCCGTATCTACTGCTGGCGCATTATCATCACACCGACTCGGTAAGTCGATTGCAGTTTGTTAAACAAACGTGTGATGACCTCTGTAGCGCTATGTTAGTTCTCTACTGCACGCTGTTCACCATGCCGTATCTACTGCTGGCGCATTACCATCACACCGACTCGGTAAGTCGATTGCAGTTTGTTAAACAAACGTTTTGATGACCTCTGTAGCGCTATGTTAGTTCTCTACTGCACGCTGTTCACCATGCCGTATCTACTGCTGGCGCATTACCATCACACCGACTCGGTAAGTCGATTGCAGTTTGTTAAACAAACGTTTTGATGACCTCTGTAGCGCTATGTTAGTTCTCTACTGCACGCTGTTCACCATGCCGTATCTACTGCTGGCGCATTATCATCACACCGACTCGGTAAGTCGATTGCAGTTTGTTAAACAAACGTTTTGATGACCTCTGTAGCGCTATGTTAGTTCTCTACTGCACGCTGTTCACCATGCCGTATCTACTGCTGGCGCATTACCATCACACCGACTCGGTAAGTCGATTGCAGTTTGTTAAACAAACGTTTTGATGACCTCTGTAGCGCTATGTTAGTTCTCTACTGCACGCTGTTCACCATGCCGTATCTACTGCTGGCGCATTATCATCACACCGACTCGGTAAGTCGATTGCAGTTTGTTAAACAAACGTTTTGATGACCTCTGTAGCGCTATGTTAGTTCTCTACTGCACGCTGTTCACCATGCCGTATCTACTGCTGGCGCATTACCATCACACCGACTCGGTAAGTCGATTGCAGTTTGTTAAACAAACGTTTTGATGACCTCTGTAGCGCTATGTTAGTTCTCTACTGCACGCTGTTCACCATGCCGTATCTACTGCTGGCGCATTACCATCACACCGACTCGGTAAGTCGATTGCAGTTTGTTAAACAAACGTTTTGATGACCTCTGTAGCGCTATGTTAGTTCTCTACTGCACGCTGTTCACCATGCCGTATCTACTGCTGGCGCATTACCATCACACCGACTCGGTAAGTCGATTGCAGTTTGTTAAACAAACGTTTTGATGACCTCTGTAGCGCTATGTTAGTTCTCTACTGCACGCTGTTCACCATGCCGTATCTACTGCTGGCGCATTATCATCACACCGACTCGGTAAGTCGATTGCAGTTTGTTAAACAAACGTTTTGATGACCTCTGTAGCGCTATGTTAGTTCTCTACTACACACCATGCCGTATCTACTGCTGGCGCATTATCATCACACCGACTCGGTAAGTCGACTGCAGTTTGTTAAACAAACGTGTGATGACCTCTGTAGCGCTATGTTAGTTCTCTACTGCACGCTGTTCACCATGCCGTATCTACTGCTGGCGCATTACCATCACACCGACTCGGTAAGTCGATTGCAGTTTGTTAAACAAACGTTTTGATGACCTCTGTAGCGCTATGTTAGTTCTCTACTGCCCGCTGTTCACCATGCCGTATCTACTGCTGGCGCATTATCATCACACCGACTCGGTAAGTCGATTGCAGTTTGTTAAACAAACGTTTTGATGACCTCTGTAGCGCTATGTTAGTTCTCTACTGCACGCTGTTCACCATGCCGTATCTACTGCTGGCGCATTACCATCACACCGACTCGGTAAGTCGATTGCAGTTTGTTAAACAAACGTTTTGATGACCTCTGTAGCGCTATGTTAGTGCTCTACTGCACGCTGTTCACCATGCCGTATCTACTGCTGGCGCATTATCATCACACCGACTCGGTAAGTCGATTGCAGTTTGTTAAACAAACGTTTTGATGACCTCTGTAGCGCTATGTTAGTTCTCTACTGCACGCTGTTCACCATGCCGTATCTACTGCTGGCGCATTATCATCACACCGACTCGGTAAGTCGACTGCAGTTTGTTAAACAAACGTGTGATGACCTCTGTAGCGCTATGTTAGTTCTCTACTGCACGCTGTTCACCATGCCGTATCTACTGCTGGCGCATTACCATCACACCGACTCGGTAAGTCGATTGCAGTTTGTTAAACAAACGTTTTGATGACCTCTGTAGCGCTATGTTAGTTCTCTACTGCACGCTGTTCACCATGCCGTATCTACTGCTGGCGCATTACCATCACACCGACTCGGTAAGTCGATTGCAGTTTAAACAAACGTTTTGATGACCTCTGTAGCGCTATGTTAGTTCTCTACTGCACGCTGTTCACCATGCCGTATCTACTGCTGGCGCATTATCATCACACCGACTCGGTAAGTCGATTGCAGTTTAAACAAACGTTTTGATGACCTCTGTAGCGCTATGTTAGTTCTCTACTGCACGCTGTTCACCATGCCGTATCTACTCGGTAAGTTGGCAGAATAATTGTTTTAATAAAGGTTACGATGTTATTGTGACACACACACACGGGCACACATACACAAACATGGTCATTGACAATAAACATAACATCCTAAAACAAACTAAAACACTTACTTCATGCTGTTATTATGCTTTTTTATATTAGGTACTTTTATGTAACCTAGACTGAAGAAAATGAATAATATTTTAAAAAGATAGAGCACGCTACAATATTTATGAAGAGTATGCATCTCGTTACACAGGAAAACGCATTTTGTTTTCATTTCATTTCACAAAAGACGTTGCGTTGTGGTATGTTCACAGGACTTTTAAGCGGTAGGAATCGGGGGAACATTAGAAACTTACATTACAGACAGGTATAAATAATATATTACAGACATAACAATAATATAATAAAAAAAAGAACTTATTGCTACAAAGTATTTTGTAAGTCAGCGACTAAATTGTTTCCCTACGATACCTTTTACTGTAAAAAAATTACCTTTGTCAGTTGACAGTTCATAACACTATATTTTTATCTAATTAACGTTTTAAAATAATGTTTTTTTTAACCTATGCCATGCCCTACCCTAATGTCTTTCTTTATTTAGAACCTATAATCAATGACCATTAACTATTCTAGCTAACGAACGGCAAGTTTGACGCGATCATTATGTTGCCTTCATTTATAATGACTGAAGTTCAAATATCAGATGCCACAAATTATCGTTTCAATTATGCAACGCTGCCAATAAGTTGCCGCGATTGATTGATGATTGATAAATAATTGCTGGTCACACTATTTCTACCTTACTTTCGAAACTTGAAGCGATATTGAGTTAAAACAAAAAAAACGGGAAAGCAATTTTATAGTTTTAACTCCTTCAGCGTACCCAATGTTGTTCATCGACGTAGCGTAGGTAATAATATCTAGTCACAGCTTTTAGACGCCCTTTACGGCATCTCATGCATATAAACGCAAAATTACCACTCGCTGACGTATCAGTTTGCAAGCCAAACTGCTGGTAACGAAATATATTATTGGCTCAAAACGTAATTTAGACCAAAATAGAATCGACATCCTTGTGTAGAAAAATACAGGTATGAAATTCGAAGGAATTCCAGTAGGTACCGTAACGTAATTTATGAACAAGAAAACTAATGGAGCACAATGCCCTTAGGGCGGTTCCTATGGGAATATCGTTAAATTGGGCTACTAAGGAAAAATGTGTCCATAAATAACTAACAAAATAACTTATAAGTATACAAATACAACTGGTTTATTGTTATAATAATAATATTGAAAAAAAATCAAAACACAACTGTTTTTTCTTTAAGTCGTTTTTGTTTGACAATATTTGTTGTGAATTATTAAATATTTGTTTAATTAATTAAATATTTATAATTTGAATTTACTTTTTAAGGCTTGGCATATCTGACACACAATGGAGCCTTATGTAAATGATTTCTTGTGATTGAAATAATTCAAGGCGATTGGTTAATCTGTAAAATTACTAAGTAAATAGTAAAGTTGATTCCAATAAGCTTTTTTTATGTGAAGAAGTCTCTTTATTTTTTTTAATGCCATTAATCCATAATCATAGGCCATAATCGCGGCGAACTACATCCATTTATCCAAGACAAAATCACACTAAGAGTAGCGACACTTCCTCAGCTTTTACTATTTGTAATAACATCCTAATAACATTACTTGTAACACAGATAATCAAACTTAAAAATATGTCTTTCGGATTTCAGATTGGGATGGCCAATAATAACAAAAATCTCAAAGTGTCTTTAATAATAAATAATAATAAATAAATCTCCAGACTCACAAACCAACTGTGTGGCCCTAAACTAAGTAAAGCTTGTACTATAGGTACCACACAATGGACTAGGGAAGAACCTAGTTACACCCAGACACGAGCCAATATCGAAAAACCATTTTTACGAAATTGGCCCGACCGGGAATTGAACCCGGAACCTTCCGTTTAGCAGTCCGGTATATATACCGCTGCACCACAGAGGTCGTCTACTAAGTTTCACAACCCACGCACTCACCTCTCTTATCATTCCAGTGGGACGCCGCTGGTAACTCCGCCACGGCAGCTCGCGGCCTCGGCACCGACGTGGCAGTAGTCAGCAGCTGTGTGTTCGTCGCTCAACTGTTAGTTTCCCTCATAATGGGCGTGGCTGTTAAACTTGCTGGCTCTACAACTGCCGTCATAGCGGTAGCAGCAACTTTGGCAGCGGCGGCCGCGTTCAGCGCAACTAAGATTACGTATCTTGATCTCTAAAGTTATTGTGGTGAAACATAGGGTAGTTTTTATGGTTCTAAATTCGAAATTTGAAATTGAGAATACAATGTATGTTATTCGGATTTGTATTAAACACCGTGTTAGACAAATAGTTGTGATAAGTGCAGTTAGATAATGAAAATGTATGAACATTGTAATTCAAAGTATGTATGTATGTTATAATATGTATGAAAGATAAGAAGAAGAGAAGTAGGAATTGTATCTTTGTGTCTTCTAGCAATGTTAAATAATCTCAATGAAGCAATGGATGTAACTCTGAATCAGTATTATACTTGAATCAGAATCATAAGTAGGTACTGTAAAAAACAAAATCTTCCATATCTTCAAATTGTCTCTTCAATAAATTATTGAATTTAGGGTTAAAAGACAATAATGATATTATGTGACATCGTGGAAATTTTAGAAGACTGTAATTACTAACTAAAGATCTCGATGTTATTGTACCTAACTAATATCAATTAAACTTAGGTATGTGTTTTGCTGTTACCCTCGAAAAAATATATCATTCTTGAATGTTAAGTACATGTTTATTATAAGTGAGGATTAAAATAAATAAACTTATATGTGAATTAATTGTTTATTTATTAATCACTAGTGGCCGCCCGCGACTCCGTTCGCGTGGAAGTCGGTTTCCCGTGGGAATGAGAAGTTTTCCCGCGGTAAAAAGTACCCTGTGTTATTCTGATGTATAACCTATATTACTGTAAAGTTTCACCCAAATCTGTCCAGTAGTTTTTACTTGAAAGAGTAACAAACATCCATACATCCATCTATACATCCATACATACTCACAAACATTCACGTTTATAATATTAGTAGGATTTTCAAGAACCCGTAAACAATTCTACCTATAGGTGTATTTGACGCATTGTGTCGAGCAATCTGAAAATAATTTAGCAACCAAAGCCAGAGGTACAAGTTTTGAATTGAAAACTTTCTGGCAACTGTCAATATTTTGAAAACATTCCTCTTTAAATTTAGATATAACCAAAATTATAGGTATCAATATATAAAAAAGCGTGTATTTCATCAACAACAGTAAACAGGTGAAATAATATTTTTTTAAAGTAATTAATTAATATAAATTCATGAGGAAATCAATCGAGCAGAAATAATAACACGTCCGCGCGCGATAGCGGTTTAAACCGGATAATTATAATTGACACCTTTTGTTAAAAACTGCACGAGCCATTATTTTATATTTTTAATTTATCTGCACGGAGACCTCAGTAATTTTAAGGGCGTAGTTTTTGATTCGCAGATAAATTTTATTCGACTGATAAGTAGTTGCACGTTGAAAATATATATATTTTTATAAATATTTGACTTAATTGTGTGTAAAGTGAGCTCTGAGAAAGGATATTTAGAAATTGTTAAGTAATAAAAGAGGGGGTAAAATTAAATGAATTTACTTTCTATTTTTCTTACATTTATTCTCATTACCGGACTAAGCATATATTTTGTTATATGATTATTGTATGTCTATATATATAGTATGCAATATTAACAGACAAATTGAAGCTTTTTCAAGTGTTCATTTACATTTCCGAGTTCTACTTTTATCATTTCCTATTAATACTTATTAATAGGAAATATCTATAGGATCTATAATTTGGTCTTGTTTTTCTTCCTAACTTCTTCCGTAGTAGGTATATCTTATGAATGCGGAATTCTGATTTAATCGGTTTTTATGTAGTAGGTAGTAATGATATTTCATGCGACGATGAAATACTTAACTCACTTATAAACACACCTTAATTTTGTATAATAATGGAGGTCCCTTGTTCCATTCAGCCAACGTCTTGTTTGTAAGAAAATTTGCCGTTTGAAACTTCCTTACTTACATATAAACTAAGTTATAAACATTACAATTCGAACAAAGTTATGTACACCTACTACTATTATTTTATATTTTCGTGTGCATTATTATACCCCTCACGTGTTTTATTCTCTCAGTTTTTTACGAACTCCATATTTCTACTCCAACAAAATCCAGTAAATTAATTATATCCATTTAAACTATTACCTACTTGGACTCTCGAAAATACCTTCATTTTTCAAATCTAGAGTATTTACAACCAAAACCGAAAGGTAAAGTCGCAATAAGCTGTTAAGCAAATTGTATACAATTATGTTCGCAATTACCTTCGAATGCCATGCTAATAATTATTTGCTTGTAATTATTAACCCCTTTTCGCGGACGAATACCCACTGAGCATTCAAACAGGCACGATGAAGAGTAATGTAGCTCTACCTCTGGCTAATCATGAGAAATTAGATCTTAAAAAAGGGTTGGAAGAAGTCTTTTTCGGAGCAGTCAATCGATTTGTTTACATCGCAGGTAAGCTGAAGTTGAAATAACGTAAACTATGTTATGTAACTATGTGAAATTTAAACTTTTCATGAACCGTCTTCGTTAACTTTAAGAGTTGAACAAGTTTAGAGAATTTTTTTTGAATGCAATTTGATTTAAGAATTTTGAACATTTCACCAGTAACAGAATTTAATTAATTGAAATGACTGATGTTTATTGTCTATGCTTCATCAAGTTACGATACTTACAAATAATATCACTTTTTGCCTCCACAGGACACTCAAAATCTAGTCGAACTGCTTTCTACACTATATACAAAGTTTTTGCAAAGCTGATGATAACCTTTTTCGTATCTTGTGAGCTTTGGTACATGTTCACAAAATGCGACACTTGGTTCGATGTAGTGGAGTGCATTAACGGCATTGTCATCAACTTTATGGCATTCTACAGATACATCAATATGGTAAGTATCTTTTATTTTGACTTGTCACAGGCTTAGTTGAGACTGTCCAGGGCAAAGGGTGGTTGTTTTATTAGGATCACAGGGCTTTTAAGATTATCCAAGAGGTTGTTGTTTATTATGCAATATTATAGACTCTTGCAGCTTTGTGATGTCTCTTGCAGCATTGTGATGGTTGGTCTTTCCTATCAGTTGGTCTGTGCATAGAACTCTGTTTTAAAAACCTCTGTGATTGTGAATACCCAGTTTTTTGTGTTGTTTATTAGCATTGCTTTTTTATTTTTATAAAAATAATACTCAACAATTCTGGCCTATTAAAAAAATCTTGTTTTAGTTAAATCATAAAGAAGTGTTCAAGGAACTTTCAAAGTCTATGGAGCTGCCATACTTTGATGTGACCACCAGTAAGCGGCAGGCGTTAATGCAATATTGGATAAAAACTAACAGAGACTACACCAAACTCCTCCTTGCATTGGGGCATTTCACCTTGTTTGTTTGGTATAACTTTGCTTCAAGAAAAAAGGTTCTTAGTAATGTTCGCTCGTAATTCAACTATTCTGAATTTTAAGGTATATTTACCCTTTGATTGACGACATCGAGTACAACCTCTGCATCAACATCCGTTTGCCGTTCTTCTACCACTCCCCTGTCATGTACCCACTAGCTTACCTTCTGGTTATGGTGAGTTTCCAGTACACGGCGTGGTTTGTGATGACCAATGACTTGATCATGCAAACACATTTCATACACCACATCTGTCAATACACAATCCTGGGGGATTGCTTCGAGAATATCATCAGTGATTGTTTGCCAGACAATGAAACCAAAGGTACAATTGAAGAAAAGATAGGACAAGATCTATAAATTGTAGCAAGGTATTTAATAAAGCTCTTTTATTTACAGAAAGTTTAGAAAATAACGGACGGTTTACAGATGTAAATGTCTCATTCAGATGTGTGAAAAGGCTGGACAATTTAATAGAACAACATAAAACCTTACTAAAGTTTGTATATTAAAAGGATGTAGTTACAATTTTTCCAAAGAGTACGTTAGCAGGCCAGGGCGTCGTGCCCAAGTGTTTACTAGGTTGTTACACTTGGTTTTAATATGATTTAGGCCATCTGCATGATATTTGGTTCACTGCAGTTACTTTTAAAGTGTTTCTTGTGAATAATCAATAATTATTATGTATTTTTATTGATGGAGGAGAGACAGACACAAAGAGAGAAAGGGAGAGAGATACGAGTGATAGGTGTAAGTTTTGAGAGTGAATGAAATGCATAAATTAAATGGAATGAATTTGTTTGCACGGATAGCTTTAAAAATTGCTTTATCTATTCTAAAGAAATAACGTTGCATTAAATACTATTATTTATAGGCACACAGAGCAGTTGAAAACAGTATTAAGTGCTCCAATGACGATGCAAGTTATGATCAGTTCAATACAAATATGTTTTGCCGGTTACCAAGTTACCCAGGTAATACTTTACTGTTTACTTACTTAATGTATATTTTTGATTTTGTCGTGAAAAAGAATGTGTTCGTGTAATTCTTGTTTGGTGTGTCTCGTTCCAAACTGACAAAATAATAAATTATAGGTATAACTTGTTTATATTGATATACCATATCTTTAAGGTTATATTCATTAGGTTAAAATATTTAAAAATAACCCACAACATGTCTAAAAATGCATAGTTTCGGAGATATCATTTATTTAAGTAAAATTAATTCCATTATTTCCACTAATGCAACAATTCCTTACTTTGTTAACGTAGGTTCGTACGTATTAATCTAGTAGTAATGAATGAATGAATGAATTAGGGAGGAGACTATAAATCTATGTAATCGGTATTTCGATGAAACCAAGCATGAATATTCACATTTACAATATTTGTAAGGATAAGGATTTTATTTAAGTAGGCTTGAAAGGTGTATAATATTTGTATAGTTATGGTCATATTATGGCTTACAGGAGAATACACTTAGAAAGATAGTTTTATGAATAACCTATAAAGTAATGCTCTTTATTGCAGGCTGCACATGCGGGGGTTGCGAAGTTGATGATGAGTCTACTCTACCTGGGATACAATATGTTTGAACTGCTCATATTCTGCAGGTGGAGTGACGAAATAAAAGAACAGGTAATCATCCTACTAATATTATAAATGTGAAAGTTTTTGAGGATGCATGGATGTATGGATGGATGGATGTTTGTTACTCTTTCACGTAAAAACTACTGGATGGATTGGGATGAAACTTTGCAATAATATAGGTTATACATCAGAATAACACATAGGGTACTTTTTACCTCGGGAAAACATCTCATTCCCACAGGAAACCGACTTCCACGCGAACGGAGTCACGGGCGGCCACTAGTATTTAATAATCTTTATAATAGTTATCTGAGCTATCAGGGAAACGGTTAATGAGCGAACGCATACGCACCGTCAGTTTACAATAAAAAAAAGACACTACTACCTTTTCACAGCTACGATAGTCTACTTCAAACTTTGATACTTATATTAAAATTGTTTATACATTTACCACCATTAAAATGTTTTCATTATCATAATTATTAGTATGTTTAGATAAGAAGTATGCCTATTTAAACTTATGTACTTAAATCCTGTATTGCGATAGTTTTTTCTTGCAACTCGTCCTCCATTTCATAGGCATGTTTTGCCTCACTAGTGTGGCTTATTCCCACAGAGCCAGTCCATCCAAAACGCGGCTTACTTCTCTGGCTGGGAGCATGGCCTGGCGCTCATCCCCGGCATCAGAGCCCGGCTGATGTTGATCATCGCACGCGCCGCTAAATCCGAGGGTCTCACTGCGGGCGGCATATACGAACTGTCACTGCAGTCCTATGGCAGTGTAAGAATCGAGAGGAAGTAATTCACTTTCAGCACCCAGTTATTCAGCACCTGGCCTAGTTCACTTTCAGCACCTATCAATATTTTTGCCACTTTCAGCACCTACAGTATAGCAGCCTAGTGTCGTGGCGTAGGGCCGCCGGTCCGGGCCCCACGGCTTCACCACAAAGGCGAAGACGGAGCGCCGCGGTGTTTTAGTGGGTAGTCCCCTGGGCGACGTGTCAGTTGCCCAGGTGGGAGTCCCACACACGCCCCCCGCCACCCAGGTAGGGGGTACGGTGCGTAAATGCATTTCACCGCGCAAACAAAAAAAAAAAAAGTATAGCAGCCTAGTGCTGGCTGCCTTATATCGATAAAAAACACATAATTTAAATTTCAATATACTACACACTGTAAAATACGTAATTAAAGTCTTATCTTCTTTCAGTTAGTAAAGACGTCATACAGTGCCCTGAATTTGTTGCTGCAACTAGAAAAAGGAGAATAGTATAAAGTAACGACTATAGAATAATAGTATTAATAACGTCGTAAGAATATGTGATTTAAAAATAAATGCGTTTATCGTAACGTGTCTGTTTCTATCCAAAGCCTTAAATTTAATACTGGTTTCTCTATAACTCTTTCAATTCCTGAAAGCTGGTATCAAAACAAGCAAACAAGTAATGACAGGGTATTCCATGAAACTTGATAAAAACGTCGAAACCATCATTAGAAGATTCTTATCTCCAAACTTCAACACCCTATAGTTTACACAATTCGAACAATTAATCACTTATTACAAGTGTCACGTTACATTCTGACTTTAACATCTAACAGTTTCTGCAAAATTTCAAATAATTTGTCCTATAATAATTAATAATATCACATACGTATTCATATTTTGTGTTATAAATGGGTTTTATTAAGGTTGTAAAGGTTTTTTACAAAAAGTTGTCTGAGTCAAATGCTTTAGACCAGTGCTCTACTCAAGAAGAAAAGGATTTTTACGAGCCGGTCTACAGGCTTCTTTATATTTCTGGTAAGAAATTCAGAAACACGACTTATCAAAATGAAATTGGCATATATTGTTGGTAAGGATTTTAGTTAATCATCAATAAGTAATTTTTTTATGTAAACCGATTTTCTAAAAGCAAATTTTTATTGTGCGATTCAATTTGGCAAATAAATAGTATATATTCATTCGATTTTATCTGATAGATGAAGAAGAACTTAATTGGGATAACATTCCGTCTTTAGTTTCTGTTCACACAACTGAAAAAAAAAACCTATCAAATTTGTAGGTATACACGCACGGCACGGTTCATACATAAAGAACTTTGTCTATAGCTTTGTAAGTAGGAATCACCTTCTATATGTATAGGTCTCTTACTACTTAGACAACATTTTACTGCCGGCTTCCAGTTACTACCCGCAACTTTTAATTAGGGTTCTATCTCACTCATGAGATAAGTAAGTATGAAACAAAGTTTTCGTGTTCCATTTCACTTGCGAACTAAGTCATAGTCAAACCAATTGTTTATTATAATTAACTTATGCTTATGTTATTAAAATACGATCAGTGGATTTTATCACATTATCATCTATATTGCTTATTACCTATTTATGTATTCATTGTAGGGTTTTCCCTACACGATACCAGTTTCGGGTACAGAGCATACAGCATGTTTGGTAAGGTAATGGTAGGTATGTTTGTGACGTCAGAGCTGTGGTTTCTGGTTGATTGCAGAACCCTCAATGACTTGGTCGCAAGCGTCAGTGTTAGCATCATTAATGTACTGGCGATCTATAGATATTGGCATATGGTAAGAAATGGCTACTTGACGTTACTTATTATAATATACAATAAATTCCTGTCCTACGAATCAAGTGTCCAAGGCGAATCGCCAAAAACTGAAACTCTAGTAAAAACGTCACTTAATCGATTTAGAGACTTACTTGTAGGTACCATATTGCGAAATTATAAAGTACAAACTTATATTGCTCAGTATATGTAAACGCTCAGTTAAATCAAAAACTACTAGACTGATTTGGAAAAAAAATCACCATTGGAACTTTATTCCTGCTATGACCCATTCCCACGGGAAACGAAATTTTAGGGAGCCGCCAGTTTTTTTTATGCGAAATCCCTTTTTCGAGGGTTACCATTTTACTAAAAACCTATTTTATTTTAGATACAAAATATAGAATTATTCAAGAAAATATCCAAAACTATGAACTCGCAAAATTTTGATATTTCAACAAGACAAAGAAGGGATATCGTTAAGTCATGGATTAAAAGAAATAACCTTTATTTTAAACTTGTCATCATAGTTGCAAGTTCGACTGTAATTGTATGGTAAGTCCCTATTTTGCCATGCATTTTTGTACTATAAAGATAGTTAATCTTAATTGGACCCACCTATTAAATAATATTTGAATGAAATATTTAATCCTTAAAATACTCAATGTAACCTCATATCTGATCGCGACTCTATGTGTGTATTCACAATCAAGTGGAGATACCGTATTGGGGTTTACACAAATATCTGTTTAGAGATTAATATTAACCCAGCAAATGTTTCTAAGCTGTTTAGACTTTTTACTATTTTTAAAATCACTTATTTAGTCCAATAATAAACTGTAAAATGGTAGATACTGTGTATGGTATTTTAGCCGTTCGTTAGTCCACTGCTGGACGTAGGCCTCTCCCAACGATCTCCTCTGAAACTGGTGTTTAGTTCTGTGCATCTATTCCGGGCTTGTCATCTACCGCAAGTTGTCTTCCCATCGCGGGGGACCCTACAATTCACTTTCCGATATGTGATCTCCATTGCAGAGCCTTTCGACCTCAGCCGTTCTATTTTTTTTTTCGAAATATGTGCACGACTCATTGCCACTCCAGCTTGCTAATCTGTTGGGCTGTGTTTGTTACTTTTGTTATCTGCTGGATCACTGCGTTTCTGATCCGGTCTCTCTCTCGGTCCTGGTCTTTTTCCTCTTTGTTAAAGACTACGTCTCAGCTCCCGTATGCTAATACCGGTAGAGCGCATTTGTCAAAGATATTGGTTTTTAGTTATTGCGGAATTGGTGACGAGGAGACTCGAAATACCTTTTTAAACGTAGATTGTATTCTCCTATCAATTTCTTTTTTAATGTTGTTTCTACCTAACTTCTAAGTTTGCCCCAGGTATAAACTTAATTTGTAGGAACGGAAATAACTTCGAAAGTTCGGAAACATTTTCGACTCCCAGTTCCTTTCGATTGCAAACTTAATAATTTACCTATGTGTTCACACTCGGAGGTCGCGTCAAATCAAATCAAATCAAATCAAAATTCTTTTATTCATCATAGATATGTAACATATACTTAATGAACGTCAATGTTACAAACTTCGACTTTACCTAACCGTAGACCGAGAGAAAAAAGCCGGCGGAAAAAAACTCCCAGCACTCTTTTTGAAAATTATACAATCATAACATACATTCAATAAACATATAAATTATTTTCTCGTACCTCAACTCAACACTAAAAAAAAAAATTAAAACTGCTACTACGAACTAATTAAGGACTTCTTCCCGCACCAAAATTCGGAACCAGAGCAGACCGTTTCCCGAAGGCGGCACCTGATCACAAGTATGACGTGTGCTCCAGCCATCGTCCTACTCAACCATAATAGAGGGAGTTGGGCGACCCGTTGACATAACGCCGCCGCCCCAGTAACTTTCGAGGCGAGCATGACTACCCTGGGCCAAATAAGGCACTAAAGAACCCCACAAAACAGCAAGTTAATAGCTTTATTGTCGGATCAATTTCTTGATCTTTTCAGCTTTTTTCACTCTAACAAACGGGCAATATATTCGCATCTTATCATCATAAGTTAATGTGTCTCATCCGAAAGTTTACTCCTCCCGCCAGTCCGCTGGCCTTGACAGATTATCATACCCACTTCCTGTATGATATAAATTTGCAAATGTTTTAGGGTCGTTTTGGTAACCCTCATCAATGTCGCAGAATATAGGCTTCTTGGTTTGGCTCTTTTTAGCTTATAATTGCAATTCAGGGTGCCGCGAACAAGTCAGTAATCACTGCCGATGTTAAACATGTTGATCACTGTGAACTTCTTGAATATAACCTTTTTGTCATCATTATAAAGTCTATATCCGAGTAACACCGGCTTCGTCATTTACACGCCTGTGTTTTATACATAAGCAAACTTTTAAGATCAAAGAAAAGCTATCAATTTAAAAAACAACTTATAACGTTATCGGTAATTTTGTAAGTTTTGTTTCAGGAACTTTAAGCCTTTATTAGACAATACAGAATACAACCTGGTCGTTCAGCTACACATCCCTTTTAAATTCGACACTCCTTCCCGCTACCCGCTAGTTTATATGTTTACATCTCTAACCTTTAACTATTCAGCCTATTTCGTTATTGCAAATGATTTGGTGATGCAAACCTTACTGATACATCTGATCTGCCAATTCAACGTGTTGGCTGACTGTTTTGAAAACGTTGTGAAGGAATGTGCTATTAAAAAAGGTGAGAAAATACAGTTTTTTTATTTTACTTATGCTAATAATGTAAAAGTTAGTATGTTTACCCATTCACGCAAAAACGGCTTAACATATTTGTATAAAATTTTGTAATATCACAATGTGTTTTTTTTATTGGGAAACTAATAGCTTATCAAACCTGACTGAAGGTTATTAAAAATTTCACTAATTGAGACGGAAAAGTAAAGACGGGAAAATAATGTGTTGATATGTAAATGATTAGTAGTAAGTATAGTTGGGAAATTAACAAGAAAATAAAAATATACTATTCACTAACGAAGCAGTAATTATTCAAGTACCTAAGTTTTGGTCTAAGACGCAATCTTTAGGCCGACTTCGTAAGTAGGCTTTGTTGTAGCAATTCATTAGCAATTGAAACTTTAGCATACGAGACCAATGCCCAGGAGCACAGGGTTTTAGCAACGAAAATACATTTTACTTACATTAAATTTGATGAATGAATTCTCACTTCCTTAAGTTTTTGATATGGATCAAAATTTTTGTATGCCCAGTATATGTAGTTTAATACTAGTTAAGTATATTGTGACATATTAGTTTAACATATTTTCTCTCTCTTTCTTGTTTTTTCTAAGATTTTATTTTATTTTTGAGGAGAACAATTCTTCGATCAATTATCTAGACTAAGTCGAGTGCCGTAAAACCTACTTTTATTGAATACAAGCGTAACGCACCGTGGTTTCACTCGCAGTAATTTTTTTTTCCAATGGGATTAAGATGGGGTATTTCCCCGCTGCAAAAAGTACCCATTGTCTTATTACAGATTACTTTTTACCCATATATACCAAGTTTCGTGTGAATCCAAATAGTTTCTGCGTGACGAAGTAACAATTATATCTACAAAATTCGTCCAGTCTCACAAATTTTCACATTATAGATACCTAATATTAGCAGAAAGGACTTTTTAGTTCTTTTATAACAACTCAAAATTACATTAACTCACTTCTTGTCCGAAGTAATGAACCGTTTTAAACTTTTTTCATACAGCAACTTGCCCCTATTTTATTAGAAAGACATTATTAAACTTCAAGGCTTGTTTCAGGCCGTAAAATGATTTTCAATTGTAACTTTCACGATAAGTTTGAAAAAAGATTTTGTAATTTGATTGATCAGCACAGTTCTTTATTAAGGTAAGAAATTTAAATAATTTATAAAAATCAAAAACTTTTAGCAGTAGGTAAGTTTAATAGGTAAGTAAAAAGGTTTAATGATTTCAGTTGCACGGAGGAATTGAGAAATACGCTAAAATACCCTATGTTAGGACAATTGGTGTCGAGTGCTTTTTTGATTTGCTTCGCTGCGTACCAAGTTACGGCGGTTAGTTCGTATTTAATTGATCTCATTGTCACTTTTATTAGCATATGTTAGTATTCCTATAATAAAAAATCCGATTCTTGTTTTAACACTAAAATTATTATTGAAAGGAACTATTGCAAATGCTAATTTGTTGTATAATTAATAATTAAGTATACTGATTTTCATATATTTTTTTAAACTTTTTATTTATGAGATAAGCTAGCAAACGAATTAGGTTAATGTTATTTAAAGAAAACAAATAATTATGATAATGATATTACCACTTATGAGATTTTAACCTTTTGGTTAGGTACCTACTTAAATATGTATATTATTTCGTGGTTAAGTTAAAATAACTCAATGATTCTTTTGTTTAAAGGCTCTAAAGTCAGACATAGTGACCTTTATCACCAGCGTGTTATATCTCATCTACAACTTGATCGAGCTGCTCATATTCTGTCGATGGTGCGATGAAATACGAATACAGGTATCACTTTCCAATGTCCTATCCTACTAACTAATATTATAAATGTGAAAGTTTGTGTATGGATGTATGTATGGATGTTTGTTACTCTTTCACGTAAAAACTACTTGACGTATTTGGATGAAACTTTACATCAGAATAACACATAGGGTAGGTACTTTTTACCGCGGGAAAACTTCTCATTCCCACGGGAAACCGACTTCCACGCGAATGGAGTCGCGGGTGGCCACAAGTTTGTGTCATAATAACAAGTGAATCTTCTTACCTCCAACTGAGACACCGTGTAGAAGATTATGGCTCAGTCTCTCTGTTTTTTAATTAAATAAAGAACCTAGGGCCAACGAACGATGCCTTTATAGTATTTTATAATTATATTTAAGTATCTATTATTATTCGAAAAGGAGGAGAGTTTAAAGTTTTCTATTGTATTCCTTGATATAACATATGTCAAACACTACTATGAACATTACCAACAACCTTCAAAATAAACTAAAGAGTTTACATTTCTTTTTCGCCTACTCCTATTACTTTTAAACCCTTAAACTTTTAAAGGTAATTGACATCGAAATGAAACTTCTTACTCCAAGCTCGTCGTCTTAGAATGCTGTTTGAGTTTTTAGACAGCTCAAACATGCACTCCCCGAGCTTTGGATTGAAATTCAAATTACAAAGTGTAAAATAAATTCGTCGTTTGAGTTGAAACCTTTTGAAACAGACACCGAGCTGAAATCGATGTTTGCCGCGATGAATGGTGTTGCCAACTTTGAAAATATATTTCCCAACCGAATGCCGCCTGTGGACTACGAAATATGTTTAGATCTTTATTTTAGTTGTATATTTTGTCATGCAGAAATACCAATGTTTTCTTAAATATCAGAGATATTTATGTTGTATTGCCTTTTTTAACGACTTGCCTTTGTCATACGTTAGTTATAAAATACTTTGAGAAGGTATAATGTCATTATTAGAATGCGGTAGTATACTTCGCTAGGTCTATAGCTATGAAACCAAGACGCAGGTATACCTACTATATTCTAGGTTACTCCTATTACAACGATCTGCTTCCATACTCAACAAATTCGTTATAGTTACTCTGCTTCTGACCAGTACAATAACAGCCCACCCCGCAGAGTTTAAACATCCGCGAGGCGGTGTATTGTTGTGGCTGGGAGCTGGCACTCCTGCGCAGCCCGGGCGCGCGCGGGATGCTGCAGTTCGTCATCGCACGCGCAACCAAACCGCTGGTACTGAACGCTGGCGGGATATGGGATATATCGCTGGCTTCGTACGCGTTTGTAAGTGATTGTTTTTTAAATTAACAGTTGTTTTAACATCCTATAATTTTAGACTAGTTGATGACCTCTGTGGTGCAGCGGTATTTATACTGGACTGCTAAGCGGATGGTCTCGGGTTCGATTCCCGGGTCGGGCCAGTATCGTTAAATGGTTTTTCGATATTAGCTCGTGTCTAACTAGGGTCTCCCCTAGTCGATTATGTGGTACCTATAACACAATTGCATACTGCACATACTTTAGGGCCACATAATAGATGTGTCAGTCTGGAGATTTGTTTATAATTATTATTATAATTTAGCATATGCAAAATTGACTTTCATCACGACCTAATAGTAAAAGCTCATTCAAAATAACATTAAACTGAAAAGAAACGCTGGCATTGCATTTATTGTACTTATAAATTAATAATAAAAAAAAGATGAACATAATTTCTCACAGACTGACAAAAATGAATAGGTATCTAAAGTGGCGTAATTATTAGAAATGAAGTGTATAAAAGCGATTTCGTACAATACCTGGTCCATGACTTTGTGGTTAGTTAGATCCAGTCTTGTCCGTGTTACAATATTCAGCGTTTTGCTCAATTCAGTAGAATCAATTTAAAGCTTTATTCTGAAAGGTAAAGTTGCAAGCTATGCAGGAACTGGTAACATCTAAATCGCATTACGGTTCTACATTTAGTACCTAACAAAGTTGTTGTGGAACACTTTGGTATCTACCTATTCTCGGTACTGGATAAGCATTTTGGAAATATTAGCTTTCAGTAATACTACACGTTATATTTATGACATAAATATATGATGTCATTTTTTTTAACGGCCGGACCGATTTTGATGAATCTTTCACTGGCTGATATAATAAAGATTTTTGTCCTAGATTTTTCAAATGTATAATTTTGCTTGGCAATTAAAACATGCACAAACATTTTATCAATTAAAACTTATTTTATTCATTTTACGGGGGTCATATTTTTTATACTTAAATTTATTTTCAAATATGAATTTCAAAAATAAAATTCCCAAAAGAAAAATCTTATTGATCCTTCTGGATTCATAACAAGCCTTTTCCTCCGTTTATTCTCTGATGCATAATTTCCACAAATTACATTCACTGCTACATTCCCAAGTAATTGGACACACCAATTTAACATTATTTTATTTGTTTTTTCAGTTAATACGAACTTCATATAGTGCTTTGACGGTATTGCTGCAAATGGGACGCGCTTCTAATTAAAATTGCTTCAAACTCTCAATTATATTTCACTCTAAATTAAATAAATCCCTCTTTATATTTTGTACTAAAATAAACTCTAGTTAGTTTAATAACTGGACCCGCGTCACTGTAAGTAAGTATTCTTTATTGGACTATTAATAAACGGATATGTAGGTATATGTTTAGCTTATTAACTACAGAGACTTGCTTTGCGAATAGCTTATAGATAATCATAAAGTATACATTAATGTAAATATGTATAATAAGGGTTGGACGCAAACAATATCTACTCTACCTAAGTTTATAAATAAATACTAAATAAAAAGTCACTTCTGTATTAGATCACAAAAATTACAACAACCTTAATAATGCTGGATAAATAAATGTACAAAATAAATGCCATTATATAGTTTATATAGTTAGGCTTTCTTTTAATTTTTGACCCTAGACCAAACAGTACCTACTTAGTTATAAGTTCTCATTAATTGGCCAACGCCTGTTAAACGTTTAAAGTGTATTTTATAAGAAATTAAAAACGCAATTTTGCATTTCTGGCATCAGTATCGATCCCTGATCACCCCCTGATAGTTATTTTGGAAATATATTTCATGTACAGAATTGACCTCTCTACAGATTTATTAAAAGTATAGTAAAAGCGACAATCTAGTTCCACGTTCAGCGAGAGATAAAATTGTAAAATTCCCAGAAACATTGCAAAGGAAAGTAAAGATCAAGAGAAGTATATAATATTTTTTAATTAAGTATTACCACATTTGCCTGTATGCAGAATTTGAACAACAACGTATAAAAGAAAAAAAACTGTAAAACTGTGAACTAGCAGGAGTAAAAATTACTTGTTGCTTCTTATCGGGTTAGGATTTTGCACTTTGGGAGCATGGTAATAGCGCTCTTTTTTTTTGTATATTAGCTTTTAATAGCCTAGAGAAATAAATAAATAAAATAAATATATATTTGAAAATAACTTACCTTTAGATAGTGAGATATGAGATTCTGGAAAATCTCAAGACAGAGATCTTTATCTGTTAGATATTTCTAAACTTACTTTAAGTTCTTATGAAAAGCTAAAAATCGTTCCATCTTATTTTTCAAATCAAAGACATTTATTTTGTTATTTATACGTATGAATTGAATCAAGTTAATGGAAAATAAATATAAATTTTTTCATCAGCATTCTAAGTAACAAACTTATTGTATACCTAATATGTAAATATATCTAAATGTAGATTGCTTGTGAAGGCAGGTGTGATTTATAAATAAGGACTTAAAACCCGATGTAATAAACAGTTTCACACCAATCGTAGCTTTAAGTAACCGAATAATGTGAAATTAATAATAAAATCGTATTCGAAGACGTTTATCAATAAGCTTTAAGGTTTCATTCTGGCTCAAATTCGTCTCACCATATCTTCAAGATGAAGTCTATAAGTTCCTTTGTGGTTACTATTATCATAAAATAACAAGGTTCCACTTAAAATAACAGCTCAGAACTGTAATTCATTCCTCAGACTGTAGAACGTAATACAGCTAATAATTTAAATTCTGTTATAATGTACTCAATGTGCTTTCAGTGGCGGAGTACCTGCTTCACTGTTTCGAGGACTCAATTTTTTCCTGCTTTTGCAAAATTTTTAATCATTGCTGTTATTGTCAAACCGTATTTTTTTATGTGTCGTGACAACCATGTACCTAGACATGTTTATTTAATATCTTTCGACCTATAAGATCGGTCATCCTTTACTTGACTCACCTTGATAGCTCACCCTGTATACTAATATACTATAGATAGGTAGTAAAACTTTTTATATTCCAGTAACACTTTGGAGTTAAAGCAGATTCTGAGCGCTCCGATGTTGGGACAACTTGCGTCTAGTGGAGTTTTAATAACTTCTGTGAGATTCCAAGTTCCAGCTGTAAGAATAATCTTTACTTATAAAATAACAAGTCCTGACTGACTGAGTGACAGAATTATCATCGCCGAGAGTAAACAATCAAAGTTAGGGCCAGGAAATTTGGAACAGACGTTCCAAATATGTAAATGAAAGTATCAAAATTTGTTGCGTGGTTCTAAAGCAATTAAATGATGAACCTAACTTCTTTACTACGTTAAGATGATGCTGTTTAATATACAACACCAATTCGTAATCTTAATTAAAATAAACGGGGGGTTTCTAACATAACATATGAAGTCATGAAATACACCCAGTGTAATGATGCGTTTTAATACAAGGCGCTCATTCAACTTGGATATTGTAATCAACGAAATTGATCCCATTATGTTCAGACTACGTAAATCAGGTCCTAGCTAGACATATAGGATGTCCGCTTGTAATTACTCAGACCCCTCGCATAGATCAAAGGCCGTCCACTGCCGCAGACAGACGGTCAAATTCAACCCCACGGTTGACTAACAAGCTATAGCTAAGGTTAGATTTCGGGATAATTACGGCTTCCCCTAGGCGAAGGCTTACAACTGTCTGAATCCATCTAAGTACTGTCCATGTATCCACACCTTTTGGGCTACGCACAAACTTCTCATTATTAACTTTTTTTCAGTCGGTGGACGTCGTTACTTAATTTCCTACAGCTGTCTATACTTGGGCTACAATATGTGTGCTCTGTTTGTCATATTCCGGCGGAGCGACGAAATCAAATTCCAGGAAATTTGGCGCATATCCGAGAAAGTGAGAGAATATCTTTTAGACTTATGTTTGGCTAGGTCTTATTTACCAGTAGTTTTAACCAGACTTGCCTAGTGTTTGTGATAAAGCTAGCCGTCCGTTTCAAAGTTAAAAGGGTATTAATCCCCTTCTCCCTCCTCGTGTCTATCAATTTGTGCAACAACAAATAGAGCTCCATGAGCGAATTGCGTCTGGCATTTAAAGGCGGCTCAAGGCTTACTGTGCCTAGCACACTGTCAATTAATAAATCTGTTCAAAGGCTTTTCAGTCCTGTTATAGGAGTAGGTAGGTAAATGAGAGATTTTGATTCTTATGTCCCCATACAGCGCAAACTAGAACTGACGATTTTGACGCCACCGAGGCTAAACATGGTTTTATTGAGCACTTTATGGTTATTAAATTTCTTAATTAAATAAGATTCTCATTTTTTTTTAACTATAAATCGCAATACACTTCTTTGGTAGAACTGGTTTCGGAGGTTACTCAATATTTGATTTAAGTGTTTCTATTACGTACGTAAATTAAGTATGCCGAGATATTTTTAGGAATTGGAAGGGATCTTGGCAGCTATCTCTTTTCCTTGTATCACACATAAATTAACAAATCGGTCGTATTACGAGTTGAACAATAGTACAGTAATTCAAAATCCAACAAAAAGTACAGTAATTCAAAATGATTTAGCTATCTATGCAGTTCTTCAACTTAATTTTATTCCTCACCCGCAATGTTTTACAAGTTTCTTTTTGCCAAAGTAGCCTTGTAGTTATGACCTTATTGTACTTTATTTTTCAGTCGGTGAAAGCTTCGTATTCAGCACTAAACTTCCTGCTACGGCTGCGTTTAAAAAAAACATAAACAAATAGAAAACAAATTCGAGAATACTCTCTCACAATATACATTTATAAAGTTTTGCAATGTTTTAGTTGAAGGCACGTCTGGTAACTCAAAGGGCATATTAAAAGTTTTTGAACTTACTTTTCGTTTTTGAACTGCGACAACATTTCCAAGAAATAATTAAATCAAAGGCTTAATATCTATGAATAATATCTATCTTTATACCTAGAAAACAAAAACTTATATTTTGTGTTACGTTACATTCAATAAAAATTACTAACAGAAAACTTTGAATGTTATTTACCTTTTATCTGGCAGAGGTAGTTTTGGTACCATGCGTGTATTTCTATCTAATCCCAGTAGATATTTTTAGCGAAGATATAGGAAGCAAGTTAAATAAATAACTACGTCAGGAAATAACATCGGTTTACTTATTCAAATATTATTAACAGAAATACAAATAAATCAAAGAAGTAATTGTTCACAATAATTAAACAAAATGGCTCGCGTGACACAGAGTTGCCGCAAGACGTGTGTCTTTGCAACCAATGAAAAACAAAAGAAGATCGGTACGTCACAGGCATACAACTTTTTAAAAACTCTAAATGACCAAAGAGGTTCACTTAATAAGGCTTCTCCTGACACTGGGACGTCCCCGGCCCTTGTTGAGGACCCAGCAACTCTTGATACAGTCGTGAATGGAAAGACCCGGAGTTGACGCCAGACGTTGGAGCTGCTTCTCTGTGACGCCAGCCGTTGATCCGCATCGGACAGGTCCTGACTTATGTGGGTTGGCTGATAACTCAGCTCACGAACACCTTGTGTACTGTCTGAAATTTTAAGTAGTTAAAGCAAAACAAGCAACATTCAAATATCAATACCACGCATCCTTACATACTCATTCACAACATTCAATTCACACATAATCTTTCAATCAAACGGACAAATCCTGAAATTCATCACCACTTTGCACAAGCATATAATTTGAGACGTCTCATAAATAAAATACTTCTCTGGGGCCCATAAGTAAGCTGTAACTTGTAGGCTCGTGAAGCGTATTTTCGGTGTAGGCTCGTGACGTGAAGCGCATTTTCAGTGAAGACTCGTGGCGTGAAGCGAAGGCGATGAACTTATCTCGATATCTGAAACAGACGCCCAAAAGTGCAAGTTTGCGCCGGGCCAGCCATGCCTGTGTTAACGACAAACGTTACAGGTGTTCTCAGTGTTCGGGGCAACAAACGCCAGGCACTTAAGCCTCATCCTGGTTCGCATTATAGCTACAGGGATCACTGCTTGGCAAACCAATGCCGCATCCTGTTTCACAATTATTGTTACTACAGGGGTAAACTCGGAACTCAAGCCTAAGCAACTCAAGCCTAAGCGACAAACGCCACATCCTGATTCGTAGTTAGTGCTACTACAGGGATCAACTCGGAGGCAACTCAGGCCTAAGCGATAAACGCCACATCCTGATTCGTAGTTAGTGCTACTTCAGGGATCAACTCGGAGGCAACTCAGACCTAAGCGATAAACGCCACATCCTGATTCGTAGTTAGTGCTACTACAGGGATAACCATCGTGACCAATCACGGACAAGGCGATGAAGCATCATGAAGTTGCATCGACTCCCAAACAGCACTCACATCTGTAGGTCAAACAAAACACAAAACAAATATATGGCAAAGTTAAATGTGTTTAAACATAATCACCTTCGAAGAATGCAGCACACATTTCAAGACACTATTTGCCTCACCACGGTATCGACCATTACCCTGAATTATATGGCCTTGTATGAGCCACGCGTTTCAGAATTCAGCTCGCCTGTGAAATGATAAAACTTAATTACGAACACAGGATCATACGTCGTACAGGTAGAATTCGCGCTTCAGTTCGCTCGTTCATCCTGACTTTGCTGGTCGTCTTGGAGATACTGCTGTGTGCTGTTTGTAGTTATATCACGCAGCACTCAATTCGCAGCATAATCAGGACAGTTCTCGTGCTCCTCTCGACCTAGAACCATGGCGTTAGGGTCTTTAGAATGAGTTCTCGAGCGGGTATGGACGCAAGTGCGCTTCCACGCACGCGAGCCATTTCGTCCACGCGACATTACACGTACTGATTAAAATTCACTAACAAAATAACATATGAAAAATTACTTTGCGGGTTTTGAGGTTATGAAAATTTTATATGTGGGCTTGCGTCCTTTATCGCACTTCTGATTTTAGCGAAGATATAGATATATATAGATAACATCGGTTTACTTATCCAAATATTATTAACAGAAATACAAATAAATCAAAGAAGTAATTGTTCACAATAATAGGCTATTTGACAATGTGGAAAATAAAATGTTAATTACTGTTTTCAGTATGTATTATGAGTTTAAAAATGGATATTTGGTAACGTAAGTGAAATATAATAATTATATTATTTTTAAATCCATTAATTAAAATGAATATTTCTAAACCTTTTCCACGTGACACAAAACGCTCCTGATTGGTCGGGTTTATGATGTCGTCACATGCACGTAAATAAACAAACATCATTCGCCTACGTAGACGCCTACTTGTGTTATTAGCTTTCAAAACTGTTTTGATAAGATGTTCCATTGATTTCGTGTAATTTATTTGTTTATTTTACAAATTCTGTCAAGCATGGACAACGATTTTGTGAAAGCAGACAGTAGAAACCTGCCCAGAGTCGACGCAATCATGGTCGGATTATTTTTCAAAAATAATTCCGATTTCTATGCTTCGGAGCTTAAAAATGTGAAAACAGCAAAGTAAGTATAATAACACTTTATTAGGACTTAATTGTATAATAAGAAAGTGAAATAATGATGAACTTGCACAGTGAGCAAGAACTTTTATAGGTTATGTTGATGTTATGATGAACATAAACGATATTTGGTTTTTTTTCCAGGTCTGCAAGAGAATCGTATGGAGATGATGCCATTGAATATGTGCAATTGCGTCGCAAGTCCCAGTAATTGCACAATGAAGTGTAAGATTTGTCCTAAACACAAGGTGAAGAGCGGCTCTTACAACATTACAATGGTGATAGACAAAAGAAAGGGTGTAATAGTTATATGTTGGTGCTTGGACTGTGCAGCTTCAGCTGGTGGCTGGAAACATGCAGTGGCATTTCTCATGTGGACCCATCATCACACAGAGGAGCCTTCTTGTACTAAGGTGGAATGTTTTTGGGAACCCAAGGCTCTCTAAAGTAGGCACAACATTCAACTATGTGACTGTAGATCAGTTGTGCATAAAGCTCCAAAATGTTAAACTAACACAAGCCTCTTCACAGAGTTTATACAGGAAGCAAAAAAAGGAAAATTGCTAACTGTGAACTGTTAAAATATCAACCCGAGTTTAACACAGTGATGTCAAAACAGTTATCTTTGTGTAATTTGATGTTATTGTAGTGTATTGTATTGTTGTATTGTATTGTATTGTAGTACTATTATTTCATAGTGTTACATCACAGTATCTACCTAATTGATGATTGTTAGGTTTGCTTAAGCCATAAGTTATTTTTAATGTTTAATGAAGATTAAATAAAAATAAAATTCAGACAATGGTTTTATTTGATAAATTACACATATCCCTAAATATAAATAGAATGTAAAACTCAGTGATTGGATAGATATTGGTTTAAATCCTACTAATATTATAAATGTGAAAGTTTTTGAGTATGTATGGATGTTTGCTCGTCACGTAAAAACTACTGGACGGATTTGGATGGAACTTTGCAGTAATATAGGTTATACATCAGAATAACACATAGGGTAATTTTTACCGCGGGACAACATCTTATTCCCACGGTAAACCGACTTCCACGCGAACGTAGTCGCGGGCAGCCACTAGTAGGTCTATACATGTATAAAACTCCTAAAAGGTGGACTGCAGCACAACTCATTTTTATAGTTGTGCTGCAGTCCACAGTACAGGAGCATTGAATGCAATATGCAAGACCATTAAAACAATACACTATTTTTGGATTAGTCATAATAATGTCAGTCTTGAGTTCCATTTTAAAAGTAATATATTAGTATATTTAGAAGTAAATAATTATATTTAATAAGAGAGTTTTGAATAGTTGCAGAGGATTTAATTTTTTTTTTGCCAAAATAGGGTAAAAATACCCTAATCTGGCAACACTCCAGGCATGTGACGTCACAGACTCCACCATACTGCCAAAGTAGCGTTTTCGCGCGCTTTTCAAATATTGAATGTTTATTTTGATATTTTTCAGCAGATATGTATCTACCAGAATAAAAAATAACAAATTTTGCAGGGTTCCTTAAGATCTACCAAATAATAAAAACTGGTTTTTGAAAACTTGTCAAATAGCCTATTAAACAAAATGGCTCGCGTGACACAGAGTTGCTGCAAGACGTGTGTCTTTGACAACCAATGAAAAACAACAGAAGATCGGTACGTCACAGGCATACAACTTTTTAAAAACTCTAAATGACCAAAGAGGTTTACTTAATAATATAATATAGCTTATTGCAACGTAGAGACAAAAACTTCCACGTTTAAAATATTTGTACTTAAGTAGAAAGTAAAATTTGTTCACAAAATTTAATCCAACCAGCAGTTTTTGCGTGATCGTATTGTTTGAAAGTTCCCTGCAATGAGTTTTCTATCTTTTTTTTTAATCTTTTGAGCGAACGCACAGACCAAACTAATGAAACCCTTTCCGTTCCTGCATTCAATTACTATACGTGTGCCTCATGTTTCTGGTGGACACATCAAAAAGAAAAATGCTTTGACAGAACATTTTTGCCTGCAATGCCGAAATTTTCATCGAATTTTCCCGAAATATATAGGAAGAGTAACAAAAAATTTATTGAACAGTATATATTATGTTCTACGCATGCAATAAGACAACCTCATTAAGGAAATGATTGATTATTAAAAACCTATATCTATACTATCTATACCCCTACTTAATATTATAAATGCGAAAGTAACTCTGTCTGTCTGTCGGTCTGTCTGTCTGTCTGTCTGTCTGTTACGCTTTCACGCCTAAACCACTGAACCGATTTTGATGAAATTTGGTATGAAGAAAGAACTGAACTTGGGAAAGGACATAGGGTACTTTTTACCGCGGGAAAATTTCTCATTCCCACGGGAAACCGACTTCCACGCGAACGGAGTCGCGGGCGGCCACTAGTAATATTATAAAGAGGAAAGATTTGATTTTTTGTTTGTTTGTTTGAAATGAATAGGCTCTGAAACTACTAAAAAATCTTTCACCGTTCGTAAGCTATATTATCCACGAGTAATATAGGCTATAATTTATTTTGGAAAAAATTGGTTTCCGTAAGATATTGTCACAGGAAAAAACATTTAGTTGCGGGTGAAAGCGCAGGGCGGAAAGCTAGTATAATATATATCTATACTAATATTATAAAGCTAAAGAGTTTGTTTGTTTGTTTGTTTGTTTGTTTGTTTGAACGCGCTAATCTCAGGAACTACTGGTTCGAATTTAAAAATTCTTTTTGTGTTGGATAGACCATTTATCGAGGCAGGCTTTAGGCTATATAACATCACGCTGCAACTATAAGGAGCGAAGAAATAATGGAAAATGGGAAAAAAACTGGGAAAATTATTCATCCTTGAGGGCTCCCGTTGCGTGCGCTGCGAAAACGGTTCTAGAAACCAAAAATATATGTATGAAAGAATTAAGGGAACTTTTTACCGCGGGAAAACTTCGCATTCCCACGGGAAACCGACTTCTACGCGAACGGAGTCGCGAGCGGCCTCTAGTATAATATAATATTATAAAGGGCGGAAAGCTAGTAGGTTATAATTTGGATATAAATGACCAACGCCACGGCTAAAACGTTTGGTTAGGGCTTATTTTAAAAGAGACTATTAATTAACAAGTATTTAACATGTCTTGATTAATGACAAAATCTTGCTTTATGAATAGCTAATAGTGACAAAGTATAAGTAGCGAATAATGTAAATATAATTAATAGTTAGACGCCAATCTAACTGTATGTGTCCACTGCATTCGTGGCACTGATTTAAGCTATACTAGTATTATTATACTTTTAAAGTACATAATACTAATATAATGATTCAAGTCTTGATCAGGAATATGATTTTTTACCTTTGAACTTAAAAGAAAAAAGAAGTTTATAATTTTAATAGGTTTTGAATTAAAAATAAAAAGGTTAGGGAATTCCGCCAGGGCATTAAGCCCTTTAGTTCTAAACAGTCACGTTGTTAAGCACTGAGAACTCAACGTCTTAACGATAACCATCGAGCACTTTAAATCTCTTAAGAATGAAGTGGAAACAGACTCAGCATGAAATCTTTAATTAAGCTCGAGCCTATAGCTTCTTGATATATGAACAGCTCACTCGGGATATATTAGACACCGCTCTGTTCTCATAATTTTAAAATATAACAGTTACGAAAAAATTAATATGTTATCCAATGTTTATAAGAGATTTTCTCATTCGAAAGCGTTAGAACAAACCAGTGGGAAATATGAGTTTATGTTCTTTGAACATATGTACAGAGTCACGTACTTAGCAGGTAATTGTTTTTTTTATAATTGAGTAGGTAAGAATTTGTGAATTCCTGAAAGATTTCAGGAGCAATGTTGGTAAACGAAAAATTATGCATATTTATAGATTTGTTATTGGTCTTCGCTCGTGCCCAGACTAGATGGAGCACTGGTACTCGTTAAATGCGTCATAAAATAGTATGCCGAATTAGAGCGAAGACCAATTATAACTCTATGGCATATCATACACACAAGCATCGTAAAATGTACCTAACGATAAAATAATTATTCAATTAATCCTAAAAAAACCCTAATTACAGTTAAATGATACTACACTAAATTGACTTAACTGATAATTTTAGAAGTGTTTTATATTTAACTCTAATAAAAGTAAATATCTCCATTTTAACATCAGTTTTTTTTAATGAAAACATGAGCAGGTTTGTCTAGCTTCGACACTGGTTTCAAGTACCTGTTGTATGCATTCCTGGTGAAGATCCTGATTCTACTGCTCATCCTGAGTGAAATGTGGTTCTTCTTCACCGAATCCACCACCCTGGATGCCGCCATCGACTCCATCAACATAACTATTATACAGTTCATATCAATATTCAAATTTAAGAAAATGGTAAAGCTTGAACTAGATTTTATTTTGGTCATATAAAACATGCTTGCTATGAAAGTACCTACTAAACTTCTGACTTCTACTCTTTATGTTTTCTTATAACAACATCAAGAACGACAACAAGCACATATTTAAGAGGCTCACAAGCAGCATGGCGATTGGGAATTTTGATACTTCGACTTACAAGAGGAAGAAACTTCTACAATTGTGGGTGACCAGGACCGAACAGTACATAAAACTGATTGTTGGATTGGGGTTCGGCACTTTAGGAGTATGGTAGGTGGTTCTATCTTACTTATCGCCTGATAAATATGTTTTTTCAGAAATTTATTTCTATAATTAGTAGCCTACTGGCTTTAATGTATCTAAAAATATTGAGAAGGTCCAAACATCCAACACATACATATCATCCCCAATATTGGTTTAATTTGGTTTATTACACCGATATCAATGATCAAAACTCAAGTGTTTATGTCTACTTATTTGGTCCCTTTCTGGTACATGTAGGAACGTGTACCCGTTCCTGGATGATAAGGAGTATAACCTTGCGGTGGCAGTCCGCGTACCTCTGAACTATCAAAACAAGATTCTTTACCCAATCGTCTACACAATAATTCAGGTCAGATAAAACAATATTTATAAACAGCTTCCCGCAATGCACTTCCTTTACGAATATTTTTTGTCGTGGACATTTATGGGCGTCTGTTTGTCCATCAACAACCAAGCAAACATTCTCAGGTCAGGTATCCTTAATCTGAGAATAGTAAATTAAAAATTACCAAAAATAATAAAAACTATAATTACCCTTGATGCTTATGAGTGCTGGACAGATGTTCAATTAACGCCTAAACGTTAACCCTGAACGTTTTTGGAGTCTTAGGTGTGCGCGTTTTCGAACTTTGTCAGATTTAAGGGTTCGGTGCCTTAGACAGTTGAAGTTTTCACATTAAGTATATGGTGTTAAGGAAAAATATTTTAGGGAAATCCCATACAACAAACGGAACCCTTCGCGAGCGAAACCAACTTGCACTTAGCCAGTTTTTTCCACGCGAGTGAATCTGCGGATGGATGGCTAAATAATAACATCTATAAGAAAAGTATTTGATTACACTAAAAATGCACATACTGCCATCAAGACGAACCAATACATTTTTTTATTACAGGTAATGTTTAACTATGCAGCAGCGTGCATAATGGTAGTTGATATTATGGTGTTGTCTCATCTAATGCATCTTCTCTGTCAGTACACTATACTAGCAGATTGCTTTGAGAACATTCTGGAAGATTGTGGCTTCACTGGTACGTACTGGAGAAAATCTTTATTACGAGTGTGACGTTTAAAAAAGGATTTTCTGTCCAGCCATTCAAAGACCAGTATTAACAAAATACTGCTACATTCACTAGTTGATATTGTCCCGGACTTTCGTAACTTGCTATCCAAGAGGAGTTGATAGTCATTTACAATTTAAGCACTAATAATATTACGGTTGTTGAAACTTGCTGATTTATAGCATCGTAAACTACAAAGTTCCACATTAAGCAGATTGGAAATTGAAGTTATGAGCAGAGATGCACAACTTTAAACATGTTATAAATGTACCTATAAACATACTTTACAATCAGTAGCTGACAGTCAAAGTGTAGTAAAAACTCTTAATGTTTCCAGAGGAGGAATCTAACAGACTTGTGGCCGATACACGATTCCAGGAGAAATACATACAGAGATTGAGAGAACTGGTTGCTCAACACATATTTATATTAAAGTAAATATACTTTTTTTTCAACATTTATCTAATTGTTTAATGAATCAAAATTGTTATTCGTCTTCTTTATCATTCTATTTATAAGTATTATTTATTATGTAAGAATTTATTGATTTGGAATAGATTAAATAATGATTTTGGTCATTTAATTAATTTAAAATTATATTTTAGTAATACTCTGGATCTCAAGCAAATCCTCAGCATCCCAATGTTGGGACAACTAGCTACGAGTGGAGTATTGATAGCTTCAATTGGTTTCCAAGTCGCTATTGTAAGAATATTTAAGTTGGTTTATGTGAACAAAATCTTAATTCTGATTTGAACTAGACTATGTTAGTAGGTATTTACTTTAGTTATTAAGTTTTAGTTTTGTTGTTAAGTTTTTTAAACAATTAGGACTTTTTTGGAAAAGACGTTGAAGTAATTACAATTCAATATAACCTACGTATTAACTTTATAATAGCAGTTATTGGATTAGGAGATGATCTCTTTATATCATGTGGTGAAACCAGCTTGCAGCACGTAGGTATTAATCTAGTGTCAGTGTTTTGAGAACCATTGTTTAAGGCCTTTGACGAGGTTTATAAAGGGAGGTGGTTACTCCTACCCCGATGTGAGGATATTTTAGACCGCACAATAGGCACCTGGCTTGGCCCGAGACGGGGATTAAAACAGATGCAATATCCAAATGACCTAACCCGTTTCAGTATAACGCTGAAGTATATTTACTTCAAAGTCGGTTATGTAACTATGTAATCAATTTGTACGTAATGAAATTGGTACACAATTTTCTGCCGTAAGTAAGTTAATATTTATAGGTATAAGGTAGTAATTTTCGATCACATTTTCTTTCAGTCGGTGGACAATATTACAAAATTCCTTACAAGTTGTTTATTCCTGGGCTACAACATGTGCGCATTGTTTATTATTTGTCGGTGGTGCGACGATATCAAGTTTCAGGTAATTCGGCACATGTGCCAGCAATAATACGTAAATTTAGACCCTGTTTGGTTTTGTTGTAAGGAAACGTACAAACACAGTTGCACTGATGAATGCCTAATTAGGAACATATTCGTGAATGAATGCTCGCTTCGTATGACTACCAAGTAACTGTCCAGGATATTTTAGAGTCACTGTGTATTTTTATTGTTAAAAGTGTGTTTGGTAACCACTTGTTTATTGTTGATTTTGGAAATTGAAGTAAAGAGAAGCACCAAAATTTCGTTTTCGACTCTGGCCAAATACGCTCAACGCTTTTAATAAATTGCATTCCATTTCATTTTCCACATACAATATTTTATGTTCTAAAATACATAAAAATAAAACCCCACAAGCGAATATTGTCTGGTATTTGGCGTTTTCTTTGCCTTTTTGCTATTTATAAGGCTTTACATGGGCGCGATATTTTTATTAAAGTGAGGTTTGAAATCAAATAACAGCATTCATCTAATCATAATGTCTGATTTTATGTTTAAATAACATGTCTTTAAAATACATATATAGCTGCTTATTAAGTACCATAAGAAGGATAAACTTCAACACGCCAATTGTGTGGCTATAAATTAAGTGCAGTAAGCGCTTGTATATAAAGGACTAGGAGAGAACCTCGTTACACCCAGACACATGGCGATTGCGAAAAACCATTTTACGAAATTTTTCCTGCCCGGGGATACCCGGAACCATCCACGTAACAGTCCGGTATATAATATCGCTGCACCGCACACGTAGTCAATAATATCTAACATAAGTCTAAGGTCCCTCGCCCACGTAGACTTTTTAGTAGCAAAGCTATAGTGAGCTTGCATCGATACAGTAGAGACGAAGTCGCTGGCTGTGTGCCCTCACCCACATTCCCACGGTTCAGTCGCGATGCCAACGCGATATTGTCGTGCTTCAGTTGCGATGCAAACGAGATTCAGTAACTAATTTCGGTTTTTCATTCACATCCTCGCTCGGTTCCCTCCCCGATGTCATCGGACATAGTCGCGCGTTTGCATCGATACAGACGCGATACAGTAGCGCATTTTCCTCGATATAGTTGGGATGCTGTCACGTGTTTGCATCGCTGCAAAAAGTCGCCGCAGGCGAGGGTCCCAGGGCACCTAAAAGACTAGTATCTTATATTTTCCTTCTGTATATAGAGTGAGCACATAAGTTCAGCGGCGTACTGCTCGGGCTGGGAGTGCGGCGTGGGCGGCGTGCGCGGCGTGCGCTCGCGCCTGCTGCTGGTCGTCGCGCGCGCAGCCAAGCCGCTCGTGCTCACTGCCGGCGGCATGTACGACCTGTCGCTCGTCTCCTTCACTAACGTATGCAACTGCTATATATCATGACTGATTTTTCAGAGTTATTATTCTCTACAAACTTTGGCATCTGCATATCAAACCTAGTATGCGTTATACATATAAGCACAGAAATATGAATATTAAAGATAAAAACATACTACTGACTCAATTTAAAAAAATCTACAAAGCTATAAAACAGGAATGTAGTACCTGTAAAATTACAAATTAAAAACATCTCAGTACAAAGTTATAGGACATAAACGTTGTAGGTAACTATAAAATAACTTAAAAGAGACCAGTCATTCCTACTTGATTTTGCTGATAAACCAGGATTTTAGAATAAAACACACATAACATTCTACTTTAATTTACTTGGACTCTACAACTATGGGTGGTGCCATACGAGCGGTGCCCGTGCGTTGCGTCGTCGCAATGCAGTGATTTTAACGGATAGAGTGCCACACGAACAACGCTGCGATGTCGCAACGCAACATCACTTTATTCCGACGCCGCAGCGTTGGTGTGGAGTGTGCCAGTCTATGATTTTCTAAAACATACTGCGCTGCGCTGCGTTGTCGCTCGTCATTACCCCACCGCCTCGTCTGTCACGCCTCTTTGTCCGTTTGACGCGCGTTCCGTTGCCGCACAGTTTTAACGCACGTGTGGCTTAGGTTGAAATTTATATTTAATACTACGGAGCGTTATCGCTCAGTAATCGCAGCGACGACAGCGCAACGCACCGACAACGCTCGTGAGGCACTGCTCTATGCCTGAGTATGTTCGTGTCTTTTTCAATATCTTTGCACTCGTTCATAATTTGATTGCTGTTTCTTATCCGTTTCAGTTGGTGAAAGCTTCGTATACAGCCTTAACTGTCCTGTTGCGACTGCGTTAAGCATACACACAAAAAATAGATGTAGTCAAAAAATTCACTATTCGCTTTTGCTGTATCTAGGATACAGGTACCTATATATCTTAGACTTAACAATGTTTCGCAATGCTTAGATTAAAGGCACGTCATGTAACTCAAAGGACGTTGGTCTTCAATATCAACTAACTATAGAAGGTAGCTATCCACTTCAACTCTACGGCACAAGGAAGGAATGTTGACCGTTTCGGACAATAATGCTTTGTGAGCAGGGCTGCGCAATATGTTTGTACGAATAAAAACTATGTTTTGCAAATACGTGGTAAGGAAAAAATGGGAATATAATGCAATAAATATATTTTTGGGTGTTGTTTCATTTGTAATTACGATCTAAGAAACCATTGGTAGGCAGATTCAGTTATATTATCAACACTGTTTCATTGAATTAAAGCTATCATTTAGGAAAGTTTTTTTTTCTGATTACTGTTATAAAAATGGTAAGAAAATTACCGGTTGGTACTTACCACATTTGATATAATCGGTATGTGATAACCCGTTGAGGCAGCCCTAAAGTCCACCGAACTAGCACTTCCCATTTACCTAATAGAGTTATTAACAAAGCTGACAAACTTACTCAATTTACGCAGATCAATAATTCTATTGTTACTCTCGGGGTACCGAGTACATAATAGTTCGAAAACGTATTTGACACGCTTCTCAAAATTTCTTGTAAACAGCATGTCACTCATTCAAATGCTAACATGGTTCTAAATTAGCATGGAAACAAAGAAGCTCGACGTGAATTAGTTCGACTTGTGATTTTCGAAATATTAATTATATAAACCAGGAATTTCATTAGTAACTCAGTGCCTAAGTAGTGGACGCTTTGATCGGCGGCTGATAACAAAGCATTGGGAAACGAAAAAGTTTGAGTGAAACTTACGAAATGAATCTGGTAGGATTTATGATCACGCTGTCAAATTTGTCGGTAAGTCATTATTGAATTCCGATTACAAGTTTTGAAGTGTTAAGGAAACTAATAACGATTGATAGGTACCTATTTATAAATAGCAATCGTGTTACGATTTAATAATTATTAACTTGCTTATATCCTAATAGTTTCGAGGTAAAACATTGTTTTAGTTCGTATATGCCTCTTAACTGAGTAATATATCTGTAAATAGATATTTTTAAACGAACCTATTATTAATCCGATGTCTAAACTGACTATTTAGTATTTTCTGCGAAAGGCACAGTCACGCTGTACAAAAGCTGACCTTACCCTTGAACATTATAGTTGCCGCTTTATGTTTGCTACCGCATGTGGCGCTTTTGATATGGACATAGACCTCTTTATTATTTCAATAATGTTGTACTACCGACAGTTTTACAGCTTCATAGCTGGAATATGTGGAATTAAAGAAGGTTGCAAGATCGGGCAATTTAATAATTATTTTTTCTGAATTGACTTTTGAACTACTATTATAGATAGTAGTTATTTGCCTTATAGTGCACGTTGTTTTGTTATAAGTCCCCGTTTTTGTTATAAACCACTTAAAGAAATATGTGTCAGTGAATTATTATAGAATTTTATAGTTGGACCATACTAATTAATTCAGATTTGTTGCAGAGAATGTTCGGATCAAATGGACAGCTAAAAGACCTCTCAATACAAGTAGAGGAAGTGGAAACTTTGGCCAATGAAGTGAGAGCTATGTTCGCATACGATTTGAACGATTTTAAGAAATACAGCTACAGCCAGCATGGGAACGTCGGCAAATACATTTCGAAGAACCTCCACGATTATCTATTTGGTTTAAATGATAACATAGAACCTAAAGATGAAGGACTGATCGTAACTTTGTACTACGATGACAAGAATCCACATTTCAGCGATAACTCACAGCAGTTTTCACGAGGACTTTCAAGAGAATTAGCTAAGACTGCATTCGATAACAAAATTGGTGTGATTTAATCTCCAATATGTTTAAACGAAAAGTTAACGATTATGGAGTTTAAAACCTTGGCTTGAAATGGATTTTTGTCAAGTTATTTAATATTCTTAATGTTATTTACTTTTAAAGTAAACTAGATAATTAATTAATAAGCTAAATTAAATAAAATCAGCACTGTGTTTGTAGTTTTAATTAATTCCCTTTTTCGGCATAATAAATCGAGGTAAATTTATGCTTGGTTTCCAAAGGCGTCGCTATGAAAATGTTTGATAAATAACTTATTTTGTTTTAATTTACTAATTTAATGTCAATTGGTTAACACCTACACGTGTCAAAATAGTATAGTTTTTCTGGGAAATAAATTCAGTTCATGAATTTCTTAGAAATCGTTGCAAACATTATACTTACACTTGACATCGTGAAATTAGATTCCTGGTTATAAAGCAGTAATTAGTTACACAAATGGTCGTGTACTTGTGTTAGTAAATATCTTCTTACATTTTACTAGTTAATCCAAAAGATACTTAGTTGAACTGCCTATAGATAAAATGTAAATACCTTGAAGCAGTACTTAGTAGGTACCTATGTAGGTACTGTTTGATATTTGTAGCATGGGCGCGTAGGATTACTACACACGATAAATATGCTTAAACTCTCTTAACGTTTTACTATTACTTACTAGCTGGAATAATTTTATATTCAAACAAACCGGACCTTTGTATTGTGACAAAGTATTTGTATTGTGCTAAACACAGTAAACAAATCATAAAAGTATGATGTAGAAAGCTACATATTAAACATAAAATACAACCGAAACAGGATATACAAAACCATTTTAGTTTTAACACAGTGGATTTAACACACGTCTAAGCGGCGCGCAGTATAATTGCAGTTACCAAACGCGCCTGCGCAGATGTGCCGATTATAAAACAAAAAGCCGCGCGCTCGCCCTTTGTTTACTAAGTGACGCATGGCTCGGAGCCCATGCAATCTACACAGTGCGGAGTCGTTTACCTTCCGCGCGGCGAGACACCCGCGATGTGCGTAGCTGCGTGAGCGCAGGGCGCGCCAGTCGTCCCCCGCCGCGCCCGCGACATGGCGCGCTGGCTGTGCGCCGCGCTGCTGCTGGCGGCCGCGCGCGCGCATCCCGAGCCGCGCCGCATCGAGCTGTTCGGCTGGACGCTGCAGCTGCACGAGAACCCCGCCATCCGCTCGCCGTACTACGACGAGTGCCGCTTCTACCGCGGCCGCGTGCTGCGCGAGCGACACTCCGACGTCACCGTCGCCGAGTGCGACGGCAATCTGTACGGCTTGGTGCAAGTCGGCGATGATTCGTTCGTGCTAGAACCGAATAGGACAGATGGATCGCACGTCGTGCGGCGTAGAGATGTTCTGCTGCAGGAGCCGCCGCTGTACGATTTATCGGACGATACGATGGATGAATTAGAACTGGAAGATCTGATTCCAACCCCGCATGTCCGCGCAAGACATTCAGACTACACCAACGAATACTTTCGAGACATCACTCCAGTCACGAGATCCACTTCAGGTTCAGTGTTTTCTTCTGGAGTTATGACGTGTGTTGAGGCCCTAAAGTAAACGAAGGGTTCATGTTTCAGGAGTCGATGGCCTCTGGCTGGAGCTTGCCATAGTGGCGGATCACACTATGTTAAAGTTTCACGGTCGAGATCGAGTTGAGCATTATATTTTAGCTTTAATGAATCTGGTGAGTGTGACCCATATAGCCGGCGCGATGGTCGAAGTGCAAGGTCGAATTACGTATTTATTTTAACGTTTAAGGTCAGTGCCATCTTCAACGACCCGACGCTGAACTCTAACATGACGTTAGTTATCAACAAGTTGTATTTATACGAAGAGAAGGATTCCATCATCAGGCCCGGGAATGCTAGGAAATCGTTGGCATCTGTAAACAAATGGAACAACCGGCACCTTATGAAGTTGCCGGCTGGTAAGTTTTTTTATGCTTCTTTAGTAGAAGGTTCACGGACCCGATTTAGATCAAAACGTAATGCAAGCTTACCGAATGCCGGCACTTATATTCCGGAATAGTGTAATCTTGAAATAGGATTTATAAATATTCGTCGAGTGCAGATAATTAAATGTGAGTGCGTCTGGTGGCCAGCTCTGTGAGGTCATACTTTTAAACATAATTATCTCAATCGAAACACGTCCGGACATCTTAAATAGTATTAATCTTGTTGACGCCACATGTCGCACAACAAGGATTTGGTATCGATTAATTCATGTTTACTTTGTGGATAACATCCAAGTGTGTTTTGCCAATAAGCGGTTTAACGTGTCAACACATTAGTTTCAAGTTTTTTTTATTTCTTATTGCATAATGTTTGTGTTTATAACATCATATTTATGATAGTGCTTCCGCGATGTTATCGTAAAAGCTTTCATTGTCATTGAGTTTATTCGCTAACGGCATCGTAAAATGAAGAGACGCATCGTGAGTTTACAATATTAGTAGGTACTCGTACCTACAAGCTAACAAATATTTTGTTGTAGGAGTATTACACTTTTTCTGAGTAATGCAAGCTTATAATATTGTTTCTTTCTTTTACCATGGTGTTTAAAAATTATCCTTAAATAACTGATAGTTAATTAATAAATTGCCTTCAACTTTTTAGTTCTTGTTTTCAAAAATAATGTAAGTAGTAAAACGATGGTACATTGAATACAAACAATCGTAATAGGTAGAGCCAACATAACATTTATTTTTGACAAACACAATAGGTAAGGTGTTAACAGTACTAAAAGCATTTTAATTATTTTAATTGTAAACAAAAAACTAAAAAAAAATTTATTTTACGTTCTTTATGCAAGGTTGAACTCTTTTTGGCAGTAAAGAAAATCTTAATTTTTAACTTCTTTTATGTCAAGATAGATCACTTTTTATTTACACAAGTGCAAAGCTAAGTTTAATTCTTCAGACCTAAAATTTGGCACTAGTTGACATAATGTTTATTTTTTAGAAAGAATAAGATAATAATATGTTTATTTAATAATTTACCATTAACACAAACAAAAAATACAATAAAAAGATCAAATCCTTATATCAATATAACAAGTTATAATGGAAGATGCGACACACAATCTCGTTCAAAAGCACTAAGCTCAGCTTTGTGCCACAGAAGTCACCCCTGATTTATAGTACTCCTATAGTACTACCACTGCTACTAATACTAAGTCTACTACTGTAATCTTAAGTGTTATTACGTAGGTAGGTCAGGCCCACTTCCACTACTAAACATTATCCGCTGTGTTATATGACGAAGGCAGGTCAGGCCTATTACCACTACTAAACATTATCCGCTGTGTTATATGACGAAGGCAGGTCAGGCCTATTACCACTACTAAACATTATCCGCTGTGTTATATGACGAAGGCAGGTCAGGCCTACTACCACTACTAGGCATTATCCACTGTGTTATAATACGTAAGCAGGTTCAGGCCTACTACCACTACTAGACATTATCCGCTGTGTTATATGACGTAGGCAGGTCAGGCTGGGACGCGATGGTGTGGCTGACCCGCGCGTCGCTGGGCGGCCCCGCCGGCTACGCGCCCGTCGGCGGCGTGTGCTCCCGAACACGCTCGGCAGCCATCGACCGGGACGAGGGGCTTACCAGCGCTTTTGTCATCGCTCACGAACTGGCACATCTGTAAGTACTTGTTCTACCGTATTTAAATGTATTAATGTAATGTCAATTTATAATGAGAAAGATTTTAGCCAGGGAAGGTTAAGGTATATTGCCTTTAAATCAATAATCATTAAGTTCGGAGTTAAAATGGAACTGGACTTATGTTATGTTGCTGTGTCTCTAGCTGTTACCATGGTAGAAATGCTTAACCCAAGTTCGCGCGTAACTCTATGTCTATATGGTCCAGAAGATTTTGCCTTTTTTATAAACCTATTTTATCATTTTGATTGTTTTTCGCCCTCAAGAACATAAAACAATGTATTACAACTCTAAATAATCTTCCTTAAAATGTGCTTCATAATACCTTCAATGATTTAGCTAATTAGCTAATCACTAGAGTGTGTTATTCATCAAGCCTCATATCAACTTCTATAACTCAACCTAAAGCTATCTCAAAGTTTGTTATACATTAACGAGGATAAGTTATTTCCGTAAGAACTCGCTCGCTCTGGCTCGAATACCTATTAAAAAGATCTTTTATCACACACCCGCACCTGAGTCTAGGATCCCAACATTATTAAAATACCTTATTCTACCTCATTTTCTATTCAGAATAGGCTACTTACCGTTTGAATAAGTTTGTCGTTACTACAACATGAAGCAGAATCTTAAAGAGTCTCGTAAATCTAAAAGTACTTGGCCCGCTTGTTTCTAACAGTGGGCTTTTTAAATTCTAAGAAAATACGGCGCTGTGAAGTTCTTATTTTAAATCTTAAATAGAAAATATTCTTTATAGAATTCAAGAATACGATAAAATTAACAAACATGCCCCGTTTCTATCGTTGTGAATTGAATTGCAAATGGCGACCACTTGTAAACAACTGACGGGTTAGTTAACTTAGGTTCTATAGGAATTTCAAAAGATGTCTCACATTTTTATGAACACGTTTTTGCTACCTATTTCTATTCTTTGCATAATTGTTCCGATACCATTTTCTTGGATCGTCAGTTTTTTTTTACATATTAATGTATTTTTAACCGTGAAAGAAGTGACTCAAAAGAAATAAAATATAAAAGCAATTAAAATTCACGTCTTCATCGAATCCGCTAGTAATACCAAACTTTTTTTAGAGTATTAATTCTGAATGAAGGAAGCTTCCAAAGTTTGAGTGCGACTCGACATTCCCTCGAAGGTAATCAAAAAGACCTTCCAGGGGAATTACAAGTAAGTTTTAATTGCCCTGCGAGACTGTGCATTCATTAGTCATTTCTCTTCCCCTGTCATATTTGAGTCGTGCATTCCTCCTTGTTTTACGTCAAATGAATCCATAATTAATGAACGATGCTCTCTGATTGGAACGCGGTTGTAATGAAAAGGGACAGTCGAGATATACTTTGAAGTTCTTTTAAGTGGCGTTCCAATTTCAAAGGGTTTTCGAACTATCAATTGAGTGAGATTCGAGTTGATTAATTAAATGAAGAAGAGCATATTGGTTGGCAGGAAGTTAGATCACTTTTTAAAAGTATTCATTATTTTGATAGATGGAAAACACTAAAGATATATTATATGCTACTCCATGTGGCTAGATTCATCCTTGGCCTGCCTTTTTCAGCTTTTCTATACCTCATTAGAAACAACGGTTAATTAGTAGACATTTGCCACTATAGTGTTCTTTATTTGGAACAATAACGTGTGTGAGAAACCTTCAAGACAAAACGAATACCTACGTTATTTATCTACCACACTTCTATGAATAATACACGTTTTTATGCATTAAAAAATTGAAACTGGTTTCTCTAAATTTATTAACACCAACAAAAAGTACGTGTTTATTTGTTTTGTATGTGTCTATTTCATTTCACATTGAGTAAAAGTGAGAGCAAATAAGAGGATAGTCGTTTTATTTTATAAGTACAATAGGTATATTGTTCGTTTCGGTTTTTTAATAGTAATGATAACATATAGATTTTGCAATGATAGTTTATATAATTTTGAGTGTTAATACACTTTGTTCACTCTTCTATTAGTAAACTAAAATATTCATCTTGTTAAAAGTTAGATGAGAAGACGAATATACTGTAAAGTAAGCAAGCATGAAGGTACTTGTTTTTTGTTTTGTTAGGAAATTTATACATTAGTAGGAAATATTTGTTCATTTATATCCGTGCTTCCGTGCCAACAACAAAAATAACTAGCAACTTTGTATTAAACGTGTGCTAATAAAATGTAATTAAATGTAAATAATTTCCCCAACGTTATAAAATTTCATTTAAATTTAAAATGAAAACGCTACAATCATTAAATTAATATGCCATAAAAACGCCATATATGTCTCACTTATTGTTTTACACCGCCATTGTATAAAATTCACTTGACTCAACTGTTAACCAATTTAATAAGTAGACTAATCACGAAGCACGGTTCAAAGTGGACTGAACCAAACAACGACCCTTTGCGGTCTCTGTAATTAGCACTCGATCTGTTTGTTTGTTGATCGGATGAGGGCAGAATGAGCCGCAAATGGAATTACTCACTCAGGGCTTGATTGCTTGATTTTTTAACAACTTACTCGTTAAAAACGGACTCGTAATTTGACATTTATCTTTCAATTAAGAATGGTTACACTTAAGTGAATTATTGGCGATAATGTACTAGCTATGGCTTTTCGGAAGCAATCCTTAAACAATGTAACTGATTTATTAAGTGGATATTTCTATGTCTATGCCCTTGCCCTACAGTTTTTTTATTTGAAAATATAAAAGGCCTTATAGATAAGACTTTCAGCCGAACTGCCTTAATTCTGTTAAAATTCCTTTTCTCTTTTGAACCTATCACTTGAGAGGTATACTGCAGAAAAAAAGCGTAACTTAGAAGTCACATCGTAAATAAACATGTGAAAAGAATCATGGTGTACAAGTCCGTCTCGCACATACTGGTTTATTTTATTGAGGTACCAATTCGTACCTATTCACTCTGTTATATTCACGGACAAACAAGAGTCAATTAATTAGCGAGGATTCAGTTTGTTTGTGTTTTATCTGACGAAATTTGATTGAATCAGTAAAATAAACAAAAGGTTGTAGGCATGGTACCTAAAGCTCGCGAATAGTAAATTATGTCAGTAATTGAATATTTATAAGTCAAAACTAAATCAACTAACCTAGCACTTTCATTAGCCAAAGTAATAAGCATAATGGAACTTTTATGAAAGATGTGGAGATAATGTATAACCACTTCCAGAGGCTTCTAGGTTGATTGTTATTAAAAACTAGTGGCCGCCCGCGATTCCACTCGCGTGGAAGTCGGTTTCCCGTGGGAATGAGAAGTTTTCCCGCGGTAAAAAGTACCCCATGTATTATTCTGATGTATATTACTGCAAAGTTTTATCAAATCAAATGAGAACCAAACATCCATACATCCATACATACTCACAAATTTTTTAATTTATAATATTTGTAGGATAGTAGGATAACAAAAATCATCAACATTATATGTTTGGGAAAAAAATCGATTCAGATTTGCAAGAGAGATTTGAGTAAAGGAAGACATCATTTTGTATGGACAAAATACAGGTTCATTAATCTATTCTCATTCAAGTTTACAATACAAACATCACGTGGAATAAGTAAATTATGCAAATGACTTTACTAGCAAGGATGATTAAAAGTTCAAACGCGGTTATCAAAGGATGTTAAGTCATAGATAACGCGTTGTACAAAACTGTGTGCAACGCATCGCGTATATCAACTCATGAGTATGAGTGCAAGCTGTGGTGGAGAATTCAACTAATTATTCTGAAGCCTATTTGTAAGCTAATAATACACATTTCAATTAAAAAGTTGTCATTTTTTGAAAAAGGAGCAATGTGTATCTAACACAGATATAGGATACAAAGTTACGGATTAGCATCACTGCAGTTTTATTCAGTTGCATGGTTGTTATTCTTTCGTATTTAAACAGCGTAAAAACGTGCTTGTATTTTGCTCTGTGAAACTAAATGTTTGGAAATTCAAAACAGCTAGTTCCACAAACAATATAAATACAAATTGCAACTGAGTAACCGAATATTCATGATGTCGGTTTTGCAGAAAATAAAAGGGAAACCACGGATTTTACAATGTTACACATGCCTTAAACTGATTTGGTAAGTAAAGTTAGTTCCACATGGCTTAACAGACAGGCTGTCAAAGAGTAAAACCTACTTTTAGTCGCGAAATGCACACACGCTAGTAAATCAGTATTGAAAATGTTGGACGTAAAACAAATGTTGACGTTACTGTCCTGTGCACCAGATTGGCAATTGATTGATTAAATTTGTTGTGGTCTAAATAATTTGTTAGTGGGCTCGTTTCAGCCTATAGATACGGAAGCTTTTAAAATCTAAACTTATAAAATAACAAATCCTGACTGACTGACTGATTCAGCATCTATCTTAAACTATTTAAGTTTGTGCTCACTTTTACGAGTGGTAGAGTCTAGCTGTAGGCCCTGTCTGCAGCGATTACTGGTCTGACTCGACCGGTGAAATACCACCGTCGCACAGAAAACCGACGTGAAGCAGGGACGATGTTCCTGCGTTTCGTTTGGTAAGTGCGGTATCCGGTGCCCAATTTTCTGAAAGTGTTGCGGGTAGTTCTGAGCGGCGGTGATCGCTTACCATCAGGTGACCCGCATGCTCGTTTGCTCCCTACATAATAAAAAAAACTAAGAAGATTATAATTAAATTAGAATAAAAACAATGAAGCTGCAGGAGAAACCGTAGGGCGGAAAGCTAGTTTCAAACAATTATTCTCTTTGTCCTAGAGCACGTGTTTTTGATTAGTTACTGAACTTGACGCGGTCAAAGCGCCGCGCGTGCGAAGGTGAAATCGAAATGAAAAACATTTCCTGTGCATGTTTTAATCAATGAAATTCTAGATGGAAAACATTCGTTTTGTTTCTGTTCTAAAACTTAGCCGTGCACACAAAATTCAGATCCTTTTTGGTTGTAATTTTCCACTATATTTTTATCTATATCTTCATACCATTAAAAGCTCGATCCTTTTGCTTGTTTTATTGTCAATTGGAACGTGTTTCAAAAGAGATTTTAATGAAATTAATTTATCCGCGGAAATCAGTTTTTTTAACAACACTTACTTATTAATTTATTTTATTTAACACGTTATTAAATCGACCTTACAAATAAAATATATGACTTTTATCTCAACTTTCGTGAATCCGTTAACTGTTCTTCACTTATTGACAGCTCAATCATTAATGGTTCGATTATCCTTTATCTCACTTATTTGTCACTTATCTAAATAACAAATGGCACCTATAAACGGGAGGTCTGACGTTAACGATGCGTTTCATTACAATAATTAAGACGTTATTCTTACTTCGTTACACTCAAGATAAATATTCTCTTCCCAACTTAGACCTAAAGGTTGTGTTTAAGAAAAATAAAAAATACCCATAACACATTGGGTATAACCTATATTACTGTGTTTCATCTAAATCCGTCCAGTCGTTTTTACGTGAAAGGGTGACAAACATCCATACATACTCACAAACTTTCTCGTTTACCTATAATATTAGTAGGATAACAATCCCAACTGTAATAAAAGCTCACTAATGAGTTGAACTAGTTATATTTTATCTCCACAATTTAACATGTTCATGATTTTCTCGAGTACTATTGCGTCTTCAATAAATACGTATGAAAAATCCGGTCAGTTGGCACCACTATTAGTAGAGCAACAGTAAAAGTTCTTAGTATTCTACTACACTTACACTATCTAAAGTCTATTTCTGTTGCTGCAAGGTTACCATTCGATGATTGATCTCTTCAGATCAATATATTTAGAACGTTACAAAACATCTTCCAAGCCCGTTACAAAGCTGTAATTTATATGTCTTCTAGAATTTATTCATATTCCTTACTCAGCTTTATGTTTCAAATAGGTTAGTTTATGTAAGTCAATGTTTATAAGTTGTAGTGACGCCGTATCCCTAAGTTTCGCAACCATTACAAGTGGCGTGAAGGTAGCTTTGACCAGAAGCTCTAATTAAACTGTAACTTCATTAGAAAGTGAAGGTAGTAATTACGTTGAGTGCAATCTACCGCCAATAGCCGAACGCTAGAATTGCAAGATAATTGCTAAAGTTGGCAAAGATTTGTTGGCTTCTTCTGCGGAGTAACCGTGATTTACTTTTGAAAGATCTTCGTATTTTTTGTGCTTGATTTTTGTTATGACTCTGATGTTTTCAACACTGAAAATAATAAAATAAAAAGATTTTGAGAACTGTTGTACCTTTAAGTGTCAGTTATTCACTAATTGGCTACAATCATCTTGTTTTTTATAATACTACACACAATAATCATATCTGCATTTAGTATTTAATAAGACGACAATAATATATAGGTAGACAACCGTACTAAGCCCCTTAATCTTTAAAATACTTGCAACCTAAAACTGACAAGTAAAAACACCTCATTTATCGAATCTCCTCAACAAGCCAGACACGAGAACTGTCTTCACTGATCGATCGTTGCGTCGCTTTTGTAAAAATGTTATTTCGTTACCGTATCAGTTGACAAGTGACCTTTGTCAATGTGAGACCTCAAATTACTTCCTTTCAGCGGAACATTATTTTTGTTTCAGGCTACTACCATATGTCACGAAACAAACATGGGTCGTGTATATAAAAAAACAGTTTATTTACATAAAATGCAATTTTCCTAATATACAGGAAGAGTTGATAAAATAATAATTTTTGAACTCTTTTAAATGCATAGATGCATAGTGAACTTTTATCACCAACTTGAGTCATAATCTGAATGTCACAAGAAGTGTCTAAGTCATGTTTTGTCTGATGCCAATAGCCAACAGGAGCTATTTTTACTGATTGCGACTTTTAGACATATTTATTAAAACCACCGTTTTAGGAATTAAACATTCCTATAAAAAGTGGTTAGCCCACTTTCAGGACAAATAGGAATCTTAATTAGTTACCGTAGTTTTTGGTTAGAATACCCGCGAAACCAACGGCTTAACGAGCTTCCCGAGGCAGGGAGAAACTCAGGATGTAATACTACTAGCGGTCGCCATCTTAGGACTGACCGCGGCCAAGACATTGCTTCACCTCGACCGTCGAATCGATTGCAAGATACTCCTATAGCGATTGGTTATTGATTTAATTGCACTTGCACCTTATTGTAAAATCAAAATGTTTTGTTTTGTTACTTAAACATATTTTGCCAACTACATAACCATAGCGTATAGAAGATCAGAAGTTATTTAGGTTGTTTTGTAATCAGTCAGCTCGACTGCATGCAGGACTATAATTAAATTTACTTTTTCAATCAGTGTGCTTCCATTTTTTTAATCCTACAGTGCCCTGAGTGGGTATTATCCTGTTTTACAGCAGTACTAACATTTCAGAATTAATATTTACGTGGAACAAAGTGCTTGAACGGCACTAGAGTGCCATCGTAATTATTTCGGTGTCAAAAATATGTTTGCGTAAGTTCAAAAAGCTAACTTTAGGTAAAACGTATCATAATTAGATCAATATAGAGGCTTTAGAGAAAACCTTTTAAACATAAATCATAATAGAAAATCATTAAAAAATGGAGGATCATGTGAGAAGCTTTGAACAATGATATACTAATTACGATGCTTGTAAATCTACGGGTATTTGTAATATAAAACAAGTTGATTAGATTCATTGTTATGAACTGTAAAGTAAGTGAAAAAGCTCTTTAATTTTATAGCTCATCGTTTTATGTTATTAACATTGTCACTTAATTAATTCCGATAACTTTTTCATATCTTACAGTCACTTAATTAGCTTTGAAAAAGAAAATTTTTTGAACAATAAAAAATAATAATAATAAAGACATTGCTTTGTAAAAACAATTCGTCAGGGAACAACATAAATTTAATTTCTTTCTCTTTTGTGGTTTTCAAAATAAAATTATGCACAATAAAATTTACAGATGGAATAAAATTCAATGAGTCAAAATATGTGAGTTACCTTTGAACGTTGAATGTCCTCGTAAACATCAGAACGGCTTTTTTCACCGTCGCTATATAAATAATATCGTTATTGGGTATCTCTTCCGGGTCATTAAGTTAATAAATTGGCATCATTTGCCAGAAGTATGCACTGAGGCCGTTTTATATGGAATCTATAACTCACGAATGCAGATTTACAACCAACTATATTATGACTCAAAACTCTTGCAAAAAAGCTAGATTTTCTTCAGTTAATTCTAAGAACACCCACTAACAAGCAAATAAATCATTCTGAAGTTTCTACAAATGATTCAAATCTCAAGAACACCATTGTTTCTATACTTATCTACCATTTTAAATGCAGGTCACGTTTTTTATATTTTTCACAAAACAATGTTATTGTTTGCTGAGATAGGAAAATAGGTTACTCTAGTCTAGACATAGTGATATCATGCCACCATAGTAGGAGAATGTTTACATGTGGAACAATATAGTGTCAAATGAAATATGGTTTGAGTACTGATGCGGCTCCGAACTTATCTGCTTGTTAAAAAAACTTGGATATCATTCTTTTTACGATTTTATCTATACGTATAACACGTGTTAAAGAAAAGTTCTAAGATACGAATATTCTGACAGAAATATTAATGTTTGTATGAAACTATGTTTGGGTGTTTCTTGTTACGAATTTATTTACAAGAACGGAACGACGAATTTGGATTACCTTTTGTCCAATACATTTAGGATTTCTATTGTGCCACAGGTAAAACAATAAAGTGGATATCTTTTTTATAAATTGTAAATGGGTCAACTTTTTAAAAGCTTAAAAGCTTCTAAATTATAGGTCGTTTTTTAATATATTATTTGAGTTTTGTTTTATATGCGGAAAGTAAAGATAATTAATGTGCTTCTTTTGTCACAAGTAATAATGAATACCTACAAGCGGGAATTCTTTTCCGGTTGGCACATCACCCGGGTCTTTGATATTAGAAAGACAAAGCATTTGGCGTCTTATTTCCTAGAAATTTAGGTAGATAATTATTATAAAGTGGTGTTAATTAGAAGCTAGTTTCGGTTAATCGGGTTTCATTTACTTAGAATTACAATAGGTTTTCTGTGAGAATTTTCGTATCAAATCAACTTTTATATCATCATCGTTTTATGCAAGAAAATAACTAAGATAATAGATGTTCATCTCATCTCTCAGGGCAGTTTTATGTATACGGCTCATAAATACACCACTACGAAATGAATAGCTAACATAAAGTCAACTATTTTCGAAGCGCAATGTTATATTTCACACAACAATCGCAACAAGAATTTTCAACCATAATAATGTCGAGTGCCTTCTTGTTTCGCAATCTCATAGTAGTTTTAATATGCGCAAGCTTCAAAATCCGCCGTCAACTAAAAATATTGCCCTATAAAATAGAACAAAGAAAATTGTGTGAGCTTTGTTCAGATTTTCAATCAGTCTTCGGCCTCGGATTAAGGGGATCACAGCTTTGCCGTGTTCCACAAACAGTCGCTGCTGCAATATTACAGATTTAAATGTAACAATTTATTGGTATTACACCAAAGCGGATTACTAGGAACTGAAGCTTATCAGAAAGATTAAGGATAACAATTTGCACCACCGCATCAAAATCCGAGTGTAAACTAGTTACAAATCTATTGTTGGTAATTCTATGCAATCTATGGAGCATCTGTTGGTAAATATTATCTAAGATTATGTAGCTGGCGCTGCATTATTTACTTATACAGGAACTTGGACTGTAAAACGTGAGAAACCCAGAGATTTAGGACCTAAATTTCGGTTATTTTTTGTCTGTTTAGAAGCTCATACAAACTTTTGTGTCCTACAAATAAAATAGTTACTTGTCGGATTTCTTTTATCATTTTATTCCGGGTGGATTCTGATCTAGTTGCTTGTCAATAGAAATACCAAGTACAAAAGAGGTATTTTTCTCTCATACATACCGATCATTTAGTTCCAAGCCCTTCATTGTGATCCAATATTAAGGTACGGCATTTTCATTGTACTCGAACTACGAATAAGTCATATGTAGGTACAAGTAAAAATAAATAGCAATTGAAACGATAACACTATATGTTGTTTAACGGTAGGAAAATCAAGGACAAACGCGTGCTACTCCTGGAAAGGTTTATTTTAAACAGGTTTTCACAGCTAAAATAACCCCCACATTGTTTCATTATAACCTTTTGTTACGCTATAAAACCCACTTAACCAAGTACAAATACCCTAAACAACTCATTCATCGCTGAACATCGTAACCGCAGATATGCCACAAATCCAATGAACCCTGCGCGTGACTCGGCGCCCGCGCGCCCATTCAGTAGAACTCAACGCGCGTGACCATTAGGGTTTCCAAATGGTCGGGATTTGACAGGATTGTCCCAAAATTTCATTTGATGAACCACTGCCAAATTGCCGGGACAAATAACAAAACATAAATTACGCGGTACTTAAAAGTCGAAAATAATTTATGTGACAATTGAAAAACCAAATAAAAGCAAAATTAAAATGCCAAATTTCTAAAAAATATATTACCAATATACCAAACCTTTAATTTTTTTCCGTATATTTTGGTCAACCTTATCTAATGACGGCCCGAGAGGCGCACTGACGTCAGGGTACCGCCACACCCACGGCACTAACAAATACTACAATGATTGAACATATACGAGACAAAACAACTATAATGAAGCCGAATTGTTAAGTCGAACAATCGAAACGGAAATTCGAAGACATCAGATATTCTTTATCGATCGATATCTACACATGAATTAATTTGAAGAGCTCAACTTTGGTGTTTTAAAAGATCGATTTATAAATACCTAGGTACCTATAATTTATTAATATAGAAGTTGATGGAATATAATAGTTTTGATACGTGATATTGCGATGTAAGTGCGATTTAGTTAATACTGGCCTGCCTTTAACGATTTGCTTTTGATCTTGGTATATCGTTGCATCTTTAATACAGTCATGATGGTATCAGATGAAACTTCAAAGCGCCGCCTCGACTACGATTAATGAGAATGATGTTAATATGAATTTTGCGGGAGATGCGTTACGTTTTAATTGGTAACATCAACCACATATTACAGTGACCAAATAGCAAACGAGCATAACCATCGCTTTCATATTGTTGTTAAAGCTTGTAGGTGCATACTCATCTTACTTAAGGGCTACAATACTTGGTGTGGTATTCCGGAGATTTATTTATATATTCGACGACCTCTGTGGTGCAGCGGTATATACATATAACGGACTGCTAAGCGGATGGTTCCGGGTTCGATCCCCGGGTCGTGTCTGGGTGTAACTAGGTTCTCCCCTAGTCCATTGGATGTTAACTGTAACACAAGCGCTTACTGCACTTACTTAAGGGCCACGTAATAGGGGTGTCAGTCTGGAGATTATTAAAAAATATTAATAATTTATGGTATTGTTATCTAGATTGGGTCTGCACCACGACGAAGGTGCGTGCCAGCAGCACGGGTTCAAGGGCACGGTGATGTCGCGCACCGTGCTCGCCACCCTCAACAAGTACGCCTGGTCCAAGTGCTCCAGACAGCAGTTCCATCAGAAGTCGGGGTAAGGAGGTTCATTGGTTACTGCCCACTTCCGCAATGGTGTTGGTCGCCTTGTTCATAAAACGTTGATTATAGACAAATTATAACTTAGAAAAAACTTTTACTGATTGTTCTTTATTTATAAACTGAAGTGAAAAATTACTAAAGAAAGACACATTCTATGTCTGATATCAATGCTCGTTGGGTCGCTACTATCAAAATATGACCATCACTCATTTCAGCCGGCCATTCTCAACCACGTTTGTGTAGGTCTCTTCCAACTGCACTATCTAATTCGGTCTTACGCTACTTCCGTCCATTTCGTTCCTGTGGTTTTCTTTACTTTTTCCATCGCATTAATAGCCTTCCTCTAAGTAATTCAATGTCAGTCAGCTAATTATACTGGGTATAAAAGAACTGCTTCCGAAAACAAAAACTGGTCATTGCTGGAGGGGTACTGGTTCTGGGTTTTGGTTACGGTAAAAAAATTTTTTTTACGTAATTTCCCGAAATTGCCTTAATACTAAAAGATTTTGCGATGATTTCAAATTCAATAGGGTTTCAATTTAATTTGCAATGTAAATAAGCGCAGCTGAACCGAAAGTTGATGTGTAAGCGATGATTTCAAGCGGCGAATATGACTTTTGAATCCTTAATAACTTTTTTAAATTGAGTTTTCTGGGTATACTGCTAATGAATTTAGTTACTATTGAGGCTCAAGAATACATGGTTTCAGGCTTCAGAAGTGGTCTTTTTACACCCGTTATAATAATAAACAATACTGCCATATTTCCCCAGGAAGTGGTGGTGTCTTCACCACCGCAGTGCTGATGATGGCGTGGAGCTGGGTGGTACCAGGGAGCTGTCTAACTTCGTGTTCACCATGGACGAACAATGCCGAACCGAATTTGGGGAAGGGTTCGTTATGAAACTTTGCATCACATATTCCTGTAGTATCAGAGTTACGAGCAATGCCGCACCGAATTTGGGGAAGGGTCCGTTACATTCTTCTTCTTTCGTGTGATGAAACTTTGCATCACATGTTCATGTAGTATCAGAGTTTTTGGGAACCACCATTTTAGGGCGTCTGATGTGATTCCCGTACAGTAACATTAAATATTTGTATTAAGCCGTTTATTTACTATTGTATTTACTTTAAATATTTCAATAGTGAGAGAGAATCAGTCATAATTGAATCAATTTTCGTGAAAACACGAAATAATGATGAATCAAAATACGTAAAATAATTAAATGAATGATGAGTTCCGATAACCGCAGACCAACCCTTTTAGCTTGAAATAACCCCTTTTCCATCCATTGCTAATAAACGTTTCACCGGAAAATACGAGCGATTACAAATATTTATTATCAGTACAATGTTATTTTACGGACCAATAGAGAAATTTTTGTTCACGCAAAAACAACCTTAAATCATTGCAGCCTATTAGCAGGCAGTACGAGCATGTATGTCTAAACTCTTTATGCATAATGTAAAAAAACACAAAGTAAGTTATAAAAAAAAAATAACACAATTATTTTTTGTTACTTTATTTTTATAATAAATCAGTCAATAATTTAAATGTTGCGATGTTCATAAAGTTTTAACAGAATCAGATAACACCTTTGCCTCGTTAGAGTTAACATTTCTAAACGCTGACTTACCGGTGGGAAATCGTGCCTGGAAACCGAATGTTAAATTGTATCATACAAACTGTTAAATTGTATTATACAACCTTGTTACTTTACAACGTAGTACTGTAGTTACTTTACTGTTTCTAAATTTGATACACAATTTTAATACTTAAAGTAAAAACTTTTATAAGAGCATAATCAATACATTTTTTTTATAATTATTAAAAAATACTTCTTCGTATTTAAAAATACTTCTTCGTATTGAGTATATGATTTGTGTGTAAGTTAACATAAAATTAAGATTACAATAGAATTAATAATGTTCAAACCAAAGAGTTCAAACTAATAATTTAAATATTAGTAGGCCACCACTAGTTTTTTGAAAAATATTTATTTTACCAGTCCCAAATGTAAGTAAAATATTTTTTTTATTCCATTTCCACACTTAAACTGTTTTCAATGTTTAAACATTACAAAAAAGTTTTTATTTATTTATTTAAAGAACTTCAAGTATTGGTTAAAAAATGTTACTACGAATAAACGAATATCATTTGTATGAAGACCATATCCTTATCTTTCCGGAGGCTGAGCTTCGCTGCAGCGTTTAAAAATACATTTTCTTTCTCAGATTCTCCGTCTGCAAGTCTCTGGATATCCAGTCCTCCTGTTCCAAGTTGTGGTGCGGCCACCGGTCCAAGCCCCACTCCTGCACCACCAAGATGGCGCCACCACTCGAGGGCACCCCATGTGGGAGGAACCACGTAAGCATGATTAGCTTTTGAGGATAAGCTGAGGAAGCAATCATGATCGACGGTTTCTGTCCGAATTCGCCCGTGATTCAGACGTGGGCTAACGGATTAAGGCTTCCAGCTAAATCATATTTACTCGATACAACTAAATATTATAAAAAGCTAGTGGCCGCCCACGACTCCGTTGGCTTGGAAGTCGGTTTCCCGTGGGAATGAGAAGTTTTCCCGCGGTAAAAAGTACCCTATGTTATTCTGATGTATAACCTATACTAATGTAGTTTCATCAAAATCCATCCAGTAGTTTTTACGAGAAAGAGTAACAAACATCCATACATCCATACATACATACTCACAAACTTTCACGTTTATAATATTAGTAGGATAGGTGGGGCTGTAATATTAGTAGGGGGTACACACGGTTGTTGTTTATAACGTGAAACGAGTGTATCAGCAAGTCGTTTTTGGTATTAAAGTTTGTAAGAAAATCAAATTGAATTCATTCTGAATATTGTAATTAAATCGAACTGACTACCTATATACACTAAACATAAAAATGACACAAAATTAATATTTGACGATGAATTGTTTTGTAGTTATTAAGGTCAGACGATATAGTCCAATTCGTTACGGTTCGGTGCTCTAACAGTACTACTATTACTACTCTGTGTAACGATTTTAAAAACGTTTCATATAAAAATGTGTTTATAATTAAGTAGACGTCAAGTCTCTTATTGTTGTTCTTAAAATAGTGTGTAACAATTCCCGCCTAGGTCGTTATCAATTATCTTTTGCTTGTCGCAGAATAATGGCTTGCAACTGGAAATGTTTATTCATAAAGCACTCCGGGCATCATCAGTAATTTAAGGCTTTGAACAATGTCCGTGTATTCGCATATCTCTGATTAAGCCCTTTGTGAAAAATTTATACGCGCGCGCGATGACTGATGCCTGACGATAATAAAATATATTTTTTAATGAATTTGTATGTTTACCGTTTTGTATAAGTCGGTTTCACAATAGGTCAAGGCTTTTTTTCAGTGGCTTAATTATACGTCCTATGCACTATAACGGGGTATCAAACCATGGGAAGTTCCAAAATAAAGGACGTATCACTTACGCAAAAGCCTGTAACGCATTCGCAACTACTTATCGTCACCTGACCTCCCGTTTGTACAAAAATACAAATTTATCTACAGAACAAATAAACGTTGTCTATTTTGGATCAAAGAAACGATTATCGAAATGAGTTTCATTGTAAGTGATTGCTCTGCTCTTTTATACCATTTTCCCTTCTCACGATTGGAAAAGCGTTAGTTGCAGCTGTGAGTGCTACCCAATATCTTTATTACTCGGTCCAACCCATCTATAAAATAAATAGCGCTGTTTTTTATGGTTGGTTGTACTTAGGGTTGCTATTGAATTTTACGTCAGGCAGGGGCGCAACCTTTTAGCAGGCAAGGGCCGCATGGTGAAAAAATCGACCAAAGGCGGGCCACACTTGTGATAATAATATATCAACAAAAAATTCAATGGTTTTAAATTTAATAAACATGTGAAAGCGTGGTGGACTACGGTTCAAACCCTCTCGCTATCCGAGAAGGAGGCCTGTACTTAACTATGGGACGTGGCTATTTATTTATTTATTTTTATTTATGTGAAATTTTATTTTATATGTATATTTTTTTAATACATTCGCGGGCCGCAAAGAAGACGTCGGCGGGCCGCATGCGGGTTGCCCACCGCTGTTTTACGTAATACCTTTTACTTTGTGGTTTTAAGTAAATGTTGCTGTTCAATAATATACATGTTATGAACTGCATAGTGTTTCCTTTTTACTTACTTAAATAACATGTAGGACGCTAGACTTATGAGGTAACAATTCAGTAGCCTTTTCACGAATAACTATCAACGTAGCGTCCTCGTATTAAAAAGTATGAAATTTATACAGCGCCCCTATTAGACTTAAAGTAGGAAAATCTAGAGGTCAAGAGTATTTTTCAGTTATCGTTAATTTTTCACTAATCGAGTTAACTGTACCGGTACGAAGGTGCTTCGTGATGCTTCTAACGTCAACATTCATTTTCGTATAGAGAGCTCGATACGTTAAACGCGATTTGAGAAATATTCGTGATTAAGGCACAGGACACACCTAAACGTTGCCGTGGTTACATAAGCCTTCTTCGGGTTAAGCGGATTAGAAATAGCAGCTGTTTTATTCCCAATGCGATATAATAACAATAAATATACGATTTGTATTGAGTCTCCAAGAAAACAGTCGTAGGTAAATGATATTAAAAATCAATACGATAATGTTAATTTTTTCGAAAGTTTATATGTTTTATATGTAAACTTCCTAGCCTTTGAAAACCTATAGCTATTACGCACAATATCTAGTCTCTGATAATAGCTTGCACGAACCATATTTTACTAATGTCTAAAATATGTTTGTGTTCAAAGGACTGGACCGGTACTGCTAAGTTTCAAAGCTCTACCGTCGCGTTGCAAGTTTTAAGTTTGTTAGTGAAGCTTTGGCATCGTCTTCGTTGCAGTTTCAGTATACATCTTTAGCATAGAATGCCTTCGTATAATTTTACACCCAAATAGGTATCTACTCTTCCATAGCCTTTATCATTTAGTCTACAATCAATATTGTCTCATAGATCGCTAGAGCGAGAGCGAAGACCAATAATAAATCTATGATTTATCTCGTCTACTAAAAACAAACAAAACTATGGATATTTTACTGTAGGTAGATAGATAGATAAACTCTTTATTGCTCACACATATTAGAGAAGTACAAAGATCGTCTTAAACTAGTGTGGGCAAAGGCAGTAAGGTAAAGAGAAGTACTTATTTATATTAAAAACTATAAAATACATAGATAAAACAAGATTCACAAAGAGTCGAAGAAAAGAAACCAATAATTTATATTATTTATTTTGGCAGTGGTGCGTAGATCGAGTGTGCGAGCCCATGCCCGGGCGGGGCCCCCGTCCCACCGAGCCCGCCGCTTCGGGGCCCCCGGAGTGGGGCGACTGGGGCCCCTGGACCACGTGCGGCGCCAGCTGCGGATACGGACTCAAAACTAGCACTCGGCAGTGTTTCCGAAACGGGTAAATATATATAGACTGTAATACACATAGTATTTTTTTATTAGAAAAAAATATTTACAGCTCAACAAAAATTAGGTTTAAACATATGAATAGTAAATTAAAATAATAGCGTAAATAAATAAAAAATGTAATGTCGATAAATGAAAACAAAATAAATATTCACAGTCATTCACATTATTGATCTAACATTTTTTTTATTTATATCTAACTATTTGTTAACTGCATACTGCACATCGCTCTACTCGAGTAGCTTGTGGGCAAGTTACACTAATAAAGCATACAGTGCCCTGCGGATCCAATATAACAACGCCTTTAGAGCACTGTTGGGGCTGCCACGATTTTGTAGCGCCTCAGCTATGTTTGCATGCAGAGGTCGATAGTTTTAGCACCAACCTGCGTAAAAAAGCGTCTTCTCTACTGCGCCGAATAAGGGGCAGCAGTAACAGTGTTCTGAGGGCGATAGCCGACAGCGGGGACTGTCTGTATGTTGGCCATTATATTAAAGTGAATGTCACTAGTTAAATATAATACTAACTCAATAGATTATAAATTTACCTACTAACAACTGATGGATTTAAGTTGTCCGAAAATAAACATTTTTTATTATTATTGTTATTTATAATACAGCCAGTTTTATATTATAAAAAACAAATAACAATAGAAGTAATGACTGAAATTTATTTTACTTATACAGGATACCATCTGATGGATGCGAAGGTGCCAGTTCCCAAGTGGCCACGTGTTGGATCAACGCGTGCGCAGCCCACAAAGATCCCCGGTACACCCTGTGTGCGAGACAGAACAATAGATACATCCCTTACACCAATGTTAATGGTAAGAACTTGTATGAGCTTTTAGTAAATTACGCATGATTTGGAATTTTCAGCAGTCAGGTGAGAGGACTATGGGAGCAGTTTATCAGGAGGTAGAGTTTAGATTTTTACGTAGGATTTCGCACCGGCTGTTTTGCAGCAAAATCGCGTGCAATATACCTATATATCGCGTATACCTTAAGAAAATTTCTTTCCTTATCAATAATACTGATGGCACATCAAAATAGGTAACTCAAAATATTATAATTATGGCAACAATTAAAGTATATGACGCATTTTTTTTAAAAGAGTAGCTTTTTAATGAGTGCATATCTAATGACAAAAAACATGGCACATGGTTATATTATTGTTTTTACTTAATTGACCGGAAGTCGATAAACGAACCGAACTTATTATTAATTATTTTTATTTATTTATTTTATTAACATGCAAGCATCATAAAATAATGTTAATTTGTATTAATCAGTTCACCAAATCATATTATCGATTCCCTATTAATTCCTTAAATCGGTGGTCGTATTTCCCCTATTAATTATGTTGTTCTGATTAAATTATAGAGTCCCAGCAATGCGAGTCTTGGTGTGTAGACTTCGAGGGCGGCAAGACGCCGGTCACCTCCGGAGTGGTTCCCGATGGGACACCGTGCAGCTATGATGCACCTTTTGATATTTGTTACAAGGTGAGTTACCAATTTTTAGAGTGATATAGTCTAGCCGTAGGCTCTGTCTGCAGCGATTACTGGGCTGACTCGACCGGTGAAATACCACCGTCGCACAGAAAACCGACGTGAAGTGAAGTGACGTGAAGTAGGGACGATGTTCCTGCGTTTCGTTCGGTGATTGCGGTATCTGGTCCCCAATTTTCTCAAAAGTTAGCAACACACCCCCAACACCCACAGTGTCATGGGCGGTGGTGATTACTTACCATCAAGTGACCCGCATGCTCGTTTGCTACCTATATTTAAAAAAAAAGAGTTATTGAGATTGATATTTGCAGTTCTTGATAAATTTACGCATGTAGTAGGTACGCTGGTCTGTAAAAGATAATAAGTATTTGCCCGACCCTGAATACAACCAGACTTCTGCTTGAAGTCTTGCTATCTGGTTCAAAACTGCAGTCAGTTGTCTAGTTGAGCACCATCAGCTAGTAGGAAACCTCTCTCGGAAATCAGATGGACAGAGTCGTAATTCACCACGCTGGCTCAAAGCGAGCTAGTGGATACTCATTGGAAAATATTGTCGCCTAAACGCGCGAAATTTCTTATTCACTCTAATCCTACTTATGGTAACTCTAACACGTAAAAATGACTGAACAAATTTGAAGCTTTTAGTTTAGATGTAGATAAATTCGGCCAAGAAAAGCATTAAACTTTCCCGTGAAAACATAGGATGACGTGGCATCCCCGGGAGCAATTTCATTTAACTGCGAATATATGTGGGCTGAAAGACTAGTAAAGTATTAAAATTATATAAATATTTAAGACGACCTCTGTGGGGCAGCGGTATATATACCGGACTGTTAAGCGGGTGGCTCCGGGTTCGATCCCCAGGTCGGACCAATTTTGCCAACTGGTTTTTCGAAATTGGCTCGTGTCTGGGTGTAATTAGGTTCTCCCCTAGTCCATTGTTTGTACCTATAGTACAAGCTTTGCTTAGTTTCGGTTTCGGGCCACAAGTTGGTGTATTAGTCTGGAGATTTATTATTATTATTATATTATTATTTAACTACAAAATTACGGTAAGATTTCCATCTACATATTTGACTTTACTTCTCAGCAACTTGTTAAACACTGTAAACTGTGTAATGGAAAGAAGTTAACCTTTGCGTAACCCCGGTGCTTCAAATATTTGGGGGTTGTAGATGATAGGTGTGCTTTAAAACATATTTTTATATGGGTTTGTATTATATTTAAAGTTGTTTTTATTTAAGCTGAAAACCTACCCAATATAAATAGCAAATACGAAAAGCTGACATTTAAGTTCGATTCGAATGTAGGTAAAAAAATCTACTAATATTATAAACGTGAAAGTTTGTGAGTAGGTATGTATGAATGTATGTATGTTTGTTACTCTTTTACGTAAAAACTATCGGACGGATTTGGATGAAACTTTACAGTAATATAGATTATACATCAGAATAACACACAGGGTATTTTTTACCGTGGGAAAACTTCTCAGTCCCAACCGAATTCCACGCGAACGGAGTCGCGGGCGGCCACTAGTAAACAAATATGATTGCAGCATTCTATTTCGTTCCGTTTTCTTTGGACCTAAATTTTGGTATTCCCATTTATATCCTTCTACATAATATAGATACAAAAAGCAAACCTGACTCACTGACTTGGTGTATATCAACGCACATCCAAAACCACTAAACGTAGAACCTTGAAATTTGGAAAAGAGGTTCCTTGAGTGATTTAATAGTGAACACTCACGAAAAGTTAAGAAAGAATTTTAGAAATTCAGCACAAGGTAATAATAACAAAAATAATATACATTTGTTTACTGTTCAAATTATAATTCAGTTATTAATTAACAGCCTTTGATTACTTAAAATATGGAAACAACCCTTGATGTAATAAGCCTACATTTCAACGTTCAAAACATTTAATTTTAATTTTAATTTAGAATTTCTAATCTTGCTTGGTTTTCTTTTTCATTAAATCTGTTTTTATTATTATTTACTAGCTGCTTTACCTTTATTATTATTTACTAGCTGCTTTCCTTTACTAGAATATTTACTGTTTTACAGATTTGAGTGTTTCGCTAAGCTTACTTTAAACTATATTGTTGTTGTTACTTTTTTTATATAATATGGAAAATCAAACGAGCATGCGGGTCACCTGATGGTAAGTGATCACCGCCGCCCATGACTACCCGCAACACTGTGGGTGTTGGGGGTGTGTTGCTGAGCCTTTGAGAATATTGGGCACCGGATACCGCACTCACCGAACGAAACGCAGGAACATCGTCCCTACTTCACGTCGGTTTTCTGTGCGACGGTGGTATTCCACCGGTCGAGTCAGCCCAGTAATCGCTGCATCATGAGCCTACAGCTAGACTCTACCACTCCAATTACCTTAACTACTTATCCAAATGGCTAGTGATCAGTTTCTACATTAAATTTTCCGATTACTAAACAAATTATTCTCATTACTTCTACAATATTTAATAACTGTGTTATATTAAAGTTTGGAGAAAGTTAACTTATGCTGCTTAAATCTGTCTCGAATAATAAAGCTTAAAGGAACGCATGAAATAACTTTAATATGAAATATAATGTTCCCTAGTAGGATATTAGTCTGAACCGCAACGACATAAATTGTACGAACTTTCTGTTGCCTGCAGACAATTTGTTAGCAAACGCTCATAAAAGGTCCGAGGAAAATTAAAGTTTAATATTACTTTTAGTGCAATAATGAAATCTAGTTCTGAAATGTTAATATTAGTTTCTAGGCTGTTGTAGGGGTTTTTGAGTTTAATAACCCAACTGTGAACAGTTTGTGTTATTTAACTGTACTTATATGTGTAGGTCCCTACTTTTATTATAAATTCAAAATTGTATCCTGGATAAAACCTCTGAATATCTGAATCTGTTTTTTTAAAACTATTAATATTATTTACCTAAGAATCCGTCTCATTTAGAAAATATTATAGACCCGCCCAAAACGTAAATTGACGTTTTGTTAATACTAAGAACGTTAAATTTTGTTTATTTTTTTTATTTGTACCAACAATACTTATCTACTTATTTTACAAAAAACCATCTAAACTGTCGTGGCAACCAAATCAACGTTCGTTACGTAGTTAAATTCAATGTAGTGAACGAATATATTTTTCCTTTTGTGTGCATTCAATCCCTAGGTAACGAATAGCATAATCATAATCTTAAAAACTAAAATGTGTTTTGAATAACCTAACAAAGAAAATGTAATTAAAAATGCAATCAACACTCCTTAAATCGTGGTATAACGAACGAAGTCGTCAACAGAATGAGTTCAGTAATTTTCAACATCAATTAAGAGAACCTAACGCGGCGACTTTGTCTCCCAACTGTGTTTAATTACTGGTAAACTCATTTATTTCCTTCCTGCAATTGCTGAAGTTTAAGCTTCTTACGTTGATACATATCTACATTTTTAATTAGTTAACGTTTTATCTAAGTTTAACACTATGCTTATGCTTTTGTTTGAATCTTCATTATCAGAGCATAGCATTTCAAAGCAAAGTCGCTCTTTGTGTCTGTTTCTCCTCTAACCCAATCAAAACTACTAGGATTTTATTGTAGTTTTTTAAGTACTTTTTTAACTTAAATTGGTAAATAAAGAAAGTCTATAAAAACTTTATATTAAAAAAATACGTTTTAATAATCATTGCGAAGGGTAGACAGAAATTTATATAACTCTAGAATTCTAAACGCCAATTTATATCACACATTTTTTCCATCCTTATAGGAAACAAAGAGACTTATTGATTCTATTGTTGTAGGGTTCGTGTGTACGTGGTCAATGTAACTCCAGCGATCCTGTGTGCAACTGGTGTCCCGACGGATTCTGTTCCAACAACACTCACGTTTACAGCCGCACTGTTGGCAAGGGTGAGACACTTTATCTCACTATTGTAGAATAAGAACATTGTAGAAGAAATATTATTTTATGGGGACAAATTAAGATACTTACAGGCACCGTTCGTTAGAGGATCCTTAAGCACCGTAATCCGGTGGCATTGGTACTTTCCACAATATTGCTAAACTGCTATTAACGCTTTTGATTCCACGACCTATGCATAAAGTATTTGTCCTGTTGTACATATACTGGGTGTATCTTACACGCTGTATATCTAGATCTCTTCGCACACTAACATGTATTTCCCCCCAGGTTGGGCCCGCATGACGGTGGTCCCCCAGGACGCTCGTCTGCTCTCCGTCCACCTCACTACCCCGATACCCCTCACCATCGCCGTTCGAGATCGCAAACGTTCCCACGTACTAGAACTCAAGAACCACTACACCAAGAAGTACGAGATCTACCGCAAACAGGATAACTACCTGAAATACGACCCGCATGTGCCCGAGAATCTGAGGATCGTGGAAGTGGACAATAATGTGATTGATATAAAGGAGGACCACTACGGGTACGAGGGCAGCGTGGTGGTGGCAGGCGCGGTGCTGCATTGGAAACAGACGGACACAGATGTCTATATATCAGCGACGTCGCGCATTCAGATAGATATGATGATTATGGTGAGTGCTGATAGCAAAAAAATTGCTTTTTTTTGTTGTATTAGTCTCTAAATGTGCCACTTGGTTTTTCTCTGTTATTATTTACAATTTCTATACCGAAGTCTTTAATACGAGATCTACCAAGTGCAGATCTTTAAGATGAAACTTAATTTATATATTTATTTATTTTATTTCTTTGCTGAATTAATAGAATACCTTACTATTTGAAGTTTTACCTTACTATCAATTTAAACTTACAGTCCCGGAAGCTTTAATATTGACAACACTCAAAGCAGTTTTTCCGGGGCCTTAAATTATACAACGTATAACAATCTTCAGACGTGGACACGAAAAACAAATTAGAACTCCAATAAAATTCAATTGAAAAGTAAAATCCACCAGTCTTCGTAAACTTTATAAAAGTTATCTCTAAGTAGTTTTTGTTCGAGTGTAACAAAGAAAGAAGACTCAATTTCCTATTCTCTTTCCTTTAAGAGAAATAAACGATAAAAGTTTTTCATTTGGAAAATCAATAGCCTTATAGTCAGACGAAAAAGGCGTCCAGTTATTTTTTTCTGTCAGCAAAAGAGTTTTATGTCTGTTAAAACATTGAGATAGAACGTTTATAGTTCTTTATTTGTGTATAATGTTTTTGTTCGCTGATAGGGGTCGGGGAGCCTTGCTCTTTAATTATTCAAAAACGTTGTCAGCACTTTGCAATTGAAGTTAATTGGGAGCCGCTCGTCTGGCGCTATGCCTCGTTCCCTTTTATCGTATTTTATTCAGAAGGTGAGGTAAAAAAGCCCGCGGGTTCGGATAGAATAGCCTCCGGTTTTACGTTTTTTTCCCAAAATTTATTTTCACTCGGTTCGCTGCTAAATTGGTTTCTTGGTAGACGGATACCGAGGAAATAGCTATTCAATGGTGTTTGATTTCAAATCTGTTGGGATTTTAGGCAGAAATTTGGAGACCTCGGTTTCTTCTTTTCATCCCCGTTTTTGTGATTTTGGTTGTTATATTTTAAATTATTTTTTGTTTTTTTCACTTGAATGCTACTGTGGGCAATTGTTAGAATTAAATGATATTTCATCCACAGGCAATACAGGAGCACCCGGTAGAGTATCCCGTGACGGTCGAGATGTCAGTTAACTTCAGCCTGCCCGCCGGCAAGAGGCGCCCTTTAGAATACAGGTAGGTCCTTAATTGAATATAAACTTAGCCTTCTATTATATTGTACCAGCATTCATGACCAACTTTCCCACGTTGGCTTTATTTACAAAATAACAAACAAAAAAAACTGAATACTTTATTAGTTAAAGCCAGCGCAAAGTAAGTTAGAGATTGGAGTATCTTTTTAAGCATGCATCAGGGGGCTTCGCTCTTCCATATAATAACGTCTTAATTTTATTTAAAACTTATACATCTCATATATCAACGGTAATAAAACGCAAACACTATTTTATAAAAAAAAAACTAAATTAACTAGTAAGCCCTCATAAATATTTCCCATCATCATAATATCCAATAAGGAAACACAAATCCTCTTCTGCTAATGAAAATCCTGATCTTAGCCGACGTCGAAAATCAATTCATTTAACAAATTCGGCCCGAAAGCATCCTTTATTCGAGCAATGGGTCGTCGCAGTAACAAACGAAAGTCCAACAACACCTGACGAGGCTGGCTCCGTACGGTTTTCATTAGCAATGGAACCTTCCACGAATTGGAACATTCTGGAACGGGGAGTGGAAATATAATTCCCTATGCTGAGTCAAAGTGGATTTACAGTGTACACTAGGGTTTACTGGGCTTTATACTATTATATTGCGCTTTGAATAGTTAGAGAATGTGTCATCGCATTTATACAGTTGAAGTTTGTGAATTAAATTATTTACCCAAGTACACACTGTAATGTAATAATAAATAAGTAAAATAAGTAGAATATATGAGGGACTAATTAGATAGTTAGATAAAAACCCATTTATAATTACTTAATACCACGGTATTTGGAAGAAAATTCCGTAAGATAAAAAATAAGTTAAAAATTTATTTAATTTCAAATAAGATCGCGTAAATCTTAGAAGTTACCTTAAGGTATTCAGAAAGCAAAAAACGTTTGTTATCATTTTGCAAGGTCTTCTTGTGTGTTGGTTAAATATAAATGATTGGTTCATTTGTATTTTACACTCTGTAATAAAAATTACTTTAAGATCGGTGTATTTCAGTTCTTTTCATAACAAAAGAAAACATATTTAGTCAATAAAAATTTATAGCTCGAGTCTAACTTCTTGATTTGTAACTTTGGTACATACTGTTAGCTGTAAAACAAAAGTAATCGGTAACTGGACATCCCTAGCATTCGATGGACATCACTGGTTGGCGTCACTGCCGCCGGTGGGCGCGAAATCGGATTGAATTTAATGGCGGCTACATGTTGTATTTTCTACTAATTCATATTTTATTAAAGAGATGTTTAAAGAGATATCTAAAGGCTAATTAATATTGTTCCCTAATAATACATACCCAATATACTTAGTAGGTACCTAATGTAAGCAAATAAATAATTGACTGTCGTTTTAGTACATGGTTTTCTACTTGCCACAATATTCCGCTAAGTGACTCACATTTATTTAGCTTTTCTGACGTTTTAGGTATTTGGTAGGTACTGAATTTAATTGTTTGGTAGAAAATTGGGTGAAATTGCTTTTTATGTTTTCATTCGACAAAAGTTTTTTGAAAAGGCAAAGCGTGGTCAACGTTTTCTAAAATTGCGCCCTAGTTAGGTATGAATTCAATTGTGTACCTACAGTTATTTTAAGTATCCTTCCTTTTTACACGACTTTAATAACCCTAAACGTCCATTAACTTTAATATATGTGAGAAGTTGGGCAATATCCATAAAGCTATTTGGCCGCTTATTGTACTTATTTCAGTTAAAAACTTTTCTATAAAAATCAATGAAAACCCTTTTCCTTGTACGAACAATTTTATTACTTCCCCGCATTGTTTGTACAGATGTAGCAATGAATAATGTTCTAAGTTGCCGGGGTTGCCATGTTCTCAAGACTTTGTTATTTTTGTGTGATCCTAAAACTAAAGTTTGTTCCGTCCGTTCTGTTGGAATACCTCCTTAGCTCTTGAGAAGAATCTTATGATTTATTCTCGTGTTTGTTACAAGTTGTGCTGAATAATGTTTGTAATAAAACCAAACATTACTTCACACTCGATTTATTTGAATCAAAAATGTCGTTTTTCATGGTTTTTAGTCAATAACCTAAAATGCTACGACAGTTATACGAAAATAAGATTGTAATACGTTTTTCTATTTTTGTTTCTTTTCCAGCCATACCGGCTTCACCCGGTGCGTCAAATAACGAATAATCTTTATTGCACATAAAATGAAAAAAGTAACAGAATTTTTAAATAAAAACACGCAAAAGGTGGTCTCATAGCTTTAAGCTATTTCTTCCCGACATACCTTAGGTGGGTAAAAGAAAAGACAAGTTAAAGAATTGGATAGGTGCATATTATAGGTACATATAATAATGTTCTAAGCTATAGAATATTTTAACAAAGAAAAAAACCTGGGAAGCTCCAATGTCTGTGGAGGTATTCTGTAAATGTCGTGTTACACAGACTGCTATAAAAAAAGGCCGGTCTATAAAAAGATAAGATGTTGACGATTTTTGATATAAATTTTTGTAGCTCGACGGTAACAGAATACCCCCGTAGAGCGTCCGAGTTCCGGAATGTCAAACAACAAACCTCCATCACCAATGTAATTGTGGGTGTATAACGGGTGTAAAAAGCCACATATTCTGGAGCCTCAATAGTAACTAAATTCACTAACAGTATACCCAGAAAACCCAATTTAAAAAAGTTTTTAAGGATTGAAAAGTCATATTTGGCGCTTGAAATCATCGCTCACACGTCAACTGTTGGGTCAAGTGCGATTATTTACATTGCAAATTAAAACCCTATTTAATTTAAAATTATCCCAAAATCTATTTTTTTTTCTGTTAGGTAATATTAAAAACAAAGCAAAAAAAAAAGCTCAAACGTAAGCAGTACCCCTCCAGCAATGCCCAGTTTTTGTTTTCGGAAGCAGTTCCTTTACACCCCGTATAGACGACAGTGATCACTTACTATCACGTGACTGGTGTGCTCTCTTTTCATATAAAAGTAATATGACATTATATTTTTTAGACTTTATGGCTTGTTTACAAATATAACAGCTTATTTATTGTCTAACAGATTGGCCACACGCATACTTCTACTTATCTGATTCTTATAATATAATATTAATGGTACATCATTAGAACCTACGTCATACTTTGTCTGCGTATTAAGATCGGCGTAGGATCCTTTGAAGGTTTTACCCTTCGTGTACCTATAGTAAAAAGGATTTATCCAAATATAGCGCAATGTAAAACGTATGTTACTGCTGTAACCGCAAATCCCACGCAATGTAACAGTGTGTAATAGGTTTTTGCAGTAAAGTCGGCCGCAAAAGTCACTGAACAGAATTAAAAGTTCAAAACATCTGAACACCTAACGAAACATATGTTTGTCGTGACAAGAGCGCTAACGAAACTTAAGTTAAAAACGTTCAAAATAGGAATAACTGTTTCATAAGTTGCTTACTGACTGTGTTCAGTTGTTTTGCATTTTTTATTCTGTTAAGCGACTTATGCAGCCGACCGTACAGCGGTTTGTCGATTTCACCCAATTTTTACATACAATGCTCGCTTTGAGAGCTAGCTTCGCGTTGCATTTGAATCGTTATTCCGAGCGCGTCACTTTCCAACGGATAAAAGTGTTGGATAGTGGTTTATGGTTATTTAGTATGTTTTTAAAAATCGTATGTTTTACTAGGTGCATTAGCGGGTTATAACTAGAAGTTTACTTCTTCATTGTCAACATGCGTGTTTTGTTTTCCATATTTTGCAAATAACTGTCATTAAAGTACGCTTGTTACAAGCGGGATTTTGCTTCATCCCTGGTAACTTTACCACCTACATACAATTTCTGATAGAGCTAATAACCTTTTGCATCTTACAATTACAAAATTTCCACAAATTATTTTGAGTTGATTTGAACGTACTAACGTTTGGGGGAAACGTGCAAGAGAATAAAAGAATTGAAACTGTTTTCAGCTTTATATTTCAAGCATAAGATTGAGTTTAAAGTTATGTGCTCACAGTCCGAGCACGAAAATATGACTGAGTCTGAAAGGAAGCTGTCAATATCTCATTGTTTCTTCTTTAGAATCTATTTGAATAATATAAAACAATAGCTGCTAGTATTCCAGCAATAAGTTTCCTACATAGTGCTTATGCACATTACATCCCACCGCCTACGAAAAAGATTTTGATACTAATCAAAATCGGCATCACTTCCAGGCACATGTCTCCCTAGCCTACCTAAGTTAGGAAGTTCCGAAGTAAAAGTGATTCGACCCAATAGTTGTAGCTAACAACCAGTCAGGTTAAAATGTAGAGTAAACAAATGAAATAAGAAAGATAAATATTTAAACAAGTTAAACTGACCCCGTCATGTAAAAACCAAACAAAAATACATGATGTATGGGTGAATCACAGTATGCTAGTCCAAAAACTTCACAAGAACTTAAAAATAGGAATTTTGAAAATAGACGCAAAAAAACTTAAATATTTCAATCACAATCGTAGTGGTTCTGATTATCATGCATCTAGGCAGCATCCAGTAATCATAGCTGCTTAGCTGCATCATTAAATTATCTCTATAGATATACATCATTGTCCAATGTCATCATCTGAAAATTATCAATGTTACATCTCGCTCGGCAAAAGACAAAAATAACAATACAAATCACCACATAATGACTCGACATAACAAATGAGAAATATTATTATCTGTTGATCGACTCCATCATCCACATACACAAAATTCATTTAATTAAATCTACCTACCTCATCAAGATTTTAACAATCTAAGAAAATCCTATCTTTACTCAATATGAAGTTTAATAAATTAAATACCTATTTGAATATTAAATCTTTGGGGCAAATAGTGAAAGCATTCAAATATTCTCTTATTACATACTTGTGATAACGGTTAATAAAAATCAACAATGATACAACAAACCAATAAATAATCTCTTCACGCACCCCCTGGAATATATGCAAATCATCTCTAAATAGAATCAAAGATTCCCTTCTCCAAGATATTCTTGTTAAGAAGCTTTAGATAGAGAATGACAGCGATTCCACACGACAAAAACTAACTTCCCACATTCTTTTTGTAGTATCATAATCTTCTTTTCGGTAACATCATCCATTTCGAAACAATAATTATTTAAATTATTTCATATCCGTCACCATTTATAAACATAAACAAACAATACTGATACTGACTGACTTGACATAAAAAATAACATGACAACATTGACAGTTGACTTTTTTTTTTGACTAATGTCAAAACATCCATAGACAAAGCAAAACTCATATGCCTATAATAAGTATTTTTTTATGGCAATCGAGCAAGCATTCGTTTCTAAGCTCTATCTAACAACTTAATAAAAGACCTAAGATGATACCATATGGAATGCTATTCCATGCGTTACCATTTCTTATACATAACACATACCTTATACCATTAAGATAAATGAAATATCTTATTTCACCTATAAGTAAAAGCTGAAACTATTACACAAAAAAATATAATACAAAAACATAAAGTAATAGAATAGTGTCCCTACCTACCTATAATACACATGAATACGAGACGCGTATTACTATCTAATCCATTATATTCTAGAAATTGGGCAAAATATATTACAATCGTAATATTACCATAATAGAATTACATTGGTTGTAATACTTTTTACAACCATGAACGCATCTTCAAATAAATAATTTGACAAGTAAGATTTTATTTTAAATGAAAGGATAATGTCAAATAATCTGCCATTCGCGACACGCAACAAAGGCTTTTTATTATCTACACTACTATTTACAATATCATTATGTACAAACTTATATATAAATCTTCTTATAGTAAAAATCTTCCGACATGACGGATAGGCTGGCACCGCTATCCAATAGAGCAGCGCTTCTTCTGGCGGAGTATGAATATCCCGTGGGTTGTCCATGATGAGCCGGAACATATGGAGTTCTTGACGACCATGGTGTCGAAAAATTATGATTTGACGGGGTAGATGAGTTAAACGGACATCCTGGGCACCGTCACCCCGCGAGTAAATATGACTGGAGGGACCAGAGCTTCCTAATGATTGTATTCTAACAGGCAACGCCAATTGTTTTGCTTGTAAATTAAAAATCTCATCATCATGCAATGCTGTTTTTTTTTAAATCAATAAATACATGGTTTCCATGGTGGAATGTGTACCTATAGTGTGTTTGTAGGTACTTAGCTGTATACTATGCTTCTTTAGATCCAGTTTTCGTTTGCCTTATATCATCATTCCAATGCTTCTTGTTTAATAGCGCATATAAGCGTATAGTAATATTCTTGTTCGCGTGTCTATCTCTGAAAAGCACTGATTTTATTCGCGACAGTACCCGCGGTACTCGATACGGCGCCTCCACCAACTAACGTTTGGGGGAAACGTGCAAGAGAATAAGAGAATTTAAACTGTTTTCAGCTTTATATTTAAAGCATAAAATTGAGTTTAAAGTTATGTGCTCACAGTCCGAGCACGAAAATATGACTGAGTCTGGAAGGAAGCTGTCAATATCTCATTGTTTCTTCTTTAGAATCTATTTGAATAATATAAAACAATAGCTGCCAGTATTCCAGCAATAAGTTTCCTACATAGTGCTTATGCACATTACAAACGTGTCTACGATAGGGTTTTCGTTAATTTTTTTATTGTTTCTAGATGGTCAACGGAGCGCGGTCCTTGCTCAGCGTCGTGCGGGGGCGGCTTACGGCTCGTGCGGCCCAAATGCCTCCGCGGACACGACTGCTCACCGACGAGACACGAACCCTGCAACACGCATCCGTAAGAAATACTACTGATACAAATAAATAGTCTATATATCGGCACATGAGTTTTAAAGCGTTACCGCGCTATTACCATCCGCCATTTTATGTGCCTGAACGTTAACAAAAGAGTTTCGAAGCGCCACCGCACTATACTATCCGCCATTTTGTGTAGCAGAAAGTCAACACAAGAGTTTTGCAGCGCCACCGCACTAGTCTCCCTCCACTACCCGCCATCATCATTACATAGTATAAATCTAAGTCGCTAATTCTGTCTGTTTGTATGTATGGCGGCTAACTCCTCCTTACGTACGTACGTAACGGATTTAAATGCGGTTTTCTCCATATTTTAGGGAATTTATTCATTTAAATTTGTAAATAAAGAACGTTTAGAAAAAGTTTTTTTAAGTTAGCAAAAACGCAAGGGTTTGCGAGCAAGTCGGCAAAATTACACCATTGCGAAGCGTGGGCGGGTCGCTCTTGTACAAAAGCAGAACGACGCTTCAAAGCTAGTTAGTCAAGCCCGGTGAAGCTGTAAAGGCCGTCAAAGGGACAACAGATCATCAAAAAAAAATAACAAAGCTAGTTAGTCTGCCAGCACTATCCACTTCGACAACACGTGTTCATAAATATTATCGTGCATTGTTTGTGATTATTATACGATGAAATAATTACATGTCATAAGTGGTAATATCAATAATTAATAGCTAAGGATTATTAATTGATTGAAATTGTGATTTTGCAGGTACTATTTGAATAAAATATATTGTTGATTATGGAAGACGGTGCTTTTAATACACATCTTCCACTCCTCTTACATTTACACATTAAAATATGGCTCTAATGTAAGGTACGATGTATTAATTTACAACTATGGGACTTTTTACACCCAGACACGGAAAAATTTCGAAAAACCATATTGACTAAATAGGCCCCACACGGGAAGCGAAAACGGTACCGTCCGCGTAACTCTAAAATGCTCTGGAAATCTCTAAAAGCGGCCTTTGTCCAGCAGTGAACGCCTTGCGGCTGTTGTTAATGACGATAAGTGCGATTTGTACTGTGTTTGCCGAAATCTAGATTCTACTTTCCGAGATAGTTAATAAAAACTAGGTACGCGCTCACAAAGGTACACGCCGCTTTAAATGTCACAGTAGGTACGCAATACTCAAAGTAATATTCGAAGCAAGGCAAAGGGAATTGCATAGCTGCAGAATGAAACCCCTGTGGTGCCTGCTTCCATGGTTTCTTTGAGCAAATATATGTAGACCTACCGCCAGGCAAAGCTCTGCTCTGAAAAGGCGCGGTTTTCCAATTTCATAGAAACCGTATTCATTCTATAACCTTCTGGATTTCTTGAAAATGAATAATTCCTAAGCTTCGTTTCCCATCACTAAGAAAGAAAGAATTTATTTTATGATAGCTTCTGACGTCCACTGTGGCGCAGCGGTATGTATTTCAGGCTAACTGGGCCGCATAATTGATGCGTTAGTCAGAAAGTTTTATTAGGTACTTTCTATTTTTGCTGTTTTTCGAAAGAACCGAAAATTATTAGGTATGTGTTACGACGTCACACATAATATTTCCATATTTGTGTGTCAAATAAAAAATCTTTGTTGTAAAAATAAAATATAAGAGAAGCCTATGCCATTTGTAACTTTTCAACGCGAAATGAAATCACCGTTCCGATTTTATATTTCAATATTCAAAGCCCATTTAGCAATTCAGCTACAAAATTGAATGAGGAAAAAATGAGATTTTCCTTTTAAAATACGTCTGTGAACAACAATGAGATAATGGTAAGCAGATACCAAACTCGTGATGAATGAAGAGAAATTATACCAGAGATGACGAAGCATTCGCATTCAGCAGCTGACAATATCTCAATTTCATTATGAGGTTGTTTCTAAAAAAAATATTACAAGAAAAATACTGGTTTCACCGTTGCAAATATATCATTACTTAAATAAGCAAACAGTAAAAATAATTAACAAATTAAATAAAACTACGCTTGCCATATTACCTCACATTTACAATAAATAATAACATTTTAATTAATTTAATTAACCCCGATGATCTCCGTTGGCTCATGTAAATAAAAACAAATGAAATTTTAAAAACAATTCTACTTTATTTATTTTTCTTTGCCCTGCTTCGACCCGTTTACTTAACCACTTTTAGATATTTTATTTAGCAATATATTTTGACGACCTCTGTGGCGCAATGGTATATATACCGAACTGCTAAGCGGAAGGTCCCGGGTTCGATCCCCGGGTCGGGCCAATTTCGTCAAAATGGTTTTTCGACATTGGCTCGTGTCTGCGTGTAACTAGGTCCTTTTTTTTTTTTTTTTTTTTTTTTTTTTTGTTGACGCGGTGGAAATGCTTTACGCACCATACCCTTCACCGGGGAGTGAAGGGCGTGTGTCGGACTCCCGGCGCCCTGAAAAGGGCGCTGCTCCTGGGCGGCTGGCTTGCCGACCAGGGGTATACCGACTAAAACCACCGCGGTGTTCACACTACGTCACCCATAATGCGGGCTCGTGGGTACGCTTGCGCAGTCCTCCGCGAGCCGCGGGTGCTTCCGCCGAAGCGGAACCTCCAGGGGGTAAGGCGGCAGATGTCGCCACCCTACACACTCCGTGGATCACGTGGCCAACCTGAACACAAGGAAGACCACGTCCGTCGTGACCCCGTGCAGTCGGGTGGAGGAGTCCCCACTCCCACCACCCGAAGGGTCACCGCCTAGACATCGGCGATTGTGGCTGCGTAAGCCCTTCGTCGCCGCCCAGGCCGCCTCCGGCGGATCGGATCCGAGAGGGGATCGTCCTCCCGCATCCGCTCCGCGGCCTCCTTTTGTAGCATGACCTGCTCACAAAAGGCGACCATCGCCTCCCACGATCTCTCATCACCGACCATGGCCTTGACCACGGCCGGCAAGGAGAGATCCCTCCCAACAACGGCGACAAGAGCCGCCCGCTCCGTATCCCACGCAGGACATTCCCCCAGCGTGTGATTGGCAGTGTCTTCACTATGGCCACAGTGATTACACACCTCCAGGGGCTCCCTACGGGCCACGTGGCACAGATACCTGCCGAAGCTTCCGTGCCCCGACAGGATCTGCACCAGCCTATAGGTGAGCGACCCGTGCCGCCTGTTCACCCAGGCCTTGAGCACTGGGCGGACAGCCGCCACGGTCCAAACACCAGCGGACGGCTCCTGAAGCCGTTCCCACCACCTCCGAAGCAACCGAGCCTGAACTCGTCGCCTCCAGCCAGGCGCATCCGACGGTCCTTCTCCACCGGATTCCTTCCTATGGTGGTACGCCTCCGCTAAGACCTCGGCGTCTAAGTCCCAGGGGGGCGTGCCAGCAAGCACGCATGCAGCTCCATGCGATACCGTGCGGTATCCTCTAACTGCCCTGACGGCCATGACCCGCTGCGCCTCATACAGCTTGGCCTTATTCGGGCCTTTCAGGGCGCCGACCCACACGGGTGCACCATAAAGTGCCATGGACCTGACGACGCCTGCGTACAGGCGCCGACAGGCCCTATTAGGCCCTCCCACGTTCGGCAGAAGTCGGCCGAGAGCACTGGCGGCCTTCAAGAGCCTCGGGGCCAGACGAGTGAAGTGCTCCCGGAAGTCCCACCGCGGGTCAAGGTGAAGCCCAAGATATTTGATCTGTGACTTCACCCCGACTGTTTCTCCCCCAATCACAATGTTGGCACCTTCGGGAGGCCCCCGCCGAGGACCGTGAAAATACAGTGCCTCGGTTTTGTTGAGGGCAACCCTTAGGCCCAACATTCCAATGCGCCCTATGACTTGCTCAGCACCAGCAGTGGCGCGAGCAGACGCCTCCTCGTAGTTTTCTCCCCGGGCCGTGACCAGCGTGTCGTCCGCATAACACACCACTTTCACGCCCGGGGGAAATCTCCCTCGCAGGACCCAGTCGAATCCGACATTCCACAGGAGTGGTCCTAGGACCGACCCCTGCGGAACCCCGCACCCGACCGGCCTTCGATGGACCCTGCCGTCCTTTCCCTTGAATAGGACCCATCTGTCCCTCAAATAGTCGCCCACGAGACGCCTCAAGTAGAGCGGCAGTCGGTGGTATCGCAGTGCCTCCTCTATGCAATTGAACGGCAACGAGTTAAAGGCATTGGCGATGTCTAGAGACACCGCCAACAACCCGCCGCCCCTCCTCACCGCTTTGTCCGAGAGCTCCCTGACGCGAAGGATCGCATCGATTGTGGATCGGCTCTCCCGGAAACCATACTGGGACTCCGATAAGTCCGGCCCTACCCCTTTTAAATGGTCGATGATACGGGACGCAACAATGCGCTCAAAAAGCTTTCCCGCGTCATCGAGCAAAACAATTGGTCGGTACGCAGAGGGGGACTCTGCCGGACGCCCCTCCTTCCTCAAGAGGACCAGCTTTCCCTCCTTCCAACAGGACGGGAACTTGCAGGACGTTAAGCACGCGTTTAGAAGTCCGGTTAGGTGGACCTCCAACTCGCCCAACGCAGTCGCCAGCACCCGCCCTGGAACTCCATCTGGCCCCGGAGCAGTGTTCTTCACCCGGAGCTTCACTGCCGCTGCGGCAAACTCTGTCTGCGTGATGGCAGAGACCTCACCGACCTCGTCGTCGTCCTCGACTGGGTCTTCCACCATCGTCGGGGGGGCGTGAGTCGGTCCGTCCGGAAACAGAACCGCCACAACGTCCTCCAGCAGTTGTGGTTCCATGGTCTCAGTGACCGGGGGTCCCTGTGCGCGCAATTTATTCCGCGCCGCGAGGTACGGACGACCCCACGGATCCCTGTCTAGGGCCTCTAACATCTCCAGGCGTTTGGAGTTTTTGGACCTACTGATGGCCACCTTTAGGGACTTTTTAGCCTCCAGGTAGGTTGTGTGGAGTAGGTCCTCAACCGCCACATCCCGTCTCCGACGCCTCCGGTACCTGGTGTACTCGCGACGAGCTGCAATGCAGCCCTGCCTTAGTTCGGCTATTTCGCGAGTCCACCAGTATACCTCCCTCTTCGGGACAAACTTCCTGGCCCGCGGCATCGACGCGTCACAAATTCGTGTCAACGCATCGCGGAACCGCAGAGCTCCGTCGTTCACCTCGGTTGACTCGAAAGGCCGCATGGTCCAGGCTTGGACGATCACGGCTTCGGCCAAAACCTCCATGTCGAGGCGTGACAGGGCCCATCTCGGGAAGGAAGCCCGATCCTCCACTCTTCGACGGGAAACGTCGTTACTGGACGAGATGGAGACCCCGAACCTGATGTATTGATGGTCCGATAGGGTCTCCACGTCATCCAACACCCGCCAGTTCAACACGCGCGATGCGAGAGCAGGGCTAGCAAACGACAGGTCTACTATGGAACCGCCCCCCTGCCGCACGAACGTGTTGATGGAGCCGTGGTTTAGACATACCAGGCCGCACGAGGCTGCCCACGTCTCTACCGCTTCTCCCTCATCGTCGGTCGCCGGGGATCCCCACATCGTGCTCTTGGCGTTAAAATCACCGAGCACGATAATATTGAGCGGAAACGCTCGCCGTACAGCCGCCCCTAATCGGTCAATGGATGACTGATATTCGTCGAGCGGTATGTTGGGGGAGAAGTACACCCCGACGACCAAGGTGTTACCCCACATCGCCGACACAAAACCTGGCTCTCGATCCCTGAGACAGAGAGGCAAAGAGTCCGGACCCGTAGCCGCCACAATAGCTACGGAATCCCTCGTGTCGCCTACCCAGTTCGGCTGGCAGGCCACATAATAGGGATCCGAGATCACCGCCACGTCTATTGACCATTGCCGTATGGATTGCAGAAGCAAGTCCTGCGCTCCAAGGCAATGGTTTAAGTTGACCTGTAGGAAGCGATGCTGAGCGGTCATTATTGATCGGTCGTCATCGCCCCCGGAAGCGGCTCCCTAGCTTGGTTCGACGGTGCTGGGGTCCCTCCAGCATTTCGTCTGCCCTTCTTGGGCCGTGCACAGCTGCGGCCTCCAGCCGCGTGATTGGCCGGCCTCCCCGCAGTCTTGCACGCGGAACAGTTTGGTTCCTTCGTGCATGTCGCCACCATGTGGCCTTCCTCCCCACAACGGAAACAATTGCGGCTTCGGTCCACTCCGGACTTGCACTGGGCCCCTGTGTGACCGATTTCGAAGCATCGGAAACACTTCAAAGGTCGGGGACCCAGCGTTCGCACTCGGGCCGCACTCCAGCCGACTAGGAGTCGACCACTCTCCGCAAGTGGTTGCGCCGCCTCTATAGGGCACTGTACGATGGCGTTGCCCGCACCAAAGAGGCCAATGCGCACCGACCCGACTCGCACTTGCTCAGCCGAGCACTTTCCCCCCGCAGCTATGGCCAGCGCGATATCCCGCGCGGTCACTGAGTCATCCAGCCCAGAGATACTCAGGTCAGTGCACCTCATTGGCCGGGTGACCTTTACGGACTCCGGCAAGATCTCCCTCAATTTTTGTGCCAAGGAGTCCGCCTTGCTGCCGCTCTCCGCGCCTGGGATCTCCAGGACTCGCCCTCCTGTGGCCGCTGCGCGGAACTTAAGGCCCTCCCCGATTTGTAGCTGGGTGAGGTCCAGATCCTTTCGCGCCGCAGAGAGAACCTTCTCAAACGTCAGGCCTTGTTGAGTGGCCTCCGGCTTCAGTGTTAATACCACTGCCGCCGACCTTGGCGGACGCAACTTGGCCTTTTTTGGTTTGGCCGGTTTGGGCTTCACCGCTTTCGTCGTTGCCTGTCCCCTAGGGGGCTGACTTGAGGCAGTAGGCGCGCTTTGGAGCCCAGCGCCCTTCTTCTTTTTATTGCGTTTTCCATGCACCACCTCCGTCCAGGTCTCCGTAGGCAGTAGTTGCCTTTGCTCCCTCGTGGCTACCACGGTGACAGGAGCCGGGACGGACGGCGGATTTGGCACACGCTTTGTCTTCTTCTTTTTGCGTGCGGGTGCTGACGCCACCGCAGTCGCCTGGCTAGGAGGCAGCCTAGCGTCTGCTTGGAGAGGTGGGCGTACTCTCCTGGAGGGAAGCAAGCGGTCTTCTAGACCGGCAAACTTTGAATCGACCATGAAGCCGATTTCCCTCAGAAGAGTAGCCCTCTCTTCCTCCCATTCGCTGTTGGCACCTGGTTTGGGTGCCGCTGGCGCCTTTGCCTTCTCATTCTCGGACCGCATGCGTTCCATCTCCTCACGTAGCTGGACAACCTCCGATCGCAGTACCTCGAGACGAGTCTGTAAGTCCTCGTTCACAGTACGGAGTACTTGTACCTCCTCGTTAGCCGTTCTGCTCGAGAGAGCAGTGAGGGTCCTCTCTATATTGTTTGCGGCGGCTTTTAGAGCCGTCTTAAATCCGCTCTTTAGGCGCTTCGATTTACTGTCGACGTCCCTGATGATCTGGACAGTGCCCTTTATCTGACGCTTGATGTCATCAACGGGCACATTCGCCAGCAGCCTAGTCGCCTCTACCACTTCCATTTCAGCCTCAACCTCCAACGCCTCCCGCTGAGCCAGGATAAACGCCTCCTTGGCCTTAGCAAGGCCAACATACTGGCCCGTTGTGGGTGGCCTTCCTCTCCCTCGTTTTGGTGCGCTGTTCAAAGAACTGCGAGCAATGGAGCTACTCCCTGAGTCACTTCCACTTGAGTAGTCAGGGTCCGACTCTTTGGCCGCCCTTTTTGTCGTGCGCACTCTGCGCCCCAGTCCCGGCGTCGGTGCCTCAAAGTGGTGGTCAGTCGCCATTCTTGATCCGTCGGAGTCCGTACCCCGAACGGAAACAATCGTCTCTTTCGAGTCTCTTCTTGACTTTTGCTTCACGCGCTGCGGTTTGGGCTTGGCGCCCCTCGCACTGCGAGAGCTTCCGTCACTGCTCCTTGCAGAAGCATCTTTCTCCTCCAGTCCGCTATTTGCAGCACTCTTTGTCATTTGGCCACTTCTCGTGGCACTCCTCGTCCTCGTGCCTGAAAGCACCATTTTTGCCTCATTTGAGGCCGCGCCCGAAGGCACGGAATAGCAGATTGCCCCCCCAGATACTGATGGGCTGCCTGCCGCCGCCGAAGCAACGACAGGGAGGGATTCTCCAGCCGCGGAGCGGTTGGTACCCTCCTGGGGTAGTTTGTTTTTAGTCTTACTATTCATGGTTTTTTGCACGGGGGGACCGCCCCCAGACGCCCTAACGACAGTGACCCACTGCCATTCAGACCCTCGCCGGGCGCCGAACTTGGTCTTGGGATTTTTATTGTGGTTTACTCCACTCGGCCCGGACAAAAGCCCCGACGGCCCCCGGTCCCCGAAAGGATAACGGTACTCGAGGGTTTTTATAGTGGTTTGCCATCCACGCAGCCCGGGCAAAGCCCCGCCGGCCCCCGGTCCCCGAAGGGATTACGGTGTGCTAGGGATTCTTTTTTATAGTGGTTCACCATCCACGCAGCCCGGGCAAATGCCCCGACGGCCCCCGGTCCCCGTAGGGATTACGGTGTGCTGGGGATTCTTTTTTATAGTGGTTCACCATCCACGCAGCCCGGGCAAATGCCCCGACGGCCCCCGGTCCCCGTAGGGATTACGGTGTGCTGGGGATTCTTTTTTATAGTGGTTCACCATCCACGCAGCCCGGGCAAATGCCCCGACAGCCCCCGGTCCTCAGAGTGAGGATTACGGTATGCCCTTCCCGTCGGAACTCGCATGAATTACTCATTAAGGAGTAAGACAGCGAGTCCGACCCCCTATTGTGGGACCGCTTCGCTTCCCCCAGTAGCTGGATTGCTACGAGGTACTAAGCCCCCCCGCCGCGACAAGGCGCGATCCCTTGGGGGGGCGTGTAACTAGGTCCTAGTCCATTGTGTGGTGCCTGTAACACAAGCGCTTAATGCACTTACCATGGGGCCACATAATTGGTGTGTAAGTCAGGAGATTTATTTTTTTTTTTTCTTTTTTTTTTCTTTTTTTTTTCTTTTTTTTTCAGACTAACACACCAATTATTATTTCAGATGTGAGTTCGTGTGGAGACCAGGCGAGTGGGAGGAGTGCAGCGCCACCTGCGGTGAGGACGGGGTGCAGGAACGACAGGTCTTCTGCGTACCTGCCAACGTCAGGTATACTATGAAGAGTCTCTACTCTACTCTAGCTTAGAACAGAGTTTGCACATAAAATATCCTATATTCCTATAGAGTATTATAAACGTGAAAGTTTGTGAGTATGTATGGATGTAATGGATGTATGGATGTTTGTTACTCTTTCACGTTAAAACTACTGGACGGATTTTGATGAAAATTTCCAGCGGAAACCGACTTCCTTGCGAACGGAGTCGCGGGCGGCCACTCGTAATAAATATATTTTCAAACAGAGTTAGAAACCAATGGAAGGAATAAATGCAAGTTTTTGGTCCACGTGAGTTTTTAATTTTGAGTTTTGAAAATATAAAACTGTATATACTAACAATAACTTAGAGATTGCCATAATTGATTTAATGTGTAGTACTTTGGCATTTCATTAGATGTTATGTTACAGAGGTCATCAAAATGTACTAAACAAAATATTCACGAGAAAAATAATTCTCAGAAATTTCATTACAGCAAACAGATTACACCAATTAAGTTTGTTGAGTAGAAATCGTCTAACTTTTCTCTTCCTATTATAATAGTAATTAATAATTAATTATTACCTATACAGTGTATCATGAATATTAGTAACCACAATGTGGGATTAAGCTATAAGGATTCCTCCGTGATTGATTTACAGATAATTACGGTCGTAAATCCTTTGCCCTTTACGGATCAGAACGTCAGAATGGAACCAAAGATAGAGATTAAATATAGCAGGAAGAGGTCAAGAGAGATTAGCAGAGAATAATGTTTTCATCGTTGACCCCAGATTGCCGGGGGGAAATAATTTGTGTTTAATAACGTTTAATGTACGTTCACGGTAACTTTTTAATGAATTTTTAAATAAGCAGAGCTTCTGAATTTGATAACGGATTTTTACATTGATTACCAACGTAACCTATTTAAACGATTAGTACCAAAAACAATAAGTTAAATATTTCCTTCACGCATCTGTAAGTAATAATAGAACAAAATAAAGAACCCTTAAAGATCCACTTCGTTTTCCATCTGTCTATAGATTTCTATTTTCACGGAAAAGGGCAGAGGTGAAAATACGCAAGTTTTTACTCGAGACTTACAGTCACAGCTTTAAAGCTTTGAATTGGACTTCTAAGACAAAATAAACGTCCATCAATGCATCTCTTTCATGCATGAATATAAAGACGACTAATAATGTAAGACATGAAGCAAATGTAAAGAAATAAAACTCAATAGATTAATCATAGGTTATCGCAATTCTTGATTGCTATACAAAACATATTTTTCATATCGAAATATTAACTGTGCTGAATAGTCTGGAACGTGAAAACATTTTTTATTCATTTCTTTCGCCATGAAATTTTAATCGCAGGTTTACAGGCGCTGAAGAAAAGCACTTATTAAACAAGATAATTTATTTACTGTACGCGCTACTTTGCTCAGCAGAAATGAAATTTAATGCGTAATAGGCGTGGAAATTGTATGAATATTAAATCAATTACACCTTTTTAAATCAATGAGTTGGCTCTGTTCGAAAAAAAATTCAAATAAATTGCGGTGGCTTTTGTAATATAAAAATAACCGCTTTTAATTAATTTTTAATTTTGGCGAATCAGTTATCTCTAAATATTGTAGAGTCAAGTCGCTCTAAGCGTCTATTTGTACGTTTTATCTTTTAACCATCATTTGATTTATTTAAACGTGTTGGTTTGTCTATACAAAATTATTAATAGTTTTTTATACCACCAAACATTTTATTTATACTCAGGTTCTCCACAAAAAATAATTAAACATTCAAAAACTAACTTACTCAATGTTTAGCAGTTGACAAATATTGAGGTTTTAAATTGTTTAACCATTAAACGATTACCCGTAAGACTTCTGGATATAACGTAAACGAAGCGAAATCGACCGCAATTCCTTCTGCATGACAGATCAAAGTCCCGCCAATTATCTCACGAGTGCTAAATTCGATTCAACATGCCTTTGGTTCGAATTCTAACTCGTACTTGGATATCCTCTATGGTACCTCTCCGAAAGGTGAGGCAGCCGTCGAACTAGCTCCTGAAACCAAACTAAAACTTTAGACGCAGCGGATAATTAACTTTATTGATTGATTAGTAGAACGCAGTTCAGCTTGCTAAGGGGATTAAGAGCTTTGAATCTAGCAGCTATTAGATACAGATGAACGATCATAGCAAGCAGTTTAATTACGCCAGTTTATTTACGGTTGAACGTTTTTATTCAACAGAGATTTTTAATTGATATATCCAATATTAAAGTCCAGTCTCTTATGAAAAAGATAAAACTTTTCTTTGAGATTTGATATTCATAATCATAATCATCATTGATTCATAATTTAAAGATTATATTTCATTTGTTTATAACTCTGTCTAAATTAAAGGTTCTCGGTTATCTAAATAAAATCAACATACCAACTGTGAACATATGTTTTTGCGGCGGAAAAAATATGATACGTTTTGTGAGGTTTTTTCAGTCATATTTAAAATATTGAATACCAATTCTCAATCAAAAGAAAATCAAACGCGAAGTTAGACAGTTTTAATATTTCGTACAAAAACTTACCAGTTCGTTCTAGATTTTATAGCACATTGGGAGAAACTTCACCAGCCGTTACTTTTCTATTTATTACACTGATAAAAATTGATAAGTTTTAATGTTCGAAGTTTTCTCCGGTTCTTCTCGAATAAAAAAATATGTCACCTGTTCGCTTCGCTTCAAGTTAGTGACAAAGGCTAGGCGTGTTTACTTGACTATTCCGTGCACTGTGCGATATAGTCCTAACAAAATGAGAGGATGATACACCGACACTGATAAATAGACCTGGTTTAGAAAATGAGACTTTGCCTTCGATTTAGTGGACCACCACTTGTCAGATGTTCATAAGTGGAAAAATATAGAAATATATGTAGACTAGATAATACGGTAGGTACTTGCAAATCAACCCAAGAATCAAGAGAGTAATGAAGAACACTCCACTCACCTTCGAACACTCCCACGTCACCCGGGGGTGCTGCAGCAGCTTCCAAAGTCCTGATCCTTGGTATGCCAAGGTTATGAACGTCACAGTCCTGGTAATTCACAAGTCCACAAATTGGATAACGTATCCTATACACTGGGATTGAACGTCAACACACCAGCGGAGTCCCGAAACGCGCGTGGTATCCTTTATTCGACCACAGAAAATGGCGTCACGGCATCGAACAGAAAGACACAGGTTGCCTTCGCAGCGTCCAATGAGCAACTGACAGCTGAACCGGCCCGAGCGCGGTTCGTGTCAAAAGATGGTTAGAGAGAACATACGAACTACCCTCATGATTCATTAGAAATCATTGCAAGTACCGTACATACCCCCCACCGAAATCATTATAATGATTTCCAGTATAAAATATATAAGAGTACATAAACAATACACATATATACATATTTATTAACCGTCTAAAACTTTAAGAATCCTATTAATAAAAGACTATGTGAAAACGTTTCACTAAGTATGCCTATGTGTAAGTGTACTTAATTAGTATTGATATTAATGAAATGAAAACGTTTCATTTCTAAAAGTAAACTAAACTTAATAAGAATTAATACCTTAAAACTATTGGTGGTTAAGCCGCCATTCTAAATGTTAATTTGCATAAGGTAAAGGACATAGTTTGTTAACTGGGCGCTTGTAGACACCGTTTTGAGTTCTTACAGTAACAACGCGAACGACATTGTCACCCCCGGGGTGAATCACTTCTACTCTACCTAACGGCCATTGGAGAGGACGAGAGAGATCGGATTTTATCATTACCAACTCTCCAACTTTAATGTTATTAGGCGACGTGAACCATTTCGCTCTTTGTTGGAGAGTGTGCAGATAGTCATCAGACCATCGCCTCCAAAAAGACTGCGAAGCCATCTGGACGGATTGCCAACGTGACAATCTGTTCAGAGGCACGTCAGTGAGGTTAACTTCTGGCACGGCCAGCAAACTTTGACCTATTAGGAAATGACCCGCGGTTAGAACGTCAAATTCATTAGGGTTGTCAGATAATGAGCACAAAGGACGTGAATTCATTATCGCCTCTACCTTACAAAACAGAGTAGTGAGCTCCTCAAACGTGAGAGCTCTATCACCGACTGCCCGATACAAATGGTACTTCGCTGATTTGATACCGGCCTCCCACAGGCCTCCCATCGAGGGGGCGCTCGGTGGGTTGAACTTCCAGTCAACGTGACGCGAAGCTAAACCGTCAAGTATTTGATCGCGACGCTCTTTACAAAAGAAAGCTGAAACATCTTTTAAATGCTTCGCAGCTGCGACGAAGTTGGTTCCACAGTCCGAGTATAAACAAGTGCAAAGTCCACGACGTGCAACAAATCTATCAAATGTCGCTAAAAAACATTCACAACTGAGATCAGTTATAACTTCGAGGTGAACTGCCTTGGTTGAAAAACAAATAAACAAACATAAGTACGCTTTATGTATCTTAGCATTACGTCGCAAACTTTCTTTGACATAAAACGGACCACCGATATCACATCCAACATGATTAAACACCTTATCAGGCTGCAATCGCGAAGCAGGTAACGTACCCATAGCCGGTTGTAAAACAGTCGGTTTAAATTTAAAACAGTTACGACATTTTGAAAGAACTGACCTAATAATGCTACGAGCATTTATTATCCAGTATTTTTTATGTAAAATACCCTGCAAAGTGCGGGGACCTACATGCAGGTAGGTTTTATGAAAATACTCTATAATTAATTTAGTCACATGACACTTCTTGGGCAGAAGTAAAGGATGTTTTGCATCTGACGGCAGATCAGATTGAGCAATCCTACCCCCCACCCTGAGGTAACCATGGGCGTCAATAAACGGTGACAACTTACAGAGTGACTTGACAAATTGATTTTTATTTAAAAGTTTTATTTCTTCAAAGAAATTGTTATGTTGAATGACCTTTATTATTGACGAGTGACTTTGATTGAGCTCAGTAGTAGTTAAGGGACCTGAAGCACGGCTTGACCCTTTTAGCTTTAAATTGTTTATAAAACGGTGACACCATCCTATCACACGCTGTAAACGGTTAAAATTTGAAAAATTGTTAAAACTATTTTCTAAGTCATTATTAAAATCAATTTGTGAAGTAAATGCAAATGTGTCAGAATTTGTTTTCAATTCAGGGAGATCGTTCATCTTAGTCGGAACAATAGTAGTAGTGGGCCACTCGTGAAGGTCCCGGGCGAGCCACGGCGGGCCGCGCAGCCAGCGGGCGGCGGCGGCCACGAGCGCGGCGGGCAGCGCGCCGCGCGAGCACACGTCGGCGGCGTTGTCCGCGCTGCTCACGTGCCTCCACCGGTCTGACGGAACGATGTCTGTTATCTGGCTAACACGGTTAGCAACAAATGTCTTTAATTTGTAAGGTGGTGTTTGCAACCACGATAAAACCACTGTCGAATCGCTGAGCGCGATTATCTTTAAATTAAAATCATTTATATTTCGTACGACGAAATTTACGAGTTTAGCAAGCAGCACGGCTGCAAGCAATTCAAGCCGAGGTATTGACGTTGGTTTAATAGGTGCAACCTTTGACTTGCTTGTCAATAGGTTGACCTTGACTTGACCTTGGTGATTGACACTTCGTAGGTATATGCAAGCCGCGTAGCCTCTGGATGACGCATCACAAAAACATACGAGCTGCACAGAAGTACAGTCGGGAATTAAAACATGCCGCTCGATACGTAACCTTGACAGTTCTGAGAGCTCTGAAAGAAATGTGTTCCACTGTTGGCACAAATCAGGTGGTAAAGTCTCGTCCCAGCCGAGACTGAGTTTCCACAGGTCCTGCATGATACATTTGGCGACAAATGTACACGGTGAAATAAAACCAACAGGGTCGAAAATGCTAGCGAGCACTTTTAAAACTGAGCGTTTTGTTTTAACCCGATCGCGTAAATTATAATTAAACGAAAAACAATCACATGATGGTAACCAAGACAAACCCAAGATTTTAAGCGATGACGATAACGTGTCGTCTTGAAAATTAATTTGTGTAGTCTGACCCGCATCCATACGGGACAGAAGTTCGACCTTATTACTGGCCCACTTACGGAGCTCGAAACCACCACATTTTAAAAGTGTGGTTAGCTCATCTTGAACTTGCATAGCATCTGAAACGGTAGGAAATGACCACAAAAAATCATCAACATAAAATCCGTGAAGCAGCAGTTGAGCGGCGCGCGGACAGCGGGCGCCCTCGTCGCGGGCCAGCTGGTGCAGCGCGCGCACGGCCACGAACGGGGCCGAGCGCAGCCCGTACGTGTTGGTCTTCAGCTCGAACACGCGCACCGGCTGCTGCGGGGACTCGCGCCACAGGATGTGCTGGTACCAACACTCGGCGGGGTCTATCAGTACGCAACGATACATTTTCGAAACATCAGCGGAGAGGCAAACTTCGAACTTTCGAAAATTAATAATAATTTTTAGAATGTCATTGTGCAACTTTCTGCCCGTCAACAATGCATCGTTGAGTGACACGCCGTTGGTCGTCTTAGCCGACCCATCGAATACTACGCGAAGCGGAGTGGTAGTACTCTCAGGGCGGAGCACGCAGTGATGCGGTATCAGGTACTTGGAAGCTTCTGTGCCGGAGTACGGTTCCATATGACCTAAGGCTTCATATTCGCGCATGAAATCAGTATAAGCCTGCTGCAAAACGGGCGAGCGCGCGAGACGGCGCTCGACATGCATTAACCGTTTCAAGGCCATGTCATAAGAATCGCCTAACAACTCGTGGTTAGGTCTTAATAAGAGAGGAGAAACATACCGGCCGCTAGGGTCGCGATAATGTTTTTCGTTAAATATGGTTTCTGCAATCTCTTCGTCTGGACTCAATGGAAGAACGCACGGCGTCTCCTCCACTTCCCAAAAACGTTTCAGGGAGTCATTAATGAGATTGTCTTCAACGGTGTACGACACCAACGAAGTTGTAGACGCTACAACATTCGATTCGCTAGAAGTAGGTACTTCTAGTCTTCCCGCTATTACATAACCAAACACACTATTGATGGCCACGGGCACATCACTAGAAAAACTAATTCTTTCGCCGTCGTAAATATGAGGGAAAATATCACCAGCTAAAATTATATCAACCGGTGCCTGTTTGTGAAAGTTAGGGTCAGCCAACACTAGGTTTTTATATTTTTTAATTATCTTTTCCGGTATTTGAACGGTAGGTAAGTCAGCAGTTATTTTAGGTAAAATAACGGCGTCAATATTAAACTTCGGATTTTCATTAATGACTGGCTTTAAATTTAACGAGGTCATACCAAAGTTTTTAACGTTTTCACCACCTAATCCGTAAATATTAAATGGACATTTAGTTTGCTTCAACCCTAAGCGTTGTAAACAAGATATAGTAATGAAATTCGATTGTGCGCCGGAGTCAATAAGCACGCGACAAAGTTGATAACCACCAAACGCATCGGATACGTAAACAACAGCTGTTCCCAGTATGACTGCATAGCTACAGTGCGTAGGTATAGACGCATGGCAGGCGCTTGCGCCGGGAGCGAGCCGCGCGGGCGCACTCGCGGCCGGGCCGCCATTGTTGTTGTTTACTTCATTCATATGCAATAAAGTGTGATGCGCTTGTTGACAAATATAACATTTAAAGTTACTACGGCAATTTATAGCACTGTGATTAGGTTTTAGGCAGTTGTGGCATAAGTTTAAAGTTTTAACCTTATCAAAACGTTGTGGTACAGTTAACCTACGAAACTGTTCGCAGCGAAAAATTAAATGATTTTTATTGCAATGTAAACAGGTTGGCTCAAAATGACTAGAAAAGTAATTAAAGTTCTTTTGTTTATTATATGTAGGTTTTTTATTCACATCTGTGTTAAGTTGTCTTTTATTTTGATTAAAACTTGTTAATTGATTGTTAGAAATTAATGTTGAGTGATCTAAAACTTTAATCTGATTGTGAATAAATAAAATTAAGTTTTCAAAGGTAGGAATTGATTGTTGATCCAACCCTTGCTCAAATACTTTCCTAGTTTGAGAGTCGAGTGCCCTCAACGCAATATGACACAACACATAGCTGCCTAAATCATCAATATTAAGTGCCTGTATGGCCTTGAATGAATGCTCAAATGTTTCGATAAAAATATTTAATTGAGTAGAAGACTCCTTAGAAAGTGGTGAAAAGTTTAACATTTTATCTAAATACCTACCCGCCAACATCCGGTTATCTTGATATTTGTTTAATAAACTTTGCCAAACTAGATCGTAATTATTAGCTGTAATTGGTAAACTCTTTACTATATTTAAGGCGGAGCCTTTAGTACATGACAGAAGGTAGTGAAACTTGTCTATCGTAGGTATATTATTTTGGTTGTGAACCAATGAACAGAAAGTTTCATAAAAAGTTGTAAAATTCTCAATATTACCATCAAATTGAAATAATTCTAGTTTGGGCAAACGTGGACGAGAACCTGACGCAGAATTTTCGTCCTTAATGCATTTGACATTAGACTGAGATTTGGATACCCGTAACTTGACGTAGTAATAAAGTTCATCGAAGTTATTTAATTCTTTAGTTTTAAATGAAGAGTCGGGATTAATTTGCCTTTCCAACTCAAATATTGTAAATACTATTTCTTTGTAATTGTCACGTAGAACGTCAGCTTCAGAAGCGCGCAACAGAAATAATTGTTCCGAATCAGAATCTTGTATACCTTTTGACATATCATAAATAAATTGCATTTGCTCGAAATATCTTTCTTTACGTTTAGTTGCCATGATTAAGTCTTTGTTAATTTTTAACTCTGCAGCTTCTTTAGTCGGCGCCATATTTGAACTGTGACGGTGCCTACACAACACAAAGATGCAAATTGAAGTTATTTATTTTAGCTATATGCAAAAAAACACAAAAATATATACTTGAACGTCAAGTATATTTATATTAGTAATGAATAATAGCTAAATTGTATAGAAATACTCAGTGAAATGTTAGATTTAAACAGATGAACTTTATGTGTAGTGACGCACTACACGCACAAGAACTTAGATCAGTTATGTAATAAGTACGTAAAATACATAAATACAGTAATAAATATACTATATAACAGTTTCCGTCCTAAATGTAGGAATCCTAAGCTGTTTTTTAGATGTAACTGTAAATTAACTTGGCTAGATAAGCCAACTATCCAGGGTCGATGGACCAAAATTATGTGCGATATAGTCCTAACAAAATGAGAGGATGATACACCGACACTGATAAATAGACCTGGTTTAGAAAATGAGACTTTGCCTTCGATTTAGTGGACCACCACTTGTCAGATGTTCATAAGTGGAAAAATATAGAAATATATGTAGACTAGATAATACGGTAGGTACTTGCAAATCAACCCAAGAATCAAGAGAGTAATGAAGAACACTCCACTCACCTTCGAACACTCCCACGTCACCCGGGGGTGCTGCAGCAGCTTCCAAAGTCCTGATCCTTGGTATGCCAAGGTTATGAACGTCACAGTCCTGGTAATTCACAAGTCCACAAATTGGATAACGTATCCTATACACTGGGATTGAACGTCAACACACCAGCGGAGTCCCGAAACGCGCGTGGTATCCTTTATTCGACCACAGAAAATGGCGTCACGGCATCGAACAGAAAGACACAGGTTGCCTTCGCAGCGTCCAATGAGCAACTGACAGCTGAACCGGCCCGAGCGCGGTTCGTGTCAAAAGATGGTTAGAGAGAACATACGAACTACCCTCATGATTCATTAGAAATCATTGCAAGTACCGTACAGTGCACAAAGCTAGTCTTTCATAGATAAAGCACCTTGTACTTCTATCTAATACATTTTGGTCCCCAGTTTATCCAGTCAAAGCAGCGAGTTGGTTCGCGCCAGCGTCTCCCCTGGGCTATGTACCGCGCCCCCCCCCGTCCCGCCAGCAGCCATGCAACCACATACCCTGCCCCGTGTACTGGCAGGAACAACAGTGGACTGTGGTGAGATTTACAAACACGGCTCATATATCGTGGCCATAATAGTTATATGACCTTTTAAACATGTGGTAAGATTTCAGAACACACAAGAATAGATTTACGAAGATGCATTCGTAGTGCTTGATTTGTGTTAGTATATTATTTGAATAGAACTAAGAGTTTCCTTGGAAAAATAGAGACAAAAAACAAAAAAGAAAGACAGAAAGAAAGACAACAGCTTAACTTCAGCGTTCTCATAGACAAGTACCTACCTTTTAACGAAGTCTTTTTGAAAAGCGTCTGAGAGCTCAAGCAGAAAATCAGGTAGCACAGATCGTTTTGAAAGATGCCAAGTAACAATCCTGTTTAACTTATTGATTATTCTCCGTTGCTCTGTGTCTAGACAATACACACACATAAATAACCAGACAGACACCCACCCTCTCGTCACATAACTGCAATATTTCATTTCGAAATATTCAATTATCCACGTCAGTTCCTATTAGTCTCCCCTCTCTTTAATATACAAAAACATATGCACATCTTTTCTGTCACTATGACAACGATACCAGTCGAAAGGGTGTGTAGACTTACGTATTCCATTTCCCGTTGTAACAGCTACGTGAAATTTTTCATTCGATTTTTAAATTACGGGTTTTCAACGCTTTATTGACAGTGCATAAGGGTTGTGCCTATAGGACGGGAATTTAAATTTAAATGAGCGATCGCTTTTGGTTGTGGGTCGTAGATATTAACATTAATTTCGGGTTATTTTATAACATTTTGATTGAGCTTCTGTTTTTAGGTAAACCCTTCTACAAACTTTCGTTTGTATTTTACTCTCGAAGCAGATAGAGTACTTACTACTGACAATTAAACGGATGAACAAAATGTTTTAATATGATTTATGAAACATACCTAACTATATTTAATAGCCATCTCGCTCTTAACAGAATTTAACTTCTTTCCTAGGGTTTTCCTTATTCAAAATTAAGTTAATTCACTATGTCTGCCTTCGGTGTCATTTTTAAACTCTGTTTTCAATTGGTATAAAATCTAACCTCAAATTTTTTTTTATGCAAACCTATTTGTAGGATTTTAAAACCTTTTATCACCACCGAGTAATCGAACAGCACCACTATTAATTTGTTCGTGCAGTGCTCAGCGACGTGCGGGCGCGGTATCTCCCGGCGACCCTGGGCCTGTCCTGCAGCAGAGAGCTACCTGTGCGGCCCCAAGCCGCGCGAGCGCCACCGCCGCTGCCGCCTGCGCAAGTGCCCCGTGTCCTCACCCTTACGGATATGTCCGCCGCGAGACGCCACGCAGTACTGTGAACGCTTCCCAATCAGCCATCTACAGAGGCAGTGCGCGCTACCAACCTATAGAAAATACTGCTGCAACGCTTGCAAATACGCCGACTTAGAAAACCGAGGCATTGGATAAAAAATAACTAACTCAACAGTATAGTAGCACCCGTTATCGGCATTTGCATTTTGCCAGAATAAAGCATTCAAAGATCCATTAAAGTAGATCAGATTCTATGTGAATCTGTGCCAAAGTTACCGACAGCTTTTTAAATTGATCAAAGAATATAACGCCACCAACTTCATCGCTTCGAAACAAAGTTGTAACTTTACGGAGATTGACTTTCAGAAATTGGTTATAAATGTTAATTTAGCTAGTGTTGAGCCCAATTACTCGGTACAATTCCGTAATCGTGTTTATTGACAAGCTAATACCTACTGCCTGTGTACAGTGTTACTAAGTTAACAAAAATGTACATGTCTACTGAAAATATTTTGGTGTTCAATCGCATAACCTAAAATGCATTTAGAAGCTTTAAAGATTCTGTTGTCTTACTCATAGAAACTTTAACCACTTGACTTTGTGTAACCAGTATTTTATATTTATATTTAGTATAATAACTTAGTTATAGTAAAGATATTACTTTTATAAAATGGAACAACGTGCCATAGTAACGTCACTATGTCCAAATCAATATTAATATAAATTCTTTAACCGAAATGCCTTTTATTAAATTTATTATGCTACACGATATTTTTAAAATAAAATGTTTACCAACCATACACTTTTAAAATTCCCCCACACATTTAATATCTTTAGAAGGCTTCAATAGGTAAACCCTACACTTTTTTTTTCTACACGATTCCGGATTAGGAACAACTTGATTGAAATACTTAGTTAAAAAATGTTAGAAGAAAATAAGTTAAATCTTGTCTAGCCTCAAAGGCTGGGTACGGTAAGGTACTAAAATGTTTAGATATGTAATATATCTACTAGCGACCCGCCCACGCTTCGCAATGGTGTAATTTGGCGCGACTTGTTCCCGTTAAGTTGAATTTTAGCTAACTTAAAATAACTTTATCAGAATTTTCTTTATTTACAAATTTTAGGAGGAGATAGCGGCCAAACATACAAACAGATAGAATTAGCGACTTGGATTTATACTATGTAATGAAGATATACTTATAGATAATTCTAAACAGAAGACTTAAGAATGTAAGTAAATAAATTGCAATAAGATTTGGGTCAAAAGTTCGCGGAACTCGTATGGAGGGTTCGCGTATGGAGGGGAAATTTAATACACTCACCAACGGTTTAAATAGAAACATTGTATAAAATTAGACCATTATTACTTGAGATACATATCCATAAAGAAATCAGAGTAAGTATGAGATTGGCACCGTCATCAAATTCTTTATAACTATGGAGTACAACACGTTATTATAAGAACAGTTGCAGATGCACTCAACGAGACAAATAGGCCAAAAGTTTTGCCCTATTTTTGCACGACAATGCACCCACGCACAATACGCAAGTTAGGAAGGCTACTGTGCAAAGAGTGTGCTTTGAAAACTTGGGTCATTCACCTTACAGCCTAGATCTATAAAAAGAACTTAACTATAACTAGCTCCAAGCGATTATAATTTTTTCCCCAAAATTGATAAAAGATCAACGAGGAAATTTACCAGCCTATTTGGACAACATAGACAAAAAAAACGTTGCTTTAAAAACTAAAACTGAACTGAGAAATGTTTTAGGGTTAAGGAAGAATATATAAAAAAAAACACTTTAGAGTTTTATTTCTGATCACTTACCCTTCGTTCCGCGAACTTTTTGACCACCCTCATAGCGCGCTCAGACTAAATGGAGCACTACCTGCAAACAACAGTTCTAATCTTGAGGCTACTGACTATTGTATCCAGAAAGGATGAAACTATTCAAAATAAATGTGTTCCACGATGCGCGATTCGACACACTAAGTAATTTAAGATATTTTTTTAGAAGCTAATAAGAAATTTACTTCTATTAGTCTATGCATAAAACTTATTTATACAAATGCTTCAAAAGAACATAACTTCAACAAACAAAAACATCGAAGTTCACAATTATTAGCGCAAGCGGTTCGAGCCGTTACCACTTAAACACTTGTAAGGAAAAGCACTTTTGCAACTACTTTACTTAAGTCTTACGACTTCAAACAACTCTACGGTGTCCGAGGTTCGCGTAGGTTGTACCCGAATTTGGTAAAAGCTTTCAATTCCCCTTTTGACCGGTGGGTAAGTGGGGACCATGATTTTTACTAAGCCTTCAGGGTTCAGACCTTCTATATCTAGCTAAGCGTACAGTTTTTTTAATCCCTACAAAGAAGATAATAATGATTACAAAGTCTTCATATGTTTTTATATTATACTTGCAAAGATAAAAGGAATTCACGATAAGAAAATTCAAAGTAGGTATTTCCAATAACGTCTGAAATGTTAAGAATGTTCATTAATAAAAGCTGAATAAAGTTTGTGTTTCTACAGCCTTGGTAGGTGTTCTTATTTTCAGATCACGTAACACAATAATAATAAGGGCGACACGCTCCCTTGAGCCTATTCCGAATATAGCACATTCTGCGGAAAGGCCCTTTATTAAGCGGGTTTTTTTATCTCAGCTTATTTAATCTCTTCCATCTAAAAACACAATAAAATATGTGGGGATAAAATAACTAGGCAAAAAGGATATTTAAACATATATAGGGTAAACGATGGATCGATACGAACCCGAAAGCTATGGTCTGTGTCCAACATGTAGGTACGTACTACAATTATGTGGATTATGGTATGTTTTCTTTTTGATTTCGTACAATTACTCGTCTACTCTTATTTGATTCAGAATATGAAGCAGGTGAATTAAGACGCATTTGCGAAGTATTTACTTACTTCTTGTTTTCAAACATGTTTTGACTAAGACTTTATTTTGAACACTAACCACAAATAAGAACTTGTGCTTTTCAGTGTCTTGACAACACGCATCTTTCACTCAATATAGTAGTACCTTTATACTATCTCTTGGTTTTTCCAATATCTTTCAATGCAAATGTTTACACCCGGTTTTAACCTTTCCGTTGCCGAATAGTGTATTATAAAAAATATCCATTAATCTGCCTAGATGAAGTAGATACCTCCCTACCGCAGTGAAGCAAATTATTGGAAAATCACTCAACGCCCATGAAGCACACGTACCGAAATTACGTTACCGTGATCATACGACATTAATTTATTTAGTAAATAATAATAAATAAATTATATACGTCTAAAAAATAAAAATATTACAATACGCTTTTATTTTTCCGGTAACCACATGTTCGTAAATAATCTGTGACAATACCTTACTCAGAAAGTTGTTTAAAATTCAATAGAGGAATTCCCTTAATATCATTCCTCTTTTCCGATTTGTGATTCTTCTTGAATGACATCCCTGTATTTAAAGGCTCGAATACGTCTCCTACGTAGTTGTTATCGGATCGAGCAGGCACATGACTGAGACGAGGGTCGGGTCAAACCTGATCAGATTTCGCCGCGTAATCGTCTACAATAAAACAACATTCTACTCAGTTCACTACAGCGCGACATAGAGTATGGAAGCTAGGAAGAGTTCATGACGCCGTTTATCTAAATACCTACAAGTGCTTGCAATTAAACGGGTGGGGTGAAAACGTTCGGGTTTAATTAGCTGCTATGAGTAGAGAACGGGTGATTCGGTAACGTCACGTGGGATTGCACAAGCATTTGTTCGCTGCATCTGTCATGGAATAAATTATAAAGCTCGGAGCCTGGTCACAAAACAAACATTGGAATGGTAATGCGTCTTCTCACATTGTCTTTTGAGGAAATTCGGTACCTGAATTCCGCATTTGAAAATTTTTCTTTTACTTATATGAACATTGCAACGGCAGGGGAACTTTAATACAGGTGAAGTGCTAATTTTGTAAAGACCCAGTCCTAACTTCGGCTTGCCACATATTCTCTCCATTCGTTACGTGCTCTTAGTGCGCGACCCAGCTTGACAGATATCGCAGTTTTCCCCCGAACATTGTGATTTAATTTCCTTCGGGTCAAACGACCGTTATTGTCCGAATAAATTGCTGACTGAATAGATTTAATCATGATTAATCGAGTCTAAATAATAGCTAATAAAAACTATCCTGCATTAGTTTTAGATATAGGATTAAAAATTATCTTTGGTTTGGTTATGTTAGTTTCTTTTTTAACCCCCCGATAGTTCAGCCCAGGCTTATTAGCCTGGAAAGTAGAAACAAGCAAGCAAAAGTTAATCGTTTTCTCTTCGATCACAAATTTATTACATCCACGTGTGGGGTAAGTGAATTGCACAAGGTTCTACCCTGCGCCCATGAATCCAGTTACGTCATACTCGGTGGTGGCGTCGCATAATTCGGCGTTAATTCAGTTAACGTCAGCGAGAGTCAGGGGAGAAGGTTGTATACCCCCCCGGGGCTTTTAGTGGGTTATCGCCGGTCGGGAACCGTAAATGCGATTGAAAAAACTAGTTGTAAGTTTGGACGTTTTAAAAGTTATTTTTAAAATAAAAGTAATAACCATCAAATGTGCGTCAGTGTTTCTGTCAAGACTTATTTTAAGTAAGTGGATAAGCTTAACACTTACACTTGGATACTACAGTCCGTTCCTCGTAAAATGTTACATTAAAGTCAACGCGATCAAAATATACGGTCGTGTGTGTCGCAAATTTTGACACTGGCAAGGAATTAAAACCTACAGAATAAATACCTCCTTCTCGTTGGACAAAAATCATTAAATTAGGCATGAAGCAAGGAATCTTATTGAACCCCATTACATCAAATTATATACATGTCGGATTTTTTGTATCACTACATAGTATAAAACAAAGTCGCTTTCCCTTTCTGTCCCTATGTATGCTTAAATCTTTAAAACTACGCAACGGATTTTGATGCGTAGAGAAGGGTTAATATGTATAAAGTATATGGAAAGGGGTTTTACTCCCAATTTAATGCATGCAAAGCCGCGTGCATAAGCTAGTAATAATATAAAATTAATGATGCTAGTAAAGGAGAATGCTATAGGTTGGAATACAGTAGAACAAAGTGAATGTAATCTATTCGTTTAGCTAATTGCACTGTAACCTTCAAATATATTCTCGAGTGCTTCATTTTTTACATGTTACAAACCATTGTGCAACTTTAGCCTACTGTTGGCTGACTAATCACGTGGGTAATCACTAAGATGTATATTAGTGAATAGGTTATAATCCACCCGATGTTCAAGTGCTGTTACTATTTTATGCTAAACTTTGGTTCTCCTTTCTCCGATCTGGCCGTCAGTGCAAATTACCAAAAGGTGAGATTAAGCGATTAATTTATCAATTATTCAGAGTTCTTGAGGAGTAAACCGATTCATCGCTTATTGATTTATATTCTACGTTTGTTTACTTCTCAACTGTCAAAATTAACATTTGACGTCATTGACCAAGGTTTGAGCTATTTCCAATACTATGAGTACTTATTATCCTTGCATTTAATTAAAATATTTAAATTAACAATCTAGTTGGTTTAATTCAGCTCAAAGAGAACTTAATTGGAAACTAATTGAATGTTACCACATTTCACCTAAGTCCACGTCTAAGGTGTCTACTCCTCGTCACCCGTCTAGTACCTCAATCACGAACATTTTAACTATGGCACTGTTAACGTGTCGAGATTGAAGCTAGATAGACGATAGATGCGATCACGAAGCACCTTGGCACCGCTACAGTTAACTCGATACGAAAGAAAAATTATGATGTCATATTGATACGTTCACAAATTTTCGAGGGTGAAAAATAATAATAAAAGATTTGGAAAATCTCCTGGTCGCTAGATTTAGTTACTTTTATATCTTCTAGTGACTTGGATTCATCAATTTTCGTACGATGACGCTACGCTTACTATTCGACAGTTATTCGTGTTAAAGCTACAGTAATGAAGGCACACGGAAACCGCCGACCGCCACGTGACGTCACGGGGGTTATTGCGACGCCCGCGCCGGCCTATGGTTATACTTAGATGTATCATGATGTTGAATGATACGAAATTAAACTGGAATCACTGTTACAATGAACACTGGGTGTAACAATAATTTGGTGTTTCCAAACTATGAATGTAAGTTGTTACGCACTTACGGTGAGAAAACAATACAAACAAATAATTAGTGGCTACCACACACATTACGTTGAGAGTGATGCTAATATTTTCAGTATAGTTTGTAAGGGAGTGTTTTTAAATCAACGCCAATATAATGTTTACATTGTAACCAACGGAAACAACAACTACAAAAAAACCGACACATCTTTGTGTTTACTTTTATACGATAAATAATACTAAAAATATCATAGTGTGGAATAAGAATAATAATGATTTACATAAGTTATTTGTTTTCTAACACAATTCAGAGAACCCTTCGACATAAAAGGTTTGTCTAGTGCTGTATTTATATTGAAAAACATTTTTGATACAATATTTATCTACGAATAAAACCATCTACGAATTTACTACGAGAACTCTACGTAGTTTCGTAGCTTCGTAGTCGACAACGTAGGTTAGAAGAATCTAAACATTAGTTAATACTATGGTATCTTTACTTAACGCATATTTCCACATAATAGTTTAGAACAAACCTATGAAGTTATGACGTCAGCACCTACATTAGCTCGCATTCTCCGAAGTTACGGTAAGAACTCTTCCAGACTGCCGGCAATATCCTAACGCAATATTTATTTAGGCTCCCTCCGTCTGATTTGTCCATAATGCGGGGGAATCTCTTCGTATTTGTTTTGAATTTTCTTCGTAGTGTACGATACGATGTTCACTGACGCAGACATTTTCAATTTAGAAGCTATTACGCGGTACATATTTGTAACTAGCAGTATTTGCACCGTTTTAACTTTATCAGTTCATTCACCGCTTGTTTGTTAGCATTTCGGTTGGAGTTGTATAAACAAATCGACGATTTGGATCATTGCAGTCCAATATGGATCGGTTTGCCGACAATTTTCGTGTTTTGTTGGTTGCCAGCTAGCCGCGGCTCGGTTTTTTCACGTTCACGGGTCACTTAGTTTTACAATTTTAGATATGGATTGTGAAGTTAAACTTTTAATCACATTGAAAACTATATAACTTTTTAAGCAGATAAACGCTTTGCGTGATTGTTTGGTTCAATTATAATTAAGTGCTTTAGTTTAGGGTTACATTTAATGGATGCAAACTAGTGACGTAGATTTACTAACAAGATAAGAGTGTATGGATATAACACTGTTGATCGGTACCAGTAATTGAAATGCCTGTAATACTAAACCGACAAGATAGACCACGAAACAAAAGGCTTAGAATAATCCATTACTGATGCAATAGAGGTACAGAGTGATTCATTAGTGCCTGAAAGCCCGTATCGTATTTCCTCTGAACAACGGGCATCAAACCAAATCGCGGCGTAGAAAAGATTTTGTAAATTTTGTTAAAAAGTGCTGCACTGTACCGATATTAATCTGCAACGTAAAAACAAACTTTACTTTTAAAATATACCTACTATGTTTAATGAGTTCTGCCCATAATATGTTTTACCTTTCGCAAGTTTTCCGAGTAGTGCTACTAAGCAAAATATAAATTATAAAAATCTCGTTGCCAAATTTCTGTCAAAAATAGCGTCCTGGATTTTTTCGTTAAACCTTAAGGCAGTTACTATCTGTTATAATTAATGTTTTATTAAGTTAAACTGCGGCAAATTTCCCGTGAATCTGAAACAAAGCCCTATTTTCTGCTTATTAGATTCCTAGAAATGCTTCAATGGCAAATTCTCGTATATGGATAGCCGGAGGCCTGTGCTGTATTCCGGAAAATACGAAAATGACATTCAGGTACTAGGAAAGGAATCATGAATATGTATCTTCCTATTGTATTTTGATGCGGCAGGGGAAAAGTACATGTGCCTACACGTTTCAACAACTTTATTTGTATTAAAAAAGTTGAAAAGATATTTTAAACAAAAATCTATACTTATAAGGTAGGTGCTACTGCAATTCGGTATGTAACTTAAAATATCACTACTTTTTTTCTCTTTACAACTCCACCCAATTACTCTTTATTTTATCGTTATCTAGTTATTTGATTGCCCTAAATTACCACGAAATGTGGTGTATCGATTTACAGTTAAATTTAATAATAAAAAAATCACTCGGCTCAGTGAGCCAGACGGTGTTTGAGCGTCGAGCCTCGGGGAGTTTGCAAGGTTGTTGCTCAGCCTTCGTTCTTCTGATCTACTTGGACATTTATTTAAAATGCTATGCAGTCGTTATGCGTCGCCTTATTGATAACACTAAAGTTCGGGAAAACCTCAAAGTTTCAAATATGAATTTAATATGTAAACATAAACATGATAAATGAAAACTTATCTAAATGTACATTCTTCAAAGATTTTCAATCTATTTTCCATTAACTACATAAGTACAACAATCGTCAATTGCTTTACACAACTTAAACCGTACATTTCAACTTACCTTTCCTTTTTTTCCAAAGTGCTATCCAGTTTAGGCCACGGCGAGCGATATATTATCCGCCATCATTTATCCTCCCCGCACATCACAAATGAATAACACGAAATGGAACGACTTCGGTCGCCTGTCTCTAGCTCGAGAAAACCACTATAAATCTACGGAAAGGTCGCTTCCACTCTCATCAGGTTCATATAAGTATTTTATAAGGCACTTGGAAGCATCGTAATTCACTATACGACGCTATATGAGATCATACCGCCTTTTAAGAAGTTCTTTTATCGACACTCAGTGGACGTTAAAAGAGAGATTATCATACTTAAACTAACAATGTGGACTTTGTGAAGAAAACAAATGAAAAACTAGAACTAATTCTATGTGGCCAGCTTATAGCTAAAATAAGCTTATTTTAGGGTACTTTAGACCACACATAACTAATTTCCGGGTGCATGAAGAATGAAATTCGGAGTTTAACATGTGGAACATCCATTATGCCTTGCGGTCTTCACGAGCTGAAAACTTTGTTAAGGCCGCAGGGCTTTAATAAAACAGACGCCATAAAATTATGTGCAAACGGCGCGTGTGTTTAACAGTATTATGTATGTTTTTATTCTACTAGACCAGTTACTCGGCATTTGATTTCCCGTTACAATTCTTCTTGACAATTCAATCGTAGGGGTCAAAACGTAAAAGTAGTAAAAGGCAAAAACAAAGAAAAATATATGGCTCAGGATAAATCTTAGTCTTTTAAGTAATTTAAATAAGTTACCACTTATTTAGACGGAATTATTGTATATCCTACTTAATATTATAAATGTGAAAGTTTGTGACGATGTATGGATGGATGGATGGATGGATGTTTGTTACTCTTTCACGTAAAAACTACTAGATGGATTTGGATGAAACTTTGCAGTAATATAGGTTATACATCAGAATAACACATAGGGTACTTTTTACCGCGGGAAAACATCTCATTCCCACGGGAAACCGACTTCCACGCGAACGGAGTCGCGGGCGGCCACTAGTCAATATAAAAAAGCCTTGCCAAGCAATCTTAGGAACTACTAAAAATTGTTCCTTAAAAAAAGTTATCCGGGTGTTAATATCACATTTTAACTTGTTTATTATAAGTATATTACAAATCGTTATAAATGAAACATAATAAAATTTTTGGTAAACCGTTTAAAATAAAGCAAAACCAAGCAAGTAAGTAAGTAAGTGTGCATAAATAACACAAACAACTACTTTTTACAACTGAAAATGACCTCATTCCCACGGTAAACGCCATTTAACCGCGACGAGACTGCGGTAGGCTAGTAACAAATAAATTGTGCCTAAAACTGTGAAGAGACCCCGAGCGTCCCCCGCTGCGTCCGCGGGGGGGGGACACTATAATTGAATCGTCGGCTTCTTTAATTGAGTATTCCTTGTATGTTATGCATTAACTGATGCTCTGGTTATCCCGCCATACATCTTTAAGATACCGGAGATATGATTACGACACTGATAATTAATTATGAATCATAATGATAACATCAGTGTCACTCGTTTTAGTCTTGTCAAAAGATTGTCAAAAAAAAATCTACGAAAGTATTACAAAGGTTATATATCATTATATTAAACAAAAGTGTATTTTTAACTTTATTTTAGCGCTTCTAAAGTGGCTGAACTGTTGTGCCAACACATTTAAAGCTGTCGACAGGAAATTGAAGGAATACAATCAACAGGTGTCGGCTGTTAAAGGAGAAACATTATATTATTGAGACAACAAAGATGAAGAGACTTCCTAGCATTTAATATGGGTTCTAGATTTTTCTAGGTATGTATTTGACTTAGTTTTACTAACTGTAGAGTTATTAAGAAAAAAAGAGCGGGGTAAATACCCTCCATGACCTTAATAACAAAACTATGGTTTTCTTTAAAATGGCATTTATTGTCTAGGTTAAAATTAAATATTGAAGTGTTTTTTTTAAACTTTATCCTTTTGATGGTTTATATTCCCTTTTCTATCTTAATATAAATTTGCTTTTTTATTCCTCCAAGACAAAATATCGATACAAACTTATATATAAAACAAATACATATATAGATATATAAAAAAAATGTCGACGTCCTAAACCTGTTATATATTTTCTTACAAAATTTTCATTCAAACCTATACCTGACAGAGATGTATCATCATTTTATTATTATTCCATTTTTACCCATTTGGAATGTTATTATTAAAGATCCGAGAGTTGAATTTCTTTATTTTATATAAAGAGCCAATTTTAACTACATAGATGTATTTTCAAAAATAAAATGTTCTCCATAAACTATCGTCCTACCACTAGGCGTTTACACCATCATAATATCACGAAAGTATGCATTAATTAATTAATGTCAAACCAATTAAATTGTGCACAACTAATTAACCAAGCCACAGAAATTGTTACCAGGACCTTTGCTCTCTGAAAACGAAAACTCGATTTTGTGACCATTTCTACATATTTACATGAATTATTTTTCAGATTTAAAAAGCTCTAACGAGATAGAAGGTTCAAGAACATTCTAGGTCAAAGGCGCGATCGAAGCTGGCGACGTAACTAAATTGTGTACCCAACGTTCATCCTGCATAACTTATAATCTCCATCAAACACAGCGCGAGAGTCTGCCAATATCGATTCAAAGTAATAATTGGCTATCTGTTGAATGCACACAAATCCGACGGAGCGGTTAAATCTGACAAATGAAGCGTTCGGTCAGGGGGCAAGTGATTCTGGGTTGTTTCTGCGTCGGTTGGAGCGTTGGTTTTGTGAGGAGCCGTCATCGGATTATAGGAAATAGCCGAGTGCATGAGAAAAGCGCCGCTGCGATCCGGCCGGGAGGCTGCGAGGCAGTGTAGCTCCGACCGCCGCGCCGAGCGCACGTCCCGTCGCTCTCCGGTACGCGCCAATTTCAACCCCACTGCGCATGTCACCCCGCCCCCAACACCCCTCCCCGCCCGCCCCTAAAACCTCGGCCTCAGGTGTACCCTTTACCGTTAACATTTTTAAAATATCCAACTCTAAGAGACACAAATGGTGCCCACCTGGAAGGCCAGATGTCTTGCATGATCTTTCCTATGATCTATTTTGGTTTTTTCCATTTTTAAGTCCGTTGATGTTTGCCGTCGGAAGTTTTTTTTAATGCTACTATTGTTGCCGCCTATTGCGTAGTTTTAAATAAAGCTGTTTTTAAACTTCTTTAGCAATTAACTGTAACTACTTTAGCAATTGTAGAAACTTTGATGAGCTAGAGCGATCGTTAAATTAGATTCTCTTGTTAATTAATTAAATAGAGCCCTCGTGAATTAAAAATAATCAGATAGCTTGATCAATTGAAGTGTAGTTATAACTAACATAAAGTGTATCGAAACAATTACAATCTATTTTTTTTTTTACAGTGAATACACTACTGAAAAATTTGTTTCACAAATAATAACGGTACCTTTCAATTGTCTTTTAACTCACTTTATCAATTTTAACGCAATAAGTTGACTTTGTTTCTCAATATCATAATAATTTCTAAGCCATATCAGGAAAATCAAGCGACTTAACATCTTAAAATGGCTCAATACCAACCAACTGCCAAGACGTATTCGTGAGCACAACATTTAAAACCAAAAACTTTTCATACAATTGCAGGAGGAACTTGCCATTTAAAAAAAGTTATAAAAGGCCATCAATTTGATGTCTCTTTATTATTTAACCCACTTATTTTATATACTCCCAACAGTATCACCTTTCGTATTCATAACCTTATAAATGTAACCTTCTTGACTCTGCCTCATGTCCCTAAAGTGTCCTTTACGTTTTAGTTTCACGTGCAACTTCGAAGACTAAGGATCGAAGTCTAAGTGCAGTTAATAACTACTATGGTCTAGCTGAGCGACACATCAGGTAATATACTTTTAAGACCTCCCTTCGCAATAGCACAAACGGAGAATCCAAACCACTTATTTTGGAAGCTTTTTGCTGATATAATTAGTGAGATTATAAGTTCACAACACAATTACAAAAAAATAAATTAGTATTGATCTGCGTTAACGATTGATAAGTTATTTTCAAGAAGCTCAAACTGTCAGAAACGGAAACTTTTGCAATTTTATGTGACGATTTTGTGTGCTTCGATTTTGTCTGACAAAAGAGTGCTGAGAGTATTTTCCCGGCGGCTTTTTTCGCGCGGTCAACTGATTGATTATTGCTGATATTACATCTTATAAATTTTTCTAATCTATTGACGTTATTAATTTTTCTGTAAATAACAACATGATGCCCTGAAAATATTTACTTCTTCAATTTCCAAAGAAACCCTTTCGTCTGACTGTCATCCAGTACTTTCTTACATCTTAAAAGATAATGACCTACTTTGTAGCTCTGCCACTTCAGCTTGCTAATAAGCTGGGCTATGTCAGACACTGTTTCATTTCTGTTCTTCTACGGATCTCTTTATTTTTGACAGCTTTATGTAGATGAACACCGAGTATATTTACTCTCTCTATGGCTCGTTCAGCAACTTTGAGCTTTCTCAGGAGGCAAATAGGAAAATAGCAAGAGATGTCTCTGTGCAATAAGCCATCATTGCTAACTCCCAAATTTGTCTGGTTGAATTCTTCTTCAAACGCTGAGTAATATTCGACAAGAAGACCTTTCGTAATTTACCGAACGCTGCCATATCCGAGTTGAACTGCCTTCATATTACCTTAATAGTACCGAGGTATGCGTACTCGTTTTAATATCAACTTTCCTTTTTTCCATGTTTAAGCTAAGGCACATCCGTTAAAAACTTGTTAAGACCCTCAAGCTTTGTGCTTAGGTCTTTCAGCGACAAATGGAAGGTGGGTGATATATGATAGCCTGTGTTACACCTCCCAGTTTCACACCTCGCCATAAGAGAATTTGTTGCTTGCTTTGATCTTATACTCTGAATATATCAATGTATGCAATTGATGCAATACAATAATTGCTGCAAATGTGTGTTTTAAAAAATTTATGTTTTGATGACCGTAAAACACTAGGTGGCGTACATGTCATTCAAATTACAGTGAAGACAACATTTTGAATTGAATCGAAGTGTTTATTTCCAAAATGGTGTATCTTAGCGAAATGTGCGATGTTTTTTTATGGTAATTTAATTAGCTATTAGTATTTTAATCTTACATGTTTTTTCTGTTAAACTATGACGTTAAACTATGATTGTTGACCTGACCTTTAACCTTGAATAACTTTTTTTGCAAATGGCGGATCGATAGGGATCAACATTTTATTTATAGAATTGTTACAACATTCGTATCAATTTTCAGCTCTATGCGAAAAATTGAATAATACCTTTAAGGCTAACGTTACCGGCCTAAAAAAGCAACACATTATTAGATATTATTATATTAGGCAGTGTCATCCCACAGCTGAGGGTCTCCATCACTCTCCTTCTTCTTACACTTCTAGTCCAACAGAAAGAATATTGCTTAAGCAACGCGATAAAGAAGAATATAGACAAATCAAAATATATTACTTTTGTTTCTTGTCATAATACTTTGTTTCCAGCAAAAAGAAGAGGGGGGGCAACTTATATTAAAAATATAAAAACCACGGTTAACCATGAGTTAATCATTTTGTGTGTTTTCAATAATTGGGCAGTAGGCTGTAAAATCTTCTTTATATTTAGGGTTCTGCACACAAATATTGGAAATTACATTCTGCTTCAATGTGTAGTTAAGCCTAACGAAGAACGTAAGTATTATTTTTTGTAAAAAAAATTACTACGGATCTGTCTGATGCGAAGAATAAAGAAATATTACCAATCTTTTGCATTGTTTACAATTTTGATTCATCAAAGTATGCATCAAACCAATCAGCAGATTGTGTAAAGCGCCATCATTCTAAGCACCCACATTATGCACAAAGGCTTTCTCAAATGAGGTTACGATTTTATGATCGACTTTCATCGACTTGAAAATGATACCGAGTATCGGAGGATTACGAGTTAGACGATAAATAGATCATAAAAATACCTTTCCTAAAATAATTCTAAATTCTCCCTGATCCGAGCGATATACGGGGTGAAAAAGAATGCTTCCGAAAACAGAAACTGGGCATTGCTGGAGGGGTACTGGTTACGTTTTTTTTGCGATGATTTCAAATTAAATAGGTAGTGTTTAATTTGCAATGTAAATAATAGCACCTGAACCAACAGTTGATGTGTGAGCGATGATTTCAAGCGGCGAATATGACTTTTCAATCCTTAATAACTTTTTCAAATTGAGTTTTCTAGGTATACTGTTAGTGAATTTAGTTACTATTGAGGCTCGAAAATACATGGTTTCAGGCTTCGGAGGTGGTCTTTTTACACTCGTTATTTTACGCTTTTGGCAGGTATCACCTTATTGTTACTTTAAGAGATTTTTCATAGCCGACAAGAAATATATATTGGTTAAGGGACACGTTACTCTATTGGTCGTAAAACAAGCCACTTTCAGTAACTGGATGGTCGATAAGTGAAATTGGCACTTACCAATTAATGTTACCGAGGAAACATTAAAGAGAACAGCCAAGGAAATTACATCATAAACGTTCTGCAAAAACTTTATTATGTGACAAGCTGTTTCTAGTGATGGTATTAGGATACTTATGCTGTTAACAACCATTTTAAACACTTTCAGGTTATTTTGTATAGAACAAGTGCAACGCTTCGCACGTGTGTAAATTTTGATTTGTTTGAATCTGTGAGTTTTTTATTATTTATGAAAGTACACACAATACTGTTAAAATTTGTGGTTTGTAGACCAAGATAGCGACTTTGGTTTATTTAACTATCTAATGGTGGTAATACAATATCAAAAATTGGGTAACATATTCAGCCGGAAAACATGTTGAACTTAGAAATTTCTTTTGGGAATTATGATTTGTTCTGCACTCACACTAATAGGTACAATGATGAAGAGGAAAGATATCAGTTTTTTTTTTACTAGTTATTAAACTTTTTTTTTTGATTATGGAGAAAAATCATGGCGTAGATTTAAATACAGAACAATTTAATTAATTTGAGGCTTTGGATTTAAGAAATGGTATTCTAAAATTTAGACATATTTATTGACATATTTTATTTGATAAAAAATATCTTTCATCCATTAACCAGATCGGTAAAGGTCGTTCTATAGCGGGATCCTAGACTAATAGGCTTCAGAAACTAGGCTGCGATACCGAAGGTTCCGAATTCATTCCCCACAGGGGTGTACCACAAATTTGGTCTTTTTCTAATTATTTACATGTTTTTCACGTTAGGAAAAAAATCGTGTGGAAACACACCTGATAGGATGATGAAAATGATGAACCATCATATGCATCTATTTCCCTGCACCGAGCCAGCGTGGTGGATTATGCCGTTCGCTTTCTTAAGAGGAGGCCTGTGCTCAAAGTGGAACGTAGCCTTTATACTATTATTAGTTATTGTTATAATGTTGAAGCTTTTCAGACAAACAAGCAAGCGTTTGTCTTTAAGTGAAATATATGTATATCTTAAGTTAACCTGCGGACGCAAAGCTAGTAGATATACTTTATTAATATAGGTACTATGATCTGAATGAATCTGAAATAACAAAAAAATATTTCACTAGTGCGAAAAAACAACTCATTCCCTCGGGATGTTACGAGTAATACTGCAAAAAAATACGAAGTGGAAATCTAGCTGTAATAAACTCCATATTATTATAATATACTAGTGAACCACCCACGCTTCGCAATGGTGTAATTTTGGCAAACTTATTCACGAAACTTGCAATTTTATCAAACATAAAAAAACTTTTTTCAAATGTTCTATACTTACAAATTGTTGTGAATAAATTCCCTTAAATATGGCGACGACCGCATTAAAATTCGCTATGTTGTTTATGAGGAGTAAATGGACAAACATACAAACTGACACAATTAACGCCTTGGTTTTTTTTTACTATGTAAAGACAATGATGATAATGATAAATAATATATGACATGGGTATAATAGACGACCCCGAAAATCAACTGTACAAAATCAAACACGGAGAATGTAATTTTAGGACGAAATTTCCTTGACGGTTTATTAAAACTACGAGTGGATTTCCAAGCTCCCAAATAACACCAAACCTTCACTGAAAATGTAAACACCTTTGTGAAAGAATAGACTGGTGTCTGCCTATATTATATTTTTGTGGTTAGACTCTTACTTCAACTCGCATGAGATGTTTTAAATTACGAATAGTAATAAAAAAACAGATTTCCTGGTCTTCAAATTTTAATGAGATAACTATAATGTAAGGTTATATGTTGTTAGCTCATTAACGCGAAACAACTTACCTTAGTAATATAAGTAATACTTACGTTCAAAAAACCAAATATATCTTAGGGAAATACATAAATAGCACTCGAAATGCTGTTATATCGTTTAGAACGTTTGTTTACATTTAATCCAACTCACACCCTTAATTATCTCTCTGCTTTAAAATGAAAAGTTGAATAGCACCTCCAGTCTCCCAGCATTGAAGTCGGGTTCTAATTCATTTTCATTATTATTCGCTAACATACTGTTATTTACACTCTAGAGCTTTGATGTTTTCAACTTTACATTTTCTGTATAAAACTCAACATTGATTCACTCTTTGAATAAAACAACAGACTGGGAGCTTTTAACTACAAAAAAAGGTATTTCTTGTTATTTATCAAACGAAATATTGTTTTGAAGTACCTTAGACTCCTTAGAGGTGTTTTTATTTACTTGGTCATTATTAACAATGTTTTTTTATTGGAGGTAAAGCAGGGCAATACTATCAATTTTATATAGGTTTAGTGAGATCGGTAAAATTCTACGACATTTCAAACATAAATAGCCTTCAAATAAAAATGTGGGTATTACTTTATGTGGGTATGCTGTCTGCATCGGACTATAGTTAAGTATGTTTAAAGCTGGCTAGACATCATCTATAGACTTCCATAGAACATCGAAACAATAGCGAATTATACAAACGAGTCCTAAACGTTCTCTAGCTTTGCTACCACAGTTGCCAACTGACTGATACGCAACGCTTCATCAATATGTATGAAGGCATATTGTAACCAGCTGACACTCGCGTTATATCTCCTAATAACACACTGTTAGTACATTTACGCCAGCTATTCCATACACAGCGCTCTTGATAATTAATTTGGGTAACAAGTTGTAAAGTTCCCGTCGCAAAGTTATTCCCAGGGTTAAAACATCAAAGCCGAAAAGAGGGACGGTAATCATAATTTTAAACAAAATTTTATAGAAATATTGATTACACTTGGTTTTGCGTTCGAAAAAATTAATGAATGTTCAATGAAGTACGTGACAGTATTTTCCAAACACTTGAATTAAAATTGTTTATAGGTATAAAATATTCATTGAACTTAAAATTTAGGTACACACTGTTTTATTTGATGGCTAAAGCAAATAAGATGAATTACGAACTTAGAGTTCTTTCGATATCGTATGCATAAACGTAACTTATACATAGTACACATGAGTTCTTAAGGACTCATCGACAGTGTCTGACATTATTTAATAAACAATAACCAAGTAACTGTGAAAGGAGATCTTCCTATCGGACAAATTGACAATATTGACAATTGGTGAGTATTTTTGAAGTTATAGATACTGGAAAAAGAAAATCTGGCCTCCGATCATTCTCCGAGTATTCACACACGTGAGAAGAATAAAAGAGAACCTACTTATACAGGGTTATTTCTAATTAGCGCATCACCTCTTGTAGGCAGCTTTTCTACATCAATTCCAACAACATTTAACCAACGAATAATTAAACTTAATATTAAAATAAAAAGTTTTTCCATACAAATAGGTATATTAGGTGCATCTAAACGGTACAATACTTTACGCGCACGCAACTGGCGTGGCAGGCGCGCGGGCGACGGGGGGGGGGCAACCGGTTTAGGAACTTCTTACAAAATACAGAGTAATAAATAACAGAGCGCGCAAATTTGCTTTTGTTTTTTTGTTTTTGTGTTAATTATCAAGTTTTGCAAAAAGTCGTAGAACAAATGTTATTGGGGTTGATGTAAGGAAGCCGCCTGCAAGAGGTGATGCGCTAATTACAAATAACCCTGTATAGTGACATTATTGTCTACAAAATTTAAAACTTAGAATTGCAATGAGAATGTTTGTATGCATGTTCGATGTAAACAACTTAACAATTTCAATAACAATGGCGCGCTTGGGTACCCACTGTCAAGATTGCAGTGGGTATCCGAGCCCCTCATTGTATTGAATGTTACGATCGTCGAGGTTCAGCAACGTTGGCCTCGGCCTGTCCAAGGATGGGGTGAGCTAGTAGTAGTAGTAACGCTAGTGGCATTCTGCTTCCTTTTCGTATGATATGCGTTTACAGCACCTATTCATCTGGTATCGGAGTTTTTGGGAACCGCATTTTTAAGACCTCTGACGTGGTTTCTGTAGGCTATTGGGCTACTGTCAGGATTGCTCGAGCCGCCAAGGAGGCCTCTTCAATTGCAGACGATTCATGGTGTATTGTCGGTGAAGCAATGTCTTTGATGGCTAAATAAGCCAATGCGAGAAACGGGAACCTGCCACAGGTTTGACAAGAGAAATTTGTATCGAGCGACAGGTATAAATTTTCGTTCTTCGGAAGACTCTTTTAGCCGTTGTCCCAGGCTGTTTCCATTGCAAACCTCTTGAATAAAAATATTATTCTATAAACTTATGACCACACCATGCCATGTTCTCTGAGTTAGACTAACTCAGTTGGTACTCAGGAACAAATCCAGATGTCCGTTAAGTGCAAACGTTGTATTACCTAGTCATCAGCTCTGCTCTAGTGTTCCATCTTAATCTTTGCTCCTTAGTTTCCTCCAAACCAGGTCAGGTGCCTATTTGGCAGCCTGAAAAACACTGACAGTAGAGCGACGGTTCCCAAAACTCTGATACTAACTTACTTATATGCTGCAAATGCAAATTCATCACACGATTAAAAAACCTTAAGCCTTGATACTTTTAATTAATAGGTAAATACTGTGTATCCGGCGGTTCAGAGACAATTAGGTCACCGTAGCTCGTAGCGCCCATGTTTCTCGTCGCTGTTTTATATTATTTTCCATGAGATGACGTGGCTTGTTGGCATACAATAGCCTCCACCCATTGTAGCTGCTACAATAGCGCACCTGCTCGACCGACGCGGCCGAACTTCACACCATCCTTTTCACGAAATCTTTATTTGTATCGCGGCCCGTGTAGGGGAGAGGTGGCATGAAAGGGACACGTATTGAAAGGGACAAAATCAAATTACCGATACTCAAAAAACGATTTCGAGAAAAATATATTTTTGTTATATGGCAGCATTGATGCAAGTTCGTTTGTGACTAACTTCATGCTCCTGTCATTTCAAACTCGGTAGTTACGTCAAAGTGTTTTTACTGGCATTGAAAAGTATTTTTTCTATTATAATTGTGAAACGTTTTATCGATTGTTGCGAGTTACTTATTAATGTTTAAATTACTGTTTAAAATAGGCTGAACATCCACAGAGGCAAGAATATAAGGTCAGTGAACTTTAATTTAATATCCCGATTTTGGGGTTATGTTTTAAATTTTTGTATGATATTTATGAAAGGGACACAACAAACGGCTATGAATGGGACGTCCCTTTCATAACTGTCCCTTTCAAGTTTGCTATTTTGCACTAAGTTTGTAATATAAATTTTACTTATTTTTCAGTTTAAAAATGCCACCTAAAAAGCGAACACGTGTTGATGTACACAAAATTGAAGAGGCAGTTAATGAAGTATTACAAAAAGGCATTTCTGTGAGATCGGCTGCGAAAATTGTATTTTTTTTTTTTTTAAGCTCAGTCTAAGCCTAAAAAGTGATACATAGTATTGTTGATTTGTCTTTCATTTTATATAAGTGGTTAATTTCTCTAATAATTATATGGAAACTGATTATTAGTGTCTAAAGAAAAGCTTTTAATAATTTTTAAGTTCGTTTTATCAGAGTAAATTATTTTAATATTCTTGATTTATATTTAAGTTACATAAAAGTGACTAACGTTTGGGGGAAACGTGAAAGAGAATAAAAGAGTTTAAACGGTTTACAGCTTTATATTTAAAGCATAAAAGTGAGTTTTATGTTATGTGCTCACATTCCGAGCACCAAAATATGACTGAGTCTGGAAGGAAGCTGTCAATATGCTATTGTTTCTTATTTAAATTCTATTTGAATAATATAAATTAATAGCTGCCAGTATCTAAGCAATAAGTTTCCTATCCAGCGTGCTTATGTACCTTACATCGGCGCCTCCACCAACTAACGTTTGGGGGAAACGTGAAAGAGAATAAAAGAGTTTAAACGGTTTACAGCTTTATATTTAAAGCATAAAAGTGAGTTTTATGTTATGTGCTCACATTCCGAGCACCAAAATATGACTGAGTCTGGAAGGAAGCTGTCAATATGCTATTGTTTCTTCTTTAAATTCTATTTGAATAATATAAATTAATAGCTGCCAGTATCTAAGCAATAAGTTTCCTATTCAGCGTGCTTATGCACCTTACATCGGCGCCTCCACCAACTAACGTTTGGGGGAAACGTGAAAGAGAATAAAAGAGTTTAAACGGTTTACAGCGTTATATTTAAAGCATAAAAGTGAGTTTTATGTTATGTGCTCACATTCCGAGCACCAAAATATGACTGAGTCTGGAAGGAAGCTGTCAATATGCTATTGTTTCTTCTTTAAATTCTATTTGAATAATATAAATTATTAGCTGCCAGTATCTAAGCAATAAGTTTCCTATCCAGCGTGCTTATGCACCTTACAAAGTGTTAATTATACTAGAATTTAAGATGAATACGGCAAGATTTAGTAATGACGATAGTGCAAGTCACTTTTAAATTTGATTATATACACATCTTGATAATTTTTGAACACATATTTCCTCAAAATTATGTACTGTCCCTTTCATAAACTACTGCGTCCCTTTCAATACAGTCCATTTATGAAGGGGACAATATACACATTTTTTAAAGATGCGTAAATAAATAACTAAGCATTGATTAATGGCAATTATTGCATTTTATTTCAATTACTTAATAATAAACGCTTCCTATTTGACTCCAACCTGTTCCATATATCTTCCCAATCTCTAACTAGGACCTCAAATTCAAAAATGTCCCTTTCATGCCACTCCTCCCCTAATTGTGTATTTTCCCTACGAACCTCTTGGGATTGCTCAGTTGAGCAGCGGTTAGTTAATTCAATTTGAGGTTGGTTGTTTTGTTGGTGATGGGGTTCCTTTGAAATCTTTTAAGTTGATTGACGCCTATGTATACAGGGTGTCCCATGAAAGCTACCAAACTTTTGGAGGTAGAAATGAGGATTACCTACGTGTCTTTTTTTGGTACAAATTCTCAGATGGGAAGATTTTTTTTATTTCAAATATTCAGAAGGATATTCACTTAATACCACGAACTGTAAAGTATTTTTAGAATGACCATGAAAATTAGTTCAAGACAGGTAACTACCATCAACTCTGCGGTTTATACTCGTTTGTACTATACTGTAACTAGCTCCAAAAATATTTATTGACCGACATCAAAAACTAAATAAACACAGATGTCGGCACCTGAGCGTTATTTACGAGGCAGCTTAGAACGCCGTCGTAAAACTATCCGGAACTTTCTAAAATTAAGAGCAAACGTAAACAAATTTGTAAACAAAAGGATTACACACTCTTTTAAACAATTGAAAGGAATGTATTTTTTTTACTGATATTGAAATAAGTTTAGGCTCTACTTCTTAAAAAATACATAAAATTATGTCATTTTAAAATTTTCACATATTTCATTTCATTAGCATATTCAGGTTGATTATCTTTTTACTCCAGAACATGAAAGGGAAATGTACTTTTCATTGAAATAAAACAATTTCTTCGTAAAGATAATAAAGTTATTTCATATTATGTTAACTTAGAAAATCTCATAGTATGAGCAATTTGTAATATGACATCACAATCATGTATGTAATTATAATTCCTTGCAACGCTAGTTTTTATGTAAAATAATTAATAAAATTTCCCAATGTCAATTATAATATAAATACTGAAATTATAATAAATGAAAAAATTAAAAAATAACTGATAACGTAGCTTATAATGGGGATTGTGGGTATGGGTATATGGGTATTAATATCGAAATATATACAAGGAACGACTCGTTCAAGATGCCTACCTTTTTATAATGTTTCTATAGATTTACAATGTTTTAATTTCAACATACGTAGTTTTTATTAGTATATATGTTACGGCTAATACCCGAAGTGCGGCTACACCTAGTTTTAGCCGCTTAGAACATCATTAGGTTAGGTTAGTTAGGTTACTTTTTTGATACCACCCAGAAAAAGACTCTTCGCGGGACTCCGTCGTCCCATGATTGAAGCCAGTTTTTATATAGGTACATAGGTATAAATTTTTTTTTACAGTTATCCATATAAAAAACCCTTCTAACCGGCTAAAACTAGGTGTAGCCGCACTTCGGGTATTAGCCGTAACATATATATCCTTGGAAGGATTTTTCAGTTTTATAGTGAACAAGCAACTGCGACTGCGATTGGATGAAAGCATTTTTAATTAAAACTTTAACTGTGTTTATAATAATAAAAAATATTATTTTGTTTTAAACTTACCTACAATATTCTGTTTCTAGCTGTTATTTTATCATATATATTTTTTTATCTAAATTAAATAGATTCGCATTGAATTTATTATTTTTACTGCGCACAAAATAATCGATTGGTTTTGTATTCCTGGAACCATTCACATACCTACTACACACACAACAAAACCGATATTTCAGAAAATGCTCAACGTATATTTCATTTTTAATTTTATTTATAGAATCATGCAGAAAATACATTATTGAATACGATATTATAAATAAAGTCGAATTAAATTTTATTGCAAGGAAGTACCTATCATTAAAATTATAAACGATGTTTTCTTAAATATGAACTCAAAACACCGAGGCGAGAGTTTTTTCCGCCAGCTTTTTCTCTCAGTCTACTACTATTTTTGATTTTATGCTTTTGACAATGTGTAAGAAATTAGTTTTAAATCCTACATACCATAAAGTAATTTCATTTCATTTCATTTCACCCATAATATCTTAAGCAGTTATCGTATCGTAAATCTGTTATTCTCAAATACTCAATCTCAAGTCAGGTACTCGTTAATCATCTATAAAAAAGCAACTCTTCAAGCAACCTTTAATGTTTAGCGACGCTTTATCCTTTGAAGCTACAGTCGGTATTGGTACTCGAAAGAGAAACTTTTGATTAACAACTTTATCCAGGAATACTGCGTAGCGTTTAAAAAATACTTAGCACGATTTCGCACCGTTTAATTTCATTAGGTACTTTATTTGTGTAAGCGCGTGGCGAGAGCGAACACGAGTGCGTACGAGTTAATAATTACTCACATTACAGAGCTACGTTCACTGGCGATAACAATATTATACGAAGAGAACCGAAAACCTATTATATTTAATGATTTTCGAACCGAAAGAAACTGGGACGTCGATGCGCGTAAAAAAGATTAAAACACGTAAAAACAGGAAACCAATGCTTCTAAATTAATATCATATATAATTTAATGGCAAAGTGATTTGTCGAAAACGAAAGGCGTCGACGTTGCCAAAACTTCCAAATTGTCTGTATGGTTTACGACTTGTTTAAACTACTTGACACAAAGTTAAATTTGTATAGTGTGCTGTGTATGAGTTAGTAACGAAGAAAGATATGATGTAGGAACATAATTCATTTTAGCTTTACTCAAATTATTACTTTACTTAAGCTTAAGGTGTAAAATGAGCTTAAAGTTGGAACCATACCTATATATTTATTAATAAATAATTTTCCGTGCACAACTTTTAAAATAACTTATTTTTAAAATCACATGATATGCTAGCTTCATTTAAAGGCATTTTGAAAACTTAACTTTATACTTATGTCCTTTTATAGGGGATGAGATTGGACCTTTAAAAAGCATCAATTTAATGAGCCTTAGAATTTTCTATCAAGGGGCTTCGTCAAATTGGATTAAGTAGGTACTTACTCTTTGACATGATATACACAATGTTTATAAAGCATCTAAGATAAAAAGGAAAGCCTACGTAAACTTTTTACAGCACCGTTAAATACAAGACTTGAATGGTGCCCGGATGGAGAAAAGTGACATTTAATGTACCAGTGGCCATATTTCTTCTGATTATACGGGTCCCTTTCAAGTCGAACTCTCTTTATTGGCTCTCTCGGCCGAAATTTGGGCAAACTTTAGGGTAACGACACCCACAACTAAATAATGGTTTTAGGTTTACGTTACCTTAAGGCACATTGAAAACTTTGTTATAGACGGTAGTAATAAGGGTATCCTATTAAAATTCAACTTTATTTTATAATTTTCATTCGGTTTATTCAACTAACAAGGCTATTGCAAAAACAATCATTGCTCTAACAAAAGGAAATGCAGAAACCTCTTCAGTATGCTCGATGGGAGGTTTATATTTTATTACAATACCTGCTTGAGAAAGCGGAGAAATTGCAGCAGAACGATTTCTGTTGAATGTGCATTTATTTTCATTCGATTTCGATGTTATTTGGAAATAGTTACCTAAATATTATATCAAATAGCTCATTCCATTAATTTAGACGTAGTTTAAACCCAAAACATAGCAGGAGGTGAGAGTAGTAACAATTCGACGTTTAATTAAAACGTTATTAGCTATCGACATACTCCATGAGAATATTTCTGTTTGGTTAACGCTTAGGATTTCTAACAACTGGTCCTAACTTCGACGATTACAGTTTGGTAAATAGAACGGATAATTGTAATTGTGGAGCCACTACAACGTTTACTGCAGTTGAGTTATCATTATAGGGATTAAAGGCCTTCTATGACATTTGTTTGGGTAGTATCACAGATGCTAGTATATAGTAACAAAAACAATTACGTCATTTATAAATAAATGACATTTATTGAACAAATGGCAGCCATAGTATCTTTGAGTTACATTTTAAGTTAAAGTTCTATAACAATACAAGAGCTAGTTGCTCCGGATATTTAACTGTAATTGGTCACACAGGCAAGTTAGTTAATCTGGGTCCTGACTAAATAACTTTTTAGATGAAGCCTCTAGCTGGGCCAATATTGGGTAAAAGTATTACGTAACAATGTGTAATGTGCATAAGCACTATGTAGGAGACTTATTGCTTTAATGCTGGCAGCTATTATTTTATATTATTCAAATAGATTCTGAAGAGGAAACAATGGCATATTGACAGCTTCCTTCCAGACACAGTCATATTTTGGTGCTCGGAATGTGAGCACATAACATTAAACTCAATTTTATGCTTTCAATATAAAGCTGAAAACCGTTTAAACTCTTTTATTCTCTTTCAAGTTTCCCCCAAACGTTAGTCAATATAATGTTCGAACAAATTTAAACTTCAAGAATTACTAGCATGTCACACCAACTGAACGTACTCACTGAAACTTAACAAAAATGGGAAGTTGATAATTAAATTAAATAATTAAACTATACGGGGTGTAAAAAGACTGCTTCCGAAAACAAAAACTGGGCATTGTTGCATGGGTACTGGTTACGTTGCTAGCAAAAACATATATTTTATGATTAAAATTGCTTTGTAAAAAATCACACCTGAACCAACAAGTTGATGTGTGAGCGAAGATTTCAAGCGGCGAATATAACTTTTAAATCCTTAATAACTTTTCTAAATTGAGTTTTCTGGGTATGCTGTTAGTGAATTTAGCTAAAATTGAGGCACAAGAATACATGGTTTCAGGCTTCGGAAGTGGTCTTTATACACCCTTTAAAGATGCATGTAGTTCAAACCACTTGTCACAAAAAATAATTAAAGTTTAATTACGTAAAAATCACACTATAACTTTATAATTAATAATTTACAGTTTTGAGTGGTTTATTTATCAAACAATAAATGTGTTATGTAAAGTAATTGACGCGCCCAATGGAAATTTCTTACAATATTATCCTTTGCAGGGTTCTTTATTAATTTTAATTGTTCTATGTTTGTTTTATTTATTGTATTGGTTTAGACTAGGAAAGTAACGAAAAAACAAGGCAAGTCATTAGGTATGTATATTTGTTTTATATTCAAATTGTTGATTGGATTGCTAAACATTTATTTCGTTAATAATGATTGGCTAAAAACAAATAAATAATCTATTAAATCACCTGTTGCGATGTAGACGTAGTTAACTTTTTCTTTTTTGTGATTTACCCGTAGATTCGCTTCAATCAAACATAATCAAATCTAAATAAAAATCCGAACGACGAGAAAGTAAACTAACCGTGAACGAGCCATTACTTGAGCTAGGGTTAATGCAGAGGAACAAATATATAAAAGCTTTTATAATTCTCATAAGAATAAAAAACCACAGCCTTTTGATATTAAAACATTGTTTTATTTCAATCCCAGAATAGCAAACATTCCTCTATTGAAAGCTATCTCTTGATGACAGTTTCATATTGAAAAGCTTTAGTCTTTAGTCAGTAAGCGATTGCTGAGTGCAGCTTAATTCTGTCAGATATCTCCTAGGGAGCCTAGTATGGGCGGGGGGTAGATGGGTCGAGGCGGGTAGGTGAGGGGCGGGGTACCCCGGGGAGGCACGGTCGAGGCCGGAGTAAACCAGGTCAGTGCCAGCCGGGACCTGTTGATGTAGCGAGCAACAACTGGAACAGCGAATAGATACCAACTTTGTTTGTTAAGAGTATTTAGATAGCATTTATAAATAATAGAACTTGTCATAACCAATAACTGTATTCAAATGCTTTGTTTAATGAATTATGTGTTTTTGTGAAAGTTTGCAACGAACACAAACTGACAAATCGTTTCGTACTATAGCACTTAAAACATCTTAAATTGGCAGCCCCAATCCAACGTTGTAATTATAATAATAGTATCAATTATAATAAATATTAATAGATAATATCATAATAAAAGTATCAGCTCCCTCTAATAAAATAAAACTCCAAGTATTTCAATGTCGTTTATTAAAAACCATTTTATTAAATCTCTTGACTCAGCTTTGTACAAGTTCTTAAAAGTTTATACAAAAACTCCGCCGTCGAAAATCGTTTTAGAATTCAAATTAGAGGACATTTCATTATGCATTCTGCTGAATTTACATTCTTGGGTTCTTCTTTGTATATGACTTACCGAAGGGCAAATTAGGCTGTTTTGAGTCAAATTTCAGAAGGATTTTGAGTGTTTTTGATCACAAATTTAAAAATGATAGGTTTTCTAACTTTGGATGTTGTGTGGAATACCTTACATTTAAAAGTGAAAAATACGATACGAGCAATCCGAAAGTTTGTACCTACTCGAATATTTTACATTATATTTTTTCACGTCGACTTGCAGAGCTTTGAGCTTTACTTAATTTAAATTCTAAACAAAGAAACCCACACAAGTCAACATATTTCTTGTATGAATTGAAACAGTAATATTTCAAACTAAAACGTTTTTATAATGCCTTGGTTAATTTCAATGTTGGAGTTCATTTGTTTATATGGAATTTTATTAAAGGAAAAACTAAATATTATTTCTAGTTAGAACGAACAGTTTAAAACATATTTTAGAAATTCAGATTGAACGTAATGTTTTGCAAAGGAATATAATGGGTTGATAAGATTTCCCAAGGATATTAAGTATTATGTAAATGTATTATTGTGCCAACAATTACTGTAGGTAGGTAGAATCAGGATCAAAGTGCGGAAAGACTTAAATCGTCGAAAACTCTAGGCTAGCGTAGTTTTAAATGAATTGTATTATATTGCGGTCAATCCCAATAATATTCTTAGGTAGGTACTATTGACGCCTTATTAAATGTGTTCCAACAGTAGGTAAACTTTATCCATGTTTTTGTTTTACCTACAGATTTTACCTATTGTTATTGAAATGATAGTGACATATAGGTCTAATGCCACAAAAGCAAATAAGAAGTTTTCAGTAACCTACGTTTTAGCTATAGTAGGAATATTGAGATCGGCCATTATTCAATAACGATTTTGTTATATGTGGCGACATCTATGCATCGTTGCCAACATTCTTTCCCGGCGTTAGCAAGTTACTTAGTCCGAACGGCGCCGGGCCTAGATCGCACTATCAAAGTGTTTATGCTTAGTTCCCATATAGACCTACAACTTCGAAAGTTATCTCAGCGGCCCAGCTTTAGCCCTAGACCCGTCATCTGCCTAATACTGGGGAGCTACTCTTTTGCCGCCAAATACGTAAGTATGACGCGTGCAAGTTAAATATACAGTAATGTAAGTAAGTACTATTAATACAACAATATTTATTGGGCTTTAGATTAAACATCTCTTTAAATTAACATGAATTAATAGAAAATACAACAGGTAGCTGCCATTAGATTCAATCCAAATCCGCGCCCAACGGCAGTGACCTCAACCAGTGATGTCCATCGAATGCTAGAGATGTCCAGTTACCGATTACTTTTATTTTACCGCTAACAGTACCTATTCCAAGTCCATGATTTATCAGAATGTAGAAGTTTCAAAATAGCAGTTGTGGTCCATACCTATTGGATCGTATAGTTAATCGTTTAAACTAAAGCCAACTAATGCCCGTGTTTTTAGCCAGTGTAACGTGAGTTTGTGGATCGGACCAATTATTCTAATAAAGCCATTAAAGATAGCAACAATAGCCTATAAATAGCCACTGGATATAAAAAATGCTAGATATAATGTTACTATGCTAAAGGAATGAACTGAATTCAAAAAGTCACTGTAAACAGAAGCAGTCAAATAGTCAGTTGTTAAATACAAAACCGAACATAACTGGTCGAAGTGCTTTAACAAAAACAGTATATGAAAACTTCAACCAGACACGAAATTGGGTACATATAATTTGATAACGATAATCGTTAATTATTCGTTAGATTTGAACGGCCATGTAAACGCTATTTAGCTATAGACACAAGAACGCACTACAAAAACAACTCCTAACGAATATTTCTTAAATATTTTCCAAGGTGAACTAGTCGAAATAAATGGTTTCAAGCAGTTCACCATGGTAATTCCAAAACAAAATCGTTTTTTTGTTGTGAAAATCATTCTAAGTATTTCTTAACGCCATGGTTATTAACTTATCTTTTTTTTAATTCCCAATTCTTTAATTCTCAGTAAACTATAGATGAAATAATTAGCACTTTTTGAATGTTATACACAAAGGTTCATTAAAATTTATTGTCAGATATTTCGAGCCACTGATCCCACGATCATAAAACTTGGTTTGTTCAAAGAGAATTAAACCGGCGAGATGGAAATTTCGGGATGAAGGAATTTCAGTTGAGATACTGGAAATTTTACTGTTTATCAAGTTTCTGTGAATGTTTGGCTAAAATAACTCACACATCCTTTGACAAATAAGTTCTAAGCAAATAAACCAATTTATATATTAACCGGCTGCTTCGCTTAAGTTGATTTCAATGACGTTATTTCAAATAGATAACTAAAAATAGATACAGACTTGGGTTATCTAGTGGAGTAATACGACCGGTATTGAAAAGCTTTTCTCTAATTCATTGCGATTAAAACAAATGTTAAAATAACATTTTCCAAAGATTTTGTGATTTCACATTTTCCTCTACACCGATTGATAATAACCGTATCCTATGTGATGAAGGAAACTCAAATAAGATTTTCCTCCCCAGCCATGATGCGGCGCGGCTCAATGGTCCCCATGGTGGGGGGCGGGGAGCCCCTCATAGTGGTCGAGGAGAGCGGCATGGAGGAGGAGTCCCCGCAGCGCTCCAACGCGCCCACCCGCAACCTCTCCGTGGAGTCCCCTCTGGACCCCTACCACCTGTCCCCGTGGAGGGACGCCAGGAAACACTCGCTGCCCACGCCCTCCTGCACCACCGGCCCTACGGCCAGTCAGGTAAGACTACCAAAGCCTCTGAGGCAAATATCTCGGTGGAATAGTAAGAAGAGTGTAAATGTTATAAAAATGTATGGAAACAATTGAACAGGTTCGTCGGCTGTCTGAAAGGGGAGAAGGAGTAGCCCGTGAAGCAAGAGAAGCCGCATTTTTGGCAACTTTGAGCCAAGCCCCACCGCAACCAGGTGGACGAAGGTAAATCTCTTTTCTAGTAGAAAACGCGTACGGAACGCATGCCATTTGCTAATGTTACAAATTTATCCGCAGACATTCCGTAGTGACAATATCTAAAGTGCCTCAAGCGCTTTTTGGACGAGGACGTCGTGAATCTATTGCAGCCTTTCCAGCGCTGGGCAAACGCAGAGACTCAGGTTCCACAAAATGTAACTATCCCCTTCCTAGCACCATGACTGGTTTTGACCTGTACCTTCTTCTCAATATATATTTTTTATTATATTTTAATTATTTAAAATAACTAAAAACATTGATTTCGTGTTATTTTTTAGGTCCACCAGCAACAGATACTCTTGGCAGCACACATAATCTACAGTTGGACATTATGGACGATATCGTACAAGCACGTAAGGTACGAATGCGACTATGGAATGAGTCGAATGAACGTGTGTGCGAAGTGCAGCCTTTAGACGATCGCTCGCCGATTGGAGGCTCGGTGAGGTATACGAATCGCGGTCGGCGGCATTCGGACTTTGTTGGAGGGCCGCTGCCACCGATCCCAGCTCGTCGTCGCGCTTCTGAAATGCCCCCTCCCATCCCCCCGCGCTCCGGAGTTAACGTCGGCGTCGTGTGCACCGACACCGACCTCCACAACATCCTCAAGGAACTCACCTCCTCCGCTACGGAGATCGACCGCTGCGGCAAGCCACCCGAGCGTACCCGTCGCCTTGCTGACATGCGTTCCAGCAGCTTCGACTCATCCTCCCTTACGATCGCTACCGAGTCGGGTACCACATGGTATAAAAAGAGACATCAAACCTTGGCTACCAAAAAGAAAGAGAACGAAACAAAGAAAGGAAAAGTTACCTTTGCTCCGGATGCAAAGCAAGCTCCCGGTGACGTTGCAGCGGTAGTTTGGGATCGACCTTCGGGATCGGTAGTGGATGCTGTCGCACTCGGAAGTGCTATCGAAGTATTCTTAAGGAAAAGCAGCACTGCTGACGCTGCTGTTCCCACGGCGATGGTCACGACAATTAAGGAGACTCCGAAAATAATAATAGAGTCAAGGCCAGTACCAGGACCGAGCAGGGGCCAGGCACCGGCTGACAGGGAGCGCTGGTTCGGAACCAGGCCTGAAGAGGAAGAGTCAACGGAAGGTTGTGACGCGACTCTCTGCTCCTCGCTGAAAGATCTCTTCGTGTAGGTGCAAATATGTCGTAAACTTTCTGTAAACTATTAAGTCGTTAGCCAGATTCGTTTTTCAGTGAGTGATAGGTACGATGAACGCGTTATGCTTGTGGTCGCGTGCCTCGGAGTACCTAGTTGTACTTTATGAATCTTTCAATGTGATAGTTTGCGCGCAGTCGCCGGTCGTCCCCGAGTCGACTCACGGCCGGCGCCCGCTTCGCGACGTAATTTAGAGTAAAATTCTATTTTCATTGTAAATTTTTTGATATTAGCAATCAGATTTATGGACTTGTTGTTAGATAGAGAATTATAATCGTGATATGCGGACGCGTATTTTCCGTGCATCCCCGCGCGCCCGCGCCCCCTCCTCCGTCTAGTTTGACGGTCTGTCGTGTATCCAGTTTTACCTTCATAAAAAATAAAATAAACATATAGCAGACAAATTATGGAAAGGACGTGTCAGAAGGAAAATACGCTTATAAAGGTAACTCTTGAGCGTCTTATCAATAAAATTTTTATCGATGTTTTACCGTGTTTTAATTACATCAAACCACAGCTACCAGCTCTCGATACATTAAATGACAAATTTCTAAAACTCAAATGGTATACATACTGCGATTAATCTCAATCTTGCTCCCTGACAGATACTTAAACTTAATAATGTTTTACATAACAAGATGTCCTGTCAAAGGCTACCTAATTATGTTGCAAGCTCAACTTGAGTCCGTAATCCAGGGCTTCAACCTCGTTAGCAAAGTTTGTCGCATCTATCAATTACTTTACCCGTGAAAAGGGCGGTGTCATTTTGTCACGTTTTCATAAAAGCTTTTTTGTTATAAATTGAGTTACATTTTTTACGATCAAGATAACGGAGATTGACGACAATTTGATAAATATCACGCGGATTGTGAGTATGTAGACTAATTTACATATATATTTGTTAGTAGATATATACAAGGGATTGGCTTCCTGATTTTAGGGTTTTAAACAATGCAAATGTTTTTTACGTTATTGTTAATATCTATTTATTTATTTATTACAGAAATAAAACTAATAACTTACTAACTTATAAACAGATATTGTAAAACAAAGTGCTTTACAATATCTGTTAGGTTAGCATTTTACAAGGCATACTCTTGGGAGCAACAAGCTTTTGCCGGCGAATATTTCAATCTAAACAGTTGAAGCGCTATAATATATTATTTCATTGTTTGTTTAATAAAGCTTGTCAATTCTAACTTCAAGTTCCTTTGAGTGGAATTTCTGCTTTTGTGGCAGTGTTGCGCTCAGCAGTCACTGACCATGAGGTACGGTTACTCGGGAACGTACAGGAACAGGCAGGAATTATAAAATTACATTTATCAAGCCTTACACCAACGGGATCGAAGTAAAAAAAAAAGTTCACAAAGTTAGCTGCTTAATAAATAATTAAGCAAAAACAATTACAACAATTAACAATTTAAAAAAACATTACAGTTTACTGTTTAGTTTTTAAATGAATCAACGTAATATGTCACACACAAGTCGCGACAGTCATCGCAATATGTAGATATGTGTAAAATGCTACGTTATCGACGGCTTTTGTGAATTGAAATGTGTTAGAAATTGGAGCGATGTTTCAATGAAGCCTGTCGAGATAATTGTTATCTGATATGGAATGAAATGAAATGAAATTACTTTATTGTACGTAGGATTAAAAACTAATCTCTTATACATTGTCAAAAGCATAAAATAAAAAATAAAAAGATGTCACGGGACACCCCTACATTCATCAGCAATAGCCGTAGTAGACCGAGAGAAAAAGCTGGCGGAAAAAACTCTCGGCACTCTTTTCAAAATTATACAACAATAATTTATATTCATTAAAAATTTGTACAAACAGTGAACATATAAATTATTTTCTCGTACCTCCCCGCTCAACATCATTAAAGTTAAAAAATATTAAAATGCTAGTAAACTAATTGAGGAAACTTCCCGCGCCACAATTCGGAACCAGAGCAGACCGTTTCCCGAAGGCGGCACCTGATCACAAGTATGACGTGTGCTCCAGCCATCGTCCTACTCAACCATATTAGAGGGAGTTGGGCGACCCGTTGACACAACGCCACCGCCCCAGTAACTTTCGAGGCGAGCATGACTACTCTGGGCCAAACAAGGCACTAAGGAACCTCACAAAACAGCTAATTTATTGGAAACAATAAGTTAAAACAGAGAGAGGAGGAACGAGAAAACAGTACAGAAAAAAGTAAAATGAATAAATAAAAACAATAAAAGTACATACTTAAAGTTAAGTATCGTCAAGGTACATAAGGTAAAAAATATGATGCACGTACAATTACGTCAACCAATATCTTTATACAAAGTATAAATAGTCTTATACATAATACCTACCTACAAGAAACCTGCAAGAGTTTTAATCCCAAGCTTTCTTATCATTTAAAAAGTCTAGGATGCTATAATAGCCTTTATTTACTACACAGTTTGAGTTTAATAGTTTTTTTAAAAACGTTAAAAGGCAGGGACAGTATGGACTTAGGGATTGAATTATATATAATTATTGACATTCCTATAAAAGACTTTGTGCTTTTTGCCAACCTACATTTTGGAAAAACTAATTTATGATCGTTCCTAGTCATTGCGTCATTATTATCTATCAAACGTCTATCCTTAAGAGTTTTAAAGCTATCAATATTCTTACGCACAAACATAATGTTCTCAAAAATATACTGTGAAGCAAGGGTCAAAATACTAATCTCCTTAAACAGATCCTTGAGAGATTCTCTTTTACTAAGTTTATAAATTCCGCGAATGGCCCGTTTTTGCAGCGTAAAGATAGTTTTAATGTCAGCAGCGTTTCCCCAGAGTAGGAATCCGTAGGACATTAGGCTATGAAAATAACTGAAATAAACTAACCTAGCAGTATGAATGTCAGTCAGGGAACGAATTTTTTTAACCGCAAATGCCGCAGAACTAAGCCTACTCGCCAGTTGTGCTATATGGGGTCCCCACTGCAGTTTGGAGTCGACAGTTATTCCAAGAAAAACTGTATTTTCTACCAGGTCTAACTTGTTACCGTTTAATTTCAAATCTGTCTCTACTTGCTTTACATTTGGTGCCGAAAACTTTATACATTTCGTTTTTTTTTCATTTAAAACTAGATTGTTCACATTGAACCATTTTACAACATTAGAGAGTGCATTGTTCACGTCGTCATAATTTGTTTCCTGTCTGTTAATTTTAAATATTAACGAAGTATCATCAGCAAACAATACTATCTCATGATTATTCTTTACCATGTATGGTAAATCGTTTATATAAATCAAAAACAGAAATGGGCCCAATATCGACCCCTGAGGAACCCCCATACCTACAACGGATCCCTGTGATCTTTCGCAATTTATTTCAACCTTCTGAGTTCTATCACTCAAATATGAGGTTAAAAGTTTTAGTTCGGTACCCCTTACACCGTAATGACTGAGTTTCCTGATCAACGTATCGTGTTCAACACAGTCAAACGCCTTAGACAAGTCACAGAATATACCCAGGGCATCCTGTGAGCCCTCCCAAGCGCTAACCACAACCTCAAAAAGTTTCACACCAGCGTCCGTGGTTGATCGACCTTTTGTAAACCCAAATTGTTTATTATGAAGGAGGTTGTTCCTATTGAAATGTGCCAAAAGTTGGTTAAGAATAAGTTTTTCAAAGATTTTGCTACAAGTTGGTAGGATTGATATAGGCCTAAAATTGGTGGGGTCTGTGGAACTACCCGACTTAAATAAAGGAATAATCTTACTATGTTTCATTAAATCGGGAAACTCACCTGCATCTACACAATTGTTAAATATTTTTGTTAGAGCAGGAGCAATAAAATCTATAACTGAATTGATAATTTTTACAGATAAGCCCGATAGATCCATGGTATTTTTAACATCAATGGTTTTGAAAACTTTTATTACATCTAATACTTCAATCGGCTTAAAATGGAATATATCCTTGCACTCACTAACATGGCACTTTAGAAGCGCTTCAGCGACCACAGGCGATGAGCTAAGTGACTTCGTGGTCAAAATTGGAATTTCACTGAAATATCTTTCAAATGCTGACGCTATTTCTCCATCTTCTTTGACAGTTTTACCATCTATTAAAAGTTCGTACCCGTTACTGAAAGACTTAGATTTTCCCGTTTCACTATTTATAATTTTCCATGTGGTTTTTGTTTTGTTAGAACTAGCTTCGATTTTACTTTTGAGATAAAGTGACTTTGCTGTATTACATACTTTTTTAAACAATTTAGAGTAGTTTTTAACATACGATATAAAAGCAGCACTACGGTTATAAGATTTTTCTTCATAAAGATCATACAATTTCTTTCTACTTACATGTATACCTATGGTCGCCCAATCATTAAACGATTTATGATGTCTTGTATTTACTGTTTTAGTAGTAAAAATTGTTTTCTTTATACTTTCTATATGACTGCATAATTTGCTATACTCTTCATTAACGTTTTCGGATAAAGACTCTGAGGGTATATTATTACTCATTACATTCCTAAATCTCTCAAGACGCATTCGACTGACTGGAACGACCTTCAACTTTTTAGCAACCTGCTCATCCCTTTGGTATTTTATAGTTACTAATTGACCGCAGTGGTCGGATCTAAGTTTATTTATGATAGATGAACTGACTGGGATCACATTTGAAAAAATGTTGTCTAAACAGGTAGCCGTGGATCCCGTTATTCGCGTAGGTTCTAAAAATAAGTTACATAAATTAAAACATTTAAAAAGGTTAATTAAATTTTTACTCATAGATGAGTTCTCTAATAAATCAATGTTGAAGTCCCCACAAACGAAAATATTTTTGTTTGAATTACTTAATTTGAATAAAGTGGAGGAATTGGAGTGTGTAAGTAAAATAATATGCTTTCAACCAATTACAAAAATTACCCCTGATTTCTGAATTGAGAGTTTTACGTTGAGTTACATTTAAGCACAGCATTTAAATATTTGACCATAAAAATTGTATTTGCTTAATGAAAGACTAAATTTTAAATTCTTAATTCAGAAACCTTCTTAATTCGGTAAATAAAGAGCAGGTGTTTTCGTATACTTATTTGAAATGGTAAGTACTGCTATTTAAACTTGTTTTTCGTGTGTGCCTTTGTCTATGTGTATGTGTGATTCTTCCTGTAGCAACATAAATTCACAAATTGTTTACTAATTTTATATATATTTGTCATCATCAAATATGAAATAAGTGGTACACCACCACGCCATCAAAAGTCCTACAATGCACACACTGATGACCCTTCAAATTCAAACCCCTTTGTTTTCTTATCTGTTTACTTTTTAAACGGTTCCCAAGTATTGTTTGTATCAAAACACAAGTATTGATTTTGTAGGGTGTTAACGGTTGACTGCGCCTACGCACGCAGGCATAACTGATCATTACCTGCCTCTCCTGGTGCAGTGATGTGTTTAAACGATAAATCTCCAGATTTGGATACCCCCGATTTAGATGCCGCGGATCCGACGAACTTTCATTCAAAACCATATTCAACGAAGGGTTTTCTCAGAGACGGACTATGTTTGCTTGGAATATATTAAAGCCGAGTTTTGATCGAATAAATAAGTTTAGATAATAAAAGATTTATTTATAATCCAAATCTCTAGCATTTTTGTTAATATAGTTGTGACCGAGACACTGGCTTAGACCTCATTTTCCTATCAATGTCAATCTATTTTCTTCACCATCGCTACTACTGTCGTAGATTAATATGTTAACAACTTGAGTTAAGTATGCCATGTTTTAAGATTCCGATAAATCAAAAGCGATGATTGCAGTTAGATATTTTGGTAAGTTTTATGTTATCTTTCTTATTACTATTTAGAGTCAGAAGCTTATTAAGAGAGAAGAAAATGTCCAAATTGTAACACGGGCGTCTACAACCGGGTCTAAAGAACCTTTGGCCTCGTTTGTGGACCCCTGCTGTTCAACAACATTTCAACAGATCCAGGGCAAGACGTTGAAGACGACAAGATGATTATGAACAGTCAACAGGAACAGCCCTTCTACCGCATAACTCTAGCGTCGATTTGAACTCGACGTCGAAATCAGTTTTCGATACCGATATCATTGGTTTCATAATTTCGTACCACGCAATTTAAGGGGCGTGGCTAAAGCAACCTTCAATAACAGACCGAATGAATAAATGACCATCGAATAGAGACCCGCCAGTGTTAACAATTTAGCCTATGAAAACAGTTTTCGACGTCGAGTTCAAATCGACGCTAGTTACGCGTTAGAAGGGCAGTTTCTAAACATCAATGACTTAGATTGTATATTATTACAATAGAAACAACCATAGATTTAGAGAAGGACTTAGCGCGCCCTGACAAGACGGAAAAAGCGGCATAAAGCATGCCGATATCATGCAAAGACCTTTTCCTAATCTATGGTGAATAGCATTGTGTCCTTAGTTGTTAAAAGAGTTCCAAAGTTACAAAACCTTTAATTTTTTCAATGTAATTAAAGCCCTAGAAGAGCGGATCGTAGAAGCAGTTAAAGCACGAGTGTCCTACAACGCAACTACTGAACACTTAACTCTTTTTATAACTATGCATGACACACTAAAGGTACTTAGTATAATATTCTTTTTAAAATGTATTATTTTACATTTATTTACATTACAAAATTGTCTTCTTGATGTTCGAATTCTTTTATTGAAAAGAAAACTGCAAACGTTATATTTTGTTAAATGAGATGTGTTCTTATTTTCTAGAAACATTAGTGGCTATATGTTATGTGAAGTATTGGATTCCTTGGCCAAATAAAATTTGTCTATGATTTTTTACGTGTTTATAACTAAATACCTAATGGCTTAGGTGCTTTACAGCTTTGGTTCTACTTAGAAAACACGTTACCTAACAATATAATAAAATGTAAAAAGGTATGACACTTGTGTCGTGAAAGCACATTTACTTTGAAGAAATTACTCAAGTTTAATTTCTCATAGATTTAGGGTATAATGATTTGTTACTTTTTCAATAAGCTTATTGCCTATCACTGCTGGATGACAGCCTCCCCGCCGATCACCAACTATCCCGGTCGGGCATTCCGCATCCATCCTGTCACCCTCTTTAAGCTGTCGGCCCATCGTGCTTCAGTTCATTAATAAATAACTAAGGGCGGGTTGTATCACAACTACTTAACGTGTCTGTCAACGTTAAAAATGGCGTTAACCACTGTCAAGCTAGAAAATGGGTTGTTTCACTAATGTCGGCCTTTAACGTTATAAACTTGCTAAACAAGTAAGTTGACGTTTTAGATCTTGTAGACGTTTTGACTTGAAATCGTTAACTTTTTAATAGCGACCATCACCATCCATCCGCCTACGTGCAGGTACCAACTAAGGCTCGGACTAACCCATCCTTACCCCACCATCAGCACTCCATCGTCGTAGGGCTTAAAGATCTTTGTCCTTTCTTTAGTAACAGCAAGTTGTCGCCGTCACCGGACCCGGTGTGGACGACATGATGATGATGATGGAACAAGGAAGTACTGGATAAGTATTTTATATTAAACTAGTGGCCGCCCGCGACTCCGTTCGCGTGGAAGTCGGTTTCCCTTGGGAATGAGAAGTTTTCCCGTGGTAAAAAGTACCCTATGTGTTATTTTGATGTATAACCTATATTACTGCAAAGTTTCATCCAAATCCATCCAGTAGTTTTTACGTGAAAGAGTAACAAACATCCATACATCCTTACATGCTCACAAACTTTCACATTTATAATATTAGTAGGATTGTACCGAGGTCGATATTTATTGAAAAAATACTAAATGGCGACACGCATCTGTCGTAGTTTTAAATTTTTAGATATGTCTCGACTACGAGAAATAAGACTATTTTACATTTCAATGTGATGAATATAAAAAGTTTGTTAAAAATGATATGATTGTAAATACAAATGATATAATTAACTTCTAATCATTTCTTTAATTGAGTACGTTAGAATAAATGACACTTAAAGTTCAGTGGTAAAGGTTGTCCAAAAATAACTAAATAAATAAATAATAATAATAATGTTGGGTTAATTTATTGTTGTATGAAAATACTTATTACTTGAAAATTAATGACTAAGTACATATTATCTTTTTTTAGGAGCCCTACCTCAAAAATGAAAGACTTATAGTCACTTTGTTGTGCTTCTGTCTGTCTGTCCGTCTGCTTTTCACCACTATTTTTCTCAGGAACCTGTGTAAGTATCAATTTGAAATATCTGTAATCACCCTGATGCTGTGAAAATATCAATCTTCGACCAACTTATAGGGTACTTTTCGTGGATCTAATATTATGAAAATTGGCATAAAGCAAGGTTTTACAGCACAAGCAACGGAAAAAAATATAAAAGACTTTTTATCATATATTCATATGGGGCAATAGTATTTATATGGGGCGTGGATATAAATCCGATTTTTTTTTCATTCTTTGAGGTTTTATAAATGACATAACTATATTTTTACTTTTAATTAATTAAGTTATAAAAAATTTACCAAAACAAATTTATTTTTCAGTATTTTACTACGTTCTGAGTACTTTGAATTGGAATTTAAAACCACAATTAATGTTACCACTGTGTAAATGGCTTTTCAGCAAGTACCTACTTCATCCTGTACTATCAATGTTCTTCTCATTCCCACGGGAAACCGACTTCCACGTGAACGGAGTCGCGGGCGGCTACTAGTTAATAATATTCTTGGGATCTGAGGTTGACCGTGCCTTTCGAAACACGAAAGGACAAGACTTGAGACATTAAATCACTAACGGTCACCCATCTTAGGACTTACGACCGTCATTGCTTCACCTCTACGATTGAATCGATTTTCGGCAACGTTACGCGCCACCGACCTCCAATTTAGGTGCTTTCAAGCAGAGATTTAATATAAAATATAAGCAAAACTGATTGTATTGAATTTTTGTACCACATCAATGATTATTATTTCCTTAACTTAATAGTAAGTTAATAATAATAAAAAGCTAACAGTAATTTTACGAACATCCTTAAAAAAGTTAAGAGTGGGTTCGACGTTTTTGAATACAACTACGTAAAAGCACCAAAGAGTTACTTAATTAAAGCCAGGCACTCGGTTCCATGTTTGCCATTGGGATTTACGCTGCGCCGGGTCCAAATTACCATTTCCGATCTCAACAAATCTGAAAAATTGCACGTCATGAATATTGAACGAATATTTGCTAAGGCAAAGGATTTGCTCCTAGAATTTTAATGAAGCACTAATAAATGCGGCCTTGTTCGAAATAAGGTGTTCTAGAGTACCTAAAATTTGTTTATTTAAAAATTTCGTGCACTTTCACCAATTTTTATAACCTCAAGTTATTCTTTGTGTATAAGTAATTCCGCAATGTTGGGAAAATCAGTAAGTAATATAATATATAAAAAGCTTTTGTTGTAGACATTATTAAGAAACCACTAGAAAGAACATTAACACGATTTTGTGCCGACAAGCTGTAGATAATCTTTTACCGGAAGTCGTTATTAAGATCGAGAAAAACTTTCTTTATTTTGTGCCAATTTGAATTTAAAAAACAATGCAGAAAAACACGTTTTACCGACAACAAAAATACATCAATTGTTAAAATGTTAACTACCTAGCTATTATGTTTCATGAGATACAGTCTAGTAACTGATAGCGAAACCCTAAAATTGATAACGTCTCATCAACTAGGTAGCATTATTCTAGAAAAGTATGAGTAATAATGCAGAGATAATACAGCACTCGCGATTACAAATATTTACTCACTGCAACCGAAATTGAATAAACTCGCAAATATTCTCTATTTCCAAGTATTATTCTTTGTGATTCAAGCCTTACAATTACATTAAGAGAAACTGCAGTTTCAGAGTTAGGGATTATGCTTCTACGGTATATTATAAATGTGAAAGTTTGATTGAATGAATGTTTGTTAAATACGGATTCGGAAATTTAGACAAACACACCCTTTATGTAGCCCTTAACATGCCCTTAACGTACACTTTTGTGTTATAAGGTACCACCAATAAGATCTGATGGATAAATCTAAGACAGAAATAACACTAGTTATTCCTTTTTTGCAAACCAGAAACAAATTATTAAGTAATTGCTATTGTTATTGATCTAGCCCATATCTAGCCTTTTAAAAGGTTGCCTTTCAATCAAAACACATCAACCAGCTATTTAATGAAAAGTGTGCTCCCGTTTCTCCTACTATCGCCGACTGTAAGCAAATAACGAACATTGGGCGATGAACCTGTCTGAGCCATGGTAGGTTTATTTATAGCCTCTTTTCGGACATGACAGTATTTTCTTTATTTTCCATATATTGTTGTTTTGTTCCACTTTTGCGTGTCCGTTTGCCAGGTGGCAAAGGCCTTCTCCAATCTTTTCCATTCTGGCCTTTCTATGGCCACTCTACCCCATGTTGTTCCTGCGACTTGTCTAATGTCGTCGTCCCACCTTTTTTGTGGTCTACCTCTCTTTCTCTTTCCATCTCTTGGGTACCATTGTGTGATTATTTTGCTCCATTTATCCTTTCCCCTGATCATGTGTCCTGCCCATTTCCACTTTTGTCTTCTTATTTTCAAAGTTATGTCCTGTACCTTAGTCTTTCTTCTGATGTTACTACTCCTTACTTTGTCTCTTCTTTTGATCCCAGTCATGCTTCTTTCCATGGCATGTTGACATACGGAGAGTTTATTTGTTACGTTTTTTGTTAAAGCCCATGTTTCGCTCCCGTATGCCAGCACTGGTAGAATGCATGTGTCAAATAATTTGCTTTTCGTTGTATTGTGTAGGTTCTTGTCTTTCATTATTTCCTTTAGGCCCCAGTATTTTTTCCAGCTGTTCTTAACTCTTCTTTCTACTTCTTTGTTTTCGTGGTCGTCTGGAGATATCAGTTGACCGAGATATATGTATTCTTCAACGTAGGAGATTTGGTTCTGTTCCACTATTACAGGTTCTTTGTTGCCATTGGTCATAATTTTTGTTTTTTCTGGGTTGAGTTTCAGTCCGACATTTGCACTTTCCGATGCTAGATCATTTATCATCTTACTTAGATCAGCTGGTGTTTTTGCAAATAATACGATATCATCGGCGAATCGTAGGTGCGTTAGCGTGCGGCCATTAATAGTTATGCCAGTGTCTCTCCATTCCAAATTCCTGAAAATCATTTCCAATACGGCCAAAAAGAGTGTTGGTGAAAGGGGGTCACCCTGTCTCACGCCTTTTTGTATTTGAAATCTATTTCCTTCATTTTCTAGGCGGATACAAGCTGAACTGTGGTTATAAATATTTTTTATAATTCTTATATATTTGTGCTCTATACCCATTTCCTTTAAGGCTCCCCATATTTTTGAGTGTATCAGAGAATCGAAAGCTTTGCTGTAATCAATAAAAGCTATGTAGTATACAAGCTGGTACTCAGTAGGGAGCGTAGATTAAATTAAGGTGTACCTAAAAAATATATTTTTTGTGCGTAGCCAGTCATTTTGTTGCTAGAAGCGGTGGTGGTCTCGGTCCGCAAAACGCATTGTGTATTTCGGCTTGCAGTCACCACACTAAAGATAGTATAGATAGGTGTTAGATAATAAGTCTGGATTCACGTAAAAATTTGGTTATTAATTTCTTCACAAAGTAAAACACCGAAAGGTGTAAGGTGTAAGTTATAACAAGCATTTTTCGTTTTATGTACTTCTTTTATTGAGTTAGGTTTAATTTATTGTGATTAGTTTTCTTGGTTTTAACTTAATTTTTCATAAACAAAAATCTGTTTTTTTTTACTAGTTAAACATAAATTATTCTAATTTTAGGTTAAAATTGAAAATCGGTGACTAACACACAGTTTACAACTTTCTGCTATGTCATCATGCAACTTACGCATTCGAACTTCTGTATGTATTGCAATAAGCATTTCTATCATTACATTATTTCCTCTGTCTATGCCCTTGCCCGAGCCTATATAAACAATCAGTGTCATTACTTCACCTGGTTTAACCGAGATTGTATATAAAACGAAGTTTCAAACTAGTTAGCGGTGCTTGATTGAAGACGCAGCTTTTAATTACACCACCGCTAGATATCGAGGTTTGTATGTAAATTCCCTCCAACAACTTGATAACTCATCTTTGTATTTACGAGTTATCTCCAATATTAAATATTAGTTGGTTGAGGCCAAAGAAATCGCGGAGTTTTAACGAGCGCTAAGTTTTCACAAAATCTAATTATTGTAAGTATTCGAAGAATTTTAAGTTATGCAGCTTTTCATTATTGCCTGGAATAAGTTTGGCAGCGTCTCTTCAGCGATTCTACATTACTTACACAATTTACTATCTAATGCTAATTTATTTATATCTACCTATATTTTCTGATATGACATTATCATTGGAAAAATGACTAAATTTTTTTATGGGTTTATTCAACGTCTTGCGATTACTATTTAGCGAAATTTAGCGGGTAATCTGACATAATCAAAGTTGAATGGAAGCTGTTACACTTAAAAGTTGGCCTGCCTTATTATAAAAAACGACGTATTCCAAATATTATTCACCCCAGAGTAACGAAGTATTTATGAGGTTTTTTCTTTTCCTTACACCGCCATTAAACCGAATGATTGATTTTTTCACAGGATCGGGGACACGCAGACTTGAGTATTTGATTACAATTTCAACTTTATACAGGGCGTCCCAAGATAGGTACATCAAGGGAAAGTACCTTAAATATTGAAGATAGGATATTTTACTGAAAAAAAGACTTTATTTTATTTTTTAAACTTAGTAATTCTGTATTTAAAGAAATTCTAAAATTTGCTTGGTCTGGGAATCGAACCCACTTAAATATGAAAAAATCACCCCTATTTTTATGATGCCAATCGAAAGAATAGACAAAAAGAAATAATTCATCTTAAGTAACATAGTATTTTAAATAAAAAAAAAACCTAAATTTAAAACCTAATTAAAGTATGTTGACTGACATTAATGCTTTCCATTTGCATGATATTTACTAGGCTATCAGCTTGTTGCTGGCTTCATCATAATTTCAGTATTATCATCAACCTGCTTTCTCATGCTAATTTAGTTATCCTCTTTACAAATAAGATCCTCATTAACACAAGAAAGATAATTTAAGAGACCTTCCTTATTAATACCTAACCTATAAACCAGGGTATCCTCCTGTAACTTCGTTAAAATTTTATCGTTTATTTTAAATCAAATACAATTATAATTATTAAGGTTAATAACACCAGCAGTTCAAGTATGGTTCCTTGTGATCGTCAAAATTTACAATAAATAAAGACAAAATATCAAATTTATTTATTTATGGGTAATAGTAAGTTAATTATACCGTCACAAACATAAATATAAAATGAGAGTCAAGTCCAAAATGTTAACAACAAAAGAAGTGAGATCTAAATGGGTGCCAAGTTCAATTGTCAGTCAAGAAGTTAATTTATGTCAACATAACATATTTTAAAACAACTTAATTATAATTTCTTCTCATAACTTAGGATAATATATTGAAGGTCTGACTTGGCTAGTTTGAATATACTTATTATTTCCTTCAATAATAAACATCGAAGAGCCCATAATACGATGGCCCTTTGCCGTTATTCCTATGTGGTATTTCCTGTGAGTATAACAGCCCACATCAAATGACTTGGTCAACCGAGCCACGTTAATTTGTGTTTGTTACCCGACTGCAACAGAAGGCAGGAACCTAAATTCTCAAATAATTTTAGTGTATAATAGTTAGTGGAAGACATGGTGTTTTGTATACTGGTTTGTCCCGCCTACAGTTATTAAATACTCTTCATATTAAATTATAGAGCTTGTTTTCCCCTTTTAAGTAATTAGTTATTTAAAAAAATATAAATATTTGTTGTGATCTGATGCGAAGCTTGAATTTTAAAAGAATATTAATTAAATCTCGCTATCCGAGAAGGAGGCCTGTACTCAACTAATGGGACATATAAAGGCTATTATTATATTAACCATATAAGGGTAAGCATTGCTGTGTACTAGTTACATTTATCTTCAGTGGTGACAAAGTCAGTGGTAATAACCTATAGACGCCGAAGAAAGCGTTTCAGAATAGCCGCTTAAGAATAACGTTTCAATGATAGGTGAAACATCATTAGTATTATCTGTTCTACTGTCCTCGCAATCTCAGCTCAGCATCAGCATAAGCAATGATAGTTCTTTTGCAGTTTGGGGTGTACATCTATAATCCCCATTAGGCATAAAATTTGTGTATGTTGTTTAAGGTTCAGAATAATTTCGCTAATAGTGCCGCGGCCCTAAACTGAAACTTTCTTGAAAAGTTAAAAGTCTCCAAAAACTCTTTCAATCCAGAGATTTTACTAAAAATATAAACCTAAATAATAAAATCAATACAAGTGCACCAATGTAAACAGCAAAAATATTCTCAAATGTGTTAGTACATTACCTGTTAGTATCTGTCATTAATATAGTTAAGTGAGGTTTTGGCGTTACTTACTCCTAAATTAAACGGTCGAAAACCCCCTAAACTTTTTAAAATCTTTATGATAGTTTTTTAATGATCGTTTCAGTAAGCATTAAACGTCTCTAAATGCGGCTTTTTTAACATAAAAGTAACTTTTATGTCTGTAAATATTATTAAGTCATGTGGTTGACAAGAGATAAACCTACTTAAGATTGCGTCAAATACTTTAATAATCAGCTAAATTTGACGTGATCGTATTTAATCCCCCTCGTCATCAACAAGAAACGTGGTGTGAGTTACAGACTCGACACCCGGTTCATTAACAAATGTGTCAGCATCCCAGAAATATGATTTTCTTACCGTCATTCTTTATTATGAAGTCACGAAAACCTTCAAAACCTTAATTCAGAAAGTTAGTCGCTTCCAAGTAAAGTATTTTCCTGTAATTAGCTACAAGCCGTTGAAACAATCGATGTCCAATTTAGTGAAATTATAGCAATTAAGATAAAAGTCAGTTTGTCAGTAATTAAAGGGTTCGTCTTTCTAATTGGGTCAGGAGCAGCGACGGGCCTCAATTTACTGAATCCTCCATACAGACGGTCGTCGTAAGATTTACAGCACCGCAGAGAACACAAACAAACACATAAATATAGATTCCCATATGAAATAAACAAACAAGAGACTGTACGACGAAAAATAATCATAAATCAATAATTAATTCCAGTAAGTCATTCATTTATAATGTATTTTAAGATTATTTTGTTTAATAGCTTAATAGCTAATCTAAGTAATTGATTTTTAAACAATGCTTCATCAGCTAAAATATCTTCTCTCAGATCTAATTTCGTTACCAAAGTAGTAAAATGTATTTTAAGACGCCGTAAAAAGCCTCTCCTTTTATCACCTTCTCTCTTCCCAAGTTTTACTGACTTTTTCACGCTTATCACATAAAAATAAGAATATTTTCACAGAGTCTTTTCTATGGTTTGTTATCGTCTTTTTTGGGTGGCGGTGTAGTATATTATATGAATTTGATTAACATAATGTTCAACTGTATTTCGGTGCCGTTTGCCTATTCAGATCTTAGTTGAGTTTCTGGCCAAATAACTGTAACCACATAACTATATTGGAAAAGGGTGCTAAGAGTTTTTTTCCGCCGGCTTTTTATCTCTAGGTCTATCTGCTCTGCTGACTACAAACTTTTTATTTTATTTTATTAAAGTTGAATTTTTAAAATACAATTATACATCTAATGTTTGATTTTGTACCTTGTGGTGAATAAATTTTTATTTCATTAAATCGTTTTAATTGGCTTAATTTAATTTGATTTCCAAATAATTTGTATAGCTATGCTATGGCGTAGCATCCGTAGTAGCTGTTGCAACCGTAGCTTTTAGCAACCTGCAACCACATTAGCTAATCGAGTGAGTGAGTGAGTTGATTAATAGTTACGTCACAGACGACCTAATTGCATATGAAAATCCATTCACTCTCGACATTTCAAGCTACGTAAGATAGACCTTGGTGTTGTGGGTAAGTCGAGGTTACAAGTAGAGCAGTTCAAATATGATGAAACTGATTGCTATTAGTAATTTAGTAAAGTGAATGTTAGGTCGTAGTTTTTGAGCTGCTTGAGAGAATAATTAAAGAACCAGAGTAGTTAATATCATTTTCAATTCTAATACCATAATAACATGCTTATTAATTCAAATTCAAATAAATAAACGAAGGTATATGAATGTTAATCAATCAATCATCATCATAATTGCATAGAATAAAGCAAAGTCACTTTTGGTGTCTGTTTATATGTTTGTCCTTTAACTCCTCTTAAACCAGTTAACGGATTTTAGAGCGGTTCTAGCCACCTTTACCGATGTTTCCACAAAATTCAAAAAAATCGACAAGTTTTCAATGTTTTGTGAACTAGTCAGCCAAAATGACACCATAACAAAGCGTGGCGTCAATAATAAATATAAAAAATCAATAATAGGTGAATAAATAATTGTTTTTGGACCGTAGCAAATGATGTTTACATAACATATCGATTAGCAGCTAATTGTTATAACGTTGTAGGTGTCAAGTAAGTGTTAGCATTCATACTATAAAATAGGGGTTTTTATTAAATGTGACCCTAAATTCAAGTTAATCGTTCAAATTACGTAACGTAATACAAATTCGATAGTAATATTAAAAAACATAAACCTACATTATATTTTTTGTATTTCTATCACTCCTTTTTTCATTCTTAATTATCTTTAAAATAAACCTTAAGCTAAATTCCTCACCGTAATTTATGCTTCTTTAGACCACTTTGATTTATCTTCAGATGTTTCAGTAACGAGAAGGCATTACTTTAAATACTGTTAAAGAGCCCTTTTCAAACAACTTACTGACCCTTGTTATTTAGGGAGACCTTTTTAGGTACAAGCTCTATTTGGAGATACGAATCTATTATTAAATATCATAATTTTCTTTACGATCCACACAGTCATATAATATTTCAGCGTTTTTTATATAACATGAGTTTAGATACAAATCTTGTTTCAAATAAATCTAAATAACTTTTTTATGCCAATCGTGTAATAAATATACGTACCTACGTAAATGAAAAATCTTGTTAAAAAATCCAACCTACTTTCTTACACAGACTTTTCAAAGTAAACATTGGCATCGTACGGGGGCAAATTGCTTTATTTATTTCATTCTTTTCTACTTCTTAAGCTAATGGAGGTACGTGCGCGAAAGTTTGGCTTTTTTTTTGGATATTTTTTTATTCCGTTGTCATTTTTTATGTACTACGTTCAATGCCATCTAGCTGGATATTGAAATTTTTAATCAAAAACAGAAAGTGGGCATAGCTACTTTTTACTTACTGATTTGGATGATGGAAATGAAAAATACCAAGACTTGATTTTGTACCCGGACATTTATTTCCCTATAATTAAATATAACATGAATAGATAAGTATGACTTATTTTGTGATAAATAGTTAAAAATAAATGAAGGTTGGTATAAGTTCATATAAGACAATCTTTATTCTTTTTTGTATTGAAAATAGGTTTTTATTGTATTTTTTTTTCTTTATATCATATGTTTTGTAAGAAATATTAAAAATCCTTCCTACAAACGATCAATAACTCATTTTAATTTGACGGGTCCTTCGAAGGCTTCAGCTGTATTTACTGGCCTCAAGGTCCTAAATTAATTTTGTTAAGGGCTCATTTAACAGATTTACCCCCCCGCCCACACCCCTAGCCCCTCAGATTACCAACAAGCCAGCAACAAGTTGATTTTATTCAATTATCACCCGCCAAACAAAAACAGAGATTGTTTTTCGTTAACAAGAGTTGTTTACCCTGCAATACTCAAGCAAATTACATTGAACTTTAAATAAGCACAAGTTTAGGGCGAGTGTGCCCTGATCTATCAAGATACAAGTAGGTGGGTTTCTATTATAGTTAAGGGAAGGGTCTCGAGACAAAACCGCAAAGGGCCACTAAGGTCCTATCGGGCTATCTGGAGGGCAGCGACTTTTAAACTCCTATTCCATAGCGGTTTAATGTAAGTATTGCTCAAGTATCCTTTCCTTAACGACTACCAAATATATTAAATTAATAGAAGTACCTAATTCGACTTAATAAGTAATACGTTGAACTTTATCATAAAGTAAGAAGCACAACAGCATCATGGATAATTTCGGGTAAAAGTAAAACGTATGTCTAAAAAAGCTCAGGTATTTATTAATGCTGAACTTAGATCTATAGTCACTTTAAAAAACGACAAAATTATTACATTATATATATTTTTTTTATTGGATTAAATTTTTACCTTCAGATTTTTGACCTTTAACTAAGCATAAATTTTGTTACAAAACTAGTGACCCTCCCACGCTTCGCAATTGTGTAAATTTGGCTGACTTGTTCCCGAAATGGTAGAGTCGGCCACTGAGAGTGGTAGAGTCTAGCCTAAGGCTCTGTTTGCAGCGATTACTGGGCTGCCTCGACCGGTGAACTGAAATACCACAGAAAACCGACGCGAAGTAGAGACAATTTTCCTGCGTTTCGTTCGGCGAGTGCGATGGCACCGGATGGTGCCCAATTTTCTCAAAGGCCAGCAACGCACCCTTAATACTTATGTGATTGTGGGTGTATATAGGCGGCGGAGATCACTTACTATCAGGTGACATGCTAGCTCGTTTGCTATGATAAAGATAAGCATCTCATAAAAAACAAAAAAAAAACAAATTGAATTTTGGCTATGTTAAAAAATATTTTCCGAAGGTTACATATGTACAAATTTAAGTGAAAAAAATTGAAGCCGCAGGTAAAAGGTAGCATACTATATAATAATAATAATAATAATAAATAAACAACAAACTTCTTTCACAAGCCATCCTAGATGAAATTCGGGCTGAAGTAAACATTGTCTTAATGACATCACGGAATCGAACTCAAGACACTCAGACACAATCACAATCACATTCTACTTTATTTAGTCAGACCACTCAAAGGATGCGATGGACAACAGAACATAACGAAGTTTTAATGCGATCTTATTACAAAATAACCCAACTTGAAACTAATTTAACAACTTACAGAGCTGCGCTACATCAAGATTTCATAAATAAATTTCCACATTTATCACATGTTACACAACAAAGAATAGCAGATCAAAGACGTCTTATAATACAGAACAAATACATAACTAATGACAGGTTAGCCGTTATAAGGAGTGAAGTTGCCGCCGAATTAGAACCCAGGACCGCGACCACTCCTCAATTAGAGACTACTGAGCCACAACATGTTAATAACGAAAATATGTTAACTACCACAGAATTTCATTCACTCGACACACAATCGTTACAAAGGATAGGCGACATTGAACAATATACACAAGAGATTGATACCACTATACAGGAGTCAGGAAACGATAAAACTGAAGAAATTGACAATACTTTCAGAGAGGCTCTGAGATTCTTTAAAGATACCTCACCAACCGGTCGCACTTACATACCAAAACAAAGAACCTCCAAAAAATTTGCTCTTACAATCGATTATATAAATGAAGACCTTCTCCCAAAGTATGTCAATAGTGATACCGACTTTAATTCACTCCAAACAATACTGTACTGTGCTGCTTGGTCAGCAGCTAAACAAAATGGGTCAAAACTATCTTTACCTACAACACAATCACAAGAAACATATAAACAACGACGAAAACCAAAATGGCAATTAAGAATTGAATCCAAAATTGATGATTTGAGAGTAAAAATAGGCCGACTCACACAATTTTTGCGCGGAAATAGATCACATAGATTAACAGCACACATACAACAAATTTTACAACGGTATAAAACTCACACTATACATGAAGATCCAAATACACACATCACACATTTCTTGGATACTTTGAAACAGAAACTGTCAGTTGCTTGCAGCCGTCTTAAAAGATACAAAACTTGCACTTTAAGAAAAAATCAAAATAGTACCTTTACAAATAATGAGAAAAAGTTTTACCAAAATTTAAAGTCAACAACTTCGAATGAAACAACAAACAGTACATCAACACCGCCATCATCAGATCAACTGCATTCTTTTTGGGCTGCCTTGTGGGGAAATGCTGTTGATCACAACGATGATGCCGCGTGGCTCACTTCTGACGATATCAACAACGCACATATCACTGACATGGAGTATGATGCTATCTCCATAGAGACATTTAAAACTGTAATAGATAAATTACATAACTGGAAGACACCTCGACCAGATTACATACACAACTATTGGATAAAAAAGTTGACTTATATACACCCGTTTTTATATAATTATATTAATAGTTTCATAAAAGATCCAGCTAGTATGCCAACATTTTTAACTAGTGGTACAACATACATGTTGCCCAAAGACCCAGATAATAGTAACAACCCTGCAAGTTATAGGCCAATCACATGCTTGCAATCCATTTATAAAATTATCACTTCTTGCATCAGTCATATTATATATTCACATGTAGATTAAAATAAAATAATGGCAGATCAACAAAAAGGATGTCGCAAAAGCAGCCAAGGGTGTAAGGAGCAACTGATCATAGACTCAATAATACTTAAACAAGTTCAACAAAAAAAGACAGACCTATTTTCAATATATATAGACTACAAAAAAGCATACGATTCTATACCCCACTCATGGCTAATTAAAGTTTTAAAATTATATAAAATTAATCCAGTGATAATAAATTTTTTGAAAACTATAATGACTACTTGGAATACCAAACTAAAACTAAATGTTGGCAATGAAGCAATAGAAACCGATCAAATCCAAATTTCTCGTGGTATATTTCAGGGCGATACTTTAAGTCCCCTATGGTTTTGTTTAGCCCTCAACCCCCTTAGTAATCTAATAAATAAAACGAATATAGGATATCCATTAGAATACAAAACAAACTCATCAAGACCCAAAGAAGAATACCGCCTTAGTCACTTACTGTACATGGACGATATCAAACTCTATGCAACATCTGAAGATAATCTTAACAAACTAGTGGAAATCACAGAACAGTTTTCTCAAGATGTTTGCATGGAGTTTGGTATCGACAAATGTAAAATTAACTCTGTTATAAAGGGCAATACTCATAGGCATTGCTATACAACTAATAGTGGTGAGATAATAGAACCGCTGGATGAACAAGAAACATATAAATATCTAGGTTACATTCAATCAAAACTATTACATCATAAAGACATTAAAAATAATTTAAAGAAAAAATTCAAACATAGGTTAAACTGTATTTTAAAAACTCATTTGTATGCTAAAAATATCTTTAAAGCCATCAATACCTTTGCAAATCCTATTTTAACCTATTCATTCGGGATAATTCTATGGAGTAAATCGGATTTAAAAACTTTACAGCGACTTATAAATACCACTTTAACAAAAAATAGGAAACACCACCCGAGGTCGTGTTTGCAAAGGCTAACACTTCCGAGGCGAGAAGGGGGTAGGGGTCTCATCGACATATTAAACCTAAGTACATAATAAACAGATATCAAATCTACGATCTTATTTCTTTAATTCATTGGCCCTTATACACAAAGCAATAATCCAAAACGACCGGAAATATACACCACTTAACCTTTTCGATAGCACTCCACAGAGAAATGAAATACAAACAGACAAACAGACGAAATTTAATGACTGGTCCCGAAAGTCTCTCCACGGTAGGCATTATCACGATTTGAGCCAAACTCACGTCGACAAACGCGCGTCGAACGACTGGCTCAACCGTGGCCAACTGTTCCCGGAGACGGAGGGCTTCATGGTAGCGATCCAAGACCAGATCATAGAGACACGTAATTTTAGAAAACACATCATGAAAATCCCGAATACCGTTGATACGTGCCGCCGATGCAACGGCGGCTCCGAAACAATACAACATATAACCGGTTCTTGCAAAGCAATAGTACAAACTGATTACAAACACCGTCATGACCAAGTTGCCAACATCATCCACCAGAAACTTGCATTAAAATACAAACTGATCACACCGCCATCTTCACCATACTACAAATACACTGCAGCTACTGTGCTTGAAAATACTACATACAAATTATACTTTGACCGTGCTATTTTGACCGATCGTACAGTTCACTATAATCGACCAGATATCACTCTTTTACATAAACTCAACAAAACAGCAATTATAATGGTTAAAGTTTTGAAATCGGTCGCCTGATTTAGGGGTTTTGGGGGGTTGGGGGGGTGGGGGGGGAGGGGTCTGAACCCCCCCTGACCATTTTCAGCTGCCGGAAAAAAAAAGGGGCCGCCAAAAAAAATAATTTTTTTTTTAAACCCCTCAATATGGCGACCTTTAGTAGCCAATTTATATGTATAAAAACTCGCTTCAATCATGAGTCAACGGAGTCCCGCTTCGCGGGACTCCTTTTTCTGGCAGTTTAAAAACAGTAACCTAACTAACCTAACCCATTGATGTCGGATTGTGTCAACTCGGAGTAAGACAATTATGTAAACACACTTAATAAATACAATCTGATTACCTCGATTGTATTTAAAATTAAGATTGTAGAAAAACCACAATAATAAATGATGCTAAATGCGTTCCGATTCACGCAATTGTGCTAGTATTTAGGAAATTTTGAAATTTTTTTAAAAATATTTAGACTCGACTCCGGCAGCCAAAATTACTTGTAGGGGGTTCAGACCCCTCCTCCCCACCCCCCCAAACCCCCCACAACCCTTAAATCAGGCGACCGATTTCAAAACCCAACCCATTATAATAGATATAGCAGTGCCAAATACACACAACTTGCAAACCACAATATCAGAAAAACTTAATAAATATATTGAACTTAAGGATGAGATTACACGAATGTGGAAACTGGAAAAGGTTATAATAGTCCCTATTGTTATTTCTACTACTGGTGTGATACCAAAATCTTTAAGTCTGTCGTTAAAAGCTTTAGACCTACCCGAATTAACGTATGTAAATCTACAGAAAGCTGTGATATTAAATACCTGTAGGATTGTTCGTAAGTTCTTACAAAATGAATCTTAGTCTTATAGAGGTTATGTCTACTTGGCTTAGGCTCGTGACACTAAACTAACCTCATCGGCAGCAATGCTTGAAGAAAAAATAAATAAACATGAAAAATAATAATAATAATAGACAAATTGTAAGCATTCGATGAGCACAGCGTGTTGCGATAATAAACCCGTAAATAGGTATTCTCAAGAATCGAAAAAACGGCGGGAAAGTTCGCGGTGCGCGGTCGTGTTTTGAATTTATTTTTGCATCAGATTGGTTTAAAATTTATGTATATTTTGTAAATAACGTTAGATATTAGTTTATTTATATATAGTGTGTAAAATAATTCAGTATTGGTAAGTTTTTTTAAAATTTTTGTTTCGGGGTTGGGTGGAGATGGAGGAGCCCCCGGACCCTGGTCCTGGGGACTCTTTATGTACAGATATTGGTGAAAATGTCACCGTAATAACAAATAATGACACAAGTTTTGATACGGATGGGTCTTTCGTTAAATCAGCAAAAAAAAGGCGTACTGCGCGACAAATAAAAATTTGCCGCCATTGTAACAAGAAAAGAAAACGGACTTCAGATGGCACGGACAATTCTAGGTCTTGTGGATGTATGGAATCCGATTCAAGTTCAAAAAAAATTAACGAGATTGTTCAGGATGATACTACCAAAAAACCGATTCCTAATTCCAATAGTGAAATAAGGAAAGAATATCTTTCATCTGATGTAGGGCCGTATGTACTTCACATACAAAAAATAATTAATGAAGAAAATAGTGGAGTCAACCTTCATCCAATCGCATTTGGAAACTTTTTAAAATTAAATAAAATAAGCAATATTGTAAATGGTAGCATTAAAAAACTAGGTAGAAATAGAATTTCTCTGTCTTTTTTTAAATATGAAGATGCAAATGCTTTCTTAACTAATAATATTTTACAAAAACATGATTATAAAGCATTTATACCTATTTTCAATATAACTAGAATGGGTGTTGTTCGTGGGGTCCCTGAAGATTGGCCATTAGAAGAAGTTCAGAAAAAAATGTTTGTTCCTATGGGTTGTGGCAGTATTGTTAAACTAAGGAGGATTAATTTCAAAGTTTATGTTGATGGTGCTCCCATCTGGAAACCATCACAAACAGTAATTGTAACTTTTGATGGGCAGGTACTTCCATCCTATATTTACATGTGTTATAATTCTTTACCTGTGCAATTATATGTATATCCAACGATTCAGTGCTATAATTGCTGTAGATTTGGGCACACAAAAAATCAATGCAGATCGAAACCTAGGTGTTACAAATGTGGACAAGGGCATACAGGAGACAAATGTAATGTAGAGGAGGACGGTGTTCAATGCTGTCTTTGCTCAGGACTTCATTATGCCAACAGTAAAAGTTGCCCAGAATTTCAAAGGCAAAAAAATATTAAACAATATATGGCAGAAAACAATGTTTCTTATTCTGAAGCATACAAAATGTATCCAGAAGTTAAAAGGTCTTATTCAGATATCTTAAATTCCCCTCCCTCTTCAGTACCTGCCCATCAAAGTAAACCATTGCAAAAACCAACTTCAGCTTACCTGTCAAAATCTGAGTCCTATAAAAAAACTGTATTTCTCAAGCCTCGTGTACCACCTCAATTAGGGAAAGGTTTTGACCGCGAAGCTCACAATAATATCATTCAAGGGATTAACACCCCCTCTTCCAGCAGAGGCACAGCTCTGAATAGTAATTATAAAGATGTAGAAGATAAACAACCTTCTCTTTCTGAATTTTTGAACACTCTTATTAATCTCCTCTCTGATTTTACTCCTCTTTTACCGCCCAACGTTGCCTCTTTTATTAATACTTTTAAAGTTCTTCTTTTAAATAATGGCCAATACTCTAATACAATGGAACTGTCGCAGCATAGTCAATAAAAAAAGTGATTTAATTTACCTTATTAAAAAAAACAATCCATATATCATTGCTCTTTCTGAGACATGGCTCAAGCCTGGTGCCTTGTTTGGGGTACCAGGTTATACATGTCTCAGAGAGGACAGGATAGATAGGTATGGTGGAGTAGCCATACTTATTAAAAATGATGTAATTTTCTCAAGAATTTCTTTACCTTCACATTCAAATGAATTTTGTGCAATAGCTGTACAAATAGTCAATATTACATATGTATCAATTTATTTTGCAAAACCAAGTAACACTATTTTGACTGATATTAACAATCTGTTTTTCCGTCTTCCTAAACCATTTGTTGTATTAGGGGATTTCAATTCACACCATCAATGCTGGGGCTCTTCACGAACAGATAGTTATGGTATTGCTTTATTAGACATCATTGACTCCCATAATCTTTGTTTACTTAACACAGGATCTCCAACCAGGGTAACTAAACCAACTGAAAATATAAGTGCAGTAGATTTGTCGATCTGTACCCCAGATCTGTCTGCTTTGATGGCGTGGGATACCTTTCCGATATCATTTGGTAGTGATCATTATCCAATTATTATTAGCACAGTATGTAACAAAAAAATTGTAAAACATTCATCCACTCGTCAATATAACCTCAATAATTTTACAGATTGGTCAAATTTTAGTCAACAAGTTGATCTTAGAGTTAAAACTCTCCCACCGGTATCACAAGTAAATGAAAACGCCTGTTCAGATTTGTTCCAAAACTTACTCATAGATGTCGCGAATAAAACATTACCAATAAAAAATAATAATTATAATCGATTAAAATCTTCACCTCCCTGGTGGGACAGGGAATGTACAATTGCAGTAAAAGAACGGAAAATTGCTGAGCAAAAATATGCGAAAGACATGAGCCAAGAAAATTATGAAAATTATTTAGATGTGGCTAGAAAAACAAAAAAACTTTTGAAAAAGAAAAAACTAGATGGATGGAAACAATTCTGTTCCACTCTGAACCCACAAACACCTCATTCCATAATTTGGCGTAATATAAAAATATTTAGATGTGCTTTTAAAGAAAATAATAGTAGTAGAATATCTCCCGACATTGCCTCTAAATTTATTAACACTCTTGCGCCTCCCTTTGTTCCGGAACTTATTGAACTGAATAATGATATTTTAGAAGATAATTATCTTAACTCCCCTTTTACAATAGAAGAACTAAAAGGAATCTTATCAAAAACAAAAGATTCTGCTCCTGGATTAGATCATATTCCGTATTCATTTTTGACACATATAGGCCAAAATTCATTATCGTATTATTTAAATTTAATAAATTCTGTATTTTTATCCGGTAATATCCCAGACTCGTGGCGTAATCAAAACATTATTCCTATTTTAAAACCTAATAAGGACCCATCAAATTCTAGTTCATATCGTCCAATAGTTCTTACTTCTGTTTTGGCAAAGATTGCAGAAGCTTTAGTAAAAGTAAGATTGGAATGGTTCATTGAGAACAAAAAAATAATATCGTCAAGTCAATATGGTTTTCGGAAAAATAAAGGCACGCTAGACAACCTTAGTATTTTTATTACTGATATACGATTAGCGCTTACACAGAAACAGTCTACAGTTGCTGTGTTTTTAGATATAAATGCGGCCTATGACAATGTCATACCAGCATTGTTACAACAAAAAATGTCTCAACTAGAAATACCTCTACGTTTAATTAATTTTGTAATAAATATAATTTCAGAAAGGCATCTAAACATTGCTCTTGGTGATGGTACAACTATAAAAAGAACTATTTGGAAAGGTCTCCCTCAGGGCTCAGTTTTAAGTCCGATATTATATAACATTTATACACAAGATTTAGATTCCGTAATACATGAACCTACAAAAATGTTACAATATGCAGATGATATCTTGTTGTATACATCTCATAAAGATATCCAATGTGCGCATTTAAATTTGGCTCAAAGTTTAAACACTTTAACTAATACATTGAACAATATTGGTCTTCCTCTTTCTTTAACAAAATGTGCCAAATTAACATTTTCACGCTCAAGAATTATTCCTATTATTCCTATTTTTATTAATGGCATACAAATTCCACACGGAAATGAGTTTAAATATTTAGGTGTAATATTTGATTCTAAGTTAACGTTTTTGCCTCATGTTCAATATGTCATCAATAAATGTGAAAAAGCACTTAACATTTTACGTTGTCTCACAGGTGTATGGTGGGGTGCCCATCCAATTACGCTGAAGCTAGTTTACAACGCTTTAATAAGAAGCGTTTTAGATTATGGTACCTTCTTGTTTCAACCCTGTACAGCCCTTAGTAAGCTAGATTTGATTCAGTCCAAAGCTCTAAGAATAATTTTAGGTGCTATGCGATCGTCACCAATAAACGCGATGCAAGTAGAATTAGTAGAATGCCCTCTACAATTACGAAGACAGTATTTAGCTGATAGATTTTTCTTTGGTCGTATTCAGATTACAGATAATCTACTTTTGAGGAAATTAAAAGACTTGAATCATTTCATATCTTCGTCATCTTATTGGGTACACAAAAACACTCCATGTTTAATAGAAAGCTATAAACGCTTTCTAGAAATTGAAGCTCCTACTTTTAAATCGGATATTTTCCCGTTATTTAAATATGATTTCAAGGCACTCATTTTCAATATAAATATAAAATTAGATATTAACATCTACAAGAATGATCCAGCAGCCAATGAAAAATTTTCAGAATTGATAAATACTTCATGGCCTAATATGCATTATATTTTCACGGATGCATCAAAACATACAAATAACTCATGTGTAGGTGTGGCTTTATATCACAAACAATATGATATTTATGAAATTGTTAAATTACCACCAGAAACATCCGTTTATACAGGAGAGTGCTTTGCTCTTTTAAAAGCTATTGAATATGTTAAATTGTGTAAAATTAAAAATACTGTTATTTTTTGCGATGCCAAGAGTGCTCTTCAAGCTTTAGACAAATATCCTTTTAAAGACAATTTAATATCCCCAGTTTTGTTACATGCAAAGCATTTGCTGTATCAATGTTTACATTTGGGTTTCTCAATTCAGTTCGTTTGGATTCCGAGCCATAGTGGCATCAAAGAAAATGAAAGGGTTGATAAACTAGCCAACTACGCCGTTGACAATGGAGACATGGTGCCCTATCAGAATTATAGCCAGGACCTTAAGTCGCTATCAAAAACTCACCTCAAAAGCGCTTGGAGTGAGTACTGGATGGCTTCAATATCAAAAGGAAGATATTATTCCAAAATTCAACCTTTAATAACATCTAAGCCGTGGTTTAGTAAAATCAACCTGAGCAAACGTGCAACTACAACTTTAATTCGCATGCGGTTAGGTCATGTCTGTACCAACCAACATCTATCAAGACTAAGAATTGTCCAGTCTTCTGAGTGTTCATGTGGCAGTACTGTACAGGACCTAAATCATATATTTTTTGAATGTCCTCTGCATATCAGAACTTTGTTCCTTCAATCCTTGACCTCTTGTGATATTCCATTTCCCACCTCCATTCCGTTATTATTAGCTTCTTTAGATATACGTATTTATAATATAATTACCGAATTTATATTTTTAAACAATATTAAATTATAATTAATCCTACATATGTATTGATATCTTCAGTTTCCTATTAATTAACTTATTAAAGTGTTATTATTATTTAATTCTATTTGTATTTTATTATAACTTTTCTGATACATTATTTTTCCTTATCCTCGCTCGTCCTATCCTATAAACCTTTTCCCAATGTTTGACTACAATGTACCAAATAATACTTGACACTGGCGTAATGCGCAAAACCGTGCCAACGCCAAAGAGGAAGAAAAAAAAAAAAAAAGGTATTCTCAAATATGCATTTATTTAACCTACTAAAATAGACTATAATATAAGCTACCCGATTCCGAAATTTTGGTGCGAACATGGATCTTGTATCGATAGTAGACTATAAGCAATGTTGTCGGACCTAGAGTAGGCCAATCAGAACAAATCAATAAACTTTACCACTCTTGTAGGTTATACGCTCAATGATTTAACCCTTTCAGTTATAACGGTCGGGTTTGCTAGGTTGTGCTAAATTTAAAATAAGACTGAAAGAGCTAGTTGCCAATTGGTATGTAGGTAAGTTAATTATTTAAATTTTGGATCCATGGTCATCTTAATATTACGAAATTTTGAATACCAATTTAAAGAGAAAAAGTTTACTTTGACTTATACAAGCTATAATTATAATAATCATCAAAGATTTTGGTAGGACATCGACATTTCCAGACGACGTGGTAATAAAAGATAGAGAAGGCAGGAACTTAAACAGGATTTTAATACCAATGCGTGAATCTGCAGGATGAAAGCTAGTCTGAAATTAATAAAGGTCGTATTTTTAAATGATGCTTAAATTTAATCCTTGTTTTAGCTAGTCGATCTGAGGACTTTATATATCAAAGTTAGTTTCAAAATACTACCTTAAGAATACAAACGTACGCACTGTTTTCAAAATTTGGACCGCAGCATAAGTCAAAACCAATGACTAGGCACATTATAATAGACTTGGCATAACTACGAAATTTTCAATCCTTTTATTAATAAAAAAACTAAGGAAACTAAGGACCAACCACCGGTTTATAAATTGAGAATTTGAAGTTGAGTAATACACTTTTTGAATGTACAAATACTCAGATATCGTACTTTATTAAGACTCTAATTTAAGTTTGTCGGTTTCTGACACAGCATCAGAAGAAAACTAAAAACGTCAATAAAGGATTTGCTGTAAATAAAAATATATAATTTAGCAAAATAATATGCACAACAGAGCCTGAAACAAAAGGGCGACCTGATCGAATAACCAAATAAAGGTTTTGTGTAGTTTTGTCATTGCTAAAATGTCACGACAAGAATACAAACAAAACAAACGTCATGCTCTAATGTAAACAAACACACCACGGCCTGTAATCTTGCATAGAACCGAACGTGGCTGTAAACGCCATCTTGTTTGAGATAACAAACGCCCTGTGATTGGCCGAATGCAAGAATGAACGAATGAAAAGTGAATGGGATGGATTGAGATCGATTTTGGTGTCAAAGAAACATTCAATCGACGATATCGACATTACAATTATTGTGTCGATCGAGTAGTCTTTCGTGCTCAACATTATCTGTTAAAACATCTCAATCCTACAGTTATTTTACGCCTTGGAATATGTTGAAGTGCTGTGTTTGCTATACATCATCAAACTTATACAGACTACAAAAATATAAGGCCAGTCTGATACGTAGTATCCCTTCTTAGTCTGTGAAACACACTAACGAAAAACCCGCGAAAGTCAAATTTACTAAGGCCCAATTGCAGGGAACGTTTTAACACTAATCATACGAATCTATTTCAAAGGTAGGAAACCTATTGAAATAGATTCGTTTGATTTTAGTTTTGGATTCAGTTTCATACTAAAAATCAAAATAAATCACAAGTGTAGTTGAAGAGTTATAACAGCAGATTTTTATGTTTTCTTAACAATATAAGGTAGACGACTATTTTTAATTTTTGAAGAGGGGGATATAAAATCTAATAAATTAATAATTTAAGATAATTGCTGCGTTTGAATTCATGAACAAAAGAACGGTTAGTTGATTTATTTTTAGTAAATCAATATGGATGCGTGTTTCCTCACCTAGCCAAATCACTGCTTCCATTCAGGCTTTCAGTAATGTGCTTGATAGCGTGGTGGATTACGGCTCAAACCCGCTCGCTATCCGAGAATGAGACCTATGCTCAACTATTGGGACATATATTTTTATTATTATATGGGCAAATTAAAGTAAAAACTTGGTATGGACTAAATTTCCCTTTACAACAAAAAAACTTCACTTCATCTGTTAACTTATATTTATGGAGAGTAGTACATACCTACCCACTAACCTCAGTTTGTTTGACAGCTAGCAAGCAACGAAGTACGGACGCACTTGATCGAGATATAGTGGTGGTGACGGGTGCCTCCTCTATGCTTCGTAATTATGCTCAATAGTTCTTATTATAAACAAGCGACCCGCCCACGCTTCGCAATGGTGTAATTTTGGTCGACTTGTTCACAAAATATTGAATTTTTATTAATTCCAAAAACCTTTCTGAATGTTCTTTATTTACAAATTTTAATGAATAAATAACCTAAAAGATGGCGAAAACCGCATTAAAATCCGTTACGCAGTTTAGGAGGAGATAGCGGACAAACATACAAACAGACAGAATTAGCGACTTGGATTTATACTATGTAATGATTTTAACAAAATCTATTTGCTTTTAACAAAAGCCTTCACGAAATCTATTTGTAGGTATATAGCTCGATCGATTTTAAGAAAATATTAAACAAGCTTTCTTCAAGGCATGCAGTAACTGTGTCTTGGACTTGACGATTTTACATTTATTATTTGTAGGTAAGTATTGGCCTCGTCCAGTTAAGTCGATGTTGGGACTACCTATTTTAGTTATTTATTCTCAACTTGGTTTGATCGGCCGGGATAATGCCGATATAAAATAATATCAAAGTTTTACAGTAGCTTCCAGATTTTAACATTAACTACTTTCCACCTACATAACGTGTGATTCGATTTATCTATACAACGAACGCTACTTTAAAATTAATTTATCCTACCTACTAATATTATAAACGTGAAAGTTTGTGAGTATGTATGGATTTATGGATGGATGTTTGTTACTCTTTCACGTAAAAACTACCGGACGGATTTTTATGAAACTTTGCAGTAATATAGGTTATACATCAGAATAACAAAAATATACTAATATTATAAAGCTGAAGAGTTTGTTTGTTTGTTTGTTGAACGCGCTAATCTCAGGAACTACCGGTTCGAATTGAAAAAATCTTTTTGTGTTGAATAGACCATTTATCGAGGAAGGCTTTAGGCTATATATCATCACGCTGCAACTATTAGGAGCGAAGAAATAATGGAAAATTTGAAAAAAACAGGGAAAATTATTCATCCTTGAGGCCTTCCGTAGCGTGCGCTGCGAAAACGGTTCAAGATACCAAAAATATATGTATGAAAGAATTATTCCTCTTAAAATGATCTAAAAAAATGTCTGCGACAGTAGGTATAGGTATATGTCTTAGGCTTATTGTAATTTAAGAAAACCCTAGATTGTCTAAGTATTGGAAAGGAGAAATAAATGATTATATTATTATTATTATATGTCTATCTTTTAAGATTAACTTACTAGAACCGTTTTTATGGTAATCAATATGGTTGAAATTAATGCATGATTTGTTAAGAGTTGTATCAACGTAATAATATTATCTTTATCCAAATTAATGTGTTGTTGATTAAGAGTATTTATTTGTAAACAAAATTGTCTGTGACATCATTTAATTTCAATGAATATCTCAGAAGATATTACAATTTTAAAATAACACCGATATAAAATTCACCCGCGCCGCATGACGTGCAAAACTTAACGCTGCAAGTAGGAGAGGCGTTGTATGACAAAAGTTGGCGAAAAGTGTAACTCGGGAAAGATCTCAATTTACCGTATAGTATAGGGAAAGGGGTTTTACTCCAAATTTAACGCGTGCGAAGGGTATAAAGTACTAGTGGCCGCCCGCGACACCGTTCGCGTGGAAGTTGGTTTCCCGTGGTAATGAGAATAACCGATATTACTGTAAAGTTTTATCTAAATCCGGCCAGTAGTTTTTACGTGAAAGAGTAACAAACATCAATACATCCATACATACTTAAAAACTTTCACGTTTATAATATTAGTAGGATTATTCGCTTTACTCTTTCAGCGCTAAAGCGGCAAACTAAACTGAATCAATAAGGTGCTCATTATAGTTATTCGTTATACCTATTGGACAAAGAACTGTAAAGAGTCCTGTGGGATTTCTTCCAACCTATGGACGTGTAGCAGCAGTTGTTCGGCAGGTGTCGAGGAGCTCAGTAGCTCGATACGACCTTGACGATCGCCGTAATTTTTCGAGGAACTTTGGTTTTTGAAGGGGGACCACTAATTAGTAGTAGGCTAGGTATCCAAATTGTCTACGTGATTTAAAAAGCAGATTTAGTTAAGCAATTCTTCTAGGATCCTTTTACATCAGTACTCGTCAAACCACGTCGCGTCCACGACATTAGGCAGCCAAAAAATCGGCTACTCCTTTATCATATAGAAGCAGATCGGTAGCGCGAACTAACTACTAACTTACCTTCTTACTACTCCTTTAATTATAAGTGTCAACCATAGCACGTATACCACACTGCTTTGTAGAAGAAAGAAGAAAACGTTTAAGAATAATATACATTCACAACGCAACCAAGAAGAATAACATTCGCAAACCATGCGAGCGCTTCTGCGAATCCTATAGACAAAGATTAGACCTATGTCTACCGACTGAACAACTAACATCGAAATTATAACGATTGATAATATAAATTTCGTTATTCTGACTTTTGTTGCGTTATTTTATATGCACATTACCGATGACAACTGTCAGAATAACGAAATTAACAATCGTTAGAAATACATGCTTCGATTACAGTTTCAAAATAGGTACCTACTATGTAGAGTAGTGAGAAAGGAAACACATATTATACGGCAGTGGAAGTATTTATTTAATGAGAAAAGAGTTGTTTCATCTATAAATCAGAAAAAGGTCGCCCAGGTTATGAAAAAGAGCGTAATATATGAAGATTTCCTCCTCAATAAATTTTTTTTGCTGCCGATCAACATACCTACTTATAAAAAAACTAACCACTTAGTTAGGACGTATTTATATCTTTCATTCTGCTCCTTTACGTTAAATCATCTCATGAAAATGAATATAAAATATCGGAAGCCAAACTTTTGTTATCTATAACATTGAAAAGAAAAAAAAACAATTACAACTTTTGTTTCGAAGAATCCATAAAAGTTGTCATGTAGTAACTGCTTTGGTAATGGGATCAGTTGTAATAGGCGGGGCTTGATCTCAGCGGAGCTACAGTGGGCTTAGCATAAGCGGCGTGATATCGAGTATTTGACATTTGTTTGTGAGAATATCTCGATTTTTTTAATTCGGTAGCAGGACTGCACACTATCTCATCGCAACTCACGGTGATCAGTGACTCACATACGTCATTTGGCTCTCACGTCGTAATCGGTAGCATGCACGCCCAAAAACACACGCTTCTTTTTTTTTAATACGAGATAATTCTCTTCCTCAAATTTTGACGACGAGAAGCTGTGAGATTGCTTTACTGAGATTGATTGTGTCGAATTGTGCTTGCATGCATCATCTATATATAGGTACTTGAGTTTAATTAGCTGATAAGTGTTAGAACTTTTAATTTTGTAAAGAATTTTTAATGTTTAAAAATTAAAAAGGTTTCAACATTGTACACAACTGTCATTGCGTCTGGCATTCGGACCGAGCCCGTTCTCGCGAGTGGGCGTTGTAGATTGAAAAATATATTGTTGTGAAACTATTTTTACTTTGTTAAATTAATAAAGAATATAGAATTCAAGAAATATCATTTATTGCAGCATCCTGAATCTAGTATTACAACATAAGGTAAAACCGTTTGTAATTATTTGATATATTATGGCAATCCCTTACTATAATCATATGAATAGTAGGTATATAGGTACTAGTGACCCGACCACGCTTCCCAATGGTGTAATTTTGGGCGACTTGTTCCCGAAACATTGAAGTTTAGTTAACCCTTTGAAACCTTTTCTGAAAGGAAGGTGAAAACCGCATTAAAATCCCTCAACTGGTTTATGAGGAGTTAGCGGCCAAACATACAAACAGACAGAATTAGCGACTTGGATTTATACTATGTAATGATGATAATGAGCAGCGGGAAAGAAGGAAAATTGAGCGTAGCATGCTGAAAGAAGTGATCCCTTTGACATGGGGGATCACGAATGATGTTGAAGTACTTTTGATATAATATTTATTCACGAAACTACGATTACCTATCCCGCATTATTTGTTTTGTTTACTAACTCCACCCAGACTACAGACTAGTAAGAACATACATACTAACAATAGACAAAAATACAGTGGTGGCTATTTGTAAAAAAATAGAAATTGAATGAATGATGATGTTAAATTTACATAAATAGCAACACTCTCTTCATCACCACGGAAACGAAACTCGACGTGAGTTTTCTTCTCTCTCACAAAGGTCATGCTACCGGTTTCGACATAAAAATAGAGATCGATTCGTACTCCACTCCCACCCACGGAGTATCTCGATACCGGTCATGCTAGGCCTACAGGTCTGAGACGCGGTCGATGGATGCTGGGACATGCGCAGTCCGCAGTCCCGCCATCATGCGCTCTCTGATCCCACTCTCGCTGACACTGCTCTTACCAGGTATGTCAAAAGTTAAATAACGCCACTAACCTAACAATTGCATCTTTCGAGCTTACCTTCAACACAATTCAAAAGCATTCCACAATTCTTGAGAAGCGATTGAAGTTGCTGTAACATATTTTCAGCCTTGTTGATTTATTGTCTATGGTTTCGTTTTGCGTCACTACTCACGATTTTATGAGATGCAAGATTTTTAACCCAATTCGAAACATTGTATAAATAAACTTTAACTGACACGCAATTTAATTGTTGAATAACTTTTCGAATTTACCTGTACCTAAAAATAAAAATAATAAAGCTTTCTTAAGTAAATATTGAATGTAGATAATATTAATTATATCAACCGAATTAAATTATGCATTATTAGATAAAAATAGCCATATTACTAATGAATTCTGTACAAAAAGTTACTTACCTACCTTAGTTATGCCTACAAACTTATTGAACTCGGTTTCCTAAGTTTTTAGAACCGCGATCTCTTACAGTGCAGAGATCTTTTGAACTAATACAATGCCATGTGTTCCCATTATGCTCAAAACTGCTCACAAAGCACCTTAAGTTCGGCTTTTATGAATTAAAAAAACGTCAATTATCAAGTAATTAATTGTAAGTAAATATATGCATAATGTGGAGACTCCGAACCCGGAGTCAAAGGTAGACACAAATTCTTGTATTCGCTTTTCGTCATTTCCTACTAATATTATAAATGTGAAAGTTTGTGAGTATGGATGGATGTTTGTTACTCTTTCACGTTAAAACTACTGGATGGATTTGGATGAAACTTTGCAGTAATATAGGTTAAACATCAGAATAACACATACTTTACTTTTTACCGCGGGAAAAAATCTCATTCCCACGGGAAACCGACTTCCACGCGAACGGAGTCGTGGGCGGCCACTAGTCTATACTATCTATACTAATATTATAAAGCTGAAGAGTTTGTTTGTTTGTTTGTTTGTTTGAACGCTCTAATCTCAGGAACTACTGGTTTGATTTTAAAAATTCTTTTTGTGTTGAATAGACCATTTATCGAGGCAGGCTTTAGGCTATATAACATCACAATGCAACTATAAAGAGCGAAGAAATAATGGAAAATGTGAAAAAAACGGGGAAAATTATTCATCCTTGAGAGCTTCCGTTGCGTGCGCTGCCAAAAACTGTTCTAGATACCAAAAATATATGTATGAAAGAATTAAGGGAACTTTTTACCGCGGGAAAACTTCGCATTTCCACGGGAAACCGACTTCCACGCGAACGGAGTCGCGGGCGGCCACTACTGGCCACTAGTATTTAATAAAAATATATGATCTCTGCTTGCAGAAGCGCTATGCGACCTGCTGCACAGCGTGCACGTCACGCAGCAAGCCGCGCGGCCCAGCAACGACCTGTGGTGCTTCCGCTGCCTGGCGGAAGTCCCCGATGACGTGTGCGCACGCCTGAACATCAACGAAAGCGACGTCGACCCGCTGAAGTACAAGTGCAGCAATGACAGGAGAGTGTGCATGGTATGGCATTAATTGACATTTCTTGACTTTAATTTTTTTTTTTTGGTTCATCTATTCCGCAAAGGAAAAGGCAAAGGAAAGCTCTTAACTTTAAGTAAGTACTGGTAGGTCAGTAATTTAAAAACCTTTCCCTTAACTAGACCTTTGCCAAAAAAAACTCCTACTTCAAGCTACATATTATATAACAGTAACTGTTATTTTGCTCTCAGGTAAAGCGGTTTTCTTACACAACATCCACGGAAAACTCGACAACAGCCCTCAAAATGTGGGCTCTAGAACGGAACTGCACCAAGCACTGTGAACCAGGCTGCATTGTCATCGGCGAACGAACTAAACTATACGCCTGCACTTCCTGCTGTACGAAGAGTTTCTGCAATCTTGGCTCAGGGGCCATTAACTTGCTTCCAGTCAGTGGCCTCGTAGTAGCATTGATAACGCTTCTAATGTTATGATCACCTAGTACCAACAACGGTATCCATACATAGAATTCATCTATGCTTGTGTTCAATAATATCATTTTGAATTATGTTAAATGTAGATATTGTTAAGTACTTGTCTACTAAGTAGTTAGATCAATAAATATCATTATAAGCAATAGTTGGTAATTATTTAGTTATTTTTTAAGAGGGTATTATAATGAAGAGACATCATAATAAATACTTACCCTACTTTTAATGAAAAATTCTACTTCCTGTCTTGATTGTGAAAACTTAGGCTATAATATAACTCAGAATAACATTGGCGCTAATTCAAATTAAATTTAATTGTTTCGGTCTCCTAACATTTAAAATAACTTTTTAAATCCCTAGTACCTATCTACCATTTCATGGTGGTGCAGCACCATCATTATTCCGATACTCAAATAGGTATTACCTACAAATCGGTTTTAGATATTGATTAATGTTATCTATGCTGGTACCTAAAACCTACCTACATTTTATAAAATATAATAATCAGCAAGGTACGAACTGCTAAGCTATCGGGAGTTACACGTGTTATTGTGAGTCAATCATAAAATATAGACATAAGCTGTCTCGGGTTTTTTTTATATAATTTTAAGGAAAACATTTCCGTCATACCTACATGATTTCTGTGTTGCTTTAACCAACACAGAAATCATGCAACATAAGAAATTTAGGAGTGCAACGCGACGGAAACTTAAAAAAGGAGTAACTTCTCCCGTTTTCCCAACATTTCCCTTCACTGCTGTTGCTATTGATTGTAGCGTGATGAAAATGAAAAGTATACTATAAACAGCTCAGGAGTATGAAAAACAATTTTACCAAGTTTTGTTAAAATCCGTCGAGTAATTTTTGCTTCTATAACGGTTTACAGACAGACAGACAGACAGACAGACAAACAATTTAGGGTCAAGTGGGGAACAGTGTAACAAGGGGCACAGTATAACAACGAGATTATCTCAGTCTCTTTCTAATTTATTAGTTGTGTCTCTTTACGTATTTGTGAACCTCATGTGCTGCCATCTTAAACAGCTGTCATCGAACGTCAAATTGCTGAGTGAACTGAAAAATCTCGAATTTATAGTTTTATCTAAAAAATTTGTGAATAATTTCGCTAGTGAAGTTTTGTTTTTGTTGGAAAACCATTTTTTCTGATGATTAAATATATGTTTCCTTTAATCTTCAAAAGGTTGGTGATTAAATAGAAAACAAAGTTTATTGCATTTTCTTACCTATAAAATATTAACGATTTTTTATTTTTTGAGGTAGGGTGCGGGGTACAGTGTAACGGGGTACAGTGTAACATGTTATAGTCTTTGCCCCCTATGATGTTTTTCAGCTATTTTTTTTTCAGGTACGCATGATCTAAACTGGTTTGAAATCGGAAAAGGAAGACAGAAATTGGCCTGCACCATGCTAATGACATGAAAGAAGCTATAGAACTGGTTGAATAGAGAGTACCTTTAAGAAAAGCAGCCGAGAGAAGGAATGTGAACTACGGTACCTTTATACCGATATGTTAAGAAAAAAGGCGTGTTCAGGCATAGAAAGAAAAAAAAGGAAGAAAACGGGGAAAAAGTTACTACTGTTATAGTGTACTCCATCTTGTTACACTGTACCCCTAGGGCTGTTAAACTATACCCCACCCCGGGGGCACACTATAACAAATTTGTGATCTCAGAAAATTTAAAAAATAAGTAGTTTCTAAGTACAATTTTAATAATATTTCAAGCGTAATCTGAAGGTTAAAGACTACTGATTTTATAGTAAATAGTAAGAAAACGTTATAATAAACAGTTAATTTTCTAAAAATAAAAAATACTTTTTTGTTACACTGTCCCCCACTTGACCCTACTGATTGCATTCTTGACATCAGTATTGATCCCTAATCACCCTGAAACTTAGTTATTTTGGAAATATGTAGGTATATTTCATGTACAGAATTGATTTCTCTGCAGATTTTTTATAAGTACCTATAGGTTACTTAATATATTTTGTTTATTTTAAAAGTGTAAAATAAATATATAAATAAACTACTTATATCTTTACATTTCTGCATTTTTTCCGACTAGATTACATTTTCTTGCTTGTCTTTTGGAAACATATTTTTATTTTCTTTAAAAAACTAGCTACGCCTTGCATCATTCGCATCTTTAATTTCCCTTGGGAATAATTATTAGGAAGGAAGGAATTCAGTAATTTTTTGAATAAAATTCCGTCATTTTTTAGACTTGGAATGTGAATGGTACTCGTGAGCAACATGTTCATTAGACACTCTGCTGACTTACGCCCTCAGGCTGCAACCTTCAGCCTCGTGTATAATGAACAATTTTGCACACTTGTATCATAATACACTATATTTTTTTAATTTGTCTAGATATTTCTCTCTCTAACATTACTTTTGGTGGACACTCACACTATACTAATGCAAAGCTCAGCATACACCTTATGAACTATACCTAGCATACCCGCGTTCCGATTCGCGCAAAATGGCGTTCTTTTTGTGTCGACAGCGCCCACTATAACCGTTCTGAACGATACCTACGACATAAGCGCGAACGTCGCAACTACGTCCTAATCCTATGACGTTACGTTATCAAATAGCGCACATACTGCTGTCAGAAATTATGTTGGCTGATGACATCATCCCTTAACTGGAGTAGGCCTGTGCCCAACTAGTTGGTTCAGCTGTGTAACTGTGGTAGGTAACTACTATCTATCCTATTCCAGAAGCACATTTGCATGTATCAAATTACATCTATAGAGCAGTTAATTATTCTAAATAACCTAACCTAACTAAAAAAAGTTTGTAAATAAAAACAATGTATGTATAGATAAGTTAGTTTATTATGAATAATACAATGCACCCAAATAAATGCAATTCCTATAAGTGACCTAAATATATAAGTTACAGTTATATAAACTTAATTGGAATGACCCATATTTAGTAAATTGTATTCTTCACGTATGGCTGGGAAGGGGTGTTACTGGAGAGGACTTTGAAAAACTTAAAAATATACTTTATATTTTTATAATAAGATGTGAATAAGCTTAGCAAAGCTGACCGCAATCAGCAATAACCACCTTCTTTGTGGTCTTGCCAGACTGTGATCCGTAGTTCTCAATTTCCTTTACAACATCAAGACCTTCAACAACATTGCCAAAGACAACATGCCGACCATCCAACCAAGAGGTCTTTACAGTGGTGATGAAGAATTGGGAGCCATTGGTATTGGGGCCTGCATTGGCCATGGAGAGAACTCCAGGTCCGGTGTGCTTCAGGATGAAGTTTTCATCAGCGAACTTCTCACCGAAGATAGACTTTCCACCAGTGCCATTGTGGTTTGTGAAATCACCTCCTTGCAACATGAAGTTGGGGATGACGCGATGGAAGGTGGAATTCTTGTATCCAAAGCCCTTCTCTCCAGTGCAAAGCGCACGGAAATTCTCGCAAGTCTTAGGAGTGACATCAGTCCTCAACTGTCAAAAAATGAAAAAAATTGTCATTAATAATTTACCACAGGAATTAAGTATTCTTCTAGATGTAATAAAGTGTATTAGTCATGATTAGTAATTGTTGTAGGTGACCTTGACACTTTTTGCTACTTGACGTGCCATCGACCTTCATACATACCTAACCTAGCTATAAAATATAAAGATCACTTCATGTCTATAAAACCTTAGTAAGCAAGTACAAGAGAAATAATAATGGTGCATTAACAGAACACCATTTTGTATGCAAGAAGGAAAATAATCCTAGTTCTCATTCATATCCATAAATAGTCGCTGTAGGTATGCAACACATGTTCTGCCCAACATTGATTCCAGAATTTTCCATTACTATTGATTCCAATTTCAGTAACAACTGTATTGTTCAGATATAGACGTAAGGATTTTAGCAATAATTCTAAGTTAAATGAACTACGTTCGACAAAACAAAACGCCCCATGATCAAGAAAACATCGTTACAATAGCGTGGCGATCCGGTTGGCCGGCTTCATTCTTGCCGGCCGCAAACTTAAGTAATTGAACAGTTACCTCAATAACGATTTTCCCGAGATTTTGTCCATCGGCCGTTACGTTGAAATAAACTCGTGGCAAAGCCATTGCGCTCCCTTTTCAGTACTTTTCCAACGCTCTGATATTCTATCACCACAAAGACGAGGCGTCCCTTCTCGCTGCTAGGCGGAAATGAATGAATGAAACGAACGAATGAATAAAAAAAGACTCAAGTGCAGAGTCGTTTTTTTTCTTATTTTTAACAATAGCTCTAGGTAATGGAGAATGTTACTAGGTATGCCAAATCGCTTGAAATTTTGTCTCAGTAAAGCCTGTATGCATACAAATACACTAGTTTTTGTTGTAATCAAAAATACCCAGTAGTTTTGATTTTATAGGCATTCAAAGTTTCGAAAAATATCGAGTCCCGCTAACAGTCACGTGACCGCTTGTGACGTCTTACCACAACGCGCCAGCGGTGGCGCATATAGCTGGCGCAGTATTTTATTTTATTTTTTTATTTATTTAACATTTAATGTATAATTTTTTTGTGTTTTCGGTCGCGTATTAGTAAATATAAATATTATTCGTTATTATACGTTAATAGTAAATATTATTCTATTAATAAATTGGGTATAGGTTTCGAAAAAAGGTAATCGTGTAATCTATCTAAAATAGATGAATTAATGGCTGCGCATTATTTGAGGTGAGTATGGATGTATGAATGTTTGTTACTCTTACACGTAAAAACTACTGCCCCCCAAGTCAAGTGGCAAGTGATATTTGCAATAGCGAGTGAATAGAAAAAATATGTATGAAACTGTCAAATTGCAAGCTTGTCAAAAATGTATTCTATTCACTTGCTATCGCAAATATCACTTGCCACTTGACTTGGGGGGCTGGACGGATTTGGATGAAACTTTGCAGTAGGTTACACATCAGAATGACACATAGGGTACTTTTTACCGCGGGAAAACTTCTCATTCCCACGGAAACCGACTTCTACGCGAACGGAGTCGCGGGCGGCCACTAGTATGTATACAAAGATGCCGCTCTTCTAAGTAAATTTAAATAAATACATGAATTGATTTAGTACTAACTAGCTTTAGTTAGCAGCTTCGCCCGCGTTTCCCTCGGGAACTGTACATTTTCCCAGGATTAAAAGAAGCCTACGGATTATTTTAGTCTTCGTCCAGATCCGTTCAGTACTTTTTGTGTGAAAGATAACAAACACAAACACAATCTTCAGCGTTTATTATATTAATAGGAAGTAGGATACCTATGCGATCTAGATGTAGGTAGTTGAACGTTACAGATGCACTTTACCTTTACTATTTTATTTAAGTAATTTAATTTATTTTTTATTGCAAATGTAGATGATATGAACTAAACCTCTTTTATTTATTGGTATTTTTACTAACAAATTGTTTAATGGTATTGGTTATGTTCAAGTTAAAAGATTTGGTGATGTATGTATGTATCCTTTGGAACTGTAAAAAACAACTTTTCCGGCGAATTGATAGTTGTATTTTTACATTTAGGCACAACACATGATTTCCTAGTAGTTGGATTAGACATTTTTAAAAGTATTTAGGTTTAATTTAGACGACAAGTGCGCGCGACCGGGAGCGTACTGAGTGAGCCAGACCGAGCGAGTTGTGGTGTGACGTCACACCGCCACCGGCAGCCCGCGTCGTGCGGTAGCAACTTATATTACTTATAAATCGGAAACTAATTGACGCATCGAAATAATTCTTTCACCAGTATTTTTTATTTTTGACAGAGAATACGAAGAGATAATAATCAAAATTTGTTAACATTCTCCATTATTGTCTGTCTTTGGGATTGGTGATTTTTGCATAACTGAGGAAAGTAAGTAAATATGCGGTATAAAACTTTAATCCATTAACCAAAATAGATAATAAAAACAGGATTTCTCACAGGCAAAAACTATGACCATAGAATTCTATCAAAACTCCGTGTCGCTTTTCAAAGATGGTAGATTTGTTTGTTTTACCGTGTTAACACATTCAATGCTGAGCCCGCCTATCGGCGTGCAAAACCTTTTAACTGAGATGCCGGGTCCACGGTGTTCGGATTTAAAACGGCATTACGTAAGCCAAATTCAAATAAAAAATGAGATTTTTGGTAATGGTTTGTTTCTTTATCATTGACTCATAACCAAAACGGTTTTTGGATATTGAAGATATTAAAAAAATACGATTCCATAAGTACATGCCGAGCCTGCCAATTTACGGTCCCGACTCCAAATCAGGGGTAATAAACCTTTTGTAATATTTAAAAATAAAAATAAAATTATGTCATATAATCATGATATTATCTTGTAAATAAATGTTAAAATATTTGAAAATCAATGTAAGTCATAAAAATAGAAAAGTTAGTATAATAACGATTATATGTAGTAGGTATTTTTCTGAAGACGAAAGTAGGATATCTTACCCGCTTCTTCTTCGAGGCTATACTTTAACTATTATCATACACTTTTATTTTTTATTCATTCACTTGGTTCTTTAATTGCCTTTTAAGATAAAATATAAAAGTCGGCAACGGCTGTTTTATCAAAGTACCGCCTTGGCACGTGCCGGGAGTTTGAACACAAAAAAGCCGACATTTAAGGGTTACCAGATTTTTACCATATTGGCTTTCGTGAATAGAAAAAAATGTTAGAATACAACAGAAAATGGAATGAAATTACTTTATTGTATGTAGGATTAAAAACGAATCTCTTATACATTGTCAAAAGCATAAAATCAAAAATAAAAAAAAGATGCCACGGGACACCCCTACATACCTACATCAGCAATGGCCGTAGTAGACCAAGAGAAAAAGCTAGCGGTAAAAACTCTAGGCACTCTTTTCGAAATAATACAATCATAATTTAGATTTATATTCATTTAAAACGTGTACATTCAGTGAACATATAAATTATTTTCTCGTACCTCCCCGCTCAACATTATTAAAGTTAAAAAATATTAAAGTGCTAGTAAACTAATTGATGAAACTTCCCGCGCCATGAACTATCGGTAACATGTATTAAGGAAGACAAAAGGAGTCGGAAGGCAAATTACCTAAGCCCTTTGTGTGGAATCAACTACTTTGAATGTTTTGGCATGATTTATGATATTTTTACTAGTTTTGGTGATTTATACTACAAGATAAATAATAAAAAAACACTCGCAACTTGACGTTCGTGGTTATCACAACTTAAGTTTTGCTGGAACTCGATTGAATGGAACTATCAATAACAGTTTTCGAATGGAAACTGCTACAATATTTTTCACAACTACATGAAACCTCTGTACTTACATCTTTAGTTCGTTGATAAATAGCATAGTCTTCGCTTTTAGTTTAAATTATATTGATTCCATGTGTACCAAGAGCAAGTTTTTTACTTACTCAATTGCGTTAAAACAAACGCGCGGATTAATTGAAACAGTATCAGTAATTGAAACAGCGACGCCATGCAATAATAATGTGAAACGTTTCAATATTTGAGGATAGGTAAAAAAGGTTGACAACACCTGACTTAAAATGGCGCATGTCGGAATGTATAAACTCATGTCGAAAACGCCGATCGGCGGGCAACCAAATTAACCGAGCTTTTTGTATGGCGGCATCTGGGAATACACGTAAATTTTCAGGGAGGAGTGGATGGGTTAACGAATTTTTCACGTAAAACGTAATGCGGGCGAGAGTGAGAGAGTAACCCTTTCTTATACTTACTTATTGAATGAAAATACCTACGGTAGAAATTACAAATGCGACTGTTCGGTGCCGGAATACACAAAACACATCGCAATTGCCAATTATAAACAAAACAAGGTACAAAGTTTACTTTACAAAAATATATTTTTATTTATTTATTATTTGATTTTATGTTAAAGGAACGACAAATAGCTGCACATGTGACTACCGGGAAACCGTATTGTACGACACGATAAAGCACGACATGATAAAACGCGACACAGTTTTGTACAACCTGATAATTGATGGCATGTGTCACCAATTACAGGGTCGTACAATACTGTGCCGTGCAATACTGTGTCGCGAATTACAGGGCCGTGTCAGTAATGTACGGCACGTATTGCCCGACCTGATAATTGGTGACACATGCCACCAATTACAGGGTCGTACAATACGGGCTGGGCTTTATTGTGCCGGGAAATACAGGTCGTACAAATAATGTACGACACGTATTGCTCGACCTGATAATTGATGTACCACCATAGACAAGCGAGAGTTGAGTAATTCTTATAAAATCTTATGCCTCGTTTACATTCTCTTTTATTTACGGGTTGGATTTTGAAATCGGTCGCCCGAATTTGAGGGTATTGGTGGTGTAGGGGGCCTAAGGGAGTTAGTCTTAATCCCCTAGAAGTAATTTTGGCTGCCGGAGTTACGTCTAAATATTTTTAAACAATTTCCAAAAATTCTTAAATACTGTCACAATTATGCCAAACGGAACGTAACCGAACGGTTTTATGTGAAAAACGTGAATCGGAACGCAACGAGAATTTTTTAATACGAGATAATTCTCTTCCTCAAATTTTGACGACGAGAAGCTGTGAGATTGCTTTACTGAGATTGATTGTGTCGAATTGTGCTTGCATGCATCATCTTTATACAGGTACTTGAGTTTAATTAGCTGATAAGTGTTAGAACTTTTAATTTTTTAAAGAATTTTTAATGTTTAAAAATTTTAAAGGTTTCAACATTGTACACAACTGTCATTGCGTCTGGCATTCGGACCGAGCCCGTCCTCGCGAGAGGGCGTTGTAGATTGAAAAATATATTGTTGTGAAACTATTTTTACTTTGTTAAATTAATAAAGAATATAGAATTCATGAAATATCATTTATTGCAGCATCCTGAATCTAGTATTATAACATAAGGTTTGTAATTATTTGAAGTATTATGGCAGTCCCTAACTATAATCATATGTATAGTAGGTATATACTAGTGACCCGACCACGCTTCCCAATGGTGCAATTTTGGGCGACTTGTTCCCGAAACATTGAATTTTAGTTAACCCTTTGAAACCTTTTCTGAATGTTCTTTATTCAAAAAATACCTAAAGGAAGGTGAAAACCGCATTAAAATCCCTCAACTGGTTTAGGAGGAGTTAGCGGCCAAACATACAAACAGACAGAATTAGCGACTTGGATTTATACTATGTAATGATGATGATGAGCAGCGGGAAAGAAGGAAAATTGAGCGTAGGATGCTGAGGGAAGTGATCCCTTTGACATGGGGGATCACGAATGATGTTAAAGTACTTTTGATATCATAATATTTATTCACGAAACTACGATTACCTATCCCGCATTATTTGTTTTGTTTACTAACTCCACCCACAGACTACAGACTAGTAAGAACATACATACTAACAATAGACAAAAATACAGTGGTGGCTATTTGTAAAAAAATAGAAATTGAATGAATGATGATGTTAAATTTACATAAATAGCAACACTCTCTTCATCACCACGGAATCGAAACTCGACGTGAGTTTTCTTCTCTCTCACAAAGGTCATGCTACCGGTTTCGACATAAAAATAGAGATCGATTCGTTCTCCACTCCCACCCACGGAGTATCTCGATACCGGTCATGCTAGGCCTATTGATGAATGATATTGTCAATTCTTAGGTAGCAATGTCTTATTCCGAGTTGGCACAATCCGACATCAATGGGTTAGGTTAGTTAGGTTACTTTTTTTAAACCGCCCAGAAAAAGGAGTCGTCGACACATAATTGAAGCAAGTTTTTGTATATATATATTTTTGTTACAGTTCGCCATATTACGGGAAATGGGTTCTCGTTATGAATGGGAAAACATTTTTTTTCTTCTAAGGAAACTAAGTTTTTCCGGCGGCTGAAAATGGTCAGGGGGGGTTCAGACCCCTCCCCCCTTCTCCCTCCCACACCCCAAAACACCACAAAAAGGCGACCGATTTCAAAATTTTTACCATTCGTTAGTTACCTTTCCACGATACGCTTGATTATTTTAACGTTGTCTGCACCAGATGATTTATTATTAGTTGGTCAGTCGCATTTGGTTAAAACTTTTATTCTAAGGACAAGATACTTGTACACACCTATTTAGTAATGCCTGCCTATCTGGAAAATTCATGAGTCACTGAGAAAGAAAGAAGTATTCTGATGCGTGTTGATGGTCCCAATTCTGAGAACACTCTCTAAACCAAATTAAGAGTATTGCCGTCACTTTCTTATTCTTAGTGTCATTTAAAGAGGGGTGTATTGGCCTCACTAAAGTCAGTCCATATCACTGTAAAATTATAAGAAATGCGCTGATAACTAGTCTAAGCTTGCTTGCGCCGCCGCCGCGCCGTATCATAATGCACGCAAATGACTACCTATCTCTATCGTATACTACTGCGAATTAAGTTATAGCAATATTTATTGTTTAATTGCGAGAGTTTTAATGTAGAATCGGTACCAGTCTTACTAACGGCAAATCTCAATAATCTACTAACCTTTGACGCCGTGTTATTTGTATTACTCTGGTCACCTTTATCTATATGTTCAATCTCAATAAACTATGATAAATAGTTGTTAATATGAAAGTAACAGAAGCCAGATACCGAGGTTTTAATTATAGTAGGAATATCGAGAACAGAACCTTAATTATTATGTGAGTAGGTAATGTAGATTTTAGAAAGACAAAATGATGAACCTCAGTATTTACGTTTTATTTTGTAATTAGTTTGTCCTTGTGTGTATATAATTCTGTAGGTATAATAATAATAATAATAATAATAAATCTCCAGACTGACACACCAACCGTGTGGCCCTAAACTAAGCAAAGCTTGTACTATAGGTACCACACAATGGACTAGGGGAGAACCTAGTTACACCCAGACACGAGCCAATATCGAAAAACCATTTTTACGAAATTGGTCCGACCCGGGGATCGAACCCGGAACCATCCGCTTAGCAGTCCGGTATATATACCGCTGCACCACAGAGGTCGTCAAGGTATAGATAAAAATACTTACTTAAATAAATGAAAAAAATATAAGAAAGTACTTATATCAGTTATAAATGGCACATTTATAAAAACATTTTTAATTCGATTTAAAAGTATTATTGTGTGTGATTCTTATTGTCGCTCCTCCTGACATAAATATGCTCGATAGTTTAGACATTTCAACTAGAGGCAACCTAGATTTTTAAACTTAAGCATTTTTTGGGGATAAACGATAAGAAACTACTCATTCAGAGTATAGAAATTCAAATACACATTTTATTTCAAATAAAATCATTTTGTCTTATCTTTAGAAACTTAAGTGCCCTGTCCTCCTGAAAAAATAAATTCTTGACCTTCGCGCAACTTTATTAATGTTATCTCCATTGCGTAGATATTTAAGACTCTAAAAAAGTAGGTTTCGTAAAGGGTTATCCACGATAGATTTTATTTATTTATTACAAACAATTTATAATTAAGGAAAAGTGTAATTTGCTGGTCGTTAAGGCATCAGCCAAACGTGCTCGAGCGTAACTTCTTAACGTAGCCATTTTTTTTTTAGGATGATTTCGTTCAAACGAAGCATGAAATTGACAATAAAAAAAAAATTCTATGTATCACCGACCAATGAGAAGAAGGTTTATCAGCCAATAGCAGGCGACTGTACACCAATTATCATGCCGTGCATTCCACCCTGTACTGAAAGACTCACGCTCCGGAATGTACGACATGATAAAACACAACATGATAATTCTCAACACGATAAACCGTGTCAATTCTTGTGTCTCCAAATACGGGTCGTACATTATCATGTCGGGCTTTCCTGGGCCGTGCAATATCAGCCCGTACCGATATTGCGCAACACGTATTGTACGACCCGTAATTGGCGACACGCCTTGGTCGCGGATTACTGGCCGTGCAATACGTGTCGTGCATTATCATGTCGTGCAATACTGTGTCGTACATTATAGGGACCCGTGACTACCTACTCTATATCCATACCATAGTTGTTTTAGTCATTGTAAGTGAACTTTTGATGTAGGTTGGTTAATTTTTTAACTTTTGTTTGAATTTTTTGCTTTCGTGTTTTGATGGAGTTTTATTTTGACTTAAGTTAAGTGTGAGTCTCTGTCTCTATTTCAAATTATGTGAGATCACATGCAGGGAGTTATTGATGTTTAGAAAATTCTGCTGCCTACGTACGTACGCACTATCCATAAAACAGCTACCACTAAAATGAGTTTAGAATCTATAAAATACAGTAGAGGGAATCTAGAAATATTAGATCAGCTACTACTTCCATTAAAAACCAGATATGTAAAAGTACTAGGAGTTGAAGATGGTTGGAAAGTTATCAATAAAATGCAGGTTAGAACATTTTTTTTATAACATATTGTGATATTAAAATCTTTTATCACTAGTTATATCTTAATATTTTTAGGTTCGTGGAGCCCCTGCTATAGCTATTGTAGGATGCTTATCATTGGCGGTTGAACTGTTGAAAGACGACAGTTCTGACAAGAAGACGATGAGGCAAGAGGTCAGATAACAACTAAGACTTATTTAAATAATGTTGATAAGAATATGATAATGAAATATTTCACATCATATTCCGTGACAACAAATGTTTCTAAAATATAAGTTGGAAAAGGAAATTTTTAAACGAATGAAATAACTGAATATAATATACTAGACTTATGAACATCCAAGGTTTGATTCCTGAGACATAACAACTTCCCTCGCCTGATTGTAGCTTTGTTCCACACCCTTATACAAAATTACTCTTAACAAAAGGCCACTCAGTATCTGTGATAGTACAAAGATTAATAATTATTTTACCTATCTATGAATAATCATGAGAATTTTACCCATTGGAAACATGTTAAATATGAGTTAAAATTGGCAAAATTTCAATTCCAGATAGAAGGTAAACTTAATTACCTGGTTTCGGCAAGGCCAACAGCTGTGAACATAAAATTGGCAGCAGATGAACTTATAAATTTAGCCAATACTTTGTGTGCTGATGAGAATATGACAGGTGAAGAGTTTAAGGAAAGGTTAGTATTTTTTTCCCGAAACTATAGTTAAATAAACACATAGTAAAAAAACATGTTATTGGGTTGGTTCTCATAGTTAGCAAAGCTTACTTAACCGACTCCTGTCCCGTGACGCGCCTAGCGCGTCATGAAGAAACCTTCAGGGAGGCCCATGACGCGAGAGATGCGTCATTAGAAAATAGTTGCAATTCAAATTTTTATTTGATTTAATCAATAAAATATCTTATTTTATATAAAAATTAACTCATTAGGAACACCAATATCAAGGGCCACTATTTTTTTTTGGAAAATTAAATTGCCAGTGGTTGTCAACCATAGGGTGCCTACCTACAGGTAACTGTTTATCCTACTAATTATTGAAAAGTGTTATTATTAAAGCCAGGATTCGAACTTAGCAAATCTATAAAAATAATCACTATGTTTTGGTCACCAATGAATAGTTTAGATGTAAAAACAGAACATTTTTGATTTGCGATGAAAAACTTCCCACAGGTTGACAACCAATGGTGGAAATCTATAACTTACCTTCTATCTCGTATAAAACACGTAGATCGACACTTTTAAATACACTAAACTAATAAATGAAACAAAACAAACAATAACAGGTCTCACTTTGTATTATTTTAGTTGAAATTGTCTAAAATAGCGTAATAACATCACCAGTGGCCCACGACGCGTTAGGTGCGTCATCATTTAGGAGGGCCCGTGACGCGACTAGCGCGTCATTGAATTTTGTATGGGGCCACGGAGGAAAGGCTCGAAAAATGATGGTGGCAAGGAGTCGGTTAAGCTGCAGTACACACTCTGGGAGCTGCTTTTTGTCCAAATCTCTGCTTAATTCAAGATATCACAAAGCCAGACTAGGTATATCTGTGGATTGGTGTATTTTTTTTTTATTTCAGGTTTATAGTTACTATAGAAAACATGTTATCCAAAGACATTGAAGACAACAAAGCAATAGGCAGATATGGATCTGAAGCAATTTTAAAAGGCTTACAAGGAGATGGGCAAGTGAGGATCCTAACTCATTGTAATACTGGCTCTTTAGCAACAGCTGGCTATGGGACAGCATTAGGTGTTATTCGGGCAATCAATCGAGCAAAGAGGCTTGGTAAGTTATCAAATTTACTTCAAAATAGCCTTTGTTTATGGAACATATAGGGGGGGTTGTATCAAACAGCTGGTTAACGTATTAACGTACGTAACTTTTTGACGTTTACATTAGATGTTTAACGTACGTCAAATACAAAGGGTTGCGGCACAAAAAAAGTCACGACATTGGTGAAACAACCCGTTTTCTAGCTTGACAGTGGTTAACGCCATTTTTAACGTTGACAGACACGTTAAGTAGTTGTGAATCAACCTGCCCTTAGTATAACCATAAAATATTAACCTGATGTTTTATTTTCCAGAACATGTGTTTTGCACTGAGACCAGACCATATAACCAGGGAGCAAGGCTCACAGCATATGAGTTGGTCCATGAGAAAATACCGGCTACTTTAATAGTTGATAGTATGGCCTCTGCACTAATGTTAACTCGGAAAATTGATGCTGTAGTGGTTGGTGCAGACAGAGTAAGCTGTATTATTTATCTACAAATTTTAACTAAAATTTCCATAGATTATGAGTAGGTCTTTACTGACTAATTGCGGCCACAAATTGTTACTGTGCTGAAATCAGCAAATCTGAGCCTACTCTAAATAAATAAGCAAAAAAAGACACATTGATGGTCTCATTAGCAGCATATTAAATAGTATGTATTTGTCACCCTAATATTTTGAGTTGCCACAATAGGCATGATGACAGATTTTGAAAAACTGTTGTATCATATTCAGAAATATAACCTTATTGTAAAAAATATCATATTTCGGAAAAAAAAGCATGATTTATATGATTTAAAATTATAAATTAATCAATTTAAAATTTTATGTTTAAAATTCCCACCAAAACGCTCCAAAGTGTCATGGCGTCGATTTTGACGTCACGTTCGAGCAGTGTTACCAACTCGAATTTTTATAAATCCTTCCGTACGACTCTAAAAGTTGGTAGTTTCCGACTACCAACTTCTTTTTTTCAAGATTTAGAAGGAATCTGCACGGTCGTATAATATCTATAACCGATTATTTTAGTAAAAATAAATTATTTTTCTGACTATTTTTAAAAAAGCAATAAGAAAAAACCAAATTGTTAATATTTAGAATAAAAACAAAATTAAATCATAGACTGGGATTGGTGAATAATTTGATGATCTTTTTATTTAAATATTTTGGTAATATTTCTTAATTTTTTCTTTATTAATTATCTAATACGTTATAAATTATATCAATTTCTTCTGAAAAAGAACCCTAAAAATACCCCTAAGCAAATAAAAACCTTAAAAAAATCCCATCCCACTAATTTACCCCCTAAATTTGGGGGGAAAACCCCTAAGTTGGGAACCATGCTCTAACGTGACGTCATTCGCTCTGATTGGGGTTCAGCGGACCGTAGTATTTTGTAGATTTATTTTTTAAAAATATTAATTAATCTCGCTTTTATTATAATTTTTTAATATTTTATTTACGTTTCATTAGATGGTAGCATAATTTTTGTGTATTTTATTCACAGTCATCATGCCTATTACAGAACTGTTGTTTTCAGTATTGTTTCGTCGACAGTCTGAAAGAGAGAACTATTCTGAATCTATGATTCATATCTTCTTAATGTACGAAAAATTTAAACTGATAATATAAAGTAACTTTTTTTTAGGTTGCTGCCAATGGAGATACAGCAAACAAAATAGGAACTTATCAATTAGCTATTGTTGCCAAATACCATAATGTGCCTTTTTACGTAGCAGCCCCGCTGACTTCTATAGACATGAATTTAAAATCAGGCGACAAAATTAAAATTGAGGAGCGGCCTGATAGAGAAATGACTCATGTAGGGGAATACAGAATTGCTGCACCAGGTAACTATGATCACAAATACCTTATTTTAACGTAAACAAAATTGGCCTGAATTGTAAATGCAATTTAGAATTTTCGTATGACTCTTGGTATATTTTCTTTTATTTATTTTATTACGAAACCCATTCTAAAATTGCTAGCATATGTTGAACAACATTATAAAGAAGGAACATCTGATTTTATTAAATCTAACTTTGTTTCCACGCGAGTATAGCGACAAGCCAAACGCTTCTTTTAAATAATTCTAATTTGTTTTAGGTATCGGGTGCTGGAACCCCTCATTTGATGTGACCCCAGCTGACCTCATTACTGGAATTATAACGGAGCGAGGAGTGTTTCTTCCTAGTCAATTAGACCAAATAACTTTACAACAGTAACACCAAGTAATTATAAGAAGTGTAAACAGTTAACTGTAAACATGACCTATATAACCTTGCTTAGTCAGCTATTATGTAGTTATGTAAGGGAGTGTTTGTTCCGTTTCAGAAGAATTACACTTAAAAAGTGCCTAATCTCTTGTAAATTAATTATAAGAGCTTTCTTTTGATATTATAACTGTTTAAAAAGCGCACCTGTATTGCTCAACTGTACTAAACTGTTTTAATATATTATATGCCATATGACGTTATTAGATTAATATATTTTTGTACACATTCATCGTTTTTTAACTTGCTTACAATCATTTGCCCAAAACAAAAAGTTTACGGTAGGTAGTATCGAGAGTTTAATACGAAAGCGTTAGTCGAAACATGAAACGTTTAACGATCGTTAAGATCGTTTTTTTGACGTTAATGTTCATACAAAATAACGAAACAAACGTTATCGTTAAAAGTTCTGTGCTCGTAGCGCTGTATTTATGACGATTCGATTACGATTTGCACGAATTTTATAAACGGGTGTTAAAAGACCACTTCCAAAGCCTGAAACCAATTCTCGAGCCTAAATAAGAAATAAATTTAAAAATGTATTAAGTATTGAAAAGTGATATTCGCCGCTTGAGGTCATCGGCTGATGGTCCAGAAGCAGAAGCAATCAGATGGTTTGCATAGCGAATAAAACTAAAACTGTATTAAATTTGAAATAATTCAGAAATTTGATAGTTTTAAATTTGGTACAATTTGATAAAAAAATAAACTAAAAACGTTTTTACGTCTAGACGTAACGAGTACTCTTCCTGCGTTTTTGGAAACAATCTTTTTACAACCCGTATAATATTGGAGGTCAGTCATAAAAGTGAGTAACAATTTCCTTAACATTTATTTTTGTATCTTAATTTCAAATATCACAAATCACTTGAATTCTGTTTTTTGTTCCTATGATTCGCAAAAAATTTCACTACGTTGCTAATACTTGGTCCAAACATACTATTTGGGATGAGAGATTTCTGCAAAAAGACATTTAAAAGTTAGCAATGTGTTTAGGTAAAAAAAAAATTGTTTTAATCTTAAATATAAATACAAACTTTTACCTTTACAAATGAAGGCAGAGCTTGCACTGTTTGTGGTCTTGAATATCTTTCATCGACTAACAAAACACAGGCATAATCATTTATGTGTCTTACTGCCCTTCCTAAAAATAAAAATTACAAATATATAGTAGACATTTAGCTCAGTGGCATATTTACGAATTACTATCGAATAGTAAGCGTACATCACTAGACATCGCGTGTTTTTTTCACTCTTGACCATTTATGAACGTACCAATTGCGACATTAATATTTTTCTTTCGTATCGACATCATTTTGTTGTAAATCACTCAAAGATTATTGTTAGCCTGACGAAGAAGGATGTTTATTGGTCGTATGATATACCTATAAGACCATTCGACTGTTTAAATGCGTCCATTTTACAAACACATTGTTACTTTAACGCCCTATGCTTTAGTTATTAGGGTCGTTTTTAACAGATACTATTATTAACAAGATAATTAAAAATACAACTTACCAATGCATTGATTAACAGCTTTCATACATAGATTTTCATAATAAATGCTGCCTGCTGAAGCCCCTTGAGTTCTATTCAAGTAATTCATTTTTTCTTGCAGTTCAGGGGATTTCATATTAGGGTATGGCATACCGATTACTATAACGCATCGGCCTAGATCATCACTGTTAATTAAATATTAGTTAATTATTTTATTTAAACTAGTCAATAATTAAGTACTAAAAAATAACAAAAACTTAATATAATATAGTAAATTAATAAAAAAATATACCTAAAATTAAGTCCTTCGCTTAGTTTTCCTCCTACAACGCTCAATAAAAGCGCTCCCGTATGATTTCCTTCTCTTTTTGTCACGGCCGCGGCGAATTTGCTCAAGACCTATGAAAATAGTATTTAAATTTATCATTTTACTAGTGGCCGCCCGCGACTCCGTTCGCTTGGAAGTCGGTGTCCCGTGGGAATGAGTAGTTTTCCCGCGGTAAAAAGTACCCTATGTGTTATTCTGATGTATAACCTATATTACTGTAAAGTTTCATAAAAATCCGTCCAGTAGTTTTTACGTGAAAGAGTAACAAACATCCATCCACACATACTCACAAACTTTCACGTTTATAATATTACTAGTGGCCGCCCGCGACTCCGTTCGCGTGGAAGTCGGTTTCCCGTGGGAATGTGAAGTTTTCCCGCGGTAAAAAGTACCCTATGTCCTTTCCCAAGTTCAGTTCTTTCTCCATACCAAATTTCATCACAATCGGTTCAGTGGTTTAGGCGTGAAAGCGTAACAGACAGACAGACAGACAGAGTTACTTTCGCATTTATAATATTATAGTAGGACTACGATTACTAGGATTATAGAATAGGTATCGTAATCTCAAGAATGCTTATTTTGTTTTAAATAACGTATACCTGATCCACTTCAGCAGCTGATTTTGGTTCTCGAAATACGGTTTTCTTTCTCGATATGGCTTCAATAATTTTGGTTTTCTTCATATGCTCATACACGGTATTTTCATAGGAATACGAAGGTAGAAAACAAACCACACCGCCGGGAACTACATTGCAGATGTTCCTTAAAATATTTCCCGTTTCATTAAGCTAAAATGTAAAATTATTTATAATATGTCAAATAACCTTTTATTAAAATTACGAAATGTTATCTAGGTTCAAGATGTTTAAGAAAATCAAGATATAGGATCACACATAAATAACTTTATTTTAATTAAATTAAAAAAATAATTAAATTACTCTATTTGGCTGAGTAAAGTATAAGATCTACAAAGAGCTTTTGAATATAAACTTTTGAATATTATAGTCATTAAATATTTTCTATAAGCAAGTCTCAAATTAAATAAGCGTTGACAAGGAAGTCGAAAAGTAGGTAAATTATATTGCGGTGAATTTATTTACTGACAGCCTCTATCTTGTGTTATCAATAAATAGAAAATTAAATATTCAAAATCTCACCAAAGATTCCGACATCCTATTCTCATAGCAGTAGTTTAGTGTTATATTTGAGGGTCCTTTTGATAAACATAGACCTAAAACGTTTTCTGCCGGGACTACATGATCACATCTCACTATGTTTACCAAATCACAATCTTGTTGATTTGCATTGTTAGTCAGTAATGATTTGAATTCATCAATAGGCTCCATTGTACCCCCTGCAACTATAACCTATGGGAAAAAATTAAATATTTATTTTATGACTTGATTGTAGTAGTCAGAGAGCCCTAAACGGTATAATCTGGGCTACTGCAAGCATTCAAAGAAATTGAATAAACCCACATTCAATCAAAATATGTATAAAGTTATATTTTTGCGTGAAGTTTGCACCCATTCACAAGTTCTAGACTAAATAAAAAAGGGAAACAGTACTCTTTAAAGTTAGCGTCTTATTTCTGTATAATTCCTGTTTTATTTATCTGAATTATTTAAGACTAGTGGCCGCCCGCGACTCCGTTCGCGTGGAAGTCGGTTTCCCGTGGGAATAAGAAGTTTTCCCGCGGTATAAAGTACCATATATGTTATTCTGATGTATAACCTATATTACTGTAAAGTTTCATCAAAATCCATCCAGTAGTTTTTACGTGAAAGAGTAACAAACATCCATACTCACAAACTTTCACGTTTAAAATATTAGTAGGATTAACTTATTAATAAACTTACAGAGCGGCATTGACTGACGACATCTGAGAATCTTTCAGCTGGATTGAGAAGTAGATATTTTAAGAGACCGTCATCCCCTTTTTGTGCCAAAACTCTGCCGTTTTCACTTCTCTCACATAACATTTGCAAGAATTCCATTATAGCGTATAGGCCACTACCAGCTGAGATTTCAGTGGGTGTCTACAAAGAAATTAATAATGTTTGTTGAATGATTTTCTAATTGTACATGTAAATGTTTAATGTCTTTAGCATTCAGGTATGGTACAATGGCCACAAACTTTATATGTTAGTCAGGGTTTTTTTTATTTATATTACATTTTAGAAGACATACAAAAACTCTTTGTAAATTCATACCAAAAAATGTATTACATACCTGATGATTCGTGTTTTTATCATTTTCTATTTTCACTTCTTCGGTTCTTTCAGCCGGTTTTTTCTTAGATATGTTGCTAAGAAACGATTCAAAAGAACTTTTCTTGCTTACTTTGTTCTCTTGGTCTATAGTTTGCTGATTAAATCTCATAGAAAACCCGTGCAATTTAGGAGCGAGTTTAGAATAACGACAGAACTCCACAAGTGGCCTTAAATTCATGTGATCAATTTCTGCTTTTATCACAAAATCTTCAAGCGTATAAATCTTGGATTTATCCTGTGTTTGGTCACTTGATTTAAGAAGTGCTGTGAAATTTTTATATAATTAAATTTCCACACAATACTTATAAACTAAATTATTCATAAGTAAAGTTATGTCACCTGCTAGTCTCCCAATCACAAAGTTGATTTGATTTAAAGACAGTAAGTTTTTGCTGCTCAATCTTGTCTTATACTTGTTTATATAGTATTGCAGATATGTTTTGACTGAAGCCAGCTGTTTCATTGTTACAGGGGCTGTGTGAGCATTTTCCAAGGCTGCTGTTAAACCATGTGCTTCATCCAAAATAAGAATGTTGTTTTGTAGTTTAAGAGAAATTCCGGATCTTGCACCCTGACTTACTATACCAGCGTGGCTTATTAACACTACCTATAAAAAGTTTTGTTACTTTCAAGTGAGGGAGCTTTTTTGTTGTTTGTGAAATGCTTAAAATATATGTTTGTTTTTTTATAAATTGACTTATGTATTTAAAATTAATGTTTTATTCCCTTCTTTAATATAAAAGTAACTCAGTCCGCCTGATAGGCTTTAGAGCCTAAACTACCAGACCGATTTTAATGAAATTTAGTACTTACAAAGCACATTGACAACCTTTTATCCTTAAAATAGAACTTAATGGTATTGTAATAAGAACAAACGTTTTCGATATTATCTTGATATTATTGAAGATAAAATCATGTTTCGTATTGAGGCATCAAAAAGGTAACTAATAAAAATAAGTAAATAAACTTTTCTTTTTATGTCATTTAATTTAGGGATGAAATAGCAGATTGAAGCTTATATAGAAGTCTGAGCAAATCCATCTATATAAAAACATATGTAAGTACCTACTATAAAAAATTAAATTGTTATTTATTATTTTATCATGTATAAATAACGCATGAAGCGATACAGGCAAAAAGCTAGTCTATAAAAACCGATTTAAAAAATAAATATACCTGAGCCTCTTCCATAGCCGCTCTTGAAGCATAGTATGGACATGCTCTAAGTTTAGTGCCGCATTTAACCAAATCTTCCATATCCAATATGTCAACCAACATTCTTTCTTTCAGAAGTTTGATGTTGGTTTGATTATAGTAAGGGCAAGAGTTACACATTTTGGTTTTTGTTTTCTTAACTGCCCGACCATCTGCATCGGTAGATGTAGCTTTGTTCTTTGACTTTTGCATATCAAGGCATCTGTAATATAAGGTGTTACTAAGAAGTATTTTAATTTTATTTATTTAAAAGAAAACAGTTTAATATAAAAAAGGGGTTACAATAGAAAACATTGGGAAAAGATTTTTTAAATTGGTTTTTAATTGTATGTTGTGTGATGAGTTCACTCATAAATTTTGTCAGTTGCAAAATTCAGTTGCATAAGTAGTCATTATTTCAATTACAAGCAGATAATACCTTTCGTTTATTAACTGAACATTTTTCAACTTGTTTACGTCAGAATTGATACAAAAATGCTGCCTTGAAGCTAAAGTTATGACTCTGACACAATCTTTGAATATTGTTCTTTTGATTTCTCCAACAAATTGAGACAGCTGACTATGTGTTCGACTGCTGATATAGATCTGAAAATAAATACATGTCTGAAAATAAAATTATCCTAAATAAATTAATTTAATGCTGCGCTAACAACAGCATGTGTTTGTCTACTATTGTGCTTGTCAATATATGCATTATGCAAATAGTCTGTGTCTGTGAGCTACTATAATACTTTGCTATTGTTTGTAGATCAAATAAAAATAAACTACATTAAAATAGTTTTTTTGTAAGATTATCTATATTTTTTTATACCTTTTGGTAAAGGTTACTGTCATCTTCGACACAATCTTTACCATCTGAATTATCACTGCTATCAGATCTATTAAAATCTTCCAAGATAAGATCATCATCAATATTTTCATCTACCGCAGGTGGTTCTTCGCTATTTTCAATTACAGATGACTTAAATTTGTCATTGAATCTGTGTGCTTCCTTTGAAGTAGTATTTCCAAACTTTTTCATGTTGTTAACTTTTTTTTTTAATTCAATAAACATTTCATGATGTTTTTTTATTTTGTCAAGTTTTGTTTGCAGCTCTGCAAGAGTTTGCTTTTGCTTTATGTTTTCATATTCTTCCTGCAGCCAGTCATCAGTACCTTCAACACACAAGAAGTATCACAATAAATGAGTTTTAAGGTTTTTGAATGTAATTAAAAATACAATGGATGGAATCATAATATGGTACTCACTTGTCTTGCTATTTATAATTTTTGTTTTTAAATTCAAAACTTCTTTTTCTAAACTTTCCATGTGTCTCCTCTCATTATCAACAAGCCATTGCAGAGCTCCACAACATATACTCAGCGATTTTCCCTAAGTGTTAAATTGATAAATAATATATATAAGACAACAACATGCATATACAGCATAAAGGAAGTCAGTTAAAAAAAAACAGAACACTCAATTATAAAATGAACAATCTCAGATGTACCACACATAACTGTTGCTGTGGACATAAACCATTCAAACATTTATTGTATTTTAAAAGTAATTAGTAACTTACGGTTCCAGTTGGACTTTCAAATATACCTAATTTTTCATTCTCAATAGTTCGGTAAAGTTCTATCATAAACTTCTCTTGAATACTATATGGTTCAAATGGAAAGGAAAATACAAGTCCTTCTAAACTCATGGTTAGTAATAGCTTGGAAGTTATTTTGGAATTTTTTTGATTAATTAAATCTTATGATACTTCAGAGTCTTCAGATAGAATACTTTTTTTTTTTTTTTTTTGTTAGATTCTTCCGTCATGCGGAAAGGCAAAGAGACTATGCCCATACAGCCATGTCATCAATAATTTGGTTTTCTTCTTTCTTGTTGACTTAGTTTTGTTTAGTTTTCAATAAGAAGTAACATTGACGATATTTTATTTCCTCATAAACAAACATAATAAGGACCAAGTCCATGTCTTTAATAATAAAATGCTAATATATATTTGTTATGAGTATACATAAACATTTTCATCAGATATTACACACTGTAAATTTTATGAATTTATACATAGGTAAGTAGCATTCAGTTGTTTTTAAAAGTTCTTGAGTATTACGCGGGATATTTTCTAATGTTTTATAAATTTCTAATAGCTCATCAATGAAAATTAACCTGTCAATATGAAATTGAGGACATTCAAAAAATATATGATCCAATGACTGTACCGACTCATTACAATATGAACAACAAGGGGAAGTTATCATATTCATGCGATATAAGTGTTCATTAAAAGCTGCATGACCTATACGAAGACGACAAATTGTTGTATAAAAATTTCTATTTTTGAAAGAGCCCTTGGTAAACCAAGGAGACGAAATTTTTTGGTTACATACGGAATACCACTTGCCCTTTTCTTTAAGAGAATCTTGCCAAAATTGAAACCAATTATTAATCATTTGATTTTTTATTTCAGGAAGAAACTCTGAAATGGGAATTGCTATGTTTTTTAATTTGCAAATGTTGTTATCAGTATTTGTAATGATACTAGCTAATGTATCAGCTAATTCATTACCACTAACACCAATGTGTGCTGGTGTCCAGAAAATGACAATTTCTTTATGTTTCAATGATAATTTATAAATCTTTTCCCGGATCTCATATATAAAAGGATGAATTTTACTAGAAAGACGGGGATTATTAATAGCTTGAAGAACACTCATACTATCAGAAATAATAATCCATTTACCAGAAGAATCTACAGAACTAATCAAATCTAAAGCAAACAGAATAGCAGCAGCTTCTGCCGTAAAAATACTGCAAATATTGGACAGCTTATAACCATGTGCAATTTTCAAAATAATATCATAAGCCGCTATCGACACAGACTGAGATGTTTTTGAAGCATCTGTGTAAATTTGACGGTAATTATCATAGTATGATAACTTTTCATATACTTCATATTTATTTTTTAAATTTGTGTCTATAATGACATCAAATTTAAAAAACTTACCTTCATATGTTCCACTATAACAAGGTAAAATATCATACTGAGCAATATTTTCATTTTTCAAATAATTAATGAAATCAAAATTTTTACATAAATAAGAGTAATTAGATATCAAAATCTTTTTGTACAACGCATTATTAGAAGTTTTCATCAAATCAATTATGAACCTTCTTTTCAAATAATCAAACCTAAATTTAATGGGACAAGTGTTAGTTTCAACTTGCATTGAATTAATCGGAGAAGTACTCATGGCTCCTAGAATTATCCTGAGATTTTTATTTTGTACTTTATCTATTTTATTTATAAAATTATTGTCAGAAGCAAAGCAAAAAAAAGCATATTCAAAGTGACTTCTAACTAATGATTTAAACAGCATCAATAATATTTTAGGATCTGCACCAAAACGACAACCAGTAAGGCATTTTAAAATATTTGTAGCTTTTACAGCTCTATCTATCAATATTTGCACATATTTTTTAAAACTTAAATTTTGTTGAAATACTACACCTAAGAATTTTATTTCTGTACAGTTAGGAATAAGGTTACCATTATATACACATTCTAATTTACAATCTTTATCTCTAGAGAAAACAAGAGATTTACTCTTTTCTGTATTTACAGTTAAACCTAAGAAAGAAAAATAGACTTCAAGCCTTTTACAGGCATTATTTAAATTCGTTTGCACATCTTTAAGTTTTTTGCCAGAACAATAAACAACAAGATCATCAGCAAACTGCAGATTAGAAACATTTGCGCCTAATATCTCATTCAATTTATGAATATAAATTATATACAGTAGAGGGCTCAAGATGCCGCCTTGATTGACGCCTTTATAGGAATTACGTGGACCATAAAAGTTGTTACCCAATTTAACATAGACCATTCTTTCATTTAGAAAGTTATATATCCAAAGAACCATTTTTTTTGGAATTCTGAGTGATAGCAAGATATTAGCAAGCGTTTCTAAACCTACATTGTTAAAGGCTCCTGTTACATCGAAAAAATTACAAGCAAGATAATTCCGTTCCTTTATGGATTTATTTGCATCTAATAACAAATGTGCAATGCTTTCCCTAGCCGAGCGTCCACGCCGAAAACCAAACTGATTACTAGGAAGAATACAATTTGATTCGATGTAATATTCCAGACGTTGTTTGAGCAGCTGCTCAAAAATTTTACCAACACAAGAGGACAACGCTATAGGTCGATAAGAATCTGGACTATCAAGATCCTTCCCTGGCTTCAGTACAGGGACCAGACAATCAGTTTTCCATTGATTTGGTATTAAGTCATTTTCAAACAAAATATTTAAAATTATCAAGAATTTACATAGATTTTTATGACTGAGAAGACGAAACATTTTATAGGAAATACCATCTAAACCACAAGTTGTATCTTTTCTTGATTTTATGGCAGCAGTAAGTTCAGAAATTGTGAACGGATCAAGCAACGAAAGATTTTGTCTATGAAATTTGTTATCTGCAAAAGTAAAAGGTTTCGAGACATAGTCTGCAGTGTATTTTTTTAAAAAACTATTTACCCAATGATCATTTTCACTTCTAGAAACAAAAGTTTTGTTAAATCTGCGTATTTTATTCCAGACATGAGAAATTGGAGTAAGACGATTTATAGAATTGCAATAATCTTGCCAAGATTTCTGTTTTTCAAAGTTTATAGTCAATTTCTTAGAAGCCTGATTTTTTTTAAAAAGCAAATATTTTTCTACAGAAGGATCATTTTTGAAAGCAACAAAAGCATCTTTACATTTTTTAACAGCATCTGCACATTTGCTATTCCACCAAGGAACGGAATGTCTTGCCCTTTTTGCCCTAAAACCTGAAACGGAACGTGAGCATAAATGACAAAGATTTTGACATTGACAACAAGACTTTGTTTTCGTTTTTTGTTGTGACATAGATTTTTCAACTGATGCCAATAAAATATCACAAAACTCCAAATAACTTTCTAGTGAACATTCAGAATTAATCATAAAACTATTCAACGAAGTATTAACAATATTTACATACAAATCCCAATTAACTAAATTCAAGTTTAATTTCTTACTGACATTTTGAGAGTGAACACAATGTTCTGAAGATATAACTGGAGTTTGAGACAACAGAAGTTTAGTAATTGTAGGCAAATGATAACTTCCAAAGGAATCATCATGAACAGACCATTCACAATCCCATGATAAAGCAGGACTAACCAAAGAAAGATCTAAGCCATTTGGTCTCCAGGACGAAGTTCCTACAGTCGTGACTTCTCCTGAATTTAACAGAACAAGGTTATTTTCATCAAAAGAATCTAGTACTTCTTCACCTCTTTTATCCACTTTTTGACAACCCCAAGAAGTATGGTATGCATTGAAATCTCCAGCAATAAAGACTGGAGTTGGAAGACTATCAATTAATTTTGAAAATTTTAATTTTGAATAATGACACCTAGAAGGACAATAAACACTAACAAATGAAATATATTTACCACCTATTTTTATCTGTACAGCAACATTTTGTAAGGAATCATCAAAATAAGTATCAATTTTTAAGAATTGTAATTTGTTATGAATTATTATTGCAACTCCATTATGTGTATTACCAGTGTCATTTCTAACTATTGTGTATCCCTTTATGTTAAAGGTATGATGTGGTCTAAGCCAAGTTTCACTTATTAAAGCGATATCAACATCATTACTATAAAGAAAATATGTAAATTCAGATTTATTACTTTTAATGCTTTGAGCATTCCACTGAACTATTTTTAAATGAGCCATTAGGATGGATTATTAGCAGATGACTTTTCATAAATATCACTTAATATTTGTAAAATATTTTTAGTACTGATGGAAGTCTCCTTTGTTTTATTTAATGTAATTATTTTAACAATAGCCTCAACCAATAAATTCAAAGATTTATTATCTTTTTTCAAGTGACTGAGCAGGTCAAACTTTTGTCCTAAGGCTGGAAAACTCTCTGTATTTGCAACTGAAGCATAAGACAAAGAGGATAAACCAATTTTAATATCATTAATTTTTTTCTTTTTAATAGGACACTCAGCAGATATACTAATGTGATTTCCTCTACAGTGACAGCATGTAGCCTTTTCCCTAGGTACTGTACATTCTTTAAAAGAATGTGCATCTCCACATATTGAACATCTAACATTATTTTTACAGTACTTAGCCAAATGTCCATACCGTAGGCATTTAAAGCATTGTTTTACAGGTGGAATGTACATCTTAACTGGAAACCTCCAGCCTTGTAAATCAATATGATCAGGAAGATAAATGGCAGCAAAAGTTATGATTACTGTTTTAGTCGGTTGTAATTCAAAGTTTTGTTCAATTTTAACCTTCCTTTGAATTCTCCGAACAGAAATAATTTTTTTATTACTATTAATCACTCCAAAAATTTTTTGATTGGACCATTTAATGGGCACATTAGTAATAACACCAGTAATTTCAGTAGTTTTTGCAGGAATAGTTGCTTTGAGTTTATATTCTGATAACAAAGTCTTATTGTTAAGAAAACTATTTGCCAAATTTGCACGGTCAAAATGAACTGTAACTTTGTATTTATTAAGATTTTGCATATATTTTATGCCTTTTATATATTTCTTTAATGTTGATGATAAAGAAATCATATCTCTTGTTGAAATAGGTTTGGACTCATCGTTTGATTCCAAGAAGACAACGAAATCTGTAGCTGAAGAATCCTCAGGATACCGACGTGTATAATCGGGAACGAAATAAGTTTTATATGGATCGGACTTAGCTGAATTGCAGTCACTGTGCATGGAGTCGGAGTCCGAAAGCAGCGAGTCTTCCCCTGATATTACTGCCTCCTCCTTCTTTTTCTTGCGTTTCGCCCGAGACGTCATTTTAATAAAAATTAAGCTTCTATACGATAGTTATTAAAAATATATACAAAATGTACACTATTTAACAAAATTGAAAGAATTAAATGAATTATTAAGTTCACGAAAAAATTTTTCACTTCCAATTTTCCCGCGCGCAAACCGGAAGTCCTCAGATAGAATACTTTTAGACATAATTTTTTCAATTCAAGAAACGAAATATGTAAACAAACCAAACACAGATCAACCACAGACAGAGCAAATAGTCACACGGAACGTTCAGATGTTAGTTTCATCATAAAAATAAACCAAAAGCGTTAAGTGCTCTTGTGACAAACTATCTACATTTTTATTTTATAAAAAAAATAAACTTAAAAAAAACAAAAAAATATATAGTTAAAAAGTTAAGTGCAATTTAATACATTATCAAAACTTTATTTTTTAATAAGTATCAACAGTTGTAGAGTGGAGACCTCGGTTTGTTATCAACAACATTCGCTCCCGGCGCGGCGGCGCGGCGGCAAATATCTCCGTTCTTCTAGTTCGCGCTCAAACATACATCAAAGTGTTAACGCAACTCGGTATATTTAATTATTTTCTATTTCGGCGGTAAAATTCAGGTATACATTAGTATACCTGAATTTAATAAAAAAGGTATATAAACAGCCCATGCATTGTTTAACTATAATTAAATAAACAAATCTCCAGACTAACATTATACCAATAATGTGGCCCTATGGTAAGCGCATTATGCGCTTGTGTTGCAGGTGCCACACAATGGACTAGGGGAGAACCTAGTTACACCCAAACACGGGGATCGAACCGGAACCATCCGCTTTACAGTCCGGTATAGTTACCGCTGCGCTACAGAGGTCGTCAATTGAGTTATTGATTAAAAATTTATTTTTTACATTAAATTTCTGTTTTCTAAAAGTTTAAGCCTTTTTTAAAGTTTTTAAACTGATAATTATGATTTTAAAGGCTTTAAAGTTTTATAAAATAATTTCCAAAACAAAAGTTAAGTTTTCTCGTATTTCTATTCTAATTCTCAATTAAATTATTAAAATAATGGTAAAACGAAAAGCCAGGGATATTGCAAATCTTTCTTGTTTACTTTTACCTCTCTGTTTGACGGAACAAATAACACTAACGTAGGGTGTGTTGGTGCCTAAATGGTATTTGATCCCCTTATTTTTTGGGGCACGTTTTAGTGTTGGATTTGGTATCTAGAAGTAATATAATCAAACATCTACTTTCGCCTTTAAGTATCCTTTAAAAATAAAACGTTTGCACCGCATAAACCGGAACACAGCCAACGACAGGAGCCAAAAAAAACAATATATGTGTGTTGCTAGTTTAGCGTATTTGGCTAGATGAAAAACTCTTACGTAGACGCAAACCGCGCTACATTTTTTAATTTATGGCCAATCTAGTAAAATTTTAAATACTAAGCTTTAAGTATAGTCATTTGTGAGTTTAACTATACAGCACTTTTATAGATGTTTGTTCCAAATTTGTGTTTACTAATTGGTATTAAATATAGAAAAAACTTATTGATATAATAGTAACCCTCAAAAAAAAAAAAACAAAAAAAAATGCGATGATGGCGATGGCGTATAGTACGGAAGGTCATCGATTACTTTTCTTTTGAAAATTTAGTTTCTTTTATCATCTTATCCTATTTACAAAGTTTTGAACGTGTTATCAGTGTAAATTAATTTTGTTTCTGAGCCTATTAAACAAAATATCTAAAAGAACAAGCCAACTGAAGAGGATACACATTTAAAACACTTTGTTTCTCATTCGTTTACAATTAATTATTAACGCTAATTCGTCACATTACAATAACAAACCATCTACTACGTTATGCTCAAAAAGTTATAGCCCCAAAACTATTGAAATCTGTTGATTATTTATTCTTCAAAATCTGCGTGAAAGTGTAAACTTTGGAGACTGTCGTCGACGCCATGTTGTTATTTATTTACGTCCTGAATTGATAGGGCTAAAATGATAATGGAATTTATTGTTTCGTGGTGATATAAAACTCTGAGCATGTTGGAAGATGTTCCTGTCCATGGATGTGAAACGAGAGGATCTAAGGTTGCCTCACACCAAAGAAACCTTAGTCTGGACTTTAGGTAAGCATGAATAAAATTTACTTAATATTTGTTGAAAGTGCCTGTGCATTAAAGAAATCTGTCGACCTTGCACAAGAAATTAATTAATAAACACAGTGAAAAGAGATACATTTTATTAATTGTTTTTTTTCCTGTGTTGTTTTGTTATTCTTTGATTTAAGCAAGTAGATTCTTTATGAATTTTTGTATTGACTCTGATTGCATTATCTAGAAAGTTTTATTAGAATGTCTAACTTTCTTATCACACATGAAAGATTTTGATAACAGATACTTTTAATCTTTACTTATAAAATAACAAGTCTTGACCGACATCATCGCAGAGCATAAACTATTAAAGTTAGTTTGTTCATATATTATATAATAATACAATTTATAAAAAGGCATTCTTCAATTCAATTAATTTATACGCCGAGGTGAGGTTCATAAACTTTTGAGCAACCTGAGCAATTTAGCTATAACTTTTTCATTAAAATTTACAAGGTAAATACCTTTTATTAAAAAATATGATTATTTGTGTACAAACAAATCAAATCAATAATTTAAATTTGCCTTGCTACAAAATAATGGGAATTCCCATGTGGAAGTTCCCTGTTAAAATAGCAAAGTATTGATTTAGTTACATATTTGTGGAAATACCTTGATATATTAATAATTGCAGTGGAAAAATCTATATTAGACATGACAGAAACTTACAGCATTTTAACAGCCTCCTAGATTGCCATTTTATTGGGCAATACTGAGTAAATTGAATAAAAATGAATGAAATATATTTTTAAGTTTGCAATTTCATACAGGTGCTGCTTTATAATGTGTTGTAAGCAGTTATAGAGTATTATCACATTATTCATTTTGTATTGTGTTGAGACCCTTTTAATGTGCGATACAGAGTGTAGCAGTGTCCTTTAAGTACATTTGAGAACATTAAATGTTTCGTTACTCCAAATTAAACTCTCACAAGAATCACAGTTTTGGTTTATTTAGTTTCTTTAGGAAGATCCATAAATTAATAAATAAATGCTTGGTCTTTCTGAAGGGAACTTCCTTCTGATTTTGTTCATCTACATTTGTTTTCAACATCTGACATACAAAGTAGATCCCAGTAGCTATACTAAAGATTAGCTGCAAAGTTAGCTGGAAACCTACACTTCCAAACCTAAACCAAAGATAAGTTATAATTTCTTGGTTAACATGTAAAACTTTCACTGGTAGAATTACTGTGTTTGTACCTCCCTACTTAATTACTTTTGCTGTGAGAGAGAGTGAGACCCAATGCTTGTAATTGTAAAAGTATCTATTTGCGTTTCTCTCGTTGCTTCGTATAGGTACATAGTTCCTCTTACCATTATTGTGTGTTCCCACGATCCGCGAAACACGTCGTCCATTGAAAGGACTTATTTAGCATTTGTTTAAATAATATCTGCGTCTGGTGGCCAAATCTCTTATTTAAAAGTCGTCACGTACGAACATCCAGTGGGAAAATTTCATACAATTTAGTAAAATTTCATATATTTGACAGCGAAAACTAAGGATAATAATGATTTGCTATTTGCTAACACTTTACCATGCAATGGATTAATGTACTTAACTTATAAGGATATCATCAGTCCCTCAAAAAAAACTTGATCAGGGAACTAGCACTTAAAAACAATGCAAACTAGTGACAGGCACTATTCTTACGTATAAGTTTTTGTATCAAGGTCGATCAAATACCGGTTTGTGCGAATCTAGTAGCAATTTCTTAGCTGCCTAAAAATCTCGCATGAGAAATGAGCTTGGCCGGCTGGAACCTACAGAAGTAATTTCCTTTTCGATGTTCCTCAGACTGACCTTTTTCATCCATTTTATAGCTGTCTCTAGGTCACATCATATTGTTTTTTTTTATTGCCGATGCCTTGGTTTACAAGAACTAATCTAATTAAAATTGCAATTGTTTATCGCCTTGAATTGAATTGATAATGTTTATCACATTCAAAACCGAAACCAATACTTATTAGGAACTTACAAAATAAATTTAATAAATATGGTGTTGTTATAGAGGCGTAAAACGCAAACGTGATTTTACTCGATATTTTTTGCTCTTAAATTATATTAGACTAGTGGCCGCCCGCGACTCCGTTCGCGTGGAAGTCGGTTTCCCGTGGGAATGAGATGTTTTCCCGCGGTAAAAAATAAACTATGTGTTATTCTGATGTATAACCTATATTACTGCAAAGTTTCATCTAAATCCATCCAGTAGTTTTTACGTGAAAGAGTAACAAACATCCATCCATCCATCCATCCATCCATCCATACATCGTCACAAACTTTCACATTTATAATATTAGTAGGATTAGTAGGATAATAGAATCGATGATAAATAGCAAACAATGAGACCTTCTAAGCTAGTCGTGAGCATTGGACCGGCCAAGGCGAGTCTATTGTCGATTTGCACCAGCCATTAAAACTTTTTATTTCAAAACACCACGCGACATCCTTTAGTTATACTAGGTATTGAAAAATGAGAAAATGATTTTTTTACTGTCCTCAAACAACTGTTAAAGACAATGATTAATGCGAAGCAGGAAGTATCTGCGAAAGGCGTTACTACTTTTCGTTTATGAAAATTCGAGGCCGATTGATCTACCTTCTGAATAAGCTTATGTGTAGGCTAGTAAACCATGAAATTTTTAGTAATTCTTAAAGGAAAAAATATTATTCTGTGGAGAACTACACCCCAAAACAGATAAAAATAGAAGAAATTGTTTGTTATTTGAACTACTTGCATCTTTCAGTGAGCGCCTATTTTAAGTACGATAAAAGAAAATGTCTTTTAATGTACTGATGTTCTTATTTCATAAAATGAATGATATAAAGCGTTACCTGATTCTCTGCTGTGCCTTATTTGAACTAATCAGCTAAGAATTCGTGGCATGCAGGGTCACTTAGCATCAATTTAACTTATTTAATTGTAGCTTTAAGGCAATCAACCATAAGGAACCAATTTGGGTTTGTCTTGCGTGCCATCCTGAATGGACTTTATGTCATTAACGAAAGTAGGACAATTTTACCAGTATCAGCATTGTATTGTAATGATAGTAGAAGACACACGATTCTCTAATGATTGATATATGCGATTAATAGAGCAGACATAGCTGTCTTTTGTCATTTCTGAGGAGGTCAAATTGACAACTTTCTTTCCCACAGTCCTCAGAGTAAATTTCTTATTGTAGTATTAATGATATATATGATATCTGAACCATGGCTTTCTTATATTTTAATACTTTAACATACAACGGGAGACTGTTCACGGTCTATTGACACCATTGTAACTCAATTTGAACTCTCCCCTATTTTTAATTAAACGCTCAGTTAAAGTATTTATTGGTTAGTAACTTATGTCTGGTCTATAAAGAAATTAGATACGTTCGTTGACCTACAAGATTTAGGTTGTCCTTAAAACCTTAGCCGTCTATCATGTTAATACATCTAACCTATATTTGAGGTCGTTAACTTTACGTAGAACCTCAGTTCATGGGGTCATCGTTATTAATCGAAACTAGGAACTCAATATTTTAATTTCTACCATCTCTCTACGCATCGCACCGAAATAATTTTAGACGATGTGTTCACAAATCATTGTGTTTAGTTTTTGGATTGTTGCTATTGAGTAGCAAAAAATTCAAATTCAAAATATCAAAAAAATATCTAAGTCTTGTTGATAACCGTAAATTTATGGCTGATAAAAAATTAAGCGGATAGATAATCAAATATAAAAGAATGGATGCTTCTACTTTTCAAAAAAATCAAGTAAGCTACAGGTGATTTTATCACCTTGTGTCGATACAAACTTAGATAATAAAGTGGTGAATGTGATATTAACTGCCTATTTCAGGAATGTATTACGTTAGCCTTGTCATGGATACGAATGATAAATACGGTGGGTGGGTGACATTTGTGAACGAATGGCGTTACCAGTCCCCTTCTAATTGGTAATGTCGACTGCTTCGCCCAAAAAGTGACATCATTTTGCTCTGTTTTTTAACTTAGCCTACCTATTCACTAAATTAAACTATCTTGCCATATATTTGTGTTTAAAAAATATATCATTAGCAAACAATAAAATTGTCTCTTTGAAATTTAAAAGAGCATTCATATGCTTCTAAAGACTTTTTCTGCTATAATCGTTTAAACCCGTGCATTCGTAAGTAGCCCTAAACTATTACTTTCGACTTTCGCGCCATATTATATTTTGGTGTGTCGACGCAATCTGCTATGCCTCTAAAAAGGTCATGATTTCCCCCCAGCAGCGAAGGAAACCGATTGTACACAGTTAGGGTATGACACAATGGACGGAAATCACCCATCAGTGGTCGGCACCCACGACCGACTGGTCGCTCAACTAATAGCACTGGTCGGAACCCCCTCTGCAATCTCAAGTATTTACACTTTACTACTTCCATCACATGAAAACTCGGGTCAAAGAACTCGTTAAATGTTCTAAAGTTGTAAATTCGGGTGACGGATAGAGGGTTGTAATGAACAACAGAAAAGTCTAAAAATAAATCTTGTTTGCTTGAGTAGACGAAAAATAGAGCAAGTGTTCTGATACAGAACGGCCTTGTAGAGTCAGTTTCGGAAGTGCCAATCGCCGGATCAACCCAATCTGCCTTGTAACAAGGTCGGTCACTATTTTAATTTGCTATAAGTACCTGGCAATCATTACTCACCGATTCCCTTATTTCAACCTAGTATAATAATTGGTTCTACGATTACGTAAATGTAGATTCAACACTTTGATATTTCGTATTTTTGTAATTAGTTTTAATAACCCTATCAGGTTTATCTAACCTCCCAGATTTTGGTTAGTTGAGTTAACCATAGCATGTAAAGTTGGGCGGAGTTTCACACAGAGTTTAAGTAATGACTTTCGCAACTCCATTTGAGTTTGAAACAAAAATAGTTTTTTGATTAGTATTTAAATGAATTTAAAAAGTTTTCGTAGAATTTGGGATAAGTAACTTAAATAGCTTAATGATTTGTTACTTACACTATCGGCTATTAGTCAATGCAGTCATTAAGTTGTATTGTTGAAGATAATTTTATTATTATATTAGCTCTACAAAAATAGATAAAGATAAGTAAATAAATAAACCCACAATTTTACGACAAAGTCCAAAAGTTTTATCGCTTGTTATTTTATCATTATGTTAAGTCTCATTGGCTTCCATTTTTGCATTCCATTGTGTACAGAGGAAGCCATCTAATTTGCGTTTTTTATTGTGGGAGGAAGCACAAGTTTTACTTTTTAGAGAGCGTAGGAAATGGCATTGTCACAATTAATGTTATCGTTATTTCTTGAAATTGCATTGCATAAAGAAATATTTTTGCCCGGGGTCGATGCTAGATTCATAAAACTGTATGTTTTTTTTAAAGGTTTACAAAAAGATGATAAAAATACGTTTAAACTGGACTCTTTACATTTTTAAACTGTTGTCAACCGATGTAATTTTTTCATTTACAAAATATAATACACACTTGAAACATAGTAATATTTGTTATCAGTACACGTGTTGTCTAACTTGCACAATAGCAAATGACTACGGTTTACCTAAAGCCTAACATTTTGAATTTGATTTAAAAATATTGCATTCGTATTTTTGTCATGCGCTAATGGCTTTTATACTTTGCGTTTCGATTCTTCAATATAATAGAATGTTATCAAGTTTAATCGAATCTGTAATCGAGTGGCTCTATTGTAAAATAGTGTTACCAACGGCAGATGGCTTCCGATTCCGAAGCCATTTGCCAATTTGCTTCGACGTTTCTAAGCAGCTGTGTAAATACAATGCTTTTTTAGGGATACTAAATAAAATAAAACTTTTAATGATAATTTTATCTTTATCATAAAAAGTTTTATTTTATTTAGTATCCCTAAAAAAAGAGTAGTACGGTAGGTAAGGTTTTTTCATACCGATGGACACATTTCGTGTCAATACGCATGGTTGGCTCCATTGTTTAAATTTAAATAGCAAGCTTGACACTCCACGTTAAGTTCTAATTTAGTTACTTTACCTAGTTAAGAACAAGCTTGGTATGGCTGGTAATACTTTATTTTGTATGAAATGAAGAAGTATCTTCTTAAGCGGATATGTAGGCGTTCCGAATTAACTGTCTGAGATTGTTGATTGGTATTGTACCAAAACGGAAGCATGAAGTCATCGTGAACAGTTAGTGGTCTGTATTTTATATGAATAAAGTAGTTTTATTGGTCAATGAGGTGGTAGTAAAGTATTTTATATATGCACTTATGTAACGGAAGAGTGAAATCTCATAAAACCAGAGACCAAGAAGCCCTACCACGTGAGGCGTAAATAGGTTCAGTGGGCACTCAATTGGATTACGTTCAGTAAGCCTTTTTATTAAAGTAAAAAATTGCCTATTTATAGGTGGGTTTGCAAGCTTTGCACCTTCTTCTTTACCCTTTCACATCTATATGTGCTTCTCCAAACATCTGGAACACTTATGTAATTTCTTACTTAATAGATCTCGTCGTGTGAAGCCCATAACGCATATTATTAGAATATGTAATTTTATGCGTCCTGAATATTGATGATCGATGAAGAAATATTAACGATATATATTACAAAACCAAACACTGAAGCAATCACATTTAATTTAATGAAAACAATAGTTCTACTGCCGTTTTTAACCAGACAGTTTTAAATCAGATATTTGCCAGTATTTGAAGAAAGCAAGACATAATCGTCTATTGATTTCCAATTTCTTCAAACGATTACTAGAATACAAATGTGTTTACAACAATGTGATCTAGACACAATATTTTCTCAATTGTTCCGTTATCGCAATTCATAACTGTAGTCACAATATTCCATACGTCTCAAAGTTGCTTCAGTGATCGCGACCACTTAGTGTGAAATAACTTCTAAATTAATATTAAATGCGCTATTGTTTGCGTACGCTATTGCTCTGAATTGCAATTTAAATAGGTCTGAGTACTAAAATTTAAGGCAAAGACATTGTGTGCTTTGAAAAAATATCGAAATAATCCACCTTCATACATGTGAGTTAATTATTAAGGCTTGACTGTGTGGAAATAATTTCGTAACGTGTTAGTTACTGTTTTATCATGGTCTTCGTTTTTTCGCAATTTGTGTTTCTGCAACAGTTAGTTTCCATAGATGCTTCTATTTGCCCAATTCTATCATCTAATAGTTGCTGTTATTTGGCAATGCATAGAGTAATTAAATTAGAAGACTAACTTGATACTAACAAATTATTTAACTACACATTTATCTAGGTTTTTTACTAATTATATAAAATTCTCATCAATTGGTTCTCAATAGTGCAATTTATGAACATTGTTCGAACATTGACGTCATTGCTTAAATGTCTACAACGAATCGTATGTTCGCAGTATTGTCGCTGTTTATCAGTATTTATGTAATCCAATCATATATTTTTACATTGTTTCGTTGAAAAACATTCTAAAATGAACTAAAGGGTTCTGAGGTCCGTTTTTCGTAATTACAACCCAATATAAAAAAATAAAAACTATGGAAAGATTCTTCTCTGGGCCTAAATACCTTAGTCAAAAACAAAAGAACTCCTGGAATGCTTCATCGCTTCGCCTTTTGTGATACTGTTGTTTCTTTTGTATACTCCTACTAATGATATTTTTGTCAGAACTTTTGTCTAGTGAATCTGCTTTTGCAAACAGTTTTTTTTTTCATTATTTTGTTCAAGTTTTAAAGACAACTTGCAAAGTTGTCATGATAAAAAAGACTGCATGTAAGTACGACTAGCAGTAGACTCTTTTACGTAGCATCGGGCTGCAGCAGGCAAAGAGCAATAACAATATGTATTATTTTATATACCTTTTACTAGTGACCCGCCCACGCTTCGTAATGGTGTAAACTTTTTCACGATACGTTGAATTTTGGCTAACATAAATTAACTTTTTATGAATGTTCTTTACTTACAAATTTAAATGAAAAAATCACATTTAAGATAGCGAAAACCGCATTAAAATGCGTTTAGTGGTTAAGGAGGAGTTAGCGGACAAACATACAAACAGACACGATTAGGGACTTGGATTTATATGTACTATGTATTGATATAAACGCCTCGTCGAGGTTACAGTTTACTATTAAACTCTTCAATTTCAACTTGAAAGTGTCAAATTTAAGTGATGACTTAACTCTGCATGTAAAGTATGCGTGTTTAACTTGTTATCGATACATTTTAATCGTTTGTAGACGGCACGCAAGGTCATCGAATAGTAACTAAAATAAGAACGATGACCTTTTTATTCGATCAATTAAATATAGACTTATTAATGCTAAGGTATCCTTGTTGATCCCTGTATATTAAACTTAGTTTGTTTTTATCATATTTAGATAGCTTACCACTTTTTTATAGTTAGTATTATATCGTTGCGTAAGAATTGTACGGAGATCTTTCATAGATGAATTTTGATTTAGTAACTGGGTCCCATTTCGAAACATTTAGATAAATAAGTCGTCAAGTATAGAATTGAATGTAAACCAAATCAATGAGGACGAATGAACATGCTTGTATAAACAATTGAAATGACTTACTGTAATTTATTAATGGTTCTGTTTGTGCACGCAAATTATATATGCATATAGGTATTTTTTATCAGCTCACAAAGAGCATCAATAAATCAATGTACGTTCCGATATTATTTTCGGCGTTATTCTCATATCTATCACTGGACGCTTCTCCACATTCTTCGCAGCTGCGGCATTAGACCATTATGTAAAGCATGTGTTCGATAACGATCCTAAAATAAACCAAACAGTATTAATTCTGTTCTTGCGCACGCAACGGAATGTTCGACTCCTTAGCACTTCCTCTGCTTTCTTGATTGATGAAACTCGACGGTGTTAAAATACATTAACCACGTCGCCAATAAGTAAGAGGTAATCTTACACGCTATCATACAAATTGTAAATGTAAGTGGCCGCTTTCTCCTAAGATGCTTTCGTAAATCTTATGTCATGGTGTCTGATCTCGGCTTAGACGATGAGGCATGTAAACACGAAAGCATGCCAGCTAGACTACATACAGGCACGTGCAATAACAGTTAATGTTAACAATTAGTATGCTAACCACACCTTGGAACGGAGTAAATAAACCACACGCTATAGTAGTAAGGAACTGGAATTTAAAACTATGCAAGAACAATAAAGACTTAAGCTGATACTTAACATAAATGGTTTGTTGGTTTATTTTTAGACAATTATCAACGCGTCATTAGTTAATTTAGATCATTTAAGTAGATTATGAGAAATGGTTTCATTTTAGATTCAGAACAGAACGCGTCAGATTGTTATTTTAGTAATTCGTGAAACGAGTGTCTGCCCTCAAATTTATTACCTCAATTCGTAACATCTGGCTCTGGTTGTGTCTGTGACGTTCACATAAGTTTACTCGTTTTTATGTTGAAAATCTACGTGTGTTTGCACAAGTGACTATTTAGATGTCGTAAAACGTAAATTACGTGTGAAACCAGTTCCGAGGCCTACATAGTCAAAGTGGTGTGCGAAGTTTGTTGGGGAAATCTTTGTTGTGTTTAGGTTTGTTGGTCTCGTTCGGCTATTCTAATCGGGGTTATCCTTTGCCAATGAATGGTATGCGACTCGGAATGTTCGGCCATAGTGTTGCATAAAGGCAAGCCGTCAGTCAGGCAGTTTAGTCGCGCGCGCCCGCGAGCACAGACGCGTCGGTTGCTAGTGTCGTGTGCGTTCTGACTACGCGCTGTGATGTGCTAGCATTGTTTCCAAACAAATACCACACAATGTGTTGTGCGATGAGGCTGTGAAATTGTGTCAGTGATTTACTTGTGCACTCGGAATAAATACCATTATGGTTAGGAAAATCATCGTAGTCGGAATACGACACTATGAAGATCCGTTTTATAAGTACGTATCACTGTAATTACTTCAATAAAATTCTTATCTTGAATCGTAACGGACGGAAATACATTATAAATGTTTAATATTTAAATAGCTGTGGCAGGCTTACGATTGAATGTTTATACATTTTGAGTCCTTGCTATACTTCCTCGAGGAAAGTCCTTTATGTGTACCTACATAAATACAGTCTACTTTGTTCGAACTCGTTAGTTGAAATAAACATTCTCAATATGCTTTTCCTTTGTCATCAGACATGTGTCGGGTTCGAGTGGGCCGCCACCAGGATGCGGGCACCAGAGGAACAGGTCTCTGGACTCTGTTCTGCAGAGAATACCAGAGGACATGACCCCCACTTCTCCAGAAAGTGCTCAGCTGCGACTGCCCATGGACGGGGCTATTCCGCGGCTTGCCCTGCCCCCAGAGGTGCCCGCGGGGTCGGATGACTCTGGCATCCACACACCCCCTGACGGAAACGATGAGGACCGACCACAACCATCCGCCGCCGCCCGATCCCGAGAAAGCCTAGACTCCGGTAACCCAGAAGACATAGACAGACCCCCCGAACCTCCGGACGCTAAACCCGAAACCGAACAGTGCGATACAGTTGCCGAATCATCCAAAAACAAAAACTTTCTATTAAGACTATTCGAGTGTAAGCTGTTCGACATGAGTATGGCGATATCTTACCTCTTCAACTCGAAAGAAGCCGGAGTGCAAACGTACCTGGCGAACAAACTTTTCTCGTTTCCCCACGAGGATGTCGACTTTTACTTGCCGCAGCTGGCGACTATGTATATAGAGATGAGTGACGTCGCCGAGGTGCTTAGGCCGTATTTGGTGCACCGGTGTAAACAGAGCGCTGAGTTTTCGTTGCGGTTGGCGTGGCTGTTGACTGCTTTTGGTGGTGATGCCAAGCGATCGCGGGCCAGTAAACTGAGGGATTCGATATTGGGGGAGGAGATTAGGCCGACGGCTGCGAGGCGGGGGCACCATCGGTCTCAGTCTGATGCTTCGGCATTGCGACTGGCGACTCCTTCTGGAAGACACCTGGGAGACTTGACCTCAGGCCGGGCGCTGGACAACGGGTGTCTATGCAGCGAACACTGCTGCTGCGGGGCTCCCAGACTAGCGCCGCAGATAGAAGTAAGTACATACTATATTTATCAAACAAACACACGCCCACAACTTACAGTATTGCAGAGATATGTTTACTTTTACTTTGCACCTGCTCGGCGCTCGTTGAACGATATTTTAACAACATTGAAACCTAAATCAACACTCTTGTGCGAAAGTCTATGTTTTACAAAGAAATTTACTTTTAGTTTTAAATTTTATTTTAAGATTTACTTCTAAATAACATCCTGTGTGTTTATCTAATGTTAAGAATTGATAAATTATATTCGTAAAAGGTCCTAAGACATTAGCGATTTGTCATCACGATATGAAAGACCTGTTACAATCTTATTATCAGAAAACTAAATACGTGATACCTAAATTTTAGAAAGACGATCAATATTTTTTTATATTAATCCTATTATTTTATTACATACTTATATTATAAATGAGAAAGTGTGTATTTCTAGATGTTTGTTACTCAATTACGCAAAACGGGTGGTTGTTGGATTTAGATGTCATTTTCTGAAATTATATAGATTATGACCGATAAACACATAATAATTAAAATTTTAATAAAAAATACTCTTTACAGCATTTGCCATTTGTACGTATTTAAAATCGAAAATCTAAAATTTACGCATACGAATCTGCGTGCGAATTACTAGTAAAATATATTTCAATATGAACTTTGCATTTTTTTATTATTATTTGTCACGTGGTTAAAGGTTAGTAACATGATCACGAGAACTAATTATAATAAGTTAATCATGACTGTTTCTTGAATGCCCGGATGTTGTGTTCCTGCAATTAAAAAATAAGTAGTTTAACTCGTTATCACGATATTTATTCAAATAATTAATACATACTTTCAGATAAAAACCTATGACGTTTACGTATACTACACAAGACCCGAATTAATAAACGGCAATCAGCATGCTTTTTTCTTTACTTTTGAAAACAAAAGTGGTAAATTTATAGGATCTAAGATGTAACTCCTTATAGGAGTTAATATTGCTAATAGACCTTAATTTCATAATAGATTCAATGTTTCGATTAAGCAATCTATCCATATAATCAATTATATCTTATCAAAAATATTTTCATTGACAATACTACGTAATTTTACATATTTACTTTATTTATAGTTTTCTTTTACTTTAAGAACGTCTGTTACTATATGAGTAGCTAAACTAATGTTTTTTTCAGAGCATTATCATAGTACAAAATGTTGAAAAGTTTTTAACAGTATTGGCCCCGATTCCGAAAACACTCCCTAAAACTAAATTAAAAACATTGCTGTCACTTTCTCATGCTTTGTATTAGAAAAAGACAAGTCATTGGTCTCGCTTAATTTAAAATAGTGGACTAGCCTAAAATTGCCTTCGCCGTGTCATAATTCACGTAAATGTTTGTTGGACAGGACTAAAATTATTACCTGTCTCTGTCTTATATTATTGACGACGGCGATCGTTTTAATTTAGTTTAGAGAGTGTTTCTGGGATCGGGGCCAATATCGTTAATTATATTAACCTTTAAAGTCAAACCGTTGGTATCTATATCCAATTATTAACAAAGTTGTCTTTGTTTACAGTTTCTGTCAGCGTTAACCAACATTGGCCGACGTTTGGCCGGTGTCGCCGACAAAGAGAGACGGAACGGCCGACTCCGGGCCGAGTTGGCAACACTGGATCTTAACTTGCCTGCCAAAGTGTGGCTACCATTACATCACAAACCTCATTATGTGTTAAGGATACCCCCGCATGCCGCGGCAGTTCTAAATAGTAAAGACAAGGTGAGTTTTCAATGACATTTGACGTGTTGGATACTTAAATCTCATTATGGATTAGGTACTTACTTGCTAATTGGTAAAACGATAAACTTAACGTATTTCTATGAAACTTACGAGTTGGAAATGTACCATGGATGCAGTTTTTTTTAATATCAGACATGCATCTAAGCATTCTCTGACTGATATCTCAATTGTCAGATAAATCTTATTCGACTGATAAGTCATCGAATATAATTTATCTGACAATAGCAAAACCAGCCCTAAGTGAAACTGATTGACCCATGTTAGTTGTAAGGACAGACTACCTAAATATCCCTTTAATGTTATTCTCTTTACTCAAATATTTTACTTAACAACATTAGTTACTAGAACCATATATAAATTATTAAAGTCGATTTCTTGGAACATTTTTATAACTCCATAATATTTAACGTTGAATGAACTAAGCCAAAAGTGGATTATTATGCGAAGGTAAAGCTCTTAACTGGTTTGTTTACACGCCATAGCCTTTTTAGACTTTGTATCCATTTCCATCCACGTCAATAATCTCCACAACAAGACATCTAGTTTTGTGAATAAATTACCGAACAGATAACAACTACTTAAATATTCACGTGAAAAATAATAGGCTTGTATTAAAAATATATTAATACAGAGAAAGTAAATTAAACATTCCATTTACTTCGCGAAGCACTATGTTATGACCAAATTAAGGTGGTTAAGTGTAAATTAGTTAACTCTTTAACTATGTTTCTAATTATTTAGCTTTTAAGTACTTATATAACTTCAATTATCGTTTTGGGTAGCGTTTTTTTTGTTTATTACTTTGTTTTTCATCTTTTAAGTCTTCACTTAAACTGCAATTTCCTATATAAGTACTTCTATATTTACTTGTTTGTCAAAATCTAATTGCTTTATTCAATGAGTACATTAAGTACCTAGTGTTAACAGTGTTGTAAACAAAGTTTTGTACTAAATTGTTTTGATAAAATAAACTATCAGTCAATTAGCTGATTTACAAGTTTTCGAGCACAGATAATTAGCCGACCTTGAGATAAGGATACTGGCCTAGTTTATATGAGTACAAACTATAACACAAAACTTGTATCGATTCATTAATTTGCAAACATTTAAGAGACCTTCAGATGGAATTCCACCAGTGCGTGTACAGGGTGACCTTACTTTACGTTTAGTATAAAAATGCTTACAGTAGCCTACACGACAATTGTATGACATCACAGCTCCTACTGCGGTTTGACTAAACCTGTCTTAACTACGTGGGTCGATGATGTTTCCTTTAAAACAAATGCTAAATTGCACAAACTTTATAGTCTATTCGCGTTAAGAAAATAGTGACAACTACAGGATAAGGGTGTATTCACAGTGGAGTAAAAGTACGAAAGAAAAATAATAATTTTATAAACAGTATTTTCGGACATGCCGCATGCACTTGCTGTTTCTATGACTATGCTCTCCACAGTTGCATTTAAATCACACTATTTAAAGTACTTATAAACATTGTAAATTATGTGTCTCTCTCCACTATGGATTATTGATCCACTTTTATTCTTAGAAATTGGTGAAGTATTCATTTTTTCAAAATTTATCGTTAGACAAGTCACGCAAAATCCACAACCGTTTTCTTCGAAGGTCAGACTTCAGCTGGTCACTGTGAACTCGACTTTTTAATTTCTAGCATTTTAATTGGCTGGGGGGCGTGGCCAGGCCGGCTGACAACGATCACTCACTATTTTCTAAACGCGAATAGACTATAACTTATAATATGCTGTATCTGCAATACTTCAATCTCAGTAGCATAAAGCACGATATATACCGGAAACCCGTGGCTAATCCGGCGTGCAAGACTTTCTAGTAAACTTGTAAGACGACGTCGGATCAAATAGACCACCTGTTGGTTTTACGCAAGCTTGTTGTGTAATGTTTGCGTCATTGTCGCCAGGCGCCATACATAATGTACGTTGAGGTGTTGGAAACTGATGGCCACGAGAGCCTGCCCCCGCGGTTGTTGCCGCCGGCGCCGCCGACCCCTCACTCGCCTCCCATACGACACACTAAAAGCGAGGAGAATCTGGTCCCTGATTGGCCAGCGTTGTCTTTGTACTCTGGGTTGGAGGAAGTGGACGCTGGGGATTGCTGGAGTCACGATGATGAAGAAGTGCCAACGCAGTATACCACGAAACCCCCCGCGCCGGATAGCTTATCGCAGGTTGGTACTACACGAGTGATTCATTGTCTACATTCAAGTTGATGGTGAATCATTCAGTTCGATTAGAGTACGGGTGTACTTTGTTCTTAATTTGACATTAGTCATTCTCTATTAATTAACATCTTAACAGCTGATGCTTTTGTGATATTTCTTCGTATAAGATTCTCCGTTTTTTAAGGAGAGCGATAACGCACCATAATAATAAGAAATAACATATTTAATACAAACCATTCTGCCTTTATTATTTATGTAACTATTGTTGTTAATACAATTTATTAGTAAAAGTTTAGGTTTTAGGTAAACATAACTTGTTTCGTACTCGAAATTTATCAGTAGTTATCTTTATTGTTTATATATAGAGTCGATCTTGATAAATTACGCGGTAGTTTATAGCTTATCAAGATGATTACATAAATTTCTAACAAAAATAAGTATAACTGGAATAGAAAGGCAGTCAGTTAACTATCAAGACGTATGCGAATGGCAAATTTACGTTACAGCCATGCAGTAAAATTTTCCATGTCTAGGTTTTATAAAAAATATATTTATAAATATATGATAAAATATTGGCAAATGGATATAATGTATTTTATGATTAAATGTGCAAGATTAAATATTGGTTTAGTTTGTTGTTATTATATGAAAAAAAGATTAACTTGATTTATGCTTTTGCTGTAAGCTCATGCAAAACCCGCGTGTTTTTACTAAACACTTATGTTAACATATTTTATGAAAAACGTTAAAACCCCTTAAGTGAAGTAAAACACAATACATTTTGGTAAATTAACTAATTAAAAACTAACTAAGTAAAGCTGGAAAAATGTTTAAAATGCGTAAAGAGCAAGAGCAAATCTTAAGTAAGAAACCGCACAGTAAGAAATAATAATCATAGTATAATATATTATACAACAAAGATATGTCCATTATATTGATTGTAAATACTTATCAACCATGATATAAACTCACAATTGCGTTGTAGGAAATAAGCATCTAAAAGAAAGCTACAAATAAGCACGAATGTATAGTTATTTTCTTATGTTATAGTAATAATAACTTCCTTAATTTGGAATATTTACAAAACTATAATTCTTACTAAAAATCTTGTTAGACATAAATTTTAAGTATACTAAAGTTAAGGTCAAGTTTCAGAAAACACTATCATTTTACGCGATTCAATTAAATGCCATTCTGACTTAAATTCACTTTCCCTAAATCTGGGCTTCGTTTGTGTGATTGACTTTGATTCACAGTCAGTGATATCACTCGATCTCCAACTATTCAGTTAGATGTCCTCACTCTCAACAGTGTCATACGATCCTTTACTATTGACTCTGAACCATCACTGTCTGCGATATCATTAGATCCTTAACTATTGACTCCTGAGTCCTTGTCAGTGGTGACAGTCGATTCCCTGCCATAACCTCATCACTGACATCTCACATCAATGTCAGTGATATCAAAAAAATAAAGACAATTTTAAAATAGAAGTACCTAATAAATTACAAGAATTGTTAAAACACAAAGTTCTGTACAGATATATTTTTGAATATGTAAAGGTGTTGTTTAAGAAAATTTAACTTTGTAATATCTACGTCAATGTTGTTTTTTGTTAATTTTAACACTCTCTTTTAAGGTGGTTCTGAATGTAGTTTTACTTTAATTTTTAATATTAAGATTGTTTAGTTAGACTGTATGACTTAATAGTCAAAGTCTATAAATAAATAAATGAAAAAATATCATTGGATCCTCCACCATTGACTGCCACTGTCACTGTCACTGTCACCGTCACGTGTCAGGTGTCGGCGATGTCGGCGCTGTCGACGTCGTCGTGCGGGTCGCGCGAGTCGCTGGCGGTGGGCGCGGGCGAGGTGCGCCGGCGGCTGGCGGACGCGACCGCCGCGCCGCCGCCCAACGCGTTCAAACACGACCCGGCGGACCCGTCCGCGCTGGCCTTGAAGGTAAATATCATCATCACTACATCAAAATCAAAATCAAAATTATTTTATTCATCATAGATATGTAACATATACTTAATGAACGTCAATGTTACAAACTTCGACTTTACCTAACCGTAGACCGAGAGAAAAAAGCCGGCGGAAAAAAACTCCCAGCACTCTCTTTGAAAATTATAGCGTGTACATTCAATGAACATATAAATTATTTTCTCGTACCTCAACTCAACACTATAAAAGTAAAAAAAAATTAAAACTGCTACTACGAACTAATTAAGGACCTCTTCCCGCACCACAATTGGGAACCAGAGCAGACCGTTTCCCGAAGGCGGCACCTGATCACAAATTATTATTACTCTATTCGGGATTTCGCGCGGTAATTTTTAACAAAAAGGTCCGCCCGCGACCATGATAGGTGTAACCCTGTCGAAACGTCGGGCAAAGAGGTACGTTACCTTTTTGCTAAAAATTACCGCGCGAAATCCCGGATAGAGTAAAAACAATGTGTTCAACGCGCGTTAGCTTAAAACAAGTATCATTATTATTATTTTCAGTTCTTTTTGTAATAGTTCACTGTGTTAGCCGGATTCAGTATTTTTAACAGACACGGGCCTAAGCTAAGCGAATGTCTTACTGTGGGATCTTACGATATTGTTGGAGTATCATTAGCTAACTGCAGGAATTATTGTTATTATATTAGCCTGTATTATCCCACTGCTGAGCAAAGGCCTCTCTGCCATTCTGCTATCTCATCATTATACAGGGTTATTTTTAATTAGCGCATCACCTCTTGCAGGCGGCTTCCCTACATCAATCCCAAATTAATAAATCGCTAATTAGAATTAACCCTGTATAGTATAAATCCAAGTCATTAATTGCGTGTAAATGTTTGTCCGCTATCTCCTCTTAAACCACACCACGGATTTCATTGCGGTTTTAACCAGATTATAAAGTTTTTTTTCAAATGAGGAACATTGAGAAAATCGTTTCCTTAAAAAGTTGGCCAAAATTACACCATTGCGAAGTGTGGGCGAGTCGCTAGTATTTTATAAGTATTTTGACGTGAAAGACGTTAAGATCGTTACAATACACAGGATGCCATGGTAGACAACGGAATGGTAACGAATTTGTCTATATCGTCTGACCTTTATAACTACAAAACGTCGTAACGAGACAGCTCGCTTTTATTAAACTACTACCGACTAGCCCACGCTTCACAATGGTGTGATTTTGTCCGACTAGTTCACGAAACATTGATAGCCTTAAGGCTAACTTAAAAATACTGTTGCTGAATGTTTTTTCTTTAATACTTTATGTGAAAAAAAAACACCTTAAAGATGGACAAACCCGCATTAAAATCCGTTATTTGGTTAAGGAGAAGTTAGCGAACAAACATTGAAACCTAAAAGAGAGACAGAATTCCATTATAGCGTAGATTTTGCTCTTTGGTCCGATTGGGATCACCTTAACTCACCCAAGCAAGGATATGTCGTGACGTGTTTTGCAATAGGTGTCTACTGTCGTAATGCATATTGTTATATTTAACAAAGCATTTCACAACATGCTATTAGTTTTGCCCTTAACATATGATGAGAATGGCAGGACATACAGATTTAGTTTTACAGTGCTAAAAACCATCACCCTTAATGTAAAAAACACTGATTCACTGCTCCATTTTTATTGCCAAGTATTTATCAAGTCTAAAATAGTGAATGACTCACTCGCCTATCAAAGTTTCCCATACGAACACTTTATCTATAAACCAAGAATTGCTCTGGTTATTATTTATTTGTGATTTCGTGGCGTTTAACAACAATAATGTGCTTTGATGACGATTCATTAGTGGTTTTCCTGAATTGTAAACAGTATAACGCAAATGTTTATTTATAGAATGCTAAAAGTGTGTGATTTCAGACAGTTCACTGTAAATTATTGTGATTTCACTCACCTAGACGGTAGAAGCTTTTGCGTCATAAAGTTAATTCGGCAATATAGAATCACTGTTATTATAAATACTTGTTTTTTTTTCCTTTTAGATTTAAACAAATTATGAACTACAATTAGTTTATTAAGGAAATATCCTATAGTTTTTAAAGTACCTTAGTAACATATAAATAAAGTGATTTTTTAATAAGCACGGTTGCTTTGCTTATTTTGCTCAGATGGTTGGTATGGTTTAAATTTTGGCGATTTTACAAAACCTGATGTAATGACGGCCACAGAGGAAAAACCAACCAAACAATATCAAAACATAATACTTTTTGCATTTTGTTAGTTTTTACTTGTAATTTAGCTAGAGACAAAAAATACATGTTTTAAGTATCTTTATATTTAATGTAATCCTAATTAAGTATTGAAATCATCAAAATTTGGTTCTATCGAAAGTAAATTCATAACCGTCACAATTTTAAAACTGATGTTATCCCTCCAGGAATCCTGGGAGGGTAAGCTGGCTCGAATGCGGTCCTCATCCCCTTACGGCTCACGGCCCGGCTGGCGACTCCTCGGTTGTATAGTCAAAGTCGGCGATGACTTGCGACAAGAAATGTTGGCGGCTCAACTATTAAGACGACTACAATCGGTCTGGAGCTTAGAGCGGGTGCCGTTGAAAATACAGCCTTATGAGATACTCTGTCTGGATAAGGAATCGGGACTTATTCAACCGGTAAGATAAAAATTAAAAAAAAAAGTTTTTTGATTTTTTGTCCTTGTTAAAAAAGAAAAAAAATGGACTTTAGATTCGTTGACACAATTGTATGAAATCACAGATTATTGGTTGCGTTTAGTTTTGAATTTAGCTGCAAGTATTTTGTACTTGTGACTCGAGTTCAAATGTACCTAATGGCCATACTTAGTGCACTGTAACAGGAAAATTGCTTCTATTACACTGTTTACCATATTTTTATCATCTCTATCTTCAAGGCACGTTATATTCATTGCTGTATTTGTTCTAAACAGGTGTTGAATTCAGTGTCGTTACACCAAATCAAGAAACAGTCGGGTAAAAGTCTTCGAGCTTGGTTAGAGCTCGAGCACGGAGCACCAAATAGTGAAGGATTTATGAAAGCTCAGACTAACTTTGTCGAATCGGCCGCGGCTTATGCTCTCACAAGCTATCTACTACAATTAAAAGACAGGTAAACTTTATGTCAATTGACTGCATTTTTTTATTTTTTTACATTGTTGACATTTAAAAATGTCAAAAATTTTAACTCATTAACCGTATAGAGTTAACGTCATTTGTGTTTTTGCACTGTTTTTTACACAAACGGTACGCAAATCTGAACAAATAATTGCTTTAATCATAAAAACAGAACTGTATTGTATTAGTTTTGTTTGTTAAAGTGTTTTAATGTGATTTATGATTGTAGACACAACGGGAACATTCTATTGGACAGCGCGGGACACATCATTCATATTGACTTTGGATTCATATTCTCAATATCGCCCAAGAACTTGGGTTTTGAAAGCTCACCATTTAAGGTAACTATTTAAATGTTTATACTTTAAATATATTGCTTTGATTCTCACAACTTTAGCATTATAGAGTTAATTAAACAAACAATATGTGTAAATTTTTATAATATTTAAGCTAACTGATTAAAACTTATTTTTAACATAGCAATACAATGTCTTAAACAAGGTAATTAGCTAAAGGTCACCTTATTACTACACAACTGTAACTTATCCATATTAAAGATCAATACTTCATTAATGTTAACACTGACCTCGATTGAAACCTTTGCAATTAGCTACACATTATATTACTAAACCTTATTATATTATTAAAGTCATGTTATTTATTTTTCAGTTGACTCAAGAATTTGTAGAGGTGATGGACGGTGAAAACTCAGATATGTTTCAATATTTCAAGATATTGATTCTCCGTGGACTTATAGCTGCAAGCAAACACTGTGATCAGTTCATACATATCGTTGAACTTATGAGGATGGGTCAGTATTTCATATTTTTATTACTACTTTACTATTTTTATTTATAGTATAGTACATTTCATTTAAATTACCTTATAGAAAACTCATTAAGTTTAGGAATGTAATTAAATCTATTACAGTATTGATTTTAAATACACTTATGATGAATATTTGAAGACTGATACCTACCTATTCAGTCGATATTCATTCAGAAATCTATTTCCTAAAATATTTAATTGCATTATTGAAATCAAATTCATTAGTTTTCTATTTGATTTCTGAGGTGTTGGAGGTCTAGACAGTGTGCATCTATTTCATTATTTTCACGCAAATAAATTTATCATTGAATGGCCATTCTCAATTTACCAACTATAGTTTAAATATAATAAGGTTACTGGGACCCGATTTTTTTTGTAACTAGTCACTGATTTTCATATCAACAGCTACCATAGTTAATTGAGACGCAAAAAAACTGATAAAGGTTACCGTAGATAATAACAGATTTAACAATTCGTCAATTATTAGTGGATTTATTGAGATTGGCCGTTTTTTTAAGTAAACGCTTTAATCTCAAAGCTTATAACTTTCAGTGTGTAAAGTACTCTTAAATACAATACTACAAAATATCTGTTATTTCATATTTATTTGTTTATTTAGGGGGCTTACAGTATATTCCACTATTTCCAGGTGGCCAATTAGCCTGTCTTCGCTCCAGCAGTGCGGTGTCATCTTTCCGCTGCAGATTCCACGTTGGCAAGACAGAACAACAACTGCATTCTCTAGTCGACCGACTAGTTAGCGACGCACTCAACTCGCTGTCAACTAGATTGTATGACAACTACCAATATTACACCAACGGGATACTGTGAAATGTATCGGAGAAAAGTTAGATTTGGGAATTGTGAATTTTAGACTGAATATGAAAGTGTTGCTGTCACTTTCTGATTGTTGTAGTTGGAAGGAGACAGATTGGGATGGTGGTCTTGTTAAATTAGGTGAAATTCTGAATGCGTTGCAAAATGTTAGGTTGAAAAGACTAAAATTACTGTCTCTGTCTTATCTAATTGTGGAGAAAGTGATAGCAATATTTAAAGTTTTGTTTAGAGAATATTAACTCGGAATCAGCGTTATTGACACAAAAGCTGCTAGGCAATCGCGAAAGACAAAAGTGTACGTCTAGATTTGTATTTATAAACGTCACCTATTTTCAAACACGTTCAAAATTATCAGATTTAAAAGCGTTCATATTGGTTACGTACATGAATATTATGGGGCCCGTTTATAAATACAGATCTTAAAGGAAAGACAAGGTTTAGAATTTTCCATGCAATTTATAGTTTTGACATTTTGACAACGAGAATCGTCTTTCGTCCATGTAATCGCCGATTACGAAAGTCACGAGAGTTTGTTGGGCTAAAGAATAATAGTGAGATAGTGACAAGCAGTTATTTACGTTTTGTGCTAGAAACATTGTTTTTAATATAGATGAGAAGATTGTTCTTGCTTTATTTGGTAGTTAAATCATTTTTTCAAGTGAGCGAAATCCCCAACTCAATGCTTAAATTAAAATATTACTGATTAATTATTCGCGTGTATGTCGATTATTTATTTTATATGTGCGTGTAAATAGCTCAAGATGTTTTAATAGAAAAAGACCGAATGCCAAGACATTTGATATGATTATTATAAGGCCTGTTATGGTTATCATTCTATTATTGCAGTTTATTTTAATAATGAAACATATGTCTCTTAGCGATACTAAACTATGGTCGGGATCAACATAGTTAATGTGTTATTTTGCATGCGAAATAAATTGTAGCTTATTTTAATGTTAGTGCCATAAATATTTGTCACTTATTGTACCTTGAAATTTAAAGCATTATTTGCTCAATTGTTGGAACGCGATCCATTTGTAAATGCATTATTTGACCCGTCCACCGTAGATACAAATAGTTGGTTTATTTAGAACCGCACCGACTTAGTCTATGGTAAATTAGGGATCGTGCGAGGTGAATAAGAATTTCGGTAAACAAACTTTGTAAATAAAACAAAATTATAATAATTTCGCAAAGAGAAGACTGATCGTTCTGGCATGAAAAGTGGTCTAGTTATAGGTTTTTTTAAATTAAGTTATATCCTTATGTTTAAATTAGTTGTATCAGTTTTGTGAGCATTATGAGTTTTGCGTCTTTGAACATGCATGATCCTAAGACGCAACTTTCAACTTAGATATTGAAATGCTAATGTATCTGTGTATTTTATGGATAAGGTACGAATTTGTCGATGACACCAAGTAAAATGTGTGAAAGAGGTGATATATCAGGTTTTTTTAAATGTTGTCTTGATGAGGGCTAGAAAATATTGTCTAGATTGCTAGATTGTTACCAGCCGAGTGACAAGTTGTGGCTATTGAACAAATATATAACATATTAAATAGAACGATAGAGAAAATTGGTGCCAAACCTTTCTCTTAGTATCCGTACTAAAATATCTGCTGTTTTTTTTGTAAGAAAGTGTTTTACTTCTAAACATTCCAATAAAGGATGGCTTTATTTCTTGACACTTTGTATCGCCTTTATTGTACTATCTGGAATCTTGACTTGTATTTTTGTATGATGGAATATTTTAATGAATCTTTTACATACGACTCCTAGTGATAATTTGAATATTTAGCTTATGTGTGTTCGGACGGTATGTACGCAAATTCTAGCCTTATGTATAATAAAATAAAACCTTTTATCCAGTTATTGTGAGTCATGATTGTGAGCTCTTAATATTATTGTCTATAATATTTAGATAGATAGGTATTCTATATAAATAACCTTTTAAAATATATTCGCAAAGATATTTAACATGGTTGCATTGTGTTAATTGCCTAGTTAAAATTGAATTATGTAAATACATGTTTTGCTTAATTATTATGTAAAGTTGTAAAAATAATATTCCAGTTATGGATAAAATACTGAATCCAAAGTCCAAAGGTAATATTTTGTCCTTCAAAATTATTTTAACCTATTTATCAACATGTACAGGTATTTGTAAGTAGGTACATACTATCTAATGTTCATCTTTAATTTTTTAAATAAACATATATCATGATTTTCTACTTATCGTTTTACTTTCGTATTCAAACACCTCCTACACCTAGTTTCAATTAATAATAGCTTAAATATTATGAACCCTTGATTTGAATTAATAATGAGTATTCTACTAATATTATAAACGTGAAAGTTTGTGAGTATGGTTGGAAGTATGGATGTTTGTTACTCTTACACGTAAAAACTACTGGACGGATTTGGATGAAATTTTACAGTAATATTGGGTACATCAGAAGACACATAAGGTACTTTTTACCGCGGGAAAACTCATTCCCACGGGAAACCGACTCACGCGATCGGAGTCGCGGGCGGCCACTAGTTAATCATAAATGGGATTACCTTATATCACTGCCATGTTGAATATTATAAATCTACGAGTATTTCGTAAGCTCCTATGTCTTAATTTTGATTTGTCAATTAAAACTAAACATTAAGTAAACATTTTTATTCCAAATAAACATTATTTCCTCTTCTTGCTCTTCGACTTGTTAGTCTTATGTTTGAGGCGTTGCTTGATCTTGTCCTTGCGGAGTCTTTCCTTCACAATCTGCTGTTTGTTCTTGAACTCCTTGGAAGATGCCTCCGCTTTCTTTTGAGCTAATCGCTCGTTGTGTTTCACCCAGTGAGGTCGGAATTCTGACGCTGTAAAGGGATATAAAAGGTAAGTAAATAAGGGTTAAATTAAAATAATAAATAAATCTCCAGACTGACACACCAATTATGTGGCCCAAAGTAAGTTGCAATAAGCACTTGTGTTATAGGTCGTCAAAAATTGGCGTAATACTTTAATCTTATTATTATTATATACAAAATAATTTATTTTCATTCTTGTTTCGATTTTTTTTTTGTATTTATATAATCGAAAGCGATAAAATCACACCATCACTAATCTACATTTTTTCGAAAATTCATTATCAGAATGCACTTCAGACATCCTGTTAACAAATGCTTGACTTTTAATACGATTTAAACGTCCTTTTTTTACTTGGTCTAACTTAACTGAATGCCTCTTGGCTTTACTTCTAAGTAAGGTAAAGTATCTTACTAGGTCTCTTCCTGGTGTTATCCCTAGGCGCGTCGTCATCAGAATTATCTTCAACTTGTGCGTTTCTCTTCTTCCATTCGTCAAACTTGCCGGATTTGAACGAGGCAGGCACTCGGTTCCCGCTCTCCGTGCGAATCATTTTGCGACCACCGTCCTGTGGATAGATACATAAAAATATACTTACAACAGTCAAGTTTAGTTAAAAAGTTTGTCAGATTTTGTCGTTATGGTCGGTTTTTTTTTTACTGAACATATAGGTAATGCCGTTTGCCCACTCGCGTAAATTAAAATATGTCACCCCCTACTAACGTAGCTTTCTATGGTGAAACAGTTTATATCTTTTAATGATGTTTGTATAAAAGATTTGAAAGTGGGGATATTTGTTGCTCAATCTTGCAAAAACGGCTTAACAGATTTGAATGAAACTTGCTTATCTTAATAAAATACCGCAAAAGGTTATTTTAATCCGCAGGGCGGAAAGCTCGTTTATAAAATCAACAGGTTTTAAATCTTGTCAGCTATACGTAAACTATTTTTCTGGTAGTGGTAGAGTCTAGCTGTAGGCTCTGTCTGCAGCGATTGCTGGGCTGACTCGACCGGTGAAATACCACCGTCGCACAGAAAACCGACGTGAAGTAGGGACGAGTTTCGTTCGGTGAGTGCGATATCCGGTGCCCAATTTTCTCAAAGGCTCAGCAACACACCCCCAACACCCACAGTGTTGCGGGTAGTCATGGGCGGCGGTGATCACTTACCATCAGGTGACCCGCATGCTCGTTTGCTCCCTATAACATAAAAAAAAACTAACCGGGTCGAAATGCACCATCTTCTTCCGTTTCCGGTCCCACTTCATCATGTTCTTCCTGTTCCTGACTCCGTCGGTGGAATCCGCGCCCATGTCCAGCTCAGCGGCCGCGGCGCCGGCATTGAAGTTTACTGCCAGACTGTAGACAAATATAAAACGAATAAGATTAATAGCAAACTATATAAGTCCCAACAGTTGAGCACAGGCCTCCTTCTCGGATAGCGAGAGGTTCTGAGCCGTAATCCACCATTCTGTTAAGTAATCTTTACATAACGGGTGTAAAAAGACCACTTCCGAAGCCTGAAACCATGTATTCTTGAGCCTCAATAGTAACTAAATTCACCAACAGCATACCCAGAAAACTCAATTTAAAAAAGTTATTAAGGATTGAAAAGTCATATTTGGCGCTTGAAATCATCGTTCACACATCAACTGTCGGTTTTGGTGCGATTATTTACATTGCAAATTAAATTAAAACCCTATTGAAATCATCGCAAAATGTGATAGTATAATTGCAATTTTGAAAAATTTCTTAAAAAATTGTTTTTTTCGATCATAAAATTTTTTTGCTCAAAACGTAACCAGTACCCCTCCAGCAATGCCCAGTTTTTGTTTTCGGAAGCAGTTCTTTTACCCCGTATAAGTCCCAAAAGTTGAGCACAGGCCTTCTCGGATAGAGAGAGGTTTTGAGCCGTAATCCACCATTCTGTTAAGAAAACTTTACATACAATAAAAGGTCTGTGATTAGGGCGTAGCAGTGCTTAGTTACCGTATTTTTTAGCCTACTATCCAAAAATACATGTTAAATATAAATTATCAAAGGGCCACTTAAAAGCCTCCACAAACAGAAATTTAATTAATTACAAAATTTTGACGATAACAAAAGTAATACCTTTACACGACAAAAAATGCAATAAAAGTGCAGTGAGCAACCAACTATATGTAAACAAGAACAAGCATGGACACAGATACAAGCAAAATCAAGACATATACATTGTATCAAGAAAAATTGTGATTAGTTAATTCACTTTTTTTATTACACCGTATTTCTTATGTTTACAACATTGTGGTATAGGGTTTCAACGGGCGGTCGCTAGTGTAAAATATAAGTGATCAACATTATATTTCTATTCCTAGAATACATTAGTATCTACACATTCCAACTAAATGTCTGGCAAAGATAATGATAAGAATAAATATAAGAAAAATACGTTTTCCGATTGACTTTTTACCCAGTATCTAAATTAATTATCTTACAATGATAATCTTGATGAATACAGATTATAAACTTAATATTTTTAGTGCAAAAGTATTATCCAAATGTAGCAAAACAACTCTTGAATTGACAAAGGTCGCGATTCTAAAAACAATGCTTAAAACAAATTTTAAAATCGAGATTCATAGAATACACACAAACTAACTAACAGTCTATACAGGATGATTTAAATTGCGATTTATTCCTGGTAAGGGTTTTAAATTTAAAGTAGAGCAACATTTAAGTATTTTTATAAAAAACTCTGGTTTTGAAGTTCAAATTTATCTTTTTAGTGAAAATACAGAATTAAGTTTAATCTTTTGTTGTTTTATTGTAGTTCTTCGACATACTATTCTTTATGGATATCGGTGCAGATTCAGAAATGAAAAATACAAAAACACGTTTTTGTCAATTTTACCTTTTCCCGCCTGCAAATATCTCTCACGCGCATTATCGTCCAGTGGCGGGTAGAAAGTGATATTAATATTCTCATAAAACTTATTACTTAATCGAAATTATTGTACTTAGGTTATTTCATTTTTGTATTGATAATTATAATAAATCAATCTTAAAGACTGATATAATCAACTTCATTTACTATCTATTATCCTATATTTTGGCACGTTTCATTAACGATAAGCTTTGATAAATATAAAAAAAATGCACCCAGATAAACAAAAAAACCGTCAAGTGCGAGTCGGACTCTCGCACGAACGGTTCCGTACGGGAACAGCGGATGGGAATATTTATTTTATTTTGTTCCTACATTTTGTTGTTATAACGGCAACAGAAATACATCATCAGTTAAAACTTCAACTGTCTTGCTATCACGCGTCATGAGATACAGCCTGGTGAAAAACTGACGTACTCTTTTCATCTTTTATTTTATAAAATTACATTTTTGACCTACAAAGATAATTTAATTTACAATACATCAATAAATTTAACTGAAGTTGGCAAATAACGTTTTAATTATATAGATTTTAAATAAATAAATAGGAATGTGTTCGCGAAATATCTCAACAAGTTTGATATTCTTGTGAAGAAAGGTGATTTTAGCAACATACAAAAAATAGAAAAATAAAGAACCAGGCTGTAATAATATAACGAACAGTTAATTGCGATTCAGATAACTTCAATCACGAAACTTTAAACCCGTGCCTTCACAGTAAAATAAACATTATATTTATAAATATTATATTCAACATACTCGAAACCAATGCACAATTTAATAGCGATAAATAGATATATATCATTGCGTCAGTAAATTTAGGTTGACGAATCACACAGACAAGTGATAAGTTTGAAACACCTGATATATATACCTGCTCAATAGTTATAAATACGAGAAGTCCTACAGGTATCGCACGCAACAAAATGCGATTCCTCGCGGTAGTAACTATATTAATAGCTGAAAGCTATTTCGGCTTTTCCGTACCAGTACTAGATCCTATAGTTACGACAAAGTTGGGCTACATTCGAGGTCAATTTGATGCAGATGGACAATATGCCATGTTTCTGGGCATTCCATACGCCCAAGTGGATAAAAGCAATCCTTTTGGGGTAAGTTTCACATTTATATTGATGTATGCATATTCTATGTAAACTATTTTGCTGAATACTATTTTTAATTTCAGCATAATGTAGCTCAACCTCCGTTCGAAGGAATTTTCGACGCTGTTGATGATACAGCAATGTGCCCTCAACGAGAGCAGTTTAATAATACAATTACAGGCACTCTAGATTGTCTACATCTTAATGTTTATGTTCCATTGTCAGTAAATGAACTAGAAACTTTGCCAGTGATGGTCTGGATTCATGGTGGACAATTTGAAGTAGGATCTAAAAGAAAACTCATATTCGGCCCCAAATATCTTTTAGCTCATGACGTAATTGTAGTTGCGATCAATTACAGAGTAGGAGAGTACGGTTTCATGTGCTTAGATATTCCAGAAGTTCCTGGAAATCAAGGTCTTAAAGATCAGAAAACGGCTTTAAAATGGGTTAAGGATAATATTGACGCCTTTGGTGGAGATCCAAACAACATAGTCATTTTTGGTGAAAGCGCAGGATCAGCATCAGTAGACTTGCAATATAGGTACAACAATGAAGATACTTTCCACAAAGCTATAATGGAGAGTGGCTCTGCAAGTGGCAGCTGGGGTATTCAGGAACCTGATTACGAATTGGCAATTAAATTGGCAAAGCAATTTGGATTTGTCACAGAAAACTCTCTCGATGCTGTGAAGTTTTTATCAACCAAGGACGCTCTTGAAATTGTGGATGCTGGAATCCAAATAGGTGCATCTGTGTGGCCGTGTGTGGAAAAAGAGTTCACTGGGGTCGACAGATTCGTAAACGACTGGGCCATTAATGTTAAAATACCTAGAGCCAAGACTACCCCTATTCTTTTCGGAGTAAACAGCGATGAATGGCTCAGTAGATATCTTGATCAACCCGAGGAATTTTTCAAAACTCTCAACATTTTCGAAGCTAATTTCAATGAAGCCTTCTATTTGACCGAAGATGAGACAGCTGCCATGGTGGAAATAGCCAAACTATATTATTTGGGAGACAAGGTTCCATCGCCGGATACTGTTTTAGAACTTGGTCAATTTGATACTGATTTCACTTTTATTCATCCCGCGAAGGTTAGCATTGAACAATATTTAGCGAATGATGCTATTGCTATCTACCACTATTTCTTTAAATACGTTAGTAAACGTAATTATAGCAAATACAGGTTCAATACAACGATTGGAGGAGCCGTGCATGGTGATGAGTTGGGTTTTCTATTCGATGTGTCTTACCTTGTTGAACCTAGCGAAGAAGACCAACTCCTAATTGACAAAATGACAACTATGTGGACAAACTTTGTTAAATATGGGTGAGTTTAGAAATCCACTGTTTTAAACACAATTTAAATTTTTATCCTTCCTATTATTCATAATTTATATTTGAAACTTTTTTTATAGGGATCCCACGCCTGAGGTAACAGATTTGTTGCCAGTGAAATGGCCCAAAGTCACAGCGGAGAAATCCTATTATCTAGAAATCGGTACTGAACTGACACCTCAATCTACGATGCTTCACAGCAGAATGGCTTTTTGGGATTTGATATATTTACATAACAAAACCAAACAGAAAGGATATAAAGGTTAGCGTTTTCGATGGTTTTTCAATGTAATTTATGAATGGCTATGTTAAAATAAATTTAATCTACTTTTTACATTAGTTTCTTGTGTGTTTTATTACAAATCAAATTGGGAAAAAAATAAGTATAGGAAATATTCTCTTCAGTTATGCTAACGTTACTTCAAAAACATGCTTCCTAAAAAAGAATCAAGCAATAGTTCTGGATTTGATTGACAAGATAACATTAAGATATTTCTTCATCGCCTTATCGACAATTATTTCACTAAAAAGTGTAAGATTGTGTCACGAATATCGAATGATGGTGTATGCATATACCTAGACTTAAAAAAAAACCGCAGATAAAATCATCGAAGATAAAAAAGATTACAAAATAAAATATTGGAAACTAGTGGCCGCCCGCGACTCCGTTCGCGTGAAAGTCGGTTTCCCGTGGGAATGAGAAGTTTTCCCGCGGTAAAAAGTACCCTATGTCCTTTCCCAAGTTCAGTTCTTGCTTCATACCAAATTTCATCAAAATCGGTTCAGTGGTTTAGGCGTGAAAGCGTAACAGACAGACAGACAGACAAGACAGACAGAGTTACTTTCGCATTTATAATATTATAGTAGGGATAAGACCACTGATAACTGGAAATAAAAAAATATTTAATTAACTTAACTACGGATTCCCTTAAGCCTTTATTTTATTGCAATACCAATGAACACTTAGGCCCGTCTTTATAAGTCACTCTCAACTCTGAGATCGAACTTGATCAATATAAGGTGACACGCTCCTGATGATAATGATTAATTAGTAAGGAACTTGAGAAGCGTATCAGCTGAGATCGATCTTGAGAGCGATTTATAAATATGGACTGTAGTCCAAATTGACCCAAAATATCCAATCTCAACTCCTAAAATACCATTATCGTGCCCACTTATCGTTGAATTTTACGAAACATCATCATCATTATCATTACATAGATAAATCCAAGTTGCTTATTTTGTCTGTTTGTATGTTTGTCCGCTAACTCCTCCCAAACCACTAAACGAATATTAATGCGGTTTTCGCCATTCTTTAGGTAATTTTTTCATTTAAATTTGACAATCAAAGACAATTTCGAAAAAAGTTATTTTAAGTTAGCCAAAACTCAACGTATCGGGAACATATTGCGTAAAATTACACCATTGCGTCGCTAGTTACATAAAAACTTACCCAGCTTCTACATGTTGGTCGCTGGCTTGATGCGGTATGTAGTTTTCATCGCGGATTACTTCTCTTTTCTTTCTCCTAGGTAACTTCAAATCACTGTCTTCGTCAATTAATCCTGCGGCCTAAACGAAAAAAAAACCATAGATTAGAGAAGGCTAATTTTTTTTTTTTAATTTTAGTTTAATATGTATTACCTTAAGTTTCTTGATTTCTCGAACTTTATTAACAGTCTTGTCGTGCGCCAATTTTTTCGCTCTCATAGCTGTGTACATCGCAGAGTCGTTCTTGGTGGATAGTTCTAATATGGTCTATGAAGGGAAACACAATGGTGTCAAATTTCGTTTTGAATTTAATTCTTAATAATGGCAACATTAACGTGGCTTCACTGTTCGAAGAATCATTTGTCAATTTCATGTTACAATAAGTACAAACAAACAACATAAGATTTTCCGTGGGTTATGGCAAAGCCCAAAAAGTTAATACTAATAAGACTTATTCTGTCTTTTTCTAATTATTTTTATTAGAAAGTAACAAAAATATTACTAATCATTTTAGTAAGTTTGAGTATTTTTTTTCGGCATCGACACTATCATATTTTAAAACAGTTTTTTTATACACATTTCATTAAATTTTACCTATTTATTAAAAAAACCATGACCACGTAACCACAGTTAAATTGATTTCAAATTTAAAACAAAGACCACCCATTAACATATTACAAAATCCGTGAAAAATTTTACAAATACCCTCACAAAATCCTTCAAAATGAATTCAAATTTAGAACATCTCACCCCTCTCGGCGTATAGTTCTTGATTTCCTGCACCATATCAATGGCGGCGCTGTTTGCCTCGTTCAGTAGATAGTTGTGTACTTGCACTGGTATTGTGGTAGTTTTCGCGCGTTTATTAGCCTCGGCGGAGGCGGGTTCGCGCCATTTGATGTATTGCTGCCAACCGCGCGAACAAACGCGGGCCGCGTCTTCCTGGGATATTTCCATTATCATTATCATCATTATCATCATCATTATCATTACATAGTATAAATCCAAGTCGCTAATTCTGTCTGTTTGTATGTTTGGCCGTTAACTTCTCCTAAACCAGTTAAGGGATTTTAATGCGGTTTTTACCAACCTTTAGGTACTTTTTTCATTTAAATTTGTAAAGAACAAACGGAAAAAGTTTTTTTAATTAATCCAAAAATCAATGTTTCGTGAGCAAGTCGGCCAAAATTACACCATTGCGAAGCGTGGGCGGGACGCTAGTTACATTATAACAGTGAAACCTGGTTAATTGGGATCTCAAGACATATGTAACAATTATTGATGATTTTCAATAGTTTCAATTCCAGATTAAAAAATTATTGTTGTCTCATTTACAGAGGCCGAAATGTGCCATCATTCTATTTTTAGAGGTGGAAATGTTCATAAAAATGTGTATTTTTGGTGTTATTAATTTAATGTATAGGTATATGATTGTACATACATAATGTATTGCGTCGAAAAAAGAATATGTATGTATGTCAAAATGTCAAAACGTATTAAGACCAGGGGGGCTACCGCGTAACTAGCGTCGATTTGAACTCGACGTCGAAAACTGTTTTCATAGGCTAAATTGTTGTTAACACTGGCGGGTCTCTATTCGACTATTTTTTATTCATTTGGTCTGTAATCGGCGGTTGCTTTAGCCACGCCCCTTAAATTTCGATTTATTCGTCTATTCGATTCGATTTAATTTGATTTCGACGTCGAGTTCAATCGACGCTAGTTACGCGGTAGAAGGGCTGATTAATTATTCTAACTTATACAGGTAATTGAGCTAACAGAGTCTCAATTATAGAGATAAACATTCGAAAAAGTCATAGAATTCAAATCTCACTTAACCAGTTTCAAAAAGTCCCATTAACAGAGATTTATAAGAACCGGTAACTCATTGCAACTCTCAATAATAGAGGTTTCTCACTTATCCAGGTCCCACCTACATAGTATAAAGTAAAAGTAGCTAATCAAGTCTGTTTTTGTTTGTATGCTTACTCCTTCTAAACGGATTTTTAAATTTATAAATCAGGAATATTTGGAAATACTTTTTTTTAGTTAGTATAATTTGCCTTTTACTGTAGAAGTGTATTTCTAATATTAAATTTTAAAAGTTTTTTTTCGGAATAGCATTTGACAATTTCTATATCAATTTTTTATTGTTGTTTCTTTGCATAACGAAACGAAAACGTTATGTAAAAACGTACCACTTCTGAGATATCCTTCTCCCAAGCCATGACATCTTGGTGCCGCATCTCCAGTTGTGAGTCAGCCATGGTGCCCCAAACCCCGCTAGGGCACATATCTCCTTTCTCTTTCACTAGAGACGGAGACTTGAGTTCCGCCCCAAGGAAGATCTTGAGATCGAGCAAATGAGCCACGTCATCAGCAGAGACTAATGAGAAGGCACGACCGGATCTACCGGCGCGGGCGCAACGACCTGACGTTGAAAAAAGTTTTCATTAACAATACTATAGTGCAGAAGGTGTAAGTTGAGATTCCCTCCTCTCGTTTACAAAGTGCTGGTAAAAATAATCCTTCCAATGTTGTAAATTCAAATAGTATTCACACTTTTTCTATTAATGTGACAGTCAGTATGTACGGTAAGCTGCAAAAGTGCATACAGAGTTGACAAACATTATCGCATCCAGTGGTCACATTTACACATAGGGTCACATTACACGTAAATAAACTACTATTTTACTACTACTTCTTAATATCAACTTTAACGCGACAGTTTTAAAGCTCAATATATTTTTATAAACCGTTGTGGTTGTTAAAACATTTTCTTAAAAACGATGATGATTTTTTCGGATCTACCTACACTCTAACTGACAACATTCTCAACCTTAATTTGAAAGACTTAAGGTTCAGCACATTTCTATAAAAAATATTGTGTTTGTTGTTTTATTTCTTCTATTCTTCATTCATCTACCTACACGATCGTTTAAACTATCTAATGGTCTCATAGTTGTTGTAATAATTCAATCATTGTATGATTTTGTTTATTTCCGTTTTACCCTCGTTAAATTGTGACGTTCGCAAGAAATGTTCAACTTGTTTTTTAAGTTTACCCGCATTTCGCCTAATATTATTAAAAATATTAGTCGTTTTATATCTTAAATCTTTTACGTTAAGGTTGAAAATCATTTGTAACATTTAATGTCAATGTGTGTGTAATTTGTATGCAAGCAGCTATAGACCTTACACTTTGTATGGAGTTTTGCAGCCGACCATACTTAAACAAATAAGCTACATAGAGATCGTTCGTTTCACTTACCTACTCTATGAACGAAAAGTTTAGGCGTAGCTGGAAAGTTATAATTGATAACCGTATCAAGTGCTGGTATGTCTAAACCTCTCGCTGCTACGTCTGTGACTAAGAGAACCGCACATTTGTTGTTTATAAATCTGCCCATTGCTATTTTTCTTGCCGATGGGTCAAGACCGGAGTAGGCATAGGCTGAGGTTATTCCAGCTTTTTGTAATACCTGAAAAATAGCACCAAGACAACCAGATTAAGTATATTTTTTATTTATCTGAAATTATTTGAGGCGGTGTAAACTTACAAGGTGCAAATATTCAACATGATGTTTTGTAGCAGCGAAAACTACTGCTTGTGGGGTAGCCTCCGTTAGAACCCTGTCTAGTAGAAGCAACAGTGCTGCTGTTTTCAACTCAGATCTTACAGATATCCAGGCAAGCCACAAAGTTGATGGTAATTTCCAATCTACGTCAAGTCTCAGTAGAACAGGATCATTGAGACCAGCTCGGGCAAACTCTACCAGCATTTTAGGTAATGTTGCAGAGAAGAGAAGAGTCTGACGGTTAGATGGTAAACGGGAAACTATCTCGCGTAATTGTTCACCAAATCCAAGCTCAAATAGTCTGTCAGCTTCATCAAAAACTATTGTTTCTGAAATTGTTTATTACTTAATTAATTTTATTAAATTTATAGTAACATTTAAAAGAGTAAAACTGTAAAGCTTTCATTAATGATTTATTATTCAAATTTTACCGATAACTGTAAAGGGTATAAAAAGTTGTTTTGTAAACTATATCATGTGTACCTTATACTTTATATTAATACCATAGTTGAAATATAACTATTTATTAATTTTGTGTCTCGTTGTTTGACTGTGATAAACTTGAAACTACATAACTGATTTAAATCTAAATTTACACACTGTGTGCAGTTTGATCCAACTTGAGAGATAGAGAATAGTGTATATCTCGATTTATAGTTGCAATATTATTTGATTGAAAAATATAATATAACAAAAACCTTAGCCAGCAATGCCTGGCTGGTCTACTTGTATTTTATATAATACCTTTTAGAGTAGAAATGCAAGAAAATTAATTGATTCAAAGTAATCTTATAGAAGGAGGATAAAACTTACTTATGTTATCTAACTTCAAACTCATTTCAATGCAAATGTGTAAGAATCTCCCTGGTGTTGCCACAACTATGTCCGGTGCTGTTCCAGACATTACACTAAATTGTTGCTCAATTGATTCACCACCTAGGATGGCAGCTGAACTCAAACCAGAAAATTTACCCAATTCTCGTACAAAACGGAGGGTCTAAAAACAAGAACGGTTTTAAATTTTCAACACTACAATATGGAAAATATGTAAAATTTCAAATTGTTTAATCACCTGAAGAGCCAACTCTCTAGTTGGTGATAAAATGAGAGCTCTGAAATTCTTGCCGGGAACAGCTTTGTGTATTGGCGAAGTAAGCTTTTCAAGTATTGGCAGCACAAAGCATGCTGTTTTACCTGAACCGGTACGGGCCATTGCAACCACATCTTTACCTTCCAATGCTAGAGGTATGGTCTATAAAAAGTAAAATAAGATTATGTGTTTAATTAATGTTTCTGCAGAGGTTATAAAAGTATTTTATTGTTTTGCTAATATTTACCTTCCGTTGTATAGGTGTCGGCTGTTTATAGCCACGTTTGTTGATACCTCTCAAAACAGGAAAACTAAATCCCATGGACTGAAAGCCACCGGAACTCTTCTTTTTGCTTTTGCTGGTTTTAGTCTCTTGATCATTTTCGGCTACATTGTCTGGAACCTCGAAGCCAGGTACTTCTATATTATTTTCTTTGGGTTTTAACATTTTATAATGCCATTAATTCATTACTGTTTAAGTATTTTTCATTGAAATAGGGGCAAATACGAGTAAATATTACATGCACGCTCGCAAAGAATTATGGACACGTTGTTTTGACATTTAACGACATTGACGTTCTTTTTATTTGACATTTGTTTGTGCCAAGTTTTATGTCGTGGTCCTTGAATCGAATACGTGAAAACGTTTTGGTAAGCGTGCAAATGCGTCGACCGAAAAAGATTTCACTACTCACAAACGTCAGCACTGAAATCAATTTGGTACGAACATATGCTAGAACGTTCTGTCAAAATTACAGTTGGTTTAATATGGGTCAGTAAGATTGCATGTTGAGGTTTTCCCGATGAATCTGCTAAATATCTTTACATTAAATTAAATAATATAAGTTCAACAAAACATGTCCGAAAGTTCAGATCTTACAAATTAAAGTATTCAGTTGTCAAAGAAGATTTCGAATCAGATATTAATCTGAGCTTATTAAAGCTTCATTACTTTTATTTCATTGACAACGCTTTCATTTCTTTCAATTTTTGTTAAGTTCAGTTATTTTTCAGTTTTTACAAATAAAAAAGGATCATAAATTGCTCGTGGAATAGGCCTACTGGAAAACCACGTAAAAAAACCCGCTAAGTACACTACCTCATACGTGGCGTGGAAATGTGTGCATATTATGACGATTGCAACTTTAACAACTTTTTGAATAGTTATATATCAAAAACGGTGGTTCGTAGGAAAAAAGTATTAATACACTTTTGTAGATTATTTTATGATTTACAATTCTTGTCAAGTTATATTTATGATAAAACTTACCGTTTCGCATAAAATCGCGAAAAACTCATTTTTTGGACATTTGACCTTGAATAAAAAAAAATCCATACAGGGGAAAGATGGGAAACTTTCAAATTTTATTTTTTATCATATTTTTAACAATCCTATCGATCTTCAGCTTGTTGGGACTTTTTGTTTTGCTTTTCTTATAATTTGGTCTAATTTGACCGGATTAGATAGGAATCACATTGTTAATCAAAACCATCTAGGTACCGTTACTTTCTATAGTGTTCTTGCTTTTTTGGCACTCCTAGACAAACCAAATTCGAATTTCGAAGAAAAGCTAATTCAATTTTATGTAGGACTAGTGGCCGCTCGCGACTCCGTTCGCGTAGAAGTCGGTTTCCCGTGGGAATGCGAAGTTTTCCCGCGGTAAAAAGTTCCCTTAATTCTTTCATACATATATTTTTGGTGTCTAGAACCGTTTTCGCAGCGCACGCAACAGGATGGATAATTCTCCCCGTTTTTTTCCCATTTTCCATTATTTCTTCGCTCCTAATAGTTGCAGCGTGATGTTATATATCCTAAAGCCTGCCTCGATAAATGGTCTATCCAACACAAAAAGAATTTTTAAATTCGAACCAGTAGTTCCTGAGATTAGCGCGTTCAAACAAACAAACAAACAAACAAACAAACTCTTCAGCTTTATAATATTAGTATAGATATTGTTTAAATTCTGCTTAACAGAGGTAATAGGTATTGTCTCAGGAGCAAGCGACAGCAATATCATCAGCATATTGTATATTTGTTAGATCTGCACCTAAAATTAAGATTCATTTTAAGTATTACTAGTGGCTGCTCGCGACTCCGTTCGCGTAGAAGTCGGTTTCCCGTGGGAATGCGAAGTTTTCCCGCGGTAAAAAGTTCTCTTAATTCTTGTATACATATATTTTTGGTATCTAGAACCATTTTCGCAGCGCACGCAAAGGAAGCCCTCAAGGATTAATAATTTTACCCGTTTTTTTCACATTTTCCATTATTTCTTCGCTCTTTATAGTTGCAGCGTGATGTTATATAGCCTAAAGCCTGCCTCGATAAATGGTCTATTCAACACAAAAAGAATTTTTAAATTCGAACCAGTAGTTCCTGAGATTAGAGCGTTCAAACAAACAAACAAACAAACAAACAAACAAACAAACAAACAAACAAACAAACTAACAAACAAACTCTTCAGCTTTATTATATTAGTATAGATAATATTAATAACAAAAGGCTTAATGTGCCCCCTGATGTCCACACCTTTGAAAAATTTGTGTTGGCCGTAAGGTATCGGTACTGATTAGAAAGGTAAAATATTGTTTGATTCATCAAAAAATTCTAATCTTTGTTATATTGATTAATTCCCGTGTAGATAGGAAAGAATAATAGGACGATAAGAGTCAAAACCACCTTTCTTATACTCCTTTGGAATAAGATTATATTTGAACGGCACTGATTAAAAATATCTAGCAACTTCTTTAAACTATTTTCATTTGGTAGGTACTTAACCAAACATTTTATAATTTCAATAATTCAAACCAGAAGCAGTATATTTTTCTAATGTTAAATAAATCAAATAAGTAGGTAAGTATCTGAAATTCCGAGGTTCACCTTAGTTTTTAGTTTATTAGGCAAATACAGCCACAGCCTTCGCGATTTATAATAACTACAATATCTACCTAATACTTAGAATGATAAGGTACGGCCTTTTCTCAATATTTTTTGATTTGCTTTCACTAAATTGTTTTCACAAAATGTTTTTTCCTTCATTAAAAGTTGCAGTTTTTCTTAATATTTGTATATTTTATGTATTTATTGAAGCAATAAATTATAGTCGGTTGGATTTTTGTGATGATATCAGAAAACTAACTCAATGTAATCAAAGGGTAAGGATAAAATGTTATTTATTCATTTCTTATGAATTTCAAAAACTTGAAATATTTTTCTCCTAGTTGGCACAAAATTTAAAGTTTGGGAGCCGTAAGACATTTATAAGTTTGCTTATCTATAGATACTAGTATTATAAAGATAGAGGAAAGGTTAAATGGTCGGGTTAGGCAAATTCTTATTATTATTTATATAAATTTATTATGATTTTATTACTTTATCTTAATATTTCTTAGGCCTCACCTAGTAAACACTGTAAGAATGTTGAAATAATGATTACCACGGAGGCGGATAAAGTAACCATTCTAGATAGAATTAATGGTCGGAGGAATAAAGTTGCTTCGGGAGAGATCCGCTCCTTACCTTCTGCTAATAATATGAATAAATTGGTAAGTTAAATTATTCAGTCCATCACTTTAATTAAAGTTTAAACGTTTGCGGCTTATTGTTTGGCTACGCCGTAGAAGCATTGCTACAGCGTTACGACTTGTTTTAAGGAACGTTAGTGAAATAATGACATTTGTCAGTTATAAGCAGCATGAAATGCTGATGCTTCGTAGGGTCGATGACTTTTCGGACACAAAAAACTCGGACACCTTGGCCAAATTGTGGATTTTCGATTTAAATATTATTTTTTACCAAGGTGTCCGAGTTTTTAGTGTCCGAAAAGTCATCGACCCGCTTCGTAATCGCAACAGCTACGTAAGATGCATTGAATGATCTTAAAATATTTCTCAATCAAATCAAATACAATTTTTTGTCGTCTGTCGTGTTGCGTTCGCTTGTAGTAACTAAAACGCTGCAGTTTTATTTTTTTTGTTTTAGCGTTGGAACTATGACCTAGAAGATTCAGCTCAAAAATGGGCTAACCAGTGCATTAGAGGATCAGTCCCTGATATGAACGACAATTGTCTAGACTTATGTAAGTTAAGGACTTACCTGAAGAACACATTGTTTTTACTCTATCCGGGATTCGCGGGAGTCCGCCCGCGACCACGATAGGTGTAACCCTGTCGAAACCTGTCGCGCGAAAACCCGGATTGAGTAAAAACAATGTGTTCAACGCGCGTTAGCTTAAAACAAGTGTTACCTGAAGAAGATTTGAAATAATTACTAAATATTTATTTGACACAAGTGTTTTGTTTGCAATATGTTTGGTTTCAGCAATATACGGCCAAAATATTGCGACCGTGTATGGTGATGCCCCAGGACTGGCTGCTCAATCACTTGTCGATATTTGGTACATGGACTTGTTAAATATTAATTCCTCCATTATTCATCAATTTAAACCGTAAGTCAAAGTTTATGTTGAGCCTGTCTCTTTGATGTTGCAAAGGGAACTTTATTAAATATGTATAATGTGCTAACAGGTCGAATCCTGCAGATAATTTGTTTTATGAACATTTTACACAGCTGATGTGGGCTGAAACTACCGACGTAGGCTGCGGTGCTATCAAGTTTAAGGTAGTTTACTTGAAAACACCATCACAAGATGGTTTTGTTCAGATATTTTTAAAAGCTCTTTTTTCTTAGGAATGTTTGAAAGAAGGCGGAAATATCGTCGTCTACAGATTGGTTTGCAATTTTTTTCCTCGCGGAAATATTTTAAATGCAGAAGTTTATCAATCAGGACCTCCATGTACTCAGTGTCCGAAACTACATTCTTGCGATACTAAGTTCACATCTTTATGTAAGTTGGCAGATGTAAATTAATTGGTCTTGCGTCTCTTCAAGCTATGTTGACTAATGAATATTTAATAGGTCCAGCTGAAGAAATAATTAGACAAGAGCAGCAAGTTAACTTGGTTTCCAATGACACGCTGAACTTGTCGACAACCGAAAGTGATATAAATGATGAGCGAACAAAGGATCCACCAGAAATATCAACAACGCGTGATGACATGCTCACTCCGTACAACTTTTTAGAAGACTTATCACCTAAAAGCATGCCTCCAATTTCAATACCTACAACCACAATTAGCACAATCATAGCTGACAGACTTAAAGTTGATGAACTTGTAGAAATGCTTAAAGACAAACTGAGTACCGATACTGCATTCCGAAATATACTATCTAACAATAAGTTTACACAAAGCGATGGGATTTTAGATGCTGGAGTTGAAGAGTTTGTTAGTCGAATATATACAAGCAAAATGCCGAGGGTGATGGCATCTACTACGGAAAGTGACCTCATTAACTCAACATTACTTGCTGATTTGATCGAGGCAGTTATATTCAGAAATGCACGTATGTATTATTTATTTTAACTTCCTAATATTACATATACATGACTGTCTATCGGTTTATTTTTCATTTCAATACCTTAACTTGTATTTAGTTTATTTATATACCATTATTTAGTTTCATGTTGTAAATATTATAAAAATATGGTTTTAGAACGACATGATATGTCTTACGCCACAACTGACACAAATATGATAAGTCAAACCTCCAATCCCATTTTCCCTAAAAAAATTAAAGCTGAGATGGCTGAAGTACCAACTAATGCATATTTTACGGGACATTTCTTTATACCAGAAGAGTTAGACGGAGATAACAAAATAACTACTAAACCTAATACTGACATAGAATTTGAATCTTATGGTGAGAAAAATACAGATGTACCTATATCTGATGTTTTATTAGAAATTGAAAATATAAAAAGAAATAGAGCTACTAAAGATTTTTTAACGCAGTTATTGGAAACAGAATACGCGACGGAAACTTCAGAGAGTGAGTATTTCTAATAATGCATTTACTTAAAAAACTTTTGTTTTTATTCATAAGAATGTGTGTTTTAGATCGTAATGAAAATACCGTTTCAATACCTGATACAACAACAACTGATCAAGAAATAGATATAGCGGAAATTAGAAAGAAGAGAAAAACAAATAAGTACGGACCACTTTCTCCAAAGCTGAGTGCACCTTCTAAGCTTGGCCAAATAAAATCTTATCTTAAATCAAATAATCCTAACCAAGATGCCTATCTTATCAAATATTCTGACTTATTAAAAAAATTGTCGTTGGATGTTAATTTTCTTAATCTAAACGAAAAGTTTGCCTGCAGTAGGAATAATAAATCGATGTCAATCCATTGTTTTAATTTCTCACAATCAATTTTGCTAACTTTATTCTTTATAATAAATATCTTTTTATTAAAAAATTAACTATGTTTTTGTAATTTTTGAATAAGGCCCTAACTTTTAGGTTAGCTTAAATGAAATATTAGTTTACATAAGAATACAAAAAGAATAATATTAATATTTTTCCCTGCTGTGCTGTTGCAAAGACAATTCTTATTTTGTCTGTTTTCAACTTTTGAATTGGTAATAATTTTTTGTATGACTAAATAAAATAAATCACCATATGATAAATCGCTATTTATAACAGAATTTCTCCGCGTCTCAATATGTCTACGTTTCCGGTTGTCTTCCTCAGTGCACTCGCATGCTTCAGTTATTTCTTCTTTATGAGACGTAGGTTCCAGGTTCGTTGGCTCGTGGGTATTTGATTCATAATAAGAAGGCATAGGAGTGGTTGCATACAATATTTGAGTGGTAGTGTACAATATTGGCGTATTTTTTTCTACGGTTAAAGTTTCAGTAAGTGTGTAGTCACTGTTATCAAGGTTACGTCTTTCAAGAGCTCGTTTTTCACAGTATTCTTCATCTTCAGATTCTTCAGATAGACTTGATGATGAAGCAGGAAGCCCTGATGTGGCGCCTTTGTTTCTTTCGAAATACTCCCTTGTACAAGTCCATGTACGCGTACAACCTGATACATATCCTGGTGGTGTTTTAGGTCCACCTCCAAGGCCAAAGCCGCCTCCTATACCTCCACCTCCACCTCCTCCTCCAATTATACCTCCTCCACCACCATTGCCTGCGCCTTTTTGAAAAACTGCTGTCCATGTACAAGTTAGTCTCTTTGTACAATATTTAACATGTTGGAATAATGTTTCAGTGGTGGTTGGTTCAGTAGCATTCGTACTGGTTTCTGTGGCATTTGTATCAGTACGCCTACCGGATTCGAGAAATGCATTACGATGACCATCAGCTTCATTATGTTTGCGCAAATGCATTAGCTCTTCAAATGATAGGAATTTTTCAACATATTTTTGCTGCTTCTTTGTCGAACTAGCTTTTATTCTTAAAACTTTTTCATTATTGGTTTTTGATGTTTTTGACTCGATTTTATTATTTTTGTTTGCAAGGGTAGTAAACTTTAAATACTTTAATACAGGTTTTGGTTTATAATCTTCAACTTGCCAAAATGGTTTAAATGTTACTTCATCCATGCGTTTCTTTCTTTTCTCATTTGGATAATAAGATTCCATACTTCTCATATTATGAAAAGCTGGTCTTATCCACTGTTTCTTTTTATTTTTGAAGTATGAGTCGTCACTTTTATCGTTTCTCAATTGCTGCGATCTTATTTGTTGTGACAAGTACATACCGCGCAGGAAGTTTTGGTTTTTCTGGGGATTATAATAATGATCGTAATAGTTAAGGCTTTTAGGTACTGCTACCTCTTTTGTAAAAGGATGTTCTGTTATAAGAATTTTCCTTCGACGGCTTCCGTAACTTTGAGTTTGATAATACTTGACTTCAGGATTGTGACAATCGGCATTGCAATTACAGCGTGTGTTATCCCGAAAAGATGCGTAGTTTTTTCCTGATAAATTGTCGTCATCTGTTCTTGTACATCGATTTGTAATAAAGGAAAGAACACTATCATATTTGTTAGTTCTATCTGAAAAAGTAGATCGTGTACACAATCGTAATTTAGTTGGGTTACGGTACGTATGGTAGGTAACAATCGGTTTGAAATCGTATTGTAAGAAATATGGTGGCAAATAAATATATTTCGAAGTCGTCGAAGGTTCAGGTTTGTATTCTTTGCCATGAATATAGTCATAAGTATTATGTTCACCGGTTAATCTCACTAGATAATCTTTAAATTTTTCCTCGGCTTCGTGAAATTTTTCTAGATCAGCAATTTCTGTTGAGAAAAATGAAACAAATTAATCATATTATTTTAGTTTAGGATATGAAGGAAAATATGCCTTACCTGTGTCATTTAAAATATGCCTTATTTTCTGTAATCGGTGATTATTTTTGTCTTTGCCAGGATTTATCCCTGTTTCATTATGTGTTTCTGGATTAGATAAATTAATAATCCTCAATAAACTGACGAAAGGCGAACTTGGTGAAGGCGAAGTGTTATCTGAAAAATAAGAGGATAAATAATTACAGTACGCATCAAACCCGGATGAAATCAAATTATTTATTATATCCAGATTTGGTTTTTCTTAACCGTTAGTGCATGAAACTGAATTTACTCGTAAAATTCTATATAAACTTAAAAACTACTTATTTATTAACCATATTTATTTTTACCTATTGCATCTATGTATGTACAAAGCCCTGTAAATATTTTATCAGGCTTCATTTGTAGAGGACACTGTGTGCTCGGATATCCGATAGCGTATACTGGCTTTCCCACAGTGTTACCTTTAGGTGCAAAGTTACACACAAGCCTTTCAGCTACAGATCGTTTGCTTGTCAGCTGAAAAGGATATCTTTGGTTTAATGAGTAGAATACTTACCAACCAAAATAAAAATGATAACCCTGAATTATTGCTTGACTGGATACAATTTATACAACTTACGTAGAACTTTACTTTGCCGCAGCCCATCAAGTCAGTGTCAGCCCAAATAAGTTGAGTAAAGAAATCAGTGCGATTGTCCTGTGATCTATTTGGATTAAAAATAATGACAACGTTACAGAGTGGAAATAAATGACAAACGCGTAAGTGTACTGCGACAAGCATATTTGCTATTTAATTAGTTCCCATCAAGCGGTTAAGCCTCCAAGACAATGAACTTTGCGGAAATGAGTATTAAGTATAAAAGTTTGTCACTTTAGTTTAGTGAGCAATTTAGCAGTTCCATTATTTTGCACTAAATATAAGGAAACATATCTATTCCGACAATAACATCAGTGTTGCGCTGTAGATTTGAAATAGTAATACTATAGTAATGTGTTAAGTATGACAAGACTCAATATCTAACACACTTACCCATTGTAATACGAGATACTGCCATTATAGTCCAGAAGCTGCATAAACCAGATATCGATGAAGGCTTTGACGCTAAGACCGGGCGAGGGTCCCATGACAGTAGCCGTGGTCTGACCAACAGGATTGTGTTCTAACCAGATATATAAAAAGATTTAGTAAAGAAACATAACGATCCAAATCAAAGGTGGTTCTTAATTATTCTTAAAAGCGTAAAATCAAAAATAATTTGTTAGACCTAAAATATTTGGCCTGTATCCGCATTCAATTGTGAATAAAAGTTGATCAACCCTATTATATGGTATTTTTATGTCATATTGAAAAAAAATGGGAATTAGTTACTGCTTAGGTCCCGGCAGTCGTCTTTGTCATCAACCCCCGGAGTGCATTGATCCGCCCAGCGCTGAGCAAACGTTGCTAGCTCATCTGACCACCGCTAAAAATAATATTTCATATAAAAAGACAAGTATAATGTTCTAATTTTGATTATCCATCCTACCATTCCTACCAAAATCAAAGTATGTATTTGAAATATAAAAAAAGTACATACAATCTTTCTCATATTAGCTGCTTTGGGTAATTTTCGGGAGAGACCTTGGGCTATAAAATTCCTTTTATCGTTCACACGATTGAGGATTTCTTCTACATCAGACCGTTTTAGAAGAGAAGATACATCGTATTCAACGCATCTGCTGTTGGGTCCAGGAATCTAGAAAATACCTATTGAGTGAGTATGTTCGTATTTAACTTTATTTTTAATGATTCGTCGTTCGGAATTTGCATTAATAATCTTTAAAAATTTACATTGTAAGTTTTTGAGTACTGACCCGAATGAAGAAAAAGTACAATTTCATAAATTCAAATCATAATAGATATAGGAAAGACCCAATAGTACAATTTATCAAATACAATCGTGATTCTTGTATGATGTGATAAGTGAGTTGACAAAATACTAAGTATACAAAATTGGTGTCATATTGATTAATTGTATATTTACACTCACATTCACTTACACTGTATAAGCACAAAGTGTGATTCGTACAAATATCACAATACTTAGATAGAGCACCTGCTGTATCCAACAAGATAATAATATTATAGATAACAATCAATTTTATATAAAGCATTGTCTAATTTTAAAAAAATATCTCAACAAAATTTGTATAAACATCATAAATACGTGGCCTAGTAGAGTTCATCGTTGATAGTTATTATACAGTTTCGAGTGTCAAAAATGACAGATTATGTTTATTGTGTTTTATATTTTAATTTTAAACGTTATTCAGAGATCCTCAGTTAACAGCATAAGAATAGAAAATGATTATCAAGACAACCGTAATCAAAAACGTAAAATAACAATTTCAGGTATTATTTGTAACATTAACATATGAAAAACAAATTTCCTTTGCAATAACTAGTGTTTATTACAGAACTTCAAGACCAAATAGATTTAACTCTGAATGAAAATGAAGATGTTTTTCAAAATTCTACCAATACTAAACCGGATCTAAAGTCTAATGTTTTTGATAAAATGTTGTCAAATGAAATGCTTTCTTTGAAAGAACAATTTCATAGAAAAGATGCGACCTATTCTTCCGGAGTTCAAATATCTACACAGAGCAATTTGCATAAACCAACACTAGAAGTGAAACAGCGCTGGCTACAACTAGCTTCTTTCTCTCGTGATGTTGGAGAAAATAATAGGCAAAATGAAAAACCAATTCATATAGAAGATAAAAAACCGCAGGATACTGATAAAAAACCTACAAAAGCTCGAAAAAAACATAAAACCAAAGTCGATGTACGCCTTAAGGATATTAAAATTGGAAAAAAAGTGCTAGGACTAAGAAGTGTTAACGATAATCAAAATCAAGAATCCCATCACATTAATAGTGGCTCTACAAAAAAAGCCTGTACTTGCTTCAAAGCTAATCCATCATCTTCCTGTCACAAGCTTGCCAGTCCTCATTCATGCACCCGCAACTCCGATAGTAAATCAGAATCATCAGCCGCTGACGGGTTTCCCTATACCGTGTCTTCTATTTTCATACCTGCAGTACCATATTATGTTGATCATGTACCTCATATCGCGCCACCCATGTTAGGACCTAATTCAGAAGGAGTAGAAAACGCTAGAGTGGGTCCAAATTCAGCAGAAATGCAAGGCCAAATGGGACAATATCCTCAGCAACCTCAGCCAATGATGCCACCTGCAATGCCACCTATGATGCAGCCCCCGATGGTACCACCACCAATGGTTCCACCCCCCATGGTACATCCCCCTATGGGGCATCCTCCCATGTTCCCGCCCCCCATGGTACCACCCCCCATGGCACCGCCCAATCAATATTACCCACCAGCTGTCGTAATAGGTGTGAAAGTCCCTAGTCCTACTCCTAGTGATGATGATGACGACAGTTCAGAAACTGATGACGAAAGTTTATATTATGACGATAAAAATAGCGATGACAGCGAATCAGAAGATCAGAAGAAAGACACTGATAATCAGCTAGTTGATGACATAGTTTATGATTTAAAAACCAAATATAAAACTACGATAAAGAAATGCTGTTGTTCCGCAGATTCAACACGAATTTCAAACGTCATTTCATGGATGTTTTTTATTTTATTTTATTTGAGAATATAAATTTGTTACTCTAAAATGCTTTTTATTACATGTGAGTAGGTAGTCGTAGGTAATTTACACGGTACTAATCTTACTATTTATTACTCTCTAATTCGAGACCGACGAAGTGTGTGGTAGCCTAGTGGCAACAGGAACGGTCTACTATACCGAAGGTTTCGGTTTCGATCCCTACAAGGGTGTACCACTAATTTGGTCTTTTTCAAATTATGTACATGTTTATCACGCACTAACGGCGAGGGAAAAACATCGTGAGGAAATCCACATGATTAGATAAGCCATCCAGGGTGTACCACTAATTTGGTCTTTTTCAAATTATGTACATGTTTATCACGCACTAACGGTGAGGGAAAAACATCGTGAGGAAATCCACATGATTGGATGATAATCCATCCAATAAAACTGATTCTCATTTTATGACATAAAAAGTGAATGACGTAACTCATGCAAAGTAACAAATAAGTTTTAGCAGTAAATACATTGCTTTGTAATTTACAAGTAGGTACTGCATATTCTGATTATCCTTGCAACTTGTTAACAAACGTGTATGTAAAATAGAATTAAGTTTTTTCCTAACATTTGCGTTACAGCATTTGAAAAACACATTTTAATTCAATTATAAAAAAGTAAGATATGTTTTTGCGCATATTATAAAAAATGAACATTATTATTGCATTATTATGTTGTGTGTAGAGAGGGTTCAAATTCTAGTAACTGAACACAGTTTGTTAAAAAAAAGGTATTTTTTGCGCGTTGATTTATTAAAACTGGTCGATGGTTGGTTCTAGATGATGATATAACTTCATAATCAGATTATTTGTTTCTAATTTTAAAACAATTTATATAGGTTCCTGTTAAGATTTATCCCATATGCAAAGATGCTAATTGTCAGCCTAAAATTATTATATTAAAAAAGCTTTATAAAGAACTTATTCGTTTTTAAATTTAATCAACAAACCTAAGAAAGCATAGTTCATTTTATCATCAACTCAAAATTATTAGAGTTGTTTTCATCATATTCATTATATATTAGATTGAAAATAGATACCGACTTAAAATTAAATAGTTAGGTACAAATTTTTATTAAATAATAAAGCAACATTTCTATTTAGTTTTAAATAATTCAGTAAATACCTATGTTTATTCGTAAAATATTATAGGTAATTATATGACGTCAGTTAAATTACACAGAAAAAGGTCTATGCCCCGCATAAGTTTTTTTTTTTCCGTCGCGTGTGCAACCTTGATGGTTAAAGCTACACAGAAATCATGTATGACGGAAATGTTCTCCTAAAAATTATAAAAAAAATATCCCACGATAGCATGTGTCTATCTTTTATGACTGACTGACAATAACACGTGTAACTCCCGATAGCTTAGCAGTTTGAAGCTTTCTGATTATATTTGTCTACTCTTACGTTTATAACACTCTCAGAGACCCCTAATTAAAAAAGTTATCATTATTAACCATTTAATAAAAAATAATGTATGTATAGAAATACCAAAGTTATATCATTCCCACGGGAAACCGTCCTCCACGCGGACGAAGTCGCGGGCGGCCACTAGTAGGTGCATCATATAAAATAAAACGTTGCTTCTTATTCGTTGTAATAGATTACACCTACTTCATTTTGTTTGCAGATGGCAGAATATTTACAGAACTATGACTCTTGCAATGGCTTTGATGTTATTTTTGATTTGAGGCAAAGCAATTTGACCGAATCTATACTAATATTATAAGCTGAAGTTTGTTTTTTTTTGTTTGTTTGTTTGAACGCGCTAATCTCAGGAACTACTGGTTCGAATTTAAAAATTATTTTTGTGTTGAATAGACCATTTATCGAGGCAGGCTATATAACATCACGCTGCAACTATTAGGAGCGAAGAAATAATGGAAAATATGAAAAAAACGGGGAAAATTATTCATCCTTGAGGGCTTCCGTTGCGTGCGCTGCGAAAACGGTTCTAGATACCAACAATATATGTATGAAAGAATTAAGGGAACTTTTCTCCGCGGGAAAACTTCGCATTCCCACTTTTACGCGAACGGAGTCACGAGCGGCCACTAGTTTGTTATACAGGAGTTTAAAAACTGTTTAAATATTTTAATGGTAAGTGAGAAAACAACCTCAATCGAAAGAGTCAGTGACGAATTACTACCTACTATTACTAGATTAAACCTACTAATATTATAAACGTGAAAGTTTGTGAGTATGTATAGCTGGATGTATGGATGTTTGTTACTCTTTCACGTAAAAAGTACTGACGGATTTTGATGAAACTTTACAATAATATAGGTTATATATCAGAATAGGATATAGGGGACTTTTTACCGCGGGAAAATTTCTAATTCCCACGGGAAACCGACTTCCACGCGAACGGAGTCACGGATGGCCACTACGTTGCTTAACTCAGAAATTATAAATTTTCGGACATGGTATAATATGACTTAATTGACCGCAAATAAGCTCTACTTAAACCCTTTCAAGGAATGTATCGCATTACCAATGACCCTGTATATTGCATGTTTAATTAATTAAGGTTATTGATTCATGCATGATAATAATGTTATTGTGATTTCATTGCAGGTGTTAATTAACTTTTTTTAAATTTTATATTTAAATAACTTTTTTTATGTTTACAATTCAGTTTGTTGCAGTTAAATATTTTTTATTTGGTAATTAGTAACTTTATTTCGTTATACCTAGGTATAATTACTCATTGAATATGTATTTTTTTTTATTTTTTCCAGAGAAACGTAACATTTAAAATGGTTTTACATTATACAAGTTTATCATATACATACATTATACTGTGGGTGTTGGGGGTGTGTTGCTGTTGCTGAGCCTTTGACAAAATTAGGCACCGGATACCGCACTCACCGAACGAAACGCAGGAACATCGTCCCTACTTCACGTCGGTTTTCTGTGCGACGCGACGGTGGTATTTCACCGGTCGAGTCAGCCCAGCAATCGCTGCAGGCAGATTCTACAGCTAGATTCTACCACTCCAAAAAAATACATTTTTTGTAATAAAACAACCATGGGGTAGCGAGTAGCGCGCAAAGAGCGTGTTAGGTAGACTTTGTAACTTCATACGCGAGCAGAGCGAGCATAGCGAGTGTGGTTCGGCAACACTTAAGTACTTAATAATCATGATTATATAACACTAGTGGCCGCCCGCGACTCCGTTCGCGTGGAAGTCGGTTTCCCGTGGGAATGAGATGTTTTCACGCGGTAAAAAGTATCCTATGTCCTTTCCCAAGTTCAGTTCTTTCTTCATACCAAATTTCATCAATATCGGTTCAGTGGTTAAGGCGTGAAAGCGTAACAGACAGACAGACAGACAGACAGACAGGCAGACAGAGTTACTTTCGCATTTATAATATTAGTAAGGATAATCAAGAAGCAGAGATAATTCTATATGAGCAAATGTATTATTTTATATAGATTCTACGAAACAATAGGTAACCCTTACACGCTCATTATAGAAGAATAAATTCGAAAAAATATAATATAAATAATAATAAATCCCTTCGAATGAAGCTACTCATATAATTTGATCGAACTTCACTTGAAAGTTCGTTTGATCATGTTGCGCTTTTTCCTAACCCATGATTTGGGAACACGGCAAAGCAAGTAGGTACGTAATACAAACATTTTTCGATTTTTCTACTGTGAATTTATTTTAATGAACATACCCACAATTCCAAAAGTGATTTGACTCTTGATCGGAATAGAAAATATTTACACAGCTGTGTATTGGTTGGCAGCCAATTTTGTAAAAAATCTAATACAAACATTTATTAATAAGAAAGAATTAAAAACTTTCCACAGCTATCACTACAGGGGGTGAAGCGCGGGGAGGATGCGTCAAGCGGGGGTAGCGAGAAACCGGGACAAATCGGTTTAAACTAAGCAAAGAACTCGTCGCGCTAGGAGGCATGACATCACAACAACTATAACTGTACACACTCACACTAATGTATATTTTACGGCTAATACCCGAAGTGCGGCTACACCTAGTTTTAGCCGGTTAGAAGTGTTTTTAATATGGAAAACTGTAAAAAAAAATGATACCTATGTATATAAAAACTGGCTTGAATCATGAGTCGACGGAGTCCCGCTACGCGGGACTCCTTTTTCTGGGTGGTATCAAAAAAGTAACCTAACTAACCTAACCTATTGATGTTTCTAACCGGCTAAAACTAGGTGTAGCCGCACTTCGGGTATTAGCCGTAACATATATATTTACATCGAAGCAAGAATATCAGTTTGGAAGTACCTAAAGAATTACTTGTTCAATATTTAATGTATCGCAATCAAATATAGTAGAGATCTGTACAATATTCGGGTTGTCTACAATTTAGGTATGCTTAAAATATTCAGCTAGTCTTTCATTCAATAAACAAGAAATCGAATTACCAAACTTATTATAAAAGATTTTTCGATAAAATGTTTTTTTTTACATAATTAAAAACTTGTTTTATTTATTTTCCAAACTAACACACTAATTATAATGCGTAGTAGGAGCTTGAGTTATAGATGCCTTACAATGGACTAGGGGAGAAACTAGTTACACCCGGACACCTGGAATCGAATCGAACGCATAGCTGCACCACAGAGGTCGTCGTCGTATTCTTGCAGTATAACGGGTGGGGGTGGGTCTTTATAAGACCACTTCCGAAGCCTGAAACCATGTATTCTGGAGCCTCAATAGTAACTAAATTCACTAACAGTATACCCAGAAAACCCTATTTGAAAAAGTTATTAAGGATTGAAAAGTCATATTCGCCGCTCGAAATCATCGCTCACACACCAACTTTTGGTTTAGGTGCGATTATTTACATTGCAAATTAAATTAAAACCCTATTTAATTTGAAATCCTCGCAAAATCTGATAGTATAAATGCTTTTTTTTACGATTACGTAAAAAAAATTTTTTTCTGTCAGGCATAAAATTTTTATTTTTTGCTCAAAACGTTACCAGTACCCCTCCAGCAATGCCCAGTTTTTGTTTTCGGAAGCAGTTCTTTTACACCCCGTATATGGATTTACACATATATTTTTTACAATATATTTTTACAAAAAGTAATGATTTACAATAGTCTCTGCATAAAACGACAGTCGTATAGACAGACTGCAAGACTTAAAATTAATTTATGTTTCTTATATAACTTCATAACATTCGTAAACAGATAACGGTGAATTCGAAAAATCGTTTTTTACTTTACTCTATGAAGACGTCAAACATCTCAGTCTACCCGTGACCACGGCATTTGTAAAAATGTCGAAACGTCGAAAATTAAAAATAATAAAATAAACGCGTAAAACCCGTTAAAATGAGTTTAATTTCAAGTATGTTTCTTATTTTTTATCATTAACTGACTAATTAAAATGTACGTTTACCTTGGCGTACGAAGAATTTTAGTAGGTAGGTAATCTTAAAGGGCATTGTCCATTACAACGTACAATACCAAGGCCGTGCTATAGAAGCCGTGTCTGGCAAAATAATATGTACAGAAAATTAAGACACTGTTCTGTCTATGTTCCGTCTGAAATACTAATTGAGATTTTACTTTTACTGTTGCATTTAAAATGCTAATTTATTAATTTTGAAGTTATAGATACTGGAAAAAAGAACGCGGGTCCTACAATGCTCGGAAACCCGCGTTCCTTTTTCAGTATCTATAACTTCAAAATAAAATACTTACTAATGTTCCGTCACCGAACGAGAATGTCGAAGAAAAATGACTTCAGCGGCTTAGAGATATTTATACCAGAGGGTTCTGCTTTTGTTATATGAACGAGCATCATACGAGTACCATACGGGAAATAAATGGTATAATCCCGGACTGTAACATTTTATGTCCCGTGCCTGATACGTTCCATGTACGTTCATATGATACACTCTAATGGGCTGAGACCTTTATTGACTTTGTTGTAATTTATATACATAAAGTAGCGCTCAAATGAAATTAATATAATATTGGATTTTATTATTCGCTGGACGCGTCGATTTATAAAAATGGCGTCTATTTTAAAAAGTGAGTTATTGGATTACCCAGACAACATTGTAAACGATTTAAGAAAAAAGTATGGTTTGGACCAGCCTGGGAGGTTGGAAGAGGCACTAGACCTGCTGCAGGACTGGTACAGGAAGCAAGGTCACTTCACAAAGAAAGATGTTGGTAAGTAAATTTTCAAAACGATTTTACCTAAAAATTAACTTGCTTTGAAAAATTGTGACACCGCAAAGGACCATGGAAAGTATTGACAGCGTAAAGTACGCTTAGACGAGGGCAGTATCCTACTAATATTATAAACGTGAAAGTTTGTGAGTATGTATGGATGTATGGATGTTTTGTTACTCTTTCACGTAAAAACTACTGGACGGATTTTGATGAAACTTTACAGTAATATAGGTTGTACATCAGAATTACACATAGGGGACTTTTTACCGCGGGAATACTTCTCATTCCCATGGAAAACCATTTCCACGCGAACGGAGTCGCGGGCAGCTACTAGTAAACAGTATATACACGGACCACTGTATGCTTGGAGTGTCCATCATTTCAAAATTTATTGCGACACATTAACAGTGTCGCATCAGCCGCTGTGTGAAAATTCGTGCAGTCAGACATTAGGACATTTTATATAAGTACATCATATTTATGTGAGAACTTCTGTCGTAGTCTAAATTTTCCTATTAATATACGTATTAGTTAGTACTTTGCCTTAGTGGGCGTGTGTATATGTAACGGCTAATACCCGAAGTGCGGCTACACCTAGTTTTAGCCGGTTAGAAGTGTTTTTAATATGGAAAACTGTAAAAAAAAAATTATACCTATGTATATATAAACTGGCTTCAATCATGAGTCGACGGAGTCCCGCTACGCGGGACTCCTTTACTGGGTGGTATCAAAAAAGTAACCTAACTAACCTAACCTATTGATGTTCTAACCGGCTAAAACTAGGTCACATGAGTAAAGAAACTGAACAGAGACAAAGCTACATACGAATGCGCTGTGACAGGTACATCACTACAAGTGCAACGCGTGTGTGTGCGTGACCACTGGCCGCTTGTCACGTATGAGCCGAAACCGCTTCAAACTAGATCAGCCAGTGGTCAATCTCAGGGCGTGCAGGCGTGACGCGACGCTCCAACGTTGTGCGTGTTTTGTTTTTGTTTTCGAGTTTCTCACATAATACGTAGTAATACTTTTGTTTTAGTATTTAAAAAGTTATTATATTTTGATCTTCATATTAAAAACTAGTGGCTGCTTGCGACTCCGTTCGCGTAGAAATCGGTTTCCCGTGGGAATGCAAAGTTTTCCCGCGGTAAAAAGTTCCCTTAATTCTTGTGTTTACATATATTTTTGGTATCTAGAACCATTTACGCAGCGCACGCAAGGGAAGCCCTCAAGAATGAATAATTTTCCCCGTTTTTTTTCACATTTTCCATTATTTCTTCGCTCTTAATAGTTGCAGCGTGATGTTATATAGCCTTAAGCCTGCCTCGATAAATGGTCTATTCAACACAAAAATAATTTTTGAATTTGAACCAGTAGTTCCTGAGATTAGAGCGTTCAAACAAACAAACAAACAAACAAACTCTTCAGCTTTATTATATTAGTATAGATGTTAATATTGGTAATGACATATTAGCACGTTTGCAAGATTGTACATTTCATATGCCATGTGAGTGTTTCCCATTGGTTTATTTGAAAAAACTTTATATTAGATTTAGAATTTATCATTCGATTAAAAGACACAACAAATTATTAAAAACCAAAAGTAATAAAAAAAAATATTTAGAGTATGTAATTTGTAAAAAAAAACCTATTTTAATAAAAAAATTGAAAAAAAAGTACATTTATATTTTTAATTTATTCAATTGTGCCAACCCTACCAAAATAGGTATAAATTTTGCTAGCTCTTTAGAAGCTTTGTCTCTGTTCAGTTTCTTTACTCATGTGACTAGGTGTAGCCGCACTTCGGGTATTAGCCGTAACATATACATAAGTGTTGATGTGATGTCAGCAGAGCTATTACGAAACTCGAAATTTCGGGAAACGGAGAGGTTTAGAGAAAGAACGGGTACTCCGTCAAGCAATGACGTCATCATCACAGTGCAAAAATCACTTTTAAAGCCGTTATTCTGACGGAAACCCATAGACTTACATTCAACACCTCTATAAGCTCTATACATCTTCAAAAAATGACACTAATCCATAGTGTATTTTTGTTAATTGCCATCCTACCATATTATAAAACAGTTTTAATGCCTTGAGCTGGGGTCACACTGTTGAAAATGGTAATGCCCATGAACGTGACAATTATAATTATTGCTCCACTAGATTTCTCTAAAAACGCAATACATCTTCCATTACTCTCCATTCCTTATCGTAGCATATAAAAGCATAGCAAAGGGATCACATCCCTTTGCGCTATCGATGCACACTTACAAAACGTAGTGTGCCTGCTTGATCGCGATAATTATCGCTATAATCATTATGATGTGAAATATTCAGTAAAAATAATACTGTCAATACACATATCACCATTACTTAAAAAAAACAACTATTCATTTGACATGACTTTTAATGTCAAACCATAATCAAAACAAACAGTTTTGAATTTTTTTCATATTTCTCATTTCTTATTTCACCAACTTTTCTTACCTGCTAATATATTACAAAATCAATTATACACAACAAAAAGGACTAGGATTTCAGTTGTTATTCCTTAACTATCTTCTATCTAAAGAATGAGAAGTAGTTATCCTATTCCTGATATAACTCAAATACCGGCAATAGAGAAGAAGAATGGTCTTAATTAATTTAGTGAGCTAAAGGAGGCAGTTGCTATAACGTGCAATTGAAGATGGCATCAACAAGGTAAAGGTATCGTATTGTTTTATTATCATGAGTTTGTTAATGTGAAATAATTTGCTTATGAAAACTATTCCAAAGCTTTTTTAATAACCTTAGCGAATTTATATCTGTGTTTAATTGTCCATATTTACGACTATCTAGCATTACACGTAGGTACTAACAAAAAACTATATATTTTTAATTTGTTTTAGTTTGGTATCATCAAAGGATTAACCTATAATCTACACGAGGCCGTGCAAAACAGCAGAATTATCAAGTATTCTGAAGACAATTGAGATGGAGTACACAGGATCATATATAAATATTATACCTAAATGTACCTTATTATTTTTAAATGTTGTTGAGACCATATCGTTTTATTTTATTCATTTTCTATAGATTTTTAAGTAGGTACTGTTAGCGGTAAAACAAAAGTAATCGGTAACTGGACATCCCTAGCATTCGATGGACATCACTGGTTGGCGTCACTGCCGTTTGGTTTGGAAGCGGATTTTGTATTGAATCTAATGGCGGCTACCTGTTGTATTTTCTATTAATTCATGTTAATTTAAAGAGATGTTTAATCTAGAGCCCAATAAATATTTGTTGTGAACAGTACTTACCTATGTTCATTACCTTTCTACAGTCTTATACTTTTTCATAGAAATTAAAAATTCTTCTTAAGGTAAATATCAATTTATTTAAGTTTAAAATTTCTTTTACTACTGCTTTTTCAGAGACACGTTTTAAGATTACAGCAGTACGATGTAAGCGTTTTCTCCGAACTTCACACTAAACTAAAAAACTAAGGAACCTAACCTATATTAACTGCAAAATAAAACTATTATACCTCTAATATTAATTTTATTTCAATTAATTATATTTATTTTCAAAAAGTGACATTTTATATGTTCAGATGATATATGGATCAACAGAATAATAAATGAGTTGTTATTTTTTTACTGCGGAACTCCAAATATTTCAAAAGTATTCTGTAATATTACCATTTAAACAATTAGCCAACTAAATAATTAGCCAAAAGCCATTCTGATGGATGGTCTTCCCCACAGAACACCAACTGAAAAGCGGCAGCTGTAGCGACTGAGAATCTGTAAGTCTTGATACATGACAGGTTTATGCGCACCTCAGCATGTTGATCTCTGAAAACCTTTCGATGTCGATGATTTTCGGTCCCTATGCGAATGACAATCCTTAATTTTCAAGTTAAAGACACTACACTACTACAATTTTTTGACAAAAAACAGCTATTGGGATTGTGATAACTTAGTTTATAACCCAAAATAGAAATATAAGGCGCCACCTGTAGTTGTCAACGCATGTGAAGCTGCGGGCGTTTTACTTGTACAACATTTAATAACAAAAAATACAAATTTATTGATCTTTTAACTTTATGTTGGTGGGAAAGCTACGAATTACACTAGGTACAATGAATTTGTGCTACGGAAATTCCATAAAGGACTGTAAACCCCATAAAACTTAAGTTAAAATGCCTAACAAGTTTTATAAAATCTGTTCAGGATCATAGGAGAGAAAAGATACTCCCGCTTTGATAATGTTTATGTGAAATATAAACGTGAATTGATATTGAAAGTACATACCTAAAATATTTGAATAGGCTATTTGCCTATTTACGCATTCATTCTACACCTTCATGCATTTCATACCCAATTTCGAAAGAGGCTCATCGGCGGTTTGCTGGCCCATATTTCTCAGTTTGACCTTCTCTATATTTAGCACAGTGCAGATTTTACGCTTAAGCTTCCTGAAACATGCTTAAAAATGTTATTCTGAATCTGTAGTAAAGCAATTACCCAGCTGATACTTGGCATCTCCACCACCACGCCTTTATAAAAGTGTGTTGTACCTAAACACTAGCTGGAGAGTTAATGACAGGGTTTAAAAGCTGAGTAGGATGGGTTCTGTGGTAGAAAAAAATGGATATTACAGAAATAATCCTAACCAATGTATTTTTTCTTTGTGTAGGTATATAAAATCAGACCAGTTTTTTACAAGAATTAAATCTTTCTTTGCCCTTTATAATAAAGTATACGTTAATCTGAAGTAAAGTTAAGTTTAATACTAGTATTTCATATGCTAAGACAAACCAAAATCAGTCCAGTAGTTTAAAAGTACGCTCCACTAGGCTGGCTCAGTACGGGTCAGAGTTACAAATAATCAAACCATGGGTTTCACTCATCGTAAGTTAGTGATAAATCCTTACTTCCTTACTTTAAATGTGAAAATAGAACTTGCTCATGCAAGGGCCTATCCTGTTTTTATTATACCTTTAGACAATCATTAAGATTAACAAGGGGAAAAAGGAGTAACTTATTCTTTCCCTGGATCCAATCTAATAAGGTAAACACTAGATTGATAGATAGAAACAAACAGTTTGTGGCACTAACATTTCTTCTTCCATAGTTGAACGATGCAGAACTAGGACAAACTTCAGTATCGTGCAAAAGATTATTGAAACATATTTAAATAAAAGTGTATTCTTTGAATAAATCGTTTTTCATTTTATAATATAAGTAAACAGTGGTCGTTTGATGGGAAAAGTCAGATTTGAAATATTGTCAATGGGTTTTTTTATAGCTCAAGTGAGCGATTAGAATCTTTCGGAGTGAATAAAAAAATAATGGCGCGTAATTTAAATTTAAGAACACAAACCAATCTTAGGAGATCCGTCCGAAGCTCGAAACATTTTCGTAATAGCAAGCCAGGCCTCAAAAGCAACACGTTCTTTGCTTGGTTCAAACCGGTTCATCGCGCTTTTTGACTACCTTCGCGTGACGTTTCATCCCCGCTGTAGTGATAGCAGCGTAACAATTTAATTCTCAATTATTTAAAAAAAAAATAGATTTTTTACTAAAATGACTGCCAACACAAGTAAAGGATATTCACTTTTTTGTAGTAAATCTTAATACGGATTGGTTTCAGTTTCCATTTTATTTTTAAGTTCCTCAGTCACGGTTGAACTTTAATCCTTATTTCTGAACCGACTTAAAAAGCGAAGGCGGTTCTTAAGGCAAGATTTTTATATTTGAAATAAATAATATTGATAATTATTTACTTATCTAATTCTGATAGTTTTTGTTTAAACTGTTTTATGCCAGGCTAAATTGATTTTTTTGTCTGACTCTACTTTTGGTCATCCCGCACACTTATGCAAAGTCCTTCTCGACTACGTATTTTTTCCTAATGACATTCTAGTAAAATATAATTAAGTTGTCTTAATAATAAATAAGACGAGAAGTGTTTATTTAGGCATGTAAATGCCTGTAGTTAAAGGCCGGGTTCTAAGAAGACCTAGTAAAGCTTTCAGGCGTTTTATAAGTCCTCCCAAATATCTCAAAGAGTTTAAAGATACATCCAATTTTTTTTTTGTTTTTTTTACAGACAGATCTTGCTTGGAATTATGTATCGTAACATCCAAGGGATCACTGGAACGAGCCAAGCAGAGACTTGAACAACTATGTATCCTGAAAACTGTTTTACCTGAATTCTTTACTGAATGTAAGCCGGGAGAACTTTTAGAAAGCCCGGACAATGTGTAAGTATAAAAATAATAAAAATATGTTAATTTGGTAAAAAAATTTTTTTTTTGTAAGTATATAAATAAAAGTGTAAAACTGCGAAAAACCTCTTTTTGTTAAAAAAGTTGAAAAAAATGGTTACGGTTAGGTACGTTGACAATATTTCTGTATTTTTTCAGATCGTATTGTGTACTTCCAAAACTGGATTCAGATAATAATAGAGTTTATATAGCTCAATTAACAGGTGGACCCTACACAGCAAATATGTACAACTATTTTTATAGACATTGCATTATAGTACGTATATAACAGTATTAATAACAGAAAATAATTGTATGTAACCTTCACGCCGAAGGAGTTTGCGTAGCATCAGGTGTTATTTTTTATCATTCATCTAATTAGTAATATATGTTAATTAGGTACCTATGTTTATGATGTGTTTTCATATGATTAATATTTTGCAGTTTGCCGAATACTTGAGGACTCACGAGTATTGTGATGGCTATGTTTTGATTCTAGATTATAGTAAATGCAATCTCATAGAACTTTTGTCTAATCTGAACGTAGTACAGTTTAAGAACTACTTAACTATACTTATGGTAAGTCACAGTATATTAAACTAGTGGTCGCCCGCGACTCTGTTTGCGTGGAAGTCGGTTTCCCGTGGGAATGAGAAGTTTTCCCGCGGTAAAAAGTACTCTATGTGTTATTCTAATGTATAACCTATATTACTGCAAAGTTTCACCCAAATCCGTCCAGTAGTTTTTACGTGAAAGAGTAACAAACATCCATACATCTATACATCCTCACATCCTCAAATACTCACAAACTTTCACATTTATAATATTAAAGTAGGATTTATCTATTAATTTATCTTGCTGATTAGTTGTATGAAGAGCCTGTTGTTTTTGTTATGAATGATAACTTAAGTGCTGTCTTAACTTCTTATATGTGTGTTACAATAGATACTCTTGCACACATGTTTATATTATTTTTTTCGTATCGCGTTCACATTTCTTCAGCCCATTACCTTAAATTAAAAGGTTTGAACATTTTTACGCTATTCTGAAGTAAATAACCTGGTGCAAGTTAAGTAAAACTTACTATTTAACTTACAGAAAGGATACGGTATGAGATTAAAAGGTAGTCATGTACTGGTACCAGCGTCTACGCTTGGTACAGTTATTGACACTCTAGTCGGTATCGTCAAAAGTGTAGTGTCACAAAAAGTAGCTGATCGTGTCCATATCCACAAAAAAATAGAAACACTGTTCGATCATATACCACAAGACATGTTGCCTCTTGATTACGGTGGAAAGGAAAAATATACAGTTGCGGATAGAAATGGTAACAAAATTCCTATCAACGTAAAATAAGCCGTTGTCCTTCTAAATAGCTGAAAGCAGAAAACCATCTTTGTATTTTTTTTATTTTATTCTTAGCAATAATCACCAAGACCCTGAATTCTAAAGAGAACCTTGACGTCTTCAATGATATGAGACGAGAGCAAGTTAATAAGGCTTTCACGCAGACCGATAAATTCCACGAGGAGCATCCTGGCCTGGCTGGCAGCTTTAGAAAACTGACTGTGGATTAGTTTACTTGTCGTTGTTGTTTCTTATTCTAAATAGTGCTTCAATCATAAAGGTCAATTTGAGTCCCAGTGAGTTATAGATTTATAAAAATATAGGTATACTTACCTTTTACAATAACAGAATGCTGATTAAAAAACATTGATTTGTATTAATAAAAATAGGCATTTTTAAATCTAACTCGCTGTTTTATTTCCGTAATTACACACCTAATTAAGCTCCATATACCTTTTACTTATACGATTATTTCCATAAACGTATACTTGGGAATGTGTGTGTAAGTGTAGGTATGCTATAAGGATAGATTATTTTCTTAGCTGTAGAGAACTTGATTCTTAATTTTGAATTTGAATTTGAGTGACATATAAGAAAATGCTACTTTTCTTGGAGTTACCAAAAAATAATAACTTGTTAACTAAAAGTATTTGGGTTTATCAACTTTGTTTTTAAATCTAGATCGCACCGTATCTTTATGTTACAGACATATAGAAATAACATATCCTTCTTCAACCCATTCAGAATGTGTCGAGAATACAACGAATTAATTTGAGATAATACTTTTGAGAGTGGTAGAGTCTAGCTGTAGGCTCTGTCTGCAGCGATTACTGGGCTGACTCGACCGGTGAAATACCACCGTCGCACAGAAAACCGACGCGCGACGAGAAGTAGGGACGACTTTCCTGCGTTTCGTTCGGTGAGTGAATCCGGTACCCAATTTTCTCAAAGGTCAGCAACACACCCCCAACACCCACAGCGTTGATCACTTACCATCAGGTGACCCGCATGCATGTTTGCTACCTACATTATAAAAAAAATTGCCATTATACACAAAGGCTTTAATATATACCTATGACAATAAGTTTTTGCGCTATAAGAGACGCGTGTAGCGTCCTCGATTCAGCATAGACGCATCTGTGGATCTGTGTCTGTAATTTCACACCATGCTAGTGTTCAAATAACTTTTGTCTTTTAACTGTTTTCTTTTAATAAATTGTTTTTTGTTTGTGTTAAGTGGGTAAGCCTATCTGTATAATGAATGTTAAAGATGTTGGAAATACATTTTTTGGATCGCAGTTTAGATCAAAAATAAATTTACCAATGTTAGACTGTAAGTTTGATTGTAATCTGCTTTGTGTGTTAATCAAATAAAATAAAAACGTTACGTTATACTGAAAAATCTTAAAGAAATAACCATAGATTTATTATCTTCGTTCTCGCTCTTACTAGATGGAGCACTGCCTGTAAACAATAGCTTTGATCTTGCGGCAGTTTTTTATTTTCGTGCCAATTCTTGTGTCAAATAATACACATACTGTTCGAAAAGCTTCCGACCAAACCATGACCTGTTTTCTGACTTAATACTAGGAACAAACCAAGATGTCGCTTAAGTCCAAACCTTTTATTTACTCATCATCCTCGCTGAGCAACAAAATAATACGCAAAAAAATTCAAGCTCGACAAAACGGAAACTACACATCTACACACAACGGTAACTACTCTTCAAATTGACTATTTTTTAACCATCAACCACCTAGGTACCTACGGTCTCAGAGACCGTAATGTTTTATAAAATCCCTACTAATATTATAAATGCGAAAGTAACTCTGTCTGTCTGTCTGTCTGTCTGTCTGTCTGTCTGTTACGCTTTCACGCCTAAACCATTGAACCGATTTTGATGAAATTTGGTATGAAGAAAGAACTAAACTTAGGAAAGGACATAGGGTACTTTTTACCGCGGGAAAACTTCTCATTCCCACGGGAAACCGACTTCCACGCGAACGGAGTCGCGGGCGGCCACTAGTTCAAATATAATTTTAATAAAAAAAATATGGTTATTTCTTACTACTTTTTATGTAAAAAATTGCAAAAATACGAAACAATTGCTTTATTTATTTTTTCACTTCTTAAAAAAAAATATGATTCAATAGCAAATGTTTGGTGCTAAAACAAAGCATTGGCGTATAAAGTTGCATGTTTTGCTACGGAACTTTAATTTGTTAATTGAAATCCTAAAATCAACGCAATTATATTTTAGCGGTCTTTGCGACCGCACGGTGGTGGTAACAGGACAAAAATAGGTGCTAGGTGGTTAAGGGTTAATGTCAAATATTATGTCATATAAAAACAGGGGCGTAGGAGTAACAATATTTTTAAGGGCCCTATAAAAAATATTTAAACATAGATTCACAATTACTCCTCGCCCATAGTACTCGTAAAATGCGTGATAATAAAGTAAGGTAAAAGCACCAATTATAGACAATATAAGGAATATTTTTCTTTTTGCTTATTCATTTACTATATACTATACACGTTTCTAGGGTTTTGGATGTTATAATAATAGTGACTTTTAGAACTAGTTTTCAATTTTTAAAGTAGCTTATTACTAGTTTCATCAAAATATACTTAATTAAATACGAGTATATCCTCTGTCAGACTCCAACTATGGATATCGTACACTAAAATACGTATAGACAGAATATTTACAATTGGACAGAGGCTTCATATGCTGCTCATTTAAAAACGATAATAAACAATTAGAAACGGTTTGCGAGTTTTTAAGCATAAGATGAATAAATAATATTTAAAAAACACACAAAAAAACCTACATCTGGAAAAAGTGCTATCGTCGAAAACGGCATTGCGCAAAACTCTCAAAAGTGCAATACTTGGGATATTAGAACAACTGATGATATTTACAGGCTATTTATTTTAATAAGAAATGTCAAAAAATTATCATAATTAATCCACTTGCTGTAAGAATTAAATACTATTTTAATACTCTATTTTGATCTTACTATGCATTTGCATACGAGAAATCCTATATCTAGACCATATATTGTAAAAAAATATTTTACTTTTTTACACCGTCAATTTGGAAACGTATGGCCTTATGGAGATTTTTTGTTTATAAAGTAAGATATATTCATGGTGAAGGTTTAAAAAAAATATATTTTTAAGTTTTCACTATTTTGGAGCCCCTGTAGATCGGGGGCCCCAAAAAATTGATACGGCGGCTACGCCCCAGCATATAAGTTGACACTAGCTCGGGTAGGTTCGAGTATGCTCCCCCCCAAGGGATCGCGCCTTGCCGCGGCGGGGGGGCTTAGTACTCCGTAGCAAGCCAGCTACTGGAGGAAGCTAAGCGGTCCCACAATAGGGTGCGGGGCTCGATGTCCTACTCATCATGAGTAGGGCACGCGAGTCCCTTGGAGGAACCCTACAGGGAGGCCGTGGATGGTGAACCACGTTAAAAAAGAATCCCGTGGATGGTGAACCACGTTAAAAAAGAATCCCCACAGGGAGGCCGTGGATGGTGAACCACGTTAAAAAAGAATCCCGTGGATGGTGAACCACGTTAAAAAAGAATCCCTAGCATACCGTAATCCTCTCCGCCCGAGGACCGGGGGCCGTCTGGCTTATGCCGGGCCGCGTGGATGGTGAACCACTATAAAAAAGCACCCCCTGTACACCGTAATCCTCACTGAGGACCGGGGGCCGTCCGAGCTTTACGCCGGGCCGCGTGGATGGTGAACCACTATAAAAAATCATCCCCTGCACACCGTAATCCTCCCTGTGAGGACCGGGGGCCGTCCGTGCTTTACGCCGGGCCGCGTGGATGGTGAACCACTATAAAAAATCATCCCCTGCACACCGTAATCCTCCCTGTGAGGACCGGGGGCCGTCCGAGCTTTACGCCGGGCCGCGTGGATGGTGAACCACTATAAAAAATCATCCCCTGCACACCGTAATCCTCCCTGTGAGGACCGGGGGCCGTCCGTGCTTTACGCCGGGCCGCGTGGATGGTGAACCACTATAAAAAAGGCATCCCTTGTACACCGTAATCCTCCCTGTGAGGACCGGGGGCCGTCGGGGTATTTGCCCGGGCTGCGTGGATGGTGAACCACTATAAAAAAGGCATCCCTTGCACACCGTAATCCTCCCTGAGGACCGGGGGCCGGCGGGGTATTTGCCCGGGCCGCGTGGATGGTGTACCACTATAAAAAGGCATCCCTTGCACACCGTAATCCTCCCCGTGAGGACCGGGGGCCGGCGGGGTATTTGCCCGGGCTGCGTGGATGGTGAACCACTATAAAAAATTATCCCTCGTACACCGTTATCCCTTCGGGGACCGGGGGCTGTCGGGGCTTTTGTCCGGGCCGAGTGGAGTAAACCACAATAAAAAATCGACCGGCGGTTGTCATTACTGGGGTCATCAGTAGGGAGGGTATGATGACACCGCCGAATCACACGTCGGTCCGCATCCCGGCGTGTGAAGGGAGGGGCGGCTTCGGTCGCCAACTGGGGAGGGACCTCTCCTTGCCGGCCATGGTTTTCGACCCACCATGAGCGGTGACGAGAGATCGCGGGAGGCGATGGTCTCCTTCTCGATTGTGTGGTCTCGAGAAGGGGTTCATCGATGGGTCGGGTCTGAGAGGATGACCCCCTAGCGGATCCGATCCAGCGGGGTGGCTCGCTCGACACCTGGCGGATGACACCCGCTATCTGTCGACCGAGCGGTGGCCTTCGGGTGGGGGAACGGGGACTCCCTCATCCGATTGCACAAGGTCACGGGAGGGCGTGGTTCACCAAGTGTTCTGGTGGCCACGCAAACAGGGAGGTTCCGCACTTGCGGATGCACCCGCGGCTCGCGAGTCGAATGCGCGAGCGTGCCCGTGAGTCGCACTTTGGGTGGCGGAGTTTGAACACCGCGGTGGTTTTTAGTGGGTAGACCCCTGGTCGGCAATCCAGTCGCCCAGGAGCAGCGCTTCACGCCGGGAGTCCCACACACGCCCTTCACTCCCCGGTGAAGGGTATGGTGCATAAAGCATTTTCCCCGCGACAACAAAAAAAAAAAAAAAAAAAAAAAAAAAAAAAAAAAAAAAAAAAAAAAAAAAAAAAAAAAAAAAAAAAAAAAAAAAGGTTCGAGTATGCTAACTATAAGTTATATAAAAAGTAATTAACACATTCAATGGATATAGGTAGGTATAATTATTTAATTTCAAATACCTATGAATTAATTAACGGCCTTATTTCATTGACCACGTAGATAATTATATTTCCTTATTAGTAAATAAAGCAGTGGACTGTATCAAACTGTTTTGTTTAAACTTTTTTCTTTTTAAACACTATACCTACTAGAAGTTTTTTTCCGTTCAATTTCTATCATCCCATTTTTATTCATAGTCCTTAAACGCCTCATCTACCAACAACTCAGCACTATATACATACTGAATTAATTTCGAAGTCATAGATACTGGAAAAAGGAACGCGGGTCTCCGAGCATTGCGCGACTGGGAACCCAGTAGCTTTGGATAACCGGTCTAATGCTCTGACCACTGAGCTACCGCGCCGCAACGGTGACCCAGCGAAATTTCCCCCAGTATCTATGTGCTTACGTCATATAGCTGACGTTATTTCATCAAATGAGAGGAGTTTCCGCCTCTTCATTTCAGTAGAAATACCTTTACAGGATATTTAACTACTAATTAAGATGAAACAAGCTAATGATTGAGATTTTGCTTTTAGTTTTACATTTAAAATTCTAGTTTATTAATTTTGAAGTTATAGATACTGGAAAAAGCACCTAATTAACATTAAGAAAGATACAGTGATATTAGGGATAATAAATGCGGTTTAGGGTAATAATATAATTTTATAAGATGAACGATCTAATATGCTTTACAAATGTATAATAATTTTTTAAATTATCAATGGCTTTATTCTTAAAAAAAAACAAAATGAGGCTGAGGCGAAAAACCCTAATTCCGCGGTAAAAATTCCTAACTCCGCGATAGTTGGGCACCTAATTCCGAGGTATGAATTTGTAGAGAAAGCCCGTTTAATAGTACCTAGTACCTACTTATGCAGCAAATTATGCTTATTATGATGGAATATTAACGAGACTTACTCTGTATATTGATTCTATGGAACAAAACTTATGTACCTAGTAAATACTTAATTTATAATCGAAACAACATTTATGAATAGATTTTTTAGTTAACAGTTTTTATATTGATTTGAACTCTCTAAAGTTGATATAAATAGGAGCGAGAAAATATTGCTAATTTTATGCATTCTGTTGGGTATCCTTACATTGAAAAAGTAGCACGGCTTTACGTTCCGATTTATTTTCCATATAACTTAATTCCGTGGTTTATACCTCGGAATAACGGCCCTACCAGAAAATTAATATTTCTAAATCCGAGTAATACATGTCTTATAATATTTATAAATCAATGTGGTTATTTTATTTAAAATAAACAAATGAATTATAATTGATAGTTCTGAAAAGATATTGTTACTAGAACAAAGCATTAAAACGATTACAATATTGGTTACGTTTTGGATAAACTCATCGAATTTTACTCTTGTCATATATTTTGATTCCTATTTACCTAATATGTGAAATGTACTCAAAACACTAACACGGAATTGGATTTTCTAACCCAAACTAAACCGATTCTTTCAATTTTATTGCTAAAATAAAGTTAAGCTGATAAGAATCACGTGAAAAATTAAGATGAAATGAACACCATGATTTCCTTATACCGAGGTATACCGCGGGATCCCCCCCAAGGGATCGCGCCTTGCCGCGGCGGGGGGGCTTAGTACCCCGTAGCAAGCCAGCTACTGGGGGAAGCTAAGCGGTCCCACATGGGGCCGGTCGTGAGGTAGACCGGCCCACGAGAGGGGGGCTGCTCCAGCTGGGCGGGAGCCCAGCGTGCTGATGCGCCCGGAGGGGAGGCTCTGGCCGGGCTCGGCCCGGTCAGTTGCACCCTAGGAGGGGAGGCTCCAGCAGGGCCTTTGGCCCTCGTTCTGTTGAGCGCCCAGGGGGAAAATCGTGGGGGGTCGGGTGGTGCGGCGTGGCGGCCGCGGCATTCGGATTGGAGGTGGTGGGCTGAGGAAGGGGTGGTGGGAAAACCCCTCTCCTAGGCCCAGGGCGAGTCGGCGGCGCGCCACTGCGGGGACGGTGGCGCGCCGGCGACTCCAGCCGGTGAGGCCCCAGGTCGGCAGACGGCCGAAGACCCTGGGGAGGTTCCCAAGCTGCCGACACAGGGCTAGGTCGGTAGCCAATCAAGGGAACAAGAGGGGGTAGGCGCGCCGCGGTTGTTCCAGCGCGCCTCCAAACTTGAGGGGGCTGCCTCGGTGGCCAGCCGTCGGTGGGTTCGCGTTCGGTTCGAGACCTTTACAGGACATTCCCGCGTCCCCGCCATTATACGACGGCCAGTAGGACAACTCCAGGTTTTTAGTCGGTGCGAGCCCGACATAACCCGTCTCCTTTCCCTGGAGGGGACGGGTATGCGTAGGCATTTTCCTGGACAAAAAAAAAAAAAAAAAAAAAAAAAAAAAAAAAAAAAAAAAAAAAAAAAAAAAAAAAAAAAAAAAAATTATACCGCGGGATGAGGTATATGATAGTAATGCCGATGTATTTTCAACACTAAATTCTTAAAAAGGAAGCTATAAATGCATGTTAATTAAACAAAAACTGAAATATTAAACGTTGTGCTATTGAATTAATATTTTAAAACCGATCTTACCTGTTAGAACTATAATGATAATCACATTAATCACTCCTCTCGTAAATTGAACGTTACGGAGAAATGGCACGAAAATGTATGGCGTATCCTTTCACCACGTTCGCCGCAGCTTAGTTTTTCTATTTACCGCGGGTTTGGGTTCCGTTTTTAGAACCCCTCGGAGATAGTGCTTTTACCTTAATAGTTTTTAAAGTTTACGACACTTCTCCAGAACGGAATTTACAAAGCCGAAATTATCCGTAAAATGTAAACCGCACATATTTATTACAGTCCTGTCTCTAGGCTCTTTGAAGTAGGCAAATTGAAATTTCGTATTGACAAAAATATGTGAGGAGGTTCAGATCTCTGCGTTTAGAGGCAAAGCAACTGAACCGTATCCGGGGGATCGCGTTTCCCAATTCAGAGCTTCAGACAGGATACCAACACAAATTGAGAACAAAGATTTGTAGCGCTATCTAGCTTCTAATGTAGGAAACTTTAAGCGCCATCTGTTATACTGTTATGAAACTGTTTACAGTGGCAGCTCGTGTGCCAAAAAATACACATACATAAGCTTCTGAATACACCATGCGATGTTCGCTGAGTTAGTACTTAGGAACAAATCAAGATGTCGCTTACGTACAAACCTATTTATTACTCCTTAGCTTTACTGAGTAACAAATAATACGTTTGCCATACAGGACTCTTATGTAAGTAAGATCAAATCTAAGTTACCTCACTAGGTTTTCCCGGTATTATCTTTCTATTTGACGCATAGATCATTCCAAGTCAAACAAGGCAGCGCTAAATCCACGCACCAAGAAATCCATGCAGGGGTACCCCAGGGATCTGTTCTGGGTCCAACTCTGACGCTGCCTTCTTATCCTGCCATAAAAACGCCGATGTTGCTAGTAGAGCTATCCAGACCCAACTAGACAACCCCCCCAAGGGATCGCGCCTTGCCGCGGCGGGGGGGCTTAGTACCCCGTAGCAAGCCAGCTACTGGGGGAAGCTAAGCGGTCCCACATGGGGCCGGTCGTGAGGTAGACCGGCCCACGAGAGGGGGGCTGCTCCAGCTGGGCGGGAGCCCAGCGTGCTGATGCGCCCGGAGGGGAGGCTCTGGCCGGGCTCGGCCCGGTCAGTTGCACCCTAGGAGGGGAGGCTCCAGCAGGGCCTTTGGCCCTCGTTCTGTTGAGCGCCCAGGGGGGTAATCGTGGGGGGTCGGGTGGTGCGGCGTGGCGGCCGCGGCATCCGATCCTCCGCGATTCGGATTGGAGGTGGTGGGCTGAGGAAGGGGTGGTGGGAAAACCCCTCTCCTAGGCCCAGGGCGGATTCGGCGGCGCGCCACTGCGGGGACAGTGGCGCGCCGGCGACTCCAGCCGGTGAGCCCCCAGGTCGGCAGACGGCCGAAGACCCTGGGGAGGTTCCCAAGCTGCCGACACAGGGCTAGGTCGGTAGCCAATCAAGGGAACAAGAGGGGGTAGGCGCGCCGCGGTTGTTCCAGCGCGCCTCCAAACTTGAGGGGGCTGCCTCGGTGGCCAGCCGTCGGTGGGTTCGCGGCGAGCAGACCTTTACAGGACATTCCCGCGTCCCCGCCATTATACGACGGCCAGTAGGACAACTCCAGGTTTTTAGTCGGTGCGAGCCCGACATAACCCGTCTCCTTTCCCTGGAGGGGACGGGTATGCGTAGGCATTTTCCTGGACAAACAAAAAAAAAAAAAAAAAAAAAAAAGACCCAACTAGACAAAGTCCATATCTGGCTTGACAAATGGCGAACTAAAGCGAGTCCTCCAAAATCGCGTCAAATCACTTTTACCATACGTCTAGACTAGACGCTTGCCCTCGGTTAAACTAGGTGAAGACATCCTGCATCAATCAGCAGTCGTCAAATACCTTTTTTTTTTTTGTTTTAGCGGTGAAATGCATTTACGCACCGTACCCCCCACCTGGGTGGCGGGGGGCGTGTGTGGGACTCCCGCCTGAGCAACTGACACGTCGCCCAGGGGACTACCCACTAAAACACCGCGGCGCTCCGTCTTCGCCTTGGTGGTGAAGCCGTGGGGCCCGGACCGGCGGCCCTACGCCACGACTTCACCGGCTGTCGTGTCTGTCGTCAAATACCTGGGTTTTCATTAAGACCGACGCCTGACATGGAAAGACCACATACACAAGAAGCGAGATGAAATAAACCTTTCGATTTCGCAATCTGCTGTGGCGCTTAGGAAAACAATCCAACTTGTCACAAAGAAATAAGATCTTAATTTATGCTTCCTTATAAAACCCATATGGACGTACGGAATCCAGCTATGGTGCCAGCAAAAGCAACATGGAATGCTTTCAAAGAATGCAAAACAGCATTTTAAGAACAATATCTGGTGCACCGTGGTATGCTCGAAACAACGAAATTCATCGTCACTGTGAAATGTCAACAGTAATGGAAGAAATAAGTATCTGGAGAACTAGGTTCAAAGATAGACTTATGATGCCCTCGTGGCGGAATTACTTGAACCCAGAGCTGCCAAAGGCTAAAAAGGAGTACAAATGAGCTCTAACACTGGAGAAGTTAAAATTAATATTTGACTTTCTCAGCGCCAGTCACGGATCCGTTAACACATCTGATAAAAGTTCTGCAACTGATTGCAGATTTACTAAAACAGAAAAAAAACTTTTTACTTCCTACTTTACTTAGGTACAGGGTACACTTTACACATTTGTTGTTTAAGTCAAAATAAATAATTAACTTTTGAATACTGTCGCCTTTATATGTGTAGATATGTTTCAAGACTCGTGAGTTGAAACCAAAAATTGGTTTAAATATTCGGAAGCATTTTTATTTAGGTCTAATTATATTATTTTTTAGGTATATGCTGGCACTGCTTGTATAAATTTTACTTATCATTGGTCAAAATCCAACCAATACAAATTAAGTTGTTAAATGCAAGAGCAAAGTATTTTCTGTATCAAATAATTATTTAACAATATATGAGCTTTTAATTATACGTTTTGAAATAAAAATATCTTAGCAAACCAATAATAATAAGTAATGCATGATAATATGATTATCATAAATACAGGGGGTTAGAATTACTAAGATACATAACGGTGTGTGCTGTTTTTGCAAATATTGTCACCTAAGCATTTATTTTCTCGTTCATTACCCCCGTTTTCTGGGAAAAAAGAATCAGAGGAGAAATAAATTATGTTTATAAACATTTAAATGATACACCAAAAGGTAATAATCTTTAATAAAGTGGTTCTTGGAACTTAGCAAAAGTTCTTTATTGTTCTTTATTTACTTCACAAATATCAGAAACCTTCAGAACGTATTACCTGAAAATACATAAAAAATGATCAAAGTCTATGTAAAAATTACAAGGAAAGCACTTATGATCTCTTTTATTTTTTTGGTTGTAAGATTTAATGATACTAATAGGTTGTTGATAGAAACATGTAAAAAGATTTTATACATTACTAGCTTTTAGCCGCGCGGCTTTGCACGCGTTCAATTCGGAGTAAAAATCCTTTCTCTGTACTATGTAATTACACATGTAAACCTTCCTCTTGAATCACTCTATCTGTTTAAAAAAACCACATCAAAATCCGTTGCATAGTTTTAAAGATTTGAGCATACATAGAGACAGAGAAAGCGACTTTGATTTATACTACGTGATGCGATAGGATTATAACCTAGAACCTTATAATGACGACAGCCTGCAGTGCAATCTTCCATCTTTGACTCGCGCTCGACCGTTTCATATCGAATGGTTTAAATTTTATTTTCTAAATCTATAAGAATGATGAAATTAACAGGGCTATTATGTAAGACAATGGCAAAGGATTCACAATTTATATTCATCGTGATAATTAAGTTAATCAGTAAACGTTAATTGACAGGACCATGTTTTTACTATTTACTAGGCTATAATGATTTGAAAACATTTTGTACGTTTCACAAGTTTTAATAAAAAACCGGCCAAGTGTTAACGATTTGGATGTATTTTTAATTTAAGTTTGCATTTGCTTCCGGAAAGCAAAAATTCAAATATTTAATAAGAAGGAGGTCCTTAATTCGTCGGCTTCTTTTACCCTATGATGTCAATCAAAGGTTTGTCAAAAGTCAAAACCCTATAAAAACAGTTATTAGTCAATGCATTGCATGCACTAAGGGCAGTACATTAACTTACAAATTATCTTGCGTGATCCCTTGTTTGAATAGTCATTCCATCGAGATGTTTTTTAATAATAATGTTAAGCAATTAATTCGACTTCTGACGTCTTTTGGCGCTAATACGACCTCGCAGATAGAGAAAGATTCTGAACTAAATATCTCCCTGGAAGCAAAAGCATCTTGTAAAAAATACATAAATCGAGCGGGAGAGATTTCTGGATTACTTCTAGGTCCTTTCATCTATTTCTGACATAAACATTTTGCCATTTTAACTTATATGAAAAGAAAAAAGCTACGAATCCTCCTTTTAATGTAGGTTAACGATAAAAAATTGTTTATCTTGAAATTAACTTTTAAATTTTATTCAAAAGAAAAATTAGATTATGAACCAGTAGTTATACCAGCTTATTTATATCAGACGCAAACCTCGCTATCACTACTGATGAATGATTAGTGGCCGGAGAATCAGAAAATATTAATTGGATGCTTGGAGTTTACCTTATTATCCTCTAATGTCATCCTTATTGGCTTTATTTTGCTATAATAACTAGAGCACAGGCCTCCTATTACAGCGAGAGGGGTTGATTGCTATGACCAGTAAAAAAGATATTTAACAGCTACTAAAAATTTTCAACCAAACTTGTGTTCATTGTAAATGTTTCTTATGGGATTATTGGATGTTATTTCAATGAATTTCACAATTCTTAGTAGTGGAATTTTTAAATAGATGGATCTAATTAATCTCTTAGCCCAAAATTTGGCCTTTAAGTTCAACAAACTTTATTATCCTTGTTTCCAGCGGTCATAGTCACAATGAAACCCAGATGACTTCCTTACTCAGATTTTAAGGGTTGATAAAATTGTCATATAAAATGATTTGATGTGAAAACAAATAGCAAAGTTGCTTAATTAGATGATTGCTCTGGTTTTTATTAATGAAATAAAAATAAGTTGTTGTTAAATTAATTGGCGTTAACACCCTTATATTATAATTATCAATTGGTTGATTGGATCTCTATTTTATTCTTAGTGGCTAAAGTGAGGAAGAAAGTAAAATCTAAAAGTAAGGAAGTTCGTCTAATTTTTTCTCTTTTTTGTCCTAATCCAGAATCCACATCAACCCCAAAAGTCTATTACTTACACTAGTAGTTAAGTTACGTAAGTACCTATTCTTAACCACAAATGAAATATTAGTGTTACTAACTTATAGCATAGGTATGCGATAATTACAAAGCGCATTGTTCGTTCTCATTGTGATATGGCGAAGTGGTGGCGTGACGTACGCGCTCGAAAGTGGTAGTTTCGCGCTCACCCCGCTCCCACGCATACACGCGAAATACACTGTCTTTATTATAAACGGTCCTATCAATGAGTTTCGATATTTTGAAAAATCTCAAAAAACCTATAGATATACCATTTTTTTTAAGGTATACTGGTAAAGGATACTTAATATAAATTAATTAGGCCGCAATCATAAACTTATTTTCCGGCCATTTAAAAGTTTTAAAAGGAAGATAATGATTTTGATCCAACGATGGTCTTGAAAACTGTTTGATAGTTGTAAATATTCTAAGGTGCGTTAAAAAATACAGTACGATAGTACATGGGTAAGCAAATAGTGCTGGCATCCTATGGTTATCTTCGTAGAATTTTTCTTCAACCCTCTTCTGTGAAGAGTGAGAGAAATTGAGATAAGCGCAGCTGCATACATGCCATCTTAAAATATAATATTAGCTAAGCAATTGCGCCTTTTGAGATACTAAACCTAAATTTTACCATCCCGAGAGGTCTTCATGACCTAGGATTCGAGGCCTGCTAGAAAAATCGTTACAGGCCAATAAAAGATACTACCTCTATCTATTTTAATTAAATCTTGTCCCCAATAGCTTAATTATTACCAGTCTAGTGAACACAAATATCCAAGGTTTCTAACTAGAATTTACTTATTACCAGTAGAGGTGTAAACAGAGATACCTTTGGGGTCGTTTGTGATGATGCAATGAAAACTTGGATACTTTCGTTTGTGTTTACAGATATTTATTGTTGACTCCTAATACAACAAACGACACACGAAATAACTAATACAGTATTTGCATTTAAAATAGTTAGTAACAAACGTGTCGGCTCAGACGCCGGTCGACATAAGAGAAAGAAAACATAGACCAGTGAGTTACAAGCTTACTCACTAGGAGGCGCGACAGACCAGTTTGATATAATTATAGTACAGATGGCGTTGGTAGCAACCAAAACGCCACATCACCCCCCCACGGAGAGAAATACACACATTGAAATGAAAATCACAGAGAATAAGTGCTTAAAATTAGAATGGTGAAAACACAAAATACAATATTTACAAGGTACAATTAAATACAAGAAATTTACAATTAAATACAAGAGAATATTTACAAATCTAAGCACTCCCTGGCTTTAATTATCCGACCACTTCTGGTACTCACAGTTGGGGTTAATGTTTTTATTGGGGGATGGTCGTCCTTAAAATGTACCCTGCGACTGACTGTTTGTGGAGGTAGAGCTGACACAGGAGCTGGTGTTGTCGGGACCGTCTGCACTGAGGGAGCAACTGGAGGTAAAGCAAACTCGATGTGAGCCGGCTTGACCCTGTCAATACTAACTTCCAGTTTCCTGCTGCCTGTATCCAAGGTCATGGTCTTATCGGTGCGCGCCAATATTTTGTAGGGCCCAGTATAAGGTGGCTGCAGTGCGCGTCTTACAGCGTCGTCACGCAAAAAGACATGGGTAGCCTTAGACAGGTCTTTGTAGACAAATGTCGAAGGCTGTGTGTGTCGTGACGCGGGGACGGGGCGCAGCTGGGACATATGGGAACGCAGCCTCGAGACCAAGTCTAGCGAGTCGTCACGGTGGGATGGCGGTGCGGGAACGATGAGCTCTCCGGGTAACCGCAGAGGTTCACCATACACGATTTCTGCACTAGAGCATTGCAAGTCCTCCTTAAGAGCTGTGCGGATGCCAAGAAGAACTAGTGGTAGGGCTTGACTCCACGAATTGGCGTGGCACATCATAGCAGCCTTTAGTTGCCTGTGTAGGCGCTCTACCATGCCATTTGCTTGCGGGTGGTAGCTTGTCGTCCGTGTGCGGTTGATGGCGCAGGTGTTTGTCAGTTTGGCAAATAAAACAGATTCAAACTGGCGTCCTTGGTCAGTTGTTATGACCTGTGGTACACCGAAACGCGCAATCCAACCTGCAATAAAGGTTTCCGCTACCTCTTCGGCTGTAATGGACGACATGGGCCACACTTCCGGCCAGCGAGAGAATCTGTCCACTGCTGTGAGACAGTAGGTGAAGTTCTTCGAGGGAGGAAGGGGACCGATAATATCCAGGTGTACATGTTGGAATCGTCTGGATGAACATGGGAAATTCCCCAGAGGTGTGGAATTATGACGCGCAACTTTACTGCGCTGGCAGGCGACACAAGAGCGTGCCCACGAACTGCAATCTTTACGCATAAGCGGCCAAACGTAACGGTCAGCCACCAGGCGAGCGCTTCCGCGCGCACTCGGGTGGCTAAGGTTGTGCAGCTTCTGGAAAGCAGGTCGGCGAAAAGATGTAGGTAAAAACGGACGTGGTTTACCGGTTGTGGTGTCGCAAATGATAATAATGTCCGTTCCAGTTATTGGGATGGGCTCTAGTCGTAGGGAAGAGTTGTTGCTACTAATCAGCTGGGCTAGTTCTTGATCTGAAGCCTGAGCTTCGGCTAAAGCTGTGTAGTCTTCTTCCAGCGAGATGGCCTCAATCCGCGTCATGGCGTCTGCCACTATATTTTCTTCACCGCTGATGTGAACTATGTCGGTGGTGAACTGGCTGATGAAAGACAGTTGATTGAGTTGAGCGGGTGGGAGCTTGTCTCGCCGTTGTGCGAAAGCGAATATGAGTGGCTTATGGTCAGTAAAAATAGTTACATGCTGGACCTCTAAGAAATGTCTAAAATGCTGTACGCTTTCATACACGGCGAGAAGCTCTCGATAATAGGTCGGCCAGTCTTTTTGTTTTTCTTTCAGCTTCTGGCTGAAAAATGCAATCGGCTGCCAATCATCATCGTCACCGGTCCGTTGTTGAAGACATGCACCAATGTGTGTTCCAGATGCATCAGTGAAAAGGCCGAGCTTGACGCCATCACTTGGGTGAGACAGCCTGGTGGCAGACATCAAGCTCTTTTTACAGGCTTCAAAGCTGCTTTCAAGTTCTGCTGTCCATGGAAATGGTTTTGCACCTTTGCCTTGCGTGGCGGCAACTGCGTCGATGAGAGGTGCCTGGAACTTAGCGGCACCTGGAAGGAAACGGCGGTAGAAGTTAACCATTCCTAAAAAACGTCTCATGCCTTGAACGGTTTTGGGGGGTGGATAGTCCAGCAGAGCTTGAATGCGGTCCTTGGGAGGTTGAGTACCTGCAGCGCTGACCTCATATCCCAGAAAGGTCAACTCCTGAGCGCCGAAGACGCATTTGGCCGGGTTAATGATAACGCCATACTTATTAAGGCGCGCCAGGAGTATACGCAGATGTTCGCGGTGTTGGGTGTGGTCTCTTGAGAAAACCAGTATATCATCCAGGTAGGCAAAACAAAATTCCAGGCCTCGCACTACCTCGTCCACAAAGCGCTGGAATGTTTGTCCCGCATTCCTGAGCCCAAATGACATAAAGGGAAACTCGTACAACCCAAATGGTGTAATTATTGCTGTTTTGCAAACATCTGGAGGGTGGACCGGTATTTGCTGGTAGGCTTTAACAAGGTCTATGGTACTAAACACAGTGCATCCAGCGAGGCTGTGATTGAAGTCACCTATGTGCCGGACAGGATATTTATCTGGTATAGTCCGGGCATTGAGACCTCTGTAGTCTCCACATGGCCGGAGTGTTAAATCCTTTTTGGGCACCATCTGAAGGGGGGCTGCCCAAGAACTCATGGATGGTCGAGCTGAACCTGATCCAACCATCTCAGCAAAGATTTTCTGTGCAGCTTTAAGTTTATCGGGCGCTAGACGTCGTGCGCGTGTAGTAACGGGAGGCCCTTCAGTGGTATTTATGTAATGAAAAGTGGAATGTTTTATTACCCTGTCTGGTCCAGGAGGACGTGAAATTTCAGGAAACTCAGCGAGCAGGTCAGCATATGCAGAGTTCCTGCACGTCACAGCCTTGATGCTGTCCTGGGAGACATGGGCAAGGGAAGCCGGGACTATAAGCTTGGTGGTGCCATCTAGTACGCACTGGTGTCTGCAGTCGGGCAGTAGGTGGTAGAAGCTGAGGAAATCCGAACCAATTATTGGCGTACTAACATCTGCAATCAAAAAATTCCACTTGAATGCTCTACGTAAGCCTAAATTCAAATGAAGTGTTATGCAGCCATAGGTCTTAATAGTACTGCCATTTGCTGCAGATAAGTCATAGCCGCTGCTGGTGAAATGGCCTTTTAATAACCTTCGGGGGAAACAACATATGTCGGAACCAGTATCAACAAGAAACTTGTTGTTTGTGTACCTGTCCGTAACAAACAAGCGGCGACTAGGTGTGGGGCAGTCGGTACTCGCCACTACCGACTGCTCCTTTGGTTTCCCGAGTTGACACTATTGAGACCCACTGACCAGCTACATGGGTGGGTGCATTTCTGGGCCCTGGTGCCATAGTTGTCATGGTACCAGCATAAGTTGGGGTCGCGGGGACGCGACTGGCTCCTCCCCCGGCTGCGGCTGCGTCTACGTGGGCTGTCGCGCCGACTGCTCCGTGAAGTTAATGCTGCCACAGCGCAGGTAAGCTGCTCAACTTGCTGCTGAAGAGCAGCAATTGCGGAGTTGGTAGATGCAGAACTTGAAGTAACCGCATGGACTTCAGGAGTATCAATAATTTCTACAAGCTGGTCTGCCAGGTCCGATAATGATTGCAGCTCTTGCTGCTGCTGGGCAGCCAGGATTATTTGTACCTGTTGTGGAAGTCTGTTGGACCAAATAGTTTTTAATATTTTTTCTGGAAATGCAGGGCCAGCAAGAGACTGCATACTCCTCAGAAATGCAGAAGGTTTCCTGTCGCCCATCTGCTCCTTTTCCAGGACACGTCGAATATTTTCTTCATAAGAATTCGAAAATCTTGAAATTACTGTTTCTTTTAATTTTGTGTAAGGTGAACTTGCGGGTGGATTGAGAATAAGGTCCTCCACTTCTTTAGTGCAATTAATGTCCAATTGGGATACTGCATGGTGGAATTTGGTAGTCTCGGATGTGATGTTGTTCAACACAAATTGTGAGTCTAGACTTGCAAACCAAAGAGCAGGTTTTTCCTTACAAAAAAATGGAGCTCTGATCGATATTCTGTTGACCAAAACTGTGTCAGTCTTTTCCACAATTGACAGTTCCTCAGGGGAAGACATGGTGTTACTTAAAAGATAATTTAAAAAATATATATATATATATATAAAACAAAAAAAAATATTAAGAGTAGTAAAAACACGAAAAGACAGAGCTAAATGTTATAGTAAAGTAGCTAAATTAATGCCGGTAGCGCAAAGAATACATGCGTACGAAGAGTTAACATAAAAACAGTGCACAAAAGATAAAAATAATAATAAAAAGTGTTAATATGTACCTATTCCCAAAACATTCGGATAATCAGCTTCGTGCATTAATTTAAAAAAACATAGATTTACAAAACTAAAAGGTACAAACCAAATGATGTTATTGTTAGTAAATAAATCAATCAATTCAGTCCCCAGACTGACATTCACTCTTCAGTTCGTTGATTGATTGATTGATAGATTGATTGAGTGAAGGAGCGAACAAGCGTCCAAAATGGCGGCGCAAAGGGCGAATGATGATTTTGATGAGGAATTCTGTACACCAAGGTTTAGGTCCTTAATCATGCACCTAATGCACCACATGCACACACTTATAACACACACTAACACTGTAAAATTGCGCTCGCACTGGGGTACGCAACCCGCGCGCTTACGGAACGCAGCAAGGCGGGAAGCGTGATGAGTGACGCCGCTCCAAATCGGCGCCACGAAGTACACGATGCGTAGCCGGGAGCACGGATTGTGCGCCCGCTCGTCCACCGACGATGCTGCGGGACCGTGTCCCCTGGCTGAAGACGTCGAGCTGGACGGTTGAATGTTGGATGCGGGCTATCCGGTAGGGCTCCGCGTGCAATGTTGCGTGTTGCCGCTAAAGTCGGCGGTCACCACTTTGGGGTCGTTTGTGATGATGCAATGAAAACTTGGATACTTTCGTTTGTGTTTACAGATATTTATTGTTGACTCCTAATACAACAAACGACACACGAAATAACTAATACAGTATTTGCATTTAAAATAGTTAGTAACAAACGTGTCGGCTCAGACGCCGGTCGACATAAGAGAAAGAAAACATAGACCAGTGAGAGAGTGAGTTACAAGCTTACTCACTAGGAGGCGCGACAGACCAGTTTGATATAATTATAGTTAGTACCCTGCAATTTAGGATAGTAAGGAGAATTTTGACAACTAAGCTGTGCTGTGTATCGAAAAAGATTTTGAAGCCCTAAGTATGGTGGATATATGAAGTTATGTTTCGTGCAGGCATGGATGAAGAAGTAAAAGGATAGACAAAAGCCATACAAAATAGCGTATACTTTTTTTTAGTTCTCAAACTTTCGATAGATGACATTACTAGTCTCAAAACACAAATTTGTATATTTTAACAAATTTTAGTTATAATACACCCGCTAGATGGCGTTGTAGTAAAACTATTTTGCTTTACACATTAAAATATTAAATCAATTGTTTATTTAAGACCAATAAATGTCGATTTAAACCAAAAACTATAAATACAAAATTTATTATTTAAGTCGATTTTTTTTACTGGCATGAACAGAACTTGATAAAAGTGAAACTGACAAATTTCAGTCTACTTTTGCAAATGTCTACCGCCCGCAGTGTTCTCAACCTATAGTGAGGCCGTTTCCGTTTCTTTAAAATGTTTAATGATGTTTTTTCGCTAAATTTATCAAAATATTATCGTATCCACTAAAATAGGGTCGAAAATGTAAGTATGAAAAAGTCTCCCAAATTAGTCAAAAATCTTCGTTCTATCTGCGTTAAATACTTATTTGATATCGTTCTAGGCATAAAATAATAGTAGGTACCTACGGTTGTGAACACTGGGCCGCCCGGCCGGCCAGCCATACGTTTTCTGAACGGATACAAATTTATAAACGCGTAATAGGTTTTTGTATACTTTAAATACCCACCGATTTTTAGTAGACAATGATAATAGAATGAATGGTTATATACTTACTAGGTGTATCAAAATAAGTATAATGATTAAAATTGGGGAAGGCTAAGCTAAAAATAATACCAGACATCTTATTTTTTGAATGTGGTCTATTACAATTCCCAGAAAACTTAGCCAGGATAATCTAAATGTGACCATTTAACACATAGTATGTTAAACATACAGTGAATGTACATTTTTTTATGAATAGAAACGTTATCTATAAAAATTGATATTTGATTAAGCCCTAAAATATTTCTACACAAAAGAAGGTACGGTAAGCTGCAAGAGTCCATAATATATTTCACATAGTTGACAAACATTATTGCATCCAGTGGTTATATTCACACACACTAACGTTGATAAACTACTATTTTACTACTTCTTTCTTAATATCAACCTTAACTCGACAGTTTTAAAGCTCAATATATTTTTATATATTTTTGTGGTTGTTGCAACATTTTCTTAAAACGAAGATGTTTTTTTTGGATCTCCTACACTCTAACCGACACCATTCTCAACCTTAATTTGAGAGACTTAAGGTCCAGCACTATTCTATAAAATATTGTGGTTGTTGTTTTATTTCTTCTATTCATCTATACGATCGCTAAAACAATCTAATGGTCTCAGAGTTATTATTTCGTCCTAGGATCATGTTACCCCAGTTAAAATCTTAACCATATTGTATTTTTATTATGAGTTTCATTAATTTTGCTGTTTAAGTCGTAAAGAAAGAATTAATAACTAAATGATGGTCAATAAATATAGAAGGTTAAATAAAAGTAGGATACTTTGATAAAAAACAGTTAGTATCCAAGAAAGTTTATTAATATAAAATACTAGCGACCCGTCCACGCTTCGCAATGGTGTAACGACTTGTTCCCGAAACCCGGAATTTTGGCTAATTTAAACAACCTTTTCTGCATGTTCTTTATTTACAAATTTAAATGAAAAAAAACCTAAAAAATGGCGAAAACCGCATTAAAATCTGTCAACTGGTTAAGAAGGAGATAGCGGACAAATATACAAACAGACAGAATTAGCGACTTGGATTTATACTACCTATGTAATGAAGAAGCTTATTTTACACTTGTTTACAAATATATTTAGGTAATGTTTGACATTTATAAAAAAATGTTGTTTCCAAATATTTCATACTTACAGTAAATCGAGTCTCGTAAGGAGTTTGAGTAATATCATGTACTAGTGGCCGCGTCCTATTTTCTTCCCTGAGTGTCGAACTATCTCTATTCCAAAATCAAGACAATTGGTTCAACCGTTTTTACGTGAAGCGAACATACCAACAGACTATATTATATTTAGTAAGGATAGACATGAAAAAAATACCTAAAAGATGGCAAAAACCGCATTAAAATCCATTACGTGGTTTATCCACTTACCACGCTATCTCCTTAGCGGATACTTACAACAGACAAAATTGGATTTATACTATTATAATGATTATATGCATTTCGATAATACGCATTCTGTCCTGCATACTTATATTAGCTTGCATACTTATTATAAAACTTAGAAATCAACTTTATCAATCTCAACATAGGCGAACCACAAAGTATGAAACAAATGATTCAATCATTGTAGGATTTGGTTATTTTCGTTTTACACTCAATGTTCAACATGTTTTCATAGTTAACTCGCATTTCAACTAATGTATTTAAAAATGTTAAGGTTGACAAAAGTAAATAAGTTGTTACAAATTATACCTACATTTATTGTCAATGTGTGTGTAATTTGTAGACCTTACATTCTATAATGGACTATAGCATATAGGCACATATGAGTAAAGAAACTGAACAGAGACAAAGCTTCTAAAGAGCTAGCAAAATTTATACCTATTTTGGTAGGGTTGGCACAATTGAATAAATTAAAAATATAAATGTACTGTTTTTTCAATTTTTTTATTAAAATAGGTTTTTTTTTTACAAATTACATACTCTAAATATTTTTTTTTATTACTTTTGGTTTTTAATAATTTGTTGTGTCTTTTAATCGAATGATAAATTCTAAATCTAATATAAAGTTTTTTCAAATAAACCAATGGGAAACACTCACATGGCATATGAAATGTACAATCTTGCAAACGTGCTAATATGTCATTACCAATATTAACATTTTTAATATGAAGATCAAAATATTCGCGAAATTTTTGCTCAAGCAATTCAACAAATTTAATAAAATTGTGAGGAGGTATTATCAAAAAACCTGATGCACACAGTACAATGTACAACCATATTTACAAAACTTTTTAAATACTAAAACAAAAGTATTACTACGTATTATGTGAGAAACTCGAAAACAAAAACAAAACACGCACAACGTTCGAGCGTCGCGTCACGCCTGCACGCCCTGAGATTGACCACTGGCTGATCTAGTTTGAAGCGGTTTCGGCTCATACGTGACAAGCGGCCAGTGGTCACGCACACACACGCGTTGCACTTGTAGTGATGTACCTGTCACAGCGCATTCGTATGTAGCTTTGTCTCTGTTCAGTTTCTTTACTCATGTGATATAGGTACGTATAGATGTAGATGCGGCGACAAAGAAAAAAGAAGCACTCGACAAGAACTAATTTTTAAACGTCACCTATCAACTTTGTGCAGCTGATTGTTTTTTTTAATGGCATCACTGGAATTTCGTATGAAAATGTTTATTGTATTAGCGCCATCTAGTTAATTTAGATTTATTTTTTCTACAAAACTAAATTGACCTATTTTAATGACAAATTGCTAGCGCCATCTAACCTTATAAATTGAAATGTATAGCGCCATCTAGATTTATACTACTTTTTTTCATATACGCTACTTTGTATGGCTATTGTCTATCCTTTTACTCCTTCATCCATGGTGCAGGTAAAGCAAATCTTGTTTTTTACAGCTTTCTTCTTCATCGTGCAACTTTTTTCGTGGTAAGTAAAGTTCAGATAAAGTCTTCATTACCATAAAGATAATATTTTCTGCAATGTTTTCAATTAAAGTAGTTAATATTTTTTCAATAAGTAGTTACAACAATAATTATAACATTCTTTATACTTTCTTGTGGTTGGCCACATTTCTCTATCTCGCGTTTTTTTAATGAAGTTCAAAGCTTAATTTATTGAGTTGCCAAAAAAGGTAAGTTCTATTAAGTAAATGTTGGTAGAATGAGCAAAAGTGCATACATACCAATACATACCTTAATATCTAATGTTTCGATGACAGGGCTATCGGTATCACGATATTCCAAGATAACTAATATTAACAATGACAGATATTTATCCTGCAATAAATCATGAATAAAATAATCTACATTTATGTAGGTGCGTGAAAGTACCTAACAACTTTTTGTATTTTTAAAAACGTTATCGCGCAATATTTTTACGCATCTACCTACTATATCAGGTTACAGTTATTATTAAAATATTTTTTATTTGTTTTCGGCGGGCTCCATCTAGTATTGCTGTGACCGAAGTTTATGTAACCCTTCCAACTTAAACAAAAATAATAATAAGAATCTAAAGATAGAAAGAAGCCAAATAGGCAGAACCTTGAGTTTGAATTTTTTAAGAAGCTTTTTCAGGTAAACCACTCGATAGGCGAGGCGAAGCAAGGCCAAGTGTGTAAATAGTACACAGGTATTCGTCTATCATAGAAATCTTTTGTAAAATGTAAACTTGGCGATTAATGAAAATGGTTACCTCTTTATATCGTCGGAATTCGGAGTCAGTTTACCAATCACAACTTAGAAGTATAAGTAGACACTGCCTATATTGTTGCAATTAAGGGTGAGATCGGATAGCATACGCAGTACTAAGGTTTAATTAGAGTTCGATTATTAAGTATGCATTTTTCTAATGGACTGAGAGCTCGTGACACTAGACCATCGTTATTTTTTAAAAGCTGAAAATTTTTCAGGGCATTCTTTTAACATAGGTACGGAAAGTGGCCCATTATGAAGTACATATGTCTCGTCGTGGCTTTGGCAGATAAACGACACTAAAATTCTGTAAGACATAAGTCTACTTTCGTCAAATTATGAAGAGGGATTTTGTGATACTTTCTTACCTACGATGACAAAAAAAGTAATATTAAAAGGGCTCCATTTTCCTTTTCACGGAAACCTAAAAACTTACAGATAAAATTAAAGTCGGTTGTCGTTTTTTTACTACACAGTTATGTTACAATTTTTTTTACTATATATAATGCGTAGTACAGTTATAAAGTGAGTACTAAAATTAATTAAAGAGAAACGAATAATAACCTTAATCATTTTTTGCTGCTAGACTAAGAATCTCATTGAATAATCACTAATTTAGTCAATTTACAGTATCAGATTGATTATGTGCTTGGAATAATTACATCAGAACCGGCACAGTTTTCCATCTGTACGTACTAAATTATATTGATAAATTGCTGGAAATATACTATTAATATTGTTGGAAGTGGAAAAAACCCAAAGAGACTATCCCCAAAAAAGGTTACACTGTTTTCAGTTGCTTTACCTTTCAACTACCTTGGTCGATCTAAAGCTGAATAATTCCACTACGACTGGATTATGTTTGCTGATTTAGTTTAAGTTGCTTGTATTAAAATATTAAAGCAATGTTTAATGGAAAAATTCTCAGATAAGTGGCCCAGAAAATATGGGAGAACTTATTTATTTTTAAATGAATGTAGATTTTGAATAATTAAAGAGATCACTTATAACCCCCTGTTTCCAGTAGTCTTACCGAGTAGTCTTAACAGTCGAACTAATGAGAGTTTTCTTCCCAATAGTCTTACTAGTAAGGCCTCTGGTAATTTTGGTTTCCAGTAGCTTTACCAGTAATACAAATGACCCAATAATCCTACTTTCATGTAGACCTATATATTCATAGACATTAAACCTACAAAGTGAACTTGAATGTATGACCTTAGATAAAACATAAATATAGTGCAGTGAGAGTAAATAATTTACTGAATTCGGACTACGTGTTTATTGTTTTTTTTTTCAAATGACATACAAATAATACGCCTGTTAGTGGGGTCCATATTGGCTCGTCTAAAGTTGTTACCCGAAAATGTTCTTACCACCGATTTGTAATCCGAATGATCACTCTTCCTAAAATTGATAGTCTTAGTTTTACGTCATTTAGAAAAAAATCAAATAAACACGTAGTCTGAGTTCTGTTTATTATTTACTCTCACTGCACCATATTTATGTTTTATCTTAGGTCATATATTCAAGTTCACTATGTAGATTTAATGTCTATAAATATCTAGGTCTACATGAAAGTAGGACTATTGGTTAATAGTATTGGGTCATTTGTTCTACTGGTAAAACTACTGGGAATCAAAATTCCCAGAGGTTATACTAGTAAGACTAAGTATAGGGAAGAAAACTCCCAGTAGTTCTACTGGTAAGCCAACTCGGTAAGACTACTGGGAACTGGGGCTTATAACATCTTGACATGTCTTCTATATATCTATTAATTTACCTTAGACAAACCCAAAAAAAATCACCTAAATTAATATGTCTGTTTCTCCCTCACAAAACTTTTAAAAAACCTTAACGTTTCGCAGCTAGAAGAGAAGCGGCGCCAGCGCACCACGTGCCGGTCTACTTCAAGGTCGCCGAGACGCCGCGAATTCCGCTCCTCTACCACCGAGAGCTGAGTCGAATGCGTATGAGACGGCGAGCGCGGTCACAACCCGCACTCTGTGGCGGAGTGACGGCCCCCCGCCCCCGCCCCCCGGCGACACCCGCGGGCAGCGCGGCGCCCGCGGATTTCGCACGACGACGCGCCTCCGAGTTCCGACGCGGCTACCCACTCAGTGTAGTAGCGACCGTCCGCGGCAACACACGACTCGCCGCCCGACGCTCCGCACTTTATTACGCAGTTGCTTCCAATACCGACCGCGTGGACTTTGCGAAAGTTACGAATGCAACACTTTAACACGCAAAACAAACCCTGCACAGTGAAAACGTGGTCCCCAACTCAGTGATAACTGTTATCAGTGTTAAAAAGTTACGGAAAGTGCCAGTTAGTTTCGGAAGGACAGCCGAATATACGCAGCGGCGAATATTCGGGATCGAGAAGCCGGTAGCTATCGTAGGCGATACGAAACTTGATGTTTCGGGCCACGTTACAAGGTTATCGCGCCTCTAGCCCGCCAGTGATGAATTGGAAAATCGGCGCGTAGTCGCTCACGTGGTGCGCGCCCCGCCCCCGCTCCGCACAGTGCTTATATTTAGCGAAAATCGCCTCTCGGGAGCAACCGGACAGCTGACGCGGTCTGCAAACATAGCTGTTTATGAAACTGAGAGAGACGCCACATGTTATTGGCTTGGAATAAAGCGATAAAGAGAAAACAGATAACCCCAGGGCTCACGGTTCAAATACATCGAAGAAAGAATATACTCGAAAACAGAGCAAGATTACCTCGATAAAATATGCTAACGGCACAGCTCTACACGCACGTCTGAGCACGCTCAGTCGACACACCTATCGAAAATTTCCACTGAGCTAGATAATCGGCGGCGCGATGTCGCTGCAAGGGGGCAGCTACCAGAGCCCCTGGTCGTCGCAGACGGGGCTGTCGGAGCTCGAGGGCACCATGGCCGAGCTGGAGCCGCTCGGGGAGCTCGCCGAGGTCGGCTTCGAGCCGCAGACGCGCGCGCGGTCCAACACGTGGCCTCTCCCGCGCCCCGAGAACTACGCCGAACCCAGCGACGACACCGGCTCCAAGAAGAACTCCTCACAAAACCTATCCGGTAAATACGCTATATAGTGATAGTAAGCGCTAGGTAATTGAGCGATATGCGCGGTTATATAGGTCAGCCCACGCCGTCCCAACGTCCCCGGCTGTGTGCGTCTCAACTACAATCACTTAATAACATTGAGGAACGTCATGATACTGATAAACACGGTCAAGTTGATACTGTTCTTTATTTGAATTCTGTGGTATAGTATTCTTACTGAAGTCGCAAGAAGCAAATTATCCAGACTTAACCAAATTACATAATTGTGACTAGTAATTAATCTAGATATTATCTACAGTGAATATGATAAACAATCGAGATTTTGAATTCATTGAGAGTCAAATTAATTCTGAATTCGGATTTTGTTTTAAGTTGCTGCGTAATGGCGGCGGAGGTTGTACCTACTAATCACGCGGTCACTTCGACTCAAACAAACTTGTGTAATTGTTTACACCACGAACCGCTAACAACGTGGATATTACTAGGAAGATAGATAAATTTATCAATGCTGAAAAAACACTTCTACTAGAAAAAAATACGAAAAAAAATCTCATTATCATATGATAATGATAATACTGATACACCGTTTTTATATATTTGAATAATTTAATGGTCGATAATCAAATCAAGGAACATATTGCTTTCATTAAGCCCGTTTTGAAAATAAACAAATGTGATAACTATACAAAACAGACAATTATGAAATCGTTACCAAAATCTGAAAATATCTTTACTGAAAAGTAATAGGAATTACCTATAACTATACCATTACTTTGTTAAAACATATACTTTTTATTGAAATTTGCTTTGAACTTTATAAAAAATGACGGAAAACCAATCATAATAATTACTAGCATTCTAGAAAACTTCGTATATTTTAATAAAACCTGTATTCTCTTTAAATTGAATTGTATTCATATTCAATATTATTTGCACTCAGGACCAAAAATCGGTATTTACATTGTACATATTCGAATAAAATCTACAAAATAAAGAAATGGCAATAACACTGATTGAATGTGATTCACTGTGTTTGTATTATTTCATGATATTCACCAGAAGACGAAGAAGTACCTAAATTGTAGTTTAAAATACGTTAAATTCTAAAACTGGTGATCTCTTTTTAGCACTAAGCTATTGCTGACCTGAGTTTCTGATATTAATTTCAATTTGAAGCTTGAACGCATTCACTAAAAAGATATCTGGAATCTGGTGACAGATAACCAGGGAGAAATATGGACAAGTAATTAATATTATGTGTGCTCCATATTTCGTCGTGGCCGAAACTAACAAGCAACTTAGAATTATAGTAACTGACTGTGTATTGTAAAAAGTGAATCCTTTATTAGCTGTAAGAAACGTTTTTATCATTACTCAAAATGTACATTAAGAGCTGTGGATTTTGTAAATACTTAAATAAAATAAAATAAAAAATATTGTAAACTTACCTGAAAAGGTATTACGGAGAATCTATTTCAAAATTTACTTAATTAAATGTATATTGATAGAATGTAAACTAAAGTAATTAATGAAACTGATAAAAACAGACTTATTTCTTAATCATCGATAATTGATAGCTCCTAATCGACGATAAAATCAATTGCCATCAATAATGCAGGAGTAGGAATATAATAACAAATAAAAGGGCGGCGTCACATACTTAAAGGATTTATATTATAAATAAACTGGCTGCTATACCTTCTGTAGGTAAACAACTTTTTTTAAATAACAAAACACACAACGGTTAGTTTAAAGCCTCATCAATTAATCGAAACGGCAAATAACCTCTTTCTAAACGGCGAATTATATTTCACTAGAGACCTGCCCACGCTTTGCAATGGTGTATTTTTGGCTGACTTGATCACGAAACATTGAATTTTGGCTATATTAAAGAAACTTTTTCCGAATGTTCTGTATTTACAAATTTTAATGAATAATTTCTCAAAAAGATGGTGAAAACTGCATTATTGTCCGTTGCGTGGTTTAGGAGGAGATAGCGGAGAAACATACAAACAGATAGAAGTAGCGACTTGGATTTATAGTATGTAATGATAATGATGTGGATTTCCTTAGCAATGAAAACAAGTTAGTGAAAAGTGATCTTCAGAATTGTTTACATATTTCAGATGTCCTAATGGAACATAATACATATAAAAATAGCTTAAGCAATGAAAATTCCCTGTCCCCATGAACTAGACCAACATTAAAATCTTTTTTAATTGTTAACAGAATACGTTTAACAAATCAATTATAACTAAGTAGGTTATTTAAACAAAATCAAAAGATGTTATGTTGGTGATGTATCTTGGTATGTTGTATCTTGGTATTTTTTGTACTTCTAATGTACATACCTATATTATAATTTGCGATGAGTAGGTATAATCCCACTTTATTAAAACAAGGCACTGTGCTTAAAAACAATTAAAAATAAAATCTTATAAGGGATTAAGGAAAGTGAACGGAATCGAAAAGAATAAAATAGAATCAGATATATTAATAAGTAGAATGAAAAGGAGGATATCTCTTCTGGAAATGCTTCAAATCTAAATATTGATTGGCTGTCTAGAGGTGAAAAACAAACTATTAGTTCAGTTAACGGCAGTTGCTTACCAACACCTAACGACAGTCTACATCGTTAAATTGTAGATGTACGATGGCGATGTCAGTAATTATACCACAATTATACTGTCGATTCTACGCATAAAACTAGAACTTAGTGAAACCATGTAGCGGTTGACTACAGGTTGGTGATACCAACGGACTTAACACAATTCTAAGGTCAGCCAACGCAGTATGACGGCGAACAAAACTTTTCCACCAGTGTAGATGGACGTGTTAAATTGCTAGATTGCTGCAATAAACGCATAAAGTAAATCTACGTCAATTGCGATCTTCTTCTTCTTCATCGTGTGATGAATATGCACTTTGCAGCACATATTCATCTAGTGTCAGAATTTTTGGGAACCGCCTCATGTAGTTGTGATTAAGCCTAAACGTATCTATACAATATTATAAAGAAATGTTTGTGAGCTTGGATGTCTGGGGTATGATTTCTGAGTCATCTAAAGACACTTAAAAAACTCTTTTACATGTAGAAAGGTGCGCTCTTAGCGAAGCTGCGGGCGGAAAGCTATTATTAGCAATTTCTGAAGTTCAAACTTCGTGCTAAATTTTTAGGACTTCGCAAGTATTGCGATAACATTTAAAGAAGGCAATCAAATGCAAATTATGTAATAAGCTTTGCTAGATATTTTTATCATTCTATAAACTGCTTACATTAAACGTGTTTTCCATAGCCACAGCCATGAGTTAAACATATTTTTATAGATCTCGGTTTATATTTTGAATAAACTACAAGCAAGAATAGTAATGTTATGTTTCATAATTTTTTGGTAAATCCCTTCTTAATATTATTAATGCGAAAGTAACTCTGTCTATCTGTTACGCTTTCACGCCAAAACCACTGAATCGATTTTGATGATATTTGGTATGAAGGTAGAACTGAACTTGGGGAAGGACATTTTTACCGCGGGAAAACTTCTCAGAATGAATTAGTACAGAACATTTATATTTAATATATAATGTGTTGTTGGAATTCAACAAATTAAACGTTTGATAAATTCAAGTCGTGCTTCTGCTGTTACTTTGACCGTAAATAAAAGATCATTTTAAATTTGAGTTTTATAATCATTATTTAAAAAGCTAAGTTTAATTTCAAATAGTTAAGGAACAAAACAGGGAGGTACTTAAACGTAAGTTAAATAATGAAATGCAAAATTAAAGCCTCATTTACACGATACCATTTTCTTGCCTGTAGCGTACAATTATGTCGAAGCAATACTTGAATTGCAGCGTATAAACAACATGCCATATTCTTTCTCTGCTAGGCAAGTTTTGCATTCAAGAATGTTTTCGGTTTAAACTGTACATACAATATTTTCTTGTGCAATACTTGTATTCAATAGGTTTGTCACTTGACTTTGATAGTCATTTTATCCGAAGACGTCCAACACTTGAATGAAAATATTCGTCTGAGCAAATACGGTCAATTCTTGAAGCAACGTTCCAGTAAATGGAACAGGAACGTACAAGTCGATGTATTGTTTTCAATTATTGCTATTGAACGTGCAAGAAAATGGTATCGTGTAAATGAGGCTTAAATGAGGCTTTACATATGAACATTTCGTGAACGTCAGTTTTTTACAACTTCGGCTCTAATCAAGATTAAGCAGGTAGACCGAGAGGAAAAAAAACCGGCGGAAAAGCACGGTTTTGTCCAAATATCTATAAACGAATCAATACACAAAGTAATTACGTATTATTTCAGTGTTCGAACATTAATCATAGGTATACCATATCTCTTGACACCACATCGCCTGGTGGTCATCTGACCCTTAGTTGCTACGCTTGATATTCTTTATCAAACCTTGCTGTCAACCTTACGTCAAATCCGTATCAACTGTGAACCAATTATCACATTATTAATTTTGCTTTAAAACGTTCTCACGCCGCGCCTGTGCGTGTGCTTCCGCATGACTTGGAAACCCATGGACCACATGACATAAGTATAAAATAACAAACCTATTTTAACTGACAGAAAAAAAAAACGGCTTTGTCTATTTTATTTAATATGCCTACATTATTATTATCAACACTGTAATAATGGGTTTCAACCTTGAATAATACATGCCTGAAATATTTACATGTCACAGCAACAGACTCCATCACGACTGAACTACAAATAGTTAATCGTAATGTTTCGTTTGTTGTTAAAAATGCAAGTTGAGCAGTTAATTCTGTCGCACATAAATAAGCGGCTACTATTCGTGTACCAGTAAAAGCAAATGCGACATATACACAAGTTTCTACATTGATCCTTCAGTTGTCCATTTAAGTTGAAGGTAACGTGCTAATTTGTGACAGGTGCGCCCCCTCTGCCTTCGTCCGGAGTGCCGGCGAAAAAAAACTCGTCCCGTCGCAACGCGTGGGGCAACCTCTCATACGCTGATCTCATTACTCAAGCCATCACCTCGTCGCAGGACAACCGACTGACCTTGTCGCAGATATATGAGTGGATGGTCCAGAACGTGCCATATTTCAAAGATAAGGGAGATAGCAACTCCTCGGCTGGATGGAAGGTAAGTTTTCTTTAATTATATTCTCCAAGCGATTGGCGTGATTTAACCTTTTTGGGTTTAACACTCATTGACAGGTCTATCTATTTTTGGTTGGATGAAAAGGATGCAGAATAGAATGTTAATACGAGTATGTTTCGCCCAAATTTTTTTAAATGTATTAAGCGGCTTGTTGACGTTCAAATATTTTAACGAAGTCCTAACAAGATAAACATAAAAACTGCATTGTTTCCGATTTGTGATATTTGAAAATTTCATGAGGAAATATTAGTATCGTTAAATATTTTAACTATAAAGTATTATCGACTTCCTTTAAACACCTTTTCCCATTTCTTCACTTGGCATCTGTCCATACAGTATTTATATGGTTTTCATTTATACCCTACCTATAATATATATTACATCAAAAATGCCACTTTTAAAAAGAAAATCGCAATTCAGTTCTTCTACCGTAAAAAGTTCTGGGGTCTATGAAATGCCAAGTCGATTATTTTTTTCAGTTCCTGTTTGAGGATCCTTATGTCTTACTTTAATTACAACGTTATTAACTACCCTTACAACATCTTATCTATCTTCGTGACCACCGTAAAATGACAATGTATCCAACAAGTAAATTAGATTGTTTAGTGCGATTGCCAAGTCAGGCTTCTTGTTTTATCCACAACGAAGTTGAATTTAGTGGGATCGTAAATGGCCTTTACTGCGAAGGATGGTAAAGCCTTGCCGCTTTTTAACATGCTTATATTAGCTCGAATTGTATGTATGTAACGGAAGCTTTGAGCGTAATTGTGGTGTACTTTGGAACTTTGGATTAATTTGAAATTTTGCACATTTATTAAGGACAATGCAATATTACTTATAAAAACTCCGTCCTGTCACATGAGTAAAGAAACTGAACAGAGACAAAGCTACATACGAATGCGCTGTGACAGGTACATCACTACAAGTGCAACGCGTGTGTGTGCGTGACCACTGGCCGCTTGTCACGTATGAGCCGAAACCGCTTCAAACTAGATCAGCCAGTGGTCAATCTCAGGGCGTGCAGGCGTGACGCGACGCTCGAACGTTGTGCGTGTTTTGTTTTTGTTTTCGAGTTTCTCACATAATACGTAGTAATACTTTTGTTTTAGTATTTAAAAAGTTTTGTAAATATGGTTGTACATTGTACTGTGTGCATGAATAATAAGTTTTTTGATAATACCTCCTGACAATTTTATTGAATTTGTTGAATTGCTTGAGCAAAAATTTCGCGAATATTTTGATCTTCATATTAAAAATGTTAATATTGGTAATGACATATTAGCACGTTTGCAAGATTGTACATTTCATATGCCATGTGAGTGTTTCCCATTGGTTTATTTGAAAAAACTTTATATTAGATTTAGAATTTATCATTCGATTAAAAGACACAACAAATTATTAAAAACCAAAAGTAATAAAAAAAAAATATTTAGAGTATGTAATTTGTAAAAAAAAACCTATTTTAATAAAAAATTTGAAAAAAAAGTACATTTATATTTTTAATTTATTCAATTGTGCCAACCCTACCAAAATAGGTATAAATTTTGCTAGCTCTTTAGAAGCTTTGTCTCTGTTCAGTTTCTTTACTCATGTGGTCCTGTTATCCTCAATGATTCGCCTCCCAGTGTGGGCAGAAGCGTGCAGCGCTCCTAAGCCCATGGGTCCACTTCAAGCTTGTTTTATAGTTTTTTAAAACTATGTTAGTTTCTTGACTCCTGTTTTTTGACCAAGATTCTTTGCCTTAAATAGCAATTTATTTAAATAGCAGTTTTGGAACATGCATTTCATACAGTGAACATGAGAATAATGTTTTACACCATCAGGTCAAATCTCAATCAAAACAACAAAAATACTTGATGATCCTTTTTCGTTGCTCAAAAGAATCCTTATATTCTTGTGGGAAGAATACTTTTGCAGCATCCAAAGAATTACAGTGATGTGTGAAAGAATTTCTATATTTTTAAAAAGTACTATGACAATGTCAATTTCATATTTGAATATTTCAAAGTGCTTCGAAATATAATTTGTTACATGATAATTGTTTTTTTTAAGTTATCGTTTGAATGCGTTATCTAGAAAAGTGTTATTCAACAGGTATTGTTATAAAATGTTGGCAGAAGCATACACGAATTCGCATAGTGCTTAAACCAAATAACCTTTGACGTCCCCAAGGCCTTATTCCGCGTTTACGAATACAATGCTCATTCATCTACCGCCAATTTGCTAAGCAATAACTTAAATTATTTCAAAGGCAATAAGAACTAAAGTACTTTAGTGACAGCGTGTGTTGCGTTTATTAACAACTTACGGAAATAGTGCGTCACTGTCTTTTACGGTCAATGTCAGGTGCGAGAAAGAGACAAGTGTTCGTAGGTGAATGAATTGTGAATTAAATCTCGCGTTGACGTTTAAGTGCATTCTTTTTTATTCCATTTAGGTAGTCTAGTTATTTTAATGCACCTGTACATTTTTTTTCAGTTTCCCTAGTAAGAAAGACGTAAAGCGGATAAATTGCATTTAAAAACTTCCCTTAGCAATTGTCACATTATGTTCTAGAGAATTTCCTGAAGTAATATTCAGGAATCCATCCAGCTAACCATCTACGACTTTTTAAATACCTACGTTTCAATATCACATAGTCGCATTAAATCACTGCATCAAGAAATTACCACACAATATTGGAGGCATCGCTTAGTGAATACTAACTGCTGTATTACCTATACGCGTGGAATTTGAACGAAAATAGATTCGCGATTTTTCGAGGACATATCTGCCAGTTTACTGTTTGTCCAATCCGGCTGAATAGCAAATGACTGGCTACCGTTAGCTTGACAGTTAGTACACCTCTGCGTTTCTCGTTTGAGTCCTTGCGTGGTATGCGTACGAGCCACCAGCTGCCATATGCTCTTTTTTTGACTTCAGTCATCTTATATTCGGCTTAAACTCTTACTATACTATCGTCAATGTTTCTGAAAACCAACACTGAAGGATTTATATGTAATTCTAATAAGAAAAGTTGTTATTTTTTTGCGCTACGTTGAATGTGAGTGTTGTTCAGGGGAAATGTACTAAGGAACATCAGGGTTAGGATGCCTTTTTTGCTCGGTGAAACCCGGGATGCAAAATAAACCACTAACGGCCACCCATCCTTGGACTGACCGCAGCCATCGTCGCTACACATCGTTCGAATCGATTATCGAGGTGTAATAGGGCCCGAAGTTCTGACATGACTTTATCGTGTATATAGTTAAATTAACCCTCTATTAAGAAGCTTTATGTGGGTGCAGTTTTTAACAACATTATTATAAAACAGTGAGGTACGTTGTGTTCAACATATTTTTGATGCAAACTTGTATTAAAATCTTTTGATGCACCGTGGTTAAAAAGAGTTAGTGGGTTCACGTACCCTGTACTCTTTACACTATGTATAGATTAGACATTGCTTTTATATGTTCAGGAGTGAAGAACTATTACGCAGCAAGCAGAAGCTAATCATCCGCTAAGACAAATGACTATGGTCTAAAATAAACATGAAAAAACTCCAAATTAATGATTCATATCTATTTATTCACACGATTACCTCTTCATAGAACTATTTGTAAGATTATAATTTCTTCACTTGATTTCCTATCTGATATTTTTTTTATTAGGACCTTTAATTTTTTGTGTGTCAAAATATTTTGTTATAAAAATGATTTAATTAAAGTACATTGGTAGAAACCTTTCTCGGAATATAGTAAATCTAATGTCTTCATTAAATAGTATTAAATAAATTTTCCATTTGCGTTTTATTGTAGATGTATGCATGTAATTATTTCCGCACCTCTTCCTTATTATCTTCTATCCAACTCATTGGATTGACGATATATATTTTCTAAGATCATCGAGAAAATTTCTATATAAACTCTCTGAAACCCGTTTAAACTAATATCTTCATTCATTTTAATCATTCAGTTCAATCGTTTTGTGATCAATTGGTAGCTCCTTAGTCTGTTATATAATCACAAGTCGGGAGGAAAACCGAAGGTAAATCGTTGAGAAAAATCTACAGGAACATGTCGTCTTTTTATTTATCAAAAACAAAAACTTTTAATTTAGTTTGATCACAGGTTGATCTTTCGTGTCAAACGTTGAATAAGGTAACTAAACATCAATAGTAACTAATAATTACTGATTAAACCAACACGTAACCAACACTACGTTAGTTTATGATATTCGATACATCAAGGAATCGCTGGAAAATTCCAAAAGAGACATTTCTTAATAATTGAGGTTACTTTGTTACCGACGCCATCTTAGTATTTGTAGATAACGCTGAATATTATTTGCAGAGTCTAGTTAATGTATAAATACCGATAACGACACCCAGAGACGTTTATTCACTTTTATACCAAGCAGTTTGTATCCACAGTAATACTGGGTGTAAAAATACTGCTTCCGAAAACAAAAACTGGGCATTGCTGGAGGGGTACTGGTTACGTTTAGGGCAAAAATATTTTTTACGATTAAAAAAAAACGCAAGTGTACAAAATTGCACATATCCTATTAGAGTTTGCGATGATTTTAAATTAAATATTGTAGTTAATTTATTTTGCAATGTAAACAATCGCACCTGAACCAACAGCTAATGCGTGAGCGATGATTTCAAGCGGCGAATATGACTTTTGAATTCTTAATAACTTTTTTAATTTAATTTTCTGGGTATACTGTTAGTGAATTTAGTTACTATTGAGGCTTAAGAATACATGGTTTCGACTTCGGAAGTGGTATTTTTACACCCGTTATGTATAAATGTTTTGCTTTATAGTACAGGAAGTGAAACAATATCATGAAAACAAAAAAAGCATTACAGGTTTGTGCAAAAGTAAAAGCATAAATTTAATCAAGTATGCAGTTTACATGTTAATTAAACATATTTTTTTTGTAATTGGTTATATGATTGGTAGGCATAAGGCATGATTGATTGGCATAATTTTTAATTTTTTTTTACCTTCTAAAAATTAAAATTAACAAAATCCGGCCTAGTACGAATCGGTCTCGCGCATGGAGGGGTTTCTTACTATATTGCTGTATGGGACACCTTTTATTTTTTAGTTTTATTTATGCGGGAACAGAAGTACATCATCTGGGAAAATTTGAACTGTCTAGCTGTCACGGTTCATGAGATACAGCCTGTTGACGGACAGACCGACTAACGAATTAATATTAGGGTTCCTTTTTACCCTTCGGGTACGGAACCCTGAAAACATAGTATTAAACATATAATAATGATAAAGTTATATACAACCCAATAAATATTTTGCACTCCGATAACCCTGCAAGGTTTGACATTGACATACATAATGCTCAAAGTTTTTGTTCAGATTATAACATCATAATAGAAATATGATACCGCCTAACATAATCAATGGTACCTACAACAGTCACTATTATGCTAAAAAGTATACTTTTTAAAACTGCCACCAATGAGTTGATATAAAGCATAATTAGTGTCACTTTTCGACTAATTTGGTGTAAACACTACATTTTTCCGCATTGTTATGTATTCGCACCGCCAGGTCAAATACTCAATGAATATTGAAGTACGAAAGAAACACGTGTAGCAGTGCAGATCAGTGAGTGTAGTTCATGCATTCTTCCAATCAATTTCTACACAACATCGGATCCAGTTACTCGCTAATGTCGAGGTAAATGTACATAACTATGCTACCTTCGTACTACAGCAATGCTTCATGTTTTGGTGGATGTCAATAACTAGGTACTCTTTTGAAGAATGAACTTCTAATCAAAGTGACAGTATAGATAACGAAGGAGTTTGTACTCTAATAATTATAAGATAAGCAGTTTACGTATTAGTTAAAATATATACAGTTTTTGCTTGTTGTTTAAATGTGTTTCTTTTATCAATATTATAATGCTTCTAATATTTATGTTTGTAACCACTTTTGGGTTGATATATTAAAGAATTTTTTCTTGCGATAGTTTTAAACCAAAGTGAGCTTCATAACATTCAAATATCTTGATATTTATTCATTGGTCCCGCACAGTCTTATATCTTATCACTCGCCACTCGCCTCAATTTGTGACGCATTCGATAAAAACGAAACGCCATTCGTTGTATCAACAATTCGTTTGCCAAAAATAGAATCCATCGCAAAGTTACATTACACGATCTTAACAACGTCTCTTGGTAGAGTAGCAATGCATATTAAAGTAAGAGTAAGTATCTGTAATTTGATAATATATTAGTAAGAGGCACAGCCGTTCCAATACTTGGAGTCGACCTTGATACGGTATATTTAAATTGAACAAAATGTATGTGAAGCATCGAAAGAGACTTAGTTAAAAGACATTTCAATTCTCTAACATTTTAAACAATATATTATGCATTTTTCCTTCTGTGATTTTTTATGCATATCATCTATAAGAGGTTATATGTAAAATTATTACTGTTAAATAATGTTTTTGAGAGCAGGATAGGTTTCCTTATATTCATTTTTTTTCTATCGTATAAATTCTCTATCAATATACACTATTATACAGATTTTTAGTAAAATAGAACTAAATCTAAGATAAGGATCTCTAAAATTGCGTTTTTTTGTGTAATTAAAGATAAGATAAACCATCAAGAGAGATCACGTGTGTGTTATATAACCTGATACTGTTACTTGACAAATAGTGTAAAGGCTTGTCATGATATGATTATTTTCCTTAGCAAAAGTGTGAACTGGGAAATTAATCAACCTTCAAACAAATCTTCTAATAAACTTTCTCAAATGTCAAACATCGTTGCAAAATATCTATAAATCAACCCGAAACCTGTAAATAAAGGTTGCTGAAACTCATAACGAGTTTAGTTTAACCTTGGCTATAAATTTACCAACACAAAGTTCTCTTAATTCAGATTATAAGAAGGGCGGCCGATTTCTTCTGATACGATGAAAGTGAAAGTATTGGCAATTTCGTTCGCGTGTATACTCTCTATACTGCTATATATATTAGGCAGAGTTGCAATGAAGGTTCAGTGCACACCACCTTGGATTGATTTATTCATCTTGTTTGTCACAGATTCGATTTATTTGAATTTGTGCCAGACTTGGGCAGCCTCTGGATTAATATCGAGCAGGCCTCGCCGTATATTCCGAAATTTCGGCAATAATTCAATATTTCATCCGACCTATGCTGTGAATTAGCATACAAACGTCAATGGTTTCATGAATAAAAAATGTATAGGGTTAGTGGTTTAGTGAAATGAGTGCGGGTAGGCGGAGATAGATTTGGGGTGTAACTGCTTATGGCGGCTTCGTCGCATTTGTGGAATGTCTGGATCAACCCTAGTACTCGTACCTATAACATAAACATAAAGTAATAAAGTTATCTGATTATTATGCCTCAATAAAAGGGACATTGTACTGACTTAAAGCTTTCTTGGAATCCAACTAACAACCAAAGTTAATAATTTCGTAAATGAGTAAAGTAAAATGGAATCCTCCAAATTTTTACTTAGAAGAGTGAATCTGAAAAGGAGATACCCACTCTTTTACTGAGTCTTAGTCTTAGACACCGGCCTCGATGGCCGCTGAGGCTTACACGTGCTAGAGTAGAGACCGTTTTCAGGCAAACATAGTGTAGGACGCCTGAAGGAGGTGACAGGCAGTGGATGGATGCGAGCTGCGGGATAATTGGGGCTCAGCGGGGGAGGCTTTCCAGCAGCGGACAACAATTGGCTTGTGATGTATAAGTCTTCATATAGGTATAGACCGTGTTCAGCTACCCACTTGCCGATCGAGTATAAGCATTCACTATCCATAATTGCAGGGCTGCGACCTCAATTATATAGAAGAGTCCTATAATTGCGTTAATTATGGAAATACGAATATGAAGCCAATTTCCGAGTCGGTGACTGTCTGCCCACTCGACGACCTTTGTATGTAGGAAGGTACTAACCAGTACAAAAGTGCTTAATAAAACAAAAACAATAACAAAGCTCGACCGACTATTACCAGCTGTTGTAAACACATTAGAAGCAAGTATTTTGAGTCCATTACCACAATTCACAAGTGTGATTAATCAGTTTTATCTATTTATATGTATCAGTAGGTTGGTGAATAAGTGATGGAATAAACTACGTCGTGAACTTTAAACACAACTGTACCGTGCTATGCGATTGGATTATTATTATCATAACCGGTCGGGCGAAGCGATTATACAGATCTCCTCCTATAAAGATCATAATTGTTCGTAAAATGTCTAATTTATCGAATCACTGACGTGGTGTTTACGCTCTTTTGACAATGAAGCAGTCCACGCTGCGTGTAAGGCGCCATTATGACGTTTGTGTGGAATTATACAGAACTTAATCGAAGTTCGAACCTGTTTGAATGACGTTCACGTTTTTTGTTAAGTAACCGTGTAAAGGCCGACTGATCTCCTGTGTGTTTGATACAAAATGCCAGTGTCGTTATAAAAACAGACTTTTAGATTCTCTATTAAACACTTGCATCTGATATGATTGGTTCCGCAAATTTCATAGTGGTGTAGAAACTTCGAGAGGTGAATTCCAGTAGCGATTGCTCATATCACTTTAAGTGAAAGTTGATCGATGGGAGAACATCTACTTCATAATTCCAACCTGTCAGAATTCACGTGTTCAGCACACGGACATATTATCGGCATTGACGGAAGTTAATTATGAATTTAGACCGTTTTTTATCGGCTATTTGTTATAGCACATTATTTTAATTTGGTTAACAGTCGAACTAAATAGTAAGCAACGAGTAGTTTAAAGTATCTTAAATAATTTTAAAGATAGAATAAGCATCTAGGCTAGATAATTTTTAGTTTTTTTAATTTTAACACTTTAACAATTCGGTTAAAATTACAATCCAATTATTCAATAGAATGTGGCGTAGATTGCTATTTTGCATTTTAATGCGTAGGTACTTGTTGATTGGTGTAATAAATTAATATTTTAAAGCAAATACATACCTACGGGCACATTAAGGTAATTAAATTCCTTTGAATATCATGAATGGAATATGTTTACGTCAATAAGAACGTTTGTTTCTAGATTTCCCACTGTCTTTCGTACGTACTATTTACAATAGTAATTTGTTATATTTATCAACGACCTACTTATATTGTTGATGCTAAGAATTCACACTCCGATGTGCGTCAAATATATTTTCAATTTGCAAACAGCGATTGTTTATTCACGCACTAGCTACATTCGACCTATCTATTTCGAAGCAATTTTCAGTTTTACTGTACTTAAATTTGTACGCGTTAATTGAGTGCTAGGCATCGTTCCGGTACGAATGACTGCTGCGTTTTCTCTTGCATTGTTAAGCAGAGTGTCTAGTCTTCTAAGAAGGCGGCAGCCATTAATGCCATTGACATGAGTCCGCGTGGTGGAGTTTACGATCAGCTGTTTACAAACATTGCGTTGTTTACTTTGTGGCTCGGGTGACGGGCGCGCTGCAGCTTGGCGCCATGTGACGTGGCGTGACGTTGACAGCTAGCGTCACGGCCCCGCCACCCCTCCCCCGACCTCGCCCAGCTACTTCTATTGCGTATAATTTTAACGAACAGACTTCTGTAACTCTTGCAAAGATTGTATAATGGAAAATTTGCTACACGATCATGAATATATTAATAATATTAATAGCGTTACTTCCAATAGAAAGTGTGAGTGCAATATAGCTACTTCGTCGGAATTTCTTCTTGTTTTAAAAATTAACTTGTTGGGCATGTAAAGTTTTGCCAAATTTCAAATTAAATAGGCCTGAGTTTATTATTTAAGAAACAATTTAACATGCTGTAATTTGCTTATTTCAAACGAAGCGTTTATTCATACTTTCAAATGGCAACGAAGAAGGAACACGGTTGCCTTATTTATTTACAACATTACTTTAAGAATTTGGTTTGGAAACTTGGGTTTAAAATAAATTTGCTTAAAGTAAGTCGATACTTAAGTAGGTAAGAACTACCTACCAATTTGGGAATTATAATATAAAGCCAAACAAGTTTAAAGTATTAAATTCTCGTTCCAATTGTGCCAAGGATAATGTTAATTCTAAAATATCTGCCGTTTGTACCGTTATTTTGCTTAAAAATCTTCCGTATAAAACATACACATTTGCTAAAGTTTGTTTCTGCATGTGTAAAAATGCGAATTCTATCAGTTTTCTTGTTTTTCACAGCTATCAGAATTATGAAAACGTTACGTATTGGTACGCACTTGGTTATCTAAGTTGGATCGGCCTTGGGAGGTACCTTGCCCTTGCGCATGTGGCAGTATCTGCGCATCGACAAACTACACATAGTTGATTACAGATTTACATCAATATATGTATAAATATTTATTTGTAAAATTCGCCTTTTCTCGGGTGGAAATATAATTAGCCAGTCTTTGAACATTTACATACATGTGAAAGATTTTTAACCTTAAAAAAATAGTTCCAAAGACTTATTTCTACTGTCAATCTCTTATACTTTACCTCTCTATAGTATTAGTATTCACAGCATTGAAATAACCGTCTTTTAATAAGTGTCAATTGTTGGCTCCCACTTCTAAATGCAGCCCAGTGCAGTTTCAGTGCACGTGCACTTACCCTACAATGGAAACTTATGAATAAAGTGAGCTTCTTATCTATTCAACATCTTGATAGAAAATAAAGCTGAAAATGAAGAGCGATGGGCGCTTATAGTGATAAAATTTGAGGAAGAAGGCTGAAAAATTAAACATAGTGGTATCTATGTATAAAGTCCTTAGGGCTATACAGGGCGTCCCACGGCTATGCCACATGGAGGGAAAGTACCTTAAATATTGAAGATAGAAGATTTTACAGAAAGAAGACTTTATTTTAATGTGATGGACAAAAAAGTTGCTTACGCCAGGGACCTAATAATTAAGCATCTCGTTATCATGTTATCTTGTACTTCATGAATGATAATAGTAAAATGAAGTGTACTTCTCAAGTGGGCACTTATCCTAGTACTATCCATCAGTTGTATGTCTTTACAGCAATTTTCTTCCTTTTATTTCCGACACTATGTTACTTGGCAAAAAATAATCCCTATGATGAAGAGTTCCGATCAGTATCATGAAATTACAGGTGTATTTTATTTCTTACGTAGCGGGTTCGATTCCCGGTTGCACCAGTATATTTTTTTTAATGTAATTATGTAGATAAAAATGTTTATAAAATTAAAATAGTCTTCTGTCAGTAAAATCTTCTATCTTCAATATTTAAGGTACTTTCCCTCCATGTGGCATAGCCGTGGGACGCCCTGTATAGAACTTTGCAATTACAACTTGAATTAAAACAGTTTTGGAAACTGATACATCTATACAATAATTAGCGGATAAGAATGCAATTGTTTCCTAAAATGTCATTTTAATAGACCTTACTCCCTTTTTTAACCGACTTCCTAAATGGGCTGCCTTATAGAAAAGTAAGTACAAACAATTATCTTATGTGGTAAAAAAATTTAAAATAAACCTGTAGAATGTCATGATCATAAAAACCCAGTTGTCCTACCATTCCTGTTAGTCCTACTACCCATCAAAAACCATGACTCGTGTCCCTACTTTTTATGAGTTCTGCAACGTGATTTAATCAGAGTTAAATTTTATTATGACGTTTACATTGAATTATTTGGTGATAAGTATGTATATAAAATACTATAATGGATTACTAGCTGTGCCACACGGATTCACTCGCGATAAAGGAAAACAACATTTTTTATTGCTGTTACGTTTTCTTTAGTCGTATCGTGATGTATGATAGATCCTTCCTCAATGAATGGACTATTCAATACAAACTTATTTTTCAATTCGAACTTGTAGTTCCAGAGATTAGCGCGTTCAAATATTCATCTAGTGAGTTTTTGGGAATCACCTTGTTAGGGCCTCTGACGTGGTTCCTGTAGGGTAGAGGCTAGTGGCCACCCTACTGTCAGTACTATTCAAGCCGCCTGTATACTAGGCACCTGACTTGACGAGTACAAGGTGGAATAGTACCCGGGACCAACGGCTTAATGTGCCTTCAGAAGCACGGAGAAACTCGGGACATAATGCCACTAGCGGTCACCCATCCTTGGACTGACCGCGGCCGGCGTTGCTTAACTTCGACTATCGGGTAGATAGACGAGATCGCAACGGGCCACCATTACATTGTATAAATCCAAGTCGCTAATCGTGTCCGTTTATTTGTTTGTCCGCTATCTCCTCCTAAACACTTTACGGATTTTAATGCGGGTTTCGCCATCTATTAGGTATTATTTACGTTTAAATTTGTAAATGAAGAATATTTGGAAAAGGTTTTTAAAATTACCCAAAATTCGATGATTTGTGAACAAGTCGCGCAAACTTACACCATTGCGAAGCGTGGGCGGGTCGCTCATCATAAAAGTAAAAATATAATATAAAAGTGATGCAATTAGATATAAAGGCACTCAGAAAAAACAAAGGCTACCTATTATTGCACACAGGAAACTTGTATAAATTTAATAAAGAATGCCTGTTTGTATAAAAAGTTTTCAATTTTTCAACATTTTCTGTAATATCAATATTAAGTTACGTACTCAAAGCTGCGAGTAAGAAGCTAATACAATTCAAAATAAGGTTAAACTAACCGCCTAAGTTTTGTGTAAGTTCCCTACTTTCAGTAAATAGACCAAAGTTATAGAGTAAGTAAACACTTTGTTGTATTGTTATTGAATAATTAACAAAGCCATAAAATATGGCGGACTTACAATAATAATCTTACCTTAAGAATGTCCGATTGGCGATGTTTTTATCGGTTTTTATAATAATAATATTTTTTAGAATCAACTGTATCAATAACTAGGTTTAAAATTTTAGTTTTCCAATAAAATTTATTACAATTTTAATTATTTTTAGATCAACGTTTTGACACACAAAAGTTTATGAATTAAGCGAAATTAACTTGGACTTTATTTCGTTACTGTTAATTGCATAGCAAATTAAAACGTTCAATAATCAACATTTCCAAAGGTCACATATCAATGATAGGAGTTGACTGCACGTGAATGCTCGCGTGGAGAGAATTTAGTCACCCATATAAGAAACGTATTTAATATCACCAACGATAGTCCAATTAATTGAGTTTATGACTATAGCTGCGTGCAAGAAAATGTTTATAATGTCTTACTTATGTAGACTTCACTAGTTTCTTAACATACCTATACTTTTTTGTAGACGCCAATACCAAAGTGGTGATAGTTTACTTTAAAATACTTTCTTTTAAAATAACACTTTCTTTAAAAAAAAAAAAAAAATTGGGTAGTGTATTTGAATATTTTTGGACAAATGATAATAGATGCTCAGGTCCAAATAAACATGCTGTAGTTTTATGGTTGCGATAAAAATCAATTTCCTCTTAGATTTGGTTTGAGAAATTGAAACCCTAGCGATGTGTCACTAAAACTGGCATATGTCACTGTAGTCTCATTGCGTTTGTTTTCGTTGTGTTATTGTGTGCTTTAAAATATTTTGATTTTTTGATGCGTGATTACCGCTAATTGCGAAGTTCCTTGAATCTGCAGCTAAGCTATAAACAAACATCGTAATTTGAAGTACCAAATGCAATAGCAATATTCCATAGCTAAACATTTAACCAGACAACCATAGGCGCCGACAATATTTCTGATGGACCAAATCCTTTAATGATTCCTTTAACTGGGGGCTCTTTTGTTCTAGTCTATTTATATCACGTAAAACGACATTTATGAGCATTACGGAAGGAATAAAAATCAATCCAAGTGGCTGATTGGGATGATCAGATTCCAGTTTTAAATTTGTGGAATTATTAAACCGGTAGGAATTGCAAATAGTTGGTTGGTAGCAATCATTAACTGGACTGAACTGGAAATAATTTGGTCAGTTTTAATAACGACTCTTTAGGGTTATTGGAAACAGTTGTATTGTATTTTAAAACGATTTTTTGCATTAAGATGCCACACACTTGTCACTAAGGAATGCTGAACGATTAACCAACAAAACATTTTAAAAATCCTTCAGGCATAAAATTATGGTGTCATGTATTCTTTTCAAAATTTTCATGTAGCCCATATTTACAAGCCTTTTATAAAAACCACAAACGCCAATTTAAAAAATTGCCTGTCAATTTAATACAAAAGCAATAACAATGTTTTTACACAACATTTATAACAACATTTTAAACATACAATATTTTTACCCTTACCTACTACGGCGTAAGGTTATGTGTAGGAATTTTAAAATCCTGAAATAATTAACTGCTTTTTTTCAGACCTCGAATATAAAAAGTACCAAATAAGGTATAAAATGCTGAGTAATATATAGAGATATTTAGCTTAATTGAGTTAAGCCAAAACGTTATTAGCTGAGCGATGAACTACACTTGATTGTCGCAATATAAACCAATTACCCCCTAATGTTTGCTTTGTGGCAGATCAATTTAGCAATTAATTTGTGATAGGAATGTTATCATACTTCAGAACCTTCCATTAATTTCAAATGGGGCAATGCTGAGCTAAAAAGGAGGTCGATCTGGGGTTATCCTAAGCTGTAAAGCAGGAAATTATTATAATTGCATAGACACTAAAAGCTATCTAAAAGATGCTTGCTTTCTCTAAAAGCAGCGCAGGCGCCGTAGGACGTAAACTACGACGTTTTACTGACATTGCGCCTTGATCTCGCGGCATTTGCGTTTACCTAACTTAGCCTAACAGTTCATATATTTGTAGTTTTATGACTGTCCATCACGATTCAATTCGACAGTTTATTATTATTGGTTTTTACTACTACTACGTAAGTTTTGATGTTGGTACTAAAGTATACAGACTATTGTATAAGAAAATCCTTTGTCGAAAACCTTTTGTTGTAATACTGTAAATTTCCTTTTGATAACTTCTCAAAATTATTGAATTTTCAACCGGGTTCCGAGTAAACAAGTTTTCAATTATGTTTTATCTCTTTCAATTTAAAAAAATATTAGAAAGACTTTATATTATTTCATAATTAATTAGTTAATTGATTTCTAAAAAGGAAATATTTTTAGGTTTTTAATTATATCACCATAGGTTTTGGAAATATACTAGGGAAGTTAGTGAAAACTGGAAATGTAGTAGGTATATTTCTTCAGAATTAAGCTAGATAGATAAGGACGTTCCGGAACTTTTTTTGATTACATCCAAATTGTATGAAAAACTCATTAAAATAAAACACTAGAAAAGATTAAAGCACACTTCATCCGTATAGGTATAAATAATGGGTTATTTAGGAAATTTCCGCCCAAAATTTTTTTTTATACTTCGTTTTTTTCTGTTGTTTAAACAAAGCATACATTGTTACGAGTACAATCCGTCATTTTTTCTGTATCATTAGCAAGTATAGCTTCTATCGTAATGAGAGTTCGTTACATTAAAATAAATGCACCTGCTGCTAATGGCGAACTAACCGACAGATGTCGCTATCGTGCGTCTAATTTTTGTTTTGCTTCTTTTAATACTTGCTAGTTGACGAGGTGGCTATTACGGGTCAATGGCCTACGCGCACTTGGAATGGCGCTGCCGAGCACACAGCCATTCGCCTCGGGATGCCACACGATACAACGCAAATTCGCGCTCACGACGGTGCAACCTTGCGAGGTCAACGGTGCGAGACGCCTTTTTAAATCCTAACCTTTTTTGTTACTGGCAGCTTATAGACGATGAGGAGCAAGAAAAACCATAGCCCCGTGCGCTAGACTTGGTGTGACAAAAAACGTAACGCTCAAATAACTTTGTTGAAGGGATTTCCGACAAGATATCGCTTGGGTTAATGACATCGAATATAAATTCATGGCCCATTATTTGAAGATTGGTGATTTGATTGGAATGGTTGTTTTGCTATTGTTAGCTATTGGATTAATACCGATGAAAGTTATCGTTTGGTTCAGTTACTCCTATCAACGTAAACATTTAGCTCAAGTAAAATGGTAAATTCCACCCTCTGAATGTGACACCCCACCCTTGTTCAGGTGCCCGCAACAAGTGGAATTTACGCATGCGTCTACAAGGTCCCTACCGGGTACACGCAACGCCTGCTCACTTCACTAGAAACAGAGTGCTAAGTCTATACATTTACGTAAAATACAACGGTAATTTGTCGTGGTCGTATGTACATCGGGCGGTTCAAACCGCGGTAATTTTCCACTAAGATTTCCACACGTTTTTAGGTCAAACAATTTGACGTTTTAATATTTATTGCAAAAAACTGAATTGAAGGAATTGTATTTTAGTCAAGGTTTTGTCAGTATTTGGCTATTAGCATTTTGTTAATTAACTAACACGAGTTTAGAAGAAGGCAAACTCTTAGAAAATGTATTCCTCAGCACTAAATTTGCTAATTCTTATTCGGTAATCCATTTATAAAATTGAAAAGCGTCTACGTAACTTAATATTTGTTAAGTGTTGATTGATGAAATATTTTTGATGATACAACGTCTGCGATAGAACTATTTATTTAGGCATTGGTCTTAGAAATCACTTGTCGTGCTTACTTTGGAGAACTAGATATCTTCATGTGAATAGTTTCCATTATTGAAAAACTGTGTTAATACGTGTTAAGGTAGAAAAAAACGATGGAAATTGGTGAACTAAACGTGTCACAAATGCTTTATTAGACCGCGCGTTACTTCAAATAAGTAATTAAACTATTCGATTTAAACACTACCTTGCCACAATTACTCGATCAAGGCCGCAGAAGACCTTCGAAACACCTAGGTACATTACAATTAGATAAGAGATGACACTATACTCAGAGATAGCGCTATCTCTCTCTTTCACCGTTTAACCGGGCAATTTCAAAGGTAACCGAACGGAACCAATGTTACAATTGGAGTGAGAACAAAAATGTTAGTAATCTGATCAATTTATAATGATTTTCCCGATTGTATAAAATATATGGGACGGGAAAAAGAGAAATAGCAATCAGTCTCTTTGATACTATATTGGCAGACTGGCGCCTACAGCCGTTGCCATGGCAACGTGTCGTTACGTCACATGGTCACATCATATTTGGAACGCAGTAGAAAGGAAAGTTGTTCCAATCTTTTTTATTTTCACCCAAACCCGCTTTGAAAGTATGCAGTGGAATATTTTGCTATTACAAGCAATAGCTGCCAAAATTATTCATATGTAATGTTCTTAGTCGAATTATATATGCATCGGCGGGTAATTAAATGAATATTAAGGTTCAAGAAATATAACGTTACTTCAGGAACAAAGTATAATAACGGTAGTGTAAATAGGTTAGGTAAAAGTACTTACATATCTACGGATATTTACTCAGACATTTAACCAACCAAATTAATAAGTTATCTTTTGATACCGAAGCAACAACAGAAGTCACTTCTAATGTGTCAAGTCGGTAGGTACCTTTCCACTTTAATCGAATAAAAGTGCAATGATTTTTGGATCGCGTGACTAACACTATTTTCACTAAATGTGTACTATCGTATCTATTTTATTCTATAAATCAAGCCTCCCTTGTCAATGCTCTATCATTAAGCAGGTCAATTTAATTCTAATCAAGGTTAAAAATATTTACTTTTATTTTCCTATTTCACTTGTATTTAAACTGCAATTAAAATTGTAATGTGTGGTCATTTATGTACGTAAGTTTAAATGCAACTTATTCATGGAGTCATTTTCCCGCGTTTTTCATGAGTTGTCGCGGCCATTTGTAAAAATTGGCGCGTTTTTGTCCTGCTGTGTTTTGGGTTTAGACAAAGTCGTAGATAGAAAGAGCGTGTTCGGACTGACAACGTCGCATTAGCCAAGTGCGGTGGGGGGGATAGCAACAGGCAACGCCACGTGCTCCGCGCAACCTTGCCCAACACTCGATGCTTCCACTTCCCGCGTTTTTACAAGCTGATAATCCCACCAAACTACTATTAAACGAACATAACGCAATATTATCACCCAAGCTAGCTAGGCTAAGCAAAACTTAAATTTATGCCTGAGTCCATTAGCAGCCTCAACCGAGTCCACCGATCCAAAGGTTTAAATTTAAATGTTTTAGAATAGATTTTAGGTAAGCAGGAAAGATAAATTCAGGTGAGTTGCCTTTATGAGATCTCGCAAGGAGACGATTACCTAATCATCGGTATTATAATTCACATTCCGAGCGATCATCTAAACGACGCTAATTGCAAGAAGGTCATAACGTCGTGTGCTCTGTCACTCATTCGAGGGGTTTACGTAATAATTGGGGTTATGACATTACGTCATTTTAAAAATAGGGCACCGCGGTGTGTTAACAGGTTTGGTCTCGCGAGGCCACCGAAGGTCACCGCGTAACATTAATGACTTCCGTGTGGTATCCTATCTACATAACTAATGCAGTATGTACATGTGACTTCATGAGGCTGATAATGTACGCGTTAAACATGACACGACTGAATTAACACTAACTTATGCTGCTACACCTTACACACGATATTTCAAGGCGAGCGTATAAAGGAATTAAGCGACGTTGCATTCCTGGGTCTCGCGGTTTTATTTTAAGATTCTAAATTCATAATTTGGAGGCGGCCTTTGTGACATAGATTGGATATATGACTTTTTCAAGACGTGTATGAGAACAACTTATTCAAGACGTTTTTATTAAGAAGCTAATTATTCAATGCTTAAATATGTGATGCTTTTTCTGAGTATTTGACTACCAATTATGTGTGAGTTTCTTAACTTTTTCATTATTTTATCTCTAACATTAGGTAAATATTAATGTGCTCATTGTAATTTCTTATTACTTTACCAAACTTTTTCTGTTACGCTAAAGAGATATTTCTATGTTTAGAATCAAGCTAAAAGTTTCCAAAACCACGTTACCTATTTGAAACGCAGTTACCAACTTAGCAGACGTTGGCTTGGTTTCAACGGTTTTCAATCTATAAATAAACATTGTGTTCAATAAATTGTTCGGAATAAAAAAACGGACGTGCTATGTGACGTCTCGCCATTTTATTCATCAAATGCTTTTGGAAGTGAGTTTCATGCAAAAGTTTGGAGAACGTCTGCGTTTGGTGGTTGGCGAGGGTCCAACAAGATGGGCTGACTCCAACAATTACCTGATGCTTTATAACACTTGCAGCGTGTCCAACTGTCCAATACTTTCAAATTACCGTAGATGCATATTGTGTCTTTGACCTGTCGCTACTTTTGTCTATACTTTTACTATAAAATACTATATTGAAGTTAAATTTTAATTTAATTTTAGTTAAATTTAGAAGAAGACTTACGCTCACAATGTTGAGTCACATCCCATCATTAAACAATTTTTCGACTTTCTCTAAGCTCGCGAAATATTTTTGCCTGAGTTTCTACATTCTTTACAATTGAATAGAGTTAAAAAAAACCTAGCTTGTTATTACCCCTTCATTTTCAGAGATCAATAACATTCTATCATTCTAATTGTTGCCTGTAACGAAATATTTATTGACGTTTAGTAAATATTCCAATTGACCAATAACGTGACCTTTCTCTACATAAGTATTTCCCTACACGAGTACAGTCAATCACGGGAACTAGCAGCTGTTCTCAGTTTTAATGGAATCGACAGCGATAGAAAAGATAAAAACGTTATTACTGTACACACGACAACGTACACTTATACGATGACAGGTAAAACCGACCGAGCTTTACACGAGTATACTTTTTACTGAAAATTCACATATTTTATAGGAGGTAATCGTTTTTTGTAAACAACGCAATAGTTTATGCAAAAAACTGTTATGTAACATATATCTGTTTTAAAAGTTAACACTAACACAAAATAAATTGAAAAAACGTTCCCAAGATGGCAAAAACTGCATCAAAATGCGTTGCGTTAAAAGGACTCATTCGCGCGGAAAAATAATGAGCACTATAAATAATTACATATATTCAGTGACTAGCTGTGCCAGTAGGTTTTACTTGCGTTTATTAGAGAAAAGCTGTTAAAAACTTTTTTTCGTAACTTTCACCGTTTGCGCAACGCATGCAAGGAAAGCCCTCGAAAGCTTCCCCTTTTTGCGACATTTTTCATTTCTGCTCCGCTTTTATTAGTCCTAGCGAGATTTCGTATAAAGCCTTCATCTTTGTGGACTATTCAAGACAAAAATATTTTTGATTCGAACAAAATTGAGATTGGCGCGTCAAAAAAGAAACAAATAAACAATTGATATCCATTATACTTATACTTTAATGAAATTATTGCAAAAATGAATAAAATAACAAAAAGGGACATGAAGTAAATGCACATAAAACAAGGATACCTGAATACAGTCTTTATAAAAAAAATAAATATTGATTTTACCATTTATGTTGAGTAGAATTTAAAGGTAAATAATATAATATAAGTTAAATAATTTAATAATAAATAAAGAATACTACTTAATTATTAAATAGCTTTCCATAAAATAAAATGATAAAATTTAATTGATTGATATTGCACTTAAATATGAATTCTTAATTCAGAAACCGCTGCCGACTACCTTTTTAGTCAAGCGAACATTATTTAATTCATTTCAAAGTACCAACCAAAAACGACTGAGAATTTTACCAAAACAAAATCTACTGTCTGCAAAGTTAATTAAGTCGAAGGTTTGCTATAAATTTCTTCAATAATTAAATTCAGTGGATAGGTAGCTAATATAATCGTTACATCTCAAAATACCAAATGGACCATACCTGATCCTTTTACAATATGCATCGCACTAAACGCATTAGGTGAATTAGTCCAGTGAGGCATAGTAAAAAATTCAATTTCCCTACAACGTTGTGCTCCGGAGCTAACAAATTGCGGTTTCCGTAAAAATTATCTCGAGTTTCCGTGAAACTGGACGATGTATAATAGATTTACGGACGTGCAGAACAAATCTGATTAAAAGCTTTTTTCAATACATACTCTTCTGCGGTTATTGATTTTGTGATTTTGTAAAATATGGCGCTCCGTCCTGCGGTTTCAAATGAAATAAGTTTTTTGTGGAAAAATTCGTGCGGTTAAAAGTACCCGTTGTGTTATTCTAGATTGTATTACTTTACTTTATTTCTCATATATACCAAAATTAATCTAAATATATGCGTTTCGTAGTTATTAGGTACATTTTATTATACATCCACCCTAACGAAGTCTCATTTATAATATTGGAAGTATGAAAACATAGCCTTCCGCTGTTTAAATGAATAATTATTTCTTAAAAAATAATACTTGTAATTTTAGAAGGTAACTTTTATGGATAAAATTCGTTTCTGTATCTGAATATTCAAATTTGAGAAATGTCATATCCGAAATAAGAAGCAACAAAACTACATCTTTATTAAATTTTTGCTTGAACGTAAAATTCCATAGTCTATCATCATGTAAAATTAAAAAAAAACATACATAAACAGCTTCAAAGTACAACAATTACTGGTTATTTACATACCGCGGAAAGACCTTTATAAAACCGAAATCATCAAGGAAGACTAGTTTTTACCATAGCAATAGGGCCTGTTTTTTATGCACGCCAATTTATCATTATGTGGCGCGTACCGATTATTATGAATCATAATAATAGAAATAAGGATTAGGTTATTATGTATTTTATCGGAATAGTACTCGCACCGATAAATCAGAGTTCGTAATAATGTATTAACCTCCATTATTCTATAATTTTAGATGTTTAATAGGTAGGTATGGTTGATAGGCTTTAACTGTTTTATTAAGTAACTTCCTTCTTCTATCGAGCAGATTTTTTAAAAACTTACAGTTAATAAATAAAATTTTACTAAAGATATTTATTTTAAAGACTGCTTTTTTTAATTGGAGCAAGTTTGCTCATAACGCTCTTCAAAAATTGTACCTTAACATGTTGGACATTAAGGTCATATCACTAGTGACAGCATTAAATATCCGTAAATGTTCCTCATTATGCAGTTTCAGCTATAAACGTGATCCTTTCAAAATCTGTGGATTTTTACAAAGTTTCCTTTTACCGAAATGTGGCTCTTCATCATTTGGTAATGTTTGTGTTCCTTTGCTCAAATATTTATGATCATTTTCAGTGGTTTTATTCTTATGGACTAATACTTTGATCTACATACTTAGTAACTTAAAGCATTTCTAATCTTCTAAAAGGTTTGTATTTCTAAACCTGAGCATTATTAATTATTATTTTACTTTATAACCGACGTTTTATTCATTAACTACCTTTCTTTCAAATAACCGAAATCCTCATTGGTTGGTGATCTTCATTATATTTTAATCGGAATGTGTTGTACAGAAAATATTTAATACCTTACTTTTTATCATTAACGTGGGCGGTAGGTCCCAAACATCGAACGTAAGCAGCCATTCGAAGTGATAGCAATATCCTTTGACATAACAATTCCCTATGGATATCTAGGAATAGTATTGACACCTGGCGTTTCACAGCAATCCCTACTATATCTATATATTTTATACTAGTGGCCGCCTGCGACTTCGTCCGCATGGAAGTCGCTTACCCGTGAGAATGATATAACTTTCTATACCGATTTCAATGATTCTTTTTTATTGAATAGTTTATACTTAATGTTAACTTTTTTAATTAGGGATGACTGCGAGTGTTATAAACGTAAGAGTAGACAAATATAATCAGAAAGCTTCAAACTGATAAGCTATCGGGAGTTACACGTGTGATTGTCAGTCAACCATTAAAGATCTGCTCTCGTGGGTTATTTTTTTATATAATTTTAGGGAGGACATTTCCGTCATACATGATTTCTGTGTAGCTTTAACCATTAAGGTTGCATACGCGACGGAAGCTTAAAAATTGGAGTAACTTCTCCCGTTTTCCCAACATTTCCCTTCACTGCTCTGCTCCTTTTGATTGGAGCGTGATGAAAAGTATACTTTATCTAGCTCAGGAGTATGAAAAATAATTGGACCAAGTTTCGTTAAAATCCGTCTAGTAGTTTTTATTTTTATAATGGTTATACAGACAGGCAGACAGACAGATAGAGAGACAGACAGACAAATTTTTTACTGATTGCATTTTTGGCATCAGTATCAATCCCTTATCACCCCCTGATAGTTATTTTGTAAATATATTTCATGTACAGAATTTACCTCCCTACAGATGTATTATAAGTATATAAGTGAAAGAAGGCAATTTCACGTATGTAATATTAGGTATGTTGATTTTAAAATAGGCTTTCTCAATAATAATTATTATGTAAGAGGTTTTAATCACCAAGTACACAAAAGCAGCCATACTCATTTTACGCATACCTAATAATCACTGTTCCCTTTTCTACACCCCTAATTGGCAAAATCGGTTCTTAACGAATTGAAATAAGGTTGTGATTTGATAATTATGCCAATTATGTCATTTAATATGAGTTTATAAGCCGCTATTAGCGCAATGTCACCTTTTGCAACCTTGTGTAATTGCAATCAGAAAGGTCTTTGACCTTTGAAGATTTTAGAGTTTTTTACTTTCAATAATTATTCAATTTTTTTTATAAAACATTTGGTTATATTTTTATATATTTTATACCCGAGAGATGTTGTGAATTTTCAGTCCTTTTTTAATACTATTTTTGAGCTGGATTTAGTGTTTTAGTTAGGAAGATATGCGTATATATTCTTTTTATAATATTTAACGTGCGTTTCACCGGGAATTTCATACCACGTACTGTGAAAATTTGGAATAACCTTGCGGTGGCAGTATTTTCTACGAGCTATGCAAGAAGTTTTAAGTGTAGAGTGTTCCGCTTTCTTAAAGGGCAGCAACGCACCCTAAACACCGATGTGTTTGTGGATGTTTATGGGCGGCGGTGATCATTTATTATCACGTGCACCGCCTGCTCGTTTACTCTCTTCTCATCCTACTAATCCTACTAATGTTATAAATGTGAAAGTTTGTGAGGATGTATGGATGGATGGATGGATGTTTGTTACTCTTTCACGTAAAACTACTGGATGGATTTGGATGAAACTTTAGAGTAATATAAGTTATTCATTATAATAACACACATTCTTTCTCACGGAAAGCCGACTTCCACGCGAACGGAGTCGCGAGCGGCCACTAGTAAAAAATAAATACTAACGTTACAAGTAGATACAATTCATGACACTTATGCGGTCTAGGAAGCAGATTATGATCCAATCATTTCAAAGTTTTTAAGAATACCGTGACATTCGTTAACCAAGTTAACCATTTTCTAATAAAGACATATAATATTTACAATTCAATTTTCAATTTTATAACCAATGTAATAAAAATTCTTATTAAAAATTCTATATAACAAAAACCTCGTACCTTATTCAAACCACTTCGTGATTCCAATTTCACATGCAAACTGTCGTAACGGCAGCAGGTAATCACGTGCTTTTAAACTAATTTTGCTAGTAAATTAGTCTTCGATTAAAATTAAATCAACGAGTTCTTCCAATTTTGTGATTCGCGGTACTATTCACTACTTCAGTTTAGAACCAATAACATTTACTTAGGTTATTGGGTCATCTCGTAGCTTTTTTGTAATAATTATGGCCAAAAACAGTTTTTATCCTACTAAATATTATACCTAATAGGTATATAAACGTGAAAGTTTGTGAGTACATATGGATGGATGTTTGTTACTCTTTCACGTAAAAACTACTAGACGGATTTTGATGGAACTTTACAGTAATATAGGTTATACGTCAGAATAACACTTAGGGTACTTTTTACTGCTTGAAAACTTCTCATTCCCACGGGAAGCCGACTTCCACGCGAACGGAGTCGTGGGCGGCCACTAGTTATACATATAATAAACATTCCCCTTTAATCACTTTATCTTTAAAAAAAAAAACTCATCAAAATCTGTTTATTTTTAATATCTAAGCATACAGACACACAGACGACGGAAATTGTTTTATACTATATAGTGATTACATTTGTTTTAATTTTCAAAACAATTTAACATGGAAGATCTATTTTATGTTATTAGAAAAGTGGCAAAACAGATTTTGACTTTTTTGAAAGTCGAATTTTCTTCTAGCTACGGAGACCTTTAGATCTCAAATAACGCTACGCATCGCGTAGCTTGCTACGAGAGACTGCAGCTTACATACCTTTCACCAGAATTGAATTTCATAAAATACCCTTGACTTCGAAACTTGTTATGATCAGGTAGAAATTGGACGAAGTGATCCGTTGCCTGTGATTGTGTAAACTTCTAAATCGAGCTGTAACATCTTAAAGTTCATATCCATAGAAGTCAAAAAGGTATAACTTTAAGTTAAAAGTTGAACGATGTCAAGGCACCGGTGGAATACAGTAAAAAGTGGAATAAAATACTTTTATTTTGTAGTTTTGTTGAATTGATACCTACAGCTAGCGCTTGTGTTTTTTCTGTCAGTTTGATGTTTCAATATAAAAAATCTGAATTCAAATATTTGTACCAACAGTAGAAAATATTTATCAAAACCTTCAAGGGCACTGTATGATCATGAAAAAAAAACTTGAAAGCTCTAATAGACGTACATTTTTGTGTGAATGGTACTCGCCCTTTGTAATCCGCTTTGGTTGGATAGAGCTAAAAAAATTCAACGTTTTTAAAAGCAAAAGTTTTGTGTGTATATTATGTTTTGCTTGTGTTACCTGTTGTTTAATAAGTCCATTTTCATTTGATAGATAAGATTACCCGTTATTTACCTCAAATTTTTATTCCGAACTTCCACGCTTTTCTGGAATACAAAAGTTCATTCTACAGACGCATTTAGCTTCGTCTTTTTAAAAGTTCAGCTCCTCTACAGTTCGCCCAAGTTTAGTTTTCTGTAACATTTTACCGTAGAACAATTTCTACGGAGGCGATCACATCGAGTTAATAAGTTCAGTGGCGATAGCTTCTGCGTTTTAAACTTTTCGGATATGAGATAACAAGCTAAGAAAGGGAGACGTCGATTTAGCTAAGTCCACTTCAGAATCGCTACCCGGATTAAGTTCTTCAAGTTAGACCAACCAAACGTTCCAACTTCAAATGTTACTTCAAACCTATTTGTATGCCACCCTCCGTCGCCTATAATCAGCCAGTATTATTTAAAAAGAAAAGTTTCGAATTCAAAAGTGTAAGCAAATCTGGTATTATAAAGTAATTGCCTAAATCATCTTTGTGCTAAGAATCAATAAATACCAACGTATCGTAAGGTTTCCTCCATTTTTAGAAGGAAATATTTAGTGGAAGATTTCTGGGAATTTTCCGGAGCTTTGTGCCAGAATCAACCGTGTTCGCTCGGCAAGGGAATATAAATGAATGAATGAATGTCAAATGAAAGGGACGCGGTTATCTAATTCATATTACACAGTTTCTATATTATATTTTATTTAAATGCAGTCATAAACACGTGTAATATTTTCACACCCGTAAGGATTAAAGTTTCACACTTCTAACTCAAAAGTTAGAAAACAAAACCCACATTGCGTATTAATTATACTACACGTCGGCTAATAATCGCTGATAACAAGAAAATATTTATGAAATGTTCAGTAAAATACATTTTATAAAATACAAATATTAAAAGCAATAGAGATTTCTTTATTACATTTATGATTTCATTTTATGAAATAAAAAGTAACGATAAAGCAAAAGAAAAAAATAAAATAAAGAACATTAAAAGCTTCAGGGAAACGGAAAATTTATTTGGTAAATAAAAAAATGTCGCCGTTAGTTTGTTTCCGGTCCCGGTTTCTTTATTTGACAAATTCATTTTCATGATTCCACCGCATTCGCTTTCACGCCATTGAGTTTATTGAAGCAAAGTGTTCGGTATCATAAACGCAGATAATGACATGGAAATTTGGATGTTGCGTCGCCTGTATTCATAGATTAGAGTAGTAGATTTCTAATGTCAGGTTTGTATTACTTAACAATTAACGAAAATTCCCACTTTTATGTGATCAAACGGCTTTTGTTGTGATTATGCTTTGTTCAGATGTTTTGATCAATCATATTCCTTAAAAATTGGACCCATTCCACACACCAATTACCTATTAGCTTAATTAATGACATTTTTTTTACGAAGTAGGAGTTCCGTTATCCTAATGATCCTTAATCGCTTTGCTAAACCAAACGAATAAAAGAAAGTGTAATAAATCCAAGTGCAATTGGGCTGGCGCCTCTCTCACGTCGATATATTGCCCGTAGGCTGCGAATTGCCAGCACCTAATAGTTTTCACCTATAACACTGGACAGAGAATTTATCGTTCAGTTCTGTTGATTTATTTGTGAACGGACCGGATTAACTACTGAACTACTGCTAACTTGGCGATAGTTAAGACTATCTGTGGTGTTTCAGAGAGAAAGCTCTTTCCTTTTATCTAAATTGGAGCGGACCAATAAAGATTCTTGGTAGAGGGTCGTAAAACATTCGCTTCACATACGGTTCATTATAGGGCAAAGTTTTAGATATGATGGAACAGTTTTATAGTCAATGTCGCGAGATCTCTATCGGTAATGGGATTGTCCCCCGTGTGCTTGGACGCAAGTTTACCAATTTAAACTAAAAGATTAAACGAGACGATTCCACTATCGCTACAGTCGATTGTATGTACCTCCCCTAATCGCCTTATTTTGTGAACAATATCAGCGAGTATTTAACTTTTAAAAATGGATACATTAAGTCATATGCATCACTTCGTAACAATCATTGAAGTCATAAATCAAAGTTTAGTTAGGACTATCGAGATATTAATTTCTTAAAAGTTTACAACCGAACTAGGTAGTTAAAATGTTAGTCGAATTAAGTAGAGAAACATTTTGAACTACTAATTTCTAAAAGGGAGTATCATAAATCACAAAGTTTCTTACTCTTCCTAACCTAATAAAGTTTGCAGAACGTAACGTTATTATAGACGTCTCTTTCTGGTGATTATCTTGCACGTAAGGTTAGAAGAGGATAGCAGAGCTATATAAATCTTGTGATAATTGAATTTGTCATAAAAATTGAAAGTTTTCCTCCAAGGCCGGGCTTCAGAAAGTAGTTTTAATCCATTCCCGTTGTACGAAAGAACTTGTAATTTATTGAGAGTGCTAAGTTTCCTCTTTCTTATACCAAAGTAACATTGAACTAAGCTTCTAATTTTATTTAATTTATCACTACTCGAATTGTCAGTTTTACTGCTGTAAAATGCATAACTAATTATTATAATAGCCAAAAATATTACACTGCCAAATATTTTAAAAAATATTGTTTTATAAATACTTTTAATATAATATTACACACTTTGCGATCCTTAACGTAGCCTAGAATATACTTGACTTTGTAATAAATTGGGAACATTTTATTGCAGGTGATATCAAACTTCTGTATTAGCAATTCTATCTAACGAAGCTATTCCTCTGCGATTACTTCTTGAAATAGTGCCAGACTATAAATTTGAAATATTTATTCATATCTTTTACTTTGTATCTTTGCTATATGACAAAAGTATGTCAATTACTGAATGGCAAAATTTGATTGCTATTTCTTCACGGGTATAATTATGTTTTAACATAAGACCATTGTTTTAAAATTCACAGCTCTTTTCTTGCATGAAATTGAAACCTGATAAGATGAAATTTCATCTAAGGAAGTTGCAGTGAAGGCTTAAATAAAGCTTAAAATTTTAAACACAAGGTGTCCAAATGGCACTTCACTTACTTAATTAGAAGTCCGAAATACTTAAGGGTTGTATTTATAAATTAAAAGTTCTAAATCTGGAAATTATAAAAGAAATCAACACGCCGATAATTCCTAACTAATTTAGATAGAGCTGAACCTCCAAAAGTGCAACCGTCAATCTTATCTATCCTACATATATCTATGAACGGGTAACCTTTCCCGTGGCGTCACTCAGTCGCGCGCTTCACAACGAACCTTGCAACCCAGGCGAGCGTACAGTCAAATTTATCGATCACTTTCATTACAAAACTACCCTCCAAACTTAGTAAGACATTACATTACTTTTTACGAAGGACATTCCTTTTTTTCCTCCTTCCTATTATTACTGGCGGTTAAACTTTTTAAGTGTTAGTCGGGCAAGTTTGAATGATGTTGTAGTGGTGGCCGTTACAGCGTTTTATTGGATATAAACATTCACTACTTGTTGAGATTGAAGGTCGGGAGTTATGGACCAAGTCTGCCGGGTCTCAGTTTTATTGGCATGTCTCGGTTTAGCCTTTCTGAAGTGCCTAACAAGTTTGGAATTATGACTAGGTCTAGGTTAGAACTGTAAGGACGCTAAAATTTTAAGGTTCTTTTATAAACAGTAATAAAAAGTTTAAGGAAAAAACCGGTACTTTAATAACGGCTAAGGAAACGTTTCCAATAAATTAAAACACCCGTTCTCACAGCTAAGAGACTTCCGTTTCATATTATCAATCTCAATCGCCTCCCAGCCATTCCGATCACACAAAGGGACCTCCTGCTTCTAAAGCGTTAAGGTCGTGTATAAGAGGAAGATGCGCCGAACAGTAGTTTCACATCTAGGGGGAGAGGGGGGTCCATTAATCTGGCAGAAGCCCATGCTTGGCGCCGACGCGACATACCTGGGACGCGACGACTCGACGCCTACCTAACGACACAGTTTTCGACGTACGCGAATATGTTAAGTGATTAAGCATTCGATTTCGGTTCGAATCGACTGACAGTGTGACCCCGTGTTCCAATTTTAAATAGGAAACCAACACGTGTCGCCGTCTAAAGGTTTTTTTTACGTTTGTAGTGATACTATGGATATATATTTTCCTGTTTATCATATTCTGTACACATCGCTTTCATGGAGGCTTTCATTTTTGTTTAATTCATTGGCATAGTGACACAAATCATTATGTCCCATAAGGAAACTCGGACTGATGAATATTTAACTAAAATGAATAAGTACAGCACATTTATTTATTACTATACTCACCTAAATTTTGGAGCACGTTTTTCTTAGGGAGGTCAAAGTACCAAAGCCTTCATCTTTATCTACCGATAAGGATAAAATTTACATTCATTTTTAGCCTAAAGACTACTTATTAATAATTTTAAAGATCTTCCTATTGTCTATACTATGCCAAAAGGTTAAACTAATCTTTACAGTAAATCTCAATAATAAAAGTCTTAGGTATCGTTTTCTTATAAGCTATTTAATTTTTTCCCGACAGTGAGAAAATATTTAACTTCAATTGCGCTTATGATTTTACTTCGTTCATAAAAGAGTTTTCTTTTAATATCAGAGCTAGGTACTAGCAAATATCAATATAGGTGATTCACTATTATCCTGGATTTCTTACAATCTGCTAAGTGTAACAATTTACCTGAGTCTCCCCTCACAATATTTCAGAGCACTCAATTATTGGTATCTACTCCAAACATTATTCATACATTCCAAATATCACGAGTTATGCAAGGAACCCAATAGACTTTCTTTCTTCCAATTCTGTTGTTAAGAATAGTGGTTTACATCGATAGACCAACTAATTGTTCCTCTATTGTAAGTGATACGTTTTTATTTTAAATATGAATACTTGAAACTCATTACAATCATTATAATTTTATCAATCGCCGAGTTTAAGTACGTTCTTAAACGCCCGCAAGGTTACTACAGACGTTTGTAACTAAAATTAGACTCGTACAGTCACCAACGAAACCACGAAATCCTACTTCCTACTAATATTATAAGCGTGAAAGTTTGTGAGCATTTATAGATGTATGGATGTTGGTTACTCTTTCACGTAAAAACTACTGGACGGATTTTGATGAAACTTTTAGGCTACTTTTTACCGCGGGAAAACTTCTCATTCCCACGGGAAACCGACTTCCACGCGAACGGAATCGCGGGTGTCCACTAGTGTACAATAATAAGCAAAACTAAGATACGCACTGTACAGTCAGCAGCGTAACCATCGAAGGCGTGATCTCCTCTCAGGCATAACACATTTCTCACAGCGAACAAATGCTCACGGCAGAGAATTTTTGATCGCACTATGCATTACGTCACCGCACCGCGGAAACCATGGCGACGCTCCAAGGCAACTTCGACTCCATATTTCAATACTAGGAATTGACACACCACACACACAAACTTCCCCAAACTTTAACCTGGCATATTTACTTAAGATATTCCATTTCGAAACAGATACCACTTGACGAGTGGAAAGTTTTATTCCCGCAGATAGGTCATACCTAACCGGTGGAAGTTTTCACATAAATTGACGGTCATTCGACGGGAATATGCTGACTGAGAGAGTAACAAATATGCCAACTTGGGTTGTTATAACTGTGATATGTAAGTTCGGTGATACTTCGCCATTAAGTTTATGGAAACGACGCTAGAGATTACATCACACTTTCTGAAGAGCTTCGAGTCTTTTCCTTATCTTCGGTTATCGAAATCGCGAAAATCCAATTCATTTGCGCGGTCATTAATTTGGGTTTTATGGCAGTTGTAAAAATGTCGGGACATTCACCGACGGATGCGTAAGCGTTCGGTAATCTGTCAGTTCCCTAATTTTGATATAATTAGCGCAGTGAGGAGATTTCACGCGTGGGAGAAGAGGCCAAGCGACAATGACGCGTTAAAATGATTAATACTTGAGGCACCGGAGCCGGCCGGCGGAGGTACCGAGGCTATTAATCTTTCTTCCAACGCCATTGTACGCGATCCCGGTATTTTTTCTGTCTCATACAATACCATTAACTGCCATCGCTAGTTGGTGTGCCCCTCACTGCAATCACTGAAGGATTGAAAAGGTGTTTTCGTTTCTTGCGGCAAATTGATCATCCCCCCGGTTTTTTCGAGATCACTTAGCCTTAGATAGTTGTTATTTTCCGAAAATGAAACGGTTTAATTTTACATCGTCATTCGCGTACAATAAATTCAATGATGCGATTTTTATACAGTCATCTCTTGTTCATTTTAGTGTAAGCGGGATTTTTAAAATGCATTTTATATTGAAATGCAGGCATTCTTGCGTTCTCTTTTCATCATTTAATTGAAAATTTATTTGAGATCGTTTAGTAGCATTAATTATTATGCTGAATATATTATATAATTAAGTACTTACTGGAACAGTAGTTATCGGTTTATAAGGCAAGGCTGATTGATAACCAATCACTTGTTAAATTGGAACAGGAAAATGTAAATTATATTAAACAACATTTCTTATAGTTATCACATCATACATTAAATACTATTTTTAGTTATCAGTACTACCAACGCAAAATTAATTGTATGTTAACTTCCTCAACAAAAATGTAAACTAAATATAAATACAGATATTAGGGAAAAAAGTATTTCCTAGTTTAAAAAAATTAATCCTTTTAAGAAAGTCCCCTTTGATAACGAATAGTAGCAGCACTCAGTTCTATTAGAACCGAAATGACGAGAAAGTTGAATGCAAAACTTTTGCATCTGCTCCAGTTAAAACGAACAATGAAATTCAAGTTACTCCGTTCCCTAATAAAGAAGACGCCAAAAGCAATAGCCATGCCACTGAACAAACTCATTCTACTCTAGCTACCGATCTGAACAATCCCTTTAATTCTAAGGCTTAAACCAAGACAAATGAAACACCCACCTACTCCTAAAACTAAACAATGATTCGTAATGACGTATTCAGAACAGATCAACAAAATCCGACCTCGTTCTATCAAATTATCAAAATTTCAATGTTTTATTGAGTTAAACTGTACTTCCGAGGGGCAAAGTGAATTTATTTATATTTAGTTATCGGCGGAGAAAAGTCATTTTGGTAACGTTTTGGTAAAGTTGAATAATTAAATTTGTCATTGGTTGACACGCCGCTGGATTTTGTTCCGAATTATTCCGACTCGTCACGTCTTAGCCCTCACGATCCCCTCTTGTTACGTAATCGCGATTCCTTAATTTGAATTATTTATCATTTGATTTCGCACTTCCAAGAGGTTTCGATTTTATTTTACCCTAAACACGTACAGTTTGAATTTGGTTGCTGGTCTTTTGATTGAATCATTATTTCTGAGGTGATGCCGACTTTGTCTGTTACGGTTTTTATATTAACTGATTTATGTTTTCATTTTAAATGTAGTTTGCGACAGACTTATAGTACCTAATCGTGAATTAAAACTTATTTCGATCTAATGAATGCGTTGAATGAAATCATTATTATATAAGCATCAACATTGTCTATGCCAATCTCATTAAGTTTCCAATAAAACATATAGATGGCACGTAATGGCTTCGTTCTGTTCCAACCGGTTCTATATAAATAATACCAACTGGAAAATGCCTCAGTCAAACAAATCCGAACCCATAACTGGTATCGGTAATCGAACACCTTAATTTCCAATTTCAATCCTATTGTATCTCTCCGATTTTCAGAATTAGGTTATTGCTAACATTCATTTTGTCCAGTTTTTCTTGTTCTGGTTTTTGTAACATTCTTGCACCTCATCCATTCACCAAATTGTATGCGCATAAAATTTCCTTGTACAGTTGTGACGCATTTTCAAATCGAATACAAACTTAGGTAGGTATTTATGGAATACGCAAAAACAAAAACAAAATGAAGACTGGAATTGAAACCTAGTTATGTTTTTCAGTTAGAATCAAAATATTAAAACTAAGAAAGGATGAATTTTATTTCCATAAATCCTATGATGACCGTTTTTATTTTATTTTCGGCTAAGAAAAGTACCCGCTGTGCTTTTCTAGGTTAGGTTTTGTCTTTCCATATACCTATACACATTTCTTTTTGACTCGACAATTAAAATACACATTTGCACACATACACTGGTAGGATATTTCGTAAAGAACTCTCCTTAACGCCTATAATATAAGCGCCCATACATAAACCACTGCCCGTCGATTTAGCATAAACTATGTATGTCTAACTGTATAATTTGACTCGGAATTATTCAGTCTACTCCAGTGTTTACATGATACGCAGAAAGCTATTATTGTGCTACTTTTCTTACACACTTTGGATATTTTATAAGTACGAAATTCAAAAAAATATTGATGTTAACAATTAAAGAAACATTAACTTTACAAATAAACTCGGTTTAAACCTAAACCTTATTTTTTATCTGTCATTCTTATGTGTCAAACTTCGTAACGTTTTACTTATTCAGGTTCGAACTGAGTTAATTTTTAAGGCGGTAAAGTTGCAATGAAGCAATTGAATCAAACTATAAAACCCGGAAATCATAATCTGCCCCGTTATAAGATTACGCCAAGCGATATGATGGTAGTAGAAATTCGACAAAATTTAACTCGGTAGGGTATTAAAGGGGAGTTGAACGAGCGTAGACAGTTTAATTCACCCTATAAGGGTCGAAATGGCGCCACCGTTCTAGCCGTAGACAAAAATCTAAGTTTTGTACAGTCAGCAAAGAAATCTCGTTAAGGAAAATCAAGAACACAGAAAGACTTGGGATATGGTAACAATGTAAACTCGAAACTTTTTATGGAAAGTGATTTTTATTGTAAGGTTTCAAAGGATTAGAGAAGATTTTTTTTAAACAAATTGAGATAATTTGCAAACCACTTAACATTGCCAAAAATAATATTCCGATTCAGGTATGCGTTTTATTCGCTTTTCGAAGCGGTAATAGCTACAGTGTTCAATACACAAAATACTTGACTAACAAGTAATGTCATTTTCTCTATATTTAAGTATCTTAGTACCAACCTAAGAAACAATCGTAATGTTTTCCCTAATAACATAAAACCTAAAAATATCAACTTTTCCATCAATATTTACCAAGCCATCAAAACCTATTGGCTATTTATCCCTTACTACGAAAACTCGAATTTACTTCAAAATAAATTTTCAACGAAGTAATTAAACAAATGTATATTAGAACTCATCTTTGTCAGTGCATGAATCATATTATGATGACAAGAACAAACAATTTTAGATATCACTATATTAAAGAAAAATAATAATAATAAAAACTATGAAAATTGAGCCTGGTAAGGGTTGTTGGCGACAAATCCATCAAAGTGTAGACAGGCCATTTGTTGCGTAGTGTTTTCACGGCTGATAAATCCCGCAATACTCGCCCACATTTACGAAAATTTATGTGACGACAAATTAACGCAGGTTTTTATACCATTCAACTACCATCTCTTTACTACAACTTTAATCATCTAACCCTATCATTAAAACTAGGACAGAAATAACAAATAAATGTAAAGCAATGAATTCAAATAACATGTATAAATATTCCAACGCTATAGACGACACAGAATAATACGATTATGCTCTAGCTCTGCCACAAAACGTGTCAAACTCAACCAAGTTTGACACACAAAAGAACAAAAACCCAACGCTCCGGTTAAAATGTTAAAATTGGGTGATTTACATAAACTGTAGTCGATATTTATGTATTCCAACTCAAAGATTCCTGTTAAATTACCCGTGAAATATATCGGGAAATGTTTGACGTATTACAATGATTGTACTTATACGCACAATTATTGTATTTTCGCTTTTCTCATGATATATTTGAAGGCCCCATATTTACATGGACAGAAACCCGCCTCGTAAGTGGCGCAAGCACACGCAAAATATTATTTATGGAGTTTTTTATTGCTAAACTTCACTCGGTGCTGTGGTCGCTTTTATTCCATCGACGGGAAAAAGTTGCAAGTTTTTATTGCCGGTGTGAGATAGGACACGTTATTGCGAGAACTTTCAACAGTATTCAGAATTAAAATAGATTTTTTGTGGTCAGTCGAGAAACTCGAGTATAGCCTGTCATAGTCGCCACAACGACTCTTAAGTTTTATGACTACTGTTATTATTCAATCGTGGAACGCAAATTTTATCTTCACGTGTAACAAAAATGATAATTCCATCGCAGTAAGCATTTCAATGCGCTGCAAGGTCATTGAAGCTGAATAAAAATACACACTGCTACACCTACATATTCTACGTCAGCGGTCGTTAATTTGCTCCCAACCACACCCAAATCTGTGACGTTGACAGTCCCAGTGTGATAATCAGTCAGTAAAATAGTCCGATCATTGGTCGCGGCATATGCAATTACACTCAAACGGCTTTACAACTGTATGTGTTCAATGCGGGATGATTACCATGCATTAAAGTGAGTATAACTTTGTTGCAGAACTCGATCCGACATAACCTGTCTCTTCACAACCGGTTCATGCGAGTACAGAACGAGGGTACCGGTAAATCGTCCTGGTGGATGATCAATCCTGATGCTAAGCCTGGCAAGTCAGTTAGAAGGCGAGCTGCGTCTATGGAAACCTCAAAGTTTGAAAAGCGGAGAGGAAGAGTAAAGAAGAAGGTGATTATTAGGTTTTAGTTATTATTACACGTATTACTTTATTGATACAGCTGCTAGTGGAATTTTCCGTAATCAACTTAAACATTGTTATAGATATGGGTGTATTTTTTTTTCTAATAGTATTATTGTATTTGCAGGCTGAACAAGCAAGAAACGGAGTTGCAGCTGATGCAACACCAAGCCCAAGTAGTTCAATTTCCGAAAGTTTAGATTTATTCCCCGAATCGCCCATGCACAGGTACCTTTCTTATTTGACAATTAATTAATTAGAAAAGCTTTAGTCATAGATAGTGAAATTAGACTAGTTGCTCCAAATCGTGAAGTCAAATTAATGCCACAGATGTACGCAACAGCAGCACAAAGAAAAATGGCAACCAGCCAAAGCTGTTAACGCAGCGGAATAGAGATCTGGACTTCGTTGCTAATCCCACTTTAAATGCACAATAACTTACATATACGGGCATTGTGACAATAACAATAATGCCACGAAATATTTTAAATCACCATTGGCTACTTGCAAATATAGAGTATGATATACGAAACAATGAGACGGATATGAAAGATACACTAGATACCTAATAAAGCTATCCGCGTAAAGCGCCGTTGACCAGACCAATAAAATTGAGTTATAGCGACTCTGCTACTTTATGATAAAAGGTTTTAAATCATTCACAACCATTAGATGATGAGTTATGCGAATGCTGAATCTCGTCATTTTTCGCGTATTTAACATTTTTATTGCCAGTTATCTATCAGAATTACTGACATAATCGGTCTTTTATTGTGGATACTTTTGCTCTTTCCCAGCAAGTAAGCCACAGATATAATTTTCTGACGTTCATAAAAATAAATCTAGGCTAAACCTTCTCGTTACAATAATCGGTCCGTTAAGCTTACAATAAATGCCTCTTAAATAACCTAGATTCTGCATGCATCTTCGATATCCCAAAGCCTTAGATTGTCTAGTGATGGAAAAGCCCATTAGTTTGATAGGTGGCTTTGAGTTTTGTTAGCTCGTAATATTAATTATTTGCGTATTCAAAGTTGATTGACATATTATTTGCTTGTTCGCTTGGCGTAGCAGCGGTTTTCAGTGTTCCCCGGACTTCCGTCAAAGGGCTTCTTCGAACGCCTCCTCTTGCGGGCGTTTATCACCGATCCAGTCCCTTATGACTGGGCCAGACTCCGATTGGGTGGAGTACAATCCCGCAACTGATTACCCATCGACAACAGAATTTACTCCAGCTGATTATGCTCAAGAAGAACAGCTAGCGGGAACCTTAGCAGACACCATGAAGCTACACGGAAACGATCCATTCCTTAGCACGTAAGAATACTAGTTTAGTCCGCTTTACTCTTTCCTACCCATTAAGTTATTGTTAGAAAAATGCTTTAAACTCGCGAAGTAGAGCGTTATGTCGTACATGTCCAGCTTTGCTTTATTTATATCATCGCCCAACTGAAACACTTCCTGTTTCCTATCAGAATCTAATATCCATCTTAAATTTTGAATCAAATTACAAAATACTATGACTGATTTATATCGATCCAACCAAAAACCCTTGACCTATCTATCGATGCAATCTACGTTAATTACTTACGTAATTTTTTCACCCAGGATCGATGTAAATCGGTCGTCTGCAGCTTGCTAATGGCATGGTGTTGTTAGGTACGTGCCCACGACAGCTTCGTCCGGGTCTGGAGGCAGCTACCGCTACTCGTACGGCGGCTGCCCCCGCCACCCTCAGGGCGGCTGCGGCTGCGCGCTGTACTCGCCGGCGCACCCGGTGCATCCGTCGCACCCGCATGCGTTAGACCACTTCGTGAGGCCCCCACCGCCGGCAGACCCGGCCGATATTATGCAAACAGGTTTGTGGTTAAACGCTAGCATTGTAATCAAAAACATATTTTAATGTTGCGATACTAGTTTTGATTGTAGCAATACATACTCTGAAGATTGGGTTAAAATATTCAGATGATCTACGACTTGAAATGAGTCAAACTATTCGGAATTTTGATTTTTTCTCTCCAATAGATACCTATAATAAAATTAATACTGTTAAAAATCGTATGCCTTCCTTATACTTAATTTTTTTACAGAAAATAGTCAAACCCAAATGGTGACAACTTCAGACGCTGGACTCCTAAATGGTGGTATGATGGTGCAAGGTTCAATGGCTCCCACCACCGTAATGGGGCAAATTATGGGAGCTCTCAACACCACCGGCTTAGCTGAAGATCTAAATATTGAAGCTTTAGAACATGGTTTCGACTGCAACGTCGATGAGGTGAATAAGAAATGTGTCTACTTAAAAATAGTATTAGAAGTGGCATAAATTCAAAACATTTATTTTACTTTGACGTTAAAAGAATTTCCCCATCGTATTCTGATCGGATTATTTTATGAAATATTCGTAGAAGGTATAGACAACAGAATACGTATACCAAAAGGTATTAAGAACTTACAAACTTAACAGCAGCAAAGTATTCTTTGTTCAGGTTATAAAGCACGAGCTCAGCATGGACGGGTCTCTGGATTTCAACTTCCAGCACAGCTCGGCGATGGCCGCCGAGGCCGAGAGCCACTTCGCTGCGCCCGCGCCGCCCGTGCCCACCACGCTGTCCGGGGGGGGCGCCCCCCGCACGCCCTACTCCGCCAGCCCCTCCTGGGTCCACTGAAACAAACAATAACACTAGTTACCTACTTACCATTGGTTGTTCAATCCCCAATCCAAAGCATCGAAACGCGACGGATTTTATTGTTATTTTGCCATTTTAGGGAGATTTTTGTTCGATTATCATGTTAAGAAATGTTAGAGTTTTATTTAGTGTTAATTGTAAGGACGTTACCGTTGTTAAAGTGTCAATTGTGTTAGTGTGTAGGGCTTTAGTGTTAAGCTAGGTGGAAGCTTGTGATGTAGATATATTTGTGTGTTTGAACCGGAGGGGGGCAGGGGCTCACACGGCGGACCATGGTGGCTTAGAAAGGTAAATAAATACTTTATACTTTTTTTAATTTTCTTTTAGTCTGGCGAATATTTCTTCTAGCGTATAATTTAATCATGTCATACAGGAACTCAATGTTTTAGAGAAAATCTCAAACTTAGCAGTTTAAGAATGCCGACGTATCAAATTCATGATAGTTAAGATTATTACAAATGGGTACTCTGAATCGTTGCCAAAAACTAGCTGAACATTAGAGAACATTTAGCTATAACTTTATTGCAATAAATCTTAGAAATATCAGCGATAATCTACCAAAAGTTTTCCAGTCGACTGTCCAATAACTTTCTACGTATCGTTTTCGGCTACTCGAAAACTATAACTCAATTGTTTCGTGAAAATACGAGAAACGACTATCTGACCTCATTTTCGCGTATTTAGGAGCACGCGGATAGCCAGGAAAGTTTCATTTTTACGAGTTTGAAAGCAACAAAACCGTTGCTTAGCGGTCGAAACTTTGCAAAATCGAAGAGATTATGTTCGCGTCGCTAATTTTGAAGTTTTTCGCATTGAACTGATTTTGAGTCTTAACAAAAAAAAGTTAGGATGAAAGTTTGATTTAGGAAACAAAAGCTACTCATATATCAAGAGATAATTCAAGAAGTAGGTTATACATATTTTCTCGGTCTTACTACTTACTTACTGTATATTGAAAGACGAAGACTACATTGATAGTAGGCGGTTGTCTCCTATATGAATAGAACTATGAATAACAAGTGTGGTTTAACGCGACAAACGAAGCCTTTTTTATGATTATTTTGTATCACAGAGGAATATTTTTGCGACATTAGGCAGGTCTATGTTGTACGAAGTAGCTAACTATTTGTGTATTTTTATCAGTTCCGTATAAATTACCAACTCTACAAATAATGGTTAGCATTAATCCGAAAAACACGTTTAAGACAATGAATTTCGAATACAAGCGCACCAATGTTCACTCGTACGAATAAAATTTTTAGCATAATTAGATTGCTGTATAGAACAGCCACCGTTTGTGATTCAATTTAACCTCTGAATGGTCCCATTCGCCCGCTAATGAGGGAGCCCGAGCTAGTAATTAATCATATCATTTTTAGCGTAAGCGGGCCGTCGGGAACTAAGCGATCGCCTTCAAATAATAGAATAATCTCGAATTTTTTGAGAAAATGACGCTAGGTTGAACCCGCTCCGGTAATGACTTGTTTTTTAGGGTTACAAAAGAATGAATACGTCCACCGCAGACGGTGAGGCAGCAAGGTTCGAGTACTCGATCTTTTTTTTTATACTTTGACAAGAACGCGGTAAAGTTAATGGCGGGTACCTCAGCTGGTAGTTCTTGAGTTAAAATAAAGAAAACTGTAGTTTATCCAAAAAATATTTTATTTCAAAGAACTAAGACTAATTTATAAATCTAAATTGTTTTTACAAAACTAATTCTGCGGAAAATAATATTTGGACTCGTAAATAACAACATACAGAATAGCGAAAAATTCCTACGGTTCCAATCAATACGAATGGAATTTTCTTGAATGAAAAGCAAATAAATCTACCTTAGGTACGTATTTATTTTTGATTTGCATTTCATTAATTTCATATTCCGTTACTTTTTCCAAGTTGTTAAGGTCCAACGCTTGTTAAGACATCAGGCCACTTATATTTTCCTATTACGAGTATTAACAAGCTGCTTTTCATAATAAATGTCGCTTCCTCCTTCACGGAGGGAATATTTAATTCCTGATTTGACTAGCTTAGTTTTGTTTTTGACACGTTATAAGTGATTGTAAAAAATATACATAATTTGAAAACCTTTGTGTATTTTTTTTTATAGTAGATAGGAGATACGAGTACCTTATTAAACCATTAACGTCGGGACAAGAAGAAAAATACTACATAAACTTGTATATTTTAATTCGATTGCCAATATTTTCAATTCAAGTAGATACATAATTATATATTACTTGGAAAATACTCTTACATATCTAATATTCAATACGTCTGCGAAAGTCACACGAAAATTCTGGCTACTTGTTAAAAGTTTTCAATTGCGTTACGACCCCTTATAGCGAATTTATTCATAATATTCCATCTACAAATTTAATAAAAAGCCCTTTGGTCTTTTTTTGATTATATGCATTTGTAAAAAGAGGGCTTCTAAAATATCTGCAGAAATATTTGACTTGCGATGAATTAATCATAATTATGTTCTTCTCTGAACGATAATTTTAGTGCTTTGGATTTTTCTATTGTTATGGTAGTAATGTCGTGTGGGTAGAGTGACGAATAATGACTATTTTTAATGTTAAAAAAAATTGATAACTAAACGCTTTAGAAAATAAATAGTATGTTCAACTTTAACTTTTGGGCAATTTCGGCTTCTACCCAGGGGTAATCCTGCCAATGTCAAGTTTCAGTGTCAACACGGTCACGGTTTTTTTTATGATCATTTGGAAAAGACTAGGTCATGAAGAATTTGTGCCGTCACCAGAAAGTGGGAAATTAAAGTAGAAAGTATAAAGAATGAAAATAGGTTAACAAGAGGTAAACATGGTTTGTTTGTAGAAAATTGGAGATAAGATTGATGAATATAGAGTCACACAGAGATAACAAGAACTTTAGATTTTTTAATTGTTATGGTAGTAATGTCGTGTGGGTAGAGTGACGAATAATGTCAATTTTTATTTTTAAATATTAAGTACTAAAGGCTTTTAAATGCGCAAAATAAATAGTATGTTAGTGTTTATTCATAACGACTGTCAAGTGTCTAAATTGCCAGCTCATTGACTCACGTCGTTAAATAAAGAAGACCTCACTGCGTTTGTAAAAAAAAACTCGAGAATCTACTTAATTTGATAAAAATTCCAAGGAATCTGTCATTTTCGTGTAACAAGGGACGCTACCGGCATAACAATGACGGCTATCTGACAGACTGTTAGCATTAACATCGATGTTGAAATGCAGTTAACGCTGACAATTTGCTAAACGCAATTTCTTATAGCACGTTTTTTGCTCAAAACGTTTTAACGGAAAATTACATTGGTTAAGTGACGCATTGTCGGCTTGAGTTTACTTAATATTTAACAAGTTTCGCTTAAAGAATAGATTAAGTGTTTTTTGAATATTCGCAATTTTTTTATGATTTTGTCGCGTATGTAATATTTAAGAAAAAAAAAAAAGAAAAATCATATAGGTTTTGTCTTAAATTATGAATTTTATGGTAATAATTATTTATATATTGTTAAGAACGAAGTTAATTTTGCATAGATTTACTCATGAAAAATTATCGTAAAGTGAAATAAAGATCCAGAAATTATTTTTTCTGCTTACTGAATCTGATAGTATGATACATTTTAGATGCGCGAAACTTTCCTTCGTTTTAATAATAAGACGATCACGTATTAAAGAATCACGAATGTATTGTAGCGTACAACGACTTACTTCCCCATTAATTATCATACCTATTTTCTTTTTATAAAGTAGTGGAAGTGCCTCAACTATGAAAATAGTCGTTCAAGGCTTTTTGACATGGTTCCTAAATAAATGTGGATCATGTTAGTCATTGATTTGAAGCCATTCCATACACTTGACAAATTAGGTTTTTAATAAGATGACTCCAGAATTTCCTAAATAAAAATACCTATGCTGCTGTTGTTTTTTCATACGGTTCAATAAGAAAAATATTAAACAAAGGACAAATAAAAGCCATAAATAACGGGTGTAAAAAGACTACTATCGAAGCCTAAACCCATGTATTCTGGAGCCTCAATAGTAACTAAATTCACTAACGGTATACCCAGAAAACCCAATTTAAAAAAGTTATTAAGGATTGAAAAGTCATATTCGGCGCTTGAAATCATCGCTCACACATTAACTGTTGGTTCAGGTGCGATTATTTTCATTGCAAATCGCAAAATCTGATAGTATAAATGCAATTTGGTACAATTACGTAAATATTTTTTTTCTGTTAATCATAAAAACAATTTTCTTTGTTAAAAACGTAACCAGTACCCCTCCAGCAATGTCCAGTTTTTGTTTTCGGAAGCGGTTCTTTTACACCCCCTATATATATATATGCATGTGTCTATAAAACATTACATAACTCAAACATATAATATGTTAAGGTTTATGGAAAAATATATAACTTATCAGAAAAGTGAGGTTTTTTTAAGATCCCAAAGAAATAGTTCACATGGCAGGGGCGTTGGGCGTGGAAGCCTCCGCCCAAATCAACAGGTGCCCTTAACTCTGCCGGATAGAACCTCTCTTTCCAGCAGCATAGGAGTAAAAAGGATGGATATAATTCTTCCTAATGAGTAGCGTAAATATACCATAAGTAATACAATTGGGAAATGGAAAATTTTACTTTAAATAAAATTTTATAAGTTGTATCGTGGGTAGATACCACGATTTATATCGTAGTAGTCAAGTTAAAAAAAAATAAACAAACGGATAAACCTAATCTATTAAATTCTATAATAACATTTACATGCAAGCATCTCTATTAGTGAAAAGTTTAAAGGGACAAATATCTTTGCACCTCAATAGTAAAATATATGTAAAGTATTGAATAATTGCGACATGTAGGAAGTGTCTACGAATGAAAACCCTCTCCACACTTTTGCTTTGAAAATTTAATAGCATTTAGTTTCTGATTTTATCTATGCATCTTAGAAATTTTAGTCCTACCACAAGCTTACTATTTCCGAAGGAAAAATCCTGAGATAAAAGACTATTGACAGGCCTCTACGATCAAACAAAGCGTCGGTGTCCACTTTGCCACATTATTTCATTTTATTACAAAGTACTGGATAAATATCACATTCTATCCCTAGGGTGTAAGGAAGGAAGTGTGCCCTAAATAACACTTGAGTTAGACTCAAGTTCAACCCCTCGCCCTGACTTGTCTATGAATATATTTGCGAAAACCACGCCTTGGTAACTGATGCCTCTTTGCTTTATAGGCCGTGATATCCGAAACTCGATTTATAGCGGATCTTCTGGGCCGTGAAAATTAGAGGTTTTTACTAAAACTTGACTGTGAAAATAAAAACAACCCAACGAGACATTTACGAATTCAGTCGGCAATACTAGAGCAAATCAACTCACTTTACTTAGCAAGTTGTCGTAAGAATCTAAATGGTATTATCGACAGGTAAAATTTTCCATAACGTTTCCCGATACAAAGTTTCAATCTAACGTGCCTTTGTAAGGGAAACTTTACAAAGTCGTTGCGTAGATGGAAAACCGACATAATTATCAACCGAAGGAAACTAACTGACTTGGAACCAAGTTTCGGGAACATGCATAAATGCATTAGGTAACAAGCCAAAAAGTTTAACCTCAATGTCTAGTGAAATCTTATATTTGGGGCTAAGTTAGAAACATGAAATAATTTATAGAACAATCAAACTTTATTTTACATTTTGGTAAAATATGTGTAACTATATCAGATCGTATCTTCAAACTAATCGAGACATACTTGTTTTTTGTCGTTTCGCGCATTGCCATAAACCCCGTCGGTCGGACCTATTTCGAGACGAGATTCCCAATTATCCTCGTCACATATTAACGGCAACATACTGTATACAACTACCAGGACTGAGCAATGACTCAGAGAAAGTCAGTTACACCGCTGAATATGCGACAGATTTATAGTGGTTTTATAGTGGTGGGACGCTTTCATCGATATATCGATAAAAACTACTTTGAAGATTAATTCGATTCAATTAAACTAAGTTAAGTGTCATATATCAAATTACTATGCAAATAGGTACGTAGGCATATTTTAATTTATATCTATGATATTAACTAAACGCAGTATTTAAAACGGTTTAATTATTCCCGTATGCAAATTAATTAAGCGTGTTATGCGTACTCGGGACATCTGCAGTTGGAAGGTTAGATAGTTCTATCGGTACCTCTCTACACAGTCGTCACCTGCGCGGTGCGGGGGGAGGGGATGGCGTCGCTCCGGCGGGCAGGTTACGATTTACACTCCACCAACTCAGCAGAAATGGTGCCCAGAGGAAAATGCTGATAATCCACACACACACGCGAGAATTACGTTCAGATTACAATAGAGATGCGAATGACGTTTGTAAAATGAAAAGACTTTCGATCGGTTGAATTTTTTAGACTTTTTTTTTGTTAAGCATACTTTTCTCTTGTTTCAGGTATAGCAGCTTGCAATGTTAAAGCATATTCGACGTGTGGCTGTGATTGTGTATTTTACCACGACCATACGTAAAGTGAAACATCATGGTGACCATAATTTTCGCTGAGACTGAACTGTTGAGTGCTGTGGAAATGTTGGCTTCACTTGGAATCAAAGTGCGATTGAACTAAGAGTGATATTTGGACATTTTATTAATTGTTTAAGTACTGCTAGGCTATTATGTAAAAAATCGAACATTCATACGAAATCTAACTTTGCGTGGTATTTTGGTAAAACTTCGTCGATTTAGCAAGACACGTCAAGCGGTGCCCATAAACCTGTATTAAAAGAATGATTTTAATTGAATTTGACCGTTAACGATATTATGTAAGGAAACGGTTCCGATATTTGATTTCTTACTTAATAGCCTTGCTGGGGCCTCGCATTCTTTTAGGGTTTTAACTATTCGACTTATATTTTATCAGTCTGATAATATCCTAGTAAAGCTAAATTTGGTCCCAATTCTGCTATTTAATGTCACTTTGTTTTGTATAGATTATATTAAAAGCGAATTTGAACGTTTTTAACGACAAGTCTTGATGTTAAAATAATGGAGTTAGGGCCTAGTTTAGTTTTATCAAGTTGATCGGTTGATTTTATTTAAACTGCTACGCACAAGACAGTCAAGTGACAAATTCTTTTAACAGTCCTTGGATTAAAAAAGTTGGTCATGAATTATTTTTCAATTTATTTAGCCTAAAAGTTATTAAAACAAAAAATCCTTTTAAATTATCGAAATTTATATCGAAGGACTGTTAATAGAATTTTTAATCTTCATATGTCCTTCACAAATAATTTGAGATATAAGTGAAAAATTAAATAAAATTTGGAAAACTATTCAGATCTGTTTCAAATAAGATATGTATTTAAGATTCATTTGCAAACATGTTTCATGAAAGTGTATCATTGTTTTGACCTTGTATTTTTTATATTTTTTACCTTAAAAATCTATTTTTAGGTTCTTGTCTATACCTATGTGACACAATTTAGTCCAAGTTACGTAAGCCCTGTAGTTTAATTAATGCCATACCATAGTTGCTATAATATTTCTCTTCATCATCATGTGCTAAGCTTTTTTAAGCCAAATACAATATTTCATGAAAAAACAGGCTGAGAATAAGTCAAGGTTCACCGTGTTCGACTTATTTCGCTAGTTGATCTTGGAAATACAAATCAAAACACATTTTTACCAAGAAAAAAATTACTTTTGGATATTTATTCACAAGGTATATTGTCTGATAATGTTTGGTAAAAATTGAGAAATCATAAAGTACCTACTATAGCCAATGCCAATAACGAGAGGTAAAATAAGGCACTTGTAGGCTTATTTTCGAGTTAGCTTCTATTGGTTAATAGTAGCCCTTCATAATGTAAATCGTTGCGTTACACTTAACTACATTATAGAATTCCTGTAAAGCAAAACCCGTATATACAGCGTGATTATGAAATTATTTTACGAGAAGTTTTAAATTTATCAAACATTAACCTGTAACATTGATGGTGCCTGCTTATATTTTTGAGACGATGTTTTTGAGTTCACGCTCGTTTTGTGTAACACCTCAACCGACGTATTTGAGGACGTTATTTTAATGGCGTTAAAACAAATCCGTCATAGTCAGTACTCTAGTCCCAAGTTATTTTGTTTTAATAAGCTACATTTTAACTAAGCGCACATTACTCATAAAACAACAGTTTAGTTAATACCTACTAATTGATATATCGTTACTAACAAAAATGCAGGACGCCTCGTAAGTTAACTATTCTGGATTAATTCAGGGTGTCGATCACGAAAACCGGACATAGAAATAAAAGTATCTACCAATAACGTAGATAATGTATAATAATATCTACTTACCAATAATATACTTCATACATCAGAACGAAAATTATCGAATTCCATTGCCTTATTTCTTTTTAATTAATAAACGTTGATCCTAAGCATTGTTCTGTTTCGACTTTCGATTCTTAAATAGTTTCTTGCAGTTGGTACTTGGAATTTAAGCATCAAGTAATGACAGATTCGTAGAAAAATATATGGACACGTTTTTTAATCGATATCTGTATGTTACGAGTACCATCGGATTGGTTGAATTTTATCGAAATGTGTATGCCTTGAAATGTTTCTCGGATTAAATAAAATAAATGTAGCAAACTGAAACGAGTGTAAAATAGACGCATGTAAAATACCTCAATGGACTATTTGTGATAGATTTAGCCAATAAGTGTTCAATTTAGTACGTGTTTCTTAAATGTGTAAGTCAATTGAAGTACTTTTTTTGGCGTCCACGAAAACGAGAAAAATCTGACACCTTAAATAATATTAAATTTTTCATCACTTATCATTTAATTCGGTAATTATTTTTAGTAAATATTTTCGGCTTCTATACATCGATTAGTATATTCGCAGCTGACGTTGGTGCTATAGAAACTATTTTAATACGGCATTTTAAGCTATTTTTTTATTAAGTACCAAATGACGAAATGTGTGAAAAAATTACGTACAAAATTGAATATTAATTAACACTTGCGATTGTTCTGTCCTTGTATTGCGGACTTGGCAAGTGGAGACATTGCTGTAGTAACTATAATGTAGATAGTTAATTATAGATTTTGGAAGTAGACTTAAAGTCTTGATCATTGATGTTGGACATCGATTATGTACCTACCTAGGTGTTGGGTTATTCTTTAGGAACAATTGCCAAATATTCATACGTAAAATGTAAAATCGATTGTCCCGAGATAATTATAATATCTCAAATGTGTAGGTAAGTTAATTAGCAAATATGTCCCCTGGTTGTTGATATACTATGTTATTATAAATAAAATGTACAATGTAAATGTCAATGTGTGTGGTCAATTACACTCCATTAAGATCTAGCAAATATAGAGTAAAACATAATGTAGATACAGATAGGTTCGCTTATACTGAGAAAATGTGTTGATAAAACGCCATTCAGACAAATAAGACCTCATTGTTTTTCTTCACAATAATATGAATTGGGTTATTTTTAAATTCTTTTTTTCTTAACATGTTTTCTAAAATGAAGGATTTTATTATTTCTTTGTTTTAATATTTTAAAATTTAATTTAATGTGATTGTATTATGCCACCAATTTTTGAAATATTTTAATTTTTTTAATTTAAATTTCAGTGACCTTATACCATTTCGATTGATATAACAGAAAATGTCAGTACAGATGTTTTTATTATTGAACATCATAAGGTTTTAATAACACAACCTTTACCAACTTTTTAATAAAGAAAATAATGTTAATATATTTAAATACTGACGGTCATTTATTGCAATACCATCGAGAACTTTTTTTATAAAACTATGTGGTTATTTACACTTTATCACAATTAAATTTTATGGTCAATTATAAAAGGAAGTGTTATAAAAATACACACAATTAAAACTTTGTCCCTTAGCTAAAGTGTAGAGCATCATCATAAATGTATCTGCAGATTAGAATGTTGCGAATTAAATTAATTTAGCTTTGGTTTGGGGTACATTTACTTCAAACTTATAGATAGATAAGTTTATATTACTATTTTTGTAAATTATTTTGTATAAATAATTAATTATTAATATTTTATCGTTTTTTATGTTTGATGACAGAAAATTATGTTATAATTGTTGTTTTTTCAGTTGCTTATGTTGTACGATTACCTTCCCTATGGAAAAGAGAAGTGAAGTGATTAAAGTAAGAAAATATGTGTTTCAGTGTAAATATAATAGAAAATCTTGTATGTAGACGTACATAAATGATATTTATGTATTAAATTTGATATTGTTTTCAAAATTTATGTGTTTGTTGTTTCATTTAACAATACCTCAATTATTTATTCGTCTTTTTTAACTTCTTATAGTGAAATAGCGCTCTACCGAAGTAAATAAAACCTTAGGTAATTTTCGAGTATAATTAGATACAAAAGCCGTTGTTCACTGATACTTTTAATAAGCTTCATCTATTTTTTTCTTTGAAATGTCCAATACCTTAACTATACAGATGAGAAATGTAAGTGTGAACGCTTTAAGAAAGAAAATATAAAAGTTAGCTTATTTTCAAAAACTTGGTGTAGCGCCATCTAGCGAAACCCTAAGTTAACAAGGTACATTAAAACCAAGCTTCGCAGTTCTATCAAACGGTCTTAACCGGGCACAACTTAGTTACTTTACTCATTTAGGTAGAGTTGCGACAAAAACCAAAAAGATAGTGCTGATTTTTAATCTATCTGATTTTGTCAAGAACTGTTAAAAAAGTCGTATAATTTAACTTATATTATAAGTAAATATAATAGTTACATTTAGTATTTATGTTTAACAATTAATAACAAGAGCTCAAGACTAGCTGGTGTGTGAGCGTTGATTTCAAGCGGCGAATATCGCTCTTGTTTCTAATTGAGTTTTCTGAGTATTCTGTTAGTGATTTAGTTACCTACCTACTACTAGTGGTCACCCGCGACACCGTTCGCGTGGAAATCGGTTTCCCGTGGGAATGAGAAGTTTCCCGCGGTATGTACCTCTAACATTACTGTAAAGTTTCATCAAAATCCGTCCAGTTGTTTCTACGTGAAAGAGTAACAAAGATCCATATATACATCCATACCAACTCACAAACTTTCACGTTTATAATATTAGTAGGAAGTAGGATTAAGGCCTAAAATTACATGGTTTCAGGCTTCGGAAATGGTCTTTTTACACCCAGTATAGGTGTAGGTACCTATTCACTGCTTTATATTAGCATGCAATTGGAAAAGTCAACAGAAAAAATGCTTGTAAATATAATGAATCCTTAAATTAAGCGGTAGGCTCATATAACTTACGTAATGGGTTTAAATGATCAACATTTTTATTAGCTTGTCGACTCGCATCATAGTACTCTCATGTATTAGAGAAAGCTAAAGAATATTTTATTGCAAAAGTTTTGGAATATTTGTAATATTTTTTATTGCAATTCACTAACAGTGGCTCAAGTTTTTATTACACAACGCCGTTCTTACTTTTACGAGGCTTTCATGATCAAAAACTTTTTGTAGGCCGCCATAGTAAGTGTAGGTATGAGTTATTCCCTTTGTATGAAGTAGCTACCTCCGAGTATATAGGTACATACCAACCCTATATGGATACCATTGCACCACAAATTTTACGACTATCAATCAAGATTATCAAACGTAGTGTTTACTAGTTATTTTAGCATTATTGAAGCGATAATTGTTTTTTCCTAGGCTCAAGTGGAACAGTTTATATTTTATTCTTTTATATCTACAAACTAACTACTACCTCTAGCTTGACATCAAGTCTTCCAAATATTGATTGTTCTTAAGATATAAGTGGTTGGTGGTATGGTTCTTTAGACATAAGTGTAAGTGAAATCATAAGCTCTATGGAAAACTGTAACCCAACAACTTCAAATTTAACAAGAATTGAGAATACTTTACCCACAACAAGCTTATCTGGAAGTCAATCTGATCTTGAGCCAACTCCTGGACCTTCTGGTCTTCAAAAGCGAAATGATTTCTCTCCGTCTAAAATAAGACCTTACCCGAAAGCTCCACAACGAAAATCGACTAACCACCCTCAACGCAAAAGAAAATGCTGTGTTCTCACAAACACGCCAGTGAAGAACGAGTTAGAAAAAGAATATGAAGAGAAGTTCAATAAGATGAAGAAAACACAAGAACCTAAGAAAGGCAAGGGAAAAGTCAAAAAAACGATGACTAAAGATCGCAAGAAAAAAGATAAGATAAAGATAGTTAAAATACAAGGGATAGAAAAATTAAAAAAGAAAGTTTTGAAGTCTGATTCGGAATCTGAACCAGAGGAATGGTTTTGTTTAGCTTGTGGGAAAGCTTATGAAAATTCAAACGAGGAGTGGATACAGTGTATAATGTGCAAGATGTGGGCACATGTGAAATGTGCAACAGGAAATAAGATCTCATTTGTGTGTCTCAATTGTGGTTCCGATGAAGATTGATTTCATATTTATCTACGTCAATCAACAGACTGATAACTTTGTTATTATAAACGGCTGTGAGCCTAAAGTGCCTTTTAAGTTTAAAAAAAAACATTGTTTTTGTTAATATTTTTCTATTAGATTAAGAATTTGATTACCAAATAAAAAGATTTTGTTATTATAAACGGCTGTGAGCCTAAAGTTACTTTTAAGTTTAAGGAAAAAAAAATGTTAAAAAAATTCTATGAGATTAAGAATAAAACTTAAAAGTCTAAGTTTGTTAGTTGATCTAAAGTCGGAGTTGTTACGTATTTTTTTATGCCAAATAAATGTTTAAAAATCTAAAACTGGTTTTCAATTCCTATGTTTCCCCCAGCTCGTTACAACTAGCCCCAATCACGGGGTAAGTTGTAACACGAGTCAGTTATTTTTCAAAAGCGTTTCTACAAAAAAAATACAAATTTGATTTAAATTTTCTTTGAAATCGATAGATAAATAGTTGTTATTTGGAATAGTACTGCTAGATTTCCTGAATACTGAACTGATAAGCTTTCATAGCGAAGAAACCAAAAATTGTTACAACTAGCACCCCGCTCCCCCTATAACAATGCTTAACAGTCAGCCAAAGCCAAAATTATATATGAAATTTAACTTTTAATAGACATATAATGTTTAGTCGGACTTTTTTGGCTGTAGACTCTGACACTTGCAACATTTGAAAACATGATTTTTTGACGTATTAATTTTCGTTTTGACGTTTCGATTTGACTCAGATAAAAACTTCGGTCACAATTTACTAAGTGTTTTTGTGAAATACATATAGAAAAGTGCTAATTTGAGTTGCAAAATGAAAGCTAGAATTTTAAATCTACGACATAAATTATCCTCTTTTTTCCCCAAGAAAAAATATGGCACCAAACAATATGGTTTGTTTCACTTTTTTACTCAATACTAGAATGAAAGGGTTTAGTTAGAGATACATTATTATATAAATGGGCGTTTTGGAAGCGGCGAAAAAGGTCCAAACTTGCCGAAATCTTCTGTGTCAATAAAATAATGATAGTAAAAAGCAACAACTAGTTGCTATTAAATGAGAGACAAGAAAACATCTAAAGCAACTAGGCTTCTTTCATTCATGAACTTTAATACAGTCTTTTATTTCTATTTTTTTTTTATTAACCGGCGTTTAAAAGGAGTTTTGTGTTGACTACCTAGGTACCTACTCACGAAATTTCTCGTTTTATTTTCAAATCCATCTGTTTACACCTATGTATAATTTTCATAGCTTTTTGCAAAGCTCAAGTCCCTTGTTTTGATAATAACAGTGTTCTGTTTACTGTTGCAGAGTACTGTGATCCCCACATGAACGATCTCCCTGTGCCGTGTTACCCGTGGGATGCTTTCTACGCCAATAAACAGAGCTTCTACATGAAGCATCTTATCGCTGGGATTATTTCGTAAGTAATTACAAGTTATGATTGTCGGCATCCTATATTTATAAACAAAAGAGGCCAGCAATGCTCTTGCATCACCGTGATTGTGACTGTATATGGACAGCGGTTATTAGCTTCACTTATATAAAAAAATCGCTATTAGCAGTCACAATAATTCTGCTTCCAGATATTAAACGAAAGAGGGGAGTTCCTTTACATTTTTATGATTGATTCTTAACAGTAAATTGACCCTCTTTTAACTATCGCATATAGCAATCTTAAATTATCCTATTGGAATACAGATAACTGTATTCAGGCCCCCTACCGCGTAACTAGCGTCGATTTGAACTCGACGTCGACAACTGTTTTCATAGGCTAAATTGTTAACAATGGCGGGTCTCTAGCCAATGAAAACAGTTGTCGACGTCGCGTTGAAATCGACGCTAGTTACGCGGTAGGCCCCCAGTTATTTTACCAATTTTATAATGTTGTTTTTGTATTTTCAGTTTTGTCGGTTCTCTGGTAGCGTTGTACAACACGAAGATCTTTTGGAACATGTTTCCGCCGCGGCGCCCCGGCCCCCCCAGCGACATGGTAGACGAGTGCGAGGACGGTGAAATTTAAACTCGCGACTATTGATTACACATAATAAAATGTTTATTTATGTAAAAGTAGAATCATTGACTATCTCAGAGTAGAAGTAACTTTAGGATTACGTTCGGGAAGAGTTTCTTCAGGTCAAAAGTTATGAAGCACGGTGGTGGCTAACAAGGTTTTTTTTTAAAACATGGTCACTATACGATGTTAGGTTAGCTAGAACTTATTAAGGGACGGAATTAATTGACCAACTTGGTATTACATCAATCTCACATTTTTTTTCGCGAGAATTGACTTGCGAGTGCCTTTTTTTACTTAAGTACTTAACGAATAAAAGGACTGCTGAGGCACCTTAGTTGTAACCCGAGTGTGGGCTGAGGAACAATGTTGTTTGGATGCTTTTACCCCATGCTTATATTCTCAACAACTTTTTGGCTTCCCAAATAAGGTTGTGTCTTAAATTTTAAACTACTCATATTAATACCCGTTTGAGATGGCTCTGTTCGTCTTTAAGTTTGCCCATCTATTTAGCACAACCCAGAAGGTGCATCTTATCATCCGCATATCAAGGAGTTGTAGGAAGGAGACCAAACAGCCCAGCGGAACAACAAAATTCACGAACGTTAGAACATTTGACTCAATTGCAATTTTATTGGCAAAGTACAAAAAACTAAGAATAAACTATTTATTTTTCTTTTGGTTATTAAATGAATGAATTAAGGAGTACAAAAAATATACAATTAAACGAACTTATTACAATAATAACCAAAAACGTTTATTTATTAGTATTTCAAGGTAGTATTGTTTTTTTTTCATAAGTAATCAGGTAATGTTACATTTAATAATTCTTATTTTTTTTTAATTTATAATAAATATTTTTCATCAGGTTCTGACAGCGAAACGCCATTTTTACTAGGTATGTGATTAATATCATCAAAATCTGCCAAAAGAATGATTTCTTATATTTTTTATAATTTATCCAACTTTATTTTGAATGCAATGATACTCTATCTTAACCAAATTAGTTACAGTAGTTTTTTGTAAACTTTTCAAAAATTTAACATAACAAAGGAAAGGTCACGAAATTTTACATCAACTCCCTCTAATATACATATAAAAGAAACTCGCAGAAAAGATGTGCATCTACATTGAGTGTTCTTTTATTCGACTTTTAGTAAAAGACGTGATTTTGAAGCAATTTAGTAAAAAATAGTAAAAACTAATAGCACTAAGTAAAAAATTTGTAAGCTAAAAGTAAGTAGCCAATTTAAAACGCCTTCTAAGTTTAGTCCACGACCAATTTTCGGAAGCTGCCAGGCAGGCCCAGGTGTTCCTGGTACTGCTCCGTCTGGATTTTATAGTCATGGACCTTCGCCTCGTTCATCGTGTTCACGTGGTCGATGTGTTCCTTGCTGCCGAGCACCTTCTGAGTTTGAGCTGGAGATTGAGAAGAGGGAAGATGAGCTTTAACCCGGTTTTTTAAAAGGATATGGCGTTCTTAACCAGGGGCCCGAGTCACATGAGTAAAGAAACTGAACAGAGACAAAGCTACATACGAATGCGCTGTGACAGGTACATCACTACAAGTGCAACGCGTGTGTGTGCGTGACCACTGGCCGCTTGTCACGTATGAGCCGAAACCGCTTCAAACTAGATCAGCCAGTGGTCAATCTCAGGGCGTGCAGGCGTGACGCGACGCTCGAACGTTGTGCGTGTTTTGTTTTTGTTTTCGAGTTTCTCACATAATACGTAGTAATACTTTTGTTTTAGTTTTTAAAAAGTATTTAAAAATATAGGAAAAGATTATTTTTTTTGCCATTATAAGGACTTTAATGAAGGTAGTGTGAAATCAGGTTTTTTGATAATACCTCCTGACAATTTTATTGAATTTGTTGAATTGCTTGAGCAAAAATTTCGCGAATATTTTGATCTTCATATTAAAAATGTTAATTTTGGTAATGAAATATTAGCACGTTTGCAAGATTGTACATTTCATATGCCATGTGAGTGTTTCCCATTGGTTTATTTGCAAAAACTTTATATTAGATTTAGAATTTATCATTCGATTAAAAGACACAACAAATTATTAAAAACCAAAAGTAATAAAAAAAAAATATTTAGAGTATGTAATTTGTAAAAAAAAACCTATTTTAATAAAAAATTTGAAAAAAAAGTACATTTATATTTTTAATTTATTCAATTGTGCCAACCCTACCAAAATAGGTATAAATTTTGCTAGCTCTTTAGAAGCTTTGTCTCTGTTCAGTTTCTTTACTCATGTGCCCGAGTCTCGTAATTTGCAAGCTCTATTTTATTTTATCGTTATCGTATTGTAATGATTGAAGGAAAAGCTGACAGAAGTCAAAATTTATGGTTTTATGCTTCTTTTGTGTGGCATAGAGGGTGAGCTGACTACCTTTTTGACCACAATTTTTATTGCCCAAAAAATAGGAATTTTATTACAAAACAATTAAATTACAATTGCTTACGATACTAGCATTTGTGTCTTATTTTGCAATTATGATAAAATAACAATACGATAGGTGCAACTCTAAGCGACGAGACTTAGGCCTCTGGCCAGTAGTGGTGGAAAGTTAGGTATCGGAATAGCTTTGTAAAAAAAACTGATTCAGTGTTATCAAAGAATCGAGGCAGCAGCTAACAGCTGATAAATAAAAAAAACGAGTAAGTTTTATTACCTTTTTTTTCAGCGATTGTAAAGTTTTCCCCGCCATCATAATCCTTAGGCATGATTTCCTGTGGCACATACTCGTAAAGCTCTTCATAGGATTTATGCATATGCACTCGACTTGCGAGTTTTGGTGGAAGTACCGCTTTGACAATTCCAAATATTAGTTCTGTCGCTTTGCCGAATGTAGATTGTGGCAGGAGAAAATGGCCTGAATTTAACCTGAATCCGTATCCTTTCTATAATAAAAAAATATATTTAAATTTGTAGTTAATAAGTGGTAAGTGAAGAAAAAAACATTTTTTTTTGAGAAAATTGTAGGTTACTAAAATACTAAGTTCTCCCTTAGTCCATTGTGTGGTACCTATAGTACAAGCTTTGCTTAGCTTAGGGCCACACAGTTAATATAGTTGGTGTGTCAGTCTGGAGATTTATTTATATTTTAAATGAAGTACGGATTTTCCGGGCCTTGTTTTAAATTGTTATGCCAAAATAATGTTTTTTTAGGTACCTCTATTTATTTTTAATTAATTTAATTAGAAGCAGCTAATAATTTTTTGTAATTACAATTTTTATTGGCACTATTTAAACTTATTTATTTTACCCATTCAAAAACATTTTTTTTTAACTTTATTTAAAATGGAAATTTACTTTATTTAAGTATAGAATAAATAATGAAACGCAATAAAAAGCCGTGTTTAAAAAAATTATAATTAAAAAAAATGATTTTAGAGTTTATATAAAATAGTTACTTACCATCAGAATTGTAGCCATATTTTTGAGTTGTTGCAAGTTGAATACAGCTAAAATATCAAAAATATTTATTTTTGAATAATCAACTATCACAATAAAACCATCACTGTAGTCATTCATTCGTAAATATTCAACCAACTGCAAAAGATATAAATTCATATTAATGGCATAATTGAAGGAAGATAACTATTTCATAAAGTTAACAGGAGTGAAAGCTATGTTAAATTCATCCCTATAGTTTACTAACGCCCAGTCACTTGAGGCATAATGTTTTAAATATTGTTAAAACTGAAGAGATCGATCGACTATTTGTTGTGATCACTGACAGCGATTGCATATCATTGTTATTGGGACGCAGTAAGGAGATCGATCTTCAGATCGTCCCAACTCTTGGATCAAAGATTCGATATTGGGCTCCGGCGTAAGAAGTATATTTGGTTTTGAAACACCTTTATTTACTCGGTTTTAAATACATTAACTGTTATATTCAGAAATTGTTTTACATGAAATTGGTACTTTCTTTACTCCCTTGGTTAGATGATTTTAGTAATTAGATTGGCATGCGGTCAACCAAGCCTGTCCGTTTCTACATATCGCATTTATAACAATTAATAATTAAATAAAACAAAAATGGCTAAAAAGTCTTAATTTAATATAAGTTTTAATTTTGCATTATAAATGCTAATTTAATTTATAACATCAAAATTAACTCCTCCTTAACAACTTAACCGATTTTAATGCGGTTTTTGCAAACTACCTAAGTTTTTCACATAAATTATAAATAATGGAGATTTAAACAAAAAATACACTATTGTGAAGTAATTAGATAAAACTAGGTACTTACCAAAATGCCTTGTCGGTATATTGTATTAAACATATCTTCCGGGTAAGGGCCTTCCATAACTTTTAATATATACACTCTGTTATTATTCGGAGTCATTTTTGGAAGTACACAATCATAACTGAAAACATTCAGAAAAACACTTAGGTAGGTTTAATAAAACGCTCAAAATTATTGCTTTGAACTTGAAAATGTCATGAATTGCATACAATTCCATATTTATTGAGCACAAACTTACAATTTTCTGTCTGATTGCTTTATCAAAAATTCCTCCAGCTTACATTCGGAGAAAATGTCCGGCAAAACAGTTTTAAGAGCACACAATCTTTCTATTTTCTCCTTAGCCCGTTCTACTAATCCCTTGCAACCTATTAGATGCATCTCCAAAAATCGCCTATCTGTAAAGGGAAAAAAGTGGTTCAAATAAAGAATTGTTAAGTCATGGAAACGTTATAACTTTATTAAGTTCGGTTCGGTTGTTTTGGTATAAAGCGAAGTTCCTAATGACTGGCGACAAGACCGAAGCATTATTTTAAAAGAGAGGTAGAGTAATTCGTTTGTAACCACACAACCACCTTCTAGCTTTTTGTTTCCTTTATCATTATCAGTACATTACATATCAGTATAAATCCAAGTCGCTAATTATGTCTGTTTGTATGTTTGTCCGCTTACTCCTCCTAAACGAGTTGAGGGATTTTAATGCGGTTTTCGCCATCTTTTAGGGATTTTTTTCATATAAATTTGTAAATAAAGAACAATCAGAAAAAGTTTTCCTAAATTATTCAAAATTCAATGTCTCGTGAGCAAATCGGTCAAAATTACACCATTGCAAAGTGTGGGCGCGTCGCTAGTCCACATATATAATAATTAAAGATAATGATTAATAATTTTATGTTGTACATCGGTGATCCTACAAATTTTAAGCAAGACGGTATTGGAAAAAACTGGATGTTCTTAAAATAGAAAGGTGGCTTCGTGTTTTAACGAAGTGCAATATGTATGGATGATGTTGGTACGTTTATATAATATGTTTTTGGAATTGATTACATTTAATTACAAATATTAGATTTTAGAAAGATGCCCGATTGCTGATGATCCACTGTACCTAGTTTACATTAGATTAAATAATAAATATATGATTTAATAAAAATAAGTAGTTGTTACCAATATCTTTCTTGGTGAAGTGGCTCTGCTTCTTGTACCAGTCTTCCAAAAGGTCTAAAGCCTCCTCCAGCCTCCCAGGCTGTTCTAACCCATACTTCTTTCTTAAATCGTTAACAATGTTGTCTGGAAACTCTAATAACTCACTTTTCAACACAGTTTCCATTTTTGAAAATAATTGCGTAACAAAAACAACTCTAGTGTTACTAAAAGGAGTTCTCCAGCAATATTAATTTCAAAAATTTAATGCAAGACTATTTAAGTCAGTAAATCAAGGCTATTGTTTTCGTGTGATACTTCCTTGCAGTTGATGCCCACTTAATTCACTTCGTACAAAATCTTTTTAATTAGTTAAATTACCATCCGGTAATTAAAACGACTTCTTATTAATAATATTTTTAGCCCTTAAAAATCCACATTGCCTTCTATTCCAAAAAAACGAAGTCAGCCACAATCAACACGATTCTAAATAATCCTATCTTAGCCACTAGTTATTCTCTATGTAAGACACTTGAAATATAACTCAGCCTGGTGGTTATTTCTAGCATCAAAATTTATAATTTGCATTCAAGCTGGAAACTTCTTTAATAATTGACACAAAAGAGTAAGTAGTTCAATAAGCTTTTAATTTTAGTACTCAGTTTAAAGGTTTAAAATATTTTAATGTTACCTAGTTTAAACATCAACCTAACTCCCTCTTCACTCTTAATCTTGATTATTGTAAAGTTGCTAAACTTTGTGATTAATACACGCCTTTACACAAAGTTCCACGTTTTAATTTTAAGTTCCCGCCATGATTGAACCCAGAGATAACGAATTTCTCGACATATAATGAAAAGTTTTATCAAGTGGGAAAATAAAACTTTGCGGCTTGACTTATTATTTCCCATAACTTCCCTTCATATTATAACTATAAAAGCATATATTAAGATTATGTCCTCGAAAATTGCTCTTTATATTGTGCTTGGGAAAAATACACCTGATACGTTTCTGACGAGACCATGTGGTCTTTTTTTTTAGGCTAACACACCATTTATGTAGGTATTATATGCCACACAGACTAAGGGACAACCTAAATACACCCAGACACGAGCCAATTTCGTTCAAAGAAACTATATATACGACTTCTGAAATCATCTCAGTGGCCCCGCTTGGCCCTAGACCCGTGTCCTGTCTAGCACTGGCAGATCTCCCCTTTTACCGCCAAAAAAGTATACAAGTCTGTATAGTAAAGGAGTTCCAGTATCTAGGATGCTTATCAGCGATAAAGGCACCTGTGACATAGAAATCAATCGCATAGGGATGCGATGGTTATTTCATTGCATTCAATGCCTTTTTTCGTATGTAATTGAATTGCAGTTATGGAGAATGTTAACAAATTTTGATTATTATCTCTTCGTATTCTCTGTCAAAAATAAAAAATACTGGTGAAAGAATTATTTCGATGCGTCAATTAGTTTCCGATTTATAAGTAAAATAAGTTGCTACCGCACGACGCGGGCTGCCGGTGGCGGTGTGACGTCACACCACAACTGGCTCGGTCTGGCTCACTCAGTACGCTCGCGGTCGCGCGAACTTGTAGTCTCAATTAAACCTAAATACTTTTAAAAATGTCTAATCCAACTACTAGGAAATCATGTGTTGTGCCTAAATGTAAAAATACAACTATCAATTCGCCGGAAAAGTTGTTTTTTACAGTTTCAAAGGATACATACATACATCACCAAATCTTTTAACTTGAACATAACCAATACCATTAAACAATTTGTTAGTAAAAATACAAATAAATAAAAGAGGTTTAGTTCATATCATCTACATTTGCATTAAAAATTAAATTAAATTACTTAAATAAAATAGTAAAGGTAAAGTGCATCTGTAACGTTCAACTACCTACATCTAGATCGTATATGTATCCTATACTTCCTAGAAATATAATAAACGCGGAAGATTGTGTTTGTGTTTGTTATCTTTCACACAAAAAGTACTGAACGGATCTGGACGAAGACTGAAATAATCCATAGGCTTCTTTTAATCCTGGGAAAATGTACAGTTCCCGAGGGAAACGCGGGCGAAGCTGCTAACTAAAGCTAGTTAGTACTAAATCAATGCATGTATTTATTTAAATTTACTTAGAATAGCTCCGTTCGCGTAGAAGTCGGTTTCCGTGGGAATGAGAAGTTTTCCCGCGGTAAAAAGTACCCTATGTGTCATTCTGATGTGTAACCTACTGCAAAGTTTCATCCAAATCCGTCCAGCCCCCCAAGTCAAGTGGCAAGTGATATTTGCGATAGCAAGTGAATAGAATAAATTTTTGACAAGCTTGCAATTTGACAGTTTCATACATATTTTTTCTATTCACTCGCTATCGCAAATATCACTTGCCACTTGACTATCTTCACTTGACTGGGCAGTAGTTTTTCGTGTAAGAGTAACAAACATTCATACATCCATACTCACAAACTTTCACATTTATAGTATTAGAAAGACGTACCTACCTATAGCTACAAAACTATGATACATGATTTGTTGTCTTTAACGTAAAAAAAATAATGATAGGTAGGTAGGTACATACTTCTACTATTGGACTTGCATTCTTCCATTAGTATTTTTATTATATTGGTTATTTTGTTTTGATAAAACATATTTTTATAAACATAGTTTAGAACATATCAAACATTTCGGCGGCAACAAAATCACTATTTCTTGATAAATAATGCGCTTGATAAAAAAATTAATTCATCTATTTTAGATAGATTACACGATTACCTTTTTTCGAAACCTATACCCAATTTATTAATAGAATAATATTTACTATTAACGTATAATAACGAATAATATTTATATTTACTAATACGCGACCGAAAACACAAAAAAAATATACATTTAATGTTAAATAAATAAAAAAATAAAATAAAATACTGTGCCAGCTATATGCGCCACCGCTGGCGCGTTGTGGTAAGACGTCACAAGCGGTCACGTGACTGTTAGCGGGACTCGATATTTTTCGAAACTTTGAATGCCTATAAAGGTATTAAAACTTCTAGGTATTTTTGATTACAACAAAAACTAGTGTATTTGTATGCATACAGGCTTTACTGAGACAAAATTTCAAGCGATTTGGCATACCTAGTAACATTCTCCATTCTCGCCCAAAGCGCTAGTAGTGCTGAAACCGGCACTGAATGGGGGCATAGAGTAATAAAAAAAAACTCCAGACTGACACACCTACTGTGTGGCCCTAAGCTAAGCAAAGCTAGTAGTATAGGTGCCACACAATGGACTAGGGGAGTACCTAGTTACACCCAGACACGAACCAATATCGAAAGAGCATTTTTACGAAATTGGCCCGACCCGGGGATCGAACCCGGAACCATCCGCTTAGCAGTCCGGTATATATGTTACCGGCAATGTGTATAATCCGGTATTCAATACAATACCTAGGTAATGTATAGAATACCTAAAACGTGCCGGTAATGTATGAAATACCATTTATTTTATACTTTGCCTAGGTATTCTATACAAATCCGAATGCGCGCCCGGTAATGTATGTAATGCAGGTAAGATTATTATGAAGAACGTTAGAGAGGAACTGTATTATGGTCTTTATAAGTATTAAGCACTTTTATACGTTTTTTTTCAACTACCGATTTGTGTTCATAACAATCACTGTTATAAATTTTTTCTCGTTTTGTTTTTCTTCATTTATTTTTGTCCTACCAACGAAATTCGTAATAGTCAGTTGCCATAACTTTTTAAATCATAGTATCATTACTAAGGAATTTTTTTCCTTCATAACTTTTTTCTCCGAAGTAGTTGGTAATTTTTTGTATAAAATAAAAGGCTTCACCAACCGCTGCCGCGGCACGCTCGCTTCGCTCGCTCGGCTTGCACACTGATTGGTCACCATTCAACCTCACACTCCTCCTCGCTTCGCTCGTCGTCGTACCTATTATTTTTAATTGTGACTCTTCAAACAACGGGGACAGGACAAGGATTTGTCAAAACGTCAAATTTTTTACACTTACGTTGGTGCAATATTTTAATTCAGTTAATTTTAATTATAGAACCTGTTTCATAATTATTATGAGCATATTATAGGTTATCATTGATAAATATAGACCAAGGTCTATTTATTTTACACATTGCCGGTGGTACAGCAGGTAATCTATAAAATGCCCAGGAATTGTATACATTACCTAGGTAAAGTATTGAATTGACAATAATATTCATTTTATTTTATCATTACCTGGACGCCCCAGGTATTCTATACATTACCTAGGTATTGTATAGAATACCTGAATTATACAGATTTCCGGTAACATATATACCGCTGCACCACAGAGGTCGTCAATTGCCTCAGTAACAACCATTAAGTACTAAAAAACGTCTGCTGCAATTATAACATTAAAAAGAATTAAATTGCTAATTGGGTTTTATTTTTGTTAATGTTTGAAAACCGCAAAAAGAAAAAAAAAACATGACTTTTATTTATTCATCAAATATACCTACGCATATTACTGCCTACCTAAGGTTTGTAAAAATGAATTGTTTTATAAAAGTTTCAATAATTATCATCAAAACGTAGGTATGACGTTTACATTCAGTAATTTGTAATGTTGTAATTAAGTTTGTTTTTTATAAAAAGAAATCCTCTTTTTATATCAATAGGTATTGCAAAAAATGTGTCTTACAAGGCTTTTGTAAACCGTATTATTTTTATTTTTTACATAGGTATGTATTTATTTTATGTATATGTTACCGGCAATCTGTATAATTCAGGTATTCTATACAATACCTAGGCAATTTATAGAATACCTTGGGCGTCCAGGCAATGTATAAAATAAAAAGAATATTATTCTCAATTCAATACTTTACCTAGGTAATGTATACAATTCCTGGGCATTGTATAGATTACCTGCTGTACCACCGGCAATGTGTAAAATAAATAGACCTTGGTCTATATTTATCAATGATAACCTATAATATGCTCATAATAATTATGAAACAGGTTGTATAATTAAAATTAACTGAATTAAAACAATGCATCAATGAAAGTGTAAAAAATTTGACGATTTGACAAATCCTTGTCCTGTCCCCGTAGTTTGAAGAGTCACAATAAAATAATAGGTACGACGACGAGCGAAGCGAGGAGGAGTGTGAGGTTGAATTGTGACCATACAATGCGCAAGCCGAGCGAGCGAAGCGAGCGTGCCGCGGCAGCGGTCGGCGAAGCATTACATCGGCTCGGCATTACATACATTACCGGACGCGCATTCGGTATTGTATAGAATACCTAGGCAAAGTATAAAATAAATTATATTTCATACATTACCGGCACGTTTTAGGTATTCTATACATTACCTAGGTACCTATTGTATAGAAAACCGGATTATACACATTGCCGGTAACATATACATGCAAAAATTGCTTTTCATAACATCTCTTCAGCTACAAGTCTGCTAGAAGAAATTTCTTTTTAGAAATGAACAGAACCTCCTCAAGATTTTCCATTTATCCTACTAATATTATAAATGTGAAAGTTTGTGAGTACGTGAGTATGTAAGGATGTGAGGATGTGAAGATGTAGGTATGGATGTTTGTTACTCTATCACGTAAAAACTACTGGATGGATTTTGATGAAACTTTGCAGTAATATAGGTTATTTAAACATCAGAATTACTTTTTACCGCGGGAAAACTTCTCATTCCCACGGGAAAACTGACTTCCACGCGAACGGAGTCGCGGGCGGCCACTATATTATAAACGTGAAAGTTTGTGAGTATGGATGTATGGATGTTTGTTACTCTTTCACGTAAAACTACTGGATGGATTTTGATGAAACTTTGCAGTAATATAGGTAATACATCAGAATAACACATAGGGTACTTTTGGCCGCGGGAAAACTTCTCATTCCCACGGGAAACCGACTTCCACGCGAACGGAGTCGCGGGCGGCCACTAGTCCACTATAAGTGTAAGGGCAGGGATCTTTGTAAAGGGATAACAGCGTTTGTAAAATACTGAATCATACAAATTGCTTATGACATCCGCACATCTTTACCTACAAATTTAATTTTGTTATACCTAACATACCTTCCCAATGAATAGACCAAAAGTACAACCAAAAAATAATTGTATCCTAAATATATAGGGTGTAGAGACTTCTTCCGAAAACGATTGCTGAAGGGGTACTCGTTACGTTTAAATAAAAAAAAAAGTTTTGTACTATTTTTTTTAAATTAAATTTTTACCTAATTGTGTCAAATTGCATCTAAACTATCCAATTTCCGCACTATTTCAAATTAAATAGTGTTAAGTTTTATTTGCTATGTAAGGGCTGCCGCACACGGGCCACAGGCCACGGGCCACAAAACGCCGCCACTGGCATATTTCCTGTTATTTTCATACATTTTATATGGACTCGCCGCACACGGTTGTCGCCGGTGGCGGCCACACGCAATTAATAAAATGTATGAAAATATGCCAGTGGCGGCGTTTTGTGGTTGTGGCCTGTGGCCCGTGTGCGGGAGCCCTAAACCATCACTGAGCGATGACCTCAAGCGTTCTATAGAATGTTAGTAAATTTTGTTACTGTTTACGCTCAAGAATACGTGGTTTTAGGCTTCGGAAATGGTCTTTTTTCACCTGTTATAAGCCAATAACTAATTTATTTATTAAGATAAGAATTAATAACATAATACCTTCCAATGATGTCTATCTGTTCCATTCCTCGTTTTCAAGGAGATTACTTTACGAAAAAACAGTTTTATTAACTTTCTTGTGCACAATGCGAATAAGGACTTCAAAAATATTGTATGTTTGTTTATGTAGGTACCTACGAGTAATTTTACATTCGTTTCTTGTTTTTAGAATTTATTGTAACTACAAACTTTGTAATTTTTCAAAAAACTATATTTTTTAATACAATAATACGACATTGATATAATGTAGTTAAGTAAGGCGGAAAGGTTTTTTCAAAAATGTTTTTTGTCGTTTTTTACCTTGCCTTTACCCTAACCAATACTTCAAACAAAAAATGCAAATATTTCTGCTTTATGTAGTTGGTTATCAAATGGGCTATCAGAAAAGTGTAAGTTTTTTAATTAGGTTTGTTACGCAGTTTGACACCATCAAATGTGCCTACATATTTGTATTTATAGTTTGTAATAAATAAATAATAATAGTTTAGTCGCGGGTACTCTTCCACTTCAAGCTCGTCAAGCCAAGTCAGGTGCATACCTATTAAGTAGGAGGCGGCTTGAAAAATACTGACCGTACTTTTTTACTAATTTAAGATTTATATGCTTTTCCCAATTGATGCCGTTAATGTATTATACATTCCAACTGGATCAAAAGAAGTGAAAAAAAAAACATCAAAATCCAATCCAAAATTCTGAGGTATCAAACATAAAAAATACAGTCGAATCGAAAACCTCCTTTTTTAAGCCGTTTAAAAATCTCCAGACCAAACACATCAACTATGGAACCCTATAAGCGAAAAGTTTGTAGGTACTTATAGGTATGTACCATGCAACTCCTTGTATATGATGATGTCTATGCCGAATAAAAATGGTAGTAATACAAAGCAGAAATACTTACTAGACTACATTATAATAATGACGAAAATTGAATGATCCTATCCTAAATGTATAAAAAATGAAATTTTTGAACGAATGAATAATGTCTATGGTAAACAATGAAAGTGCCATCTAGTGAACATTGGCAATATAACAAAGTACGCAGTGTTGTCTATTTTTCCGAGCAACTAAAACTGATTAAACAACAACTTCAGAGCGAAAGTAAACAGTTTCATGACAGTAAAACAGATGGCGTTAAAAGTTTCCTAAATTAGAAGCTAGATGGCGCTAGAACTGTTGGTTCCCAATTCGTGTTGGTATCCTGAAGCTCAGAATGTGAAAAGGGAAACGCGATCCCCCGGATACGGTTCAGTTGCTTTGGGACACTCTGAGCGCAAGTACCTTTCAGACCTCCTCACATATCTTTTGTCAATGCGAAATTTCAATTTGCCTACTTAAAAGAGCCTAGAGTAATAAGTACTTTTATAAATATGTGCGGTTAGATTTTATCCGGGTTTTCGTCTTTTTAATTTCCGTTCTAGAGAAGTGTCGTTAACTTTAAAAACTATTATATAACCAGCGGCAATTTGAAACGACTTTGGCGGGATAAAATGATCGGTGAGTAGAGTAGAAATTAATATAATTGATTTTGATTGTAATTGAAAATTGTTTGCCGCAATTTATAAGTTTGGCTTCGCTGAATGTAGACAAAGAGAAGTCTCAATTTAGAGCGACTGTAAAATCTGTGGAGATTGCTTATGGAGGACTCGATGCCCTTGAATCAACGCAAAAGCCTTGATTTTATAATTTGATTTTGGAAAGGGGGATATTTTGTAGAAATTTTTAAGTTAAGAAAAATAGTAGAACATTATTTGGTTTAGGGAAACAATCGTACAGAGGTTTTTTTATATCAACAAGCAATAGACGAATGTTAGCTTTGTATCTGAAAATTTAAAAATGCCTATGTGATTAAATTTCTCGATAATAACTAATTAGCACTTCCACAAATTAATATTATTCTTCAAATCAAACATCATCATTTTTAAGTGATGTTTACTTCCTTTCTTCATAAGACTGTAAGTCTTCTGAAATTAAATGGAAAAGCTTACGTTCTTAAGTCTCTTTTCATTATATCTTTAACGACCAGTCTTGCGACTTCTATGTCGGCAGTTCAATTAAGCTTAGCCGCTGCCGACAGAAAGCCGTATCCACTCTTGATGAACCTTGGTCCGTCCACTATTGCATGTCCCCTTTGTGCGCTCCAGGCATGATTGTTCCGGTACATTGGCTATGTACTGGAGGCAAACACCCCGGCTACATTGACAGAGCAAGCACTTCGCCGTAGCACGATAATATGTGCGGCCCATTGGACCGATCAATGTTGTTTAGATTCGGAGATTGCTCGTGGTAAATGAGAAGGGCTCCCCAATAATTAAACCGTTGAGTGCTTTTGCTATTCACCGGTTAGAATCATAAAATTTTGTCAAACTTAACTAGTATTATAGTATATTTGTTTGACTTAAGATAAGAAGTTATGGGAAAATTAAAGCGTGTAATATTTGATCTTTAAGGTAAAGATACTTTACTTGTGTAAACATAAAAATTCGCTATGGTTATCATATTCCATCAGAGAAAGCAGCTTAACTCTGAAAAATTTGCTAAAACGAATTCATTTGAGAGAATTTCATTTTTCAATTTTAAATATGGATAAATTTAATCTAAATGGTTTGCCACGCTCCATTTACATTAATTGTTAATTTAATTACAATCATGAACAAGAATTTTGCAAAGGAGAATGGGCAAAAATGTATGAAATAATCAGAGAACTGAGAACCAATAAAATGTTTTTGAGGGGGCCTTGCCTACCAGTACGCATACGCGCGTTGGTTCGTAATCTCTAAGCGAGATAAAAAGAGCATAGGTAAACTTGAAAAGTAGTATTTTTAAATTTTTTCTTTTGTCCCATACTCAAAACGGACAGTTGTACAACAAAGCTGATATAGTCGTTCCTATTGAAGAGACTTAGATCTTATTGCTATTGGAAGGTGGTCCCAATTTGCCCATTGTCCTTTATTTACCAGAGATGTACTAAAAAGTTAGATAAGAACCAATGTTTTAAGTTTTTTCTACGTGTCGATTTCGGAATCTCTTCAACATATTCTAATTTGCGATTTTTGCTAAAGGAAGATTTCTTCGAAAGAGACGAAGTTCAACAATTTAATAATGCCGTTCTATTCACACTTCTGCGTTGGGCCAATTGCTCGGGAGCTTGGAAGACTCACCTCGTCGCCTCGAAGGGTAGCGAGACTTAATTTATTATCTCATTTAAATTATGTTCAACGCTAATTAGGCTTGTTATGAACATAAATCGTTTATTCTAATTTATTTGCCTGGCGGATCATGAGGGAGCTTCTTTGCACCAAATATCAAATTCTGAGTTTTAATTATTAGAGGTTTCGGTAGTAACACCGATATCACACTCGATAGTTTGCATACCTTGTCGCAATGTGACAAAATGACAAAGCTATTTCTTATTCAGCCTAGCCGGTGTTGCGTACAGAAGTCATATTGTTTAAAATAGTATTGTTTATCGACTATTGGGTTGCCTGCACTATAGTAGGTACTTGGGTTCGGTCAATGAGATTATGGTCGTTTTGCTACATGGTGAAAACGGTGACACATGCTAACTTATTAGGAACGAGCGACTCGCCCACGCTTCGCAATGGTGTAATTTTGCCGACTTGCTCGCACTTGCACCTTGCATTTTTGCTAACTTAAAAAAACTTTTCTAAATGTTCTTTACTTACAAATTTAAATGAAACAAATAACTTTAAGATGGCGGAAACCGCATTAAAATCCGTTAAGCGGTTTAGGAGGAGATAGCGGACAATCATACAAACAGACAGAAATAGCGACTTGGATTTATAACTACTATGTGAAGATGATAATGATGATGATAATTAAGTTCAACACGGTGATACAAAATTTTGAGTAAGGTCTCGTTGGTGGGTGATTAATTGTATTAAATTAATAACTAGGCATCATTTTACAAGTCGCTGAGTAAATAAAAATTGTACATTTTTAGACAATGTTATTATTTAGCTTTAGTAAATAATAAGCTGTAGTAACGAACCTATTAAATATTGTTCTGTAAGAAAAGTCTAAGTAAAATAATGGCTTTTTGAGGAAGCTTTTTAGATAGCCTGTGCCGAAGACGTTAATTCAGCATACCGACCTAATTTTAAAGAAAATAGATTAAAAATTAATACTACATGCACTTAGTTGTGCCGCGTTCACATACGTTCCGAATGAAAAACTCATTCGAAGAAAAGTAATTCAACTTACTTAGATAGTTGTAGTTGGAATTGTCACCGTTTCCTGGTTTAAATAGAACACGGTACATACAGCTTGATTTATTACTTCTGCTTTTTCAGACTCGTGACTAACGGTCACGGAAAAGGATGCACACATTATGAAGTTAGAAACCAGGGTTTTGTAACTATTCGTGGGAAGTCTTATGTCCTATTTAAGTGTCCTTTATTGGCACACTTACCTAATATTATTGAAGGTTCCGAATATTAAGTAAAACGGGCTCTGTTCACATCTGTAGCACAAAAAAATAGCTTGTTGGCCCTAAAAATAATCAAGCTGCCCCAGATCTCAGAGTCCCAGATATTAAGCTTGACATTTTATCATTGCAATTTCTAGGCTTAGAACTTGACATCAAAAAAGTTAGAACAATCCATCTCCTATCTTTTCATTCCGCGTCTAAAGCTAATCAAGAGAAAGGCTTTGTTTAATTAATTCAGAGAATATCTACCTCGATGCTAACCTGCAAAGCGGGACAATAAACGTCGAGGTAAAACAGATAAAAGCCGACGTCCGGGCAACTTTGTATGTTATTCAGACTCGACTGAAAATCTATGTTTGTACAGGATACTACAGGATACTTTTATGATACCATAAAAGTTCCACATTTTGAAATCATCGCTTTTTTTCGCCGCCTTATGATTGTTAAACCGAAAACTGAGAGCAAAGCCAAATATTTCACTACTGTTTACCTACAGTTTAATAAACGCATAGGTAATTACTTTGTGTTGTTGGGTTTGTTTTAATTGGATTGAACAAAAATCTTTTCATGACATGGGTCATGAACTTTGATACATATCATAAACATAATAACCAAGCAATGTACTAACGAATCACAGAACGTATATAATCTTTAGCCTTGATACAATAAAGCTCAAATTTACGTAACAGTTCCCGACCTTGAGAAAAAGGTAAGCGGTAGGGCTTATCAACTTAAAAAATATGAGCATTTTGGGAGTCATTGCTACTGTAAGCGAAGGGTGCTTAAAATTATTGAAGGGAGTAAAATGATACGCGAAAATAATTGCAATAGGAACTAAAACTAATCATGGGACACGAAAATAAGGCGCTTACATAAATTACCCTTACATTGCGGGTTATTACGCTGTGCTAAAATATTTAAGCATGATACGGTTTATTTACTTGGAAAAGAAGAATAATCCGATTAATATACATTATACGTTCATTCCCGACTCAAATTATAGCTCTTGCTGCAAAAAATTAGGTATGAGCTCTAAAACTATAAATGAAATAATATTTAAAAAATAGTTTTTCATGAAAATTCTTGTTATAAGTTAATCATCATTACATAGTATAAATCCAAGTACCTAATTCTGTCTGTTTGTATGTTTGTCTGCTCACTCCTCCTAAACCAGTTGAGGGATTTTACTGCGGTTTTCACCATCCTTTAGGTATTGTTTTCATTTAAATTTGTAAATAAAGAACAATCGGAAAAGGTTTTTCTAAGTTAGCCAAAAATCAATGTTTCGTGAGCAAGTCGGCCAAAATTACACCATTGCGAAGCGTGGGCGGGTCGCTAGTTCACTATAAAATAGTATAAGCTAAAATAAAAACATGTAAACTGTAACTTCCGGATGGTATAAACGGCAACAGCCAAGCCAGCTTATTTACATTAAGTGAACATGAAAGCAATGTTCTAAGGTATACAATAGTGTGGTAACTGAAGCCAAGTGCCGCCGCCGTTAGAGTGATAAGACGTTAAGATAACACTGATCGATCCGTTGCACTCAAGCCAAGCGGAGAGATAGATACCACCAGCGAAGATAGCGCTGAAATATGACCGTCTACACTGGCAAGTACATAACCAATCTATCACGAACATAAGTAGGTATTTGAAACAAAATACACTGTCAGATTCAGAGCTTCAATATCCAGAATATAAATCTAAATTATGATTGTATAATTTCGAAAAGAGTGCCGAGAGTTTTTTCCGCCAGCTTTTTCTCTCGGTCTACTACGGCCATTGCTGATGTATGTAGGGGTGTCCCTTGACATCTTTTTTTTTGACAATGTTTAAGAGATTATAGTTTTTAATCCTACATAAAATAAAGTAATTTCATTTCATTTCATTTCATATCCTTGCACATGAAAGTAAATATTCAAAGAGTATGTTTAAATAACTTAAAATGACTTTGTTCTGTCCTGAAAATAAAATTGTACATTGGTCTTTCCTTTTCCATTTTATCTTCGATGGCAGAAGCTGGAATTACGGTTCAAAAATTTTATATTTTGTAATTTCATATGTAAGCGTTTTTAAATTAAACTCAGTTCCTGATATCAGGGCGACATATTGCACTCTGAGGGGTGATCAAAAGCCTATCCGAGCTTACAGCTTACTAACCATTACTTACTCCGGACAGCAATTTATTAGCGTTGCGATCGGTCAAGCTGGAGTTGAAGACATCTATTAAGATTACTTTACCGTGTTTCATTGCGTATACTATCAAAACCATTAATTTTCTTTCTATGGCTTACTTTATATATAGTGCGATCCTTAGAAACTAAATTTCATCCAACATTATATATCTTAGGTAGGTAATTAAAAAGCGCAATTAAGTTGTTGCGACCGGTCCGCTAACAAAAATGGCTGTTTACACTTGAATTTAATGGAACATCAAACTTCAAAACATTCTTCCTAATCTCTTCAGAAGAGCGAAATAATCTCACTTAATTAAAAAAAAGTCTAAGGCAGGTTTTAAATGCGAGATGCTTTAAAAGCGGGTAGGTCGTATTACATTTTCACCGTAGTTTTCCACATCGAACCAGCCACTCGTAGCTTCGTGTGCAGCTTGCATCGCTTCCAATCTCGGTACTGCTGCAACGTTTCTAAAACCGACAGCAATTTATTGATACTCCATGGTGACACGACGTCGCTTATTTAGTAATCGAAATAACTTTGATCGTGTTCCGGTTGGTTAATGGATTAAACCGCTCCAGTTAACCCCTCGGATGAACGATACTACAACATAATATCAATGGTCTATAAGGTACTATTTGGATGGACTCCAAGCGGGCTCGCGCAAAATCCTATTTAACCTAGCGGAGATTAGGCATCGAAGTGTTTTTTATGTTTATTGGATCAGTGGCTTCTTTCTTGGCTGAAGTATGAATACCGGATATAAGCTGGAATGGAACGGGATTCCAGATTTGAATTTGTGGGTGGATATGGTCATAGTTATAGCTTTCGGAGGGCTTTACTTTGCATTCGATAGTAGGAACCTAAATCGGTTTCGGACGTATCTTTCAGTAGATCTAGTTATACAGTATATTTTCGTCATTTTCTTATTAGTGTCAAGCGTATCTATAATTTTTAGTAGGTTAGATTTTTTTGCCATCAACAAAATTTATATATTAGACTGACTAAAAATAATTCTAAATTAGATATGATAACTTAGTTCATAGATAATCCTATCTTTAGTAGCAACTCGCTCACGCTATTGGGCTTTGAGTGTACATCAAGTAAATCCGTCGAGCGATATATCCTCTACCTACGGTGAAAGTTTTAGCTTGGAAACCGACGAAAATTTATGAAACCTTACTGCAATATCTTTTCTATTTTAACTTTAAGGAGAAACTTGGCCAATGTTTGGAAAGTGTGTGATTACAATAGAGTTGATTACCTAGATACGTAACAAAATTTTATCGAACAACAAGAACCCTTTAGACTAAAACTTGGATTGGCAAATTGCAAGTGTGTTAACGTTAGAAACTCCTGCAGAGGAAGAAGTATGCTTTTACTTAATTTAACTACAGGAAGATCATCTAGATATAGGTTAAATTTACTTGGAATATTAGTATGCAGTATTTGTATTCAGTTGGAATATTTGTTTAAGCTGACGTTTCAAAATTTGAATTATTAAATTTTTATACATATAAACCACTCCAATAATAGTCAACTGTATATAACGGTAAAAATATTTACAAAAAAATGATTGATTTCCAGACGGATTAAAGGAATACTTTACCTAGATAATCGTGCCGATTACAAGTTAAGGCTCTCTTAACTTACCTAACACTTACCGGGCAACAGAATACGACATGGAACGGGTACCTAACCACTTTGGTCCTCTCAAGCTATAATATACTTGCATTATACGCCTGTTTTTAGAATCAGGGTCGATATATGCGTTGTTATATAATCCCACTTCTGACATGTTCTTGTTCTACCTGACAATATTTTCAATTTGTACGATTGTGTAAGGTGCATAAGCACGCTAGATAGGAAACTTATTGCTTTCACGTTTCCCCCAAACGTTAGTGATTGTGTATTTCGTTGTAGGTGTGTGGCACAACCACGAGAACACGGTGGTGCTGACAGCAGGCCGCGGCCGATAGTACACCGCCCGGCAGCGCCGCGCCCCAGCCACCATGGTGCGCGACACCAAGAAGTCCCCGCACAAAACCGACTCGCAGAAATGTAAGTACTTACTTCATACCCAATATTTACCAACGTAGGAACGAACTTCCCGGAGCGGTGTTTCCGAAGAGCTTTTTCCCGGGCACTTCAAAACAAAGAGTATTGCGGTAACCTATGGGCGGCGGTGTTCACTTACCATCAGATGACCTGCTTGCTCGTTAGCTTCCTCTACTATATTAAAAAAAACATCAGCAGCACGGCTGTACCAACTATGCCACGCGCCACGTGTTTGACAATACGAATGTATTATTGGTGTACTAAGTTATTATTGATTTAACCTAGTTCCTTGTTTACTGAACTTGGGTATCGCTATTTTATGGACTATTTGACTGGTTAGAGGAAAAACAATGTTAAGCATATAGGTACATACCTACTTAATGAAAGAAAAAAATTAAATAACATTGAATTTTTAAAAGCTTTTTGAATTATATAAATTAATTGGTATCATAGCCAGCCATCTAAATCTTCGTCAAAAATATGACTGTTCGATTAAGATATTTATGGTATAAATAGTATATTTCAATACAAGTGTGGAAAGGCTGTCATTACAACGAGTTCCGACCAATGTCGACCCGAGCCGAGGCACAGCCGAAGGCGAGGGTTGACAGGCGGGACGAGTTGCAGTGACGGTTCCGCACGTGTAATGAACGACTATTTTTAATACAGTTGCGAAAAAATAAAGCAATTAAAAAAAATAAAATTAGGATCGTAAATGTCGAAATAACTCATTTTGAAAATGGCGCCATTTTTTCTTCACCCATTTGGTAGGCAAAGGTTACTATGCCCATACAGCCAAGTCTTCAGTAGAATTTTTTTAATGATATGAAATGAAAATGAAATATAATGAGATAAAATGAAATGAAACCAACCACACTAATTCAATCAAATCATTAAATCTGATATCGAAACAAACTAGTAGCTTTTTTAGAAATATACCTACGCTATAACGTAAGTATTACCATGAATCATAAAAAATTCTTTGTTTTTTTTTTAGTAAAAACTTCATGGTTTGTTAATTTTTCTTTTTAATAGACATTATTTTGACAGTTGGGAAAGAGAACGCACGAGTGCGGGAAAGGTAAAAAAAAAGCACGCGTGTGTAATAGCCCACATCCCGAACGCTATACGTCCCTGCAATACGCCACTTTTTGAGCAACTGTATTAAAAATATTATTTTAATAACCAGCCGCAGCCCGTTGAAGCCACTTAAAATCCCATTTCCCGAACAGATGTTGAATTTCTATTTCAATCTATCATAAAACGCTGCCCTCTGAAAATGCAAATACTAGTGATCCAACTGTAAGTTCAAATTAAACACTATCAACAAATCAGTTACTCTTTTTATCGCTGGTTTCCGTAGATAAAAGCAAATTTCAACTCTAGTGCCCTAAACATAAAAGCTATGTGGTTGATGTTAGAAGTTTCTGCAATATAGTATCCTATACAATAGTAGACCTAGAGAACTCTCAGAGGAAGTAGACGGAATAGGCGATAAGACTATTTTGTCGGGAAACTCGTATGCAAAAGGCCACTGATAAATAGAATAGGGTGACATTTTTCGCTGGCTTACCTACTTTTATTGCTTTATGTGTGGGGCAAATGATAAGAGTATGGGGATGGCAAATCTTGACTCTTGGAAAAAGATACGTCTGTTCAGAAACAAGGTTAATCTCAAGAGATTTTATATTCTTATATTAAAAAAGGAAGATAATAAATCATTGTCTCTACTTACTTTGAAACGACTAATCTGAATCAACATAGAAAGACTAGCATTCATTATTTGTCGCTGACTTGTTTCTTTCTGCGATGGTGACAATTTTTCGCACCAAATCTCTGCTATATTTCCGACATCGACTGCGACAGGAGCAAAATAAATGGCTTCATTACTGAGCCTGCTGCGAGCGAATTCGGTATTTGTATTCAACAGACTTTTTGAACCGGTAAATAAAATTCGCAACCAAATAAATGTAACGTTCAAAATTTTTTATTTTCATATAAACTATATAGACTGAAACGCAGTCCAAACATGCTTCGATTTGCATGAAAATATTTTGCAATTCCGTATTTTACAGTGATTTTTTCGCTGTAAAGATTAGACAACAAGCATTCTCATTTTTTATGGAATTAAAAATATAACAATTGTTGATAATCGGGTGGGTGATGATTTCTAAAGTTATGGTCGTTCATGTAGGAATTTCATAAAATGTGATATATTACTTTTGCATAGCATTGGCTAGCATCCATCATACATCGCATCGTTATTGGACGCGATTTATCTTCAAACCCGTCTGGGGAGCTCCTCGCTTCTGCGCTTGTTATCAGAGCACGCAATTTCACGTCATGTCACTAGTGTAAATTGTTAGCAATAGATTTTTTTTTGTCTGGCATTCACGTCCTTTATCTGTCTGGTCTTTTCCAGAAGCTTGTCGACTGCGCGTTTTGTTTTTTTTTTCGTTATTGTTTTCTGTATTTAGTGGTTTCTACTTTGTATCTGTAGTGTTTACTAAATAATAGACAATGTTAAGTAATATAAAGAAATTGAAAGAATTTATAACAATCTTAAAAACTTGATACTTTCGAAGCCTTTGCCCATAATTCGATATCAAATTCCCAAATACACAGATACTCGCATACATATGTTGAAACGCCAATCCTCAAGACTCAGATAGGTAGGCACTCCTCAAACTTCTAACTCAATCTTCGATTCCCTTTATAGCGAGAGTTTCTTGAATGCGAATAAGTTTTACTTACGTTCTTATTTGACTTTTGTGATCCTGTATCCAGCCAGTTGTACAAAAGTAAGTCCTAAGTTCTACAAGGAGGATTTAATTTAAACCGACCTACATTCTATGCTGTTTCATACGTGGCAGTACTCATTAATGCAGTGGCACTGACGAAGCCTTGGTTTAATGTTATTTCTGATGCGGTTGAAAAAGTAGAACACATTATGGTGCTGCACGAAAGGATGTAAAGTATTCCAAAAAGAAAAAATACGATAAGTGAGAAACGCGATAAAACATACATATTTAATCCAGAAATGATATCTTCTCAAATTTACGCAATCTTTATTATTTGAAATTAAACTCATTTTAACGTGTTTTACGCGTTTATTAAATTATTTTTATTTATCCGACGTTTCGGCATTTTTACAAATGCCGTGGTCACGGGTAGATTTAATAAACGCGTAAAACCAGTTAAAATGAGTTTAATTTCAAATGATATCATTACAATTTTTTTGTTCATTCTTTTATCTACTTACTGTTGGTACGTATTTTAATCCATAATGAGTATAAAATAAACTCTGTTTAGAAAATTAAAAAAAAATTGAATTTCATTTTATATGCAATTGTTACCGTGTGATGTGTACCTTGAAGTGATTATCCGTCCTAAATAGTACTCGGGCTTTTTAACTAATTTAAGCTGAGTCAGAATAATGAATTGCTCATACGTATTATTAAATTATTACACTACAATTGTAGCACTACATTTTAATAAAATTATAGACGTTTTGTTTCTATACTTAATGAATTAATGTATAAAGAAATGGTATGCAATTGTTTTTGTCACCAATGTAAAAAATAGAGCTTTAAAGCCAGAAGATACAAATTTGGTGTAAAGCGGAGAATATTGAAAGTGGAGCATAAACCTTCTGGCAATAATATTCTCGCCACAATCTTTTTTTTATTAGAGTCGTTAGAGTATTCCTTTATTGTGCCAAGGAGCGGAAGAATAGATTTTTATGCGAGTTCTGAACATTAAGATGCTCAGGCTTGTAGCTAGTAAAATCTGTTACATTCAAACCAACTCAATTTTATTATTATTCTACCATGAGCATTATTATTTATGTCTAAAGTTGTTTTTAATTATATTTTAAAAAATCTAAAATTCAATTTGATGTGTGCTAATTTAAAAGTTAACTTATTACACGTGTCAACCCTTCATAAAACGTAGTTTAATACCCTTAAATTAGTGAAGATAAAAATTATACGAAATCTTTTACAATTGTCAAAAACACTTAACTGATTATTGAAACGACTTTCTGCAGCTATAATATTTTTATTGAGATACGCTCGTAAAGCTTTGTATTTACATTTTTTTATTAAAGCAGCTATAAACTTTTTGTCACGATACAGCTTTTTGCTACAATCATAATAATATTTTTATAACTTCACCGATTAGAGAACACGACTTCTATAATCACTCTAACTCTGGTAAACATTTTGATTAAATATTGAAAAAAAAATGGATGATTGAATTGATGACCAAGATTTTGGATTCATTGGTTATCAGATAAATAAAAGCGGTGAAAATAGAAACTAAAGAGATAAAAGGAAATAAATTGTTTTACAATAATGAATCAATATCTAACGTAATTGGATTTGAATAATAACAGGACATAATCTAAGATTCAAATCAACGCCATCGAATTCAAATCTTTGGGAAATTCCAACTAAAGCACATGTTTTCCTGTAAATATCAAAAATATTTTTCGTTTGTCTACAATAGGTAGATAGCTCCTTTGTAAGCTTTCTTATAAGAACCTTTTTCTTTTATAACGGTGTCTGGAACATTTTTATATTCCAGAGAATACCCTGGTTCATATTATTCTATAATTATGCTGCGCTATAAAATAAAGTATAATGTTTGCTTCACGTCTTGTATGTTTTTTATGTTATTAGTAACAGAATAAGTAAATTTAAACTTTGATTAAATAGATAGGAAGGTGTTATTTGCCACGTAGTTAAAGTGTTTAATTCTTAGTTTATTCAAAACGACCTCTTACCTGACCGTCTTCAACTTATTTTTATGCATTAACTAAACTTACTCAAAAATATTTAGTTGTGAACGCACATAATGCTCCAAATGATCTATACAAAGATCAACGATACGTTTTTAATTTAGCAGATGCTATATTTAATTAAAAAAATGCATATTATTATACCTAGGTAGTATCTCATTTTTTGCCGTAAGGGAAATGCTGACTATATCAACAATTTTTTTGATTATGAACCACGTTATCTTATAAAGCTACGCAATATCATCGTGAAATAAGCGAAATTAATTCAACCTTAGGCACTTCCTAGTTTTTATTACATTCATTGTTTAAGATATACATTTTATTCGGTTATTTGCTAACTTGTTGCTTTTGAGCGATTGGCTTATAGCCAGAATGTTCAGTTATATTCAATGCCTCAACTTACTACTGTACATTGCTTGGGTGTCTAGCCACGACTAATGTATTTGATATATTTGTTATAAAGCCTGTAATCCCTCACTTATTACCCTCTATGTTTGGTTAAGAAACCAATAACTATTTTTATACATGTCTTATTTTAACATCATTAACTAGTTTCAGTCTTTAAAAGAAAAAATTAAACTATGTTATATGTATGTGATATAATTCATACATCATTTTTCGCGCTACTAAACTGCCCATAGAACGCTTCAGCCGCGTTTAAAGATTCTAACACAAACTTATTATCACATGGATTGTCATCAAAGAAGTGTGCTCCACATCCCAAGTCTTCAGAACAATCTCTATTCATTACGTTCCCTTTGCAACATCCAATAATAGCTCTTGCGCATGGTGTAAGTACAATCGGATCCACTTTTTCACCTTTGTTCCTCGCTTGGAGTATAAAAGCTAGTTCTGCACGACTTAGGTCTACTGCTTTATAATTTTCCGTGTTGGTAGTAGTAGATCTGGCGCATGATATTACTATCATCGATAGGCAGAGTACGGTGGTCACTGATGTTTTTGCTGAGCCCATTTCTAGAACAGGAAAATTAAGGTACAATATTAAGACCAACCACAATTCTTAACAAAAATGCTTGATCGTTACACGTGAAGTAAAAATGTATACGTGACTTAATTTAGTTACAAAATCGGGAAACCCATAAAGCAACAAGTAGGTAGGTTTTGTGACGTAGTAAGCGACACTGAACTCAAGGTTTATTGCATTTGGTGCAAATTTTGTATGTTATAAAATAAATAATATTTATTTAACAAACAAATAGTACTTTTGTTAATGTATATAAAATTCTCAAAACAATTAAATGACCTTGAACATTATTCGTAACAAATAATTAAGATTAGTTTTAAAAATTAACATACCTTCTAGCAATATTAATTTCCCTTGTTAGGCACAACACACACAAACACTATGGGTATTGCTTTTTATTAGAATTATTTATAACACAATACTTTACATTAAACATATAAACGTCTGTTTATCATTGCTTGCACTGCTCATCTGATCGACGGTTCATTTAATATCGCTTTTTGTATACATTTCAAAACATGGGCGGATAAATCCAACTGCAAACCCAATGTAGGTAGTAAATTTCATTTCTGCGTAGTCTAGCTGACGTCACTAAATTCTTATAAATTTCTAGTACGATTATGTTCGAACGCTGGGAAACCCTTCTCACACTGGACAACTTCACAACACGTTAGGAAATGAATTTTAATTAAATATTAAAAGGCTATTTTTATATCACATTGCAGTACGATGCTGACGGTATTTTAACATATTTCAAGGCAAACTATAAATAAAAATACGACTGATGGAAATAATTTAAAAGAGCAAATAAATTTATTACAAAAATACAAAAATATATATTTTGTTTAAGCGTATTAAGAACACATGATATATTGATATGTAGTAACATTTAGGAACAAACCACTTTTAGCAAGATATTTCACATAAATATTTTTGATGAGGTCACAATACGTAATACTGTTATTTTTTTACAAAAAGCTACCTTAATAGATTAAACATACCGAATAACTAGGTCAACGACAACTTCTAAAAGCTTAGTTTTACTTAATCTCCAAAGTTGTGTTCACAATTAAAATGTCTACTTACAATGGTTGACCCAATCTCCTTCGATAGTATGCGGAAAACTTTTGTATAACATCAAAAATTAACCGACTATCGCACGGGTTTCGATACCTCAACAATTCTGGACAGCCCTGAGCAACTATGCAGTTCTGTGTCAACTCAAGTCGTTGATGGCAACAAGTTAAAACGGCTCCGTCGCAAACCGTAGGTTCTGTGGCTTGCGTCGCTGCAGGTGGAGAAATCGTCGTCGTTCCCAAAGTGCCTGGTAAATTGTTAACAGGTGGCAAGGACGTTAAAGGTGGCAAAGGCCTAGCTGTAGTTGTAGTAGTCGCCATTGCTTCCTCTCCAGCCTGACTCGAACCATGCTCTACTGCAGGCGGGGGTCTGCTGATAGGTCGATTAGGACGTATAGGCTCGAACGATAACGGCCGACTCCCATCCCCTTCTTCCACAATGGTTTCGTTTATAACTAATCCCCAGTTTTGATTGGTGTCCTCCATTACTGGGAACCTTATATCGACCCCAGGGTTTGTTGAATTAGTCGACTGTCCGCAGTTGCAGTTCGGAGATGGAATGTAAAAAACAGGGACGAAAATTGGTTGTACTCCGGACGGAGAATAAATTGGGGATAGCGGTTGGATTGGCCAATTTGGGATTGGTCTAGCTAGAGGACCTTGTCTAATTGTTGAAGAAATTTGTTGAACTTTATCGTATATTTGTTGGTAAGGATCTGGATAATTATAGGCAGGATTGTTATAAGTTGACTCTTGTATCATTGGCGATGGAAATTGGTATTGCGGGCCTGAACTAGGGTATGGTGGTAAGTAATTGTACATTCTTTTCTGGCGGTTGTTTTCTGTTACATCAGCAGTGATGTGATGTTTTGGTGTATTTTTATTATTCGGGTCATTGTCTAACTTCGGTAAAACAGCTTCTGCACTAGAGTTATGTCTCTTTAGGAATGGATTTGGTGCAAAAAGCTGTTTCACATCTTTAGGAACTCCATTTACAACGGTGTAAAAGAGACAAGTCGCCAAAATCCATATTACTTTTGCCATCTGAAAATAACAAAAATAAAACAAATTATTATAATAATATGTTCACATTTGCAAAAACTAATTTAATGAAATTTAATTTTCTCGCTCGATTGCTTCAGCAAACTCTCCATTTTATCATATGTATTTAAAAGGATGATGAATGTACAGGTATTGTTGTTGAAAATTATTGGTTAAGCACTAGTGCATTTCAGGAGCCAGCTATCTAACTACATCAATATTAACGAAGTTCATTATTAAATCGGAAATAGTTTACGTAAAAGCTTTATATCTTATATTTAAATAAACTCCACTCAGTTTTGCTATGAAATCTAATGTTTGATGAACATAAAACACTTAGTTCTCAGATTAAACATTTTAGGTCATAGTTTTTGTTGCGTAGGTATGTAACATTATCAGTCTTTTATAAAGAAACCAGTGGAACGACTAGTGTTATTTTCAGACTACTTAATTACCTACTATGCATTTATCTATGATCTATATTAACAATGTTTTGAAAAAAAAGTTTTCTTTGATTTAAGCAAAAAGAGAGACAGGATCGAGTAACAAATCAACAAGCAAATAAATTCTTGACTTCAATTATCTATTCTTTAAACTGTTAACTAAGTTAAGAGACATTAAGAAGTTTTAACACTTTGCTAATTATATTCAGCAGGCGTTTCACCATAATGTAGAACCAAGTACGTTTTGTTTGAATCAGGCGTCAGCAGTTATGACAGTGAATGCTAAATTTTTAATAGACTACACAAACAAATAATAATTACCCGTAACAAAAAACCTTGTGTACCTAGCTAATTTTTTGTTTTTACCTTGCTTTGAGTACTCAAGTTGTTTTTAGTGTTTTTGGGGTTTCCGATAGTTTAATGTGTTAGCATTAGTGTGAAGTAGTCATTCGTTCCAACCTTGGTGTGCGATTGGGATTAATGCTCAGACGTGATCATTTTAAACGTGCGCGTACCACCTTCCTATAGGTATAATAGCTAGTGAAGTAATCATTATCATTTCATACGTCTGATGGATATTAAAATTTTTAAATGGTATTTATTTATTTATTTATTATTTATTTATTTATTTAATAATCATTCATTTGTGCACTGACAGTTTCCCAATATGTGCACAAAGCAATTAAAACTAAAATTTACAAAGTTACAAAGATACATTTTACAAAGAGTTGAAGAATTTTCTTATAACTTCTTCAACAGAATGTTGAGTACAGAAAAATAAATCGAATTCCTGGTATTGAGCAACAAGGTCATTAGCTAACGCCATGGCCCTACATGTAGGAGCTTGTTGTGCAGCGCTGGTGCGAGTTCTGGGCAGCGCGAACAACGCGTGACGTCGCAGACGCACGTAGCTGTCCGGGACCGCCAGCGCACACCGGGCCAACGCCGAGCGATTGTTGATCCTACTGCCACCGAGAAGATCCATCAAAAAAGTCACTAGAGCTTTTGCTCTTCTTAATTCCAAAGTATCCAGTCCTACCATACCGGATACAAACAAAGATGGAAATAGGTGCGGATAATAGCCGTACATTTTTTTATATAGATATCGCGCAAATTTACGTTGAACCTTTTCCAACAACAATCTGTATTTTGCTTCATGTGGATCCCAAACTATTGCATTATATTCCAACCGACTACGAACGAATGCGTTGTAAAGTAATATAATGCAGTTTACGTCTCGAAACAGTAATGTTTGTCGCATTACGTATCCAAGTAGCTGATTGGCTTTTTTACATATGCTTTCTATGTGGGTGTTAAAGGTCAGTTCTGAATCAATTATGATTCCTAAATCTTTGACCTGCTTCGAGCGCTGAAGAAGTGAACCCTGAACTTCATAGTCAAATTCGAGAGGATTTCGTGATCTACTTACAGTCATCACCTCGCATTTTAATGAGTTAAAATCAAGTCTGTTTCGCCTGTTCCACTCTACTACTGCGTCGACGTCCAACTGTAAAGCTTCACAGTCGGTACGATTTTTTACTGAGATGAATAGTTTTAAGTCATCGGCAAACAAAAGACATTTTGCGCTTTTTACGACCTTGGGAAGGTCGTTAATCATTATAAGGAACTGAGTAGGTCCTAGTGTACTACCTTGACTTATCCCGGATTTTTTATTATCTTTACTGAAATGCATCACATTGAAATGATTGTGTTTTTCATCTAACTGCATCAGAAATGGGGTGATAAAGTTTGCGCTTATCACTGTTATTGTTATGTTATTGCGCTTAACACTTCTGCCAATATTTGTTTATACCTGACTAATTTCCCATCCCGGAACTAAGTGGCTTTTTTCGCAAAAAAAGTTATTTTCTCTTGCTAGGAAGTTGTGTTAGGTACTCCAGGTTTCATTTACTACTTGTGTAGTTTTTTCGTGATAGAGTAGGTAACAAACAAACACACATACGAACTTACAAACTTTCGCATTTGTAATATTAATAAGATAAAATAAAAAGCAAATGTGGAGGTGCCGTGCCAAGAGTAAGCCATTTACGGTTAATTCGTGTCAGAATATAGTGAATATCTGTATACAACTAACACGGTATCTGCCTTTTTATATCCCAATCTCACGTGTACAGTCAGCACCAAAAGTCGATGAACAGAATCAACTTAACAAAACACTTGCTCACAGCGAGTTAAAGAATACTAGTGCACAGATACTTTTGATACTCGTGTTTAACGACTTTTGTTAAATTTCTGGTGTACAGGCTATTTTGTTTCCTAGTTGCGGCTATAACTTATGGCATTGTGAACAGGTGTTTTGTTAAGTTGATTCTGTTCATTGACTTTTGTACGACTGACTGTACCTAAGACTCTCCACTACAGCAATAACGGTTGTAAGCTGACATACACGCTACCCACGCCACCACATAGAAGCGACTAGGTATCTACTGGTTAGAACTAAAACGTGGAGATATTCCTTCTATAGTACATATAGTTTTAGCTACTAGTAGAACATATAGTTTAACGGCCGAAACCAATATTCTACTATACTTAAAACCTTGGTAATTGGAAACTGCTAGTTTTGTTTTTGTGACGCGTTTCTGTCATTTCCATATCAACAGCTATCTACCATAGTTTATTGCGATGCAAAAACATGGATAATTGTTACCATATTTACACAAATAACAAGGCGTCAAAGGCTAATAGAATATTGGTTTCGGCCGTTAGTCAATATTGTTGCATTATCCATGTGCAATTGAAAAAAGTAAGCATTTAAAGCAGTAACATTGAGGTACCAAAGGAAATAAAATCTAAATATACAGGGTGTTTGGAGGGTGAGTAGCCAAATGAAAATGGTGGATAGGTGAGGCTATTAGCTATTTACTTCCACTTATTTAATTAAATTTTGATTCAATTTTGAGAATTTATTAGATTTTTTAAATTTTCTTAAGAAAATCCCCGATTTTGTCATTAAAAGTCCAATATTTTTTTTATTTACTGTCGGAACCAAACGAAAATAATCATAATTTAAAGCCTAACACTGTTTTATTGAGATGCAATCATAAATTAATACAAGTCATCTCATATAAAGTTACAGTGGGTTCATAAACTTCGTTGAACCAGTGGGAAAAAAATGTTCAGTTAACTTTGCTATGAAAAAAAATTAAAAAACTAAGAGTTTGAAAATTTCATTTGGTTTTAAAAACTTCTACACTTAATATACTTTATAATGATATGCTACATGTAACATAAATAATTAGAAATCCCAACAGAAATAGTAAGTTAGTCCTTAAAGACGCCTTGTAAGGAAGGTACAAACCCGTTAAACTACGTATGTAGTTAAAAACTTCTGTCTCATTCTAACAAAGCTATGCCTATTGTGTTATCTATTTTGTCACTAGGAAACATTTCTCTTGTTTGCTAGCTATGTAATTAAAAAAAAACTGACTGAAGATTGTTGTTGGCCCATATGAAAACTTTACAGCTTCACAGAACTATGCGACTACTAAGGCCACCTAGTTGGATGCGGACCTCAGTTCAGGGCGTCGCGATCATTTCCACTACACTGTTTCCCTTAGGGGCCTCTCTCTGAGCAAGAAACTCAACGGGGGTCGAATTCGATAGTCGAGGAAACCGGATGTTGAATGCCGCAGAGCCTGCCGGTCGGAGCGGTGTTTTTATAGGGAAGACTTAAGGCTGTTACCACTATCGTGTCCACGGGTTCGGTAGCGGGCACGGGCTGGAGGAAGCAGATTGTTTCGATTGTGCAGATCTTTTGACGTTCGACGTTCGTTTGACGACTGTTTTTTGGTCGCCTCTTGCAAGAGTCGCAAATAGCAGAAGAATGGTTGGGGTGGTGAGGTGCGGAGTAAAAGAAACTCCTAGATTCAGTCTCCGTGAACCGGTTCTACATGACTTGATGCTGGTAAAATGATATTTGCTTGCATGCGAAAAGACCACGGTACCGTTGTCTATGACTAGACAAACAAAAGTCAGATAGATAATATTTAGCTTATTTCCAAATGACATCTTTCCCCAGCAAATTGAAAAAAAAAACTTGTGAAATGAGATTTCCTTGCATGCGCAAAGGCCACGCTACAGTTGGCCATGACTTTTTTCAAGCAACATCTTGCTCCGAATATAGAAAAGTTTAGGTCACCGAGAATCTGCGCTGAGCGGAGTTAAACATGTGAGATAGAAGAATCCTCTTCTATTCGAGGCAGGAAAAGTGAAGAGGGAGTCGAATGAGATAACACAATGTTTAGCTTTGTTAGTATGAGACAGAAGTTTTTAACTACATACGTAGTTTAACGGGTTTGTACCTTCCTTACAAAGCGTCTTTAAGGACTAACTTACTATTTCTGTTGAGATTTCTAATTATTTATGTTACATGTAGCATATCATTATAAAGTGTATTAACTGAAGAAGTTTTTAAAAGCAAATGAAATTTTCAAACTCTACATTTTTTTAATTTTTTTGCATAGCAAAGTTGACTGAACATTTTTTTCCCACTGGTTCCACGAAGTTTATGAACCCACTGCAACTTTATATGAGAAGATTTGTATTAATTTATGATTGCATCTGAATAAAACAGTGTTAGGCTTTAAATTATAATTATTTTCGTTTGGTTCCGACAGTAAATAAAAAAAATATTGGACTTTTAATGACAAAATCAGGGATTTTCTTAGGAAAATCTTAAAAATCGAAAAAAAACTAAAACTTGAGCCAAAATGCAATTTAATAAGTGGAAGTAAATAGCTAATAGCCTCACCTATCCGCCATTTTCATTTGGCTACTCACCCACCAAACACCCTGTATATAACTCAAGGGTAACTGACAGAGTGATCTATCAATGCACAGCTTAGACCACTGCACGGATCGGGCTAAAAATTGGCATACACGTAGATGTTACGAAGTAGGCATCCGCTAAGAAAGAATTTTGATCAATTATACCCCCAAGGGGGTAAAATAGGGGATGAAAGTTGGTGTGAAACAAAAATTAGCTGCGAGTGAAACCGCAGGGCGGAAATCTAGTTATAAATAAATTTTCACTGTTTCACGTCTCGTCTAGGAAAATCCTTTTCCTAAGGAAACTAGTAATTACAGCTTCAGTCCAGTTAAACCACGGGGTTTAATGAACCACTTTCTTTTGCACGTTAATATTAAAATATCTTATAACTTCATTCAGTGTTGTGGTAAATACTCAAATCTAGACCAAACTGCTTTATTCTACAGACATTTTATAAAGAATACTTGAATGAAAATATTTATCGTACTGTAAATAATTCATCGTAAAATGAAAATGTACAGAATGTAATTGGTAATTATTAATTTTGTATTTACGTTTCTAGATTAAAATACCTTATAGCATGATTTGTTTACATTTACATTTATTTATATTTCCGTTTGATTGTTGGAGTATTTAGTACTAGTGCATAGTAAAGAATAATTATTATTAAATTCTTCAACATTTATGAATTTTAATAAAGACGAACCTTCTTACTGAAAAATTAACTACATCATACTTGGTATAAAATTAAAAGTTCGGTTAAGAATGTTTTTTTTAATAAGAATTAATTTTAATCGGAATAATTTAGGTATTCCTATGTTAATTAAAAAAGTCATCATTCAAATGAAATATTGTATGTGATTAAATTTACTAAGTGCTTATTGATTGTTTTTGTTAATAACGGCTTCTTAATTGAGTTCGTAAAATGTCTACGTCTAAACAATCATCATTTGTTTTTATTTTTTACCAGAAAACGCCTATTAAATTGACGTCTTTATACTTAACGCACAAAATTGAAAATTAAGGAAAAGAAAATGTTTTAGGCATCAATCGACCTTAAATATTACTAAATAAAAGGCACTAAAAATAAAATTTACACGTCTAGCAACCGCTGTTATTCTATTTTAACTAGCCAAACCTTCATTCCGTATAGCAATTAACACTATTCACAAAAAACGTATTTCCAAACGTCTCACCTTTTCTGAAATGTACACTGTTACACACTGCACGAATTCAATAGAAACTCATTAGAATGTTATTTATTATTTGAGCTGTTATTCTCATGGACTCCGCGATGTGTTTGCGCAAGAGACGCGGACCCTGCGCGTGCGACGGTGTGGCGGCGTTTGGCGCATCTGCGGGTTAGATTACTAAACCTCTTGGTTAAGGTGAAGGGAAATTAGTACGGCACGACATATGTTTTTATTATTTTTAAGCACTACATATGTTTACAAATTACAATTGTTTTGATTGCAGTTATAAATGTTTTATCGGGAAAATTAATATTGGTCTGAGCGTGTTTTTATTACAAAAAATAATGGTTATTACGTTATTTTTAATAATTATTAAAAAAATATGACTAAATAAGTCCGTTACCTATGAACACAGTATGGAAAACACTCAAGATTAAGTCGACTGCACATTGTAGAATAAGTTGGCATTGAAAAACTTAATAAGAGAACTACTGTTCAAAAGCTATAGAACCTACATAAAACAGGTCGTGCGCAAAGTCTTCTCTTATGGCCGACTAAGGAGAGTAACCCGTTAGATTCTGCTCTAAGGTAACGAGATATGCTTAATGGTGCTTGACACTAGTTTATAGTACGTGAAGGAATATTTTTTATACGTATAACGGGTGTAAAAAGACCACTTCCGAAGCCTGAAACAATGTATTCTGGAGCCTCAATAGTAACTAAATTCACTAACAGTAAGTATACCCAAAAAATATACCTAATTGAAAAAAGTTATTTAGCATTAACAAATTTTCCTCATCATAAAAACAATTTTTTTTACTCAAAACGTAGTTTTTGTTTTCGGAAGCAGTTCTTTTACACCCCGTATATATGAAGATTCAGATTCATTAGATCTTAATTATGTAGAGTGATGCTTGAATCAGTTTATACCAAAAATCTTCGACATACAAGTCCACAACAAACTGTATAAATAAGTAGTAGTTTCTTATGTTCAGTTAAACAGGATTTTAATTTTTAAAGCAGATAAATATTTTTTTTAAATATTTTTTTTTTTTATAATTTGGGTCTAAGCTCAGTTCGTTGATTTCAACAATGTGAATAATAATTTTCATTCATAATGTTTACCATTCCAAGTCGTTCTTATGATATTACCTTCGCTTTATAAGAGGCCTCAAACATTTTACCAGTAGCATACCATAAGCAACTATTGCCATGAACTGGGTTATGTGGTAAAAGCTGGTATTCCCCTAACGAAAGTTACTTGTCTTTTTTTTTTGGAAATTCAACTTTCACAAAGCTTTTAAAAGCCTTAGTCACTACGAGTTGTGTAAAGGTAGAAAAGGATCTTCTAGCACATTGACCTTTTAAATAATTATCTAAATATAGAGTCAATACGGGTCGTACATAATTGAGGCAATTAGGTATATAAGTTTTTAAGTGCTTAATGGATGGTAAACAAATCACACAATGGGTTTATTTGATTTGTTTGAATTTGAGTTATTTATACGATGGTTAATTGTATCTACACTAAAGAGTTCCTATGTTTCTAAAACAAATATTGTAATATACGAGTTTTGAAAATATTAAGCATCATAAGGTTCGCCACATAGGTACGTATATAACTACTGTAATTTAAAATTTAATGTGAAAAATACTCTCGACACCGTTTATAGTGCTGGCAATAGGTTATTATGCACGATTAATTAATAAAAATGAGTTAAAAGTGGCACCTTTATAGCTGTGGGATTTTGAGCCATTTCGCATGCTTTTGTTTAATTTGTCATAGCGGCAGTTAAAGTTTTTAAATTGTTTCTAAAAAACAAAAGGGCTTGTGTTTAAAACAAACTTCCAAAACAATGTTTCAGCCGGTAACCAACCTCATATTAAAGAGAGTGATAATAAAATTGTGAAGTATCCTTGAAGTACTTACTTGACTTTTTACTAGACATTTGATTTGATTTGATAATACTAGACATTAACTTACCTTCTAAGTGAAGCGTTAAGTAGGTTCCATATACAACGTTTGATGATAGTACAATAACTCAATCTACTTACTTTAAAAGAGTGGCCAATTGCTTAACAATGGTAGTTATATTACAATTTCAAAATTGAAAGATATACCTATTAGAAGGCACCTATGACCTTAGACAGCACAAAGCGTATTGTTTTACTGATAGCCTTAGGCGTATTTTTTTTTTCTAGTTCCGCAATAACTGAAAAAAATCTTATTATTGACTTATTAACAGTTTGATGAGAATTCCTGACCGTAATATCGTAGCTATAAGCTGAGATCTACTAATCATATAATGTTCATAGTACCTAGTACTATCGGGTGTAAAAAGATCACTTCCGAAACCTGAAACCACGTATTTTTGAGCCTAAATTCACTAACAGTATATGCCCAAAAAAAGTTATTTAATGATTGCTAAGTGATATTCGCCGCTTGAGGTCATCGCTCACACGTCAGCTACTGGTTCAGGAGCCATGGTTTACATTGCAAATAAAACAAAAACCCTACTCAATTTGAAATATTTCGGAAATTCGATAGTTTATATGGAATTTGGCACAATTAGGAAAAAAATACGTTTAAAAAAAAACTTTTCACGTTACGAGTACCTCTCCAGCAATGCCCAGTTTTCGTTTTCGTAAGCAGTCTTTTTACACCCTGTATAGATTTCTCGTTTTATAACGAAGGCGCATACGTTTTTGTCGCATATTTTTTATAATAAAGTAACTAGTATTGCTTGGGGCATGGCCTTGCTCCAAGTGTAAAATGTCAACTAAATCATTAGTTGAATACTATGAAACAAATATAAAGAGGTAATAAAAATTGTGTAATCATCGATGGAAGATCTTTAATACTTACATCACGATTTATATATAAATCAAATGATTTGATTTAACATATAGCTTTTAAACGATGTTTATTTGATACATGTAATATTTAGATTTTATTTTCAGATATAAAAATAAGTAGGTAATTAACAAAAAAATGGTTTCTGCCTTAATTTGTTTCGACAATAGTTTGAATAACTTATTATATTAAAAGGGTAAATAAAACTATTTTGTGCCTTAGAATAAGTTTAAGCGCGATTGATATATCAATGGTAAATTATACGGCGCATCAATCTTTTAGTTGGATCAATTTAATAATAGAACTGATGGATCACGAAAAACGTTAATTGAGCGGAAATATCATGTCAGATATAATTTATATTCTTTAAGAAAAACAGGCTGTTTAAGTGCTATATAGGTAACTGCCAACCGTAAAACCAATTTACAGGGTTATTCTAAAGTCAGTCAATATTATTTTTTGTTAAAAATAAATACTTCGGTTTTTTTTCTATCAATTGCATAATATGATGTTTTGCATTTTATTTTAAAAAAACATTTATGTTAGTACTAGAGTTGTTAACTTAAATCTCTTTAACCCATTTACGATACGGAAAAGATGAAGAATTTAAGTACTAACTTATGAATCTTGCTACAAAAACATTACCTAATAACTAATTCCTGACTACTTTACTTAAAATATCAATACCTCTACTGACCAACTCATAAAATAGTTAAAATTGGAAAATATTTTAATAGTAGCTTACAGGTTAAAAAAATACATTTGAATCTTTCAAAACTTAAAATCAATCAATTATCTTTAAACAAACGCAGTCTGGCCCTCATTCTCGTATCTGCAAAAACACCTTACAACATAACTTAACATCAAAATGTAAACGTTGTAATTTTCTTTCTGTCACATTCCTGCGCATTACACCTTATCTTCTTGTGATACGAAATTAGTCCCTGAAGAGCCATATCCGTAGTAACTGTATCCCTATTTATGTGTGACTAGGTTTTCGACCCTGGTTTTGCACGCGGTAAGTTAGATATTGAATTTCCCAAAGTTCCATCCTACTCTAATTTACTCCTTTATTTTGTAACGTTTTGTCATTTAGGCGCGATTGGTCCGATGGTGAAAAAATCACAAATTCGCGATAAGTCCAATTCGCTATTAGGTCAATTCGCGATTGATCAAATTAGCATTTGGTCCAATTCGCAATTGGTCCAATTCGCGATTAGGCCAATTCGCAATTGGTCCAAAATAAAAGCATGTCATTTATTTGATGCATTTTCATTTTTGTACATTATTAATTAATGATTCTAAAAATTGTTCCCAGTGGTGGATTTACTAGGCTGAGTAGGCTGGAGCCTAGGGCGGCAGATTCTAGGGGGCGGCAGATTTCCCTTTTTTATTTGATCAAAAACATGCATAGAGAAAAAATAGTCTTAAAATTTTACGAGTAAATTCAAGACACTTTGAGAGTCATTTATCTGCATTTTTGTACCTGTATTTTTTATTTAATCATAACATACAAAGAGCATAAGAGTCTTACTACTTACTTTAATTACACCAAGTTTTGAGTGTCATTTATCTCAATTTTTAAACTTTATTATAAAATTCCTAAGTACATTTATTTATTATATTGTTGGATATGTTTTATTAGGGAGATTGTAGGGGGCGGCAGATTTGCCTGTATCTTTTATTTAATCTAAAACATAGACATAGAAAAAAAAACTTAACATTTTACAAGTTAGTAGTTTCAAGCCATTTTGAGCGTCATTTATCTAAATTTTTATATATATTATAATATTTCAAAGCATAGTTATTTATTATCTTGTTGGGTTTGTTTTTTATTTTGTTTCTGGTAAAGTTTTGCTAAAGCAGTAAGGGCATAAACGGTTCGAATCTAAAGTGTTTATTAATGTAAAAACACTTAATAATACGTTCGCGTGCGGTAGCAGCTATTGCGGTCATGGTATGGCAGCATTTTTGACAGTACTGAATGAACCGTATTTTTATAAAACTCCTATGTAATTGACACTATGGTAGGAGCAACATCTGGCAAAATTGTTGAGCCAAAAACTGCGACTACCAACTTTCATGAGCAAGTTATGTTAGTACCTAATTCAGGTGCTAACATAATTTCTCAACTTTAAGTAAAACTTTTTAGAACTTTCATTAATGATATAAGGTTGATTATTATGCCACTAAAAATTCATTTACATATTTGGAATAAACAAATTAGTTCATATTTGAATATTTTTTTCATCTTAAATATTATAAAGTTATTGGTAATTAACAGTTATTTGTTACATATTAATTGCATTTGATCTTAAAATAATATATGTATTTTAAAGTAGGCTATATTACATTTGACGAGTGCAAAAAAATTAAGATGCGCGCCATTTCCCGAAATCTTTATGTTTTGTTTACATTGCATTTGTAGCTGTGTAGGAAAACGATTTATGAAATATAACATGTTTTTTTCTCGCAATTGTGCTGCACGTATAGAACTCGTGAGTAACTTGCTCAATTGACACTGATTAACCTTACCCTCAGCCTCAGGTATGATGAACAACTTTGCATTGGATATATTATAACCGACGATTCAATACCTTAGATAAGTCAAATTATGTTTTCACTTCAGAATTTCAACAAAGATACTGTAAACTTTCTAGATACTGTAAATATAATGTAAAAACTTCTATTCATTAATACCTCCCACAAATCATCTGATTAAACTTTCTTTTAACGTCATTTAAAGTCGTCATTCGTCGGTTATGGGCCAGTTGGGTTTTTATATTTTTAGTTTGGCTTTGAATATGTCGAGACGCGAACTTGAGATTAAGTGAAAAATAAAAAGGAACCTTATTTATCACAGGTAACAAAGAACTTTCCAGTATTTTACACCTTCAGCTTTATAGAAAAAGTATCCTTCACCTTTATAGATAGACCGAGCGTAACATAGTTGCAATCGAGGGCAATAAAATTTCCTAGGGGCGGCAAAAATTAAAAGCCTACGGGCGGCAAATCTCTAAATCCGCCACTGATTGTTCCAGTTATAATTAAAAAAAGTTGTTTTAAAAGGTTATGAGCATCATGCACTCAATTAAGAAAAGTCAACGTTATATTTTAAGTATTGACAAGGTCACACTTTTCACGAAAACCTTTCAAGTCTTTAAAACAAATGGTTCTATAAATTAGTAAAGGTTTCTAAAATCTTTAAAGATCTTTATATACCTAACACTTGTTTTTACAGCTGATCTGTTTAACGTCAGTTATAAGTGGAAACGATCTAAATTCTTCTGACAAGTTTATAAGACGTAAGCTAACAACCAATGTTTATTTATAATTGCACGAATGTTTAGGCGGTTCAAAGAATCACGATGTCGGTGAATCTGCTGCGAAGGTTGTCTAAAAATATTACAAGAAAAATAATTAGATAGATGCAGGAATAACAAATAACATAAACGATAATACTTTAGTTGCTTTCGGCATTAGTTTCATTCAGGCTTAAGTAAAAATATGAATATTCTTATCCGGTTTCAAAATAAACTATAAGCAAGGCGGTGCTGAGAGATTCTTTGAGTATTTATTCCCTATAAATTTTAAAGTTTATATATGTAGATGTGTGTTAAAAATAGAACACAATCTAGAATAACCCAAGAGGAAGAAGGAATTTACTGCTGGAAAATATATCATTCCCACGGGAAAGTAATTTAGTTGCGGTTGTAACCACAAGACGGAAAGCTAGTAGTTAAAGGAAATAGCTGTTTAACTTTAATGTATTAATGACCTGGTTTCATAGACAAACCAGAAGTATATAAAACTAGTGGCCGCCCGCGACTCTGTTCGCGTGGAAACCGGTTTCCCGTGGGAATGAAAAGTTTTCCTGCGGTAAAAAGTACCCTATGTGTTTTTGAAGTTATAAATACTGGAAAAAGGAACGCGGGCCTCCGAGCATTACGCGACTGGGACACGAACCTAGGACCTTTGGATTGCCGGTCCAATGCTCTTCCAACTGAGCTACCGCGCCGCTACGTTGTCCCAGTCGCGTAATGCTCGGAGGCCCGCGTTCCTTTTTCATTAGCAATTAATAAATTAGCATTTATAATGCAAAATTAATAGTAAAATCTCAACCCTATGTGTTATTCTGATGTACAACCTATATTACTGTAAAGTTTCATCAAAATCCGTCCAGTAGTTTTAACGTGAAAGAGTAACATACATCCATACTCACAAATTTTCACGTTTATAATATTAGCAGGATTGTGCGAAGTTGCGTTTTGGATAAAGGACGGGATTGGCCAGTGAACAGGGCAAAAGGTTTGACCGTCTAAGCCTAGGGTTGGCAACGCATAGTTTAAGCATGGCATCTTCTATTAACAATGTCCTTGGACCTAGATATCACTTATCATCAGTTGCCCCCTGTGTCGGTTTGCTGCCTAAGAAACATAGGCTGGGAGAATCTAAGGATAAAATCATAAGTCAGGTTGAATATAATAATAGAACTTCTAAGAAATGTTTTCTTTGAATGGTACACTTAATTAATAGATACAACGTGCCAACTCAAATATTGTAGATAGTTACTAAATGTCACCTTAAGATTCTACTCTATGCCTAAAATGCTAGTGGGTAAAAGAATTGCCTCATTAAAAGCTTAGATTTAAAGGTACAAAACGCATATTTTATACAAAATATATCTACTTAAAATGTTTAATTGCTTCTTGATAAAATATGGCAACAAAAATTTATTACAGGTCGAAACAGGGCTTGTGTTTTGATTCATTTTATAGTTGAAATACAAAACCAAGTTAACAAAAGGACGCCCACATAATAAATATTGTTATGTTTTTTTTTTACAAACAAATATTTCAAAAGCCCAATTCCATGATATTCCTATAGCAACGAACTTTAACCATGTGGTGTGCATAGTCACCATCTGCCCATTAACCACATAGTGCGTAGAACCACGCATCCTACTAGACAAATATAAAGTATATGTACTCACTATATACATATTCAATGGGTGTGTTCATTACGAGTGATTCGCTGACATCATCACCGGCGCTAGACCTTGCCTTGTAGGTACTTTGTCGTCACCTTAAGAGCGCGCATAAACCTAGAAAAAAATCGAATTTCACCCGCGCGCCGCACGCGCCCCTCTCTCGTCCCGTCGTCCGGTGACTCCGATGCTACCGCGTGTTTAGAGCGATCGCGCACATTATACCTAAAATAATCAGATAAATACCGGCTAAGTGAGTGCCGGATCACCTAGCTGTTGTTTGAAACGCTAAAAATACTTTTTGCTTGTAGTAAATAATACGCAAAGGTAAGTAAGTGTATAATATATTTTTTTGTAATGTTGTTTTTAGAATGTGCTTTATTTACATCACTACATAGTATAAAACAAAGTCGCTTTTTCTGTCCCTATGTCCCTTTGTATGCTTAAATCTTTAAAACTACGTAGCGGATTTTGAAGCGGTTTTTTTTAATAGATAGAGTGATTTAAGAGGAAGGTTTACATGTATAATAACATAGTACAGGGAAAGCAGTTTTACTCCAAATTTAAGGCGTGCGAAGCCGCGCGGGTAAAAGCTAGTTTACTTATATTTTTTTGTTCAGAATTCGTTGACTGATTTGTACCTGTACAGTCAGCACCATATAGTTTGTAACATCCAATGTAGTCAAATACTTGAAAACAACCAGAGTCCTCTCTTTCAGCGAATCAGCCAGTGTCATCACATTCATCAGAACATTCAGGTTGCTCTAATTTATCGTGGCGTGCAGGAAGCCTTATAGAAAGTCGCATTCAATCCCATATCAACCAAAGCGCCATCAGTATCGTAGCGCTCAGGGTATTCACAATCTTCGGTACAAAGTAAGAAAACAACTTTATGCTTTATGTAATAGAGGTGTACTTTGCTTGACAGGCAGCGTGTCTAGATGAAACTGTTATGGCAGAAAACTTTATTTGATTAAAAAAATGTATTTATGAGATGTAGAATAAGACGGGGTCTTAACTACTGGGCTCCCAGTTTTATAAAGAAGATATTTTGTTTGTAAAGGCATGCTTTAATACATACGTAATACCTACGTCTGAATTGAATGGTATCCATATGTGCTTAAATAAATATGTTACTAGGTTTTCATAAGTAAGAAAGAGTCAACAAAATTATCCACTGATCTAAGATACGAGAATTTAATTTTAGATTCTGTTTGACAGATTGAAGTCTTTTTTAAGTTTTAGTGAAAATGTAAAGCATGTAGCTTAGTTTGTTTACTTCTAGCTAGCAGCGTTGGTGTCAGGGCTGTGGCATCCGATAGACGATTCATGAGCATGGGTTTCATTTCAAGTTTAAGCAGTCTTTTTGAGAATTGAAATGACCTACTTTTTTTTTCATTTCTGGTCCAAAAGATGACTTGCAATGATTTTATTATTAAAAATCATTTTTTTATGAAAACTGAAACATTTTATTTTCATCAAGCAATTTAAATTATCATCACCATTCAGAAAGATGATCAAATTGCATTTCAATTCAAAGATACCATTTTAAATCGTTTAAATAATAAACACATACTAGAATATCATAAATTGTCAAGAGGTAGTAAGAGTATCAGTAGTTGCAATAAATGAGGATCCGAAGGAACATGCAGCGTACGTTTTTTTATGTATATAGTAAAAATATTTAAATTATTTTAGTTTTTATCTGTTTCATGTAAATATTTGATTTCATTACTATATTAATTTTGACCCTCGTTGTCATAAATATTTACTAAAATTACTCAGTTGAAACTTAAACATTTATAAAGAAGTTGCCATGTTGTTTTCTAAGTTATTAAATTGAGTCAGACTCGCGGGTGAAACGTTCCATATCATTATCTATATTGGTTTAAATATTTGTTGCTCTATCGGCAACGGAAATATATTATGTGAAAATTTCAACTGTCTAGCTCTCACGGCCTATGAGATACAGACTGATGTGCAATCGCACAGACAGCGGAAAATTAGTATTTGTGTCCCGATTTTATTCTTTGGGTACGGAACCTTACAAACAACATTCTCAAATATTCCACAAATCGGTTCATCGATACCTCTGATAAACCTTTTGCATCTTTCTTTGTTAACGGAGAGCATTAAAAGTGCAACATGCAAACGCGGGAATGGTCTCTAGTTTATTTTTAAAATCAAAGTACTATTTTTATAGGCTGACATGAAATAAAATAAGTAGATAAATACTTATTGTAAAAATCAATATGTCACATGAACATTCTAGTTAAGGAGCTGGATGTTCATAAGTAAATAAAATAAGAACAAGTTAAAGTTTTAATTTTGTTTCATTATACGTGTATCAATATATGATTTACCTACTTGTCCACGAATTTATATTTTATTTTGAATACCAATGTTAGGATACCTACCTGAAAAATAATTCATAGTAGGATTCAATAACCCTAATAACAATTTTATGATCGGAAATTATGACTTATTTATGCGCGGCAAATATTTATTTTAAGGAAAGTTGTTGCATCTGGCTCTTGCTTAATTATACGTCAAGAAATGATAGGTATCTGATGTGTAAAATATGAAACTTCTTTGAAGAAGGTTCAAATTTCAAACAAAATAAAAAATATTTAAAAATTTAGGAATAAAAATGTGTCTAGCAAAAAGTTAGAATGTTAACTGAACTAACTATTCTATGTAACTTCTTAGATTTACGCGAATATTATTACTTGAAATTAAACTGTAAGCGTCGCTATACAAAACCTGCAGTCTGTGAGCATTCCATGGATAAGACCAACCACTATCTCAGATTTGATACCGTTAAAATCCTAGCAAAAGAGAAACATTTTATCCCTAGGTTGGTAAGAGAAACTATTGAAATTATAAAACACCCTAACTTCAATAGAGAAGATGGTTGGATGCTATCACCAACGTGGGATCCAATACTTAGCAAAATAAAAAAGAACAACCAGCAGACAAATAAGCAGAAACACCAAGACACTGTCAGCGTCTATTGCGTGAACCCGAACAACTATGTGAGAAAATTACGAAACAGATGGCGATGAATTCTAAAAATCGTTTTTTACTATACTCTATGAAGACATCAATCTCAGTCTACCATTGACCACGGCATTTGTAAAAAGGCCGAAACGTCGGAAAATCAAAATTAATTTAATAAAACGCGTAAAAACCCGTTAAAATTAGTTTAATTTCACTATTCCAAGGCTCACTTGCTAAAACGTTTTAACATGAAATGCTAGTACATAAAATTTATTGTTCGGCGCCGACTGTGACTTTTACCTGAAAGCTTGGAACCGGAAAACAAAAGCTAGAAAGTTTTTGAAGTTTGAAAACATAGGTTCTTACACACTTGTGCGTTCCTGGTTTATTTTTTGACGATTAGAAGAAGAAAGCGTATTTTTATATTTCGCTGGGCGCTTCGATATCGATGGCGCTTTGGTTGATGCGTAATTGAATGCAACTTTCTATAAGACTTTCTGGACGCTTCGATAAATTAGTACAACGTGAATGTCCCGATTAAATGTGATGGCACTTTTTGATACGATGAAAATGATGACTGGGTGTTATCAACTATTTGGCTACAGTAGTCGTCACGAAGAATATGATGCTGATTGTACTGCACTTTTTGCTGGTGGTAAATAATTCGCAAAGGTAAGTATGTAATATAATAATTTATTTATAATAATGTTTTTTTTACTATGTACTTTACACAATGACCTTTTTTTTCAAAATGCGGTGTCTTGTATCTGTACTGCAAAGCACAGACAGAAAGAAATTGCAATAATATTATATATTGTGATTTATGATCTATTCATTGTAACTTGTCTTAAAAGCCATTAAAATCTATTTAAATTAGCCATGAGATAAATTTTTAATTTCTAAAATACTCTTTTGCTGCGTTTTTTTGCTAGCCATATTTTAAAGTATTTTTTCATAGTCAAACAAGAATTAGAAATTAAAACGAAGATTTTTTCGGCCCCGGAGCACAGAAACATAGTCCTCTTGTCTCAACGGAGCGATCACAACTAAACCATGAAACAAAACATGCCTTAGATCCCAGGACAAGTGCGACAGACGAAAGCGTTCTGCGCGAAATAAAAACGTAGTAAGCGCCGAATAAGTTTTAATGTAATAACTCGTAAAGTATACATTATTTTCTAAAATCGCTAGTAGGGTCTCTGGGTAATATAATTTGATAGTATGTATTAAAATATTGGCTCAATAGTATGCATAATATTGGAAATAAATGAATAATAGTTGAAAATTAGAGCTAACTTCGTGATTTTTTTTTATCGAGAAAATTTTATTTTTTTATGTTTTCACTCTGATCAGTCCCTTGGAAATATGCTTTAATATCTATGGTATTTTTTTCGGGTAATTTGTGCCTTGTTTTCTAGGGTAAAAATACAAATTACGACTGGAAATTTACCTGTATACCCCCTCTTAACACATGTCTATTGGAAACTACGTAGTGAATTCTTGGAAGTTGGAGCAATTTCTTGTAAGCCTATTAAGAAATTCTCATTTTATCTACTTACATGCCTTTAGGTGATTTACCTTTTGCAGTGTTTTAAAACCGTTCTAAGCCGTCCGGTCGAGGAGAAAAGTAATAATATTTTATTAATAAATATGAAAAAGTGTGACGGCACTGGCATCGTGGGTTTCATACAAATCGGTGCGCGTGGGATACCTCCTCGCGTGGCCGTCCTCTTTCCTGCTCTCTGGAATACTTTTGTTCCAAATGGGAGTTAAGGGTTTCAGCCCGGTGCACCCTGGGCGTCCCGCAATTGTGTTCCTTTTGAGGTTCATTGTTGCGGGATGGCGAAATCCCACAGGGGCTGGTCGTGAGGCAGACCGGCCCACGAGAGGGGGGCTGCTCCAGCTGGGCGTAAGCCCGGCGTGCTGATGCGCCCGGAGGGGAAGCTCTGACTGGGCTCGGCCCGGTCAGTTGTACCCCAGGAGAGGAGGCTCCAGCATGGCCTTTGGCTCCGTTCTGTCGTGCGTCCAGGGGAGGAGGGTCGTAATATCGTCATTATTTAGCGGACAAAAATACAAACAGACACAATTAGCAACTTGGATTTATACTATGTAATAAAGTTTGTAAAATCTAAAAGGCATTTCTGATTTTTTATGGGCATTTCGGAAAACTTATACTTACAAGTCGGATAAATAATCTTAACCAAAGAAATATAGCCTTGCACGTAAAAAGAAATTAGCTATCAATTACACGTAATTTTCTGCTTGTCTATTATATCAATTTTATTGTAATAATAACCCAATTACTATCTGACAAAAACTTTAAATAGTTGAATGCATATTTTATACCTACAAAAGATAAAAATCGAGACAATGGCACCTAATTAGGAAGAAAAAACCTAATAACATTAATTGGGTAATTAATACATACCTATTTAATATTAAAGATTGTATAAAATTGCTAATTGAATGCTTAATCAAATACTAATATTGGCTTATTAAGTATCAGTTAGTCACTTATAGCGAAATAGGTCAGCTATGTCATATTGATTATGAATTGATTAGTCACAGATATGTTAATGAATTAGCAAGATACAAAATGGCGGCATGCTCCTGTCAAAATTGCAATTAAGAACATTGTTTAGCATTAAGCACAGTATTGTTAACAAGATGTGTTGCACACAGGAAGTATTTACTTGAATTGTTTTGTAAAATTTTTAGCTTAAAGCTTCGTCATAAGGACGATGTGTAGGGACCAACTTACTCCTTTGTCTTTATAATAAATAAGTTTGAAGTTAGAAACATAATTTCCCAAATTCTAATAAAAACACAATAATAAAAAGAAAGTAGATAATCGTTAGTCTCATATCAGGAGAGGCTTCATAGTTTTAGGTGATACTTATGTTAGCTATGGTTCTAGATCTAGATTTTAATTAACATAAGGATTACCTGAAACCACAAAATTACATAATGAAGAAAAATTGGCTAGAATCTTCTTTTGTATTTCAATACATAAAATGTGAAATGTTAATATGTATAAATGTTGTAGTAACAGCTAATACTTTTTGTTTATTTGAACTATAAAGTGACAATCTTCGTTAATAATTACTCACATGTTTGTTTACGTTTACATTTAGCACCAATTATAAATAACTATTTCTATCCTGAGTAATGACTAATAGGACATGTCTTATCTCGTCTTACTATATTACCGTTATCCAAGTATGTTTGCTTACTTCCAGCTATAAAATTTATGGCGATAACTGAACAAACATCCTCTTTGAAGAATTATTGCTTTTTACATGTACCTTGGTAATAACCTGGTAAAGTTTTTAACGTACCTAAAATATGCCATCGGATACCTATTTCTAATACCGGATTTGTTAAAAACATAATATCAATAAGGGTACATATGCACCTTTTTTTATCTAACCGTGTCGATCCCACTCGATGGGCAAAGGCCTCCCTCAACATCTTCCACATATTTCTGTTCTTTGCCTGGTTAGGCCAATCTTACTAATATTATCCTACTAATATTATAAACGTGAAAGTTTGTGAGTATGAATGTATGGATGTATGGATGGATGTTTGTTACTCTTTCACGTAAAAACTTCTGAATGGATTGTGATGTAACTTTACAATAATATAGGTTATACATCAGAATAAAATATAGGGTACTGTTTACCGCGGGAAAACTGCTCATTCCCACGGGAAACTGACTTTCATGCGGGCGGCCACTAGTCCTTCATAAAACAAACCCCCTAAAACTTATACCACATGCAATACAACATATGTACCTACCTAATCATTGATTTACGTACAAGCTTATTTGCGACGATTATACCCATATTTAGTCTTCACAAACGTAGAACAGATTAAAATTCTCACTTATAACTGAGGAATTCCTATAATTGTGCAAATATTGATTCTATTCAATTGACTCCTGGTCCAAAATAAGGAGCCCCTCCGTTAAAATTACTTACCAAGATGTTCACCAATTGTACGTACCGAATCAAAACAAAATGAGCAAGGTATTTACATTCCCCGCCGGTTAAAAACCTATATCATAAATATTTGTTCATTTGATCTAGTTAAAAAAAGAAACCAATTCATCTGTTCAATAAATGCCTTATCAACTGACGTGTAAGTTTTCCTTGTACGCAGCACATTGGCAAAAAAATGTAGAACCCCCTTTTTCAAAAGTCCACTTTTCATATCTTAATAGTATAAAAAATAGGAAATCGACTAATCATCTCTTATTGAAGTTATTTACAAAATCCATAGCACGATAAAAACTAACATTGACATTAATAATTTACCTTGAATGTTAACTGTTAACATAATGATTGCACAGCACCATAATCTATGTAGGACACGCTACCATCGGCGCCTGCGCACAATCAATGGGTAATACCCATCTGTAACAACAGCTGGTAATTGGCAGTGAATCATTCTCTTCCCACTTCCTTACTTTCTTTGTCAACGCGGGTTTGAACTAAACGTCAAATACTCGAAGGCTTAACACACAGGGTCTTAAACGTTGGATGACACCACAAGGTTTACGTCACGACTAAGTTACATTTGTGCATAGGTTAACACCTTCAGAAAATGTCAATGCTCAGAAAATGCTTGGTTAGGCAACGGCCTTACTAAAAGCTAAACGAAGGAATTACTTTATTTACTTTGCTTAAAATCAAATTTTACATAACAGTCAATGATTATAAATTTTCCAAGTAAAAGTTAATTACACCAAATTTTGTCTACAAGCATATTTTTTAAGAAAGCACAAACACTAAGTTATTGTCTGGCAAGTATGCCGAATATGTAATTACAAGTTTTATTTTAACTGCCAACGTCACAAACTGAAGATATTATAAGTATAATTCCGAATCCTGAGTCAATACAAATTTAAGGGTCAAATTATACTAGGGCAGAGTCGAAGCGCACCGAAGCGTCAAATTCTTCACAACTAAAAGCGAAGCCGCACGCGCATGGTCACGCGCAGACGCGTGAATTCCGAAGAATGCGCGCGTCTTTTTAAAATCTCAGAAGCAATGCGTGCGTTACGCTGTGGGGTTAAGGTTGAATTTGTTATGTTCAGTTTTGAATAGACGCTTCGATGCGCTGCGACTCTGGCCTAGTATAAATTGACCCTAAACCTACTCTAAATCTTTTGTCGAGAAAAGTCTAATGTTTGCTGGACTAAAAATCGTCCGTTTTTACACAACAGAACTTGCACTTTCATTACAATTTGTTCTTGAAGTTTCTTAGGATTTGGTCTTGACACGTTTATGATTTTTTAGAAGATATTTATCTACCTGTTTTCTAACCATTAAAATAAATCAAATATTTTTGTGACTTGCGCATCTTCCTAATTATTATTTGTATGAATATTCCAAGTAAGTAGTTGCTCATATCTACTGTTGTTTTTAACGGCAGGTCATTATCATTTTACAATTTATTTTAAAGTGCATCTTAAAAGGTTGCGAGATGAAGCTTTCAAAACCCCAAGATAATAACAAGTATCCAAAAGCCCAAAATATAACCCTTATACTAGTGAGAAGACTACTTTTAACACTTAAAACTTATTTCAAAATTATTATTTTTCTTAAATTATTGGCCGCCTGCAAGTCCGTTCGCGTGGAAGTCGGTTTCCCGTGGGAATGAGAAGTTTTCCCGCAGTAAAAAGTAATAGGTATGTGTTATTCTGATGTAATACTGTAAAGTTTCGTCCAAATCCGACCAGTAGTTTTTACGTGAAAGAGTAACATCCATACCTACTTACAAACTTTCACGTTTATAATATTAGTAGGATTGAATTAGTTGAATAAAAGGGTCTTACTTTATACGTATTAAAAAGTTATTAGTATATCAATGTTATCACTGTATCCGAGTTTTTTTCCGCCAGTTTTTTTCTCTCGGCCTAATGATGATAAGCTGATGATCGATATTTTGACTATCATCGAATGTAATTAAGTTACTTAATGATAAAATAAATAATTTTTTTTTATTTTATTTTTCACGCCCTTACTGCTACAATCAGTCAGGTCCTTTCATGTATGGTATGATATTGAATGGAGATTTATCTGATAAATATGTGCAAAATGCAAGTTTTGAATTCAAAAACAAACAAAAATTAATAGCAAAATAGTAGCAAAGTTAAATTTGAAAAGTTCAAATACTAGAAAACAAAATCTGTGGACCCTATATGGGACGAATAGAAAAACTTCTCTTGATTTTAGGTTAGAAAATTGAAAAAATATTATTATTATTTATTTATTCGAAGACTAGAAGCGTTATTTTTAAACATAAATATTTAGCTGCCAATCACTAATTTACATAGCATTTACATTAACTATAAATGTATACTTACCTATTCTGTTTTCATTTGTTTTTATTGCTATTTTAGCTACAAAACATTAAAAGAATACAAAATTAAAACGTACTTAGGTGTAAACTGTACTTCATACATTTTTTAACATACTAGGAAGGTCCTTAAATTAAATGCATTTAATAAACTTTTATAAAAAAAAACGATATGGCAACACAGGATTCTTTTCTACCTACAACAGATAAAATACTCAAAATAAACTGGTCTTCTTAAACAAAACTAAACCAACAGGCGAGTTTTAAAAGGTCAAGCAGAATTCTAAATACATGAAGAACAACATCTTATTTTTGGCTCATGTTTGAAACCCAACCTAAAATAAAAAAAACTATATTCCTAAAGATAATTTGTCGTATCGATATACACGAGTATCTACATACTATCATACAATATTCACATATTACGTCATTGCATTGATTAGTTGTATTATAGGAGATGACAGTCATACTTGAACGATACTAAATCAGACATTAACCAAACACACTGAGAATACTGACTGTGGCTATATTTAAACTTCCATAGCGGATTACGAAGGCGAATACGCTGCTTTGAAGGATTCTAAAGCTTCTGCTATCATTTGTTTGTTACAAGTGTTTCCTCTAGACAGATGGTTGCATGAGAAATTTCCGAAACAATTTCTTTGTTGCTGAGTGTTGCTCAAGCCACAGCAAGAGATGATAGCAGCATTGCACATTCCGGGGATTCTACCAGAAGACTGCGAGGGGGGGGCTGCGAACGACGGTGCTGCTGTTGATGCCTCCTGTAAATAAAATTCTGTTAGAATGATGATTTAAAGCTAGCAGCTTTATTTATTTTATCCGTTTATATATCCGTTTATAATTCTCTGCGCAAGTTTCATGATTTGCATACGTTTCTATTTTGGTAAAAAATATTTTAGTTTGAGGTCAATTACTAATTTGAACATTCGCAAATAAGTAGATACATACCCCAGCTTGTGTGCTTCCATGTTCAACTTTGGGCACTGGCCTAGAAATAGGCCTAGATGGAAGAATCGGGCTAAAAGATAACGGCCTGGAACCATCTCCTTCCTCTTCTACTGTGGGATTCACATTTTGTCCCCAGACTCGGTTCGGGTCGTCCATTTTGAACCTGTTAGTAACATTGGGATCTCCGCTAGCACAGCTACAGAACTGAGGGACGGCGTAGGGCACGGGGTAAGGGACGTATATAGGTTGAGGAGCTGCTGGCGTCGATTGGTACTTCAGCTGTGCCAATATATCGTCCAACTGCCTGAGTATAACGGGAAGGAGGTCTGGATTCCTGTTATAGTCCATCCTTGTCTCGTAGAACGGGTTTGCGGGAGGGGTGTAGTCGTATCCATAGTTCTGCCACCTTCGCTTCCGATGACGCATCTCTCCGGCGTTATGTTCTCGGGACCTCCTTAAATTGTCATTTCGTGGGACGTTATCGGCTAATTGGCCTTCTGCGTCGCTTTGTTCACCAAAATTCCGGCCGTTGGCCATCACGAGGCATAACAAAACACCAAACAGCGTTGCCGTTATATTCATCTGCGAAAAACATATTTTTTACATTGAAACCAAATATTTGTGTTTAGCTCGCATGGATAAACTTTTATTCCAAATTAATGACTCTAATAGAAAGCAACTATGTAGCTCTTTACGATATTGACTTTCTGTATTTTGCGTTATATCTCTGATTTCACATATTAATAAATAATGATCGCTTTATTCATGAACAATTATGTACTTACAGAACTTAATATATAAATATCTCAAACGTGTTATTTGTTTGGAATTTGATGACAAAAAAACAAGTTTAAACTTCCTTAACAGTGGAGGAAAATATTTATCATGCAAATACTTTTAGAACTTGCTAACAAGAACAGCCTTAGTTTTGTGTCAAATGTCAATAACACAACATTAAAATAAAAAAGAAACCTCCCGTATCAGTTTCTGCTAATGTGTTTTCAACCGATGTATTGACTAGACATCAAAATGAAGCGGAGCGTAATGCGGACATACCTTGACTTGTATTAGCGTTGCAAACAAAAATAAACTGTTATGTAATCACTATGAGATCAACAATGAACTTCACTGTTACTGTTCACAATTAACACTGTTAGCGTGTATCAAGTTTCGGAGCAAACGGGGACACGTCCGTTCATGGTGAAGGTATACTAAATACTGACGAGGTAGCGGGGCGTCGCGGCCGGTTTTTGAGTATTGGCACGCATGCGTACGACCGTGGCATTGCGTGGCTGCGCGGACGCCGGTGCAAAACGGAAAAGCCACGCAGGCTATGACAATTTTGAGAAAACCACTGTCAAAGTTGTGTACCTAATGAAACCTGTATATGGGAATCGATGACGTCATGAAGATTATAATGATTTCATTTCTGATAATGTTCATAAAATACCTAAATTTAACCTTTAAAGTAAATCATTAAAGTAATGCCAGAATCATATCTTTGCATTATCAAGAGTAATTAAAATTTACAGCTATGTTTATTTGCAGTAACTTTCTATTGATGAAAAGAATTATAGCTTAACCGACTTTATCTTGTAAATTTATATAAGAAAGACTTAAGGCAACACATATTAAAAACAAGGAATTGAATATAGCTCGTTTAAAGTTAGTATACTATAACTGGTTGCTAACAATATTATTATTGATTACTAATATAAAGTAAAAGACATATATTTAATAGACATACTCGTTCATACTACCGTCCACTACAACCATGTCACTTAATTATTAAATAACAATTAAACCGGTTATTATAAGTACTGATAATATAAAATAAATCTCATGGTAACTATTAGGTATGTAATTAACGCGATTTAATTTCCCTGATGATTTAGAAAAAAAACCTTTATCCCCATAAAACATAAAAATGTTTGATAGTAGGCGAGAAAAACCCATTACTAACAATAAACCTACGTGCTCTATATTTGCGGATTTTTGAATTCAAGTTTTTACGCTTCCTACCTAAATAATACCTATAGTAGTTTGTTTCGCTAAAGCTCTGCTCTGCTCTGCCGATTATGTTACTTAAATTGTCCTTAAGTCTATGAGAAGAAACATCTACATTTTGGTATACGTGTACATTTAATTTTGGTATACAAATAATGGAATTTTAACGTTTTTCTAATAGCAGTTTATGTCACTCGACAGTTACAGAATCGCACTGCTGGTAATATAATCCTTCAATTGAATATTCGAACAAGAAGTTGTTTGCGTGCGCGCAAATATTTGAATTTTTTATTTATATTATGTTGTATATTCTTTGTCTATGAGAGGATAGAAGGAGATACCTACATTTTCTTTCGTGGATTTTGATTCCGGCCCCACAAGTCAAGTAGCAAGTGATATTTGCGATAGCGAGTGAATAGAAAAAATATGTACCTATGAAATGACCTACCTTTTGACAAACTTTCAATTCGACAGTTTCATACATATTTTTTTCTATTCACTCGCTATCGCAAATATCACTTGCCACTTGACTTGGGGGGCTGAACCGATACTTTTGACATTCCTAACCAGTTTGGTTTTGCCTCTTTCGAACGCTTATTCGTTTTTTTATTATTAAAATGATACTTATATTAAATGCTAACTCTTCCTTATAAGAAAGTAATATATCCTATATCATTGTAAATTTTTTAGACATTTCAAGGACTCCACCTTGGTTCCACAGGTCGTGGTTCAAACTCATTTTCCTAAAACATCAACCAAGTGCCTTTTTGAGACTTCACGCGATTCACATGTCTTAGTTGGCTAGGTTGTAGGCGGACCATACCAAACTTGCGTGTCCAAATGAAGGTTTCCGTTCCGATTGTATAATTGATTTTGATAAAAAAACTACTGATAGTTGAAGAACTAGCCTCAGAATATGTAGCATTTTACATTGCAATGATAACATGACATATTTATTCAAACTTATTTACTTAATAATTAAATTTACCAATTAAATAACAATTATAGTTAACCACAAACCACAAGTCAAATAAATTCGAAAAAAATGATCTAATTTTTTATATCGATTTCTGACCGCATGACTAAGTTAAACTTGTGTACAGTTACTGGCGTAACTATCAATATAGGTACTAACGATGTTAACAGATTTTTACTTAAAAGTAATCCTCCTGTCAAAAGTTTGTACCTTATTTATCAACTTGATACATGTCGCATGATTACGTTAAGACTCTTTTGAGGTAAGAGTACCTTCGAAAACTTTATTGTGTTTGCTAATTTATCTGTCTATCACATTTTTCGCCGTAAGCAATAAGCGTTCCTCTTTTGTTTAATTTCTAAAGAATTTTCGCAGAAATACTGTTTCTTTAACTACTTAAAGTTTAATTTTATAATGATAATTTTTATACTGATATAAATCAGTCAAGCCAGAATGAGACCATTATTTATTGATTCATAGCATTCATCATTTCACTGTCAGTCAGTTTAAATTACGTAACTGCACTTTTCTGCGGTCATGAGCGCCAGATGCATTCTGAAAGTGTAAACAACCTTTGTCAATATTAATTTATTACTGCCACCTTTTTTGTCAATTTGTGCATAAATCTTTTCAGTATTCCGAAAATAAACAATGCTTCAAAAATTTATTCAATTACTATTTAAATTTAATTTACATGTACAAATAGCATTTATTTGATTGAAGCCTGCAAATTTGAGCAGGCAATTTTCTGCCGTCCCAATTACCATAGCCAGGTAAACGACTGGTAGATTGCTTTTGTTGTTCCTCCCACTTACTCTTCTGTGTCCATCTTGATAACTTCACGTTGAAGGTTATGTATGAGGCTTCCGCATGTTTTTGTCTAAGAGGAAATTGGATTTTAATTGTATGCGGGAGACGTGACAGAACTTTTGATGACCAAAAAATCTGAGCAAAACTGCTGTTGAGGACGAAATGAAAAACCTTAGTAACTAACTTCGTACTAACTGGGAAGTAGGTAAGCACGTAATTTTTGTGACCGCTGTTATCATTTCTTAACTTTATCATGTACTTACCAAAATTTTATATGTAGTCAGAACAGTCATTTCCTCCTGACTAATAACGTAGCAGGTGTATCGTCATTCTGATTCTGGTTAACTGGTATACCATTTTGTACCTGGACTTTGACGTCACTAATCTTTTTGATTCCAATCTCGCATCTAGACTTTAGTCTGACATCACTTTTGAGTTCTCTGACTCATGACTACTCTACTGTACTTAGTACTTAGATATCTATGTAGTCATTTGAATAATTCACAAGTACGAGAAATCATTAGTCTTGAAGATCAGGCGTTTGCGTCAACTAAACACATTAAAGTGCAGAATTTTAATTGCTAGCCTGACCTTACTGCTGAGCCAATATGGGACAAAGTAGGTACACAGTTTCACACCGTTTACAAATATAAAGTACCGTTTCTAGTACGCGATAACAACAACTCCAAAGAAGACTAAAATAGATTCTTCCGATTTGCACCTTAGTAATGAAGACATAAGATCTAAATTGTGAAAACTGATACATACAATTTTATTAATTGAAATCTACCGTATGATCGCTATCACGCAGCCTTTTTTGTTTTTTGTCCATCACCATTGCTGAGTCTTGTGGCAGACGTTGACATCGCATGCCAGCAACAATGGGCCGAGAAATACTCCCGTTTAAAAAGCCTTACAAATACAAGTACAGTGTCACGCATATTTTAATGAGTGTATGAGCAATAATAGTTAAATATATAAATACATTTGTAGATATAATTATGAAACCAAGAATATTATTGTTCCTATGAGCTGAATCTTTGATGAGTCTAGTGGACTGTTGACATATAGTTTACAGGCATTTTTTTAATAAAGTAGAATCTTATAGTACCATATCCACTTGTCTTTTTTAATCTTCAATATGATCTCTTTATCCTCTTTAAATTCATCATTGGTATGACTCTTTACAAACAGATTTTCCTACAAGTCTTTGTCATCGTTTACAAAGTGGGTGTAAGCAACCGCAAGCTTGGCCCTCCCTGAAAGTGTTTCCTTGTAACTCGCTACTTCGAAGTTTGCTTCTCATTTTGCCTCACCGACTACAGCACAACTACGAATTAGATTTAGAATAACAACATTGCAATTGTAAATAAACAACGATGTAAAGTTGCATTGTTTAGAATGTATTTTTTACTAGAGTTTTATCAAAATTCGGTAACTGTAGTTATAATTTTGTCATTTGGAAACGTTAAAACCGAAGTAGGTATCTTTAAAAGCTATAAACGTTGCTATCAGTGCAAATTCGTTTATTTTAATAAAAACATTTAATTGAGGCTTACAATATTCAGCACAACAATTGTTATTAGTACGTACTTGGTAACTACGCCAACCGCGTTTTGCAGTAGTTTTCAATATAGCACAGTGTTAGCAATACAAAATAGGACTAACTAATGGATAGTGATAAAACATGTTATTATGAAATTGCGTCGTTAAATATTATTAACGATTATGCAAAAATGCAGTGAGAATAACAGATATAAAATGTCTGGATTTTAGTTATCATATTTTTTTTTATGATTTACCACTTGTTCCTGTAGCATTCTCTAACATTGCATGTTAAAGAATGCGTGTTCTAAAAAGACAGTAAATATCAAACAGACTATCTTTCTACTACATCCGCTATCCACTTTACTCTCTATTTAATTTCTCGGTGGGTTCAGAAACCATTTTTCTTAAAAGATAAGGATTTTTCTGATCATTGGTTGCGGGCATACCTTTTGTTCCTTTTATAAAAGGACGTTATTAGGAGTTAACGCGCTGTAAAATAGACCGATGTCGAGCGTTGAGAATTGCGGACTTTGTATTTTTTGGTTCTCTTACATATGATAGCTTTATGGGAAAAAAACATTTTAAACATTTCATTATTGCATCTTTGGTATGTCTTAAAAGACTTAAGCTTATATGACTATAAGCGTATAAGCCTCTCTTTTAGAAAAGAGTTTACCGATACTGCAATAACATTATTTATTCGTATAATTCGGTTCATGGTTAGATACGAGACTTGTGACGAGCAGCAGAATATTTACAACCTAAGCCTTCTGCGGAAAACACGGGATGAAAGATGGTGTTCTTATCTTAGAAGTACACTCGGTACCCGCAAGTTTAATCATTTTCACTCACTAAATTCGATTTTTTTTTTTTTTTTTTTTTTTTTTTTTTTTTTTTTTTTTTTTTTTTTTTTTTTTTTTTTGCGGGTAGCAACTGAAAAATCAACACCATTTTAAAAGGTCTCTGTATTTTTAATTAAATAATTAACAAATTAAAGTTATTTTTTATGAAGTTACACTTGTGTTGAGTGCTAAACCTACCAGCTTTAATCTCCTGTCACAAATATCCTGCAATACACTATATTATATCAAACACATTTGTTCACCATGGAGTCACTAAAACAAACAGTTGATGAACTAGCAAAATTGTTCAATTCGAGGATGGAGTCATTTCAAGGTGAGCTTGAGAAGGTCTCAAGCCCTACGCCAACAACTACCTCACTTGCTGCAGACTTCTTGAGCTTCAGAAAATTAATGTTGGCCGCTGTTAGAACATTGGAGCAACAGGTGCAAATTGTTGCAGAAGAATGTGATAAGCTCGAGATGCACAACCGGCGCAACATTCTTTTAATACATGGCATTCCCGAAGAAGCAAAAGAAGATATTTCAGCCAAAGTCTTGAGCTCCTTACAGCGAACCAAGGTGCCAAATATCTCTGCGCAGGACTGGATTCGCTGTCATCGTCTGGGTCGCACTAGGGATAGTAAGCCACGACCCCTTCTCGTTGAGTTCAGGGAGTCCAGTCTTCGTAGTAAGTTATGGCTGTCGAAGACCAACCTCAAAGGTTCTGGCATCACCTTGTCAGAATTTCTTACGAAAAGGAGGCATGACACGTTCATGGCGGCTCGTCAAAAATTCGGCGTGACGAAGTGCTGGACACGGGATGGGAGTGTCTTCGTTATAACAGACGATGGGGCACGACATCGTGTGAATTCCTCATGCGACCTCCAAATGCTTCCTGATCCTGTTTCTGACATCCCGGAAAGGTCTAAGACTGTTAGAACCCGCAGCCGCACTACTCGTAGAATCTAGGTTAGGTTTTACTGTTCTTTATTTAATTGTTTTTATCTTTTTAGCCTTAAATTTTTGCTATGTTTATAAAGTTTTTATTACTGATTGAGTGGCGAGTGACTGCTGACTGAGTGAGTGAGTAATGTGTTACGTACGTCACAATATTTAGTGTCAATCACCTGTCAAGGTGACGTTGAAATCTCACTCACTGAGTTTTGTCTGTGGTCTCAATTGTCTTTGATGTGTATTTTTTTTTTTCTTTTTCTTCTATTTTCTACTCAGGTTTTATATTAGTGTGTAATTTAGTTATAAATCGCTGGTAGGAGTTATTTAATTACTCTAAGTAGTATATTAATTATTTGAATATTATAATTACTTCAATATATATATTTTTTTGTTTATATACAGGGTCTGTCGTAATGAATGGATAACCCGTTACCTACAGTTGATCCGGATGTGAGGCTATAAGAAAATGGTGTCTTCTTGCCAGGGTTGTCAACCATAAGAAAATGGCGTAGACTTTTAAACTTTTTTATAAATTTCGCTATTTTTTTCATTTATTCCGTTGCCATTTCTTCAAATTTTGATGTATTTGTATAATTCTTTTAGTATTATACTGCTGAAGACGTGTATTATGTAATTTAAATACAATTTTAGGTGTTATTCACGTTGAACATTATCAAAATACTCATTTTAAGAAAAATATTTCCAATTTTTTTTCTTTATGTCAACTTTTGATCATCTCCTGTGGAAAAAAAAAGTATGACGTTATAGCTGCCCATGATCTCAATAAATTGTCTAGTATGTGTAGATTCTAAAAAGGTATAACGATGTGTACTTTACAAGCAACATTAAGTTACAGGAGCGAGAACACTAATCAAAGTCGGAATTTTTATTTTTCATGTTATGTTATAAATGGTTGTAAAACTTCGTCATAATGATTTTATTCTATCAAGATACTTTGCACAAACGCTATCGGGCCACTAATAGGATATTCAGAAGAAAACCCGGTTGTTTTTGGGAAAAAAATAACATTACTCCAAGATAATAATGTAATGAAAATGTACAAATGAAAATTGTTGTGCTCTAATAGTTACATGCGACAAACATGTTGCGACAAGTTTATTCGAAATTGAAACGGATTTTAAAAATCGAACAAAGACCGCATTACAAAGAAAAGTGGAAAAAATTAGAAGGAAATCGTCCTTCCATAAATGCATTGTGCACTCTAATGAACACACGGTAATCAGGATGTCGCACATTTGGATATCTTACACGATAAACACTAGCAGCTCTATTGGTGCTGCCATTACATACACCGTAAATGTAATGCATGTTCGCGTATTCGGCCGGCGTGTACTATTGCGGCATGATACACAAACAACCCAAAAACTTTTCCAAAACAACAAGTTCAATCGATAGCACAACACAATGTCCATAAATGTGAGCAAAGTCATCAGTATCACCACGTTATCAAGTCCAAATCACAAGGAAAATCATAGTCAAATATTAGAAAGCAGTAACAAATTGACGAAAATAGTGGCCCCGATTCTCAAAACACTCTCTAAAACTAAATTAAAAATATCGCTGTCACTTTCTCATGCTTCGTATTAGAACAAGACAGGTACATTGGTCTCACTAAATTTAGTCCACATCATTGTGAAATTGAACGAAATGCGCTGAGGACTAGCCTAAAATTGCCTTCGCCGTGTCGTATTGCACGTAAATTTTAGTTTGACAGGACTAAAATGACTACCTGTCTCTGTCTTATTGATGTGTAAGTGACAGCGATAGTTTTAGTTTAGTTTAGAGAGTGTTTTCAGAATCGGGGCCAATGTGAACAAAAGGACATGCGATGGTCAAAATCACACTGATGTGATGAGTACCCTTTTCTTTGTAATGCTGTCTTGTTCGATTTTTAAAATCCGTTTCAATTTCGAATAAACTTGTCGCAACATGTTTGTCGCATTAGAGCACAACAATTTTCATTTGTACATTTTCATTACATTATTATCGTGAAGTAATGTTATTTTTTTTCCAAAAACAACTGGGTTTTCTTCTGAATCTCCTATTAGTGGCCCGATAATGTTTGTGCAAGGTATCTTGATAGAATAAAATCATTATGACGAAGTTTTACAACCATTTATAACATAACATGAAAAATAAAAATTCCGACTTTGATTAGTGTTCTCGCTCCTGTAACTTAATGTTGCTTGTAAAGTACACATCGTTATACCTTTTTAGAATCTACACATACTAGACAATTTATTGAGATCATGGGCAGCTATAACGTCATACTTTTTTTTTTCCACAGGAGATGATCAAAAGTTGACATAAAGAAAAAAAATAGGAAATATTTTTCTTAAAATGAGTATTTTGATAATGTTCAACGTGAATAACACCTAAAATTGTATTTAAATTACATAATACACGTCTTCAGCAGTATAATACTAAAAGAATTATACAAATACATCAAAATTTGAAGAAATGGCAACGGAATAAATGAAAAAAATAGCGAAATTTATAAAAAAGTTTAAAAGTCTACGCCATTTTCTTATGGTTGACAACCCTGGCAAGAAGACACAATTTTCTTATAGCCTCACATCCGGATCAACTGTAGGTAACGGGTTATCCATTCATTACGACAGACCCTGTATACGTATTATTTATATATTTATTATTATATTCACACTTGTATATTATGAACGCAGACTTTTTTGATGCCTATTCGTCTGGGTCTGCTGAGGTTAGTGACGATAGTTTTTATAGCTCTCCATCCCTTTCTACGTCTCTACACTCTTGCTTTTCCGATTGCGGCAATCATTTTAATGTTGTTCATATTAACGCCCAAAGCATTCCGGCACACTATTTCGATATGCTGACTTCCCTTCCTAACTGTAACGTTCACGCTATCCTTGTGTCTGAAACATGGCTACGTCCCTGTCTCCCTTCCACATCATACTCTTTGCCTGGATTCCACTTACTTCGCAACGATCGACCGAATCGTACAGGTGGTGGAGTTGCAATCTACCTTAGATCCAAAATACCCTATTCCGTTGTCAGCATGTCGTCCCATTCTGATGTCAGTCATACTGCAGAACATCTGTTTGTAGAAGTCACCCTTGCCCACACTAAAGTTCTCTTAGGAGTTATTTATAGTCCTGATGTCACTATTAATTACTTCGATAACTTTGAGAGTACTCTAGTGCAGTTCCTACCCTCCTACGACAATTTCATTCTGATGGGTGATTTAAACACTTGTTTAATTAAAAATGACCACCGTACCAGAAAACTGTCCTCTATTGTCAACTCCTGTAACCTAGAAATCCTTTCCACCAGCACTCCTACCCATTTTTATCCAAACTGTACTCCTTCACTCCTTGACCTAAAAATCGTTTCCCGTCCTGAACGTGTTTATAAGCACGGTCAATATAGTGCTGATGCATTTTCGTACCACGACCTCCTCTTCATATCTTATAAAATGCGTCCTCCTAAAATAAAACCACGAATCCTTCTTAAGCGGAATTTTGGTGGTATGAAGCTTGATCAACTCCTTAGCGACGCTGCCAGTATTGATTGGGCTGCTGTCAATTCTTTGCCAAGCGTGGACGAGCAGGTTCAACTTTTCACGAGTAATCTTGAGCAACTATATGATAAACATGCTCCAATTCGCCCAACCAAACTGCGACATCGGCCGGCACCGTGGCTAACTAGCGAAATAAAATCTATGATGCTCAAACGTAACCGTGCAAAATCAACATTCAAAAAGAATCCTTCTGAAACTAATCGTTCAACATATAAATCACTCCGAAATCGCTGCAATACAATGTGTAGAGATGCGCAGCGTCGCCACATTCACATGTCAGTTGACGATCCTAATCCCAAACGGGTTTGGAGATTTCTTAGAAGTTTAGGCGCCGGCAAGCAATCTGACAACCAACTTCCCACTGACCTTGACTTGAACAGTTTGAATCGTCATTTTTCTTCATCCCCTCCTTGTGACCCTTTAACTAAATCCACTACCCTAAACTCTCTTTCCTCTTTACCATCTCCAAATTTCCCAGAGTTTGTGTTATGTCCTTTTACTGAGGAAGATGTAAAGAGAGCCATTGCGATCATTACTTCCAGCGCTATAGGACCTGACAACATCAGCCGCAACATGATTCTTCCTTTGCTGGAGATCTTGACCGCAGTGATTACCAAAATCTGTAATAACTCAGTCCAAACAGGTGTTTTTCCTACCCTATGGAAAGACGCGAATCTCATCCCACTTCCAAAACAATCTTCACCCACCTCCTTCTCTGACTACCGTCCTATATCAATTCTTCCTTTCCTTTCTAAAGTTCTTGAACGCCTAGTGTCCAAACAACTTAACAATTTCCTTATTACAAACAACCTTCTTAACCCTCTACAGTCCGGATTTCGACATGGACATAGTACTGTAACTGCACTCGTTAAAATTGCTGACGATATCCGCCTGAAAATGGAGGATAGACAAGTTACTATTTTGACTCTACTAGACTTCAGCAATGCATTTAACAGTGTTGACTTCGACATCTTACTGACTTTACTTGATACCATCAACATATCTCAATCTGCCTCGGAATGGTTCCGCAGCTACTTGTATGGCCGACGGCAACGCATACGAGTAGAAGACACGTATTCGACATGGTGCTCCTTAGATGCCGGTGTTCCTCAAGGTGGTGTGCTGTCTCCCCTTCTCTTTTCTATCTTCATCAGCTCGATAACTTCCCAAATATCTTCTCTCTATCACTTGTATGCAGATGATTTACAAATATACCGTCATTCGGATATAAACAATCTTTCTTCGGCAATCAATACTATTAATAATGACCTCAAAATCATTACCGACTGGAGTAAACAATTTGCATTACCCATAAACCCTTTGAAGACCAAAGTAATAATAATAGGTAGTCCCAAATTAATAGCTAGAATCGATTTCGATGATTTACCTGCTGTCATCTTTGGAAATATCATCATTCCTTACAGTGATTCGGTTAAAAATCTTGGTCTTATTTTCGATCGTACCATGTCTTGGAATTCACATATAGAAGGTGTGAGTAAAAAGATGTTTGCTGCTATTAGTAGCCTCAGGAGATTGAAAAACTTTTTACCCATACCCACCAAAATTACGCTGGCGCAATCAATCCTTCTTCCTATCCTTGACTACGCTGATGTGTGCTTTACTGACATCACCGAGGAGCAATTAAATAAGCTTGAGCGTCTGCTAAACCTTTCCATTCGATTTATATTTGGCATTCGCAAATATGATCACATCTCTGAATTTCGTAAGACGCTCAAGTGGCTCCCGATCCGCTTTCGCCGGAATGCTCATGTCCTCTCTCTCCTTTACCGTATCCTATTTGACCCCAAGACTCCGGGGTATTTAAAGGAACGTTTTATCTACCTAACTGACAATCATGAACGCATTCTACGATCTGCAAATAGGTTAACCCTCAGTACTCCTATTAACCATACAAACTTCTACAGTAAGTCATTTACTGTAGAAGGTATTAAACTTTGGAATTTGTTACCTGTTTCGATTCAAAGAGCCGCGAATATCGATATCTTCAAAAAACTTCTACTAGACCACTTTCTCTCTCAGTGTGTATAAATCCAGAAGATTCGACTTATTTTTCCCTATCTGCACAAATTTAGTCACTAAAACCTTTTAATAGTTATGTTTAATTGTGATAACATCAATCCTATTTTAGATACTTATCTATATATTTATATATATTTTATGTACTTATGTATTTATGATATATATTTATATCTATATATGTATTGATTATATATTTAACTCTGTGTGTACTAATTTTATGTATGTAATATTTACTTCATTTATATGTAGTTTATTGTATGACTTATGCATAAGTGTACTTATCCGCAAGCATTCTTACTAAGTATATTCCCTTTTTTTTATTTGGTTTGTCAGGCAGAGATCGCTTAGAGCGATATGACCACCATTTGTATTAGTTTAAGTTAATGCCTTCTGTACTTTTTACTGATTTGCAATAAAGAATTTTATTATTATTATTATCTTAAGGAAAGTATTCTTTTATACCTGTATGCTCAAATTCTACCCTAAATATAGCGATATAACGGGTGTAAAAAGACCACTTCCGAAGCCTGAAACCATATATTCTGGAGCCTCAATAGTAACTAAATTCACTAACAGTATACCCAGAAAACCCAATTTAAAAAAGTTATCAAGGATTGAAAAAGTCATATTCGGCGCTTGAAATCATCGCTCACACATCAACTGATGGTTCAGGTGTAATTATTTATATTGCAAATAAAATTAAAACCCTATTTAATTTTAAATCCTCGCAAAATCTGATTGTATTGGGCAAAATTCCGTAAAAAAAATTTTTTTTGCTTAAAACGTAACCAGTACCCTTCCAGCAATGCCCAGTTTTTGTTTTCGGAAGCAGTTCTTTTACACCCCGTATACATATATACAGATAGTTTTTATATGTAGCGCATCCTACACGATTCCTGGTATGAAGTTGGGTTCAAAGGAAATTATTTGACATCTCTCATGTCCGCCCGAACGTCGTGGATTCCAAGTAAACTAAAATGCAGGAATGTCCCAAACATTCTGGACATCGCTTTGTAGTAGGTAAGAACGTGTTTATTCGGATCTTAACATGCGAATAGGATAAAACTGGACATTTGGCTTCCAGAGAATTCGTGAGGTAAGTTGATGCACCTAGTGAGATAGCCTGACTCATCTTTGTGATAAGTTAGTTCGTAAGTAGCTTAGGTAGCTTCTAAGTTAATAACTTAAATTAAGGCACCTGAAACTTAGATAGAAAAGTATTTTATTTATTAATTCAAAAAGTTGTGTGTTTTTTTTGTGATATTCATCGCTTAACGTATTGATCGGCTTCATACGATTCGGTGTTTATTATTAGGTTGTGGAAAGACTTCTCTCCTCTCATTTTCAAATGTTTTAACCCTTTTAACTAAAGCTTTAAAAACATGATTCATAATATAACTCTTTGTAGATACAACAAGGAAACCTTTGCCTTTTCCATTTTCATAGAACTTTTTTTGCAAATCATATCCTAACCGCAATTTGGTTCATTTTCCTGATTCGGCGTCACATTATCTTTGGAAAACACGGGTAATTTATTAATCACGGTACGATGATGGTTGACCTGCTGCTTTGCAAGATAACCTTTCAGCACGATGCTGTAGGTGGGTAAAATCACGATTTGTGATGAGTACCTATATCCTTCTTTGCGTCTGCATTAAGACTTAAGTGTGTGAATATCCTGAACAACCATACAGGAACTCTAACTGCAAGTGACAGATTTAAAAAAAAAACCCATTAGTGTTATTACTCTTCTGAAATTAACGGAAATAATGCATATAAGTAGGTATCTAACACCAATATATCTTAAAACGGTACATATATGGGTAAATAGGGAATAAAGCTTTTAAAAGGGTAAACCGTATTAAAAACAGGAAAATATAAAGACGTAAGTAAGAGAATCCAACAGAATTAAGTTTAGGCAAGCCTGCATTTCAAGCGCGAAAATATATTAAACTCGGAACCTATTTAGTACTCTATCCATCTCTTAACTCGTACGCGTTGTATTTAAGCTAAAATATACGAATATGGATGGCCAAAATGGAGCTGAAAGCTTTTAGCTTTGCAGTGTTTTGATGAAGCACCGAAATGTATGTTAATTTATTTCGTATGCACTGAAAACAAGGATACTTATTCAAATGCCCTAAAAGTTTGGTATTGATCGAAGTAAATTTGGAACGATTAATTTGGTATTTATTTATAACATAATTACTATGCAGTATGTAATAAATGTTCAGAAAATTGACTATAATTAAATGATTTCAACTTTATTACGCTATGATTAAAGTTCAAAGTCCGCCACCCCGAACGTGAAATCCTCCTGGAATCATTATTACATGTTTGCAATAGCGCTCCATTCATTGTGGCGATAATTGTGTTCCGATTTGCGCAGCAATAATGTTGGGGATGGTGTAATACCAGATAACATAATCGACAAGCATTCTGTTAAACGTGTCGGAATACAACATAAAGAGTGAATTATTTCTCTGTTTGTTGGTAGACTTGAGATAGGCAGGCAGAGTATTAAAGCGATTATTGGCTTTGACGAATCAATAGGTTGAGAACTCTTACTCTAATCTAAGTACTCGTAGAATTGAGATATCAAGTGTAAAAACAAGAGTTTTGCCGATATTGTTAGCAGGCCCTAGCCTATTTTTGTATGGAGTATTTTTTTCTGTAATGGAACGTCAAATTTAAATTTTGTGGTTTGCCCATGGAGCCGTGCCTAACAACTTTAGCAAATACCGCAAATTGACTTAGAGCAAGTTGCGCCTTGTCTTGGAGAATCACTAGATTTGTTGAGGCTCGAGATAATTCTATTGTAAAAGCAAAGCACTCTGTATTCTTAAAGCAAAAAAAGCGCCTCTAGAAAATTTAACAGGGTAGGTAGCCCTAACAGTTTTTTTCAAATGTGCACAATAACCCTGTAGCTTGTCTTCAAATGGTAAGAATATATACCCCAAAGGTTTCATTTGGTAGACCAAAGTCCAATATATGACCTTTTTATCATGGGGGTATCTGTGTGAAAGGGTTTTCCCTGGGAATACGAAATCTTTAAAATAACAACGCTATTAACTTACCATTTATGTAAAAAATGCTTTGTTTGTTAGTATAATTGTGAAAGTTAAGGTTTAGGAAAACTGATCGGACTACGCAGTTGGACCAAGTGTTCAGAGGGGTTGATTAGTTTTGCGCTGGCCAAATAAAGCTTAATTGTTAAATATTATTTAAAAATACTTATATATTTTTTTATTTAAATCCAAGTAGAAAACGCCACGTGTATTTGAAATCGGAAATCTCAAGCTGATGCATGTGAATTTGTAGGCGAATTACTACCTAGTATTTCTATAAATTAAACTGGTCTTGTCTCGTCTCTTCATTCTTTTAGTCTTGGTAATGCTCAAATCTAAGTTCTAAGGTAAGGCAAAAGTCCTCATTTCTTTACGTAAAAAATAATTTAAAAAAAAGTACTAATGTACTTTTAGCTAACTTTGTATTGATAAATACTGCTTAGATCTAGTTTTTCCTGTCGGCAAATGATTTCTTTCAATTCCACACGCCCGGTAAAGTTGGCAACTCTGCGTCCTACGGGATACGCCCAGCACGTGGCTTCCAAACAGACTAGAGTTTTGTAAATATTTTTAATATTACGTAGTTGTGAAATCTATACTAATATTATAAAGCTGAAGAGTTTGTTTGTTTGTTTGTTTGTTTGAACGCGCTAATCTCAGGAACTACTGGTTCGAATTTAAAAAATATTTTTGTGTTGGATAGACCATTTATCGAGGCAGGCTTTAGGCTATATAACATCACGCTGCAACTATTAGGAGCGTAGAAACAATGGAAAATATGAAAGAAACTGGGAAAATTATTCATCCTTGTTCTAGATACCAAAATAATATGTATAAAAGAATTAGGGGAACTTTTTACCGCGGAAAAACTTCTCATTCCCACGGGAAACCGACTTCTACGCGAACGGAGTCGCGAGCGGCCTCTAGTGGGTTTATATAAATCCTGAAACCATGTATTCTTGGGCCTATATAGTAACTAAATTCACTAACAGTATACACAGAAAACTCAATATAAAAAGTAATTAAGAATGGAAAAGTGATATTCGCCGCTTGAGGTCATCGTTCAGCTAATGATTCAGGAGCGATGGTTTACAAAGCAAATAAAACTAAAACACTTTTTAATTTGAAACAGCGCGGAAATTTGGTAGTTTAAATGCAATTTGGAATAATATGGAAAAAAGGCTATTTAAAAAAACAAACACAAAAGATTTATTTTAGCTTTTAACGTAACGAGTACTCCTCCAGCAATTTCCAGTTTTCGTTTTCGGAAGCAAAGTTTTTTGTTGTGGTTTTTGGTACATTATATTTTGCAATAAAATCATACGTTGTTGAGATATACGCTTCCCTATCTTTTATGTTGGATCAAACTGCACACGGTGAAATCGGTTAAGTAGTTTAGGAGACCATCGCAGTCAATCAACTTGACACGAAATTGATGTAGGTATATTAAGAAATTTAGGGTAGTATTTCTATACGACAAAACTTGTAAACTTGCCTAATTCGTACCACTTAAGGAGAACCTCAAATATTTTGGAAATGAACAAAGATACACAGTTATTTATATAAAGTAATTATAATTTGACTAAAGTTCTATAAGTATTTCAACACAAAATAACATAAATCTTATAAACTTCTGAGAAATAAACAATTTTAAAAAACCTAAAAAAAGTACGATTTAAGACTATTCATCTTAAATCGTACTAGTATATTCTTAAATCTTTTTGACATGTTCCCTGACACAGAAACAAAAATAACTAATTAGAAACAATTAAATAAATAAAAAAACTAAAATTAATTACGTAGTTAATAATTTACTGTGAGATAATAATAAGTTTTCCTTAATCGTACCGGTACGTTTTAAGAAGTTGCTGCGAGTACGAAATAGGCACAAGTGTCAAACGAACTTCAAATTTGCCGCAAAAAAAAGTGACAACAAACAAGCCGGATTTACTATGTTAAATACATTCACAAATATACGCATAAATATATAATAAACAGTTAAACAACTTACGAATGATATACTATGAAGACAGCTCTTATGAAATATGCGAAAAATTTACTCAAAAAGTAAGAAAAAACTTACCTGTTTAATATTTTAGTCGGGAGCAACGTGACAGGTGTTCATTTGAAACATGGCAATATTGCCGACTGTTAGTAACATTTTATGCCACCAGAGACACTGGTAGCTATTACCTAAGCCGAGATATAGACGAGGTACGATTTAGGCGCAGGTACGAATTAAGCAAGTTTACCCTATACGTTATTGGCACTTTAAGTAACTGAGTAAACTTTTTTAACTGTGTTGCATTTTGTCCCCTCACCTCCTCATTCAACCCTTTTTAGCTTAACGTGAAACATACATAAATGATCATCAAACTCAGTTGTAGGTACTTATTTCTAAATTACGAGTATTAAAGTTTGCAAATTTATTAATCTCAAAGAGGCAAAAAGCTCCTTTTTTTGGCTACAGTAAACAAAGCTTGAAAAAGAATATTCTCTCAATGTTTTTCCCTATTGTATGAATAAATACATAAAATCTGAATTGCGAGGATCAAATCTACTATAATAATGTAAAGGAAAAAAATTGGGTTCAAGACTACCGTTTCTTACTTTTTAAACAACACCAACATTAGATCTTGCTATATAACCTAAGGTTTTTTGATTGACTTAAAGTTGAAAACTCTAGTTCAAACACACCTTCAAAGTTTTTGCTATTTATAATTATGATCGAATATGCGCTATCAACACCTCGCCAATAAACCAACGAACCTCAAATTAATAACGCCGATATCTTAATAGCCCCACTTGTTAACTTCTCAGCTACCCGCGATATTCGCTGCTGAGCGGTAGAAACAATTCGTCGAGGTGAAACTTCCTCAACTTTGGAGGGTAGTTGCAAATTGTTTTCGCCCGAAGGCAAAGCCTGCGCCAAATACCAGTAGGTAACTAGATTAGATCTTAGCGGGAGCTTCTTTACTCTGTTATTGAATTAACACAGCCTGTGATTCGATTTACTGTAACGATGGAATTGGGGGCAGGGTACAGTCGAATCAGATATAAGTTATGACTTTTATATTAATGAAGGTTTTTATTGCATCTAGTAGACGGGTTGTAAAACAGATTTTTGAGTTATAAAATACTAGTGGCCGCCCGCGACTCCGTTCGCGTGGAAGTCGGTTTCCCGTGGGAATGAGAAGTTTTCCCGCGGTAAAAAGTACCCTATGTCCTTTCCCAAGTTCAGTTCTATCTCCATACCAAATTACATCACAATCGGTTCAGTGGTTTAGGCGTGAAAGCGTAACAGACAGACAGACAGACAGACAGACCGACAGACAGACAGAGTTACTTTCGCATTTATAATATTAGTAGGGATTGTTCATTTTTAGAATGCAACATCTGGTGTTCTTTTGTAATTTTAAATTCAATGAAATCATTGATTGCTGAAAGGGTTGTTCAATTTAAACGTTTTTAATTTTTATTAGATATGCTCTTAGGCAGTAGGTACTTATAAACACAATTAATTTAGAAAATTAAATAATGACACACCACACTGTTAACACTATCAAATTGTGTAGCTAATAAAACATGAATAATTGAAACTAGTCAAAATGACGTAATATTTTGATGCAGACAAGCTAATTAACACGTTTACTGCCTGGACCATGAACCCGACTGCGTGTCCGAAGTTCATAGTTCAATATCGAAGCAAGATGGATAGCGTTAACAAATAAATAAATATGACTTAAAAATACCTAAAGAAGTGTGTTGTTCGAACTAACGTATATACTGTATTGGTGCTATATTTTTATTGGTTCCTTCGGGTTTGCTGTTTAAAATATATTGTAAGATTGATAAAATTCCTTTTTGAAGATGAAGATGTAAACTTATACAGGGTGTCCCAAAACTCGACGTCAACCCGAAACCGGGTGACAAGGCAAGTCATGCTGGTTATCAGAAAAATGTTTAAAAAAATCTAAGTCACGTGTTCTCAAAATTATTGGCATTTTAAAAAAACACGCAAAATTTCACACCCTGTGACAGTGTTTTTGCTGCTGTTGCCACAAATGTTCACTTTTGGAAACTTTTTTTTTTGATATGTAACCCTGAATAATGCTTCTCTAAACTGTTATCAACATTTCAAATCTAGCTCCTCGAGATTGCATAAAAATAGGACTTATTTCCAAGAAAAAAATTAAAAATTAAAAATGGCCTAGTTTTAACTGTCTGCATTGAAAAAAAATTGTACTACGCGAGTTTGGCAAGTTGTGACAAAAGTTGGCGCATTTAGTAAGGATTCCAAAATGGTATGACACTTGGCAAATTGTAGCTGCTATCATGAACAAAAAAAAATATTTCCATGAAAACCCATTTTTAACTTTTTTTCTTACTTGGTTAAAATTGCAAAGCTTATCGTTGGTTACATTGGAGCCGCTTCCAATTTACACACTGATTAAATTTAACTGAATTGTACATTGTACTGATGTACTCGTCTATCTTTATTGAATGAACAGATTGTTCACTTTTAATTTATTTTTTTTAGTGTGTGCATTGGAATAAGCATTTATTGTTAAAGGTTTCAATTTTAAATAAAACAAAATTTTAATACCAATGTTTATTAATAAAATTTACAATAATTCTTAAAATGTTATAATAAGTGTTCGAAATGCCTTCCTTCGGCGGCAATACAAGCGCGACATCTTTTTAAAAAAGATCGAGCTATCTTTCTAGCGTATCGTCCATTATTTACAAATTGAGCTGCTTCAGCTATTCTCTGCCGTAATTCATGTTCACTCCCAATGGGCTTCTCGTAAACTTTTTCTTTAACAGCTCCCCAGTAAAAAAAGTCTAAAGGATTCAAGTCCGGTGAACGGGCCGGCCACGAGATTGGTCCAGCCCGCCCGATCCATCTCCCAGGAAGCTCTTCATCGAGGTACTCTCTTACGGGGCGAGCAAAGTGCGCTGGGCACCCATCTTGTTGGAACCACATTTCTCTGTAAATGCTTAGCGGCACGTCTTCTAATAAATTTGGAAGATGGTTTTGAAGAAAGTCTAAGTAAACCTCGCCAGTTAAGGCAACTCAAAAGGACCAATTATTTTGCCATTCAAAATTCCGGTCCACATGTTAACTTTGAATCGGTACTGGGACCGATCCTGTCTCGTTAAATGAGGGTTTTCAACACGCCATTCATGCAGGTTGTGCATGTTCACGTAGCCGTCCTTTTTAAAAGTTGATTCGTCCGACCATAAAATTTTTGTTAGAAAAAGTGGGTCATCTCTGTACCTCTCCTCACCTCACCCTATTTTGGTAGTCACCGGGTAATAATGTCTGTACTCGCTGTACGTGGTATGGGTGTAGGTCATTTCTTTTTAAAATACGGTGGGCTGAACTTTTGGGCACTCCGGTGTTCGTTTCAATAGCTCTTACTGAAGTACTTGGGTCTTCTTCGACAGCCTGTAGAACTTCTTCTTCCATAGGGTTGGTGGGTCTGCCTCCACCATGCGTTTGATTTGGGAGGCGGCCTTCTGAGAAGAGCAACCGATGCACATTCGTAAACACCCGATAATCGGGGTAACGAGCAGCGTTTGGGTACCTTTCGCGGTAAAGTCTGGCAGCAGCACTGGCATTACACCTGCACTCACCATAAATAAGGTGCATATTAGCGTATTCGCGAGTGGTATACGAAGACATCTCGGCACTTGTCACACACTCACACAATAGTCCAGAGGAAAGCAAAGGTCGTCGTTAAGAGAAAACAAACAGTCCGAATCTAAATCGCAAGCAATCACAAGTCCATAAACATAGCCAAAAGTAAACAGTACGAAATCAACACAAACGAATACGAAAACAAGCGCAGTAAACGAAGGAACGTAACGTACTGACTGGTTTGTAATGTGTATCTACAATAGCGAATACCTGGCGTCACTCTCTGTCTCTCTCGCACTTGGTAAAATGACTCTCTCCATCTCAGTCACTTTAGCGTCCATACCTGTCTCGCTCGCACTTGAGAAGGTGACTCTCTCCGTCTCACTCAATCACTTTAGCACAAATACTATCTCGCTTACACTTCCTAGAAAGACTCCTTTGTCACTACTTACAATTTACGACTCTTTGGAAAACCTTGGGCCCATTAGAATATTTTTTAACCAGGTAAGAAAAAATTGTTGAACACTGGATTTTTACGAATTTTTTTTTTTGTTCATGATAGCAACTACAATTTACCACGTGTCATACCATTTTGGGATCCTTACTAAATGCGCCAACTTTTGACACAACTTGCCAAACTCGCGTAATACAATTTTTTTTCAATGCAGACAGTTAAAACTAGGCCATTTTTAATTTTTAATTTTTTTCTTGGAAATAAGTCCTATTTTTATGCAATCTCGAGGAGCTAGATTTGAAATGTTGATAACAGTTTAGAGAAGCATTATTCAGGGTTACATATCAAAAAAAAAAGTTTCCAAAAGTGAACATTTGTGGCAACAGCAGCAAAAACACTGTCACAGGGTGTGAAATTTTGCGTGTTTTTTTAAAATGCCAATAATTTTGAGAACACGTGACTTAGATTTTTTTAAACATTTTTCTGATAACCAGCATGACTTGCCTTGTCACCCGGTTTCGGGTTGACGTCGAGTTTTGGGACACCCTGTATGCTACGGACAAAAATATTATGAAAACCACGTTAAAAGAACATGCAAAAACGAATGTCTTTTTATGTTTAAGCTATTCTCGTAAACAAATGGCTTGTTAATACTCACGCCTCATATAGTACCTACCTAATTACATGTGCGTTTCTACTCACTCATATTCTGTTTGGAACAAAATTAATTTTCATATCCGACGCAAATACAGAAACTACGAAATGTTACGACTAATTAAAGTTACATTTTGTTTGGCTTTTTGAGCTACCTCGTTACAGCATAGCTATTGTTTCGGAAGCGCGGAGCGATAAAATGCTGTGCGTCAGGATAATAAATAGAAAATGCATATTTTATACAAAACATAACAATATTAAAATAAGTGGAAAGAAAGATTAAACAAACGATTAAATAATATTTAATTAAGCAAAATATGGCAGCACTAACGTTGAACAGCAGGAAAAAAAGAGTTGTGAAGTAGAGTTATCATATTTAAAACTCAGATTATTTTATTTATTCCTTTATCTCATTTTTTTAATAAAATCTACGTTAACCAAATGAAGCCCTATATATTACATGCATAATAAAACATGTTAAATATTTTTCTAGGATATTAAAGTCATATTATTTTTGTTACAATTGATCCAAAGTAGCCCAATTGTACGGTGTTCCTATAGAAAACGCCTTCGAAGATTATAACTTCAAAATAAATATGCATAGAAGATGTAGCTGCAAACTGCAGACAATGAAGTTTATTTGCTCAAAGCTAATGAAAGGAATAAAATATTCTAAATGTCAGTACCCTTTATTTAGTTCTTATCTAAGTACTTAGTTAAAGATAAGATCTAAATGTCAAACCACTTATCTAAGATCTAAATGTTAAACCAACCCGTATTAAAAATTAATCAGTTTTGAAAGTTAATCCTTTTAAATCATAGGAATACGCAAATGCATTTGATATTTAGGAGATTAATGTACTGTGCTTCCTACATTAATCACTATAGGTAGTAGTTTCAATCAGTGCTTCAAGCACTGAAAATATAAAACCAGATTATTTCGGGCATATAAATCACGAAAATAAAAATAAAATTTTAAAAGCAAAACTAATGAATTCCCGAACCATGGGGATTCATCTCTTTTTCTTAATCTAATTGGGCATTGGCATTTATGTATCTAACGAGGATATAATTTGGGATGATTACATTAACTATTATATAAAAATACAAAAAATACTCAACAATGCGTTAGTTAAACATGACAGAATAAATCAATTCTATAAATTATGTTGACATTGGCATAATTGATAGCTTTTGTCGAATGATGTCATGTCGTGATTTTAATTGACTTGAACCAGAACACAAAGGAACGTATTTGAACGTGTTTAAAATAAACATGACATATAAAGGCGTAGCAATTGGTTTTTTAATAGAATTTATAAAACATGAATCACAAATTACTCTCAAATTCGAACCATAGTTAAATAATAGCACGTCTGAATTATGCTTTACTGAAAAAAATGTCCAACGTAAAGTCGTAACTAGGCAGTCTTTAGATATTTTTTATCTTATACTAGTGGCCGCCCGCCATTATTGTAAAGTTTTATCAAAATCTATCCAGTAGTTTTTACGTGAAAGAGTAACAAACATCCATACATACTCACAAACTATCACGTTTATAATATTAGTAGGACTTAAGCCTTAATCTTCATCGTATTTTCATCTAAGTTTTAAGTATCGTTGGTGGGTATGGTATGTTTTTAATAGGCTAAGCTTGTGTGGATGGCCTGCTTCCCACGGTTACTTGGGCAAAGCAGTTATAAATTAATTTACGTCCGTAATCATAATCTTTATGTTGTTTTTATCGACTGTTAATCTCTAATGAAATATGATTTCAATTGCTAATTCATAATTTTTCATGTCTGGGCTCCTATGGTCTTATTCATAAATGCATTATAAACCTACTAGTGGGAATGAGAAGTTTTTCCGTGGTAAAAAGTACCCTATATGTTATTCTGATGTATAACCAATATTACTGTAAAGTTTCATCAAAATCCGTCCTGTAGTTTTTACGTGAAAGAGTAACAAACGTCCAACCATACATCCATACTCACAAATTTTCACGTTTATAATATTAGTATGATACGAGGGTCAAACTGAAAGTTCTTAGAAAATCAAAAACTAAGCATTCTAGCAAGTTATTAGTTTTATTATAACTTTTCAAAATAGCGTCCATTTTCATCAATATATCGCTGCATTCGATAAAACCATTGAGAAAAGCACCTTGCCCACTCGGCCTTAGGGGTCTCTTCGACGGCGTTTTGAAACGCAGCCACTGCTTCTTCGGCGTCCATAAAATGTTTTCCTCGAAGTTTTTCTTTTATTTTCGGGAATAAATAAAAATCGCAGGGTGCGAGGTCGGGCCTATACGGCGGGTGACCCAGTAATTCCACGTCTGAGGTCGCCAAATAGTCGATCGTTTGCCTGGCGGTGTGCGACGAGGTATTGTCGTGATGAAGGAGGATCCTGCTGCGAGGTCGTTTCTCTCGAACTTTTTCCAAGACAAGTGGCAAACAATTGTTAGTGTACCACTCTGCATTAACCGTTTTCTGATCCTCTAAGACAACTGTCGCGTAATGACTTGTCTTTCCGAAGAACGAGGCCACCATCTTTTTTCCAACACTTCGACCTCTCTTCACTTTAGTTGGCAACTCTTCGGAAGGAAACACCCACTGAGCAGACTGTCTTTTGGTTTTCGGATCATAACAGTAAATCCAGCTTTCGTCACCTGTTAGTATGTCGAACACAGCATTTGAGTCACCTCCGTTAAATTTTTGGATCATTTCTCGGCACCAATCAACACGGCGGAGTTTTTGAGCCTCGGTCAAATTATGCGGTATCCAGCGGGCACAAAGCTTCCTGACCGCTAAATGTTCATGGAGGATTTTGTGCACTTGACTCATACCTATGCCTAGACTTGTCCAAATCTGCTGATAGGTCACTCTTTTGTCAGTCTCTATCATACGCCGCACAACACTGATATTATCTTCAGTCGTCGCTGTAGAAGGCCGTCCCTCACGCAAATCATCGGTGAGATTAGTTCGACCACGTTTGAATTCATTAAACCAGTTGTAAACTGTGGCACGATATGGGGCTTCATCGTGAAAAGCCAATCGAAGTCTATCATAACTTTCTTGTTGACTTATATGACATCGAAAGTCATAAAAAATCATTGCAAGAAAATTTTCTCGGCTTAAATTCATTCTGACGTGCACAGACAATTTTCAATTTGCCGCCAAATCGTAAAACAAATGACAAATGAATGAAATGTATACTCAATATTATTGGTAAAGAGTTCTATTTTCAAAATTTAAACTTATTTTTTAATATAATGCTTTTAAGTTGCCAGTTCTAAAAACTTTCAGTTTGGCCTAAGTAAAATATAGATTATATTGGATCTGTCAATCTTATGTGAGAGCTACCACTACAGACAAAAACAAAACATTATCCCTACTTAATATTATAAATGCAAAAGTAACTCTGTCTGTCTGTTACGCTTTCACTACTGAACCGATTTTGATGAAATTTGGTATGAAGATAGAACTGAACTTGAGAAAGGGTATAGGTATTTTTTACCACGGGAAACCGACTTCCACGCGAACGAAGTCGCGGGCGGTCACTAGTTTACTATATGTTTGCAATGTGTTTATGATGAAGAGGGTTCGTATTAAATTTCTTAATGTAACATGTGACAACAGAATCTTTGTTTTTTTAAAAACTGATAAACAAAAAGCTTTAACAGAATCGTGACCAGATTAAATTTTGGCATCTCTATCAATCCTTATTTATTCAACCTAAAGTACTTTACAGTTGACATTTTTAAGTTTTTTTCAACTGGCATTCAGCGAATCAATAAGTAATGAACAACTCGAGTAAGATAAATGCCTTTAATCAACGGGCGAGACTAATTGAAAGTTCAGGGACTAAATCTAAATAATACTAAATTTAAATTGTACTAAATCTAAATTGTTCTTTGTAAATGTTTCGGGAGTGATGTAAACAGTTGTTGTAGACGGCTGTTGGAGCGCGACAAATTGGAATTTAGAATTTATGATTTAAACCTCGTCTGGGTTTTGAAACCAATATTATTGTTTACTTCGGATTTGCTAAGCATTAAAGTTTTAGGGGATTCTAGAATTTAGTTATTTAGACTGTCAGTTGTGTTGTTTCGTTAGTTTTACAATAACTGTAGTGATTCATTTGAGTCAAAACTAGTTGTACCATACTCTATGGACAAATCTTTGATGAAAATTTCACAGATCAATTAGGTAAAGGTTATGGTTAAACATTCAGTTCTTTGTTCAAAATCAATATCATAAATAACGTAAGCCAGCTACTCGTACATAGTCGCAAATTTATTTTTGTAACTGATCAAAAAAGCCAATTCGATACCTGCTGGATCTGAGCCAAAAAACAGCTTTAAATAACACGTGATATTGGGTTTTCGAAGGTAATTCACAAATGTTGACTGTGTATTCTGTTGATGAATGTATAGGTAAATTTTAACATTGATTAAACCCTTTGGCAGTCTTATATCTTAAATGTGAAATGATGTGGTTAATGTGTGTCTGTTGCAAAATCTACAGATCGGATTTCGAACTTATACCAAGTTATTGGACATAATGGTCCACTAGTGGCCGCCCGCGACTCCGTTCGCGTGGTAGTCGGTTTCCCGTGGGATTGAGATGTTTTCCCGCGGTAAAAAGTACCCTATGTGTTATTCTGATGTATAAACTATATAACTGCAAAATTTCATCCAAAACCGTCCAGTAGTTTTTACTTGAAATAGTAACAAACATCCATCCATATATCCATACATACTCACAAACTTTCACGTTTATAATATTAGTAGCAAAACCTAAAATAACACATTGAGTACGTTATACTTCGGTTTAGTTCGTCAGTCCCAGGGGAAAACTATTTAGCTTAGGGTGGAACCGCAGGCCGGAAAAATAACAGCTTCTATGCAGCCAGCTAGTTAAGAAGTTCTTGTTGGGAGGTTTAATTTTAAAACTTTAAACGTACCAGCGTTTCTATATGTACAATTAAAGTTGTATAGGTTCATAAAGCCTTCTTCTCAGTTAACGATAGGGATTAAGCTGTAATCCAATACGCTGGCTCAGTGTGGGTTATTAGATGGAGGCTGTACTTTGGCATTGTTAAATTTCTATGTTAAACCGACTATAACAAGCTAATGCAAGGGTCAAATTTGACCTTTTAAGTAAAGTTTTTGTTTTTTAACCATTATGATGCAGCGGTATGTTTATTTAACTAGCTTTTCGCCCTACGGTTTCACCTGCAACTAAATGTTTCTTCCCGTGGCAATATCTAACGGAACCCTATTTTTCCCAAAATAAACTATAGCCTATGTTACTCGTGGATAATGTAGCTTTCGAATGGTGAAAGATTTTTTAAATCGGTCCTTTAGTTTCGGAGCCTATTCATTTCAAGCAAACAAACAAATAATCAAATCTTTCCTCTTTATAATATTAGTATAGATTAGGCGGAAGGTTCCGGATACCATTCCGGGGTCGGGCTAAGGTAGCAGCATTGCTTATTCAAAATTAGCTTGTGTCTTATGGTAGCTAGGGAAACCCCTAGTGCATTGTGCTTACTGCGCTTACTTTAAAGGCGAGAGTGGTAGAGTCTAGCTGTAGGCTGTGTGTTTGCAGCGATTACTGGGCTGACTCGACCGGTGAAATACCACCGTCTCGCACAGAAAACCGACGTGAAGTAGGGACGATGTTCCTGCGTTTCGTTCGGTGAGTGCGGTATCCGGTGCCCAATTTTCTCAAAGGCTCAGCAACACACCCCCAACACCCACAGTGTTGCGGGTAGTCATGGGCGGCGGTGATCACTTACCATCAGGTGACCCGCATGCTCGTTAGCTACCTATATTATAAAAAAGACACTTATAACATGGATGAAGGAAAACGATAATTATATGACATAAACTAACAATTGATTTAATATTTTAATGTGATTAAGCATAAAAAGTTTTACAAACCTTTTATTTAATGATTTAATTTTTTAACAGTATTAACAAAATATTTAGAAGTTTAAAATTGGTAACCATGTGCACCCTTTTAACCGACAGTTTTTTTATATTAAACTTTATGAAATTTGAGCCACTAAGTATTCATATAGGTATTGCTAGTCAATGCGTTTCAACTCTAATTCGGCATTGGAAATTCGTAGTTCGGCTTAAAATTATTCCGATCTCGGATTGCATTCAACATGGGTGCAGAATTTAACCAACCTAATTACGGAGAAGTAAAGCTATGGACGACTAGTGGCCGCACGCGACTCCGTTCGCGTGGAAGTCATTTTCCCGTGGGAATGAGAAGTTTTCCCGCGGTAAAAAGTACTCTGTGTGTTATTATGATGTATAACCTATATTACTGTAGAGTTCCATCCAAATTCGTTCGGTAGTTTTTTTTGTGAAAGAGCAACAAACATCCATCCATACATACTTACGAACTTTCACGTTTATAATTTTAGTAGGATGTTTTCAAGAGAGACAAATTCGACACTATAAGGTTTTTACAACTGTTGGCGGGGGCAAGGTAGTAATCGTCGCACCTAATTGGCTGAAGCAATTTTAAGAGGAAACTGAACTCACTTTTACAAGTTTTTGAGTGTTTTATAAAAAAAAATGCTTGCACTTTCTACCCCGTTGCGAAACGGCGATAACTGGAGCTGGGACAAATTATGCTGTTGTAAGTTTGACCGAAAGCGTGTCTTCAATTGTAATACTTTCAGGAACTTCTAGGTATAGCTTACTATTTTTCTATAGTATAAAGGAGAATGGTCACGGGCCATACAAAATTTACCCAAGCCCAACATTATCGAGACCTATCTTAGTGTTTTGTAGTTGTATGTGTAGCAAAAATATGTTATTATTATATTCAAAATCGGTGGCTAACATATAAATTAACTAGTGGTCGCCCGCGACTCCGTTCGCGTGGAAATTGGTTTCCCGTGGGAATGAGAAGTTTTACTGCGGTAAAAAGTACCCTATATGTTATTCTGATGTATAACCTATATTACTATAAAGTTTCATCAAAATCCATCCAGTAGTTTTTAAATGAAAGAGTAACAAACATCCATATATCCATATATCCGTGTGCGTTTTCAAGTACTACCTGTTATTCAAGTGTTATATGAATTACAACTACTAAAATAAAGATACTTTCGTGCAACAAAACATTTTCAAATATGAAATACTACATTGTACTAATATTTTTATTTTTTAGTGACGCAATCCTACTAATATTATAAACGTGAAAGTTTGTGAGTATGGGTGTATGTTACTCTTTCACTTAAAAACTACTGGATGGATTTTGATGAAACTTTACAGTAATATAGGTTATACATCAGAATAACATATAGGGTACTTTTTACCGCAGGAAAACTTCTCATTCCCACGGGAAACCGACTTCCACGCGAACGGAGTCGCGGGCGACTACTAGTTTATTTAATATGTTAGCCATCGATTTTGAATGTAACAATAACACATTGTTGTTACACAAGATATAAACAAAAAACTGAGGTAAGGTTCGTTCGTGTCGGGCCTGGGTCACAGATGACCATTCTTCTTTAAAAATAGTTTAAATATGGATGAGCGAAGTCAAAACTTAGACACGACTTTGTATAGACGAAATACGTCATGAAATACATTCAAGAAGACATTGTCACTTGCGAATACAATCATTGTCTGCAGCTGTCATGAAACACATCTTGTATTTATAAAGCTTATCTCATTTTAAAGCACAGCACTTCGCCATATAGTTATTTACTCTCCTAGAAAAAAGCATTCGAGTTTATGACCAGAGTTTCCTGTATCTATGTTTATAACTATGTCGGAACTAGCAACTGTTACAACTGCAGTGCAATTTGATTTCGATTAGGGCTCTATTCTAGACAAAGGTGCAGTTTTTACACTAAAAATCTGTATTTTCGGAGTCTAGCAAAACTGCGATAGTTTTCGCTTTCTAACGCAGAAATACCTACGAAAAGCTTCGCAAATGTAATAATAATAATTCTTAATTTGTTTTGAGTAGATAGGTGTTTGGTATCTGTTAGAAGCTTCCATTGTCTTGGCGAAGTTGCCTTAGGAAAACAAACTTCTCTTAATTAATTAGGTGCTTACATTAATTCCTTTTCATTGTGTTTCCCTATAGATTTAACTGCTAAAAGATCACTCAAGCAGAATATTTAAATTGTAATGAAACTGCTGTAATTATAAAATTAACCTATTCTAAACTTTTATCAAACCCTTTTATTAGTATCACAAAGAAATTACGTAATTTTTTGACCTAGCGTGAACTTAAGTCATATCTATTACTAATGGCACTGGTTGTAAAAAAGAGGCATGACCTTGCATTCGAAAATAAAACAAAAGGGCATCGGGCGTGGTCACAGTTCGTAAACCTTTGACAACTCTACACAAGTAGTCATTTGTTTTTCGCATTCAGTAAACAATCTATGAGAAAAAGCCTATAGTAGCAAATGTTGACTGATTTCCAAAGTCTAATTAATGATCAGCTTATTAAGGAACCTCTCCACATAATGTAGAGGATATACCTTAGTTGAAAATTCCGAAAATCTGTAAGTGGTAGAGTCTAGCTGTAGGCTCTGCCTGCAGCGATTACTGCACTCGACCGGTGAAATACCACCGTCGTCGCACAGAAAACCCACGTGAAGTAGGGACGATGTTCCTGCGTTTCGTTCGGTGAGTGCGATATCCGGTGCCCAATTTTCTCAAAGGCCAGCAACGCTCCCTCAATGCATATGTAATTGTGGGTGTATATGGGCGGCGGTGATCACTTACCATCACGTGGCCCGCTTGCTCGTTTGCTAGGATCTCTTACAAAAAAAAGTAAAGATATACAGGGTGATTGTTAATGCGATACATTACTTCTAAGGGGTTAAAGTAGATTATTTGCAGTTAATTAAGTCATATCATACCATGTCCGTAAGTTGATAATTTCTAGTTATGCAAAATTTTAGTTTTTTTTATAAAAAACCCCATTTTCGAAGTTCAAATGAATCTTCTTTGTGAAAATATTAAAATTAAGTTTAATGTTTTGTTGTATTATGGTAGCTTGATAACTAAAATGATATTTTACATTAAAATTTGTCAAACAAAAATCGTCCTTATTTTAGAAAAAGTCAAGAAACGAAGTACAACTTTAAAAAAAAGTTAAGCTTATGACATTAAATTGCAATTTTCTTAAAAAAAAAGTCCAAATAATGTTGCGTAAAAATTACTTAAAAAACTTCCTCAATTTATTAGCTTTTCAAAAAGGAAAATTTGCCATACTAAATCTAAGTATTTGATTGACAACTCTGCTAATAAAAGAAGTAACCTCTCTCTTAGAACGCCTCTATTTTGTGGTTACCGTGCACTTTTGCAGTGTTTTCTTTGGTTGATGTCGCCGTCTTGCACAGGGATAATGCAATAACATTAAGGTCTGCCGTTAAATAAATCTTATTTGTAAAAAAAAGCCAAACCTTCAAGTGTACTACCTTTGCAGTCAAATAGAAAAATAAAATGTCGAGCGCGGAAAAAGTAACCTCTGTTAAAAGAAAATTAACTACATATTTTCATTTCAAACATCCTGAACCGGAAAAAATATTATAGTGACTGGGTTTTAGTCGGAAATTGGTCTCTTTGACTGAACGCATCTCAAAGGTTTTTTTGCCTAAAGTTTAAACCCCTGTAAAGCAAACGTTTATATACACATGGCGACTGTTATCGGCAAACGAATATAACTTCAGTTTAACGATACGGTACGAATCTACGTTGAATTACCACAAACACGAAACTCGGAAAACACGAGACCAAACAGATTTGTAAGGCGGAAACTGTGTGTAGTAATTATACGACATTTAATTTATGACTTGATTAGATTTAACTATATGTGACAAAAAGTGATGGAAAGGCACTGGAAGAAGAGGAATTATGATTTTAGACTATAGCTTCAATTAGAAGGAACAAGTATTGCTATCAAAATTATTTTCTACAGTTGAAATTGCCTATTTTTTCTTTCGTAGCTACGAAATAACGTTATAATATGTATAAAAAAAACTAAAAAGTGTAAATACAACATCATTATATGCATTAAAGATTCCTAATGTTAATTTAAATACAGGAATGCAAATGCATTTTACTTTCTTGCTCAAACGTACAAAAATAAAACTCAAACTTATTAATACTAAAACCACAGTGGTCGCAGCTTTAATTCTGTCCCTACTTACATAAGTATACTACAGTCGGGTACAGTTGTCGTACGAGCAAATTAGTCTGAAGAGAATCCAGAGCTTTATTTGTTCAATGTTGCTTTGTTTTAGATATAATTACTGGCGCGCTTTCTTATTTGTACGGACAGCAAAAAGTTTTTAAATTTTCTATTTTATTTCTATAGTTAAATAAAGTTCAGATTTAGTAATTGTTAAAAACGTTTATTTAACGACGGAGCGTTTTACGGTTATCGTTAAAGCTTTGCTTGCTTTTTAGCGAAACATGTGAACCGTCTACAATTCTACATAGAAAATAATGTCCATCACGATCGATGAAAAATCGAATATCAATGAATTTATTGTTAACTTATTTGTTTTCTAATATATATTTTTTGCATAACGTAATGAATTTCTCATATTAAGAGAATGTTAACATTCCCAATAAATTTGCCCAAAAGTTGGTGTTGCATGTGATGATATAATAAAATTAAGAACTATTTCGTGAGAACCATTTAAATTCTTAGGGTATTTAAACTCAATGCTATGAATTGGTATTAGAACTTTACTGTGTAAATAACTTTACTCAATTATTCTGTATTTTATTTATACCTACAGGTGCGACGTAATCATGAAATTTTATAGGGTCTTAAAACATTTTACGTACGTCATGAAAGGTGGTTTTTACGATTTGATTATAAACATCAATCATTTTGTACCTGCATTATGCTCCTTAGTACTTTTTGTTGTTTATCCAATTAAATAATTAAATAAACCTTATTATTACGTGATTTTGTTCCAAACTAAATGAAATATCCTCTTGCGATTGAGGTTAAAATAGAGCCTACGTATTTAGAAGTTTAGAATCTTGCTTTTTAAAAACAAAACATGGTTATATCACTGCGGATGCGATCTCAAAGTACCATCATAATTTTCAGCAAATAACATCTTGATAATATATAAGAGCATAAAGATGGAAATTCCTTCATTACCTACATTTATCGCTAGATAGGTAATATTGGGTTATTAAGTACCGTTAGACATCTCTAGTCGAGCTCAGTAATTCGACCCAGATGTCAGCCATACCACATTAATAAAGGCCCAAGGGCAGGGTAAAGCGCCCTAGAACGTACCTTCTACTCAAAAGCTCGTAACAATTAAATGTCGTTTTAGCTTAACTAGATTCAAAGCTTTCAAATGGACGTAAGATTTATTAGAGTCCTAAGTTTCGTACTAAATTGTCTTAACATTAATTATAAATATAAAATATATGTCTTAAACACATATATTTTTGGTTCTGCTGTATTAGATATATAAAATAAGCAGACTTAATTTCAGTTGGTCCAATCACACCAAATAAGCGAGCGTGAGTTGGTGTCATAAAAACCCCGATGCGTAAGTTAAATGAGATCACCTGCTACAATATCGTGATAATTATATTACCGTCTATATCACGAAGCTTTATAAGCTTACATATATAGGTATACTAACATATATTGGTGTAAAAATCATAAGGTACTCCTCATAAAAGGTAGTGTCGACCTTAGATATTAAATTACACATTTAATAGTTTAGAAATTGTTAATGTTTTTCAAAATATATTAAAAAGAGAAAACCGATAATACAAATTAACCGCTTTATAAACTTCCATTTTCATGCAGTATACAAACGCAATCGAGCGATAATTCAGAAGATATCATATTTTATAACCTGTGCTGTCACCCTGCTGGGCAAAGGTTTACACCAAGGATTAAAATAAAAAAAATATGTAGAACATGTATTACATATTGGTAAATTTTGTTCATAACGATCCATCTTTCGCGTAACATCCCCGAGTAAAACAAAAGAACTCTACAAGCCAATTATGCAAATCAATACATAGAACATTTCCCAAAAGAAATTCCTTACCGCACGCCAATATTATCAGGAAAATTCTAATATTGCTGCTTCGCGAATTTCTTATCAGATACTGTCGCGGAATTCAATAATACCCGCAAATAAAAATGTCTCACAATTGGTTTTACCTTCCCTGATAAACGCTTCAGCCGTTTGCGTCCGTATTGCGACATAAAAAAACGGTTTACGTAACATCTTATTTAAGAAAGGGCTTGAAACATATTTGAAAAATCCTTTCAAATAATTTTCTCGTTTAAGGTGAAATCTCGCGGGGTTACGTCTTATTAAATGTTTGATGAGGGTATAGGTTTTATTTAAAACAATCACATTTTCTAAGTAGGTATACCTTCTTAGGGCTCCGTACCCAAAGGGTAAAACTGGAACCCTGTTACTAAGACTCTGCGGTCTGTTTCTCCGTCCGTCTGTCTGTCTGTCACTAGGCTGTATATTATGAACTGTGATGGGTAGTCAGTTGAAATTTTTACATAAGGTATATTTCTGTTGCCGTTATTATGAATAAATGTCTATGTCTAATATAAATGTCTATGTCTAAGTATATGTCTATAACAAAAACTAAAAACAAAATAAATATTTGTGGGGGGCTTCCATACATCAACGTTATTATTTGCCGTTTTAAAATAAAATGGTATGAAACCTTCGCGCGCGAGTCAGTCATCACATGGCTGGTTTTTTCTCATTTTTTTACACAGCCAATAGGTCAATGGCCTATGGAGTTTTGAGTTGTCATTTAAATGTCAATTGCTTGCATGTTTCTGCGACACTTGATCAACGCCCACACTTCACTGTGATTGAAAAGGCTCATGAACAAAACCACGAGACATATATTATACTGATCACGTAATTATTATGTACTAATTAATTGTTTTCGTTAAAATACGGAAACATCATTTTTAAATTATTAGAAAATTGTAGTCTAATATTGTAAAAATAATTATATACCTATGTAGAGGAAAAAAATATGGTCTGTATTATAAATATAACACGTGCATAACTAAATGTTGACTAATATTATGTCCGCGCTTGTTTAGTTTGTTAGCAAACAGTCTAAATTTATTGTATTTATTTAAGTTTTCGAGTAGTTACTGTTCTACTATTCATTTTGTTGTCAAATTGAAGATGTTTAAAACTATTAGGTATTATTTGTGAATATATAGAAGTTGTATTTCTGAAAGACTAGTGGAGCGATTCTGTAACTTTCAAGTGATATAAATTACTATCAAGCCAAAAATCCTTTATTTGTATAGCTGAATGTACATTTTGACGTTTTTCTCATACCGTTTAGGATCATTTGAGTTACAGAATCGCTGGGCCATACCATTATACCATAGCTGGAGGTACCGAGTTAGGTTTTTGAACTTTAATAGAAATATTAGAAGCATTTTTTTAAAAGGTTACTTAGTGGTTAGAATGCTGATAAGTGGCTCTTTGCCATAATTTTATAGCAATGTAGGAACCTATAATTCCTGTCTTTAACCTTTCGGTGGCCAGCGATTGATTGATGGTTTCAACACTTTCGACAGTATTAAGCTTCGGAATTCGTTTGTTTCTTTCTCCATTGTCACCAACTATTTCAACGTTTTGTTGACCCATTGTGTGATGATTATAACTTTGCACGATAAACTACTTTAGGGTCGAAGCTTTTGAAAACACCGCTTATGTCTTTGTCATGATGCAACTTATTTCATGAAGTTAACTACTTCATTGTTTGATAAAAGGGAATATATCCCGCTTTCGGTTTGTCTATGTATGATAAACACTGCATGGCAACTAAGGATAGAGCTATGAAGTTTCTTAGAGTGGTAGAGTCTAGCTGTAGGCTCTGTCTGCAGCGATTAGTGGGCTGACTCGACCGGTGAATTACCACCGTCGCACAAAAAACCGACGTGAAGTAGGGACGATGTTCCTGCGTTTCGTTCGGTGAGTGCGATATCCGGTGCCCAATTTCTCAAAGGCCAGCAACGCTCCCTCAATACATATGTAATTGTGGGTGTATATGGGAGGAGGTGATCACTTACCATCACGTGAACCGATTGCTCGTTTGCTAGTTTCTCTAAAAAAAAAAACTAAGATTCTATGTTGAGGTGTCATCGCTATACGATGTAGAGTGCTGCGATGTTATTACCGTTCATGTTTCAACTATGTAGGTAGACGCAATATGTTGGTTTAAAGCAGGGGTGGCCAACCGGTCGATCTTTAGTCCAGTCGATCGTGGCAAGGCAATAAATACAAATACATAGAACACACTGCAAAAAGTAGTGATACTCCATAATGGATTAACTATGCTGTATTATTTAAGTTTTTAAGAAGTTACATACTTTATATACGTTACATAGTACTGGTAGATCGGACTGAGTGTCGTTAGTGAAAAGTTGGCCACCCCTGGTTAAAAGGATACATGAAGAGTACTAGCTTAGCTATACTAAATCTAAGTAGTTTTGGCTTTAAAAGATTGTAAAACAAAGTCGACGTTAAGGAAAGAGCAACTCATACGATACGAAGTATATTTTAATCTTCATAAAAAACTTATATCATATAGGTGCTTTGTAAATAGTTTTCATGTTTAGATTTTTATTTCGCATTCATTTGGGATATACTCGTAAATAAAATGCTCTTGAATAGGTAAATAAGTTTTCTTTTGCTGTTGGAAAATCAAATCAAATCTTGTTAGAAAAATTGCTATAAAAGTTGAATAAAATAATTGATTTCGTAAATAGATTTGGTAACTGTAACTTGATGCCCATAAAATTTTTGATAGTACGGATTATATTCATAATACATATTTCAAGGGATATTAAAATCATTTCATTCATCTTCTTTAAAACGATTACACAAAAGTTTATATTTTGATTTTTCACACAGGTTTACATGTTATCATGGAAACATTGAAAGTTTACTAAGAACTTAAATTCAATTTAGTAGTTAAATAGCCAAAAAAACGATTGCCAATCCACGAAGATCTTGGCAGTCTTTGTTTTATATTTTTTGTAACATCTGATAACTTAAGTTCATCCAAACGCAATAAACATCACTTAGTTTACGATTTAACATCCGACATCCATTATTCAAACCATTGTTACCAAATAACAATACCTAATGTCTCATTTGATTAAAATCAAAGTTATACCAACCGACCTAGAAAAACGCAATCTTGCCTTAAGATTTTCACATACATTTTTTGCAAAGTAACACTAAACTATCATACTAATACTTTCAACAATTTAAATTTACGCAATTATACTATTACAGTTTAAAGCTATCAATAATCAATTTCCATGATGGTGTAGCTTTATGTATATTGTGTGTTCGGCTTGAAATCCAATGAACCATTCAACCGAATATGGTATAAACTCATATCGAATATATCGAAATTAATGTATTGTCTGGCTTATGTTGTCGCTATTTAAATATTAAAGTTATCAGTAGCCGACAAGCATATGTACCTATCATTAATTTGAATATAAGTTAGTATGTTATTGAGTTTATAAAGTAAGCTTGTTTGAAAATTAAATTGACAATCGTTCGAATGTTTTAAATCAAACGTAAGTGAGACTTTCACATACATATACCTATACACATGAAAAAATAATTATCAACACATACCTGCAACTTTTTAATGGGTAAAGAAGAAAAAACACAAACTCTCTGAACTAACGATGTTACACATTTTATAATTTGGCTCACGGTAAAACTTTTCCTTTTCCCAGCGAACTCACTTCCAAAACTTGTTTTCTTTAAGAAAAAACTATATTCGAACTGCTAAACCTACTAAGCAGGCTATACATATTTAACACTCGTTCATTAATATGTTAGTGCATGTAATAAAAGCTTAATTTTATCGTTTTAAAAACGCAGATAGTTTAGTTTTGTTTCAAAAAAGTATATGTTCAATGAGTTGATAAGTACGATTATTATCGATTATTTCAAAGGAAACTAGTATTTAAGTAGTGTTAATTGTATTTTAAGGTTATGGCATTGCGACTTTAGCCTTGAATTAGTCAACTCTTAAAGGAACAAGTAATATTGAACAAGACTACTAAACAATCTTCAATAACAATCTTCTCTAAAAAAAATCAGTAAAGTTAGATTGCTTCCTACCAAAGCACGTCTTACAAACAAACTAAATAAACACCAATAAAAGAAGTACAACACGGAACAGTCACCCGAAGGCACTTATTGCTGCTGATTGAAACAAAATTACTGTTATTCCCCAATAGAAAACCAATAGAAATGAACAGACGTGGTACAGATAGCAAAAAAACTATTGTATTAATTTCACGCCTGACAACCTATTCAACCTTTAATGACGACTGAATATATCAAATACAATATACTACTATATATAAATATAGTACAAGACACACATTAAAGTGCAATCAAGAGTTTGTATTTAAAATTGTATACTTAATACAGTCATAGTTCCGGAATTAGCTTCTTAATTATACCGAGAAAAACTTAAATGTCTGAAAAACAATAAAAATAATAGGCAATTTAGTACAAGCATCGTAGGCATTACTTGTTTCCTGGTTATTGTAAAATTAAAATAAGCAATGACGACATTACAGAAACCGTATCTTTTAAATACCAATATGAACACCTCACTAACCTTACCTGTTAGTGATTAAAGTGAGATGTTTTAATGATAAAAACGGGAATACCAATATTAAGTTATCGTTTGCGAAGCTGCGGGCTGAAGGCTAGTAAATATAAATCAATATGAGATTAAAAGTAAATAAAACCGCATTTCTATTTTCCTGCCAATAGGTAATTGGTTCCTACGGAGCTGATCTTCAGTTATTGACGCCGCTGTCAATACCACCGCTGTGATATTGATTGATTCGATATTGAACATTGATTATCCTGTGGACTCGATTGCTTATGTTTGACGGCATAATTAGAAAGCGGAGAATTTAATCAACGTGTTGTTTTAATCGATATAAAAATAGGCGTGGTGCTGATCGGAACAAGTCAAGCACCTGATAACAAAGATTAGTCAATAAAAATATAAATCAATTAAATAAATTGATTTCAGAACTGCCCATAACGTTGATAGCTGATCTTAAAAGCAAACCTTGCAAATTAAATCAAAAATTGGTTCCAAAACTAAGCAAAAGTAAATAGAGAATTTTAGGGCCCAAGGAAAATTGCGAGTGATGTTTGCATAAATTTGCATTTCAGTTACGCAGCACGAAGTTAGGTATACTGGGCCAATTTCCAAAGGTACTTTTAAATATTTTTACATTCTCTAGGAGTAACTTTGAATTCTAATGGAACCGCTTACGTACTATTTTATAATTTGTTGCTTATTCACTGTTTTATTCTAATAATGAGATCATGTTAAAATAATTGAACATTTTCACCAAAATTATAAAAATGTTTTCATTAAAAGCCTGTATCCTGACACTACATACTAGTTGTCTACACCTAATTAGTCAGTAACAGTTTTATGGGCAGAGTTGGCAGATACATTAGTACTAAAGCCTTCAAGCTTGTGACTGTTGGAAAATATTATTCTGCTGACTGTACCCGGTGGAGATGTTCCCTTCTGAACCCGCAGAGCTTTTAATTCCGTACCCTTGAGGACACCCTCTGAATTGTTCCCAATTTTCGGGCGTAATTCGTTTTAATGATCTGTATTAATGAGCCCTATTTTATTATTACTTAAAATAATAATGCAAGGCTCTTGCTGTGACTTGAAAAGTAAAGTAGTTAACATACCTTTCGGGAAATTAACTTTAGGTGTATTTCGTGTATTTAGCTAAGTAATAATAATAATACTAGACATGGACGTAATAAAAATAGAATCGGGAACATCAGGCTAAAGTTTTCGGTCATAAAACGTTTTACGACTGCAGAATATCCCAAAATCCCTCTAGCATGGATATATCCGTTCTATAGTTCAGTGACATGACGCAAAAAGATAAAAGGATCCTTTTATTCAAAACCCAAGGTTAGCGATTAGTCTGCGTGACTTTATTTGAAAACCTAAAACATATAAGTATTATTTATGTAGTAAAACGATGGTTTAAATAACGAACTGTTTCTGTAAGGTAGGATAACGAATTATTATTTTAGGGAACACTTTTTCAAACATTTTGTATGATTCGCACTTTTAAGCTCCTTAGTATTTTAATTAACCATCATTATTTTATAAGATTTACCCTGCTACATATACAATATGGTAGTTCCTTATTAAATGCAATCAGAAACAATTCGTTTTGCAGTCGCAGTCGCCCACTTTTAGTTTAATTAGAACCTTGCTAACTTTTAACGAACGACACTTTTGGATCGTTCGATAAATTACTAACCACTTTCCGTGTTTGCAAATTTCAGTCATATTTATAATAGTTTGGTCATATTTTGCAATAGTAATTATAAACCGTTACTTCTCACTAATTAATGAATGCTCTTCGGTAAATTTGTGTATCCATTGCACAGGTATAGACAAAATGTTTACACAGCTGCAGTGTGTTTGCAATACGGAATGTAGAGGCGGGACTAAGCTCTCCGTTGTAGATTCAGGGCTATTTACACATGACATGAAGCAGAGGCAGCTAAAAGGCTTCTTTGCACCATTTCGCGCCTCAATGTTGAAATTATTTTACACAAACACGATTTAGAAATTGGATCCCTGATTTTTACATTTCATACAAGAGCTTAAAAACTCCGGATGAATGTCAAAAGTTGGAAGACGAGTTTCTAAGCCAAAAATAATGAGTTTCGTAAAGACATCACTGGGAGTTAAAAGTTATAATAAAACATCAAAAAATATTACAAAATGCTCGCCATTTTCACTACCTTTCACAGTACCTATTTTTTGATTTAAAATGTAATATATTGACTTTAATAAGCAGGTCTAAGACGGTTGTGTTCCCAACATACTACTGTCGATCAATTTCAAACCTTTTTCTATCATACGCAGTCGCTTAGCTTCTTCTCTAGCCAACCTTTCTGCCTCTTTTTTCAGTTCCTCTTCTTTCTGTTCATTAGCTTTCTGAATAGCTAGAGCGGCGAGAGTTTTCTGATCCAATTTAAAATAGTTGGTAGGTTCTTTAATAAACCTTTCATCTTTACTATTCATATTTTCAATAAACTTCGAATAGTCGAATGTCCCATCCTCCGGGTTGAAAGTTTTGTCTTTGGTTGCTAGTCGGATAATATCCATAAACTCTATTTCTGTCAATGGTTCACCCCATTCCATTATCTCAGCTTTGAATGTCTCCATAGGACAAAGGCCAGTTTCTTCATCATCATGGCCCAGTGCTTGTATACCAACATAGATGTCGTGTTCCACGTCATCTCCCATTATGAACTTCTGTTCTACTATCTTATACCACTCAAATAATTCAAAAGTATCTTGATCATCAAATTCAAAGACTATCTTCATGATTTCGTTTATTTCATGAGTTTTAGGGTTAAATCCAATCTTTCGAAGCATCATCGCAATATGTTTGATGTGAACCTAAAAATATAAAACATAAATAGATTTAAATACAATGATTAATAAATAAATAAATAGAAGTTTAATAGGTAATTACTTTTTCAATGTTGTCTTCATCATACAATCTGTAGATTTCTTTGAACTTAGCAATATCATCAACTGTAAAACATTCAGGTGGTTTCGGTATTTTTTTTTGCTTAACAGGATCGTTTTTGGCTTTAGCCATAAGTGCTTCTGCTTTTGCCTTTATTGCCTTTGCCTGAGCTGCTTTTTCTGCGGCCCTTGTAGCTTTTGAACGTTTTGGTGGCATTGTGAACTTAAATTTATAAACAAAAATTTATATAAATTACTGTAATCGGAGCCTTACTGATGAATGGTTGTTATGACACGGCCTAGTGACACAACTAATGACAAGTGGCAAGTTATGATATTTTTTTTATTTTTGTGGTTTTATGAAGTTTTTTATCCGGTTTAAACGTACATTTCAGTCTGGGATTTTACTTAATTAATCGTGTTTACTCTGAAAATTGACATTGGCAGTAATCCCGCTAGGTCAAAGAAAAAAGTTTTAGTGAAATCCCTTTTGTGGAATTGCTTTGGTTTAATTTTACAGTTTACCTTCAATAAACGCCAAATTAAAAAAAACAACTACCTATATTTAAAGAGTAGGTACCTACACATCTAAAGCCATAAAGTAGTGGTTCTGGCAAAAATATGTTAAGTGTCTCGATTTTATATTAAACAATTGCAACTAACATAGGTGTACTTTTTATGTTAAAAAATACATGATTACACAGATAATTTATTATTTTGACTTAATTGGAAGTTTAGTACCAGGCGTTAAATCATAGGTCCATATAAAATTAAAAATTAAAATTGCACACCTTTTCTGCCTTTTTAAAGCCTACGAAAATATGGCCCGTGACATTGTAAACATTCCGCGAGCAAAGGCTTCGGGGTCAAACAAACCTTTGTTTTCCGCCACTGGGACCATTTAGGCAAATGTCGCATCTTATTTTGTGGAAAATTGCGAAATTTTAATGACTTGAAAAAGAAATAAGGGCACCTGTGTTAGCAGACTTGGTGTTTACTTGTTTGTTGGTAATTTAATTTACGTCTTGGGGATTTACAACTCTTGGATTTACACATGGCAAATATTGCTTTTTGTGATAAAGGTATCGTTTTTATTATGAATATATTTGTTTTCTTTGAATAAGTTAGTTAAGCAGCTTGTCTTGGTAGCCTAATACATGACACCATTTTTTCTATTTTAAATCAGAATTGAGTATTTTACTCGCAACCAAAACAAAAAGCCATCGGTTTATAAACAAAACACCTTGTTTAAGCCAAACTCGTGAAAATATAGCAGGTTGAAATATACCATTAGTCATCCCGAGACAAGACATATTTTACCGGTGCTGCCAACAGTGTGGAATGCAAAATTTACGCAAAAACTTGGGAAAGCAAAAAAGTGGGCTAATTATAAATTTAAATTTTAGTTTACTACCAGCGAGCACGGAGGTGATTATTTTAAAGATGCTAAGCTGGGACTGAAAATACTTACGCCTTGCCTGCTGTACATTATACTTAAGGAAATAATAAGTTTAGTAGGAAGGTGGATAAACATTTTACTTAAATATTTACGAGCTTTGTAAATTTAAGAATTGTTAATTACAATTAATAACATTTCATAAGTGTTTAAACCAAAAGAAGTGGAATCAAAATACGCACTCATTTGGCGTATTACGAGTGTTTTTGATTTAAAGTTCACTTTCACGCACGATCGTTGCCGAGAGTAGACGTGTCGCAATCTAATATCTTTTTTTTAAAATAATTATAAACCTATTTTGAACGTACAGTTCTATATAATAGAATACAAATTTGTGTGACAGTACAAGTGAAGTGAAGTTCTAAGCAGCCGATATTTTACCCGCAATCAGCTTTGTTTTTAACGCTCGCCATGTCTCATCTGCTGTCGTCAAGTGCACGAAGCAATTCAAATCCGAACCTTATGGCATCGGACATAGACTCCAAAATCAGTAAGCAACGCAAAAGAAAGTTCGAAAATATGGATTCCACAGTTGCTGATGCTATTAATTCAATAAAAAATGAAATACTTGAAACCCTCGATATTATGCGTACTGAGCAGGATGAGAAAATAAGTAAGTTAAGTAATGACATCAACATTAGTATCAAACAGGAAATGACCAAGCTACGGTCAAGCTTCGATGAACTCAAGGCGTCGCTGGAACTCACCGACTGTAATCTTCAAAAAGCCAATAAAAGGATTACTCAAATTGAAAAGCGTATCACTGAAACCGATAAGTTGCAGCTTGAAGTAAAAGTACTGCAGGAGAGGATCGCGCAACTTACCACCGACAACAACAACCAACAACAATGGGCGCGGCAACTCAACGTCGAGGTTAGTGGGTTGCCTGAAAACCCCTCCGAAAACCTTACGGATATTGCGGTTCGGTTGTCAGAACATGTTGGAGCACCCCTACAGGTCGACGATATTGATAGTGTTACTAGAGTAAGGTCAATGAACCCCACTAAAGGATCAATACGTAACGTCATCATAAAACTAAAGAAACGTATCAGTAAAGATAGCTTAATTTCTTCGGCTCGAAAATATCGCGGTCTCACATCATCAGACATAAAAATACCTGGTGCACCAAGAAAAATCTACATCAACGAACATCTAACCCCACTCAATAAACTGCTTTTCAAGAAATGTCGCTCCAAGTCAACCGAAGCCGGCTATAAGTATACATGGTTAAAAAACGGCAAAATCTATGTACGTCGCAACGACACATCACCTGCTTTAATCATCAACACAGAAACGGACCTGCTCAAAATAAACTAACGTTTAAATGTAATGTATTTCGCTACTTATCAGTTTTATATAACATATATGTTACAGTACACAAAACTAACCTAAAATGTTTTTTACACTTAACACAATATTCACACACTTCAACTAAAATTACACAAACCTACTTATTAATTACTTACTTATCTTTTCTGTATTTATTTAAGAAAGAAATTAGAAGTATGTATGATTATTTACTAATTTATTTATACATTATAATTATAATTAAATTCAATACCATGATAATACTTACTTATTTTTGTCATTCTTATTTTGAGGTATATCCATTGAACATAGGCTTAGGCTACCCTATATCGAATTATGATATCTTGTTGGTGCTCATTATATATTTGATTATTAATTTTTATTTGTTGTTGACACTTTCCATTAAATTGAATTTAATCTACGCCTGTTTATGGTGTTTAATATTTCTGCATTATTTAAAACCAAATAACAACCAAAAAACGAGTTACTTTATAATGACTTTTAATGGCTAACGCACTTACTATTTATTATCAAAACGCAAGGGGTTTGCGCACCAAAACAAACAATCTTTACTTGGCTATTTTAAGTAACGACTATGATATTATTATTTTAACAGAAACCTGGTTGTATGATGGAATTTTAAACTCGGAGTTATGTGACGGCCGCTATACAGTATTCCGATGCGATCGCTGCCAATTATCTACAGGTAAGTCTACAGGCGGGGGTGTAATGATTCTTATTCGACACGGATTAAAAGCCAGCGTTCACGAGACATGGCACTCGCCCGCTTCCTATGAGGCGCTCTGGATTACTGTGCCGCGGCAAGCGATATCAATGCGTTGCACTGGCGATGAGCACCTACAATGTAAACAAAACCAAACATCTACTTCTAGTGACCTTCATATTTTTGCAACATATATACCGGGCAAATCTAGTAAGTTTAAGCGCACGGATGACGATCATGCGCACGATTTACAATCTTTTTTTTGTAGTTTGATGTCAATTCTTGAAAGAAATCCGGATGATTTTTATTTAGTAACAGGTGACTTTAATCTTTTTAACGTAAGTTGGGATAACGAACTTATTCCGAGTTATCATAAACAGGGATCCGCAAGTTTGCAAAATGCTGGTAATTCTTTTATTACTGGGTGTTTTCTTCACGAACTTCAACAGTACTCTAACTTAAAAAACTGCAGTGGTAATACACTAGATCTTATTTTTTCTAATTTTATAGTATCTTTAAATCAATGCACTTCTCCACTTTTGCCTGAAGATAAGTTTCATCCGTCCATTTCTTTTGATTTATCCAATCTTATGACCATGCCATTAAGTCAAAAGGTTCATTACAAATATATTTATAAGAAAGCGGACTTTGCAGCTATTAACAGATACTTAACAAGCATAGACTGGACACTTCAATTAAACTGTAAAAACTTAGATGATGCAACAAATACTTTTTACCACCATTTACATCTGGCTATTGAAAAGTTTGTACCTAGAGTAATTGTTTCTGAGTCTCACAAATGGCCTTCCTGGTACAATAGTTCTTTAAAAAAAGTTATCAAAGAGAAATCCGTTGCTCATAAACGCTGGAAGAGGTTTAATAATATTGCAGATTATGGCGTTTTTTCGCTTTTGCGAAAATGTGTAACAATGCTCCAAAAGCAATGCTATGAGCGGTATCTTGATATATCACAACAATTAATTGTCAAAAATCCTAAGCATCTTTGGACTTACGTGAAGTCAAAGCGCTCTCAAAATTCAACTTATCCTTCTAAAGTTAATTATGGCAATGATAGTTTTTCGGATGGTGTTAGTATAGCTAATGCATTTAACGGTTACTTTAAAAGTGTTTTTGCGGAACCAAGGAATACTTATCCTAATAGTAATCTGCATGAATCGTCTTCTGGAGACTCATTTGGTGTACACAGTCTTAAAATTAGTAAATTTCAAATAGCCAAAGCTCTTGAGAGGGTGAATATCAATAAGGGTCCTGGAAGCGATTCCATATCACCTATTTTTATCACAAATTGTACAGAATCTCTGTTACAGCCCTTGCATATTTTATATAACAGATCGCTTACCGAATCGTACGTACCTAAGATCTGGAAACAAGCTAATATTGTACCGATACTTAAAAAAGGATCTGCTGCAAATGTTGAAAATTACCGGCCCATATCAATTCTTAATACATTCGCTAAAATACTTGAAAAATTTGTATATGACGCTATTTACTCAACCGTTTCCCGCGGTATTCCATTAAACCAACATGGTTTTCTCGTAGGTAGATCTACAACTAGCAATCTTACTCAATTTATTACCTATACTCTTCAAAACATGGACAGTGGTGGACAAGTCGATGTTATATATACTGACTTTGAAAAAGCATTTGACCGAGTAGATCACACGATTCTTGTACGCAAATTAGAGATGCTCGGCATACACGGTGATCTTTTACGTTGGATCGACTCGTACTTACGTAATCGTAGTCAAGCTGTGGTCATTGGTGGTTATAGGTCAAATCTTGTAGATGTTACATCTGGTGTACCACAAGGCTCACTACTCGGTCCTTTACTATACAATGCATATCTTTACGATATCCTGACATGTTTTCAAAATTCCTCATTTGTATTATATGCAGACGACACGAAAATCTTCCTCAAAATAAGTGATAACAATGATTGTCAAAGACTACAGGAAGATCTAGACAGACTAGCACTATACTATGATCTCAATAGAATAACAGTCAACACAGACAAATGCCAAGTCATCTCTTTTTCTCGTAAACTAAAACCGTTTAACTTTGAGTACAATTTTCATGGAAAGATAATCAATAGAGTTAACGTAGTGAAAGATTTAGGGATTCACTTAGATTGCAAGTTAACATTTAATAATCATGTAAATTTTATTATTAATAAGGCCTATAGAAGTTTAGGTTTTGTCTTCAGAATATCACAACCTTTTTATAATATACACTGCATCAAACTCCTTTATTTTAGCTATGTCCGAAGCATCCTTGAATATGGAAGTTGTGTATGGAATCCTCAATATAATGTTTATAAGAATGACATCGAAAAAATACAAAAGAAATTTTTAAGGTATCTTGACTTTAAAACCAAGTCGCGACATGATTCTTATGAAGAAATATGCTTTCACCATAAACTTCTCACTTTAAGTGACCGAAGAAAGCAGCATGATTTGATGCTCCTTCATGATCTTCTTCGTGGACGCCTGGATTGTCCAGACTTAACTGCCCAGATATACCTAAGGGTACCTAGTCGCCGTACCAGGCACACTAATCTCTTTTCTACCACACACTGTCGCACCAACTATGCACATAATTTCCCACTTAATCGTTTATGTGAAACATACAATAAAGTGACTCCTGAAGTCGATCCCTTTTTAGATGATAGAAATGCTTTTAAAAAGAATATTGTAAATGTATTATCTAATAGTTTGTCATATCGAAAGTGCAATTGTTAATATTATATTTACTTATTTATTTATTTATTTATACACATTACACACACACTCCCTCTTTCTCTCTCACACACACACACACGCACACACTCACCTACATACATTCATCAACACACTTAGATTATTAAATAGAAGTATATATACTTAAGTTCTCTCTTTGTTTGTTACATTATCAAACCTCTAATTGACTGAAAAAGTATGTTTTTTTTTTGTAACCAAATTGGATTTACATGCCTATTTCACTAATATAATATCTAAAGATACTCAAAATGCTTATAATAATTATTATTTTAGTTTGTACTCCCTTAGCTCTTGGTCGAATGATATTTATTGTTTAAGTTAAATTATGGAAACCTGAAATTGGCATACGAAAAGCCTAATTGTTCTTTTGTAACATAATTATTTGTATCTGCTGTTGGTTTTCTGAATAAACATAAAAATAAAAAAAAAATAAAAAAAAAAAATAAAGCGCACATTAAAGCAATGCATATTCTATCATAATTTTTGAATCACATTTATGACTTTTGGAAGCCCACTCTATAAAAGGTAATGGCAATGAATGCCCGGTGTCTTCACTCAGTAAAAAACTCACGCTCTTATAAAAAATCGGCTTTCAATCACATGGTGGATTCACATGATAGGATTTCAATTAACGACCTCTGTGGCGCAGCGGTATGTATACCGGACTGTAAAGCGAAAGATTCCAAGTTCAATTCCCGGGTCGGGCCAATTTCGTATTTTTTTTTTAATTGACTCATGTCTGGTTGTAACTAGGTTCTCCCCTAGTCCATTGTGTGGCACCTAAAACACAAGCGCTTACTGTGCTTACCTTAGGGCCATATAATTGGTATGTTATTCAATAAATAAATTTAATTATAAGTATGATTTGAAACTTCGGTACCACAGCGAAGCCCAGCTTGGTTAGCTGATTTCTTAATGACTGACTTTAAAAAATTAAACTTTTTGCAATCAATGTCAGTCTAAACGATTATTTGGGGCTTTAAATTATTGGTGATAAGGTTAAGTTTTGAATGTTACTTTTCAAAGTACCGATTTATTGAGTTCTACCAAAGTTGAACAAGTTGAAACAGGATTGTCTGTAAGGTAGCCTATATTTAGCAGAGCCCAAAACCTTTTAGATCCATTTCCATTATTACGAAGGTCGACCCTTTGTAGGTTTCGGTTAAGGATTCTCTGAACATGATGAACTTATAGCACAAAGTATGAGTTTGATTACAATTATTCAAGATTTAAAGACATGGAGAAGCCAAAAAACTTCAGCGAGTTTTTTTTGTTATTAAGTGTTATCTACCTTTTGGATTTTAATACACCTACTTTAAATAGAATGAAATTTGTACAAATTTAAACCGCTTACTTAAAAAGAAAAAATATATTATAACCGAATTAATACTTTCTGCTTAAAACCTAAAGGTTGGAACACAGAAACTTCTTTTATACACAAAATAAAAGCGTCTACGTCCTAAATCTCTAATATGATTTAATCAACATTCGTTTGAAATATTTTTCCTAAACCTTTATGTAAAAGCCTTTGGTTATTCATAAAAAACGTTTGTACATGACAGCATAAACGTTTTGAAATGAGGAAAGTAACGTAAATCAAAACCTATTTATGAAAAGAAATATCAAAAGAATTTCTCAAAAAATATTCGCGTTGTAAAGGTATTTTATATAGGCTTCGAAATGTGCCCAAACTTTAGTTTAAGCGTCAAATATAAGTCGTTAAACTTTTTCAATTTTATGTCTACCAAGAAAAATAAGCGATTCGTCAGCAAGAGTTATTGTGACGTTTATAGTAGAATTATTATATATAGACTACTCTATGGATTTGTAAATCTCACTAGAATAATCCACTACAGTATAAAACGAAACAAAATCTAAAGCTAGAGTTACACTAAAACACAGGGCAATTACGAAAAGATAAATTCGGAATTCGGCGCTGCCCCGTTTAGCACCTGAAACCTTTTATTTTTTAGTCCGTTTTCGACAATTCTGTTCGCAGTTATCGTAAACGGTATAGAAATTTGAGACCTGCAATTACGTAAAACTCTTGTAGGTACCTGCGACTTCGTCCGCTATAGAAGTGATTTTCCTATGGGAATGAGACTTACTTCCGCTGTAAAAAGTACCCTTTTTTTATCCTAGACTCTTGAACTAAGTATACTTATCTGTTCCAAAATTCAATAAAATCGGTCCAACTGTTTCGACGTGAAAATGGAACATGAAGACAGAAACACACCTTTTTACATTTATAATAATAGTAAGGATATAAAGACCTCTAAACAAGCTAATAGAATATCCCGCTAAAATACTTTTTAACCCATTGACGAGCTTAACCTTTGATAATCGTAGATATACATAAACTCACTCATGTATGGGTATACCCATACACTATGATACCTTCAGGCCATTCTCGAGGGTAGTTGAATACCAATGAACACCATTCAAACGATATGCACCTATAAAAGGGTATGCTCAAGGGTTTTATCTTGAATAGGAATCCAAATACAAAGATAAACCCCTTCTCTTAATTAGAATACGGTTACTCGACTGGTTATTTATTAAAGAGTACGCGTAATGCTCATTTTCTTTATTCTACTAATTTGAAAATTCTTCAACCTTTTTTTTGGTCGGATATGTCTATAAAACAGTTTTCAGTTATAATAAAATTATCCGGTATTTTTAAATGCACTACAAAACTAAAATTGTAGCCGTGTAAAATCTAGGTGTAAATAGGTTCTCCCTTAGTCCATTGTGTGGTACCTATAGTTTTGCTTAGTTTAGGGCCACACAAATGGTGTGTTAGTGTAGAGAAATAATAAAAATAAATTAATTAATTAATTAAAGCTTTTTTACTGACTTAAGGAATGATAATTTATGCACACTTAAAAGGTTTTTCGCGGCTAAAGTTCAAAGTCAAAGTCAGTATAGACTGATAAGGAAAAACTTGAGGAATATTATCATATTTTTACTCCTATGTTTTTGTATAAATACATTGCAGAAAAAAGTTTGAAAATAACTTAATGCTTTTTGACTGAAAAGAAAATGAATAAACACATTATTTTATACCAATAAAGTCAACTTAATATACTAAAAAGCGAAGCAATAGCTTCGTGCAATTAAACGTTCCTGTTCTTTGAAGTTAAAGCAAGTCATACAAAAAATACTTTGATCAATTTTATTTCATGCAGAACGCAATAATATTCAATTTTGTAAATAAATTTAATAAACAGCCAGGGAAATATCTGTTTCCTATGTAACGGATAAAAGCAGCATTTACCTACAACATCAAAATAGATAAATAAAAAAATATTTATAAATAAAGAACAACTAAATACCTTGACTTATTTTATACTTGTTTTATTATTTTATACTCTCACAATACTTACTCTTCGTGAGTACAATTTCCATTTAATAATTTAACGTTATAACGGGAACATATCGTAGCCTTCAGTACCATCTCTCATCAATTATAATGAACATTATGATTACTACAATACGGTATTTGAAGACCTCTATGGCGCAGCGGTATGGAAACCGGTAAAGCGGATGGTCCCGGGTTCGATCCCCGGGTCGGGCCGATGTCCCGTTAGAATAGTTTTTCGACATTGGCTCGTGTCTGGGTGTAACTAGGTTCTCCCCTGATCCATTTTGTTGGTTGGTACCTTTAACACTAGTGCTTACTGCCACATAATTGGTGTGTTAGTCTGGAGATTTATTTATTTACTAGTGGCCGCCCGCGACTCCGTTCGCGTGGAAGTCAGTTTCCCTTGGGAATGATAAGTTTTCCCGCGGTAAATAGTACCCTATGTGTTATTCTGATGTATAACCTAGGTATATAACTTCAAAATTTCATCCAAATCCGTCCGGTAGTTTTTACGTGAAAGAGTAACAAACATTCATTCATCCATACATACTCACAAACTTCCACGTTTATAATATTAGTAGGATAATATAAATAATTGGTATATTTCCTTTGTTGCAGCCAGCACAAATTTGGTGGGGAAGTTCACTCAGAGCGTTCGTCGAATCGTACAAGATGTCAAGGACGAGGGAACATCCAGTAAGTAGATTGTTAGCAGAGATGCTAGGGAGATCCGTAACCGTAACCGAAATTATCGGATATCCGATATAAAAAAATATCCGTATGCGTAACCGAATTCGGACCGAGTTTCGGATAGTATCGGATAGGCATGAAGCCTATTTGAGTCAAGTCATGACAAGTTGTTTTGCCGCGCGGTGGATGACAAAGGAATTTTGATGACAAAGAAATTAAAATTCTTTCAAAATCTAATATCCGTAACCGAAATTATCCGAAACTAACGGATAATCCGAAATTATTTCATATCTGTATCCGTATCCCTATCCGGTATAATAATAATTTCTATATCCGTATCCAATCCGTATCCGAAATTTTATATCCATAACATCCCTGATTGTTAGTTACCTGCATGCTTAATTAACTGCTAATAGCTTTATCTCGCAGTTTGGGAGTGGAAATTATTTATGTGGGCTTAAGAAAGTTTTCGTTTGTATAGTTTTTGTAAAGTTAGATTTTTTAAGGGCTTTTGTAAGTTTTGAGTTTTTTGTCGCTTTTACTCGTGTATTGTTGGGTAATTTATTTATAATCTAATTATAAGAAGTAGTTTATTTCAGAAGGTTTTAGTTGTATCTATTATTTAATAGTATTATAAATATTCAAGATTGGCCGTTAAAGATACTTAACTTTACCTCATCATTATTTTTTTCAATCTGCACACAACCATGTAATGTTTTAACTAAGTAATATTGTAATATTTGTAACCATTTTTACTAAGGACTTTTAATAAAAACTTTTTGATGAATTTAGAATATAAATGTCAAAAGTGTCAATGAGAACATCATTCTAGATTTATATCCCCAACACCAGGCACTATCTGTCAGTTTGAAATGTCATCTCGACTGACCTAACATTGATTGTCATCTCTTGACGTTTATAGTAGAGTAGCGTTGGTTATCGTACCCCTGCCTAATTCGGATTCAAAAAGCGGTCACTTGCGAATATTGTGTGCCACCGTGTCGAAAATTAAAAAGCGGCAGTTTCATAAATGGAACCGAAAATTTTACTTTGATATTTTTAACTGTAGTCCCTTTATAAAGTACTAGCTATAGCAAGTGCAATATAAACTGATGCTCATGTGTTGTGATGAGTAGAGTAAGTGAAAAAGTTGGAATGATGCATACTAAAGAAAAGAAAAGAATGAGCCTATAAACTCTACGACGACCTCTGTGGCGGAGCGGTATATACAACGGACTGTTAAGCGGAAGGTCCCGGGTTTGATTCCCGGGTCGGGCTAATTAAGTTAAAATGTCTTTTCTTTTCATAAATTATTTATTATTACTTATTTGCCCAGACTAACACACCAATTATGTGGCCCTAAGGTAAGCACAGTCAGCGCTTGTGTTTTAGGTACCATACAATTGGGTGTAACTAGATTCTCCCCTAGTCCATTGTGTGGTACCTATAATACAAGCTTAGCTTAGTTTAGGGCTACACAGTTGGTGTGTTAGTCTAGAGAAATAAATTAATACAAAATAATGAAAATAATAATTCTGTGCTGTGTAATAAGCTGTTGCTACTTAGTGTTTACAAACACTTTAAAAACAATGGACATGTGATTACCAGTAGCTGGTATGATTCATCTAAATGATTCAGTTTTTCTAGAAAACAGTTAGGTTAGGTTAGCAAGTACTTACCTATATAAAAAAACTAGGAGAACGCCATAGATAAAAATTGCCAAGGTCGGAAATAAATAATCGGGAACACTCTTTTATCACGTAAAACTAAGAAGGAAATTTTAAAAGCTTTTTATTTTAAGAAAACTGGAATTCATATTTATCAAAAATCTAATGTAGAGACTTTTATGTTTTTTTTGTAGACATAAATAAAACATATTTTTGGAAATATTTATTAAACTCTTTCAACCATGTTGAATTTATTAATGACCGCAACAAGGTAACGAGAACATCATCCATAAACATAAATTTTTAAAACCGATAAATGTTAATGTCCCGATGAGTTAAATCGTTCGCTGGTTAAACGATTCTACCAAGTTCCTACATCCAGTTACAAATTGTTTCTACGGATTGTACATTAACTTACCATCTGTAACAGAAAAGCGTTTTGAATAAATTACCGCTACTTAGTTGAAAACTCCCTAATACTTGCCAATCCGTTATCCAATTGCTTGGTTTAAAAAAAAACTACGGAATATAACTTATCTAAAAAAACTTTCGGTTTTTATAACGAATGACGGTCCATTGTATATAGGTAGACACTGGGCTTGCGTGGCGCTTCCCGTTTGAAACAAAACGTCAATTATTCCACGAGGCAACCTTTAAAACGCATTTTTATATGCCACAGGCGTTCCACCGCGAATCAAGCGCATGAACTATTCATACAGTGGTACACTTCCTGATTCAACTTGAAAAGTTTTGTTTTTCAATAAAACAAAAAAGTACAAAAAAATATATGAGAATTTAAATGCATTTGAAATAAAAAATAGTGCAATGGAGCTAGGCACAAAGTACCTTCAATTCGATTTTTAGAAGCTTAGCTAAAAGGTTATTTAAACCTTATCATTAAGTACTAAACTACATGAGTTGCAGTGCAGAGCGTAGTTTGTCGTACCGTGGGACCGAATTGTATAAATTTTACTTAAATTATTAAGTAAATATAGCACAAGTCTTGCTACAGTTTTGCTACGCCGTAGCATAATTTGTGACAACAACTGTTTTCTATTTTGCATAATACTTTTAATAATTCAAATTAAATGGATAGTAAAATGAGTACGTCATCTATTTCATACCAATACTCGAAATTTTACTAGATTTTTCAAAATAAACAGTAAAACTAAAAAACGTACGTCAAACAAGCCGCAAACCTTCGATTGCACTAGGTGTCAGTATAAATTTTCATAGAAATTTAAGAGCTTTTTCGAATATAATTAACTAGTGGCCGCCCGCGACTCCGTTCGCGTGGAAGTCGGTTTCCCGTGGGAATAAGAAGTTTTCCCGCGGTAAAAAGTACCCTATGTCCTTTCCCAAGTTCAGTTCTTTCTTCATACCAAATTTCAACAAAATCGGTTCAGTGGTTTAGGCGTGAAAGCGTAACAGACAGACAGACAGACAGACAGAGTTACTTTCGCATTGATAATATTAGTAGGGATTGAATTTTGAATTTTGCGAACCGTGAGCTCGCATGCAAAGGCTATTCGTTTCGGTTTAAAGTAGAGTTAACCTATTTTTTTTCGACCTATATATTGAAACTATAAAGGTACCACACTACCACTACAACGTGACATAACATAATCAATTTTGGGTTATTTTGGCTTCTACCCAGTCTGGTAATCCGGCCAATGTCAAGTTTCAGAAACAACACTGGTTACTAAAAATGAAAATGTGACCGTTTTCCAAAAAGCGTTTCAACACAAGTGCCTTAAGCGGCCCTTGAATGTCATAACATAACATGAATGACTGTTATAGGAACGTATAGTAGAAGGACGTCCATGTAATAGTGTTGGCAAAACCAAACTAGTAAGGAATGTCAAAAGTATCGGTTTAGCCCCCCAAGTCAATAGAATTAATGGAATATCGAGTGAATAGAATTTAAATGTATGGAACTGTCAAATTGCAAGATTGTCAAAAATGTCAGATACATACATTTTTATTCTTTTCACTCGCTATCGCAATTTTCTACTGCCACTTGACTTGGGGGGCTGGTCATCTACGAAAGCAAAAAAAAAATCAAGCTCCGTCAGACGTGTTGTGGGGGACCTTTATTCCCTCCCACCTCTGGCACGATTTTTGAAATGCTGCTTAACTTTTTAATGGTTACGTTGCGGTCAACTCAAAGTGTTGCTTTTGTCTTTTTTTTCTTTGTTACCACAGCCGTGAATGGATTAAATAATTAAATAAAAAGGATTGACATTGTTTTAGCAACTTAATTTTGAGTTGACTGAAATTTGACAAAACATTATCAGCAATTTTTTTTCTCATAAACCTGCCTTTTAACCACAATGTACTGAAGGACCAGATGAATAGAAGACGTTGATTAAACAATGAGCCCATAAGCCTTTGCAATGAATTACTAACATAGCCAAGTCTATAGACGTACTAGATTATAATATCTTTCGATTCTCATCTCGATGGAAGTTTTAAACCAACATCTTCGTGCTTGAAGTTATTATATTTTTCGAAAACCTTTAAGGCTACGATGGTTCCTATATTAAAGAACATTAATCAGAGGTTCTATTAGGTAAATTTTTGAGAAAGTTTCACGTTTTGAATTCACATAATGCAGTCATTATTGTATTGAAATTAGGTATATCAAAGGACATTAATCTCAATTTTCTCTATGTTAGTTATTATAGTTCCATTGACAACCCAGATCCCAAAAAGGTCTGGAAATTTCTAAAATCACTAGGTATTGGTAAAAATAGAAGTGACGTTGTTCCACACAATTTAGATTTAAATTTAATGAATCAACATTTTTCCACAACTTCTCCTTGCGCAGATCATATAAAGTCCGCTACTATTCAAAAACTTTCTTCGCAACCTTTACCTAGTTTCCCTCAATTCCATTTCAAACAGTTTGCTGATTGTGATGTTAAGAAGCAAATATTAGCTGTAACTTCGGATGCCGTAGGCTGTGACTGCATCAGTCGGAAGATGATTCTCCCAATCATTGATATCCTTACTCCTGTAATAACTAAAATCCTAAATTTCTCCATTACAAATAATACTTTTCCTGATATTTGGAAAGACGCTGAAATAATTCCTTTACCTAAAAAGAACAATCCACTTTCCTTTGCTGACTATAGACCAATCTCCATCCTACCATTCCTCTCCAAAGTACTAGAACGTCTCGTACATGGGCAGCTAAGTGCTTTTCTTGACTTTAACAACCTCCTGAGTCCCTATCAATCCGGCTTTCGACCTGGTTGCAGCACAGTTACGGCACTCGTCAACATAACTGATGACATACGCTCGGCTATGGAAAATCGACAGCTCACTATTTTAACCTTGTTGGACTTTAGCAACGCTTTTAACACCGTCGATTTTGACATTATGCTAGCGGTGTTACGCTCTCTTAACATATCTCCAACAGCAACTGAGTGGTTTCAGAGTTACTTGCGTGGACGCCGACAGCGTATATCTGTTGAAGATAGACAATCCTCGTGGTGTGGGTTGCTCTCCGGTGTTCCCCAAGGTGGCGTGTTGTCTCCACTTCTCTTTAGTATCTTCATAAATTCAGTAACGACCCACATTACTTCTCTCTACCACCTGTATGCAGACGATTTGCAAATTTACTCTCACGCATCCTTGGATAATTTGAGCTCTGCCATTCGCCAAACCAATGTCAACCTTAAGGCAATTCTACAATGGAGTAATAGTTACGGAGTTAAGGTGAATCCCAGTAAAACTCAGGTCATTATAATAGGTAGTAGACAGTTATTATCAAAAGTAAATTGGCCAGACTTGAATGATATTGTCTTTGATGATGTTAGGATTCCTTTCAGTACAACTGTGAAAAACTTGGGAATTATTCTTGACAATACTCTATCTTGGCAACCTCAAATTGCAGAAATCAGCAGAAAAATGTTTGCCTCGGTAGGTAGTGTACGAAGACTTCGGAATTTTCTTCCCATATCTGCCAAAATTACGCTTGCACAGTCCATACTCCTTCCAATCCTAGATTACGCGGATATCACGTTGACATCAAAGAGGAGCAGCTTAATAAACTCGAGCGGCTTCAAAATATGTGTATCCGATTCATATTTGGGTTATCAAATATGATCACGTATCCGAATATCGTAAAAAGCTCGGGTGGCTCCCAATCCGCCTTCGCAGGAATACTCATGTCCTTTCTCTCCTCTTTCGTGTGCTGAACGATCATAAAACTCCGAATTATCTTAAAGATCGGTTCAGGTACTGGCATGAGAGTCATGATCGTGTCCTTCGCAGTGCTACTTCTCGGGTGTTAGTAACTCCATCTAACCATACAACTTTTTTCGGCGAATCATTCACTGTGAAGGCCATACGGTTGTGGAACGCACTGCCATCAAGAATCCGACAAATGAAGACTTTAGAAGGTTTTAAAAAATCGTGTTATGATGTCTATAATTCCTCTGTATAGTTATTTTTGTTATTCATCTTTATATATTGTTATACCCTTTAAGATTATAATATAAGTTAGAGTTTGTATAGACCAATATATATATATATATATAACCTATGTATTTATAAATGTTGTATATGTGTATGTATATGTATGTGTGTTTCTGTGTATGTATATATATATATATTCAGTATATATGCATATATATTATTATTGTTATTTTTATGCACCTATCCCATTCCTATATTTTTATTTCTTTCACCTACCTAAGGTATGCCTGTAAGAAATTGCTTAAAGTGATAAGGCCACCTTTTGCCTTTCTTTATTTTGTATTTTTTTTTTGTTGTATTTCTTTTGTGCAATAAAGAGTATTTGTATTTGTATTTGTATGTGATAATTTATGACAGGATAAAGAAATAATGATAAAAGTAACAAGAAATAATGAATTTACCAAATAGGAAAATGATGAAGTATTTTTATTATAATAGTTTAATATTGAAAATAAGTAGTTTAATTTTCATTTATGCATTTATCTGTTTTTGACTACGTCTTATTAAATAAGTAATTCAAATGTTATATCATATATTTCCTTCCCCAGGTGGCCAGACCAAGGAAGAGGTGATCGAGACGAACGAGCGGCTGCGCGGCGTGCGCATACGCCTCGACGAGAACTACGACACCGCCAAGAAGGCGCTCGTCAACCTGATGACCAAGTACTGCGACTCCAAGTCCGAGAGGAACGTGTTCACCAGATACGCGATGCTGAAAGTCATGATCAAGGTACTGAGTGGTTAAATGTCTTGAGGTTGTTTTGTTTTCAGAAGTGGGATAGTCGGTAGGTAAGTAAGGAATTAACAGAAGTTCAAGGTACTGAGTGGTTAAATGTCTTTGAGGTTGTTTTGTTTTCAGAAGTGGGATAGTCGGTAGGTAAGTATGGGATTAACAGAAGATCAAGGTGCTAAGCAGTTTGGTGACTTATGAGGTTGTTTGAGGTAGTTTTGTTTTCAGAAGTGGGATAGTATGTAAATTAGGTATTAACAGTGAATGAATACAATGATAAACGATGCTTAAAGTCTTGATCGTTCTTTAGCAGCTTGGTGACTTTTAAGGCTTTTTAAGTTGTTTTATTTTTAGAAGTGGAATAGATGTATAATGGGTGTAAAAGAACTGCTTCCGAAAACAAAAACTGGGCATTGCTGGAGGGGTACTGGTTACGTTTTGAGCAAAAAAAAAATTTTTTATGATAAAAAAAAAATATGTAATTTTCCGAAATTGCATTAATACTAACAGATTTTGCGATTATTTCAAATTAAATAGGGTTCTAATTTAATTTGCAATGTAATTAAACGTAGCTGAACCGACAGTTGATGTGTGAGCGATGATTTCAAGCGGCGAATATGACTTTTCAATCCTTAATAACTTTTTTAAATTGAGTTTTCTGGGTATACTTCTAGTGATACTATTGAGGCTCAAGAATACATGATTTCAGGCTTCGGAAGTGGTCTTTTTACACCCGTTATAATTGAGCAAGGAAAGATAAATTGAATATAACAAAAGATAGAAATAGCTTCGGCAACTACAATATCTCAAACCAGGACAGTGCTGACATATTGTGCAGGAAGTAAGGTGTTTCTATGAAAAATAATACTGTGTTAGAACTAATTTGGTTCAATAAACAAGCTTTCAGTTAACTTGAAGTTATTGAAAACATTGTTCAGAATAGCTCGACGCCCCTTCTTTTATCCACTTGGCAAGTGAATCGAGCTTCCTTAAATATAGTATACAATAATTTTCTGGCACTAAAAATTGCCAGTAACAAGAATCAAGCAAAATCTATTCCGACACCGAAATTTTGTGGAAAATTTTCCTCAACGTTTTTACTACATGACATAAATCCCCAACCTGAAGGAAATTTATTATGTTTCATTTTTTAATAAGTACAAACGCTGATTGGGCTTAGAGTAATAAGTCAGTGTCACTGTTAAGCTAGACGTAATCCTGAAAGGACCACTAATGCCTGCAATAAAATTAGCTGGAACATTTAAAACGGTAGATTGTGAGGTATTAAGGTGCGGCTATACTTATTTTTAAGCGGCTTAGCTTAAGCTATTTATCAAACAAACTCTTTACAGGGTTAACCAAATAATGCTATCGAAGAGTTACTAACTCCGGCCTAGATATGTAAGGATAGTATCCATACGTAACTACCGCTAACGTATTACGTTGCAATTTTGCTCCAAACCAATGATTTCTTTTGCCATTTCAAAACCTAAGTAAATTCAACTGCACGAAGCATAGAAAATAAAAACCTAGAATAATTGTTATGCTAATGTTACTCATTAAAATAGATTAATCTCGAAAATTCCTAATAATTATCTCAAAGTTTAAGAGAAAAACATGAATCAATCAAGACTATAATTGATGAAACTGATAAATTTTATTGGTCACGTCAACTGGTTTTAAGTAACTAATTATTGGTAAACCTTTTGACAATAAACTTTAACGATACTAATTCATTTATTTTTCATTCAATAAATAAAGCTTAACAGTCGTGTGTTGTCAACGAGCCTCTAATATGTTTTTTTATTAAATAAATAAATAAATAATAATATAAATAAATAGCCTATATATGTCCCATAGTTGAGCACAGGCCTCCTTCTCGGATAGCGAGAGGGTTTTGAGCCGTAATCCACCACGCTGGCTCGGTGCGGGTTGGTGGATCACATGATGGATTATCATCCAATCATGTGGGTTTCTTCACGATGTTTTTCCCTCACCGTTAGTGCGTGATAAACATGTACATAATTTGAAAAAGACCAAATTAGTGGTACACCCTAGTGGGGATCGAACCCGGAACCTTCGGTATAGTAGACCGTTCCTGTTGCCACTAGGCTACCACGCACTTATTAAATAAGATTAATTAAATTATTCAAAGGAACTAATTAATTCTAATTAATAGGTCCCCAATTTTAGCTATTCACAACGAGAGATAATTTAGTCATATCTCTCATTAAAGGCTGTCATATCTTGAAGACCTTTGTCAATTGAAACGAACTGCCATCAAGTGTGGCTTAACCTTTACAGACCGCACAGGCAATGAATATTAAGAGGAGAGCTATTGCTTTGTAACAAGCTGACTGGTCAAACGGAGAGAATTATTAATTGAAACCAATGTTGCATGTACTAAAACTTAATTTATTTGGTAAGTTTTTCTCTTTTTTTTTTAAACCAAGATGTATGATCCATGTTAAACTGGAAGTACCTTAATTTCTGTTTGAACGTACCTAATTTTCGAATCGAAACTGTACAAAATCTCCTACTAAGTAACTACTTATAAGGTTTTTTAATATATAAAAATAAGGTGCATTGAAAGTGCATGTCAATCGAAAACATATCTACATTTTCATTTTATAGCTGTACAAGGTTTGCGTGCTAGATTTTCATCACACTTTTATGAGCTTTACGCTGTGCACGGGTGAGCGACGGCCTTTTAAACTTTAATAGGACAAGATAGCACAAAGTTCTACTGAAATTTAATACAGTGTGGAGGAACGAAGGCTTCAAGTGTTAATACTAAGTTGTAAATTGTCATAATTATGAGTTGCTAATATGATGGTTTTAAAATTAGAAAAAAAAACAAGGAAATAATGTATGGAAATGATCAGTTTCTTACCTATTGTAAATTTGCGAAAATCTTATCAAATCCAAAACCAAAAGAAAAAAGAAATTCAAAATTTGCATTGTGAATAAGTACATCATGTGAAAGTTTATTTAGCTTTTGTCACCATGCCCAGCTTAGAAGAGATAAATATATTTTTTTAAAGTGACGATATAAGTGTTCCAGTTCCAAAAAAAATACTCCTACATATCAAACGGTAGGTTACTTTTCTAAAAATAAACTGTCAATCATTGTCGATCATTCTAAAATTCAAGGTCAAAATTAAAAAATATGCTATTGTTAAATCAACGACATTATTTACAAACACATAAGCCCACAAAAGTTAGAAAAAGTCATCATAGTTCTTAAAGCCTCACAAGTAATAATCATTTTTACAAAACGATCTCATTAGATTTATAATGCAGACTATTTTGCTCCAAGTTCAAATTAAGACGTCGCGGTTTGCTCTAAACCTCTCTAGATGAAATAGTTAAAATTAGCATCTTCCTGCACTAAACCGCATCGCTTTAATTACGTTCAGGAATCTTCTAGAGCATCTCGCCTTTTGTTCAAGAAGAGGAAAGGTATTCCACATTCAGGGTATATAGAAGATAATACATAGCTCACCTTGTATAAAGGTTATACACTACAATACACTTCATAGGTACACACTTCTTTGTCTTAATTAATCTAGTACATAGTTCACTACAAATGAAGTACCTTAGTCTAACGAAGCTCTAATCGAACCATTACAAAGGTAATGTCTTACAAGGTATCATTCTTGACTGTGTGAAAGAAATGCTTAGGAAAGTAGTAAGTGCCGAGGTGACGACTGATAGAGAGAAATATAAAAAAAGAACTTATGCCGACCTTGACTACTTGGAGTGGGATAAGGGCAGAGAGATGATGATGACTAGGTAGCATGGGTATTTGTATAAGGATAAGGTGGAGAAAATACTTATCTTCGTCTTAATTGAAACCAAAAGTAAATATTTGTGGTTTAGGAAATTTTATATTTTTGCAGTAAGAAATTAGATACCCGGCCTACTATGGTTTCTTTTCAATATTATTAAACGGATTTTCTAAATGCTATTTAGCATTCCTACATTAAATACGATTTTAGTGTTGGTTTCATTGTTTTAATTTTTTCAACCTTGGTGGTACTGATAAACTACTACTTTATACGTCGTTTTAAAGTAATCTTTATCTTTTAATGTTATCCATTTGACTAATTAATTATCCATTTGGAATTTATTCCACAAGTTCTAACTGATCAAACGTGGTCGATGTTTCAACCATTACCACTAATCAAAAAAAGGCCTATACCCAACAAGGCACTTTCTGTCTATCTATTTAATATGAAAATGTAAATCTTCATCTCTATTACCCATTATTTAGTACATGTGGCCGCCCGCGACTGCGATGGCGTGGAAGTCGGTTTCCCGTGGGAATGAGATGTTTTTCCGTGGTAAAAAGTACCCTATGTGTTATTCTGATGTATAACCTATACTGCAAAGTTTCATCCAAATCCAAACGATTTTACGTGAAAGAGTAACAAACATCCATCCATACATACTCACAAACTTTTACGTTTATAATATAAGTAGGATAAGTAGGATCTGAGTTGCGCGAGCTAAAAGTGTACCTGGAAAGGTCTGCACTTTAAAATATAGCTCTTATATAGCACTTTAATATCGTAGAAACAAAGTAAATGAGTGAAACCTCCCCAGGTGCGGACGTGTCGGCCAAATTACAGGTTTTAACGTAGAACCGCATTTATACTCTTAATTCCATTACCTTCTTATAGCTTTAAAAGGTCTCTAAACACTTGTTATATCTGTGCTTGAGTTTGAGGGGGTAAAGCTTAAAGTTTGCAAAATTTGTCAGCGCTGGAGTAAAAATGTTCCAACTTGAATAATCTGGAATCTTCTTTTCCGTCAAGTATGAACGTACCCTTATCAGCCGTGAGTCACGTCGGGGGCCTTATTCCCGGCGCCTGAATTTCAGAGGCTCCCATTATATTTTTGTGTCTTGAATAATAATATAGTAACAATTTGCGCCTTTTAGTATACCTACAGATGGAAGAAACACGTATAACCAATCAATGTTTTTATGTTTTATATTCATATCGCGTGATTCGGGGTAGATAGTTAACGAAATAATATACAATTGTATTAATTAATTATATATTGGGAAACTCTGATGCGGAAAGAGGGATTTTATAATTTATCATTTATAATGTTTTTAACCAATTTCCAGTTTAATTTTTCAGATAATGGACCGCAAAGTTACAATATGTGGCACCATTTCATCCCTAAAATATTAATAATATTGTTATTTTTAGTTTTTCATTATTCCTTCTCTCTTTGTAAGAGTGAACTTTATGTAAGATCGTCTTCTTTATGTATTTTTACTACAATTTCTTATTTTGCACCCATTCGAAACTCTGACACTTGATTATCAGTTTCATATTAATAATAGACGGCGTATCGTGAAGTTAATAACAACATTATTTTTAGCCGATGCTTTGTAATAGCGTGTTGAATGACTAAAGACTGAGTTAAAATATCGTTCTTTCTTTTAAATCTAAAAATATTTAGCAGCGTTTTAAAAGCTCTTATTCCTAATTGGGTAAGATCCTGCCTTTGTGATCCAGGTCACCGTTTTTTACTAGATGAAGAAAAAAACTGTCGCGCAAAGCAAACGTCACAACCCACTAACATAACCTAACAAATTTCAAAGCCTAAAAACTGTCAAAAAACCCAAACTTTCTAGTTCATGCAAAATTGCTACACTTGCACAACAGTGAACCGCTTCGACGGCGCTTTACTGGACAAAATAGAAAAAAACCGTCTGTCTGTCCATCACACGAACAGCCGACAAAGGGCATGAGTCATGGCCCCACTCGCTGATTGATGATATCGTGAGCTACGGTCGTGGTTCGATTCTATCAGCCTGATTGTTATGACTAGCGACCATTGAAATGCTGGATTATTGCAATATTGGATTGAATAAAAAATGCTGAGTCTTTCCAATCTTTGAGGAGTAAACTTATAGGTAACATTAAAAAGTCTGGCATAATTTGTGACGGAAGGTGATGAGCCAAAGTCGTTATCAGTGTCTGTATGTATATCCGTTAAAAGTTGTGTTTTCTAATAAGCTAACAATAATCATTTGTGGCCAAGGTTCCACAATATGCACCCATTTGTACCCTTCATCAAAATAACACGTTAAAATCAACTCGTTTAATCAAGTCTAAAAAAATCCGACTCTATCTCAAAAGCTTAGCCATCGCACACCCTGGCACCCCGTCAGCAGCAGTCACGTCTGTGTACTGAGCCCCGAGAGACGAAACTCGACACTATGACTAACGACCAACGCTCAAACTTACCGATTACAAACCCTCCAGCTGAGTATTTTGTTACATAAAGTGCTTTACCCCGCTTTAAAAGCCTAATTGATAAGAAACGATACAAAGTACTTACAAGTTATTGGAGAAACAATTTGTCAGGATCGCTTTTTGACGCGGTTATTGGGAACCGTGGAAGAGTGGGAAGTAGTGTCAGCTTTTGAATGTTCACAATTTAATAACGCAATAACTAAGTTAAATTTAAGGTATATAAGTAGCGGAGTGAAAGGCAAAGATGTTTACGACTTTAAGCATTTAAACTAAACACTGGATCTATTTTATAATAAATATATGGACATTACAGTTTAGAATTGATAATTCTATGTAGGCACCAATTCTATTGTTTTCATATTGTAATGGTGGTTTAACAATGATATAATAAGCAGCTAGGATTTACAATTCACCAGCCTTAATCAAACTTCAAGTCACGAAGTTAGCTAATCACGGATTATTTATATTATTCTTCAAGATGATATTTCTGCCCATTGGTTCAAGTAGAACTTTTGTATAACTTGATTTTACAATCAGCTTTTAAATTTCCGATCGAGATAAGTAAAACGAAGAAGTCTGAGATTATCTGTTAAGAAACCATTTTTTTTTGTTGACTTACAAGAAGTTGATACTCCTGTTGATAGAAAAGATGGTTAATGTGGTAAAATTAAGAAATAGTACGATAAAAAATGTTATTTGCAGCCCTACAAATCTCAACTGAGAGAAACTGTTAGCGGTTGAAATGAACAAGAAGGTTAAACCAAATTAGACGGGCTTTGCATAAAACTAAACCACGGCTAAATCGTTCAGTTTTATCAAAATCTTTGATTTCTTATACTGTAACGTAAAAAGACACTCCCTAAGGATAAACTTGTCATACTCGTATTTTGTTAATCTGAATCGAGTAACTACCGAACTTTTGTATGTCCTTTTTATATTGCAATTACTACTTGTCACCAAAAACAAAATTCACAACACAAGATATAAGAACTCACCTTTGAAGTAACATCACTGAAACGTTTTGGTCGCAAATCCGGTATATCGGTACTGCGTGCCGGGACTTTAAACAACAATAAACCTTAATCCTGAGACATAGATACTATAATGCGATAACCTGCTTCTGCAAAATCTTCCCAAACATCACGATACGTGACTGGGGTTGCTACTTGCTACGTGTCCTCCCTGGAAAATAAAATCTACCCGCTACGTCAAACCTTTCGATCAAATTCATATCTTTGAAGATAATATGGCATATATCAGTTATATGCATATCAATCTGTAAGCAATTGAAACTAGCATATTGATTCACTACCAAATCGTAGAATTCAATTTCACTTCCTTTTTAACCGACTTCCAAGAAAGGAGGAAGTTCTCAATTCGGCCGTTATGTTTTTTTTATTAGAACATTAACATCTTACTCAGTGTGTCTGTCTAGTTTTTTCTTTTAAGTTAGGATTTCCATTTAAAATTCTGCTTCACTTGTAATAAAATGCTGAATATAAGTGTATTTCAAAACCCGCAAGCTAAGTAAACGCTCATAGAAAACCGCCGCAAGATTTATTGGCAATGAATAAAGAAATGTTACAGAGATACATTTAATTTTATTCTCGTCTGGAAGCGAAGGCTATTTGGATTAAAGTAAAATAAGCCTTTTTATTGTTTGCAGAGTTTAAACTCTAAGGAAACCTTTTTTGCTTTTGTATTGTCTTAGTTCTTAAAAAAAATACTGGCAAGCTCTAAGTAGAATGACATTACGCTCAAGTTTGTTTTTCAAACTTGCTGCAGATTTTTTTTATTTTGTCTATTATCCAAACAGTGCTTTTGTATTACTTGCATCTATAAATAACAGCTGATATATATATATAATTGTAATAACAGCTCTAGAGCTTGTCCTATTTTTATGATCCTAGTTACATCATTATCCTCACTTTCAGAGTATCACCTTCATTTTGGTAAAACGCAAAATAATTTCCAATTTCGAATATCACCAATAAAGTGTGTTTTATCAGAAGCCGAACCACAAAGAAAATTAATAATATTTCGTGATCTATCGAGATGACATCCTGTCTGATGACGCGATAACGACATCTCGTCTCGATTTAAAATCCAATTTACCACTGAAAGCTTTGAAGCCAGTCTGTTGTAATCAGAAATAAATTGGATAATCGAGTTTACCAGCTTAATGTAATTCTGAACGAGAAACAGTTTTATACACATGTTTTTTTATTATAACGGAAGAGAGGTGTATTGATGGATGAGTAATTAAGAATTCGATGGGATATTAAGAATTCGTTTTTTTTCTTTTATCCGGCCTGTTAATACTTCTATGTAGATATGGTTAAGTTTTTACTATTGTACATTATTATTAAGCACCATATAAATGTTATTTTAAGAATGATTCTGAAAGGAAGGAAGTGGAAGGGATATGTCTAGCGGACCTTTTTGCGTCTTGCAATTAAAACACTTATAACGTTCAAAATACTTTAATGACGCTATCCCACTTCTGATCAACCAAAACAAACAAATCTAGTAAATTTACATTTTCTTGAACGTGGTTCTCTGCCTTTGCATAAAAGAAGCTTGTGTAAGTATGCTTCCAGTTGTTTAACAAAGCTAAGCGTTAGTCGGAGATAGTAGACTCTATCAGTACAACTGGCAGGTGTCCAAAGAAAGTTGTTCCGGATCAACCGGAGGCGGTTGCAAGCCTTCTGTTTTTTAGTTATTGCAAATTGAACTGAATAAAACTAATGGAATAGGCCTAACGCTTTATTCGGTTCAATAAAATAATTTATTAAACTAATGGATTTCAATATTATGGTGGATATTTAATACCTAATTGTTAGATAGACTCCAATTCAGCTATCTTCATAATTAATACTAAAAGCATATTTTACAAACAACAGTTCAGCTTTAGAAATAATAATCAAATCACACTAATATACTATTTTCAAAAATCGGTTGGTATTCAGTACTGGGTAAAAGAATTAGGTAAGAATTTAGTTGGTTCAAGTTTCTATTTAAAAACAAGGGTTCTGCAACGTTCAGATAATTTGAAAAGAAAAAATGCTATTTCCAGTAATAGTATAATAGCGCATAGATTACTTGATGTGAAACAGAAATTGTTTTTAAATTGGCTTAAGAAATTTCGCCTTTAGATATTACTCCGTAAATAGACAGTTTAAAGCATTGAGCAGTATAAATTCAGACTTTTAGTCACTTAGTTAAAGAAATGTCTTGTAAGCTATTTGCTGTTATGTAGTTTGCAAATATATTAAGTTCTATCTGAAACGTTATTCAAGTCAAATTAGACTGTGCATCTCGTTGTTCATAAGAGCAGCTGGCTCAAATGATAAAACAGTACCAAATACGTTTTTATTTCAATAACATGAAAATCTTATCAAAGGTTTTTCTCTGCTTAAGATGTTCAAACACATAACTAGAACATTCCCAAGGGACCAACCTTTACAAACAAACCCTCTTAGTACGAACGTTGGCTTCACCACTTATGTTACCTACATTTCTTTTATTAAATTCTAAAAGCAGTTTCTACGACTATGACGATCGAGTAATAAATAACTTTCGTGTGAAAAGGAAGGAAAATGTACCGGTTCTACGTTGCAAATTTATCGAAGCTCCGTTTGAACGATCTTAAAGGGAGTGGTTCCAGGTCTCAGCATCAGATTATTCTTCAGTTTTCTTGATGATAAGTCTTCAAAAGCATGAAAGACCTTACAATGTTTTATAAAGGTGCCTGGTCACTAAACTATAATCTTCTCGTAACTTAAAGATAAAAATAATATAATCAATAAGTACTGGTATTAAAATAAAGTAAAATAATATAATCAATAAGTACTGGATAGTCATTTTTGAAGCTGAACTTTTTCCGCCTCTCGCCGTAGTTATTGAACTCTTATCTGCTGCCGAAGCCTGCCTCGCTGTACGATTAACACTTCATGAACACACAAAGCGATATCCGATTGCGATACTTTAAGCCGGAAAATAGCCTAACTACGAGTACTTTTAGTTTTGCACGACCAACTTGTGCAGCTGTTCAATAAAAGTTCTCGAATCACCGACCAGATACTAACAAGCGGACATCACAAAGGATTTACTTTTTCATTGATACAACAAAGTGTAACAAGCATTGTTAAAGTTACGGTTTAAAAGTTGTTTTCATGTTGATGTTTGTTATAATTTGATATTCAAATTATTGTTTAAATGTGGAACAGGATTATGCTAGCTGCAAACGATGTAACTTAAGAGATAATTAGAGACCGTTGGGAATAGTTGGTTGAATTCAACCATTTGCTGGAAGTGTGATTAAACGTTTGCGTCATTTCAGCTTAAATAAGACGAAGCATACCTGAAGAGAAAAAGATAATTTCAATATATAATAAAATTAAATGCTCTTTCTTCTTTAACTAAGAATAACAGTGTTAGCGCCATTTCTATTATCGAAAGCTATTGTATTCTAGTCCCCGGCGTCGCTGCAAGTAGCTATTTATTTCAAGAGCTGTGTCTTTACTTTTATTTTCAGTCGTTTCATTTTCCTCGTACAATTTTAAACATTAACTGCCATTTACAGTGTTTTCCAACTGCAGTGATAAAGTTCAAGAAACCGACAAAAGAACAAAAGATTTAAAACTGTGCGAAGTTTCCTACAAAACTTAATGTTAGCCATAACTTTCAGGAAGTGATTCGTCTGGAGACCCAGTACTGGTCGCTGGTGGAGATTCCACGTCAGGAGAAGGCGGAGACGGTCCCAGCGTTCGTGCTAAGAGCATGCTCCATCATGGAGAAGACCCAGAAGTCAGGCGAAGGAGTCAAGACTTCCTCCAAACTGGCCGAGGAAGCTGCTGATCGAAGGGAGCGGATAGAAAGACTGAACGGTTTGTTTGTTAATACTCTTGGAATTCTGCTTGTTACTTTCGAGTCTATACATAGATTTCGGGCTGGAATAGGTCACCCCGTTTCTTCCCATGGGCGTTGTAAGGCGATTAAGGGATTTATACTGCGCTCTGACCTTAATTGGGAGTTATGTTTGACTTTGACGGGGTTCTATCTTGCTAAAGTAAAGTTAAGTATATCATCACATAATCATAAACATATAGAAAAAAGTTGGTTGTAACTAACCTAACCGATGAAGTTATTGCGACTGGACTTTCTAGTTTTATTTAGCAATAAACTGAAAGTCTTAAATAAACTACCCTCTCTCCGTTAATGATAGTTTTTCATTAACGAAAGCTTTGTGATATAAAAAGTATTTTATATCATTTATAACCTTGATGAAACTTGAGGGGTAGATGAGTTAATTAAATACCTTTTGCTGTATGGGGTCATTTACTTTTAGGGATATCAGGTAAATATATACATTAAACATAATTTCAAACAAGTAATATGTGTTTTAAATATTCAAAATTAATTTAAACAGATTATGTGAAAAAAGGAATAACAATGTTTTAAGTAGGTTTAGCTTTCTACCCGTAGAATAACTGAGTAATCAAAAACATCAATAAAACCAACATTTCTTCCAAATATTTTAATTTTACCTCGCTTTAATAAATCCAGAACGTCAAGTTTCATATCACAAATCACGCTAGTAGATGATGTTGATTTGACATGCTATTCCGCAGTACAAATCAAACTTGCAAATGTTAACATTATGCCGCGAATATTAATTGCAAATGTACGTTCTAGTCATTAATGTAAACGTACGGTAATTGAATCACGGCTTGTTACTGTGTCAGATGTTAACTGCAGCAGGGATTTTTAAATTGCGTATATGAGAAGCACAACGGTAATGAATTTGTGAAAATAAATGGGTAAAGTGGGAGAAATAATGTTGAGTTCTATTTGGAAGTTTATGGTAATTTAAAGAAACGTAAATATCGCTATCGGGTTAATATACTTGCATCAAAAGAGCTAATGTGGAAATAAATATGTCTGCATAGATAATAACATTTTTACAGCACAAAGACGACCTCTGTGGTGCAGCGGTATATATACCGAACTGCTAAGCGGATGGTTCCGGGTTCGATCCCCGGGTCGGGCCAATTTTGTAAAAATGGTTTTTAGATATTGGGTGTAACTAGGCTAGTCCATTATGTGGTACTTATAACAAAAGTGCATACTGCACTTACTTTAGGGCAACATATTTGGTGTGTCAGTCTGGAAATTTATTTATTTATTTAAAGTTAAACATTCTGTAGAACCACAACGAAACCTAAGATGTCTTCTGTTATTTCCAGCCCAGTGGTTTGTATTTGGAAATTCCGTTGAAATTCCAAATGAAACTGTCTAAATCCTTAAACAAACCTATAGATTTTAGTTTAAATTCACACCCCAATAAATTAAATTTACTGCGGCTCTACGCCAACAATTCCGGAAGCCAAGAGCCCAAGTAGAGCCATTATGACAAAATTAACAGGACATTACGAACCAAACAAAACGATATATAAACATTTCCCTTAGGTTACAGAACTAACAACTTAATTAGACCACATAAAGTTCACATTACCATGTAATTACAAGGAGAACCCAGACTTCTGATAAGGCTGGCCCGCCGCCAAGCAACACTGCTGGAATTTCTAAAAACTAACTCCTGCTACCGGTGTCTTTTAATTGCATTTGGACAAAATGACTATTAAGACACTATTTTTAAAAGAAAATCCACGTTTTCTTCAACTTCCTTGTATTTTTTTTTTAATAAAATTTGGTGCCTACCTTAAGAATGAAAAATCGTCCAATTCACCTAAGAGGTTTTAACAAGTAGGTTTTTTCAAAGGATTTCATTCTAAACTAGGGGCCGCGCGCGACTCCGTTCGCGTAGAAGTCGGTTTCCCGTGGGAATGCGAAGTTTTCCCGCGGTAAAAATTTCCCTTAATTCTTTCATACATATATTTTTGGTATCTAGAACCGTTTTTGGCAGCGCACGCAACGAAAGCTCTCAAGGATGAATAAATTTCCCCGTTTTTTTCACATTTTCCATTATTTCTTCGCTCTTTATAGTTGCAACGTGATGTTATATAGCCTAAAGCCTGCCTCGATAAATGGTCTATTCAACACAAAAAGAATTTTTAAAATCAAACCAGTAGTTCCTGAGATTAGAGCGTTCAAACAAACTAACAAACTCTTCAGCTTTATAATATTAGTATAGATAGGCATTGTTTGTTTGTGTCCGGATTTTATCCTTCAATGACAATATAACACGAAGCAAACTTCGAACACAAGGACATTGGCGACGCTGGGGCTACATTAGGTGACCCAAATGTAATCTGCCATCCCGACTTTTACATTACAGCGAATAATGTAGAGATTTGCTTATACACCCTGTTTGGTCCTTCCAGAAATTCTAAATAGGTACGAGATTTTGTGATAAACAACGCCTTCCGAATAATACAAATTTATTTTGAATCAAAATTTGAAAGATTTTTTAAATCGTGTTTTAAGATTTATCTTCAAAAAAGTATTGCCATAGAGTAAATATTTTTGCAGTAAGCAATCAGTATCATGCCCTGCAATCATTTGCATACCTACAAAAATGATTCCACTTTAAAACATATTTTTACTAAATAAAACAGATACAGAACTTAGCTAAGGAATCATTGTTTATAAACGTTGGTACTAATAACAGTATTTTAACATTCTTGCAGATATGACGACTTCTCAAATCGAAACGGAAAATACGCAAATGACTAATGACCTGTACCGTCTCTTGAAAAAGTATACGGGATTAAGAAACCTCATCAGAGAGCTAAAGGTACTTGTGTTTATTATTTCTTTCCTTTTTGTTTTATTTAAGTTCATTAACCGTTTTCTGATATCAACGCTAGTGGCTATAAATTGTAATGATATTTTGGTATTTTTCAGACAGAATACATGAGCACTAAAGTGTACCCAATGTTCCCTCGGTACACGATGCTGAAAGACATGATAAAGGACATAATGCATGATCCCGATTACATGGAGGTATGCCACGAAGTCGACCCCTAGCGCGGGGTGCGCAAATAAATGAGAGCCTCTATCCGCGACCGGCAGAGGTCGTGTCGTCGCTAGCTGAACGAGGATGCAATCGGGTTACGATCCGGAGAGCCCATAAAGGATTTTAGGCAGAAGGAAGCTGACAAGAAGGATTCTATTTCTGTTGCAGGCTTACGAACTGGGTTTTAGACAGTAGATTTGTATCAACGCTTGGAAGTGTTGGCTCAGTCTGAAGTTAACGGTACAGCGTTATAATTGTGGTACCTTGGACTCATAAGGATCAAGAGTTACCGAGTTCAGACTTCTAGCGACGAAATTGACGAGTACTCGTTTATTTTGCGCATATTCGTGTAATTTAATTGGACTTTGTTTAAGTGTAAGTAGGTTTAGTAATTTGGTGTACTCGTCCTGAAGTGTTGCTTCCCACTTGCAAACCTTTTCGGATTTATGTGGTGCTTTGCTGATAATTTGTTTCGTGATTTCTTCTAAGTGGTTATGTTTATTTGCGATTTGTCTGCTTAAAGTTAAACTTTAAGATGTATCGTATTAACTGTCTGTAACCTTGTTATATCTCTATTAATCTTATCAGATCTACATACATAACTAAAAATATCATGTATTTTTTTGCTCTTTTGATTGACTTACACATATCAGCAAGATACCTAAGCTACATTCATATCAACTTTATTGTAGACACAAACTTATCAATATTATATGAAATAAGTAGAAAATTACCTAAATTACGTTCTACAGAGTGGAACGATAAAGCTCTATATACATTTTAAATATATTTTCATCTGTTTAGACATACAATATATCATTATACTATAAACATTATATAAAATACAATTTTGGAAATGTGTAAATCGTACCATTAATACCTATGTGTTCAATGTTACAAATTATCATGTACTAGGGGCCGCTCGCGACTCCGTTCGCGTAGAAGTCGGTTTCCCGTGGGAATGTGAAGTTTTCCCGCGGTAAAAAGTTCCCTTAATTCTTTCATACATATATTTTTGGTTTCTAGAACCGTTTTCGCAGCGCACGCAACGGAAGCCCTCAAGGATGAATAATTTTCCCCGTTTTTTTCCCATTTTCCATTATTTCTTCGCTCCCTTTAGTTGCAGCGTGATGTTATATAGTAAAGTAGGCCTAAAGCCTGCCTCGATAAATGGTCTATCCAACACAAAAAGAATTTTTAAATTCGAACCAGTAGTTCCTGAGATTAGAGCGTTCAAACAAACAAACAAACAAACAAACAAACAAACAAACAAACAAACTCTTCAGCTTTATAATATTAGTATAGATAGGGAATTTCTCCACAAGTTAACGTACGTATAAAATTGCATAAACCTTCGAAATTACTTCATTTATGTCCGTAGATTTCTTATACAATTTACCTTCATTATATTCTCTGCCACTTAGTTGAAGGCTTTACTGTTGTTGTAAGTTCTTGCTAAGCAATTGCCAAGTTTGTTATTCTTGTTTATCAGTAAGAACATTTTTACCTCACGCTAGTCTTTTACACATACAAATTAGAAGTAATTCAGTATTATTTAGATTTATTTCTTGAGCTTACCAACGTTTTTTTATTCGTACCTATTAATATAAATTGTAGATGAAATGTACCAACTCTAATATTAGTTGATGTGTTTTACTCAAAGCTTAATATTACCTACTTAGTCGTCTATACTCAATCGTATCCATTTTCTAGTAAGAATATTGTATTAGAAACTTAATAGAACTTAGATAAAAGCTTAATACTTATCATGTACTTGCCTATTGTCTATCTATTCATCTACAGACTGTAACACCCAATATTTCCTATTATAATTAAAAGCACTTTTGAACCAATACAGATAGTTTTAAATAGGCAAATTCACATTTAGATTTCTTCAAAAAGAAAACACCAACTTTTTGTTTATACCTATATATCTAAGTATTTAAGGATAAGTATTATAATGAAAGCGAATAGTGAGTTTATGAATAATAAATACATACCTATTGTAAAATTTGTAGGTAGTAATCATTAAATAACAGCATTATTTATTTTTTTCTTATAAGAAGGTAGCATCTAGTAAAGCTTACCTGATTTCTGAATTTAGAATTTGAAGGTTACACGGAATTCAAGTAAGTACTATACTTAAGGAATTGACCATAATTTTTGAATACTTTAGCAAATTTAACTAAACTTAAAACTTTTAATTCTCAATTTTAAATCCAGGGGTTAAAAAACTTTTAACCACCGATCTCAAAATTCTACTATAGTTAAACTTTTCCAATTACCAATGTTTTTACAGCTAACAAAAAACATTTTGTGATGTGTTTCTGTCTTTCCATATCAACAGCTATCTACCATAGTTTATTGCCACATGAGTAAAGAAACTGAACAGAGACAAAGCTACATACGAATGCGCTGTGACAGGTACATCACTACAAGTGCAACGCGTGTGTGTGCGTGACCACTGGCCGCTTGTCACGTATGAGCTGAAACCGCTTCAAACTAGATCAGCCAGTGGTCAATCTCAGGGCGTGCAGGCGTGACGCGACGCTCGAACGTTGTGCGTGTTTTGTTTTTGTTTTCGAGTTTCTCACATAATACGTAGTAATACTTTTGTTTTAGTATTTAAAAAGTTTTGTAAATATGGTTGTACTTCGCCACCTGATGATACTGTCCCTGCGTTAACAATGGGTACAAATGACTATAAATTTAATATTCCAGAAAAGAATGGTTTAGTCTATGTATCGGGCTATTTATACAGAAAATGTCTGGAACATCACAAATGTGAGAAAATAAAAGCCTATGTTAATAGATCCGAACAACCCATAAATATAGGAAAAGATTCTTTTTTTTGCCATTATAAGGACTTTAATGAAGGTAGTGTGAAATCAGGTTTTTTGATAATACCTCCTGACAATTTTATTGAATTTGTTGAATTGCTTGAGCAAAAATTTCGCGAATATTTTGATCTTCATATTAAAAATGTTAATATTGGTAATGACATATTAGCACGTTTGCAAGATTGTACATTTCATAATTATGCCATGTGAGTGTTTCCCATTGGTTTATTTGAAAAAACTTTATATTAGATTTAGAATTTATCATTCGATTAAAAGACACAACAAATTATTAAAAACCAAAAGTAATAAAAAAAAAATATTTAGAGTATGTAATTTGTAAAAAAAAACCTATTTTAATAAAAAATTTGAAAAAAAAGTACATTTATATTTTTAATTTATTCAATTGTGCCAACCCTACCAAAATAGGTATAAATTTTGCTAGCTCTTTAGAAGCTTTGTCTCTGTTCAGTTTCTTTACTCATGTGTTATTGCGACGCAAAAACATGGATAATGGTTACCATAGTTACACAAATACAAGGCTTCAAAGGTTAGTAGAATATTGAGTTTGGCCGTAAGTGGGCGATCGATAAGTTTTTTAAATCGTATAATTCTGTTTACATAATTTTAATATTCAATTACAAAAAAAAGTTAAAGCCTACCTTCTTTAATAAGTTGGCAAAAGTTTAGATAGTTCAGATGTTTATAAAAAGTAGGCTTAATTAATTCGGGTAGTCTTTCCAATGTCACTGAAGCACTGTGCCAATAGTTTTATGTAGATAAAGTATTAAAAATGTGTAATTGTAGGATGTTAATTTATTAACTATATAAAACCTAAAAGGTGTGTTTAAATTTCCTAAGAAATGTATTTGTTATTAGAACTGTAACCATTCTTCTGTATTATTTTGACCAATTTTAAATAGCAACCTACTGGCTTTTCCATTCGTATACAAAGTTGTAGGCTTTGACTTTAAATCATAATTGAATATCTGTTTCTCAAAAGTAGATAAGTAGATACTAATAACGCAAGTTACTAAGGTTACTAAGGCCTTTACCCCGTTTTTGAAATAGTAAATGTTTTAAGCTACTACGAATTATACTTCGAACAGTTAACAAAGCTACGTGAATCACAACTAATAAAATAATAGGTATCAATACTTACTTGATTGATATTTGATTTGTTGTTGTACCTCAGAATAAAGTCATTCCTACTCTTTGCATCCATATAAGAACATTTAAGCATCTGTAATTATACTATACTTACTTAAACTTAGGTATCTACTCAAAATGTTTATATAAGTCCTAATCATTAATAATCAAATATGTAAGAAATTGACGTTTTTAACAGCAATTAATTATTTAGATTGGCGAAACGTAAAATGTCCATCTGTACCAAAATATTAAGCTTATTAATAAATATTTATCAAAATATCATACTTAACTATACGCTTTGTTATATCATGTTATACTAAAAAATAATAAATAAAGTGATTTAGGCAAAAAGTGTTTTATTTATCTTAGTGAGGGCTTGAAACCTATCTTCAAGTCTATCTAAATGTTGAAAGGATTGGTTCTGTATTTCATAAAAAAAACCAGTGATGTCTCTCAATAGCCTACCTGATTTAACTGTGAGCATTTTCACTTAATTACCTTCCACCATTCGGGTTCTTACATTGAGGATAAAAAATATGATTAACTGTTATTTCCTACATGAAATACTAGATAAAGATAAGTAACATTTAAAAAAACGATACTGGTACAACCCTCTATTAGCATAAAAACCGGCCAAGTTGGAGTCGGACTCGCAAACGAAGGGGTCTAAACCATTGACAATAATAATATGGCAAAAAATGCTCTATAAAGGACAAACTTGATTAATTTAATTGATATTCCATCCATAGCCTTCATGAGAATTCAGGGGTGAAAATACTTGTAATTTACGCAGGTTCAAATATAGTGAAACATATTTTGCAATTTTTTTAACGAACGATAATTTCATTTTGTACTAATAATAAACTTGCGGCAACATTCGGAAAACCAGACATCTACACTTTCTTGAACGCACTAAATTAGTACTGAACTACACTGACATCTATCCTAAATATATCAAAACTTTTTTATTTCCTTTGAAGTTAAGTTCAATAAAAACAACTTAGATGGCGTTAAAAGCATTAATTATGTAATATTGCCATTAAAAAAATAACAAATGAGAAGAAGTTTTTAATAAGTAATATCAAACTCAATTATAAAAATCACGAGGGCATGAATGAATTCTGAGTTTTTTTAATTATTTTGTAAAAAGTTATAATTTATTTATTTATTTAAATACTAGTGGCCGCCCGCGACTCCGTTCGCGTGGAAGTCGGTTTCCCGTGGGAATTAGGTGTTTTCCCGCGGTAAAAAGTACCCTATGTGTTATTCTGATGTATAACCTATATTACTGCAAAGTTTCGTCAAAATCCATCCAGTAGTTTTTACGTGAAAGAGTAACAAACATCCATCCATCCATCCCTACTAATATTATAAATGCGAAAGTAACTCTGTCTGTCTGTCTGTCTGTCTGTCTGTCTGTCTGTCTGTCTGTCTGTCTGTCTGTTACGCTTTCACGCCTAAACCACTGAACCGATCTTGATGAAATTTGGTGTGAAGAAAGAACTGATCTTGGGAAAGGACATAGGGTACTTTTTACCGCGGGAAAACTTTCATTCCCACGGGAAACCGACTTCCACGCGAACGGAGTCGCGGGCGTCCACTAGTCCATCCATACATCGTCACAAACTTTCACATTTATAATATTAGTAGGATATACAGGGCGTCCCAAGACTACGATACATCAAGGGAAAGTACCTTAAATATCGTAAATAGAATATTTTGCTGAAAGAAGACTTTATTTTATTTTTAAAACTTAGTAATTCTGCATTTAAAAAAAATCTAAATAAGAATTATGACTTTTTGTCTATTCTTTCGATTGGCATCTATATGATGGGTTGTTTTTTTTCATAATTAAGTGGATTCGATTCCCAGACGAAGCAAGTATTTTTTTGAAAAACTTTAATTAAATACAGATATACTAAGTTTAAAAAATTTAATAAAGTCTTCTTTCAGTTTCGGTACTTTCCCTTGATGTCCCGTAGTCTTGGTCATAAAATTTTTTTTTGATTAAATTTTGTGTAATCAAACACTTCTTATGAAAAAAATTTACTAATTTGCTTATAAAATAAATTCATCAAGAAACTAACAACTTATTCAGTGGTCAATGAAGAGAAATACAGATAAGATTTTGCCTTTTCAAAATATTTAATACCAAATGGTAGAAAATTTAATATATTAAATGAATTGGCAACATTAAACGTAGCAGCCGTCAACCGTCAAGCGACTTGAAGCGACCGACAACGTTTTTTTTTTCTTTCATTCATTCATTCGTGCGGCAATCGCAGTTGGGATGGGTTTGTTACTGCCGGTTCGTTCCGTCAATAATGGCGGGATTTCGTCGTTTCGAAAAGTTTATATAAACTTTAGAAAGTGAAAAACATGAGAGAAAAGATTAAGGGTTTGGGACTTTACTAATTAATACAGCCGTTTTTTTCCTAAAATACGTAAACAAACAGTTTCGCACCGGTCAGGATGTCGGTTAATTCAAAGTGTCGGTTACCTGACGTTTTTTGTGTTGTGCGCTGAGATGGTGGAATTACATTAAATTCGCGGCGCGGGAATGGGTGTATGAGTGCTCGGTTGAGTTGAGGAACTTGCTTCGAGATGCCTTTTGTGGAGCGTGTTGTGGAACCAAGATATTTGTCGCGAACTAGTTTGCGTGATAGTGATGGGAAGCCTAAAGTTTCGGATGAAGAGTTGCAGGCTGTGACCAATGGTACCTTGTGCAATGCATTACGCCAGCTAGCGTCTCTCGTGCTTCTTGCCGAGGACATCTTCAGCGAGTTGACGGCGCAGCTGCAAGGCATAACAGAACGGTCGGCGGTCGCCAACACTAAGATCCAGAAGATTGAACAAATCGTCGAGAACTATGACCCGAAGAAAGTACCAGTTCGTAAGTACCTCACTATGTCAAATATTATACTGTTATTTAAAGGCAGATAGATCAATATTAAGGTACTTACCTATTTATTAAGTCAAGCATGTAAATGTACCTACCTAGAAACTTATGCCTAGTTCATAACTTAGAAACTTAGTAGTATCCTATACCAGTACCCATCGTACCTACAAGATAAACTTAGAAGGTTAGAGGTAGATACTAAGGAAACCTACTTCTTGGTTATTTTTTTAATCTTTTTAACTAGGTATTCCTACTACTACTATACTATACGGCATATTTTACCTCATACGAGTAGGTTACTTGACAGTAGGTTTGTACAAATCTATTTATTCTACGAGACTTGAGTACAATCGGCAAAGTTCCCGAATCCCGATCGATCACTTTTTGGCGAATCTAAATCTAAAATTCTAACCTATAAGTTAGTAAAGACGAAAGCCATTAAACTGAAAACGACTTAAAGTGTGTTCCTTGTTAGGAAGGTATTTCATATAAGCCTCTCAACAACTTATTTATCCAACCTTTCCATAGAATTTATTGTAACTTTGTAATCCCATCTCTGTAATAACCATAAGTAGGTACTTTCTTACATTAAAGTTCTGTGCCTGCCGCCCTCACAAAAACGTGGCCTGTTGATGCATTACTGAACGCTATCTTAAAACCTGTTCCGGCGCCCGACATGCCCGAGAAAGAAAAAAAAACTCCCAGATTCCATTCAACCCATAAAAACATTTTGTAATAAATTCAAACTCCTCCAACAATTCCATTACTGGCCAGTGAATTTTACGTCCGTGTCTATGGTTTAACTGAAATGTAATATCCTAGAGTAAACCCAGTTTTAACGTTTTACTCGTTCTTAAAAACTATTAAGAACCAACGGCTCGTAAAGTAGAATGCCTTACGAACCACCCTCGGTCGTTATGTAAAAAGCTTTATTGAAAAACCATCGCTAGGTACCTACCGTCTTATGTAAGTTACAATGGAAACGGCATTATGCTCCTGTTCCGAATTTGGGTTAAGATTTAATATCGTTTCATCTTTTTCTTGTTTCCTTGGTTTGTCAGAAGTAACAAAAGGATCGCAAAGGTTTTTATAAGAAGTCACTATGAATGAAGAACGTATCGTAGAACTTTTCTGCAGTTGGCAAGGAATATTTGCTAGAATAAATAAGAAGAAAGCTTTGTAAAGTTGAATTGCGCCACAAACAAACACAATTACTACCAAACACAAATACTACCTAATTAAGAATACGAAGATGTATCTTTAAATTTAAACAAAAAGTTAATAGGAACAGTAGTTTAACAACTTTTATTAATAAACATAATTATTTCCCTGTTAATTATAAACAACAAATTATTTCGTACTAAATTCGTACCTACTTACTTGTTATTCTGAGAACTTTTTTTTGATATTTTTTTACCCGGTCACTTTGGTCTCTGTATTTCATAAAAGGTAAAATCAATGTTGACAAAATAAACAATCCTATTAATCAAACAACCTTTCACCTGGCCTTTCACCAGATAAAAGCTGAACGGTGTTTCAGTCTCATTTTATAGGATTTTGTTGAACCATATTATCCTTGCTTTTCGAGATCAATGGTACAAATTTTGTACACTCTCCATAAACCTAAAGTAAATGTATACCTTTATATAAATTCATGATCCCATTTTTTATTCTAATCGATATTATCTTTTTCATTTAAACAGCGAGAAGCTTACCTAATTCCGGAGAAGTTCAATGGACGATAAAATCCTTATCGGTTTTCATAATGGCCTCATTACCAGTTTTAATTTCTTAAGAATTAATTAGTTACTCGCGAATTTCTGCATAAAATTCGTTAATTTAAAAATGAAGGCGATATTGATTTTTTTAATTGTTCAGCTTTTGCCGTCCCCTTTTTCGGTGTGATCTTTTAATGGTTACCCTCAAAACCTATTTAGTTTAAGCATCGATTACAGTTTTTTTGGTTTTTGTGACATTTGCTCTATCTGTTGCTGTTATTTGCATATCATCTAATTACTTATAGTTTACTAAGACCAAAAAATTCGGATTCAGGTGGTATCTATACTAATATTATAAAGCTGAAGAGTTTGTTTGTTTGTTTGTTTGTTTGTTTGTTTGTTTGTTTGTTTGTTTGTTTGAACGCTCTAATCTCAGGAACTACTGGTTTGATTTTAAAAATTCTTTTTGTGTTGAATAGACCATTTATCGAGGCAGGCTTTAGGCTATATAACATCACGTTGCAACTACAAAGAGCGAAGAAATAATGGAAAATGTGAAAAAAACGGGGAAAATTATTCATCCTTGAGAGCTTCCGTTGCGTGCGCTGCCAAAAACGGTTCTAGATACCAAAAATATACGTATGAAAGAATTAAGGGAACTTTTTACCGCGCGAAAACTTCACATTCCCACGGGAAACCGACTTCTACGCGAACGGAGTCGCGCGCGGCCCCTAGTCTATCATAATTTAACAAAGCGTTAGTGAAAGATAGTTTACTGGGATTGGCCGTGAGTTGACATTTAACACAAGTTACAAGTAACCTGTAGTTTCACAATTAGCTAAATGTTTGGTTGCTTGGTATTTTGCAGCTTATAAGGTTATTCAAGTAATTTAAGTTAAACGTTGATGGCTGAAATAAAAACCCTTTCAATTGCCTGTGCCGTAAACTATCAAATTTTACATTTACATTTTATGCATTAGTACATACGTAGAGTTTAAAACCCTGTTACTCAATCTTGTGTGAACACATTGTTAAGCACAATATAAATCATTTGACCGATATACCCTCCACTTTAAGACCACCAAAGACCACCAACCAAGACTTTCTCGTAAGAAACCTGTTTATCATCCTTTAATTTGTCGTTAAATTGTATCTAATGTTCGACTGTCCAAAGCAGTTGAATACAATGTGGTTTGTCACCTTAAATCACTATTTATTTATCTGAGTCAACCATTGTGCCAAGGGGGAGGCAACTTCGAACTTCCGTAGCCCGCATGTCAAAACCATAAGCAGTTGTAGGTACTAGCTGCTGTCAAATTCTAAAACTTCAGACTAAATGTTAGTTACAGAACTTGCAAGCTGCACTGAAATCTTTAAAATTAATACTTGTAAGCTTGAACATTAATCTTTTCTTGGAAAAATATAAAAAACCTCTTAAGCGAGCCACATGACGGGATATAGGAAATATTTATCTTTCTATATCGGGAGTTTAAGTAAGAGTAGTGATTCATGTGAGCTTTAATACCAAATTTAAAGTTGATGACTTCGAAGTAAGAGCATATTAATTTAAATTGTCAAGGAATACCGATGTAACATATTTCGTCTGTAATTTGAATGAAATTCTTGGCTGTCTGGGATTGTTAACACTTAATTATTCACAATGCCTAAACATTTATTACGTACACGACATTCTATAGTCCTTGGGACAAATTAAACATTATTATATTGTTGCGGATTAATTATTCGGAAGTTGCCTGTTTACCACCTTTTTTCTCTTGCACTTCTTGTATTTATTTTATGAAGTACCGATTCAACCAAAGCATAACATCATATTTTTTATATGTTTTTGTTTAGGTATTACATTATTAGTCCCTTTTTGGTAAAAATCTTCGCATAAAACCAGTTATTGCCATTCCAGTGATTGACGAACTTCACAAAAAAAGGCGTCACTCGCGAATTCAAGCGTTCATTAGGTGTAATGTTCCTGTAACTTAATACACCTATAAAATTAACCTGAGTTAACTTAGTAATGTTTTGGCAAGGCACACTTACTTTCATTAACAGCAGAAGCTAAAAAATAGGTATATAAAAAAGCACAAAAATATAGCTACGTCACTTCAGTAATCATGTTATACCATCAATATGTAGCCTCTAGGACTAGGATATCAAATACCACAGGCAACGGTGTCACTTTTCGTTGTCGATCGAGCCTTTCATCGGGGTGCAGTATCGCAGACTATTGAATGTCTAAAGTCAGTACGTATTAAGCAAGTCCTGGTTACGAAATCTGATCTGCGTCTTAATATTCTATAGCAGCTTAGTACTAATGCGCCACGCCTGAATAAATCCAGAAAAATGACACCAAGAAGGGTTTTATCGATAAGACACTTTAATAAAATGAATTGCAGAAGTCCAAAATTTATCACACAAAACCTTAAAGAAACAAAAGAAGAGCTTGATGTAATGAAGTTAGGAGATCTCTCAAGCGAAAGTTTTTTTACGCTGCATTGAAGTTGGATGTGTCTTGAGATTTTATTATCTCTCCACAAATAGTAGAGACAAAAACACTTGAATTGCTCACCCCTCTCGCCTCTTGTTGTTGTGGGAACTTTTGAACAAAACGGAGATACTCAGATTTTTTGTGTACTTAACCATTTCTTTAGTCAGATTGTACCGGGCCTTTTTTTGCTTCTGTATGGCTCCATGAAGCTTTACCAATGGTTTATGGTATACATCCAATTTGCATTTTTGGCCGATGACGATTATGTTTTTACGACATAGGTAAGTAGTACGTACTTATTAATCTTTTGTCTGTAATATTTTAACTAATAAGGAATGTCAAGTATTGTTTTTCACTGCCTCAGCATTTTAAATCCCGTACATATAAATTATATCTATTGCAGTGTATTAGCAAATACATTGTAGGGCTTTGGTAAATCTTATCATAGTTGATATATTCCTTGTTAGTAAAGTAGAAATCTTAATATGACCTATTTCTTTTTTATAATAATAGATTTTTTTTTATTTTGGACGATTCGTTTTTGTTCTTATACCTATTTGATTAAGTCATAAAACAATTTCGTAACATATTAGGCAATCATCATAGTGGTGCACTAGAAAACAATAGAGACTTCTAAAACCGACAGTTAGTGAGTGGAGCTGTGACAATGACCTTTGAAAACCCACGCTAATTATACACCACGCGTCTTCCTCAGACGAGGCAGGCAGACTAGCCGGAATGTTTCAACATCGTCACACAATTTATGTCCATTAAAGTGTAGGTGAGTCGACCTCTCATTTATTCACGAACAACGGTAGAAGACGTTACCGTTCAAACAGCTCAGTTTACTAAAATATGTTTTTCTCTAGAAATTTCAAAACAATACCTACTCGGCCTAGTTTATTTACCTATAGTTACTTATTAATACTTAAACCACGCTCGTACTAAAGGCAACCTACTTATAGTGTGATGTAATCATACCGATGTAAAATTAATCGAAGCGCCTTTGATGCCGCAATCGCTAATCGAGTTATCCGATAATATTGTAACGAAATGGTTTCGTGTAAATGTTATAATGGAAACGTGTTCTAAAATGTATTAGCGGCATTATATAATCGTAAAAAAGATGTAAATATTGTAAAGGAAGTATACTTGGCGTCGATTTACTCAAACCACCCTATCAATTCTGTCAACTGTCGATAAGGGTTCGACGTATTGAGCCCCTCAATTTGTTAAAGTTAATGTAACATCAGTCAGTGTTATAAATTGAGATAATAATTACGCGCTTCATTATTTCTATTATGCGCGATTTTCATTCCTATTACTGAGGTAAAATTAAATGACAAGTAACTCATTATTTCTTGTCAATAAGGTTGTGTCATAATTTCTAAAACTTCAAAGCACATGAGTAAAGAAACTGAACAGAGACAAAGTTACATACGAATGCGCTGTGACAGGTACATCACTACAAGTGCAACGCGTGTGTGTGCGTGACCACTGGCCGCTTGTCACGTATGAGCCGAAACCGCTTCAAACTAGATCAGCCAGTGGTCAATCTCAGGGCGTGCAGGCGTGACGCGACGCTCGAACGTTGTGCATGTTTTGTTTTTGTTTTCGAGTTTCTCACATAATACGTAGTAATACTTTTGTTTTAGTTTTTAAAAAGTATTTAAAAATATAGGAAAAGATTCTTTTTTTTGCCATTATAAGGACTTTAATGAAGGTAGTGTGAAATCAGGTTTTTTGATAATACCTCCTGACAATTTTATTGAATTTGTTGAATTGCTTGAGCAAAAATTTCGCGAATATTTTGATCTTCATATTAAAAATGTTAATATTGGTAATGAAATATTAGCACGTTTGCAAGATTGTACATTTCATATGCCATGTGAGTGTTTCCCATTGGTTTATTTGAAAAAACTTTATATTAGATTTAGAATTTATCATTCGATTAAAAGACACACACAAATTATTAAAAACCAAAAGTAATAAAAAAAAAATATTTAGAGTATGTAATTTGTAAAAAAAAAACCTATTTTAATAAAAAATTTGAAAAAAAAGTACATTTATATTTTTAATTTATTTAATTGTGCCAACCCTACCAAAATAGGTATAAATTTTGCTAGCTCTTTAGAAGCTTTGTCTCTGTTCAGTTTCTTTACTCATGTGCTTCAAAGTACTGTAAGGCTATTTTCACGTCCGCCTTTGTTTCGTAGGCGTAGAACTAAATTGTATGGTAAATTTAGAAGAGACAATCAAGTGGGTAGAGTAGACACGTATATGAATTTTTAAATCAGCTACATACCAAAGAAGCCCCTTAAAACGTGGGGTGTTTCGTAGGTGCGTAACGGAGCAGCTGATCGGAAGTGATGCCCTTTGTTCGACTCTCAACCACATTTTTTTATCGTTCGAGGAAGGAAGGAAGAGGGGATCTTTCTAAAATCGAATTAAGCATCCTCTAGGTTCAATCACTTTTGAATATCAGTGAGCTATAAGAGGTGCTTCCATATTTTAGTCGCAACTTATGGAAGTCTTCCTTTAACCAGGCTTGTATTTCAATACGTAGTCCCGAATTATAATACCTTCCATTGTCTTTTGCAATACATGTCCGTATTTTTTATCCATACAAAAGGGAGCTCATTATTCTCAGCACTTGGAGAATAATAGCGAGTTCCATGGCGCGCGCGCAGCGTGTGATCCATTCCCGACAAGATTGATTGTGTTGGCTATTCAGAATTTGGCTTTTATAGAACACAAAGCGGACATAAAGTCAACCTGGCATCAATACCACACCTTAAACAATTTTTACGTTTGTTCGTAATTTGTTAACGACTTCCTGCTTTAGTATCCTATCCGCCCATCCTATTATGCCCACAGCTTTCCTAAAAACACGCATGTAAATCACTTTAGTAAACCTTAAAGTTGGAACGCTCGAACTAATTATAATTTCAATTAAATTGGTTATACGTCCATCACGTGGAGTCCTTAGATGTGGCGCGTGTTCTGGCAACAGTTGTTACTGCATATTCCACTTCTGTGGTTTCTGCAAATAGCGTTTATTGCCTCTCAAATCAACCGCAAACTTGCCTAGCGGAAGGTTCCAAATTCCTTTGCTATTGCCAATCAAAGTTCATTTTGAACCTTGACATAAAGAACTAACAAATGTATACCGCTGCCAAATAACAATATTTATCGTAATTGAAACCAGTGTTGTTTTTAATGGACCATCTCGAAACAGATGTATGTTGTGATTCATGTTGCTAGACGTGGGAAAACATGTATTTGTACACGCATATTAAATTCTGTATATTCCAAAGCTCTTTTCATTCCATAACTATGGATATGTCTATCTTGGCTTAAAATATTCGAAAAGCTATACTAGGTGTTGTATTTCCTTTTATGTGCGAATATCTCCTTGTCCCTAAAAAAGCCGTTAACAGACGGGAAGTCGAAATCGAATGGCAGATGAAACCTTGTTACTTTTAAACTCTCGCGCTTTTTAATGAATACTTTTTGATTATTTCGGGTCTTACACGCGTTCATGTTTATTTAGATACATAATTTTTTTGTACCTGTATTTCATCCGACGTTTCGACCGAGTTACATGGATTGTGATTGGATGAAATAATCAAAAAGATGAAACCTTGTTGAAGTTTAGTTAGTTTATACCGCATACTATATCGAGTTCTACAAAGAAATTCCTTACGATAGAAAGTTTATTACAGATAGTAGATATAACAATAGGCTTATTTGGGGTACGTTATCAAATTGATTCTTGATTCTCTTGTATCACTTTAAAAGCCTTATTATACAGCATGACTTGCGTTGATGTGAATAGACTCGTTTGTTTCGACATCGAAGTTTGCCGCCATAGCCGTCTTCGGTATCTTCTGAATAAGATACCGTTTCAACTTTTTGTTTTAACTTCCCATTGGTCCTGCCTTCGTAACATGTTTTTATCTTATTCGGCAGACTGTTAAGTCTAAATAATTTTGCCATTTCCAGGACACGAATTAGCACTTAAACAAATTATATTTAAGCGGCATGAAACCAATAATCACGTGCTGAATCATAAAGGTAATGATGAGACGTATGATAACTGAATGCAAAAAGCTTGCGTGTTTGTTCCAGATAAGGGTTTACACATGACTGTGATATGATTGAGCGTGTGTCATGAACATTTGTAAAGAAATGGCTATTAAATATTTGCTAAACCTTATCTCTATAATTTTATATTATAATCGACCTTTTTGTGAAAGAGTTCAAGAACGTGATAGTGTTATGGATAATTTCATAAATAGCAAAAGTTATTTAAGTAACGAAAATATACCTATTGATTCATTAATTCCCTAGTAAGATTTTTAAGTGTTGATTACATTATATTACATCGCGCTATATTATACAAACAACTATTTACACTTAAAAAAAATCACAAAAACTAGGCTGCGATATTTGTGAATGGAAAGGCGCAGTCAATCAGTTATGTCACGGTTGCTATGCAGTATGAAGGATCATATAACCGACATGATTTATTTCGTGGTCGTTGGAGCCTGTTTGACTACCGTCTACCGGTAAACGAACTTGTCCAGTGTAATATTACTCCGCTTCGATTTACGAAAGCTCGCAAGGGAGTACCGAAGCCGATCGGAAATATGTGACGGGTTTTTGGCTGGCGCTTGTAGAACCTCCCTGTGACCGCATTGAGTGAATTCCTAAAACGACTTGCTAGAGATTCCGAGTGTCCAAGCTTTGTTTTTGGAGTACAATAACTGGGTTTTGGAAATCGTTGCGTTAGTGCTTTGTTTCCCAACTGCAGACTCACAACCACGTTTCGGCCATGTATGGGCGTGAAACTACGCCCGGTTTGCTGGAGTGTTTTTGTAGAGGTCCGAAGACGATTTAACAGGAAATAAAAGTAAGCCTTTCAAATTACCGTGATCTGACACCGATATCAATTAATATGAGAAAATTTAAGTAAATATTGATATACTTTCTCTTGCTGTGATGTTTTATTTGCGTCAATTTGATGATATTAAAGTCAATCACGTGTAACAGGGGACAGCTGGCGCGGTTAACAATCACTGCAGCTTACCTACCAAATTATTAAAAGCCATAAAACGAGTTCCATACACAAGGGTGAGCACCCTTCGGTAATTCGTGTCTAAGTCGCGTACACTAGTTTTGTTATTTCAGCCAGGTGAGCGGCATAGTATCGATTTTTAGAATTAACAGCCGAATTTAACTTAGTTACGACGTTAATATTTAAAGCTACATAGTAACATCAATTATTTGGAAAATTTCAAACTATCTTAACCGTTTTATCCAGTATTTCAAAAAGAGCATACCCATGCGAAATTACCTTTCTGAATTCAAGTAACAAACCTCAAAAGGTGATATCGGCGATCGTTAAGGGCAGGTTTGCACAATTGCCTCACAAATGTCCCTTACCTTACAAGTTTCTTGGTAGCAGCATCGGCCGATTTTAAACTTTATTGTTTATGTGATAAGGGTTTAAGTGCATATGTTAAAAGTGCATCTTTGTGTAAACGACCGTTAGTCGGCCCACCTGCGGGACAGTGCCCAGTGAGTCGAGAGAGACATGTTCACACACTTCTGGCACGTGGGCTAATGTGCCTATAACAGTTTTGACATATCTACGCTATTACATTTTCGTTCACATTACACCATGTCACAGCGATATTAGTTCTGTCCTTTAGTCCTGTCACACTCATCCGAAATCGAATAACATCGTGTATTCACTTTATGTGCACAGAATGCAATTATTTGCTATCAACACAGAGTTTTTACGTGAAAAATGGGTCTTTGAATAGCATTCTTAAATGCAATGGCTTAGAATCCGAATTCCTAATGTAAATACTCTGTCCTACGATAAAGTTATTGATATGTGTGTTGATTGCATTACGACACAGTTATCTGATACGATTCCACGAGCCATGTCGCATTATCTATATTATACCAACCGACGATTATATGTTTATTTTGTCCTACTTTTGGTTGCATTGACGAATTCGATTGACTTGGATTTAGATGCCCAAAGGTTACGACCGTGTGAACTTATGTTACTTTAGATAGAATGTATATTAAATATCTATAATAATAAAATTAATAATTTACTGTTGTAATCTTGAACTTTAAGTTTATTACCAATACATTATAAATTGAAAGGCACTCGTTGTGTGGTCTTTTTATTTTCCGCTCAATTCAACAAAATAAAACGCAGGTAATTACTTCCCGACAATTGTTAAAACACTTTCTTTTTAAGTATCCTTTCCATATTGCGCTCATTCCAAATTAACTTTAATCGTTCACGGCTGTAATGCCTAATGCGACAAAAACATTTTGTTCTAGGGCCTCTTTAAGGAAGTTTTGTAAAAATCAATACAATTTTATCCCATGGATATGTCGATGATGACATGGCGTTAACCGAAGCTGACGTATTGTAATGTAAATAAGGTTCGAAAGTACAATGGGGGCGTGGGAGTAAGTGTGGGCAGAACAGGCCCTTAGCTCGAGTTGAGCATAAACAGCAGATCAGTCCGTATCTAAGTATCTACCACACGCATGCCTTCGTTAGGAAGCTGTCTAGCATTTTATTGGTCATCCTATTGCTCACCCCAAATTCAAAAAACTTAGGAACAAGGAAATAACCACAAAAATAGAAGCTTATCCGAGGTTTGTTTATCCGCAGTCACCGGCGTGAGTGTAAGGTTTCGTGCATTCACACAGGCAGAGAAAGCAAACATGTCAACGTTTCACATCATGCCTTGCTAGTCTGGACACTTGACACCTTGCCCTTCGTACCGCTTCAGACGCCCAGCCAAGCGCGGGCGACACTGGGGCTAACTACACGTCAACTTCATTTATCACTAACACTGATGATTCACAGTTCATATATAATTGCTCTACAATGAAGTTGAAACTTTACATTAACGCACCTAAAAGTACCAGATTTACAATATTGCCAGAATCAGAATTAAGCACCCGTTCAATGACTTTTAGCCACTTGTCGATGCGAATCACGATTCAGAAATGTCCGATGGGTTGACGCTAATGGCCGAATTTATAACATCAACCTGCAGTTTAACTTTAACTGACAGCATCTTGTAACAGAAATAAAAATCCAATGTTTGCTTTCAACGTTTATATTTTATACCTATCGTGTAGAAAACTGTTTTCGCAATCTGTTTGCCTAGTAGTTCGAGATAAGATAAAACCACATTGTTTTGCTGGTTATCAGGTGATATAACCGTAAACCGAAACGAGTCGAGTAAAGTTTGTATTTTCTGTAAACGTTCTTCTAATTTGGTCACGTTGGCTGTCAAAATATTATCACGCGCGGTTGCGGGCGTAATGTAAGAGCGTGCTTTATAAGGTGCCCTCAGTGCCCTGTCATTTCACGGCTCTTTTAAGCTGGTTTAAAGCGAGGCCACAATGCTTTCACATCATTATTAAACATTACAGCCAATATTCTTACATCAAACCGAAAAACGTCTCGTCTTATCTGCAAACTTTAGACACCTTATTCAAGTACCCACTTTAAGTATTACATATAACACAAGGTGTGCAAAATGGTGTCAAGTAACCGTATCAGACAATCATAGTAATTATCGTAGAAATTTTAAAACTACCAAGAAAATTATGACCAAGGTTATCGTACCGTATCGGTGCATTATAAAACTGGTACCGCTTTCATATTGAAGAGTTTATGTGCGCCTAGAGTACAGTTAACTTGCGTGGGAGTCATGGATTGAGGTTCGAGGGCATTCATTGAGGCTCTTCCTTCACACCTACGCGTAAACAGACCTTATCTATTTTAATTTAGAAACGGAACATTACGATCAAATACTTCATTTCTGGTTCTGTTACATTGTTGAGTGGATGATTAGCGTCACCTGCCCGGACATATGCACAAAGTTACTTTAATTGGCTATTAAAGTAACCGAGTTCTGATCCAGCTTAATAATAAATCGACGCACCTAAACAGCCTTAGAGTTTACGACGTTGCATTCTTCTTGAAAGGATTTGTGGAGGCAATCGTGATACTCATTAAACTCCCCTTCTCTTGCTACAAATATCCTGTTAATTACTTTACGTTAGACCATACATCTCCGCTGACCTCTATGGTTGCAATGTTACTTGAAATAACCCAGTACCGTCAATATCCAAACCCAAGAACATACACCACCCTAAGTTTACATAAAAATAGCTGACAGACGATTTCTTGAGGTAATCATTACTTGACATAACACGTGCAAGGTGTGAACTAAAGTAAAGCACGCTTCAACGCCCCTCATTATTATATTTTTAGATAGGAAATGATTTCATAAATATTTTAAACTACCAGTAATGACCTGTTATGAAACATGTCAGGAATAAAATCTTAATCTTCTTCCAAATAATAAAAGACAAAAAAAGAAATGGTCCTACGAACTGTGTGTATTCTTATTAAAGAAAAATATTTTTATATCGTTCAATAATATTAATTAGATACCTTACAAATAGCTTATTTACCTGATTTGACCAAAACCCAAGTTAATACAAACCAATTCAGCAAGTGTAAAAAACAGTAAAGTTTAGTTCTTTATCATAAACATTCTTTATTTGAAAACCTCAATGCCGGTATTCAATGTCCTCCTGACTCTCGTGATTTGAATAAACTCACCAAGGAATTCACTATTTTCTCTTGCGGGTTCTTTGTATTATTAGTTTCAATTCGCATTGTAATTCTATTGTTGTTTCCAATGCTCTGCTTAGAATAATTTCAAGGTACAAATATCTCGTACTTTATTGTTGAGTTTCATTTACGTATCACTGGCAGCTGAGAAAAAACCTTTTTTAATTTATCTTAATCTACCCGTAGACTAGATCAAACCGGACCATCAGTTGGTATTTCTTTCATCCAAAGCCTTAGAGAAGACAGAATAAGCCGGCGCCTGCGGCTCTCACGTCTAAAAACAAACACCGAAGCCGCCTCGATCGTATCGTTTGAACGAACTTGAACTCAATTTCTTTACACACTCAACTTGATTTAAAATTTACTTTGCCAGTCGCACTCAAACGCTGCTCGACATGCGATGGGTCTACCTACAGTCTTGTTCGTAAGTGATATGGAGCTGCGTGGCTGAAGTTCAATGGGTACATTCAATTAGGATTTCCAGCTTTTGTGAATTCGTCTAACAAGACCAGTGGTCTATCTTGCATAATATTAAGCACATAAGAGGTGAAACTTGATCGGCAATTCTCAATAAAAGTGTAGACTTTCAAAATATTCAAGATCTGTTTTTCCACTTTTCTAATTACATAAATTAAGGGTTTAGATCTTCCATGTTAAAATGGTTTGTAAATGAAAACAAATTTAATCACTATATAGTATAAAACAATTTCCGTCGTCTGTGTGTCTGTATGCTTAGATCTTAAAAAGTAAACAGACTTTTATGAGGTTTTTTTTAAAAGATGAAGTGATTCAAGGGGAAGTGTTATATGTAAAGTAACATAGTATAGTATAGGGAAAGGCGTTTTACTCCGAATTTAACGCGTGCGAGGCGTGGGCAAAAGCTTTACACAATAAAACCAATTATAAACTTTACATCGACAGTAACACTGCAGCTGGCAAAACAGCTTAAATCACAAATCGTTAACTTTCTTGAGTGATATACGATACACTTTCAAAAGAATTCGTAGTTTTCTCATTGTCATGCGTGTCGTAGTCAAAGAGTCATCAAGTTTAACGTGTCGTTCGTAACTCCCGAATCACGCATTGAGAGGCGTGCTTAAACAATAAATGCATTGAACATGCCCCTTGTTAAAACGAACGCGAACAAAAATAAATATGGCGTTAAAACAATTAGTCCGCCTAGTATGTAAAGACCGCTTTAAATCACGACTGCGGGCGTTTATTACGTGAAATAACAGGGTTTGTGTGTATTTGAAAAGCATATATTCCGACGCAGCTTTGCAGAGACAGGGAACATATTAGTCTTTATTAAGACAAATTTTGAAATATGAAACATAGTCTTTGAAGATGCGCGGTGTGCGTTCATCATATGCTCTATTATCTTTGAGTTTGATGGATAATATGTTTTAACGTCATCTGTAATAACAATATACGTATGAAGGACAGTTATCTCATGCACATTTGTAAAAGTTCAGCTGGCGTTTTATCGGTTTATTTGTTTTCCTTGATCATAATTATCCCTTTTATATCTCCTTCTATCAGCGATTAGAACTAAAATGGGTGCTTATATCAAACTTATTACAAGCCAACTTTTACTAAGATGAAAAATGCTAGTGTAAACAAGAAAATTGAGAAGGATGATGGGTCCGATTAAGGTAAAGTTAAAGCCAACATTTTAAGCGACAAACGGTGTAGTATAAACTTGAGTAACAAACCGGAAAATAAACAGGGCTTCGTAAAAATTGGGGGAACTTTTGACCTGAGGCGAGAAAAGCTTACAATATTCAATCTTGGCTTTAGGAAAATGGAGAATCTTATATTATTTGAGATAGATTTATATTTTTCAATTAATGAATCATTAAACGCGGATTCATTTAATCCTCGTTCCAATTAAACGCAAACAAGATTCTGATTAATTTATTTGACCTCATTTAACCTCTCCGATTTGTAAATCGGTGATGATTTAAGCTGAGATATTGATTTCATCCACTTCTATTTCATACAAACCTATATTATTATTTTAAATTTAGACATGACATGGTCTCTTGAACACATGCCATCTTTTTATCAAAATAGTGCATATGGTCAGCAATTCGTACGCTATTTTATCATCCCCTGCACTATCTGTGGATAATAATAGATGCCATAAAAACAACGTAAGTAAAATTTTGGGGTGCATAATTTGGTTCAATGCTATCAACATAATTAATGACACCGACCTTCTTTGAATTAGGTCAAAATGTTTTTTGCGTTACCAGAAACGTGGGTAACCAAAGAGAGTTAAAAAAATTGCAGACTTGGACAAGTTAAATCTTTGAATCACGGAAAAACACTAACAGTAAAATATTTAAAATACAGAGATTTATTTTTCCATAAAGCAAAAATAAAAAAAATAGAAAGCAATCTTTTTTCCATAGCCGCCCAATCTAAACCATATGAATATGATAGACAATTTGATAAAAAAACCATGACGATTGGCAGAAGTTTACAATAGCGCGTTATGCATTGTTACATTTTTACCGCAACAGCTGGGCGTAGCACATGCCACACAGCTCGGAACCTACTGACATAAATAAAACAACAAAATGTATGCGTAAAATATACCACCGAAATTAATTTACATCATAACATTTAAGCAGCTCGTTTCGGAACATTAGAAGTTAATTACCAAAACACTTAACTCCTCAACTGGGCTAATTTGATTAAACACGGTTTGAGGGACACGGGTTTAAATTTTAAGTTACAAGTAATGTATTCTCAATGTGTGGGCTTTACCTTCGTTTATGCTCGTTGGATCTTGGACTTGATATCAAATCATGGGCGGCTACTTGATATTCATGACCGTCGTCGTTTATTCAACCATTTTTATTACGTCCAATTCTTTTTAGATCTGCCGAAACCTTACCCCAAAGTTATTGGCCATAAAGTGTTGTAAAACATAATTAAACTCTTGAAAGTATCGTTCCAAGTTGTTGAGAATTTGCTTTGACCACGTGCCGCTTGATATAAAAATTTGTGCGGATTGAATTTATGTTACGCGCATCCTCGCGACGCCTGCGCACCGCTGTAATCTCTTCATAATGAGTTTAAATGTAATTTAATGCAGGGGCGGTGCATTATGGCATCACGGTTATCATGTCGTAATGCTTTAGTGATTACGACCACGTGCGGATACTCCCCTTCACTTTAAATAAAGCTAAACTTTTGTTAGTTAATAGAAAAAAAGGATTTCCATAATAAAGTTTATAAGTAAAATATTAAAATTATAATATATTTAAGAATAAATATTAAAAGAGATTGCTTGTTCTTTTCTTTTATAACTTCTGAATCCGCTGTCCCTTTAAGTAAAAGTCATTCAGCAAGTGTACAGCTCTCGAAATCAGTGTCATTGGATCAATCTGTCACTTTTTGCATAGCGAACATCTGCTTTCAATGTGCGGTGCTAAAGTGCCCACATCTGCACTAGGGTCGCTCATTCGGTCATTATCAACTATGATCCCTAGTTTAATTACACTCTATTCAGTTATCATACAATCTTCATCGGTTTACATTTTTACGGTCGATGCACATTCTATTACAATGCCGCATTAATTGGTGATTACTATTTGTTTTGCTATTACAGATGTTCAACTTATGCTAATTTAATGTATTTTAAATTCGTGTTTCTATTTTGAAGTTTAGTTAAATGTTACAAATAGTGAGGACCACCATAGGTGTCAACCCTTCGTTTGACCACAATTTCCAATCACGTGTTCGGCATGGCATAATGATCATGATACTGATTAGCAAACAACACGTGCCTCTCGCTCGATTCTAAACTTACAAACAAAGCTATGATTATTTGACCAACAATTCGAAATGGCGCTCCCAATTTGTAAATTCATGTTACACAAAGTAAATTGAACAAGGGTATAAGAATGTCATGCCATTTTAACCTCACCCAATCATAAATCATCAAAATATTCTCGCATGGCTACACAATCGAATTTGTTAGCATTTTTCAATTATCCGTTATTGACCACAATGGGCGATCTTATTGGTCTTTTCACTGTCGTAAATAATTTGTAGCAATGTGCAGGAAGTTTGTTCCGTGTGAAAATGTACCTAAAGTCAAAGAAGTACGATTGATTATTATTTCATTTAGGTACAATTTCAAACAAACCCGCAGCTCTTTTTAACACTTAGTAGGGTCGCTATGTTAAAGTTTTTTGATTGAAGTAAGTGCTTAACCGCTAAAACAATAAAACACTTCAGTCCATTTATATTGTTTTGGTTGTTAAAAGCAATCACATTTGTGTTCAGTTTCATATATGTGTTTTTTATTTGTTTCAGGTAAGTGTCCAGAATTTATTTCAAATATCATAGGACTTAATCGTATCAGGTAACATCAAAAGAATTGTAGTTAAAAACAATATCCCTGTCTTATCTGGGAAAATACTACAAAGGAAAAAACTCAAAGAAAGCACATTTATCAAAAATTTGCGGTCTTCCGTTTTATTTATCGTTTGTTACATAAAGTGGAACGTCTAAAGTAAGGTTCCCGTGTCAACGATATCTATGGCGTTTATCTTCGACTCTCTTACAACGATCAAATGTAAGTCACGAAGAAAAGGATGACCAAAACCTTGAAACCCCTTCGTAAGCGAATTCCAAAAGCCATATTGAGGTATTGAAAGTTTAAAGCTGTCTAAAAACGAAACCTTTTGCATTTTGCGAACCCACAAATCGAAAAGCACATCTTAAAAAAAGGTGCCTATACAAGCACAACGCTTATTCAATTAATTCCGAAATCCAATTAAAACTTTTCTCTGTAAATTATTGCTGTTTCCCTACCATTGTTTGTATTATCTTTTATTTCTCATTTTTATGGTCCGTGAACAGAAAGTAGGTACTGTCCATATAATTATTGTGTTACACCCTAATAAACCTACATGTAGATCTTGTTACCTTTAATATTTATACCTAGACTCGGTGGAAGTCGGTTTCCCGTGGGAATGAGAAGTTTTCCCGCGGTAAAAAGTACCCTATGTCCTTTCCCAAGTTCAGTTCTTTCTTCATACCAAATTTCATTAAAATCGGTTCAGTGGTTTAGGCGTGAAAGCGTAACAGACAGACAGACAGACAGAGTTACTTTCGCATTTATAATATTAGTAGGGATTTCTCTAACTACAATTTAATAGGCTTAAAGCAAGCATTGGATATCAAATGAGTTTAATTTCTATAAATCACTCAAGATCTTCAAGATAGCAAGATAACTGTGGGACCTTAGAAACTAAAACGATCGCTAAAAATCTTACCCCTTGAATCTTAGTCTTGGTTTTTTAAATAAAATACACAAATCGGTATGATTTAAGTAGATAACTTATGTTAGATTCATCTTTATGATTTAACATGATTTTAATAGAAACTGATTGCAACCCTTGTCACTAGTGTAGCGCTAAGACCTTTACAGACAACTTATGATTCCATTGTTCTTGTTACTTCACAACACAAGGCGTTTGCAACGGCGACGTCACAACAAACGATATGGTTCCTTCCTGCCTCACAGTGGGTGGATCTCACCACGACAGTGACTTGCTATTAATTTGCCTTTCCACAAGTTGACATCCACTGTTTATATAACACCCAAATGTTTTACCATAGCATGTTGGTAATGTTTGAGCAAAATTGTGCAAACCCGCGTCCCTTTGTCATGCGGATACGACAACACAATGCTGAGATTTATAGCTTTATGGTTTACTGGCTTGCTTACCAAGCTGGCGTTTCCCCCGTTTATTTATTTACCTGTGCATACATCTATATCTTGATATACAGCTTAACGGCCCTGAATCTTGAAAAACGATATTATCTCTTTAATAGGCTTGACATAAAACAAACCAAAACGTTCAGAAGCTGAAGAATGCGATAAAAGGGAACATTCATATTGTGCAAGAGAAATTTATCTTAATAACGGTCCCTGTAAAGATGAAATAGCGGAAACGAGAAGTGTTTTATCAGGGAGGCCCCTCATTAATTCAACGAGTGTCGGTAATAGGAAAATCCTTTTTAAAGAGTGCGTCTGATAGAATACTGTGAATAATTGGATACTCTCAATGGATACTCAGAAACCTGAATCTGGCTAGAATCATAACACCGGTAACAAACGAGTAAAAAGCTACAAGTAACCGTTCGTAAATTATACCATGTTATTAGATATCATTTCGAGGTCAATATACACAGGAAAATCATACACCTAGAAGTAAGTGGTGATTCAAGTTTATTTAAGTTGACAATATCCCAAGCTGGGACATTTTCGTCTGGTAAGGGCCGCCATTTTGGCAATATTGTTTTAGAAGCTTAAGCCACATACGATCCCATAGCACCTCTATAAAATGAAGATGTGAAAACTTGCGAGCTATTAGAAAATCAATTGGACTTTAATAAGTATCCGTTTTATTGATATAAATGGTAACACATCCCGTTATTAAAGTTTTCTGACTAAATTAACAATCCCTCACGTCAAAGTTGTGTTAACTTTCACTAACATAATAATTCAATTTCAGACATGATTTTATGGGGTTGTAACTTAGAAACTTGATTACAGTATTGCGCAAGTTAGTAGTTATGTAATATCGTTTAAAATTTTCTTTATTTATTTTTAGGCACTACCACTAAATAAAAAAAATTAGAATGTTAATAAACGGCATCAATTGTACTTATTGAAAATCCAAGACAATTCAGGAAAATCCATAAACTTGTATAAAATCTATAATGAAACGGCTTTTGACGAAGCTTGCATCAAACTTTGAAAATCACAAACTTAGATTACATTGCCTTTGATATCTTCTTGGCTTCTCGTTAATAGTTGATCAACTTTTCTCACGTAATACCTACTGTTTAAATAATAATAAAATAAAGTTTACGACCTGTGTCTTTGTATGATTTGCGTAAACTCCATTTGGGATTGTTTAGAATCTTACTGACCCACAATCTTATGTGTGAAATGTGTAGTTCTATTTCTGAGTAGAAACCAACAATATTTGTTTACAATCAGTTTGAGTCACGTAACCCACGATTCTCACACAAACTTTCAGTATGTTTACGTTTGGCAATTATTACAATGTTATTATTTCCACCTATTTTCGTTAACTTTTTGACTAAAGTTTCTCTGGCAGAATACCTACATACATATTTACCTATGAATATGAGATGAAATCTTGAGATAGCTTTGGAAATTATGTAGTTTCTGGATTTCCTGTACTTATCTTATCCTTGCATCTAATCTTTAGCAGTGTAGAATTTACTACCCTATTAATAACAAATGTTATGACTTCTTGATCCGAGTTCTCCTTGGATAGAGCTCGTTAAAAGGTTGTTAATTCTCACTGCTTTTTATGAACTAACTTCTTCGTACTATCAAATTCTTGAAGTCATATAACGAAACCAATCGACTTTTAAACGTTGTTATAATCTACACAAACCATTGTCATTACAACGTTACAAAATAATATTGTACTTGACTGCTTAAGTAAAGATTGTGGTTTAAAACTACCATCCAACTTTACCCAACTATGAGTAGTGGCCAGAAAAGCAATGAATTCCAAGGTTAGCCCAGCTAATTATATAATAGCCGATGATTGTGAGTTTCGGAAGCAGGGTACAAATGGTACAATGTTGTTCACCTTGATATTTCCATGCCGAATGTTAGACGATGACCTTGTTCCAACCGCGATGGTTTTAGACACGCAATCGTGACAGACTACTTCAAATACGCTTGTCCGTTAATCCGGAAAGTACTCCTAAGAGCTTTTAAGTTCGGTAAGATTAAATTTATGTTCCATTCTATTTTGGGTAACGTTTATTATGGTTTGCAGCATGCCTGTATATTTCAAAGTTAGGACTGAAGCAGACTCTCATGTCGGCAAAATTGCAATAAAGCTATCACGGTTCCCGTTAATCGTCCTTACGAACACCCTTAGAGCAATAAGAGCAATGATTTCATTACGTCGATGGGAGCCGTAGCAAATTTCTTTAGTAATATTCGCAAGTCGTAAAAGAAAATTACCTATGTTCTTTCTACCAAGTATAGCTAGCACTAGATGAACATCACAAACATGGATATTATATAACTTTAAGGGCCGGTTTTTAAATAGTCAGATAAATTCTATCTGACAGAAAATCAGTACGTTTTTGTTGCACGTCGAACATAAATACTTGACATTTGTATGAAGTGAAAATAAAAACATACCTCTTATCAGTCAGTTAGCATTTATCTGACTATTGAAAAATCTGCCCTAATAAATCGCATAAGCTGTATTTAATATTCAAACTCAGTTCTATTGTCTCAACACTTTTAAAATATTGTCAAATTTAAGTATCCTCAAATTATGAACAATAATCTTTTAAAATACCTTTTTAAGATTCGTGTTCAAGATACATTTAAATGATTGCATTGCCTAGCATGTCGCTTTAATGGCCTTTTATGCTTGTGCGGTTTCATCACATCCTGATGACTCATTTAACAAGCCACAGAAAAAATTGAGCGGATACAAATGCTAATTTATATTTCGACTGCTTACTAATAATATAAATAACAAATAAGGTTAAGACTCGGGGAAACAACTAGTAACTGTGTTTTAAATGGACCGTTGTTAGATTGCCCCACTTACTAAATGCCTTTAATTTCCTGCACTGACAATTATCTACTTGACATTTGACCGCTTTCTTCAAGCGAACAATTCCTGTTCACGCAACTTCCCGTTTCTTCGTACCAAATTCAGATACGTGTTACAGAGAAAAGCAGTTCTCGTATTTGTGTTTAAATAAATGAAATACTGCAAGCATCATGTTAAAATTTCCAACTGATCTATCAAACTTGTAGGTTTGGATTTCTGAATGTCTTACATTCTACAGCCGTTGACCATATTCCGTCAGTTGTAACAAAGTCATTCCACTCGACTGACTTGCACATTTCGCAAACTTTATTAAAACCTGGTTTGCAGGATATTAAATCTTAAGGTGCATGGCATTGAAACGAAAGCGCAATAAGTTCTGCTCCGCGCTAAACCTACCGCATGAGTGAATTTAGTTTTATTGCTATCAAGAATCAAGCTGTGCAGAATATTATGAATGTACATTACTTGTTTAAATTACATGTAAACAAACCCATTTGTTAACCTACTAGATAACTTGAAAAACATGATAAATTTCCAAAAGTTTATTATATTGATTTTTATCGACAAGATTTAAGTTTTCACCATGCGTTTTGACTAATCATAGATAAGATTTTTCAGTATAGATTTAAAATAAAAGAAACATTACATACAGTTTCTGAATTGCTGAGTTATCAGTATGAATTTTGCTTGTTTCGACTATTCAAAGATTAAAAGGGATTAATTTATTTCTCAAAATTTCTTAGAATATCTTTGTGCAATCAAGCCATTGATCAAATTTTACATTTAAAGTCATCAAAAGATTAAAAAAAACTTTATGCTTACTCATCACGATAGCCGTCAGTAAAAGTGGAATGATAATATCTAAGCGCTTTCGAAATGAGGCTCAAGATAGAGCTACATCCCGGCTTCGTTAATTCAATCACGACTACAAATTAACTGCATGCCCCAGACGACCTACCTATTGGTCCTCTCACCACAACTACAAAACTACAGACCTCACCAATTTCAAATGATGCCATGTTATTCTCTCCCTTATTGCTATCTCCCCAAGACCTATTTCACATAACATGTGACACTGCATTCGTAATACGATCTATGTAAATTGAAACGGAATAATTCTGATGAAATTATAGGTATCATGCAATGTTTCGTAACAGTGTAATATTTAATACAAACACTGTTGATGCACTTAATAAACTTTACACTGTCTAAGATAGCTAACATTTTGGAACCATGTCAGAAACTCAATTTCCGTAAACTACTTTTAGTGGTACTTACCAAATGAAGCAAATTTCGGAACTTTTCCTATAAAGTTCAATACGTTGCTAAAGTAACACTTTACGTAGGCCCAACCCATTTCTGTGCGTTACGGAGTCCAACAAAACAATGTACCATGAACGACACTTCCGCAGTAAACTACTACATTCGCAATGTTGCTTTGTGTATAGGAACAAAGGGGTTCTTATCATAGGCTTTTGACATGGAAAGGCTCTTTTGCCGTGCTCGATAAGAAACAGTTTGCCGATGTGCCACTAACAGCAGCAGCACCTTTTTTCTAAACTCCCAAAGGAATGTGATTGAATGTTTGGTGAAATGTTTTTAAAAGTTCTTAAAAGCTCATTTTTCAATGTTGATGTTTATCATTGCATTTAAGGTTGATATGATAAAATATTCAAATACGTATTATGACAATGTTATCTTCAATCGCTATGAATATTCCTCGGATTGCGGTATCTCATCTGACGAATGGCAATCTTCGGCAAACACGACTATCTCGCGTAGAAAATTCAATTTACACAAACATATTCGCGTTCCTCCCTACAACTTATTTGAATTATATTGCTTCAGATCACGTTTGACATGATATTCCATAAGTAGGTGAAATAAAATTACTTGTCATGACGCCAATAACGATAAAATTGGTAAAATTTGGTTATTATTATAAAAGTATGGTCATTCTATATTTGTTAACGCAATTATAGAAGTCCTTGCACTTGCTCATTAAATGGAGCATTAAGATGAAAATAACATAAATACGGCTGCAGACCACACAGACCAGAATTAGTGCCTCTAGCCAGTCGTGGACTATAAGTTGTGTTCGACCACTCCCCGTATAGACGTCGTTTTACAAACCAATCTACCTATGAAGCTATAAATAATTTTATTTGTTTCTAGACCTGTTTTAACTTCTTAATTTAAAAGCTATCAAGTCTGTGCAGAATATACAGGGTGTCCCAAAACTCGACGTCAACCCGAAACCGGGTGACAAGGCAAGTCATGCTGGTTATCAGAAAAATGTTTAAAAAAATCTAAGTCACGTGTTCTCAAAATTATTGGCATTTTAAAAAAACACGCAAAATTTCACACCCTGTGACAGTGTTTTTGCTGCTGTTGCCACAAATGTTCACTTTTGGAAACTTTTTTTTTTGATATGTAACCCTGAATAATGCTTCTCTAAACCGTTATCAACATTTCAAATCTAGCTCCTCGAGATTGCATAAAAATAGGACTTATTTCCAAGAAAAAAATTAAAAATTAAAAATGGCCTAATTTTAACTGTCTGCATTGAAAAAAAATTGTACTACGCGAGTTTGGCAAGTTGTGACAAAAGTTGGCGCATTTAGTAAGGATTCCAAAATGGTATGACACTTGGCAAATTGTAGCTGCTATCATGAACAAAAAAAAATATTTCCATGAAAACCCATTTTTAACTTTTTTTCTTACTTGGTTAAAATTGCAAAGCTTATCGTTGGTTACATTGGAGCCGCTTCCAATTTACACACTGATTAAATTTAACTGAATTGTACATTGTACTGATGTACTCGTCTATCTTTATTGAATGAACAGATTGTTCACTTTTAATTTATTTTTTTTAGTGTGTGCATTGGAATAAGCATTTATTGTTAAAGGTTTCAATTTTAAATAAAACAAAATTTTAATACCAATGTTTATTAATAAAATTTACAATAATTCTTAAAATGTTATAATAAGTGTTCGAAATGCCTTCCTTCGGCGGCAATACAAGCGCGACATCTTTTTAAAAAAGATCGAGCTATCTTTCTAGCGTATCGTCCATTATTTACAAATTGAGCTGCTTCAGCTATTCTCTGCCGTAATTCATGTTCACTCCCAATGGGCTTCTCGTAAACTTTTTCTTTAACAGCTCCCCAGTAAAAAAAGTCTAAAGGATTCAAGTCCGGTGAACGGGCCGGCCACGAGATTGGTCCAGCCCGCCCGATCCATCTCCCAGGAAGCTCTTCATCGAGGTACTCTCTTACGGGGCGAGCAAAGTGCGCTGGGCACCCATCTTGTTGGAACCACATTTCTCTGTAAATGCTTAGCGGCACGTCTTCTAATAAATTTGGAAGATGGTTTTGAAGAAAGTCTAAGTAAACCTCGCCAGTTAATGCATCAGGCAACTCAAAAGGACCAATTATTTTGCCATTCAAAATTCCGGTCCACATGTTAACTTTGAATCGGTACTGGGACCGATCCTGTCTCGTTAAATGAGGGTTTTCAACACGCCATTCATGCAGGTTGTGCATGTTCACGTAGCCGTCCTTTTTAAAAGTTGAGTCGATTCGTCATCTCTGTACCTCTCCAATATCGTCCGGCAAAAATTCACCCTATTTTGGTAGTCACCGGGTAATAATGTCTGTACTCGCTGTACGTGGTATGGGTGTAGGTCATTTCTTTTTAAAATACGGTGGGCTGAACTTTTGGGCACTCCGGTGTTCGTTTCAATAGCTCTTACTGAAGTACTTGGGTCTTCTTCGACAGCCTGTAGAACTTCTTCTTCTATAGGGTTGGTGGGTCTGCCTCCACCATGCGTTTGATTTGGGAGGCGGCCTTCTGAGAAGAGCAACCGATGCACATTCGTAAACACCCGATAATCGGGGTAACGAGCAGCGTTTGGGTACCTTTCGCGGTAAAGTCTGGCAGCAGCACTGGCATTACACCTGCACTCACCATAAATAAGGTGCATATTAGCGTATTCGCGAGTGGTATACGAAGACATCTCGGCACTTGTCACACACTCACACAATAGTCCAGAGGAAAGCAAAGGTCGTCGTTAAGAGAAAACAAACAGTCCGAATCTAAATCGCAAGCAATCACAAGTCCATAAACATAGCCAAAAGTAAACAGTACGAAATCAACACAAACGAATACGAAAACAAGCGCAGTAAACGAAGGAACGTAACGTACTGACTGGTTTGTAATGTGTATCTACAATAGCGAATACCTGGCGTCACTCTCTGTCTCTCTCGCACTTGGTAAAATGACTCTCTCCGTCTCACTCAATCACTTTAGCACAAATACTATCTCGCTTACACTTCCTAGAAAGACTCCTTTGTCACTACTTACAATTTACGACTCTTTGGAAAACCTTGGGCCCATTAGAATATTTTTTAACCAGGTAAGAAAAAATTGTTGAACACTGGATTTTTACGAATTTTTTTTTTTGTTCATGATAGCAACTACAATTTACCACGTGTCATACCATTTTGGGATCCTTACTAAATGCGCCAACTTTTGACACAACTTGCCAAACTCGCGTAATACAATTTATTTTCAATGCAGACAGTTAAAACTAGGCCATTTTTAATTTTTAATTTTTTTCTTGGAAATAAGTCCTATTTTTATGCAATCTCGAGGAGCTAGATTTGAAATGTTGATAACAGTTTAGAGAAGCATTATTCAGGGTTACATATCAAAAAAAAAGTTTCCAAAAGTGAACATTTGTGGCAACAGCAGCAAAAACACTGTCACAGGGTGTGAAATTTTGCGTGTTTTTTTTAAATGCCAATAATTTTGAGAACACGTGACTTAGATTTTTTTAAACATTTTTCTGATAACCAGCATGACTTGCCTTGTCACCCGGTTTCGGGTTGACGTCGAGTTTTGGGACACCCTGTATAGACAACCAAATTTATTGAGTTTAAAAAAGGTACATATACCTAGTTCGTAAAATTTGATTTCTTTCGACAAGCTCCGTAGCACAGCTGTTTGTGCAAAACCCCTACTGGACTTTAAAAGTTGACCATGTCTGAGTGTAACTAGATTCTCCCTACTAGGTAACTAGGTACTAGGCATAAGCATGTACATATTTAAGGGCCACAATCACATCTGATCTGATTTATTAATTTGTGTTAGGTACCTTAACATTTTTGTAGTGACTTGAAACAGTTGTAGGCACACTTGGTTACAGATTGACAAGCTATTTTGTCGTGTAGAGCAGTGTGTGTTCATATCTTGCTTGACCGCTATGTAGCTTCCTTGTGAAATACCGCGTCTCACGCCGAGCAGGACAGGTTTCTAGTCGTCCCGTCTATTAAAACAGACGCTACGACTGACACATCTAAAAACCTCTCTGTTTTTATTTCTATAGATTTAAGTACAAGATGGGAAAAATATTAGGATTGAAAGCTCAGTGGCATTTACAGACACAAACATTGTTCATAAGCACTTTCCTTTCTGATTGCATTAAACAAAGCTTTAAATAACAATAAGCTCTTGAAATGAAATATTCCAGCTCAAGGCCCAGTCACGAAATGTGTGAAATTTCAAGTTCGCTCCGTTTCTGTGGTAAATTGTTAACGAGGCGCGTCTAACTTGTGGACACTACGGTACCGCTAATCGAACCGAAGCTTACTGTTACCTATTTTGAATACGAAATGCAAGACAAACATGTATTCCCACTAAACCATGACTCCAGATAAATCTATAAAGGAAATTGTAAAATTAAATTTACAGCGCTCCTGAACGGCAACCGTTATATGGAGATTTGCATGAATTACGTTCAATTTAGATCATCCGTGGTAGCTCGTGTTTACAGAAGCATTTAATTTTAATTAACAGAAACAGTGTATACTTAATACTAACCAAAATTAGACTCAGATTTGTAACTTAGTAACTATTTGTAGCATATTTTTTGACTAATTTTCAATGTCTGCATTTACTAGATAAGAAATCCTTGTTTCCATGCACATGTTTTCATCTCATATCGAAGTTATCAATTATAAATTTTACCTTCTCATTAAAATAATACTTCCAATATATAGTTTTTATTACCTATTTCAAAAGCTACACATGGTTTAACTTCTATATTTATAATACAGGTTCCATTTGAAATGGACTGTGAATAAAATTAGTATTGATAGCGTGGGCTATGTGATGCTGGAGTATTTTAAGAAGTTTAATTACTTTAGAACCAAATTAGTTAACCAATTTTAAATCTCCTTCTTCGTTGCTTAAAGATTCTTATTTGTATGGTTACTAATAGTTTCCTTAGGTATATGAAATATATACATGTATATATTTATATGATCTTTTACCAAAACAACCTCAACTAAAGATTAAGTCAGTGATATATTGCCACAGGATTCTGGAGAATAATATGATCTACTGCAATGTTGTTTGTGAACCTCTAACTAAATCAATAGGTAGCATTCATGCTTACAATGTTTATTTAGAAGATACCCATAGTTCCCTATTATTTCGATGTCTCAATGAGCATAGTAGATCATAATATTTTTATGACCATTTTAACTGTCTTTTACAACAGAAAATAGATCTACGCAAGTAACCGTTGTCTAAAATTCAGAATTGCTGACCCGTTGCAAATGTGGCACATATTTTTATAATTTGTGAAAATCACAACAATTGTGAATCTGTGGAACCAAATTGTATCAGACCGTAACGAAAATGGGTGAACAACCTTGGACATACTGACTGACTTTGGAGTATTTCACAATTTTTACACATAAACATATCTTTTGAATATTCAAGTTAGTGCTTGTTAAAATCTAAATTTATTTGGCAATATATCATATTTATTATAGGTATTCAAATATTTCGGGTTCTACTTGCTTTAGGTATTTTTAAATGTAATGTAGTTATTTAGGTTTCAATGAATAAAACAATTTCCCACGATCAACAAAATGAAGCCAATTAATAAAAAAATTCAAGGATAATATTTAAACCTTTTGTAAAATGGAACATTGCAACATTGCAAATTATTTCGCCATATAGACTGTGCGCAATTTATCTGTGCTTTAGGCGTTTTGGGCAGAACACCTGTTTGGACAGTTAATTGAGCTACGTGATCAACATCGCGGTTATTCTCGTTAGCGATAAACAAACCAAACACTTTTGTTATAATATTTACCTTATCTTTTACGACGGATGCTGTCCGTTCTTTTCATCATAGTTAATATGTGAACCTTACCATACCACAATGTAAACTAACACGACGTGATTAGGTCAATCGTTGTCGATCAGAAAGTCTTCATGTGGTTTATTTTAAGCATTCCTGCAAGCGTGCCGGTGCATCTGGCTTTCAACAAGTTCATGTTCATACGAAACTTTGGAGAAACGTTGTGGTATTCTTTTATCACTATACCAACAATCATGAAGCCGATAGGAAGTAAATAAACATTCTGACCAGACAAGCAGGCGGGAAAAAATGCTGAGGTGCTAAGTGTGTTTTGAAGGGTTATTGTGTGGGTACGTTAAACAAATCCGGTATCAGTACTTCAAAGAAGGCACCGTGTAAAATGCAATATTTGTTTAAGTCAGACCTTTCCTTGTCTGCACTTCTCCAATGACTGTTTACAGCTAACGTGGCAGTGAGAGCCATGGGAAAATAATTATTCTTACGTAAACTTAATATTTGCTTGTTAAAGAATGTTGAAATTCATGATCACAAGTAACTAGAGTTCATAAATTAATAATTGTCTTCTTGCTCTTTATGCTTAATGAAATTTTATGTTTGCCCCATTTTCTGAATGAAAAATAATTCTCGGTCACTGGTTTTGTTATTTCCACGGCTCTTTTCATGAATTCTTTAGTTCCTCATCGAGTCTTTTCTGAATCATACGAGGAAACAATAGAATAATAGTTGTTTCAATATCCAGTTTTTGGTTTCCTTTTGTCACGACCATTTTTTGATACGAAATTGAATCTCAGTACTAATTACAGTCCTAGGTATGTCTATTACTTGCTTGGATGCTAAACGAAAAAGTATATAATTAAAACTTCTTAATCCGAAGAAATGGTTGGCTAGTTTATGGGCTTAGATAATTTGACGTGTGGCCTTCCAAGTCGGATGCGGTCATTGACTGCGTTCGTGGGATGTTGCTGTAACCGCACTCACCATAGTTCCTGAGCACCCGAGATCTATGTGCGATACTCGAACAGTAGATGACTCATGCAGTTCATCACTTAAAAAAATTGAAGACCTGACGTACAGGCTTTAATCATCTTTATACATTTTTTTACCTCCGAAGGCAGCAGTATTATTTATTCAAACTTCATTTTCATCCTCATCCTGCCGGAAACATCGTGTGATGAAACGTTGACACGCCGATCAAATTCAGATTGCATAAAATATTATGGAATATGTAGCGAAAACAGGTTGTATAAATTACTTACTTATTGCATAAACATTTGCTCTCCGTTCGCAATACTCAAGACGATTTATTGCATACAGTATCGTTTGTTAAGTGGTAATCAAACTGTCCATCACACGTCTTGTTTATTCAGTTTAAAATATTGACTTGATTAACTGCTAACTTCATCAATTTAGAACAGAAATTTTACTTTCTTATTAAAATAGAGTACAACCATTATGCCGTATATACCAAATAATGCGGAAAAAAGTAAAAGCCTGTCCTAATTTTCGTAAAACTCAACGATCCTTTATAATACCTGTTTACCGCATTCTTGGTAATTTGTGTTCAGCTAATGTTTGGCAAGGCCATTAAATATGAGGGTGGGTCTGAATAATTATAATTCATTGCCCAATTCTCTAATATACCATTTATTCTGCATTAGATATGATATGAACCTTTAGCTGGTGAGTGTGAGAGTCTGCTATTTAAATTTGTTGCTTGCACACAGGAAACTAACTAAGGAATGTAGAGTGCCTAGTGATTTGAATGGTAAGCGATATAAATTCCATTTCATGGATGTTGAGCACGCGTAAAAGGCTTGTGGTCCATGAAAAGCAGAGGTTGGTTGAGCTTATCGAGATGACGTGTATAGTGTATGTATGAACAATACCCCTTACATGTATAGATTTCCGTTACCTAATAACGATTTCACGATCTATTTAAACCGTACAGATTTTAGTGCCATGCCTTTATTTTACCTTAAAGCTAGATTGAATGTAGCTACTGGTTACGCAGCGTACCCACATAAAATATGTGACCTATTATCTCAGATAACATAAACAAAAAATGCTTACTTTGCCGGCACTAGCGGTAATGTTGTTCATGTATCAGAGGCCGCTATGATGAGGTGATTTGTGGGGAGCCTACCGAAGCGACAAGAAACTTTGCGAATACATTACCCAAAAAATTTACATTCTGGGCCTGTTTATCCTTGTTTTGTTTATATCTGCATCACTTGTTCTCCGCTTTTAAGTCATTAACTGCAGTATCAAAGCCTTTGGAATTATTCATCTATTTTTTTACAACTAATCTTCTAAGAATCTCTTAGAACTAGTATATCGCTTCCTACTATCCTTAAATGGGCCTTGATTGGCCCTGGCAATTTTCTTTTCTAGCAGAGCCATGTCTTCTCCGAATAGAAGTAAAAAATCTCGGCTCGTACGGTATTCTATAGGTTCGATGGTCAACGACCTAGAAGGTAATGCAATTCTCCAAGGTTTTAGATTTATTTATAGTTAGAATTATAGTCATCAACGAAAAAAGGAGCGTCGTTAACGGAATTAGGCGTTGATTAAAAACTTAAGTCATACTTATGAACTCGTGCTCTTGCATTATATATTATAACCTTGCTGTTGAAACTGTTTAACTTCTGTGTAATATTCGGGCAGCAATACGATAAAGGGTTGGAGCGTAATGCCCTAAAGATTTGCAATTTGTTAAAGTGAATATAAAGGGTTGTACGTGTCGGGCTTGATAAAATATCGTGTCACCTGAATGATACCGCCATTTGGAGGTAACAGCTTCGAGTTCATTCAGAATTCAACGAGCGACCGTCAGCTGGTCGTGATTTATTTCTTGAACGGACCCGTAATTCCCATGGCTTTTGCCATCGTTGTCCCAAATTTTTTTAAGTGGAACAATGCGTCGAGATTAAATAAATTAAAATATAAATAAAACATTTCACTTTTCATTCACTGCTTTCATCAAAATTGAGCAAATGAAAATGGTTAATTCGGAAAAACAAAAAAAACATTAGTTTCTAGACACATTCTGAACAAGCCCGATGATTATTATTAATTATTTCCTAAGAAATTCTTTATAACTGGTATTTACTAAGATGGTTCGCACTATGGCAATATTTATGGCCTTCGCACTGCGTACACAATAATTAAAACATATATCAAGCTATCTTGTCTGGTATCAGAGCAATTCTCATTTGAACCTGCATATCAGCCTCTGTCCTTTCGGTGCAAAATAAAACAATTAATAATAACGATCGTTTACGTAACTACTTATTATTATTCCACCGCCAAATACTTTGAAACATTACTGTTATTATTTTCATAAAATTAATGGCATCATATGAAGGTACTGTGCGTGCTCAAAGACTATAATTTACCCTAAATTTAAAACTACTTCTCTTGCTTTATTATGATGTTGGATTATAAGGTCTCTACTACTACTAAAACTACAAGTACAAAATTACGACCACAGATAATTAGCGCCGAGCTGGTAATCCATTGGCTTTACTGTCAACGGACGTGTCATACACAAATCTCCTCAGTAATAAAAATCACCGTTTTATTGCCAAACTTATAAACACTGTATAAAAAACAACTTCTGGTTTCATTAAGCGTTGTCAGTCATGTAAAATGTTATCAAGTTGCCGAAGTAGTCAAAGATTTGACCCGGTCTAAGTTAAGCAGACGAGGCAGTTTTAACAAGACGTAATCTTATCCTCCCTTTTGTAAATGACGGGATCTTAATTATACATGTACAACACCCGGAATCCTGTTCCCTATGACCCATAAAGGCTATTCCTTCAGTGTTTACCGCGGCTTAATAGTAAACAGAAACCCCTTCATTAATCTACGACCGGTTTCATACCCACTGGCGTTCTGAAAAACATTTTCCTTGAGGCGTCTACATGTCGGAATTTGAGGTCATAATTCGAATTTATGCGATAATCCTCATTACATGGGCGCACTACGACAATGATATAAGGAATTCATGAGGCTCGAACCCTAAGGAAGGAAATTTGTTTCTTCAGGAAATATGCCATCTATATTACAACGCTGACACTGCGCTCGTAGCCATCTTGTTAGATTGAAGGATGGTTTTAGATTAGTCTCCTGATAATCCTCTTATTAATTTAAACCTCGTCTACATTCTTGTCGTAACGTTCCACTGCTAAGAAACAAATGAGAATAGATTACATGTCTGGCTATTAGTTGTAAATCTTAACCGCACCATAAATAAACATATGGATAGATCATTCACTCTGTTTCATTTTCACTTTGTTGGAATTCCACTTGATGTACATCCCGTTAATATATTAGATAGTTGGTTGGGTAGATTTATTATTGATATAGTTATGTCACTGTCTTCTGAGTAATTTCTTTGTCCCCAAGTAGAATTTTTTTGGCTTCATTACTGGTGATACTTAGTATTCCCTTATGCATCATAAATCTACCCAATGAAGCCCTGCAACGAAGTGTGGTTGATTGATTAATTTCGTCGAAATTCATAATATCGTCGGAACATTATTAAGTTTAATTTCTTGATTTGTTTCGCATCGCGGTAAAAAATGTAAATCGTGACGAGGTGTCATTAAACTTATTTCCCAACGTAATTATCGATCGGGTGGAGAAAAATGAGACGTCTTTACTATAATTACAGAGTTTTGTCAGACTACGAACGGTAAGGTACATTTTGTACCTCAGACGATATTGAATGATATAAACTTAAGCTTAGGACTATAAGTTACCAGAAACCATTCAGATATTGCAATATAACCTTATTGGAATTCCAGACAAGTTGAATACAAGTATTTGCGTACAAAGACTGGATATAAAGGCTCCCTAGACGACTCTAGACAGCGCGTTCCCAGCAAGTGAAGCCTCATAAATACAGCGTGTAAGAAGACCATGTCCGAAGCCAGAAACCATGTATTATTGAACCTAAACACTAACTAAAGCCACCATCAAAATGCCCCAGAACCTCATTTAAAAAAAAAAAAAAACAAACTATAAAGCAATGTATACCAGCGGGAGCAACGAACTTTCACGCGAGAACAGCTGATCGCTGTTTGTTTGTTTAGCCCCCCCCCCCCGCTCCCCGCGCCCGCCCCGTGCGCCCCCCGCGCCCCTCGTGACATCAGCGCAACATGAAGCATACATTTTAAAACTATGTTTACGTTAATTAAGTGATTTTTAAGATATCGGCTAATCCTACCTACCTACCAATACGCCGATGGCAATTATCACAGGATATGAAAATCTAGTGTGTGATTCAGTGCGCGCGCACCAACTAGTAACCAGGCGGCGACATGGTTGTCATAGCACCCTCACCCGCGCCGCAATCTAGCCCCCTCAAATGACTGGCGAGTGTCTTGTGCATTGAGGTGACACAAATTTCATCAAGGGTCTTAGTGTACCTGGTCGTATTAATAATCACTTTTTTACACATGTTTACACGTACCTTTATTGAGCGATCAGCTATTCTACTAAAGTCACCAAATAGCCTCACATTGTAGCACAAATAAAGTTCCTTTTTTAATAAAAAATGTTCACACCTTTTTATTAAACTGCCGTCTCCGTTACGGTAATTAGTAGAGTTTATTTATTAATTAGATTTATTTAATTCTAAACTGAGGCAGGTTTATGTTCGTATGACACGCTTAACTTTTTTCCTTACTTATAAAAAATACTTATTCCCGCACATACACTAAACACACCAGTGAAGTAAATACGCCGTTGAATTACACTATTGATTGACATGACATGACTAATTAATTAAACTAGCTACGAATTTCACAAAAAACAACAATGATGATCACGCGCCGAAATAAACTAAAGCTAAAGAAAGAGAGACTAGACAGCCCGGCGCCTGCGAGGCAGTGTTACCAACTCTCAAAAACGTTTGTCCCTAATGCTTAAGACAAAATCCCTCAAACATTTTTTAAAATTTAAAATGTAAAATGTAACGAAAGTTAACACGATTTATTTTTTACTATTTTGATGTAATTTAACAAAATTTTTGTTTTATTTTATTTTAAATTAACTTAATACCTTGGTCACGGACACAGGTGCACTGAAATGTTTGTTTACCAGGAGTAGTAAGTTTGTCTTTTTTTCAGCTGTTTTTTAAACACTTACAATACCCCTCAAAGAATTAAGCCCTGAAAACCCACCATTGCCGTTTTACTCCTTACATTTAGGGAAAAAATTTATGTTGGTAACCTTGCCGCGGTAGAGCGGCGCGTGTGGGGATAAGGGCGCGTCCGCACCGATGTTTTTCACCACAAGGTTTTTTTTTCGCTATTCTGAAACACATGTAATCTTATGCAAGTATCCGCACAGGCGTTAAAAAACGCACGCGGGTAAAAAAACTGTTGCAACTTCAATTTGAGGGCAATGCGATGTAATTTATTTCCGCGAATGTTTTGTGCAGTATCAAGGTATAAAGTTTCTTTTGATACGTCTATTAAGTCGCTTTAGTATTAGATAAACAAACATTTTAGTTCGGCGGTCCATTTCAGTCGTGCCTCTCACCAGAGACATGTAATATCAGATAAAAATCGTAGGAATATTATCCGCGGTACGTACTAGGTGTAATTCGTTACGCGGAATCTTAAACGCGTGAACGAAACCTCGCGGTGAAAAATCTCTGTGCGGACGCACCCTAACACAGTGCACCGATATCAAAGACGCCGCTGACAAACCGATCTAGACTCTATTTCGTCGGGATAGGGTTGAATTTACAACTTGTAGTAATTTCCTTTGAAGAGGACAAGGAAGCGACATTGCGACAAAATAAAAACATCTTCCGACATCAAAGGCGCCGCCATCGTCGTAAACGACAAAGAGATCTAGACTTTATTTGTTAGAAATAGGGTCGTATTTACAAACAATTTGCAGTATTCTTAAAACACAGTTAGAGATGCATTCATAAAGGCAGGTGTGGTAGGTTTCGATATTTTTTTTGTTTCCGGCAGAAGGCAAATTTTACGTTTAATTTTAGAAACAAAGAAATACACATGAAGAAGAAAAGCTACCAATTAAATCTAAGTGTCAAAAGTCACGTGAGCACAGCGCAATACGAAAGAACGCAGATAAAATTGAACCTGTAAAATTTACTATTAAAACAATTAATTGTTTGAGGTAAATACAACAAAAACACAGAAACCTCTCATTGTAAACCATCTAATCTTAACTTGCGCTGAATCAAGAAACAAGGTAGATACTGACCTCTGTTTTGTTTAGCTTTGCTAGTAAGTGTTTCGATACTAATTGAATAAATATCATTTTTTTATTGTTATCGACTAATTTTTATCGACTACCTACCCGTAATTAAATCAATCAATTCGATGATTTTGAGGCAGCGCGGCGGCGGCTTGCTTTGATCTAGACACCGACCGCACGTGCGGAAATCTTTCATTTAGTTCTTTTTGGTACGTTACGCGGCACACTTGACTTGCCTGGTTTTAGTTAACTGTTACCTACATCTTCCTTTTTAGTTTAAGTGATAAAGTGAAGTTTAAGTTGTGTTTAATATCATAGTTAGAACCTACCTGTTTCATACATTTAGGAAATAGTGTTCAATCAATGAGAGTGTGGAAGTGCAGTTTATGTGTCACCGAATAGGTACTAAAGCACCTAGTTCTCGTCTTTAATGACTTTCCTACCTCATGTGGGTAGTGTGTAGAGGATCCGATTCTGCTGGCTTAAATGCTTCGTAATGACTGTCAACATAAGTAGGTATGTACCTAAAACCTTTATAAACTATTGATTGGATTGAAATAACCTACCTATAAAATTAAATAGTATTGGTTTAAGTAAGGTTATGATTGATTTATGAATCTACTAGTGCGTCCTGACTTCTTAAGGTAGTTTCCTAATAGTTTTATAAGTTTAGGTAGGTAGCTTATTATGTTAATAGTTTAAGAAGGAATTTTACGTCGCTTGAAATCTATTTGTAAGAAAATACTGGAGGTATCTACTTACTTACAATAGAGCAGTATACTAATAGATTGTAGGTTGGGAGGTTATTAGGTACCTTATTGCCTGGTACTTAGTTTCAAAACTTTAAACTTATGTAATCGGAAGCTATGCTTTACAACAAAACGTCGTAATTCTTTAAGTTGTAGGTAGGGTTTGCAACTGATCAAGCAAAGGCCTAATTGATAGTGGAAGAAGAAGGGTGTATGAAATTTAAGCAGTTAAGTTACCTACCTATGGTCAAATAATTTTGTGATTTATGAAGATTTGTCTGTAGGTATTTTAGCTATGAAGTTTTACTTTTAATTGTTTCTGTGTCAATCTCAGAACAGATACACATAAGAAAGAAAGGTCTGTGGAAAATTTAATATGCGTATCTGAGTCCTTTAGCAAGTCACTGCGGCAAGTGGCATTTTATTTTTATTTTGGTAAAAATTTTCAATTTAACATGTCTATTGTAAGAAACAATTGTTTAACGAAGGATAATTGGTTGGCGGACTAGGTAGGTTGGAAATAACAGCGGGCGGGCGCGGGTTCAGTTTTGGCGGGAGATCGCTCGGCGCTTGTTGCCACCCGCGGCCGCTTGTTGTCAGTTGTCACCCGCCCCGCCCCGCCCCGCTCAGCGTCTCGTCTCGCCGCTCGAGGTCATTTGCTTTTCCAATCAGCTGATTGCGGTGTTAGAATTAGATTGAAGTTTTAATAAAAATAACACCAAAACGTTATTTGATTTGAAATAATCACATAATTTGGTTGTTCACATGATTCTGTGTATGAATCAATAAAAAAAAAATTTGAAATATCATGTCCGAAATTGGTTTTTTTTTTGCTCTAATCGTAACTGGTACCCCCTCAGCAATACCCAGTTTTCGTTTTCGGAAGCAGTTCTTTTACACCCAGTATAATTGAAAGGTTATTGCAATAACTCTTCATAATAACTGCAGTTTTAGTACGTAGACTTAAAAAACAATAGCCTTTCTGTGAGAACACAGTTTTCTACAAGACTCGTTAAATATTCGGTTATGCGTTTTGGCACAACACTCTGTTAGCTTTTGCATATTGATCGTGTGCATGGTCTGTTTTCTTTAAGATACAGCTGAGACTAGACATAAAACCATGCGCACACTGAAGTAGCAAATACGTTTTTAAACCAATCCCTAGTGAATAGAGGGAATAGCTATTCACAGGAAACTAGTTTCATCCGTAACAGATAGATTGAATAGTATTGGATTGCAATAAGACATACGCAAGTTACCATTGTGGCTTGGCCTTGAATCCCTACGGGCTGTAGCTTCCCAAGAAGCGTCGTGTGCGTCTTTCGATTCAATGCACATTTTATATATTTTTAATACTATTGTTATTTCTCTGTAAAAAGTATCCAATTTTATTTTTAAACTAATGCAAAAACTTGCAGTAGCAAAACTCAGTTTTTATGATGTTAGAGCGATATGCGCAAGACCGACAGAACAATGCTATCATATGTAACTATTATTGCGTATAGCAATCGCTAGAGGCAAGGCTCTCTAGGGTCACGACTTTGAAGGAACCTGCAAGGGCGCGGCCGATTTATCAGCAACTGGTGTTCACGCAAAACTGGTTCCTTACGCTATTATCCCGATAAATTAAAGGCACCGCCTCGTATTTCTCTTTCCTCTGATTAAGAACCTTTAAAGGCCTCTATTCATTGTAACGAATTATTATTTCTCTTCGGGTTTCGTCTTCACGACCTGTCTAAAACGGCTATTATTTGGACGAAAGAAAGCATGTAAAATCTCTCAATGTTCATTCAAAAAGTTTCGCGAGTAATTCTCACGCAATCGACCAGAACGATTTATCGGCTTAAAACTTGCTAAAAGTGCGGGTCTTGGCGTGAAGTTTTTATGGGTCATATTTATGTAGAAAGCGTATGCATGTTTCATTATAAAAAACCAAAAAACTGATTTACTCCCTATTAATGGACTATCCAGCATCACTAAATGCTTAAATAGGTCATCTACAATAAATAAAACTTTAAAATTCAAACATAAAAGCAAAACAATATTATGAGATTTAATAATACAATTGTAGGTACAAACAAGCTTAAAAGGTGAAAGCTATCTTTTGGACTTAATAATTCCGATAACCTGCGAGGGCGTGCTGTTGAGTTATAGGCCTCATTTGTCTGTTTCGCATTTAAACTTACGACTAATTGCCGACTAATTATCTCTCTTGTAGGAACCTCTATTGTCGCAATTGCAGACCTTTACAATTAGGTCAGTCGTATTCTCTATTACGCCCTTATGTTATGCAATCTAGTTAGCTACATGCAATGTGTTAGATAATAAGCACTTTAATGGCTACTATTGTTGATGTAAACACAATAAACAATTTGTTGATAGCTTGTTAATTGTATACGTTTTGTTTTCAGCGGAGGGAAGCCTGTCTGACTTTGTCCTGCGCAAAGTCCACTACACGGCTTCGATCCCTCTCAAGAAGGATTTGTTCACTGTTGACACAAGGTACGTTATTTAAAACAATAAAATTATTTTTATAAAGATGCGATCCCACGGTTCGTAGACATACTACTACTACGACAAGATTACATAATAGGTAATCTTATCGTAGTAGTAAAGTACATAAAGTCAAGCGCTGATCTAATGGCACAGGTTGTAAATACATACTATTAACGCCGTTTATTGCTTAGTTCCTCACTTGAGATAGTAATTTACTTATGTAAACTCTAACAAGAATAATGATTCAAGTAAGTAAAGACAAGGCGACTAATGATGTTTGAACGTCAAATTCGCTAATAATAAGTCTTACTCTGACGATTTGCAACAACGTTTTGAAATTCTGTTCGCAGACCAACATGCTTGCGAAACTTGTACGAGAAGGCGGTTACCGACCGACTATCGACTTCGATTCTCGATCAAATGAGAAAGGATTCACAATACTCACCCTATCTTACCTGCACGCCGATACTTAGCACGAGAAGAAGAAAAGTATTACAAAAAATTAACGGAGACATCGAAACACGCATTGTAAGTACTCAAAAACAAAAGTTGCAAGAAACGCAGTAAACTTGATCAGCAGATTAAAAAACCGTAAAATCAATATGTAGTTCTTATCGGTTTCAAGTATCGCGTTGTTTGTCCTTATAAGAGCAAAGTTTTAGATAAAAAAGAAACGTTTACTCGGCCTTTTTTATGTGCCGTGGGTGTGACATAAACAGACGCCCACACTACCTGAGTCACTATTATGCTGCAAAACGGAAATATGTCTCGTTTTATTACAAGGAAACGGTGTTTAACTTAAATTTAAATTTACCACTTACATAACATTAACCTAAATAATGTAACTTGTCTTCTACTGGGCGCTAGACTTAAGTGTAGTATATTGATCTCATTAAAAAAAGGGTTTTGGAGTTTACCAGAGTTTGATTAATCATTTGTAAAGATTTCCCCTTTGGTATTTTTGAGTTCATTTTACTCCTAACTATTTTCAGCCAAGATCCGTCGAGCACCTTCGGCGATGGACTTCGAGAGAAGCTATCGGTGACGTCACCGCTTTGCCTGACGCTTCCATGAGGATAGCCAACAGCGTCACTTTGACACCTGACGAACTGTCAGATTGTGCTTCAGGAGATGAAGAGGCTATCGACCATAGGCTGCCGAGCCCAGAAGAACAGCTTCGTATTATAGCTAATAAGTAAGTAACTAAAACGTATACTATGAAAACCCCTTCTATGTCCTGCTTATGCAGTAACTAACTTGCTAAGTTGGTCGCAGCATAGCAGTAAGGCACTTGGACATAACGTTAACATTACAGAGTTGAATTAAATTCTTCTTTTTGAATTTCATGAGATTTTAAACATTTTTCTTACGTGATTAAAGCAGAAATTTGCCTAATTATTTCTGTTAATTTTCGTAAGAATTTGATGTAAAATGCTACTTACAAACTAAACAACGATTAACAATATAATAGATAAATCATGCAAAAAAAACGAATATAATTTATCAAAAACCACGTATATAGTCAAAACATAATAGGTTGGTCATGATTAAATGAAAACTAATCGTTTATACGTGGTATTGATTTCTAATTGTTCAACCAATTATCAACAGCTTACGGCATTGATTTGAATACAACGAGAAAGTGAAATTAATAGAAAGAGAAAATATTGCTAACCGATGATAGAATTACATAAACTTTATACATAAAACGTAATTAGCCAAGGTATTACGACTACTGTAAACGACTTCCCATATGCCATATCGTTAAAGAAGACTTGTCAATTATTTAGACATCTAATGAAGTAGTAAACACTATATTTATCATGCACTTACGGTGAGGGAAAACATCGTGACGCAAACTTATCTAAGAAGTGCATCTATCAACCCGCAGTGAGCCAGCGTTGTGGATTACGGCTCAATCCCTCTCGCTATCTGAAAAGGATGCATGTGCTGAGCTAGTGTCACATACAAATGTATTATTTCATCATTAAGTATCTTAAATAATTGCTACTCTGTTAAACTCAAAATCCGTCACTTACACAAACATCTAAAAATAAACCGCAATTTGTATCATTGGTAAAATCAAGTTCAAATTAATAAAAAAAATAGTTGTTTAGGATCAAAATTGATTGATTTGCTTTAACTTTACTGTTGTATAATCGATAAGTTTAAACGTACTCCCACAACAACACTACGGACTAGTTTTTACCACAATTTATACTCATAAGAGCAAACATACCTCTTCAAGAACTATGATTTGTCATGTCATCATAATTGCACCTGCAAAGATCTAGCAAGCGTAGGACCCCTCTTATAACTATAGTTTTAGGACCTCTCTTATATGAATAACTAGTGACCCGCCCACGCTTCGCAATGGTGTAATTTTGGCCGACTTGCTCACGAAACATTGATTTTTGGCTAACTTAAAAATACTTTTTTCTAATGTTCTTTATCTACAAGTTTAAATGAAAAAATTACCTAAACGATGGGGAAAACCGCATTAAAATCCCTCAACTGGTTTAGGAGGAGTTAAAAGCCAAACATACAAACAGACAGAATTAGCGACTTGGATTTATACTATGTAATGATAATGATGATGATGAGTATCTATTACAACTAAGTTTACAACTACTAATCCCTAACAGGTTCCATCCGGAAATGGTCCCCATCGACACCTCCGGGCGGTCGTTCGACCGCATGTGTTCCTCGCGCAAGTCGCTGCAGCTCCACATGGACGCGGCGGGGGGTGCGGGGGGCGGCGGCGCGGGGGACACGGACACGGTGAAGCGGCGCACGCGCACGAGGAAACCGCGCGGTAAACGACGAAACACCATATCCGGCACTGATCACAGAGAGCTTAGAGAGGCTGTAGCTGGGTAAGCTTATAGACTGCACTCACGAAGTAACAGTGGCATTATCTAAATCGTCAAATGAGCCTTTCGTTTAAAAATCGTAAAAGAACTCACGTTTTAGACACCTATCAAATTGGCTTAAAAAACTAAAGAAAGGTTTGCAAATGTAAGACAGTCTTATCTGACTAAATGTTAAGAGAGTTGAGTTGTTAAACTATGATTTAGATAATGTTATCTCCATTCCATTCAATTAACTACAATAACCGCACTGTATCGTGTGGCTTCAGGACCATGTAATCAAAATCTAAAGCACACATTTTAACATTTTTGATAATAATATCGTGCTTCTGTGAATACATAATTTCAGTTTAACATTCGTTGTTGTCGTTTCTCATATGTCATTCAAACAGAGACATACCTGTGCACTTGATCACTAATAGTGACATTTGATCATAAGCTTCAATTAATTACATCTAAAGAAGACCGCCGATACAAGACCAAGCGGTCTTCTTTACATTTAATTTTCCTTGATTTTAGACTTGCCTTTAGCGTGTGACTAATGCTTTGCTTGGTTTTTTCCAACAATAGTGATACAACAAATCCTGCATCCACCGAAGACATTGAAGATACTACAGTCATTAGATCTCATTCTAGCGATCTACTTAAAAAGAGTCCTATCGATCCTACTGTAAAAAAGAGCCACTTCAATTCGCTGAAGCAATGGGGCAAAAACCGATTAAAGTCCATCGCTAGATCGCAGAGCGTCAGTCGCGATAGCTTTAGAGAATCCAAGATGGACAAGTCTAAGGAAAGTATATCTCCAGTCAAATATGATAGCGAAGATCAAGAAACGGTCACGATGCGTAGAAAGCGACCAGGAGACGAAGATAGGAGATCACATCAAAGATGTGCTTCTTATTCTTCATCAGAAAAAAGCATCGGAGTACCTACTGCTGGAGCGCCAACAGCCACCATAGCCGCTGGAGTAAAGCTTAGAGCCACATCGGTACAAAGAAGGCTTAGACGATCAGGAATTGGTAAAGATGAACTACACTCCTCGAGTGGTAACTGGTCGGCTAGTTCCGAATCAGGTCGCACCAGCATTGGCTCGGAAATAACCACCACCACGGTTCCACCTAAAAGCACGACTTCTGGTGGAACCTCGATCAATTCATTAAATACTCACCATGGACCCCCTAGCTCTATAATAAGTCGACGACGATTCCTTAATACATCTGGATCTGGGAGTGTCACCAGTGAAGGCACTTTGACCCCTGATATGATTCACGACCAAGAAGATTTAGAAACTAGTTCAGAATTCTCGTGTGACACAGAAGGGTATTATACCTCTTTCCATATGGATTCAGGGTTAAAGACTTTGAAAGAAGAAGAACTGTCTCCTAGCACGCCTTTGCATACGAGCAACGCCTTATCTAATTCTTCCAACAGTCAAACGCTTACAGCGGAAAATGAATACGAGTTATTTGGAAAAGGTTCTACGAGTACCACCACTAGTTCTGCAGGAACAGTTTGTACAACATTGATGGCTGCAGGAAGTGATCGATCTCTAATAGGACCTTCAGTGCCAGAAAGAAAAAGTTCCTTAACAAAACTGAATAGAAGTAGAAATAACAATATACATAGTGCAAATGCTAGTTTGGATAGAAGTCTACATTCCTCATTTTCGAGTTCACCCTACAGTAGTCTTAATTATAATTCACTTCGAGCATCGTATGATAAACAAGTGTATAACACTTCGACAAATGATATTAACGTGCCAACGTCGACTATAACAATAACGGGCAATGTTGGACATCCAAAAGAGATTACAGCTGTTGCTGAAATTCATACTGAAATCGATATTGAAAGCGCGAAGAAAAGCACGGGTACGAGTTCTCCTGATTCTGGCCATAACACTTCAAGCTCGCCTATAGAAGATTCAGTATCTAGTGCGCATGGCAAAAATAGCCTGTCAGAGCAGGATTATTCAGAATCATCCGACTTAGAAGGTGCCGACAGAATAGAACGCATTAGATACAAAACAACTATTAACAGCTCTAGAATTCCATCCATGTGTGTCATTACCCCTAGCAATTCAGATGATGAAAGCGAAGTTAGCATTAAGGTTGACACTATTAAAAAGACTGAAAATGATAACACGGCTAACAAAAATGGAATAAGACCAAAATTAGACCTCCCGATCGATGACAAGTCAAAACAAAATAACACCTCGGCAGAAGCAACGAAACCAACACAAATTAAAGTTCAAACTCAATCGAAAAACCCTCTGCAACCATTTAACAACTTCCTTGGAAAATTAAAGGGCGTTTTACCTAATAAACTGACGAGCAAAAAATCACCAGTGCCAAAGGAACAAGAAGTAACGGCAGAACTATTTGATAGCGGAGACTATGTGACCATTGCTGATGTTAAAAATAATAACCAGAAAATGAATCTTAATCGAGGTATCTATGGCAACAATGACGTAGTTCGTAAAAATTTGCAAACAGTACTGTCGGGGAAACTTCCCGATACAGAGTATGTTTCCTTAAACGAACTGCCTAATTGTCTTCATGAAAGCAAAGATTTCCTGGATCAACACTTAGAAGAAAAACCTTACCTTGCATACGACGAGATTCAAAAGAAGGGTGCAAAAGTTACACTAGATTCTCAAGGCCAAGTTATTTACACTTCTGATACACTAAAAAGAAGAAAAGGAGCCCACACCACATTCGAACCTGGCCCATTTGTCCAAGAAATATGCCCTACAACCACTGTTATTCAGAGAGAAAATGCCGACGTTGTGAAGATAGATGAAACCGATTTCCCATTTGAACCATCGCAACCAACTAGCAAGCCTACATCCCCGCAATTAGGCAAAATGATTATCAAAGCACCATTAGATCCTAACGGCCCAGTCACAACTGAATATATAGCTTTACCGCCTCCTTTGCCAAGCACGATAATCACTGCTACTCCAGTCACAGAAACTCTCGTATCAAAAAGTCAACAACCCCCAGTTGTATCCAAAACCCAACAAGACCTTCCACGGGTAGTAGAGGCTATCACTAGAACTGGGGCATATATCAATATACACGATGCAGAGGGCGTCAGCTTATCACCAACGAAAGATGATTTAGCAGGTAAGATTCGTTCAAAGTATAACATAGATAATAAAACAGGTAATGAGCTTAAAGAAGACACATGTGACATTACTCCTTTTGTTCCCAATTTCCAAACCCCAATGCTTCAAAAAGTCCAAGGTGAATCCGGGTCAAATTGTAAGGTAGCTGAAGTTATGAAAATGTTTGCTAACAAAATGAACGGCAATCATAAAGAAAATATCAATCCATCTACAAATTCTAAATCGATTCAAAACCCACTTCATAGTAAAATAAAACGCAGTGATAGTTACAAATTAGCCAATTCCCCTTTGATGCCTATTCGCAAACTTTTGCGCCTCGAAACATTCAGTAACAACGCCAAAAAAGTAAATTCACTCGAAATGATCCAAGCTGAAATCACTGCTGATTTACTTCGCGAACAAATCAACTATCCTTCCACAGTCTCGCCTAAGCTGAGTCCTCGCAATTTGTTGAATGATATCAACAGTTGTGAGTGTATGGACACTAGTAACAGTAGTTTTGTTAGTGATACATTTGAGGACGAATTATCGGCTATGACTTTAAGTCCGTTTACCACACCATTGCCGAAGAGACATTCTATAACGTACATACCTGCTAGAGGTGATACGTCTTTAGATATGTTAACAGCTATTTTAGATGAAGATCCAGAAGACGTTTGTATCCTTCACTCCCCGCCATCTTGTCCTTTATCCCCAAGTAAAGTCACTGTGCCTGTTGATAGCTCAAAGCATAGAGCTAGAATATTATCAATATCTGAATCAGAATACGGCACTGAAATCTGGTGAAGCTTAGTAGGATTAGTTAAATGATATTTGTTTTTATTACGCTTATTTTTAATATAGTATTTACGTAGCAAAAATCGGTTGCCTTTTGCTTAATGAATTTAGTTTAGTTAAATATTGTTTTATTGAATCCGTCCTTATTGTCTTCCTAATGAATTGTACGAATACTGTGATAGATTAATGTATTTTCTATAAAAAAACATATTATATTGCACTGTTTTTTTTATTGTGTGTTTTAAATGCATGGTGGCTTCACCGCAACGTTTTTGAATTTTCGCCGTCTAAATCTATACGATGTAAGAATAAGTGCATGGTGTGTTATTCTGTGTTTTCTTCGTGTGTTGTAAATAATTTTAATTATAGAACATTTGTGAATTAACTCACTTATTTCATTTAATTTCATCCCACTATCACCTTCTCACCTCACTCATTCAGGCACTGCACTGGTATTAGGAAACCAAGTTTTTGTGACATCATTTTTGATGGTATTAAAATTAAGGTGTGTGTAATATAAAACACAAAGTACTGTCCCTATGGAGTAATAAGCACAGGAACTGTACATACGAGCATCCACAATCATTCCACGTGGCACTAAACTAATGAAATAACCTAACTAATTAAGTAACAGTTCTAAGGTTAGCCGTCTTGGTCGACCATTAGATATTTGGGCAATTTGTGTTCACCCTAAAGGTTCTTTCTTGCACCCATCCTGCACCGCTTAGCCCAGTCAAGGAGACCCTGTATCTATAAGTGAAATTCCCCAGGTAACGTTTTGTGTTGCTTTTTGGCATGAATTTACCGAATCTATTGCACGGGGATTGGGATAAATCAACTAATAACCTAACAATAATGTAATTAGCAACACAGTTAAAAGTAACTAATAATTTATCACATATTTTACCTTTAATCATAAATTTACTTTCCCTAACCATAACTAATATCTTGACATTGCATATAAGAGAGAATCATTCATAAGAACCAGCACTGAATAAAATGCCATGCACTTATGTAAATACTCGCTGTGTTGGCCATACATATACTATTTTTATAAAGCACTGAGGTAGACTTATCCAGCTATGTCTCCTTATTACGATGTAGAATGTCTTTAGTAAAAAAGGTAATCGTATAAGTAATAATCATGCTTTTTGTCTAATAAACATTTTTATTGTTTTATTGGTACGGAAGTTTACTCATAGCAAGGACTCTTTTTAATAATTAATTTTAGTACGATTTAATGTAAATGTTACAGTAGAACGGTGGAGGTGCTTGAAAATTGTACTTTTAAAATAAAACCTGTTGCCTTTAAAGCACTCTGTTAAATAGGATGTAGAAATTAAATTTTGATATTTTGCATGTAATATGCAATGCAAATTTACAAATCAAACGTAACGGTGCTAGGTATACTATGGTTAACTTCACAAAATTAATATACAATAAACATTGTTTATGTACTTTCAGACTATCGACATTCCAATGCTGACAAGGCCTTTGCCAACCGAAAGAATGCTCCTGTAGTAGACCTCAGAGCTATGAACCATACTCTGCAAAGGCATCACACTGCTCATCTTCAAGGTAAACACGGAGTCATCAACTACGAAAACCAATGGAACACCGCGCAAAGACCACAACCGAAGTACTGGACACTGCCAAAACAACTTTCGAAGCCTATTGCACCTGAACGTAGAAGTACAAACACTAGACCTATAGACACCTACCGATCTACCACCATACCTGAACGTCCACCGACCAAGGATGATTCAATTAGAATATCGCCCATCGATCCTAGAAACTCGGGAACATTCAAATCCTCAACACCTTCCAACAAAGAAAATGTCATCGATCTTAGCACAAAACTGCTTTCACCCGTGAAATCCACAATGACAAATGAAGAACTGTACGCAGTTATTCATAAAAGTAAAAAGAAACTAAACATCAAAGATCCAGGCGAAAGATCAAACTCTCCAGCTCTTTCAACAACAAGTTTGTCGCCAGTAGGTTCAGAAATATCACTCAACACGAAAGTGCAACGACAACCTGAAACTGGATATTTGGTAGACCCGAGAACTAGAATGAGCTGGTCTCCAGCTGAAAAACAATTTTACCCACCTCCCGGTCTAGCGAAACAAGAAACATGTGCCGATAGACACGGACCACTTCCCCAAACATCTCGACTGGATTTCAAAAGACTGCTCCTTCAACATAGCGTTAGACTTAACTCTTTGAATGCTCAAAACAAAACCAACAAACTCACAGCTGTAGAACAACTCAAACTCTCTAAGGAAAGGGCTCAAACCCAATCGCCACCGCACACCAATAGATCGCAGATTAATATACTTGACCTAAGTGGATCACCAAAGACGTATGCCAACAGAAAAGTTATGAGGCCGAACCCCCAACCTGCATCTCCAGGCAGAACTGGAGCTTTGATCAAAGAACACAAAAGTTCACCAAAAATTTTATTATCTCCTAAATCTCAGTGGCGTTTCTCCAGTCCGCGATCTGACGTGTTATCCTCCCCAATACCAGAGGCTAACAATGAGGATGACAACTCCAACAGTTCTGGTGAAAAAATGGATACCTCACCTAATCCACCAATGAGCACTATACCGATAGTAACCAACCAACACTTCGGCGCCAGAAGAAACCTAATACCAATCAACGAAAACTTACTTGAAACTGAAATCGAATTTCAGGACACTGTAGACCATGGTATATACCCGCTCAATACCAACTATGCCAAATCGCAAGACATGTCCAGAGCTGAGAGAATACAGGCAAAGCGCGCCGAGTTTTTTAGCCACTCTCCCGAATCATCTCCTCCCAAGTTTACATCATTCAAAGGCCCCAGTGCGCAAAGTGCTTCAACAAGCCATCGCAAAACCTCCCCTGAAAGAGGAAAAACTTCCCCATCAACGCTTGAAACAGCTTTATGATATTTATAAATCCGAAAGCGGTGCTTGAACGTTGAAGAATAACTTGTAAATACATCCTGCATTCATTTCGAAGAAGCTTTTTTTTCTAGTCTTCTAACTGCTATGCGTGCCATTTTTGTAGGCACATTTTGTAATGTAAACAAAATTTATAGCAATAATTTCCCAGTTTTTAATTAGTGTGTATGAAATGAAGATTGCTCTTAAAGGGGCCAATCATGATTGATTTAGTTATGCATTGAACTATACATTTGAAAACTAGCGTTAAGTATTTATTGTGTACTGCATACAGGAAATTACAAACATGTAACAAGTGGGTACATACACGGTGTTTTGAACTTTTTCAAAGTTTTTAAATTATTTGAAATACAATTTACAATAAAATGTGTTAAATAAATAGGTTGTTTCATTCTTTAAAAATTATCTTAAACGAGAGAAATTAAAAGTAAACTCTTTTTCTTGGTAGTGAAAAAATCTTCGATATAATAAACTTATCAAACTTAATTGTTGTTAATTTTTGTTACCCTAATGTATTATGTAAGCTGTTTGTTTTCCTTAATGATAAATAAATAAATAAATAGATAGTTAACTTCTGCAACCTATTACTTGATCAGCTTTAGCCAAGCTTTAGCGAAACTGAGATTAAGTGAGAAAAGAAGAACGAGAACTAATTAAACGTTTAGGTCTTAAAAATGGTAATTAATTTATTTACTTTCGCTTATTTAATTATTCGCAACCCTATCTAGACAAGATGAATTACGAACAAAAGGATAAGAGTTTAGTTTACCTACGGATATTCTGACATTGAAATAGATAAGTTTAGGCTACTTTGTTATAAATCCTCAGTGAAGTTACTCAGAGGATTTCAGTTCGATGTAATAACGCGTTGTTTATTTTTATATTTTAACAATTGAATATAACACGTTTTTGTTGGCATCTTCTATCTAAATAAATTTATAAACATACCTAATAGTTTTAACGCCCAAGGTTATTCATTTCAAAACCTACTGAGCTTTAAGTAAAAAACTAACTACTTACTTATAATTTTATACTTACCTACACGTGCTGGCTAAATACCTAATTTTGCATGTATTCATTATATTGTTCGTTGGAAAAGTAAATGGATACTTAATAAAATGTATTGTTTATTACAACTTTTTTAAGTCTAATAAATCTGCAATAACTACAGAAAACTGGTACTATTACTATACTCAATAGAGATAATTTACTCAAAGCAAATAGGTACCTGAAGTGCCGATTTGCCTACTTGTTTAATTAGTTATGAAACATTAACATCAACATTTAAAATACAGCGGAAGAAAATGAGTTTTTAATGTAATGTTTGACCTTGTAACGCCTGAAATAGTAGATATCAAATTTCAATAAGTACCTAATAGATATTTAAGCAACCAAAAAATATTTTTTGACCCATATCCTTTTAAGTAATCGAAGCTTTTGGACGTCGACTTCTATAAAAATATTTTGACAATCATGGCCTCTACTGGAAAAATTGAGATTTTGGAGTACCCAGAAAACGTGCTTTTCTATTTAAGAAAGAAATATGGGTTAGAAAAACCTGGATATATGGACAATGCTGTAGATCTTTTAGAAGATTGGTTACAAAAACAAAGTCATTTTACCAGGAGAAAAATTGGTAAGTCAAATTAAAAATTCCATGAAAACTTCTACCTGGTTAAAGGGTTGATTTCTGTCGGTAGAAGGTAGTGCTTTCGTGGAACGTCGAATTTAAACAAGTGATACACTACAAACTAGGTAAGCATATTTTGAAAATAATTTATCTGACTTTTGAAAAATCAGCATTTAACTAATTAGATTTTGTACAATGACAGAATTTTTTGACATTCATGGATCTGAACTTTAGATTTACTTCACCAACAGCTTATAAAATAATTTCAGATTTGTTCCTTTGTATCGATTATAGATACTTAGTTAAAAAAAATGTGTTGATTACCTTTGCTAGCGAAAGGTTTATTGAATGGTCAGACTAATCTTATTTATTTTGCTAAAAATAGGTAAGTAGTAAACTTAATTTTAAAGTTCTTCAAAATTAATAAAGTAGCATTCTAAATGCAAAAACTCAAAGTAATATCTCAAGTAGTACCTACTCTTAGTTGACGACATTACCCTTTAAATTTAGAGCACTGTTTTTGCATACGCATGCTCCCAGTTTTGTAGATTATATTTAAGTGGTAATTAAACATATTTTTTTGTAACTATAAAATCATAGACTTAAGGGATACCTAGCATTTAAAACAACACCTAAATGCAAATAATTTATCCCTAAGTTAATTCGTAAACTTAAATAAATGCCAACAGCTAAATGTAAGAAATAAATAATCTAAAACACTTCGAATAGGGATTTTAAAGCTCTATAGGTAAGTATTATATGTATGTTGGGTTTTCCTTTAGTTTTAGGGAATGTTGGTTAAGATAGGCATAAAAAACCTATTGCATTTTACAACTAAGCGCTAAGATCCTTTTTTTAACCGACTCCTTGCCACCATCATTTTTCGAGCCTTTCCTCCGTGGCCCCATACAAAATTCAATGACGCGCTAGTCGCGTCACGGGCCCTCCTAAATGATGACGCACCTAACGCGTCGTGGGCCACTGGTGATGTTATTACGCTATTTTAGGCAATTTCAACTAAAATAATACAAAGTGAGACCTGTTATTGTTTGTTTTGTTTCATTTATTAGTTTAGTGTATTTAAAAGTGTCGATCTACATGTTTTATACGAGATGGAAGGTATGTTATAGATTTCCACCATTGGTTGTCAACCTGTGGGAAGTATTTTATCGCAAATCAAAAATCTTCCGTTTTTACATCTAAACTATTCATTGGTGACCAAAACATAGTGATTATTTTTATAGATTTGCTAAGTTCGAATCCTGGCTTTAATAATAACACTTTTCAATAATTAGTAGGATAAACAGTTACCTGTAGGTAGGCACCCTATGGTTGACAACCACTGGCAAATTTAATTTCCAAAAAAAAATAGTGGCCCTTGATATTGGTGTTCCTAATGAGTTAATTTTTATATAAAATGATATATTTTATTGATTAAATCAAATAAAAATTTGAATTGTAACTATTTTCTAATGACGCATCTCTCGCGTCATGGGCCTCCCTGAAGGTTTCTTCATGACGCGCTAGGCGCGTCACGGGACAGGAGTCGGTTAAGTATTTAATAAAATGTTATTTGCAGACCGGCAGTGGTTAGAAATTGGTATTTTAACCTGCAAAGGATCAATAGAACGCACCAAGAGCAGAATTGAAAAACTTTTCACACTCAGAACTTTACGTACAGACTTTTTTACAGAATGCAAACCTGTTGGCCTATTCCGTATCTCTATAGTGAAGATCACTTTGGTAGAGTGTACAACGATGAACTGTCAAACGTCAAGTTTCGTATTCTCTAACCTCGGTGATTAACTGCGATGACGTCATGAGCACCGAAAATTGGTGATCGTCACCGTAACACATTTTTAACGTAGTTTTCGTATCGATACTTTTGAAATCGCGATTGTGTAAGCATAGTGGACATCAAATTGTTAGTCACCGTGATTATCACTATTGTTTTGAAAGACACTACTCTAAGGCAGTGTTTTATAGACTTTTAGTGATTATCACCGAAACTTAAGGAAGAAAAAGTGGGTATTTCACTAGTGTTTGATTGTGATTTGTTGTAGTTGTGAGTTGTTATCAAAAGAAATAGCTCAACTTTGTAGGCATTTGCAAAAGAAGAGCGCAGAAGATATATTTTGCAAGTCAGAAGTGCCGCCTTCGCGTCGCTAGTGATCCTATGCAGTTGCCTGACTGAGAATTCATAGCCAATTTTCAGTTAAGTAATGCTGGATTCCAACAAGAATTGGAAGAGCTGCGTCCGCATTTACCACGAAGTCGAGGAAAAACGGCTGACCATGACCATCAGCACCAAGATTTTAGAGAGGCTGCCATAATTGAGGCAATAGCCAGATAACTCTAGGCGTATCCTTGTCCAGACTACGGAATGCTAGAAGTCTTTAGTTAGAAGTTATCCTAAGTATATCTATTTGCATTTATTTTCTATTAATTCTTGTTTTCAAGTAATGACTTCAAAATTTTTGATTTGTTTAACTTGTTTATTTCAAAATAATTTGTCTTTACATTCACATGGTTTTATAGTCAATAAATTCAATTTATAATACATTATAATATTGTTCCTATAGGTTTTGATAGTCATAAATTTTTGAGAGTTTGAGTTTTTGATTTCTTTAACTTATTTATTTTAAATAATTTGTCTTTACAGTAATTAACATGATAATACTGTTAAACATCTTACAATACATACATGAACCACTTTAACATAATTGTTAGATTATAAGGTTCTTACTACTAAACTTCTTTTTTTTATTACGGTTAGTGTTTATGAACTTAACTCCTTATTGGTATGTTTTGTGTACATTACCGGTATTTACAATCATTTTAAAGAGATTTAGTTACATGTAACTGAAAATTAGTTTGTTTAAAAATATATACAATTCTAAATAAAATTGAGTTTATAATTATGATGACTATAATACCTTAATATTTAAGACTGAACCTTTTTACAATTAATATATAAAATGGGGATTGTATTTATATATAAACCAATGTTTTGTATAATAATGTATATTTTCCCAAATACATATTAAAAACCAATTAAATAAACTAAAGTTAATAGGCAAGCGCACCCCCAGACAATCCTTCCACCGCCGCATGACTATTATCGCCAGCACATTCTCCTGTATTGCATTAAGGGATTAAAGTTTATTAGGCTGTACATCTGTTGCTGCTGCATTTCTTCTAATTAACCCAGCACCTGAAAAAAAAATTAAAGCATTAACAGAATAAAATTAAAACCAAATAGATGACTTACACACAACCAAAAAGGATTTTTTTATTTGTACTCATTAAGGCACTTAACCACTTATGTTTTTTGAGTGCCGTTTTGTGTATGGGGCCAACTAAGGGTAAAGTGGTATCAAAAATTTGTAAGAAAGCCACCTTTTTCATATTAAGTACAAACTTAAAATTAGTGTTCATGTTGTATTTTTAAAATGTAAGTAAAAGTCTTAAGTAAGAAGAGTAGGGTTAAATTTGATTTTATTGAAATAAACTATTTTAATGTAGACTTACTCTTCGCCATTGGTCAGGCCTTTTCGTAATTCCCCCTGCGACTACATTTAACAATAAATCTGCCTGGTACAGACTTCCATACTTTTCGTGTGATTCTAGCACTCTTCGTGCAGGCATCTTAAATAGATATTAAACATCATATTAACTTGCCTTTCTTTGAATTTGTGGCTACGTGGGTAAAATATGTAATAGGTATAAATAAACTAAACATCATATACTTACATTTTAAGTAAGTACTAAAAGTCTATATCACTATTTGAAAACTTTGTTTCACTAACACAACATTCGAACAATAAGAATACTGAGGGAAATTACCCGCGCCACAAACAACAACATTTGAAGTACGTCATTGTCAAGCGTATAAACCTCATAAAACAAAATGTTAACAACGTCAAAGCATTATAACGCTCAAATGGGATTTCTCTACCTAACCGTATAATAGTCGATAAAAAATAGAGATGTGAAGTGGCTTTTTGAAGAGCACTGTCCCGAACACGTTAATCACCGTAACATTTGATATCCACCGATTGTGTTACGCAATACCAATGTAATAAAATTCTCAGTTGTCATCAAAGTTCGGTGTACAACCAAAGCTTGATAGTCATCGTCACTGGCAAAGATAGGCAATAGGCCTACAGAAGTGGACTTGATAAACCAAAAAACGTATTTGTTCGTTTGCTCTTCATTTTATTCTTTAGACTTGATCAGTGCAATTTTAAGTAGATAACAAACTTTAATTTTAGAACTGATTGTCTACTTCCAAAACAAGATGAAAATTACCACCGATTCTATTTACTAAAGATGATGGGAGGATCGTATGAGCCTGAGTTGTTTACACATTTTTTTAGATACACCATTATAGTTAAGTTTTTTTAATGGTTTAGTAAATATGTAAAGCTTTTTATTTTATTAACTTTGTACTGTGTAATTTCAGTATGCCGAATACTTACGATTATATGAGTGCTGTGATGGATTTGTTACCATATTAGATTTTTCTAAGATAAGCTTGTTAGAACTTTTATCTGCGCTCAACATATTGCAACTGAAAAACTATGTGAACATTCTTATAGTAAGTACCTTACTACTTTACATGAGGAGTTAAGATAATCTGGCACGCAAGGGTTGATGTACCTAGGTAGTATCGTATTTCCAGGGCTTATTTACGTAGTAAGTACTTAGTTATATGAATTAGATCTACTTTCTTGGAAGTAATAAACAACGAGGCATGAGAATAACTTTGGATTATTTATTATATGTTTCAGGATGGTTTTGGAATGAGATTAAAAGGAATACATTTAGTGGTAGATGCATCTACACTTGGGACAGTGATTGACTCTTTTATCGGTCTTATGAAAATGTTGGTGTCGAAAAAGCTCGCAAGTCGAGTGCATGTCCATAAATCTATTGAGTCTCTTTACAAGTTTGTCCCACAAGATATAATGCCAGTCGATTATGGAGGGAAAGAAAACTTTACAGTAGCAGAAAGAAAAGGTTACGTACATGAATAACTTACTCTTCCGCAGTTTTTCGCCCACAGATTCGCTTGCGTTAGTCTTAGATAGTAAGTGCTTTAAAAACTTGTGCTGTCATCCGTTTCATTCAATATTTGTTGATCTATTTTACTTAAATTTGTTGTGTGACTATTAAGCAATCTATACTTATGATAAATCTGTAGAGAGGTCAATTCTGTACATTAAATATATTTCCAAAATAACTATCAGGGGGTGATTAGGGATCATTATTGATGCCAAAAATGCAATCAGTAAAAAATTTGTCTGTCTGTCTTTAGGTATAACCGTTATAGAAAAAAAACTACTCGACGAATTTTAACGAAACTTGGTACAATTATTTTTCATACTCCTGAGCTGGTTATAGTATACTTACTTTTCATCACGCTACAATCAGTAGGAGCAGAGCAGTGAAGGGAAATGTTGGGAATACGGGAGAAGTTACTCCATTTTTTAAGCTTCCATCGCGTTTTGCACACCTTAATGGTTAAAGCTACACAGAAATCATGTATGACGGAAATTTTCTCCTTAAAATTATATAAAAAATATCCCACAACAGCATATTATGTCTACCTTTTATGGTTGACTCACAATAACACGTATAACTCCTTATAGCTTAGCAGTTCGAAGCTTTCTGATTATATTTGTCTACTCTTACGTTAATAACACTCTCAGTCATGTCTAATTAAAAAAGTTTACATTATTAACTTTTCCTTAAAAAGAATCATAGAAATCGGTATAGAAACACCAAAGTTCAATACTTTAACGCGAACGGAGTCGCGGGCGGCCACTAGTACTTAATACAAATATAAGTAGGTAGTTACTTACCTTATAATAATAATTGTTGGTTAATAAGGATATGATAAGTACCTTATGAAAATAAGTAATAAAATGATTATTTTTTTCAGAACAAACACTGAAATTTCTTAGTTCAAAGGAAATTGTCGAGCATGTGAATAACATGTACCAGTTCAGAGTCAGTGAAAATTTCAAGCAGTCTGAAAATTTCTACAATGAGAATCTTGGCCTACCTGGCAGCTTCAGAAAATTGGATTTTGATTAAAGTTTTTTAATTGTACCCATTGTATAAAGTTCTGAATTAAAAGACACGTGTGTGTGTCTATGTAAATTATCCCTACTTATAAATTTTGTACTTGAGAAAGAAAATACCATACCTACCTACTTTTTAATACGAAAAAAGTGGTAGAAGGCGTTGAAATAGGGGATGAAAGTTTGTATGGAAGATTCTATTGTCAAACATAAAATCATGTAAGATTGTTCAATTGTTTAAGACAAATTTATGTATCTATCAAATAAAAAGAGATGAGGTTGATAGGTGCAACGGGGAGAAAAGCGTGCACGGGGAAACTTCCTACCAATATTATACCTAAGCTTAAAAGTTTGTAAGTATGGATGGATGTTTGTTACTCTTTCACGTAAAAACTACTGGATGGATTAGGATGAAACTTTACAGTAATATAGGTTATACATCAGAATAACACATAGAATACTTTTTACCGCGGGAAAACTTCTCATTCCCACGGGAAACCGACTTCCACGCGAACGGAGTCGCGGTCCAGCGGTGTGCAAACCGTGCACTGTACACAAATCGGCGCTTGTAAAAAAGGTATTTTGTTTGTTTATTAGCAAAGACCAAACTTTAGGTTAGTATCTACTTATTGCGTAGAATCGCTGAGGTTGGGATCTCACTGTTGTAAGTACCTAGCTGATGAACCTTTAAATTTTTTGATAAATTTCTTTTTATTTAAGTAAGTTAACTAATGAATGTGTCGCTACCCAAGCGTAAGTAGGTAATAATAAGTAGGTACCTAAGTAACCATCTATTTTACTACACTTTACTTGTGATGTAATTAAATTTAACCATACAAATAATAAAATAAGTAATTATGGGGTATAGTTTTTTGGATCGAAATATACTTTTGAACTCCTTATTGGTTACCATAGTTCAGTTAGTTACATTAGCTTGTATCTACCTAAAACACTCTTTTAGTCGTAAGTAGGTATTAGACTTAAAATAACTCGTAACACGCCTACTTTTTTCAAAATGTTTTGTTGATGAAATGTGAAAATCGCATTAAAATCCGTTATCAATGTGGTAAAGCAGGAGCACAAACATACAAAAAAACCTACATACTGTTAGCGGTAAAACAAAAAATAATCGGTAACTGGACATCCCTAGCATTCGATGGACATCACTGGTTGGCGTCACTGCCGTTGGGCGCAAATTTGTATTGAATCGAATGGCGGCTACATGTTGTATTTTCTACTAATTCATGTTTAATTAAAGAGATGTTTAATCTAGAGTCCAATAAAATACCTACCTCATACCTACGTAATGTTCATGATAATGATATACAGGGTTATTTCTAATTAATGCATTACCTCTTGTAGGCAGCTTTTCTACATCGATCCCAACAACATTTAACCAACGAATAATTAAAATTAATATTTAAAAAAAAGTTTTTCCATGCAAATTTATTAGATGCCTCTGAACGGTACAAAACTCTACGCGCACGCAACTGGCGTGGCAACGGGGGGGAGGCGACCGGTTTAGGAAGTTTTGCAAAAAGTCGTAGAACAAATGTTATTGGGATTGATGTAAGGAAGCCGCCTGCAAGAGGTGATGCGCTAATTACAAATAACCCTGTATACCTACTCGAATTCTAATCATTGTTTATGCTAATCGATCTAATGGCTATATTCAGACTTCATTATGTCGTTAGGTATCTTCATACTAGATTTTACTTTGTTTTGCTTCTAAAAACTAACGTAAAACTTAATTTATTTTTTAAATATGATCATTTGCCTCTATTTTTATAATAGGTATCCAATAATACATTTCTAGAATTCCAAAAGTAACCAAAAGTGTACCTACCTACGCTGTGTGTGAAGTTAGTGGCCCCAATTTCGAAATCACTGTCTAAAACAAAATTAAAAATATCACTGTCCCTTTCCTATGCTTAGTATTAGAAAAGGACAGGTATTGATGTTGATCTCACTTAAATATAGTCCACATCATTGTAAAATTTAACGAATCGCGACTAGCTTAAAAGTGCCTTCGCCGTGTCATACTTACATAATGCACGCAAATTTTAGTTTGACAAGACTAAAATTATTACTTACTTACCTACCTACTTGTCTAGCTATTGCTGAGTGTGACGGCGATATTTTAAGTTTAGAGAGAGTTTTCAGAATCGGTGTCCGCTCTCTTGAATTATATTTACTAAAAATTTTAATTGAATTTAGAATACTTTTAATCAATTTAGTCAGTTTGGAGGTTGTTGTACTTATACTGGGATCTTAGAGCGTATTATTTAATCTTTGCCTTTTCCACGTTATTAAACGGCAATGTAAATCATCGAACAATTTTGACAGCACGTTAGTCATATTTTTTTAGTATTTAATACATATAAAAGTATGTATTTCCATTAACTTGATTCTATTTATTTTAGGAGAATTTAATAGTACAGGGTTCTGGCAATACGTTCTGTATGAACGCTGCGGGTGTGTTCCGAGTATCAAAGTATTTCAACCGGTTAATTTCGCTGCCCAAAAGAAAAAATCAAAGAAAACGAAGCTTTTAATATTTGATGGAATATAAAATAATTATACAAATTACTGAATTAAGCTTTTTATTTGTCACCACTATCTCAAAATTAATAGGCTATTTGACAAGTTTTCAAAAACCAGTTTTTATTATTTGGTAGATCTTAAGGAACCCTGCAAAATTTGTTATTTTTTATTCTGGTACATATCTGCTGAAAAATATCAAAATAAACATTCAATATTTGAAAAGCGCGCGAAAACGCTACTTTGGCAGTATGGCGGAGTCTGTGACGTCACTTGCCTGGAGTGTTGCCAGATTAGGGTATTTTTACCCTATTTTGGCAAAAAAAAATATTAAGTCCTCTGCAACTATTCAAAACTCTCTTATTAAATATAATTATTTACTTCTAAATATACCTATATATTACTTTTAAAATGGGACTCAAGACTGACATTATTATGACTAATCCAAAAATAGTGTATTGTTTTAATGGTCTTGCATATTGCATTCAATGCTCCTGTACTGTGGACTGCAGCACAACTATAAAAATGAGTTGTGCTGCAGTCCACCTTTTAGGAGTTTTATACATGTATAGACCTACTAGTGGCTGCCCGCGACTACGTTCGCGTGGAAGTCGGTTTACCGTGGGAATAAGATGTTTTCCCGCGGTAAAAATTACCCTATGTGTTATTCTGATGTATAACCTATATTACTGCAAAGTTTCATCCAAATCCGTCCAGTAGTTTTTACGTGAAGAGCAAACATCCATACATACTCAAAAACTTTCACATTTATAATATTAGTAGGATTTAATTAAAACAATATCTATCCAATCACTGAGTTTTACATTCTATTTATATTTGGGGATATGTGTAATTTATCAAATAAAACCATTGTCTGAATTTTATTTTTATTTAATCTTCATTAAACATTAAAAATAACTTATGGCTTAAGCAAACCTAACAATCATCAATTAGGTAGATACTGTGATGTAACACTATGAAATAATAGTACTACAATACAATACAATACAATACAACAATAAAATACATTACAATAACATCAAATTACACAAAGAAAACTGTTTTGACATCACTGTGTTAAACTCGGGTTGATATTTTAACAGTTCACAGTTAGCAATTTTTCCTTTTTTTGCTTCCTGTATAAACTCTGTGAAGAGGCTTGTGTTAGTTTAACATTTTGGAGCTTTATGCACAACTGATCTACAGTCACATAGTTGAAGTTGTGCCTACTTTAGAGAGCCTTGGGTTCCCAAAAACATTCCACCTTAGTACAAGAAGGCTCCTCTGTGTGATGATGGGTCCACATGAGAAATGCCACTGCATGTTTCCAGCCACCAGCTGAAGCTGCACAGTCCAAGCACCAACATATAACCATTACACCCTTTCTTTTGTCTATCACCATTGTAATGTTGTAAGAGCCGCTCTTCACCTTGTGTTTAGGACAAATCTTACACTTCATTGTGCAATTACTGGGACTTGCGACGCAATTGCACATATTCAATGGCATCATCTCCATACGATTCTCTTGCAGACCTGGAAAAAAAACAAAATATCGTTTATGTTCATCATAACATCAACATAACCTATAAAAGTTTTTGCTCACTGTGCAAGTTCATCATTATTTCACTTTCTTATTATACAATTAAGTTCTAATAAAGTGTTATTATACTTACTTTGCTGTTTTCACATTTTTAAGCTCCGAAGCATAGGAATCGGAATTATTTTTGAAAAATAATCCGACCATGATTGCGTCGACTCTGGGCAGGTTTCTACTGTCTGCTTTCACAAAATCGTTGTCCATGCTTGACAGAATTTGTAAAATAAACAAATAAATTACACGAAATCAATGGAACATCTTATCAAAACAGTTTTGAAAGCTAATAACACAAGTAGGCGTCTACGTAGGCGAATGATGTTTGTTTATTTACGTGCATGTGACGACATCATAAACCCGACCAATCAGGAGCGTTTTGTGTCACGTGGAAAAGGTTTAGAAATATTCATTTTAATTAATGGATTTAAAAATAATAGAATTATTATATTTAACTTACGTTACCAAATATCCATTTTTAAACTCATAATACATACTGAAAACAGTAATTAACATTTTATTTTCCACATTGTCAAATAGCCTATTGGCATGAATGCAAACTGTCCTAATTGACTGAACTATTGAGAACTATTATTTTTGAATTTTTGAATAAAAACAATAATCTTACGAGATGGTTGCTTGTTTGTATCACATGCAATCGTCTCATAGTATGTTAGCGTGTTATTTCACGGAACCTGGAAACAATAGGAACGCACTCAGCGCACACTCGGGTGCAACCTCAGAACGTAGCCCTGTGAACCGTAGAGTAGAGGAGGGGATAAAAGAGCAGGACAGATGACTGCCCAAAGTAAAGAAGTGAGACAGTGAGACGAATATATGGATTGGATTGGATTTTTTGTGAGAGTATCGTGTCGTGTAAAGAAAATTATTGCGTCTAAATTTTTATATTGTTGCAGCTCATACATTTTACATTAAACTTAAAAATCATGTCCATGAATTCTTGAGTGAGTGCTTGGTATATCAATTTGATGTATTTCTTTCAGTTATGTGCTAAAATTCATACATGAATGCCTAAGTGATTAGGAGCCGATTCAGCCATGGCCACCATTTTAGATTGCCTCGGCAGGCGCCTCGAATCATTTTATTTTTGTTGTTAAATCACTAATATATTTTGATGTTAATAACTTCAATCGAATGTCGATCCTTCTATCTATTTAATAAAAATCTCAGTTTTAAATGCCTAAAACAAAACTAACGAAAAAATCGCTCGTTTCTTTGAGACGTTCTAAAGCGAAAACTTTTAGTTTTCAGATTATTTAGAAAATTTTTGGTCAAAATGGTGTCAACGAGGCAGATGTGTGGTGTGGGTGGCGGTAACAGTAGTGGTGGTGAAGGTGGAAACTCTTCGCACGTCGAAGCGGCTGCGGTGGCGCGTGTAACTCGCCACTCAAGCGCGCATCTTCCAGGGGGTTCCTCGCCGCACCAAGCCACCAACAAGTGCACCACACTCGTACCAGCCTCTAAACACATGGCAACCACCGGCCTACTAGATCTGCCCATTGAATTGTTGGAAAAGATCTTTCGTATGGTGGGCTTCAAAGGTGTCTCACAACTTAGAATGGTTATTATTTTCAAATATTTTTATTTCTAAGTTTGAAACTCTCCTAGTTTAAGGTTTTATGAGCACTTACAAAAACAGGTAAACATGATCTCTGATCAACTTCCCAACTTAATGATAGGTGTAATAAATAGACTAAACTTTATTCTAAAAAGATTTTATTCATACAATCATTTTTGTTACAGGTGTGTAGACATTTCAATACAATTAGCAGTTCAATGTTGAATCTGACATTTATAAAGCTGCAGAATCAGATGTTGCATAGATTTCAAATTATAAAAGCTAAGATGCCTCGTAGGGAGTCTGCTCGTAGAAGCCATCCGTTGGCATGCGAGTCTGATATTATTGAGACTTTGCACATGAGACTTAGCTTATTGCAAATGACATTTGGTAAACATATTGAGAGAAAACATTGCTGTTTCTTTCCTGGAGAGGTAAAGGTTTTTTATTATGAACACTTAAATTAATGAGACAAATCTTGGCAACTTTGAGATTTGTAAGTTATTTACTACATAGAACTAATTGTTTTAGATACTAGATGAGGTGTACAGTATTCTGTCATACCTGAAGACAACTACAAAATTAGCACGACCATACAAAGTGACTGACGAGTTGTTTGATTTGACTACAATGGCCATGGAATATTTTAAGGAGCACATTGAACCTAATTTACCGGAGATTACTTACTTTGGAACAGATTTCTTTGATATAACCACTGCTTTTTCACGTAAGTATGATACTGTTATTACATGGCAATTACACAAGTAACCTTATTTTTAGAAATGTAATGCTATCTCCAATTTTATTAGGGTTTACTGACAAGATCTGTGGGTTGTTTACATCTCTTTTTAATTTTCTTTTACCATATCCAACATTAAGTTACTTGATAAAGCATGGCAATTGTTGTAATAAACAAAACCCTTGTTTGCGATTTCGGCTGCGGCTTAAACCTCCAGATGGCAGGAAATTTTCTTGCAAGAAAATAATATCTAAAAGTTTCTTCTAAATATAATGAAATTGTTTCTTTTATCTTAGTATTTAACATTTTGATTAAAGTTTCTGGTTATCAAATAAACACCTACCAGTGTGGAGAAATTGATACACTGTACTGCAAAACAAAGGTCAAAGGAAACTGAATGGGACATAAAATACTTTTATTTTAGGAATGAGGACACAGTATAGTTGGTTTTTTTTTTGTTGGTTTGATAAACCTTTGCAATAACTTAGTATGGCATACCATATACCTGGGCAATGGCCTATAGAATGTCATTTGTTTGTTATTAGCAAGTTTTCTATAGTAATTATGTTTAAAACAGATTAAACAACATGCAGTCTGACTTAGTTTTGATCTAATAAATAATGTGTTAGTTATGAAAATCTATTTCTATTGATTTTATTTATTTAGCCAATTGGACCCCATTGTTGAGCAAAGGCCATTGATATAAAACAAAATTATTTGGTCAGCTATGTAGGAACTTAAGTTTTTATGTGGAAAAAAAACTTGTTGATGCGACCTACGCCATGACGCAGCAAATACGCAACGCACATGTCCCTGAACCCTTTTTTTTATAATAAGAGAGCTGAAAAGTTTTGTTATAAAGTTACCTACCATCTAGGGATGCTAATAATATGATAAAGAAGTTTTTAAATTTGAATGTTCAGGGAATCTCTGGTATTAACTGCCGATTTTGATTTATTTTAACAGTAATAAGCTTCATTATCAAGAAGTGACATAACAGTCTTTTATTTAGGCTTTTTATTTCCACACGAATGAAGTTGTGAAAGGCTAGTGTTAAGTACAGCAAATTCATTAATATATTGATATTGTTTAGGTTTCAAAATAATGTCGGCATAAAAAACTCAATAAAATCTATTGTACTCAAAGAACAAAAATATTATCATGGGAACCATCCAATAATATGCTCTGCATTTCAAACATCTAATGAAAAATGGGCCTGGCCATTTACATTCTACTGAGAAAATGCAGTCATCCTACTAATATTATAAATGTGAAAGTTTGTAAGTATGTGAGGATGTATGGATGTTTGTGACTCTTTCTCGTTAAAACTATTGGACGGATTTGGATGTAACTTTGCAGTAATATAGGTAATACATCAGAATAACACATAGGGTACCTTTTACCGCGGGAAAACTTCTCATTCCCACGGGAAACCGACTTCCACGCGAACGAAGTCGCGGGCGGCCACTAGTCATTAATAAATCTAAATCTTTAAAAAAAAGAAGGTGCTAATGTTTTTTATGTTTATGTATTTTTGATGTCTGGAAAGCCTAATATATCCATGAACTCGACTAGGTATGGATATATCGTGAGATTTTTTAATAACAGATGTAAATTAAGTAATGTGTAACATTCGTTTAGAATATGAATGAGTATGTAGGTACTTTATTAGGTAAGCCAAAGATAAGAGCGACACGTGTGCGTTTGATGTACAGTCAAAAGCATAAAGATATTATAAGACAAGATAGTCAAAAATATCTTTGGGTGAAAAATTCAATTTTATGTTAGTGTCATAATAACCATATAATTGTAACCAAACAAAGTTGTCATAATATCATCGCAATAATTTGCAATTTTATATAACGCATCAAGATGTTCAATATTATGTTGGCATAAACACTATTCATTGGTATCTAAGCATTTAATTTTTCAAAAATATCTTCGCGCTTAAGAAAAATAAACTCTATGACTTAAGTCACAGTAATCATCTTTATTTATCTGATTCATTTTATGCATGACGTCATTGACGTGGCTTTTGTTTAGAACTGAGTCTTTTATAATTAAAGTCGTAAGAAAATAGTTTTTTGAAAGAAAACCCGGTTTTATCTGAAATAACACTACTGGAAAATGTCGATAGTGTAATGGGAGGTAAAAATCTCCCATGGCACAACTAGTAGTGTCAAGCGGTAGTGCCTAAGTAAAAAACGTATTCATAACCATTAAACGAATTCACCGATCTCATTGACTAAGGGATTGAGTTAAAAAAGGCGAATAAATAACACCAATAATAACTTATAAAATCTAGTGTAAAATAATAATTACCTACAAAAAAAAGATCACTTCTCTCGTTTCTGTGTGATTTTAAATTTTCTTTTCTTTATATTTTCTGTTTTTTTCTTTACTAAGTATGTGCCATTAATGTTTAGTTAAGGTTAGAAATATATGAAGAGAAAATAAATTATTTAATTATTGATTAAATGAACCGACAAACCTGTTTCTTTATTCTATTATGTATAGGTAATCAACATGACCAGTGACATACATTGTCATATAATATATTTTTTATTGTATGTCTATATGACATAACTACGCAATGAAAATCTTCAGATAAGAAATAATTATTTTCAAATAGTAGATATAGTTTAAGATCCGACCGCGTGATTTATACGTTCATATGTTTGATTAATAAAATATAATTTTTATCGATATTTATAACTAAGCCAATGCAGATCCGCAAAGGTGGCCATCCAAATTTGGCCGCAATTAATTTTAATTAAAATGTAATTAATTATTTATTTTTTAACAATTACGTTCACCTGTAATTGTTAAAAAATATATTTCATTAGAAAGAAATATACCTGAGATACCGAAAAAGTTCAAGGTGCCATCCCTCACTTGGTCGCAACCTAATGTCAGCCAGGTGTAAACAGGTATAATTTCGTTAAATATATACGTTCATAATGTAATTATCATGTTATACATACCAAATTGAAGATTAATTTTTTCCCTACATGATGAGATATGGGTGCCTATGCAGAAATGCCCGCAAATAGTGATTGCCAACGATTAAAGATAAATAAAAGCGAGAGAAATTTAAGATAAACACCGTTTGTCGAATAAAGATAGAGCATGCCAGCTGCTTGTCGTTTTCATGCTACTGCGCATGCGTCCATAGATAAGGTGCTCAACTAAATACCGTACTGAATATTGCAATCATATGTTTTTGAGAGTCTTATGCGCCACGTTGTTTTTTTTTCAAGTCCAAAATTATAAAACTTTGTTGTTATTAATATTGATATAACTATAATACGTATAATATATATATATAATGTTTCCAACATTTTTTGTTTTCAAAAAATAAAACTGAAAAATTTATATTAATCAGATCCCTGATTAAAGAACCGAATTAAAAGCAATGGAAACAGAATTCATCAGAATTAAAAAATCAATTCTGTTTAATTCTGTTACCATTGTTTTTAATTCGGTTCTTTAATCAGGGATTCAAGGAAAATAAACGAAAATTTATATTGATGAAAATAATAATAAAGAAAAAAAAATTGTATAAAGATAAATTTTAATATAGATTCCAATTAACGTCTTACAGTTAAAAGTTATTGTTTGAGTTGAATATAATTAAAAAAATATTGAAAACACTAGTTTTGTAGATTAATTATTATGACATATTATTTTTACTGCTCAATTTTTGGAGTATTTTAAACTCCAAGCAAATACCCGTTGAGCACCTTATCTATGGACACATGCGCAGTAGCATGAAAACGACAAGCAGCTGGCATGCTCTATCTTTATTCGACAAACGGTGTTTATCTTAAATTTCTCTCGCTTTTATTTATCTTTAATCGTTGGCAATCACTATTTGCGGGCATTTCTGCATAGGCACCCATATCTCATCATGTAGGGAAAAAATTAATCTTCAATTTGGTATGTATAACATGATAATACATTATGAACGTATATATTTAACGAAATTATACCTGTTTACACCTGGCTGACATTAGGTTGCGACCAAGTGAGGGATGGCACCTTGAACTTTTTCGGTATCTCAGGTATATTTCTTTCTAATGAAATATATTTTTTAACAATTACAGGTGAACGTAATTGTTAAAAAATAAATAATTAATTACATTTTAATTAAAATTAATTGCGGCCAAATTTGGATGGCCACCTTTGCGGATCTGCATTGGTTTAGTTATAAATATCGATAAAAATTATATTTTATTAATCAAACCTATGAACGTATAAATCACGCGGTCGGATCTCGTACTAATAGAACTTAATCGAAAAACCACTTTGGAATCTATAAACATAGGTACCTATCTAATAATAGTTCTGACATTCATGTAACTAATTGTTGTTTTTAAACTCTCGCGCTTTTTATTTATAACTTTTTGATGATCTAAATACAAAATGACCGCGTATAAGACCCGAAGTCATCAAAAAGTTATTCATGTAATTGTATTGCAAATTAATAAAATTGCACTGCAGAATATTTGTAAAATTCTATCATCATCGATGATCACCATCAATCCCGAACTTCGGAATCATTGCGTACGCATGTCATGCAAATATGGGATTCCCTGCGAGGTGTTGATTTCTGTCAAAATGCTGTACTTCTAGATGTCATCGATGCAGAAGGAGGATACACAAGATTTTAATCCCAAGTTCAATATTTTTTTTTTATTTAAACAAAGGGTTTTAGTTCGGTTTATAATTCATATTTTATTTTTATTAAATAACTAACGCAATCTATGTAATAACGTTTTCTTCATGTAAATAAATTTTAATAAATTTTTAGGGCTACTACAAAAATAGTAGGTACATTAATACATAATATACGTTTTTCTTTTGATTAAGGGCACTTTTCCTGTCACGTTTTATTTTTGTAGTCAAGTTTTACACGATTTTTGTAGGATTCCACATGTTATGGCTACACTACTAGCTTATGGACATGTGATGATAAATCTTTGCAATGATGATTAATTATAAACCTTATGGCGAAAGACTTAAAATTGCTTGTACTATGTAACCGAAGATATTTTTGACTATTCTGGGCGCTTAGATACCAGAGAATGTTAGGCAGCCTATATAATACAGACTACTTTAAAAGATACGATGTTATTGGACATTGTCAACCCGCAGATTTATATGATTCTTAGACTGGTGACAATAATTTGATAACTGTATATGCCAAAATAAAATTGAAACTTTGCAACTAACATTTAATTGTAGACTCTGATACATTATATTTTTATGCTGCTGACTGTACTTATAGGTGCCTAATAGAAGCATCCTTCTATTCATGTTTTCTTCTTTGGATAAAATAAAAGCAAATAAAATAATTCTATGAAGACATGAGAATATTAACGTTTCTCGACGACTATTTGACGACCTCTGTGGTGCAGCGGCATATATGCCGGACTGCTAAGCGGATGGTTCCAGGTTCGGTTTCCGGGTCGGGCCAATTTCGTAAAAATGGTTTTTAGAAATTGGCTTGTATCTGAGTGTAACTAGGTTCTCCCCTTGTCCATTGTGTGGTACCTATAGTACAAGCTTTGCTTAGTTTAGGGCCATACAGTTGGTGTGTTAGTCTGAAGATTTATTTATTTATTTGATTTATTCTTTAAAAAAAGCCAAGGCTTGAAATGGATAACAGTCGTCTACTTTATTAACAGTATTTTAATAAAATAAAAATATAACAAAATTGTGTAATATTTTCAGAATGTTTTTTACTATTTGAAGAAAGTACCTAAAATATAATACTAACCGCATTAAAATCCGTCACGTATGGTAGTTAGTGAACAAACAGACACGAATAGCTTTGCTTTAACGCTATTTACTAATGTAATAAATAGCAATAATGATTGCAAATTTTATTTATTTTTTATTAATTTATTATAACAAAGATAAATATACCATTTTAAACTACCTACGACAAATATACCTACAACATAAACTCATAGAGTTTTTCCGTGTACCAGTGAGTCATGAAATACAGTTTTGTTTTTAGGTTTATACTAATAATATCATGAAAATAAATTTAAGTATTAATCTAGTTCAGATCCTACTAATATTATAAACGTGAAAGTTTGTGAGTATGGATGTATGGAGGTTTGTTACTCTTTCACGTAAAAACTACTGGACGGATTTGGATTGCGACCCGCCCACACTTCGCAATGGGGTGATTTTGCGCAACTTGATCCCGGCACGTTGAATTTTAGCTAACCTTAAATAACTTTATCTAAATGTTCTTCATTTACTAATTTAAATGAAAAAAATCTCTGAATGATGGCGAAAACCGCATTAAAATCCGTTACGTAGTTAAGGAGGAGATAGCGGCTAAACATACAAACAGACAGAATTAGCGACTTGGATTTATACTATGTAATGAAGTAGGATGTGTGTGTGTGGGTCTGAGATAAATAAAGCTTTTAGATATCAAGTGGGGGAAAAGATTGTACGTTTGTAAGTAAGGACAGGCGGACTGCATTTCAACTGGAGTTTTATTGCATTCAAACTGCACCTGAACTTTGCGGTTGGATTGCAATTAAAATCCGGTACGTCTGTCTAGAGCCTAACTTAGGGTAACATTACCGGATGTTTGTGTGTTGTTTTGAAAAAGTAACTTATTTTATTACTTGTGATCGCTTACACAAGCTATTTTTGATAAGCAAGGGATAGATTCTAAGAAAAAGTTTTTCAGTGAGGATACCCAGGTGGTTTTAGATTATTGCTCTTCTACAACTACAACTACATACAGGACAAACATACGTCCGCTAACTCCTCCTAAACTACGTAACGAATTTAATTACGGTTTTCTCCATCTTTTAGGGAATTTATTTATTCATTTAAATTTGTAAATAAAGAACATTAAGAAAAAGTATTCTTAAATAAGTCAAAATTTTATTTATCGTGTACAAGTTGGCCAAAATTACACCATTGCTAAGCGTGGTCGGGTCACTAGTATATTATAAATGTGAAAGCTTGTAAGTATGTATGGATTTTTTTACTCTTTCACGTAAAAACTACTGGACGCATTTTGATGAAATTTCTCATTCCCACGGGAAACCGACTTCACGCGAGTCGCAGTCGCCGGCGGCCACTCGTAACCAAAATTTTTTTCTCCAGCTGGTGAAAGCAGCAAGTCGTACATGTGCCTGGACTCGCCGCCGCCGAGCGGCTTCGAGTCGACCTCGCAGCAGAACGACGCCGGCGCCTCCAACGAGCGCCTCGCCCTGGAGTACATGGAGGAGTCGCTGCCGCCGTCGCCGCCGCCGCCGCCGCAGAGCAACATGGTGCTGAGGAAGCGGATACACCGCATCAAGCAGGGCATGAAGAAGTAAGAACAGTAGCTTGTTGGCTATAGGGACTACAGCTTGGAGGAGTCGCCGCAGAGCAACATGGTGCTGAGGAAGCGGATACACCGCATCAAGCAGGGCATGAAGAAGTAAGAACAGTAGCTTGTTGGCTATAGGGACTACAGCTTGGAGGAGTCGCCGCAGAGCAACATGGTGCTGAGGAAGCGGATACACCGCATCAAGCAGGGCATGAAGAAGTATGACGCGTTTGTTTATTAGATGGAACAGTAGCTTGTTGGCTATAGGGACTACAGCTTGGAGTCGCCGCCGCAGAGCAACATGGTGCTGAGGAAGCGGATACACCGCATCAAGCAGGGCATGAAGAAGTATGACGCGTTTGTTTATTAGATGGAACAGTAGCTTGTTGGCTATAGGGACTACAGCTTGGAGGAGTCGCCGCAGAGCAACATGGTGCTGAGGAAGCGGATACACCGCATCAAGCAGGGCATGAAGAAGTATGACGCGTTTGTTTATTTGATGGAACAGTAGCTTGTTGGCTTGTCTATAGGGGAAACTTGGGGGAGTCGCCGCCGCCACAGAGCAACATAAAAAATTAAATAAAGTTAGTCTATGATAGTTCAGTTTCACGTAAGCCAATCACGGTCCACACGATCCTGACAAATTTCCGCGAAACAACAATTATTTCTGGGTGTAAGAAAAAAAGAAATTTGAAACTGCGATTTTGTATGGTAAGTTAGATTAATTAATCAAGGCGATATAATTAAGCCAAACTACTGGATAATAAAAGTTAAAACAGAAAAATTGACTTGATACAGGCGTTTTCGGCCAGACTATAGTCCACAACGATCACAAGTTGGTAAATCTACCATTAAGTTAATCCAAAAAGAAACTAAAGTTTTAACATTGTAATTTTGAAACCACAGATACAACGACCAGCTATCGGCACTACGCAGCGACTTACGTAGTTGTAAACGCAAGACTGCGTTACAACAGAAGCAAATTGCAGAGCAACAGAAGCAGATTGCAGAGCAGCAGAAACAAACCCTGGAGTACGCCAATAGGCTGGACGATTACGACAAGAAAAACGAGGAAACTAGCCGCAAGTTTCAAACTTTACTTCAAGTAAGTGCTAATGGTTACTTTGTATGTCTTGAGTTGGCAGAGAGAAAAAAATGTAAGAAAAAAAATTAAAGACTATAAGGCCCAATTGCAGAGAACGTTTTAACCTCGGGTTAGCTAACTCAGATTTAAATGGCGCCACCATCGATTGTAATAAGAAGTAGTTACAATCGATGTTGGCGCCATTTAAACCTGAGGTAGCTAACCCGAAGCTAACCCGAGGTTAAAACGTTCCCTGCAATTGGGCCTTAGATTGACAATCCAAATACTTTGTGGTCTCAAACTGAGCTGTTGAGCTGTTTAAATTATTTTACCATATATATGGGATTATTTTATTTATTATTCATTTAATAAAGCGAAAAGATTAAATTATGTACACTTCCTATTGTTAAATCTAAATGTGTTAGTAATTGTTGCTTTCTTATCTATCTAATATGATCAAGCACACACATTTAAAGTAGTCTATAGTATTGGTTTATATCTATATATGTCATGAATGATTCTGCATAATCAGTTGTATGTAATAATATGTAATGTATAATCGTGTTGCAGGAATTGAACAAGTGCAAGACAGAGCTCCAGTACTGGAGGTCTCGCTCGCCGGCCGTGCCGCCGCTATGTGCCGAGTGCGGGGCTTCTGTCAGGCTTTCACCACTCGCTTTACACGTAAGATGAGTTAAAATATATGTTTTTACTTAATATACGGTGTTTATCAAATAAGTAAAAAATTGGGTGGAAGTTCGTACAAATTTTCATCTACTTTTTTAACCAAGTTTTGTTAAAAAAGCCTTCGGCATTTTCCAAGATAGGACTATAACTGTAAAAACCTGTCATATATCTGTACTAACCTGTTGTGGGACAGTGAGGTTCCACGTTACGCATTTGACGCGCAAAGCAAGTACCTAAAGTTTGTTTGTAAAAACAAAATTACTTTGTTGGTTAGTTACTAGTGGGCAATGCCTGTGTGACTATGTTGCAAGTGGTATATAAATTAATTGCATGGCTCTTGTTGCTTTACTGTGCTGCAGTACAGTTGAATTTAATTATGAGTCAAGCTGCAGTGCATGCAACTGAATAGTATCTTAATTAAACTAAAGAAATGTTTTAATTTTGAATATTTTAGTACTATAGTTATTATAACTTAGAAATTCTGACTCTATTTTTGTATATTATCAGTGGGGAGCCGGTACGAGCGGTGAAGGCAATGAAGAAGCTGCTGGTGGTAGCGGTGATGCCGCACCAATAGACACCCCGGTAGAGTCCACGGCTGCTGCCAAACCCAAACCAGACCCCAAGCCCACCAAACAGGACAAATCCGACTCCAGCGGTGACGAGAGCAACAAAGAGTGTGATAAAAGTGATAAAGTGAAAGTGTCTGATAAGGAAGTGAAAGTTAGTGACTTGAACACACCGCCCACTAGGCGGAGGGCCTCGTCTGATGCCAACAACACTCCGGAACGCAAAAAGCGTCGTCTCACACGCCCAAGGAAACTATAGATCTAAAGGTAATGCTACTTTAGACACTTATGTGCTATAAAACCCGCGACAAGGCTTTCCATTTGTTTTCCGATCGGTGGTACCTTCTGTAGTGAATTGTAATCATAATATAAATTATAGAGAACTGATGATATCAGCAGCAAACATTTGTCTGAATAACCTATTTTTCTCCACTTTTGTTTATGTTTTAATTAAATATAGTTTTAAATTAATTACAAAAATACAAAACTAAAAACTACTTTCTGTTCTTAGTAGTTAGTTATATGGCAGTGTCATTGCTTATATTATCTTTTACAGTTGGGATTACAGTACATTCAGGGCAGTATTCGTATACCAAATGAATAGATTTATTTTATACAATACTTTGATACAATAACATGTATCTTCTTTTTTTAGCAACTATTCTTTTAACAAATATTAGAGCTGGAAATATAAAAAACACAGTCCCCATGGACCTTACACCTTTAAAAGAAATAGGTACTATTAATATATTTGTAAAATGCACATGAATATTATAATGGAATAAATTATTTATTTATTCTTTGGCTCAGAAAGTAGACTTTTTCAGCTTAGTTATTGTTTTAGGTAAAGAAATTGGTCAAATTGTGTTGTTGAATTTACCATTAATAAGTACATTTTGTGTAGATAACTAATGAAATGTATCACTTTTATCTTCCAGAGTATGCTAATATTTAGTTTAAATTAAAATACAGCCCTGTTTAGTTTTATTTTGTGTGGGAGTTGATTCATGATGTGAATATAGATGAATAACACTCTGTTTAACATGTTTATTTGTAAATATTTTGTCGAAGTGACAAGTTAATATCATGTACAAAATATGCCTAATACTTTGTATATAATTTAGCTATTAAACTTAAGCCTTGTGAGCATAATTGTAAAATTACAGGTTACCTACCTACATGTTATTGTATTGTAAGTAATATCTTTTTGATTGTGACCTTTGAATGGTAAATGATTCTTAAGCATTAAAATCATGCACAATAATGCTAGTATGAAAAGTAGACTACATTAAAACTGCAGTTATAAAGAAAATATAAAATTATTTCCCTTTTTAACATTATACATATCAAAGCATGTTGCATAAACCCACTTCTGCAGGTAAATCTATCTTCTACAATACTGTAAAAGTAGCATACTTTTCAGTACTTCTAAAATAATGAACTCTGTTGTATGTAAGACATAAAATTTGTACTTTATCAAAAGTTCATAATCTTATATTTCATCAATGAACTTTAGTTTCTTGTAAATACATTTTCTATGTTGTTTAGTACAAGAATTCTTGTATTTAAGTTTCATCACAATATTATCAATGTGGAATCTACAAAAGAAAAAGCTATTACAGTTTCAAGTTGATTCTGCATTTGTTAATTGTGTATATTCGTTATTGTATGAGTGACAGGTTCACTTATAAAATACAAAAGATGTTGTCATACACAAATATTACATATTTAATATGTATGCTGGCCTATTTTCGAAGTGTTTTATACTCTGACCAACTTACTGTATATTGAGTGAATACATCTCATAGATCTTGACAATAAGAAGAAGCTTGATTGCCAGACCTAACTAGCCAAGCATATAACTATATTTTCGAATTGTACATGATTATAAAAATAATATGAACGGCAACTTTTGGGATAGTTCGCTACCTTATTAGCAATTGTCCCTGAGTATATCTGCCATGTTATGATGTGTAAATATAAACACTGTACATACTATGTATGCCATTTGTAAAACTGTAGATTGATCCACATTTTAGAAGTGTAAGACAAATTAATGAATACAATCGAGTACACATATTATTTTTAAATAGTTATTCTAATTTTTATAGTACACAATCGACAATATAATCCAGTCTTATTGTTAGTGACAGCAGTTTTAAAATGTAGACTTTTTCCTTTGGGTGATTGAATATAATGAATGTTAGAAAACTCTTAGAGATTGTTGTCTTCGTAATATCAGATCTGGATTCATAAAGTATTAATTGGTGCAATGTACAATTTACTTGATTCAATGCAAATCAGATGGCTATGATATCTGTTATTACACTTATGTATATCAGAAATAAGTTGTTTTGTCAAACTTAAGTTATTTATTATTATTTTGTATAGCAAATGTAAACCCACTTCTTTCCATCTTTTTCTATAATCTTTTCTGTAAAGATCCACAATAAGAATTATGAATGTAAAGCACCATTTAATAAAAACAAGTTCTTTACAAAAGATGCATGAATATTATTAATTCTATACTTTAATGTTTAATTGAAACTTATTGTTTACAAGTTTAACTTTTGTTTTAATAAGTGGACCAGAACATTTGCCTTTTCATTGATTTAACTTAGTTTTCATGTGCAGTCTTAAGTGATTTGAATTATTTATTACATTATTTATGCTTGATTTTTGCTTGGTGTGAGGATGCCTGATGTATTTCTTTCTCAGTTTGATGATGTAAATTGTAAAGCTTTAAATATGTATAGAATTTACATGTAAAACACTGAATTCTGGCTAATTTGTATTTGTACTTAAACATTGTTAAATATCTTTCTAACTTTCGATTAAACTCAACTTCAATAATAGTTCATTCAATAGTGCAATACAATATAAAAAAAAATATATAGACTCGTTGAGTGTAGTTGTTCTTTAGTTTCAATTTAAAATGTATGCAATAGGGCTGTATAATATTTAAGTTTAAAATTTAGTTGTGTTAAATAAATATTTTAATTTAAACAAAAGTGTACTAAGAACATTACTGGTGTTATGTTCATTGTTTCATACATTGTGTACAATCCAGCAAGACTGTCAATTGCTGTAGATACTTTTTATGATAGATATATAATATAGTATTTTTATTAGACAAAAATACAATAAATTTAATGTGTGAAGTCCATATTTTCTTTGTTTCATTGATGGTGAGGCACATATTACTAATTTCCTGTGAAATTGAAATACCGTTACTGCGTCAGTGATAACAAAAGAGAACTCATCTTCCTTAAGAAGCGATAATGGTAAGTTACAAAAAATACTTTGACTTAAATAAATGCTGTTTTGAGTAATATAAAAACAAGCTATAAACAACTAAAAGTTAAAAAACCATAAAAGCAACCATAATAAGCTCCGTGGTTTTAAAGTATTTGATGTCAAAATGACTCAGATAGTTTAAACGACACGCTAACAAAAGAGGTTTCAACAGTTATCCAAAGTTTTAACTACAAGTAGGTGTCTATGTTATAAAGACTGGCCGTTAGTGTTAGAGCTTAAAAACATGACAGAAACACTTAACCAATTACGTGTTTATACATAATTAAATATTGCAAATACCTATTTCACACGAACTCAGTTGGGTAGGTATCTATATGTTCAAAAACACAAAAAATGGTTTTCTTATACCTTGCAACGTAAATAGCCTGGATAACGCTTTATGAATACAGCAAGGTTCTAAGAACTCTACCACTTACCAGATAATGAAAGTGCTCTTCACAACAAGGCATAAGTGTGACTTATAATACCAAGCGGAAAACGCTCGCGACTGCCCGCAGTGCTTTTATTTTCACCGCACCGATCACCCGTATGCAAGCGCGGTAAATTAAACAGAAAATAATATCGCTGCGTGTAAAGCTATATGTAAAATTATTAAAAACCAATGAATCAATAAGTTATTTTGAAGATTTGATGAGTTTATTTTATGAATGTGACAAAAAACTGAATTCTAATGGTTTTTCGTGGTAACAAATATGCAGTTGGTGGTATCGACTTTTTTTATGCTCGCATTTTCGCAAGGTAAGTGATACTTTTGAATAATTAAAGTGAAAAGCTGTTGTAGTGTTAATTTTAGATTTTTTCATACTTTATTATAAACGTAAGGAGGTACATTTAAAAATAATACAAGTATTTTATTTAAAAGTTTGAATTAAAATTCTTGTATTACATTACATTACCCATTGGCATTAGTAGGTATTTACAAGCACATACTAGTACTATAATTAACTACGAAAAGTTATTTAAGTAAACTGTTCTAATGGAGAGTGTCGCTTCAGTTTTTTTTATTATAAACTTGGTAAGTTTTCGACCTGCCTTTACTGTGGTATACAGCCTGGACTAAAACCGTCTTAATTAATAGTCTTAAAAATGTATAAAAAACACTAAAGCTAGTCTTAAGAACCCATTTGATAATTAAGAATTTATCATTCCGATAAATAATAATTATAATAAGTGAACCACTTATATTAACGGTATAATAAGTAAATAAAGCCTTTTTAATGCCCATTATTTGAATTTGAAACCAATGCAATTTTTTCTGACTCATGGCTTATGGCTGGGTTTCGGTTTGACGTTTCATGGGAAATAGGGCATCCTGTATACCTATAATTATGATTGCTGAAAATTGTAGGTATATAAATCTGTAGTGTTGGAAAGGAGTTACTTTAACTATTAAAAAAATATATATTTAGCTGTTCAACGAACTAAACTAACCTACACCTATTAACAAGCAGGTAGGTACTTTTCTGTAAACCTATGTTAAAACACATGATTAAGTAACAAGAAACTTTTAACAATGGTGTTTAATCTGTTGGCTGTTGATTACTTCGTAACGTTAGCCAGATGGTGCAAGGCAGTAGTCCTCCATGAGCATTAAAATACCAAACAATGAAATCTCATGAAAGTGAAACAATGCTGTAGGTAAGCCTTAACTACGGTAGGTACAGTAGGCAGCAAAAGCCGCGGAACAGAATCAAAGGTTTAAAACCTCTGAACACCAAAAACGTTCTTATATGTATTTTTTCTTTGTCACCTAATATGTCTTTTGCTTTGATAGTGCGTTTTGTTATACATAGACGCGCGGCAAACGGATCTCTTTCGTCTATAGGTACCTACCTAACTATTCTTTCAAAATCTTCTACCTTCAGTAGCCTCTAAAGTAGGTGATTACTAATTTGTCAAACTTTTAAGTATAGGGATTTAGTTAATATTAAAATGGAATGTTAACTTTGAAAACACGATATGGAATCGGCCGGCGACTGTACCTACCTAAAAAGATGGGCGATTTGCACAACGCGCCCCTGTAGGTAGATTAGGCCTGTGTTACAAACAGATACCTAAATTGATAAAAGCCCTGTACTTGCCTCAATTTTATTTTAAACGTTTGGAAAAATAGTTAACATTCGTGGTGAATATAAAAAATAGTCTTGAGCCAAAAATAAAAATAATAAATTTACATAAACAATGTCAAAAACAAAAACGCTAACCGTGTAAAAATATCCAAAAATTGATTGACCAGGAACTTTATCGATTGTATTTACCCCTCACGTAACTAAAACGTATATTCCGTAACATCTAGAAATCTCAAATATTACCTAACTAGGTACTGCTAAGGAACAATACATAATTTTGCGAGCTCCAACTGTAGGTAAGTAAAATGCAGTTTGCCGTTAAAAATGCATATTCCAATTTGTGAATTGAACTCGGTATAGTTATTTATATTTAATAAAGTAGATATCAATCAATTCTGTTAAATAAAAAAGTACCTATACTATAAGCCAGCAAAAGATGGTTTAGTTTTTCGTGATATAAGGTCGTTACGATTTTTTATTTGAAAGTAGATACATAGTACTTTGATTTATTCGACCGATAAATAGTAGATATTTTTTGTCACATATAATTTGTTTATAAGTATTATGTATAAGTATTTTGTCTTTCTATACATATAAAAAATGACCTTAATCAAAAATAAATAAACGATAGTGAATATAAAATAACAGCCTTACAAAGGGCTTCAGGATATATTTAAATACAACTCTACAACTACACAAAAAATGTTTTTTTGGTTCTTATAGAGTCTAAGACGAACTATTGTGTTGCCCTTTGCCTTCAATACAACATAAGGGCTAAGACCTAAGAGTCAGTATGCGTTTGCCTCTATTTTTGATTTGAGAATTATACTATCAATAGAGTTTTATTAGGATGGAAGTTCATTCATTCCTAGGTTCCGGATATAACGAATAAACTTGACCGGAAATCAGATGCAGTTCAATTGAGCTAACGGGTCTATTGTCATCTACTTTATAACTATACCTACTAACCTAATTAAGTTTATTTTGATTTTTGAGATGAACTCATTCTCAGTTTTTTTGCAATTTAATTAATGTTTTGTAGGTACCTAAGAGTACTTTTGCAAATCTGAATACTTTGTTAATTAAGTAACATTGAAGTTAATACATACCAACTTTAAAAAAACTTTCTAATGCGAACGGCCTATGGCATCAGTTTAAATTGTTTCGGTATTTTGATTTACAAATTGTCTAAACCTTCAACCAATTCATTGAATTAACTTATATTTTTTCATAAATATATGCTGACCTTTGTGGCGCAACTGTACGTATTTCGGACCATTAAGCGGAAGGATCACTTTTTTCTCACTTCACTATTTTCACTTATTTTCGCGACCGTTTTTTCGAAGTTGTTGTGAATTGTCGTGACTGGGTGTAACTCGGCTCTCCCTAGTCCATTGAGTGGTATCTATAACACACGCGCTTACTGCGCTTAATTTAGGACCACATAATTATTTGATTGATCATGTAAAAGATTTAATTTTAGAAACAAATGGATTAACCTACTTGGTGTAATGTTTCAAAGCTACTTTATGTTGAAATAGATCTATGCAACCGCGATCTAGGCCTACAGTGAAGAACTGCCTACTTATTGCTCAATTCCATTATGTGGCTTTTGTTTTGATGTTACAAATAGTTCTACTTTATGCAAAACAAAGGGTTAATTAATATGTGCTTAGCTGGATGATAAAACTGTATTTAAGGCAGTAAAAATACTTTTTTTAATCTGCTGAAATTTTTAGGTTTAGTAATTTTAATTAAGACAGTGCTGGTTTTACTATTACTTTATTTTCCACATATAAACAAAGTAAAACTGCTCTGTGATGAGTAAAATTGACAAGGAATAAGGGGCTATCAAGTAGGTGATGTGTAAAATGTTAGGTAAGTCACGCGACAATATTAAACGCTAAACGATTGAAATTAATTTAGCATCGATTATTTATATGAGTTAAAATTATGATTTTACAGTTTCTGCAAGTGTGAATTGATTTTTTAAAGGTTTTTAGTCTTTAATGTAAAGTTATTCACTCGGTAAACTTGTTGGTGTTATCTTCGTTGAAGTCTTTTAGAAGCCTTGATTACTGAATCGAAAGCCTTGGCCCTAAAGAATCCGAACTAATGAACAAGATTTTTCGGCGTGACGTCTACCTCAAGTACGTTTGTCTATGTAAAGATAGAGATGAATTGCATGCTTTAGTATTTTTTTCAAAAAACTAAATGACGTCTACAAAGGAAACTATGTAACAGGGTGTCCTATTTTATTTCATCAAAGTGGAGCGTAGCGACAGGTACCTATAGCCTAAAATAAAGTTGCCTTCTTTTTTTTTTTTTTTTTGATAAATGATAAAAGCAAACTTATATATAACGGAGATCGACTATTCTTATGGTTGATATAAGAAGAGTGCGGATTGCCAGTACCAAATATGGTGCTAGACAGAGTCTATGTGACATCGAGAGAGCAACCGTCAGAGTGATGGGGGGTTGGAAATGTAATTTTTGGTGTCTGCGTAGAAAGTGTCCGTGATCCGTGCCTTCTTGTGAATTAATCGAATGACCTACTGGTAGCTATCAAGAGAAGATAATTACAGCGCTGAAACAATGAGACCAACTGATTTTATTTGATTCTAACACATTACCCATGTACGCCCACAACTTATACCACAAGACGGCCCCTGAAGACGGCTCTGATAACGAAGGTATCCTACCGCCGTCGTCATATATTTATTTATGGTCAATATGTTATTTTTGACTGTAATTTTCAGTAGGTAGGTAATTGTCATAATGTTGTGATACCATCAACGTCATAATTGTAGTTTCCTACGTAAACATATGTCGGTACCTAAACAGTACATGCCTACCTTCGCATCACTTATACCTAAATGAGGAAAATAAACGTTGCTGTCAAATTAAACCAGAGTAAACACTTTGGACGTTTCAGTCAAAATATTATTATTTTATTCAATAATGGCTGTTATTTTCGTAAATTCATTTATTAATTTATTGAAATGGTGGTTTAAAGCTGAACTTAAATGAAGAAAAAAAAGTGGAATATTGCATGCAACGTAATATGTTATTGATGGGTTTTTAGTAAAACGATCATCTAGTTTTCTAATTACCTATAAGTAACAATTAGGTTTAATTTAGATCTAAAGTTCGGGCATTCATCCTTCTTAATTCAATGTTATTTTTGTTTGTGTATGTAGATGATAAAAAAATAACTATTATAAGTTACAGTTACGAAAACCATGGTGCCTTTCCAACTTTTGTAGTGAGATTAATATTACCTAACAAGTATCAAGTAATATAAAAAATATAAATATTTTTAGCTTAACTGTTTTGCTGACTATATCGTCAGCATATTACAATGTGTTAAGTTTTTATCAAGATAACAATAGTTTTCAAATTGCATTTTTTTCAATGACGGACCAATTGTTGACACAAATAGGTACAAAAACGTACAGAAGTAAAGAGCCTACAATAGATATTAACTTTAGTGAAATACTATTTTTATGACGATTTTTTATAGCAGTAAGTGATGATATACCTACCAAAATTTTTACACATTACGGGCGAATAATTTTTTGGGATAACCTATGGCAAATGGCTTAGGACGGAGGTAGGTACTACTGGTAAATAAATAAGGCCTTATTGTAAGTAACACCAAAACCAGTATAAAAATAAAGTCTATCCAAAACAAAAGCGATTTGTTCTGCCAAACTAAACTACTTACTAATATGTATACTTTAAAAATGTAACCAGCAAATTCAGTCGAACTTCTGTGTTGTTTCTTTTTTGTGCCAATCCGCCCAGAGGTCAGCCCTGAATGCGGCTGATTGGAAAAATTACCTTTAATAATAATGTTTATGAATAGATAAAAAGTAACCTCTCCTGCGTGATCGGTTATCTGTTACAATTATTGTACCGGAACGTGGTAAAAAATGTGTTGTTTTTTAAAACTTTTGTTTACTAAAAAGTTCGAAAATGCGGTTTAGTAAGCTTCTTATAAAATTAGGAAGTTTATTACCTAGTTTGAAAGTGTCTTCGATCTTTCGTTTTCTGAATAGTTTCCAAAACTGCGGTTTAGTTGGCTTCTGCTTGAATTTTTAAGTTTATCACCTACTTTTTGATGTATGTTGAACACGTGTTGGTATGTTGTTGTCACGGCGTGATCCATGATGCTATCTGGTTTTTGTTCCGTGACAGCCTTACTTTCCTCTTGATGCCGTGTTTAGGTTCCACTTTAAGTACTGAGCTAAATAAGTAAGGCAATTTCCGGGGTTCTTTAACTAAAGAATCATAGTTACAAGGAAATTACTCAAAATAGTATTTATTTAATAAACTTTAACCCGCTTTGGAAAAAAGGCAGTTCAAACCTGTAGGTATTAAAACTATGTATTGTTCTGTCAGTTACGAAAATTGTCACATAGGCTTTACAGGGTCATTATACTATGGTTACATATAGTTTTACTACTACAGATTTCAACTGCCTTTATTTTGCACATTTATTAAGGACCAATGCGATTTGTAGGTAGGTATTATGAAAACTACGTCTTGATGTAATTATAAGGTAATACCACATGAGTAAAGAAACTGAACAGAGACAAAGCTACATACGAATGCGCTGTGACAGGTACATCACTACAAGTGCAACGCGTGTGTGTGCGTGACCACTGGCCGCTTGTCACGTATGAGCCGAAACCGCTTCAAACTAGATCAGCCAGTGGTCAATCTCAGGGCGTGCAGGCGTGACGCGACGCTCGAACGTTGTGCGTGTTTTGTTTTTGTTTTCGAATTTCTCACATAATACGTAGTAATACTTTTGTTTTAGTATTTGATAGGTAGGATAGGTTTTTTGATAATACTTCCTGACAATTTTATTGAATTTGTTGAATTGCTTGAGCAAAAATTTCGCGAATATTTTGATCTTCATATTAAAAATGTTAATATTGGTAATGACATATTAGCACGTTTGCAAGATTGTACATTTCATATGCCATGTGAGTGTTTTCCATTGGTTTATTTGAAAAAACTTTATATTAGATTTAGAATTTATCATTCGATTAAAAGACACAACAAATTATTAAAAACCAAAAGTAATAAAAAAAAAATATTTAGAGTATGTAATTTGTAAAAAAAAACCTATTTTAATAAAAAATTTGAAAAAAAAGTACCTACATTTATATTTTTAATTTATTCAATTGTGCCAACCCTACCAAAATAGGTATAAATTTTGCTAGCTCTTTAGAAGCTTTGTCTCTGTTCAGTTTCTTTACTCATGTGGTAATACCTAAGTTAGGACTTAAGATAAACTATTGCTGATCCGCCATGCTTGAAATCTAGCTTGTTTCCATATAGTTTCCATTCCTTAGTATTAATTCTGCTTAAGGTATTCTTGTAATTTATTTCCTATCAATTACCCTGCCTATGATTAAAGTTGATCAAGGGGAAGAATTTAACTTCATGAGAAACAACTTTGTGATCAATTGATTGGAAGTTATGTGCTAACGAATCAACCATTCTTGGGATATTTTTAAATAATTCGCCTGCCTAACTGTAAATCTTGCTATAATAACATATATTTTTTTTTTGTAAAAAGTCTTTTTACCTTCAAAATGAAACAAAATTATTAAACGAAATTGAACCAATGAATTGCGTTATTAGGTACCTACCATTTAAGATATTTAAAACTATTAATAAAAACTCCTTTGATTATAGTTGTAAAAACAATTTTTTTTATACAAAATACAAACAAATAGGTACAATAGTCTAAAAGATAACTTGATCAAGTTAACATAATCCGATCTTAGACATGTAAGTAAACAAGACAATTCCATAATTAATAAAAATTATAAGAAAATATTAAGTATGTACACTTTACATATTAATTGACTATTACTGTACTAAGATTTATTTTATTTCCGGATTTAGAATAGGAAGACAAAATATATAAACTCGTCCATAGGTTATGATTTTCCTTAAGATTAACTATATGGCCTTAAATATAACACTAACATTAAGTATACGTATAATGACAAGATTTTACATTTATATTACCTATTTCAAGCGTTTCATTCATGAAAAAATTGAGAATGTTAAATTTTGATTTTTTTATTTAACTATTTATTTGATGGATAAATTACAGAAAGTAGAAGACAAAGTCAAAGATGAATAAAAAAACAAGTGACACAATAAAGAAAAATAATATCTAGATACAAAGAACTGTCACCTAGTATTAGGTAAGGTTGTCTTGCAATCCCTAGTCCTAGAAGTTTTGTTTAAGTGATAGAAGATCAGATGATGAATGTCGTTAAATATTACTATCCAAACAGAGCTTATATAAGTGAGCAGCACCTGTTAATAACAAAACACACATGGCTACTGTAATGACCATAACAAAACACATTCTCTTGTAAATGTGGCACATTAAAGAAGAATGTAGGTTTGTTACTTAGGTAACTGAATTTTACCTAAATAATTCACTACATGCCTTTAAGGCAATATACAGTTAATTTATCGAATAACGTAGCAAACCTATTTCATTAACGGTAGATTACATGATTTATTAGCTAAAATACTAATTTTACTAGTATTTTATCCACATTGTTGAGAATTTCTTTACGTGCCTTCTATGTAACAAGTAAAATTGGAATTATATCACTTGGTCGATTCTGTAAAATACGAGAAACACCCACTGGTGGTTTACATACCTAAAAACTTTTAAGCTATTAAGAGAGAAAAAAAACAAACTATTACTTTATCTTATTTACTCCACCTATTCCCTTCTTCTTTCCCCACAATTCCTTTATAAGAAGAATTTTAATCTTCTTATTACTGCGTGGGTATTTATGTGTGCAATTTGATGGAAACAACACACTTTACTTTTCGAATGTATTACAACATTCACTGTTCTTTACTCGAAAACAAAAGATATGCATTGATGTTCTAAGTTTAATTCGTACGCCATTTATACCAACCAACAACACAATTAATCTTTAGCCCCTAATCCGGTGTTGATATTTTAATAGTGTCACCTATCTGCACTATATTTCAAAGAGATTTTGAAAGTTAATATTAATGTCGTAATAAACAAAATAACAACACCATAAAACATGTATGTTTGGCACAAATCACTCATTGTAATGCCAAGTCGGAAGCTTGCACGAGTTCAAAGACACGATTTATTGGTTAATTTTGTCACCTGAATTCCCTTCTATTAATAACGTTTATGATTATAATAGGGTAATTAAACATCTATTTATCTCGTAATTTAACGAACAAAACTATAACATGTAGCTATAAGTGTTTGTGCGTAGGTTTGTACTAAGTAGTACATAACATTTATTTTTAATGAAATTTCTGTGGTTAAACCTTTATCCCTTATGCCATAGATTTATTATCTTCGCTCTCGCTCTTCGAGAGCGAAGATAATAAATCTATGCCTTATGCATTATCAAACTTTAATTCCTATGTGACATTACGTAACTGACAAAAATAAACAATAACTAATTTAGGTTTAAGATGCATTTATTATTAAAGGAGTTATTCTTTAAAAGTGATTCAATTTTTCATGATTACTTAACTGGCCAATTGGTCGGCGTAATCGCAATTATTTCAAACATGAAATTTAACAGTCGTGCAAAACTTTTACTTTTATTGTTTCGCAGTCAATTTAAATCGCGATTCACTGTTGTAATAGCCGTTATAACCGCATCTTTAGTAAAATTGCTTCCTTTGAGATCAATGATGAAATACTTAGGTACCAATCCAAATTAGGCACAATCAACTAAAAAATAGAACCGGAAGTATATCAAAAATTGTCAAAAATAATTTTTATGCCTTCGAAGAGGCGTATTTTTAATCAGAGTTTAGTTTGTCCTTTTTACGGTAAACCTTCATGTTGTTATTTCTTTAAATTATATGTAGGCACATGCATAATAACAGGTATGTTTTTACATAATTATTGCATTATAGAATTAATTTTTACACCTTTGCTATCTAGTGGAATAATAGCCCATAATGATACTCATTTCCTGAGTATAATAGTAGTTAACTTGCTGACAACTACTCTTAGTTACAGAGGAAGACTTACTAGATTTGATATCTAATACCTAAAATAATCATTTTTTATGGTAGGCATGTATTTTTCCTACTGAATAAGGTGGAAACGTCCTATATACTAAAGTGTAAAGTTTTAGACCGTCCGCGTCGTCGGTGCAACGACTTACACCCCTAATAAAAAGGTAAAGGCCTGAAATAAGGTCTCTTTTTCCCAAAGAAAAAAAAGATCTTTTGGCACCTACTTTGTGCGTCGAATCGTGCATCGTGGGTGGGACCGTAAAGAATAACAGTGCCTTTCTGTTCCATGAAACGATCGACACAGAAAGTGAAATTCGCATTAGGTATGCTCCCTAACTGAATCGTTAATAGTCTAAACGTGGTCAAAGCCTTTGAAAATCGTGAATTGCAAGTATGAGTATAGGAACTTACTTTTATTCTAGAAATAACAGACCATTTTGTTTTTATTTGACAAATATAATTTTTATATGTTTATCAAATGTCCGAGTTCAAGTATTAGCTGAAAAACATTATTTTATTAGGTTGCATTTTATTATTTGACGTAATAAAAATCTTATGTACTTATCTATTATAAGCACGTTTAAGAGTATTGAGTTTTATAATTCTTACATTACCAACTTTATAACTCAAATTTATAATTGCAGCTGACATTGCACTGTCGACTGAATGTAAGTATTATTTATTACTTTTGTAGCTACATTGCTAGAAATAGAAAAGTAAGTAGGTAAGTAGAACAAAGTAGTAACTATTTAATAATTCTATTTGTAAATCCAGGTAATGACCGGTTGTCCGTCGAAGGTTTATTTAATGATAGTGAGGGAAAGTTTAAAGTTAATAGGGTGTTGAATTAAAACTGTGTTTTACCACAATCAATAATGCTTTATCATTCAATCCAAGACCAATGGACAAAATTATGAAAAAGTTACCCACTTTAAAAGTTTATGAGGTTTTATTTTTTGAACGCCAATGCGATATCAATATTATTACATCTTTGGTTAATTCACATTATTTCAATTATATTACTTGACCGAAGTTAGTGTACGATAGGTATCCTACGCGACTAACTTTAGTAATCCGTTCCCTGAATTTGATTACGCATATTTTGATAGTTCTTTACGTAAGATATTTAGTTTATACCTAAATCAAATATTTGATACGATTTGATTGACTAAAAATATAAACCGCAACATTTGAAGTTCACTTATTTATTCTCGACTTTATAAGGTATATTAAAAGTAGGTAATAATGTGTTTTGACGGATAAATCCAGGCAAACAGTAAACATCGTATCACGTACTTGGTCATTGGTCAGTAATGCCGTCCCATTCATTACTTCATGGTTAAATTGCGGAACGATTGATTTGTCAGTTTTGTAGAGCAAATGACGTTTGGCCATAGAGTACCTAGAACTAGTCGCAGCGCATTTGATATTGATGAGCGCGTTGACTTTGCGGCAGAATCTATCTTTAATGGGAATGATTTAATACTGCTTTTGTTAAGCTTAACGGGTAAATTTCCAAGTATTAATATTAAATGTTGTTGTAATAGTTATCTACTTCCAAACAGAATCGCAAATATAAATGGCTTTTATGTACCTACTCATTTGTTTAATTTAAATAACCTTACATTTTAGTAGCTAATTACTTAATGTTAAATTACGATAACATACTTAAAGGCTTAACTGAGAGGTGGCTTCCACTTTTTATTGTTTTCCGTCGGTAAACCTTTTCATCGATTGTATTGTCCCTATACAATCGATGAAAAGGTGTTTGTAATAGAATCGATTAATTAGGCATGAGTTGTAACAATACTTGATTTAGATAGTGGGTAGTCGATGTACCTACTGTCTTACTTCCTTGGACGTATACGATAAAAATCTAAGTTGATTCTAAAGAGAATAAAAATTCTCATACGTTAATGAAAATTCTTAGTTTTTAATTTGGCCAAACTTATAATTTCTGTATCACAAAGAAACTCTCCAAAGTTCAAATGGTAGCTATATTTATATCAATAACCCAAAAACTAATTTTAATCTAGATGTTAAAATGCAACAAAAATACTTTGAGATACACTTTTGTGAGATGAATATGGTATTATTCTTATGCAAGAAATACCTACTCAAGTACCCACGCACGACCCAACCAAAGATTGTGTTGAAAAAACGTTTTACTTAGAAAACCGTTCTGAAAAAAAACTGCATGATGGTGTAAATCGTTTAAAATAAAGGAGTTTTGTGGATATACTTGAATCATACAAACAGACGCAGGTATTGCTCTACCTGTGCTTTAAACTATTTCTTATGATAACAATTATGGAAGTCGTTTTTGCTGTATTAATTAGACACCTACCCATTTTTGCTAAGCATGTCTAGACGAAGCATATTTAAGAGTTTTAAATACCAAACAATGACCTTCATAAAAGAAACCGACTTAGTGTCCATAGTTCTAGCTCTTTGACTATTTAGTTGCAATTAAAACAAAAAATTGATAAATTTCATTTAAGTCCTTGGTTTCGTAAACAATGATAGCCAGAAAGGAAAGTGTATAGGTATACCTTGAACTCTTGACCAAGATAAACCACGAAGTTCTTCTGCTTGCACATTTTTAATTTGCATCGGGGCCAATCTTTTTATAAATTGTGACCACCTCCTTTTATGTTTAAATGTTATATTTAAATTATGATATTTTTTTCGCATTTAGAAACAGTTTTATTTTTTTATTTTGTTTCGTTAGTGACAAATTTTGTTTCTCAGAGGATTCATTTAACCATTTAAAAGGTGAAAAGATAGTAATATCTAACTTATATATTTATGTATTTTCATGGATATCAAAAACCATAAAAATACACAAATAATAAAAGAGAATGTCCGAAATTTTTACCTAACTCTTTTTTTTTCATTTTGTCGTAAGTAAAATATTTCAGTAAAGTATCAAGGAATACGTCACAACACAATCATTATACTCTGGTTTACTCTAGTAGGCACATATTTCATCTGACAACAATAGTGCTAAGGTATAATAGCAGTTTTCCGGCACATTCGTATTAAAATTTGAATACAAAGCCGGTGGAATCACATTTTACACGACTGTTATCCATCCGACGCATTACTACAGGTTTTTCTCATGATAAAATTGAACAAAAATCTTTATAACGACCTTTGTGGTGCATCGGTCAATTGGGACTTTATGGTTTAGGTCACATTAAGAAAAAAACAAAATGAGAACTCTTTTAATCAAAAAAGCGTTAATTAGAAATTTAATTTTGTAAGAAGTCATTAGATAAAACGATAAAACCAATATCATAGATGTAAGTAGAGAAGTAGAGCTTAATTGAGTATCTACTGAGATGTCTATCTAGGTAAACCGAATAACAGCTAATTATTAGCTCTTAAATAATATTCCATGGTGTAGACTTTCCCCATGGTAATAGTACCTATAGGTATGCCAACTTGCAGAGCTGAGATATTTAGGGGCGCCCGAAACAGGCCTTCACATTTCCGTGCTTCTTTTTATATTACGCCTTAACAGCTAATAATAAATTCCTCTTGGATTCTAGGCAAGCCACACTACTATCCTACAAATATTATAAATGTGAAAGCTTCTTTGTTTAGATGTTTGTAACTCAGTCACGCAAAAACGACCATGCGGATTTAGATGCAATTTGGTTTACTATGACCTAAAAAAACATAGGGTACCTTCAGTTAGCATACACTCATTGGCACGGGAAAACTTACATACAAGTTAAACTGAAGTGTATGTGGGGCATAGTCTATACTGGTGGCCGCCCGTGACTCCGTTCGCGTGGAAGTCGGTTTCCCGTGAGAATGAGATAGTTAATATTGTTAACTTTTTTCATTAGGGATGACTGATAGTGCTATAAACGTAAGAGTAGAATATATTCAAAAAGCTTCGAACTAGTAAGCTATCGGAAGTAACACGTGTTATTGTGAGTCAACCATAAAAGATAGACATAGTATGCTGTCGTCGGATATTTTTTATATAATTTTAAGGAAAACATTTTCGTCATACATGATTTCTGTGTAGCTTTAACCATTAAGGTTGCACACGCGACGGAAGCTTAAAAAATGTAGTAACTTCTCCCGTTTTCCCAACATTTCCCTTCACTGCTCTGCTGAATGAAAGTATACTGTAACTAGCTCAGGACTATGAAAAATAAGTGTACCTAGTTTCATTAAAATCCGTCGAGTAGTTTTTGTTTTTATAAAGGTTATACAGACAGACAAAAATTTTACTGATTGCATTTTTGGCATCAGTATCGAACCCTAATCACCCCCTGATAGTTATTTTGAAAATAATTTTCATGTACAGAATTGATCTCTCTACAAATTATTATAAGTATAGATAATAATAATATAAAGAGGTTACGTTTGTAACTTTGGACGTTCGCAGTTATCTCTAGTAGGTAACCTATTAAAGATGTGATTTAAAAAAATCTTTCACGTTATGATAGAGTGACATAGTTTAGGCTACTTTGATTAACGTTTATTTTATTACCACGCAAATGTAACCGCGGGCGGAAGGCTAGTCCTACTATAATATTTTAAATGTGAAAGTTTGTGAGTATGGATGTATGGATGTTTGTTACTCTTTCACGTAAAAACTACGGGACGGATTCGGATGAAACTTTGCAGAAATATAGGAAATATATCCAATAATACATAGGGTACTTTTTACCTCGGGAAAACTTCTCATTCCCACGGGAAACCGACTTCCACGCGAACGGAGTCGCGGGCGGCCACTAGTCGTGTATAAATCCGATTGCAGTAAGCCACTTGCATTGCACGCATCTTCCATCAAACAAAGTCTACAATCCTATCAATACAGATTACTAGTAATTAGATTATTAGTTGACACTCTATTACATTGAAGGCTCAAGTAGTTTATTAGTTTCCTGCTTTTCAATAGTTAACAATTTGCAAGTAATTGCATGAATAATTAGTTACGAAACAGTAAAATAATTTACTGTTTATCTATGGCTAGATCTAATTGGTGCCGAAAACTATACATTTAGCATTTAATTTTAACCGACTCCTGTCCCGTGACGCGCCTAGCGCGTCATGAAGAAACCTTCAGGGAGGCCCATGACGCGAGAGATGCGTCATTAGAAAATAGTTGCAATTCAAATTTTTATTTGATTTAATCAATAAAATATCTTATTTTATATAAAAATTAACTCATTAGGAACATCAATATCAAGGGCCACTATTTTTTTTTGGAAAATTAAATTGCCAGTGGTTGTCAACCATAGGGTGCCTACTTTCAGGTAACTGTTTATCCTACTAATTATTGAAAAGTGTTATTATTAAAGCCAAGATTCAAACTTAGCAAATCTATAAAAATAATCACTATGTTTTGGTCACCAATGAATAGTTTAGATGTAAAAACGGAAGATTTTTGATTTGCGATAAAATACTTCCCACAGGTTGACAACCAATGGTGGAAATCTATAACTTACACGTAGATCGACACTTTTAAATACACTAAACTAATAAATGAAACATAACAAACCATAACAGGTCTCACTTTGTATTATTTTAGTTGAAACTGCCTAAAATAGCGTAATAACATCACCAGTGGCCCACGACGCGTTAGGTGCGTCATCATTTAGGAGGGCCCGTGACGCGACTAGCATGTCATTGAATTTTGTATGGGGCCACGGAGGAAAGGCTCTAAAAATGATGGTGGCAAGGAGTCGGTTAAACAAGATAAAATAATGTAACTTAATGTGAGATTTTGGCACTTTGGTTTATAAAACTGCTAAGTGTAAGCCTCAGTTATAACCATTCTCAGGCTAGATCGCGCAACATATTTTTAAATAGTTTATTATTTTATTTTATTTAATTTTTTAGGTTTATCTAATGATTTCAATTTATTTTGTTGCAGTACCAGAACTGACTTTAGGTGATGACTTTGGGTACGATGGAGTCACAGGTATGTTTTTAATTGTTGGTTTAAGTAGGTACCAACTAAGTTTTTTCTAGACCAGTTAGTTAATAAAACGGCCATTGAACTTGGCACTTGACAGACAAAGTATTGTAGTAATAAACCACAAAAAGTGATTAGTTTTTACTGTCTGATGTCCAAGATCCTAAGAATGCTTGTGACTATCTTTTTAAGTTAAGCTTAATATTCGTTGTATTTTTAAGCCTGCTTCATTATGGGAATACTTCTTAGGAATACTTACCTAAGTTCCTAAACATACAAATATTTTTGGTTTTAAAGTTTCGATCAAAAATTTATAGGTACCTACTTACCAATATTGTATGTAATTTAATAAGACCTTTATTAATTTTGTCTTAGATACCAAATCTGAGTGATATCGCAGACTAGTTTTTTTTAAATTAATAAGCAGTATTATTTTTCAAACTAATTGTAATTAACTAAACAGAAACGTGTTCAAAGGCATTTGGAAAGGATATTGTATTCGTTTTTTTAAACACATAAAATTAGTGCTTTGTTTGATAAACTCCAATGATAAAAATTAATTGCTTTACGCTCGATTCATATACTTCAATGTTACGCAGTACATCATTATAACTGTCAGTTTTTTAAAACTGATTTATATTTTTATTAAATTCGCAATTTATTACATTCCATGCTTTTATAAGCCGTTTTTTTCTGTAATGCATGCTTAATGACCGGTCCCTAAAATTCTACTACAGATAAAACCTTAGAAGGTATCCTTGAAACTGATTGTTTAATTTTGTGACGTTTGATCAATCTGTTTCTGTCATTTTCATATCAACAGCTATACCATAGATTATGACGCAAAAAAACGAAAAAAAGATACCATTGCATTGTAACAGATTTAACAAGGTGTCAATGAACCTACGATTAGTTACCAAAACCGTTTGGTTTGGAGTTATAGGAACCGAGGAACGATATTTTATACAAAATTATAAAATTTTAGGGCCCGAACACTGGGGCGATAGATACAGCGAGTGCCGAGGCAAGCACCAAAGTCCGATAAACATTAACATTCTACGAGTAAAACAAGTGACTCTACCAGACATCGAGTTTGTAGGCTTCGATGACAATATCGATGATGTACACGTCACCAACAACGGACATACAGGTAAGAAAAGTAGGTAATACCCCGGTTTTGAGAACACTCTGTAAACCAAATTAAAAATATTGCCGTCACTTTCTTATACTTAGTGTTAGATAAAGACAGGTATATTGGTCTCACTAAATTTAGTCCATATCACTGTAAAATTTGGCGAAATGCGCTGAGGACTAGTCTAAGCTTGCTTGCACGCAAATTTTAGTTTGTCAGGACTACATTAACCCGTCTCTATCATACACTACTGCAGAGTAATTGATGGCAATATTTTAAGTTTAGTTTAGATAGTTTTAATGTAGAATCGGCACCATGATGTATCGAAGACGACCTCTGTAGTGCGGAGACCAATTTAGTCATTGGCATTTTCAAAATTGGTTCGTGTCAAGTACATGGAAATCTTCCGTAGTTATCTATACCTATTGTGTTTATAACACAACAGCTTATGCTTAGATAAGAGTGTAGATTACTCTAATATATTTTCGGCTACTTTGCATGTAACTTACTTTTAACTTGAGATTATAAGCGTTATTTGAAATGGGTAAACGTGGCGTCAAAAATATTGATAAAAAATTATTGTGTGTTGATTTAGCATTGATATGAAACAATTTAGTATTATTTAGGTATATTTGTCCTGTTTCTTTATCAATTGTCATACTGATCCAACCAGCAGTTGACACTCAATCTTTCTAGCTTAACTTAATAATATTTTTCCTTATAATAATTTTAATTAATAGAATAATTAATTTTACTGTTAGGTAGGTACAAAAATTTCTAAAAACATAACTATTACTATAGAATATAAAAAAAAAAGAAAAAAATAACGAAAAATATGAAGGGTACAATATGATTGCAACTATAGTCAGTAATAATAAATTGACATACGTATAAATAAAGAATAAAATAGTTTTAATTTTATAGATAGCATCTAAAAAAGTCTTAGGTACACGACTGACAACAAAAAGTTAGACAGCAATTTAATGCGCCTTACTGATTAGGTGCCACAAAAAAGAAAAACTGGTTGATTTATTTAATTAGCACAACATGCGGGAGCTAAAGTTTGCAAAAAAATGTGCCGATAATAATTTATTTTATGTTTGATGGATTATATTTTAGAACCTGCTTAGCGACTTTTTTAACCTGTCAGTTGATATATGGGTTCTTTTTAATATTTGATCAGTTAAAGACAATACTATTGTTCAAATAATATAATTGCTAAATCTTGTAACCGCAAGTAGAAAGCTAGATTTCTGTTGGTGGTTTAGCTTTTACTTTAAGTAGGCAGTAAAATATCCAGTTCGATAATATTTATGGACCACGTTAAAGTATAGAGATACGTTTTACATTTCTGCTTTAAAACCCTGTTAAGAAGGGTTGAGTAAACACAAAAGAAATCATTACACCAATCTTGAGGAACCATTACACAAAATACTGGGCAATTTTAGCTTGTTCTCACATTAGTATCACAAATGATATTATAACTCCTTGAGTGCTTAAACTAGGTGTGATTCCGGCTATTAGAAATAATATTTTTCACACTAAAGATACGTCTAAGTAGGTACTCGAGTCATGCGCTTATCGAAACCTGGAAGTTTCAAATAAGGAATGATTTCATAATCTAGACCGTGTTTTGTTCAATTGTTTTAAATCGAAACCTATCGACGAGAAATTAGTCTTTATTTGTATTGGCTTAAGTTTTGTTATTCCAGTTCTGATCGAGGTTGAAAATGAGCCACACCCGCGAGTGAGAGGTGGGCCCTTAGACGGTGATTACGTGTTCAGCCAGATGCACTTCCATTGGGGAGATAATGACACTTTCGGTTCAGAAGACACCATTAACCACAGGAGGTAAGAAATAACTACACGCACCAACGAGATTTTGAAGCCCGATCAACTTTTTATCCCGAAATTTGATTAAGGTTTGGAACGCACGGTCCTTAGTTTAAAAAAAAGTTATTATTGTATTTTAGAACAGTAGGTACGTACATCATGTTTGGGGTTCCCTACCCAAAGGGTGAAAGAGGATTTTAAGTTTTGGTTACGGAACCGTATTACTAAGCCTACGCTGTCTGTCGGTCCGTTTGTCGGTCTGTCACCAGGTTGTATCTCATAAACCGTGATAGATTTTTACACAGATGATGTATTTCTGTTGCCGCTTTAAAAAAAAATATTTCTATTTAGAAACGTTAATTTTGGTTTAATGGAATGGTTCTTCGTGCACAAGTCCGATTCGGATTTTGTCGGTATTTTTGGATAGTTTGATCTTTGTTATATACAATTTTGATTTCCGTTTCTAGTTTTCCGATGGAGCTTCACATGGTCTTCTTTAAAGAAGAGTACGGAACCCCGAAAGAAGCGATCAAACATTCCGATGGATTGACTGTCCTTGCTTTCTTCTATGAGGTGAGACAACTAAAGTCCTACTAATATTATAAATGTGAAAATTTGTGAGTATGTGAGAATGTATGGATGTTTGTAACTCTTTCACGTAAAAACTACTGGATGGATTTGGATGAAACTTTGCAGTAATTTAGGGTAAACATCAGAATAACACATAGGGTACTTTTTACCGCGGGAAAACTTTCATTCCCACGGGAAACCGACTTCCATGCGGCCGGCCACTAGTATTTAAAAATTCCTTCATTTAATTACTTTCTGTATTGAATATAACTGACAACGAAACTAAGTACCTACATACAGAACTTGAGTCACATTTATTATAACAGGCGAATTGATTTATTTAATGTTATAAATATTCACGGGAAACTGAATCAGCTATTTTTTTCATATTTTCCTACTTCTATAATAAACCCGCAGTGATTCTAAGATTTAAACCTTTTATTACTTGTCCCCCCATCTCCATTAATCATCTTCCATTACGAAACGTCAACGTCGTGACTAGAACGATCCAACTTTTTTTACATTACGAGTGAAACCTCTAACGTTTTTTTCACAGTTAGACCGCCACAGGCACCCGGCCTACGATGAGATAATGGAAGCTCTCAACAACGTGACAGAGCCTGAGACCGGCGTCATCATGAGCAACCCGTTTTCCTTCCTGAACATCCTTCCATACGACCTGAGGAGGTACTTCACGTACCGCGGGTCTTTGACGACGCCGCCGTGCTCTGAAGTGGTTATATGGATGGACTTTGAGCAGCCTGTCAGATTAGCTCATGCTCAGGTAATTTATATCTTTTGTAATGTTTTTTTTTAAATTGAAATTCCCTGAAGAAAATTCTACATTTGCTAGCTATTCGCACACATGCTACTTAAATTAGTACAATATTTTTTATCTCATATTGGACCGCGGATTGTCTGAGTGTTTGGTTCTTTTCGATACTAGCGTCGAAAACCGTTTTCTAACTCTTTATTTTATGGCTCTTTAAAAATATTTTGCAGCATTTCTTTAGTACAGTGATAGCATTCAAACTGCTGATCACTTCACTATTAAAGTAGTTAAAATCTGCAACTTTATTCACCCTATTTTTTAACATTTTTCACTTAAACTGTAAACATCTGCAACTTTATTCACCCAATTTTTTAACATTTTTCACTTAAACTGTAAACATCTGCAACTTTATTCACCCTAATTTTTAACATTTTTCACCTATCCAACAGATAGAAGCCTTCCGTGAGCTGAAGTCGACTCACGGCAAAATCACTCATAACTTCCGCCCGATACAGCCTATAGGCGATCGCGTCGTCTTCTACAACATAGACAGCGCCTACCTGACATACAACGAGGTCGATGACCCCGACGACACACAAGAGACGACCACGCGACCCAGCAAGCGAAAGAAAGGCAGGAATAACGCTAACAATACTGTAGCGACCCATTATATAGTTGTAGGAACAATAGTGATGTACATCCTTTTAAAAAGTTTAGGATCATATTAGGAAGTTAATTCCTTTTTGTACAGCGCTTATGAATGCCTTAAGATGCTTTGTGTGACTTGAGATTAATAGTTGTCACCATTACCAGCATAATTAGAAAAATGTGTCAGTAGGTCTCTATTGTAGTGTTTTTTTCGTTAATCAATGGATGATAAATAAAAGAGAATGTAGGAATGTGCCCAATAACTTCATACAAACTAAATAAATGAGATTACCTATTAAATGCAGAAAACGAATTGATAAGTTTCTTAATAGATTTAAGTTTAAATGCAGTTTGTGTTTAGTGATGTAATAGTTAATAAATCATAAAAGGTAATTTGCAAATATATTTTTTTTTGTATTATATTTAAGAGAGTGTTTAGTAAGCAATAACCGCAAATTTGAAAAATATATTTTTATTTAATTATGTGTATTAATTATTTGTACCTTATATGATAACCCTGTGATATAATAAAGAATTATTTTACTTGTACAGTGTTTTATTGGAAAAAGTATTACTTACACTAATTGACACATTTTTTTATATTATTCTTCTTCAGTAGACTTTGTATTAGACATAGTAACCATAGCACTAAGATTGTCTTCGTCACCTTGTTTTAGTCTCTCCCATATCAATTCGGCGATTGCTTTCTGTGTGCGTCTTTCAAGCTTTTCTAATTTCTTTGCAACATCTCTTTTGAGATCCCAATCTGGTTTTCTAGGTGCAAGACTGGTTATATCAAGCTCTTGTAGCACCACCTTGTAAAATGAATAGATATTATTGGAAGATATTAATAGTATAAAACTCTATCTTACTTCAGCTTCATATATAAAAGAACAGATTATTGAATCGCAATAGTTTATTCTAATATTATAGAATTAAAAAAAAAATGATTTACAAAATTATTGGAAAAAAATATGGCAGGTATTAAACATAGAAAAACAGAAAAATAAATATTTTTATGGTTAAGATTTAAAGAGGTACCTTTTCAGTGCTTGCTTCAATTAGATCCTTGACCTCCTCTTCAACAGGTACTGGTTCAACATCTTTTAGCTTATGATCTTGCAGTGCCTCATCTTGTGGACGATAACTTCGAAATTTGGGTCTAAAACGAAAAATAAACTAAGTTTAATAAACATAACCTTAAAATATTACAAAGCTACACTCCTTGGGTTCTTACTTTGGCAGAGTCGTTGTTGGTTGACTTGAATTACTTTCATTTCCAGTATTCTTCCGTTTGAAGTTTTTTAATCTTTCTTTTCGTTTTAAAGCTTCCTCTTCCAGATTTCCAACCTTTTTGGTGTCGTCCATAACAACCATAATACTTTTCGAAGGCAGGATTTATTTATATTGCAATTTTAATAGAACTTGAAGCTATACAATATGATGTTATTTTAAGATAAAAAAATTAGTGTAAATACAAAAAGAAACTATTAACAGCGAGTCAGCGACTTTAGATTTTCAGAAACGTAAACAATCAACAAATAAATAAGCTGTCAAATCCTTCAATCAATGTCACTCAATTGTTAAAAAACTCTGCCAACAAGGGTACGTTCGCAATCTACGTCCAAGTGCAACCTTGTTTATTTATTTATTTATGTTTATTTGTTGGCTGCACTCTTGACAGAACAACCAATCGTTTGGCAACTTGAAGTGAATTAAAATATAAATCGGTTAGTAAACCCTCGATTAATTTCAGTTTGTGCAAGACAAGCTTCGAGTTAAAAACGTATTCTATTAACCTTGAGTTAAAGAACCCAGGGTTATTTAATTAACTCGATATTTACGTGCAAGTGGCCCTAAGATGGTTTATTAGACGAAGTTTATTTTTTACTCTGAGAGATTATTACATCAAATCAAAGACATCTTAACTTGATTTTATTATTTACTAGTGGCCGCCCGCGACTCCGTTCGCGTGGAAGTCGGTTTTCCGTGGGAATGAGATGTTTTCCCGCGGTAAAAAGTATCCTATGTGTTATTCTGATGTATAACCACAGTTCACCCCCTAATAGATTCCGCATTAGAGGCGACGACCTATGTTTCGCCACTATGCGATTTAAATCATAGTGCAAGCCACGCCTACATTTTTTGATTTAGTCATGATCAACCGTCAGACACGTACGCATCCGTGTCACTGCGTATTTGTGCATCGAAAATTAGTTTTTGTGGAGTTCAACTTGCGTTGGTTTATTTATTGTAAACAAACAAAGGACATCTCTTTCTGTCAGTACAAATGTGTATACGGTCATCTCATTTTCTTAAAGACGCACGAATTTACCCGAGTAATATTAGAGTTTGAAAGTTATACATCAAAGCTGTCGATATATCGATATTTTTCGTAAAAAGAGGTTGCTTAACTTTTTAACCAAATTTTAAACTAGATATCGTGTAGCACCCTCTAATTAGGTAAAACATATTTACTTTGAATCTAACATTTATAAATAAGAAAGGAAACCCACGCAAACTTGAGCCAAAAATTAGTAGTGCAAAAAATTTTTTGTTGGTCGGTACTTTTCTAATTTGGGCTCAACATTAATAGTCTCATTTATTATAATACAAAAAATTGAAGGCCAATCAACCAGGTAAATGTTAATCTGTCGATATTTTTATTAAACGATATTTATAATTTATCGATACTTTTATCGAATACTTAAATCACTATTTCATCACTATTTGACGGGTGCATCTTAGAACGTTTTTGAACTAGCCAATCAGAATGTCATTACTTCCTCCCCCGCACTTCAACTTTTGGTGACCCTGATGCAACGCAAATGTACGAACATGCGGAATCTATTAGGGGGTGATCTGTGTGTATAACCTATATTACTGCAAAGTTTCATCCAAATCCATCCAGTAGTTTTTACGTGAAAGAGTAACAAACATCCATCCATCCATCCATCCATACATCCTCACAAACTTTCACATTTATAATATTAGTAGGTACCGGTAGGTATTATGGTCGCCCATGATTGAAGTTGGTTTAATAGTATTACAAAATAATGCGAATAAACGAAAAAAAAACTTAGACTGGAATTAAATTGATTTAATTCTACTTAAATTCTTTCTTGTGCTTGGACAAAAAAAACAACAATTCCTTTGGAACAAAATGGAAGTTGAAGAGGAATTTAAATTATAGTTGCAAACTGTAAAGTCCATTTTTGTTAATTTCTTGCCCACTATTTTTCATTGTTCGCAGCCTTAATACAGTTATCCGCTGAAAACAACATTCTTATCTGGCAACACTGCCCTGTAAGTTAAACAGGCTGAAACGCAGTGCTGCCAGATTGGGGTATTTTTCTGCCATTCTGTCGAAAAATTATGACCCTGGCGAGATTTTGACAAGCGAATTTTTGGCGATATGATTCTATATCTTTATTTGAGGCTTAAAACCAAAACGCCAAATAATAAAGTTATAAAAAGTCGTTCTTACAGTCGAAATTTTTGATAGTCTCAAGAATAAATAAAAAAAATTAAATGGAATAAAATGATGGGTAAAAGGAAAAACAATCATCAAAACACAACATTCTTTTCTTTATGATCAAGGAAATAGTATCTACAGGGTGTCCAGGAAACAATGGATAAGCTCTGAAGGGCTAATAGTAGAACTAAAGGCAAGCCTAAAAAATAATTGATAAAAAGTATAACCCTTGCACTGCTAGAAATATGGCGCTTTGAAAAAAAACTTCATATTTTTTTGTCTGTGTTCATATTTTTACTCGTAACGAGGTCAAATCACTTAATAACATAATTATTTCTGTGCTAAAATAATTAATATTAACCGCATTAGTGAATAACTATCAAATAAAATAGCTAACTAAAGTATTTTTCTCAAAAAATAATGTTAAACTTTTGATTTGTGTAAAATTTCTGAAGAAATATTTTTGATGCGCAACTTTGAACAGCTCTGGTGTAAAAAAATTATATGAAAGTAACAGTGACCAATGATTTCAAAATATTCCTGATTTAATAACGTTTTTAAAAAGATGTAATATGTCGTTATTGTAATGAAAAAAGATTGAACTAATGGTATTAGTGTGTAAAATTTGATAATTATTTAGTTCTAGCAAAATTATAAAAATACAATAAAACTAAAGAAATATGATTTTCAACTGATATTAATTGCAAATACATTAGAATAATTGAGAGCAACTGTTCAAATTGTCTGTCCCCATCCTGATGCAGGGCCTACAACTACAAATAAAGGATCTTCAAAAAAATCGCGCGTGTCGTCGATCATTGATTGCAGCGGCCTGAACACGAGCTCGTAGATCTTCTAATGAAGTTACTGGTTGCCGGTAAAACTCTTCCTTAAAATACCCCCAGTAAAAAGTCTAAAGCGTTTAGGTTTAGGCGGCCTACCTACCTGTTAGGGTAGGTTTCGTCAAGTATGCACATAATGCAACAGCATAGTGTGCTAGACAGCCTTCATTTTGAAGCCAATATGTGTCGCGAAGCTCTTCGGACACGTCTATCAATAAATTGGGTAAGTCATTATGAAGAAAATTTGGATCACTTTCTCCTGTTAAGTTGATTTCTTTGAAGATCCTTTATTCGTAGATGCAGGGTCTGCATCAGGATGGGGACAGACAATTTGAACAGTTACTCTAAATTATTCCAATGGGTTTGCAATTAATGTCAATTGAAAATCATATTTCTTTAGTTTTATTGTATTTTTATAATTTTGCTAGAACTAAATAATTATCCCATTTTACACACTAATACCATTAGTTCAATCTTTTTTCATTACAATAACGACATATTACATCTTTTTAAAAACGTTATTAAACCAGGAATATTTTGATATCATTGGTCACTGTTACTTTCATATAATTTTTTTACACCAGAGCTGTTCAAAGTTGCGCATCAAAAATATTTCTTCAGAAATTTTACACAAATCAAAAGTTTAACATTATTTTTTGAGAAAAATACTTTAGTTAGCTATTTTATTTGATAGTTATTCACTGATGCGGTTAATATTTATTATTTTAGCACAGAAATAATTATGTTATTAAGTGATTTGACCTCGTTACGAGTAAAAATATGAACACAGTCAAAATAATATGAAGTTTTTTTTTAAAGCGCCATATTTCTAGCAGTGTAAGGGTTATACTTTTTATCAATTATTTTTTAGGCTTGCCTTTAGTTCTACTATTAGCCCTTCAGAGCTTATCCATTGTTTCCTGGACACCCGGTATAAAAAAAGAAAATATCTTTTGTTATACCTTTTAAATCAAGATTGGCGACTTTTTTTCTAAAACGTATTTCGCGTCTGGCTGGCAATGGCAACCCTGCTGTAACGCGCACATTTTAATTTTATGATAGGTACTTATTTTACTGTGTTGTTTGTGCGTTAAATATTGTTTAGCTTTAAAAACATTTATACAAAATGGAAGAAAATGTAGCTTTAGATTCAAGTAAGCAAAAGAAATTTGTTAAATCAATCAAGGGAATTAAGAAACTTATTAAGGTTTGTTCTGTCTGCATAGTGTTTTGAGGTTATGTTATTCAAAATATTAACATTAAATTTACCGTTTTAAATTTCCAGAAGAATACCAACACCGATCCTAAGAAGCCCATTGTGACAACTCCCGAAAATGGGGCTAAAACAAAGAAACTTAAGCGGTACAGAAAACCCAAGGGTCTTGTGTATTTGTCCCATATTCCACATGGATTTTATGAGGTTAATTGATATTTGGTTGCAATAACATATTCTTAAGTATATGTGAATTGATTGTGTTTTGAATAATTAAATTTCAGCACCAAATGACTGAATACTTCAAACAATTTGGTGGTGTATCCAATGTTCGAGTGATTAGATCAAAGCGGACAGGCAACTCCAGAGGATGTGCGTTTGTCGAGTTTAAAGAGGCTACAGTTGCTGAAATAGTTGTAGAAACTATGAATAATTACTTGATGGGAAAGAGAATCATAAAAGGTAACAACCAGGCAAGTAAAAAGTATCTTCTTACTATTGGGTAGTAAAAACTTTAATCAATTCTCAATTATTTTCAGCTGAAATTGTGCCCCCTGAGAAACAAAAGAAAGCATTCCGCAAGAACTGGAGCTCTACACATAATCCTGGCACTATGTTGCGAACTAAAATGAAGAAGGTATACCTACATAATTTTAATAAATTCACTGCCCTTTATTCGAAACACAAGTACTTAAATATCTCAAAACATTATAAATTTCAGAATTTTAATGCAAACAAAGATGAGGCTGGAGATTTAGCAAGAGCCAAGAAAATAATTTCCAAGTATGTATGGTTTAGCAACAAGCAATATTACATTAGGTTCTAATAATAATTAAAATGACTTTTTTTTAAATGATATTTTATTACAGCCTCCAGAAAACAAAGAATAAGTTAAATGAACTTGGCATTCAGTTTGATTTTGCTCCTGTAGATGTGCCAGAAGAGCTTATGGATATTGTCAACCAATTGAAGACAGATGTCGAAGATGTTAAAGGTAAGCTGAGCTATAAATTACATAAAATTCAAAGTTTTCTACATTTAATTGAACCATTTAAGTGTAAAAATTATTAGCATGAAGCATTTTTCACTAGAATTGTAACCCTATTCTATGTGCATATCATAATACACATTTTTTTAGATGTGAAAGAAAAAGAAACAGAAAAAACAAATAAGAAAGGACAAAAGACAAAAGATGCACCAACCAAGAAGCAAGAGAAGCCTGTTAAAGATACTAAAGTCATCAGCAAGCAACAAGAAACAAGTAAACCTGAGAAGGCAAAGGCTGGTAAAACATCAGCCAATAACACTGCTGCAAACAAAAAACTAAAAGAAAAAGGTGTCATTCCTTTAGATAGTTTTATTAAAATCCAATCTGATGATGATGAAGATTTAGAGGAGGAAGAGTCAAGTGATGAAGACATAGAAGATGATTCAGGTGATGAGTCAAATGAGGGTAGTGATGACAGTGTGATTGAATTTGATGAGGAGGCTTATGACAAAATGTTGGAGAATAGTGGTGATTCAGATTTGTCGGATGAAGAGGACATATCTGAAGACGGAGACAGTGATAGTGATATAAGGTCTGTATTTTTTATTACCCTAAAAATATAATCTCAGATAGAGAATTGAACTTATTTTTCTTTCTATTGCAACAGTGATGAACAGCCGAAAATCACAAAGACTTCTAAAATCCAGAAAAAAACGCCAGTCCAGCCGAAGGTTCAAAATATTCAAGCAAATAAAAGAACACAACCTAAAAGGAAGATCAATCAGAGTAAGATATGAAAACATATTTAATTGCAGATAGTTTAAATATGGTGTTTTTCCATTGTCATCAACCAAGAAACATAATTATTTTGTGGTTGAATTTAACCTAAGTATATCGCCCGCAGCTTCGCATACGTCGATTTGTATTTAGATTAAAATTTTGCTTTGAGTTAACTTAAAATCTTATGTCACAATTAAGCTTAATTTGAATTAGTGTGTGCCTTATCCCGGTTATAATCTATTCACAAATTTGCTAGAAATCCAACCTTTGAGTGTTTATGTAACAAACATCTAAATATCTAATCATTCAAACTTTCACATTCATAATATTAGTAGTAAGGGTTTACCATTTCAGTTATTTAATTAATGTTTTTGGTTTCAGAAGTCGATGTGTCACCTAAGAAGCCGAAATTCGAGAAGAAAGTTGATACAAAACTAAAAAAGAAGCAGTTCAAAGTAAAAAAATAAATACATTTAAGTATAACACTTAATTTTGAAGTTATAAACTTAACATACTTATTTCCATAGTAGTTTTATTTAACACATGAGGATGGCTAAATAAAAATCGAGTGTATAGACCATTGTTCTATTTATTTAACTCTTTGTAGTGTGTTACACAGAAATTTATTTCAAGTTTGAATAAATGTTATAATGGTAAAATTCTATTACATATTATAAATGTTAAAGTCAGTGGAATGGTAAGGTTATCAATGGACTTATAAAGAATAATAATTTACAAATTTAATAAAACACTTAATAAAGAGAGAGAAATGTACATGATACACATTTTTTTTATTTATCTCATGCTTTTTTCTTTCTTGAAGACTTGGTAAATATAAAGGAACTACCGATTTTACGATTACGTATTAAATGCGAAAATTAGAGTCCTACTATAACATCAAGATGAATTTTTCGTATTAATTATTTTCTAATATCCATTTTAGTTGTCACCGCATTCATCAATTTTAACAATGACTGGTCTTTCATCATCTTCATCATCGGCATCTAGCCCAGTGAAATCCCACTGTAATTTCTCAGTTAAATTCTCTTTAAACCCTTCAATCAAAGTTAGGAGTCTGCCATCTACTTTGCTCATGATTGCTGTTCGAAAGAACTCCCTCAACTTTTTGTACACAATATTCTTGTTCATGACAATATCCGCTAGAAAATCTTCTGGCATTTCTTGTATTTGAATTTCAAGTGTTTTTATGAAATGGAAAAAAACTGTCTTGTGTTTGTGAATTGCATCGTCACAGGAACACATGAGAATAACAAGGTTTCTCCAATGTTCAAATGCATCTAGGGAATGTCCAATTAAAAAGCATATATATGCAAATTGTAGTTCACCTATTATATGCAGTGGCCTGTAATGTAAGAATCATGTGTTAATTAAATAATAGAAGAAATGTGAAAGGTCTGTTTATTGTAAAATATGCTTACTCATCATGTTGTGCAATCATAATATCCAAGCAATAGGACTGGTCCAGATAATGCTTTGTGATCTCTTCTGGTGAGGACCCTGGTGGGTATTTGTCTTGTGGTATTTCCGTAAATCTGATCATTGTTCCTGCAATTGTTAAAAAAGTATTTTTTATCAGTATTTTTGAAAAGTATTTTAAATCTTATTGATAGATTGGTTGCTAAGTTCTTAGATTGGGTATTTATGCAAGTCAGGACAAACCTGGAGTAGGCTTTAAGTCAGGTAACATAGCTTGTTCCCTCTCTGCTCTAGTAAGTCTTTTAGTCCTTTTTGGATCTTTTGATGAAGATTCTGCTACAGAACCATCACTTTCATCTAGTTTTAATGAAGTATCTGCTGTAGAATCTGCTGATTCATTTTCTGCAGAAGTCTGGGTTTTGACACCTCGAGGTCTTTCAGCATCTGTTATTGACAAATAATCCACTGAAGCTCGGATGATACCACAATCTGGAGACAGCTTGCTGGCGAGTTCAGCTGAAAACAAATATTTATTAGTTTCTGAGGATTAATAAACTAGTCTGAATTATGAACATTTACTTACATGGGATTTGTGATGATAATAATTTCCATTTCTGCCAAATTTCATATGGGTAAGGTGCCAAGTGTCGGTCTAAGTTTAAAAGATTGTCTTTAAGGCGCTGTAAACTCTCATCAGTAATCTCATCCTTGCTTATGTCCTCTGTATTTTTATCCCATATTTTTACCAAGAACTCTTTTTTACCAAAGTAATGCATAAAGCCAGACCTGGAAAAGGAAGTACCTAGTAAGTTTTCATACACATGAAGTATTTCCATAAACATTTTATATTTTAGAAAAAAAAACTTTGTGATGTAAATGTGACATACAGATGTAGTATATCTAAGCACTAACAACAAGAACTTTCATCTTTTTAAAGAAGCTCTGGGTCTTCATAGTTATTAAACAACTATAATGTCAATCTGTAAATACATTAAAGGCCAAGGTCATCTCTACTGTCTGTTTACTAATATTTCTAACCTGAAAGTTGTATTGAAATATGTGATTATTGTGAGATTTTAATACGCACCTTGCAGAAATATCATTGGTTGACTTACTGACAGCTGAATAATGGATGTAATGAAGTCCAGGAGGAATCATTTTAATCCCGCGAAAATCCTCGTCGGTGTTCCAACATTGCATGTCGATGCCGAACTGTGTCTCTTGCGGGACTCCAAGAAAAACAAACGTTCCACCATCTTCTAACAACTTTCTTGCAGTTTCTTGGTCAATCTCCATTTTTGCCAGGCTCAGTTGCCGGTCGATAGAAACTGTGATAAAAATAAACACAGAAATCAATAATTCAAAGTTGATTGTTTACATGAAATGACAGCTGCTGCTGACTTTGACATTGCGGATTTCGTTCTTCAATATGTCATACATTTTGTCACCGTTTGATATAGGTTCTTTTAATTTTTTTCAAATTACTGTAATTTTAGATAAAAAAATAAAATTTTCTTGCTTCCGGCGAATAACCCATCACTAATAACTAAATTACCATACTGATTTTTTGGAATACTTAGGAACGAAGTAAATAAAAATATGACAGTACCATTTACAAAGCGAAATTTATTTTACATTACACTTCATTAAACACTAGCATTTGACATGAGAGTCAGAATGGCGGGTGTACCGTAACAGATTTGAACGAGTCATATGTCAAACTTTAGTACCTGGGATGTACTATTTGGTACCTATCAAAGAAATTGGCATACCTCTTTAAGAGCAGAGATATAACCAAAAGCGAGTACACCCGCCACATTGACTGTCAGAATGGCGGGTGTATCTCCAGTTCTCGGTTATAGACATGTTGGTGACTTATTTAAAGTATAACAAATTTTTGTACCTTTGGTGTACCTAACATAAAAGAGCACCACATCTCAAAATATTGCTTGATTCCAAAGGAATCCAAGATTTTGGTTTTAGATACATTGTAGCGACATAGATGGCGCTTATCGTCGTAAACATTCTTCCCGGCGGTCCGCATTTACACATATGACGCCTAAATACAGGGCCTGAAGTCTGATATTTTTAGTAAGGGGGTCTTTTTGTTGTCTATAATGAAGTGATTTTTTAATAGTTTTGCGGCAAGAAAGAAAATCCCAAAAAAAAGACGTGTGGCACTCGGAGACTGCCGCGGTAAAGCTATTGCAAGCATTTTTTAACAACTTATGTAATTATTTATTTTATTTATGGACTATTTTTTCCTTTGTTTTTTTTTCTTTGATATTAATTCAACTTTTTGAGCGTGGTGACCGATAAGAAAACAATTTTTTTTCTTTTATTAAATAAATGAGAAGTTGATATTGTTCAAAATATTTTTATAAGTCTTTAAAAGTTCTGCTATTCATCGATAAATGGCAAAACAAAAAAGTATCACCGCTGTGCCGGCCGGAGTGGGGGGTGTTAGGTTATTTTCGTTACGGAATTTCTGGATTCGGTCTCCACGCTCAAGGCCCGCGATAGAAGCTATGCAATAGCTTAAAAAGTCAAAAAATTTCGATCACTTCACTTGGGAAGAGGCGTAGTAGGTGGGTTGTGTCCAGAGAAAGGCACTTAATCCTTTCCCGCGTGTCTCTATCTCTCTCCGTTAAGGAGTTATCCCCTGCGGAGCGAACCGGGGTGATCTGGTGAAAACTGGGTCCCAAGGTGGAAGGGGACCTCCAAGGAGCTACCGGAACCGAAGTCAGATCTGGTCTTCGACTCACCGTTTTGGAGGTATGAGGGGTTCTTTATCGAAGAGTTGTCCCTGGTGTTGGTCCTGGGTTGGTGCGGGGTGTCTTAAAGGGGGTCAAAAATGGTGTCAGAATTGACCTCCGACGCTCCGTTTAGGAGTTATCCCCTGAGAAGCCAGGAGGGGTGCTCTGGTGGTAGCTGAGTCCCGAGGTGGAAGGGGAGTGGTGAGGAGTTGCCAGAACCGAAGACGAAGCTGGTCTCCGACACACCAGTCCGAAGATATCGCAGGATCTCTGGCGAGGAGTTGTCCCTGGTCGAGATGGTATATGGTGCTGTGGAGGGGTCAGAACTGAAGTCAGAATTGACCTCCGACGCTCCGTTGAGGAGTTATCCCCTGAGAAGCCAGTAGGGGTGCTCTGGTAGTAGCTCCTGATGGTAGCCTGAGATGGTGGGGGGAGTTATAAGGGGTCCAGTAACTTACCCAACTCCAAAAGGAGGTCTATGTAAATTTTCGTTTTTGCCCCACTTTTTTTCCAATTTGGCCCCAAAATAGGGACGAAAAACTGCTTTTAAGACGAAAACTCAATATAATGGGGCGAATTCGAGGCACTCAAACACCGTGCCGAAGTCTGCCGAACTGAACCGACGACACACGACTTTGCTGCACCGCTGTGCCGGTTGGAGTGGGGGGTGTTAGGTTTTTTCGTTACGGAATTTTTACATTCGGTCCCCGCGCTCAGATAGCTTAATAAAAAAAGAAAGGAAGAAATCCCAATCTAAATTAAGTACTTCCAGAAAAAGGTCGTCCCAAACTCATGAATGAGGTGATGAGGTATGTACCTACCTATTTACTGACATATTTAATTGGTAGGCACTTACGCCATGCATAAAAAATAGGCGCCATGCAATTACGAGCAAACTACTGTAACACTCACACTTATTTTAATCTACACCTGACTTTGACATCACATTGGTAAACATGCTTGGAGCGAGTGTTATGGTTGGCTGTCACTCTCTTTTTAAATCATTCACATTCAATCATTTATTTTACTCATTCTATTGGTTTATTCGCTTGTTCGTGCAGATTGTTTTTCATATTTCTAAGCGGACGGTTTGGTTCTTGTCGTTTTGTTAGTTACGACTGATTTTTGTTAAGTTTGTTGTTACTGAAGGATTTAATAATTACATTGTAATAAGGCATTGAAGACAATTTGCTTGTTTCCTTTCGTAATTACTTCTGAGCGTTTCACTACGTAAGTATGTATCAGGTATACACTATAGACCTAGCACATGCAACAAGATTTTAATTTTTCATAATGTCCTACATGACATTTTAATATTACAATATCAAACCGTGCGTGTTCTATTGAGGTTCTTTTTGTTGTGTTTACAAAGTCCCGAGCATCTATGACGTGTAGGTATGCGTCTATACCTATAAATCTCAAAGAGAAAGTTTCATATATTTTTTATAAGTACGTAGGTTAGTTCTTAACATAGTACCTACCTACGTACCTCGCATTGGTAGATTATGATTTAAAGTTAAGAAAATGTTTGTGGTATGTGATTTATATGGAAGGTAACTAGGTATACCTAACTGTTATCAAGAAGGTAAGTAGAATAATCATTGTTGTCGATGCGATTCCTAGGTAGGTATCAGTGATAGCTACGCATTCAGTAGCTGTAATTGTAGGAGTCTAGTAATGCGATATTTACCTACCCATCTATAATTACCTAACCGTTATCAAGAAGGTAGGTAGAAATGTTGTCTATGCGATTCCTAGGTATCAGCGGTAGCTAGGCATTGAGTAGGTGTACTTGTAGTAGTCTAGTTATGCGATATTTACCTACCGAAGTTGTGTTTACTAAAGTATTTCGTTCCATCCGGGTGTCCCTTGACGCCTCTCAACTTTTTTCGCTATTTTGGCGAAAAATTATGACCCTGACGAGATTTTGGCGAAATCAATAAACTGGCGAAAATAAATTGGACAAGCGATTTTTTGGTGTTTATGACTAATGTCTATATTCGAGGTTAACAACACCTATTCCAAATATTTAAGTTAAATGAAGTCGTTCTTACAATTGAAATAAAAGTTTATTTATGCCGAAAAACAAAATTTTGCCGCAAAACTACCTACTAAAAAATCCAAATTTTAATAATATTTGCTTATATTTCATCGCCAAGCACTTCATTATAGACAATAAAAAGGTCCCCTTATTTAAAATATCTGACTTGAGGCCTTGTATTTAGGCGTCATATGTGTAAATGCGGACCGCCGGGAAGAATGTTTACGACGATAAGCGCCATCTATGTCGCTACAAAGTATCTAAAACCAAAATCCTGGATTCCTTTGGAATCGAGCAATATTTTGAGATGTGGTGCTCTTTTATGTTAGGTACACCAAAGGTACAAAAATTTGGTATACTTTAAATAAGTCACCAACATGTCTATAACCGAGAACTGGAGATACACCCGCCATTCTGACAGTCAATGTGGCGGGTGTACTCGCTTTTGGTTATATCTCTGCTCGTAAAGAGGTACGCCAATTTCTTTGATAGGTACCAAATAGTACATCCCAGGTACTAAAGTTTGACATATGACTCGTTCAAATCTGTTAGGGTACACCCGTGATTCTGACTCTCACCATTTGACGAAGTTCTTATCTACACTAAAATAATAAAAAAAACTAATTTGTGTGTAAAAAACCTTTCAACCATCTTTCAACCTACTTAATACCTACCTACAATATGAATAAAAGAATAACATGTAAGACTCTCTAATAAAAATACTAAATACTAAGACTCTCTAATAATAAAGTAAATAAATAAGCATTATGAGCAATAATCGTCTTAATAATGTTTCTTTACCACATGCATGCCAAGACTATTAAAATCAGCACAGCAATCCTTTTTCGATGCAAAAAGTCTACAACAAAAAAAGCGTGCTGAATAAAATTTCCGAGTAAATCTCCCGTCAAGTGCTTAACACAGAAAGCCGTGTTGTTAAGCACTACAGCACCAGAATTTTTGTTTTAGTACTGATTTTTTTTGCCTAATTATTTTCAACAGGTGACGAATTCCCAGTCTCGAGGACCACTAGTGGGTCGGTGGAGACGGCAGCCGCAGCGGCAATCAGAAAACCGCTTTAATACAGCTGTCGTTTGCAATTAGTGAGGTTTTCAAACTATAGAGCATGAATCGTTGAGAGCTAGCATGTTTTCATGGGGTTTTTGGAAATCGAAAAAGTTTTAGTGGTTTTGATATGGAGTATGCAACCTACTTCAATATTCCCATATGATTGCTAGATCAAAGCCTAAAAAGGGTAGGTACCCACATAGTTTTCATAAAGAGGTTTGGGTAACTTTGTATGGACCTGTGTTCAATTGTATTACCTACTAATTTGTAGCACCATAATAAAGGAACACAAGTTAGTTGTAAAAATTGTTCTTAGTAATATCGGAGCCGAGAGGTATTTAAAAAAAAATGCCTGTGTTAAAATCGTAGGTCCTATATGTTATTCTATGCAGCTAATCTTTCCAATATGTTAATATACAGGGTCTGTCGTAATGAATGGATAACCCGTTACCTACAGTTGATCCGGATGTGAGGCTATAAGAAAATGGTGTCTTCTTGCCAGGGTTGTCAACCATAAGAAAATGGCGTAGACTTTTAAACTTTTTTATAAATTTCGCTATTTTTTTCATTTATTCCGCTGCCATTTCTTCAAATTTTGATGTATTTGTATAATTCTTTTAGTATTATACTGCTGAAGACGTGTATTATGTAATTTAAATACAATTTTAGGTGTTATTCACGTTGAACATTATCAAAATACTCATTTTAAGAAAAATATTTCCAATTTTTTTTCTTTGTGTCAACTTTTGATCATCTCCTGTGGAAAAAAAAAGTATGACGTTATAGCTGCCCATGATCTCAATAAATTGTCTAGTATGTGTAGATTCTAAAAAGGTATAACGATGTGTACTTTACAAGCAACATTAAGTTACAGGAGCGAGAACACTAATCAAGGTCGGAATTTTTATTTTTCATGTTATGTTATAAATGGTTGTAAAACTTCGTCATAATGATTTTATTCTATCAAGATACTTTGCACAAACACTATCGGGCCACTAATAGGATATTCAGAAGAAAACCCGGTTGTTTTTGGGAAAAAAAAAACATTACTTCACGATAATAATGTAATGAAAATGTACAAATGAAAATTGTTGTGCTCTAATAGTTACATGCGACAAACATGTTGCGACAAGTTTATTCGAAATTGAAACGGATTTAAAAAATCGAACAAAGACCGCATTACAAAGAAAAGTGGAAAAAATTAGAAGGAAATCGTCCTTCCATAAATGCATTGTGCACTTTAATGAACACACGGTAATCAGGATGTCGCACATTTGGATATCTTACACGATAAACACTAGAAGCTCTATTGGTGCTGCCATTACATACACCGTAAATGTAATGCATGTTCGCGTATTCGGCCGGCGTATACTGTTGCGGCATGATACACAAACTACACAAAAACTTTTCCAAAACAACAAGTTCAATCGATAGCACAACACAATGTCCGTAAATGTGAGCAAAGTCATCAGTATCACCACGTTATCAAGTCCAAATCACAAGGAAAATCATAGTCAAATATTAGAAAGCAGTAACAAATTGACGAAAATAGTGGCCCCGATTCTCAAAACACTATCTAAAACTAAATTAAATATAATATCGCTGTCACTTTCTCATGCTTCGTATTAGAACAAGACAGGTACATTGGTCTCACTAAATTTAGTCCACATCATTGTGAAATTGAACGAAATGCGCTGAGGACTAGCCTAAAATTGCCTTCGCCGTGTCATATTGCACGTACATTTTAGTTTGACAGGACTAAAATGATTACCTGGCTCTGTCTTATTGATGTGTAAGTGACGGCGATAGTTTTAGTTTATTTTAGAGAGTGTTTTCAGAATCGGGGCCAATGTGAACAAAAGGAGTACCCTTTTCTTTGTAATGCGGTCTTGTTCGATTTTTAAAATCCGTTTTAATTTCGAATAAACTTGTCGCAACATGTTTGTCGCATGTAACTATTAGAGCACAACAATTTTCATTTGTACATTTTCATTACATTATTATCGTGAAGTAATGTTTTTTTTTTCCCAAAAACAACCGGGTTTTCTTCTGAATATCCTATTAGTGGCCCGATAGTGTTTGTGCAAAGTATCTTGATAGAATAAAATCATTATGACGAAGTTTTACAACCATTTATAACATAACATGAAAAATAAAAATTCCGACCTTGATTAGTGTTCTCGCTCCTGTAACTTAATGTTGCTTGTAAAGTACACATCGTTATACCTTTTTAGAATTTACACATACTAGACAATTTATTGAGATCATGGGCAGCTATAACGTCATACTTTTTTTTTCCACAGGAGATGATCAAAAGTTGACATAAAGAAAAAAAATTGGAAATATTTTTCTTAAAATGAGTATTTTGATAATGTTTAACGTGAATAACACCATAAATTGTATTTAAATTACATAATACACGTCTTCAGCAGTATAATACTAAAAGAATTATACAAATACATCAAAATTTGAAGAAATGGCAGCAGAATAAATGAAAAAAATAGCGAAATTTATAAAAAAGTTTAAAAGTCTACGCCATTTTCTTATGGTTGACAACCCTGGCAAGAAAACACCATTTTCTTATAGCCTCACATCCGGATCAACTGTAGGTAACGGGTTATCCATTCATTACGACAGACCCTGTATAATGTGCAAAACTCTAGATGGATCGGTAGGTGGCATAAAAACTTGAAGATTACGAATATCCAACATGCTTACACCACTTTTGGAGCGTCTAGAAATGATTAAAAAAAAACCAAAATCATGGTGCTCGACCTAAGCAATGAAGCAGTCCAAAGAAATTAACAAACTAGGTATGTTACATTGTTAGTTGCACGGGCTGTTAAAAATTCGTAACTAGACTGGTTTCATCTTCTAGGCTTCTGTATGTTTATAACTAGTATTCAATAATGCCTTTTCCATGGTATTCGTGATAAAATCGTATGAGAATGTTAGTAAAAATAAAAAAATAAAATCCCTAATATCTCAGCTCCGATATACCTTAGGTATATGGTCTCCATAATGAAGTTTGTTAGTTTTGATGTGTTCTTTCATGATAATATGGTTTGGTTTTTGGCCGCAAAACTTCAAAATGACGCCATTTTTAACCAAGGCCCTTTAATATGGCATGTACATAATAGAGCTTAAAAAATAAGACTTGAATTGGGAGCTACGTGGTTGTGTCTGTGAGTTTTAGTTGATAAATAGTTGATTTCCATTCTAGTTAGAAAATGGCTAGAAATAAACTTTTTTAATTAATGGACGTGGTAGTACTTAGAACGTACAATAATGATATTTTTAGTAGGTTATATTCTGTGAGTATTACTATCATAGAAATAATTAAAATTTTGAGAAAAGTACCTACTTTATTAAATCTAGAGATTGGAATAAGGTAATTACTAACATAACGCATTTTATTCAATTTTCACTAACATGCCCTCTGTATACCTACTTATACCAATTATAATTAAATATTATTCAAAAACAAAACAAAACATTCTCGATACAAATCATAATCATAATCATGTTACACCATTGACCTGAAATTGTCCTTTCAAATCATTCAGTATATTGACCCGACTGGATATATAACGTTTTTGTTATCGCTGACGACTAGTGAATATCAAATATTAGTAACACCCTCATGGGAAATCAGGATGTAAATTCCCCTTCTTCGTTTTCCAACCTATATTCCGAAAGTTCTTTGTTTTCGTCGGAAATTTAAGGATGCAGATCCTCAAAGGAATACCTGATACGTTGGCTGGTTCAGATATTTGAAGCGAAAAACTAACTGATATCGATATGTAAAATGTATCCCGGTAGGAAATCGACAGGGTATAAAAGTTTCGCACCGAATGTGGTGTGCTGCGGTGACATTTTGCTGGATTCTGTAAGATTACTTCTTCTAGTTTCACAACATAGATACGTTTGGTTGATATTAAAGGGAAATAACCAAAGGACAATACCTAAATATGATTGTATTTTTTATTGGGAAAATAGTATTGAAAACCAACTCTTCGTAGTTAATACCTAAGCGTTTTCTATCTATACTAATATTATAAAGCTGAAGAGTTTGTTTGTTTGTTTGTTTGTTTGTTTGAACGCTCTAATCTCAGGAACTACTGGTTTGATTTTAAAAATTCTTTTTGTGTTGAATAGACCATTTATCGAGGCAGGCTTTAGGATATATAACATCACGTTGCAACTATAAAGAGCGAAGAAATAATGGAAAATGTGATAAAAACGGGGAAAATTATTCATCCTTGAGAGCTTCCGTTGCGGGCGCTGCCAAAAACGGTTCTAGATACCAAAAATATATGTATGAAAGTTAACTTTTTACCGCGAGAAAACTCCGCATTCCCACGGGAAACCGACTTCTACGCGAACGGAGTCGCGCGCGGCCCCTAGTACTTAATATAATAAGGAGGAAATATTTGATTTTTTGTTTGTTTGAAATTAATAGGCTCCGAAACTGGACCGATTTAAAAAAATCTTTCACCATTCGAAAGCACCATTATGCACGAGTAACATAGGCTATATTTTATTTTGGAAAAAAAAGGGGTTCCGTAAGATATTGCCACGGGAAAAATCATTAAGTTGCGGGTGAAACCGCAGAGCGGAGAGCTAGTAACTAATATTTTTTTTAAAAGACAGAAAAACATTGTAAGTAACAGTGTTAGCACCTCTTTAATTGTATATCCCTGGACCTTTTCCCAACTTTTAGACGCCATTCGTTGTACCTCTCATTGAATTTTCGAGTTCTTCATTCCTTAATAACTTGGCCTAACTATCTTATAGTAGACAGGTACCTAGTCCGACGTCATTCCAAACTACTGTGAGGACATGGAACACTATTAAAAGTTAGTGTAACTTAGTGAGAGCCAACGCAAGTAGTTTGTCTAACATGGGCTGAAGTAACAACAAATCGGTAAAGGTTTCTGTCTATGTTATTGGTTTATTGGGCACAAGCGACCCGCCCACACTTCGCAATGGTGTAATTTTGGCCGACTTGCCCACTAAACATTGAATTTTAACAAACTTATAAAATAAAAATTCTGAAAGTTTTTATTTTCAAATAAAAAAAAAAAACCTAAATTATGGTAAAAACCGCATTCAAATCCGTCTGCTGGTTTAGGAGGAGATAGCGGACAAACATACAAACAGACACAATTAGCGACTTGGATTTATACTATGTAATTAAAAAGGTATGTATAAGTATGTGTAATTAAAAAGGCTGTCATATTCTAACATCCAAAAACCAACGTTTTCTTTCGTAAAAATATTTTGGGTGGTTGAAATGTGACTGCTCCCATAAAAACTGTTTAAGTTTCATTGCGTAGTTTCGAATAAAATAGCGGATTAAGTAAGCCATTTTTTCTAAAACCTGATTTACGTATAACGGTACGTTGGTACCAAAAAGTAAATAAATAGGTACCAATAATATATTAATTATTTTTTCTTTTTAAAAAGAAAAGAAACGACTGGACTTTGATTAAACGTATTTATGTGATCAGTAACCATCTCAGATCCTTGTTCCTGATAGGATGAGTAATTCGTGTAGTTATCGTGATGTTATCGTGCACATTTAATGTGCAGATACTTGATACCGTTAAGCATCTTGATACTATCAAAATTGGTAATCATCATGTGACATATACCTAATACCAGCAATATCGATTCCGCAGCGAATATATAGAACGATTGATAAGTACGTCATGAAAACCAACTAGCTAATTGTAAGTGAATTAGTAAATGAGTTGAACAAGCCGAAACAAAGTGAACTCGTAACTAAACGAAAAGCCACGTACAGTCGTTGATCACTCGCCAAACTGGAACTTGGCTACTTCGAATATGATTACTACTGCTTAACTAGACGACGTGTTAGTAGTTCTGCCAACTGAATTATTGTTTGGTAAATCCATTAGCAGCGTAAGCAAAGTTGATTTGGCAGGCCTACAGGTATTGGGCACCTTCTATCTAAGTACTTAATTTTACTGATCATAGTCGAGTTTTTATAGGCCTAATATATTCATACTAAATGTAGATCATACATACTAATAATACAGAAAGTAAAGCCACAAGCAAACATGCTTTGAATGATCTATATGAAATACTAGTGGCCCTTAACTCCGTTCGCGTGGAAGTCAGTTTCCGTGGGACTGAGATGTTTTCCCACAGTAAAAAGTAGTAGTAGTAGTAGTAGTAGTAAAGTGTTAAACCTATATTACTGCAAAGTTTCATCCAAATCCGTCCTGTCGTTTTTACGTGAAAGAGTAACAAACATCCATACTTTCATTCATCTATATATCCGTACCTACATACTCATAAACATTCACTTTTATAATATTAGTAGAATTCAAACAAATAATAATAATTTATAAATAAGAATATAAAATGAATCTAAATTCAAGTTACGGTAACATATTGTCTTAAGGTACACAGAAAGAAATTATTGCTTTTGCCAAATAAGTTTATTTAGCGCAAGATATATCCTGTTTTGTATATCAGGAAACAATAAGATATTTGTAGCAAGCAATTTTATATTTTAAAATATCAAGTATTTAAATGCTTAATCGTATTGACTAATTTTTTACTCCAATAAATAATTTCATCTTATCTCAAGAACTCGACACTTTGATTTGAGTTGTAACTTTTTTGAAAGAATGTTTACAATTTATTTAATTAAAACATTATCTTTCTTAGATATCAACTGCCTTCTGCTTGCTTAAATTTCGTTAATTCTTAAACCAAGAAACAAACAGACTTAAATGTAGTTAGTTATATTGCTACTCGGTACTAGACTGCATAGTTCATGAAAATAAAAAGATTTACTTATTTTAAGAATTTCCTTTATTGAAACCAGATACTTAAATTTTTGATACAATTATTATTGATTGTTTGTGAATAATAATGTTTCTTCTTGCTAGTTCTATTTTCTTAAATTACCAAAACATATCCTATGTAATTTTTTAAAATACTCCATCTTTCGAGGTATTCATGGATTGTCTTTAGTTCTCGATTTTTTCTAACAGGGAATGTACTTCGCCTCTTTTCAATAACATCTTCCCAGGGTTCGCTATTGTTTTGTAGCCATATAATATTTTCTTCAGTTGTTGGATCTAAAATGTAAAAATTCCACATGATTGGTATCAATCTTAAATCAAGTCTAAATACTAAAAATATGTCAAAGTGAAAGCATTACAGACAGACATTGTTAGTTTAGTATTTAAAATATAAAGCATGGATAAGTATGAAGTATGGATTCCTCTCAGATTATTATTATTAATGGAAGCAATACCATTCATATGAAAGTTCCAATTCAAACATTAAACATTTTATATACATACCAAAGTCCTCTGTATTATTGTAACATCTGAGTCCCTGATTGCTGTCCTTCTTTTCGCTTCATAAATGTATAATAGATTTCTCACTTTATCTACTAATTTCCCCTTTAGAGGAATGTATTTGCCCTTATACGATTTTGAATTTGGAACAGATTTCATGTAATATGAGGCTATATTTTCTGAAGGGAAATTGTAATCTTCTGGTTTTAGTTTCCTGAAAAAAAATTACATTTAACAATTAACAATCAATATAATGCCAGATTTAGATTAATTTGTTATTATGAGCCAAAAGCATGACAAACAAAATAGGTACATACCTTAAACTCCTACTAAGGGTGGTGTGCACAAAATGTTAATACAAAAATTGAACTTATTTAACAACTGATTACTCATTCACTCCAGTAGAGTTATTGTTGATTCCATTATTCAAAAAATAACGACGTTCAGTAGTTTTTGTTATCTAATAAAATAATACTTTTTAATTAAAACGAACCGCGAAATGAAGAAGCACGAACAAAAAATTTCAAACAAAGTCAACGACAAAATAAAATAATGTTGCCATTATCTTACGGTCAAATTAGGGCTAAAAAATTGACAAAATATTTCCATCAAACAAATATTGATAAAAAAATATAATAAGTGTCGTTATAAAATAAATAAAAAATCGTATATTAATGATGAAATTTAATGAACTGGTTAACGAAATATGAAGAAAAAAAGGACTATCGTTTTAAATGCTTACCGATATCACATGAGTAAAGAAACTGAACAGAGACAAAGCTTCTAAAGAGCTAGCAAAATTTATACCTATTTTGGTAGGGTTGGCACAATTGAATAAATTAAAAATATAAATGTACTTTTTTTTCAAATTTTTTATTAAAATAGGTTTTTTTTTACAAATTACATACTCTAAATATATTTTTTTTATTACTTTTGGTTTTTAATAATTTGTTGTGTCTTTTAATCGAATGATAAATTCTAAATCTAATATAAAGTTTTTTCAAATAAACCAATGGGAAACACTCACATGGCATATGAAATGTACAATCTTGCAAACGTGCTAATATGTCATTACCAATATTAACATTTTTAATATGAAGATCAAAATATTCGCGAAATTTTTGCTCAAGCAATTCAACAAATTCAATAAAATTGTCAGGAGGTATTATCAAAAAACCTGATTTCACACTTTTTAAATACTAAAACAAAAGTATTACTACGTATTATGTGAGAAACTCGAAAACAAAAACAAAACACGCACAACGTTCGAGCGTCGCGTCACGCCTGCACGCCCTGAGATTGACCACTGGCTGATCTAGTTTGAAGCGGTTTCGGCTCATACGTGACAAGCGGCCAGTGGTCACGCACACACACGCGTTGCACTTGTAGTGATGTACCTGTCACAGCGCATTCGTATGTAGCTTTGTCTCTGTTCAGTTTCTTTACTCATGTGCCGATATGTCTATAAAATTGAGAGGCAAGCACTTTTAAAATTTTGCTTAAACATGTATGGAGACAATAAGATTTATTTTTAATTAATAAATATAACATTAAAAGTATCCTATTGCATGCTCTAATTCCGTATTAAAGTTCAATTTAAAGAATATAATTTTTTTGGGCTAAAGGGCACATTTATTGCAAATATTTCGTTTCCTATGGATTTAAATTTATCCTACTAATATTATTAATGCGAAAAAGTAAAGTTTCATCCAAATCGGTCCAGTAAATTTTTCGTAAAAGAGTAACAAACATACATAAATACATCCATTAATCCATCAATCCATACATACTCACAAACTTTCACATTTATAATATTATTAGGATAAAAACGTAATATAAATAAAAAGAGATTTTAGGGATTTTAGTGTATCGCTGGCAACACTATATAATCACCAAGAAAGTTTATTAGTAAAATATTTATTCTAAGAAAGTCTGTTTCTTGGAAGAAGAAAGCCTAAGGCCGTCGTTTTTAAAGGAAGACATAAATAATAAAAAATATTTCAGTTGAGAATGTAACTATTTCGAAACGACTTCTTTTTCTTTCTTACTAATGTAAGAACTTATGATTTGGATCCTGTATGTGAACTCTTTCCTTTAGAGAAGTAATTTTGAATTGAATATCTTTCTCTCAAGAACCTAAAACTATGTCTGAAACTAATCAAATTTGATTTAATTGTCTTGGGTTTAATTTAAAACTCGAAATTCTTATTTCCATGAATATTGCGCTCTTTATTTAATATGTAAAAGTGTTTCCTTGATGGTTCAGTGCCGCCTTGTGTGAAGAGATATTTCTTACATGAAGTGAAATATTTTTTACGCAAAAAAATATTGCTCAAGACACATTTTCGTTTTGAATTTAAATACAATTTCTTTCTGTGTATTATCTACGTTCAAGGCTTTAACGCGGTGATCAATTCAGTTTTTAATTAATTTATAAAAACAATTTTCAAGACTACAACAGGTAGGTAATCCATCGTAAATCTATCAGAAGAAGTTAATTAGTTTAAAAGGAAACGAGCTTCCTTTTCTTGAAAGTTTGTCACTGTCCTCAATGGTGTTTTTGGACAAAACGAGAGAGACAGGAAGATAATTATATTTCTTCCATTTGATTTTGGTTGTTTTGACTTGGTGTTAACTTGTGTTGTACCTACCTGCCAAATGAAAAGAATAGATTTTTGAAAGTTTTAAACTTACGATGTTTTCAACAAACATTGTCCTGAAAATGAACACCACAAGAAATAATCATTCATTTCATTTCATTTCATTTAATTTCATAAAATTGTAATTTTTTTTGTAGTCGTTCTGAAGTTATTCGCGTATAGATTGAATAGGTGAATTGAGAAAAACTAAATTAAAATGAAACATCTTCCTCACGTACGCACAATATTTTTTTCATGTACTTAGGGGTGCTGGAATTTCAATTGATTATTTTTGTTTTTTTAATTGTAATTAATCACAAAAACTATGTTAATCAGGGTTCGTTATCGTTAGATTTTAATCAGTGTTGTGTTATAACAAGGCTTTGTATGTAGAGTAATCATTCCATATCTAATAGCTTTTGTCTGTATTTATAATTTTCACAATCCGACTTCAGTAATGTCATCTGACAAACTTGTATCTTTAGATTCTTTGAAGATAAAGCAGCGCTGTGGTATGTTATTATCACTTATCGAAAAGTTCCAACAGTTATCGTCCTTTGAGTTTGATAAACAAAATCATGGCACGCGTATCAACTTCTCTCTACGTCGTAAAAGGAAGATATGTACTTTGTTCTGTCTGCTTTATTATGCATATAAAAAATTACGCAGTTTATAGTTATATGTCTTAAGAGATTATTCGATTATCATTAGCAATTAATAACTTATACAGTAAAGATATATTATTAAGTGTACCTACCAAGTAGTTAAATTCAAAAGGTACCAAAGCAGACGATAACGTACATTGCCGCCACTCGAGCGTAGTCTTAAAGTAATTAAAACTTGCTAAGAGCTTGGCTCGCCCGCACAGTCCAGGGTAAACCATTTTTTCGAGAAAATAGCGATTTTGATACTCTTTAAAACTTTACCTTTGAACTACGAGAAAGATTGCTAAATGAGCCGCGGGAGTGGGCACTCGGAAGATACAACTTTTATTAACGCTGGCCGTTGATAAAGTTAAATTGGATGAAAAAAGCTAATGAGCCAATTTTAATTTAACATTCGAACGGCTAGTGTTAGGAAGCTGTTGTTTTTTTTGTCAACAATTTTTGTTTCAAAAAACAACGCCTAAAATTGGATTTGTCCACAATCCACCAGATTGCGAGGCGGTCGGATGGCAGAGTGACCAAAAAATTCAATTTAGTTGTAAAAAAAATATTTCGCGTTGTAACTAAGCTTCGAATTCTCTCTCGTATTTTAGAATAAAAAGGAAAAAGAAAAAAAAACTGGCCAAAAAGTTTGTTAACAGTTAAAAGATAAAAAATTTAATATTTAATTTTCCATCCCACTATGTCGACTATAAAGTTTTATTCATATGTAGGTATGGCACGTAGCTGATACCTAACAGGTTTTTTCGGATTATTGGATTTTCAATATTTAATTTAGGCCAGCATAGAACATTGTTTTTACAACAGATATTTAAAACTAACTTTAGTTTATTTGTGAAAATATTATACAAGTTCCAGTGAACTTATTATCTTCAGAAAATTTCTCGACACGACCCTCTCATTTCCCCAACGAAATTGTATTTTATCATCGCGCTAAAATAATATTTTTTCGCTGGCCACTTTTTCTATACGAATTTGTCAGTATCATTAAGTCTTATCAAGACTATTGAATGTTTGGACCGCACACTAACAAATAACGTATTTTCTATTTTATTTATGTTATAAAAGAAACCTGTACTTATAAAAATAACGGTGTAAGTTACTAATATCGATTTACCAGTCATATTTTCGACTAGTGGCCGCCCGCGACTCCGTTCGCGTGGAAGTCGGTGTCCCGTGGGAATAAGAAGTTTACCAGTGGTAAAAAGTACCTTATGTGTTATTTTGATGTATAACCTATATTACTGTAAAGTTTCATCCAAATCCGTCCAGTAGTTTTTACGTGAAAGAGTAACAAACATCCATCCATACGTACTCGCAAACTTTCACGTTTATAATATTAAGTAGGAATAGCTAGTAAGAAAGCACATATTGTAACTTAATGTAAATAAATTAAGATATTATTAAATATATCGAACCATTAAACGCTTATTTATATATTTTTTATTTTTATTTGAACATACCTAATAATAAGAATATATTTAAGGTAGCAGAAAAAGATAACAATTATTTAAAATCGGTTCAATAGTTTTAGGGATTACCACAAAAGCTCACAACTTTAATTTTATCTTTGTATATTTTATTAAAAATACTTGAGTTGGTATTTAAAGAACCGTGGTAGTGGTTGAAACGTAGCAGCCGACTATGAACAGTGTCTCAGAGTGATCAGAGCAGCCATTTAGATCAATACACGCGGTGAATTGATAGTGCAGGCTGGTCGAAAGTTCGAGAATGTTCGGGACCGTCCAGTGGTTGGAACTTAACCACGGTTTCTTTGTTTGTCTGTTTGTCGTTGAACATGTAAGAGGCTTGTCATTCCACTGCTGGACATCGTTTTTTATTCTTAGAATTATTAGATGCTACCTGCGACTTTAACTGCGTGGTCTTTGTCATTTTCCGTATCTCTATAACAAATTTCATACAAATCGGTTCAGTCGTTTTGTAGTAAAAGCAGAATATACAGACACACACAACACATTTTTAGTAATTATAATATTAGTACCTAAAGATGTGTAGCTGATTACAGTGCACGTTTTTAATGATTTGATATATTCATAACTAGTGGCCGCCCGCGACTCCGTTCGCGTGGAAGTCGGTTTCCCGTGGGAATGAGAAGTTTTCCCGCGGTAAAAAGTATCCATCCATACATACTCACAATCTTTCACGTTTATAATATTAGTAGGATAGGGACTAATCAAGGTGAAACAAATATATATATTCAAACGCTAGCTTCAATTAAAACTTTTCCACTGAAATAGATAGTTACCGAAGGCGCTAAAAATACATAAAGCCGAAAAAGACACGCAAATAAAAATCTCTTAAACGTTTGATCATGACTTTGAGACGAAGTATTAAAGAATAAACACTAGGTACAATTTCAATACAATATGAAAATACATGAAAAAGAAGTCAAACTTACTTCGGATCTAAGTTAGTAGGCGACTTTGCTTCACCACGCTATATCAAGTAACTTACATATAAAAGACAAAAATCTAACAATTTAACTTTACTTATTCTTACGAAAAACTTACCCCTTCCAATGCGTTTTCCATTAAATGATTAATTCCGTTCGTAGCCACCGTATTAACACTATCACCTATGACAAAATAAAGTTTTCACTTCAAATACAACACACCCTTCACATTTAAAAACTCAATACTTATTAAAATATTCCGGATAATTCACTCACAATTACTTATTTTTCGTTAGTACAAGAAAAAGTTTGCACGAAAAGAAAATTCACGAAACAAAACAATTGAAAGAAAAACGCGGCATTCGCGGCATTTTGAATTTTTTTTTCTTCCGTGGTCCTAGCTGCGGTCCAAAATGCTACCGGCCAGTCAGAGTTTTTTCTTTTTTTTTGGCTGGCAACACCGTTGAATTATTTTTTTTAGTTGCTCGTAAGTGGATAGATATAGAAAAAGGTCCAAAGGTCCATAAGGCCCTTACCTAACTTTGCAATGGACTAGGAAGTTCCTAGTAGGAACCTATTTAGTAACCTCTTTAGTAACTAGTGGCCGCCCGCGACTCCGTTCGCGTGGAAGTCGGTTTCCCGTAGGAATGAAAGGTTTTTTCGTGGTAAAAAGTACTCTTTGTGTTATTCTGATGTATAACCTATATTACTGCAAAGTTTCATCCAAATCCATCCAGCGTAACAAACATCCATCCATACTCACAAACTTTCACATTTATAATATTAGCAGGATGTTTAGCTAAGTTCAATAAGCTGAGTCCACTGAATTATTTGCCGTAATAGTGAATTATAGTAAAAAAAAAACCGAATTGAAAACACAACTTTGAAACGAAAGAGTAGACAAATATAATAAGACAGCTTCGAACTGCTTGCTATCGGGAGTTACACGTGTTATTGTGAGTCAATTATAAAATATGGACATATGCTGTCGTGGGATATTTTTTATATAATTTGTTATACTTTGAATTTCACTAGTGGGTGTTGGCTAGGTAGTAGATGAATGCCGGGGCTCCCCTTACCCTTTTTGAAGTCTAGCTCAGCAGAAAGCACGGGGTCGCGAGTAGGCAGGCTCAGAGGCTGGGAAGGAATGCTACAAAATAATTTATACGAGGCGCCAGTAGCAATTCCTGCCCTACACAAGCTATAGCGATGGGTGGAGTAGAGAAATGATACAACAAATTGTTTATAAATGCAGCAAAATTATATTAATTACGTACTAAGCATACAATGGGGTAGTCCCTAACCCTGTTCAAATTGTATGTTTACATAAGAGCTACTTATAAGGTAGTAATAACTAGTATTATAAATTATTAAAGAGGAGACAGCCACAGGTGTGGGTGCTCCATGAAAGTAAGTCAAAAGGTTATATTTGCTTAATACAACATTACAATGGTGTAGTACCTAACCTTGCTCAAAACTTGTAGTTTAAATAGAGGCTACTTATAAGGTAGTAATAACTGTTGTTAAACTATCAAAGAGGAGGCAGCCGCAGGCGTGGATGCTCCATGGAAGTAAGTCAAAAGGTAGGACTCACCAGAGAAATTTGATACTTATAGCAGGCTTAAGAGAGCTGCATAACATCAAAGTAAAATTCTAAGCATACCAAAAAAGACCTAGTCCAGAATAAAAAAAAAGACCCACATTGTGGGTTATAAGTTAAATTCAAATGACCAGTCCAAAGGTCACACGCAGGCAGCACGAGTTAACCAGCCATCTCCATGGTATAAAGCTTGATGGGAGTTTAAAAGATGGAAATCATGCCAAAGGCCGTGCGGCGACGCCGTCAAAGAGTGAAACTATAAACAAAACACAATATCAACGCTTGATCATAGGCTTGCATGTACAAATCTCACCTGAAGAAACGATGCACATACATAACAAGTTAAGTAAAAAAAGATTTCACGAAAACATATCGAGGCTTGTCTGCTAACGCACATCCAAAGGAAAAATAACCTTCAAAAATGGATGGCGGCTACACGTATGCGAGATCTGTCACCTGTCATTGTCAAAAGACACTGACAACGAAGTAGGGAGTTACCCTTTAAAAAAAACAACGTAACAGTACCCTTCCAGTTGGGGAAAATTTTTATTTCAAAATTTGTGAAAAGAAATTTTGAAATAAAAATTTTGCTATGCTTCCCAGCATCAGAAGACTCAACATCAACAAACAAAAAGGATCAGAGGCAGAGACTAACCCAAAGAAAATAAAAATGTGAAATTTCAAGTTTCACCGTTAACACCAAAAACACATTATTCAACCAAAACCAAAAACAAAAAAAGGTTTGGACACCCTACATTCCATGTCCAAGCAACTATGAACTCAAAAAGTTCCCAACACCAATGTGGAAATCACAAAAATAACAATTAAGTTTCAACTCCTATGAAATTCTTAGTTTCAAATAAACTAAGTATCTAAACCATTCCCTAGGTTTATTAATAAGGCTTAAAAAAAACTAAACTAATAAGCCTGACCACATAACAGTACCAGAAATCAACCGTGCAAGTTTTGCAATAATTAAAGAATTACAAAACGCAGGGGCACAGGCTGGGCACCGCATGGAGTACAAACAAATAAGGTAAGCTGTGTACAAGGCGCTATATAGAACGCAACACAGAAAAGATGCGAACTACGACGAGGAAGTTCACAAAAAAGGTAAACAAAATGAACGAAACATAAAGATGACTTGCCCACTCCCAGGAGTAACTCCAAAGTGGCAAGCTGAGCACCTACTCGAGATGTGATGAGAGGTAAATGTGCGAGAGACGAGCTGGCTACCCTACTCTAATATCGAGAGGGCGGTGGTACTCACCCAGTCGGACTTGGCACGGAGTCCTACCACCAATTAGGCATGCAAAAAAACTCGTAAACAGGTCAGGTGTACAGGGCCTAAAAAAATATAAAGACAGGTGTATAGGACCTGTAACAAAACCGTGTATATAAAGAAAAATAAAAAGGTTGGTTAGCAGTTAGCAGACATAAAAAGAAGCCAAGTGACGTCGAAAAAGAAAAGGGGTGAATGTTGTTTTAGGATTCACAATCTTCACCACGATTAATAATATCCTTAATGTGGAAGTCACCCAACGGTTTTCCTTGTAAGGACTTAAGAGTATAGACCAAAGGAGAACGCTTCTTAGCTATGACACATTTTTCAAATTTAGGGCAGAGTTTAGCAGAAAAATGTTTATCCGCGTTAGAAAGAGGAAAACACTTTTTATAAACAATTTGACCCTCTTCATATTGAAGTGGCCGCTTTCTTAAGTTATAATGTTTAGCTCCCTGAGCATGGGCCTTAAGTAGATGTGACCTGACACTAGTGAAAACTTCTTTCAGCTTAGAGATTCCCGTAACAAAAGGTTGAGACTCCACCACCACATCTGAGCGCTCTAAGGAAATGTCAGCATTGTAAAGCGAACCGTCAACTATCATCTCCCTACCGTGGTTAAGGTAAAAGGCCGTAAACTTAGTTCCTTCATGAACGTGGGTATTCAGGGCGCATTGTATCTCCGGAATGTTCTGATCCCATTTCCTATGGTCAGAACGCACGTAGGAGGCAATCGCACGAACGATATCCCTATTTACCCTTTCGGTTTGGTTCGTCTGTGGATGATAACGCGGGTTGTAGAATATGTGAGGAACGCCGTACTCAGTCAAAGCATCTCTAAATTCTTTCGAAACAAACTGAGGACCGTTGTCTGTGTACAAAATCTTACACACACCGTGAACGAGGAAAACGTGTTTAGTCAGACAACGCACAACTGCTTTAGCAGATACCTTGCGTAAGGGAAAAAGCAAAACATATTTACTAAAATAATCAGAGACTACAAACAGATACTGGTTCTGGGAGTAAGACGGAGGAAAGGGACCGAGAATGTCACATGAGATGGCCTCCCACGGACGAGTCACTTGCCTAGGCTGACCCATTAGACCAGGACGAGCAGTATTAACAGGCTTGTAGCAACGACATGTCTCACAGGCATCGACGTATGTCTTGACATCCTTGTAAAGCGAAGGCCAGAAATACAACGCACTAATTCGTTTGTGGGTCTTGGCGACACCAAAGTGTCCAGCAGTTGGATCATCGTGGTACTTTTTTAAAATCTCCGTTCGATGATCGAGCGGCACGACCATCTTCCAATCGAATTGAGAAGTAAGGTTGTATTTATTCTTGGAAAGGCGGAAAAGTTTACTATCGGATACCCTAAAATTCGGAAACAAACGAGGACTCTTAGTACAGCCTTCGAAGAGCTTATTATACCAAATGTCGCAACTCTGAGAGGGATCGATTTCGATGGATCCTACCTGAATTCGCGACAGAGTGTCCGGAAGAATATGTTCTTTCCCTTTTCTGTGGATAATCTCGAATTCGAACTGACTCAGGCGACAGGCCCAACGGTTCAGACGACCGGTTGGGTTCTTAAGCTTATGGAACCACAAAAGAGATGCGTGGTCAGTCACGATAAAACACTTCCTACCTTCGACATAGGCGCGATATTGTTCCAAAGCAAAGATCACAGCCAAAAGCTCACGCTCTGTGGCCGTATAGTTGCATTCAGGCGCAGTTAAAGTGCGACTGGAATAAGCTATGGGATGGTCAACCCCATTAATTTTCTGAGTCAAGACAGCACCAATGGCAAACGAGGAGGCATCGGTGTGTATATAGAAAGGTTCTTTGAAATCAGGACACCTGAGGATAGGAGCAGAGATGAGAGCTGTTTTTAAATTAAGGAAGGAATGTTCAGCTTCCGGAGACCAAAGGAATTTCTGCTTCTGACTGGTGAGCCTAGAAAGAGGGCGAGCAACTTTGGAGAAGTCCCTTATAAAACGACGGTACCACCCTGCCATTCCTAAAAACCGCTTCGTCTGCTTGGCATCTGTGGGACGAGGGAAGTTCGAGATAGCTTCAACCTTAGCAGGATCCGTCCGCAGACCGAAAGAGTCCACAACATAACCGAGATATTTTAACTCACTACGACAAAAGAGAGACTTCTTCATGTTCACCGTCAAGTTGGCAGACTTAAGCTTAGCCAAAACTTGATTAAGGATACGGATATGTTCCTCGAAGGTGTTGGTACATATAATGATGTCATCAATATAACAGAAAACTTTATTGTCAAATTGGGCGGAGAAAAGTTGGTCCATTAACCTTTGCATGGTAGCAGATGCACCAACGAGGCCAAAACACATAACGTTATAATGGAAAAGACCTTTCCCAGGCACCGTAAATGCAGTTTTCTCCTTGGAAGAAGGAGACAAGGGAATCTGATGATAAGCAGCACTCAAATCAATTGAAGATAAAAACTTAGCGTCTCGCAGATTATCAAGGATATAGTCAATATAAGGAAGTGGATAAGCGTCAGATTTAGAAACGGAATTAAGTTTCCTACTATCCAGACAGAGTCTCATGTCGCCATTGGACTTAGGCACCATGGTGACAGGGGAATTCCAGGGGGAAGAAGAAGCTTCGACAACGCCAGTAGCTAACATACGTTCCACCTCCTGGTTTAGATATTCGAGTTTCGCAGGACTTAAACGATAATAACGTTGCTTAATAGGTTTCGCGTCGCCAGTATTAATCACATGTTCAATTAGAGAGGTACGTCCCAAACCAACATGTTCAGTGTCGACTGACTTAAATAGTTCCTGAACTTCCAACAGTTGAGATTTCTGTTCAGGTGACAAAGAACCTACTCCTTTCAAACCTTCCTCCTGAATTGAGGCCAAAGAGGCGCCGATAGAATGAACGCTAGCCTCAGGAATACAAGCTAAAATGTCAGGAGCTAAATTAAATGATTTCCAAAAGTTAACACCAAAATGAACAGGTAGTTGAATCTCAGGCAGAACATGGAAAGTAATAATTTCGATCTTGTTATTATATTCAATAGGAATGTCCATATAAAATTTACATAAAAATTCTTTACCACTAGCCACTTTTAAAACTTTAGGTAAACTAAATTCCAGCAAGGGAATGTTAAATTTTAAAAATACCTTGTGTGCATTATTACCAAGAATAGAACAAGCTGCACCACAGTCAAGTAGGCCAGTTACATTGACACCAAGTACTTTAACAGTTAAATAGGGTCTAATATCATCATAGTCCGGTTTAAAGTAGACCTCCTCGCACCTTGACGAAGAGGTAGGGCACACTAGTTTTTTGTCCGGGTACACTTTTGACATTCTGTGGTACGGACACCAGGATTACCACAACGGAAACAAACAACAGACCTAGACACATTACAAAAGCGAGTTAGATGACTACCATTACATCTAAAACATAAAGCAGTAGGCTTCGCCTTATTGTTAACTACAGTTTGGTCAGTTTGTACCAGGGAGACAGAGTTCTGATCATTTTGTTTAGACTGTACAGAACTGATTTTATTAAAAGGAAAACCACGTTTATGTTTTGAACAAAAATCAGAGGAGCAAGCAGAGGACTTAGACGTATTAGGTTCCCGGAAGTCATCAGCTTTAACTTTAATCAATTCTAACTTCTTACATAAAGATTGTAATTGAGAAATGGAAGTTACCTCAACTAAACCTAAACCTCGACTATATTCAGGCCGTATATTACGAAGTAAGATATCCAGCTTCTCGGCGTCCGGGAGCTCGGAGCTCAACCTAGACATCATGCTAAGCATAATACTCATATACACAACCACAGTCTCGTCTTTGGCTTGTGTTCTAGCTAAAATCTCATGACGCAGTTTAAAGTCGTAATCAGGTAAGTCAAAGTCAGAACGTAAGGCATCAATTAACGCACGGTACGAAAAGAAACGTGATCGGTTCGCTCTAAACCAGTGTAGTGCAGGGCCTTCAACCAGTTCCGAGAATCCATTGAACAGTAGTTTTTCAGGGATGTCTCTAGCCAATTTCAATTCCTCCAGGCGTATTAAAAAAGAGCGAACACAAGTATCGCCATTAAATTTGATATTTAAAGAATTCAAATTCAACTTAGATTCAGATTTACAGACAACACTAGGCAAAGTTCTATCACAAGACTGACCTTCAGAATCCGAAGAGGAGTCAGACACAATCTGGTAGTCAGCCATGGCCTTGACCAGACAACCTTTGAGTCTGTCACTCTCTGTAGTAGAAGGAGAGATCCGCGACAACCTTAAAAGCAAATAGTTACACCTACCGAGTAACCTAGACCTTGTTTGGTCAGACACTAAGTCCGCATCAAAACCTTTAAGTATTTCATCAACCTTAGGTGAAAGTAATATGATCTCACTATCAGCTTCAACAACAATATTTACTGAGGGGGATAAACTACCCCTTGTGGAAAGTTTAAGTGCCTTCCTAAGGTATTTTCTAAGATCTTCACAAGTACATGGTTGTTTAACAGTTATGTTTCAAAATTGTAGTTCATGAGTCAACTCATCTTTGGTTAAAAAGTTTACATTACAACCTATGGTGTCAGACATATTGGAATAAACATAAACAACCACTAAAGCAATATAAAACTAAAGCTCAATGAATACAATTAAATAACAAACAAAAGTACATGTAATTGTTTGAATAATGTTACTTAATATATAAATGCAAAGTAAATGTTACTTTATTAAAACATTAACAATATAACTCAATATACACTACACACCCATAGCTATATCTGAGCCACACGTTGGGTCCGCCACTGTTATACTTTGAATTTCACTAGTGGGTGTTGGCTAGGTAGTAGATGAATGCCGGGGCTCCCCTTACCCTTTTTGAAGTCTAGCTCAGCAGAAAGCACGGGGTCGCGAGTAGGCAGGCTCAGAGGCTGGGAAGGAATGCTACAAAATAATTTATACGAGGCGCCAGTAGCAATTCCTGCCCTACACAAGCTATAGCGATGGGTGGAGTAGAGAAATGATACAACAAATTGTTTATAAATGCAGCAAAATTATATTAATTACGTACTAAGCATACAATGGGGTAGTCCCTAACCCTGTTCAAATTGTATGTTTACATAAGAGCTACTTATAAGGTAGTAATAACTAGTATTATAAATTATTAAAGAGGAGACAGCCACAGGTGTGGGTGCTCCATGAAAGTAAGTCAAAAGGTTATATTTGCTTAATACAACATTACAATGGTGTAGTACCTAACCTTGCTCAAAACTTGTAGTTTAAATAGAGGCTACTTATAAGGTAGTAATAACTGTTGTTAAACTATCAAAGAGGAGGCAGCCGCAGGCGTGGATGCTCCATGGAAGTAAGTCAAAAGGTAGGACTCACCAGAGAAATTTGATACTTATAGCAGGCTTAAGAGAGCTGCATAACATCAAAGTAAAATTCTAAGCATACCAAAAAAGACCTAGTCCAGAATAAAAAAAAAGACCCACATTGTGGGTTATAAGTTAAATTCAAATGACCAGTCCAAAGGTCACACGCAGGCAGCACGAGTTAACCAGCCATCTCCATGGTATAAAGCTTGATGGGAGTTTAAAAGATGGAAATCATGCCAAAGGCCGTGCGGCGACGCCGTCAAAGAGTGAAACTATAAACAAAACACAATATCAACGCTTGATCATAGGCTTGCATGTACAAATCTCACCTGAAGAAACGATGCACATACATAACAAGTTAAGTAAAAAAAGATTTCACGAAAACATATCGAGGCTTGTCTGCTAACGCACATCCAAAGGAAAAATAACCTTCAAAAATGGATGGCGGCTACACGTATGCGAGATCTGTCACCTGTCATTGTCAAAAGACACTGACAACGAAGTAGGGAGTTACCCTTTAAAAAAAACAACGTAACAAATTTTAAGGAGGACATTTCCGTCATACGTGATTTCTGTGTAGCTTTAACCATTAAGGTTGCACACACGACGGAGTCTTAAAAAATGGAGTAACTTCTCCCGTTTTCCCAACATTTCCCTTCACTGCTTTTCTACTTTTGATTGTAGCGTGATGAAAAGTATCTTATAACCTGCCCAGGAGTATCAAGAATAATTGTACCAAGTTTCGTTAAAATCCGTCCAGTAGTTTTTGTTTTTATAACGGTCAGACAGACAGACAGACAGACAGACAGACAAACATTTTACAGATTGCATTTTTGGCATCAGTATCGATCCCTAATCACCCCCTGAATTGACCTCTCTACAGTTTATTATAAGTATAGATAGATTGGAATGAATTTTTTTTATTCACCAAGACAGTGTAAATAAAAAAATCATTTTTTTTTAAATGATAATTTATTATATTCTGGACTGAAAGTTTTTAGACAACTCATTCGCAATATATTTACTGACATATTTTATTTGATAAAAAATATCGTTAATCCATTAACCAGCACGGTGAAGGCGTTCTGTTGCGGGATCCTATATTATTCTTGATCTTGCAAAAAATAAAAACTTTAGTTAATTTTTTTTCTGATATCTTCAAAATCAATATAGGATAGCCTACCTCAGAGTTATTAGGATATTAATAATTTATTGAATATACGCCAACTATTGCTATTTATTTAAATGTAACTAAAATGTGTCTTCACATTCTTCATCTCGCGTTCCCATTTTATAAGCTCTTAAGTTCTAAACGAGACGACAGTTGCGACGTCTACGTCCCATGTGGTATACGACCCCGTTCACAGAGTGCTGACTAACGAAGATGTACAAATCCGGAAAATATGAATGTATCGTATCTCCCTCATTAGGCCCGACGCGGCTCGTGCGTGGAGAGTGTGTAGGCACCTTTAAATACAGACCATAGTTTTTTTATATGGATTAAGGCGACTTTACACTGACTTTCATAAGAAAGTTTTTAATGACGGAGTTCTTGGAATTTTGTCCAGTGATTTAAAGAGTATTAATACTGTAGTGTTGTTGATAATAAAACGTTACAGCACAGTCTAGTGTAGTTTTCCTGTATGCATTTTCACTAGGGATTCTATTACTGAATATATGACTAATATGGAGCAACGTAGGTAAATTTTTTATTCCGAAACAGACAACCTATTTACCGTCATCCTCTAATTCCTCTCTAAATATCCCCGTACTTACGACACAAAGAGTCTCAGTTTCGGTATGCCACTCAGCACAGCAGACTCAGGTGGAAAGGTTGAACAAAAGGGTAATAAGGGTTTCAAGAGGGGCCGGTCACAGAAATGTGCCCTATCATCGTGACGAAGTACGAAGGGCTTTCCACGCCCGACGCCGTCAAACGGTGAAGAGTGAGGCTCTACTGTGCTGCTCACGGATTGCGTTTGAAACGAGTTGTCGTACTGTGGTAGGATTAAAATGGGGCGAAACTTGGAAGATTAAGCTGGTAAGTAAGGAACTTTTTGTTTCAAAATGTTAAAAAAAAGTAAATGAAGGTAACACAGAAGTGCTGCGGAAAACAAACACAGAAATCTAAGTATAGATACTTTGTATTCATTTAAAGTTTCTATTTCGTTAAAGTTGTTAGGTACTCATTGAATTTCTAATCCGCAGCGATAAAAACTCATTTCCTTTTTCAACGAAGCAAGTAACTTAATGAATAAATCAAATTAAGCCAGATATAATTGATTCAAATTGCGTTCGTCAAATAAAAGACTCGTCTAACTTAAAATCACTTTGAGCAAACACCTATACATAAGTATCATTAAAAACCCATTTGCAATGAAATAAGAAAAACGGATTTCGTTTTAAAAATTTGAAACTCGGCAGCTATTAAGAATCCCTGTGTACGTGGTTAGAATATTTCCGAATGAGAATAACTTCACTCGAAAAAGGCAACGGTGGGAGAATAAAAATAAGTTAAAAAAAAACATTATAAAGGGGCAAAGCGAATGGCGCTTTCGTAGGCATCAAGTTGAGATGGGCGGCAAAATTGTAATGTTTACAAGTTAAATTAGCCGAGGAAGGAAAGGCGTTTGTAATGGCGGGAAATTCACCTCTAACGGGGCTTCCGGGAGATTTGCGGCGGTTGGTGGGACTGCTGACGTAGAGGCAGAACTGTTCTATTTGTGGCCAGACTTTTTTAAAGACAATAATGTAAAAAAAAAAGTTGCTTCGCTGTATGTCCGTAGTACAGGGTGCTCCGCTGGCTTTAGCCATAGGACATTACTAGTAAGGGACGCCATCAGAACCTATTAAGACTAAATTAACTATAGTCCGTAGTGTACTTAGATTAGAAGTTATTTTGATATTTTATAATGTTAAAACTAGATTATTTAGAGCCAAGGGAGCAACCCGGGTTCAAAATTGGTTACCTACTTCTGAAAAACTGTCAGTTTTAAGTACAGCGTTTTCAAATATATGTCTTGTTTTTAATACTTAATTCATTTCAATACTTGTTTTAAATAATTTCCTGTATTACTAATATATGAATTAAAAGACACCTACGTCGACTATTCTACTCCTATATTATTCAGACTACCCTTGCTAATTAACACTTAAGACAATTCAATCATTGCATTATAGCCATTAATTCACGTCATCGATTTAATACATCCCCATACCCCCCATACATTAACCCATTAACCTATTATGGTGGATCCACACCACCTGGCGTTGTGCGCGGCATCCGCAACAAAGCCGGCGGCCACTTTGCCGCACGTTGCCGCCGGCAGCGCAATATAGCTCAGATAACAGTTATAATGATCAGACTTCAGACTCTTATAGAACTGAATGAGGGCGACATCTTCACACTTTTCACACGTTTCAAATTATTTTATAAGGACCCAATTTTTTGAGTACTTCGATGTATTTTTATAATATATAAACTAGGCCTAATAACTTGTTCAAAAAATACATTTTATTTCCCCACACTATTTTCGGTTCTGCCAAGGTAGTTGACCCTGTTCAGACATAAAGTTGAAGCTCATTTCTAATAAACGCTGGCACAAAATTTGCCGTGTATTATGTTTGTCTGAATATTATGAATTTGTGTAGGTACTTCCACTGTGTAATTTCTCTAACCTCGCCTTATAAAATTATGCAGACAGACACAGGCCATCACGACAAGATTTTCCCTCTGAGGTTGTAAATTTAATCGTGTATGAAGAATCTGGAATGTCTGTGCCAAAATGCCAAATGCATCTTCTTCAACCATGCGTCCTCAACTTATTCTGTAATTGAAGAAAGCTGCGCTTGCCGGCGGCTGCTGGCGGCATTTGCCGGCGGCTTTTTTGGAAGATTTCCTTGCGGTAAGCCGCCGGCAGTGCCGCCGGGTGGTGTGGATCCACCATTACAATATAAGTGTATTATGTAGTACTTACCTATATGTGAATTTCTCTATGAACCTTGACATACGAAGACCTAAGAATAAAAAGACATTATTTTCTTTAAAGATTGCTTCCGTATTATTTTGTGTGTAGTGACTTTTTTTTTTTTTTTTTTTTTTATTTATTTATTATAGAGAGTTTTAGCCATGCAAGGCTATACCACCCTCATAGGTTAATCAATACATATTTTTCTTAAGTGGCAGTTTTTAACAGATTACAGAAAAAGAAGCAATTAAAACTAAATTACTTATTATCTACGCTTAATACCTATTTTTACCAATTTAATCAATGCTTTAGCTTCCGTAGACAGAGGACAAGCTAATATACTATTACATTTACCTACGTCTAAGAAATTAATGTTAAACTTTATTAAGTATTCTCTTCTTTCATTTCCGTTCCGGACACATTCCAGCATGATATGATACACATCTTCTATGACATTACACTCTGAGCAATTAGGAGATGACGTTTTACCCATGAGGAAAGCGAAACTATTTAGAGGAATGTGACCAGAACGAAGTCGTACGGCAATTATAATGTTTGCCCTACTCGTATTTGAGTTTTCAAACCATAATAAACCTCTAGGTTTTGGGCATATAGTTTTATACCATATCCCTTTTGTACACGATATCTCATCATACAATAATTCCCAACTACGTTTGCATTTTTCCTTAACTAACTTAATGGAATCAGTAAAGTATGGGACACAGTAGCAGGGCAAACCATCCGAACCTGCATCTTTAGCCAACGCATCAACAACTTCGTTCCCAATGATTCCTAAATGAGAAGGAATCCACTGGAGCACAATATTTTTATTATGCAATAATAGTTTTCTAATGCTGTCCAAAATTGTATAGGCAATCGGCATTCCTCGAATATTCGAGGTACACCGAGCCAAATGTTGCAACGCACTCTTTGAGTCCGTTAAAATAACGAAGTTGTGATGCTCTATGCCTTCGATGTATGATACAGCCTCCAGGATGGCAACCAGCTCAGCGTACATAATACTTATACCTATATTTATTTTAAACTTTATATGAGACTCCACTTGTGGATCATAAAATGCTGCCCCAAGAACCGTTTATGAGTTTTTGAACCGTCTGTAAATATTTGGTAAAAATTTGAATATGACAAAAACAGAAACGTATTACAGATTTTTAACAAGTTTTGAGCATCATAACTTTTTTTGCCATCTTCAACGTTAGGAATATTTGTAAAAATATTTTTGGTAAGATCCATATTGCTAACCCATGAGTCTAGTGAGAACATTTCCAGTTGAGCGCTTGAATGTAAAGGCGTGTCTTTTAAATAATCATGAACTGTCATCATTAAAGGTTTTTTCCTTCTCCATTGTGATGTTGAAACACTAGCAAGTAAATCATCCAAAATGCTTATCACTTGATTATTTACCATAGACTTTAATTTCAACCAAAATTTTCCTGCAAGATAGTATCTTCGTAAGTGTAATGGTAGAAGATTTAACTCTGCTTCCATGACATGTATAGACGTACTTCTTATGAACCCTCCTATCACTCTCATGCACTGGTTTTGCAATCTATTGAGTTTCATTAAATGTGTTTGAGCGCTACTGCCATAGAGGAAACATCCATAGTCTAACCTACTTCGAATAAGTGCAATGTATAGTCTACGTAGATGTATAGGGTGTAAACCCCAACCAGAGCCTGCCAATACCTTTAAAATGTTAACGTATTTTGATAATTTAGACACGATTTCGTTAATGTGTTTGGACCATCGCAGTGACCGATCTAACCATATACCTAAATATTTTATATTGTCAACTAACTCTAAACTGATGTTATTTACTTTTAAATCAATGATTTCTCTTCGTAACTTATTAGTGAAAATACATACTTTTGTTTTGCGAGGTGATATTTCTAATCCTATTTCGCCTAGACAGTGTACTGCTTTGTTTAAAACATCTTGTAGCTTCTGTTCAGCTTCATTTGGGTTGGAAAAACCATGAAAAATTACAAAATCATCTGCATATTGGGATGTTTTAACAGATGTCAGCATTTTGCATAAATCCATAGTAGCTATGTTGAATAGAAGTGGCGACAAAGGATCTCCCTGGGCTAATCCGTTACAAGCATATCGAGTTATTGATTTATTGTTTGAGTAAATTTTAAGGATTCTTTCTTTGAGAAAATTTGCTAAATATGTACAAATTCGTGAACCAATTCCAATTTCTTCCAAAATTTTTAGTAAGCTAGTTAAACTTACATTGTTATACGCATTATCTACGTCAATAAATATACCAACGGTAGATTTCTTTTTAGCAAAGTTATTTTGAATACTACTTACTAAATGAGTGAGATTATTAAGCGTCGATCTGCACTTTCTAAAACCCGTTGTATTTTCTGAAAAAAAGCCATGTCTTTCCACGTACCATTCTATTCTATTTTTAAGTATATTGTGAAAGATTTTACAAACACACGATATCATTGAAATTGGCCGCAACGCTCCTGGTGAAAATTGATCACGACCAGGTTTAGGAATTGGTATTATCTTGATGTTTTTCCATTGAGAAGGAGCCCACCCTGTTTCTAAAATTTTATTGTATATATGAATCAAAATATTTTTTCCATTATCAGGTAAATGAAGAATCATAGAATACGAAATATCATCATCTCCAGGACTGGTATCTTTGCTTTTAATACAATTAGCCAATTCGGTAACTTTTATAGGACATTCTAAAGTGAAGTTATTGTTTTCGAAATTCTGAATATAAGGGACAGCAAAATCTGGTGTCAAGCTCTGCAGTAACTCTTCAGATTGTTTTTCATCTACATGGTTTCTTTTAAAATTAAAGCCTTTAAACCATCTCATTTTGTTCCAAACCTCAGTTGGTGATAAAGTCTCATCCAGGGAGCTGCAGAATGACTGCCATGACTCCTTAGATGCTTTACGAATCTCTTTTTGCGCTAGTTTTATTTTATCTTTAAGTAGTTTATAGTTTTCAGGAGTAGGGTTACGCCTAAATTTTGAAAGTGCTAGTCTTCGTTCTGCAACTAATTTAGATAGAGACTTATTCCAATAAGGTTTAGGCGTGAATTTGGAATTAGGACAATTATTAATTTTTATAACAGGAATAGACATATTTGCCGCACTATTAACATATTTAATGAACATATTGTACACATTTTGCACGTCACCGTCTAGCTTAAAGTTCTGAAAAAGGTCTTGCAATGTATTTTTATAGCAATCCCAATCTGCTTTTTTAAAGTTTTTTTTTTTAATGACGAAACTATTAAATTTACCAACTAAAGAAATTTTGATGATCTGGTGATCACTACCCAAAATTTTCAGCAGTGACTCCCCAATCGAATTGGATAGCTATATCTGTAGTTACGAAGCTAACATCAGGTGACGATATTTCTAGTACACCGTTAGATAATTGCATTCGCGTTGGTTTACAATTGTTGAGTGTTATAAATGAGCTATCCACAGAAGCATTAAAGAGTTGAGTTCCTCTACTATCTAATTTTTGAGACCAACTTGTATGGTGCCCATTAAAATCTCCTAAAATGAGCGTCTTTTGTTTAAATAAATTAAAAACTTGATCCCAGTCCTGTTGATTTGTAGTGACTGAAGATGGGCAATAAAGCGAAATAATATTTTCAATCTGGTCGCAGTTATAAATTCTAACACAAACTACCTCTATTCCCGTATTAACAATGTTGACTGTCTGAACTTTAGTCTTTATTGAGTTGTGAACAATTATCGCCACCCCTCCATACGTTTCGTCTCTGTCTTTCCGATAAATAGTGTAATTTTTAAGTTTCAGTATGATTTCAGGATTAAGCCAAGTTTCTGATAAGGCCGCAATATGGATCTTATCCTGTATTAACAAGTTTTCTAAACTCAATAACTTAGGTCTAATGCTGCGTGCATTCCATTGTATCATGTTTAGCCTAACGATTTTTGAGGACTTAAGATCCATTATTAAAATAGTTTAAAATAAGTTGCAATACTGGCCAATCAGAAATATTATCTACTACGACTAAAATCAACCATTCTATACAGCACTTAAATATATTTTTAATTTTACTTTGTAAGTTGTCCCCCCGTAAAAATATAATATCTTTTAGTCTCGTTAATAACTCACTAAAATTTACTTCTTTACTTGTTTTGTCGGCACAGTTTTCATTTTCGATGGTATCTTTTTTATTCTCGTTATTCTGTGACTCAAATTTCCACTCCTGTGTGAAAGGTTTCTTGGGCCCACGTTGTATTTTTTCACTTTTCTTCTCTGTGTGTATTATTGCACTAGTCTGTATAACATCAGCAAATATTGGTTTATTTTCTGTTTCCTTTAAGTTACGGCTCCATGCCTTAAATGCATTAGTTTGTAAATTATTTTGTTGCTTAAATGGTGCTTGTGAAACTGGTGACTGCTGCAATGGAGAATCTGGTTGAACATACACCTGTAATGCTTTTCTATAGGTACAGTTGAATTCTGCCATAATTTCTCGTAACTTCTTTTCTTTTATATAAGCTGGACATATTTTGGCTAACGATATATGGTTGCCCGCACAGTTAACACATTTAAATGATATAGTATCACAATTCTCATGGTTTTTACCACATTTGGGACAAATAATTTTTGAAGACGGACATTTTTTCAGTTTGTGCCCTAGTCTCCAACATTTGGAGCATTGTGTAACTGGAAATATGTATGGTACAACCTTTATATTCATATTATCGACTTTTACATATTTAGGCAAGTACGAGCCGCGAAAACACAATTTTACTGCGCCACATTTTATCCACTCGTTGTCTTTGACTTCCCTATTACGACGTTCTAATCTGGTTGCTGAGATCAGCTCTACAGATCCTTCGCATTCTAACCTTTCCATTATGTCTTCATCTGTCAAATCCATATCTACGTTTTTAATGACCCCAAAAGATTCATTTTTTTCAAACGCCCTATGGGATTTCCAACCTTTTTCCGTAAAAATGCTACAATCTTCTAGTTTTGTTAGGCTCAGCTCATTAGAGAAGTCCAATCTTATTTTATAGTCATTTATGTACTTAACTCTTAGTATATCCCTCACATCATATTCTTTAAGAATTTTTGCTAGCATAAACTGTTTTGGCATTTTCTCATCGCTTGATATATACAATTCAATTTTTTCTAAATGGATCTTCTGTTTTTTTTCCTTGTTTTTAACTGTTTTCCATCCTTCCATGTTTAAAATTTCTTCTTCTCTAGTTCTTTTTATTGTTTCTCTCATATTAAATCCTCCTTCCTCAGTATTACTTGCATAGTTCTCATCTTTGTCTAAAATTTCTAATAGGCCAGCTTCACTCATGGAGTCCGCACTCGATAATACTTCTGAGATGTCCATAGTGTATCTATTCTGCGACGCCTATTGTTTTGTTTGCTGTGCGGTGCACCGGCGAAACCGGTTTGCCGCACGGAGTAGCCACGATCGACGCTCGAGTTATTCTACGTAAACAATACTTATAATTTCGGCGAGCTACACGGAACCACTTCGCGCGGATGCCGTCGCGAGACTGTGTGTAGTGACTTGTTACCTTTGTTCTCACTAGTTCGATTCAGTAGTTCGATCGTCGAACTAGTGAGAATGTTTGTTCTCACTAGTTCGATCCGTTAACTTATTATTATTATTAATCGAGAAGCAAGAACATTAAGTACCGATATAATAGATATTGGTCACAAATACATACATTGTATAGGTAATTATAAAATGAAAATCTTTTAGGTATATTTTGTAGGTATAATTATTATTTAAGTATTATTATAATATAGTAAACGTCAAAATCACAATGTTGCATAATTAGATTATTTATTGTAAACATAATATTTAGGAACAACTATAGGTAAATACGTAGATGAAAAATATTTTTCTGTCTTGCTGTCAACAACAAACATTCTCACTAGTTCGACGGTCGAACAAATGAGAAAAAAAATTCTCACTAGTTCGACGATCGAACTACTGAATCGAACTAGTGAGAACAAAGGACTTGTTACTGTACCTGTAGGAATCCACAACTTCCTCAAAGAATACCCTTAAGCACGGTTTTTTTTCTTTTTAGCGATTATTAATGTTTAGGTACTGGAAGTTTTAAAAACTATTACAGAATATCCCTTTCTTTTGCTCTGAATCCTTTAGTTTTGAAAATAAAAATACAGAAGCAAATACAATTAAAAAGGTGTAAAAAATATTACTCTAGGACCTACGATTTCCTAGCAAGAAAAAACAAACGCATATGGACAAAATGCATATTTCATATTTGTTCATATTGCACTTAAGCGACGAATCAATATTTTATAGTATTGATTCCGTAGATGCTTTTACTATATTTTTTTCTTTGTTTAATAATTCTTTCGACTACTGGAAATATTTTAAAAAATTATAGACGAATTTGAGTAGGTACAGAGTATTTGTGAGGCAAGAGAAGGCATACTATATGCATAGACGCCTATAAACCGATTCCATTATTCAATTTGGTATGACGTCATTCCAATGTGAGGCTACAATCACATTTAGTTACCGGTTCAGAGGTTAGAATTGGATTTCAGTTTATTGATCTTTGAATAGCATAGAATATAGACTATGATTGCTTTGAAATACGATTTTTACTATATTACCTATACTAGATTCTTAATCACACAAAATTAATGACTGGTCGAATAAAGTACTTGGATATCTACCTACTAAAAAAGTGCTAAAAATTTAAGTAGTAATAAAATCATTCGTATTAATCATAGCCGTATTTCAAGCCTAAGTAATAAATTAAAATCTTAATTTATCACTTAGGCTTGAAATACGGCTTTTGTCATAATTAAGTATAATCATTTTAAATTTAAGTAGGCAGGCAGCTATCTACCTGCTGTAAAAAGATATCACAAGTACCAAATTAGCAATAATCAAGGAAATAATCAATGAAGTTCACTGTTTTAGCGAGTGATAAACTTATCGGATATCAGTAATCTAGCCAGCAGGGGCGTAGCTTGTTTTACCCCCAGTTACTAGGCACATGATAAAATTAGAAATATTCTTTCTAGTATTCAGATAAAGGTACGAGGGTCCTTTTAAAAAAAATGTTTCTTATATGAATGCTCTTTATTTATATTAAAAAAAAATGATCATCGAAGTGTATATTTCTTCAGGATTAAATGTGTAGGTTGCCTCAAAACTTTGGTAAAAGTTTGGTTTTACCACCTATTGCATCTTGCGTTCTTTGGGTAGTCGCACACCTGAAAACAAATTAATTTTTAAAATATAATTTGAAGTAGTAAATAAGTCTAATACACTTATAACGGATAGAGTAGTCCTACAGGGACTTTAAGGTAAAAAGGGAGGTTAAGGTAAAAAGCAAGAGCGAGTATTAAAAGGTATATTTTATGTCATGGATAAATAGGGTTATTGCTCTCACTAATTAGACCAATACTAGGACGGCGATAAACCTTTTGTCTATGAATTATAAAGTAATAAAACAACATGCTTACCTGCTGCCTTCGGTTGAAGTGTAGTTTCTTGGGGCATCTCTTGAGAGTTTTCTTTCCCCACGCGCAGACGTAGAACTGGTCACACTTATTTCTGTGTGGTAACTGCCAATAGATGTGTCCATCAACAGGGCAGCCGTTGGGCAGGAACTCGATTTTCTTATTCTCTTCGATTTCAACTTCAACTTCGTTGCTTTCTCCACGCCATTCTGGTTCAGGTTCTGGTTTAGGTTCAGGCTTCAACCTTTTACCGCATTCAGTGTCTGCTGGCCAGTCACAAACGTCTTTTTCTACGTTGAACCATAAGTTAGCGGGGCAGGAGAATTCGACAAGCTCTCCATTGCTGCATTTAAAGAATTTATCGCATTCACGATGTTCGATCAGCCTTTCGACGGTCCAGTCAGCGGGGCAGTTCTTTTCATTTTCAATGCTCTCAACGGGGATTTCGGGCCTTATTCTTTTGCCACAGTCGGTATTTTCTGGAAGGTCGCAAGCCCACTTTTTGGTGTTGAAGAGTAGTCCTTCGGCGCAGTCTTTTTCTATGCGCCTGCCGAAGCTACATCTGTAGTACTTATCGCATCGAGCATGCTCCAGAAGATGTTCTTTCCAAGTTATCAAGGGACACCAACGGCCCCCATGGCCTGCGGCAGCCGCTACCAATACAGCTAATACAGCCAAAATTGTTACACCTGAAAGTATTCATCATTAAAAATTATTGATTAGTTATCAAGAGCATAAGTTTAACATTACTAATAATGCGTACCTTTCATTTTGAAATCTGTTGATATACATAACAAATTTTTAGATTTGTAAAATATTTATACTCAATAATAGCGATGAAAAGATAAAAACTATTAGATTATTATTGATTTTATTAGGCATTAGTAGATAACGTGGTGAAGAAACAAAGGTATAGTTCACATGGCTAAGTATAATCGGTTATTAAATGAGTGAAGATAACATTTTGTATCAGGTAAATAATGTCCATTGTTCAAGATGTATGCACAAGGTAACCCTTATAAACCTTTGTAGTCGCCAATTGTGTCTGTTTGATTTTAAGGTAAATAAGCTGACTCCTTGTCAATCACCTAATAATGGATTTCGCCTAGACGTATAGTTACTCCCAAGTCAAGTAACAGGTGAAATTTACCTAAACGAGTGAAATAAAATAAAAAAATGTATGTAAGTAAATAGCATTTTTGACAAGCTTAAAATTTTGTCAGTTTCATAAAATTTTATTTTAAGTATTTTGCCACTTGACTTTGGGGCTGATGAACCTACAAACTAAAAACTAGATACTAACCATTATAGCAACAATTAAACGGTGATTTATATGTGATATTCATGTTTAGTAATTTTTTTTCCCTTAAACTTGATAATCACAGAAACAATTTAAAAAAAATTGAAAATATAAATCATAGCTGGTGCCCGCGAACTTCGTTTCGCCAACTTAGAAGAAGAAAATAAGTCTATTCAAGTAATTGTGGCACCTTACACACTAAAATACAATAGGTACTTACCACAGAGCTGTCAAGTGCGGCGCAGCTGGCGCGCGTGGTTTTTCTTTGGTCTGTGGTACTTACGTAATAATAGTTATATCAAAAGTAGATAGGGAGAAAAAAACAGAGTATGTAAGTAATTACATTTGAAAAAAGTGCTAGGAATTTCCCGCCAGACGTATATTTTTATATAAATTTGTCTTATTAAGGCAAATGAATTAATTTATATACAGCCAGTCTTTTTTTATCGTATTGGTACAGCTTGGCCAAAAAGTGTTGACACATATTGGCTGCGAATTTTACCAAACAACGAATATTTTATCGGAAAACAATAAATACCTACTTTCGAAAACTTTTCTTATTATGGCAGTTTGAATGACGTTTGACACTTGCTGCGGTGACATTGCGATATGAAGAAAAAATTTAGTTTCACTTTATTTAATATCTGCACTTTCATGCCAAGCTATACTGAACAGGCAAGTTACCATACAGCCTTGTCTTAAGTTCAAAATTACGTTCCATATCTAAAAGATTACTTCACGATAATTATTTTAAAAATCAAAATAGGTAGGTATGTTGGTTAAGCCTATAACGAAATAACTTTGTCTACGCATGGGGCTTTTTGGCGGGAGTTCGTCAAGTGATGTCGTGCTTGTTGTTAAATTTTAAATTTATGTATATTTCGGGGTTTGATTCACATTAGTGATAGTGTAATGAGTAGCAAACACATGTGAAAGTGTAGGTACAGTGATTGAAGAATTCAATAAAAAGCATAGCCACTTGCCGGGCTGCTTTCCAAGAAGTCACAACAATCTGCAGTTTCATTACTATCGTGTTACTGTGGGTGGATTATAGATAGGAAAATCTCCTATCCAACACTGTTCAATATGAAAATGTACAAGAAAATAAAGAAAGAATAAGAAATGAGAAACATGTTTAGACTGATGACCCAGATGTCAATGCCTTAATTTAATAATAAAAAAAGTCTACACATGCGCAATGGATGGAGATGAAGCAAGATGGAAGCAAGAAGGACGGAAGGAATGCACATGTTTTATTCCTTTCATTTTTCGTAATATTGTTATGGTTTTTTGGATGTTTGTGTGTATTATCATTTTTATCTTAGAAAATTATAGAATTTATATTATTATTAGATTAGATAAGATATTAGATAGATTAATATTATAATTATGTTGGTACTTTTTCAAATCTCGGTTTCAGTGTAGTTTGCACATCATACTACCACGCACCCCATTGAAATTCACGTGCAAACGTATTTCAAGTTTTTGCCAACCCCCCCCCCTTTTAGGGGTTGTTTTTTTTACCCTATAACCTGGTCCATAATTTTCTCTACATAATAGTAAAAGTTTCATCAAAATCCGTCCAGCCGTTTTCGCGTGATGCTCAGCCAAATAAACAGATAAACAGACAAACAGATAAACAGACAAAAATTCTAAAAACTATTGGAACGTGTTCTGTTATCAATTTTAAGTATCCCCAATAATTTTTTTTTCGAATATCTTTTATGTACAGACTTTCCATCCTCTTCAGCTTTATTATATGTATAGATATAATAGCAATGGTAACTTGTTTTTTTAAGTTTTTGTAATCATATGATTATAGATTGAAAGTTTCAATAGTAGTAGGTATCTAACGCATGAAGGAATGAATATTTAGTAATAATCTTTTTAATATATTATAATACTAGTGGCTGCCCACGACTCTGTTCGCGTGGAAGTCGATTTCCCGTGGGAATAAGAAGTTTTTCCGCGGTGTGTTATTCTGATGTATAACCTATATACCTGTAAAGTTTCATCCAAATCCGTCCAGTAGTTTTTACGTAACAAACATCCATACATACTTACAAACTTTCACGTTTATAATACAAGACTCCCCCTCCCTTTTCTCCGTGCACGCTTTTCTCCCCGTTGCACCTATCAACACATCTCTTATTTATTTATAGAAATTGTCTTAAACAATTGAACAATCTTTCATGATTTTATGTTATTTGATTTGATTTTGATTGGATATCTATTCTATCGATAGAAATTGAAAATCTTTAATGTAGGTAAAAGTACCTATCGAATGAAATTAGATATGCGGTGCACTGTTTTTCTTCAAACTTTAGTTTTGCCCTTATTAAAACAGACTTTAATAAGGGAAAACCATTGCCCCAATAGCAAATATAGCAAAATACATTTAATATTTTGCTATACTAAAACAATTAAAAATTATCAGAGAAATCTTAGATTATCTTTTATTTAAACAATATGTTTTATCGATGTGGGTAAGGACCGAGCAAAGAGTAGGTAATAAAGATACCGATCTACCTATACTAATGTTATAAAGAGGTTAAGTTTGGAAGTTCGAGGTGGTCTCTGGAACTACTAGCTGATCCGAATTAAAAATCTTTACCAACAGAAAGCTACGATATCGGTGAATGACAAAGGGTCATTTGTTCAGGGGTTTTTTCCGTGGGTTTTTGTTTTTACCTGGGCGGAAGTCTAGTAGTATACTCGTGCAAATATTTGTCTACTTGCTACAGATTTAAGTGACTCACGGTCGTATTTTAAAACGGAGTCGTTTTTTAAAATTGAAACTAAGTACGAGTATCAAATGTGTTAATTTATAATTTTGTAAAGTGACAGCCGATTAAACTAAAAGTCTGATGAAGAAAGGTACGTAGATGGACTTGCTAAAATAATGATTAAAATATCAGAGTGTAATTCTATAATACGACCAGTAGATACCTACATTTTTTTTTTGCACATAAAGAAAATTAGTTAAAGGTCAGGTTAAAGTTATAGTTGATAATGATAATGATGGACGAACATTAATTACTGTTGGTGGGATTATTAAGAATCTACGAGGCGACCATCTTGTTATCAAAAAAATAAAGGTAGTTGTAGAGAAATGTATACTAGGTATTCCTCCTACTTATATTATAAATGAACAAGATAGTGAGTATGTGTTTGTTTACGTCTCTCTTTGGGGAGGCTGATTTTCTTTGAAGAGTTGGTCTATAACAATGTTAAACGACAGTGATCTAAGCGCAGAACCCTGATGAACGCTAATTTTGACCTCAAAGTGATTATCTGCATCAGATGGGCTCCAAACACGTCTGCTTACCGTATCAAGCAGAACCTAAATAGTGATATTTACCACTAAGGTAAGCTTTGCAATTCTAGGTCCTTCATACTTTTTATTGCGGAACCCTGTCGAATGTTTTACTAGGTCTATAAGTTTATAAGATTTTTTCATTTGCTGTTTGCACTGTTAATATTTCGTATCAGTTTCCTGATATAGGCACATGATGTGAAAAGGGTTTTATAGAATTAGTTTCCATATTTGAGAGGGATCTTGTTACTACTGAAGATAGCATTAGTCTTTTAATGTATGACGTAAAATTCACTTAAAACTGCGCATTAACAAACACAAATTATCACCTTATCAATTAGTGCATTAGAGGGTGATAAGATTATTTGAAGGGTGTGCATTGCCATGCCCACAGTTACTAGGCTCCTGAAAATTGTTTTTTCATGTTAATAAGTTGTACAAAGAAAGTAAAAGGAAGTTTTTCAAATGGTCTTTATTAAAGTTTTTAAATATTTTCAAAAAGAATAATTTTCAACAGAGCTCCAATGTGAAAAAGTAATTCAAACGCTTAGATGGTTTTACCACCTATTGCATCTTACGTTTTTCGGGTAGTCGCATACCTGTAAAAGAAAGATTTAAAATTGTAAAGAAATCATTTCAATTTTTTGACAAATAATAAATTATTTTACGATTTTTTTTATCTAGTAGTCTTTCAAAGTCAATTAAAGTTAAGTTTTATGTTATGGATTAAAAAGCAATTGCTTTCCCAAAATAGCCGATGTGGACGGCGGGCAGTCTTTTGTCTACCAAAAAAATAAAACATAATATTTACCTGCTTCCTTCGGTTGAATTGTAGTTTCTTGGGGCATCTCTTGAGAGTTTTCTTTCCCCACACGCAGACATAGAACCGGTCACACTTATTTCTGTGTGGTAACTGCCAATAGATGTGTCCATCAACAGGGCAGCCGTTGGGCAGGAACTCGATTTTCTTATTCTCTTCGATTTCGACTTCAACTTCGTTGCTTTCTCCACGCCATTCTGGTTCAGGTTCTGGTTTAGGTTCAGGCTTCAACCTCTCACCGCATTCAGTGTCTGCTGGCCAGTCACAAACGTCTTTTTCTACGTTGAACCATAAGTTGGCTGGGCAGGAGAATTCGACAAGCTCTCCATTACTGCATTTAAAGAATTTATCACATTCACGATGTTCGATCAACCTCTCGACAGTCCAGTCAGCAGGGCAGTTCTTTTCTTTCTCAACGGGAACTTCGGGTCTTATTCTCCTGCCGCAGTTGGTTTTTTCTGGCAGATCACAAGCCCACTTTCTGGTATTGAAGAGTAGTCCTTCAGGGCAGCTCCTTTCTATGGGTTTGCCGTTCCTACAAACGTAGTATTTTTCACAGCGGACATGCTCCAGTAGATGTTCCCTCCAAGAATTCTTGGGGCAGCGACGGCCACCGTGAGCAGCGGCAGCTGCTACCAGGACGGCTAATACAGCCAAAAATGCGATTCCTGAAAATAGTCGAAAATAAATAATTTAAATATTCAATTAAAACATTGAAAACCATTTTGAAATATAAATGATGGGTACCTTTCATTCTCAGTTTGGGTCTTTTGTAACTATGTTTTGGATTTTGCAAATATTTATACCCAATATAAGCGATGCAATTGATAAAAATGTGAGATTATAATTAATTTTATTGGGTATTAAAAGATAGAGCGGTGATGAAATAAAGATATAGCTCACATGACAATAATCGATTTGGTTACGAGTTAAGATAATTTTTTTATGAGATACCTATACATATGTTTTTTAAGATGAACAAGGTTACCGTAATAAATACTTTTAAGTTAGAGATAACCTAGTTAGAAATAAGTTGCTATTTCAATGAGTAGATATAAATTTGTATTTTTTTCATTAAGTTGTTGTAAAATAAATTTAAAAATTGATATATTTTTATAATTTTCACTTGAGAACTCTTTAGAACGTGTCTTTGAAAAGAAGACGATAAAAAGTCCAACGTTCATCTACCTGTTTTACTGTTTAGATGAGTAAGTAGATTATTATATTCGTTACCTTTTTCTTAACTTTTTTTTTACTATAATTAAGATATTCATCATCATCTGTCATTGTGAGAAGCTTTGTAAGTAAAGTATATTGATTAAAAAAAGTTTTTGGAATAAACTTAATTAAATTTTGTAAAGTTGTGTACTTACTAAACAAGGTTTTTGTGTAAGTATATCGCATGTCATCATGTGTTCTATTGCACTTTTGTGTCGCCTGAGTGAGCCACTAAAGTCTTACTATTTGAAATCAAATCTGTCCATTGTTCAGAGAATATTCGCTTCGGCCCAAAAGCCATATATAGCATCATACGTATTTACAATGTACGTTATATATACGTAGGTTAATACTGCACATCGACCTTTGTTAGGACACTTAGATACAACAACTAATTTTTGTGCGCGACTATTGTATTTCGCGTGCATAGCAATTAGGTGTGATGTCTTTTTAGGGTCCCTAAACCTAAACGAGAGCCTATTACTAAGACTTCACTGTTCGTTCTTCCGTCTGTGTTTGTTAGATGGTTGACATTTTTAGAAGGTTCTGTTGCCGCTGTAACCGCAAATTCTAATAAGAAATTAAAATCAAAATCTAATCTTATCCCATACAAGCAACGTAATTTTATAGATCATAGGTATGCAAACGTTCGTGGGCTAGTCCGACTCAAACTTGGCCCAAAAACCATAATTGCCAAAAAAAAGGTAAATTAGTTGATACCTATGCATACCGTAACTACATGTAAATCATGATCAGGAAAATGTTTGATTATATCTTATAACAAAAAATAATCATTTATCGATATGGGTACGTACCGCGCAAAAAGTGTTATCAAGATATAGATCATTGTTTATAAACGAGCGAATATTGTTCTGTTAATAAATAAAGCCTTTCCTTCACGCGTCGACTTCTTCGATATCTTATCCTAGTCTAGTCTTCCTAGAGTCCTTCTGAAGTTTCTGGTTTATATTATTGTTAATACAAAGCAAACGAAAGATTTTATGTCTCTAATATCAAGTAGGTATTCAAATTTCCTTTTCTGAATTAGATATCCGTACCAAGGAAAATAATACTCCTATCCGAACGGTACGCTAGCCGTTAGTATCAGCTGGTTGTGTGTAAGATTGTTGGTAGAAAACAAGTAGCATACGAGAAATTTAGTCTTAACCACGTTTAAGGAAAACGAGTCGACGCGTGAGAGATGGGCTTTATAAGTGTGTCTTAGATAAGCGTTGATTAGGTATACCTAAATTTCAAAAAACTTAAAGAAATAACAGTCGCTGATAATAGCGGTAAATTACACACGCTTTTAGGAAATTTCGGGAAGGTGGCAATTTCTAGAATTATTAGATTAAAATTTAAAACTTTGGAATTTAGACACTTAAAATGTAGCACTAATAGATGTGAATATGTTGATCAAGAATTCGTGCGTATTCCAGTATATCATAAAAGCATTTTTTAGATCCCGATCGCCTATGGAAAACACGTCTGCGCAAGGTATAAGGTAACGAAAATCCGATAGTATGTTGTATTACTATTAGGCATTTTGCAGATCGTGTAACCGGGCTACAGGGTAAAGATTTAAAAATAACTTTGTATGTTTTATTAATAAAAAAAAGATAATTTTAATTTTAAAGGAACGCGGGTCTCCAGCAGAGCATTGCGCGACTGGAGATCGAACCCAGGAGATCGAACCTTTGGATAACCGGTCTAATGCTCTGACCACTGAGCTACCGCGCCGCTACGGTGGCCCAACGAAATTTATATATACCCAAACTATAACTTCAAAATTTATAAATTAGCATTTTAATGGCAAAACTAAAAGTAAAATTTCAGTTAATTTTAACATTTTGTTTGCAGAACTTCACATACGTTCAACAATAGTTGGTTCCCAAAAGTTGCTATGCTTATTGAAAACATCCTTATGCAGGAAAATCACACTTTCTTATGTCACTTTCTTGTAAAAAAATATAGCAAAACAGAAACCTTACTTAGATTGAAGAGAAACAAAAAAGTTAAAACACCTTCAAGATAAGTAGAGAAAAACGATGGTTGGAAACCGTCACCAAAGTGGAATCCAATACTTAGTTTAAAAAAAAACTATTAACGTTTGCTATGGTAACGCGACGTCACAATACCATACTTCAGAAATTTGTATAGGGGTTCGTCAAGGCGTTTTAATATCTCCGGCCCTCTTTAACCAAAACATAAACGATTAACAGCCGATTTCAGTTATCTATTTACCATTGTAGCCTTGTTAAATTAGTTTCTATAGTAATCTTTATCAGTGTTTTTGCGTCTCAATAAATTATGGTAGAAAGCAGCCGATATGAAAATAAAAGAAACAGATTTAACGTCACTGAAACAAAACTAGCAGTTTCCAGTTGCCGAGGTTATAATTATAGTAAAAAATATTGAGACCGGTCATAAATAAGAGCATCCTATAATTTAACCCTTAAATATTTTTTGATTCAAAGCAGTAAGTTTTTTTGCCTGTTTAATGGTTATTTTTTATGGCATCAACATTTTACTCCAACCTTCGCTTTAGCTTCAACTTTGGCTCACCAAATTTAGTAGGTAGGTATTTCATTTCCATAACTCTGTTTATGGAAGACAATTTGTTGTTATTTTAATTTACAATTACTATTTAACTATCTTCAAATTAATTTAAGCCAAATTATACTTAAATTCATCTTTCTTTAAATGGACAAATGGGGAAATGCATTTCAATTGTACTACAGCCTTGAGTTTTTTATGTTTACTATGTAGGGCAAAAGTAAAAGTATTATGAACTACATAATAACACTATTCAATCTATTTAATTAAATATTTAAGTGAACTGGAATGTATGACTAATATAACTTGCATTTGGGGTCCTTTTTTTCGCGGGGAAATACCTAATTCCCACGAGAAAATAAATCTACATCTTATCTATATTATTAGCAGTCCACAGCTATCTAAAGATTATTAAATCGATTATTAATAATCATACTTTATCAATAAAATTGCGTTTTTGAATTATAAGTCTTTATTTTCGATAAAAATCAATCAAGTATGCCTTTTTCGTATGCTCTAGCAATAGGTTGGGGTAGGTTATCTGGAAAAAAATATACTCAAATATTACATACTGCCAACAAACATTCGTTACAATATAAACGTTAAATATACCTGTTAAATCAGTTTAAAGATGTTCTTTCAATTTTCTGCCTTTACATTTCACGTTGTCGGGCCAATCGCAAATCTCCAACTCAATGTTATACCTAAGATTTGAAAAGCATGAAAACTCGATCAGTTCCCCTTGAGCGCATTTGTAGAATTTGTCGCAGCGCTCATGGGGCAGCAACTTCTCGATACTCCAATCAGAAGGACAACGTTTGTCAATAACTTCGTTTTTTTCTTCTTCGATGCTTTCACTGCTGCTGCTGCTGCTATCAACGGGCTTAGGTGATCCTGGAACCCATCTATTGCCACACTTGGTATTCTCAGGCCAGTCACAATACATTTTTTCAACATTAAACCAAAGATTTGAGTTGCAGGGAATTGCAACTGGAACCCCTCGTGAACATTTGTAAAATTTATCACAATCTTCATGGGGCAACAACTTCTCGATACTAAAATCAGAAGGACAACGTTTGTCAATAACTACGTTTTTTTCTTCTTCGATGCTTTCACTGCTGCTGCTGCTGCTATCAACGGGCTTAGGTGATCCAGGAACCCATCTATTGCCACACTTGGTATTCTCAGGCCAGTCACAATACATTTTTTCAACATTAAACCAAAGATTTGCGTTACAAGGAATTGCAACTGGAACCCCACGTGAACATTTGTAAAATTTATCGCAATCTTCATGGGGCAACAACTTCTCGATACTAAAATCTGAAGGACAACGTTTGTCAATAACTACGTTTTTTTCCTCTTCAATGCTTTCACTGCTGCTGCTGCTGCTACTACTGCTGCTATCAACGGGCTTAGATGAACCAGGAACCAATCTTTTGCCACACTTGGTATTCTCAGGCCAGTCACAATACATTTTTTCAACATTAAACCAAAGATTTGCGTTACAAGGAATTGCAACTGGAACCCCACGTGAACATTTGTAAAATTTATCGCAATCTTCATGGGGCAATAACTTCTCGATACTCCAATCTGAAGGACAACGTTTGTCAATAACTACGTTTTTTTCTTCTTCGATGCTTTCACTGCTGCTGCTGCTGCTGCTACTGCTACTGCTACTGCTACTGCTGCTGCTACTACTGCTGCTACTACTGCTGCTATCAACGGGTTTAGGTGAACCGGGAACTAATCTTCTGCCACATTTGGTATTTTCGGGCCAGTCACAAGCCATTATTTTTATATTGAACAAAAGATCTGCAGGGCAGGAAAACTCGACGGGCTTTCCTGAGTCGCATTTGTAGAATTTGTTGCAGTCCTTGTGTTTTATTAACTGGTAGTCAGAGCGGCAGCGGATTTCTTCATTTTTCTCTTGTTTCTCTTCGATGCTTTCATCGACGATCTGCTCAATGCTTTTTTCTTTTTCATTACCGCTTCCATCAGGTCTCAATCTGCCGCCGCAGTTAGTATTTTGTGGCCAGTCACATTCCCAGGTCTTTGTGTTAAAGTAAAGTCCAGATGGGCACTCTTGTTCTAATGGCTTTCCGTAGGTGCAAATGTAGAATTTGTCGCATCGGGGATGTTCCAGAAGATGGTCTACATTCCAGTCGGCATCTTGCTCCTTAGGACACCTCCCGCCGTGAGCGGCAGCCGCTGCTACCACCACAGCAAGCACACTTAGTGATAATATACCTAGAAGGGAATATTGAAATTAAATATTGCAATGTGGAAGACAATTAAAAGCCTATAAATGCGTCTTACTACCTTTCATTGCAGGTCGTATGTTTGTACGGTTGCAATTAGCTTGCTAAATATTTATACCTTTTTTATTGATTAAAGATTCTATGATAATTAGTTGCTATTAAAAGTTATCACGTTGATGTAGCCGATAAGATTGCAATCTATTCCATAGAAGTAACATACCAATTCTGTTTTTAAAGTTGCTGTTATATTTTTTACTATACAAACAAATAAAAAAATGACTCATCTGAGTGAAACAGTAAAATATTTAGGAAAACAGTCAGAAAACCGGGTCGACGACATTTCGGACACAAAAAACTAGGACACCTTGGCTGATGGATTTTCAATTTTAATATTATTTTTTACCTAGGTGTCTGAGTTTTTTGTGTCCGAAATGTCGTCGACACAGAAAACCTTTAAAACAAAACTTTACTTCTGCACTAGCAGTTACTTTCTTGCTTTATCTTTAGACAAAGACATAATATGTATCATAAGAAAGAGTTAGGATACATAAATATAGTTTTTTTTATTATAGGTGTGTAGAGGTTCTTTTCAGAACATGCGTAATGGTGTACGTTACATAGAAAGAGTGACAGTGTATTGTAACAATTTCAAAAGGATTTGTTAGCCACCTTGGCCGCTGCATGGAAAATTTAATTAAAATCATCGTAAGTTTATGTAAACTTATATAGGAAAAAAAGTAACACTCTGTATATACTCGTAAGGTAAGTAAAAACAAATGTAAAATCACTGCCAAGAAATCGTAAGTAACAAAAACATTTTTATCAAAAAAAAACTTCCAAGAAAAACTGCAATTCTTTATCTGATCTAGATATAAATGTAGATAAGATTTATTTACGATTTAATTTTAGAAATGATATCTAATATAACCCTCTCCTTACTCGAGAAGGAAGCCTGTGACCAACTTGTACCTTCATACGAGTTGGCTGTTAATATTATTTTTAAACCATGATACGGTTTAACTAGAAAATAAAGATTAATGGTAAGTAACATACGGAAGATTGTTGCAGAAATCTGTTACTCAGGTTCTCTTCTCAGTCGTGCCTGAATTGTCAAAGTGACACAATTATGATGAACAAGGTAAATATAATTTATTTAAAACCGTTGCATAAAGACGTGAAAGAGACTCTATTTTGGCACAATCTTCTTATAGACGACAGACAGTAAGTGCAATATGAAAGATAAAAAACCAACTCCTCTTAAAACTAATCCTTAACTAGCAACAAACTTCTTGGTATACCTACAAAAATGTAAACAAATTCCAGCAAAATCCTCATGATTCCTTAAAAACGGGTCTACAAATGTTAAGGTGAAGAGTTTTAGAATAAATTTCGTGGTATTAATGTCATCATAAAACAGGGCCAAGATAAAGACCCCACACACAAAGGTGGCACCATATATCACCAGGGATATAAAATATTTATTATTTATTCAATATTTCATGCGCGATGAAATGCTCTCTTGTTGAATACGTAAGTGGTAGCGACATTTATTTTCTAATGTTTACTCGAATTGAGCTACAAAACAGGTGTAAGAAAACTTATTTTCAGTACTTATATCAGACTGCTAAATTGAACTCGTATACTTTTTATTTCATTTTCATTCATTTGTAAGTTAAGTTTATTTTAAATTAAACGTCTTTTAAATTAATTACTATTCCTATTTTAAGATAAGTAAAGAGTTTGGACATTTTCTAGAGTAACGGGAGGGTAGGTAACATTTTATGTTTTCCGAGAATACCTAATTAGGTTCGCTAACAGGGTTGAGAATTGCCTAAATTGCTCCTCAAATAACAAACGGTCTACTCAAACGGCAGGAAATACCCATGAAATCGCAAAAGCTCTGAGTGTTGGGCAATTTCTGTGCTCAAAATATCACTCGGCTTTCATAATAGCTCTTTGAACAGCGTGAGCGAGACAGCGCTATTTGGAAGTATAGTTTTATCTCTTTCTGTATCTTGTATAAGGTGTTCGAATAGTGCTTTATTGTTGTTTTGTAAATTGATTAGTCTTTTGAAAGTGTTGGCAAGGACGTGTCGCGACGTGGTAATTGGGGCAAAGAGGGGCGCGGGGAGGGATAACCAAAACTTGAAATTCATTCGGATGGGACGGTAAATAAAAGGAGGAATATTGGCTTCCTGAGAAAAAAGGAATAGCTTTTTCGCACTTCCTTTCACTGAAAAAGGTTTCAGCTTTTTAATGAATTGCTCTATAGCGATCATCTCGAGTTTATATTACGTTTATATTTTGATAAATTAAATATAGGTACGTAAGTATTAAAAAACTAAATGACTTTTTTTAATAACAACTAGGTATACTAACCATTTAAAAGGACCGTAATACAATAAAGTAATATAAACTTTAGATACTTATTGCAAGGTCGTCTTTCAATTAAACAGCTCTGAAACGTTAATTAATAGACAGTGAATGAGGTTGAATTTTCAACTAATAATCACTTTGAACAGAAATTATTCAAATCAAAGTTAATCAAAGCTACTATTTATCAAAGGCAATTTATATTACTGCGAAAACTACTTTAATAAAAATACACTTGCAAATAGCAACACAAAGTTCTTAAGATTCCAAAGCAGACACGATATTCACGGGTAGAAAACATTGCTATTGAAATGAAGGCAAACAAGTCTTCGTAAGAAAGTTGAAGAGCCCTCTAAAGTTTTTTACTTTTTATTTCATGCCCTGCTCATTTCGTACTCAGTAAGTAGTGTTTGGTTTGGTATGAAAAGCTGAATACGTTAGTTACCCACTAACTACTGCAGCAGAGCTGGTATGTAAATATGTTAAGCTTAATTAAAAAAATCACAAGCGTTTCCTGTAAGCTTTGGCGTAAAATGCACGTAAAAGTTATGGGAGAAATTGTTTTAAATTTAGTAGTTGCAAGTGGCTACCCAAATATTTTTGTAGAATTATTTTCTAAGGTCAATTGTGGATAAAATATTAACTTTGGTAGTCCTTTGTAAGCAGAGTTGAGTAATGAAAAGGGTCTATTCAATTATACGACTTTAGTTTCCTAAAATAAATTATTACGAAGAAACCTTTGAGCTAGCATAATCTATGCATATACGGACCTGAGTTTAATCTTGTATTACGTCATATAAAGAACATTTTCATTATGATACAGAATAATTAAATAGTACTTATGTAATTTACCTTTACATTTCTGTAACCTTAATGAGCTACCTTAGCATGTTTCTCGAATTTTATGTATAGACAAAACTTCATGATCTTTTCACTAAAAACATTACTATTAGAGATTATTAGATTTAGTTGAAAGGAGTAGCTAATGAGAACCAGGTACCTTGTTTTTTTTGGAAACATTTCTATACTAATATTATAAAGCTGAAGAGTTTGTTTGTTTGTTTGTTTGTTTGAACGCGCTAATCACAGGAACTACTGGTTCGAATTTAAAAATTCTTTTTGTGTTGGATAGACCATTTATCGAGGCAGGCTTTAGGCTATATAACATAACGCTGCAACTATAAGGAGCGAAGAAATAATGGAAAATGGGGAAAAAACGGGGAAAATTATTCATCCTTGAGGGCTTCCGTTGCGTGCGCTGCGAAAACGGTTCTAGAAACCAAAAATATATGTATGAAAGAATAAAGGGAACTTTTTACCGCGGGAAAACTTCGCATTCCTACGGGAAACCGACTTCTACGCGAACGGAGTCGCGAGCGGCCTCTAGTCTATAATAAAATTGAATACCTAACCTCATAAAGTTATGATAAACTATTAGGTAATGCTAGATTACAACTGTCATAGACTATTCATTCATTCGTCTGTAACCATCCTACTAATATTATAAATGTGAAAGTTTGTGAGTATGGATGGATGTATGGATGGATGTATGGATGGATGTTTGTTACTCTTTCACGTAAAAACTACTGGTCAGATTTGGATGAAACTTTGCAGTAATATAGGTTATATATCAGAATAACACATAGGGTACTTTTTACCGCGGGAAAACTACTCATTCCCACGGGAAACCGACTTCCACGCGAACGCAGTCGCGGGCGGCCACTAGTATTAAATATGTTTATATCTCGATATTTATACAGCGTCCAAAACCCAGGTACCAGGCAAACATAACAATGAAGCAGCACCGCCACAAGTGCCGTCTAATTACAGTATGAGAGCTAATCGTGAGGTAGCATGTATAATCAGGGCTTTGTTTCCTAGGTCGAGTTTGACAAAGACGAGACATCCGGCCCTCACAGTTTGGCAAGAGCTTCGTCCTGTCAGCAGACACTTATATTGTGAACGTACAGTATTCGATACATCAAATTGAAAATGAGGTGCTTTTTTCAGTAGGTTAGTAAAATTTTGAATCATTACTTTATATCCTTTCCTTTTTTATTGGTATGATATTATGTTGGGATGAATTCCTACTAATATTATAAACGTGAAAGTTTGTGAGTATGGATGGATATTTGTTACTCTTTCACGTAAAAACTACTGGACGGATTTGGATGAAACTTATAGTTATGTAGGTTATACATCAGAATAACATATAGAGTACTTTTTACCGCGGGAAAACTTCACGTTCCGGAAACCGACTTTCACGCGAACGGAGTCGCGAGCGGCCACTAGTATTTTATAATACTCTCATAAGCAAAGACAGATACAAAATACAAAAAGATCTAATAAAGTTTACCATACATTGTTTCTTCTACTTTGTTCGAACTTGAATTACAATAAAAGCTTATTCTTTATTCACCAAAAATATTACGACTATAGTATGCGTGTGCACTTAAACTAATTTCACCTATTGATTGTTTCCTTTGAAATACCAAAGATGGGTGTCGGCATACTTTTGCCTTATTTTATCCTTACTTCCTGAATAATATTATAAATGTGTAAGTCTGTCTGTCTGTCAGTTTGTTCCGCTTTCACGTCGAAACGGCTGAACCGATTATAATGAATTTTTGAATAGACATATCCTGGGATTAAAATAGACTACATTTTACCGCGGGAATAAGCCCAAGCGGAAAGCTAGTATTAGTTTTACTATACATCACTACATAGTATTAAACAAAGTCGCTTCTCTGACCCTATGTATCCTTAAATCTTTAAAATACAGTATATATGTTACAGTCATAGTGATTAAATGGATATTATACATAATGACTGGTAATTATTTATAATAGCCAAATTGACTAGACAATGTAATAAATTAATCACTTTATCTGGACATTATTCATAATAGCGTGTCAAAGTTAGCCAAAGTAATAATATGGCCTAGCCGACTTGTTTTACGGTTAATACTCGAAGTGCGGCTACACCTAGTTTTAGCCGGTTCGAACATCAATAATAAAAAAACTCTTTATTGCAATAAAAAGGGAAATAAAATACAAAGGATCAATATAACAAGTATGACAAAAGGTGGCTATATCGCTTCAAGCGATTTCTTCCTAAATTCAATAGGTTAGGTTAGTAAGGTTACTTTTTTGATACCGCCCAAAATAAGGAGTCCCGCGTAGCGGGACTCCGTCGACTCATGATTGAAGCCAGTTTTTATATTTATAGGAATATATTTTTTGTTACAGTTTTCCATATAAAAAAATCTACTAACCGGCTAAAACTAGGTGTAACCGCACTTCTGGTATTAGCCGTAACATATATATAAACTGGATTCAATCATGAGTCGACGGGACTCCTTTTTCTGGGCGGTATCAAAGAAGTAACCTAACTAACCTAACCTATTGATATTTCTAACCGGCTAAAACTAGGTGCAGCCGCGCCTCGGGTTTTAGCCGTAACACAAACGAATATCTACTTGTTTTATTACATTATCCAAGTCTTCGAAGATATTATATAAAATAGCCAGTTAATGTGTTTAATTTCGTGTCAATTATCACTTTATCTAAATTGAGTAGACATTATATATAATGGCTAGACAGTATATATAATATCCAGATCCATTACTTTGGCTGTAACATATATAATAGGATTTTGATACGTTTTTTTATAGATAGATTGATTAAAGAGGAAGGTTTACATGTATAATAACATTGTATAGGGAAAGGGATTTTACTGCGGATTTAAGCCGGGAAAAATCTAGTATTCAATATAATGTTGTCTTCATAATCTGAACGTACAGAAGCTCATCGCGACTAGGTCCTCAAAGTGTAGGGTTCTTAACCTTACCCAATATAAAGGGAAGTGTATTTTAACTTCATCTTAACCATGACGACCCTTATTGATTACGTCGGCTAGGAAACCACAAGTTTTTGATTAAATTTCGTAAAAATATAATTTAAAACAAGTGACTAAGATCTAGAATTGAATAATACTTATGTTATTAATTACCTTTGTATTTTCCTAAGTAACCATTGTAGTAATTAGTATAGGTATGGTCATTTTTCAAGAGACCCCACGTCAAAGGTTTCAAGTGGTGTTTTTAAGGCTTCTGTCACCAGATGAAATAAGTTGCAAAGGCGAGCCCGTGAGAAGCCAATGCGTCGAAAAAGAATTTTGATAAAAGTAAAAGAAAGGAATTCTTTACTATTACTAAAGTTTTTTGTTTGTCATGGTCAATTTGTCCAAAATTGCTTTGAAGGTTCCAATTTATACGTTTACATGTATCTGTTATTATAATGTATCCTATGCAAGTAAGTTAGTTAGGGAACGTTGGTGAAAACGGACATAACCTTACGATAAGCTTGTATTATTGACACAATAAACTTCAAATACTATAAAATATACCACTACACCACTACTAAACATTTAGTACCCAGTATTTCAACTGAAACCGTTTTTAAATACCAACGCGCCAAAAAGAATAATTAACTAAGTATTCACGAACCGTACACGAATTCCTTATTCAACACGTAAAAGGATTAAGGAACCCTAAATTTACTTAAATTAGATACTAATTAAATTTCTCTTCGCTCTCGGGAACTCGGAATGAAGCAAGAGAAAATTCACTTGTTTTGTTTGAAAGATATCTGCTTATTTGTGTTGTGTTCTGTGTTTGCGTTTCAAATTTTTTGAGTGGTAGAGTCTAGCTGTAGGCTCTGTCTGCAGCGATTGCTGGGCTGACTCGACCGGTGAAATACCACCGTCGCACAGGAAACCGACGTGAAGTAGGAACGATGTTCCTGCGTTTCGTTCGGTGAGTGCGGTATCCGGTGCCCAATTTTATTTATTTATTTATATATTTTCTTAAAGGTCAGCAACACACCCCCAACACCTACAGTGTTGAGGGTAGTCATGGGCGGCGGTGATCACTTACCATCAGGTGACCCGCATGCTCGTTTGCTACCTATATTACATAAAAAAAAAAAAAAAAAATGAAAGCAAATTCGAAATTTCGCGGGAAAACGTTTGTTCGAATTTTAAATATGGTATTTCGGCAACTGAATCGTATTAATTTGCTTGAATTAAATTATTATATAAGTTTTTGTGGCAATTTAGACATTAAATAAGGTTTGGAAGACTCAGTATTAAGAAATATGAAGAATCTAACCATGTATTTGTCTTTTTTGTGCCGTTGAAACGTTTTTGTTAAGCAACCAATGCATTTTGACGTAAATGTATGAGTAAATGTCAGAATGTACACTGATTTGTTTGTGCCGCTAAACGTTAACTATATTTCAGTTAATCCGCTGTCCATGCAGGTACAAAGTGCGGTGAAATAAAAGCACTGAGTCTAAATACAACATAACATTGTGATAGGTCTCCAGTCTGCTACGTTCTAGCATTTAAATGCAGGAGTCACTAAGCTTCCGTCTAATATACTTGTGTCTACTTGACGTTGATATACTTAAGGCAAAGTATACTACGGGTAAATACTACGGGTAAGTACGGTTCAGAACCAACTTTAGAAATAGATATTTTTTTCATTAGATAACAGATTTATATAGACTTTATCTCCCTTTTAATAATAAGTTTAGAGCATTTCTTATAGCTCCCTTGTGCTTTACACACAAACTCTGTAAGTCTGTCACGTCCGCGGCTCACAAATCATGACACCCCAGGTGTTATCTTTTTAACACAAATACTTATAGCGGCAAAACAATATATCACCTTTATAAATTATCTGAGTTAATACAATTTTATTGACCCTCATTGCTCATCTGAAATTGGAGTATCTTTTAATTATATATAATTTTAAGTATTATATTAAAGGTTTTTCTGTCATTCGACAAACAATCTTATTATTATTAAGAAAAAGGTTAGAAAAAGAAACCTTTATTTTAAGTTAGGACGACCTAAATTGCAACGGTGGGAAACTAGTATAATTTAGCTAACCCACCTATAGATATAACCTTAAAGTGCCATCAAAACTTTACGCAATTAACATTTAAATTAAGTTTCGCTAGTTTAATCTTAGCAACCTACCCTCTCGGAATATGAATACCATTTGCTCGAAATGAGATATTTTTACATTTCTGTGTCATAAAAATCTACTTTACAAAATATTTCTCTGTAACGTAGAGAAATTGCTAAGCTTCAAATAAACTGCTGAGTCATCTTAGCCACAGTATAAAATTTTACGAAGTGTGTCACTGACTAAACTGGCAGCGTTCACATAACTCTTGAAGTCGGTTATCTACTCTGCTTATATTGTGGGAGTTCGCCGGCGGTGGGTGACGTCTTCTAATATTACCATTTAAACAAGTTTTATGTAAATCAAGTCGGGCTCGGGCTAACTTATTTTTCGGGTGAAATTTTTAAGACGATCTCATCGTTTTCTTTTCAACTTTAAGAGGTAAAAGTTACTGGATTTTTGACGGGGACTTTAATAGATGCCGTTTTATGGAGTACCCGTTCGTTTTGGATTAATTGAATAAGTTTTACGTTTGGGAATTTTGTGAGGTTGTTAAAAGAAATCCGTTTTCCTTCGTTACGTTTATTTTGCACTTAAAATATTGACTGTTGTCCGAGCCTTGCACAGGTGTCATTTTCGTCGACTTGATCACAAAAAAAAAACATAAATTTTCTAAAAGCACTGTAATCATATTATGATAACTTAGTTACACATTATTATACCTTCTCATAATCACCCTAGCTAAGTATACCCACGTTGGCGCATGCGATCATTTTATAACACCATAACAAAATGATACAATACAAAATGGCGCAATCCGCAGTTCTCGCACACATTAGCCAAAACCAGTTAAACTTTTTGCTATTTGCATTAAAGTTTTTGTTTTACGTATGAAGTTTTTATTGCGACACGGGTTACCCAAAGTTGGATTGGTGCTTCCACAAAAAAACAACGCCATTTGTGTTTATATTCGTTGTGGCATTACTTTTTACTTGATATTTGATACGGTACTAAAAAAGATAGAACGTGTTGGTAAATGTGTATATTGTTATACTTTTTAATCACATTTTTGGATAGCAGTTTTGTTAGCCGTGACTAATAAGATTTTTCATTGAAATAAAAAAGGATTTACTAATGAAATAAAACGATACTCAACCCAAAATGTAAGGAAGGTATTTAAATAACTGTTTCTAATCCTGTTATGGAATACACGTGTTTCCAACCTAACTCCATAGTAACCGCATTCACATCGCATTACTACTGTTACACGAAACTCAATTTAAACTTTCCAATGGTAATCTCGATTTAAACTCACTTATCGTTCGAAGAGATAACAAAGTGCATGTGATAACAAACTTACTGTCAGATAAGAGAAAATGCCTCAATAACACTCAAGAGTGCTCTGCTGAGTGTAAATCGATTGCACTAGAAACTTCGAGAAGCATTTGCAGTAGAGTACCTATTATTTAGTACTAGTGGCCGCCCGCGACTCCGTTCGCATGGAAGTCGGTTACCGTGTGAATAAAAAGTTTTCCCGCGGTAAAAAGTACCCTATGTGTTGTTCTGATGTATAAACTATATTACTGTAAAGTTTCATCCAAATCCGTCCAGTAGTTTTTACGAGAAAAAGAGTATCCATACGTACTTACCAACTTCCAAGTTTATAATGTTAGGATATTTTTACAAGTTTGGCTTTTTTTGAATTGCGGCAGGTTTTTTATTTTGCCTAACTAGCTTCCGACCCTACGGCTAAATTAGTTTTTCATGCGAATAATGTATTTACTCAGGGTGAAAAGACCCTTTGTGTTGTATCAGATTTTTATTTAAAAATCGATGTACTTTAGGTTTTATTAGTTTGTGTTTCAAACGAAATTTGAATTTTTAGTACGAATATTTTTGTGCTTGATTTGTCTAAATGTTGAGTTTTTTTTGTAAAGAATTTCAATGTTTAAAACCGTACCTTGACTTTCTGACTATGAAATTTTTGTTAATAGGATTATTTTAACTATGCGTAGGCAACTTCTACGGAATACTTTTTTTGTTATAAGTTAGGTTTCTTACCTAAATTATTTTATGTCAATCTTTAGTTCTGTTTAATCTTGAAAAATACTTTCAGTGCAAAACAGAACTAAAATAAAAAGGTAAATTATTGAAAGCTGAAAGCAAATGGAAGAAACGTTGCAAACGTATTCCCTACCTAATTGCTATTGGAAAAGTTATAGAAACAGATAGTTCAAGAAAATATACGAGCAAGTACTTTAAGTGGCACTTACTTAACAAGGTAAGACTTAATAAAGTGTTTTTAACACTTCAGTGTTTACTTGAGATGTTTTTCTTAGGACAGTGACCTGCTGTGACTTGCGTTGCAAATGTTTCCAATAAAAATATTTTAATGACAGTTAATACAATATTTAAATCTGCTGCGTGGTGAGAAAGAATGAACAGTAGTATAATAATAAAAAGGTCATCATTATATGGGAAATGCAAAAGTTTTTGTGCGTGGATGAATCTAAGTATCTTTGCTTTTCTTTCACGCAAAACTTATAGACTGATGTAAAAAAAATCTAGTATGAATGACCATAACCTAGAAAAAAGTGAATTTTCATATTTCCACACTTAGCTCATTGTACTGTGAGTAATATTTAAAAAAAAACTAAGCGTAATGAGCAGACTAAATACAGTTACACTGTCATTCCAAGCTATTTACCTAACAAGGAAATTCAAATGAAGAATGAGAATGGATAAAAATCCGATATCCTTAACTTTTTAAATGGCAGCCGCGAGAGGAGGCACTGATTTATAGACTTGCTCTCTTCTTACGAACTATTTAAATTGAGAACGTTGTACTTTTAATCTTTAAATCCTGTTCCATTTTAAAATGGATTTGACTTTGGAATTGCGTAAGAAAGCGTATTTTTCGAATTTAATAAGGGTATTGTTGTTACTCGTATTCGTTTTCTTCCAACTGTGGTTCAATGGAGTGAATTCTAAGTAAAATCGGTACTAATGGTATTAATAAATAAACACAAAGAATGTGAAAATATCTTGAGTAATGGAAGAGATTTTGAAAAAAGTCACGGTTGGCGTAACATATGTTATATTTTTTTTAAATATAGACGTGTTTCACTTAAGATCTTTGCCCTAATTCTAAGTTAACAATAAAAATTAACTAAATCATATAAGTACCTACACACAAATTACAAAAACATACAACCTTCACAGTTTTCGAATTTCAAACCGCAACACCCATATCCCTTTATTTCAAGTAAACGTCCAGAAGCTAGTCGTCCCTAATTAACCCTGCGAACGTCGCCACAAAATGAACCAGCGCAATATAAATACTTGTGACACAGGAACGCACTTAGTATGCCGTCTTACGTCTAAAGGGTTAATTCCCTTACGCAGATAACTCCTAGAGATTAAGAGTTTTAAGTAAGTTTATGGCAACGTGTGTTTTAATATTCTGTTGTTTTAGGTTATAAATAAATGAGAAATGATACTGCGTTAAAATATCAATTGAGAAATACATATTAAAACCGGAAAATACCTTTTTTGGAAAAAATTTGTAGGTGGAACCTGACTACAGAAAGTTAACCTAAGACAAATATTTGGGATCATGTCGTCAAAAATGTACCTTGCATAGTTGTAGCGAGTCACCAGGCCTAGAAATAAATTGTAAGGAGAAAAATGTTATAAAAAAGATAAAACAATATTTCTCTCCGAAAAGTTATTTTAGTAATATTTGCGTTTATAAGATCTTTTTAGGAAGGTAGGTAAAGGAATTTTACTATAGCAATAAATAAATGATCCTCGTAACCTAAGGTTATAAATACGTTAAAGATTCATTAAAGTGACCTTTCTTTTATTATACACATGCAATTCCAAGATAATGATAGACATATTAAAAAAAGATGTTTGTATTTTGAGGATACTTTTCTCAAATCCCTTTTTAATGCTTAAATGAATTAGTGTATACTTAGCCGTACTGTGCCACTTCTGGGCTAAAATCAACATGATCCGCTACTCTACAAATTACCATAGCTCTGACACTAGACGAATATGTGCTGCAAAGGCATATTAATATAAAAATACTAGCGACCAGCCCACGCTTTGCAATAGTGTAATTTTAGCCACTTGTTCCAGAAACATTAAATTATGGCTAGCCTTAAAAAACGTTTTCTAATTGTTCTTCATTTACACATTTAAATGAAAAAAATACCTAAAGGATGGTGAAAACCGCATTAAAATCCCTCAACTGGTTAAGGAGAAGTTAGCGGACAAACATACAAACAGACACAATCAGCGACTTGGATTTATATTATGCAATGAAGAAGGAAAAGCGTCACAAAACAATAATTTTATCTTTATTTTTTTATTTTATCAATTTAGCAAGCAAGTCCTTTGTAGGAAGATCTAGGTCCCACTATTTACCTTTAGAGGCATTATAATTGTAAAATTTAGTAAAAAACCGGTTAACTAGTTGTAACACGATACACCTTAGACAAACTCTTTCCTCAAAAACATCTGCCTATCGACAGAATCAAACACGTCACGCATCAAACAAAACAATAAATGCAAACACGATAAATTCCCCGCGAATAAGCGTCCAAAATACGTGGGTTCCTTAGAAGCCGAGCGCGAACATAAATTTCAAGACGAAAACTGAAGGCAGATGTTCCTCTGTTTCGGGAAATAAATACGGATTAGACCCAAAGTAAAGCGAGTGTACACGAACGGCGTGAATTATTGATCGCCTGTGTACACTTTGCTTAAAATACGCGATAGGCTGTTCTAGGCTTAGTGTCTTAGGTGGTAGGTAAATAATTAAATGAGTAGCTGGTGTGGTTTAAAATGGAGTTTCATTTAATTTGTATGGCTTGAATATGTTGTTTTAAGGTTACCGTTGGTGTATAAACTTTAACTTTGTGAATTTCATGTCAGCTAAGCCTTTAATGTGGTTGAAAGCTAATACCTACTCAATATTAAATAAATACGAAAAAGAAGTTATAAGTACTTTCCAACATTACTTTTTTGAAATTGGAGGCAGAAAAACAAATAAAGTTGATGAAAAACAATTAATTCACAGGATTTTTCTATGCAATTTCTTAATTCACTAAAATAAAAGCTAAATTAGTATTTTTTTAATTAATAACAATTAATAAACATTTTAAATACACGGTATACCATAAATTTTAAACTCTAATCAACCAGATACTATAGTCTGGCCACCGAGAGATTGCGTTTGTGACACATGCCATTAGTGTTGGGGTAAAAAACAACATTGATAAATCATTTTTCAATCAACAGAAAAAAAACTTGCTTATCTTATTTATATTTTATTTATAATATAAAAAGTTTTATGTTGTTACGAGTTAAACTCTAGGTAAAATAATAAAAAACAAAATCGAAACAGTATTGTTTTATTGTAGGAACGTAAATAATTAGATTAAAGACTAGTGGCCGCTCGCGACTCCGTTCGCGTAGAAGTCGGTTTCCCGTGGGAATGCGAAGTTTTCCCGCGGTAAAAAGGTCCCTTTATTCTTTCATACATATATTTTTGGTTCCTAAAACCGCTTTCGCAGCGCACGCAACGGAAGCCCTCAAGGATGAATAATTTTCCCCATTTTTTTTCCCATTTTTCATTATTTCTTCGCTCCTAATAGTTGCAGCGTGATGTTATATAGCCTAAAGCCTGCCTCGATAAATGGTCTATCCAACACAAAAAGAATTTTTAAATTCGAACCAGTAGTTCCTAAGATTAGTGCGTTCAAACAAACAAACAAACTCTTCAGCTTTATAATATTAGTATAGATACTTGTATAACGTTAATTTTGAAGCTAAGCCCAAGGTCGAAAAGAACTAGCAAGAAAATCCAACTGCTGCCTTTTTACAAACGAAACTCAAAAGCATTGTATTGGCAATAATATGGTATAAGTCTCAGCACCCGATGACCGTACTGCAGAGCCAATTCATCTATTTCATATCGAACATTTGCCGATTTATTTTCTTTCACTAACCGCAATAGTTATGCTTCAAGTATATCCATATTTACGTCGATATCATGTTTTTATAACCAAGCTACTTATTCTGCTTTTTTATTAGAAATTGATTGATAACTTTAAAATTGACTGATATTTTTAGCACATCCCTACGAAAATATGATGTTGTTTACATTTTTAAAAATACATATTTTATCAGTAATTATTACCCTTACAGTAAGCCATCAGTTATAAAATTTAAAATCAGTGTGTTTTAATATCATTTTATTGCTTATTATTTGTTTGTAGGGTCAAAATAGACGACTTTTTTTTTGTTTGTTTTCGTAGACGGCCTTTCAAAGTTACCTCGTTATGTCAAACACAATGTGTCAGGAACGCATTCTCTCGGTGGCCGGACAATAAGCATCGGCAAACGCTACGTGCTACAACGTAGCGCTACGAGACTACGAAATTTATCTCCTTTGCTACGGCAGTTAAACTACTCACAAACATAAAAAGCTTAATTTATTATAAGATCTTAGACTCTTTACTGGATGCAAGTTGATATAAAATATAAAGAAGTTAACTGCAGGGTAATTTATGTCTTCTGTCTTAGTAGAAAGAGCTGAATTTGAAAAACTTTGCAAAAATAATTGTAATAATTCTTAATGCTTATGTTTTAGGCGATTGCTTCTTGTTAATATTGTAATGGAACTGACGCCAAAAATATAAAAAGATCTTATAAGAAGATCTAATAAGAAGAAAGTAAAAGAAAGTTTTACGCGACTTAGATTGTTTGACTAAACAAATAAAATAAAATATCTTGGTTTTCAAAATAAAAATTGGCTGTCACACAGATAAAGATATATCTAATTAAAAAGATTTTTTTAAATATAGCTTTCCAGTTATTCTAAATATAAGCTTGTTAAACAAAACTCTAAGGTTTACTCAAAAAAACAACAAAAAATCTTCCATATTTTATATTGATATAGACATAAGAACCAATTGGCATACGCGAATGTCCATAATATTTCATTGGTCCTATCCTCTCTTGAAATATGCCAAGCGCCGTCAAATTTATTCAAACGACTTTCGCCAGTTTTATTATGAAAATGTCCCATTGACCTGCCTTCATGAATATTTTCATTCCGAATAAAATCGGTCAAGAGAACACTCGGAATAAAATGAAAGTGTTTTATTGATTTAAATTACGTCTTAGGCGATGGTATTTTTGAGCAAAAGGTTTGAAAAATAGCAGTATTATTTTAGCTTGTTTAGGAAAAGTGGTTTTAACTACAAAAATGTTTTGAAAGCAGTTTGCCCAAAGGATGATTCCGATTTATACTTAAAACCAAACGCTTAGTCTTCTGCGACTATAATTTGTTCAAAATGCTTAAATTAAGAAAAAAACGCGAATAAGAAAATGGGTTTAAACAGGTTTTATTATTTATATCAATTAACTTTAAGTAGCTTTTTAAAAAAAACTAATAATATTTATACAAGCAAAGATAAATAAAAATGTAATAATAAGAAAAATAGTAAATGTAAAAAAAGACACGGACTGTGGAGACTGTAATTTTTTTAATAAAAAAAAAACATGATAACCCATTGCAATTTGTTTTATCTTCTAAATATTTAAACGTTACTGCAGATTTGTCGAACTCTCTAGAATAAAGTTTAAATTACGATTTAAACTACCTATCTTAATTTTTATGAGACCTGTTAATTTGTCTTACGACGATGTTAAATTTCGTTTACATGAATTGAGGACGCTCCATTAGATATAATATGATAGAATGTATATAATAAGATTAATATATTTTTTCACTATTGATGATGACATAAGAATAAAACCAGGCAATAACCGCTTGTATACAGCTTTTTTTTTTTTTTTTTTTTGTTTTTGCGGTGAAATGCATTTACGCACCGTACCCCCCACCTGGGTGGCGGGGGGCGTGTGTGGAACTCCCACCTGGGCAACTGACACGTCGCCCAGGGGACTACCCACTAAAACACCGCAGCGCTCCGTCTTCGCCTTGGTGGTGAAGCCGTGGGGCCCGGACCGTCGGCCCTACGCCACGACTTCACCGGCGATGGGCCCGTCTACTGCACGACGGGCCCATTTTGACCCCCCCGCGGTGAAGGGGGGCCTGTGGGAACGACCGGGAGCGCCCGATCGTTCCCACCCGTCGACGGTGGTGGACCGTGCAATGCGGGCAGGTGGATTCCCACGTCCCCCGCCCACTGGCCACCACCAGGCTGGACTTGGGCGCGATCGCGCCTCGTCCGGCCCCTTCGACGTCTGCGGTGCGGGGGCGCGAGAGGATCGTTCTCACGCACCCGCTCCGCAGCCTCCTTCTGCGACATTACGTCCTCGCAGAAAGAGGCCACCGCGACCCAGACCGCCTCGGAGCCCAGCATGGCGTACACCAAGCCGGGCAGCGAGAGGTCCGGGCCAGCGGACGCCTGGAGGCGACGACGTGGCACATCCCAGGCCGGACATTCGGCCAGGGTGTGCCACGCTGTGTCGTCCGGCGCGCCACAGTGGTGGCACGCCGTGGATTCCTCCCTTTGGATCCGGCACAGGAAATGTCCGAAGCTGCCATGCCCGGACAAGACCTGCACCAGACGGTAGGTGAGGAACCCATGCCTCCGGTCGATCCATCCCTCAATGACTGGACCGACGGCGTCCAGGGTCCACCGCCCGTCGTCCGCGTTGGCCATCTCCGCCGACCACCGGCGGAGCATGACCTCGCGGGCCCTTCGCCAGACGGCGACCCTCTCTTCAGGTGCTGCGGGCTCCCTCTGAGCCCGCTTGTCCGCCGTCCAGTGGTAGACGGCGGCCAGCACCTCGGCCTCGAAGTACCATGGCGGAGTGCCCGCCATGGCACATGCCGCCCCGTGACTAACCGTGCCGTAAGCCCGCGCCATTCGCTGTGCGATGGCGCGTTGGGGCTTACGGAGCAGGGCACGGTTAGTCGCCCCCAAATCGTGCGCCCACACGGGCGCCCCGTAAAGGGCCATGCTGCGTAGCACGCCGGCATAAAGGCGCCGGCATGCCACAGCAGGCCCCCCGATGTTCGGGAGGAGCCAACTAAGGCTCCTCGCCGATTTGAGGAGGCGTTCGCGGAGCAGGCGGAAGTGCTCCGCGAACTTCCACCGGCAGGATATGGTGAGGCCCAGATATTTTATCTGGGCCTGCACCACCACCCTCCTCCCGGCCACCACGACATGGGCGTCCGGCGGCGGCTCCCCCCGAGGCCCATGGAAGTATATGGCCTCGGTTTTGGGGAGCGCCACCTCCAGCCCCAGCCGCCCGATACGACGGGCGACCAGGGTTCCCCCCACCGACGCCCGGTCGGCCGCCTCCCCGAAGTTGCGCCCCCGCGCCGTGACGAGGGTGTCGTCCGCGGGAGGGCGCCCCGGAGGAGCCAGTCGTATCCTATGTTCCACAGGAGTGGTCCTAGGACCGACCCCTGCGGAACGCCTGACTCCACCAACCGCCGCCTCATGCGGCCGTCCCTGCCGACGAACAGTACCTCCCGGCCTTGGAGGTAGTTCGTCAGCAGGGCCCTCAGGTATTGAGGCACTCCGTGATACCGGAGCGCCTCCAATATTGTGGCGTGGGGGATGGAGTTGAAGGCATTCTTTATGTCAAAAGACACCGCCATCACCCCTCCCCCCGCCCTCGCCCCCTCCTGGGTGATGCGCTTCACCTCCAGGAGGACGATCGGCCGGTAGCCGGAGGGCGAATCCTCCGGCCGACCCACCTTTCGGAGGAGGCACAAAACCCCCTCCTTCCACACCTTCGGGAACCTCCCCGACGCAAAGCAGCGGTCGAAGAGGTCCCGAAAACGTCGCTCCATTTGGGCGGTGGCTATTGCCACCACCCGTGCCGGCACGCCGTCTGGCCCCGGCGCCGTCTTCTTCCCCCGGAGGCGAGCCGCCGCCGAGGCAAACTCCACCTCCGACACCGGGGGAATCCCGGCGTCGGCCGGAGGACCCATTCGCGGGAGTGGGGCCATCCGGGGAGGGTCGAAGTCCGGCGAGCGGTCCGGGAAGAGACCCCGGACCACCTCCTCCAGCAAGGCCGGCTGGAGGGCCTCGACTACGGGGGGGGCCGATCGGACGCAGCTGATTGCGCGCCGCCCGATACGGCCTCCCCCAGGGGTCGGCATCCAACCCCGCCAGCATCTCCAGCCGCGCCGCCTTTTTGGCCTCCCTGATTGCCACCTTGAGGACACGCCGGGCCTCCACGTAGGAGGCATAGAGGCGGTCCTCGTTGGCGGCATCACGGTTGGCGCGGCGGCGGGCCCGCTGGAAGGCCCTCCTCGCGGCGCCGCAGTCGTCCCGGAGACCAGTAGACCGCGCGCTTGGGCGGCGGCCGTCGCGACCGAGGCATGCTGGAGTCGCACACCTCGGTCATTGCCTCCCTCAATGGCCGCGACGCGGTCCAGCCGCGACAGGGCCCACCGCGGGAAGGACCTTCTTCCTTCCCGCTCCCCCCCCCACCACCGGTGGACACTGAGTGGAGAACTCTATCCGAATATATCTGTGATCGGATAGGTTCTCCCTCAGGTCCACCTCCCACCGGCGCACGAGCGCGGCCAGGGCTGCAGTGCCGAACGAGACGTCCGGCACAGAGCTCCCGTTTTGGCGCACGCACGTGCGCACTGCCCCCCTGTTGAGGAGCACCAGACCTGTCGACGCTGCCCAGGCCGCCAAAATAGAAGATTTATCGTACTAATATTATAAACATGAAAGTTTGTATGTATGGATGGATGTATGGATGTTTGTTACTCTTTCACGTAAATACTACTGGACGGAATTTGATGAAACTTTACAGTAATGTAGGTTATACATCAGTATAACTATACAGAGGATTCAAAAAAGTCAGACATTAAAATTAAGCTCCAGCAAAAATAAATAAAAACAAATTAAATAAAACAAAGTATAAATGATAATCATTTTACTTTAATCATTAAACCTACCAGCAATATTTTCCTATCATTTTACTATAATTTCTCACTGCACTACACTCTGAACAATGGATACACTGAAGCAGACTGTTGATGAATTAGCGCGCCTGTTCAACACAAGGATGGAGTCCTTCCAGGATGAGCTGCAGAAGGTTTCTAACCCCTCTCCTACAATATCTTCTCTTGCTGCTGAGTTCAAGACTTTCAGATCATTGATGTTGACTGCTGTCAAAACATTGGAGCAACAAGTCCAGCTTATCTCCAAAGACTGTGACAGGCTTGAAATGCATAACAGGCGCAAGATCCTTCTGGTACATGGAGTCCCAGAGAATAAGAAGGAGGACTCTTCAGCATTGGCATTATCTGCATTGCACCGGACCAAGCTAACTTTAACTCAACAGGACTTGCAGCGGTGTCATCGGTTAGGAAAAAGTAAGAACGATAAACCCAGACCTCTCCTGATTGAATTCAAGGATATCGCCTTCTGTCACAAGGTATGGGCTTCTAAGACGAATTTAAAAGGCACTGGCATTACAGTTTCCGAATTTCTCACGAAAAGCAGACATGAGGCATTCATGGCAGCCCGGCTCAAGTTTGGCATTTCAAAATGCTGGACTCGTCATGGGTCTATCTTTGTTCTGGCGGAGGATGGTGCTCGTCACTGCGTGCTATCATTAGCGGACCTCCAACTGATCCCTGACCCGGCAGCCAACAATGAAGATTGCATGGAAAAGCCCAAGGCGACAAAGACTCGAAGTCGTACTGCAACTCGTCGCTGAATGCACTGACGTAACTTTTTTCTTCATTATTTTACTTTTAAGTTAGTTAGTAGTATACTTTTTAGTTATTTTTTGAAGTATTTACTTAGTGGCCACAAGGCTTAGTAGTTTTAGGTTTCTTTTTTTGAGTGAACTTGTTTGTATGACTGACTGACAGCTTGACGTTTGACGTTTGGTAAAGCAGCAGCTGCATTCCGATTCAGCCTTACAACCTGTCTTAGTGTTTTTTTTTTTGTTTATAGTTTTTTAAATACTTTTTACCTTAAGAAATTATATTTGTTTGTCTTATTGTTTAATATTATTGCTGGTACGTTAAGTAATAGCGAAGGTAGTACCTTCGACGTTTTTGAATATTATATATTTATTTATTTTATTTAAATATCATACTCAGTTTAAGTATTATATTATAGGTATTATTAATTTATTTATGTAATGAATGATCATGCTATTGATTCAGATTTTTTTGATTCGTGCACATCTGGCTCGGAGTCTAGCGACGACAGTTTTCACAGTACCCTTTCCTTGTCCTCATCCTTAGAGTCCTGTTTCTCGGACTGTCCCAATAATTTAAACATTGTCCACATAAACGCCCAGAGCATTCCCAAACATTATTCTGATATGCTGACAACCTTATCCAATCCCAATATCCATGCCATCCTTGTTTCAGAATCCTGGCTAAGACCTTGTCTTGCATCCACTTCTTACTCTCTCCCCGGTTTTCACTTGCTGCGTAATGATCGACCTGATCGCGTAGGAGGCGGAGTTGCCATCTACCTACGAGCTAATATCCCTTATTCCGTTGTCAGCATATCTTCTCATTCTAATGTCAGTTACACAGCAGAACATCTTTTCATCGAGATCATCCTTAATCACTCCAAAGTCCTTTTAGGTATTTTGTACAGCCCTTCTATCACTATCAACTATTTCAACAACCTTGAATCTACCTTGGATCAGCTAGTCCCTTCATATGAGCATGTTATTTTAATGGGCGATCTGAATACTTGCCTGCTCAAGGCTGATGCTCGTGCTCATAAACTCTCCTCCTTAATCGATTCCTTTAACCTTCATATCATTACAACTGAAAATCCCACCCATTACTACCCAAACAGCGTCCCATCCCTCCTTGATTTAATAATTGTCTCTCGCCCTGAACTTGTCTGCAAGCATGGCCAGTACGATGCTCCTTTCTCATACCATGACCTACTGTTTCTGTCCTACAAAATTCGTCCTCCTAAACCTAAGCCTCGTATTCTCCTGCAGCGCAATTTTTCTGGCATGAACACAAGACAACTATTATGTGATGCTGCTGCTATTGACTGGGCATTAGTCACTTCATTTCCGACTGTTGACGGGCAAGTTCAACAACTCAACTATTTCTTAACTCAACTGTACGACAAACATGCCCCAATACGTCTCATGAAGTTGCGACATCGACCTGCTCCTTGGCTCACAGATGAAATTAGGGATCTTATGTCAAAACGTAATCGCGCAAAGTCAAAGTACAAAAAGAATCCTAGTGACATCAACCGAGACAATTATAAGATCCTCCGAAATCGCTGCAATACAGTGTGTAGAGATGCACAGCGACGCCATATCCATAAGTCCGTTGAAGATCCAGATCCCAAACGGGTCTGGAGATTCCTGAAAAGTTTGGGTATAGGTAAACAGTCTAATTCCCTTGCCACTGACCTTAACCTAAATGACCTCAACAATCACTTTTCCGCTTGCCCTTCTCATGATTCTACTATTAAGACGTCTACTTTAAATTATCTTTCCTCATTACCCGCTCCTAATTTTCCTGCATTTGTGTTGTGCCCTTTCGTTGCCGATGATGTCAAGAAAAATATTGTTACTTGATATTATAACACCGGTAATCACGAGCATTTTCAACAATTCAATTGCTACTAATTGCTTTCCTTCCTTATGGAAAGACGCCAACATCATTCCCATACCTAAAAAATCCTCTCCTACATCGTTTTCTGATTATCGTCCCATATCAATCCTTCCTTTTCTCTCCAAAATCCTTGAACGACTTGTTTACCAGCAACTCAACTACTTTCTAGTCTCAAACAATCTGTTTAACACATTTCAGTCTGGTTTTAGACCCGGTCATAGTACTGTAACCGCGTTGGTTAATATTGCTGATGATATCCGGGTAAGTATGGAGAAAAAAAACATTACAATTATGACGCTACTAGACTTTAGCAATGCTTTTAATACAGTTGACTTCGACATACTCCTGGCTATCTTAGGCTCTATTAACTTCTCATCATCCACTATCTCCTGGTTTCGTAGTTACTTGTGTGGACGCCGGCAACGCATTCGGGCTGATGACGCGTTTTCATCGTGGTGCTCTCTTGGGGCCGGCGTCCCTCAAGGTGGTGTGCTGTCTCCACTCCTTTTCTCAATTTTCATCAGCTCGATAACTTCCCGTATTACTTCTCTCTACCACTTGTATGCGGACGATCTACAAATTTATAGACACACGGCGGTGAATAACCTACACTATGCTATTTCTGCTGTTAACACGGACCTTGATTCAATCGCAGAATGGAGCCTATCATATGGCATTACGATTAATCCAAAAAAAACCAAGGTTATTTTAATTGGAAGTTCGAGATTACTTAGTCAAATCAATCTTAATGACATACCGGCAGTTCATTTTAATGGTGAACAACTACCGTATAGTCAAACTGTCAAAAATCTTGGTCTGCTTTTCGACAACACTCTTTCTTGGACAGCCTATCTTGAAGATGTTAGTAAGAAGATGTACGCCACTAATAGTAGTCTACGAAGACTGCAAAACTTCCTGCCTGTCTCCACAAAAATTGCGCTAGCTCATTCGATCCTATTTCCAATCCTTGACTACGCTGATGTCTGCTGTACTGATATAACTGAGGAGCAACTAAACAAACTTGAGCGTCTTCAAAACTTGGCAATCCGCTTCATTTTCGGTATACGCAAGTATGACCATGTTTCCGAATTTCGCAAGACGCTCAAGTGGCTCCCAATCCGCTATCGAAGGAATGCTCACGTCCTTTGCCTCCTCTATCGTGTCCTTTTTGATCCCAAAACTCCTGGGTACTTGAAAAAACGTTTTTCCTACCTTTCTGACTGTCACGATCGCAACCTCCGGTCTGATAATAGGCTCACACTTACTTTCCCTCTTAATCATACGAACTACTATAGCAAATCTTTTACCATCGAAGCTATCAAGCTATGGAATATGTTACCCATCACCATACAATCAGCACCGAGCATCTTAACTTTCAAAAATCGCTTGCATGAACATTTTCTTTCTTTATGTTAAGTATTATTGAGTATTATTTAATATATATATATATATATCACCTATCTATTTATTATATAAATATGTATGTATAAATGTATTTATTATAAAATAGAATTATATATTTAGTATATGTTATTATTATGTATTTATATTGTGTATTTATTTGCAGATGATTCTAGTACTCTTATACATATTAAAAAAAATATTATTTTAAATTATTTATATTGCATTCCTGTACCTGACCGCAATTACTTTTAATTATGTTCTTCTTCCACAACCGGCTTGTCAGGAAGAAATCGCTTAAAGCGATATGGCCGCCTTTTGTTTTCCTTTTTTTTGTCTATTCTTTTGTATATTCTATGTGTCTTATGCAATAAAGAGTTTTATTATTATTTATTATTATTATTATAACATAAAAGGTACTTTTTACCGCGGGAAAATTTCTTATTCCCACGGGAAACCGACTTCCACGCGAACGGAGTCGCGGGCGGCCACTAGTAACAAATAACGTTTAAATGTGATACACCCTTAAATCTATAAAAGAAAGAAAAATAGTTAAGGAGACAAAGCTGAACCCTGTTAGAAAAGTGAGTAAGTAATTAAAGAGTGAACTAAAGTAGAATACTAATTAAGTATTGTAACTCAATAGAAGCAATGAACTCTGGCCGTCGGAATGCATATTAAATAAATGTTCTCAAGGAATTGAGAGGGTGAGTTAGTATAACTAGATATGCCTGATAGGGGGAAATTTTAGTTTTTTTGTGTTTTATGTATTTGTTTCATTTATGAACTTGTAGTTTTTTGAATCGACGCCAATGAATAAAATTGATCGGTGGACAGTTAACAAACAGATTTGATTGAAATGAAAGTTAACATCATTACAACCACTTCTGAACTTGTACGAAAATCCTAATGTTGGATCGTAGAAAAAAAATGAAAATATCAATTGGAAGATTTGCATATTTCTGAAATTACACGATGCTGTTCAATATTACTTATTTCGTTTAAGTATGTCAGCTAAAGCACTTGCGATTCGAAATTTAAAATTGATCTCAGTTAAATTTAACTACTTTCAGGTTTTTTTACTCTTCCAAGCCTCCACCATAAACAACCCGTAAGCCCTCGCTAACTAGCGTTTGTAATGTACGTCGCAATCGGCGGCAAACTGGCTAGTGACAGGAACGTGCACAATCCACGTAGTCGCAACACGACGTGCGCGGGGCGCCGATCACCACGTGCACGTGGAAATATACTTATTCTGGAAATACGGATTTTAATGGTCGAGATTAAAAAGGATGTTATTTAGTTTAACTAAGTTATTAGGGGATGAGAAAATAAAAAATGTTATGTTTGCAATAGTTAAGGAAATATTGGTTAGGATACAGTTTATAAAATTTAATAATTGATGGTCTGAAAATCACCGAAAAAAAGTATTAGATATTAGGTACCTGTGATTTCCATTACGTGAACCTGTTTATACAAAAATAATCTTAAGAAACATTATCCTAATACCATACGGTATACAAAAAAAAACTTTGCGTTTGTAAGAGAAACAGCATTATTTTATCTTATATTAATATTTTTTTTTATCTGACAAACATCAAAAACCTAAAATTATCAAACATAATAATCTCGCTAAAACAATTACATCAAAATAAAACAATTGCGATTGAAATTGTTTCACAGAATAACTTAGCAGTTTGTAGTTGTGCAGTACAAGTAATAAATGGTGTGGCACGCTACGCATACTTTCTCGCTTGTTTGAAATTAATTTCAACGTTTAACAAAAGTTTTGAAGTATTTGCAACATTGTTTACAAAAGTTTATACTTTATAATAAGGAAAATATATATTAGAAATCTCTAGAGTACAATAACAATTTCATAGATACGAAGTAAGTTTTTCATGTTTTACGGAAACTCAGCTAGTAATCTAATAAAATAGTTTTATTCTTAAAATAAAACCTATGACTGCAGTTTAAACTAAATGTAAGGTTAAAAAAATATATTATTGGTTTATTCAGTTGTAAGATTTCCATCCAAACCTATATCTTTGTCTTCAAATGTCTTGCATAACAAACGAAACACGAAACTGCTCTAGCTGATATTTTGATTCCCTACACTTTGATCCCTGGGAGTTTGTAAACTCGAGTGCATTTCTCCGAATCGGAAATATCATCGCCTAAAGTTCTGAGTATTTTCGATAACTTGATTCCTCGCTTTTGGGAATCAGGGACTTTATGATTGGAAGGTAGCGATGGATTAAACTAAGTGGCTTCATTGAATAATAATTTAATGGATTAAATTTTAGTCAGTGATAGATTAAATTGTACTAATTTTAATTATGCGAGAGATTGTCTTCGTTTGATTGTAACTTATAAGATATAATAATTATTTGGTAATGACCATTAAATAAAATAAAAATAAGCAAAACTATGTTTATGATAAGCGGATGAGTGTTTGCAGATGTTTAACACTTATTAAAAAAATAATTAAATATTTACCCCGTATTTCCTTAGAAATTTAGTGTATTAACAAAGAATTGATTTTGAATATCCAATGAAATATAAATACATTTTTTTTACATTATTAAAAAATGAAACTTTTATAATACAAAAGCGGATTTACACAGTATTCAAAATATCAAATTGCATTTATTTGGATTTCCGAAAGTAAAACCTGATTCCATTAATAGTAACAAAAAACCTAGTGTTATATTTTTATGATAATATGAGGCATTAAATTGACTAAACTATTATTATTTAAACTTTAACTGATATAAATAAATTATAATTTATAACTGTTGATAAGTTGGGTTAGAATAATTATCAAAACAGTGATTCACTAAATATGTGTATTATTTAAAAAAATTACAAACCAATGAAAATGCAAAGTAAACATTCTTAGTAAAACAAAGAGCAACAATCAGTAACTTCAACATTTTCCAAAACACACTGTTTCATAGAAAACAGAGCGAGCTTTATAATCAAAGAACAGCAAATATTCGTATGAACTCAGCCACTGACATGCGGGTATATTTAATTAATAATCTTCTACTCTCGGGCTTTAGATAGGCAGAGAGCTGGACGACGTAATTTATATATATTTTTAGTTTAGTAAAACGAATTTATATGACTGCGTTAACATAAACATTTGACCCGTATTTTTGATCATTTATTATTTATCTGCTGATGCTGATGATGCTGATGAGCTGATGATCAACTTTTGATGAATGAAACTCAGAGTAAAAAAATATAAATTTATTTTTTCTTAAGACCAATATTTTTTATTCTTCACTATTTCAAATTGTTTCTGTCCGTCCTACTCGTACAAAATAAACTTAAGATCAAAAACCACTTATAAATTATCTTGTGTATCATATTTTTTTTAGCAATTGCAGTAGCTCTTTGCTCCACACATAATATGTTTGCATATTATGTTTTGGGTCGTAAAACACTTATGAATAATCTTACTATTATAAATTTAGTTTAGTAACTGCAGTGGCTCTTTGCCTATATCCCTTTGTTCGGAGTGTGAGTTAGTTTTACGAAACTTTGTTTTTGCTTAATTAATCTCATGTGCTCTAAGGGTTAAATTAGGTTTTTGTGTTACTTTTTTCGCTGAACGTATTGTTAAAGTTACGGAGAAAGCGTTAACTGGCTCTCTAGTTATACAGTTCCATAATAGTTTAGTATTCGGAAGGTTGTTAGTGGATTTCTGTTACTAGATTGGAAAGTATTTTTATTATATTGAAGAGATAAACTGTATCTGATAGAAAAAAATCAAGGTGCCCTAAACGTATTGGATTTTTTATCCAGAGGAATGAGATTGATTTTGTATTATGTAGGACATGAAAAAAACGATGAGATAAATAATTCTTGGAAAAGTATAGCATTTAGTCCCATTTATCACATAAAAGAACATCTTTCTTCTGCTATTATCATTATATCTTGTAGAAAATATATAATAGAAATATTGTCCATCAAACAGTTAATAGTCGATCCAACGCAGATCGCATTGTTATTTATTTTTAATTTTGATTTTAGGATCATAATTAGTGGTACGAAATCATACACATCCATTAACTGTGGCCATAGCCTAATAGACGCCACTGAACTTCTGGTACTTATCTAATACTACCCTTATTACCCAACAAAGGGTTAACATGAAAGAAGGTTGTGTTTGATGCCCTCAGATTTGAGTTCGCAAACTATGCGCACGCAAGTAGAAAGATCACTTTGATCTGTAATTTGTCTTGCAAGCCTTCCTTCATTGTTTAAATACACCTACGGAATGTAAATTAGACCTTGTACAATCAAGATCATACACACTGGCTCAGTGTTTGACAAACTATCCAAAAACAAAAGACAAAAGTACCTACAGATATGGTAAACAATTATACGGGGTGTAAAAAGACTGCTTTCGAAAACAAAAACGTTGGTTGGTTACATTTAGGGCAATAAAAAAATGTTAACGATTAGTTTTTTTTTGTTCTTAATTTGCAATGTAAATCATCGCACCTGAACCGTCAGTTTATATGTGCGCGATGATTTCAAGCCGCGAATATGACTTTTTTAACATTTATATTATTTTGGAATTGCGTTTTCGGGGTTATCTGTAACAGTTTCAGGCTTCGGAAGTGGTATTTTTATGCCCGGTATTTCTTCTATATTTTTTGTATAAAGTAAGTGCCTATGTGAAGTGACTTAAATTGACTTACGTAGTACTTAAGGAATTCCTGCTTTAAGCAAACTTGCTTCAAAGTTGGTGTCACTCAGTGGACAAAGACACGGGAACGTTGCTAGCAATTTGCGGCTACCAACTCTAGCGGTACTGCGGTTCAAGAACTTACTTCGCTTCGAGGTAAACATTATCAAGGGTGTGTGATAATAACTTTTGTATATCTTGTATAGATTTGTATATAATAGATATTATAGAGATGATAAGAAAGACTTCTACCAGGAAATTAGCCTGACTCGATCAATTTTGGGATGGAATTTTAGGACGATATACCTAAAAAAGAGGAGGTGTTCGTAGAATAGTAAGAAAAGTAAATTATTTTTCTAAGAACACTGTCTCTTATTAAAGCAAATAATACTGTTTGACCTCCGTCTTGCTCATAATAATAAGTGCTTTGTAATATTTAATATATATGTATAGTAAGAAAAATGCATTACTAATTTTTAAATAACGTCATCAGTAGGTGGATCTATTTATTTAGAAAAAATAATTACAATAGACCTAAAAACAAAATTCTTTACCTACTCAAGAACAAAACTTACTTCCCCAACACCCTTTAGAATAGGACTTAGCAAATAATTTGCTCTTCAGGTGATTTCGTAGTTCACGTCGATTTTTCCATTGTCTCTGTAATTGCCGGTACAATTAGTAGACTCCGGCGCATTGTGTCAATGAAGGCTTGTGCGAATGGCGTTATTGTTTGATAGATTACAAGTGTTTTGCGGGTAAAATATATGGAATGTTTGTAGGCCTTGGTTAGTATTGATTGGATGGATGAAAAAATATGGATTACTTTCAATATATGTACAGGAATGCTTATGTGAACAACCCGATCATTAGGATTTTTACTTATAGTTTTGCATTTAGATCCAAGATCCATCCACTGTCTATAACTTCAAAATCTGATCATTATTCGACAATCATATATCTAGAGTTATAAATACTGGAAAAAAGAACGCGGGCCACAAACTAGCATTAACAAATTAGCATTTATAATGCAAAATTTAAAGGAAAATCTCAATCATATATCTGTTAAGTTTCAAATGAAACATACTTGCACTTTAGTATAGGTACGTATATTATACACATTAAGAAAAATATAGATTTATAAGGTATAATAGATAAATAGCTCAATAGATTCAAGGGTACGATAACTACTGATATAGCTTTTATTACATGACTGAAAAGCATGAAAGTGCCTTGTATGATGTAAAAGACTTCGTAAAGTGACTCACCACTACCACTTGATAAGTACAAATTGCTTTATAGTGTACTCGAGGCCAAAAGTCCAACGTCAATTCTGAAGCATACTCTCAAGATGGTACACCACTAGCAATCACCTTTTCAAGTACTCACCGCAGCTGATGTTAACTAACAAATACAATCAAGTGATTTTTAACAGTGAAACTTTCCACTATATTCTGCGTACAGTTAATATTTCGAAAATTTGCCGATGCGAGGAATATTTTTTTAAACATCGAAACTGAATTCATGCTTTGAATAAAATATTACTATTTTCATCATTTTACTCTATTGTGATGTCAATGTGTGTCTTTATCAAAGTACTTGTTATTGTATTTCATAGCATATTTTCTTCATCATTTCTAGGTCTTTTCTCATTCATTACAAAAACATATTCTAAACCTTTGCCATACCAATTACACTCTTCCCCAATTAAAACGACACAAGCAAAACAACAAAAAATCCCAGCTCACTTAAACCATACACGTACACACTCACAAAAACACCGGCGCATGCATTCAGCGCATGACGCGGCATTATCTGTAATAAGTTGCGATCACGTTTTATATTGGCTGCATGCACGGAGATGGCACTCTATTTGTGTCACTTAACTGTGACGTTGATATGGCGGGTGGAATAGTATGGATATGCCTTCGATTTGGGAGAGTACAGAGAAGAGTAATGTTGGTGGTTTTGGAAAAGTTTTCGGTTGAAGTAGGTTTAGGTTTGAAGTTTTTTTGCGTGTTAGGTTAGGTTAAAGCCTAGAAAATTTGGGCAAACTTCTAATGCTTGTGTGGCGTAGTTTTTTTGTTTCAAAACGGCCATCTAACCACGTAACTACCGCTCTTAACTCCTAAAAACTATGAGCAAGCCTTTGAAATTACTTTTTTCAAGCAACAAGTACCTCCTCTGCTATTCCTTCATCTGTACCGTCTGGCAGTAGTGTCGCTCGGGTAATTAGTTATAGTTGGCTTTAAACTTACGAAAATGGCAGTTCCTTAGCTCAGCCTGTCTATAGGAAACACAGTTTGATCAAATTGTGCAGCCTTCGTACAGCTTCTTGGTGTAAGTGTCTCGATATTAAGGTAGTCGTTAAATATAGAGTTACTTTGTCTTTAGTAGTGTTATTAAGAGATTAGGTATACGAGTGTGGATGTCCTTATCTCGGGCAGGAACTTGTTTTTTGGACTTTGGGTGCTTTTAAGTATTTGGCTACAGTAGACGTTACGAAGTATGTGATACTGAACTTTTGAACTTTTGATACTTTTGAACTCCTTTTAATTTATTGCTTTCGAGCATAAAGCTATGGTATCACCGAGCATTCATTGAGTGACATAAAGTACTTTTATTTCCAAAACAAAGCGTGAAGTTTAAAAAAATATGGACAATAATTACTGTATAATTGCAATGTCTTTCTGATTATTAATATTAATACAAATAGAATTTTACTATAATGATAAAAGTTTGTGGATTCAATTATTTTGGCCAAAGTTTTGTTTAAAAGAAACGTAAAAAATAAATATTGCGGTGCGAAGAAGAATATCTGTTTAAATGTAGCATTAACTAACGCAAAAACATCTAAAACTGAGAGGGAACTATACGTTCCAGACGAAGAAAAAATGCTTGTTAAGATGGGTACCAGAATACCTATTATGGATAAAGATTGGGTATGAAAAATCATATAAATAACGTTTGATGTGACAACATTTATCATAAGTTTCTCAAACTTAGCAAGTAGGTACGTGTTAATTTTCTTCATCCGTTTCCTTGTTTCACCGAACTGCCTATTTCCAGGTACCCCAGAGATATAAGTCTATTTACTCGCAACAAAATGATTGCTGGCCCCACTTTGTTAGGCCCGTTTATTTAGAAGGCGAATTTTATTTATAGCCAACCGACTCCCAAATGAACAATTTTACTTCGGGAACCGTTAATTATATTGGGGATTTGTAGGATATTGGTTTCTTAGAAGAAAACAAACTTTGCACAAAGTATTAGCGCTCAAAAATAAACTAAGACGTTTTAACTTTTAATACTTGCTTTTACATTTTCTTTACTATTCTCTTAAGAAGTTGGATCACTTAACCTGTTAGCTGCAGTTTTTGTATAAGAATTTCGCTAAGTTTCTCGTTCTTTTACTTAATATAATGCGAAATACTTAGCCTGTAAGTTCCCTGTTTCGCAAAAAACCCTGGCAAAGTAAAAGTTTCAGGGAATTTTTGAAGAGGTCTTATGAAGCTGCATGCCAGTTATTTTTATTAAAATACATGAGTATCAAGTAGGTATTTTATGGAATTTTGTTGTGAAAGTTGGAAATTAAATTGTATTTTTTGTGATTTTCGGTAATTTGATAAAATATTAGCTTAGTTCTAAGAAAGCGAGGACAACGGAAATATTTCTATAAAAATAATAATTAAGGTCCAAGATATTTTTCGTTTAAAATACCCCTAGAACCTATGTCTACGCTACCCTATTTAGACACCTTTGTAAAACATTATTTTTAACTTTCACAGACATGACCATTCTTATTCAATCGTCCTGCAAATCACTAAGCCTTTGTTCTTCCTTCTTTCCACACCCACACTCATTCTTTACATTCTAATATTTCGCAATACCACTTGCAGAAGTCGTGTATCGCAAATGGCACATTTGTATCATGCTAAGTACGAGCCCACGTGTGTAAAATAACCCGAGTAATGACACAACTCCAATTACTTAGATTGCTTACGTCACAGATGCCCCTTCTTGTTCCGTTTGGGGTGATTAGGATAATGTTATGAGCTGTGTCTTCATTTCAAGTGATTGCATAGGAAGAAAAGTATATAAGACTTGTAGGTAAAGGCGTCTTTGTCTGCGATAAAAGTTATTTCCCGTGGGAATGAGGCTTATTCCCGCGGTAAAAAGTAACCTTTTTTATCCTAGTGTATTCTAAAATTCAAAAAAATTGGTTTAGCCGTTTAAATTGGAAGCAAAACATACAGACAGACATTAGTTTTCACAATTAACATTTTCAGAAAGCTAAAACTGATACATTGTCTACTCAGCCCTGAGGAAGCTATTGCCTGCAAATTCTACAATTTTAAGAATAATTAATATTATCAACACCCACATCAAACATACCCTTCAGAACTCTAATCCTATGCCCCCATCGAACAGCATACTCACCTATCCAATCTTGACAACCGGCCAATATCACAAATATCAACTTTAGTAGGCTAACGCGAGCAAATATTGTCCCGCCTAGCTCCGCGCGTGTGGACACTGCACTCGACTTCTTCTATCGGATAGTCTACGTCGGTACCAACAGTATGGACACACGAGTGCTGACAATATTGACTGAACTCAAAGCTAATCTCACCTCTGAGATTTTGCTTTACGGGTGGATGGAGATTGAAAGGCATTGTTTGGTATATCATAGCGTTTTTACATATTTAAAGAGTATATAATAGGAGTTTGGTTATTTTTATAATTATGTAATATTATACCTTACACAGTAATTTAAAAAAAAAATCGTGCCAAAATACTTTATCTTTAAAATAACAAGCTGTTTGTAGACTATGCGTTTAAGATTGAGCAATGGTAAAATATGTAGTGGTGCCGATTCCGAGTTAAAACTCACTAAAATAAACTATAATACAGAGACGGGTATCAATTTTAGTTCGGCTATCCTAAAATTTGCGTGCATTATAAGTAAGACGTAGCTTGAAAGTTTAGATGAGTCCTCGGAGCATTTCGTTTAATACAGTGATTTGGACTAAATTTAATAAGATCAATACACCTGAATTTTATGTATAATAGTCTTTTTAGAAAGTGACGGAATCTTTTTAGTTTGGTAATAAGTTTGTTCTCAGAATCGGTGCCATTGCCATTGTGACGACCATTAATCATGGTCTCTTTGGAAAGTTCATTCTTATTATTAGTAAGAATACATTTTTAATGAAAGCTCAATCAACAAAGATAGCATTATAGCTATAATAATATAATTTTCTAATTGTTCGCAACAAATAGCAAGCATTTAGCCGACACCAGTTGCATTTTATGCGCGTTAACGCCGTCTTATAGTAATTATCCCCGCTCTTCTTCTATTTACTAAACGTCATCTCGATAGCGATATAACAGAATTATATGTCAAGTAAAATCTAAGGCGGTTAACGGAATAGTCTATTAGTAAACGGGAGGGCCAATTACGCTGCTGTTAAAGGCATGTTCACACCGGCGTACTAAATAAAGGATTTAAGTCCAGACAGATATATTTTGGCTGAATAGTTTTTTGACAGTCTTCTACTTGACTATACCTGTACTATAGACAACTGTTTATATTTTTATTTTTGGTATAATTATGGTGCTGTTATGTTAAGGCGATGTTTACAACCTGACACTATTTGCAAAGTCAGAGACAGTATACGTATGTATAAGATGATCCGTCTCACCCCATTAATAAGGTCCAAATTCCTGTATTTTATTCCATTTAATCATAGTACGTCAGTGTAACTATACGGGACTTTGGAATCTCCTTAATAGCAATTTCGGTGCTAAAGAGGCGCCTCCGAAGTTCCGTTGGCGTCCTACATAAAATATAACTTTGTACCCGTGACTATACTGATTATGAAAGTACAAAGTCAACACTCAAAGCTAACTTATTAATATTATTTCGGAATGTTTTCAGTGGAATAAGAATAGAAGAAGATAGTTGGATTCTGTCATTAGATTACGTTTGTAATAAAAAAAAAATTCTAAAGTTAATAACTTTGAGCGCGGGAAGAAGTTAGAATTGGATTGAGGTTTTTGATAATGCCGTGTTCATATAAATAATCACGCTGTGACTGTGCGTCAGGTACATTGAATAACTGGTAGCTGTCATAATATAGTGCCTTAAACGGATTACTCTTGGTAGGTTTAGTGCCTTTATATGCACCTGTTAGAGACCAAATTAAACCCGTTCGCGATAATTAAATATGTACACTTTATTGAAATAATAAAAAATATACAAATTAGTAAAAACCTGAGATACGACCCGTCGCTAAGGTACATGACAATCAACCCCTTAACCAAAGCCTTAGCAACGGGTCTCAGGTGCCCCGCGCATTCTGCCAGATCTGTCGCCAACAGCACCCTTTCACTCAAATTGTTATAAAAAAAATATGGTCTACGAATACTCATCTAGCCAACCAGATGGGTGATTCTGTAACTTTCGAGTGACATAAACTACTATCAAAAAACGTCAAAATTCCATTATTTGTATGGAAAATGTACATTTTGACGTTTATTACCATAGCAGTCCATAACAATTTGAGTTACAGAATCAACCAGCAGGGGTGAAAAACTATATTTTGTTTCACTAATTACTCACCCAACATTTTCTTTCTGTGGAATAAAAGTTTTTAAAAACTCATTATTATATACGCGTAGACAAGATAGATCTACAACCCCTACCATTCTAACTGCTTAAATATTGCTATTGATCAACAAACATGAAAAAGTTGTCGAAAGGCCTTTTGCCTAATAGAAGTATAGCACAGTTTAATATAATAATAACAATAAAACAATTATTAACGACCAAAGTTTTCTTTGAAAGAGCTCCAAAGTTTTCGTTCTATGCATTATTGTCAAGATGCATTTAAACTGCATTTAATTACTATCAAAATGCATTGGGCGTCCTACGCTTTCAATTCAAACAATACTTTATTCATATTGACCTAAGATCCAAATTACTTTATTAAACCGAAACTTTGCAAGCAGCGGATTGCTAGTATCATATTATAACATTGTTTCGCCCTAGGCCCAGTGCAATACCTATTTAATTACCCGAGTAATGAGAACGCGCAAGTTGGGAAAACATTCCGTGGTACCGATGTTGTTTCTAACTGAGCCCGGTGCAGTGTTTTGTGTACATTATACGGCAACAATATTGAAACGGAGTGGATAAAGTACAGAAGGGCGCAAATTATAATGAAGTTTTTATAATGCTTGTACTGATTTAAATGACTGAAGTACCTACCTTAGGCGGAAGAATGGTGTTTCTACTCGATCAAAAATGTAAAAAAAACACATAGACATAGACATAGACATAGACATTTTTTATTGGTAAAAATATTTACAGGTCAACATAAATTTAGGTATAAACCTAGAATTAAAAATAATAATAATAATAATACAATTAATAATGATTCAATAATAACAATTCAATAATAATAATTCAATAATGATAATTCAAAATGTCAATCTAAATACATAAAAATATTTAAATAAAGTCATTTAAATTATAAAGATTTTGTTGCAGCAACCATTCTTTCAGTTTATTTTTAAAACTAGTAATTGATTCAGCCTGTTTTATATCACCAGAGAGCTGGTTATAAACTAAAGGACCCATAACACTCGTCAATTTTTGAGTTTTTGTTAGTTTACATTTTTGTGCTGTTAGTCTTTCTCCATGCCGAGTCACCATCTGGAAATTATTATCCTTGAGCTTTGGGAACGACTTGAGGTTAATATGGGTATACAACGCAATTTGATACACTACAAGCGAAGGCAAAGTCATAATCCGAAGTGAGCGAAAGTACGGCTCGGCAGATACGTCACTCTTAATGCCAACTATCGCACGAATGGCCCTTTTCTGCAATCTGAACACACGCTGCCAGTCGGCAGCATGTCCCCATAGCTCGGCACCATACTGCAGCAGGGACTGCACGGTGGCGAAGTAGCAAGTAAGAGCAACGTCCCGCGGCACCACTTTGCTCACCCGGCGCAACGCGAAACATGCTTGACTCAGCCTGTCGCATAATTTGTCTATGTGTTTACTCCATGTCAATCCCCTGTCAATCCCAAAACCCAAGAAAGTCAAATAAGTCACTTGTTCGATTGTTGTGTTATCGACCTACTGTCAAGGGTGTTTCAGAACGGCCTGATAAGCAGAAGTGGATAAAGTTTGTCTTTTTTAAATTCAGAACTAAACCATTACTTGTGAACCAGTATTTTAGTTGTTCCATTGTAGTTTGTAGTTGGCGTTCTAGCTCTACTGTCGTAGATCCAGTTACCAACACTGCTACATCATCTGCATACATATACACATTGCCAGTCGAGATAGCACCTGGAAGGTCGTTCATTAATAATGTGAATAAGATGTTTGAAACCGAGGACCCCTGAGCGACTCCTAGATCGGTAGACCTTGTATCCGACTTGTCCGGTCCCGCAGTGACGACCTGGGTTCGATCCCTAAGCAGATCATTTAATACTGAGTTCGCGTTACCAACAATGCCATAATGCGCTAACTTAGCCACCAATAAATCTCTGTTAGCGACATCAAATGCTTTTGACAGGTCGCAGCATAACAGAGCGACATGTTTTTTGGCCTCACGAGCACTGACAACACCCTTGACAACCTCGCGTACAACAGAAGTAGTACACCGTCCCTCCCTATAGGCGTACTGGCGTTCGGTCAGTGCATCAGTTGACGACAGAAAGGAATTAGCCGAGTACTAATCCCATTTTCCAGAACTTTTGCAACTGCCGGAATTATGGACACTGGTCTGTAGTTGTCGATTTCAGTTCGTAAGCCCTTACCTTTGTAAATAGGTGACACCCTGGTAAATTTCAGACACTTAGGATACTGCCCTTCCCTTAGGCACCTATTAATACATTTTACTTCTTATATTTTTATAAATTTATTGTTAGATGCAGATTAAGAAAACATAAAAAAAAGTTTAACGCCTTACAGAATAACATATACTTATACATAATGATATATTAGTGGCTAACGAGTCGAAGTGATTATGATATAAACTCAATAGTCAATAATGAGCAGACAGTACAAGTTTTAAATAGAAAAGTGATAGTTTTTTTTAACTCAATTTAAATTTTATTTACTCAGAAATGATTTGATTATAATGTCCAACACCATAAAGATTCTCAACAAGTTTGATATTCTTGCGGTATACAAATAAGTGATTGTAGTCCTCTTATAACTATTACCATTGTTCCATTGTAGTGTAGTCGAGTCCAGTGTAATGCGCGCTTGGTAACAGACGTGCATTGCAAACTGCGCACGAATTGAATTTTTATTCGCGTACTGCGCGCGGCCTCGCCGCCGCTCCGATTACGTTAAGCTATGAGTTCCGAAAAACTCATAGCCAACGAGCTGTTGGCGTTTATTCAACACGCCATCGACACCATGGACGAGGTCAGCATCCTGCAGATCTGCAAATCCAACTTCAAGGTGGAGGAGATTTGCAAGAGCAAGGTGCTGCTCTACGAGACCCTCGGACAGTCCGACCGAATGCCAACTCGCAGAATAGACGAGAAGGGGGAGAGAAGTCTTCAGGACATCATCAATCTCCTGAAGACAACCGATCCTGATGACGTGCCCGCATTCGTGGCGAAGCAGCTGCACAAGCTGCCTCCCGTCACGTTCGATCACGTCGACGTCACCAGGCTGCTCAAGGACATCACGTCTCTCAAAGCTGGCTTGGCCGAGGTGCAGTTTAAGTTGGAGATTTCCGAATCTACAATTACTGAACTTCGTACCGAATTATCATCGCTAAAACGTGGTAATTCGGTAAGTAGGTCACCGGAAATCGCCAACGTAAACACACGTCGCGGCGCACAAAATGCCTCCATCAGCAGTTTGTCGTCGCCGCCGACCGCCGCCGAGTCAGCTCGGCCCGCCGTCCCCCGCGCCCCCGCCCCGCAGATGACGTCGAGTGCGGGAGAGGTGACGGCCCCGCCGCGTGCATACGCTGCAGCCGCCGCTTCGCCCGCCCGCGCCCCTGCACCCGCCCCGCCTAGCAAGAAGGGGCGGAACAAGAAGAGTCGGAGCAAGCCTACTACACCGCAGGTGCCAATGTCGTCGAATAAACAGCAGATCGACGACGAGGGCTTCACCAAAGTGGAGAGGAAGAAGAGGCCCTCCTGCCGCAACCTGTGTGGCACCGCTCCAGCCTGCGACCACACGCTGCGTCCTGTCGTACCATCGACGCTGCTGTATGTGTCCCGAGTGCACTGGTCTACGAAGGTCGAGGACGTCGTAGACTACGTCCAGAAGAAGTCCAACTTTAGGCTGCGGGTAGAGCGGTTGGTTTCTCGCCATAAAACGAGTTTTAGCTCATTTGTGGTTAGAGTACCGACCCACCATATGCCTACATTCATGAAGGAGGACTTCTGGCCGCAGGGTGTCGTGTTTCGCAAGTTTCGAGGCCGGTTGCCTGCCGATTCAGCACTACCGAAACTATAAGTGTAGTGTTAGTTTTTAAGTATATAATATCTATGTTAGTCTGTAAGGTATATATGATATGGGCCTCTGTTTACATATTTAAGATCTTTTATGTAAATATTGCCTGAAATGAATGAATAAATAAATAAAAAATAAAATTACCGCCAATTTCCTTTAGCTTATCAGTGGATTTTAATATATTTTCGCTAAGCATCGGAGTTAAATCTATCTTTTCGCTAGGCAGTGGTATTTTTTTTTTGTTTGTGAGAAAGCTACTAGCTTCTGTACTTCTTATCTTCTGTTGATGATCAGTTAAAACATTGAAACAGGCATATCAAAGGACTTCACACACGTGTATTTGTGTTGTTCTAGTCTGCACCTACAACCTTCGTTGTTAAGTAGCTTTCAGTTTGTTTTGCGGTTTCATTAGAAACTTGTTCCCGAAACATTGAATTTTAGTTAACTTAAAAAAACCTTTTCTGAATGTTCTTTATTTACAAATTTAAATGAAAAAATTACCCAAAGGACGGTGAAAACCGCATTAAAATCCCTTAACTGGTTTAGGAGGAGTTAGCGGCCAAACATACAAACAGACAGATTTAGCGACTTGGATTTATACTATTATGTCATGTAATGATGATAATAATGTGGTGTTGGTGAGTGTAATGTGAACTGGTAATAAAAATAACAAAAAAATAAAATGTGTTGTAAATTTTGATTACAATTGTGTTTCATCAAACAGATTTAATAATATTAACTTTTTTTTAAGAAACATCAATATAGTAAGCCTAGGTTTAAATTGTTAAATTTTATCTTAGTAGCCACTTACATCAACAATGAGCAGTGAGAAAAACTTCAAAACTAAGATAACAATATCCACCCTTTTTCTTCCTAGAACTATCAAATATTCATCACGTCATATCAAAACACAAATCTATTGTTTGTTGAATAAAATGGACATTGGGAAAGTTGCATGACAAAGGTTTGGTTCGGTCCCTTTTCGATTTTTTACATAATTCATGGGACAAGCTCAGGCTTCGACGTTTTGGCGTCGCCAACGGGACGGTCGCTGATAGCAACAGGGAATAGCTGACGCGGAATAAAAACTCGTTTAGCAAATGGATTCCCGACTAAAACTACAAGGTTTTGCCAATTTTGTGATGAAACAGTTATCCAAATCTAGATTTTTGATTTTGTCATAGCGGGTTCATTTTGTTAGAAGCTGCAGTTGTAAATACGTATTTTTTTAATCCCTTACAAAAATATGTCTATGCACTTGCGTGAAATTAGACACAGTGTCTATATATATACGGTTTTGTAGTTTTCAATCGGTCAAACTGATTTCGATTCGGTTATCAATGGTTCAAATGGTAACTTGATCATACCTTGGCTATTTCTAATCCATCTTAAAAAGTCTATAATAAGCTCAAGTAAAACAATCCTATAATTCCCATCTCATCTAAATTCATTTCCAAACAAACAAACGACAAATCAGCTAAACAGAATCCGCTTGGAGCACGCAGCGTTTTCATGAGCGATAACAAAACCGAGGGATGTTGTATAAATATTTCTTCTTGCGAAAATAAATCTTGTAAGGTACAACTGTGTCGTTCGCGGGGCTAACTGAAAATCAACACGGATTCCCCTTGTTTGTCCATTAGCGAATCGTGGTCTGAGCAAATACAAGAAGTGAGCCAGACGCTTGTTACGAATTGAAAAAGAAAAAATGTTGTGGCTTGTTGGAGCTAGTTTGGAAATGCGGTGATCCTGATTTGGGCACAGCTACCATATTATTACACATTTTTTTTTGTCTTATTTTTAATTGTTTAAAATCTTTAAAAAAATATGAAGTACATGGTTACTAGCTAAGTGTTAATATTAATAAATTATGGCGACTAACAATAAATTCCTTACATCGAATGGACTCATTTCGAAAAATGATATTAAATAAGCATAAATGGAGCGAGACTGACCGTCTCCATCTCCCTCTCCGACGTTGACTTTGACTTTGACGAAACACAAAAATCATCGATGAATGCTAATTTTCTAAAATAAAATTATTATTTTTTTGAAAGTAGCAATCTAGTTATTAGTAAGTGTGGTAAAAATAAGTTTAGCTACAGTTTGGAATCCTAAAACACTTTTCAGTGGATTGATCTTGAAACTGTCAAGTGATATAAATTGCTATCAAATACCATTAATGCAGTTTTGACTTCTATTTCTGTATGGCCAAATGTACAGTTTGACTTTAATTCTCATAGCTACAGTTAGGAGATTTTTTGCATAACGGCAATTGATAGACGCTTGTAATATTCAAAAACAAAATATTTAAAAATTAATATAATCAAATCAAAAAAATTAAGCGCAAGCTTTACTCGCACTAGGCCGGTTTTTATGTCAATACAACAACACTTAATTTTCCCTGCTTAAACACAACCGGGGCGAATGCAACTAAAAAAAATGCTATCTGCCCCGTTATAAAACACACCGGGGCAGATGGCACTTGATAAGTGATCATGATTAGTGACAACCTCAAGGTTAAACAACGGGTCCAAGCATTACCGGGAACGATGCAGCAAATTTTCCCAATCACCCTAGTTCCGCGGCAGGGCGATCGGAGAGGATGCGACTCACTCGAAGATCCGATTCTACACTCCTAGATGAATATGTGCTGCATAGTGCGATAGCTGATGATAACAATACAATCTTTTTACAATTAAAAACTAATAATGTCAACCCTTATTCTGTCAATGTCTTCTCTCAGGCATAAATACCGTCATAGTTGTTTTTCTCTGGAATAAACATCAAAAATAATAATTTTTGATATATTAATTAAGTATTAATAAAATATGTCTGATTGTGAAGAAGATCAAACTTCTCAAGCTGATTTAGTAACATCCAAATTGTTATATGGGTTCAGGGACACCAACTTTTTTGATCCGCATTTACTTGAAAGTGTTAAAGCTGTTAAACGCAGACAGAGCACCATCATGTGTGCTATTGGTAAGTTTTTTTGTTTTTATTTACCTAACTAGAGGCCGCTCGCGACTCCGTTCGCGTAAAAGTCGGTTTCCCGTGGGAATGCGAAGTTTTCCCGCGGTAAAAAGTTCCCTTTATTCTTTTATACATATATTTTTGGTTTCTAGAACCGTTTTCGCAGCGCACGCACGAACGGAAGAACTCAAGGATGAATAATTTTCCCCGTTTTTTCCCCATTTTCCATTATTTCTTCGCTCCTTATAGTTGCAGCGTAATGTTATATAGCCTAAAGCCTGCCTTGATAAATGGTCTATCCAACACAAAAATAATTTTTAAATTCGAACCAGTAGTTCCTGAGATTAGCGCGTTCAAACAAACAAACAAACAAACTCTTCAGCTTTATAATATTAGTATAGATTACTACATTAATAGAAACGGTGTAGTTAGTAAGGGTCCTGCAGCTAAACTTAGGGTTTAAATAAAATTACAAAATCTTCGGAACCTAATTTTATTAATTTTAATATAGAGCAAAAAATATGTATATTAACTTGTTTGCTTTTAGAAGCCCAAATTGAAGGTGTTACAATTTTCAGCTGTCCATAGCAATAGCAATTAGAGCAATATAGCTAATGATCACAAATTAGCACAAAAATTAGCCTCTATGTTTGAAAGTAAACACATTTTAACGGGTTTTACGCGTTTATTTAATTATTTATAAGAAAACACTATGTTCTTGGACATCTACAATCACATTTTGAAATTATAGGCTTTGTTTGACTTTGAATGAAAATCGATGACAATATTAAAGGAAGAAATTCAAAATGTTTTTCGAGACAACGTCGTTAGCGACTACGTTATTCGAGTCCATAAGCTTTCGAACCTATGAGGCAGCGGAGAAAAATTCGCACCAGCGTGTGTCGCACAAAAGGCATTCGGAACTACATAGCAGACCCTATTTATATTTATCCGACGGGTAGACTGAGAATTTTTGAGTAAAAAACGATTTTCGAATTCACCGCCATCTGTTTCGTAATTTTCTCGAATAATTTGCCGGGTTTACACAATAGGCGCTGACGGTGTCTTGATTTTTCTGCTTTTTTGTCTGCTGGTTGTTTTATTTTATTTTACTAAGTAATGGATCCCATTACACATTTTTTACATTAACATTTTATTACTGTAGCTCTTATCTCTGGCTTTTGCATTTACGTAGAAATTATATGCAATTTCCAGGCAAAACGGACATATCTCACATAGAGCTCCAAACAATGATGGAAGCTGGCATGAACGTCGCGAAGTTTAAAATGTGGGTGTTCACGAAGAAAGACAAAATAAGATTACTGAAAGAAGTGTACAAAGCTTCAAAGACACTGTGCGAAAAATACGACGTTTCTGATTGGCCAGTGGCAACCTCGGTGGAATTGAAGACGTGCGAAACTAAAACTGGTCTTCTTGGAAGTGTGAGATTTTGTTTTCGCGACACAATTTATATTCGTGGCAATTTCAATCGATCAACAAATATAGAGTTACAAAAGTATTGGTAAAGTTCGATGTGTGCCCCAACGTTTGGATTTTAACGTCATTTTATTAATTAGGTAACATGTAAAATTATAACAAAAAAAAAACACTAGAATTCTTCGACCTAGAAATGTAAAGCATAGCAAAGATTTAGCTCGAAACTTACCCTAAAAACACTCTACACCCACGAGTATTTGAGCGCAATTAATTTAATAATATTTTTGCAGAACCAAGACAAAATCCACATTAAAACGGGAAGCGAAGTCATACTATCTCACAACATCAAGATATTCGATCAGTGCAATACCGAGCAAATATTCATCGACAGCCCTTATTTAACACAAAACGTTTTACCTGGAAACATATGTTGCATAGGCTCAGATGATATACTCCTGAAGTGCATTGAAACTGTAGACAAAAACTCTGTCCGGTGCAAAGTGCTAGAAGGAGGGAAATTAGAAAGCTTTTCTGAATTGAGTTTGAAAGGACAACCGTACAATGATCCATATCTTTCGAAGAAGGATTATGAAATTCTACAGTTTGCCTTGGATTATCACGTAAGCTTTAAATCTTTACCTCTTCTGTTTTTTAAGTAAGTTGTGTAAGAGCTGAAAATCTACAGACGTAAGCAGGGTGAAGGTTAAGCTGTCGATTGCAGATTTTGGGTTTGATTTCCGTATCGACTAACTCTCGTTGATGTCTAGATATTTATACAGGATGTAAACAGATCACTTCCGAAGCTTTAAACCATATATTTTTGAGCGTAGATATTAACTTACAAAGAAACAAAAAACTTCATTAAAAAATGGGGTGTGAAAGAAAATAAAGAATCACTTAAATCGGTTCAGAAACCTAATCGGTGTACATATATAAATAAACAAATGTTTATGTATGGATATTTGTTTCTCTTTTACGTAAAAACTACTGAATAGATTTGGATGAAAATTTGAAGTTATTTAGATACATCAGAATAACACATAGGGTAATATTGACCGCGGGAAAACTTTTTATTTCCACTGGAAACCGACTTTTACATTGTTTACATACAGTTGTGTAACATAAAGTACAAAAATATTTTTTTTATTAAAAAAAAAAAAGTTCTTGGAAGCAATTAGCCGATATACGTATTAGCAATTGTTTTATAAATAGCTTATTATGAATGCTCAATAAGAATAAGCTTTCGGTTTTATTATCAATATCCTAATTATACAATTTAAACTTTAATTTTCGATGTAAACCTACCAATTTACTCTAAAAAGTACGAAATTGCAAAAAAAAACACTATCATAGAATTTTATTGAATTTTGAATTTCTTTTAAAAGTTACATTTCTGGTAACTTTCAGATTGACATGGTTTTAATCAATTACTGTCGTTCCGCGGAATGCGTGCGTATGGTGAAACATTTTCTTCGCGACGCACCCGTCAAACCGGCGATATTGTGCGGTATATGCACCCAGCATGGACTGAGAAGTATTGAAGACATTTTAATTGTTAGTTCAGTTAATAAAAAGTTCAAGTTTCTCACGTCTTTAGTTATTATAAAGTCACAATTTGTGTTTGTATGTACGAGTAGATAGATTTACGAGTGATTTCGCAGCGGTTTTTTATCGAACAAATTATTTGGAAATTATATTACTCTACTGTAACTACTTATATTTTAAATCCCCGCGGCATTTTACTTTTCTTTAGTACATATTTTTAAAAACAATTTTACTAAATGACATATTTACATATATACGGATATATGACATTGTTCGACAACTAACATTATGTGGAATAACTTCGGTAGATAAGTGTTTGAAATGAAAGTTAAGTTTATATGTAAATTTACGTTTATCTTACTATCAGGAAGCAGATGGTATAATACTACCGCGAGAATACCTTACGTATGAAATTGAGCATCGCCTTCAAATTAATATGAACAAAATACAAAAATACCTGGGTGGTTTATGTCAAAAGGTCAATATGCAAAAGTCAATATCAATATCGGAGTTTTTTTTATCATTACCATCTTTTAATTTTGTTGAAATATTTTTACAGGCTGGAAAACAATTGATAATATCTGGAGGCATTTTCGAAGAAGCTGTACAGAATGGAACGTTTTACGATACGGAAACATTTGACGTGGCCAACTCACTGCTAGATGGCGCCTCTGGCTTCATACTCAAGAATTGTAACGACATTGACTACACAGTTCAAACCATCAAACATCTAAATGAAATATGCGGAGTACATGAACCGCTTACCACCAATAAAATGAATTTCTGGCAATCTATCGATTATGTAAGTAGATTTTAAATATTTGTCAAAGCAAGTTATGTGATAAGAGTCTATGGCGCTGATGTCAATACGATATAGTTTTTTTTGGGGACATTTAAAGCCTTAGTCTTCAGTGTCCACATTATTTGCCAAAACGTCTGAAAATAAAAATTTATTAACGCTTAGTATATTGTCTATTCAAGCCTCTGATAGTTCATATTAATTTATGGTCTAACTAGTGGCCGCCCGCGACTCCATTCGCGTGGAAGTCGGTTTCCCGTGGGAATAAGAAGTTTTCCCGCGGTAAAAAATACCCTATGTCCTTTCCCAAGTTCAGTTCTTTCTTCATACCAAATTTCATCAAAATCGGTTCAGTGGTTTAGGCGTGAAAGCGTAACAGACAGACAGACAGACAGAGTTACTTTCGCATTTATAATATTAGTAGGGATAATGCTTGCAAAGCTAGAAATGCTTTTATGACTGATCTGATTAATATCTTTTAAATTGTTAACCAATTAAATCTAACATTTAATATTATTCCAGCGGAAAATGCCAACCAACGGGGCAGAAGCCGCCGTTCTCTCCTGTATGCTTTTGGCCAATCAAATCTGTGCTAAGGCTATAATAATACCCACAGTAGCTGGGACCACTGCCCGATACGTCCTGGATATGAGGCCCAACTGCATCGTGTATACCGTATGCACGTCTAAGAAGGTGTCCAGGAAACTTGCCACGTTCAGGAGTGTGATTCCACTTGTTTATACAGGTAGGCCAAAATACAGTTGAAGTTAGGAGTTTATCCTTTGTTTTCTTGAAATAAGATGATGCTACTGCTGTGTGAGTAAACTTAATTAGTCCAAAGAGGATTAAAGTATTTTTGTTTGAGCCTAAATGACGTATTGGTTGCCTTAATGAAATAACTGGCTAAGCGATTGATGAAAAAGTTAAAATGAGTGAAAATACCATCCCAATGATTGTGATTTGTTTTTAAATTTAAAAAAAATTACGTGCTACAAAACATTTTATTAATTTCAGGAAGAACGAAAAACTTGCATTGGGAGGAGGTTATTTCAGCGCGTGTTCAGTTTGCTCTAGAGTACACGGTGAAGAAGGGGCATTTGGCATACGGCGACAAGTACGTGGTTCTACAACGAGGGTCTGACAACAGTTCATATTGTGACACGGTCAGAGTTTGGAACATGCTCCTAAAGAAGTCTTCGAGGGTTGAGTAAGTCTTGATAGGATCATTTATAAAAGTAGTCGAAAGAATCCTATGCTGCCTGATGATACGAGTATTGCTATTATTCTCTCGCTCGTAGAGATGGCTCCTAAGAAGTTCATAGTATAATATGATTAACACAATTCGATATTTGAAAAACGAGCAGTTGAAAAAAACACTTTTTTTTACGTAACTTTTTTGTTTCAGATGCCCGGAATGATTCTAAGAACAAGAAACAAATGATTATACATTATTTTAGAATATTTCGTTATAGTGTTAGATTTAGTTTAGACTTTTTTATTCTAGTTAATATTTTCATAATAGATAATAAAATTTTATTAAAATTTTAAGACTTGAAAGTAATTTGATTTGATCATTTATAATAAAATTATTTTAAAGGATAAACTATATTTTTCACACGAAAATAAATATAGGAAGATAACTGATACCATAAAGAGCTACTTTCCCAATTAATCTTTGCAAAGCAGCTTTGCAAGATTAATCTAGAGAAAGAAGGTACACAAACTAACTCGCTGCCCCGCCCATAACCTACTAAAAAGTTGATACTTACGTGTACTTACGTATGAAGTAGCACATTGATTTATAATAATGTATGTTTTTGTATAAGAAAACAACGCAATACATCTTATGTATAAAATTCTCGTGTCACAATGTTAAGTTACCTTAACCGAAACAGCTTTAACCGATTTTTGACAAATTTTATATGCATATTCAGTAAGTCTGAGAATCAGCTACTATCTATTTTTCCTACCCTTGTTGTCCACTCCCAAACATTTTTTTTTATTTGGCAAAACAAAGTTTGCCTAGACAGCTACCATATCTACTTAATTCGTTATTTTATTCTAATATTTGATCTTCAAAAGTTTGTTATATGTAGTTTTTTCTCTACATTAAAACATATGTACCTGTGTCATCGTAGAATGGAATAGCATTAAAAAAATGCCATATGACAGCAAATCAAGATGGTGTCATGATTGACGATGTGATGTACATTGACGACAATAGCATTTTTTAAAAACGTTTTTATATTTTGTATAGAGTTGTTTTTAATTTTATTTGCAATGCCTAAAAAAGGGGATCTCTATCGTTTTGATGCTGATGCCGTATCCACAGTTGGCAGGAATACAACTATTTCTAACCTAAATTTTGAAGATAATAAAGTTAAAAGTTCTAAACGGATGGTAAGCTCCGTCTTTTGCCATATTGGTAAGTGGATTCATTTCTTCATTCATAGTAGATTGAAATCATCTTTGTGTAGCCCAGAATCAACTTGTATCTTACTGGCAATTTACATTCGCCTAGATTTAGACATAACTTGGTGCAGGTATGTCTATGTCTAAATCTAGGCGGCGCGCTAAAATATAATATTGTCCAAGCATTAGATCCATTTCATATTTCACTCTGGCTTATAACTAATTGTAGTTTTGGTATTAAAATGCTCGGCATCTTCAAGTTATCATCCAAAATCATGGAATAATAATTCAGACTTGTTTAGTTTATTCTTCAAATTTAAATATATATAGCATTAATATACAGCTTATATTTCTCTTTATTGGTATAAAAACACACGAAGAATTACAGTATAAAGTATATGGAATTTTATTTAAAATACGATTAAACAAAATTGTTATTTCTAACTATTTTTTAACAAATATGTGAACCTATATCGTTTCAAAATATAATTTATAAGCAAAAACAATACACCGTAATGTTGAACTATTATTTTGTATAATATTGGCATGTTGAAAGTAATAAAAGCTACACATAATTTATTATATTATTTAGATAATCCAAAAGTTACCGTTATGGACCTTCAAAAATTAATGGAGGCTGGTGTGAATGTGATTACAATGGATAAGTTTAATTTCACAACACATGATATCGTTAAGATGCTCGAGAAGTTGAAAGAAGCGGCACAATTTTGCTGTAAAAAAAATGATGTAGAAGACTGGCCTATTGCCACATGCATAGAACTGAAGACATGCATTACAAGAACTGGATTCTTGGAAGGTGTACGTAACTAAACTCAATTACATAGCATGCAATGATATTGATTAATTTCAGAATTATTTTTCTAGGGTAAAGATAAAGTTTTTCTGAAAAAAGGCACAGAAGTAATATTGACCTGCAATAAAGAGCACATTAACGCATGTAGCGAAAACCAAATTTATGTCGACAGTTTGTACTTAACAAAAAATGTTTTACCTGGAAACAGTGTATCGCTTAGAGGAAACGAAATAATTGTCAAATGTATAGAATACATAGATGTCTTTACTGTGAAATGCGTCGTAGTCAAAGAAGGAGAACTAGTTAATCTTTGCATTCTAAATTTAAAAGGAGCTAATTATCACGAACCGTTGCTCATGAAAAAAGATTACGAAATATTGGAGTTTGCAATAGAAAATAAGGTATTTTAAAACTTTACACCAGTTCAATTATCTGTTAAATAGAGAAAGTGATTGAATATTGCCCGTTTTCAGATTGATTCGATCATGGTTAACTTTCCACGGGACGTTAATTGTCTAAAGGAAATAAAAAAATGGCTAAAAGACAAAGATCACAAGCCACTAATAATCACGGGTGTTGCTTCTATTTCGGGAGTTGCAGATTTTGAAAATATTGTCAAGGTTAACTATATATAGTTTAAAAAATATATAATATAAAATGTATAACTACTTAGTTTTGCATTAATTTAGGAAGCAGATGCTGTTCTTATTCCAAGGGACTTGTTGGAATTCGAGTTGGATAGTGCGCACAAAGATCACATGCCGAGATTACAAACATGGATGACGGGCCATTGTCAAAAGGTTTCAATGCTTGCTATGCTAAATATCTAATTATTATAGATTTGGTTTGTAAAGGTTTAAAGTAACGAGTGATTTTCAAGATTGGAAAGCAGTTCTTTGTTACTGGTGGAGTTTTCGACGTAGCGGTCGCGACGGGTACCCCGACAAATTCCGAGTTGTTTGATATAGCCAACGCTTTGCTCGATGGAGCTTCAGGATTCATGCTCAAGAAATGCATCAACATGGACAACACCTTGCAAGCAGTAATTGCTTTGGAGAAAATTTGCAGAATGATAGAACCCATGATCACGACAACCGACCTTTTTTGGGAAGTTGTCGACTTGGTAATTGTTTTTTATAGTTTCTAGGAACAAAAGGAATAATTAAAAAAAATATTGAAGAACTACCACCTTTTTAAAAAAAAATGCATTATTATAGAAAGAAGTCCCAGTGAATGCAGCCCAAGCGGCAGCTACCTCCTGTATAGCTTCAGCGTTGGTATCTCAAGCCAAGGTTATAATAATACCAACCGTGTCAGGAACCACTATAAAACTACTTCTCAGCTTGAGACCGAGTTGCACTGTGATCACTGTTAGCACCTCGGAAAATGTCAAAAAGCAACTTACTATATTTGGACACGTTATTCCACTCGTTTATAGAGGTAATGTCGCTTTGTAGTTATTGAAGGATAGTAAAACATTTTGAAGTTATAAATACTGGAAAAAGGAACGCGGGCCTCCGAGCATTACGCGACTGGGACTCGAACCCAGGATAGTAAAACATTTTTTGGCCTTAGGCATTGGTATGAGTGCGGCATTTCGTAATAGGTTTCTGTGATATAATTACGTTTTTGTTTTTATTCTCGTTTTTTAAATGAACAGTAAAGTACATCTTTCACTGATGTCTTGCAAAATTGCATTTTTTTATCTTATCTGTAACATAATATTTTCGTAGGTTAGACATGGAAACATTTTTCATACCGAATTCATCTATTTTCTTCTATATTATGTGCTGTTTAAGGTTCATCATCTAAACTCAGTTTCCAACAATCCGTTAAAGCTCGAAGGGAATTCGCTGTAGAGTTTGCAGTAAAGAAATCCCTAATGATGTATGGGGACAAATACGTATCTCTAGAGCGATACAACGATACAAGCGCGTTTTGCGACACTGTTTATATTTGGAAAGTGGAATTAATCATCAAGTCTAGTATAGAGTAAGTCAAAAGTGAATTGTAAATGTAGCGTTTACGGTAGCTGACTCTTATTTTGCCAATTTTTTTTTGTTTTAACTACAAACTTGGTCTCAAACTAAGTTATTGTTTTTTTTCTCAAATTTTGATTAATGAAATATTTAATGATAAAATTAAATTGACAAACTTATTTATAAAGTTTCCTGATTTTACTTTTTGTTACATAACGGATCAAATTTAATGGAACCCATGGAACGGGGAATATTAACAGATAAATAGTTTTTCTTTCATCATTTTTGCAGATGTCCTAGTGATCCCATGTACTATCAGACGGAAAATTATCTAGAATTGATTCCCCCCAATACTGAACAATTAACGTTCTGTTTAGCTGAGCCTGCACGGGATATACTAACAGTAACGAAAAAACGAAAAAAGAAGCCAATAAGTAGGGTTACACTGATTGACCATAGAGAACCATAGGTAATTCTTGCTCCTACTTTTCTTTTTCAACAGTCACATTGGGTGAAGTCATGACAAAGTTAACTTATATCACGTTTGTTAAAGTTTTTTTAGCTCTTTATTTGTTTACTTCTATCAAATCCACTGTTGGACATACTCATAGCCTTGTTTCACGAGAGGGCTGGTTTTTAGATCATTTACGATAGTTCATCTCATACCTATAGATCATTACGTTAGGTGATGTTTTTCCATATATTACTTGAATCACTCTAAAAGTTACTTAGCTTCACAGATAATGCTACTAGTCTACTGGTTGGTTATAACCCGTATAAAAATGACGTAACTATGGATAAACTGTAGCCTTTCTTAAGCTTGGACCAACATGGCAACATTGTAAAAAAAGTTTAGAGTTCACCCATTACAGCCGAAACTGTGTGCAGCTAGATAGTTTTATCATTTCTAATTATTCCTATTGTAATTTTACATACAGTATAGTACTCAATCCTTAATTGTTTTTTGTTTCAGATTTATATGCAGTCCCTTTTTTTCAAAGTTTGTTTTTAGTTTTTTAATAATTTTACTTTGGAATATTAAGTATTTATATTGGTAAAACTAGGTTTATTCAATGAGGCACTTAAAAACGTAAAAGGGGTGGATGTTCTACCAGGGGAGAAACAATATTAAAAGAAACAGTTTTGTTGCTTTCACAGAAATGCAGTATTGGTCCTTAGTAATTGTTTTATAATAACATTGTTCTTTTATAGCAACGCTAAAAATGAAAAAGAAAAAAAGGACGTTATCGAAATATGTATAGGTACGTAGTTAACCACAATATTTAGAATAAATGTCTCTTTAACAAAGCTAAAACATTGTCACCTGGTAGGTAACCCAATTTTATGCTTGAAGAAAGTTTTGCCTCCATATTCATTGTCGTTCTTTATACCGGCAATAGCTGAAGAATGCCCCGCTCGTTCAATTCTATATGACAGCTTTAGTAACAGGCAGAGATAGAGATAATGTTCTAGTTAATTTAGGTTCAAAGTGCGATCATGAATATGGGTGTTAAAGTATTGTGCTTTAAATTGGACAGCCTGGTTATATTTTTTAGTGTTATTTACATTTTCATGTAAGTTTTTAATTATAAATTATTTGTAGTTTGATTATTTTTTAGTGTCTCTTTTAATTATGTATATCATATAAAGCTTTTTTTCGATTTTTTAAAATAATCAAATTTTATCTTGTATTCGTTATGTAAACATTGTATTGTTATTCGATTGTATTTTACATTAATTCTTATAAATCTTAATTTTGTTTATTAAGTCTTACATTAAAGTGATTTATAAATACATTTATTTTATAATAGATATCTTTTAGTTTGCTATAACTTACCAGTTCTCTGCTTTTATTTATCAACTCATTTGATTTTAGATATCTCTTAATTTTTGAGGTAAAATGTTTTTTTCACAAACAATAAGATGATTCTCTTTTATGCTTACGCAATAATTTGATTGTATTTTGCATTTAAATAAAAAATGTTTTCCATATTGTATCGTTGTATTTTTAACTAAGCATATTATGGTCTTATATTATAATTTCAAGAATTCACTGGTTAAATTCTTAAAATTTGAAATAAGTCACACTTTGAACCAAAAACATCTTTGAATACTTTGAATACTTTCTTTGAAATAATAATAGATAATAATAGCAGCCTATATGCGTCTCGCTGTTACGCACAGGCCTCTTATAACCAATAATCCGTGCTTGTCATGCGCTAACTACGTCATTGAATAAAAACTATGCCATCTACACATATTACCATATTACTACCCTAAACTATCGCTATAGGTATGATAAATGATTTTTTACTTTAGCAGGGCCGTGCAATCAAGAGTGCAACTTCAGTATGCTCCTAACATATTTGGACTCATTCCGGCTTGTCGTTAAATAAAAGTAATAAAATCTGACACATTAATAAATATCATATTCTTATGCCTTATTTTCCACAGAGTAAAAAACATTACTTTTAACATTTGACAACTGTTGACATGTGACAACTAATTTAAAACACACTGCTTGCTTTGTCGATCACAATTTGGTAATTTTATATTTATTTATATCTTATTTTTCAACCATGACGTGGCCAATTCCCAGTGATCAAAAACTCGATGAAGTAAGTGGTTATTTTATAACTAAGTCATCAATTTTAATTTTGGTTTTCGAGCTCACTGGTAGGTATTTGTCCCAGTTCCCAGTAGTCTTACTGAGTAGTTTTACCAATCGAACTACTGGGAATTTTCTTCCCAATAGAAGTCTATTAAGTACTAGTAAGTACTAGTAAGACCTCTGGGAACTTTGGTTATCAGTAAAACAAATGTACCAATAGTCCTACTCAAATGTAGGCCTATATATTTATCGGGAACCGCCTTATAAGGCCTCTGAAGTGGTTTTTGTAGGGTAGTGGTCACCCTGCTATCTGGATTTTTGAAGCCGCCTAATAGGCACCAGACTTGGTTTGACGAAAACGAAGTAGTTTTCTATGGAAAGTACCCAAAAGTTACGGCTTAACGTGCCTTCCGACGCAGGGAGAAACCTTGTATTTTGTTATAAGAATGAATTATTTCTTATATTCTTAAATATTGCAGGCTGTATTAGGTCTGTTGATCTCTTCAGATATTTTTTTCTTTTTATTCAACTTACAGTCGTGCTGTATATTCCTCTAAGTTATTTACTAATTCCATAAGTTTGACGCGATGGAGCTCCCGGGGCAGCAGCTGAAGTCCGCGCACGCGACGTCGCAGCTCGACCACTGCTTGAACCTGGATGTCATGGCTCCCCCGGCGTGCACTAGGTTGACGGGGATCATCGCAACTATGGGTATATTTTCATGATGATTCTTTGTAATCTTTTAGTACATTGCTAAATACAGACGTCAGTATGTCCAGAATATGGTCTAATTTAGTAAGTCACAAACATGGAATAAAGTAGGAATCACTAGTTATTAGATAGCACTGTAAGCACTAAAAGTTTCTCAAATTATGGTAGATAATAGTGAATACAGAATTTCTTAAATAGGAGTTGCTACACACGATTTGTATATGATGGAACGCATGATGGCTGCCGGAATGAACATCGCAATGTTAAACATGAACTTTGGAGGAAGAGATGTCCATATTGAAACTATCAAAATGTTAAGACAAGCTTGCAAGAACTATAGCCGATCAATCTGCAAGACTTATCCGCTGGCTATCGCAGCACAGGTGGCTGGCAAGAAAATTAGAACTGGACGAATTGCTGATGTTAGTTTTTAAAGCTTAGCTTAGTACTCAATAATAAAATAATCAACTATTTGTCGTGCTAAAATGTTATTTAATTTTTTTAGACTTATGGAGAATCGGTGGAACTAAAAAACGGAGATACAGTGAAACTCACCACTGATGAAACATACAAAGAAAGATGCTCAATGTATACGGTGTACATTGACTTTATGTATTTTGCTGAACAGATCAAAAAAGGAGCGGTAGTGATTCTAGATAACGACACGATTTCATTAGTTGTGGAAATTGTTTCTGCTTCAACTCTGACCTGTAGAGTAGACAGAGGCGGCATTTTAACTTCGTATAGAGATGTTTTTGTACCGAATATGGTATTTGACATGCCTAATTACTCTGAAAAAGATAAAGCTGATATTCGTATGCTTGTCAACTACGATGTATGTGCACTTTTTAAAGATGATAATATTTACATATACGAATAACAAATAATAAACAAATGCTTATTTTTCAGATTGATATTCTTGTAGCGTCATACGTTTGTAGCCCCCAATCTATACATGAACTACGAACACTTATTGGAGAGAAGGGAAAAAGAATTTTAATAGTTGCCAATATACAAAATTCAGAGGGGTTCAAAAATTTTGATTCTATCATTCAGGTTGTGTTTTCTTTTATTTTATAGCAATTTATGTCGTTGATTAGACTTCTTGATATTTGTATAATTATTTTAGGTAGCTGATGGAGTGATGGTGACACGACAAGAGCTTGGATCAGACCTTTCACCGAAAAAGTTGGTGATAGCACAGAAAAACTTGGTTGCACGTGCAAATAAAGTAATCTTAAGAAACTATTTTCACACGTACTAAAAATGCTGTTGATTATGTACTAAGTTTGTCTCTTTCATTGTTCACTTTAAGGCTAATTGTCCAGTCACTGTCAGTGCGCATGTTTTGAGCAGTATGCGGTATAGGAAGACGCCTCTTCGTTCGGAACTGTTAGACTTGGCCAATGCAGTACTAGATGGCGCTGATACCTTGGTACTGTCAGCGGAAACAGCAGTCGGAAAGTTTCCGTTAGAAGCTGTGACTACAATGGCTGGTGCCTGCAAGGAAGCTGAGACTTGTTTGTGGACAAGACATGTGTTCAGAAACTTTATGGATCAGGTTATACTTACCTGCTAACCAAAATTTGAGCAGAGTATAGTGGAGTGGCGTATTTTATATGCTTGTCCCTGTTTTTAGACCCCGATGCCTTGTGATTTAGTTGAAGGAACATCATTAGCGGCAGTGCTAGCTGCGCATCGTCTGCTAGCAGCTGCCATATTTGTCATAACAACTACGGGACAATCGGCTAAAGTAATTGCCAAGTACAGGCCTCGCTGTCCAATAGTGGCAATCACTAGGTACAGCATGATTGCGAGACAGCTGCACTTGTTTAGAGGCATAGTCCCAGTCGTCTACGATGGTATGTGGATTGCTGTGTTTATTTAATAATATTTTCGGCCTGAGTAGGTACTCCATAAACGAAAGTATTTTAATTTTGCATAAAATAAAATACCGAGTCGAAGATATTTGTGTATGTTTAACAAATGAGACATTGATATTTTATAAATGCGAAAGTTTGCTAGAATGTATGTTTGTTATGATTTAACGCAAATACTATTGAAATACTATTTTCAGATATGCCCGATGCAGCTTGGAACGTGGATCTTGAGAAGCGAGTCAATTTTGGAACCAAATGGTGTATGGATCAAGGTTTTGTAAGAATTGGAGATCCTATAGTCGTAGTGTCAGGTTGGAGACAAGGATCCGGTTTTACAAACACCATGAGAATAGTATACGCAGCGGAAGAGGTCCAAGTTTAATTAATGAACAGCAATGTGGTATATAACCAGTGGAGAGCATAGCTTTTTTGCCGCATATATCCAAAGTGGATTTTGGTCTTTGATACCAGCCAGATAAGGCCGGCCACTTTGGTTCGGTGCCAGCTTTAGTTAATCCCTACCTTAGATTTCGTACAAATTTGCTTAAACAAGGAAGAACTCACCATGTTATAGGCCCACAGCTATGTTTTTAGTTATTTAAAAGAAGCCTATGATTTCATGTATCTCTATGGCAGTTAGCTAATCACGTGATTTCTTAAAATTGTAGTCAGCAAAAGATTCGTAATGATTAACGATAAAGTAATAATTCTTCCCCTTTTTCACTTTATATTTGTGTATATGTTACGGCTAAAACCCGAAGCGCGGCTGCACCTAGTTTGAGCCGGTTAGAAACATCAATAGGTTAGGTTAGTTAGGTTACTTCTTTGATACCGCCCAGAAAAAGGAGTCCCGCGACCCATGCTTGAAGCCAGTTTATATATAGGTATAACGGGTGTAAAAAGACCACTTCCGAAGCTTGAAACCATGTATTCTTGAGCCTCAATAGTAACTTAATTCACTAACAGCATACCCAGAAAACTCAATTTAAAAAAGTTATTAAGTATCGAAAAGTCATATTCGCCGCTTGTAATCATCGCTCAAACATCATCTGCCGCTTCAGGTGCGATTATTTACATTGCAAATTAAATTAAAACCCTATTTAATTTGAAATCATCGCAAAATCTGATAGTATTAATGTAATTTTGGAAAATTAAGAAAAAAAAAATTTTTTTTCTGTAGTCATAAAAAATTTTTTTTTTTGCCCAAAGCCTAACCAGTACCCCTTCAGCAATACCCAGTTTTTGTTTTCGGAAGCAGTTCTTTTACACCCAGTATATATTTTTGTTACATTCCCCATATTAAAAAGACTACTAACCGGCTAAAACTAGGTGTAGCCGCACTTCGGGTATTAGCCGTAACATTTCTTTTGGTTATAATATCTCCCAGTGAATAGGAAGGTAGATACTGGCGGAGCAAGATTTGAATAAAATTTTGTTACTAAGAGAAAGTTAAAATTATGTTACCTGTACCACCCGCCAGTAAGGTATATTTTTTATTTCTCCTTTATTGTTTTAGATTCCTGTACTTATAGTTAGCTTATTTGTAACGGAAATTTAATTAAATACTGTGTTACTTATCTGATTTTAATTTTTAGTTTTAATTACTTATAGCTTGAAAGGAGTTTGATAATTAGCAAACACGGGAAACATTAATTTCATTAGCCATTGGCTGCTCTGCATTGTCAATTCACTGTTAGATCCGCAGACTGACTGAGAATTCCAAATGACGGAAACCTCAAATGTTTGATGCTCTTTTAAACCAAAACTTCTGAAGTACAATTGAAGAACTACAGGGATGCACTGCATTAGAGTTCAACTTCGCAAGCTTTATGTTACAAAATAAAACTCATTGTATTTATCGCAAAGGCTGTTTAGATGTTACTAGTGGCTGCCCGCGACTCCGTTCGCGTGGAAGTCGGTTTCCCGTGGAAATTAGGTGTTTTCCCGCGGTAAAAAGTACACTATGTGATATTCTGATGTATAACCAATATTACTGCAAAGTTTCATCGAAATCCATCCAGTAGTTTTTACGTGAAAGAGTAACAAACGTTATCCATACATCCTCACAAACTTTCACATTTATAATATTAGTAGGATAAGTCAACACTATAAGGTTGCTGCAACTTTAGGCGAACATCGTAAAGTATAATAACTTTTTGAGAACATTCTAAACATACATAGGTGTGCTCCTCGCTGGTTTATGTAAGTTAAGCAAATTGCAATCGTCATTCGTGTTCCGTTTAATTAAGTAAGTACGGGCTACATGAAACACTTGGTTATTTTAAGATTACATATTCAAATCGTTCAATCCTAATATCCTAATATAATATTATTAACGTGAAAGTTTGTGAGTATGGATGTATGTATGGATGTTTGTTACTCTTTCACGTAATAACTACTGGATGGATTTGGACGAAACTTTACAGTAATATAGGTTATACATCAGAATAACACATAGGGTACTATTTACCGCGGGAAAACCTCATTCCCACGGGAAAGCGACTTCCACGCGAACGGAGTCGTGGGCGGCCACTAGTCTTTAATAATCGCTCGTAATCGGTGCACCGTTAAATTGCTCGATAGTACCCACGTACAGGGTGTTTGAGATTGGAGTCACGGATCGGTTTGGCGAGGAGACGACCGTGATCGCCATCAAAGGGTTGGACTGTCGCTTGTCTGGATCGCAATTTGCGCCGCTCTGAGGTGCCCAAATTGAATTTATGCAACCTCGGTGTCGGTGGTGAGACACACGGTATGGGAAAATAAACTGGTTTGAAATTTTACTGTACAGCGATTGGCTTTGTGATTGATTGTGTGGGAATAACAACAATCGGTTCGCAGTTTAGCATAATTATTGCTGATTTCTTATTGATAGATAAATTCAATTAGTAGTATATTTTCATTGAAAAACTAGTCCTTAGCAAACAAAAGTCACACCTGAGTTAACCTTTATATTCTAATCCCTTAAATCAAATGAGTTTTTCATACCAGTAGAAGCTAAATATATACAATTGAAATAGCTTTTGAATTATTCTAATAGTGGCGATATAAAGCTAGCTAAATAAACTGCATGTCTGTGAGTATAATGGTACAGGAACACTTATATTGCTCTTTGGTCATGGGACGGTCACTTGCTAAAAGGCATCATCGCCGTCTCTAGCAAAGATTGGAGCTTACATTGCAATTCTCTTTTAAACCTGAGTTTGTGACCTTTAGTGTTAGCCTTGAAGTTAAATATTTTACTCAAGCGGCCTGCACATCGAAATAGAAGCAGGTTTTTATAAATTTGAAGCTCCTACACTACACTCAATGTATTTTAATATTAGCTATTATTACGTTACTGCATTAAATTTATTAGAGTAGATTTATTCATAGAACCTTAAACATGTTTGTAAACATATAAAAACAGGATCATTTTTTTTAGTTAATAAGTTAGCTAATAGTTTAACTGATCGTTCTAAATGAACGCTCCTATGAAGGCTTACTTTGATCCGCTGCGAGGCGGCCGCCTCGACAAAGCTTGGACCTGCCGGATGCAATTATTCTGCGACCAGCACTATTGTCACATGAGTAAAGAAACTGAACAGAGACAAAGCTACATACGAATGCGCTGTGACAGGTACATCACTACAAGTGCAACGCGTGTGTGTGCGTGACCACTGGCCGCTTGTCACGTATGAGCCGAAACCGCTTCAAACTAGATCAGCCAGTGGTCAATCTCAGGGCGTGCAGGCGTGACGCGACGCTCGAACGTTGTGCGTGTTTTGTTTTTGTTTTCGAGAATTGGTTTATTTGAAAAAACTTTATATTAGATTTAGAATTTATCATTCGATTAAAAGACACAACAAATTATTAAAAACCAAAAGTAATAAAAAAAAAATATTTAGAGTAGGTATGTAATTTGTAAAAAAAAACCTATTATAAGGTAAAAGCACCTAATTCCGCGGGGTTCTAAAAATGGCACCCAAACCCGCGGTAAATAGAAAAACTAAGTTTTTTTATAGTTTCCGTCATATATTTAGACTTTTTAGTTCGTCAGCCTTAAGATAATTTAATTTAAGAACAGATTTCAGTGCTTATATTATTATAAACACGCAAAACATATTAAATAAAAAAGTATTTCGCTGTGGCGAGCGAGGTAAAAGGATGCGCCATACATTTTCACGCCATTTCTCCGTAACGTTCAATTTACAAGAGGAGTGATTATCATTCTAGTTCTAACAGGAAAGGTCGGTTTTTAAATATTAATTCAATAGTCAAACGTTTAATCTTTAAGTTTTTGTTAAAAAATATGCATTACTAGCTTACTTTTTAAGAAATTTTGTGTTGAAAATACATCGGCATTACCGTCCATTTTTTTAAAGCGGTTCCTTATCCCGTGGTATACCTCGGAATAAGGAAATCATGGAGTTAATTTCATTTTAATTTTTCACGTGATTCTTATAAGCTCAACTTCGTTTAAGCCATCAAATTGAAAAAAATGGTTAACATTGCGTTAAAAAATCCAATTCCGTGTTAGTGTTTTGAATATATTTCACATATTAAATAGGTATCAAAATATATGACCAGAGTAAAATTCGATGATTTTTTCCAAAACGTAACCAATATTTTAATTGTTTTAATCCTATGTTCTAGTAACAATATCTTTTCAGAATTATCAATTTTAATTCATTTTTTATACTTAATAAAATAATCACTTTGATTTTTAAATATTAAAAAACATGTATTACTCGGATTTAGAAATATTAATTTTCGAGTAGGACCGTTATTCCGAGGTATATACCACGGAATTAAGTTATATGGGAAATAAATCGTAACGTAATGCCGTGGTACTTTTCCAATGTAATGATACCAAACATAATGCATAAAATTATCAATATTTTGTTTACTTATGGCTCTTATTTATATGAACTTTAGAGAGTTGAATAAATTTAAAAAATATTGGCTAAAAATTTTATCAATAATAATGATAAATATTATTATTTATAGAATTTTAGTTAATAATTCCGTAGAATCAATAAGCAGAGTAAGTCACGTAAATATTTCATCATAATTTGCATAATTTGCTGCATAAGTACATAATTATTAAAGCGGGCTTTCTCTACAAATCCATACCTCGGAATTAGGTGCCCAACTACCGCGGAGTTAGGATTTTTACCGCGGAATTAGGGTTTTCTGGCTTAGCCTACATTTTGCTTAATTTGAAATATAAACCCATTGATAACTGAAAAAGTATTTAAATATTTGTAAAGAATATTAGATCGTCCATCTTATAAAGTTATATTATTACCCTAAACCGCGTTTTTTATCCCTAATATTACTGTTCCTTTCTTAATGATACGAAAATACCGCGGCATTAGGTGCTTTTACCTTAATAAAAAATTTGAAAAAAAAGTACATTTATATTTTTAATTTATTCAATTGTGCCAACCCTACCAAAATAGGTATAAATTTTGCTAGCTCTTTAGAAGCTTTGTCTCTGTTCAGTTTCTTTACTCATGTGCTATTGTTGCAGAGGATAATACTGACGCAGTACAGAAGAGTTACGGTGGTACAAGAAATTACGTCAAAAATAGGATTAATGATGAAAAGAAAGACGAATCGTTAAAAAAAAAGTTTTGTGCATAGATTTATATTTATTTTGTTTTGAAAGAGTTACGTGTTTTAAATGTGGCTATCGGATCATTTATTATAAGTTTTTGACGCTCTACATCTGATCGCAATTTACTTCTAAATACGCATTTTGATAAGGCAACATTTTATGTTTGACAAACAAGCCCAAAAAAGAACATTCCATTAATAAAAAACTAAATCACCTGTGTCTTCTCTTCTGTTACCTCTACTATAGTTAAATAGGTCTTCTTTGGTCTAGTCAGTATGGACAAAGTGGAACAAAATAGCCGTTGAACATTGTCAAAGCGAGAACAAGGCAATTTAAAGCCAAGGTATGCTGGATTCCGGTTAAATTAAACTTTGAAAGTCTAAACTGGCCTTTTTATACGATTCGATGTTGTTTTAGCTTTGTACGAAGATTTGCTATAGGAATATGCACCTTAATGTTAGGTAATAGCAGATATATTCGCAGTTTAAGTTATTAAATTCAGTGTTTTAGTTACAGTGCGCTACTTAAGCAACTACTTAGCAAAGTTTCAGCAATTTCTCGGTGATTAAATGTCATACATTTGAGAAAATTTAATCATGAAATCGTTGAAGTTCCTAACATGAGTTGCCCCAGTCTGTGCCTAAGTAGTAAGGCCTATTAATAAGAAAATAATTTCATAATTTTAGACTTGTAATAAAGGCAAAACCATATAAAGAATACATTAGGGAAAACCTGGAAATTTTCATTAATCTCTCACATGGGGTACAAGTAAACTATTTTTTTCAAAAGTTATTTTGACTAACAGTCAAACACGTATAATAAGTTTATCAATCATATTCATATTATAAACGTGAAAGTTTGTGAGTATGGATGTATGGATAGATGTATGGATGTATGGATAGACGTTTGTTACTCTTTCACGTAAAAACTACTGGACGGATTTTGATGAAACTTCACAGTAATATAGGTTATACATAAAAATAACATATAGGGTTCTTTTTACCGCGGGAAAACTTCTAATTCCCACGGGAAACCAACTTCCACGCGAACGGAGTCGCGGGCGGCCACTAGTTAAAAATAAATCTGTTTTCAGTACAGTTAGCTTGTCTCTACGTCGTAGCAGTGCTACGAAGCAGCAACACACTTTTGCTACAGAAATCACAAAGTTCAAACAGAGCTTTTAGTCTCAAGGTCAGGGCTAACTACACCCCGGCTGATGAAAGTAAACTAACTATTACCACCTAGAGAGCACTAGCTTAAACTGAAGTTCTTTAAGCGTACTAGAAAAAAGCGTATTAGAAAAGTTTCAAGATTTATGTAGTAACTTTCTTAGCAGAATAATTTAGGTAAAAAATCAAAATAAAAAATGTATTTTTTTGATTGTCAAAGTTGAAAGATAAAAATAAAACCCTTTTTGAGCGAAAGCGAAGACCAATAATAAATCTACGGTAAAACCTTTAGAGTAAGATACTTAAGCGATTGCTGGGTCCCAAACTACTTGGGTATACTACTTACTTTTCGTGTGATGGATATGCACTTTGCAGCACATATTCATCTAGTGTCAGAGTTTTTGGGAACCACCTCTTAAGGACCTCTGGCGTGGTTCCTGTAGGGTAGTGGTCCCCCTACAGTATTGTTTAAGCCGCCTACGTATTAGGCACCTGACTTGGCTTACCGAGTACGAGGTGGAATAGTACCCGGGACCAACGGCTTAACATGCCTTCCGAAGCACGGAGAAACTCGGGATATAATGCCACTAGCGGTCACCTATCCTTGGACTGACCGCGGCCTACGACCGATTAGATAGACGAGATCGCAATGAGCCACCGAGCTCTCAAAACTACTTTGTAACTTAAATAAAATAGACACATTAAGGCCCAATTGCAGGGAACGTTTTAACCTCGGGTTAGCTTCGGGTTAGCTAACTCAGGTTCAAATGGCGCCACCATCGATTGTAACTACTTTTTATTACAATCGATGGTGGCGCCATTTGAATCTGAGTTAGCTAACCCGAGGTTAAAACGTTCCCTGCAATTGGGCCTTATACGGATATTATTTTTATTATTCGCACAGTATTTATGATTTGTGACTCGCAGTTCGACAAAAACATCACATAAACCAAATTTAAATTTGCATTTTGTTACTTAACCGTTACTTTAACAGGTACCACTCTTTTATAACCCAAGCAATCCTAATTACACAGCCACTGGGACCTGACCCTTGCGACACCCAGAAGCCCTACATGCATAATATACTTAAAACGGAATAAGGTAAAGACAGAAAGGTCAAATTATCTCTCGAATACCTTCTAGTTAATTTCCCCTCAAGCCCAAATGATACAGTAATTAATTTTAGTAAAGGCGAGTAAACCTTAGGAGTGTTTCCACTACGGTAACCCAGTTTCAGAAATAAGGAGAAAATAATACAATAGAAAATAAAGATAATTAGCGAATACAGTTAGATATTATAAATACATTTTATTGTAAGTTATTCTACAATAAATAACCACCACAAGTGTTGAAATGCTGTTTAGGGTCCTTAAATTTGAGTTTAATAAGGGAACTAAAATTTTAAAAGAAACATATTGTGTTAGTTTGGACAAATAAATAAACATGTACCTTTTTAAATTTAAAATATTCTTGTAAGCAACTTTAGTGAGTAAAAATTGTGAAAAAGCTTTATTTTATGTCATCGAATTATATGAAAAATGAGCAGATTCATTACATAAAAAATAAGTACAAGATACTGTTGTACTTTTGATAGTCGAAATATAATTTGACGCAATAAACCCGAAAAAGTCCTTCAAAATATGTAAAATGATGTTTATAGCAAATAAAGGTTAACGTTTTGGAAACTTGGCGACAAACATTGTAACACAAACACAGATTATAATGAGACCGGGCCCTGTGCGTGTTTGTCTTTGGTTTGGTTTAGCGTTCAGATATTTAATAGCTGCAATAAAGTATTTACTTACTAAGTATTCTAAGTTAATATTTATTACGTAACTTTGGTCCTACTTTCTTCTTCCAAGCATTAGAGTATATGAAAATCTTAAGAGTTACCGACATCATGCCTTTACAGTAGATTAAAAAAGTTTGCTTTTTAAACCCAGGTTAAGGTTGTTAAAACAGAAAGATATATTCTATGACAGCAAATTACAAATACACTTAAATCTATCTGCCACCTAAATTCAATTTTTAAGTTAACACGCCAGCACTTTCCACGAAGACCTCGAAAAGCTTGATTTCTAAAAACACGGTTCATTATCTGCAGCACCGATTCCTTTTTCAAAAAAAACTCCTTTCAGACACGGCGGGCAACACACATACGTCGGTCTCGAGTCCTCTCAAAAATTCATCGCCCGTCTCGCCTTTGAATGGGGATTCGGCTCAGACGGCCTCTTTAGCCTTCCTGGCAGCCTGGTAATCTGCTTAATAAGTAATTTTTAGGCCCTCCAATTCTACGAGAAGAAACGTGAATTTTATAGCCCTGTTTACAAACAAGGTTGTAAAACCGGGGTTATTGTAAAGTTAACGCGTTCGCGAAGCAGTTTGCGTGATTAAAAACTTAATTGGAATTGGGTGGTAAATCAACGTGTTAACGAGGGTCGGCTGGGAGACTTGGGATTGTAGATTCTTAATTTCATGAAGGCCTGTTACTTTTTGTTCTTAAAACATGAATAAAGAGGGTGATTGGTTCAGGCGAACTTACAATAGGACGAATAAAAATAAAAATCATCACTCCCTTAATACCAACATTATTTATTTACAATAAAAAATGTGAATTATTTGCGAATAAAAAACTTATGCCTTTCAAACAACATTTTACGAGAACACCCTTTGTTTTATCACAGAATAAAAAATCTGGAAACTTCAATAAACTGGATACTTTATGAGATTAAACAAAAACGAGAAAGCAGCCTTATTTCGCTAACTTTATCCTTTAAAATTCCAACCCAGTGTTTCTACACGGTACTTAGCGAGATCACCGACATTTGTCGCGCCGCAAAAACATTAGAGATTAAAAAGTTACCTTTGTAAATGAAGTTTCTTTTTTTTGACGACGCCGACGAAGCTTCATCCGAAATATGCACTCAGTCTCATACGGGGCTCTCAAAAATTCAACGATGCGAAATCGCGCATCCTTATTCTAGGGTTTTTATGTATTGGTTAATTGAAATATTGTCTGGATTGTGTGTTGGGTGGCAAGCATGGAGTAAGTAGAGAGTACATATGAGTGTAGCTCGCCTGCCAAAAGTTAGATTTTTATGTCAACTAACGACTATTACTGTACTTATAGATGAAGCCCACATTTAACGTGGCTTCGGTCAGCCAATGATATTATTTTATCAATAAAGAAATTTCCATTGGTATATTGTATCTTCGTGAAAAACGACAAAAATGTATACTAAAGTAAATCATCTATATATGCAGCTCTGTTTGTGAATTCGTTTTTAAAATATATATTTCTGCTTTCTCTAAGAAAGTATAAATTCTGCTATATTAAATTCAACAATTTTTATTTGAACGCCTCTAAAATTGAAAGCCTTACTTTACCCTCAGCTTAACTATAATAGACTCAGCAACACCCGTATTTAAATTAAGGTTAAGCCTAGCATTAATTACCTCATTAATTGTTTAAAGTCTTATGTCTATCAAACAAGTAGTTTATTTAGTCTTTATATTAAGTTCTTACACTCATCAAAACACTAGTTGAAATAATAAGACATACCTTAGCTGAAATATCATACCTTAAGCCCATGAAAGTAGCCCAGTTAAATTACGTTGATTTCGGAATAAGGTTTACTGGCAAAGCTAGCCCAGTCTCCAGACACTGGCTGATGAATATTTTACTTCATTATAACAGTCTGCCGTTCGTTTCTTGTTGTAATATTAAATCTGATGACGTAGCCCAGGAGATACCTTCCTACAGAACTCCTTGCAGTTTATAAGAAAGACTGTTTTCCCTGAAGACGATGTTAAGACGCCTGTTTGCTCATAAAGCAGTGGAGTTTTAAATTGTTAGTTTTTGAAGGAAGTATGACTTTCAATATTTAAGTAATTATTGTTACAATTTATTTTTATTTTTATTTGAGCCAAGTTCTAATTTAATTTTTACACAATAACTTAAAATTAAAAGAGAATACGAAACCCTGACTGATGGTAAGGTTAGTTAGAGGTAGATAAAGTTTTATAAAGTTACGATTTAATTGATAAAAAAAAATATCGGATGAAAAATAAGGAGTAGGTAACAATGCAATGCCATACTGACATGTCTAATTTTTAGCACTTAAAAAGTCTCAATAAGGTCCTCTCCTAATATTACAAATGAAAACGTTTTTTTTTTGTAAGAGGCTAAAAACCACAGAAAGGAAAAAAATATTCATGGAACATTTTAAAACAACTACGTATTTTTATTGAATTTCCTGTTCCTACATAGAATTGCAAATGTTTTTTCTCCAATTGGTAGAAAACTATTTATATATTTTCATTGAACAACAGGTTTTATTAAGGTAATTGAGTACAGTCAGCGTCTCGGCACCCTTTTCTCTTCCGTTTCAAGACTAAAAGCCTTTGGGTGTGGTACACGATATAACATGTAAATGTCTACTAGCATTATACAAACTATTAAATGTTTCTTTTGTTCTGAGGTTTGTATAACGGTACTAAAACACATCCGAAATTTAAAATAAAAAAAAATGGAATTTGGAAAAAAAAATGTTGCAATATATTTTAAAAGTATAAACAAAGTTGCCTACTGTGTCTGTATGTTAACATTTGTTTTTTTTTATTTAATTAATGTAATTCATCATAATATAATTTAAGTAATCTTATGTTACGTATTTTGCCTGAGGTCTTTATGACTGAAATCCATCTTGGATACGAAAAAAAAACTTTTCTCGCTTGCACGTTTTGCCTTGCGCCCTAACGTTTCGAAAAGTAGAACTGTACGTAAATTTCATTTACCGATAGAAAGTGCCGAGCCCGAGCTCCGACGTAAACTTTACTTAATTACGCACATAAATTGAAGTGCTCTTCCGTATGGCATGGATGTACCCACAATTTAACTCATAAAATATCATTTCAACAACATAGGACCGCGTTGGAACATTCCGTATCTTTAATGGAACACTTTTTTATGACATGATTGTACGATGTGAGTTTGAAACATTGGATTATGGAGCTAAAGATGTAAAGATATAAAAAGTGTCATATCATTTCTAGAGTAGGCGTAATCGAATGTCGAACTTTGGTTATTTGGTAGTTTTTACATTGTATTTTTATTTTTTTCTTAACTTGTTACAAATGAATTCCATTGTAGAAAAAAACCTACACCGTACAGGCTTCAAAGTTTGCATAGTTATATTCTTCAATTGCCATGACCCAATCAAACGCCATACCATAAAAACTGTAAACTCCCGTTAAGCGCCTAAATCGATGTGTCGCTTGAAACTGATACACATAATTAGCATAATGTGAGGCAATTACTGAGTTTGCAACTTCAGAATGGGTTTAAGAGTGCGCTGTAGTTGCTTTATTTTTGGCACGAAATCTGTACACCCTACAACAAAGTTATTAAGTGAATTAGAAAGGAAAAAGAGGTAGATAGAGTGAACAATTGTTGTAGTCGGTACTAGAAGATTGACCTATTCAGCAGAGTAGCCAAATGAGTATCTTTTGGTCGTTTGACACAGAAATTGTTTATGTCGTGTTTTATGGTCGAAATGGAATAAAAATTTGTTTATTTTAACCACTTATTATAATTAATACAATATCTTTACTAATTTTATAAAGGAGAAAATGTGTAAGTCTGACTGTATTTTTTGCTTGCACGTCGAAAAAGATGAACCGATATTTATGAATTTTGAAATAGAAATAGTTCAAATACAGGCTTTTTAAAGGCTTCTTGGAAAAACTCTTTTATCGGAAACGAAGTCGCGGGTACCTACTAGTTTTTTTTAATATAGGAGGCAGGTAAGGAAATTAATAGGTTTATGAAAAATATTTTTTACATATCATTTTTCCTTCTCGGATAGATAGATAGAAAAAAGGTAGGTAGGCTGAACCGCAATTGTAAATTTCACGACACGCTTTTTACAATAACCTTTACCCTTTTGAAAAAAAAACTTTTTTCCTGTCAATCGCTGATCCGTTTTAACTTGTAATAACATAAAGTCATAATAATTCCAACATAATATGAACAAAAAAGTAATGGCGCTTTAAACACATATTTTATTTTTTACAAAAAAATTCAACGACAGCTGATCCATGGATTTTTTTATTGAAAACCCTTTAGGCACAAAATTAAAACTTAATATGGAACTTTAAATAGGTGCTTATTAATTTTTTTTCAGGGAAGATATGATCAGTTGTACACATCGGCTGTGCCTCAATCACGAATATTTTACAAATCACATGTTAATAAAAAGTGAAAAAAAAAAAAAATAAGTTAAAAAAAAACTTGATTGCTAGATATAGTTACTTTTAGGCCCACTTCTGGCACTGTCTTAATTTAATGCAATTGTACGATGATGCTATGACGTTATTCGTGATTAGACTACAGCACCAGCGACATTGGCGTTAAGAAGTTTCACCTTCGTTAACTCCATCTTCGCCACAAACTGCGTTAGTTGAATTCGATGTACACAAAGCCCCAATGTAATCAGATTACTGTGTTTACATCACCAATACTTCATTGTGTACAAAATCTATTGTACTTTAGGTTGTTCGGTAAACATTTAAATTGGCAGTTAGTTTTGTGAAGTGTTTCTGTGTTTATTTGTTGGATAAAACAAAGGTTCTCGCGAATGACAAAGCCAGATTTCGGAATAAAGGAACATTAAAATGTTGTGGCGGATTATTAACGTTTTTTGAGTGTTGACAGCATTTAATTTTCCAAATAAATTACAATAAAAAGAATGCCAATATCCTACTAATATTATAAACGTGAAAATTTGTGGGTATGGATGGCTGGATGTATGGATGTTTGTTACTCTTTCACGTAAAAACTACTGGACCGATTTTGATGAAACTTTACAGTAATATTGGTTATACATCAGAATAACATATAGGATACTTTTCACCGCGGGAAAACTTCACATTCCCACGAGAAATCGACTACCATGCGAACGGAGTCGCGGGCGGCCACTAGTTTAATTATATAAGGTAATTTTATCATTTTTTTAATGTCAACCACCACACCAAATAACATAGCAATTTTTTTTTAAGTGACATGCTCAAAGTTCATTAACCTCCCGAAACATTCCACTTTGTCCCCAGACACTAAGCTGCAGATAGAACAAGCGCGACATATTCGCACAAAGCGGATCACGTTCCGTTACAAGATGCACAAGGATTCTTTACATCCGACCGTGCTTATCCGAATTCGGCGGTATTCTGAAACGGAACGGTGCGGTTGCAGGAGTCTTATATGTGGAAACTATTCAAGATTTTGAGCTAAAGTAAGTGAATACTAATGGTTACGGATGTTGTTTTTACTTTTAAAATAATTGAATTAACTTACATTTTGTAGGTACTTATAATTTTTATTTTATTTTTTATTGAATATTTTTACCGATGAAGCTACCGATACTGTTTGGTAGGTCGAAGTATTTTATTTACAAATCTTTTATTGTTTTAATTAAAACACAAAAATTTCAACATCTGTAGATACCTACTTCAAGTTACAAGATAGTATTAAATATAACAATTATAACGATAAAAAACTCTAATTAAAATTCGTATCCACACACAAGAATAATCCTGCCAAACCTTTGTTCGTTATTCGAGGGCTTGCTAATGTCACGAGAAATAAGACTAAAACAGGAATATTAAGACGAGAAGGTCTTTGAAAAATCGCAGTCGAAAGAGTAGCAGACGATAGCACTAGCACCAACTGATGTATAACAAGAGGTAGGTTATACTTTGATGCAAATTTTCAGTTTTTTGAAAATGCTCATAAACTTTTGCCGTTGACTGAACATACCTACATAATTCTCACGTAGATTATTGTTGATAAGATATGAAAATACATAAAGATATTGTGTACTACATCATTTTAAACTATATAAAAAACAAAAATAATTCAGACATTTTTTACTTTTAAAATTTAAAAGATATTAGAATGTTTTGGCGCAATTCTATGTAGATAATTTCAGTTGTTGGAAAGTAATATTAAACTCGAGTATTGGCCGGCATAAAAACAGTTTTTTTACAAATAAATAATTGCTTTTAAATTCAGATGAAAACCAATGAAAACATTCCGTCATCTCTTCGTTTTTGCATCTATTGCATTCGTTTTATAAACGTTTCCAATAAAAATGCAAATGGCTACCTGTGCCACAGTTTAAACAAGTACACATAGTATAATATAATCAGTATGTTAGTACGATTGAAAATAATAACAACAAAGAAGAAAAAACTACATTTTAAGCAAAAATACTACAAAACAATAAGTCTTCCAAAATAATTTTAATAAACAACTTACGGTGATTACTATATTTTTTCTCTTATTTATTCTTAATTTTCCGCGTTTGTTTAAATTTGATTGCCTGCATAAGTAAATCAATATTTGCCTTTCAACAATTAAAAATATAATAGTTAATACTACTTTCTGTTCCCCATAAACTATGGTTTCCTGCCGTCATCGAGTTGACTTGGAAATAAGTTAAATAGCTACCTTGTTGGCTTTTTTATTTCACTACCTACTCTTTTCCTTTCGCTGTAATGAACATTAATAGTTACAGGCGTTTGAATGGAAATCACTGGAAAAATATAATAAAGTTATGTTTAGAGGTTTCATCGTGGGTCGACGACATTTCGGACACAAAAAACTCGGACATCTTGCCCAATGTATGGATTTTCAATTATAATATTATTTTTTACCATTCATTGACCAAGGTGTCCGAGTTGTTTGTGGAGTTTGGATTTCAACTGCGATGAAATCCTCTTCATCTTTAATTAACCAGTGACCCGCCGAAGTTTTATAAATTACTAGCGACCCGCCCACGCTTCGCAATGGTGTAATTTTGCGTGGCTTGTTCACGACCTGTTGAAATTCAGCTTACTTTAAATAACTTTTTTCGTTTGTTCTATATTTACAAATTTAAATTAATAGATTCCCTAAAAGATGGTGAAAACTGCATTAAAATCCGTTCAGTGATTTAGGAGGAGATAGCGGACAAACGTAAAAACAGACAGAATTAGCGACTTGGATTTATATTATGTAATAACAATGATGAAGAAAAAAGTTTTCTGTCAATGCCTTTCCCACATTACTTCATATAAACATCACCCTCGTATCGCACCTCTTTGGGGATAAGTTTCTGAAATTCTTGCTTAGTGCTCATTTACATCATCAAACGAACTTCTGAATCAAATTTGTAGTTTACTTATTTGTTTAGTAGTTTTGGCTTTGCGTTGATATATCAGTTAGTCAGGTTTGCTTTTTATATCCATACATAATTGAGTCATCACTATCATTACATAGTATAAATACAAGTCGCTAATTGTGTCTGTTTGTATGTTTGGCTGCTATCTCCTCCTCAACTACGTAACGGATTTTAATGCGGTTTTCGCAACCTTTTAGAGAATTTATTCATTTAAATTTGTAAATAAAGAACATTTAGAAAAAGTTTTATTTAGTTAGCCAAAATTCGATGTTTTCTGAACAAGTCGGCCAAAACTACACCATTGCGAAACGTGGGCGGGTCGCTAGTATAGTATAAAACAAAGTAACTTTCTCTTTCTCATGTATGCTTAAATCTTTAAAATTACGCAACGGATTTTGATGAGGTTTATTTTATAGATAGAGTGATTCAAGAGAAAGGTTTGTATGTATAATATCATAGTAAAGGGAAAGGGGTTTTACTCCGAATTTAACGCGTGCGAAGCCAAGGGAAAAAGCTAGTTTATGAATATATAAACCGCTGAAATTGTTGACGTGAAACGCAACTGCGCGTCATAGTTTCGGCTTATGCTATAAAAATAGTAGAATGATAAATTGATTTTAAAAAAAGATCTTTTATGTTTATAACATTATTGATTTCATATTATTATTCTGAGCTACAGAACAATATATCAAATTAATATGAACTAACCTACAACCAAGTCGAAAACAATAATATAATCTTTTAACCCACACATTCCAAATTTTTTCATATAAATAAAAGAATTTGGGTATGTTACAAATGTGCGAGCGGCTACAGAGTGATTTCCCCAGTGACGTACCTACAGACGGTATGCGGGAAATTTTCTAGTTTTTTACATGAAAAAATTGATAATATAGGCACTTTTTATAGGTTTTAGGTCTTTTTTGTTAGGTTTTATGTTTTCTACTAATGATATAAAAGACGTATGTATTAATGGTATCATAGAAATTTAATTATCATTTGTAGCAATAGTTTTTTATTGCTAATTGCATATTAATGTCAATTTAATCTTGGTGTAATACAGTATTTTTTCATGTAGATTGTTTTTTTTATCTTGAATTTTGAAGAGGGAATACACTTAATTATAAATTATTATCTTAATTAGTGTCTAAGGTTTTATAGTTAGAATCGCATCAACAAAAACCTTCCTTTTACAGAAATTATTTAATTTTAAATTCAAGTTAGCGAATTTCAAATTGGATTCACTTGTCAATAGTACAGAACACTTTAGCAAGTTCCTCAGAAATAGTTTCTAAAGCAGAGGCTGAGTCAACATAAAACAGAAAATGTTATTTAATGTCGGTTTGCTGCTAAGCGAAACGTCTTAAACTGAGGCTAGGTTAGTGTGGATATGATGAACTTGAAGTTTTTCACTTCAATAATTGGAAAGTAATTTCAGCTTACTCAAATTAATTTGATGTAACAAAAAAGATTTTAGTTAAGTAGGTAATTAATGTAAATATAACTTAAACAACAATAAACGCGATAGCTTTAAAAAATATTTTTCCTGCTTTTCAAACGTAGCTTACAAAACAAGAATGTCATTCTGGAATAATATTTATTTTATATGCAAGTATTAATGCAGTAACACCAAAAATACTTGATAGTTCTATGGTAAAAGACTTGTCTAAAAACCTAAATATAAAAATGATTATCCTAAATTTTAGGACAGAAATTTAAATGACATTTACCTACGATGAAAAGGTGCAAAAAGTTACAAAGTAAGGTGTGTCGCAGTTATGATTTGTTAATAGCCAAATTCTTATCTCTACTAACCCATCCTAAACTCATACCAATAGAAGGATTGAAAGGAGTTTATAAGAGAGCTCATACCATGTTGGAGTTTGTAGGGGGTTTCAAAATGGCGGTACTCGGGATCAAATTAAGTTGCAGTCCAACCGGAAAACCGCTTCGCTAGTGACCACTTCGCATTATATTTTATTAGTATCGATAAAACTGGGCTAAACTATATTTGAAATATCGAGTTTAAATTGAAGAGGTATTTCTGTGCTTTGGATTTTTGTTTTGTTTGCTAGTTTCAAATTTATTGTTTTTTTGGTGGGAGTGGAGTTTATAAGTGCTTTTATTAAATTTTTTACGTGTGTTTCGTAATCGGATCCATCGATTTAATTTTTTATTTTGATTTGGCTTTTCGGCACTTGAAAGTTCACAATATATTACTTCAAATTCGCTCAGCATGGCTTCACTTAATGTTTGTTTTTTTTACGAGATAATATAAGAACAAGAATATTACAATTTACCTGTAACGTATTTTATTTCGTATCATTTCCAAACCCGATTCTAAAATCAAATTAACTGATAATGCTATAAAGAGATCCATTAGGTTTTCCCTTGAAAACTAAGTCCTTTCCTAACAAGGTAAGTGGCACAACAACTGTAGCACTTACCCTAGTTAAATGCGACCCAGGTGACGCCAACCTTTTACTGAAGCATGTAAGGCATCCCGTTAATTTACACCCAGTACTTGATGTATTTTGGTCATTAGTCGTTAATGAATAATTTACTTAACGAGTAAAGTCGTCTGCCTGTTATTGGCTGAATTATTTCTACCTTTTCCTCGTTGAAATACCATTTCGTCGTTAATTGCTGTCTGACTTGAGCTCTCTAATTGCTTAAGTTCAGGGTCTCAAGTTAAAGTGGTCGAGTTGCATTAGAAGTAAAAATCTCTTTGGAAGGAGTCGCAGTTTTTTATAATATCTTTAATTTTGTAGGAGAGTGCGGTCAAGATAATGAGATAGCTCTGGGAAGTTTTAAATAAGAGGGGTGTTAAAGATAAAACAATATAATGTCTCACGGTTTATTCATAAATAAAAAAGGCAGGTTTGCCTAATGTTTGATATCAAAAACATTACTTTTTGTGTAGTAGACATCGATTTATTACATTTTATTAATGTTCCATTTCTTAGCACCAAGATATAATACGACTATTATTAATTAGATGAATAAGAATTTCTTTGCTTGAAATTTGAGGATTTTAAAATCCTCAATTCCTTATCTTTCTCAATAATTATTGTAAAATACAATACAATACAATTATTGTAAATAAGATTTATACAACCCTGAGTCCGTAATATTTAAACAAAACATTTATTTCACGCCCAAAAATGCTGAATATTCCAGGATGTTATTTAAGGAATGACACACTACAAAATGCATAGCACAGTGGAAACTGAGCTGAGTGCAAGAATGAATAGAAACTGTCCTAGAATCGCTTGTATGGTCCAGATGCTTAGCATTTAAAGGTGTGGTTACAGAAAATTATGGCGATTTGAAAATAAGATAAAATTAGAGTTACGTTTTAATAATAATATGGACGTAATTCGCGAGAGAAAGATCAAAGATTTCATCGGCAACTAAAGAAAAGACTGAAAAATCTCTGTAGTTGATAAGCAGATTCGATTGCTGATTTTTATATCGTTATGGTCATCCTTTGTTAACATAATTACGGTCTTCACTACAATTAGGTTTTATGTCAAATTGGTTTTAACCGACTAAACCCTTCGGTCCGGTGCTACCAAACTATAATAAATATATTATAAATCTACAAACTGCCACACCAACTTTGTGGCCCTAAACTACGCAAAGCTTGTACTATAGGTACCACACAATGGACTAGGGGAGAATCTAGTTACACCCAGACACGTGCATATATCGAAAAACAATTTTTACGAAATTGGCCCGACCGGGAATTGAACCCGGAACCTTCCGCTTAGCAGTCCGGTATATATACCGCTGCACCACAGAGGTCGTCAACAACAACCTTGCGTATTGTATTGAGGCTAAATCGCTAATTGAGATGAAAGCCCGTAACCAATTAGTGGAGCATAGATAGGCTGATGACAAACGTTGGTCAAAGTTGCAGTTGCATAGCATGGTGGATTACCTTCGTATGGCACATCGATTTGTTCTCTATCACATTCACTTGTATTTGCCTGCCGCTATTTCAAAAGAGTGTGATTAACTATAATAAATCTCCAGACTGACACACAAACTTTGTGGCCCTAAACTAAGCAAAGCTTGTACTATAGGTACCACACAATGGTCTAGGGGAGAACCTAGTTACACCTAGACACGAGCCAATATCGAAAATCAATTTTTACGAAATTGGTCTGACCCGGGGATCGAACCCGGAACCATCTGCTTAGCATTCCGGTATATATACCGCTGCACCACAGAGGTCGTCATTGCGTTACGTGCACTTATAGGAATTTAGAATAATGTAGTCAGCTTTCAGAGTGTTACTTTAGGAAGCTGACATGCTTTGTATCGTCTTCTTATGCCATGATAGAAACGTGTCATCATCGACATCATAGCTTCAAGCAGCAGACGATGAACTTTCGATGTTGTATGATGAAATGAAATGCGCTTATCCTGCTAATATTAAAAACGTGAAAGTTTGTGAGAATGGATGTATGTTTGGATGTTTGTTACTCTTTCACGTTAAAACTACAGAACGAATTTTGATGAAACTTTACAGTAATATAGGTTGTACATCAGAATAACACATAGGGTACTTTTTACTGCGGGAAAACTTCTCATTCCCACGGGCAACCGATTTCCACGCGTATGGAGTCGCGGGCGGCCACTAGTTATAGATAAATTAACACAAAGCAAAATATTGGTCCGCTCTCGTTGTAGTTTTCCCTGTGTAACGAGATGCAGGCTCTTTATAAAAGTTATAGCGTATACTTTAAAAACAAAAAAAGAAAATATATGTACAATAAGAAAATATATCGCCAAGTCCACAACACCACAACAGCGGGTTTACCCGCCCGTGTCATTCCGTTGCTCGGTTTGGGGACATTCACAAACACCTATTTTTCAGCAGTTTTCTTCAGACTATTCTACGACCTGAGTGAGGAACTTTAATTTTGGGACTTACCAATGTGAATAAATGTGCGACAGTTACTCTTCTATTGACTAAAAATTGTTAGGGGTTTGGTGCAGGTAATAGGCATGATGACTGTGAATAAAATACACAAAAATTTTGCTACCATCTAATGAAACGTAAATAAAATATAAAAAATTAACAAGGTATTATTATAATTAAAGCGAGATTAATTAATATTTTAAAAAAATAAATCTACAAAATACTACAGTCCGCCATGATATTCTGAACGCCAATCAGAGCGAATGACGTCACAGTAGAGCATGGTTCCCAACTTAGGGGTTTTCCCCCCAAATTTAGGGGGTAAATTAGTGGGATGGGTTTTTTTTAGGGTTTTTATTTGTTTAGACGTATTTTTAGGGTTCTTTTTCAGAAGAAATTAATATAATTTATAACGTATTAGATAATTTATAAACAGAGAAAATTAAGAAATATTACTTTTATATATTTTTTTTTATATATTTATAAAAAAAAATTATGAATTATATTTTTAGGGGAATTATCAAATAATTGAGGCAATTTTAGGGGGTTATAAATAGGTTTAGGGATAAATATTTTTGAGAGTTGGTAACACTGCCGTTAGAGTAAACAAGTGATCTTTTGTGACGTCAAAATCGACGCCATGACTGTTTGGAGCGTTTTGGTGGGAATTTTAAACATAAAATTTTAAATTGTTTTTTTTTAAATATAAATCATGCTTTTTTTTCCGAAATATGATATTTTTTACAATAAGTATATATTTCTGAATATGATACAACAGTTTTTCAAAATCTGTCATCATGCCTATTGTTGATAGGAAAACGTGGTTACGTACAAAGAATTAAGAAATAAATAAAAGGTACAATAAAGCAATGGAGAATGTTACTAGGTATGCCAAATCGCTTGAAATTTTGGTGGTGGCGCATATAGCTGGCGCAGTATTTTATTATTATTTTTTATTTATTTAACATTTATTTTTTTGTGTTTTCGGTCGCGTATTAGTAAATATAAATATTATTCGTTATTATACGTTAATAGTTAATATTATTCTATTAATAAGTTGGATATAGGATTCGAAAAAGTTAATCGTGTAATGTATCTAAAATAGATGAATTAATGGCTGCGCATTATTTATCAAGAAATAGTGATTTTGTTGCCGCCGAAATGTTTGATATGTTCTAAACTGTTTTATCAAAACAAAATAACCAATATAATAAAAATACTAATGGAAGAATGCAAGTCCAATAGTAGAAGAAGGTACCTACCTACCTAACATTTTTTTTTTTACGTTAAAGACAACAAATCATGTATCATAGTTTTGTAGCTATAGGTAGGTACGTCCTTCTAATATTATAAATGTGAAAGTTTGTGAGTATGGATGTATGAACGTTTGTTATTCTTACACGTAAAAACTACTGCCCCCCAAGTCAAGTGGCAAGTGATATTTGCGATAGCGAGTGAATAGAAAAAATATGTATGAAACTGTCAAATTGCAAGCTTGTCAAAAATGACAGTTTCATACAAATTTATTCTATTCACTTGCTAGCGCCAATATCACTTGCCACTTGACTTGGGGGGCTGGACGGATTTGGATGAAACTTTGCAGTAGGTTACACATCAGAATAACACATAGGGTACTTTTTACCGCGGGAAAACTTCTCATTCCCACGGAAACCGACTTCTACGCGAACGGAGTCGCGGGCGGCCACTAGTATGTATACAAAGATACCGCTCTTCTAAGTAAATTTAAATAAATACATGCATTGATTTAGTACTAACTAGCTTTAGTTAGCAGCTTCGCCCGCGTTTCCCTCGGGAACTGTACATTTTCCCAGGATTAAAAGAAGCCTATGGATTATTTCAGTCTTCGTCCAGATCCGTTCAGTACTTTTTGTGTGAAAGATAACAAACACAAACACAATCTTCCGCGTTTATTATATTACTAGGAAGTAGGATACCTATACGATCTAGATGTAGTTGAACGTTACAGATATACTTTACCTTTACTATTTTATTTAAGTAATTTAATTTATTTTTTATTGGAAATGTAGATGATATGAACCTTTTTTATTTATTTGTATTTTTACTAACAAATTGTTTAATGGTATTGCTTGTGTTCAAGTTAAAAATTTGGTGATGTATGTATGTATCCTTTGGAACTGTAAAAAACAACTTTTCCGGCGAATTGATAGTTGTATTTTTACATTTAGGCACAACACATGATTTCCTAGTAGTTGGATTAGACATTTTTAAAAGTATTTAGGTTTAATTTAGACGACAAGTGCGCGCGACCGCGAGCGTACTGAGTGAGCCAGACCGAGCGAGTTGTGGTGTGACGTCACACCGCCACCGGCAGCCCGCGTCGTGCGGTAGCAACTTATTTTACTTATAAATCGGAAACTAATTGACGCATCGAAATAATTCTTTCACCAGTATTTTTTATTTTTGACAGAGCATATGAAGAGATAATAATCAAAATTTGTTAACATTCTCCATTGGTGATACAGATTATAGTTAAATCTTGAATTTTTTTAATCTTTCTATTTCATAGTCGTGTAACTTCTTAACAAAAATGTTCAATTAACATAACTAGGTTATATTAATAAAGCTTTCTTTCGTCATTAAATCTCAACGAATTTACTATTCCTAGAAAACATTCCCTTTGTCCTGACTTTACCTTGAGCTATTTTCTTCATAAAAATCTAATGCGACACCAATTTCATCCTACAATGTTACCATATAGAAAATGCCGAAAGAATACTTCTTCTCCAAAATATATTCGTCCATACTTTGAAGGCAATAAATCGTATGTAATTCGACGGATACGGTCAGTGTTGCTAGCAGATAAAATTGTATTTCTACCGTAAGACGTCAGTGTCAGAAAGATGGTATATTTTAGGAAATTTCTTTTACATACATATTCTGAAGGATCTAAATATTTTTTTAACACTTTATATAGGTGAGACATAGCAAATTAAAGAAGAGTATGAAATAATAACCATTTGCGTGTACTTTTAATTCACCAAACTTGATGACGATGACAAAGCATTACCACTACAAATAGGGAACAGCAGATGCTATTTGAAATTTCGGATATCGTGAACAGTTAATCTCATCCTCACACTTTTGAATCTAGGACTGAAATCGACGATTTTACTTTAAAATATCTCTTTAAATGTTCTATAAAATGGTGATAATGATAATGAAGAAATAGTTGCAGGTAAAATAAACTTCAACCTCAAATAAATGATATTGATGATAATTTATAAACAAAATAAAAAAAATATCGAAACTGCAGAAATATGGAGTCCGCACGAATGAAACACAAAAGTAGCATAACCTTTATATTATTTCATGATATTGTGGCTTGCCATAAGTACCATTATGAGGTTAAAATGTCAAAAATCGTTCCGTCGTATCGTAATCGTTTAATCGTACTTGAAAAACCTATCAACCCCTCGCATATTTCTCTGATTTCATATTATATTGCTCTCATCAATGAACTTTGCTTGAACTATATCAAGATTTTACGATACAAACACCTACTAAAATTCGGATTGAGTAATAAAACTGAAATAATCTGGAAATCCCACTACTGGTTTTATGATATCTGTGTTTGAGTTTAGGGCAAACTAGTGACGTTAATTAAGTTTATGGCTTCTTAAAGATAATTGGTGTATATTAAAATAGAATAAATATTAACAGAGGATTTGCGCGAATTTAGAGTCAAAGTAAACTAAAAGCTCTTATTTACTAAACCTACTATTGGTTTGTTTGAACTAATCACGGTAAATAAGAAGCTAGCAAATTTTAATGTATAATTTATACAAACATTAATAGGAAAATATTACAAAAATAGCTCTTATATAAAATAATAAATTTATTGAACAATTTAAACTCCGCTCGGTTCGCTTTAGATTAAGTAATAAACTTGCTCAAATACAATATTTCAGAATATTTTTTAGAAAACAGGTTGATTCTGTACAATATTATTGTATACTGGTTATAATATACTTAGTCAAATGTATTTTTCTCAGAGAAATATAACTTTCACTACAATATTGCCTTTTAAATTTTTGCCGTATTATAAAAATGTAGGATAACATTTCAAATTCTCTTTTAACACATTTTTAACGTCACTTGAAACGCGACGTTTATTTAACGCTCGTCAGGCCTTACACAAACACATATTCCTATTTAATTACTTCTTATTTTTTTTCACAGTTTGTTTTCTACCGTTGCTGAAACATTAAGTAGATATATTTCGAGAAATACAGCTTAGAGCAGTATTTACTGGGTGTTTCATAGGACAGCTGGTTAATTTACGCTCAGTATATCTTACGTAAGATATAAAACTTGCTGGCGAGTACGCAGTGGGGTTGATACATTTTATAAGCATGCGGTTAAATAACATGGTTGTGTTTTCTAACTTCGTTGTTGAGATTGTTTTTTTGGCACAATTTTTTCATTAATGTCATATTTGTACTTATATTAATTATTAGTTTAAAAAATAAAGTTGAACATTGCAATTATCGTTTTTTACTACTGCTATGGAATTTATTAATATATGGACAAAATTTAATTAATACGATTTCTATTTGCTTTTAAAAATAGGAGATATCATTTTGGTCTTTTTGGTATAAATTTCTGTTAAACAAATAAAACTTTCATGATCATAATTGTTCTTATTTAAGCAAAAACCATATTTTATTGCCTAAGGGAAGCCTAAAAGTTAAGATGCCAATGGATATTCAAAGGATATTTGATTTAAAATTGTTTTATTAGGTGTGCGGTTTTACCTTTAAATGTAGGTAAAACGAAGTTGATTGTTAAAAAATATGCATCGGGCTCTTTCTAGCCTTAGAGGCGATTTTTGATGTTGACGTATCCTAATGAAGTTGAACCAATTTGTGGTTGTATTTTTTTGGGGACGTCATAACAAAAAGAAACGCAAAAATTGCGTTGACACGACGGATAGAAAACGCATATCAATGAATTCCTGTATGTGTTATTATAACCATTGTAAAAATAGGCAAAATCAGAACTGTTAGCGTAGGTACTGTAACTAAATGCTCCTATTACCGCCCCTTTAAGCTGTCTTAGAAATAACTTTGAGTAAATAGATAGATACTGATAGGTTAGTTAAGGTGTTTTAATTTAATATCAATCTTTGTAAAGTATTCTGTTGGATTCCATACTTCAATTTTGTATTTTGTTACACAGTAATTATTAAATAATTGTTTAATCCGAAAGAGCAATTGATTCTATTACCGACCTAAAGATGTAGTTTGATTCTATTACCGTTTTTTCTGATTCTATTACCGACCCCTAAAAATTGCTCCTTCATCTAAACGAAAAATAAAAAAAATGCAGTTAAAAGTATATTAAGACATTATTACAGTTTTGAAATCAACATCTTAATATTGCAATCCTCCTAATATTATAAACGTGAAAGTTTGTGATTATGTATGGATGTGTGGATGTATGTGAGTATGTGAGGATATTTTTTCACGTTACAACTACTGGATGGGATGAAACTTAACAGTAATATAGGTTATACATTAGAATAACACGTAGGGTACTTTTTACCGCGGGAAAACTTCTCATTCCCACAGGAAACCAACTTCCACGCCAACGAAGTCGCGGGCGGCCACTAGTCGTACATAATATAATTCCTTGCTGCCCTTTCGGACGAAAACCTGTTTTTCTTTGGGACATAAAAAGAATCCCGTTTCATAGCAATTAAAAATCGGCTTGTAGGCTAATTCAATTCGCCTTGAAATATTAGGATGCCTAGACATAGCCTTAAGAAACAGCTGGAACACCATCATTGAAAGGATAAGAGCGCTCCAAGTTTTCCACCAATTCTGCAACTGTTTCTAACAGTTGGTCTTTTGTTACAGGAAAACCTGACTTTCCGACATAGAAAATCCAGTCCAAAAGTCTTTTTTCTTCGTCCTTCGTTGAACAATATTGTTTTCCACAATGTTCATTTGTGTATTTATTATTTGTCTTGTCACGGTAGTTTTTCTCGGTATGCCATAGGTCTTCAAGCTTGGTATATCCTGCTTCCTTCATTTACAGCTATCAGCTAAGCTTTCAGTTGAGCAGAGGTATACCTACTGCTTGCGCCTATGCAAGCAGTATACCTCTGGTTACATTTTTCTATAAAAATGGTTCTTGTTATTTCTTTTCAGCTGTGAGTCGGTAATAGAATCAAATATGAAAATTACAAACTTCTAATAACGCCATGGATCGTTAATAGAGTCAAGTTATGAAATTTGGATCCTATTACCGCCCTTAATTAAGATATGATTTTATGCCATAAAAACCAATAAAAATGATTAAATTCAATGTAACTTCGAAAACGAATATATGTATTATCGTTGTTATGTGATAGCAAGCAGATAAATCAACTTTAAGTTTGTTGTTTACCTTAAGTAATATTTCGGTGTGCTTACGAGGCTGGAGACGCAACACTATGGAAAGTGCGTCGGTATCGAGCGGCACTCACTCAATAACAAATTATTGCTAAAACTGGCTATTTAGACAAGACAAATTTACTCTGTTTGTTGACTAGCTAATCTACCTATCTAATTTTTAAGTTAATTTTTTTATAGAATCTATATATCAGTCGCTTCGTAACTGTCATAGCGTACGCACGGTTGTCTTGTGTTGAATGCGTGTGAGGGCAATGACCTCCAGTACAGTGAAATGTTGCTCATGCAACATAGTGATATGCGAAGTGCTAGCTTTTGTGCAAAACAAAATCAGTGTCATGGATGAAGACTCCCTACTAAGGATATGTGAAACAGCTTTCTCCGAAGCTGAGATTTTCACAGCAAAGAAATTGCTTTTCGAAGCAGTACAGGCTAAAGGCATGAAAACTAGGCGCGTCAACAAGAGTCGTCAAGATCTACAAGACATTGTGGAGGTATTCAAAAAGACTGATGCGTCGGATCCTGAAAAAATACCTACCTTTGTTGCGAAAGAACTACACCGTCTACCTCCAGTAACATGGGACCATCTAGACGCAACTCGCGTACTGAGAGATCTACGGATGCTTCAAGAAGACATGCAAATGTTAAAGAAAGAATTTGTCACAAAAAATGAATTAAAAAATTACTCAAAATCACTGTGTGCTTCAAGTGAAGTTAATTTTGTAAATAAAAACAGAGGCGCTTGTTTTGAAAGTTTTGATTACGACAGTGGACCTATGGGATTACAACCTAGCCCACCAAATAATCAAACAATGGATCAGCTGATGCACAGTTCAATGACACTCGAGCCATGTGCAAAAGATCAACGAAAAAATCAGCCCGTGGAGGCACAAACTGCGGTTTCAACGCGAAGGTCAACGCCCGACAATATTTGTGCATCTAAAACTGCAATAGACAAAGAATTGCATTGGCGCGTGGAGAGGCGAACTGCGGTTTCGAACATCAGTGCAGCTAGCGACAGTGGCAAGACGCAGTGTGCAGCGGGAAGTGCGGAGCGAGAGGGGCGGGGACTGGACAAACCAGTCTCAGCGCTGAACGGCGCGGACGCATCAATGCAGGCTGCACAGCGAACAATGGCGGACGTTGTGTGTATGAACTTAAATGAATTGAAAAATAGCAGTGATAAGTGGACTAAGGTTGAAAAACGTCAAAAAAACAATAGAAAGTATAAGTTTTTAAGTTCGACCGGAACGGCAAATACGAGTACTAAGTTTAAAGCGGCGTCGACTGAAATACCTTTGTTTGTATCGAATGTATCTCAGGAGACTAGTGAACAAGACATATTAGAATATATTTACAATCAAACAAATGTGTCTGCGAAAATAGTTAAAATTGATTTGATAAGGGAAAGAGACTATAATTGCTTTAAAGTATTTGTACCTAGAAATAAGTTACACTTATTTTTAAATAATGAAATATGGCCGTCGGGAATTAGTTTTAGAAAATTTATTGTATTTAAAAACAGGGGAGATATCTATTCTCAATCGAGTTCTAAAGTTAATAAGTAAAAATGGCAAACAATATTAATTCTACACGTAGGGCACAAATTGTAACATTTAATTGTCAAGGTGTTAAGCGATCTTTGGAAAATATTAGGTTAATGACCTTGACTGCTAATGTATTATTACTGCAGGAGACCTGGTTGTTTCCCTTTGATATACCTTTTCTTAGTACTATAAACGCCAATTTTGAATATTTAGGCAATTCAGCTATTGATGTAACGGCTGGTGTGGTTAAGGGTAGGCCATATGGGGGGTTAGGTATACTATGGAAAAAAGGCTTTTTTAAATCAGTTGAGCATATACCTAGTAACAACAATCGTGTAATGGCTATAAAGGCGCAGCTATGGAGTTCAGGCAGTTATATTATAATATGTAATGTTTACATGCCGACGGATAAGAAGCGCAATTATGTTGAGTTTATTGACTGTCTCAGTACACTTAGTGCTATTGTGGAATCTAATAATGTAGAATCGGTTTATCTTATGGGTGACTATAATGCACATCCAGGTACACCTTTTTGGACTGAACTAAGTAGTTTTTGCTTTGAGCAATCATGGGTTTGCATAGACACAGAAATGTTGGGGCTAAACTCAAACACACACACCTTTGTTAGCAAACAGAATGGAAGTCTACGCTGGCTTGACCACTGTTTGACGACGGAATCAGCTAGAAGCTCGATAGTTAGTGTTAGTGTAGGTGAGGATGTCTACTGGTCGGATCATAAGCCACTTATTGTCGAATGTGACTTGAATACTGTGGTACCTAAGTTTGAAACGCAAACGGAACACTTAAAAAAGGTTAGGTGGAGCTTTAAATCTTCTAATCAGATTGAAAAATACAGATCCCTGTGCAATAAACATCTATGTATGCTAAACATCCCAAACAAATTAACCAGTTGTGTGGACAAACTTTGTATAGATACATCTCATAGGCGGGAACTTGACTGTTTCTATCGACAAATCGTGGGTATCCTATCTGATTCGGCGGGTGAGGTGGGTAAAGAACCCTCCCGTAGGAATACTAGGAAGGTTATTGGGTGGAATAAATATGTTCGTCAGGCTTATGATAGGGCGAGGTCTGATACCCAGGCTTGGTTACGTTCCGGAAGATCAAAAAACACTCCACTATTTGATCAAATGATTGAGAGTCAAAAAATCTTTAGAGGAAAATTAAAATGGTGTCAGAAGAATGAAGACACTATTAAAATGAACAAAATTGCCTCTTATCACTCCACAAACAATTTTGTACAATTCTGGAAAGAAACTGGTAAGCTGGGTGCAAGGCCGAGCCTACCGTTTACAGTCAACGGATGCAGCTCAGAGGGGGACATTGCTGAGATGTTTAAGCACCACTTTAGAGTCCCTGTGCAGGTCAATCAGCAGCAAAGGGTGAGCGATGCCGGGACTGCCCGTGACCGAGAACTGCTACGTTTTTCTGCTAAACAAATAAAAGCAGTAATTCATAAAATGAAGAAAGGCAAGTCTCCTGGGCACGACGGTCTGAGCATTGAGCATCTTAAGTTTGCTGGTTGTCACTTACCTCGTGTTTTAGCATTGTTTTACTCCCTCTGTCTTGGTCATTCATATCTTCCGGAAGATATGTTAAAGACTATAGTGATCCCCATTGTAAAAAACAAAACTGGTAATCTTGCTGACCACAACAACTATAGACCTATATCACTGGCAACAGTCATTAGCAAGATTCTTGATAGACTGCTAGATGCTGAGTTGGACAAATTTGTTGAGCTTCATGATGCACAGTTCGGATTTAGGTCTGGTCTGTCGACTGAGAGTGCGATATTGTGCCTAAAACAAACTGCTAAATACTACACCGATAGGCATACTCCAGTCTACGCCTGCTTCCTTGACCTTTCGAAGGCTTTTGACTTGGTGGTGTATGACATCCTTTGGGAAAAGCTGGAGAAGGCAGGTGTACCATGGGCGATCGTACAACTCTTTCGGCACTGGTATGACAACCAGCTTAATTGTGTGCGGTGGGGTGATGCTTATTCTGGGGATTATGGTTTGAGCTGCGGCGTTAGACAGGGTGGTGTTACTTCACCAAGACTGTTTAACTTGTATATAAATGATTTAATCATTGACCTAAGTAGTAAGCCATTTGGTTGTCATGTCGACGGCAGAAGCGTTAACAACCTGAGCTATGCGGACGACATGGTGCTGCTGGGGCCGTCTGCTGGATCTATTAGGAATTTGCTGGGTATATGTGAGGAGTACGCGAAAGCACATGGTCTAGTCTACAACTGTATTAAAAGCGAATATCTTATTTTTAAAGCACCCGGAAGATCTGTAGACTATGACCCTATTATACAACTCAACGGCTCCTCACTTAAAAGAGTGTTATCTTTCAAATACTTAGGACACTATCTGTCGGAGGATCTGAATGACCAGAAAGATATTGAGAGAGAGAGAAGGGCACTAGCTGCCAGATGTAACATGTTGGCTCATAGGTTTGCACGCTGCACTGATAGTGTAAAAATTACACTATTTAGAAGCTTCTGCCAATCCTTTTATACGGCAGGCCTATGGTCACATGAACGCGGCTCAAAATCAGCTCTGAACTCTCTCAGAGTTCAATATAATAACGGCTTCAGAGTGCTGTTGCATTTGCCCCGACATTGCAGTGCATCAGCAATGTTTGCCACTGCTGGAGTCGATGATTTTCATGCTATCATCAGAAAAAAGAACCTGTCTCTCATGAATCATCTTCGGCAGAGTTCTAACGGCATTCTGAGGTTGTTTGCAGGGAAACTTGAGCTTCCGATATGGAAAAAGTTCATGGATGTACTTATCTATAGGTAGATTGGCATAGGCAGATAATGGACATGATGATAATCTCTTTCCTAAGTTGTATGTTTATAGTTTAAGTTTATTTTGTTACTAACATTAAATATAAGTTTTATAGTTTTGTAAAAATACTAACAAATGGGCCTATGATGCCATAATAAATCAATAAATTATTATTATTATTATTATTATATTAAGTCTAATATGACTGATTGAAAAAATAGATCGTTAATAGAGTACAAATTTTAGTAGGTCGTTAATAGGAGCATTTACTGTTGTTTTATTTTGTACATGGATAATGTAGATACATACTACAGTTTTCGTTTGTTAAAGTATATTGTCAGAGTTTTCACCACTTATAAAAACTCTTATTTATTATATCTGATTTTTATTAAATTTATATATTTTATGCAATATGCAATTTCGTTAAATGTTTTATTAGCTGGATAGTTAACTGAGTGATAGTTTATACAGGGTTATTTGTAATTAGCGCATCATCTCTTGCAGGCGGTTTCCTTACATCAATTCCAATAACATTTTTCTACGACTTTTTGCAAAACTTGATAATTAACACAAAAACAAAAAAAACAAAAACAAATTTGCGCGCTCTGCTATTTATAACTCTGTATTTTGTAAGAAGATCCTAAACCAGTCGCCCACCCCCCGTCGCCCGCCTGCCACGCCAGTTGCGTGCGCGTAGAGTATTGTACCGTTCAGAGGCATCTTATAAATTTGTATGGAAAAACTTATTTTTTTTTAAATATTAATTTTAATTATTCGTTGGTCAAAAGTTGTTGGGATTGATATAGAAAAGCTGCCTACAAGAGGTGATGCGCTAATTAGAAATAATCCTGTATATGTTTTCTCAATTTCAGTTAAATCCAAACAGACGATTTGCGACCTTAAATAACAAAAATGTAAACATACAGTTTCTCATTAAACACATTGGCAGAGTAAATTTCAGAAATTTACAAATTATTATCATATTTTTAAATGTAATGAAATTATAAGATAGATTGTAAAGAGAAGACTAATATTAACTAAACTGTCGAACTAAGCAAAACTTTTCTCTTACAAAATATTAACTTAATAAGATATCCTCAACTAGCTTTTTAGTAAAAAAGTTAAAGGCACTTGGCCTTTGACCTTTTAAATCTGTTTTTGTTTGTTAAAAATAAACTAAACGAGTTTCTCTGAGCTTTATGAGTAAGTTAATAATTCAATGCATAAAACTACTAATTTATAGACATGTTTTTAGTGTTTTTCTTTATCCATTAGTAAACTGTTTATCTGTTTTAAAAACCCTAAAGGGTACAAGATATTTTTAAAATTGCATTTTGTATCTAATAAATATACTTAGACTTTTAGTGATTTTGTGGAGTTGTTATTTCCAACAAAACGATTTTAGAGTGAAACCTATTATTAATTTGTTATTTTCCACTTACTTTTATATCGGTTTCTAGATCACGTCGGTTCCTGTTTCGCAAATCTAATTTTTCCTCTGAAGACTTCTTTTTGAGGACCCATGGTATCCCCGCTCAGTGAATACAGCTTACAGCACCATACAACCTCGTATCTATTATAGTTGACAAAGAATTTGAAACTTTAAAGAGTAAGGCATAAAGTTGATTTTGCAATGAGAGTACGATAGAGTTTTGGAGTTGGCAGCGAAGTGGGTTGTAAGGTATTTCCAATTCTGTTGAATGACGCTATCTGTTACAAAAGTTTTGCTCGTATTTGGGGGTAGTCAAAAAAAGTATTGGAAGGTGATGGAGACAAAGTCTCTAGTCGACTTTAAAAACAGGAGCAGGTAAGCAAATAGGTTTTGGAGTCGCTTTATAGATAATTCCGATAAGAGTCGAAATTAATGAAAATAGTTGGTTTTTGAGCTTAATAAATATCGCTACATTTGCTGACACATAATTCGTATATTGAAGATCGATTTCAAAATGTTGCAAATATTTATTATTTAAGAGATTCCTAACCTCATCAACTTATACATATAGGCCCAGTTAGTTGTATGCTTGTATAAATCTATCTATTATTTAAATATTTAAGATTTTGTATGCAACTATGTGCTTTTAAAAAAAATCCAAACTTGCTTTGCCGATTTTTTCTTTTGTTTGATTACTGTATTATGAAAACATTAATAAATCATTATATTTCTCAAAAAACGATGGTACAAAAAATGTTATTGGTTAGTATTATCTTCGTCAGTTTATTACTCAATCACGAGTTACTACGTCATACGTGTTAGCTTGAAAACGCAATGTAAAACACGTCTTTACCAGTCGAGTACCATTTTGTTTCCGTCCCAGTGATTGCCCGGGAGGATTCCAACTAAGTTGTAAATAAAACCAATATATTTCTGAAGAAACCACTTAAACGCAAGGATTTTTACTTGGAATGATTGTGATAAAGGGATTTGTAGGGTTCTCGATTAAAAAGGGCCGCAGGAAGTTTCGTGGAAATTGGTTTACTACAGCCAATTGGCGGAAATCCACAATTACATACCTACTACTATTACTACCTATTTGTTAGTAAGTAGTTTTTTTTCGTAAACAAAATTAAATAAAAACTGTTTAATGTGGAACATACTGCCCGAAGCAAGCTTTTTACTATTACTACATAGTATAAAACAAAGTCGTTTTCTCTGTCCCTATTTCCCTATGTAAGCTTACATCTTTATAGACTACGCAACTGATTTTGATGCGTTTTTTTTTTGTTGATGAGGAAGGTATACAATGTATAATACAATGTATAATACAATGTATAATAACATTGTATAGGGAAGGGATTATACTCCGAATTTAACGCATGCGAAGCCGCGGGCAAAAGTTTAAATATAAAACAATATTACTTAAAATCTGTTATATATTATGTTTTTAAAGCCTACACCGAATCGATTAACAAAAATACAACCATTCAAGAAAACTAGAGCGTACTTCCGTTTGAGGCGGTAATGGTTGCTTTTAAATAGAAATTTCACCTTAAGTCGGATTGTCGAAAAAAACCACGAAAATACCATCAAAGGGACTTTTGCATTTGCAAAGTGCTAGCCTGCACTGTGGCCGGAATTCTTCAACTCTGAATAGGTATTCACTAAATGCAAGCTTTTTCTGAACCCTTTATGAGTCAGAAAGACGTCGAGGTTCATTCCTTCTAAGATTCCTTTTTTCTTTACAATCATTAATTTCTTTCGTCTCGCCCGTAATTTTAGGTTGTTAGCAGTTTAAGCTCTTGCTAAAGCTTTAAATGAACAATTTGTTCTGTTTTTGAGGTTTTGTTCATACTTCAGTTCAAATAAAGAAATGTATGTTAGGTGCATTATTTTCTTTTTACTTTCAATTGAGAACAATGTCTTGGCGTTTAATAAATTCTTTAAATAGAATAAAAGGTAAGGCGAGGAACAGACAGGTTGAAGCACTTTTCCTGGATTTCACCGGAGTCTGAATTCTCTTAATAAAATTAATTAGAATTTCCTGAAACTAACCCTACACGTAGGACGTTATTCATTTACCTTAAAGGGTTTAAGAAGTTTTAAAAGATCACTGTTAAGAACCAAAAGGGTTTGTAATGCATTCTATTCCATTTAAATTTATAAGACAAATTTATGTAACAACTAGTGGCCGCCCGCGACTCCGGTCGCGTGGAAGTCGTTTTCCCGCGGGAATGAGAAGTTTTCCCGCGGTAAAAAGTACTCTTTGTGTTATTCTGATGTATAACCTATATCACTGTAAAGTTTCATCCAAATCCGTCCAGTAGTTTTTACGTGAAAGAGTAACATACATCCATCCATACATCCACACATACTCACAAACGTTCCCGTTTATAATATTAAGGAGGATTTTAGAAACGGATATATAAAGCGAAACATATCACAAGTCGGTTTATACATTCCAACTAATTTACCTGCTTGTACACCAAGCAAAATATGTTGTAAAATTCATATCACTTTAATCAACCTTCAATGCAGAATCGAATCCCTATCCAGTAATCATAATTACACCAAATATCACCCCGATACCAAAACTCATGGCAGGTGATACTTCTCTTTTAATATATCTGTCATAAAGCTCAATTTTGCATGCAGTCCCAATCCGTTCGGGCCCTTGCTTCTAGTGCCCTCACCAGTCATTTTGACCCTCTTCAATTCGCACCTAGCAAATTGAATTTGATCCGTAACGGCACCATGAGGTCGTTTGTCTCCGCATTGACAGGTTTTTCTTTTTTATTTTTGGCCATGAACATGACGTGAAAAGTCCGACTCAAAAATTGGGGCTAAAGTAAGGTTCAGAATGACGTAGCGTTTTTTTGTTTTGTTTTTATGGCTTTCGATTAACATGATCATGCAAACAAACATAGTTAACACCATGTAACGAGGTCAATAGAAATTTGTTTACCATCTGAAGGTTATGTCATTAGAAAATTTAATGTTGTTGTTGTTTGTTTAGCGAGCTGATAATTACTTCTGTCTCTACCACTTTCGTACAAATGCATTCACTTTTATTTTAACAATGGCCTCAACATTTCTTATTTAAATGCTTTCAAATGTCCTGAAAAAATTGCGACATTAAACCAATATCAATATATTTCAAATCTTTTCCTTTTAAAAAAAATATCGAGTTAGCTCCAAGCCTTTTTCACACCCCGCAATTGAACCCAACGATCATTTTACAAAACGCCACCGCGCACCTTTGATGTCTTTCTTTATCACAGAATGATTACTGCTACTTATTTTTGTACTTTTTTGACACTTACAACCCTTCTCCATACCCCAGATTCAATGGATCTTTAGATAGCATCTAAATTACTCTGTGGCAATATACGTTTAAGATTAAAAGGGTGTCTGGATGCCTGCAGCGTGTATCTTGGAATGCTTCAGCAAAATGAGATACGATGAAAGACGTGTTATAAGCAGAAATAAATAAATCTTTGTTGGGGCGGGAGTGTATCAACATTATGGAGTTCACAGAGCAGAGTAGACGGGCAAAGTTTTAAATGTAATAAAATTCTGGTGAAAAATATAAATTTATCTTCTGCTCTCTTATTACGTATCTAATATAAAGTACTAGTGACCGCCCGCGACTCCGTTCGCGTGGAAGTCGTTTTCCCGTGGGAATGAGAAGTTTTCCCGCGGTAAAAAGTACCCTGTGTATTATTCTGATGTATAACCTATATAACTGTAAAGTTTCATCAAAATCCGTCCAGTAGTTTTTACGTGAAAGAGTAACAAACATCCATCCATACATCCATACTCACAAACTTTCACGTTTATAATATTAGTAGGATAGTAGGGTAAAGTCAACATCAGTGTCTGTATGATTTTATACTATTTTCTTCATGTTTGTACGTAATCATCTTTTGAACTTTGTAACTGATTTAATACGTAAAAGTTGATCCTAAATCTTTTAGAAATAAGTTTTAAAAGCACTCATATTCCTAATAACAATAACTGTGTAAACTATTCATGGAATATACCAACTTGGTCCAACACGGGAAATTTGTCAACAGCCCCTCAGAAAAGTTGTATAATTGGGTGAAGAATGTCTCGAGATAGCAGTCGAGTCCATCGGGCCATGGGCAACTTTTGACTCGAACTTACGAAGTAGCACAACCTGGGATATTTTATTTCGGTCGTTTCACTGGATGCTACAAAATGAAATTGTATTGACATGGGATGAAACTGTTTCTTGGTTCTTGTTTTTGTATTAGAAAGAGAATTAGACACAAGAAAGCCTTAATGTAAAACGGTACAGTTATTAAATTCTAAAAGTTCTATACACTCGTTGCGCCTGTCCCCTCTACAAAAAGATTCATAAAATAACAATAATATACGGAAAATAGAAACCATATTCCAGTGTACAACAAATCAAACTTATATCATACCTTAAAGGTCGAAAGCCACTAATGTATAATGTAAATTATATAAACTAAACTAAATTAATTATTTATATACCCACACAAACTTAAATTAATTATTCCTCCACACAAAATTTAATAACGAACCATCTCCACAACATTTTAAAAACAGATTCCATATTTTTTCGACGACAAAAAACAAACATGTCTAGAACAGTTGTTTTCTTAAATCAAAATATAATGAAGAGGGTGTAGCCAAAAGAAAAATAACAAAGTGGGAGCCCCAAGGCAAACGAGATCCGCAGACTGACGTCAGAACTGCTAACAGATGCCAAATTAATAAGACAATGTCCATTAAAACTGGATATTTCGAAGTAAAACAGAAAATTAAACGTAATGCGTTTAACGTTCAATTTGGAATTCAAAAAGAAAAATTGTCTAAACAAACGTAGGTTTAAATAGCAGATAATTATAATAACAAATGTTTAATTTTAAAAAAGAAACATTTAGTATTATAACATTGTTTTAATTGAAAAAATCTTTTAGATTTTTCCGGTTTCCCTGAAATGATGTTAATTAAGTTTTTTTTTTGAAATTTCACTCTTTTTGGTGTCCATTTTGACTTTTTTCCCGTTTAAAGGAGTTAAAACCGACACACATCACTCGCGAGCAAATAACTGTCGCATCCTTTTTGGCGACACAAAAATTCTATTCGCTGGAATCGATCTTGTCAAACTCAACTATTGTACACTGCAGCTTTTATCTATACGTAGTTTTTTTTAAAAAACAGAGTGCAGCTTGTGAGTTTGCCGAATGTAGTCTTTTTTGTTAGGACCTGAATGGTTTTAACGACTGACTTTCTAAAGGGGAACAAATATATGGGGATAGTGTTTGTTGATTAATTCGTAAATACCCTTTGTTCCACTCGCGTTTTAGTAAATTGGCCTATATATAAATTGGTCCGTTTAAATATATACCCCTATTACATAAAATTATTAACTTTAATAGTGTTCATTTTGATGTCATTATTATTAAGAAAAGATTTGAAAAAACATCCTACCTGTTTCATACCCGTGTTAAAATAATACAATTAAAGTCTGAAATATCTCATTATTCATTAAGTGCACAAGATTTTTATACCGTAACAAAGTACTCCGCATTGCGGTGCGTTTCTTACATTTTTATCTATACAAACTAGTTAAAGCACTTGAGGAAAATGGTTTAAACTTTTATCTTATCTTAAGTACTTTGGTTTAAAATAGGGCACTTACTCATGGGAAGTTATGCGATATTATTATTATAATAATTGCTTGAACTCTGTTATATTAGTTTTTCGACACTATATTTTTGATTGGAAAACTTTAAAGTATTTTCAGTAAAGTCAAAGAATTTATACCTTTGTATGCACATTGTAATATGTAAGGTTTAATAATAAAACATCGGAATATAAATATTTCCTCCAGGTCAACAAAAAAAATCCCGTTAAGATTGTAAAACACAAAGTATTAAAACAACTAGCTACCATCTATAATTTATCTTGGAATTGGCAATTTCCATTCGCGGACTTGACATATTGACTTCAAGGCTCAAGTTCCACCCAAGTTTAGTGGCAAAGTTGGGTTAGACTTGAATAACGTATTGACTACACCGGCTGATTTGACTTGGCTATGCTTTACCGACAATGGACCGACGTAGCACGGAAGATAGATGTAAAGTTCTAGTTGCAGTTTGAAGAATAGGTACAGACTTGGTAAATTTTACTCTGGATTTAAAAAAAAACTTGTGTTTACAATTTATGGAGTAACTTGAAATCAATTTAAACAAAAATTGCAAGAGTTTTGGTATGTTATTTATACTAGGGTTATGCGATAATTAAAAAAAATGTAAAAATAAAATAACTTAAAGGGAACCTAAATTTAAAGCACAAATAAAAACTCGAAGATATAATCAGCAGGTCTGAACATCAAACGTATTTTTAAAATAATTAGTACTTGGAAAAATCCTTTAATCTGGAGTAGAAAAGGCTAAAATTAAATTATCCTAGAGACCAACTAGCTGACTACGAGCTGCTCTCATGCGGGCGTTATACAATGGATGCAAAGAATTAATTCTGTACGTCGTCGTTCGCTGAAATAAGGTTACCCAGATCTTAGGAGATTGCGTAAAAACTAGGACTTGAAACTGATATGAAAATGAAATATGAAACTAGTGGCCGCCCGCGACTCCGTTAGCGTGGAAGTCGGTTTCCCGTGGGAATGAGAAGTTTTCCCGCGGTGAAAAGTACCCTATGTGTTATTCTGGTGTATAACCTATATTACTGTAAAGTTTCATCAAAATCCATCCAGTTGTTTTTACGTGAAAGAGTTAAAAAACATCCATACATCCATACTCCATACATACATCCATACTCACAAACTTTCACGTTTATAATATTAGTAGGACTTATGCAGAAAGTTATTTACCTATAAATAGACATTCTGCTTGTTCGTTAATAATATCTAGTTTATTTGTAGCCTTTCTACTAATTTGAATAAATGTTATGGAAATAGTGGATAATTTAGAATCACATATCTACATGTATTATGCAATTTCCGAAACATTAGCTTAATAACCAATTACTTAATCGCTACCACCATTTCCCCGTCCAGTATCAAGCCATTGCACTGCAATAGACGTTAATACACATGTACACTAACCCACCTATTTAGGAAACATTTATCATTTGAAAACCGGTTCACAAATATAATAAAATTGGTACTATAAATATTAAAAGTAACTTCCTAAACTCCTAGTTCATTGTTAGATTGTTCGGTTTATACCACCGGGTTATGAGGTAGATGGTAGCGTCTAATGAAAATGAATGGCGCCCAAGCCGCCGCCACTTTTGTTGCTCCTGCACTTTTCACCCCGTCTTAGTTTTAACTTGGATTTATTACGATTCAAAATCTAATTTATTTGTGAAAACTTCCAGCCAGTTTTAATTGCTTGATTGCGATGGCTGATCGCTAATTGCATTAAAAAGAAATATTTTGCTTAGCGACTTTAAGTTAAAGTGTTAAAACAATAGTATGTATAGTATGTATAGGTACCTGCAACTTCGTCTGTAACGGTGGGATTTTCCGAGGGAATGAGACTTATTACCGCGGTAAAAAGTAGTCTATTTTCATCCCAGGATATTGAACTATGACTCTTTCAAAATTTATTAAAATTGGTCGAACTGTTTCAACGTGAAAGCGGAACATACAGACAGACATACATATTTTCTTATTTATAATCATCGTCATAGTATAAATCCAAGTCGCTTATTCTGTCTGTTTGTATGTTTGTCCATTAACTCATCCTAAACTTCGCAACAGCTTTTGATGCGGTTTTCGCCATCTTTTAAGTGTTTTTTTCATTTAAATTTGTAAATAAAGAACATCCAGTAAAAGTTTTTTTTGACAGCAAAAATGCAATGTTTCGTTAGCAAGTCGGCAAAAATTACACCATTACGAAGCGTGGGCTCGCTCGCATTATATATAGAAAGGATATGATAATGAGTGGTGTGTTTTCGCATTGCTTGTTTATTCAATTTCGCCAAGTCTGGAAAGTTGGTCGCAACACGTGTGACGCCCAAATTAGAGATTCATATTAATTTGGGGCCCACGACAGTTGCTAGTTGCTAAGATGCCGCGAAGTTGAGTTGCGACTTAGGGAGATTCACCCTTATGGTAATATAACCTTTTGAAACAGAATTACTCGGTACTCTTATGTTAATTACTAAACTATGTAAATTTACGTGATAAAACATTTGAAATTCAGATGGATTTCTAGTTTTAAAAGAAACCCTAAAAACTGTATCTACATTTACCTAGTCAAAAACGTTAACGCGCGACGGTTAAAGAAAATACTTATTCAGAAAAATACTAACAAAAATATGCCTCCGAAAATATCCGAAAAGCATCCTCGAAATTCGTTTGAATATTTTAGTTTTGCTTAATTAATAAGCGGCGACAAGCCATTCGTTGAAATTAAGCTGTGAGCAAAATTTTATTAAATGTAGCATGCGTTTGGTAGCCAGATAAAATCGTGTTAAGTTAGCGAGCCAAACGAGAAAATCTAGCTGCACTAGAATAACTAAAAGCTGGAATTAAACAATTTCATTTTGCTCTACATTATGTTGGAAATTAATGCATTTGTTGTGCAAGCTTTTGAAATTAATTCAACTAATGGAAAAAAAGGATGGATGCTTGAATTGCGATTTTGCTTTAGTTCAATTTAAAATAAACGCATGAAATATGTATTGTTGTATCAATTAGTTATGTTGTAAAAAGCGTAAAATTTAAAAAGAAACTTTCATATTACATATTTCCTTTGTACAGAAAAAATATTGTATATTTTTGTTACAAAAATGTCGACAACCATATTTACAATCATTAACGATTCGTTAATTTTTCTCTAACTTAATTTCTTCCCCTCAAAAAACATTTTAATTTGCCCCATCCAGATTTTTATGGTAGGCGAACGTGAAAAGCATATGCAAGCGGTGGCGGGTAGTCAGTCTCAAGAGCCGTCTGCCGTAAAGTATCGCTTAATGACGTGTAGCCCGGTCTTACTGCGTGGTACGGAGGATCTCAGGTAGTTCATTGTGCGAGGCGTTTTTTTAGAACATTTGTAAGATATTGTGGTACGGAGGGAATGTGGTGATGCTGGAGTATTGTCAGGGTTTGAAATGCGATAGTTTTTTTGTGTATTTTTTTACTATATTATTACGATATCTGTTAAGGTTTGTTTTGTAGAAACTGCGACTACAGAAAAGCAGCCTTAGTACCAACTTCCAGAGAAAGCAATGGAACAACATCGAATAAAGCCTGATAAAATAGTGAATAAAAAAATGACAATACAAATATTTGCCATGAGCTCAATTCTCATGGAATCATTAAAGATTCGCAGCATTTTATTCATCACGATGATTTAATCACGGCCTGCCTACGTGCTTCGTATATACAATTACATTATACAGTAGACTGCCTTGCATGTGTTGGGAACAGTAGGTCAACAAGAGTAAAAAGGTTTACATGAGGTCTAGGAATTCCTTTTTTTGTAATCTTCTTGAGATACCGTCAAACTGCCTTCTTAGTTCTACTGCAACGGTGAAATAAGATAAGTGATCTTGTTAATATATATATTCTATTAAATGTAATATTAAGCATATACATCTGTTATCCTCTCTTGATTTTACATAGTTTCTAGCAACAATGATTAGAACCTGGTGTTAATCTGCATCATTCGGTTTTTAAAACATTTTTTAATCACTCCAATCTTGTGAGTAAGTACGTTTACGACTTTGTAAACTTTATTCTATTTCTATAAAAATTACCTAACCCTACCTAAATTTGTCCTACTGAGCACATTATCCTACGATAAATTGTACTGCACTCGGCTCGGCTGCGACTTTTCGTCAATTTGCATACGTAATTAATTAACTTTTTTCGAGGGTTTTCACGACAGGTGAGTTCCTTTTATAGGTACCCCTGTTGTTTTCAACCTCTTTTTCTATTTTAAATATGGACTGAAAGGAACCGTTTGCCTATTTAATCATAAGAAATTATCAAATCAAATCAAACAATGTAAATCTTATTCCATTATTTAAAAAAGCAACACACTGAACAAAAATACGATTGGTATTTCACTTTTAGTATGTTTAAGGAAATAAAAGTATGATACATAAAATTTATTTCCAAAAGTATGATTCATAAAGTTTTTTTTTTTTTTTATGAGAAGCTAGCAAACGAGCACGCGGGTCAGCTGATGGTAAGTGATCACCGCCGCCCATGACTACCCGCAACACTGTGGGTGTTGGGGGTGTGTTGCTGAGCCTTTAAGAAATTGGGCACCGGATACCGCACTCACCGAACGAAACGCAGGAACATCGTCCCTACTTCACGTCGGTTTTCTGTGCGACGGTGGTATTTCACCGGTCGAGTCAGCCCAGTAATCGCTGCAGACAGAGCCTACAGCTAGACTCTACCACTCCTAAAAATTGAATTGTTTAATTAATAATCAAATCCGATATTAGTACACAATCATTATTTATTCCACCATTAATGAAACTTTGTAAATAAACTGTTTACAATATTCATAACACTAAGACTGTGGTTGTTTCCTGAGCAAAGTGAACTAAATATTTATAAGATTGGTTCGCAAGACACCCCCAAGTGGTAGGTTTGACCACACACCCTTTCAGCGGCGGAAGTAGGCAAGAAGGCTGGCAGGTAGCTACATCCGGTGGTTTTGTCGCGTTCGATTCCTGGTAAGGTAATGTCATTTAATACCCTTAACCTTGTATTTTAATTTTATTGTTTGTTGGAGTTTTTCTTTAATCTGTTGCCTGTTTTTTGTGTCTGCTTTGATTCCAAAAAAACATGTTTGAAGCGTTCACACTGTTTATACACAATCCGTTTATTTTAAGTTTTCTATACCTAGCCTAGTAGGTACCCTATACATCATTTCATTAATTCATAATCATCTCTCTCAGTCAGTCAGGATATAAGATTCATTTTTCATATCTAACTCTACGTCAATACCGAGAAGTATTATATTCCTTTACAGTATAAATACCTATTATGGGCTCATACTGTTCGTAGGAAAATTACACCAAAACAAATGAATAATTTATCAAGTTCGCCACACACCGAGTACTTAAAGATTAACAGAAACATCTTGTGAGAGGCTTTCAATTGTTTTACATATTTCATGTAATGGCGAAGTTGCGTAGAGGCAAAAAAGTTTTTGGGCTTTTTTGTATAAAATATATGGTTCAGTAACGAATTTGATGATATATAAATTGTGAATGTGTGTACGTTGTCCTCTAACTTCTATAACCACGTAACGGATTTTAATACGCTCTTCGTTCGACTTCATTAGGTTTTTTTTTGCACTCAAATTATTGAGGAAAAAACATTTAGTAAAGTTTTTTTATTTTGCCAAAATTCTATATTTTGTTAACAGGTCGGCCAAAATTACACCATTGACCCGCCTACACTATGACAGTAAAACGTATAAAAATCTGTTATTCATTAGTGTTGCTATAGCAATATCCTTCACTTCACAAAGTATTACTGATAGTGGCTCAATAATATCACCTGTGAAAATTATAGGGTTTCATGATACTGGCAACCCTTGCCTCACCCTAGTAACAGATAGACACTGCCACTTATGGTCGTATTACAAACCGACGATCAGATTTAATTATTGATTAGACTAGTAAAGTAGTAAATGTTTGTAAATGGTTATATTTACCTAATCCTACTAATATTATAAACGTGAAAGTTTGCGAGTATGTATGGATGTTTGTTACGCTTTCACGTAAAAATGACTGGACGGATTTGGATGAAACTTTACAGTTATATAGGTTATACATCAGAATAACACACAGAGTACTTTTTACCGCAGGAAAACTTCTCATTCCCAAGGGAAACCGACTTCCACGCGAACGGAGTCGCGGGCGGCCACTAGTATGACATAAATAAAAGATTTTACTTTGTTTTAATAGAATGCTGAGAGTGTTATTTCTTGGTCTTTTGATTGTTTTGGTATAGATTATGTTCGATATATATTAAATACACTTTCTGATTGATATACCGACTATGTACTGAAAGATAATTATGTTTCTATTGTGAAAATGACTTATATTGAATTGATTATATGAAAATGACGTTTGATTATAGTTTTAGTTGGGTTTCAATAAACGACAATTAGAGTCAAGAGTGGTCAATTATTTCGAGTAATAAAAGATATTTTATCCAAAGGCAGGACTTTTCACACATAGAACAATATAAATATAACAGACGGAATATATAATCAATTGATTTGTAATTGCATGAATTCTTTTGCAAGTGAGGTAGTCGCTCCGTGTGGTGATTGCCTTGACCAAAGCCAAAGTTTTATTATATCATCTTAACTGAATGAATGAATGAATGATTTGTCTTTATTTAGCTTAAAGGTACAAGTTTACGGAAGTAGCAAGAAAGATTTAAGCAGTTGGGTTTGGCTTCGATATACCTATCTGTCGAATAGAATTAGTCATACACCTGAAAAACCAGTCTTCCATATAGCTATGTAATCTCCTGATAACGCACAACCTTCCTTATATATAACGCAGGCTTAACATACTTTCTTATTTACCGCCGTACCTTAATAAAACATTTTATTACATTGTTTACCATACACCACGTCACAGGTAAGTAATTTCCTCAGTTCCTGATGCTACCTGGTAGGTATAATTAATTTCCAGGGATTACTAAACAAATAAAGAGGATAAAGAGAGGTCCCTCTGACCTTGCGACGTCGTTTCTGAATTAAATAATGCCTGGTGAATTAAAACGACAGAATATTCAGTGTAATTAACGTGGAAAGCGAATGCGGATTTTAATATCGTTACCGGTAGGTTGCTAGGAAATAAGGTATTTTTCATTTATTATTTGTGAAGTATTAAGCTATATATAGTACCTACATAAAAGATCCGATTTTAAATTTTACCAAAACAAAATTAATGACAACCTCTTTTGCAAACCTAATTTTTTCAAGTCCCTAGAAACTGTCTTTACATTTTTCGTGTTCCATCAATCCCTTGATTACACCACACTTGAAATATCGCACGAAACACGCAATAAAGCGAAACTACACACATTCAATTCAAACCCCGAGTTCGCTCTAGTTTCGTAGAAAGCTTTCTCCACGTATCCACTGAACAAACAAGAACGCCCACAAAAAACGTTTCTATGCAAATACGGCCAAATAAACCGCGCGCGAGTTGAGGCTACAAAGGTATAGATCGGCTGGAAGAGATAGTGCGAACCATTTTTAAATTGGATTAGTTGTTGCTTAGTGTATCCGTGTTATTAGTAGATTGGATGTAAGAGTTTTGGTAATGTGAGCAATGTAGAGTAGCTATTTGAAATTATTTGTAAATTTGTTAAGTAAATTGTATTCTTTTTTTTTTGTTTTGATGAGGAAACGCATTTACGCACCGTACCCCCCACCTGGGTGGCGAGGGGCGTGTGTGGGACTCCCACCTGGGCAACTGACTCGTCGCCCAGGGGACTACCCACTAAAACCCCGCGGCGCTCCGTCTTCGCCTTTGTGGTGAAGTCGTGGGACCGGCCGTCGGCCCTAACGCCACTAAAGTAAATTGTACTCTGGCTTTTTGGGATTAGGTTGAAGTAAATCGTGATTGCAAATAAAGCAAAGGTGTAAGCAAAAAAAAAAATATCAAGCGTTTTAATGTGGTATTATTCCAGTAGCCTGCAAAGGATGTTAGTGGAGTGGTGGCTGTCAAATGCTTTTGCGTTTCATATATAAACAATATCTTTGAATTGTAGGCAGAAATTTTTCTAAAAGAAACTTAAAGAAAATAAGGTTTTTGTAGTCACATCCAGTGCCTGCACTCTTCTATATTACCGTGCTCGGTTTCCTGCGAGATCGCATTTTCGGGCGGCGTTTTATACAAGAGGCATGCTTGATTCCCACTATACATATTTATGACGCCTTTCTGCTAACGTTACGTGCAAAAAGAAGAATTTTATGGCTTCCCAGATAGGTGACCGATACGACAGTTTTCTTTACAAAAACCAGCACTCGAATACCCCTTTGATAAACTCGGCATTTTTCATAAATATTGTCGGGTTTTGTCGCGAAATATAGGGCGATGTTTCTTGTTTATGAAGGAGTACAGACGCCCAAAAGCTAAGTTTTAAATAGGTCATATGACCGCTAAGGGAGCGTCTGTTTCAAAAGTTGCGTGGTAAAATTTACTGCCTCTTCGAGCCACTTTTCACGGCCCTTAATAAATAAGGAGTTGAAATTTTAAGTCGAAATTTCGGTACATAGAAACGTTTCTCGGAAGTTATGTAAAGTTATGTGGGATTTGAAAAGGTAAACATTACCTATCGAAACCGGGGAATTGCAAATTCTATAAACGTATTCAGATCAAGCATCTTGATGCTAAGATGGCGTAAGGAGAGTTAAATTTTGCTAGGCAGGTTAGAGCGGAGCGGGAAATAATATTTGATTTAGTAATAGACAAAGAAGTTTTGGGAACAGCCCTTACATTTTAAACTGGAATTATTTAATATTTATTTGAGACGTTAAAGTAATAACATGATTCTTAAGTTTTGAAACTTTTTGAGACTGTTTTTTTTTTCAGAATCTGAAAACTATATGTTTAGTATTGATTGCCATCATCAAAAAAAATGCTGACTATCAGTCATAAAAAAAAGATATTATTTCCGGTTCACACAAAACACTATAGCTTTCTCTCTCTTATATGTTATATTTATATATTCCTATCCCTGTCTTGTTCACGTGGGGTTGCGAAAAACGCCTTTGATTGGAGGAGTAATTTGGACGCTACTTCCGGAAACGAGCTAGACTTGTGCGTGCGCCTTGCTCAATAAGAAAATCTTAAAAAAACTTAATTAAAGTGAAAAAAGTGGTAATCCAGTCTACAAAGTGGGGTGAGTTTAGGTTTTAATTATATTTTATATATATATTTAGATTCTAGACTCCTGCCAACACCTCTTACAACAATTTACAACGACGATAAATATTAATAAGAACTTTCCTTACTAAACGGCCAACATTTCTTGGTCCATTCGAGCCACGGATATTTGTATTTATCGTAGTTGTCAGTTGTTGTATTTGACAAAACTTGTTACACACCCCCGTGTCTCTACGGGGCGGGGCGTGGTCTGCCTTTTGCTCTAGCAGCCATATTTAAATTCAAAAATACTTTTCATTTAAACTCACTTTGTAGGCATTATTATATCACAGTATTTATGTCCCTTGCCCTCTTTATGGTTAGCGGTTAGGTGTATTGTTTATTGAACACAAACACACATTTCATCAAGCACCCGTTTTTTCGGTTAAAGTTATAGTTTACTCGTTTGTTTCACTTGATCGGTCGGTGGCGACAGTACTAAACATTGCATTTTGGGTTTGCTTGGTATTATTTCATGTTTTGTCAGTGAGGGATTTGTAAGTTAGGCAAGGTGCACACTGGAAGTCAAGATTTTGTAGAGCATTAGTCTACCTTGTGTTTTGCCACTTACCTTGTGCTTAGTTAGTTTTCCAATAGGAATATTTAAAGTGAACTCTGCGGATCAGGTTCTCATATTTATAACTAAGATATTGTGTTAGTGTATGACTGAGTGCGGTCCAGTTATACTCTGCACCTAATTTGTTGTTTGGTAGCAACTGGTAGTGGCCTAGTTTATTTTATTGTATCTTTCCAAAGGTACCTACCTACATAGTTTTCAGTTCAGAGAAGGGTTTCTGACTGACTTTTATATCGGTTTTAATATAAATAATTTGTTTCCACAATGGTGGGCAAAAAAGCAATTAATAAAGTCAAATATGACATGGTGGTTTCCAGCTTGGAAGAGATTTATACTCTTTCCCAGATAGTGGCTGAGAATAAAAGTAAAGTTTCATTATTTAAAGCAAGATGTGATGATATTGATACAGTTTATCAAGAATTTTTAGATTTACATGTTCAGTTGGCTTCGGATACCACTGAAAATTTAGATTCCAAATTATATACTGACAAGCATAAAACTGTAAGTAATTGGTATTACACATCTAAAGCCATATTTTTGGAGTTGTTTCAACCTACTGAACCTTCTTGCTCTACAGGTAGTAGTAAAATAATTAAAAGTAATGTTTCCCTACCTTCAGTACAAATACCTACCTTTTCAGGTAAGGTGGAAGATTATGCACACTTTATAGATATGTTTGATTCTATTGTAGGTCATGATATGAGTCTATCGGAGACTCAGAAAATGTATTATTTGTATGGTTCTCTCAAAGGTGAGGCCAAATCTTTAGTTCAACATTTATCCATTACCGGTGAAAACTATTCTGTATTGCTAGACATATTAAAGTCAAGATTTGGTAATAAAAGATTGCAGGCAGATAAGTTACTTCATAGTTTGTTGTCAATTTCTCATGTGAATAAAAGTTTAAAGTCACTTAAAGAATTTCTAAATACTTTATTAGAGTGTACTAAAGGCTTGGAAAAGATAGGTTTCCCTGTTCATGAGTGGTCATACCTATTATTATTTATAAACTTAAATAAACTTGATAATTCTTTAAAAAGGCAGTTTGAAGATAGGTATTTTAGTGAAAGTACTTCTGACCTACCTACCTTTGATAATTTCATTTCATTTTTGACAAGAGAAGTTCAAATTTTAGAAACTACCACTGACACTTCAAAGCCTTCAACTTCACATAGAGTTCATATTTCTTACAATCAGGGTAGTAATGACAACAAACAGAAGTTATTTAATATGTGCATTTATTGTAAAGGTTCACATTACATAAATAAGTGTGAGAAATTCATATCCTTAGATATTTTAAATAGAAAAAGGTTCATTATAAATAATAAATTATGTTTTAGGTGTTTAAATAAGCACCATATAAATGTTTGTAGGTTGAAATTAACATGTAATACTTGTCAGTCTAATAAGCATCATTCACTTCTACATTTTCAAGAGCGGCTTGAAAATAATTTAGGTAAAGCTGTTAACCCTTTAGCAGCAGGTAACTCTGTTAACCTTTTATGTGCGGGTAATAATTCTGTCAACCCTATAGCGGTGGGTGACGATTCTGTTAATAATTATATGGGGAGCAGCAATTCTGCTCAAACTTTACTGAAGGGCAACAATTCTACGCAAACTTCAAAAGGAGGCGATTCTGCTAACACTTTGACACCACCAAATGTTTTACATTCAGTGTCGGCAAACACTCATAGGCGTTCTGTTTTGCTATCTACAGCGGTTGTTAGAGTTCTTGATAGGAATGGTATTTATCAAGAAGTTCGAGCGCTCATAGACGGCGGTAGTCAAAGTACGATTATAACGGAAGAGTGTGCTTCAAGTTTAGGTTTGCGCGCTAATCGGCCTGGTTCAGTTTCGGTGGTTGGTTTAGGGGGTAACGCCCTGCAGGATTGCAGAGGCTCTGTTGTTTTGCGTATTAGTCCCAGACACATGGAGCGGCCTGTGTTGGTGACTACTGGGCTTGTTATTAAGAAGATTTCCGATAATTTGCCTTCGTTTTCTTTGCCCTCAGATATTGTTAAAAATTATAATAATTTGCGTTTAGCGGACAGTAAATTTTATGAAAGCCGCAAAATAGACATGCTTATCGGTGCGGATTTGATAAGTGATGTTCTTTTAAATGGAGATGTTATCAAATTTAATGGTTTGCCCTCTGCTATTAACACAGTTTTTGGATATATTTTACAGGGTCCTTGCACTTATGGTGATGATAACATTCAATCATTTTTTGTTAATACACATAATACGGATGCAATTTTAGAAAAGTTTTGGGAGATTGAAGAAATGCCTGTTAAAATAGAGAGTCCTGCGGATATGGAGTGTGAAGCTTCATTTTTAAATACCTTTCAACGTGACGGCACGGGTAGGTTTATTGTGCGTTTGCCATTCTCATCCGAAGCTCCGGAACTTGGAGACTCGAGCAAACAAGCTCTTCGAAGATTTTACTCTATGGAACGGCGTCTTCAATCTGATGATTTATTAAAAATAAAATATGTTGAATTTATGAAGGAGTATCAAGACATGGGTCATATGTCTCCTTATAAAGACTCACTGGAGCATTGCTATATTATTCCCCATCATGGGATATTTAAGTCAGGTACTGACAAATTAAGGGTTGTCTTCGACGCAAGCTGTCCCACTTCTACAAGATATTCCTTAAATGACTGTCTCCATGCTGGACCTAATTTGCAGCGTGATATTATGCAGATTATTTTGCTTTTTAGGCTTCATAAAATTGTATTTACTACGGACATCCGTATGATGTTTCGTATGATTGAAGTCCACAAGGATGACAGGTGTTTCCAACTCATTTATTGGAGAGAGTCCCCAGACCTTCCTTTACAACTCTACGAACTGAAAACCGTTACTTATGGTATGAAGTCTAGTCCCTTTCTGGCGATGAGAGCTCTGCGTCAATTAGCGGATGATGGTCGGGAGAAGTACCCCAAGGCTGCAGAGATTCTTCAATCGTCAGTTTACATGGACGACATTCTAGGTGGAGCGGCGAATTTAGAGGAAGCGGAGGCCCTTAAACAAGATTTGATCGGACTACTCTCTGAAGGCGGTTTCGAGTTGCGTAAATGGGTATCTAACGACAAGCGGTTGCTAGAAGATATTCCCCCTGAATACCAAGAAAAGCCTCATGTGTTTAATTCGGATGGCCCGGAGTTTGTTAAAATCTTAGGTGTCCAGTGGAACCCGGTTGCGGATAATTTTACTTATCATACTCGTCTGGATGCTGAGCGAGAATGTACGAAACGATCCATATTATCCACTTTAGCTAGGATGTTCGATCCGTTAGGTTGGATTTCGCCTATTATCATCAAAGGGAAATTGCTTATGCAGAAACTTTGGGCCCTTCAAATTTCTTGGGATAGTGAACCACCTGCAGACGTGATCGAGGAGTGGAGAAATATACTGCAAGACCTTCCTCTAATACAACAGCTTAGTTTAGATCGTTTCGCTTTTTCTGGTAATTCGCATTCTTTGCACGGTTTCTCAGATGCGTCTGAACTCGGCTACGCGGCTGCAGTTTATCTTAAATCCGTTGACGGCGACGGCAATGTAAAAATTAGTTTATTAATGGCAAAGGCCAAAGTAGCTCCTGTGAGATCAAAATTGACCATACCCAAGTTAGAGCTTAGCGCAGCGGCGTTGTTAGCTCGTATTTTAAAATATGTTTATGATGCAATTTCTAAGGAAATTCATATTTCGGATATTGTGTGTTGGATTGACAGCACCATTGTTTTATCATGGTTGCGATTGTCTCCTCATGTTTTACAAGTGTTTGAAGGAAATAGGGTTTCACAAATCCAAAATATCGGTTTGGATGTTTCTTGGAGGCATGTGCCTTCGGAATTAAACCCAGCTGATGTTGCTAGTCGAGGTTGCAAAGCACAAGATTTGTTGTCACATTCTTTGTGGTGGGGACCGCCTTGGTTGGGCGATGAAAATCTTTGGCCCAAAAACACAGTTAATACTGCGGTTGACCTACCTGGTATGCGAAAACAGCCTGTTAAGGTACATGCTGTCACAGCGGTTACGGAATCGCCTTTCATTGAAAAATACAGTCCACTTTCGAAAGTGATAGCAATTCTTGCGTATTGCAAACGTTTTATTTATAATGTTCGTAATCCTTCTTCTAAAACATTAGGCCCTCTGACTGTCAAAGAGCGCGACGAAGCTTTAAAACAGCTGGTTAAGATTGCTCAAGCGGAGGTTTTCTCGAATGATATAGATAACTTAAAACGTGGTAACCAATGTTCCACTAGATTCAGGCGTTTGACACCTTTTATTGATTCTTCGGAGATAGTTCGTGTTGGTGGCAGACTCGAACATTCAATTTTATGTTATGATGCCAAGCATCCTATGGTTTTACCGAAGTCACATACATTAACTTATTTAATTATTGATTATTATCACAAGCTTTATTGTCATGTAGGACCTTTAGCTTTGCAAGCTATTTTGCAAAGACAATTTTGGATTTTGTCTGCTCGCCAAGTAATTAGAAGTCGTATTCATAAATGTTTATTTTGTTTTCGAGCTAAGGCTAAGTCGGAGCAAGCTCCTCTAATGGCAAATTTGCCTGCAGATCGTATTAATTTAACTGGTGTATTTCATACAGTCCAAACGGATTTTGCCGGCCCTTTTAATGTTAAGGCATCACGTCTGCGAAATGCAAAGGTTTCGAAGGCGTATCTTTGTGTTTTTGTATGTTCTGCTTCTAAAGCGGTACATTTAGAAGTAGTCGGGGATTTATCCACCGAAGGTTTTCTAAATGCCCTGTCTAGGTTTGTTTCTCGACGAGGTTTGCCTAATTCAATCCGTTCGGACTGTGGTACAAATTATGTAGGTGCGAGTAGACATCTAAAGGCAGTTCAGAAATATTTAAATTCTTCTCAAGTGCAGTCTCAGTTAACACATAAAGCTAGTGAAAAGGGGATTACTTGGAAGTTTAATCCTCCTGCTGCTTCTCATTTTGGAGGACTTTTTGAAGCAGCTGTCAAGTCTGCTAAATCATTATTAAAACGACTTATAGGAGAACAGGTACTTACGTTTGAAGAACTTGTTACAGTATTTTCACGGATTGAGGCGGTTTTGAATTCAAGACCTTTATGTCCGCTTTCTCAGGATCCTAAAGAGCTTGACGTGTTGACTCCAGCACATTTTTTGATCGGGAGACCTATTCTCTCTATTCCAGAATATGATTATTCACATATTCCTGATAACCGACTAAATCGATTTAAGTTGTTGCAAGCAATATCACAACGATTTTGGAAACTGTGGAGTGATCAGTATCTTCACACTTTGCAAATGCGGAATAAGTGGTCTTCACTTACAGATCCTCCGAAGGTAGACGACTTAGTTTTAATTAAAGACGAAAATCTTCCATCTTTGAAGTGGAAGATGGGTAAAATTCTAGAGCTGCTACCTGGGAAAGACGGTATCGTACGAGTAGTCAAATTAAAGACTTCGTCAGGTACCCTTGTCCGTCCAATTGTTAAAATCTGTAGGCTGCCACTACACTAGTTTATTTTTCAGTAAAATTCATAAATACAGTTTTATTTTATTTTGGAGTAGAAGTTTACTTCAGATTTTTTTATTTAGTAGCGTCTTTGTTTAATTAAATGTTGATAAAGGCTTTAGCCTTTCTCGGGGGGGAGAATGTTTAGTATTGATTGCCATCATCAAAAAAAATGCTGACTATCAGTCATAAAAAAAAGATATTATTTCCGGTTCACACAAAACACTATAGCTTTCTCTCTCTTATATGTTATATTTATATATTCCTATCCCTGTCTTGTTCACGTGGGGTTGCGAAAAACGCCTTTGATTGGAGGAGTAATTTGGACGCTACTTCCGGAAACGAGCTAGACTTGTGCGTGCGCCTTGCTCAATAAGAAAATCTTAAAAAAAACTTAATTAAAGTGAAAAAAGTGGTAATCCAGTCTACAAAGTGGGGTGAGTTTAGGTTTTAATTATATTTTATATATATATTTAGATTCTAGACTCCTGCCAACACCTCTTACAACAATTTACAACGACGATAAATATTAATAAGAACTTTCCTTACTAAACGGCCAACACTATAGGTAATTTAAATTCAAGTAATAACAAATCATAACCTACCTACGAGTTAATATTTATATAAATACACCACGGCATGTATATTATTATTAGCATTAACTAAATTACTGCGTCACCTTTGTAACATCGTGTAACTCGATTTATTAAATACTGTGCAATCTGCTATATTTTTTCTCCTGGCCACCGCCCGCTTCATTATTGGACTCCCAGTAGCGAAACTATAAAACTTTTCCACAGTATTTACTATATTTATCATTTAAATAGAATACCTTAAAGCAACGCCTGATTCCATGAATTCTAAAAGAAAGAATAAAAAATATATCTTGTAAGTCGCTCCGCGTCTCTCTGTGTGTCTCCAGTCTCTAGTCAGACTTGAGTTTGTACAATCAATCGTAACTTCTCGATGGATTCAGCTCGTTCGCTGTAAACTTCGGAAGATGGTTTCAGTTTCAAATGTCGAACTAGCTGACTACGAGTTGGCATGTTCTTTTGCTTGTTATAATAATATTAAGGTTGGGTGCACGAAAACTGTCTGACAGTTTTTTTTTTAAAGATTTTTGTAGGTTTATGTAACCTCAATGTATTTTATGATCTCAGATACGTGTTTATTTATTTCTGTTTAGTTTAACACATTATGAGAAAGCAAAAACAAAGAAAATCTTTTAAACAAAGTAGTAAACTGCGCATTGACCGATTCTGTACAAAATCTAAAATTATTCATACTCGTTTCTAATTTTGACAAAGGATGAAGCAATAAATATTTTCAAAAAATTCCTAACATAAATTATAGTGAACACTAATGGCCGTCCGCCACTTTGTCACGTGGAAGTCGGTTTCCCGTGGGAATGAGTAGTTTTCTCGCGGTAAAAAGTACCCTATGTGTTATTCTGATGTTTAACCTTTATTACTGTGAAGTTTCATAAAAATCCGTCCAGTAGTTTTTACGTGAATGAGTAACAAGCATTCATTCAATCATCCCTACATACTCACAAACTTTCACGTTTATAATATTAGTAGGATAACAAAAATATGTGGGTAGCTTAGAAGCAATGTTAAACGAAGAACCTTTGAGCATTAAAACCGAACTAATTCCATTGCGTTTCACCAAATGAATCTAGACACACAATTACATGAACAGTAACACGTAGGAATTCCGAAGTAGAACTAAAAGCAGTCGCCGTAACATAAACATAGTTAGGATCACTAATTTACCAGAAGCTTCTGTACAAAGCAAAAACATGGATACAGGCATTCCATGGGTTCAGAGAATCCCGTATGTAGAAAGAGATAGTTTAGCTATCGGTTGTTTGACGCACGGTTCACAATAGAACTGACATTTATGTCTGTGATCATCGTTTTTTTAAAAACTGTTTGTTTTTTTATGTTGTCATAACTAACAGTTACAGGACTATCACATGTACAGTAGGAACGTACAGTAACTTGAAGAACGGTACGAGAAAAAAAAAACAATTTTTGTTTTTACTAAAAATGCAATATAAACCTTGCGCCCTACCATTGTAAATTGCGTAATACTCCCCTTGCATAAACCCGGGGGCGAATTCCCGTGTATTTCACCGGTAAATCCGTATTTAAGCGAAGAATAGTAACAACAGCCCGACAGGTTTACAAAAGCATTTCGCATAGTCACTGAATAGTGAATGTGGTGAGAATATATCCTTTTAGTATGTTCTTTTAACACAGTCGACAATTTCGCAGCAATGTTGTTCTTGGCTGCGGAATTGTTACTTTTTTAGTGTCCTACTAAAATCTTACGCTAATTTATAGGGTCGATGAATTTTCGGATACAAAAAACTCGGACACCTTGGTAAAAAATAATATTAAAATTGAAAAACCATAGTTTAAAAAACATACATACTGTCAAACTTTTAGCGGTACATAATAATAATGATAACATTTTTCTTTATGGAACTTTAAAGTAATTAACAAAAATGTTACCGATGTGATAATCCATTGTAGTTATAGGTATGTTAATGTAAATGTATTATTTATAATATATTGTGTGATTTGTAAATTACATAAATATGTTGTTAATTATTGCAATAACGTATTAAAATACCTATGTAATTAGAATAAGCGAGTGAAAACAGCACCACTTTAATCTAATTGGTTTCAAATGCTGTTTGATTATTGATGTTTTTATTAGTTAATAAATACCTTTACGTGGTAGCCTAGTGGCAACAGGAATGGGTCTACTTTACCGAAGGTTCCGGGATCGAGCCCCACTAGGTTCATGATTATCTCGCACTAACCGTGGGGGAAAACATCGTGGGAAAACCCACATAACTGGATGATTATCCATCATGTGATCCACCAACTCGCACCGAGCCAGCGTGGTGGATTACGGCTCAAACCCTCTTACTATCCGAGAAGGAAGCTTGTGCTCAACTATAGGACTTATATAGGCTATTTTTTTTAAAATAAATACCTAAAAATAATAATTAAAACGAGTAAATTCAGAGCTACATCCTTTTTCACGTAGGTATATCTAGACTTACCTACTGTAACAGTTTATGAACTTAGGTTCTCAAAAAAATCCAGGTATCTTTCATTTGATAGCGCTTTGCCGCAACTATGAACCTTAACGTAAATAACCTAACGACTATAAAAACGTAAAAAACGACTATAAAAGAGTAACTTACTCTGAGTGAATTTCCAGTTCGTGCCAATTTAGAAATGCCGAAAACGTCTTTTCCAACTCACTTTCATAATTGACGATGAATTTCTGTAACTCAGCGAATCTAAGAGCTATTTACAGCATCCAATTCGCTACGTGTAATTCCGTTACAAACTTTTACGGTTTGTTTTGTCTTCATTTGTAAACTCAAACCAAATTTTAGTCACAACAAATTCCGCGAGCGAAACTTGAATCAAGTTAAGCTTCCTATTTTAAATGTAAAAGACAGAAAACGTTCGGTATAATTGCCATGCGGTAAACGGGGTCCCTGAATTAGAGGAACAATGGTTTCCGCGGTAACTTAAGATAGTGTTCAAATTTCTGTGTACAATACAATTTCTAACCTAACGCTGAATGTTTAAGATTGAAAATGGCTTGAGTTGTAAGTATTGATATAGGTAACTATTTCTTTAATTGCGAGGTTTTTTATATACATTTGTTCAGTAATGAGTTAGTACTTTTATTTCTTTACTAACTAGTAAAGTTAGTTAAAAAATTAAAGTATTATTCGATTTATATTTTAATTCCACACTTGACTTTAATTTATGTTGACTTGTTGTATAACATGTCGTAAGATCAAATTTTGGTCTGCATATTTCTTAACAAAACTTAAGGCATGAAAATATGTTTTAATATAGAGACCACTGTTGGTTCTTATATTGAATATAATATAAACCTGGTAAAATAACAGTTTTGAATAATATCCGTGGTCTTTGGAAGCCTAAACAAACACTTTAGTGTATGGGACATGTTTGATTCATGAGGATCGTATAAAATTTTGGAGAATGTAAACGTAATCTGTCGTCACAAGGGGTTCTATTTTAATGTAACTCTCTACCCACTTATACTTGAAAGAGAAAATTTGGTTTTAAGTACCTACTTAAGATACATGTATAAAAATGTTTGCATAATATGTACTTGCACTCGCCAACGACAATTAATTAGTAGTAAATGCTTTTTTTTAAATAAAAAATCTGTAGATAAGTAGGTATTTTTTTTACAATTACACTCTTTACTTGCGTTGCTTGCGTATTACTTATTTGTAAAGGTTTAATAATCTAGAGTGAGTAATTATTTATCACTACATAATATTAAACAAAGTCGCTTTCTCTGTCCCTATGTTTCTATGTATGCTTAAATCTTTAAAACTACGCAACGGATTTTGATGCGGTTTTTTTAATAGATAAAATGATTGAACAGGAAGGTTAACATGTATAATAACATAGTACCTACTGGGAAAGGAGTTTTACTCCGAATTTAACGCGTGCGAAGCCGCGCGGGTAAAAGCTAGTAGAAAATGTAATAAAGAAGAAAAAACCTTTTGATATTTTTGTTGTTGGCCTCAGAAAACTAATAAGCTTTATTAATTTCTAAACATTTAATTACTTTATCGAACTAAGTTCTTGAACTCCGGGTCACTGAACTGAAATACCGCTGCGGCTCCGATTAGGAATTCCTAAAATACTGACTTCTCCTTATAATTAATTAGCTCTTTATTCACAAATTTAAATTTTAATTAAAATGCAACTTAATAACCCGCTGAACGCAGGAAATTCCGAAGAAACCGTTATCTTGGAATTGAGATAAGTCCGTCGCACCAGGGGTTAAAAAGGGGACCAAATGAAATGATTCATTTGTTTCTGGAACATTATTCTTTTTGTAGCTTACCCGCTCTCACAAAACGCACTTCTGAGATGAATAATATAGCAGCTGTATAAAGATCTTACATGGGTTTGGTACTTATGTGTATGGGTACGTGTGGAGTAAGTAGTTGGCAGAGAGAACATAGTTTTTGTTTTATGAAGGTTTGCGGGGGTGAGGTAAGACCCGAGTCTTATTAGCAGCTATTTTAAGAGTGTCAAATACCTTAAATGGCTTACATTTGACGTGGCATCACTGTGAACTTTCTTTTAATCTTAGTGCTTCATGCAAATTGAGTTTGTATTATGTAAATATTTTTTTGGAAAAATATTTGCTTAAGTAAAATAAAGTGGTCAAACGCAATAGGTTGTGTTCATAAAAAATATCGATTATTATACTTCCATATTCCATCCCTTAATATTACCACAAATGTAAATTTTACTTTAAAATAATTGTTTAAATTCATTTTGTGGAAGCTTGGAAACAATGAAGTTACCGATACACCGTCGAGTTTAACTGTCTCGACACATTGCGTCGACTATACACGTGACAAGAAACATCGCCTTTACTGTACCTTTTGTATAAATATTGTATGAAGTCACTTCTCTGGACGGCCATTGGACAATAAATGGTAGTTTACGGGATATATTTCATTGTTTTATTTACCCTTCGTGTTTTATTTATTGAATATTTCAGAACATAAGAATGTTTGAGTGTAAAGGAATTGGTAAGGATTGTTTATGGGTTTCGATTGTTTTGGTGTGTTTGTAAGAGAAAAATCTTATTTAGTTTAGAGGTCTAGTTAAAAAACTGTTCGTAAAATACCTACATAACTAATTGAAGACAATCCAGCTGTTATCTCTATGTAGTAGGTAAAATAAACTAATTAGGTATACGGCGACACTAAACTGGCTTAAAATCTAAGTTTTAACATAAATATAAAAAACTAGCATAACTATTTTGATTACGTCACACGCACTGCATTTGAAATACAAAACATTTTAATTAATCTTCTAAATTTGACGTTCACATTAATTCAATTTGTATTTTAGTAGAATATTGTTGCATTTTAACAGACATAGGTCAGTGTCAGTAGCAAAACCCAGTCGGATGTTATTCGAGCGTTTTTTACGTAGCGTGAATGTAACTGACAGAGTTTTGTATAAAATTAACTGATAGTTGGCTGTGATGCACGTTATATTACAAATGGTAGCTGTTACTGTTGTTTGGTTTGAATTATTTTAATTCTTATTGTTTTAACAGAAGTTTTCATGGTACATTTTGATATGAAAGTTTTTTTTTTCGTTTTACCTACTATCTTTAAAGTCGATTATCATTAGAAGGTACTAATACTAAAACCACAATCATAAAGTTCTCAGTTAATGCTTTCTCGTTTGAATTAGCTTACGAACAATTCGGTTTACTGAATTACTTAAAACTAGTTTTTATATGAGAACCTATTTAGTCATATTTGCTTTATTTTAACATTAACTTAATCTACGTTCACCTACAAAATCAGAAAACCGATCGCAATTCACATCTAACGACCAAAAAAAAAACTTTATTTTATAACCCTGTTTTCTTATAGCCACTTATTGCCTTATTCTCCGTCTCAGTTGCGTAATAAAATGGGGGTGATGTGTTAAGATGAGTATTGAACAAACTAGCCCCTAAGGGTTGTAGATTGATGACCTCTGAACGTCCCTAGGTGACCTGAGGATAAATTGCTCTGGAACGTTCCGCGCTTTTTTCTTTATAGCCGCTTATTCTTAGGGTTTCCAACCCCGGAGGTAATACCTGCCTGGATTACTATAATAAAGTTGGACGAGGAGATAATAAGCCTGTTTAATACAATAAATTTTGGCCTTGGGAATAATCTGGTATCTAGTATTCCAAAAGATATAAGTATATTAAAAGTGTCTTTACTTATATTCAGTAGGTACTTGGGTTTTAGCGCACACAACTTTTGTTAACTTGATATCTTTGGGACTAGATAAATTAATCACGTTAATCTATAAATATACTTCCAAAAGCTTTATTAAGTAAGCTTTAAACATTTGTGTTGGAATTGCCTCCGATTAAAATAGTACAAAATTATTAAAGTCTATAAGTTCTGCGTATTTTATTTACAAATGAATTAAAATAATTTAATGTTGGTGACAAATGTATTTAAAAACTGTTTTGTTTTATATTTTTATTTATCTTTACGCTAGAAGAATATTTCTTTCGATAATCTACCAAGAACAGGGTACCTTTATGTTCATCCAAGTATACAAATGTCCATGCAATTTAGAAAAATTAATGGCAGGGAAAACCTTTTGAAAACTTTTCCTTTTATACTGTTCTATTTCAAAGTTATATTTTCGTTTGAAATGATAAAAGTTTCCTTTTCATTAAAGAGAAACAAAGCGTTGATTATTAAATATTTTGATAATTTAAACAACAGATTAAGATGTTTCAGTAGCTAAAAGCATTCTTGAAGTTATAGCAACTAGGCGTAGAAATTCAGATTTAAAATAAAAGCATCTTAAATTCAAAGGCTGTATTCATGAATAAATTCCTACATATATCGCTCGAGAAGTATCATGCATTGGAGTAAATATAGGAGCTCGTTAAAATTGTGAAAATACCGTGAAATACTTCCCTCAATGGACACTCCTGGGAGCTGCTTTAACGATGAGATTTATCAGTTTCTTTATAATATTTAAATGCTTTTCCTAAGGGATGTTCTATCTGTAAGCGGTCCACTGATGTAGAATTAAAGTAAATAATGTTTTGCTAACTATAACAACGGTTTTTATTTGCCTCCCGGGGCTTGCGAGACGTCGTTGTGGAGTTACGTTGAACAAACACGGTCTTTGACATGCTTTTTGAGGTTATCCTGGTTTCATGGGACCGTATCAAGGAAGAGAGTACCTACTTAAAATGGAGGGACTATTTACAATAATGAATTTATGCACATTTTTTTATTTAGTTTGGGTAGTAATCATTTACTACAAGAGCCAGTCTATATTCATATCTGTGCCACTAAGTGACTGATTCTCTATTGAGAATTGAAGCTAAGGATGAGTACATTTGCATTATTTAGGGCTGATTTTTCAATAGTCAGATAAATGCTAACTGATTGATAAGTATAATAATTCATTGTCACTTCATATATATGTCAAGTATTTATGTTCGACGTGCAACAAAAACATACTGATTTTCTGTCAGATAACATTTATCTGACTATTGAAAAACCGGCCCTTAGTTTTAAAAGTAAAACTTGCCTATTTAGCGCGTGATGTGAAAACCACCATTTGAAATGCGCCAGCTGAGGGTGAGCGTCAGGAGTAGGTTCCACGGTGCGCAAAACCGCACATAGCAAGCACCGCATCACACACAAAGACAACACACCGCAAGCCAAGTACTTTGTGCGTTGAATTGTGCACCGTGGGACTCCACTGGAACATGCATTGACGTAACTGTCATAATGTAAGCGAAAACTGGTTTACTTCTGACAGACATATTTTACGTGCGCGTTTAAACCATTATCAAAAGTAGGTAAGTATTTAATGCCATATAAGATAAGCTTATCCAATACTATGCAATTGTGATCGTCAACAGATTTACCGTTATTTCATTACCGTCTTTTCCACGGTTCTTTTACTTGTATTGACAAAAGCTATCTTTCTCGAGAAAATGCTTACTTTTCAATTGTTGTTTCGCTGCGTGAATGTCTAGCCAATTTCCGAACACATTTCTTTTGGAATCTACTTTCATAAGAATGAAAGGAGGTATCAAACAAAGTAAGGACGTGCGCTGAATTCACGTTAGCACGTTTTACAATTTGTTACATCGCTTAAATTGTAATAAAGCCTTGGAGTAACACATACATTTTGCAGAACTACCCGACGTATAACACAGAGTTGCTAAACAGAAACCAACCTTATCCGAGCTTACTAAAGTCGAGTTTTAAATGTTGCCAGTTGGTGCATAAGTCTTTTAAAAGTTGAAAGTTTTGCATGAGGTTTATAGAAAGTGGTGTACTGTGAATCCCAGATGGATACAGTTCGTATTCTATTTACCTTAACAGATGATGTTATTATTCTTTAAGCATCTCATAAGACGTTATCCCTGTGGAAGAAATGAAATTGACAAATTCAGCTGAAAAATGCTTTATTTTGACTTCAGTGAGTTCATGTGTAGGAAAACAAATGTTTAGTAACTTTATATTTAATTGTTACAAGAAATGATTTGAAATTTGTTTATTTTAAATGTGAAAAACCTGTTAAACATTATGTAGTCGAGTAAGTACTTTTGTTTTTTGTTTTAATTTCTTGATTTTTGTTTGCAAATCATATCCTTTTTCAATTATGAATTTGTCTAAACGAATTTTTTTTTAATAAGTCTTCAAATTCACATATTTACTTTAAGGCATACATAAACCAATATACAAACTGACCTTATTATCAAAGACATGGTAATCCAATATTTTCAAACACCAGTAAACAGAATTCCACGAGTCGCAGACGCACATTTATCACAGTAACGAGCGCCGAATCTCCACAACTGACAGTCGGTTCATTTATTTTTTCCGATCACATGTTAACTGTACAAAAACATTCTACAGTTCTTTTAAAACGTTATCTTAGCGATTTCTTTGCAGGGAAAATAACTATTTGTCACGGTGGCAGTAAATGTGCTTTCAGGGTGAAAGAAATGGTTTTATATTGAGTTATTGTAGCATTCGAGTAAATGAAATGTAAGAGATTGAGTTTACCTTCTTTTCTAGGTTCCGTACTCAAAGGGTAAAAACGGGACCCTTTTACTAAGACGGTCCGTCTGTCTGTCGGTACGTCTGACTGCCACCTGTCTGCATCAACCGTGATAGCAAGACAGTTGAAATTTTCTAGCAAACAAATACTTAAAACAAAATAAAGTTCATATTAAAAGGGGCTTCATACAAAAACCTATTTTGCCCATTTTTTGAAAGATTATGCTACGGACAGAACCCTTCGTATGCTAGTTCGACTTGGACTCGGTTTTTTCTTACTTGCAGTCTGAAATGATTATTTCTATTTGCGTTCGGTCTCTGGTAAATAAATAAATCTTAAGAGCCGATGGAAACATCGAGTTGCACCTACCTATAGCGTGATTTTTATGGGTTTCTTCGAAAGTATGATAAGCTCCTACTTTTTGTTAATATATTTTGTAGGGGATTAAAATCTTTTTTCTGTGGTTGTGCTGCAAGATTATCAACCTATAATTCATCAAAATCATTTTTTTATAGATAAACGAACACAAGTATCCTATTATTAATATTATAAACGTGAAAGTTTGAGAGTATGGATGGATGTTTGTTACTCTTTTACGTAAAAACTACATCATAGATATGTAACACATACTTAATGAACGTCAATGTTACAAACTTCAACTTTACCTAACCGTAGACAGAGAGAAAAAAAAACATTTTTTATCTAATCTCTTAAACATTTCAATTTAAAATAAGGCACTGAAATGTATCAATATCTTAGTAACAAATCTAGTAATAAAATGGAAATAACATCCCTTTCAAAGTGGGTTAAATCTCGTTTTAATTCAAACCGCAGCTTAAGAAAGCGATATTAAGTTTCAATCATATTTAAATATTTATTCATGCAAGTTTCGAGTCGGGAACTCCTCCAGAAAGGATTCGGACTAAATTATAATAATCTTGAAAAGAACCGGCGGAATTGGTAGAATGGATCAGACAGCATTAGCATTTATATTCGGATTTTGAGGTAAAAGTTACTTATCGTTGCTTATCATTCTCTTAAGGCTATTTCGACGGAGTTTTGTTCTGTTTCTGATACCAGCCACATGTAAAATTATTTCGCGAAAGTATTCCAAGATGTTTGATAAAATTCGGCTTGTGTATAAGTACTGAAGAATTTTCGCTTCCGTTTTCAATTTTGTTTGGGAATATGATTATTTTTATTAAGTCTCACGGGGGCGCGATAAAATTATACATAATAAATTAGATTTTCCGCAGAATTGAGTTGAGCGTTGATTGAGTGTTCGGTTCCGAAATTGAGATTCCACGTAGCGTGATATTGGAATAGAATTTAATATTAGTACCAGCACGTTGCTTCGGAATTAGCGATCTGGAGAACAGGCATTTTTTAATTACGTATTTGCATACGATTATGTAGCTGTCAAGATAAATTATCGAGGTGTATTGAGACAAGATTTTTGAAAGAAAATAACAATGGAAATGTTTGTAGATGTGGTAGTTACCCAAATGATTATTAAATTGTTCATACCACGTGAAAATCTGTTGTGGCGAAAAAAAAGCTATTCTATAATAAATCTGTTTGCCGATCAAAATAAACAATACTATTTAAGAACCTTATATAACACTCCAGCTGACCGTTCCTAACTAAATCTATCAAATCCATACTAATTAACAAATCCAAACGAATAATTAAAAACGTACAGCACGGATTTGCACACAAGTTTTCCCTTTAACTGTTATCGGATAAACTTGTACAATACCGTGGGAAAGTTGCTAAGTTTCAAAAAGTTGGTCTATGAAACAATCAGCCTTGGCATTCGGAGAAGAAAAGGAATTCACGGATAGATAAAGTAAGTTAAATTAATTCGGAGGAATGGAAAAGTGTTTTAGCATAAACACGTAGCGGCGGGTTTAAATAAAACGTACTTTAAAATTGAATAAAGTAACTGTTAGAAGGAAGATGTTATTGTGGAATGTAAAATTAGATATAATAACCGTTTTCATGTTTTATAATTAAATAAAAAAAAATCAACGCTACTAATACCAACTTCAATCAAACTCATTATTTAAATTTGTTAATATTTCTATAATAAATTCTCATTATTAATTTAGAATTATTTTTTTATTTAAGAATTGATAGAATATTGAATTAAAACAACAAGAAACCCTTACCGGATCGTTTAGTTATCCGTCCGTCTGTCATTCCATGTTTTTATCGATAACTGTTAATTATAAGTGTTAATTTGTACAAAATCCCATTGATATATCCCTTTGCTGTATTAAATCTGGCCTACTGCATATGAAAAGCTTATTAAATTGCAATATGCATATCCGTATGTCGAGCATCATTATTTTCCATTATTATTACGGAGCGGCCATTAGAAGTGCTGTTTCAGTGGGATCACAATTCACTTCGGCATAATTATTGTTGTGTCCTGTTACCGCTAGTTTCCGTGTCATGGGTAGAATGAAGGGAAGTTGATTCAAATTTGGAATGGCAATTTGTTGATGATAATGCTATTGGTTTTTGAAGTTGATAAGGTGGTTGCAAACGTTACCATGACTCGTGAAGTTTGTGCTGATAGTACTTATGGATTGCAATGAAATAATAGGTACAATACCAAAACATTGTCCACCCTAGCCTGTCTAAAAGTATTTACACATAAATATCCTCTTTGAGTTTCCTCTCTTTTTTTGCTCAGTTATTCGTATAATACCCGTTTGCTTAAAACTGATAACCCACCTTTCGGGTCGGTGACGATTCGGACCAAAATAAGTCGGACAATTGGTCCGAGTTGTCGTTTTTAAGCTTTAATATTATTTTTTACGACGTCTCGGACACCATCAAGTTATTAATAATTTATCAAGCAATTACGCACAGTCAGATAGAAGAGCCATTCTATATTCGATTTTTTTACTATATGATTATCGATACTATTACTGTATAGACAAACATATTATGTATATGAAGTTAAAAACGCTTTCTTAGCGACCACTAGTAATAATAATATTTAGAAATTTTCCACAAATATGGTACCGTGCGAGTGGGCTCTATGCGTAAATTAGAGTCACCATTTCTCTCTCTTTTACACATTATACAGCTTTCTCGCTCATTTTAATGGGATGCGCAACCGGTAAAGTTTTTTTAATACGTTTGTACCTTCAGGTATGGTCTTCAATATATGCCTCATACCATAATCACAGGCAAACGGATACCCTTTTTAGAATAGTATCAGAACCACTTTATTTGAAATTAATGTTAACACTTTTTTCTTTGGCTGTACATAACAGATATATTTGATTGCGGCCGAGTTGTCGTAGAAAAAACAGAAGGGACAATTCGGACACGGGGTCCGAGTTTTTTGTGTCCGAATCGTCACCGACCCAACCTTTCACCCCAAAAAGCTAGCGGAAACCGCAAAATGTGCATAGAATTTCGTCTGTGAACTAGCCCCGATAATCAGACCGTGTAGGGAACTTAGCTGGTCATTATATTATCGAGCTCCCAGAGTAGAAATCGTGTTAATGAGTTCATTTGGTAATTATGCGCATGCACTGCAAAATGTCACATAAATCGGTAAATCGGAGCTGCTTTGTCAAATGTTTGACATTTTGGTTATCAAAATATAGGTCCTACAAATGAACTCACAACCATATACATAATTATTGATAAGTTAAATATGGGTGATAAGTATAAGTGATTTGTTTTTGTTATCATTAAAATATAACTGTCTGAAAAAAATGTCTGATTAATTATGCCACCATTGAGATTGAAATATAACCTCTAAATCATGCCACTAAAGCACTGTATATTTTTGTTTCTTTTCTATCTATCTTTTCTCAATTTTTAACCGACTTCAAACCAAATAGGAGGAGGCTCTCAATTTGGTCGGTTTTTTTTATGTATGTCCACCGATTACGTCGAGGTTTCTTAACCGATTTACGTAATTCTTTTTTGTTTGATGCGGAATAGTTTCGAATTGGTCCCACAGAAAAGTCCAGTAGTAAATAACACGTATAAATAATAGGCAGTATTTAAATTATATTAAATCTTAATTAGTTTTAACTTTTTAGTTTTGAAGTCGGTTTTTTTAACGTAGGTAGTTATTTTTATTCTCTCCAAGACAAAGCAACCGAAAGCATAATTGTAACGATAATTGTGCGGTCAATCGTCTCATGATATTAACTGAATGACGTCATCAAATTGGAGTGTCATGACGCGTGACGTGACCTAATAAATCGATCACAACCTGATTAGCGTCGCAGGTCATTAGGCATTTAGGACGCACTAAATCTAGGCCTAAAGCTACAACCGCTAATGCTCAGTGCTTCAAGCACAAAGACGCAACTTATTTCAAAATTTCACGTTCTTATTTAAAGTAATTATATTGAGTAGGTATAGGGCACAGCTAATTGCAGTTTTTGTAGAAAAATTGTGAATGAACATCAATTAATAAAACGGGTGTAAAAGACCACTTCCGAAGCCTGAAACCATATATTCTTGAGCCTCAATAGTAACTAAATTCACTAACAGTATACGCAGGAAACCCATTTTAAAAAAGTTATTAAGGATTGAAAAGTCATATTCGGCGCTTGAAATCATCGCTTACCTACACATCAACTTTTGGTTCAGGTGCGATTATTTTACATTGCAAATTAAATTAATACCCTATTTAATTTGAAATCATCGCAATATCTGATAGTATACATGCAATTTTGTAAAATTACGTAAATTTTTTTTTTTCTGTTAAGCATAAAAAATTTTTTTTTTGCTCATAACGTAATCAGTACCTTCCTTCCAGCAATGCCCAGTTTTTCTTTTCGGAAGCAGTTCTTTTACCCCCCGTATAAAGTGAACTCTAAATTTCGGAAAAATGCTTGTCTCAAATTAAACTGTTATCACTGATCTGGATCCAGTGATAAACAAAAAAAGATCAACAACAGCCAACTTCACTTTATTTATTTTGTATGCTCAAAGAGGTTATAAATTTGAGGTAATATTTACAAACTACTTAACTATATGAATATGCAGAACTACTTGAGCTATGTTTAACATCTGGCTACTTCATGTGGAACAACAACTTCTACATCCAAGTTGATGGTGTAGCCATGGGCTCGCCCGTGTCACCTCTCATAGCTGACATCTTCATGGAGGAGTTTGAGGAGCAAGCGCTCCGACTGGCACCTATCATGCCGAAGATGTACAAAAGGTATGTTGACGACACCTTCACCATACTTCCTAAACATGAGGTTACTGCTTTCCTTAACCATCTTAATTCAATTAATTCTAAAATTCAATTTACTGTAGAATTAGAGCAAGACAATAAATTAGCTTTCTTAGATATATTAATAATAAGAAATCCTAATGGTACACTTAGTCATACTGTATATAGGAAACCCACTCATACTGACCGATATTTAAATGGTAAATCCCACCACCACCCGAGCCAATTATCTGCCGTAGGCTCCTCTTTGTTTCAGAGAGCACGTGGAATCTGCGACGCCCAGCACGTTGAAAAAGAACTCAACCACCTGAAACAAGTGCTTCGGGACAACGACTTAAAACCACCACGTCGTCGTCGCAGAAACCGCGTCAAACCACTCACAGTTGAACGTAGACCAGCTTACATGCCTTACATAAAGGGTGTTACTGACAAAATTGGGGGCATTCTGAAGCGGGCTTCAATAAAAACCATATACAAGCCACACAGCAAGATTAGCCACCATCTTCGTCCAGTAAAAAGCAGCATCCCTTTACAAGACCCAGGCGTATACAAGATTGACTGTGACTGTGGGCTCTCATATATCGGTCAAACGAAACGGAACGTGTCTACTCGAATAAAAGAACATATCGCCGATGTAAAAAACCGTCGCTATACAAAATCTGCAGTCTGTGAGCATTCCATGGATAAGCCCAACCACTATCTAAGATTTGATACCGTTAAAATCCTAGCAAAAGAGAAACATTTTATTCCTAGGCTGGTAAGAGAAACTATTGAAATTAAAAAACACCCTAACTTCAATAGAGAAGATGGTTGGAAGCTGTCACCAACGTGGGATCCAATACTTAGCAAAATAAAAAAGAACAACCAGCAGACCAATAAGCAGAAAAATAAAGACACTGTCAGCGTATACTGCGTGAACCCGAGCGACTATGCGAGAAAATTACGAAACAGATGGCGGTGAATTCGAAAAATCGTTTTTTACTTAACTCTATGAAGACGTCAAACATCTCAGTCTACCCGTGACCACGGCATTTGTAAAAATGTCGAAACGTCGGAAAATCAAAAATAATAAAATAAACGCGTAAAACCCGTTAAAATGAGTTTAATTTCAAGTAATATTTACAAGTTACGCATTAAGTTGATGTTATTGCAAAAAATTAATCTAGTAAAATATAGAAACTAGTAGTGAGTGATTCTTGTGCGCATAGGCTGATAATGAAAGTGAAATAATATAATATTAAGAGCTTTAATAATATGAGTTTCTACTTAAAATTACACACAGCTATTATGAAACTTGACAGAATATCACAAAACAATTGTATGCACATGAATCTCTATTGCGTATTTGTTTAAACTAAACTGACTTACCGTTCCCGTAGTTTTGTTCAATCAAAGCTTTCAAGTGCCGACTAACTAATGTATACCGAATTCGTTAAGTGTTGCTAACCAGATTCGAGCTTATTCGTTTAACGTTCCACTTGCAATTAAGGTCAGGTGGGGTGTTGCCAAATAAGTCGGGTAGGGGAGCGAGGGGCTTGTTGTTACAGGGGTAAGTAGTAACAGGCTCTTTTCACCAGGATCTTCAACACTATTAACGTATATCTTTGACTCGATTTAACCCATAAACCGCACCACATCATATTGCCATAGCCAGTGTTCCGCCGGTTGGCGCAGTGAGCAAATGTGAGCATTCCCTTCATTTCTGCCAGGTGATATAAAATTGTACTGTCGTAAAATTTTGGTTTGTGTTTTTAATATTGCCTATTTTCAAATTTTCTACATCTTATTTACATTCAAATTTATCTATCTCTGATATTGTGTAACAGTTTTTATGATTGCTAAATTGTTTAATAAGTTATCTTGATAAAAGTTAAAAATCATACCATGGGGTTAGTTGTAACAAAATCCCGGGGCTTGTTGTAACATGTTACACCATGCATTGTCTGGTATGTGGTGAAGCTTACACAGATACAAACAAAAAAGATTGGATAGAGTGTATTAGAAATAAATAATTTAATTACTTACTGTGATTTAAAAGTGCTATTATGATTATAAGTAGTGTTTCACTAAATAAAACTCTTAATTACTTAATTTTTAAGTGTTGATTACAAAAAAGTGTATTTGAGTTGATTTTTGATAAGAATTACATAATACTTACTTTGGAAAGATGTCAATTATGTTAAAAATAAATAAATAATAAATGATTAGAGGTATTAATGTCGTTTTTTATTGTCGTTACTACTTGCCCCGGTAGACGTTACAACTTGCCCCAAACACGAGGTAAGTTGTAACACCGCACTTCTTTTAGAAAATAATTGATTGTTAAATAATGACCAATAGTTATGATATTATTTTTACTTGATTTGGTAGAGGAAGAGTTACAGTATCCATCAGTCTTTATTTAGTAGAAATTGAATCAATAGATCTCAAGATATACTAGTTTTACTGAAAACTGTTACAACAAGCCCCTCGCTCCCCTACGTGTTTCGGAGCAATTGCTTCCACGTCTTCTAGTGGGTTATTGGGAATAGAGGAAATTTCTGTGATGACACTTGAATGAGGTTAGCGGTGTTTATTTTGCATAAGATGACGTCATAAAGAGGATAAATCTAATAGAGTAATGGGTTTATCTTGTTATCGCATAGCACCTCTGCATGTGGTCTCTATAGTTTATATTCGTAGAAGCGTTTTTTATAGTGGCAAAATACTAGTCTGTCTAGAGAACGAGTTTATTTTGAATTTTTTGTAATGTTAAAAAACGGTGTTAAGTATTTTTTTAAGTATTTTGTTAAGTTTTTAGTATTAATTAAAGTATTTCTTGGCAAGTATCATAAACGATCACAATTTCTGTTTTACTAGAAGTTATTTATTTAAGAGCTTCATAAAAGCGTGCTAGATAGCTACATAGTATTTGATTTGACATTTCAACGGGTTCCTAAGCATACAGGCAGACAGAACTATGTAAGCCCAATTCGAGATTTTTACTTTAAATTTTGCATTATAAATGCTAATTTATTAATTTTGAAGTTGTAAATACTGGAAAAAGCCCAATTCTTTTTATTGTTCATTAGTAATTTTAATGAAAACTAATAGTTCCCACATATAATTAGGGAATATCAGTACAATTAAACAGCATTTGATAAAACTTACACCGTTCACCGCCAATCCGAAATCGATTTAATAATCGCGATAGCTCGAATAACACGACGTATTCCAACAAAGTTTGTTTAAAGTTTGCTATTGGGACAAATTCCTGCTTCAATTGGACGAACGTGCCTCCAAGCGGGGTATTAATGCCTGATTCATGACGTTTCCGGTTTTATTCTAATTGTTATGGATCCCGGAAACGATCGGGCTAAATGTTTGACAATTATAAGTTGCTCAACTGACTTTAGAGTCTCGAGGTGATCAGAGAGTTAATGACGATTTTGTTAGTCTTTGTGATTATTTTTAGTTATGTTGCCTCTTGGTTAGTGAGGGAAAACATTGTGAGGCATCCCTCATAGTCGGAAGATAATCCACCACCCCGCACTGAGCAAGCAAGGTGGATTACGGCTTAATCCCTCTCGCTATTTGAGAAGGAGGCCTATGCTCAAAAAGCGAGAACTATACAGGCTGCTATTAGGTATTATTATAAGTAGTTATAAAAACTTATTTTTGATTACTGATTGATTACGTATAGCTTAACGGCCAAACTAAACTGTTACCTTTTATAAAATAAATATATTGTAACTGCGCTAGCCTAATATTAGGTATATATCAAGTTAGTATTACACAAGAACCTTTTGTGTACACACCAGGTGTAGGTAAACCATATAATTAATGTACACATTTTACACCAAGAACAAAATAAATTGGTTTTGCTGAACGTTTTTGCACGTTAATTTGCATTTTTATGAAAATTTCGCCAAACAATGTTTATTCACACGTTTTAATAAGAAACGTAGTTTCCAGTTTTTATATTAACCGGTGCGGACTAGGTTTAACATTAAAATACTGATTTAAAACCTTATCTTACGTATAAAGATACATACCTATTGCTTTGAATATGACTGTTGTGTATAGATACATTTTGTTTAAGTAAAAATAAAGATATCTGCAACCTGTAATGAACCCAATTTTATTATCAAAGCTTAGTTTAGAAACTAACGTCTGAATCAGACTACTTTTTATTTTAAGTAAAAAATTAAACTACATTTTGAAATGAAAGACTTCCGTCATTCATTATCAATTCAAAACTTATACTAAAACTAAATATAATAAGTGTGTAAATTGTTGAGAAATTTTACGTTTGACTCATTTGTAAGTGAGAATATCACAAAGATTCTTTAAAGATTTCCTATCTTTGCACCATTTTTTTTATATTAATATTTACGCAAAATTCTTGTTATTTTTAAAGTGCATGATGCTTATCCTGGTAATTGAGAATATGTGGAAGACCAGTAAATAATACACAGAGTTAACGCAGATATATAAGTATAGAAAATATATTGTTACACCACGAAAAGATTAGACAGACTGTAAGAATATAAAATAGATTGCACAGAAAAAGACACTGACAAACAGAATAATTAAAGAGTTCTTATTATAAGATAAGCTTAAGATACACTGATAAACAACACCTCACCGTAATAAGAACGCTAATAAACAAATGTTTAAATTTCTACAAAAGTAGGTATATCACACAACAACAGAAGAAACTAAGACACAACGTTTTATTTTAAACCTAAACTTTTAGTACATTTTCGATGAGAATGAGCATTTAATGGTTTGGTGAGAACATCCGCAGGCATGGAAGACGTAGGGATGTACGTTAATGAAAAATAGTTTGTACATGACCTTATGAAATGATGACGAACGTCTATGTCTTTAGTTCTTGAGTGATAAGTATTACTATGGGCAAGTTTGATGGCACTTTGATTATCACAATGCAGTTTAATGATAATGTTTGAGTTTGGAATGAGTTGAAGTATGAGATGACGCATAAAGATAGCTTCTTTGCATGCCTCTGAGAGTGACATATATTCCGCCTCGGTGCTCGAGAGAGCAACAGTTTCTTGATTCCCAAGAAATAGGACCACCACTAAACATAAAAACATATCCCGTATATGAACGACGATCAATGGGATTTGTACCGAAGTCGGCATCTGCATACCCGAGTTTATTGTGCTCAGTCACCTTATTTGAATAAGTGATTTTGAAGGTTTTTGTAGCTTTGAAATATCGGAGTACCCTCTTAGCAGCTCTCCAGTGTACCTCCCCGTAATGTGTGTTGAATTGGCTAAGGACCGATACAGCGTGAGCTATGTCTGGTCTTGTTCCAATTGCAACGTACATTAGAGAACCCACGAGCTGCTGATATGGAAGTTCTAAATTTTCTTCCTTCTTATCAGGAATGAGAAGCTTCAGCCCTGGTTCAAGAGGAGTTTTGAAAGGTGTTGCCTCACTCATGCCAAATTTATCAATTAGCCTTTCGATGTAGCTTGTTTGATCCAGAGTGATAGATCCTTCCTGTGGAGATTGTATTACTCTCATGCCTAGACAGTCTTTTAAGAGTCCTAGGTCTTTGATGACAAATTTCTTTTGTAAATTAGTTTTGAAGTCATTTTTAATACCTTCATTCTTACAAAATATAAAAAAGTCATCAACTAATACAGCTACTATCAAAAAATCATTTCCGGTTCCTTTAAAATATAAACAATGTTCCGTCTCTATTTGTGTCATTCCTAGAGATATCATTGTTTCATGAACTTTCAGATTCCATTGACGAGGTGCCTGCTTGAGGCCATAAAGAGACCTTTTCAAAAGACATACTTTACTTTTTCCATCTTAGGCATAGCCTTCTGGTTGTTCCATGAACAATTCTTCTTGTAGATCACCATTAAGAAAAGCCGTCTCCACGTCAATATGATAAACATTGAAGTTCATTTTGACAGCGTAAGCCATAAGGAATCGGATCGAGGACAGCCTGGCAACTGGAGAGAAAGTTTCTCCGTAGTCGACGCCTTGAACTTGTGTAAAACCTTTTGCTACAAGTCTGGCTTTAAATTTAACTAGTATCCTTTTTTACTTTATAAACCCATTTATTTTTAACAATTTTCCTGTCTGTGGGTCTATCAACAAGAATCCACGTACCATTTTTCATGAGACAATTGTATTCTGCGTCCATAGCTTTTAGCCATTCCTTTTTATTTATCGAGTCCAAGAGCCATTCACTGCTTTGATGGGAACCTGAGGGATGTGGAGTGAAAGAAGATGAAAGTTTAATGTCAGTTATAATGTTAGATGATTGTTGAACAACAGATGTTTTCTTTTTGTTATTGTGTTTTCTTTTTCTACAATCGTTTATAACGTGATCAAACTTTTTACAATATTTGCACTGCACTTTAGATGTAGACACTGAAACGAATGCACTGGTAGATGATGTCACTGATGTCTTTTGCGCTTCTTTTAGGAGTCTCGAGGCCACGGCGTCCGACGAGATGTTTGCACCTGAGTGCTCCAGCGCCATGATGAAAGGCTTGTGGTCGTCGGGTAGGCCAGCTAGCATGACAACCCCAATAAACTCATCTTCCAGTCCTGCGTTTATTTCATTTAAACTTTCCTGTATGTCCCTTATACAATTAATGTAGGTTTCCATGTCGTTGTGGTCATTTAATGATGTACGAAACAGTTGTCGTAGTAGTCCTAGCTTAGTGTATAGGCCAGCGTCGGCATATTGCGCCTGCAACTTCTGTCACGTTTCTTTGGCAGTTTTTGCCGCCTTCGTCGTTGGGTACAAACTAGGGTCCAAACTGAGACATATCTTGGCTCGGGCCTGTTCGTCTAGTCGTTGGAAATCGGACACCTTGCTCTTAAGTTCGTCTGGGCTATCAACGCACCGCCAAAGACCGCAGTCAATTAGGTACATTTGTAGAGCAAAAGCCCAGGAGCCGTAGTTTGCTCGACCGAGCAACTTCGGGATCGATGATGGGGTTGCTTTACACTCCATCGTTACTCAATGCTGGTAAAATACTTATATAATATACATACGTTAGATACCCATAACCTCCTGGTAATTGAGAATAGGTGGAAGACCAGTAAATAATACACAAAGTTAACGCAGATATAGTATAGAAAATATATTGTTACACAACGAAAAGATTAGACAGACTGTAAGAATATAAAAATAGATTGCACAGAAAAAGACACTGACAAACAGAATAATTAAAGAGTTCTTATTATAAGATAAGCTTAAGATACACTGATAAACAACAGCTTACACTTAAAAGACAGCAAAATTACATACTTATTATAACAATTACACATATCAACATTGGCTCTAAGCAATTTGGTAAACTAAACTCTCGTCAAAAATTGTTGGTTACCAACGATTAATGAATTCATTTATTGGATAATTTTAATAAATAGTTGTTCTATTCACATGATAAACGACTAGATCCGACAACAACGTTGTCAAACTAATTAACAACTGCCTATTACTAAGCCATTCTAGTTTGAACGAATAGGTCACCAGCTAAACCTAAATTAGTGAATAGTTCAACATTTAATTACGAGTTAGTAAATCCTAACGCAGGTCGTTAGGATTACAATTTCATTGTTGAGGCAATTAATAAATTACACAATTATTACATTGTAATTTTATTATTATTAGAATAGTATATATAGTAAAAACTGATATAAATTTTCCCTTTTATGCAAAAAGTGCTGAATGAATATTATTAATAAAACTGTACTGAGTAAAGCCTTTAATATGAGATTACAGCGCAATCTATAATCTATTATGTAAATGCTTTTCCACGGATACGCTGGTTATTAAAAAAAATGTGAATCAAAGTTATTTTAAGAGATTACTTGCTTCACGCCCTGAGGTTTCTTCGGCAGCTTAATGCTTGCATTCCCTTATGTACTTAAACTTTACGTAATGTAACTTATACACACAAAAAAAGTATATGTACAGTAAAATAAGACTAACATTTTCCTAAAATCCTAAAGCGGAAACTTAATTGATGTCACAATCGCTAACAATATAACAAAATGACTAACCTAACCTAACCACAGAATTGAAGACTGTTTGTAGCTTAATCACTGTGGTTTTAGAGATGCCTTTCCAAATGTACCACAAGATTTTTCTCTCACATCTACCCTTACTAAAATCATGATAAATATAGTTTAAGACCATAAACTTTAACTGAAAATTAATACACGACGACATTAAGCGATCGTTAAGTTTTGGCCAGTTTTTAACCTTTTTACGACCTCCGCATGATAAAATTATTGAACATTGAAGCTGCCCGCTACATTTTTTCGCATAACATTTAAATCTGGTAAAGTTAAACAAATATTTACCGCCGCATTCCACCGTAACCGTACATCAAGCTCTGGAATGTTGAAATAAATACCCGACAAATCCAGGTTTATGCTTATACGTAGGCGATTTATGCCATTATAGTCATTTTGGGCAGGTCATAAGGACCATAATAATATTTACATTTTGTTGTGGTTACTATTTTTCAGTGGAGCTTTGACAATAGTTGATGTTCTCTCTGATTTTCTGAACTGTTTTTATTAACTGAGAGGTTTTTTGTAGCTATTTATGAAACATATGGTTTTGCAGTTATATTTATTTAAGAAAATCAAGTTACTGTTCTTGCGTCATATTAAAATAATTCTTATATTTGTTGGTATGAAAGGTTGCGTGAAAGAAAAAATGAATAATATTTATTTTCCTGTAACTTAGTAACTTTATTCAACAATTTTTCAAATCTCATAGACGAATTTACAAAATAATTTTCTTAAAAAATATTTATATTTTGGTTCAGTTTTAGGATGAGCGAATAAAAACTACGAAGACACGATGTTGTACGAGCGTGTTGTACCACATCCCACTAAACCAACTCAAAACAACAAACTCGAGCGTAACTTCGCAATGGAAACGCATCTAAGTCAAGCCAGCGTCCATTCCGAACCCGACTGGCACACGTCTTACATACAATAAGTTCGTTCCGAAGTGCAACTCGCACGTTCTATGGCACCACTTGGGATCTGTAGTTCCGCACTGGATAAGTGAATTGTAGAGAGTACGCGATACGTGACTGCGGGGCGTTTCACAGTGGGGTATTTAAAACGATCGGAGAAAAAACGCTGTTTATGGTAGAAGATCCAGAGTAAGGATGATTTTCGCTCATTCGTTTGCTTTAAAAAAATGTTTCCTAATATAATTTTAAATCATCTTTGCGTAACGATTTAATAAGTGGATAGTAGAGTAAATTGATTTTATGTTTGTGACAGATGAAGATTAAACAGATGATTAAGTTACCTTATACATTTTCTGAACATCTATTTTAGATAAGACATTAGGAATTATAAACGAGATTCGATAAATATGAGCAGAAAATTGAAACACAGAAATATTCTAGAAATTTTTGTTTGAGTAGTTTTACTCGTAATAAATGGTACCTACCTTCCCTTAATTAAATTAAGCAAGTAAGTTGGTAATTTTATCTCAAATTATTGTTTTTCTTTCATAATACAAAAAACCTTCGTCTTAAAAAACGCGTCCGTATTTTAGCACGACTGTGAAAAGTTGAGTCCTATTTTGTAGGTGGGTGCTGTATAAATGTTTAGGTTCTCAACTGGAGTGAGTATGTAATATAAAGTGTTAGACCAAGATATCTGACACGTCGTTTACTTACAAGATTATGTTTGCTAGACGAGTAAAAAGTAAAGATTGGTAAAAAATATATTTAAAAAATTAACAAACTTATAATATAATGTAAAATTATATATCAACTTATGTTTGCCTTATAAATACGTTTATTTAAAAGCGCTCATCTTCAGAGGGACCAACATAGGAAGAAGCAATTAAGTAGGAAGGTAAAGCCCTTTATTTTAGACCACTTGCTGTTACTCACCCCGCTTCGCAAACGCATTGACAATCGGAGTGTGATGTTATATACATTTGCAAACTACTGCCCACCCCCTACTTTGTAACTCCTTCAATTAAATAATCACAGAACTTAAAGAAAGACGACCTCAGTGGCGCAGCTGTAACTATACCAGACTGTTAAGCGGATGGTTCCGGGTTCGATCCATGGGTCGGGCCAATTTCGTCAAAATGGTTTTTCGACATTGGCTCGTGTCTGGGTGTAACTAGGTTCTCCCCTAGTCCATTGTGTGGTACCTGTAACACAAGCGCTTAATGCGCCTACCATAGGGCCACATAATGTGTGTGTCTGGAGATTTATTTATTTATTATTTACGACAATTTCTAAACCAAAATTATATTCAGTTTTAAACATTTACTACATACCTATAATTATTACGAGCACCTCTATCTCCGGCTTTACCTAATACAGCCTTCATATCTGATGAATGATGGACATCAATTTGTTCGGGCCTCCCCCCTCGTTACTCCGCTTTTTATCCCCACCATAACTTCCCCCTCTTTTATGAAGTTTCATTTTATGATTGTCTGCTATGGGTGTACGTGTGGTAATAAAATGTTTTCGTATATTTTTTCTAGGAAATTGCGCCCGTCGCGCGAAGGAGATTTTTTATCAACATTGTTTCGGGAGCTACGGTTTTGTAAATTTTGTCTTAAATTAAAGGTTTTTAGATACTAAACATTTTGAAAAAATGAAATCCCGAACAAGCATAGTTGAACAGCTTTCCCTCAGTTAAAAAATAAAAAATTTAAAAACAAAAACAGCCTACACAATCAAATACAGTAAAAAGTATCTTCATAATTATTATTTCTATCAAAAAAACGAACTTCATTTTTTCCGTTTCTTTCCTGATCGCAATACCAAGCCAGGTAATATCTGAATCCTTCCATGAAATAACGAATGCCTAAAACTCCTCACATTGTTATAAATCCGCCGGCTCGTAAAGAAAATTGTGTAATATATCATCCAGTTAACACCTTGTGAGAGAGCCCGTTTATCAACAAAGCTTTGGTAATACCATAGGAATTTTATTTTCTGTTTCTCATTAAAATGAATAAAACAAATTATTTTATGTAACCTATTGATTTCTGATTGAGGATTAAATAAATACAAGTAAAATCATGTATGGTTTCAAATAAACACAATTGAGTGCCTTCAAAATGAAATTTAATAACACTGCTACAATTTCGAAAATCGAACTTTTCAAACGGTGTTACTTGAAAATCTAGTACCGTTGTTATCATACCATGTTTTTCGTTATAGCGCCCTGACAATAATTTGGTAGTAAAATCACCATTATTTAATTTTAAACCTCCGAACCACCATTCAAAGAAAATCTTCACATAAATAACTACGATTGCTAAAACACAAAAACATTTGAATCCTCGCATGTATTTTTTTATTTTCATCCCCAAAGGGGTAGTAAAATTTCAATATCTTTGTTTTAACAGGAATTCCCGCAATAGTATATTTTATGACGTATTCAGTGACGTAACTACATACAAGCATATGCAAGGGGTGGGTTGTATGACAAATTTTGAAATGGGACATTTTGAATAAGAGGGTTTGCTTTTGAAAATAGAAACTTTTATTGTGTTCTGTAATACAATAAGTAATGTCGTTGGATTTTATAGCGGCACATATATATAATAAAAGTTCTTGCAACCTTCTTTTTAAAGTGCTATATATTCTAGTCTCCACCCTTTCTATTAAGAGTATCTCAGCCTTTCTCCATCAATTTACAAAGCAAAATTGACTGTGACTCCGTTACCCATCGTTTATACGCTAACAGTCATCTATCTTAGTTTAGTCGGATAACTTACTACCTACAATGCGTTGCTTAGAATTGAACAGTCGAGCTTTGGCTAGGTCGCGAGGTTTAATAACTTAATGAACAGTTTGCGATTTTAATTGATAGCATGTCGTAAGGTATATGAGAGTCTTCTTTATTTAAGTTGACTTTTTTTAGTTTAATATCTGCAGCATCAGTAAAATCATTAGGATAACACACTTTTTTCGTTCAGTGCCTTAAGTGAACACTTCAAATAAACAACACCACTTGTTTGGGCTGAAGTCAAACAAAGCCTATAACAAGATACGTTATTTACAAGCATCCTTTTCCTATACAATATATAATTTTAACCGACTTCCAAAAAGGGAAGAGGTTCTTAATTCGGCTGATATGTTTTTTTTCTGTTCTTTTTATGGAATACCAAATTAAACTAAGAGTACACCAATAACTAATGACTTCAACGTCTGCACATGCCATCCAATTTTTTTTTCAAATATGCTTCACACGGTGATTTACATTTTAAAGTAAATATGATCATACAAGAGGCAAAAGTTATTTTGAATGCAAAAAATATTTGGTACACACTAATTTCTAGTATGGGTTTTCATAAAAAAATACGCAAATAAAAATGATACAAATATATTTATATTTTTTTTATTTAAGCAATAGGCATGCAAGCGCAGTTAGGCAATTTTCGTATCAAGTATTAATTTCAAAAGTACTTTGTAATATAAGAATAATAAAAAATCACTTTTCCATTTATTATATTATATAATTATTGAACGTTGCTCTCTTTAAAGTTTTGGGTCAAAGGCAACCTAAACTTCTCGTGCGTATAAAACATTTTAAATATAGAATCAAATTTTAATGTCAACAAAATTACGGGTACTTCCGCCGCGAAGTCATTACCTGTTCATTCAGAATCATCCAATTTAATCCATTCTGCTGCATTTTATCCAATTAAAACCGTATTGAATAGTACCCACTCGATGTTTAAAGGTCATTAATGGAAATTATCACATGTACTGGTAATGAACATCGATTTTAATCAAGTTCATCATTTTATTTATGGGAAATCCGTTCTGGTAATTTGTATTACCTTATATTAATGTTTACCGACTTCCTAAATATGATTTGTAAGTCTGCTTTTGAATTTAAAGTCTAATTTTAAGCAGACGAAATCAAACTGTACACCGATTCAAAATAGTTACAAAATCCAGGCCGACAATAACCAATGTTCTGACTATGCAAGTACGTATGTCTTTGAAAATCTTATAGACTGAAATGGAATGGTTAAAAAACCGTTTCACATATTCAAGAACAAAACAGCTGGTTATTAAATTCTCAGATATATTCTATTAAACTGTTAGGTTGTATGATCTCTTTACACGTTGAATATAAATATTAGTCATTTTTATGAGGTTTCAATGAAAAACTACTTATTATCAATCAAATAGTATATTTTGACAATTGAAAAGTCAGCTCTAAGAATAGTTAAAATAAAAACAGCTTTCTCAACTGAAACTACAACTGAATATTTTATCAAATTCTATACACCGTGAAAACTTTTAAGGCCTCGGTCTCGAATTTTGCGGGCAGCGGGGCGGCGGCGGCGGCGGCGCGGGAGCGGCAGGATCTTATGCGTATCGTCAAATGGACCGGGTCTCGAAAACAGCGGCGCGGGAGCGGCGCGGGGGCGGGCGACGAGCGGTGCCCTCCAGTCGAGCGGTGACCGTCCCGCGTTGCGCGTCTGCATTGTAGTATAGTGTTGTACTTTTTTTTGTGACGTTTCAAAATGTCCTCGGACGTGCAAGAGCAAATTATTTCGGCAATCTTTGAGAGGAGACCCATATGGAACAGCAAAGATGTGAACCATAAAAATAGAAGAATAATTAATCAATTATGGGAAGAAATAAAAAACGAACTGAATATTGAAGGTAGGTGAATATAAAAAATATTTATTATGTTATATACAATGTTTATTATGGTTTACAAATTAATTAGTAGCTAATGGGATTATTTACAAAATATTCTTTGAATTTTTCACGTATATATTGTGCTTGATAAGACGTCCGGGCGTTGGTTTGTAATCGTGTTTGTAATGTTTGTTGATTCGTATTGACAGTAATATAGGCAATGTCATTATCACCATCCTTATCTCGGATAATATTATGCAACAAACAGCAAGTTTTGATGAGTAATCTTGCATGACATTTGTTTGTCTCTATGGGCGATCTGAAAATATGCCACTTGGATCTTAAAATTCCGAAAGCACACTCAATAGTCTTTCGAGCCCGCGATAATCGCTTATTAAATAACTCATTTTGTGCATTAAGTACGCTTTGTGGATAAGGTCGCATCAAATATGTTTTGAGTGGATATCCTTCATCTCCAATAAAAACCATTGGTAGAACGATATCTGATGAGGGTAGATATTGTGGTCCTGGTATATTGTAGTTATTACTCTGAAGTAAACGGTTCAAATTAGAGTAATGGAATGTCCCTGCATCGCTTTGTTTCCCTCTTCCTCCAACTTCTATACAAATGAATCTTTTGTCAGCATCCGCGACCGCTTGCAAGTGCATCGAAAAGAAATGTTTATAATTATAATGCGATGATCCAGCGAACTTAGGATTTTTTATTCGACAGTGCTTGCCATCAATAGCACCAACGCAATTAGGAAATTGCCATTTTTCATAGTATTTTTCCGTTATATTTTTCAATAATTCTTCTGTCGGTTTTGGCATATGTAAATGTACCAAATTTTTCCATATAGCTTTACAAGTGCCATAAACTATGTTGGCCACCGTTGTTTTTCCCATTCTGAATGACAACGACAGTCTTTTGAAAGGCTGCCCACTCGCCAAAAACCTGAAAATTAAAGCATGTATATGTTAAAGTTATGTATGTAATAAATAGTCTGTTCGTTCTTTGTTTCAGTGACCGATTTAAAGAAGAAATGGAAAAATTTAAAAGATCACTATAGAAAGGAATTAAAAAAAAATCCTGCCCCTAGATCAGGAGATGCCGGAAATGTTAATCAACCCTCAAATTGGCAATATTTTTCTCAATTGAGGTTTTTGCAAGATGAAGTTGTACCAAATGTTACTGAGGGTAATTTAAGCAGTACTGAAGTAAGTAATCAGATGAGTAATGATTCTTTTGAGATAGAAGACATATCTGGAGAAAACTCTCAAGAAGATACAACCGGTCATAATGAAGAATCTTCTATTTATCCACAACAACCTTCTACATCCTCACAAGAGGCTCCTGTTTCTTCTCAAGAAGCTTCTACATCATCGCAAGAAATTTCTACGCCTCCAAGAGAAGCTTCTGCGTCACAACGATCAAGAAAAAAGAGAACAGCGAATGACATAAGAACTGAATTTTTAGAATTGGAAAGGAAAAGGATAAGACTGCTGGAAAATGATTTATCAAATCAAAGTAGAAACGAGGCTTCCAGAAATGAGAATAAGTCTGATGACTACTACTTTTTTATGAGTTTACTTCCACAAATGGAAAAATTCACGCCCGTTCAAAAGTTTAGAGTAAGACAAAAAATTAATCAAGCTCTTCTAGATGAGTTAAGTGTAAATGAAAGCACGTACCCTTCTAATGAATCATATATGTATGGGTATAGTACTCAACAATAGAGTTATATCAATCTTATAATGAAAATACTGTCAATAAATAACAAAACTGTGATTTAAATAGTTAACTAATCGTCGTACAAATGAGAACTTTAATTTTAGAAAGGAGATTTAGTTTTAAGATTAGAATAAGCGTGGAATTATTATACTGACCACTAAGTATATCGACCTTGTAATAAAAATACTGTAAATGAGTGAGAAAACTGTGATTGTAGAAATAATTAATCGTCGTACAAACGAAAACTGTGATTTTAAAAATAAATGACAAACTGTTATGTTACTTATTTCATACGAAACGTTTTTATATTATATTTTTCGTCAAAGATAAATAATTAAGGCTGATTAGTGTGTAGTAGGTATTTAATTAAAATTATTGTATCTGGGAACTTAATACCGATGCCAAACTATTTACTAAATTAGTAGGTACAACACTTCCTTTTTGAAACTATCAATAAATACAATTACAAATTACAATTTCGTTGTTTTACTTACCCAAGCGTTATGTATAATTTTTCTGCTGGAGATATACCTCTAAAACTTTTTGGATTAATTCCAGACTCTAAATCACTCTTGATAGTTTCTAGAATATAGTCAAAAGTTTCTACACTCATTCTGGTGTAGTCGTAGAATTTATCGGGATTTTGTCTCTGTTCTTCATAATTTCGATAAAACTCGCCATTTATTTTTCTTGCCCTATAGTAGGGATCCACTTCTTCTTTTGCCCACAATAAATCGAGCATTAGGAATACATTTGAATCAAAAAGATGTTGTCGCCGATTTTCAGACATTTCGTTAGCGAATGTCGACAACACAACCACAAACACAACACTACACCGCTACAGTGCCGCGCGATCTGCCCGCTGGTTTCGAGAACAGGTATGCGTTGCCCGCCCCTCTCCCGCGCCGCCGCCGCCGCCGCCCCGCTTCCCGCAAAATTCGAGACCGAGGCCTAAGTGCTCATATGGTTTACAGGTAAACCATTCAACCGACCATTTACGTTTTAAAAAGTGCTTTAAATAGTCAGCTTGACCGAAGCTTTCATTGTGAAGTATTTTCTGCCATTCAATTGGGTCGTATTTTTTCACGTTTGTATGTATTTAAGTGCCTCTGAATGACAGCAATACGAGTTGAAACTAGTCCATATTTTGACCTATTTTTTCACTGAAATGGCATTTTACTCGAGTTTTACAGTGGGGTTTAAAAAGGTAAACAAATTCAAATTGTAAAAGTGCGTAGTGGGTGACTGAATCCTAACATGTTCTGTATTTATTTAGGTAAAATTTATATTTAATAAACTTTAATAAGCTTTTTTAAAAAAACGCGAAATAAAGAGACTGCTTTTAATAAAGTAAATGATATAAAAGAATAGTTACAAAAACTGAAAACTAAGCTGGTTAAAACGGTAACTTGATTTTTAACCGTGAGCTTATCTACTCAAGCAGTAAAGATATAGCAAGCTAGGTTAGCAAGAAACTTACTTCATATGATGGATAAAGTTTTCATATTAGCTCGAGATATAAAAACGGTTCTTTTTCCATTTGCTACAATGTACTTAAGTGGTTTTGGAGCTAATGAAGTCTTTTTAATAGGTTTTAGTGTAAGAGACTTTATTTTTAAAGCTTTTATTCTAGGTAGATAATAATATGGAATACGAGAGAGTACGTACAGTTTTTTTTGTAACTTTCTGTACGTATTTTATTACGATCATGAATTCGGATAGGATTTCTTCAATTATTTTTTTTTGAAGGGATATAAAAATCAACAGTTAATGATAACTAGCCATGTTTTGATTTCAAAATTTAGAGTACGTACAAAACACCTGATTTTTTTATTGTTTTGTTAAGCTAGTCTTTTCGTAGGTATTCATAAAGATGAAAATAAGCTTACTTGATAAATCTTAATGGACATTATTTTTCCCACAATTATACAAAATCATAGTTGTTTACTTTTAATTTCGCATCTTTAAAATTTTCCTGATCCGTTGAAATGTTTCCCCATCAATTATTTTAACGACCAATTAAAGATCTTTGTCAAAATAAACGAAGGTACCCTCGTACCCCTCGCATGTATACTTTCCATTTATAAAATTTGATTAAAAGTAAAATTAGAGGTATGCACACACTTGATCAATTACCTGTTAACTGTGACATGCATTTGCCGTACTGTTTTACTATTGGTTTTTTTTTTAACTTTTTAATTTATGCTTAGGACCACATTAAGATAAGGTAGTTCTAGTTGAAAAGAGAGTACAATTTATGATATGAATTGATGTCAAAAAATAATTATTCTGAAATTAAATTTAGAAAAGTATAGGAGTAGGTATAGAGACATATAAACACAATCTTTTCGAACACGAAGTAAGTTTTAAATACAACTTTATTACAGGCAAAATTTTTTCAATATCAAAATGTTAATAAAAAGGAAGTTACTCATTTCCCCAGACATCTTATTCTTAATGCAAAAAATGATGATAGATATGTTTTATGTGCTTGAAAAAAATAATCGTCACAATTGAATATAATGATCCTCCTATTTCAATAGACAAAATCCTATATTGTTGAAACCCCACTACAACTACTAAATCTAGATCGAAAACACACTTCACGCTTTTCATACACAAGTTAATTATGCGAAGACACGGCACTCAACAATAGTGTACAATGCACACAAATATACACACACATCGTACACACATTGTTGGTGCAAGTTGGGGCGTTCAAGTGTTGTTCAGGAAGGTGTGACGTCAAGAGCTATTAATTTATTGGATAGCATTTTGCAATGTACAACCGCCGGCTGAAAGGGGGTCGGGAATATGGAAATTATGGCGTGACATAAATATGTTATGAGTAGTGGCCGCTCGCGACTCCGTTCACGTGGAAGTCAGTTTCCCGTGGGAATGAGAAGTTTTCCCGCGGTAAAAAGTGACCTATATGTTATTCTGATGTAGAATCTATATTACTGTAAAGTTTCATCAAAATCCGTCTAGTAGTTTTTACGTGAAAAAGTTACAAACATCCATCCATACATCTATCCATACATCCATACATACATACAACTTTCACGTTTATAATATTAGTAGGATGTGTTCATCTACTTACTAGAAGCTTTTTTGACCAACTGCTAAAATGTGTCGATCAAATTAAATTATGCCTTACTTATAATTATATTTTAGTTTCAAACATCATAATAATTATTCAAATTCATTTCATTGATTAACTTAGAAGCTCGTGTCTGTTTGAATTATCTATTAATTGAATACCTGTAAAACTTTTGTAGTTGACTTTACTTGTTAAATTTAGTTTATTTTCATAAATTGATAATAACGTCACTAAAAAAATCATGTGTAGAAATAAAACTGAATTATTCATAATATTGACAGCTGTATTATGAATAATATTATCAAACTCTGGATGTAGTCCTCAAAGTCATTAAGGATTAGTGTCATTGAAATGGAAATAATTAAAACGCACATTTGAATCCAATCTGATTAAAATATTTGCATTTTATGTACAAATATGACATGGATTATTTTATAGTTACTTAGTTAAAATAATTATAATTTTGTTATATTGCAAGATTTAGTATGGTTATTTGCATTTTTGTAAAATATAAAATGAAAAAACTATATTAGTAAGTACTAGAATTTCTCCAAACTTAAAATTAGTTTTACACATTTCTCAAAAGTCTACATTAACAACCTATCGAACTCTATTCTATTTAAAATAGCATAAAAATCCCCTCAAACCTTTCTATACCTCACATTTTATCATAAACCGCACATTTATGGAATCGTTATGACTCAATACACTCATTTGGATCGAAACATCGACCCGACTGGCAACGGGACGTCCAAAGGGTCGCGACTTGACAAATAGCCAAACAGCCTGATAAACAAGTAAGGCTCGTGGCCTTAATGGAATTAACCACTGGACAACTGTGATTAATCGAAGCCTCGTCAGACACACTGACATATGCCCGATGCGTGATAACTAGAGGAACAAACAAAGGAAGTAATACGACTAATAATATGGTGACGTGTTCTTTTACCTAATTTTGATATCGTTTTTTTCGCAGTCACTTGTGGAGTTTGGCAGAAGTGTTGCCTACAGTTGGTGATTCCATTAGTTATGTCTTACGAGACATAGCAAGTTTGGGTCGTATTTTACTATCCTACTAATATTATAAACGTGAGGTTTGTGAGTATGTATGGATGTTTGTTACTCTTTCACGTAAAAACTACTGGACGGATTTGGATGAAGCTTTACAGGAATATAGGTTATACATCAGAATAACACATAGGGTACTTTTATCATTCTCACGGGAAACCGACTTCCACGCGAACGGAGTCGCGGGCAGCCACTAGTTTTCTATTCATTATATTGTGGTGCTACATAAAACTACGAAACCATCTACGAATCGTAGTAGCTACGACGTAGCAATTATAACACCTTTAACATTAACGCAAAAAAAAACTAAGCAGCAACTTTTCCTCAACGTATAAATCTTCACATGTAAATCAAGTTCACTTTATTTATCCCAAACAATCTCACGTCTTAATCAAATCCAACAATAGAGTCAAATTGGAGTTTCCACGTCTTATGAAATAATCAAACGATCGCTGCGAGACGCCATCAATTATGTATGAGCTCCGAGCGACAAAGTATGAAGATCAACAGTGGTGAGTTCATTTCACGTGCCAATAGAACATGTTTGACTTGTAGGGCTGGACCGGGTTGATGAAGGTTTATTGATGCAAATATTGTGAACAAGGCAAGACACAAGGGGGAAAGTATTTTCGACCTACTGTTTACTTATAGACAGATGTATGTGAATTTTATTTTATTAAAATTAGTCATGCGAGTATACAGGGTGCAAACAGACCATTTCCGAAGCCTGAAACTGTGTATTGTTGAGCCTTAATAGAAAGCTAAAAATTGTAACGAGCAATACCTAGTTGTCGTTCTTAAGAGCAACTCTTTACATCCCGTATAAAAAATATATCTGTAAAAAATAATGTCGCTAACTGATAGCATAGTTTCCGACTGTGTTTTTTTTAATAGGTTTATTAAAACTGGAAATCACCGGTTACATTTAGCCCCTTAATTACCTCTTTACAACATTACTATAGGTTTATACAATAATAGCATTGTAAATGTACATTAATAATAGTGAAAACTGCAAAATATTTCAGATTAAGCTAAAATATTAAATGATTTGGGCGAAAACGACATACCGTCATAATGGAAACATATTAACCGACCGCAAACCACATTGGCACACTGATTTTAATCGAGTTGTGTTCCAGCCGACCTAAAAGATACCATGGTTTTAATGTGAATTGACTCTTTGTAATGAAATTTTAATATGGTTGTTATAAAAATGTACTTTGTTTGAAATTTTTCGGTATACTTTTATATAATTGGTACCAAAGGCTAAAAAATTACTATCCTATCAATAAAAAATCTATTTAACCACTAGATCCAAGCGTCTACGTCACAAACTGACACTTACGTAAACAAATATCTATTACTTTAAAATACTTCATATTAACTTAACAAAAACTCGCATTACCGCTGCTGTCGTTGCCAAGGCACTTCAATCTACAATTGAATCAAACTCCGGCTAATAAAAGCTGTGTAAACTCTTTTCTTGTTCGATCCTCCGTGTTCGTATAATTCTGCGCAAGATAACTGTGCCTCAATCACGAATATTTTGCAAATGGTATCTGGTATCAAGGCCTCGATACCAAAATGGAGGTTGATGATAGAAGCAATTATTAAGCACCTTCGTACCGGTACAGTTAACTTGATACAAAAAACAATGATGCCTTCGTATTAATACGTGGTCAATATAGAAAAAAAATAAGTTTGAGAAAATACCCTTGATCACTACATATAGTTTTACCTATCGCTTAAATTTCATAATTTTTTTTCGATGCCCTTACGCTTACTATTCGATAGTAGTTCGTGATTAGGCTACAGGGATCTACACTCGCACACTAGACGATGCGTGACTCGCATGTTACGTCCAAAGGGATTCAATGAGGGACCTAGCTACTCTAGATGGAGTAGGCAAGTGGGAATTAGGTAGTAACCTTGTTAAAAGGTCCTCTTTATACATACCTCCCATAGGTAAATTATTTTAGGTGTCTTTAACAATTTATTTTAAAAAGTCTCTTTAGATACTTTAGCAAAAATTTTACCTTATTTTATTAGGAACTTTAAAACATAAACACTTTGTGTTAAAGTTTTTTTTGCAAAATACTAATTTGATAATCCAATCATTAAAAAATATTTAAAACTGGCTTTTATGCGTAGCATTTTCTAATCATGATCATGTATATGTTACGGCTAATACCGGAAGTGCGGCTACACCTAGTTTTAGCCGGTTAGAAACATCAATAGGTTAGTTAGGTTACTTTTTTGATACCACCCAGAAAAAGGAGTCTCGCCTAGCGGGACTCCGTCGACTCACGATTAAAAGCCAGTTTTTATATACATAGGTATATATATTTTTTTAGTTTTCCATATTAAAAACACTTCTAACCGGCTAAAACTAGGTGTAGCCGCACTCGGGTATTAGCCGTAACATATATAACATCAAATGCAAAAAGATCTCTAATCCCTTTTGTAATACACATTAGAATCCAACAAACACTTACAATCTGCACACATTAGTCCAAACATTAGTTCTATCTATCACCGTTAGAACCCTAAAAGGATATAAGGTGACAGAGACACAATGCTTTTCAGACATAGCAGTTGTCTCTTTACGCAAATTGAATAAGTTTCTTCTCGAAGCATTGTTATTGGGCATTCCGTCGAGGATTCTTGAGAATATGCAAAGGGAGCTTTATCCTTTGTACCTTCTTTTGGCTCTACACATGTCATGTTAGGTGGGTACTTTTCTGTCTTATCTGTTTAGGGAAATCTTAGTGTGGCAAATATGGTTGCGTATGATGGAAAATCACGATTTTAAAAGCAAGTTATTGAATTATGTTAATTATTATTTTTTCCGTCTCCGACTCTTTAAACATATTTTTTTTTATATCCTCAAAATTGCGCAAAGAGTTTTCGTATTGATGAACGCATTTATTTTGATTTCATAACTTTATATTACTGTAAATTAAAATAAACATTTCATATTTAAAACCCGAACTCTAACTTTACATCTCAAAGTGCAAACCCTTAAAAAAAACCACAAACTCAACCAAGTTCACATTTGACCCTTCACAGTAGAAAGTTGTGTATAAAGTTGTTGATATTAATCTTAAAGTCAAGCAGCCGCTAATTAAAGCTATTAAACCCTGACCGGGCGAGTTGGCGTGTTCATTACAAACACGAGAGTTGACTAATGAGAGAGAAAGTGCATACCTTGGTAGGGGGGCGAGGAGTATGGAAATTATAGAGGGCAAAAGGGTAGCGCTAAATCTAGCAGTGGAAAACTTATTCGTGGACTTTCTCCATCAAGATAGCTTGGACTTTAGGTTTGAGCAATATTTATTATTTATTAAATTTCAAGCAAAAAAAGATAAACTTGACAAATAGCATTAAGTTAACTAACCTAAGTTTAAGCAACAGTTATCTATTTCAGAGACTTATTTCATAACAGTTGTAGCCAATGAATGGGTAATTTTATCCACAAGTGACTGTTTCTCTGATGTTATTTATCACACATTGCATACAATGTATTGTCATGAAAATTACGTTAACAATTTTAACAAAATGTTGTGATATTCCGTTGTCTCCGTTTTTTATAAAGTCCGTGTTGAGGGGAACGGTCATTGAGCGGGGCAGGCAATGGAAAAGTTTGACCGCTGTGTAAAATGATATCGGAAATAGGTAGAAAAGGGAATCATGATTATATTAGAAGTTACTGAATATGAGCAAATTTTAATTTAGTTCAGTTAAGTACAAAATGTAGTGTTTTTTTTATTGAAAAAGTTTGTATACGCTGTATTATAAAACCTTCTTTCTTAGTCAACTAATATTAATTATCAATGAATATTCTTTTAATAAAAACATTCAATAATAAAATTAATACTTAATCAATTTTATATTCTGACGTTGCGTCATTATCACGCATTTCATATTCTATTAAAATGTTTTACATTTAAATAATGATAATCAATTTAAATAAAAACAGTATAGGTGTTCTATTCGTGTTACTCTTAATTCAATCTACTTCTAACAATAGAAATAGGGATTGGTAAAAACTTTGCTCGTTATCACCATAGAGTGTTAACATTTTTTTTAACAGACTTCCTGTTTAGTTAGTTCAAGTGTTCAAAAAAAAAAAAAAAAATTCAAAAATATTTATTTCCTTAATACTTAGCCTACTATGACAAATTCGTACGGTATCTCCATTTAAGCCGAAGTGGCCTGTGTTTGGAGATACCGCTCTTCCACAACAAACAATAATTTTAACAGAAGTTGGCCGAATGGCATACATAAGTGGACAAACAAATCTTAATTACTAAAATTAAACATGCTAAGGGTACATGCTATAAAAAACTTGGTACAGAGAGGTGTAAGTGATTTTGTGAGAGTGTATGTGTGGGTGAGAGGGTTATTGTGTATCAGTGTGTGTGAGAGTGAGTAAGTAAGTAATTATGACTATGTGAATTGTGTGTGAGTTAATATGTCTGTAGTTATTTGTTGCATGATAAAAGAGCCTCTGTTTCCTCATAGTTTAAAGGTTTAAGGAATTTATTAGTTAACTTTTTGCATTTCCGAAGATTTTTATCGTAGATGTTAACTTTTTTATTGATTTTATTGTATAAAAATGCCGAACGTGTACTAAACTGCAAACTGGCAAATGTAGTTCTGACCGGGGGTAAATTAGCTGCAATGTCTTTTCTTCGTTTATTAATTAGTTTAGGGTCAAACGGGAGAGATTTGTGCATTTTAACAATGGTAGCTAATATGTAAAGTTTACGCACAGAAAGTAAGTCGCTTAATTTATATAGTTCCTTAGTGGAGAAAAGTCTCTTTTTAAAGTACATTGTCTTTATTAGACTTCGTTGTGATCTTTCTAGGTTTAGGAACTGTGTTTTAGCTGCACCACCCCATATTGTGATACAGTATGTCAAAACGGATTGAACAAGCATAATGTAGATTTTATTTAGTAACGATTTTTGTTGTTTTTTAGGAGAGTTATTATCTGGTACAACATGTCGTAGTGTTTAATCATAGTATTCCAGAAAGTGCGTAACAAATTTACTTTGTTTTAGCATTAGGCTGGCAATGAAGTATGCTTGTGAGTTGACAACGTTAGTTGAAAAAAAGATAGTTTTTCACGTTACTTTCAATATGGAAGATTATCCAATATCTAAGCGAATCAGATTTAGTTACATTTCTTATCTGTTATAGTAAAAATAATAACCATTACAGTTATAATTAATTCTGCATTACACTAGCAGCATTTAACAAAACTTTATTAAATTCAAAATTAAACTTATTACAAACTAGCTTTCTGCCCTGCGGTTTCACCCGCAACTAAATGGTTTTCCCGTGGCAATATCTTACGGACCCTATTTTTTCCAAAATAAAATATAGTCTTTGTTTTTTTTTTATTATTATTATCAATTAAAAACATTTCATATACATGTTACAATAACAGGCACTAGAAAAAACCACAAGGTTTATAGATTAGTACCTAACTTAAGTCTACGACGGTATACAGCAACATTAGGTAAGTACTTATTATTAAATACTTAATCTAAGTTAAAAACTTAATTTAGGGTTATGGTATTTAAGAATTAGGGGAGATGGTTAATGAATACATATACAATCATTGAAACTTACATAGATTATTTGGAAAATATTTTTTTAATTAATTGTTCCTCGTGGATAATGTAGCTTTCGAATGATGGAAGATTTTTTTAAATCGGTCCAGTAGTTTCAGAGCCTATTCGTTTCAAACAAACAAACAAACAAAAAATCAAATCTTTCCTCTTTATAATATTATATAGTATATAGTCTATCACATGAAAAGTACAGCAATAGCAAAACATCAAACGTTTTCAATCTACAGAATAGCAGTAACAACAGTCAACACCAAAATCCAGGTTATGCAAGACAAACCGTGTCGAACACTACAACAGTAGGTATAGCAGTTCCGATGTAAGATAATTGTTTATTTGTCTGTCGGCTTGCTATCGTACTAACAGGAATCGAGCCAAACCTATGCGCATAGACCGGGAAGGTACTTTCATTTTGCAAACGGATTTATGCTTGAATCTGTCTATGGGTGGGGACATACGGCTGTTGCGGTTAGTGAACTTATGCATTGAAGTAATATGGTGTAAGAAAAAAAGTGCGATTTGTAAAGTTGTTTTCTATTGTTGGATTAACTACAGACATAAACTAAAAAAACACAATTTGGTTACATAAACATAAAAAAAAGTTTTCTGTATGTCAGCTCTTTCAGCAAGAAATCAAACCTTTAAATTACATTTGCACACCATTACGGAAACCACTATATATTTAGATCTGTTCATAACGAGAACGCAGCGCACACAAATTGACGCTTTTCTCACAGTTGGGTCTTTTCTTACTGATACTAGGTACTCGTAGAATCGCGCAGTTTGGTGTTTGCTCGTTAAAAAATACAATTACAAGTGCCGCTCTATGTGGTACGATGGAGTGCGTGATTTCGCGCACCGTCGGACAGCTTATTTAAGTATATAAAAAGATAAAAAAATAAAATATTTTTTTTTATTTTCGCACAATTTAAATCCATCAATTGTTAATAGATAAACTTAAATCTAGTTGAGTTAGTAATAACTTTAACTAAATTTATAGCGGCATTTCGTGAATAATTTCAATTAAAACGCTGTCTAATCTCCAAAGCCGAGTGTATCGGTGCTAAGTCGCCACCGCTGGCAGTGAGCCACAAGCCGCGTTTATATATCATCGTGTTTTGACGCTAACCTGCAGACTGACGGTGGCAAATTGTAAAGAAACACACACATTTGTTAGGATTCGGGTTTTTGTTTCCATTTTGTGTAGGAACGACGCAGTGTACACGATGTTTAGGTTTCTAGGGATGTCAAAATTTATTGATATGTTTTATTTTATAAACGATTTAATTTTTTTTTTGATTGAAAAATGTTGTAATTATATAATACCTATAGTAGTTATTGGTTAAATTGTCATATTACAGTTGAATACAGAAGGTTGTTGTTTTATAAGTTCCTATTATTTGATTAAAAATATGTTTCAGTTTTTGAAATGTAAATAATTGTTTTACTTGTAAATTTTTTGAGGTCAAAAAATAGTTTTTTTTACTCGTTTTATTTTACTTGATCACATGTGATCCCAACGATCCCTGCGATAAGACTATTAAATGCGAGTTAAACGGGAATAAAGGAAAATCTGTGGAAATAAAGTGTACCCTGTATGAAATGTACAAGGTATTCCAACACTAGTAGGTATATCGCACTGCTTTGATAACGTAACAAGAGCGGTTTGAAATAGATACATGACTGGTTGTCCAACTACGTTTGTAATACTATTCCTACTGAGTAGTAGGACTACCTTAAGTTTATTTGCGTGACTTATAATACCACCGAACGCTGTTAACCACTCTTATAAATTGCATGGTTTGTCACAAGAGAGACAGACAACCGGTGAGAAATTGTCAGAACTGTCTTAAATACATTAAACACCATTCTTATAGCGACACCTACTATCACAATACCACATAAAAACCGCTATTGTCCGAACCAAACACAAGAATTAAAATTCCGCTGCCATCGCAAATATTTAGAGATCCGTTGTAAAATGAAACACGCGACGGAAACGGTGAGTTGGACCCTTACACAAACAGCAGAATTTAGGGCCCACGGTTACGACACCGGCGAAATGTTTCCCGCCAATATTGTAACCAAATAACAAAACATACGGTGAATAATATAAAACTGTCGAGTTTAGAATGTGATGGGGACGAAGAGGCGACTTCAACGTAAAAAAATTAAATCTTAAATTGAATTTTGATGCTGCACATAATAATAGCTAGTCTACAACTGACTTGTGTGTACTGAAAATGGTTTTTTGATTTATTTATCCATTCATTGGTTGTTCTTTCTGCTCAAAGAACTTCGTCTGAGTACCCAGTTCTTATACATCCACTACTATGAGATTAGAGGCAGATTTTTCAATTGTTTGGTAAATTCTAATCTAACGCAAAAAAAGTAAAGTACCTAGTAAAAAAATACTGTTAAGCTATGTCAACTTGATAGTTTCAAGCCTAACACATCACATGACACTTATGCTAGCACAAAGATTTTTCGCGCATGAAGACTTGAAAATAGTTTCTGTAAATATAAAAAAAAAGTTTTTCATTGTGTAATCCTTTAGGCGTCTTCAGCGATATATTCTTTAGCGATATAGTCTTCTATCAGAAATATATTTAACTTATCTGCGCCTTTGCGTATAAAAGATATAATTAACTAACCTTCTTAGGCCCAATTGCAGGGAACGTTTAAACCTCGGGTGAGCTAACTCAGGTTAAAATGGCGCCACCATCCATTGTAACTACTTCTTATTAACATTTTAAGTTAACATTTTAAGTCTTGTTTTTAAACTTTCAGATCCGTTTAAGGGCTACATTTAGACAGAAGTACATAACACATGCCAAAAATATACAAACTTTTTTTAATGCAACTTCGCGTTACTTTCCCATACACACCTTGTTTAATTTTACTCCCAAGTTAATATCTCGCCGTCACACATCGTGACGTAGGTATCCAATATGTGAGGTATATTTCCATACCCAAATCTCTGCCTCACATGGTTTGTTACCGTTCATAACCAATGCCCCTCTCGGTATGACACTGTTTATAAACGCCTTCCGTCCGGTTTACGGATGGTCCGGTTTTCATAGGCGTTATGTTCTGTTCCTAAAATCTTATCGTGTATTCAAATGGGTTGATACGGACAAAAGCAAAAATTTATTGTGAATTTTTGTTTTTTTTTGTGGGAAGCATAAATCTAGGTAGGTTTGTAATTTTGGAGTAGTCTATGCACGCAGCACCTTGTGTGCTTTAGTAAGTAAAATTACAGCAAAATTTATTCTGAAAAAAAAAGAGCTAATAGTTAATCACTTTTAAGATTATGCTTTCGCATCTGTAATTTCACGGACGCTACAAATGTTTACCTTCAAAATAAAGAATAGGTCTAATCCAAAATTACCCGCTTTTACACGAATCGTAAAAGCCTTTACATCTTTACAAGTTTTCTTATTTCGAGGGCTGGTTTAAATTTAACACATTTTAACTTTTGTGGGTAAACTGGAAAGAACAATAGCTTTATAATACCTCCTTGTCCCATCGGCCATAAAAATGAACTGTAAACGAACCGCCAGACACACCCACGGGATTCTCTTGTGGGTAAGATGGGTCGTTACCAGTTGACAGATTAAATTGGTAGATGATTTCGGTGATAATTATTATAATAAACGACGATGACAACGTTGAAGTAAACGGATTTCGAATGAAAATATTCTATAATAAAATTATTTTGAGGTCTGCGTGTGTTAAGGTTTTAATATACAAACAAATCTTTTCCTTTTTATACCGAATGTCAGAAAAAATGTTATTTAGCACTTTCCTAATTAAATCCTATTGTAACCCTTAAAATATTACGATTGTTGCATCTTTTTTAAACGTATTTAATTCAGAGATTATTACTTATAATTATCTTAAATCAATAAAAATAAATAAGGAAATTTGTAAGTATTTTTCTAAAGATCTAAACATGAAGACTATAGTCATGCACCTATGTTCAATGCTAGCAATACCTTCTATTTAAAGTTACATTCAAAAAGTCGTTTTTTTTAGTTTAAAAAATTTAGTTAAAAAGAACTAGTTAGTAAATGACGTCGTATAATATTTCTAATTTCTTACCTTTAAAGTCTATGCAACTTAACCCAAATGGGACCCGCCCAGAAAATTCCTCCTAGCAATTTAAACTTTTGGCGAGTCACGTCGACTCGAGAGAAACTTAAATCGATTCGTTTATTGATGTTTCACAAACGATTACACGCATATTGCCGTTTTATTACACTACATTCTAATTCTAAATAAGTTAGGCCCTTATTTGAAACTTTAGTTAGAAGTTTCTATTGAAGTAAATTACAACGCTCTTCTGAATCTAAATTACTAAGTTATCGTTATTTATTATACCGGTTATATAAGAGTCTTTAGTTACGACTTCAAAGTTTATTTGTGTTGTTATTACTATTAAAAATACCTACAGAGCAAATGAAGAATTTTATTTAATTTAATATACCTAAAGAAGTCTTAATATCTCATGTAAATAGGTAGTTAAAACGGGTAAAACCAAACTAATACCTTTAATAGGTACCTACTAAATATTGGAAAATAGGTTAAATACTTGTTAAGAAAACACATTTATGTAAATCCTACTAATATTATAAATGTGAAAGTTTGTGAGTATGTGAGGATGTATGGATGTTTGTTACTCTTTCGCTTAAAAACTATTAGACGGATTTGAATGAAACTTTGCAGTAATAAAGGTTATACATAAGAATAACACATAGGGTACTTTTTATTGCGGGAAAGCTTCTCATTCCCACGGGAAACCGACTTCCGAACCGACGCGAACTGTTATGCCCTAACTTAAGTCTATCATACAGCTTACTAAGCAAATTCATTTTACATAAAACTAATTGTAACCGTATTCTAAGTTCAGTTCAACTTGTGACGCGTCTTTGTAAAGTCGTTGAATAAATTCGCAGCATAAATAAATAGTTTTTTTTAAAAAGGATTAACGGGCCGCCATCCTAACAATATTGGTGTCAGAAGTGGGATCTCGAGTCGGTATACTTGAGATCCAAGTGTTAGGTGAAAGTGATTTTCGAATCTCTGGCCTGGTACTAAATTCGGCCCCGTCCGTGTGCAAAGTGCGTGTTGTGCAGTGTACTCGTATACGACAACCACCAATAACTTTGTGCCTTGTGTGAAGCATAGGCTATCACTACGACAGCCGCCCCTCGCTGCTGCTGTGTTGCTGCTACCCCTCGCTGTAGGAGCAAAGAGGCAACTATTTAGCTGCTGCTGCAGTGACTCGTCTCGACGGGTCGTGGTCGACGATAAGCCACCGCTCTCTAGCGTGTGCCCGCGCCGCTGCTGCAACCAACAACGTGGTCGACAGTAAGCCTCAGCTCTCGAGCTTGAGCCTGCATCACCTTCAACGAATCGAAGACAGTCCAAGTTGGCTCATCCACCACCATCACCTCACATCAGGGTTCTCCGTTCATCGAGCACGTGGAAACTTTCCCACGTTCCGCCGTTCCTGCAATCGGATCGCGCATGTTGCCGCGCTGCCGCCGTAATTAGACGCCACCATTGACGTCACGACTGCAGTCGCCAAGCACGTGTCCTGCTCATCTTTGGAATCTTCAAATCCTCATCATGTTCGTGAGTCCTGTCATCATCCTATTATTGCTACATTCGTGTAATGCTATGCCGGACAGCCCTATCACTGAAATTATACATAGCCCTGGCATATACTTTGACCCTATTTCTACTGCATATTTTTATAATGACTTTTGGAATGTTGTTACGCATATCGACATTTTACCAGCCAAACCTTATCTCGATAAAATTCAGAGTTCAATGCAAATGCTAACTGCATTATGTTTAAAAGCAGAAAACTTAGTTTTAAATATAGATTGTAAAGATGCATTAAGTCCTTTAGAGATATTAATTAATTCTAACTTTATTAAATATGAATCATTGTCTCATCTGATAGCCGATCAACCTATTTATCGCCAAAAAAGATCTCTTGAATTTGGTGGCGAGATTTTAAAATTCTTTTTCGGAACTCTAGATGCGCAAGATGCTAGAAACTACGATTCCGCTATTACAGCTTGTAAAGAAAATGAACAACAAATATTTTCTTTAATGAAAGACAACATTCATATTGTCCAATCTACAATAAGAAATTTTAATTCGTCGATTCTTAAGTTAAATAATAATGAAAATAAGGTTAATAGGCAGTTAGAAAAACTTAACGTCATTATAACAGAAAACTCTAAGTTTAATAATGATTTACTTAATAATGCTAAGCTTAATTCTATACTTAATATAATGGAAAGTTCCTTATTATCCATCTCAAACATCTTAGATACTATTTTGAATTCTATCCTATTTGCTAAAGCTAACATTTTACATCCTTTTGTTTTAAGCCCTTCACGTTTATATTCCGAATTAGTCGAAAATAGTAAAATGATAAAAAGAAATGTAGACTTTCCTATATCTTTAAGTTTAAATAATATTCATTCTATAATTGATTTGTCTATTTTAAGTTCTTATTATTATAATAATAGAATAATATTTGTGTTGCGAATACCTTTAATAAAAATATAGCGTTACCTACACCTCATGATGTAACCAAGTTTCAAACTTTTGCTATGATAAAACCAACCAAAATGTTTACTGCTATAACAGATGATAGATTAAGTTACTCATTATTAGATGACCTTAAGGATTGTAAAAATGTAAACCAAGAATATTTGATTTGTCCATCTCAATTTATATTGTCACCTATTAACAACCCATCATGTGAAAGTAAACTTTTAACTGAAATATCACTCACTATGCCCAATCTTTGTGACTCTAAATTATTGTATGGAAATATTAATGTGTGGCATAAACTAAATCAAAATCGTTGGATTTTTGTCCAATCCAAACCTAACAAATTAACATTAAAATGTAATAATGAACTTCATGACTACTCTATTTCAGGAACAGGTATACTTACCTTAAAAGATAATAATTGTATTGCATACTTTCAAACTTTACAATTTGTTCCAAGTTTTACTTTGTCTACAACTCTTCCACAGCAAATATCAATTGATTTTAATATAATAAATGATGATTGTTGTAGATATGATTTAATTAATAATACTTTTAGCAAACTGAGTCCAATCTCATTAACCAACATAAATCTTGATTCTTTAAACCTAGCCAGTCATAAATTGGATAATTTAGAACAACAATTGAACAATGTCGAGAATCAGTCGCACATTGTAAAATATGGAACATATTACTCAACATTTACATACATTTTAATTGTTTCAATATTTTTATACATGTTTTATAAATTTTATAAGTGTTTTTGTAATAATAATCATAATTCTAGGTCATGCTGTATTCAGATTTTCAATCAATGCAATAATACAAAAAATAATAAGCTACATAGTTCTATTGAATTGAGTGAAATTGAAAGATCCGAAACCGAATTGTCTACACTAAGTAAGAGTAAACGAAATTTGTGTAACCATTAATTTTATATGTTTTTATAATAACCTTTGTAATTTTACTTTTTAACCTTACTTTTGACTCTTATAATTTTACTTTACTTTTTAAACTTTAATTATTTCTTTTGTAAAGTAAGCCGTATGTCATAACTTCATTTTACCTAAGTTTTTATTTTTACTTTTATACTTCGCTTATCTTTTAGGATAAAGCTCAGTTTAAATGGGGGAGCTGTTATGCCCTAACTTAAGTCTATCATACAGCTTACTAAGCAAATTCATTTTACATAAAACTAATTGTAACCGTATTCTAAGTTCAGTTCAACTTGTGACGCGTCTTTGTAAAGTCGTTGAATAAATTCGCAGCATAAATAAATAGTTTTTTTTAAAAAGGATTAACGGGCCGCCATCCTAACAGAACGAAGTCGCGGGCGGCCACTAGTAGGTTATAAAAATACAATTTAATCATTACCGTTTAATATATTACACACAAAATTACAAGTAAGCTATCTTTAAACAAAGTTTTTAATACAAATGAAATGAGCAATGAATTTCAAAAAATACAGTCAAACTTTTCCCCTGATAGAATGTGCGAGCAAAGTCGTAAGAAATTCAATCTTGTTCATACAATGCGAAGACCACTAAAGTTTTGTCAATGCAGCCCGGACGGACATACAAACTTATTTGTTATTTTATCTCCAGTAGTAATGTTATTAGGTACGACTGTTGAAATATGAATTCTCGGTGTCGAATTTGATTTTGGATATTTTAAATTTGATTTGAGGTTTAAACATTATTTCGGTACAACGCTTTCCGTCGCTATCGTGAAATAACGTAGAGAAAATAAATGTTTTTTTTTTAAGTTTGTAAGTATTTATCTCCTCTTTATAATTATTTATTTTAACCAGGCATTAGGTAGGTACATGATTAATTACGTAAATGTTTATGCAAAAATTAAAAGAACACATAAAATTATTTACTTTAATAAACTAGCTAACAGTAAGAAGTTCTATAAATATAATATATCTATGAAGGGGAATATCAAAACTTGCCATAACTTATAATTAGTTTCAGTCTATCCCAAGTGTTTAGAATTCGCAACAAACACGCAACGCCTGTCAAATTAAAATAGCAAGATCACTATCACGTGTTATTGCTGTGAAATTTTGTTTTTCTTTTATCGTGGTAGAAATAATGCTATTAGAACGGTGTTTCGTGTCTGTTTATTCTAATGTGAATCTCCAAATGTTATCTCCTGTAATTGAATTCTGTCGAGAGCTTGTCCGCACAGCTGTCTGCGAGTTATACAGCGCTGCGACGTGCTTGCTATGAAATATTTGAAAGGCGCTAAATTTATATAGAAAAGATTAGAATTAGAATGTTATTTCAGATATTTATAATAGGGATACAATATGATCTTAAATAATAGTCTCAGGAACAAACGACTACATAATATTATGTTTAACCTTAATCCTTTGTAGAAACTAAGTTTTTTTAATATTTATTGAGTAAAAATAACTGTTTACCTTAAGCATCGAATAAAAATAAACCATGACTAACTGTGGAAGACTTATCCACGTAATACAAACTGTAGGCGGAAATCTTCTTTCATATAAAAATAAACACTATGACACGAGTATAATAAGACATACCAGGCCTAACCTGTAAATCTTTTAATCGAGGGAAGTTTCCTCAAATCTATCGTCAATTTCACGCAAGATCGCGCCCACACCTCCCAAACGGTGAGATAAAAGTTAATCTGAACCAAAAATAGATACTTTTGTACATAACGTAATAGCTTTTGGCTACCTGATATATTGGAGGCTTCAAATAAAAATCACCTTTTTACTTGGAGTTTTTTTTTTCTTTTGTGTTTTTTTTTTAAATTCTAGCTTTTACTGATCTTAACGATTTATTTTGCTCGTAGATACGAAGTAGTTTGTCACTGTAAAGAGTGACCGTTTTGTTACTTTAGTCTATCTATATAGGTGCCAAGTTTCATCCAAATCTTTGTATACTTACAACCATACAAACTTTCGCATTTTTAATAGGTATACAAGCGACCCGCCCACGCTTCGCAATGGTGTTATTTTGGCCTAAATGCTCACCAAATATTGAATTTTGGCTAACGTAAAAAAACCTTTTCTAATTGTTCTTTATTTACAAATTTAAATGAATAAATTCCCTAAAAGATGGCAAAAACCGCATTAAAATCCGTTGTGTGGTTTCATAGGAGTTAGCAGCCAAACATACAAACAGACACAAATAGCGACTTGGATTTATACTATGTAATGATAATGATGATAATGAAGAAGGATAGGATCATAGTAACTTTAAAACAAGTAACGTTGTTCTTCATTATATGCGAGTTTGTTTTTTCTCAGTTTTAACCAACTCTTAAACGATATTTCATTTGATATAAAACCTTAATTCAATTTAAATGTTATACGCTAATTAACGTTATAAATACCATTGTAAATAGCTGCTTAACCGTCATATTTCACGTCGCAAATACAATAATACGTCAGCTCCATAATTTAAATCTTGTTTACGAAACCCAAACATAATTTTATCCCGCATTATTTTATATTTCTTGCTGTTATCATAACAGTAGGCTTTTTATCTCTAATTTATGTGTTCCATATTTAAAAAGGATGTTTATGGGGATTTGCAGAGCGAATTGCGAAAAAAGGTGAAAAGTGTGTTTACTTTATGTTGAAATCTTATCTACGCAGCTTAAATGCAAATAAGCCATGCTGGTTTAAATAGAGATTAGATTTAAATCATCAAAATATTAATAAAAATCTTACTTTCGCTTTTACAAAAAAAAAAGAAGCGTGGTAAAAAATAAAAAATGATGCAATAAATCTTATTAACATTATAAATGGACAAGTTAAATGCAGTATTTGATAGTATTTTATGAAAAAACTTCAGATTTGAATAAAACTTGGTTTTTAGAATGAACAAAATATGAACGAAAAAAATATGAGGTACTTACGTTCTTTTACCGTGGGAAAGAACCATGTTCCTACCGGAAAAGACATTTAGCTGTAAGTGAAACTCCAGGGCTAAAACTAATGTTACCAGAAGCGTAACTCGTGCTGTTTTAATTCTACTAATATTATAAACGTGAAAGTTTGTGAGTATGTATGGATGTATGGATTTTTGTTACTCTTTCACGTAAAAACTACTATACGGATTTGGATAAAACTTTGCAGTAATATAGTTTACACATCAGAATATCACATAGAGTACTTTTTACTACGGGAAAACATCTCATTCCCACTGGAAACCGACTTCCACGCGAACGGGGTCTAGTCTAGTACTAATTTAGTGGCCACTAGTACCTATTGATATAAAATCCACAATTCCGATTTGAAATTATTGCAGAGTCACCAACAGTAAAAGCAATATACACACTTAATTACGTGGTATTACATTAATAATTCGTTGAAAAAGGAATTCTGTCTGTTGTCCAGACAAATGTTCTAATAATGAGAGGGTGAGTGCAGAGTAGGGACCGAGTAGAGAATTTCAGCCCGCTTTTATTAAAAGCTAATACACAGAGTGTAAAAAGACTGCTTCTAAAACAAAAACGGGGTAGTTTAGGAGAAGAAAGCATTTTTTTCCTTGTAATAAAATTGCATGTAAAAATCTGATTTCAGAATAATTCTATTATTATATTGTATTTTAATTTTATTTGCAATGTAAATAATTGCTCTTGAAACATCGACTGATGTGTGAGCGTTGACCTCAAGCGGTCGACAATCCTTTTTAATCATTTACCTATTAAAGTTTTTTGGGTATTTCGTTGGTAAATTGAATTACTATTCAGGCTAAAACATATTATGTCCTAATTAAATTTAGGATTTTTTCAAGATACCGATTCACCATATGAAATCTTTATCAACTTATAAATTATTTATCCGTGATTAATACAGTGACAAAAGACACAGCCTCCCAATAAACGTAAAAATACTAAAGCCTTTTCTAAAACGAATGACCGTCCTCTCGTCTATTTGTCGAATGTCCATACATCGTCACTACTCTGTATCTATCGGTCGTTCGGGACCGTGTGACGTTTAATTTTGTTTGGAAATGATCGATGGACCTGCAAAATGGCTATTTTCATACCTTTGTACCTGAAATAATAATTAAGTATTGGTGTACCTATAAAGTGTTAATTTAATAAAATTTGTGATTGAAGAGTTTTTTCATTTTAGATTTCTTTTAACGGTTTGATAACCGCATTTTTAATAAAACGTAAAGATTGGTTTCTGAATTTGAAACTTTTAGGTAGGGTCAATAACCTTAAATATCTGAAGAGCTCTAACCAATAATTGAATCCAGTGGTAAACATAACTCAATTCTAAACGTCATATTCTGTAGTTAATAGAGTAATATTAACTAAAAGCTATGCGGGTGATAGTTATTGATCCCAACAGCGCGTAAAGGATAGGTCAGTCGTACCTTCAATCAATATTGAATGGTGACAACTGTATGTTTATTGCAATGATAAATACAACAACTAATATTGACGCAGCAAGGGGCATACGGGCACGTCCGTTGTATGTCGAATTAGAAGTAACACCGTCGCATATCGCCTTGGTTGTTATGATGTCCTGGTACATGGAGTTCGTTTAAAAAAGGAAAATTTGGTTAAAAATAACATTTTTTTTAAATTGCAGTATTTTTATGTAAAAAGTGGTTTTATTGTGAACTAAAGAGACGAAGGACTAAATTCTTGACCTCAATACTGAACCTGTACTTACCTCTGTAAAAATAACTTTTTTTCCGTCTTACAAAGCACCGGCCAAGAACTCCATTTTTATGAGTTTTTTGTATTTTTTAATATAAACTAATATTATTCCTAACCTTCGACTTTATTAAATGCAATATTTTTAAGTATTTATACTACAGGTTATTAAATAAGTACAATTTCTAACCTATGCAGTGGCAGTCCTAATTGAGAACGCCACTAATGACTTCATTATGGTCTGAACCCGTGGATCACACGTCAAAACACCGCGCCATCGTGCTGGTTTCCATTACACTACACTTTGATAGGATAGATTCTTGTGGTTTGATAGAGTATCGTGTGATAGTCTGACTCGCTTGATAATGATGTTGCTACATACATGAATTTAAAGTCTAAATTTAGAACTAAGTAATAAATAGAAAGAAAAACTCTGAAAATTTAAAAGCACAAAATATTGTTTGTCAAGTGTGTTTTTTTTCCTTGCACCAATTATTTTTGTTATTAATTAACCTTTGTTCCTTATTTTACATTTGAAGCTCCAGAGACAGAAAAAAATAATTGTTTAGAGATATTTACCAATAGGTATGTTTGTTATTTTCTAAATTAATCTTGCAAATCGTCTGTAATGATTTTCATAAAAATACTCCATATTTCCACTTTTCTTTTCATTCCTACTTCTAAACTCGCTTGAACGCAACAATACGGAAGCATAAAAATATTTAGTTTTACGATAAAGTTGATTTAAACAATGGAAACACACCATCCTCCATACCGCGGTAACCGTGAGAACGCAAACACTTTATTGACAAATGTCGGCTGTATAATTAAAGCTGATTTGAGGGATATATAAAAGGTACAGTTTCAACAGAGGCGGAGTAATAGAATAAACTAATAGAGATGTGAACAACACTAATAAACTCGTCCGTTTGTATATTACGCTCAAGCGTGCATATTGTAGACAAAGATCAAAGCGATATTTCAAGCAGTTTTTGTATAAGAAATTAATTTGAAGTGTGGAAGAAAATGGGGAAGAATTTTGCCGTTTTAGTAGTGAGACAGTGATGGATAAAGAAAATATATGATATAGAAGACAATATAATTGGGGAAACGTTCATTTAAGTGCCATTGCGGTTTCTTTTAAAAAAGCGGTATTTGAAAAAGACCGCATTTGCGGTTATAAAACATGGATTTTCAACTTATTAAATATTATTATGCTAAAGTGACAGAGTAAAGTGACATTTAAACCACAAAATTGTTTAAAATGTAACAAAAAATATATATTTCAATTCAACCATCACGAAACTGGATGATAACCCACTTTCACGAAATAAGGTTACTACAGAATCCTTACAGCTTCACTCAATACCCATTTAAAAGCGATACCCATAAAAAAGAGGAACAATTTAATGTGTCAGCGCTTTCAATATTAAAGAAGCGTCAAAGAATTTGGAACGGTGAATGAAAATCTGAAGCAGTAAATTTGTCGTCGTTTATACAGATTAAAAAAGAATGTACCGTGATATTGAATGCGATTTTATTTCAGCCTACCCTCGCTTTCCGTGAGTTTATGGGCGATGAGACTGACTTGACTGAGTTTCAGGAATGTGTGATCTTGAATATATTTTATCTTTATTGGTGATTACGTTTATCTTCATATTCGCGGGGGCAATTGCGTGGTTTAATTTTAGGGTTATCATTATTAGAGAGTTAGAGATTCATTAGAATGGGGAAAACTGTTTTTACCCCAGTTCTCAAACTTAATTACTCAAACTCTAAGTAATTCCGTGATTCTACCGCAAATAACACTCCAAACACCACATTTTATTTCATATCAGAATTAAATAAACAATTAAATTAAGTCTTTGATTGAAAGTTCTATTTTATTATCATCATCACATTATGTTTCTAAATCACAAAACCCCCTAACAACTTGCCTTTTCAAGTCTCTACAAACTCACCACCGTGACCAATATCCGGGCAGATGTGCTTTTAGGTCCATTTACTGCTAGGCGTATAACATTATTGGTGCGAATAGTGTCAAATTTGATCTACGAGCTCGTGACACCAACAATACACTCAGCACCACATTAGTGGGCACACGACTAATCAGCCGTAATTCTGCCTATGGGCATCAGAGCACGCATTCTCTGGGCGTTTTAGTGAGATTGCAAATCGATATCGCACCAAGTACGTTGCAGCTGCGACAATGTCTATATGTTAGATGATATTTCTAGAATTTTAATTATAGCTGAGGTGTAAGGACACTATGTTTATAAAGCTCATAAAGATCGGACAAGACTAGAGCATTATTTGCAATTGTTAGTCAGGAAAGTAATTACTACATACGAGTTGTAAATTTAATGACGTTCACTGTTTAAGGTTTAATTTTAGACGGAAAAGACCATAAAAGTTCAAGGATCATCTAAGTGCTTGACTTTTTAATATGTTTACCCTCAATTTACCCTAGACTTACTACATCGGAAATGTGTATTTTACGTTATGAAAACCCGGATTTACGATTTCGGAAGCTCCGATACAAGCCCGTTATAATTTTATGTGGATACTCGTAAAAAGGTTTTACGGTTCTATAAATACGCGACTCAAGTACACAGAGGTATTTTGTTTCAGTAAATTGATGATAAGGTAAACGCATCAAGTTTTAATTTAAAGCTCTATCGTTATAATCAGTCATAGCTTTATGTGATCCTATTTTAGAATCGTTTAAGAATTTAATTGCTTTTAGCGTAGCTTTTAAGTGCATGGTTTAAAAATATTCAAATTAAAAACTTTGAGTTTAAAAAATCTCCTTTTCTGCTTGGGTAATTGAATTAAACTGATAAATTACAGAACGATATATACTTATCATTAAATATATCATTTCAATAAATAAGTCAACTAGATATCTCGCAACCATATAGTTAAGAACCTTTAGTCCTGATGAAAGCCTCCGTGTTCTTAACTTGAACTTTATGTCTTAAGCAATATAACTGTAATTGCAATGCAATTACAGCATCTAGAATTGAAATGATTACACTGTAGACTTTTATTTTAAAATAAAGTCAAGAAAACGGTACTGCCAATGATTATGTTTAATAATTCGTAAGCTAAGAAATGGTTTTTAAGGAGGTAAATACACAAATAAATTATATTAAAAAAATATCCGTGAATTAACAATAACAAACCTGCAGATTTAACAAAAGTAAATTAATTTATATTATTTAGCAAAATGTAAAAGAACTTTTTATCTAAGTATGTACGTCTTTGGAGTTGCTTTGTCTTATCTAACTCGTTATAAATCTATCCTTAAGCAGATATATTGAGTTAAGTTGCTTCAACGCAATCGACTCAGTTTTAGAACTCAACTTGAAATCGTTCAAAGTGCTATCATTGGCGAAGCTTTACAACTTACACTAAGATTTATAGTAATGAATAAAGACTTGAATACTATCCCTTTGCGTGAGTCAGAATTTACGATGCCTAACAATCATAAAATCCAATGCTTTTCCCGTAAAATTAACCTGTAAATACTCTTATATCGACTTACGTTAAAACTTGGATACCATGTAATATATTTTTTATTAGATTATTAATTTTTGACGTTTTTATCAGTTATTTTGGATATTTATTTACGTATCGCACACCATTTTTATTAGTCGTTTTTCAAAACTTAAATGTTATGTTGTCGTTAAAGGAAGATTTTCGATACTATAAAATTAATGTCTTATTCTCGAAATTATATAACTCTTATAAAAGTGCCCAAGTAATTGGTATGTTCCACTTAAATCTGTTATGAAGTGTATTAAAGAATCTGAGCTTATTTAATTCAGTTCAGTTGCCAAAGTAGTGTCTCTGTATTTGTACGTGCCTAGACTTGCAGTACAAGATTTATCTTACAAAATGTTACTATCACATGATGTTGTTTAGAAATCCTACTAATATTATTGACGTAAAAGTTTGTGAGTATGTATAAATGTATGGATGTTTGTTACTCTTGCACGTAAAAACTACTGGGCGGATTTTGATATACCTAAATGTACAGTTATATAGGTTTTACATCAGAATAACACATAGGGTATTTTTACCGCAGGAAAACTTCTCATTCCCACGGGAAACCGACTTCCACGCGAACAGAGTCGCGGGTGGCCACTAGTATTTAATACAAGTCTTGATCAAAGTTCAGTGTGGACGCGGTAATGATTCCGTAAACGAATATAGTTTTTAAATAATTCAATGCTAGTGATATAATGCGTTAAGTGTCTTCAAGTTTTAAATGACCTTTTGATAGTGGACTTTACACTAGAAAGAATTTGAAACTTCTTACACCACCTAATGTGTTTCTTAGATGCCAATCTATACTAATATTATAAAGCTGAAGAGTTTGTTTGTTTGTTTGTTTGAACGCGCTAATTTCAGGAACTACTGGTTCGAATTTACAATAACTTGACACGACAGATGTTTTAAAAAATAATCAAGAATAATAACTTAATGTAGGTGGTTTATGAAAATAAGCACACAATGGCAAAATCTATACTAATATTATAAAGCTGAAGAGTTTGTTTGCTTGTTTGTTTGTTTGAACGCGCTAATCTCAGGAACTTATCGAGGCAGGCTTTAGGCTATATAACATCACGCTGCAACTATTAGGAGCGAAGAAATAATGGAAAATATGAAAAAAAACGGGGAAAATTATTCATCCTTGAGGGCTTCCGTTGCATGCGCTGCGAAAACAGTTCTAGATACCAAAAATATATGTATGAAAGAATTAAGGGAACTTTTTACCGCGGGAAAACTTCGCATTCCCACGGGAAACCGACTTCTACGCGAACAGAGTCGCGAGCGGCCACTAGTTAATTATAATTTTAAATAGTCGCTAAAATGCGAAAAAAGGGTGTGAGATCAGTTATAAATTTTTGTATGTATTTAAAGTATCTGTTAGAAAATTGCAGTTAATGTGACCTTTATCTTGACGAGTTCAGAATCGTCGCGTCCGACTAGTTGCGTCATTTTTAGATCTTTCAATTGACAAATATCTCGTATAGAGACTCCATCACTTGCGAATTAGAGCAATTACGTTATAAAAGTTTTTATTGTAAAAAGTACCCTATGTGTTATTCTGATGTTAACCTATATTACTGTAAAGTTTCATCAAAATCCGTCCAGTAGTTGTAACGTGAAAGAGTAACAAACATCCATACATCCATCCATACATCCATACTCACAAACTTTCACGTTTATAATATTAGTAGGATATGCCGCCACTTGCGTGATAGTCCGAGATTACAAACCAGACATTCACCAAAAAAGGAACAACAAATATTTTTACATCAAATAAAAAAACAAATAAATTGCATAAAGGTAATTCTCACCGTGCGTTGTCGGCCGTACCGTGTGACACAGTGCAAGGTAATCAATCAAGGGTTGTCCAAACTCCAAATACAATTATTACGAACTAAGTCTATGTCACTTATACTATGTCGTGCTCGGTACACGGTATGATTAATTACTTTACACAAGCGAGTAAATTGTGATAGACTGACGTAATTAGGTTAGTATTTTTTTTATGAACTGAGGCTGTGTTGTCCCTCAGTTAATTGAGTTAGTGAATTTCGGACGCGGAATGAGGTAATTTTATGAAAATTGTACGCCTAAATCAGGAGAGGATGACAGTATCTTTCGGGAAGTTTGTCTTTAATGTTGAAAAAAAAACAATTTCGGTAACGTGGTTTCTTCAAATTTTCTTTTTGCTACTTTTCTATAATACAATACCCGCTGCGCCGATCGTCTTCTGTTTTCCACGAACGAAGGAACTTTTTTTTCATAATTTCTAACTTTTATTTCCAGCCAGTATTTTTCAAAAAGAGTTTTCAGTTGTGGTCACATATTTTATATTTGAAATTTAATTCTCAGCCAGTGGGTAAGTTATCAAGGGACAATATCTTTCAGGAAGTTTGTCTTTAATATTGAAAAAAAAAACGGTAACGTGTTTTCTTCAAATATTCTTTTTGCTACTTTTCTATAATACAATACCCGCTGCGCCGATCGTCTTCTGTTTTCCACAAATGAATGAACTTATTTTTTTTTCATAATTTCTGACTTTTATTTCCAGCCAGTGTTTTTCAAAAAGAGTTTTCATTTGACGTCACATATTTTATATTTGAAGTTTAATTATTCAGCCCGTGGTAAGTAATCAAGGGACAATATCTTTCAGGAAGTTTGTCTTTAATATTGAAAAAAAAAACGGTAACGTGTTTTCTTCAAATATTCTTTTTGCTACTTTTCTATAATACAATACCCGCTGCGCCGATCGTCTTCTGTTTTCTACGAACGAAGGAACTTTTTTTTCATAATTTCTAACTTTTATTTCCAGCCAGTATATTTCAAAAAAGTTTTCATTTGACGTCACATACTTTATATTTGAAGTTTAATTCTCAGCCAGTGGTATATTGTATAAACAATATCGTATGCAAGTTTGTATGAAGCAAGTTCTGCTGACGCGCCGGTATCGCGCTCACCAGAAACAATATTTTAGCGGTTTAAAAGTATAAAGAGAAACGTGCAACTGTACTGTGTACATTTCGTACAGAGCTGAGGTATTTTAGAGGTGGCTATTAATTGAAATAGATAGAAACATAAAGCTTTTACTAAAAATTTTATGAGAAGGCTAATTCCTTTACTATTAATAGTAAAAGGTAAAGAAATTCCTAACAATTTGAACACAACTGAAAGGTTTTTCTCTCGTGGTCAACTAAACACAATTTATCCTAGTATGCTTAAGCTGCAAAATACCACAATTCTTTTGACTAGTTGATGTGACTTGACTTTTGACTAGGGATATCTTTTTTCCGCAAATATTAGAAAGTAAAAAAAAAATTGACCCTTAAATAAATTATAAGTATAAACTTGATTACTTAAAAAAACCGTCAATATTTTTAACAAAGTATATGTTTATCAGTTAAATAACTGTGAACAAACAAATAAGCTTTACTACCACATTAAAAAAACTGTCCTTTCCTTTAATTAACACCTATAAAAACATTATAAAACAAAAAACGTATTTAAAAACTTATACGTCACTTGCAACCTCTATAAAACTTTAACTCTCTGCTCTCACTCCTTCGTTTAGTTATTATAAATGTATAGAACGGCGGGTGAGTTCGGCGGTTCTCTTAGCAAAGAAGGCTTCCAGCGAATTAAATTGAAATTTCGAAATGCACCCGCAAATCTTGAATGAAGCAAACTCGATAGTTTCAAACGGACATTGTGTGAATAAAGTTTGTATTTCATTTCAGTGGGTGACTTACGACATTCAACATTCAGTTGAGCTTTGCCGCAAAAGTTTTAGTCGACTTTATTCAATAAATATCCTAATACATCAATTATGCATGTAATTACCTAAGCAAGCGATACAATTAAAAAGTACTATGGACTAGGGGAGAACCTTGATACCTTGAACCCAAACCACGAGCCAATTTAGTAAAAGCGTTTTATCTAAATTTGACTGACCTAGGAATTGAACCAGAACCTTCCGCTAGAGTCTGTTCACAATTGAACACACTCTATTGTGTTTTTTTGTTGTTGTTTCAGAGTCTAATAAAACCACCTGTTTGTAATTTTATGCGTTTTTATTTTATTCATTTTTATTTTTATTTTTTTATGAGAAACTAGCAAACGAGCAAGCGGGTCACATGATGGTAAGTGATCACCGCTGCCCATTACTACCCGCAACACTGTGGGTGTTGGGGGTGTGTTGCTGACCTTTGAGAAAATTGGGCACCGGATACCGCACTCACCAAACGAAACGCAGGAACATCGTCCATACTTCACGTTGGTTTTCTGTGCGACGGTGGTATTTCACCGGTCGAGTCAGCCCACTAATCGCTGCAGACAGAGCCTACAGCTAGATTCTACCACTCGTGAAAATTCATTCACAAATATCACATGCCACTTGACTAGTGGGCAGAAGCGAGGGATATTTTCTTTGATATTTCGCTCTGTAAAACGCAAATCCTCATTAAATTTGACCGCTTTATGTACGATCCTTTATAAACACCGTAATATTATAATTACTTTAAACCTTTAAAACATTAAGCACGCCTTAGTGGCGCCACCACGTTAATGTAATATGGTAAATGATTGAACATTTACCATAACTTCTGTTGTAAACGAATGAACCCTGAGAAATAATTTCTTGTTCTCAATTAACATAAACCATCAAGCTCGTAAACCCTGCACTTCATTCCACGATTACATTAAAAATCCTTCCAGCTATATCTAATGAAGAGCACGAAAGAATATTAATAATAGGTACCAATACAACCAACATCCTAAGACCCCACAATCACTTTTGAACACCAGCAAAATGTAAAGACTATATCGCTTAATAGGGGTCTGATCAAACTGGTTCTGATCCGATCCAAAGTAATATTTCACAACGAGATGGAAACAATCGGTAAATAATAAAGAATAAAGTGATTTTATTTGCATTGATGATTTATTTTGGACGCTGCTTGAATCTATATTAAAATTTATCGGATTGCTTGATAATTAATAGGCTGAACTGAATTCTTTATTATTTCATTTTAATAAATTTGGATTAGTTTAAAAATATCATTTTTTACACACACAGCGCTTGGGACATACGAGACCTAGAACTTTCTTTCCTCCAAGAACGCATTACTGCCCTACGGTCGGAATACATAACCGGATCTTTGGAAACTACGACCCCGAAACGAATCAATGATGACATCTCGTTTCAAGCAGCCAATTCCTACTGCAAGCCCCCGACGTCCCTTGAGATTGATAGAAAGTGTGAGCTGAATTTATTAGAGGAGTTCTCTAACTGCATTTTCTATATGAATGTAATATTATTTTGGTAATGTATGGAGTTTATGGGATGCACCGAGGAGAGAGTATTTTTTGTAAGTTTACATTAAATTAAGTCATATAGACCCCCATACATTTAACCTACATGATAACTTTAAAAAATATATGTACTTTAACCATGCTATAATTCATAACTTTGTGTAATTTTTGTTCCTTTTTTACATGATAAAAAAATATTATAACATACGGATTAGTAAATTAAGACCCAGTTTTTTGATAGTTGCTTAATCATAACTTTATGTAGAAAATACATTCCTTATATAACCCTCACATCTTAAGATTAGGACTAGAGTACCTCTAGCCCAGAATAATTAATTTTGTGCATTCAATAACGCAATTACCCAAAGTGTCTGTTTAATTAATTTCATTGACATATCTAATTCGCTTCAAGATTCCCGTGCACTCTGGAGAGCATTAGTATTGTATTACCTAACACTAGTTAATATAACCAATATATTATATACATGAATATACACTATAGGAGTTTATTATTATATGAACCTACTAATGATTATGTATCACTAGTTAAAAAAATTACTGACTTTTGATCATGAAAATAGAGTAAGCTATAGATAATTTAATAGTTAAAAATCTTATATCTAGTGAAGATTTTAGTTGAAAATTAGAAAAGGGTCTTAAATTTTTTTCAGTTTTCTGTAGGTGTTTTAAGTTCTTTATTAAATTAAAGTGCGATGTAAATTAGTCTCAATTATGAAAAGTACCCGTTTTCCCCTCGAATTATGGAAGTTTGGAAAACTAGAAAAACATTCACGTATACTGGTCTCACATAACAGCGTTTCGAGCATTGAAAAATTGACATTGCAACAAGAGCAAAAACCAATGTCAGTTATCACGCAGGGCCCCAATGTCCCAGCGGAGGGGCCTTCCCTTCCCTTCCCTTCCATCGAGGGTCACAGGTTCGACTAATGACGTGAACCGTAGTTATTTTCCTTTTTATTTACTGTCTGGCATAGTGATAATATAGTGCCGGTATAGTAAGGAGCAGAAAGTGTAAGTAAATGCAGTTTTCGTGTGTGAAAAATACATATTGGGGGAAGATTTTATTAGAAAATATTGCGTAATGTAATTTGCTGTGGCGTATAGTAATAAATTTCCAGACTACCACATCAACTATTATGTGTTGAAGACACCACACAATGGACTAGAAAAGAATGTGTGTTTGGATAACTAATACCAGTAGGTTTGTATGATTAGGTAATTTTAAAAAACCAATCAGTAATATTTTGTAGGTTACTTTTTTATTTCTGTAAGCAACTTAAGGCACAGTAAGTTATTGCAATAGCTGGTAAACCTTTCAAACAAAGAAATAACAATAGTTCTATAAACTTATTATCCTTAGAAAACCTTTGAATCAGGCCCTAATATCCCTAATAAGGAACAGGAATAGTGCCCTAATAAAAAAATACAAAATGGTAATTTCTCAATTTCTTAGGCAATTCAGAGAAATAAAAGAAAAGTAATACGCCTCAGTTGGGCCATTTAGCTCTTAATTAAAAGCTACCCCCCAAATAAAGAACAAACAATTAAAAATGTTATATAACCCATCACAAACGCAAGTAAAACAATACAAGATAAGGCAACATTTTGTCATTTAGCGACCCATAAAACCGGATAAAAGATTTAATGACGACTTTTAAAGCGACTTGGGAGCGGTTAAATTTTGACCGTTAAGTCAAATTTGTTGAAAGTCGTAAAAAGAAGTATAGCAAAGCAGAAGTTAAAAAGTTCAGTATTACATTTGCGACACCAACGCGATCTCATTTTTACAAGCAACTATGTTGGTACGGTCGCGTCAATTTTAAATCTACTAGGAAAATATGATTTTGCAATTTTCCTCGATTTATTGATTTGACTATGAAGAGAGGTTAGATATAAAAGTTACACTTGAAGTATTTTTAAAGATAAAAAGCAAGGGCAAGTCGAAACAAAAAGGAAAAAAATGTAATAAATAAAGTAATTTTGGGTAGATAAGTAATTCGTTTTTTTTCGGTTAGAAGTTATCACCATGTATTCCATGCAAACTGTCGATTCAATCAACTAATTTTACATATTCCCTGCATTGATTATCCTCCTTCCAGCTTTAATCGTAGGGCTATTATTTTACCTACACATTAATGTCTATAATTCTATACAAAAACCGACATACATTTAATACGTTTAAGTTTTCTATTTGGCGTTAACGACTTCTTGCTTACCGCCGAAACCAATAACCTACTAACCTTTGACGCCTTGTCATTTCTGTAACTATTAGTAACATTACCAATGATTTTGCGTCCCAATAAACTCTGGTAAAGGGCGATTACTAACCATTTGCTTGATCTACCAATGAGTTTACCATAGTTTGTCAAATGCATAGAAAAAAATATTTGAGCGTATCAATAAATAACTATTAGTTATCTTTATCTATTTTCTGTAACTATTTGTTATGACATTGCTATCTTTCAAAATTGGGCGATAAAGTAATGGTAAGAGAGCTAATGAAGAAAGTGATAAAAAACAGTTTGAACGCAAAATATATAGTCCTTGCTTCGAGGTCTTTGCTAACTAAGCGCACACACACATACCTACCCACATAAACGCCAAACGTACTAAAATCATTTTATTGAACATACTAGCTTACCGCCCTGCGGTTTCACTCGCAGCTAAAATATTTTTCCTGTGGAAATGAGACTTATTCCCGGCATGTTGAATTTTAATTATTTTTTTTAGAATTTTCTTTAGTTACAAATTTAAATGAAAAAAAATGCCCTTTAAGATCGAGAATACCGCATTAAAATCTGTTAAGTGGCTTAGGAGGAGATAGCGGACAAACATACAAACGGACACAATTAGCGACTTGGATTTTACTATGTAATGAAGTAAGGATAATTTAAATACGTAAACCCCAGAAAATTGTTACGTTCCTTAGATTTAATAGTTTCACTTGAGATTTATAGCACTGCAGACTCATTATTTTCTCTTGTTGAGTCCAAATTGATTGCAGAGCAATTTGCAAGTACAGTTCAACAATAAATATTGGTCCGGATATCACAAGTAGGTGGTTTCACAGATTACTGTTACCCAGAACAGCCATTATCATCGGTGACGAGTCGATTACCGTCAGCAAAGAGAAATCAAGCTTTCTTTTACGATATCAGCTTTTAGTTTACTGTTTTAGATGGATTTTTATACATTTTTTAATTTGGTTATTTTTTTTATTAACTTTTAAGTCTTAGGCTAAGCTATCAATGAAAAATATATTGTTAGTAACATAAAAAAGTAAAGTAGACGATTATACACAAGACACAAAATACAAAAGTTTTTTTTTAAAAATAAACCGCTGAAAACATCATCAGTCAACATATTAACGGAAATCGATACACCCCTATTCAGGTATCTAAATAGCAATCTGAAAAAACTCTCGATACGCTAAAGGAAATCATTAGCTTAATTGAATGGCGATAGTATCGGCATCATTGATAATGTTTATCACTGATATGGCTGTCACTGCGCAGCGATCAATCGCTGGGCTCTTTACCGACTCACGGAATAGGGACGTTTCAAATGCATCTTATCTATTTAGGTTGAGTTTGTGTATTGATTGATTTTGTATAAGGGCTTCTGAATGTTGGCCTACGAAATACGAAAGTTGAGTAGGTAAAGTTGGCTATTCTTTCAACAAGTGAGTACAGGTACGTTACGAATTATGAGTTTATAGTTTCATTAATCATTTATATAGTATTAAAGTAATAAATACTCATTTTGTTTTAATAATAATTACAAATACTATCCTATTTCATTTCAAATCTGATTTTCATTTAAATACTTAAAACATTCAGTGCCATATTCAATAACGGTTCCCAAAATCAAAAATCGTTTGCAAGCTCTCTTACTCCAAAACCTCACTGATTTAATTTGGTCCTCTATATGAATTTTAATGTTTAATGAATCCCTGAACCGTATTGACACGGGGTCCCATAAGACCTTCGTCACACTGGCCTACTTGACATGGATCAGATATTTTTTCAATTTAATCTCTAAGAGCCCCGATCAAACCGATATCAAGTGTCTTCCTGATTTGCATGAAACTTATTAAAACGAACTCAAATTCTCCTGCTGGGAGGATGGGATCAAAACGGGGAATCAGCGTTCGTGGATGCATTGCTAATCTGCTTATGAACTGAAATGAAAGGATTCGTTGCAAAGCGGATAAGCGAGCGAACTTTTTGGTTTGTTTCAGTTAGTTTTTGTAATCATATTACCAGATTCTGACAAGTGTCAAAATTTTGTAACTGTTAAATAACGAATCATTATTTTCAAGATTGAGAATTTTAAAACATCAAAGGAAAAAAAAATGTCTTAAAAAATTTAATATAACAAAACTTTCTTTTACCCTGCGTTACCCTCTCGATACAAACTCTTCAATAGGTATATTTCTTTTTTCATTAACTTTTTATACACAGGTTTTATACCACGCTTCCATTACCATAAAATTTACCAAGTTTCACTTTCTTTTGATGTGTCATAAAAATGAAAACACAAACATGTCCCGACAAGGCTTTGTAGGCCTTTTAGATTAATTCACTTTTTTATATTCAAATAATGTTAACGTTTAAGCCGCTATTTTAGAATTTCAGATACTGAAAACGGGTATTTTATTTTAAAGATACCAGTAAATACAAATTAAAAATACTGTACAGTTGATTTTGTTCTTTGTGATGCCTAGTTTACATTGGAATTACAGTCGTAGACAATGCGAGATTAATGTTGGAAGCAGTGTTATTATTTAACCTTTGCAATGATCTACTGGCACATTATGGCATTACTTTGATTTTCAGAACAACTTAATGACATTAAACACAAAAGTATTCGCATTTCCGTAGTCAAATCTTTTAAAAAAAGTCCATGAATACAGACGTCTGAGAATCTCTAACTCTATCTTCAGTAGGGTTGCCAAACAAAAATAGAAAACGTCACGCATTTGTCATCATTCAAAACAGTGTTTATACCCAACATATCCAGGTGTACGTTGACTAATTTAGAATGTGGTGTGCGACGAAATATAAAGATTTACGAAGGGATTAAAATAATAAATAAAGGCAAGTTTTCATCGAGCTAGTAAATTAGTGATGTACCGTTATTAGTCATTGGGAGTTTGGAATGCCGCTAGGGTTGGGACATTTTGTTAATTATTTGTTATTTTAGGACCGTGTTTGGATTTGAGACTACGTGTACTACGTTCAATATAGGTACTAATGAAGTTCAAATTTGAATTAATATTTTTTTACAGTTATTTTATTAAATAATATATCTACCTATATACTTTTAAAATATTTAGTGAAATAAATGTTTTAATCTGTACCTTTTATATTGCATTGTCACCAAAGTTACATCGGAATTTTAAGTTTCAGCGCAATTAAACGTCAGCAATCACTCGATACGTTAAAAGTTTTTTAATTATAAAAACTTTTATTAAAATAAAAATTCAAGTTCAATCCGGAATAAATTTTAACAATAATATGGTATTTCTTTAAAAGTCAACGTCTAGTAAACTTTTGTTTTAAAATCACCATTGCTGTAATTTTTTCCTAAAAATTAATTTAAACAGCGCCATCTATTATTCACAAAGCGCATTGACCACTTACACAAATTATCCAAAACAAACGAACATAAGTTAGTCCATTATAACAGTGCCGATAAACAACTATTGGCAACTAAATTAGCTAACGGCCTAACTGCCCCACGGCTGTAACGGCGTTAGAACCTTTTCATAGTAATTTATGAACAGCCCAAAAGGGCGCTGTAGGTCATTTCATATTTGGTATACAGAAGTTCGAGCAACTTCCTTATAAATAAGATTACCATTGTTTTTGTTGTATTGTACCTGTGTGTTATAGTTTATATTTGGTGGAGGGTTTTTTGGTCCGCTTATCCTACTAATATGATAAACGTAAAAGTTTGTGAGTATGAACGGATGTATGGATGGATGTTTGTTACTCTTTCACGTAAAAACTACGGGACGGATTTGGATGAAACTTTGCAGTAATAACAGTTAAACATCAGAATAACACAAAGGGTACTTTTTACCACGGGAAAACATCTTATTCCCATAGGAAACCGACTTCCATGCGAACGGAGTCGCGGGCGGCCATTAGTAAAAGATAAAAATATATTGATATTAGTGTGGAAATCAAAAAAAATATTATGATATTTTGTCAGGAATTGACAAACGGTAGTTTATCTAGTGTCTACTAAATAATGTGGCCATCCAGGCCACCATCATAATCCTGCAGCATTAAGATGCCGAAGCGTACTCATCTCTTTTTTTTTACGATGCCTTTCAATAATTTGCAAAAAAAACATATAGTTTCATAACTAAGAGATAAAATGCAACACACCTACCCTACATGCGCCTCACTATAACCCACCACCTCTAAAACTACAGACTTAGGGTAAGCGCAATAAACTCTATAACATTCATAAAAGGGAGAGTACAAAGTACACAGACATACAATCGGTGCCAATAAAATGTCGCCGCTGACTCCCCTGTGCAATAAGCAAAAGAGAAATACGCGGGAACATCGAGGGAAACAGTATTAATACTTATGGTTAATTGCAGCCCGCCCCAGGACGGGTAAAATGCTGCTGTCTATGCGAATGGGCATTCGAATTAAATTAATATAGAGTTGTAAAAAATATAGCGGAACATACTTCAAATCTATGAATGAAAAAGTTCTTATTGTAAAGAAATCCCAATATTAAACATGTTTGTAACATTTTTTTTTTTTTACTATTTTTAAAAAGTCAACGTTTATTTATTTATACAATGCTTTTCTAATTTACAACGTCGCAAAAGCGTTTAGAGAGCCAATTAACAATTTAAAATAATTTACATTATAGTCGTTCCTATTGTGAACCATTCTACTTACCTACTAACATAAAAAATATAAACATGATTCTGCGAAACTATTAATTGTAACAGTAAACAGTTCCATCTTTAGGTGGTTCCTGATTAGGTCGTTAAATAGTGTAAATGCGTGCGCGGTGAGCGCGTAGTACGAAGTGTTTATATTACTTGCATTTAAAACAAAAAATATTTTTAAATGATATAATTTACTGGGAATGTTCGTTAGCTGGTTGAAAATGTCCTCAATTGTAAACGTCTTAATAATTTTAAACTCACCAACCTAGAGCGGCATTTTACCCACCCATGCTAACGTGTAGGGCGAACTACTGTCTTCACCCTTGAGACGTGTCCAGAGTAAGAATCACCCTCAAAGGTGAGATGCACGCAGTTCATTACAACCATACAAATACCATAACACTGTACTAGAAGAATTAGTTACATAGGTAAGGTAAGTTAACAGGTGAGTCAGGAATTACCTGGTGGGGTAAGAATTGTATGTATGGCGGTGAATGGGTTATTAAACAAGGAATGGAGATATGATTAATTAAAGGGATAAAAAGTGGTGAATTGAGTTGAAACAAACATTTTTATAAAATTATAAAAGTAAAATATTCGTTATTTAATTGTATGCACGTACACAAATTACGTTCAAATTAATTTAAATATTAGTTTATTTAGTTTATTTAAAAATATTATGTGGTATTCAATAAACAAAAATTTACAAGTTTTATTTATATAAATAACGCAGTATGATAATTATCAGTAAATTACAATAACAAACTGCTTCCATCAAATCTTTGAATAAAATATTTAATACAACAAATCATTTACTCATTCCTTTAAATATAACCATTATTTTGTATTTTTTATAAATATCTAATCACCGGGGTAGACCTTTTTCTCGGAATGAAAACAAATATTCAAGGAAGTCAACAGCACCTCCCTTAATTCATAAACAGAAAAACATTTTCCCGCTTAATCTATCATTTCTTTCCGTATTTCTGCTATCAAAGGAAAATACCCTCAAAACAAGTGATTATCGGCACAGAGACTTGGCTAGTTTCCGTATGAGTTGAAAAACGTGACTTGCATTTTTGATGTTAAAATTGGTGTAATACTAACTGGGATGTATCGTTCGTTATTTTTATTGTAAATTGTATCAAGACCGAACATATATCGCTTACACCGAACGATCCATTTAAAAAGAAACATTGTATCGGTGTATGAAAGTTGAAATTGCAAGCACGGACTGAAGATGATATTGAGTAAGATACATTGTAGGTTTTATTAGTTATAAGTTTATAAAAATGAAGGGTTTGTATCTATCGCATTTTAGATATTTATTAGTTGTTAATATATGCATTAAAAATCGACAGTTTATTGGTAGATTTTTTAATAGTCTGATATATTGAAGTCATTTCATTTAGATTTTAAACATTTTAAATCTATCTATATTTTAAACATATCACTGATTAGTTAATAAAATTAATATCTGATAATAGAAAAAACATCCCTAAATCAACTACAAATACTAAACATATTTGAATTTTGGGTTAAAAATACGTTTATAAACCTATTTGTTTCGTTTTAAAACGAAACTGCCAATAAAAATGATTATACCAGTAAGTGTCAAAGACATTTGGAAAATACTACTACTACTACTTCACTGATTGCACAAAATGACCCAATTATACGATATAACACGTCTAAACTAAAAAACGCCCCTTTAATGCCGTGAGCCATATCCATTAGTAAAATTTGTCATTGCCGGCTATAAATTAGGGTGCCCTACGAAAAAAACCTGCTTACCCACTCCACCACCGGAAAGCTATATTTAAACAAACGAAATTGCATTTTGATGATCAATTCAGCCTACAATAATGTGAGTTATGTATGATAATTTGATCAGGTGATTGTAAAGGGCTGAGACACCCCAAAATAACTACCCCCGACAGTTATTAGACAGAATAATAGCACAAGCAAAACATTTTGGTATATTACAGTGCGATAAAAAGCGAATGGGGCTTTATTCTGGACCCTTCGCTTTAAATCTTCTTTTGTAGTCCAGGAAAATGGTGCCTGCCGAGTCATGTTAACTTCATAAACAGCGAAATAGGGGAAACTTTACATCTTCCAACTATGCATTGTGTTTCATTGACCTAATATTTTATTTTAACCCTAAGTACAATACACCGATGATTCCTTAAAAATACAGTTCAATTTAGAACTAAGATAAATTATGAGCAATCAAATATTTAAAGCAGAACAAACAAAGCACAAAGCGCTATTATTTAAACTAACGGCGGCCATTGCTCACTTGTTATCTTTTTTAAAAAGTTTCTGTGCTGCCAGCGCGATAGGGAAGAAAAAGTTTGCAGCATTTATCAGTAAAGTAAATATGCTAAATCTGGATTTGAGGAAGAATGGAACATCTCTACTTCCTGGGACGCAGCGCCTGTGATAATGGATTACGAGTCTAGACAAGAGACAAAGCCGCTTCAAGCCCTTGTAAAGGCTGGTCGCATGGACAGGAGCGAAGCGACAATTTAAACACGCCGCTTGCTGTCACTTAAAAAGGTGTAGTGTAAGACATTCTTACACTACACGACACGATGACATTTTTTTGTTATTTTATTAAGTTATATTCATTCTGGAATTTACTACAAAATCAGCGTTGTTGAACGTTAAACTATATATTTAAGACCATATATAGATATAACGTAATGATTCCTCGTCTAAATCTAATGTAAATGACGGATTTAAAAATATTGAATTGTTATTACTTCAGAAATCCTTCAACAATTGGATTTTCGTTATCGCTTTTTGAAATAGCATTCGAAAAAAAAGGAATTTTACTTTCCCATCTATTTAAGAACCTTAAAATAGCCCCCCCTTAAAATAATAAGAAACTTTAATATTCACTTCTTACGACTAGCAAACCTTTCAAACACTAAAACTTTAATACCACCGGCCTATATAATCAAAGGGCTGCACGCAAATAGGAATAAAATTTAAAACTATACAACGTTGAAATGGTTAACAATAAGTACGTACATATTTTACGACGAAATAAGTTGCCTCTAACGCGCTCAATAATTAAACACGGAACTTTACGATTGCTATTATCTACCTGTCCAGATTTTATGTATGGTTAAATTTATGTAAAAGGGTTTAATAAATAATAATAAAAATAAAAAAATAATAATAATTTCGCGATTTAATGATCCGCTGGTCTCGTTAATGTGTGTTGACCCTGGATGCGCTATGCGTGCGATGTGGCACCCACTCCGAGATTGATGGTAGGTTCTCATGACACTCGCCCAGGGCTAAAGCTCTTACCCTTTTGATGACTTCACTAACCGTTATTTATGGAGCGGATTACAGCCTGATCCCCGGTTAAAATCCGCGTTCTCCAAATTTAAAATCCGTTTTAAAATTCGAATCGAACGGTCTGACTGATTGAGGGCGCCAGCGGTTGATCTTCGGTTAAACCTCGCTGTGGATACTTTTGAATGAATTTAATAAACGTTTTTTGTAAAACGATAAAATACTAGGATTAAAAGGAATAAAGGAAATTCGTTTAGATAATATTAAATTTAAAAGAACAGGAATACCTTAATCCGTGCTTGATTATTTTAGTTAAACGTTAGACGTAGTATCACATGAGTAAAGAAACTGAACAGAGACAAAGCTACATACGAATGCGCTGTGACAGGTACATCACTACAAGTGCAACGCGTGTGTGTGCGTGACCACTGGCCGCTTGTCACGTATGAGCCGAAACCGCTTCAAACTAAATCAGCCAGTGGTCAATCTCAGGGCGTGCAGGCGTGACGCGACGCTCGAACGTTGTGCGTGTTTTGTTTTTGTTTTCGAGTTTCTCACATAATACGTAGTAATACTTTTGTTTTAGTTTTTAAAAAGTATTTAAAAATATAGGAAAAGATTCTTTTTTTTGCCATTATAAGGACTTTAATGAAGGTAGTGTGAAATCAGGTTTTTTGATAATACCTCCTGACAATTTTATTGAATTTGTTGAATTGCTTGAGCAAAAATTTCGCGAATATTTTGATATTCATATTAAAAATGTTAATATTGGTAATGACATATTAGCACGTTTGCAAGATTGTACATTTCATATGCCATGTGAGTGTTTCCCATTGGTTTATTTGAAAAAACTTTATATTAGATTTAGAATTTATCATTCGATTAAAAGACACAACAAATTATTAAAAACCAAAAGTAATAAAAAAAATATATTTAGAGTATGTAATTTGTAAAAAAAAAACCTATTTTAATAAAAAATTTGAAAAAAAAGTACATTTATATTTTTAATTTATTCAATTGTGCCAACCCTACCAAAATAGGTATAAATTTTGCTAGCTCTTTAGAAGCTTTGTCTCTGTTCAGTTTCTTTACTCATGTGGTAGTATCCTTCAATTTATTTTATCTTCAACTGTCTTTTAATAAACCTTCTTCAAACCTTACTATATAACATATATCTTTCTTTTACAAAATCTCAATCTATAAGGAGTTGCGACAATTTGAGGGACCAAATAAATTATGGAAACCACAAAAATATGTTCAGGAAAAGGTTCCGAAGATGTCTCTATTTAAGGCTCTATCAAAAGGCCCTCACATTTTTCCGGCACATCGTTAGGTATTTCACAAGCAGAAAAGGAGACTCACAAAATATATTATCGCATTATGTCGCATTTGAATTGTGACGTTTTTTCTGAAAGTTTATTTTGCTTTCTTATGGATTCGTACGGGTAGTAAAAAAATTGATACAAAAATCTTTAATATTATTTTGAATATTATTTACATATTAATTTTGATAATTTATATTAACATTCAAAACGATTTACTCAATGTTCATCAGTTGATTGTTTTATTAAATGGTTGCAAAATATATAATTACATGTGTATCGGTATAATATACATATTTTCCTATGCTAGCTAAATTCGGGAAATTATAAATCCAATCTTTAGTATATTCTGATATATCTATTATTGGTATTTTGTACGGTTATATAGGACTTAGCTTTCTACGCTCTTAGAATTAAATCTATGATTTGTCACAGTTTTCTAAACTGCTAAAGGTAAAGAAATACTGAAAGTAATTTAGGTTTACTTGTGTTTATGAATAAGTAGTACGCATCGAGTTAAAAACATGTTGTTTAAAAATGTGTTGTTCCTCATTCAAAATGTTTAAGGGACTTTCCAACTTGTTAATTACCACCCTTAAAACTTAATCCAGCCCTTTATATTACTGCTACATAATCGATTAACAGTATTTAAATTTGAAAATGATTAATATTGGCACATGAGTAAAGAAACTGAACAGAGACAAAGCTACATACGAATGCGCTGTGACAGGTACATCACTACAAGTGCAACGCGTGTGTGTGCGTGACCACTGGCCGCTTGTCACGTATGAGCCGAAACCGCTTCAAACTAGATCAGCCAGTGGTCAATCTCAGGGCGTGCAGGCGTGACGCGACGCTCGAACGTTGTGCGTGTTTTGTTTTTGTTTTCGAGTTTCTCACATAATACGTAGTAATACTTTTGTTTTAGTATTTAAAAAGTTTTGTAAATATGGTTGTACATTGTACTGTGTGCATGAATAATAATAGAAAGACTAAAAATATTTCTTATTTTAACTATCCCAAGGAGTCTACTAGGTAAGTTTGTACTTGAAACTTAATTTATATTTATAATTTTATAATGTGTTATGTAGATTGAAAGGTATACAACAAAAGGTATACATTTCATATGCCATGTGAGTGTTTCCCATTGGTTTATTTGAAAAAACTTTATATTAGATTTAGAATTTATCATTCGATTAAAAGACACAACAAATTATTAAAAACCAAAAGTAATAAAAAAAAAATATTTAGAGTATGTAATTTGTAAAAAAATTGTGCCAACCCTACCAAAATAGGTATAAATTTTGCTAGCTCTTTAGAAGCTTTGTCTCTGTTCAGTTTCTTTACTCATGTGATATTGGTAAGTGTTACCCCTCAGGGTTGAATTAGGGGGTGGTTTGTGACACCCTGTGACAGGCGCGAGTTTTCATATCAAAAAGTCCGGTGGCCAAAAATATGATAATATTAGTAACAGAAGAGCAGTTTGATACATTTTATAATATTTTTTACTTTAATTGAATTAAAACGTCGTTTTCCTATTTTGTTAAAAATTAACATTTTTATTTCTTAACGTGGTTCTTCACATGATAAACTAATAAAGCTAAACAAAAAGTTAATTTTAGGCATAATTCCTGGTTTGTTATGCTAATTGAACTATCTTATAGAAATTATAGTGTTACTATAAACTTTTGCCCTCAAGACTTTAAATTCGAGTTTAAAAAATGTCGGTACGTCGGAAAAAATAAATAATAAGCATAATCATCCATTTAAACAAGTTTAATTTCTTACTCAAGCTCTGGCCATCATTAAACAAACCTACTGTTTATAACCTACTGTTTACATTACTACATTATTTGCACGCACGTAAAACCTGCGTGATCACACGGGGGTAAAAAGGTAAAATAATTATTCCAAATTGGAAAACAATGTTGGTGATTTAGCCACGGTTCACGAAAACACCTTGAGTTTGCTTTATGGGGTGACAGCTATGTTGATTCTAGAAAAATAAGGAATAATAATGTATTAAGGTAATCAAATAGAAGTTTGGTACAAAATAATTTGTTAAGTTTTAAAACCTAGCCTCTAAGCTTTCGGTTGTCTTGAAGCAATTTTTCCAAGCAATAAGCCTGCCTTTTAACCTGTCTTATATATTTGTGTTTTGTTTCGTCAATGAAAATAAATAATTTATTTATCCGTTTATCTAGTCGTATAAGTAAACAGTGTTTATAAGAAAACTTATTTAATTAACTTCTCATTTATTGGCGTTGCTTCTAAACCAAGTTTTGTTAGAAGCTTCAATTTAACACTCGGATAAACAGAAACCAAACAAATTAACTCTTCAATAGTGGACTTAAACAAAAGTTTAATGAATAGAGCTGTTAAAATTTCCACACAATTTCGCCCGACGTTAACAACATGAAAATCGATATCCTGACATTTAAATATTTGCCTACCTCATAAAGTAAATTACAGGTGTTGTTCTTAGTTTTGTAACTTTTGTGTATTTTAAAAATAATAAACTATGATAAATTTATTATAATTTGTATGAAGTACCTAACTACATTTTAGTATTTAAATTTAAATTAATGTTATTTTGTAATGATATATTTACATAGTTTTCTTAATGAATCACACAACGTTACTTTAACAAGAGTGGTTAAGTTAACAGGATTAGTAATAAGTATTAGTAAAGGTAAATACAAATGTAAGCAATAAGTTTTCCAAAGTTCTATACACCCCCACTGTTGGTTACCGTACACAATCATCTAAAATCTCCTTGGCAATAAACTAGGATTGCAACACCAACAATACACAACTATCATCCCTATACTCACACAAAAACCCCATGCCAATATCCACTTAGCGACTTAAGGAATAAAGTCGATTATCGAACGGAGGGCTCGCGTAATGAAAAGGTTAAAATGGTTGGCGGGTGTAAAAGCAAAGATGGGCAACAGACCATAGAGAGTGTTGGATGCACGCCACCCTAATGTCAAAATTATAAACCGTACGATTGTTCCGAAATAACAGTTTCAGAAGACCTTTCGTCTTAGGGAGGTTTTCTTTCAGAAAGCAGTTTTATTTTTTCCATTTTCTTGAATTACGCTCCAGTTGTCAACGGCAAAGAGAGTAGTGATGGCGACTTCTTTTGTGCGTTCCGTTAATTTAGAATTTGATATCGATTTTTAGGTTAAAGCAATATTGAACAAAATGTTATGAAAACAACACTACTTTGCCGACAATAACAATTTGAATTAATTCAGGTAATATTACTTCAGCTTCGCATATTACATATTTAAAAACTAAGTAAGCAAGTTTTGAAATGTCCACAACAAAAAGCTAAGTGATTTTATCTAGAATATTCTTATCTCATACTATAATCAGTTAAAAGCAGCGATTGAAAAACAAATGAAATTAGCACAATACAGAGTGAGCCAAGTGCTCTCAATAGAATGTGTATTTATACATTTATAATTGCAGACTACACATACGGTGGAAGCCATTATAGTTCACGACTCGCAAACTATTCGAATTAATTAATTTAATAGTGTAGCACGCGCAGTGTAATGCGTGGATACACTTTACTGTCTGGGAGTGTAAAAAATATTTTACTAGTTACAGGTTTTTCAGATTTGCAAAGCTATATTTCATATTGATTGATATTTTTTTATTGGACGTAAGAATTTTTTGTAGAAATGAACGAGTTCAAATATCGGTGTCATGAGTCAGTAAACTATTTATAAACAAAAATACTCGCAACAATTTAAGTGCCATTTATTTGTTTCATGTAAGTTAGTAGTAGTAATAAACTGCCTCAATAGCTGTGCCTCCAACTAACTGTGAAAAGGATTGATCTTAAATCTTATATCTCTTTTACTCATTTTACTATCTAAATTCAAACTTATCCGGCAAGAAAACTACTACAACAAACCCTCTACTATTCGATCCTACCAAATTATCATAACTCAATCGTTTGTCAAAGAGATTGCTAGCGAAAACTAATTTCAATGTCTGAGGGATTAAAACTCAATTAGCATTGTACTTTGTACTGCGACATTGGCGACATCTGGCGATGAGTAACGACTTTAGCTTCTTCATAATTCTACATCGATTTTAAAGTAGCTAATCGACAATTGAAATCGTATCAAAATTAAGGACTGAGAGAGTTTGCTTCTATGAACACTGGGTTAAATATTTTAATTTAAAATATTAAAAAAAAAAAGCTTTTTTAGGGACGCCAACGATGCTTTTATTCTCATTTGTTGATGTTTTGCTTCGAAAACCCTATATGTATAAAATCAACAAAAAATATATCATAAATTAACGCATGAGTTAACTTCTACTATTTTTTTCAACAATTACAAGTTCAACCACACAAACATTGTTAAACTTAAAACACATTTACAGTTGCGTATTTCAGTTTATGTATAGGAAAATTGACTAAACGCAACTCTAAAATTGGATAGCATTCCGTCAGGATATATTAGTGGTCTAGTGTGAAATGGCGTAAAATTGAACTGCGCTCTGCGATGCTTTATTCATGATTATACTATACATAGTAATAGCTATTATATGCTGTATATTGTAGAGGATAAGGTCCATTTTGTAAAAGGTTTGAAGTTTGAATTTTTAAAGGTTAGAGTTGTAAGTAAAAACTCATCGCTTTGTTACACATCTTGGAAAATGAAAACGGGGAATACAAACTCCTGTATTTGTATGTTAAATATTGTTTATACATTGATTAAAAAAACGCCGTAACATTGTAAGCCACGAATGAAAATTTTAACTGACTACACAACTTTACTAAAAAAACCTCTCTTTTTATTTATTTCCATCCCCAACCTTTGATCTCAAATATTTCTCCATGTTTAAACACCTCCGCCAAAATCCGCATTTAATTCTAAAAACATAAGCTACGAAAACCTGAGCCCGAACAAGGAATTCACGTCCTATAGAGTCGTTTCGTATTCGAATCGAAATAATATGAAACATTTTATATGGGGGTGCACTTATTGACCAAACTTAATAAAAGGATTTTCCCGTTAAAGTAACAATGTCATCAACACAAAATATACAAACCTAGGCCTTCGTCATCTTTCTTATTATTCACTTTACAATATTTTGAAGTCTCAATTTAAATTAAAAACTTACCAATAGGTACAGCTATCTTCTATTTAAATATTTTTTCCCGTATTGAAATTATTTTTATTGTATTGAAATCAATTACTTACACATTATAAAAAAAACTTACATATTTAACCCTAAAACCAATGCATTTCTTTTCTGTTAACGATAACGGTCCTTACTCGTGCTAGGTCTTTAGAAATTGTACCTTAAAAATGTCAACGCTTTCCGAACTGGGGACTCATATATCATAAGGATTTATTTTCTTCTTAGCGCCGCACTCGATTTCCCTGTAACACCTTAATTTAATATTAAATTTTGCTTTCCAAGTTATTTGTGTACAACGAATAAGCGATTTTGGATGTTATTGAAAAGATAATGTTTTTTTTTCAAGTACCTATCAATGTAACGACAAAAATGATTACTTGGCTTATCTGATTATATGAATGTTTTTTTACATGTTTGGAAAACATATTTTTGATGTGCTTATTACTGTTTTAATTGATAAAAAAGTGCCAATATTGAACATAGTGTAAATACTCTCTAGAGGTAAAATTTCACCGTTCTCTTTATTGTTTCTCCGAGCTTTAAGAATGTACAGTCAGCATCATATAATTCGTAACATCCACTGTAGCCAAAAACTCGAAAACAACCAGAGTCCTCACTTTCAGCGAATCAACCAGTGTCATCACATTCATCAGAGCATTTAAGTTGCTCTAAATTATCGTAGCGGGCAGAAAGCCTTATAGAAAGTCGCATTCAAAGCGTCTCAAATCCCGTATCAACCAGAGCGCCATCGGTAACGTAGCGCCCAGGGTAGTCATAATCTTCGGTACAAAGTAAAAAAACAACCTTATGCTTCATGTAATAGCGATGAGAATTCTATGAAGAAGGATTAGAACGAAATATAAAAAACCGCTTAATTCTCCTAATCTTCCAAATATGTACCAGGAACGCACAAGTGTGTAAGAACCTATGTCTTCAAACTTCAGAAAACTTTCTAGTTTTTGTTTTCCGGTTTCAAATTTTTTAGGTAAAAGTTACAGTCGGCGCTGAACAATCACTTTAATGTACTAGAACTTCATGAGTTTAAAAGGGTTAGAACAGTGGGTTGGGTTAACATTCAAACTTTTTGCTTGATACTTTTTTATTTCGAAATTTTCATATCTTTGGTATTTTGTTTGAAAATCGAATCTCCTGGAATGTAGTTTCATATTTTACACATCAGATGTCATTTTTTGGCCTATAATTAAGCAAGAGCCAGATGCAAAACCTTCCTTAAAAAAAATATTTACCGCGCGAAAAAGTCTCAATTTTCAATTGTAAAATTGTCGTTAGGGTTATTGAATCTTACTGTAAATTATTTTTCAGGTAGGCATCCTATCATTGAGTGTATTCAAAATAAAAAACCAATTCGTGGACAAGTAGGAACAGCACAGACTAATAAATCATAATATTATATTCATACACGTATAATGGAATAGAATTAAAACTTTAACTTGTTCATATTTTATTTACTAATGAACATCCGGCTCTTAAATTAGAATGATCATGTGACGTATTATCACAATATTTGTTTACTCTTTTTATTTCATTATAGCCTAGTACTTAGATTTTGAAAAAACCCTAGAGACCAGCCACGCGTTGGCATTGTGCACTTTATTACTCGCCGATAAAAAAAAACATCATTTTTGCTGTTCATTAGCAACTACTGATATCCTTACTTACTCTTGACAATTTATGATATGCTAGTATGTGTTTGTTATTTAAACGATTTAAAATGGTATATTGAATTGAAATACAATTAATTCGATCATCTTTCTAAATGGTGATTATAATTTCTATTGATTGACATTTAATTGATAAAAAAAAGTTGTTTCGGTTTACATTATGAATCTATGTTTTCAATAATAAAATTATTGCAAGTCCCATCTATCTTTAGGCAAGAAATTAAGAAATAATGCAGGTATTTCAATTCTCAAAAAGACTGCTTAAACTTGGATTTGAACCCATGCTCATGAATCGCCTATCGGATGCCACAGCCCCGACACCATCGCTGCTTGCAAGAAGTAAACAAAATAAGCTACATAATTTAAACTTTCACTAAAATTTTAAAAAGACTTTAAGCTGTCAAAAAATCTTAGTTCAAATTCTCGTATCTAAGATCTAATGAATAATTTCGTTGACTCTTTCTTACTTTATGAAAACCTAGTAACATATTTATTGAAATACACATGAATTCCATTGAATTACTTAAATTTATTTTTGTTTACTACTTAAAATGTTTTATAAAATTTCAGACGTAGGTTTTACGTATGTATTAAAGCATTCCTTTACAAACAAAATATCTTCTTTATAAATCTGAGAGCCTAGTAGTTAAGTCTCATCCTATTCTAATATCTCATAAATACATATTTTTAATCAAATGAAGTTTTCTGCCAAAACAGTGTCCTCTAGACATGCGGAAACGTGTCAAGCAAAGTACACCTCTATGACATGAAGCATAAAGTTGTTTTTATACTTTGTACCGAAGATTGTGACTACCCTGGGCGCTACGTTACCGATGGCGCTTTCGTTGAAACGGGATTTAAGACGCTTTGAATGCGTCTTTCTATAAGGCTTTCTGCACGGTACGATAAATTAGAGCAACCTGAATGCTTTGATTAATGTGATGACACTGGTTGATTCGCTGAAAGTGAGGACTCTGGTTGTTTTCAAGTATTTGGCTATAGTGGATGATACGAACTATATGATGCTGACTGTACACACTAGCATACTGAAAGGTAATATAACAGTATGTTACCGATAAAGTTCAGGCAAAACACCTGTAAAATAAAATGTAATTTATACTTCGCCTAGGCATTCTATAAGCTCTTTTATCAATCAAGAAATCTTTATAACGAAGTATTGAACTAATTTGAGTAACATTTAAATGGAAAAATATAGTTCAACTTTAAAATAAACGTATAAAACTAAACCTTTCTTCTCCACGTACTGCAAATTAAGAAAGAAAGTAACCTTAACTATAGGTAAAGAACTAACCCAGGATTTTTATAAAATGCCCGTATTTCACACATTTCTCGTAACACAAACCTCTTTCAAATTCGCACTAAACCAAAACTACAATGTATGAACATTCCTCACAGCGGTATATGAACAAAAGGAATGTTCCTCGAATTCGACTCACACGCGCTCCGTCATTCCAGTATTCTACTGACTTGGCTTAACGATTGCCATTTTCAAAATACTCTGATTGACGCTTACGAGCGACGTTTTTTTAACCTGTGTAGGTAATGGGAAAAGGAAAATGGCCGAAAGTAAATTAACAAGGATATACTAAGCGTGTTTTCGAATGGTGTGTGTCTTCTGTTGGAAATGTTGTAACTGGTTATTATTGTTAAATCTATAATTGTTAAACAGAATTAAAATGAAGTGTTTGGTGATTTTAACGGGTAGGTTAAAAAACAGTTGGCAGGCCCGTAAACTTAAGTAGGTAACTACTAGTTTAAGAGAACTGTAAACCGATGGAAAAGTTAGTATATCATTAATCGGGATTTTCAAATTAATCTATGTTAGATTCTAATTTTGTGCCAGTTTTAATTTAAATCTATTAATACCACCCGTTGATACAAATGATCAGAAAATAATAAAAGCGGAAAAAATTGGTTTTGGAAAACAGAAATTCGAAATCTAGCATTTAACGATTCAAAAAGAGTTTTATATTCCATGGTGTAAAACAAAAATATAGTTTATTACGAAAATATACCTTTGCCAAAAATTACTAGTATAAAAAGTAACTTGAGCCAACCATTAATAAAATAGGTGCCTCTGAATTCCTAGAGCATGAAATTCAATATTGAAAAAGGCAAAACGCAATGCATTTTAATCAAAATGGCATTAGTATAATCGCATAGGAATGCGCGTTACGATTCAGTGACATACGGGCTTTTAGATCGACAAACAAACACTCAAAATTTAATATCGAAATTAGAGTAGATTTGATTGAGTTTAGGTGTGATGATAAATTTTAAATAATTTGTTAAGAACGTTGATTTTTAATATCTACCTAATATAAATTAGTCGAAGCTTGGCATGTCTTTTTTACGATCTCTAAACATTTAATTTACTCATTAAAAAAATATTTTATCGGAAATTTTAGTACGAATACACTGTTTTATAAAAAACACGTTTATGCTCAAAAGAAGCAAACAAATAATACTAACTGACTCGGAATGGGAATTAAAAAAAAGGCTGTGATAATCGTCAAATCTTTCCTACGACCTATGTTTTCAACACCATGCATATTTCGAATAAAAATTTCCCTTATCCGAGAAGGAGGCCTGTGCTCAACTATGGGACATATATAGGCAATTTATTTATTTATTTTATAGTTGAATTGATCCAAAAAGTTGTCTGCTCTCCAGATCCGTGTGTCCCGACATATTAGTTGGGGACAGCACGTGGCTGATCCAGCATGCCACCCTAACTTGGGGCGCAATATCCTTGGTTTTAAATTTAAGAACTTAATAAATTGAAAGTTATATTTGTCTTTGCTCTTACACCTTCAATCGGGTAGAAAAATAAGGGAATTCTGGGTTGGATTACACTTTTTTTGATCAATATGATGGTAGAAAATTTTCTTTACTTGTAGATATTTTTATACTTTTTTAGTTATGTTTGTAAGGATGTTCTTCATAGGTTTATTCTTTAAGAAGTCACTATATATATTAATGTTATAGTTTTGTGTATTGAATTGCGCATAAGACATATTTAAAACAATACAACGGGGTTAAAAAGACTACTTCCAAAGTCTGAAACCATGTTTTCTTGAGCCTCAGTAGTAACTAAATTCACTAACAGTAGGTATACCCAGAAAACTCAATTTAAACAAGTTATTAAGGTTTGAAAAGTCATATTTGCCGCTTGAAATCATCAAGTGTTTGCACACATCAACTGTTGGTTCAAGTACGATTATTTACATTGCAAAATCTGGTAGTAGGTATAAATTCAATTTTGTACAATTACGTAAAAAAAATTTTTTTTTGCTCTCAACGAATTGATTGATGATTTTTAGTTCGACATAGTAAATTGCGTCCTTAAATAGAAACAATATCTAGAATTAGATAACATTAATTTCCTTCTTCTTAATCTAAACAATTCTATCAGTATCCTAAGGACCTCCGTAATTGAAATTCTAAAAGCTTACTAATTACAGTTTCAAAATCAATTTCCAGGTGTAAAGTCAATTTGGGAGGATTTCGAACGATTTGCATAGTTATTATAAACGTTGGTCATCTCTGCATAAACTGAGATCAATGACAAGGATTCTGCCGCTTCTGATATGCAAATAAAGGCACCACAAACTGAGATACTAGGATGTAGTGTGAACTGGATATTTTGATGATTTTACAAATTAGTATGAGAATGTCCTCCTGACTTCCAAGCTTTCAGTGTAAACTAGAGATTCAAAACCTCAGAAAAGAAGTTTACGCTTAATCATGCAGGTCTACAATATAAAATATACATTAACATTATTTTTTCATTCTTTTCTAATCATCTAGAACGTTACCAGGGTTGGTGCCACAGTGTTTTAATTATAAAATCAAATAACACAAACCAACAATTTGAAACTGTAACATATTAACTTATTACTAAGATTCAGACTCGACTAAACATAAATTAGGTAATTCAAACCATTACATCAAATCAGAACTGTATTTCTAGGTCATCAATAGAGTATCCTTCTCCCATTGTATTATTCAGAGTAGCTACATCGAATATCTCGCCATACAGGTGATCACCCAACATGTCTTGATCTGCATTTGTGCTTTCAATCACCCCTTTACTCATAGCGATTCACAAGGCCCAGCGGGGAGGAGTAGGTCTATGGAAATTGGATAGAGCAGTCTATAATAGTTGTGGTTGCCTTTGTAGCTTATAATCAGATGCATTATTATGATTGAAAGCTGAGCAATAAAGCTGATGCTGACTAGATATTACTTGCCAATATTGTTACCGATGCGATGTTATTATTAATTTAATTAAAGGGAATAGGGGCGAGAATTTGAATCAGTATAAGGTATTTACTTACTCACAGTGATTTTTGTAGCAGTTGAAATGATCAATCATATAACACAAAAAATATTGTCTATTAAAAGGATTAATACTTACCTAAGTATTTCACAACTCTGTCGTAAAAATACTGGATTCAAAAAAAAAAACAACAGAAGACGAGTTATTGAAACACCGAATTAGCCAATTTTACGACTACCTGATACAAACTATGTTAAAATCTACAGCTACACATCAACCTAGTTTTATCTTTAAACTCTTTTTTAAATCCAGAAAATAAACTTCTCATTCAAGCTGTATATTCACGCGCACATCCTATTGGTGTGAGTACGTTTAATCCTTCGGTATATACTGGTCGATAAGGATTAAAGCAAAAGGTTTGAGCTGAATAAACAATGTTACCACAGCCCGGCTCACGTCGCTGCCCACAGAACAAAAAATACTACCCTTGCTATCATATATTTACAAGACACGTAAATCGCCTATACGAAGCCTTCGTTTTTGTAGAACTTTCAATAATTTATCATGCGTTCGTGTTTTTTGATGCTTTGTTTGTGTGTTAATATGAAGGAATGGTTGGGTTAATGAGTATGTATATTGATAAATTATATATATTTTTAGGTGTGTGGTATATGTTTATCCAAACATAAGTTGTTCTTACTTATTTACTCCTTATGCAATTATGAAGTTAGAGCTAAATTAACAGAATATCTTCAAAAACAAACATATATGGACACTGAAAATTTACTTCTTTGATCATATAATTTAAGACAAAAAACAGTTTATTTATTATACACACACATGGTACAAACATCTTCCTCTCACTTACACACAATCTCATGCACACTGAATTACACAACACACACACACATACACACAGCATACAACACACGTAAACCATATACACTCCCCATAAACACAATCTTATACACAAACACTTTTTTATAATACTAATTTGGTTTTCCCATAAATCAGTTTTGCTTGTTTGGGAAAACTTTTGTCTTTTTTAATGCTAAGTCTAATGCGTAAATAATATGGATCACTGTATGTAATGTACCCTCACCTGCTGCACAGGTTTAATCCTATATCAGGTTAAGGTGCATAATATTAAACCTATAAAATGTTAACAGCCAATATTGTTTATGCTAATAAATATTTTTATTATATTTATTATTATACTATACTTATTGTTCAACAACTTTAACTTATGGGAAATTTTGGCTTCTACCTACTTATTGTTAAAATAGGCAGAATTTAGCAGTATTCCCACTTGACTTTTCTTTCATAACTTATCATTTTTGACTTTTGAAGTTTGATATATCTCCTGTCTATTCCTGAAAATATTTCCTTTAATCTTGTTATTTGTTTTACCTGCTTTTAAGCATGCCAGCATCGTTGGGTAATATTTCTCCTGTAGAAATAGATCCATCTGGGGTGCTGAAGTATGTCCTCATAAAGGTTCGTGATACTTCCTCAACCGGAGCAGGCGAGGGCAGAGAAAGTGAGGTCACAATAGTCAGGGCTACATCCAGGTTTCAATACCATTCTGATATCCATGAAGTTGTAAGTTTCATCTTTTTGATTGATACTTAAGAATTATGAAAAAAAGTATCATGTAATTTCTATAAAAACAAAATACGTACTTATTATGTCAACACAGTAACTGCAAAGCAAGGATATTTTTTATTAAAGTCTCTTAATTTTCGTAAGATCCGCTTATGGTATTTACCATCAGATTTATCTTAATCACCAGAAATTATTTTGAGGTTACATTTATTTATTCTGAAAACAATTTGTAAAGCAATAACTTCTAAATTAAATCTAGGTCTTGAGATTTAATTTAGAAGTTTTTGCTTTGAAGAAAAACTAACACCTAATAATATTTTCAGGCAGAAATGAGTCTAGAACCTTTGGACTGCGAACCTCTAGGAGGAGGTCTTATTTCCCACGATCCTGAAGCCAAGAAAATACACATCTACGGACTGTCACAGGGTTTCGGCATGGCCGACCATGAAGTCACAGCCAAACTTATACGCGAGAAGTATCCTGATTACAATGTGACTGTTGAAAAAGAGAACTAAGTGACGTGTAAATAAATATCAAATTGAAAACACGTTGCAAATTTATTTCAATGTTTTTTTTTTTTTTCTAGCCATGTCGATCCCACTCCTGGGCAAAGGCCTCCCTCAACATCTTCCACAGATTTCTGTTCTTTGCCTGGTTCGGCCAATCCTTCTTGAAACAATCCAGGTCGTCTCTCCATCTCCGTCTTGGTCTGCCACGTCACCGCTGTCCGTTCGGCACCCAGTCAGTAACGACAGCTGCCCATCTGTCCGGGTGCTTGCGAGTAACGTGGCCAGCCCAATCCCACTTTAAGTTAGAAGCTTTTTTAGCTACATCCATGATCTGAGTTCTAGACCGTAGTATGGTATTCTTGATGATATGACCAGAAAAATGAAACGGTGAGTTAGGTCACCTTCGTTTGTTTAACACTATCCTTAAACGTACGAAGGTGTCTTAGGGCATAGAAATTATATAAGTTTTAAGAAAAACCAACTAAATACAAAAGTTGAACTTATATAAAATAGATTTGGTAAGATCTCGTTTTAAAACTAGAAACATACGACAAACAACGTTACCGAATGAAATACAATAAAAGCTTCAGGGAAAATAAGCTTTCTGGTATAGTAATCAAATTTATTTCAATAACAGGGTGTATAAGCAACAATAATGCCTAAAATTTAAACTTTTTCATAATAAACTTGGCTTTTAAGCTAACGAAGAACTAAATAATGAATTAAAAAAACTTTGAATATTTTTTTTCAGAGAACTTGCTTCTTAAATCTCATTTGTAAGCATACAAGTAAATGTAAGACTCTTCGCTACCATCTTCAGTATCGTTACTTTAACAATCACCCCGTTACAATCCAAATCTAATAGAAACGCCATAATCTATCCCCACCATAGATTAGACCGCGCACATAGACAGTTTGTATAAATTGAAGATTTACGCAGACTATAAATCAGTCAGGCTGCGGAGGTAAGCCGAGCTATACGTTACCCGCAGGGCACGGAGACTTCTACGACAACTAGACTACAGAGGTCAATGGACGGCGCTGCTGAATCAATTTGTAAAGTTTTTTTAGGGTGCAAAGGTTTGTTGGGTTTAGTATTGAAATGGTTGTACAAAATGCTAAAGCAATAAAAGCTTTAAGCTCTGTCTTATTAATATTTTTACAATAAAATAAAAAACATCTAACGCAAAACGTATACGTTGAACATAATGAAGATGAAATCTTTTTGTTCACGAAAAATATTATTTTTACTAAATGAATATTCAACTATGTTTTCATACAGCGCATGTCGGATTTCAACTTCGGCTTTTGATTCGAAAACTACCTAGTCAAGGTTTATAAACAGTATTTATATTTTTCCTTATTTCATGTGTATACCCACAAACTTTGAAATCATTCAGTTTTTATATCTTTCCATCATATTTCAGCGGAGTCTATAAACTGTAGCGTTCTCTGTAAGTTGCACTTTACATTTGATAGTAAAAATACGTTCCGTGGCCCGCCCTGAGAATTGGTTGGCATTTGTTTTGTATAGATTGGCTTCTAGTGGGAATACGTCTATTTTTATTCTTACCTGACTGTGGAAATCTGAAAGGAATGGTTAAAATTTAAGCTTTAGTAAAGTTTAAACGTTTCAAGATTAGAAGAAGGCTTTTAATATCACGCGATAAGAAGAACTAATCGACAAGATTACTTAACCATTTTAATAAATAAGATGTCATTTGGTTTTTATTACAGTCCGGGTTACTTGGATTTATTTGAGCCAACCAAAGCAGATTTTTTTGTCGTTGAGATGCTAAATTTATAATTTTAAAAAATATCGGTTAACTAATGCAAGCAATTGGAAATTCTTAATTGATTACTGGCTTAAGTTTCAGTGCAAGTTTTCAAATTGCAAAGAAAAATTTAACCCTTCCAACTTACTCGTGTGTAAGCAGCAATTTGCTACACTCCACTGGAAAGTGTAAATTCATCTTCGGAAGTTCTACGTTCTCCAACTAACAAACTGTCATAATATGATGCCCCAACCCCTTAACGTTTACATGGAATAGCACTCTACCACTCATTATAGTTAGAAAGCTTGTTGCTTACCCATTTATTATTAACTTTTAGTTTAAAACTCGAGTCCAAAGAAAAACTTAATGCATTTAATATAGTCCTGAAGTTCGCTGGTCGCAATATATTCAAAAAGTTGTGAACAATTCATGTTTATGGGAGAAAGTTGTGTAACTACGTGGTACGGAGGCGTAACGATCCTATATAAAGTTGTGTTGTTTTGTTTTTCTGCTATTCGCTAGAAACTATTTATTTTGAATGATTATTTTCATGCTATTGGTGGGGTTTATTAATATTAGACGCATTTTAATTGAGATAGGTACAACTTAAGTTTTAAATAACAACTTAAGTATTTCAACTTCAAAATGGTTTTAATAAGTGCAAGTATAGAGGTAGATATAAAATATTAATAGTTATTATAGATAATACAAGTTTTAAATTTATCTCTTACCCACTAAGGCTGTTGAAAGTTGAAGTTGAAGTTTGTTTTGGTCAAAACTAAGCCTTATAATCAGAACATAAGGCGAAAGCGATTATTCTTCTTGTTCTTAAAAATGCAACAAAAATGTGCATTGCTTATTACTCTATCAAGTTGATTAAAAATAAAGTGGTAATATGCGCGAGGTAGCAAACTTTTATTATTAATTTACAATTTGATTTAGTGTTCAATATCAAATAACAACGTTTGACAGTTAACAGCCAGGTATCGAGTTATTAACACATCCTGTGAATGGGTCATAAATAATCAATTGACATTACAATCTATTAAATGGCTCCTTTTAATGATGATTCTACGGGCGCTGAATGGAAATGGCCACTGCATTGCGTGATGCGTGACGAAATAAAGATATATCCTGGGTTTATAGGCGTTCTCATATTATTACTTTCTTTTAATTATGTTAAAATAAATAAGCTAGGAAGGTAATGTATAAAACATTCAGTTAATTTACCTTAGGTATACCAGTATTTTAAAGCTTGAATAAAAAGTGTGGAATAATAAGCGACTTATTTCTACTAAAAACAGTTTTACGACAAATTTATTTTTATACGCTTAGCAAAGCAAAAAAAGATAATTGAGGATCTCAAATAAACCAAGTACCTACAATTAAAACTTGAAACATCAAAACAAATATAATTTAAGATTTACTGATACAGAAATTCCCATTAACAATTTCTAGAAACTTCTGGGCTGTTATTAACGAACTGGGTTGAATCGAAACAAGAGTTTAAACAATTTTAACATATGAAAAGAAGAGTAACTTTAGATTCGTCTTGGAACTCTGCAATCAAGAGAATTCAATTACAGTTAAAACGTAAAGTAAACTTAGCGCTGTTTTAGGGTTCCATTTTGATAAGCTACAGAGTTTGAATAAGATTGATTAAAATATTTCAAATAAAATTTAAATATTTAGGCTCATTAGAAATAAACAATTGAGTTTTTTCGTTATATCTTTATTTGAGAGCGACAAACAATGAGAACCATCGTGCTGTTTAAAATACTACCTACGGATTACAGATGCTTGTAACGATAACCTAAGTAAATTAAATAAATAGCAAATATTATCTATTTCATACGATTTCCTAAGACTCTAGATGCTTGTTCTCAGTGCTTGTACTTTTGCTTCAAAGTGGACACTTTCCTCAAGAAACCCTTTCAGGATATACGACAGGCTCCGAGGCGTTTCTTAGAAATATTGGCTAATACGGGCTATTTGCAACAACTTTACTTTTAAAAAGGTTCAACCGCTTTGTATGCAATCTTCTGAAAGATGGCGATGATCATAAACTTTACTATACAATATATTCCATAAACAAAAGTTTTGTTTCTCCTTTTTTCTCCAATTGTGTGGAATATTTGTCGTTCTTAACAAAGGCAAATGTATTAAATTTTATATAAGCCTATTGAAGCGTCATCGACTAAGTTATTTTAAGTACGAATATAGTGGGTGCCATGTCCTTATTTTACTTATTTGCAGAATTCAGCAGTAAATAACAGTACGTTTCCACTCAATTCTTCACAATCTTGATTCAATTAATGTGTTCTAAAGCTAAGTTAGGGAAGACTGAGTGAGACAAAGAATCCTTAGTAGTTTAATTGAGTTTGATGTTATGTTTGTTAAGGCTGAACTTAAAATAAAGAGCAGTTCTAAATAACGTTATAAGCGATTTTGTCATCGTTCAAAATAAGAAGATATGGGTATATCAAACAGCTTTTTGACCCAATAAAATACAAAGTTAACTTTTTAAGACACACGATTTATGAAGGTAATTTTATAGGTACATCAACTGCAGCTAAACTCATAAAAGGGGTCACCAAGTCAAATAGTGGGTAGTAAAGTACAAATTACACCATTTGTATAGTTTATCATTTTGAAATGTCACTTACGTACAGGCGGCGAAAAATGTGGTTTACCGAGCGATGGTTGAAGTTCATTTGCATACAGCAAGGATGATTTTACTTCGCGGTTATGTATGGTATTAATGAGACTTCAAATATTGTTTCTTTATTCAATACTTAAGCTAGAATTTAATCATACGGAGAGTTTTGATATCGGTCGATCTTGGTTCTTTGTACGTAAAGAAACCAAAAAAATGCAGGCAACTTTTACTATAGCTCTTATCCTATGATTGGGTAAATATTAAGGGTATAAAATTAAGCCTACTTGTTACACATAAGATTGACATATCCGAGGCACGCATTAAGTCGGCCGGCCGTTTATTATTCACGCAGCGTAGCTTTATGTCGCACTGGGTCCGGTTTGTCTATGACCGGACAGCTGTTGCAAGATGGTGTATCTACTGCTTTGAATATAACGCTGCTAGAGAGATATAGGAATATAGCTATAGAAATGAATTATGGAAAAGATTTAAGCTCCTTGTAGCTAAAGGCACTTAAATGTTAGCAAGAGTTAAACTTGGCATGTATTCAAAATAGTTGTGCCTATTATTATTGGTTAAGTTTTAATGTCTTGTATTTCGAGAATTCTAAGCATTTTTACAGTGCAAGATTTCGGATTCTTTACACATATTTTTTGAAACTTATTTTAAGTTTACTTTATATTCCTGTTAGCATATTAGTTAGAACAACTTGTCGAATTTCCTTCAGCGTTTAGTACGTGCCGTAAAAGTAAATGCGTCAATACCCGTACCCACCGTCTGATTAAACACAGCCCAGAGGACCAGTTCCACAAAATTAATCCGATCTCAACTAAACTTGTTCGGCCGACACGGTGAATACCGTTGACAGTTGTTCGATAATCGAACGGGGAACAATTAGCCATCGAGTGGTTAATATCCGTGGTACTGTCAATATGGTATTGGCTCTGCCGCCAATTCAACACTTGACGTGGAGTGTAAATCGATTCCTCAAACGTAAGCTCATCAACTCGCTGATATTGAATCCCGGTTCAAAAGCGCCAATGACGCCCCTGATTTTTTCCGCTTTTAACCAGTTCTATCTGGACTTTTGCTAAGGGGATAGAGATGCGGTAAACAGCTTTTGACATCTCATTGTGAGGTCGTCTTCGTTTTACAATGAGTCTGTCATTTCGATCTGCGAAAGTGATAAGGGTCTAGAGTTTTCATTCATTTTGCGTGCCACGGGAGATGGTTCTTGAGATGTTGATATCAAATTTGTAAAACATTATTCCTGTAAGCTTTTTTAAATAACAACATAGCTGCCAGTAATCTTCATAAAAAGAGGTGACACTTGTGTGATTTTTCATAATTTTAACCAGACAAATCTCCGTTGCAAAGTTCAACGTTGCGGTCCAGTGAAAAACAAAACGTGGCCTAGGGTTCCGCAGCGGAGCTTGTTTTACTAATTGCTTTGTTGCATAAAGCATCCAATCATGTTACTATCATATTAAGTATACGGTATATTAAATCTATAACATTACGTTAAAAACACTGCTCCAATTAGACTTATTATTTTGGGATTAAAATCTACCTATTAATTTATTAATTAATTTAAATTTACCATTAAATAGCGAAACAAACGCCACAAATAGGTAGGTACTTAAAATTGAATTAAATTTTTACTTTTTCAGTTATTTTTATCCGTGTATGAAAGTACTCTACATTACTTCTAAGTACATATTATTTACGTATTTTTATACGTTTTTGTATTGGGTTGTGTATGTTTCTTTATTGTTTTCCTTAATAGTACAATATAACAAAAACTTTCCTACAAAATCTAAAGTGACATTTACTACGCACCCCGTCTTTTCCAATTAACCGTGGAACACCAAAAAACCCTTTTTCCATTTAATTTTATGACTAGGGTTGCGCAAAATGCTACTCTCTCCTATACTGTGCTCTTCTTTTATTGTTTGTGTTTTTTCACAACTCTGCATCAGGGTTGCCAGATTGTAGTTTTTCGTTGGGATTATGTTCTTTTTATGAATTTTTAAGCCGACTGTTTATTAGTGTTTCAGACTTAATAAAGACAAACTAGGATTGCATGTAGTTTTTGAGTAGATTAGTCATAAGTAAATGAATAAGTTATCAATTTTAGCAATCGTAAGCAAAACGTATTTTAAATGACATAACTTTCGTCGGTTGATCTGCAATCGGAAAAGAAATCAATTAATTAAGTTAATACAAAACAAGCAATAATTTAACCTAGCATATCACATTCAATCAATTGCCAACGCCTAATTCCCCACTTCTCATTATTTCCATTTCGCCGAAATTTCCTCAACAACAGGCAACACCGAGTCGGTATTCAACGGGTTGGGAAAAAAGACGAGCATTCATTGTTAGCATTTCGTGCATACACCCGTCCGTAAAATGTGTCCAGTTCCAGTTTGCTAGAGACGGACAATTTCAACTTTGCCGTGTTGAAAACCCCCCGTGTGAAATACAAATTGGAAAGGTTAGCTTTTTAGTTTCGGCCGGTGTTGCTGAGCGGGGAAGGGAAAATTTGTTTTTCTCGTGGTTTTAGGAGATATTGAGGATTGAAACTTGGTAGATGTTTGATAAGAAGTTTTATGAGCAGAGGTGTTTGAAAAGTGATTGAGATTGGTCATTCAATAGGTGAAAAAAATGCTGCTTCCACTGCTTAAATTTATACTTTGAAATGGTAGTAGCCATATACCTAGAACCAGATACATAGAAAAAAGGTCTGTTCTCGTTAGCCTATTTCTGCATCTACATAATTACATTTATGATGTACCGTTAAGATAACTTGATGGTAGAACGGTACGTATTCTCAATAATCAGTGAACTATTGACTTTCCTGTAGCAAGATACCTCACAATTAGTCGTGCTGTGCTTCTCCGTGATTTACTGAAGAAAGTATCAATTAGACAGATCTGAGTTATGTTTACAAGAAACCTGCTTCGAAAACGTGCGATGAGGTAAAAGAACTGTTAGAAGGAAACTTATCCAGAAATTTTAATGAAATATCTAGATTCAGATATGCTATACTTTAAGAAGGTTTAAGTACCTTTGGTAAATGATTATTCTCTGTGGGTCATTACCTACGACCTTGTTTCGGCATCTTTTTCATTGAAAAGCACTTTGTACTTGTCAAGTCTAGTTAGTTGGATTCCATTTGGTGTGTCTAAGGTAGGTAGGTGTATTTATCCAATCAAGCAATCGTCTACTACTGCTGGACGAAGGTCTCTATATGTATACTCCAAAAATATTCTCATAGAAACACTATAGACTACAATTTTACTGTACTAACAGTGCACGATATAAAATTGTATAATTAAATCTTTTACATAAAGCAGTATTTAACAGACAATAATTCATATAGGTATGTATACTAGGTAAGTAAAAATTAAATGTCTTGAAGTTCCTTCTCAGACCACCTAGGTGGGTTCAATGCACAGTGATCCACAATTATGAGGTCTAATACTAGACCAAGAACCAACATTAACGAAGCTTATTTAATGACAGTGTTATGTTGACTAAGTAATTGAAAGTTAGGTAGGGCATGCTAAGTATCCAACTCGAAGTCTAGACTAGACTTTGAGTGTGTACTTGGTATGTGAATATTTTCAAGTAGGCCGTAACGAGGCTCGGTAGGGCTGTGGCAAGATTCCAGTGATCAATACCCGGTGTGGATCTATTGGTTTTCAATGTTCATTTTATTGAATGTAAAGTTAACAAAATCGATTTTTTTTATTAAAAAAAAACACATTATGAAGATCGTTTTCAAAACCTGTAACTTTGCAATTTACAACATGATGATTAAATTGTATTTTATTTTTCTGAAATAAAAATTCTAAAAAAGAAGTTGAATAAAACAGTGAATTCCGACACTGCATCCGAACCTACAATGAAATGTGACACATATTGCTTATTTTAGAAACTTTGTATTTAATAGCAAGGGGTTTTAATTGTTATAGGCCTTAAATGAGTTCATTAACATCTTCTTAATTAGCCTATTGAGGTTAATCGCGTAAAATTTCTAACACATCTCGCACCAAACTAAAATAAATTAGTTGAAATTACTAAAAGAAAACTATGGGGCATTAAAGCTACACTTAATAACTGCAGAAGCCGATAAGCTGAAAACAAATGAATGGTCATTGTTTTTTTTAAGTTATGATTAAAAATTTTTGAATTGTGAACTATGACAACATAAATTTTGATTGAAAATCAACGTTTTTCATATACAGTTTAGGTTAATTATAGAACAGTCGTGGTGGTCGCGGTTTTAGTATAAATTGTTTAATCGACGCTTAATCGGCGAGGTGTAAACAAAAGTGAGTGAACGCCCGCGTTGAACCATTGTTTAGTTTTAACGAATGTTAGTCAAACTAAATAGTTTTTATCAACAGGAACTATTAAAATAATACGGGGAGGAAATAAAATATGAACTGTTTTTACAAGATCCAGGTTGAAATCAGTAAAAGAAAAAAAGTTTTGTGTTATTTTAATAATAGAACTCAACATTTTGCCTTCTAGTCTTAAAGAAAAGCATAACTTAACTACTGCTATTAAACTGAACATTTATATATAGCTTTTTAAGAAACGCATTCTGTTAACCCATGAACCTTTATGCTAGGCTAATCAATTCCAAGGTGGGCCATAAATAATGATTTTCCTTATTAACCTTTCTCTACACTTTCACGAGATAATAAAGCAAAACTCATTAATATAGGGGAAGCTAAGCTAATAGAAAATTTTACATTCGAAGTTATTCCCATAAGTATAGTCGGGGAAGGTAGAATTACACGAGATTTATTTTCTAAAGAAGTGAAGGATGAACCAACTTGTTTGATAAAGTACCAGTTGGTACCAGATAAACAATATGCTGTTAATAAATGGTACCTATTCTTCTTTACCTTTATTGCCTGTATTCAAAGAAACAATATTTTATATGCGTTTGATTTCAGTTGGAGATTTTAATCAGCACTTTTATATTTTTCTTTGATCATTAAGTATATAAATGAGGAGGAAAGTAACTCTAAGTAATATTTTATTTTAAAGTTTAAAAAATAAGAAATAAGAAATTACCCGTTAAAAATGTAAAAGCTTCAAGTGTAGATAAATTAAAATTCCCACCGTTGAAATAAACTCTAAAATTAATTCAGAAATTCGATCCAAACTATCTTACTTTGGTTGAAGTTATCATAATAGTTGTCACATATTACTTAAAAACTTGCCATAAATCAACATCTTTGTATATTCAAACTACCCATGCATCCAACAACAGAGGTTGTTTTTCATTCGTTGCACGTGGGGGAAATATCAATAAAGAAAAACCTACTAGATTATCTTTAATATTATGGGAAAATTCAATATGGCAGAAGAGAAATTCAAATATTGGAAAACCCATGTATCAACATGCTATGTTGGGTATACTGTACAACTCTTGATGCACTTTGCATTAGTTGTAGCCTGTATAAAATCAAGGAGTAACATGTGTTGTATAGTGTACATGAGGAGCAGTACTGGTATTCATGTTCATAATAAAAGTATGATGAAACTGCCTGCGTGACACCAATACTGGCACATAATATGAAATTTGTTCAGTTTTATTTCTCTTGCTTTACTCATTTTGTAGTAGTTAGAATTTAGTTATTGATTCCTGTTGTCATGTCAGCCACAAAATGTCCACTTCTGGACATATGCCATGAATTATATGAGTAACCTGGTTGTTCAGTCTTTAGCTATGTTTCCCTAAGACGATTACTAAGTCGTCTGTCTATCTAAGAAACAATCAGTATTTTTTACTATACCTACGTTTTCTCTGCCTTCGTATTCTTGCCTTCATGTTGTTCTTTGATTATGTTTTCTACTAGTTCATAGTAAAAAATTTTGGAAACCGAGAACTATTCAATTTTAATTTATAAACCTAGATTTTGTTGTATTAATTTGGACAAAAACACAAAATCGAGGGCCGAATTTAAAGTTTTGTTATAATTTAATATATTTAATTAAGATTTTCATCAAAGTTAAGATTTAATACCTCATGAAATTCTTTACAAGATACTTCGTAGTGTGCCATGGTTTATTGCTAATTAACCCCTTTGTTGAAAGTCTTCGTCAGTTTTAATGTTTACGTAAATTTACTTGAGAAAAGAACCATTATTTGAGATGGTTATTTGTAAGTACTTAGGATTGAAATTGTAGTATTCGTTCTAAAATTGGATTGGAATACTTCAATAAATTAGTGTTTATTAATTACATATTTTTTGAAAAAAAAAAACATTTTTTATTACATAGTTAACAGTCTTGGAAGACTCTATCGGATTTTGTAACAATTCTCACCATTTTAATAGCTAGTCAGTTTAAATAAGTAAATAAAAGATTAATATAATTTTGGATTTATGTATATTTAGAATCCAAGTTTGTAAACAGATTTGAGAACTTAAGTTAAGTCTGTCTTTAAAAAAATATTAATATGGCTACGCAAAGTACAATTATTGAAAATATGACTAAAGAAATCATAATAATGAATGTACAAGCTTAGAATAATAATCACCTGCTCTAAATGTGTAATGCTAATTTTACTCAAGTATTGATATTATCAATGATTTAACCCTACCTGAGCATTTAAATTAATTAAGTAATAATCAAATAAACTATTTTCAAATAAAATTGATGAATACATTAATATTAATTCTCAAAAGAAAATATATTCTATCTATAATGTACAAGTAACAAACATTTATCTATTTACAAATTTTAAGTTCGGACTAGTGCACAATAGTACTTATTGTGGCATTAGAAGGTAATTTACAAAATTTACACCAAAAACTACTAGGAGCAGTCGGAAATATACTAGTATCTACATTGTATGCCTGAACTTACTCATAAATACAAAAAATGATTAAATAAATAAAGTGAACGAAAAGAAAGTTTAAATAACGGACTTTCTGTTATTAAAAAACACATTATCGAAACATGTATCGATTCGACAGGATGGTGATATCACCAATGTAAAAAATACCTCGATTTTATAAATTTACGAGTCAGCCCAGACATAAGTGTAAACCATAAATGGCCTTTAAATTGCAAAAAACATGTTTGGAATATCCGAGTGAAATTCAGAATCTCACTCGACATCACTAATAACTAATTTATAATGCGACATATCGCATAAAGCTCTCTTAAAAAATTACAAAAGTGTCAACATAGAATAATTAATCTATCTATCAATTATTTACATTTATTGCTATCAAGTTTTGCGCTTTTAACGCCGAATAATCTATTACTGTTTGACTTACTGCCTTTTAATATACGAACTAGTATGAAGTAATTTATGTTCTTGAAACTTTACAAGATTCATATTTAAGAACCAGTTACATTTTTATAGGTTTATTAATTTTATTTTTTGTTTGGAATGATAATATTCTTACTGTAGAAGCTGCAAAAAACGTCACAATTCTAAATCTTTAAAAAGAGATAGGAAAGAGAAAATACGGAGGTTCATATTTCAGTCTTACATTTTTACAGCGGGAACGAATACTGCGTAACTAAGTTATTGTCAATATTCAAACAAAAATGATATGGCAGAAAGATAAAAGGCTGTACAAAAAATACAATTAAGTACTAAACTTACTCCAATTGCAATACAAAACTTTCAGTGCGTTTTGAAATAGGCAGTGTTGCTGATGGCAAACGCGCAAGCGCCAGGGTCTATGCCAGCGCCGGCGCGTCAGGCCTCGCTCATGGTCGGTGAGGGTGAGCCGAACTCAGCGATGAACTACTGACCCCAGAATCACTACTTTTCTCCGAAGCACAGGCTTCCCCCCCCGCCACGAACTTGACTACATTTAACCTATGATCGGATTCGCACGTATCGTCTCGAGCACCACCGGGCAACCCTCCGCCTCGGGGAATAGTTCTCTCAACAAGGCTGCCAGGGTATCGTTCGATCCTGTCACACTCAGCGTCATCTGGTTGTCGTCTCCTAATTGACCGTTTGGCTTGAGGAGCTGGTTCAGGGGGCCTGTGGGAGGGTTCATCAGTTCTGTGAACTAATGGTGATGTTCGTACTCTTACTCCTCCAGCGCCAACACCTGCCTCGTAGCAGCCAGAATCTCGAGGAAATTGTCTTCTACCAAAAGGAGAATCTCCGCCTTCTGAACTCGAACCACCACCCTCACCTTCGCCATCTCCGTCACCGCCTACAACAAATGAGTGTTAGCTTAATTGTCACTGTTATTACTTTGTTTATTCCCCGAAATAGATCTTTACTTACACTCAAGTTGATGCAGCAGTTGTACGGCGGCAAGGATACGTGTTCTATGTTCAGGGGTCATTATACCCAAATAGTCGAGATCAGATGGTTCAATTTCTTTAAATAATTCGATGTCTTCGTAGCCATTTCTGGCAAACGCAGGAGTGTATTCGGGTAAATCAATTTTCCTCAACAGCTCCTCTACGCTTCTGGGCCTCGAGTCGAATAATCGTTCCCGGCTCTTACACCACTTCGTTGTTCTGGGCCGCATAGTGTCCCTTTCTGATAAAACTTCAACGTGAGCGAACTTGAAGTTGCCTACTTTGTTATTCAGAACGCCACGCCAAATGCCCGACGCGTTCATGTTTATAACTTCTATGATGTCTCCTTTCTGTAAAGAAATTACGGGTTATTACTCTATTCCGATGAAGAGATAACAAGTATTATTTAGTTGTAGGAAATTTACCTTGTATCTCAGGGCATCTTTCTCATAAATATTGGGTAAATAATCAACCAGTGCTCGAGCTCGACACAGCATCTGAGGCACCAGTAAACTCCGCCCGGCTGGACTTAATTCTATGTTTTCTTCTGCCGAGAGAGATGAATGATTACTACCGGCTCGAACCAACGCTTGTGTACCTGTTTATAGATATAAAATACGTAAATAGGCAAACCAAACACCAACTGCTATCCCAAATTATTTAAAATACCTGTTAAATCATCTTTGAGAGACTGTGCATAAGGGGGCAGTTAATTTTTATTAAGAATTGAGTTAATCAGTCTCAAAGGGGACGACGTGGTAAAGGAAAGGAAAGACAAAATTATTTACAAAATATATTTTTACACAACACAGATAGAAGCTTAATAAATCCACTCACTACTGCCTGATCCGCTGGGAAGACTTTCAAAAGAACTATTAGAACACGGGAACGCTTGATCGCCATTTGTTCTAATTTCAGTGCCTTCCGGGCCTCGCTCTTGTCTTAACCTTGATATTTTTCTTTGGACATCTTGCCTTAGCCCTAATACTTTTCCCGCTAAATTTATTACTCCATCACAGTCTTCAGCTGACTAAAAAGGGTGAATTATGGTTAGAAAACGTGCAAAACATAAAATAAAAACATGTGATAAGAACACGAAGGATTACCTTATGTACAGTTGCTAAATGTTGCGAATCAGTCTCACTTTCCTGTTCCTCGTAATCGGAAGACGCCGGCGATAACGTATCGTTACCTATTCGATAACCTATTTGTCTATAGCCTCTTCTTGTATCACGTTCCGATCGACTTGATTCTAAAGATATCCCGGATAGTCTTGAGCCTATGGATTGGATATCAGAAGCAGCGTAATCCCCGCTCTCTCGGTCCCTTGCAGTTCGCAAGGGGATCACAGTCGTCGGGTAGGGACCATTTTGCGGAATTATTAATCCTCTTCGAGGGGTTCTTGCTAAACTTATATCTCCTGCACTTCTTAGAGATATAACGCCTTCGCCTCTTGGTTCGTTTCGTAGATTAAGCGTGAAACAAACTCGACCATTTTGGAATGTTGCTGCCGGGGCCCCACCACCCATGAGGAAGTCTTCGGGGTCGCTCTCATAAGGAGGTTCATCGTACCAGTGACCTCTGCCAGTCAGACCTCTTGCTTCATCGTCGTACATGTACGTGTCGTCTGTAAATTATTCTTCCATTAGTCTTTAACATCCCCAAGTTCTTGACTCCCATAAATGCAAATAAAAATATGTGCTATGTAAAAATGCCAAATAAGTTTACCGTGAATTGCTTTCCCGAAAGTGGTGGTCTCACTGACAACACTGCAGAAAAGCTGTGTACGACATCTTAAAGCCGTGCGAAGTTGATGCAAAATATTTCAAAACAACATGCAGTTGGCCTTTTGCACGCAAATTAAACTCCATGGAAAATGAAGATGATCTTTTCGTAATCAAAACATCCGTATTATTCTTTTCATTTATTAAAATGTAAAGATGAACGATGAATGCACATCAAAAGCTTAAGAACTCCAAGAAAATAATATCGAGACGGTGAAAACATATCGAAGCATTCCGTTTAAAATATGAACAAACAAAATCCAAAACTGCAAGCAACATGCCAACGATTCGTGAAACCATTTATTTCGATTCCTAACGTTTGAAGCCAAAATAATAAAATATAAAAAATCCGATTGAGTTCAAAATTATTTGAAAGAGCTTTATAAATAAAAAATGACATCAAAAATTGAGATAATTTGTTAATTTACCTCCAAAGGGTCCTCTGACGCCATCTCTCCCCATATTCATAAGGCCATGCCGAATATCCCTTAAAATCTGTAACAACAAATAACAATTTGTAAACACGAAATTCTCCTTTCATTCACAATATTCCGACTCAGTTGAAAATCACACAAACTCCGCGTCCTGATTTTGTTAACGAAATTGAATTCGTGCCCTACTTTCAACCCTCACACATTATAGACCAAACATGTAAAAAGATTAATCATAACGTAAGTGGTATACAAAAGTAGACAAGCTCTTTCGGTGCTCATAAAATATGTGTTGAAGTACCTACACCAAATTGTAGAAACAAATAACACAAATTAAAATCTTAAGTAAAACGTTATTGTAAATAATGATAACAGTATTTGGCCATGTATTCCGAAAAATAAATGAGAACATAAAAAGGCTTCAATTGAGTCGTAATAACGGAAGTCGTTAAAAATCGACCTTATTAAAAACTGGGCGCATATTTTCGCCGCGAATCGTGTGTCACACAAATTCATGTGCTGTAAACTTTTACTGCCGGCCGTAAAATTTCAATGTTCAATATTCCGAAATACGAGATCGATATAGTTTTACGAGCATTCTAAATGTGCTGAACAAGGGCTTCCAAAGTTTCGAAGGGAAGCGATACAACTGCTTCTAATAGGCTTAGCTTCAGATTAGGTTGCGATTAGAACTGGCGTGGTTCGCGCTTTGAATGTTAGAGCCGTCGTTGCTCACAGAGATTACAAGTTACTGTAATCCTGACTATTTATCGGAAATATTAAAGAGTTTAAAAAAAAATGGATTTCGATTGTGTTTGAACCAATAATATAAACGTATAGGGATTTTATGTAGAGTTCATAAAGCGCCAACTCGGTTAAGTCGCTTAAGTTAGTTCTAAAAAAGTTCAATTCTTTCAAAGGAAAAGTAAATAAGTTTTTTTTATGATATAGGGAGCAAACGAGCATGCGGGTCAACTGATGGTAAATGATCACCGCCGCCCATGACTACCCGCAACACTGTGGGTGTTGGGGGTGTGTTACTGAGTCTTTGAGAAAATTGGGCACCGGGAGATTTATTTCATATGAAAATATATAAATAATTTACCTCTTCTTGCTCTCTGGCTATTTTGTCTTTTTTCTTCATTGCTTCCTGAACTTTTAACTGCAACAAATATAAAAAATCTTAATTATCAAATTATACCTTATTCCAACACCAAACCCTCATTCTTTATTATTTTTTATTCATTTTTTACCTGAATAAATATTTTGATACCCTTTAAAAGGTTAACTGTTCAGTAAGCAAGATTTATGATGGTATTATAAACTGTTGTGTAATTTTTAAGAAATAGTATTTTTTTATAAAAAATAATTATACTACTCAGTTTTGTAATAAGTAGATTAAGGGCCAGTTTTTCAATAGTCAGATAAATTCTATCTGACAGAAAATCTGTATGATTTTGTTGCACGTCGAACATAAATACTTGACATATGTATGAAGTGACAATGAAAACATACCTCTTATCAGTCAGTTAGCATTTATCTGACTATTGAAAAATCAGCCCTAAAAGTAATATACATAAAGTGTAAAACCAACTAAGGGCCGATTTTTCAATAGTCAGTTAAGCCTTCAGATAGGACTTATTCTATGGATAGCAAGATTGTGAATTTTTCAATTAGCGGATAAGCTCTAACAGAAGGTTAAACTCGATAACTGGCGGATAAACTTAGCTGCCTCTTTTTGCCTCAGTTAAGCCGTTATCTAACAGATTATTTGACGTTTCTGTCATCATGCGTATGTAAATATAGGATAATTTATTTGTGTTTTGCTTATTTTTTGTAAAACCATGGATATTTTACTTTATTTGAAGATAATAATGTATAGTTATCAAAACGGGACAAAAGTATATATCACAAGAGGTTTAATTTTGAATATCTGTGCAGTAAGCTATTGTTGACATCACAGATGTATACATTTCTAGATGGAGTAATACGTTTGATGTGTGCGTGTCACAAATAACACACTGCTAAAGATACGCTATATCAAAATGAGGATTTTTTGAGAATTATATTAAAATACTAAGTAGTTATTAAGACATACAGTAACATAAAGTATCTCTGAGTATATGAAATACGAAATTGATTTTTTAAAAAAGCATCAAAAATATTCTTAGCAATCAATATAATAAGATAGAAATACTTTCTCAAAGTTTACAGTCACATGTTAAAATATATTGTATTTGTAACTTTTATTTGTATTTTTTTTCGGTGGGCTCCATCTAGTTTTCGGTATATCTATGTATTATCGTTGACGGCAAGTCTTGATGTCATACCAAAATTTTTTGACACCCGCTGTCAATGCGTTGAAAGTTTACAGTCCTTTTCTAACAACTGTAAAACATATAAGAATGTCTCTTTCTTGCACAAATATCATTAGGATAGCTAGCAGAGGGTTATCTGACCATTGAAAAATTGGAACTTTATTATTCGTCTCAGTTAAAGCTATCTGGCTGTTTGATATCTGGCGTTTTAACTATCTATTGAAAAATCGGCCCTTAATCACTTTATGTATAAAACAACCGTTTAACTTTATTATAAAAATATTCCCAAAAATAATTCAAAATGATCATGCCATCCAAAATGTTACAGGTTCCATGCATTTTATTCGTGCATTTATCGTGCAAAATAAAATCACTGTGCAAAGTTTGTTATTTAAATATTTCGTAATAAACAACATACAAATTGCTAATAAACGATTTGATATTAATGAATATCAGTTTGAGAGCCACCTCCAATTCTTTTTAATAAATATTTGAAGCATGCCAAAAAGAGTCCGAAATGTTATATGAGATATAAATTTTGAATTTTGAAATCCGTTGAGCTCAGGTAGCAACTTCTTTTTTATTCACTTTTTTTTTAATAACTAAGTTTACTAATCGTAAAATGTCATAGGTAAGCAACACCATACTTGCGACGCTCATATTGGACGACCCGAAGTAAACGATTTAATTGATCGTAGGCCCATCCAAGTATATTTTTATTTACCAATATTTGTTTCTTACAGACTGGCCAAAATGATCGATGCAAGCTTGATTTTTTTACGTTTACTTTTTTTAAACAATAAATCACCAATTCTAAAAACAAACCTTTCTCAATTTTTAAATTGAATTATATAGAAAACCACGCAGAGCTTAACGGATCATGTTTTCCACGTTCACCCGCATGACAGACGAAAACAATACCTTTTTAACAAACATTTCATTTATTTTATTGTTAAGAGTTTTTTTTATTAAAATTAATTCATGCACACTGTCTGTCAAACGTTTCAACGGGGAAAGTAAAAGGCTCACCCTATGGATAGTCTCTTCAAAGTTGTTTGTATGGGAGGCGCCCATTTGAAAGAAGCGGAGGCGATCGTAATCCCTAGGGTCTACCATTGACCTTAGGGCAGTGTCAGGGCTAGGACCCAACCCTAGTCCACTTTGGAGAACGCTGTCCGGTGTGTCCACCTGAGACGGGAATAAATCTTCAGACAACCGCACCAAAATCTTTTTTATCGTTTCACAATTTTTTGGCAATAACGACTACTTCAAACTCTGACCCTTCTAGAAACTTCTTGTCTCGTGCATTGAGATTGTTAAAGTCAAACAAAAATCAAATAAGTGAGATAGTCTACAATGAAAACACATTCCTTTTAAACAAACAGCAAAAAACACAAATTGAATCCAATACTTCTATAAACGAAAATGCAGAATCCGTTCATTTATCAATAGACATGCTAGTCATTTTTCTCAAATCCGCAAAATACACTTGCCAAGGGAAGTTTTGCAAACTTTTTTACAAATCATGTTGTTCCGCGCAACATAGCGGGTATGATAAATTAATTCTGAACAAAATGGAAACAGTACACAAACTTATCTTAGCTGATGGCTATTTTTCATCCATTTTTAAGGAAAACTTGGTAGAGTGTTTCGAAGTGCTATAACATTTTATATTCCTAAGATTAACCAAAGTGATGCTATAAATAAGATCGTAATTTTAAAACAAACGAATCACTATAAATAGACAAACAATGAATTTCAATTTTCCAATTCTAGTTAACACTTTACGATCCATTTTCACCGTACAAAAGAGGAAAAGCTAAGTATATCTGCATTACAATGACGCCGTGTATGGACAAATCTATTAATCATACTTGGTACAAAGCTTGCCCATTAACTTCGATAAGGGAATAATAATACGCATAGCCGACAATAGGCGTTCCTCTAATGCGACAACCCATCGGAACCTTAGCCGAGGCCGCTGGAGATTTATTGCGAAGTTCCGTTTATTGAACGTCGATGTGAACTGGAAATTCATTTTTTAAATTAGGTACTGGAAGCAAACGCCTTTTCGCTAGCGGCAAATGGCGGGGAAAATTACCGTCTTACACAACAGAAACGCCTAGCTGGATAACATTACTATGAGTTACGTTTAGTATTAAATTACCGAATTTGAACATTAAACCAGCAATAAAAACAGAATGCTACTGCTTAGTACCGAAAAAAAACAATTAATGAAATACGAAAATAAATAATCTCATAGCTTAGACAAGCGTGCAACTGTGTCTGTCTGTAACACTTGAATTGCATAACGTCTATCCCAAACTTAAATTATGACTTTATAGTCCATTAACCAATAAACTTGGTAAGACAAAGCGTTCTACGTTGCAACTAGTAGCCGAGACTATCTTTGAAGATGGCATGGCACAGAGCATCGAGGCGACTCCGACTGAAACCACAATTATATCACTTTATTACCCCGTATAGAGGGATGGTGCCATAATACCAGAATACTAACGGCACAATAATAACACCGCAGGAACACATTTAGGAGATACAGTGCCAACTCGGGACACACATTCGTATGAAATGACTCTACAGTTATCATCTTTATGTCTTACCCTTTTTTAGTATTTTATTGCATTTATCTTCTTCAAATATCTGTAACGATGTACATTGCGAAAAAATATGCTAAGTTGTGTTTTACATTGGCGTTAAAGTATAGTATTGTAATATTGTAAGATAAAAGTAAATGTCAGAGTAGTATTGGAAACAATTATCGATTCTTATGACAAATCTTAAAAATAATAATTTGGAAAAACTAAGGCAATTCTTGATTCAAGTTTAGCCACAACTTAATTTGCGCTGACAACAAAGCACGCGATAAAGTAAATTTATACACTCTCTTTGATAACGTTTAAGAAAATATAAAAGTGGGTAAGTAGAGCGCTTTCAGATGAGAAATGAATTTACACAAAATTTAATTAAGTTCTCAAAATGAAGGCAATGAATGATTTACGTGATAAGCTGTTTTGGAAGTAGCAGTTATTTTACTCACTTAATTGGCAACTTATTTAAATATAAAAACTTGTCTTCGAGCATTGCGAAGTAAGGACGTTTATCCGACAAACAAAAAGTTGAAAACTTTAAAGTTACATCTCAATATGTAACTTTAAAGTTTTCAACTAACTAACAAAAAAATACAGTAATGAGAGAAACTGTAGACTTTTGAGGAAGAAGAGACACAAAGTCATATCCCGCCGCTAAACATCTTGAAATTGCATTGTAGCAAAAAGGATATTAAAACTGTAAGTAGTTTTGCATAATTTTATTTTGTTGACATGAATTGCGACAAGAGCTTTGCTTTGCCTTTTACCTCAGAAATATACCTAAAACTAGTAAATATTACCTAACGAAAAACTATGAAGAAGAAAAGTTCATTTTATTCCAAAGGCATTTGGATTTCCTCCCACATGAAAAATACATCAACACTCAATCTCTCGCAAGTAATCCGCAAGTCGTGATCCCCTAATCACAGCTGGACACAGCTTCGCCAATATCCGAAAAAAGCAACTCTTGACAGGACTAATCCTAAGTGCAAGTTGCCCGATAAGGATTATGCCAGCGCCCTAATGGCCTTTATCCCGCGGCTCAACAAACGGTCATAACTCAGAGCCCCGACGCCTTGCCTCAACCGACTTAACTTTGGCAGAAGTCATTTCTCAAAGACGCACGATGACATATACCACCCTCCCAGTTCTAGAGATTAATAAGTTGAGAAGACCCAGAAAAATGTTAGACTAAGAATTGTAACATAATAGACTTATTCGAGCAGAATACTTATCTAGACCATAGAGACTCTGTTACTTCTAGACTCACAACTTTAACTGGAGAAGCTAAATCATCTCTGCTAAAGATTACTATCACAAGAAAGCACGCAGGTTTTATAGCATTGTCTAACCACTGCTTTGCTACGTACCTACAATAATTTATTTCATGCAAAACACAACTTGCACGTTGAAACTTTACGACAATGAAAAATGTACAATAAAAGTTCTCCGTGCGCTCCGCGTATAAGTTCTATCCATGTTAACTCAGACAAAGAAACTTTTATCTTCATAATTTAGCAAAACAAAGACTCGAATTTTCAATATACGCACGTACGTATGTTTCGCGTGGAGTTGGCGTACGCGTCATACTAATTGCGCGGAGTGTGTGTCAAAGAGGGACCGGCGTCGTGCCGGATCTACATAATGGCGGATGGGGTAGCAAAGGGAATGTATGAAAAAAAGGAGGATGGCAGACGCCCGTAGGCGGACGAGACAGTACTAAGATTCGGTTACACAAAGTGCAGGCTTCGTCGCCGCTTAAAAATTTCGGTGCAATACGTGGAAAGTATTCCGCACATCATTTAACCTTGGGGATGTTACTACACTTTTATGGATCGGCATCATTAAAAAAATACAGTCAAGTGAACTTACTCTTTGTGGGGGTAAGACTTGTTTGGGGCTGTGTGTGTGCTTCGGCGAACATGAACCGTGCTTTTCTTTCCTATGAGACTTCAATCCACGGAGTAGTCTTGAAAAGGTTGTTACTTTTTTCTTCGCGGTTCCAAGACAGTTGTCTAAAATGTGATGTTATTCAATAGTAATGTTGATGACTCGTTATAAATCTAAATAAATTAATGTAAGCACTTACCACTTGGCGGAAACTCGTAAAAATAAGCCGAACGCGGACTAAGGCAACTGTAACAAAGATACATAAAGTTGTCAATATCATCAAAATAATTCCTTTTATCTAGATACCATCAAAGTTACACAAAGCAACAACAAAGAAAACATTTCGCTGACATGCAAAAAAGTGATCAATGGTGGAAAATTAATTGTCCCTATCATTAATATGCCATCACTAATGTAAAAGCAAACAGACGATACACGCCTAATTGATTTTCTAGAACTAATTGAAAAAGTTAAAGTCGAACTACTCGTTTGTGTGTTAGTTATTAGAAATAGAAGGACATTATAGGCTGTAGTGAGTTGACATCAAAGCGGACATCACGGATTATATTGTCGATTCGGTTCAGCTAATAGTTCACGAAAAGCTATAAATCAGCATGGACGATATCGGTGGCGTGCACCGTTGTGGACGCAATGAATATTGATTTCCAACCCAATTGGCTAAAAGAACAACTGAAAATTTACTGAAACTATTTATTACTTTTCAACAGTTTTTTGTTTTATGTTATACATCGAATACCAAAAAAATATATCTGTTCACCGTCATATTTTGTTCAACAGTCTATATTATAGTTAAAAGCCCACTGTTAACGGTCTAAATAGTGTAAGTATAAAGTTTAATGAGAATTCTTGGAGGAATCAATGTGATTACGATAGCCACGTTTGTTGAATACAAGAAGCCAACAATAACAAACTGGTTACAAAATGAAGAACCGCGTAGAAAAATAAACGGATATACTACGAGCATCGAACGTTTATGCAGGCGAATAGATAAATCGTCGGAGCAAACGACATTCGCGAATCTGTGGCTGCCTTATCTCAATGTGTTTGAGTCGTTTTCCTGCCATTTGGCGTATCTCAGAATTGCAGCTGAGATCCAAGCTTGTTAGTAGGATCCCGGCGCAGTAGTGTTAATTGAGCAACATATTTCGAATTTAATAGCTTTAGTTGGGAATGTGCTTTGAAATGTGGTTGAGTTTCCGAAGTTTTGTTTAAGGTTTGAACTTGCTTAAATAGACGAATAAATTTATTTTGGTAAAATTTGGATAAAATATCAAAACAATTATCATATCACAAAATACTATAAAATAGGATCATTTAATATATTGCGATGACAATATCCAACCGTTTCAGTATCTACTTCATATTCAGATGAAATACATTAATCTAATAAGAACCATAAAGATAACGAAGCAGACCCGCAATTCAAATGGTGCTTATAAATTTCTTCTCGACTCTACTTAGCAATTTATGCAAAGTATACTATGCAGTTAATTTAAGGAAATGTTAAAAGTGGTAGTATGTATATTGAATTGGTAGTTTAACAAGTATTAAAGAGCTGATTAGCAATGTAAATTAGATTTAATTAGTCTACGTGGGCAGTAGAACAAGGTAGATTTCAGTCGATTGGTGCCGTTGGGGGATTTATCGTTAAAGTTTGGATTATATTGGAACGAACTCGGGAATTTCGTAATAAATCTTTAATTGTCTTGCTAGTAGTCTAAATTACGGTGCATTTACTGTTATTATCGTCTTTGATTATTATTTACATTTTGTAGAACCGACGTTTTGTATTACAGTCATCGGGTAATGAGTTGACTTATCTTTTTATTTTATAGGTTTTTATAGGTCATAGATTCTTAAAAGTTGTTGATTCTTCATTGATAACGTCCTCAAAGCTTGGGAGTCTGTCGCCAATCGAACGCCTGATTTCAATTTAGATTACTAGTTAAACATGCACCGTAAAGTCTTATCTAACGAGTACACCTGTTAAAGTCAAAATAATTTACGACTATGGGCAGGTACGACTACTAGGCAGCAGAGAACGTGTTAACCGCAAATTTCCTTGTTAAAGAAGGATTATTTCAACTGCCGTGATCAGATTAAATGCCTGTTAAAGGAGATTTTTTTATACTGAGTGATTTTTCAAGTCAAAAGCTAGTGGCTGATTTGTTTAGTGATTCTATTCAATTTTGTAAAATACCTAAGCTATGTTCTATATAGAGTTAAAAAAAATAGTCTGACGAGTAAAAGTATCATATTAGGGTATTTACCTTTGATAATTATGTTGCTGGTTATGGATCAATGGCTGTGTTGGCTGAGCAAGAAGCAGTTGCTTTTGTTGTTGTTGTCGTTGTAGCATTTGCTTGCCGAAAACTCCGTAGCCGAAGCCGTAGATCTCGTCTTCCTCCTTATCGGTTAGGCAACTTGACGGCTGTGACAATAAGTTTAAAACATCTTGAAACGTTTTGTTTCCGGAAAGTAAAATAAGCTATAGAGATAAGAAGTGATGAATTTAAAATTTATCAGACAAACATTACTTCAATTGAAAGATATATAAGTAGGGAAATGTATTTTTTTTATTTTTAATGCTGGAGGTTAAAAATTAATATGAATAAAAATACATACTGAATATTTTCCAGGCACATAAATGGGTTGAGAATGCGATGTGGTCAGGTTGTTGAGGGCTAGCGACCCAGGACTTGCTGACGGTGGCGTCTGGGGAGTTCCAGGTCCTCCCAAGACCCTCATCCTCGGAGACATCTCTTCCCACTCATGTCTCCTCAACTCCTCAAGGTGATCCAGAACATCTCCATAATGCGTAGAAAACAAGTCCGCGTATCGAGAAGCCAGCCCCTCCAGATAACCTCTGTCTCCATCCTGCGAAATGACACAATAAATTAATTACGGCCCTCAATCTAATTGTTATTATAATTACATCGATATTTTAATCACAAAACGCATTATAATGAATCAAAATCAATTCTGGCTACGGTTGATTAACCAAACAGATGAAATTTAAATTTAATATAGGTTTAGTATACATGAAACAACATTCCAATTGAAAATGGTACCGACAAATTAACACTGCAAAATGTAAAACAGTAATTATCCAGCACCTAGACTTATTTGTCTGGAGTTATCCCTTCCTTCCACGCAATTTCCGTTGCACCCCAAAACAAAAAAGGAAAAGTAGATTTTAAAAGAGGCAATTAAGAAGTGCTGAATTATAGCTGTAATTTAAGGGGAACAGACAAAATTCAAAAGCTACTTAACATTAGGATTTTATGTGTTTGTTTTTGAATTGTGGATGTAACAACTGGTCAAAGATCGGGGTCGACTTAAAATTCCACGAACAGTCGAGTTGAGCATTGAATCAAAGATAGCTAAGGCTTTATTTCCATTTTTAAATGAGAGCGGCTGAGAGCTTTGTCGGCACTGAGTTTGTGCTTTGGGTTTTAAGTGGATTAAATCGCTCTACGCTCGTAAAACCGACAAGTGCTCCGGCTAAGAATTCAACTTTTGCATGAGAAAGTGCTTGCGGGACCTTGCTTCACACTCCGTACAATTGATGCGGGCAGAGTTTATTTATTTTTCGGTTCGAGTTCGCTTCAAGCAAAGCTCTTAGCGGAATGCCTTTGCTTTGTGAATAGCCAATGAAAGGAAAACATTACCACTATCTTTGGAACAAAATTCCGTTGTATTCTCCGCTCGTGAGTAGAGTAAGTGGAATCTTTCAAATGTTGATTTAAGAGAACCAACCGTTAGTCTGTCAATATCTAGACTTTCTAACTGAAGACATAAGTTAACAAAATGTGATGCTTTGGCAAACATTTGTTGTAAAATAAAACAACACAACTTGGTATCCAAAAAGATGAAAAACTGATTGTGGCCTTTTCCTCTTAAATGTCTCCGCCGTCGAACTGAAAAACGAGTATAAATTGCAAAACTTGGGAAATATTTTCGTCTCTCTTCCCTGGCAATTTACTCCATTTTTCCAGAGTTTCATTATAACAAGTTTAATTGAAGACCGCATCCGGTACATAAATTTAAACTTTTGGCATGCATTTTAATCTGCTTACAGTAGTTAGTCGTTAGTGAAGTAATGTCCTTTAAATGACTTTCTAGTTTACTCGTAGCTACGAGACCATTTATAAATTTAATTTGGCATATTTATTCTACTTCTTAATTATTTTAACGTTCCATTAATAATCAATTATTACTAAACCACAAATACAAAACCAGAATGGTTGACCAAAATAATAAAACCTTTTGAAGTAGACAAAGTTTTGCCCCAAAATGAAGGTGAGAATACCAAAGGAAAATTTTACTATTCAGCAAACTCATGTTGAGCGATAATTTAAATGTTAATACAGAATTAAGAGCACGTCTTGCGCCAGTGTCAGCAAAAAGTAATAAGGAGAAAATTAAATGTCGCATTCCCATAGAATGATAAATGAGTGGAATGAATAATATAAAGTACTTGTAATTTATGCTCATCAAGGTAACAAATGTGGTCTGGTTAGACTCGTGATTAAGGTTGTATGTTGAGAAACAGGTCCTGCGCACTTTGTTTTACTACATACTGACGCTGACGATGCACAGAGCAATGATGGTTCTTAAACTACAATATAAATAAAAAATACATTATTTACTTCGCATGTTTTCCTTTAAAAGTATCCTTTTAATTAGTCTAGCAACAGAATACCTTATTGTGCACAAAGCTGTTTAGGTTCCTACAGCTTTACAACGTGCAAGCTGTGACCGTCTAGCCTTTTGTTATATACGTCTTCTACGAACTATTCCTATTACGGCGCATTTGTTGCAATTTGTACAATAAGTGAACTTGTAACAAAAAAGATAACATTTAAAATTAATGAACGTAATACAAGAAAATATTTAAGAAATGTTCGTCAAGAACATATTTATTAAGTCACGAATCCATAATGGCGTGCCAGAGCATTGCATTTTGGAAACTTGAATACAGAAACACAATGGAATAATGCAGTGCTAGAATTGTTAGCATTTTTACATAACATTTAAATAGCATACACGGAGGAAATAGAAAACAAAATCAGTAAAAAGTGAATATCGCTTTATACAAATACTAGTGGCCGCCCGCGACTCCGTTCGCGTGGAAGTCGGTTTCCCGTGAGAATGAGAAGTTTTCCCGCGGTAAAAAGTACCGTATATGTTATTCTGATGTATAACCTGTATTACTCCAAAGTTTCATCCAAATCTGTCTAGTAGTTTTTACGTGAAAGAGTAACAAACATCCATACATACACGCAAACTTTCACGTTTATAATATTAGTAGGATGACAAACCGCAACAAATAATTTTTGTAATAAAGATAAGTTACAGACAGTCACGATGGTATGGTAAAATGAAAAAAGAGTAAAAACGTGTTTATTAAAATGTACTAAAAAAGTTCAAATTTAAAGTCTGCCCTGAAGTAAGACTTGAGACATCGAATTTCAATCGGCCGTTGTGTTAGCCGAATGGAGATCGCAAAACCAAAATAGCCGGAGTAATGCGAAACAAAACACAATAAGAAGAAGTTCCGCGTGCCGCCGCTAGCGCGACAGAACCAAGACGATTTATGTGAGATGCTATCACCTGCCTCTTGGTAAGGACTTGAGCATAATGGAATACTTTATTCGAGGGCCACTGATGCAAGTTTTGTATTATATTGGATTTGTAGAGCAAGTACACAATTCTGTTGAATCGGGGGGAGTCTTGGAGAATTGTTATTAACCTAGCGAACCATTCTGTCTTAGATACAAGTCAGTTATTGAAATTACATGTATTTTTATTATTTTAGGATTCAAATAATTTGATTAGCAAATTTTAAAAGAACTGTATATGTGTTCCTATATTACGATTTAAATAGTTATTTTTTACTAACTCAGTAACAAAGCATTGTATTTGCAATATATTTTATAAAAATGTATAACTTGACAATTCCAATTTTTACGCCAGTGTGAATACAATTTAATACTGCTAAATCCGTGCGGGAGCTACTTTCATTCACGTTGGTTAATCCATCCTATTAGAGGATTAACTGTGATCAACTGTCTGGCAATCATTTTGGGAATTACCTACATTGGCATTTTGTTATATTTAATCAGTCACGTAAGTTATGCGCTGTTATTCTTCTTTTTTGTACCTTTATTAAATCTAAAGGAAAACAATACTTGAAATTATTAGCTTCTTTAATGCACTTAACTGTATTGTGTTTCTGGTTAGTAAACGAGATCAAACTTGAAAGAAATTTATACCAACATCAAACTTAATAATACACTAGATGCAGCAATAAAAATTTAATGTCCCCACAGCATTATAAATTCGACTTTAAAAGATATACTCCACAATATTATTGCTGGAGTAAATCCAGAAAAGAACCACTTTAGTGTGAGAGGAAATGTGAAATCTATAACAAATGTTTTAGACGAGTATCGAGTTTTCATGTCATATTTGATGCGTGTCTGCACCATTTTCACGATAATAAAATAATACAGTCTCATTTCGTATTCGATGTTATATTGAATATGGAGGGAATATTGGAATCAGATTTTTATATTTCATCGACTATTGAAAGGTTTTTTGTAGGCAGTTTTATTACGAAACATGTCTAGCGAACTTTATGTAATAAAGCTCATTTGCACAAACGTGATGTCTGTCCGTATCATATTTGACTTTATTCATCAGATCAACTAAATCGTAAAATTGTATGAACGCCCTAAACATTTTGTTGAAGGATAATAACCGCAAACACACATGTATCTAATGTCCAGTGTCATATCTGAAGGGTGAGCAGTTAAGACTGGACTGAATGAACAAAGCATTTGAATACCCCACATGTGGGCAGAGACTGACACACGCGTGCTACACGTCCAACCACACCAAAGACAAACTGATCGTAAATAACCCAAGGCACATATTTCACAACAAACGTAGAAATTCCTTTCTCAGTAAAACACATCTTTGAATCGATAACGGTCTCAGAACTGGTCTTTAACTTGTCACCCGTGAGACCATGATGGATATAGGTACCAAAACTAGTATAAATCCGTATCGAATTTCAAAATGTTCAAAAACGTCAACGCAGTCCATTTAACCAACCGAAAATCTTAACTAACCTTTTAACCATCAATTAACGGCGTATAGGGTGACATAATAATTGAACAAAAAAGATTTGGAAAAAGAACACCACATTGACAGAAAATATTTCATTCAAATATCCAAATAAAGAATGACGGTTCTAAATTTAAAGTGTCCAATCTGTCAACGGCTGAGCGCGCGTGTTGTACAACGAATGGTTGCGAGTGATACCTACATCTGCATCTATTTTCAGAATTGTCATTGTTGAGTCTACTGGCATGAAAATAAAACTTAACCTGACTTTTTAATTTGATTTACTCGGTTTCACCGGAAATTTCTGAAATTCCGAGTTAGTTTTTTATTTAATTATAATTAGTCTGATCACGTTGTTGTTTTTTTTCTCGGGGGTTGAATGAATAATTGCATTCGGAGCGTAAAGTAATCGAAAGTAGAACAAGCTTCCTGCTTTTTTACTTATCGAAGAGCTTTGTGTACGGCGCATTAAGCTAATTTGAATGTAGAAGAGCTTTTAAAAAGCAGTTGTTGGATTCCTCTCTTTTAGTTTAGTAGCCATGCCGGTTTGATTGTACGCGCCGACGCTGCAATCATTGCATTCTACTCACCGCAAAAGACAGAAAGCATTGATGTCGGCAATTTCAATTAAATTGCATTTAACTTACGTACTCTTATTATTCTTGAAACTGTCACGAATAAACTCTCACAGCCAGCAATAAATTAAGTTAAATGAAGCACATCGTTTAATTTAAACTAATTTAGTTACATTTTAAAAGTTTTCCTTCGGTCGACAAAATCAGATATGAAACGTCTCGTCGTTATCTTGGGCTGTCATCATAATATTTCCATTATAATTATTACGACCTGTATTGCCTAATACAGAGAGCTCAAAATGTAATTTGTAACATTGTTAACGCCAGGTTATGGTAGGTGGGCGAACTCATGACAAACGACGCGCTTTACTTTGTCACATCGGTGATAAATAACTGAATTTCACACCCAGCATACCTACAACGCCAATTAAGTATAAAAAATCAATTTGATCATTTACGTTTTCACCACAATCCTGGAATATTGAAATATGTACATCATAAATAAAAATGTATCCTATATTGTTACTTAATAATTTTATTGGCATTGCAAATGCGAACTGCCGCTCGTTTTACGGTTTACTTTTCGACCGGTTCCAGGGTTATAAATTCCGCAAGGTTTGCACGGAGTCATGCCCCGACCCCAGAACGGACGAAGCACATTAATTTTCGCGATCATCATTTGTTATTTCTTTGGCCACATTTAATAAGACACCATAATGATTGTACGTATAACATTTATTTTAGCCGTCAGCTGTTCCCAACTACCTACTCGATTTGCTTTGATGTCTGTCCTCTCTCATCAGTGGAGCGTCCTCATCAACGCCTGTGATATTTTATAAAAAAGTGTAAACAACCAAAATATGATAGGCCAAATGATCGTTTGCTTAAAATAGAATTCCTATTTTAGCCCCGTCAAGTTGTAGTTAATTGCGGTATTTTTTCTGCCGACGACGACTGCCGTGGATTCTGTAATTTGTCTTCTCGGAAATGAGTCGCGTCGTCGAATGCAAGCGACATGTTGATATTCCTTTTTTTTCTGAACTACCTCCGATTTCTTGTGGCGTAAATTACGTTTTAGAATATACCCGAGGGATACCTTAGACGGTTTCTGTGGTAATTACTTGTTTTAACTGCACGAACAAAACGTCAAATTAACTTTTTTACGGTCCGTATTTTCTTATTTAAAAATGTGGTTGAATTATTTCTGTCTTTATAAAGAAAGAGGTTGGTACGGGGAAAAAATAAATGGCGCATATTCCGTCTGAATAATTGAAATCGGATTCCTCGTGGTGTTGCGGTCACATTTCAGTGCGACATAATGCAATCAATACTTTGACGTTCACAATGCGGTTCTGCTTTACGATCGCGGCGAAGATTTACGTTACCGCTGACGCTATTTACGCTTACGTGCCCTTCGTGATATTTACGATTACACTCACGCATATGGCTGCGGCGGAATTAAAGCGGCCATGACTTCGCAAACTCTGTGGGAGCCTTAAATTCTAATTATCTTAACTCTTCCATATTATTTGTATAAATGTTCCTTCAAAATGTATTTTGCTTAAGGATTTTACGGTAAGAATTTCAATTTTTGTAGATCGTTACTATTAGCCTTTAATTTTATTAGTTCCTGACAATTTGAAGTACATTGTATTTCAGCACCCATGCGTAGGAGTTAGTTGAGTGTTCGACCTGATTTGTGTACCTAATATAATGTTTAAATCATAACAAATACGTTTGTGGTATTATTTATGGCTCTTTCTGTTTGATGCATGTTCCTGTTTTGAATAGAGTTAGCACTTGAGACTGAATTATTGCATCTATTTCAAGTGGATTGCTTTATCTATAAGAACATTACCATTTAAATTGTTTAAGCTTATTGATATTTCATAAGTCTGCAAGTTCAAAAATAAGCCAAAAAATCTTTGTTTTTCTTTTTAATCAATGATTACCTTTTCAAAAAAAAACTGTCAATTTGAAGTGTATCAACGTGAAACATAGTGATTACCTCTACCATAGTACAAATTACTGTTTGTGTAGTACGACTAGTAATTATAGCCAGCAGTCATTCGTTATCAAAACAAGTAATCTAGCTTCTGTGACAGTTTCATACTAAAATAATTCAATACTGAATTATATTTATTGCAAGTTTGATACTCGTAATCACTAGGTATTTTAAACTAAGGTACTCCAACCTTTTGATAACCTACATTTTATTATTGAGGAGCATTTGTTACTAATACTACTTATTTGTTTGTGATGAAAAAATAAATACAAAAACGGACTAATAACGAAAAGTTCATTTTTATTTATAACACCATAAATAGGCAGGTAGGGAGAAATGGCGGCGTTGCACGAAGTAGCCAGACACATTATCTATTAAATATTTACAGGCAAACAAGTGGAAAGAGAGGCGCACTACTTGCACTCTGGATAGCAATAGCTGACGGTAAAAATAAAAATATTGAAATACATTTAAACTCTCTGAAACTGGAAACTTAATACAAAGTTGTGCTACATACGAGAATTTGTTAAAACCAAACCAAGAAAAAGGTTCCATCACAGGATTCTCAGGAGATCTTAAGTATCCAAGAAATCAAAGTAATACGTCACACTAGTGACTTCTAAATCAGCAAAACTTTTTGCTACATCAATTCTTCACAGATTTTCAAATCCATTAAGTATTCTAAGCAAGTCTAAATCTGTTATATTGATTTACACTAATCTTGGCACAGTTCATGTTGAGTCGTCTTCGTACCAAGTACCCAACGCGGCTCCAACTCAGCAGGAAGCTTGCCAAATCTCTTTAAGTTGTTTTGCGAGTCAACTTCGCAAGAATCCCGTTCGTCATGTAATCCTGAGGCTTTATCAGATTATAAACAATTAGTAGGTACTAGAGGGCGCTTTAATTTGTTTCCTATTGAGTACTGTTTAACGCTAATAACTTTATGTTAGAACATCTAAAATTATTTGACGGAATTATTTATTATAACTTGTTGTATGTTTTTAAAAGTATTTCAAGCATTTAGAAATCTTAAGGGGCTGTCGTAACTTAAAATATTTCTATCAATGTTCAATAGAAAATTCGTATTCCACTAACATTTCGCTAGAATGCGATCTTATTACACTAAAATTGCACGGGAACGCTTGCCAAATTGTTCCACATTGCTTTCTACGCATCATTTACAATACTGCCTTCGGGTACCCTCTACAGAAATAGTTAAAACTATGATTCATACAATTTTATTGTGTGTGAGTATTATAACAGTTGTGGGTTGTACGTCTCAAAACTACGGAATAAATGGTGAAGTAAAGCGGAATTTGAGTATTATAATAACTAAGTTGCTATTTGAAAACTCTTGGAGCTTACTACTTGAAAACTAAAAGGCTCTAGGTACTTACGATTTAAAACTTGCTGAAAGCTTTATAAATTTTGCAATTGGTTTTTGTCTAAAACTCGTAATGTTTGCAATGTAAAAGCTCATAGAGGTAAATACAATCGTTTCTAAAAGTAAAACAGCAATTTAACGACCCGAACATTCTGTCACACTAATTGCTACGGCTTTTAGTAATTAAGTAGATCCTTACTGAAGAATGGGCGCGCTACACGGTCTATTGCCGCTTCCTCTACCGCAACCGTAATTATTTCATTTATCACAATTCCGTCTTCTCTTTCACTCACTAAAAACTTCACTACAATCGGAAAGGAAAAGCCTAAATTAGAGGTGTTAATGGGTCTTGCTTAATTAATTTTAACGACATCCAACGAATCGATTCGTTGTACAATCGTAAATTTTAAGGCTTGTTTATTCATTTTGACACTCCGTTTAATAGCAGTGAATTCTTGTTTAGATCTCTATTTGAGATCTATGCAAATTGAAGTTGTGTACTTATCACACTTCATCTAATTTTATTTCTCGTAAACCAATCTCAGGCAATTAATCTAGGTACTTACCTATTTATTTATCTTGTATATATATATATATGTTACGACTAAAACTAGGTGCAGCCGCGCTTCGGGTTAGGTTAGAACATCAATAGGTTAGGTTAGTTAGGTTACTTCTTTGACACCGCCCAGGAAAAGGAGTCCCGCGTAGCGGGACTCCGTCCACTCATGATTGAAGCCAGTTTTTATACACATAGGTATATATTTTTTGTTACAGTTTTCCATATAAAAAAGACTACTAACCCGCTAAAACTAGGTGTAGCCGCACTTCGGGTATTAGCCGTAACATATTTATGAAAAAACTCTATATTATTTGCTAAATAATGTATGCGAGGTATGGGAGTGTAATTTGATGAGTATGTGCGAAATGTTTCATCAATGCAACATCACAGGAAGTAAGTGACACTAACAAGCGAAGACCTAACTACTACGTGGTGGGTCCCCTCAAGCTTGGGAACCAAAATGTCCCTCACAAGTGACGTTTATCACTTGAACACTTGAATAATAAAAGTAACAATGCAAATATTGAAATTAATAAAGACCTCATAAAGATGAGGGAAATAGTTATTGTCATTTAAAACAATAATAACCTACAGTTTAATAATGCATAGCATTCCTATCTACGTTCATAGTGAAGCGGTGAAATCCTTTGATCTTTTATCACAAAAGGCACAGTTCCAAGCCCTTGTACAATACTATGAGTGGCAGATAAGCGACTACGAAGGGCCAGTAACAAATGAATGGGAAATGAGGTCATTATAAATACTTGAGCACTTAAAATTTCAAATCAGATATCGTTAAAATAGTCAATTTTATTTATAAGCTCAATGAAATTGAAATGGCAATAAATGAACTTGTAGAACCAATGCAACAGCGAGATAGAACGTGACTGTGTAAAGATCAATAATATCAAGAAAATGACAATGAATTGCTAGGTTAGGGCACGTTCACACTAAACCAATTCGTTAAGCTTGCACCCGCAGCCTTTGTAACGAAGCACGTAGAAGGAATTTATTTCCACCCAAATAGGACAATTAAACACTGCTTCTTGCCTACGGATTATTTACTTGCGAATTTCTAATAAAAGAGCCAAAGAATTTTACCTAAATGCTGACTAATATATCTTTACAACACAACTAGGATTGATTGTAATTTCCGTTCTTGTTATTGATATGATATTAACATCCGTTAGTAAATGAACCTCCCAACCTTTTTCTGGAGGAAAGACAGTAACTTATGTACATAGAAGAAGGTTCCTATAACAATCAAGAGCTTTGGGTAAGAATCATTTTTCATCATCGAGAACGTCCTTTCCAGCTATTTCAATGATACATTTCATGACAACTTTTATAATTATCAGTAGGTTAACTCCTAAAAAATATTTAAATGTTATACATATCCCTAATAAGCTTTGTCATAATAATATTTCGTTACAAAGAACTTTTATTAGATAAGAAAATAACGGCAAAGTTGCTCTATTAAGAGTACCTTCCTTTAGTTGGAACTAAATTCGGGTATAAAAAATTGATCTTTATCATTATATATGTTACGGCTAATACCCGAAGTGCGGCTACACCTAGTTTTAGCCGGTAAGCGGGACTCCTTTTTCTGGGTGGTATCAAAAAAGTAACCTAACTAACCTAACCTATTGATGTTCTAACCGGCTAAAACTAGGTGTAGCCGCACTTCGGGTATTAGCCGTAACATATACATAATATAGCATAGGCATCTTCATCGAAACTCAGCCCAACAGATAAAATTTCAACGAAAACATAAATACGTTTATTGCTATATAAAAACAGTGAATAAAAAGCACCTGCCAATGCGATATCTAGAAATTCAATTATAACTATTTTTAACTTTAGGAAGGATGACATGACCACGAATTAAAAATACATTAGATCCCATCGTGGTCACAAAAAGGAAAGACAAGCCAGGTGTCACTTTAAAGGAAATGACATCATGGTACCTATTAAATTCAAAAGTGCGGTGTCACTACCTTTCAATATTTTAATAGTGTGGTTTGATGTTTTTTTAAATCTAAAAAACTACTTATTTCTAAAACTGCGATTTTTATTTATGAGTATGTTTAACCCTATAAACTATTTCGTGATCGCTTTTCAATTTCTTAACTCATATAACGTAAATGCTCCTATTACCGCCCCTTTAAGCTGTCTTAGAAATAACTTTGAGTAAATAGATAGATACTGATAGGTTAGTTAAGGTGTTTTAATTTAATATCAATCTTTGTAAAGTCTTCTGTTGGATTCCATACTTCAATTTAGTATTTTATTACACAGTAATTATTAAATAATGGTTTAATCCGAAAGAGCAATTGATTCTATTACCGACCTAAAGATGTAGTTTGATTCTATTACCGTTTTTTCTGATTCTATTACCGACCCCTAAAAATTGCCCCTTCATCTAAACGAAAAATAAAAAAAATGCAGTTAAAAGTATATTAAGACATTATTACAGTTTTGAAATCAACATCTTAATATTGCAATCCTCCTAATATTATAAACGTGAAAGTTTGTGATTATGTATGGATGTGTGGATGTATGTGAGTATGTGAGGATACTTTTTCGCGTTACAACTACTGGACGGGATGAAACTTAACAGTAATATAGGTTATACATTAGAATAACACATAGGGTACTTTTTACCGCGGGAAAACTTCTCATTCCCACAGGAAACCGACTTCCACGCCAACGAAATCGCGGGCGGCCACTAGTCGTACATAATATAATTCCTTGCTGCCCTTTCGGACGAAAACCTGTTTTTCTTTGGGACATAAAAAGAATCCCGTCTCATCGCAATTAAAAATCGACTTGTTGTCAAATTCAATTCGCCTTGAAATGTTAGGATGCCTAGACATAGCCTTAAGAAACAGCTGGAACACCATCATTGAAAGGATAAGAGCGCTCCAAGTTTTCTACCAATTTTGCAACTGTTTCTAACAGTTGGTCTTTTGTTACAGGAAAACCTGACTTTCCGACATAGAAAATCCAGTCCAAAAGTCTTTTTTCTTCGTCCTTCGTTGAACAATATTGTTTTCCACAATGTTCATTTGTGTATTTATTATTTGTCTTGTCACGGTAGTATTTCTCGGTATGCCATAGGTCTTCAAGCTTGGTATATCCTGCTTCCTTCATTTACAGCTATCAGCTAAGCTTTTAGTTGAGCAGAGGTATACCTACTGCTTGCGCCTATGCAAGCAGTACACCTCTGGTTACATGTTTCTATAAAAATGGTTCTTGTTATTTCTTTTCAGCTGTGAGTCGGTAATAGAATCTAATATGAAAATTACAAACTTCTAATAACGCCATGGATCGTTAATAGAGTCAAGTTATGAAATTTGGATCCTATTACCGACCTTAATTAAGATATGATTTTATGCCATAAAAACCAATAAAAATGATTAAATTCAATGTAACTTCGAAAACGAATATATGTATTATCGTTGTTATGTGATAGCAAGCAGATAAATCAACTTTAAGTTTGTTGTTTACCTTAAGTAATATTTCGGTGTGCTTACGAGGCTGGAGACGCGACACTATGGAAAGTGCGTCGGTATCGAGCGGCACTCACTCAATAACAAATTATTGCTAAAACTGGCTATTTAGACAAGACAAATTTACTCTGTTTGTTGACTAACTAATCTACCTATCTAATTTTTAAGTAAATTTTTTTAAAGAATCTTTATTAAGTCTAATATGACTGATTGAAAAAATAGATCGTTAATAGAGTACAAATTTTAGTAGGTCGTTAATAGGAGCATTTACGTTACGTTAAAAATTAATTGGCAAAACATACATTATATCCTGTAACTACAATATAAAGAATAAATACCACATCCTGCACCTTTTTAGGGTTCCGTACCTCAAAAGGAAAAAAAACGGAACCCTTATAGGATCACTTTGTTGTCCGTCCGTCCGTCTGTCAAGACCCTTTTTCTCAGGAACGCGTGGAGGTATGAAGCTGAAATTTATATCAATTACTCAGGTCTACTGTCCCTTGAAGCTGTGAAAAAATCAAACTTCTAAGCCAACACAATCAAAAGATACAGCCGTTTATGCCGCAAATTTTCGACACTTGCAAGGGAATCAAAACCTACAGGGTGCTTCCCGTGAACTCAGAATCTTGAAATTTGGTACGAAGCAACGTCTTATAGCATAGATAAAGGAAAAATTACGAAAACCATAAATTTTTAGTTACATCACATAATATATTTTTTTTAATAATTTTAACCTTACTACCCATTTCCTCATAAACGCGTAGAGGTATTAAATTGAAATTCATACCAAATACTCAGGTCTATAATACCTTTAAGCTGTAACAAAATCAAACTTCTATGTCAACGCAATCAAAAGAAACAGCAATTTAAGCTGCATATTTTGAAACTCGCAAGTACTCGCAAGGGAATCAAAACCTAAAGGGTACTTCCAGTCGACCTAGAATCTTGAAATTTGGCATGAAGCAACGTTTTATAGCACACATAAAGGAAAAATTCCGAAAACCTTAAATTTTTAGTTACATTACAAAATATATATTTTTTAATAAATATAAACTTATTACCTTTTTCCTCATGAACGCGTAGAGCTATCAAGTTGAAAATCATATCAAATACTTAGATCTAATTGCCTTTAACCCGTGAAAAAAAAAAACTAAGTCAACGCAAAAACGCAAAACGCAAAAGTAGGTACAACCATTGATACCGCATATTTTGAAACTCGCAACTACACGCACGGGAATTAAAACCTAAAGACCACTTCCCGTTGACATATAATCTCGAAATTTGGTAAGAAGCAATAGCTTACAGCACAGGTAACAGAAAAATTCCGAAAAGCTTAAAATTTTAAGTAGTTTTTGCAGGTTTGTACGGAACCCTCGGTGCGCGAGTCCGACTCGCACTTGGCCGGTTTTTTTTTCCACAGTAATTGTTCACGCCCAAAAGTTTTGACACGAAGTATTTTGAAATCAACGTCAGAAATAGCTTCCCAAGTGCCGTCTGTCTGTATGTTTTGAAATCGTTCCCACGCGATCATTATAACTGACTTTATTTTATATTTTTTGTGAGCTTCTGCTATCATTGGGACATAAATATTTTGGAGGGCTGATAAAGACAAAGGGCCCGAACAGTCGTGAGTGTTGTCTTATCAGTAACTAAGTGTTGGGCCTCTAATGACCCGGGACTACCTAAACAAGGTTTGCTTCCGGAAGTATTAAGTTTGATGCCAAAGTTTCAGTTGTAAACAAGTTTATGTTGCTTGTATTGCGTTTTGAGATTATTTCTTAACTAACGACTCCCTAATGATTAAAGTAGTGTGACAGTTACATAGGTATTGTTATGAATATGCTATTTTTTATTATTCGTTAGAGAAAACTAAATTTAAAGAAAAATTAAAATGATTTGTTCCTGAATAAGTTTGAGTATGATAATGACTAACTTTATGTCTAGACTTGTTAACTACTAAATAACAATTTTTAAATCACCATAGTGCTACAGACATTTAAATATCAACATAAATTTATATCAATTTTATAACTGAGACACGCGATACTGAGTCCTTGATTCCTAAAAAACTATTTTATCTATACCAAATCCTAATTTAGTTGTAAATAGTAATTGTTTTACTATACTAATAAAAGCTAATGATACCGTGCTATCTTTGAAAAAGCCGCCAAGCGCATACACGAAGTTTATTACCAAAATCAATTTATAAATTATTCACACTAATAACAATTATCTTGATACAGATTTTTAATTGGTTTTATTTAAGTGTTCTCTAAATATATTTCTAGCCTTTACAACCGAAAACGAGTCTTGTGTTAAACAAGTAAGGTTCACTTTCTGATGGATGGAAGGAAAATTGCCGCCGTGTGTTTATTTTAGAACCTGGGCGAAGTTTACTTACTCTATTTTTTATCATAAAAATACCGGCTTAATTTATGTGTAGAAACAAAATCACTTACATTGTTATTATAATATAATATTTTTACGAAGAAAATGCAAAACTTAGGAATGTGGGTATTTCATATTTTTAATTTTATTTAATTCCATATTTTTTTATTATGGAAGATGAAACTTCTCTGTCAAACGCCGAACAATTTGTCGTCGTAACGAAAAAGCGATAAATATCTTGATACTTGAAATGGATAGTGATATTCTGGATTAATCATGAACGGATTAAAATTTCTTGCCATAATTCTAACAGAAACGGGAGAGTTAAGTAATTAATTTGCAAAATCTAACGCCTTTCGAGTGTAATTAATTAGATTTAACAAGATTTTGTTGTTTGAGTTTATTAGTTAAATTTCATGATCCACAAAATTATTGCATCATTTTTCCATAAAGACACATTGGCTTATCTATTTTTATGAAAAGATAAGCCCCTGTCGCATTAGAGACATTATACGATGACAACTTGGTATGTTATACGTTTTATGAGTTCGACGAACATAATTTACTGCCGAAGTCACCGAAACGAAAGTAAAGTAATAAAATTATATGAATATGTCATTACCGCAATTAGAACCGAACCCTTTTACAACTGTCTACAGTTTATTATGAAGGTAAAGATATAACTGTAAATTTTTGTTTGAAGAAAACTTCAATTCGGAGCAACCAAATTTACACTTCCACAAATAGGTTCCACTCAAGTTTTCGAGTAAGCCAGTTACGTCCAACAATATCGATAAAATATTTGCATGAACACATCAAAAAGCTTTATCTTTTTCATTAAGATTTTGTTGAAAGGTCCCGTAAGTGATATGTTGTTGGCTCGCAACAAATATGGCCCTCTGAACCTGTTTACTCTAACCACAATCTTGGATTGGTAATAAGATGCGACACATGTATTATCCCGATTAAATCTCCTTGGAAGGGGCTTAAATATAGTGATGCCTTTGAGGAATAGCCATGTCGACGACGAGACGAACCCATAAAATAAGATTGCGTAGTGTTTCCACATGCGACAATCTAATTCAGAAAACATGTAGGCGTATGGCTATTACGACTCGTCTCGTATTTTCTGATAAATGCTTACTCAAAGATAAAATAGCAGATCATTTAATAATGTAAAGAGTTTATCGACAATCGATAAGCCGCAACAAAATCCCGTCACTACGATATGATTGATCACCCGGCTCCCCGCTCGCGAGCTTGTCAAGACGAAGAATAACATTGTTAGGGCTCTTATAAACGTCTCACTGACGCAAAATCCTCTTAACGTTGCGCCTACCTTCAACGAACATGAAAATACAATCGAATTTTCGTATATTGAGCGACATAAGTCAACGTTTACACGGATTTTCGTGATTGCTTTCAAAGTTGAGCGATGATTTTTTCACGTCGCTAATACTTTAAGAAGTGACTTTTATTATAAAGATTTACCTCTATAAGAAAATAAAACGTTGGCTTAGCATCAAAGAAGATAACAATTTTGTCATCACTGTAATAATCTAACCACGGGAAAGTTTTCCTATCAAAAAGCTTACGCTGATAGTGATGTCAGAGTGAACTATAAAATCGGCAATAAAAATCAGAGATATATAAAATGCAATAAAACCTTCAGCGATCGTTTAGCATAATGTTCTGGAGCTATGATCTCATAATGGATATGTGAATGGGACGGAAGTTATCCGCGGGTTAGAAATAAAGGAAGAAACTAAATCTGGATGCGACCACCGGCCGAGGCGGTGACATCAAAGAACACGCCCCGCCACTTGCAGCAGTCGACACTATCGCGTAATCATCGTGACAAACACAGAAATATTGCTGGAAGAAGGGTTCCCCTCGAGGGTCACACAGTCATTAATCAAAATCATATTAGTTTCACGTTGTCGTGTTCGGAATCAGAAAGTAGTTCGTGGAAGTTTTGTGGAAATAATTAAAGCGAATTCTCCAACACCAGCGTTAATTAATTTACCACGATATGGGTTAAAACTTTAGCAGATTATAATCTGTTTCATTATTATATTGTTATCTAATAACATTTTAGTCTTAATGTAGATGATTTAACGTCTAGCCGTTTATAACTTGGCGGTACTTTAATGCATTTTAGCTTTACGCCGAGCATCAAAGCAAATGACATTCTATTGAAGAGCTTTCATGGAAGCTTCACTTACAATGCGGAGAATAATGTGTTGTTTATGTACCCGTTGTTATGCACATTCCTATGTGGAAGCTTACCTGAAACAAAGACGGTTCATTTAAACATCACAAAGGAGTATGACCACACAATTTGAATAAATAACCAATCGCATTAAAAAAAAACCAAAATCTATAAGATCGTAGAAAATAAAGCGAATAACGCTATAAAAATGAAATACAACACTGATATAAAAGTCGTTCAAACCCACGCAATTTACACGATGCTAGTTTTAAATAACTCAAATATCACTTAAGCTTTATAAACTGGTGGAGATTTTTATGTGACATGTCGGTCATATTGTTGGTTGATATTTGTAATGGTCCTTATTCTAAAGCCTAGTATTGAATTGTCAAGTTGATCAGATGATTGTGCCTGCAAAGGGCTAGTGTCTGGTTTCTGGTAGATTTCAAACGGTACCGCCGCCTGCCTTGCCTTTATTACTGGATACATCTGAGAACCTTGCAACTGAAACTAGAAAGCGAACAAATCGTTTTCTGTTAAAATTGGTATGAGACAAAAATTATTCAAAAAAACTAGGCATACTTGGTGCTACTAATTCTAGCAATGGTTATAAAAATTCACGAGTTTTATTCCATAAACCAATATTCTGTCCAAATCATAACAATTCTTGGAAACATAAAGACGGAGATATTTATGATGCTACATTTGAAATTATTTCCAAGTGTACTCGCGTTATGCATGCAAATTGTCAATTCACGCAACGTCTTACCTACTCGTTCTCGGAACGATTTGACCTTTTTCATATTGAACCGTTACTTTATTTTGTTGCAGGTCGATTTCTTTGAATAGCAAAGAGGTGTTACGTTTCTGAATATTTGATGCTATGACAAAGGATTCGTAGGTAAATAAAGGAAATGATTGTTACATTTTTTTGGCTGCATGAGGATTAATAAAAATATCATAAAGCTGTAGCAAAATTTCCCTTAAAAAGCATTCAATTCAACTTTGTAGTCATTAAAAGAATGATGAAAAATAATTCCCATGTAATATTCGAATCCTATAAACTGAAGCACGCAAAACTTTTAGCGAACAGAATTTTACTATCGACGCATGTTCCCAATTTTGGTCCTTAATCGAACACTCGAAGTAGGAACCGTTATTTGATTTTTGAAATTAAATTTTCATCCATCTATGGGCTCTTCGACGAATCGAGTATTTCGAGGTTCGTAGGATTATAAATGTAGGTACGTATATGCCAATATCCTGCAGATGATTGGGTTTCGTTGTGTAGATTTGTGATTCACTAGCTATGGGAAAATAAATTCTAGATTTTGTCAGCTTAACAAGATTATTGTTTTTACAATACATTTAATTATTTCACTTTTATTTGTCAATACAAGGTTCAAATTAAACATGTAATTAATAAAATAACACTTGTCCCATTGTTTTTTTTGTAACAAACTATTTTTTAAAGCAGAATACACTCTAAATATAGTTAAATAATTCAACGTCAGTTAGTCCTAAAAGCCAATAAAAGCCATATATTGCTATCGAACATTTCAGGCTGAAAATATCTCATAACGTCATTGCTGTCCATGCTTCACCATTTAATCCTGTCCGGTCATCATTTTGTCGGTCGGGGAGTACAGAAAATTGAATTTATTATCTGTTGTGTTTGACTGACGTGTTATTTCACACGACGGCAAAGGAAAGCGGCGAAGCGGAGGAATCCAATCAGTCAGCCTCCGGAACCGACATGTTAGATCCGTGAAATGCCGTGAATGGACTGACGAACTGAAAATGCCATTTTCTATCCGATATTCCGTGTGGAAGATATTGCTTTTCGACTGCACAGCAAAACGTCTGCACTTGTTTTGTGTACGTAACGAGATTTAGATATGTTGGCGGATTGTCTGCTTTGCGTTTTGATACTTTACAAAAAAGGCTTTGCATGCAATCGCGTGGATTGAGGTTCATCGTATCGCCTACCCTCAGGTTACTTCCCGTATGTAAAGCAACCCCTTCTTTTGTTTCTGTGTTAATTGAAAGCCATTCACGATCAATGACATTCGAAAGTTTTGGTAAACAATTGTTTGCATCCACCATTCTTTTTGGTTTACGGTATAGGGAGGAAGGCGGGGCTCGGTTTACTTAAGGGCGGGACGTACAAATAAAACTATTTGTTATTGGCTGGCAATTAAATATGGCGCTTAAGCGTTGTTGTTTATTTTAATCATTTTGGTAATTTCAGTTCATTTGATCATTTGATATTCAAACTGTTATCAAAAACACTGCTGTAATGTGTTTTTTTTTAATAATTTAACGAAAACTAAACCCTCTTCACTAACAATAATGATCGCACCTTATTAAAACTTATAATACGACAGGCACATTAGTATGCTAATATACAAAAGATTATGCCCGCATTAGAAGTGGCAGCGTCAGAATTAGGAACATCAAATTGAATATTACGAGTAACATTGCCTTACCGATTGTGCCATCATGCATCTATATTTAAATTAATTCCAAGTCTAGCAACACGCATTGCATCATTTAATCATAGCGTCTGTGAATTTTTAATATTAATGTTACAAAACGACATAATTAAAATTAATATTATATTTGTTATCGACATCCGTAGGAAAGTTTAGTACTTGCTTAATTAAAATTTGCATAGCTGCCATTCATGACTTTACATATTTATAAATTCAAAAGTGCATGATAATTGGAGTTTTATGATAAAATCTTGTTTGTTTAAATAAATTATTCATGATTGTATTTGTCACTTTTAATGATTGTTTGTATAATCTAATTTGAGTTTTTAATTAGCGTTGTTTGATGTATTAGTTTGGGGGTTGTTGTAGGCGGGGGATAATCAACACTCGAGACGCTCATTAATTATTCTTATTAGTTACGAAACGTTATGAATTTATAATGCTGCAGTTAGTAAGCCAGCTGGACTTTTCGGCAACCCAGTTTATAATTGGGCAGTACCAACCAAACGACAATATCCTAAAACTTTGACTAGTGATTTAAAACTATTAAGAAATAATATACTCAAAATCAAGATTTCTAAATTTTCAATCAGAAGCGTTCTATTTTAAGCATATCACAATCGCGATTCCAGCCAATACAAGTAGGCACTTATTCAATTTGAAATGTGTCAGAATACAAATCGTTTCTAATAAAATTATCTCGAACGATAAGCTTTTTATATAGTGCCAATCGAATCCAAACAAATCAAATAGTTGACCTTTCGAACTTGTGTCGGCGACTCGAAAACCAAGAAAGATATCTACAAATTTGCATATGGGCTAAATCGATTTAAGCTATTTGTCTGAGTGCTTACTGATTTAGAGATCCTAGAAATGATAGCGAATTGAAAAAATATTTGCATATTTATCAGATCTATAATGCAGTATGGCTGGCTGCAAGCAATCATAATGTTACAGCTACAAATAAGGCTTTAGGTTATATAAAAGTCATATAACTTTTTATGGAGGTAACGATAAAAAAATAAGAAATATAAATATCATTAAAGTTTTGCTATGTCAAATGAAACATTGAACCGACAACTTTGTGTGTTTGCGTTATTATTTAAAGAGATGAAACAAAATGACTTCTAGTCAGTGGAGACTTTATAAAAAAATAAGACACGACTGTTCCTGCCCACAGCTCTTTTCAAAATTCCCACAAGCACAGATCCTGAGTAAAATATGGTATTTACATGACTGACACTTCCAGACAAATTATCCTCGGAACCCGCCTTCAGCTCGACATAATAAAATTGAATTGTGAAGTAGCAACCTCCAAGTTGTAAATCAATCAATTTGATATGAAATATGATCGTTTGTTGTGTTATCAATATTGAACTCTGTTCTAACAGATGTTGATTAATTTCGTTTGTAAATCTCCACCATCTCTGATTGGATTTGAACTTGTTGTTTACAAGAGAAATTTGTTATTAATTATGTTCTGTTACAGATAATTGATTGTTGGGTGTACTGTTTGTTTTATGTTAATGAACTAAGTAATAATAAACATGAGATACCGAATCGCTTTCGCAAGCAGGAATTATTATCTTCGATATCTCAAGCTATGTTTTTATCAGCTGTCTTTATGTGATCATTAAACTTTTTAACGTGTACTTTGTCGTCATCACCGCAACCAGAATACACACCCATATTTAGTACCTACCTACTGATGTAACACGTTTTTTTTTTCATCACACATCATTAAAAAAACCAAAAGTCTGAGCCCGAAACAAAATATAACGCAATAAAAAAGCCACAAATTGGCTATCCAATTTTTACATCGAGCTTGTGTAATTTATCAAAGGCTTTTTTTTGGTCATTTTGTTTTGACAAGCGTCCTGAGTCTTCGGTGCTTGCGCAACATTTCGAGCTTTAAAATCGCTTATTTTCAGAAATATGACCAAAATCATTTTTAAGATCCTGTTTAGCCAGAAGTTACGGTGAAATTTATTAAATGCACATATTAGTAGGTGGTCTTTGTCAAGGCTTTAAGTTATTAGCAGATTAAGCAAAATAAAAAACGTAACTTGGGTAGGTGCGGTGATTTGTTGCGGCAATCATCTCACAGCAGTGGTCCAGCATCTCAAGTAACGTAATAAGGCAATCTTGTAATGAACACTCCGGCTTACCTCCATTTTGCGGAATAGTTTCAACGTCCCGGACAACTTTGATTTATTTAGTACCTACTACTTGATTCATAGTTACTTACTGTTGAAACAGAACTTCATACAACTTTATAAACACTGAGTAATTTTTGAAAAGTTTAGTAACTAACTACATATATTGAATAAGAATCTGTCAATATATATTTAATTTTACTTTTCAAGATAAAAAAAGTACACGACATGTTCCCTTTGAAATTACCATTTCAAATATTCGATCTAAATATGATGTAGTGACTGATGTTACCGCAAAGCAAAACATTGTCGTCGGCAAAATAGCTTATAAGCGCGGATGTCTACGTTGGGAGGTATCAGCAAAATATGATTTGAACTTTACAAGTGTCTTATTAGGACGGGATAAGGTCGCATACGGCTGGAAAGGTACTCGAAAATGTTTGTGTAAATGCGTACGTGCTTCGCAAATCAAGTGCGTTGAAGAGCGGACGGGGCGACGTCTATGAAAAATCGAGGGTGACACAACACAATAAGAGTGGAGAAGGGGGTGATAATATAGAAGGCGCTTTAATCGGAAATGCCTTCCCTTCAGACGATGTCTGGTACACCAGAAAAAAACAATTGACAGCCTGGAATAACATTTTAGAGAACGATACCGTGGAAAATGTTATAATTCTAAACGCCTTGTTTTATATGGGGTGTTTTAAAAATAACTCAACATACACATTTACATGTCAATGTTATCATTTGAAAGCCAGCTGTTACTTTGGCTGTTGCAATCTATAGGTTTACCTCCGATTAATCCTAATGTTTCGTTACAATCAAATAAGCAATTTATATACATTGAGGTAAGTCATGGTTTTGAATAGCTATGTTATGAAGGATTAGGGTTATCAATCTCACCCACTTCGGAGTTAAGGTGTGACTAATTTCCTAGCGGTGTTTTGATATCTATTGGCGTAGGGTGTTAGGATATGATACTTGGTATACTCGTATTATAGGTAAGTACTTCATGTGTGCGACTTAATAAATTTAATGCTGACTCATAATACGATTTGCTTTTCACAATAGCTAAAAACCTAGTACAAAAATTAATCTAAAAATACAAAGACATAACAACGTTAGTAGGTTTTTAGACACCTAGTTCTACCTAGAGAAACTAAGCAAGTTTCATTAAGAAGGACCGAAAATATCTTTAAAGCTTCATCTGCATATAATGTTGGTGGCTGCATCTATTTTGAATAATGCTCCTAAACTGAAACCCTTGTATTATAGGGTAGGTATTCGGGTAGTTATGTGATTGACGTCGTATGTTGCTTGTCCGAATTTGCATATCAAAGCACGACCTAACTCCCAATTACAATGATTATACTATATAAAATCGAAACCTACACGGTATTTAGTTAATGTTCATACAATTTGCCATTGAAATAAATAATTAGAAAAAGACATTTGGCCAGCAGCGAACTTTTGCAAAAGCCATGTATTTTAATAGTGAAATCACAAAACTTCATCATAAGTGACAATAACCGTACAAATCCTATCTCATAACTTTCCATTATAAAATTTAATCTCGCACCTAAATTCAAAATAATTGCAATAAACTAAACTAAATTTCCACCCATATACAACCTCCGCACTGCCAAACTTGTTCGCTGATCGTAAATCAGGATTCATGTACACACGGCTTTATTCCACTTCTGCTGTAGTCACTCGACTATGATCTTTACAGCCTCATATTAAGTATTATGTAGTAAAGTACAATACTGGCAGTAGCATTGGGGTGAAAACCGCTTGCTTGGCACGTAGCCACACACCGAAGCGGTCAAATTATCTGTATGTGTACACAGCCTAATGCGAGTAAATGGAGTAGACCGTAGAACGTAAAATTAGTAAAATCCATTTAACATACAGTTTATTTCAGTAGTTAGGTCATTAAAACTAGCCATATTTCTCACTTTCGAGCCTTTTATGGTGTCCGTGTAGTATTTTCTGCTAAGTTTTAACTAGGCAACTTTGTACAAATAACCTTAACGTTCATTTATTAAATAATCAAATTTAAAACCTCCCAAAACAAACTCCGGAACGGGACGCAGACATAACAAAAGCAAACTTGGCATGCAAAAACTTTGTAACACAAAACTCCGGCGACAGTTGAGCAGAAGCCTTACCTGGTACCTGATGTTCGACTTCGCGAAAGTAATTAATCGTTGAACTCACGAGCTGTCGCCGCGTCAGACCACATCAGGCATAGCACCCGACGCGGTCTCCTGGAAAATTGGACCAGCGACGGCGAATCAACTGCGAAACCCATCCAACCATTCGGGGCGGTCAGATTGGAAAAATATCTTATGGACAGATCGAGAAAGATGCGTCGACAGCCCGATTTTGAAGTTTTTTTAAAGATGTTTGGTCAATAACTATTTTTCAAAATTTTACTTATGCTTCAATTCTTTATGGGATTGAAAAATATTGTATTTTATTTTCTCTCTCAATTTAAAATTGGTATAATAAATAACAAAGTTTGGTTTAAACGTTACAAACAGCTTTCTGAGCTGAACAAAGCCTCCTCAGATTATATTTTCACGGGAACTCGTATACAAAAGATTATTTTCTAGAATTGCTGGCTAGTCTAAGCCATGTAAAGTCGTAACAAATCCACATTAATATTTTTAGTTTCACGTGCAAATAGGATCTTGAAATGTTTCAAACTAAATTTAATATGCTGTAATTATTTATCTAGAATTTACATCAATCTTCTTTGGTATTATTTAATTGATGTCTAAATTAAAGTAACGTTAACAGTCTAAAATTTGGACAGTTGAAATACACGTAAAGGGCCGAGTCTTGATTAAAACAATGATCATTAAAGCTGGCAGCATTGAGTTGTGAATAATTCATGTTTGTCTCGCACAATGAGGGCTATACAAAAATAGCCATACTATACCGAGAATGAACTAGCTTTCCAGGAACCAAACCGCATTAAATATCTTGATTTATACGAATAGAATAAACCTCTCAGATTAAATTTATAAGCCATTGTTGGTCACATTTAAAAGAATTAAATTAAAATATATCTCTTCGTTTTGTTATTCATATTAACGGTGCCATATCTTCCTTTTCCAGACGTTTTAACTGTTGATTATTCAGCGTTATCGGGTAGCAACATCTGGTCCGTTTGAGATGGGATTTTGATATCTTTGGGTCTGGGCTTAAAGCAGTTATTTGGGTGTCAGTTTGGTTAGGAAGTTTATGTAGTGAGGCGACATTATTTTGTCACAATGGAAGGCGCCGCCCACTCCTTGGGCAGCGGGAGCAAAGTCTTGGTGATGCACTGCTTTAGGGAGCGAATAAATCACATGAGTAGTTCCACAACAGAAATACTGCAAGATGTCACAGTATCTTTATAGTTTAGAATACACTCCACGGAATAATGTCTCTCTGGAGGGAACGAAACGTCGTGGTTGGGATAAAAAGTGGTGACTACAGGCTCCCGCGAGTTTCAAAGTTTGCAATGAGGAGAAAAGTTTGGTCCGTATTTTATGCTTTGTATATAGGGAAAAGTTCGGCCCGGAGCCCAAATTCAATCTTGTAGTTTCACTCTATTCAAAATGCAATCAATATATGTCATTATACCACCCACAGTTCTCGTCTAGACGACTTACAATGTTAAACCTTATTAGAGTTAATACAATTTAGCGAATCCTATTTCTACGAACACCACCGGTGTTAAAAACATTACTTGGAATTAGCATTAAGACGTTGTGCACAGGAATACTTACTGCATCGTGAGAATGTTTATAACCGCAATACTTGTAGGTCTCGAGACACCACAAAGAACGGTAATCCAATACACGATGCTCAGCGACACTAGCTTTCCTAGCCGCAAATCTCGTATTACAAAACCTCTCAACGTATTAACACCCAAACGACATGACAATACGCTAATATACATCTTAAAACAAAAGCAATAAGATTGTAAAATGGTAGATTGAACGGCAAAAAGGCCTGCTGAAGCGTGGTCGATTCATAGATTGCTTTTTTGTACAAACGTGGTTGAATGGAGGCAGCAAAAATCCGGTTTGCACCGCAACAGAGGAGAGACGGTTATCGCGCGTATCTTTGCTATTTTGTTTCTTGCTTATTTTGCGGCTTTTAACTTTCGTATTAATTTTCCAGATAGAGTGTTCATGTTCATATTTTTCTGTTGGTGTATAAAACTAATATTTATTCCTAAAATAAACTTGTCCCTTCACACATTTTCGTATAAATGCAAGTTTGTTTATATTGTTTTGTACACTATACCCCTTCAAATTACGTAGGTACCTCCTGCATGAATATTTGATTGCTTAGCTTATCCAGTTAGTAACTTGAGTTGATTTATAGTAGTTCGGTATATTTTTAGATGGCAGTGAATTTCATTTACATACTCTTTCAGATGTCAGCTACGATAAATTTCCAACGGTAACTTCCAAACCACATAATTGCATAAATCATCAACTTCAATTTCAAACTCTCAACGCTTCGAAAAATTTAATATTGAATCGCAATAAATAAGCACACACGTTTTGCAATCAAATAAATTTAATTTAATTTCGTAATTGCTTTCCTGAAGTAGTCCAGTCATCATTATTTATTCCTTGGTCTGACGCAATTACCAAAATTACCTTTATCTGTGAATTTAACGTAAAGAAGATGTAAACGAATCCAGTTCCGGTTTAAATTTAAAACTGTGCTCCCCAAAGTAGGTCCCCCTTATTTAAGAAGTAGGCCCTTCAGTACCTACTTTATCTCTGCCACAAACGCTCCCTTCAGAGCAAAGGGACGAGACGAAAGATGCGATTAGGAATCTTAATCTTTAAAGGGACAAGTGGTCGTGTTGGTCAGTGCCCTAAACTTTTCCTTCTCTTACAACCCCAAAGCTTCATCTAAGTCAAAATCAAGGGAATTCATCATCAGCTTTTCTTTTGTTTGATGTAAAATACAACATTTTATTCTGTTATATATCTGAAATTACCTCAAGTTAACTTCGAACCAAACAATAGTTGATTAAACACGAACTCTGTAGTTTCAGCGTAAGATATTACGATATATTTTAATAGCTTCAAAAAGGTCGCCGCTGGTAGATTATTTACCGAGCCCTTTTTACCCAAGGGTATGGTATTCATTACATTTCTATGGAATGGTCAAGAGAACAATGTAGAAGACCAAGATCAAAGGGATGTTTTTACAATTTGCCGGTGAGTTACGGTATTTGCATAAATTCTAATTATGCTTTTAACTTACGCAGGGTTATAACACCGTGGGGTATTGTTAATGTTTTGTGTTCGTTCTACGTTATTCCCTTTGTGACTCTCAATGATATCTCGAGCATATATTTGAAAAAATCCCTTTCATCTTCCACTTATCATCAGGTAATGTTCTTGTTTGATGTAGGCACGCTCTGCGTATATCTTTCTACATGTAGCTTTGATTTTATAATGACTTCTTAAAGATATTTTTTATTATAACCATTCGTGGAAAACGGATATTTTTATTAAGTATTTTAGAATTCTAAGATTAGACCCCACGTACAGGACTCATGAATTAAATTCAAATAGCTTTGCAAAATTGATCATATCTAAAGCTTACCAGATAAATAATACTTGTAAACTAATAGAGCATAACAATTTTAGAACTATAATGTAAGGTTTCTAGGACCGTTTGCATTGAGCCAGAATGCAAACAAATCACAATGAACCGGATAATCGTAAGATAGTTGCAACACCACTTTTGTGTGGTACGCAATAAATACTGGTACCTATCAACTAAGCAGAGATTGAATAGGATAATATCTATAAACGTAAAAGCATTATCCGCATAATGCGAGCGTACTTGGTTAACAGATAATTTGAAATGACGCGATAAATTGCGTGATAATATTCAAGTAACATTTCGACACGAAAACAAAGGAAGATAAAAATAAATGAGGTATGATAGTGGACCTAATAGAAACAATTCAGGTAATAACAAAACGTTTGCACTAAATCAGAAATGTAAAACTAATTTTCATCCAATCCAGCCGCAGTTGAAGCGTGAAAGCAATTACGTGAACAAAAAAGTCAAAACTCAATTACAATAAGCCATATCCGCCCCGCCGTAGCACAATATTGAAATGCCCAATTTGCATAGTTATTATAAACATGAGTTGGACAATTTACATGGAGGGAGCGGGACAGATAATCAGAATAATAAACAACAAGAAAAAGACGAACAAACTATTCGCGATCCACTCGGGGAGATTACACGAGAAAAAGTGATAAAATATTTATAAGCCCTTAACATACTGTCGCATGATCCTTTTAGTTAATAATACGTTATGGCGGTTGTAAAAGTTACACGTGATGACATTTATGTTTCTCTTCTTTCTTCTGGAAATGCATCAATTAAAATTGAAGCATGTTGTAAATCATCTTCTTCAGAACAAGTTTTTCTAGGTAAGACTTTAATTCGTAATAAAAAAAGCCCAACATCTAAATGGCTCGATCTTCTTTATTTGAATTCGAATTGTTTAATTCCGAAAAACTTGGGATAATCTTCGTCACAGCTCGACAAAGATTAATTGTTTCAAATCTTTCTTGCAAATTAACTTGCCGATTCGGAGCAAAGGTTGGAAAAAGGTGACGTGTCACAAGATCAACTGTGACTCAGCGTTTTGTCTCGAACTTTCTAATGAAATTCCAGGCCCTACTGGTATCTACTTTGCTTCTTTTATGGAGTTAGTAAGTAGCTTTATGGTTTAATGTTTGTTTGATATTATCTGCTTCCCTGCATAGCGGAATTGCGTAAATATACCTACATACTTTTCTTTTTCTTTTTGATGGTGATTTTAATTTGTGATGGTTAGTTATTATCACAAAGAATTTACCTATATTAACGAACGCAATTGTATTAATGCGATAGTTAAAATAAGATTTCTCGAGAAACAAAATTAATTAAACAAACCGATCGATGGGTTTATAAATATAGTCCTAGGCTAACAGACTATTAATATCTTATAAGACGTTCTACGCTGCCAATATAATTTCAGCATTCAATAGCTACATTTCAACAATAACCTTTAGCTAATGAAGACCGTTTCCCCACAAAAAATGTACGAGCAAGTTCGTTAAGTTTGCTCCTTAACGAGTCCCTTACATTCCTGTGTACGATCGATCCGGATTAGAGAGGCCCTGGCCGACCGAACGGACTGAATAAACAATGTGACGAGAATCGGTTCACCCTTTTAACGATTCCCTCTGCAATGCACATAAATACACAACCTATTTGTTCAGGCTTCGTGACGGAACGGGGATTTTTTCGGGACGACTTTAGCGTAAAATTGCGTCGGCATTGCGTAATCTACTTCCGCAAAGTTCTGGTGGAGAAATTTGATTAAAATCACCTGATTTCCGGGTGCCTTGGTATTAAAGCTGCGACTTACCTGTAACAATGTTGAAAAAAACAGTTAGAATATTTACATGAGTTCTTAAAATTCTAAGTTCAGTCAAAAAGATAGCATCTTCAGTTGCCATGGCAACGTCGTGTGAGTAAGATATCGTAATAGGAGCATAAACTTCATCTTCCCGACCGATCGCGTCTGAGGTCCCAATGTATTATCGGGGATCAAGCTGGCTCAATGCGGATGTAAAAATGCCAAACTTGTGTATATTGTTACAGTTTCTACTTACATCTGGAGGGCAACTTGACTCCTGTAAATCTTCTCCTTAAATACTACTTCTTTGTTTAAAGTTATCGGTTAACTTTTTAAGTTTTCTATTAACTATAAAGTGTGGGTTATAAATACTCCGACAGCTTTAAATTTTTATTTAACAAAACTGCAAGCTATGTTTCGCAAATTTTCGTTCGCAACAAAAATTATTACAGCATTTTTCACGGCTTGACCGTAAATTGTTATGTTTACTTTATTTACAACTTGGCTAAGTAAAGAATCGACGAAACTTTTATAACAACGATACTTTTCTAAAGTTCGCCCATTAAAAGGAAATATGCGTTCAACCTCCAGCGTTGCAGGCTTTATTTAAGCTTATTCTGTCGCGTGGTGTTCAACTCAAAGAATTAAATAATGTTGAAAGAGTGACTTTACAAGTATAACAAAATTATTTAAAAAAGAAACGCTTAGTTATCAGTTTTTTTTTTGAGTTTGGTGCCTTGTAATGATCGCGTAAATTTAAGAAGTTACTATAATTTATATGCAAATGAACGAATTTTAAAAGAGCTTCAAAAATGGTGTAACTTTAGGAAATAGATTTTTATCTTTTAAACACATACCTGTTCCAGTCTGATTTGTATCATATTATTATCACATGTTTGAAACATAAATATTAGCATAAATACCATATTTTATAAGGATTGCGTGTGAACGTCGTGTTGTTAGATATCCTTCAAGTTTTGCACTTTTAGCAAAACAAGGGAATGTAAGCTCTATATTTAAAGCAGTAAATTTCAATTTCGCACCGCCAGCCAATGAAATACAGAAACTTCCGTTTATGCTTGTCTAAATATGAAATACTGAAGTTTCTTTTACTTTATTATAAATGGGCAATCAGCTTGTATTAGTGAATCATTTTTTACAATGGAAACGGTTAAAGTTGGTTTTATATTTTTCGTTGTGTTTATTTACGGCGTGCCTTCTTTTTCGATTCGTGGAATGGTGCCATAAAACGCGAATAAATGACAATTACGTACAAATGCTCCAGTTTCGTATGAAGTCGTTGTTAAATGGAATGCCAATTATTTTAACCGACTTCGAAAAGATAAGGAAAGTTGACATTTTCGTTTACGTCATCATATTAAAGTTTTAATTGTTACGCTACTTTCTTACAGGGTTATTTATACGTTAATGTTCCTACTGTAAACAATAGCTATGTTTCAAATTTAGGCTTTTTTGGTTTAAGTAGAAAGAACGTTAATAGACTTCCGGTTTTTTATTTGTTATTGTTATATTTATAGTTTAGGATTATAGCTTGAATTTAAAACACCTAGCACAGATAAATAAATTAGCACTTCTTATTGAAACACAATTAAAGAAATAATTTATAAAGCTCCCTATATGACTGTGGCAATCTGTTACAATTTCAATTCAACATTGTATGTAAATATCGCGCTCGGTTCGTTTAAAATTAAAAACCATAGACAGAATAACGTTTATAAGTCCTTTATTAAGCTTTTAATGGACTTTTTATTTTAAATGTACCGAAGATATGTTACTAATATGCAGTTTATTATTAAATTTAAAAAAAAATGTTTTATTATGTATTTGGTAATAAGCGCTGTATACAAATTATACAGGACTATGAATATATCAAGTGATACCCAGTCTCGATCCAATTAATAAAAAAAATATTAAATTAGCCCGACCCGGCAATCGAACTTGGGCCCTTTCACCTAACACTCTAGTAGTCTTTGCGCTGCGCCACAAAATTTGTCATTAAAAGACGTCTTCTAATCCTAAACAAAACTAATCTTAACACTACTCACATAATCCCACTATTACCTCCGCATAAGCTATCTTACATAGTAAGTTCTATAACTTGGCGGCTTGCTTTGAACTTTCTAAGCTGAGGCTATCGACCCCTGCATATCTAATGCACTTAGTAAACAGGTGTAATCAGACATTTGTATTAAGAGACATTATTACATATTACATCACTAATAGAACTGAGTGTAATAGATGGGATTAGCGCTAATTGTGTTCTTGTTTTCATTTATTAAGATAAGACGGGCTTAATTAGCAAACTTTTCTAGACTCTTCAGATTTTCTTTGAGTAGGTACTCATTTTTTTTTATTGTTATAATAATGTTTCTTAATTAGTAAAAATACCTTTTAAATTATATCAAGAAATGTGTGTGCGTGAATATTTAGCATTCTTCAACTTTTTCATTCTTAGCAAACCTATCTGGATTATTCTACTTTGCAAGTTTATATTAAATGTTGCTATTATTAATTCAATATTTTTCTTTACATGGTGACAAATACAAAGATAAGAAAACGCGTAACTCTTTTGGTGAGTTAAGGAGTTATCTTCCTTGTGTTGACACAGTTGGTATGTAATTATTGACTCACTTTGATTTAAGAACTATAACGTTACATTCAAATCATTTACTAATGTAAACACATTTAAATTAAACTTACATTAAGAACCACAAAATGAGGCATATAGTAAAAATATTATTATGTCAAACATACAAATAATAAGCAATTGTATTTTCTTAAAAAAAAAACGTCCTTTTTTCGAAAGTATTTTAGCAACGCGAAAATTTAAGTTAACAACCGATCAAGTGCTTAATAAAAATAAATAACCCATAAATACAATTAAAAGAATTAGGTCATTGAAACTTGCTTTCTCTTGTACCTTGTTAACTTCAAGCATTATCTAGCTTGTATCAGGGCATTGTGTTTATTTAGCACTGATTTCACCTTAACTACGTTTGCGCAAATAACTGAACAACACAGATAACCCGCAGAACGCGATAAAATTATTGAAGTCTATTAATTCAACGTTTTTTATCATTAGCTAGCCAAATTGTAATATTACAAACTGAATTGATCGTTGTTCATTCTTTAAAAGGTTCAAATTTGATTATTGCAAATTTTATGATTGCTTTTTTATTCCATTAGCACAGACGTGACTGGATCTACATTTCAAGGCAATAGCAGCTTTGAGATTACAATAAACCAATTTAAATAGGTATGCTTGTAATCACAGTCTTTTTTTTAATTATAATGTTACTTATTCCATAAAAAACATATGCAAGATCTAATTTTCAAAAAGGAAAATATAGCTAACCATTTTCGCAACTTATCGCCTATAAACTTATTGTATGTGCCCATAACTTGCTATTTAGAACTCAGGTGGTCGAACCATATTCTCATGAAACAAAACACAACATAACTTTAAATAATGTAGGTTCTATGTAGCGACCAATAAAAGCCAGTGTATGACTTACCTAATGTACTAAAATGCAGCCAGTGTGGTTTAGTTACAGTAAGTTGCGTAAAGCTAAATTATTGTACTGAATTTTAGATATAATAATATGAGACAATAGAGATAATAAACAAGGATATAAGTTTACTGGGAATAAACTACGAATAAGTGTATGGTATTTTATATCAAAAATATTTTAATTAGTTGAAACCTTATTTTGGTATACTTCAAAAAGGTAGTAGTGTTTATAGTAGAGCTTTCTTATATTCATATCTACTTAAAAACAAAAGCTTTTGGAGTACTTTAGATTGCCTACTGCCATTATCTGCAAAGTATAATAGCTTTTACAATTATTCCTTTAACTGCAGGTAACCTAAAAATGTTGGATTTGTACTATATACTCTTTTAACATTAAAAAATATAATTAACTCCTTTCGCAAATGTATCCCAGAACTCTTTACATTAAATAAATCTTCAACCATATCTCTGAAACAAACCGAAATCACTTTTACGAAAGCAATTCGTCAAGAACATAACAGGCCTATATTTTCGTTCAAAAGGAAAAACGTTGGGCAAACAAGCAGGCAACGAGTTAGACTGTAACAAAAATGTAACAAAGGGATGATTAACGATTTCACCCCCTCTACTCATTCAAGCCACGTCGATATTGAATCCGTTAGACGGCGTAAAAATGGAAGTTTCTTTCCTTTTCTGTCAGTTTTACGTTCGGGACATACGGGTGCTTGAAATACTGAGTTCGAGGTGGAAATTGAAATGGAAAATTTGTCTTTCTACTACTGAAAGCGACTTTCAAGGACATCTTTATTCTCTTTTATACGGATCAAAGTTAACTTTTACGTTTTAAAGTTATGGCGCGAGTCGGTAAACAGGCAGTTAGTCCAAGATACACAAAGGTCTGGGTTATTTGTTGTATAATAATAAATATCTAAGTCTTTGTTAAAAAAAAGCTAAATGGTTAAAGATACAGCTGAGTTCCCTTTGGTTTGCTAGACATTTATTAAAAACCAAATTAATTTCAATTATTTCAGTCCTTAGAACACTGTGTCCCGCAGTAGAGTTGTAAACCGAATCGTGACTTAACTATGGAAGTTTTTCCCCCAAGTTAGTTTAGAAGTTGTTCAAAATAAATGATTGCCGCTCAAGTGACAGCCGGAGTTGATGTCGTTATCGTTTTGTGAAAAACTATCGCGTGGCGTCGAGAAAGATTACTCAGAATTGATTAGAGCCTTTTTTCTTTTGTGCCAGTTTTGTTGCCAGTATTATAACCAGCCTCATAACAGTCCATTAGCGAATCAATTCACATAAAAAGTTATTGTTTCCATGGCATCATAACGTTTTACTGGCATGGAATCAGCGTTTTCGAGCGTCTTCCGAATATCCTACTTCCTACTAATATTATAAACGTGAAAGTTTGTGAGTACGTATGGATGGATGTATGGATGTTGGTTACTCTTTCACTTAAAAACCACAGAAAAGATTTTGATGAAACTTTACAATAATATAGGTTATTCATCAGAATAACACATTAGGGTACTTTTTACCGCGGGAAAATTTCTCATTCCCTCGCGAAACCGACTTCCACGCGAACGGAGTCGCAGGCGGCCACTAGTCTTATTATATTCGTACGTTTGCTCAACTCATTCGGTGAATGATCAAGCAACCCTTCGGTTGGAACAAGATATACAAAAGCGCGTCCTTTTTTTTTTATCACAAAAAGAAGATGTCTTAACCCTGCGAATATTCAATAGAGCGTAAGCTAAGTGGCTCATCTGTCCCTGGTAACCACAAGCTCTAGAGTTCTCGGGTTGCAATTTTTTATTATAAATTCGCCATATTATTATTACGTTTTTATTATGCGAATAAAAATGCAGCAGGTGCAATCGCGCTGCATTTATTTCACCTGGCCAGCATATTTTAAAAGACGTCAAGCTAATTATGTTAAAATGTCAGTCCTATGCCACAATAATAGCTGCGAATAAAATTTGCATTCGTCAAACGGAATCAAGTAATTTTGCTGTGGAGTGCATATCGATGTAAATATTTCACTTCTTTCAAGTTAAGTGCTCTATCGGTTTCGTCGGAAATATATTTTCTAACAAAAGACTCGATTTTATTATTAAAAAAATAATTTGATAGGTTTATCGTGTAAGCGGATTATACCGACCGAGATTTAATAATCAATTGATAAAAATAATCCGTGCCAATGAATTAGAAACCAAAGCCGATAATTTATGAAGAAGATTAAATCAAAAATCGGTATTATTACTTTTAATTCTATTCTGTCTATTTTTTATTACCGAAATCTATTAAAGGAACGAAAACATATTGACCTTAAGTCATTGTGGTGAATAAAACATCGAGAATTGACCCACTTTCCCTTTAACAATATATTTTTGTATTGCAAGGTTACATTACCAAGTAATTCCCCACAAAATCCGAACGATTCAATCCCAGAAATACCATAAACATTTATAACTTTTTACACTTATTTCCTATTAAGATTACGAATTACAAGTCAGCAGCGATAAATGCCACTTGAATTTCCACCTTTCTGCTTTGAGTTAAGATTAGATTTGCTAGTTTCACTTATTAGGTACATTACGTTTCATAATGAAGGCTAAGTTCCACCCCTTAAGCCTCATAAATTACAATAAAGCGTGCCTTTATAGCGATAAACCAGTTAATCAGACGCACGCACGGTTCAACAATTTAACGATATAATTAAAAAATAAATGCTCTAAAGTCTGTATACTGAGACTATTTATTAAAGATCAGAAGAACCGAAGAGGCCGGTTCTAGTTCAGTTGCGTGAATTTTTTTTGAACATGTGACCACTTTTTAATTAAAAAAAGGAAAAAAGTACGAGGTTAACTCGCGGAACAAAATTTTTGTATTCTAGTAGTATGTACCATTCAAAAAATATATTTGGTAAATCTTCATATTGACGTAACGTGACTTTAGTTACTCCGGTCTTTTTTATAAGCAATTTTTATATGAATAATTTAATTGTTACTTAATTCTACAAAGTTACGGATAGATAAGCTAATGTAGTGTAATAATGAAGGTTTTTGTATTATTAACTTAATTTTTTTGTGTTATTAGATTATGAGATTGTCTTTCATTAAATAAAATAACATTTAATACGGATTCAGAAGAAAGACAGACGGAATTCGCAAATTTGGTTATCTATTCAAATGACAAAAATATTAAATCTCCCGCTTCTACAACTTTACATCGTTCAGTTAGCGAACTAACGTCACGGAAGAGTCGTAGTTAACCGACATAATTAAAAACCCCTGAGGTAAGAATGTGCCTGGAGGTTCCAGGGCCGGCTTATCCCGGGGTAAGCGAACAACTTGCCCCTCGTTTGCTAATCTTTTAAGCTATATTATACCTTGGCTCAAGTTTAGAGCGAAAAGTTTAATAATAACTAGAATTTGACCTATTTGATGTACTTGAGGTGTTTTACTAGATTGAATTGTATTTTCAGATAAGAATACAGGCAATTAAGTAACAAATTTGTAGTCAAATAATATGGATTTTTTTAAATTGTATTTTACTTAAGGTATTGTTCACAAACTAAGCAAATGTTTAAATGGGTTGTTAATAGTAGGTTACTTAAGGTGAACTAACTCAATAGCTTTAGTGTGTACTCAAGGAAGTTTACTATTCATTATTTATTTACGGTAAAGGCGTCCGGCCTAGTCCTAAAGCTATAACCTAGGTTCCAGAATTGTGTACGCTTCTTTCGTCTGCTGTTCTTCCAAGAAACTGACTTAAACCCGTAAGGCATTTAGGCTCATTAGCATAGATACCGTGAGTTCCTGGAAACACGGTAAGTACAACTTTTTCTGTCCCTTAGAGAGACAGAAAATATTGTAGGCTTATTTACAAACTAGCTTACAAGCTAATTATATCTTTTAATTTATGAATAGCTTATGTTTCTTAAGTGTCTAAATCTAAAACCATCGGTTTTTATAAAGAAAATCTAAGAGATACAATTACCAATTTCAAATTTTCGAAATTTTGATTTTTTTTTGTTTAACTGAATGCAAAAAGATAGCAATGATCAGTTAAATTGATATTTATAGCGATACTCCTATAAAGAAAAACATTATAATAAGAACAAAGAAACTTAACTTTAAAATTATACATGGATACCTCCACCTCTCATGGTTCGGGCCTCAGCACCGTTAGATCGCAGAAAGCCACCGGTGGTGTAGCCACGAATAGCGCCAAGTAATGAGTTTTGTTGTTCCCAGTTACCTCCGGATTAACGGACACTGCCATCGGACCAAACGCATCCAACTTACACTTAATGGTAGCCAACTAAAACACAGTTTAAAACCGATTAAGCTACTGCTAATTTATACCAGTCATAAGAAGAACCAGAACGACATGAAATTTAATATTGTCAAAACAAAGTTTGTCAAATGGACACCGCTTTCTTTCTCGATTATATTGAGAAAGGTAATTAAGTAAAAATGTTAATATCTAATGTAAAATGGAATTGCTTTTCAAACCAATAAGCTTAAGTAGCTTTTTAAATGTAAACTGTTCGTAGGGCGGCTAATTGACGTGGGGGATTGACCTTAAAAGCTAGCACATCTACGACAAAGAATTTTTTTGTTCATATTACAAAAGTATTTTATTACAATTAAACTTCTCTCCAGAATGACACTAAACTACATAAATGGCCAGCTACAAGAAAACAGGATATCAATCAATTTATCGAACACGCTCATGAATTTTAAAGGACGAGGCAAAAAAGAAATATCTATAAATATTTACAATCTGCGTGTCCAATTTTAAAATTATACCTTGTTCACAAGCTTCATTACCATTACTGGTTGCAATCACGATCATTCTTAACCCTGGATTGCAGTTGGTAAACAATCAAGTGGAGTACTTGTTTGAGTCCCTAAGTCCCCAAGCGGCAATATTGGTCGAGGAATGTTAATAGGACCTTCGGCTGGGTCAACATGACCCAACGTCACGGTTGTGGTAATAGGTAGAGGAAGGAGCAATCACGGGTTAATGCTTTCGAACAATTATTTTTGAATCAGTTTGTTTTGCCTCGGGTTCTTTGTCGTCATCTATTGGTTTGGATTTCATAGTATCTATTTCCAAAGGAATAAGGATCTGTTTGAATTTTTTATTTGTTTTTAGGTAGCCGGTGTTTCGCAAAAGAAAAAGTATACAATTGTTCAAATTCCTTTTGTTATTACGACTCAACCGGCGATACCAATTTTTTATGGTAAATCTCGCACAAATGGCAGAGCACGCGACTAAATATTTAGTCAACTTGCTGCGATTACAAACATGCAAGCGAACACTAAGTGACACATTTTGTACCTTGTTTATATCCAATGCCTTTGTATTATAGGTATAAATTAAAATATAAAGAAACAAGTTTTTTTGCAAAGAACGCTTACTTCTCCGTGATTGCATAATTTGGTTATTCCTGAAGAAATTCTCAATTTTAAAACAATTGCTTGTTAGTGAAATTGGTAGGATGAACCGTCGGTTACATTTTATCACTAGGAACATGTGAAACGTTTACTGGAAATGACAAATGAGAAATCCAGTATATAGTCTGATCTTCAAGAGAATACTTTCCTCCACACTTTACTGTCGGGTCACGTCATTAGCCTAAATTCTGCAGTCGGGTCAGCCCTTGTTGGATGGGCTATAAGAAAAATAACATTTTTACTACTAGACCAATAGGGAGCACTCTCAATCCCTTTGTTTTGGGAGAAAGAAAAACAAAATTTACAACATTTTTCACCCACGCAAGTAAATTAAACATTATATTGTTTAAATACAATCGTAAAATATGACTCTCAGATTAAACACTTCTCGTAATTCGTTGGCTTAAAATAAAATTAATTCCTACTATCTTGAACGGAATCATAAGATAAATCGCTCAAATTAATAATCCCCAAATGATTTACTAAACAGAAAGTTTACACAGAGAAGTTATAAATGGTGGAACACAAAAAGTTTCGTTATTTTAATTAATCTGGTCTAAATAGCGATATATAGATAATATATCTTTATAAGCTGAAAGTTTGGTTATAATAAGATCGAATTTCTGCCTGCCCCGTTTAATCAATTCTTCGGAAACTAAGTAAAAGTTTCAATTACAGCGTCCTGCAAATTCTTGGATCAACCAACCGTGTATATTGGGTACTCATTAAACCGTTTCCTTAAACTTTCTGACCTATTTGAATTGATTAATTTTCGAAGTAATTATAAAAAAAACGATAACAGACAAGACAATAGATATTCCAATAGCAAAAGATTCAAGTTTAGAAAAAGATACAACACAACAATTACAAGGCGAAGCCTAAGAATATAAACAGCCTGATCATAAATATTATAATGAATTAACTGAATCAAGCGCACCCATGGTTAAACTGAACCCTGCTGAGAAACAGACGATGCTAGAGGCGCCATACTTGACGGCTACGAACATAAAAAAGACCAGTACGTTTGTCTGTTCGTTTGTGGTCTACCCACGCGAGCTATTAACTCAGCCGTTTTATCTTCCATTCATGGGTATAGGATATTTGAGACGCCAAACTTTAGAGAAGTAAATCTTGGTCATGATCATTATCTTTCACGGGTGAGGTTGGTTTGTAATGAAACTTGACCGCAGGGCATGATCAATGGAATTAGTTTGACACATCGGTTGATAGACCATAAAATTGTTTAGGAGATAGAAAAATTACACTTACAAAAAAATTTAAGCTAAGAAAATTATTTTTTAAGTAATTTAGGTAGCTCATAGACACGATTAAAGTAAAGCTATGATTATTAAAAGATATCTTATCCCGATCCCGGGTAATACGAAAATAATAGCGTTCGATTATCGGGGCTCATTATAAAAGGGCAGTAAACATTTTTTGAGGACCTGATGGTTGTATAATAATTGGGTTGGGCCAATTTCCTAAAAAAGAATTAGGTGAATTCTTGAGTGTTCTTTTTATATTATCAAAATATTTTCGATTTTTATTGTGAATATGTTTGTTTTCGGTTATATTTACTTAGCTTAAACCAGGGAAAACCCCTTGGCTGTAAATATGACCAATGTTAATATTGAAATTCTCATCGTAAGCCCGTTTAATATCGTTCATTCAATGTTTACCAAAAGTCCACATTTGATCAGGGGCCGCGCACGCATGCATGGTGCTAAAAAATTAAGCTAACAAAAAGTGTGAACCGGTGCAAATGGAATATTTCCACCAGCTTTAATTTGCTATTGTTAACAATCCGTTATGTTTATTGTTGACAGCGCGGTTTTAGACGATTAACTAACAAAATAGAGGTTTGAATAGGTTACCTTAGATAAAGTATTTTTAATAATGCTAAAGGTTTTTGTAATAAAGCTAAATATACGAAAATTCCCACACCAAATTCTCGTAAAAACCTACGCTACAGTAGAGAAGGTAGCTATATCAAGTCGAAACAAAAAGAATGCAGACAGCGTCGTAATTCCTACCTGAATACAGAATACACGTTTTGTCTAAAAAGTTGTAAGATAAAAAAGGATTTCGCGAAAATAGTTACGGCCTACGCACTTGAAGACAAAAGGCCTTCTATTTGGATTTATCTTAAAGAAGATAAAGGAGTTCTGTTCGCAGGAACAATTGACAATATTGGGTTTTAAGTAGAAAAGAAAGGCTTCGTTATAAAATATAATTAAATCCGGAACCTAAACCATGCGGAAATTGTAGCAGTTTATTCTATACGGACGTCTTAAAAGTTTGCAAAATACTTGTAGAACGATGATATTCTTGAAAGGATCATGTAGCCATTTTTTTTTAAACCCATAGTATTTTATTCGGAACATCACGGATGTTAAAAGGTCATAATTTTATTTAAAAGTTTCGATTGGTTGGTTTCCATTTGAAGATGAAGACTATATTAAGGACACATAAGCAACAAAAATAAAGAAAAATCAAAGTGTAACAAACTAACTATGGTATACCGGCGACATTAAGCTTACTATGAAAACAAAGAATGCCCATTGTAGGCAAACAACCGTATCCATGTTGACTCCAGTCGGCAGCACCTTAGATAAACAATTGACAGTCGCCACCAAACCAGCATAAACAAAGGCCCATGAGTTTATTTTGAAGCAATTCTAGGAAGGCCCCTGCATTTGATTGAGGACTTTCTAGCCGAACAACATTACTAACTCGAACTATCGGTAAAACGATTAACAATTTCTACAAAATGAAAACACAGTGATATAAAATAAATATATTCTGATGCAGTTTCCAGCTAAGAAAATGAAGTCATGTTTCTGAATCCAAGAAATAAACAGTAGCTCATTTCCATTGAAGTAGAATAATATAGATTTGATACTTTCTAAAGGTTTTATAGCCATGAATACATTGGAATGTAAAATAAACATTTTGTATTCAGTCTATGTTCAATAACCGCTACCTACGCTGAAGATTGAAATCAATAAATAGAAGATTTATTGATTTAACCGTAGTGCTTGTGAAGAATTAACACTTGGTAAGCGGAAATAACTGTACTGGTTATATTAAGTAGTTGTTGAAACAATACTTAAGGGAATCAAGTCAAAATCAACTGTTAAATAAACCACTTAGACTTACCAAAATATACGTATTAGGAACACAAATAATTTTGTTGAAATTTGTAAAGTTATCAATATCTTTTACTTCACAAAGTCATACTTTACACAACCCTTGCATAATTAGAATCCTATAAATTTCTCCCTCTTGACCTTATAATCACCAATGCTAATCTTACCAAAGAGCTTTGTGCAAATCAACTCAAAGTTTGAGAACTTCAAGTTGTTAGAGTTGCGTAGGTAGATAGACAAACAAAGATGTTCCATAGGTAGCCATAGCCATATTTTGATAGTTTAATATACAAATTTGGAATCTAAACTACCAAAATAAAACAAAAACATTGAAAGCATTATTATTCATGATTTCAATTCAAAACAGGATTTGGACCTTACTAACAATAATAAAACTGTCCCCATAAAAAGTTTTTAGGTAACGTGCCAATACTAAAAAACACGGGACAAACCGTGTGACCTCGCTCGCATTCATTAAAATAAAGCTACGAAACAGGTAGAAAAATCTGACCAAGCTAATAGAAGCCGCGTTCAGAGTAAACAAGAGTTTTGCTTAGAGGCTTAAAATTTTAATTAAAACAAATATACTCGTGTAATAACTCATGTCCTCTTAAATAATGGGGATTGTGTAAACAGACAAAATACTCCGTTTGAAGGTTCATTTTGGACTAATGACAAATGGGGTTTATTTCCTAATGTAATTTTTTAGCTGTTAAGTTTTATAGTTAACCTTTTAAAAAATACCAATACTATAGGTAGGTAGGTAAGGGACTAAAATTATAATAGGCTTTCATAATAGAATGAACAGGATTGCCAATTTTATCGTATTAAATACAAATTCCTTTATACAGTTACTGAAATTTACCATGACACGACCATGACCCCTCTTTTATATTCAATTTTAAAGTTACTGTATTTCCCGTCCCAAAATTCGAAGCCAGAAAGCGGATGTGCAACGTACAAAGGGCGACAACAAAACATAAATATTGGCCTATTAGCGGAACTGCGATATTGATACCCGACGAAATTCATCCTTGCTTTGAATAGAGTTCCGGTGGTAATCGGTTTTTGGAATGTGTCCATAGGAAAAAAACACACACGTTGCCTATTTATCTTGTGAACGGATAAAAGGAATGCACCCAGGTAGACATGGGGGTGTAACAATCGGACAATGTGCTAAACTGTGATAGTGAGCTTCCAATAATTCAACGATGACACGTCGATTTAATAAAGGGCGAAATTGATACAAATTGGAGCCATTATGAGAATCTCATTTTGGCACCCGGCTTCAACCACGCGTTCCATTATTCTTTGTTTAATTGACTCTGTTATAGAGCTGGTAAATTTGTCAAAGAGATTTCGCAGTGTCGGTGCTTAACTTTGCTCGGTAAATGTTTACTTAAGTCGTTTAAAAGACGCAACTCGAGTGTACCGAAGGCCTGTGGTGCCAGTGGCTTCTTAGATTGTTTTTTTTGCGCCGACGATTCAATGTGCGTCGTTCGATGAGAATTCCAGCCGTACTCGAGTTCGAACAGGTTTCATCATGGGGACCGAAAACCGGTAAAAAGTCATCACGGGTAATTATGGAAGGCTCAGCGCTTCCCAATACAATATAGCGCACAATAATGCCGGTAATTGAAAAATGTGATCCATTTAGATGAAAATGGACTAACGGTCTCCATTCTTAATGTAATTTCAATTTTATCTTCGTCCATCTTTCGTGGCGTTCCGGGAGAAATGAGAATGTAATCGTTCGGATTTGCATTTTGACCTAAGCTGTGACTTAAAGATGTCCATTGTTGCTCGCCATTCTTCTACCGCTTGTTAGCAAAATTATTAGAAATGGGATATTGTTTACGTCGTCGGAAACAAAGAAGTTTTACAAGTCACTTGAAACAAAAAGCATCGGGAGCCCGAAACAAAAGATTTTTTTTAAAGTGTTCCTATTTTAACAAGAAAAATGAAATCAAGATTTTGTTAAGATTATTTAGCTACTAAACTTAAAAATGAGGTAATTTTTTTATTGAACTACTAAAATTTCTCTTTCATAGCACTGGAATGTTTAAAAAAATTTTGTGGGAGATAAGAAAAATAACTAACATTTGCGCTCTGTGCAACTTGCTAGTTCACAAATACTTAAATTGATAAAGAAAATATTTCAACGATAAAGTCTTTCATAATTTTAACGGTAATATTAAAGATTGTAGATAATAAAACGATGGTAGCTTCGGTGCAAGTGATAGGGCACACAAAAAGGCGTGTTCTTGGCATAATATTCCGCCCTCTTAATAACTAACCATACGAATAATTAATTACACCTCAATTAAAATATCAACTAAGCGCTTCCGCCCAAACCTATATGAAGACAGCAAACCAAAAACGATATGTAAATTATTTTTAGAATGCCGTATGTATGATAGCTTTTTTGAAAGCTGATAATTTTTGCTGATAAGTTATGATAATATTTGTAATGGGAACTGTGATTAATGTTGATTAACAATCTAAACTATTTGTTAATGTTAAGTGCTTATACAATTTAAAACTGTAAGCCGTAATTTTATGAATGTGTTAACTAAGATACTATCAATTTTTTAAATTATGTAAATACATTTTTATTTGTTTTAAAACGAGCTTAAAGTCTACTTATCTTATTATAAGCAAGAGAAAGTCAATGGCACCTTAATAAGTTCATTAAAATGCATCTTGTTGTTAAGTTACTGCATTTGGTTTGTGGAGCCGAGATCTTTAATTCGTGTCCGAACAAGTCTCATTACTAATTAACGCCGGAGGGAGCTAAAACAGGTTGAGCGATTTAAGGCAAAACCCAATTTAGAGCCAGGGGGCACGCGATTACAATCTTCTCACGACAGGAAGGCGCAAACTCTTCATCTCGGGGGAAATCACGCACGCAACAAACTTTATAGCAACACGTCTTGCGAAGCTATCGCCCGAGGCGCCCGAAGACGACCACCACACACAGACATAATCAAAGATACAATAACGCACAGGCAGTGCCTCCACGCGGTTGATCAAATACAAACACCCAACACATTCGACACTTCTATTCCATACAAACTTTATTGCACTTTCACAAACTTCAACCGCGAGAAGCACTGCGCTTATGCGGCTAACAAAACACTAACCGTTGTCGAGTATGGCTGAAGGCTCAACCGGATCCCATCTTGAGCCAGTCGCTCTCGAAGAAGCCGCTTCAACTGTATACGTGGTATTTTCACGAGTTCCGCTTTACCCTCTTCATACTCATCCGCGTACTTGGCCGGCTCTATAGACGCGGTAGCCTGCTCCTTACGAGCCTCTTCTTCACATTGGCAAGAGCCGCGAACGGCAGCCGCCTCCTCGAGAGTGAAGTAAACAGCTGCGGCGCCTTCTTCCCGCAAACTTCTCACCGAGTGCAACAACCGCTGACGATGAGCAGGGTTCAGAACACCGATGGCGTCCAAGTCTGGTTCGCCTACTTGTTTGCATATCTCCAAGTCGTCGTATCCGTTGTCCAAGAAACTTTCCGCGTATTGGCCTAAGTGGAGTGATCGCAGCCACTCTATGACGATGTTGCCGGTCGTGGACGAGGCCATCGCGTCAGGGCGCGCGGTGCATTACAGACGTGCGCTCGGCGCGGCGATCGCGGGAGACTGGCGGACTGGCGTTCCTACCCCCCTGCCCTCCCGCGCCTCGCAGCGGTCGCCGCCCCTACGTGCTTTTGCTTTTTGACATTTTGTAGCATACCTAATCGTTTCGTATCATAGAGGTGCTTACCGCATGATATTTTGAGAGACTGTTTGCGTTTTTCGGATTTGAATGGCTAAGCGGCAGATTGGTATTTATTTGCTGTCGAGTTGCGAGAGCTGACACGTTCTTATAGAGCTCCGAAGGGGAAGTTTGTGATAAGAGCTTTATTTGAACAGGAACAAAAACACAATTTATAGCTTTGCGCTTATAAACAAATTATTACTGCTTAAAGCTGAGTAATTGTAGATTTTAGACGATTTTGTGGCTTAGCATAAACAGGGTTTGTTAAATAGTTAATTTTAGAACCTGTTTTATCTCATTCCATTAACTGAAAGTTTATAGGGTTTTATTTAAGTTAGCATAGTCTCTCGGGGCACGTAGTTAAGTTTGTAAGTTGTTTATGCAACTAGGCTTGTTATTAAATAATTATAGTAATCTTAGTCACAAAGTAAACGAAGAAGTTGCATACCTAGTCAAGAACATTTCTAATTAATCTTATTCAATATTTACGCAATTGCTAAATACATTATGAATATTGCAATATACAACTTTAACTTAGATGCTATGATGTTTCTTTTGGTTTTATCGTGAATAAATGTTTTTTTACTTTATAACTTTTGAAGTTGTTAAGTAAATGAAGATAAATTTTTAACATTTAACACGATTACTAGTTAAGTACTTGATGTACCTACAAGTTAACTTACAAATAAATACCATAATCTAGCAATATTCAGCTTCAAATTCTATTTTACAATTCATGTCCCAATTTCTCAATTTGCAGATACACAATATTTGTATATTAAAAGGAAATGAAATGATAAGCTCGGCAGCTTATCTGATATCCCTGGAGATAGGCTATGTTATTCCATCCAACCTAGTTCTCCAGTTGTTGCAGGCAAGATCCAACTTACCTGAAACTGGTTTTAATATCATTTGATTTTGACTACAGCAAATACAAATTAAGGCAATATCAATCTGATATAACGAAGTGATGTTTCCTAAAACTATAGCCAGATCTAACCAAAATTCCTAAGCTCTTGTTTTACTGCTACATAATATGCAGCATAAGTACTTATTAATGCAATGGTTACGAACCCTGGTCGTCAATTAACATATCTTACTTCAAACTGCATGTGACTTGCTGGAATTTTCTGACAAAAGTCACGGAATTCCATAGAAATACTATGAAGGCAATGCAGCCCTTTTTTGTACATTACTCAACTTTTAATTGAGCTTCCTGCACATAAAATTATAAATGCACTAGAGGTAAAGAATTCTGAAAAACTATAATAGCGAACAAGTTTTTAATATTTTGACATCCTTCTATGTAAACACAACCTAACACCTAACCACGATATTTCTAAACTTTTGAAATTTTTACTTAAACTTGAAAGAATACTTTTGTAACTGCTTGAAGTCTCAATTCTAAATTTGGACGTTTATAAGCCACATGACAAATCCCCGATCATTATCCTGAGAGCCTTACAAATCACACATTCTCGTTTCGGGAACTATTTTACGTACAATCTCCATAGGCGGCGGTGAATGTTAAATGACCCAATGAATTGCTTCGAGTTGGTCACTGTAGCAGTACAAGTCTTTATAATCCATTCTTTAGGCCTTGAAGATGAACGACGCAATCGGGGTAAGGTACGGTAGCGAATGGGGTAGGGTTCAAAACGGACTAAGGCATAAAATTGGGACCATCCGGACTTTAAAGAACGCTAGTTTGAATTTTGTACGCATTATTCATCATGGGCTTTTAGCAAGTGATATATGTTATAGTACATTCTGAATATTAGTGGATAAGTTCTACTGATGGTGCGATTATATTTGTTGTGTTAGCAAATAATCGTTCGACCGTCTTTGCCAAGTAAAAGTATAAGTCCAACTGAATATTTTCTAGATCTTTCTTTGTTGTTTTGTCAAATACAAAAGCAATCACATACCCCTTTGCCTTACTCACCCTTTTGTTAAGTACACTCAAAGTGGGTGAAATCTTATTAGATATCCCCGGCTTTCAGATTTCTCCTCACGTGCGTTCATCATTACGCTTTACCGGCTAAAATAATGTTTATCCTCGTTGATTTCTCGAAAAACCCAATTTCGTTCTTATAATACACCCTTTCCGAAATCAGTGAAGCCTTCACGATGTAGATAAATTCAAGGACCACTGTCTGCTGACACTTTAGTGGGTCTTAGACGAATAATGACCGAATTGGAAAGACCTTTCATTCTTTTATTATAGTCTCCATTTGAATGAATTGGTACAAAGAAGAGCTCTTTGCATATGCGCCGGTAAATCGGATGAGAGTATTTTTACTTTATGTTCCAAAAATGATTTTATGTTGCATTTATTTTTCTTCTTTTCATTAAATTCACACAAGGGTTTTGCGAGCAACTTGTAAGAAGATGAAGCTTAGTTGCTCATTTTGTTATGAAATTGTACTGATTTTAACAAATTTTGGTCAGTAAAACTTACTTCGCTCTACTGTTTAATTGTCTGTAAAACGCAAGTGTGATATTGATGTAGGCTAGGGCATATTCGTTTAATTTCCCAGATAAAAAGATTTTAAATATTTTTTACTTACACAAATTAAAAGAGTGAAATATATTTTAATGTTACTGTAACTGCCTACAAAGTGGCTGGGTCTTTAATATTTTCAGGCTTGAATTGCCTTTATGCCTGGAAGGTTTACCAATTTCAAGAGGCTGTTATTATTTTGAAAACCAGCTTTTTTAAAATTAATTGTATAAACATAATTAGCTAGGATAGAACTCCTTCAATATATGTATAAGTAATGTCGCACATCTATACTAATATTATAAAGCTGAAGAGTTTGTTTGTTTGTTTGTTTGTTTGTTTGTTTGAACGCTCTAATCTCAGGAACTACTGGTTTGATTTTAAAAATTCTTTTTGTGTTGAATAGAGCATTTATCGAGGCAGGCTTTAGGCTATATAACATCACGTTGCAACTATAAAGAGCGAAGAAATAATGGAAAATGTGAAAAAAAGGGGAAAATTATTCATCCTTGGGAGCTTCCGTTGCGTGCTCTGTCAAAAACGGTTCTAGATACCAAAAATATATGTATGAAAGAATTAAGGGAACTTTTTACCGCGGGAAAACTTCGCTTTCCCACGGGAAACCGACTTCTACGCAAACGGAGTCGCGCGCGGCCCCTAGTATGAAATAAAAGTTAGTAACTAGCGTAAAAAAATCTTATTTTATCTATAAAATATATTCCCTAAGACGTTTTCCTCCAAAAGAGATAGGATGAGGAAACATTATCCCAGACGTCGTAAAGAATATTTTGGTCCGAGAAACCAACGTTTAATTTAATAGAACGTTATAATATGGGAAATCCCTTCAGGTGTGCTGAAAATAGCCCCCGTTATAATAATGGTGGGAAAAGTAGCAGTTAAGGTAAAGAAAATGGCTTTTTATATTTTGTATAAATAAAATGTCTAGTTTAACCACCTCTTGACAAGCTTGTTGTTTTTACTTGTTTATTTCATTGAACTTTCATTTAATATCTGTTTATTTTTGGATTGGTTTTAAATATAGTTAAAATAATTGTAGAACCCGTTATTTTGTATAAATAAAATGTCTAGTTTAATCACCTCTTGACAAGCTTGTTGTTTTTACTTGTTTATTTCATTGAACTTTCATTCAATATCTGTTTATTTTTGGATTGGTTTTAAATATAGTTAAAATAATTGTAGAACCCGTTTTAATTGTAAGGTAGACTGATACAGGTTAAAACGCAAATACGTACTCCAAGCTTGTAATTAAACTTTATTTTTAATAAATAGAAAATTATTGTAGAGACAGAATGTCATGAAATAAATCTTGGTTTCTCACTTAAACATGGTAATTTTCACTTCATAATAAATGTAGATTTGAATTAAGAGAAAAGAAATGCTTTATCTTTTGCTTTTCTTTTCTTGAGGGACTTATGTCTAGACAAGCAAGATCGTTTATGTTCCAAAACTATCAAGATTTTTACTAAGAAAATATGAGTAACTTTTACAAAATTGTATTGAATCGAGTTCTTTTTATATGTTTTCATTACACTGTCTACTAAGTTAAATAAATTTAATTACATTTTAGTGTTTTTAGTGAGAGCTCGGTGGCCCAATACGATCGAAATCGATGGTCGAGGCTAAGCAACGTAGGCCGCGGTCAGTCCAAGGATGGGTGACCGCTAGTAGTATTATATCCCGAGTTTTTCCGTGCTTCGGAAGGCACGTAAAGCTGTTGGTCTTTTCTAACTCGTACTCGTCAAGCCAAGTCAGGCGTCTAAAAGGAAGGCAGCGTGAAAAATACTGACAGTAGGGTGGCCACTACCCTACAGGAGCCACGTCAGAGGTGCTAAAAAGACGGTTCCTAAAAACTCTGACACTAGATGAATATGTGCTGCGAAGTGAATATTCATCACACAAAAAAGAAGAAGAGTATTTTTAGTCGCAAAAAATATTTGTCCGCTGTTAAATGTATTGGCAAGATTAGTAAGGTGCAGTACCTAGAATGACGCTACTGCCTGACCAATTAATCATTTCTATATGCCTGGTTGCAACATATTAATTGGCCAACTAGAGACAATTGTGCTTAAAAGATTCTGTTTCTTATATTCGCAGTCTTTATAACCGAATTTTATTTACAGATATTTTCTTTTAGAAGCTTAATTTGTCCGTTTGCGAATATATTTAAAAACTAAACATAAAGCGGTTCTACGATACGAAACCACTGAAAATCGGAATAAATGGTTTTAACTGTGTAACGAGAGAAGAATGGAAAGGGTGATATAAGTTCATTAAGCTTTTGAGCAAATTCTCTAGCTAAAAACTGGCAAAGAAGTGTTATTCCAGTGATGAGCAAATCTTTACTACTCAGTCTCCACTAGCTAATCATATAATCAAATAATTGACTTCATTTGAAATAAAGCTAATTTCCACTGCCTAGGTAAAACTCTTAACCCTTCCCACTAAAGCTACCTATATCAGTTCATCCACACTGGCAGGTAATCCTATGAGCAGTGGGCGAGTGGTCATGCAGTGGGTATCGCGGTGACAATACGTCGCCGAGTCGCCGCCGGGTCATATTCTACACGACGCCCGAACCCTTGCTAGTGTCGGAACTAGGGATGGGCCGTTGTCGATGGTTTGGAAATGTACTCTTAGAAAAAGTTGGCAGTGGGAACTAGACACAGACTGAAATAAAGTACAGAAACTAGATATAAATCGTTTCTACGAAAGAAAAGTTGGCAGTGGAATAGACACACACTTACATACAGTAAAGCGCCTTACGACGTGACTGGACTAAATTGGCGCGAGGAGAGGTAAAAATCACTGTATGTTTAGGCTGTTAAAACGCCAAACAAACATCATTTAATATATTTGTAACGAAACATTAAAAAAAAAGAAAGTTTTTGTTTGATACTGAGATTTTAATTGTTGTGATGAAATAAAGATAAAGTCGTTTTGCTACATGTTATGGGCTTTAACTTATTAATGTCCGGTCTCAATATTCCTCCTATAGTTAAAACCTCGGTAGCTGGAAACTGCTTGTTTGGTTTTTGTGACGTGTTTCTATCATTTTCATATCAACATTAATCTACCATAGTTTATTGAGGCGCAAAAACATCGATAAAGGTAACCATAGTTACACATTTAACAAGGCGTCAAAGGTTAGATTATTGAGATACAACCAGTATATCAACTACCGTAAATCAGTTACTTCTTTAGTTAATAATAACCTATTAAGCATGGCAAACTTTTTGTAAGAATAAGAAACTTTAAACCGTATCCTGTCCTTCATAAAAAATCTTATGGAATCCTTATCGACACATCCCAGCTCTAGAGTAGGTACGGCAATGCGGACAATCCGGGACATGGATAAATGGAGCCAGCGAGTCCCAGTGACACGTTCATTGAGCTTTCATTTGGGCAATTTTCGACTAAATCTCTGCCAATCGACCCTAACTGCAGCCATTTGGCAAAATAACTAGTCTGCCTGTGCGATTTTAAACCGGGGTCAGCAATTTGATAATTAATTTATTAAGAGTGATGTTTTGCAGCGTGAGCGGTTTTTACGGTTGATCGTTTTTGAATTTTATCGATACAAAGTTCCGTAATTGCAAAATAATAATAACTACAAAGACTCAATTTTGTTTACAAAAAGCTTATAAAGCAAGGCTAAACATTGATAAATTTATAGTTTTTAATATAAAAATCCTTTATAAAAATTCTTATTTTAAAAATTCGTTTAGTAAATTAACTTTTTATCAACGTGTTTATAGCCTTTTTCCTTCCTTCGAACATCAGTAAGAACCTGAATCCTAATTTATCGATGCGATCAAAAGTTTTCCACTATAAATGTCACAATACGCACTACATATACCTACTTGTCAAACACGCGACCTGCGACTATTTTTTTTATATTCGCATTTGGCTCCAGTAACCTTATTTTATACCTACACATGACCTTTTACGGCCACTGTTATTCGATTTGGAACTGTTTGCGGTTGTGATAAGGTTTAAAATGGTTGCGATGGTAATTTTGTGAGTGAACCCTTTATTGCTTCATGTCACGTGACGATTCCAGGTGCGGAATGCTTTAACACGGAAAACAGAGGGATTGCTTGACGCTTACTTAATACCCCCGAAGAGGAAACATTATTAGGAAACAAACGTAAACTTGGCCCTGCGTACAAGTCAATTGAAACCTTATTTTTAGAGATATAAAGTTTAAATTATAAAAAAATGTGTAGGGAAATTTTAAGTGGTCATTTAAAGGCAACGATGACTTTTTTATAAACACAAGCTATAAAACGACAATAATACATGCAATTATAGGCAACCCTAGCTAACTACTTAATCTTTTTTAATTTTCCTGTTTTTTTTTGCAATCGTCTTTTTATGTTTGTTAGTTATATCAATTAAGGTAATTTTTATTTTGACCTGTACTTTAAACCGTTTTCTAGCTTATCGACATACGTGTCTAATAATCAGTTTTCAAAAATATTAAAAATCTTAATATTTCATGTTAAAAGAAAAGCTATTAGAAAAAACTGAATTTTTTTATAAATTATAAAACGTTACATCAGTTTTGTTATTTACTTGACGTGCTAACCACCCTTATTACTAAGGTATATAAAGTATGGTTTGTGACCTATTTTCAGACCCTCCAAAGGCACATAAAATTTAACAGGTACATATTAATAGGTACAGGTATAGCTACAACCTCTTGCTAGTTCATATCAGATTTCATTTTAGCACCACCAAGATCAAACAAAACCATTAGGCGTTAAGTTAAAAAAACATTTAAAACAATAACATCCGGATGCAGTTGTAAATGAATGCAATTTTCACACTTATTCGAATTTCCGCCAGGTGTAGCGCGAGAGTTGAACCGTGAAAAGCTGCGCAACAATTTAAAATGCCAATGACGTCTAGTTTACAACCAGTCAACTGTGAATAGCTGCTTTTAATCAGCTTTTCATGGCAATTAATGTTTGACGACCTCTGGCGCAGCGGTTTATATACCGGACTGTAAAGCGAATGGTCCCGGGTTCGATCACAGGTTCCGGCCATTTCTATTAATATAGTTTTTTGAAATTGGCTCGCGTGGTGTATCAAGTTTCTCTCCTAGTCCATTGTGTAGTATCTAACTTAAGCGCTTACCTTTTTTTTGTTTTGATGACCTAGGAAAGTGCCTACGCATAGCATATAACACGGTTTGGAAACGAAATTGACTGTAAATAACTGTTTTATTGTTATAAGTAGGTATAGTTATACTTTTATCTAAATAAGTATAGTTGGAAGTGGTCCGTGATTAGGATCAAAGTAGTGCTCCAAAAAAACTATCGGAATGTACTGTTACTTAAAAATTTTTTTTTGGTTATATGGCAAAAGAAACCTTGCAAAAGCTACGATAAGTTAAAGTAAAATACTATGAAGTGCAATTGGGTTGGTAAAGCTTACATTTGCAATTATTAGCGTAACATTTAAATAAAAACCTTTGTTAACTATTTCTTTATGGAAATATGTGCAATATACTCCGACTATCTTGATCTTTTAGTGGTTTTATTACTGCGCACAGTATTTATTGTTATTTGCTTACCAATTACTTAGGGAACTTTTGTTTTCTCTTTTAACTTATTTTTTACGTCGCCTCTAATTACGAATATAAAATAATATAACTATCTGTTTTTTTTTTATAATTTGCATCTGTTGTATTTAGTATCCCGTAAGTTGTAATAGATAAAGTATTTGTGTTAAATTTTAGATGTTTGTGAATATATCAGAAACTATTAATTTTGTTAAAACTATAAGGGATTTCGCGCAGTAATTTTAAAGCAAAAAGGTAAATAGGTACGTTACCTTTTTGCTTTAAAATTACCGCGCGAAATCCCGGATAGATGAAAACAATGTGTTCAACGCGCATTTAGCTTTAAACAAGTATTAATTTTGTTGTAACAACTCTGAAACATCTTTATCTATAAATAGGATGGAACTTTCTAATGCCAATTGGAAGAAAAGTCCATTATTAGAGAAATAACCAGTTTTACTTCAAGGAAACATTATTTAATTTTTGACGGTTTTGACCCGGGATTGAACCAACTAACATGTAAAAACACACACCCTATTATTTTATTGCATAGATAAAATAGATAGTTGAGGAAAATAATATACTGACATATTTGGCAATTTTAATAAAGAAAAAGCCATGTTATCGAACTGCGTGCGAAAAGTACCTAAGTTCCTAATTCATATTTCTGATAAATTTTAAATAAAAAAACTCCTATCTCTATATTGGTAATAAAATTCCAAATTAGGTTGATTGTTCGTTTTATTGTATCATTTGTTTATATTTAGCCATTTTTAGATAAGCTCTTTTAATCAGTGTTTGACAGCAGTGAAGTAAATACGCATTTTTTAAGTTATGTTTTGTTAAGTAAATAAGATGGATCTTAAAACGTTGGTTTTGTTACTAGTAATTAGTGTAACGAAAGTGAATCTAATGGCTATAAATGGATCAAAAGTGAATTTGTATGATCCATGTGGATTGAATATTTTACATTTCTACAAACTATCTGATTATAATTCTTGGCAAGCGAAAATAAATTTGGTCTCCTATGCCAGTGCAGAATCTGTGTCGTTAAATATATTTTTCAAAACTGCTGTTACAATTCAAGTAGGTAACTAATATATTTTTCTTTACAGTGTGATATTTTAATTAATTTGTAATTTAACACCTATTGTGTGTGTCTTAAGGTAGATAATTGATTTACGTATTACTTGACTTTCAGCTTGAAAAATCTTCACCTAAAGGGCCTTGGAGTCACTTTGTAGTACATCTACCGGGGCCAGTTCCAAAAATGTTTACTTTCAATGTTTTTGTCAACGACCGCCAATCGACTACTCCTTTGGTTAAGGAGTATTCTATCAATGGAAAAGTTATATGCAATGAGGATATAAGAGTACGTATTAATAATAATTTTCAATGTCAATTAACTAGAAAAAATATATTAGAGTCTGATAAGCACTTTTTCCATATAATAAACACTTCTAACCGGCTAAAACTAGGTGAAGCCGCACTTCGGGTATTAGCCGTAACATATACAAAAGATACCTAAATGTATTTTGTCGGGTAACTACCTATAGTTAATTGAACTAATACGCTTGTATTCTGCAAGAATGTTAATACGCTTTGAGTTGAAAGCCACTTATAAATTATCGTGTATAGATGAAGTAAACGAAGCCGATGATCATTATATTCATTGAATCACCGTGTCGTAATTTCTTGCTTACAGAATAACATTGAAGAATTTGACGACAGTCACAAAGAAAACACGATAGATCAACCATATTTGTGCGGGCGAAGAAGTTTCAACAACTCAGAAGCATTAGCCGTTGTAGGAGAAGCCAATGAAGGAGACTGGCCATGGCATGTTGCTATATTCGCCTACAATATGTATAAATGCGGAGGAAACATTATTTCTAGAACAGCTGTTTTATCAGGTAAACTAGGATTAGAAAGGTAATCTTTGGGCATAGTAGTGGCCGAATAAGTCACTCAGCGAATCGATAGTGCAAAACATCTGAAGATCAGGTAGTAAGCATCTTATGAAACAGTTGCTTTGCTTAGTACGTTTTTAATTGAAGGTTTTTTGCGCTCTTGTCTGGTGCTATAGTCAGGTGTTCAGATGTTTTAAAACTTTGATTTTGTTTAGCAACATTTGCAGCTGCCTGTACATTTTGTCTGTCATCGTGTATACTACTATTATGGTGCATGACTCTTGTCCCTACTGTTTTATCTACTAGAAGGTGTGTCATTGACTCGTAGTTCTACCGGTTAGGTTTAGTTACGCAAATAAATAAATCGATGACTTATTAGACCTACTGTTTTTACTACTTTGCAATAGGATCCTTTTCTTTTTCTTTTTATTGAGGAGCTTGACTTTTTTAAGTTTAGTCCATCTTATTTCAATCAACATAGAAAACACTAACATATAAATCAACAAAAAAAAAGAAATCAGTGAGTTATGTATAGTTAAATGCGCGTAATCAGTGTTATGCTTTATTTCAGCTGGTCATTGCGTCTATGAAAATGGATTAATGTATGACGCGCGTAGTGTGTATGTATCTGCCGGTGGCGCTAACTTTACAAATAAAGAATATTTGATTGATATGATTGGAAAGGGGATCCTAAAAATAGTTCAGGCCAAATCGATCATTCCTCACCCAAGTTTCACGTTGGAGAAGTCTTCGTCGGATTTGGCGATTATTATTATTGATCCTCTAGTCTTTTCAAATTTTATTCGACCAATTTGCATCTTCGGACCGTTATATGAAGATAAGTTGTCGCTGATTGGTAAAAACGGAATTGTGAGTATTTATGCCTTGGTTTTATAGTTGTTTGATTTATGTAAATAGCTATTCGATCACAGAAGTTGCTAGCACCTTTGGCTGTAGCTTTAGCTTTTTCAAACTTGATACAAATTTTGATATTTTTTTATTTTAATTGAATCGTTTCGAGATAATTGAATATTGTGCTCGAAAAAATAGAAACTTGGACTTCTGAATCTTCGTGAATAACCACTGTTAATAAGGATAGATATAATATCAATACATTTATATTCATTTTATTTAGTTTGCGGTTAAGACCCCTGTGAGTCGAATTTCTAAACGGGACTTAAGCCTGAAAGATGATAAAATCTATTTTTTTTCCATTATTAATCACTAGTTGCCGCCCGCGACTCCGTTCGCGTGGAAGTCGGTTTCCCGTGGGAATGAGAAGTTTTCCCGCGGTAAAAAGTACCCTATGTCCTTTCCCAAGTCCAGTTCTTTCTTCATACCAAATTTCATCAAAATCGGTTCAGTGGTTTAGGCGTGAAAGCGACAGACAGACAGACAGACAGACAGAGTTACTTTCGCATTTAAAATATTAGTAGGGAAGTAAAACCTAGTATTATCTATGGTTATATCTCATTCAATGAGGTAATGATATTATGTTTAAAAAAATGATGAAGAATCGACAAGTTTAAAAAGTAATTAAATTTAAGTGTCATAATACGAACATGATGAAGATTGCTTTCATAGACCATAATCTTTTTAAAGCATTTCGATGCGACGATTTATGAATTAATCTTTTGACTGATTCATTTACATATTATGACTTGTAAGCTATTGATATGAATACAAGGATATCACCGGCAATCAATGACTTGTAAGCGTTTTGTTGCCAATTTTACAGGTTTTCAGTTTTTTTTAATTCTTCTAGTCTTTTGGATATAAAATATTTTCTAGTCTTTTGGATATAACAATTTTGGTAATAAAATATCTCCTTTATTCTAGTATTTGAAGTTACTTTAATGCAATATTTAACTTGATTGTTACTGAATCTTTGGCTATTGTTTCAAACACGGCTGTAGTATGAGGTGAAGGCTTATCACCTTTGATTTCGGCAAACAAACTATATTCGGTCGGACACTATGTTATTCATACCACCATCAATTTCAGATAAACAATTCCACTTAATCCTGAAAACAGAACATATTTTTGTTGATAAGAACTTAAATAAAAACAAAAAGTAAATAAGGCCTTAATTACAAATTCCATATTTGCAGGTGGTAGGATTTGGAGTAACTGAAACTGACAACCTTAGCCCAATAGAAAGAACTTCAATAACTACTATACAACCTGATTCTAAATGTATGCAGTACTCTCCGAAAGTTTATGGTGAATTACTTAATGAGTTCACATTCTGTGCTGGCTTAAGCTTAACCACAGCCACATTACAAGGTAAGCATAAATAAAATATTATACAGTAAATAACAATAGAAAAAGATTTCCTGGCTGCATTTGTGTTAAGCTTAACGCGTTTGAATTTATATCTCGTTGTCCCTTCCGTCAAAAGCTTATCGATGCTATCATTCCAAAAATTTTATCAAATAAATTTCCTGACATCACACCAACTGCGTGGCCCCAAACTAAGCACAGTTTGTGCTATAGGCACCATACAAAGGTCTAGGAGGACCTAGCTACACGCAGAAACGAGCCAATATAGAAACCACTTTTTAACTAAATTCACCCGATCTAGGAATCGAACCCGGGACCTTCTGCTTAACACTCCGGTATTCATACCACTGCGCCACAGAGGTCCTCAAATTTCAGTTAATATTCTTGGTACCTATAACACAAGTGCTTACTGCAACTTACTTTAGGGCCACATAATTGGTGTGTTAGTCTGGAGTTTTTTTTATTATTATTATTATTTGTTGACCTCAGGTATAAACCCTCGTGAAGGTGACAGTGGGGCTGGCCTGGTGCTGCCAGTTCCTCAAGCTGATAACACAGTGAGCTGGTTTCTTAGAGGGATCCTGTCGAAATGTGTGCGACGTCACAGATCTGACGCACACTGTGATCCAAACTTCCCAGTTATATACACAGACGTCAGTCCACATTACAGCTGGATAGAACACCATAGACACCGAAATTACGTGCATTAAAAATAGCGTGAAAATGAATTTTAGAAAATATTTAGCATCAAACGTGTTTAACTATGGAAGTGGAAATGTAAATGATTAGACCAAAAACTTTTTTATATTAAAACTAGGAATCAAAGACATCTTTCGTTTTTAAGAATATTTGATTGTATTTTAATTTTATATAATTCAATTCAAATAAATATTTTTTTGTATTTCCTTTGGTGATTATTTTAGTTTCCTTGTATAAATTAGATTAGTGACTGCTACATTAGCTGGATATCGAGTCGTCGATATACTCAAATTTTATAAAAAAACTGTTTTTCGACAAAACATAACCTTTTTTTGGATGAAAAAATTTCAATAACTATGTCCAAAGTCCTTGCTAACCCTATATAATTTAGAGTTTCTAATAAAGAAGATAAGCAGCAATTATTTGAATACCAAGACATTTTTTATTGTTTTTGAATTTATTACTGAAATGAGTAGGTATATAAACTCGGAAAATATTTTTTCATTAAAATAAGAAGACTTTGCCTTTTTCTTACAGCTCTTTTTAATAAGATTTTAATAAATTATGCATTAAGACTCGTCTACCGAGTGACGTCCCATCTAGCTAAGACAATGTTATTTCTTATGAAATTTTAAAGAAATTGAATAAGCTTATGTTAAATTATGTTAATCTTAAAATACTCTAAGTTTTATAAACTATTTACATGCAGTTATTACGACTTAGAGGCAACTTTTTTAATTAGAAATGTTTATAGCGCTCATAATAGGTACAATAACAATAACAAGTATTTAAACTAATAATAATTTAATCTTGCAGTTCACTATAGAAATACGTACTATCTGAAAAATGGGGTCGATGACATTTCGGACACAAAAAACTCGGACACCTTGGCCAATTTATGGATTTTTAATTTTAATATTTTTTTTTTCCATATATTGGCCAAGGTGTCCGAGTTTTTTGTGTCCGAAATGTCATCGACCCGAAAACTGATCTTTTACTAATTAGAATCCCACTGATGAGCACAATAATAAAGTTATTAAAAAGATCACCTAACATCACCTTGGCCTATAACAATCCATTCATTATAACGACAATTATATTAGGTCCCGCCCTATTTAAACTAATTATATAAGGACAGCTCCAAAAGTAGCAACTTATTTCACAAAAAATCCGCACTCCATCCCTCAGTATTATTCAAAATTTGCATGCGAGTTATTTAAGAAGCTCCGTTTTTCCTGCCAAGGTAATGTCTGAAGTTACTCGGTACATTTGCCCACATCGTTTACTAACATATTCTGGCGTGGCTTTCTAAGACGCTGTGCAAGCTTAGCCAAGCGGGAAACAATTTTCCTTTCGCCCTCAGTGCAAGTTAGAGGCGATTGACGTAGCTTCTATTGAGTATTGTTTGAGGCCATTCAGTTGTTTTTTTTTTATAATAGTGTCGTCGCTAAACTTAGGTTACATGATTTTTTTTGTTCCGAATTATGGAGTTAAAATTTTCGAGTCTTAAAATAAAGAGACTCGAAAAGTGTTTGATGTATTTAATTTTATAAAAAAACATTGTTGATTTTGTTCCCTTTTTTTGTCTTATTGCATACCTTTTTCGGATTGACTAAATGCGTACTTCAACAAATTATGTTTTGTTGTAAGGTTGTAGGCCTTTCTTAGTTGTATTAGATGTCTATTATCCACAATTTTTTTTTTTTTTTTTTATTAATATTTTTTTTATATTAATGGGGGCAAACGAGCATGCGGGTCACCTGGTGGTAAATGATCACCGCCGCCCATGACTACCCGCAACACTGTGGGTGTGTTGCCGACCTTTGTAGTGGGAATATACTCTCGACTTGAAGAGCCCCATGTTGTATGTAGCCGGGAATACCGCTGCAGGTAGTTCATTCCACATCTGCGTAGTGCGTGGCAGAAAATTCCGCCCGAAACGGACGGTGGTGGAGCGCCAGCTATCCAGGTGGTGGGGATGGAATTTCAATCTGTGGCGGGAGGTGCGGTGGTGGAATTGTGCAGCTGGTATGAGGTCGAATAATTCTTCAGAACACTCCCCATTGTATAGACGATACGATCAGAAAGAGCTCGGTTGCCGGCGATTCGAACCGCTCTACGTTGTATCTTGTCAAATGGAAGAAGTAAGCATTGAGGTGCTCCTGCCCAGAGGTGAGAACAGTACTCCATATGGGGCCGCACCTGTGCCTTGTATAGTTGAAGGCAGTGGGCCGGTTTGAAATACTGTCTCGCTCGGTTAAGCACTCCAAGCTTTTTAGAAGCCAATTTGGCTTTGTCTTCCAAGTGACTATGAAACTGAACGTCGCTCGATATGCCGACACCGAGGATTTCGATCATAGGCTTTATACAAAGAGGAGTGTTCTGAAATGTAGGGGCTAATACGAATGGGGTTTTTTTAGTGGTGAACGCGCAAACTTGTGTTTTGAGAGGGTTAAATGTGACCAAGTTACCGCTACCCCACAAGGAGGCCAGGTCTAGAGAGGCCTCAACTTTTAACACAAGCTTGTTCCGGTTTTCGACAACCGACTCCTTGCTGAGATTGGCTTGGCCATGGTACAGTGCATCTCCGGTACTGTCATCCGCATAACAATGTACACCGCTGGTTTGCAGCATATCATTTATGTGCAAGATGAAAATCAAAATCAAAAATCAAAATCAAAATTCTTTTATTCATCATAGATATGTAACATATACTTAATGAACGTCAATGTTACAAACTTCGACTTTACCTAACCGTAGACCGAGAGAAAAAAGCCGGCGGAAAAAAACTCCCAGCACTCTTTTTGAAAATTATAACGTGTACATTCAATGAACATATAAATTATTTTCTCGTACCTCAACTCAACACTATAAAAGTAAAAAAAAAAAATTAAAACTGCTACTACGAACTAATTAAGGACTTCTTCCTGCACCACAATTCGGAACCAGAGCAGACCGTTTCCCGAAGGCGGCACCTGATCACAAGTATGACGTGTGCTCCAGCCATCGTCCTACTCAACCATATTAGAGGGAGTTGGGCGACCCGTTGACACAACGCCACCGCCCCAGTAACTTTCGAGGCGAGCATGACTACCCTGGGCCAAATAAGGCACTAAAGAACCTCACAAAACAGCAAGTTAATAGGAAACCCGTACAATAAGTTAAAGCAGTGAGAGGAGGAACGAGAAAACAGTACAAAATAAAATAAAAAAATTTAAAAATAAATAAAAAAAACAATAAAAGTACATACTCAAAGTTGAGTATCATGTCCTAGTCAAACTGTTTACAGAGAAGTTAATACAAAACAATCTTGAATAGCAGTAGAAATAGCCTGTCTAGATATCAATCCCATGCTGTTTTATCATCTAAATAGTCTTTGATTTTATAGTAAGCTTTCTTGCACAATACTTGCTTAATTGTAACTTTAAATTTATTAAATGGCAGGGATTGAATTGACTCCGGAATTTTATTAAAAATAAGTATCGACATACCGATAAACGACTTGCTGCTTTTGGCCAACCTACACTTTGGGAAAGCTAATCTATTTCCATGCCTAGTTTTTACCGAATTATTATCGACATGATTATCACTAAACGTTACAAACTTATCAATATTTTTGTAAGTATACAATATATTTTCAAAAATGTATTGGGACGCGAAGGTTAAAATATCACTATCTTTAAATATTTCTCTCAAAGAATCTCTATTTGCAAGCTTGTAAATTCCACGAACAGCCCTTTTTTGCAGCGTAAAAATCGTATTAATGTCAGCAGCGTTTCCCCACAGTAGGATGCCGTAAGACATTAAGCTATGAAAGTAACTAAAATATACTATCCTAGCTGTCTTTACATCAGTCAAAGAGCGAATTTTCTTGACCGCGAACGCTGCAGAGCTAAGCCTACTCGCCAGTTGTGAGATGTGGGCTCCCCATTGTAACTTACAGTCTACAGTCAAACCAAGAAAAACAGTAGAATCTACTAAGTCTAGTTTTTTACCGTTCATTTGCAAGTTTGAGTTGACTTGTTTTACATTAGGTGCTGAAAATTTTATACACTTGGTTTTCTTATCATTAAAAGCTAAATTATTAACATTAAACCACTGTAAAACATTAGAGAGCGCATTGTTTACGTCGTCATAATTAGATTGTTGTCTATTAATCTTAAAAATTAATGATGTATCATCAGCAAACAACACTATATCGTGATTATTACCTACCATAAAGGGAAGATCATTTATATAAACCAAAAATAAAAATGGGCCTAAAATTGATCCTTGTGGAACCCCCATGCTCACAACTGTCCCAGACGACCTGATTCCGTTGACGTCAACCTTTTGAGTTCTAGCACTTAAATATGAAATTAAAAGTTTAAGATTGGTATCTTTGATTCCGTAATGGTTGAGTTTCCTTATAAGAGTATCGTGGTGGACGCAATCAAATGCCTTAGATAGATCACAAAAAATACCTAGGGCGTCTTGTGACTTTTCCCATGCACTAACAATATTTACAAAAAGTTCAACACCTGCATCAGTAGTTGAACGACCCCTTGTGAAACCAAATTGTTTATTATGAAGTAATTTATTCTCAGTGAAATGTACTAAAAGTTGATTTAGAATAATTTTTTCGAAAACTTTACTACACGTAGGTAAAATTGATATTGGTCTGAAATTAGTGGGATCTGTAGTACTACCCGATTTAAATAAAGGAATGACTTTACTGTGCTTCATCATGTCCGGAAACTCACCACTAACAATACAATTGTTAAATATTTTTGCAAGATAAGGGGCTATTATATCTATAATCGAATTAACAATTTTAACTGATATGCCCCACAGATCAGTTGTATTTTTGATATCTAATGTCTTAAATGTTTTGATAATGTCCCCGGTATCTATAGGTTGGAAACCAAAGCTTTTTCTGCACTCACTAACATTATTAATAAGTAACGACTCGGCCATCACAGGCGATGAATTTAATAATTTAGTGGTCGAAATAGGAATATCCGCAAAATACTTTTCAAACGCTGTAGCTACGTTTTCATCGGAACTAATGACGTTATTATCAATGACGAGTTTAATTTGTTTATCGCGATTTTTAGTTTTCCCAGTTTCGGTATTAATTATGTTCCAAGTCATTTTACATTTGTTAGAACTATTTTTTATTTTGTTGCAAAGATACATAGACTTGGCCGCCGCGCATACCTTTTTAAAAATTTTCGAGTAACTTCTAACGTACTGGTAAAAACTATCATTTTTATTATATAATTTTTCATCATAGAGATCATACAATTTTCTTCTACTGATATGAATACCAGGGGTTGCCCAGTTACAGAACGATTTACATGGTTTCGAATTTATTTTTTTAGGAATAAATACTTTCTTATGATTTTTATTTATGAAACTACACAATGTATCATATTGTTGGTTAACATTTTTAGAATTTAAAATACTTGGCATATTATTCGAAATATTACATCTGAATGTCTCTAAACGTTTTTCATTGACGGGGACAACCATTAATTTTCGCTTAATCTCTATTTCATTTTGGTATTTAAATGTAACTAACTGGCCGAAGTGATCAGAACTTAATTTACTTATAATCGATGAATTTACGGGTGTAACATTAGAATAAATATTATCAATGCAAGTTGAGCTACTCTTTTCTATTCTAGTAGGTTCGAAGAACAAGTTAGTAAGATTATGGCATTTAAATAAATTTAATAACTTTTTACTTAATGAAGAGTATTCTAATAAATCAATGTTAAAATCGCCGCAAACAAATATATCCTTATTATTATTACATAATTTTATTAATACCTCTTCTAAAACTAACTCAAAACTGTCGTAGTTTGCCCTAGGTGGTCTATAAATACAAACAACTATACAGTGTGTCAGTTCTATACAGGCTATTTCTATAGTTTGCTCGATAGATAGGCTCACTATGTCTTTACGTTCTTTACATTGCAGGCATTTATTTATAATAATTAATGAGCCTCCATGAATTGCTGACTTTCTACAAAACGAGCTGGCAAGTTGATGCTGATCCAAATTAAACATACATTTAGTTTGATAATCTCTTAAAAAATGTTCTGTAATACATAAAATATCAATCTGTTCACATTTCAAAAACAATTCAATTTCTAAAACTTTCTCTGTGATGCCTCTTATATTTTGATGAACTAGGCTTATACAATTCATGTCATTAGTTTTATTTGACAAAATACTTAATGTGCTAGAAGCTGAAACCTCTGTTGTCTGATTAATTAATTTAAACAATTAGGTACAATATCTGTACCTGTTAAAATAGTGGTACTGGAAGTATCACTGTAATATGTCAAATTATTTGACTGCTCAATAGAAGCAGCAATATCAAAAGCTAAACAATTAGCTGATTTATTAAATAAATAAAGTAATAGCATATTTGCTACCTGTCTTAATAAATTATTTGATAGAATAAACCTATCTCTAGTCAATATTAAATGGAACTTAATTATACAATTAACATCTATTATTTTGAGTAACATACTCGAGGTACTACTTAAATTTACATTATTTGAGCCTACATAGTTATGTAGACACATGTTAAGCTTATATCTAATGGCATTTTCCTGAGTGGCATCCCTTATATAAGGAAAAGTAAACATAATTATTTTATACACATTAAGGCTTTGTAATTTAACTAAATAGCTAGAAAATTCCTTAAGGTTTACATTTCCTCTTCTCCCAAAAAATAAAATTATAGTGGTATCAGGATGGTGACTGCTATTCAGTACCCTATCTATTATATCTCCTACTGAGCCTCCAGGCATGCAATAATTTAACATTTTCCAAGAGTTATTATATAATTTAGAGGCCATATTTTTACCAATCTCATCACAATACATTTTGATGGGTCTTTGACTATTACACACAGTTTTTACACTTGATTCCTGGCCTTGGGAGTTTAATTTACAAGATATGTCTGAGTCTAAGCTAGAGGAGCCTTGGCAAGTACAATATTTAGCGTTAGTTAGTGATTCAAAACGCTCTTCATTATATTTTGAAAGCAACAAAAGTTCATCTAACGCTATTACATGTTGATCAATTTCCTTTTGTGCACTATTGTACCGCTGTGTCATTTTGTTTAAAGATATATGTAACTCACTTAATTTAATGTTTAAGTTATTTATGTCACATTCATAATTTTCCCTAATGATATCCACCTCCTGGCTAAACAATTTACACTTTTGAATAACGGATTTATACTTTTTACTTAAACCTACATGCTTTTTTATAATACTATCCTTTTTAATAATTCTATTAGTTTTTCTTATAAATCTCTGTAACCTGACATACTTTTTCAGCTTATTATGACTGTTATTGATACTACTCTGCCTGTGTGATAATACTGACATTGATTCATCGTTGGTCAAATCAATAGTTATTGTTTGTGAATCACTTGTTACGGAACTCAATTGACTAGAACTTTTAACTAAGTTGTGAAAAAGGGTTTGTGTTTCAACTGATTTTATATGTGTTGCATCTAGTTCAAGCTGATTCACTCGTGCTTGAGCACTTGAGAGTTGGGAACGGAGTAAAGTTATGATGTTTAAATTACTGTCATATTCTTCATAACAGCGGTCAAAGTCTTGAGTTTGTCTCTTCAAACGATCCCTTTCATCTCTAGTCTCCAAGTATTGAGTGTTCAGGGTATTTAATTCTGATTTTAAATTGGAATTTCTGTTAATCACTTGCAAAGTTTCTAACTCATTATCATCCCTTTCTTTTAATAACAGTTCACATTGCTGCTTGTACTTGCTTAGCTCATGCAGCGCAAGTTGGAGTTGGCTTTCCAACTGACGAACTGTGGAACTGTGTGTGTTCATAGTGAATATAATAAGTTTTAACTACTTCCAAACAAAAGGATGCTATGTGGGTAGCAAAATCAACGGTTTTTGCTAACTTTAAACGTTACTTTTTACTTGACAAATTACCAAAGAACCTACTTTATGACACAAATTTCGAATAAAATTGTGTATCGAGTGATTTAAAACTAAAGAAATATTAAATTTATGCAAATAAAGTTACCTGTCACTTAAAAAAATTCAAAGTCTGAAAACACTTAAAATCACCTAAAAACACAAGGTACGGCACTAGAAATGTGTTTTATACAACTAAAATGTTAATTTGAGGTGGATATTTACACTTTAATTCACTAATATACAAATATTTTTAATTAATTTTGAGAGAGGTTACAATTTATGTTATGACAGCTAGGGATGCCAACCCAAAAAAAAAAAAAAGATGAACAATGTAGGGGAGAGCACACAGCCTTGAGGAACACCGGCATTTACGGGCAGGGAGTCAGAGCATGCACCGTCGATTACAACCTTAATGCTCCGCCCAGTAAGAAAGCTGGTGATCCAGTTACACAATCTCTCGGGTAGTCCATATGATGGTAATTTGGCTAGAAGACATTTGTGCCAGACCCGATCAAAAGCCTTCGCTATGTCCAGACTAACTGCTAAGGCCTCACCTTTGCTCTCTACGGTCTCTGCCCAGCGATGGGTCAGATATAGTAAAAGATCACCAGTTGACCGTCCGTGACGGAAACCGTATTGGCGGTCGTAGTAGTTAGGTAATTATATGCAATTCAAGTTGTGAGCTATTTCGGCTGTGAATATTACCCAAGTGTTTAATTATATCGACTAGCTTTTTTAAGTACCAACAAATCAATACTACTTTATTTCTCGTTACATTGAAAACTGCATAAATCATTTATTTAAAACTACACAATAATTTTATAATACGCCTTCGCTTCTAACTTGAATCTGTCTTATAAAATTGTCCTCAGGAAATAACCGAAGATTTATTAAGACGTTGCGTCCACCGAAGATTTACCACTTATGTACTCTTGCCTTATTTGCATAAGTACGATTTGAGCGTAATGAAAGACCAAAAACTATGAAACACACTAGCCTCACACTTATGAACACGTACGGCCTTAAGTGGCGGTCACGTGAACTGGCATATGCGAGTGCACAGATTATTTTTATTAAACTGACATTTCTTTTCAAGATTGCAATTTGACAGTTTCATACATTTTTATTCTTTTCATCCGCTCGCCATTTAACTTGCGTGGTTGTGCAGCCTGTCCCCCAAGTCAAGTGGCAGTAGAAATTTGCGATAGCGAATGAATAGAATTTAAATGTATGAAACTGTCAAATTGCAAGCTGGTCAAAAATGACAGTTTTTTGGGGGGCATTTCTATCTACTGTCTGTCACTTACTAACGTTTGGGGGAAACGTGAGAGAGAAATCAAAGATTTTAATCTTTTTCAAAGCTTTGTATTTAAAGCATAAAAGTGATTTTAATGTTATGTGCCCACAGTCCGAGCACGAAAATATGACTGAGTCTGGAAGGATGCTGTCAATATCTCATTGTTTCTTCTTTAGAATCTATTTAAATAATATAAAACAATAGCTGCCAGTATTCCAGCCTACATAAGTTTTCTACATAGTGCTTATGCACATTACATCCCACCGCCTACGAAAAAGATTTTGATAATAATCAAAATCGGCATCACTTCCAGGCACATGTCTTCCTAGCCTACCTAAGTTAGGAAGCTCCGAAGTAAAAGTGATTCAACCCTATAGTTGTAGCTAACAACCAGTCAGGTTAAAATGTAAAGAAAATGAAATAAGAAAAATGAATAAACAAGTTAAACTGACCCCACCATGCAAAAACCTAACAAAAATACATGATGTATGGTTGAATCACAGTATGCTAGTCCAAAAACTTCACAAGAACTTAAAAATAGGAATTTTGAAAATAGACGCAAAAAAAACTTAAATATTTCAATCACAATCGTAGTGGTTTAATCATCATGCATCTAGGCAGCATCCAGAAATCATGGCTGCTTAGCTGCATTATCAAATTATCTCTATAGATACATCATTGTCCAAAGTCATCATCTGAAAATTATCAATGTTACATCTCGCTCGACAAAAGACAAAAATAACAATACAAAACACCACATAATGACTCGACATAACAAATGAGAAATATTATTATCGAACAACTACTCCATCATCCACATACCTACACAAAATTCATTTAATCAAATTTACCTACTTCATCAAGATTTTAACAGTCTAAGAAAAACCCTACCTTTACTCAATATGAAGTTTCATAAATTAAATACGTATTTGATTATTAAATCTTTGGGGCAAATAGTGAAAACATTCAAATATTCCATACTTGTGATAACGCTTAATAAAAATTAACAATGATACAACAAACCAATAAATAATCTCTTCACGCTCCCCCTGGAATATGTGCAAATCATCTCTAAATAAAATCAAAGATTCCCTTCCCTAAGATATTCTTATTAGGAAGTTTTAGATAGAGAATGACAGCGATTCCACACGACAAAACTAACTTCCCACATTATTTTTGTTGTATCATAATCTTCTTTTCGGTAACATCATCCATTTCGAAACATAATAATTATTTAAATTATTTCATATCCGTCACCATTTATAAACATAAACAAACAATACTGACTGACTTGACATAAAAAATTACATGACAGTACTGACAGTTGTTCTTTTTTTACCAATGTCAACATCCATAGACAAAGCAAAAATCTAAAACCTATAATAAGTTTTTTTTTTTTTATGGCAATCGAGCAAGTATTCGTTTCTTAATTCTATTCATCAACTTAATAAAAGACCTAAGATGATACCATATGGAATGTTATTCCATGCGTTACCATTTCTTATACATAACACATACCTTATACCGTTAAGATAAACGAAATATCTTATTTCATCTATAAATAAAAGCTGAAACCATTACACAAAAATATAACACAAATACATCATGAAAGAGAATAGTGTACCTACCTACCTATAATACACATGTATAATATTCTAGAAGTTGGGCAAAATATATTACAATCGTAATTTGAACGGTTTCATAGAATTATGTTGATATGCTAAATCACGAGTAGAAGAACCATTTACATTTATTGATTGTAACGGCGCAAGGAAATTATTTTTCTTTCTTTCCTGACAATTTTTACAACTAGCTATGTAATCATAAATTTTTTATCGACGTTTTCGATAAAATATCGCTCACGAAATTTACCTAATGTCTTCGTAAGACCAAAGTGAGCTCCACACCAGGGATCATCATGAATCTCGGACATGACCTCTAAAAATAAACATTCTGGTAGTACAATCCTATCGATGAACTGACCACCTATTTTAATTTTATGGTATAACCGACCATTTAATAAATGAAAACCCTTATAATTCCTACTACGACAAGCATTGATTTTACTGACCATATTTACACAAAAATTATCGCGAGACTGTTTAGTATCGATATCGACAATATCGATTTTATACAACTCTAAACCATCAGACATTTGTGGTTGAGTTTTGTCTGAGGAATTGTCATCTATTAACGGATTCCTACTCATAAAATCTGCCAACACATTTTCCTTTCCCTTACAATATACAATATTAAAATCATACGACTGAATAGCGAGGGCCCACCTAGCCAATCTACCATTCATATCTCTTCTATCTCGCAACCAAACTAAAGCCCTGTGGTCTGTTACCACATCAAATTTTAAACCCCATAATAGATGCTCAAAATACTTCAATGACCAAACAAGAGCGAGACATTCTCTCTCGGTGATCGTATATCGCGTTTCGCAGTCAGATAACTTTCGGGAAGCGAAAGCTACTGGGAATAACCTATCAGTTCCCTGTAATAAACACGCGCCCAAAGCATCACCACTCGCATCCACATGCAATCTGGTGGTGATATTAGAATCATTTGAAAAATGTCGTAATAATGGAGGGTTACTGATTAATCTAAATAGAGTATCATAAGATTCCTGTTGCTCTTTAAGCCACTCAAATTTTACGCCTTTCTTTAACAAACGAGTTAAGGGCATCGCGATTGCCGCAAAATTACCAATAAATTTCCTATAATACGAAAATAACCCTAACACAGATTTGACATTTTTGGTGCAGGATGGTACCTTTAATGACTTTATCTTTTCTATATTAGCGTCATCCGGACGAATACCTTCACCCGATATTTTATGACCTAATACCGACACTTGATCGTACGCAAAATGACATTTACTGGGTTTCAGGGTCATATTGGCCTCTTTTAGTCTTTGAAGAACCTTCTTCAAAGCGGTGCAAAACTCATCATAGTCCCTACCATACACTAATATATTATCAACGTACACTATAGCGTTCCTATACTTTAAACCACCCAGAACCTTGTCCATAGTGCGTTGAAAAACAGCCCCACTAGTTTTAAGACCAAAAGGAAGAACATTAAATTCAAAAAGACCCGACGGTGTCACAAAGGCAGTTTTATGCTTATCAGCTTCCTTAATAGGAATTTGCCAGTAACCTGAATTTAAGTCCAAGTCTGCAAAGTATTTAGCTTCTGACAGATATGACAATAAATCATCTATGCGCGGTAGCGGATAAGAATCAGTTATAACCTTTTTATTTAACGATCTATAATCAATACAGAAACGCCACGAATTGTCAGGCTTTTTAACCAACACGACAGGAGACGCATAAGGAGAACGCGATTCGCGAATGATGCCATTCTGCATCATCTCGTCTACCTGTTCGCGAATTATCCGATGTTGCTCATGCGACGCACGATACGGAGACTTATGGACGGGTGTATCATCAACAGTGTTGATTTCAACCTCCGAAATCGAACACGATCCTATTTGCGTCTTATCAAACGCAAACTGCTCTTCATATTCTGATAAGATTTTAACTAATTTTCCTTTATCATTTCTGGATATTTTATCAGAAATGTCTAGTGTATTCAAACCCCTATTTTTTGAAAATATTTCTCCTACATTCTCGCCCAATGCCGTCTCATTATTTAAAAAAAACAATTTGTCTTGTTTTGACAAGTACGGCAAATGGCATTGTTCTGACAAGTATGGCAAATGGTCATTCTCATCTGCACGCAAAAATGGTATACACAAATTATCTGGAAAAATTAATAGATTTTGCCCAAAATCTATCGAAGTCCTATGAATACTGAAAAAATCGCAACCTAGAATTACATCGGTTGTAATACTTTTTACAACAGCGAACGTATGTTCGAATAAATAATTTGACAAATAAAATTTTATTTTGAGTGAAAGAATAATGTCAAGTAATTTGCCATTCGCAACACGCAATACAGGCTTTTTATTATCTACGCTACTATTTACAATATTATCATATACAAACTTATCCATATTTTTATAGTAAAAATCTTCCGACATGACCGAAAGACTGGCACCGCTATCCAATAATGCGGACGTGGTGATACCGCACATCTTCACTTCTACATAGGGCGTTGTAGTGGAACCTTGTCTGTCGTCGGTCGCTAGTGTGGTTCCCTGTCCTAGCGCCGCCGAGCATTTGGGTGCTCATTTCGCATGTCTTGAGAAGGTGTCTGTCTATTCCTTAAATTATACCGCTGTTGTGGTTGCGAAAATGGCGGCCTGCTTGTTCCTGCTTCATCACCAGCGCTTCTTCTAGCAGAGTATGAAGCTCCCGTGGGTTGTACATGGCGCTCCGGAACATGTGGAGTTCTTGACGACCATGGTGTAGAAAAGTTATCACTGATTTGACGGGGTGGATGTGTTAACCGCACATTCTGGGCACCGTCACCCCGCGAGTAAGTATGATTGAAGGAACCAGAGTTCCCTAATGTTTGTATCTTGACCGGCAACGCCAATTGTTTTGGTTGTAAATTCAAAATCTCGTCCTCTTGCAATGCTGCTTTTTTAAATGCAGTCAAGTCACTAAATACATGTGTTGCATATCGTGTTCTATTATTAAAAGTTAAAGATTTCAAAATTTGTTTTATTATCTTCTCATCTGATGTAATTCCAGCTTTTTTAGCCAACAATGACATTCGGTAGATGAAGTCTACTGTCTTTTCATCATGATTTTGCCGATTTGAATAAAATTGAGCGGCGTAATCCGGATCTGAGGTGAATTCTTGTTTCAAAGCCTCTACTATATCTTCAAAAGTTGAAGCATCATCACTGATGGTGTGAAAATAATTGAGGGCAGGCCCCGATAAATAATTTGAAATTAAAATCGCCTTGTTATTGTCATCCCAGGAATTTAAAGCTGCTAATGCATTGAACTGCTTAATAAAAACATCAATATGAGAAGAAACGCCGTCAAACGTTTCCATGTTGGAATGTGTACCTATAGTGTATTTGTAGGTACTTATCTGTATACTATGCTTCTTGAGTTCCAGTCAATATCCAATATTATTCCAATTTTTCGTAGCGTATATCAGCGTATAGTAATATTCTTGTATTAGTAGTTGCAGCTGCACTTGACTGGACACGTTACCATGTGTCTATCCCTGAAAAGCACTGATTTTACTCGCGACAGTACCCGCGGTACTCGATACGGCGCCTCCACCAACTAACGTTTGGGGGAAACGTGAGAGAGAAATCAAAGATTTTAATCTTTTTCAAAGCTTTGTATTTAAAGCATAAAAGTGATTTTAATGTTATGTGCCCACAGTCCGAGCACGAAAATATGACTGAGTCTGGAAGGATGCTGTCAATATCTCATTGTTTCTTCTTTAGAATCTATTTAAATAATATAAAACAATAGCTGCCAGTATTCCAGCCTACATAAGTTTTCTACATAGTGCTTATGCACATTACACACTTCTTCAGGACGTCGGTCTATTGTGCTGCAGGCGTCCTACACTACGTATGTCTTAACCAAATATCCACTCAAATTTGACAGTACTTTTAACACTCCAGCGCCTCAATCACGAATATTTCGCAAATCGCACCGTTAACAAATCGAGCTCTCGATACCAAAACAGAGGTTTGCGATAGAAGCGATCACGAAGCACCTTCATACCGCTACAGTTAACTCGATACGAAAGTGTTGATGACGTGGCTTGGTACGTTCATAAATGGCCAAAAGTTAAATAATAATCAAGTTTTGAAAAATATTCGTTCTCGCTAAATTTAGTAACTTTTACGACCACCAGGGGCGCTGTCTATATTTCATAAATTTTTAAGCGATGTCGCTATGCTTACTATTTAATAGTTATTTGTGATTAGGCTACAGAAAGCTGTCAATGAATCATTAATTCGCTGGAACTGTGATGTGCTTTACAGGTTCATTTATAACCATAGAATTAAATAGATGAAACTTTACTGCCAGTTTATCGATGCATGTTCCTGCATCAAATTAGTAGCGTACCAATGTCAATAACCAATCATAGAGTTTATGTAAGGATTTAAAGATTTGAATATTAATCAGTTGCAAATTGTATAATTGCGTTTTTTAATATTCATGCCTATTACATGCCAATTTTGTATTTGTATGGAGACTATTAAAGCCTGGTAGGTCCATTTAAAAACAACAACAAAAAATCATTTTGATAAGTATAAAAAAAACCGAAGAGGCCTGTGCTTTACTAGCCAGATGTAAAAAATGTATGAATCTATAAATAGCTGTAACCATACCTAAATATTAAAAGGGGTTTGAAAGTCTTTGGCATGATTCCCATAGGCCTTTTGTTTTTTTTTTAAATCGTGTCGCACAATGAAACTTACATGTATCGACGGAGGACATGTGCACAAACAAAAAATAGTAAATAGCATGATGGCCTAAACCGTCACGTTTAAGAGATAGGGGGAACAGAAAGAAAGGGAAAAACAGAATAAATGGGATTTTTATTAGTTATTTTTTTTTAATATTAATTATTAGCTATCACTTTTAAACGTACTCTACTATAATACTTTAATATATTTACACTATGTATAATTACGTACTATACTATAACGGGTGTAAAAAGACCACTTCCGAAGTCTGAAACCATGTATTCTTGAGCCTCAATAGTAACTAAATTCACTAACAGTATACCCAGAAAACTCAATTTAAAAAAGTTATTAAGGATTGAAAAGTCATATTCGCCGCTTGAAATCATCGCTCACACATCAACTGTCAGTTCAGGTGCAACCCTATTTTATTTGAAATCATCGCAAAAATTACGTATTTTTTTTTTATAATCATAAAAAAAAATTGTTTTTCCCAAAACGTAACCAGTACCCCTTCAGCAATGCCCAGTTTTTGTTTTCGGAAGCAGTTCTTTTACACCCCGTATAATAAAACAATACAATTATTATAATATAGGTAAGTCACTCAAATGTTATTTTCTTTGAAAATAACAAACTAACTTACAACATGAACTTAGTTACGTAGCGTTGAGATGGTAATCAATATAACCAATTTTGGCATGTATCCCTTCAATCACAAGCATATTTCATACGAAACATCGCATTTCCTGTAAAGTTTGTAAAAAAGGTCATGATTAATTCCTCCTCTTACATATTCTTATCTAAACGGATGTGACGTACACGTACCAACAACGTTCGTAAGAAGAATGCGTCAATTCTTTACGTGGTAGATAACGCCTACAAATCACGGCGCCGTTTGACATTTCTGGATGCATAAAGAGGAAAATCGTTTCCATTTTTGAAATATCGGAGAGGAAATATAAAAATATGTGGATAAAAATTATTTAAGTAGGTTATGGTTCGCCTTTATTCATTAATATTTTAATTTTCGAACATGACATATTTTAGAATGCCGTGGTTACGGAGGGTCTAAGGTTTTTGGCCTTGATGTTTTTTTTTACTTTCATGTAATCTAAGGAGTTTTTTTTTCTATAAAAACAATGTGTCTTACTTGTCAGTAAAACATAAATTCAAAACATAAATTTCTCATGGACTATTACAATAAATCAAGCTGGATTAAGTAGAATTTATATTAATTTCGCATAAAATTACCTACCGATAAAACTGATAATCTTTTATCATTTCAGTTATTAAAAAAACTTTTAATATAAAAGGTCAAAGCATTCCAGTTCGCTGTAAATATAAAATGAAATTTAAAGAATGTTCGAAATTATATGAAGTAAAAGTTTTATAAAAGATAAGTACGTAACAATCGTTGTGTATAATATGTGCTTTCATTTTACTTGATTAATTCGTAATAAGTAGTAGTAGTTACAATAAGAAACAGTTTTAAAGACATTCGTTCATTTCATTTGCAAAATTCTACAACTTTTTGAAATTTTCAAAAATATCATAAGTTTATACGTCCACCGTACTCATGGTACTCATGTTTTTAGTATTTGTTGTTTATCATAATCAGTGTAAATTTTGAGCTGTCACAGCTCATGAGAACGGACTGGTGACAGACAGACGGAGAGGCGTACCTATAGCTATTATGTTCCCGTATTAATTTCCTTTTGGTACAGAACCCAATAAATACGAAGTGAGATCTTGTAACGTTCATATTATATTGCTTTTCTTTTATAAAACAAAAAACCGATACTACATACGCAACCAATTAATTTAACGATCAATAACGGCTCAGCAATTAAATACATCGCGATGAGACACATTTCACGTCTCACAGCATATAGGCGTTGAGAAAGTCCTTAATTGGGTCTTTATTTGTTTAACACTTTAATATGCCTTAACAAGAGGGAAGTCAACTGTGTAATAGCTCTTAATTGGTGTGTTTGATACACATATTGTGATGAAATACGCTTGGGATTCAGACTGATGGGCTGTATGGTCAGAAAATTAAAAGGTTTTCGGTTAAGGATGAACTTTTTTACGTTAACAAGTATGTGTGGACAATTAACAATCGCTATTGACAAATAAATGCTTGCAGAGAAGCAGTTATTAAGTGATAATGGCCAAATTAATATTTTTTTGTCTGTAGTAATTAAATGTAGTAAATTAACTTTGTAATCATCACGTCAAATGAGGTAGCTTTCAACAGTAGAATTTTCTTTACAGAGTGACTTTTAATATAAGTCTTTGACATAGTCTGCTTTGAACTCCAAACAATTTTTCCTGTTATTACCTTCATCCGTTTTGTAACAATTCCTCTAAAAAGTTACACACTGCGTATAAATAGCTACTGTCCAAAAAACCTGCACAAAAAGAGAACAACAAGTATCAACTACAATGCAGTGTTCAAATATTTATGTTTCAATATGTTGCAGCGCAACTCGCGTAACTTCATTGAGTTGCAGCAAATATTGTCGTCGTTAGAGCAAAGAGTTGCTATTTACTATTGTTTCCTACGATTCAGGAGATTAAACTTTACTTGGACAATATTGTGCTGACTTCAGAGTTTATAGGACGCTGAGAGTTTGTCGTTTTCACTTTGTGATGTAAAATGAATTGTTATTTTTTGTTAATAGTTTTTCTTAATGTTTTTTAATTTTATTTTGTTTATCAGTAAATAATTTTTAGGTCAACTATACATAAGTGGGTTTTTCGAAATTATTTTTAGTATATTTAAAAAAGAAACGAATCCTTATTTTTCGAAAATAAAAAGGGACATTTAGACTGATAATAACTATAAACATAACTATTTAGGTTTTTTTTTGTTAAGCCTGTTAGGTCATTAGTCTCTAAAGTCTAGGTATAACTTCTCCTTTATACGTATATCTATATGCAGGTTCCTATATGTGCTTTACAACAACAGTTTAGTTAATGAAGACAGATCATCGTAAACTTCTCTATGGAGAAATCGTGCAACGGGACCTAGTAATTGACGAAGTAGCAATTCGACCTTAATTATTTATTACTGTGTAAACTAAAAGCATATGATCGTTTTTTTAATACTATACGTAGGAAAAAAATAATTATTTCCTAAAAAAAAATTTTAACAGACTATTTACTATGAACTTTACGTGGTGATGCCATTAATAATATATTCCTAGATATGACCTCGGTCCAGATACTGGTACCATAGAGTCGATTTTTAGAATCCCCGCAATTAATCTAAAATATGATCATGTACGGAAGAATCATGTTCAGGGGATCTACCGGGACTTTACAATCGAAATCTTATCGGTGCGACCGAATTACTAACGATGTTTATCACGACAATTTGACGAAATTAACTGTCTTACTCGACAGTTCAACTAGGCGACGACACAAGTCCCGGTAAGGTGTTAAGACGATAATCGTAACGACAGGAAATATCGTTTTGAAAGTCGTAAGTCTCGGTAAGAATCTCGCGATTTTGATAAGATACGACCGTCAAGTCCCAGTAGACCCCCAGTATCTTCATAGAAAACTGAGCGTTGGGTACTAACGAACCATTTATGTTAATTTTTAACCACCCAAAACAGCTGTAATGAACACCTCATTAGCTTTGAACGTTCACCAATCGTTTCTCGTTTTTAAATCCCGAATATCTAATTGACGCCTTACAAACCAGCAACTTATAAAAAAAAGAAAAAAGGTGTGTCACCTAACTTACTTATATGGAAACTATTTTCGGCCAGTACTGCAACCTCACCCCTCGCATGATAAATAATGTTTAGCCTGGGAAAACGTACACCTGTTCTACATGAAAACAAACCGTCCGAACGTATAATGAAGTTGTACGAAGGATCACTGTTTGTATTGTATGTGAAATACCCACTTTGTGACATAGGTTTCGTAGTATTACATAATTAACGGTTTTGATGAAACATTTTTGAGATTTTGGGAAATCCTTAAATATGTATATGTGAGTTTAAGATGATGTTATTGTAACATTTTGGCATATTGTTATATCATTCGTTTTTCTTACCTTTATTTTCCTACTCATGTGAGAAGAGAGATGTATGTTACCTGCATGTGATATTCTTATATAGTGTAGAAGTAGAAGTTATCCCCCGTGTTTAAGTAAGGTAGGTGCGTTATTACGAAAATGTAAATAGAATTATACAGGCAAAGTTAATTCAGTCGCTAGTAAACAAAACAGTCAAACATAGCACAGGTTTAATTAATAGGGCTTGTCTAGTCTTGAAATTAACAGAACCTCGCCCGTTATCTACCAAATGTACCTACTTCTTGTTGGATTTCCTATTAATTACGAAAACTTTAAATAAAATTAAAAATATAACCTCCTACGTCTCTATAATCCACCACGCTGGCCCAGTATGGGTTGGTAGATTCCTTACGATATTTCCCTCACGGTAAATGCGTAATCGTTATGAAAAATACTAAACAAAATTGGGAAAAAAAACCAAATTAGTGATACACCCCGGTGAGGTAGCCTTTAATAATTGATTGATGAATTAAAATAAAATAAGTCCTCTTTCCTATTTGGTTGCTGAAGTACCTATCATTTTCCCCACGAAGTTTTGGTACATACCATCATATGGATGTATAAATTATATTACTGTAAAGTTTTATCCAAATCTGTCCAGTAGTATTTACGTGAAAGAATAACAAACATCCATACATACTTACAAACTTTCACGTTTATAATATTTGTATTATTTAAAACTTAATTTACAAATAATTGACTAAACGATTTAAGTGACGCTTGAGCCAACGCGAATGAGAAATAAAGAAGTTGATAAAAATGTATCACAAATTATTGCCTGGAACGTTTATTCGAATAAAAACAAACGAAATATCTTCTGATTGCTTGACATCCTTACAGTATGCAACTGCAGATAGGGACCAGTCCCAAAAGTATAATAAATATCCTTGTTTTTTAAATTAAAAAAAAAAACATTTCAATACCATTTCTTTTTGGTCAATCGCCACTGAAGAATCACATTTCATCTTACAACCTACTTACCTCACCGAAAATTAAACATTACAAAATTTGTTCCCAATTCAAAACCACACGCTAACATTACAATTTTTCAACTGCCTTCAGCCTTCGACAATCCTCAGACAGGTGGCAGCCTGTATCTCGTAGGACCACAATAAATCACGGGCTGCTTGCTACTGCTACTTGGACGATACGCTCGTCTGCTACCTGATTTATGTGGTTGGACCAAACGGGCGCATTTCGGTTACACGTTGTGACCTTTTGACGGGTACGTCTCAACTGGTGTGTTTTGAAAGGTAAGAATGGAAGTTGGAGAGGTGTATTTTAATTGTGTTTAAATAATTGTTGTGACATGTTTTTTTTAATAATACCAGCTATATTAATTGGCAATCTGTCAAAGTCCCTGATACAATGTTTAAAATACCATAATTGATGTGTACTATTCGTAAAATAATGCTATAGAAAGTCATTAATTTTCTAGATAGCTACTTACAGAGGTCTTCAACTTTCATTAACTTGTTTCCCAACCTTGCTTCCCGAGCGCAGCTGCAAGCCCTATCCAATAGCTTTCTTTCACTCACGTGATTACAAACAAAGATTACTTAGCAGTGATTAGCAATTAGTGACGTCAGCGAATCGTCCCTAATTGAACGTCTCGAGACGCGACGGGGACAACTTAAAAATACATTTCCGCTTTATCGCAAGCTTAATAACTCAATGGGCAGGTTGGAGCGGAGCGGTTTCTGAATGTTAATCAAGAAAAAGTTAAGGAATGATAGTGGTTGATGAATTGTTTAAGGATTTTGGGGTTGATCAGTGTTTTTTTTTAAATTCAATAAACGTAAAGAAGGACAGTGGTGTACTTTTGAAACGGCTGTTCTTTTTTCAATCTCCCCAATAAAAAATCTCCCTCATAAAATGGACTGAGAACTTAAAAATATACAATAATGTATAATTTGAAATTTTTAAACCCTTTTACTTCATATGGAAATCAAAAATAACAGTTTGACGTTGTTTTTTTCCCGAATTTCATAACTAAAAATGCTGTGTAGCTATAGATTTTTTTTACATTCACAATGCCCGTGGACTGTTAGAAAATTTACATACCTATATCCCCGATGTGCTTTTTTAGTCATTTTTTTAATATACCGCAGCCAGGCGCGTCAGTTAACCCGTTCGTGGCTGAATATTGACCAGCAATTGGACATGTGATTGACATCGGTGAAATTATGCGTGGGAGCATCAAAATATTAACAATTGGACGGGTTAGGTATACGGGGTGATGTATTTTAGGAAAAAAGAAAGCGATTGAAAAAAATGGCTAATTGAGTTCAAAACGGACATTGGACCTACTACCCCATAACATAAGAGAATATATAGACAGTAAATTATACTTTAGGTTTTTCTAAAAAGCGCACATAAATAATAATATATTTCGGATTAATTTAGTAAAAAATTTTGCTCTTAATGAACGCATTTAAAGAAGTAAAAATACGTTTTGTGGTTTTGTAAATATGACGCTTGCATAAATTCTGTAGGTACATTAATTAAAGAGACCAAATATATTAATATAACATTATAAAGTCTCTAAATAAGAAGGTCAGATTTAAAATATCTGCGTAGATGGTTACTTTACCAAAAATTGTAAGTCAGATATATTTTTTATTTTTGAGATTTTAATTTTAGTTTTGCATTTAAAAATGCTAATTTATTGTTCCTTTTTCCAGTATTTATAACTTTTTTTTTTTAATTTTTTTTTAATTTTTTTTATTGCCTTTTTTTATCTTTTTGCCAAGGATAATGTTATTTTAATTTATTCTGTAATCATTTGGAACCTCTTCAGTCTGCATGTATCCTTCTTCCCAGCGCCGGTCTCGGATGAGCGCCCGGAGACATTGCCCCGGCTTTTCTTGCCCAACTCCTTTATGTTTTATGACACTAATGTCCACTGTACTCAGGAGCATTTTAAACTTATATTTTCTATTGAAAAAGATGAACTAAGTCCATACATTTTTTTCCGCATATTAAGTAAGTAATGAAATGTTGAAAGAAATTGTACAAAAACTTTATTTTTTTTAACAAAAAGTTGCCTAACCAAAGAACAGTTAAAAATACACACAGCGTTTTTTTCCATTCCAGAATGCTTTCAGCGTCTCGCTGTAACATCCTTTGCCTTTTGTTTAAATACCCACCAACTTAATTATGGCTGGTTCTTTCTCGCATCACACTGTTCCGTGGCGTGCGCACAAGAAACGAATTAATTAGTACCGAGTACAAGGACGGGGTTATGCAACCATCCAGCTAACTGTCATTGTGTTATTGTGGCTACATAGACGTGAGCTGAGACAGCTATTGTTTACGGATCATTCTGCCTTTAAGCGATAAAAAATGCACGCGAATTAACAATGAAGGAGAAAATCTGTTATGATGATGGAAAAAGGCTTTTTCCTAAAGAAACTACTCATAACGCATTTTGAATTTTACTGAAGTAAAAAATTGTTTTGTCTTTGTCAATCTTGTGTGACAGAGTGAAATCATATTCAAACCTATAAGTTTACTAGCGACCCGCCCACGCTTCGCAATGGTGTATATTTGGCCGACTTGATCAGGTAACATTGAATTTTGGCTAATTTTAAGAAACTTTTTTCAAATGTTCTTTATTTACAAATTTAAATGAATAAATTCCCTAAAAGATGGCGAAAACCGCATTAAAATCCGTTACGTAGTTTAGGAGGAGATAACGGACAAACATACAAACGGACAGAATTGGCGACTTGGATTTATACTATGTAATGATAATGATTAATACGTTCGGGCTTTAGCCCGTTTCGTTTCGTTTACGCTGTCATTTAAAAAAACTGAAATAACGGCCAATGAAGAGCAATAGTATAACCTACCTCCATTGATGTTGCCTTTTATTCGCGCAATAAAATCGACCGTCCCATTAATGTGGAAGCAAAAGACATCTTAAAAGGATCAGCTACAATTCTGAAGCTTTAAAAAAACGTTCTCGCATCTGCCAATACCATTTACCGATAAACATCCATTGTCTCGTAAAACGTACAAAGATTTCGTTCGGAAATTGCAAACGTCTTAGGTGAGTCCAAAGTGGAGTTGTTTTCATTACGCCAAGTTATTGGAATGTTTCCAATATTTTCGAGTCATTGCCTCAGGACTGCATCGACTGGGATTTTATTGATCTTAGGTATTTTGGAGTAAATAGTTCGGGGTTTTGTGCACTGAAACTTTTACATTGTAAGTAATTGGTAATTACGTGGGTAAAAGCTTTGGGTCGTAAAATTAGGGTTTATGTATTAGTTTCTGGAATTAAAGTATACAAATAAGAGAATAAAGGGTACAATTACGTAAAAGAATTTTTAGGTGATATGTTTATGGATTTTTCACAATTTAATTATAAAATTAATTAACATCAATTTCATATTACCTTGTATGCCCTGTATTCTTATCCTTTTCAGTTTGTTGAACAAAACAAATCGAGAATTTGTTTAGTAGGTACTTTTGGTAAAAAAGTATGAAAATAATCATTTAATTTGTTTCAAAACAGATTCTAGCTCCTTCGACGAATCATTTTAATTTACAAACTATCAATAATACAACTGAAACTTTCATCAAGTTTTAAATGGAAAAGAGCCAAGTATTATTTTGTTTAGCAAAAATTGAACTTGGCTGAAACAATATTTTCTGGTTCCGTAGGTTTACAAGTTTCGCGACGCTAACTTTAAACTGCCTTCAAGTTAAAGAAAGCTTTATGAACATAATAAAATGAAGGAATTTGTTTGTTTTAAAACGTGCAGAGTAAACTTGTAATCGAAATAAATGTGACGTGGGCAGAGAATGCGTTTTTCTTATAGCTAGTTCAAGTGTAATGATTCGTATAAAATAAAATTTGCAAAGTATTAGAATCACTACGTAAAATGGTTAATTGTCGACTTAAGAAATTTGTGGGAAAAATATATAACAATCCACTCAAAATAACATTGATACAATGTGTGAAATACGGAGTTCCAAACTTTGATAACATCAACATTTTCCTTACTTAGTAATCAATTAAGAATTCCCCCTAGATTCCATCATTCATATCTTCCTGTTTAACAAAAGCGATTTCCCGCTAAATATTGACTCTAGACTTCCACTTGAGACGTTGACACAAGTCTGTCATTAGCCCCTCGATACTATCAATATTTACTCTGACAGCTCTCAGAATTTCATTAAACAAGACCCAGGGATAACAGACAAACCCAACAAGCCCAAAAAAATTATGTCATAACGAACATTTAGCAGAAGTATACTTGTGTCTGTTCCAGTTGAGCAGGCTCCAAAAAATCTCAGCTTTGTACATCTCAAGCCCTGGAAAACCAACGCACAGTTAAACCCACACAAAGCTGCCGAAAAACAACGGCTAACATTCTTCACCCACAATTTACCCCGACATTACTCGGTCACTCAAACGATGCAATGAAAAACAGCGACGCGGTCTCTTTCAAAATGAATTATGAATACGACTATAAACTTGACTTACTTCTGCAAAGAGAAAACGGAACCTATCTATGCAAATTTGTATTGTCGGTACCCTGAGCTAGTGACCCGAATTCATATTTTTCGTCTATTCGCTTTCCTCAAAGAGCGATTTTGTATTCAAAATTCCAAACTAAATGTCTCGTTATTTTAGCGAAGGAAAACAGGAAAGCAAAACTCTTTGAGATTGCCAAAAAACACGAGCGTCTCCTTCATATATGCAAGAAAGCAAACTTTCTTTCTAGACAAAGATGCGAAGAGTTTCTTAAGACGCCGAAAGACGCATTGAAGTTGCTCGCCTTACACGGAGCTAAAATCTGATACGATTCATTAATGTAATGGTGTTTTAATATTTAAGGTTCGCCTTTGATTGGGAACTCTTGGGAGTGTCAGCAGTACCTTGAGGGGAAGCTTTTCATAAGGTCGGGTACGTCCGTCTCTTTAGAAAATAATACTGGCCTTTTCACTTTTCGACACTTGCTGAAGCTTCCTGGGAGGTATGTCGGATCGCTAAAGGTGTTAGGGTAAAGGATCAAAAAGGTAAATTTTAATAAAAATATTGGTGGTAGAATTTATACTGTGTAAAAGGTACGGGTCAGTTCCTGTAGAGTTTTGACATCCGACCCAAAAAATGGCTTTAAAAGTATGATTTTATAAAAAAAAATCTTTATTGGAACTGTTATTATATGGCAAGTTTACCAAAAAAAACATAAATAATAATCCTTATACTTCTATACCGTAATTAATACCTAATATAGCGTAAAAAAATCGTAATTACAAGAAGAAAACCGTAGCCGTCGCGTCCATTCAATGAGAGAGCCCCAACTCGTTATTTCGTAAAAAAACAAAGCTTATTACGGTTATAGTGATTATCTCTGAATATAACCGGCAGGGGGCGGTTTTAACTGGTTTCATTTGTTCTGTAGGTGCTTTGGTAGGTATCGGGTAGGACGGCCCCAGGGGAAGTGTCGAATCATTCCGAGTAGACTCACTAACACTCTCCCCTGGGTTTGGTGCACCCGGTGGGGCTTGGGGCAAGTTAAAGGCGAGTGCGACTGCAATATGTCGTTTTTTTAAAAAGTTTTGTAGGATATATGAAATTTGAAGTTTTGTAGAAATTAATTAGTCGATTTTTAAAATTTTAAAACGAACGAATGCAATTAAGAAACCCTTTTCAAATTAATATTAGATGTAACTTTAAATAGGTATTATTTTGTAAAGCTTTGCGATTACCTCAGAGTAACCAATTTTTTTTGTTTAAGTAACAATCGCATCGGCAGCTTACAAAGGTAATTAATATTTTTAAATCTAACCCTCTTATGATGCTACTGCCATATGAGTAGATAATCGAAATATATTATGCAAACTATCATGCAACTGCGTTGTCGTTACTACTACAAACATCCGATGCATGTGGGTGCGTGTTTGCTCTTTTAAATTCTATGTGTTATATGGCGACAGTTAAACAAGGTTAAAATTTTTGGCCCGCTTCAGCTTTTAACTTACCCCAGCCTATAATTTCCCGCATCTCTCGTGAATATTACAAAACTGCAATTTCCGTATCAACGAGTTATAAATACACAATGCATCATACCCGTCCACTGCTTTACGAATATTTCGAAACAGATAATTTATACATATAATGTTAACAGCCCTTTTAGCAAGCTGGTTTTTATGATGTTAGCCTTTCAATGTATGTTTTGAAGAAAATTGAATAACGTTTTTAGAAACAACTAAGCAGTGTTTTATACTCATTCATGTTTTAAGAACCGCCTAAGACCTCTGAAGAGATTCTCGTGATGGTAAGCTATCACTACCGCTCTTATACATCCACAATTATGTCGGTGTTGAAAACCCTTGCTTGCCTTTAAGGAAAAGTATTGCTTAAATCTTCTGGGCTTATAGCTAGTATCACACATGAGTGAATAATAATAACTTTAAACTATTAATAACGGATACAAACTTATATTTCGAGACATATTTTCAACAGGACTATCTTTTTGTTAATGACACAAAGGTTATTGTTTTAGACTTATGTCTTTGTTCCTAGTAAAACAAAAATAAATAACCCAAATAACCCAATATTTTTATTTTGCACATCCCACGCACAAAGCATCACCTATATAATTTACCATTTTCACGTTCAATTTCCCCGTTCAACGCTGATCTCGTATGCCTACAACAGTAACATTTACTATTCCGTACGAACAGTATCGGCAAAGGCATAATTTCCGTCCTTGAAATATTTATCCAGAATGTTCGAGAACCTTCTGGAACGTTCCAGAGCGCGGTGGCGTTGGTTGACGTTATTTATAGTTGTGCAGCAGTTTTCTAAGGTGCTTTTTGGGTAAGAAATCGCTGTGATATTCAAGACGAAGAAATTGTTTTGTGATTGGCATATTCGTATGTTAAGCAGATGATACGGAAGTAGATGATAGTACGTATGTATAGTAAAATGAAATCGTTTTCGAAATATTCAAACAATAGTTTCAAAGATAAAAAAAGCTTTTAAAGCGGCCGCAAAACTTTGTAAAATTAGAAAATACGTAAAGTAATTTAGGACCGCAGGAGTTTACCGGACGTAATAAAAAGAAAGGAATGGAATGCCTTTCAGGTTTAAAGTATTTTTTTGTAAAAAAATGTGTGTGAATTATAATTTTATTTATTCGAAAATATTTGTAATAAGAACACACTAATGTAGTACTTAAAATAAACTGAACCATTACAGTTACTTATTAATTAAAATCCTACTAATATTATAAACGTGAAAGTTAGTGAGTATGGATGTATGGATGTTTGTTACTCTTTCACGTAAAAACTACTGGACGGATTTGGATGAAACTTTACAGTAATATAGGTTATACAATAGAATAACACATAGGGTACTTTTTACCGTGGGAAAACTTCTCATTCCCACGGGAAACTGACTTCCACGCGAATGGAGTCGCGGGCGGCCACTAGTAGACTAATATATTGCTTACAATATTTGTGTAAACTGAAACTTTTTTCCCCAGCTACGGCCTCACGCTCCGTAGCGATCATTCTACGGCGTAGCAACTTTTGGTCAGACGTAGTAATAACTTTTACAAAGTATACATACGAGTAGATATAGAAGATCCTATTTTATGCAACAATGAACAGGGTGTAATAATGTTGTACTGCGCAGAAATACGAGCTCGGGTGTCATATTATAAAGTAATGGCTCCTGATATCTCTCGCAAGGCATTTAAAATGAAGGTTCTATATTCATATATCTTGGTGATGACTTTTATGGATTCGGAGGACTTTTTAATATATGTCATTGATGGCCGGTGTATGGTCGTTATTATAGTACCTATGAACTCAGTTTTTTTTCCATAAAACATGGTATTTTACGTAAGTAATTAAAAGTAAATGGATATTACAATAATAATGCATATGCTAGCTGTAGCTTAATAATTGATATCTTGCTTATACCTTTAAATATTAATAAGGTTTTGTATTAATTTTCGCAGAACGTTCAAAACCCATTAAAACTGTAATGGTGCAATCATTAAAAACAAATGCCTATCAGAAGCGAGTAGATATTATAAACGGTTCGTAACTCCATTCCCAACCATTTATAATAACAATCCTCGCCCCTCACAATGCTGATTTTTACAAGAAAATAGCGAAATAATTTTCCCTTTGAAGCTATGCTCCTTCATTGCACACCCCTACATTGCATTAATTTTCGTGGCCCTCACAACCTTTGAACTCAAGTCAATCGAAAATTCCATCTCTTGGTTAAACATTACAAGTGGAAAGTCACGAATGTTTTAAGTAATTGAAGAAATCTAAAATGTTTTTACGAGTTTTAGACAAAGGGCAATTGATATTTTATTCAGGGGACCGTTTAATTTCAAGCTTTTTGATTCAGACGTTCTGTATAATTGATTGGGTTTCAATTTATCAATCAGGGGGACTGTTTCTAAAAATCAATTTTCGAGTTAACCTTGAATATCCCCTCTATCATTAAATTTTAAACTAACTAAATAATTTAATTTTACTAAAAGGCTTTTGTTCAATTAATATGTAGAAGTTAAAAAAAGAATAAACTTAACATAAAATGAATGCAAAAAACATAATAAAACCGTACTCAAAAGCTTCTTCAAACATCAGTTATAAGTCCACATTTAAATAGCCAAATACATTGTAAAAAGCTTTCAATGTTAACCATTTTGCATATCGCAAAGTGCCTTTTTAAATCGGAAAATTTCGAAGTGTGCGCATTAAAATCGCGTTAATGCCTCTCTTTGACGGCAGCTAGTGAGCTGGAAAGTTATCCTTTTGTTAAACATCAGATAAGTCTACACACCCTGTATAAGAATGAATATTATTTTTACACCCTGTATAAGAATATTATTTTTGACGCGTCGTTTGGTTGGTAGATTGGGTCGGAATCAGCAATTCAAAATTGTTTTTATGTGTAAATGTGGCTTGAAGGATGTTAAGTAGCTCGTTATTTGTGTTTATTGTTCTTCGACAATACGTTGTATTGTAAACAAAACGTAAGTATTTAATGGTTTAAAAACCCTAATTTTTATCTCGTTTTATTTTTAATGGTATTTATAAGAACTTATAGATTAATGTTCCAAAACTAGAACTAGATAGCAAAACTATATTATGACTAGTGGCCGCCCGCGACTCCGTTCGCGTGGAAGTCTTCTGATGTAAAACCTATATAACTGCAAAGTTTCATCCAAATCCGTCCAGTAGTTTTAACGTAAAAGAGTAACAAACATCTATCCTCACAAACTTTCACATTTATAACATTAGCAGGATAACCAAAGAAAAATCTTTTTTTTAAGTCTGAAACATTGTAAAATAATATTCCACCCAACCGCAAACTATCTAAAAAGGATCACTTTTTTACCACAATATCCTCAAACTAAACTAAACATCTAACTAATACTGCATCTAATCCAGCCGGAGCAATTACAGTCACGTACAATTTGCGCAGGAGTCGTCAATTAAACCTAGTTAATGCGCGCGGGCATAGAGCCTTGTTCGTTTGGACTCCGTTTGTTTTCCACGCATATTCCTTACGCGGATGTAAATGGCTGGATGTGACAAATGAATAGGAAACCAAAATGTAAATTTTTGGTAGGAAAATTCCTTTAAATCAATACTTAAATATTATAAGACATGGAATGTGGGAATTGGCTGAAGTAAAAAGAAATTGGGACAATATGGGACTTGCTTGAAAAGTTCAGGCACCACGTGTATGAAGTTTGTAAAAGTTCGATTCTACCATAAATCAGCACAAATCCAATGTCCATGAGTTATATATCACAGCAGTGTTCACATTCACAAGGTTTTTGATAGTAATTTGACGTAATTTACACATAATATAAATAAAAAGGACGCACACAGAGTTACTCGGCAGACATATTTTTGCAAAAACAAATTCGTGTCTCCAGTGCAATAGAAACGCATAGAAAGTGTGCGAGCGAGATGCACAGATTGAGGTATGGGAATAAAGGAAAGGGAAAGAATGATGGGTGAATATGGGATAAATAAATGGCCAAAAAATAACCACTAATTTATTGGCAATGGTTATGATACCTTCATTATAACTGTATGTATAGGGATCCAATTACTTGCAAACATAAGTTAAATTATTACTTTTAAATTATAATGAACAAATTCTGATGCACTGACTCTAACGCAAAGGAAATATTCGTTTTTCGCTTACAAAAAATTGCGTTTTTTAGCAATAGTTACCACTTAGTACCGGTCTCATGCACCTATTATTAATTATTGATTTTTATGTCGATATTTTTTTCTTACTAGTATGACACTCTGCGACTGAAAAACACTTCAAAAGTGTCGGGTTAACGGAGCCTAGGCAACGCTGCTGGGTACCCGATCAAAAGGTGACTTAAAGAATAGAATTTACTTTACCACTTAATATGTCTGCCATGTTTGCTAACGATTATAGGTAATATTATGTTTATTAAAAGTTGCTCCATCGTCTATACATCTATGTTCGTACCTTCAACTTCCTCTCATTACGAGGTAAAGAGCCAGGATATAGCTGTGTGACCCACTGTGGTCATAAACGTAAAGTACCCTCATTACACACATTGCAATCTCGCATTAGAAGTGTATATACGTATTTAAATAAAGAATAATGGAGGTTAAAGCATATGCGTTCCGAAAGAGTTGAAGTGTCTTTTCGTTATGAGGGTAATCTTAGAAATTTATAAAGGGTTGGCATTTTTTTCAAATATGAAAATTCGTCTTACTATCTACACCTACCTTTTGGGAGGCAACTTTTCGTTGCGGTTTTTGGCGTAGACCGACCTCTGCTGTTTCGGTATAAGCTACTCCATTGCTTTTTCCGTTTGATAGCATTGTTAGTGTGAAATGACTTAGAAAATGTCTTCAAATTAATGCAAGTTAACTGTAACAAATAGGTAACTGTTTTGCATTTGATTGGAATAAGTATCCACAAAATTTTAAAAGAAAAAAAAACTATATTTTTCAATTTGCATTATTTCATAAAAGAAAATTGTTACGGTTCTTAACTTTATTTCTTATTCTTTTGTGTGATGATCATGCACTTTTAGCACTTATTCATCTGGCATCAAAGTTTTTGAAAACCGCCTTTTAAGTAGCGTAATTAAAATAATTTAACAGCTAAAAAGTACTTACATATATAAATTCACTTGCATTGAAACTTGAGACGGTTTCCCCTAAACCAGAATGCAGCTTAGTTAGCGATCTCCACCACAAAGGCCCGAACACGTGACGTCTTCAAACCACATCCTGTCCAATAAATGTATTTACAACTAAACTTTACCATTTTGAACTTAAAGGTGAAAATGCAATGGCAAAATTCATGCCTTAGGTGACAATTTGTCTCAATAGGGGCGGGAAATAAATGTTAGAAAGACTACTTGCAGGTTCATTTAAATTTCCAGTATGCTTGAGGCGACTTGTAGTATACATAACTATTGTATTATTGAACGAAAAACGAAAGAAGTAAAATTAATAGGTTGGTGAAACACTGATATCGGCATTAATTTAGGATTTTGGAGAAAAAAATATGCACCGTTTCATAGATTTATTATCTTCGCTCTCGCTCTTTCTAAGAGCGAGAGAGAAGATAATAAATCTATGCACCGTTTGCTAAATCGCCGAGATTGTTTCCACATCAAGTTTAGACGTTTAAATATTTGTTGATATATACTCTTTAGATATAGCACTAGGTATTAATAAAACAATTACACTAAACTAAACTACTTTGTCGTTTGTAGTTAAAACTACCCAAACCAATATTTAAACAACAATCAAGACAGAAATGAGCTTTTGAATGTGGATTACACTTTAGCGCCATCGTATTATACTGTTAAGAACTATGTGAATTTGACTTCGGTTTTTCATACAAAAAGAATACTCCTTACGGTCTAGGTTTCATTATGATATCTAGATGGCGTTGATGTTATTAGTTGCGAAATAAAATAATAGATGGCGTTGTCTTCTTTATGGGGTGTATTTTTAATAAAACTTCTATTCTACTTATATCCTTAGAAAAAGATATCATAAATCTTATGTTTTCAACCTACAAGAACTAATAAAAAAACTACCTACAGGTATAAGGCTGGTTAGTAATATTTTTTCTTTCATGATTCTTATCATAACGTCAAGGACCTAAGCGGAAAATTCTAAGAACACGTCGTAAAGATATTTTGTTAGCTGGTAGTATATTAGTGAGCAAGTAGGTACCAATAGCCTACAATTATCTTACAATGTATAAATATTCTATAAGATCTTTCTTAATTAAAATGATCCTACATCACATGCTAACCTCAAATATATCCTTTTCAATTTACGAACATCTCTCTAGAAAGTTTCCTATGAGTTTGGTAAAACCGGTTTTTAATTATCATAACAGTTCGAATGTTATGCAATTTTATTAGGTAGGTAACCTAAAAAGTCAAGTTGCTGTAAGACTTTATATTTTGGATAACCTACGCTTTCACTGTGCAAGGATTATAATAGATATATCTGTGCAGTACTTTTTCTTCTTCTTTTTTAGTTGCTGACAAACCAATTTCCTAATTGGAAGACTCCTTACTACTTAATTTACTTACTTCACCATAGTCTTTCCCATATAAGTCTTCCTATTAAACATAGGATATAGAAGAGGTAAAAAAACACTAGGTAATGTATCATGATGGAATTTATTTCTCTTACGTCAATGAAATCATTACATTTTATTTTAAATTCTCGCGATTTTGGTACGTTGTACAGATGTTTACACAACCATATTTGTATCGTCGAAAATTTTTTATTTAACATGGCTTCTTTACCTATCACCTAACTCTCTTATAACTCAAAATTAATGGGCTCAATATGAGCTATCAAACTTCTCCACCCGCGGTCCTTCACACTATGCATATTATGAAAATAATTGACAAGGATTAAGGCAATTTCAAACTCGATATGTCACCAGTAATAATATCCTTTATTTTTATTTATATCACAGTTAGGACCGGGCGAAAATTTGAAATTATTCTAACAAAGCATGCTATGCAATTCTCAACATATAGACCATTTGATATTTAATCTCCTATTGCAAATGTTTAAGGAACAACTCGATTCAGAAAATAGTAGCTATAAAAATGTGATAGATCAAAATTGTACATTTTTTTCAGTCTCACTCACAACACATATAAATGATATAGAAATACTGAATTAAATAAGATGTCTCACAATTCAAAGTTAGACAATAATAATCCATTAACAAATACAGATGTATAACGCCACAAAACTTTTGATCGATGTTCGTCAGAAAACGATCTCGTCTATAATAATTTAATGATCTACAAAATGCCCTAATTAGTCAAAAAATACATTAAACAAGGCATCCATTTTAAATTATAATTATTGAATTTTCGTCACTATTATGCGCGACCGCATTCACTAAGATCAACTCATAACTATGTTTTTACAAACTAAAATCATTTTGACTATCACTCTCATGTTTACACAACAATCAGGTATCAGCAACGACGAACGAAACAAACTTACAAACAGCTCTCTAATACTTAATAATACGAATCTAGGAATTACATCACAACGAAGTGCTGAATGAAGTTATAATTTAGATTAGTATGGTAATTACAATAAATTGGTCAAAGAGATATGTCGAAGATGAAATGGCCACGACAGCCGTGCTGATATAATTTTGATATTCGAGTAACGATATGATGATGAAAATTTACAACCATTGGAATTATAGTGAAGTATTCAATCCAACAGCATTGAAGTGTCCTGCTTCTGAGCTGCGGTATAGTGTAATTTCTAGTTCGTTTAGTACACATAGATTTGTTTGAGCTGGGGTTTCAGCTCAGGCGGGATCGTGTAGACCTCCTGTTCGGGCTTCTTCTTCACCAGGCGCTTCCAGCGTCCACCAATATTCTTGCGGAGGCTTCGGAAACTCGCACGCTCATTGCCAATTGGCTGCATCAAGTTGTCCTGGAAACAAAAGAGAGAAAACATTAGAGACATCGCTTTTTCCAAATATTCTCTAAGTTTGTTGACTGTAAGGGCTATTGCCCGCGGTTCCGTTATTGGCCTGAATGCCTCTCCACACAACATACGGTGCATCGAATGTCTTTCCAGTCGTTACACAATCCTCGGTTATTTTAAGAACTGCAGTTGTTAACCGAACTTTGGCTTGGAGAAGGGTGCCTGGTTTGTTTTATGTAGTGCAGTCACGTATTTATGTTAGACCGCGAATAGGAAACAACAGTCGGTCATAATTTCACTTGTAATGAACAAGACCAGGAAGCTTACATTGCAAATGTAAACGTAGAGGCCATATGAGAACGAAGTGAGCCTTGAATACGCTATTCAAAGACATATTAGCATTCCATGCTTCCTGGTGTTACGTCTCTATATTGAATGATCGATCAAACATTTTGCAAACAAACGGCACATTAAACTAGGTGTAACCGTTTTATAGGTATGTAGGCCTCGGGAAGTCATTATCAGAGCGTGATATCGAGGTAAATCGAGATTGCAATGCTATTTAGGCTATGTCAGTTTGCATTAGCCTTTGTTCGTCAGACAGCCTTTAGAAAGAAGGTCGTTGTGTTACAACATGCTCGCCTTGTGCAGCTTTCTACTCTGCAAGCGTGTCCCGACATTTAAATATACATTTGCACTTAGTCGAGTTGAACTGCCTACTCTCTCTAGTGACGGGCCACGCTCGGCGTCTCGTCACGATTTCTTTCGCGTTGCACATAACAACCAGCCTTTCCATGTAACAAACCAACCAAGGTGACTTTACAATGCTACTTCTGTTTAACTGCAGATGTTAAAATCGAATTGAGGTCAAGTATGACGGCTGGAATAGAACGTTTGATACTTTTGAAATGAGGGTAATTGGGTGTGGGTATTTGTGTAATCGGCGTGTGGTACTGACCTGATCGTGAGGATAGACGTAAGGCGGGGGCAGCGGTGGCGGGAACTGCCACAGCGGCTGCTGCCGAAAGGCGACGGGCTCGGGCGCGGGCGCCGGAGCCGCTTGGAGCACCTCAGCCGGGTGCACCGAAGGAGAATGCTCCTCCCGCTTTCGCAGCTTGCTGTGGACGATACGAATCGCCATCATAGTACCGTTGTTTCCAACCATGGCTCCGAATGGCTCTCTAACGCAAGAATAACCGAACACACTGGGTTCAAGCACAGGCGATAAATTCCAGTCAGGCAGTCACAACATTTCAATTTCACTCACAGCCGTAACGCACGAAACTAATAACTAATTTTAAATAATTTATCACAATTAATTTGTTGTAGAGATATTGCACATATCACTGTATCTAGGAAGTCGCGGGGTACGCGGTCGCGAGCTGCTGCTGCGCGGTGGGGTGACTAGAATGTTATGATATTTAGTGGCCGGCAGGTGCCTAGCAAAGCGCTCGCTCGTGCCAAACGACCTCTACGGAGTACTCCATGCGTCTGAGTTTCAGTGGAGGGGCGCAGACGGCTTTTATAGACGCGCACTGACGCGGCGCCAAGGGGGTGGAGTCGCGGGGGGCAGGGGGGCATCGATGTGGCCATTTTCCGCGAAACTACGAATGATTGTGCTGAGACGCGGTTCGTTCCCGTATCGTATGTGTGTGACGCATTCGTTTCCATCACACCAACCGTTGACGCGCCCTGTTTTACCACATTATGTTATGTCCTCTAGATAGAAATATATTTGGATTCATCTTTAATTTACGCCTGACTGTTCCCTATTTTTTACCTGGCTGTGAGTGTATTGGTTCAATTATTCTTGCGTTTGGGCCATACATAAGTTTTGTTAGTGTTAGATGGTAGTTAGTTGGTTGGTACCTCTTCTGTTAGGCAGACATATTATTATTATTATTAAATTTCGTGTAAATAAATACAAATGACAATTCCTTGACAGATGATATCACATCGGCAGTGATCAAATTATTAGAAACCCATATTCATTAGGTAAATATACATGAACAGGAAGTATTTATCTTAGAAAAATATGGTTGTTGCGGTACATACGTTTCACCATACACGGTTCAAAGTCCATAAAACATAGACCGTATACGACCAACTATAAAATGCACAGCTGGCCTACGGTTTGTAGTAACAGTAGCAGCAAGAAAAAACATTACATCCCTTTCTTTCAAACAGCACACGCACAAGTGCGAAAGGGATGCTAGAATTTAACTTTTGCGACGCCCGAACACAAAGTAGGGCTGCAGGACAAGGGAGAATGCAAGGAGCAATGCCCTCAGCCTGTTTCTAACTAAACCCGAGACTTGGGGCTTTGACTTGAATAACGATTTAGATAAAAAAAACACAGGTAGCCAAGTATTGTGATGTACCCTTGAGAACGTCTGGAGGGTACAGTCAAAAAGGAAGCGAAAAAATTCAAGAACGAATGAAATTCGTCTGTGTTTCAATCATAGAGGCTTTTTATCATTTCAAAAAAGGTTTTACATAAGATTTACAACTGCAATTTATTCAAAATTGCATGTGTATTTATTTACTAATCGTTTAGACGCAAGAAGTGCGATTACTTCTAATGGATTTGATAGTCACGCTTGCACGGGATATCTGATGACAAAACCTATCGTTTATGTAATTAAGTGTCAGTATCATACAAACATTGAGCGTCTGGCGATGACACCTGCAGTTATCGTTAATTCAGACAAGAGACATCATCAAGGAGTGTCTTGTTGCCTAATTGATGCGATGATAATCAGACAAACCTACCGCAGAGACGGGTTTCAATTCCAGTCTGTTTACTACTCAAAGAAGTCACAGTTCTAAAACTTGACGTGAAAGTTGACTGCGAATATAAACCACTGCACCATTGCTAATTTCTCTTTTCACACTCCTGACCTTTCGAATGTGTAACGTATGATGAAATTTTAACAATCAAACTATAATGTTTTCATACCAAAACAACGGAAGATAATTTCACAAATGAAGGTAACATCAAAAGGCTGACCTCTGCTGACGTCAAAGTTTGAGGGTATCTTAAAAACAATGTGGCACCATACAGAAACTAAATTTATAAATATTTGCTAAAAGTGTTGCGAGGTTAATGTTTACGAAAACATATCATTTTTGTTTGAAAACAGTCAAACGAAATAGTTTAAGTGACGCAAATATTATTTCAAAATATTCATATTTCGTATGACAAATAAAGCGTAGTGGGTATTACTGGCTAACCTTTTCGGAATAACCACAATATTATCTGTTCTGTTTATTTTAGTGTAATTGATTTTAGTTTCAAGACTAAGTAGGAACTTTCTCATCAAACCTAAGAATCCAATACCTAATTGGTAGCTAACTATCAGTAGGTATATGCTATCAAAGGTCTTGAATTCTTTTTATCAGTAAGAAAAAATCATGATCAGTATCTTTGTATTTTTTCTAATTGAGGTAAGTATAAATATACATAACAAATTATTGATTATCTAACCACTGTCAGTTAATTGAAGATCAATAAATAATATTGCAATAAAAGCATTTCGATTGCTTCTTATGACGTCAAACGTGTGATTAAAGTCAATGAGGCTACATTTTTAATAATTTATAGAGATTGCAAAGCTATTGAACTACAGTTGGATAAAACATTGTAAATGGTCATATATGTAACATATGTTTAAAATCATATAGCGGTGCATCGTAATAACGTTGTAATAAGTAAGCCTGTTAACATGAGTATTACATAAGATTACCTCGAAAAACTATATTCATAATATCTATTAATAGTTTAACATACCATTCTTATTTTCTAGATTTAACAATTAACTACTGTTACTATATCGGCGAAATTAAGAACTTCTTTAGACTTTAAATGTTCATCAAGTTATTTGGTATTCTAATTCTCCAAATTGTCTTTATCTTCTACTACGTCTTCCTGTTTTATCACTCATCAACATCCGGAGACAGAACACACATAAATACATATACAACATTTGCAGATCTGTCTGTAAAACTTGGCACTTGCATTTCGGTATTACAAACACTGTTCACTCTTTCATAATGGCCTTAAAATGATCATAAGTAAGGTTCAAATTTATCTGTATTTATTAGGAACTAACGGGATTTGTGTTCGCTTCTCTTATTTCTTGGCATTGATTTGTTTAGCAATCGTCGTGTTTACGAATTGTTTGATGTTTGTTTTGTTTTGCTTTCTCCTTGCATTTACGTAAATCGTTAAATTTATTTCGTGTTTCCTGGACCTCATATTGTTTGATAGTTTGAGCGAGTTCAAGTTATTATTATTGTTGGATCGCATCTGCCGCTTCGCACCTGTCGTGTTTGATTAAACATCTGTTCTACATATACCTGCATTCTACCATCAGATGTATAATATTCTACACGAAGAAAGAGAAAAAGAATGTCAGTTAAAATATTTAAGGACAAATCCTGCAGCTGCATTTGGTTATCCAATGCTATTAAACAATTTCAGTGCTTTGACCTGTTATTGTTCTGAAGGTTAACAGACTACTTAACCTTCTTCAAATAACCTTAAAGTTACATTAAACTTGTACAGGTAACATTTATCTGCGTGATATAAATTTCTTTCAATTCGCTTAACAAACTTCCGCTCTGCATATTTTAGAATCAAATGCCAATCAATTTTGCAATAAAGATACGATTTTCTTTGATTCGTTTAGAAACCCGTTTTGTTTTTTGATTTCAGACTTTAATCCGTAACTATACGCAACAGATTGCAGTAACAGCAATGTCTAGGTAATTAATATAAACGTGGGTATTTATATGGGTGTCCCCTATGAATATTTATATGGTTTTTATTTAATTTTTCGTATCAAATACGTCTGGCTCTATACGTTTAGAAGCCGTTGTCCGGCCACGACCTTGGTCGTTTCTTTCGGTCAACGATCAATTTCCTGTTCCACACACCAGTGGTTTTTTTACAACTTATCGATTTCTGACTCATTCTATTCAAAATAAAACTCCTGAAATAGTACTGCAGGTAAACCGTTTTAGAACTTGCAGATAATGTTTAAATGGAAAACTGGACAAAAACAGACAGAAAGGGATTTGCCTTGACCAATGGTAACGATTCTTACAACCTTGAATTATGGAAGTGTACCGAACAAGTTTTATATATAGAAAAATAAAAATTCAATACACGAATTGGCACAGAATTCGGTATATTTCTACCAAGCAGATTAAAAAACTATTAACAACGAGTAGAACGAGTACGTTAAGTAGAACACATAACTATGTAAGTATGACACGATAGTTATTATTCAAGAATGACAACTATTAATAGAGCGGTGATTAAAGGTTACGTTAGAAACGGTAGATAAGTTGATGTAATCAGCTGATCATTCGTACCATCTGAACGATGAGCATTACCCGCGCTCGAAAGGGCTATTCCTATCCCTTCCGCAGAGGCAGACGATGGTCTTGTTGACGGACAGCACGATCAGGGAGTTCCGTTCAAGCACCACGCCGACCTCACAGTTTTCCTCTTTACACTTCATCGCCTCCACGGCGATCGGAGCGAAGAGCATCGAAAAGCACCGTCACATCACACGAGTCCCGACTAAAGTTCCGTGCCAATAGTTGGCGCGCGGTTTTTGGCTTGATTTTCAGCTTACGCGGGCGGCCAGGCGACGGCGGCCGCTGAACTGGCGCAGCGGCGGTTGGCGCCAGTGGCATGCGCAGCGGTGGGTGGCAACCGGGCAACCTCTCCCGTTACCACACCATGGGACCGCGCTGCGAAATCCTCGCAACCACTTCCTATTCAAACCACGTTGACATCCTCGTTTCGCGAATCCGACACACTTCTCAATGCCCGATCGTGTATAACTAACGCTACTATTGTCTCCGGACTGGCGACGTCTTTCAAATTCAAATGAGCTGAATGAAAGAGCATACGACAGGCATTGTTTTTATACTGATGCCGTGGTTGAACTGAAAATATTTGTATTTCAACGGATATCGATCCGAAGTGCTGCATTCATACATACCAAATAGGTAAGTTTTACCTGAGGATAAAGGAGTGATCCTATTCAAACTTTTTGTTTATTCAAATCTTTCATTACTTTTTGTTACAATAATAACAAATAAATACCTATTATGCAAATGGGAGAACGACAAAAAGTATAAAACAAAACGAAGTGTGTTTTAATGTTTGCTTGTTTGACGTCAATTGTACATTAAACTGTAGTTTATTAGGAATGTATGAACGAGGTGAACGCTTTCTGATTAGATAGTATTACCAAGTTAATCTGGTTAAAACCTTTTTTTAACACGTAATTAGATTACGGTTATCGATGTTGAGCTAATGAGCTCATTTGTTTTCATTGTTTTTAATTTCGAAAAACCATTAAAATTGATCAATCAAACTGTAACATTGGGATAACTATTTGTATGTGGGCTTAGCAGGAAACTGACTTCAATGGAAATCAAACGAAGGTTGTTTAACATATGACCTTACTTTCTAAACAGGTCAGCCATCGATAAACTTTAAATGCCCGACAAGCAAGACATTGTATTTGATTAATATTAGTATATACTTTGGTACTTTGTTTATATGTCAATATTGCTAATGCAAAAACTACTTACATGTGTCTAGACACGACAAACTTCGGTACCTACTCGTAATATAAACGAAATGACGTATAACTTGCATTTAGAAACATCAAAGCTTCATCCTAAGTCCTATTTAACCTATACAATGGCCATTACAAAACCCGATTACGAACAATGCCCTAAAATATGACAATCGATTGATCCATATACGTCCGAGGGCCATCTAGTCACAAAGCTCGGTAATGGTGGGAACTGATGCCGCCGAGCCTTTGTGCCCAAGGTCTGAAGTCAACAATAAATACTACGGCCTTGGACAACCAATCTGTTATAGAATATATGATGACCAGTTTCAGCAAATAGGAAACAAGGTTTATCAGTCGCTAACCCATAGATGCAAAATTGTACACTTTATCAAATTTTTAACCGTTTGAAGTACATGATAAAGGGGTTACAATGATAGGGTGGTTGATCATTTTATATTTTTACAGCAAATAAATTTCATGGTTGTTTTAAAAACGTCACAGTAGTAGTTGTCAAGAAAATACTTGTCAAAAATATTACATTAAAAGGTTGGTTAAAAAAGACATAAAAAAGTGATTGTTATAGGCACTAGGCCGACGAAAATTTATTTCACCAATTAGATATAGTTTATGGACCTTCCATAAACAGAGTAAATAAATGATAACGTTTATATCAATTGAACTATGAATATCTTAACATAAAGCTGTTATTCTGTCGTAATTTTGGATTTTCCAACATAGTATCAATATTTAAACAGTTGTTATTTCGTTTCAATCATTTTACACTCTCGTAACTTGATACTACGAGTAGCATAAAATAAATTGAGCAATTTTTAGTCCATGGTATATTCCATATAATCCTTTAAACAAGTCAGAAAGTTACTTTTAATGCTTTACTTATATTTGGCATTTAATAGAAGATTTTATTCATAAAATCTATTTCTTACCCATTTACGAGCATCAAATTAAATTTAAGCTTAAAGTGAAGTATTTAACATATAGTCGTACATTTGATAAAAGTTAACCGAATATTTCAATGTTAAATAATCGACACTACACGGGACCCGCCGCTCCCGAAATAGGCACCGCAAAGATTTAAACGTTCGCAAAAATATACCTACAAATCGCTTTTGTGAAGTAGGAGTGTCCAGACAGTTAGCGTTTTTTGGCTCGTGCCCAAAGTTTAGCCCATGCGGCGGCGTAGAGGTTAAACAAACCATACACATTTTTGCACACTTCCTGACGCGACGCGGTCATAATCACGTAATATTGTGAACTATCCATGTGTAGAATTATGTTCATCGCAAACTTAGCGAACATTTAAGTAAACTTATTATGACTGAGTGTTTGTGTACGCAAAAAATATTTGCATATTCAAACGTTATAAGAATTCTAGCGCAGGGATTTATAATTAAAAAAAAAATTTACGACTTTATTATGTACGATTTTTGTAAACTTCGATTCGGTAAATTAAATAATGTACAATTAAGTCCGTGATAAGATACATAAATAGTTGTTTTATTGAAGAAATAATTTCTTTATCTATTAAAGCTATCCATTGAATTGCCTCTTAGAATAAATTTTATGGCTTTCCATAAGTATATCTAACTGCTATTGTCTATTAAAAACCTTTGTCAGAGCGATTTAATTAGCCATTTGACATGATTTCACAGTTTCCTCCATTGTCTCACGTGTTTCTACTTAATTATTACACATAAACTTCATTGTTCTCTTGAAAATTTAAAATTTAACGGTTTTCAAAAATGCGTCAAACCGATTTATTGTTTTAGCGTATTTCATATGAACAATAGCAATTTTAAGTATACTGACGTTGACGTTTTGTATTTGTTAGACGTCATTTTTGGGACACAAAGTATAAACTGTTTAAGAATTGTATTGTCATTAGTTTTGTGCAAAAAACTACATTAAAACACTTTTCAATATCTTGATTAGAAAAGCAGAACAAAAGTTTAGTTATAAAATATAGATTTTACTTACATGGCAACCAATATCTTCTTTAGGGATCGCTTTAATACTGCCAATGCCGTCATATTTTACAATTTTACGAACAAAATTTAACCCGAGTCAAAATTTTAGGTCAAATCTTTAGTTATAGTATAAAACTTTGTTTAAAATACGAGTATATTATTCCTGTCAATATATTTTTATCAATACTCAGTCAAATATTGATTTGTCAACTATTTGTGTACAAAAAATCCCAATTTTAACAAACTTGTAAGAAATTCACTAACACCACTGTAACTCGATCGCGTATCAACTGTTTTCTAAGAACCGGGAATATTCGAGACGAAGTATTTTCTAACTACCCTCTAATCCTAATACATTTTACAAACACTTACCAAGCAAACTTTAATAAACAATGATTGAAGGTAAGTTCTATTTTTGTTTTCACAGAGGTTATAATTCACTAATATTTAATTATTAATCCACTATTTAGGTTTATACTAAATGTTGTTTTAGTTTCATTGTTGTTGACATTTGTATGCGCTTCAAAAAACATTAGTCAGTAATCACCAAAAGGTCTTTTACCTTTTTTTCAAAAAAGATCTAAGTTTTTTTTTCTTTTTAATTAGTGATTCCTATCTAGACTTAATTAGTACTTAAGACATAAGTATCAACTTAATTGTTCTATTTAGAATCATAATGTTTTGCAAAAAGAATATTTGAATAGAGAATAAATTATGTAATATCTTTAACCACATTGAAACAAGCCTTGGAGCAAACACTGTTCAAATGAATCTAACATTCTATCGCCTTGAAATCGTATTGCAATTGCACGATTATCTCGTAACTGCAGGGGTAGGCATTATCAATAGAATATGACGTCATTTTCGTAAGAGATAAATGCTATAAGCAATATTTTATTTCATTATTTCTGAATTTCGTCGTATATTTTTGTACATAACAGCATTGTACAAAAGTATACATTGCTTTGTCGTATTTAAATAGTTTCGTAACGAAGGACTAGCTAATTAAAAGAACCTTGATATGAGCATCAATTACTAAAACAGATATGAACTATAATATTTTTAGGTTTGACTATTAACCTTCATTAGTTTAATAACAAACCAAGTATCTATAAAACGTCTACAAAACCCGTCATAAATGCAGTAAGAACCAGTTATTCTAAAATACATGAAAACACTGAAACGTCTGAGAATGCAGGTTTATTAAAAATCCTGTCAAATTGCCAACATGACTGTTTTACATCTATATAATTTGTGGGTTATTATAAATATTAAACTACTCAATGTTAGGTAAAAAATAAATTGACATAAGTTGTAGTTGACAAAGCATTATGTAGGTATATTATTCTTTAATCTATCTTACAACAGCTTTGAGCGCAATTTTACACATTTTATCTGTCAATAACAAAAAAATATTTATCCCCAGGAAAAACACACATGATATTAGGTATTAGTAAAAATATATGTTTTCCTTGTAAGATATATGTTATATAAACCCAAGTAAATTACGACTTAGTTAACCCATGCATTAAATTTTTGTTTTATTATTCTAATTAAGAATAACTGAACAAAATTAGAACTACCGAAACTTGGCATGGAGTTCAATAGATTGTGATTGCTTCAATCGTCACAGACTGAAACTGAAATTATTTCAGGATTGTATTTTACAGCTTCAATCATTACACGAGGTAATAACTTCCTTATTTTCATTTGGTTTCATTAGTTTTAGATAAGTACTTATAGTTCAATCGAGCATAGCATTATTATGATCGAACTGTATAAAATTTATTTATACACATAGGTATATTTTATTTTACAGATCTTCATTTCTATTCTCTATCTCGCTATTAATATTATTATTATTGTGTTTAAATGTTGGAGTTTGGTTTTTTATATTGGTAAAGAAGGTAAAATATGATTTTGATTTTGTACAAGGAAAAACACGAATTACCCTACGCATAAGGTATTTTTAGTTAAAGAGGTCATTTTGTATTAAATGGTTCCCGTTTATATAATTGTACATTGCTCATTCATTAATTAATTTAACCCTGTATCAATGACCTACGTATTATTAATTATACCGAACGCCTAGCAAAGGTACCACCAACATAACATACATAGTGTTAGTTTGTGTTGTAAATGTATACTTACTTTATAGTTAAAGCCAGCAGCACTATAATAAGGCCGACTAGGGCCATCGCGATTACAACGCCGCATATCATGTAATTCGCATCATTTGGGGCATCTAAAACAAAAACAAAACAACAATTAATCATATTCAATTTTGTATATTTCTGAATTATACAAATTTTACATTGATATATTGGCATGTAATGGGTTAAGTGTAAATGTCGCAGTTATAAAAAAATAGGCTGCACTAACTAACGACGCAGATTATTAATTTAACTTAATTCGAATATTCTACAAAATTGAATATCAATTTTGTTAGCGTGAATTGCTATGAATGTTAAGATTGTCAATAACTGGATTAAAGATCCGCGAATTTAAATATACATACTTAATTATATCAATAAGGTCAAAAATGTTTATGTGTTTGCCTAAAGAGAAAACGCGAATGTGACTCATTTGGTTTTCCGTTGAAGACGTAACAAAAACGAATTGAGTCTGTTACGTCATAAATTAAAAACCTGTTATTTGGACCGCTATTAACTAAGTTCTTTATTAAAAGTCTACTAAATATGTAAAAAAAACATTTAACTTCGTTACATCGTTATTTATTCATATTTAACAAGGCTGATCACATACCTACCCAAATAACTTTACTTAGGCAAATAGAGCCACAAGACTAGCTAATTTACCCATAATTTAACACACCAACCAGACAAGCTTCAACCCACCTTAGGTGAAGAACTTCTGAATTACCTTTTTAATATTTAAGAGCCTACAAACATCATTATAATGAATTCAAATGGTACAATGACTTTACTACGTGCGTGATATTTCCCGCCAATAGAACGATAGCGTATAGCGGCCATTTTTAATTCGCGAATCGATAGTCCTGGAAAATACCAACTCACAACGCTAAATTGATTTTCGACTACTCGGAATCACCCTGAACAAAAAGCGTGGAGGTTTTTAAACGTCTGGTCATTGGCTTTTTCGACAAAAAATACAGTTTATTGTACCCATTAAGAAGGTTAGTTAAGATTTGAGTATAGTTAATTTATTATGTTTATCAAGGTCTCTCTGTTTTGAGGATTCAGCATAGGCCTTTATGAAAGTCTGAAGATGAAAATCCTATTATATTTTTTCCGTATAATCAATAGATTTCAAAACATATGAGACATCTAGCAGCACGTTTCTTGTATCGCGAAACTTAGCACTGACTAGGTAGGTAGGTGCCTAATATTCGACTTTTGCTCGATAAAAAACTTTTCTTAAACGTCTGTTTGTGTCTTTAATCGTACACTTTATGGGAACACACCGTAACATCTTAGACTCCATTATGATATAAGAACTTAACACTTTTTATTTTCACGTGTTTGTATAATTAAGGAAACGTGTTAAGTATTGCCAATTAATTATTATATGTTATTTTATCCTTCATTTCGGGTTTCTTTTTACAATATCCTTGAGTTATTTAGATGTAGGTTTTTCCGGGGACATTCTAATTCGAGTTGATATAATTGTATCTATTATCTTCTGCAGATTCACTGGAATTACCTATAGGTACATTACCTGTTTGTTTCCATTTAAAGTCAAAGATAACGTCATAATTTCAAGAATCAAGATATTTTTTGATTATTTAATCTCGCGGCGATGCCATAACATGAGTAAACAAATATTGATTCGGTTCTCGGAAATCTCACATAGATAATCTTGCAATAACAAATCAATTTTATAAAAACATTTGCTAAGAGTACTCAGACTTTTGAGTATGTAAATGTTCTTTTAAACTAAAATAAAGAAACTTAGAAGAAAGAAAACGAATCATAGAAAATTACACAATTATATATTTGTCCCAACTTTTCATATTATACCGATTAACGATTAAAAATACAAATTAAGTTTCTTAGTCTAACAAACGTTTTGCTACCGGTATTTCGGTTTTTAGATTAAATTTAATTCCAAGTTTATACACCTTATCAAGTATCCTACATTTACGTTAAAGTGCCGACAAGCCATATTTGGCTGTAGCTCTCACAATGCCTCATCTACCCGGGTCAATGGCCGATGCCTATCACCCGATACCTCAGCCACCAGGGTTTAACGTTCCACATCCAATCATGGACTCCTAACGCAGCCAGCAAGTGCATCACTCTACGTCACTGGGGTTATTGCACTTGACAGGTTTTTCACCGAGATGAGTACATCACTAATGGAAACGATTCTGTAAACATTTTCTAAACTATAGTAAAAATGTTGGTTTTGTTAATGTTAAGTTAGTGATAGAAAGATTCAGCACGGCGCAAGTGTTCCTTTCTACAGAGTTAGTACAAATAACACTTAATTTTGATGAAATACACTTACAGCTGGCTAAGACAGTCATGTCAAGATGCTTGCATAATTTGGTTTAGTCAAACTAAATCATAGCTTTCGTATCTTCTTAGACCTTATAGTAAGATAGCATCTTAAGTTAAGGCTATAGAACCTCAACAGATAATCAGTGTCCTTTTATTTTTGTTATGATTGGCAAAGAGGTCTATCCGGTCTGAGGCGCCAGAGTTCTTTAACGGGCCGAGTTGTCATAAAATAGAGGCTTTTACATTAATTAGTGGTTTTTGCTTATAACTAAAGTTTCTACTTGATACTTGGAACGAGTATAATTATTCTACGAACAGTAACATCTAAAGAAGTGTAATTGATTGAGAATATCTTTGAACGAAGTGGCTCAAATTCATTCAATAGGCATATAACAGTGTAACTTATTACATAGTTACTAGTTATTATTTTTACAAATAGTTAAAGTACCTTAGTATGTACCATGTAAAAATAAATAAAGATGTAAATGTGTTCCTCGTCGAGGTTTAGACGTCATTTTTTTTATAACTTGGTCGTCATTTGTATCCCACAAGAGTGTCTATGTCATATGTGCCAGACATAAAATTTCATTCTATAAAAAATAAAATTAAAATTTCTTTACTACTTAACTACTCATTGCTGTAAAATTCCTACTAACCATGGTGACGCGATTGGTATTTTCACTGTAAAATTACATAAGTTATAGGTAGATATATTCTCATAGTATATAACTATGTTGAGACACTTAAGAGTCAAGATAAAGGGTGAATCAAATGGTTTACGTTTCCACTGTCGTCATTTTCAGGAGAATGAATCATTGAATTTGCTTTTCAATTACTTTGTTATTTTTCCACAAATTAACAAACAATATTTACTAAGTAACACTTATATAAAAAAAATGGCCATTCGTTTTTCAGTTACTTTTTAAAAAGTAAGCAAACTAAAAAGGTACATGCAAGGTTTAACGATGCCGCCCGTCCTTTAGTTCATCTTCGAATTGCTTCTTACAAAACATAGAAGCCTCTTTAAACTCTACGGAAGCACATTAGGTAGGATTTAAATAAGTATTGTTTTATAACTTGGTAACAGTTATGAAACATAATACACTTAAAAAATGGTTTGGCGCCATAGCTACATAGAACAAGACAAGACGCGGAACAATCAATTTTAAATACACGTGTGACCTTTATGTCTAAACAATACGGTAAACAAATTTATAACAACTCAAAATTTACTGCATTTCATACAGAGAACGGTATGTTGGCTGCAGGCCGTACATATTTGAAGACGGTCTGACGCGGTTGAAATTTTGCCTTGTCTTGGATATTGAAATTTCGTGATTCAGAACATTATTACTACACAACCGATGAACCTGTTACCCGTGTTATAAACAAATCATTGATTTAGATTCAGAGAATATACACTTTAGCATTAACTTGCATTTGGAATCAAATGTAACAAGTTAAGGGTCAACATGTTTCAGTTGTTGCTAAAGAATAATAATAATAATAAATCAAATCAAATCAAATCATATATCAATAATTATAAATCTCCAGACTAACACACCAATTATGTGGCCCCTAAGTAAGTGCAGTAAGCTCTTGTGTTAAAGGTACCACACAATGGATTAGGGAAGAACCTAGTTACACCCAGACACGAGCCAATGTCGAAAAACATATTTTAAGAAATTGGCCCGGGGATCGAACCCAGAACCATCCGCTTAGCAGTCCGGTATATATACCGCTGCGCCACAGAGGTCTTCAAAATGTTTCAGTTGTTACTTAAGATAGGTTAATAGGCAGGTGTTTGTAAACTCCGTGCAAAAGGTGTGTTACTAACAGAATAACTTGTAACTAACTAACTAAATATCTACAAGGAGTCAAAATTTACACGCAACCACAAACAAAACGTTTACTTACTTAGTTTACCATTGTTTCTTTAACTTAACACTAAAATACCAAATGCCGGCATGGTTAAAACTATAAGCAAGTCGCAGAAAACTAGTTATCTACATTGTTTCGAAATAATACTGTAACTGTTTTAATTTAAAAACACATAGGTATTGCACAAAATAATTTTATTTATTTATAAATTTATGTATTTACACACAATTACACACTGAAAATTATAAAACTGATAACAAAATTAAACGTAAATACATAGGTACTGATTATTCCAAAAGAAATTTCTTCCAGCAGACCTGTAGTTGAAGAGATGGTACGGAAAGCAAATTTTGCGTGTCTACACATACATACTAACAATACATACATACCAATATAAACTACATACAAATAGTTACATATTATTACTTAAATATAATATAGAATACATAGATAAATATGAAAATAATATTACACAAAGAAAGAAACTACATGGAGAGATATAAACTTTTCACTTGTTTCTTAAACAAGGAAATGGATTTTAATGCTCGAATATCGTGGGGCAATGAGTTCCAGAGCCTGACAGCATGAACAGTAAAGGAATAGGAAAAGAAATCAGTGGAATGGGGAGGAACAGACAGTAGATGCATTTTGAGGGGTCTGCAGATCACATTAGGTGGGTTTTTAAAGGTGAAGCGATCGCGTAGGTAGGATGGGTAGGTAGGATTATGGAGTACGTTGTGGAGGAGACATAATATACGAGTGTTCCTACGAAATCGGATTGGTAGCCACTGGAGTTGCTTGCGAAGATGTGAAACATGATCGTACTTTTTAAGATCAAAAACAAATCTGATACAGAGATTTTGCAAGCGTTCCAGTTTGTTTAACTGCTCCTCTGTGGCATCAAGGTAACAAACATCCGCATAATCGATAATAGGTTGGATAAGAGTTAAGGAAAGGGAGATTTTAGTCGCAAGCGGCAGATACCTTTGGAGACACTTCAGCGAGTGGAAGGAGTAGTGAACTTTTCGACTGACCTCGCTGACATGCAAGCCCCAGTTAAGGTAAGAATCTAGAGTAACTCCTAGGTTCTTAGCTGATTCCGCGAAGGTGATCGGCGTACCATTTAGAGTGACAGTAGGTAATGTAGACAAATCAATACGACTGCGCATGCACCTGCTTCCAATAATTAAGGCTTGCGTTTTACGAGGATTTATGACCAGACCAAAAGACAGAGCCCAGTTAGAAATGCGTTCCAGATCTTTGTTAATAGCGGCAATGGCGGCAGAAATATCGGACACAAAACAATGACGGTAAATCTGAAGATCGTCAGCATAAAGGTGGAATTTGGAAGAGATGACATTTATATTTAATAAAAACGATAACATATAAATTTGGTTCAAAATGTTGCAGCTAATTTTGAAGTTATATCTTCCCATTGATACCATTTTCACCTTTTGACATCTAATATTGGATTTTTGATTCATGTGTATCTTAAATAACGTAATATAATATGCTGTGCCAAACTTCGTAGTGGATATGAACACTACCTTTGCACCGCAAAATAAAAATCATGTACTTTCGCGTCTGCCATGTTTTTTTCTTTTTATGTCGTAACCGCTCAATAATTTTCTTGGAACCTTACTTTATGGCAATCTTAATCTTACCGGAGCAACAGCCATACATTAAATGTTTTATAATCCGTCCAGTTTTAATTGCTTTATTATTATAACAATTACGGATGCAATCTAATCGCTTGTCTGTCTGTTTGGTTTTTACAAGGCTATTCTTTACAAAGGTTTATAGCTAAGTTTAAAATTACCAGCTTAAATATTGAAGAAACCTACTCATATGAGCATACAAAACCTTTTCCTAGTTTAACTCTACTGCATTTTTTTTCTGTCTGTCGATTGCTGTTGACCCCTTGACGGCCTTTACAGATTCACCGGGCTTGGGGGCGAGCAAAGGCACTCAGCCAGTAACTAAGTCTACTGCAGTTTAATTAAATCAAGTTGGAAATGAGCGTGCCTTTGTTTTGTTTTATTAATAATTAAGAGTTAGCTTATCGATACACGTGAATGTTTACATCATACACGAGTATGTATAGGTAGGTACTACGAATATAAAACGCAACTTCGATTCAGGCACGTTCCTTTAATGGTGCTCTTGATTGAAATGGTTCAAATCAATAATGCATGGCCACGTTTGTGTAACTGAGCTGTTTGTACTGGAAACAAAGAAATAAGGGTTTTGATTCCCCCTTGTTTTGTTTTAAACCGACCTTGATAGTCAGTTGTTTCAATCGGCCATCTCACTATCAGGGTGTTTCAAACAACGCAATGGGTGCCTTTAGCCACCCAAACCACCAGATATTACCAATATTTACTTTGTAACGTTTATTCGATATGAGTTGATTTAAACGAGTAGGCCCATTTTTTATTTTAAGCAAGAAAAATGATTGTCACCTGAAATAAACAGATAAGTATTTAGAATTAAACCACTTAACATTGACAGTCTTTAAACCCAACTCCATCACTTCGCCGATTCAATCAAGCTCATTCTGATTGAAAAGGAAGGGAAAGTGACTTTCATAACCGACTAATTGGTGTCAGTCAGTCGGAGAACGAATAAATCCAATGTAAACTGACACTCAGTTTGAATAAAATAATATTAAACATTGCAGATTGATCGATAGTGATCCACACAAAAATGGTCAACAAAATTCGGTGAAGTTGTGTTTCGCCTGAACACAAACCAAATATGAACTTATTACGTTCACAATTAAGTAACGAGAAGGTACTTTTCAATAAACCAAATAAAGCAAACTGTAAAGACCAGCAATATACCACTTCTGAGTCATAATCTTAACTCAGTACTCCAATGCTCGACAGCTTAAAGCATTTATCTCAAATTTACAATTCAGTTTAACTATTTGCAATAGTAATGTTGCAACTAAAGTTAAATAATTCAAGTGCGGCCTACCTACACCATTACTTTCACTGAATCAAATAACTAAATGTGTTTCTATTCCCAGTACGGAACACCAGTCCACTTTTAGCAGAGAGAAAGCGCATGAAACCAACCATATAACACAATCATATCGTTGTATTTTATTAAACCAGTTCAACTAATATAGCACAAGGAAGTGGATTCTAAGAAACTTACTGTATTTACAAACAGAACGCTTGAAGCTATTGTGCGTACTAATAAAGGCTGCTCAAAAGATTTATTGTTTCTTGAGCTCAACGGTATTATCTATGACTTTTAATTTTGAAGTCCAAAAACGTTGACGGGACAACTTTGAGTAGGTACAAAAATTTTGAAAGCTACATAATTATAGATCAAGGTTTTGCCATTAAACCAAACAACGTAAGGTAGGTAAAATAAAAATTGGGTGCACCTTAGCAACCATATATGTAGCTTTTAGTTTCTACTACTAACTTCAACTACTAATAACATACTGAATATAACTAGACTGAAAAAAAGACTGTCTGAACAAAGCTGAGTCAGAAGCACAGTGAACAAGTTCCTATATTGTAAACATTAGCAATCTTCCTGAATCATGCTGCAAAGATAACTCAGTTGGTATATTCCACCGAAGTTAGGGTAATGGTTTAATATTATCTTGGTCATTGTGGTTAATTAGATCATGCAAACTAAAGTAAACAGTTTAAGCAGAATTTCATTGTTTACTTTACAAATAGGTAATACAATTCAAATATTTTGCTTATCAGCCCAAATATTGTGAGGTCGTTTTCAGACTGATATTGATTTTTGACAGACAGGTGCGGCCAGTAAATTTTGGAAGGCCTTTGGTTCAATGTCAAATGTGAAAAACGATAGTGTTTAGGCCAAAGGTTAAGCTTCAGTAATGAAATTCCTAGGAATAATATTGTTAGTGTAGTAATGACCCGGCTAATGCCCAAATGGCGTGACTTTGTCCATTTGAGTGTCGTAAAGTCGTTGCTATACGTATAAACAAAACAAGCATTGACTAACTACTTTGTAGTTACAAAAAATAGTTCCCTAGCTTCCAAGTTTTTGCCAATACATTGGTATGATTAGTATTATATGCAAACAATACGGGCAATAAAACAATGATACTTAAGATCGTGTAGTAATAATAGATGCTAACTGTATTCTTTAAGATCGAAATGAAAGCGACAAATGTGTGCATTGGAAAGTATGAACCAGTGAAAGTCGCATTGATCAGAGACTTCACTTCGGTTGACATTTAACAAGATTACCAGTTTTTGTCTATCTTACTCTTGCTGATATGTATATGGTTATTTGTTTTTTTATAACTTGGGAATATAACTTAAATAGTCTCAATGCTAACATACTTCTTACTTTATGCGCTTGTCGATTCCGACTCCAGATAAGTAATAATTCCGTTATTCCAGAAATGTTTCTCACCGAAACAGTTATTTCAATGAAGCATTGACTTTTAATTTGAGTTTTATGAAATAACGGTGAGCAATTACAATATTTTGCTTTCTTTGTTAACAGATTTTTAATTAAAACTGCAACATCCGGGAAGTTTTCGGTTAAGCCTTGCTATTTGATGATAATAACCGGTTAGAATAGGTAGTTCGTTGTATTTCTTAAGATGTAACACTAATAAAAAATATAAATTTAGATAACTTAAATTTTAGATATGAAATTTTTGTTACACTAATGCTCTTATCTACAATCATAATATCAAAAGACTGATCTATAGTACCAAATTGAGATAAAGCGCTAGAAAGTGCAAATTACAAGGTTGCAACGATCTTGTACCGATCATTTCTGAACGATTTACAATGTTGTCGTTTCATTATCTTCAATCTACATGATCTGTCCTCAATCTTTGAGATTTCGCTCCCAGGCTACAAGACTGACTAGTTTGACATCCGTGACAGCTGTCGCCGTATGCGCCGGCGCCGCCTGGGCGACGTATACGGAACGAGGTCACTGAAACCATACTTACCCACACAGACACACCAATAATGGAGTGATTGTTATTGATTGAAGACTTATAACCTTAACGGGTTGGGCTATTGACGGTATATGCAAAATGCGATATGAAAACTACTTACGTTACGACCGACTTGAAAGACTAGACGATTCAATATTACAGATAGCAGATGTTTATATAATTTACAATCATCGCCAGTTACTGAGCGACCTTATAAAATTGAACTTAATCGTAAAATTATAAAGTTATTGGCAATGTTTTTATCAAATGTCATGGAGAACAAATCAGGTATCATTCAAGACTCCAGTGTGCCGTATCTTAGTCGATAAAAAGCAAGGTCTGAAATTATCGATAGTTTTGAACAGCTTATCACTTTTGATATCGATGAAGAGGCATGATTCTAACGATCTTGTAAAGTTTCACAATACATCGTGACTTTGCCGCAATGGATAGAACGTCCTTAATTTTTGTTGTACACAAACGTCATGCATAATCGTTAGTTAACAGTCTGTCATGCAATCTCAATTAAAACTGTTGACTAGCTTTACCGAGGACTAAGATTAGGTCCAAGATAATGAGATACTTTGACTTAAGCGTTGCATTCAAGCGGCATTATGAAACCTACAAAATGGGTGTCAAGTTCGAAAATTGAGGGCGCGGCGCAGTGCTGTCGCGATCACGCGCACAGTCAGTGTTCCGTCAAATGTGGGTACAATGACTCATGTCGGTTACACAACGTTCAATCCATTAAACGTACCTACCTTATTAATTCCCAAACTGTCAGATACTGTATGTTCTACCATGTGTCTATAGAACATAGCAACTGGCTGATGTAAGAAACTTTAGTAGTTTTATTTAAGGTTAGAAGCCATCTGTTCGCTATTTTTGGTTATCAGCATTGTCTTTATATATAATTGTTCATTCAATGTTATCAATGTTAAAGAAATATCGTTTAAGAAACGTAGACTTGTAGGTATGGCGATAGCAATTTCAGTTTTACATAACTCGTTTGATATCTTTTCTGACGTGATGATTGCATAACTGGCGCCTATACCTGATTCGGCAATTTTAATATAATAGAAAAATACTCTAAGAAAGTGTTTATTCGAATTTAATATGTTGGTTCAATTATTTCTTATATCACTTGGTGATAGACTAGCATTGTAGCAATTTCGGTTAGAATAGAACCGTCCGTCTGACGGAGTGCTTACTTTAAACTAAAGCTAAACTCAATTTTCATGTTTGCTTCAGTTTTTTTTTTTTTATTATTATTATAACAAAATAAACACCGTTGGTTACGCGAGGGACTTTAAATTGAAAACTTTGACAGTAAGTTTAGTTGAAAATAAGGTGTTCCATAAAATAGTACCTTCAGAAAATGATTTAAATTTAATGACTAAACGTATATTGCCCTTGCTTACCTCACCCATTTACACGGACTAGTTATAAGCCCAAAGTGGATTTCTGCTAATAAAGATATATTTTTTATGGTATTCCTCCATCATGATGTGAATTCGTGACAATCACACCTATTATCACACACACACTATCTCAAGACTTCTTCAATCAAAAGCACCATTAGAACATAATATATACTGAAATAATGGGCTTCCCTGTTATTAAGGAAATACATCTATGAGAAACAAGATATTAGTACAGTATTAATTGTAACGAAAGATATTTCAAAGTGCCTGCCAGAAATGTTCTATTACTAAGTATTTATATCAATAAAATAAATAAGAAAATAAACTACTATAAATGCCGTCGTACGATTAGAGACTTCGTTAGGATAACAATTATATTAACGATCAACGACTTAACGCAATTATCACTTTAGATAGAGAAACAATAACATTAGTAGATAAACATTAATCCTTTGACATTCCTTAGGTGCACATATTTAATGTATATTTCGCTGTTAAATGTCAAATTATAATTCAGGCTTTTCCAGATAAGTTTATCTGAAGCCGGATACAACATACCTAACTATGGAATGTAGTATCCTAAGTGGTCTGAAGCCATGGCTGACCGTTGACTTTTGATTAACGATTTACAATAAATATTGTCTGTACTGTCTTTTCAAAATGTCAATGGGAAAGCAAGAAAGATGCTGATTTTTTTTATCAAATTTAATATTAAAAAGCTAGGTTCGCACATCTTTCAAGTTATTGGCTTTCCATATCAAAGCGAACTTGTCTCGGCTATATTTCATAACCTATTGGCACTAATCCAAATTAGAAATTGGTTTTTCTTTTGTGAAATGTTTACATTAATGATATCGGTTACTGGTACGACCCACATGAGGGACATTCACTCACTTTCATTTTCAGCAGTGTACCTAACCTCCATTTCCCCGACTATAGGTATTCGCTTAGCTTGTTTACTTTATCATTTAGGTGATTTGGAACGACTAGTGATACATCATCCACGGCTATTAATAGAATTATCTAGACTAAATCTCCTTAGACATATTCAATTCATCCAATTTAGAGTAGGAAACTTTTGGTGTCACCATTTGAGGAACCGTAAAGGTTAATGTGGAATTTTTCGTTAACCTTAATTTTAATACGGAAAACTTTGTCAAATAAGGCCAATGAACGTCTTGGAAAATATTATAATTCTTCGGTTCCATCAATTTGTCATTATCATCGTCTTTTGTTATACGATGGAATGAATAACGTCCGTTACACTCGTTGACACTTCTTTATGAATCTAATTATTAACAAAAGATTCTGCACGTACAGATCTTTTAACATATGAAACAAAAAAACACGTTTTCAACAGATTTCCATGAATTTTACGAAGATAATTCAATTACCTAACACATAATGGAAACAGTTCCTTCTGTAGGTACTTTTTTACTGAGAACTTTTTGATTTGGTAAAAACACTAACTTGTTTATCCTGTTCATATTATTTTAGGTATCTTGAAAAAAAAATAGGTAGATTTGGTACAAGTACATACAAATAATTCATTGACTTTACTACTAGATGCCGAATAATCTACGTTGCAGTTTTATAATAAAGTGAATCCCCTTCGCAATGCGATTGATACCAGATAAGATAAAACTGTTTAGGCTACAGAAGACTACAATTACATAGAATTTCGCACTACAGTTCTAATAATAACTTCTAGAGTATCAATTTGCTTGATAACAGACTTGAACATGGTAATCAAAACATTATTTCTTCGAAGGTAAGTTGTAATGATTAGTATTAGTGGAACTTAATTAATAAATGTGATGCAATGAAGTAAACATATCATCAGCCTTGCCATATTTCCTATGAACCACTCAACAATTTAATATTACCTGAAAAACGGCTATCTTTTATCGGAAACTCTTCAGTAACTCTTGCGTATGATAATAACAATTTAAATCTAAAGATTATTGTAAGATTATAAAAGTGAGAGAAAAGCTGGTACCTAAAGTGTTAAAATCTTAGCAGTAGTATCACTATTTTCGAGATATTCTTATTTGGTAATTGCCAATCTAAAAGTTGATATTTTTTTTTCGAAATACTTGGTAGATAATATTTTTAAAATATTTTTTCTAAATAAGAATAGTTTGTACTTTACTATGGGACCAAACCTAAGGGTATATTATACTATACAAGAACAAGTATAAAACGGCAAAAAAACAGAATAAAAAAAATCGTTATCGAAATTGTTTTTAACTTGGGTGGTAATTTAATCCCAGTGTGAGTGACATTTTGACAGCTTTTCAACCGGTATAATCATTTACGTTAGAACACACATTGTGATAAGATAATCAGGCCCAAACTGCGCCATTTCGTATGAAAATTCTAATCAGGGATTTGCATATAGGTATAGCAAACTCGTTTAACATTATAATATAATGAATATGCTTAATATTATAGGTACACTGAACAAAACTGCGCAAATAATTATGGTAAATACCCAAATAACAGTAACAAATAAAGTACGAGTACGAGACAATAACAAAATTAATATGAAACAGAATATAAATGTTTGTGATTGTAAAATGGACTAAAATTAAAGTAAAGGTGTTAAAATCTACTTTTATCGATACTGAGCATCTAGTTTCAAATTGCTAATTATTTTAAGAACCTTAAATTAAAAATTAACAAGCCTTCTTTTTATTATGTTATTTAGGTATGTATTAAAAAAAATCGGATTATGTTATAATTTCAGCTTCATTATCATCCATAGCTTCATTTTTAATAACCGTATACTCTAAACTATTTTCTACATCTATTGACTCTGAACTTAGTAATTGTTCATAAAATTTTCTTCCAAAATCGTGTGATCCACCCGGCTGAGTTTCTTGACCTACGGGATCTCCTTGGTCAACGCTCCTAGGCTGTTCTATTACAATGTTACTGGCAGGTTGAACGGTATTCTGGTTTTGAAAAAGTTTGATTCTCTCGTTTGCCACAACTTTCTGTAATTCTTGCTGTAGTATCAGAGCTTTATCAAGTGGCATGTTTCTTAGTTGGGCTGCTAAGTTGTCGGCGAATAGTTGAAATTCGTCGGTATTTGAAAATCTAATGCAGTCGGAAGATGATGTATGCGAAGGTGGGCCGGTAGGTTCTTGATCTGTTGGCCCTATATCAAAACGGTTCCATGACCTACTCGTATCCTGTAATAAATAATTTAAATTGATTAAATTTATAAATAATAACAAATGTTGGCAGGTTGGTCGAAAATACGTATGTAAATTTATTTATTTATCAACTTAAATACTTAGTATTGCAAAATCTAAGAATATTGTGGTTTATAAAATTGCATGTAGGATAAAAGTAAAATTATATTTACCATGTCTTCTTCCATGATCTCTCTAAAAGCGTTATACCACACTAAACATGGTTTATTGCTCTTACGTTGTTTCATTTTCCTCGTCTCATGGTAATACGTAGTCCGCAAATTCTTTATTTTCACCTTAACATCGTGAATCGTTTTCAGAGTGGGATGGTTCATTTTTTCTATCAGTACTTCATACGCGTGGTTTCTAGCTATCCTATTTGTGTACAGTGATAAACGCTTATCCCACAGATGTGGGAATGATTTGTACAGTTCTATGAATTTAAACGTTTGTTCATCTCGCCATAGAGACATTTTTGAAATGTAAAACAACGCGTTTTAGCAAAAGCATGCGAGTGACTGAAGCTAGCACGCTAGCGAGGTGACGCGCCAATGCGTGCCGAGCTGGCAACGTCGCACGACGCGGGGCTTGCCGCCGTAAAGTATTTTAAACTTTATGGTGCGGGGAACTGAGTTGAAGTTGGCTTGACAGCGCGGTTGCCATCCCGTCGATAGGATTTGACACCACACAGTCCCAAGCGCCTTTTTGCAGGCCTACCTATTTAGTATTTTTGTATTTGCAAGAAATCGTAGCGTATAAAACGGTTTAAAACTCACTTTACGACAGCTATAAAAATTAATACCATAGATTCCTGCCTAAAGTACCTATTACAAATAAGGCTAACTTTTATTAGACCATAAAATTAAATACCTACACATGAACTTTTAACTTACCTTGCTATTCAACCCAAAGTACTTACTGCAACCTTCCAGTAACTTTAACGTGCATTTTTAACTTATATACAACGCAAGAAACAACGAAAACGCTTTAAAAATAATCAAAACCTAATTCTGTTATATTTCCACATGTATAAAATTATGTTTATTGCATCATATCTCAATTTTTCTTACATCACTATGACGTCAAACTGCTTTCATCTCTTTAAGAAATGGGTCAATTCCCCTTTAAAGAGAAACTCTGACGTCACTAGGTATACATATAACCCATTTATCATTGACCACTTCTAAATGCATTCAAAGAAAAAGTTCTTATTTCGAATATCAGTAGTATAAATTCTATTTATTACGCGTTCTAATTTAAAACTTTTAGATTTCGAACGCATTTTTTTTTTTAAACAAATGATTAAATTTATGAAATGTTGGTTATTTGGAAAATCTGTGGCTGTCTTGTCTTTAGACTAAAACTTCTTTACCCTTCTCTTCTCGTATTGTAACGCCGTTATATTAAAAAAGTTTTCAAAAATAATTCATAAAACTATTTAAATAATTGACTAATATTATATTTAAATTCATCAATGGGATAATTGCCTACAAGGTAAAATATATTAAGTAAGGATTGTACTCCAGTCTGTTACAAAATGATCTCGGGACTATAATAATCGGAATAATTTAATAAAATATTTTTAACTACAAATAAGGATAAAACTGGTTGCAGGCGTCATTCATTCAAAAGTAAACTTGAGTGGCGACAAACAATATAAGTTATTGACAAAGAATAAAATAATAATAAAAACATTAGCACTTCGCATAAAATGTCCAGTAAAATGGTTGTTAGATTATCTTCAATATAAGTTTTTTTTTAATCCTTAACTTATCGGAAAGTAATGTAACTACAAAAAACAAAAACTAATGTAGATACCTACAGTTAAATAAAATTCATATCTTATAAATAATAGTTTAATTCAGTGGTAACGGGCACTGTTGCTATCTCCAACGACAATAGGTTTATAAATATATATCTATACTAATATTATAAAGCTGAAGAGTTTGTTTGTTTGTTTGTTGTTTGAACGCGCTAATCTCAGGAACTACTGGTTCGAATTTAAAAATTATTTTTGTGTTGGATAGACCATTTATCGAGGCAGGCTTTAGGCTATATAACATCACGCTGCAACTATTAGGAGCGAAGAAATAATGGAAAATATGAAAAAAACGGGGAAATTATTCATCCTTGAGGGCTTCCGTTGCGTGCGCTGCGAAAACGGTTCTAGAAACCAAAAATATATGTATGAAAGAATTAAGGGAACTTTTTACCGCGGGAAAACTTCGCATTCCCACGGGAAACCGACTTCTACGCGAACGGAGTCGCGAGCGGCCACTAGTGTATAATAACAGCAATGTATATATAGACGAGTGATATAACAAGTCGGGATCGAATAGAACGCCTGTTGCTAAGATATATTGACCTTGGTATATAAAGTAACGCGACAAATATTCAAAAAAATATATAAATTAACTTTTTTGTTGGTTTAACCAAATATATATTGGCGAACTTCTTCTTTATTCAATAAATTGCATCTATCTTTTGCAGTAAATTATATGCTTTAAGTAAGTATAGATATAAATAATAATATGAAACCTTCAGGCATATAAAATACGTCAAACTTACAAGGTTAAGTCAGTGACCTTATATGGAGACAATAAATAAGAATAATTTCAATTCGAATCAAACAATAGACTACTAAATACTCGTACCTATATTTAATTAACGGTGGATTAATTTGGACAATTGTTCGATCAATGAGAAAAAAAATCAACAATAATTAAAAAAATAGGTACTTTCCAAGTCCTGAATAATATTATAGCTAAATTATCCAATTATATCAACAAATTCAAAAACAAACTAAGACTTGGGATATATGAGATTTACTTAAGCTAAGTTTTATTGAATAAATGTTTTTGTTCGATGTTGATTTTAGCAATAGACAATGAGTCAATCTGCATGCTATATTAAAAACTGCAACTAGGTACTACAGCTACTTGAACTTATTAATATCGAAGTTTTACAGGTTAGGTCGATAAAAGAACCTGTTGTTACATTGAATATAATTATTTATAAATACAAGAAGGTTCTAAGACTCATGTAAGCAGCTACACTCATATAAATTCTATGTACTCTAAATGAATATTAAATAACTTATTTACGGATGGGTAGTTTAGTTAGTTATAAATAAACATCGAAACTGAAGCTTGTTAAAACAATTTACAGATACGTATTTTGATTACCTAAGAATAATATTCCGTACCTAAATTGTAAAAAGAAGCAAGCATTTGTGAGCATTATTAAGGTTTTATCAAAACGACTATACATTATTGCAATTTGCAGCAGTGAAGCGTTGCTCTTAAAGCTGTATATTCTACAGCTTAGATTAGAAGTCTAAGTATAATACATTTACCTTATTTCATGATGATCTTTCTTTGATCTCTTGAAATATAATGCAGAAGTAATGGTTCAGCTTATCGTTAGTTAAAAACTGTCGGGATTAGCTCAGAACTTAGGATTTACCGATATGTTTGTTACTATCAACAAATTATAAATAAAAGATCAGTTATTAATACCACGTGCCAACATTATAGATAATTAGGTTCAACATTCTCACGTTTGAGCATTGAACTGCAGTTAACTACTTAAGACAATGCAGTTAAATGTATGTAATTATACAATGTTGCTAAAATAAGCTTAGTACTGTCAACTGTAAATGTAACCATTCAAGTCACTTATTTACAATAAACATAACTTGCTACTGTCTTTAAACTTTAGAAATATAATTTACTCAAGAGAACATGGCTACTTGTAGGTTTGAGTGCAAAGCCTGCTTTGGTAGCATCGCCCTGGGGTGATTATCAGAAAATGGTCTAAAATGCATAATTTCTTTGACACATTTTTTTTTATAATTTTTTCATAAAAAATAACATACATTGTAGATGTTGTCTAAAGCTACAAATAAATCTTTTTGGCCCAAAAATTTATCCAATAATTTTTATGTTTTAGCATTTTTTAATTTGGATGCCCAAAGAAATTAGGTATTACTCCTATTACTCCTTAAATATAATTAGAATGCAAATAATAGTCTCAGATATTATATTAAACAAGTAACACTTCTAGCTTTAATAATAAAAACAGATATATTTTTTCAAACCACAGTTGTAAAAACAAAAATATAACAATTATAACTAAGTTTTGTTTCCTTTTAAATTTCATTTATTTTCTCTTGAAACATAAATAATCTCTGTTAATGGGTGATTATCAAAAACAGAGTTGTCGTCTTGTCCGAGGCCTAAAATCCATGAAATTTTGTCTTCTTATCATTGATATTTTTTTTGTAGAAAGTTTTAATACATAGACACTTAGTGCCATACAGTATTAAGCAAAATTTATATAACTGGATTTAAAATATTTTTTTAAAGTTAAATTTTCTAAGCTCTTTGGCACGTCCTTTACTCCCTTATTTTTTTCTGTGAGTTGTAGTATTCTAAATTATTAAAATAAAAATAAAATAAGAGGGTGTTCATTCGAATTAGTTGGGAAGTGTTTTAATAGTGATAAATCAACGGTTTTATCGCGCCAAAGAAATTAGGGTTTTTTGCTCGGACAAAACCATTTCGTTCATTACATCGAAAGTTTATGTAATTTACGTATTAAATTTAATTCACAATACCATCAGATGTATTACAAATAAAATATATCAAAATCACATTATTATTTTATTAATTTAGAATACTACAACTCACAGAAAAAAATAAAGGAGTAAAGGACGCGCCAAAGAGCTTAGAAAATTAAACTTTAAATAAATATTTTAAATATAATTTATAAAAATTTTGCTTAATACTGTATTGCACTAAGTGTCTATATATTATAAGTACTTTCTTAAAAAAATATATCAATGACAAGAAGCCAAAATTTCATGGAGTTTAGGCCTCGGACAAGACGAAAACTCTGTTTTTGATAATCACCCCCTGGCTGATTCTACAACTTAGAAGTTTCACTGTGTCCCTACAGATAGGTAGAGTAATAACTGTAACATCTCTAGATTTAACAATCTTTCTTCATCCCTATGCTACAGGCTTTGTAAGGCCAGCAAAAACAGCAAGGGCATTGACAAAGAAGGCTTTTGCCTCTTAAACTGGGCCAATTGCCTGCAAGTCCCGTAACCGCCAAATAAACGTCGTCCCCAAGTATGTTTTGAAGCTGCGATAACATTCATCTTGGCACATAGCTGTTGGTATTTGTTTATAAAGGAAAATGAGAGAATCACGTGACCATGTGACTTTGCACGTGCCATATTAATAGAAATTCAGCCAAAGTTTAATGATATTGAGATGAAACCATAAAGATGACCCGATTTGTTATACGCACGTGATGAAGTCATTTTCATTATTTCCAATCAGCGTTTGATTCTACCTACACCTAGTTAATTAAAAATCACGCATAGACGTTAATTTACATTTTATAAGTGTCTACTTACATTTTATAAGACATTATTCTTGATTTTAAATAAAATACTTGTTTGTTTTTAAAGCGTGGCGCCTTCCTGTAGATAACAAAGAACAGGTATGAAACTTTTGTAATACCATTATAAAGAATATTTTGCAATTAAGGTAAAAATAACAGAAATAATAACATTTCGTAACCAGTAATTAGTAGTTACTAGAAATATTAATTTAAGTATTACATGAACCTGTTTTATCTACATTTTATAGAAGGTGTTAAAAAAACTGTAACAATCGGTAACAAAGAAACTAAAACTATGTTAAAGAAACTCGCAGTGGTATTTCATTAATAATTCTTACGCTAAAATTTAATTGATATATTTTAAACAAAATTGAAAATTTACTTTGAAATCTCTCTAAACTAAATGAATAACAACAGAAAGCCTTTAACGAACACGAATGCCTGAGCTTAGCTGAGCAAGTGACAAAGAAAGTGAGCACCTAAACGAACGAGTCGGTTTACTTATCAAACGTCACTCAATTTGGTAAAGGCTATGTGAGATGTTTCTCATTCAGATCACATCATTACTAATATTATAAATGCTAAAGTAACTCTGTCTGTCTGTCTGTCTGTCTGTCTGTTACGCTTTCACGCCTAAACCACTAAACCGATTTTGATGAAATTTGGTATGCAGAGAGAACTGAACTTAGGAAAGGACATAGAGTATTTTTTACCGCGGGAAAACTTTTCATTCCCACGGGAAACCGACTTCCACGCGAACGGTGTCGCGGGCGGCCACTAGTTAGAAATAATTGTCAGTATTAAAGTAAACAGGCACAGCCTACCTAGCGGATTCACTAGCTGAAGTGACAGTTAATGGGTAACATTCCACAATCCATTCGTATACTATGAAGCAGTTTTTTCTCATTATGTAGACTGTTCTTCGTTTTTCAAAAAACCCAAAACAACTAGTACATCTCAAATGACTAGGAATGTTCTACTGAACGTGTTTAAAATGCCAATCAATTAATTAACTAGTCCAGTAGGTGTTTGCTGACCTTCTGCTAAACAATTTGATTCCGCATATCTTTTTAAATTAAAATGTACCTACATTACGTAATTAACATGTGTAAAATGTTGAATTTTTCGCATAAAGTGTAATTCAAATATATACAAAAAAAATATATAAAAATTATAACTTATTCGCATGTAAAAACCTTATTCTTAGCAGCATAAAAGTTAAATTTGTAAATAGTTTTTTATTTATTTATAATAGGTATAGTTGTATAGATTGTTCAGTGTTTATTGAGTGATACCTAGGCAAGTATTACAAAAAAATGCAAATGGTTCTTCAAACGCAATAAACTTTCTTATATATTTAAAATAGATCAGGTGACCGTCCTGAAATAATTCCAGTTCATTATTAATTCAGTTTTGATATTTTCTGAGAAAAATCTGGAAACTGGCACTGATACTGAAAATCTTTATACTGACGTGAAAACAAATTTATTGCGTCTGTATATTTGTGGAACCGGTCAGACAGCGCGTCTGGGTTTTTACTTTGAATTTTGCATTAGGTACAGCTTTTTGGATTGCGAATTTAGCTGCTCGTGAACTCTTATGCTAAGAGAATGAGGTTTTGCCTGCAGGAAAAGACCATATGTAATATTTTACGTTGTAGCCTATTTGTTTACCAATTTTTAAGTTACCAACACGCAATAGCGAAAGCTTTTCCTTTAGATTTATCATTAATAAATTATCGCCTCTATTTCGATGTTGTTATTAAGTTTAAACCCAAGTAAAAATTTCAATACAAAAGGTTAGAATTAATGACTCCTTTGAAATACCCGCATATAAAACAATGCTGTAGCAAACAATAATTTGCGAATACTTTTAGATCCCTTTAATGGGCACCAAGAGTCTTTTGTTTTACTCCATAAGCTTTTAAAACGTAGTTGCAACCGCACGAACAGTTAGATTAATTATAAAAGGTATATTTATAGAAATGCAAGTTTGTTCAACTGTCTGCCTGATTCGCCGGTTCAATGACATTACAATGTTTCAACACCAAATTGCAGCAGTTGAAACATTGTAATTAAAATGTTAATGTTTAGGTACGTTGTAGATTTTGTTATCTACCTTCCTTACTGCTTCTTCGTGAACGGTAATCACCGTGACAGGGTCTAACTCATCAAAGTTATTCCGACTGTTTTATTTTCAGTCACATGCTTTTTTTAACGGTATTTAGGTAATTATTTTCGTTTTCGTTTGTAACATTTTAAGCAATTATTTAAAAACTGATCAAAGATAAAAACCAACTGAAGTTCTATTAAATAATTAATGTTTAATGGTTATGCGACACGAGGCAGTAATTTAACCTCAATTACGTAACCTTAGGGGGTTTAAAATACCAAAGGCCGAACTCGATACGGTTTCCATGCGAGTTCCGACCAAGGCCCAAATGTCAGCTTTTACGTCATAGGGGCGTCTGTACACTGAAATAGAATATACAGTTAGTTAACTAAAACTACACAACATAATTAATTCGCAGAAAAGGCTATTGAGCCTATTTTTAAATGTACTATGCACAAGTCAGTTCTCTGATTTCATCAAACAATAGTAGTTACCTACATAAAGATTTTTATTTTAAACTAGTGGCCGCCCGCGACTTCGTCCGCGTGGAAGTCGGTTTCCCGTGGAAATGACTTAACTTTGGTATTTCTTTACCGATTTCTATGATTATTTTTTATTAAATAGTTAATAATGTTAACTTTTTTAATTAGGGATGACTGAGAGTGTTTTAAACGTAAGAGTAGACAAATTAAGGTTGCACACGCGACGGAAGCTTAAAATATGGAGTAACTTCTCCCGTTTTACCAACATTTCCCTTCACTGCTCTGCTTCTATTGATTATAGCGTATACTATAACCAGCTAAGGAGTATGAAAAATAATTGTACCAATTTTCGTTAAAATCTGTCAAGTAGTTTTTGTTTCTATAAGGGATATACAGACTGACAGACAGACAGACAGTCAAAAATTTTACTAATTGCATTTTTGGCATCAGTATCGATCCCTAATCACCCCCTGATAGTTATTTTGGAAATATATTTCATGTAGGTACAGAATGTACCTCTCTACAGATTTATTATAAGTAAAGATAATAAAGAGATGGCGTAACATTACAAGGTTCAAACGGGACTTCACGTGTTCGAAAGAACCGATATAAATGCGTTCCGAAAAGCCATAAATAAATAATGTAACCCACTGGCAACGTTAGTAGGGCAGTTTTGACGTCATCACTAACCTAATCTCCAAAGTGCATTTCTACTTTAACACATTTATAGAACGATAGAAAGAGATGCAACTATACAGATTGCTGTAAACTATCCCGCTCTTGTATAGTGTTTCATTGGTTTTCGAAAGCCCTTCACACAAATCCCGAACTAATTCAATGTTACATGATGTCCAGACAGATTGATGCCAGGAGTATTTCTTGTTTGGGTTCAGGCCTTTTTATTGAGGCCTACATTTACGGACGCTGTTCTGTCAATAGATCAGGAGTCATTTCATAGGAAGGTATAGGTAATTGGGATATGAATACAAGGAAAGTTGTAGACAAGCACACTCATGTTCTTTTTTTGATTACCGACCATAAAAACTTAACTCTCTAACTTAAAGAGGTTTATCATTTTAAAATAATAGCCTTATACACTAGCAGACATGTCTGACCAAGTAAATGTCTGCAATCGGTCTCAAACAGCCCAATAGCCAACGTGACTTGCGAGAGGCCTCTTCAATGATATTAATATTGGACCGACGCCATTTATTGAAAATGGTCTTTCTCAATATTTTTACAGACTGAGAGGTTCCTGTTTATGCCCGTTTCTTTTTACGTGACTATGGTCAAGTAGTTCTATTACCTTATAAATATAAAGAGGTCATATGTAAGTACAGATAGTTTTACATTTGGTTGGAAAACGATACAATCTGATCGAGGAAGATGTAAACATTAAGCTTTATCTTTTATTTTTAGTTTTCTAATCCTATCAAAAGCTATTTTAAACAGCCGATATGCTTCTAAGAATTACACAGTACTACTTCTGGAACATGTACGATTTAAATATGCTTTCAATTTTGAAATCCACATGCGTAAGACCATAAATAAGTACGAGGAAACCGCAGTCAAGTGTATTTTTTGTCTCATTTGCGTCAGTCGATCCATGTCAATAACTTCAAAACAAACAAATTGATGTTTGTAATCAACGATTTATTAAGCAACAGCGTTAAATCTTATCAAGTATTAGTCTGTTGGAAAATTTTACAAGGCACGACTTTTTTATATAAAGCGGGGACAAAAAGCAGTTTGTTTTCTTGATGGCGCTAACGATAAATAGCTTAATGCAGTGTTTCCTACGATATGTACGTAGTAAATTAGGTGCATGTTTATCAAACCATAATGGTTTAGTTCCGGTTCCAATAATTACTCTATTTAGTCCTTCAAACTGAATTGCCAGAAATGTGCTTAGCACCAAATCCAACCACTGGTACTTGTTAAGATCATGAATTAACACTGTTTCAATTTAAGAAGTAACTCCTCATTCTCACCACGAAGGTTCATACGTACGTCACAGTACAAGATTAAGACAACCCGGGTCATTTAGTTTAAAAATAAACGTACCACGCAGTTTGTGGACTTGCCAATCATTCTATTTATGTTGTCAAGTAAAACAACCTGATATTGTTCACGTGATATGATTTATCGACTATACCCACCCATACTAAGGAAATATATAAGACAGTCTTCGTGTCACCATAAAGTAAGCTATATTACTAGTGGACTAACCGGAAACTCTATCTTTTAGATGTGATTAGCAGCAAGGTCGTTATCAATTTGCTAGTTCCTGGTTTCTTAGACGACTCCTTTAATAGTTTTATTTTAGATAATAAGAATTCTTAATACCAGCAAATTGGAACTAAAGAAATTACTATCGTTATTTTAGTAAATATTAATGTTTCTCCGTCGCTAAAAACATGAGGCATCGATTTTTAATGAGTAAAGAACTGTCCCTTTGGATTGACGTCAATATGAATTAGAAATGGATTGGACTAGTCTACTTAGTTATTCCTTAGGTCGTTAGAATAACTGATGATATGAGAAGTTAGTTATTCATAAAGGTGAAGGTCACACGCCTACAATGACGATGGATACACGTCACGGAGTTATTGATCCGTCTAGAATTATGACTGGTACTACGCATACGTTTTATATGCAGCACGTGTGTAATGTTTTCTCTGGATTGATTCTAAATTTTTGGGTTATTTTCTGCGTCAAAATAATTAAGGCTAGATGAAGTGTCGCTGAGTATGGTACAAATGGTTGGAAAGGAAAATTTAAGAAAGTAACGAAAAATTTTGGAGTAGAATTACAATGGAAGCAAGTAGGCCTACCAAATAACGAGTACCTAAATCATGTCAAAATTTTGACAATTGTTATAAATGTTTTCATAGAATGATTAGGAAAGTTATCTTAACCTAAATAGCCTTTGGAATACACTATCACCCTTGTTGGTGGTGTTAAAAAAATTATTACAAAACAAAAGAGTACTTTGTACTTAACAAGCTCATTTCCTAATATTTCATACATTTGTTACAATTATCGTCACGACTCTGTTTACTGCGTTTCACAAAACTACAATTACTTCTCCACCACACTGCCAAATGGTTGCTTAGTTTAAAAGGAACTGTATTACAATGAGGTTAAATACATTTTTGTTTGTGTTTTAATAAATTCGGCGTCAATGGCAGTTGTTTATTAGTCTCGTGACAGTAATGACATTGTATGCGCCTACACCGTCTGCGCCGACCATAATATTCGTCACACATAAAAAAATATCACATCTAACGCCTATTTTTTACAGTGATATCATTCGGTGCACCCACGTGCACCGTTTGAAAAATTATATAAAAGGTTGTCAAAGAAAATGTATGAAAAACTAACACTATTTTACTTATTTACGAACGGATATTTTTATTTGACAAACAAAAAAATATGGAAAAATTACAGCGATAGTAACGAGAGAGTAATTTACGGTCGTGATTAAGTGGAAAAACCAAAATACAGTAAATAAATCGTAATATGATAAAAATGATAACTTTCGTTGAATTTATCTAATCACCCCCACGTGCCTTGTAAATAACTTTGGTTTTGTACGAGCTGTTTTATTTGTTTTAATTATAAAAACAAATAACTTTTCAAAACGCTAATTTATATCACGATGGTTTTTTATTAAAAAAGTAAACTAACCGAATATAAAACAAACGAAAGCATTGTTTATTTAGTTATTACTAAAAGCAATTAACTGAAAACACAGTTAAGCCTGGTTAAATCATAAAAAAAATCCATTAAAACTTTTAATTGTAGTTAGGTACTAACCTATATGTATAATACTAAAATGACTTAAGTTTTTTGTGTCGTTAAATTATCTTAGTATTAACAGACTGAATGATTTTCAAAACAAAGGACTTAAAAAATAAGACCTTGCACAAGCTTAGAATATACTTCGCATCGCAAAAACGTAGCATTGAATTAAAACTAGATACGTGTAGGCATGTTCTCATTTGTTTTATTTCTTCCTGAACAATCGTCGCATACGACGTACCTGCGTATTGTATCGATTTCAAGGTAAATGTATGAGAATATGTTTCGAATTATTAATTATTAAAATATAAAATATTTAATTCAATGTTTGAAGTGGTGAGGTAGAAACCGCATTTTATTTGTGGTTGGCTGATGACTTCAAAAAGCTGTTATGACTGACACGTGTTTTGAGCATTATTTTAATGATTATTTAGATCGTAACTTAAAATGGAAACTTCATACAGGATGCTATAGCTATATATAGTTTTGAGTAAGGAAATAGCTGTTTTAAATTGATTCGATTTTATGCTAGAGTTAGACTGTTCACTTGAATTAAAAACACTATATTTTAGGCAATGCACCTCTTCGTACTATAAATAAAACACACATCATAACAAAGCAATTACAAGACAAATTGCCGAATCAAGTGTTCATCAATCTTGCTAAAAACATAAATAGAAATATGAATAAAATGACCTACATTTTAAATTACGTAGTTGGATTCGTGAAAATATGATATTTAGGTTAGTAGAACGCAGAATTATGTCATTGCGTGCATAGCAAGGGCACGGGCTCATTATACTCACAAACATCTAAAATAGAGCAATCAAATAATTTAATAAGTTTAACGAATGAGTATTAATACCTACCTACCCGGTAACGCATCATTAAATCGCGAAACAAAACACGAACGCAATAAAACAAACTTTCGAAATCTAAATTCGGACGCAAAACGCAATTTCGCACAGAACAGGGAAGCGTCGGCTTTTTTAAGGCTTGTATAAACAATCCAGCCAATTTTAATTGTTCGCGTTAATAGTCTGGACAGTATCAACAAACTGCGCATTGGTCAAATAAAAATAGTGTACGTAAACAGTCGTGTGAACTGTTGGCTGGATCTGTTTGTTGCAAGATCAGTTTGCCCTTGTTTTTGCGAACGAGAGCTTGATAAACAAATTGTCTGTAGCCTAGTCTAGGCTACGGGTGTTTGAAGAAATGTCCGAGAATAACGATGAACTTGAATGTGGAGTAAACAAGTTTCAGGAAATATGTTTTAAATGTGGTGACTTGCTGATTACCTAAGAATTGTTGGCTAGATTTTCCTCGGCGTTTTTTCAAGCGTGTCTTACAGCTCGTCATCTAAATTAGACACATTTCGGTCAGTTTGTGTTGTTATTACAAAAACATGTTTTATTCTGTGTCTTTCGTCCTTTTAAACTTTGTCACAAAGGAAACCAAAATCACATGCAACTTTTTATGCCTTTACAATCAGGTTTAAAAGACATCTTCAAATAGATATTTCATAAAGAGATATTTACTACTTTCATAAATAGATATTTATGAAAGTGCCTAGTGTTTGCTACAGAGACTTTCATCACATGAATGGTTCAACAGATGTTTACTCACGCGCAGTTCTCAGTCTATTAACTTCAATATAAATAGTCTATTTAGCTCCATTACTATATTAAATGCTTCATGACCTGAAAATAAAGAGCATGCGGATATCCATGTGACTTAGAACTTCTTATTAAAACACTGCGGTAAGATGTAAACAGATTTAGAATAAACGGTAGTTTGCGGTAAATGGTATTGAAATGGAGAAAATGTTGTATTGTTGCTTGCTTTGAATAGTTTTATGTTTAAAAAAATGCTTTTATCAATTTTGGTTAAAGAAAGAATAGGTACCTAAAATTAGATGATAACAATGATTAAGTTCCCGTTAACTTTAAAAATAGTAATCTACATTGGTACCAACAGCAGAGCATTGAACTTTTCCAAAAACAACTGCATTTATTACCTGTGCAATAACACGCACACAATATTATTTTTACCATTCCTTGTGAATTAAAACCGTAAAAGTCTTTGTCCCCTTTGTTTTCTCTTTATTTTGCTGTTTCTTCAAATGATTCAGTTAAGGACAATAACAGTCTGGCAGGATGCCATTCCTGTAATAAGTATACCATGGAGTAATTAACCCATGGAGCGAATATTGACTTATGATTGAAACAATTTTCAAAGCCATGCGGGGGGTGGGGTTAGAATCGACGCGTCTAATTGAATGCCGCCATTTTATGTTATGGTGTGTTGACATGCAAAGCAAGTACTAATAGGTTTATTGAGTGCTACTGTCTTAAAATAAACCATAAATGGCTTATATCATCCTAGACATCAGTTCTAGCATAAAATAGAGTAATCACTATCACTACATAGTATAAAACAAAGTCACTTTCTCTATCTGTCCCTATGTATGCTTAAATCTTTAAAACTACGCAACGGATTTTGATGCGGTATTTTTAATAGATAGAGGGATTCAAGAGGAAGGTTTATAAAGGAAAAAAAATGCATTGCACCGCTGCCAATGCTCTCCATTGATTATGCTCTCCTTGCCATAATACTAACCATCGCCTCACTTTGAAGTTAACTGAGTGTAGTTTATAGTAATAATAATTAGTTTGGTTTTATAGAAAACATGCCAGATGGTGACACTTTGGCAAAAGTACGAAACTGAGGCGATTTGGCTACGACCGCAAAGGAGGTTAAAGTAATAAATAATCGTTAATTTGGAGTTCTAGAAAATTTAAATTTATTGAACACTATAGCTTTCCGCCCTGCGGTTTCACCCGCAACTAAATGGCTTTTCCCGTGGCAATATCTTATAGAACCCTATTTTTTCTAAAATATAGCCTAATTTTTATAAAATATAGCCTATGTTACTCGTGGATAATGTAGCTTTCAAATGGTAAAAGATTTTTTTAAATCGGTCCAGTAGTTTTGGAGCCTCTTCATTTCAAACAAACTAACAAAAAATAAAATCTTTCCTCTTTATAATATAAGTATAGAAAACCTAAGTTCAGTAAAGGTATTTTTGATAGTTGAATTTAGAAAGTGATCTATCAACCTATCAAAACCTTTGTGCCATTGCATGCATTTTTTAATGTTAACCTCTAGGTACCTACTATATATTTTCAAATAGTCTTAAGTCATGGACTTAAATTATAAAAAAAAACAACTTCAAGTAAACAGAAACTTAATAATATCAATCATTTACATCTCTTCTGCTTATATAAATAGAGTAGATACGTTGTCACCATTTTTGTGAAGAAAATTGTATAAATCTTACTTATATTATAAACGTGAAAGTTTGTGAGTATGTATGGATGGATGTATGAAAGGATGTTTGTTACTATATTACGTAAAAACTGCTGGGCGGATGTGGCTGTAACACATAGGGTACTTTTTACCGCGGGAAAACATATCATTCTCACGGGAAACCGATTTCTACGCGAACGGAGTCACGTGCGGCCACTAGTATGTAATAAATAATCGTGTACAGGTACCAGCAATCATTAGCCGTTCAGTATATTACATTTGCGTTTCGTATTTTACAGAAAGCAGTTACAGTCACATAAAATAAACGGCGTAGCTTTATTTCGAGCAGCGGGAAACATAGCATTCATCATTAAACGTCTAGCCGTAGGTACAAACTGTTGCTGAAAATAAACTAAACGAATATAAACTTGAAAGATTTAATGTGATTTAAACGTTTCTATATTTCTGTTGTCTGTTTAGAAAGCCCACCCAGGTTGAGAGTAATCTTTTTTTTTGTTTGCGCGGGGAAATGCTTTTCGCACCGTACCCCCCACCGGGGTGGCGGGGGGCGTGTGTGGGACTCCCACCTGAGCAACTGACTCGTCGCCCAGGGGACTACCCACTAAAACCCCGCGGCGCTCCGTCTTCGCCTTTGTGGTGGAGTCACGGGGCTTCGGCCGTCGGCCCTACACCACAGGTTGAGAGTAACCTGGTTTTACTCTCTTATTGTAAAAGGTACTACATTGGTAAAGAAAATTTTAGTTTTAGCCGTTGACAATTTTTTTGTAAGTGACAGACTGCGTTGATAACTAATGGGGTAATTTTATGCACTGGTAAAAATAAAAGACCCATTGCTGAAGCCAAAAAATCTAAGAAAACGACATACCTATTATTTTTGTTACACTGTCATTTTCTTAATTTATTATAATTATCGTTTAAAAAAAATTATACTTACTTTTTAGAGGACCCTTATTCATATAAAATATTTTAACTATAAGGAATCTTGTTTCTTTTTTGTTATTTGAAATATATCTACAATTCCTATTTAGTTGAAACCATGGTTTTTTTTCTTTATTTTTCACAAAGTTCGGATAATATAGCACTTGTCAAATTCAATTTCCAACAGAGAAATGTCCACTTGTATGACTAACGCTTACATGCTTATCCCGAGCGTAACCAGCATTACAGGATAGATTCATCAATAGTTGGCATTTCCAATCACTCAACAATCAATACAAACGGACAAGCTTTGGAAAACATCCACCAGCCCCCACAACACTTCATCTTCGGCGTGTTTTCTAAACAGGAAACTGCTGAAGACGTCATTATACCATCATTACGTATAGGTGTAATGCAATAGCTTTTTTATAGATGGGTTTAACACGTTTTGGGAAACATACAATGTGGTTTACGCTTTCTTGGATTAAAATTTAAAAACTGCCTTCATATGTCCCTCTAGATGGACATGTCCTGCTAGGATGAAATTGAAAATATATTGTTTGTATTGTATCTCGTAACTTTGACTGCTAGATTTTAGAGTATGTGTGTGTAAACGAACATAAGTAGGTGCGTTAGTATTTTACCTATTCTCTTACAGGTTAACATCCAGTAGAACTCAGTTCAAAAAGAAAAACCGATTCCTTTTTCATGAAGTAGGTTTCTCAGTATTATCATGAAGTATCTTATACTTACATTAACCCATTAAATGCCATCATGAACATAAAATTGACAAAATGAATAAACAATGATTATTACCAACATAAAAACAAAACAATAGCACTTACCAACATGCGATAGGCCGGTGAGATCTGATTCTGAAATGAAAAAAAAAATGTTGCGTGAAAAACAATGACAGATGAAATTGCGTGACGTTACACAACAAATAAACGTTACACAAGCATTATAAATGTGACATACGAAATGGTTTGAAAACTAGAAAAAAACTGTTCAATGGTTGAACATTGTTTCTGCAACTAGTTCTTTATTTTACGAAGAAAACTAGGAATGTACGTGAAAACAATTAATGAGCCAAAAGGAATGAAAAATATTACGTTGCTGCGTCATTTCTACCTTATTCTAATTTCCTTAAAAAATCTAGTTGGTTCTTTAGTATTAATTAAAAAAATAGGAAGTGGACAAATGAATCTCAAAAGAAAAAAAATATACAAAGACGTCAACCAGTTCCTTAAAGATCAGTATTATAACGGAAAATAATTCATTATTTCCTTATTGTGACGTTTGGTTCCGCAGCTAAAAATACGCCCATTTTGATAAACAATCTATTAATACGTCGTATGCAATATTGTCAATAATAAATAAGTAGATAATGCAATAAAATTAAGTTATTTTATCATGTGTTTACTGGATATACATTTCTAAAGAAAACAATAACACGTGTAATTGATTCATAATTAACTGTATAGATATATTTAGAAGAATACGAAGTACCTAAGATTGAAAACAAACTTTTAAAACATGCCATTTTCTTTAGAAATTAATTTAGTTACAAAAATCTATGAAAATGTTACAATTAAAGTAAGAGAGTCTTAAAAATGAACCAAATAGAACGTAAATAGTTATTTCTAGATATTTTATAAACAAAAACAACATAAAATCGCCCGAATGTGTAAAGTCAACTTTCCTACACATATAAAAGTATTTTCCTCAACAACATTGATAATTCTGCAACATATTGAACTCGCCACAAAAACAATAATAACTGATAAATAGCCGTTGGGGGTAAATTAATATCAACATTGTTTTATTGACTATCGACCGCGGCACTCTAGGGGTTATCATATAAGCCACGCAATTATAATAATCCATGATGAGCATAGGACTCTGAAGTCGACTATAAGAAAGCGGACTTTGGTTAATATAATTATATTTATGTAGTTAATAACACAAGGTTAAATGTGTTATGATCGTGAATAATATTAAAGAATTACCTAGACGTAATTAACACAATGTATGTAAAACTAATAATTGTATGAATTGTATGAAAAAACAGTTATTGAGAAATTAGTGCCATGTTCCTTTCTTAACCTCTAAGTTTTTCTCTAATAGCCATTTGTTTTTTCATTTTTTTGAAAGATGAATGTTTACTTTTTCGATCATTTAAAGTAGCTTTCATTCTTTTTCCTACTTAAAAAGAAATGGATATAAATATTATAACTTATCATTATTTTATATTCATAGATAGGAATAGCAAAGTTATCTATGAATATATGGCAAGAAAAACGGAAAATTTCTCAGCCAAGAAATGTAGATAACAGTAAACAACCTCGGAATGAGAAAAACAAACGTTTAGATAATAACATATGTATAGACAACTAATTTTCCACAAGTTCCACAAATGGAAAATCAGAGCTAACCTAGAACTTCATGGAAAAACCAATAAAAAAGATAAACATAAACTTATATAAATAATAGGTATATATTATGTTGAGGAAGGAACCTGCATTTCCTGGAAATAACTAGAGTGATATGTTTATTTGTAAAATGAAGTAACTTATTAGAAGTGTGCATTCTTTGAAACATCCTATTGGCAGAGTCCGTCTGTCATGTTTAGCTTGAATTGCCCCATTTGCTCATTTGCCCCGCTTATTCCCTTATGTCTGGGGCAAATCCATTTCATGAAAACGCTCACTAACAATATTGAGTATGAAGATATTTATGAAATTAAAGGGGGAAACTATTGCGTATTTTTAAAGGAGTTCTAATTATATGTGAAAGTAAACAAAAACATTGTCCATTTCTAAAAATAAACCGCATGCGGTTGATATAGGTATGCCTTAAATTTATCTAAATCGGTACCACTTCTTACTAACAATACTTAATAATGTTCATTATTTCTACTGTTCTTTTACTAGTTCCGCTTCGTTACATACAACACACTGTTACTAATTAGTCTTATAATTAATTACCTACTAATCTTGACCGTTATAATAATGCATTTTATAGCAGTATAAAAAAGTTGGTAGGTAAATATTATAACTGTCTTCCAAGGATTGTCTTATAAAGTCAACTTTGAGATTTAAAGGAAAACTTATGAGTATTGCAACTTTAGTTAGTATGAACTAGTGGCCGCCCGCGACTCCGTTCGCGTGAAAGTCGGTTTCCCGTGGGAATGAGAAGTTTTCCCGCGGTAAAAAGTACCCTATGTCCTTTCCCAAGTTCAGTTCTCTCTTCATACCAAATTTCATCAAAATCGGTTCAGTGGTTCAGGCGTGAAAGCGTAACAGACAGACAGACAGACAGAGTTACTTTCGCATTTATAATATTAGTAGGGATAACATTATAAGCAATCCAAAGTCAGTGACACTCGATCATAAAATCCGTTTATTCACTAAATTATTCTCTACCTACATTTAATATCCGACATCTAACATCCGTTTCAAGTGATTTCAAGCCAAGAATTGCCGTGAGGTTACGAATTAATTTCAATAACTTACATTCCTACTATATATTAATTCCATTTAAAAGATCGGTCCCCAACTACAAAACAAATGAGCAAATCAGCATAGGCAATGACAGCCTAAAGATTATTCAGAGTTTAGGTTCTTGTTATGGATATTTTTGAAAATATTTTATACATACAGATCAAAGAAAATGTCCTAGGTATGATTGTCCTACAAAATTAGATTTTAGATTTTAACTTCTGCGTAAAGCTTGATTTCTGTCGACCTACCTAAGTGGGTAAATCTAGATATATTTCAAATGAATTAATGAATGAACGATGCATCACATTGTTACGAATACGATGTCTGTACTACTTAAGAAAACCTACGAACAGTAATTAAGTAAGTTACCTTAACGAAGAATAATTGGATTTCCAGCTAAGTAACGTCACTCAGGTAACAGTATGGGTAATCCTACAGATACGGTGAACAATACCCACATAACCTATATAACAAGGTTCTAGTAGGTTTTTTGTGGTAACTATTCTTGCTTTACCTACATTATGAGGTTTCCAACGATACCCCCTGATTGATGACGATAAATTACATCACTAACAGGTAAAGAATTATAAAATCAATAGGTGTTAATACCCAATAGGCTATGAGTAAGACGTCTTTACTAAACAAACTAACACTGTTTAAATTAGAATCCTGTTAGGTCATGTACGCGTTCCCTAAAACTTATAGATTAGGTACATAGATTTTATCAAGTTTGTATATTTTGTTATTAGTTACCTGATTCAAAACAAAGTTACCATAAACCAAGGTTCATTAAGTCGCATATAAAATATTTTTAAATGAAAAGTTATTTAATGTAGATAATTAAACGAAATCTTAAAAAACAAATAGTAAAGAAGCAGTAAGTCATTAGACGCCATCTAGTAGAAAAGCTTAAAAACATTGTCCTGATAAGACCAGCAGCTAAGCGCCATCTAGTGTTTTGCCTAAACAACTTTACTACAGCGCCATCTGTGATTTCAATAACCAACTATCTATGTGAAAACCATGCAAAACGCCATCTATTAAAAAAATTCTGTACTGTTTTGCGTACTCACAAATGAGTTATCCATAAAGTTGTGACATTCGTTACACAGATGGCGCAGCTAGTAATAATTTTATAATTTACTCACCGTTAAACTTGTGATATTCTATAGTAAAGCAGGCGTTGAATAGATACAAGATATATATTTTTTTAACAACGTACCAAAAAGTTAAGAGTTTCGAACACTATTTTCTTTTAGAAATGAAGATATATTAAAGAAGCCAGTGTTTTTTGCTTGTTTATTAGAAGTATATGTAAGAATATGTATTTTTTTTGTATTACCTGTGTCATTGAGTAACCCATTGATATCCGTCGTCGACCCATCGGCCGACATTGCTGTAACAAAAGAGAGATACATTTTAATCATTTTTTATTTTTTCGGTGTTATAATACTGTTTTTTATTTCATTTAATCGGTAAGTAACTCTAGTGGTGTGCGGAAGGTCGGTGTAGCGAACCGTATCAGCTCCGCTCCACTGTCATCTCGTCTCGATTTGTTTTGATATTTTTTGTTCCAATGATCATTATGTCATTGAAAATAGTTTACGAGTGCGGAATTATGGTTTTACTACTGATAGCGTAAAGTTTACACATTTTTTATTATGTAAGTTAGCCCTTTTTTGTTTACATATATAGGAGGCAATTTATAGTAAAAACATGTGTTTTATGCGCTTTATTTCCGGCAACGGACATAAAATAAATTCATTTAAGTTATAAAAATGTAATTTATAGGTAGTAGGTATAAATTCACAACTTTTAACTGGTCACATTTCTACCCAACTGCTACGGAAAAAAAACAGTTCTGGTAACTTACATCAAAAGTAGGAAATTTGTGTAAAAAGTACTCTTTCGGCCTATTTTTAAAGATGTATTCACAACACTTGGGATATATACCATCATTTATTGTCTTTTGTTGTTTTCCGACATTATGGCTTAGTTGCATGTGCCATGGTCGCGGAGTAACTGATTAGAATAAAAATAAAACAATAAAAACTACGATAGTTTTAAAACTTAGGTACGTATATTTAAAGATGTATCTTTCAAGTTTTATATCACTTGACTAAACCCTACCTACGGCTACCTATTAAGGCTGAATTAGTATTTACCGATGGAGCAAAAAAACGGTACCTATTCCACTATTTTAATGACAATCATATTTTCCCTTGAGTTGTCTTCAAGGTTATGGTTATCTATCTCATCTCTTAAAACAGATAACATCTATTTTTGTATCTTTTGTACAAAATTGTCTAGATAAACTCGTCAATGTCTACTAAAGTAATGATAAGTATATAATCGTATATTTTGTTAATTATAGTTCGATGACTTCTCTAGTGTTAGGATTGAACTTCGATCAGAATCTAATTGTTTATGGTTAAAGCCTAGTTTTATTATCAGTAATACCATGGTAATATTTAAATCGGTTCAAGCTAGGTTAAAGAATTCACTAAAATAAATATAGATATTTCCAATGTTTATTAATTTAAACACCGCATTACCGTAACTTACAAGTTTATATTCATTTATAAGACTAGTAACTAAGAATCAAATCAGAGTTCTGTTACCTAGTTAATGAAAAAGTACATATATAAACCAGCTTATGAATAAAAAAACGTATTTACGCAAATGACACCATCTACAGGCTCAGCTCGCAGTTAGCTCATTCGATTTCTCACAGGAAGTACTATAACTAGCCATTAAGATTTTATATCTGTAATCAACAGCGCGAACCTCTTTATAGGACCAACTGATCATAGTTACCCGACTGCTACAGAAGGGAGGGTTATGTTTTTGTGCAAGAGAAGTTAATATAATAGGTTAGTCTTAGCGTCAGAATAGGAACGTTCGGTTTTACAAATAAAAATATATGGTTCAAATTATAAAGTTAGATTCATCCCGTTTAAAATCTACTTACATGAAGAAATATCTAGTATTTGTTGACATAAACTCAACAATGTTCGTGTGAAATGTACTGAAGATAAAATGATTAATATTATGTAGTAGGGTATGCTGGTTTCTGATTGAGAATTTAAAGACGAATCATATTAAAATAATGATTAGGTAGGACTTTAGCTCTTTCAAGTAGTTATGCTTTATTCTTCATTTGATTTTGTTCATGTTTACAATTAACCTTTATTTTTAGGCAAAGATATTCATACTTACTATTTAAATGAAATGTTAATACGTTTCGGTAATAAGTAAAAAAACAATGTTTTAAATCATCAATCCTGAATGTGGGTGCTTCGTTTTTACCTCCTCAGTTATGTGGGTAATTTATATGTTTAATTGTAAATTATTTCGACGTTATCTAAAGTAATTATACGGTAGATAAAACTATTATTGTTAATATAGTGTAGGTATTCCCCAGTTTTACAATACACTAACTAGTTTCATTTCAAGACCGATCCGGTTAACAACAAAAACATTAATTTGTATCTAAAATATTTATGTACCTATTTTAAATGCAGTTATATACTACTTATTCTAAAAACATCTTTTATGTATTACACTAATGTGCGTAGTTAGTATTCCGGCTTTTATTTTTAAATATTTATTAGTAAAACCCATTTTTGTTTCTGCCAATCACATGTAACAAATTTTGTAACTGACAGAGAAAAAACATGGTTTAACTTGTAAAAGCTTAAAGGGAGTTTTTTTTTAGAGAAGCTGTTGGTGCTAAGTGATCACCGCCACCCATATACACCCACAATTACATATGCATTGAGGGTGCGTTGCTGGCCTATGAGAAATTGGGCACTGGATACCGCACTCACCGAACGAAACGCAGGAACATCGTCCCTACTTCACGTCGGTTTTCTGTGCGACGGTGGTATTTCACCGGTCGAGTCAGCCGAGTAATCGCTGCAGACAGAGCCTACCGCTAGACTCTACCACAGGTAAAATAATAAGGGGGTTTAAGTATTTAAAATCATAGTAGTTTTACCTTAAAGAAGTTTCTCTGTGTTTTATTTATAAAAACAAACTTTAATAAAAAACAGCTGAATTTGCCTCGGTTTTTTTTTCGTATAGCGAGAGGTACTGTTTTTCACACGGTTTTACAGTGTAGTTAGATTATACATTTTACTTGTGACTTTTTATTACTCGAAGTAATCATTTAGTACCTACCTGTCTAGGTTAGATAACCTTCACTACGGTTTAGAGAATCTGGTTTAAGGTGTCTCCATGGCTTTCATACAAAGCATTAAGTACCTATATTTATAGTTAAAACTACAAATCAACTTTACTTCCAATATATCATACTGTGCTTAATGTTAATAAAATCATTGTTACTCCTGTCACGCATTAAATAATGTGTTAACTTAAACTGCGGTTCACTTTACATGATTTTACGTAGAATTTCGCCTTGTGGTTACACCATTGTATTACTTAGGTCATAAGACCGACATACAAAAACAAAGTGACTACATTTGTGTTTTCCTACTAACATACGTTACGCATTAGTTTGCTTGTTTTGTTAATTATTGTTAAGCTTTCAAAAGGTAAGTCTTATACCTACGCCTTATTGTCAATTTAACTTTGCACGAGTGAAACATTTGACGTAACGTTTTTTGCAATATTTAACTACTAAAGGCTATTGCCAGGTGGCTTAAAGTTTAGTGACAACCTTATTAAATTTCGTTGCGAAGACAATATTAAGTACATATAGGGAGCCTTAAACCTAAAGCTCCATGTCTCAGGCATTAACAATATTTCATTAAACATTCTTTAACAGAGGCTTAAGACCAATGTTCATAAATAAAAAGCAAAGTTTATTGTAAAAACTGTGTAACGTCTTTAAACCGCTCCAGTTTTCAAACGCGATCTCATATACTAAATTCGCCTAAACTTTCAGGTTACATTAGCGCATGATTACTATTAAGATCCAGCTAATAGGTGCCTATGATACACGTACCATATTTCATATATCTACCATCAAGTGGGCCAACTGCTTGCTTGTTGTCCCATTTAGTTTTTAATCTATTTTGTTGTAAGTACCTCAGTCAGTCACGTAATAAATATATCTTACAGACAGACACCGATAATATCTTGTGGTTTTATGTGATAACGCTTTGAAGATGAATAACAACAATTGAGACATTATTTCTACCGCTAGTTGAGTCAAATATATTATTAGGGTACAGCATCTGTGTCTCAATCCACACAATACATAGGTGCTTGGTAAATAAATAGTTTATATAAAAATATAAAGCATTTTTAAATTTGGATTTTTATCTTTAACTTGTCTACTATTTATGCTTTAACTGTTACATCATACCTTAAGGTTTTATAAGATAGTTACAATTGATCCTTAGATTCGCTTGACTCTTTTGTATCAAGTTAAATCCTACTAATATTATAAACGTGAAAGTTTGTAAGTATGTATGGATGTTTGTTACTGTTTCACGTAAAAACTACTGGACGGATTTGGATGAAACTTTACAGTAATATAGATTACCTATATCAGAATAACACATAGGGTACTTTTTACCGCGGGAAAACTTCTCATTCCCACGGGAAACCGACTTCCACGCGAACGGAGTCGCGGGTGGCCACTAATAAATCATAAAAATCCATTCACACCATAATAACAAGTAAAGTAGAGCACAGAGATAATTTAACTCGCCTAGTTTGAAGCTTGATAACTTGTTATGTCATTTATAGCATTTCAACATCATCTCATTCATCTGTAATAAAGATAAGTAAAGATTGGATTTTGTAGAATTACTGTTTTTATGAGCCTTTACTTGGTTTCGCATAGTCTGCTACGATTATAGCCAGTTTCTTAACAGTGTTAAGATAAAAATCTTTTTTTTTTAAATAAGAGCCTAAAATTATAAAATAAAATATTTTTTAAAATAAACATGTCACCTTCCCTTAACATAGTTTTTATTAATGAAGGCACTATTTAGTTTATTAGGTTCTTAATTTAAAGATAATTATTATTCCAATAATTATAACTAATTTCGCATTAAATAAATTACCATAACTTATTCTGTAAAAGATATAAAGTCTGGCTGGATTATTCTAAAATGAGTTTTGGTAGCTTAGTGTACGAAGTTCTCTCTTTAAACTAAATTTTTTTATAAATCTGTAACACGCAACTCAGACGTGATGACTTTTGTCGGCACTTTTTCTCGTTTTCGTAGTAAAAACACTTTAAATCGAATTAAATTACTTCTTGATGAGGTTTTAAATAAGAGGTTTCTTTGAACTGCTTTTGAATGTCAAATGAAAATGAGAATACTATAATTTGGATAACTTTTTTCTTCCATTAAATTTTTACGACACGATAATTTTAAGTCAAATTTGTGGTTAAGATCTGGTCAGCTAATAATTCATTTATTTGATAGTTATATATTAAAAACTTAATGGTAAACTTTTGAAAACAAAATTTTTGAAACTTAATGACAAAAATATTTTTCTCCGCATCAGCCACATCTACTTCCTTCTTAAAATTGACCAATTAATACAAATGATAATTAATGATACTATGTTTTATCATGAATTTACTTTACAACACAAAATAAATTTAAAATTAAATAAATAACTTCGTTGAACTTTCTTAAGAAATTATAGAAAGGCTTTAAATTGTAGGTATTTAACTACATTATTTCCTAATCGCCAATATTTCCTAAATTACCATTAATCCATTCAAGTTTTACTTAGTCAGGTAGTTATACCTACTAGTGACCGACCACATACACTCGTGGCCTCATTATTCTAACATGACGTTTGTCACAGTAATGACCATTAAACATCACTGCATTTGGCTTGGAACCGTATATGGGACATTAACACAGATGTGGGAATACCTACCAAGTTACCACTTCAAGGATTAACATTAATATTCCTTATTTCATTTTTACCGACCCGAAAAGGATAACTGTTAACCTTGAATTATTCGCATGAAGACAAATAGGTTTATTTTTGATTTGTTCGGCTCACTTCTTTATATCATAACAATAACTACTGAAAATCACGCTCTAAAATGTAAAAGAGCAGATAAAATAGGCAGAGTTGAATTGCAGTCGGTACATTTAAATGATTGTAAACTCTCCCTAAATCGCTTTAAGGTGTATTTTACTGGTTACGCCTTTCTTAAGTTACTTAAAGATTTTCTTTAGAGCATTTCGTAGAGCGGTCCATTGACATTATCCTTTAAATCGATTCATACTTTAATCTTCAACAGCAATGTTGCGGGTACAATTGAATCATATTATTTCCGACTATACCTATGCTTACTAACATTCTAAACAGTACAGTATGGTCTCAAGGCGAGTTTACTGAGAACACTTCCGAGTGCAGTTATCACGTTATCGATATCACTGCTAATGAATGCTAATGCAGTAGACAAGTGTTTTAAGACGGTTTAGATGTCCTTGTTATATCATAGGGGTCGTGGATCTGACGAAAAATATTATAGACACTGAAACAGAATGACTGTTGTAGTAAAAGCGGTGTTTAAATTTTTTGTGAATATTAGAAGAAAGCAAGAATGAAGGGTTAATTTTCAAGGTCAACATTTTACAAACCTCTAAATTTTGAAGTATTTCGAAAACTTCTTTTTTATGATACAAATATTGATTTTATTACATAAACTATTTTTAATGTTTCTCTGTTTAACACTTCTTGTTTGAGACACGCTGTACTAAAACTAGTTGATAAAATGCAGAAATTATAGTCAAAATCCCTCTAAAGTAAGCCAAATGTAAAGAAATATCATGTAACTAGTGGCCGCCCGCGACTCCGTTCGCGTGGAAGTCGGTTTCCCGTGGAAATAAAAAGTTTTCCCCCGGTAAAGGTTCCCTATGTGTTATTCTGATGTACAACCTATATTACTGTAAAGTTTCATCAAAACCCGTCCAAAAGTTATTACGTGAAAGAGTAACAAAAATTGATACATACTCACAAACTTTCACGTTTATAACATTAGTAGGATTTGTATCTTTATTTGACGCAAGCAAACCTGTGGGCCTAATACCAGTACCCAAGACCGTATAATTGACTACCAACAGAATATATTAGAGACACCACATAAAATCAAACTTAAATTCGATTCGAAATCTTTTGCAGAATTATACAAATGAGTGTAAATTTAGAAGTTCACGGTCATTTGAAAAACGGTTTCTATGTACATTTCGGGTTAGTTTTTAAAACGTTTGTTAGATTTTTATTATAATAGGTATTATAAACGATGCATAGCTTTATCCTACTAATCCTACTATCCTACTAATATTATAAATGCGAAAGTAACTCTGTCTGTCTGTCTATCTGTCTGTCTGTCTGTTACGCTTTCACGCCTAAACCACTGAACCGATTTTCAAGAAATTTGGTATGAAGAGAGAACTGAACTTAGGAAAGGACATAGGGTACTTTTTACCGCGGGAAAACTTCTCATTCCCACGGGAAACCGACTTCAACGCGAACGGAGTCGCGGGCGGCCACTAGTATTTAATAATTGAAGGGTATGAAGATACCTACGTTCATTGTGAAACCGCAGAATAAAATGCCTTAAATACTGTTGATTTAATCTCAATTCGAATGTTTTGAAAAGTAGGACTTTATGTTGTGAAGTATAATAAAATAAATATCTTTTACGTTATGTTTACCAAGATAGTAATTAAGATTGTGTTTATAGTTTTTTCATTGAAGTTGGTATATATTTTTATCCATTAAAAGATAATATTTAAATACTCGTTGACGCATTTGTTCTATAGAATAATATATTTCATAATGTTATTTACTACTTTTAAATCATTTAAGTGGAAATAGTATATAATAATACTATGAAGGGCAAATACAGTTGTAAAAGAATAATACTTTGCTTTGATCTTTTTTAAACCATAAAAGCTGTGTTAATTATTGGTACACATATTTATCATTTTAACGAATCACAGAGCTATAATTTATCAAAATTTACAGGACAATCTCCTAAGGTCAGGGTATATGACTTTTCTTAAAATCAACAAACACACCTGCATGTGACAAAAAACCAATAAAATGATATATATAGCAGGCAGCGATAGGACCTAATTTCCATAATTTCTATCTCTCACGACCGACCCACCTGTTCACAGTATGCAAATTGTGACAGATACCGATTTTAAAACAAAAAAAACTTCTGCAATCTGATTTAAAGGTTATTCCAATATTTATGGACTTAATTTAAAAAACGGTATTTTTTAACCTGTTGCTAAGTACTTTAAGACTGTGATACCAAAACTTTTGGTGTTTAATGTGAGTTAATATTGGCAGGTAAATTTGAATGCAGGCTGGTTTAAGTAGATTGTGATATTTTTCAGGTAGGCCAGTGTCTTGTCTGTAACGTCATGGTACGTTGGAAGACGCACCAAGTGTAAAATAAAAATAGCGAAGTAAAAGCTGTACATTAACTTTTTAACATCTTAAACAATTTTCAGTTACGGTTCAGTTTATTTTTTATTTGAATTAGGCGTGGTAACGCTGCGGAGATATAAATTTGCGGTATAACATTATCTAATCTTTAAAAAAATATTACTTTAAACTTATCAAAAAAAAATCTTTCTTTTCTCATAGCACCCTACTTAGCCTTTCCTTATTCCCACTTGGTAACTAATTTATGGATTTTATTTACAAAAAAACATAGGACTAGTACCAATGTCATTAAAATATAAATAAAAACTTGCTAAACAAGTTATTTATCACTAAAAATAAAGAGCAGAAGATCAGAATAATTAATCTTCACAGGTGCGCTGTTAGAGCAAGAATTAATGTCTTTCTTTTAAGTTTTATTATTTTACTTTGTGAAATTGTGAAACAGGTATTGAAAACGACAAATAAAAGTTATTAAGTTCAATAAATAACTTTATAAAAATGTTTTAAAAAATTTAAATTGATTGTGTATCTTTTTGAAATGAGCTATATCTTGAAATTTTTATGGCATATCTCCATCCGTGTTAATTAATAATTGTTTTTTTGTTACTGAAAACGAATTTCAGGGCTAAACCTAGCTTGAAAACTTCAGCAATCTAATGATTAAATTTTATTAAATACTAGTGACCCGCCCACGCTTCGCAATAGTGTAATTTAAAAAAATCTTTTTCCGATTTTTCTTTAATTACAAATTTGAATGAAAAATTACCTAAAAGATGGTGAAAACCGCATTAGAATACCTCAACTGGTTTAGGCGGAGTTAGCGGACAAACATACAAACAGACAGAATTAGCGACTTGGATTTATATTATGTAATGATAATTATAATTATGATTTGTATAATTTTCCGAATAAAAAGATATTGACTTGTTAAACAGTTATGTCACAATAGTTATTTAGCAGAATCAACGGTCGATTATGAATAGAATGATTCATAGATGAACTCGCACTTTTTATCATACCTGTGGCTTTTCTTAATAGGCTGTATAACGTCAATGATATGATTGTTAACAACTTGCGTAGATTATGTACAAAAAAGATATATGAAACACGTGGAAGTTTGATTACTGTTACAGTGTTTTTATGCTTCTTCTTAAATACTTTGTACTTTGTAATTTGACATCTGATAGTCTTGTACTTTGTACCTACTTCCATTATTTTAAGTAAGGTGTTAATTTAAAGTTCGCGACATAAAAAGATCTTCACTGATAATGAATATAAAAGTATTAGGATCCTAAATGTTTTTTAAAACTATTGTCACTTGAAAATAAGACAATTAAAAAGCTTATGTGAAATACAAGCGACACAGTCATAGTCTTTGACTATAAAAAAGCATGAAAAAAGGCATCGAATTGAAGGTGCTCGTCTGGCGCCACAAATTAAAATAATTTAACCGCATCATATTCATTATTTGGAGGAGTTATTTGTTCTTTTATGATATAAGTGTTATTCAGAATTTGATTGGAACTAATATGGAAAACAGACTTTGTGATAAAAAATCCTCTAAATAAAGTAAGCGCATACAATAACAAAATGTTGCAAAAATTTTGGTTTTTGCAATATATAATTTTATAGGCTTATTTAATAAAGAACTACGAATTAGTACCTTCGAAAAACATAGTAACCTATTGTAACTTCTTAGATTTACGCGATAATGGTATCTAATCGATGTAACAAATACTTATTATGTTTTATTAAATCATATTGTATTGTAAGTAAAGATATTTAAATATTTCGAATTCAGCCTTCTTCACGTAAAACAGTAGTAGATGTGTAATCTATCAAAATAACACGTAATGCAGTAATAAACAAGTACTTATAAGGGAACTCTGTAAAACTACCTTCTCAATTAAATTTCCCCCTGTATTGATCGTCTTGAAGTCTGGGAAGGGTGGCCTCACTTCAAATGTAAGCACTAAACTGTAAGTTGCGGGTATAATAGAAAATAAAAAACCGGCCAAGTGCGAGTCGGACTCGCGCACCGAGGGTTCCGTACAAACCTGCAAAAACTACTTAAAATTTTAAGCTTTTCGGAATTTTTCTGTTACCTGTGCTGTAAGCTATTGCTTCTTACCAAATTTCAAGATTCTATGTCAACGGGAAGTGGTCTTTAGGTTTTAATTCCCGTGCGTGTAGTTGCGAGTTTCAAAATATGCGGTATCAATGGTTGTACTTTTGCGTTTTGCGTTTTTGCGTTGACTTAGATTTTTTTTTTTCACGGGTTAAAGGCAATTAGATCTAAGTATTAACTAGATATGAATTCCAACTTATAAGTTTATATTTATTAAAAAAATATATATTTTGTAATGTAACTTAAAAATTTAAGGTTTTCGGAATTTTTCCTTTATGTGTGCTATAAAACGTTGCTTCATGCCAAATTTCAAGATTCTAGGTCGACTGGAAGTACCCTTTAGGTTTTGATTCCCTTGCGAGTACTTGCGAGTTTCAAAATATGCAGCTTAAATGCTGTTTCTTTTGATTGCGTTGACATAGAAGTTTGATTTTGTTACAGCTTAAAGGTATTATAGACCTGAGTATTTGGTATGAATTTCAATTTAATACCTCTACGCATTTATGAGGAAATGGGTAGTAAGGTTAAAATTATTAAAAAAAATATATTATGTGATGTAACTAAAAATTTATGGTTTTCGTAATTTTTCCTTTATCTATGCTATAAGACGTTGCTTCGTACCAAATTTCAAGATTCTGAGTTCACGGGAAGCACCCTGTAGGTTTTGATTCCCTTGCAAGTGTCGACTTGCGGCATAATTTGCGGCATAAACGGCTGTATCTTTTGATTGCGTTGGCTTAGAAGTTTGATTTTTTCACAGCTTCAAGGGACAGTAGACCTGAGTAATTGATATAAATTTCAGCTTCATACCTCCACGCGTTTTTGAGAAAAAGGGTCTTGACAGACGGACGGACGGACAACAAAGTGATCCTATAAGGGTTCCGTTTTTTTTCCTTTTGAGGTACGGAACCCTAAAAATAACAGCCGTGGTAAAACTGAGTTGATAAACTGTTTGTGAATGAGATAGATTGTGAGTTCAAATAAAAGGGCACAAATATAATGGCTACTTTAAGTTGCAGTAAATATGTTTAAGTAAAACCTTAGTATTGAAAAATTCTGCTGTAAGAATCTATCTGGAATAAAACAGGTACTTTTGACTCTTCAAGACTTATCAAGCAGTGAAAAAAGCTAGAAATCGATACTAAGGAAGCCAAATATATCTTTCCCTTTTAAAAATAAATTTAGGTAAGGGTGAAACATGTGGGGCGGAAAGTTCGATATAGTTTGTTTTAAAACCTAATATACTGTAACTATTCAATCTGATATGGTTTTGGTAACTATTTAAATCAATCACTAGAAATATTAGGCAAAAAATTATTAAAATTATATATTTGGGCATGTTTCTTTTAACCTATGAATATTAAGTCTTATTTAGTTGTAATAGTTCTAATCACCTTTTTTTTTTGTTATTACGGTTTGCTGCATTGTCCTGTTTTCCTATTAGGGCGCGGTTATATCTAGTTTATTTTGCTACGCCGGTATAAACTGCCTCAAACTGGCTATTTGCTTTTATACATTAACATACCTACATATAATTTATAACTACTTCGTAGAGTATAGTAATAAACTTTTTATTCAAACTCCTGGTTTTTGGCTGCCTATATTATTTAAAACTAAAACCTTAGATGGCTGTCATAGAAACCTATTATTTTATTTTATTTATTTAAGTTATATCTGAAGTATTTTAAGGTACGCAATGATAAAAAGCGAATAAGTAACTTATTCGAAAACCTAAAGATTTTTTGCAATAAAGCCTAACTACTACAAAATATTTATAACCGACACAAAAGCAGTGACGAACGCGTCTCAAACTTAATATTCGCTATTTTGGTTAACTATTTTAATTGACTACATTTATTTAACATATTAAAACCGTTGGCATTAAAAACCTTATACTAAAACTCCTTTAGTTTTAGACTTATGACCATAATCAATCTTCACAGAAACATTTTTACGACTTATTTTGTTATGGTATTCTGATCCTTATCTCAAGTTCACTAAGGGTCAACTATAAACTAAATATTATGTTACTAGTTGTTTGTTTTTACCTTTATGCCCCTACTTTATATTGTTGTTTTATATAAAAAAATCTGTTTAATAGAATAAAAATAAACATATTTTTCATACTTGTGATTTTCCATTTAAAGTTCTAAGATTATTCTTTGATGCCTTACCTGAAACAAAATATATAAAATTAGTAAAGCAAATCAGTGTTGCTAGTTATAAAATTATGGATATTGTACACGCGAGGATTTGGCGACAAAGTTCCTGAAATATTTAAAATCTTATTTTATGTATGATTTTTTCACTGGCAACTTAATAAAAGTAAGTAGGTGAGTTTTTATCTTTCTAGTTTAAACGAATTTATTATTATAATTATAAAGAAAGTATTTGGGCCTTTTTTATAACTGCTGGGCTTGAATTGCTTTTTTAAACTATTAAAAAGTTAAAATAGATAATGATAGCTTTAAGGACTATTCGTACAACAAAGACCGTTTTCCTAATATCAATACATTTTTTTTTACATAATAGCCAAGCCGGTTAAGCTCAAAAAATATATTTCAATCAGATTCAACAACAACAAAAACAAACAGCACATGCATTATTTTTATCCATAACCAAGGTGAGCTTTTTATTTCTTAAATTTTAGGTAATAATGTGAATTGCTTCATTTTCGAAATATCTACTAAATATCAAAAAAAAATTGGTTAAGGTATAGGTAGGTCTTTATCCAAAAAGTAAAAGGAACAAATAGCGAGTAACTGATAATGAAAAATATTTGTTTTGAAAGAAACCGCATAAATTCATTCATTCACGCTAAACCTAATTTTATCCTCCATACTATGTTTCAAGAAAATACTAAAAAAAACATTGTGAACCTACTACCACGGAAAAATACCTCGCTTCTATGGGAAAACTCATTAGCTAATGACGATAGGAAAATAAATTGCGGATAGTGTTATAAATAGAAAATTATATCTTATTACATTACATTAGAGTTGCATTTCAAGGACAACACTCGTCATTTCTACCTGACATTGTAACAATAAAATGTAAAATTAGATCGTAAATTGAGCACAATTATTAAATTTGTTATGTTTAAACCACATTGTATCATTAGTGTTAATTTGTCACTCAAGGTGACAACAATAATGGCTTACATTTAGAAAGATAATAATAACGAGCAAACGTGTACCTACTTGATGTAAAGTACTTATTATAAATAGTATCTAAAGTCAAAGAAAAATAACCATAATAAGACACAAAAAAAACTTTATTGAACCTGAAAGTATTAAAAATAATGGCAGTTCTAACCACCTTGTAATATTTATGCAAAAATAAACTTTACCCACTTATTAACTTTCGTAGGCCACTGAAAACTGTATCAAAATTTGTTACGTGAAATAAAAGAGGAGCAAAATAGAAAATACAAAAAGGAACTTTTCTTTAAAATTATATAATTTTCATTTGAATTTTAACCCTCAATTCGTAAATGTTACCTAACCATTTGTCAAACTTGACCGAGGCCCAAAATAAGTTGCTAAAAGCAAGGTCAACCTTTTGATCAAATCAACCAATCAATTCAAAGCACTGACAAACTACAAAAAATAACACAGGTCAATTTTAGCAAGTCAATCTTGTGGTGACCGTAGCTTGACTAATGGTTACTTAATATCAATTTTCTTATTCGACTTTGGAAAGGTTTTTCTGGAAATCTATGGTCCAAAATTTGATGTCTGGCTGATTATGATGACTTTTAATATATTTTTATTATATTTAAATCCGAGATCCTGGAGTACTTAATAAGGGAAACTTTAAAAAAACATAACCACTATTTCATTGTACTTTAGGTACAAAATTGAACATTGTAAATTTTACCGATTAGACAGATTAATGCAAATAGGTGCTAGTTTTCCATTGATTTCAAAAAATTGTTAGATATAGGTACCTACTAAGCTACACATTGTCTTCAATTTCAATTTTGCTCTGTCTTCAACCATATGATCAATTTAATAAAGTGTGGGAGTGGCTAGTCCACAGGTCATCGAGGGTTCAAACTTTGTAAGGAAGGTTTGATTAAATAACTGTACGGTTGTTAGGTAACTGAGGTCAGTGAACTTGATTGAATTAATTAATTCGGGGATATGAGATTGAAACTTTGTATACATTATGAAGTAACTATGATTAACAGTTAGGTTATAATGTCACGACGTATAACTTACTCGCAATATAATAAATCGTCTCTAATATTACGAACTTTTCGTGATTAATTAAGTGGTCTGGATATTTTTAATGGTCGCTTATAAAGACAAGTTACCTGTGATTAATTATTTCTTTATAAAAAAAGTTAAATGTTTTATTAGCTTCTGAATAGCTCGGATAGCTAATGCATATTTGAGGTTATGCAGTAATATAAGTGACAATATAACAAACGGTCACACACATCCACCATTCATTTTGAATTTGAGAAAAGAAAATGATAAATTAAATCTAGCCTAAAACCTGATATCTAAGCTTAACTAAAAGGAGGAAAGTAATGCAATGAAAATACGATTTGTAGTGAAAACGAGTTCAATTTATTTATTTATTGTATTAAGGACATAGAATTTCTTATCTACGAACTAAGTAGGTAAAAAATTTGCTGCATATAGTTCATTACTTAAAAGATACGAGTATATCGGTGTGTTAAGTAAAATTGCGTTTCAGTAAAGCTAAGTTCACAACTGTTATATGAACCATCCAACAAACATTTCGTCCACCTTAAGATATATTTTTTATACCTACGTCTATTACCGAAATTTCTCTGACATAGCAACGCTGGTATCAAAACCGGCTTGAAATCGGTTCGGCATCGGAGACCACATTTTTGCAAACAAAAAACCAATTCTTGTTTACTCGATGTGCAAAAACTTGAAGAAGGCTATAACTACCATCGAAGGATAGTTCCAATTTGTATGTTTGATTGACGTCATTACAACGGACACTTAGCAGTGGAGAAAATCTAAATACTGTTATGTACATACAGGTTACTTAGTTACATAGGTAAAGACGTGAAGACGGTAAATTAAAAAAAATAATATATACGTAAAACTTGAAAAATCCTTTATAGTTAAAACAGCATGAAGCATTTAAATAAACAAATCGAAATGAGCTAAGTGTTTTTCCGTTGACATAATAAAAGTTTTTGTACAAAGTTGAATATGCATTTTTAATATTTCGTGGAAGACAAAGTCGTTTAATAAAACGATAGTTCAAAAGTCAACGTCCAAGTCTTATTGATTCGAGAAAAACATGCAAATTTTGTCAACTCAGTGCGAAATATTTTATCTCTCAAAACAAACAGTCACTCGGCTATAAACTCGTGATGACTCATTTTATCTTTTTTATTTTATTTATTATTTATCTTGTGATAGTAAATTGAATATTCTTTTGAACAGGAAGGAACTGCAGTCGATATCATGCTGGTATTGTTTTTTTTGTCGATTTAAAATGTAAGAGGGAAAATCGTTTATCTTGTTAAACGCTTCCTTAAACTTGAATCACATTAATTACCAACCACTTCACTTTTTCAAATTGGAACTTAAAAATAAATATTACTATTATATGTTACAAAAAATGAACACTGCAAGATTATGATAATACCTATACAAAAATATAAATTCAAAACCACGAAACTTGTATTTAATTTAGATTTGTGTGCAGCACTGTCCTCGGTAATATACTGATATAAGTTTTAATATAAGTGTCGTGTTACACGTGTAAAATAAATATAAACGCATCACATAATAGAAGTCATCTCCATTCTTTATAAAAAATATGTGTTTCATAGATTAAGTTAAGACTTTGTGTGTTCTGACTAGATGGAACAGATCTACTTGTAAAGTGAGACATAAAATAATTTAAAAAAATATGCTAACGTATCGAAGCCAATAGAAGTAAAATAGGATGATAAATGACTAGGAGTTTACATTTTATCCGATAAAAACACATTTAGGGTACCATGTATTAATTATGGCATGGTCTCGATGGAGGTGTAGTATTAAACAGTTTGTATATTTGTCGCAATTTTAGAACTGTTGTTTACATATGGTGCTCCATCTAGTCAGAGCTCGAAGACCTATTCATAATCTATGTAACACATATTAAAAATTCCATAAAAATGATTCCTTTTATGCAACTATGTGGAAAACGGCGTTTAGCTTTTGCTTTTTATGCATAAAATAACTTTTAACCGAGTCAGTACGATAATAGGTTCAATAAAAATATTTTTTTATTCGTGTTGATTATATTTGGATTGTATTTATTTAGAAAATTCTTAAAGGTGAGTGCATGTGCTTTGCCACGTGACTGTTAAGGATAAGACATTGAACTTTCCTGTTTAGAATAATATTCATGTATAATAACTAGATATGGAAGATGACAATAAAATAACAAAAATCACAATAGTTTCTTGGTATTGGTAGTTATTATGGTAGTATGTAGTGCTTAATTAGCGGATAATAACGTAAATATGGAAATATGCAGGTAAAATATACATAATATTGGCTTCTTCAATTAAGTAAGTCTACGGCAAAAGTACAATTTTCCTTTTTTATTATTATAGCTTTGTTTTTTTTTAATATTTAAAGATAATAAAAATAAGGATTTATTTACACGTAATTATTACAAATAAGGCTATTTGTAAAAAGTATTTAAAAAATTATTAGGCTTTCAACATGAAAGTTTTTAAACGGTATCAGATTAGCTTTTAAGCTTTTCAAGTACATGAAAAACTAATGAAGTTTTAGTTTGTTATTCTTAAACGAAATTACAATAACTCATAAGAACTTCGTAAGCACACAATGGTTAGTTTATAACGCAAGTACCTATTCTCGAAAACTTATCTCTTCAGTGTTTATCCAACGTGTTAAAGTCATAACCACACAATTAACTAATAAATCATTATTTTCGCACCTCTACATAGTATAAAGCAAAGTTCCGTGTCTGTTTGTATATTTTAACGCCTTACAGTTAAAAATACAGTTTTCAGCCCCTACTTTTGCCGGAAGGTTTTTAAGTACCTACCATTTAGAAAAGGTTCTTAGTAGGATAAAAATATACCTAATATGTATAAGATATTAAGAATCATTCAGTGCCTTTCGACCCGATACCCCTTTTCGCGTATGTGCGATCAATTATTTCCACAAAAGTTTATTGTACATTTTTTAATGCTTACAGAATAAAAGTGCACAAGGTTGAGTTTTGTTCGCTACAATATTCGTTTTTCTACAAGACGGACTATAATTTTTAGATCGAAACCCACGAATCACGGTGTAAGTATTATATAATCGAAAAGCGCGAAGCGTAAAACAATCAATAATCGCACTTTGATCCTGAATCAAATGATCCACAACCATGATTCATAGATCCACGTGACAGCAGTTCAACAGATCAAGGTCATGCGCAATAGAAGCCTTCCTGTTTGTCCTTACGTCCACCACACCGAAACTACCGACATTAACTATACAACTGCGAAAACCTACCACGCGATTATCGACCCTATTTCAAAAGTATAGATGCGAAAATTCCAGACACGGTTTGAAATTCGCGAGGTTCGAATGCTGAGCACGTTCGGAATTAAGGTAATCATAACTTAAATGATTTACTGTGTGTGTCTGTGTGTATGGATACAAGCCAAATGGTAGAACAAAATGTACGATGTGTTTTGTTTGGATCGTGACTTGATTACAGAAAAAAAATTGACTTGTATGGTAAATATAGAGCAGTGATGGTGTAAAAAAAAGGAAGCAAAGTAAATTATAACTGAAATTTGTATGTGGGATGTAGAATTAAAAAGAGATATGGCAATTACTGCTGAAAAAATAATATATTTTTTTTATTTTGTCTGAGTAAAAAAGTACCTTTTATATTGCAAGGAAAAACAATACAAAGATAAAAAAACATAAAATTCATCTAAGAAAATAAATATTTTTTGAAATAAATGAAATAGTTTGTTCGTTTACGTGTACCTATAGTGTGAATTTTTTTAAATAAATTTATCGGTTATATTTCTTATGTCTAATATTATTTAGACCAAGTTATATTTTTATATCTATTAAAAATAATCAAATAAGCTTTAATATATTCATAATCTATTATCATTAAATAGTTCGTTAAACTAGTTTTATAAACAGAACATCGATTTGATATTTTTTTATTAAAAAAAACGTAAAGAATCATTTCTGTTGTAAAGAATATGGTAAGAATTGTAATTTATTACTTGTATCATTATAATAACTGTTTCACAGGTATATAAAATTATATTTTTTAAGGACATGGAAGTTTGTTCCAATTATAACTATAAATAATGTTTAAAACAAAACGACAACAATAACATTTCTGAAAAAAAAAAACAATTTATGTTTTTAAAATATAATAGACATTTATATTACCTAATCAAGTTCACGTTTTCTCTTCCTTATCTTATTTACTATACCTACAATATTTACATAATTTATAACTTTTGTACAAATATAGGAAACTTCCTAACATAGTAACAGACAGTTTATAAACTAATCCATCATACTCCGTTATTTATGATTTGTTACTTTTATTGATATACTATCATGTCGTAGATTAGAAATCTCTATGAAATATAAGATTAAGGGTGTTTGAACTCTATACGTAACTAAATGCGAAAAACATCTTTTATTAAACAGTTGTCTACAAAACATCTTTGATTGACATAGATTATTTCGGAAATCAAATTCAAACTGTTGATTGCAAGTTTTATTACAGTAAAAATTACTGCTTCATAAATAAAAAAACCTCAAAGTAGGTAGGTGTCATAACATAGAACACATGTCATTTAATTGTGTTCACGCTGTATATATAAAAGTTTTTTGTATGTTCAAAAAAGAATATAAATATGTAGTTCGTTAGGAGTCTCCTAAACTATTATTGTATCTAAAAATACTTTATCCTCAAGACCGTTGAATTGCGAAAGGCTATAAATCACGGTGTTAACAACAAGAAAGCACTAGTTCTATGGTTAGCTTAACACCCACATTTATCACTCAATATTAGTCTAAACCTTAGTTAACTATTTCAAGTTTGTTAAACTGTGCTATCAATGAAATAAATTTATTTTTTTTAATTATATGTTTCTGAATCTTAATACTAATACGACTCAATGTGTCAACAAAGTAGGTACAAAACAAAAACAACTTATTTCTTAATATCCTAAAAGCATGGAAATTCCATCCCTAAAAATACAGCGGCGCAAGAACATCGCTATTTTTATATAGTTATCTTTATCGTTATTTGATAACTGGCCACCACACCCTAATAGACAAAGACTACACCCTAATAGTGGTGTTAACCTTCACGGTTTACGTCAGAGGCTGTCCTAAATGAAAAGCCATTTTCAGCGACCCTGCGAAGGCCGTATTCCTACGTACTTACAGAAAAAACGTTTGTAAAGCCGTTCTTTTAATAGGGAATTGATGATTTTGGAGTTCGAAAAGTTTTTAAAATAAGTTACTTTTAGTGTTCTAAGTACCTACATAATCTGTTCTTTAGTTAAAGACATAAAATTTTAACTATGGTGCAAACTAATACAGGAGTTGATTTTATGACCATGTTGTTTATTTATTGTTTTTTTAATTCATTTTAGAAACAGATATTTTTAGCTACTTGGACATTTTCCAATGGTGCCATACAGCTTATGTACCGCCCACTTGCACAACAACACCTTTTATATATAACAGTTAATAACAAATCATTAAGGTGCCACATATCCTGGCTTCCTACAAATATGCTTAATGATTGCTTTGTCTAATGATATAAATAAAGCGTCTTCATATATAATGTGAGTCATGATAAAACAATTACTTGAATTCGCCATGGCGACGCTTGTCCAAAGGAATGGATAGGAATGGCACAAGAAATCTTAATCATGCGCATATACGTAATATTCATGATGAACTTTACTAATGCAATGCAAGTTACAACATTAAAAATGACCATATAAAATGAGAGTTACAACATATAATATATACACCGTGATTATGAATTCGTTATCGGTTAAAACAATGGGTTATATAAATTAAATATTACAATAATCTTAGTAGCTATTTGTTTATGTTGTGTAAGGATTGGAAAAATATGTAGGTGAATACGCCTTACAGGTTTTAAAAGTTTTGCCAGTATGGGCGCCATTTCATAATTATATTCGCTTAAGTCGTTGAACCTACTAGTAAGGAAATTAACAAGTTATTTAAATTTAAAATTGAACTTTACCTACTTTCATATAGAATGTAATGTTGAACGATTAAACAAAAGTACCTATTAAGTAGTAAAGTATGTAGGTATACCTATTAAGTAGTAAAATAAACACAGAAATATGTAAAGTATCGAATTCCTTTGAAAACAGCTAAGTTAAATGTATTTGCGAAGTTTGAAGATGCGTTAGGACCGACTGCAAAGTACCTCTTAAGAGCCATCAGCTTATCAGGAAATTATACAGAAAATATTAAAATTTACAAACCAAAGACAGTATGACTGAACTTATCTTTAAAATAATTTGCATGTTTTACTTTTAACTTATAAAATGATTGCAAAATAAGTTTTTAACAATATTTAAATCAAATCTTCCCATCTTCTAGTAGTTAAAAGTTGCCATTTACAAAAACTTTTTTTTAACTTACACTAAAACTATGTTGCTGCGGTACACTCATAAAAACATTTGCTTCCAAACTCAAAAAAGTGTTATGTATCTACTAGTGGCCGCCCGCGACTCCGTTCGCGTGGAAGTCGGTTTCCCGTGGGAATGAGATGTTTTCCTGCGGTAAAAAGTACCCTATGTGTTATTCTGATGTATAACCTATATTATTGAAAAGTTTCATCCGAATCCGTCCAGAAGTTTTTACGTGAAAGAGTAACAAACATACATTCTCACGAACCTCCACATTTATAATATTAGTAGGATAAAAAAAACATTTTTTAAAAGAAAATATTTGATACAAAAGCATTATTAAGCATATTATCAGCGCCATGTTGTCTGTCTAGTAGCTCTGTGTGTCCCACTACGTAAAGGCCAACGACTAATCGCTACATTTAGAGGAGTGTTCATTTGCCAAGCTTTTTGCATTAATTAGATATAAACCAGTCCCTTAATTGATACGATTTATGATAACGATAATAAGAATAGGAGATGAAATCAATGGTGATGTAACAAAGAGGCTAATCACTTTTCGGGGAAAATCGCTTGCAAATTATCGATTTTAGAGCCTCTTATTCTGAAATGACTATTCATGTTGGTTCTTATTTTTTATTTTTTTATGTTATAGGGAGCAAACGAGCATGTGGGTCACCTGATGGTAAGTGATCACCGCCGCCCATGACTACCCGCAACACTGTGGGTGTTGGGGGTGTGCTGCTGGGCCTTTGAGGAAATTAGGCACCGGATACCGCACTCACCGAACGAAACGCAGGAACATCGTCCCTACTTTACGTCGGTTTTCTGTGCGACGGTGGTATTTCACCGGTCGAGCCAGCCCAGTAATCGCTGCAGACAGAGCCTACAGCTAGACTCTACCACTTATTTTCGTATCGACGTGGCGTATTAATTTGTGAAAACCAGTATTTTGCCACGGATAAGGCATTAGCAGTTTGTTGAAAGCAATACTTTTACAAACCTTTATTTTAGTTTGATAAAATAAAAAAATATAAACAAAGAAACTTTTGCGTCGCTCAGTTAACCTTAAACTCCAAGCTATTTTCGCTTAAAAGTAAGCTACCGAAACTTTATTGATTGAACTAACGTAGGTATAAACAATATCGTAATATTTGTACACGGGGCGGTAAATTATAAGCAGTTAAGTAATTGTATAACACTATTTTTAAAATCTAGTGTAAAATGAATAATAACGTATAAACCAGCATACAATTACGATGCAAATAACCATCTAGCCGAGCCGTTTAAATATCTGCGGAAGTCGTTACAGGCACTCGGTTCACACGATTGATTAAACACAGATTGTACAAACTAGATACACATGTATAGGTATAAATAAAATTTAATAAGTTAAAAAATATATATAATATATTATAAACCTCTATATAGGTATAATATAAAATCGAGAGGGATTTAGAAAAAAGTATATTTAGGATATTTAAAAAAACTCAGGTTTACCATAAAGTTAAAAAGAACTTAATATAACTTCTTAGATTCCGATTTTTACAAATACCGATAATTAAGATTACAATGTAAATCAAAAATAAATTAATAATGCGAAAAAACCCGTTAAAATGAGTATAATTTCAAGTTAAAAAGTACTTATTAAGATAGTGAAAAAAAACTTCTTTCAGGGCTTACACAAACAAAGTCACGTAGGGAAGCGAGTTAGTAATAATTCGAAGAATCCCTTGGTTAGTTTTTCCTTCTTTAATAAGCATTAGATTACATCGAATACTTTTTGAATCAGTTATAATAACAGCCTATATACGTCCTACTAGTTGTATAATATCACTTATCTACAGTAATATGCTACTCCAAGTCTATATAAATCGGAAAATTCACAAAAGTTTTCATGAAAATATCGTATCACGTAAGGTTCGGGTAATAATTCGAATAGACTGGCATATCATGCAACTCAGTTTACTAATAATTAATACATATCGTGGTTCGCCACGAACCACCTTGAACTTGGTTTTGGTTTTATTACTGTTATTATAATTTTATTTATAAAGAAAAACTATAACCGTATAACATGTATACCTATCTACTTTTTTGGCTTTGAAATAACACATTGGGAGAACAAGCTTTTCGATGCAGGTACTTTTTTATCGCAATATCACACAGTAACATAAATTTAAATTTCAGACTATTATCCTACTAATCCTACTATAATATTATAAATGTGAAAGTTTGTGAGGATGTATGGATGTTTGTAACTCTTTCACGTAAAGCTTTTACGGACGGATTTTGATGAAACTTTACAATAATATAGGTTATACATCAGAATAACACATAGGGTACTTTTTACCGCGGGAAAACTTCTCATTTCCACGGGAAACCGTCTTCCACGCGAACGGAGCGTGGCGGGCGGCCACTAGTAAAACATAAATTTAAAATTCAGACTATACTTGACTATGCAAACTATACTTTTTTCCAGTATCCAAATTTAATGATTCAGATCAAAGGTCGCCGTGTCATTGAAGCGTGTATTTAGCAGCAATTCTTGTTCAAGACGATAAAACTATTAGTGGTGAATTAATTCGGTACAGTCAAGCATTGTTGGGTCTGCTAAGGTAGTTTTTTTGTGAGTTCAAGAGGAAATAGCCCTCTTTCGTGAAGTCAAACAATTTGTAGTAGCTTTTAAATCAGATACAGAAGTGATATAATGTAAATAGTAAAACAGATAAAAATTATATACTTTTATTTTATATGTTAGTAGTATTTGCGCTCTTAAATTAGCTTTATTGAGTTTTGTTACTCATTTTCTCTATTGTCCCTCGTAGGGTTTACGTCACTGCTTCTACTACAAATTATTCAGATTTGTATCTACAACATGAAGATGCAATAAAACTCACTCAATATAACCCATTTTACAACAAGACTATAAATTTTTATCTTATTTTTCTTGAAAACACTTAAAATTTTATATCAATAAACCAACGCTGATTTTATTTAACTCTCTTTAACGAATTTAAAAAACAACTTAAGCAAACGACCTATTCAAAGGCTTTACATACTCAGTTAAATACTATGACATTTAAGAGAGGGTTCGCCAACCCGATCAGTAATCTCTGAAGGGCCTGTAGTTGCCTTAGCCTTGAATAAATAATATATAAAGGGTGTAAAAAAGAGCATTTCCAAAGCCTCAAACCACGTATTCCTGAGCCTCAAAAGTAACTAAATTCACTAGCAGTTTACCCAGAAAATTCAATTTTATAAAAGTTATTAAGGATTGAAAAGTGATATTCGCCACTTGGAGTCATTGCTAATGGTTCAGGAGCGATGGTTTACTTAAAAAACAAAACTAAAACACTATTTAATATGAAATTATTTTTTTTTGTTCTTAAAGTAACCACTAGGTACTCCAGCAATGCCCAGTTTTCTTTTTCGGAAGCAGTCTTTTTACACCCCGTATAGTGTTTACATACATGATTGAGCGACCTTCTAGAAGCATCTCAATGATGACTGATGGTGATAATGGAAAGGAACGCAAACAAATCCTTATCACAACTCGAGTAAGGTTGATTGCAGCTGGCAATGAACATTTTGATATGCAGTTCTTTTTGTTAGAGTCATTTATCGGTTTACCAACACTTTAGCAGAGAATGCCGAGTTCATTGAGTGAAATTACTTTGTAGGGACTAATAGGTATTTAATACGGTTTATAATCTTAGGAAAAATAAAACACTTCCGAAGATATACATTCGTCAATCAATCTATTGATTGACAAGTGATTGACAGTGGCAGACCTCAATCGTGAAATTTTAAATTCAGATTAAATAAATCCTATCAGTTAATTTACTCAGTTTTAAAACATTTAACTAAAAATCCTTAAAAACTCCTCATAATTTATGTCTATGTTTACATTGACAAGCAGATCACGAGGCTTATTAGCTCCGTAAATTATTTACTTCATCAGAGCTAACTCTTAATGAATACTTAAATAAAGTAACTTTATCAACATCTAAAAAATTTGAAACAAAGTTCTATATAATAGGTCCATTTTGTACATTTTTTCACAATTTAATCCAATGTTTTGTGCATATTTTTATTGCCAAGGTCAAAGAACAATCGTGCGTGACAGGTACTTCAATAACACCTGCGCGGGCGACGGAGCAGTTACTGTCACGATTTACCAATAAATTTTCATCTCTGTGCTCATTGGGTTAGAATTGAGAATGGTCTGTGATATTGTTATTGTAATCCCATAGTATTTTGCTGACTGTAGTGTACTTTGTATCACTGTTAATGATTATCATTACGAATACTATAGTCATTGCCATATGTAAGGACTATGAGAGTGAGGATGATTGCTTCAAGTTTTTTTTTACAATATGAGGAAAACGAGATGATTTGACATGTAAATTGAGTTAAAATTTTGCTGGAGATTAAAATTTTCCGGCAACTGTGATTGATAATTCATGAGTTTTTTAAGTTGTGTTTAGGTTAAGTGTGATTATGAAAATGAGTTGCCACTTCGGTGAACACGTTTAAAATCCACTTTTTATATACAGCGTGTCCCTGATTTGTTTATTGATTTTCATTTTAGAATTATGGTATGAACACAGCCTTAAAATGTCAGCCGGAAAATTTAATCCCTTACTTATATGCATTTTATACCTAAAGGAATTACGTGTGTAATTATAATCTTGATATAATGTCTTATTGTGTTTGAGTAGTTGTAGGTACAGAAGCTTAATATCCACTTGAATTTATTTGTTGTAAACGTGTAAACAAGGAATAAGTATCTACTTAAATCATATTTATTGTTTTTGCCAGCTCGTAAATGGTATGAGAATTTGTTCTGTATGATACTACTTTGTATATATTTGAATTTAAATAAATATGTGCAAGCTTTTACAGAGCCGAAAACGAACTAATATAAATAAGTAAATGAATAATTTATGTCTTAATTCTGTGATGATTTTTTGTTAAAGCTACTAACGTTTTTATTTTTATAACTGTCAACTTACCGCCTTCGACCGGGGTGACATCTGTTGTCAGCTGGACGACAACTGACACTTCATACGTGTCGACCTCCAGCTTTCTTTTGCGCACGAGTTGACAGCTTCCAGTCCCACGTCAAACGTCAACGTGACATTTCGCCAGTGCGCAAACCCATGGCTGGCGTGTGTTATCACTAAAGTCACTTGTGTTCACTTTTCGATCACTTCGGAGCACTTGACACTTATAAGTGTAATGCGTTTGTCGATTAGTTGCGCTAATTGTCGATTTATCTCATACTTTAATCTAACTAAAGCCAGGTACGAGCTAAAACACGCGCACTATAAAATAACAAGTAGGTTATTTAGATAAATGCAACAATAAGTATTAAGGTAATTAATTTAACCAGCTTGAGGAAATAACATAGGTTTAATTTTATAAGTAGCTGTATTTTTCACATTATTTGTATGTAACATAATGTTCGTAACCTGGTATTAAACCAGCTTACACGTCGGTAAGAACTGTTAAACTAAGTTGAATCTAAATATAACTACCTATTTATCAGCAATGTTATTAAATATACGCTAAGTCATGTTATTATTGCTAGACAAATAATGGGTCAAAGCTTAACATCCCTCGTAAAAACAGCTCAACTAATAAAATGGCTCTATCATGCTGACTTGAAAACAGAAATACATCACTTAAACACTTTTGCTACTCTTTATAAACGTTTTTTACAACTGTGTGAATGCGATGTTATATTATTACATAATAATATAACAGAGTTGTATCTTGATCCTACTGACCTTAAATTGTTTGCCATTTGACTAAAAAAAGGCACTACAAAATTGGTAGGTATACGCAACTTAGGCCAACTGGAAAAAATCTACAATATTTAACTGCAACACAGAATCAAATCAAATAAATAAATGTTTATAATATATTTCAGTATCAAGTTCTTGCAAAAGTCTCAAATATCAATTTAAGTATTTGGATATCAAGTTTTTTTTGATACGTACTATAAAGTTCTTCATAAACACTATATTTGATTTGATTATTTGAGATTTTATACTAAAAAGTAATTCGATATGTTATTAGTGCTCCAAGATTGACAGATTTATTTACATTTGGACACCGCAAAACCAACCACAATTGACCAGGTATCGGGTCTGCGTTATTCCAACTTATTAAACTCCGTCTTACGATGACGTTGCAACATTTTACAACTGAAGCACTGCTCAAGGAACTGACAGAGATTTTTTCTCAATTGTTCTACAACAGTTTGATTTCAGATTCACTTGATTTTCCTCTTTTTTTCCTAATCGCTGGCCATTGTTCTTGGTTTCTGAGTCATTTGTCGATTAGATACGACGTTCTAATGAACTTAGTAGTCTTAGATGAACCTTTAATTATGTAAGATATTTAACCCGAAATTAAAATATTGCATATAAACAATAAAGTTTTTTTTTATATACCAAAATAAGTAAAATATTCTAAAAAAACTTTAGTTTCCGTGTAGAAAGAAGCGAGTGCAAATATGACATTGATAGCTCGTATCTAAGATGAAAACATTGATGCGAGTAAACTGTTTAGGTGTTATCGCTCGTGTACCGAGTGTGTGTTGCCTGTAGTGTCAACCAAGAGGAAATAGCAAATTTGCGCTCCTGTCGCCGACCCGGCCGATGTTTGAACAAACCAAGGGGCGCGTGACATAGTCATGTGATTTCAATAAACGTTCGTAATCCTAAATTACATAACTATTTTCCGAAAAAAACATCACGGTATATTAGCAATAACTCTTGATAAATTGGCTCTTGATGATATTTGTGATAATGCCAAAACACGTGAGAGGAAGTTAAAAAAAAAATGATCGCCATTACTTGTCAACGACTTTAATAGCCACTAAGCGACTTCTGAGCGAAATCACCTAACCATAACGACCGTAAAATACAAGTTCGCAAAAAAGAATATTAGCCACACCGATAATTCAATATCCACATGAAAAACACTCAACGTTGAAATGACAAGGTAGTCAAATACTTATTTCCGCCAATTTAAACCCATTCTGTACTATTTAACTATAACAAACCGAATGCTTCACCTCGCAAATCTGCATAACAATGATCCAGAAACAATAACTGCAGATAAAACAATGTTTTCCGGACAAATTTACAAATGAATATTCATGGGGCAATCACGGAGTAGCGACACAAATGGTTTGAAAAAAAAATGCGGGCTGGAAAAACTCACTCACAATATTACGGCCTATTCTTTGGTCATAAGGTAGGAATTACTCCGAGACCGAGCCGGGCAATGTCAAGGGCGGCAGTCTCGGCGATAAGGGCATTTATCACTCACTCATCTGGTGCAAAAAGTTTAGAATCGCGTTGAGGAAAACCCGTGCCAGGCGCGACCGAGTGGCGCGGTGTTCGACGCACGAATGCTACCTGCCCATTGTTTACAACGCTAATCACAATTTCGATCGAGTTAGCAGGCGAAGGCTCGCACGCGGAAAACCTGGCTGCTGTCCAGACCACGTCAGACGCATTGTTGTGATAACTAGGACCTGAGGAATTGTTATGCAATCGATGGATGGCTTTGGTCACGTTCCGTTTTTTGCTGCCGATACCTATGGCAAGTTTAACAGACGTTTTAAAAAGCAAACTTGTTTATTTCTTGTTCCTATTGGTCGTTTTTTTTTTTCAAACATATTATGGCTTGCAACAAAAAAAGACCTACCTTTACAGTTAGTTGTAATTACTCATATGCCAACTGGTACCTCAAATTCTGCGCTAATATTTTAGGTGTACCTAAGTACGAGTACAATCATGCAAAATTATTCAAATACCGGTTTAATATGTCATTACGTAGTATCCAAACACAACAGCAGGTGCCTTGAACTTCTTAGCCTTTATTTTGTGGCCTTAGTGTTCAAAACACGTGGCTTTTGAAGCATCGTGTTTTGATGACGTCACAACGGTGTAAGGACGATAAATTGGGATGAAGGTAATATGTAAAATTATTAATATGTACTTGTTTGTGTTTTGAATTGGATATGGCTCTTCTTCCTGTGTCAGAGATGTGAAGGTAGGACGAAATATTTGTACATTTTATAACAATACCGTCAGATAGGACAATGCAAAGTCTACCCAATAATTTTTTTGCCCCAAATTTTTTACTCCAACAAATACTATTTTTTTCCTAACTCTATGACCTCACAATAGTTTGTCAAATACATATATCACATAGCTCCACTTCAGCTTTTTTATATTACACCATAAAAACATATATACAATCTAACAAAAAATATGCTAAACGTAAGTTCAATGTTCAAATGAGTCCGATTGCGATTATGATAATCATAATGTCTGCGGCGGGAGTTGAACTAAGGACGACGTCTATTTAATGACATTTCGTGTCACTTGTCAATCAACTGTAAACATGAAACGATTCAATCATAAGTCTAGATTTCAAGCGTAAAAGAGTGAAACTCCCTCATAGATTAAGCGTTTTTGTTTAATTTAAGGTCGGGAAATTCAGCTTTTTTAAATACCTCCGACACAGAAGTGAAGCATTTCTGACTAAAACTGAAGCCTAAATAATCACACAAAATAAAAATATATTTATGACATCCACGAAGAGTAAGTTGCAAACTATTTTCGTAAACATCGACCCCATCTTCTTCTTGATTTTTTAGCATAGTTGCCTGAATTATTTTACGTAGATTTTCTATAAATAAAAAAAAACATAAAAAATCTTAAAATCATTTTATTAATTGCCTATTCTGTTAGATTAATGAAGTCACGTTAAATCGCAATTTTGTTTGTTACTCGACATATTCACGTTTTATGATCCCAGTTCGCAGGACCAAATCCATAACGTCCAAATAGGCTTCCTACCTAATCACTTTAACCACACTCGAATAGGTATCACGCATTTTATTAAACTAATAAACAAAGAACTTCAAGATTACCATATCAATGTTTAAACCAACAAGTTGAGTGTCCAACCATGTTGACGCTATGTAAATAAAGCTGAACTAAGGATTTTTTATGTACCGAAAATAAAGTATTGAAAAAAAAACGTTTAATCTTGGAATTGGTTTGCGAGACACAAGCAATACGCAGAAATGTAAGTATGATAACAAAATAATTTATCTTTGTCTTAATTTTTCTAGAGATTAACTGTAATAAAAGCTAACTTTTTTCCGAAACCCATTTCAATTAAAAATTATTGAAGTAATCACATCAATGAAATCTGATGATTCCTTTTGATAGAACAACGCGACGTAATTTTTTTTTTCATTTGTGTTATAAAATAAAATACCTAATTCTGGCTTTTGTACTTTCGTAAATATTAAGTAGGTACATAATTTCAACGGTATAACGATGCGGTACCGCAGTGGGTAAAAAAATACATCACCTTTTTCTTCTGCCTATTCACAGATTCGCGTAGCCTACCAGTAGCTTGGTGCAACCATTCGCAGATCACACCACGATTAGAGATCACCTTAGTCCAATAAAATGTTACTAACCTATGTATATTTATCGCATAGCACATGTTTCCAAGCTAACATAGACTTTGCTACAAGCGCGTTATAGGCTCTGTGAGACCGCCTCTACACTGTTTTATAAACTACCCTTTATAATTAAGCGCTTGCGTCGCTCGTTAAGGCGTCTTACAAGATATAAGATTCAATTCACAGATACTAATCACGATTTTATTCTATAATATGCCAAAGGAGAAGTATGTGCCTACTGAATGTAGGAAATAAAAACGTTAGACATCAGTCGTGTAAGACAAATCAAGCAAGTCAAAAAGTGTACAATTTTATCAAAATGTGCTAAAATCGCTAAAATCGCTAAAATTTTTAAACACGTTTATCGTGTTTGACTGCCCGTATTGTATAAAAAAGCGTTTAATTTTCACGTTTAAAATTGCAGAAAACATTTTAGAAGAATTTGTTAAAAGACTTAACGTTTAGTAGCTAAAGTTAAAGAATATTTTATACATTAATTCCTTAATTTGTTTCTGCACGAAATAAAGTAAACCACAATTATCTAGGCTAAAGGAATGTATCTTGAGGTTAATATTTATGTGGTTTGCTGACTGATGAGGTAAAATTTTGTTCAAATAAAATATTAAATAATAGTATAAAGTCCGGTTAACCACATAAACAATATAATGTTAAACTAAGCGAAAGCCTATATGACATGTATAGTTTATGTTATATGTACCGTAGTAACACTCACACGAGTCGTGTATCTCCTGAATGACTCGAAAAAAAATATATCATAAACATAATTTTTTTTTTTTTTTTTTTTTTATGTAATATAGGTAGCAAACGAGCATGCGGGTCACCTGATGGTAAGTGATCACCGCCGCCCATGACTACCCTCAACACTGTAGGTGTTGGGGGTGTGTTGCTGACCTTTAAGAAAATATATAAATAAATAAATAAAATTGGGCACCGGATACCGCACTCACCGAACGAAACGCAGGAACATCGTTCCTACTTCACGTCGGTTTCCTGTGCGACGGTGGTATTTCACCGGTCGAGTCAGCCCAGCAATCGCTGCAGACAGAGCCTACAGCTAGACTCTACCACTCAAAAATATATCATATCTTTCTTTAAAAATATATGTTTTTCTTTAATATACGAGTATATCTTTCAGTACTTTAAAGATTTGTATTTTTACAAATAGGTATGTATACCTGATCTGTAATATTATCATATAGACATTAATATGATAAACATACTTTTATTGGTACTAATATAGCTATTTATTATAATATATTTATATTTAAGCTGTACTTTGCATTAATATGATCCTTGAGTACCTTTAGGTAACCGACGAGATTAAAATGTTGACATAAAATGGCTACTAGTAAAAACACTTTATGTTAACCTATATTTATTCCTAGAAATAAAATCATTAAAAAAACCTTTTCGATAAACTATAGGTATATACTTACAGAAAACTCGTGATTATATTTTGTAAACAGCATGAGTAAGTACCTGAAAATAAGTAAACATTGTTATTAAATACGTGAATAGTGATATAAAATATGATTTTCTTAAGGATTATGTTTATTACTTTAAGCGGTATGAAAACTCATTATTTTTTGCCTTGAAAGATATGTATAGGTGTTTATTGAAACATTAATATGTTACGGCTAATACCCGAAGTGCGCCTACACCTAGTTTTAGCCGGTTACAAGTGTTTTTAATTTGGAAAACTGTAAAAAAAAATTAGACCTATGTATATAAAAACTGGCTTCAATCATGAGTCGACTCCTTTTTCTGGGTGGTATCAAAAACGTAACCTAACTAACCTAACCTATTGATATTCTAACCGGCTAAAACTAGGTGTAGCCGCACTTCGGGTATTAGCCGTAACAAATACACAAGCAATTGATGATCTAAATGCAAACACCCTGTATAATATACATATAACGTTTCAAAAATAAATTTAAACTTTTATATCTAAGTTTTATAATTTTATTAAAATTATCTAACATACAAAATAACATTACACACGTTTATTCTTATTTCTTAATTATTATTTCCCAAATTTTGACGATACACAGAACTAATAACTTTCGACAAAGCTATACGCCAAAAAAATATGTATGAAAAGTTAAGAATTTTATTTCAATATCGCGATACAAAACCTTAGAATAAGAAATTGATTCATGTGGAAATCCTACGAATATAATAAACGTGAAAGTTTGTGAGTATGTATGGATGTATGGATGGATGTTTGTTACTCTTTCACGTAAAAACTCCTGGACGGATGTGGATAAAGCTTTACAGTAATATAGGTTATACATCAGAATAATACATAGGTTACTTTTTACCGCGGGAAAACTTCTCGTTTCCACGGGAAACCGACTTCCACGCGAACGGAGTCGCGGGCGGCCACTACTCGTATAACAAACTCAAATTCCGGTTACACTCCCACTAAATAGTTTACATTTATATGAATCCATATTGGTAGGTTTCTATCTAAAATCAAATCTAAACCTAAAAACAGAACACTTACCCTACACAATGGAAATCAACAGTATGTACACAGATTTGAAGTCATTGCAATTGTTATAAACAAGTATTTTATCTCTTGATCACACAGATCACAGAGGCTTATACAGTTTATTATTTACACGATAAAATAATCTGAAAATAGGATAAATCCTAACACAAACAATGTAACAACACGATCTTGATAAACGCAGCAAAAATATTTATTTTATAATTTTACACGCCGCCAATATATAGTGCACGATTCATGATCCGTTTGTTTTTAATATTAACGTACATATAGTTATTGAAGTCAAGTAACATGGGATTAAAGCCTCACGTTTTATTTATATTTTATATACTTAGTAGATTAGTTTGTATTAAAAAAAATAGAATTTTAAGTATATTAGCTTCGCCACTCCCGGAAAGGCGGTATAGGAATATCGTAGAGAGAGACTTCATGGACTATTTCCAATTACTTTAGTATTTAATACTTTATAGGTTGTTTAATGTTCATATGCGGATTACTTAGGGTATTGAGATCTACTAAAGACAAATAAAGTGAAGCTGCGCAAAAACTAGATATCATCGACTACAATTTTACTGAAATTACAAAGCATATGTGTGTCTTTAATTACGTAGAGAAAATATAACAAATAGCCGAGTAGCTTCTGAATCTTTTCTTCTTCTTACAATTAAGCAAGGTTTCTATTTCACGATGAAAATACTTAAGTATATAATACAAAACACATATAATGTTAAATTAATATTGTAACAGCTGATTTCCAACGCGTCATAGAAACTACTTCATTGTAATTTGATTAAGTAGTTAAATATACATTGATGAAATGATTAAAATAAGTTTTAACACGATTTTATTTCAGTAACGCGCTCGATCATTAAATTTTCTTCATGCATAGCTTATTAAAATAAAAGTAAAGTCCTACTAATATTATAAATGTGAAAGTTTGTGAGTATGTATGGATGTTTGTTACTCTTTCACGTAAAAACTACTGGATGGATTTGGATAAAACTTTGCAGTAATATAGGTTATACATCAGAATAACACATAGGAATTTAATTTTTTACCGCGGGAAAACTTCTCATTCCCATGGGAAACCGACTTCCACGTGAACGGAGTCGCGGGCGGCCACCAGTTTTAATACAGTTCCAAATCAATAAAATACCAAGTACAGACTCCAAGTTACATATTTAACTAAACAAAGTAAGAAGACCAAGTTAATTATAACCTATTTTATTCAATTGCCAGTAATAACTTCTTAAGTAATCCCTTTTCTTTAACACAATGACAGCAAAGTTGCCATGACGTCAGCAATCCATTATGTTTATTAGTTTCACAGAAAAATAATGTCGTCAACGAGTCAAGTGTTTATTTTAACTTCTTATATTTAAATGACTTTAGTAATTACAATAACAAGGGATTTCCCGAGATGGCCCTCAATTGACCGAAAGGAAACTTACTAAATTGTAGAGTATAGATTGATATGAATTAAGGTTGATACATTCGTGAGCATTTAATAGTACGTACGCAATTATTTGACCAAACAAATTTATTAATACTTAAGTTAACTTCAAATTTCCGACTCATAAACCGGCGGTATAAGTGTGTTTTGATTTAATTGTGGAAGAGCGGTATCTCCAAACACAGGCCACTCCAGCTTAAATGGAGATACCGTACGAATTTGTCATAATAGGCTAAGTATTAAGGAAATAAAGATTTTTGATTTTTGATTGATTTGATGATTTAAATTAACAATTATATTATAATTTTTATTTCTTTATTTTTATTTAAACTAATATATTCAAAAATAGATCACTGCGACACTACTTTTATTTTTAATGAAGAAAATGAATCACCATCTATCTGGCAGTTTAGTAAGATAAAATAGTGAAACACTGTCTTTCTAAAGTTACCGCTATTGAAGGATATAGATTAATTTTATTTTTGTTAAATCCTAACCCAGTTCATCCTCCTTTGCGAACAGAGAAATAATTGAACTTAATCCACCACATTAATCAATAAAATAAGAATAAATAGAATTGGAGATAGCAATTCAATGTTTTTTTTGTGTTTTGTATTATCCATTTATTTAGGCCGTAGGCAATTATTGTCTGCCAGAAAGTACCATATTCTTAGGGGAAAATCAATTTAGCTGCAGTGGGTCTCAGTGGCTAAGCAATGGTCAGTAATTTAAGTAAGATTTTTCACGGTGTTAACTACAATATAAAGGTGTACTTCCATTAATAAAAATGAATCAACACAAACAGTAAAGTTTGATCAATGTATTTTTCTATCATGTTCAGAAATATAAACAAGCTATACAAGAATATATAAATTCAACCTTTTAGATAAATATATAAGATTTTCTTTCCTCAAAAGACACAAGAGTCAAATGTAAATTGAGTAACCTCTCGGTCTATGCGTTGATAGATTGATCAATCAATACATTACATATATTTATACAGTATTTATCAAACTGCCACATTGCTTACAAAAAATATAATGTCGTCATAATTAAGTGCCCAAACTGGAATAAACTAAGACAAAAGGTGATTGCAAAAACACTTCTTCAAAGGAAAAAAACTAAATTAATTTGTTTACACGGGTATGTGTGCAGTTGGAAAATAAAAGACCTTTTGCGGTGGCTTTACATATGCGTCTAATTTTGTTATTGCAAGTGCGTTATTGGAAACCATTCCAAAGATTCTGGCCTTGATTCAAAGCAAATTTTCAGACCAAAGTTACGGTCAACATCCTTAGAAAAACATGTGTAAATTCTACCATGCGCAGTGGATTACGGCTCAAACACTCACACTAATGAACAAAATGCTCTGTTTCTATCTAATGGAATTTATTAAGGATTAAATATCTTTATGGAAATGTTATTCATACCTTAAGTAGCAACGTAAATATTAGTGCTAAGTTTTTTGTTGGTCACTTTTGTGCTTAAATGTTTGCAGTGATGCATTTTTGATAACTTTTGATACGCTGCGAAATAATTGAAACTTGTTTTTAATTCTACATCGTAAATAAGCTTTTTAATATAAAGATTTCAAAAGTATGATTTATTTATAGTGAATTTAAACTTCAAAGATATTAAATGAAAATCAAGTGTTTTTACTCTCCAATGATTATAATACTTTTTAAGTTCACAAGGCTAGTGTCACTTATTACTCAGTCAAAGACAATTGACGACGTGTCTCCAATACAAACTCAGCCAAACAAATGAACGGACATGAACTTACACATTTTATATTAGGAAACTCAACCAAAGGACATTTCCTATAAAAAGTATATATATAAAAGACAATAAACTGCTGGAAATTTTCCATTGAAACATTACCGATTTGATTAAAAAAATTAAACAGGTTTTATCATCCTGATTAATGGCGTCATTAAATTTCAATAAAGTACCTTTTTTGTTGTTTATGTTGTTATTGGGTGTTTGATTCTTTTTATTGCAACACTTAGAACAAGATTATAAAAAGGTAAATGAAAAGAAAAAAATAAATTCATGAAGATAATCCAACTCTAAGTCTCGTCAATGTTTGCATATATTTTTTATTTTAAGCAGAGGCTTAAGAAAACCTTTTTTTATGTATTTCTAATGTTGAATTGTTTTAAATATTTATGTTTATGCAATTTGCATTTTAGGCTGTACGAAGGTAAACTAAACAGTCAGATCACATAATTTAATTTGTAAATAACTGCTAATAAATAAACATTGTTTACCTATCTTTGCACTAATAAGCTGCTTGTACTATGAATATCATTCATAAGACTAAGGGAGAACTCAGTCAAACCCCGACTATTACCGATTTAGAAAAGACATAACCAACAGAACAAAAGACATCAACGCGTTCCATATTCAAATAATTAAAAACATTCCAACTAACAATCGAATCACTTACTTAGTGCCAACAAAACAAAAGCATCTAATAAATTTAACTGCTAACTGATAGGCGCCACAAAAAAACGTTCAAGCCAAGTATTTCAAGGTGCTATTACGAAATGGTCAAATACGTATTAATAAATACCCACTTGAGTACGTATAATATAGTTTCTTTCGACAGTTGGTAATTAGCAAATGTAATTGCAATAGCAGACAAGCGGACATTATTATGCAATCACATTAATTATGAGGCGAAATTCTAAACTGCGACAGTTTCCTCATTTTAAATAATTTGTTAGTTGGTCAGAAATTCTAATACCTAGTAAGGGTATTTTTATTTTACGAGTTAAAAAAGTGTTTCTTCAATAGCTTTTGACGCAAATAAAAGGGTAATTAATATTAAAAAATAGAACATGAGAATATTCTTATTTATTTATTTCTCCTGTAGTACAGATAAGCGAATATCTACGCGTAACTACAAATGTTCACTAATCTTGAGGATGAAGCACAAAGTATAACTACCTTTAAATCTATATAATACTTAACCTTACAAAAAATGTATAACCCGTTAAAACAAATAACCTGCCTAATTCTTATAGTTTTAGTTTTCGATGAAATACTTTTTTCAAATACAGAAAGATTATCTAGTTCCTAAATTAATAAGGTAGTTATAATATAAATGATAAAAACAATTATCCACATTGCAATTTGACAATGTGTTTTACCAACGCACAATATTTTAACACATATTTTCTTTCCTTATGTTGTAGCTAAATGACAAGTTGACATTCTTAAAGGTACAAAAACAAAACAGCAGCCTACGCTGAATTTTAAGTATTTAATAGGAATTTCCGGTACAAAGCACTAGCTTGAGGAAGTATTTAGAAGTAGATGGTAGTTTATCTATTGTTGGTAGTTTCAAAGTTTTCCTTAAATATTTGTTGTTTTAAAGAGTTGTTTTAAAAACATTTTTTTATGACTGAGGCTTGAAGTGTTATAATATTGTTTTATTATTATTTGGATTATTAGCTTATAATTTATTATAATTCAGCCAAGTTTATTTTGATTTTAATAAAAACTTTTTTTTTTAATTATTAACTTTCAAAGGCTACGTTTTCGTGCACCGTATAGTTTATTAAAAAAAATAAGCTTTGAGAATAAAAGTTTGCATTTGCTTGTAGTCAATGGAGACAACCGATGACTCATCAGAGCTTTTGGGTGCAATATTTAGTCTTGATAAAGCGTACTAAAACATGACCTACTCAAAATATTGTGGTAGAGCCCTTCCTACAAAAGATACTGAAATGGTTAAACCGTAAAAGCAAATCAATTACCTTTACAGCATTCGGTTTTTTTTAATGTAAAATATCACTGCTACGATACGAATTATGTTTATTTCTTAAATATAGTCATTACTTTTATTATGGAATCATTATAAAAGACGTAAGCGGCTGATGACGTCAGAAGATGGTTAAATGACGTATAAAAATTAAAAGGGCACTTTATCATCTCTGACCAATGTACTTGTGCTCAACTTGCCATTGTCCTTATTCATAAGAAACTAACGTACCCCTTTCTTTGTTGACTGTACATTTGTATGAAAACAGTACAGAAATTAAAGATTACTTAAGATAAATAAATTAATTTAATGTAATCTTTGACGATGATAAACAACGTAATTTAATAATACGGAAGATGCATCTGCCCCACTCATTAAAGCCGAGACATTACTTTAAAACGAAAACAATAAAAACGCCTAATTAATAATTTATAAATACACTTTATTACTTTGTATCTGTATCCTCTTCCTCACCAAGGAGTAAAGTCCTACCTTGGCCTGCAGCACAAATTACATACAAATAAGAAATTTTCCTTTTAATATTCATTTCTTGTATTCCCCTGCCATTTGAAAACGAACTTTATTCCTCCGCCTTAGAGTTGAAAATGAGGATGGCGTTATTTTCTCATTCCTTAACGAGATTGACCTAGGATGGAGTACGTATAGGAAGTGGACTATTGTGTGTCATTTTCCTGTTAAACGATGGAAGTGGTCGCGACTGATCAATAGATGTAAGGAACTGGACAACTCAGGGTTACCTACCGCGAAAACTGTTAGGCTGACAAAAAATGTGTTGACTTCAGTTTTGAGATATTATGGATTTTATACTTCCATTAAGGATGAAGAAATGGTATAAAAATTTGTGTTATATGAAAAAAAACCTGTCCAATTATCTACGACGTACAATTAGTCAGTACGATAAAAAAACCTAGTGACAGTAGGAATATTTAATTATGATTGGCGTTACTTAAATTTAGGGTAGCGGTATAAACTGTTTTTTAATTTTAGTTAAGTACTTTAAAACTTTTCTGCTTTTGACCATTTTTACGAGGCAGTTAATTTGACGATGCTTATTTGCCATATGTGCCAAACTCAACTATCCAACCATATGATTTGTATAATTTTCATATTTTTCCTATTTCTTTTTATTATAGCTACAAATTAACATTGCAACTGCAACGTGCAAAGATAAATTGCAGATAATTAAAGCAAGGAAATGATCAAGCAACTATGAGATATGATTTCTTGGTTATAAATGAAAAGTCACTACCTGCTGTGAAATTAAAGCGTCATATATTTTTCATAGGTATGTTATTCACAAAATATAGGTTTTCTTGAAAATAACTGTCACGCTGGAGTACTTATTAAATATGTCTAAGAGGCTGCATTCATTAAATTATGCATTTAGTATTATTTTTTGGATACGGGTGAAGAAAAATAGGAGCCCTATAATATAACTTCGTTGTCTGTCTGTTTGTCTGTCTGACGCCAAACTTGATGAACCTAATGCTGTTGAAATAAATCTTCTCAATTCAACAAATAAAAAGAAAAGGGGATTTATGTCGCAAATTTTACAATTTTGTACGGGAATTAAAAACCTATAAGGTAAGGCAGAATATTTTTCGAACACGTTCCTTCTTTCATTCATCTTTGCACTTCACCACTCTATTTAAACCTAGATATACCTTTTAAGTAATTGAGTATTAAATAGATTAGTATCATTGATACTTCCAGCTAAGTCCGCGTTTAGTGACCGCCGCCAAGGTAAATAAGGGCCTCGAATACTAAACATATCAACCACTAGCTAAAGGAAATACTAACATACTTAACTGTTCTAGAACAATCTACAAACAAACCACAACACGGAATTTCAAGCAAATTTTGAAACTGTAAATTACAGGAAAATTAGGGAAATAAATTGGCTGTACCAGGCAGGAGGAATACTTAACTAAAGTATGGCTTATAGATTTCTAACTGACTCCTTAAATAAAGCTTAATTTGTAGAGTTTTAATATCTATTATTGTGTGTAGATTTACAAACTTGTAAACATAACTAAAAAAGACCTTTAATATACATCACCTCTACATGCTAAAGCACTGATCACAGCTTAGTAAATACATTTATTTTATTGGTACGCACTTGCATTTATGTTTCGGGAAAGGTTAAAAACAGCAAAACGTAATTTCCCAAATACGCAGCTGGGTTTGTACTAAAGTTGTTAGTATTAACGAGAGACCTAGTTTTAACTCGGCGCCTGATTGAAAAAGATCTGCAAAGACGTCAAACTGGTTTAAGTGGCGATGTCGAAACGAGAAATCATGCTTAATAAGTACAAAAAGCTAAGGAAAAATGAATAAAAATGGTTTTGTACCTATTGTGATAAATTTTTAATCAAAAATAGTAATCTTGACAAAAAAAATCAGTCTGAAAATTATTGAATTTTAGTAAAGTATTTTTACGCATTAAAAAGTTCATATTTATTTATTTCACTTATTTACTCGTAATACATAGAAACAACTGAAAGTAACTATGCTTCGTTTTTTTTTACTCCAAAAGATTCATCCATTCTTTCGCCTAACACAAATGTTTATAAATTACTACATCGTAACGTCTATTCGATTATTTCATCAATATCTCAAACTGAACAATATCTATGACGTAACACAATACACCACTCCTGCGCATATCAAACACGTGTTGGTGACACGATTGTAACGAGATGGAATGATGAGAGATTTCACATGGAGTACAAACTACAGCTATTACTACTTATCATATGTACAGGATTCAAACATTTTGATGTGCAACCAGGTTGTGTACAGTACGCGTCAGAAATTTCACATGATGTACAACTTAAAACAATTGCTGTTCGTATTTTGTACGGGATTTAAGCGTTTTGGAGTGCAACTAGGTATGGCTACTGTACGTTTTAACGAATGAATATTGTTTTGCACTTGTTATGTTTGTTTGGGTATATAATTAAGGTGTTTAGATAAGTGATAAACAATGTTATTAACATGTTAGTGAGTATATAAGTATGTATATAGAAATATCATTGTTTACTACGATAAATAATATAAAATATTGCATTGTTGAAATGGCATAATTTTAAAGATAACAGCAATAAACACATACCATTACGTACGACAGTGGAAGGAGCGGCATATTGGCTTATTGTCTGTACTTTAAAATGATTTACGTGTGTTTTACTTTATCAAAATTTGTTTGAATTAGGAAAATTTTAGTTACTCACCTCTTGCGCGATACCAGGATTTCGCATAATTCGGAATGACCGCTTAGGTCAAACCGGTGGTGGCGTTGCTATTTATCTTAGGGCAAACATTCCACACAATGTCGTGAGCATATCTTCTCAGTCAGATGTCAACCCAGCAATCCAGTACTTGTTTATAGAGGTCACAATTTCTCACAATAAGATTCTGTTAGGAGTTCTGTATAGTGCGTCAGATTCTATAAACTACTTCCCAATACTAGAAAAGCTTTTGGAGGACCTGACGCCTTTGTACTCGCATGTAATTTTAATGGGGGATTTCAATACTTGCCTGCTCAAAAACGATAACCGAAGTAATCGATTGAGATCCATCACCGATTCCTGCAACATGCACATTCTTCCTTCAAACGCAACCCACTATTATCCCCATTCTACTCCATCTCTCCTAGACCTTAGTATTGTATCCTCTCCACAGCATGTTGCAATTCATGGTCAGTTAAGTGCTGATGCCTTTTCTTACCATGATCTCATTTATTTGTCCTACAAAGTTCGTTTTCCTAAAATTAAACCCCGTGTAATCCTGCGACGTAATTTTGGTAGAATGAACACAGAAAAACTAAAAGAAGATGCTGAAAATCTTGATTGGTCTTCTGTAGATAAAGAACCGTCAATTCACGATAAGGTGCGCGTTTTTAATAACCTCCTCGTTGCACTTTATGATAAGCATGCGCCTATAAAACCAATCAGAGTAAAGCATCTTCCTGCTCCTTGGCTTACTGCTGATCTTAAATCGTTGATGTCACAAAGAAACCGTGCAAAATCAAAATTCAAGAAGAAGCCTTCTAATGAAAACAAAGAATTTTACAGGGTACTACGTAATCGCTGCAATACGGCTTGTAGAGATGCACAACGACGCCATATCCACACCTCTTTAGACAATCCGGACCCTAAGAAAGTCTGGAAGTTCCTCAAATCAGTAGGTATAGGTAAAACACAAAGTGATACCTTGCCTTTAAATATAAACACTGATGCCCTTAACAAACACTTTGCTACCTCTCCCCTTTGTGCAGAACCTTTAAAGGCTGCTACCATCAGTAAACTTTCCTCTCTACCTCTGCCCAGTTTTCCTCAATTCCATTTTAATCAGTTTGTTGCTTGTGATGTTAAGAGTAACATATTAGCCATTACATCTGATGCCGTAGGCAGTGACAGTGTCAGTCGAAAAATGATACTCCCTATCCTTGATATCCTAGTTCCCATAATCTCCAAAATCCTTAACTCCTCTATAGAAACAAACACTTTTCCTGAAATCTGGAAGGATGCGGAGATCATTCCACTACCTAAAACCAATAATCCTACTTCCTTTACCGATTTTAGACCAATTTCTATCCTACCCTTCCTATCAAAAGTTCTAGAACGATTGATATACCGCCAATTAAACAATTTCCTTATTTCTAATGATCTCCTTAATCCTTTTCAGTCCGGTTTTCGGCCCGGGCATAGTACAGTCACGGCATTGGTCAATATTACGGACGACATACGAGCAGCTATGGAAAAGCGACAGCTCACTATTTTAACCCTACTAGATTTTAGTAATGCATTTAACACTGTCGACTTTGACATAATGCTCGCAGTCTTACGTTCTCTTAACATATCTCCAACGGCAACTGATTGGTTTCAAAGTTACTTGCGTGGACGTCGTCAGCGTATATCTATTGAAGATAGACAATCCCCGTGGTGTGGTTTGCACTGCGGTGTTCCGCAAGGTGGCGTGTTGTCCCCACTTCTCTTTAGTATTTTTATTAATTCCATTACCTCCCATATCTCTTCTCTCTACCATCTGTATGCAGACGATTTACAAATTTACTCTCACGCACCTGTAGACAGTATCAACTCAGCGGTTGCACGGACCAACATCGATCTAGCCACTATCAATGATTGGAGTAAAAACTTTGGTGTAATGGTAAATCCACACAAAACACAACTCATCATTATCGGTAGCCGACAAATGTTGGAAAAAATAGATTGGCAGAGTTTGCCTGATGTTTATTTTGATGACATTAAAATTCCGTACAGCACTTGCGTCAAAAACTTGGGTGTTCTCATTGACAACTCACTGTCCTGGAAACCGCAGATTGAGAAAATGAGCAAAAAGATGTTTGCTGCTGCCGGTAGCCTTAGACGGCTGCGCAACGTTCTGCCAATTTCTACCAAAATTGCGATTGCACAATCCATTCTCCTTCCCATCCTTGATTACGCGGATCTATCGTTCGTTGACATAAATGAGGAGCAACTCAACAAACTCGAGCGCCTTCAAAATCTGTGTATTCGGTTTATTTTCGGACTGCGAAAATATGACCATATTTCAGAGTTTCGCACTAAGCTCGGGTGGCTCCCAATCCGACTTCGCAGGAATACTCATATCCTTTGTCTCCTCTACCGTGTGCTGAATGATTCAAACACTCCGAAATATCTGAAAAAACGTTTTACATATTGGCACGAAAGTCACAGTCTCAGCCTCCGAAGCGCCACTTCCTTAGTATTGGTAACACCAACCAATCACACCAGCTTTTATGGTACTTCTTTTGCTGTGCAAGCCGTAAGATTGTGGAACTCTCTCCCCTCAGAAATCCGGAAATCAAAAACCATAAAAAATTTCCATACATCTGTCGAGAATCATTTTAAATCTATAACTTAGTTTCATTTTATTCATCAAAGTCATGTTATTCTTTTATTTTATTAGCTGTATATATATATTCAACTACTTGTATATATATGTATATATTTGTTTGTATGTGTATATTACTTTTATACTTCTATCGATCATATTTTACTTCTATTTCTTATCTTCGTATGTATGTATATCTTGTTATTGTACTGTTCGTGATTATTATTGCACCTATCCCTTTCTATCGTATTTTGTCTCCTTTGCCAGGTTTGCCTGGAAGAAATTGCTTGAAGCAATAAGGCCACCTCTTGTTTATATTTTTTTGTTTATTTGTAAATTGTATTATTTTAATTTTTTTGTGCAATAAAGTGTATTTTACTTTACTTTATTTAATCATCTTTTGTGATACTAAAAAATATGTTTTTTTTTTCATAAAAATACAAAATGAAAAGGTTTTACCTTACAATAAAACCGCCATTGTGCTCCGAACCTTGTCCAGGGCTGGTGAGAGAAGCTATTGCTGAATTTTGTGGTTAAAACACGTTTTTGATGCTGGTAATACCCTAATTTAGTTTACTTTCAGCGGTATTTTACCTTTACTTACCCATAACATCCACCAGGGGGCGCATCGGAAGGCAAGTGGCTGCCCTGACTGCGCATTTCTCGTCATTGCCTCACCAGGTAGCCATGCTTGCCCTGGACAAGGTTCGGAGCACAATGGCGGTTTTATTGTAAGGTAAAACCTTTTCATTGTGCATTCCTCACCTTGTCCAGGGCTGGTGAGAGGTGTTTGATATCACCTGGTGTATGGTCAAATAGAATTGACAAGATATTTTACAAAGAAACATTTTTATTCAGTGAAAAATCGCCTAATTAATAATTGACAGTCTTGACAATAATTAAATTAATTAAATCTATAAATTTGAATCAAAATAATTTGTTATTATGTACTATTACAGGTATACCTACACTGTAACAAAAGAAAAACCCTTTATACAACATTAAAATAACTAGAAAGATTTTTATTGTTAATGTTTGTAGTCTTAATTTCTCTTTTATAATGTTTTAGAAAAGTAGAGGCCCGCTTCCAATTGCTTTTCTGAAGTATATCATAAATAGGCATATTAAAGGTCCAATTCAATGATGCCACCGCTGATCGCGTGCTGCCAGGAGAAGCTTCGATGCCTGCAGCTTTAAGTACTGTACGAACCCATCCTCCAATAATAGTTCTTGTAGCAGCCTTTGGGGTTCCTTGGGTGCTAATAAATAAATTATTTAAAGTACCTCTTCGTTGTTTTGATAATTCTATAACCTTGTACACCCAGAATACTGGACATAACATTTTATTTTCGTGAGGCTTAAGCCTCCACCCAGATTGCTGGTGTGAAACTGAATCCGTTTTTGAGCCGAACATAGGCCATAAAATTAGTTCTTGTTCCTCAACTTGGAAGTATTCGGGTGATATGTTAAGTAGAGTTAGATCTTGAACTCTCCTACCTGATGCTAGTAATAGTATTGTTGCACAGCGTCGACTTGCTTCAAAAATAGTTATATTTTCTGGGTTGTTTGTTGTTAACCAGTCACAAACTTCTTGAGGATCCCAAACAGATATTTTTCTATTCTTTGGTCTGGCCAACGCAATAGATTTTAAAACTTGTTTTACAAAAATATCTTCACTCAACCTTCTTCCTAGGTGAGGTTCACAGATGGTGGAAATTACGGACTTATGAAGTGCTATGGTTGAAAACGCTAAGCCATTGTCAATATGGAGATTGGCTAAGAATCTAGCCACATCTTTAGCTTCAGGTTTGGTGCAAGAAACGCCGTGTTCCTCGCACCATTTAACCCAGCGGTTCCAAGCTGGTTTGTATGATAAAAGTGTTAACTTACGCCAGCTGCTCATTAACAGAGACGTCTCCTCTTGTGACCAGTTATTAAGGATGGTGTCCCACTTCCAATCAGCCATGCCTCCAGTATAAGTTGTTCTACTCGTGGCAGGCATCGGTTCGTTGTCACGTCCACTAGGTTTTCTTGTAGGTTTGGTACCTGAATTGGCGCGCTGAGTGCTCTGTTCTCGAGATCTGGCCTCCAAAATGATTTCGTCCATTGAGGAACAATCATTATGTACTGACCTCTGCACTGCAGGAGATGTGTCAGTATTCTTGGAATGAGCGATGGTGGGGGGAATATCCACCCCAGCTTGAACTGCCACCGCCTGCTGAAGGCGTTGTGGAATTGAGCATTCCTGTCGAATGGATCTAAAGTCACATAATTCTGGACTACATGTGCTTGCTGTGAGGCAAAAAGGTCTATCTGGGGCTGACCCAGGACCTGAAAAATGTCTTCCGTCGCTCTGGGGAGGAGATGCCACTCTGGTATCGCCTTTCCTCGGGATAAGCAGTCCGCTATCCCATTGAAACGGCCCGGCAGGTGTTGATAAGTGGGCGTGATGTGTAATTCTTTCATTAAAGACAGTACCTGTCGGGTCTGCTTCATCAGAATTTTGGACTTTGCCCCTCCCTCGTTCTTGAGATAGGCCAAGGCAGTCGTATTGTCTGATTGTATCAAGAGGCTCGACCCTTGAATGTTGCCTGCGCAGGATTCTATAGCAAGCTGTATCGCTACCAGTTCCTTTTGGTTGCTGTGCCACTTTTTCTGGTTTTGTGTCCACTGACCTGAGAGGTATTTGTCGTTCAGTAACGCTCCCCAACCGTAATCGGAAGCGTCGGTTACCAGAAAGTGAGACGGTGGACGTTGATGAATTTGTGAAAACGAGGTTACTGCTTTCAGCCACCATTCCAAGTCCAGAATAACTTCTTCGGGCAACAGATATTTCTGTCTCGGCCTTCCTTTGCGTAATAAGCTTAGATGAGACTGAAAATTTCGGCTGTAAAAAAGGGATACGAAAATTTGATATAATTTTTATTATTGATTTGGGGGTGTCCATAGCTTTCCATCTCTGTATGAAGTATTTTAGATTGCCTGCCCGGAAAACTGGTTTCGAGTCAATCGTATCTACGTCGTTTGGAATCATGATGACGCGTAGAAGATCGTTTAGGTTGGGGTTCTGATTTAAATGGACGTTTCCTGGGATTCGCTTTTTGAGTTCCCGTATAGGAAGGTTCAGTTGATCGAAAGGGTTGTAAAAATTTTCCCAATTGTTTATAATTATTTCCTTTCGAAGTTGAAGGTAAGTTATAATTATAATTATTGTACTTCTTATTAGGCGGTTTAGCAAAAACTTTTGACGGGCCACCCTCTCGTTCTAATAACTTATCAAAAAGTTCAGGCTCGAATAAATAATCAGATGAAGGAGGGATTTTCTTGAATTTATCTGCGACATAATTATTACTAATTCCTTTTAAAACTTCTGCCCGGCGATTACCGATTATCGATTGTGTTGTTTCTCCAATAAGATCGTTCCGAATCATCGGAACTACTTGATGATGACGATGATCGGCTAACATTCCTGTGACTTCGCTTCCTCCTCGCTTCGCCAGCATCCTCAGTACTCATACCGGATTTTTTATATTAAGTAACTTAAATTAACTGCAAAAGGAAAATAAAAATTTAAATATAACGGACCGGTAATGTTACTGAAACGTGTTCTCACCACGACGTTCAACAACGCAATGACGAGAAATGCGCAGTCAGGGCAGCCACTTGCCTTCCGATGCGCCCCCTGGTGGATGTTATGGGTAAGTAAAGGTAAAATACCGCTGAAAGTAAACTAAATTAGGGTATTACCAGCATCAAAAACGTGTTTTAACCACAAAATTCAGCAATAGCTTCTCTCACCAGCCCTGGACAAGGTGAGGAATGCACAATGTGTTTTTGTCTGTTTGTGGCACATGAAATCTATTTCTTAGCCGGAACGGTGAACACTGATCCAACAAAACAGTAAGCTCTATTACTATTCCATTTGTCGATTAACTTGCATTTCGTAGGTACCTATTGAATGCACAATAGTTCTTCTCACCGAACTACCTTGTTAGCAATAAACATCAACTCTATTGCCTACCAATAAAGTTCAATTTTAAACGATATTCCGTTTTAGCTGCATAAATCTCACCACCTGTATGTGTTGACACATAAACTACATACGCTGATTGTCCCTACCATGGTTTCAAATAAACCAAAACGAGAAAAACTATACTTACGTAGGTTTCGTTTATCAAAAAACAGAAACGATTGTTACTTACAAATATTATACAAATTCACATGTAAATTTTAGTTTTAGGCATCTTTCGTTTGGTTATAAACTTTTTTGTTTAATTCATAACATTTGATTGAATATTTATTCTAAGTAGACTCATTTAATGTCAAATGTCGTATACCTATATTTGACCTTTATTACCAACTTTAAACAACTACTCATTCGATTACTAAGTTATCATCTGTAAAAACAAAACGCCACTTTTTATAGGATTCTTGTAACTTTATGTCACGCTCGACTTTCTCTAAATACGCATTAAAATCGAGAACATATAGTAGTGGTAACTAGGCATCTAACATTAGCAATTGTAATGTATAGCGTGTTTCGTTTGAGCAATGGGGTAGGTCAAATATGAGCATTGACTTAGTAAGTAACTGGGTAAAACTGGTTTTATCACTATGTTGACATCGCTCTGATTTCGAATTAAAAAAGGATACTCAAGTAATAATTTGACCGTGAAGTGTGGACTAGGTTAATTCTAATGTGGCCTCTTAATATGTGTTATGTAGAATACTTGTGACATCTCTAGCATGGCACATCACTAGACGGCGTCTTATGGGCTCTTTCTGTCTCACTCTCTCTCAGCACATTGTATATGGCAGTTAGCACTTAATATATTATTTCAATTTGGGTTTAATCTGCAGCGCTTTGTTTATAAGTAATTCATTTATCTCTAACTAGCCGTGCCTCGCGATTCCACCCGCGATAGTTAGAGAAAAATCTATTGAAAAGCATAATTTAAGCGACGACCTCTGTGGTGCAGCAGTATATATACCGGTTTGCTAGGCGGAAGATTCCGGGTGTTCAATTCCCGGTCGGGCCAATTTCGTAAAAATGGTTTTTCCATATTGGCTTGTGTCTGGGTTTAAATAGGTTCTCCCCTACTCCATTGTGTGAACAAGTACAAGCTTTGCTTAGTTTAGGAACGGAGATTTATTATTATTAAATTATTTATTATTAATTTATTATCATCATGCTATGATCACACAAATAGGTAAGTATTTATTCCGTATTTGCAAATTTGTTCATTGCTGTTCCGCTCTTTTTCATCGTAAGATGATGTTTTATAGCATTCCTCAATAAATTGAAAAAAATATGTTTTCAAATCGAACAAGTAGTGGCTTAGATTAACTTGTTTGTTTGTTTGTTCTTTCTGTTTAGATTATTATAAAGAGTAGTTATACAGATACTAAAAGCATAATAATTTTAACACTTTATGTAATCTTTACAGTTTAATCAAGAAATTATCTAGCAGGAAATATCAAGCAACATTCAAACTTAAAGTAGCCCTTATATTCTAGTCTGATTCGCCCATATATAAATAAGTAGAGCTTAACTCCATTATGCAATAACTTAATATAATACATGATAGTTAAGGGTGACAGATTTCATTACACAACTTTATACAAATACCAATAGTAAAGACTAGTCATAATAATGATAATTATCTTTTTAACAAAACATGCTGTAAACAATAAAGTAACGTTAAATAAAACATCGGTCAAGCGCGAGTTAGAATTGCGCACGATAGCTCCGCACCATGTATTTAACTAGGGGAAAAAAGATTTTTGAATGAGACATTATTTTTGTATTTGTTGTTTTTTAAGCAATATAAATACATCATCTGTGAAAATTTCAAGAGTACAGCATACAGCACGGTGACAGACAGACGGGTGGACAGCTGAGTCTTAGTAATAAGATTCTGTTTTTACTCTTTAGGTACGGAACCCAAAAAACTACACACGTAAGATCTTTCCGATTGATTACAATTAAGATTAATTTTAAAGCCTGGTTTATTGCCAAAACTTGATTATTATCGATGGCAAGTATGTTCTATTTGTTGCTGTTGCAACACTGCTCGTGTTGTAATTCTTTTCGCGAAATTCTACGGTCACCAAATGATACAACATCCGGTTTAAATGTTTAATGTTCGTCAGTGGTTTTTTATGGTTTAGAATACTATTTATGATTATTAGACAATTTTAATTAGTTTTTTTATATATAGGCGCATATAGTTCGAATATCACTAAGTTCTTTACTTTAAATACAGTACCGAAATAAAAAAAAATATGCATTAGGTATTTAAGTTAGTAATATTTTTTTTGAAATCGGAAACGAGTTCGAATTTGGATCAAACTACCATAAACGCAATACATTTTTATGATAGTATACAATCCAGAATCTAATTTTCAAATATTTACCATTCCAGCGAGAACAACGTAAATATTTTTGCCTCTTGTAGACATTGTGAAACTGTGTAAAAATAGTAAACATCCGTTGTATGATCGATTTAACGTTAATTACGTAATTTGGATGAGGCCGTTCATCGATTTATTGAATACCGTGTCATATTCAATTTGGAATTATTTACAGAGTGCTTGCGAAATTTGGAAATTGTCAGTAATTTTGTATATAAAAATAATTGATTTTTGCACTTCTTACAAACCTAATATAAATTTACTTTGACAACGCGTTTCTGTGAGGCTTCACAACTTCAGAAACTTTGAGCGTTTAAATGCTAGTAAGTGTCGCGTTAGAATCGTTAGATTATCAAGAACAAAACGCATCTTATGCACACATTTTTACATAAATTAAAATTTGTGTAATTGGATTGCTTGGTGAAAAAAACACACGTTAATGAAATAAAAAAGAAGTCAGTTATTTTTTTTGTATCTTATTATTAAAATGAACAATCAATTCCGACTACCAGACATTCTATACACCTACTCATTTAAAACTAGTGTAAGGATGTTAAAACCTGCAGTTACTTAAAAACACCTTTATTTTTCAACCACTAAAAATAACCTACAACCGTTTTTTTTTTCGGATAACAAATACTCTAACAGGATTTGCCTCGTGTATAGACTACACTTTAAAATGAACGAAACATTTTCTGTCTCTAAAACTAACCAGACCATGGCATGTCTGTATAAACAGCCAATGTCATGAGAGAATAGCTGCCATTGTTCCAGACCAGATCCATGACGGTATTATTAATGAAAATTAATTCTAATTTGTTGTAAAGTCGACTTTAATTATTTTGATTATTAAATTCTGCTCAATTATTTGTTTAGTTGCTGGTATCAATTTATTTTGTATCTATTTTAAAAAGTTGTATAACAAGACTTTCAAAATGTCATACAAATATTTCAGTATAGACCCCATCAATGAAAATTCACAGGCCTGTAATAATAATGGGTATTAATCTAGTTCTATAAGTATAAAACCTCTATGATCGTTACCCAACCCACTACGTTATTGTTAATCAAAACTCGACACAAGAATGCAATTTCACGTCGGTAATAAAATTTTATTAGTTACATTTTTCCTTACGTTACGACACGTAACAAACAAAAACCTACCATTTGGTACCTATTTCGCATTTTTAATTCACTTTTTATTACGAATTTTTTGATTCAGCCATTATAAACAGCTTCTGGACAAAAACCTCCTCTGAAAGTGTGGGAATAACATATAAATTCTTTAACACATAGTAGAAGTCTACTGCCCCTCGACTGGATGGTGATTCCTTAAGGAAATAGCCTTTTACGAGACCCAATGGAGGAAAGGAGAGCTGGAAAGTCCTTACCCGGGGAAAAAATAATAATCAAGGGACACCTTATCACTTACGACATTTTAAACAACGAAATTCCCTAAACTAACTAAATGTTAATTTTAGGGAATATTAGTGAAACGGGGGACTATTTGCAGTCAAAAGAAAGTAACTAAATGCAGCCAGCTTCATTATCCAACACGCAGTAATGAGAATCTACACGAACTTATAACCTCTTCCGTGCGTATTTTCGAATTTCGAATGCGACCTTTGCATTTCACCCCACGCAGGTCTCATTTCCGCGTTTTGAACGTCACTTCCGCGAAATTTCGCACAATGACAGCTTCATTACGAATGCGTTCGTAATTTTCTGCTGTTACCACTGAGCGCTGCGTTCAAAATTGACCATTGTGTTTTTAATAACGCTTTTTATTTATTCAATAAGCAAATCTATTGTGAATAGTTTCTCAGACAATTTTTCTTTATTTCCATTTTATTACGAGACTTTAATTTTTTTCTATTTCCATTTTATTCGATTTTATATTTGAAAAATAAAGTGTAATATTTACATTAATTTTGCGAGCATATTATTTACGGCAGTCAGTAAATACGGCATGTTGGAAACACCAATGTTGCAACATGACCGGTTAAATGAGAAGGTTTCGATGCAGGTTCAAAATCAAATCATATAAATCACGAAATACCTGTGAGCAATATTATACGTTTGTTGAGAATTTTCCCTGGGTTGTTTTATAGTTCTGAATGTATTCTTTAGATTTGGCTTTTAAATTAGCCCCTTTCTGTTTTGTCTCTATTTGTAAAAAAACATTTAATGCTTTTCAAACCATTCAATAATTTATCTATTTGTGATAATGATATACCTACTTGTAAAATAAAATTCGATATGAAACACAAACTAATCAGAACCTAGCTATGAATCCATCTGCAGTTAAATGTTACTTTGTTAAAAGTAATAATAATTTTAACATCAACATTGATTGACATATTTTAACACAACTGATTCTTATTTATTGTTAAAAGTAAATATTGAACGTGCGTACAAAAATCTTGTCAACGCAGGCGCCGCTCAGAAAACCTGTAGCCATTACATTGCGTAAGCGCAGGCGAACAAAACTCTTCGTTATGCAACAATAACGATGAATACTAGAATGCAAAACTAAATGGTTGACCAGACCGGCACACGACATCCTTTTATAAAGGATATCCTGTAAAAAACGAAAAATAAAAAAAATTTTTTTAGCTCGTCAACTTATTTATTTACTTGTACTAATAATATTAATCAGGTCAGTAGATGCCTTCCAACTAATTATTTTTACCTGTCACAAAAATCAAAATTTTGGTATCAAAGATCTAAGAAATAATTTTAAATGTTGCCTCAAACATTTTTTGATGTACCCAATAATCTTATTACAAAAACACTGTTTGCTGCTTTATTGCATTGCAAACTGTGTCAGACACATATCTCTTAAGAAGTTTTTATCATTCCACTTCCCAAAAGTAAGGATAATCACATCATTTCGTAGGTATATATTTTTTTTACTTATTTATTTGCTTCAGGCATGCAATACGACAATGACACCTGGTGAAATTCCTTCCCGTGACTCTTTCATAGAAAAATCTCTTTTTCATCCAAAATTATTAAGACATGTTACAAGAGATTACAAAAAGACGAACTATACAAACATCTTATGAAACATGCGTTACATGTTTTAACGATACACCATACTGATAATGAAATACCAAAACAATATTAAGTTAACCAAGATAGCTCACCGTAACGCACGATCTTTGCAAAATTTGGTAATTGTTTCGTCTAATGTCATAACTATTCAATGGATTTAACCCAATTTCCAAAAAACTTCAGTTAAATATGACGTGAATGACCATTTGTAAAGTTTAATGACATTTAAGTAACATTTGAGTCAGTAAAAGAGACTTTCAAATATATACCTTCTTACCGTTTTATGCCTTATATTTATGAGTTAAGTTACGGCCTTACCCACTTATTCATTAATACTTAAATCATAGTAGTATCAGTCAATTGAGAAAGCTGTACCATTAAAGAGAAAGAGACAAACAACATCAAAACATTGTTGTACGATATACCACGAGAAGAGAAGTCAATAGAACTTCCAATATAAGTTTAGCAGTTTAGTGTTGACATTCTATGTACAAATTCACTACATTGCAATGAGGTCTATAAAAGTATAAGTTTTGTGTTTAGAGTTTCCAAGCACTTTACAGATATAGCGAGTGTAAAAAGACCACTTCCGAAGCCTGAAACATTCTTGAGCCTCAATAGTAACTAAATTCACTAACAGTATATCCAGAAAACTAAATTTAAAATGTTATTAAGGATTGAAAAGTCATATTCGCCGCTTGGAATCATCGATCACACATCAACTTTTGGTTCTGGTGCGATTATTTACATTGCAAATTAAATTAAAAGACTATTTAATTTGAAATCATCATCAAATCTGATAGTATTAATGCGGTTTTGTACAATTAGGAAAACAACAAAAAAATTTTTTTTTGCTCAAAACGTAACCAGTACCCCTCCATTAATGCCCACTTTTTGTTTGGAAGCAGTTTTTTTACACCCCGTATTTGTATCAACGATATTGACTACACATACTTACGACCGTCGTATTACTAGTTCTATTGTTTAAACCCACAGGCAATGTATTGATTTTGAACGCACCATCTTAGTTTTTGATACACTGAGCTATTCGAATTTGAATAAATGAAATATAAATAAGGTAAACGGTATCACGCTACGTTTACCTAATAAATATTGTTCGTGGATGGATATAAACAATGACGAAAGTAACGTCTTATTTATTTATCTATACTATGTTCTTAGTTATATAACGTATTTTGTAAATTACACTAACGAGAAAATAAAAGTTGCTAATGACAATTTGATGTATCTACTCATTTGTTTATCAATTCATTTTATGTAAACTACCTATTTGTATACGTTATCACTATAAAAAAGTGGAGAATCTCAATATCTTTAAATTGCAGGTAATAATTGAAATTATTGTACTGATATGTTTATGTATAAAGTTATCTATGTATAACTTGTATTGCCAATATATCCTACGGCTTTTCTTAATAATCCATCAAATTTTCATAATTTTACTTGTATTTTCATAACACCTCCGTTAACATTTCACTTAGTGTTATAAACGTACATAGTATTTACAAAAACAGTTGAAGATCGCACCGAGTCTAATTCAGACAGTGAATAATTAAAGCCAAACCTAGCAAAGGTTATTTTGATTAAACAAAAATGCACCTTTATTTTAGGTAGTTAACATAGGAAAACACCTTGGCCTAAAACTTTTAGCTTAATGCCTTGAATTATACATACGTATAGATATATATACATGTATAATGAATAGTATCAATGACATTTCAACTTGATATCGAATAGAAAGGAACGGCAGATTCTAGAACAGTCTATTTGTGGTTCAAGTCGTATTTTGAACTTAAATACCTTGGAAATAAAGGGTAGAATTATTTTAAGGGACTATTGGCAGCTTGCTTCCGTAGTAATCCCGCATTAGAGAGTGATATATTACCTACTTATTATAATTATATAACTTTATATTATATGGTTAACGTATTAGGTTAGGACTTGGCTTCTATGTTGTTTACTTAACTACGTAACAGGTTTAAAAGTACATAGTTAGTAAATGTAAGGGTTTCTTATCTTAATTAAGTAGAAAATACGAAAATAGTTTATTCTCGAAGAAACAATTCCTAACTATGTTGTATGTATTTGTTTCAGGTTTCTTATATGGGTTTAATAAAGTCATTTAAATTAGGTTCTCAATTTTTTATTGACTTCTTAAATAAGATTTTATTTATATATCAAGTTTTCCAGTTAAGGTTAAGACCTAAACTAATATTTAAAAGTAACGCAGTTCATTAACCTTTCATTTTATTACTTTTACGCTAAGTTAAACAGTTTTTTTAATTTTAAATAAATACTTACAAAGTAAATGTAATAAAAATAAATAAGTAGAAATAAAATAATTTTCTTTAATTCCCTTTTTACGCCTGACAAAATATTTCAAATTACAAATTGTTTAATATAAAACCATTTTATTTTATTAATATCCATTTATATTTATTATCCAAAATGAAGTACTTCACTCCGACCGTTACGTCACTCGTCTACGTATACAAAGCCTGTGAAAGTACATTAGAAAGTGCAAGTAACGCCGGGGCGCTACACTAGTAACTGTCTCACGTACCAATTATATCAGAACCTTACATAATATTCACACTTAATGGGTAACTGGATCAATAGGAATTATTTAAGGTCATTTGAAAAAGTTTAACTTGTTTTTTTTTAATAATTTGGGGAATAAGGCTATGGGAAGTGTAGACGGTTTAATTTATAGGTATAGTGATGTAACGAAAGTAGTAAATTATGCTGATTATGTAGAGTTATCTAATTATGTTATGCCTACCGATTCTTGAAAATTTCTGCGTTTTTGCGAAGGCATTTCGAGGTAAACGTTACGTTTGATATGTATTTATCATAATTAAATGCAGGAATTATTTATTAGTAAAATAAATTGTCTTACCGCCGAAACCAATAACCTACTAACCTTTGACGCCTTGTCATTTCTGTAATATTAGTAACATTACCTATGATTTTGCGTCCCAATAAACTCTGGTAAAGGGCGATTACTAACCATTTGCTTGATCTACCAATGAGTTTACCATAGATTGTCAAATGCATAGAAAAAAATATTTGAGCGTATCAATAAATAACTATAGTTTTCTTTATCTATTTTCTGTAACTATTTGTTATGACATTGCTATCTTTCAAAATTGGGCGATAAAGTAATGGTAAAAGACCTAATATAACCTTAAAATAAAAATGTAAACAGAATAGTTTATTGAAGAAAGTGATAAAAAACAGTTTGAACGCAAAATTTATAGTCGAACAAGTTATTTAAGTATATTTTGAATCGGACTTTGAATTAATATCCCGATTATGATTAAAAAAAACATGTACCAAAGAAATCCTAATGAAAATATCACCATCTCTGAAGGTGTCCTCCCGGTAAGCAACATTAATTATCTTAATTCGTAACTAAGTACTTGGTTCATTTTGAATAAAGATTCTGTCAAATAATGTTGAAAAGTTTATGTTTTTATAAATATACTGATATGTAAAAAACATTCAAGGAACCACTTCACCAATTGATGCTCACTCTGCGATTTTATGCATTGGGCACAATGCTGGTATCTGTGGCTACTACACTACTACTACTACGGCTAGAGCCAGCAGAATTGTGGCTGATGTGTCCCGAGAAATAGCTGGCTTGTATCGGGACGACGTCAACGAACAGGACAAAGCTCAGCAAGGATTCTACAGCATGGTACGTTTTCCTAAAATTCTCGGTGTAATTGACTGCCCACACGTGCCAATGACTGTAAGTTGGGTTATATGGTTGATATATTTGCCTGCCAATCTCTTTAAAACTGTTATTGTATTAACTACGTACTGACTGTGAATCATCAATAAAGGTTTATTTAATTTTCAGATTAACAAGACAATAGAGCAATAAGAGGCAGATACTATCCCTATACTTGTCGAAGATATGGGTAACCAACATCATGCAGCTAGACAAAATTCGATACATAATTATTTAAGCTCATACATAAAGGTTTATGAAATGTTATTATGATTATTGTTAAACAATTTTTTTCAGATAATCTTTGTTTAAAATATTGCTACTAAAACTAAGACCTGCAAATAAAAACATATTCTGAATATTTGTTTTATTATTTAAGTATCCAACTATTATCTGAAACCTTTTCGAAAGATAACATAGGTAGGTTTTGGTAAAAATTAAAATCAAAATATCATATTTTAAAATATTTATTACACATTTTTATCTTTTACCACACCTTGACATGTGTGGGGCAACAGATGATTTCACTATCTCTGATATGTCTTGGCTATCACCACCATAGTGCGTAGTCAACCCAGTAGGTACATGTAGTACCTAACTGGTCAAGGGAGTTAAGGCAACACCACCTTCAGTCTGCAAATAAAAACATCTAGCTTATACCTGCAAAAAGCTGCATTTTGACTTCAAAAACTTTTTTTTTAATGCAGCAGTCTAAACAAGTGCTTTCATTAAAATTGGTTCAGTCGTTCTGGCGTGAAAACGTAACAGACAGGCACACAAACACACAGTGTTTCTTTCGCATTTTACATTTTATTAATGTGGGTTTATACTCGTTACTTTATAACCTAGAAGCTCAGGTCATATGGAGAAATATACAATAGAATTACAAACCTTTAAACTGTTTTGCCTTATTAAAGCACTGCACTTCCTTGCCGCCTTTATTAAATTACCCCATCTAAGACGTAGTTGATCAGGACAATGATTTTTAACTTTAACGGCGCTGAATTTCTGCGAAATAGATTTCCAAGCATCTTCCTCTTTTAATTTATTACGAGTGGCATTTGTTGATTTACATGTTAAGACTTCATGTATAGATTTTAATTCCATCAGGAAAACAGTATTTCAGATATTTTGTGGCAGTAAAATGTGTTTTTAAAGATACATATTTTTGATTTATTTACATAAACAAATTGGAACCTGACAAATGTCAAAACTACGTAAGTACCTACGTAGAAACTACGTTATATTGATAATGGAAAATTCAAATTGTTTTAAGGGTACAAACAACTTTCGAAGAGGTCGCTTTAATCAATTGTATTTTATCATAATGTTAGTCTCTTCTAGCATTTGGATGCTTTTTTTACATATATTAAGAGTAAGCGCTTACTTATAAGCATTAGCTCATAGGTTTTGTACGTTTACGACTTGAACCTACCTTAACTTGGAACCTGCCTTTTGAATGAACAATTACATTAAAGATAAAAAAGTATAGAGGGCGTTTTTTTAAGCAGTTAGCTCATTACAGTTATATGATATCATATACATGAAGTACTCTGTAGACAGAGATGTAGGCTGACACATGTAAAAAATACGTTTCGTTACTCCGTATCGGCAATGTTTGCAAAATCTATTTAAAGAGAATATACATAAAAAATAGAATATTATATCAAATTTAAGTTAATTAGTTTAAGATGTATGAAGATAAATTAGCATATCTAATAAATAATTAAGGGTACAATGTATTTTTTTTTCAAAAGCGTTTAGTTTTAATGGTACAATATGCAAACATCGGTAATCACAAACTAATGGATTCATGGAGCAAAAGTTAATATTGGGACGGCAGTAACAGCACATGAGTAAAGAAACTGAACAGAGACAAAGCTTCTAAAGAGCTAGCAAAATTTATACCTATTTTGGTAGGGTTGGCACAATTGAATAAATTAAAAATATAAATGTACTTTTTTTTAAAAATTTTTATTAAAATAGTTTTTTTTTTACAAATTACATACTCTAAATATTTTTTTTTTATTACTTTTGGTTTTTAATAATTTGTTGGGTCTTTTAATCGAATGATAAATTCTAAATCTAATATAAAGTTTTTTCAAATAAACCAATGGGAAACACTCACATGGCATATGAAATGTACAATCTTGCAAACGTGCTAATATGTCATTACCAATATTAACATTTTTAATATGAAGATCAAAATATTCGCGAAATTTTTGCTCAAGCAATTCAACAAATTCAATAAAATTGTCAGGAGGTATTATCAAAAAACCTGATTTCACACTACCTTCATTAAAGTTCTTATAATGGCAAAAAAAAGAATCTTTTCCTATATTTATGGGTTGTTCGGATCTATTAACATAGGCTTTTATTTTCTCACATTTGTGATGTTCCAGACATTTTCTGTATAAATAGCCCGATACATAGACTAAACCATTCTTTTCTAATTACTGACCAAGTATTACTACGTATTATGTGAGAAACTCGAAAACAAAAACAAAACACGCACAACGTTCGAGCGTCGCGTCACGCCTGCACGCCCTGAGATTGACCACTGGCTGATCTAGTTTGAAGCGGTTTCGGCTCATACGTGACAAGCGGCCAGTGGTCACGCACACACACGCGTTGCACTTGTAGTGATATACCTGTCACAGCGCATTCGTATGTAGCTTTGTCTCTGTTCAGTTTCTTTACTCATGTGGTAACAGTTACATCAAACGTCACTGGATAACTAATAGTAACCAGTTTCCAAAATCTATGGTAAGATATTGGTTTCGGCCGTTAGTGAACTTGATATACCTAAACTTATAAAGTAATAGTGAATATTTCTTAAATATTATAAAATATTGACGTCCGATGTAAACTTCTCTTTTAATTCATATAGGAAATAGAATTGCTCATCAATAGCAGTGAAAACCTACCTAAAAAATTCTACAGTCTGTATTTGAAGATAATAAGATTTCTTAGACTTATTGTGTAGTGAATTGTGTATGTAAACGTAGATTTAGGTTAAGAGAAATATTGTATATGATAATTACTAGCTCACTAGTTTTCTCCATATTTGATTAACTTTAAGTAAAATGTTATATTTCCTGAATTGTTACAGGTTAAGCAATGTGCATAGCTTCCCACAGGACAGGCTATGCCTAGTGTGGGAACCAAGTATAAATATTGTATCTTTTATGTATCATCTTGCCAAATAAATTATTATTTATTTATACTCAAAAAAATTAAAGAAACATACTATAACCATAGGTAATTTAAATTGAATACAATATTCATAAAGAAAATATCAATCACTGTTAATATAAACTGAATATATAAGTATTTAATATGAGGTAGGTTCAAATTATTGACTTTTATATATTTTTGCTATTATCATATAAATTTCATTATTTTTTAATTTATATCAGTCAGTAGGTAGATTTTTATTTAATGCCCCATTTGCCACCATAATATTATACGGAACCGCAGTATTAGCATTTTTATTAAGTTTTTGAATTTTATTTATACTTACATGCAGTATGATTATAATCATCAAAACATTATTTAATGTTTGTAACTAAAGGAACACTCATACTATAAGCAAAGGGTAATGAATAATATTGACAGGGTAAGCCGCAGAATATCCTACTAATATTATAAATGTGAAAGTTTGTGAGGATGTATGGATGGATGGATGGATGGCTGGATGGAAGTTTGTTACTCTTTCACGTAAAAACTCCCGGATGGATTTGGATGAAACTTTGCAGTATTATAGGTTATACATCAGAATAACACATGGGATACTTTTTACCGCGGGAAACCATCTCATTCCCACGGGAAACCGACTTCCACGCGAACGGAGTCGCGGGCGACCACTAGTAATTAATATGACGACCTCTGTGGTGCAGCGGTATATATACTGGACTGCTAAGCGGATGGTTCCGGGTTCGATCCCCGTGTCGAGCCAATTTCGTAAAAATGGTTTTTCGATACAGGCTCGTGTCTGGGTGTAACTAGGTTCTCCCCTAGTCCATTATGTGGTGCAAGCTTTGGTTAGTTTAGGGCCACACTGTTGGTGTGTTAGTCTGGAGATTTATTATTATTATTCCAAAGTCAACTTTTTTGATATTATCATAGGAACCATTGTAACACAAACGCAGCAAGCGGGCGAAATTTATATATCATGGCAGTCTATGTATTTCCCACAATGTGTTTATAAACACTGGATGAATATTGTTAATTATTGTGCATTCCTCATAGTTAAGGCGTTCTTGCATATCCAAATAATAAATATTTGACAAAGGGTGAGCTAGTGAGCTTAACCATTCTATGAAATAATGTGTTACAAATTAAAGTTAATCTACCAACCCGCACTGTTATCGCGGTGGATTATGGCTTGGATGAAGCTAAAATCATTCTCGAGCCTAAATACTAACTAAATGCCCAGAACTAAAAAAAGGTATATTGAAAATAAATATTCGCTGCTTGAGGTCAACGCTCACACATCAGTTGAACGCTCATTGGCGATGAATATACATTGCAGAGTAAATTAAAACACTATTGATTTGAAATTATCCCGAAATCAGCTCGTTAACATGTACTTAAGTTTTAATAAAAATATGTGGATTTATATGCTTTATACCCATAACATACTGGCCCCGATTCTGAAAGCACTCCCTTAACTAAACTAAAACTATCGCCGTCACTTGCTCATCAATAGTATAAGACAGAGACAGGTAATCGTTTTAGTCCTGTCAAACTAAAATGTACGTGCATTATATGTTATGACACAGCGAAGGCAATTTTAGGCTAGTCTTCAGCGCATTTCAATCGTTCAATTTTACAATGATGTGGACTAAATTTAGTGAAAACATTGTACCTGTGTTTAGTTTTAGAGCGTGTTTTCGGAATCGGGGCCAGTGTATAGTATATTTAGCTGTATACTCCCGACGATGACCATAAAAAACCACTTCTTTACTACAGATGGATAAAAAAATCTATGATTGACAGCTAAAACGGTTCGTTTAAAAAAAACATACTCTGTTTAATAAGATTTACGTGTTATCGGTTCCGGCTTAGGTGTTAATTATTTTTTGCGTGATTTAATATAGATTAATAGTAAAGGTTCCAATAAATATTGACTCTTATTAGGGAAGTATGCCAAGGTTACTTCTACTAAGGAAGTAAGTAATAAATAAATAAATATGTTCACATAAACGTAGTTTATCACAAAACATGAACTAGGAAATAAGTGAGCAAATTAATAAATTTATTAACAGCATTTAGAGTAAAAAATGTATAGGAATAGTTTTTTAATTATTAACTGATAAACGCGTAACTGCGAGAGCCTAATTACTGCTTTTTGAAGGTAAATGTTTACGACGCGTTCCCACGGTAAGACAAATCGCTTAATAAGCACACATTTGTCGGAGATCGGCAATTAAAAAAACTTAAAAGCTATTAAAAGCCGGACATAAGGTACATTATGCGTAATTTCGCTCACCGTGGGAACGCGGCGTAAAGCGTACCTATACTGTTACTTATTTAAAATGTTGGTATTAAGGCACATTTCTAAATTTCGCACTACCATACAAGTTTTAGTCCCGTTGTCCATTTAGCACAATATTAAACAGTTTTCAATATGAACTTACCGATAGACATGAGAATTTCTTGTTATAAGCTGTATACGTATGCTATTTCTGCCACTAATAAAACAACATGGGTAGGTTATTAAAAGTAATTATATTTTCTGGTTTATTAACCTTTTCAGCATTGATTCACTCAAGAATAAAACGTCACTAATAAACAAAAATACATTAGAAACTTTATCAAAATACTGCCCTTTAAAAAAATCTTTCACACCAACCTCTTTTAAAAAATCTTTTGGCTGCATTTATCTCTTTTTACTCAATCTTATCACCAATGAAATAAGGCATATTTTTGTTGACCGTTCTCCTTGACAGTATATAAAAGTTCACGTTGTGTGAAAGGCATGCAGTCGAGTTATGTAGTATGTTCTAGAAACATTTCACAATGACTAATGTTATGTCTTGCTATTTATAAACATGTGACAGATTTGTGGTCGCAGGTATAGCTGGGGGCTGGAGGTGGCAGAAAATGGGGAGCAGTCAATGTCATGATATAGTCGCTTTTTTGACTGTTTTGGTGATGTTTTTTCTAACATCGTTTATAATTTAGCATTCGCAAAAAAACTTATGTTTTAAATGTACAATAATTAATAGAATAACCTATTAAGGTAAATAAAACTAAACATTTATGAAAAATTTAATGAAAAAAAAAAAAAATTATCAGAATTATGAATGCTCCTTATGGTATGTCCCTTTGTGATTGATGTAGGTATAAATTATAACTCATATTTAATTAAATAAAATATGTATTTTTTATTTTTCAAACCAGTTTAATAAATTAATAGCGTCTTCTTCAGTTTTTAATAAAAAAAACTACATACATTTATCGTATAATAACAAGTTTGTATTATGTATTATATAGTTTCATTTATAATAAACCGACTGGTTCAGCAGGTGATCTTCTTTAGCATAAATCTTAGGTACCCATTTTAGTCTTTTTACTTACAGAATAAAATACAAGAATGAATAACGTTGCATGTGTGGACATAACTCTTGGAAACCTGTATTTTCTAGAAAAATATAACAATTTGTGGTTCTAGCACAATTGTACTACCTATTATAGAACTTGAAATCTAGATGTATAAATAAAGTTAAAACAATCAGTATATGCAGGTACAAAACATGTATTGTATAAAAATACAGTACTGTAATTATTTACAACTTGTTCATATTGATTATCTCTTAACTTTGAGGTAATATAAAATGAATCAAAATAAATTTAAAATTCAAAGAAGTTAATTACAAAAAAAGCAAGTGTCACTTGTTTACGTGGTTAATTTTTTTCAGAATGATTTTTGTGGTTATAGAAAAATATGTGAATTAACATTTTACGGGGTCTCAATACATAAGTTTAAAAAGTTTTATAAGTAGTTGATTATTTTACACTAACTACTTATGAAACCATTAGCTACACTTATTTTGAAAACTGTGTTTGCCAATAAAAAAAATTGCTACCACATCATTACACCAGAAGTCTGTATCACCAAGTTAAGAAAACAAACAAACAGTGTTACCAAATTAAACAGCCAAGTAAGACAAAAGTGTGTCGATTAGACTTAATTGTAAATGTCAAGTTCACGAACTTATGCGCTGACGCAACATTATGGTCACGAGAGTCAAAGAGTCAAATCACGCGTGGATGAAAAATTGAGACATATTGTAAGAAAATCAAAAGATCTTGCAAATGGAATTGGTTGATTTTATGTGGTTGAACTGTGCGTAAATATTTATTGTATTTGTCATGTACTTGGTGCACGAATACTTTGTAATTTGTGATTCTAGTAAGTATGTTATTATTATGGTTTGTAATTATAAAATTTGCTCTATAAGATGTTGAATGCTTGAAAAACTTTGGTGATGTGCCGTAAATTAGTAAAAAGTTATTTTTTGGTGTTCCTAATTCATAAAGTTAGGTAGACTTTTTTTTGGAAACTTTATTTACTCATCATAATGATATGAGGTTTAATAAACTTTGTTTGCTGAGGTTTAATAAGACTAAAGCAAACAAAGTTTACTGAATTACGCATATTTTGCTTATCAAACCTTTATAGTACCAAAATAAAATAATTTTACACCCTGTATTTTAGATTTAAAAAGTCCGGAGATGATTTTAATAAACATGTTATATTTGGTTCATGGTTAAAAAAATTCCTCCAGTTCAATTATTTTATGTTTCGTAATGGTGAAATAAATTAAACAATTAATTTTATTTATTTGTTTAAAGCTCAGGGTGAAAAAGTTGTCTATATCTGGCAATTATAAGACATAATTTTATAATCAGACTGTAATACTTATTTGAGAAATGAATAAAATATGTTTATGTTTACAAAATCATTATAAAACCAAAAAAATATCGAATGCTGGTAAAAAGTTACGTAACTGACAGATACTGATTTTATGTTATTAAGGATTTAAAATGTTTAAAACTGTAAGAATTTAAACCTGATTGTGCAAAACCAAATCAAAGGCAATAAAAAAATCGAATAAGTACATATTGAAACTGAACATCCATCATTACTGTAAACTCACAGGTTTACCACATAATTAAGTATACGTATTAATAAATAGGTATAAATCGACGATACTTAGATAAAAATCCAAGCAATCAATACAAAAATAAACAACAAAAGATTAACTAACAGTAATCGTTTATAATGCCTTATCCTTCGATTTATGAATAGTAATTATGTTTAGTTATGTAAACGGTTATTTATGTACCGACTCGTCCTTAAATAGGATGTTACAGTAACGTTGCATAAAAGAAACTGATAAGGAAGCGACTTTGTGTTTTTTCTGGTATATGATGTTACTAATTAAAGGTGTTTAAACTGACTTAATGATTTTGTCGGTTGTAATTACTGACATCATATTACTAAAGTTAGACTTCGACTTTTTGTTAAACGCGGTTTTTTACTTCGAAGTTTAAAAAAATTGCAACTTAGTAACATATTATTCATATTATATAGAAAGACATTCATGAAACTACAAAAAGATTGTATTAAAAACTTGATTAGTATTCGTTTAAGTAAATAATATATACTTTGGGTATAGTTAAATATACATGTGAATAGTTCAATTTAGTAAATGCGAGAAGACAAAAAATATTGTTTAGTTGATTTGAAAAATTATGATTCATAAAAAGTTTCCGAAATTATCAAAATATCATACAAAAAAATATACAAGTATCGGAGTCCTAACATATTTTAATTACACCCCTTCCGCTATTTAACATTACTATTTACCGAATTTAATTTCATTGAACAAAATTTTACATTATATGGGAGAGCCCCTAAATGCTTTTAATTTTCTATTTCGGTTCATTGGAAATACATCTATGGTGTAAAGTGTTTTTATTATTTATTTATTATTTAACATTTAATGTATTTACATACAGTTATAACACATATAACAAAAGGAGAGACAAAAACATAAAATTAAACAAACATAACATGTATACCTATATAAATACTATAGGAAGGTTGTCGGACCTTTAATATGAAAATAAAAAGTTATTTTTAAACATTACGTGGGCACACAAGTATATTTTAGTACTCTATGTGTTTGAATAGTCTCGGAATCTTGTTAATTAACTAGTTCTGGACTTTCAAAATCTTATATTGAATGAAATAAAATAAATCAAGACAGCTATAGGGTTGGCCGTGTCAATTTATAAAAAAAACTCAGTGGAAGAAAAAAAAACGAAGAAGTTTTTTTTTTAAATCTAAAAGTAAGAAATGTAAACATATTCAAATAATCTAGACGTGGGAAACTGGCTGAAATTTAATTATTTTTATCAGAAATCTGTGATCAGGCGACATTTTAAATAAATTTATTGACTCATATACGTCAATATTTTAAAGTTCATTGTGTTTTAATTAATAGGACCTGTGACCTCATTTTAAATTTAAATATCTTTAGTAAATTGATATGCGATCTATATAATTTGAATTGCAAATTTTATGTTTCTTCTTACTAGTTGATTAATTAAGGAAAATTTGTAACACTCTTATTTGTCGTGTCTTTTAGTACGTAGGTACATGATATTTTAAAGGTAAATTCTATTAAAATTATAGTAGGCTATTGAGGTAGGCTTTGGTCATATTCATATGTATTAAAATTAGCATAGCTGCCTCACCATATAAGTCAATGACCTATCTTACGCATATAGCGTAGGCAAATACTACGGCTAATATAGTTTACTCCAATATATGACACTTAAAATATTCTTGATATCTTATTTATTTATTTATAAATAATATAGACTTACCACCCATACCACTTCATATTTTGAGTTTATTTAAAAAACCAAAACAACAAAATTATTTGTAGGTACATACAAATAACATATTGTTGACTACTGTTTATCATACTTATAACTTTTTGTTTTAAATCAATTACATCACCCACCGTTATTTCAGTAATTGCGATGACTAACACACTTCGCTGTAAAACATGATTAAAAAAAAAACATAAATTTTATGAACAAAAACAAAACACGTGACAAAGGAATTTGCGGTATTTATTAGGCATTATACTATCACTCACTTAATATCATTTTTTTTTTTTTTTTTTTTTTTTTATGTAATATAGGTAGCAAACGAGCATGCGGGTCACCTGATGGTAAGTGATCACCGCCGCCCATGACTACCCTCAACACTGTAGGTGTTGGGGGTGTGTTGCTGACCTTTAAGAAAATATATAAATAAATAAATAAAATTGGGCACCGGATACCGCACTCACCGAACGAAACGCAGGAACATCGTATTAAGCTTTAAAGTATTTTTTTATCAAACCATTTTTTTTATTTAACTACTCAAAAACAACTGCCTTTTATATCAAACTGAAAAAAAATATATCTTAAATCGCTGTAAGTCTTCAAAGATTTATGTACTTACTTTTACTTAAGTAAAACATAAATTTACGACATTTCAAGTAAAACATAACTTTAGCCGCTCCTATCTCTTGGTAAAATATGTTATGTTTAAGATACCATGACCTAGATTGTTTTTCGACAAATGAACAGCTTTGACCTCCAGCTTTAGGTCATCTCATAGACACTTAAGTACTGTAACACTATGTTAATTTAGCTCAGCACATTAATTATTTCGTAAGTGAACTAAAACTTGACTGACGTTAAGTAATAGCGTTATTAGTTTTAAATAAATAAATAAATCTCCAGACTAAAACATAAACTGTGTGGCCCTAAACTAAGCAGTGCTTGTACTAGAGGTATAATGGACTAGGGGAGAACCTATATAAACCCAGAGACGAGCCAATTTCGAAAAATAATTTTGTAGAAATTGGCCCGACCCGGGGATCGAACCTGCAACCACCCGCTTAACAGCCCGGTGTATATACCGCTGCACCACCGAGGTTTCTTTGTTTAATTTTAATGTATTGAAAGGTTGGCTGATTTTTGATTCGCTTAATTAATATCTAGTTAAAAGAGTATTTTTTATACAAATTATACCTACTATAGTCATGTTAGTGATGAAAATGTGAAAGATATACCTGATTACTGTTTTGCTGCAACTTATTTTATTGTCTAATGATGTCATTCACCTTTTACTATAGATTGCGTGCTAAATCTAGTTTATTTGAACGTTAGTTGGCACGACATTCGCGAAATCACTGCTTAAAACTTTTTCACAATTTTGTTACAAAATTAAGGTTGTAAAAAACTGTTTGTTTTCTCATTAACTACCATGTTTCATGTGTTAATTACGGTTTGTCAAAACAATTATGATGATATTTTTGTAGTAATGCACCTAAACGATTTACTGCTCATTTACATACACTAACTTTAATATTTTTTAATCTTCAAACTATAAGAAAATATCTAAAACGATTGATGTTCTAGATATATAATCCTATAACATGTGTACATAAGCATGATCCCTATTTAATAGAAATCGGATTACAAATGAAGCGAATCAAAACACATTTTTTGCGTACGCGCCGGTATGCTTCTGACCCGGTTTTATATAATTTGGGCCATGGTGAAGGCTCTCACTCAATCATTATACATATTATAAATAACAACATTTCTAATTCACCTTTGTAATTTATAAAAAAACCTTGTCTGAAATGCATTGACCTCGAGAGCAAAGAGTTGGCTGCTTTGCATAAAAATATAGTTGTTTTCTTTTTTGGTAAAGTATAGATAAAGGTGTGCAAACATTTCTGCACCTCACTGTACTTGGGTCATTGACCTACATCATGGTATTTATTGTAAATATTGTTTTAAAAGCCACACCGTTATTTATTTTATGGGTTTTATTTAAATTTCGTTTTTTGGTCCTTCTGGGCCTAAATCTACAGTTCAAAAAGTTGTTCTTTAGTCTAAATTAAGTGTAATTGTAATAGTTAAACTAAAATTGCAGCCCACAGACTACAACAATTACAGTGGTTACAGTCAGGGTCAAGAACCGACGACCTCTAGCAATTTGCTCGCCACAAATTAGGAGGTTCTGAATGCTTGACAAATCTAATTAAATGATACAAAGACGAATTAGCATCAATTTGAGGCAAAAATTGACTTGAATTATGGTAAAGTAAGTCAATCAGCTTAATAAGACAGTCATCAAACTATCCTTAGGGAGATTTTCATATGATCAATTTTCACTTGAAGATCGTTTTAACAAAATTAGTAAGTAAATTATACGATTTGGATCAAACATTGTCTTACTTCTGAACATGTTGTGTATGTGTTTAATCATATAATTGATATACTTATTGTTTATTTATTTTACCAAATTATTTTGTAACTAATATGTCCATTTAATAATTAGAACATATACATTCACTACTGTACTTTTAACTCAATAAAAATCAATTTTTATTTTTTCTAAGTGTATAAGTTTTACAAAAAATGCGGCCAATATCCACTGTAAAAACACACTTTTTATTACTTTTAACACTTCAGCCGATAACAAACCTACATCGATTTCAACAATACATAGTAGAAAACATCTTGATTTTATCAAAAAAATCTAGTTCTGAGATGTGGAACGACGATATTTCGTGACATTTAGATTAGCGTCTATTTATGATGTTAGAGTGAAAGATTCGCATTCGCATATAACACAGAGTGTGACAAGGTCTGCAGGTTGATACAACAAGTGCTAATTAAGTGTGCCACTTTACGTATTTGGATACACGGTTAATCCGATAAGGTTCATCTGTGTAATAAAAACATTAGTTTTAGACAGATAGCGAACCTATTACGATCACAAGAAACTAGCTTGATTCTGTGACTGATTTAGGTGGATTTTAGCCTTGGTGTAGTTAGATTTGATCACCTTACGAAATTTTATATCAAAGTTAAGGACATTATAAAAATCCCTTTTTAGATACAAATGCGTCGTTTTTTATCGGAAAAATATAATATACTTAGAAGTAAAACCTAAAAGATTGTAAGCAATGTTAGTAAAACTATCTACAAATGTATAATATGCTCTAAAATATATTTTGGCTAGATTATCATGTATATAATATCGATACCTCCTAAGTATACTGAGTCAACTAACAAATTTAGGTATTTTAGTTTTTTTGCACAAACGTAAGTAGTAAACCGAAACCCATGTGCTAGTGTTAAAAATAAAACAAAAAACCCCATAATTACCAAGATAATTACACGTATACTAAATTAATTACAACAGCTTTCAAGCAAAAAAATTCCCTTCAAATCGCTCTCCTGACAAATTACTAAAATGTCAGTTGACTCACTATACTTAGGAGCTATCGATATATTCTCAAAGACCTTTTCATTATTACCCCTCAATATATCACTATTGAAATGGAATTCTCGATCATTCTTCATAATGCGTCTAGAATGTTTACAATACACTCCTTGTAATGAAAACCTCATTCAATCGCAAGGAATATTCGAAAACATTCGCTCTATTTTGAATATGAAACAATGAAAATAGAATAGGCGGAAGAAATGACCTACTTTAATAATAGCACTTATTAATAAGTCGAATGAAAATTGTATAATCTCAAAAAAGGTTTCATAGTTAAATATATGTTTTGTATTTACAATTCAACACTTTGATGTTTGTTTCACTTCAAGTTATAATGTTTAATTTAAAAAAAAAAGTTGTTAAGTTATTCGAATATAAAACTAATAAATCATTTTTATTTACAACTCTAACTAGTCACCTAGTTAAAATTTCGCCATTTCGCCCCAAACTTACACTAACATGACAAAATAGGCTAATGCAAGCGGTATTGTTAACAATTTTACATAATCGATGACGCTCAGTGTTTCTGAAACTAAAATACCTAATTACATAATGAAACACGTTTACATTCACACAAAAATATTTAAATATTAAATAGTGTTTTATTATGCGCGACTGCGCACGTCCTTACTAAACACTAAACAAAGAAACGCTACGAAAACTATGAAATTAAATAGCGATGCTGTAATAATATGTACTTTTTGCAAATAAATTTCTTTGATGATAATGAATTGAAGCAAGTTTTCGTGTATAGTTTAAAAAATATACAGATCTCAAGAAAATGTTCAATATAAGTAGTTTGTGAGTAAGAATGACATTAGAAAATTAAAATATTTAAAAAATAATAATATCAAAAAGTTTATTCCTGACGACATTTCATTATGTTCCGACTTCCAACTTAGCAAAGGCATGTGTTATCCACAACTGTTTGACTTTTGCAACTTTACGTACATACACCACACTTCAAATCATTACTAATTTTTTATGTTTAATTAAATATAGCTGTAGAAAAACAATCGGCATACACTTAAAGGTTTATTGTATCGATTATTGAGAGCGTCGATAAAATCGATTTCAAAATATCAAGGTAGACTTGTGTTGATGTAATATAAAAAATAATGTTATGTAGGTTATTAAAACGGAGGCTTGTCATCGTATAGAACTTAAAATAATACAACTTCCTTAACTTTGTAGCCTTAAATTACGTGTAAACTGAGATAAGAGACACCACGCTTAGAACTAGAGGGATACTACTGTTAGCTTTAGAACAAAAGTAATCGGTAACTGGACATCCCTAGCATTCGATGGACATCACTGGTCGGCGTCATTGCCGGTTGGCGCGGATTTGGATTGAATCTAATGGCGGCTACAAGTTGTATTTTTCTACTAACTTACATTAGGTATAATAAAGAGATCTATGGTCCAATAAATATTGTTTCTTTATACTAGTTTCACTAAGGTTTAATTTCAAAATTAACTTTACAAAAATAGTGGACACTATTTAGAAATGTTTTCTATAATATAGGCACAAACGTCTGAGCAAACGCATCTATATCTATTCACATATTTCTAGTGGTTTAAATAATGTTAAGGTTCTATTGTCATAGACTATATCTCTATAACCGTATAATGATTGAATATATTTTGTACGCTATTTTTTAACAAAATATAAGCATTCTTCACTTATTCTCTTTATATACTATAATCTGTGCCAAACAAATTACAAACTCATCCGTCTGATAAATTTTTGTCAAAAGGGGTACAAATTTTTTGTTTTACGAAATGAAATGAAATGAAATGAAATTACTTTATTGTACGTAGGATTAAAAACTAATCTCTTATACATTGTCAAAAGCATAAAATAAAAAATAAAAAGATGTCACGGGACACCCCTACATTCAATAGCCGTAGTAGACCGAGAGAAAAAGCTGGCGGAAAAAACTCTCGGCACTCTTTTCAAAATTATACAACAATAATTTATATTCATTAAAAATTTGTACAAACAGTGAACATATAAATTATTTTCTCGTACCTCCCCGCTCAACATCATTAAAGTTAAAAAATATTAAAATGCTAGTAAACTAATTGAGGAAACTTCCCGCGCCACAATTCGGAACCAGAGCAGACCGTTTCCCGAAGGCGGCACCTGATCACAAGTATGACGTGTGCTCCAGCCATCGTCCTACTCAACCATATTAGAGGGAGTTGGGCGACCCGTTGACACAACGCCGCCGCCCCAGTAACTTTCGAGGCGAGCATGACTACTCTGGGCCAAACAAGGCACTAAGGAACCTCACAAAACAGCTAATTTATTGGAAACAATAAGTTAAAACAGAGAGAGGAGGAACGAGAAAACAGTACAGAAAAAAGTAAAATGAATAAATAAAAACAATAAAAGTACATACTTAAAGTTAAGTATCGTCAAGGTACATAAGGTAAAAAATCGTTATCATTACGTGTATATTTTCTTCAATCTTAGTGAAAAACCTTTTGTGACATAATCATATTTAGTCTCATTGATCTCAATTCTTTCCTATTTGCAGTAGTCGTTAATTGATTTTTCAATTAAATTACTCATAAAAGACAATACTTATCGGATATGACAAAACGACATTAAATATCTACTTCTTTCATTACGACACCACCAAGATAATAATTAACTTTGATTTCTTGTTCCGATGGAGTTTCAAGTTTCTTATCTAAATGTTAAAGGAAACTACTGCAAACTAAAAACCGGCTTTCTTATTAACCCAAAAAGCAATAATTAAAAATTAAAAATAGTTTTCATTTATGTCCCTTTTACTATTGGCATCGCTTTGCATCCTCTAAAGATGGGCAACACTCCTAGGTCTTTGGGTATTAAAAAGTTATCTGTAATTTTTTCTTTCTTTTTTTTAATTATTAAAATAACAGTTTTAAATAACTTACTTGGTGGTAGGTTTCAGTAGTGTATTTATGAGGCCTTTACTACAAACACGCGCTTAGTATAGAAGCAGTCGATAATTTTGGTAGTGTTAAAATTCAATATTGTTGTTTAAATGCAGAAGTATAACAATTATTAACCCTTATACACATTAACACATTTTACATACAAAAGTAATACACGCGTTGAACTCTTTTACATGAAATATTATTTTACAAGGTACCATTCAGATATATTTGAAATCCATTATTAAAAATAAATGAAATTAACTGGTGTTGATTTAAACAGTTTTTTAACGTTAGCAGTTCAGTTTAATCTTATCTATTATTGACTGTCGCAATTGAAACTTATCATTTCACTTGCAAGTAGGTAGTTAGCATACCGATGATTTTGAATTATACGGTTCCATTTTTTAAGCGTGGTTATAAATAGGTTATAACAAAAAAATGTGTGAGCATTACTTATAATAAAATATATTATGTTTTCTGCTATAAACAAGAATTAAATAAAAATATATAATAAAAAAATAAACAATCACAAGCTAGGTACTGTACGAGAATTTAGAAACGAGTACAAGTCTAAAATATTAATGTTACCGGAAAAAGAATCCTGAATCTATTGCATTAAAGTCGAAACTTCCGTAAAATCCCTATATTAAGTAAAATTTTGAATATTGAACATTCTGTAAGTAGACGTTCACGGTTCATTTTAATTGTATTTGTTCCAGTACGTACATTGTTAAACGATACATTAGTGGAAATACTTTGTAATTACTCTATTTTTTTAACAATTCTTAATAAATACACTGGTATTTTATGTGCTGAATTACATTTATAAGATAAATAGATATTTAAAACCTACCGTTTTTGCACTCAATCGATTTTAAAAGTCAAAAGTCCAAATTTTGGCTATTAATCAAATCTTTCCTTTAAAAAAGGAGACATTAAAATAAATGTATCACCTTTCGTGAGTTTATAATTATATATAAACAATAGCTGATATTTTGATTGTCACTTCAAAACAATGACCTATTAATTATAATAATAAACATAGGGAAAATAATCAATAGAACACATATGTATGTAACTGTTATTATTGTTTATTATTTACGTGTACATTTAAGTCATTCTGCTCTTTCACCTTTACGTCATCATTATGATGAAATACTTACAAAAATCTATATTTCATTCAATTTTTTTTTTTTTGACTATCGGCTGAAACCTATATTCAACTAACCGTACTACTAACCTTTGACGCCTTGTCATTTGTGTAACTAATGTAACCATTATCCATGTTTTTGCGTCCCAATAAACTATGGTTGATAGCTGTTGATATGGAAATGACAGAAACACGTCAAAAAAAACAAAACTAGCTGTTTCCAATTACCAAGGTTTTATTTAACTATAGTAGAATATTGGTTTCGGCCGTAACACACCAATTATGTATGTGGCCCTAAGGTAAGCACAGTCGGCGCTTGTGTTTTAGGTAGCACACAAAGAATGGACTAGGGGAGAACCTAGTTATTTGTAACACATTGTTTACAATTTTAAATATTGGCATTATTATTGAATTGTGTTCGCAGCATTAAGAATTATAAAACTGACATAAGAATCATCAGAAATATTCAATTTATTATAGGTATAGTAAGATAAAACAAAAACAATAATGAACAAGTCGCAAAAGCGTTTATAATAATAAAAAAGTAAGATTTCTGTAAAATGACAATTTACATAAAATACTTAGAAGTACTTAGATCAAGTTTACTTTGTAACAAATAACAAAGACTAGTTTTTGCTGTAGTTTTGCTTACAATCGCGATTACAGGATTTCGTATTTAATATTCTTTACTCATGAATAAAAGGTTTTGCTATTTATTTCTTCATCTTTTTGTAAATATTGTATATTAATTCTTCTTTTGTTGATTTTTTTACTTAGATCAAATGTAAAGTATGTTAAGTTATAACAAAAATACAGTTTGTAAATCAATAATACGCAAAAATGCATTGTTCATTTAACTGTTCTTACACCATTTTAACACTCACCAAACAGAGTAACAGATGAAGATGTATAAAACTCACATTCGTATAAAAAAATCCGAAAATAAAGTATCGTAATGAAAAACTTTTTAAATTTTTTTTTAAACATTCTCTATACTAAACGCAAAACCAACAAACGCATAATGTTCTTCTACTAAGTAAATTTTATTTATAATAACGATGAAATTTAAATTGCTAAATATAACATATTTTTAATCTCTAACACATGTGTCGGTATTCGCAACTAAATGAAAGGTAAAACATGTTTTTTTTAATATTACTTTTACTCTTCAAAAGCAAACGTCATTTCTATTTTACTGATCTGAAATCCACATAAAACTTAATGATATTGCTTCAAATAAGACGAGTATATTTTTCTTCTAAGCCTTAGTACCTATCTTGTGTTATAATAGATTTAATAAAATATTATTACACAAGGCATAACTGTCCAATTCATCGCTATAAATCATAACAATAAAAACGTAAGAAATCCAATCTAATCAAGTGCTTGCTTGGAAAAGAAGTAAAAAATTTGTACTTAGGGTTCCGTGGCAAAACATATAAATTTGTAACCATTGTTCGTCCGTCCGACTGTCTGACTGTCATATTTAGTCTCAATATAGTAAGGTTAGAAAAAAAAACTTTTGGCTTTTTAATATATTTTTTTCACCTACATCCTTTATCAGTTTAAGCAGTATTTTATTCTATAATTAACGGAAAAAAGGTAACAACTGGAACCTGTGCTTAGTCGGAGTCTGTACTTAGCAGGTTTTTACATAACAAAATATCGAGCAGTTAAAATTATATAACATCTTAAGGTGACAAGCAATTGTTATTTTGTTCTCAAGAAAAAGATTTTAATAACATAAAATATTATAAATGTGTATTGTTATCCTTAATGTCTATTGCAGTACGTATTTCTTGAGCTATGTGGTGATAAAGCACATAAAAAAATGTCAATACTCGTGAGTAAGAAGGAATTTTGCGTTTGTTTTTGATAAAGTACCTTTAGAGTCTGTCTTTTTGATTACTGTTTACGAAATTTGCAATTAGTCCTAAATTGTGCAGTTATAAAAATATTATGTTAGAATTTTATTGTTTTAACATTTTAATAGTGAAAATATGTTTTGTTTTGACGGTAGTTAGTAATATTCATGACACAGACTATTGGGATGCCTTAACTCGTACACGTTACGTCATGGGATAAATATATTAAGACGTGGACTAGCCAGCGAATTAGAACCAACTAGAATGTCCATAACAAGATTGAATGGTAATCAAACGTTACCAATTTTATTTACAAACGGAACTTAACAACGTGCACTATGAAGCAGGTTTTATAGTTGTTAATAAAAAAATATAAAAAAGAACTTGTTGTATAAAACCTCTCATTTATTCCACCAGTCGTATGTACCTATATCCTTGTATTGAACTTGTCTCTAAAATCAGCATTTTCATGTCTTTTTAATGCTAATTACTTCAAGTATTATTGACACAAGTGTCCCAGTTATTTCGCTGATAAAATTCCGACTCAAACAGTAAATTTGAGGGACCTTTAAAATTCAATTAGTGATATAAATGCGACCCAAATGGCAGTCGTTACTGCCTTGTCATTACACAACTCTATTAATTACCTAAAGCTTGTTACATTTCCCTTTTGTGGAATCGATAAGCGAGAAATCTTAATCAGTAACGTACAATTCAACCGAACGTAAACTGTTTAAATAATATAGAGATGGTGTGAAGCATTCGCACGGACGATGAAAGAGCGTATTTTACGAATGTTATCCAAAGACGACGAGCCGAAAGAGAAAACGGAGTTATTAATCTGTTTGTGCAAATATTTCGCTCGGCGAGTGCTCAGCAGGTTTGAGTCAAGTGCACCGAGTGAAAACGACAAGCACACAGCCGCCAGCCAACGCACGCTTATCACAAACCAATATAAACCTAACATTTTATTATTCCAGCTAAGGTCAAGAACAACCCGAGTCATAACCCACGGATCAGAACCGATTCGCGCGAACATTGCATCACGATCGAACAATAACACCGCTTGTTATGAGAACGTTGTTGTTTCGTACCTGAATCCTGGGCATTTTGTAGATGGTGTATGTGGTGCAGATGGGCATAATAGTGGTGGTGGTGCAGGATGCATTCCAGATCGGTGCAGTTTAACATTGTCTCGGGCGGCGGCCGCCTCACTGCACACTTTCACAAAACTATTCCACTAACACTGCACACTGGGCGCTGTCACATCATCAACTCCTTGGTCACTGAACGGGGTTTGGTTGCAGGCGCCGCGGGGTCTGCTAGCGCATCACGTGTATTTGTTTGGTGGGCGCTCGTCGGATTCCCATTACTGTGGTCCGCGAGTTCGATAGTCGATCGGAGGTTGCGCGTGGGCAGTGAACGCGCAGCGGCGGCGGCGCGCGATCGGCAACTGAGGCGCGCGCGCTCCTTGCCACCTCTCCCGGCCCGGCTATCACGCCACCTACTGCCCTCGGGATGATACCCCGTTCGTTGCCCCTCTATTATCAACTTTATACTGTGACGTAATAAAGGAACAAATTAAGTACCCCCCAGCGGAAGAATTAGCGGACAAACGCGAGCAGAGTGTCGGAAAAAATCGGAAAAGTGATTACAAATCCGGCGGACAGCTTCCAAGGTGACGGAGCGGTTTGCCGTGAGGTCCTACACAATATAGCTACAGACTGACATTCAAACAAGTGTACCTATTCTGACACAGGTGCAGCGAACTATTCCTAAATGACGAGTCTTGTTTTACGACAAACGATTTTAAGGTCACAGCGAGTGTGTTCGCAATTATGTAATTTGTTACAAAATAAAGAAACTCATAATATACTTATTCTTTCTGTAAGATGACAAACTCAATGTTACTTAAATATTAATATGCTTACCTAGAAAAAGATGTTATTAATTACTTTACGCTCTCATTCCAGCTAAAAGTACATCACAGATTTATGTAAAAGTACTTTTGCGTGATTGCTTATTACGAACGATAATTCAACTGGTTTTACTAGTTTATCAATACTGCAGTTATTTCAGTCATAAACCCAGCCACACTTGTGTATTCACCTTTATAACTCCATCTCCAATCTATCTCATTGAAGCAAGACGCACATAGCTACGTAACTGAGAAATTCCATTCATTTTCTGATATCTAGGTAATTGCCTATCTATTTTCTGATAATGGATGTCTTTTGAAATGAAAGAAATGAATACTGAATGAAATGGATATGAATACGCATAAAGTGAATGCATATACATATATATTTTTGATGATCATCTTTTTTGCCACGTCGTCATTTGTTTAAATGTCTTTTTATTTTAAAGACATGTTACTTGTCAATACACCGCTCACGGTGTTTTACACATTTTTAACAGGAAATTACACTTTTCTCCTAACGATATTCGTGTAGAAAATAGTAATAAAAACGATAATCAGACTGCAAGGCTAAGTGGGAAACCTGCAAATACCTATTTATTTCAAATTCCTTTATAACTTACTTTTATTATTAAACAAGCTATGCAATACAAAACGTATACCTTCACATACATTTTATTGTACATTTAACAGGATATAATTCATAATCATAATACTTTACGAAGGTCATGTTAATATAATAAGTTAAAAGTGTTGACACACAAAACTGTGAAAGGCAAAAACCGGACGGCGAAATTTGAAATGGCGAAATGCACACAAAAATGTGCATAAACATCTAAAACACGAAGTTCATTATTCATTCTTTCCGCAATTTACAATAACTCTTTTAATACATATATTTACAATAACACAATAACGCTAAGTCTTTCGATACGAACATAAATGTAATGATATACGTACCTACGATTGATTCGTTTTGCAAAGCGAGTTTTGTCAGTTCGATATAGAAATTTCTTACACTATTTTTTCTGTTTCTTCCGGGAAATTATAGCCTTTCTTTCAGTATTGATTATTATAAAGGGTAATTAGTAATAGTGAAAAGATAAAACAATGTTTCTGCCACACCTTCCCACACCCAAGTGCAATGAAGTGGGCCAACTGCTTGATTGTCTACACAATAAGTACACGTTGATTATTTAGAGACTTTCGACCCAAACAAAATCAAAATTCTTTTATTCATCATAGATATGTAACATATACTTAATGAACGCCAATGTTACAAACTTCGACTTTACCTAACCGTAGACCGAGAGAAAAAAACTCCCAGCACTCTTTTCGGAAAAAAATATCTTTAGGAATAAAAAGAGTAGAATTAATATGAATAACTAAAAAATTTTTTCTTATAAACTTTTTGAAATTCTTTCGATTAACGTAAATACTAACTAACAGTTTTTTTTATTTATTTAAATTCATTGTTGAAAAATGCTAGTAATTGTAATATGGGTGATATTTGATTGTACAGTTTAATCACGGAAACGATAATCCTACTCATGTTATTAGTTACACCAACCAACCAATTAGTAAGTAGTTAATAACTCATTTATAAATACTCCTTATATAGTTTATCAATAAACAACTTTTGTTTGCTTGTTTCCATTGAACTTTGACATTAATTAATTGTAGAATAACTCCAAGATAATATCTTGTTTGTTGACTTTACATTTGTGATAATGACAAGGGTTTTATGTGGGTGGTAAAATTGTTGTTTTTACGAGTTTAGCTTTTATTCCTGTTCCTTTTATTTATTTTGTACTCATAAACAAGATTCAAATAAGAATAAATTCGTATATTATCGAGTATCCAAGAGTCTAACATTTGAACTTGGGAGTTTGGGAGATATTGCGCACTGCCACTGCTGTCAATTTAAAAAGGGCTTGCTTTTCATCATACTATCTTGGACATCACTACTATTAGATAAAATTAAAAACGTTTAGGTAAAGAAGTTCATAGGAATACCATGTCTTTGAGAACACCAGACGTGCACGTCTTTTTGCTAAGTATACGGGTAAGGTTGATATTCAATCAACGGAAAATAAACTATTTGCTTAATTTGCTGAGTAGGTACTGACGTTATTAGTTGTTTCTTTTGGTAATTATTTCTCTAAAACGGAAAGCAGTGATTATTTGAATATATGAGTACTTAATATTTATTCTGAAGAAGTTTCAAGTCTAGCATTAGTTACATACAACACCAACTGTACCTACAACTGGGTTTTCAGTACTTATAGATCTTAACTAGTGGCTGCCCGCGACTCCATTCGCGTGGAAGTCGGTTTCCCGTGGGAATGAGAAGTTTTCCCGCGGTAAAAAGTACCCTATATGTTATTCTGATGTATAACCTATATTACTGTAAAGTTTCATCAAAATCCATCCAGTAGTTTTTACGTGAAAGAGTAACAAACATCCATACATCCATCCATACTCACAAACTTCACGTTTATAATATTAGTAGTAGGTTCTACTTATAAGAAAAACTATATTGTTTCGTATTTTTAACTATTTTTCTTTTCATTCAATAACGAACTCAAGTATTTTTATCTGTAGGTACCTGAATATTTTCTCAATAATGTCAATGTTTAGGATAATATTTAAATATGTATCATTAATTAGTTACTTAACTGTTTTCATATTGACCATGATACGTAAGGCCATTTAACTATTGTCTTACAAATATATAAAGCTGTAACAATATTTATTTTACAAGTATTTTTGTTAAACATTCACACAAAACGAGTTGAACTTGACAAAATATTAAATACACCTCTACATACATTATTTATTATGATAAAGATACGCATGTCTTTGGTATTTTCTAAAACTATTACATTGAAGCGATTTAATCATTTAATATTATGAAAGGATTCTATAGCTCATTTTAATAAGCACAGAATATAGGTACCTACATAAAATTAATTTGTTGTAAGTTATAATGTTTTTTCGTGCTTACGTAAAATGAATGTCGCCATCAAATTAAAATTCTAAATTTCTAAATATTGATTTCAACACAAGTCTATTTTGACAGGTGGTAAATCAAGACATAAATAAGTAATAGTAACTCCTAAGTATAAAATAATATATTTATAACCAGTAAATGCTTTATTTTTCTTATAACCAAATTCTTTTGCCGAAAATAATCTTAGCCAAAACATCTCAATCTATACAGGATGTTTTAAAAACAAAAAACGCTTGCTGTTTTAGTTATCACCTGTCCATTATTGTAAAGTAATGACAATGTGTGACATCATTTCGAAATTGATTGTCTATGATTTTTTATCTATGACAGAAATGATAACATGCCTTCAAGTATTCACAAGGGGAAATGTAATATCTTATTTCGCAAGTCAGATAGAACCTACTATAGTCAGAAATTTTAAATATTAGTCTTAATAAAAGTAAAACTGTTTTTAAGTAACTTATAACTTACACTATATAGAATGTTTATCATCGCTCATTGGAATTGCCAATTTTATGTGCTCTTACGTTTAAATACCTTCCTCAGTGTTTTGATAGCACACACATTTTATTATCAAACTAATATAATTAATATACACTTTCTTTCAAACATCTTAAAAAACCGAAGAACACGTTTATATCTAAATTATCAACAATTAAACACTTGTGAATCAACTCTACAATGAATTAGTATATTTAGTTTACGAAATTGAATATTCATCTTTTTGCAGTAATATCGTGTTCGGCAAACATTACTTTTATGTTTGTATATTGTAGGAAAAAGTACAAAAGACATGTCTATCCATATAAGAATCCTTTGGAAGCCGCAAGAAGTAAAACGAGCATATTTTCCATCGAAGCGTGTAGTGTATATGCCTTCATGACAAGACAGGGAGAAATTTTCACAGAATTGAAGCTGATGATGTGTTTTTGTTTGCATCGCGGAAACTTGGTTTGGTGAAAGAAAGAACTACGTACAAACCTCTATATCTAATAAATGGATATTATCCACAAGTGCAAGATGTAACTTGTTTAAAAACATTATAAACTTACAATGTATTAAATACATTAAAAGGGTGTTACAGCTTTGATTTATCTTTTTATCAAGCCAAGGTGTCTAGCCACAAAATTAAAAAAATTGATGTTTTATTTTATGGGGCTGTGATCAAGCAGTTTTTCGTCTTTATAATAGACCTTCTACCTATATAAAATCAGCTGTAGAAATAAGCAGGAGATACCTTCGCAGTGTTTTAATACTCAGGCATCGTTAAAAAGTTACCAAAAAATGAACCTCACAACTCAAATTAAGTGCATGCTTGCCGTGTCAACCTTTAAACCAACTTGACTGCAACCACAAATCTCTGTACCGTTGTTAAACAAGTTATATCAAAGTGACATTACCGTGTTCGTACCGACTTTATAAGTAAGTCAACGCAGATGCGCGTACGGCGAAAATGGTATAAAGAGTTTCAGTGGTAAGGCAGCCTATTTGCAATTTCTCCGAGTTGATTACACGATAGATGGCGGTGTCGTTGTGTTGCTTGCGTCTGCGCATCCAATGCCAGCTGCAGGTGCGGTGTGAGCTGCTAGGGCTGCTAGTTAAGGGAAATTCTAAAGAAAAGGTAGGCACATAACTTTGTTTAACCTCGGATATATCTAATGAATTGGGTTTATAGGAACCTTAGCGTTTTCAGAAAAGTACAGTAGAAGTAAAGAATTACAGAAGTAACCAAAAGTCGGCCTTGTTGCGCGAAAATTGGTGGAACGAAATTCGTCACAAGGCGCAAAGTCCGCGGCGACGTTAAAAATTACAGCAGATTATAATGCACGAATTTTAAGATATATTTAAAACCTGCTTAAAAACAACAAATAGATTGCCTTCACAGGAACTTTAAGAACTCTTTGGGGATTTAATGACATTTGACCCAATCGCGAAAGTTGGTTAGAAGAATCATAAGGTTTTGCTCTTTCTACTTTAACACATTTAATTGAAGCAAGCCAGCCTCTCTCCTGTAGGCGCCACCCCTAGCTGCAAGACCGTTTATGGCCTTCCGATTAAATCGCTTTTGACCGATCGCGGCAGGTCGTTACACCTAGCAATTATTCTTCCAAAAGAGACCCGTATGCTTTATAGCACATTTTAAAGAATCAATTAAAATAACTTAAAGGAAAATACTGTCAACGCCCTCTACATAGGTCTGATAGCTGACAATTACTTGGTTTGCAAATAATAATGATTTAAAGTTAAATGATACAGGTGCAGGCAAATATAATTGCAAGGAATATGAACCTAACTAGTGGGTTGAATAAGGTTTAATTTGTAGTTGAACGAACCAATGAGTGTACCAATCAGAAGAGCATATTAAATTATTTATCCCAAATTCAATAACGAATCGCTTAATTCTTAACTATGAATCTAAAAGGTACCTACATATTTACTAAAATTCTGTAAAAAAAACCCTTGAGATATGAACCAAGGCAGGTAAAACTATCTTCACACTTAAACACCTAACCATTTACGGTTCACTCTAAAAACATTGGCTTCTGAGTTTTTCGTAATCACGCCGTCGCGTCCATATTAAACAATTTACCTGTCTTCGCTTTTTATGACGAAACGTTTCGGAATAAATTCGATGCACGTCACTTATAGTACAAGAGGCGGCGGTGAATTTGAACAAGGTTTTTTAAAAGTACTATAGTAAAGCCTAAAGTGTAAGTAGCTAGAGAGTTAAAGTTAAAATTTTGTAGGTTGCATTTTTTTTTTGTTTAATTAAAATAAAGGTTTAATATGACATGTAAGTCGCATAATTCGACCACACTATGAACTTATTTGTTCCAGTAAAATATAGCCAAATTTTTTCACAAATCCAGATACTACTAGAAGGAAAACGATAAAATTCCTGAAAAGAACTGTACTCTCCAACTACCTATGTTTAAAGTATTAAGTTCATAAAAGTCTTCCCACGATTTTTAACTAAGGTTCATCGTCCCCCAGGACTCAGCTACCATAATGACTGAAGTTTTTATCTCAACTCAAATGCCTGAAGCCCCGAACTAAATGGAGGCACCGGTTATGGGTTAACTGTCCGCGTCGTTAAAATGCATGCAAAATTTTTGGGAAAATATTCTGTTGACTTTTTTTGGTGTTAGTTAGGCTTCTTGGGAATATCAACTTTATTATTAGTAACGTAGAGATCAGTGTATTAAAATAGTGGGCCAGATTTCATTTTAGGCACGTAAAAGGTTTTTATTTAAAACAGCCTTCTTTGGATATTGTAGAATTATCAGGCACACTTTTAAGTAATGCCTATAAGTAAGTCAGTTGCCATACTAACCCCATTATTACCAAATGAAATTAAGTTAATTTATCAGATCGTCGTAAATTTTCACTAAGAGCGTTTTAATTTCTTAAACATTGGTATTATGTAGCTTTTACTTTAAGGAGCCCCATTTACCCATTGACTTATCAGTATTTCGGCTGTAATCATAATTGGCGAGCATGAAGAAACGGCCTCCTGCAATAATTTAAATGTCAAAAATATGTCAAACTTCCGAAAATGGTCAGGTTAAGTTTTCGAAATTCTGCCGTAATGGTCGATTTTGGACCACCATGCCAAATAACGTAATAATTGGATGTTCAAATTTTTACCAAAATATCACGTTGTAAATTATTAAAAAAACTATATATATCTACTAATAAGGGTTACTTTAGTCCACGCAAAGATGTCTTTACAATCATCAGCGTTTTTGAAAAGCATTTCTAAGATATAAACATAAAATACGGGGTATAAATACTGCTTCCGAAAACAAAAACTGGGCATTGCTGGAGGGGACTGGTTACGTTTTAAGCAAAAAAAATTTTGGAATTGTACAAAATTGTATTTATACTATCAGATTTTGCGATGATTTCAAATGTTTCAGTTTAATTTGCAATGTAAATAATCGTACCTGAACCAATAGTTGATGTGTGAGCGATGATTTCAAACACAACTTTCAAAAACGAATTTTCAACATTCTTAATAACTTTTTTAAATTGAAATTTCTAGTTATAACGGTACACCTAGAAAATTTAGTTACTATTGAGGCTCAAGAATACATGGTTTCAGAAGTGGTCTTTTTACACCCGTTATAAACCCATAAGAACCTAAAGTCTAAGAATACGCGAACATTAGTTTTGTACCTTTCTTTAAAGTTAAACACACAAGTAAATAGTAAGCCTTTAACTTTTGTATACGTTACAAAACAAATTTAACAGTCGGTTTAACAAAATACCACTAACTGTGCTAAAAGTGATATTCGTCTTTATACGCAACAAGTCTGTCTGCTAACTAGCCGAAAGCGCAGTGAATGTTAACACTCTCTCTTTCATACCGTCTTTGAATTATTATTTACATTTCAGCAATTAATACTTAGCTTAAATAATGCTTTCAGTTTTAACGATCGCTAAAATAATTTAGAAGCTGGAAATTCAGAAATTACAGATACTTAAGGAGTTGATAAATATAGTTGATAAAATGGTCCTCTTCTGGATATACATAAGAAAGGGGGGTTGCCGAAACTCGCTACGCTTAGAAGACATATTGGAAAGTGTGATACATGTACGCAGTAAGACAATGTTGCTGATTTTTAGTTGATTTTTTCAAAATGAAAGCCCTTTTTGCAATAACTGCAACAACATAAACAAATGCCTACCGTAATAATTTGGAATCCATTATTTATAGAAGTCAGATTATGCCATTATCCATAAATTTGTAATACCAACCCGACCACAGCACATTAATCATTGCAAATAGAAATTGGAATAAAAAATAATTCTTCCGCGCAGTAGATTTGCAATTACCAATTCAGTAGTAAATGCATTTATATCAGTAACCCACTTTCACCGGTGCATCGTCTACTCTTTGTTGTAATTAGTTAATTTAGAATGCAATTAGATTCCCGATGTGTTTGCGCAGCGTGATTTATAAATCTGTGTGTAATTGAACAGCTGGAGGATAAGAGATTAAAGCATTCGACACTTGTTCTTTTTATTTCTATAGATACTAGCAACCCGCCCACGCTTCACAATGTTGTAATTTTGCGCGACTTGTGTCCTAAATTTTCTTTTTTTACAAATTTAAATGAAAAAAATATATAATATGGCGAAAACCGCATTAAAATCTGTGAAGTGGTTTAGGAGGAGTTAGCGGACAAACATACAAACAGACACAATTAGCGACTTGGATTTATACTATGTAATGATGTGCCAATCTACAGTACCTACCTACCACCTTTACATAGTTACTGTTACTTAAACATACGTATTACCTTACCAGTCTATTACCTAAATACTTAATCTAGGCTCGACCCTTCTTTTTAAAATGCTCAAATCGTTGTTAGCCACCTCGACTTAGTTCGTGTGGATTTATAAAACAATAGTAAGGAACAAAATGAGGTTCAAAATGAAAATCAGGATCATATAATTCCACTCCTGTGGGTGTCGAATTCAGAAACTTCCAAATGCTAAATTCTTTCTAAACGTTTCAACGAAGTAGGTAAGTATACGTTTTTATAAAGTTTCGAAAGGGAACGCGATCGATGGTTTTCTTTTTTTTCCAAAAATTCAGTAAAAACCAAGTATTTATTTTACTACCTATTGGTTGCCGATCCTTGTGTGGCAATAATTAATCATCGTAGCCAATTAATAACTTTGTAGTCTTAACAAATCAACAATTACCAACCAACAGTTGCAAACCTTTAAATGTTCGGTTTTAGTGCCGATTATTTTGCTCTTACGATACCCGTAAGTGCTGTACGAAATTGCTTTTAAGCATGAATGCCAACTTATTATCAAGTTAATACATATCTACAATGAGGACAAAATAGTTACAAGTTAGTTGGTACTTATGTGCCTAATGTTCCTGTCCGTTTTTCCGTTTTAAAAAAAAAAGTATACCTATTGCTATCTCCTTTTCCCCGCCTTTACCCAGTGTTGTGTGAAAGAGAAGAGAGACACCGGCAGGTTAGTAAACTGCCGTATTAGTTTACAAAATCATGACTTTGTATGAAGGTGTACGAAGGATCCTTGATTGAAACTGAATGTTTTTTAAAGAAGCAGTTATCTTATATATTAATACATCTATTTTATTATTATTTATTTACTATACTTAAAAAAGTCCAGTATCAGGCTTCTTAATCAAAATAAAACAAATGTAAACTAAAACAAAAAAAAGCATATTAGCACTTAATCTAAAAATGAGTTTGTACCGATGAAACGTGGCTTCTATTACAGTAACTATTGTTCAAAAATGATTAAAATACAAACAAATATGCCCATGCATAGAAACAGCTCATTACCATTTTTAAATTAAAAGCAAGTCTATAAAAATGTACTCGTATAACTTTCGCTTTCGAAATAAGTTATTTACGCAAATTAATTAATTACATAGACTCATACCATTTTTCTCCCGAAAAGAAACGTTATGTTAGCTAAATTTAGTTATTTATTTAAATTGTTAAATATTACTTGAAATAAAATAAACGTACTATAAAAATAAATAAGTTTTAAACGTGTCCCGACTGCTTGTTTGCTTTTCTCTCAAAAAAAAGACTGCAGTTTTTTTTATATTTCCCAATATTTAAGTATTTTGGTCCAGTATTAATTAAATACCTTAAATAAGAGAGCTCTTTTACATCCTTTGAGAAACAGATAAACAGGTTATCAGGTCATACATATAATATCACAATAATGGATGTATTACTAACTTGAACTCGGCATTTCCATTGAAATGGAGGTACTTGCTAGGTCAACTTAAGTAAAATTGCGGCTTTTAATTGAATACTAAACTTTAACATGTTTAGAAAAAAAAAGTATTTGTAAAGGAATTTTAAAAGAATTTGAAAACAAAATCAGTTTTCAAAGACAGTACCTACACTAGTCCGAATCCCTTTTGTGGGTTATAATCGCATTCCGAAATTTATATCGTATCCGACTTTTTACAAAATTTATCACTAAAATAAAATTTAGAAGCAAAAAATTCTTAACAAGCATTTCTCCAATATGAAAGACTTATCGCTGGGAAATTGAACCCTGCCACTTGCATACTTAAGTGCCTTTATCGCTTTTAATGACTATATCTATACAAGTAACCTTCTGAAGGCACGTTTATTTAACTGAAAGCAATTAATCGTACAATTAGTCAGTTACTGTAATTAGTGTGTGACAATAAATACCGAATAGTCTTTGCAATGATAGTGATGTACCTTTTTATTATCATTTTTTAGGATTCCGTATCCTAAGGGTAAAACGAGACCTTATTACTAGAATGTTGTCTATCAAATCTGTTTGTAACCGGGCAGTACCTCATGAACTGTAATAGCGAGTTGAAATTTTCACAGATGATGAATGCTTTATAATAACAATATAAGAGGACTCCCATACGACAAACCTTTTTAATCGTTAATTACGAAACGGAACCCTTCGTTTGCGAGTCCGACTCGCACACGGTCGATTTTTTATTTCCCAAACTCTACAAAGTTTCCTTACTTATAGTTACAATAATATGAAGAGTTTTAGCGGAAAACGTCTTAGAACAGTAAAATTATCGATTAATTGAATTGATGAAAAATCCCCCAATTAACATACCGAATAGGTACTTGTTTGTCGCCTAATAAAAATAAATGTGCCTAACATCAAAAAAATGACATCAAGATGAATGCAGTAAAAACATAATGCCTACTATCTTTAGCAAATATCTTTAATTAAAAACATTTATTACATGAATGAACAAGCCGATCTTATTATTATCTTTAAATTTTGGATCACACATTCAACAGTAAACTTTATTATTCAAACTTATATGATAATAAGAACAGTAAACACACATTACCCTGACTTTCGATCTTGTTGTTTAGCAACTTGATTGACGTGCAGACAGTACTCGATCACCTCGATATTATTGACATTACACGTACATTTGACTACATCCGTATTCACCAAGCTATAAAAACAGTGTCAACCAGTAGGTACACTTTTAGTACTTCCTGTCTTCTTCAATACATAAACAATAGTAAAAGGAAGGATAAATCATTGTCAACAAACTCCTAAAGTTTTTCAGTAGCAAATATGGACTACGTATTGTGAACGCATTGCTCATGTTCTTGCAAAGGCGTTGTGTAGTCTTATCTGTTAACATTTGATTAGTATCTTTGTCTTGCTTGTTCTATGAATTAGCTATAACATTATGCAACCTGTAAATTAAATCAAATTAAAGCCTTAGCTACCGATTCCAAAAGTAGATCACATTCGGAGAAACCATTTAGAACAAGATCTGGGTAAGGCTCGTTTGCCTTGTTATAATAACATAGTTTACTTGACCTTAGCAAGTTATTGGTGCATCCAATAGATACCGTTATCTTTAATCAAGAATTGGTCGTAAAATCCACAGCGTGAACATATCATTTCATACAAGATGGATAGCCTAAAGATTTTTCATTTATGTTGATATGATTTGCGATGAAAACCGCATTACTTAATCCACTTGTTAAAGTTACCAGTGAAGTCGTATGTTTATGTTTAACAAATTTAAAATGGTTGTAATAAACTTTTAAGTTAACGGTAGAAGGATTAAAGTTTATTTATATAAAAAAACATGTTTAGCCAAAAAATAATTTACGATTATATTAACTTACTTAAAAAGTACAAAGTATTTTTCATTAATTAGGTAACTATTTAGGGTGACAAACTCTACAATCTGTTAAGAAACTCTAAATATAGGTACCTACATAACTGTTAACTTTATTTAAACAAATCATCATAAAATGATTTCGGTCAAGGTCCTATCTGTCCTAAGAAAAATAAATAAACCTAAATAATCTTCTCAAACCTTTTAATTAAATACCTCTTACCTATTTTATGTGTACAATGATAACCTGCATTCAATTACCTTGAAAATGTTATGAAAAACTGTTACAATCTTATTTTATTGGGTAGGTATCATAAAAGATGAGTTAACGTTATTTTTATATTTTTTGTGGTTTGGTAGGTAATGGTTCAATTTCGAATAATATTTGTAATAGGTCGATTTAAATTTTATATCTACTTAAGTTTTAAGGTTGATACATTTCATTCTATAATTTCGCGGAAACGAAAACGCCCTAATCATAAATTAGTCAATTATTTTTATATAATAGGTACCTACATCACGCAAAGGTTTTGAATTTAAGTTTATCATTCGAAATCTACTACAAACAAGATTGTGTTTTTGTACAGCATTACTTCAGGATATTTGCTATAAGTCCTAGGCCCAAAACACGATAAGATTAAATTTCTTTAATGGAAAAAATTCATTAAGTAAGGTAATTTCGCAGTTTACGCCCTTTTTTTAGTCTAACGGACTTCGGCGAAATTTTATGGTGGCGAACGTAAATCTATGTTTGGATATTTTAATGAATCTTATTTAAAAAAGTTGAGCCAATACATATCAATACATATATCACTTAATATTGATAAGTAATAAAAGAACACAAAAAAATAAATAAGAGAGCAGTAAAATGGTAGGTACAGGTTTTTGACCTAAGAAACAGGGCAAAAACGCGAAAATAGAACTTACATTGCGATTTTTCCTATCGAGGAAATTTAATTAAATCGTGTTTTTGGTCACAAGGACTAGCTAACTTATAGTTATGCTATACAAATAACAATGTTGTTCTAAGTAGATTTCGAAAAATAAACTTATAAAAAACGAAAATCCGCGCGATGTATTTTGGAATAGTTTTCGCCTGAAAAGATAAATCTTTTAAAACACATTTCATTGGAGCCCAAAACCTTTACTACATACTATTATTAAGCTAATTTATGGTGTATATATGTATATTTAGAAGGATATGTGTAAGTATGTATAGGCTTAGGTTAGTAAGAATGTTGTTTGGATAAAACCCATGGACCTGATAAGAAATAATTCCAATTTATATTTGTGCAGCTAGATAATAGGTATATAAGTAAACTATAAAAGGATGGTGTTTCATAAAAAGCTAGTAATAATTTTATGAACCGTGTCCGCAAATCATCGAAACCATGAAATTGTTAGTAGTTGTGGTTATTTTAACTTTGGTAAGTTTTTCTTCATTATATTGTCTCAAGGTTCCGGGTTCGATCCCCACTAGGGTGTACCACTAATTTGGTCTTTTTCAAATTATGTACATGTTTATCACGCACTAACGGTGAGGGAAAAACATCGTGAGGAAACCCACATGATTGGATGATAATCCATCTATGATCCACCAACCCGCACCGAGCCAGCGTGGTGGATTACGGCTCAAACCCTCTCGCTATCCGAGAAGGAGACCTGTGCTCAACTATGGGACATATATAGGCTACTGATATGTACAGCTAATAATATTTACTTTCTTTTATAAAACAGTCTGCATCAGGATTTGCTGGCCCCGTGGCTTCGGAGGACCAGTCAGTAGCCGTGCTTCAACCTAGAGAGGTCGATGTATTTGCTACGTACAGGTACTTGTCTTACTGCTATCATTATAGATCTATAAATATTATTACCCTATAATTATTACACGAAGTTACCTACCATAAGTTAAATTTTCATTAATATTTTTTTGATACGGATTACGTATCAAATAACGTTTTTGCGTTAACTTAAAAAAATTGAATTTAGAAACCAGCAGTTAAATTAAATAGATAAGTACCTACTTTTTCTAGGTCCAATTCGTTGGAAAAATTGTCTAAAAAATTCTATTCAGCAACTTTTTCACACAAAGAAACGTAACTTAACTCAGTCTTTATTACAGCAATCTAATTGAAAAGCTTGTAAGCGATCTCTACACTGCCGCGAAAGACGCTACCATTGCACTCAACAATTTCAACGATGGCCTAGCAACACTTTCCCGCCAATATGCTGAAAAAATCGTGGAAGACATCAAGAAACTCAGAGACAGGGTAGCTGGAGCAATCAAAGGAGTAACCGATCGATTTGTTTCTACAGGAGGTGCTGTTAGAAATTGCATCGAGGTAGGTTCCTAAACGTTAAAAAAGAACATTAGTAGGCTGCGTGTGGGTTTCTTAACGTAGAAACGGTTAATTTTTTTTAAAAAAAGAAATCAATTAGGCATCAAATAAAAAGGGACCACAAAATCGGTTCGCCCAATCTAAATTTCAGAGGTAACTAACATTAAAGAAATACAGTTGTATAGAGAGCTCTTAATTTGTTGTAGTCGTTAAAAAATGCGGATTAAATCAAATCAAAAAGACATTCCTAACTTATTTAAAGAAGTATTTCCGGTACCTTCACTTCCCAGTTAAATTTCCAACGAATATCGCGTTTCTTTGCATTTTCAGAGCCATAGCTCAGACGCCGCAGCCATCTTCAACGAGACCCTGGAAAACACGATGGCCTGCACCAACCAGCGCATTGCAGAGGTGTCCGACATGCTAACTGGTCTTAGAACCATCAGCGATAGTGCCACAGCCCTGGCTAAATCTGCTATGACCGATATGAATGTTTGCAGAAGTACGACTTCTAATGGCGTGATGTCTACAGGCTCTTGTCTTGGAAGAGTTGCAGTACAGACGGAGATGAAAGCCGGGGCTTTTATAACACAAACCGGATTAGAGGTATTGCCTATTTAAAGTTCGTATTTGAATATTAAATTCATGAGCGCGACAAACTAGTTAAGTCATGGTCATTTACATACGTATAAAACTGGGTAGTAAAAAACCGCATAAACTGAAGATGAGACTATTTATCTGTTATCTAGCAACTTATTTCCTACTACGCCCACGTTTTGCAATGGTGTAATTTTGGCCGACTTGCTCACGAAACATTGATTTTTGGCTAACTTAAAAAAACTTTTTCCGATTGTTCTTTATTTACAAATTTAAATGAAAAAAATACCTAAAGGATGGTGAAAACCCCATTAAAATCCCTCAACTGGTTTAGGAGTAAGCGGCCAAACATACAAACAGACAGAATTAGCGACTTGGATTTATACTATGTAATGAAGCTACAACCTTTCTGACCTTATTGGTGACGCACCTTTTTGTCCAGATTGCGCGGGTTAATATGGCAGTAGCGACTCTCCCGGCTGCCCTTGACGTATGCGCTGGAAGCCGAATGGTAGAAGCTGGTCTGAGCACCGCCCGTGTCGTGATGGAAGTCGGCAGCTGTTCAGCATCAGGCATCTTCTCCATCATCAGAAACCCTCTATTCTAAACAACGGCAAAGTCTAAAGCTTCAATGGTATACAAATAAATGTGTGCAGATATGACTCCTCTTTAATTAGTTCCTGAATGAAAGTTTTGAAAAAATGCTATCTTAGCATTCAGGCAACAATTAAAACAGCTTGGCTTATTAATTTAATGCCAAAATGCTAAGGTTACGCAATGGCTTAATTATCTTAATATAAGTATCCAATAAAACAAAATATAAGCAAAATATAATTTTATTACTTAGCTTAAAATAAAAGACCATTTTCAATATCACAGAAACCTACTTATATATTGTTTACAAATTACAAAATTAACATTTTCCACCCAGCACCATTTACATATTATTAAAATCTCATCTTAACACTCATGTCTTTATAACATTTAAATAACATAAATCAAACTTATGTTGAACTTAAACAATTAATATATGTTATGCAGCACCAGCAGAAATGCAGTAAAAATATTTTTAACTGTTCATTTACCTATCGAGGACACATAGCATGCCTACCACCATCAACAGGCAAAGTTGCACCTGTTATGTTACTTGCACCATCTCCCGCCAAAAATACAATAACTGATGCTACTTCCGACACATCTGCAGCTCGTCCGATAGCATGAGTCTCAGCACACTTCTTTACAAATGCCTCATACTCTGACTCACTCATTCCAGCTTTCTTATGTAAACCAGATGTGATAACTCCAGGGTTAACAGCATTTACACGCACGCCTTTCAATCCTAATTCTAATGCAACGCACCTTGTGAATTGATCCAGGGCTGCCTTTGACATGCAGTAGGCAAGAACATTTGGGAAAGATCTTAAACCAGTTACACTTGAGACATTTACAACATTACCTTTAGATTTTATTAGATGTGGTACTGCTAGCATGGTCAAATGGTAGGGACCTCGTACATTAGTGTTCATTACTCTATCATATTGGTCTAAAGTAGTTGTTTCAATAGTACCTGACTCTAATACACCTGCATTGTTAACAAGAACATCCAATTTGCCGAAGGACGACAAAGTCGTGTCAATAGTTTTAATATTATCTTCTTCTTTATTGACATCAGCGATAATTGTAACCGGCATCAGCTGAGTTGGGGAAACTCCTTTACATTGATTTGCACATTTTGCCAAATTATCTTCATTCCTTCCGGTAATTACTAAGCTAGCTCCTAGTTTAGAAAACTCCAAAGCTGTAGCAGCGCCGATACCTGAACTCGCGCCGGTCACCAAAACAACCTTACCGCTGAACATTTTTCTGCCTGAAAACAATGGTGCGGGCGCAAGATTAGTTTCCTTGTATTATTTTTGATATTAAAATTTAATAATAAAAATATACCTTAACTTCAGAAAGCAAATAAATGCGTGGAGTGGAAGTAAGAAAAATAAGAAATCTTTTTTTTTTTTTTTTTGTTAGATTCTTCCGTCATGCGGAAAGGCAAAGAGACTATGCCCATACAGCCATGTCATCAATAATTTGGTTTTCTTCTTTCTTGTTGACTTAGTTTTGTTTAGTTTTCAATAAGAAGTAACATTGACGATATTTTATTTCCTCATAAACAAACATAATAAGGACCAAGTCCATGTCTTTAATAATAAAATGCTAATATATATTTGTTATGAGTATACATAAACATTTTCATCAGATATTACACACTGTAAATTTTATGAATTTATACATAGGTAAGTAGCATTCAGTTGTTTTTAAAAGTTCTTGAGTATTACGCGGGATATTTTCTAATGTTTTATAAATTTCTAATAGCTCATCAATGAAAATTAACCTGTCAATATGAAATTGAGGACATTCAAAAAATATATGATCCAATGACTGTACTGACTCATTACAATATGAACAACAAGGGGAAGTTATCATATTCATGCGATATAAGTGTTCATTAAAAGCAGCATGACCTATACGAAGACGACAAATTGTTGTATAAAAATTTCTATTTTTGAAAGAGCCCTTGGTAAACCAAGGAGACGAAATTTTTTGGTTACATACGGAATACCACTTGCCCTTTTCTTTAAGAGAATCTTGCCAAAATTTAAACCAATTATTAATCATTTGATTTTTTATTTCAGGAAGAAACTCTGAAATGGGAATTGCTATGTTTTTTAATTTGCAAATGTTGTTATCAGTATTTGTAATGATACTAGCTAATGTATCAGCTAATTCATTACCACTAACACCAATGTGTGCTGGTGTCCAGAAAATGACAATTTCTTTATGTTTCAATGATAATTTATAAATCTTTTCCCGGATCTCATATATAAAAGGATGAATTTTACTAGAAAGACGGGGATTATTAATAGCTTGAAGAACACTCATACTATCAGAAATAATAATCCATTACCAGAAGAATCTACAGAACTAATCAAATCTAAAGCAAACAGAATAGCAGCAGCTTCTGCCGTAAAAATACTGCAAATATTGGACAGCTTATAACCATGTGCAATTTTCAAAATAATATCATAAGCCGCTATCGACACAGACTGAGATGTTTTTGAAGCATCTGTGTAAATTTGACGGTAATTATCATAGTATGATAACTTCTCATATACTTCATATTTATTTTTTAAATTTGTGTCTATAATGACATCAAATTTAAAAAACTTACCTTCATATGTTCCACTATAACAAGGTAAAATATCATACTGAGCAATATTTTCATTTTTCAAATAATTAATGAAATCAAAATTTTTACATAAAATAAGAGTAATTAGATTTTTTTTTTTTTTTAATATAGGTAGCAAACGAGCATGCGGGTCACCTGATGGTAAGTGATCACCGCCGCCCATGACTACCCTCAACACTGTAGGTGTTGGGGGTGTGTTGCTGACCTTTAAGAAAATATATAAATAAATAAATAAAATTGGGCACCGGATACCGCACTCACCGAACGAAACGCAGGAACATCGTTCCTACTTCACGTCGGTTTCCTGTGCGACGGTGGTATTTCACCGGTCGAGTCAGCCCAGCAATCGCTGCAGACAGAGCCTACAGCTAGACTCTACCACTCTTAAAATAGATATCAAAATCTTTTTGTACAACGCATTATTAGAAGTTTTCATCAAATCAATTATGAACCTTCTTTTCAAATAATCAAACCTAAATTTAATGGGACAAGTGTTAGTTTCAACTTGCATTGAATTAATCGGAGAAGTACTCATGGCTCCTAGAATTATCCTGAGATTTTTATTTTGTACTTTATCTATTTTATTTATAAAATTATTGTCAGAAGCAAAGCAAAAAAAAGCATATTCAAAGTGACTTCTAACTAATGATTTAAACAGCATCAATAATATTTTAGGATCTGCACCAAAACGACAACCAGTAAGGCATTTTAAAATATTTGTAGCTTTTACAGCTCTATCTATCAATATTTGCACATATTTTTTAAAACTTAAATTTTGTTGAAATACTACACCTAAGAATTTTATTTCTGTACAGTTAGGAATAAGGTTACCATTATATACACATTCTAATTTACAATCTTTATCTCTAGAGAAAACAAGAGATTTACTCTTTTCTGTATTTACAGTTAAACCTAAGAAAGAAAAATAGACTTCAAGCCTTTTACAGGCATTATTTAAATTCGTTTGCACATCTTTAAGTTTTTTGCCAGAACAATAAACAACAAGATCATCAGCAAACTGCAGATTAGAAACATTTGCGCCTAATATCTCATTCAATTTATGAATATAAATTATATACAGTAGAGGGCTCAAGATGCCGCCTTGATTGACGCCTTTATAGGAATTACGTGGACCATAAAAGTTGTTACCCAATTTAACATAGACCATTCTTTCATTTAGAAAGTTATATATCCAAAGAACCATTTTTTTTGGAATTCTGAGTGATAGCAAGATATTAGCAAGCGTTTCTAAACCTACATTGTTAAAGGCTCCTGTTACATCGAAAAAATTACAAGCAAGATAATTCCGTTCCTTTATGGATTTATTTGCATCTAATAACAAATGTGCAATGCTTTCCCTAGCCGAGCGTCCACGCCGAAAACCAAACTGATTACTAGGAAGAATACAATTTGATTCGATGTAATATTCCAGACGTTGTTTGAGCAGCTGCTCAAAAATTTTACCAACACAAGAGGACAACGCTATAGGTCGATAAGAATCTGGACTATCAAGATCCTTCCCTGGCTTCAGTACAGGGACCAGACAATCAGTTTTCCATTGATTTGGTATTAAGTCATTTTCAAACAAAATATTTAAAATTATCAAGAATTTACATAGATTTTTATGACTGAGAAGACGAAACATTTTATAGGAAATACCATCTAAACCACAAGTTGTATCTTTTCTTGATTTTATGGCAGCAGTAAGTTCAGAAATTGTGAACGGATCAAGCAACGAAAGATTTTGTCTATGAAATTTGTTATCTGCAAAAGTAAAAGGTTTCGAGACATAGTCTGCAGTGTATTTTTTTAAAAAACTATTTACCCAATGATCATTTTCACTTCTAGAAACAAAAGTTTTGTTAAATCTGCGTATTTTATTCCAGACATGAGAAATTGGAGTAAGACGATTTATAGAATTGCAATAATCTTGCCAAGATTTCTGTTTTTCAAAGCCTGATTTTTTTTAAAAAGCAAATATTTTTCTACAGAAGGATCATTTTTGAAAGCAACAAAAGCATCTTTACATTTTTTAACAGCATCTGCACATTTGCTATTCCACCAAGGAACGGAATGTCTTTCCCTTTTTGCCCTAAAACCTGAAACGGAACGTGAGCATAAATGACAAAGATTTTGACATTGACAACAAGACTTTGTTTTCGTTTTTTGTTGTGACATAGATTTTTCAACTGATGCCAATAAAATATCACAAAACTGCAAATAACTTTCTAGTGAACATTCAGAATTAATCATAAAACTATTCAACGAAGTATTAACAATATTTACATACAAATCCCAATTAACTAAATTCAAGTTTAATTTCTTACTGACATTTTGAGAGTGAACACAATGTTCTGAAGATATAACTGGAGTTTGAGACAACAGAAGTTTAGTAATTGTAGGCAAATGATAACTTCCAAAGGAATCATCATGAACAGACCATTCACAATCCCATGATAAAGCTGGACTAACCAAAGAAAGATCTAAGCCATTTGGTCTCCAGGACGAAGTTCCTACAGTCGTGACTTCTCCTGAATTTAACAGAACAAGGTTATTTTCATCAAAAGAATCTAGTACTTCTTCACCTCTTTTATCCACTTTTTGACAACCCCAAGAAGTATGGTATGCATTGAAATCTCCAGCAATAAAGACTGGAGTTGGAAGACTATCACTTAATTTTGAAAATTTTAATTTTGAATAATGACACCTAGAAGGACAATAAACACTAACAAATGAAATATATTTACCACCTATTTTTATCTGTACAGCAACATTTTGTAAGGAATCATCAAAATAAGTATCAATTTTTAAGAATTGTAATTTGTTATGAATTATTATTGCAACTCCATTATGTGTATTACCAGTGTCATTTCTAACTATTGTGTATCCCTTTATGTTAAAGGTATGATGTGGTCTAAGCCAAGTTTCACTTATTAAAGCGATATCAACATCATTACTATAAAGAAAATATGTAAATTCAGATTTATTACTTTTAATGCTTTGAGCATTCCACTGAACTATTTTTAAATGAGCCATTAGGATGGATTATTAGCAGATGACTTTTCATAAATATCACTTAATATTTGTAAAATATTTTTAGTACTGATGGAAGTTTCCTTTGTTTTATTTAATGTAATTATTTTAACAATAGCCTCAACCAATAAATTCAAAGATTTATTATCTTTTTTCAAGTGACTGAGCAGGTCAAACTTTTGTCCTAAGGCTGGAAAACTCTCTGTATTTGCAACTGAAGCATAAGACAAAGAGGATAAACCAATTTTAATATCATTAATTTTTTTCTTTTTAATAGGACACTCAGCAGATATACTAATGTGATTTCCTCTACAGTGACAGCATGTAGCCTTTTCCCTAGGTACTGTACATTCTTTAAAAGAATGTGCATCTCCACATATTGAACATCTAACATTATTTTTACAGTACTTAGCCAAATGTCCATACCGTAGGCATTTAAAGCATTGTTTTACAGGTGGAATGTACATCTTAACTGGAAACCTCCAGCCTTGTAAATCAATATGATCAGGAAGATAAATGGCAGCAAAAGTTATGATTACTGTTTTAGTCGGTTGTAATTCAAAGTTTTGTTCATTTTTAACCTTCCTTTGAATTCTCCGAACAGAAATAATTTTTTATTAAGTACTATTAATCACTCCAAAATTTTTTTGATTGGACCATTTAATGGGCACATTAGTAATAACACCAGTAATTTCAGTAGTTTTTGCAGGAATAGTTGCTTTGAGTTTATATTCTGATAACAAAGTCTTATTGTTAAGAAAACTATTTGCCAAATTTGCACGGTCAAAATGAACTGTAACTTTGTATTTATTAAGATTTTGCATATATTTAATGCCTTTTATATATTTCTTTAATGTTGATGATAAAGAAATCATATCTCTTGTTGAAATAGGTTTGGACTCATTGTTTGATTCCAAGAAGACAACGAAATCTGTAGCTGAAGAATCCTCAGGATACCGACGTGTATAATCGGGAACGAAATAAGTTTTATATGGATCGGACTTAGCTGAATTGCAGTCACTGTGCATGGAGTCGGAGTCCGAAAGCAGCGAGTCTTCCCCTGATATTACTGCCTCCTCCTTCTTTTTCTTGCGTTTCGCCCGAGACGTCATTTTAATAAAAATTAAGCTTCTATACGATAGTTATTAAAAATATATACAAAATGTACACTATTTAACAAAATTGAAAGAATTAAATGAATTTTTAAGTTCACGAAAAAATTTTTCACTTCCAATTTTCCCGCGCGCAAACCGGAAGTCTCATAAGAAATCTATCTAACTGTTGTCAACAGTTTTTGAAGGCTCTCTAATGTCGTGGTCCTTTAATAGAATACGTGAAAACGTTGGTAAGCGTGTAAATGGGTGGACCAAAACAGATTTCATTACTCACAAACGTCAGCACTGAAATCAATATACTGGTCCGAAATAGGGGATATTCATGTTTTTTTTTTCTTGCCTTAAATTAATAGTTTACGACATTATAACATAGAAAAAAATATAAAAAATCTTCAAAATACTCTAGATATTTTTAAAAACGAAATTTAAAACATTGAAAAAATTAGAGCAGTTGAAACGCCGCCATTTTGCGCGCGCTTTGCGTGACGTCACACGACACGTTCAGTGGGACTTTACTATGAACTTTTCAGTTATTTCATACATATTTACAGTTTTAATAGCTTTAAAACCATTGAAGAAGCCAAAAAAATATCTTATAAGTATTGCATAGTACCGGAGTGCACAAATACTATTCGAAAAACACCCGAGAAAGTGTTTTTTTCGTATTTCAAGTGATGCGAAAATACGAAGACGGTCGTGTAAGGTGATGAGAAGGGATAATATATCTCCTAAATCTTGTTCATATTGTTGTGAAGATCATTTTAACGAAAGTATACTTTATTTATATACAGCTTAATGTGAATTAGTAAAAAGTAAGTTTTGCACTGGCTATTAAACATTAGAAAATTCGGTATAAAATTAACCTACCCTATAAGAAAAGATCAGTAGCTATAACTTTCTATTAAAACTTTATTCCTGTTGTGGTTTTACGATTTTTTTATGGTTGTTGATTTATTCCAGGTAAAGGAAGATACAGAAAATTATATTGAATACAATTTAATAAAAGAGCAAGGAGAAAAATGTAGGTACTCTACGGTTGAAGAAAGGAGTTTTGCCTCATATATTTTTGTGTCAATATGTAAATGTTTTGGTGTATTTTAAGTAAACTGCTGTGTGCATTTATATTATGGTCTTAAATATACTATGAAACATCCTCTGATCTCAGCGCTCGTATAATCGGGTTTCGATGCTGTCTGCGCGCCTACGTCTTTTCTATAGCAATACGTCTCAACTACATATTTGGACTATTTTTTGTTTCTTTTCTTTGTATACCTTCACTTGCCAACCAACCGTTGAACACGCAACATCAAATTGTAAACCACATTAAATCGAATATCAAAGAAGAATCTGGGGTTGTCATTTGCTACACCACCACAACCCACATCGCGCCTTGGAAACGCGACAGATGCAAAATTATATGCTATCATAAATGCACCTTTTTTTTTTTTTGTTTGTCCAGGAAAATGCCTACGCATACCCGTCCCCTCCAGGGAAAGGAGACGGGTTATGTCGGGCTTGCACCGACTAAAAACCTGGAGTTGTCCTTCTGGCCGTCGTATAATGGCGGGGCCGCGGGAATTACCTGTTGAGGCCCTCGCCGCGAACCCACCGACGGCTGGCCACCGAGGCAGCCCCCTCAAGTTTGGAGGCGCGCTGGAACAACCGCGGCGCGCCTACCCCCTCACGTTCCCTTGATTGGCTACCGACCTAGCCCTGTGTCGGCAGCTTGGGAACCTCCCCAGGGTCTTCGGCCGTCTGCCGACCTGGGGCCTCACCGGCTGGAGTCGCCGGCGCGCCACTGTCCCCGCAGTGGCGCGCCGCCGGATCCGCCCTGGGCCTAGGAGAGGGGTTTTCCCACCACCCCTTCCTCAGCCCACCACCTCCAATCCGAATCGCGGAGGATCGGATGCCGCGGCCGCCACGCCGCACCACCCGACCCCCCACGATTACCCCCCTGGGCGCTCAACAGAACGAGGGCCAAAGGCCCTGCTGGAGCCTCCCCTCCTAGGGTGCAACTGACCGGGCCGAGCCCGGCCAGAGCCTCCCCTCCGGGCGCATCAGCACGCTGGGCTCACGCCCAGCTGGAGCAGCCCCCCTCTCGTGGGCCGGTCTGCCTCACGACCGGCCCCATGTGGGACCGCTTAGCTTCCCCCAGTAGCTGGCTTGCTACGGGGTACTAAGCCCCCCCGCCGCGGCAAGGCGCGATCCCTTGGGGGGGATCATAAATGCACCTGTTCTCGGTAGATTGTCCTAATGTGCTATGACAGAACCAGCTTCAGTCATCGTCAAAGATTCACTACCAATCTAAACTAAACTTCGTTACAATCAGCACAAGAATATAGATTAAATTTATTTATTTTTTTCACAAAAACTTGTAAAACAGTATAAGTTTCGACGCTGATGAATGCAATGTCGTGTCAGATGACGTCACATTACGTTCGACCAATGGTGGCGCGTTTTGGAAGTTGAATTTCGCTCCCTTATTTTGCACTTTTTAAATATTATTTTTGGGGTTTAAATAATAAATAAATTAAAAAAAAACTTTTGCATCACATTATAACGATAATAAGTATTCAAGAAAAAAATATTTTAGGCCATTTAAAATTTTATGCATATCCCCTATTGCTGTCAGCGCGCTTTCTGCACTATTTGCGTGCACACGGTCGGTCCATTAATCCGAACGTTTGCACACTCTGAGCGATCTGACGTCATTAGTGACGTCATCGTTCAGTGCTAACGATGCAAACAAAAGATAGGTAGTGCACTGTGTGCAGCAATGTCAGATGAATGTCAGTCAATGCCAAACTGTCAACTGAATACTTTAATTTGTAAGATTTAAACTTACGGACAAGTTTTGTTGAACTAATATTGTTTAATGTAAAGATATTTAGCAGATTCATCGGAAAAACCTCAACATGCAATCTTACTGACCCTTATTAAACCACCTGTCATTTTGACAGAACGTTCTTGCATATGTTCTTACCAACAAGTGGACCAAATTGATTTCAGTGCTAACGTTTGTGAGTAATGAAATCTTTTTTGGTCCACGAATGTGCACGCTTACCAACGTTTTTACGTATTCTATTAAAGGACCACGACACAATTTGGTCCACTTGTTGGTACGAATATATGCTTGAGCGTTCTGTCAAAATGACAGGTGGTTTAATATCTGGGTCAGTAAGATTTCATGTTGAGGTTTTCCCGATGAATCAGCTAAATATATTTACATTAAACAATATAAGTTTAACAAAACTTGTCCGAAAGTTCCGATTTTACAAAATAAAGTATTCAGTTGTCAGTTTGGCATTTGATTAGCACATTTGGCATAACTATCAAGAAGGTTGAAAACAAACACCAACGTATTGAGTTCCGCTTGGGACCGCTTCCACCGTTCATCTCAAGATAGTATTTGCGAGATCGTTGTTTTTATTCTAAGTTTTTATTTAATCAAAATCAAGATATAATGAATCATTTAGTACTAGTCGATTGTATTTTTAATTAATTATTTCAAATAAATGTATTCTTCTTCTTCTTCTTTCGTGTGATGAATAAGCACTTTTTGTAACATATTCATCTAGTGTCAGAGTTTTTGTGAACCGCCTTGTTAGGGCCTCTGACTAGTGGCCACCCTACTGTCAGTATTTTTCAAGCCGTCTACTAGGCCCCTGACTTGGCTTGAAGAGTACAAATATCAAGTGAGAGCGCCCAATAAATAAATGGGATGGAACAGGTTTTAATAATTTTAATATAACCCTCAGATGTGAAACAAGTATTACCTAACGCTAATGTTATTAAATTAGTATTAAGTAATTTTTACAATCAAAACAAAGTAAAATCTAACGTATTAGTCTATGCTTATATTTTAATTTAAATGCTTTAAGTATTTAACAATTTGGTTTAATTAAATAGATAAGGACTCTTTAAATCGATGCTGAAGAGTTACTAATCGATTTCTGTGTAGTGATTAATGAGCTCAATCTCCAGCCATGCTTTTAAAAAAAAAAATCTGTTTCTGTCTGTCAATGTCAGACAAATAATCGGCCATTTTGATCTTGTGTGAAGTTGTGTGTTTTGGTTTTGATTTTATTGTTGTGGTAGAGGTGCTTGTATTTCTAATAGATATTAAGTAATTGAAAAGAGATGTTTTAGTTTCTATTTTATCAGTTGTTATTAAAGTTCTATAAAAATGTCTTCTACCAGCAAAGTGGAATCTTTTGACGTTTTCTACACTGAGGTTGGTATCGAAGTCATTCAAACGTTGCTGAATTGATTATTTATTGTTACATACTCCATGGAACTAACTACTAATTATTTAAACGATAATTACCAGGTTAAGGAAATTGAAAAGCGGGACTCGGTCTTGACTCCCGTGCAGCAAATTGAAAGGCTTCTAAGACCAGGCTCTACTTACTTCAATTTAAATCCTTTTGAGGTTTTGCAAGTAGATCCTGAATCTACCGTCGATGAAATCAAAAAGAAATATCGTAGATTATCAATCTTGGTCCATCCGGACAAGAATATGGTGAGTGTAGAAAACGATTTCTACAATGGTTAAGTAAACTATGAATGTGCGGATAAAGTGACCTTATTTATTTAATTTCTGTGTCTCCTACGTTATTTTCTTTTTTCCATTTCTATTACTTGTTTGCAACAATTCATTTGGTTGAATGAATGGTGTGTGAAAGGTCCGTGCTTAGACGGTTATGTCCGTCAACATTTCCTTTCTATTCACAGGTATGATGTTGTGCTGAGAAGCTACCACTGAAATCTGCACTGCATTGGTAAGAAACAGAAGAAGTTCAAAAAGAAGAATACAGAAGGAACTACAGCACCCGATCATCAGCTGTTAAATATAAGAGATAGTTATTAAGAGTTTGTTCCTCAATTTCAGGATGATGCTGAAAGAGCTCAACAAGCATTTGAAATTGTAAACAGATCTTGGAAGACATTGGAAAATGATGAGGGCAGAAAAAGATGTTTGGAAATATATCAAGAAGCTAAAGAAAGGACTGATCACATGGTATTTTTGAACACCTTTAAAGAACAAAAATTTAAATGTACAATTATTAAATTAAACATATTTTTTTTTCTAATTCCAGATCGAACAAAAGAGAAAAAAACAAAAAAAGGAAGGCAAAATAGCTGAGGGTATACCTGAAGATGATCCTGAGAAGTACAAGCATGCAATATATGTTATGACTATGAAGGTAAATAAAAAATAGTGTCTCTCTTTAATTAACTATTAAAACTTGAATTATAAGTATTTAATTTATTTCAACTGTCATATGGTAAACATTACACAGGAAGAAAAAAAAGGAAGTCTTTGTTGTGTGCTTGTTTACATTGTATTGTGAAATTTGTCAAACAATTACAAAAGAAAAAAAATGATACAGATTTAGCTTAACTCTACTAAATTTAAATTATAGTTGTTTGCGGATATGGAGCGTAAACGACAAAACCTTGAAGTGAGAGACATGGAAGAAAGAAAACGTAAAAGAGAAGCAGAGATTGAACAGGAGGAACAATCCACTATGGAGAAGGAGTGGGCAAAGAATTTCGAGGTATTTTAAATAATTTTGTTATTATATTTTTATGTGATAAGGGAGCAAGCAGGACACATTATTGAAAAAATAATAAATCTACAGAATATATTTAAGTACTAGTGGCCGCCCGAGACTTCGTCCGCGTGGAAATCCTTTATCACAATGTAACAAATTCACACAATATCTTTATAATTGTAACCTATGTGTTATTCTGATGTCTAAGCTTCATTTAAATCCATTCAGTAGTTTTTATGTGAAAGAGTAACAAACATCCATACATACATCCATCTATACTTACAAACTTTCACATTTATAATATTAGTAGGATATTTTGATGCAAAACAAAAAAGGCAAATTATTAAAAAAAACCTGTTTTTCTATTCCATAAGTAAAACCGATCGCACCGAACGACTACTAACTTGAATTATAACATTCATTGATATTGAATAGTTATTTTATTCTTCAAAATTCTAACACTAAACTATGATCATTTTGCAGGAATCTCGCCAAAGCAGAGTCGACAGTTGGAAAACCTTTCAAACTGGGAAGGAAAAGAAGAAGAAAAAAGTGTCTGGATTCAAACCACCTAAACCAAAGCCAGAGAGCAGATTGGTATAACCATAAACCTAGGTTATTTTAGTCCTATATTTGAAACTATCTCGTAAACTCATTAGTTAGATTAACCTTTTTACGAACAATCATTTGTCTTGTGCATCGTGGATTTGAAAATGTGTCTCCATCAGCCAATATAAGTGTAATGGCATTAATAAGAATGTCTTTTAAACATGATTTTCAAAACATACAGCTCAAAATAGCAATCAAGTTTGTACCAATATAACTTAAACTTCTAATACAGTTATACTTAATAGCTGACCAAGGGATTGCGACTATTCAACGATTGTTGGTAAATTGGTTAATTTGTTTTATTTAAGATTTTTATGTAAGCTCATTGATTTGTCTTCTTAACAATACATTGTCATTGGAGCCTGGAATAAAACTGTAAGATTTACAAATATTGAACCTTTGTAGAGAGAATTAGTGAAAATAGTATTGTTTTAATGAACACCTTATATTAGAATTTAAAGGATATTGTTGTTAATATAGATTTCTTAACACCATTACTTTAACTATGGCTCAATTTTTGTGATCGTTTCATTGCACGAGAAGAGTAAACATTTATTCTAAACTATGAACCTAATTATAAGAATTTACAAGTTTACATAGAAGGCAGAGTTAAAATAGTACCTCTTGATTATCAAGCAATAATGTTCGCCTTTTCATGTTAAAAATAGATTTATATGTCTTCACATTGTCATTCCTGTCCATAACATGTGAAATACATTAATTTACCAAATTAAAAAATAAATGATTACAAAATGGATAATTTTTTTTTACCTTTATTTTATCTCGGTATTTCTGACAGCCAATAGATTTGGATCTTACTAAAACGTACCAAAAAATAAACTTTCATATAAAATATATATTTATTCATATACTTAAACACTTATTAACTTTCTCTAATTTTATATGAAAAATCGACGTCAACGTGGTTTATATAACCTAAGTAGTAAAGGAATGTAAAAGCTTGAAACATGCTAGATAATAATAAGTGGAAAAAAACGCCCTACTAAATAACGAGACATATTTTTACCCTCTAACTCATAAACACGAGCGACCCGCCCACGCTTCGCAACGGTGTAAATTTTGCCGACATGCTCGCGAACCATTGCATTGCATTTTTGCTAACTTAAAAAAACTTTTTCTAAACGTTCTTTATTTACAAATTTAAATAAATAAATACCCTAAAATATGGAGAAAGCTGCATTTAAATCCGTTACGTACTTTAGGAGGAGTTAGCGGCTAAACATACAAACAGACAGAAATAGCGACTTGGATTTATACTATGTAATGATAATGATATGTCTGTCAATCTTATGTGAGATTTTTTTTATTTTTTTATTACTGACAGCGACAAAGCATTTAACATTAAATCGACATTAGCTTTAAACACGCTTTAAAGCTTAATTAAAGTGAGTTTATGAATAAGAGTTCCTCACAATGTAGAATCATTCACTATAGATTTACTAGTTCAAGACATATCAATTGTAAGCAGTTAGGCAAAGCCTTTGTCCTAATTAGTGCAAGACTTTTATATACATAAGCTTGTTCGTATGCGATATCAAAATAATATATGTGTTCGATTAACTTAAATAATTAATAAAACAAACAATTACTTGTGAGAACATTACATGTTTATTTATAATATATTAATATTTCCAGTAAATAAATAACTAATTATGTAAAAAATAAGAAACTATGCGACTCTAACAACAACCTTGATTATTTTAACACACAACAAAGATTTCCAAAGCCAAAATATAAAAATTTAAAGTGTCTCAGCGAAATCTACAGTTACTAGATATTGCACATTATTATGGCATAGACCTATAAACTTTTTTTAAACAATCTATTTTTCACACATAATTTAAAAACAACAATTATATAGACACAGAGATTTTGACCTGTATTGAAGTAAACATATGTTTTCCATATAACTATAAAATCTGAAGAAAATAATATATTTTTAGGATAAACACTTGTCTGAATTTATACCTGCTTGTTATCACATGGACAATCAATATATAGTAACTTTTATTTGTAAATCTATTTCAAAATCGACAAGAGTGTATCGATTTTGCATTTAAGTGACTACCATAAAAGCGTTTACAATATAGCTCTAATTTATATTTATAGGGCAAAAGACGCACTGAGACGAAATGAGCACGTTTGCCAGCAAAGCCGATTTTCATGAGATCATTAGGTACATATTAAATCATTAGCTCCCAGAGCATTACTCAAAATTTGTAATATACTAAGAATAAACAAATACTTCGTCTTAATTTTGACATAAAATCCAAGCCACATCTATACAAACATTACAATAAAAATTTCATTCAAAAAAATTTTGCAACCTGTACAAATTTAACTGCGTCGTTTAATCCAACGAATCTTTTTCTGCTTTTAATTTGAAAACAAAAATTTGGGTTCGAGATCTTATAAAAGCACGTTTACTCGCTTACTCGTTCAATCTGTTTTTTTTTGTGTATTTTTGATTCGATTATTGGCTGTAGAAGCGAGTTTTCGCGCTCGAGAGTGTTGCTAGAGAACAGTTTTGAGCCTGATTTTCTTCAGCATCGGCGGAGCTGGTGTTGCAAAAGATCTCCTTTTCAAGGCATCTGCTGGCCAAGATACCTCTTCTGATGATGAAGAGGCTAAAACCCTTGGATTTCTTCGTAGACTGCGTTTGCTTTTGACTTTGCTTTCGGTAGACTCGTCGGTAGATCGTCTAGATTTGTTTCTGGGCATTTGAGTTTTGCTGGCATTCGGTTTTCGGACGCCTAAAACGTTTCTTCGTTTGGTCGTGATCGATTTGTTCCGCGTTTCCACGGGGATGTATCTTCTCGATGTCGTTTTGACAGGTTCGGTTTTCTCTGGGCGTTTCGAGAACTTGTGGTCTGGTCTGGTCTGTTGTGGGCGTTCTTCTGTTCTGTATGAATTCTCTTTTCTGTCTTCTGTCTTAGATTTGGATGTTCGCGGGTAAATAGGCCGGGCCGGTGAAGTTACATGCGGTCTAAGCCTAGACGTTGTTATTATCTGAAAACAAATTTATTAATCAATATAATGTGTTTCGTAACGGAGTTGAGGGACTTTCACTAAAGCTGCTAAATATGAGTGTGATTGATTCTATCTCATTCGATCCTAATTCTTTTAACAGAGTAAGCATGCTTTATTTAGCAGTTATGGTGAGAGTCGGTAAACATCGTAAAATTGCCTACATCTTTGTATATTATTTTTAACCAAACTTGTAAGCAATTTGATGCCAATATAATCTTTATAAACTATGTTTTTCATATAGTTTTAGTCTATAATGGCGTGGAGTTATGCACTCACATAGGACGTGATGATTACAAGGTTAACTCTCTTACCAACTTTTACTGATACTATGTACTTTACATTTGTGAGGGCTATTACGAAGGCATACACTGAAAATTAAACGGACGCAATATTTGAGAAATAGAAAAACGATTCGCATTAGCATTTATAAAAATCTATACTTGAGAAAAACGTGGATTAGTAAGAGAAAATATTATTAAGTACATTAAAAAAATCAACAATTAAAGGCTTTTTACAATTCATTCTTTTTTACACAATAAAAAGAAATGATTGTTCGTTTTAAATATACGAAATACCTGTCTGCCCATAACCCCAATTTTCTTCTAAAACCCAAATAATTTAATGCCTATCTGTCTATAACCCAATTTTACTCGAATAACCCAATTTCACTCGAATAACCCCAACTCACCTGAGCCTTCATAGACCTGGTATGTGCTCGCAGCCAATCTCGGATCGTGGCGAGATTCCGATGCTCCGAGTTAGGGATGCGCGAATTTGGATGAGAGCACGTCAGATCCAATATCGAAGCACCAAGGGATCGCCCAACCTACGAAACATATATTTTTATTAAGCAATTTTAAATACGCTAAGGGCGTCTTATAATTAATAATTTGTAACCTATTCTTGTTAAATTAGTAGCTTATTGAAGCGGATAAAATCAAAACACTGCATGAAAATTTTATCTTATGCATTGTCTTCAAGTAGTTCAGTAAAACAATAAAAGCTCGTAACTTAGTAATTCAACATGAGTACTTTGGTTTGTAAAAATAATTGAAAGTTTGCTTTAACAAGAAGTAAAAAAAAATTGTTTACTTGTCTTAAAAGCTTTAGTCCTCAATTTTCTTTGAGAATTTCGTAAGGATAAGTTTTATCTTAGTGTCAGGCAAAATCGATGTAATTGTATTGGATCGAGGATTGTAAGCAATCCTACAATCTTTCAAATAAGGTGTCATTAGGTGTGTGGCGTTTAAACAACAATATTGTAAATTGTATAAAATTTTGAACACGTTTATATTTAAAAAAAATGAAAAAATAAGCGTGCCCTTCAAACAAGCTGTGTGTAAGTAAGTATCTGGAGATTTCTGATGAGACTTTTTTTAAAAAAGCCCAAATTAAAATGCTTGTCGACAACACTACTATGGGAATGAGATTAAAGCATTTTAAATACAGCATTGCTATATGAAAATAAAATAACAATATTTATATATGAGGTCTAGTATACGGTAAATATACTTCAATTATACCTGATACGGGTTAATCTCGTGAGAAAACTCCAGATTCTTTGTCCGATAGTGTCTCTGAAATGTGGTTTTGATCGCTCAATTGTAGATTTTATTGATATGGAAATGACGAGTTTAGAAAGGCATTCGAGTTTATTTCAATACATTGACGAATAACATTACAAGTTTTCTACCAGTTTCAAGATCATTTTTCTCTATTCAACCCTATTCTACCCATCTATTACCAAACAAAACCACCAATCTACCTTAACCCTAATCTACCAACAGCAAAAATACCAAACAACTCAATTTCACTCAATAACCCCATTACACCCCAATAACCCTTCTACACCTCAATACCCCAACTACACCCCAACAACCCAAACCTGACCTGGAACGGGTTTACCTCCTCATATATATTCGGCGTGTATTTCGGCGGCGCCGGCGGGGCTATTGGCGCTGATGATGAACTGTCCTTGACTCCTGGAGGCAGCACGTTGACGAGTCTTCCAGTGTTGTAGTTACATTCTAAAGTGTAGGAGCGGACGAGGCCCGTGGCTTTTAGTACTGCGACGCGGCCCGAGCCCTCGCGGGACATTCCGTCGCGGCGGTCTCTAAAAGTTATGATGAAATTGGAAAAGTATGAAGAAACAAGTGCCCGCCCGCGACTCTGTTCCGAAAAGGGGTATTGGGTCGAAAGCCACTGAATGATTCTTAATATCTTATACTAGTGGCCGCCCGCGACTCCGTTCGCGTGGAAGTCGGTTTCCCGTGGGAATGAGAAGTTTTCCCGCGGTAAAAAGTACCCTATATGTTATTCTGATGTATAACCTATTTTACTGTAAAGTTTCGTCAAAATCCGTCCAGTAGTTTTTACGTGAAAGAGTAACAACCATCCATGCATACCCACAAACTTTCACATTTATAATATTAGTAGGATTTGATAGAAATAGTTTTTCAAAATACTTATTTTAAGATGCTCTTAAAAGATTCGATTAAGACAAACGTGCAAATTTAGCAGATTTGCACAGTATTGACTATATCATGTTTCATTTAAGACTCTATAATGGGTAGCGTTCCAGTCGCATTGAATCTGCAAAACTGATTTGGTGGTAAATTGAATATAGATCTTAAAATAAAAGAGGGTTAGGTAAAATAACAAATGCAATTTCATCGTGTGTTTTGTTGCAGAGTGTTAGCTAGTTTTAAGTTAGCTAAGACTATTTTAAAATACTGTGACATTCCTATCCCTTACAAGAACGGCAATAATAGCCACAGACTATCACTACAGAATAATTGGGACCACCAAATATTTTAATATGAATATGTACTGCAAACGAATATTCACCACTAGATAACAATATGAATGTATTGACCTAACACAGTAAAGTAATATTCCTCATTTCTCAGTTCTTAAAGATGGCTATTCTTTCCTATGAACATTATAACTTAAAACATGTAAATAACTTACTTGAGATACATATTCCTCTCAGTAAAGTTGCATGATGAGAAATGAAAGTGCAAGTTGTTCAAAGACATAATTCGCGGCAACAACATACACTCCACACTGCTTTCTAGATCTTCAAAGTGATTGCCATACATGAATATACCTGAAAAAAACATTCATATTGTTTTTTTTTTAATAAGAATTAATTAGGTTTAAGATAAAAATCTGAGATATGATATTTTGGTACAAATAAACAAAGCAAGTTTTTTATGAAAAATTTCAATAAGCAAGAATTTCAACATCTATTTAGAATATTAATTGCATTGCGCATTACAGGTTAACTCTATTTTTTTATATCTTTATCAAGGCTAATTCTAAATCTGTGTTCATAAAAATTAAGAATGTACTTATGTAACTTCTAATAATTTCGAACCAAGTCAAAGTTACAAAATAAACTTTACTTTTATCAAATCATTCGATGTTTTTGATCAAAGTATTTGTGTGATAATTATAAAAATCTACGAACCTTTCTTGCTGGCATGTCCATGTAGATCTATATACAGATACAAGCCAGATTCTGCTTCTTTAGGTATTATTTTAGACAAAAGCTGTGGCGGCTGATAATTGTCTTTATTCGCTTTCTTTTTGAAAGCGGATTTTGACAGTTTTATCTGAGTTTTCGACTGGGACTGTGGTGTCTGTTGAATAATTTAATTTAACTTTAAAAGAGTCAAAATGATTAGGTCATAACGTTTTGACTTGTAAGTATAATTTGGACAAAGAGGATATGTGAAAGAGGAGGAAAATATATAGTATGAAAGCCATTTCGATTACTTTTTTCTTTAAATCCATGCAGTATGGTTTGTGTGGAAATAGTGAGGTTTAAAGTTCCAAAGTTTTTATTCGTTACAAATAAATTTCTAATCTCATTAGTGCTGTGTTAACAGTTAAGTTAAACATGATTTAAGTAAGACTTGATTGTATGATTTATATCTAAAACTAGTAAATTAGTTCCTATACTTATAGTTCATAATCATAACATAATCTTTCAATCTAAATAAATATTTTTTATTTATATGAAGCTTATAAAAATAATAATAATACAATACGTACAATAATTTGATTTACAAGTGGTGAGTCTCCCGCCTCCCGACTATTCCCGGCCGATATCGACACAGACTCTGTCGAAGGCTCTGGCATATTCTACATATAATATAAAACATTAGAATTATTATTATCTGGCTTTAAGACGGGAAAGAGGTATATAAATGACGTAACGCAGTTTTTAGTGGGATTAAAAGTTGAGGGCAAGAAATAAAATGCGGGTAGAAAAAACCGCCCTTTGCTAGACATGTTTTATTAAGAAAACCGTAAAGTTTATAAAAACTAATCTTTTATTAGGATGAGAATAAGTACCAAATTATCAATTATAGTTGAATATTAGGTAACATACTTAGTAAATAAATGAAACTCACTATTTCTTCATTGGTATCCGTGACGAGGTATCGTTTGAAGCAGTTTGTACAGAAATATACAGTTCCTCGCTTTGATGCTTCTTGTTGGTTCTATTTAAATGAAATTAATATTAATATTTAGTGTCTAATAATTACATATCTTTAAGTACACTAAAAGAAACGCGACACAAAATGAACCTATCTAGTATAAAAAGTTTTCGGGTTATCCTTGCTCAAGTATTGATAATAATGTTTATTTTTTCTAAAGCTTTCCATACAAACACATTACATGATGGGCTAATTCTCTGCTATTTAATCCAAAATCAAGACATAAGATTCGAGTGTCAAAATCAATAAACCATTGCCTTGATTTTGACACTATTAAAATGACATTTGACAAACAATTTTAACAAATTCCACTATAAGTACGGTGTACAGAATGAGTTATCTTACTTTCCGTTCTTGTTGGTCATTGATTTGTTTTCTTTGTTGTTCTCTGTACTCTTCTATAGAATGACAAGTCTGAGCCGTGCTGGGCGTTGTCGTCTGTATGGAAAGAATTGATTTTATTATTTACTAATTTTAATTTAATACATGTAATTTTAAGATTAATGCTCTTATGTTCTATTTTGAGGTTAAATCATCGAATAGTTGTAGTAAATGCAAAGTAAAATATTACTTTCTCACACGTTCTTTTTGAAAAGGACAAGTATCAAGTTTACTCAAAATCATTGTATGATTGAACGCAACGTGTCGTATTGATAGAGTTCAACTTAAATGACTATAGTCTATTCGCGTTAAGAAAATAGTGACAACTACAGGATTAGGGTGTATTCACAGTGGAGTAAAAGTACGAAAGAAAAATAATAATTTTATAACAGTATTTTCGGACATGCCGCAGCCACTTGCTGTTTCTATGACTATGTTCTCAACAGTTGCATTTAAATCACACAATTTAAAGTACTTATAAACATTGTAAATGATGTGTCTCTCTCCACTATGGATTATTGATCCACTTTTATTCTTTGAAATTGGTGAAGTATTCATTTTTTCAAAATTTATCGTTAGACAAGTCACGCAAAATCCACAACCGTTTTCTTCGAAGGTCAGACTTCAACTGGTCACTGTGAACTCGACTTTTTAATTTCTAGCATTTTAATTGGCTGGGGGGCGTGGCCAGGCCGGCTGACAACGATCGCTCACTATTTTCTTAACGCGAATAGACTATAGTTACCAATTTCTGTGATAACGATATTCATAGTTTAGCAAATTTAAACTTGGAATCGACACCAATTCCACATTTTTGTGTCTTTCAATGACATTACCTAAGTATTTGTTGTAAATAATTGAACCATTAAGATTTCGTTCAATAATTATTTCGTCAAACACATTTAGAAAAAATGTATATTTAATAATAAAAATGACGTTACTTAAATAATAGCTTACTGTACAATATCATAATACGAAAATAAATAAGTATACAGGGTGTAAGCAAATCATTTCCAAAGTCCAGAACCATGTAAAATAACCAGCTAAAGTAGTTTTTTTCATTATTTTTTCACTCTGTAAATTCCAAAATAACTATTTATTTCAAAGTTATAGATAGATACTGGAAAAAGGCACGCGGGTCTCCGAGCATTGCGCGACTGGGAATTGAACCCAGGACCTTTAATCAGCAATGTGCTTTTAGCAATTGTGTCGGAAGGATTTGTGATAGTCGAGCTTCATTAAGGATGCTTCTCTTTATTAGATTGCCGGTCTAATGCTATATTTATAGCTAAACAAGCGACCCGCCCACGCTTCGCAACGGTGTAATTATGAGCGACTTGTTTTGGCACGTTGAATTTTGGGTAACTTAAAAATACTTTTTTCCAATGTTCTTTAGCTACAAATTTAAATGAAAAAATTACCTAAACGATGGTTAAAACTACATTAAAATCCCTCAACTGGTTCCGGAGGAGTTAGCGGCCCAACATACAAACAGACACAATTAGGCCCAATTGCAGGGTACGTTTTAACCTCGGGTTAGCTTCGGGTTAGCTAACTCAAGTTTAAATGGCGCCACCATCGATTGTAACTACTTCTTATTACAATCGATGGTGGCGCCATTTAAATCTGATTTAGCTAACCCGAGGTTAAAAGGTTCCCTGCAATTGGGCCTTAGCGACTTGGATTTATACTATGTAATGATTTATTTGGAGTAAACTCACAGAGATCGTGGTCTGCGCGATGCCCGGCATGGTGTCCTCCAGTGTGGCGATTGCCTTCCTGCACTCCCGGCACCAGCCCAGCGCCACCATAGACGAGGGTGGTAGCTGACTCGACTCTCTGGAGAATGATTATAACCTTACCTTTTTGCTAAAAATTACCGCGCGAAATCCCGGATAGAGCAAAAACAATGTGTTCAACGCGCGTTAGATTGAAACAAGTGTTAATAAGATATTTGTGTTAGAGTGAGTGAGATGAGATTTAGGAGGGAGAAAACATATACAGGGCGATTGGTAATGCGATACGTTCCTTGTAAGGGGTTAAAGTAGAGCTTATTTGCAGTCAATTAAGTCATATTATACCATGTCCGAAAATTGATAATTTCTGAGTTGTGCAACATTTTAGTTTTTTTTATAAAAAAACTCCAGTTTTGAAGTTTAATTGTATTCTTTTAGTGAAAAATACCATATTAAGTCTAATCTTTCTTTGTTCCAATTGTATCGCATTACCAATCACCCTGTATACAGAGAATGAATAGGAGTGCTTGAAAATGACTTTGTAAGAATATTGTGTTCAGAGCTGTTCGCACGCTGCAAGTGATTGTATAAAATGGGAAAGAAGATTCGGAAAAGTTGGTAAATAAATTTCCTCTTATAGTCTTCGTACAAATTTATAAATAACAATTGAAACTACGTCAGCTATGAAGAGTCTCTCACGAATTACTAAAATAAAATTCTATTGAATTATTAACACAAAAATACAATGCCACCCAGAGGCACTCGTAAAACAAACTCCAGCACTTTCCAAATACAAACTCGTTTTAAAATGGTCGCTTTTTACTTACGCAGCCGAAGACTTCTCACTGGACCCCATCAACAAGCTAATACTATCCTTCAAAGCTTCTCTCAACGGTTTTAGTGGATTCTTCCCCTCAAATCTCAGTTCTTCACTAGTACTCAAATGAACATCTGAACCGAGATACGATTTGATAACGTTATCGTTTAGAAGAGAACCTTCATCGGTGCCGATATCGGTCGTTTGCGAGTCTTGCTCTTGGAGACGCATCTCGTTTACCTGGTGAGAGAGTGAGATAGAAATGTGTTTAAACCTTTCTTTTTGGTAAGATTGGAAAGTGAAAAGTATATAAATAATAAACCTTATACGTACTTAAACTTGTTAGACACCTAGGACGCTCACGTAAGATTTTTTTACGGGACAGCCTGCAGCTTTTAGGATTCGAGTTAACTGACTTACTGTTCTTTTTTTTGTTCAATTGCGTGACATTATAACGTTATAATATAACAGATTTTTTAAACAGCAATTATGGGAAAAAAGTGTAGAATTTAGATTAGCTAGGTATGTATGTAACGATTGAAAAACGAATCCTTACGAACAAATAATTTTGCAAAAGTCAATAAGCTTGAGGTTTTTAGATATTTTTTATTGATTTGTTAATTTGTATGAAAAAGTAGATGAGATGTTTGGATCTTTAATATTTTCTGCATGCAGTGCGTTTTTTATCTGAATTTATCAATAGTGATTAGATAAACGACCGTAAATTAAAAACACCGTTACGGCTACATGCGTTTAATATAAAAAAAACTTGTTAAGCCAAATTCCTAGAACGTTTGGTATTAATAACTAACTTTAGAGATTATATTCGCTAGGGTTTATTAATATCATAAATTACTTATAACCGAGGTAGGGTATGTTTTATAACTACTTTTTAAGAGCCCAACTTATCGTACGTAACTGAGTAAACAGTAAAGAAATTGCACGACAACTAATCTATTTTAGTGACAATCTAAATAGATGTTAAGTAACAGCTTACGTACAAAAAAAAATATTTTGGCAAATATTATGTTTCAATGCAAATTAAATAAATAAGACCATAACCAGACCTAAATCAGTCAAAATCTGAAAAATAATCTTTAATGTTATTGAAATAAAGGTCAAAATTACCTGCCCAGCCACTTCTCCAATAATATGATCCCCCGTATTTACCGTGTTTACACAAACTAATCCATTATAAGGTTCTTTCTTTGTATTTGTATTGGATTTATCCGATGACACTTTCGCGGGAAGATCGCGTTTGTTCGTCTCTTTAGAACGGGACAGAGCTTGTAGTGTTGGTTTCTTCTTCTTTATATCTACAAACTAACGGAAGAAGACGTTTGAAATAAAATGAAATGGAGGAATATTGTTACAAAAAAAGTTATTCTTAGAGAAAAATCTAGATAAATATAGTATTAATAGAGAAAAATAAGTATTCTTACATCACAATTTGGAGTATCGTTTTGTATACTTCGAGATATAAAACTCTTGCTATCGTCGTAAATATCTTCCTTCTCACAGCCATAATGATAATAACTGCGGAGAAAAAAAAACACCAAAAATTTATCACAAACCTTAAAACTGCGTAAATTAAGTTAAATTATGTTTGTTTACGCACCGTATTAAAGCTCTTGACGCGTAAACCGTGGGATGGTATAAATACGACGGGTTTAAATAAACCCTGTTCAAATTAACCCCACGAGTGTCAGTCCTGTAATGACCCCGGGCGACCCCATCGGGGTTTAGAAATGGAATCATCTTGAAAACGTAAAGTTTTCTCAGCTGAATAGCGATTGGATCGTTCTTAGTCAATAACAAGTTGAGAAAACCGTTGAAAACGAAACTTGAAGGTGTCTCACCGGGGTGCACTCGGGCTGATATGAATATTACCTGTCGAAAATTATTAAGAAGGTAAAAATTTTGATTTTAATTTTTAATTCTTATGTATAACCAATATTACTGTAAAGTTTCATCAAAATCCACCCAGTAGTTTTTACGTGAAAGAGTAACTAACATCAATCCATACATCCATACTCACAAACTTTCACATTTATAATAGGTATTAGTAGGATTCATATCTAAGGCCCGAGTTTAGCTCTGAGATCGAACTTGAAATTAATCATAGGTTACACAAATTGATCAATTTTCATCAAGAGCTACCTATAATGTAAATTTAATGAAATTACTTTATTGTATGTAGGATTAAAAACTAATTTCTTATACATTGTCAAAAGAAATTGATCTCAAGTTCGATCTTAAAAATTTAAAAGTTTCCAATGGAATGTAGTGTTTTTGTCAACCTCTTTTGTTTAGGTTCGAATATTATTTGCTCAAGTGGTGTATATTAGTTTTTAAATATTTTACAGTCAAAGTAGTATCATATAAAAAAGTATTAGTAGCAGTGCAAAGAACAATAATTTATATAAGAGAGTAACTAGACTACCTACTAGACTAGATATGTTTACGAAAACCCTACCTAAATGTCTCGACTCCATATAAAAATGTCAATGCAAAATTTTAAGTCAAACTATTTATTGTAATTGAAACTCTATTTTTTTGCAAATAAAAGCCGTTGGATAGCATAGAAGAATTGTATAGAGACTTCGCAATTAGGGCCAAAACTTATGACACAACAGGAGTTAAACTTTAGGTTTGTGTATAACAATTTTTTTATATCCAGGGTTATTTCAATTAGCGCATCACCTCTTGTAGGCAGCTTTTCTACATCGATCCCAACAACATTTAACCAATGACTAATTAAAATTACTGTTTTTAAAAATTTAAGTTTTTCCATAGAAATTTATTAGGTGCCTCTGAACGGTACAATACTCTACGCGCACGCAACTAGCGGGGCGGGCGCGCGGGCGACGGGGGGAGGTGAAGCCGGTTTAGTACTGCTTACAAAATACAGAGCTATAAATAACAGAGCGCCCAAATTTTTTTTTGTTTTTTTGTTTTTGTGTTAATTATCAAGTTTTGCAAAAAGTCATAGAACAAATGTTATTGGGATTGATGTAGGGAAGCCGCATGCAAGAGGTGATGCGTTAATTACAAATAACCCTGTATATTTTTTATTTTATTATTATAAAATTTTGTTTGTTTAAACGCGCTAATCCTTACCTACTACGTACTACCTACTGGTTCGAAATGAAACAATAACTTTGTGTTGATTAGACAAAATAACGTAACAACGACTAATAGGAGCAGAGTGAAAATAAAAAGTAATAAATTAGAAGTAAAAAATACTGGAAAAATACTTTTGCTGCAGTCAAACCGCAGGGCGGAAAGCTAGTAATATTAGTCTAAATCTCTTTTGGCCAAAGTTACCTTTTTATTTAGGAACTTGCAAGGCCTATCCAGGTTTTCAGGAAAAAGATTTTTAAGCCTCTCCTCTTTTTCTGTACTAATGCCGTGATGTGATGATATTGTTAGGAGATCCACTCGCCTCCCTTTAAAATTCAATAAAATGAAAATCTCTGCCACTATAAATTACAAATATATAGTGAAAAACAACTTTCAATTACCTTCAAGTGAATACACAAGACATTCTCTATAATAATAAATGTCATCAGGTTCTGGTGCTGATGGCATCGGAAGCATCTTCATATCAATGCAGTTCAAAGCCATTTGCAACTCAGCATATGAATACGGATAAGTGAACGCAAAGAAACTTGTGGCTTTAACATTCTCTGATGTACGGTACTTGAAACTCAGAGTGAATGTGTTGTCATCAGTCTGAAATTTAGAAATAAAATAATTTAAAATTACATATTGTAGTACCTAGGTCCATTTTAAGTAACACACAAATAAAAATAAGAGTTATTGATATACCATTGGCAATATCTGCATAACTTAAGTTAATTTAAATTAAATTAATTATTATTATTTGGAAAACAGGCAAGCAGTTGAAACAACTGATAATAGTCTGTATAACTATTCAATTTCATTGATTTTCACTCAGAAAAATATCAAGTTTGTTTTTGAAATGGTTGAGGTCCTGTGCTGATAAAACTTTCTCTAACTAGATTAAGAAAATATAAAAGTAGTAAAAATATGTAGTATATAAATAATAGGAACTTTAATGGCCTTAAACTTACAAAATGTACTGGTTTATCTCTTATTCTCTCCCACTGTGGTTTCCCCGGCAGAGTACGAGTAACTGGTGCCATACCCTGATTGTACATCTTGCCTTGTTTATTTAAGTTTATTATGTTAAGTCGCACCTGAAAAAATAATTTTCTACTTATTTTCTGTAATAATGCTACAGAATATTAATATTTTTAACCGATATTTACCAAAACACCTGGTTCGCTAGCCTGTATACCAAAGTAGAACCAAGTTCTGTTTCCATTTTCAAATTCTGTCCCCGCACAATCGGGTCGAGTCCACAAGTTAAACTCATAATCCGGAGTTTCTGTGGCATTCGTCCTAGAATTGGCACTTGGAGCTGTAAAAGGAATATTTACAATTGTATGAAAAAACAGCTTCTTCTTGTTTAATATTTTATAAAAGATCATCTAAATATATCAAAGATATTAAAAGAGTATTTCTGATTCTAGGCCAAGACCATAAACGCTCGCAATGTTGGCAAAGTATTTGACCGAACTCTGTGCCCATAATAGCGGTTTTAACTCACCTATTAGCTCCGTCGGCACCCTTTCTACATGACCAAGGTTTCCCGAATCAAAATTATGAATAAAATAAAATCCTGCACACTCAATTATATTGTTTTGATCCATAACTTGAGTAAGCGTAGGCTACATTATATGAAAATCTCGCACTAAGGAGGCTTATGTTTTGGGCTTTTTGTGCTCATACACTCATGAAATTTGTTCACAAAAACATTTTATTGAACATGGATGTTGTTCTAATTTAAAAATGACACTCAAAACGGAGACAGCACTGTTTTTCTAAACAAAATTATGCAATTTTGTTGACATCGATTGACGGATAACAGCTGATTTGTTTTATTACTGTTCTTTTATATTTTTATTGGTTTTTGTTTTCATTTATTGTTTATTAAACTGAGTTATAAAATTTCCCAAAAAATAAATATAAATTTTGAATGAACACTTTGGGCAGTTTTCAACAATCACTTAATATTTGGAAATGTTCTGCTGGCCAATTTTCATTTGTATTCAAGATGGCTGCCGCTTTTGTGTTTGCCGATCACCCCCCCATGATCGCCAGCCATCCGGTCGAATTCCGTTCATTAGTTGCCAGTGCTAAATATTAATAAAAACTACATATTTTCTACAGGAAAATGAAGGTGTGTACCTCCATTTTCCCAATAGCATAGCGGCCTTTGAGTTGTTATTTTTTACCCGCTTTTAAAATGACACGACATCTGTATTTTAGTTTCAAAATAAAATAATATTTGACACCATTCCTTTTATATTTAGTTTATTTTCCGAACTACTCGCCATGCCTAGTCTGCCAAACAAAAGCACCTTCAGAAAATGTTTTGTGATGTGATGTTCTTGTGAAAGGCCCTATCAATTCGTAGCTTATGCTAAGAGCATATTGCTTCCATTTTGTATACAATTTTTACTGCTTTCCGTAACCCATATTAATTCAAAATTCATTTGAAAAGGATAAAAATACATTTATCAGAAATAAAAATCTTTTACGGTGCCCAAGGCATTCTTATGTTACTTACCATAATATTATTGCTTCACAAGTGTCTGGCCGATTGGCCGCGCTATTTGACCAACTCCGTCAAAAAGCCGTATAAGTTGTAAAGTACCTACCCTTGTACCCTTAAATACTCTAAATAAATTATCTAAAGTTTTTATTATTTAGTGTAGAAAAAAAGCTAAGATATAAATTATGATGAAATTACTTCTCGTTTTATTAAATATATTTTAATGATAAATCATTAACGGAACCCTAAAGGGTTCTGCAGTACAACCAGCCCCGGATCTTCAATTTTTTTTAGGCGGGGCAAAATCTGAAAACGCCGCCCCCAACCACTAATATTTATTTTTACCTTTATGATCTTTATAATTTCAGTTATCAGATGTCCACTAACAAGTAGCCCTTCCGGAAATAATGCATCATTTGCTGTTCTTTCCGTGCTATGCCTGTTTATTTACAGATGTATAGATATGAACGCGTAAGATATACAGGGTGTTTGCTGGGTGAGTAGCCAAAAGAAAATGGTGTATAGGCGAGGCTATTAGCTATTTACTTCTTCATATTAATTTGCATTTTGATTCAAGTTAAAGAATTTACAATACTTTTAAGATTTTCCTATGGAAAACCCCGGTTTTTCATGAAAAGTCATTTTTTTTTAATTTACTCTCGGACCAAACGAAAATATTTTTCAATCATAAATTTATACCAATCATCTCACAAAAGGTTACAGTGGGTTCACAAACTTCGTTGAACCAGTGGGAAAAAAATGTAATGTCAACTTTGCTATGAAAAAAAATAAAAAAACACGAGTTGAAAATTTCATTTGCTTTTAAAAACTTCTTCAGTTTATATCTACACTTTATATTGATATGCTACAAATGTAACATTAATAATTAGAAATCTCGACTAAAATAGTAAGTTAGTCCTCAAAGACGGCTGATAAGGAAGGTACGAATCCGTTCAACTACCTATGTAGATAAAAACTTCTGTCTCATTCTAACAAATCTTAAACAATTATGCTATCTCATTTGACTCTCCCTTCACTTTCCTGCCTCGAATTAAGGACTCCTGCTATTTCACACGTTTGACTTCGGGCCGCGTAGATTTTCGGTGACCTACACTTTTCTACAGTTGGAGTAAGATGTTGCTTGAAAATAAGCGTATCAGCCAGTCATGACCAACGGTAGCGTGATTTTTACGCATGCTAGCAAATCTCATTTCACCAGCTGCAAGTCATGTAGAACCGGTTCACGGAGACTGAATCTAGAAGTTCCTTTTACTCCGTCCCTCACCACCCCAACCATCTGGTGGTGGAAGCCGCAGAATATTCTGCTATTTGCGATCTTCGCAAGAGGCGACCAAAAAATGAACTCGCACGTAAAAGATTACTGTCGGGAACAATCTGCTTCCTCCAGCCCACGCTCGCTACCGACCCCGTGGTCACGATTGTGGTAACAGCCTTAAGTTTTCCCTATAAATACACCTCTCAAACCGGCAGGTGCGACATTCAACAAAATTGGTTTCATCGCCTATCAGATCCGACTCCCGTCGAGTTTCTTGCTAGGTCTTCTTAGAGAGAGGCTCCTAAAGGAAACAGTGTATTGAAAATGATCACGACGCACTGAGGATCGTACCCAACTAGGTGGCCGTATTAGTTCGTATCGTTAGTCAGAAAATAAAATCATTATTTTATAAGTACATAAGAATAGCAAATAAGAGAAATGTTGCCTGGTCACAAAATAAATACAACAATAGGCATAGATTTGTTAGAATGAGACAAAACTCTTTACCTACATATGTAGTTGAAGGTGTTCGTACCTTCCTTACCAGGCGTCTTTGAGGACTAACTTATTATTTTAGTTGAGATTTCTAACTATTTAAATTACATTAAGCATATCGATATAAAGTACATATATTAGCTGTAGAAGTTTCTAAAAGCAAATAAAGTTTTCAAACTCGTTCATGTTTTTATTTTTTTTTCATAGCAAAGTTGAGATAAAAAAACCCCCCACTGGTTCAACGAAGTTTATGAACCCATTGTAACTTTTTGTGAGATGATTGGTATAAATTTATGATTGCATCTGAACAAGACAGTATTGGACTTTAAATTAAAATTATTTTGTTTGGTCAGACAGTAAATATAAAAATATTTGACTTTTCATTAAAAAATTGGGGATTTTCTTAGGAAAATCTTAAAAATGTTGTAAATTCTTAAACGTGAACCAAAATGCAATATAATAAGTGGAAGTAAATAGTTACTAGCACTCACCCACCAAACACCCTGTATATTTTAAACACTGCACATGTTAGGATTAAAAATAAAAAGTTATATAGTAAAAATAAAAATAAAATTGGTGAATTCAATTGCAATTATTAAGAACTAGGGGCCGCGCGCGACTCCGTTCGCGTAGAAGTCGGTTTCCCGTGGGAATGCGAAGTTTTCCCGCGGTAAAAAGTTCCTTTAATTCTTTCATACATATATTTTTGGTATCTAGAACCGTTTTTGGCAGCGCACGCAACGGAAGCTCTCAAGGATGAATCATTTTCCCCGTTTTTTTCACATTTTCCATTATTTCTTCGCTCTTTATAGTTGCAACGTGATGTTATATAGCCTAAAGCCTGCCTCGATAAATGGTCTATTCAACACAAAAAGAATTTTTAAAATCAAACCAGTAGTTCCTGAGATTAGAGCGTTCAAACAAACAAACAAACAAACAAACAAACTCTTCAGCTTTATAATATTAGTATAGATAAAAATTTACTTTTCGAGCTTTTTGTTCAGCAAATTAATCTATGACCTTGTCATAATTTCCGTTCCTGCGCGCGAACGGGTGCGCATTTTGAAATACGCCTAAAGAGGCGCCACACGAATAATACGTCACATGTTCCATGTGCTGTCCCTGAGTATCGGTCTAGTTGATATGGCCACAGTAAAATAAGAGTGAAAGTTCTGTAATTGAACTTTTATTTATTCCGTGGTCAAAGTTAAGTAGGTATTATTATGTTATTTTTTTGTAAATAATGAATTTGGCCGCCCCCTGAGCTTGCCGCCCGGGGCATGGGCCCCGGCTTGCCCCCCCCTAGATCCGGCCCTGAGTACAACATTAATTATTTTATACATAATTTCGTCGCTTTGTTTTGCTTTGTTTTACCCGTTATAAGTAATTAATTTTGAGGTAGGTATTTGGATTGTGCCACTAGGACATAAGAATAAAAAACTTGTTTTTTAGGTTTTGTTCACATTTGTATTTTCATTTATTCTTAATCCTAAATATAACAATTTAATTTAAATAAACTTACCTAATTATGTTTGATAATCGATTTAACATTGGTATTAGGCGTAGTATGGTACTTACCTATTAAAGGTAAATTTACATTTTAGTAACAATCATTTTACTGGTAGATACATTGAAACTTAATAGATGCTGTAATGAACTTATTTAGAATGGCCGATAAATGCCTCTTATCACTTATTTATGAAATATTTTGCTATGCTTACATACCTATAGTAGTTTTCATAAATAATCGACCATAAAGATTTTAGAGCAATGTTATTTAGTAAAACATGGAAATTTACACTCACAGACATCAAATTCAAACACTCAAAACAGCAGTAATTTGGTCTTAACAATAGTTTATAATAATAATTTATTACCTAATTTATTTTAGAATGAGATATATCTTAGAACTGCTGATTTGTGTGTCAATAAAATCTGCAATCTTAAACCTACCTATACACATTACTTACTCCACATATTGAATTAAATGTCTTTTGTGAGCACACTTAATGAAGGTTTATAATGAATGAGTGATTTGGAAACCATGAATTTAATGAATTACGTTACACATGGGTTCTGACGGATATATTTAAGTTTTGGCATCTTATTTTGGCTTCTACACCAAAACAAAACAATATCATAAAAGTATAAAACTCAAGCTAATATTTTTATTAAATATTGTTAGTTAAAAACAAGACTACAAAAAAAACTCTTTTATACAAAGGTAAAAATAATACCTACAGATTGTGAAAAATATATAAAAATTATATCTACCTACCTATAATTATACACACACATAATAAAATATCACATAGGTATTGTAAATATTGGCTACTATATATCAATGGATTGCTATAATTAAAAAGGTATACTTGACGGATAAATCAGGGTGGAACTATAATGTCCTTAGCATAAATCTACACACTTTCAAATAAAAGACTAGATTTATACCTACTAATGAGCATTATTTTTAGTTAATGATAGAATCTGTCCTTAACTTAGTCTTCCTTTACATTTAATCTGATGTTATTGATCACACACTCATAAAGCTTTTGAAAGTTAATGACACGACGGAAGACTACAGTGATATTTTTGAGCACAACGTGCATTCGTTTCCCGTCAAACTAAACAGCGGATCGCATAAACAATACATTTGAGCAGCACATTCACCAGTCACAATTTGAACTATTATTCCAAATCCATTTTCAACTTTTTTTCTTTTTTTTTTTTAGCCGTTTCCGTCTTGTGTCATAGAGTTCGGGACAGACTTGGGTCGGACTCGTTCCGAGGTCCGGTGCACGTTGATCGCGCCCCGGAGTTCGTCGGTGGTCGTCAGCTTGCACTCGACCACGCGGTAGTTGCAGGTCGGCGAGCCGCAGTCGAAGTCGCGGCCCGACACCGAGTTCGGTATGCTGTCTTCTAGATGCTTCGAGTCTTTGAACGGTGGACAACTGGAACAATGGAGTAGATTAATTTAGGTAACAAAAATGCAACCAATAGTCTTCCAAAAAGGATGTTTTGTAGGTACCTAAACATTACTTATTATTAGTTTGTAGTGCATTGGAGATACAAAAATACGTCTCAGTAACGACAACCTAATAAAAATTTCCTACCTATAAGTATACCAACTCGTAGTTGCCTACTAAAAAAATACCTACCTAACCCTCTGTGTTTTTCAAATATGGACCACAAAGTTTTTAAAATATTTTAACCACTTTAAATTATATGTCACATCATTTAAATTATTAATTCTGCATTGATGGGACATTTAGTTTCATTTTCTTACCTCAACGGTGGTGGAGTTGGCGACCTCGAGAGCGGAAAGCTGGCGACCTCTCTGGAGATCGCCAGAGACTTGATGGACCCGAACGTTTGTTCAGGACTCAGTGGCGCGCCCAGCACTGACGCCATTCCCCTGTAAGAAAAATACAGATTTAGTATTTGATTTGATTTAGGTTCATAGAATAGTCTTACTTATATGTATATATATTGTTAATGCCAAAGTTTGTGGTCTTTTGTAACTCTTTCACGATAAAACTAAGTAGGTATTGAACGGATATGGAAAAACTTGGTTTACAGATAAGACAACAAAAAAAAACACATGGGGTAGTTTTTACCGCATGCTAAATTAAAGAGAGTAAGATCTCGGTATTTAAATTTAATACTTACCGAAAACTTAGATCTAAGAAAACTTGCATTTCCGCTACGTACCTACTGAGTTACAATATGTTCCAGAAACGACTATAATCGATTTTTTTTCCGTCCTTCCAGAAGACTCTCTGCTTCAAAACTCTGTGATTTAATATCTACTATAGCATTTAGACATCTTCGACCTGCCCCCCAAGTCAAGTGGCAAGTGATAATTGCGATAGCGAGTGAATAGAATAAATTTGTATCAAATTGTCATTTTTGACAAGCTTGCAATTTGTAGTGAAAGAATAGTCAACTCACACAACAGAATCCGACGGCACGAGGAAGGGCATCGGCGGCGGGCAGGGCGCGGGGGACGCGGGCTCGGCGGAGCGCGGGCAGCGGGGGGTCGCCGGCTCCACCAGCCCCAGCCACGACGCCAGCCGCCGGTACAGCCCGCGGGGGCTGTCTGCAGGGGGGGGGAACATTATTGAACACTAGTGGCCGCCCGCGACTTGGGAATGAGAAGTTTTCCTACCCTATGTCCTTTCCCAAGTTCAGTTCTTTGGTGGTTTAGGCGTGAAAGCGTAACAGACAGACAGAGTTACTTTCGCATTTATAATACTAGTGGCCGCCCGCGACTCCGTTCGCGTGGAAGTTTTCCCGCGGTAAAAAATACCGTATGTCCTTTCCCAAGTTCAGTTCTTTCCTCACACCAAATTTCATCAAAATCGGTTCAGTGGTTTAGGCGTGAAAGCATAACAGACAGACAGAGTTACTTTCGCATTTATAATATTAGTTGGGAAGTTGGGATAGGACGATTGTGGAGAGTTAGATCGGTTGAAATGAGATTTGTGATGTGGTTGGGGCAGTGATCGCGGAGTAGAAAAAACAACTGAATGATCATTGAGTTGTAAGGGATCTAGACTGGTGATAATAGATTAGGAAGACAGAAAAATAGAGATTCATGGATGTAGTATAACTTGCAGTTAAGGCAATAAAACACTGTATGAAATTGTGTGACATAATTTTAAAGAGATAGATAATTTAAGGCTGACGTAACTTTGCGTTACGTTCTTTATGAAAATTCTCTCTAATGATAATATTACCTTGCTTTATTATTATTATTAATTCAATAATTTTTATGTAGACTAAAAAACTGATCTAAATCATTTAAACTTACGGGAATATTTCCTGGTATTCTGTGGACTTAGAGGGTAAAAGTCCCCATGGATGGGGCAATGGAATGCGAGTCTTCGCTGTCTTCTCTGCGCTGCACGCATCAGCATGCACAATATTATACCTGAAAAAAGACAGAAAACAATTAATAATTACATGATTATAGCCTATTGAAGGAAAATATTAATCTCTTTTCGCTTAGTTCGCTTTATCAATTTGCAACATCATCTTTGGTTTTTCTAAGAAACAAATTACTGAAGGTCGATTCGATATGAATAGCCTAAACATAATGTAACTAGCGCTTTTGTGACGAGGATTTACAAACTTTGACCCTGAGGTCAGTCACTCGCGATGAGATGGTTTTCTTGTCCAATTGACGAAGATTGCGAGATTAACTTATTTTATAGATTGTAGCCTGCCTAACCATTAACTATATTAAATAGAGTTCGATCCTGTACATCTTCAGAAGACATAACTTTTTATTCAGAATCTCAAGATTGTGATTAATATTTCAAACAATTTTACGCAGTATCTGGATTAGATACTGTGCCCACATTTAAAGTCGAAACCGAGATACAAATCCCATAGACTTCCCGTCGAATCTTTGCACCCACCCTAGATCTTTCATCTACATACCAGCTAAAGTCATGACACCCGGCCACGATGCAGACGGGCATCTCGAGTTGCCGGTGAAGTACAACTCCGATAGACTTCCATCTAATCTCTCTAAAGCCTCCACACACGTACCAGCTATAGTCATGACACCCGGCCACGATGCAGACGGGCCACTCGAGTTGCCGGTGAAGTGCAACTCCCATAGACTTCCACCTAATCTCTCTAAAGCCTCCACACACGTACCAGCTATAGTCATGACAGCCCCGGCCACGATGCAGACGGGCCTCTCGAGTTGCCGGTGAAGTACAACTCCGATAGACTTCCATCTAATCTCTAAAGCCTCCACACACGTACCAGCTATAGTCATGACACCCGGCCACGATGCAGCCGGGCCTCTCGAGTTGCCGGTGAAGTAAAACTCAAATAGACTTCCATCTAATCTCTCTAAAGCCTCCACACACGTACCAGCTATAGTCATGACAGCCCCGGCCACGCTGCAGACGGGCCTCTCGAGTTTCCGGTGAAGTACAACTCCCATAGACTTCCATCTAATCTCTCTAAAGCCTCCACACACGTACCAGCTATAGTCATGACAGCCCCGGCCACGATGCAGACGGGCCCCAGCACGCGCGAGTTGCCGGTGAAGTACAACTCCCATAGACTTCCATCTAATCTCTCTAAAGCCTACACACGTACCAGCTATAGTCATGACAGCCCCGGCCACGATGCAGACGGGCCCCAGCACGCGCGAGTTGCCGGTGAAGGCGATCCGCGCCGCGTAGTGGTCGGGCTCTTCGTTCTCGCCGCAGCCACGATAGGACGCCGCTGGAAGTTCAGAGGTTGTGGTTAGGATTTGATATTACTCCAAAAATATGTGGGTTAGTAAGGGATATTTGATATTTAAAAAAATAGCCTATATATCAATAAAGTGTTTTACTCTTCTCGAAGTGTATAACTTGCTTGTAGAGTTTACGTACAGTACAGCTCGACTGCGTTGTTACTACTGGCCTACAATTATATGCTGTTAAAATGTTTTAGAAACATCTGCTTACCAGCCGCTGGTTACTGATACTAATATTTTTATAAGAACCTCAAGTAGTAAGTATGATGCATTTTTAAACAAAACTTGGTAATCAATTTATCCTTTACACTCAGAACATGAACAAACCTGTAAGCACACATCCGACCAGCATGAACAGGAAGCCGAAGATCGGCAGTATGATCTGGCAGTTGGCTGCTACCACGACGCCTGCGACGGCCAGCCCCCCCTCCACCTTCTCCACCCGCAGTCGGGATATGGCGGGGGGGCATCGCGGCTTGCCGGCCGGCGCGCGCACCAGCGGCTCGCCCGGCGGGGACGTTGTCCTGGAGAAGATAGAAAGATATGGTTACTTGGAGGACAGAGTGAGACAGATGGTTGAAGATTGTCTTCCTGGATGGAAAGGTACTTCAGTTGTGGTGATCGAATGAGATAAGAGATGGTAAGAGGATGGGAGATGGGAGATATAGGCTTACGTTGTCATGTACTAGTGAGATAAGAGATGGTAAGACGGAGACAGAAGCTTGACATTACAATGAATCAGCGAATAAAAGCAACAACAATACTGACTCTCTCTACTATAGTAGTTATTTCTGTAGCATGGATAATCGATTGCCCCGTAGAAAATTAAACTAGGTGGAACGCTTCTTATTTCAAATCCCTTAAAGCATGTTGTAATCTGTACATTACCTGATTTCTAAATTAGGTAAAAGCACTATAGGTGAAGTGCCTACGTACCAAGTAAGTGATTATTCTTTGCAAGACAATGAAGTTCTTCCCAGTAAAGGAAAGATACTCGACTCGTGTTACTAAGAAAAGAGTTGCTACTAAATTACTTAAGTTGACGAGTTAACTATAAAACTTGATCTATCCGAGACATTCTGACAAGCGTGAAATTTCATACCGCATCTTTTTTAAAGAGACAGCCAAGAAAATAATTATTTTAAGAATTTTGGCCACGAGTTACGTGTCGTTTTTCATCATTTATATATCTTCTTTAAGTTTATTCCCCCAAGATTAATAGTAATTTGCCTATCGCTTCATCCCATAATTAATTGTCCCATAAAATGTATAAACCGTAAACTAGTTTAAAAATGCTCATAAAACAAAGCATTTACAGTAATCGAGCTACCGTTAACGAGTATTTCCTACTTACAGTGACACTTGGCATGTTATTGTAGTGCTAATTTTATTTGTGTTTGGCCTTCAACCAACGCAAGGGACACGAGACAAACTATTTTGGTCTCCTTAGTGTTGGAAGATTACAAGATATACTTACGACAACTAATATACAGGGTCTGTCGTAATGAATGGATAACCCGTTACCTACAGTTGATCCGGATGTGAGGCTATAAGAAAATGGTGTCTTATTGCCAGGGTTGTCAACCATAAGAAAATGGCGTAGACTTTTAAACTTTTTTATAAATTTCGCTATTTTTTTCATTTATTCCGCTGCCATTTCTTCAAATTTTTATGTATTTGTATAATTCTTTTAGTATTATACTGCTGAAGACGTGTATTATGTAATTTAAATACAATTTTAGGTGTTATTCACGTTGAACATTATCAAAATACTCATTTTAAGAAAAATATTTCCAATTTTTTTTCTTTATGTCAACTTTTGATCATCTCCTGTGGAAAAATAAAGTATGACGTTATAGCTGCCCATGATCTCAATAAATTGTCTAGTATGTGTAGATTCTAAAAAGGTATAACGATGTGTACTTTACAAGCAACATTAAGTTACAGGAGCGAGAACACTAATCAAGGTCGGAATTTTTATTTTTCATGTTATGTTATAAATGGTTGTAAAACTTCGTCATAATGATTTTATTCTATCAAGATACTTTGCACAAACACTATCGAGCCACTAATAGGATATTCAGAAGAAAACCCGGTTGTTTTTGGGAAAAAAATAACATTACTTCACGATCAAATGTAATGAAAATTGTTGTGCTCTAATAGTTACATGCGACAAACATGTTGCGACAAGTTTATTCGAAATTAAAACGGATTTTAAAAATCGAACAAGACCGCATTACAAAGAAAAGTGGAAAAAAGTAGAAGGAAATCGTCCTTCCATAAATGCATTGTGCACTTTAATGAACACACGGTAATCAGGATGTCGCACATTTGGATATCTTACACGATAAACACTAGCAGCTCTATTGGTGCTGCCATTACATACACCGTAAATGTAATGCATGTTCGCGTATTCGGCCGGCGTATACTCTTGCGGCATGATACACAAACTACACAAAAACTTTTCCAAAACAACAAGTTCAATCGATAGCACAACACAATGTCCGTAAATGTGAGCAAAGTCATCAGTATCACCACGTTATCAAGTCCAAATCACAAGGAAAATCATAGTCAAATATTAGAAAGCAGTAACAAATTGACGAAAATAGTGGCCCCGATTCTCAAAACACTCTCTAAAACTAAATTAAAAATATCGCTGTCACTTTCTCATGCTTCGTATTAGAACAAGACAGGTACATTGGTCTCACTAAATTTAGTCCACATCATTGTGAAATTGAACGAAATGCGCTGAGGACTATCCTAAAATTGCCTTCGCCGTGTCATATTGCACGTACATTTTAGTTTGACAGGACTAAAATGATTACCTGTCTCTGTCTTATTGATGTGTAAGTGACAGTGATAGTTTTAGTTTAGTTTAGAGAGTGTTTTCAGAATCGGGGCCAATGTGAACAAAAGGACATGCGATGGTCAAAATCACACTGATGTGATGAGTACCCTTTTCTTTGAAATGCGGTCTTGTTCGATTTTTAAAATCCGTTTTAATTTCGAATAAACTTGTCGCAACATGTTTGTCGCATGTAACTATTAGAGCACAACAATTTTCATTTGTACATTTTCATTACATTATTATCGTGAAGTAATGTTATTTTTTTCCCAAAAACAACCGGGTTTTCTTCTGAATATCCTATTAGTGGCCCGATAGTGTTTGTGCAAAGTATCTTGATAGAATAAAATCATTATGACGAAGTTTTACAACCATTTATAACATAACATGAAAAATAAAAATTCCGACCTTGATTAGTGTTCTCGCTCCTGTAACTTAATGTTGCTTGTAAAATACACATCATTATACCTTTTTAGAATCTACACATACTAGACAATTTATTGAGATCATGGGCAGCTATAACGTAATACTTTTTTTTTCCACAGGAGATGATCAAAAGTTGAAATAAAGAAAAAAATTGGAAATATTTTTCTTAAAATGAGTATTTTGATAATGTTCAACGTGAATAACACCTAAAATTGTATTTAAATTACATAATACACGTCTTCAGCAGTATAATACTAAAAGAATTATACAAATACATCAAAATTTGAAGAAATGGCAGCGGAATAAATGAAAAAAATAGCTAAATTTATAAAAAAGTTTAAAAGTCTACGCCATTTTCTTATGGTTGACAACCCTGGCAAGAAGACACCATTTTCTTATAGCCTCACATCCGGATCAACTGTAGGTAACGGGTTATCCATTCATTACGACAGACCCTGTATATCGTTCGATGTCAATATAAACGTAGGTACATGACTGGCATGACTGATCATGAACTTCTAAAACTGACTGAATTATATTAGTACTGAATAGTAATGTAATATTAGTACCTACTACAGTTTCAATCAGTTTTGGCCTATTTTAGTGGTCAAATACTTGATTTTTTCGGTTAGAAGGGCAGGATAGAAAATATCTCTAGGTTTGACAAAGCTTCCGCATTTTTTAAACTTCAGTAACTATTATATTTATTTCTTAGGATTTCATAATTTAAAAATGGGGCATTAAATTATAACCATATGTATTGTAATAAAAAGAGCCTTTAGATTGAACATTATGCCTAACTTTCTCCATGTACATTACTGGTCTGGTCTAATAAAAACTAACCAACTGAATTCATGACATGGCAAAACCAAATCAATCTATAAAAGTTATTTTCAGCCCTAGAAACAATAAAACAAGATCTGAAGCGTCGGAAACGTAAAAAACCTTTTGGAATACCATCAAACGAATGTAAAGGAAATATCGTAAAGTGTTACGTCATGATACCTACTTCGATGTACTGACAGACAATCGTTTCTGTTTCAAATAGTTCTGTGTTCTTTGTATGATAGATATTACTTATTTATTTTAATATATCCACTTTGCCAATTGGTTTTAATGCTTTATTTAACAAAGATACCAATGAAGTTACTCGCAGGTAAGTTTAATTCATGTTTCACTTAGTAAATAAGTAGATATGCCCTTTGTATCGTAGGTAGGTATGATATTAAGTTGATTAACATCATGTCTTTAAAGTAATTAATTTACTTACTCAAGTAATTAAATTCTTTTTGCTGCAAAAAATAAATAAAATTTGAAAATATTTCTATAAATAGAAAAGCGACAGTTTCAGTTTAATGTAGAATTAATGTTGCCAGAGATAAAAGTCGTTACGTTCGTTCCCACTTCCTTAATGCATTTTAAAGTAATCATTAGTAAGTCAGCGACATTGCTTTAACCGTAAATAACTTTACGAAGATAGGCATTTTAAATTGTTTAGTGCAGATAGGGTGGTCTTTATATATTATTAAAAATCTGTAGGTATTTTATTTTAAAATCGCCGCCGGCTTCAAAAGTTCATATAGAGAATTCATGTTTTAACTTAGCTTTAGAATCAATCGACTTGTGAACTCATTTTATATAGGTGACGTAGGTATTAAAGAAATTGTTTTTTTGTTTAAAAACAATAAATCCTTTCGCTTTGAAAGAATAAAATAATTAGAGGTGGTTTTTCCTCTTAAAGTATAATATGTATCGTGTAATGAATATGGAATTTAATACATTTAAGTCTAATTTCAGTGTTTAAATGAAACGTTTCTAAAACTTCCATCGTAGGAAAGTCATTCCACGGTCGGAATTCTTAGCCCTAAAAATGGCTACCTAGCTTGGCTTAGCGAAGTACCTACTTTCCAGTGGAAAATAATACAATGTAAGTTACTGATGAGACTTTTATAAAAAGTTTATATAACATCAACTGTCAGGCAGTTTATCATTGTGTTGTAAACAAAACATTGACTATTTTGTTTATGCATTTTATCTACGCGTAATCTCATGCATCAGAGATATAAATAGAACTTTCTAATAAAAACTTGTTTAGATTAAGGAGAAAAATATTTTTAACAGATAAGATAATCATGTTATTTTGTGGATAATCTTAACCTACTAAGAACTAGAAAGCTACATTATAGGATAGTAACATTTACATATAGGCTATACTTTTTGGATCCTTTTTTTTTTCCCCACGAGTGCAGCAACGTGCGGTACGCTAGTGCAAAATAAACATTGGATATAAACAAATATTTAGAGCTCCAATTTCGGCGTTCGTATAAAATCAGTTACTAACATAAAATCTAATGAAAGTAGATTCAGAAACCAGTAGTTCGATTTTACGTTTTAGTTTTATGTGAATTTCCATTGTGTATCGCAATTTACACAAATCGACAGTAATTTGTTTTATTGTTTGTAATTGTGCCAGAAATCTGGTCTTTTATCAAGAAATTTACCAGATTTTGAAAGTTTTTTTTATTTTACGTTTTATTTCATTCAGTATTGTGATCGATAGTTTTTTTTAACCTATTGACTTTGCGTAGGTAAAACCGTATGATGTGATTGATAATGACAATAGAAATCTGAACGTAATGCGAGCTGAATGGTAACTAGCACATTGAGTGCAAAATAACGGTATTTCCTTAGTGGTCTTTCAGAAACGGTAATCGGAACCGTTCAATATCCGTTCAACTCACTTTTCTTCTTTGATTCAATAATAATACTAACTAGGTACTCAAATGATTTTTGATTTTAAGGCTCGAAAGAATGCCAGAACTTTATTTATTTTAGCTGTTTTCCAACTTTAGCTGGGCTTCAAACTACATAGTACTTACTTATAGCATCACTGTGATGCATGAAACACAGTCATTTTGCCATATTTTGGTCGAATTTGAGTAGATATACTTTTCTAAAGACACTTCTATAAAAAATATATATGTATTTTTTTTAATGTAACTTGAAACGAAAAAAAAACTTCGGGAAAATCACCTTGCCCGCACTTTTTATTTTATAATATAGGTAGCAAACGAGCGTGCGGTTTACCTGATTGTAAGTGATCACCGCCGCCCATGACTACCCAAACACTGTGGGTGTTGGTGTGTTGCTGAGCCTTTGAGAAAATTGGGCACCGGATACCGCACTCACCGAACGAAACGCAGGAACATCGTCCCTACTTCACGTCGGTTTTCTGTGCGACGGTGGTAGTTCACCGGTCAGCCCAGTAATCGCTGCAGACAGAGCCTACAGCTAGACTCTACCACTCTCAAAACACTTTGAATAACACTGTAATCATATAGGTATAATAAAATCTATAAGTTGTGAAAACTTGTTTATTGCTTAGCAAGTCTAATTGAAACACGTTTACTAAAAGGTTATTTGTCTGGAAAGCTCTACCTATGCTTAAAGTCTTGGTCGTTCAATAATATAGCATAGAAAGGCGTTTTTAGTAAATTAATAAAAAAAATATATCAAAAAAACTCGGTTTTTGTGATGTTACGCCATAGTTACTACGATTTTGATATACGAGAGTTTCAAATATTTTTTGTTTGAATAGTAATCTGTGTTTTAACTAGAAATACAACAATCGATACAGTAGTATTTTAAGACAAAAATACAACCAAATTTTTAATATAAATCGGGCGTAAAATTATTATAAAACAGCTTTAATCTACTTCTTTTAGTCTAAATTGTAAATAATTAATATTAAGCTTTTTAATAACAATATATGCACACTTCAAAATTTTATTTTTAGAAAAGAAACTATTTACTTTTAAAAGTATGATTAAAGTTAATTTCCTCGAACTTTGAACAAAGAAGGGACAGAAATACCTACCATTATAAAATATTCATTGTTTGTTTTCAGCCAGCGGAACGTCAGTAGTAACAACGAGTAAATTACCCTAAAACGTCCTTAATTACGGCGAAGAATTACTTTGAGTATCTTCTAATAGTAACTAACAACAGTCTTATAAAACTTTAAACCTAAATAATTTATGGAATTAAATATATGTTGTATTTGTTATATTTATATACGCAGTGCCTATGCTTTTTTATTCGTTATCATGCCAAACTTATAAAGTTCATCTTCTTTTTTTGTATTCAACAGCATGTAGTAACTAACTGCAAGCCGTCTCATTCTCTCATCTATTTTCCTCTCTCTCTCTCTCTCCGCCCCACCTTTTAATAATCCATGCTGAAACTCCAAATTGGTGCGATCCAGTATAATCTTAAAAGCTTTCTGTTGCTCCTCTACTAAACTAGTTTTTTTTAATAAAAACTTTTTGAAAGTATTTTTTTTTAGTTATCCAATTCACTAAAATAATTTTCTGTCAGTTATCCCTTTTGTATTATTTTATTAGATTTGTACTCTCGTTCTATTCATAACCAATAAAGGAGTATTTAAGTAGCTCTCTGGGAGTGTTGGCTATATCAGTTCTCAGATGGGGTCTGTATTACTCGGAATGTCCCCCAGGATGCGAGCATGCGGGCGTTGCGAGCTGTGATGGGTTAACATTAAATCTTATTTTAAATAAGCGTTTAAAGGATTAGTTTCTCAAATTGAACCCAATTTGTGAAGACATAAGGTACGTTTTTTAACAACATAGAATAAATAATTTTCCTTTTCCTATAAAACTAGTTAACTAACAGAATAGTATTAATAGTGAACGACTATATTAAATGAAAAAGGTAAATTGGTTTGTCCTTTCATGTCTAAAAAGTACCGTGAAAGAGCTGTATAATTGACGCACTTGGCAAACGAAAATTGTCGTATGTTATTTTTTTCTTCATCTACGTAGTTATAACTACATAATAGTTTGAGTAGGGTGCCACACAGGCGTTGCCAGTGATTTCAGCAGACCGAGTGCCTCACGAGCGCTGCGATGTCGCAACGCAACAGTCTATGATTTTCTAAAACATACTGCGCTGCGCTGCGTTGTCGCTCCGTCATCACTCCTCCCCGCCTCGTCTGTCACGCCGCTTTGTCCGCTTCACGCGCATTCTGTTGCCGCACGCTGTTTTAACGCTTGTGTGGCACCTCTCTTAGGTTAAAATATACCTATATAAGCGTTATCGCTCAGTTGTCGCAAAGACAGGCCAAAGCAATGGCAACGCTCGTGTGGCACTGCCCTTATAGTGAGTTTGTTTGTCACGCGTTAGTTTAAACAAATGTCATTTAATAATAGAAATGGTTCGACGACTCATGTCTACTGTAGTTTTTTTTTTTGGATACCTTCCAGGGCTATTTAAGTGGACAATTATGAGAGTAGAAAAGATCTGATTTTTTTTTGTTGAAAACAATTGTTGTGTTTGTTATTTTTTTAAACACTCCAGGTGTCATCTTCAAAAGGTAAAGCTTGTTATGTACTGGTAAATTAATTAGGAAATTATCATCAAATGAATTTAAATTACCTAATATTAATATAAGTATTTTAGTTTAGACTAAAATAAGGGGAAGATGAAGTTATCATAAACGATTGCGAAACATAAAACGAATGTATATTTTTTATACCTACCAGCAACAATGCTATAAACTAGAAACTCACATTATTTTTTATTGAGAACTTCCTGATTACTGAGTTTTCCACTACAACACCTATGCGACTAAAGTAAAGCCAGCCTTAACACTATAACATTAGATTCTAATTTACAAATGGAAACATTAATATTCACTTTGCTCTGTATAATTTGACGTTGATCATCATAATAATCAAGTAAAATGATGAAGCTTGATATAAAAAACCTTGAATTACGTAAAAATATAATTCATATAAAATAATCACTATTTTATCACTTCTTTTAATCAGGCTGGAACAGGTAATAAATTACATTCTTATTTTTCTAATGCAATTGCCTTATTAGTTTTCTATACTTTTTCATTATGAGTTTTATAGGAAAAGAACGGGATGTATTTTATTAATTAAATATCATTAGCAGTCTCTACATTTGTATGTTAGATATGTAGATACCTTTATATATAGAAAGTGAGAGAGAAGCAACCATAATATTTACATGACGAATTTCCTGTATTCTCATACGACGTCTGCGGTTGACAGACAAATTAAAGACAAAGCCCGACATTTTGAATAAGGCTGGTACTCATTAATTTAAGATGCCCTAATTTATATGACGAGGGTACTAACAAAGCTTCTTGACTGCGTTCCGTTTCGTAGCTGTCAAGGGTTAAAAATGATTAATGAGTTGCAAAATTTATTGACTCAACTTTACAAGTTAAGATTTGACCTAATTAGATTGTCATTTATTTACTGTACTTTCTTGTTCATAAAAGGTATATTTTAAGACCCATCTTTTTTCTACTGATTTGTCGTGAAACTTTTGTTCAGAGCAACACAAGGGCTTACTAAAGATTGAAAAAAAAACTGCCTTTGTGCCACAGGATTTATTTCTACGTGTGTCGAGAGTATAAAATTAATCTTGCTACTGAGTGACACCTCTCGCTGAGCTGATATTTGTTTCCGCCTGTCTGCGCTGTTCGTGTTCGTTCATTCATTACACGCGGGTGCGGTGTTAGTTCATTCACCCATTCACTCGATGGTGGGTAGTACCGCTATCGGCGTGCAAACCGCCCATGTGGAAGATTGACCTTAGTTGCAGTGTATAAAGTCTAGACTCATGTTTTAATTGTTTTTAAGGTACGAAAAATCGTTTAAAAACCTTTAATATTGCAGGTTCTTTACTTGATTCCATAGAAAGTGTTTTTAACTTAGTATTTACTTTAGGTGAGCGTTGCTTGTTCATTGGGTTATTTGTTGCTAAACATGACTTCTTCTATATTTAAGACAGCTAAGATCAGCGACCTATTATAATAAAGAAATTTGCTTGCGTCATCGTTTTCAAAGCTTATATAAATTTAATATATTCAATTTGTTACTTTTTGACTGGCGTCTACATTATTCGGTTTCTTAAAACATCCCTCTGCTTCAAACAATGATTGTTTAAGTGTGAGAATGACACGATACTGTTTCTTTTATGTCCTCATTGTATCTACCGTTCAATTGTAAAGCATAAACCGTTTTATATCTTCCTAGCAAACACGAGTGTTTTAACTCAAGAAAACGATATTGAATTATTTCCATATTCTCATTTTTCATTACTTTGACGTTATTGCAATAAAAATAGTACCTCTACTTATGTGATTAAAGTAACAAGATAATTTATATGTCATTATATCTGCAAAGGCAACTTCACTACATTTCTATCCATTCGTTTAAGTAAACATCGCTCGAGTTTAATGAAACTAATGCATACCTACACTATATTCTTTGTATATACCTGTTTAACTTAGAAACTGAAGTTAAAACCTTTCAATACTTTACGACTGCAGCTCTGCTTTCATTCCTGTTTATTTTACTGCCACTTAGCTGTATGAACAACCAGTTATATTCCTTTGACAGCCTTCATCACGGAAGGTTCAATGTACTGTTGCCAGGCACCGAGTTTCGCTCGGTGAGTTTCGACTAAAGACAGGATGTATTATGATAAAATATAAGCAAATTATGCATAATTATTGTGTTGAACACGTACGAGGTATAAAAAATGTAGGATAGAAAGATTTTGTGTGTGTTTTGTCGAAATTGAGAAAAAATGCAGAGAGTGATAGACGTAGGCGAGTGAATGAATGAATGATTGACAGAAGACTGGTTTACGAAGTCATTACAGCTTAATATCTTTAAATTGAACGTGTTCAGTCAGTGTTTAAAGTTTTATAAAGACAAATGTAGCTAAAACAACTTTTTAAGAACGTAGTTTGTTATAAAAACAAGATATCCTCTTCATCCAAAACGTTAAAAAACTTTCATTAATAACTCATAACGAAACTTATTAAGTATTTACAGAGAACCTTTTAAAAGGCAATTAAGTGCTTGAAATAGAATTACCTACCAAACTTCAAAGGCTAAGCGAAAAATGTCGCAGACTATCAAAAAGGAAAATATCAAGGTACTCGACATTAATTCTCTAAACAGAAATTCTTAGAAAACGGTTAACATTTAGAAAGAAAACTGTAGCCAGTTAATGAAAGAAAATATAATAACAGGTGGTTGGTGATAGTTAATGTTATGTTACTGTAAACAGAAGGCTTATCAATGGGTCCCACGGTATTGTTAAATATAAACTACACTTAGTTTTCTTATAATCATATAACTCGGTAAAAAGTGTTTTCATGAATCCCCTTATTATTGAACGCATTTTAAAGCTACGGAAATTATGAAGATGCTAAGAAGTAAGTTTTTATAAGAATTGTCAATTTGGTAAAATCACTAGATAACCCTTGTTGTTAAGGTATAGCCGGCGTCTTTACCACTAGTCGTGTGTTTAACCGGTGGTAAAAGATCATGACAAAATTGTCGTAGTCAAATGAATTATTTTGACTCAACCGTATGAAAATCTTACTTATTCGTTTGTGTCAAATATGACCCTCTGTTAGAAATACTATGCAGGTTTAAAACGATTCAAATTCAGTTCTCGGTCTACCAACAAGTTGAGTCTTATATCCAAACATACCTACAATGTAACCATTAGGTCGTGATTCGTAATTGTCAATTTGCAAGTATATTAAATATGCAAATCTGTATGAACGTGTCAAACACGAGTTGATTGCTATAACTCAGTGACGTAGGAAACCTATGGACATAAAACATTTGCTTTTAATCGTATAAACCAAATATCAAAGGGTGGATAGCCACTGTGGATTTCATATTGAATTATGTCAATATTAAATTTTGGCACTACTGGCATTAAAAAGTTGTTTTTGTTACGTAGGTACATGAAATTACCCGTTTTAAGCTTGACGTAGGTTTCTAAGACACCCTGTATAAACGTATCAAGTCCATGAGTCTGTTTCAACTATATTTTGTAGAGCTGTTGACAGCTCGTTTATGACTGATTTACAAGTATTGACGTCAATTTTATTAGGTAACTAAATCACGATAAGTCACTTTTAAACTACAATGTTAAAATAGTAAATTTACGAGATGAATTCAATCTTTTTAATTAGTTAGTTTTTATAACTACTTACTTATTTGTCAGTACGCAATTAAGAAGGAACGTCTGGGACAATAAACATATTTTTTTTCTGCATTTATTATGTAACGATAACATAAAGTAATGTATTATTTCATTGTTGTTGGATACGTCATTCGGAAGCATTTGCCGAAACAATTAGCAAAAAGTCTAGGCAGTAACAACTTCACAACTAAACTTGTGTTTTCTTATTTTTATACTAAAACTAGATTCGTTTCGCTGGCAGAGCAAGGTGAAGAGGAAAATGTGTTTGAGGAATTTGAGGAAAAGTTTGAATAGGTCGTTACTTCTAGATTATAGAACCTATTTTGAAAGGTAAAAAACTGGCACGTTACAATTTAGTGATTTTGAAATTATTAAAAAAATAAAAATAGTGCTGAGTAATTTTATTAATAGTTAAAAAGCCAACTGTTTTTAGATAATCCGAGAAACATATTTAGGTATTAATTTCAGTTTCGTGGAAAATTTAATTGTCGTCGTCTTAATTACCGAAGGAAATGTGAAGTCGTTAATAATGGACAATTACCGCCAATATTGTAAAGTAATTAAGTTATTATGAAACGACAAACGACTGAAATGCCTATTGCTTTCTCTTTCCGATGGTCCATCTGGAAAAAACGGGATCGCGAAACCTTTTGTAGAAAATATTTGCCTGGGACTTGTACTGGAAAAACACGCCGTCAATTTCTTTACCCTGGCAACACTATTGAATTCGTAGTCCCGAAAACAAGACGGATATCGTCTAACATTTACGTCCTTGGTGTAATAAATCTCTATGTGAATGTTGCCAGTCTTCGAAAACAAATACAATAAAACCCTCGGAAAATCAGTTTATTACTTAAGCCGTAATGAGATTAATGGGATATATTTATAAAAGCTAGGTTACAAGGAGAGTTCAGGGTTAAATGTAATATAAAGTACACGTGTCCTGAGGGGTTTTAATGTAAAGGTTAATAATGTTCTCAAATATCATGATTAAGATAAGAAAATCTTTAAGTAAATATACTGGTATGTTGTTATAGAATTATCTAGATTATTGAAAGACCACTTTAAGTGGTTACTAAATTTAACTTAGTTTGTGTAAGTACCAATAAAAATCAAGATTTACTTTGACTATTGTACCAAAACTGACGATTTACCCAAACCATCTACTAATTTCAAAAAATAAGAGAATTAAGAGAATAACAGCCTTTACAAGTACTAATCTGATATAATAGGGAATTATACTAAGCCTATGTTAAAAATAGAGTAGCCTATCTACAGTTTAGCTGTTGCACCAATCAATACCAGACCCGTAGTGGGTGGAGTAGGAGAAAACAGCAGCTAGTCTATTTATAGAACTGGATCGAAAACACCGAAGTAGGGACCAGTGAAGTTTAAAATTGGAGCGCCTTTTACATTTTTTCGACATTTCTAACTGGCTGGAAATAAAACTACATACCATTTTGATAAATTTTAAGTGGCCGAAAATAGAACTGCGTTAATTTAAACTTTTAAATTAAAAAAGGAAAACAAAAGTAAAGTTGCACAATGTTTGTGCTGTTATAGGTAATATAGGTTGACAGTTGACACATCAATCAAGTAATGCTATAAGTAAACAAAAACAATTTAATCTAATGACTTTGAAAGCGATACCATGAACATACAGTATTACCTTATCAGGATTTATTTACAAATGCAGGGCCGCGCCGACCCTAAGCAGCGCCTGTGTGCGACACCTATAAAGCGCCTGTGTGCGAAACCTATGGCGCCTTTTTTAGCCGGTTTAGACAATTTTTTCAACTATGTTGTATTAAAAAAAACAATCCGGCGCCCCTTTTGCTTAGGCGCCTGTGTGCGCCGCACACATCGCACACAGGGGCGGCTCGGCCCTGTACAAATGCAATAAATACATAACGCATACATTTTAATCAACATAATCATATTTAAAATTCGATTTAAAACCACAAACTTTTTTTTTTAAATTCCCGCTAGCTTTAAAAAAACTTTTTGTTGCCAGTAATAAAAATGCGTCACTTGACACAGTTGTGGCTTGTCACACTCCCGGCTTGCGCCGGAGGGTTTGGCGCCATCGTGGACCCTTGGCCTATTTCACTGAATCGCTAATGTACTGCATAAGAGGTCATTGGATGCTGTACTATATATTTTTTTATGTAACGTTTCAACGTTGCACGTATAGAAATGAAAAATAGACATTTTATCTTATTATCATACTAAAGGATACACATGATGACAAACCTTACGATTGATGTGGTAAATGTATAAAACGTATTGTTTGTTCGCAAACTTATTTATCTATGGGCCTTGGTTGCATGTCAATATACTATCAATGAATAAAATATTTACAATCTCCTCCTTTTTTAGTTATCCGAATCCATTTTTTATTAAATTAGTTTACGAGACACGATAATAATTAAGTAGGTAAGTTCCTACGTATAAAGTTCTAATAACCTTTATTTTCAGGTCGAGAGTATAAACGAATCGTCTTTACTTAATATAATACAAAACTTAAACCTGACATAACTAGTTTAAACCGCCTAAAGATTGGACACAATCCAAGCATACTTTCCTCGACATTACCTCACATCTGTGACAATACTTTTGTTACACAATAACAGTGATATGCTTCTTCTGTATAAATATTGAACTTGGCTCAAGCGCTCCCAAAATAAAGAGCTCATGTGACAGTAATGTTTCGTGAAAAGTTTTATATCTTCCACAGAGTTCGGACACGTGAGAATATTTTTAGTACCAATAAATATAGTAATATTAAAATAGTGAAAACTTGTAATACCTGCTTACAAGCATAGTATTAACAATATATATCTATGCTCTACATTTATGAAGATAAATCGACATTGAGAAGATACGCGTAAGTTATAAAATACAAGAAAATAATATTTCATTATTAAAATTTTAAATAACTGATAAATCATTAAAATATTAAGTTACATACTTTAAGATCATAATTATGTTCATCTCTTTGTCTAAATTAATAACAATCTTCAAGTTGCTGAAGTATCGTTTTCTGGTTACGTTATTTACACACATGCTATTATTTTACTTTATATTAATTACTGTGTAATTTAATCATTACATTAATATATAATTATAACTTACAATATGTGTAAGGTTAGTAGTAATAAGATAAACTTTTGTATCTTAGAGGTCTTAACATAAAATTGTATGTTGGTAATATATATATTTACTGTTGTGAAAAATATAGGAAAGGAAAGGTGTAAAAATTTATACCTATAGTCCAGTTTTTAAGTTTAATAACTGGCTTTGAAGCTAGAGCTTATACTTAGCTTATTTTTAAGCTTACAAAGTTAGCTTAAATAACTTTTAAGCTTAAAAATAGGAACGAACACAGAATTCTTTAACGTGAGTTTTTAACGATTGAGCATAACTTTTAAAGGTATATTGAATTCCAAATCTGAAATAAATTTCTTTAAAAAAATTAGCTTTTTCTTAAAAGACTTAAACATCTTAGGTAAATAAGAAAAAAACACGTTCATATAGGTACATTTAAAGCATAGATTTATTATTAGTCTTTGCTCTTGCTCTTACTAGATGGAGCACTGGTTCTCGTAAAATAAGAGCGAAGCGAAGACCAATAATAAATCTATGATTTAAAGGTTGGTTAACTGCCCAACCTCTATTTTTTTCACCAACCGTTGACTACATAAAGGGGAGATAAATAACAAAGACTCTGTAAAACATCAAGAATTCGAAGTTCCGTCTTCGACAAAGAATCTCTTGGGAAATCAATATCTTTGTTGCAACCACCCCATAGGGCAGTTTACTTTGCATTCTTCTTTTATTTATTGAAACGTTTCTTATTCAAGGTAAATATAACCTTTGTTTACCTACATAGAGTTATTTTTTAAATGTAAAGTGAATTTTAATGGTATTAGATTAAGAACTTGATAATAATCTAGGTATAGTTTTATCCTCTTGCCTGCTGAGTTAGAAACATGTTTTTCGGTAATTAACCGTAAAAATAGTTGGCTATAATTACGTCATTGAGTCTTTATTTGAATTACAAAAGATAACATTTACAATGTAAGGCACACAATTATTAAGCGGTAAAGCCATAGGAGTTATTGATAAAACTTCCTGAAAGTTGTATAAACACTAATTTTGTAAACTTTCGTGTTAAATTCTTTTTTGAGCTGAGTCTGTTGGCCACATTAAACCATTTGTGATTTACAAAGTATTTTGCAATTAGTTCCACCAACATTAATCCCACGGTAGTACAAATATTTTCGATGCGCAAATACTGTTCACCCTCATTTTTTAATCCTTCCAACGTGAATCAGATAAGCTGTACGCACGTGTACCTACCTTCTGCCACCGTGTCTAAATTCAAATGGTAATGTACTATTGTACTGTAAACGTGATTCAAAATGGCGACTATACTATGAGAGTATACAGGGTGTAAAAATACGGCTTCCGAAAACGCAAACTGGGCGTTGCTGGAGGGGTTCTCGTTACGTTAAGAGCACAAAAATTGTTTTGTGACTAAAAAAAATCTAAATTGCACAAAATTTAATTTAAACTATCAGATTTTATGATTAAATATCAAATTAAATTGTGATTTTATTTTATTTGCAATGTAAATCATCGCTCCTGGGCCATCAGCTGATGTGTGAGCGATGACCCCAAGCGGCAAATTTCACTTTACAATCCTTAATAATTTGTTTAAATCTAGTTTTCCTGATATACTGCTACTTAATTTAATAATTATTTAGTCTCTAGTACCTATACATGATTTCAGGCTTCGGAAATGATTTGTTAACTCCCTTTATAGCCTCAGACAAAATGGTAGCTCATCCCGTATTATGACCACTTCCGCTACGTTAGGATGGACGTGGTATGCCTGACCTGAATGCCAAGTTAGGTTATGTCACATTGAGTGCCGAGTGACGGATAAATTTAGTATGAACTGGAAATAGGCTATGGGTAGCTGTGGAATGTGATATTAAGTGTATTCAGACTAGACGGGTAAAAAGTACTTTTTTAAGAATGTAGCTGCAAGAAAGTTTAAAACTTTTGATTATTCTAATAGAAATAGAAGAATAAAGTCGGTTTTGCCAGCGGCTAGTTATAAAGATTAAGTCAGGTCTCAAGATAAATTATGCATTATTAAATATAATTATGTAAACTAGCGGCCGCCCGCGACTCCGTTCACGTGGACGTCGGTTTCCCGTGGGAATGAGATGTTTTCCCGCGGAAAAAATTACCCTATTTGTTATTCTGATGTATAACCTATATTACTGTAAAGTTTCATCCAAATCCATCCAGGAGTTTTTATGTAAAGCATCCATACATCCATACTCACAAACTTTCACGTTTAAAAGTGTAGGATTAAAGTTGTCTCGAACGGACAAAGATTAAGCTCGTTTTTTTTTACTTATTATATGAAACAGCCCCCCTACCGCGTAACTAGCGTCGATTTGAACTCGACGTCGACAACTGTTTTCATAGGCTAAATTGTTAACAATGGCGGATTTTTAGCCAATGAAAACTGTTGTCGAAGTCGAGTTCAAATCGACGCTAGTTACGCGGTAGCCCCCCTGATTATTTTAAAGCAAATAATGCAATTATTTCATAACAAACTAACCAAAAGCAAGAACCTCGGTGATTTAATCACTTGGCGGCAACAAGCGGTGATTTTCGACATCGAATTAAATTTCACATAGTATTGTAATTAAATTTGCCAGTATATTAACATACATTTCAAAAAATATCATATCGTGTAACGTTAATTATACTTTAATTAAAAAAATATATGATTGATGAGCATACAAAAAAGATTTTTATATGTAAGATAAAGAAGAGTAAACTATCTAGGTACTTTCAAAATATGGCGCCATTTTTAATTCCAGCAAAAAACACCAAAGAGGTGTTAACATGACCATCAAAACCATTTAAACGCCGTCCGAAGTTCACGTAAAACTAAACTGGATTAAGCTAATAATCCTTTGCCGCGCACTAAATGTGAAGTTAGCTCATTATCGGACTTCGCAAGCCCGACAAGTGCCTAGCCTCGGCCACTACCAAGGCTGCAATTGTGGCTAATGTCACGGTTCAGCGAGTTACACTTATTATTGATGTTATTACAAATATATGGTAGTTGGAGAGGTAAATGAGGTAAGTTATTTTTGGAATATAGATGCTACAAAAATAACGGAGCGGCAAATGAGAGGCCTTATAAAGAGGACGAGATTTTCATGCATGCGTTTTTTGCAAGAAATTATCGTCATATAAACTTACGTTATATTATTTTTAATTCCATGATCACTATTAACACAATTGCAGTTTATAATATTCTTTAACTTATTTTGTTTAACATCATCTCACTCTATAAACTAACTACCTAGTAACCTTCAGCTTCAATCTAGGCTGAAACCTCAGAAACTCTAACTTATCCCAGTTCAATCTAACTTGTAAGGAGCACTCAGTGATATTGATGCTATCGCTTGATTAATAGTTTCAACGAACTTATAAGATTTCCCGTCTACCTCTAAGGACCATCGAAAAGGTAAGTAGGTGCTACAAGGGCAAGCAAGGGTCGGAAGGCATAATGCCTAAGCGATGATTCATCCATAAATATCCTACTTACCACCCATTGTATCTTGGACCTTGGGATTTTACCTATAAATTCCAGTAGAATCTTAAATTGCAAGAGAAAAATAAAAGATTAGTATTTTTCAGTAAAGCCAAAAAATATTAGTCCCATAGAAGTAAAATAAGTAAATAGCCAAAAAGTGTTTTTAAGAACACAAAAAGCTAAACACCTCCTTAATTCTTAATTACGTCTACAGAAATAACAAAAAAACGGTATAAAGTATTATAACAGTCTAATTAATGAAGTTTACGCCAAATTATACAATAATGAAGGCTCTCAGCTTTTTACTGAGCTTTCCGGAAAGCTCATTTATTGGCCGTTTGTTCGGTGTTGCGTGCCAGTTGCTTTCACAAGGTTAAGGCACATGAGTAAAGAAACTGAACAGAGACAAAGCTACATACGAATGCGCTGTGACAGGTACATCACTACAAGTGCAACGCGTGTGTGTGCGTGACCACTGGCCGCTTGTCACGTATGAGCCGAAACCGCTTCAAACTAGATCAGCCAGTGGTCATTCTCAGGGCGTGCAGGCGTGACGCGACGCTCGAACGTTGTGCGTGTTTTGTTTTTGTTTTCGAGTTTCTCACATAATACGTAGTAATACTTTTGTTTTAGTATTTAAAAAGTGTGAAATCAGGTTTTTTGATAATACCTCCTGACAATTTTATTGAATTTGTTGAATTGCTTGAGCAAAAATTTCGCGAATATTTTGATCTTCATATTAAAAATGTTAATATTGGTAATGACATATTAGCACGTTTGCAAGATTGTACATTTCATATGCCATGTGAGTGTTTCTGATTGGTTTATTTGAAAAAACTTTATATTAGATTTAGAATTTATCATTCGATTAAAAGACACAACAAATTATTAAAAACCAAAAGTATTAAAAAAAATATATTTAGAGTATGTAATTTGTAAAAAAAAACCTATTTTAATAAAAAATTTGAAAAAAAAGTACATTTATATTTTTAATTTATTCAATTGTGCCAACCCTACCAAAATAGGTATAAATTTTGCTAGCTCTTTAGAAGCTTTGTCTCTGTTCAGTTTCTTTACTCATGTGGTTAAGGTTAGAACTTGACAAATTAGCATGACTTATATCGATACGTACTACTTAAATAAAATTGAATTTCTATTCTAAAAACAAAAATGTCGATTAACTTACAAAAATGCCTCGATGTTTTAGAATATAATAATTACATAAACAAGATCTTATTCCCAAGAAATAGAGTTCAGTTTCAAAATTTCTAAACAAGGTATTTAATTGCCATTGTTGATTTACATAAGCTTAGTTTACAGTACACCTTTTGAGTCATGCTGAAGTTTACTAAGCAAGGCCATCCGTTATATTCTAAATAGACAATACATAATGTATCTAAGTTTATAAAACAAATGGTTGAATAAGCATATTCTTAAACAATGCCATTACTACCGTAAATGGTATACGTTCTGAAATCATTACACCTTCTTTTTTTCTTTCACAATTTAAATAGTTGTAGCGTGCCAAGTAACTGCCTTAAACGATGTGCCATCTTAAATTAGTCGGCTTATTTCGCAGGTTTAATACAAAGTTATTGCTGTGACCCTGTGTTAGCAAGGTTAGGGTCGTGGCAGTACCACTACCCGAAAACCATCCATAATGTAGTTAACAGTATAATTGCCAGCACGCAAACCTTACACGGCATTGCGATGGAAAATGGAAATCGCAAGAAGTATAACAATAATGGAGGCGGTACCGCGAGGTGTTTGTCTACAAGGAATAAACTCTGTGATAAAATTAAGGGAAGGCAATACTTGTCAAATAGTACATCTAAATTTAGTAAATTCGTGAATGTTTCAGTTGCTGCAGCAGTCTTAAGGACTTTGTAATCAACTGTTTGTTCGACAAGTCAAGAAATGAAAAAGTAAACTTTGTGAGCGACATGTGTATTATTTTACGCATCTTCATACAAAATGTAGCAAACTAAACTTTATAAGGAAGACTAAAGGATTATGACAAAAATAAATATAAAGTTTTCTTCATCTTCAATCTGCGATCTCACAAAGACACTTGCAAGTGTAAAATAGACTACGTAACTGTTTAACTGCCTATATTCACACAGTTTGGAAGATAAACAGATGCTGTCCATCTAGGTTTCTGGTGGGCCAATGTTTATGTTACCGTGTTTTAGTGCCTGTAATCATATGTTTTCTGGGTTTTTTCTAGGTGACACGAATTTGGAAACTGGTTGTGAAAAAAACTTGCATACAAAATGTTTACATAGTAACTTAGTGTTTGTTTGCAAGCTGACTCGTCTCGAAAATACAGTGATGTTTTTCAACGTCGACAGCAAAAGTGTGAGTAGGTAGACAAAAATACTTTATTATGCTAAAGAACATGAACGAATGTTTGTTGATCCAAAACATTGAGGTCATTTTTAAATCTTCTGGCTTTCAGCTTTAATGAAAAAACTCAGCATACACCCTTTTTTAAGCGCTACTACAGGCTACAGCAGTGCTTTTTAGCATCTGCATTGCGTCTATGACTTTGAATAATAGATAACATGTAGATAGCAAGTGCTACACTCGTATGAGACCGCAGTAAGGTGTATTATACACTGTTACCTTTATGTAACTAACGACGTATTGCTTTTGAATAAACAGGATTAGGAGGAAATGAAAAATGCGTATTTTTAAGTTTTCGTAAATCTTAAATAAGTAATTTTGAAAAGTGGTAGCTTCTTGTTCATATCATTAGGTAGGTACAGAGATGCAATGTAATAAAGAAATATTTAAAGCAATTTTATAGAACATATTTTTAAGACCTTATGCAGTTTTTACATACTTTTATGTGTCTTTAGTTAAAGCTGCAAAAGTTTATTCGATTTAACTATAGTTTTTGACTTTGGAAACTTTTAACATAAACCGTCTAATATACCATACATGTTTATAAATCTAAAGACATAAAAAAAAATACATAAGCTCTATTGCGTGTCATAGACAATGGCCGATTGGTCAACACTGAGACGTTACGACGTTGGTATGATGACGTAACTTCAGATTAGAGAAAACTAACGTATCATAATAGTTATAGGACTACTTTCACAATCTTAAGGCTAGGGGAAACGGGTTAGCTTACAGAACCCTAGTTGTTTATTACTTTTGTCTGCATAGGAATCTTTAGATAGTGTAGAGCAAAGTCACTTTCCATATCTGTTTTTATGTTTGTCTACTTACTCTTTGTTTCCAACACTGTATTATTTAATCATAAGGTATTTTTGACAGTTAATTTATAAAGAACAGTTCAATCAGTTACTTATCCTACTTATATTATAAACGATGTGAGTATGGATGTTGATGAAAGATTTGGATAAGATTTGGCGGATTTGGATGAAACTTTGCAGTAATATAGGTCATACATCAGAATAACACAAAGGGTACTTTTTACCGCGGTAAAACCTCTCATTCCCACGGGAAACCGACTTCCACGCGAACGGAGTCGCGGGAGGCCACTATTACATTATAAATTTCAATGTTTTCTGAACAAGTTGGCCATAATTACACCATTTCGTATCGTAGGCCGGTCACTAGATACATAAAAGTTTCTTAAGGTCCTGCCAATTGAAAAAGTTTCAGGTAAGTTCCTGCTAAGTTAGTATTATAATTTTTCCTTTTTGTATCTACATCTTAATAAGACGTCACTATTCCATTTTCCACGCTTTTTCTATTCCGGAAATAATCACGCATAGTAAAATCATTTTACAACTTCAAAAAGTAGCACACTATTAAATTACCATTCCGTTACTAAACCTAGTATTTGCGGTTAAAGGAACCAATAATTAGACCTGTATTAAAACAGCGTTTTAAAACTGTGTTAGTCAGTTTGTCGAACTTTTACCTAATTCGTTTACCGTTACAATAGGTTAACTACTGACTAATCTAGATAAAGTTCAACAGAGGTTATTTTAGGCTTGTCTGTCTATTTGGAGCAAGATTGAGTCATTGCGGTGATTATTTTAACCTAACTACCGGTCTATGTTAACTGTTTTTACAACGTTCGACAAAGTGGTTCCAATTAAGGTGAAATCGGAACATTACAGAAAATTTCAATAATTTTACAGTCTTGAAAAAAATATACAAACAACTGTTCGTTCCTGTTATACTTGACATAAATATACTGTCAATTATTTAATAAAAATGTAGAGTTATTTATTACAAAATCTGGTAAACTTTCATGGACAGCAATTTAATATGTTTAATTAAAATTTAACATTTCAACTAAGTTAACTGTTGCATGTCGCATCACAGGATCTGATAATAAAACCAGATTAACCACAAAAAGCAAGTTCACTGACCTCTTAACATTCTAGTGTGCGAGGGAGACACAAATATCGCTGATCTCTGTCTAATAATGCTTCCAATATTCCGAGTAATATTATTGTGGTCGAAGCAATAAAAAAAGTTTATGAGTAAGCTTTTAAAAGTAGGGTACTTATAAATAAAATAAGACTATGTTTACGAGATGGATTCACTGTTTGTTTTCATTTTTCTTGCTAAAGTAATAAACTGAGAGCAAAACAAATCGTTAACTTTTTGTTTTCGGAATAAAGTAAGTACGTAAAAAAAGAAATTATTAGTATCGACGCGTAACAAATGTCGTAAAATATTATTGAGTAGTAGTAGTAGTTCGAGTTCTGTAAATTATTTACTCTCACTGCACCATATTTATGTTTTATCTTAGGTCATACATTCAAGTTCACTATTATATAAATATCTATGTCTACATAAGAGTAGGACTATTAGGTCATTTGTTTTACTGGTAAAACTACTGGATACCAAATTTTCCACAGGTCTTACTATTAAGATTATGGGAAGAAAATTCCCAGTAGTTCGATTGGTAAGACCAATCGGTAAGACTACTGGGAACTTGGGATAGAATCATTAACTATTAGTGATTCGTAAATACATCGTATATTCGCTGTTAACTAGAAAATTGTTGTAATGTTATTTAATGGACATGTGCCTTTCTTATTTCTTTTTATACAAAAAAAGGAGACTCTCATTACTTTTTATGATTTTGTACGAATATTACCAACAAAAATGTACACAAAAGTGGGAAAAAACTCAAATTGGCAACGTTTCGCAAATGAAGAGGCAGGTGCGCGCGCAAATTGAAATTTAATTCACCAGTGTTGCCAGACACAATCCGCACACATTTCATAGCAGGTGTAATATTTTGTATCCTCTCTTTTGTAATTTTGGGCATGACCAAAGAGAATATAATAACTACCTACGTGGAGTTATTATTTGGGTAAAAAACGTGACATTTCAATATAATGATATGAGTACTTTGCACATTGTGTTTTACAAAGAATTTCTTGCTCTTCGAAAATAACTTCTTTAAAATGTACTTCTGATAAGACTCCTTAAGTTCAGGTTCTTGTTATTTCATAACGTAGAAATTAGAATCACCTGCAAAAAAAGGCTCTAATAATAAGGTTAGCATACTAGTAAGTCTTTCTAGTGTTTCCATATCAAATAAAACACTTAAATATGTCCACGTGCTCAGAAGTTAATTAATAAGGCTGACGGCAAGTATGTTCTATTTTTAAATAATTATAGAGAAGGTATCGATGACCTACTTTGATAGGTCAAGAATACTTAAATAATTCATAAACCTATTTTTAGATATTTCCCCTTTTTAATTTATTGACGTCAATATCTTGAAATTATATTGAAGGTTTTCGGGAGTATATACCTAAAGACTGAAAATTGAAGTCTGACCCAAAAATCTGTTTTGTGTCCGCCATTTTTATAAAATATGAGGTACTTTTTTACAGCTCATCTAAGTGTAAGGAGGTCGTAGTATTACTCTATTTTTAACGGTTAATGGTATGATATGGAGTTTTTTGTTACTTTAACAAACAATGGGTTTTAAGTGGGAGGTACAGTTACTCTAGCGAACTCTCACTTTTTATTTACATAGAGGTTAGAGTTAATTAACTTTGCTTTGACCGATATTTTATAACATTTAATTTAATGTTAAGGTAATTTTCAAAGTAACTAAAATATTATATTGTTCAACCAGTGGGTTAAATACGTACCTATACGATGTTTTGAAGGTAAGTATTAATAGTATCAAACACGTTTTATTAAAACGTGATGTAAATACAAAATTATACGAGTCAATGACTGCTAAAAATTAATATTTAAAATTAGAATTCTAGCTTATTTAGTACGAAAAGGATTTACATAATTCTGCCGAAAATTTGAAACTGAAGAGATTTTAAATACCTACTGTTTATTCATAGGAATTATAATATTAAGGCAAGATTGGTTCAATAAACTTGGTATTTGAATAAAAATGCCTTAACAAAGATTTTATTTGCGTGTTGTCTTAAAATCTTCTTCAGATAATAATGTTGGTTTATAGTTGTTTAACCCTTAACCCACTTACAGTTGATATAGTTCAAAATTGTACTATAGTACCTATAAATAATTTGTATTTTAAATTAAAACACTAGACTAAATAAATTTAATTAAAGGAATATATTTAAAAACGCACTTAATTTATCATTGTTTGGTATTTTAATACCTATCTATGTTTCCTTAAGAATGTACGAAGATTGCTTGTAATGATAAGCATTTTTCTTTCTTTATCGATAAAAGGGCAAAGACCTTTTCTATGGTTGGGATCGTATTTATAATATAGAGCTGCCAGCCTAAATATTTAATAAACGAAGAATGTATTGGAAAAGGCGCAAAGATTTTCGTAGAATCTGAAAATTAATTTGAGTTAAACCATTTTGTGCAATGTTTTTTATTGTAAGAAATGTTTTTTTTTTCATGTTTGTACATAAGGCAGACAACCTAAGTTATAGAATTCTATCTTGTTATCAAAAAAATATTTTTTTATTTGTTTCAAATAATGACTAAAAAGATTTGTTAAATGCAAACAAATTTTAGCCAAATGCATCCAGTGTAGCCGAATTAAAGGTTAAAATTAGATAGTGATTCAAATGAAGAAACATTACTTACGCAGTTTGGTTACCTTATTTGCATTTATTTTATATTGCACTGTGTTTTACTTGATAAAAACTAAGTTATCTTTACTTTAATATTTATCGTGGCTTAAATTATTTAACTGACACGTTGAGCAAACTCAGTGGATTCAATAAAGAAGGCATTTGCCCTACTAATTTGAAGTTAAATGGGCAATCAGCAAAATCACTTTACTACATATACGTAGGTACCATTTCTTGGTTTAAAAGATAATATTAACTAATTATTCGTTTCATGCAGGGTTATCTACAGGGAGATGCATTCACGGAACAGAGAAGTAGATGGAAGTGTGAAGTAGGTGGGGCACGCGCGCCACTAGTAAGCGGGGGAACGCAAACCCATACCTCAGTCGTACCTGTCTTATTGTCGTGTGCGGTTGTGTTTTGCTGTGATCGTATTGCGTTTTCTTAATCTAATATCGACTTTATTTTCAAAGCAGTAAAGTTCAATTCAAATTCTAATGTAACATTGCTTCCATCTATTGTGGAGATGCTGAAACATAAAACATAACAATTGTAAACATGAACTTTATTTGCCAAGGAATAAAGTTCAACTTACATTGTTAAATGTAGGAACGCCACCTATTGTTAAGTAATTGAATTTTTTGTATGTCAACGCGAACGTGAAGTAAGTTGCGGAAGGTCGTAAATACATTATGGGTTTTAGTAAAGTAAACTCTATTCATTACTGGCAAGGTGTGTTTTTGCTTGGCAGGTTTAGAAATAAGGTCATTCTGGCACTAAGGATATGCGACCAATAAAAACAATTGTTTACGTGTAGTGACTATGTTTATTATCAGTTCCATGTGTGAGTTTTGGCGACAGCGGTTCCGCCAGTAAGTTGGTCGTATAGCATTTCCATCTACTTCTCTGTCTACTTCTCTGTTCCGTGGATGTATTAGTGGAAGTGTTTTTCTTCGGCATCATTAATTAGTTCCCTTGTTCATAATGGATGTATTATGTTGAGATAGTGTCTCTTTGTTTTCTTTCTTGTTTATTGTACCACCGGAACCTACGCATTCTAAAAGGAAGACAATTAAAAGCTATTTCCGTTAATTTCTATTTAACAAGAAAGTTCTTTTTTACACTTATGACATATAACCTTGGCCAAAGCCATTAAAAAAAAAACGAATTCCAACACCAACTTTTTGAAATAAGAACAACCGAACAACGTAACGTTTACAAAATGTTATTTCATATACTTTCGTAAGCTCAGTTGCTATTATACGCATGTTTTACGTAATTCTCTAGTTGTGGTACCTACGTACCGATAACAACAATGGGCAATGGTTTGGTGAATTTAAATTTAGAACGACAACAGCGAAAGGTGTAACAATGCTAGTCCCTTCCTCTTGGTGGTACAATACAAAGGAAAAGATACCGTAGATTACAGTATTTTTTTTCTGATTACTGGATTGTATTTTGAATGTACTATCAGATGCAAAGATAATATTAAAGATTTATTTTATGTTTTAATTTATGTAATAATGTCTTCTGCAGTTACTGACTTCATTAAGATGAATCAACACAATAGCAGTTTCGGTAAATTATTGTATTTTTTTCTAAAACCATTTAATACTTAAACTTCTATTAACAAAAAAAAAACAAAAGTATCAGCATACTTAGATATATGTAAAAGAACAAAAGCATACAAAATTTAATTAAACACATTATAGTTAAAGAACGAACTCGAGTTCAAAGTAATTAAGACAACGGATTATGATACGGATCTCATTCATTAGAGACTTTTATTACCCCCTGAACAACAATTAAAATATTATTCAAAGGTCACAGAAGAAAATAATATACCTAAGTGCCTACTTAAGAAGAAAACAATATAAGTCCTTTAAGTAGGTACTAAAAATAAAGTCTTGTTGCAGTTCAAAGCAGTTTGCAACTTGCAAAAGCATCCAACCTTGGAATTGCTCCGAATGCAATTTAGATTTTGCATTTGTATTATGATCGATAAAGACCTGTTATGTATAGGCAGGATTTGTTAACTTACCCTTTTATTTTCATTAGCTTATAATAATAATAATAATAATTTATTTAAAGCCATTACAGAGTTTCTTAATAATAACCTAAAATATGTACATTAAAAATAAGCTTTTATGTAAGTACATAAAGAGTGTCCCCTGACTTTCACGCTAGGATACCCTGTGATGTGAAAGTCAGTGGCATCGTGCTGAGTATACAATGCTAGGTACACGATAGGATGAGCATGACAAAATCCATACAAATGACTTAAAAATAATATAAAAGTAAAAAAAAAGAAAGTATAAAGGGAATAAAACACAATAAATGGAGAAAAATCAAAACAAATCAAAAAAGAAAAACAAAGTTAATAAGATGTGCAAGTTCATTATAGCATATGAGAGTCGTATGTCCATGGGTAAGAATAATATACACACATAAATATATACATAATATATATAAATACTTATACACACATAGATATATAAATATCACACAAGTAGTAATTCTGTTTCTTCGTAGTCTAGACCCAGTAGCCACTTTTTAATTTGGCTTCTGTAGTCAAACTTGTTGCACTTGACTATAATGTTATTGTGAGTTTTATTTATTTTATTACACAACTTAGAGCTGAGATGCATATATTGTTTCCTAGCAAATGTAGTATTTGTTGATGTAATGGGACATACTGGTTTTGGTCTCCTGCGCAACATGCCATCGTAATTCGGCTTAATTGTACTGTGACGGCGCAAAGTAGATCTAAGTACGTACATTTGCCGCACAGTAAGTACCTCGGCGTCTTTATATAAGAGGTGTGTCGGATATCTGTAAGGTTTACAGTGCAGTACCTTGAGGACGGCTCTTTGAGACCTCTCTAGGTTTAAGAAATATGTTTTGGAAGCTCCCCCCCAAACTGGTATGCAGTAATTAAGTATGGATTCACAGAGTGCTGTGTACACTAATTTAAGTGTTTTGGCCTTGGAAGACTGTCTCAATTTCTTAAAAATAAATATTAACTTCCTAACGCGACTTGCTAATAATTGTAAATGTGAGTACCAATTGAGACAGTTGTCAAGAAGGACTCCCAAATACTTAATTTTTTCCACTCTATTCAACCAAGGACAGTTACAGGCAGAGGTGAGCTTGCCACATTTGTGTGCTCGTATTGTTATTGATCCAGGCTCAGGGTGCGAAGATGGTCTCGGCGCTAATGTAATAAATTGAGTTTTTTCTATGTTTAGTGTTAACAAATTAGCACTGAGCCATGATTGTACCAACACAAATGATTTTTCTGCAGAGGCACAACACTCAGCCCAGTTCTTGCCCGTAACTAAAATAGCAGTGTCGTCAGCGTATGCAAAAACTTTTGAATTGGGTAAATTCAAATTGCACAGCTCGTTAACATAAATCTGGAAGAGCGTAGGTCCGAGGATACTTCCTTGTGGAATGCCGTATTCCAGAAGTTGGGGATGACTGATGTGTTTGTCAATCTGCGTACGTTGAGAACGGTTAGAGAGATAATCCCTGAAAATATCCAGCACAATACCTCTTACCCCAACGTGTTCTAGCTTCCTTAAGAGGAGAGGGATAGAGACAGTGTCAAAGGCTTTTGATAGGTCTAGAAAGATACTCAGACACTTCTGCTTACTATCAATCATTTGAACAGCTTGGTCCGTAAGAGCAAGAACTGCATCTTCAGTGGACAACCCTTTTCTAAAACCGTATTGTTTAGTAGAGATTAGTTGATTCGCTTCCAAATAATTAACAAGTGCTTTGTTGAGAATCTTTTCAAGAATCTTTGATAAAATAGGCAATACGGATATAGGCCTATAGTTATAGACACTGTCTCTATCTCCTCCTTTATGTATCGGGTGTATTATGGCTATCTTCAGTGCATCGGGGAATTTACCTGATCGAACTGCGAGATTACAGATGTAGGTGATAACAGGCACTAATGTGCGTTTTGCCATTTTAAAAATAGTTGTTGGTATTCCATCCCAGCCCACTGCACAATCTCCGCGTAAGTTTGCAATTATGCTTTCGACTTCAAACTCACGTACCTCAAGCATGACCATAGAGTTTCGCGAGTTAACCTTAGTAGTTATCTGAGTGGGCAAAGATGAAACATTATGAGACCGTATTATTTCAGTGGCCAGATTCTTACCGACGGTAACGAAATAGTTATTTACAACGTCAAGAGACTGTTCGGGACTTGTAAAGTTATTAATTAACTCAAATGGAGGCGATCTTAATTTGTTAGTGTATGTCAATTTCTTAATGATTTCCCATGTTTTTTTCGGGCTATCTTTCGCTTTTTCAAACTCTGCTCTCTCATAGTCTCGCTTTAGACGCTTTAGAAGGTCATTACAGAAGTTTCGATACCGCCTGTAGGTAACCGCTAGTATATAATTGTCCGAGTTAAGTTTTGCTCTTTTATGCATTAGGTCACGGTTTCGCATACACTTCAATAAGCCTGCGGTTATCCATGGCTTAATTGTGCGCTGTTTACTGGGTACTCTATAACTTACAGTGTGGGTCTTCATCACGTGTCTAAGAATTTCAAGAAAATTGTTCGTCGCTTCGTTAGCGTCATTTGAGCACAGTACAGAAGAAAAATCACTTTTCTCTATTTCGGCCACAGCTGCGCATAGGTCGGTACGACTGCTAACACGAGTAACTTGACGCTTATGCTTGTAGTAGAGGGAAAGAGAGAGAGCAACCGCCGCATGGTCCGTTATTGAAGATTCCAATACCACAGTTGTGGCTGGGTGGGTAGTTTTTAGGATGATATGGTCCAAGCAGGTATTTTTTCTAGTAGGAAGTGTATGTGCTGGTATCAGGCCATGTGAAGCTATCAGATTTAGGTATTCATTTGAGTTTGAATCGATATTATTCTCTTTAATATCGATATTTAGGTCACCGATAATAGCGACATTATTGTGCGCCGATAGGCTGCTTAATATATTGTTTAGTCCATCAAAAAAGTTATTAAGGTTTTTGTACGAGGGAGATCTATAGATGGCGACTATGGCCAATTTGTGCGGGATTATAAACACTAAACAATTGCAGTCATCGATTGACGGCTCATAAACAGTTCCCTGCATTGTATTTTTGACATAAATGACTAACCCTTCGTTTTGGTTTCTGTTAGTATTTGTAGAGTGTGACGTATAGCCATCAAGAATAGGTAATGTTGGGCTGTTAAGTAGCCAACATTCCGTTAGTATCAATACATCTATATCGACAGCCACAGTACTCAGAAGTGTTAAAAAATCATCAAAGTTTTTATTGATGCTTCTGATATTCATATGCAGGATTTTCAAAGAATGCGGGTGGAGAAATTTATGACAGTCCTTAGGTGCGCACAAGTACATACGTGAAACATTTATATTATCTATATCTGTGTGAAGCTCCGTTATATTAGCCATTAATAAATAATATTTTGTATATATATGGATGTTGGACAGTGTGTGCACATAATAAATTTGTTATGCAGATCAAATAGAAGAAAATAAATACATAATGTTGATTATGAACTCGCTTTAACTTAATGATTGTGTTTAGGGCTACGTTTGATAATAAATTAGTTACATTACTATAGTTTCTATTGTATAGTAAAGTATGTTTAAGTATAATCAATATAAAAATAAAAATAATTGAGTAGTTAAAAATAATTGAGTAGTTAAAATAATTTAATACTATGAAGAAAGTTTTAATAAGATCAGCTTCTAGTCACTTTGCTTGGGTGATGTTTGCTAGTGATTGCTCAGATTTAACTAATATCTGTTGGGAGCCCGTATCCTTTCGCAGAAATATGTTTCCGTTTGATACCCAGCAGAACTTAAAGTTGTTTTCTTTAGCAAATTCTTGGGCACGAAATAATATTTTTTTCGTGGTTACAGGTAAGTATTCAGCCACATATATTGGTTGACGGCCATCACCCAGACCGATAGTTTGAGTATTTAATTTTTCAGCCTTAACCTTTTCCTTGTTGAATACTTTGCAGGCGACGAGAAAAGAGTTCTTATCAATCACCCGATTAAACTCCGCGACAATGATTTTATTTCCCGATTTGCTAGGTATACATCTAACATCCCGCAAGTCAGATAGCGAGACATTTACTTTCACTACTGAGCCAATTCTTGATATGATATTTGATAACTCCGTAGGTGTTTCCTTATCTCGAAGTGGGACATTCCTTATTTCTACGCAAGCGTTACGGGAGCCTTGCTGGAGGTCCTTTATTTTGGTTTCCAGACCTAATATATAGTTTTTGAGGTCGGTGTGTTCTTTTTCCATTGTTATAACTTTATGAGAAATCTCCTCGTATTGTAAATTTATGAAATTCATAGAACTTTGCAGTTCATCGACCGATTTCTTTATTTGTTCATTCTTCGATTTTATACTGTTCATTTCTGTGGCAAGGGTGGCAAGAATGGAGTTTTGTTTGTCCATAAGTTTATTGATTGAGTCATTTTGTTTGGTGTTCCAGTTTGAAAACATTTCTGATAACTCATCTTTTAGTTCGCGTTTAAATTTGTCGAAAGCGCTATCTCCCGGTGAGAACTCGCTACGAGGTCGTTTACCCCTTGATGTTACGTTCCCGCGAATTACTTCGGTATCAGAGTGTGCACAGTCTGTTGTAGGGGTTCGCGGCGGAGAACGCTGAACGCGGGGCATTTTAAAGTCAAAGACGTACGCAGCGCCGGCGCACGGGAACTGTGTAGCACGCGAAGCAAACGTAGGGTGACTCACGCACGCAGCGCGCGCAAGCAATCGACACTTTCGTCGAGGCCGGCTACGCGCCGAGTGTCCGAGTGGTAACGCACGCCTGCAGCGAATCGGGATGCGGTGGTTCAAACCCAGCCCCAACAATCAATGGCAAGATTCACAAAATAGTATTGTCTCTCTCAGCGACTGCCCACTGGGCGTTTACACTTGATTTAAACACTGTAAGTGGGACAAGGAATTCAAATTTACACTGACAGCCAATCACAAATTAATATTTCGATTTAACACAAAGATCTCTTAAGACAAACGACAGCACGTCCGCTCACGGCTGGTGCCACACGATGACTTTTTCTTGCTGCTTATTACTTCTTATTTATACTATAGAGTATTTAACTGCATACATGTAGAAATAATATCTAGTTTGAGAAACATTTTTGTAACTTTTGATATAGGTTTTTTATGTCATGCAAACATTCGTTATTTCCTGATAGTGGTGTAACCCAATCGAACAAAAGGCAATATCGATGTCGTAAAAGTCGATCGGGAAGCCTCAATGGCCGGGGTGATATGGCTGCGTAGTTTCGATATTTAAATAAAATGTTTTATGCCAGTAATAAGTGGCCCCGATTCTGAAAACACTCTCTAAACTAAACTAAAAGTATCGCTGTCACTTACTGTTCAATAGTATAAGACAGAGACAGGTCATCATTTTAGTCCTGTCAAACTAAAATGTACGTGCAATATGACACGGCGAAGGCAATTTTAGGCTAGTCCTCAGCGCATTACGTTCAATTTTACAATGATTTGGACTAAATTTAGTGAGACCAATGTACCTGTCTTTTTCTAATACGAAGCATGAGATAGTGACAGCGATATTTTTAATTTAGTTTTAGAGAGTGTTTTGAGAATCGCGGCCAGTGTCGGTGATATAAATATATTTGTAAAATGAATCAGTATTTAGTATGGTAGTTAGATGGGCATTGAACTCAATTTTATAAATATGGTAGAGCTGTTTAAAATTCTTCAAGCAAACGGAATGCGATCCAAAACAATTCTATACTTTTGTTTCAAGATTTTAAATTGAATCCTAATAATATTTGAATAATGAATTAGGTATCTCTATTCTTAATAGGTAATCTATTAAGTTTCATTGCTATTTTAATTAATATTGACGACAATGTTTTGACATGAGCTGCATGCATTATCAAGCGTTGATTATATGTATGCATGAAAGGAAATCACATTGTATAAAGTTGTATTGTCATCCGTTTAGTTTTGTGTCGGTTATGGTTGAAGTTTCGATGGATTTTTGAATGAAGTTGACAATAATAGCTGACGTTTGTTATGCATGAGCTCGCGTTAAAGTTGTTTTAAACTGGTATTTTTAGCCGACAGTTAACTCTGTAGAAGTCGTCATAACTATTGACTTTAAGATATAAAAAATGTCTTAAACAAGATAAAACTAAAATAAAAATACGAACGACTCTACAAAAAAAAAACAATCAAGTTTTATCTGGACGATATTACCGTTAAAATAAAATCCTTTTAAGCAAATTATCGCCTCGTGTTGGCACTTTCTCAGACAGAGACGAAAACAAGCCATTAATTACGAGAGGCTGATAGAAGTGGCACAAAACGTCTTTGAATTTGTTGGACATGAAAGTGTTGTGTATTTCTGCACGTAGAACTTACCACACTGGTTGTCCCTTCATCCCGGAGCCCTCAGAATGCAGCGTGGAGTACTGCATCCTCAGCTACCCCTAGTGATAGCACGCCAATAATCCGAGTTATCAATGCTCATGTTTAAAATCACTACACAGAACGAAGAACACAGCGCACATACATGCGACCCGGTCGGCTGCCGGCGGCAGACTAAAGTCCGTCGGGCGTTTGCCAATCAAACGAGATGTCAGTACCGATCTACTTAAAGCTACAACACAGACCAACTTCACTCTTAAAATCTTACAAATAAAGCTTATTTTAGGACGCTAGTAGTCAAAGCTCATTGCAGTTGGAAGAAAGTAGGCGCATTTCCCAGTAAGCTGTACTGGATGCTGCGGTGTCGTGAAACTGGGCTGTCTCGCGGCTGCAATATTTAATAATGTACCTACAGACGCTTCTAAATCCAGGCCATCGATTTTAGGACCGAATCAACTTACCGCCTCGTGGCAACGATACTCAACTTAATTACCACGGTATCAGGAAAGGTTTAATATTCATTGGATAAGCACGAATCCGATATTGAAGCATCTTCAAATAACGTTTTACCCGCGGATTGAAAATCTACATAATTAGATTACGTCTTCGAAAGCTCTTGGGACGGGTTCAAAATAAAAATAAATCGGTGGTTAATAAAAACGAAAGCTGTTAGATGACAGTTGAAAACCGGTTTAAGTTTGTTATGTTGTGAAGTATGGTTCCGAGTCTATGATCACAGAAAACGATGTTTATCAAGAGTTAATAAGCCAGCGGTAGCTGTTAAGAGATAGTTAATAACATAGTAAGAGATACAAGGCTGATGTTAAGCTATGTGTGTCTTGTTATTATTATCCGATAATGATGAAGCAAATAAGAATTAAGATTTACGTGGAGCGAGCTTTTATTTAGCGTCTATCTTATTACTTTATGTATGTATTCAATAAAATGAAGAATTTAAGCAAAGCAGACTGACCGGCTCATTTCATTACCTTAAATATAGCTGTGATTTGGTGGGAATAGTAGAATAGATAAAGCCTATAATTGTCTGTATTTAAAGGTAGAATTAAGGTACGAAAATAAGTTCTGTCTGTCAAAGTGAATCATTTGATATTCATGAAGCGCTATTTGGGTTCTATAAAAGTGAATATTTTTGTTAATTCCTCTCTTATTTCAGTACATATTACCTATATAGACATTAAAAATGAGTTAAAATAAACAAGACGTATATAAATAATAAGACATCTTTTGGGTACATAACATATGTATAAGTTGTTATAGGTAAAGATTTCAAATAGCCCCAAATTACGATAAAGTTGCAGAGTTGGTCAACTTTGTTTAATTAGAAAAAACAGACTAATAAGGAATGATATTTCAAACCACTGACTTTTATAGCGTGTAGACATCCAATCAGAAACTGGATACTTCCTTTAAAATTAGAATGTTGGGTTGGCCGCCATTTTGATAAAGAGGGGACAAAGTGATAGGACAAACTTACTTACAACTTGATTTAATAAAAATAAGGAATCAGCAGAGTGATTATGTAACTCAAATTGTCATGACTGCTATGAGAATAAATGACAAAATGTATTTTTTTTCATACAAAAAATGGAATTTTGCGGTTTTTTGATCGTTGATTGTCACTCGAAAGTTACCGAATCACCCCGCTGGTCTCTATCTAGGTTTTGACTTAATTTTTTTAAGTTAATGATTCTAATTGCATTAAGTTTACAACTGGATTCTTCATTGAAGAATTTACCATAGCACTGTAATATAACTCAATTTCTATTACCAACTCAATTCTGGCATCTACGATTACTCATTTAACTCTTCCATTCTTGCATTCGGTGTAGAATTACTGAATTTAATTAAATTTTTGATTGCATTGGCTTCTCCATGTGTATAATCCAGCCAATGTCACGTTTCAGAAACTACAAAGTAGTTACCGAGGGTAGAATTTCTATTTACACATGCAGTGCCGTTCCCGGGTAAAGTAATCAAATCTGACACGTGTCAAACAGACTGACATATTTGGTTCGCGCGCGATCGATCACATATGTCTTTGAGCTAATGACATGGGTAACTTATGGAGTTGGCATAACTCAAAATAAACGTGATTTTAACTGCTTTAAAAATGCTAATTAGGTACTAATTAAGTTGCTATATAAAATGGTGATTTTTCCTGAATATTTTACAATTTATGGACTTTACATAAAAAAAAAAAATACAATCAAATCCCAACATTTACACGAGATATCGGTGTACCTTAAAAATGCAATCGGGTATGCAATAAAAATATCTTAAATTCTTCGCTGTTCTTTTATTTTACAACTGAACCTTAAAGCTGTAATTTAGTTTGTTTAAATAAAACTAAATGAGACACGTCCATAGGTTTTTAAGTCATCGTTTTGAACACGCTTTACTAACAAGGCATAGATTGAAAGACATTTATGGAATGCTTTCATTTTAATGTTTGTACACCAAATATTTATATACTAAGTTCAGTTTAAATTTGGACGTTACAAAAAGAATTCCAAATTAATTACACAGGTGCGTGGTGCTTTGAATTATTCAATTGGTACCCACAGTTTATATTTATGTATAAAATGCAAACAGACAGTAGATATAATATGAAAACTTTCTGCATTTAAGTTATTGTGTATAAAAATTCGATGTAAGCTAAAAAAACTTTATTGTCATTTGTCATTTTTAAAAAAAATTAAAAGTATTAACACAGTAATTAATTATTTTGTTAACCCCGCCCGTGTCACCCACGCGGGTCTCAATTCCAAGCGTGTCGGTCACGCGGCGACACTTCGCTGGGAAATGCAGGAATGTACGGAATTATCAACTATTAACACAAATATGTCGGGTGCCGCGAGAATTCGGTAGTTGAATTAGCAAAACATAGCTAAAGGTTGGCTGGTAGAAATTTTTACCTTTAATTCCAATTAAGGTGAAAAACGTTAAGTTTTTAATTTTATATTATTAAATGCAGGTATGAAACTAACGTGTATAATTAATGTAAAAACGAAGCTTACATTTATGACTCCCTTGAGACATTTTTATTAATTGAAGTTGTTGTGTTAGTTGAAACACTGTAAATTTATTATTATTTCCAATAATTTTAAAAGTTTTTACTAGAACGAGTCACTGTCCATCATTCGAGTTATGCCCCAAATCAGTCAGAATATTAGTAAAATCTGTAATTGGACATAATTGATAGCCGCAAAATTATCCTAGACGCTTTTCTTCACCTCTCAATTAGTGTCGTGCGAATAAAACACGTTCTTAATACGTCGCGCTGCGTGTAGTGTGTTCGCCACGCAGTTTTACATTGAAACATTGCCAGATACGATGCGTAAGAGTGTAAGGGTTAAATCTTATGTGACGTAACAATTTTGATTTCACAAGACGGTGTTCTTGATTTAGTTTTATGAACCTAAATGTAGCTCTTAAAATCTGTATCTTTTGAGGGACAATTGCTTAGGTTAAGATCAGGTAAGATGAGATTAATGTTAAAAGTGAAATAAGGTATATCAATTAAAACTATAGCGTGAATCGTTGACACTACAACTAGGGAAGTATGTATCTAACTAACACAGACATTATAATATGTACGCGTTGATGTCTTTTATTTAGTTGTTACATATAAGATTACTTACTCTATGTTTCAAATAACCAAATATTTAGATACTATCGATTCGGTGTTTCCAATAACCAAATAGTTTAGGTAGTTACCTACTATCGATTCCATATTTAATAACGCTTTTCTTAAAACCTTTATATATTTTTAATATCATGACTTTTAGGTACTCTTAGAAGGATCCTGCCTTACACATTTATAAAATTCCACCATATAAAATATAAGTCTTCCTTTTATAACGTTTCTCCATTACCTAGCTTGCAAGGAAAGTCTCTTAGAAAAGCTAGTAATTTTCCTTCACAGAGTACCTAGTGTTAGTATCAGAGTTGAACGTCCTCGGAAAATACCCGCGTCACTGTCTCCGTTCTATTTATATTTCGAACTACCCACTTATGTGCAGTTATGCGAGTGTGACGAAAACTATAGTCTGCTTATACATATACAAGTAACATACATAAAACATATTTGGTATAAGATTTTGATGGTATCGTAATTATGAATAACTAATACAATTTGGTTCATTTTTCTTTCGGTTTTCGACCTATTATGAGTCTATCGATATAGTATGAGTCTAACATAGGTATGTAATAGGAACTATTAATTTTGTAAAAAATATAATTAAATTCAGTAGCTCAATGTAGAGTTACGTTGCCAACAACAAAAATACTCGTACATAGACATTAAAAAATCTTCACTTCATTTATGTAAAAATTAAATAAAAAAAAAATACCAAAATCACGGATATCTTCATAGACCAAACTTATTGTAGTTATTGCTTGCGTTATGTATAAAAATAAATAAATGGTAATCAATTATTGCTGTGAGTGAAAAAACTGCGTGGGCGGTGCTCCTGATTCACTCAAGCTATATAAATATATGTAATATATGTAGTGTATGCTTCAGTTTTCAGGAATTTTCATTCACAATTTCCGGAATGAAAGTAATTCAATTTGAATCATTTTAATGCAGTGTTCATTTACTATATAGGTCGACCACAAACACATGGAGCAACGGCACAGTTTCTGGAAATAATTATTTGGACTAACTAAATAGGTAATGGATTCAATTAAGAGGAAAACATGTGTAAAACGGTGTTACTGTATTTAAGGTAAAGTTGTGTAGAAAAAATAACTCAATTTAACTTCCTATTAGGTATTTTATAACACAACGAAAGAAGTTTTGTAGTCAACATTTTCGTAAAGAAGAAAAAAATCTAACATATAATTTTTCCTTGCCAAAATCTAAACTCTACAATCCGCAACTCAGGTACTCTGCCTTACGAATAATCTCCTCGTACACTCTTAAATTTACGAGAAAAATGTGTTAAATCATGTTTCCCGGGAATTAAACATATTTCACAGCCGCGAACATTCCCCGAAACAAACTACTTCATTGAAAACGGAAAACTGCGATGAAACACTAGTTTTATACTACAAACATTTAAAATAAAAATTATAAGCTTCAGTTTGAAATTTGAAACACGTGCGTGTAGGCAGATAAGCAGCTTAAAAGCTTACAGCGTTGTATTGTGCCAATACAGACTCTTTCACCCATTTTGAGTTAATGATATACTATGTAGGTATGTTCTGACGTGAATTGTTTTGTTCACATTAAAAATACCATTGGAAAAGCAGATTGAGTTATCGATAAGTACCGTAAAGGATAGCAGAGTTCGCGTTGGAACCAAAGTTTTTACCCGTAACTAATATAACTTTTAGAGTTGTCAGTGTTGTTTTTGTACCTAAATTATTGATTAAAGGTTCAAACAATGCATTTATTGTAATGTAATTAACGCATATCTACAGCCACGTAAAGCTTCGCGCAAATTTTTACAAAACCATTAGTTCACTATAGAAAAGTCTCTACCCACTTTTAGACCGAGTTAAAATATTACGAAAAAACTACGTGTCATCATAAGCTTTAAGATTGGTGATTCATTTTTGTTTGGCTCTTCACCAAACGATCTTACGGGGCGCCCGAGTATCACCTTCTTAGAAAGAAAGAGTCAGAGTTACCGAAATGTTTATGATAAAGAAAATGTTTGCGCTTCCCGTGAGTAGTTTATTCTGATTATACATAAAGTAAACTAATTTCTGAGTAATCTCCAGTAGAACGGATTTGATATTTGTTTTGCGTATCGCACGGCTACGCAGTTGGATAATGTCCTACTTATGAAAGTTTGATTTCAAAAATACGAGTAATGTTATGTAGGTTACAAAATTTAATTAATTTATCTATGGACCATGATAACCGATAAAGTTTTTTTATCCAGTAATTTGTATTACAACGTATGACTGAGTTATTTTTTAACTATTGCTATTAAAAAAAATTTCCTTTAAGTAGAAAGATACAAAGTAAATGTTGCAAAGAGCTAATTGTGTAGGTGAATCAAACTTTAATAGGTAAAAGGTGGTAGAAATTCTTACGATTCTTGTAAACAAGTTTGTTTATACTAATCCGTATATTTTTGTTCTTATGGCTTTATTCATAAACGCAGTTTTAATTAATATTATTTGACATATAAAAACTGTTACATGGGATTGATTTTGACATATTATATCAAAAAAATACAGCTTGGTAGGTAATATGTTTTATATAAACAAATAAGCAAAAGCAACGTTAAAGGTCAACTCAACCCAACTTTTGGCACGAAAACAGCCAAAGTTTCGAATATCTAGTAAAGAGATGGCCAATAACTTAAAATTATATTGGCAATGGAATTACTTTACCTATTTAAAAACATACATCAACTTAGCTAACATTGAATATGAAAAATGGTGTATTGACACACACTTCATTATAGGTTCAGTTTATCGATAATGCACGCACCCAGATTGAACTAGAAAACTTTATTAACCTTTGTAATGGTGATTTAAACTCGAATAGAACGAGGGCATAATGCAAGGAAGCATTTTACATCACTAGTGAATATAAAGCTAGGGTCCAACAGATAGATACGTAACTTATTTGGAGTGAGGCCAGATGGCAGTCAAAATTTGCTAGAGTATAAGAGATAGGCTAAAGCAATTTAATTTCCGAACCGCATAGTTTTTAGTTGATTGCTTTATTTTATAGTTTGTTAAAAAAAATTGTTATCAGTTGTTTTTTTTTTAATCTAAAATACAATAGGCTACTGCTGTGCGATATACTACTACTTTAGCTAGAAAAACAAACAGAATATAAGGAAAATCTATAAAGATTTTGCATCTACACATTTTCCTTCTGATTTTGGAAACCATTACTCAATATAAAGTTGTTTACCTTGTAAACCCGAAAACTATGTGTATTTGCCTTTCATTATCAGTGTAATTAAGTTACTTGGGAACCTACTTTGACCTACATTGTATGTAGCGTCACCAGCCCTTAATTTGAGGGTCTATTATTTGTGATAACTAATCAGGAACGTCAACCCTGAATCACAATTTACAGTAATAACTGCGTAAATCCTGGCCTAGTTCTGTCGGATTGTTTTTGTTGGGACCTTGGCTGATTGGGCCGAGTAATATCCAACTTAATTGGATAGGTATATGTACGATGAAGGTAACATATAGTTTTGTTAAAACTTTCAGGAAAAATCTGACGTGAATTTTATGTACTATAGCTGTCATAACGTATATAGCTGTCCTAGAATTGGAGTTATGTAGTTTTTGTTCAAAATTTAAAGTTCATTTTAATTTTCGGTAATGGTCAATGTCATTTTAAAAACTATATTTTTTAGACTATTCTACATGTAGTTGATTTTATTCCTACTATGGTTATGACGTTTTATTACAACCCACTGACCACACGAGTGATGTGTATGTAACTATCCGTTATAGGTATGTAAACAATGTAAGACCACGTAGATATATCCCTATACATTATATATACGTAGGGTATAGCTAGATAAAGCCTGCGGTTTATTTGGCATACTGTCTAACTCATTGCATCTGCGCGGTGCATCAAAGCTGAAACGCGTCCAAATTGTTACGGTTGATAATGAAAGTTGTTTAATATCCTATTTAATCATGTGAAAAGCATGCAATTTACTTATTATAACCTCTAAAAAGACAAACTCTGTTAAAAATACAATAAGAACCCATATAATATTCTTGACAGATTTATCTAATACCCCTAAAAACAAGGCTCACTGGAAATCCTTAGCCTGAGACTAGGAGCTCAGCAGTGGTACAGCATAGATTACTAAAAAAATAAGTTTGTCAAGACCAAAAGTATCCATGGCTTTTGCCCTAATAATTTTATTAGCACTAGGACCTAGACTAACACAATTCTGTTCAGTAGGTAACCTTTCACAGGATATTTGCCGTGAATATCCCTACTTTGCTTGCAAAGTGTCTATTTCTGAAGCTACAGTGTGAGGTATAGATAAAACTTAGTTATAGTTTCGCGTTTGATGTCTTAGGTTAAAGCAAGGGTGTGTTCTAGCGATGGAATTTATTATAATATTATTAAAACTGTAAAAGATACAGGAGTTATGGCATCAGCAGGGTTAGATACATTTTAACTACACACTAGTATACACATATGAAGGCTTGATTTGGTACTTACTCTTTCTGATATTTTTTTAGTTTTAGGTACTAGATAAGGGCAAAAGCAGGCTTTGTTTGCGTAAAGGTTTTCAAGTTTTGCAATACCTAAACCAAGTCAATGCTCTATTAAGGAATTTACTCCAGTATTCTAACCATAACTTATAGTCTTGACTGGTTCGTGTCAGGAGGTAACTGACTACTATTCATTTCCTTTGTTTATCTATGTCTAGACAGAGACAAATAGGTGAGGGAAATAACTTATACTTCGTGGTGAAATTCTGAGCTGATACTCGGTGGGCAAAAATATGACCTTTTCTTACTCTATCTTAAAAATAACCTTCTTTATTTGCGAATTATAAAGGATTCTATCAAAGCAGTTCATTAAAATATTAAAAATGAATAAAGTCAGTCAAATCAAGTTCTAAAATGTGTAATAATAAAAGGCACTGACCGTGTTTAGCTTAAGGACCAGTTTACCCCAATTAAACCGTTTAAAATATTTATCAGTGAATCATAACGCAGGACCAGACATGTCTAATAAGCCTAATAAAAGCTTGCGTCAGATATACCTATGTCCTTGACTGCTCTTTTATATCGTATATCGATGCAGGTAACTTACATCGTTCTATTTGAATAAAATTTTAACTGAGACAGATTTGCGGTGGTTTTCTATTTCATGGTAAGAAATTAAACGTCAAAATGGCAGTCTGACATACCTACCAAAGAATATTCAACTTTAAGTTCAACTTTTGGGCAATTTTGGATTCTTTCTTCAGGGGTAATCCTGCCAAAAAAATAATATTCAAATAACAAGGTTTTCCTACGTGTTGTGATTGGTAGCAGCAAAATATTATTGTTGAAGTTGCTTCTGATAAGCAATGAAATATCAAACATGTCAGTGTTATTTACTTTGTATGACAAGCGTGATAATATAATCTGACATTTACTCTCGTTTACCATATCTAAATAAATAAATAAACTAACAACTAAATATAAAAATAATTTTAAAACTAAATAAACACTAAGTACATTCCTACAGACTGTATACCTTTCCTGGTCAAAAACTGTAAAGGTTAAGAAAAACAGTAATTGATCGCTATTCTATATTTATAACTAAACGCATATAAACCAAAGTCGAAACTAAGACTAACCATCCAGTCGACAGGTATATTAAAATTCTCTTCAAACCTCTATCAGATTTAAATGATGAATCACTCACGTAACATTCACAGATATTTATACACGTCCCCAATTCTATTTTTGCCTCCACAAGTCCCTTAAACAGGACGCACGTTATTATTCAATTTGATTCATCTCAAAGCAACGGCGTAACTGATACAATGCATTTTCTAGAACAAAGTGTTATCTCGGAGTGGATGAAAACAACTGTACGTCGTAAACAAACGTTTGGGAATAACATTAAGTGATTATACGAAAATAAGATCTGTCTATAAGATTTAAATGGCTTAATAATAGTTATTAACTCTTGAATAGGTAAGTAGCTTAATAAAACAATAAAAAGAAATAAGTTAACGAATTTCATTGAAGGTTTCTTGTGTGCGATTGCCGCTGGAACAATTAATGATACGAAGCAAATTAGTAGTACCTATAATAAGTAACTTTGTAACACTGATTGATAATAATATGCGTCATTAGTGAATATCTCATTTGTTTTCAGTTTCTGTAAGCCTAATGACTCGGTTCTTATCTTCAAATGTTTGTCGACTCCTGTTCTAGTTGTTTGACCCAAAATTCGGACCACGAATTAATAAGGGATTAGGGTCAGTGGAAGTTAATGTCGCCATTGTAGGAATTTGAAAAGTGGAGGGCGAAAAGAAGAATTGTGTTTGCCAGTTTTTGATGAAGTTACACTTATATGTCGTGTTTTAATAATTTGCTGCTTGGAAAATATACTTAAATAACATACTTTAAAGGTAACTTTAAATCACAATGGTTTTTAGTTATTACCTACCTACCTACCGCTTAGTCATCATCATGCACTTAAGTTTGTAGGTACTTATTCGCTATTTCCTGAACCATAAGTTACTAAGTATATAACGTATACTTATAGGGTGATAAAAAAGAAGTATAGATTAAAAATGAACAATAGGTACCTACTACGTCATGAGTGAAAAAAAAAGAAAGAATAATACTTGAACTAGAAACCTTTGATAAGAACTGCATAGATTTTATTTTGCACATAACTTTGATGAAGGTTATTTGTAAGATAAGAGTTATCTTATGCTCTATATTACCATTGATAATAAAAAAATTGCGCTTTTAATCGAATCAGTTCATCTATTTATCAAATAAAATTAAACGGAATATCGACTTTGTATGACCGACAGTAAAACCAAATAACGACTTTGAGTTTCAATCTTGATAAGTTATCAGTCATTTACGATGTGGTTAACACTTTTTGCACATAATTTCGAAGATGGAAGATCGAGTTTTAAGTAAGAGAAAAACTATCCATTATAAATGAAAAAAAAAAGCCTTTTTAGAATTGTTACTTATGGATCACTTAGGAAGAAAAAACTACGGGTTCCTAGAAGGTAGGCAAATCTCAAAAACAAGTCTGGAGATTTATTTACATATGTAGGTTCCTTAATTCTGTTTTGTTTATCATATTCAGTGATTTCTGGTATAAATAATAAGGCAAAGAGGGCTTAACCTTCATTCCTGCAGGTTTTTTTTGTCACATATGACCACGAGAACAAAGCAAAGCATACTCTTAATATAATTTAATTTAAATTACTTACTAACACATTATAATGAATGAACAAACCTATCTTTACTTTCTAGTAACTTACGAATCATGTTTTCTTTTTTCTTGCTGTTCATTACCATTTGTTATTAACTTTGATATACCGATGTAAATCTACTGCTTTCTTCTACATTATGACTACCTAAGTAAACGAGAATATGAAGTCGGAACATGTTATACATATTTTTAATGTTATTCTACAACTTAGATATATTATATTTGTTAAAAAGACCAAAACAATACTCAATTTAGTATAAAAAGACAAAGGATTTTAAATCTTTGTTTCAGTAAGTACAAACAAGTAAGTTCCTATATAAACAAAGTGTTCGGTAAATAGGTAGTCCTCCATACAATCTCACAACAAATAAAGGAATAAGCCGAGGTATGAAGCAACAGTTCATTACATTTCGATAAGATAACAGTGTTAGGTAATTATTTATTAGCAAATTTAATATGAGTTGAAATAATAGGATACCGTAAAAACCTTAATGGCCAAATACTAGGGTGCAACTTTCGTACTTATCTAATATCTATCTAACTATCAAACAGTAGGAAAAAATCTGTCTTGTAAAAAGCAAAACATAAAAAACGCCGTATGTGCTCTTAATTAGTACTAACGGCTTATTCCGTTTATCCACCCTGAAACCGCCACCCTAAGGATACTCGGAAACGCGTGTTCATCTACCAAAACCCACCCCACACACGCTTTTCTGAGTATCCACCTTAGGTTGTCTGCTTCAGGGTGGGTAAACGGAATAAGCCGTACTAACATTTTTGATCGATATCAACTGAAGTATGTACTAGGTTAAATACTTAGATTGCCATACCAGTGTAGCGGTTTATTCGGTCATTGGCCTTATTTTTTATGATCTGCTTTAAGGCTAAACCACTTCTTGTGAGTAAGACCACTAAAAATGTGTATACATTATACCATAATATACAATTGTGTTCTACTTATTCTGCCTTAATAATGGCGTGATGAAAGATGTACAAAATGAATATGAAGGTTTCCAAAGAAAGTAAGATATCACCAATTACCTAAGAAGGATCGCAAAGTGATATTACAGCTGTAGATATTTAAATATTAACAAACCTACAATAATATGCAACATCACTTATAAAATAATTATATAATCATGTGAAATAACAGGTATCAACCCACACAGAACTGTAAGTAGATATTGAGAAATCAAGAGATTACATAAAGCATTTACTGCAGTCAAGCAATCAATTAAATTAATGTTACCTAAATGTCATATCTACTAACTTTCCAAATTAATTAATTAAACTGTTCAACTCTTGTAGGTACAGTTCGCCAAAAAGGGCTTGGCTCATTATTTATAAATAATGAGCCAAGCCCTTTTTGATTGACTGTAGCAGAGTTCTAGATACGAAATACCAATATATACCTGAACCAACGATGTACATCGCAACACTATTAATGAGTAAGTAGGTACCTAAAACAAAGTTACGAACTAAACATTTTTTTTATAACAATAAATACTAAGTAAGTATGTAACTAATTTATCTTCACAAAAACACTTAAAAACCACGTGTCAGTCAGTACTTATAAACATTTAATCTAAGTAGCTATATACCTACCTATTATTTTGCACTATCCATCACGTGAAATAACATTCATCTAGTAATTGCAAAGTATTTATGAACGGGACATAATTGCATCGTGAGTGTTTGAATGGTGTGTCAATCCGGCAAACATAATAACAAAACGGTAATTAATCTAATAAAAACTGATATAATACTTACTTGAATTTTTTTTGCATACATTTTAGTGTATACCTATTGTATATACCTTACCTAGCTTTTAGTTACCTAGCCTTTACATGAAATTTTGTTTTAAATATAATATCAATCACTATATACTATCAGGCCACAGATAGCAATTTTCACGTATTCAAAAAAAGTTGCGTAGTACACCACGTACAAAATATTTCGTCCCAAAGCAATTCATTCCCAATTACATAAAACCCCCAGTCACGTTTCCTTAATAACAAGCCAATCCCTTGAAGGTTAGGTACATTTCTACAGAAGACTGGAAAGCTCACGTGCAATGGAAAAAGCCACGTGCCTTCATGGATCCTTAGAATAAACAACTCGACTGACAAATAGCCCCTACATCTATATACATATATCCCTTTGTGCTTATCTTGCACGAGACGATTTTGTCAAGAAAACCTGTCCAGTAGGTACTTGTGAAGGTGGTTTGCCTAGAACATGAGGAATATAGAATATATGGATTTATTTAGTTTGCAATACTTGGTAGCAGATACGGAAGTTAAAGCGTCTGACTGTTATGTGAGTCAACAAAGACAACTCATCAATCTTTTAAGATATTCAGATTACTAAAAGTATTTAGTAGTACTAAACTAATATCAACGAACCTACGGCGTTTTTTGTTAAAATAAAACTCTCGATCATAATCTTAAGATATAAATAAAAAACGAAATTCAAAACATTAATTGGTACCTACCATCATGCCACATACTTACAGAAACACGCGTCTAACTTATCTATCCCCTATTTTTGTGTGAAGTATTCAAGAAAATGCACTTGACGGTAGTAACCTTTAGTGGATACCTGCATAGAAACAAAGTCGATAGACTTCTGAAGTACACAAAGCCTTATTCATAGTAGACTTTTCTATTAAGTACCTATACATATATTTTTTACAACAGATTGCGAGCCCTATTTCTTAATATGTTACTATAAGAGCGTAGTCTAAGTAGATTGTTCGCGCCAATTAATCTTGGTCGAACTGTATCGGTTATTAAATGAAATTGTAACTATATTTATATGTACAGTTAACAATGTTTACTTGACCTTTTAGGTTACTGGGTTAATAAACTTGATATCGTGTTTATTTGATACTTAATTGCGTGCATCGATTGATGAGGTTACTTACCTACTTAAAATTTATTAATAGTTAGTAAATATGTAACGGTAAAATATGAAAAACAAAGGTTGCATCTACAAGTAAGGCTCAATAAAAACAAACCTTTGAACAATAACTTGTTGGTATGTTTACTTATGTAGAAACGTGGAAAGATTTAAATAATAAAATAAATTATTAAAAATCGATAAAATATTTTGAAAGTTATTTATATAACATGCAGTATTTTGTACTCGCACATGTTTTACCTATTTATAAACCGTATTAAAAAAATCGTTTCACTTTTGAATACTTAAATCTACTTCCCGGTGAAAAGGTGTAGGTATGCAACTATAGCAACGTACTCATAGATTTTAAATAATATCTTAAAACACCTTTGACATTTCTTTTGTCTTAACCCAAGTAGGTATTAAATTAAAACAGTGCACTTACCCCGGGTCCCTGACTTCCAGCGAATTGACCGAAGACCTCGGGATTAACGGCCTATACGTAGACCTCGTCATCTTCGCTTCACCATCAAGCACCACAAACAAAAACAATCCTCAACTTGTATAATATCACTGTCACTTATCACTGCTGAGCAAACGCGAGTGTAATACACAATGAAACATATCCAACTGATACGTAGATATACCTAACACTTGACAATGCTGATAATGAATTTACTTATCACGATAATTAACAGGAGCAGTGCTTGCAATAATAAGTTTTATTTATAGGCTGTCAATAGGAATGTATTGTTGCTACTTCGGCGTGTGGATCAATAAATATTTCGAGTTGGGGTGAAAGCTCTGCGAGCCGGTTGGGCAAGCTCCGTGTGAGGGAGTAGCGCCATCTAGCGAAATGCGACGGAACTTTTAGTAGAAGTTGTTTGTTGATGTGATACGTTTTTGTTGCAAACAAAACGAGTTAAGCAAATTTTGTTTTGAGAAGGATAGAGCCGGACTATAGCATAGATAGAGAGCAGTATAAAGCAGACGGTTTTGACGGTAAAAAGTTTTTGTGCCTACGTTAACATGAATATTCTTTACACAATAACGAGTAATATAATATAATAAAATATTTACACAAGACAGTATTATTATATCTGTGCAGCTGTAAATGGTAGTTACGCATGTATGTTTCTTTTATATTTTGTTTGTGTAATATGTGAGATGTTTCTTTGTAATAATTTTATTACAAGGTTTACCGCCAACATAGATAATAATCTATCCTGAAACTAAAGGCAATTTTTTTTACTTAATTCCTAAGCCTCTTATAGGTAAACTAGCGACATGAATTTTTTACTTATTTAAAATCATTTTTATAAGCTTTGTACAAACATTTCTTTTAAAAGTTATCGAATCTTAAATGAGACTCGTCGTATCAACGTAGTTAATTTTTCATAACCCTCTTTGCGTTTTGTTTCAAAGTATGTAATGATACCTAAGTATTTGTAAAAGTAAATTGATCATTCAAGTACAAGAATATTTAATAGTGTAGACTAGCACATGTTGAAGAAATTATCGATTACATATACAACCTTGGTAGTTTAACTAAATCGATTTCTTATCTTCTATCGGTTCGGGTTGGTTTGTGGCGTCTTCTTTTTCTTTTCTCTTCTCTTCGTCTTCTTTTGTCAACTCTTCTAACTCTTTTTCTGCTTCTTTGAGATCTTCCTCTGTTATGTTCAGGTCGGGATAACGTCTCTGAAAGGTTTAGTGTGCTTTTTTAATAAAAAGTGAAATAAATAATAAATAATAGTAAGTATAGAATAATGGCAAAGAAAGAGTAAAGTTGCCGCAACTTAGGTTGCGCATTAACTAGGGATGTTACAAATTAAAGATTTTTGCTATGAGAACTTGCTTTTTCGATTGAATTGATAACGGACCAAAATATTTTATGTTTATACACCTTGTATCTGATAAAATCTGACGGACAACGTTTTCTTATAAAGGATTTTCTTGCTTTCTTTGATTTAAACACAGAACTTCGGATAATAAATCATATTAACAACTGACTCTTCTGCTATTGGAACAAAACATACGATTGAAACTATTAGCTTACCTGGAGTTCCTGCAAACTGTTTTGTATATGGTCCTGCTGTGCTCTCAACCTCCTTGGCAGAGTAAATACCGTATTGAAAAGCCTTAGCATGATCCAACAAAGCACCGTCAAAGCGCCATACACAAGCATAGCTTTACCCATCGCCCAATAATCTACGCCAACTTGCTGGTTCTTCATCTTTCCAAATTCAAAACTCACGCGATACACAAACTATTTCGCTACCGGCCAGTTATAAAATCTTTTTTTTTATTAGCTGCTAGTTCTTTTCTTTTAGAACATTGTTGTTTATTCTCCGTTTCAAAGCAGTGTGAATTGGAATATTTGAAAAAAGCATACGTGTCGTTAACGTTAGTTTGTGTCCAAGTGACCCGATTCCCAGCCGTGAATGTCGTGGCGGTTGACGGAATTATTAATGATGCAACCAGGGGTGGTCAACCCTTAAAAATTCAATAAAAAAATCCACTTATAAAATTATATTTATATCGATAAGTACCTATGTCTAAGTTAAACACGTACGGAACGTAAACAAAGGTAAGTAAGATTTTGCGTGAAAGTTAAATGTGGAAAGGGAAATGTTTATGACCCCTCCGATCAATAAATCGAGCGTGGTAATAACAAGGTGTAAGTCACTATAATTACTGTGACGTCATAGCCCGCCAACAATATTAGATGTTACGATAAATAATTTGATTTGAAGTCGGTAATGCAGAGCTCAAAAATTTATACTTTACCTTAATTGGATTATTTCCAGTTCTTATATCCGCTAACGAACGGTTTTAGCTACCAACAATCTTACTTTTTGTGGATAAAAGCGTGTAGTTATAAATTTACCTACCGACTTGCAAAATTTAACGTAAAAAGGTTAAGCTGCTAAGCTTACCATTGATGACTCCTTAGTCGTCGATTAATAGCAACCAAGCATTAGTCAATTAACAAAGCTATTTTAGTTTTTAAAGTGAATATAAAAACCATCTTAATATAGTTTGTCAAGTAAAGGATGTAAAAATATCAAAACCATTTATAATTCCAAATTTATTAAAGTAGGTAATAAATAAAATAAATAGGTGTACACTTAATACATCTGCAATATAAACTCTGATAAGCATTTAAACATAAAACAATAATTATGTACATTAACAAAAATAACAATCTTTTTATTAAAGTGTATTTGATAACTTTTGTTATCAGTAACGTTTTATCTAGGGTTCCCGTAAATCAAAAATACATTTTTCAAAAGTACCTGTTTTAGATTAAATGTTTTTTGTCTCTGTCAGTCACGAAAGCATGGTTAACAAAGTCAAAACAAATTAAATTTATCTTTAAAATGCGTTTATCAATAAGGCTGTTATTTATTTTAGTTATTTATATTTAAGTTGTATTAATACACTTTTTGGTTCATGAACACTTAGTAACCGACAAAAAAAAACACCGTTTTGACCAAAATTAAAATTTACAATTTAATCATAAGGCAATTCGGTTAAATAGTTATATGCATAATATTAATAATATCTTTGTAATATCTAACTGATTAGTATAATTATTTGGTAAGGAAAATTGTATTTAATGAATAAATAAACTACCAGTTATATATTTCATTTTTCAGATTTTTCAATTGTTAGATAAATGCTATCTAACTGAAAAAAAGTATGTTTTCAGTGTCACTTAATACATATGTCAAATATTGATGTTCGACGTGCACGAAAACATATTGATTTTCGAATACACATTTTCTGTCAGACAGAATTTATCTGACTATTGAAAAACATTCCTAAACATAATATACCGGATGTTAATAATGAAAATCTAAATAACAAAATGTAAACCAAAAATTATTATTACATATTATGGTTCTGAATAAAATATGATTAAAGCTAGAACAATTTGATAGTTATCGTTTACTTTAATTGTCTATTGCAAATGAAGAGACAAGCATATTGCGCTTACTGCTTAAGCTGAAATAAAGTCCAATTATTGTAAAATTAGACGTATCGTTTTGAAAACAACTTGATAACGAAAAATAATATTGTTTTTTTGTTTAGACCTAAATTATCAAACTCTTTTAATTAGATACATTTCTAAGTAAGAGATGACATATTGTTTTTTTTTCTTTCGAAATTAGTTGGGTTATAAACGAACAAACTACTTCGACTGCCATGCCAAGTCTTCAGTTATCAGAGACGTTAATTTATTGTATGAGAAGAGCAAAAACTTCAGATTTTGACAGTTAGTATGAATTTTGCCCTGTCAATGTCATTTTACCGAAGTTGAGAGAAATTGCGACCATTAATTAAAATAATGTGAGGAATGTGACGATATAAGGTAAAGTATTAATATGCGAGCCCTTGTTTAAGATATCGTCTTTAGTAAGCTACTCTATGTCATATTAAGATGTTTTGAAATGGGACAAAATTGAGTTCATAGTTGCAACTTGAGTTATTTGGGCCGCCTTTCCGTATTTTGCTTGCAAGTGCCAAAGGCTTGCTTCAGATGACTCGGGAAGTGAGCTCTGACAGTTTTGATACATTTCCTTTAGAACAATGACAAGTCTACGAAAAAAGAATACCAAAGCATGTATATTTCAAAATAAACAACTCTGTGATCGATCACTTATGGTCGGGTATCGCTTACTATTATTGAAAGAACGATAGCGAGCACTTTCATAAAGTTGGCAGTAACGGCTAAGAAACGCGGGAAAATGTTGACATTGACAGTAAAAAAACTTCATAGGTCTTTTTTTTACTAATCAATATTAAGTGTTATACCTATGTGATATGATATGATGATTCTAGCGGAATGAATATTTACAAATAAGTGCATTTAAAATTAAACGAGGTACATTTATGTTGAACACATTCCAAGATCTTCATACACATACGTGAATACATTAGAAAATCTATTTCTAAATATATAAAACTACAGACAAATTATAAAAATATATAACTACAATTTTATTATTAAGGCCAGATATTCACGAAGTATGAAAATGTATATAGTAACTGCATCGAATATACAAAAATCTACTTTTATAGGGGTGTGAAGTAATTGATCCTTGAAGTTTTGATATACAAAATTGTACTTTATGGTACTTGGTATAAGATATATTATTAAATCTTTGGCTTTATTATTTTTTATGTTGAAGCGAAGTCTCAATATAAAATTCCTATATATGCTTCTACAAATTTCAATGTTTTACACTTTATTCATTTAAGATCAAATATATGTAAAATTGATCACCTACGACTTTTTAACTTGTGCAAATCGATTTAGTTTAAAATTATAAGACCAAAACCATACTTAATTAAAAATAACATTTAAATAAAGACTGTTGCGTTTAAATAATTTTTTTAAGTTAATTATGTTTTAAATTATTAAATTAACGTTTTTTGTTATAATTACGGAAAAAACAATTTATTTTTGTTTATAACGTTTGTTTGACAATTCCATAGGTGTTACATACAATCGTACATTTTAGGTACTAACCAGATTCATACTGATTTATCTAGAATTTGGTCTCACGGCATATTTTGTAGACATTCTCTTATTTGGGTCCACGCTTGTAGATTCTGTAAATAAAATATTTTTTAAAGTAAGTATCTTAAACAGATAAGTTTATTACTTGTTGCTCTGACTAAACTGTGAGATAAACACATAGTTTTATTGCTTAATATCATATTACTTATTTAAGTAGATAGATATTTTCTTTTAATAATTTTTTTGATTTTATTTTGCTTTATTTGTCTCTTTTGTTAAACCAGATGAGTTTTTTCTGTTAATCCTCAGAAGGTACAACCGAACCGTTAAAATAATATAAAATAAAGAAAGGTTTAATGTTAACTATACAAGTTTGCACACGGAACAGAGAAGTAGATGGAAATGCTATACGACAAACTTACTAGCGGAACCGCTGTCGCCAAAACTCACACATGGCACTGATAATAAACATAGTCACTACATGTAAACAATTGTTTTTATTGGTCGCATATCCTTAGTGCCGGAATGACCATATTTCTAAATGCTGCTAAGCAAAAACACACCTTGTCAGTGATGAATAGAGTTTACTTTACTAAAACCCATAATGTATTTACGACCTTTCGCAACTTACTTCACGTTCGCGTTGACATACAAAAAATTCTGTGAGAGTCAGAATGGCGGGTGTACCTTAACAGTTTTGAACGAGTCATATGTCAAACTTAGTACCTATAATGTACTATTTGGTACCCATCAAAGAAATTGGTGTACCTCCTTAAGAGCAGAGATATAACCAAATGCGAGTACACCCGCCACATTGACTGTAAGAATGGCGGGTGTATCTCCAGTTCTGGGTTATAGACATGTTGGTGAGTTATTTAAAGTATACCAAATTTCTGTACCTTTGGTGTACACAATTTATTTTCGGCAATTTTTTCGCCAAGTTATTGATTTCGTCATAATCTCGCCAGGGTCATAATTTTTCAACAAAATGGCAAAAAAAACCTTATCTGGCAACGCTGGCGACACTCTTTCGCTCCCTTGTGTTTAAGTGCTATGGTCCTTCAAATAATCTTTTGAACTTGTAATTTGTAGACTGTTCAGTAATAATATTTAAGAAACATCTTCGTGTACAATAGTATTGTTAAAATACTACAACGCTCACAGATCTTCTACGACAAATTTAATAAGCAGGTACACAGCTATTTTCGTAACTTTGTAGCACTCAACTCTCTTATTAAAATTTTAAATCAAAGTTTATTTATGCCGAAAAACAAAATTTTGCCACCAACCTATAAAAAAATCCAAATTTTAATGATATTTGCTTATATTTCATCGACAAGCACTTCATTATAGATAATAAAAAAGTCCCCTTATGTTAGGTTGTTGACGAGGGTGGCGGAGTAAAAGCATATGGACGTTTCACAGCTTTATTTAATGTAACAAATTACATCTCGTAATTAAATTAAAAATGCTCACATGCATGGCGTAGTACGAACCGAACAGAAAAGACATAGACTAGCAAGAGTCGAGGCATAGACCTAAAATATTGGAGTGGCTTGTGTAATGCCATAGAGTAAAATATAACACCTTACTTAAAATACCAGACTTGAGGCCCTGTATTTAGGCATCATATGTGTAAATGCGTACCGCCGGGAAGAATGTTGGCGACGATAAGCGCGATGTATGTCGCTACAAAGTCTCTAATACCAAAATCTTGGATTCCTTTGGAATCGAGCAATATTGCTCTTTGGTGCTGTTTTATGTTAGGTACACCAAAGGTACAGAAATTTGGTATGATTTAAATAACTTACCAACATGTCTATAACCGAGAACTGGAGATACACCCGCCATTCTGACAGTCAATGTGGCGGGTGTACTCGCATTTGGTTATATCTCTGCTTTTAAGGAGGTACACCAATTTCTTTAATTGGTACCAAATAGTACATCTTAGGTACCTACTAAAGTTTTACATATAACTAGCTAGAATCTGTTAAGGTACACCCGCCATTCTGACTCACACAAAATTCAACTTTTTAACAATAGGTGGCGTTCCTACATTTAACAATGTAAGTTGAACTTTATTTCTTGGCAAATAAAGTTCATGTTTACAATTGTTATGTTTTATGTTACATTAGAATTTGAACAAATATGAATTGAACTTTACTGCTTTAAAAATAAAGTCGATATTAGATTAAGAAAACGCAATACGATCACAGCAAAACACAACCGAACACGACAATGAGACAGGTATGACTGAGGTATAGGTTTGCGAGCCTCCGCTTACTAGTGGAACGCGTGCCCCGCCTACTTCACACTTCCATCTACTTCTCTGTTCCGTGAGTTTGCATATTAAACCAATTGTAATTTTTATATTTTTCTCATTTTCGAATCCTCTTTTTTATTTTTTAGCAATAAATAGTAATCTAAGGGTTGATTTTTCAATAGTCAGATAAATGCTAACTGACTGATAAGAGGTATGTTTTCATTGTAACTTCATACATATGTCAAGTATTTATGTTCGACGTGCAACAAAAACATACAGATTTTCTGTCAGATGGAATTTATCTGACTATTGAAAAACCGGCCCTAAATGTACCTTTCTTGCAGCTTTAACTTGCAGCGTGATGTATGCCACTAGCGTCTCGTGCAGATCCTTGTCTTTCTGCTTCTGGAAATGTTCGATTTCCACCATTGCTTTCTTTGTGAAATCCCTGGAAATGTAATCACTTTATACTAACTGTTACAGTAAAACAAAACAATCATTGTAAATATAAAAATAAATGTTGCTGTATAATTGTTTTTTTTTAAATATTTGTTTTGCTTTTTCTTTAGTGCCTACCTTAAATGTTAGTTGTTTATTTATAATACAAATAATCGTCATAAATGTTTTATAAGTCTTACTTCAATTCTAGGTTTTTTTTATCATACGGCTTGGAAAGGAAAAAATGATCTTATATAAACTTAAAAAAAACATGAATTTCTCAAAAATCGCGGTCTCTGATAAATAAACAACTTTAATGATTTACTTTCATTTTAATCTGTGGCTTACTTCAAGACTATGGTGGACACATATAAACGGTGCCGGAATATAGGATCACATCATAAGAAAATAAATGGTGTAAATACTTGTTTAGTTACTGTCTGTGTACAATAGCTACACGAGGAGCTCGGTGGCCGGTTGCGATCCTGACTATCAACTCGATCGTCGAGGTTAGGCAACGATGGCCGCGGTCAGTCCAAGAATGGGTGACCGCTAGTGGCAGTATATTCCGAGTTCCTCCGTTCTTTGGAAACCACGTAAAGGCGTTGGTCCCGGGTACTTTTCCACCTCATACTGACGGGTAGCCTAGTAGCTTAAGCCCTGTGCCTATTAGGTAGGTGGCTTAAAAACACTTACTGACGGTGGCCCCTACCCTACAGGAACCACGTCAGAGGCCCTAAAAACGCGGTTCCCAAAAAACACTGACACTAGATGAATATGTGCTGCAAAGAAGAAGCCACTCACTGCAGCTGGTTCGCGGCGGCGTGTATCTGCCCGCGGTCGAGCTCTATCCGCTGGTCTGTATAGTTACTGTCTGTGTACAATGGCCACTCACTGTAGCTGGGCGGCGGCGGCGTGTATCTGGCCGCGGTCGCGCTCTATCCGCTGGTCTGTATAGTTACTGTCTGTGTACAATGGCCACTCACTGTAGCTGGGCGGCGGCGGCGTGTATCTGGCCGCGGTCGCGCTCTATCCGCTGGTCTGTATAGTTACTGTCTGTGTACAATGGCCACTCACTGTAGCTGGGCGGCGGCGGCGTGTATCTGGCCGCGGTCGCGCTCTATCCGCTGGTCTGTATAGTTACTGTCTGTGTACAATGGCCACTCACTGTAGCTGGGCGGCGGCGGCGTGTATCTGGCCGCGGTCGCGCTCTATCCGCTGGTCTGTATAGTTACTGTCTGTGTACAATGGCCACTCACTGCAGCTGGTTCGCGGCGGCGTGTATCTGGCCGCGGTCGCGCTCTATCCGCTGGTCTGTATAGTTACTGTCTGTGTACAATGGCCACTCACTGTAGCTGGGCGGCGGCGGCGTGTATCTGGCCGCGGTCGCGCTCTATCCGCTGGGCTGTATAGTTACTGTCTGTGTACAATGGCCACTCACTGTAGCTGGGCGGCGGCGGCGTGTATCTGGCCGCGGTCGCGCTCTATCCGCTGGTCTGTATAGTTACTGTCTGTGTACAATGGCCACTCACTGTAGCTGGGCGGCGGCGGCGTGTATCTGGCCGCGGTCGCGCTCTATCCGCTGGTCTGTATAGTTACTGTCTGTGTACAATGGCCACTCACTGTAGCTGGGCGGCGGCGGCGTGTATCTGGCCGCGGTCGCGCTCTATCCGCTGGTCTGTATAGTTACTGTCTGTGTACAATGGCCACTCACTGTAGCTGGGCGGCGGCGGCGTGTATCTGGCCGCGGTCGCGCTCTATCCGCTGGTCTGTATAGTTACTGTCTGTGTACAATGGCCACTCACTGTAGCTGGGCGGCGGCGGCGTGTATCTGGCCGCGGTCGCGCTCTATCCGCTGGTCTGTATAGTTACTGTCTGTGTACAATGGCCACTCACTGTAGCTGGGCGGCGGCGGCGTGTATCTGGCCGCGGTCGCGCTCTATCCGCTGGTCTGTATAGTTACTGTCTGTGTACAATGGCCACTCACTGTAGCTGGGCGGCGGCGGCGTGTATCTGGCCGCGGTCGCGCTCTATCCGCTGGTCTGTATAGTTACTGTCTGTGTACAATGGCCACTCACTGTAGCTGGGCGGCGGCGGCGTGTATCTGGCCGCGGTCGCGCTCTATCCGCTGGTCTGTATAGTTACTGTCTGTGTACAATGGCCACTCACTGTAGCTGGGCGGCGGCGGCGTGTATCTGGCCGCGGTCGCGCTCTATCCGCTGGTCTGTATAGTTACTGTCTGTGTACAATGGCCACTCACTGTAGCTGGGCGGCGGCGGCGTGTATCTGGCCGCGGTCGCGCTCTATCCGCTGGTCTGTATAGTTACTGTCTGTGTACAATGGCCACTCACTGTAGCTGGGCGGCGGCGGCGTGTATCTGGCCGCGGTCGCGCTCTATCCGCTGGTCTGTATAGTTACTGTCTGTGTACAATGGCCACTCACTGTAGCTGGGCGGCGGCGGCGTGTATCTGGCCGCGGTCGCGCTCTATCCGCTGGTCTGTATAGTTACTGTCTGTGTACAATGGCCACTCACTGTAGCTGGGCGGCGGCGGCGTGTATCTGCCCGCGGTCGCGCTCTATCCGCTGGTCTGTATAGTTACTGTCTGTGTACAATGGCCACTCACTGTAGCTGGGCGGCGGCGGCGTGTATCTGGCCGCGGTCGCGCTCTATCCGCTGGTCTGTATAGTTACTGTCTGTGTACAATGGCCACTCACTGTAGCTGGGCGGCGGCGGCGTGTATCTGGCCGCGGTCGCGCTCTATCCGCTGGTCTGTATAGTTACTGTCTGTGTACAATGGCCACTCACTGTAGCTGGGCGGCGGCGGCGTGTATCTGGCCGCGGTCGCGCTCTATCCGCTGGTCTGTATAGTTACTGTCTGTGTACAATGGCCACTCACTGTAGCTGGGCGGCGGCGGCGTGTATCTGGCCGCGGTCGCGCTCTATCCGCTGGTCTGTATAGTTACTGTCTGTGTACAATGGCCACTCACTGTAGCTGGGCGGCGGCGGCGTGTATCTGGCCGCGGTCGCGCTCTATCCGCTGGTCTGTATAGTTACTGTCTGTGTACAATGGCCACTCACTGTAGCTGGGCGGCGGCGGCGTGTATCTGCCCGCGGTCGCGCTCTATCCGCTGGTCTGTATAGTTACTGTCTGTGTACAATGGCCACTCACTGTAGCTGGGCGGCGGCGGCGTGTATCTGCCCGCGGTCGCGCTCTATCCGCTGGTCTGTATAGTTACTGTCTGTGTACAATGGCCACTCACTGTAGCTGGGCGGCGGCGGCGTGTATCTGGCCGCGGTCGCGCTCTATCCGCTGGTCTGTATAGTTACTGTCTGTGTACAATGGCCACTCACTGTAGCTGGGCGGCGGCGGCGTGTATCTGGCCGCGGTCGCGCTCTATCCGCTGGTCTGTATAGTTACTGTCTGTGTACAATGGCCACTCACTGTAGCTGGGCGGCGGCGGCGTGTATCTGGCCGCGGTCGCGCTCTATCCGCTGGTCTGTATAGTTACTGTCTGTGTACAATGGCCACTCACTGTAGCTGGGCGGCGGCGGCGTGTATCTGGCCGCGGTCGCGCTCTATCCGCTGGTCTGTATAGTTACTGTCTGTGTACAATGGCCACTCACTGTAGCTGGGCGGCGGCGGCGTGTATCTGGCCGCGGTCGCGCTCTATCCGCTGGTCTGTATAGTTACTGTCTGTGTACAATGGCCACTCACTGTAGCTGGGCGGCGGCGGCGTGTATCTGGCCGCGGTCGCGCTCTATCCGCTGGTCTGTATAGTTACTGTCTGTGTACAATGGCCACTCACTGTAGCTGGGCGGCGGCGACGTGTATCTGGCCGCGGTCGCGCTCTATCCGCTGGTCTGTATAGTTACTGTCTGTGTACAATGGCCACTCACTGTAGCTGGGCGGCGGCGGCGTGTATCTGGCCGCGGTCGCGCTCTATCCGCTGGTCTGTATAGTTACTGTCTGTGTACAATGGCCACTCACTGTAGCTGGGCGGCGGCGGCGTGTATCTGCCCGCGGTCGCGCTCTATCCGCTGGTCTGTATAGTTACTGTCTGTGTACAATGGCCACTCACTGTAGCTGGGCGGCGGCGGCGTGTATCTGGCCGCGGTCGCGCTCTATCCGCTGGTCTGTATAGTTACTGTCTGTGTACAATGGCCACTCACTGTAGCTGGGCGGCGGCGGCGTGTATCTGGCCGCGGTCGCGCTCTATCCGCTGGTCTGTATAGTTACTGTCTGTGTACAATGGCCACTCACTGTAGCTGGGCGGCGGCGGCGTGTATCTGGCCGCGGTCGCGCTCTATCCGCTGGTCTGTATAGTTACTGTCTGTGTACAATGGCCACTCACTGTAGCTGGGCGGCGGCGGCGTGTATCTGGCCGCGGTCGCGCTCTATCCGCTGGTCTGTATAGTTACTGTCTGTGTACAATGGCCACTCACTGTAGCTGGGCGGCGGCGGCGTGTATCTGCCCGCGGTCGCGCTCTATCCGCTGGTCTGTATAGTTACTGTCTGTGTACAATGGCCACTCACTGTAGCTGGGCGGCGGCGGCGTGTATCTGGCCGCGGTCGCGCTCTATCCGCTGGTCTGTATAATTACTGTCTGTGTACAATGGCCACTCACTGTAGCTGGGCGGCGGCGGCGTGTATCTGGCCGCGGTCGCGCTCTATCCGCTGGTCTGTATAGTTACTGTCTGTGTACAATGGCCACTCACTGTAGCTGGGCGGCGGCGGCGTGTATCTGGCCGCGGTCGCGCTCTATCCGCTGGTCTGTATAGTTACTGTCTGTGTACAATGGCCACTCACTGTAGCTGGGCGGCGGCGGCGTGTATCTGCCCGCGGTCGCGCTCTATCTGCTGGTCTGTATAGTTACTGTCTGTGTACAATGGCCACTCACTGTAGCTGGGCGGCGGCGGCGTGTATCTGGCCGCGGTCGCGCTTTATCCGCTGGTCTGTATAGTTACTGTCTGTGTACAATGGCCACTCACTGTAGCTGGGCGGCGGCGGCGTGTATCTGGCCGCGGTCGCGCTCTATCCGCTGGTCTGTATAGTTACTGTCTGTGTACAATGGCCACTCACTGTAGCTGGGCGGCGGCGGCGTGTATCTGGCCGCGGTCGCGCTCTATCCGCTGGTCTGTATAGTTACTGTCTGTGTACAATGGCCACTCACTGTAGCTGGGCGGCGGCGGCGTGTATCTGGCCGCGGTCGCGCTCTATCCGCTGGTCTGTATAGTTACTGTCTGTGTACAATGGCCACTCACTGTAGCTGGGCGGCGGCGGCGTGTATCTGGCCGCGGTCGCGCTCTATCCGCTGGTCTGTATAGTTACTGTCTGTGTACAATGGCCACTCACTGTAGCTGGGCGGCGGCGGCGTGTATCTGGCCGCGGTCGCGCTCTATCCGCTGGTCTGTATAGTTACTGTCTGTGTACAATGGCCACTCACTGTAGCTGGGCGGCGGCGGCGTGTATCTGGCCGCGGTCGCGCTCTATCCGCTGGTCTGTATAGTTACTGTCTGTGTACAATGGCCACTCACTGTAGCTGGGCGGCGGCGGCGTGTATCTGGCCGCGGTCGCGCTCTATCCGCTGGTCTGTATAGTTACTGTCTGTGTACAATGGCCACTCACTGTAGCTGGGCGGCGGCGGCGTGTATCTGGCCGCGGTCGCGCTCTATCCGCTGGTCTGTATAGTTACTGTCTGTGTACAATGGCCACTCACTGTAGCTGGGCGGCGGCGGCGTGTATCTGGCCGCGGTCGCGCTCTATCCGCTGGTCTGTATAGTTACTGTCTGTGTACAATGGCCACTCACTGTAGCTGGGCGGCGGCGGCGTGTATCTGGCCGCGGTCGCGCTCTATCCGCTGGTCTGTATAGTTACTGTCTGTGTACAATGGCCACTCACTGTAGCTGGGCGGCGGCGGCGTGTATCTGGCCGCGGTCGCGCTCTATCCGCTGGTCTGTATAGTTACTGTCTGTGTACAATGGCCACTCACTGTAGCTGGGCGGCGGCGGCGTGTATCTGCCCGCGGTCGCGCTCTATCCGCTGGTCTGTATAGTTACTGTCTGTGTACAATGGCCACTCACTGTAGCTGGGCGGCGGCGGCGTGTATCTGGCCGCGGTCGCGCTTTATCCGCTGGGCTGTATAGTTACTGTCTGTGTACAATGGCCACTCACTGTAGCTGGGCGGCGGCGGCGTGTATCTGGCCGCGGTCGCGCTCTATCCGCTGGTCTGTATAGTTACTGTCTGTGTACAATGGCCACTCACTGTAGCTGGGCGGCGGCGGCGTGTATCTGGCCGCGGTCGCGCTCTATCCGCTGGTCTGTATAGTTACTGTCTGTGTACAATGGCCACTCACTGTAGCTGGGCGGCGGCGGCGTGTATCTGGCCGCGGTCGCGCTCTATCCGCTGGTCTGTATAGTTACTGTCTGTGTACAATGGCCACTCACTGTAGCTGGGCGGCGGCGGCGTGTATCTGGCCGCGGTCGCGCTCTATCCGCTGGTCGAGCGCGCGCGTGGCGTGGTCGCGCACGATGTCGGCGTCGGTGGTGCCGAACAGGCGCGACATCAGACCGGACTTGCCGGCGGCGGCGCGCGAGCGGTCCGATATCCTGGGGGTATTGCAACAAAGTTATTCTTTAGAGAAACTTAGTGAGACCAATGTACCCGTCTTTTTCTAATACGAAGCATGAGAAAGTGACAGTGATATTTTTAATTTAGTTTTAGAGAGTGTTTTCAGAATCGGGGCCAATGTTTTATTTTGGTGAAATGTTTTACTTTAGTTAGCAATAGTGGGGCAGGTTGATTTTCGAACAATTTTTTGTTAAAGGGTTTGAAATCTAAAACCTTAGAATGTTGCACTTTACTTTTAGTTCACGCAATTTTAAACTAGTGCAACTATGTTTTCGTATTCATAATTTTTCCTACTCAAATTGCTCTGCTACCGCGTAACTAGCGTCGATTTGAACTCGACGTCGAAATCTGTTTTCGATACCGACATCATTGGTTTCATAATTTCGTACTGCGCAATTTTTAAGGGGCGCGGCTAAAGCAACCGCCGATAACAGACCGAATGATAAAATGACCGCCGAATAGAGACCCGCCAGTGTTAACAATTTAGCCTATGAAAACAGATTTCGACGTCGAGTTCAAATTGACGCTAGTTACGCGGTAGAAGGGCTGTTTGATTTTATGAAATGGTTTACTTTAGTTAGCAATAGTGGCGCAGATTGATTTCCAAACTAATTTTTGTTAAAGGGTTCGAAATCTAAATCGTAAGAGTGTTGCACTTTACTTTTAGTTCACGAAATTTTAAACTAGTGCAACTATGTGTTCGTATTCATAATTTTTTCTACTCAAATCTGTTTTTTTTTCTTCAAAATCATTGTGTTGTTGAATAGTGGTCTATTTTTTTATAACTATTCATAAACTTGTCTTGAACATACACAGAACATAATATGTTTAAAACTAGGAGTGGCTTCTCTGGCTTGAATACTAGATAAAAATAAACAAAGTGTACGGGGGCATAGCATTTTGTATAAACGTAGTACAGGTTCATATCTTGAAGTAATTGTAAGAACAAATTACACTCCTTGACACCTAAACCCAACGTATACTTAACATTTTTTGATTTTATTTTGACGACCTCTGTGGTGCAGCGGAATATATACCGGACTGCTAAGCGGATGGTTCCGGGTTCGATCCCCGGGTCGGGTCAATTTCGTAAAAATGGTTTTTCGATATTGGCTCGTGTCTGGGTGTAACAAGGTTCTCCCCTAGTCCATTGTGTGGTACCTATAGTACAAGCTTACAGTTTATTCGCGTTAAGAAAATAGTGACAACTACAGGATAAGGGTGTATTCACAGTGGAGTGAAAGTACGAAAGAAAAATAATAATTTTATAAACAGTATTTTCGGACATGCCACATGCACTTGCTGTTTTTATGACTATTCTCTCCACAGTTGCATTTAAATCACACAATTTAAAGTACTTATAAACATTGTAAATTATGTGTCTCTCTCCATTATGGATTGTTGATCGACTTTTATTCTTTGGAATTGGTGAAGTATTCATTTTTCAAAATTTATCGTTGGACAAGTCACGCAAAATCCACAACCGTTTCCTTCGAAGGTCAGACTTTAACTGGTCACTGTGAACTCGACTTATTAATTTCTAGCATTTTAATTGGCTGGGGGGCGTGGCCAGGCCGGCTGACAACGATCACTCACTATTTTCTTAACGCGAATAGACTATAGTTTAGAACACACAGTTGGTTTGTCAGTCTGAAGATTTATTTTTATTATTATTCATTTATTCTTGCTGGGTTAGTTTTCCCCGATTCAAATTAACTCGCACGGGTTTCTACCAAGTGGAGACTATTATTATTCCATTTTGAAGTTATAGATACTGGAAAAAGGAACGCGGAAAGGTCCTGGGTTCGATTCCCAGTCGCGTAATGCTCGGAGGCCCGCGTTCCTTTTTCCTGTATCTATAACTTCAAAATCCATAAATTTGCATTTATAATGCAAAATTAAAAGTAAAATCTCAATTTTTTTAACCGACTTCCAAAAACGGAGGAGTTCAATTCGGCCGGTATGTTTTTTTTTTTTCATTTTTAATTCCCTCAAACCCCCACCGATTGCTAAGCGTGTCCTGTGCCTGTTCCAGCGCTCGCTGCATGGCCTCGTGGTTGCTGCAGAGCTGCTGCAGCGCGCCCGCGAAGAATAAATACTCCTTCAGCTGGTCGGCTAATTGCTCCTCGTCCTCGGCCACCGAGTCTATGCTGTCCGCTATTGAATCTAGACAATATAAAAAATATTGGGATCGACGTAGAAAAGCTGCCTACTAGAGGTGATGCGCTAATTAAAATTAACCCTGTATAGGGTAATAGAGTATAAAAACACTTAAAATGTTGCATATCTCAGAAATTATAAATATTCGGACATGGTATGGTATGACTTAATTGACTGCAAATAAGCTCTACTTTAACCCCTTAGAAGGAATGTATCACATTACCAATCACCCTGTATAATGTGAAGTAATTCTGAAACACTTTATAGACTATAATTTTGGGAAAATCAAAGTGAAATGTAGGCATGAATTACAGAATAAGCTTGCTAGAATGTGAAATTTTAGGTAAATCAACCTAAAGTTGGTATTTATCACTGTTTTATAGGTATTTTTGCTTAATTAAGAAATTAAAGTTTTAAATTTAAACCGAAATGTATGAACTACATAAATTTATCTTAATTTAGTATCTTCCTCTGATTTATTGATAACTAGTGGCCGCCCGCGACTCCGATCGCGTGGAAGTCGGTTTTCCGTGGGAATGAAAAGTTTTCCCGCGGTAAAAACTACCCTTTGTGTTATTCTGATTTATAACCTATATTACTGTAAAGTTTCAAAAAAATCCGTCTAGTCGTTTTTACGTGAAAGAGTTACACATATCACATCCATACATACTCAAACTTTTAGGTTTATTATATAAGGAGGATGTTGCTTAGTAAATTACTGTAATTTAATGAATGTTACAAAAATGTATTTAAGGGAGAAATCAAGAGTTTATGAATATTACCAAAATAATGCCCAGCTTTTTGCAATCCGTCCCCCATCTCCTTTTCTATGACACTCCATTCGCTGAATAATTTCCCATAATCAGCATGTAATTTGCACAGTGAGTAACTCTTCTCAATTGTTTTAGATCTACAATAAAAAATATTGTTTTATAAGTAACACACTGAGTAAGTTTTCTAATAAAAAACAAAGAGAGGGACAGGGTGAAATAAACAAAGAACTACTAAAAAATAAACAAAACCAAGTCATGGAGTTCATAGCCAATTAAGAGTAAATGCCAGAGTGTCTTGCTAAAACAAAAGTTAACAGTTGTAGTCAATGGCCTTGTTTGAGAAAAAATCAGATTTAGTATGAATCTATAGGCAAAAGACAATTTTTCATGTATAAAAGTTTAAAGTATGCATTTCATCAGATCATGTGATAAACTAACTTGTGGACTGCAATATATCTGCATGTCCTTTATGTATAAAGTAAATGATAGAAAAACTTTAGTTATTGCAGTTTTCATTGTTGCCTCACAAAAAAGATCTGTCAATACGACAAAAATTGAAGGTTAAATAGTAGGTAGTAATACCTGGTATATAAAAAGTTTCCAATATTAGTTTCTAATTGCTTTCCATAGTTTTTTATACTTTCAATTTCAGGGTCGGGTCTTTTTAATCTTATTGACAATGAAAGTGACTTCAATTTATTTTCAGCCTGTAATAAGTATCCTGTAACAATATAAAACATTGAAAATCATATTTTAAACATAAATGTTATCAGCAAAATAAATACTTCTCACCTTGATTTTGTATTTATCACAATGTAATTTTATGATTGTTTAAGTGACTTTATCTTCTGTTTAGTGAGTTAAACTACATTTTACAAAAAAAAATATATTTGTGCACAAAGTACTTTGCATTGGGTCAAAGTAATATAGTTAAGAAAAAACAACAGCACCTGTATCTATACACAGGATTTTGTAGTTCTATAAAATATTCTCTTACCACTGTCAGTTATGGTTTCCCGCCAACCATGTTCTTGTTGGAGGAAGTTGACAAACTGATCATCAAAACATAACCGTGGGTGTGATCCGACTCGGAGGAGAAAGTTTTCTAAGCCAGCTCTTCGACGTTCCACAAACTCAGGGTCTGTTGTGTCTGATTTACGCCAAGAGTACAGAACCTGTAATATTTTGTTACGTGTGATTATTAATTTCTAGCCTTATTTAAAAAGGCTAGAAATTGATAGATTTTTAATGCTTTTCTAACATTACTTATTGGTAAGTAATTTGTAACTGTAATTTTTTAGACTTTAAATTATCATGAAGATGGTGCTATAACTAGAATAGATTCATGACTGACAGAAGGGCTATTAAGTGGAGGGTTCTATCTCATATTGAATATAAGATACACAGTGTAATATGTTTTAAGAAAGACTACTTACTCGCTTCTCTGGGAGAGGTGGAATTATGACATGTGGATATGTAACTTGTAGGTAGTCGTGGATCTGCTCGAACTCTGTGTACCTACGCCATATGGTACTTATCTTTGACTGAACTAACTTATAGTCAGGATCTGTAACTCTGAAACAAATTATCCCCAATAATAAAAAACTTAGTGTCAATTTGATTTGATAAAGTGAAACAATCATTAACACGCCTTAGACGTATTGAAATGTAAAAGAAATCATCAAATCATGAGAAAACATGTTAATTGGTTTCAAAACAAAACTGCTAATAAAATATTAACAACTTACTTTAGATCGATCAGGTAAACTGTGTAATGGTCCCGGACGTGCAAGGTTCCGTTCGCACGCTTCTCAGACTCCACAATAGTAATATCCACATGTTTTAGCAACGTATCCTGAAGAAACAAGGGGTTTTTATTACATTCTACACGAAACAAAATAGAGGCGTTACTAAAGCAAATTTAACCTGATTTTCGAAGTCTTCGATAGTTTCAATAGTCTGGACTGATGGTGAAGGCTTTACCGGCGAACTTTCCGCCGACATATTAAACAAATTATAGAGTTAAACAGAGAAAATGAAATGAAAGTGGGATATTTTTTAGCACTTTGTGATTGTGTTGTGTGAAACAATTAGCGAGAATGACAATTCAAACAGAAAGAGATGGAGGAAGTTGGTGACTTTGACTTTGATTGACGTTTGAAGTTGACATTGACGCTAGCGGTTTTTTACACTGTGGCATCTTATGAACACTAGGTACTTGTATTTATATAATCCTACTAATAGTATAAACGTGAAAGTTTGTGAGTATGTATGGATGTATGGATATATTATGGATGTTTGTTACTCTTACAAGTGAAAACTACTGGATGGATTATGATGAAACTTTACAGTAAAAACATCAGAATAACATATAGGGTACTTCTCATCCCCACGGGAAACCGACTTCCACGCGAACGGCGTCGCGGACGGCCACTAGTTAATTAAATAAAACGCATTCAGGACGATAAATTTTTTTTTGCACCCTCTATGTACAATTTTCCATGACATCGTGTACCTACATCTCATGAAACAATTTTCCAACTTTACAATATTTAGGTAGGTACCTACCTATGCATACATTATTTTGTACCTAACCACATATCGAAAACAACATCAATTATCGGTGAATACGTTGCTTTATATTCGTTGATTTCCTATTTTAGAAAACACGGACATATCAATTTACCTTTCATATGACTAATGGTCTCTCGACAATCCAATGGAACAGCAAGCTTTTGTTTAAAGTGGTTTATGACATGTTTTAGTACGTGATTTTCTATTTCTTCTAGCTCCGACTACATAATTTTATGTGTAGGAGAAAACTGCCAACTTAAACTATCACGATCACGAAAACTAACCCATTATTTTTTTATTGGTATTTGTTCAAGTACCGCTCTCTACTGCTATACCTACCTTTAAATTAAGCTACCACACATTATAAGGTACCGCTGCGAAAAAAAATTAACAATAGGAATATAAAAATTTAAAAATAACTAGTCATTGTTATTGTTTGAATAGTTACCTAGATATAGTTTTTTTTAAATCAAAGTGATAAGGTTAAATACCTACTTAAATGAAAAAATAAATATCGAATGTTTTTGTGCGTTAGGCATGTAAATTAAAATATTTAAAAAAGGAAACTGTTAGATTATCCATAAGTAGGTAAACTATAGTGCCTCATCGTTATTATTACACACTACAGAGGGCACACTTCGGTTCTGCTAATACGTATGAGTCTTCCCCTTGAACCTTGTTTTGCCTACCCTCCTTGCTAACCCGACAATTTGCGGCATAGATAATATATATATATTTGCGGTCATGACCAAGCCAGTAGTCGTCCTACTAATTTGGATGTTTAGATGTTTGTTACTCAATCACGTAACAACGGCTGGAAGATTTATAAGGGCCGATCCAGGTTGCACCAGGGGGGGTTATTATTAGAATTGGGCTTTTTTTCTAACAAAGGCTTATAATCTAAGTAATAAGTTATAGTCTAAGCAATCAGATAATTAGTACTAAGTATAAAAAGAAGGATATTATTATCGCTAAAAACAAATTCTGGGGTAATGGCGGCATGTGTTCAGGGTTTTTTTTTTTTTTTAGATTTAGACAGATATTAATTAATAATTAAAATCATTTTTCGGTACAAAAACCTGTAGGTATAATCTTTAATAAAAAGTTAATAAAGTGACTAGTGCACAATAAAACACATCAAATAAATCAATACAATTAGTAACGAAACTTTTTTGAAGTGAAAAATGTTGTCAACTTCTAGTTCGGGGTAAGTGCGTTGTAGTTATACACTTTCCCACGACTGGTAGACGCACTTGCCTCACTCTGTTGTTTGTTGGTTACAAAAATAAAAACATCCCTAAAATGAATTATCTGTGTGATAGAAAAATAATGTTAAGAGAAGCAATAACCTGGTTCAAATCACTCGTAGAACTAAAATGTGTTGTAGAAAGACAATTATTGCGTGTTTTTAAAAAATTGCATTGGTTTGGGAGATATGTATGTTAGCCACACTTGCCCCATAGAGGCACTTGCCCCAACTGACCTAACATAATGTTTAACAATTTTAATTAGTGGTCCAAGTAGGCCCTGGGCATAGCCATGACACTAAATTGATAAGTTATATGTAAAATTTGCACCATTTTTTTAATTAACATTTTTTTTATTAATAATTTTTTTATTGAAAGAATTGTGTAAGTAATTGTTTACACATGCAAAGCTGCGGGTGAAAAGCAAGCACCTATGTTATCTACACATTTATGAATGGATATATTCGATTTTTAACTGCTGGTGCAATCATAATGGAATGCCAATTTATTAACCGATCTCCGATGTACAAATTATGTGTCAGCTCACGTAGCGACATTGATTCTCTATCTATTGAGCGAAATAACTAATGATCCCCATTCATTTTCACTTTTTAGGGAATTATCTAAAAAGCGATTTCAATTCACATTTACTAACATAACAGCAGCAGAGCTAGATTCCAATAATAGGTAACATAAGTGAGAAAAAAAGTACATAATGCTGGTCAAATTCAAAAAGAGAGTATTTAGTAGAAAATATAAAAATCAAGTGTTGTGACTAAATACCTTTCACCTTTAGGATTTCATGCATTGGATTATATCCAGAAGTAGCAAAGGAACCTACTTAAGTACATTTTATTTAAGTGGGAATTACTTCAGTCCTAAGTGACCGCTAATAACCTTAAGTGCGGTTCTCCATAGAATATGGAAGGCCATCAAATTCAGTCGTCTTCTAGTGCCAGCTATAAATGAATACTAGCATATGACTATTATTCTTCAAAAGAAAAGGGAAACCCGCAAAAAACAGCCTTCTACCAACTCCACCAAGAAAAGGTCGTCATTTACAGCTAATAGCGTAATTTGTTCCGACAAAGTGCAAATTATTCGTCATAAATAAAGCAGTAACTTCATGAAAACTCGAACACGTTTTTGTACTGAACAATATTAAAGGCGCTATTATTTTACGAAGTTGTTTTTATTAAGTATTGTTGACATTTTTTTACGATGCTTATTTAATGTGCAGCGTTAGAAAGTTTGAAATTTTGTTTAGAAAAGTTTAATAAAAATGTGAAAGGGACTTACTCAAAGCACTGGATGTATTGTATAGTACCTACAGAGTAAGGCAAATATGGAACACCATTTTGTTTAGTTTAAATCAAACTAATGCAGTAAAATGGTCCCGCGGTGCGCTGCAACTAAACGTTTGAAAACATATAAATTACATCATTACATTTTGATTTCGCTTTTCACAACAACTAATCCTAGGACCTACGCAGAATCATTACGTGTCTTTCTACCTTCTTCCTTTTCTACTTATAGGTATGCCATAGGAATGTTTCGAAGAGCTTTTAAAGTTACTTGCTGTACCTACATTGACATTATCTCACGACCCGCCACAAGTTTAAATGTTGAATTATGTGAAATATATTTCCGGCAGCTGTAGGTATTTCCAAAGAGTTATGGCTTGGGAAATTTTAAGAAAAAACGTAAAAAAGGTGTTACCCTCTTGAAAAGGGAAATTTTAGTACCTTGTTTAGTTTTATATAAATTTAATTAATGTTCACACTCATTTTCGGTTACATTATTTTTTTATGATTAGGCTGTATGTAATATATCATCCTTTGCTTTTTAATTTGGGGGTTCTCAAAAAGTTGCGAAGGCGCGACAAGAAAAAAGATGGACGATCGGTTCTAACTTGTAAACAAAGTTTTTAATGCGGATTTCAATTGTAGCGAGACTCCGTCGAATCATGATTGAAGCCAGTTTTTATATACATAGGTATATATTTTTTTTTACAGTTTTCTATATTAAAAACACTTCTAACCGGCTAAAACTAGATGTAGCCGCACTTCGGGTATTAGCCGTAACATATCTATAAGCTATTTATGCAGACTACTCATTCTCACTGCACGAGGATATAATCCCGATTACTCTGAAGATATTTCATGTTCCATTACCTAAAACTATTTCGACCCGTGTGGCGCGCACAGCTATCGAAGTTCAAACATATCCCTTTTACCGCCGCGCGAGCCTCTGCTGCTCATTTATTTAATATTATTTTTTCGTGTGTGATCGGCGCACACATCCACTTATCTATTCATAATTTATTTCGTTTTTTATTATTTCTAATCTGACCAAGTCAGTCCGCGATTTCATTCTATTACCAATATTACTTTAGTTTCCCCCAACTCTAACAAGACTACCGAAAAGTCTTAAAGTATGCGCTTGCAATTTTTATGCAAGGATTTATTCAGCTGCTGACTGGGACCGAGAAAGACCGAATATTGGTATTCAATTTGGATTGAACGATTCCGTTCACTGTAGGTCTTTCAAAGTTGCACCTGTTTGCATTTTCGAGGACATCTGGCGTAAAATTTGTTTGTCGAATTCCGGACAATGCCCATAAAGCTTAAGTTATTTAGATGCTTAATCGTATGTTGTGCATTGTAGATAGCTACCTACTGCCTTATTTGTTACTAGTGGCCGCCCGCGACTCCGTTCGCGTTGAAGTCGGTTTCCCGTGGGAATGAAAAGTTTTCCCGCGGTAAAAAGTACCCTATATGTTAATCTGATGTATAAGCTATAATACTGTAAAGTTTCATCAAAATCCGTCCAGTAGTTTTTACGTGAAAGAGTAACAAACATCCATACATCCATCCATCCATCCATCCATACATCCTCACAAACTTTCACATTTATAATATTAGTAGGATTCACAATCTTTAACGTCGAAGGAGTTAAATGGAATGCAATTTATTACAATTGGTTACAGAGGTACTGACCGGGTAAATTTAGCTTGGTGTAAGAGAGAAAAATGAAAATTGGTATCTATACACAGTTAGATTAGAAATAAGATGGATACTACCAGTATATTTCGCTTTCTACCCTGCGGTCTTGCACGCGGCTTAAACATTTTACGTTTAGCTGCATCCAGTATGTACCAAAAAATTAATAAAATAATATTTACATTAGACGTAAAAGTTTAAAAATATTAAATTATGAAAACATAAATCATTTAATGTGTTGAGTCTTAAAGAATTTTTAGTTTATTTCACTCTCTTCGCAGGTAAGTTCATAAATAATTGAGTAAAGTCCTACCTGGATTAAAATTTCTAATTGCATTGCATCCCTAGTCGGTACTTACATCTATAAAACTTCGTGCTCAGTTAATTTTAATTTTCTTCTAGTACAGGTTCATTACCGTGAACTGTGATGTCCCGCGCAATGACTTGAGAAAACAAAATGTGCGCTATGACGTCATAAGGGACCTTGGGACGGGTGTTTTGTTTTTATTTTCGTTTTACGTTTCCTAGGGTTAATGTTACCGACATTTACGCTCGGGGATAAAAAGAAACTACTAATGAATGGAGCGTTTTGCCGTTTTAAGACGGCGGTCTGTTCATCTCATTATTTTGGTATGTCTTTACTTAAATTGTGCTCTTCTTTTTTTAGAACATACCTACTTATCTTAGTCTGAAGATTTAACTTTATAAACATTATTAGGCATGGTTTATGGGAGTTGAACTTCCTAAATGTTGTTAAATGCTGTGTCATAGATTAAATAAAATTAATCTGTTTCTGAGAGTTCTGAAGTAAATAATTTGAGATTGGCAACTTTTTTTAATACAAAAGTTGTAGATAAGGATAAATTTGGTTTGCCTATTCATTTCCAATTGATTAAAACTTTTTCACCTTTAGGTCAGTAGGTCTACCACTACTTACTGGTTACCTAGATTTCCTGCCACTTCATTAGGTACCTATGTAAATAGTATAAATCCAAGTCACTAATTGTTTATGTTTGTATGTTTGTCCGCTAACTCCTACTAAACCTGTTGACAAATTTTTATGCGGTTTACACCATTTTATAGGGATTTTAAATAAAGAACAGTCAGAAAAGTCTTCTCAATTTAGCAAAAATTTTATGTATCGTGAGATCGTGAGTAAGTCGGCCAAAAATACAACATTGCGAAGCGTGGGCGGGTCGCTAGTATTTTTTTATTTCTTTATTTGTACTTTTAAGTAACTGTCATAAAAAACAGGGACCAATCATATAATTTTGTTATTAGATACCATTTGGTCAATTTAAGTCTTAAATTTAGCATTTTTAAACACTAATAATAACCGTAGCCGCCAACAATATTTCGACGTAGTATAATGTTAACATAATGTAGGTATGATAAATAATAAAATATAATCATTTTAGGATTTGAATTTGATTTATCAATGGATCGTAATTTCTTATATAGGGTTATTTCTAATTAGCGCATCACCTCTTGTAGGCAGCTTTTCTACATCAATCCCAACAAATAAACAAAAAATAATCACGAACAACTTTCAAGAAATTTCTTCGCCCATAAACTTTTCGGCTCAAAATGTTTGATCATTTGAGTTCATTCCTCGAAACATCAAAGATTTATTGTAACACAACTTTTTGCCAAGTTTAGTCCCTAAGGTATCAAGTAAAAAGGATTTCTGAGTAACTTTGACTTATTTATTGAAAGTAACGTTAAATTTGTATACAGGGTGATTGTTGAGTTAGTATTGGAAAGATGCCAACGGCTTGAGGACGTATTGTATCTACAGTATGTTATATTTCTTCATGAAATCAAAAAGCAATGTAAAATATTAAGACAAAAATTGCTATCCTTATTTCGAGATACAATTTTATATGCTAAACTAAACTATTTTTTTATGATACCTAAATGAGGAGTAGGAGATTATTTCTGATCAAAAGCATTTTTAGGAGTTTATATTTGATTTTTGGGTATATTTCAACGTCGCTGTTTAATGGTAACGATGCACACAGCTTCATTATCCTAATCATTGGTCAGACCATTCAATTACACCGACAGACAAAAAACACCTTAATTGTTTAATGCATAAAGATATAATTGTTACGGTCCTGGTAAATAATTAATTCGAGCTATTAAACTAGTAATTGTTTTAATTATATTAATTGCTGAGCATCAGACCTCAGGCGTAATTGTGTAAATTGCGTTTCGTTAATAACTGCGGATCAAATTTAAACATGATTTTGACGCGTTAAGTCGAACCAATTACTGAATAATTTTAATGAAGGCAAATATACAATGGTTAAATGGTTCGACTATTGGGAGCAGTAAAATTGACAATTCATTGTGTGCTTAGAAGTATTTCTCGTTAATCTTACTAGATACTTTGACCTTAAAATGTCAGTAACACTTTGGCCAATTAATTATCCATATAAAGAAATCACAAATACTAAAAACATTGCTATGTTTGAATCTGAGTACCTACCTAAATATCCAAAAAGAACTAGCTTGGTATTTATAAAATTTAAGAATAAATGATTTCTACCTATGTTGTCAGTTTATATGATTATTGTGTAAGTAGCTTTCCACCCGTGGTTTCCCAGACTAAATAAGATATAAAAAATCTGATAATTGATTTCTTACGTAATTGCAAGCCTTAATACAGATACCTACTTTTTATTCTATCATAATGTAAACAGACATCTATCTTATTATTTTCTATAGTCAATTGTGAGCACTTCACAATAACTGCTTAACTCCGGTTTCACGGATTGGATTGTAAATGCTGGGAATCCATTGAAACAATTCTGGCACGCTTCCCTTACTTAAAATAGACTTTTATGGTTTATTTTTGCATGAAATTTGGAAAATAAAATAATTTTTACGATGGATAAAATGATACACAGTGATTATGACAAAGGTTCATGTAATAAACTTTTAATTTGTGTGATTTTTATCTTTCTCATATGTAACCTTAGTAACCAATAGGTAGAGTATTTTTTATTTATTTTCTTTTCAAGTGAAATTCAAACCAGAAATTCAATATCACCGTATAAACAGCGTCGCTGCTTATTATATATTTGAATAACGAACACACTTCAAAGCTTTATATAAATTAAAAACTTTTTATTGTAAAATCCAGTCGTGGACCACGTGTTTGAATTTGGAATGACCTCGTGACTACCCCGGAATCACAGAACGCCAGAGCGGAAGTGCAAGTGGACCGGAAACACAAGGATTTCCTTCTACATTCACTTTACGTTAGGAAAGTACCTACGTATATATCTTAGCTTGTAAAATAAGATCACAAGCCAGTTGACGTATATTTGAGGATCACTGCTTCTGGTTGGTTTAATTGATGGAATTTTACGTTTATAATATCCAAAGATTAGATAGTGGTATTCGACTCAAAGCGATTATGCTCTAAAGCTAAACTATTTGGTAAATAATTCAAAACAATGGCCAGAAAGTTTATTTGAAAATGTTATAGTTTGGCCTGGTTTTGGCAAAATATCTAACAAGTTCTACGATAATCTTGTCGTTAATCCGCGCCGATGGATTATTTTAGGACTGGTTCAAATATTTGTATCCAATATTTGTTCTACGAGAGTACCACATTATTAAAAATTAAACACCCATTAACCGTTAAAACTATGCAGACAGCTTTCTGATGGTTTCCTAGTGTCACGAGCTGCTAAATGGCTTTTCCCGTGGGAATAATGTCATTATTAGCCATTAAAGGATAAAATCTATTTTTAAAAGAAGTTTTATTGAATTCCGTTTCCTAGTTTTTTCGTGAAAGAGCAGCAAACAAACATTATACTTACGCACAACATTTTGCAATTATAATATTTAGTAAGAATCAAGATAAGGTAGAGAAACTACTTACCGAGTCGTTAGCTCTTAAAACTTGTGAAATAGGTAGATTTTTACAGCCTCTAAGCATTATGGCTTTATTTATTCACAATTAACATTCAAAATCTTCGTCATTTTTAATAAGGTAAGAAAGACAACGTGAATCCGTTTCATCATAACCTATGCTTTATTAAATTGTAGAGAAAGCACGTAGCATTTATGCACTTTTTATCAACTTTCGTAAACGATCCTTTTATTTTTAAAAGAAAGTTCATAATTATATGTTAGGAATCGAATGTTATCTTTTGTAACATGGTTTTGTAGCTAAAACGGTACGTTTTTAAAACTCAGATTGCCAACTATAAAATTTCGTTGGATTTAATTCTGTCTGCTTTTAGATTCAATTATCCTAGACCTGCATTGTACCGGCGCTTCAATAGAATCGTATTACCTACTTAATTACTTGGAATAATGTTATTCGTCTGCAACGGACTGGTAGTTTTTAAACGTTTTTAATACTTACTCAGCATTATCTTTTTTTGTAAATTGTAATTCTTATTTCTTAAAATAATAAATTTTAACAAATGACGTGTCTTTCTAAAGTACAAGAATCATAGGAAAAAATTTACTTGCGTAGAAACACTTTGTTTACTTTTTCTATAAGTAATTAAATAGTGAAGCAAACTCAAATGACGCCAAAAGTGATTTCAAAGTGTCATCTCAATCGAATGATAATTTAACCCTATCGGTTCAAGTAAGTTGATTTCACCCATCCTCAGTAAATACATTAACCCTTAGCGCCTCCCGGTGAGGTCACTTTACGAAAGTCCTTAATTTATTCCCGAATCGTTCCTCAATCAGCTGCTTTACCCACTGAAGCGAAACCAACTTGGAAGCAAAGATCCACCTCGGTATACAGGGTCTGTCGTAATGAATGGATAACCCGTTACCTACAGTTGATCCGGATGTGAGGCTATAAGAAAATTGTGTTTTCTTGCCAGGGTTGTCAACCATAAGAAAATGGCGTAGACTTTTAAACTTTTTTATAAATTTTGCTTTTTTTTTCATTTATTCCGCTGCCATTTCTTCAAATTTTGATATATTTGTATATTTTTTTTGTATTATTCTCCTGAAGACGTGTATTATGTAATTTTAATACAATTTTAGGTGTTATTCACGTTGCCCATTATCAAAATTCTCATTTTAAGAAAAACATTTCCAATGTTTTTTCTTTATGTCAACTTTTGATCATCTCCTGTGAAAAAAATTAGTATGACGTTATAGCTGCCCATGATCTCAATAAATTGTCTAGTATGTGTAGATTCTAAAAAGGTATAACGATGTGTAATTTACAAGCAACATTAAGTTCCAGGAGCGAGAACACTAATCAAGGTCGGAATTTTTATTTTTCAAGTTATGTTATAAATGGTTGTAAAACTTCGTCATAATGATTTTATTCTATCAAGATACTTTGCACAAACACTATCGGGCCACTAATAGGATATTCAGAAGAAAACCCGGTTGTTCTTGGGAAAAAAAATAACATTACTCCACGATAATAATGTAATGAAAATGTACAAATGAAAATTGTTGTGATCTAATAGTTACATACGACAAACATGTTGCGACAAGTTTATTCGAAATTGAAACGGATTTTAAAAATCGAACAAAGACCGCATTACAAAGAAAAAGGTACTCATCACATCAGTGTAATTTTGACCATCGCATGTGCTTTTGTTTTCATTATTTTCGTCAATTTGTTACTGCTTTCTACTATCGGACTTTGATTTTCCTTGTGATTTGGACTTGATAACGTGGTGTTACTGATGACTTTGCTCACATTTACGGACATTGTGTTGTGCTATCGATTGAACTTGTTGTTTTGGAAAAGTTTTTGTGTAGTTTGTGTATCATGCCGCAACAATACACGCCGGCCGAATACGCGAACATGCATTACATTTACGTTGTATGTAATGGCAACACCAATAGAGCTGCTAGTGTTTATCGTGAAAGATATCCAAATGTGCGACATCCAGCCAAAGCCAGCATAGGCTAAATTGTTAACAATGGCGGGTCTCTAGCCAATGAAAACAGTTGTCGACGTCGAGTTCAAATCGACGCTAGTTACGCGGTAGCCCCCCTGATTACCGTGTGTTCATGTGCACAATGCATTTATGGAAGGACGATTTCCTTCCACTTTTTCCACTTTTCTTTGTAATGCGGACTTTGTTCGATTTTTAAAATTCAAGATTCAATTTCGAAAAATCTTGTCGCAACAAGTTTGTCGCATGTAACTATTACAGCACAACAATTTTCATTTGTACATTTTCATTACATTATTATCGTGGAGTAATGTTATTTTTTTTCCCAAGAACAACCGGGTTTTCTTCTGAATATCCTATTAGTGGCCCGATAGTGTTTGTGCAAAGTATCTTGATAGAATAAAATCATTATGACGAAGTTTTACAACCATTTATAACATAACATGAAAAATAAAAATTCCGACCTTGATTAGTGTTCTCGCTCCTGGAACTTAATGTTGCTTGTAAATTACACATCGTTATACCTTTTTAGAATCTACACATACTAGACAATTTATTGAGATCATGGGCAGCTATAACGTCATACTAATTTTTTTCACAGGAGATGATCAAAAGTTGACATAAAGAAAAAACATTGGAAATGTTTTTCTTAAAATGAGAATTTTGATAATGGGCAACGTGAATAACACCTAAAATTGTATTAAAATTACATAATACACGTCTTCAGGAGTATAATACAAAAAGAATTAAACAAATATATTACAATTTGAAGAAATGGCAGCGGAATAAATGGAAAAAAAACGCGAAATTTATAAAAAAGTTTAAAAGTCTACGCCATTTTCTTATGGTTGACAACCCTGGCAAGAAGACACCATTTTCTTATAGCCTCACATCCGGATCAACTGTAGGTAACGGGTTATCCATTCATTGCGACAGACCCTGTAGAAAGGAGCTTTAACAGTTTAAGTATTAAAAATCCTTCATAACATAAAAAAACATTAACATTAAGTCTTCAAGAAAGTAAACTCTTGAGTCAAATATTTAATGGATTAGAGATAGAGTTCACATATTACGTATTATAATCTTAGCATTGGGAGCATTTTTAACGATAAGTCTCTAAAACCAAATTTCAACCACGGAGTCAAAATATTTTTAGTCATTACCAGTTTAATACTAAGTACTTCTTTCTGGACTCCCCGATTAAAAATTAGTTTCAAATATTTATCTTCTTACTCTTCGTGTCTATAAACCATTACGTCTACGAAGAGAGTCTTCTTATTTCATTTGCAAGGAATTCCAATTGGATTGAAGGACTGAGGGCTCCGTAGACAAATATAGAAACTGATGGCATGAGACGATTCTTGGTATGAGGGATATTTAGATATAGCTTTTTTAAGCCTTGTCCGTTATTTCAAAGAAGATATTATAAAATTTAAAATTAAACCCATTATATTGGATTATTTGTTGATTTACATTTTAGTTTTCCAAAAACTCATTTTGTTTAATTTCAAGTATAAGTTCTTAGAAAATCAAAAACTAAGCATTCTAGCAAGTTATTAGTTTTATTATAACTTTTCATAATAGCGTCCACTTACATCAATACATCGCTGCATTCGATGGAACCATTGAGAAAAGCACCTTGCCCACTCGGCCTTAGGGGTCTCTTCGACGGCGTTTTGAAACGCAGCCACTGCTTCTTCGGCGTCCATAAAATGTTTTCCTCGAAGTTTTTATTTTATTTTCGGGAATAAATAAAAATCGCAGGGTGCGAGGTCGGGGCTATACGGCGGGTGACCCAGTAATTCCACGTCTGAGGTCGCCAAATAGTCGATCGTTTGCCTGGCGGTGTGCGACGAGGCATTGTCGTGATGAAGGAGGATCCTGCTGCGAGGTCGTTTCTCTCGAACTTTTTCCAAGACAAGTGGCAAACAGTTGTTAGTGTACCACTCTGCATTAACCGTTTTCTGATCCTCTAAGACAACTGTCGCGTAATGACCTGTCTTTTCGAAGAACGAGGCCACCATCTTTTTCCAACACTTCGACCTCTCTTCACTTTAGTTGGCAACTCTTCGGAAGGAAACACCCACTGAGCAGACTGTCTTTTGGTTTCTAGATCATAACAGTAAATCCAGCTTTCGTCACCCGTTAGTATGTCGAACACAGTATTTGAGTCACCTCCGTTAAATTTTTGGAACATTTCTCGGCACCAATCAACACGGCGGAGTTTTTGAGCCTCGGTCAAATTATGCGGTATCCAGCGGGCACAAAGCTTCCTGACCGCTAAATGTTCATGGAGGATTTTATGCACTTGACTCATACCTATGCCTAGACTTGTCCGAATCTGCTGATTGGTCACTCTTTTGTCAGTCTCTATCATACGCCGCACAACACTGATATTATCTTCAGTCGTCGCTGTAGAAGGCCGTCCCTCACGCAAATCATCGGTGAGATTAGTTCGACCACGTTTGAATTCATTAAACCAGTTGTAAACTGTGGCACGAGATGGGGCTTCATCGTGAAAAGCCAATCGAAGTCTATCATAACTTTCTTGTTGACTTATATGACATCGAAAGTCATAAAAAATCATTGCACGAAAATTTTCTCGGCTTAAATTCATTCTGACGTGCACAGACAATTTTCAATTTGCCGCCAAATCGTAAAACAAATGACAAATGAATGAAATGTATACTCAATATAATTGGTAAAGAGTTCTATTTTAAAAATTTAAACTTATTTTTTTAATATAATGCTTTTAAGTTGCCAGTTCTAAAAACTTTCAGTTTGGCCCCCGTACTAATCGCGTAAATCTGCGTTAATTCTGTGTAGAGAAATCAATTGTGTTGCCATATAAACAAAAATTTTTTTTACCAGCTTTTTTAAATTCGAAATTTTCGGAATATCCTACTCCGAAATCAAGCTGTTAAGGAGTAAAATTTCCCTTTCCCTATATTTCAATGACTAAAACTCATTCACTCATTCATTCATCCACCCATTCACTCATTCACTCTGTTTAGTTTTTATGTTAATTTAATTAATGTTTAAAAATACAGTCCTTATTTTTGCGGTAGTTACACACACTCATTTTCGGTTATATTTTTTTTTAATGATTAGGCAGTATGTAATATATCATCTTTGCTATAACGAAATAATGAAATAACGATATAAAGAAATAACGGAATAACGGAATAACGGAACAACGGAACAGCGGAACAGCGGAATAACAATTAATTTGTGAATTGCTGTTTTTACCCCTACAGAATAAAACGTGTAAAAATTTAACCGAAATATTCAAATTTTAGTTGAAATTTAATCGAATTCTTCAGTAGAAAAGTCAATTCCGACTCTAACCCCATTGGGAATAGTTTGATCGAGTTCTGTTTTCCCAAAATATTGCTATTGAAAATATGAAGGCATTCGAAAGCTAACCGACTTTGGTTGAATGTAGTTTAGAGCTATTGAAATGTGTAATGTTATTTAAGTAAAAAAGTTTTAAGATGAAACTTATTGACCTGTCCATGAATCCTAGTGACATACTGGCTGGAACTTCTACAAATATTTAGAAAAGTCTTTTGGTGTCTGTACAGCTTTAGCCTGCTTTAAATATAGGTGAAATAGTCTGGTTATATTATCCCAAAGTCGCCGAAATAAAAACATGCATACCGACTTAATATGTGTTAATTGCTTACTACTCAAAAACGTTTAAAAACTTTTTTTATTTCGATAGATCTTACAAAAAGTACCTACAATAAACCTTAAAAATATAGTGATAAACATTAAACCATTGTTTTGATTCAATAATCTCAGTTTTAGGAAAGTGGAACATAAAATGAACGAGTTATTTAGGTTTGCAAAATACTATATTAATTTTGCTAAGCTTAAGGTGAATGCAGCTGTGCGACGTGCCTCACAGTAAACAGTCGGATTAGAAAATGTCTTAGCAACTCGTTTTAACCTGTATTTACCTTCCTTCTTTATAATACAAGGCGGATTAAAGATGGATAAAATGCGATGAGCGGGTCTTGCGAATCGAGGGTTCCTTATCACTTTATTATCTTAAACCTTACTAAATATTAAACATATTAAAATGTGTATGTCGGTCTGTCCGTCTGTTTGATTATTATGCTTTCATGTCGAAATGGTTGAACCGATTGTAATGAATTTTTGAATAGTCTTATTAGTAATTTCTATGGTAGCCTCGTTAGTTTAAAACTAATAAAACAGCTGAAATAATAGCATTTTTTTCTTATCTGTCACGTCACCTATAATAGTAAAATCGAATGTGACTTGCGAAACCTTTCAAAATCATTATATAACAAAAAGATTTCCTGGTAGTATATTATTGATTCGTCCTCTATCGTATTGTTGGCTTCCGCGATTCAATACTTAGAATTGAATAGAGATCAGAGCGTGTAAATTGAATCTTGTCTAAGTAGGATTTGAGTTCGAACAAAGCGAGGATTCTAAAAAGTAAATACGTTTTTACGGCTTGAATATCTTCATTTATTAAAAGCCGTCATCTACAGTTATAGTAGGGGAGCCCACGATGCTAAATCTGGATTTACTCGAGCGTGAAAGATACCTATTGGGTTGCAAAACTTAGATGACAAAAAGAAAAAAATGTTATACAACATATACCATTTAATCGGTGGGGGGAAACGGCTATAGATTTCCAAAAACTTAAAAACAATTTTTTTTGCATCGACATACTCGGGCGTGTCAGATATTGATATCATCCATGTCCTACGTATTTTTAAAACATGTACGTTTGTTAATCTGATGGTTTCCATTATGGAAATGACGTACGTAAGGGTTTAAAATGAAAAAAAAAAACTTTTAATAGAGCACGTGCGATTTTTAAGGGGATGATTAGTAGACACCACCGAAAACAACGCTCTTATACAGTTATCTGAAAATAAAATTGAACTGAATTATATGAAATTGTTGAATTTATCGTCCGGCCACTTACAAGGCGCATATTTGGTGGAAGTGCTTAACCGGGTACAAGGTATCCTCCAGGATGCTAATCTGCCGCGCTTGAGTAAATTCAGAAATCCCCTCTTGGGCTCCCCTACTATTATTTTTACTTGCAATTTAGTTATCATTACATAGTATAAATCCAAGTCGCTATTTCTGTCTGTTTGTATGTTTGGCTGCTAACTCCTCCTAAACCAGTTTAGGGATTTTAATGCGGTTTTCACCGTCCTTTAGGTAATATTTTCATTTAAATTTGTAAATAAAGAACATTCAGAAACAGTTTTTTTAAGTTAACTAAAATTCAATGTTTCGGGAACAAGTCGCCCAAAATTACACCATTGCGAAGCGTGGGCGGGTCGCTCGTCTAATAATAATAATAAATCTCCAGACTGACACACCAACTGTGTGGCCCTAAACTAAGCAAAGCTTGTACTATAGGGTACCACACAATGGACTAGGGGAGAACCCAGACACGAGCCAGACCCGAACCCGGGACCATCCACTTAGCAGTCCGGTATATATACTGCACCACAGAGGTAAAAATAGTGTGGTTATGCAACTCGTCCCTATGTATAAACTTAAACAGTTTACTTTGATTCAAACAGTTTATATCAAAATATGTATTACATTTCATTTTTATTCATCTACAACCTCAAAGTTAAATAAACAATACAAAGAAGAAGCCTGCCACCGAAACATTGAATAAAAACCATTTTAACATAAACCATTCGTCATTTTGGGAAAAATATTTTAGTTTGCGTTGTGAATATAGATGGGTCTTCGTATAAGTTATGAAACTCAGTCGGTTCCATCTGAATTCGAAGAAAAGTTTTTGATAGCTCGATACGTAAACTGCCTATTGTTTTTGCGTTGCTTTTGAATTTCGATTTATATCATTCAAATTGATCTATCATTGGTCACACACTACGAAATCACACCTACGAAAAAAATCAGTTGCACCTACTTATAATTATAATTTAATAAATTTTGGACCCTAAACAATAAAATACCAAAATACTGTATTATTATTAATAACATTATTGTTTAAAATTAACATTATTGTTTTGAAGTTTCTTCATTACTCAAAAACATTTTATTTAGGTATAGCTTAAATTGTTTATTGGTATGATTTAGTTGTCTTTACATTTTACGTCAAAGTGTCAATGAAAACTATAAAACATTGTATCGTTAAAAATATGTTCCGATTCTACCCTAACTAAAAAAAGTTACTGCCGCACAGCCTTAAAGTTTAAACTTCGAATTCGCTGCGTCAACTAAATATTTATTTTTAATCACTGGCCATTCCCCAAGTTTAAACTATTCACAAACTTTTCGACGAATGAATGAAATATTTGGTGTTTTCAACTCGTTTCGGAGGTATTATATCGTTTAAGGCTTTTCACGTTGCGGTCGGTAGCTAAATGGGAATTAAAATGTATTATGTAAGTAGACGAGATAATGAGGCGAAATATTAAATGAATATTAATAGTTAATGAAGTACCTACTTAGGTATAGGTTGGCCTTATTGTTATGAAGGTTGTTCGGATTTTCTTTAATTTGATATTGCTTGTTTTTTATTTCTATAATATTATTTAGTGATATTCTTAATGTTTTCTTAATTTAATGGTTTCATTTCGATGGGTCTAGATTTGTGTATATATTTATATATTTATTTTCTATTTAACTAACTTCATACGTTTACTTTGCTTTTCCTCAAGTTATAAATGCTACGAGTAAGTTTACCGTCGGAGAACCATAAAAACATGAAAACTAAAAGTTTTTCTGCACTGTTCATTACATTCCACTCCATCTCAATCAGGCGTGTTATTTCGTAACTGACCGTTAAACCATTAATTGTAGCTTCAGTATTGGAAAACAATGTTACTGAATAACTGTGAGTCCAATCTTTCAGCGACACAGCGCTGCAACTAGCACTTAAGCAGATGTAGCTTGGCGAGTATGATCTTTAAGCGAAAAAGCGCTGAAACTACCACAGAAACATATGAAGCTAGGTGAGTATAATCTTTCAGCGAAAAGCGCTGCAACTAGTTTAAACAGATTCAACGGTGACACGTAGATTAAAGTTTCATACAAAGGTACAAAGGGAAGGTTGGACGTAGGGACTGTATTTGTGAATAATAAACAATAGCATTAAGGTATAGAGATGTTTTGTTTTAATCATATGTTTTTATTTAATACAATTATAATACAACAATTAATACTGTTACGAGCTGGGGTTCGGGACAGAAATGAAAAATGCCAGACTACGTGTTCCGATATTTATTATCACACTCACTCACAAAACACTCACAAAACACTCACAGTAATTATACACAGCACAACGCACTGAGAATCGCAGGTTTACTAATCGCACTGATAGTTCCGTAATCGTAGCCAAAAAAAGACTGACTACGCGGCGATGGGCCGCGCTTTTTATACTCAAAACAACAAAAGAAACATTCTCGATTAATCCTAATAACTCGCGAAGAAGTAAACAAACAGATTATTCCGGAAGGAACACGTTACACAACTTTCGCCCTTATGCATCAACAATAGAGGCCTTATTTGCTTGCACTCGAATACAATGGTTGTTGTTCAAACATAGACAAATGTAGATAGTTCTCGATCGCGGCGCGTGAGCAGGTAAAAGGTTATGGCGCGTAACAATACTTTAGAACAATAAAACAAAACTGTAGACTTTAGACTAGGGTTTTACCAATATTTGCATTAATCGTTTTCCGATCGCTAAAGTTTTATTTTCAGAATTGGTAATTAATATAACTTTTTTTGACTTCTACTTCTTTTTGAATTTAATTTGAGGACCATTTATCTCAAAATAAATTCCAGAAGAATATTAATAGTTTTATTTTTGACGGACTTCAAAAATAAGTTTTACCTATCGATATGAATTTATGATTGCATTATTTTTTATTGGACACTTCAGGATCTTGATTATGTTCCTGAAATCTGTCTATCACACTACCCACTACGGTCATATAGAATTTGGTTTTTTTTTTTTAACTTAGCTAACCTTAGCTTAAGCTTGCTCTTAGATAGAGTGGTACTAGGTTAGAATATACTGACTGACCTAATCTTGTAGTACAGTAAACTGAGGTTAATCAGTAATTGGGTAACCTATCTGCGTATCGCAACTAAAAAATAAAAAGTGTTTTTGGCACAGGGAGAAAGCCGAGATTAATTTACTTACACTTTTTAAACATAGAAAAGTTTCCCAATGGTCGAAAGTCAAACAAACATAATTGATTTATGGTTTACAGTTTTAAAATGTAAAGATAATAATTTTCTCTCCTCAATTTTTTTTTGATAAACAATATAATTGCTGAGTCATAATCATGGGTAACAAATAATGACGTAAAGAAACCTATATTATGCAGAAAATCTTTTATTAGCGTACATTTTACTCTCAATTACGATCAATCATCGCTTAATAAATCTAAGGGATCATTGTATTATTAAATACCCAAAAAGACCCAAAAGGCCAGCTACTAAATAACCTTTAGTTAGCTATTAAGTAAACGCTATGACGTTGTGTTTACGAATTTTGACTAACAAATTTTACAAATATACTATCTTTTTATACTACGAAAACAACCGTTGAGTCACTTTGTCACCCATATCTTTCTGGCATTTTTTTCTACTCGTGAATTATTATTATTACAAATATGTTTTCTGAAAACCACAGATCACGAGTGCCACTCGCACTTTTACAGCTCAAGTCTATAAATAAAACTTTTATCATGCAATTGTAGGTACCTTAACATTCTCAATTCAATTTAGCATGTATTCTAACAAATGGCATTGTTTCTCTTTGTTTTAGGACTGACTATGTTATATGTGACGTTTCAATTAGCTACTTTGTAGTTTAGTTCTACTGTGGTTTTTAACTTTAGTTTTTAATGAGCTTTTGTTAGAACATATATTACAGTAACAATACAAGACCGTTTTAATATTATTTTAAATCTAGAAACACACTCTTGTCTCTGCTTTATTTTTTATTTTTATTAGAAAAATATAAAATTTCGCAATGATAAATTGACACGTAGAAGCTACGAGCTTACATAAAGCGAGAAATTAAATTAATTTGTTTTGTGCTTTATTGTTACAGTGCGTTAGTGTTACAGTTTATTGCAATAGTTTAAAGAATAGGCAAAGTTAAACTAGAATCAAGTCTAGATTAAGATTCACATCCTACTTACAATATTTTATAAGCATGTGAATGTTTAGGTCTTGGATGTTTGGTATCCAAACACACTAAAAACAGTTAGATATTAAACAGAGGAAGCTTAAAAACCCTAATAACGTACCAACTAAACTAAACTAACGCTAATTTAAACGTAACGCTAAATTTCATAAAAAAAACATCAGAATAGCGGACGTCACATGTAGGTTTTTCAAATTGAAAATCTATGCCAACCTGCGGGTAAGAAGGCTAGGTTTTTTTTGTATTGGGGTGCGCGTCGGATACCTCCTCGCGTGGCCGTCCTCTTTCCTGCTCTCTGGAATACTTGTGTTCCACAGGGCAGGGAAGGGGTTCGGCCCGGTGCACCCTGGGCGTCCCGCAATCGTGTTCCTTTTAGGGTTCACTGTTGCGGCATGGGAATCCTGGAGGGTCGGGTGGCCTAAAGGACAACTCCAGGTTTTAAGTCGGTGCGACACATAACCCGTCTCCTTTCCCTGGAGGGGCAGGCATACGTAGACATTTTCCTGGAACGACAAAAAAAAGGTTTTTTGTATTAATATATTTCTACACGGCAATAAAACATAACAAAATAAACTAACCATACATAAATATATCGACAAAATAATGGCAAAGACTGTAAAACAAAGAAATAAAACCGGTAGCAGTGTTGTGTGAGATAAAACCTTTTTAGTGTTTCCAATAAAATTGATGTTGTGCAAGTAATTCTGTCTTACCTTTACACTAGGATTTATTGTACACTAACTGGTATTGTGCATCAAAATACAGGTTGAAACATGAAACTGAGAAGACATATGTAATGTTTAATATTAAACACATTGTAGACAATTGATAAATAATTATGGTTGTTATTTTTTTTTATTTGTTAAGTTGCTTGATATTAGGTATATCTGTAAGTAAACCATTATAATTCCAAAACTTTGTTTAATTCTTGCATTATTATTTCAAGGAAACAAATTTTGTTAAATTTGAGATCAATCAAATAACAACACATGAATTGTTTTTTATTTTGTTTCTTTAATTTGTAATAATTTTTTTTCTAAATAACGCGTAAATTTACAAGATAACAGATAATCTACTATCAATTATTTGAATGTACATCTCATTAAAATGCGAATAATCTACATAACTTATAATTATTTACAAAGCTCAGTAGCTGGGAACTTCAAATGAATGAATTGTTTTATCCAACTTTTTTTTGTTTGATAGAATAACATAACGGGTAAATTTAACTGCAGGAAAAATATTCCCAAGAGAAAGTAAATATAACACAGGACGGAAAGCTAGCATTAAATAAATATATGTTTCAATGTACAGTTTTCTAGATTAAAAGGTTTTGGCTGTGTTTTCATAATCCAGACGGTGAGTTTTATCCCTATTTATTTAGTTTCTACCACCTACGTAAGTAAATTAAATAAATTTTAATTTGAAACTATGCTCCTAAAGTTTGGCCATCCCGTGTATCCCGAATCCCGGCCATCTAAAATTATATCAAATTTTCAACTCTATGTAAAAAAATGAAAACTTGTTATATTTTGTTTTATTAAGAAAATAGGTAATAATATTATCTTGATAAAAAGATAATAAAAATAATAAAATACTAAATGTCCACACTAACACACCAATTATGTGGCCCTAGGGAAAGCGCAGTAAGCGCTTGTGTTAAAGATACCACACAATGGACTACTGCAGAACCTAGTGAATAATGCTACGAGGCTACGGATATCTGCTACGCGACTACGCTTCGTAGCTCGTAGCATTATAAATTATTTCAGTAATTTTATTGTTTGATTCAACAAATAACTTACTTTTCTTTGAATTTTACATCAGGCACGATTAACTCTCCGCAAGTGTTCTACTTAAGAACTTAGCAAAACTTCTCAAAAGTTTTACTCAACCATTTTTTGAAAGCTTAATTCAAATTAGGTCGTATTGCCTAGCATTATTCCGAATTCACTGTATCAGGCTTTAAATACTTTATTAAGACGACCTCTGTGGCGCAGCAGTTTTCATACCAAACTATTAGCCGGAACGTCCCCTCTCTTCGTTATAACGGTTTTTCGAAATTGACTCTGTGGATGTAACTAGGTTCTCCCCTAGTCAATTGTGTGGTGCCTAAATGACAAATTCTGCTTCGATTTCTTTAAGACCACATCATTCTGGAATCTGGAGAGTAGCACTACGTTTTATTTACATAACCATAGCGTATTTAAATACGATCATACTTACATCATTATAAACCTTCTTAATTGCACTAAAAACTTATTAAACTCAAGTCAAAGCTTAATTAAAGATTCAAGCGACTGCACATATAAGTCTGGTCGTATGAAAAACTTGTAGTTAAGTGGGAAACTTGGCCAATTTCCAAACTATACGAGGGTGTGATATTGAGACTCTAAATTATAGTTTACGTGCTCGGTATTGCAGAATAAATTGTTCTAGTGGTGCGATATTGGAAAACGAATAAGCTAACCAGATGGTTCGTAGATGTATGGAGAAGTCTTCATAAGATTCTGTTTTAAAATTTAAGCGGTCTGGTCGCGATTCATGCGTCGTAAATTTTTGGTGATAAAGTAATTCGGTCGCAATTCGTGCTTTTCAAAAATATCATAAATAATGCCTTCACCGAACAGTCGTACCTGACCTTTTATACAAGAAATTTTAATTATATGTATTTTAAAAAACGCACGAATCGCCGAACGGAGTCGCGCTCGGCGACTAGTCCTTATCAAAGTTTATCTTATTAAATAACTTGGTAACTTTTGTCACGCGTACACAATGACCTTTAAAATTTACGTACAAACGGTTTGATGTGCGTAGAATTTAAAGTACAAGAGATACACGACCTAATTAAGATTGTCGTCAATGATAACCAAAGGGTTTGTGTTTGCGAACCACATTTATGTCGTCTCAAATGGGAGGGTTAGCAATTAGGCAAAAGATATCGGTTACACACTTACAGAAGTAATGTGGAGAAGTTGTTTATTTTCATGTTTATGGGTTTTTGGGCTACAAAAGTTTTTGTGGGTGTTCGTGTTATTTTATATCTAGAAGTTGTCTAAAAATATTAATATAAATTATGTCATAAAAAGTGTTTTCAGTCTTCTGTTATATTGACTTCTTCTTTCAATAACTTTACCTTTTTTGTTTACTTGTCTCGCGATTATAAAACTGATTACCAAAAAACAATAAATTTCGTATTTTCCTGCATTTTGCTCGTATGTTGGCATATCCGTTATCATTTTTTATTATTTCCTGAGAATTGTTCGCGAATGAAATGAAATGGAATTAAACCATCACTCTGGTAATCTGACATTCTGCAATATTACATTCATTTTATTCATAGCAATAAGCTATCAACAAAAATATATGCATTGAGCATATATTACCTTATAACTTAAACGATGAATAAAAAACGCAGTATTTTTTTAAATAAAATACGATTAAAGGCCAAAATTATCACACATGTATTATGTATGTATTCTTGAGCCTCAATAGTAACTAAATTTACTAATATTTAACCCAGAAAACTCAATTTAATAAAGTTATTAAGGACTGAAAAGTCATATTCGCCGTTTGAAATCACTCACACATCAACTAATGGTTCAGGTACGATAACTTACATTGCAAATTAAATTAAAACACTATTTAATTTGAAACCATCGTGAATTTCGGTAAAACAAACGCAATATTGTACAAACTTGTTAATTTTTTTTTTTTTCCTGATTCTTAACCAGTAACTCGCCAGCAATTCCCCGATTTTGTTTTCGGAAGCAGTCTTTTAACACCCTTTACTATTTTAAAATGTTTTATAAGAAATATGTATTAAACAAGCGGTTAATTCACTTACGGCCGGTCTCAATATTCCTACTTACTATAGATAACTCCTCGGTTTCGGAAACTGCCTGCTACGTTTTTGTGACGTGTGATCTGTCATTTTCATATCAACAGCTATTCACCATAGTATATTGTGTCGCAAAAACACAGATAAAGTTTGCTAAAGTAACAGATTTAACAAGGTGTTAATAGTTAGTAGATGATTGAGATTAGCCCTTAAATGGTTTTTGTCTATAGAGTCCTTTAATTATGCATATCATTTTGTATATGTTTTTATAGCTGATATTTATAATTTTGAAGTTATTTATTATTAATTTTAAAATTCAAAGTTAAAAAAAAAAATATTTTATAAAATAATTTTAATAACCTTTGATCTTTTGCCGTTGTGTAATCGGTAGTTAATTTTATTCCTGCAAAGTCACAAATTCATCAATATCCGACTAAAAAATCCAAACTATGCTATAAAATGTACTTCTGTTTCAGAATGAAAAATCGTGGTTCAAATGAATTGCTCTGGCCTTTTTATTTGGTGAATGTTTGGCAATAACTTACTGTAGGTTACATTTCAAGATTTATTGTAAAAACACAAAAAGTATGAAACAAATGAAAGTGATGCACTAACAAGAATTCTGATATAGTTAGGGTTAGTGGGTGAAATTTGTTATTAGATAATGTTTATTGGTAACTAAATCAACGTTGAAGTGTTCAAAATGTAAATATTTCGTGTTCCACAGCGTAAGAAATCAACTAAACCGAAATGATTAAATTTTATTTTCATACATTATTAGATTAGCTTTTAAATGAACACATTTCCTAGTTGAATTTCCTATTTTGGCCGAATTGCTCACGAAACATTGAATTTTGGCTAACTTAAAAAAACTTTTTCAAAATGTTCTTTATTAACAAATTTAAATGAAAAAATACCTTAATGATGGTGAAAACCGCATTAAAATCCGTCAACTGGTTTAGGAGAAGTTAGCGGACAAACATACAAACAGACACAATTAGCGACTTGGATTTATACTATTTAATGATAATGATACTATTCGACCAAAGTAAACATCAAGCGGTACTAGGCAATACGCTTTAAATCACAACATTAAATAAACACTGGTAGCAAGCCCGGCATGTTGGCGATTTAACCAAGTTTTTATAATTTTAACCAAGCTTCGGTATTCAAAGATTAAAGTAAATTAAAAATGAAACCTTATTTAGACTCTCCTGAAATAATTTTAGACCGTAATTGTAAAAGTTTTTTTTGCATAACACGTGGAACTAAACATATAAAAAAAAACATTTTGTTATAAATCTTAAACAAATGATACGTCAGCTTTTAATTATTTTTGCCGTTTTGTTTACGGTTTTGAAGAACAATCTTGAATTATTATCCAATAATGCATGAACACCATAATTTACCTACGTTAAAAATCAAAAGCATTAAAATGTATAAAATCCTTCGCTGAATAGCTAACTCTGTCTTTAGTCATTACTATCTATTAAACCTAATCTATCTAGGGCTTTTCTAATTACCTAGTGTCAAAGTTAGAATCGCTGTTCAAGCGTCGATTTATAGGTATTCGCGTCAGTTTATGTGATTTATTTTACTATGTTTCAGTTTCACACAATCATTTGTCACTCAGCGACGTCAGTGATAAATTGTATGTAATATGTTGTTTACATTTACAAGTATTACATGTCATAGATTAAAATAGTACCTAATGAATTAAACTAATCTACCAAATAAGTGGATGACCCTGCCTTTAAATTGACGTTATTTGATAGTATAGGTCAAATTAATGTAGTTATTCGCTTCATTTCTAATAAAAACATTTTAAAACTACACAAAACTAAATATATTTTAATTTCGCCGTTTAAGGGTAATTTACAATGTGTTTGTGACTAGACGCTGGATATCCTTGTTTTAGCGAAACGCGTCGAGTATGGCAACTTCTGGGGCCTTTGTTTGTTAAATGACCATTAGTCGTGTGGTAAACCGATGGGAAAGATCCATACGGTATATGAATCGTATGAAATTTTGCTACTAGTTGGTTGTTCCGGTTGACTATCGAATAAGGGAGCTGGCCTCATAAGTATTGTGGTCAGGAGGGCAGTGCAATAGTGGACTGCCCGTAGCGAAAATGTAGTGAACTTGCACAGTAGGTATAAACAATAGGTATCAAGTTAGATTTCCGGAAAGTAACTCCTGACTCTATTTTTTCATCAAGGAGGGTAAAAGTTGATGGCATCGCATTAAAGTTGGCACTTATTTCACAAGTGACATATCGAATGGTTACATAATTGACCATCTTTAGGCACATAATGTGCTCACCCTAAAGCTACACTGAAAATTTAATAAATTTACAACTCCGCAAAGGTAACTTTACCAAAATAACCAAATGAAACAATAAATTCCTATCGTCTCAAGCCAGACAACTAAATGCGCGAAACTCAGGTCATTCCGACGAGCTAATCCGAAACTTTATGATATTTGCCGGTACAATTGTAGAATTTCAACCAATTTAATATTAGCATTGCACCCGCAAGAGTTGTAAAATAAACTAATTTCACGTACTAGAACTTAAATTACTTTAGGGTGTTAATCTCAAAAGAAGTTTTTTTATTTGCATTATAGTATCGTTTCTCTCTAAAAGTATGACATGGTCAGATTTTATGGGTTACTAGAGGCCGCCCGCGACTCCGTTCGCGTGGAAGTCAGTTTCCCGTGGGAATAAGAAATTTTCCCGCGGTAAAAAGTACCCTATATGTTATTCTGATGTATAACCTATATTATTGTAAAGTTTCATCAAAATCCGTCTAGTAGTTTTTACGTGAAAGAGTAACAAACATCCATCCATACATCCATAGATCCATCCATACTCACAAACTTTCACATTTATAATATTAGTAGGATTAGTAGGATACAGATACCGGGCTCAGTCAAATGTATGAGCCCCTACATGTACATTGTCTGTTTAGATACTAGATATCGGGTCCAATAAGGGTCCCAAAATCTCGGAATACCGTGTCAGGTGAATAACTCTGAATAAATTGATTTTGAAAGTATTTGATTTAGTTTGATGTTGATATGATTTTTCTTGTCGTTTTAAACATTTAGATAGTTTTTTTTTATTAACAGTCAACCTAATGAGATGATATTTTTTAAGGCTTGCGAATTAAAAAAATCGACTCAGAAAGACTTATTTGTTATTTTTGTCAATAGCAGCGGCGCTTCAGTTGCGTAAAAGTAAAATTAAGCCTTAAAAAATGTAATCCATGTACTTAATTTTCTGTTAACAAAGCTTTTTTATGGCAAAATAATTATGCATTAAGCGCTTGTGTTACAGGTACCACACAATGGACTAGGGGAGAACCTAGTTACACCCAGACACGAGCCAATGTCGAAAAACCATTTTGACGAAATTGGCCCGACCCGGGGATCGAACCCGGGACCTTCCGCTTTACAGTCCGGTATAGTTACCGCTGCGCCACAGAGGTCGTCATAACCTGTTTACTATATTGCTATAGAAATATATCTATACCTCCTATAACAATTAACTATAAAGACTATTGATTCCTCCGTGATCGCTTTGCAGCTCATTGATAGATTTGATCGCAGTAAGCTACCGTAATAGATTACGACTTAATCCTGTCTCAGACTACATACGTAGGTACTAACTCATAGAAGCTTTGCCTTGTCGTCAAAGTCGTTTGATGAAATCAAATTTTACTGTCGGAAATTGTTTTAAATTTATTTATACAGTTACTTTTGGTAATGTTGGTCACGATCTGTTAAATGTAACACGTGTGTATGGCGTGGCCCGTATTCTTTATTTGCCTTTTCGTGTCTTGCCAAGTTTGGGTACAGTTTTTGCTTCAATTCAGAAGGCTTTTAGGCTTAGTCCTAGTAAGAGGAAAAAGTCATTGTAGGCTTTTGTTTTGTGTTATAGTTGATTTTAGGGTAAAATTATAAAATTCAATAAGTTTTAATATTAAAAACGTATTAAATTAATAATTTACTTAAGTGACACATACAATAAAAATATACCACCTACCTTATTTGACAAAGCATTAGATATATTAAAAAAGCCTATATTTCGAGTTCATCCCTTATTGAGTAGATACTGACAGGGCCCGTCCCCGCCCCGTCGCCGCCACGTCTCCTTGTTAAGGGCCCACGTTTTATTATTGAAGATATTGTTATCGACACTTCGGTTATTGCAGGCTCAGGGATAAGAAGGATTCCCTAAATACGATAAGCTGGTACAATAAATTGGGGTTTAAAGACGCTTTTTATGCTGTATTGGAAAGTTGAGCGTAGATGAGTTTTCCGCTAGTCCACTTTCTATTTTTCGTGTCTTAAGCCGTCGTTTTAATCTAGATGAAATGTATATGCTATAGCCTACCCAGCTGAAAATGAAGTCGCAAAAAAACAAAGGTACGTTGTAAGATTAGTATCTACCATCGAAGTAATTGTCAGGAGATTATCATGTCTTAACCCATATGGTAGATAATAAGCTTTCTTATACATAAATAGAGTATGAAACTAATGGAGAAAACATCGACATATAAACGTTATAATAACAAGTTACTTTTGTAAGTCGGCAAGCTTTTAGCATCATAGTCGCGTCTAAAATGTTTAATTTATTGTCCGGCCACCGAGAGAATGCGTTCCTGACACATTGTGTTTGACATAACGAGGTAACTTTGACAGGCCGTCTACGAAAACAAACAAAAAAAAAGTCGTCTATTTTGACCCTACAAACAAATAATAAGCAATAAAATGATATTAAAACACACTGATTTTAAATTTTATAACTGATGGCTTACTGTAAGGGTAATAATTACTGATAAAATATGTATTTTTAAAAATGTAAACAACATCATATTTTCGTAGGGATGTGCTAAAAATATCAGTCAATTTTAAAGTTATCAATCAATTTCTAATAAAAAAGCAGAATAAGTAGCTTGGTTATAAAAACATGATATCGACGTAAATATGGATATGCTTGAAGCATAACTATTGCGGTTAGTGAAAGAAAATAAATCGGCAAATGTTCGATATGAAATAGATGAATTGGCTCAGCAGTACGGTCATCGGGTGCTGAGACTTATACCATATTATTGCCAATACAATGCTTTTGAGTTTCGTTTGTAAAAAGGCAGCAGTTGGATTTTCTTGCTAGTTCTTTTCGACCTTGGGCTTAGCTTCAAAATTAACGTTATACAAGTATCTATACTAATATTATAAAGCTGAAGAGTTTGTTTGTTTGTTTGTTTGAACGCACTAATCTCAGGAACTACTGGTTCGAATTTAAAAAATATTTTTGTGTTGGATAGACCATTTATCCAGGCAGGCTTTAGGCTATATAACATCACGCTGCAACTATTAGGAGCGAAGAAATAATGGAAAATGGGAAAAAAACGGGGAAAATTATTTATCCTTGAGGGCTTCCGTTGCGTGAGCAGGGAAAGCGGTTCTAGGAACCAAAAATATAAGTATGAAAGAATAAAGGGACCTTTTTACCGCGGGAAAACTTCGCATTCCCACGGGAAACCGACTTCTACGCGAACGGAGTCGCGAGCGGCCACTAGTCTTTAATCTAATTATTTACGTTCCTACAATAAAACAATACTGTTTCGATTTTGTTTTTTATTATTTTACCTAGATTTTAACTCGTAACAACATAAAACTATTTTTATATTATAAATAAAATATAAATAAGATAAACTAATTTTTTTACTAATGTTGATTGAAAAAATATTTGTCAATATTATTTTTTACCCCAACACTACTGGCATGTGTCACAAACGCAATCTCTCGGTGGCCAGATTATAGTTGGCGAATGTTAACGTCACTACACCTTTAGGTTTCGGTGTCAAAATTGGCTGCAACCTCTTGTTGCTAAAATCTAATCCTACTAATATTATAAACGTGAAAGTTTGTGAGTATGTATGGATGTTTGTTACTCTTTCACGCAAAAACTACTGGACGGATTTGGATGAAACTTTACAGTAATATTACCTATATTACATCAGAATAACACATAGGGTACTTTTTACCGTGGGAAAACTACTCATTCCCACGGGAAACCGACTTCCACGCGAACGGAGCTACGGGCGGCCACTAGTCTTAAAAATATTTTATTAACTGTATTATATCTCTATTAGTTATAAGCTTTATGCTCCATGGTCCAATCTGTCCTGAAGCCTTAATAATAACTACAATGAAAATGGATAAAATAATTGTGGTTTTGGTTATACGTGGCCCGATGGGATATCTTTGAAATATCTTATCAGTTCATACCAGACAGAAAACTATTTCACATTGTTGGCCCCTAAGAATTTCTATTGAACCAACATGTAAGCTGTAATATAGATTCTTAGAGTAAAATAGGTGATTATGACCTTTAAGGTATTCTATTACTAAAGATCAAATACTGTTAGTGAGAACATCAATGTACGTATAGTGCTCTCTAACTTTGGTCTTAAAGCGTCTTACTGTTTGCATTTAAAGCTAGCTTTTGGCCCGCGGCTTCGCATGCGTAAACTTTAAATTTCTGCTTTGATAAAAGCAGCGGGGCTTTTGAGTAAGCCAATGGTAATTGAATGTCATATTTTCAACAATTCTGGAAAGGGTTAAAATTAATTAAAATCATCACGTTTTTGGGCTTAATAGATGGCGACATTGATTATCTACCCATAAATCCAACAAAAACTTTATATTTCATCAATTTTTAAGTTATCCAGATTTGTTGAAAAAATGACATTCGATTACCATTGGCTTATGCAATAGCCCCGCTGGTCTGCGTGATTGAGTAACACTCAATCAAATTCAAATTTTAATATTAGTAGATTCATTGAAACAAATAAGTACAACATACATTTAACTAATACATTTTACGAAAGGTTCTCATGGATCAGTTACCTTTATTCTATCAGACTAAATTAGTATTTTTGTAGTTAGTTTTATTTAATGCGGTGTTTTTCCGTCAAAACACTGGCTACTTTGAAGATCATTCTATCAATATGTTTGTATCTAAATCCGTCCTTGTCTTTCCATGTGTTTGAGTGAGAAATAAATAAACATGCAATCGCTATAAAAAATACAACTAGAAAATTATTTGGTAGCGTTGCTTGAATGTTTAATTCCAACAATTTCAATATAAAACGAGGTCTACGGATCAACATTCCTTCTTATTTGAAGCACAATGCAAACGTTTGTGTTTCATTTCAAATATAATTTGTTTAGGTTCACGAGAATAATATCTTTTTAAATCTCTAGCAGTAGAGGCTTAGGCACTTGTTTTCCGTTTTTTTTAGCCGGCGCTTTTAAAAAATGTTTTAGACATTTCATGTTCCGATAGGAATTCATTGTTAAAGAGTGTCACGGGCAATTGTTATATATTTTTTTGCATTTTTTTTTGTATTAAAAAGTTCCCCGCGTCTGGCCAAATTCGATGGTTCGGCTTGTGTCTGTGTGTTACTAGGTTCTCCCCTAGTCCTTTGTCTGGTACCTATAAAATAGTAGGGGAGCCCAAGAGGGGATTTCTGAATTTACTCAAGCGCGGCAGATTAACATACTGGGGGATACCTTGTACCCGGTTAAGCACTTCCACCAATAATGAGCCTTATAAGTGGCCGGACGATTAATTCCATAATTTCATATAATTCAGTTCAATTTTATTGTCAGATTAGGTAAATCCCTCCAGATTATTGTATAAGAGCGTTATTTTAGGTCTACTAATCATCCCCTTAAAAATCGCACGTGCTCTATTAAAAGTTTTTTTTTCATTTTAAACCCTTACGTACACCCATTTCCATAATGGAAACCATCAGATTAACAAACGTACATGTTTTAAAAACACGTAGGACATGGATGATATCAATATCTGACACGCCCGAGTATGTCAATCCAAAAAAATTTGTTTTTAAGTTTTTGGAAATCTATAGCCGTTTTCCCACCGATAAAATGGTATATGTTGTATAACATTTTTTTCTTTTTGTCATCTAAGTTTTGCAACCCAATAGGTATGTTTCACGCTGGAGTAAATCCAGATTTAGCATCGTGGGCTCCCCTACTAAAACAAGCGGTTACTGCGCTTACTTGAGGGGCCACATAATTGTTGTGATAGTCTGGAGATTTATTATTATTATTTACAATATCATAAACATAGGTATTTACTAATTAGGTAAGCAGTTCACTAGGATCAATAATGTTATGAACTATGAACATTATAAGTAACATTAATCAACATTATAAACGAAGTATCTTCAAAACAACTCTCTAAAAGGCCTTACCTACTTACTTACTTATGAATAAACTATTTGTATCAGTCCATTTGACGAGGTGTTAATATAAAAGGTTAAGTAAAGAAAAACATTGCGTAACGTAAAAGCGACTAGTAGCGTCAAACAAATGTCTCTAAAACTTGTAGATCAAGACACAAAGGATAAACATATCAAAATATTCAATACATGATTAGAAATTACAATAATTGCATGATCATGTTAGTAAAATAACGCTGTAAGTGCCAAGCTGAAAATCATAGACTCAACTTTAAAGCACTTATGTAATCATAACGGTTAAAAAACAAAACGAAAAGAAAGTTTTGAATCAAACAATTGAAAGTCAGTCTAATTGGACAAGCTATCGCAAGCTTCATGAATAGGCAGGATTCATTACGATTTTTGTCGTGAAACGAGGTTAAGAACTTTTATAGACGCTAAGGACTTACAATCCTGCCATGCCTAACGAAGAATTTTGAAAACTTTTGCAAAAAGACGACACTTTTACGAAAACATTCATAATTTATTAGAACTTAGGTTTTCAATGGTGACAAAAGTTTTTTTTTTAATTAATATTCCATTTGCAGGATAATCCATACAGCCTAGACTGAAACCAAAACATTATAGATAGATATAGATCCTGATGCTGACTATAAAGTATCTCGACTCCAAGCCTGCGGACTTCCTTGAGCATTTAACCAAAATTGATTAAATGATCAAAGAGGTGAGCTTACAAACCTGCAAGCATTTTTCCAACAGGCCAAGAGAAGACCTCAAAAATCACCATAGGAACTACTCACAAATTCTACACACAAAAACACAGAAAAACATAAAATTATAAGGTGCCAATTGTGGCGATAATACAATATTGATATTGTATATGATAATAACCTTTTTTTTTAATATTTCTTCAATAGAGCGCAGGATTTTATCGGGAGTTTTGTATAGGTGACAAAAGAAGTATTAAAACCAAATTTGGAATGTTCGAATTGGCAAGCATACTCGTTCCGAATTCGCCCACACAACGCACCGGCCAGTGTCATTCCAAGTTTGCGCTCGCTCGCGCCGAACGTGGCAAATCGGCGCGCTTGCGGTATTAGGCAGAATAAAACTACATCGCGCGACGCCGCACGATTTAAAACTATTAAAATTAAAAAGTGCAGTGCATGTGGGCGGCAAACTGAGTGCGGCTATTAAAATGTGTGTTTAAATTAATAAGTTATTCGTGAAATAAAGTATTAAAGATAAAGTTAATAACTTTTTAGATAATTCGACAATTATATTAGTAAGTATTTTGAAAAGTTATTGTGAGTGTTTGAATAAAGTTTCGCGTTTTATGAAATAGTTCAAAGAAGAAAGTTTCGGGCCAGCATTTATCTCAATCTTCGTAATGCAACCATTTTAATTACAGCCAGGTAAGTTTTATATTATTACTTCTATGCTGAGACATTTTTTGATAAAATGAATATTAAGAATAAATAAAACATACCTTTCGTATTACATCACAAAATTTGCCAAGTAATATGAAAGTTTCGTTTACTTAACTTATGAATCGCTGGGTAAGCTTGTTTGTGAAAATAACAAGTAATTTTATTCGCACTAGGACAATGTTAGCTTATCTTCTTAATTTGCTCCCGTGTTGTTTGTCAGAATTTTCTGCATTATAGGTCTACTTTAGATATGGCGACGGTATTGTTACAAAACTTACATTTTATTATAATTGTACAAATTAAGGAACCTTACTATATTTTTATAAAATAACGGAGAATACGCGTGCAATAAAAAGCTACCGATGAAGATTGTTTTAGTTAGTTAGGTACAAGATGTTTGTATAAAAAGTTAGATTAACTTAATCTTTAAGCAATCATAGAAAATGCTATCATAACGTACTTACATTCATAGACTTACATATCACATTCAAGTAAATACAGCTGATCAAATAAAACCTAAGTATTTTCTGTGAATATGCGACAACATCATCATAACGAAATAAAACTTACAAAATATGTCAAAAGATATAGGTACGTAGGTTGAAAAAACTTTGTAACAGTAAAAAAAACTCCAACGAAATTTCAACATAATATCGCCGAAAACCACAATTAAACTATGTATTTTTATTTATTTACGAGAAATTAGAACTCTACCACTCAGATTTTTCATTAATTTATTTTAACTTATATCTTATTCTAATCTATTATATCCAAAAGCGTGTAAGTAGGTATGCGTGTGTGTTGATTCGTAACTCTTACACGCAAAACTTCAAAACTAATTTGGATGAAACTTGGTATACAAATAGAGTATATTAACCTGGAATACCTTATGAGGTCTTTTTTACCGCAGAAAAGTACCCTATTTCAACAAGAAACAGGTGAAATCACTGGACGTAAAGCTAGCAACTTCATAGAGAAAATACCATGCCCTAATTATATTAGCATTATCATCATTATCAATACATAGTATAAATCCAAGTAGGTAATTCTGTCTGTTTGTATGTTTGTCCGCTAACTCCTCCTAAACCAGTTGAGTTTTTTTAATATGGTTTTCACCATCCTTATGGTATTTTTTTCCTTTATATTTGTAAATAAAGAACATTCAGAAAAATATTTTTTAAGTTAGCCAAAACTCAATGTTTCGGGAACCAGTCAACTAAAATTTAATTTAAATTCCAGCAGTTTTTCCATTGTACTGTAGCTTCTATTGAACTTTTCCTTTTGCTATCACTTATTTTACAAAGGATAATCAACCTTTTTACCTTCGCCCTACACAATGTGTTGAACTGTTAATGTAATTAAACCACTACTTATTAAAATGTATGTAAGGTGGATAATTAATATTCACATATGGTTAATACATTCGAAAATATGATTTCCCAGAGGTAAATAATTCATATTTATTAATAGGCATATCTATATTTTAATATGCATTGCAAAGATACTTATCTACATACTATAAGGGAACAATATTTATTGGACTCTAGATTAAACATAGCTTTAATAAAATGTGATTTAGTAGAAAATTCAACATATAGCCGCCATTAGAATCAATCCAAAACCGCGCCAACTGGCAATGACGCCGACCAGTGATGTCCATCGAATGCTAGGGATGTCCAGTTACCGATTACTTTTGTTTTATAGCTAACAATAAGTAAGTATTGTCTTTAAAATATCCTTTGATAAACACGTAAGTATAGATAATGTGTAGCCAAGACTTTATTTACTTGGCATCTATGTTTAGAATTATATTAGCCAAACTACGTTACTTTTTATTCAAAGTTTTACGTCTTATACCTACTTGATATCACAAATCTATGTTCTATATGAATGCATAAACAATTATCAATTGGCATCGACCAATTGGGAACCAGGCAATAAAAAGAGGTTTTTTTTAGGGTTCCGTATCCAAAAGGTAATTACGGGACTTTATTGTTAGGACTCCGCTGTAGGAAAAGAAAGAAGTAGTTTTCACAGAACATAACATATTTCAACACATGGAAAAAAAAATGAATGCGACTCCCATACAACATTTTTTTCGTTTTCATAGATAAAAAAAATGGTACGGAACCATGCGTGTGCTAGTCCGACTCGCACTTGAGCTATTTCACTATTGTCTTATGTTCTTTATTTACGCTGTTAACAAAATAATTTTGCATAATTTTGCTGTGGCACCCAAGTCTTTTTAATTACCTACGCGCAAAAAATTAATTACGGAAAAATACTCCCTAAATTGAGGGAAAAGGGTGTTCTTATCCAATTAAGCTAAAATACACCTGAGATTGCTTTATTTATTATAACCTTTGTAAAAAAAGTCCACTGATATTCTAATATATTCTGAAATTTTTCAAGTAGTTAAGGGATTTTAAAGTTCAGGAATAATTTAAAAATTTATTATAAAGAAATAATACTATGAAAAAGCTCTGACTGTTTTAAACTTAGATAAACATAACTTTAGCTACTGAACAGTTTTACGTTAAAACTTTGAAATGTGTGAAAACTGCCACTTATACAATTGATAAAGTAGATGTTAGTAACTTTTATTTAAATTTTATTTAGGATATCTCAGTAACTGTGGCAAAAAATGACGCCTTTTTCCTTAAAATTTGCGTATTAGCTTTAATGAATATAAATAAATAAATAAATAGCCTATATATGTCCCATAGTTGAGCACAGGCCTCCTTCTCGGATAGCGAGAGGGTTTGAGCCGTAATCCACCACGCTGGCTCGGTGCGGGTTGGTGGATCACATGATGGATTATCATCCAATCATGTGGGTTTCCTCACGATGTTTTTCCCTCACCGTTAGTGCGTGATAAACATGTACATAATTTGAAAAAGACCAAATTAGTGGTACACCCTAGTGGGGATCGAACCCGGAACCTCCGGTATAGTGACCGTTCCTGTTGCCACTAGGCTACCACGCACTTTTAATGAATATAACGGGTGTAAAAAGACCACTTCCGAAGTCTGAAACCATGTATTCTTGAGCCTCAATAGTAACTAAATTCACTAATAGCATACCAAGAAAACTCAATTTAAAAAAGTTGTTAATGATTGAAAAGTCATATTCGCCGCTTGAAATCATCGCTCACACATCAACTGTCAGGTGTTCAGGTGCGATTATTTACATTGCAAATTAAATTAAAACCCTATTTCATTTGAAACAAAATCTGATAGTATTAATGCAATTTTGGAAAATCAAGTTAAAAAAATATTTTTTTTCATCCTAATTTTTTTTTATTTTTCATCATAATATATTTTTTTTTGCTCAAAACGTAACCTGTACCCCTCCAGCGATGCCCAGTTTTTGTTTTTGGAAGCAGTTCTATTACACCCAGTATAGAAATACGCAACTTTGTCGTAGTTAACGGGTTCAATTCCTAATAACAAGTTTGTATCCCTAATTCCGGGTTTTTATAATAATAATATATTCATATTGATCAAGCATTTACAGTGTGTTAAAACATGGTGGATTGCGACTCGCTATCCGAGAAGGAGGCCTGTGCCCAACTAGTACGACGTTCATAGGCTGATATTATTGTTATTACTTCTTAAATAAATAACTTTTACTAACACAAAGCGTTAGCAATTCTAGAAAAGAAAAATGACACCGCTATTGACCATGGCAATAAAGCCATTAGACGAAGCATGATGGTTCGTAGGAAAACAGGAAATGACTAATGTACTTGTCTATTTGCTACCATTTTAGTAATGAATGACTCTCGAAAGTAGCTTCGCAAAAAAATAGTAGAAAAAATGTTCATGGCAATTTTGTAGTAGGTTGGTAGTAGCTGTATAGAAACCGTGATCTAACATTAATAGCTTTGTTATGAAATGAACATTTACTTGGGATTTTGTTGGGATAGGGATCGCGCGAGCGGACAAAAGTGGCATTTTCGATTTTCATGTTAAGGCGGGGAATACATTCGTGTCATCTTCAGCTCAAGGAGTATTATATTCTGCCATAAAAAGTGTATTTTATTTGTACAAAACATACCGAAAAATAAGGAAATTGAGGAAACCCGTAAATTTGTATTACAAATGACTTAAATGTTTGACCTGAGACCATTTTTAAGCATAGAATCGCTAGCTCACTTCACATGTTCGTAACTAGACTGCCTTTAACAGTATACATTTTGTGATTTTACTAAACTATTGTAAATTTAAAAGGGGATTAATACAACACTAATGATTGCACGAGATTTTGAGCAAGCATGCCTTAAGTTTATGTACTTTTAGTTTTTTCCTGTATTCATTTTATTTCACGATTTAATTTATATAAATTTAATGGAACATGAAACACATAAATTTTTCGTTTATTATATACTAAAACAATCTCTCCTACATAACCTGCACAGAAATTACTTGGTAATTAGAAAACCCTACTCCATACCACAACCGAACTTAATTAAATCCATATTGATCTTAATAATATTGTCTTTAACATTCGCAGGATAAAATTAACATAACACGATCTTAATTACTTTACGAAGCCAGAAATTATGACTAAATGGTGGTGTGACGTTATTGTTTGAAGGAACGTTAAATATATTTGGGAAATTGAGGCTTTATACTATTGTGTATTGTATTATTATACTATATATAGTGGTTATTTATATACTATATACTAATAGAGTTGCTTTAAAGTTTTATAACCTGTAGAACTAGATGGATTAAAAAGATAAAATTTATTATAAAGGTAAAATTTACTTATAAAGGTAAAATTTTATGTCTCATTTCTATTTCAAAAAAACGATACTAACGACTTTAGTGAAACTCGTATGAAGTCAGTGGTGGAATTAAAAATAAGTAAGACGACAAATTCACATATCATATGATGTCTAAAGATCGTGATGAAATCCACAAGGTTGGATAACTATTCATCAATTATCCACTATCCACCAATCCATGAACCAGTGTGTTGGATGGACGACTCAGGCCCTCGCGTTATCGAAAGAGCCCTCTGCTTCACTAGTGAGGTGTACTTGTACCTATGTAGGCTCTTTTTACTAAGCAGATAAACATACACGTACGGCGACTTTTCTCTGTACCATAATATCATCGATACTGTCATTACAAAAACCCCTCTATTGATTGATGAAGGTTGCGAGTTATATTATCTAATGTCCCGCCATTAATTAAAAGGCCACCTGTCCACGTGATAATCTTGTGATATAACTTCATGTCACGTAAAGGTAGGATAGTGTGGGTGATCGAAGTTATTGCTGAAATCCTGCGATAGCAAGATTAAATGTTATAAATATTGGTTAAGTCAAGATTTTGATAGTAAGTGACGTAGGTTTAAGCTCGTACAAATTGATATCGATTTATTTATTTATTCTTTTTTAATATGTGAAGTTGTTTAAATTTGACTAAGGTTTTTAAAATTAATTGCTTAATTTTAAGTTTAGTTGTAGCCATTGGGTATTTAGCTAATGGAAAGTAAATAAGACAAGATAGAATCAACAATGTATGCGTGTATGTTTTACAAAAGTAAACACACTACAAACGTATGTGGTATGTGATGTTGATAGCTTATTCCACGTTGAGGCAACGAATATTAATTTCAAATGAAGTTTACGAGGTACGTTATAATGGGTATTTTTAAGGAAAACTTAAAACACAAATAGCGTTTAAAACCCTAATTGGTTAATAAAATAGTTCGTTCAAGCAAATTAAATTCTTTTGATAAATTAAAAAATATTTGATTCGACCTTCGTCTTGACCTCTTTCTATCAATTGACCGAGAGAAAAAGCCGGTGGCAAAAACATACACAAAACAGTAGGCATACAACTGGGACATGCCAATTTCCATATTTTATTGGTTATTTGAGTAAGTATAGTCAACTATTTACTGTACAATAGTTGATACCTCATTGATATTCAAATGTTCTAGTAGAAGTGACATACAATAAACAAATATTAAATCAGGAATAATTGAACAGCTATTATGAATTAAACTCCTTTTTTTAGGTGATTGCTTGCTCAAATATCAATTAAGATTTTTTTAGTAACTTAATAATATGAGTACAAAAAAATGGTATAGAAGAATGTGGTGAAAAGAATAAGACACATACAAAATCTTTGAAAAAAACTGAGGGATCGTAAAATAAGGAATACTTGATAGTTAAGTTAAAATAAGAGCGTTATCGGACTTTCTGTTAAATTTTAATTTTAATATGTAAAGTTATCTATAGCATAGCTATTATTTATTAGTTTTAATATTGCAAAGTGGCAATTGAACTTGATTATACTTTGTTGTTGTTATTATAAAAACTTTAATATTTCAGACTGAAATTGCTTTTCATAATTGATCTCATTTGTCTAAATAGTTTTGTAACAGTTTATGTTTTTTATTCAATCTTAAAATATGTTAAGCTTCAGTGAATCTACATAGCTCTGATGTTAAAGATCTTGTTTACACAGTTGAAACTATGTCGAAACATTGTATCCTTATTAACTATCATTCGTGGTCGGTGGGTCGATGCAATTTCGACAATCAACTCGATTGGTAAGGTTAAGCAACGTCGGCCGCGGTCAGTCCTAGGATGGGTGACCGCTAGTGTAATTATGTCGTGAGTGCCCGTGTTTCGGAAGGCACGTACACTTTGGTGTTGGGTACTATTTCATTAAATACCACATTCCCCTCGTCAATTTATTTATTTAAAAAATTAGTCCGCAGCTATAAAAAGTGTAAAATACCTTTATAAAAACTGTGGCAGGATATCAAGAAGGAAGTTTTTCACATGAGGACTAAAAGACGACAACTGAGATAAAAATGTTTTTATGATTTCAAACCCTTTTTTTTTTTTTTTTTTTTTTTTTTTTGTTTGCGCGGTGAAATGCGTTTACGCACCGTACCCCCTACCTGGGTGGCGGGGGGCGTGTGTGGGACTCCCACCTGGGCAACTGACACGTCGCCCAGGGGACTACCCACTAAAACACCGCGGCGCTCCGTCTTCGCCTTGGTGGTGAAGCCGTGGGGCCCGGACCGTCGGCCCTACGCCACGACTTCACCGGCGATGGGCCCGTCTACTGCACGACGGGCCCATTTTGACCCCCCCGCGGTGAAGGGGGGCCTGTGGGAACAACCGGGAGCGCCCGATTGTTCCCACCCGTCGACGGTGGTGGACCGTGCAATGCGGGCAGGTGGATTCCCACGTCCCCCGCCCACTGGCCACCACCAGGCTGGACTTGGGCGCGATCGCGCCTCGTCCGGCCCCTTCGACGTCTGCGGTGCGGGGGCGCGAGAGGATCGTTCTCACGCACCCGCTCCGCAGCCTCCTTCTGCGACATGACGTCCTCGCAGAAAGAGGCCACCGCGACCCAGACCGCCTCGGAGCCCAGCATGGCGTACACCAAGCCGGGCAGCGAGAGGTCCGGGCCAGCGGACGCCTGGAGGCGACGACGTGGCACATCCCAGGCCGGACATTCGGCCAGGGTGTGCCACGCTGTGTCGTCCGGCGCGCCACAGTGGTGGCACGCCGTGGATTCCTCCCTTTGAATCCGGCACAGGAAATGTCCAAAGCTGCCATGCCCGGACAAGACCTGCGCCAGACGGTAGGTGAGGAACCCATGCCTCCTGTCGATCCATCCCTCTATGACTGGACCGACGGCGTCCAGGGTCCACCGCCCGTCGTCCGCGTTGGCCATCTCCGCCGTCCACCGGCGGAGCATGACCTCGCGGGCCCTTCGCCAGACGGCGACCCTCTCTTCAGGTGCTGCGGGCTCCCCCTGAGCCCGCTTGTCCGCCGTCCAATGGTAGACGGCGGCCAGCACCTCGGCCTCAAAGTACCATGGCGGAGTGCCCGCCATGGCACATGCCGCCCCGTGACCAACCGTGCCGTAAGCCCGCGCCATTCGCTGTGCGATGGCGCGTTGGGGCTTACGGAGCAGGGCACGGTTGGTTTCCGGCAAGTCGTGCGCCCACACGGGCGCACCGTATAGCGCCATGCTGCGTAGCACGCCGGCATAGAGGCGCCGGCATGCCGCAGCAGGCCCCCCGATGTTCGGGAGGAGCCAACTAAGGCTCCTCGCCGACTTGAGGAGGCGTTCGCGGAGCAGGCGGAAGTGCTCCGCGAACTTCCACCGGCATGAAATGGTGAGGCCCAGATATTTTATCTGGGCCTGCACCTCCACCCTCCTCCCGGCCACCACGACGTGTGCGTCCGGCGGCGGCTCCCCCCGAGGCCCATGGAAGTATATGGCCTCGGTTTTGGGGAGCGCCACTTCCAGCCCCAGCCGCCCGATACGTCGGGCGACCAGGGTTCCCCCCACCGACGCCCGGTCGGCCGCCTCCCCGAAGTTGCGCCCCCGCGCCGTGACGAGGGTGTCGTCCGCATAGCAGACGACACCAACGCCATCGGGGAGGGCGCCCCGGAGGAGCCAGTCGTATCCTATGTTCCACAGGAGTGGTCCTAGGACCGACCCCTGCGGAACGCCCGACTCCACCGGCCGCCGCCTCATGCGGCCGTCTCTGCCGACGAACAGGACCTCCCGGCCTTGGAGGTAGTCCGTCAGCAGGGCCCTCAGGTATGGAGGCACTCCGTGATACCGGAGCGCCTCCAATATTGTGGCGTGGGGGATGGAGTTGAAGGCGTTCTTTATGTCGAATGACACCGCCATCACCCCTCCCCCCGCCCTCGCCCCCTCCTGGGTGATGCGCTTCACCTCCAGAAGCGCATCCACCGTAGACCGGCCCGTCCGAAACCCGTACTGGGCCTCGGACAAGTCGGGGCCGGTCCCCCCCAGGTGCTCCTTGAGGCGTGCCGCGATCACGCTCTCAAGGAGCTTGGCCGCATCGTCCAAGAGGACGATCGGCCGGTAGCCGGAGGGCGAGTCCTCCGGCCGACCCACCTTCCGGAGGAGGCACAGAACCCCCTCCTTCCACACCTTCGGGAACCTCCCCGACGCAAAGCAGCGGTCGAAGAGGTCCCGAAAACGTCGCTCCATATGGGCGGTGGCTAGCGGTGGAGGCGGGCCGCCGCCGAGGCAAACTCCGTCTCCGACACCGGGGGAATCCCGGCGTCGGCCGGAGGGCCCATTCGCGGGAGTGGGGCCATCCGGGGAGGGTCGAAGTCCGGCGAGCGGTCCGGGAAGAGACCCCGGACCACCTCCTCCAGCAAGGCCGGCTGGAGGGCCTCGACTACGGGGGGGCCGATCGGACGCAGCTGATTGCGCGCCGCCCGATACGGCCTCCCCCAGGGGTCGGCATCCAACCCCGCCAGCATCTCCAGCCGCGCCGCCTTTTTGGCCTCCCTGATGGCCGTCTTGAGGACGCGCCGGGCCTCCACGTAGGAGGCATAGAGGCGGTCCTCGTTGGCGGCATCGCGGTTGGCGCGGCGGCGGGCCCGCTGGAAGGCCCTCCTCGCGGCGCCGCAGTCGTCCCGGAGGCCGGCGAGTTCCGCCGACCACCAGTAGACCGCGCGCTTGGGCGGCGGCCGTCGCGACCGAGGCATGCTGGAGTCGCACACCTCGGTCATTGCCTCCCTCAGTTGGAGGGCGGCCTCGTCGACGTCCGGACTGGTTGACGGAGCAAACCAGTCCTGGACGAAAGCCGCCTCCGTGGCCGCGACGCGGTCCAGCCGCGACAGGGCCCACCGCGGGAAGGACCTTCTTCCTTCCCGCTCCCCCCCCCACCACCGGTGGACACTGAGTGGAGAACTCTATCCGGATATATCTGTGATCGGATAGGTTCTCCCTCAGGTCCACCTCCCACCGGCGCACGAGCGCGGCCAGGGCTGCAGTGGCGAACGAGACGTCCGGCACCGAGCTCCCGTTGTGGCGCACGCACGTGCGCACCGCCCCCCTGTTGAGGAGCACCAACCCCGTCGAAGCCGCCCAGGCCGCTAGACAGCGGCCCAGGGGGCTGTCGACGTGGTCCCCCCAGATCACGGACCTGGCGTTCAGGTCGCCCAGGACCGCGACCCTGCTCCTCCCCAGTCGTGCAAGCGCCGCCGTGAGAGTCTGGAGATAATTCTCCAGCTCCACGACCGGACGCTTTGGGGGGAAGTAGACGCCCACCAGGGCGGCATCCCCCCACGCGGCGGCCACGTATCCATGGCCCCTCTCTATGAGCGAGAGGGGCGGGGAGTCCGTGGAAGGCCGCGGCACGATGGCCACCGTGCCATCAGTGTCCCGCAGCCAGGAGGCTGCGAACGAGAATGGCTCGGCGACCACGGCAAGGTCCCCCGACCACTCGGCTAGCACTTGGACCATTAGGTCCTGTGCCGCCTGACAGTGGTTGAGGTTAACCTGCATTATGGTTCGATGTCCGAGACTGGGCATTACTCGGACATCGTTCCATCAACGGTGACCGGGGGAACCTGGGCACCTGAAAGGGCGGGCCGTGCGGTGGCCTGCTCCTTTCCCCTCTTGACGGGAGGGCTACATTTAGCCCCCCCCATTACGTGGCCTGTCGGCCTCCCACTGGCTGCACATACAGCGCAGTAGGGGGTCCCTGTGCAGGTGGCCTGCCGATGGCCGGCCTGGCCACACCGGAAGCACAGGGCCGACCTGTCCACCGGCGAAGGACAAAACGGCCGGGCGTGTCCGAGCGCGAGGCACCGGTAACAGCGCATTGGCTGCTCCTCCAGCGCCCGGACCACCGCCGAACTAAAGCCGATCAGAAGCCGTCCCTTTTTGAGGACGGCCTCAGCGGCGACGGCGGGGCACTGAAGCCGGATGCGGCCCATGCCCCCGCTGCCCTGCCGGATTTCCCCGGCCTTCACGACCTCCGGGTCGCACCCTCCGGCCGCCGCCACGGCAGCGGCTACCTCGCCCTTAGTGACGGAGTCGTCCAGCTCCGACACTATGAGGGACGAGGTCTTGACAGGCCGCGCCACCTTGGCCACGTCTGCGATCGCCTCCGCCATTTTGACGGCGAAGGCATCGGCCTGCAGCTCGCGGTTTGCCCCCGGGAACTCGAAGATTCGAGCTCCCGTTTGGGTCCTCCGGCATGTCACCCTCTCTATTCCCATCTCCGAGGGGCGGACCGTCTGTCGGGCTCTGATGAGCACCGACTCGTAGGTCTCGCCCTTCGAGACGGCCTCCGGTGAGAGGGTGACCACCACCGCTGCCGTTTTGGAGGCGGCACTCTTCTTCTTCTTCCGGCTCTTTTTGGGAGCCGGAGTAGAGGTCGCCTTTTTGGCAGGCCCCCTCTGCGTCGCGGGGGAAGAAGGCTGAGGCGCCTTCTTCTTCTTCCGGGCCACTGCGACCCACCCGTCGTTGGCCTCTGTGGCCGAGGGCAGCATTGTGTCCTCCTGGGAGGACACTACCGCCGCCGACTGGGTGCCGGACGGGCCCGCGACCGGGACCGCCGGGACAGGGGCCGGTGCGGCCGGAGCCGCCGCCTTCTTGGCCGCCCTCTTCTTTTTGGGCGCCGACGCCGTGATGGAAACCGGCGCCGGGCCCGCCGCCGGGGCCACCACCCCCGAGCGACCCTTGCTCGCCGCCAATGGCGGCCGGACCACTTTTGCCGGCAAGAGGCGGTCCTCGACTCCGGCCAGGCAGGAGCGCACGAAAGCACGCTCCTCCTGCATGACCCCTCTAATCGCCTCCAGCATCTCCGGGGACAAGGGACCTCCGGCGCTGGCAGCAGGAGCCACCGACCCCTTACGGCGGAGTCCTTCCAGCTCCATTCGGAGCGCTGCGATCTCGCGGCTCTGGCCCTCTACCATCGCCTCGAGTCGCTTGGTCTCATCTGAGGCCACCCGACTCATCGCCTCCGCGACGATCTCGCCGAGCGACGCCGCCGAGGCCCTGAGAGCCGCCTGAGCCGGCTTTGTGAGCTTGGAGGAGTTGGCGGTCACCAAAATGGCTTCCACCTCCTCCTCCGCCTGCTTCTTCAGGATGCTCGCCAGCCTTCCCATATCTTTCTTGGCGGCGGGAGTATTCCTCGCCGCCAAGTACCTCGCGCGCGATGCCTCGCTCGGCGCGGCCTCCTCGCTTTCCGACGGGGGCTCCACCCTCGGAGTACCCCGCGGAGTGCGGCCTCTGCCACGGACACTGCGACCCCGCTTGGCCTTCACGACCTTCGCGGAGGAGGTCCCAGAGGACCCTTCGGATGCGCGCGTGCGCGACCGCAGTCGCTTGCGCGTCCACTTATCCGACGCATCGCTCGCCACCGATGCGTCAGACAAACACCCATCCGACATATCACTCGGCCTGACGAACAGGTCCGAGGACGTCTGGGCTACTGGTGGCGTCTTCGCCAACCTCGCTCGAGCCTGCACCTCTACAGGCTGGCCCTGAGAAGGGCCTTTTGGGGGACTCCCGGGGGTTGCGGGATCCGCTCTCATTGAAAGATCCATTTCTACACAGAAAGAATCTAAGTCACTGCCGCACAGTTTTGTCTTCGAGATTTTGTCTCTACCGCTACTGGCCACTGCGTTACCGCGCACCAAGTAGGGAGAGTCCAGGGCAGACGACGGGGACGTACTCGACAAAAGACACTGTGGGGCCTGCCCCAATGATTTCAAACCCTGGACGACGCGTTAGGAACCTTTCTTTTCAAACCCTAATGACATAAGATAAGCCGTATTTTATACGCATAAAGTTCAAAAATGGACGGTAATTTCCTTAAGCTTTTGAGGAATCTATACAGGATCTAAGTACTATATCTTCGGCGTAGATTTGTTTGTTAACACTTACATAATCAATGACGTCATTTCCTAAACGATGTAAGAGATAAAAAAAATACAGTACCTATTGTAAGTCTCTTTAGGCACTTTGAATTCCAATATGGTTACTTTCTACATACCTATCTATTCGAGTCCTCAACCCTACATGATTTGCTTAAGAGGCCTTACGTTTTTTTCTCCACCGAAACGCAGTTATCGTGATTTTTCATACTTTTCGACGTTCAATTACGAGAGAATGGTTAAATTTGTACAAGTAAATATTAGCCTAAAGTATAGGAAATTTATTCATCTAATGAAGTGACAGAGAAAAAATCAGGTTATTTTCTTTTATTTTGTGTATTAACTGTTTTTTCACGTACCCTTTTCGCAGTTTAAAAATTATGGTCTTCTATGCCGTTCGATAGGTACTAAAGTGATAAACTTGAATTCAAATAAAAATATCTATTAAATTCTTCATACAGTGTTCCACTGAAGTGACAGAGAAAAATATACAAATATTTATTGTTTCATTACTAAAATAATTGAATAAAACGGTCGAAATACGTTAATAATCGTTCAACTTCATCGCGATGTTTGACATATTACAGATATTCCATAAACAATGATTTTAATATATATTATACATTAAAATATGGACAATCTAAATTGAAAATAAAAATATTGAATTAAAGTCATTATATTTTTTAACAAATACTTTCATGAGCTCCTTATTACCAAGCGCATGAGCCGCGTGAAATCAGTCCCAGCCGAGGCCTTCAGGAGAGAGGACGTATCGCATCGTTTCCCGCGCGCCTGTTATGCATTCCGGCGTGCTTTTAAGTTATATGCGGCCTAACGTTGTTTGATACTTGTGGTGAGTAAAGTAACAATTAATTAATGCATGTAACTGAACTATGATTGTCAGAAAATTAAGATAATTGTATTGTATTCAAAATAAATATTAATTAGCGTGTGCAATTATTTATTATATTGTATGTATTTAGTTTATGCTTTTTACTTCATTGAAGTTTTATGCTTGTAGGTATCAAATCAGAATCAGAATGGGCAATAAAAGAACAGAATTCAAGTTGAAAAAGAAAAAATGGCAAATCTTGAATTTCTTAATCATGCAAGAGATATTAAAAGGTTAAAAAATTCTCATACGGATAAGCTACCAGAAAATGCCACCAACACAAACAGTATTCAAGTAAGTATGAAAATCGAAATAATACAGAAAGATAAGGAGTTATGTAACGTCATGGAAAATAAACTGAAAAAAATCTAATTCGACTGTTTTCTCTCGACCTGAAACTATCGATTCGAGATTAGACCGGCAAATGGAAATAAAAGAGCCCGAATACATTTTAGAAGCAATCAAAAAAAGGGAAATGATTAAAAAACGAAAAGTTGACGAAGAAGAAGATAATAATATGTGAATTGTGATTATGTCATTTTTTTAGGTTTTTTTATGTTTGTTACACGTTATAAATTAATTAATCAATGCTATGTTTTATTTTCCCAATATTATTTCATTTAAAGACAAAAAGTATCCAAACTATCAAAAGATCAAAACCGTTAAATCGTACTAGACAACGACGGCTCCGAATTACGCAATGCACACACGCGTCCGAGAGCTGCTGCGTTTGTGTGGGTGCGAGTCAAATACCTATTTTGACCCGTCTCGAAAAAACGTAAGGCCTCTTAATAAGTACTATCGATACTAATATTATAAGTGAAATGTTCGGATTGAAATATTCTCAGTGTTGAATAGTAAATTTACCGACGAAGACTAAAGGCTAATATCACGTTACGAATAATAGCAGAGGAGCAAAAAGAGTGAAAGGTGAAAGCGAAATTACTTTTTAACACACTAGATTTTTCTCTAACGAATGAAACAGATACATTTTTCTTTATAACATATAAATTTCGAGTTTCGTTGTTTGTCCGCGATGGACTCCTAAACTACTTACGGCCAAACTCAATCTTAGCATAGTTTTTGAAAAGTGGTAACTATAGTTTTTCCGTGACGTTTCAGTTAACTGAACCGTTAACCAACTTTAATCAAAATTGCACACCGTGTGCAGTTTGATCCAACTTGAAACATAGGATAGCGTATACCTATTATTGCAAATAAATAGGTATACCTAATTACTTGCAATATTATATTACCTATAAAATACCTATTATAAAATTGCGTATATATATTATTGCAAAATATAATATAACAAAAGCCTTAGCCACAGCAACGCGTGGCCGGTTCTGCTAGTACAATATAGGTATATTAAAAGTATAATCCCAACTGTTCAAAGGTCGTTGATCCCAGAAAGCCTACGCTAATCACTTATCCACTAAGGTTGGTAGTTTTCATAGAACATTGAAATTAAAAACGAGATAAGATAATTTAGCTTATCAGTCATGTTATGTTATATGTGGGCACCAACATAATACTTTTAATCAGCCCCGAGGGATATTTATTAAAAATTAAACTCAACCTTATCTAGGCTTATTACCAAAGGCTTTGCTTTGCTTACCGATAAAATTATTAATACCTTTTTGATTGTGATATAAACAGGACAAGATCAATGCTCCCTAAAGCAAAGCTGATTTTAATAAGCGTCAAATTGAAAACCCTTTCTCTTACAATCATATTAAAAAAAAATTGAATTTGAGTTGACGTATTTTTATTTTTATTCTATCTTATATTGGCCCATTCGCTGCAGGAGATATGTTCTTGTATTACTTGCTCCTTAACTTTGTAATAATATAATATGACTTTTTACGACTCAGTCATTCTTACACAATAAAATACTTACTACATTATTTTTATAATATTTTTTATGAATATCTGATACCTACGTATTTTCCTATGTAAAATACTTGTCGTCGACACGAAAGTTAGTGTCAAGAAGTTTTTGGCAGGAAATTAGATTACGGCTCATTGTAAGCACTTCTATTACTCAAATTAATTTTATATAAGTTTGGCCGGATCTCGAATTTTCGCTTGACAAATTGGTGTTAAGCTAGATATTTACGCCGACATCCCGAATATTTACACAAATAAAAGTTTTCTTGATTAGGATTTTGAGCTTTAAACTTTTGATGTGAAAATTGAAACTTATATCATGTAATCGCTTAACAGTTTTTGTCAACACTTTGGAACAATTTGTAAGATATGTAACTTCTTATATTTACGCGATCACTATTAACTACTTGAAATTAAACTCATTTTTAACGGGTTTACGAAACAGATGGCGGTGAATTTGAGTTTTTTAATATAGGTAGGTACTCTATGTAGACGTCAAACATCTCAGTCTACCCGTGACCACGGCACTTGCAAAAATGTCTAAACGTGTCGGATAAATAAAAATAATTCAATAAACGCGTAAAACCCGTTAAAAATGAGTTTAACTTCAAGTAATTTGGAAGATTTTTGTTATACGCTCTTAATATTTCAATTTGTTAAAGGGAAAAAAACGAATAGTTAAACCATCACCCAAATAGTGATAGCAGAGGTAGGCAAAATAACGTTTATAACATTTGAGTATTAACCACAAAGAACTAGTGTCATTCCTTTAGCTAGTGGTTTATGGTGTGAACTCTATTTCAGGCTTCAATTCTGAAGGGTCCGCTATACAGGCATAGAAAAACAATTAGAAGGCAAGATGCCTTTACAGTGGCAGTAGTTGTGGCCGATCATTGCTTTGCGTAATTGAAAACACCGATACATTTACCCACTTATTAATAATCGCAGTTAAAGCCTTTATTATCAAAACTATGTCTATCCTATGTGACAAACTTTTGTAACTGCTAAAAACAAAACACGGTATAACTAACTCTGGTTAAATCTGTGTTTATAAAAAACAGTTAGTGTCCTGGTAATAATAAATAGTAAACTGGAAGTGCTTTAAAAAGCCATCAGCACTTTACCTTTGAAACGTGGTCAAATTAATAAACAATTCTTGGAAAACGTCCTAAGAAGCAACTAAAAAACGAGGAAACAATTTAGCAATCAAGAAGTTCCCGGAATCGCTACAAACGTTTTATCATTGTGAAAGTTTTCTTAGAAAATTCCTATAAAGCCTTAAAATACAACTGTCGTTTTTCGGAAAGAGCTTCGAAAACCAAGTTAGGGACGCCCGTAACCTATACAATAATAATGTATTTATTATACCGTCGTTGACAAAATAATATATCTCTTTGGGACATCCTGTCCACCCGGATTTAACAAACGAACCTACGATTGTATATCCTATCTGTATAAATAATGTAGTTGTATAAAATTTTATATAAATACGAGGTATCGCGTTGGATTAACGAAGGTTTTCTGTAATGGAGGTGTGATTGGTAAAATAACTGATAGAAGCTTCTTAGAACATTTGGGAATAAAATGAATTTGTGGTTAGATTTAAAAGGCGAAAAACAGGCAAGCATTGAATATGTATGAACATATTTTTATATAAGTACATAATCTCGCGTTAAATCATAAGCCATAAATCATAAAAAAAATAAACATAAATCGTAAAAACTCATCTTTTTATTAACCAGAATAGGCTTTAATGCCTTTGGTAGTGGTAAAATATCAAACACCTTCGACTTTGTAGACAAGAACTTCGAGAAACTTCCTTATGAACAGGATCGTAGCAAACAGAAAGACAACAAAGTGACCATATAAAAACGAATGTCATCATTTGAATCTGTTTTTATTTTCCAGTTGTCAGATAAATTGTATCTGACAGATAACATACCACGTTCTCGTTGCACGTTAAATATAAAAACCATTCTGTAGCAAGTGAAATAGAACTTATCAGACAATTGAAAACTTAAGCCTCTAGTATACTTTACCCGTAAATAAATTACTAAAGTCCAAATGTGGGGCTATAGAAAAACTTTTAATTAAATAGATTCCGCTTGTAAATAAGTTATTTTTATCATGTTTTTGGTAATATTTCATGTCTTAGCGCTGGCCGCCAACAAAATCAACTTTGGAATGAAAAATCAATTAACGCCAGGTGCTTCTTAGTTCCAAAGCTTTCAGGCAAAAGGAAATCCGTTAAAGAAAATTTACGTAAAATTGTGTAAAACAAAATGTTTTACGTGACCAATTTTGTTAATTCCGCCTAAAAAGTAATTTTGATAATTGTTTGTTTTTCATTAGTTTTCGTTTTTTGATTAAGTATAAGTAAAAATAAGTTCTTATATAAGTGTCAGATTTGATTAGATTTTTTTTGATTTGATTTAAGCCACTTATGAAGGCGTTCGAAGATAATTAGCAGTTCATTTCCGAAGGTCAAAATTGCACCCTTATTAATGAATATACTAGTAGGTATACATATATTTAAGAAAACGTAATATTGATGCTATATTCAAACGGTTTTCTTGATTAAATATCGTTGTGGTGAACCAGGTAATAACTTTAACCGTAAATATCGTGGTGGTATTATCTTTAGCCGCAGATAGATCAATTTAATGATAATCGGATGGATATAAATATACAGCTTCCTGCTATGCTCTTTGTAAACATAGATAGCGTGGCGGGGTCAAAGTCATAACATTGTTGTTAAACTACGCGCTGGTTCATAAAATCTGCATTGTTAATACTATAGGCACCTTTTAAAAGATTTCATTGTTGGGCAAAGGCCTTCTCAAACTCTTCTACTGTTGTCGGTCTGTAGTACCTATATTGAATGTGATAATCTTTATTTTATATTTTAGGTAGGTAACTCAACAAACTTGCTTCCCCGCCTGGGTACAAGAGCTATGTACGTATCCGACGTACTATTTTTACATTAAACTATTATTGAAGCTTGTTGATAAGAGGTAGGTATCAATAAAGGTGACGAAACTTTATCATAACTCAGATCTATATATTATACGGGTATGATATCGCAAACCTACCTTCATAGTATTTATGTTCCTAATAAGTTTACTCCATATCTCGCTCCTCGGCAGATTTTTATACCTATACCTATATCAAATTTTAAGAACAGCTATGCATGATTTTATAATATCCATGTAAAAAAAGCTATTAATTTGTTTGAAGAATATTATATTACAAAAAAACTAAACATATATATTTCCATCTCCAATAGTATTATAATATTCAAAATCAAGAAATATAGCAAAGTTTTAATAGATTTCACTTCGTAAACTTGACTAATGACTTATTGACCCCACTCCATTTCGAATCAGAACTTTGGTGTCTTCATAACTTTCTGCCCTTCAAATTATATTTTACTCGATACTTACTGAATATCAGTATTCAATCATTGAAGGCTATCAGAATTTATAATAATTGCCTACCATTTGAACCAAGAACACTTCTTACTAAGTCCTTCCTTAAATTTTAATTAACTTTTTTGATATGTCACAAAAGAGAGTAAGGTCTTGGGGAATTCTTAACGTAATCTACGTTAGTTGTGAATTTGGTAAAACTTTGAATCAGAAACATTTTTTAAAGCAGGCTGTATAATATCTTACTTATTAAAACCTAGATCATAAATTAAGGCAGCTATCAACAGCAGTATATAAATGTTATTTTTACTGCAAAAACTCGTTCAAATTGAAACACTTGATCATAAATATTTTCTCGTTTGATATAAGTAACTGTTATATACAAACACAATACACACCATCCAATCTCATCTTCAATTGAGTTTAAGTTTAAAAAGAACCTGCAGTTTAAGTAAAAAACCTTCAAGCATTATCGAAAACTAGGAACTTACCCCCTTTCTATAGTGTTCCAACGAATTAACATCTGCTTAAAACTTAAGTATAACTTAGCGGTCTTAAGTGTCTAACCGCCGACTCACTGAAGATACTTACTTCTGTTTGTCAACATTTAAGCTAGAACCTAGATTTTCTTTTATTTGTATGTTATCATGTTAAACAGGTCCTTAATTAAGTATCTTGATTTTTATTAATCACTGGGAATAGGCCTTTAATTCATGGTATTTAACCAATACTCGGTTTTATAATTGTTTGGAAACGTGTTAGCAAGCGCAGTGTAGTGTGATGTGAGTTATACTCTTATAATTGTAAATTATTGAAATTAAACTCATTTCAACGGGTTTACGCGTTTATTAAAATATTTTAACGCGTTTATTAAATTACTAGAGGCTGCTCGCGACTCCGTTCGCGTAGAAGTCGGTTTCCCGTGGGAATGCGAAGTTTTCCCGCGGTAAAAAGTTCTCTTAATTCTTGTATACATATATTTTTGGTATCTAGAACCATTTTCGCAGCGCACGCAAAGGAAGTCCTCAAGGATCAATATTTTTTTTAAATTCGAACCAGTAGTTCCTGAGATTAGAGCGTTCAAACAAACAAACAAACAAACTCTTCAGCTTTATTATATTAGTATAGATTTAAATAATAATGATAACTAAGAAATCGGAAATATTTTCATAAATATATGACATCCAAAAAAATAAAAATAATGACATACCATCAAGCAATTAAACCTTAATTTGTACCAGTAAGCAAACTTGTAGTTACAAGCTTTTGTTAGCATAAAAGCTAAGTTAAGCTGCCTTTTACACACAGCTTTTACTGTAATCACATACGTCATTGGAAACAAAATGGAATCCGTAATTCAAATACCGTAGACGAAATCCTTTAAAGCGATATTTCGAAATATTTCTCTTTTGTCTTTTAGTTCAGGAACTAATCACGTAATTGATACTTCAAAAGGAATTTAATAAACGTTTGAAGCGTAATATCTTCTATGAAAGGATTCATTGAAATCTGCCCGTTTTAATGAAATCTCATAATTACTTCGCTTATTGACTTATATTTCATTTATTTGAGTTAGTTAGTTAGTTCTTCAGTTTTCGAGTATTTTTTACGAGAATTATTAATTAGGACTTAATTTGAAAGAGCCTTAGATTCAGTTTTTGAAACTGTTTGTAAGCATCTTATTTTCAGAAACTAGGAAAGTTTTTTGAAATGCCAAATTGAACTTAAATACCAATTCCCGTTTTTTTATTGTATCAAGTAACATATAAAAAATTCCAAGCTGCTTTGCTTTTTTAATATTTCTTTATAATCATATCATAACAAACGAAATAGCAAATACATGAAACCCGAAGTTTAGGGTAAAAGTTTATTTTACATTACGTTCGTTACACAATCCGTATATAAAAGCACAGGAAATCCTTCTCTTTTTGTAAATGTAAACATGATTTTCTTGTTTATAAACAAGTATATTTTTTATTAAACTTAATTATAGCCGTTTCTTGGAAGTGATCACATGAGAGCATCCTTTGGATCTTGCCTTTTAAATCTTAAAAACTATTCGGTATGTACGAATATGTAAAGTTGCAGACGAGGCTGCAATAGCATCATTGTCACTACACGTCTTTCCCTGTATCAATTTACCAATATACAGTTTATATATTACTAAATATCTTATTAATACAACCCACAGCATAAGTTAGGATTAGTATTTGAATCCTGATAATCTACACAATGTTAATTAACGATCCACTTCGGAAATGGTAATATCTCGTATTATATAAATGTAGTTGACATGAACCCTTAACTACTTAGTATATGATACAGTAATCAACAATATGTAACTTAATCTTCCCGAGGTGTTGATGACAAATGTTCTTATCTCTCAATAGAGTACTCAAGTAATAAGCAAGGCCCTTAAGGGTCTCTTAAGTTCGTGTTGAAACTGAAACTATGTCCCTAGACTAGATTAATAGATAGCTAGTTCTGAGCTATTGGAAATGTTCAAGTTATGTTTTGGGCTCGTTAGTAACGGGTAGTAACAAATGTATTATTCTTTTTCATCTTTGTTGTGAAATAAATATATTCATTTATAATCTACCTCATTAATAATAGACTTTTTTTTTTTTTTATGTAATATAGGTAGCAAACGAGCATGCGGGTCACCTGATGGTAAGTGATCACCGCCGCCCATGACTACCCTCAACACTGTAGGTGTTGGGGGTGTGTTGCTGACCTTTAAGAAAATATATAAATAAATAAATAAAATTGGGCACCGAGACTTCATTAATAGTTAGAAATTTAATAGCCGGAAAGCTATACGCCCTCCAATTAATTTTTATGCCGATGAGGCCACCTCGCTGGCAAAATTTCATGCCGCCTAAAATGTTGTCTAGTTAAAATATTTTAGAAGAATTATACTCTACAGAAAAAATGGGGAACTTTCTCATATTAGAGACAATTGTTTTTGCTGTCGTTGTTTGTTCGGTAAACACGCCACACGCTGGTAATACGCTGCGTTGACGCAGCGTGCACGCGGCGTTCGCGTCAGAAGCACGCTCAAGGAACGCGCACGGGAAGTTAAACCAAACGTTGTCGGAAGTATTTTTATTAAGAATTACTATTTAGGGAACAAAATATATGATAGATTACATAAGGAATTTCTAGTTTTAATTATTAACGAGAACCTTTAGTAGTTATTTATTATGTTAAAACATAAGAGATTAAAATAACGAAATAACCAATGTTTATTGTCAAAACTTTATCTACACCATATTTTTTGACTAACCACAATAGAATGCAATAAAAAGTAGTAAAATAAAATATGGCAAAACTATATTGTTTACTGTTTTTGAAGATTTTAGAGTGGTAGAGTCTAGCTGTAGGCTCTGTCTGCAGCGATTACTGGGCTGACTCGACCGGTGAAATACCACCGTCGCACAGAAAACCGACGTGAAGTAGGGACGATGTTCCTGCGTTTTGTTCGGTGAGTGCGGTATCAGGTGCCTAATTTCCTCAAAGGCTCAGCAACACACCCCCAACACCCACAGTGTTGCGGGTAGTCATGGGCGGCGGTGATCACTTACTATCAGGTGACCCGCATGCTCGTTTGCTATGCTATATTATATAAAAAAAAAACTTAAATGGAAGAAAAAAGCGTGATTTATTTACGTATGAGTTTGAAACGAATTTAATGCATTCGTCGACTTGACCTACATACATTTCTTTCCAACAGACAGATAAACAAATAGTCCCATCACTATCTTACTACGCCGGGAGTCGCTATTTATACCAATATACTTCAATTAGAGAAGAAACTCAAATCGAAAATTAAGGTTTTAACTAAGCTGCTACGTCGTAGACTTTCGTAGTCAAGTAAGCTACAAAAAAAACGTAGTCATTTTACTTTTTCTTTTTGGCTTAGAAAATAAAATAGCAAAGGAAATGCTGTTCATATAAAATAGGGCGATCAATATAAATAATCTAGGTGCCAAAATTGGCTGACCCTTGTAATGAAATATGGCTATGAGCTGACAGTGTTATCTAATCCAATTATGAGGTAATAGCGGCACGGAATAAAGTGGTAAGTATGTTTTTACTTTTTTTTATCCAAAAATAAAACTATTTAAAAAAGTTGATGTAAAAGCCAATATTCAAATAGTTAATTGCCTCATGTTTATTTAAATTGAGTCATTAATTTCTTTAATATATTCAAATTGATAAAAATAACAAAAAACTTTAAATGAAGTAGGTACTGTACATTATTATTAAACACGTGAATAGTAGAAAAGCGTTAGATTTAATGCTGACTTCATTCACATCGTAAAGCTGTTGTTTTATGCAACATTTTCTTTTCGTAGGCAAAACGAGTTTCAATTTAAATATTCACGAAGATGGTGTGTACCAAATGGATGTTTTACATTATCGTAAAGTGAGGTGTCTATTCCTACTAAGACATAGGTATTATTACACCAAAGTTTTTGACTCTGCCCAAAACTAATTTTTGTTAGGTACTAGGGCTTAATAGTGCATTATGATTGTTAAGTATGCAAAAAATCTTAAACGATAATCAGGAGAAATATTTCGGTAATGGATTTATTAAAGGTTATAATAATGAAAAAAATATTGGCATGGTGAATACTCTACTTCTGACGCACTTATGCTGTGCACTAAAGCATTTATTTATTTATGTTTATTTGGGGGGCTTACATTATTTTGAAGATATTTACAAAGTTTTTTTTTTTAGTGATAACTTTTTCTTAATTTGATGTATTTAAAAATCTTCTCGAAAACTTAAAAATCGTTTCGTGGTTATAAAAATGTTTGAGCTTTTATACAGCTACATAAAATAATGTTAATCGAAGTTTTTATACGTAAACAAAATTCCATATCAGGCAGTTACCACATTATTTACCGGGAGTGTCACATAATTAATTAAGTTTGTTATGAGTTCGTGTCACGGAGTGCTACCTACTTGTTTGTGATATGACATTTCTGGGTATTTTTGAAAAACATATCTTTTGTGTGGGTTACAATTTATAAGGAATTATCACTTATAGTGCTCATTTATCCACGTCAATAAAAACAAACACATAAATTGCGCATTAATTCAAATCAGATTCTTCGAATTGTTGGTCCATACAAAGTGATAAATTTAATTCTGTAAATAATAAATCTCAATCAATTAATTAAATGAATACACCCCATTTTAAATTTCAAATGAGATACAAAATTGCTAATTTACAATTTTGTAAACAAGTTGTTTACGAGTAGATAAAAAAATATTCTCTAGAATCTTACAAAAAATAAACTTGACAGGGTAAAACTCAATTTAGTTGTTCTCGATAAAGCACCTGAATACAGAATGGTGAAGGATGGTTCGCATCAAAATTGCAAAACAAAGATACGGCAATATGGGCCATTTACATTGAATAGAAACTCCTTTTTAAGATAGGTAAAGGCTGTAGGTACACTCTCGTAAATTGAAGCACAAACTCTGTCAACATATCATAATTTAAAAAGCAATTTGCGTTTTCAAGAAAAAATATTTTTATTTAAATATTTTTATTTATATAATTTTATTACGTTTGTTTACATACAAGCTGCTCGTTTCTTTCCACTCAAATATTACAAATATCTTTTACAGAAACAAGTACCTATTACTGGATCAAATATTATTTTTTAAATCTTTTATTGTAATATTTAAACAGTATCTTTTATATTTTTTTCAATATTAATTATCACTGAATAAATTTAGCGGTAGCTTAAACTGTATAACACTTTTAAAATATTTTGACATTTAAAACTATACACTCAGCGTTTATTTATTTTAGTAGTCAGCATTCGCCTCCATCGAATGTTTCCACAAGAGTGTATGTCTAGGATCTCGTCTAAATCGTTTCGGCCGTTGGTACAAACTGTTGTTGAGAAAGTTTCATTCGGTCTTGTTGTTGCTTCTACAGCAGGCAATTGAATTTAGAGTGCACTAGTTCTTTGCGTTTTCATTGGTTTATTTAACTTCATGTTTTTTGTAGAAAAGGTTGGGTAAAAGATATGTAGGTAATTCAGTTGTTGAAAAATTATTACTAAAAAAATTTATGGTTAGCATAAACATATTATTTCAATTAAATTTTTCCGTACCTATGTCTTTATCCAAAAATACAATAGTTAACATTCATATAGTAGTCATCATATTTACAGTGATTGGGTTTTCAATAATATTTGAAGTGTTGATTAGGATTCCCTCATTAAAATACAATGGAACCAAATGCAATATTTTGTACCTTTACGTTTCTCCACCAAAAACATATTTTTGATCCTTTTATATACAGAATTCTGGTGAATATTTGATGACGTCACACTTGTACGAATGTACACTATTCTCATTCGAATGGAGTCGAAGATTGGACGAAGTTTCAGCTTGATAGAAATTCGTGATTCGAATACAAACATGTATTTGTCAGTTTATTATAATAGGATATGCAAATTCTGTAGTTGGACCTTTGAAAGAAGTGGTTATTGTATGAAGATAGCGAAACACGTTAATGCTTTAAGGTTTACGTATTAAAACTGAAAACGAGATTTAGTATTGGATCATATTGTCATTCAGACACTTAGTAAGTTTATAAGCTACTAAGTAAGCGTCTTCTTTAATATAAGGGAATCATTATCATCATCATTACACAGTATAAATCCAAGACGCTAATTATGTCTGTTTGTATGTTTGTCCGCTAACCCCTCCTAAACCAGTTGACGGATTTTAATGCGGTTTTCGCCATCTTTTAGGTATTTTTAACATTTATATTTGTAAATAAAGTACATAAAGATCGTGAACAAGCCGGAAAAACTTACACCATTGCGAAGCGTGGGCGGGTCGCTAGTATTCTATAAACGAACTAATAAACGAGGCCCGTCGTATAAAATATATCCATCTTTATATACATGTGAGTTTGTTTGATCATTTTTCTGTGTAAACAAGCGCATATTACTGTGCAAAAAAGATAGATAAAGAGTAAATACATATTTCTCCCACATTAGGTTGTTTTTCATATCATTGTAACTGTTCATTACTATTTCTAAGTTTCCTCGACCTTTGTATAACCTTAGGTGCATCTATAATAAAACTTTCAATCCTCATTATACGAGTTTCACCTTACCTTCACCCGTGCCTCAAAGTTTTTACGGATCGCGTCACGCGGCGTCTAATAATGTCTTCAAAGTTTTAATAAGTTTATAATGAACTTGTCATTCCTCTTATGGAATTGCTTACACGCTGTCAAATACTCACGTGTGGATTATTTAACGAGATGTAAAGTAGATGATTCCACGCACGAAGTATTTGAGGTCTCGGGTTGCAAGCTGAAATAGACTTTATTACAAGCGAAGATCTGTGTGCGGTTTTTTCGTGCTGTGGGACCTCTTAAACAGATTCAGTATTAGTGTGAAGTTTCAAACTTTGTTAACACCTGGATTGATTAGGTTGAGGTTTAAATTAACATACACATGTAAAAGGTTGTTGGAATTTCTTTCTTTGCATTATTAATGCAGGTGTTGTTATACCACCGACTTTAACATTGAATTATTGATATTATCAACTGCGATATTTTTTCACTTGTCATTACATAGTATAAATCCAAGTCGCCAATTCTGTCTGTTTGTATGTTTAACCGCTAACTCCTCCTAAACCAGTTGAGGGATTTTAATGCGGTTTTCACCATCCTTTAGGTATTTTTTTCATTTAAATTTGTAAATAAAGAACAATCGGAAAAAGGTTTTTTAAATTAGCCAAAAATCTATGTTTCGTGAGCAAGTCGGCCAAAATTACACCATTGTGAAGCGTGGGCGGGTCGCTAGTTTTTTATAAAATACATCTAAAGTTGTAATAAAGGCATCGATTGCCCGCGGCACAAATTGTTCACGGCTGTTGATTGGCAATTAGTCGGTCTATCAGTTACATGGATAGCTTTCATTTATTAGAAAACACAGCTTTAATAGCTTGCAAGATTGATCTTAATACTTTTAAATGGGAATAAACCATATTACTCATCTATTTTTTTTGTTTTTTTAATTATTTTAATTGAAATGTGTATTTATTTATTTATATTAAGCCGACTTCAAAAAAGGATTGCATTCTCGAATCGACTGTATTATTTTTATATAGTTTTTAATTTTCGTAAAAAAACGTTTATTCCCTCAGAACTTTTGATTGGGTGAACCGATATTGATGATTCTTTATTTCAAAGTTAATGCTTCTAGTACGGTCAAAGATCCAATTTCTTTTTAAAAAAAAATGTCTAGTTCAGATAATGAAGTTAGTTGACTGATGTAAGTCGGTGGTGTTATGATTAAAATGATCCTACATAAGATAAACTATTCCTTAATTTCAAACTTATAGTGGCGTAAACAGAGTGATATCTTTTTATGTCCATGTTAAAGTATTTTTTTATAACTTGCATAATAGCTAATAGTAGGTTTTATATACTACGGTTAAAAGAATACATGATTTAACTCGGTAAGAAAAAAAGGAAAAATGTTTTTTTTTTTCAGTTTCTCTATAAGTTAGTACAAAACACATAATTGAAACTATTATTAGGTATTTTAAATTGAGATTCAATACGCATATAAACACAATAAACCTTGCTCTTTCATTTCTGCAGTCCGTTGTAGACTATTCAGTGTTGGTAATTAAAACTTTAACTCATCGTGCGTTTTAATATCCTATTCATCTACGGCTGCCTTTTACTGCGAAATCAAAGCGTTCCTCGGTCATTTATGGTAGCCTTTATTGCAAGGTTGTAAAGTTCAATTTGGCATGGCAGTAGGTCGTAAACCAAGTTTATTTGATACTGATTGATAGTACCGAGGATAGCGGTGTGACCGCATATTGTTAGCGCATTTTGAATGTCAATGAACAGTTTTATATATGGCTACGGATGTGCATGAAGCTATTGTAATCTACTTTGAGAATTAACTACGGTTTTAATTGTGCTAATGAAAATTTAGAGGATGATAAAATTTGATGCTCTTTTGTGATACGTTTTACAGCTGTTATGCGCTCGTTTTAATAATTTCTTCTTGCACTTTTATTCACGTAATAGTAAAAAAAAAGTCTCGTACCTAAAGGTTAAAGGCGAGGCCCTATTACCAAGACTGCGCTGTGCGTCGATGCGTCTGTCACCAAATTATGACTCCAGTCATCAGACTAAATCAACATTCATCATCTACCTAACTACTTAAACACTCCAAAAATTTCTATTATTTTCTCTTACAGTTAAAATGTAGACATTAAAATTCTGACAACCAATAAATCATAACTTTTCAAATTCAAAGTAACCACTGTACACGCAAAACACATTAAAACTGAAGTAAAAGAGACGTTTCCAAACACATAAACATAATTACATGCCAAAATAAAAATAGACTACGGCTTTATAATTTTTAACACTACAGTATAAATAATAATGTGTGATGTCTACGATGTACGCTGAGTCATAACTGCTAATACGAATTTATTTTCTTCTTTTCCTCTAATTCTGCTTTTCCTTAATGTTTAATGTCTTATAACTTTACCTCATCAAACCACTTAACAGTATTTTTTACGATTTTCACTATCATCTCAATGTTTTGTCATAAACGTATGTATTTATTTAAATTAGAACTATACGTGTAGAATCAATTTCCTGAAATTATGACATATTTAAACAAATGTTTGAAACGTCGCTTGTGATTCCTTTCACATTCTATTTAGGTTTGATCTTTAAAAAATCCTGTTGTAAGATAGCTGACTCCTCTTCAAAGAACTAGGTAGGTACCCAATGCAATTAATTTAACAATCGTTTCAAGCTTTATTCATTTTAAGGTAGGAGGGTTTTATATTGCACAATAGGCAGCTAGACTTGGCTTAACGAGTAGAAAAAACTTTATTGTCGAGCTCAGTACGGCTCAAATTGGGTCTGCAAAAAATATTATAGTTGGGTAGGCTCATCCTTAGTGAAACTTCGGGAAAAATAATGGGACTAAAGGCCAGGCATAATATTCCTGGTATACCTACTTAGTTAAAACTTCAATTTCAGAAACTGTTTGTTTTGTTTTCATGGCGTTTGATCTTTAGTTCATTGTCATTTTAATATCAACAGCAGTCTACCATAGTTTATTGAGAAGCAAAAACACAGACTAATGATAATTAAAATTAACAAGACAGTAAGATAATGTGCATAGCTATCTGTCTGTCAACTTGTCTGTTGTAGTATTTGGGGTTTCAATGAATCTTTTTACAGTTAAAGATGTACAAAAGCCTGGATAAATTAACTAGCTAGTAAAGTAATATCCGTCACAAAGCAGTTATTGTATTTACAGAAACTCCAACCTATATTGCACCAAACATCAAATAAGTCTCCGCGAACTTTATAGCCTAGTTTACAAACTGTACCACCAATCCTAACTTCGGTACAAGGTGATATCTCTGTAACCGGCCAGTGCTAAAATAAATCCAACCACGGAGGTGGGTAACTCGTTTAATAAACTCTTTTTAAATCTCAGCTTAAACTACAGTAGAGCGCAATTTCCTGTGAGTTTAAACGAGTAGAGGTGTAATTTTAAATTTGGATTTCGAAACAATGTTAGGTTTTTGGAGTTTGAAATCAGTGATTGTTTACGTAACTTCAATTTGAAAAAGCCAACCTTAAAAAATAACAGTTACGTAAGAAATAGGTCCTTAAATTTTTTGTCAATTCTTAGAATTCCATGAAAAATATTAGATTTTTGTGTAAATATATATTTGAGTTATATTTTTCCAATCAGAAAAATCTCGTTATGATTTTTTGATGGAAGCTACTCATAGATTACAGTTGGATATCGTTATTAGCAATTTGTTAACGTCAGCACATGACGCAAACTTCACGCTTCATGAACAGTACGGTAATAGAAAGATGTTTTTGTTTGCATGCGTATGTTTGCTTGTTTATTTTTAGGTTTGTATGTTTTAATTAAATATATTTTTTTTATTTATTTGTTTAATACAACACCAGTAATAAGGCCACCGTTTGCATTTATAAAAATTTTGTCTTGAGTCGTGAAAATGTAGATTAAGCAAGTACGGTTCGAAAATATGCTGTGCGTTCCCACGGTACAGTAATGACAGACACATGTCACAAAAAACAAAACTAACAGTTTCCAATTACCAAGGTTTTAACTATAGTAGAATATTGAGATCGGTTAATGTGTCAGTTTGTTTGAAGGTATAACTACATACAGTAACTATTTCTTAACCACGCAACAGATCTAAATTTAAATATTTTTTACAAAACGGTTTTATTAGAAATAAAATTGAAAAAAACAGTATTTTTCCTTTGTATCATGTTATTTGAAATTGCAGTCATGCGTAGCTCTGACGAGTCACTTGTTTCAGTAGTTAGTAAAATTTATTTCCTCTTGACAAGGTAAAACAGAATATCGTGCAAAGTAACCGAAATAAATATTTATATCCACAATTACACAAATGTAAACAGTGATATATGTGCCAAGTTTTAAATCGGCTTTCCTTGTTGTCCAGAAAATATTGCAGAGTCGCACATATTATATCATCTTTCTGTTTAGATTGAAATATTGCGCAATTTTGGTAATGTTTTACATAATTAATGATCTTTTTTTTTAAATTTCTAGTTAAATAAAATAAACCTAAAAAGAAACCTCTCGCATTTCGTTAACGAAAAGTTAAAAACGTGAATTTTAAAGTTTTCCTAAAAATTTTACAATAAGAAACACAGTTTTATACAAAATAAAATAATCACCAGTACGACTCACAAATAAAACCAAAATACAACAGACGTTTATAAATGTGCTAACACAACAACCATATTCTATCAAAAACTGCATAAAAATGCTATAAGTCTTCCATAATCCTACAAATATATTAAAATGATTGAATACTTACAAAATGTCTGTGTTGGAGCCAGTATTTTTTATATAATTCATAAACCGCCAATAAAATGTTATGACGCACAATGACTGGCAAATCCCGAAGAGCAATTTAAATAAAGAAGCTGTTGAACTGACTATGAAAAATTTAGGCAACAGAAAGTTTACGATGTCCTGTCTATTTTGATGAAGTGGCTGCAAAAGAAGTTCTATTCGCAACGGATAATTTAAATTGGAATCTTTCAAAAGTTAAATGGAAGACATTTATGACCTTTTTGTATTAATCGTCAAAGGGTTTGGTTTGTGGTGACAGTGAACTTATAGGAAATCAAGAAGAATGAAGAATTATTAGGCCACGCACAAAAGCAGCTAGGTATCATAAAAAAGTTGTATTTATTATTAAAATACATCCTTAACACAGTTAAGCTAGCATATGTCTGGTATATATACACAAGTTAAGATAGGGTCCCATACAAGATACTTACGAAATTGTATTGATTCATTTATTTACTAATAATTTATGTACATGTGCACAGAAGAAATGTATAAAGCAATGAATACAAAAAAAAAACATTGTACAAAGTACTTACCTATTGTTTTTATGTGACTCGGTCAACCAGGTGATTTCTTTCATTTTACATTTTCAAAATTAAAATTTGTGAAGCACACTTCGAGCTAAGCTTTTTTAATGCGGATAGTAAAATGAAGTAACGTTGTATAATAAAAAAAATCTTTTTGCATTACTTTTATAAATTTCAAGTCATATTTAATAACTTTTAACGACAAAAACATATCTCATAAACACATATTACTACCTACGAGTAGGTACCTATAATACCAAGTCAGCTATTTCCTTCAATGTTATTTTGCTTCTACGTAACAGTGCCTATATCCATTACATTAATTTGAAACATAATCCGTTTCGGGGGTTCGTCATTGTACAACTTTTCCAATATTTGTCAATGATTTTGTTATATCGATATCAAATGTTATATCGAGACTAATTGCGATTATTAAGATTGTATTTCGTATAAAACGATATCGATCCTGGTTTGGTTGTGATGTTCAACGAAAATGTTATACGAGCTGAAAAAACATACTCATATTTAAATTTATCTATTTATCAAAAACCTACTAATACCTATTATAAACGTGAAAATTTGTGAGTATGTATGGATGTTTGTTACTCTTTCACGTAAAAACTACTGAACAGATTTGGTTATAAGTCAGAAAAACACATAGGGTACTTTTTACCGCGGGAAAACTTCTCATTCCCACGGGAAACTGACTTCCACGCAAACGGAGTCGCGGGCGGTCACTAGTATTATTATTAAGATAAGAACCGTCAGTTATAAAGTCATAGATAGTATTGGAGAATCATTCATAACAAGTAAATTATGGACTGTATCTTGAGAATTGATAGTATTTTAATAATTTGGTTTTTAAAGAAAAGATTAGTAGCCTACTGTAACTGTAACTAATATGTACATCGAATATTTCTAATTGATCTAGTTTAAAATCACACTATCACTGTTCATTGGCTTTTGGTGCTACATGCTCGGCATTATGTACCTTAACTTTTGTAAAAAAAATATAAATTCCTAACAATCACCAAATAACGCCTCAAAAATCTTTCTAATACCAAAAATAATGATTAAGGTTGTAGCTGTGCACCCGAAAAAGGTTTTTTCTCCTGAATACAAAAAAAAAACTAATATAGAAAACAGCCAGACATCAATTTATTTCGAAATGAGTAGATACCATCCACTAACGAGTCAAACTGAACTGTTTTCTTTCCCCGCTGCTAATGATCGTTGTTACGAAGGCTTTAGTCCAACTACTCGTTTCAGAAATGTTTTTCTTGAATGAAATTAAGAAGTTCGTTTAATGGTTGCTTTAATGGCATTTTTGTTTTTGCTGACCAAACAAAACAACAAAAAAATTGATTTAAATTAAAATGTCTATGCTTTAATAAAATTTTATTTAGAAAGCATTTTGTACTTTGTATGTAAGTATGTATTGTACACTAGAAATATTTATTGGGCTTTAGATTAAACATCTCTTTAAATTAACATGAATTAATAGAAAATATAACTGGTAGCCGCCATTAGATTCAATCCAAATCCGCGCCCAACGGCAGTGACGCCAACCAGTGATGTCCATCGAATGCTAGGGATGTCCAGTTACCGATTACTTTTGTGTTACCGCTAACAGTATGTATGTGTATTTTGGTCTCAAAGTTGCTTTTAAAGGCTGCGACGGAAAATATTTGCCTTTGTTTCATATAGACATGGTTCTAATTAGTACATTTTTTTAATAGAATTAACTACCCTTTATCAGCAGAAAGCCTGAGTACATGATAAAAGTGAATTTCAACCACATTCTGAAAAATCAACTCTAGTCGGTTGGTTTTATATGAAATAAGTTCTGAAAAAAAAACGGAAAAAAATCTGTAACATCATTTGCCCTATTCAAACTAACTCTCAATTAATTTCATTTTTATTATCTTATTTGTTTTAGATCTTGGCTATGAATTACTAAAAATTCGATTTACAGTCCGGCTACCGAGAGAATGCGTTTCTGACACATTGATTTTGAAATAACGAGGTAACTTTGAAAGGCCGTCTACTAAATAAACGAAAAAAAAAGTCGTCTATTTTGACCCTACAAACAAATAATAACTAATAAAATGATATTAATTCACACTGATTTTAAATTTTATAACTGAGGGCTTACTGTAAGAGTAATAATTACTGATAAAATATATATTTTCAAAAATATAAACAGCACTACTTCTAAACAGTACAAGGTTATGTACTTATGATATTTTTGTAGGGATGTGCTAAAAATATCAGTCAAGTTTCAAGTTATCAATCAATGGAAAATGTATGCCAAATCGCTTGAAATTTTGTCTCAGTAAAGCCTGTATGCATACAAATACACTACTTTTTGTTGTAATCAAAAATACCCAGTAGTTTTGATTTTATAGGCATTCAAAGTTTCGAAAAATATCGAGTCCCGCTAACAGTCACGTGACCGCTTGTGACGTCATACAATAACGCGCCAGCGGTGGCGCATATAGCTGGCGCAGTATTTTATTGTATTTTTTTATTTATTTAACATTTAATGTATTATTTTGTTGTGTTTTCGGTCGCGTATTATGTTAATAGTAAATATTATTCGATTAATAAATTGGATATAGGATTCGAAAAAAGGTAATCGTGTAATCTACCTAAAATAGATGGATTAATGGCTGCGCATTATTTATCAAGAAATAGTGATTATGTTGCCGCCGAAATCTATACTAATATTATAAAGCTGAAGAGTTTGTTTGTTTGTTTGTTTGTTTGTTTGAACGTGCTAATCTCAGGAACTACTGGTTCGAATTTAAAAATTCTTTTTGTGTTGGATAGACCATTTATCGAGGCAGGCTTTAGGCTATATTACATCACGCTGCAACTATTAGGAGCGAAGAAATAATGGAAAATGGGAAAACAACGGGGAAAATTATTCATCCTTGAGGGCTTCCGTTGCGTGCGCTGCGAAAACGGTTCTAGAAACCAAAAATATATGTATGAAAGAATTAAGGGAACTTTTTACCGCGGGAAAACTTCGCATTCCCACGGGAAACCGACTTCTACGCGAACGGAGTCGCGCGCGGCCCCTAGTGTTTGATATTTTCTAAACTGTTCTATCAAAACAAAATAACCAATATAATAATAATACTAATGGAAGAATGCAAGTCCAATAGTAGAAGTACCTACATATCATTATTTTTTTCACGTTAAAGACAACAAATCATGTATCATAGTTTTGTAGCTATAGGTAGGTACGGTACGTCCTTCTATAATATTATAAATGTGGAAGTTTGTGGGTATGGATGTATGAATGTTTGTTACTCTTACACGTAAAAACTACTGGACGGATTTGGATGAAACTTAGCAGTAGGTTACACATCAGAATAACACATAGGGTACTTTTACCGCAGGAAGACTTCTCATTCCCACGGAAACCGACTTCTACGCGAACGGAGTCGCGGGCGGCCACTAGTATGTATACAAAGATACAGCTCTTCTAAGTAAATTTAAATAAATACATGCATTGATTTAGTGCTCACTAAATTTCGTTAGCAGCTACGCCCGGTTTCCCTCGGGAACTGTACATTTTCCCAGGATTATAAGAAGCCTATGGATTATTTCAGTCTTCGTCCAGATCCGTTCAGTACTTTTTGTGTGGAAGATAACAAACACAAACACAATCTTCCGCATTTATAATATTACTAGGAAGTAGGATACCTATACCATCTAGATGTAGTTGAACGTTACAGATGCACTTTACCTTTACTATTTTATTTAAGTAATTTAATTTATTTTTTATTGCAAATGTAGATGATATGAATTAAACCTTTTTTATTTATTTGTATTTTTACCTACTAACAAATTGTTTAATGGTATTGGTTATGTTCAAGTTAAAAGATTTGGTGATGTATGTATGTATCCTTTGGAACTATAAATAACAACTTTTCCGGCGAATTAGTAGTTCTATTTTTACATTTAGGCACAGCACATGATTTCCTTGTATTTGGATTGGTCATTTTTTAAGTGTTTAGGTATAATTTTGACGGTACGGGCACGAGACTGCGGGCGTACTGAGTGAGCCAGAACGAGCGAGTTGTGGTGTGACGTCACACCGCCACCGGCAGCCCGCGTCGTGCGGTAGCAACTTATTTTACTTATAAATCGGAAACTAATTGACGCATCGAAATAATTCTTTCACCAGTATTTTTTATTTTTGGCAGAGAATATGAAGAGATAATAATAAAAATTTGTTAACATTCTCCATTGCTAATAAAAAAGCAGAATTAGTAGCAATATAGAAACATGATATCGACGTAAATATGGACATGCTTTAAGCAGAATTATTGCGGTTAGCGAAAGAAAATAAATCGGCGAATGTTCGATATGAAATAGATGAATTGGCTCTGCAGTACGGTCATCGGGTGCTGAGACTTATACCATATCATTGCCAATACAATGCTATTGAGTTTCGTTTGTTAAAAGGCAACAGTTGGATTTTCTTGCTAGTTAGTTCTATTCAACTTTGGGCTTAGCTTCAAAATTAGAACCTACCATAAAACAATATGGTTTCGATTTTGTTTTATTTATTTATTTATTTATTTACACTTTATGTACATACATTAAACATGGAAGAAGTTAAAAATAAAAGAGAAATAAAAACATATGTACAAAGGGTACTGCTTATCCCTTAAAGGGATCTCTTCCAGCAGCCCTGAGATAGGAAAAGTTATCTAATCTGTAAGTCCTGTGCATATAATTACTTAAATACATACATATATACTTATAAGTTCTACCTACATACTATACAATACCTATGTATATACCTACTTACTATATACAATATATATACAATATATATATACATAGATATATATATATATATATATATATATATATACATGCTTAGAAATATTATACATACCACACTTAATTCATATATTTACTGTATACATACATTTAATGACACAAATACTATTTATAATTGAGACAAGTAGTGTTCTCTTATACGTCTTTTAAAGACAGCCACAGATTTGGAATCACGGATCACTGAGGGCAGTGAGTTCCACAAATGGACAGCATGCACAGTGAAAGAGAAGGAAAAGAAGTCAGTGGAGTGGATAGGGGTGGATAGGAGAGATTTTAGATGAGCTCTGCAGTCAGCATCTTCAGGGTGTTCGTACGAAAATCGCTGACGCAGGTAGGACGGGGAAGCAGGATTATGTAGGATATTGAAAAGAAGGCAAAGGATACGACTATTCCGACGCAAGCGAATCGGCAACCACTTCAGTTTTTTGCGGAACGCGGTAACATGATCGTATTTTCGTAAATCAAAGATGAATCTAATACACGAGTTTTGCAAACGTTCCAGTTTACCTAGAACCTCTTCAGTGGAATCCAGACAGCAAGCGTCGGCATAGTCAATGATGGGTTGGATGAGAGTCAGGGCAAGGGTGATTTTAGTTTTAAGAGGAAGGAATGTCTGAAGGGATTTAAGGTTGTGGAATGAATAATGGACCTTACGACTGATTTCGTTCACATAAGAACTCCAGGATAAATTTGAATGGAAGATAACACCTAAATTTTTGGCACTATCTGTGTACGGAATCGGGATTCCGTCCAAACAGACAGGAGGCAGAGCGGAAAAGTCAAGGCGACTGTGGAAGTATCTACTTCCTATGACCATCGCTTGACTTTTATTAGGATTAAGATGTAAGCCAAACGACTTAGTCCATCTACAGATACGATTAAGGTTATCATTTACGAAGGAAATGGCGTTATTAATGTCGGAAGCAGGAAAATGGGTGTAAATTTGTAGGTCGTCAGCATATAAGTGGTAATTTGAGGAGATAACTCTGGTCACTGAGTTGATGAAAATGGTGAACAGTAAAGGAGAGAGCACACCGCCCTGCGGCACACCCGCAACAAGATCACACCAATCAGAAAAGGCCTCATTGACATGAACCCGCTGCGAGCGGCCACGAAGATATGAGTCAAACCAGGAAAGGGTAGAAGGAGACAGGTTAAGGGATTTGAGGATACCGAGAAGAACGTCAAAATCGACTGAGTTGAAGGCATTGGTAAAGTCTAACAGGATTAGTAGAGTCATTTGTTTGTTCTCCATGGCCCATCGAATATCGTCAGTGACGTTTACAAGGGCAGTGACTGTACTGTGGCCGGGACGAAACCCTGACTGATATGGGCAAATAAGTTGGTTGGTAAGTATAAATTTAGAGAATTGACCATGAACAATGTGTTCAAGAACTTTGGATAGGAAAGGCAGGATAGAAATAGGACGGAAGCAAGACAATGACGTGGGGTTGGAAACTTTGGGCAGAGGAATAATGTATGCTTGTTTCCAGGCAGTTGGAAAATTGGAAGAGGAAAGGGAAAAGTTGAATAAATGTGTTAGGACTGAAAGGAGTTCAGGCAGGATCAAGTTTATCATTCTTGAACACAGTTGATCAGGTCCGACAGCTGCTGAGCTTATAGAATTAACAGCCTTTAAGACGTCCTCCTCAGTAGTTTCGACAAAATAAAAAGGATCATGGGAGGCAGGAGTATTCAAAAGGGCATTCAAGGTATTGGCTTTGCTGCTGGGATCTAAAACCGAAGGAGGCGAAGAGAAATGGTTGTTTAACGAGTCCAACCCAAAGTCAATGACGGAAGCGGTAGAGCTTCTCCCGACACCCACAGACCTTAGGAAACCCCAGACTTCAGATGAGGATCTGTTGTTTAAGGAGTCGTGGAAAAATTTCCTCTTGGCATCTCTACACATACGTGTGCATCGAGTACGCAAGTTTTTGTAGATCAGTAGATTTTCTTCAGTCTGACAACGCTTATACCTTCTCTTAGCCTTGTCTCTGGAAGCCATTAAATCTTTAATGGAATCCGAGAGCCAAGGCGCTGGGTTGTATTTGACACTGACACACTTGAGCGGTGCATGAGTTTCAAACAGATTGAGAACTGATTTGGTGAAATATTCAATTTTGTCATCAAGGTTGTCAGAGTCAAACACAGGTTTCCAGTTAATAGACCGGGCATCGTGTTTAAGTAGATTAGAGTTAATATTCTTGAAACTACGAATAAAGATCTTCCTAGGTCGGCGTTTAGGTGCACGAATACGATAAGATAAATAAATTAAGTCATGGTATGAAAAAGGGGCGGTGAGTTGCCCATGACATGCAACATTGCCTGGCGAGGAAACGACCATAAGGTCCAGTAAAGAAGGGATGTTATTGGGAGAGCGGTGGGTAGCAGAAAGCGGTAGGATACTAAGGTTGGATGAGGACAATAGGGAATTTAATTTTTGCGTACGGAGATCATTTTTTAATATACAGGTGTTAAAATCACCCATCACACAGACATGATTATAAAAAGGACAAAAACTATTTAATAACATTTCAAGCGAAGAGAAGTAATCAACGTGGAGGTCAGGGCTGTAAAACACGAGAAGCACCATTTTTGTGTGCCTAAGAGTAATTTCAATAGCTAGATGTTCAGCAGATCCAGAATATTGTGATTGTGAGGTATTTATTATTTTATAGGGTATCTCTGCCCGCAAATATATGGCAACTCCACCACAGCCCTTACCTATTCTATCATTACGAATGAGGACGTACCCTGGAAGAGGATATTGGACTGAAGGTAGTGAGGGTTTCAAGAACGACTCTGAAATTAGAAGCGCATCAAGAGGTAGGTTGGTAAAGGAATTTAATATATCAGCGTAGTGCCCAGGGACACTCTGCGCATTGATATGAGCTATATTCAAGTTAAGAGGAAAGTTGGAAAATATTGTGGAAAGTTGGTCATTTAATGACCGAGGATGGGAAGAGGAGCTCTCAGCACTGGCAAAGCTGTCGGAAGACGAAGACGAACAAGAGAAGTAACTATTATTAAAGTCTTCCATATTTATAATATATAGTATATAGATATTTAAATAAAATAAATTAAAATAAAATAATTAAATGATAAATAAACTTAACAACTTAAATATATGCAAATATACTAATAGATAAGGTTATGCGCAGAACTCACCAAATAGTTAAAAATTAAACTTAAGATAATCACCACATATTATACAAACATAACAATATTAAACTCTATGAAACCTAAGTATGAAACGCACACAAGGAAAAAAAAAAAGTGAAATAACTTTGTAAAGTAACGTGGAACAAATTTAAAAACTACAATGACTAAAAGGTATAAAAATATAATAATTTAAAGAAATGTAATATAATTGAAATAAACAAATTAAATATAAAATGAACCTGTTCCGAGTTCATAAAATCTGAGTGATCGCACAGCTCTGAACGCACCCAATGCCAAACCTGATAAGTCACTGTCAAAAATAACATAATTGACAATCAATCAAATCAAGCAAGGGCTCTCTTGACAGTCACAGAAAAAAATATATAAGTAATTTTAGTTTTCACTACATACCGACTAAAGAAATAAAAAAAGTAAATAAAAATGTACAAGGGAGTTGAACTAATGTCGGCGTCGAGTACGCCTAGGCGAGCCAGCCTTGGGATCCGATGTTAGCGTAGGAGGTAGCTGGATGCTACTTGCAGGAGGGAACTTCGTCATCAATGCTTCTAATGCAGTCTTCGTATCTATTTTCACTCGAGATTTGTCCGGAAGGTTAATAACTATTCTGCCGTCAGCCGTCCAACAGTTCTTTATGCCAAAATGAGTACGAGCTGCAGTGAAAACACCATGTCTAACCTTGGTTAAGAATTCCGAAGCTGTGATGCCAGATCCTTTGAGTTCCGTTTTGCTATCCCAGATGAGTTTCCTGTCCTCTACACTATGAAACCGTACAAGGACTGGTCTAGTTTTACCATGTATAGTACCAAGGCGGTGGCAAACATGCAAGGTAGATTTGTTTACATGTTTTAGTTTCATTTGTTCTGTTATAATTTTGTAGAGAACATCTTGTAAATTTTCGTTTTGCTTTTCAGCCACACCATGGAACAGAAGAACCTTACGCCTCATGATAGTCTCATGTCTATCCAGACTCGAACTGATGTCTTCAAATTCCTTTTTTACTCGGGAAAACATCTGCCAAACTAGAGATTTGAAGTTGGCAAAGTCCTGAGATAATGAGGTCACATCTGTCTGAACAGAGGCAGTCCCAGCAACCTTATGCAGCTTACTCTCATAGTCTCGCATCCGAGACTCGAAGAAATTGCCCAATGATTCCAAGTTGCCGATGCCCATAGTTGTAATGTTAACTTGTTGTTATTGTGAAAGTTAAACACTGTGTTTTTATGGTGATTTGAAAGTGAGAGTGTATTGAGGTGAATTCCACACAACTAATCAGTACATTTATAAATTTATATAGCACATGAATTAATTAAATTAAATAAAAAACATAAGCACACAAGATTTACGTGTTAACGCCGCGAGATCTACCCGCGTTTTTTTTTTTTTTATTTCACCTAGAAATTTTAACTCGTAACAACATGAAACTATTTTTATATTATAAATAAAATATAAATAAGATAAACAAGTTTTTTTCTAATGTCGATTGAAAATTTATTTATCAATGTTGTTTTTTACCCCAACACTAATGTCATGTGTCACAAACGCATTCTCTCGGTGGCCAGACTGTAGTTCACGGACTCGAAATCAAAATAGTAAAAAACTTGCACTAGGCCCTCCGGTCACCAAAACATAAACCAACCGTAGTCTGTGTGGTTTATGTAAATAAACGTCGATGTTTTTTCAGATACGGCATCCGTTTGTTATTTCTGTGCGGTTTTATTCGAAAACTTGGATCGGATTAAAAATCGAATATATTCAGTTCTGAAATGTAACAACTGTTGTTTGCTGTCAGTTAACGTCCTCGTTCAAACTGAGCGCTAAACACGTATGCATTTTAACTTTGTTTTTTTTTTAGCTAAAGGAAAACTTTAAGTCGTGATTTACGGCTTACAGCTCACGCACATAAAAAAATAGTAGAAACTTTTTTCCTCATGTGCTATAATGTACGAAGTTTAATTTATTTTTTGAGATTTAGACAATTTGGTTAAAACGTCTGAACTGTAATAGTTTTATTTTAACTTTCACAAATTTTAGTCTTAGTGTTGTGAGTTTTTACTATTTTTTACTAAATTTCTTCAAAATGTCACGTCTTTTACTAAAAGTTAAAAAAGAACACTCAAAGCAGATGCAAATGGTAAATTCTACTACAATATACCTCTGATACAAATTTAATAAGATTTTAAGGATTACAAAAGCCCCTCATTGATAATTAAAACCATATTAGTAACATTAAGAAAAAAGCCTACAATTGTACCTCAGATGTCAACCACTTATCATCTACTTTATTTCCGTACTAACGTAAAGAAAATATTCCCAAACCTTACATTTATACCTGGACCTCAATTAACAAGGTCTTTCGCAATTACACAACCTTCTTTTCAGGTCAGCCTTTCGTTCAGGATCTTTATTTGTGTAGGCCCGACTTGGCGCCGAATTGCTCGTGACAATTATACAAGATGGCGGAATTAACATATAATTTTGGCGGGATGATGTCTGCTGTCAATGTCAGACGGGAAGATGGTATTTTTCGTTCTAGATCCTTTCCTTTGACAATATTGTCTGGGTTCTATTTGTTTCTAGTTTATACCGATAGCTAAATGAGCTTTTTATTGGGAAAAGGTATTTCCCTACTGTATAGGACCCCATATTTTGGACTTGATACCATGATATTTTAATCATCTATATTCATTATAATCACGTGATAGTGAGTACAAAAACATAGTTCATAAGTAAGTACATAATCATAAATTTGACCTCATCTTACCTTACCTCAGTATAATAATATTAGAAAATATATTAATGAAACCAAAGATTAAATGTCACAAAACCAAAGCATTTATTAAATCTACAAAATTACCTTAAAGCCATAAAAAGGACGGTAGTTAAATTCACTGTAAGCATTCAAGTATCCTTTCGAAATCAAGGGATTCTGCGACTTACGTGAAACTTCCTGTTTGACTTTCTTGTGTGCCCTTCGTCCTTTAAGCCTTTGAGAGCTAAGTTATTTGAATTTCCGAACATTACTTACGTAAATACAGTGTGTGTCACAACGGGGGTATTTTGAAAATTTGTACTCTCGGGTTTTGTGTGCACAGCAGAGCTATTACGAAACTCGAAATTTCGGGAAACGGAGAGGTTTAGAGAAAGAACGGGTACTCCGTCAAGCAATGACGTCATCATCACAGTGCAAAAATCACTTTTAAAGCCGTTATTCGGACGGAAACCCATAGACTTACATTCAACACCTCTATAAGCTCTATACATCTTCAAAAAATGACACTAATCCATAGTGTATTTTTGTTAATTGCCATCCTACCATATTCTAAAACAGTTTTAATGCCTTGAGCTGGGGTCACACTGTTGAAAATTGTAATGCCCATGAACGTGACAATTATAATTATTGCTCCACTAGATTTCTCTAAAAACGCAATACATCTTCCATTACTCTCCATTCCTTATCGTAGCATATAAAAGCATAGCAAAGGGATCGCATCCCTTTGCGCTACCGATGCACACTTATAAAACGTAGTGTGCCCGCTTGATCGCGATAATTATCGCTATAATCATTATGATGTGAAATATTCAGTAAAAATAATACTGTCAATACACACATCACCATTACTTAAAAAAAAACAACTATTCATTTGACATGACTTTTAATGTCAAACCATAATCAAAACAAACAGTTTTGAATTTTTTTCATATTTCTCATTTCTTATTTCACCAACTTTTCTTACCTGCTAATATATTACAAAATCAATTACACAACAAAAAGGACTAGGATTTCAGTGCTAAATATGTTAAACAAAAACTTTACATGTTGTTATTCCTTAACCATCTTCTATCTAAAGAATGAGAAGTATCCTATTCCTGATATAACCCAAATACCGGCAATAGAGAAGAAGAATGGTCTTAATTTAGTGAGCTAAAGGAGGCAGCTGCTATAAAGTGCAATTGAAGATGGCATCAACAAGGTAAAGGTATCGTATTGTTTTATTATCATGAGTTTGTTAATGTGAAATAATTTGCTTATGAAAACTATTCCAAAGCTTTTTAAACAACCTTAGCGAATTTATATCTGTGTTTAATTGTCCATATTTACGACTATCTAGCATTACACGTAGGTACTAACAAAAAACTATATATTTTTAATTTGTTTTAGTTTGGTATCATCAAAGGATTAACCTATAATCTACACGAGGCCGTGCAAAACAGCAGAATTATCAAGTATTCTGAAGACAATTGAGATGGAGTACACAGGATCATATATAAATATTATACCTATATGTACCTTATTATTTTTAAATGTTGTTGAGACCATATCGTTTTATTTTATTAATTTTCTATAGATTTTTAAGTAGGTACTTACCTATGTTCATTACCTTTCTACAGTCTTATACTTTTTCATAGAAATTAAAAAGTTCTTTTTAAAGTAAATATCAATTTATTTAAGTTAAAAATTTCTTTTACTACTGCTTTTTCAGAGACACGTTTTAAGATTACAGCGGTACGATGTAAGCGTTTTCTCCGAACTTCACACTAAACTAAAGAACTAAGGAACCTAACCTATATTAACTGCAAAATAAAACTCTTATACCTCTAATATTAATTTTATTTCAATTAATAATATTTATTTTCAAAAAGTGACATTTTATATGTTCAGATGATACATGGATCAACAGAATAATAAATGAGTTGTTATTTTTTACTGCGGAACTCAAATATTTCAAAAGTATTCTGTAATATTACCATTTAAACAATTAGCCAAAAGCCATTCTGATGGATGGTCTTCCCCACAGAACACCAACTGAAAAGCGGCAGCTGTAGCGACTGAGTCTGTAAGTCTTGATACATGACAGGTTTATGCGCACCTCAGCATGTTGATCTCTGAAAACCTTTCGATGTCGATGATTTTCGGTCCCTATGCGAATGACAATTCTTAATTTTCAAGTTAAAGACACTACTCTACTACAATTTTTTGACAAAAAACAGCTATTTGGATTGGGATAACATAGTTTATAACCCAAAATAGAAATATAAGGCGCCACCTGTAGTTGTCAACGCATGTGAAGCTGCGGGCGTTTTACTTGTACAACATTTATGTTAATAACAAAAAATACAAATTTATTGATCTTTTAACTTTATGTTGGTGGGAAAGCTACGAATTACACTACAATGAATTTGTGCTACGGAAATTCCATAAAGGACTAGACTTTTCTTGTAAACCCCATAAAACTTAAGTTAAAATGCCTAACAAGTTTTTATAAAATCTATTCAGCATCGTAGGAGAGAAAAGATACTCCCGCATTGATAATGTTTATGTGAAATATAAACGTGAATTGATATTGAAAGTACATACCTAAAATATTTGAAGAAGCAAATAACACCTTCACACATTTCATACCTAATTTCGAAAGGGGCTCATCGGCTGGTTTGCTGGCACATATTTCTCATTTTGACCCCCTCTATATTTAGCACAGTGCAGATTTTATGCTTAAGCTTACTGAAACAGGCTCAAAAATGCTATTCTATAGTAAAGCAATTACCCAGCTGATACTAGGGATCTCCACCACCACGCCTTTTTAGAAGTGTGTTGTATCTAAACACTAGCTAGAGAGTTAGTGACAGGTTTTAAAAGCTGAGTAGGATGGGTTCTGTGGTAGAAAAAGATGGATATTACAGAAATAATCCTAACCTATGTATTTTTTCTTTGTGTAGGTATATAAAATCAGTCCAGTTTTTATAAGAATTAAATCTTTCTTTGCCCTTTATAATAAAGTATAGGTTAATCTGAAGTAAAGTTAAGTTTAATACTAGTATTTATTTCATATGCTAAGACAAACCAAAATCAGTCCAGTAGTTTAAAAGTACGCTCCACTAGGCTGGCTCAATGCGGGTTAGAATTACAAATAATCAAACCATGTGGATTTCCCTCAACGTAAGTTAGTGATAAATCCTTACTTCCTTACTTTAAATGTGAAAATAGAACTTGCTCAGGCAAGGACCTATCCTGTTTTCATTATACCTTTAGACAATCATTAAGATTAACAAGGGGAAAAAGGAGTAACTTATTCTTTCCCTGGATCCTATCTAATTAGGTAAACACTAGATTGAAAGATAGAAACAAACAGTTTGTGGCACTAACATGTCTTCTTCCATAGTTGAACGATACAGAACTCGGACAAACTTCAGTATCGTGCAAAAGATTATTGGAGCACATTACAATAAAAGTGTATTCTTTGAATAAATCGTTTTTCATTTTATAATATAAGTAAACAGTGGTCGTTTGATGGGAAAAGTCAGTTTTGAAATATTGTCAAAGTGGTTTTTTTTATAGCTCAAGCGAGCGGTTAGAATCTTTCGGAGTGAATTGAAAAATAATGGCGGGTAATTTAAATTTAAGAACACAAACCAATCTTACAAGATCCGTCCGAAGCTCGAAACATTTTCGTAATAGCAAGCCAGGTTTTAAATGGCTTCTGTTAAATACTTGCAAAGCAATTAGGATGCTTAACAATTTACACAAGCTAACTTGTTTATTATAATGAGTATCTAACTACAGATACAAGAAGAAGCTGTAAATATTTAGAACAGTTTAAGAAAGATATTTTAATAACATTACTTAATTTAAAAATAAAATTGCAAATTAAACAAAATTGTTTAGCCGAAAACAATTTTATCGTTACAACCTTTTTTCATCCTAATTTCAAATGTCCTCGTCCTTACAAAAGAAAATGCTTTTTATTAATTAATTCCGATCATGGCTTCATTTCCCCAGAGTTATGAAAATCTCCATGAATATTGATTCGATTTTGCAAAACCACGCGATGGAAGTTAAATTGTTTAAGATCAAACGTAAATTATTACCCGATTGTTTATATTACACGCCATCTGTGCAGCGATGAAAATAATATGGCCGCCAGGAATCGTATTAATGTTTCACATTCGACTGTCTGATAAATTTGACAGGCGTCAAAGTTGATTTCAAAACGTGGTCTAAGTGATAAAAGGGATTTATTTAGGCAACTTTCTAGATTTTTTAATGGGTCCCTACAAATGTAATGTGAGGGTAATTAATGCATGAAAGTTTGAAGTCTAAGCTGGTTTTAAACTTGTTTTAATGTTCAAGCGATTCACAGCAATTTCAGGTCCACGAGTTAGGTATAATGTTAATTTTTAGACTCCGAATTAAAATATAGATATAAGCAGTAGGTAAAATTTAACTTTGTTTATTTTCATGACATAAGTATGAAAGGCTTCAATCGGAAATAATAATCGAGTTACTCACTCAAATTAGTTTAATTTATTGTATTTATATTCGTTTATGATGATACTTTTATTAAAAAAATTCGTATAGTGACAGGTTTTTCAGAAGTCGTCTCTTTAACGTAGCTCTTGTATTAAAGTGGCTACTTACTTTAAATAAGCTGTTATGGCAGCTTTAATAATTTAATCGACGCATATACCTTGTACTTAAACTTTAATCTTACTTTATGTTAGAAGGTATAAGCTGTCATTCTTTGAAGCTCAAAAGGATTTGTAGTCTTAATATATCTCGCACTACACTAACTGCTGGGCTCCAGGGAATTGCTGTCTTCAATTTCAGGGCCCATTGAACATTCAATTATAGCTCGTCATTTGTTTGTTTCATAAGTATACGAAGGACTTTATGCACAACTAGAGATAGCTAGAGGAGACCCTTCTAAAAATGTGCGAAAAACATTACTTGAAAAAATTATTCAAATTAAAAAAAAAAGTGGAACATACCGATGTATCATTTTTATATGGTTATGTAAACAAACAAAGATAAAATAAGCATACAGGGTCTGTCGTAATGAATGGATAACCCGTTACCTACAGTTGATCCGGATGTGAGGCTATAAGAAAATGGTGTTTTCTTGCCAGGGTTGTCAACCATAAGAAAATGGCGTAGACTTTTAAACTTTTTTATAAATTTCGCTATTTTTTTCATTTATTCCGCTGCCATTTCTTCAAATTTTGATGTATTTGTATAATTATTTTAGTATTATACTGCTGAAGACGTGTATAATGTAATTTAAATACAATTTTAGGTGTTATTCACGTTGAACATTATCAAAATACTCATTTTAAGAAAAATATTTCCAATTTTTTTTCTTTATGTCAACTTTTGATCATCTCCTGTGGAAAAAAAAAGTATGACGTTATAGCTGCCCATGATCTCAATAAATTGTCTAGTATGTGTAGATTCTAAAAAGGTATAATGATGTGTACTTTACAAGCAACATTAAGTTACAGGAGCGAGAAAACTAATCAAGGTCGGAATTTTTATTTTTCATGTTATGTTATAAATGGTTGTAAAACTTCGTCATAATGATTTTATTCTATCAAGATACTTTGCACAAACACTATCGGGCCACTAATAGGATATTCAGAAGAAAACCCGGTTGTTTTTGGGAAAAAAATAACATTACTTCACGATAATAATGTAATGAAAATGTACAAATAAAAATTGTTGTGCTCTAATAGTTACATGCGACAAACATGTTGCGACAAGTTTATTCGAAATTGAAACGGATTTAAAAAATCGAACAAAGACCGCATTACAAAGAAAAGTGGAAAAAATTAGAAGGAAATCGTCCTTCCATAAATGCATTGTGCACGCTAATGAACACACGGTAATCAGGATGTCGCACATTTGGATATCTTACACGATAAACACTAGAAGCTCTATTGGTGCTGCCATTACATACACCGTAAATGTAATGCATGTTCGCGTATTCGGCCGGCGTATACTGTTGCGGCATGATACACAAACTACACAAAAACTTTTCCAAAACAACAAGTTCAATCGATAGCACAACACAATGTCCGTAAATGTGAGCAAAGTCATCAGTATCACCACGTTATCAAGTCCAAATCACAAGGAAAATCATAGTCAAATATTAGAAAGCAGTAACAAATTGACGAAAATAGTGGCCCCGATTCTCAAAACACTCTCTAAAACTAAATTAAAAATATCGCTGTCACTTTCTCATGCTTCGTATTAGAACAAGACAGGTACATTGGTCTCACTAAATTTAGTCCACATCATTGTGAAATTGAACGAAATGCGCTGAGGACTAGCCTAAAATTGCCTTCGCCGTGTCATATTGCACGTACATTTTAGTTTGACAGGACTAAAATGATTACCTGTCTCTGTCTTATTGATGTGTAAGTGACAGCGATAGTTTTAGTTTACTTTAGAGAGTGTTTTCAGAAACGGGCCCAATGTGAACAAAAGGACATGCGATGGTCAAAATCACACTGATGTGATGAGTACCCTTTTCTTTGTAATGCGGTCTTGTACGATTTTTTAAATCCGTTTCAATTTCGAATAAACTTGTCGCAACATGTTTGTCGCATGTAACTATTAGAGCACAACAATGTTCATTTGTACATTTTCATTACATTATTATCGTGAAGTAATGTTATTTTTCTCCCAAAAACAACCGGGTTTTCTTCTGAATATCCTATTAGTGGCCCGATAGTGTTTGTGCAAAGTATCTTGATAGAATAAAATCATTATGACGAAGTTTTACAACCATTTATAACATAACATGAAAAATAAAAATTCCGACCTTGATTAGTTTTCTCGCTCCTGTAACTTAATGTTGCTTGTAAAGTACACATCATTATACCTTTTTAGAATCTACACATACTAGACAATTTATTGAGATCATGGGCAGCTATAACGTCATACTTTTTTTTTCCACAGGAGATGATCAAAAGTTGACATAAAGAAAAAAAATTGGAAATATTTTTCTTAAAATGAGTATTTTGATAATGTTCAACGTGAATAACACCTAAAATTGTATTTAAATTACATTATACACGTCTTCAGCAGTATAATGCTAAAAGAATTATACAAATACATCAAAATTTGAAGAAATGGCAGCGGAATAAATAAAAAAAATAGCGAAATTTATAAAAAAGTTTAAAAGTCTACGCCATTTTCTTATGGTTGTCAACCCTGGCAAGAAAACACCATTTTCTTATAGCCTCACATCCGGATCAACTGTAGGTAACGGGTTATCCATTCATTACGACAGACCCTGTATATTTAATGTCATACCTAGGTACACTCTTGAGATGTCTAAAATCATAAAATATTATAATCACGTAATATTTACTATGATTTCCAATCAAAATAACATTTTTACTAAAATTGTTAAAAAAAACCATGACCGTGGACGTCTCATTTTTATACATCATGACCTTATTTTTAATACAATAAAGCGATATTTTATCGTTGAAAGTTCAAATCATTAAAACGGTGTCACAGGTGCTAAAGCTATTTATTTTCACGCTCACCCAGATTTTGTTACATTTCCTTTTTCTACTTGACATTAACATATTGTTGAACATTATATCTACCTGTTCAGCAGAAAGAATTATTGCTTGTTTTTGTAATAAAAATATAACGCGTAAGATAAATAGCCATATTATTATTTTCATAATTGAGTGTGAAAAGGTGGAAAACTTTTTGTACTTCATTATATATCGTTACTTTTGTATTTGTGTTTGATTTTTGAATTGGATTAATTTTATTTTTTTATATTTTTATTTATGTAAGAAAAGGTAGTCGTAAATGTTATATTTGCAAATACATTATTTCAGTAAAACGTGATTTTGGCACCGCATACATATGCGTGCTTGACATAATTTATGCGTTTGTGGTGCAGTGGCATACCCCGATATATTTTAGTGGAGAGTCTTGTTAAAGTGAATCGTGCCTGGGTGTAACTAAATACTATCTAAATTTATTGTGAAGTACCTTCAATACATTGTTGTCTAGATATATGTTATAGAAAAGGCCATATATGTCTTCATAATGTGTGTATAATTTTCTATTGCGTCTTATAATAATAATGACTTATGTTTTCTATTAAAGAACAAAATTGCTAACACATTACATTGTACGCAATTCTTATTTAACTAATTTAGAAAAATGTACGGAAAAGTAATTTATTATCTAAGCAAACAAATAAGAACAGAATGAACTACTTTTTCAACCCAAGAAAGCTGAAAAATGTAGAAAATAAATTAGGCGTGAAACCTTAATAGTATTAAAACGTTAGGTCAACTACTTATTCATAATTATTTTCCTTAGAAATTTTTATACCGTTCGCAAGGATCTTTTCTCTTTTATTAAGATACACATTTAAAAGACACAACATCTTTCTTTTTCGTTTCGTTTATACGACAAATGATTAATGTGTATATAACCCAGCTAAATTAATCAAAGAATTTCCCCAATTTCCTTTTAAATCGAATTAGTGAGCCTTTGAAAAATTGTAATTGAGTATTTAACGATATTTGTATCTTTGCTACAATTGAATAAAGAGGAACGTTTATTTATCTGCCTACTACATGAACAAACATCCAAACATAGAAGTGTCCTATTTATAATATTCGTAGGATAACTTGTCACCACCATAATTAAGTACGAAAACCGCCCTACGAAAACATTGAATTGGAAATTCGTCAACAAACTAATTTAAAAGCGATTGAAGCTTCAGCAAATGTTTGTGTGAACTAATTACTCAAAATAACACGTTGGCCCTGCAATAGGCACCTATATTACTGCATTAGATTGTTCAATGAAAATACAGTAGGTGGTTGCTATTGGATCACGGTAAACATTCAAAAATAAACACAGTTTTCAACTCACAAGTTCTGTGGTATTAAAAATATGTGAAGCCGTATGTTTACTAGCGGTTGAGTTTTGAGGCATAATAAAGAAAGAAGTTGTGCAATATTAATATGGGTCCTGCATACAGCATTTCTTAGGCAAGATCAAAATTATACCTCAATGTTTTCTCTAGAATTATTAAATTCATTAGTATGGCTTACTAGTTAATGTTACACGTAAAACATTGTTTTATCAATAAACTTGCCGACTTGTTCTTGAAACATAGATTTTTGGCTACCTAAAAACATTTGTTTTCTGAATGTTCTTTATCATACAAACGGACAATTTTAGCGTTTTTGATTTATACCATGTAATAATGATGATAATAAAAGGTGTGATTAGTATTTCGTAAACAAAACTTAACTTTTCAAGTTGATAATGTTTATTTACAATTACCAAGCTAGAAATTAACACGGACCATCATGAACTTTGTGGTATACTGTGTATTTCAGCCAAGCAGCGCATCTCATGTTGCATTCTCCCTCGTATGTGTTGCCATCGTCTGCGCAGACTTCAGGTCCGGGCGGACATTGGCAAAATCCACGAGGAATATCATCAAGCCAGGCACCGTTCTTGTCATTCTCGTGACTATTTACAAGATCGATTTCAACGCCATCAATGCCGGAGTCAGTATTGTCTTGGCTTTCATTAATCGTACTCTCGTCACTTGGATAACACTTGTTTTTATTGTGACGATCATGGTTTGCTGCTAGACCGACGGCCAATACTGTAACAAGATATTTATATAACAGAGTATAAATACAACATTTCATTCAAATATTTCATGTAGTTACATAACAACAATAACTGAATGTTTTGGAACCATCCTTTACGATTTATTTTGAACCCATTGTTGGGCTTGTTTGTTTATTATTTTTTTGGTTTGTTCTTTAGGTATATATACCCCGTATTATGCAACCTATTTTTTAAACAGTTTTTATACTTAATCATATAAATTAAATAGCGATTCAATTTCATCCAAATTTCATCTAATAAATACTTTTTTTGTAATTGTGTTTTAGGATTATTAAAGGTTTGAGGCTTCGGAAATGGTCTGTTTACACTCTGTATAACATATTGCACTGCAGTTTCAAGACATATTAAAAATTAAAAAAAAAAAACCTTACGCATGGAAAAAGCAGCGATACACAGGAGTTTCATGTTGATCACAGTATGAAAATACTCAATAAATCTATGCTAAATACATTACTTTTTATAGTCAAAATTGTAATCTTCAATTACATGGTAAATCACAATTAATGCGGGCTATAACAAAACAATAGCAGCCATGTACTTACAGAAAGCGTAACAAATGTTTAAAAGTATTTGTAAATACATCTATTTAAATCTAGTTACGCATTATTTATAATGCACACTCGTGCCTAACACGATGTGTGTTCGATATCAACGCGCGTTCATCGCAGTGTTTAGCGCCCAATTTGTACCCGCCCTAAGCCTTCCCTATAGATTTCTAGAGAAACATTATTATTAGAATATTCTAGGATGTAATAAAAAGCATGTCAGAGATCTGTCATTTAGCACGATTTGCGACCTTATTGGAGAATGTCCTACTCTGTATTTGCAGATCTAGGAGCTATAAGTGCTCAGGAACTTGAGCTTTCTCAGGGACCTATAGCAGAGGACCACTTGTCTGTGTCATGGCCATTACTGGTAACATATACAGGTAAAATTCGTCTTCAGACACTGAGTAATGTTTGGCAGCGCTGCCCATCCTAGTTGAACTAGGCCCAATTGCAGGGAACGTTTTAACCTTGGGTTAGCTAACTCAGATTTAAATGGCGCCACCATCGATTGTTATAAGAAGTAGTTACAATCGATGGTGGCGCCATTTAAACCTGAGTTAGCTAACCCAAAGCCAACCCGAGGTTAAAACGTTCCCTGCAATTGGGCCTTAGACGGCCGTCCAATTTGTCGAAGTTGAATTGGGAAGTGCCTTAACATTGCCCAAATGATTGCACAACTAAACTAGACACTTATGCTCGTCTAGGAAGTACTAGATAAGTCTACGAGAATTATTTACTATCTGTGATCGGGATGGGCAGGACATGAGCATTAACTTTCTATCTATCCATGTTCGTGCTAAGGTCAACCCGTTTAGAAACTCGTTTAGGGGCTTACAGCTTTAAGTATTAATATAAGTCTTTCAGAGACGAGTCTAAGTTCAAGATACTTTTAAATTATCAAAACTTGAAGGCATTCATAACAATTTCGGAGATATAACATTTCCTTGTCTCACACTTTACCGTACAAGAATTATATTGGTTTTGTGCTTCTATTCTGCATTCTGTATATGACAATCTCCTTACAGTAATGTATGGAATTGATACAATTCAATAATTGATGCTCGTGTAGCGTTTTCTGTTTTAATCCGGGAATATTTTTCATTCAGTTTACTCGAATCTTATTTCTTATTACGCTAATGTTATTTAATAAATTCTTTGAGGCCTAAATTACGATACAAAACTATGGTTTAACAACTCGACCCAAGGCACTTCAAAGCGGCGTACCTACATGACCATATTATGATAAAAACAAATTTTCAACTTATTGAATCGATTTATCTGTAAAACGGTTATTCTTAGAACTTGTGTCATGGCTATTTATAAAGTTGATTGCAATATCTATAATATTGTCTTAACAAAGTGTGCTGAGGGTTTTTCTCTCGGCCTACAGATTGATAAGCAGATGATCGATATATATATTGACTTTCATCTATTATATTTAAATGAGTTAATAATGAAATAATTGATTTAATTTTATTTATCTTCTACCACTATATAATATACTTCTGAATTTGACGGAGAATGGCATATGCTAACGGAACACTTCTGACTCCCGAAGCACAACGAGCAACATGCTGCAACGCACTCTTACTGTCACTCATAATGACAATTTTAATATCTGTGTCTTCTAAATATTTTATTATATTAATAATATTTCATTTAATTAATCCTATATTTATGACTAACTTGACTGGGCTAATTATGTATTATCTTGACATAAAATTCGTAATTGTGGTTCGATTGTAAAAGTAAGGTAGATAAGGAGCAAGAAGTATGTAAGTGTAGGTAATGGAGATAACATTGAACTTGATAATTTAAAAATATTTATATTATTTTCAATCTAACCGTTTTTTTGGGAAAGAAGAAAGCCAACGAGTTACCAACGCTATTTAGTGCTCGCGAGGGTCGCTGGGTCAAAAAACATCGGGTCAATTACCGTAGTTTTATGCAGTGCTGCTTAATTGCGTTTACGTCTTAACCTCTAAATCCGTATTACCGTAATGACAGGGAAACCTACACGTCACGTTTAAGCTTTAAAAACTTTGCGAATCTTTTGGTTTTCGTGTCATTACGGTTAACGGATTTAGAGGTTAAGACGTAAACGCAACTAAGCAGCACTGCATAGAATACGGTAATTGACCCGCATGTCGCTTCATTTCGCTGTGAGCTGACAAAATCTATTTTAGTTTGCAAACACCAAACTCCAGGCATTTTGTGCGAAATAAAAAACTGTATACTGATGACAACATTTATTCATCCTACAATATTATTTCCTCCGAGGAATTATATGCTGGATAAGGTATTGGGTAGTGTTCATGAATCCACGAGTCACACGTAGCCATGCAGTTGGCTTCGCATCTGCCATCGCCGGGGGCACATTTCTCCGGGCAGGGGGGGCAGAGACTCCCACTAGCGAGCCCAATAGCCAGTACTGGGAACAACAATTACAACATAATAGTTTGTTTAACTATTAATAAAAGTTTATACAGGGTGTGAGGAGACCGTTTCCGAAGCCTGAAACAATGTATTGTTGAGCTTAAATAGTAACCTATTCATTAACAAAATACCCTTAAAACTCAACATAAAAAAATAAAAATTATTGAAAAGTGATGATCGCCATTGTTAGTTTTCTTGCAATTGTGTTTACATAAGTAAAATATAATCCCCAATATTCGCAATACCCATTCGTTTTTGGTAGCAGTCTTTTAACACCTAGTATATTTCCAACTAGTTAGTCATAAGCCTCCTTCAAAGATAGCGAAAGGGATATAATTACTTTTCTTTTATATTCAGTTAAAATAACGTAACGAGAAAGGCTGTTTTTGCATTTGTCTCAATGTCAAAAAAATAAAAATACAATTTATGCGTTTTAAATTATTACAGGCGTCGACTAAGTCGGAACTCATACGAATTTTACAAATGTTTACATACCGTTAGATTAATTAGAAATTGACTAATTTGTAGATTCGTTATCTACTGCAGTCATTTAAATTGTATAGGTTACATATATTATCATGTTAACATATTAATGTTGCTCATGTAAGTATTGAATTAAATATTGCACACACAACAGGGTACATGCATACTCTTCAAACTATATTATAGAGCAGATTTTTTCCATTTTAGTTACTGTGATTTTTTTTTACCTTCAATTACTTATGCAAAATAATACCTCCAGAACCAATTAAAAACGAATTGAGTTTAGTTTTTAATTTCAATGCAACAATTATAACTTAAATTATCAAACTTACCCATGAAAAAGGCAGCGATACACAGAAGCTTCATGTTGATCAAGATTCGAACTGACTTTAATATTGTGTTTCTGATTACCTCCCTTTTTATAGTCATTAGCATAGTTAATGATTTCATAGCTAATTGCAATTGACCCATGTATAACTAAACAATAGCAACCATGAATGAGTAAAAATTGTAAGGTTTTAAAATTTGTTATGTCTGTATGTAAGTACATGTATTTAGTGGTACTCACGTTTACACTAACTAGCATCAAAATCTAACAAAGAAATCTGCAATAGATTTATTTGTGCAATTATTTTTATAAATATATAAGTACCTTTAGGTAATTGGTATGAGAAAGAAATGGAGACGCTAAGGTTGACAAAGTTTGTAACATACGTTGAAAATTGAAATACATAGTTAAAAATAAACAATGTTCATCGAAATTGATAATAATCGACCTATCGGTCTTTATAAATACAAATGAATTGCTGAATTGGTTGCTAAACTCGAGAACGTCGGAACCAACTTGACTGATTTAGTTTTTGTTGTGTTTGATGAAGTCTGAATAAGGTTCTCATCTAAAAAGAACTGGGAAAGCTAGCAATAAATAGGTGTACGTACTTAGCTAACAAAATCAATAAAAACTGCCAAAAACCTCTTTGGTTTAAAATAGTATAATATGAACGTGAACAAAGGTTCAAAGGTGATAGAATTAGTACTAGTGTATCATTCCACCTCCTAATATATTCATCACATCTCTTTCATAAAAGCTATTATTTAGTAGGTACTCCGAACATGAAAAGTATAACCTATTTTGGTCTAATCTCTGCATATTTAAAATACAATGGATACAAACATTTCAAGAAAGAAATAATGTTGCCATAATGCTTTTTACCCGTTTACAGTGCATTCGTATTTCGATTCTTTCCTTACTAATCAGGTCATTTAAAATTTACAAGGAATCGATAAGTTTTTTGTAGAGCCAATAAGAGCCAGATACATCATTTATTGCTCTGATAATATCTGATGGTCCTTTTATAAACATATAAAATACTTAAAGACAACTATAATATAAACAGTAAACAAGCTTAAGATAAAGGTGAATTTATTTATGAAGTTCTTGAATTAAATTACAATAAAACTAAGATTTATGAAACTTAACTTTCTAGCATTTCGCCACAAGATTTTTAGGCAGCTAAATTGCTTTTCTCGTAAGAATTTTCAAAAGTCCTCTCTTAGTGCTTACTTAAACCATAAACAAAATTTCACAGCCCCAACTAAGTCTGGACCTGTTATTATACAGGGTGTCCTAAGACTACGGGACATCAAGGGAAAGTACCTACCTTAAATATCGTAGATAGGATATTTTGCTAAAAGAAAACTTTATTTTATTTTTATGTACCGTAGTCTTGGGACGACCTGTATAAATATAGATAAAACTTGTGATGCAAACTCTTATTATTGTTGATGAAGAATATGGTTTATTTGAACCTGGTGACACAGAGTTTTAAATTTTTACCAGGAGACAAAATCAATATTGAATCCTAAAGTTGGTGAAACTATGTACATATTACCTAATGATGTAATTAAAACTTCTGCAAATAATAAAGTGATAGAGAAGAGAACAGTGAACTATTTGCGGCTGGAACATGTTTTCTTATATGATACCACATTCCTGTGTATCATTTAGAATATTTAAATTCTGTGCTTTTTAGAGCTGATTGGTATTTTGTTGAAGCCGTATCAATGCCTGTGGGGTGAATAAAACAGCGCAGGAGGCTGATGTGACCTTTGTGACAAAGACGATTGATCCTGGGACTGGCGTGACGAGTTCAGGGGTTTGCAAGACCAGTCGTGCGATTCCGTAATTCAACGTGTCCGAAGTCAATGAGAAATAACGTCAAAATGTACATTTGGTATTCTGTATTCCTAGTTTGCATCGATAATGACGTCATACCGCAGATCACCTGTGGGGCTATTGAAGCTGATGCATTGCTAAACCTACGTTGCTAGAAATTGCAGGTACCTAAAACATACGTGCAACACGAACATAATACTTACCTTTTAAATAGAATTCATCAGCAAATCAATTAGTTCAGTCTCTATGATTGCTTCAAATGTTGTAATCTATATAAAGGCAGTATTTTATTTAAAAAAAAACATGTCTATGATGATTATATTTATTTATAGTATAATTTTGCCGTCTGCACTGACAACCACGATGCATTAGGGATGTTACGTGCAGATTTTAACCATGGAATAGGGGACTTTATTCAATGGCAGATTTACAGTTTTGATGCCTGTAGGCTTATTGCCGCCCCTTTAAAATTCAGTGTCCAGTGATCGAAATTATAATTATTGTATTACATAGATTATTGTGGAAGCTTAAATATTTAATAATAAACTATAATTTTCTTTGAAAAATGTATCTTAAAAATATATAACAAAAACAAATCTGCCGCCCCCCGAAATCTGCCGCCCTTGGCCCCTTCTCAGCCAACTGGAAAACCCGTTTTTAGTGATGTTTCCCATTTATCACACCAATCTCCACATTTCGATGAGCAGTCGCCACTGTCGGTACACTCGTGAGGGCAGGGACACACGACAGCAGGCGTACCCTTAGCCAATGCAACGGCCATTACTATAACAACAGTATTAACGATATCGCATTAGACAATTGAAAAGTTAACAAGTTTTAAAAAAAAATATGATTAATGTCTTCATCGGTTCTTCAATTTTCAAATTAATTTTGTTCGACTGAAAAGTAGTGTGTTTTCATTGCACGTTGAACATAAATATTCGATATAGATATAAAGTTTCAATGAAGACATACCACTTATCAGCCAAATAGAATTCATCTGGCGATTGAACCAACAGCCCTTAACAAAACTAAAAATAATATCTTACACTATTAAATCAAGACATCGTAGTATCACTGTTACAAACAAAATTCAGTTATTCATACAAAATAACGAAACAAATATCTGAATAAAAACATCTCACGATGTTTATGAACAAATTTTTAAAAATCTTAATGCCTACTTAACTAAGTGATAGTTGTTTTCCTCTATTTGATGTATTTGTATTACTTTAAACTATTGTCAGAGTTTTATAAAGTTGGCAAACAGATAAAACAAAACTTACGCATGAAAAAGGCAGCGAAATACAGAAGTTTCATGTTGATGTCGATTTGATTATAATGTGATTATATTTTAATGAATGCCTTCCTTTTTATAGTCATATGTGTAATTTAGAATTTCATATTAAATTACAATTCATCCATGCTATAACCAAACAATAGAAACCATGCATTATTACGAATATCAACATTGTACCTATTATAGGTAAAGGTTTGATTGTACATTAGTATTATTTCGCAATTATTCTCAGTCAGTGATACCTCACAAATAATTAAATTGAGAAATAGCGACACTTATGTAGTCGTTTAGTTTCTAACTGAATACATTGGAATTTCTAAAAGACGATAGATCCTATATCAGCAAATTTCTGTTTACTATATGTTTAACGCTCGTGAGTAAATCAGTTAAGCATTTTTATATAATGTCTAAGAATAGCTTTTTTCTATCGTCATTTTTACAGTTTTTCAGTTTTCTCAACATAATACTAATATCAAACAAAGCACGTAGGTTGTCGATATTGAACATAGTTTTTTTATTTTAATCTACGCAGTTATTTTGGAATCATTCCTTACAATCAAACAAACAAAACCTTCATTATTATATTTATATACCTAGAACCCCAATATCGCTAGTCCCGAATAATTCAAGTAAAACGAATAGGAATTTCCTAAGTATTTTCATATTTACCGTCTTAAGAGCTATGATCTACAAATATATTACAAGTATTGCTTCTGGAAGAGTTCACGCAAATATTTACCAGCTTTATGAGTACATAAAATAATGATTGCATTGTTATTCGGTTTTTTTCTTTTAAATACTATATCAATAAACTTGATTACTTAACTATATCTAGGTTTAACAAAATTTAAGTTTAATTTAGCCCAAAATTTTAACTAACAACTAAGACCAGTGAGTTATAATATGAATAACTTTTCCTACCAAACTAAGATTTAATGGTGATTATTAAGATTGGGACATGAAACTTGTGCTACTAACTGCTATCATTACCAGGGCTGTTGGAATTATGATACAAGTCACCCTGGAGCTATTTCATAGATAACTCAGTTTAAACAAATCTTCGGGATAATTTTTTTTCTTTAGTAAATTTTACTCGACAGATAATAAAAATGTTTTCGTATTGTGTCGAATATAATTTGACGTATATTAAAGGCACATGTAAATATACAGTATTATACATATGAGACATAACAAGCGTTTAGTTTTAAATATAACGGTTTTTTTAACTAAGCGTAAATAATAAGGGTAAATTTAAAAGAGCAATACGGCGTTTTATGTTTTAAAAATTTCTTGATGGTTCTACAGATTTTTAATTAAAATTCTCCTGTAGTACTATTTTTAATTAGAATTTACACAATGTTTAACTTTGTTTCACCTTTCTACATATAGTGTATAGTTAGTTATTATAAATATATTGAAAGTAAATTATTAAAGCTTGCAAGGCAGCATTGTGTTCAATATATGAGCGAGCTTAACTTCGTAACTGAGCGCTCACCGGAAACTTTATAATTTAGTTGAAACTTTGCCTATTAGTTTCCTACCTAATAAATTTCAATTTGGAAGAAAGTTAAAGACTGGATAGACACCACTGAAAGAACTTGGGATTGGAAAAACATTGCATTTAGAAACTATCTATACCTACTTTAAGAGTTTATTCCTTAATATTTATAGTAAAACTAATATTTTGTATTTATTTTTGTTCAATGAGTTTACAACGTCTTCTTCAAAATGTTGTTATAAGTTTAAAAACGAAATTAATTCAAATAAGGCGATTGACAAAAAGTCTTTAAAATTAATGTTTGAGTTAATGTAAAAATTTAAAAATTAATGTTCACATAATTTTTAATTCATAAAATACCCAAAGAGTGGATATAAAATTTATCTTATTTTCTACCAATACAATGAAATATACCTAATTATAAGCCATTTGTTTAAACGTTAATAAGCTCTACCTATTTTGCCGAAGTTGAAAGTCTACCTTCTAATTGCTAATTAAATATAAACTTAATAATATAACCTAAATTATTGATACGCAATGTGAATCTTAAATTACATATTCAATACATTTCTTTAATTCAATGAAATATAGATCATAAAATTTAATGACGAGACATTTGAATACTAGGTACCTAATACATAATATTTTGCTATCTAGACGCCAATATTGAGGCCAAAGTTATTTCAATAGTTTTACTCGTTAATAAATATTTATTTTATCAAAATTTTACTCTAAGAGCTCTATCTTCATTTAATAATCTGGATCTGTAAGTTTTGTTAACTTGTGATCTTCGGCAAATTGGCATTAGACGAGTTTTATTATTACCTAAAACTTAAAGAAATATTTTAACTTAAATTTTGCATTTGTATAACGCAATCTCTGCATTATTTAGAAATATTTAAATTTGTATAATTTCCTACATACCATTAATTCTTGTTTTTTTAACATTTTGCCTATTTAATAATATCCTTAAAATAATAATTATTTTATTTTTTGTTACAGGTACCTACTAACGCCACTTCTACTACTAATCATGAGTATATTTATGTAACTTTTAAGTTTATTATTATTTGTTATAAGTTTCCAATCTATGGTTTCATTCAACTTCCAATTACCATTAAACAAAAAATATATCGGTATATTATAACAACGGATTCACGAAACAAACACCAACTTTGTTTGCCAGGTTTAATTAAATTTTCTTCGGAGCCGTTACTTAACAAGGGTCCCCGATTTGAAAGATTCAATTTATACGCTTTTTGTTTTCTAACTCTTTATTGGAGCTGACTACCGATAGATTGAATAATATTCGATAAAATGTTAAACCCTTTTGCTTAATGTAATGCTTTGATTTTTTCACGGTAATTATTAAAGACGTACTTATTTTTGTATCGGCAGGCTTTTAGTTAAAAACAACACAAGCTAAAATTGCAAAGTTGAAAAATAAACTTTCGTGCATTTCGTCGTTGTCAAACCAAAATCTGTTATGTGCAATAAATATAATTTTGAGATATAGAGAAAAAAAGGTCTTCATTAAAATTTTATACGAGGGTGTATTTTAAGAATTATATTAAACTAGTGGCCGCCCGCGACTCCGTTCGCGTGGAAGTCGGTTTCCCGTGGGAATGAGAAATTTTCCCGCTTTAAAAAGTACCCTATGTCCTTTCCCAAGTTCAGTTCTTTCTTCATACCAAATTTCATCAAAATCGGTTCAGTGGTTTAGGCGTGAAAGCGTAACAGACAGACAGACAGACAGACAGACAGACAGACCGACAGACAGACAGAGTTACTTTCGCATTTATAATATTAAGTAGGGAAGTAGGGACTAGTGGCCGCCCGCGACTCCGTTCGCGTGGACGTCGGTTTCCCGTGGGAATGAGAAGTTTTCCCGCGGTAAAAAGTACCCTATGTCCTTTCCCAAGTTCAATTCTTTCTTCATACCGAATTCCATCAAAATCAGTTCAGTGGTTAAGGCGTGAAAGCGTAACAGACAGACAGACAGACAGAGTTACTTTCGCATTTATAATATTAGTAGGGATAAAAGACATACCTATGTATCATACATAAACTTATTTGTTTTTAACAATGGTAATTAATAGTTTATTAATTATTTTGATAATAGTTTAAATCGCTTCATCAACTCAAAATACTGAGTTAAGTAGAATATTTTAATTCTAAAATTAATATTTATAAAGGTAACATGAAGCTGTTGACAATTCGTGCAAATTGTTACAATTTATACGTAGTATTTTTAAATGGAAAAATAAAACAAAACTTGTAATATCACGGTGAAATCTAAGTAAAAATTAAAAGAAAATGAATCCCTCCCTGTCAATTAACCTTGCACATTATTTGTCAAAAAATACCAAAACGTATTAACCTCACCTCCATTACGAATATCAATAGAAGGGGTTCTGCCTAAAATCCATTAGCGAAACAAACGAAACGATCTAATTGCGGTTGAATAATCGCAACGTGTCAAATTTAGTATTTGTATATGAGCGTCGTTTGGCTCTCGGACTATCGACCTCGTATTTGTATAATAGTAGATTACTATACAAATACGAATAATTACTCTTTCGGGTTAATGTAATTTATTATATATCAGTTAAAATATATTTTTTTTTATTGGAATAAGATAAGATAAATTAAAACCTATTTTGACAATCTTTTCGATGAACACAAAAATCGGCAAACAGTCTTTATTAAGGTATTTACGATTATCTATTACTAATATCTAAGTTTTTTAATTTTTTTGTGAAAAAATAAAACGTTTTATACAGTAAATATATTAAAACACACAACATTACTTTAACAAGTAACTTTTTTTTAATCGACATTTAAGTATCGGTCATAGTGTCAAACATTTCCGCTGACACCTGAGTATAATAGTTATATAGGTGTATTTCGCTCATGTCAAAGAGTTTCTCATAATACCAAGTTCGGTGCCTCTCGTACCTTTATCTATCCCTAACTAATGACCCGTTGATTGATGGCGCGCTTCAGTCCAAACTTGAATAGTCCTTCATTCCCTTATCAATAGAGGATCGACTATGGGGACACTACCCTGAATCATTAACTAGATAGAGCAGGGTTACCATTTCTTTTTTAAGTTTATAGTTTACGGAATATTAGGTTACGTGATAAAGAGGAAGTCTAAATGATGTTAAAAGCCCTATTGCAAACAGTTTTATTATTAACGTTTAAATAGACGTATTTAATTCATATAATATTTGAGGTAAAATATTATTTTTACTATGTAGGTAATGAAAGAAGAAATTAAAGATAGAAACGACTATGGTAGAAAAACAAAACTCTAATAATATTATTTTATTATATTGTGTTGAAATAGGGATGTATGCATACATTATTTCGCTAATAAAAACAATAATATATTAAAAGATAAGTATTTTTCTCATAAAACAATGATTTTGTGTTTTCTTATGCTCGAATAAATAGGGCGTAACATAATACTTGAATGTAGTTATTTCAAAAGTCAAATATTTTCTCCAATATCATGTTAGCCTGATTATCAATTTTGCAAATATCTCAGTTGGCTCAAAATTGCTTCTATAATATTTTATACAAGATTCCCAATTTTATTTCAATTACTGTTGATTCTTACAGCAGTTTCAATAAGGTTTTAATTTTATAATGGTATCTTATTCTATATCAATAATCAACACCTTTGTTTTTGAATTTAATAAGTTTCTTAATGAATGTAAAATGTCATAATCAAGGCATATCCTAAATCATTTGTCTAAAGTAAAGTCTGAAATCCCGTTTTAAATTTAAACATATGTAGTCCTGAAAAGGAAACCAATTTTAATAAAAATATGTTATCTTTCTGCCAATCTTATGTTACAGTAGGTACCGCTATGTATGAATAGTAATGTTTATGAAAAAAAAAACAACAACTACGACTATTGTACATGTGAAAGTTTGTTACGTGGTATCCTAGTGGCAACAGGAACGGGTCTACTATACCGAAGGTTCCGGGTTTATCACACACGAATGGTGAGGGAAAACATCGTGGGGAAACCCACATGATTGGATGATTATCCATCATGTGCATGTGCATTATTATTTAATTAGTCGAAATCACAAGCATTCGAGCGTATGAGGCAGTCAAAACGTTTTTCGAGACAACGTCGTTCGCGACTACGTTATTCGAGTCCATAAGCTTTCGAAACTATGAGGCAGAGGAGGAAAAATTCGCACCAGCGTGTGTCGCACAAACGGCATTCAAAACTACATAGCGGACCCGTTACAGCATTAATTACTGACAAAGAAAGACATCTTTTTACTAAGTAGTAAAAACAAAGAAAGACATCTTTTTACTAATGTAGGTTTAAAATGCGTTTATGAATCAGCAAGTTAGTCAGGGTTAATTTTAATGAAGCGCAAATTTTAAAAAGGAATATAATTTCTCTATTTGATTTTATGTTTGCCATTTGGGGTTCTAAAAGAGTTTCTATACGTTGGTGACTTCTAACCTAATGGTTAATTTTTTCATGTCTATAGGTAATGTTTCCTTTTTTTATTAATTTATATTTTTGCTTACGGATATAATAATATAATGATAAATAAAATAGACAGTTTAAAGTTAGCAGAATTGAATAGGTACATTTATATCTAATGTTTTACCGTGAAAGTACTTCAGTATTTTGACCTTTTTTTCGGAATTCGGTCAATTAATATTGTTTAATGACCTACAAAAGTTGTTTATTGACTAAATCGTTCTTAATACCAGCATTTTACACAAATACGGAGAATTTTGTTTTTTGATCTTTGTTTGTAAAAGGATAATTGAATGTTACCAATCAATGGTTTGGAAAACATTTTATTGGCTTGTTTTTATTAAACCACTCTTTGATTTGCTGTATTTGGATGTCAATATGTATGCGGGTTGGCTTTTAATAATTTGTTTATAATATAAAATAACATTATGGTACCTATTCCGAGGTAAATAACTGTATCATTTACGGAGCAATGATTTAGAATTTGAATGACAGAAACTGGTAGTATAACAACCTAAAATAAATTGTTTCGAGAACTACTTTAGGCAAAACTTAATAATAAAAATACTTTTGAAAGTCCTTTTTTTTTGAATGACGAACACCGTCCCAAATTTCAATACCATTCCATGAAAACTCACAGGGTCTACAAAACTTTACCCCACTTTACATCGCTATCATGGAACGATATAACATCAGCACCATGGCTATAATAACACCTATTCAGCCTTCCGTTAAACGCTACGCTAACACAATTTGGTCAGGCCTATGAATATCAAGCAACTGACCCTAAGGTGCCCTTAGCACTTAGTAGGACGCTTAATGCCCTTATAATTTTATTAGCAACCCCGGCTGGAACTCAGCAAAGGGCAATTATTGCCCTCAAATTAGAGATAAAAGTATGAAAACGTAAAAGCAATGGTAGCAATAATAGTTATTTTTAACGGTTATGTTAGTTGACCTATATTCAGTTTTGCATAATTGATATTGTGTTTTCGTAAATGAAAAGAATTGATAAAGGGTTAATGATTTTAAGTGTTTGTTACGTACTTAACTAGATTATTTCTTTAAATAAAAAACACAATATTTAAAAAGTGTAAACACACAAAACGCCTATAGGCATACTTCAAACCTTAAATGCTATGTTTTGATAAAAAAAAAACATAAAAAAACAACGACAAATATTTAATCAATCCCGAATGCCCGTGTAGGTTTTCTCGCTCACACTCGTATACCAAGTATACTGTGTTTCGCCCCAGTGTTTCGATAATAACATTAACGTCACATCGCCGTTGCCGTCACGGCGTCACGCGTCACCCGCGATTTTAATATGCTCGCCATGAGACACATTCGATAATGTCCCCGGGACTTTATTTAATTTACAGCCTGTGGGAGGCTTTCAGCGATGCTGATGATATTAAGAAAGAAACGTGGATGTGATGGTAACAGCTGGAAAGGAGGACAAAGAGATGGCATTTTAAACATACATAAAATATAAGTAGCAGGTAGTGGATTTGTGTCCTACTGGGGATTTGGTGTATGAGTCATCTAAACTTATAAAATAACAAGTCCTGTCTGACTGACTGACTTACTATTAAAGTTAGTAATTATTTTTAGAAATTCCTACAGGAAAAGCAATTAAGCTTTTCCCGCAAGGCGGAAAGCCTTTAGTCTATAAATAAACTAAATTAAATAAAACTTTAAACTAAATTCAAAGTCCTTTGTTTGCGATAAAAGCCTCCTCCTATTAGCTTCTATTTCTCTTTATCACGTGCTGCTCTACTCCATAAGTTTCCTGCTACCTTTGTGATGGCATCGTCCCCTCTTTTGTAAGGTCTGCCGGGTCTTCGTTTAATATTTATAGGGTTGTTATAAGATACCTTAGCCCAACTTTCTTCAGGTATTCGTTATATTGGTCCAGCCTATTCTAAAATTACTTTTTCTTATTGATTGTTTGTAATTATTGATCGCCCTATATACAAGTACCTTTGTCAAGCGGTATATATAATTAGTTATAAAGATTAAATTGTCTAACCTACCGCAGTCTTAGAATAAAGAAAAAGCAAATTCAGCTTCATATTAATACCTTTCATATCTGACCATCACACCTTCCCATAAAACCGACGTAACCGTTTCACTGAACAAATAAAACTTGAATAGAAGCGACAAATGTATCATTCACAACCGTATGCGTAAATGGTTAACCACATTTTAAGCAATAACGTGGTAATATCGTCATATCTTTTGTAGGGCCTATAACGGTAGCATTTAGGGTTGTAAAGGTACCTTTTCTACAGTGGTTGTATCCCTTGTAGGTACTGAAATTGTACGTGAATTATTCTCATAAATGCCTTAACCCTTGGTGAGGTTTCTACCAGCTCCGGTACAATAAAACGGCCGAATTCCCGGAGCACATATCAGATGGAGACCGTGTTTGTGACGGCTAGTGTTAGGTCAATAGGGACTGGGGGAGTCAGGAAATGATAGTAGGGACACCCACAGGGACTCATGCTTTGATTAAAGACAAATAGAAAGCGAGACTTGCTAAATGTAAATCAGTAGTATATCAAAGATACTTGGAACACCTACTAACAGAAGGACAGTAGTTAGTAATTTGTCAGAATTCTGTAATTTTCTATTTATAAAATCAAAATTAAAGTACCTACTGGTAACCAATTTTTAAGTTATCTTTCTGGAATCGCCTGTCAATGTAGCTTACAAAACTTATTTTTTCATATTTATTGACCACAATCTGCTTTTCACGAAGATTAAGTTCCATCATAAATCCTGAATATATTCTTAAAGCTTAGGCGTCTACATTTTAAACTTCTAAGTATATTTAGTAAATTTCTCAAAACAATGGTTCAAGTTAGGCACGACCTGTGCCATGTTGTGGGTTTACTGCTCTCCCCATAAATGACCTGCCAGACAGAACTATCTTCCTCTGTGGTTAAAAGGTTCTACTTCAACCTGCCTGTAGATTATCTACATAGATGAGCACTTAATTACATGTACGTAGTGATTTGTAGAGGCTTTAGACAGGAAGCGACTATGCTTTATGCAAAATACAATATAATATTTTAAATCTAATGTAGTAAAGTTTTTGTCTTGGATACCTAGTCAGCTGTGTGGAAGAAATTAACGTAGTTAAACCAAATACTTTTATTTCATGAATTGTTGAGTTTTCACGAATTTTTGAACAACAGCCAATCACAATTAAATAATTAATAAAATCTATTTGTCCGTTCCCGATTATATATATTCATTGTATAAAATAAGAACAACGCAAAAAATAATTCTACCTGCAATCGCCTATCTATTACAAATATGTTAGTGAAGCTTTGAAGTATCCTAAATATTATAATTAATTTATCGCAACAGAAACAAACAACATTCTTCCTAGGTTTATTGTGAATTATCTCAACATCTGGCTAGTGTTGGCTATTTGCATTAGTGATTTTACGGAAGACTCAGAAATATTAGCGTTGTTCAGTGGTATCAGTGAAATGAGGTAAATTTAATTTAGATCATACAGTTTTTTTAGGATTCTTTTGTTTGGTGTCCGTCTATCTGTCTGTCTTTCCATCAAGGTCATTTACCTTAAGAATATGCGTGGAATTCAAGAATTCAACCAAGCTGAAATTAAAACATCTAATTCTTTGTTTCATATTAGTATGAAGCTATTCTTAAGTCTGACAAACAAAGATACAACAAATTTTACATTTGAGAATTAAGATTTTATAGCATCATTAAATAAAATTACAGAACCTTCAGTTAATGAATCTGGCTCGATTTTAGCATATTTACTTTTTATTAATAGGTACGTAGTTACTAATTACTACGTTATTTCCAAACTTAACTCATTGAACAGATTTATATAGTACATAACGGAATACCTAATTATGTACCCTTGTATAGACCCTCTAAAAATTCGACACAGGTCCAACGCCGAAAACCATCACTGTGTTATTTACATATTTTTAAATATATTTCTAATGTTTTGCAAGTAACGATAAAAACGTATTTGAATAATTATCCTTCTAAAGACCCCTAAGCTAATTAATCCCTATCGAATGACTATATTAATGGCCGCTGACTAAGTGCTAGCAAATGATAGCGTTTGGGACAGTTCAGTGAGCAAAGCTAGTGTAATCACTCTAAAAGCCTATGTAACCGTCATTGGAATCTCTCTAAAGTTAGGTCTCAGCTATTAGCAATATTAGGTTGGGTATTCCGATTTATCCCATACTAAAAGAATGGCATAATTGTCATTTCAAATTGAATTGTAAAGCCAAGGATATAAATAAAATTGATTACATCTAATTTTGTTTCAATATTTTTGTTATTGAACGCTTGCACATAAACAGTATTAGGTAGGCATTTTGGTCACCTGAACACACATTTCCGTGGTAAATAATACTTTAAAATGTCTCTTCCGGTGCCATTAGAACATATTGCTTTTGTGCGACATTAATAAACGATCTAAAGTCTCTATCTATAATTTGGACAGGATTGTATATTTAACGATTGATTGAACCCTACGGATCTCTCGTGATCGCTTTCAAACAGTAACTTAACGTCGTAAATATGTATATGACGAAGACGGCAGGATACCTTCGCCATCAGAGCCGTCTTCAGGGGCCGTTTAGTACTATAACTTGTGTGGGCGTACGTGGGTTATGTGTTAGACTCAAATAAAACCAATAGAACTGTTTCAACACTGTAATTATCTCCTCTTGATAGCACTCCGTAGGTCATTCGATTAATTCACAAGAAGGCACGGATCACGGACAGTTTCTACGCAACCACCAAGCATTCACATTTTCCAACCGCTCTTCACCAAAGCCCAAGACCATCTCTGCCACTCTGACAGCTGCTCGCTCGATGTCACATAGACTCTGTCTAGCACCATATTTGGTACTGGCAATCTGCACTCTTCTTATATCAACCATAAGCATAGTCGATCTCCGACACGGCCATCCTGCGTATACACGTCCTCGTGTATTATACTGTGGACAAACACAAAACGACAGTATCTACTTGTTCCGCTCGGCCAATTCTGACCAACAATCATAACTCTTACTTCACAAGCAAACCAAAATTTAAACTCATTCTCTGAACTATTGTTTTTTTTTACTACTTGACTAAGTAAATCAAACTATCATAAAACAATAATATCACAACACCAAAGTCAGTAGAGATCATGTACCATCGATAAAGGTCTTCATTTATCACAACAAATCAGTCATTGAAACACTCCACGACACGAGTGAACACCCCTCTATCTCCACGGCCTCGGCCAACCAGCAACATCACCATTGCTCCCACTACGCTTATTTTTATAAGCCACCACGCTTTTCAAAATCCACCACGCTTTTCCTAAGCCACCACGCTTTTCATAAGCCACTACGCTTTTCATAAGCCAAAACGCTTTTCATAAGCCACCACGCTTTTCATAGGCCACCACGCCTTTCATAAGCCACCACGCTTTTCATTAGCCACCACGCTTTTCATAAGCCATCACGTTTTTCATAGGCCACCACGCCTTCCATAAGCCACCATGCTTTTCATAGGCCACCACGCCTTTCATAAGCCACCATGTCAAATCGTTAACCATTAAATTACGCCTTAAAACTTTTTTTTTTTAACCAACGAACATTCAGCACCAGAATCATAAAAGAAACAATACAGTTCACCTTGTGCTCACGATTACCCGTGGCAAGGTTAAGTCGACTCGCAACTAGGTGCGCGCACGTCTTGCCCCAGACTCCACGACGCCGCCGCCACCGCTCCTACACCAAGCCGCGAGATGTCCCGGCACGGCACATTTGTAGCAAAGCAGCGTCCTCGCTGTATGCTGCTGCTCCGCTGGGTTTGGTTCTCATGTCGGCACATCTCGTCATCGCGGCTCCAACCTTGGTTTATTTGCAAACGACAGTCGCGTCCGGTATAGTTATTTTTCTGAAACAAATTATATCACACAGAATCACATAGTTCGGCAAACTTTTATTCAAAGCAATTAACTCTCACCAGATAGCGTGACGCAGTACCACAATTTGCGTATACAATTGACTTGGGAGCTCCGACGCCACTGGTATTCTCTTGGTTGCGCTAACTCTACGCACAATACATATGACCAGATTGCCCACTTGCACATCTTGACACTTGTGACTTTTTATTCTTCCTTCCAAAATTGTTAGTGAAATTCCTAAATAATAGACTTGCATTTTTTTAACTGATATCTTTGTCACAGGATCTGTCACTATGCAGATTTTTAAACGAAAATCAAGACAAGGCTGTATGGCTCAGTTCCTTTGCCTGCTCGTAATATGAGCGAATTTAAAAACAACAACAACAACCAGCTTTTTGAGGTTATGCAGGTTTTGGTAAGGTAGTAGTAAATCGGCTTGTGAACCGAATTTAATTCTCAGTTTATGACATTCCTTGGTATGCAATCCTTAACAACCACGTTGATGCTATTTTCTTCTTTCATTGTTTATCGTGACGACATGTTGACTAGGCACCACTTAATTAATTTTCTCAAAACACAATTTACAGTTGCGCATCATGTTCCGCGTCCATGTCCTTCTTTTCCAAGTTTGAAATCAGGTTGCTTCATGCAATTGTTTTCGGTACATCTGCGCGCGCATATTCCAATTTTGATTTTCAAACAATGCATAGCAACGGTCAATTTCACTTTTTCTTCTTCTCAATTTTGAACTAACATAGATCATAGCAACGGTCAATTTCCTTTTCTTCATTTGAACTAACACAGGATCATCCCACTTCTGATGACGAAGACGGCAGGATACCTTCGCCATCAGAGCCGTCTTCAGGGGCCGTTTAGTACTATAACTTGTGTGGGCGTACGTGGGTTATGTGTTAGACTCAAATAAAACCAATAGAACTGTTTCAACACTGTAATTATCTCCTCTTGATAGCACTCCGTAGGTCATTCAATTAATTCACAAGAAGGCACGGATCACGGACAGTTTCTACGCAACCACCAAGCATTCACATTTTCCAACCGCTCTTCACCAAAGCCCAAGACCATCTCTGTCACTCTGACAGCTGCTCGCTCGATGTCACATAGACTCTGTCTAGCACCATATTTGGTACTGGCAATCCGCACTCTTCTTATATCAACCATAAGCATAGTCGATCTCCGACATATATTAATTACTAAAGTTTGGTACGTGTGGATTTTGGTTTAGAATAGACCATCAACTGAAGTGTTCAAAACGATCCTTACATAAGAATTCTTCTTATAATAAGGTATTCTTTATAATCTTTGCGGATAAAAAACCAGAGATTAATGAACATCTTGAAATTCCAACGGTGCTTGGAGAAATAGAGCACAACACCGGTTGCGACAGTAAAAACACACCAACCCACTTGCTTTAAGTGTACTAATGAATTTCAAAACCAAGCGACCGAAGCTTAAACACGTGCTTGCTGAATATAAAATTAAGTTTATTCTAAAACCTCTTCGTCACTCCAATGAAAGTCTTCTGTCTGAATGTGCCTGCCTTTTCCCATTGTAGATGTAAACATAAATAAAATAAACCGTTGGTATCTTACAAGATTATTTAGGTATTCTAAAAGAATTTAATCCATTGATTGTGAACTCTATATTATATCCTATCCTGAACTACGAGTATATTGTACGTGTCAACACATTTACCAAGAGCAGTGAGTATTGCCAAACCGTCTTTTACGACAAAGCTCTTTTATTTATCGGTGTAATTAGTTGGAACTACGGTGACGGTGGCAAACAATAGGTAATGTTTATGTCTGAATAGTATACTGAATGGTTTCTTACACAAATCCCTTGCACAAATTATTTTTATACGGTCAATTACTGAGATACAATTCAAAAACCGACTTTATGAGTCGCCATCTAATAGTACTAACTCTACCAGGTATACTCGTTATCTTTACCAGCTCATATTAACTTTTAACCTTCGATCACTCGCGCGATTTTTAGCTTCGAGAGCACTCGCGGGGTGTTCAAGTACCACGTATTCAAAGTATATTTCTAAACGTATTATATTACTTAATGGAAATATACCAGCATTTTATTACTTTGTATTACATGATGTATGAAAATAAAAAACGTAGATTTTATAATCGGCTTTATTTGTATTCTACGAAATATTACAAAAATCTGCCTTTTTATTCGTAAAATTGAGATCAGTTCACAAAGAAACAAAAAAATATTTACTTCTTAATTCTTTATATAAACTTTCTCGTTGAAAAACATCATCATAAGGATTTATTAACACAATGAAATAAAAATTTAAACAAAAAAAATTTTTTCATACAAAAATACTCCTACGAAAAAGTATATCACGAGTGCTCGCGGGGTGCACGCAAACTTTGATAGATCCTTACACTGCAAGTGGTTGCGTCACGCTGCCCCTCTCATCCCATGTCGACACGTTTAAAGGTTACTTGAAGGTACTCAGAAGCGCAAATTCGTAACTAAAGAAATTACTATTCATTTTTACGTTCAAACCTGCGCTGTCACCACCCCGCGCGAGTGATCGAGGGTTAATTAAAAAAAAATTGTTTACCGCATGGATGTAGATTCAAGTACTATTTTATATAAGTTAGCTAGATAATTAGTTTGCAGGTGCAGCAGATAAAAGCTTTAAAAATGCGTTGTGAAAAATAAACTAAGTCAAATATGATCTATTTTTCTGGATATGAAAAGTCCTGCAAATGTACCTTATGAAGATTAGTGGTGGCGTTTAGTATATTAAAGGAATTTTGTTGTCAACAAACAGTTTTTATAATTGTCGCAGTGTAACAAAATGTTGTCGCTCGTAAAAGTACTAAAAATGTTTTAATTAAGTAAGTTTATACTGTGCTAAAATTATTTTAAGATGATTTCGTATACAAATAGAATAGTCTCAGATACAAGAGTGTTTAATAAGCATTAAATCGATTGCAATACATAAGTCTGATGGCTACTGCAAAATATTTATACGTCAGACGACCATACGATATTCTTTCCATCCAATATGAAAAACTGATTTCATTATTTCTTGCGCTTGCACCACAATATGTACCTATACTGTAGCAACTGCATTTAAATTTCTTATCCGTTAAAAAAAACTGTCCTTCAATATTAAGTCGGTGTAAAATATCTGTTCAAAAGCAAAACCACCTCTCTTACTATAACCAACAAAGGTCACATCTCTCCATCATCTTCAGATTTCTCCGTAACATCTAACACTCAAATGGGCGACAGACAGAAACAATTCTTCCAACTACTAGCTATTTATTTAACAAGACATTGACGTATTACAGAAACCGTTTCTGAGATCACATAGTATCTGCCGATTCTAAACGACACTTTGTTACTGTTCAAATAAAAGACAAACACTAACAAACAACTAGAATAATATCTAAAATGGCGTAGGTACATTTGTTGAAATACGATTTTATTAAATCGACACGAAATATCTTTCGCAGATATTTAGCAGTATTTTTTTTAACAAAGACAGATTTTTGAGGTTTGAAGATAATGATAATATTTATTAAAGTCGCTTTCATTTTGTATAAGATTCAGTGACTTTTGACAATACGAATAAAGCCAATAAAGAGATTGGATTCGTTTTCTGTAATGATTCCCGTTTAAATTGAATATCTGCTCTGTTGAAACCTGCAAAGACTATAGGTATACTATACAGGTACTAGGTATATAGGTACCGTCATTATAACGTCAAATGCTATATATATTTTTTAGGAGATCTTATTATCTTAGAAATGAATTAAAAAAAATATTGTCTCAACATGTAGAAAATGGAACCCTAAACATCGACAATTCAAATAACAAACACGAATTTACGAAATGATCTCTACCTCCTAAGCTTTGAGTTGTAGATATAGTTTATTCGGGACCAAACTAAACAATCAACTTAAAAAGGTGGGATAAAGAACTTTTGTAAGATATCTTCAAAGAAATGTCCTATTCTACTGACTGATCCTACTTACGAAACAAACGCGAAAGTTTTTAAGAACGAATGAAATGGATGGGTACAGTAATCATTTGAAAACTACTGACTTTGTCAAACAAACTTATATCAAAGTAAAATAACTTATTTGTTAATATATTGGCCGTTTCATTTAGGTGTGTTTCATGGTAAAATATGGTGGTAGGAATTATACAGCAAACTCGTGATTTATTTTATTTATGCCACAAATTGTTTACAGGTAATATTAAATTTATTACGATAAAGGTAATTACTTCTAGGAACGCTCGCTCATTTGCATGTTTTTTTATAAGATTATGATTTCGCGAACCGGTGCTCAGTTGCAAGAAACTACATTAGACAACGTAAACAAGATTTTACAAATTATGCTAAAACCATTTAACAAACGTATACTCGAGGCACATGCGATGAGAACGGGATTTATGTATTATCAAAACAAAAAACTGTAGATCAAGTAAAATATTGAAAATCTAATCAAATATATATAAAATGGGAAAAAACAAAACAAAGGTACGCGAGATATTCCATTTTATTTATTATTAAAATCCAAACACTGACTATCCTTTTATTATCATAGATTCAAAAAAGATTTATGATGTAGTTGATAAAAAAATGTAAGCAAAAGTTTTTCTTAACTCAATCTAACCTTGGTGAATAAATATTGTTATAGAAGAGCAGTCAATGGTTTGTTTACCTTACAGATGATCTGGTGAAGTCATCAGTCTGTTAAATCAAACATTGATAAGTTTCCAAAATGGCTTCCTGTTTAGCCAGCTTTGATTTCTACGAAATGTGGCAACGCTCTAAACAGAGTTGTATAAATATGTATTCCCTTTGCAGCGGTGTATCGAAACTGTGAAACAACTGCTTTACAATAAATATTTTTGTTTTTAAAAACAAAGAACGTTATAATGTTGTTTTGTTTTAAATGTTTGGATGTTGTAACAAAGTAATCTGACTTTTAAGAATATATCGAGTTAGTAAGTCATATTAATTTACAGAAAATATCATAAAAAAAGGTTTATAAAATATTTACAAGTCAAACTTTCCTCATAGAATATAATTAAACTCCCGCTATCATAATGACAAAGTTAGGAAGTACCTATCTTTACATTTGGAAATGGAATCGAAGAAGCATTCAATCAAGCTGATTGGTCGATTGTGTTGAATTTCATTCAAAAAATAATTTGGAGCCAAATTCATAACCATTATTATGAAAATCTTCTATGTGGTCTATAGAATATTTTTATTTGGTTTTATAAAATTGTTGACTGTGAAAACATTTAAATAAGTAGAATACCAGCTTAGGCACACAGCTAAACTGAGCTTAGGTTTTGAACATTTGAACATTCATTAAAAAGAAAGATCCCAAATGCTCGATTAATACACTATAAAACAAAAAAACGAATGCCAAGTTAATTCACATATTTTATCAAGAACTCCAAACACACAAAAACACTTATTGGTTACCTAATAACATGCCTATTCTTTAAAATATCATTTGTATAACCTCAACAGTCCTAAAACATACAATAAGTTGTAACAGAATTGTATTTCTGTAAGTGAACCTGACCTATAACGAAAAACAAATTACGTTCCGAAATTTCTCCCTTCAGGCACGTCTACCTAATTTTTCCATCATTTATCTACAAACTTCTTCTAGGGCTGTCGAGGGCCTATTTTATTCGAATCAGTATTTTTTGTGGCATCGTTCTGTCTTCTAAAGGCCCTTATCAGTATTCAAGCGGACACGGGAAACTCGAATGAAAAATAAGGGAAAGCTTGTATTGTGCCCTTTGTGAAAAAACATGTAAATATATTGAAAACAAACCGTTTTTTGCTTTTAGGTGTCGTAATGTGACGTGAAATGCTTAAGAAAGATGCTAGCAATATAAGTAAGAAATATGAATGTATGCTTAGGATTTGGTATATGTATTCCTTAATAAAATAATGTATTTTTGCGTAAAATCCGTCGGCTACATTTAGTTTAATTGTTTCCAGTCCTTATATTTTCGGTCTTGACTTAATTATTTAAAATCTCTCATGTGGAACTATGTTAATTCTTTGGTAAAAATATTTAAATGCCGAAGAAGAAGAATGTTGCTTTCATGACAAGGAACAAGGCAAATTTTGAATTCCTTAGAGATGGTATTATTCTAATGATAAATCTGGCTAGTTGTAAATTTTGTTCCGCTACGCTCGAATACATTAAAACTAAAAGTAGCACATAGAGTGTGGAAGGTTTTCCAGTTTACTTGCCCTTTTTTCATTAAAATACTTGTTCACTTAATTGTTTTCTAGGTAAGAACATATAATATTATAGCACATTTTTGTTATATCCACGCAGATAAACTGTCACGGAAGCAAACGAAGCCCTTGCGAATTTTTCACACTGTAGCAACAATATAAATACAGGTTTTAGTAAATATGTACCTATTGATCGAATGCCCTTTTATTTAGGTTGTAACAATAAACCAAAATCGTTGGAAAAAACCACGGTACTGTTTTTATAAGGGTTAAAATTGCATCTATTCCCGGTACCTAATCGCCTTTATTTTTTTTCCAAATACTTAAATTGTTCATTTGTATTTTGTACGAAAATAGTGCGTCTGTAAAAAATAAATTAATTTGCACTATTTTTGAACTTTGTGCATATGTTACCGGCAATGTGTATAGTCCGGTATTCTATACAATAATAAGTTTATGAAAAAATTAAACCAGTAACTTTATCTATAGGTAATATATTTGCTGCAGGATTACTTAGTGGTGAGATTAGATTAATCTTGGATTTTTTATATCTGTTAGATGAAGATTTGCATATTTTTATTTTAAGTCATCTTACGTACATCTTACAAGTTGTACTTGAGCTTCATTGAGTACACAACATTAAAATCTGTATTACTTTAACCTTTACATTTCTTTACTTTTATATCTCTGAATACAATGTTCAATGACCTTTCTAAGAAAAAAAATCATTTTAAGAGTTCCATCACCCTTCGTTATTTTCGTACAAAAGCTGGCAATGATTGCTTTAGTCAACATAATAACTAACTGAATATGCGAAGCAATTTCCTTTCATGGTCAGAGAAATAACAAGATATTTTCTATTTTTGTAACCCAAAGTAAAAGATACTTGGGCTCTATGATTGTGGCTATTTTCTAGGTAAATGTGGTTTAGCGCCGACAAGACTTCTCGAAATAAGTGTAAAGATTAAGTATATTAAACCTTCTGGCTTTTTTTATTTACTTGCTCATGTTAAGCTTAAAATACAAAATTATACTTATTCAATTTTTATATAATAGCAGATAGTTGGCTGTATATGATTATTTCTTTATATAGATTGTCGAAAAAACTATACTTAGTTATAATGTCATGACAAAAATTGTTAATAGATATAGTATAAACTATTACTACATCTTAAGCTTAATAATTTATCTTTAGCTTAAAACTGTGTACCAACCATTTATTGAAAACCTCTTAACACTGGCATCACACAAATACCTTATTTCCTTTAAAAAGAAACAAAAACTTCTGAGTTTCCCAACCTGTTGGACTCCGTCAATCACGTTAAATCCGAGCCCAGCGGATGTTGGCTGAAACTTTCCCTTTGAACCTTTATCAAAAAAATACCAGACAAGGACCAAAAGCCAGAGGTTTACAAACTTTATCCCACAATGGAACTGACCGTGTGAGCGAATGTGAATAGAGATGGGAAGACGCTGTTAATGTAATGTGTAATAAATAATAATAAATTACAGTGTTTTCTATGATGTAGGTATGTATCGTGGCTAGGCAGTAAAGAACTGGGCTATTGGAGATTACTTCTAATTTAATGTATTCTTAGGGTGTGGAAACCCACCTGCTTGGATGATTGCCTACCCCATTTAATTACCTGTCAGATTTGTAATACAATTTGTTGATCGTCTGGTAGGAAAGAAGATTTTCTACTGTTAAATACTGTCATATTTAAGACATCCTCTGTGACAATCTGATGTCACCTCAAGTACACCTAATTAGACAAGTTATGCAAAGTCTAAAATAACGAATTTTACGTCTACAAGTAAAGATACTACGCTATCTACGTTTAACGAGGGGGTAACAAGCCCTCAAATCTCTTAAACACTGTATTTTATTGCAAAACCCTGAAGCTATTTCCCTGCCCTATCTCTAAGGATTGCCCTAATGTAATTAGGTTTAGTAAGTCGTGTAACAAGGGATTAGGCACCCATTCATTAGGTGAGTGTAACTGAGCCGAAGTTCCTAACATTAGATTGGATACGTGTCGGCTTCCTATACAAAAGAATTATCGAAGTAATGCTATAGGGGTGGATCAGGTAGGTGTTACTTCGCTTTCTCATTAACTGTCTTTTATCAGAGGCTTTACTTATGTGCACTTTGGAGAAAGTAATTTTCATATAATCCTGTCATCTAATACTGTTCTACAGTCGTTGAAGGCTGAAAAATGTATGTTAGCTAACCTATTCTGAACTCGGATTTTTCTTCAAAAAAGATACTAAACAAAATCTGTAAACTTTTTTATAACGTATTACCAGACAACACCAATCAATAACAGAAAACACCGATCGCCGATTTTAGTTAAAAAAGCAGCGCCCTATCAGTCTACAACTAATGAACTTCTTTCGCCAACATTTTTGCCAAGCTCGGCGACTGTTGTCGAAACTAAATGCAGTATACAGGTACAGTAGGTTATACCGAGCAGTGAATTGATAGTATGCATCAGTGCCAGTTTTCTACATGTTTTTGATAACATCCCTTGGATTAGTCGAAGTGCCGTCAAACATAGATTTTTTTGATGTACCTAAATTTTTTTGTTGTACATTTGGTGGTTAAAACAAGTTACCTAATAATTACATTAAACTTTAAAATAAAATATATAACTCCTCGAATATTTTTTTTTTTTTTTTTCGGGTAGGACATAAATAAAACCATACGTCTTAAAAAAGTGCTCTTGAAAAATATTTAATAATTATTAAACAGTTATATATTTATGAAAAAATCAAGTGAATAACTACAGTACCTGCCTGCAGCATTTAAAATTTTCCTATTTATAACTACTTTTTATCACAATCACTACCACCATGGAAAGTGTACAACACTCGGTTGATGCAATGGTCTCTATGTTCCATACACAAATGGCTGAGTTCCAGCAAGAGCTCCAGAAAGTACAAGGGGGTGGTTCAGCTTCATCGTCCCTTGTATCCCGGTTCACTTTCTTTCAATCGTTTATGCTGACATCGGTGAAGTCTCTCCAACAACAAGTTCAGATGATTGCCCGTGACTGTGACAGATTGGAGATGCACAACCGCCGCAACATTTTACTTATGCATGGTGTACCGGAGACACACAAAGATGTATCTGTAGCAGTGACCAAGGTTGTTTCTGAGCATATGAAACTGCCTGGTTTTTCTAAGCTCAGTATAAGCCGCTGCTTCCGCATTGGTAAAACCCCACTCCCAGACAAGTCTCGGCCCATCTTGGTGGAATTTCATGAAATACAGCTTCGCACCAAGGTGTGGGAGAGCAAAACTATGCTGAAGGGAACAGGCATAACTCTGTCGGAGTTTCTCACAAAGCCTCGTCATGATGCATTCATGGCTGCTCGGAAGCAGTTTGGGATCACAAGGTGCTGGACCAAGGAAGGCAACATTTTCGTGGTGGATACGTTTGGTTCCCGACATCGCGTGTTTTCTGTTCCGGATCTTGATGCCATTCCTGAGGCACAACCTGCTACATCACCCGACCGCCGTGAACTTGGTGAGAAGCCCGCCGACAAGAAACCGGTGTTAAAACAAAGCCGACGACTTCTTGCAAAAAAGTAGATATGCTCCGTTATAAGACAATTATATTATATATTTTCTTGATACCCTCGTTACTACATATTTAATACTTTTTTCTTGCATTTTTGTTGTGTTGTGTTTTGTTTGCAGGTTGTGAAGCATTGAAATGCTGACATCTGTCAATGTCATGTCACCTTTAGTAAATACATTTTTATTTCTGGCCATGGTGCGGTTACACATTGTGACAAAGACCTAATTTAAGATTTTTAGTTTAGTTTGTATATATTTTTACTTTTTACATTTTTCTTCTTTATAGTTTTACTTTCAATCACAAACAAAGCATAACAAATATTATATTGATTGTGATATTAAAACTAATATTCGTTTTTGTATTTAAAAAATAGTTTTATGTTAGTGTTTTAAAAATGTTGCTGCTGGTGGGTGCAATATTACTCACAGTTAACTTATTAACAATAGTGTTTACATTTATTTATTTTTTACAATTAATTTATACTTACTTATATTTTATGATTATTACTATTTTTATACATAAGTACTTCATATTTATTTTATAACATTGATGAATAACTTAAATTTGTATAATATAGATTTAGATTCGTCGTCGTCTTCTTTTGTGACGTGTTCAGATATTTCGGAGGATGATGACAGCTTCCTCAGTACCTATTCCTTAGATAAATCCTTATCGTCTTGTTTTTCCCAGCATCCAAACAATTTCAATGTCGTTCACATAAATGCTCAGAGTATTCCTGCCCATTATTCCGATATGCTCACCACTTTTGATAACCCACTAGTGCACGCCATCGTCGTCTCGGAGACCTGGTTAAAACCCTGTTTACCATCCACCTCTTGCGCTATACCAGGTTTCCGTATAATTCGGAATGACCGTTCTGGTAGGACCGGTGGTGGCGTTGCTATTTATCTTAGAGCAAAAATTCCATATAATGTTGTTAGCATATCTTCACAGTCAGATGTCAACCCAGTACAGTATTTATTTATAGAGGTCACAATTGCTCACAATAAGCTTCTGTTGGGAGTTCTGTATAGTCCATCGGATACTATAAACTACTTTCCAACATTAGAGAAGCTTTTAGAAGACCTGACACCTTTGTACTCTCATGTTATCTTAAGAGGGGGTATACAGGTAAATTTCCAGTCGTAATTTGTATTTTTACCCTAGAAAACAAAGCACAAATTACCCGAAAAAAATACCATAGATATTAAAGCATATTTCCAAGGGACTGATCAGAGTGAAAACATAAAAAAATAAAATTTTCTCGATAAAAAAAAATCACGAAGTTAGCTCTAATTTTCAACTATTATTCATTTATTTCCAATATTATGCATACTATTGAGCCAATATTTTAATACATACTATCAAATTATATTACCCAGCGACCCTACTAGCGATTTTGGAAAATAATGTATACTTTACGAGTTATTACATTAAAACTTATTCGGCGCTTACTACGTTTTTATTTCGCGCAGAACGCTTTCGTCTGTCGCACCTGTCCTGGGATCTAAGGCATGTTTTGTTTCATGGTTTAGTTGTGATCGCTCCGTTGAGACAAGAGGACTGTGTTTCTGTGCTCCGGGGCCGAAAAAATCTTTGTTTTAATTTCTAATTCTTGTTTGACTATGAAAAAAAACTCTAAAATATGGCTAGCAAAAAAACGCAGCAAAAGAGTATTTTAGAAATTAAAAATATATCTCATGGCTAATTTAAATAGATTTTAATGGCTTTTAAGCCAAGTTACAATGAATAGATCATAAATCATAATATATATATATTGTGATTTATGTATATTATATATATTATTGCAATATCTTTCTGTCTGTGCTTTGCAGTAAAGATACAAGACACCGCATTTTGAAAAAAAGGTCATTGTATAAAGCACATAGTAAAAAAAACATTATTATAAATAAATTATTATATTACATACTTACCTTTGCGAATTATTTACCACCAGCAAAAAGTGCAGTACAGTCAGCATCATATTCTTCGTGACGACTACTGTAGCAAAATAGTAGATTACACAGTCATCATTTTCATCGTATCAAAAAGTGTCATCACATTTAATCGGGACATTCACGTTGTACCAATTTATCGAAGCGTCCAGAAAGTCTTATAGAAAGTTGCATTCAATTACGCATCAACCAAAGCGCCATCGATATCGAAGCGCCCAGCGAAATATAAAAATACGCTTTCTTCTTCTAATCGTCAAAAAATAAACCAGGAACGCACAAGTGTGTAAGAACCTATGTTTTCAAACTTCAAAAACTTTCTAGCTTTTGTTTTCCGGTTCCAAGCTTTCAGGTAAAAGTCACAGTCGGCGCCGAACAATCAATTTTATGTACTAGCATTTTATGTTAAAACGTTTTAGCAAGTGAGCCTTGGAATAGTGAAATTAAACTAATTTTAACGGGTTTTTACGCGTTTTATTAAATTAATTTTGATTTTCCGACGTTTCGGCCTTTTTACAAATGCCGTGGTCAATGGTAGACTGAGATTGATGTCTTCATAGAGTATAGTAAAAACGATTTTTAGAATTCACCGCCATCTGTTTCGTAATTTTCTCGCATAGTTGTTCGGGTTCACGCAATATACGCTGACAGTGTCTTGGTGTTTCTGCTTATTTGTCTGCTGGTTGTTCTTTTTTATTTTGCTAAGTATTGGATCCCACGTTGGTGACAGCATCCAACCATCTTCTCTTTTGAAGTTAGGGTGTTTTATAATTTCAATAGTTTCTCTTACCAACCTAGGGATAAAATGTTTCTCTTTTGCTAGGATTTTAACGGTATCAAATCTTAGATAGTGGTTGGGCTTATCGATGGAATGCTCACAGACTGCAGGTTTTGTATAGCGACGCTTACAGTTTAATTTCAAGTAATAACAATCGCGTCAATCTAAGAAGTTACATAGAATAGTTAGTTCAGTTAACATTCTACCTTTTTGCTAGACACATTTTTATTCCGAAATTTTTAAATATTTTTTATTTTGTTTGAAATTTGAACCTTCTTCAAAGAAGTTTCATATTTAAAACATCAGATACCTATCATTTCTTGACGTATAATTAAGCAAGAGCCAGATGCAACAACTTTCCTTAAAATAAATATTTGCCGCGCGTAAATAAGTCATAATTTCCGATCATAAAATTGTTATTAGGGTTATTGAATCCTACTATAAATTATTTTTCAGGTAGGTATCCTAACATTGGTATTCAAAATAAAATATAAATTCGTGGACAAGTAGGAACAGCAAGGACTAATAAATCATATATTGATACACGTATAATGAAACAGAATTAAAACTTTAACTTGTTCTTATTTTATTTACTTATGAACATCCGGCTCCTTAACTAGAATGTTCATGTGACATATTGATTTTTACAATAAGTATTTATCTACTTATTTTATTTCATGTTAGCCTATAAAAATAGTACTTTGATTTTAAAAATAAACTAGAGACCAGTCCCACGTTTGCATGTTGCACTTTTAATGCTCTCCGTTAACAAAGAAAGATGCAAAAGGTTTATCAGAGGTATCGATGAACCGATTTGTGGAATATTTGAGAATGTTGTTTGTAAGGTTCCGTACCCAAAGAATAAAATCGGGACACAAATACTAATTTTCCGCTGTCTGTGCTTTTGCACATCAGTCTGTATCTCATAGGCCGTGAGAGCTAGACAGTTGAAATTTTCACATAATATATTTTCGTTGCCGATAGAGCAACAAATATTTAAACCAATATACGTTTCACCCGCGAGTCTGACTCAATTTAATAACTTAGAAAACAAAATGGCAACTTCTTTATAAATGTTTAAGTTTCAACTGAGTAATTTCAGTAAATATTTATGACAACGAGGGTCAAAATTAATATAGTAATGAAATCAAATATTTACATGAAACCGATAAAAACTAAAATAATTTAAATATTTTTACTATATACATAAAAAAACGTACGTTGCATGTTCCTTCGGATCCTCATTTATTGCAATTACTGATACTCTTACTACCTCTTGACAATTTATGATATTCTAGTATGTGTTTATTATTTAAACGATTTAAAATGGTATCTTTGAATTGAAATGCAATTTGATCATCTTTCTGAATGGTGATGATAATTTAAATTGCTTGATGAAAATAAAATGTTTCAGTTTTCATAAAAAAATGATTTTTAATAATAAAATCATTGCAGGTCATCTTTTGGACCAGAAATGAAAAAAAGTAGGTCATTTCAATTCTCAAAAAGACTGATTAAACTTGAAATGAAACCCATGCTCATGAATCGTCTATCGGATGCCACAGCCCTGACACCATCGCTGCTAGCTAGAAGTAAACAAACTAAGCTACATGCTTTACATTTTCACTGAAACTTAAAAAAGACTTCAATCTGTCAAACAGAATCTAAAATTAAATTCTCGTATCTTAGATCAGTGGATAATTTTGTTGACTCTTTCTTACTTATGAAAACCTAGTAACATATTTATTTAAACACATATGGATACCATTCAATTCAGACGTAGGTATTACGTATGTATAAAAGCATGCCTTTACAAACAAAATATCTTCTTTATAAAACTGGGAGCCCAGTAGTTAAGACCCCGTCTTATTCTTTATCTTATAAATACATTTTTTTATCAAATAAAGTTTTCTGTCATAACAGTTTCATCTAGACACGCTGCCTGTCAAGCAAAGTACACCTCTATTACTTGAAGCATAAAGTTGTTTTCTTACTTTGTACCGAAGATTGTGAATACCCTGAGCGCTACGTTACTGATGGCGCTTTGGTTGATACGGGATTGAATGCGACTTTCTATAAGGCTTCCTGCTCGCTACGATAAATTAGAGCAACCTGAATGTTCTGATGAATGTGATGACACTGGCTGATTCGCTGAAAGAGAGGACTCTGGTTGTTTTCAAGTATTTGACTACATTGGATGTTACAAACTATATGGTGCTGACTGTACAGGTACAAATCAGTCAACGAATTCTGAACAAAAAAAAAAAGTAAATGTAAATAAAGCACATTCTAAAAACAACATTACAAAAAAATATATTATACACTTACTTACTTACCTTTGCGTATTATTTACTACAAGCAAAAAGTATTTTTAGCGTTTCAAACAACAGCTAGGTGATCCGGCACTCACTTAGCCGGTATTTATCTGATTAATTTAGGTAACTATAATTCGCGCGATCGCTCTAAACACGCGGTAGCATCGGAGTCACCGGACGACGGGACGAGAGAGGGGCGCGTGCGGCGCGCGGGTGAAATTCGATTTTTTTCTAGGTTTATGCGCGCTCTTAATGGGAGATTTTAATACTTGCTTGCTCAAAAATGATAGCCGCAGTAATCGCCTGAGATCCATCACTGACTCCTGCAACATGCACATTCTTCCTTCAAACGCAACCCACTATTATCCCCATTCTGCCCCATCACTCCTTGATCTTAGTATTGTATCCTCTCCACAGCATGTTGCAATTCATGGTCAGTTAAGTGCTGATGCCTTTTCTTACCATGATTTAATTTACTTGTCCTACAAAGTCCATTTCCCTAAAATTAAGCCCCGTGTTATCTTGCGTCGTAATTTTGGTAGAATGAACTCAGAAAATCTAAGAGAAGATGCTGAAAAACTTGATTGGTCTTCTATAGACAAGGAACAGTCAGTTCAAGATAAGGTGCGTGTTTTCAATAACCTCCTTATTTGGCTTTATGACAAGCATGCGCCTATAAAACCAATGAGACTGAAACATCTTCCTGCTCCATGGCTTACTGCAGATCTTAAATCTATGATGTCTCAAAGAAACCGTGCCAAATCTAAATTTAAAAAGAATCCTTCCGATGAAAATAAAGACTTTTACAGAAGACTACGTAATCGCTGCAATACGGCCTGTAGAGATGCACAACGACGCCATATCCACTCCTCTTTAGATAATCCGGATCCTAAGAAAGTCTGGAAATTCCTCAAGTCGTTAGGTATAGGTAAAACACGAAATGATGCCTTGCCATCAAATTTAGACACTAATTCCCTTAACCTACACTTTGCTACCTCTCCCCTTTGTGCAGAACCTTTAAAGGCTGCTACCATTAGTAAACTTTCCTCGCTATCTCTACCCAGTTTTCCTCAGTTCCGTTTCAAACAGTTTGCTGATTGTGATGTTAAGAGAAACATATTGGCCATAACATCTGACGCTGTGGGCAGTGACTGTATCAGTCGAAAAATGATACTCCCGATCTGTGATATCCTAGTTCCCACAATCACTAAAATCCTTAACTCCTCAATAGCAACCAACACTTTTCCGGACATCTGGAAGGATGCAGAGATTATCCCATTACCTAAAACCAACAATCCTGTTTCTTTTTCCGATTACAGACCAATTTCTATCCTACCCTTCCTTTCAAAAGTCCTAGAACGATTGGTATACCACCAATTAAACAACTTCCTTGTATCCAATGATCTCCATAATCCTTATCAGTCTGGCTTTCGACCGGGGCATAGCACAGTCACGGCATTGGTCAATATTACGGACGACATGCGATCAGCTATGGAAAATCGACAGCTCACTATTTTAACCCTACTTGATTTTAGTAACGCATTTAACACTGTCGATTTTGACATAATGATTGCAGTCTTACGATCTCTTAACATATCTCCAACGGCAACTGATTGGTTTCAAAGTTACTTGCGTGGACGCCGTCAGCGTATATCTGTTGAAGATAGACAATCCCCGTGGTGTGGCTTGCACTGCGGTGTTCCGCAAGGTGGCGTGTTGTCCCCACTTCTCTTTAGTATTTTTATTAATTCCATTTCTTCCCATATCTCTTCTCTCTACCATCTGTATGCAGACGATTTACAAATTTACTCTCATGCACCTTTAGAAAGCCTTCATTCAGCAGTTGTACGAACCAACATCGATTTAGCCAATATTAATGATTGGAGCAAACACTACGGTGTTATGGTAAATCCACTCAAAACCAAACTCATCATAATTGGCAGCAGACAGATGTTGGCAAAAATTGATTGGTTAAATCTGCCGAGTGTCTATTTTAATGATATTAAAATTCCGTATAGCACCTGTGTCAACAACTTAGGGATTCTCATTGACGACTCACTCTCCTGGCAACCGCAGATAGAGAAAATGAGCAAAAAGATGTTTGCTGCCGCTGGCAGCCTCCGACGACTTTGCAACGTTCTGCCAATTTCTACCAAAATTACAATTGCACAATCCATTCTCCTTCCCATCCTTGATTACGCGGATCTATCATTCGTTGACATAAATGAGGAGCAACTCAATAAACTCGAGCGGCTTCAAAATCTGTGCATCCGTTTTATATTCGGATTGCGCAAATATGATCATATCTCCGAGTTTCGCACTAAGCTCGGGTGGCTCCCAATCCGACTTCGCAGGAATACTCACATCCTTTGTCTCCTCTTTCGTGTGCTGAATGATTCAAATACTCCGAAATATCTAAAAAAACGTTTTAAATATTACGAAAGTCACAGTTTTAGCCTTCGCAGTGCCACTTCCTTAACATTAGTTACACCGCCCAACCACACTAGCTTTTATGGTGCTTCTTTCACTGTGCAGGCCATAAGTTTGTGGAACTCCCTCCCTTTAGTAATTCGACAATCCAAGACATTGCAACATTTCCAACAATCTGTCCAAAATCATTTTATATGAACCCTCTAATATTTACTACCTTACCTACATATTACTTTGGAAATTCATCAAAATTTTGTTATAGTTTCTATTTTTCTATATACCTTTTATATTTAAGTACTTGTATGTATATCATATAACTTTTACGTTTTTATTTGTAGTTTATGTATTTTACTTATATTTCTTATCTTCGTATGTTTGTAGATTTTATATTTGTACTTTCCGTGATAATTATTGCACATATCCATTTCTTTTCAAATTTGTCTCCTTCGCCAGGTTTGCCTGGGAGAAATTGCTTAAAGCAATAAGGCCACCTTTTGCTTAAATGTTCCCTCAAAATGTGTTATTTCTGTTTTATTGTGCAATAAAGTATATTTATTATTATTATTATTAATATAGCTTGCCTTGGACAAGTACATATAATAATGCAATTGCTAAACTATTTACTTCAAAATGAATAAAAATAGTAACAATACGACGACCAGAATGCTTTCAAGGCTAGTAGGACAACGGGCAATAGTAGGTCAAAAGCAGTAGGACATAGTCATGCATAATATAAACGCGTTAACAAGCGAATTAATACTTCATACTACATAGCTTTAGAGGCTAAAATGAAGGCACACCGCATAAATACACACAGGAAATGGGTGCTATGATTATTTGCTGTAAAATATTGATAAGTAATGTACTCTCGTCCATGCTTTTAGTGTAAATTTTAATTAAACAAAATTCCTCGAGCAAATGCATTAACGGAAATACCAAATAAGTAATGATATCCTCAGTGAAATAGTATTATGATGTGCTTATAGCTTATGGTAATATAAGTTTACTAGCATTTTATAGACATTGCGCATTAATTTCCCATTTATATTATTTGGAAAGAGATAAGATTTTGAAAATACTTGCATGGTAGGTAATTCAATTTTCATGTATGAGCATAAATACAGGGTATTGTTGTCGTTTGAAACTTTATTTGTGTTTTTAGGAAATGTCTAATGTTTTGTATTTTTTTTAATTATTTATTTATTAATACTTCACAATTACACACTGCTCGGTTAAAAGTTTATTCTTTGGAATAATAAAAGCTTTTAAAAAGAACCAGAACTGATATAAAATAGTATTCGGATTTTTATCCGAGCTTCTATACTTTTGTATATTTGCAGAATTTTAGGTATTTATCTTCTACATAAATTTAATATTTGTTTCTTGCCCTACGGCAAAAACCATTATGTTTGCTCAAATGGCCACATGTTTATGTTTATGGCCTTGGCATAGTTTACTAAACATAACCGTAAAAAACATGATTAAAAAAAGATCACTTGAAAACCTATAATAACTCGGAGAAGAATCAAAAGTATTTTAGAAGCAACACGTAACAAGTTTTCAGTTTCATTCTGTTCCCTTGCTTGTATTTCAAGATATCATCAAACCCTAGCAGCTTCGTGATAGAAAACACAATTGATTGCAAAAGTTTTCTACAAACTCCTAGATAACAAACAAATTAAATTTCAAATGATTATTAGATAGCATTTGTTTATGTGTTCAAAGAAATTATTAATTTAGGCGAAATAATTAATTCTAGTTCTGATATAAATTTACTTGAGTCAATAACAAATACATTAGATACTTACTTGTAATAAACCTTTGTAACAGAAGGAAAATTTGAAACTAATTAGTAAGTTTACAAAGCCAAATGCCTTATGCCTATGGATCTAACATTGGATATTTTATATGTACGAGTATGAGTACCTAATCCATTATTATTTCATTTTATACAAATTAAACCGATGTCATTGTAATTATACCAGTAAATAAATATAGTGAGTTCGTCAATGAAAATACACATATAAGCTCCATAGTAAGCAAATAAGTACTGAAACTTCTGCCAACCTTCATATACATATTTCAGCCAACTCAATTGGTACCTAAGATTTTTATCGAACTAAAAAAAGCCGACAGCCCGTAATGAAATGATCGCGTCGAAGTGGCGAGTCACGCGATTTCGTCACCAAGTTACTGAAATGAGGGTAGGTACACATTAAATAACGTGACCAAATTTGGTTATGTTTGAGGCACAAAAAGACTTCTATGGGTTGAAATTTAATTTAAAACAACTTATTTAACGCTTGGCATTAATTTTGATCACGCAAATACTAACAAGTTGGAAAAAAACTTCCTTTTCTACGTACTTAAACTTTTTCATGAATTGGTAGGTTAATTATCTAAAGTTTGGAAAATAAACGTGATTAAAATGCTATTGCTTTTAACTTAGTTGACAAATGAAACCTAAATAAATAGCCTTCGCTAAGTCCTACCTTTACCTAATGAAATTAAATTAATTCGAATCCTTTCCTGTCCTTCGAACAAATAATTAATTACTCCAAAACTCTATTGTTTTATTCTTGGTATTATTTTGCTAGGAAACGCCTTTTCTTTTCACTTAATTCGGCAACCCTGAACTGCTTCGAACCGATTCGAGGTACCCTTGATTAATAATAATAATCAAGGGTTACTCCTTCGAGGAATAAGCGAAAAACTAATCAACGCTTAATAAAAGGACTTTTGAACCCCAATCTATTGGAAATGACCATATCACCATGATTGACCGAATTACTTTGGAAATAGTGGCGCTAATTTTAGCTTCACTCTCTAAATTAAATAGATCTGTGCATAATGGTTTAAACTCACAATGGGGATACCCCCATTTAATTGGGTACACAATGTATACATGAATGAAATTATAAAATTAAATTGTGAAAACGTCTTAAGCTGAAAGAAGTAAACGCTGACGGGAAAAAAATCTTATAAGTGTTTTTGTCAAACTATATAATTTAGAAACTATAGGCGTACTAGACAACTTGACAAAAACATGACGATGACACTTAGTTAAACAAGATAATGAATATCACACTAAACACGAGACAGACACTTTTATTAACCGGAACACTATATTATTACCTTTAGAAAAACAAACTCAAATCAAATTCTTATTATTCATTCCTTCAATAAAATGTTTTTAGTCTGTAATTGCCTTTCTTAGAAAAGATTTCGTTAATTTGAACTTGTTGAAAATCCAATATTCTTAAAGGAATGGAATACGTCAAAAAAAAGTAAATTCCTTTATTACACATACCACGTAAAATATACATCTAAAATTCGTTTGTTCCCACGTCGCTAAATTAAATACTATCAGCCATGAATGATTATTAAACGAACGCATAAAAATCATAAGTACATATAAAAACACGTGTATTATACAGCAAACAGTTTTGTAAATACCTACTCGGTGCTTCAAACTCCTTTTAATTAGCTTGTTCGATCACATGTTTATTTAACAAAAAATAGCTTTTATGCTTTGAGCAATTAAAAATGAGTTGGATGAGTTTTTGTCTAATTATAACCGTCAAAAAAGTTGTGAGATCCATCTAGGTAATTCAGTTCAGTTCATACCTAATTAAGGGCCCTTCTGTCTTTCCTTATAACGTTATTAGCTTACAACATTTTGTGATGACCAAAAGAAATATTAAAAATATTTTATGTTTTTAACAAATACATTGACTTGGCTATCGGTTCTCAACATTAAATGTATATAATACTAGTGGCTTCCCGCAACTCCGTTCGGTCCCGTGGGAATGAGAAGTTTTCCCGCGGTAAAAAGTAATCTATGTGTTACTCTGATGTATAGCCTATATTACTGTAAAGTTTCATCAAAATCCGTCCATTAGTTTTTAAGTGAAAGAGTAAAAAACATCCATACATAATTACAAACTTTCACGTTTATAATATTGTGATGTATTACTAGTGAGATATCAACATTATGTTTTTATGCAGAAACTTTAACACTATGAATCTTATCCACCAATTTCAAATATCGCAAAATACCTAATTTCCTATCAGTGTGATCTCTATAATGTAACGAACCAAGTTCCCAGTATTGCCAAGTCGGTACATTTTGATCAGACAATGTTGCAAAATCAATGTTATTCATGAGGGAGGCTTTAGAAAATGTTATCTAAGATAGCGTTGATATTTCTGTAAACTACATTGTTATAAATACTTAGGATTCCAATATGGCCGCCACAGTTGAGATTAGTCTTTGAGTTTATAGCCACTACGTGATACTCGAAATTGGAATTTACGATTCATAAAAGAAGTAAAAACCGAAACACGTTAAAGGAAGCTTAACGAATGGAACGGAGTGTGAACGTTAATGGTTTTATAATAGATAAGGACAAAAGAAAAAAACAACATTCTTTTTAAATAAAAAAAAGAAAAAAAGTTGGAGAAGGATTTGATGTCCCCCTCCATTTTAATTTGGCAAATAGAGAGAGTTTCACACTGGATAACAGTATTATCAATAACCTACAAGTTTGGAATTGTTTGCAAAAATTTGACACTCGAAATTTTGATATAAGTTTTTGACATAAAAACTGTCACCTCTCCATTAATTTATATCATCAAATAAGCACGTCCTTACACTGACAAGTCTATTTCCTTTGCAGCTTGGAAAGCATTGCATTTGGCAAGGCTCTCATAGATAGCGCAGATTCCTTTAGAATTAATTGTCGGGAATACGGGCGTGCCGTACCTAACTACTCGAAATAATTCTCGGATGACATTACTATACACCGACTTGGCAAGAAACTCTATAGAAGGTACTGTGTATATTTTAGAAAGAGAAAAAAAAGAGATGATAATCTATTTTGATTGAGAAATTTGAGTCGTTTGTAATTTATTTGTTACTAGTGGCCGCCCGCGACTCCGTTCGCGTGGAAGTCGGTTTCCCGTGGGAATGAGAAGTTTTCCCGCGGTAAAAAGTACTCTATGTCCTTTCCTAAGTTTAGTTCTTTCTTCATACCAAATTTCATCAAAATCGGTTCAATGGTTTAGGCGTGAAAGCGTAACAGACAGACAGACAGACAGAGTTACTTTCGCATTTATAATATTAGTCGGGATGTTATGTATCGGGATAAAAACAATTTGTGATGGAAAATATCTTTATTAGATAACTATTAAAAAAATATGGAAAGACAATGTTGCAAAAATTAGCGATATTAGTAAAGTTTCTTCATTAAAATTATACAAGACTAGTGGCCGCCCGCGACTCCGTTCGCGTGGAAGTCGATTTCCCGTGGGAATGAGAAGTTTTCCCGCGGTAAAAAGTACCCTATGTCCTTTCCCAAGTTCAGTTCTTTCTTCATACCAAATTTCATCAAAATTGGTTCAGTGGTTTAGGCGTGAAAGCGTAACAGACAGACAGACAGACAGACAGACAGACAGACCGACAGACAGACAGAGTTACTTTCGCATTTATAATATTAGTAGGGATTTAGGGTTGTTGTAATTTTGTAATTTACCCCGTTTACCTAACAATGTACTTACATGGCCAAATTTGTTAAGTTGATAGACTAGTTGATTTACTTTTATTAATTTAACTACTGCCATATATCCTTGGCACCTACGTATAATTAAATTATGCTTACAATATGATTTTTTACGTATAACCTCCTTAAAACAAACTTAATTTAAGTTTATTTAAGATTGTTAGTGTTATCTCAATCTTTCAATAAGTATGATTTATACAAACAATTACATTAAATGAAAAGTAAATCCCGTTACATAAAAAAACGGCTCTAAATCCAAGGTCCCAAATCCTGGCAATATTTGTCTGTTTATAACTTTAACGATTTACACTAAAAGGGAAAAGCCATAACTTTCTCTTTTACCGTCTAAAGAAGCTTTAGATTCTGTTATTTTCAGATTGGTGCGCAATTTGTTTCAATTCATGAAACAACCTTACATTTTAAGTGATTAATATCTATTTTATTTAGATTTGATAGGACTATAATGGATGGCTCGTTTTATTTTACTATTCTGTATTTTTCATTTCACAATTTAGTTTGGGAATAAATATTGCAAGCTTTCACGTCTTTGCTTATTTCAAAATCAAATTCACTTAGTTTATAATCCAGTTAAGGGTAAAAGTTCAAAGGAGTACAAAAGCACTTTTCTTATATAAACATTTACAGCTTTATGAAGTATTATTAATAATGATGACAATAAGTAAGCAATAACTACAAGACAAGGGCTTCATTACTTTAGCCTTGAATTTGGGGTTGTGCCTGATGATATATGGGTCGTTAAGGACCCGAGTCCTCAGTTGTATAGCTATCGTGTACTTGTTATACGTATGTAGACTTGTATTGTTATTTTCTATGAGAAACAGGACTTTATGAAAAAACATTTTGTATTGAAAATAAAATATAAGTCCTTATTGTCTTTCTAACATAGTGAAAGTGTAAGTGTAAACGATATGTTTTGGTTTTGTGGTATTGGTATATGATAGACGCGTGGATGCGACTCTGTAAAACACTAAGGCAAAATTTTCCAAGAAAATGACAAATATTGACGCCAAAAAATTGTGCCTAAAACCTACCTATTTATAAAAACATTTAAGGGCTGAACTCAATTCTTATATCACTAAAAAACACCTCTTAGGAGTAAGAATGAAATTGGATGATTTATTTCTTAGCAAATTTTACTTGAAACCCTTTAAGTGTTAAGATGGGTCAGCTGCCCTATTCAAGCACAAAACATAACGTCAAAGATATTGTAACATTGCTTAACTGTCATGACACTACTTTCGTGAGTGATTTATGAATTCATTTGAGTAGCCGCTGTCTGCGGAATGCACTATATCAATCCAAGTTTAATTAATTAGGTCTTAGCTCAGTTTACGTATTTATTCAAGATTAGATGTATGAATTTGCTTAAATTTCCAAACGTCTAATTAAGACATTAGAATTAAGCAGAGATTATTCTTCGAACAAGCGTGTAAGTTCAGAAGATATCAAAATCCTACTAAAATTATGACTTATTAATATTATACTTACTAATATTATAAACGTGAAGTTTGTGAGTATGTATGGATTTATGGTTGGATGTGTGGATGTTTGTTACTCTTTCACGTAAAAACTCCTGGACAGATTAGGATGAAACTTTACAGTAATATAGGTTATACATCAGAATAACACATAGGGTACTTTTTATCACGCGAAAACTTCCCATTTCCACGGGAAACCGCCTTTTACGTGAAAGAGTAACAAACATCCATCCACACATCCTTACATACTAACAAACTTCCACATTTATTTTATTAGTAAGATTAACGGTCAAAACATTTGTGTCTCCATCAAAGGCATAAGACGTAGGTACGTTCCGATTTCACCTACCACTATTGTAATGGAAAAACAAGTGTGGCATACGTTATACTTTCAAAATAGTATGAGATGTTATAAAACTGAGTGGTAGAGCTATTTCTACACCAGTGGTTGGAGGCCTCACGGGTTTTCGCCGATCGAGTTAATTTCCGTTGGATGCGAATGAAATTTGACACCACATACATCATTAGCCGATAGATCGACGGTCGGGAAAGGAAAATAATCGATTTACATGATGCATTGAACTTCGGCTGATCTGCTAAAAAAATAAATGTGAGAGTTTGTTTTGGGGTTTGTTTGTGTAAAAATCTGATCGGATTTGAATGAAGTTTTGTGCTCAGAATAACTTAAGAGATACTATAGAGCTTAAAAATTATAAATGATATAAAATTGAATTATTGTTGAAGGTTCTTAAGGGCGGTAAAACAACGAGCCATGCATCGCAAGGGCTATAAGATTGTGAATTTAGCTCATTCAACCTTCCCTTCAGTAGATTTATATGACACGTCATATGTTTAAGGGTCATTGTTAATTTCCGCTGAATTTACCTTTGTTAGATTTGATATGACAGTTCAAGATTAAGTTGTGACCTATTAATTACTAATTGTTCACTGGGAGACTGTTGTGACCCACCTAAGCTTTTCACAGTGTAATTTTCAATGACCACCAAAATTTAAATTTTGTGAAAAATGTAATTATAAACACGCATTTTGGAAAAAATATCACAACGATCGACGAACATATTAATAAGGTAGGTACATAAAAAAAGTGGGTAAGGGTCACTTTTAGGTATGTGTGCCTACTTATAAAAGGTGTCCCAAAAGGTTACGTAGCTGGGAACGGGGGGTGGTAGGGGTGGTCACAAGGGTCACCAGAAAAATTAAAAATAAAATCCCCTCTGGGTATTAAAAAAAATAAAAGCCTTTTTTTTAAACTAATTTTTTTACAACTTGTGGGCCTATTTTGCTAAATGTACCTACAAATATTGCTATATTTCAAAAAATGCTGTTATGTAATCGTCAATAACCCTTTATCAAATTGCAATAAAAAAAACAATACATATCGAACCAAGGTTTTTCACTCTTCAAGTGTACTGAAAAAAAAAGTACAACGCAACTCCGGCGAGTAACTTGAAAGATAGGAAATTTTATTGCAATTCCATAATGGTATACCTAACACTTATTTGAAAAAATCATACTTGAACATTTAAAAATATTTTTCGGGAACAATGCTCCTGCAAAACAAAACATATCAATAAATAATAGTCTCAAATTCGTACGAAAATACATTTTTAAATGTCTATTCTGTTGCTTTGATGTTACTGCCTATTATAATTCTCAAGATTGAAGTACAAACATACCTCAAACATTCAAGTTCAGTCTAGGCTCAAGCTTTACCATATGACAGGGAAAATAATCTTTACTGCATTTTCTCAAGTACACTGGATATCAATTGGATTTTCATTTCTGCTTAAGTTAAATCCAATACAAATACACAGATCAACTACTGCTAATTCCCCGCTATGATTATAAAAATACAATGGCATTTTCAATATAAAAAAGGTTCTCAATTTGTGCTCAAACCCGACCTTTTATAATACCGTTGTTTGAAGGTATTTTCACCGAAATGCCAAGATGAAATATTAATCCTAAAGTAGTTTCCGATAACCACATTTTAATATCGGGTAATAACAAATGTTGGCAACATTGTTAATTAAGTTAAACTTAGATTTTAAATACCGGTATCATAACTAGGTATTACTAGTAGATTTTAATATTTACCTCATTAGGTATATTTAAATTTATCTACTAACTTAAAATTGCTATCATCTAATTGACAAAAACATCATGTTTTTATCTCCTCTTTATTCCAATATGAACAACGTATGAAATATTTAGCAGAAACTACGCAGAAGTACAATTTACAGACAATACCTATAATTTATAAACATTCTTATCATAAAACGTGTACTAAAAACATTTAGATAAAAGCTTTCATACTTAAGTGCTTGCTAAAATAAAAGAAGGAACGAACATAGTTTTGTTTCAAAAACTTAAAAAGTTTGCGTATAACCTTATACTGACTTACCATTAGAGACCTTTTCTAAATTTACCTAGAAGTTTTTTAGAAAATGTCTAGACATAATATTACATGGTACCCAGGTACAACCTAATTTCGTCGACGTTATTTTACCTTTTCATTTTTACGACATCTTTTTAAACGAAATAATTTCGAATCTCTTCGAGAGGCAACTAGAGAATGAGAGCCTCTTTTCTCATTTTTGAATAGCCAATCAGGCAAAAACCTCAGTAGAAAATGCTACTTTCACGAACGAAAATATTTGAAGAGCTTCTTTTAGTCCACCTGACCTGCGTTAAACAAAAACCAAAGAGTTATCCAATATTTCACTCAGTCGGATAGCCTTGCTACATACGTTTGCAGAAGCTTTTAAACCAATCAAGAGCTAGTTATGGATTATCCAAATGGGATGGGATCGAACAAAAGTCCGATAATGCTAATAATCGTCAGATGGTCGAATTTCAGTGAAAGGTAAATCGATTTACAACAACGTCGAATGAAATCCGACTGAGATTATGTTTCAGGCGAAATGTGGGTTAAAAATCGAATAACAGGGAATGAAGCTCTTTTTGTCAGGTTTTGTTTACTTTTTGGTATCTACGTGTATCTTTTAATTAAAACCAAAGCCTTTTGTTCGTTCAATAGTTCAATACGATTTTCACTCGGCATTGAAGTCCAACAAAAATCTATATTTTTTTTTCGATTTAACCTTTGTTTGTTTATTTCCATTGCGAAAAATGCCATCACGTTTCCCCATTTCCTTCATATGGCTCTCGTGATTCGGGTCGTGTCGAGCTCAGCCCCTGGCGGTTTTCGCGAGCAATGACGCGCTTGTTCAACATTTGCGCATCACACACGCGGTCGCGCAACTACACTGTAATCACCGCATAGCCAACTGTTTATTCGATCACTAATAACATTCGTGGGGAGTTAATAGTGGCCGAAGCGTAAACGCAGAAGTTAATTAATTTAACGGGAGGCGGAAAACTAAATAAAGTAACCTAACAAAAAAACCTTTGCTAAAAACTAAAGGTACCTACGGGTTTTTTCGCATTTATTTTTATTTTTGTACCGTATATTAATATGCCTTCCTGTTTTTACAGTGTAGCAGGATGGCATAGGTAAATACAAATAAAAATATGAAAATTTCTGCATATACCGTAGTAATTCAATGGCTTTTCACCTGAAAGATATGATGGTATAGTTCGATATGTAGTGTTCAGAAATACGGTAATGTTTAAAAAAAATCCTTGCTTAAAATTTCTGAATGCATGAAAAGTTTTTATATGGACTGAAATCGTCCAATCGTCGCAATTCACATTTTTACTGTTAAAAATCAGTTTGAGCATTGGCTCATTGGTTGGGATAGGACTTTGGAATCGTTATCCTATCTGTGCACAAAAGCTCCCATGGCGTTGCGAATCTGTGACATATTTCATCCAATGACAATCGCGCTTCAAAGTGACGTCATTTATTTTGACCAATGACAAACGAGTGCTCTTTAACGCCATCTATCTGCTGCCTTGGACCTTTCTATATCGAAAGAGACAACTTTTGGAATTGAAGCGATCATTTAAATGGTACTTAAAGCGTTAGTTAATGGAACACAGAATTGGTCGTACCAAGTTTGTAATGGTGTTAATTTAGTACCCTTTGATTTGTTTCATTAAAATAAGTTATTTATTAATAAGAATGATAAGTTACAATGAGCAGTAACGTCCATATCATGCAAAGATTTGTTTTTATCTTCTTACAAAGCGGCTCGGTGTGTAGTGCTCGGAATTCATATTTTATAAACGAAATCTTTATTTTCATAACGATTTATTTACTAATTCAAAAGACAAAAGTTAACTTGTAATTAACATATCAACTATAAAATAGGATTTAAAAATGTTATTTTAGTGGAAAATGTATCCAGTAAACCGAACTATATAAAAAAAGGTTAACTACACCCAAAGTGTAAGTAGGAACAGTTTTGTGTTTGCACTTGCGTGACTAACCTCGACATTTTTAATTACGTTTGCTGGAATAGACATTGAAACGTGTCCAAATATAATACAAATCTAACATTTGAATGTCTACACAGGAGCGCCTCCATTTCATTATCGGGTAAAATTTCAGTAGGTAGGTATTTCAGGCAGCCAATAAACATCCACTAATTAACTAAGAACGAGCACTTCCGAGATTTTGATTTATTGAAAAAAGCTATCAATAGGTGGTCTTATAAGCTTCAAGCATAAACTCCTTATTATTTTTAATTTTTTTTGGCAGTAAAATTTTCAAGACAAGTCAAGACCTTTTAACCAAAAAGGTAAAAAACCTAATGTTCTGAAATCAAATTCGTGGCGCACTTCTTATTTAAATTGGTTTCAATTTCTCGGGCCATTTGCGTCGTTCACTACAATACGCCAAATTGTATGTCGATTTGCGAAATTTCTTCCTATTTGTTGTGCATTATTATTGCTTTTATTATTCCTGTTTGACAAAAAGCTTGTTATTTCGCTATCAAAGGAGGGTATTATTGAAAGCCGCTGCAGATTGGCAGAAATAATCATCTTTAGATTCTTTCAGGCTCAAAGTCTATTTAGTTTATATAATACTAGCTTTCCGCCCTGCGGTTTCACCCGCAACAAACTTCGCAATCTTACGGAACCCTATTTTTTCCAAAATAAAATATAGCCTATGTTACTCGTGGATAATGTAGCTTTCGAATGGTGAAAGAATTTTTAAAATAGGTCCAGTAGTTTTTGAGCCTATTCGAAACAAACAAACAAAGCTTTCCTCTTTATAATATTAGTATAGATTGTATACTTATTATATTCAATACAAATAAAATAAGCTTTGTTTCTAAACAAATGTTGTAATATTATTAGTAATTAATTTATAAAGTTATTTTAACTTTGACGCAGGTTTGGGTACACATATAATAATGTTAGTAAACATGAAATTAAGGCTTTAATCGCTTTCAATAATTAGGAATATACCTGAGAGTAAGATTTTAAGTCGAATTACGTTAATAATACCAATATTATTGTGTTTTCAATAGGAATATTAATGACGACATAAAATGTATAGCCTTGAAAACACTTTATTGTTACATTCCACATGTTTAAACAAGTTTTCTTAAAATATTCACAAATTGGTCACTATTAAGAGGCGGTCCCACGGTACCCAAAATCGCGCATCGTACCGCACACAGATATGTTAGCTTATAACACCAAACTTAAGGGACTTTGGGAACGCTTCTTTAAAAGTACTTTCCGTTTACAAAAAAGTTTATAAAAAACATAGGTTTCGTAAACAACAATAGAAAATAAAAAAAATCTTCTTATTTAGAGGCTTGTAGCAAGCGTGGATATTTTACTTAATTATTAATTACCAAGCAAAAGGAGCGCTTGGTTTCTTCCTCAAGGCACTTCTAGGCATCCTGATCATTCTAGAATTGTCAACGGCTTCGGACATACCTTCTGGATTTACATTGAGGAAGTCCAAATCCCTTTCACATTTAGCGGGGGCTGCCGACGCATCTAAAATAAAATTTAAAAAAACATTACATACATTAAAACATACATTTTGTTAGGATATTTTTTTGCCGTAGAAGTGTTTACTAACTCAGTTAATACTTACATGCAATCAGCAGAAAAGTGAATAGAATTGCCAGGAACTTCATATTTGTAGAATTGAGTAGATTGTTATGTGAAATAAAAATAATTTTAAAACATTCTACTTATATACCAAACAACCGATCTGTAGCTAATCATTAACATGTGTTCAAATAATTAGTGGTTTACATTAGATTTCGGCGACTTTACTCAGGTAAAAATAAAATTAAATAATAACATATTTTTATTGGGGAGCAATTGATACGAATTGCTTACTAAAATCATATCAGCCTAAAATCGTATCGGTTTGGAAATAATTGAAGTAAAACTAAGGTCATGATAATTTCGTAGGTATATCTTAGTCAGGAAACCAGGATGGGAAAAGAAAATCATATGAATATTTTGACAGCGGTTTAGTCCGACAATAATAATAAAAAACGAAAAAATTCAGGAGCATTTCTCTGTTCAACTTATTTCATTTTTTATCGTATGTAAATATACTTATTTAGTAGATACTACCTAATTGTATATTTTTCAAATTATTTCTAACATCTGTTTCAATAACGCCTTAAAGAATTAATAACTATCAGTTAATACCTATCTATACATATAAGTTCCCATAGACATGTCCTCTGCGTACAAAGGAGTTACTATAAAAAGACTCCATTTTTATATAGCACGCGTGATATGAGTGTTAGAGGCTGTAAACGCTTTTATCGGCAGTTTTGTTAGCAATTACTTAACGTATCTCTAGTATAAAATAACATAGTTACCTTTATGTTCATGAATTGTATATAATTACCTGTAGGTATGTATTTATGAATTGTTTTGATTAAACAAAGCACACTTAACAACTTATTGTTTGTATCCAGAAGCACTTTTAGGAACGTGTAATTAGTTTATCCAAATCTATAAGTACCTACTTATAAAATAACAAGTCCTGACTGACGTAGGTACTGCGAAGTGATTCTGTTACTCAAATTGTCATGACTTTTTTTTTTAATAATATACTCGTAGCTAGCAAACGAGCATGCGGGTCACCTGATGGTAAGTGATCACCGCCGCCCATGACTACCCTCAACATTGTAGGTGTTGGGGGTGTGTTGCTGACCTTTGAGATAATAAATAAATAAAATTAGGCACCGGATAACGCACTCACCGAACGAAACGCAGGAACATCGTCCCTACTTCACGTCGGTTTTCTGTGCGACGGTGGTATTTCACCGGTCGAGTCAGCCCAGTAATCGCTGCAGACAGAGCCTACAGCTAGACTCTACCACTCTCAAAAACTCTGACTGCTCACTGACTGCTATTAGACCGACAAAATGAACATTTCATAAATTTCATAAAAGAATGAAATTTTGAAGTGTTTTGACAGTAGTTTATGTCACGCGAAAGTTATAAAATCACTCGCTTCATTATCGCCAAGCGTAAACTTTTAAAGTTATATTAGGGCCATGAAATTTAGTAGTGGTATTTAATAAAACCGTGAGAGCGTTTCTACAAACTTACCTTTACCACGCTGTCTGCACCTTGTTTGCAGTTTCCTACAGCTTGCAAATATTGTTGGAAACTAAACTTCGACTGCATTCAAATATTCGGTCAGGGGTTTGTAACGAGTCCACTTCTTGTTACAAAAATTTGAAGAACCTTAAGTGGCTCTGTTAGCAACAAAAAATTTTTCGTTTCATTTTTCAAACTGAAATTGAGTGGGGTTTCTTTTTTGTAATAACAATTTTCAGTGTTTGGAATGTCAAGGTTCGTACCATAATTCAGCATAATGTTTTTGAACCTAAAACCTTAGGTACTTAAAAACTAATTAGGCTTTGCTAGAGCCACGTATTGGGTTTCTAAGGTCGTCATCAATAAAATATATGTTGAAGAGGCTTTATTATATGTTGCAGGTAGGTCTGGGTTCATGGTCTAGGTCATGTTATCTGCCTGAACTTTCTTTTAGTAATTAAGGACTGATTTTTCAATGGTCAGATGAATTCTATTTGACCATTTTTTACGTCTGACCAATGTATAAAGTGACAATGAAAACACTACACCAACAATCGAAAAACAACCCTTTATATTTAAACGTGACATCCAACATATATTTATTTGATTGCCCCCAGACGGTCCCTGCGAGGATGTTGGGCGACCATGCGTCGGCGCAGGTCAACTCGTCGATCTACGCCAACGACGAACATCAGTACCTGGAGTATGCTAACAGCAGTTCCAACCACTCCAGTCAGAATGAAACTGAGGTAAACAACTTTTTTCAAAACCTTGATTTTTATATAACTATGCATTGTCGTTGTTCTGAATACTGAATTTCAGCTCAATCAATAAGTAACCTGGGTAGATCAAATGTTTCTCGCAAGATTCCACCTGGACAAATATAATACATACATTGCAAAATGAATAAAAGTTTGAAATATACATATTAAAGGCTTCTTATAAAGTGTATTTATATGGTAATCAAATGCCAGGTGGTTAATTAACTTTAATTTGCTGTTAGAAATTTTATTGGAGTATCAGAGTTGCAAGAGGCGTTTCTAGTTAAAAATGTTATATCGGTTTTCCGCTGGATCTCTGTGGGCATTGTTAATTAAAAGATAAATAGGTTTTTGTAATATCTGTAAAGAAGGCCTGCGTTATGCTTGTGGGACTTATGTGGGATATTATTATTATTATTTTTCAACAGGTTCTTGTTAATAGAAAGAGAACGTCTTTTTTGATAACGGTCTACATGGTTTTTCATACAACTTTCATTTTATTTTCATATATTTTTAAAATTTCACTCTACGTACACTTGCATCCAATTACCATAACGTCTTAATTATATGCCAAATATATTTTGTTACTGAATCAAATTGCTGTTATCTAGATCAACAACAACAAAACAATTATCTACCATTTCTTACTTCGCTACTGAACTACTCCCTCAAGATCAATCCACGTTACACCGTCACACTTAATGGTGCTTGTAAATGAATGAAAACGTAATTTGCAATTCCATGGGCATTAATAAAATGCCCTATAAAAAGCTATGTCCGGGTGTTTCGGTGAAAATTACGTTAAAATGTTTACTTTAGCATCAAGGATGACTTTTATGTACTTACAACGACAAAACATTAATGGATGTTCGTTTATTGTGTTTATATAATGTGAAGTGATGTGGGACCGATATTTTGTCAAAGGAGATGGAAAAATTGGGAGTTCATTATTGAATAATAATGACTGAGATCTAAATCCATTATTTTTTTACGAGTTTTTCATAATCTAAAACCTGTAATCACCGTATCATTCGGTTAAGGATACCTCCTTGTAAAATTGTAATTGTAAATCGACATCTGAAAATATTTCATTTAAAAACCAATGACATGAATGTCAAAGCTGCAAATATCTTCCTAATGAAAATATTAAAGAAACTTCGGCGATTGGCAGTTTCAAACAAATCCTAATTTCTTTTTTTACCAGCACTTTGCGTCTATGTAAATAACGTAAAAAATAGTTGTTTCATGTGTTGAATAATAGAACGTATATAATTCGATTGTTATTTCAGGCATACATTATTATTCTCTAAAAGCCTACTATTTGCATGTGCCTATGTAAAAGTTTGTAAAAGGTTGTTAAAGCGCCCCTCACTTTCCACTTTAAATAAAAGCTCTATTTTTAGAGCCAACAGGAATGTTTACTTAATAGCTTTGTTATAAAGAACCAAAAACATTTAGTTAATAGAAAATACGTTATAATATTGAATAAAGTTTTAATAAAAATACTATTTAAGTGTACTGATCGAAGATAATATGCACGTCTAACTACGTAGTAAAGACCTTTTTCTTGAAAATTAGCATCTCAGGTATGTAAACAAAAATTTACAAAACGTACGAAAAACCACCCAAAAATACATCATGATATTTCAATATTTATTTAAATCGACAGTCTTTACAATCTCGTTGGAAACGAGATCTACAAAACTTCCGAGAGATATAAACTGCAAGCTTTCGGAAGAACGTTCTCGAATCTGCAGCTGAACTGATATTTCTCACGAGATGAATTCGCGCACATAAAAACTGTAATTCAGCTTTTTGTGAATAACGAACGTGATGGAAAACGCTGTGTCAGTGGGGACTGTAGAATAAAGGGGCAACTGACTTATAGTCACGTCATTTGTATACCCCTTTATCTACAACCACGGACCCGATATTTGGTTTCGATAAAGTTGGGAATCTTACTTAAATACTTGGTACAAATACTTTTCAATTACGTTACAATAAAATAAAGGTTGTTACATATTATAATGCATAAATTATTATTTTAAAAAAGCTATTGCAATTGAAAGAAAATTTGGCCAACATTTTTCTTACAGGTGTGATATAAAAACATAAACAATTATTCCGATATAACCAATTATTCATTTATTTTCAAAGTACTTCAAAGAATCTCATGATCATCTCCTAAAACTGACAACCAAATAAATCCAGAAATTTCAGTACCCTTACATAATTTCTCATACAATATCATTATTCGTTCATACATAATTGATCACTGCACTAATTCGGATTCGAGCTTACTTCCGAACCGTGATTGATGAAGTCACGTCATATTCACACCGCATGAGCGAATTCAATTTATCTTTAGAACGTGGAAGCAAAAAATAATGTCGTTCTCAAGAAAGATTGATTATCGTCGTGAAGAAAGTGCAGTCGATATTGATGACAATAATAAATAAATGAACTGAATTAAATATTGCCATGACTGTATTGTTAATATAGAAAAGAAATATACTCTCAATTTATTTAATCAAAATGTATATTGATAAAGATATCCAATGTTGAGGACCAAACTTAAGTTACTTGAGTTATATAAAGTTGTTAAAACTGTAATTATAACTGATCCTTTGAAATTTTGTTCGTTACTTCTTGTAATATGTTTAGTTTAGTTAAGATAACTGTACTTTGAATAGGCACTAATGTGATTTACCTCAATATTTTGATCTCGATTTTATCACGATATATTCGTCAAATATCAACCTTTTGTTTTGTGCTTTACAATAAAACCACTTACATATACACATATATAAAAATAATATTGCAATCCATGCGTAGTCACGTATATTTTATGGGTTGAATGTCGAGAATAAATAAACCTATTTTTATAGAAGTTTCCAAATAACATTAAATGGCGACAGATGTGACCCATATTCTGATTGACAGGATTAATTCATTAATTGATTGAGTAATTCTTTTTTCTGCTACCATCTGTTACCGTTAATATTGGTGTATTTGTCTTAAATAAACGATAACATATCAAACTCGCACGTAACGCGGAAACATTTTAACGGTTCAAATCGAATGAATGACCCCTTGTGCATTTAACGCAATTATTACATACAAAAAATTGCGGCCACTTAACGTGGTTAATTAGGTAGTTGGACCTCTTGCGAGATGAATTGAGCTGTAATCCAGTACACTGGCTCAGAGCAATTTGATGGAGTCATATAAACCGGAACTTACAGTATAGTAGCCTACCTAACTTCACTAGGCTATCACGCACACCTTAGACATAATATATTCGTATTAATTTATTTGTTGTTTTATTAGAATTACTGATGAAACTTTTAAATATGGTTTAAAAAAGGCAGTCAAACTGTATCTAAATTACTAAACGTTAATTATAAACAGAAACAACTACATAAATTGGGTAAACACTTAAGCTACTTATTGATTAAAACAACCACAAAAACAACGCATTTAAAAGCTACTCCAAAAACTTTTTATAAATTATTTTTAAATCCGCATTCGAACTTTTAAACTTTCGAACGCGCCAAGTTTGAAAATGGATTGTTTTTTTTTTCTTTAGGCGTTCCAGTCGTTCATCCTGCCGTGGTGGCGGCAGGTGCTGTGGACGGCGCTCTTCGCCAGCATGGTGGTGGTGGCCACGGTGGGGAACCTCGTGGTCATATGGATAGTGCTGGCCAATAAGCGGATGAGGAGCGTCACTAACTACTTTCTAGGTTGGTGTTTTATAACCGGTGTAAAAAGACCACTTCCTAAGCCTGAAGCCATGTATTCTGGAACCTCAATAGTAACTTACAACTAACAGTATACCCAAAAAACCCAATTTAAAAAAGTTATTAAGGATTGAAAAGTCATATTCGGCGCTTGATATCATCGCTCACACATCAACTGTTGGTTCAAGTGCCATTTTTTTAATTGCAAATTAAATTAAAACCCTAGCTTATTTGAAAACATCGCATAATCTGATAGTATAAATGCAATTTTTAGAATTACGTTAAAAAAAACTGTTAATCATATAAACAATTTTTTTTCTTAAATTTAATCAGTACCCCTCCAGCAATGCCCAGTTTTTGTTTTCGGAAGCAGTTCTTTTACACCCCGTATATGAGTAACGTAGGTACTAGGTAGGTATGAAGTTATTAGGAAGAATTAAGGTTTGGATTATCCTTGGACACTAATACTTCATGTGACAAAAACGTTTACTCTAAAAATATGTGTAATAAGCAGTCGTTATTTTCTTGACTTTAACTACCTACTTCACTTAGCTTCTCTTCAATCATTTTGATTACAGTCTAAAGTCCAAAAATATCGTTACAAAATCCAATAAAAATGCAATCACTGATAGCCTACATTTCAAACTAACAAAGCCTTTGAATTCGACCCGATCCATCTTTCACCCTGTGAGTACATCCATCTTTTACCCCTCTATGCCAAGTTCAAGTTAAAGCGGCGCCCAGAGTTATTTAATCAAGATTCAGTCCTAATTGACACAAAACCATATAAATCCGCTTGTTTCCCTGATCTGCGGAGGCTTTTTATTCAAAGCCACAAAGCCTCTTACCGTCTTACAGAACTTATCGTATTAAATTAAAACAGATAAAGCGAGTTGTCTCTAAAAATAGGTTTTATGTTAACGAAGTTTTCCTAAGTCGATGGTTCGTAAGTTCTTGGAAATGAGATTTGGTCTTTTATGTAGATTATATTCGTTGTTCTTATTGTATACTTAACTTTTTATAGTTACAACTGCAGTAACCTTCAGTTAGATGACAATAGGTGTTTCTTTTAGAATGAGATAGCAGTAAGTTACTAAGGACCTGTTTCGGTTACAGTAGTAATACAATTCTACAAGATAGTTATAAAAATAAAAGTATTCTTAATTCAAAATCTTTTTCTTCTTTAAAATCACCCGACTTAACCCTCTTCCTTTCTTCACAGTGAACCTATCGGTAGCCGACGCCATGGTATCAACACTAAACGTGACTTTCAACTTCACGTACATGCTGTATTCCGACTGGCCGTTCGGACACTTCTACTGCAAATTCTGTCAGTTCATCGCCGTGCTGAGTATAACCGCATCTGTGTTCACGCTCATGGCTATAAGCATAGACAGGTGAGTTAACAGTGAAGGGGTGTTTAAAAAATAATATTGTTGGTATATTCTTATTCCTCTCGAAAGCTTTTGTGTTACGGCGGTATCTATACGGGACTGTAGTAAAGGTTTGATTCCCGGGTCATGCTAATTAAGTAAAACTCGTATTTCAAAATTGGCTCGTGTCTGTGTAAAACTAGGTTCTGACTAGTTCATTATTCTTCAACTTTTGTTGAGCATAGTCCTCATTAATTCAACGAAATATACAATAAACTATTTAACCAAGAATGTTTTAACTAAAATAGTTTAAGTAGCAGTTGATTGGCATCGTTACCGCCATTTAAAGTGTCATAATCCCGCCCAAGGCCCTAAACAGCAGTTTCTTAAATCTTTCAAACATTTCAATATAGTTAAAAAAACTCGTTACATCCAAAAATATATCCAAGAGTATCATTGCAAAATCTGTCTGTAAAAGTACTCGAATATCAAAAACCAATGACCATAATTTCAAGCATATTGTCTGTTCCATGGCGTCAGATACATGGCGATAATGAGCCCGCTGCGCCCGCGCCTCGGCAAGCGCGCCACGCTCGCCATCGCCGCCGCCATCTGGGCCGTCAGCGTCGTCATCAGCAGCCCCAACCTCGTGTTCTTCACCACTGAGGTGTCCAAGCTGCCTGATGGGACTACGAGGTAAAATGGGACTATGATGTAAAATGGGACTATGAGGTAAAATGGGGCTACGAGGTAAAATGGGGCTACGAGAAAAAATGGGGCTATGAGGTAAAACGCGGCTACGAGGTAAAATGGAACTACGGATTAAAATAAGAGTCACTTATAATAGGAACAGGATATTGTGCGTTTGACATTTTGGCACTGGCCTAGATCTTAACAGTGAGAGGAATCAAGCCGTAATTGACTACAAAGGGTCAGTGTTAGTGAGTACAAATGAATTATTATCTACTAGTTTCTACTAGATGATAGTACGATAAGAATAAGAACACAATTTGAAATAGACCAATCAGTGAAACACCGAGTTCTATCCACTGAGCATAGGTACTTTAGATGAGTCTTCATTGCAGTGGTAACTTTCGAAAAGTCGATCGAACTAAAGAAAGAAACAACACGTAAAAAACAGCAGGAAGCCAACTGTCCGATCCAATGGTCGACACGAACGACCAACCGAATTGGGGAAATTTCATACGATTGAGTCAAATTGCACATATTTCCCTGTGACTATGGTTTTTTCCCACCAGTTAACCTCACGAGTGCCACGTATCTGACATTTACGTAATTTCGTAACGAAATAACTGTTCAAACCACATCTGTTCAACTGAAAAAATAGGTCATTTTGTTCATGACAATTTTTTTTCTGATGGTGTGATAGTTATGTCATAAATGTAAACATGCATAGTACATCAGTTAATTTATGTTGACACGAAATTATATGTTTACTTGTCAATATTTTATTATATTCATAAATCTCGAACAATTTTTTAGTCAGATAAATGTGTTTTTTGGACAGTATTTTATTATATTAAAAAATGACAAACCCTTTTTAGTTTGAATAAAGAAGTAATTCAGTCGACGAACTCTTATCATTAAATCCAAAGCAATATCCATTCATTATATTAAAGAAAAAAAATTAAGAGCAATCTTTTGGCTTTTATGACCGACTTTCAAACGTCAAGAAACGTAAGTAACGCGAGAGTAGGAAGCCACTTAATGGCAGTGTGCTTCGAAAACGACTATTCACGAGCTAGAATATATGAGCTGTTTCAATAAAGACTTTAAACTACTTTTGCTTTAATAAAACTATGCTCAGAAATAGCTTTCGACTAACTCGACCTCGAGATTGCTTTACCGTAATGGCAAGGTAGAAAAAGCTACTTAAGAAGTAAAATACTTTTCATATTTGCTTGCAAGCTTGAAACCAAAGTGCATAAATGTTATATGCTAAATTCACATGGTAGTATATAAACGGTTTTTGAGTAAAAAGATTGATGAAAGATAGGGTTTTGTAAAAAGAAATTTAATAGTATTTATTCTAGGCCGGTTTAAAACCAATGCTAAAATTAAAATTGCTCCAAAATTGAATAGAGAGCAAATAAAAATACCTAGAATAAACCGGCAAGTTGCGTTTACTCCACGAAAATAACTTAACTATTGAAATAACGAAGGATTCACTATACAATGTGTTCATAACTGTTATTTTCACCCTCCGCAAACTTGCGGTAAAAGTCAATAATAACTTAGCTGAACCCACCAATATTTTCACTAAAGTATTTCGCAAGAAACCCGCCGAGGGTACTACGGCAAAACTTGGACCGTTACAAAATTTAAATAAATAAATTGGCTTATTTCAATTCACCTATTTGTACAATTTAATCTACTTGTTCCCAAGAGTGTACTATATTTTTGCTTAAAAAGATCCAATTATTATTTTCGTAATGAATAAATTAAGAGAACGAGCGAGACAATTGTTTTAATCTCGTTTGGTAATTAAAGGAGATTGGTCATGTTTCTATGATGTATGGTCTAGTACCTATCTATGTATTTTCTTTTCGCAGGAGGATTTGCTTCGGCGAGTGGCCCGATGGTATGACCACACATTCCGAGTTGGAATACATGTAAGTAAATGACGAAAAATCCAATAAAAACTACTAACATTTAAAAAAATATTTGTTTTTACAAATTTTAAAATATTTTTTTTCTTTGCAACTTTGTGTTTACCGCCTCTTAAGTACATTATTAGTGTACATGAGTAAAGCTACATTTAAATCTACTGTTTTATAATCTAAGGAAAATGTCATTTCTCTCTCGTTCAGTATTTTATTTTTATCCTAGCTATGTTAAAGTTAAAAGCATTCACTATTTTTGCAATTCTCGACGCCACAAAGCCAAGAATAGAACAAATAATCTTACCTCCCACTTGAAGTGCAGCGGTTTACTATCACAATGGTATTATTTTTAAAACTAAAGAAAACATAGGTTTGCATTCAGGCGTTCTATTTTCACTGTTTGTGCCAAGTTTGGAATATGAATGAAAGGTTCAAGTTACAAATGAAAAACAATAGCTTTTTTGTATAATAAAATTTTGTTGCATAAAATTTACCTGAAACACATCATTAAAAAATCTCACAACAAAAAGTATTGATTTAAAAATTAACTATTAAAAAAAATCTCATTTGACTCTCTCTCGCAGGTTCAACGTAGCGTTATATAAAATTAATATAAAAAGTACCTCATTTGACTCTCTCGGTACAGCGCACCGTTCCATAATATTTATATTAAAAGTATCTCATTTGACTCTCGCAGGTACAACGTAGCGTTCATGGTCCTTACATACGTGGTCCCGATAATCTCCATGACGTACACATACGCGCGCGTCGGCGTCGAGCTGTGGGGTTCGCAGTCCATCGGCGAATGCACGCAGAGGCAGTTGGATAATGTTAAGAGCAAGCGGCGGGTAAGTATCGAAACTGCTTGTTATTGCTCGAAGCCATGATATCGTGTTTTACAAATTGACTTCAAATTGCGTGTTTCGATTTGCTGTGCCAGACAGGGTCCAAGATGATCAGTTTATTGTACTAACGACTTATTGAACAATATAGTTTACAAATAATTATATTAAATTTATATTGAAGTTATAGAAAATAGTTATTAATGCAAAACTAAAAGTAAAATCTCAATAAATAGGTATATATTTTACAAGTAAGGTATTTTGTTACCCGTTTACATAGTTGAATGTCGGAAAAACGTATAAAAATTGCATTAGCGCTATACCTACGTATAATTATCGAGCGATATTTAAAGAGATATGAGGAGAAAATTTTATTATTTTTATATATTTTATGAACTACTAATAAAACTTTAATAGAACCAAATTGTATGGCTTAAACAAACTACCAGAAAGTGCTTTTAACTATTGTTTAAGTAACCGGTAAATAAAATAATAAAACATAATTTCTTTTGAAGGCAGTTAATTTAAATTACTTAGTATGTTTTTAATCAACAGCCTTCTTATTTAATTTAACAATTTGAAATATTGCCCTGGTTCACCTTTGTTGTCACTATTAATATTTATTCTATTATTAAACCTAAGTTTTTGTACTAAGCTTGGTTCAAGTTTCTAAATTACTAAAATTACTTTACTCCAATTTACAAGAATATTCAACAAACAAAGACTATTCTATGAAAAGTAATAAGTCATTAGCGTGATTTATATCCTAATTTATTTAGAAATCTTATTTATTTTCATATATTTATATTCGATTTTGTATAAATATTTAAAGTATTTGAAACGATGTAAGATGCAGCGGACTAATTCTCAAGTCATGAATTATTGATGACCTCCACTGCAAATGTGAGCACATTGCATGACTTGCTAACTGAGCATTAACAATTCAAATCGAGTTTATCTCAAACTACACATACTCGAAAGTCTTTGAATATTAAGACGTTTAGACCGAAAATTCCGAAATGACATATTTCCTACTCAGATCCTTCGAAGGTAAACAAATGATTTTATTTGACCAACCCCGATTAATATCCCTTAAGGGTCTGTTTGCATAGCAAACTAGCCCTTTGTGTTCAATATTTATCGTAAGGCACACTGCATTGTTATAAAATTTGGGGCAATATAACGAAATTAATTCGGAGAAGCAATTTTGATGAAACTTTTTTAAGTATGAGTTATAGGACTTTTTTATAGGCTGTATAAGTTTTATGAAGGAAAACAAAGAACGTCTTAGATTTTTATGATGAAGTTGAAGATTTAAGTTTTTACGTAGAAATTTTGACGTACAGATTATGAAAGTAAAGTAATATTATATTTATGAACGTAACTTGGCAATGATCCCCAGTTTCGTAACTTTATAGGTACATTGATTTAAGTAAATTTTAAAAGATCTTTACAAATTAGCTTATTAAAAAAAATATACAAATAAGTAGTAGTGCTTAGTATAAGATGTAGTTAGACAAAGGAGGGAATTAAAACAAAAACACAAAAAACTGTAACTTTTTATTTTATTTTTTATCTCCGTGTTTACGTAGCGTTAAGCTTGCTGACCCGGTTACTGAAAAGCACTTTGTACTTGTCAAGCCAAGTCAGGTGATCATTAAGTGTTTTGAAATTTCTGACAATCGACTTGAAAAAAACTTCAAACACCACTTCTTAGAACTCTCATAAAGTATAATTTGTAGTGAAATAATTCAAAATACGAAAGACATACCATTGACACTAAACATTCGACATTCGAGTTTAAAATAAAACGACCAAATTGTTTGCATAGAATTTTTCGTTTTTTTTGTACTGTCAACGGGTAAGCAATCCACGAGTTGACGGTCTTTTCTGCTTCATCGGGCTAAGAATTGGAAATGCAAATTCTTATACGATTAGTTTTACAAAGAGTCACTGCGATTTAACACAACCATTGGGCCATCTAGTTGACATCATTAATATTGTACAAAAACATATAAAGTTCATTTTCGTAGGTGGTGAAGATGATGATAGTGGTTGTGGTGATATTCGCGGTGTGCTGGCTGCCCTTCCACGTCTACTTCGTGCTGTCGTCGTCGTATCCGGAGATCGTGAACTACCCGCACATCCAGGAGATCTACCTCGCCATCTACTGGCTGGCGATGAGCAACTCCATGTACAACCCTATCATCTATTGCTGGATGAACTCCAAGTAATTGAATGACAGCCTTTAGTTTGTTCTAATGGTTGAGCCTCCTTCTCAGAAAGTATAGGATAATATAGGAGAGGGTCTAACCCGTAATAGACCACGCTGGCTCGGTGCGGTTTGGTGGATGTATATGATAGATAATTATGGAACCATGTAGGTTTCCCAACGATGTTTTCCTTTACGTGATTCGTAATAACATAATAATAAATGTGTATACAACTTGGCAGAGTGGATCGAACCCGGAATCTGAGGTAAATATGCCCAGTTCCTATACTTCAAGTTCGACACTTTTGAAATGATTTAAAATGTCCAAATTTTTCTTTAAAAGCTTAAAGAGGCATTTTAAAAGAAATATCACCGTGAGAGCCGTAATAATTAAACGTTAAAATAAATTGTTTAAGCGTTGATTGAACACTTGACCCAAACTTCACAGAGATAACCCAATTCCATCAGTATTTGTCAGTCGCCATAGAAACATAATCCGATTAAAAGCCAAAGTAAAAGCTATCGATAGACGTATAATTGAAGGGTTTAAATTACAGAAAATTAAATTTGAATAACAAAAATGGATTCATCGGGCTTAAATTCTTATTTCATTTTTAAATTTGAACGATATAATTAAAATGAGACTTCACCGGATTTTTATAACGTTTCTCGTTCCAAAGAATTTCGGGAAGCATTTTTACAGCTTATAACAGTAAAAAGGAATTTTAATTTCGTTAGGCATTCCCTTGTCTTATAATATCAGGCATTAGGTCAAATAACTTGTGTATTATAAGATTTCGCTACTTTTTTACTGGCAGCTGTGATGTAATGATTTTATTCTTGTATTTTAGATTCAGAAGAGGGTTTAAGCAGTTCTTCTGGTGCTGCGGGGCCTTTGTTGGCGGTGGACTCATGAGGCATAGAGCCTTCGGTCGGAATCGGTTAGATAGATCTCTACGATCAATATCTCCAAGCCGAAAAAACGGTAAGACTACGCGTAGAAATAATTGACTTGGCTGTTCTACCAATCTGCTGAATCCTATCTTTCTATCTCTTGCAATATTTCAATTTTGTCTTCTTATTATATTATTTTGCTGTTCATGCTTCTTGATTATTTAAATACTGCTATGATTGTAATCCTTGCAGCTATGTTATTGTGGACTGTCAGCACTGTGTGTGGAACGAAATGTCAGCGTAGATATTTTCTTCTCTATAGGTTTGTTAAGGGCGACATACAGTACGACAAAATTCATGAAAAGCGCGCCAGACCTACCTCATACGCTACACACTAATGATATACACAAGTAAGACAAATTACGTGCTATTTTGCACAATGTCAAATATATAATATATTTTAAAAAATCACCGTAGAGCGCCGAGGCTAAAAACTACATTTATTATTATCTTCGTACTATATGTCTTCATTCATTCGCTTTGATCCTAATTGGCTGCTTTAGATTCATAATTAATAAGTTTTTAATAAGACTATCTTAATTTTGTATCAAATTGTTTTCGATCGCATAACACTTTAACTAAACTAAATCAATTACAGGTATTTTATCGGCCTATTCAAGTGATCGATCTAAGTTTATTCGATCAGAAAACATATCGATACTAAAGTACTAACACCCGTGTAAATAAATCGTTCTTGCCTCATATATTTTGAATACTAAGGTTCATGCTTAAAATTGAGAACATTTTATTTATATGGGCATAAGAACCTAGATCTTGAAGCAGTGTTTAGTTTGAGTGTTGACTATGTATGAAGTACCTGGGCCCCAGTTCTGCTAAGAACGACATAATTTATTTTATAAATGAAATGGTGTTAAGTCGCTGTGATGTCGTTCAAGTATTTAGCAGAATGGAAAAGATGAAAAATTACTCAAAAATAACGTCAAATATAAAGAGTTGGTTTAAAACTTTTTACGGTCAACCAAAAAGTGCTGTTAAAAATTACAAACACTCAAGTTTTACTACATTTAAGATATGATTGAGCAAGCCCAACTTCCATGCACATAGTCAACACTCTACTAAAAACACATCGCCAAGACATATTGGTGCTTGTAGGCACGATCCGGATGTCACTCCATAGCACCTACAACAACTCTGCGATGACGAGTGCCTGACAGCGGCGATGCGCGTCCAGCGCGCGCGACGACCGCGGCGCGACTGACGATGCCACCGTCGCCCGCACGTGGATATGACGCGGGACCCGCCCCCCGCGACCCGCGCTCACCCCGCACGACCTGTACGCGTAGAGTCTGCGAGACGAGTGTGTGAATATAGTCAAATCAGTGACTGTGCAAACGAATTGTAAAACGGAAATAGTCAAATCAGTGAGTGTAAAAACTAATGGTGAAACGCAAAAAGTCAAATCAGTGTCTTTTTTCTATACTAGAAAATGGAGTGTCACTTCTTCCCAGTCCATAGTATAAAGCTCATGACAAGAGATTAGAGTTGTAACAGGAGTTTACAATTTAAAAAGTAATCTATATATTTATTTATTCTAGTCAAATAAGTGAATTAGTGGAATCAATGAAATCGGGTATGTTAAAAAAGCGTTTCAAGAGTCAAATGAATGCTTGTATGATAGCTTCAATGTGAAAAGTCAACGTGAAAAGACTTCTCTGAGAAAATTAAGACTAATCGCGCAGTGTTGTGATGGTACAGTTAAAATATCTTTTAAATATAATAACAATACGTTAATCTCATTTGTACCTAAATTAAGTGTAAACAAATCGATGTACCAATATTGTATTTTAATCAAATAAAATTATCAGAGCTTAATATAAAACTCTTAATTTTACTATATTATGATTCAGAATTTTCGAGAATGTACAGTTTTAATTTTTTTCGTTAAATATTAAAGATGCCACGAATAGTGATTTGGCCGAATACCGAATATTCGGCTATGCACTTTACCGAAGCGCCGAATATTCGGAAGCCGAATGTTAGAGTATGTATCATATCACATATCTTATGAGTTGTGATGAGTCAAGTAGTACCGAAGATGATTCTTTTCTACTTTAATACAACCATGAAACTGATAAAAATAAAATGGAAACACACGACAGTTTTTGGCACTGTTTGAGGAAGTCGCTATAAAGTACATGCAAAACAATCAAAGTACAGGGATGGATATTTTTTTAAAACGAATTCACCTAAATCAGACAGCAAAACCATAAGTGGTGGTCAGCAAAGGGAAAAATGAATCCAAACCTGATAAATTTTGCTAAGATCTATTTATCATCGCCTGGCAGTAGTTTTTATAATGAGAGGCTATTTTCTATCAGTATTCTTTATAGTGAGAGAATTAATTATTTGTGAATCAAATAATATATGTATCTTTTGCAATATTTTTTTCCATAATTTGGTATTTGGTATTTTAAAAAAGTTACGGAATGGGCCGAATACTGAATAGTAGCCGAATATTCGTGGCATCTCTAGTAAAAATGCATCTATAGTATTATGAAATTAAAATATACATTGCTGTCTTAGTTTCAAATATTTTAAAACAAATCATTAGAAGTAAGTCACTTGGTAATACTGTAAATAAAACCAAATTAATATTGTAAATATTTAAACTAGTTATGTATTAAAAAATCTATGTGTACGCCATTATGAATGGATATAAATAAATGAGTTATCGAATAAAATATTGTTTTATATTAGTTTTTTTATTTAAAATGCTATAGTACCAGTTTTATTAATATTATGTTTTAATAGCTCTTATTATTTAAAGGCTAAATCTTATTATTCTAAGTAAATTCAAATGCTATTAGAGTATTGTCTTGTTGAATTCACTCAGCTCTGGGTGCCAGTACACACAGCAAGGTCATTTAGTTGTCCCGATTCACCGCTCTAATGAATACTGCACCTTAATTGGAATATATAACGCTACAACACTGCATTTGTGTATACTCTAAAGGTCTTTATTCATAAGTTTTACTAGCTGATGATGACTTTGTGTGGAGTATAGTCTAGGGGTAATACTTTATTTGTAAGTATTCCGAGCCGATGATAACTTTGAGAAACTTTAAAATAAGTATGCTTGAAGTTAAAAAACTTTTTTTTATTCTAGGTACTGTTTCAATTTTTTTTTAGTATTTTATTACTTTATTTTCAAATGAGGCCGAAATGAAATTTAATTGGCGTCGGAATAAGTTAGATGCAATCTGCATAATTTGCTCAATAGTGGATGTTAATCAAAATAATATTATTTCCACTAAAGTAGATACGGAGCTGCACTATCTAAAATGTCAGTGCCAATATTATATTACATTTTCACAACGGAAACGCCTCAGTCACGGAATTTAAAAAGAGTACGGATTTGACCTATGTTGGCTTTGAGCCAAATCCATAATATTATAATGAAAATTCCTACAAATTTCATCAAAGTACCAAGCTTAAACTCGTAGATAGAAATAAGAAATAATTATTTTTATCTACGATAAATGAACGCACAAACATCTATAGGAAACAGCGAAACAGACGTCTTATGGATGATGATGATGATGACGTATACTAAATTGCCTACAAGCATCATTTTCGATTTAACCAATCATTTTCAAGATTAGTTAGTGGTAGAGTATTTTTGCGTTTCCGTGCTTCAATAAGCCTGTAAGATTTGTCAAATGCGCGGCTTTTAAATAAAAAAAAACTGCGGTATCTTTTTTGCTTTGAACCTGATTAAAGTTTATAGCATTCTTTAATTTTCCTTTTTTTAATATTCAGAAATTTTAGATCATTTGTTTATTATTTATAAAACACCAGTAAAACAACATTCATATTTTGTACACCAAAACCAAAAATAAATAACGAAACAATATTTTCTACACACTTGCTCAGAAAGTGAGTCTTAAAACACCGTTTTGAGGGCCGTTTACCGACTTATAACACACTTGTGTGTAATAATATTACACACTGGTGCATAATATAACGATCCCTACAAAGTTAAGGTAGTGCCATACTGCGAATTATATGATAGTAAACAGAGCATTTTCAATATGATCAGATAATACTGGTTTTTTTTTGTAACAACAAAGAGGTTTTATGTCACTGAAAATCCATTTTTATATTTAGAATAAATAAATGTGTCAATATTAGAAAAAAAAACATTTATTATTATCAAGTTATTGATATTAAACAGTATTTTGTTACAAAATAATTGTATTTTATCTCAAAAAGTATATTTCGAAATAGGCTGTATGGCAGCTGGTTGGTGCGTGCAAAAAAAAAAGTTGAGTGTCATTACCCGAATTCTTTATATTTGTTTACATTGCATTTATTGCTGAAAATAAACCATGCCTCCTTGTCAGCTTTCAAAAGTTCAAAAGCCTACCCTATACTCCCCTCCAATTTACACGGAATTTTATATTTTCCTTCAAATTTGATTCCCTTATTCATAATCCCATTGTGGTTCTGGACCTCGGCATTCATAAAGACAGCCCACTAGCAAATGAAAACCTCAAATCTATCCTGAGTAAAGACTATTCTGATTGGACTGCCATTTACACTGATGCCTCAAAGAATAACAAGATGGGTAATGTCGGTGCGGCGGTATGGATCCCGAGGTTTAGAATTATATTACAATTTAAACTCCCCTTCCCGTTTTCCGTGTTTTCAGGCGAGTCAATCGCAATTCTAGAGGCTATTAAATACGTGGAGTCCCACAACATCTTTAAATCCATTATCTTATCTGATTCTAAAAGCTCCCTCCAGGAAATCTCCTCGTTCCCATTTCATTCCAAACCTCACTTTTACTCTCTGGAAATAAGAGAAAAGTTGGCGAACTGCAAACATCTTGGTAAGGAGGTCGTGTTGGCGTGGATTCCGGGTCATGCTGGGATCGACGGTAACACCACCGCCGATAATTGTGCCAAATCGGCCATTGCCTTGGGATGTAATACATACTCTCACTATGAAGCGTCAGACCTACGCTCTTTCTCTAAACTACTTAACTTAAAGACTTGGCAGAATCAATGGAAAGATTAAAAAAAGATTTAAAGGTAGACATTCAGTCTCCAGATGGACATTCCTTCTAGGCCGTGGTTCTTTCAATAAAAGAATGTTAAAAAAACGACCACTTCCACCATAATTCGCCTACGTTTGGGACATAATTGTTCGCCCACATTCCTCTCTAAGATAAGGGTTCGGGATCACTCTCTGTGTGAGTGTGGTCTCGAGGAGGGTACGGTTGACCATTTAATTCCTATATCGATAAGACCTTCTCCCTTCGAACTTCCCACGCCCTATTAACTCTAATTTCCTATTATCTTAATCCAAACCTATATTTATTTAATTACTTACTCAATTTATTCAAACTAACAACATATATCTTTAAACCTTACACTTTGTCAATACTAACAATTGTGATGTCTTGCATTTCAGTGTGGAGTCCTGTGTTAAACTCTTCAAGGTGCCTGACGCCTCATACGTCATAAGTTTGTTTCACACCGGTCATTTGTCATTTTAATATCACTGTGTTTCATCTGAAACGTGACATTGGCAGGATAGGCAGGATGAAGCCATAATACCCCAAAAGTCAAGTCAAGTCATTTATTGCTGTGTAGGAAACTTTTTATGCAAAATAAAATTGTATTTCTTCGCAAGTGTGTTGAAAAAGTGGGTATGGTACTCGTGAGCAACATGTTCATTATACACTTGTATCATAATATACTATTTTTGTTGAGTTTTGATAATCCGTTTCTAACTGCATACTTTTTTTTATAACTACCGACCAGTACGGGTTATTCTTACCTTCTCCTGAAGAAAATAATACGCCGCCGTTCGCCAATGGATACTCACGTCTTGCGAACGTTATATTTTTTTAATAACATACAACAAGTGCGCGACCACTGAATCCATGTGAAAACAGCAAGCTTGTAACTGTGTAAGGTTGTCGCGAATGCGAATGAGGGTAGGTACAAATGTTCATAAGTAAAACGATAGAAGGTGAAGAAAGATGCGCACGGCGCACGCTCACTTTTTTCTCCGACCGTCGAGAGGTACAGATGTGCCATTGCTATGTGATTTCATATTTCACTCTCGGCTATAATTGACCAGTTTATTATATTGTGTTTACTATGTCTGTAGAACTGGTGGTCGTCAGATTCTTATGAGAAAGGCATTTGTCGACAAAGGTAGTGTAACATCGTGCGATGGACTTGTGTGTTCCGGACTGGCGTTGCCACCTAGATCTTCTTCATTTGCTGCAACAGTAAGTACTTCTCTCTCTTTCTCAACTTACCAGTATAACTCCGTACAAGTGCATTGCCAGAGTTATTTCTGTGCTTTATCATAGTCATCATATATACTATACTATCCAAGTCGCTAATTGTGTTTGTTTGTACGTTTGTCCGCTATCTCTTCCTAAACCAGTAGACGGATTTGAATGTGGTTTTCACCATAATTAAGGTAATTTTATCATTTAAATTTGTATGTAAAGAACATTTAGATACTTTTTTATTTTGTTAGCCAAAATTCAATGTTTTGTGAGCAAGTTGGCCTAACTTACACCATTGCGAAGCGTGGGTGGGTCGCTAGTTTTATTCTAAATCAAAGGCATATAACTGGACTTTGAAGCAAGTACCGCAGTTGTGAATCCTAGTTGAATCTCTTACCCAAAAACACACTTTACACACATTTCTTCTAAAGCTAAATGAAGGCTCACTAATGGGATCTACCCCTCAGGCCTTATCTATCATAGAAACCTTAAGAAGTGCTTCATATTCATTCCCAAAGTTACTTTTGAATTCTTCCGGATTTTAATTCCCCCTTAACTCAGCCTTAACTTAAAAAACTGTGGAATTTATTAAACACGAGTTTTTGCTGGTGCAAAATAAATTAAACGAACCTTTTACCAAAGTTCGCCCTAACGCTTACTTTACACGCTCTGTAACTTAGAAGTGATGGATGCTTGCAGGAAAATCTATGAAAATGCATCGTGGGAACCGTGATTTACATTAAGTTTATGTTAAGATGGGTTGGGAAGTTATAATGGATAATATTGGGAAAAACTAGTTAAATAATTAAAATAAGCATTTTTATGCATTATACAAAATTACTTGCTCTTTTATCAATTAATACGAACCAAGATTTAAATACATAGATTATGAAATAGAAGGTCGTATTAATTTTCCACAGTTTTATTAGAATGCGTATGTTTATTTATCATTTTTATAAATGTCGACGATTTATAAATTTTTAATTTTATTATGAACATTGAGGTACTAGATAACCACAGATACTTTGCATACTCTTCTTTTATCTTATACATTTTGTTAACTTTATCAATTATTAATATTGAACAAATGAACAGATTGAGGCCAGATAAGGCTATGCTCAAAAACGTTTCTGAGAATCGTAACTGCTTTCATACAATATTCTAACTAAATATCTCTCAGCGTATAAAATGATGTAACAAATAGCTTCTATAGTAAAGATATTTGAAGATATTTTGTTAATCATGAATCTTTTATCAAAGATCCTGTTATTTCAGGGTAATTTTGCCTACAGACTGTGTTATCTTGGTTTTGAAGGAATTTGCACTTTGAGGATCCGAAGCAATCAACTTTAGAATGAATTATCGATTGGATTTAACGGAATAAGGCTCGAGGCTACTTACGTATTTTTGAATAGTCGTTCTTTTGTTCTTGTCGTTTGATTTTGTTTGAATATAATATTTTTACATAGGTTGTTATTAACTAATCATACATTTTTATTCATATAGTTTTTATTAATTAATATAAAATATATTATTTTCATATATGATATTCCATTTTATTGAACCTATCATGATTTAACACAAAACTCTGATAATTTTTTTCTCTACACTACATAAATAGTCAACTCAATAATATAATTATCAATATTTTCATCGTTATACCATGGATGAAGGAGTAACTTCTTCATCCATGGTTATACTAATAAAAGTTCAACGTATCTATCGACGGTAGCTAACGAGGCAATAATTGACTTCCCGCGTCGAACGTGCCGGGAAATCTACGTGATACTAACGTAGCAGGATAGTAACAGATTTCTGGAATTTTATATCAAGCTCCATACTACCAGATTTTAATTTACTATTCGCTGAATTGGATTTCTTTATTAGGTTTTGGAGTTATATTTGTAAGTACGGTGAAGGTGATAAAAAAATGGTAGAATATTAATTTGTGATTTTAGACTGAACGTGAGTTTAAATAAAAATTTATAAAATAAATAAATTTAATAATAGTTGTTGTTTTTGTTTCTTAAATTTTATGAACACCTATTTTTATCAGGGAAAGATAATTAAATATTTACCAAACAAAGATATAAAGAATAACATACTTCTCAGCAAAAATTCTCGCAAGTACCCTGTACCTGAACCTTTTTATTGAATCATATTAAAAATAGTAAATATACAACAGTCTTGCTACAACTTATCGTCTACGCGTAGCACCCGTAGTTGAATCGTAGCAGATTCGCAGTCACGCCTAGAAGCACACAGCGTAAATTATATTCCTCAAAGGGTTATATTATCCTTGAAATAAATATTTTATTAATATATTATTAGTACTGTTATTATTTAATGTTTTTCCTGTGTTTCGAATGGCTTTTGATTTTCTTGAGAAAGGATCTAAATGACGTACGTTTATTGCATACTGAAGTCCGTTGACTTTTTTTAGAGTTAATTAAAATACAAATAGACAAAAGTGGCATTTTTTTTTATTCTAGTTAGATATAAAATCTTAGGTCTATGTATGATTCTGAAATAAAAATAAATTACTATTTCTGATAAAAATGTAAGAAATCAATTAAATAAAGTTTCACAAGCCAACATTGCTCTGGTTGCCTTTTTAAAACGACCTAAAAGGTTTATTTTAACTTCAAAGAAAATTGCTTTTGAAATACGAAAAATATTAACCTCTATTTGTTCGGCTTCAAATAATTAAAAGTCTCATTTGTAAAACGAATTCCCAACATTTTATATTCTAGACATCTTAATATTGCTCTAACATCAAATTTAGCACACTCAATCACGCATTGAGTTAATTTTCGCAAATTGATTTCAACACATGAATTATTTTCATTGCTTTCAAAACGTTTATATTCTCGAAATGTATCTACACAGTGATTAATTAGAGGCTATCGAACCAAAAGCTATGGAATAGTCAAAGCTGTACTGTAGGCAGGTTAGAGCATACAACCCTACCTATGTTAAAAAAAACTAATGAACCGTATATAAAAAAATATATTTTCGTATTTTTTTATGGGAGATTTAATTCAGCCATCCTCAAGAGAATCAGTTAAAAAATATAAAAAAACTTTTTTGGTTTTCTTTTTCTTTGCAAAACGAATCTACTTAACTGTTAAGACACCTAATTTAAAACGGTTTGAATTTAAAACATATTTTCTTCCTTTCAAAAGTTACTTAGGATCGTGTAGTTTATACTGTCCGACTCCTCCCAATTCGAGTTCCATTATTCTAGAACACTCCACAACACTCGTAATTCATGGCTATGGCCAATAAAAAACACTTCTAAAGCTCAGCTTGGCAAACTGCTAGTCTGTATATTGTCCGATGTTTGATTGTTTAGAAAAACAACATAAAACTTTATAAACTGCAGTGGAAACTATGTTACGAACGAATAATAAAAATAACTATGTTAAAAAAACCGACTTCAAAACTAAAAAGTTAAATATAACAAAGATTTAATATTATTTAAATACTGCCTATTACTTATACGTGCTATTTATTAATAGGTTTATAGTCGGTGCCAAATCAATTTATTTCTTACGTATTAAATAGTAAGAGTTAATTGCTCTTTATTTATTTATTATTCGTCACATATCTTAAACTTTGAAGTAGGCATTTCATTGCATTAATTTGCTTGTATTAATTTGAGTGATGGTAATATTATTGTGTATTTGTTTTAAGGCGTGGCACTGACTTCAACTACGCCGGCATTCGCTCTCGGGGAACGGTGCTCGATACACGTGTTGAAATTCTCCGCAATTTTATTAAAATATTGTTTTGGCAAGACTCGATTTGTTACATTTCTGAATTAATTCTAACAATATATATTTAACCGTCTTGCTATCGTTTCGTTACTCTCGTTTTTGTATAAAGTCCACTTTTTATCGCCCACAAAGTTTTAACCTACTAAACGCAGTCTTAAAAAATCTGAAATCGAAACTAAACGATTAAAGATCTAATTCAAGAAAATAAAGGAAACATATTAAGACTTGAGTTTTTATTTCAACAAAGCATTGTTGTTATGTATTAAATAAATTCTTTAAACATCTCAATATATGTCTCGCACAATTTCACGAAATGATATTTTTTATTTGTCACAAATATAAATTACCTACAAAAATATTACCTCTTAGTCCGATTAATTCGCTAAAGTCAATGAATATTCAAGTGCTTTCAAAAATGCCTTTGTGCCCGAATTTATGCATTTTAATGACTACCAATATAAACTAGGAACTTTTTTAATTATTCTTTGTTACCTTTACATAGTTCAAGTGTAGATAAACCGCCTAAAATAGAACCTTACCTCTCTCGCGGAAGAAACATGTTTTGTTACAAACTTATAAGTTATTAAACATAATTCCAAATGAGTTGCTGCATGAAAGTAGGTCTTTAAATTTACATTTATTTAAGTTGGACTCAGCTTACCTTTGTTTTACGTACGATATTTTTAAACTTGGCTATTTTTCTTTGTTTAATTTTAAATTAATTCTGAAAGCATAAAACTTATGCACAAAAGCTTTTAAAACAGTTTATTTTTTATTATGCCTTCGCAATGAAGAAAATTGTACCAGAACATTACGTAAGATAAGGTTCATTTGTGTCTTACCTTCCTTCGTAGGAAGAAACCAAATGATAGCCTTAAATTGTCGGTGTATTTAGTTTCTTTAGTCAAAAACACCTGCGACTCGCGAACGAGGAAAATATACAGAAAAAGCGGGATAAAGCCTTTTAAATAATAAAGTCTAAAATACTTATTGCATAAAAAATCTTTATATAAAGAACGTTCTTCTTAATTGCAGTATGAACATATATGTGCCACACAAGATTTAAACTCAAACTTTTTTATTTTATGCACACCTACTTAATCTTGTTTATTGTACAAAATTTTGACCATGGTCTCAAAAGGATGGCGTTCATGAAAATACTTAATCTTTGTCGTGATTACTTGAGCTTTTCGACTCTATACTATGACTTTCAGTTCCGATATGAATGACCAAAAACCATCGCTTTGTTTCTACCTTACGCTATATCTATAACAAAACCTCTGTATTTACGTATTATTTTGTAATCACTTTGTCCTTTTATGTATTAAATTTTGTGTAGATACATAAATCTATACTAATATTATAAAGCTGAAGAGTTTGTTTGTTCGTTTGTTTGTTTGTTTGTTTGTTTGAACGCGCTAATCTCAGGAACTACTGGTTCGAATTTAAAAATTAATAGATAATATTATAAAGCTGAAGAGTTTGTTTGTTCGTTTGTTTGTTTGTTTGTTTGTTTGAACGCGCTAATCTCAGGAACTACTGGTTCGAATTTAAAAATTATTTTTATGTTGAATAGACCATTTATCGAGGCAGGCTTTAGGCTATATAACATCACGCTGCAACTATTAGAAGCGAAGAAATAATGGAAAATATGAAAAAAAAAAAAAACGGGGAAAATTATTCATCCTTGAGGGCTTCCGTTGCGTGCGCTGCGAAAACGGTTCTAGATACCAAAAATATATGTATGAAAGAATTAAGGGAACTTTTTACCGCGGGAAAACTTCGCATTCCCACGGGAAACCGACTTCTACGCGAACGGAGTCGCGAGCGGCCACTAGTTTGTAAATAAAAGTCTATCACTGCTTCTATCTAACCCTATTAATACTTGCCTCGGTTTAAATAATAACATTGTTTACATTAACTCGGTAACATTGTTTACAGGTCGTAGGTAATTTATCGGATCTTCTTGCAAACTTCGTCACAGCTGCATTTCAATTGAGTATATGCAGCATAGTGCAGGAGGAAGACGCAGGGAAATAAATGCAATATCAAATATATTGCATGAGATGGAATGATATTTGTAAAGGAACGGATATGTCAATAGAGAGCGTGAAATGGAGAATTGAGTGCGACTTATTTTACACGTGTTTCTTTTATATAGTGCTCATCATATTTATTTTGAATAGAACAAGTTTTCAATATGTTCTATTCAAACAATTTATTATTTAAAAAAAACTAATATTTACACTTATGAGCATTAACTAAATTACAATAAAGTTTTCTTTTTTATTTAAATTATATCGTTAAACAAACTTTTTAAAGCGTTAAAAAAGCAAATTTTACTTTAATATTAGGTTGGAATATATTTATTGAGTAGAACCATAATTTAAAGATGCACTACTTAACGGTTTGTTCTACATTAAAAAAGCATCAACCATATCTAGACACGCGGCAGCTTGTCAAGCCTAGTACAGGCTGACAGCGCCCCATGTGTATATTTACCCGAACCATTTGAAGCCACTTTTGTCCCCTCATAACTTTAAAACTATTTCTAAATATAACTTTATGTACACAATAGTTTAATACTTCAATAAACTCAAAAAATGCAGCTATTATTCTTATTACGAGCCATAAAGTTTTATACTTCTTACTAACATTATTAATATGAAAGCTTGGAGGTTAGTTACTCAATCATGCAGTCATGCAAAAACAGCTTAACGGATCTATACAAGATTTGATATAACCCTGATTATTTAGTGGCTTAGGACCCGTATGTATTTTCAACATATTATTATGTACCGGAATGCGTTTTTTTTATATTTTAAATAATACGTACTTTACATTAAATTTATTTTGAATGTTTTTTGTAGGGAACAAAAAGATTAACAATCGTTTTTTTTTTGCTGGCTATTGTAAAAAGACCAATGTACGCTTTAGGTAAATATTCCCTATTTGGGTAAAATAAGTTATTGTTTCACATGTTAAACAATATAACTTTCATATTTCTCATATAAGCTGCTCCTCGAATTTCACCCTGTTACGAACTTTAACAACCCGGCGCGACGCTAACTTGCGGTTATTCAGAACTTCACTAATATCTTGACAAAGCCAATGTTTGTTTGATATCAGTTTCGAATTCAGAATTATTCTGTTACAGCTACCGTACCTTGGAGATGTGACGAATATCGATATCTTAAGGCTAAAAATAATGGAACTGTTTAAAAATAATAGATTCGTCAAGCATACAAAACAATTGAATAATGATGTAGATATAGCTTAATTTTGGAGTGGTAGAGTCTAGCTGTAGGCTCTGTCTGCAGTGATTGCTGGGCTGACTCGACCGGTGAAATACCATCGTTGCACAGAAAACCATAGTGAAGTAGGGACGATGTTCCTGCGTTTCGGTCGGTGAGTGCGATATCCGGTGCCCAATTTTGTCAAAGGCTCAGCAACACACCCCCATCACCCAAAGTGTTGCGGGTAGTCATGGGCGGTGGTGATCACTTACCATCAGGTGACCCGCATGCTCGTTTGCTTTGCAATATTATAAAAAAAAAAAAAATTAAAAATTAAACAATGTAATACACTGATAATGATTTTTAATAATGTTGAAAATAAAATCGATTTAAAAAAAATGAAAAATCTGTTTAATATACATCTTCTATACCTATAAAATAATAAGCCCTAACTGATTCATCATCACCGAGCGAAGATAGGGCCTTGAAAATTGATACAGGAGTTCCGATTATGATGTAAGTGCACTAAGAAAGGACTAAGAAAGGATTTTATAAAATTCCCACAGGAAAATCAATTTAGCTGCGGGTGAAACGCCAGGGCGTTGAGCTGGTTCTTTTATAAAAAAAACGACTGCCATAAATCGATTTAAGAAGGAAACCAATCGATTTTTCTAAACATCCTTACATTACCGGTTAAAACAACAGTTTGGCGCCGCTACCACGAACGGAATCAATAGCTTTACATAATGTTATTTGGCAATCTCACGGTAACCATGAAATAGATACTGTTGTAGGGTTTTGTGCAAAATCCATCTGCATTGGCGCGTTAGCCCTATCTGTGTCTACTGCGTGTGGCGCTATACAGTTCACCAATTAGCGGCTTAGTCCGAATCATTGTGAGGATCGATAAGTAGGTATGTGAAGCTTATCTTTATTGAAATAATGTTTTTTTTTTAATTGAGACTAAATGTATAAGTCACTGGAAGATAACTGATAATAAATACTCTATTTAAATAAAAATATCTTAAAAGTAATTCGTACGTTCTAAAATAATGCAAAGGGCTGGCTATGAGCCATTTGCGTGTTTATTCATCAACACCTTTTCAAAAAGATAAACGCTTTTCTACTTTAATTTCAATTTAGATTTTACTCATAAATTGACGATACGGATTTAAGATTTTTTTTAACTTTTTATTTTTGCAATTATTTACTATTTTACAGATTTTAAACAGGTACGATGACCCCTGTTTGTAAAATATTTCATTTTAAAATCACGTCAACGACCGCCAATATTGTTACATCCACTATTCGCCGATATCAATATCCAAGTCTGAAGGTTTCTTGGAACATTGCGCCCCACTATTCAACATGACTATACACTCAAGTTATGAACTACCAGTTAACTTTAAATGTTAAAGTTATCTGGGTCAACTTGGCTTGTCGCGTCTGCTACGTAATTAATCAATGTTAAACCACGTTTCAAGATTATACTGAATTTATTAATGACACTCAGCAGTCGAGTCACCTTGTGGAAAGATTGTGTCAAGAATTTAAGGTTTAAGAGATCGTTTAACACGTCAAATTGTTTTTTTATTTTATTTTTAAATCTGTAGTAACAATATTTGTTTTGTCAATTTTACAAAAGTTAACCTAGAGTTACCGGGAGAGTAAATATTTAGGTGGGTTTTGCTATAAAGGCTAAAGTGGCACAGAACATAGATTACCTAATCGTTACAACTCCTAATCAAATACTATTGCATTTATCCGGATTAAAGCCAGAATATGAAAACCATCTGTTTGTCATTATAACCTCATCGATACTTATCCAATATTAATGAGCACTAAATACATGATCTCCTGCTATTATGTAAAATGGATACTAACTATATTCATGCCAAAATTTGTCAAATACAGTTGCTTAGATGAGGCTGTGTGTCTTTTAATTCATACAATTAGCCAATGATGAATGAAGACAGTATAGTAATGTACTTCTTAGTTTATAGTATATTATGATACAAGTGTGCAAAGTTGTTCATTATAAACGTAAATCAGCCGAGTGTATAATGAACATACTGCGCTTGCTCACGAGTACCATACGCACTTTTTCAACACATTAGCGAGGAAAACGAACTATATTTTGCATTAATAGTTTTCCTGCACAACAACTAATGCAAAATACATATAAATAAAAATAAAAGGAATTCGGAAAATGACGCGCAACTTTATTTTCTACACACTTACTCACGCCAACAAGCCGCCTTACAGCCTATTTCAAAATATACTTTTTGAGATAAAATACAGTTATTTTGTAACCAATTATTGTTTATTGCCAATAATTTGAAAATAATCAATGTTTTTTTTCTAATATGGACACATTTATCTATTCTAAACATATAAATGGATTTTCAGTGGCATTAAACCTCTTTTTTGTTACAAAAAGACTGTATTATCCGGCCAAATTGAAAATGCTCTGTTTACTATCATATAATTTGGAGTATGGCACTCCCTTAACTTTGTAGAGATCGTTATATTATGCACTAGTGTGTAATAGGTCGGTTTATACCCCTAAAAACGGTTTAATAAGGCTCACTATCTGAGCATGTGTGTTGAAAATATAATTTCTATTCTATTAAACGAAAGAGTATATTAACATTGTCAAAACAAAGAATGTCAACCTGTCATCTGCTTGATAACTAGGAGAACCCAAAATAAATAGGATTTCCTAACTGGAAGTTCGCACGAACGACCCAAGAGTCATATCCACTTGCTCACTTATACATATTATTCAAGTCAAGTCAAGTTTGTTATTAGATATTATTAAGAAACTAAAATAAGTAAAAAACTAGCATTAAAGCCTGTTAAGATTCAAGTTTTTATAATATTTAAGGCATTTTATAATCGGATTAAATAAAATCCTTTTTTAACAAGTCTGCCCGTAATTTCGTTTTACAATTTGAACTGGAAATTGCCTTGAAAGGATAATTAGCTTAGGCTAATAACAAAGTTCCTATAATATTTATTCTTTAAAATTATATTAAAAAAATTTAGTTCGCTAGTAAGCGATTTCTTTCAGGCAAACCCAGTAGTGAAAGGTGGTTAGTATAATTATAAGCAATTAATCATACATATAATATTTCATATATTTTCCACATTAAAAAAGTAAAGAGCTTTTTGTCAAGTTCGCACGTGCCCTAACTTACTTAAAGGTGAGTTTAGATAAGTTACGAAGTTCGACAAGGATTTGTACAATGAACTTAGATTTAGCTTGGCCGCTGTTGACAAGATGTCAGCGTAACTTGCAAATAGGCAGACGAAGTTTATTTAAAGGTATCTATTTGTTGTCAATTTACTCGGATTTATTGTATTAAAGGTAAGTCAACACTATGGAGGCAGTGAAGCGAATGTAGAGAGCGTCAGATTTTTTCTTTCGTAGCACAAAATATTGTTATCATAATCATACTCATCATTTATTCATAATTTAAATATTACATGTCAAATAATGTTATGTCATTTACAAGATCAATAATAAGTCAATAAAAATAAAATAATAATAATGTCAAAGCAAATAAAATAAAATCATTTATATCTTTTATCCGTGCTTTCGATGCCACTGTTGGACATAGGTCTTAGCTTTATTCATTTCTAACCCCTTCTTATACATTTGTCCGACACTTTCAACTGTTTTCCCGGTGATCCCATCACACACAATAACAAACAATAGAAGATAGATAAACAAATAAAATCAGCGAAATTGCCGCAATACTGACTCATCCAATATTGATCTGAATCCATCAAATTCGAATTCCGTCCAATAAAAAACGTAACATCTGAGATAACACTTCAGTTTTGGTTAAACATTTTGCAAGTTGGCAGGCTGCCGAGTACAGAAGCGTAATTGAATGAAAGCCTTCATACAATAGGATTTGATATGCTTTGTTTGTGTTTGGCACGGGAGTAAGATATGCTTTTTGGGTGGATCAACATTAACGGTTGAAAGCTCGCATTCGATGTTTAAATTATATTAAAGCATCTATTCTGATATTTTTAAGAGATAACTTTTTTATCAGATAAATTAGAGAATTAGATAAAGGACTTTTAAAGACCTTTTACTTATGTATAGCTTAGAGAAGTTAAGTATCATTGGAAATAAAAAAAAACATTTATGCAACAGCCAATCAGAAAAATCACAAAGATTTATCGCATATTTGAAAATTACTTTTTTTTCACAGTTTTTATAAATACTTAAATAAAACCTGTTTGATTATATTTTTGAATGAAACTATGTACAATATTTACGCTTCACTAAGCTCGATGTGTATTAAAGTTCAGTACTTTCATTGCAATCTACTTCATTCTTTAAATACGTCAATATATTTAATAAAGCGTGTTCAAATACATTGTAGCACTCCACATCACGTATGAATGACTCTCAACTGACAAATAGCAATAAAATAAATGCCAATTAACTGGATTTCTATCTGGTATTGCTTCAGGATATGTATTTCTGTGATTTGTAAGCGTTTAAGTGTAAGGAGCAATTAAAATTGTGATGCTTGATCTGCGATTGGAATAAAAATAAATAAAAATAGATTAGGATCGGTAATATACCAAATAAAAGTTGGGTTTTTGTTTTTTTTGGACATAAATGTGGCAAAATTTAACTAGAGGCTCTTATTGAAAAATATATATTTTGCATTCGGCATACCTACAACCATTCCCGTACAAAAAACACTTTGTAACGTTAACTTTACTTAAAACATTCAACTATAATTGGGATGTTAAGTTAGAGTTCGAAAGGCATTGCAAACGGTGCAAACCTTTGGACTCAAGATATTTATAAGAATTACTACACACATAGTTTCCTGTCCTTAAAGAGTATAATTAATAATCATTCATCTCACATACTTACTTATAATTATTATTTCCCAGAGTATCAGCTTATCACAAAAACTAACACAAGCGAGCTACCCCTACGGTATTAGCAGGTAAAGGATTTCAATTTCAAACCCAGGATTATTCTGCTAACAGTTTGTGACATTATGTTATTCTCTTGTTGATGCTTCCCACGCATTTTCTAGGAAATAATTCCTATTAAAAGGTACTATTAGTTTCAAAGGTTTAGTTGACCTTTAAGTTTATGAATACTGAAGTTAGTTTTAGTTCCGGGTGGTTCCGGGAACTTTTAATAGTTTAATGTGTGTAGACTTACTTGTAATAACTCTTGTTATAAAATTTAAAGGTTGTGGATGTAGAGGTTGCACTTGCAAGCAAAAAGTATAATACAGATTTTTTGATATTAGGATAAAGTGTGGTCAAGAATGAGCATATTATTCCAAAAATAATAGAGTATTTGCCCCGAGCGAAACCGCGGGATGTAATGCTAGTTCGGCATAAGTGAGTCATTATATGGCTTTGTAATGAAATTCTGTTAAAGCGTTTTTAATCAAAAATAAATTAAATCAGCAATAGTTTTCGATTTATTAAAGAAAAAACACCTTTCAAAAAGATAAACCTGTCTTAAAAATTAAATTTATAAAAAAAAATTAAGTATAACTCCAATCCATAAAAGAGTGAAAACAACGTTCGAATTTAGTTCAAAAATCTCAAAAACCACGGATTTTAATAAAAGCTGCTAGAGATATTTTATTTTAGCATCTCTGTGAATGTTCAGAAAATGACAACCACATTTTTCAAAGACCCTGCTTTTTTACACATGAAAATATACTTACGAGCAATATTCCCCTCTATATTAAGGTATCGTGTGATTCGATTTCACTGAGCACATTATATTTGTGTGTCGAGCAACTTTATAAGGACTATGACAGATATCTTGTTTACTATATCCGAAACGTCAATGGTATTTTATCTTTATTTGGAGACATTAGAAACATAAACAAAGATTTATTTTATCCCTACCTTAGCTGCAATGTTTTTTCAACGAGCGACTTTAAATAAAGGAAGCTTACTATTTTGTATTGACAACTTAGTTATCTCTACCCAAATCCCAATAACTGTTTTGTATTATAGGTACTTCTTAAGCATAATACCTATGTAATTTCTTACCACTTCAATTACTTACATCAGTATGAATACTAATTCCCAGTCAAACACACAGTCCCTACTGTCGTCAGTTACATTAATTCACTGCGACTGTTCCCGCCATTTACTCCACCACGACAATCCTCAGCTAACGAGGCACGGCACATCCGAAATAATTAATTTGTTTTTGTAATGGAATCCGGAGAAGTTAAATGAAACTAGCTGTCACTTGAATAGGGAAGGCAGGTTGAATTAGTGTAGCACTGGCTGGAAAGCAGGGATAAGTATGCTGAGGTTAAATGGAAAGAGGTTTTATTTTGAAGACCTTAAAGCATCTGGTATGAATTCTGGGAAGGTCCCGGAGCTATCTTGGTCAATTTAGTTAAAATTTGTTGTATTTAGTTCATTAGGTGGTACCTCGCGGGTGTAAACTGACCATTTCTGAACAGAATACCCAGAAAACTCAATTATAAATGATTAAAAAACAATGTCCGCCGCTTGAACTTTATGCTCTCACAGCTGATGGTTCAAACCTCCAATTTACATTGCAAATCAAAACACTTTTTAATTGGATACTATCCAGAAATCTGATAGCCTAAAAGCCATTTTTTACAATAAGGTAGGTAAACGACATTATATATTTTTAATAAAACATTCCCCTTATATTTAAGCCCAGTGTTCGTTTTAAGAAGCAGTCGCTTTACGGCGTATAATACACGGTTACGGTTATAAGTGTGGGGGTCTGTTTATTGTCCAACCTACCACGTGAACAAATTATTGTATTTTTGCCAACTATATCTTCAGGCAGATCTCTAAAAATGTATTTGTACTTGTTTTAGGGGCCGTTCATTTCTTTGTATGTTATGAATAACACATATGGTAAAGGCGTTTTTTTTTAACTTTTTAAACTGATAGGCAACAAAGTGTATTTATAATTTCAAATCTTTAATTTTATTTTATTTCTTAAACTTTTTTCTTATAAAAACTGACGAAGTAAGTAAAAAAAATATCGTATTGTAACTATACACTATACTTTACTTTGTCATGGAGCTTTAAAACCTGAGGCAAACCAACTGGACAACACTTAACATTACGTTATAACCTCAATAAAATAATAAAATTATAATTCACCATATTTTAGCAAAGATTGATTACTACGATTTAAACATATTTGAAACCTTAATGTTTGTATCAGTGTACCTATGTAAAAAGTGTTTTCAGTACCGTGAAAGAAATAAGAATTCACTCATAAAATCACCAAATTGCAGTGAGCTTTTAATTGCATTGCACGAAACCCTTTAAAAACAGTTGAAATTATTTTTTACTAGTGGCCGCTCGCGACTCCGTTCGCGTAGAAGTCGGTTTCCCGTGGAAATGAGAAGTTTTACCGCGGTAAAAAGTTCCCTAATTCTTTTACACATATTATTTTGGTATCTAGAACCGTTTTCGCAGCGCACGCTACGGAAGCCCTCAAGGATGAATATTTTTTCCCGATTTTTTTCCATTTTCCATTATTTCTTCGCTCCTGATAGTTGTAGCGTGATGATTATATAAAAAGCCTAAAGCCTGCCTCGATAAATGGTCTATCCAACACAAAAAGAATTTTTAAATTCGAACCAGTAGTTCCTGAGATTAGCGCGTTCAAACAAACAAACAAACAAACAAACAAACTCTTCAGCTTTATAATATTAGTATAGATTCACTATAAATGCATCTTTTAAAATTGTCTTGTTTTTTTATCATAACAAAAACAATAACATATGTACTAACTTTTTTTTCAAAATACCAAAAACAGTTAGCATAAAATTATCAGCTGAAAACCACCATATTTCTAACGACTCCACATAATTATAGTTATCTCCTAAAAACACTCGCAAATATTTATCAAACAGTATCACAAAACACAAATAAAGTGTTACAATACTTACAAAGTACATCAGTCTAGTCTAGACAAGAACATTGCTCACGATGTTTATAATGATTTATATCCGCAACGAATTTACACGTGTGTCACAAATTTAACTGTATTTTAGTATGGAATATGTTGTGCACAATGATTCATTAGTGGCTTTTCATTTAAAGCGTGAATATATCAAATTTTAGGTTTTTGTTTATTATTGTTTGAAAATGATTATTTCTATAAATATATTAATTCTTGCAGTTTGATGCTTTACTTTAAAACGTAGGTATTTTTTTTATTTTTACTTTTCAGTTGCCTAACAAAGCTTTGCTCTAAGTTATCGAAAGAAAGAGCTTCTCACCCAACATATCGTTATTAGTTGAATAAAGCAACCAAGCATTAGAAAAGAAATCCTATATAAGCCATCAAGAACACAAAAATCCAAATCTTTGTCCCACAGATGAATGATTTCTGACCGTGGGTCGTCGCCTTTACATCATTTACTTGATTAATGATAGCTTCCCTAAATATACAGGATGACTTAAATCATTCCCAAATATACCAGTTTTTAAGATGCCTCTTTGCTGAACAAGTAAAGACTAGTTTAGAAACTCTATGGCACTTGCTAGATATATGAAAATGTATGAAAAATATTCTTTGCTGCACTTTTACGGAAGTAAATCTTTGGGGCAACACTCGTGTGTCGTCTTGTAGATGTCAAATGAAAAAGCCTTTTGGAAAACTGCTTGTGCTTTACAAAGGTGCAATATTTGACGAAAAATTTAATTTTGCCTGGTTTTTGAGACCATAGAAAGCCGATATACACGAAGACATACTTAAATAAAAAAAAACAAAGACTTCTTATGTTTACTTACTCTATTTATGGTTATAATATGTTTCATTATTAAATCAACCGTTGTAAGTTCACGCGTTTTTCAGTTGAGAAAACAAAAAAAAATGAGAAAAAACTCAAATCCAACGAATACAATTTAACTCCCTAAAATTATATATTTAAAAAAACACATAGTTCTTTATTTTATAATGGTCCACTTTCCTTAAACACCCTGTATACAATATTTTGACATCCATAAGCAGCAGCACTCAACATTACGTAGAACCAATGACCTAGGGGACGTCTTCCAGACTATTAATAATACAAGCTTTACTTGTAATAATGCCGCTTAGTCCGATTGATGAAGATCTCATGTCATATTGGTACTCTACTGGCCAACCATACTAGAAAAGTTAAGTTTACTGTAGAGTATATGAATATAGTTTATGTTATAATTTGGTTTTATGTTTTGCTTATAGATGTGGAAACAACTATAATATAGTGACATAATAGTGTAGGTATACTCTTTACTCACATTAAATAAGATAACGTTGAAAAAATTTTCAGCCACAAAACTGATGATATCCAATCTAGTAGTATGAGAGTGAGATTTCTGTTTTGATCTTAAGTGGCATGATTAAAGCCCCGATAGTTTCTTATAAAAGCTAGAAGCCACATCGAGTAGCTAATTGCAGTTTTCCTTGAACGCTTGCGCTTACATGCAAGTAGTTCGAACATAGCTCAATACTGTTATTAGAACTTTGACATTAAATCTGTGCTAACACGTATTACATTTAGTTAGTGTATAATTATTTAGTTAAATTTTTTTTACTTGTAGAATATTGTAACATATTTGTGCCAGATATTTAAATAATTATAAAGCAAATTGTGTACACTTATTCTGGAGTGCAATCTAGTGTTTTTAGTTTTAAGATATTGTATTTCGATTGTAATTTGATTGTATTCTGTTTGTGTACCTTAAATAAATAAATAAATAAAATAAATAAATTACGTATTCCTCACACGAACTTTCTTAGCTACCTATCGCAATTACTTCTTTATTTACGCGTCACCCTGTTTCCTTAATGATTAAGGAAAAAACCTGTGGTCACGATTCCAAGTCTACCAATAATTGGACAGCTAAAGCATGTTCAAGAATTGATATTGGCTTAAGGAAGTAAAAAATAATAAAGCAAATCCCTGTCATGCTCGGATGTGAGAGATATATGAGAGACATCACTTTCAAAACACACTTGTTACATTCATTGTTAAACTTCAATTTTATTATTTTTTTATATTAGAAAAAAAAAACCTGCTACCGAACACTATTCGGGTACTTAGATTTTTTTTTGTCCCATATTCGTTACCCCAATCTAAAGTCAATCGCTACGTAAGTTATCTCTTATCAAAAAACCCGTAATATTAACCTAACACTAAACAATGACGTCACACATCTTTGATAAAGCCTCCCAAAGTACGAAACAGCCTTAAACCTCGGATTTACGACGTAAACCTTTAAACCCGATGATTCGCTTAAACCCTGCTATGATCGATCGCCTGTCTGTCGGAGAAATAGTTTTTTGTAAGCCAAAGTGAATTTTATCAACAACTTATACTTACATGCCAAAAGCCACGGGGTGAAAAGCCTTCTTTTTGCAGTTTTTGTGGAATTATATTTAACTAGCTTTCCGCCTTACGATTTTCCCATTAGTAATTTAGTAGCAGCTAATTTTAGTTCCATACAAATTTTCATCCCCTATTTTATCCCCTTGGGGGTATAATTGATCAAAACCCTTTCTTAGCGGATACCTACGTCATAACACTCCCTGCATGCCAAAGGACAATGGGCAAACTGGGACCACCCTCCAATAGCAATAAGATATATGTCATTGGATAGGTCTCTTCAATAGGAACAACTATTGCTATGGCAGCTTTGTTGTAAGAGCTGTCCGTTTCGAGTTATGTAACTAATAAAAATATTTAAATACAACTTTTCAAGTTTGGTTATGTTAAATATAAAGGTATAAATATTATACCTAGGTGCTTTTTTTTTCGCTTAGACACTAGGAAAGTACGCGAGTAAGCTTACTGGTAGGCATGAGCAGCCCTCACCCCTCAAAAACATTTTATTGGTTTTCGTTTCTCTGTTCGTCTTAAAATCTCTATCGCGGAACATATCAGCAACGCGTTTTATCAGATAATCTCCCAAGAGCGTGAACATAGGTTGCTACATAATTACAGCAACATGCATTATTGGAGGTGAGTGTGTTGTATTTATTTTTACCATTTTTTAAGAGTATTTTGACTCTAAAACTCAAATCACAGGGAAACAAGCTATATTTTATGGCACCCAAACTATGTTCCCAAGCTAGGTTGTATATAAGAATGTATCTTTAAGTTAGTTATACATTTGTTTATATTTGTAATTGTACCTACTTTATTTTACCTAGTTAGTTAGTAGTTTAGGATATTTTTAATGATGTCATTGTAGATAACCCCTAAGAACAGTTTAAAGTAGTAAACAATTAATGAATCACACAACATTAATCTTACTTACTATTTTTCTGTCCAAATATATTTAATTATAACCTTTATATCTGAAAAATACATAGCTATCTAAGATATTAAACCTACACTTAATAATCGTTTATTATTTTTCATAGGTTATAAAATGTCTAATTACTCAAAACGGACAGTTGTTACAGCAAATCTGTCATAGAAATAGTTGTTCCAATTGATGAGACCTATCCAACGACATATATCTTATTGCTATTGGAGGGTGGTCCCAGGTTTCATACATTTTTGCCCATTCTCCTTTCAGCCCGATCCGTCCAGTGGTTTGGGCTGCGCGTTGATAGATTACTATGTCAGTCAGACACTTAGAGTTATATACTGGGTGTAAAAAGACCACATCCGAAGCCTGAAAAGTAACTAAATTCACTAACAGCATACCCAGGAAACACAATTTAAAAAAGTTATTAAGTATCGAAAAGTCATATTCGCCGCTTGAATTCATCGCTCACACATCAACTGTCGGTTCAGGTGCGATTATTTACATTGCAAACCCTATTTAATTTGAAATCATCGCAAAATCTGATAGTATTAATAAAATTTTGGAAAATTACGTAAAAATTTTTTTATTTTATCGTAAATATTTTTTTTGCTCAAAAAGTTACCAGTACCCCTCCAGCAATGCCCAGTTTTTGTTTTCGGAAGCAGTTCTTTTACACCCCGTATTTAGATGTGTTTTTTATACATAGCCATGAAAAAAGAGGCTTGAAAGTTTGAGAAAATAATATTAAGAAAACTAGTGGCTGCCCGCGACTCCGTTCGCGTGGATGTCGGTTTCCCGTGGGAATGAGATGTTTTCCCGCGGTAAAATATACCCTATGTGTTATTCTGATGTATAACCTATATTACTGCAAAGTTTCATCCAAATCCATCCAGTAGTTTTTACGTGAAAGAGTAACAAACATCCATCCATCCATCCATCCATCCATACATCCTCACAAACTTTCACATTTATAATATTAGTAGGATATATTCTTTAAACGTAAAATTAATAAAAAGAAAATTGTGAAATAACCGTGTTATAACAATATTTTTACATATACACACTAAGCACATTTTAATACCTAACAATTTCTTACAACTTGCATTGTCCTTTACAAAAGTAGTAAATAGATCCATTATTGTCCGGCCACCGAGAGATTGCGTTCCTGACACATGCCATTAGTGTTGGGGTAAAAAACAACATTGATAACTTATTTTTCAATCAACAGAAAAAAAAATTGCTCATCTTATTTATATTTCATTTATAATATAAAAATAGTTTTATGTTGTTACGAGTTAAAATCTAGGTGAAATAATAAAAAACAAAATCGAAACAGTATTGTTTTATTGTAGGAACGTAAATAATTAGATTAAAGATATTTGTATAACGTTAATTTTTAAGCTAAGCCCAAGATGGAAAAGAACTAGCAAGAAAATCCAACTGCTGCCTTTTTACAAAGGAAACTCAATAGCATTGTATTGGCATAAGTCCGATATTATAATATGATATTATAGTATGATATGGTAAAGTCTCAGCACCCGATTACCGTACTGCAGAGCCAATTCATCTATTTCATATCGAACATTAATTTGCCGATTTATTTTCTTTCACTAACCGCAATAGTTATGCTTCAAGCATGTCCATATTTACGTCGATATCATCTAAACTAATATTATAAAGCTGAAGAGTTTGTTTGTTTGTTTGAACGCGCTAATCTCAGGAACTACTGGTTCGAATTAAAAAATTATTTTTGTGTTGAATAGACCATTTATCGAGGCAGGCTTTAGGCTATATAACATCACGCTGCAACTATAAGGAGCGAAGAAATAATGGAAAATATAAAAAAAACGGGGAAAATTATTCATCCTTGAGGGCTTCCGTTGCGTGCGCTGCGAAAACGGTTCTAGATACTAAAAATATATGTAAGAAAGAATTAAGGGAACTTTTTACCGCGGGAAAACTTCGCATTCCCACGGGAAACCGACTTCTACGCGAACGGAGTCGCGCGCGCACACTAGTGTTTTTATAAACAAGCTACTAATTCCGCTTTTTTATTAGCAATTGATTGATAACTTTAAAATTGACTGATATTTTTAGCACATCCCTACGAAAATATGATGTTGTTTACATTTTTAAAAATACATATTTTATCAGTAATTATTACCCTTACAGTAAGCCATCAGTTATAAAATTTAAAATCAGTGTGTTTTAATATCATTTTATTGCTTATTATTTGTTTGTGGGGTCAAAATAGACGACTTTTTTTTTGTTTGTTTACGTAGACGGCCTTTCAAAGTTCCCTCGTTATGTCAAACACAATGTGTCAGGAACGCAATCTCTCGGTGGCCGGACAATAACTAACCAAATGTTGTAGATAAGACATTCAGGATGTAGGCACAAAAAGCGTGTTTATTTCTAGACAATCAAGGTACCTATATAAATTCTAAGCGTGTTTTCTCGACATTAAGTACACAAGGCCGAGTTTGACGGCCGAGCGGATCTTAAGTGAAGTCATAAACTTGCTTTTTTAGACCGCGACGACGGCATTTCCACTTAAGTTTCTTAAAATACAACATAAAAGCCTGTCATTATAGAAATGCTTTTGCAATATCAATTTAATGCTTTGAGGGAAAGTAAACAATGTAGTTAGTTAGAGTCATGAGAGTAGACACATATTTTTTTCTGTAGCATCGAATATATAGGCTATATCCGAGTATATGCAAAACTTTTTAGCGTCTATTTCTTACGTGTTTTATATGAAAACTAGTGGCAGTCCGCGACTTCGTTCGTGTGGAAGTCGGTTTCTTTCGGGAATGAGAAGTTTTCCCGCGGCATAAAGTACCCTATATGTTATTCTGATGTAGGTATAACCCTTATTACTGTAAAGTTTCATCAAAATCCGTCCAGTAGTTTTTACGTGAAACAGTAACGAACATCCACACATCCATACATCCATCCATGAATACATCCATAAATACTCACAAACTTACACGTTTATAATATTAGTAGGATAATATTAAGATAAGTAACATATTCTGAAAAATTCCTGGAAACAAATATTACATTATAGTTAAAACTTCCATAAAGGTTTTGTGCGTTATAATTATTAATATTAAAATTTCTTTATTTACTCTCACACAAGTTTAAATCTATATACAAAGTTCAGGGAGAACAAAAAAAAGGTGTAATTTGATTATGTCATGGAGGTAAGAAGTGCTTCTAAAAAATATTACAATTCATTTAATTTCTAAACTAATTATTTTAGACTTAAACTTTAGTTACTATTCTGCACTGAACTCAGTTCTTATTCACTTTAGTTACTCAACCATTTTTGCAATCTTTTAAAGATAAATTAAACAAACCCTGTGTTTAATACACATAAACTGTAAAAGGCTAATCCTTTCAGCAATGCAGTCGACCAGTTAAACATTCGCCTTAACCCGTTTGTAGCTGCAACCGTTTATAAATGGAGTCATATCCAGTCAACTCAAAGCTCATATGTTTAATTAAACCCTAGAAATGGAGGATGACAGTCTTTGTAGAGTCCTCGTTATATTATAGTGAAGAGAAATTAATAATCAGGTTCTGGGAACTGTAGACCCGACTGTGGTAATATTCTAATAGAAAACTGTATTTCCAATAACTGATAAGTCTTGGAAATAATGAAGAATGGTAAAGTCAACAGTCTCAGAAGCTTGTTTGTATCATAGGGGTGAAAGATAGAAAATATGTGACGACCTCTGTGGTGCAGCGGTATATATGTATACCGGACTGCTAAGCGGATAGTTCCGGGTTCGATCCCCGAGTCGGGCCAATTTCGTAAAATGTTTTTTTAGACATTGGCTCGTGTCTGGGTGTAACTAGGTTCTCCCTTAGTCCATTATGTGGTACCTATAACACAAGTGCTTACTACAACTTTCTTTAGGGCCACATAATTGGTGTGTTAGTCTGGAGATTTATCTGCAGATTTATGTGTGTTTGTTCTATCACACAAAAAATATTTAACGAAGTTAGATGAAACATGATATAGATAAACTATTATCTGTTATAACCCATGAGGTACTTAATACAGCGAGAAAGTATCTTATTTCCACGGGAATAGCCATTTTGCTACAGGTTAAACAAAGCGGAAGTAAATAAAATCGAAGAACTGGAAGATTTGTAATTAATCGTATATTTTTCCCATAACAACACGTTTATCTGACAGATCCAATCGGAGCCATCTAATGATATTGCGGCAATCAGAGAGTAGCACATGTTGATGACAAAGTCGGAAAGATTGAAATTAGCTGCTTTTTATGATCAAAGTACTTGGAATTACTTAAATATCTAAATAACTGAACTTTCTTAGTAGTAGTTATTTAACAACAGTCATTTTGTATTACATTTTTATAAAAAAATATATGTTATAGAGTCATTAAACGATAAATATATTTCACGTGCAGAGGTCACGTTTTTAATAGTAAGTACACTATACCTACAGATAGTTTTACTCAGGTATTCAACGTAATTGTATTATTATTTAATGCCAAAAGTGTCTCACCTCTCCAAGTAAAAGTTAATGCTTTATAAGAGTGTAAGATCAATAACGAAGCAAATCGACTAATTGTTAAATTACGTGATCGTCCGTGCACATGTTGAGTTCTCAAGTGGTTAAGTTTGATCTTCAACAACTGAATTGATCTGAATTATCAGAAATTCAGTGGTTCGTAACTTGTTCTTCGAAGTTTACAACATGGGTTCTAGATCGAACCAAATAGTAGTTTTCGAACCTAATAAACTGAAATGTTCTCACAACTTACTGTCAAAGTTAGGTAAAAATGACAAAAAATAAACTAGCTAGATGAAATTACCCTAATCTTTTCTGGAACGATAATGTATCATATTAAAAATGTTCTTTTGACAGCTAGCAGTTTACAAATAAATATGTCTTAGACCTTCAAAGCACCATTAAAGCAGTATGTAGACACGAAGACTTATTTATCGGGCACAGTCTCTCTTTTAAATAAACAGTATGTGACCGGTCCAAAATAAGAAAAATATTAGCCAACGAAACCGCCATTTCTTTTCAGCAGTTCTAAAACACGATATTACCTATTTCTTCATAATATGAACCATATTATGGTTATACCACTCCTTCTCATTGTATATAAAAAGGTATTTCCCGTACCATTGAAACGTTCACTTTCATGCTCAATTGGAAAATCGCTTATTTACTTCAGCCACCGAAACTAAAATAGAATTCCTCAACAAATCGGGACCAATACGGCTCAGCGGTACTCCAATTTATTTCAAAACCGTATAAAGATTTTTCAGCGTCTGTCTTGGGGAAGGTTCTAGAGAAAATTGCACGATCTAGGGGGTATTTGTCCCACGTGAAACTCAGATTTAGAAGTAAATGTAGAGGCTGTGGAATTATTAGCTGGCTTTATCTTAAGAGGCAATGTCGTTGGGTTCAGAGTCATTTGTGTGAGGAAGTAAATGTTTGTTCTTGGATTAATGTTGTAGGTAGGTTGTGGTAAGTTTTATACAAGTCTAGTATGTTTTTTTTGGGTAGAAATATTGTTTGGGTTTTTTTTTATAAATTGTATAAGTCGAAATGGGAAATGTGAATGTTTCTAAACAAAGAAAGAAGGGAGAAGATAGTTCTATATATCTATATAACATATTTTACGTTTTACATAAAAATGTGCTCACAGCTGAATTGTTTAAAAATCTCAGTACTAATCCATGAAATTGGTTTTTCCTAAAAGTATCAAAACGTTTTGGGCCCTTTTTAAAATAATAAACAAATAATAAATCTCCAGACTAACAAACCAATTATGTGGCCCTAGTTGCAGTAAGCACTTGTGTTAATGATACCAAATAATGGACTAGGGTTGAACCTAGTTACACCCAGACACAAGCCAACATCGAAAAAAACATTTTACGAAATTGACCCAACCTAGGGATCAAACCCGAAACCATCCGCTTAGCAGTCCGGTATATAAACCGCTGCCATAGAGGTCGTCAGTATATGTATAATACATCTGAATTAAGTTTTTTTTTCCGAAATTAGATCTGTTTTTGGATTTCTGTCAGATCCGGAAATTGGTCTAGATATAGCAAGTTCCATCAATCATGTAGAACTCGGCAATTACGAACTTATAAAACAAATTACGGTGGTCATTACAACTTTTATGTCTGATACTTTCTTGTTTGCTGTTCACGCTTATTAAATTAATAATATTATTACCATTTTTACGACTGAGTAAGGATCTAATTATCTATCTAGGTGACCGGGTCATAGGATCAATGCATTAAGTCGTAAAATTAAAATTAGCCGACCAAATTTGATCTTATTGGCCGTAAAAGTCGTAATCTTATAATGAAATGTGATAAATGAGTATCGAGTAAGTTATCAGTTTCATTACGGTGCAAGAAGGATTTCGTTTTCCACATAAATACGTTATTGAGAGCATGATTTTCCACATATACTTTGACGTAATAGAGAGCTTGTCCTTATGTTATGTTTGTAAATTTACCGAGTGTCATTACTACCTACCATCAATCAATTTTGGGTTATTTTGGCTTCTACCCAGTACACTACTACCATCATGCAAAATGGGAGTGTGAATGATTGTTGGCTAATGTCACTGTAAAAGTAACATTGATATGATCTGTCATAGAGTTGACCATAAAGATTTTATTTCAGAGATTTTAGACTTATTGTTCATTATCACTTTTGATAAATAACTCAATGCTTCTTCGAGAATTTATTAACTTATAATTTAACTTAAGAATTATATTTTATAAAGAAATTGCTGAAAAAACAGTTTATATTATTATAAATGTCTAAGGTTAATTGCTTTATTAAATATAAATTTTGCTAAACTTTGTAAAATAAATAAATAAAGGCACGTTTTTTAACTTAATTCTTTTTCCTAAATATACTTAGACGCACTATTGGTGAATAACTTGCTCATTTGAGTTTGTAATTTAGCAATTCTTTAAACTTGTCAGTTAATAGATTTTAAGTTTAACAATAACAATAGTGACCTGTTCATAGGTATGTTTTGATGATGTAAAAGAAGTATCTGTATTTTATCAAAAGGCTTTTAAAATACGGTGGATTGTTTAGCTTTTGGAGGCGCCTTTTTTTTTACAATGATTAGATGTGATACAGAGTGAGTAGGTTCTATTAATAGAGTAAGATCCCAGAGCCGTAAGACACAACTTATTTTCTAAAGCATATAAATTTCTGTTCTCAGTAGTCTCTTACTTTTTTGACTTTTCTAAACCTGAATGTTTACGGTGCTTGCCCGGCGACACCTGCGCAGGTACCAGATGAGAAAAGTAACTTAAATTTTAATGACTAATTTTTACATATGTTTGGTAGAATATTACTCTGAAGTCATATAAAAAAATCAGACGCTTTCCATTGGCCAAAACTTTTATCAGACGCTTTAAAGCTCTAAGAAAAATAAATGAACATAATTTATTTTTAAATGACTGATTTGTATAATAGAAGGTAGGGATAAAAGAAAAGCCCGTGAACGTATCAGAGCCTTTAGCTTATAGATAAACACATTGAAACCAAGATCTTGAATAAAGAGACGTTATCCCACATGTAGGACAACCAATTGTAAAATCGATTGACGTTGGGACTTCAGACATCCTTCTATTAGCTTTGAATCCTTGTATCTGTGAAATTGAAATTGTATTTTAATGCAAATCGTGTTGTCCTGACCCGCTCAACGTGATTGATTTCACAGCTGTGCTCTGACTCATTTTATTACCCGGTTCCAATTGGATTTTGGGATGCAATTAAAGAGATGCAGCGAAGCATGTTTTGTCCGTCTATGACTAAGCTGAAAGGATTTTTTTTAGAAATAGAAAAACATATGAAGTGAAATAATTGAATGCTTATAAAGCTTTGACATATTGGTTTTAAAAGAGCTGTTAAATTGTTAATGTTTTAAAAAATATTTGATTTCGGTTTTAAAATACTATTATAACTGTTTTATATTATTTAATGAATAATTTTAAATGCTAAAAATCATTCCATTTAGTCCTTAAAAGGGGAATAATCTAATCAAGAACAAGATAACGGAATATTTACTTATTCATCATGTTTTTAGCTTTACCTACTGTTTTTAATAAACTTTGGTTCATAAAGCAATTAATTTAGCCCTTTGAAATTTAGGGCTTTAATAAATTTATTGGCTCTTTATATGAAAGATTATCATAAGGCGCTCTCTTCAAAGAGTTATAGACAAACTTTATAATACTAACCTAATATACAAAGTGATTTCAATTACTAGTTTATTCTCATTCAAAGTATTTCGTTATTTCTTCGGCAAAATATTTATGCGCTTTATATATAAATTAAACAAATGGGTAATATACAAATTTCAAGGTTTTATCAACTTATGTATGCTTTATAACCGTTCGTGGCAAATTTCTATTGAAGCTAGCTCAGTTAAACAATAGGTTATTCCATTGCATCATTAAAACCAATCTTGTAATTAACTCTTTCAGTATTCTTCTTTAACACGTTAGTAAGTGTTCTGCAATAACAAACTTTCATACAAACATACACTATTCCGACATGGGCAACTAAGGATCTTGATAAATGGGAAGACATTCTTCTAATCTCCATACATTAAATATCTTACTAATCCTTAGCTCTAACCACGAATTGTTAATTCTAGTTCTAATGCAGTAAGTCGGTAAGCCTCGATTTATTCAAGAGCTTCAGTTGAAAATTTACTCAACATTTGTGAAATAGGAACAAATAAGGTTCAAATTCGTTTGACAAATTATATAGATTATGGAAAAGACTTGAGATAGGTATGCGGATATTTAAAATTAGAATATTATGTTCACGTTTTGCGGAGTCAGAGTCTGCTTTATAAGTTGCTTATATTTTTAATTAGTTTTTGAAGTATTGTTTTATTTTATAATAAAAACTTATCTTCAAGCCTTTTATCAAAGTATTGACATGACGACGGAGTAAAGCATATTGTCTAAAGGTTTTTGAAACTTTGTTGTTTCTATACAAGACTTAATATTAATTTTCAAGATAAATAACAATTTCATATATTTAAAAGAGTTATTGCTATTTATGCTAATATTTGTCAAATTAAAGAAATCTTATGAAATATACGTTTTTTAAACAACAGTTTCTCGTAACATGAAATGAAACTTTAATAAAAACTCCGTCAAAGTCTTATTTCTGAAACTTTTCCTTGTATAAGAATCTCGCAATAACCAGAGATAACAACTGCTGAAGTTTCAAGATTGTTTTTTTATATATCTCACCTAGAGTTGTGAGGAAATTTCTTGGAGACCTTCTATGAAATATGTAGGTTCTCGTAAAATATAGGTCGTGCGTAATAAATAACTAGATTTAGCCGGTTTTTGGTCTTTAATAGAGAATACGGCGCTCTAATTTTAAGCATAACATTTATAGTCATAATACTATGTTCCATGATTTTAATTCACATAATCATCACGTCGCATAGGTATTACCGCAACGCATAATTAAGTAGGTATAGGCTAAATTGTTTGTCGTAGGTATTATAAAGCAGAAATAAAAACTTTTTTAAAATCATAACTAATACTTAGCATAGTGATCATGACGAATAATATCTTAACTTGTAGTATTACTATACAGTGCCTACTGGAATGTAAATAACACGTTGGACTTTCACTGATTCTCAGACTTTACTTTAGCACAAAACTGTTACTGCTGCAACAAATTTACACTTATTTTTTTTATACACTTATTTCCTAACTATTTTTAACTTTACTGTTTTAAGAAACTATTAAAGTTTCAGCCGACAGCCACAAGTTTTCTCGGATAGTTCATTTTAAGTTTAATCGAGTTACTTGTGTTTATCACTCCTTTCATCATACCTACCAATTTTTTTTTCTGCATTATGTGTTAACACTGTACCTACTAAAATACGCAAAGCATTATGAAAACAATTAGTTTTTCAGGTTTAATAATCATAACTTATTGTAAAAACCTTTTTTAAAAAAAACTAACACATATCTACAGTTTTGTCATAATTTTTCGCATTTCACATTTTTTTACAGCGAGGGCGCAGTCATTAAGAAAACTAACTGACGCCTTACAGTTTAAAGTTTGCTATACAATTTTTTTACATACAAATCAATATACTTTTGTACGCTTTTGTCCTTGTTAATTAAAAGATGCGTTATTTTCCAGTAACACGTTTATTCCTTTCGGTTAATTCACTCCATAATCATATAAAAATTCACATTAGAAATAAAATATATCAAAACAATCTCCTTTGACATTTCTCACCGCGAGCCTCTGAATAATGTATCCAAATCAGTGACTTCTTATTTGTGAAAATTGAAGTAAAAGAGCCAAATTAGCAACCCCTTTCACAAATATTGACATTTACAAAAGAACGGCTTATTATCTACAATTTACTCATCGGATTTATAAAATAATACTCGTATCCTATATAATGATCATGGAATAATTAAAGACTATACACATTCAGGTAGGTACTTAACCTAACAGCTCGGCCATCCGACCAGCAAGCATGTCCCATCGCTTGTTCATACAAAAGTAATTCATTAAAAATAAATTTAACAATAAAAATAAGCAAAATCTTAAAGTATTAAAACGTAACAATTAATTGTTGCATAGTGAACATGTAGATATGCAAGTACTAAGTTATACTTATCACGAAATATAGCGTAAAAGTCAATTATCAAAGTTAATCTATTATTAAAATTTGGTTACAGATATAAATTTCTTTACAAAATCAATCTCTAGGTGCGTTTTATCTTTTACTACTAATTAGAACCTTCGGACTTATGGAAATCGCTCACTAACACTCAGCTTGAATGTTTTTATTTTCTTTAGGTATTTTTTTTTGTAAATTATAATCTTATCTAGAACTCCAAGTATTTATTAGATTAAACTGTAGGTTCATCATGTTTTGTAAATTTTGTAAAAGTCAAAACAAGAATACAACATCACACAAAAATAACACTCCATCCATCGTTGATGTTACTAAACACAACCTGATAAGTAATCTTTTAGTTAGATACATCATTGTTATTAGTAAAAAATATTTTTAAACATCATTTTGAATATCAATTTACATTTGAGTTGTACATTTTGTAATAAAAACTCCACCTCCTCATTGAGGTCCACAAGTATTCCAACCAAATGAATCACTTTAAATTATTTGTGCCCTGAAATTCCATCTTAAGATCTATAGTTTCTCCTCCGTTTTCCTCATTAATTTAATATTCTCATACAAACAGAATGTAAAATACAAAAACGACACAACATGGAAAGGGAGAGAGGGCAGAACATTTTTATTTGTTATTACGATATAAGTACCTATACCTATTCTCATATTACTTATTTTCTTAATACTGTACTATTACTTTATTTAATACCTTTGGAGATTTAATTTACTTATTAAACTTCTTTCTTAGTGTCATCTATATCATAAAGAAACCGCTTTACCAAAATTCAATTTATAGGCATAGTAGTGTCGGCTGTGCATTTATACATAAGTCGTTGTGTTTGCCTTTTCAGTTCTGACTTTGATTTTCGATTTCCTTTTTTTATAAAATAAATACTAGAACATTAACAAATTTACAACCATAACTCAACATTCATAACAATAAATTTAGGACAAAACAACCACAACTCATCATTTCCAAAATTAAGGTAAATTTCAAGACATTTATCAACATCATTTCAGATCATTTTAGAAAACCGTTAACAAAACTTTGTACATAAATAAAAACTGACAGTAAACTCAAACACTTATACAAGTATATTTTCAAAAATATAATAATACATTTGTTACATCTTTGCTGGGGCATGACATTGATCCTCAAAAACGAAGTTATAAAAACATAGGTAATATCATTAAGAGATCATTGTAACCTATCATGGATGTTCTTAATTTCTTTTTCGTTCAAATTTTATATAATATTGCAGAAATGTACTAAATAAGTTAACCTCCTGTAACATTGATTATAGATGTGGCAGTAGCTCTCTCTAGTTGATAAAATCACCGCTTTCCAATAAGATCACCTACGCAGTGTTACTTATAAATAACTAGTGCCCGCGAATCCGTTCGCGTGGAAGACGGTTTCCCGTGGAAACGAGAAGTTTTCCCGCGGTAAAAAGTACCATATATTACTCTGATGTATAACCCATACCGCTGCAAAGCCCCATACAGTCCGGCAGTTCTTACGTGAAAGAGTGACAAACATCCATACATACTCACAAACCTCCAAACATTTAAAATATTAGTAGGTTCATCCACACAAGTCTTATTTCTTTAAGTTCTCTTTTACGGTCAGTTCATTACGGTGGTGAGATTTACTTTATCATGACATAAGGGAATCAAAAACGTTATACCCAATATAACATCAAGCGAGGTCAACAGCACTGCTTTCTTCCAATATAACTTATTTTCGTTGTATGGATTATAATATCCATGCACCTTTGCATATAATAAGTTTTTTTTTTTTTTTGTTGTTCACCATAATCATGTACAAACATCATTATCATTGTCATCATCATCATCACAATTATCATCATCGTCATTATCATCATAACCATAATCATAACCATCAAAGTCATAATCATCATAACTTTCACAATCATTATAGTCATCATAACCATCATAATCATAACTATAATCACAATCAACATAACCATCATAGTCATCATAATCATAACTATAATCACAATCAACATAACCATCATAGTCATCATAATCATACCTATAATCACAATCACCATAACCATCATAGTCATCATAATCATCATGACTTTCGCAATCATCATAGTCACCATAACCATTATAATCATAACTATAATCACAATCACCATAACCATCATAGTCATCATAATCATCATGGTCATCATAATCATCCTAAACTTCAAAATCATCATAATCATCCTAACCATCACAATCATCATCACTATCATCATTATCACTATCATTTACCATTGTCAGTCATTTTTATCACCGTTATCATCATTATCATTACATAGTTTAACTTAAGATCGCTAATCGTGTCTGTTTGTATGTTTGTCTTCTCGTTAACCTCATAACACATTTTAGCGCGATTTTCTCCATCATCTTAGAAAATTTGTAAACAAAAACCAATCAGGAAAAAGTTTCTTAAATTACACTATCCGAATCGAGGGCGGGTCACAATATAAACATAATAAGATTAAAACATTTTGCGTAATTGACTCTTTCCCAACATAAAAGAAGTTCTCCTAAAGTAAGTATATATGACACAAGGCAGTTGTCTAATCTGCCAGTATCTCGAAGATCATAGTTGTATTTTTCTATTATAACTTATTATTTGTTTCTATTTCGATTCGCTTCCTGACTTACTTGAACGATTCTTAAATATTTAGTAATTTTCTTTTCGCTGAATGTGCTGCTAGTGCTTTGTCCTCTACCTAGGCTTTACAAGAGATAAGACACAATCCACGGTTTTTCTGTTATAGATTTAGTAAATTTATATGTATATTTTACCAGTTCCTTTACCGCCGGCAGCTTTGCAACCAAACTCAAACTAAGCGTATATCATCTACCAAATACTTAAGACCAAAACATAATAATCTCTATGGGAAGCAGATGTTACTGTATCAACCTGATTTACTTGACAATTTGCCAAATAATATGGAGAATCACATAAATAAGCCAAATATAAAAAACAAATTAAAAGAATATTTCCTGACGTTCATTAAATAAAAAGTTTTCCTAATATAGGTAAATCAGTATAATCATATACGTATATTTAATTTTTAAATCAAAGATTCTGTCGAACTATTGCATTCATTAATATACCTATATTCTGCCAATTTCTACCAAAATTTCAATTGCACAATCCATTCTCCTTCCCATCCTTGATTACGCGGATCTATCGTTCGTTGACAAAAATGAGGAGCAACTCAACAAACTCGAGCGGCTTCAAAATCTATGCATCCGGTTTTATGGTACTTCTTTTGCTGTGCAAGCCGTAGGATTGTGGAATTCTCTCCCTTCAGAAATCCGTAAATAAAAAAAACCCTTCAATCTTTCCAAACACTGTCCAGAATCATTTTAAATCTATCATATAATTTTATTTTATTCATCAGTCATGTTATACTTTTATTTTCCTAGCTGTATGTATAGATATATTCAAGTACTTGTATTACTTTATGTAAATATATAAATATGTATGTGTTTATTTATATTTACTTATATACGTTTATTTTACATATTTGACTTCTATTTCTTAGTGTGTTTATCTTGTTTTTGTACTGTTTGTGATTATTATTGCACCTATCCATTTCTTTTGTATTTTGTCTCCTTTGCCAGGTTTGCCTGAAAGAAATTGCTTGAAGCAATAAGGCCACTTCTTGCTTATGTGTTTGTTTACTTGTAAATTGTTTATTTTTGAGTTTTATGAAATAAAATGTATTTTACTTTACTTTTAGCTAATAAATGTAAAATTATATGAATTGCAAATTGTGACCCTTTTTTAACGCGCGGATCTGCCTGCAAGTTAACCGGTTTCCAGTGATGGGTCGCGCGAGCGCGATGCATGTGTTGTAGCAGCGCAAGTATTTTGTTACCACCCATCAGCCTGTTCATCATACAAAGTATTTCCCTTATTTGTTATTAATTCCTTAATATTGTGGCGACATAGATGGCGCTGATCGTCGCCAACATTTTTTTCCCGGCGGTACGCATACAAACGACACCGAAATGTATGGCAAATCCTATATCGCGCTATCAACATTTCAAACGCAGTATCTATATATACGACTTCTGAAATCATCTCAGTGGCCCCGCTTGGCCCTAGGCCTGTGTCCTGTCTAGCACTGGGAGATCTTCCCTTTTACCGCCAAAATATTATTATTTTATTTTATTATTCATCTTGCTTAATCTAGTTAAATCAAAATCAATGCGAATGGCAGGGAAGGGAAAAACTACTCATAGTTTATTCTTCTCTGTAATTTAACAAAAAATGTATAACCTCTTAGTATGTGAATAAATAAATAAAATTACATTCAGATCCAAACATTGATTTTTGTTATTATTTAAAAAAAAACATTTAACCCAAACTTTCATATTAATTGGATAGTGTCCGTAAAATTTTCTATGTCTAACTTTCTTAATATTCTTATCAAGCATTTCCGTTGAAAACTCATTAATCTTCTATACAAGTTTTAATTTGATAAATAATCACACCCGTATTTACCTTATTATAATAAGAGGTCCACTTCCGTCTTGGTAAGTCATCACTTGAATCTGAACCTGCCAAATGCCGGCAAGTACAGGCACTAACCTGCGATGGGCGCCTCAAAATTCTTTACAGAAGTCCATGCTATCCTGTCACTTGAATCTGTAAAATAATCCTGGAACAAGATGGCGCTCGCTCTATCCCCGAGCTTACGCACCCTGTTCCATCCAATCCATATTTCCAATCCAATCCAACAAAAATAATCCTGGAACAAGATGACGCTCGCTCTATCCCCGAGCTTACGCACCCTGTCCGTTTCCATCCTGTGTGTCGGTCCTTTCCCTCGACCAATCACACTATTTTATTCCAAATCCATTGTGATTGAAGCCAATCCTGTGTGTCCATCCTTCCCTTCGACTGCTCACATAATTCCATTCCTTATCCATCCCGTACTATGCCCATCCTGTTTATCAGGCTCTTCGTAACGAGCGATGTATTCCATAATGGTGTGATCTGAAACTGACATTTGCTTAGTAAAGGAAATCAAACTCAAACAAATGATTTTAATATTCCTTCTTATCTTAAAGTTATTTCACATTTACATAGAAAATACAAAAGTTACATAGGTACTGAGACTCACATAAAATAATTGTAGTTAATTTTTAATTTTATCTAATTCCAATAGTCTAGTTTTATTTTATTTCTTTATTGGGTCAATGAATCATTTCAGTATGGTATTAGAATACTTTAATAATGCATGATAATTTGATTTCAATAATTGTTAATTGGATGCTTTGAAATTCAATTATGCCTCACCGGGTAACATATAGCTGAAAGTATCCCTTTGGCACTACTCTGTAGGTACAAAGTTAATTCTAAATTTACTGTAAATGTATGTGTGTCAATAAATCTCTAGTAAGTCTAGTAAATCTAATTTACTATCCATCCCTCTAAGTTTTTAATGCATGTTTGTAATAGACACTTTCCTTTAGTCCAATTACTATGTCAAAGATGTTAGTATTTCATGTAAATATTATGTATTACTAAATATAAGAAAACTATGGACACCTTCATCATCATACCATTGCCACCATATTTTGTTTAAAGATATTAAAGTTGCTAGTGTTTTCTTACTTTATTTTCGTTCCTCATCAATTAATTTATTTCATCCTCCATAAATCCTTCCGGTCCATTCCTCATCAATAAATTAATCATTATTTAATGTTAAATAAGGCAGTCTTAGTATCTAGACAAGTCAAGCCAAGGATTATAGGCTGACAGCGCGCCATGTGAAGCCAATTTTGTCCCCCTCATAACTTTAAAACTATCGCACATACAGATGTTAAACTTGGCCAATATATTAAGATTGGCGAGTTAAATATATCTTTTATACTCGAACATTACAATCTATCCTGTATGAAAACAAATTTATACTTTACCTTGTAGGCGTGGTAAGAAAAAAAAAGTATATTTTTTTCATTCCAACTTCTGAATTTGTACGCTTTTGTCCTTGTTAATTAAAAGATGCGTTATTTTCCAGTAACACGTTTATTCCTTTCGGTTAATTCACTCCATAATCATATAAAAATTCACATTAGAAATAAAATATATCAAAACAATCTCCTTTGACATTTCTCACCGCGAGCCTCTGAATAATGTATCCAAATCAGTGACTTCTTATTTGTGAAAATTGAAGTAAAAGAGCCAAATTAGCAACCCCTTTCACAAATATTGACATTTACAAAAGAACGGCTTATTATCTACAATTTACTCATCGGATTTATAAAATAATACTCGTATCCTATATAATGATCATGGAATAATTAAAGACTATACACATTCAGGTAGGTACTTAACCTAACACTTTGTTGTAATTGACACATTTCCTCACAAAATTACGGACTATTTTATTATATTCCTGTAGAAGCCTGTGGCATGTTTAAAACCAACTCATTTCTGCATAGATTTAAGAACTCAGTATAAACTGCACAGATTTTCAAAATGGTGTAAGTAAATGCTATAATTATGACCTTCAAAAACACATTTAGATTCGTAATGAAGTTGGTTTTGTTTGATAATATTAAGGTGACAACAAACACGGCATAATGTAATTTACATTTTACGAGGCAACGGAGTTAATAGGCTTTTCGTGTTTATATTTTTGTTGTGTTCGTCTGCTTTATAACATCGAATTAGAAAGTAAAACAAATGTGTTAATGAGCTTTATTTAGCTGCTTGTCAATGTTTGTTGTTAATTTATTTATATTATTTAGTTATTAGAAAAAAACCCTCTTTTGGGTTGCTTCCGGTCCCATAAAAAAATGTTTTGGACAAAGTAATGATTAAACTTTCATTATTCAGCCTAAAAAACCGTAAAAATACATACAAAACTAAGCTCGGTCACTAGTTTCCGTATTTTGCACTACGTGCTCTAAGAAACTAAATTATATATAGGTAATTCTTTGCTTCTTCACAATACTTATCGCAGATTGCAAAATCGCGATCATTTTACTGATCATTTTGTTTATATGTAAACAAACACCTCTTACATTATTTCTAGACGGTTCCAGAACGTATGTTGACTTGATACGCTGAAGTTTGATTCCCCCAGGCGCTATCCATTGTTACCCCTGACACTCACTATGAGCAACGATACAAAAACGTACAGAAAAACATTCACTTTGCAGGTGATATATCAACGCGATGGAATTAAGGACGGGCGTGAGTTGCATTTATGTTTGACCAAGTTATAGCGAAATTGTAGCAAAATGTACTGAACATTTACTTAAATACTTGTAAACTGCCCGAAGCTTCGCATGAGTTAACCTACGATTTCCGAATTTGAATACATGTAGCACACTTCGTCTAATCTTGTTTCTCGTGAATTAGAAATGCAATTAAACAATCAAACTAAATGTGAATAAGCGCGTACGAGTAGATATATTATTCTGGGTTATGATTTATCTAATTACATCCAAGTCCAACCAGCCGTTTTTGCGTGATTGAGTAACAAACATCCAAACATACCTACCTATAATCTTGATGTGAAAGATCAGTGAATAGAAACTTGGTACCTGGACTATCAAACCAAAGATTTGAATTAGAAACTTGGGTGAATAACTTATTTAATATATTTTTCAAGTTGTGTGTTATTAATCACGTTTTTATAGTAAAAATAACACAATGAACGTGAGGAAATAGGAGCCAAGTTTACGAGCCAGCGTGGTGGATTATGGCTCAATCATTCTCGCATTTTGAGAACGAGGTCACAGCTCTACTAGTAAAACAATGGTATAACTTTTAAAACTATCGTGGTTATAACTATTCTAAATACTATATACTTCTGTTACCGTTATACGAAGCATTGCTAAATATCGGAAGATAACAAATGACAATACCTATGGCCAATAAACACAGTAAACATTATTGAGAATAGTAGAACGTCTATACACAGAAAGAAATTGTATTTAAATTCAAAACGAAAATGTGTCTTGAGCAATATTTTTTTAAGTAAAAAATATTTCACTTCATGTAAGAAATATCTCTTCACACAAGGCGGCATTGAACCATCAAGGAAACACTTTTACATATTAAATAAAGAGCGCAATATTCATGGAAATAAGAATTTCGAGTTTTAAATTAGACCCAAGACAATTAAATCAAATTTGATAAGTTTCAGACATAGTTTTATGGTTCTTGAGAAAAAGATATTCAATTCAAAATTACTTTTCTAAAGGAAAGAGTTCACATACTGGATTCAAATTAATAAGTTCTTACATTAGTAAGAAAGAAAAAGAAGTCGTTTCAAAATAGTTACATTCTCAACTGAAATATTTTTTATTATTTATTTCTTCCTTTAAAAACGACAGCCTAGGCTTTCTTCTTCCAAGAAACAAACTTTCTTAGAATAAATAATTTACTATTGTCCGGCCACCGAGAGAATGCGTTCCTGACACATTGTGTTTGACATAACGAGGTAACTTTGACAGGCCGTCTACGAAAACAAACAAAAAAAAAGTCGTCTATTTTGACCCTACAAACAAATAATAAGCAATAAAATGATATTAAAACACACTGATTTTAAATTTTATAACTGATGGCTTACTGTAAGGGTAATAATTACTGATAAAATATGTATTTTTAAAAATGTAAACAACATCATATTTTCGTAGGGATGTGCTAAAAATATCAGTCAATTTTAAAGTTATCAATCAATTTCTAATAAAAAAGCAGAATAAGTAGCTTGGTTATAAAAACATGATATCGACGTAAATATGGATATGCTTGAAGCATAACTATTGCGGTTAGTGAAAGAAAATAAATCGGCAAATGTTCGATATGAAATAGATGAATTGGCTCAGCAGTACGGTCATCGGGTGCTGAGACTTCCACCATATCATTGCCAATACAATGCTATTGAATTAATTTGGGCTCAAATTAAGGGTTATGCAGCCCGTCGCAATACGTCCCCACCTTTTAGCACAAAAAAGATGATGGCTCTATTAAAAGAAGCTTGCGAAAAAATCACGAAGGAAGACTGGGCGAAGGCGGTAGAAAAATCAAAAAATCTTATTACCAAAGACTTTGATCGAGATATTAGAATTGATTCGATCATTGATAATAACATAATTATAAATGTTGGAGAAGATGATGATAGCACCTCCTCAAGCGAATCGGAATCTGATTAAATTTATACCAGCGCGATATCTATTATTTTAAGTATTTATTACCTACTTTTAGTTTTAGTACTTATTGTATTGTAGACCTAAATATTTGTTTTGAAAAAAGGCAGCAGTTGGAGTTTCTTGCTATACAAGTAAAATAGATATAAGATAAACTAATTTTTTTACTAATGTTGATTGAAAAAATATTTGTCAATATTATTTTTTACCCCAACACTACTGGCATGTGTCACAAACGCAATCTCTCGGTGGCCAGATTATAATAAACTTTCTTTATGATTATATAGTGTTGCCAGCGATACACTAAAATCTCTTTTTATTTATATTACGTTTTTATCCTAATAATATTATAAATGTGAAAGTTTGTGAGTATGTATGGATTGATGGATTAATGGATGTGTTTATGTATGTTTGTTACTCTTTTACGAAAAATTTACTGGACCGATTTGGATGAAACTTTACAGTAATATAGGTTATACATTAGAATAACATTATAGGTTACTTTTTCGCATTTATAATATTAGTAGGATAAATTTAAATCCATAGGAAACGAGATATTTGCAATAAATGTGCCCTTTAGCCCAAAAAATGATATCCTTTAAATTGAACTTTAATTTTTCATTGAATACGGAATTAGAGCATGCAATAGGATACTTTTAATGTTATATTTATTAATTAAAAATAAATCTTATTGTCTCCATACATTTATAAGCAAAATTTTAAAAGTGCCTGCCTCACAATTTTGCTTTTCTATATGCCTAATATAGGTAAGCATTTAAAAGAATAGTCCTTTTTTCTTCATATTTCGTTAACCAGTTCATTTAATTTCATCATTAATATACGTTTTTTTTTTATTTTATAACGACACTTTTTTATAATTTTTTATCAATATTTGTTTGATGGAAATATTTTATCAACTTTTTAGCCCTAATTTGACCATAAGATAATGGCAACATTATTTTATTTCGTTCGTTGACTTTGTTTGAAATTGTTTGTTCGTGCTTCTTCCTTTCGCGGTTCGTTTTTATTAAAAAGTATTATTTTATTAGATAACGAAAACTACTGAACGTCGTTATTTTTCGAATAATGGAATCAACAATAACTCTACTGGAGGGTATGAGTAATCAGTTGTTAAATAAGTACAATTTTTGTATTAACATTTGATGCACACCACCCTTAGTAGAAGTTTAAGGTATGTACCTATTTTGTTTGTCATGATTGTGGCTCATAATAACAAATTAATCTAAATCTGGCATAACATTGATTGTTAACCGTTAAATGTTATTTTTTTTCAGGAAACTAAAACCAGAAGATTACAATTTCCCTACATGAAATCTGATCCAACTTCAAAATCGTATACGGGCAAATACATTCCTGCAAAGGGGAAATTAGTAGATAAAGTGAGAAATCTAATAACATTTCTGAAGCGAAAAGAAGGACAGCAATCAGGGACTCAGATTTTACTAAAATCAATAATACAGAGGACTTTGGTATGTATATAATTTTTTTAATGTTTGAATTGGAACTTTCATATGAATGGCATTGCTTCCATTAATAATAATAATCTGAGAGGAATCCATACTTCATACTTATCCATGCTTTATATTATAAAAACTAAACTAACAATGTCTGTCTGTAAAGCTTTCACTTTGACATATTTTTAGTATTTAGACTTGATTTAAGATGGATACCAATCATGTTATGAGTGGAATTTTTACATTTTAGATACAACAACTGAAGAAAATATTATATGGCTACAAAACAATAGCGAACGCTGGGAAGAGGTTATTGAAAAGAGGCGAAATACAATCCCTATTAGAAAAAATCAAGAACTAAAGCCAATCCATGAATACCGCGAAAGATGGAGTATTTTAAAAAATGACAAAGGATATGTTTTGGTAATTCAAGAAATTAGAACTAGCAAGAAGAAACATTATTATTCACAAACAATCAATAATAATTGTATCAAAAATTTTAGTATCTGGTTTCAATAAAGGAAATTCTTAAAATAAGTAAATCTTTTTATTTTCAAGAACCATGCAGTCTAGTACCGAGTAGCAATATAACTACATTTAAGTCTGTTTGTTTCTTGGTCTAAGAATTAACGAAATTAAAGCAAGCAGAAGGCAGTTGATATCTAAGAAAGATAATGTTTTGAATAAATAAATTGTAAACATTCTTTCAAAAAAGTTACAACTCAAATCAAAGTGTCGAGTTCTTGAGATAAGATGAAATTATTTATTGGAGTAAAAAATTAGTCAATACGATTAAGCATTTAAATACTTGATATTTTAAAATATAAAATTGCTTGCTACAAATATCTTATTGTTTCCTGATATACAAAACAGGATATATCTTGCGCTAAATAAACTTATTTGGCAAAAGCAATAATTTCTTTCTGTGTAGGCTGTTATTATATTTTATTACTAAATTCTCTTTTGTGTAAGTAAATAACACTCTATGTGACAGAGAAAGCGTAAATGAAATACGTTCTAATAAAATAAAAAAGAGTGTTGCCCAAATGTTCCGAAGGCAATGTTCGTGCGATTCTATAGATCCCGTACTGTGATTCAGTGTATTCGCATATATCATACGAAATCTCTCTCTGTCATAAAAATATTATATTACAAATAATTTCAAATTTAATGTTACGTAGGTACTTTAAAACACTTACATATATTTTTATTGCTAGTTCATAACAATAATTAGCTACGACTTACTATCTAATTTGGAAAGTTAGTTAAATTTTAGTTAATGATTCGGAAACTGCATCAAATTAACCGCAGAAACTATTCCACTTACACCAATGTAGTAATTTAACTTTGTGTTCAAAATGTATGAAGCTAATTACATAAATTGGACTTGTAGGATAACTAGTTTAAGTGTTTTTATTGTAAATAAATATTTCCCTTGTTTTTTCTCAATTTCTGTAGGTAGGTAGTTCATAAGTTAGAATAAGTTCCTTTCATTGTAATTAGTATAGTTTAATAATAAGTATATTTCAATACAAGTGGGGAAAGGCTGTCATTACAACGAGTTCCGACAAATGTCTACCCGAGCCGAGGCACAGCCGAAGGCGAGGGTTGACAGGCGGGACGAGTTGCAATGACGGTTCCGCACGTGAACTGAACGACTATTTTTAATACAGTTGCGAAAAAATAAAGCAATTTAATAAAATATAAAATTAGGATCGTAAATGAGGAAATAACTCATTTTGAAAATGGCGCCATTTTTTCTTCATCCACTTGGTAGGCAAAGGTTACTATGCCCATACAGCCAAGTCTTCAGTAGATTTTTTTTATTGATATGAAATGAAAATGAAATTTAATGAGATAAAATGAAATGAAACCAACCACACTACTTATTAAAATCATTAAATCTGATATCGAAACAAACTAGTAGCTTTTTTTAGAAATTTACCTACGCTACGTAAGTATTAACATGAAACATAAAAACTTCTTTGTTTTTTTTTAGTAAAAACTTCATGGTTGGTTAATTTTTCTTTTTAATAGACATTATTTTGACAGTTGGGAAAGAGAACGCACGAGTGCGGGAAAGGTAAAAAAAAGCACGTGTGTATAGCCCACATCCCGAACGCTATACGTCCCTGCAATACGCCACTTTTTGAGCAACTGTATTAAAAAATATATAAGATGACATAGGAAATGAGATGAAATAGTAAGGTGCTCTCTTTACGGTATTACACCAAGGAGGACCGTAAAGAGAGCTCTCTTTACGGTATTGCTTCAAGGGGGACAGTAAATCAAAGGGGCTCTCTTTAAGGTAATTCTCGAGGTATTAGAGCCAATCTCATTTCCTATGAAGTCGTCGTATACGTAATCAAGATTCCTGCTTTCATATTTAAACCCATCCATACAACCCGACAGACTGTACTATGTTGGACTTTTTGTTTTTTGTAATATACTTTTTATTGACTGTATTTTTTTCTTACCCATTCTCTCGATTGATTTATTTAAAATACTTATATGTTACCTGGAATTCGACTATAAATATTAATATAACGGCCTGCCCACCTGCAAGAAAAACTACAAGTATTATATTAAAAGTCGAGCTAAATCCAAGTGAGCAGAACCATTCTACAAGCTTTTATGAAATTTTTAATACAACGCAAAGCAAAAAGTTTGATTCAAAAAAATTCAGACTCAAATCCCGATAGAATCGATTACATTTTTTCTTAAACCTAATCAATTCCTAAAAATAAACCTAAGAATTGTAGCGCTACCTCAAATTCCAATAGTATTTCAATAAATCCTTAATAATTAAGGACATACCTACAGATGTTTAGATACCCTTGACGATAAGTGGCGAAGCAATTGTCTAGACATTAATAAATTAACATGCTGCTTTCTTGTCTATAATGACATATGACTAGATTCAGATTTGTTAATGAAACTTGTTGAAGTGCAAACTTTCATAATGTGTGTTCGCTCTAAATAGCTCACGTTTATATAAGTTGGCAACACTTGTCATAAAATTCTGTAGATTTTTTGGTTGCCCTTCTGGCAACACTGAGTTTAAAAATTCACTCGCTCTGTAATAGCACCTATTGTTTGTCGTTTTTGTTTAATTTATCGCTTTTATCGCTTTTTCGTAGTTTGTAGTTAATTAGTAGTAGCTAATTAGTATATGTTTGTGAGTGTTACTTTTGTGAAGTGGAGAGAACTGGATTCCGAGTTGGCAGAAACATCACCGAACTAGTCAGGTATAATAGGAGCGATCAAGGTAAGTCTAGGTTAGCCGAAATCAATCCGAAGATATTTGTACTTGGGGCGGTGCATACACATCTTCACTTCACCCACACACAGGTGAGTCCAGCTATCGAAGCAGTAACTTTATTTGGCCACACAGCATATGTATTTTGTCGTGTCGCTATCGTTTAGTTAGTTTTAGATTTTCGATACAGTCCACTTATTATCGCCCATAATGTAAATTTATAATTTTATCATAAAATAGTATTATTATTCAATATAAGAGGTATTTGCAAAGGCATTGAACAAACTTTTAGTTCTAAGAATTCTTGCGTTGCATGCTTCGTGTTTTATGATGTCAGAATTTATGTAAAACTAGTCGCCGCCCGCGACTCCGTTCGCGTGGAAGTCGGTTTTCCGTGGGAATGAGAAGTTTTCCCGCGGTAAAAAAAACCCCCAATATGTTATTCTGATGTATAATTTCATTACTGTTAAGTTTCATCCAAATCCGTCCAGTGGATTTTACGTGAAAGATTAACAAACATACATCCATACATACTCACAAACTTTCACGTTTATAATATTAGTAAGATAGTAGGATATTTTTGCTCTGAATAGAGTATCGTGCCATTTTCAAAACTCAATATCATAGTATATTCAGTGGCCAATAAGAAGCATGACATAGTTTTGCGTTAACAAGTTCTGACAAAAAAACTAGTAAAAAAGTAAACTACTAAAGTACATTTTGGATATAGTTAACCCTTCTCTTGTTATCTGCAAGTCATCATCGTACAATAACGCGAAACCTTCTACATCACGTCTGTTTGGAATCTGTTATTTTATAGGTTAATCCACTTTATAAACAAAAATATCGCCCGCAGTTTTATATGCACCAATTTCTGATTTTAAATACAAAATAAATCATATAAAACTCATCTCCCTATTTCAACCCCTTAGGGGTTGAATTTCTAAAAATCCTTTCTTAGTGCTCATTAACATCGTAAAAGGAACCGCTGCACCAAATTTCAAATTTCTAGGTACAATAGATTCGACTGTGTGTTAAAATATAAGTCAGTAAATATATACTCTTATATATATATAGTGACGTAACCTACCTTCTAAAGCCTTATTAATTGAATTCTTGCAAAAATGCAATTAAGTCCACGAGCATTATTCGCGAATACTTTTTCATTCTGCTCTGACGGTACAAGACATGTAAAATGAACTCTAAAACGGGGTCGGGGAAAGGCTTTGTTTCTCCGAAGCGAAATTAGTGTTGCTAGGTGAGGTCTTGGTTTAAATAAAGGTAAATAATGTAAAAAAAATAGTTTAAAACTTTGCAATTTTAAATGACAAGTTACTCGAGCGAGTATCCACTATTGCATAATGGTAACTGTAGCAATCTGTGATATAGATAATTATACTCATAAATACAAACTGACACGAATTGCGATTTAGTTTTGGTTTCTACATTGTAAATTCTAGTTCTAAAAATAACAAAAAAACTTACCAAGGCCACTCAACTCCCTTAAAAGTTTTTTTATTCAATGTTCAACAAACCAAACGTCACCCGCACTCGAACACATAATTCTTCCAAATCGCTATTACAATAAAAATCCAATAATAACCGTTCTTCCTTTCTTCGCCTGGCAACACTGGCGAGGGGAGCTGACGTCACACATTTCTAATTCACACGTTTGGTGTGTGTTTGTGTTCAAAACGACTCTTACGAAATGAATGGCAGCCTATATAACTGTATACAGCCTTTGTGCAGCCCTAAATAATGATGAGGGAATCGTAAAAACGGTAAAACCTTTTTTTATTGTGGAACTTTTATTATCAGTGAATCGGTATCAGTATAGTGTTATTTTATTGTGTTTACTACTTAATATTAATATGATACACTGACAGTTTCTTTATTGTTTTTAATAATTTTAATTTATGTAATTATTTTTAATAATAAATAAAATAATCATAAATGTAAATTATGAAATTGATTTAAATAACTTACGCAAGTGAAAATCAGTTCGTCAACATTAATATATTAAAGTACAATATCGAGGTTTTTTTATAAATGATCAGGCTTAAAAAGTGTATAAGTATACTCTTTCTATAACTTTTTAATCTTAACACAATAGGTAACCTATTTTTTTTATAAATTATATCAGGCTCTACGCACTAGCTGTTTCAGGTAATGAAAAGCACAATATAAACGAAAAGACGACTGTCCTCCCTGTTCTAAGCCTTTATTGCCCGTGGTCCGATCACGGAGTTCTACTGATCGAACCATGGGCAATTTTTTTTGGCAGTGGTTCGTTCAATCGAACCATTCTTTTACTAATATTGGTAGTAGATCTACTGATTGAGTAGGACCAAGATGAATATTTTTTCCTATGGAACGACTATTATTTTTATTTTAATGTTATAAAAGAAATTGAACAAACAATACATAATTCAAATTTTTATTGTAATCTTTTTAAAACTTAAACAGTAAAATGTTGGGCAAAGGCAAATTAGACAAGTTGCGTGTATACCGGGTGTCCAGGAAACAATGGATAAGCTCTGAAGGGCTAATAGTAGAACTAAAGGCAAGCCTAAAAAATAATTGATAAAAAGTATAACCCTTACACTGCTATCAGTTTAAAATCATATTTCTTTAGTTTTATTGTATTTTTTTAATTTTGCTAGAACTAAATAATTCTCCCATTTTACACACTAATACCATTAGTTCAATATTTTTTCATTACAATAACGACATATTACATCTTTTTAAAAACGTTATTAAACCAGGAATATTTTGAAATCATTGGTCACTGTTGCTTTCATATTATTTTTTTACACCAGAGCTGTTCAAAGTTCCACATCAAAAATATTTCTTTAGAAATTTTACACAAATCAAAAGTTTAACATTATTTTTTGAGAAAAATACTTTAGTTAGCTATTTTATTTGGTAGTTATTCACTGATGCGGTTAAAACTAATTATTTTAGCACAGAAATAATGATGGTATTAAGTGATTTGACCTCGTTACGAGTAAAAATATGAACACAGTCAAAAAAATATGAAGTTTTTTTTTAAAGCGCCATATTTCTAGCAGTGTAAGGGTTATACTTTTTATCAATTATTTTTTAGGCTTGCCTTTAGTTCTACTATCAGCCCTTCAGAGGTTATCCATTGTTTACTGGACACCCGGTATAGTTATATCTTAACGCAACTTGTCTAATGCATGCCCAACATTTATTTCGGCATTAAGTAACTGCATTTGGATTTGCATAATGAAATCATCATTTTGAATCGATATTTTTGACCTATTTTTCTTGTTTATTCCGTACTTTAAATTTATAATTGCTTCCTTGTCGTATTTTTGTAAAATTGACAAAAGTCGTTGCAATGTTACCGTATTTTTATTTAATGATCTATTTAATTTTGCATGCCATCCTTCGATAACGTTATTTGTCCGATGGTGTTGTCCGAAAACACTTATAAATTTAACAATATTTTTTTTGAACCAATGTCTATCTATATAATTCACAAATGCTTCAATATTAACAGTTTCACTTTCATTTTTTATATATTCCCATCCTTCAGAAATGAGTTCAGACGGTAATAACGGTAACGCTGCGGTTAAAGAAATTATTCGTTTTTGTGGTTTATTTTTTGTAACTTTTAATAATTTTGCTTTTCGCCATATTGCCCGAGTCCAATGATAAAAGCATCCAATAATTTTAGATTCGGGAAATACTTCACACATTGCATTTATTGCGGCCACCTCATAGTCGCAATGTACTTTCAGAGGTTGAAAATACGGCAATTGCGATCTGATAAGATTAAATAAAGTTATGTAAGTTGTCTCTTTTTTATCAGGCAACAACGCAAAGATCAACGGCACAACTTTCGTATGCTTTGATGTACTGTTTATCTCTCCAAGTATATTGTATAATTCAGCAAAGGGCTTTGGACAAGATTTAAATGTAGCGTCTGTGAAATATTCTTTAATGGTTGGAATCAACTCTCTCGCTTTTGGAGAGCCGAAAACAAGTATACGCTTACCCTCATAAAAATAGTCCGCTATAATGAATGATAAACTATTTTCAGGGATTTGTACCTCTTCTAGGTTTTTATATATTGTCTTTGAGCAACTTATAAATTTATTCCTTTCATTATACAGACAATGTTGAATACTAGAAAGAGAAGGTATATTTTGAATAAAATTTAGGCCTGAATCTTCCAGTTTTGCAATCGCTTCATTATACAACTGAGGCATAGGGCGATCCGAATTTTTAACAGTTGCTTTTAAATTAAATAAAGTTTTATCAATAACATTTTTGGCCTTGTTAGGTAGACACTGGTGAATTTTATGTTTAAGTACAATATTTTCCTGAAAATAGAAAGTTGTTTAGGTTACATCTCGTTTCAAGTGCACTTCTTTTTTTATGAACAGCCAGTAAGAAAAATTACCTTGTTAAGCGTTATTGTACCCGTGCATTTCTGTTTTTTATAATTAGCACAACGCCACACAGCTGAACCATTTTTATACTGTCGCATTTTATAATACTGGCAATCCTCAAATAAAAGTATTGTTCCGCCTTTTCTATTAATGTAACAAATATCACTATCTAAATCGTTTTCCATTGTTAATAACACAGTTTACACTGGTCTAGGATAGAGAAAACTAATTAACAATGTCAACAACAATGTCAGTATGATTTATTTTTTATCAATCTAATTTCCTGTGTGTAGTTTACATACAAAGAGGATCATTACTCATTTTAGTTAGTAGAACTACGGGCAAACAAAGTTGCCCTTAGTCCTATCGATAGGATTATGGTAAATCAAAATTTCCTGTGGTTCGATTGAACGAACCACTGCCAAAAAAAATTGCCCATGGTTCGATCAGTAGAACTCCGTGATCGGACCACGGGCAATAAAGGGTTCTAAGTACTACAAAATAATATTTACAGAATATGTTAAATGGCTTTAATTCAAAACAATTTAGAATAGGCGTCAAAGCTTAAAGTTACTTTATTTTATTTTACTTTAGGACCGTAATAAATGTGAACCAAAGTAAATATAGAAAAAATATACACAATCTTCTTTATATCTTAATCAAATTATTCATGTGTAATATGAATAAAAATGGATTTGCGTTATTCCGAACTGTTAAATTTTATCAAGGAGACGAAAATAAAAAGAAGCATAGCCTGGATTCATGGAAAATAAAATACAATATCAAGATAGCGAAATCGGAATACCTACCTACCAAAAAGAGAATACTTTTATTTCTATGCAAAAGCAAAATTGTTCAAAATTAAATGTTTTAATTGTATTCCTTTTAAATGAGCTTTCGCAAATACAAATAAGTAATTTGGATTCATCTCAAAACAAAAAAAAATAAGGTAAAAGGTACCAGATATTTATGTTATCAATCCAAAAATATCCATCAGATATTTTTAACAACAAATCAACTGGAAACGTAATTAATTATGGAAATAGCCTATAATTTTGTCGCTTCCGGGAAAATTCCTAAAATAAAAGCTACTTCATTATTCAAATTTCTTTTGGTATGTTTATATTTTGTTATACTGATTGTTATCAAATAAGTGTTCGTTACGAATAAACGTTCCTTAATTTAATAAAATGATCATGAATTAATAATAATATATTACGGCGTATAAGCGTCTCAGTAGGTAAGATAAGAACATACAAATTTTACAGAAGCATATGTGTTTTACAAGTAGAATATCTTCCTAAAAATAATAAATAACCCAGACTGAGTTTATTACAAACTGCTTCAATAAACCTTCAAAAAGTTTCAAGAACTTCGACAAACTGTAGTAAAAGCAAAATTTTCATTAATAAACTGATACTTTGTCTCTAAAATATATGAAGCACAAGACCCGTTGTATGTTACTCATAAAGTATTTGTTTTAAAGTATGTTTTGTATGAGAAATAAGTTACATAAGAAACCTTTCAGACGTACTTCAGTATTTTGTTCTTTCAAATAACAAAAGTGGAAGGGAAAAATGTATTCTTGCAGAGTCAGGGAGTAAGTGATTTTTACGCTTAAAAATGTTACCAAGATATATTAGGTACTTACTTGGGTTTTGTTATGTCTTCAAATAGTATGTGAAGGTGAAATGGAAAAACAACTGAAAATTAAAAATATATTACTAGTAAAATATTCGAGCTTCGAATGTGTGCGAATTTGAAGATAGATATTTCGGTCTCATGAAAAACTATATTTATTTAGTAAAATTTACAGCAAGACATAAAAGTTGAACAATTGAAAAAAAAACTTTTCTCCCGGTGATTTCTAAACCAGACAATGGTTTTGAATAAGTTTTAAAATAATTAAAAATATATAGATTTAAAAAACAACTAATATTGTCATTCGGTTTATGATTTCTTTTAAATAACTGTTGAGTCAATAAAAGTTTTGTAATAAACTCATTATCTGAGTTTCATTTGTCATCTACCTTCAACTTGTGCTATGTTCTGTCAGTTTGTCATTTCCTGTTGAATTAAAATCCGGAAATTAAATAAATCTTTCGGCCATTTTGGATTCTACAGGTTTGTTAGTCAAATCAAGTCGTACCTACTCGTATTACGAATCCAACCGGTGTTTTAATGAATGTGTTTGTAATTTTATTTTAAATACTAGTGGCCGCCCGCGACTCCGTTCGCGAGGAAGTCGGTTTTTCCACGGTAAAAAGTACCCTATGTGTTATTCTGATGTATAAACCTATATTACTGCAAAGTTTTATCCAAATCCGTCCAGTAGTTTTTACGTGAAAGAGTAACAAACTACCATACATCCATACATAATCACAAACTTTCACGTTAGCTATATTAGTAGGATTAAAAAAAAATGCCATGCCATTTTCCGCCTGTTTCTGAATTAGGAATTAAAAAATTTATCATGTACCTATTGACCCTATTGATATTTGAGTATTTTGTATGATCAATCACTATCACTAAGATATCCTACGTAAGTTACTCGACATAACATTATTAATTCACAAATCGGCGGATAAACTTCCATTTTAAGAAAGTTCCTTTATAGTCACTACAAAGTCGCTTTCTCTGTCTGTGCCTATGTTTTTTTAACATTATAACATTGAATAGGGAAAGAGCTTTTACTCAGAATTTAACGCGTGCGAAGCTGCGGGCAAAAGCTAGTATGTAATATGTTTAGCTATGTTCAATAAGCTGAGTCCACTGAATTATCTGCCGTAATAGTGAAGTACTGTATAAAAAATCCGAATTGAAAACACAACTTTCAAATGAAAGAGTAGACAAATATAATAAGACAGCTTCGAACTGCTTGCTATCGGGAGTTACACGTGTTATAGTGAGTCAACTATAAAATATGGACATATGCTGTCGTGGGATATTTTTTTTTTAATTTTAAGGAGGACATTTCCGTCATACATGATTAGTGTGTAGCTTTAACCATTAAGGTTGCACACGCGACGGAGTCTTAAAAAATGGAGTAACTTCTCCCGTTTTCCCAACATTTCCCTTCACTGCTCTGCTCCTATTGATTGTAGCGTGATGAAAAGTATCCTATAACCTGCCCAGGAGTATGAAGAATAATTGTACCAAGTTTCGTTAAAATCCGTCCACTAATTTTTGTTTCTATAACGGTCAAACAGACAGACAGACAGACAGACAGACAAAAATTTTACTGATTGCATTTTTGGCATCAGTATCGATCCCTAATCACCCCCTGATAGTTATTTTGAAAATATACTTCATGTACAGAATTGATCTCTCTACAGATTTATTATAAGTATAGATTTCACGAATAGTTTTTATAAATAAATGCGTACTCAATAAAAAAAATGAACTAATGCAAATACTGCTTAACAACTGCTTATATTTACAAAAAAAAAAATATTTTATCCTTCCGGTTCCTTAACTCATATTAATATAAAGAAAGATAGCCTTTTTCAGGAGTGACAGCGTAAGTTATAGACAAATCATATTTTATAGGTTCGCGTTTATGAATAAGGGGAAATCATTAGGAAACTAATCTTAATATTATTATTTTTGCCTCCTATTACCATATTTAAACCTTGCTCTTACACAGTAAGGCCACACATGATAGGTCTTATTCGTTTTTCAAAAGATTAACTTCGGCCTTCCATATAGGTACTGTAATAAAAAGGTAAATATAAAGGCAAAAAACAGTTAAAATCCGCAGTATTACACATCAAATACTCGGAAAGAAGAACTCTAATTAAGTGAAGTGTTATTTCAGTAAATTGCTAGAATATAAGATAAGAAATCTAGTGGTACATTATGTTTATGAATGTGTTGCTAAATGTAAGATGATATGAGCATAATAAGAATTTTACAAGGGTTATTATTAACCATGATCGATGAAAAACAAACTTAAAAAAACCGGCCAAGTGCGAGTCGGACTCGCGCACCGAGGGTTCCGTACAAACCTGCAAAAACTACTTAAAATTTTAAGCTTTTCGGAATTTTTCTGTTACCTGTGCTGTAAGCTATTGCTTCTTACCAAATTTCGAGATTATATGTCAACGGGAAGTGGTCTTTAGGTTTTAATTCCCGTGCGTGTAGTTGCGAGTTTCAAAATATGCGGTATCAATGGTTGTACTTTTGCGTTTTGCGTTTTTGCGTTGACTTAGTTTTTTTTTTTTTCACGGGTTAAAGGCAATTAGATCTAAGTATTTGATATGATTTTCAACTTGATAGCTCTACGCGTTCATGAGGAAAAAAGTAATAAGTTTATATTTATTAAAAAATATATATTTTGTAATGTAACTAAAAATTTAAGGTTTTCGGAATTTTTCCTTTATGTGTGCTATAAAACGTTGCTTCATGCCAAATTTCAAGATTCTAGGTCGACTGGAAGTACCCTTTAGGTTTTGATTCCCTTGCGAGTACTTGCGAGTTTCAAAATATGCAGCTTAAATTGCTGTTTCTTTTGATTGCGTTGACATAGAAGTTTGATTTTGTTACAGCTTAAAGGTATTATAGACCTGAGTATTTGGTATGAATTTCAATTTAATACCTCTACGCGTTTATGAGGAAATGGGTAGTAAGGTTAAAATTATTAAAAAAAATATATTATGTGATGTAACTAAAAATTTATGGTTTTCGTTATTTTTCCTTTATCTATGCTATAAGACGTTGCTTCGTACCAAATTTCAAGATTCTGAGTTCACGGGAAGCACCCTGTAGGTTTTGATTCCCTTGCAAGTGTCGAAAATTTGCGGCATAAACGGCTGTATCTTTTGATTGCGTTGGCTTAGAAGTTTGATTTTTTCACAGCTTCAAGGGACAGTAGACCTGAGTAATTGATATAAATTTCAGCTTCATACCTCCACGCGTTCCTGAGAAAAAGGGTCTTGACAGACGGACGGACGGACAACAAAGTGATCCTATAAGGGTTCCGTTTTTTTTCCTTTTGAGGTACGGAACCCTAAAAAGACAAAAAAAATAAAACAATTAGGAACACAACCACATATTTAATGTTACTTTTCATATGGTGTCCGTTGTTTATACTTTTTCTCATAATTAAGTTAACATAAAATGCTCACAGACGAAGCAAACTGAAACTTTAACATTATCATCTTCAGTTTTACTACATTTAAAAAAGAAACAGCACTAACCCGCTATAAATCTATACATATATTTTTAATATCATTGCCGCTTATATGGTCATACTGTGTAAACAACCAAATTCACGCATTATTGTGGTGTTATTTCAGTAATTATTCCTACCTACCCTTTCCACATTAACATAATTTTATTTTGGTATTCCACACCCTTACTGATTTGATGCCTGAAGACATAAAAACAGGCGAGATAATGAAAATGTACATATCCTAATTAAATATTTAAATACGTAGGTATAATACGAGTAAACAAAAATGCTGGATAATAGGGGTGGTACGCGTATAATAATACGGGGTGTAAAACGACTGCTTCCGAAAACAAAAACTGGGCATTGCTGGAGGGGTACTGGTTACGTTATTGTACAAAATTGCATCCATCAGATTTTGCGATGATTTCAAATTAAATAGTGTTTTAATTTAATTTAGAATGTAATTAATCGCACCTGAACCAACAGTTGATATGTGAGCGATGATTCCAAGCGGCGAATATGACTTTTAAATCGCTCTCAAGATCAATCTGAGCTGATACGGCTTTCAAAACTTTTTAAGTTTCTCACTAATCAATCAATTATCACCATGAGCGGGTCACCTATGAATGATCTCAATTCGATCTCTGAGTTGAGAGTGATTTATAACTACGGGTCTAAAAGGTAATTCTACTAGCGGTCACCCATCCTTGGACTGTCTTCGGGCGACGTTGCTTAACGTCGCTAATCGCATTGATTTCTGAGATCGCAACGAGCCACTGAGCTCCTTAATATATACGTTGTAATTTGATTGTAATGAATAGACACTTTTACATAAGATGAATTCGTGTCAATTTTCAATCATTTTCATAAGTTAAAATAGAAATTCCTTTATCAACTGTCTGGTTTTAATGAAAGGAAATTCTAATCATTAATTTGCTTGCTGACACGAGTCGATATAATTAATACGAAGTTAAATTAAAAAATGTTTTCATAAAGTTAAGTATGTATGTGCTAGTAATTTTAATTAAGCCTTATAAGAACTTACTTCTAATAAAGCCAAAGTTTTAATTATATAAGTTCAGTAACACTTAACGACGAAAAACTTTAAAGAATTTTCACTGTTTTTCTCTCTGCATCTGTCTATCAAAACCTGTTTTTAAAAAAGTGCATGTAAATGTATAGTTGAAATGAATTTCAAATACATCATACTTATTTTTTTTTATTAATCATCATAAAAAAATATTAAAGAAAACTGATCCTATATAGGCAAGAAGCAAGGTAAATGGAAGTTCTTGAAATGAATGTTAATACCAATTTTAATAACAAACAATTACTTTTCCCTTTCACACAACCTTTTTATTTCAGTTTATCAGAGCATTAACCCATCATCTACGGCGTAGCGCTCGTAGCGCTCGTAGCACCTACGTCACGACTACGCCGCTACGAATGCTACCACTCTAATGATTGCCTGCTTTGAACACAAAGGAGGCTTTATACAAGGCCTGTGTGAACTAACTACTATAACTGAGATGGAACAGTCGCTTTACTATGGATATAGGTTTATCTTTCAGGGTCAAAAGTGATGTAAGTTAATAAAAATAAGTCAAATAAGTGTGGTTTGTTTTCTACTGCAAAATTACAAGCCAAGTGTTAATGAACCCAAAAGTTTCGTGGTATTAGTTTTATGATTGATTTGAGAACAAAAACTGAGTATTAGTGTTGTGTTTAATTTGTAATGAAGAATCAAACAATATTAATCATCGAATAAATGAGACACCTAAACCCTAATGAATGAATCTTATATAATATGAACTCCATATGAATCAAGACAAAGAAAGCTTGCAATCACTTATAAAAAAGTTATCCACTATTCGAAATAAAATATTACTTTCGCCCCTTCAATCCTTAACCACTCTACTCTACTCAAACATCATTTAAAAAAGTCGGAAAGTCCAATAAAACAGGCTTCGAGGCCTAATCCTTACCGCGGTCCATCATCATTACACCGACTTCGTAATTAAACCCACTAGCGGCCGATCTCAATAACCTACTAACCATTAACGCCTGGTTAAATATGACACAATCGTTACCTTTGGGGAGTCCTTTGCCCAGCAGTGGGACAGGTAAAAAAAAAGTTTTTACTTTTATCTATGGTTTGATGTCTTAAGGTAAAATTCAATAATGTGTTACTATGGTCCAATACCCATGTTTTTGTCGTCTCAATAAACTATGGTAGAAAGCTGTTGATATAAAAATGACAGAAACGTTTTACTAAAACAAAAGAAGCATATCCAGCTACGAAGGTTTTTATAGTAAACATATTGAGATCACCCATTAATAGGCTGTGGTAGAAAGCTGTTAAAATGTACATACCCTAATTAAATATTAAAAATACGTAGGTACAATACGAGTAAACAATCTGCTGGATAATAGGTGTGTTATGTGTTTGATAATACGGGGTGTAATTCCGAAAACTTCCGAAAACAAAAACTGGACATTGCTGAAAGGATACTGGTTACGTTATGAGGAAAAAAAAAATTATTGAAATACAAAATGCCTAATTGCACAAAATTGCATTTCTACTATCAGATTTTGCGATAATTTCAAATTAAATAGTGTTTTAATTTAATTTAGAATTAATATAATCGCACCTGAACAAACGTCTCTCAAAGCTAAACGGTCAATTCCCGAAACCAGGTTAAAACTATAGTAGGAATATTGAGACCGGCCCTCGTTCTGTAACTTAGTTCATAAATTATTCTCCACAAACAATAAGTCACAGATGGCGCCGGAGTTTTTCTAACCTTTGGTGGGTTTTTGAAGTTTTGTTGAGAACTTGTATCAAAGTTTGTCTTTTTGCGTTTTATTTAGTTTTTTTCTTTTTTCTGATATATAATACACACGTATTATATATCACTAAAAAATAGTTCGTAGTTTAAACATTTTAGTTTTGAATACTTGATGACGTATTTATAGAATAAATATGAGAAAATTAAAATTGAAACAGTCCTTTTAAATTAAGAAATCTAACGCCTAATTATTAATGTAAATTATATAAACCAAGTCACCTTTAAACTTACGAGTAATAAGCCTATTTTACAAATTATTTACGCCCGCGACTCCGTTCACGTGGAAGTCAATTTCTCGCGGGAATGAGAAGTTATCCCGCGGTAAAAAGTACTCTATGTGTTATTCTGATGTATAACCTATATTACTGTAAAGTTTCACCCAAATCCGTTCAGTAATTTTTACGTGAAAGAGTAAAAAACATTCATTCATACATCCTCACAAACTTTCACGTTTACAATATTAGTAGGATAAAACCAAGTTATAACCGTAACTTTATGATGTTTAAGTTTAATTGCCGAGTGCCCACAGAGAAGAGTTGCGAAGTTACTGTAAAGTGTCTGAAATTTTGTAGTACATAATTTATCTGCTTTTAAGTTATATCCGACAATTTGTACCAACTCGTTTTCATCATGGTTTTGTGCTTTAATTTAAAGCGGTTTAGGTAAAATGGTTTTATTTCTAATTGGTTTATTTGTTTCTGTTTTAAATTTTGCAAATTGTTTCGTTTATTAAGATTATGCTATAAAAATAATTGGAGATATCAGTAATATACTTTTTTTCGAAATTTGCAAGCGAACTTCAAAAAGGCAAAATTTAGGAAGAAAAAAAAAATGTTACTGAGTAACCCATTTCATTAACATTCGACTGTATGTGACCTATATCATACAGCTTTTTTCTTTTTTCAAAATATATAGAGTTCTTAATTTTAATTATTTTTAAAATTTTGTAACCTGCCAGCATCCAGCGCAAGTAGGTTTTGGTACGTACTAACACCTTTTTCATTTTATATTCCGCTCAGATTCGGGCATGATATAGAAATCGTATACCAATTTCCGGACACAGTCTAAGGCCATTATTGATTAACGGTTTTTTATCTCAGAATTATATAATTAATTTAGCAAAAAATATGTATAAAGGCTAAGTAATACTTATAGCAATACTTAAGCTTGCATTTAAAACAACCGTTTATAATGCAAGTCTGAAAATCACACAGTCGTTTCGTCTTGTCTTTTCGACCAGAGATCGATGTAACAAACGTCACTCCGTTATCTAGCTTAACACAAAAATATGTTATGTTATGAAATAGCCTGTGTCACTTAGTACACTTATAGCATCCTTCCTTAGTCTACCAGACATACTTATATCCATTACATACATACAGTATACAGACGTTTAATTATTACTTAAACTGTTATTAAATAAAGATTTTACTTGATTTTGAGTGCGGCTGACTATCAATATTTACCACAACTTAAATATCGTCACCCCACTGTTTACATCGCCTTATTTATACTGTGCCTAAGGGCTACGTTCCCAGGTGTCAAGTTATACGTAATTGACGACCCACGAACTTACCGATACAGTAATATAGAACGATATAAATCATACCAGGTCGCTGGTTATAAGTTAACCGTCGACACATACAGAATACTGAGTAAGGAAGCCAAGTCACTTCTTTATTGATATTTTACTATACTTTTGATATTTAATTTATTGTAAACAGTTTTTCAAATGTTTTTTAAATAATTTACGAGCGTATATTACTTGAATACCATTTTGCTTCGACAAAACTAACGCTGGCTGACATTGTTTTATAAACAACATAGGAAGGGATTCAGTTCCCTAACTCTTCACTTCATTAATGAGCCATCGATCCATCTATCAATCATCTAATATAACATCATCATCATCATGTCGTCCACACCGTGCTCGGTGACTTCGACTCCTGCTAGTTATTTAAATTAGGACCATACTTGACTCAAGATAGATCCCCCAAAAACTTTATATAAGTATGTACGAGTAGGAATGTATGTATAAACGTAAATATATTAACAATTCTTAAAAGGATACAAACTGAAACCCTGTTTTATTGAATGAAATAGTATCAGCGCGATTTAATATACTGATAGCGACATCTATCCGCAAACCTTGGCTTTGATGATCTTGAGTAAACCAAACTTAAATTATTGTTATATGATCGAATTAGTTTCAATATTTTTCAAACTCTTAAAATATCTGACATTTAATCTACAAAAAAAACAAACGTTTGTAACATTACTTATTATACTGATAGATCGATGGATTAGCTTTTCCTGCGCTTTCGTTCGTGTAAAAAATATTTTATCAGCATAAAAACTATCTTAAATTTAGGGATACCTAATTCAACTTTTTTACTAAATCACTATCTGAAGGTTTAACTGACAATTGAATCGGCCCATTCCTTGTTTAAAAAACAAACCAAAAAATCTCAAATAATGTTTTATTAAAAAAAATTGTCTCCAACATCCACAAATTTAATGTTTTTTGGACCAAGTTTGCAATAAACATCGTAATTTGTACTTACCATATAAACTTCACATATACATTTTGTGTGTGGCTGTGCTATATGAGATGCGTAATTAACCTATATTTGTTCTTTCAGTATTTATCCATTTAAAAAGAAAACTGCTTTATTATTCAATTCATTTCGAATCGAAACTAATTAAAAAAAATGTTTGGGCGATTTGCACCGCGGTGCGAATTGTCACATTCAGAAACAGTACTTGGACAATTCACACCGCGGTTCGAACTTCTTGTGGTGTGAATGAAATGAAAGGATGTAAAAAACCTTGTTACAAAAAGTTACAAACACATTAGTACAAGTTGACGTCCTCTGTAGTGCAACGGTATATGTACCGGACTGCTAAGCGGATGGTTCCGGGTTCGATCCCCGGGTCAGGCCAATTTCGTCAAAATGGTTTTTCGAAATTGACTCGTGTCTGGGTGTAACTAGGTTCTCCCCTGGTCCATTGTGTGGTACCTATAGTACAAGCTCTGCTTAGTTTAGGGCCACACAGTTGGTGTGTTAGTCTGGAGATTTATTTATAATCTGCTAGATAAGATCTAAGTTTAAACGAACAATTTATGTACCTAATGGAAGCCTGAATTAAAACGAACTTTATAAACTGTTATTGCCCTAACATCTGGCGATAGACCTTTTAACCGCTTGTTCGCTCGTAACAAGAGAGGAAACTGAATATTCCTTCTAGGTTGTATTACAAATGGGTGCTTAAGAAGTTTTTTAAATTTTCATGAAATTACTACTGAAAAAATGCTTTTGTTTGCAAAGTTTTTGTTTGCCACTAAGTTGTACGTCTTCTTATTATTGTTTGTATAGTTTCTGTAATAAGCGAAGCCGCAGCCCACATCTGTTAGTACGATGTAAATAATCTCATACACGTATGTATATCCACTAACTGTTTAAAAGCCATGCAACAATTTTTTAAACAAAAAATAGCACGTTTTAAAATTAAGTAAAGATATTTTTAGGTAAGTAAAATTGTAGTAATCTCTTAAACACCTGCGAATCCACTGTCCTGTTGTTCGGTCGTAAGTCACAAGCTAACGTTGTACCTATAGCTATAACCACTGATTTATTTTACAACTTTACAGCTACAATTAGTGAAAGATACATCGGCCTACAGAACCCGCTGGGACACCTAAATTAACAAAAGGATTACTCCTCTAGGTCTTCACTACCCTCAGAGGTTCAATAGCCCTAAAATAGCTATTAAATTACTATTTCCACATATAAAGGCTTTTGTCTTATAACTTACTTAATATTGAAGTTGACTGGGACATTGCGTAATGCTCAGAGGCCCGCGTTCCTTTTTCCAGTATCTATAACTTCAATATTAATAAATTAGCATTTGTAATGCAAAATTAAAAGTAAAATCTCAACTAACTTAATAGTTAGCAAACCAATAGTTTCATGGATGAGACACTCGGTTTTATAAAAACATTTATTTCATCATAAAGTAATTTCATTACATTTGATGAAAGTCAATATATTATATCGATCATCAGCTTATCAATTAGTAGGCCAAGAGAAAAAGGCGGGCGGAAAAAACTCCCAGCACTCTTTTGTCCAACACCAAAAAAAATATTTATTACCCGCGTAAAAAACAAATTAGCTTACTATCAAATAAAGATAAAAAACATTTGTTAAAAAACAAATTAGTTTATTATCAAATAAAGATAAAAAACATTTGTTTTTATTATTTTGAACTTTTACTGATTACGAAGTAAGTAAGGTTTACAACGAAGGAAAGCTCTGCAAGTTTTGCCGTTACTACATTTTTCTTTTTTTTTTGTTCATTTTAGTCCTAGCGTGATCTTTCTCAATAAATCGATTATTCATCACAAAAACGATTTTTTTCAACCCCATAATAAGTTTCTGATATAAGCGCGTACAAACAAACAAACTCTTCTGCTTTATAAATATAACTTTAGAAATAGTCTATATTCGACAAAGACGATGCCTTTGAAGTGGTTAAATGCGGAATATTTGCTTATTTCCCAAGATTTGTATACGGATTATGTTATTTCGTGAATATTTTGGTTAGTTCCAACGTATTTTTGTAAAGGGATATTTAATTTGATGCACATGAAGCGTACATGGTTAGAGTTGCTTCTACGAAATCGATACTCGAAAGTAACGTATCGTGAAAAAAATATTTCTTTTAAAAAAAAACATTTACACCAATTCGTTAATTTCGATTATTTCATTCGTAATAGCAGCCTTGGTTATTAAGTTAAACGTACCTTGTTAAGAAAAAATATATAAGATTGTAAAATAGTTATATTTTTTTCAATTTTTAATACAGCATCGTGGTAGTTTTAGTAGGGGAGCCCAAGAGGGGATTTCTGAATTTACTCAAGCGCGGCAGATTAACATACTGCGGGATACCTTGTACCCGGTTAAGCACTTCCACCAAATATGAGCCTTGACTTACAAGCCGGACGATTAATTCAATAATTTCATATAATTCAGTTCAATTTTATTGTCAGATTAGGTAAATCCCTGCAGATTATTGTATAAGAGCGTTGTTTTAGGTCTACTAATCATCCCCTTAAAAATCGCACGTGCTCTATTAAAAGTTTTGTTTTTTCATTTTAAACCCTTACGTACGCCCATTTCCATAATGAAAAACAAACAAGATTAACAAACGTACATGTTTTAAAAATACGTAGGACATGGATGATATCAATATCTGACACGCCCAAGTATGTCGATGCAAAAAAAATTGTTTTTAAGGTTTTGGAAATCTATAGCCGTTTGCCCCACCGATAAAATGGTATATGTTATATAACAATTTTTTCTTTTTGTCATCTAAGTTTTGCAACCCAATAGGTATCTTTCACGCTCGAGTAAATCCAGTTTTAGCATCGTGGGCTCCCCTACTATTTTATACATAAATCAATATAAGTCGTATTAAGAAACTAGACCAAGAAGTAAGGCTTCAAATAAAAGCTTTCTAGTCGTATATCAGACTTAACTAGGTACTAGAATATGATATGATAGATCCCTTAGTGGCCTTATATCCTTGGCCTCATAAATACGTATTTTATATTTGAGACGAAAAGACAATTCTTGAATTATTATTTAACCTTATAAACCTTTTCACACAAACTTTATCAATATTATTCTCTCATTACAGTTAAACAAAACTTAAGTACCTTCATACACACTGTTATCCTACTAATATTATTAATGTGAAAGTTTGTGAGTATGTATGGATGTATGGATGGATGTTTGTTTCTCTTTCACGTAAAAACGACTGGACGGATTTGGATAAAACTTTGCAGTAATATAGTTTATAATTCAGAATAACACATAGGGTACTTTTTACCGCGGGTAAACTTCTCATTCCCACGAGAAACCGATTTCCACGCGAACGGAGTCGCGGACGGACAAGTTATCATAATATTTCTCTACCAATATGCAGTAAACCTAATAACTTCATAGTATGAATCATTCCATAAATTCCTTTGCATAGTTTTGTTAAATATGCCGAGCATGTTTTCTCGATATTAGAATTCCTGGGCTATTGAAACCTATTAAAAAAACGGAATAGCGTCCACTTCAGCCATATTTACAAAGTTATTCACTTACCTACCACTGGTTAACGTTAAAAGTTATTCAGTTAGTGAACTGAAGTGTCCTATGTTGAAGTGGTGATCGAGTCCAAAAGTTTGTGCACCTTATAAGTGTATTCATGAACTGGGCTTTTAGAGTTGGTAGGTATTGGTTTGCTGGTTCAGGATTCAATAACATTTATAACGTAGTTAGGAACCGGTATTTTTTTTTAAGTGCGATATCAAAAGGGAAAACAGAGCTCTGTAAGATCACTGCGTTATCCGTCTGTCTATCAGTATTTCTCATATTTTTTCTCAGGTTCTTGTTGAAAATAATATCAAAATGCTTGGGTCTCTGATGTCAATGTGTGTACAAACTTTTATTTTTTAACGACGAACTTTTTACTTACCAGTTTGTGTGTACCACAGGTGTGTACAGAAACCTCGGTATGCCAGCCCTCGCAATTTGCCGCTCTTTATTGCAAATAAAGGTATAACATCTGAAGCGTGAAAGGAATAATGCACCAACCTCAACTTAGGCTTGTCTTAGTTAGGAAACACCTAAGCTTAGGATCAACCTATCTTAACAAACGGTTTGCACCAACAGCCCGGTCGTAACCGTGTCTTAAATTAGGCATTGCCTAGCAAAGTGAATGATTGAACGAATGAAAGATTGATTGCCTATGGTTTTTAATGTTTTGTTTAGGAATTTGAGGCAGATGAAGAAATTTTTACTGAAGTTATAGATAGACTTTAAAGGGGCCAACATAAGGTGCCCGGAATTAGGTATTAGAAATGAAAGAAGTAGAATCAAAACTAAGCCTAAACCAGCAAATAGACTTGCAGCAATGAGAATAAGGGTAGAGCAAGAAAAAAGTCCCTTATAAATCAACAAAAGGCACAAAATTCATTTGCATATTATTATTATAAAAATGGAAAAGAAAAAAATAAAAACCATATTGGAAATTTTATTAAAAACAGCTTCAGGTTAATATTTTTAAATAAAGATAAATTATTTATTTACACAGTAAAACAGTATTGTGCACAGTAAAACAGACTTCTCCCATCAAAGGCATTTGGTAGTATCCCAATGTTCTTAATTTCGTTATCAATATGACCAGCCTGAATCCAATAGTTGAGAGTCTCTTCACACAATTCTTCTGGTGCAGCGGGCATATCATCATTCAAATCTACACAAATGTTATGCAGGATGCAGAAAGCTATTCAGCAGTTTGATCCAAAACCCACAAAACCCTGCTTTTGCACGTCGTCGTAATTTTCAAAAGGATTTGGTCGTGATCTTACGATACGAGGCATGCTGATCATTATGAAAGTCCACTTCTTCTAAAAATCAAGGACATCTTATACCTACTTCCTCTATCATGATGCAAAAAGCACTACAGCACTTATTAAACTCCTCAAATTACAAATTACACAACAGTTCTCAACACAACAGACAGAAACTACTCGGCATAACCTCAAAACCAGCTCAAAACAAACATTTATTTGACAGATATGTCAATGTTTTACGAAAAAAAAAACTTAGGCGTTTCTTAATTCCTTAGGCATGTCATAAACGGGCTCCTAAAGTTAGGAAATGCCTAAGTGAGTTTAGGAATGACCTAAGGTTAGTGCAAACCAATTTTTCCTTAGGAGTTGCTTAAACAAGTTAGGCAAAGACTTAGGATGTTCTTAAGTTTGGTGCAAACGGGCATAAGGGTTTTTTTTTAACTAGAGGCTAACAATATTATGAGAAAATGACAGACGACTCACTCTTTTACATTCACTCTTGCGTACATTCTTGCGATTCACTCACTCTTTTCCCGGCATTCGAGCCGAGTGTGCGCTTATGTATTTTAAGGGATTTAAAAGTATACTGTTTAAAAGAACTAATCAGTAGTATAGTATTTCAAGCTTTAAAGTTATAAATTACCAAAGATAGGAGCTAACTAGCGTTAGACTTACCTAAGTATACGCCCTGTAAGTTTTTATATGCACAGACACTCAGTAAAGATAGCAATTCACATCAATTTACATCAGACGCATAGACCAGCTTATCTCCTAGTTAGTACATTTCACAAATAAGACAGACAAGACTTAAAAGTTTAGTCTGCTTGTATTTAAATAGGAGTCCTGAGTCAACAAAAATAGTAATTGGATTGTAGACAGAACATTATTTATCTGTAGTTCTTTAGGCTCATTTTACTTAAAGCAAAACTAACTAACAAACCCAAATAAAACAAATTAAAATAAATAATCTTGGTTTATGTGGCCCCATACATAGCCTACAACGCTAAAGTTAGGGCACTGGAGAAATCTTTCAATACCTACTCAGCTTTCCTTCCTAATATTGGGAATTTCGCTTCAATATCTTTTAATGATAAAAACAGAAAATCTTCCGTATAACAACATCTTTAATATAACAACGTTTATAACATACAAAGTGTTACCTATATTGCTACGGCGCCAAAAAACGTTTAGCAACACCTTCTGCTCTAACTCAATTTACAACAAAGATGGGAGATATATCCATAAATAATTCCATCCCAGGCAATCTCCTGCATAACACCTTATCTCAATATTTCAAAGAAATTCAATAAGTCACAGGTTATGTCGAAATCTAAATTAATATTTAGGAGGCGCGGGAGTAGCATCGGTGTCAGGACGAGTGGGGGGCGGGGAGATTGATATTCTAAATTTGAAATTAATGAGAAGGTACGGGATTGATACCTTAAAGGTAATAAATACTTTTTTGTTTCATTTTGATTCTTCATGGTCCCATACTACTTAATTTTGTAATTCGAATATTTTTAAATTAGGTAAGTATGTAATCTTTTTGTTTATTTTAGTTCCAAACTTGAGTTTTTGATTATTTTCTATGAAAAAATTGCGTAGACGATACGTCGATTCTTCTAACTAAACAAATACATAGGTATTTATAACTTCATTTCCCGCATCTCGTAGAAATATTATCTATCTACATATTTCAACCTGGCTAGCGGCGTGCCTGTCGCTTCACGCATTTTATTACGTTTCTAGCAAACGCTTAGGAATTTTATACTTAGTAGGTAGGTATGTCTAACAATAAGGTGCAAAGCTACGAACTATCTGAAATGGACTGACCACTTGTGCGAGTGAGATACTCTAGGAATGACTAACGACGATTTTATGGCACTTTGGAAGCTTTATGACGGTATTCATAGATAACTTAAAAGGATTTTCAACGGATTTAAGTGACGAAGAGATTAAAGAAACATCATCTTTCAATAAGAATCGCCAGCGGAGTCAGATTTTACGCTTTTAAAAGTCAATATAAGTTTGTAGAATCTTGTTTTTCATGTCGAAAGCAATTGCCACAACGAATATCTATTGTTATGCATAAATTATACATCTGCCTTTGAAACTATCTATCTTCCTACTGCAAAAATAATTTGACATGGAATACTATATGGTAGCTTGTTAATGAAAGTAACGTAGATAGGTGTATGGTGTATCATGGTACCTATCGTTTTACATCAAGATTCTAAAGATTTTTGTAGATGTTAAATCCAATTATTTAGTTAGCGAGTGGATAATTATTTTACTATATCAGCACATAGTCATCAAACCACGCTTGTACAGATAATCACAAAAGTAGATATAAAAAAGTAACCCTTTAAAACCCTTTAATATTATAAAAATGTTAACAACATCGTTACGTAATCGATATTCACACTTATTATGCTTCACAGCTTTCTTCTCGGTATGGTACAGATATTTGTTGAGTTGGAAAACAGATCGACACTTCATTTTGATGAAAGACGGAATTCGTAGAAATAGTCAATATGTGTGTGCTGAAAATTAAAATAAAATAATTTATCATTTCAATCTTTTGGTGATTACTCATTTTCAGTGAATCCGCTAAATCATGTAAGATCTCTAGATATACTTTCTTGTGAATACCTTTTATTAAGTAAGTCATTTACACGTTCCTAAGTACCTATGTGTAGGTATCCGATGCATTTTTGGGTTTATCAGTCATTAGGTTACTTGGAAACACCTTCTATCACTTGTATCAAATGAATTTAAACCTGCTTATCTTAAGAAATATGTTATTAACATTGCAAGTAATATCAAAATGATACAAATGGCGACTATCTAATAAATTACCTACATTGTTTTTGTAATATAACTTCTAAGATTTGCATAAATTCACGGCATTTGCATAAATGCCGAAACGTCGGAAAATCAAAAATAATAAAATAAACGCGTAAAACCCGTTAAAATGAGTTTAATTTCAAGTACATTGTTTTTTTTTAATACCTACTAAGAAAAAAGTTTATTTTTTACTTGTCTATAATTGTAATTAGTTATAGGTACCATCAGATTTTGCGATGATTTCAAATTAAATAGTGATTTAATTTAATTTGCAATGAAAATCATTGCAACTGAACCATCAGAAGGCGAATATCACTTTTCAATTGTTTATATTTTTTTAATTGAGTTTTCTGGGTTTTCTGTAAGTGCATATTTACTTCTGCGGCTTAAGAATATATGGTTGCAAAAAAGTTATATTACCAACAGGGACAAGTTTGAAGTTTGTATCAAGTGGAGCCGAATGATTCAAATACCATTTTCTACTATCCACGTAATCTGTATACCTAAATACTCAGATAGTTCTCTTACAGGTATATACTTATTATTTTTCTCTATGACCAACCCCAACGTATTTATTTAATGAACATGCAATCAAGTACAAAGTAGGTCCGTCAAAGTCCTTACCTACTGTACCTCATCACAAGAGCTAAGGTACCTACACTTTGTAGTTACGTTCTAAAAAATGCAGCAACCTTTCCTTTCTTCTTTTTAAAGGCGCAATTTCATTTTACTTTATCTATTCAATTATATGAAACCCTGCAGCGATGCCCCTTCTTCGTTGGTTTATGTTTAAATTAGCTTTGCCCCGCGGCTTCGCACGCATTAAATTTTCCTTATAGGTACTATGTTATTATACATATTATAAACCTTTCTCTTGAATCACTCCGTCTGTTAAAAAACCCTATCAAAATGTGTTGCGTAATTTTAAAGATCTAAGCATACAGACACACAGGCAGCGGAAAGCGACGTTGTTTTATTCTATGTAGTAAAGAAAATGGCTGACCCGGTGACGGCTCCGTTTACATGGAGCTAATTAAAAGTTTTTCTCGATGCTTCTCCTAGATCGGAGAGATTGTGTTATCAGTGGAAGTTACTATAGCGTTGGACATTGTAAAGAGATTGAAAAAGGTACAGTCGTCTGCCCTTCCTTTTTTATGTTGGAGGTAACGAGCCTTTTTTGGTGTGTATTTTTTTAAGACTCCTGTTACTTAGATACTGTTTCTAGTTTGGTTGATGTGTCAATGTTTTGTGAATAAGTCTTAAAAGGTTACAAAACTTGGGCGGATGACTAGTTAGTCTTACTTTTTATTAATACGGAGTTTGCAAGTATTTATGAATGTGTTATTTGTTAGTCTTACGCTAAAACTACAAAATGAATATGGACGAAACTTGGTAGTCATATGTATACGGCCTATTCATAAACGCGTTGTAAACCATATATTGGTAACACGTTTGTCTTAATCAGTTTGGCAGATAAAAAACCTGTCACATTAATTTACCGACGAAAAAACATATGTGTTAGGGCCGATTTTTCAATAGATAGTGATAGTTAAAACGAGACGAATAATAAAGTTTCAATTTTTCAATGGTCAGATAGGTAACCCTCTGCTAGCTATCCTAATGATTTTCAGCAAGAAAGAGACATTCTTATATATTTTACAGTTGTTAGAAAAGGACTGTAAACTTTCAACGCATTGACAGTGGGTGTCCCAATTGACAAAAACTTTAGGTATGACATCAAGACTTGCCGTCAACGATAATACATAGATTTACTGAAAACTAGATGGAGTCCACCGAAAAAAAATACAAATAAAAGTTACAAATACAATATATTTTATTAACATGTGTGTTGGCGCGTTCCCTAAGCAATATAGAGTATCGCGGGTAACACAATGCGGTGCGGTTGCGGAAGTGGACTGTATAATTTCAATAGGATTCTCTGAACTCTCTAACCTCCTCCTTCCTCCCCTTTAAATCAGCAGGTCTTGATGGTGTATTCCCAGGCCTTCTGCAGTGGGGCGCTGCCTCTATTGCGCCACACCTGGTAAAAATCTACCAAAGTTGTGTCGCACACAGGTACGTACCACAAACATGGAGTGAAGTACAGGTAGTCTTTATACCTAAACCGGGGAAGAGTGATTACACGCAGGCGAAATCCTTTCGACCAATTAGTCTCACGTCATTCCTACTTAAGGTTATGGAAAGACTTTGTGACCGATATCTGAGGGACACCGCCATCAAATGCACACCACTTCACCCCCAACAACATGCATATAGTAAAGGCAAATCAACTGAAACCGCTTTACATGAGGTTGTATCGCGGATTGAAAACACGCTTTCCTTTAAGCAATCAACCTTAGGAGCCTTTCTAGATATAGAAGGTGCCTTTGACAAAACTACATTCACCAGCATCTCGAATGCTCTGCGTCGACATGGCGTCGAGCAAGCTCTCATCGAGTGGATCGACAAAATGCTCAGATGCAGGGTCGTGCAAGCCACGGTAAATTCGAGTACGAGAGCTCTAGTAGCGAGGGGCTGTCCTCAAGGTGGAGTGCTCTCACCTCTCCTCTGGAACATCGTGGTAAATGAACTCATCACGGAACTCAACAATGCAGGTTTCCGTACTATAGGCTACGCCGACGATCTAGTGATACTCATTGAAGGACCCTTTGAGCAAACAATGTGCGACCTCATGCGGGCTGCTTTAAAAATCGTCGAAACGTGGTGTATACGAATCGAACTAAGCGTAAATCCAAATAAGATGGTCCTCGTTTTGTTCACTAACAAACGTCAAATCGCAAACCTTAAAACACCTAAGCTGTTTGGCGTTTCCATTCCTCTAGCGTCGGAAGTCAAGTACCTGGGTATAACACTTGACTCTAAACTTTTATGGTCCAAACATCTAGAGAACAAACTAAAAACAGCGTGTATTGCATTCTGGCAATGCAAACAGCTACTGGGTAAGACCTGGGGACTTTCACCAAGAATTACCCTGTGGCTCTACACTGCAGTTATTAGACCTACCGTTACTTATGGTGCTCTTGTTTGGTGGCCCAGAACCGAACTAAGCACCGTAAGAACTAAACTGCAACAGTTTCAACGCAGAGCTTGCTCAGCGGTTACCGGTTGCACAAAAACAACTCCGACAGCAGCCCTAGAGACCCTGCTCTGTCTGCCTCCGCTCGACCTGTTCATAAAACAGGAAGCTGCGGCGGCGGCATTCAGGCTACGGTCCCTGGGCCTTTGGGGCTCCTACCAAGGACCCCATACGCGAATAATCGATGAGGTGTGCACCAGTCACCCAATACTCGACGCGCCATGCGATCGGATACCAACGTGGTTCGCTTTTGATAAACGATACCACATCCAACTCCAAGAAGAAGCTACTGACCATTCAGGTATCGATGAGATAAGAATATATACCGATGGCTCAAAAACAAGTTCTGGGCCAGGAGCAGGAGTGTTCTCACCAGAACTAAACATCCACATATCAACGTCCTTAGGGCCCTATAGCTCCATCTTTCAATGTGAATGCTTTGCTATCACTCTTGCTGCGGGGGAGGTACTTTCTCGCGACATTACGAACAGCAATGTTCGAATAGTCTCGGATAGCGCCTCTGTTTTGCAGTCGCTTGAAGGTGAAGCTGTTAGCTCGGGACTCATAAGCGACTGTCGTTTAGCCTTGGAGAGTGTTGCGGAAACAAACAGGGTCACTCTTCAATGGATTAAAGGGCATAGTGGTTCACACGGTAATGACGCTGCAGATGAACTGGCTAAAAGAGGAGCGGAAGCAATACCGGTTGGCCCTGTACCAACGTTACCGATACCTTATAGCCTTTTCCGCGCTCATCTGCGAGAACAAACCGTAACTCAACAAATCAATCGATGGATACAGACCGACGGCTGCAGGCAATCGAAGGAAGTACTGCCACTTCCCGACCCGCGTTTCACGCGTCGTATGCTCAGCCTGAGTAGATATGACCTGCGCATTCTTGTAGGTACTATCACCGGTCATACTTCCCTCAATAAACACCTATTTAATGTAGGTACCACCGACAGTCCTCTATGCAGAGCTTGCATGGAGGCTGAAGAAACAGCCCCCCATGTCATCCTGGACTGTATGGGAGTGGCTACACAACGGGCACAAATCCTCGACAAACCGAGGTCACTCCGCGAAGCCTGCGAACGTCCCAGGAGACTTCTGCGCTTCTGGACGGAGTTAGGCTGGCTAAACTCTTAGCCGGCAAACCACGCACAAAGGACCAAACTTGAGTCCAAGTGCGGAAACAAGAGCCCACTAACCTTACCTAAACTCTCTAACCTTCAGGTCACAGAAACACAAGCTAAAGAAAAGAAACTAACCTTGAATCACTGCCAGCGTCAACTATGCAACGAATTCACCTGGTGGTCGGTGCGGTGTTCTGCACGGCTGCTTGCGGGTAGTAGCGCCGTCTCCAGGCCTGGTCGTGCTTCTTCTTGTGTAGCCTCTACTTATTTAATCTACACTGGCGTCGTATGTCGCGGGCTTGTAATTATTGCGGTAATCGAACAACCACTATATAAGGGTGTCGGCGGTAACCTTTTCAGGTGCGTGCGGTTTAATCTAGATGACCACTGTTAAACGGTAGGTGTCATCGCAGACTGACCATAAGAATGATCTAGTAGTCGATGCAGGCGAAACAAGGACAGAATGCTAGCTTCTCTGCATGCGTGAAAGAGAGAGAGTTCAGTTTGTGTCCACAAATGCAACACCGATTGTGGGTACATCCTAACGCCTCTGAAGGCCTTACTGGCCGTAACATTCTCCCCGGCCTAAAAACTGAATGGTTTTTAAGGAGAGAAAGAAAATAAAAGCGGTATATGCGTAGAAATATATAAAATAATGCGGGAGTTTCTGCAAGAAGCAAAAACTGAAAAGTAGCGGAAGAGTTCTGTAGGGTGCGGAAACTCAGAAAATTAAATAAATAAATATTATAGAATAAAAAAGGCACAAAGAGCGCGGATAATTTAAGTGAAGTTAAAGCGGTAAATGAAATTATAAGAAAAGTGCGGTTAAACTAAATAGATAAAAAATTATTAAGTTGGAAGCGGGCAGAGTCTAACAACGGGGCGCTTGTAGACTCCGGTCGTGGTTTTGACCGACGCGACACGACAGACGCCGTCTGCGCCGAGGTAGGTAGCTACCACCACACCCAGGGGCCACTGAAGCGGGGGACAGTTGTCGGTTACTATGACCACTACAGTGCCTACAGTGATGGGATTGGACTGCGTGTTCCACTTCACTCTAGACTGCAGAAGGTGAAGATAGTCTTGCTTCCAACGCCTAGAGAACGACTGCACCATCTGATCTAACAGTAGGTAGCGATTGCGTAAGTTAGACGAGTCATCGCTTATGTTATACGCGGGAAGTTGTTTCAGGGGAGTCGACATCAAGGAATGAGATGGAGTTAGAGCACTGAGTTCTGAAGGGTCTTCACTCAAAAGCGTTAGCGGGCGACAATTGATGACAGATTCTATCTGGGTTAGCACTGTCAACATTTCCTCGTATGTAAGTAACTGAGAACCAATTACGCGGTACAAATGCGTTTTGAAAGCCTTAACATATATTTCGTAGTGACCTCCAAAGTGCGGGCTGCGGGGTGGATTGAGCTTCCATGATATTCTATTGCTAGCCAACTCGTTAGCGTAAGCGTTTTTGTAAGTATCTGAATCGATAAATGTGTATAATTCAGACAATGCGTTCTTAGCACCGCGAAATACTGTGCCACAATCCGAGTACAAGCATGAAACAGCACCGCGGCGGGACAGAAAGCGTTTCAATGCGGAAAGAAAAGTATTAGTGCTTAGATCAGTAGTAAGTTCTACGTGAACTGCGCGGGTGACTAAACATACGAATATGCATAAGTACGACTTGATATGACGAACACCACGTTTACGAAATGGAATTATACTTATGGGGCCTGCGTAGTCAAATGCAGGGCGACCATTGAGTCGCTCAAACAGAATACATTTTCTATCGCGTGTCGTTTTTGAAAAGTATCTAAAACTCGACGTACTAATTTAGACATTAGTAAAATTGCGCAAAGTTCGAGTCTCGTCACTGAAATAGACTTAACCGACTCCTTGCCACCATCATTTTTCGAGCCTTTCCTGCGTGGCCCCATACAAAATTCAATGACATGCTAGTCGCGTCACGGGCCCTCCTAAATGATGACGCACCTGACGCGTCGTGGTGATGTTTTTGCGCTATTTTAGGCAGTTTCAACTAAAATAATACAAAGTGAGACCTGTATTTAAAAGTGTCGATCTACATGTTTTATACGAGATAGAAGGTAAGTTATAGATTTCCACCATTGGTTGTCAACCTGTGGGAAGTATTTTATCGCAAATCAAAAATGTTCCGTTTTTACATCTAAACTATTCATTGGTGACCAAAACATAGTGATTATTTTTATAGATTTGCTAAGTTCGAATCCTGGCTTTAATAATAACACTTTTCAATAATTAGTAGGATAAACAGTTACCTGTAGGTAGGCACCCTATGGTTGACAACCACTGGCAATTTAATTTTCCAAAAAAAAATAGTGGCCCTTTATATTGGTGTTCCTAATGAGTTAATTTTTATATAAAATAAGATATTTTATTGATTAAATCAAATAAAAAATTGAATTGCAACTATTTTCTAATGACGCATCTCTCGCGTCATGGGCCTCCCTGAAGGTTTCTTCATGACGCGCTAGGCGCGTCACGGGATAGGAGTCGGTTAAGCGGAGCGACTTTAGATTTCGCACAGATAAGCGTTATCTGCGGCGATGCGTAAGCTTCGTCGATAACCCTAAGGTAGACGACACAACCATAGGCGCGTTCGCTGGCGTCTGCAAAAGCGATAATAGGGGATATGCATAAAATTTTAAATGGCCTAAAATATTTTTTTCTTGAATACTTATTATCGTTATATTATGATGCAAAAGTTTTTTTTTAATTTATTTATTATTTAAACCCCTAAAATAATATTTAAAAAGTGCAAAATAAGGGAGCGAAATTCAAACTTCCAAAACGGGCCACCATTGGTCGAACGTAATGTGACGTCATCTGACACGACATTGCATTCATCAGCGTCGAAACTTATACTGTTTTACAAGTTTTTGTGAAAAAAATAAATAAATTTAATCTATATTCTTGTGCTGATTGTAATGAAGTTTAGTTTAGATTGGTAGTGAATCTATGACGATGACTGAAGCTGGTTCTGTCATAGCACATTAGGACAATCTACCGAGAACAGGTGCATTTATGATAGCATATAATTTTGCATCTGTCGCGTTTCCAAGGCGCGATGTGGGTTGTGGTGGTAAAGCAAATGACAAGCACAGATTCTTCTTTGATATTCGATTTAATGTGGGTAACAATTTGATGTTGCGTGTTCAACGGTTGGTTGGCAAGTGAAGTTTTTGATTGATACAAAGAAAAGAAACAAAAACTAGACCAAATATGTAGTTGAGACGTATTGCTATAGAAAAGACGTAGGCGCGCAGACAGCATCGAAACCCGATTATACGAGCGCAGAGATCAGAGGATGTTTCATAGTATATTTTAGACCATAATATAGATTTTTATTCATAAATGCACACAGCAGTTTACTTAAAATACACCAAAACATTTACATATAAAAAATATGTGGCAAAACTCCTTTCTTCAACCGTAGAGTACATTTTTCTCCTTGCTCTTTTATTAAATTGTATTCAATATAATTTTTCTGTATCTTCCTTTACCTGAAATAAATCAACTACCATAAAAAATTCGTAAAACCACTACAGGAATAAAGTTTTAATAGAAAGTTATAGCTACTGATCTTTTCTTATAGGGTAGGTTAATTTTATACCGAATTTTCTAATGTTCAATAGCTAATGCAAAACTTACTTTTTACTAATTCACATTAAGCTGTATATAAATAAAGTATACTTTCGTTAAAATGATCTTCACAACAATATGAACAAGATTTAGGAGATATATTATCCCTTCTCATCACCTTACACGACCGTCTTCGTATTTTCGCATCACTTGAAATACGAAAAAAAACACTTTCTCGGGTGTTTTTCGAATAGTATTTGTGCACTCCGGTACTATGCAATACTTATAAGATAATTTTTTGGCTTCTTCCATGGTTTTAAAGCTATTAAAACTGTAAATATGTATGAAATAACTGAAAAGTTCATAGTAAAGTCCCACTGGACGTGTCGTGTGACGTCACGCAAAGCGCGCGCAAAATGGCAGCGTTTCAACTGCTCTAATTTTTTCAATGTTTTAAATTTCGTTTTTAAAAATATCTAGAGTGTTTTGAAGCCTTTTAATATTTTTTTCTATGTTATAAAGGTGTAAGCTATTAATTTAAGACAAGAAAAAAAAACATGAATATATTGAAATTGAAGAATTTTGTAAAGCCTGTAAATGGCGCGGTATTTGTAAATCTTGTATACAACTAAGTTCACGTAAGTAGTCAGTCCAGATTTTAATTATTTCAAAAGGCGGTTCCTCATCCCATGTCTATTTTTAAAATAAATAATTTTTGTAAAATTAATTTTGCGTATAAAATAGTAGGTGCAATTAAACCTAAAACATCAAACTGTCGAGCAATGACAGAAAGAATGTTGCGTTTGGTGCATGGATGATCATTAAGCGTGATGGTAAACGAAAAGTGATCAGTTTCGGGCGACCATTGCAGCCCTAAAACCTTTTGCGTCTGTTTGGTTTCTTCGAACGACACTGTTGAAGAGTAGCGCAGCGAGTCGGGTAGTGCATCAAGTAACGCCGGTGAGTTACTCGACCACTTGACAAGGTCGAACCCCCCCGACATACAAATTTGTTCAACCTAGATTCTTTATTTTATCATTTTGGTTTGTGTCGAGTAGCCATACATATTACAAAGTTAAGACACCCTATTCATGTTGTGCATTTATATAGGTATTGAACCTAAATAATTAATAAAAAAAATCAGGTAAGGTTAAATAAATAATTTATAATTGAAATTTCGTTTTACAGTTTGCCTGCAGGCTTATGCTTCGCTCCCACAAAAATAAATCAAGCCGAGTTCATTAACAGTGTGTGGCCACATCAACATCCCAACTCTACTGCCTACATAGAGAGTCTTATTCGAGCAGGCACGGGCTATGGTCTGTACAAGAACCAAGATCTAATAGGCTGGGTGTTCATCAGGGAGAACGGACCACTTCTACATCTATATGTGGTTGAAGAACAGAGAAGAAACGGATATGCAGGGTTGCTACTGAAGCACATCACTAATGTTTTGATGGATTTAAAAAAAGATTGCTTTGCGTATTGTGTCAACGGGAATGACAAGGCGGCAGCTTTGTTTAGGAAAATGAAGTTTTCTAGTGGAGGATTCGTGTATTACTGCAGATTTCGATCGGCTTGACGTGAAACTTTTGAACATAGGTGCTAAGTAAATGCATTCATTGATGGAGAGTTTTCAAATGCTTACTTGTCTGTAAGTCTGGTCGACTTAGTCTGAATTTATTTTTACAACCATATATTAAATAGGTACACTCTTTTTTAATATGTTATGAAATGAAATGAAATAAAATGAAATTACTTTATTGTATATAGGATTAAAAACTAATCTCTTATACATTGTCAAAAGCATAAAATAAAAAATAAAAAAATGTCACGGGACTCCCCTACATTCATCAGCAGTGGCCGTAGTAGACCGAGAGAAAAAGCTGGCGGAAAAAACTCTCGGCACTCTTTTCGAAATTATACAGTCATAATATAGATTTGTATTCATTTAAAATGTGTACATCCAGTGAACATAAAAATTATTTTCTCGTACCTACCTCCACGCTCAACATTATTAAAGTTAAAATTAAATGAAATTTTATTTTATTCCTGTCGAACGTACTTAAATGTCGACTAATCTATTACGTGGTATCTATAACATAATATAGCTATGATATATATAAAATTTATCCTATTTTAAAGTAAAGAGATTGAAAAAGGCACAGTCGTCTGCCCTGCACACGTTTTTTATGTTAAAGGAAGCAAACGAGCATACAGGTCGCCTTTTTGGTGTGTGATTTTTAAGACTAATGCTTCTTACTTCCTATTTCTAGTTTGATTGATGTGTCAATGTTTTGTAAATAAGTCGCAAAATGTTACAAAGCTTGAACGGATCACTAATCAGTCTTACTTTTTATAAATAGGTGCGGAATTAGCCATCATTTATGAATGTGTGATTTTTAGTCTTTCGCTAAAACTACAAAAATGAATATGGACGAAACTTGTAGTCATATGCAAACGGCCTTATTCATAAACGCGTTGTAAACCATTGGTAACACGTTTGTCTTAATCAGTTTGGCAGTTAAAGAACCTGTCACATTTAACACTTGTGCCGTGAGAGTAGTCTATTACCAACGAGTGTACGTATAAAACCACTGAAGGATATACCATCGTCGGAGAAGATTCTACGCAATACGAGTGAGAGACTACAAAAACAATTAATAAAAGAAAACAGACGTAAGCTGGACAGTGTAAACAGTGATTTATATAAAGTGCATCATGAGTGCAGTGGTTTACGTACTTCCAGTAGTTTGCGCGGTATAAAGTCATCGACCCGACTTTTCGGACACAAAAAAACTCGGACATCTTGGTAAAAAATAATATTAAAATTGAAAATTTATAGTTTGGCCAAGGTGTCCGAGTTTTTTGTGTCCGAAAAGTCATCGACCGCCTAATAGTTCATGGACACTAAAATACCTAAAGATACATAAACTTTCCACTTATAAAAAACTTTTTTTTCACACTTGTTATCGACATATCTACACAAAATGTTAACTAAATCAAACATACTTATATTCGCAAAAGCACACATACATATCTAATTAATAACGTAACGAGGTCATTGATAATTCTCGTTACTCAATTGGGTGTTTGGTTATTTAGTGTTATTTTTACTTGGCAACATCAGTGTTGAACGTACACAACGCGAGACGCAGGACAGTTAATTTGAAAAATGGTCAGATTTAGAAGAAGTGTTGTAAAAAGTAGTGGAAATGGCATTCGCTTCTGAAAATGTAGTCGAATGCTTAAATAAAATCGTTGGTGAAATGAAATTGAATATACAAATTATCTCAAAGTTAGAACTAATTATAATTAAACGACGAAGTCAACATTTTGATTAAACGTAAGTCTTTTTTTATTTTATTTGGTTCTGATGCAACTTATCATTTTTGTAGACTAGATACTCTTATTTAGACATACAGATTGGTTCAACCTGGATTATTTATTTAATAATACTGATTTGTGTCGAGTAGACATACTTATATTATAAGTTACCAAATATTAGTATTTGTAATGTGTCTTTGTATATTGAACTAATAGTATTTAATAGAGATGGGCCGAGTACTCGGTTTATACTCGGTACTCGGCGTACTCGGCAGGTTTTTTGGTACTCGGTACTCGGCCGAGTAACTCGGTATACGAATGCCGAGTACCGAGTACCAAAAAAGTAATATACTTTGTTTAAAGAAATCAATATATTTAGGTAGATATAATTGAAACAACAGTGTTAATCAAAACGTACTGATTGAGAAAATCTTTGACATCCTTAAGTAATAGAATCAAAATTATGCTAATGCATGAGTGCTAGTGAGACAAAATTAAAGGAACAGTAATAAAAATAATCAATATTTAAAATTTAATAAATGTTAATTATGATGCCTTGTTTGGTGCCCTGTCCACCATTTGCCAACAAATTTTCTTCTAAATATACTTGTGTTCGTTTGTACTTGTTTACGCGCACGAAATTGGAAATTTGATAGAACCGAGTTACTCGGCCGAGTACTCGGTTAAAAAAAAATTGAACCGAGTAATACTCGGTACTCGGTACTCGGTACTCGGCAAAAGTGTTACTCGGCGCATCTCTAGTATTTAATTATAAATTATAAATGTGAAAGTTTGTGAGGATGTATGGATGGATGGATGGATGTTTGTTACTCTTTCACGTAAAAACTATTGGACGGATTTGGATGAAACTTTGCAGTAATATAGGTTATACATCAGAATAATACATAGGGTACTTTTTACCGCGGGAAAACTTCTTATTCCCACGGGAAACCAACTTCCACGCGAACGGAGTCGCGGGCGGCCACTAGTTTAATTATAAATGCAAATTATTTATATGTACATCGTTTTCGTTTACAGTTTGCCAGCAGGCTTATCCTTCGCTCACATTTAAATCCAGCCGAGTTCATTAACGCCGGAAAATATCTCATTCCCATTGGAAATCCATTAGCTGCAGGTGAAACCGCAGGGCGTAAATTTGGCCACTTATAAAAATATTTTTAATCTCACATAACAACCCAAAATTTTCATCTAAAGCCGTGAAAGATAGAGATAAACAAACATACTTATATTCGCCAATGCACACATGCATAAGTACCTAATAACGTGACGAGGTCATGATAACCTACTTGTATGTATGCGTTCTCGTTACTCAATTGGAGAGTTCGGTCATTTAGTAATATTTTTACACAATGCGAGACCCACTACAGTTAATTCCCTTTGAAAAATGGTCGGATTTAGAAGAAGTGTTGTCAGAAGACTGGCCGCGGTGTATACAGATAGAAGTTTTAGACTTTCACAGAAAGTGGACAGAACAGGGTATCGAATATGATTTGCAAGTGTATTGTCCATACGGAGACTTAAGCAATGGAATGATCTCGGTCAATAAAAAGGTAAATGCTGTTTGATTGATCAATCGTTCATCTTTTATTCAATCTCATTTTAACACATTAGATTTTAATGATAGTTGCTTAGTTACTTATTAAATATTAATTATATACATGTACTTACCCATAAGATATTAGAACTAAAATATATATATCTGTGTCTATTTCATGTTTTTGCTTAAGATTTAAATAAAATGAATGAAGGATTTGTATTAGGTAATTCATTAATTTATCGTAGATGCGGGCTTCTTTTTATTACAATAATTCATTATTTAACAGCAGCCTGTGCTGCTAGGAGCAAAAGTTTAAAGTTTTTCCTGACTTTCTTAAAAAAAGTACTACGTAAAATATGTGTTTAGTCAAATATAGAGAACTCTTAGCTCTGAGCCCTATACGGTACCTACATGGATACTACATATGAAGGAAGATACATGTAGATTAGGTTTACTTTATTAAGGGTAAATTAAAAAAATTGTTCTAATTTTAAATCTGCATTTATGGTAGTAGCATACCTAATATTAAGTACTTAATTTAGTTTTAACGCGGGATCAACAGTCGCCGAATCTAGACGAATTAGGTTCTTGCCTTTGTACCTAATAACTAGTTTCATTGTTTTATTCCAGATTTCTAGTTACGAAGTAATTATCCTTTATCCGAAAGAAGATACTGAACAACTAGAATCAGCTCTCAGAACTACAAAAATGATAGACTGGAACCAAGCTGTGGAAGTGGCATTTGCTTCTGAAAATGTAGTCGAATGCTCAAAGAAAATCGTCGGTGAAAAGAAGTTGAATATACACCATATCACAAAATTAGAACTATTTATTATTAAACGAGGAAGTCCACATTTTGATATAACGTAAGTCTTTTTTAGTTTATTTTGTTCTGATGCACCTTGTTATCATTTTTGTAGACTACTCTTATTTAGACATACAAATTTGTTCAACGTAGGTTCTTTATTTTATCATTTTGATTTGTGTCGAGGAGCCATACATATTACAAAGTAAAGATACCCTATTCATGTTGTGTATTTGTATATTGAACCTAAAGAATAAAATTCTAAATTCAAAAATCGTAAATAAGTTTTTATGATAGAAATATTGTTTTACAGTTTGCCTCCAGGCTTATCCTTCGCTCCCACAAAGATAAATCAAGCCGAGTTCATTAACAGTGTGTGGCCACATCAACATCCCAACTCTACTGCCTACATAGAGAGTCTCATTCGAGCAGGCAAGGGCTATGGTCTGTACAAGAACCAAGATCTAATAGGCTGGGTGTTCATCAGGGAGAACGGACCACTACTACATCTATATGTGGTTGAAGAACAGAGAAGAAATGGATATGCAGGGTTGCTACTGAAGCACATCACTAATGTTTTGATGGATTTAAAAAAAGATTGCTTTGCGTATTGTGTCAACGGGAATGACAAGGCGGCAGCTTTGTATAGGAAAATGAAGTTTTCTAGTGGAGGATTCGTGTATTACTGCCATTTTGGATCGGCTTGACAAGAAGTTTCAAACATAATGCCTACATGCATTTATTGATGGTAGAGATTTCGAACGTTTAGTTGTTGACTAAGATAGTCTTAATTTATATCACAATATTTTAAATTAATAAATGGTATTTTATTTTGTCGTCATAATATAATTTGTTTAATTTGGTTTGTAGGTATTGTGTGTAGACAAATCTATAACTACTTAGAATCATAAAATAAAAATAATTCTACTTCATTTACACATTTGCAAGAAACTTTTTGACTAAAGATTTTGTTTTTATTCTTTAACAAAAAACCTTTCCCACACTATGTTATGTTAGTCATTATTTTCTGAGATTCTGCTGGGCCCAGTTTAACATTTAGCATAACGACTGTTTGATGGCTTTTGTATCCCCATAACCCCGTAGGGAGAAAGGGGGAAGGGGTAGGTGAGTTCTATTAGTATGATTGCAAAGCACAGCTTAGGATTAGGTTTGGTCAAACGATATAGCCTGATTATGTAGAACTAGTGGCCGCTCGCGACTCCGTTCGCGTAGAAGTCGGTTTCCCGTGGGAATGCAAAGTTTTCCCGCCGTAAAAAGTTCCCTTAATTCTTTCATACATATATTTTTGGTATCTAGAACGGTTTTCGCAGCGCACGCAACGGAAGCCCTCAAGGATGAATAATTTTCCCCGTTTTTTTCATATTTTTTATTATTTCTTCGCTCCTCATAGCTGCAGAGTTATATAGCCTAAAGCCTGCCTCGATAAATGGTCTATTCAACACAAAAAGAATTTTTAAATTCGAACCAGTAGTTCCTGAGATTAGCGCGTTCAAACAAACAAACAAACAAACTCTTCAGCTTTATAATATTAGTATAGATATACAAACGGAACTGGATACAGCATTTACCAAATCAACATCTAACATAGGTAAGGCAAATTACTTTATTGTTCGAAAAAATGTACTTACCAATATTGTAGTATTGTGGTATAATAGTACCTATATTGTGGAAACTATAAAATTTGATTCTTCTAATATCTACAACTAGACACTAAACTCTAATTCCCGTTTTCACCAACATTCCCTAAGATTTAGGTGACACCCTGTGGCACAATCCGTAGTAAGTAGGTACTTACATTATATAGAGTAGACGTACTTCGGATTTTGAAAAATAACCTTTATTTTCAAAATTTATACCAACTTTTTAATTTAGCCTTCAATAAGTTACAAGTTAAAAACAATTATAGAAAACATTTGGTGAACCTAAATTAAAAAGCAAGTAAATGAAAAAATGACCATATTCGTCAAATGCGTGCCATTCGCATGTACACGTTAAGAAATAAGTACGTTGATAGCAATCACTTTTCATTTAACGTTATTACGTACTATAACTAGTGATTACAAGCGATCGCAATAGATGATTTTCATCTGAATGCATGTTTATTTAAGGATTTATGTGATATTTAGTTTTATTTAGAGGTTAATTGTGTAGATAATGTCAATTTGACTATTTACTAACATGATTAGATTCTAAATTTTGCGTTTTATTCAATCATAAAAAAACGAATTGTTCAAATCTATCATCCCTGTTTGTCAATCTCGGTCAGTCAGTGTCAGTCAGTCAATCATAAAAAACCAATATGGCCGAATTTTGCGAAATACACTGTTCGCGGTGATTTTGTAGTAAAATCATAGTACAAATGTGTTTTTTCCTAAGGGAATACAGTTTCAAATTGTATAATGTAAGTCAAAGCACCAAATGAAAACTTGCTCGTAAGTAATACACCAGTTATTATCTTAAAAATGCTGCCGACATCATTACCCATGAATTGAGAAAGTTCTTGACTGGCAGTCTGGTAATTCTAAGTGTTACGTGTTTCTTCTTACAGGTATTCTGAAGATGCCAGTTAACTCTATAACAGAACCAAAAAAAAGTATTGCAAAGTCTAAATTCACACTTTCACTTAATAGAAATAATGCAAATTATTTGAGCAGCAAGAGGTCGGAAGTGATCGAAGAATTAAATAAAAGCAACCCTTGTAAATCTAATAACAACGGTAACAAAGAGAACAAACCTTTAAAGAGGCCCTTTTCTAATACTTTTACGAATACTTTGAATGCAGCTAAAAAATTGAAGCCACTGACTGAATTGTCGAAACCTTCAGGTATTTTATATTATACGCATGCCGGCAAGGTAAAAACTATACCAAACATTTATCTTAAAGTATTACCAAACCGACCTTATTTAAAACTTTCTCATTGAACTTCTTATAAAATTATATAACCTTCCAATTGGTTTTCAGTCAAGGTAATAGAATCGGAGCTAATAATCACTGAATCACCTTTAAAATCTGCCATGTTGAATGGCCACCACCCTACTGACAATCAGTATGGAGGGAGTACACAGAAGAAGACACCAATCGCCACTCTATCCAATCTCGGAAATACATGTTTTCTCAACAGTGTACTCTACACACTAAGGTAAGCCCATTTCTTTAAATTAATTAAATCTATGAAAGTAAGTTAAAGTGTAGACAAAATGTAAATAATCTATGAAATAATCTCATGATACATAACATTGACCCTAACCCATAATGTATATGAGCAATTTTTTCTAGTTGAAAATTTTAAGAATCTATATTTATTCTTTTACAAAGCTTTATTATGCACATTTGTTCTGATATTGAAAATTTATTACAGATATGCACCTCGTTTCCTTCACAACCTGCACCACCTGGTCTCCGACCTGGCCAGTGTGGAACAGAAGCTCGGCAGCATCCGTCTCAAAAGCTCGTCCCTCGGTAGAACTGCGGCTGGATTGGCGGCTTCAGGGGCCAGGTCATGGAGTAGCAAAGATCTGTTGTCTCTAGGACAGTCTGACAGTAACACAGGAAAAAGTAAAATACAGGTAATATTAACTTTTTAATATTATGGCTTATGTAGATTCTTCTTAAATCAGTAAGGATAAGGTTAAATAACTGTCTTTGCTGTTTCTGTATAAATCTTTAGGTATTTTTAAATCAGATGCATTAGGCTAAATGCTAGTTTAGTAGTGTAAAATTTTGCATGTATAATATTACCAGAGACCAACCAAATGTTTACATACTACTTGGTAGCAAAAAATTGGGCTATCACAATCAGATAATAGCTGGCCTTGTATTTTATCTGATAAAAACGTTTTTTCAAATGTATTTGTAAGAATAGTAACATTTTATTTATCACATGATTATATTTACTCTTAAATGCTTCCTTATTTAATATGAAGTATTTCTTGAGTTAAAGATTTTTCTTTCACATAAAAAGATTTTCCTTTAGACAATTAAACAGATTTCATTTGTTTTTCCACTTTTATTACAAATAATAATTAAAATCAAAGCTATTTTATTGCATATAATAAAAAAATGCTAATATAATAATATAGAATGTTAAAGGTATTAAGTACAGGGAAATCAGTAAATGTGTTGCGGAAAACAAAGCAAGGTTGTTTTATTTTTGTCTTCAAATAACTTTTTATACATTCCTTGTACATACACTTTGTTACCAATGTAAAGTCAAAAAGACATAAAGATACAATATTGTTAACTTTAATCTGTTTAAGTGGTCCATTCATATTATTTACATTCCCACATTAATTCAAAATTAACAAGTTTAACCTACAATAGAAATTTAAATACCAAATTAAGTTTAAAATTGCCTAATTTAAATCAAAACTTGCTGGTAATTCTTAGTTTTTTTTATGAGGAATAAGTAAAAATAGTTACTATAAGTTTTACACATTATGAACTAGGTTAAACTATTATTTTTATTTATTTTTTCTATTCCAGATAGCTACTGAGAAGCTTCATGAAACATATTTCAATCTGAAAGCAGCGGAGAACAAATGCCTAAACAGCAATTCAGCAGACGCTACCCCTGAACCATATGCACCGGAGGCATTCTTAGCTGCTTTGAGAGATGTTAACTCTACTTTTGAAGGTATAAAAAGATAAATTGTAGAAGCTATGTAGCCTCTTACTTGTAGATTGTAGCAGATGTACGATGTAGATTCTTACTTTAATATCAATCAATAGCGAATATTCAGTTAGCACTATTATAAAAGTGGGTTGAGCTGAAAGTAATACCCTAACAATTTCTACTGCTAATTAAACGCAATTTAATTAAAATGTTTTAAAGGTTACATACAACACCGTTAAGATCTTAAGGCATTGGTAACCTACCATCAAGAAGCCCAACAGCTAATTTATCGCCTCATTCCGTAATAAAGTATGAATGATATGCTATAGAAGAGAGATTTTCTATGACACTATTTAAAAGTTAAGACTCCTTAAGGCCATGGCAATAGCACTTTTTGGGTTACACATATAATAAATGTTTGAGTTTAATCCTGTTTGTAATCACCTGCTAAATAAGCTAATTTAATTCATATTGATAGGTAACAGACAACAAGACGCCCATGAGTTACTAGTGTGTATACTAGATAACATCAGAGAAACTTGCCGAGCACTTAGTGCAAGGGCAGCTCCTTTGCAGATACATGAAAACGGTGAAAGGTATGTATTTATATAATTTAACTTATTTATTAAACTAGAATTAAGTCTATTATAATTTCAAAATGATATTTTGGTAGCAATACTACTATTACTAGGGGTCGAAGTAATTTTACTTAAAATTAAACTAATTTTAACCGATTATTACGCATTTATTAATTTATATCTTGTTTTCCGACGTTTCCGCATTTTTACAAATATTGTGGTCATGGGTATCAATCAATGATTGATGAGACAAGTAATGTTCCTCTATATCTTAGAAGTTTATTATAGAGTCGTCAATTAAGTAAACTCTATGACATTTGTTGACCTTGTAAAGTGTTATGTTAAAAATAAAATTGCTTTACAAAATTTCACCTCCCCAGCAACGGCATAAACCGGCAAACCAACCCAGAGAATGAAAGCTCGAAGCCCACTCTAGGGAACCTTCGTAAATCGTGGAAGAAACGTAAAGAAGCCAAGACCGGGGAGCGGAGGAACTCACCGACTGAAGACAGGCCAGCGTCTCCGGTCAAAGATGAGGGGCAGAAACCCGGGTGGGACTTTGTGGCTGAGGACTTTGAAGGTACAAATGATAGCTTTAAATGTTTTGTATATAAATTATTATTTTATTATGTTAAAAAATTTAAAAACTAACTTTTGAAATATTTCTGTGAAAATGTTTGTTGCTTAAAAAAAAATATTTTGTTGATTAAAATGCTTGCTAGCATTAAATATGGATCTTGATACTTTTATTTAAAAAATTAAAACGACTAACTAGTGTCAACAAATATTTCCTATTGCTTCTTTTTTTTTTGCTCTTCATCATAAAAGTAAAAAAAAAACGCAGTAGTCGAAGCATGTACCTCTTAACGATTGTTAATTTCGTTATTTTTACAGTTGCCGTCGTTATTGTTCACAGCTTGTCACACTGTACTGACTCAAACCTTAATACCTCAAAATTAACTTAAACCTTTAATTTTCAGGCACAATGGTAGTCCGCACAATGTGTGTAGAGTGTGAATTTGTTCGAGAAAAGTCACAGGCTTTATGCGAGGTCTGTGTTCCTATAGGAGACGAGGAACTCTGTAGTAATGAACCGTTCAAAGCTGCAGCACTTACCACGGAATACTTGAGGGATCAGAATAAGGTAATTGAACGCTGTAAATATGTAAGTGGAATGTTTTCGAAGAGAAAACCATTGGTTGTTGAGCCTGAATTATAATTCACTAACAAAATACCCAGAAAATTCAAGGCCCACAAGGTGTAAAATATTTTGTTTTTTTTTAAATGCCATTTATGTTTGTTTATTTTTCTGGTGACCCTTGTGACCATCCCTACCCCCTTCCCAGCTACGTAACCTTTTGGGACACCTTGTATAATGAGCAGAAGAGTATTTAAAAATAAACAAGGAATTGCTACTCAGTTTTAGTTTTTAAAAGCATCCTTTTTAACTAATTTTCTTGTCCTATTTACCTAATAACAATATATTATATGTTTCCAGTATTGGTGTGGTCGCTGCCTTCGATACAACGAAGCTCGTCGCAGTGTCGCGTTCTCTCGGTTACCGCACTTACTTGTATTGCAACTTAAAAGGTAAATTTTTAGTATCTAAGTATAATAGTGTACTATTTTCTGAAATATGCACTACTAAGGTTTCATTCGTAGCTAAATAGCTTTTCCTGTGGTTATGATGTCCTCTATGTGTTATTCCAGGGTTTAGTCTTATCTACATAACAAGTTTCATCGAAATCTGTTCATTAGTATTTGCGTTAAAGGGAAATAATAACACACACAAAAACATAAATATACTATTTTTGTCGGGAAGCTATTTAAAAATGTATACACCCCCAGTTTTTTTTTCATTAAGTTTACTATATTAATACTGCTTTTTATTCTTTCCCAACTGATAATACTATTAAGATTATCTACAATATGCTTTAATAGCCTATATAACTACACTTTACCCCAGGTTCAGTCTACAATATGTTCCATAGTTTACATAACTATTTTATATGTTCGATATATTCATCGAATGTAATGAAATTACTTTATTTTATTTTTGATATACTAGCTACCCGCCCACGCTTCGCAATGGTGTATTTTTAGTCCACTTGATCACGAAACATTGAAATTTGGCCAATTTAAAGAAACTTTTTACGAATGTTCAATGTTTTAAATGAATAAATACCCTAAAATATGTAGAAAACCGCATTTAAATCCGTAACGTACTTTAGAAGGAGATCGCGGACAAACATACAAACAGACACAAATAGCGACTTGGATTTACACTATGTAATGATGATGATGATGATGATGATGATAATCCCGCAGGTTCAGCGGCGGCATGGAGAAGATCACCCGGCACGCGCCCACGCCGCTGGAAATGTCGTGTTTCTGCGAGCGATGCGTGGGAAGCACTGGACCCACGCCGCACACGTATGTACACTGTACTAGAAGTCGGTTTCCCGTGGGAATGGGAAGTTTGCCCGCGGTTAAAAGTACCCTATGTCCTTTCCCAAGTTCAGTTCTTTCTTTATACCAAATTTCATCAAAATCAGTTCAGTGGTTTAGGCGTGAAAGTGTAACAGACAGACAGAGTTACTTTCGCATTTATAATATTAGTAGGGTTAAGTAAGATTACTAGTGGCCGCCCGCGACTCCGTTGTCGTTGAAGTCGGATTCCCGTGGGAATGAGAAGTTTTCCCGCGGTAAAAAGTACCCTATGGGTTATTCTGATGTATAACCTATATTACTGTAAAGTTTCGTTTGAATCCGTCCAGTAGTATTTACGTGAAAGAGTAACGAACATCCGTACATACTCACAAACTTTCACATTCCTAATTTTAGTAGGATAGATCTGATAGTATTGTGGTGCTTTGCAGTGGTCATATTGAAAAAAAAACTAAGCATCTGTTCATGTATGCACACACTCTCAAATTAAGTAATGAATTATAACCATAACTAGTGGCCGCCCGCGACTCTATAATTTAGATACTTTCAGCGTTAAATTTTTCTTGGAAGACTCAAAATAAATAAATCCACATTGAACGCCGCATCCCACAGTTTATTTAACTTCAAGTATCTAAAAGAGACGAAAAGAGATATCAACCAACAATCTGTCTCCGCAGCTTCAATTCCTATTCATATTCCTATAGCACTTGATTCTTTCTTACCCTTACAGTTTCTCATCTAATTTTTTCTAGCTACACCCTCTGCTGTGTTATAATGCATCTCGGCCAAGCTCTATCCGGCGGTCACTACGTGTGCTACACGCGGCCCGCCCCCGCCGCCGCTGCCGCCCCCACCAATGCCGCCCCCGGGCCGCCTGCCGCCCCCGCGCCCGCCCCCTGCGCGAGGTCGGACCCGGCGGCGTCGTCGTCGTTCATGAAGTCGCTGTTCTCACGGGGACGGGCACCGACAGGTAAATATTATGCTACTAGTGGCTGCCCGAGACTCTGTTCGCGTGGAAGTCGGTTTCCCGTAGGAATGAGAAGTTTTCCCGCGGTAAAAAGTACACTATGTGTTATTCTGATGTATGACCTATATTACTGCAAAGTTTCATACAAATCCGTCCAGTAGTTTTTAAGTGAAAGAGTAACAAACATCCATACATCCTCACATACTCACAAACTTTCATATTTATAATATTAGTAGGATATTTTAATAATTGTACTTTAAAATTAATTTATTAAATTGTAATATAACTAGCAACTCAACCGAGCTTTGTGTGGTTGATGCAGGTAACAAAAGTATTTTATTTTACTAACCTTTCCTAATAATGATTATTACAAAAAAAGAATAATCTGATTTGGTGCAGTCTTTCTGAAGTAATATTTTTTAATTGCCTCAATTTTCGTTTTTATTTTCATGTAAACTAAATTAAATCAAACAAGAAAATAATAAAATATTCCTTCAACCCACAGGCTGCCCGGCAGCCCACTGCTGTGTACCAACCGCAGCCGGCACAGGCTGGCTGGCTTGTGACGATGACCTGGTGAAACCCATCACCGACCAGGAGTTCCAAGCACTGCTCGAAGACAGACCCAACATACAGACCAAGGCCACACCCTACCTGTTGTTCTATGTTAAAAGTGATAATTGAAATAGTGAAGTGTAACAGTGAAAGTGATTCGTCGCAATTTGTGAACAATGCTGTTTTGCTTAGATATGTGTGCACAGAAAGGATAGAAGAGATATAGCTAGAAGAGTAAAGCTATGAATAAAGTTAGGTTGGTTGTAGAACATATCTATGTATTAAATATCATTGTTTACAAGTATATAAAGTTGCAATGTAAGTCTACGCTTCTCTAGATATCGTTGTTGTAGCCCTACTCTGGAAATTGGTATATCAATGTTGAATATTCAACTTTAAATCAAAGTTCATAAGTCATCGACATACATTATTGTAACGTTTTGGAGATGGCTTTCTGTATGAATTTTCTTATGAGATGAAATGGTAACAACTTTATACAAAAAGCAATAGAAGTCACAACTTTGTTGTTGTGTAATTTGTAAAGGTACTGTTAATTTTGTATTTTGTGAACACATATACTCGTATACCTATAAACAGTCCATTTGGATATAAATGAATGAAGTATTCGTGAAGAAGTATGCATAGATAGATTTTCGTATGAAGTTGTTACCATTTGAAACAGCCTTAAAACTAAACTATTGCCATCTTATTTTAGAAGTGAGTTATATATAGCAGACAAAATTTCAATAAAACCATTTTGAAGTTGACAAAATATCTATAGCCCATTCATAACTTGTGTTATAATGTATAATTCACTTTTGGTTTACATCTCTTTATGTAATATAAGCCCTTTAAAACGTGATAGCAATATGTGTTGTTTAGTTAGAGAAATCTAATTAAAATCGACAGGAATATCAAACAAAGATACCTTCCATTGTTTTTAAAATACTGTAACTAGGGGTGAAATGGATTATTGAAATTAATAAAAGCTTTTATTTTTTCTTTAATTTTCTCAATATATTACAGAAAGATTTTAGTAGTTACTTCAGAAATTGATACAAGTAGTTAAAAAATCTTATTTATATAAACAAATGGTATTAAAATATCCCCCTATGGTATCTATACTGTTGTGGCACAGATACCGAAAAATGCTACTGGCCTAAAAATATATTGTCTGTTTGTCTTAATTCAGTATCTATCTAACACTAATAGAGAGCTATTTTTAAACCCTTACGAGTAATTGCTAACAAATTATAATGATTTTTGTATCTGATCCTGCCCTTCAAAGGGTAGTTTAATTAAATTGTCTGGCATTTCGCACAAGAAGCATGATTGATAAAGTAGTAACATTGTATGAGTAATTTCATTTCTATACAAAATGCTTATTGTTGAGGACTGGGTTTTTAAAAATGAGCATTACAATTATGTGCTTATAATTGATTTAAGCTTAAAATGTTTATTGTTATAAGTTTCCTGAACTTTGTATGATGTGAATCCTATAGAAAAAAACTATTTTTAGCATGGTATTTGGCTTAGATGAATGTGATTTCAGATATTTATTAGTCCAATTGTAAGTTCACTTGCTCATTGTTATAATACATAGACAATATGTGTTCAATTTCCATTGTAACGATTATTCAACATAAGGTGCCTTAGAATTGCTAGAAAATGTAGGCCCTTGTACAGACTTTCATACATACAGGAGCGATGGGCAGAAATGATAATTCAGCGACAAATGTAATTAATTATTGTGTTCATTTGATATGATGAGTAAGTGAACTTGCATCAAATTTTTGGGCTCGAAGACAAAATAATTCTCAGTATGTTAATATAACAGTATATAAAACTTAATAATGCTTTTGTATGTGTAGAAATTGATTGATTGTGCTAAACAAAAGAGTTGCTCTTAAATAAAACAATTGAAAGCCCTACTAAAGATGTGTCTTGTCAAAAACTTTCACAGTCTTAGCAATAATTTAATTCCTTTGATTGTAAGCGAAGTTTATTTAGAATTGTAAATTTGTTGCGGATGCCATTCCAAAGCCTTTGAAAAAGGTTAAATTCTTGTCAGTAGTTTTATGAGTTTTATGTTTATAATGAACAAATTGTTATTAATATTGATAATTTTCATTGTAAATTGGATTTGGTAAATAAAACTTATTTCGACCAATACTCATTTTGTTTTGCATACCTATGATAAGGCAAGTGATGCACTAGAAGAGTTAAGTAATTGAAAAAGTTTAATACACATATAATATTTATCATTACATAGTAGGTATATCCTAAACTACGTAACGGATTTTAAATATGGTAAATTCGAAAAAAGTTTCTTTAAATTAGCCAAAATTTTATATTTTTTTACCAAGTCGGCCAAAAATACAACATTGCGAAGCGTAAGCGGGTCACTAGTAATAAATAAATTAGTTTCATTTCGTATGTCACTGTTGATAAATAAATAAATCTATTATATGATTAACATTCCAGTTATTTCTCTAAGAATTCTAGTTTCAACCAGAAAGCAAGATGGCATAATTGTGTGCATTTTAACACTTCCGACTTTGCTCCAATATGCCACTTCCTTAGTCAATATCACAGATTACACTATAAGCTATATTAAATATTATTTGATAAGTAGGTAGATATTTATTTATGACCAGTCAATAGGTATACAGATAAGGTGGACCTAGTTTTATCAATTTAAAGATAAATAAGTAAGGTTAAAAGAGACATTACATCGACATTCCCGTTTTTGATGTGTTAGTCATAAGTCGCATTATTTAATCATTTATTAAATTGGAAAATTAGTGTTGTACCGTGATAATGAAGGCTGTAGAAACAAGGCATAGTTTTAGAGTGAGTATTTTTTTCCTACAGTACCTATGTTATTTATGATTAATAAAAATACCAGTACATTTTGCGGCAGACATACTTTTGTAAAATTACAATTACATACATATTTTGAACCTAACTATAAGACCAAAGTCAAATATTTTTAAACTGTTGAATTAGATTTTTAACGTTGGTAACCTTCCTTTGTAACTTCCGGTGCAGAGTATTAATTATTTAAAATCAAGGTTGTGATAAACATTTTAAGTTTAAACCAAGCTAGACATTACAATGTAAAAAACACAATTTAGATATAAAACTTTATATAAACATACTTTTATTCAATAAATATTACAGTTTATTACTATGGTTATTAGTGTAGCCAGTTCCAAAAACTGTTTTTATCTTTCTTTGTCTAACATTGACTTGACCTCTAAAGTCCTTGATTTTATAAAGTTGCTGTCAAACCATAAAGTAACTTTTTATAACTGTGTCAAACTTCACAAAAGTACCAAATTCGCTGGACGTTCTTCAATTTTGTTCAACTTTTTTTATTCCAGTCATGTCAAACGTAAGTCTCTTAATTTACTATTAATTTTTCTTGTGAATAACATGCCATGCAGGCATTTTTTGTTAAATAAATAGTTAGAAATTATAGTTTTACAGTCATAGTTTCAGTTAGAAATAAGCTGTAATAATATTTAACTTTCTTATTGATAATTAACACAGTCGAGTAAACTACCAACTACCTACCTACATGTACCTAATTTTATATATTAATTTGATAATGTAATCTGTAATCCGACGTACTTATAGGTTATGTTTAGAACTGAGCCGCTGTTTATAACTAGTGCCACGAAGCAAAATATTGATTAAATAATATATTATTTAAAAAAATATGAGCTTTTTAATGCAAGAGGATTTAATTATACCTACTTTCAACTTCTACTGATGTAAAAAAAACTCAATTTCTATCTTAGAGGTTTAAAATGTCAGTGCAAAAAAACAAGCAACTTATTGGGAACTGCCTTTATTACCATGAATTATTTTTATACTTTAGGCATGGTGTATAGTATAAATTGCTAAGTTAGCTGATCACAAAACTTGTTAGATAAACATTGCGTTTTTTTTCAAAATTGACTAATACTAGAACATGCTTCAGTGCAATGAGTAAGTGGATCTATAAAACAAGACTTTACTTGGGTTTAAATATTATAAAACCTACTTTTTGTAATTTTCTCATTTGAGGGTTCAAAATTCAAAGATTATTTGTCTTACGTCCTATATGTACTATTGTGCTACATAGTTAAAAGTTAACATTTAATAAAAAATATTAAAACAGCATGTTTCTCATGTCTTCCTTCATACATGAAAACCAAAAACTTGTGTTTATTCCTTTATATTTATAGGTATTTAGGCCCTAGCCTAGTGATAATTAAAAATAATAGTGTTGTTTTATTACCATTACTAAGGTTTGCTAATGACTTTTAATTAATAATTAATAACTCCAGATACTTTAACAATAATACAGTAACATCCAGCTAATAATGAAGGAAAAATAAAAACTTACCACTAACACCGGAAGTAACCAAAATTGTCCTACTGTCAAAAAACCATAACAAACTCATGATAGAGCAAGGGTGAAATAAATAGCGCGTAATAATGAACGAAAAATCAATTTTATCAAGTGATTACAATGATAAGGTTTATATTATCAATTACAGTGGCATTATAATATAATGCATAACAGAACTGTGCAATGTGTATTATTGGCACGTTTTCAAACGGTTTTATATTTAGATTGGAAAACTCCCTGCTGCTGCGTCAAGTCGAATGTTTCGAACTACAACTTTTAATAGATTAATTATTTAATTCAAACAATGTCATATTGAAAAAGGATACGGCTTCTCTATATTTGCGGTTTTACTTGCCATCGCACTCGGTGTGGTGTGTATTGCGCGCGTCGATTTGTTCAGTAGTACGCAAGTCGACCGATTGCATTGGCAGTGGGGAGTTTTTCACGAAGGGCAGTTCAAGATCAGAGGTGCCGCTTGCTCTACCTTTTGTAAAGTTCCCATTGAATCGTATCCACAGAAGTTCAGTTAAAATGGTTTGGCCGACGATTTACGATGGAAAGATTGAGGTAAACATTCGCAATTTTCCTAAAAAAAAATCGGTTACGTGAGCGCTAACTATATGGTCACGGTTGACGATTTGTTTCCTTAGCGATCGGTGCTAAAACCGGCTACTATCAAAGACTATTGAGTGATAGAAAAAACTGTTAGTGGTTCAGCTGTTTGTTATTGTTTTTTGTGATTATCAGCTGATTACTGTTACAGTCAGCTGTGTAGAGTTCTGTCATGTACCTTTTCATTTAACAATGAACTTGTAAATAACCAAGAAATTATGCATATGGACATATGTTTTACATACTTCCCTATTACTGTTTAATGAATGTATTACATTTGTTGAATGTTTAGTGTTAATGATGTCACCTTGTTTGTCTGTGAGTGAGGTAGACTACTATAAGTAGGTTTTTCTATATTTCCATTTGACAGTTAACAAATATGTTTTTTAATTATATTTTCATCTCCTATCCTTTAGTTACCGTAATAATAATAATTTAAATTAAGCCTAGTGTTATTTTATCAACAGGCGGGTAAGGATGACAGGCCCAGAATGCAGCTTGGATCTGCGGATGCTGGCTCCGGTCTTCAGCACATGTGCGGTCTGGACATTGACTCCAAGGCCTCATACGTCCGCCTGTCTGGAATCATCTGCACTATTGGTATGTTTATATTGTCTTTTTCCAAATACTTAATATAGTTAGTCTAAACCTTAAATTTATATTTTAGAAGAATAATCTTATTCCTACAGCTAACGTTTCATGTTACAAACCTCTATAATTGAATGCTATGTAGAAACTATTAACATTTAGTTTTATTATTATTAAAATTGTTCTTAAAATGATGCTGATAAAACTTATCTGTAATTTTCCATTAATGCTAGCCTTTTATGGTACAAATTTAAATCAGAGATAGCATTTCATATCGGATAACAGGGCATTACTCAGCATATCTAAACAATACACAATAGCTCAATAAATATATGGTTACAGATTTATAAAGATACCTTACAACCTTCTTTGGAGACTGTAAAATTGCATACTTTTTTCCATCTGTCATCAATAGGACCAAGAAGTTACCTATGAAATTTTCTAACTTTAAATTCTTTTTTTAAAATGTATATAATAATTGTGTATCAAAAAACAAATGATAAATAAGATAAAAGATGTAATCCGCTTATCACAAATCACTAACTCAATACCTACTGACACTTGAAGTGCAATATCAAGGTTAATTATAACTCAGATAATAATAATAGTATTTCCTTTATTCAGACAGACATATGTGTTTCATTGCATATCAACAATTATTAACTATACTTAATAAAATTATTTTATAGCTTGCATAGCTACATGATGTTCAAAATACGTTTTTAATTGGTTTTATAAATTTAAATATAATAAAAAATATGTTTTTTTATTTAGCTACTTATTAAGGTCAGCAAAAAATAATATTAATAAAAGATAACACAGTACATCTTTCTAGATACCTACCACCTACGAAATCGGCAATTGTAGCTATGCAGTTTAATACAGTACATACGAACTTCTGTTTGATAGTGTTCTACGTCCACGGGAACAACGATTGCTTCTTTAACCCACAACTAAAACTAAGGGTGGTTATAAAAGTGGTTCGTGTTTCCAATACTGATTAAACCAGTTTTAAATAAGTGTTTTTTTGGTTCAAAGTTAGTTCATATTTCACCTTCCCAGGACCTGCCTCCCGCGACGTGGCAATCCTGGAAAAGATGATGGAGACGGGCATGAACGTAGCCCGCATGAACTTCTCCCACGGCTCTCATGAGTACCATGCGGAGACCATCGCCAACTGTCGCCAGGCTGAGAAGAACTACTCCAAGAAACTGGGCATGCCTTTCTCGTTGGCTATTGCTCTGGATACGAAGGGACCGGAGATCAGAACTGGGCTTTTGGAAGGGGTAAGTTTTGGCTATAGATTGTGGTAGAGAGGTTACAAATTGCTTGTTAAGTTGAAGGTTGAGGGTAGATGAAAAAAGTTGTGTCGTAACTTTGTGTTTTGACTTCACGGTAAAGCAAGTTTACAGGTAGGTAGAGATATTAATAAGTACAATAGCTCTTCTCATCTGAAAGTTGCTGTGATATTATTAAGTCACTTATCAATTCACTCATGTCTACGTTAAAAAAACACTGCTATTAAAGTGAAGCCTGCGTTTCAAAAGGATGACGGAATATTTTTCTTACAAGACACCCTTTTCGACTTCTACTTCTCACTGACTTTCTTTCTTTCTTACCATTAAACTTCTCCAACCAGGGTGGTTCAGCCGAGGTGGAACTAAAGAAGGGCGAAACCATCAAACTTACCACCAACCCTGACTACATGGAGAAGGGGAATGCCTCCATCATTTTCCTGGACTACAAGAACATCACTAATGTGGTGAAGCCAGGGAACAGGATCTTCATTGATGATGGCCTGATCTCTGTGATCTGTCAGTCGGTTACCGCTGATTCTCTGGTCTGCAGTATTGAAAATGGAGGTAGGTTGCGAATAAATTTATTTTTAAATGTATCAAACCCTTTTTCTACCACAAATTGGTATTGCTATTGCTATGATTATAAGTTTTGGGATCGTCTTTTTAATAGCTCTCTCGATAAAAACTGTCTTTTGAAGTGAAGAAAAAAAAGTAAAAGCTATGCTAACAACTAAACAAATAGTTTGAAAATATACCCTATTAAGTATTTCATGTCATAAAGTTTTTGGTTTGGTTCTGAAAACTTAATAATTCTGTTTTTTTACAAAATTTATTTAATCTATTTTAATATATAAGCATAGATTACAGACAACTATGACTCAGTAGTATAATAATTTATCCCTAAAATTAGGTTAATTAGGTACATACAAACACACTATTAGGGGGCGTCAAAAAATTACGAGAGGTGTTTTTTTTTAAATTTTCTGTCCCTTCCTTCCACCTGGCGAGATGTGAGGTTTTATTCAAAAAATAATTGCTTAAGAATAAATCTTAAGCATGTACAATCTGGATTACATAAACCAAAATACATAGTATCTATATTTTATTTGTTTCAAACGGAAAAAAAATGCGTGATATTTGCCGATAGATGAGATTTGACTCGACACCCTCCCCCCTAATATCTCACGTAATCTATGGATGCCCCTTACTATTCCAAGCTATCTTTCCAAGGCACACTGGGGTCCCGCAAGGGCGTCAACCTGCCAGGCATCCCGGTGGACTTGCCCGCGGTTTCAGAAAAGGATAAATCTGATCTGCTATTTGGTGTGGAACAGGGGGTAAGTTGTTATTTGATAGCTTAAAGATTATTATTTTTTGTGAGCAGAGAGTGGTTAAAATTATTATTAATGTCGACTAGCTCTTTCCGGTTTTAATCACAAGATAATGTGTTGGGTCGGTGACATTTCGGATCAAAAAAACTCGGACACCTTCGCCAATGTATGGAAAAAAATAATATTAAAATTGTTTTTATACTATCCGGGATTTCGCGCGGTAATTTCAAAGCAAAAAGGTAACGTACCTCTGCCCGACGTTTCGATAGGGTTACACCTATCGTGGTCGCGGGCGGACTGAAGCATGGCGGCGGCTGGAGAGACTACTTAGCACTGACAGTTTGAGTCCTACCCTCACAATTTTTATTTTTTGTAAAAGTCACTATGAAAACACACGGCACACTATGCTGACCGTATCCGCAGACGATTCCGACGATAAATCTTGAGACCGGTTTTTAATACCATGAATGACCGGATTCCACGAAGATGACAGCTTATAACCATCCTCTCTATTGAACGTCTTGTTCTTTTTAATTTCTATGGCTTCCCGTACCATTCTAGGGTAGTATTGACGTTCGGTTGAGAGAATTCTCGGTTTGTGAAGCTCGATCCAGTGGTTCGGTCCTTCATTAAGTAAATGCTCGGCGATTGCAGATTTGTTCGTCTGTCGGTTTTTAACTGCTGCTATGTGTTCTTTTACTCTTTCGGCAATTGTTCGTTTTGTCTGGCCGATGTAAGAACTACCACAGCTGCAGTCAATTTTATATACACCTGGCGTCTGAAATGGAATGGTGTCCTTCGGAGAGCGCACCATGTTTGCTACCTTTGTGACCGGAACATATACCGTCTTGATGGAGAGTTTTCTTAGTGCGGTTCCAATTTTGTCCGTTACTCCCTTCACATATGGTAGAAATGCTGGTAACCTGTCCACTCCCACTTGCATTTTCCGTTTTTTATGTAGCCGTCTTGCGTGTTCCCTTATCCTGTAGCCGTTCCTCTTCAGGACTCCTTCAACGTGCCCGAGCTCTTGCTCGATGTGATCTTGATCACAGAGATCCCTGGCTCGGTTAATGAGCGACGTTATGACGGAGGTGATATGTCTGGGGTGGTGATGCGAAGAGGCATTAAGATAGCGGTCAGTGTGTGTGGGTTTTCTGTATACCGTATGAGAGAGTGTTCCATCTATTCTTGCAGTGACGAGAACATCAAGAAACGGAAGCTGTCTGTCGTTTTCTATCTCTAGTGTCACACTAGAGGAAGAGGAACGGCTACAGGATAAGGGAACACGCAAGACGGCTACATAAAAAACGGAAAATGCAAGTGGGAGTGGACAGGTTACCAGCATTTCTACCATATGTGAAGGGAGTAACGGACAAAATTGGAACCGCACTAAGAAAACTCTCCATCAAGACGGTATATGTTCCGGTCACAAAGGTAGCAAACATGGTGCGCTCTCCGAAGGACACCATTCCATTTCAGACGCCAGGTGTATATAAAATTGACTGCAGCTGTGGTAGTTCTTACATCGGCCAGACAAAACGAACAATTGCCGAAAGAGTAAAAGAACACATAGCAGCAGTTAAAAACCGACAGACGAACAAATCTGCAATCGCCGAGCATTTACTTAATGAAGGACCGAACCACTGGATCGAGCTTCACAAACCGAGAATTCTCTCAACCGAACGTCAATACTACCCTAGAATGGTACGGGAAGCCATAGAAATTAAAAAGAACAAGACGTTCAATAGAGAGGATGGTTATAAGCTGTCATCTTCGTGGAATCCGGTCATTCATGGTATTAAAAACCGGTCTCAAGATTTATCGTCGGAATCGTCTGCGGATACGGTCAGCATAGTGTGCCGTGTGTTTTCATAGTGACTTTTACAAAAAATAAAAATTGTGAGGGTAGGACTCAAACTGTCAGTGCTAAGTAGTCTCTCCAGCCGCCGCCATGCTTCAGTCCGCCCGCGACCACGATAGGTGTAACCCTATCGAAACGTCGGGCAGAGGTACGTTACCTTTTTGCTTTGAAATTACCGCGCGAAATCCCGGATAGTATAAAAACACAAAAATAAAAACGAAAAAATGCGGGTAGATCTCGCGGCGTTAACAGGCAATTTTTGTGTGCTCTCGTTTTTATTTATATTTAATATTTAAAGTTAAAATATAGTAAAATCTATGTTTTAAGCTAGTTGTGGAACTCTCCTGTGGTCTATTCTACTAAGTCTCCTTTGTTTTCGAAATCACTGTCACTTCACAATCACTTCACAACAACACCACCATTATGGACGCTCTTGGAAAATTCTTTGAATCACGAATGGGGGAATACGAGAACAAGCTGAAGAAAGTTACTGGAACATCGGCAGCCCATTCTGATGTAGCTTCACTTGCTCAGGAGTTCAGCGAGTTCAAAACATTGGTTTGGCAGATGTTCACCAGGTTGCAGAAGGAGGTTGAAGCTTTGTCCCATGGTCTGGACAAACATGAAACTGTCCTGCGCAGAAAAGTGCTTTTGTTCCATGGGGTGCCTGAGAAACAAGGTGAAAAGTTATTAGATACGGTCAGTAAACTATTAACCGAACAACTCAAACTTGTTGATTTTAAGAAGACTGACCTGCAAGTCTGTCACCGTCTGGGCGCTCAGACCAATGAAAAGATACGACCTATCCTTGTGCGTTTCAATGATGTCGAACACCGACGACTCGCTTGGGATAGTAAAACTTCACTCAAAGGTTCAGGTGTAACTTTATCCGAGTTCCTTACTAAGACCAGGCATTCTATCTTTATGACGGCTAGAAAGCACTTTGGCATTACGAATTGTTGGTCAGCTGATGGGAACATATTTATAAATCTTCCGGATAAGTCCCGTCAAAAGATTGAGACTGTTGCGGCTCTTGAGGCCTTGCAACTCAAGTTTCCCAACCTTCCACCCGACAATGTTGCTGTTTCACATTTATCTGAGCCTAAAGCAATATCCCCGAGGAAGACCAGACGCCGACATTGAACTTCAGCTCATTATTATACCATATAATTTTTATACTAAAGTCAGAATTTAACTTGTTTTGTTTCGTTCATTTAGTTTTGTTTTATTTGTAGGCAATCTGTCTGTCAATGTCTTGTCATGTCCTTAATTGTCAAAGCTGTCTGTGTTGCCATATTAGTATTTTTGTCTGTGTTCCACCAATTTTTATTTTACTGTCCCTATGTTCATTTTGTATTAAGTTTTTATTGTTTTAGTTTTGTTTAATTGTAATTTTACATAAATAGTGATTTTAAAATCTCTTCCAACCAGCTGCAGAAGAGTTTTGCAGTTTTGCAATATAGAACATTAGTATAAGTTTTATTTATTAGATTATTATTATTTCTTTTACATTAATTTATTTATACTTAAGTATTTGTGTTTATTATTATATAAATTTAAATATATTTTGTATTTACGTTTATTTATTATTTATATGTTTATTTTATTACTTATTTATATACCATGAATGATAGTTTTGTATCCTGCTCTTCTTCCTCGTGTAGTTTCATAAGTGCTGACGGTACTTTCTCTTCCCCAATTTCATTACATGATCAAATATCCTCTTCTTTGTCCATATTTCCCAAAAATCTTAATATTGGTCACATCAACATACAGAGTGTTTCTTGTCATTACTCAGATCTTCTGGCATCGTTTAGTAACCTACCTCTAGACGCGTTGTTAATATCCGAATCCTTTCTCAAACCTTCCCTGCCTTCTACGCAGTTTCCTCTTCCTGGATTTGTCCTTGTTCGTAATGACAGAACTGGAAAGGGTTGTGGTGGAGTCGCTATGTATATCCGCAGTAGTATCCCCTACAAGGTTGTTAGCACTTCTCCCTCCCTCTACTCTGAATCTGCCGAACATCTGGCTGTTGAACTGTCATTACAACACTCCAAAATTCTTCTCCTAGTGTTTTATAGCCCTAATTGTCACATCGATTATTTTAGTTCGTTGGAAAACCTATTAAATGAGCTGTGTCCTTCGTACGATCATGTGATAATCATGGGTGATTTCAACACTTGCCTATTGAAACAAGATTTACGTTCACGTAAACTGCTGTCACTCCTTTCCTGCCTTAACCTTGATATCCTGCCTTTGTCTCCTACGCATAATTTCCCAAACTCTTTACCATCCCTTATCGATCACATGATTGTTTCCTCTCCTAAAAACGTTTCCTTCCACAGCCAACTTACGGCCTCCTTCTCCTATCATGATTTCATCTTCCTCTCTTATCGTATCCGCCCTCCTAAACGCACTCCTAAGTCCATTCTCCTTCGTAGCTACAGGAGTGTTGATTTGGAGGCTCTTCAACGTGATGTTAGTTGTATCGATTGGTCTTCGGTATTCGATGGCAGCACCATAGACGACAAGGTCAAACATTTTACCAATGCACTTCTTAGCATTTTTAACTATCATGCACCTTTAAAGCGCATTAAATTAAAGCGCAATCCTGCACCTTGGATAACTGATGTGTTGAAAAATGCTATGGCTGCTCGAGACACGGCTAAACGGCGTTATAAGCGTTTCCCTACTGACTCTAATCTCAATCGTTTTAAAATGTTACGCAATAACTGTAATCGCCTGTGCCGTGATGCTAAACGACGTTATTTTTACTCTTCATTACATAATCGCAGTCCCGCAGAAGTTTGGAATTTCCTAAAATCCTATGGTATTGGCAAATGTACTACAAATTCAGTCAATGACCTTGACTTAGGGTCTTTAAATAATCATTTCTCCTCACCCCCTGTTATTTTGGATCCTAATGTCAGGTCTGAGACACTGAAGTATCTTGCCAATACTCCTTGCCTTCACCCTCCTTTCATTTTCTCCACCTTGTCAGAGGAAGACGTCAGGAAAGCAGTCTTGTCTATCAGTTCTGCTGCTGCTGGACACGATGGGTTATGCGCTAAAATGGTCACTCCTATCCTTCACTTACTATTACCTGTCCTAACCCATATCTTTAATTGCTCCATTTTCTCTTCTACTTTTCCTTTATCCTGGAAACATGCCCATCTTATACCCTTACCGAAGGTATCCAATCCTACTACCTTATCTGATTTTCGCCCTATTTCAATCCTGCCATTCCTATCCAAGGTCCTTGAACATTTAGTTCACGGCCAACTATCCAATTTCCTATCTCATCACAATCTCTTAAATCCTTACCAATCCGGTTTCCGTCCTGGCCACAGCACAGTCTCAGCACTTATCAATGTTACCGATGACATCCGCTGGGCCATGGAAAATAAGTCCCTAACCATCCTTATCCTACTTGATTTTAGCAGCGCCTTCAATTCTGTGGACTTTGACGTTCTCCTCGGTATCCTTAAATCCTTAAACATTTCCTCTCCTGCCCTATCATGGTTTGACTCCTACCTCCGTGGTCGCTCGCAACGTGTTCGCCTTGATGAGTCTTTTTCTGATTGGTCGAACCTCAGCGCGGGTGTACCGCAGGGGGGTGTCCTATCTCCTTTACTTTTCTCCATTTTCATCAACACCGTAACCCAAGTTATATCCTCCAAATTCCATCTTTATGCGGATGACTTGCAAATTTATCGTCATTGTTCTCCTTCTGGCATCAATTCTGCGATTCACTCAATTAACCTTGATTTGGAAAGTATTAGTGGTTGGGCTAGATCATTTGGTCAAGTCATTAATCCTAAAAAAACCCAGGCATTGATTATAGGAAGTAGAACAATGCGTAGTCGGCTCGATTTGACATCTTTACCACCCATTTTACTGGATGCTGTCCCGATTAGCATTGCAGACTCCGCTAAAAACTTAGGTGTAACATTCGATTCGTTCCTAAAATGGAGTTTGAATGTTAACGAGATTAGTCGTAAAGTGCACTACTCATTTCATTCGTTGAAGAGTCTTCAAACCTATTTGCCTCTATCTACCAAAATTTCACTTGCTCGGTCCCTAATCCAACCTATCATAGACTATGCGGATGCGTGTTACCCTGATGCCACTGAGGAGCTCTTAAATAAGCTGGAACGCTTGCAAAATCTATGCATTAGATTTGTGTTTAACCTTCAAAAATTCGACCATGTTTCTCACTTTCGTAAGCAACTCCAGTGGCTCCCAATTCGATTTCACAGAAACGCTCGTATTCTTTGCCTACTTCATAATGTCCTCCATAATCCCAACTATCCTTCATATCTCCGAGATCGCTTCTCATTCAATCATCCTGAGGACGCTACTTGTAGGCCTCTCAAGATGTACTTTCTCACCGTACCCACCCATTCCACTGATTTTTACTCCTACTCCTTCACAGTGTACGCAGTCAGACTTTGGAACTCACTTCCGGTTGAAATTCGCGGTATCAAAACTATCTCCTTATTTAAGAAAAGAGTCAGATCGCACTTTTTATCCCTCTCTTACGATTAGTATATTATTATTATTAAGCTTTCTTATCTAATTATGCAATCTATCTATTTGGTATTTTATATTACTGTATATAATATACGTATTATATTGTTATATTGTTGTATTTGTGTATAGTTTAAGTATCTTATTATCTGCTGATATACTTATATATTGTATTGTATATGTATGTATTATATTATATATACTTAATTTTAATTAATTTAATTATGCTACACACAATATTGCATTTCTCACTATCTCTCCAACAACAGGTCTGCTGGAAGAGATTTCATACTGAAATAAGCAGTACCTTTGTGTTTACTCATGTTTTTCTTTTTCTATTATGTATTATCTTTTTTGTGTAAATGCATAAATTATAAATAAATAAATAAATAAATAAAATAAAACAATGTGTACAACGCGCGTTAGCTTAAAACAAGTGTTAATATTAAAATTGAAAATCCATACATTGGCGAAGGTGTCCGAGTTTTTTTGGTCCGAAATGTCACCGACCCAATGTGTTTCCCTAAGGTAATGTTTGAACTTCTCCGTGTAATTTTAATGTCCCGTTAACATTTTATGGTCGGGTCGTTGCTAATCAAAAATATAGAGTTATTTCGTTTTTTTTACTAACCCAACTTTTTATTCTTAATTGATCTGAGAATTTGCTTTATTACTGAAGAAAAACAACTCAATATTTTTGGCAGTATTCAAAAAAACTATTAATTTGTGTTTACTACATGAAAAAATGGAATGCAATGGTTATTCCTTAAATACATGAATCACTGACAGACATCCATTCCATTTCCTGTCATTAAGAATTCGCGAATTTTTCCTTCAAATAAACATATAATAATGTATTGCATGTAAAATAATGTATTGCATGTAAAATTGTATAGATAGGACAGGCCTTACAGCGATAGGGAATAAGCCGTAATCCACCGCAGTGGCTTAATGTGCTAAACTAAATTTATTTTTAACTAGTTGCTTTACCCGATCAGATTTCGTTACAGTTTATCTAAATGGACTCTCTTTTTACAATAGTATTAAAACTGATTTTCTGATAAGCATAAATTCAATAATTTATCAAGCAAAATTATATACCGGGCGAAGCTCAGACTGAACTTGTCAAGTTTAAATATATCTATTTTTCTACAAATGTTACATAATAAGCATTAAATAAATGAGAATCTATAATTAAAAGGTGTATTGACTCTGCTTATCTAATCTGGCTAGAGGCGACAATTCGACCTTGGCAATGATATTTCGAGATGAAAAATAAATAAAAATACAAATCGATATACTAAGTATTTTTGTCTATAGTTTTGGTAAGTAATTATAGTAAGCTAATCGGAAAAGATATTAATTGAACGGTTGTTATGAGCATATACATATTTGAACGTCCTTATTTATAAAAACATTTTACACTGTTGCGAAAGCCTTCACATAAGATTACAATAAGTAAATTCTATCTTAACATGATTATGATGTTTTACAACAATCAAAAAGGAGAAAAAAAACTTATCATCACAACTTTTTTATAATTGTCACTAAATTTTTTATCGTTAACCGCATCTTTATCCGTATGACGACATGTCTACGTCGTTTCACGTTTTCAATGAGTGTCAAACCGGTTCGTAGATATAAAACAATTTCGTACAAACGTGATATGCAGATGGCTGATTAACATTTTATAATGTCTACGAATATATGTGATAACACTGATATCATACTTAGTAACAGACAGGTCAAGAAACGGATTTGAATTGAGGATTTTCCGTCGCGACTTCATGATTGATATGTAATGAAATTGATGTTTGATAATAATGATTGAAAGTTGTGGAATTGGAAAATGTTCGAATTAGATCTTCGATCTAGTTTTTTTATTATGATAAGATATAGTATTGTTGCATGGTTATAAAAAAATGTACTATTTTTTTTAAACTAACTTACTTGTAATACAATGACTTGAAAATGAGTACAAAAAAATGAGAATTTACCATAAGATTTCCCTTAACATGTTATTTAATGTATAGGTACTTTAAAACCTATTATTTATAGAATATTAATTTTAAATATATTTTTTATTTAGTTTTCCTGGTATTTTTTTTGTAAATTCATTTTTTAAGAAATTTAGGAAATCTGGTTCTTGGTTGCGTTAATTTGTATGAAAACTAACTATGACGTCTGTCAAAGCAACCACTGTCTCGCATCTTTGTTTTTTATATAGAAATCTTGTATAATAAACCATTATATATGTATTTTCTACCAGATTTATATGTTACTAGCGATGCGCCCACGCTTCGCAATGGTGTATTTTTGGCCGACTTGATCAGGAAACATTGATTTTTGGCTAACTTAAAGAAACTTTTTTCGAATGTTCTACATTTACAAATTTAAATGAATAAATTCCCTAAAAGATGGCAAAAACCGCGTCAAAATCCGTTACGTAGTTCAGGAGGAGATCGCGGTCAAACGTACAAACAGACAGAATTAGCGACTTGGATTTATACCATGTAATGATAATGATTTCTACCAGGTGGACATGATCTTCGCTTCCTTCATCCGCAACGGTGCGGCGCTGACAGAAATCAGGGGCATCCTGGGAGAGAAGGGGAAGCACATCCAGATCGTGTCCAAGATAGAGAACCACCAGGGCATGGTCAACCTGGACGAGATTATTGCTGTGAGTGTTTTACATTGTTTTTTTTTAAGATTTAGGGAGCAAACGAGCATGCGGGTCACCTGATGGTAAGTGATCACCGCCGCCTATGACTCCCCGCAACACTGTGGGTGTTGGGCGTGTGTTGCTGACCTTTGAGAAAATTGGGCACCGGATACCGCACTCACCGAAACGCAGGAACATCGTCCCTACTTCACGTCGATTTTCTGTGCGACGGTGGTATTTCACCGGTCGAGTCAGCCCAGTCATCGCTGCAGACAGAGCCTACAGCTAGACTATTGTTGAGCTATGATAACAAAGTGTTGATAATATCTCAATGGTAGAAATGTGATGCTACAATATACATAGTTGAATTACCAAAATTATTACGTGATCATCTTTTAGTGATTTTCTTATAGGTCGGTAAAGAATGTATTTGGATATACTATTTTTTTAGGTATTTAGTTAATATTTTTAGCTTTAAAAAAAAATATTACGTATTTTAGTTTTTTGAAGATTTCTTTGTAAAAAATACTACGTTTAATAACGTTTTTATTATGATTTTATTGATGAATCAAAAGAAAAATGTTATCTTGACATGTGTACGAAATACAAAAAATATCGATACTGAAAGAAGATAAAAAAAAAGTTTTGGACGGCATAACTATAGGAAGAATTTTCTAGTTGAATCCAGTAGATATTGGAATTAATATGAACTCAGTTGGTTGATGCCAATTGCCTGCAATTTTCCACTTGAAATGCAAAGATGCGACCGTTTGAATAATACTAATAGTATGTGTTATTCGCTATTGCATAAGAGCAAATATGTTAAATTTTAAATTGTTTACTATTGTTTGTTTATCAATGACATTAAAAAATAAATGAGTACATATACCTAACAAAACGTTGTAAACTTTAAAATTCGTGTTCTTATATGGACATCAAAATGCTTTTCTTTCGATGAAAAGCAATCTAGGAAGTAGCAAAAGAATTAATTACAATGCAACATAAATTTTACGCAAGATTTTTTATATTTCCATATATCTAATACACGTCGAATTTAATCAGTTTTAGGGTCTAATATTAAACATACTTTTGTTTACACAAAATAGAGAACTTGATTATTTCCTATTTATTAGATAAACAATTCAACATCGATAACAAACAAAACATACAATAACATTTGAGTACAATTGATTAGAAGTTGTAAAAACGCGTGTTGTTCACGCTTCAGATAAAATAATCTGAGGTGCAATTGTAATCAAGTTTGTTTTTATAACTCTTAGACCTTAACTGTTATTGTTAAGTTAATTAATTATGTAATTCTTAGAATACGCTTTAATGCTCATCTATATTCATGGAATATATAAAGTTGCTGTCCATATTTGCAGGGCTTGTATGTAAGACATTCGTAAGGAATTTGGAAGTTTTATTTAATTTAAATACTTAGTAAATCGTTACATATTGTACAAAATATTTATCAATGCTAAATTCGAATCTTATCCAATTTATCTTAAGCATGTTGAAAAATTCGCAATTTTTATGTAAGTAGTAAGTAGGTAGGTATTTAGACTAGTGTTTTTGCTTTCGGAAAGCATAATTACACCGTCAATAACATATCCTTTGTTAATTACTAGCCTCTGATGATAGATGTACTACTCAACACCAAAAGATATCCCAATTCAAACCTGTAGCTTCTGAGATTAGCGCGTACAAACAAACTCTTTTAATATTATTATATAAATTTTGACGACCTCTGTGGTGCAGCGGAATATATACCGGAATGCTAAGCGGATGGTTCCGGATTCGTTCCCCGGATCGGGCCAATTTCGTAAAAATGGTTTTTCGATATTAGCTCGTGCTCGTGTCTGGGTGTAACTAGGTTCTCTCCTAGTCCATTATGGTCCCCTAGTCATTTAGGTTCCTATAACACAACTGCTTACTGCAACTTTAGGGCTACATAATTGGTGTCAGTCTGTCAAAAAAAAGGGCAATTAAATATGTATAATTAAATTGTATAATTGTATTTCAGGCTTCAGACGGTATAATGGTGGCTCGCGGCGACCTCGGTATTGAGATTCCACCAGAAAAGGTGTTCCTGGCACAGAAGACCATGATCGCTAGGTGTAACAGGGTAAGTTATTTACTAATACTAATGCTTTTAAAATAAATATGGTACTTTTTTATGTTTAGATTTGAACAAGTTTGTAGATTTTTGTTTTTTTTTACTGACAGAAAATATAAATAAAAGTGACTTATAATTTTTTTTACAAACAACTACTACAATTAGTAACTAATTGTCTATTGTATAAATTGTCAATATCGGTCCAAAGTTCATATCAATATAGAATACCTATTTACAGTTAATTAATTATCATATTATATACATTAAAGAATGTATGCAATCTTAACCAATTTCTCTTCAGTCAAAAAACATTTTTTCTACAAAATTAATTTATTCAAAATTTTTTTTATCATTTCCCTCTAGGTCGGAAAACCAGTGATCTGTGCCACCCAAATGCTTGAGTCCATGGTGAAAAAGCCAAGAGCAACCCGGGCTGAAATATCAGATGTGGCCAACGCTATCCTAGACGGGGCTGATTGTGTGATGCTCTCCGGAGAAACTGCCAAAGGAGATTACCCGGTGGAATGTGTGCTTACAATGGCCAATATATGCAAGGAGGCTGAAGCTGCTATATGGCATAAGCAGCTGTTTATTGACTTGGTTTCTGAGGTTAGTTGTAGATTATTATTATTTTTTTTCCGATTCAAAAAAAGTTTCTTCTTTCGTTGCGTGAAGTGAATCGTTTTGTGAATTATTTTTTAAAAATAGTGAGAATTTACGTATTTCCGTTCAATATTTAGTGGGTTTTAAAAGTATATGAAATTAAAGGTTAAAAATTGTGATTAGCAGAGCATTTATGAAAATATTTACGGCCCTAAAAAAAACTCTTGGGGCTTAAAGCCCTAAGTTGGCAAGCCAAGGATAATACCTGTCAAATCAAATATGAGTGCGTTCAAAAACGTATTTTATTTATTTTACGACAACACTAAACAGACATTTAATTAGTAATTAGAATTACTATCATTTAATTAGTACTAAAAATAGTTTAATGTGGTATAATTTGATGCTTACTAGTGCAATTTTAAAATGTATTTTGTATTTTTTTTCATAAATAAAAACCTTTACGAACCTTTATAAACTAGGTTTCGAAACGCAACTTATTTAGATCGAGTAAAAGAGATAGAACTAAGCAACAACTGTAGAGCGTCATTTCCTTCTCACATTGCGGACCACAGACAATTCAAACGCCACTCACCATTAAACACTTCATGGTACGAATCTTAGCGATTCAGTTTAGGAACCTAAACTGCATAACATAGGAATTAAATCGCAAACTAAAAGTTGATGGTGGGCCTACATGACTTGTTATTTTATAAGTATAAATTGCTGGTTCTCCTGTATACAACATCCTTTGTCCTGAATGACGTGTCTGTTAGATCATGGCGATCCTAAACCGCTGATCACAGACCTGTAACTTGGAGAGTTGGTCTTTAAGTAATAACAAATCCCTTGCCCCCAGGCCAAGCCCCCCATAGACCCGACCCACGCGGCCGCGGTCTCCGCCGCCGAAGCCGCGGCGCTATCTCTAGCCGCTGCCGTGGTGGTCATCACCACCAGCGGCCGGTCCGCGCACCTGCTGAGCAAGTACCGCCCGCGGTGCCCCATCATAGCCGTCACCCGGTGAGTGGGGACATGAGGGAAGTGAAGGAAGTGGGGAGAGAGGGAATGCCGTGGTGTCATCACCACCAGCGGCCGGTCCGCGCACCTGCTGAGCAAGTACCGCCCGCGGTGCCCCATCATAGCCGTCACCCGGTGAGTGGGGACATGAGGGAAGTGAAGGAAGTGGGGAGAGAGGGAATGCCGTGGTGTCATCACCACCAGCGGCCGGTCCGCGCACCTGCTGAGCAAGTACCGCCCGCGGTGCCCCATCATAGCCGTCACCCGGTGAGTGGGGACATGAGGGAAGTGAAGGAAGTGGGGAGAGAGGGAATGCCGTGGTGTCATCACCACCAGCGGCCGGTCCGCGCACCTGCTGAGCAAGTACCGCCCGCGGTGCCCCATCATAGCCGTCACCCGGTGAGTGGGGACATGAGGGAAGTGAAGGAAGTGGGGAGAGAGGGAATGCCGTGGTGTCATCACCACCAGCGGCCGGTCCGCGCACCTGCTGAGCAAGTACCGCCCGCGGTGCCCCATCATAGCCGTCACCCGGTGAGTGGGGACATGAGGGAAGTGAAGGAAGTGGGGAGAGAGGGAATGCCGTGGTGTCATCACCACCAGCGGCCGGTCCGCGCACCTGCTGAGCAAGTACCGCCCGCGGTGCCCCATCATAGCCGTCACCCGGTGAGTGGGGACATGAGGGAAGTGAAGGAAGTGGGGAGAGAGGGAATGCCGTGGTGTCATCACCACCAGCGGCCGGTCCGCGCACCTGCTGAGCAAGTACCGCCCGCGGTGCCCCATCATAGCCGTCACCCGGTGAGTGGGGACATGAGGGAAGTGAAGGAAGTGGGGAGAGAGGGAATGCCGTGGTGTCATCACCACCAGCGGCCGGTCCGCGCACCTGCTGAGCAAGTACCGCCCGCGGTGCCCCATCATAGCCGTCACCCGGTGAGTGGGGACATGAGGGAAGTGAAGGAAGTGGGGAGAGAGGGAATGCCGTGGTGTCATCACCACCAGCGGCCGGTCCGCGCACCTGCTGAGCAAGTACCGCCCGCGGTGCCCCATCATAGCCGTCACCCGGTGAGTGGGGACATGAGGGAAGTGAAGGAAGTGGGGAGAGAGGGAATGCCGTAGTGTCATCACCACCAGCGGCCGGTCCGCGCACCTGCTGAGCAAGTACCGCCCGCGGTGCCCCATCATAGCCGTCACCCGGTGAGTGGGGACATGAGGGAAGTGAAGGAAGTGGGGAGAGAGGGAATGCCGTGGTGTCATCACCACCAGCGGCCGGTCCGCGCACCTGCTGAGCAAGTACCGCCCGCGGTGCCCCATCATAGCCGTCACCCGGTGAGTGGGGACATGAGGGAAGTGAAGGAAGTGGGGAGAGAGAGGGAATGCCGTGGTGTCATCACCACCAGCGGCCGGTCCGCGCACCTGCTGAGCAAGTACCGCCCGCGGTGCCCCATCATAGCCGTCACCCGGTGAGTGGGGACATGAGGGAAGTGAAGGAAGTGGGGAGAGAGAGGGAATGCCGTGGTGTCATCACCACCAGCGGCCGGTCCGCGCACCTGCTGAGCAAGTACCGCCCGCGGTGCCCCATCATAGCCGTCACCCGGTGAGTGGGGACATGAGGGAAGTGAAGGAAGTGGGGAGAGAGAGGGAATGCCGTGGTGTCATCACCACCAGCGGCCGGTCCGCGCACCTGCTGAGCAAGTACCGCCCGCGGTGCCCCATCATAGCCGTCACCCGGTGAGTGGGGACATGAGGGAAGTGAAGGAAGTGGGGAGAGAGAGGGAATGCCGTGGTGTCATCACCACCAGCGGCCGGTCCGCGCACCTGCTGAGCAAGTACCGCCCGCGGTGCCCCATCATAGCCGTCACCCGGTGAGTGGGGACATGAGGGAAGTGAAGGAAGTGGGGAGAGAGGGAATGCCGTGGTGTCATCACCACCAGCGGCCGGTCCGCGCACCTGCTGAGCAAGTACCGCCCGCGGTGCCCCATCATAGCCGTCACCCGGTGAGTGGGGACATGAGGGAAGTGAAGGAAGTGGGGAGAGAGGGAATGCCGTGGTGTCATCACCACCAGCGGCCGGTCCGCGCACCTGCTGAGCAAGTACCGCCCGCGGTGCCCCATCATAGCCGTCACCCGGTGAGTGGGGGACATGAGAGGATTTCTGTGATGTTTATAATTTATGAAAGCAAATTTGCGGCTAATTATTTATTCGTGAAACATCAAATAGAAACCCCTGGAAATCACAGAAATTGGGGAGAGAGAGGAACATTGCGAAAATGTCTGTAGTTTGAGATAAATGAGGGGTAAAGAGGAATATTTGGGAAATTTGGAAGAATGAGGGAAAAAAGAGGGAAACTGGGAAAAGTTTGGTACATTTATTACAATAAGGGGAGAGTGAGGGAAATTAGAGAGAATGAGAATAATTGCGAAAAATGAGGAAAATTCCGGAAAGGAAAATTTGAAGGTGGAAGTAAAAGAGTTGCATAACTTAAGAGTCCCCGATGTTATATTAATTGTTGGTCGAATAAATAAGTGGTCATAGATTAAAAAAAAATGTTACATCCTACTAATACTATAAAAGTGAAAGTTTGTTTGTAAGTATGTATGGATGTTTGTTACTCTTTCACGTAAAAACTACTAGACGGATTTAGATGAAACTTTATTGTTATACAGGGTTAATTTTTATTAGCGCATTACCTCTTGTAGGCAGCTTTTCTACATCACGCAAGCACGCTACTTTGTGTTTTTGTGTTAATTAAAAAGTCGTAGAACAAAATGTTATTGGGATTGATGTAGGGAAGCCGCCAGCAAGAGGTGATGCGCTAATTACAAATAACCCTGTATACATCAGAATAACACATAGGGTAACCTTCTCATTCCCACGGGAAACCGACTTCAAAGCGAACGGAGTCGCGGGCGGCTACTAGTAATATTATATTAAAAATATGTATTTATTTCCAGGTACGACCAAACAGCCCGTCAAGCCCACTTGTACCGCGGAGTACTGCCCGTTGTTTACCAAGGTTAGTTATTACTACTTATATTTACTTCTTGTAAATTATATCTTGTGTTTCTTTTTAGCAATTTTTATGTTTTTTGAATTAGTATTTCTTTTCTCATCACTAATAAAGAAAACCATAAAGAAAAAACACAAAGATTATCATAACATATTAAAAAAGCTACAAAACAAGCTTAAATCACATCTAAATTATTTCTCATCTCTTGCAACGTTCGAAAAACATACCAAAACAAAACAACCATTTAAAAATCTTATCCTATTATATGAAAATACCCTATATTAAAAGACATTTAACCTACTTCGAAATGAAATGAAATGAAATTACTTTATTGTATGTCGGATTAAAAACTAATCTCTTAACATTGTCAAAAGCATAAAATCAAAAATAAAATAAAAAAGATGTCACGGGACACCCCTACTCAAATTATTCATCAGCAATGGCCGCAGTAGACCGAGAGAAAAAGCTGGCGGAAAAAAATCTCGGCACTCTTTTCAAAATTATACAATCATAATAATCATAATCATCATTTATTCATAATTTTAATATTACATGTCAAATAAAGGGAATACATTTACAAGATCAATAATAAGTTAATAAAAATAAAATAATAATAATGTCAAAGCAAATAAAAGAAAATACAATAATAAAAAAACAATGAAACTTCAAATAATAATAGATACAATAAAAATATTAAATTAGGTCCCGTTTTTTAAGTCATAAAATAACTTCATTATATTAAAATTTCCCTATATTAAACGACATCTAACCTACTTCACAATGTCCCATCTCCAACCATTCATAAAAACTTCACGCCGCCCCCCCAGAGCCCGCTGTGTCCGACTGGCTGAAGGACGTGGACAACCGCGTGCAGTTCGGCGTGAAGTTCGGTCGCGAGCGCGGCTTCGTGAAGTCCGGGGACAACGTCGTGATCGTGACGGGATGGTGCCCCGGCTCCGGGTTCACCAACACCATGCGGATTGTGTATGTATTGTGTAAAGGGGGTTTGGAGGTGGAGGAAAAGGGGGATGATTACGGATTGACTAAACTAAAGGAGAATGGGCAAAAATGTATGAAACCTGGGACCACCCTCCAATAGCAATAAGATATATATCGTTGGATAGGTCACTTCAATAGGAACAACTATTACTATGGCAGCTTTGTTGTAAGAGCTGTCCGTTTCGATTTATGAGACTAAAGAAAAATATTTAAATACTACTTTTCAAGTTTAGTTATGTTATGACATATATCTTATTGCTATTGGAGGGTGGTCCCAATTTGCCCATTGTCCTTTATTTTTGGAAAAAAATGTTTAAAGGTACACGATTCGATTAATAAAGTTTAGTTTTTTTCTGGAATCGTGTATATGTTACGGCTAATACCCGAAGTTCGGCTACACCTAGTTTTAGCCGGTTAGAAGTGATTTTATTATGGAAAACTGTAAAAAAAATATAATACCTATGTATATAAAAACTGGCTGCAATCATGAGTCGACGGAGTCCCGCTATGCGGGACTCCTTTTTCTTGTTGGTATCAAAAAAGTAACCTAACTAACCTAACCTATTGATGTTCTAACCGGCTAAAACTAGGTGTAGCCGCACTTCGGGTATTAGCCGTAACATATACATAAATTTAAATGTAAATATCGTACTATATCGTGATTGCATACGTATATCTGACTAGCTTTCGCCTGCGGCTTCGCACGAGTAAAATTCTTAGTAATAAAAGGGGTAATACTTTCTCACAATTCTCTTGAACCTTTCTATGTATTAAAAATCATCAAAATCTGTTGCGTATTATTTTTACTATGCAGGGTGGAATTTTTGAATGCCACCTGGAGGGAAAGTACTGTAAGTACTGGAGATAGACAATTTTGCTCAAAGGAAACATGAGGATCAAATGTCTCTAGCAAACGTGTTTTCCTTGTGTTTAATTTAACACGTTTGCTAGAGACATTTGATCCTTATGGTTGACTATCGATCGATGTCATATAAGTACAGGGCGTTAATTGTCTATCTACAGTACTTACAGTACTTTCCCTCTAGGTGGCGTCCATAAATTCCACCCTGTATAGTGATGTATGAAGAAGATGGATGTATAGCGCTCATTCTTTAGTTAATGAGTCTACATCATCTTACAATTAAACTAAATGTTATGAGCATGCCTAATTGTTTTTAACAACTAGATATATTTTGAGATGCGTTACGAAAATCTCACTACCAAAGATAGAAGGAAAAAAGGAATATTCAATTCAACAGACACTCAAATTATAATTATAGCACACATGAAGAAATATTAATTACAATATTTTATTTTTCAGAAAAATCGAGTAAACGTCACATGAGCAAACGGAGATTATAAGTAAACTTATGTTTGTTAAGTATTAGATAAAAGTGATATATACCAAGATCTATACCTATTTGGTGATATAAATTATAATGTACATTATAATTATTGAATTTATAGGAGTTATTAAATAAAAAGCAAAAGAATAGTTCCCTACATATGGAAAGTAAAAATCATGTCATTGTTTAAAACAATGCGTGTAATTCTCATAATTTTACATTGTAGTTTTAGGTTATTTATTTTTTGTGAACAAATATAAAATATAAATGTTTGGTGCGAAATTTAACCAGTGACTTGCATGTATGCGACAAATAAAGTTTGGAATTATAATCGTGTTTGGTGTTTTATTTCTTACAAGATGTCGCCCGCGACTGCGTTCGCGTGGAGGTCGGTTTCCCGTGGGAATGAGAAGTTTTCCCGCGGTAAAAAGTACAATCTATATTACTGTATATTACTGTAAAGTTCCATCCAAATCCGTCCGGTGGTTTTTACGTTAAAGAGTGACAAACATCCATACATACTCACAAAATTCCACATTTATAATATTAGACCATAGGTTTGAATCGGAACAATGCACTGTGATTAAACTCATATCTTTTACTTTTATTTGCTATATGAAGGAGATGGATATATCGCGTTACTAACCTTGCGTTCCGTAAATCGCTTTCAGTACTGTCTGTGAACGCTCAAATCGCTTACAACCGTTCCGATTACTTTTAGCGATATTGACAGTTATTGCGTAAATTTAAGTTTTGACAGCGCTTACGCCGACCATACTCCAAAGTGTTGGTTCTCTGAGCGCAATGTTAATGACGTCATCGTTCTCACCCATGGTCGACAATGGACGCGCTCTCGCTTCAACGGAACGGTGATGTGAGCGTTAAAATCGTTTTTATCTATTTGCGGAATGCAGGGTTGGTAAGTCGCACGTTCCGAATCATCGTAAAAGTGCGTCGTTCTTACTTATAATGCATAAACTAATTTTAATTACATCTATCATTACGTAGTGACTATTTCTTTTTGTTGTTCGTTGTTTCCCTGCATCGGGATCAATGTGGTAGGAATTTTGATGTGCATCTGCATTGAGTATTTTTTTTAACTATTAGTAAAAGACGTGACACTTCAGGAATTTAGTAAAAAAATGTTAAAACTCATAACACTAAGTCTGTTTGCTCTAAATAGCTCACTAGTCAATAAATTTGCAAAACATGTCATTAAATTCTGTAGGTTTTTTGGTTGCCCTTCTGGCAGCACCGAGTTTTAAAATTCACCCGCTCGTAGTTGCACCTTATCGTTTTTCGTTGTCGTATATTTATCGATTTTTTCTTAGTTTTAGTTAATTTGTTAGTTATTAGTAGTAACTAGCTAGTTTATGTTCGTGTGTGTAAAATACTGTGAAGTGGAGATCCTGGATTCCGAGTCGGCAGATACAGGGATTGGTAATGCGATACATTCCTTCTAAGGGGTTAAAGTAGAGTTTATTTGCAGTCAATTAAAGCACATCATGCCATGTCCGAAAATTGATAATTTCTGAGATATACCTACAACATTTAAGATTCTTTATAAAAAAAACCATTTTCGAAGTTCAAATGAATCCTTTTAGTAAAAATTTCAAAATTATGTTTAATATTTTGTTGTTTTATGGTAGCTTGTTAACTAAAATGATATTTTAGATTCAAAATTTCTAAATATAATCGTCCTTATTTTAGAAAAAGTCAAGAAAACAAGAACAACTTTTTAAAAAAGTTAAGTCTTTTGGCAATAAAAAGCGATTTTCTAAAAAAAAAGTCCAAATAATGTTGCGTACAAATTACATAAAAAACTTCCCCAATACATAAGCTATTTAAAAAGGTACATTTGTGATACTAAAACTAAGTATTTGATTGACAACTCTACTAATAAAAGAAGTAACCTCTCTCTTAGAACGCCTCTACATTGTAGTTACCGCGCACTTTTGCAGTGTTCTCTAAGTTTTCTTTGTTTAATGTCGACGTCTTGCACAGGGATAATGCAATAACATTTAAGGTCTGCCGTTAAATAAATATTTTTTCTGAAAAGCCAACTATCCGGTAGTTTCGGATAGTTTCGGTTACGGATATTAGATTCTAGGAATTTGAAAAGTAACATACAAAACAAATAGATAATAAAATAGTTTTATTTGTATAGAGGTCAGTAAGGTCACCACTTGGTAGGTACTTCAAACTCACAACACCGTTCCGTTGAAGCGAGAGCGCGTCCATTGTCGACGATGGGTGAGAACGATGACGTCATAAACACCGCTACATTGCGCTCAGAGAGAGAACCAACACTTTGGTCACAGTTCTGTAAGCGGTTTACGGAACGCAGCCAAAAACAACTTGTCGTAACGTGTCTCATTTAGATTTTTAGATTCCGCTACTATCCGAAATTATCCGAAACATCTATTTCGGTTTCGGTTACGAATACGGATATTTTTTTATTTCGGATATCCGGTAGTTTTGGTTACGGATATGGATATCCTTAACATCCTTGTTTTCATACAAGAAATGGTTGTAGGGTAGACATTTTTTTATCCACACTACATCCCATTTACATCAAAAGATATTTTTTTTATTTGGTGATTAAGCATATCAAATTTACTTAAAAAGAAAAGCCCATTTAATTTCTTATTATTATTCCCTATTAACTTAAATAAACCACATTTTCAATACACAGTAAGTATAATTTTCTATTAAACATGATAAATTGTGTTCACCTCACAGTACTTATATGCTAGTAGAAAACAATAGAAATTGTTTTTTTCCTAAAGTAGAACATTTAGAAGATCCGTTATTTAATATTTTAGTAAAAAAAGAGACTATTTTTTACCAAATTTCTTTAATATCTCACGTCATTTAGGTACTAAAAATTAAGATGGCAATTACCTATAGGAATTATAGGTAATGGTTCACATTATTTTACGTTCATGTTTTTTTTGAAAAGTGCAGGAAGATACCAAAACATGACTGCATTACCTACATATTTTAACCAACTATCAGGATTATTTGAATCATCTAATCGGTGCTCGGACTAGGACTCTCCGTCACAATATACCTATAGGTATTCTCGTAGAAAAGCACCCAGGATCAAAGGTTTAGTGTCATCCAAGGTGCGAAGAAATCTAGCAGTAATGAATGTAGGTAAGTACATGTGTTAAATGAATATAAATCTAAATTATGGTTGTATAATTTCGAAAAGAGTGCCGAGAGTTTTTCTGCTAGCTTTTTCTCTCGGTCTACTACGGCCATTGCTGATGTATGTAGGGGTGACCCATGACAGCTTTTTTTTAATTTTTTATTTTATGCTTTTGACAATGTATAAGAGATTAGTTTTTAATACAATTTCCAATAAAGTAATTTCATTTCATATCATTTCATTTCATAAATGCATACGGCTACTGACCGTGCCTTATGTTGCTTAACTAACTTCAACATTCGGAGTCCATTGTCGACATTGTAACGAAGTCTTCTTGAAGTAAGGGGTGAAGATTATGTGTGATGAAGGTAAGGAAACTGCTTATCTGGCGTTAAATAAGGGTAGCGCTATACCTAACTAGTAATTTGTAGTAGGAGCTTAGTTTGGAAAGAATTTCAAATAAAGCTACAAAAGTTATAAGTAGTAGGATGGATGACCACTTCCGCTTACTAGGCTACGTAAACACCTACCTACTGTTTTTTGTATGCACTTCCTACTGCGACAAACGACTGATCTAGCTAGTCATCCATTGTTTTTATATTGGCTTCAATCTTTAACTTTAATCTGTTTACAGCTGCAACATTTTTTATAGCGCTGTATGTATGCCGGCGCCATTCAGCCTCCAAATTTCAAACAAACCAAAATATTAGACTTTCGAGTGTAGACAGCATTGTGAAGTTAAGTAGGTGACCCGTAAAACATTTAAACGGAATCGAGGCAATTTCGCCTGAGGAAAATTTATATCCTTGTTTTGGAACACAATAAAAATGGCGCATAAAAAATATTAATTAAAACCCACCCATTAAGCTCTAACTTTGAATCGACATGTCTTTTATAAAGTAAATTAAAAAAATGTTGACAAAAAAAAAGAGTAGTACAGGGCTGCATTCTTATACCCACAATATTCTTTCAGTACTCAAAGGCAAACAAGTAGAGACAAGGTAATAGACGCCCTTCACTACGAAGTCAGAACCTATTTATACCAATAGTAAGTGACACACTTATAGGTTAATTTATATTTGGGCACCTTTACCCCCATCTCCATTCACGTACTAGTGACACCGGAATAGTCCGGAAGTCTTGGCAAGGAATATAAATTCATAAGCCTGAAATGCCTGTAGATACATTAATTTGAAATACGTGCCTATTCAATGTAGGAACACGGCATTATTTAGATTTATTGTTTAAAATTATAGATAAGTAAGTATACTTAGAAAAAAATATATTGTCGGTACCTATAGGATTATGAGCAGTGATCATCTTGATCTTGGTAGACGGATGCCAAGTACCTACTTAACTGTTAGTAAATGATTAAGACTAACAAGATCACAGCTAAATTTTATATCATTGGGAACCGACCGATCACCGTTTTGATAAGTTGATTGTTTAGCTTCGTGTTAGTGTTAGGTTTCTTGGATAAATCTAGCTTATATGAAGAAAAAGGTTTGACAACTGCTTCCGATCTACAATATGTTTAACATTTACTTTGTAGCGCAGCTTGTGTTTATCCGGAAAATCGCTTTTAAGCCCCGTGGTTTGAAGCCACGCGCGCCACGGCCCGATTCTAGTGCAACTCCCTCTGAAGCCGAATCCCGTGTTCCGACACTAAAAATAGCCCGCGCCGCCGCAGTACCGCCGCAACACTCGCGCGCACCGCACGCGCACGCGCTAACAAAATGGCGGAGACCATAGAAGAATCTTACGAAAGCGCGGTCACCCGCAAGGTGATCCGCACCAGCCTCAAAATAGAGGAGGTGAGGATGACACACACACAAAACAGTGATTAACATTACACTACACAAATGTAAACACCCGGTGTGATTCGGTAACCCATCATTCGGCTACACCGAAATAAGTTCAACGCTCTTCCCTGCTTTTGTTCCGCCGGCGAAAACGCCATCCGGGACCTATTCTTGGGATGACATTAGTGAGTGTAAATCTTAAACGCCGGTTCATCAACGGCATGCGAAGGTCCATAACCTACGTCAGCACAGGGAAGTGCGTCCGCCACTTATGTTCAGGGATGGAAATAGCGCGCAAACGGTGAATGAAAACTTCGCACCTTGACGCATGTGCATCGACCGGAGTTAGTATGGACAATGTCCGGGAGTGACCTTGCAAACACACAGACACATAAACAACCTAATCTTACACAAGTTTGCCAAATCTCAGCACTGGTCAATACAAATAGTAGGTACTGAAGCACACCATTAACGTTAACAGGATTTCAAATATCGGCGGTAAAATCAGTTTATGTCGGGGAAGCGGGCGAATGGTTTACGACCCGCGCGCGGCTAATTTCAGTTTTGACATCGTTTTAAATTTGGATTTGGTTTATCACATTCCATCTGAGAACAACAATGACAGTTGTCGAGTACTGTCCGTTTCCAAAGCGCAAAACCCAATGGAAAAACGCGGCGTGGCATATTTTCGTCTTGGCTCCAATCCTAGTTTATCTGTAACATTACGATGTTTATTCACAATACCAATGTGAACATTAATGTGTGCGTCTGCCATTGCGCACTTGTGTTTAGGACTTTACATTTGCCTCTGACCAATACCAATGAGCATAAATTATCCATCAGCAATCGATTTCCCGGTGATCGGAAACACGTCATGATTCATGAACTAATTTTGTTCTACACAGCATTTTCTTAGCCTAAATTTTCCCCGTTGACTCTTACTCTTGTTTATTTTCTACACAAAACGTTATTAATATAACAAAAAAATATTCATGATAATATAAGAGAACCTTCCTTTGTACACAACACCAAAGTTTTCAGAAATTAATGCAAAGAAAGGCTTTGTTTTTCTTTTGATCTTTAACATCTTCTTGTAATACTCAGTGTTTCAAGCTTTTCAGTCACTTATTCTGTAGTTCGTATTTACTCAAGTATTCAAATCTTTGTTTTCTCATGTAGTTATTAATAGCAAATCTTTGTTAATGTTTGGGTCCCCATTCCAGTGTTTACCCGGAAAATGCCCTAAATACGATTGTGCGTATACCGAGACGTGAGTCAACATAAAATCTATTTACGATTCTAGTTTGTAAACATTAATACAATTACCTACTTAATTATTGACTCGCTTATATCAATAAATATAGAAAATATAGAGAACTTTATGGAACTATTTAGAAATCTAAACTTTAAGCAGATTAACCTATCTACAAAACAAAAAAACAGATTCCATAACTTTTAAAAAGTGTTTCGTTCGTTACGTTTCGGATTTTGAACCAGTAAAAGTCTAACCATCTGACATCAAACTACGTAAGTTAAATACAGTTCGATGCATCTTTACGCGTCGCTTCATGCACGAGTAACTTGTGAATTGCGGTTTTAACTGTCATCGTCCATGCAATGTGTTGTTTTGATTGCTTGTAGAACACCAAGCTCTACTCACTAAGAACGTATTAAACCGAAAGGTTTAATGTCAAACTTATATGGAAGTAATTCAATTCTTGAAAACTCTACTTATTTAAAAGTAAACTAATAACGTGACATTTACACACTAACCCTTTTTTTTCTGGGAATTAAAAAGCCTTTTTAACATTTTGAAAATTTGATCGCTTTGTTGTTCAAACTATAAGGAAAGCAGTCAGTACATACTAGGAAGGTCTGCGTTTTAGTTCTGGTTTAGTTTGCCAACTCCTTATCAAATGTATACATCTATGGGTGTGTGCCAATTGAACTATCGTGCTAACAACAACACATAAAAGTAAGTCTTTCTTACGTTGTTTATTTTTAAAGCTATCATTAAAACGTTGTTTGGTAGCTCTTCCTAATTTAAAACAAATTTCCTAATTTAATTAAAATGTTGCATTTCGCGATTACCGCTTTATAAAAGGACTTGTGTCTTATCCTGCTTGTAATGGGACTGTAAACTCTAGGGAAGAAGCAAGGCCAACAGAAAAATAAACAAACATGTCTGCTTGATAGTATACTTCGCTATATAGGTCACATATTAATAAAACTTTTTATGAACGTTGAGACGCGTCTATATAACTAGCTACCGCATCAAATGATGCATAATGGATTTGGTTAGAAGACGAATACAAAAATCAAAGGGAAACCTTTCATTTAAAAGCACGTCATGGAACATTTAACTTATTTTTGCGCGCCATGCTTTGTGTGTATCCAGCTTTATCGCCAATAAACTACACATTTTTATTGTTTGAAGGTAGAATAATGTATTAAAAAAAAAAAAAAAAATTTTCATGAGCAATACTTACCTTAATTTTAGGAACACCTTACACATAAAAAACTCTTAAATTTCTTGCCCCTAAATTTTCTTGGTAAACGAAAATACGCTTTTGATACATCACCTTAAAGAGTGATTCTATAGTTCTTTGAAATACTTTAACTGTTCCCATAAATGTTGGTAAATCGGGCATAAGGCTTTATACCGTTACAGTAACAATCAAAACCAAATCTTTCCCTTATGCATACATGGGGTTTATAAAAGAGCTTTTGATTGAACGAGAAGCGGGCGCAGGGTCGAGTCAGTTTCCATTGGTTTATTTGTATTGTTTTTTTTTGTATATTTTATTTGATTTATTGGACAGACAGTAGACAAAGTTAAACGATTTTGTGGTTGCAAGTAAATTCGGTGAAAGTACCTAATAGAAATAAACTTAAACGAACTATTTAAATCTAACCTGTTAATTTTGATGAACTAGCTTTTAAACAAATAAATCAAGAACTTCATAGATTTAGTTATTTGACAGAAGAATTCTTAAGCTGTCATTCGCTTGATTGGAATCTCAGGAATCACTGCGTTTGCGCAGAAGACATTGAGCTATTTTTGATACAGTCGATTCCAATTCTTTCATAGCAACTATGTCATTGGACCGTCAATGTAACAAGAACAGATTTTGATCTATCAATCAAAATGATACAATTATAAATCATGCCTTGATATATGTGAGGATATATGTTTTAGTCCAAAATCTAATTAGCAAGTCTTGATATATTTGTTACATACTCGTAGTTAAATTCACTACATGATTTACATAATTCGAAGGGTATGAAACAATAAGTTTCATTGAAAAAACATCACGCGTTGAAGTCTTACCTATGAATTTTGGACCTCTCGTTGGTAGAGCTTTTTGTTTTGCATTAAATATGAGAGTTAAAACGACAAGCCTCACTTATTTTAAATAAAGAACGTCTTCAGAAAACCATAAATAATCTTGACATCGTTTTGACAGCTCAAAACAAGTTCTTTAGTCTGAGAATTCGGTTCTTAACCGTTAGATTGATTGCCTTTATAAAAATGCATATAACGATAATGTTTCCAGGATATATTAAGTTTATTCAGGACACATAAGACACACCCAACTTGTGCAGTTTCTCATTACTAAAAACAAGTTTTTTATAGGTGTGTACCTACAGGCTGGCTTGTGATTGCAATTTCGTAAGAACACCGTGTAAGGTTTTTCTTGGAAGATATTATCTTTTTAGGTTAAATAATGATTGCTGTTTTAAAACTCCGAGTAAATTTTTATTATGTAAACTATTGGTACAATATCTAATAGTAGTGGATCTATAGCCAATCTAATTTTGAACGTTTCAATATTAGATTTAAAGTCGTAGTAAGAACTAAATTCTATTTTAATGCAATCATAAAATACGAATACGTTTCAATATGTTTTACGATCGCCTAAATCTTATTATTCGCTGGTAAGTTCACTAACATTATTTACGTAGATTTCGTTTCAAGATAGCCTCTTAAACGTATCTCTTTTTGCCTACCCGGGACAGGCCATTGCACTGTCTTGCAATCTTGCAAAAACTCCTTAAAAGGGCCGCTTCGTTCTCCGAATGTGAGCTACTGCGCAGGCGTCGTGCCAAATGTGCGCTTTTGCCTAATTGACGAGCCACAACATCGGGTCTTGATTGCTCTCCAGACACGATAAAACCCGACCAGATGAAAAACAACATCCACAATGCTTTGTGAATCTGCAGATTATGTTTTTGTGGAGGAATTGGCTCTTGTTTTTCATGTGATAGACCTTAATATTCACATTTTCAAAAACAAAAAACAATAACTGTGTTATTTTGTGATCTTTGTTTAGGAAATGTTGTTGTATGTGATTAGGTTAAGAGTTTCTAAACCGTTATTATGATTTTGGTTTCATTGTGGCTGTTACGCGATGGCTGTCTGTAGATAATGTAGCTACTTAATTTAATTGTTATAGAATTGCTAGCCATATTTCTTTTAGTAGCACTGTTACTGTATTTTTCATTTTAATAACATTAATTCCAATATTATTAAATCCAATCAAATTCATTGCGAACAATTAAATTTTGTGGTTTTAAATAAGCTTGGTTTCTGTTTAAAATTGATAGTGACAGTTTGTTTTACGAAGTACTTGTGTAAAGACAGGAATTTCAGTTTTTAATGTACGTTCGGACTTTATTTTAAAATAAGGGATACGTGGGTGTCACCAATAAACATTTTGTTTACTCGATTTTAACTGTTTGGCAAACCTCGATCATTCGAAACAAGGACAGGAACAAAAGTGTTTTATTCTTTAGCGTGCATACAAGTTTAAATATTATACCTATAGCTAAATTTTGTAGATTTTTAGGGCAGATCAAGTTGCATACAAATGGAGCAAGAGGCTAACATAGCGCTTTTCATACAAGTAGCTAGGTATAGTTAAGCTTTTAGCACTATGCACTACAAACCACCTTTTGAAATTTACCACAAATCTTGCTGTTAGCAAGTTAGATCATCATTTGTGGATTGCCACGGATAAATAGTTCCAATAAATACAATAGATTGCCAAGAAAACTACTCTGATGTTACCGTGCAAACCACAGTAGTGACCAACAAGTTTGTAATACACAATCTGTTATCTTTTACGACTATACTACATACTTTTCTATCAATTTTTTCTTTAGTTAGTATGTCATTGTTAGTCACTTTCGTTTCAATTACAACGCTGCTCACAGCTCTGTTGTCTCACAATCTTGTTGCTTGTTACAGTCGTCATGGTGTTGGAAATGTCAACAAGCGTAGAAAAACCTAACAGTTTTAACGACGCCTTCCGTATCAATTTAGTAAACATCTTCATGCTCTACAAAATGTTCTTTGAAATGCGGGTCGTTATAATTCGACATTTTTAGGTCGTTGATCGCAAATTAGCGTTCCGGTATATTTTTTTTTTAAATAAAGCCAAGGTTATTGGCTTTACATTTTATCGATTTATTGTAGATGTTAATCACTAATAAGGTTTTCTAAACCAATGACAACACAGACTATTAAAAAAGATTCTTATTTTGTTTATATGTTGAAAGAAATGTCTAACTATTCTAACTTCTATAGCTCTATCGAACCTTATAGTGCAGGATCATTTTGTAGGATCTATCATGCGTAAACTTATACTAATTAATTTTCTAAACTAACTTATTATTTAACTAGCTGTTACTTTGTCAAGTCATTGCATTTTGAAATCTAACGCCTTTTTAACAGAAGTTTACGAAATCGTGGCCAAACCGTTGCATGGTTCGAGTGAGTGAATATACATGCAAGCCGACTTGGATAAGATTTTACTCTATATATAAATGAGTGTCATGTCAGAAACATCGGGAACCTTTTATCTCCATAGTTTCATGTATGTAGAATTGTCTTTATATCGTTGCCACTCATCAATATGCCATCAATACGTTCGCCTCACGGAAGGCCCGCGAGGCGCGAAAATGAAACGCAGCCGGTTAATAAGTAATAGCAGATCGGACTTTTTGACGTTGAGGATTACCGCGCGAATTCGGTCTGCGATAGCTATCACTCGGGAAAAGTGATGGTTCTTTTTAAAATGCATGGAGATTAACAACAGCTGGTATACCTACAGTATTTTTTCAGTATTTGTGTTCTATGCCTTCATATTAACATGAATATGAGTAGGTTTGTATAGAGTCCTATGTACACGTATGTCAAAAATATGTCTTACTAATCTTGCAGTGAGTAAACGTTGATAATGCGTTATTTTAGTAGCATAGACAGCAGCTATACATAACATTATACCGGTAACTCATAGGCCGAAAGCTACAATAGTTTAGGAAGATTTACAAAGTCTGTTAACGTAAACCTAATGTGCGTTGAAAATTAAAAACCCAATCGAAAATTTTAAATATCGAAGCTTCTTCCAGTAACAAACTGTTTCATACAGTAATCTGACCCACCAAAGTTCTGTACAGTAAAGTAACCAAAACATGCGACTTTATTTATGTTTTGTAGAAACTCTGACAAAGTAATGTGCCGATTGTCCCATATAAACATTAGCCGCGGCGTATCCGAATTAATCGCAACAGTCGTCACCCTAATTTTAGTGTTCGCTGGAAAACTTGCGACCAGAATAATTTGCGACGGGGACTGTAGCAGTCGTTATTTATTGTCAACCTGATGTACAGTGAACTTCTCAATGAGCATGATGACGTACTTCACTACGTGGGTAGGCAGGTACAGCAATGTGCAGAAGTTAGTCACAGATTAAAGAGAGTTCACAGTGATAGAAAAACAAATGAAATCAGTGGTGGGAAAATAACGGTTATTCATTCGTTATTAAGTCCATAAATCGGTATTTAATGGTAGTTTGTATTGAAGATAACTTTGTATAAAACTGTGCACCTACGGTGTGAAATCACGAACTGTACGCACACAGATCGATGTTTGAAATACGAGTTAAGTAGCTTCTTCTAAAAGCTACGTTATACGTCGTATCGCTCACCGAGGGAACACACTTTACAATGTACAAAGGGGGCCTGAAAGATGATTAAAATTAAACGCATAAAACACTAACTAAATCTTTGTTTTATGCGTCCAACCTTTGTTCTAAACTTTGTTCAATGATTCACCAACGGACAGATAACTTAGATGTCACTACTCTAATTACTCATTCACAAGCCCTTTGTTTAAAAATTGGAAACGTCTCACGACAACAGCCGACACGACATTGAATTAACTTTTATTGGAGTCAAAAAACCTATTAACACTTTAGAGAAATTATGTTTACATCTACAGTGTATAGCGCTGAAATAATTTGTGTGTAAAATTAGTGATGAAAGAGAAAATAAAGTGTTGCCACCGCGCGTTTTTGTTTTAAATGCTTTTTGCGTTTTTTTGTTTTAATATATTGTGTCGTTAATTTTGTTATGTTGCATACTGAGTAGTCAGAAGACAGTACTGTTCAAAATTAGATAATAATCAGCTTTTGTAAAAATATAATAAGTGTTATATTAAATAAATATATCACTAGATTTTTTATTAAACCTTCCTTTTTAAAGATAGATTTGTCATTTGAAATTATCTTCAATTTACATACCTACTTACCTAATTAAAATATTCTAACTCAAAAACAAAATAATAATTTTCGGTAATCGTAATAATACTCTTAGCATGAATTTTAATGCGAAAGCTTTCATGTCGAATAACTATGCTTTCAATCAAATCTTGGCAAAATATTTTGTTATCCAAAACAAACAATGGACGACACGTGCATTTAAAAATAAATTTATAATGGAACAACATAAAGCAAAAACACTTTGCAATGTTAATGTAATTTCGTTTTACGCTCTGCCATAAAGCATGTCTGCTTACATTGCCTAAGGCTTCTCATAGCGTAAGAGGTTGTGCCTATATGCATCAGCTAATTACTTATTTATGGTTTTAACGGAACATAGTAGTGGTAATGGCTGTCTTCTACATACGTAGTAAGTTACAATAGCTCAATGGATTTTGTGTTGTACCTACCTACTGTCTGTCCTGCTTAGTTACACCAATAAATGTGTCCTGGACCAAAGGTACTTTAGGTAAAGAAATTACTGGCAACGACCGAGACCAAGAATCTAGTTTCTGGAATCGATAATGCTATTAGCCTAGTGCTACAGAAACTACTTGCATCTGTGTGTCTACAAACGACGCCTTGTTTGGTAATAATATTAGGCCTTGAAGCTACTAAACGGATAAACCAAATTTTATTTCATTCATTGTATTTGATTGTATTCTTGCCTAAACTAGTTACTTTTCCAAATTAAATATTTTTTTCTTCTAGTTTTGACGATTTTATCATGTCAAATTAGAAAGAAACCTTAATGTCAAATGATATTTTTCGTTATTCCTCTGAAAATATCTAAATGCTCGAAGATTTCGTTATCCACAATGCAACGATATTACGTATTCCACTAGCGAGACAAACCCGCATCACCTCGACATTGGGCGCGCGTGAGGGCTATTTTCGTTCCCGCCATCATGACCAACTCGTTTTTCATCCAAAAGATGGCGCCCGGCCGAGCCGTCTGCGCATGCGTGGAATAAGAAAAATGGCCGCTTTTATTCAAAATTTCTTGTAATTCATGAAAATTTTATAAAATCGATTTTAAACATCAATGAAAATATTGAATGCATTCAAAAACAATGCCAAAGTCATGTACGATGTAAAAAAAAATAACCTACTAATTTTATCTTCCGGTTAGATGAAGTAAGTAATTGTATGATTTTATTGATTTGATTATAATTGTTTAATTATGCCTGTCAACAACCTAAAACAATAAAACGGACAGTTGCACTAAGTAAAGTTTTATTGACACACATGAAATCGCACATTTGGTTATAATTACTCTAATTTCATGATACCAAGAACAAGAAGTAGAGTTTGTTGGTTTGCTGCGTTTTACGTTCGACCTACATGAAAGCACGCGGTTTTACATTGATGACTCAAAACTTTGTAGCCCGGTCAACGCTCTTTAAAAAAAAAGGAAAATTAATCGTTCCATTTTCAAAATGCCCGCTTTTCAGGAAGTACACATCAACTGTAATGATGATGGCTTGTCAACGCTTTTTTTCTGGTATGTCAAACTTAATTTATTTAAATCGTATTGTGTCGTTAAATTTCTTATTGGTAAACGAGGTTACTTTGCAGAAATACGCCAGCGTATCGTCATCAACGGAAACTTTTATATTTCCTCCCTCGTAAATGTTAATTTTCATTTGAAATTGTAGTGGAATGAACTTTATCTAGATCGACTGGATACAGGCATACGTTTCCGATTTAAAAAGTCTTATTTTGAAACACGTCTAGATTTTTTTACTGGCAATCCGTAGATAAGTTAGTAATAGGTAGGTACTGACATCTAATAAGGCGTCTGTCAATACTTTGGTAATTTTGATAGTTTTTTTGTTAGAAATCGTTTAGTTTGGTAAGACAGTAATGACTTTGTAGATTTCTATCACAAGTGTTAGGTACCAGCCACATCGTCAGAATTAGCTCAGTGCAACATTTCGCAAGAAGCCCTCAGTGGGCGATGAAGAGTGATCATATTTAATCTTTAATTACTCTTCTCGTGACGAAACGCGGTGATATAAACGGTTGAGAGACGACAGACTGTACGTATTATTTTATACAAAGGCTTATTTAGATTCCTTTTAGTTGTAAAACATTGTCTGTACAATACAATTTATTAAGAATTGATTCTTCTAGTAAGTATTAGGATTTGCAAAACAATTTTTGGGACAAACTAAGTAGGTACCTATCTACAACAACGAAGAAAACAGTGTACACTGAGCTATCAATAAAATTATGAGTTGTAGCTACTTACTTACCAAGTATATTTTAGTAGATATTTCATAAACGATCTAGTAATCACATTTGGCTAAAAGATTTAAATTCTCTTAGACTTCCTTATTAATAAAATACGTCATGTGGTTGCCATGTGTTACAAATAGGAACTCTTGAAGTTTTGATAGATTAATTGTCATCGATTGAATGAACAATTACAAACTAATAATAGTTGGTGTGATTGAACGTCATCAGATAAGTAGATTGATGTTAGGTAGGTACTTCGAGGCATAAATAATAATATCAATTAAAGATTTTAATATGTTTGGCGACCCCTGCATTTTATATTTATAGGTTTGGTTTTAAAAAACGAAGACGAACTAAGGGTCTTATTTAGCCCATGGCTTAGTTTATTTTCTAAGTGAATTAAAGAAGGTTAGTTAATTAAACTAAAATATGCATTTAAAATTTACCGTCCTGTGGGCTATTTCAGATACAATAGCAAAACTTTAAGTTGCAAAAGAAAATTGGGGTGAGAAAAACACCATAATTTGTATAAAGAAACTTGAATCCACTACGTCACGATAATGATAAGTTGGTAACAAGTGAAACCAAGCAAAAAAGAAAACAACTGCAGTCTATAAAGTTGTATAAAAAGTTGCACGTGTCGACAGCAGGTTTTCTAGTTTCTATGTTAACGGAAATTGACGCAGTTTTTATTGATACTTTCACTAAATCTTACTTTTAAGGTGTCTCAAACAACTTTTGCTCCGGTTAGTTCGTGGAACGTGTTTTAAGTAAGAAACGGGTATAACCTTATATAATAATAAGTAAGTTAATTAATGACCTGTCAGAGCTTTGCACAAAATTAACGACATAATCACAAATATTGTCATTACGCTTATGAAACTACTCGAATGACGACATGTATGGTAAATTAGAATATAAGTAGTATACCAACCGAACTATTAAGCGCGAGATCCCGGGTATGATTCTCGGGTCAGCCAATATCATAAAAGTGTATTTTCGAAATTGTCTCGTGTTTGGGTTCTCCCCTAGTCCATCGTGTGACGTGTGAGTTTATATATCGACAACTTAAAACTCTAATGCATATACGTATATTTATTTGACTGTATAAGAGTCAGTAATAGCAGTCGTACTTAAAAAAAACCTAGACCAACTAAACATACCAACCTACCTGCATATAGGTGGGTATTCTAAAATAGGAATGATAGTAATAATAAGTAGGTAGGTACCTGACTATGTTCGAAAAGGGATTATTCACTTTCGCGTAGGTTTGTCAACAAAGACTCATGAAAGGTTATTGGCATCGGGCGAAGATGTGACGTTTGACTTATTCGGTCCCTATTGAACTATTATTGAACATTGAAACAACTCGTGATCTAAGAATGCATGCACGTGACCACACTCAATATATTCTTGATTTGTTATTTACATTAAACGATAACAATGATAAAACTTTGTTATCAACTAATCAAGACCGAGTTTTTATTAAATTAATTTTCAAATGAACCGCTAAAGCTCTGCACTGTTCAATTTACACAGAGTCTAATTACTCCGCCGCACTGATTGATTACGCCGCGTTTTCCATTTGATTCACTCCCCGACCGATAGATGTCGTTGTCTGCATTAACCTACATCCGTCGAATAAACACGCGCGTCACTGAGCGCCGGCACACAGCTGTCGGGTTATAATTTACTGTCCTATATAACGGCTCAATACTACGTAACTTATTTACCTATTATTGATCATGAATAAAACCATAAACATATCATTTAGTTATAGGGACGTAGGAAATCTTTCACGTCCTCAGCTTTTCAAAATGGTACAAATAACCAAATCTAAATTGATAATGATCAATGTTTAGTGACAAATGCATAGTTATTTTTCATTTGAATAATTGAAAATGTAAATGTATTATCACTATGCCACTGTCGAGCTTCGACCAGAATATAAATAAACTGTACTAAAATAGACCAGCAATCGGTCTATTGAGTTCGAGTCTATTAAAATAGAAAGACCAATTAATAAATTTAAATCATTGCAATTTCTCCGGAACAATTAATTTTGAATTAAGAGTGACATCCTTAAATAGTTCATTCTTAGAATACCTATTACATACGAAATACAACAAACAAAACTACTTACAATTTATAGCAAACCATTCTACGTTGCATCGCGAACAAAATCATTTTTCGTCAATGAAGGATCATTCCATTATTAGCATTTTCTATGATTCATATACGAATTGCAAAATATTTATTTATACTTACCTAAAAACATTATTAAATCACAGTTCAGAAAAAAATAGTAATGATGAATTGCAGTATTAATTATCCAAGTTTATAATCATAATCTTAACGTGATACTTATTCAACCAATAAGATGTTTTTACCAATAACGATGTCCAATTTCTGCTTCTTTCCATTTTTGTAGACCTTTTGTAGGTGACTATTATGTATCAAAATAGATATTAAGTCCCACCAAGTTCTAGTAACCGAAAAAAGACGCTTCTAGTTACCTAAAAATAGGATTATTATTTACAGACCTGTTGGCTATAAATTATAAAACTTGTATTATCCAAAATTACGACATAGAGAGTGACCGTAAATCTCATCCGTGTTATGTAAAAAGCACCTACTTCACAGAAATTTGCTAATTTCGTCCCAACACCGACACTGTGACCTAAATCATTATGATGGGTAATAAATAAATAACCGATGCTATAAGTTTTACTTTGATTTTCGAATTGTGTCTACTTTAAAAAGAAGTTTGTAGAAAGGTAAATTTACGACAGGTGAGCGCTCTCTATATAGAGATTATGGAAAATATAGTATGCATTACTGGTTGGTTACATGCCAGATAAAACAAAAAAACAATTACGCTGTTCTAATTACAATGTTTATTGAAACATGTAAGTTATTTCCGATTCGCAGCAGTGCAAATCGCATTAAATATTAATATAGCCTCGTAAACAATGTGCGTATCTTTACGCAACTGAAAAAGTTATGCAGAAATTGCGGATGCGACCCGGTATTAATAGGTATAGGTCATGGCCACTCGTGCACAGGTGAGAAACCGCACCTGTCCTCAGCCAATGGTAACACGCAAAATTTGACTTACCGCCATTTAGTAGTAGGTATACGTAATATGACTGTAGTTCAAAGGTAGGGAAATATCAGGAAGTAGCGCGGATTGTTTCGCTGCGGGACAAAGCTTTATATACTATACACACTATACAAGATAGATTATTTTAATAATAGGTATATCATAACATTGTAACATTTGGAATAAATAAGGGTTTTTTGGTTTCAGGTAAGATGGTACACATTGGAAGACACAAGGCAGTTAAAGAACACAACACATATGAGTCAATTTCTTATAATCAATCGTGTACAATGAGGTTCAACTCTCATATTTATGGTTGGGACAACAGAAAGTTAGGTTTGTTGGCAAATAGTATAGCATTAGTTTAATGTTTACCACACACAAGTGCTCTCCACTTTCGATTACTTTCTTATTGTTAGGTTGGGACGTGTGAAACATGTTCTTTTCAACATTATGTACTTCGTTTTTATTCATTCATCTAGGCATTAAGTACCTATTTAATAGATATCTTGCTGTTTTATTCAACCAATATTAAAACAGTTTCGATACTTTCAAGCTTTGCTAAATAAAAGTGCCAATAAAATTGCCAATATAAGTGTTAAATTCAGAAGATCTAAAGATCTTACAAAGTAAGGAAAATCAACGAGCTCTAATATCTCTGATGTGAAATCGGGAATCGCTTGATAATCCTTGTAAGTATGGTTCGGATTTATAGCGGCCCGTTACTGGAATGTATTTATATGAAGTGGGGAGCTTTCGGCGCCTACGCCTAAGCCGCAATGGGACGCTGCTATGCCGAACTATCAAACGCCAGAAAATAAAATAAAGAATTTAAAAGTAGGTAACTACGCACTAAAAACAGATTAGAAAAAATGCAACGCCAGAAAGGAAATGAAAATGACACATAAATTAAAAACCAAATCTCCAACTTCAACCAGCTTCCAACCGACACTAATGAACAATTTGCGTCACATTAAAACCTTCATGAGTCGCTGTGATTAAAAGAAAAACAGATTTTGGAGCAAGAAGTAAATGCGGAAAATCACAATTTAATTTTATTTGCGTAAAGGTCGCAGCGACACTTAGCGCTTTCGGCTAGATCGTCCAACTAATAATAATCCCGCACGTGAAATGTTTTGGCGGTGGTGCTTTTTGTTAGCCGCAGTTATTTCGGTTTTCCAGTAGCATTTTGAACAAGATCAACTCTAGCCGCCTCCGGAGTGCAAGGCAAAGAAATACGGAGAAAATACGACTAAACTGCAAAAAGAAGATAATACCAGCACAGGAGTGCAGTGATGGATTCCACATCTAGTGCCATAAATGCTAAACCTAAAACCGATATTTGATTTCGACTCCAGTGTATGTGCATGTGATTTTTCAAAAATGAATGTGTGTCCAAAATTGTGAAATCGGTGGTGGAGAAAGTAGGTAGTGGATTGTTCTAGAAAAATGACGGAATTTTTCGGATCATGGAACGGCGACAAACCAGACGCTGGAGACCAAGAGGTTGTGGAGGAAACGGAGGAGACCGTGGAAACGATCACCACCACCACAACCAAAGTAAGACACTACGATTTCCCAGCTTTTGTATTCATTGTCCTTGCCCGTGACTTGCCCTGGAGAGTATTTTTACCACAGTTGCAGCAATTTAGAAATTCGAATTCTCTAAATCAAAAGCATTCCAATTACTGGCTGAAAAGTTGATTTGGCCAAGCTGTTAGTTATGTATCTGTTAGAACTGTTTATTTTGGACAAGTCCAGCGGATGTCACGGACGGTGTCAATGTAGCCAAGATATAAACCAGCCACCAAGGTGAAGGCAACAGCCTTTCTGTCCACAACACTCACAGATTTTATAATATCTGACGCACTATGTTAGAAAAAGTTAAAAATATTTTCTTTCACACATTCTGTGATATTTGTCATCATGTCACAGATTATGAAAGAGCTCTAGCAGATAATAGAGTTTATAAATGATTTTAATTATCTCGCACAGTAACGGGCTGTGAATCACTGAATAATTTCAGTCTAGTTTTAGAACATGAAACATTCGCGAGCGTTTTAATGCAAATATTTCAATTTATGACTTCATAATATTATTTAATATGTCTGTTTCCTAACATATAATATTTTAACAACTATATAAAAAACCCTGTATGAATGTGTTTCCGAATTTATATATTTAACAACGTAGGAACCAATACGGCTTTATCTTTAGTTTCCAAAAGATTTCCAATTTTATTTGTTGCTTTCTTCCTTATAGTTTTTATTATCCTTGTACAAATGTATTGATGTTGGTCGATGCATATATATTTTTTCTCCTTAGTGAAAAACTACTGCACGCCCTGAGTAGACGCAAATGTTCCGTGTAGACTTCATTAGAATAATTTATAAAACCTCTTTGATCTTTGCTTTCTTTATGTGTATCTAAATACAGTAATGTTGCGTGTCAATTAACACATTTATCCTTATTAGAATTTATTTTCTAATACTTAAATAATTATTTTATCAAGTTGACCGCCTATTTTACACTTAATTGCTTGCGAAATATTTTTTCCACTTGCCAATATTTTTCTTTGTTCCAAAAGATTTTAATGCGTTCAACTACCCGTCATAAAAATCTTACCTATTTAAGATATAAGACAGCAGATGGTAAAATATTAAAATACTATAACGAACAGTGAAATTGAAATCTACATAGTGAACAAATTCTACATTCATGAATGCTGTTTGGTTCAGCTCACGACTCACGGCGTCACGAACACGACTTTTAAGGCGCACAATGCAATGCTTATTAGCTTATTAGTCGGATGAAAAACGCATGCTAAAGAGAAAATGCAAAGCCAAAGTGTTTAGTTGAAAACTTGGTTCTGTGGCAATTAGGATGTAGGTATTTATTTAGAAGGAGTTATTGGTACCTACCTTAATCAACGTTTAAGAAGCCAAAGTATATTTTATGAAATTAATTATGATCCTTACTGTAGGCTTGGTGTCTCTTGAATTATTAAGCAGTAGTCTTTTGGAATATACGTATATAGGTACATTTTGTGTAAGTTCCTACAACAATTGCCCTGAACAATGCCCTTTTAAACAACACTCTTTGTTCTGAGACAATACAATCAGATAGATAGTGCTGTCACAAGCCGTATGGTGGCAAATTACATTTGACTGGCTACTGTGGTCTTTTGTTACTGGTGATGGTAGAGGAAAAGAGGTTTCTTAATTTCATTAGGTATCTAGACAATGCCAAAGAAGAATATGAATGTCCATTGATGCTGATGATCATTAAAATTTATTTAGGTACATCCTTTGCAATGCAATCTTAACAAATTCGTATGATAAAGAAAAAAACAGGAATTGCGCTCAATACCTACAATTTGGTATTTTTATATCTATACTTCTATACTAATATTATAAAGAGGGAAACTTTGTTTGCTTGTGTCGAATAGGCTCAAAAACTACTGCACCGATTTTAAAAAATCTTTCACCATTCGAAAGCTACATTATCCACGAGTAACATAGGCTATATTTTATTTTGGAAAAAAAAGGGTTCCGTAAGATATTTGGGTTTTTCGGACACAAAGTGTAAAAAGTCAACCAGAAAAGTTACTTTTGGAATAGAGGTAGCTCGACACCCAGGGAAGATAATTTTACTGCGGGAAAAAGCCTCATTCCCACGGGAAAAACCATTTAGTCGCGGGTGAAACTGCAGGGCGGAAAGCTAGTACTAGATAAAAGTGTTGTAGACAGTATGTTTTTAAAAATCCTAGTTAAACATTTACAGATACAAAAACCGAAGTCTTCTACTGATTATCACAATTTATACACAAACAAGTGCTCCTAGAAAGTTTAGTGATGTGTGCAACATACTCATTTGTTGATGCTGTTAAAAAGGCAAAGTGTATTCTAGCGATTCCGGTTTGAACTAGTTAAATCGACATCGACTACAATACATTTAGCGAGTGATTCATTATTCATTCGATGTGTTGGACTGTTAAATGCCTGCAAGCAAAAAATCGTGAAATTAGGCTTCTTCCTTGCTAATGGAAACCCCTCCCTATTGTGTGAGTTCAACCCCGATTTCAATTTAGATATTACTAAAGATAATTAGTAACTGATTTATGATTAAATTAATGTTGCAACATAAACTACTTAGTTGAACTGAAACGAGCAACCTTGCAACTGACCTGACGCAATATGCCATTAGTAAACAAACTAATTTTAAGCACTAAACCAATTAGGTTGGTACAATACTTAGTTGATAACGTAAAAACTAAATATAGTTAGCGTTTCAGATTCTACAAAAAATTCAATCTAATTAGGATTCATTGTACAAACACATATCCACAACGATGTTGAATTCAAAATGGATGTTGGGGCAATGCACTCCCGTTCTTTCGACCGGCAAAACGAATGTTTGTTTTTACTTCTCCTGAGAAAATTTCATAAATCGAGTGAAAAATAGAAAGCTAGGAATAATAAAAAATATATGCTTCAAACGAACCACACCGTCAGTCATTTGGTGCACTGGGACGGTAAACGTCATTTTTGAATTTAACTTTTAGTTGTGTAGGAGCCCTACTATTAATTTTTAACCGACTTCCAAAAACGGAGGTGGTTCTCAATTCGGCCGGTATATATTTTTTTACCTTACAAATACGTTCTGTTAGACAAATATTATACTCATTTATACAACTAACTCTATAAATCGTACCTAGATCTCATCCCTTAGTCAAAATATCTGTATGCTTAAAATTTTATTATTTTAATCAAGTGCAGTTACCTGTTTTTTAAAACAATAGGTGGTTTGGCGCATTTTGCAATAGGTAGATTATTTTTACCATGATACTCTCCAATAAACGTCTAAATTTCTTTTTTATTTCTTAGAAAGTTTTTTAAACGTCAAAGCTGACAATTCTTACGTACTTCAACTCTCTGCTAGTGGCATTCACGGGTCATAAGATATTAAATTTTCTCTTATCTAACTTTTAACTCATCATTTAAATAATACTGATTGAATACGTATACATATTATTATTTATTATTGCTAAAGAAATTGGAGAAAGTTGAAAGATTAAAGTTATTAAGCACCAGGATAAGCTTAGTGACGGTAAAGAAAATTAGACCCTAAATAACAGTGTTTTGAACTTTGTTTAGAGTAATATGATACAAACGTTTCGGCGATGCCCGCGAAAAAAACATGACGACACGCTGACAGCTGAACAAAGTGCTAATTGCTTACGACAACACCAATAATGAGTAAGGTGAGAATTCGAATATTCTACATCAAAATGTCTTGATTTAATATCTAACGTAGGTAATGCCTAGTGCATTGTTTTAAAATTATATCTTAGGGATAGGGTACGATCAAAAAATGTAACAGAGTAAAATCTTTGCAACTAGGGATACATCCCTTGGTCATAACTCTTATCCACGTTGCGTCCAAAGACATTAAATCATATTGAAGTTTTGTTTGGGGATACAAGAAAAATGAAAAAATATGAAATAATAGGGAAACCAATCAAGTGACTCAGTAGGAAGCAGTATTTTTTTCCGAGAAAGACTATAAATCACACACTCCTATTAGAAAATGTAAACAAAACATAAAGTTTAGTAACAAAATTTTAGTAAAATGAATAAAAATATTTTGAACCAAGGCCAAACAAAACTATTCTCAATGTAACCGTGCCAAAGTTCAAAATCCTTTGTCGGTGCGTAGTAAATACAACATTGTCGAAATGAATTGGTGTTTACTAAAATAGATCGACCGTCCGCCAGGATCGCGCATGCGCGTAGACAATTTTGGAAATCGAAATTAAAATGGTTAAAAATAACTAATGCAAGGTTGAGTGAAATATCGAGAAGGCTCACATAATTTACAATGTTTAAAATGACTCATTAAATCTCCTCATAGATTAATTCAAATATAATTTTGTTTTGCACAGTAAGGCAAAATAATGAGACAGAAGTGCAGGAAGTAGCGTAAATAGTAATGCATAGACCATTAATTTCGATAAAGTATGGATGATGGCAATCGCTATAATTATGGGTTAAATGTCTACTGCTGTAGGAAGATTGCCAAGGTAGGGATATAATTGGGTGTTAACCACGGACGTGACGGATGAATTATTAATTGACAATCATTTTAAGTATCTATAAATTAAACCAATACCTACGCAGGAAGGTCTATGCTGCAGTGCATCTTTCTATATCTTGACAACCAGGTTATTATCTATAATTTACAACGATTAATTCAAAATTGTCATTTTTCAAATAACTCCTCGACACGAGTGCTAGAACCATGTAGAAAATATCAGAAAAATACCGTAAAATTACCTCGTGATAAAAAAACCTTAAATGAAAGGATAAAATATTGAATAGCCAATACTTGCCAATTTTCATTTTACAATGAATGAATCCAATACTTACAAATAATATTTTGCGTCTTGCGTCTTACGTTTGTTAGACGATTACGTTGTGGAGGTAGGAAGTGAGTCAAAATACCTACTGTTCTGGACGTGGGCGTATCTCTGACCTTCACGAGCGTCGGCCATTCCTCGAGGAATGTCCACTTCTACAGGGTGTTTGGTGGTTGAGTAGCCAAATGAAAATGGCGGATAGGTGAGGATATTAGCTATTTACTTCCACTTATTAAATTGCATTTTGGTTCAAGTTTTAGAATTTATTCGATTTTTAAGATTTTCCTAAGAAAATCCCCGATTTTGTCATTAAAAGCCCAATATTTTTTTTATTTACTGTCGGAACCAAACGAAAATAATTTTAATATAAAGCCTAATACTTTTTTATTCAGATGCAATCATAAATTAATACAAATAATTTCATATAAAGTTACAGTGGGTTCATAAACTTCGCGGAACCAGTGGGAAAAAATGTTCAGTCAAGTTTGCTATGAAAAAAAAAAAAAAAAATGAGAGTTTGAAAATTTTATTTGCTTTTAAAAACTTCTACATTTAATACACATTATAATGATATGCTACATGTAACATAAATAATTAGAAATCTCAACAGAAATAGTAAGTTAATCCTCAAAGACGCCTGGTAAGGAAGGTACAAACCCGTTACACTACGTATGTAGTTAAAAACTTCTGTCTCATTCTTACAAAACTATGCCTATTGTGTTATCTCATTCGACTCCCTCTTCACTTTTCTTGCCTCGAATAGAAGAGGATTCTACTATTTGACATGTTTAACTCCGCTCAGCGCAGATTTTCGGTGACCTACACTTTTCTACAGTCGGAGTAAAATGTTGCTTGAAAAAAGTCATGACCAACGGTAGCGTGGCCTTTGCGCATGCAAGAAAATCTCATTGCACAAGGTTTTTTTGTTTTTTTTTAATTTGCTGGTGGAAGATGTCACTTAAAAATAAGCTATTATCTATCTGACTTTAGCTTGGTCTTTTCGCATGCAAGCAAATATCATTTCACTAGCTGCTAGTCATGTAGAACCGGTTCCCGGAGACTGAAATTAGGAGTTTCTTTTACTCCGCCCCTCACCACCCCAACCATCCGCTATTTGCGACCCTCGCAAGAGGCGACCAATCACAATCGTCAAACGAACGTCAAAAGTCAAAAGATTACCGTACGAAACAATCTGCTTCCTCTAGCCCGCGCCCGTTGCCGGCCCGGTGGACACGATAGGCAGGTGCAGCATTCAACATCCGGTTTCCTCGACTATCAGATCCGACCCTCGTTGAGTTTCTTGCTGGGTCTTCTCAGAGAGAGGCCCCTAAGGGAAACAGTGAAGTGGAAATGATCGCGACGCCCTGAACTGAGGTCTGCATCCAACTAGGTGGCCTTAGTAGTCGCATAGTTCGGTGAAGCTATAAAGTTTTCATATGGGCCAACAAGTTTTCAATCTTCAGTCAGAAAATAAAAACATTTTTTTATACATGAAGCTAGCAAACAAGATAAGTGTTGCCTAGTGACAAAATAGATAACACAATAGGTATAGCTTTGTTAGAATGAAACATAAGTTTTTAACTACATACGTAGTTTAACGGGTTTGTACCTTCCTTACCAGGCGTCTTTGAGGATTAACTTACTATTTCTGTTGTGATTTCTAATTATTTATGTAACATGTAGCATATCATTATAAAGTGTATTAAATGTAGAAGTTTTTAAAAGCAAATGAAATTTTTAAACTCTCATAATTTTTAATTTTTTTTCGTAGCAAAGTTGATTCAAATTTTTTTTTCCCACTGGTTCCACAAAGTTTATGAACCCACTGTAACTTTATATGAGATGATTTGTATTAATTTATGATTTCATCTGAATAAAACAGTATTAGGCTTTATATTAAAACTATTTTTGTTTGGTTCCGTCAGTAAATAAAAAATATATTGGACTTTTAATGACAAAATCGGGGATTTTCTTAAGAAAATCTTAAAAATCTAATAAATTCTAAAACTTGAACCAAAATGCAATTTAATAAGTGGAAGTAAATAGCTAATAGCCTCACCTATTCACCATTTTCATTTGGCTACTCACACTCCAAACACCCTGTATATTTTATTGTAGCCAGGAATCGTCGTTCCTATAAATATAAACATTGAAAAACGGAACATGCTGTATCATTATGGACAGCATGGATGCATTTCATGCATTAATAAAGGTGATACTTTTATATTTTTATGGTAGTTTCCTATATTTTTTGGGTTCACCATGCAACTGCATTAAATTGATTATTTTAATCATCGTTATGAAAGACAAACATTTTATTGTGAGGAGGTTTTTATTGAATAACTAGTGGCCGCCCGCGACTCCGTTCGCGTGGAAGTCGGTTTCCCGTAGGAATGAGAATTTTTCCTGCCGTAAAAAGTATCCTATGTGTTATTCTGATGTACCTATAACATATATTACTATAAAGTTTCATCCAAATCCGTCCAGTAGTTTTTACGTGAAAGGGTAACAAACAATAAACAAATCCATACAACCACACATCCATACATACACGTTTATAATATTAGTAGGATAGTAGAAAATCTCATATTTTTTATTGTTAATTAAGATTTTTGGCTTACTTAACTTTAGGCAGGAATCGACTTTAAAATATTTATTTTAACAAGCAGCAGGTATTTACCTATTGTCGCTGAGTGTACCAACTCGATATATTTGCGAAATACCTATTAGTTCCCCGATCTTATTCTACATTGCGAGTGCATTCGACGGAGCAGAACCATTACAACATTGATAGATGGCTAACTACCTTCTTCCTACTAGTTATTATAACTGCTATTTTCACACACAGAGTGGAGACATAAAGTAAAAATTATTTTTATGCGAGGGTTTAATAAATAAGTGCGTATAATAAAATGTGGTAAGAAAATAAAATAAAACGGACATATACGTTTTAATAGTATCTTACTTTATTTACAAAAATCTTCAACAATTGCATCTTCTTCTTCGAACAATTTACCCTGCTCAAACAGCCTAACATTTTCCCGTTCTTGGGCTGCAATTTTCTTTTTCATTTTTTTCAATTCAATTTCGCGTTTCTTTTGACGCTCTGCCTCTTCTTTCTTCCACTGTTCATGCATTTTATCGTATTTTCCTTGCTTTACTCGTCCATAGATGAAGCCAGCAATGAGAAATCCCCAACGTAAGCCACGAATCAATGGAGACACTTTTTGTGGTGGACCGTACTTCTCAGTCATATTATTATACGAACAAAAACATATATTTATGTTTAACTAACAAAATCTAGTGAATTCTAAGAGCCACGGAAATATTTTTGTGTTCAACGACATTTGTTTAGAAAGATATGACATTTGAAAGATGTTATGCCCAAAAATGTTAGGCTTATAAGTAAATTTGGCTTTTCGATCACTTTGATACTTAAATAATTAAAGTTTTTTGGTGTCATCTATTGTTAAAGTTTCAAAACAAACTCGTTTAAACTTAAATTTCTTCTTGTAGGAACCTGCCTTTATTTTTCGTTGTCCCTAACAAAATATAATAAAATAGCAAAAATAGAAAAGAAAATTTGATAACTCTATAACAGTCAAAATTATTATTTTTAAATAAAAAATCGACATCCGACTATTTTTTAATCTCAAAATTATGTTGCTTTTGTATTATTGGCACCTTCTTCTTAATTTTTAAAGCTCGAATTTGCAATTATTTCAAGCCCAATTCTGAATATCGCAGTCACTTTTTATGCTTAGTTAAAGTCGTATATTGCTCTCACTAAAGAGTTAATAAAACGATTACCTGTTATACTTAACACCGTTACACCCTTAGTACCTTAATTAAAAAAGAGATGGCGTTACGTGGATTGTAGTTTCGACCATGGTTATGGCAACTTGAACCCTACATAAAGTCTAAGTCATAAACATTGACATGAGTCAGTGTCAGTGTCAAAACGAAAGCAAAAAAAAACTAGTATGACTTATCATTCGTAGAGGGCGTTCGTGTTTATCTATCGCTCATTGTTTCTTTCTTTGCGGTAATCATGTTTTTTACTTGTTACACCTAAAATAAGAGGAATTACGTCTTTAATATTTGCTAACACACCTAAACAATAAAAATGTTGTCGCCCCCTATAATATTTTCGAACAATTGTCCAATTAAAAAATAATGTGGGTGTGGTGATGATGAGCAGAGTGGTTACAGAAAGTTGTCAAAATCGATGCTAGCTCGTTAAGTTTTTCTACAAACATTGGCTTGGCTTCATTACGTCACTGCGATATATTACCGCGAGCCTTGTGTCTGTGAGGTTAGGTGTGTTTTCTAAAGTGTTGTTTCGTTTTATTGTGCAGAAGTCGTCGAGTACGAAAACGACGACTATGACCACGCCAGCCAAGCTGTTTGGTCGGGACTTGGCGTCGTTCGACGAGGCTGACGTCGACGAGCTACTGTCCAAACTTACCCAGGAAGAACTGACAATGCTGGCCAAAGAAGTAGACCCTGATGTAAGTACAGTTATTCTTATTGGGATGGTCAACTCGCACTTTGACCCTTTCGTTTGTACTTCGGCTTATAATGTTCTTAGAAGAAGGTAATAAAATGTTATATTTAGTGGTTCTTATCAATGAAGTAAGTATATTTGTCTCATTTAATAAAGAAAAACAAAAAGTACCTAGTAGTGCAAAAATTTCAATAACATCAATAAGTACCTAAGTAAGTGATATAAAAGATGTCAATAATACTAATTCCCTTATGACTAAGGTTATTCAAACATAAATATATATTAATAATATAGGAAGAATTGGCTATTGATACAAATGGAAACAGTAAAAAGTATATACCTATCTTTATTTGAGCCACTTCAGTACTCACATGAAGATGTAACATGCATGCTATATTTGTCAATTCCAATAAGTCTGAGACTATAAATTTACTTAATTGGAATGATTTATTTGGTGTGCTCATTATTAATTTATACTAAGTATGTAGGTATTAGCTTCTAATACAAATACCTATCATTTTTCAATAAAATGTTCACTAGTATGTAATAATACTTACTTAGTAATAGTTTATGTTTACTAGAAGTTCAGTGGATTAGCTAACTTGGTTGCTTTACAATAATGAAGTTGAGTAAACAAATTCATAATAATATTGTTGCTTGAACATTAACCAAAAAGTAGACCAAAGGTCTGTAATATAAATGCTAATAGTCATGACATCACTACTGGTTATGTCCAACTGGATTGTAATAAAATTCCATATACATATATTCTATTAGGGTTGATAAGATACTATGTAGTTAAAAACAATAAAAATAAAATATCGATGTTCCATATTGAGGAGGAACTTTAAAAAATATGATTCATTTAAAAGATAACTAAAAGTAGCAATTAGAAACTAAAACAATAAAAATATAATTTTTGTTCACTAAATTTTTGTCAATTATTAATAAAGCCAGTAAACCAATGTTTAATTCATTATTTTATAATCATTGTCAACGGCCACTTCTATAGTTCATGCATTAATTGATAAATCAATATCTACTCTGATTATCTTAAATTGATAACACCACATTTCAAGTAGGTAATCAAATATTTTTTTTCTTTTATTTCAATACTTTTGAAATAATCTTTAGTAGGGTTTGTAAATATTGCTAGCCCTAACCATCTCAGTGATTATAAGTGGTTTGAAGGCCAAATAAATTGTCTGTATGAATGAATGTACTTTAGTTTAGCATTCACATAGACAGTTTGGCCTTTATATGCATTCTATCTGTTAAAAGGTTGCCTCTAAAGTGTTTGGTATTTGACCTTAGAATTCAATGGGAGGTAGAGTTCTATAGATTGCAGCTGTGTTTGGAAATAACATAAAATTTAATAGCATATAAGTTTAAATACAGCAATTTTTATACATACATTGAAAATAAGATTTTGTTAATAGGTACACATAGTATAAGAAATGATTTCATATTGAACAAAAAAAAAAGATATTCTCTCTCTACCTTCAAATTATATAACTTATCAATATGAACATCAACACACTTCTAACTTCTCAATTGTAAATTTCAACAATATCCATCAATAAAAGCTTTACTGTTACATATTTCTTAAAGTAGTCCATATTCCAGCCAGTCCATATTCTTCAAAACTTAACGCTCCAATTACCATTCACAATAGAAGACTGCTACGAAATGCAAATATTATGTGTTGCTTCATTTACATGGATTTACATTATAACTGTAGTGTTACCAACTGATAATAGTGTTATGTTATACAAGACCTGTATTTTACACTTTAAATAATAGTTTTTTAGCGAACTTGCATGCGTAACATAATCTATATGTTGTTTTAATGTTTGAGCAAAAAAGTTAATTGCTAACCAAAAGCAGGTAATGTCTGCTTATCTTTCATAGTATTTGAAAAGCTTTAATGTGTTACCATATACATGAGTTTATATATAGAGCTTACATTTGTATGGTTGCTTGTGGTATCAGGTTTTGAAATAGTATCCTTTATAACAATCCTTACTTTAACTATTATTACTAATACGAATATCCTCGTTAGTTTTATATAGAAAAGGGATAAATTGATAAATATTGTTCAGAAAACAAAATATTTGAGGAAACTTTTGTCAACCTATTGATTTAATAGGTATGGAGTTAGCTACCAAAACTTGCTTTATACTGTCAATGGTACTCAAAGTTTCTTGTTGAAGAAAGTGTGTGAAAGAATCGTATTATGCATACATAACACATGAAATAAAGTACTTATTCACTTCTAAGTAAAAGTACATACCTACAATACAATACAGCCTAACTGTATTACACTTTATTTTTTTCTCAGGGAAATAAATTGCGGATCTAATTGCCATTTTCAGTTATAAACTGTTTTATGATTCATTCATTTTAGGCAAAGTATGTTATAATAGAAACTTTGTTATTATGTGCCACTTCAAATGTTATCATTCACTGTAATCATAAGATTAATTTAATGATAAAAGGTAATTTGTTATATAAATGAGTAATAAACTTTTAAATTCTTCCAAAAAGTCGTCTTAATTATATGATAATGCAATATTTTGGTAATCTTAGGTATTACTGCATATGAACTAAATTGACATAATTCATTTGAAATAACATGTTATAAATAATTAAATAATGTTATGTAAAATGGTTTCAAGGGCAGTACATTTCTCTGTGTAGCAAGCCTGTAAACTAACCATTTGCGGTAAATAATTTATTCTTATAATTAACTGCAACACTTACTTAGGTAATTAATTGCGAATTCATTTGTTTGTAATACTGCAGCGGTATAAAAGTTGTTTTGACGTTAAGATTCAATACATTCTTATGAATGAAGTTAAGGAAATGGAGGTATTTTTCTTCAGTTCTTTAAAATAATGTCTTAAAATTTTACTAATGTTGTTATATCTTTGTTTTTGCCACTTTTATGATCAACTTTTTTTTTTTTCTAATTTAAATAAATTTCAATATGATTATGTTGCTTCCAGGACAATTTCCTGCCCCCGTCCCAGAGGAACAACTATGAGTGTGAGAAGGAATCCACCGGACCCCTGAACCGTAAGAAGCTGATTGAGCACATCAACAAGCAGGCGATGGAGACCCCGGACAGACCTGAGGCCAAGCCGTTTGTGGCTGGCGTCGTGAGAGGGAAGAAGGTAATAATATTGGCTTAGTTTTTATATAAGTTTACTAAATGTTTTACTTATATATGTAATTACTGGGAGAAATTTGTGCTAAAGTGTAATTTTTTGAGTTTTGTTCAAAACTAAATTTGGCTAAATACTAAAAAACTTTAGCAATCATTATTACTTAGGTATGTGGGTGCACACGTAATTTAATACCATTTTTTTTTCGATTAGTGTTTATTTTTATCATTTCATAATTATTAAAAAGTGTAACCAAAAATGTTCAGCAATCTCGATAATATTCGTTAATTGATGTGACCTAGAAGAGGAAATAAACAATTTCTTTAAATTAAAGTCGCATTATTTTTGTGTAAATTCACGACTACGAAGTTACTTACAAACGTTATTTATTTAGTTTATTATTGCACTGGTCCATTTTGTTTAATCCTTCCCTTTTAATACCGTTTCTAGCATGGGTTTTATTTTACCTTTGGAATATCTTTGTTACACTGGTTCTACATAATCTCCACTTAAATATGAAAGAACTTATAAAATCTATCAGAGTAAATAAAATGGTCAAAAGATTTTTATTTTATCTATATTTGCTTCACCAGTTGCAATTATTATAATTACAATATTTAATTTAAAAACGTTTTCAATAAATATAAAAATTACTAATTTAACAAACTTACTCTTGCCTTTTTCGAAAGATAGCTTTGTTTACTCTTTCTAAAGATTTTATCTGAATAATTAAAAATGAATCGCCGAAATCTATATCAGAACGACTGCACCAAATCAGTTTTTTTTGTTGTGTTCGTCATTTATCAGTACAAGATTCATTTCTATGGTCAGAATAGCCTATATGTATAAGAAAAGATTGCTGAATCTTTAAACGGTTGTTAATATGATTTATAATTGTTGTTGTTTTAAATTCTTTACAGTTTTAGAGATGTGATATTCAGTTGGTTCTAGTTACCTACGAAATTAATTCTAACACATTTTTAGTTACACCAGTGTAGAGTTAAAAATAAACTTTTTACTGGAAATAATTTTCAAATTAATTGAGTTTATTATTGGTGCGATAAACGTCCTTTGCTTTTTTGAGACTTCGGTATCAAACTAACAATCCGTTGAAAAACCTTTCATAGTATAAAGTCTCCTTCTGTGTGTATATGTTAGACATCAACTATTTAATTTAGGAGAAGTTAGTGATTTTTTATCCCGCCAACGCTTCGCTAGGGTGTAATTTTTGCCGACTTGTTCTCGAAACATTAGTTTTTGGCTTGTTTTAAAAACCTTTTCTGAATGTTCTTTACTTACAAACGTAAGTAAAAAGAATACTTAAACGATTGCGAAAACCGCTTCAAATACCGTTTACTGGTTTGGGAGCTCGGGAGCGGACAAACTCGATATTTTGACTTACATCGAATGTAATTAAATTAAGTTACTTAATGATGAAATAAATGATTTTTATTTTATTATATTTTAAACATACAAATAGATACGATTAAATACTTTGCTTTATACTATGTAATGATAATGATAATAATGATAACAAGGATAATGATGATAATGATGATGATGATGATAATGATAACAAGGATAACGATGATAATGTGTTGCCAGTGGGTGCCGCCCGCGATTCCGGAGAAGACTCGCGAGGCCGAGGAACAAATCGCCATCGACCTCGGGGACGAGTACGACCAGGCGCTCGACGCCGCCTCGCAGGAAGAGATCATCGACCTCGCCGGTAATAAACACGCTGTATAACGACGACCTCTGTGGTGCAGCGGTATATATACCGGACTGCTAAGCGGATGGTTCCGGGTTCGATCCCCGGGTCGGGCCAATGTCGTTAAAATGGTTTTTCGATATTGGCTCGTGTCTGGGTGTAACTAGGTTCTCCCCTAGTCCATTATGTGGTACCTTTAACACAAGTGCTTACTGCAACTTACTTTAGGGCCACATAATTGGTGTGTTAGTCTGGAGATTTATTATTATTAACGCCATGCCATATCTATACAATGTTATACATATAAACCTTCCTCGTGAATCACTGTATCTATTAAATGACGCATCAAAATCCGTTGCGTAGTTTTAAAGATTTAAGCATGCATAGGTACAGACAGAGAAAGCGACTTTGTTTTATACTATGTAGTGATAATCTGGAGACACGGCAGTGCCTCGGCTAAGTTTAGCAAAAAAAAAACGGCACGGCCTTAATATCCTTTGCTCGAACCCACTCAGGCCACTTTCCCTATAACTTTGTTGTAGACAAGACACCCCCGCTAATATATTTATATGTATTTCAACGGAAAGTTATTCCTTTACTCTTCGTTGTAAAACTTAAATTATTGTTGCGATATCAATATGTTTGGTGCTTAAAAAGATTTAATTTAGCTATTTAAAGTCAAACTTTAGGTATATTGAGCAGGGAAAGACCTAAGGGTGTGCAAAAAGACACATTCGAAAAAAATAAAGAAATCAGGCAAACCAACCGACTGCTGAATAAATTCTGCATTAAAAGTGTATTTAAAAAAAAACTCCTTGGCATTGCTTACTTACTGTACCATACATAATAACAACAAAACTATCCACTCACTTCTTTGGTAAATTTAACTGCCTTTATTTATAGCCTGTAAAAATAATGCTAATTACATAACAAATGACATAAAGAACGCTATTGTGACACCGTTTAATGGTTCTTCACAGTGTTACGTTCAAAGAGAAATAATGTTGGTTTTTAATAACATTAGAAATTTTATATTACTTGGCTTGAAGCCAGCTACCGTCATGTCATGTTGATTCTTTCACTAATACAGTCTGTCAAGTGGAATGCGAAAAAAACACTGTTTTGCGAATATGAGAATAGAAACTAGATATACTGTCAAAATCTAATCTAATTTGTGTTTGTATTAATTAAAGTTATGGAATGGCTCCGATTCGAGAATTATTGCTGTTACTATCTATCTTAGTTTTTTTATGTTTGTTTAAAATTATCGTTAAATTGAAAATATGCACAGTTTTATATTGTTCTAAGCACGTGATAGCAATATCTTGTCGGTACCCATATTACATTTTACACCTGTAATTTTACAAATATTTTTGCATATTGCAGCAGTGCAAGTATCTACTATTCTTCGTGATCTTAGGTTTTGTTATAAAAAATCGAGAAAATAGAACCGTTCTTGAACTACATTTAGTACGAGATCCGACCGCGTGATTTATACGTTCATATGTTTGATTAATAAAATATATTTTTTATCGATATTTATAACTAAACCAATGCAGATCCGCAAAGGTGGCCATCCAAATTTGGCCGCAATTAATTTTAATTAAAATGTAATTAATTATTTATTTTTTAACAATTACGTTCACCTGTAATTGTTAAAAAATATATTTCATTAGAAAGAAATATACCTGAGATACCGAAAAAGTTCAAGGTGCCATCCCTCACTTGGTCGCAACCTAATGTCAGCCAGGTGTAAACAGGTATAATTTCGTTAAATATATACGTTCATAATGTATTATCATGTTATACATACCAAATTGAAGATTAATTTTTTCCCTACATGATGAGATATGGGTGCCTATGCAGAAATGCCCGCAAATAGTGATAGCCAACGATTAAAGATAAATAAAAGCGAGAGAAACAAAATTGATTTTTTAATTCTGATGAATTCTGTTTCCATTGCTTTTAATTCGGTTCTTTAATCAGGGATTCAAGGAAAATAAACGAAAATGTATATTGATGAAAATAACAATAAAAAAAATTTTTTGTATAAAGATAAATTTTAATATAGATTCAAATTAACGTCTTACAGTTAAAAGTTATTGTTTTAGTTGAATATAATTAAAAAAATATTGAAAACACTAGTTTTGTAGATTAATTATTATGACATATTATTTTTACTGCTCAATTTTTGGAGTATTTTAATCTCCAAGCAAATACCCGAGCTACTAGTTGAGCACCTTATCTATGGACGCATGCGCAGTAGCATGAAAACGACAAGCAGCTGGCATGCTCTATCTTTATTCGACAAACGGTGTTTATCTTAAATTTCTCTCGCTTTTATTTATCTTTAATCGTTGGCAATCACTATTTGCGGGCATTTCTGCATAGGCACCCATATCTCATCATGTAGGGAAAAAATTAATCTTCAATTTGGTATGTATAACATGATAATACATTATGAACGTATATATTTAACGAAATTATACCTGTTTACACCTGGCTGACATTAGGTTGCGACCAAGTGAGGGATGGCACCTTGAACTTTTTCGGTATCTCAGGTATATTTCTTTCTAATGAAATATATTTTTTAACAATTACAGGTGAACGTAATTGTTAAAAAATAAATAATTAATTACATTTTAATTAAAATTAATTGCGGCCAAATTTGGATGGCCACCTTTGCGGATCTGCATTGGTTTAGTTATAAATATCGATAAAAAATATATTTTATTAATCAAACATATGAACGTATAAATCACGCGGTCGGATCTTAGACTAATTCATTAATTTGCACACATTACATAGTTAAGAATAAAAACTATTTATTCTTAACTATGACATGCCGTTTGAATACTGTCAAAACTTAGTCATAGAAGCCTGTATTCAGTTGCTTCTTCTCTACTTATTAATAGCACACCTAGATCAAAACTCTATCAAACCTAATTCATATCACCTAATTCAAAAATCCTAAGTTATTCTTTACCATGTATGCATTTCACAAGATACTAACTATCTAAAATCAAAGTTAAACGTAATATTACCCCTATAAAAACGCCGATATACGTTTCGTCTTCTTTAAAATCACCTTTTTAAAGTTGTCACATATCTATCTACGTGTGCGATTTATCACGATTTCTTTCATTGATTCTTCATCATCATGATAATATTCCTCCAGCGATCCTGGGCTTCCACTCCATGATGAACCAGGAGCAGTACCACGCGTCTCTACTAAACAAGGGGCAGCCCGTGGGGCTCGGCTGGGACGGCGTCACCAAGTCCACCAAGCCCAAGGTAAGAAGAGTTATTGAGAGTGGTATCCACCAAGCCCAAGGTAAGAAGAGTTATTGAGAGTGGTATCCACCAAGCCCAAGGTAAGAAGAGTTATTGAGAGTGGTATCCACCAAGCCCAAGGTAAGAAGAGTTATTGAGTGGTAGAGTCTAGCTGGAGGCTCTGTCTGCAGCGATCACTGGGCTGACTGTCGAGTGAAATACCACCGTCGCACAGAAAACCATAGTGAAGTAGGGATGTTTCTGCGTTTCGGTCGGTGAGTGCGGTATCCGGTGCCCAATTTTCTCAAAGGCTCAGCAACACACCCCCAACACCCACAGTGTTGTTTAACTTACCATCAGATGACCCGCATGCTCGTTTGCTACCTATAACATTAAAAAAAAGCGTTACTGGGTTTTGACATGGCAAACCAATTTTGACATTTTATGAAAAAAGATAGTAGTGAATGAGGTATCCTCGCTTCAAAAATTTCTTTGGTGTTTAAGAGTTTTAAACCACAATGCTATGTCAAAACCTTGACATTGGTTAAGGCCTATTCAGATCTAAGCGGTATTCGCTACCGTCTGCGGCAGAGAAAACCCAGTGGGTATGCGGTAGTAATACTGTTCAGACCTAAGCGGTATTCGCTACCGTCTGCGGCAGAGAAAACCCAGTGGGTATGCGGTAATATAACAGTTAGTCATTTCTGAGTCGCCAAAGTCGTCGTACTTGATACTAAATACCTGAGCGAAACCATCGCGGTATGTACCTCTACCCACAGCGGCAGCGAATATCGCTCAGGTCGCTCTAGCCGCGGTACTTGATACTAAATACCTGAGCGAAACCCGCGCGGTATGTACTTCTACCCACAGCGGCAGCGAATATCGCTCAGGTTTGAATAGGCCTTGAAATAGACAACTAAGTAGGAAGGTCATGATTCAGTTATAGTAAAAAAAAGTTAAAATAAAACCATTTTCAGTCCAAATTTTGACACCCAAAATACACTACAAAATCTAAGCACATTTTCCTATGATTTCTTTTCCTTAAAGTTTAAAGAAAATGGTTATTCACCTTCAATCACTGTTATGTATTAATGTATTTATTTACTTAGTGAAATAATGTTATTTACCAGGTGTTTCCGATGGACCCCCCTAACTCCACGGACCCGGAGGCGACGCTACAAAGGGTCAAAGATAACGACGACACACTCACAGATCTCAACTGGAATAATATTAAGGTAATACTCAATATCATATCAAGTTGACAACTTTAATATAAAGATTCCACCTTAAAACTAAGAATAGTTTAAAAAGAAGAATTGTAAGAAACCGCCAAAAATAGCGGGTAATACTCAATATCATATTAAGTTGACGTCTTTAGTTTAAAAGATCCCAGCTTAAAACTAAACAAAGTTTTAAAAGAAGAATTGTTTTAAAAGAAGAAACCGCCAAAAATAGCGTTATGTTATTTAAGATTTTAAACAACTATTTTAAAAAAGTGTAAGATAAGATTAACGTTAGTGTGTATTTTAATTTGATTTATTAATTTAAAAAAGTTATTAAGGATTGAAGAGTCATATTCGCCGCTTGAAATAATCGCTCACACATCAACTGTTGGTTCAGGTGCGATTATTAACATTGCGAATTAAAAAAAAAATATATATTAATCCAAATTTTTTTTTTTGCTCAAAACGTAACTAGTACTCCTCCAGCAATGCCCAGTTTTTGTTTTCGGAAGCAGTTATTTTACACCCTGTATAATATGTTGGGTCAATGATATTTCGGAGAGCCAATCAATCGGACAGTTCGGCCGAGTATTCAAATTTATTATGTAGCCGTATTTCAATTTTAATATTCTTTTCGTCGACATCTCGGACACCATCAAATTATTAATAATTCACTAAGCAATTATGTATGTTACGGCTAATACCCGAAGTGCGGCTACACCTAGTTTTAGCCAGTTAGTAGTTATATAAAAACTGGCTTCAATCATGAGTCGACGGAGTCCTGCTACGCGGGACTCCTTTTTCTGGGCGGTATCAAAGAAGTAACCTAACTAACCTAACCTATTGATGTTTCTAACCGGCTAAAACCAGGTGCAGCCGCGCTTCGGGTTTTAGCCGTAACATATACACACAGAAGAGTTTTAAGAAATTCTATGTTAGTTCCTTAAACAATATGATTAACAATACTATTTCCGTAGCTCATTTTGTTAACAATAGCTCTATATGTCCGAGTTCTTGTGTCCGAAATGTCAATGAGTTAATATGTTTCATATACTTATCCATTAGCATATAACGGGTGTAAAAAGACCAAAGCCTGAAACCATGTATTCTTGAGCCTCAGTAGTAACTAAATTAACTAACAGCATACCCAGAAAACTCAATTTAAAAAAGTTATTAAGGATCGAAAAGTCGCCGCTTAAAATCATCGCTCACACATCAACTGTCGGTTCAGGTGCGATTATTTACATTGCAAATTAAATTAAAACCCTATTAATTTGAAATCATCGCAAAATCTGATAGTACTAGTGCAATTTTGGAAAATTACGTTAATTTTTTTGTTTTATTAAAAAAAAATTTTTTTTTGCTCAAAACGTATCCAGTACCCCTCCAGCAATACCCAATAGTTTTTGTTTTCGGAAGCAGTGCTTTTACACCCCGTATGTCCGAGTGCTTTGTGTCCGAAATGTCAATGAGTCAATATGTTTCGTATACTATCCATCCTATCCTACTAATATTATAAATGTGAAAGTTTGTGAGTAGGTATGTGAGGATGTATGGAAGTTTGTTACTCTTTCACGTAAAAACTACTAGACGGATTTGGATGAAACTTTGCAGTAATATAGATTATACATCAGAATAACACATAGGGTACTTTTTACCGCGGGGAAACTTCTCATTCCCACGGGAAACCGACTTCCACGCGAACCACTAGTAGCTCTATATGTCCGAGTTCTTTGAGTCTTAAATGTCAATCAGTCAATATGTTTCATACACTCATCCGTCACCATATATTATTTTCAGAACATAAGCGAGGACAAGTTCCAGCGGCTGTTCTCGGCGTTGAAGCACAACACGCAGCTCGAGGTGCTGTCGCTCGTCAACGTGGGGCTCACTGATAGAACCGCCAACCTACTGGCCGATGCCCTACAGGTATTGTAGATATAATGTAGGATAAATCAAGTAAATGTTCTTTGGAGGACCGGACTGCTAATTGGCTGGCTGATGCCCTACAGGTATTGTATCGTTTCATCTTGTAAAATCTTCTCCTTAAGGGCCTTGGAGTCACTATGTAGTACATCTACCGGGGCCAGTTCCAAAAATGTTTACTTTCAATGTTTTTGTCAACGACCGCCAATCGACTACTCTTTTGTTAAGGAGTATTCTATCAATGGAAAAGTTACATGCAATGGCTGGCTGATGCTTGTTGTATTGTTGGATGAAAAATAATAGGGTTTTTGGAGGATTGGAGGAAAAAATTAAGCAAAAGGTGTTGTGGCTCTGAATGTTAGACACTGTTTTTTTACATGGTCATTTAAAATTATTATATTAAACAATCTACTTATTTAAAACAGTTAAGATTTTTAGTATTTAATGGTATCGTGACCATATTATATTTATACAAGATGTTATATTTGGTTAGCATTTCGTATATGCCTATTTAATATAATATAGAAAGACGTATGTATGGACTAAATAAATTAACCGGCTTGGTATTGCATTAACCTCACAACTTTTCACAGTTGAAGAACTAATTTGCGAAACTTATTTTTATACAAGTAATGTTTTTGATGGCCTATGATTTGTCTCATGATTTTATTAGTGACCGAGACCTTACATGATTTAACTAATGTAGGTTTAACGTGCGTGAGTCTATTGCAATCTTCACATTTCTTTTTTGTGTCAATACCCAATTTATCTATATTAAAAAAAAACTGATACTACCTAATTAAGACATCATTAATTACTTGTGATTTATATTCCAGGTGAATTCAACCCTGCGCGTGGTAAACGTGGAAACCAACTTCATCTCTCCGCAGGGAATAGTCACTCTTGTGAAGAGTCTGCTGGGAACTACCAGCGTGGAGGAGTTCCGCGCCAGCAACCAGGTGCGTGGAAACAAGACTAATAATATCTAATCATTATCATTACATAGTATAAATCCAAGTCGCTAATTGTGTCTGTTTGTATGTTTGGCTGCTAATTCCTAAACCACACAACGAATTTTAAGGTGGTTTTCGCCATGTTTTAGATAATTTAGTCATTTAAATTTGTAAATAAAGAACAATTAGAAAAAGTTTGTTTAGGCAAAATTCAATATTTCGTGAGAAAATCGGCCAAAATTACTATTTCGCTATGGAAGCGTGGGCGGGTCGCTAGTATCTAATATAGTATAAATTGAAACGTTCATTATTGCTATAATATCAAAAATTCGCTGCAATTTTAACGCAAAATAAGGAATATGGATTTTTGTGCGACCTTATTCATGAATGTATTTTGGACCTTTATAAAATATGTTTGGTTTTTATCAATTATATGTGAGATAAGTTTCTAAGTGAAATTTTGAATTTAAGTGTCGAAAGATTTCCATGATCATTAATTTGACTACTCTGCCAGTTTTCGTTCAGAAGGTGTTATCTAAATATTAAATAGTCTCTCTTTCAGCTGAATCCATTTTTAGGCATTTAAGATTGGAAATCGGATCCAAATTTTCTCAAAACTGTTTCAATAAACGATCTCCAGATTGTGGAACCAATCCAAAGACGCAGTAATTTTTTTTTACATTGTTATCATTGTAAAAACTGCCTACTGCCTACTAGTTACATTTAAAAATACGATCATTATTCTTTGCACTTGAAATGTTCCTTTCAATAGCTTAAAATATTTCCCCGACCACTTAACCCTTAAGCCGGGTCCAGACATGATCATTTGCCCGATCCTACCAACGTATCCGATCACCGTATCCGTGTGGACGCCTCCGATTTGCCCCGTATCCTCATCTTCACAATAGTCATAGTCTTTTGATGATCGGACAAAAACCGACACGACATGGGTCGGGCCGTATCATAACGGCAGATCGAGATCGCGTATCATTACCCGTCCACATATGCGATCATGATACGAGTCGACGATACAGATACGGTGATCGGATCGGGCAAATGATACATGTCTGGACCCGGCTTTAGACGTCGCACTTTGCATTTCTCTCGTAATTTACCTAAAAAACTCTCCGACCACTTAACCCTTGGACGTCGCCCTTGATATTTCTTTTTAAACCGTAGAAGTCGCCTTTTTTTTTTTTTTCGTTGATATTTCTCTCTCAACACCGTATAATATCTCATAATCAACATTCCCCCCATGATATTTCTCTCGCAACACCCTATACTATTGAATAAACGACATTTTCCCCACTCAGAGGTCGCAGGTCCTCGGCAACAAGATCGAGATGGAGCTGACGGCGCTGGTGGAGCAGAACCCGTCGCTGTTGAGACTCGGGCTTCATCTTGAATACAGCGACGCCAGACACCGCCTCGCCACGCACCTGCAGCGGAACATCGACCACAGTACGTGATGCCATAACACGAGGACGAATGGTGATGAATGGTCTATGGAGTGAGGCGGAGATACGTGCGGTGATACCATTATACATGCATATTCATGATGATGAATGGTGTCTATAGAGTGAGGCGGAGAAGTGGGGATGAATGGGGAAAAGGGTAGAAAATGGGGATGAGTGTAGGAAAATGGGGATGAGTGTAGGAAAATGGGGATGTGTGTGGGAAAATGGGGATGATTGTAGGAAAATGGGGATGAGTGTAGGACAGTGGGGATGAGTATAGGAAAATGGGGATGAGTGTAGGAAAATGGGGATGAGTGTAGGAAAATGAGGATGAGTATAGGAAAATGGGGATGAGTGTAGGAAAATGGGGATGATTGTAGGAAAATGGGGATGAGTCTAGGAAAATGTAGGGAAATGGGGATGAGTGTAGGAAAATGGGGATGAGTGTAGGAAAATGGGGATGTGTGTGGGAAAATGGGGATGAGTGTAGGAAAATGGGGATGATTGTAGGAAAATGGGGATGAGTGTAGGACAGTGGGGATGAGTATAGGAAAATGGGGATGAGTGTAGGAAAATGGGGATGAGTGTAGGAAAATGAGGATGAGTATAGGAAAATGGGGATAAGTGTAGGAAAATGGGGATGAGTGTAGGAAAATGGGGATGAGTCTAGGAAAATGTAGGGAAATGGGGATGAGTGTTGGAAAATGGGGATGAATGAAGGAAAATGGGGATGAGTGTAGGACAATGGGGATGAGTGTAGGAAAATGGGGATGAGTGTAGGAAAATGGGGATGAATGTAGGAAAATGGGGATGAGTATAGGAAAATGGGGATCAGTATAGGAAAATGGGGATGAGTATAGGAAAATGGGGATGAATATAGGAAAATGGGGATGAATGTAGGAAAATGGGGATGAATATAGGAGAGTGGGGATGAGTGTAGGAAAATGGGGTTGAGTATAGGAAAATGGGGATGAATATAGGAAAATGGGGATGAGTATAGTTAGGTGTGTAGTATATTGGTTGTGAATTTGATCGTAGTAGTAAAGTATATAAGGTGGGAAATAAGTGTAGATAGAATATAGTATGAATATTGAGTACAAATGCCCCTGGACAACGGTTAGTAACTCGTTTTCACTTCGCAAAGTTAGTAAAAGATGAATGGAAATGGAGAAGGAAATTGATAGTTAATATTAACTCGTTATCTTGTCATACAGGGTGTAAAAAGACTGCTTCCGATAACAAAACTGGGCATTGCTGAAAGGTTTACTAGTCATGTAAAAAGCAAAAAAAAGTATTTGTTTTTTTTAAAACATTATTTTCCTAATTATGTCAAATTGCATTTTATTTTAATTATAAAATTTCCACACTATTTTAAATTAAATGGTGTTAGTTTATTTGTTATGTAAACCATCGCTCCTGAACCATTAGCTGATGTGTGAGCGATGACCTCAAGCGGAAATCACTTTTCAAACCTTAATAACTTTTTTATATTGAGTTTTCTGAGTATAATAAAGTGAATTTAGTTACTACTAGTGGCCGCCCGCGACTCCGTTCGCGTGGAAGTCGGTTTCCCGTATGAATGAAAAGTTTTCCCGCGGTAAAAAGTACCCTATTTGTTATTCTGATGTACAACTTTTATTACTGTAAAGTTTTATCAAAATCCGTCCAGTAGTTTTTACGTGAAAGAGTAACAAACATCCATCCATACATCCTCACAAACTTTCACGTTTATTATATTAGTAGGATTTAGACTCAAGAATACGTGGTTTCAGGCTTCGGAAGTGGTCTTTTTTACACCCGATATATACGGTAAAAAAAATGATAAAGTGAGGAAGAATGTATTTTTTGAGTATTGAATCAGGTTTTGTGGTTAATACATAAGTTATTGAAATTCTTATAATATAAGTTTTGTTGTGATAAATGGGAAGATATTTTAAATAATACGATTTACTTCAATGCAGTCGGGTTACAGATATATTTTAACAGCAGGTCTAAAATCTATCAAATAAATTGTAGGATTCCAAAATAAGGAAACATATTCTGAAATTTAAAATGGGGTCTGAAATATGACAAAACGTGTTGAGTCGCTGGTATTACAGAATTGATCTGAATGATGAAACAAATTAACAATTATATATAAGATATCAAACTAACTTTAATTGAAGCACAACAGACTTATGACCGGGATATACTTATCTAAAAAGTAAGTCTTCATACAAGCGACTACTTACAAAACCCATTCGATTCGTCAACACACGTAACAATTATACATTATACATTCACGGGAATCACTAAATAAAGGAAGATAAACAAGAAATACTTCCTGCAACAGATGCCGTCATGCCCATCGGGAGAAATCACCGACACAAACCGTAATATACACATTTACCCTCATTATTATACATATTAACAAACCAACACGCGACGAGACGCGATCGTAGAACACTCCAGAACATCCCAGCTTGTATTAACACCGGTTAGAATCGGATTGAACCATCCAGAAGATTAACACCGGTTAGAACCGGATCCAGAAGTTGACATCAAGAAGAAGAGGATAATAAGCGAATTGGGTTGTTAGATTGCCGAGTGAATAAGAAGGCGAGTGTGTCGCTAAGATTGCGGCTGCCTCGAGGCCGGCCCCCGGCCGTGGGCGTCGATACCAGCTTCTTCAATCTAACGCCGCCCAGCGCCGAGGCCATCACTCCGACGACAGAACACAAACCAATCACAGAAGAGAAACCGCCGGACCAAACACCGGCGATAGAGAAAACAGACACGGAGACATTCGTGCGAGCAGAGTTCCCAGATTACAACCCGAACCCACACTCGTGAGTAGTCGCGACTCACTCCCGCACAACACTCGCGTGCCCCCACACACGCGTGCCCCCACACCACGCGTGCCCCCACACACGCGTGCCCCCACAACACGCGTGCCCCCACATTAGACAACACTAGACTCGACTATACAAAAATACCCCGAGTCTTGTAGTGATTTAGCACTTGCTCACACCATGAATGTTGTTATTTACAGTCCGGAAAGACCTAACGCTGAGACTTCAGTTCAGATTCTTTAACAAACTACAAAAGGGGGCGCGTAGCCAATAGAACCACGACAGGTCAGGCCCACGGGCACAGATAGATCGCACGACGCTATAACATACTTCGCTTTGAATAAAGCTTCTTTATTTATTTATAGTGACGATTAATAAGAGTGTACACTGTAGGTGCGGTTTTATATGGCTTTACACACTACACATCACACTGTTTCACGAACGAATAACTAAAGTAATTGATAAATATTGGGGAATATAGAAAACGTCTTTTCTTAAACAACAATGTTTCTATATAGTTAAGGCTTTATATTGCACTTTTAATTAAGTTTCACTCTGAAGAACATTAACAACACAGTCGACTTTACTCACATGCACAAACAAACACAGAATATAAGGCGTATAAAACTGCACCAACCACGACACAAAGTTTGAAGTGTTCTATTACTTTCTCTCTCACACTCTTCAAAAAATCAGATGCTCTATCCTGCTCTTTCAAAAAATAATTGTTCCTGTGATGTGATATTACAAATATAACCATTTGATTTTAGCCGAGAGGGGAGCGTAGAACCAAATGATAGTTATTAGAAAACGACCGACAATATCGGTAAAAATCCATTAATAGCGGTAATGTGTTACGGCCGACTAAATACCGTTTTTTGCTCGTTTTATAAAACTGTTTCTTCACAGCTCTAAGCTTCAGCTAATCAAGGATAAACGCTTCGCCGATTTTTAAATAGACTGGGGAACCAAACAAGACGGGATAAATATAAAAATCGTGGTTTTTATCCCCTAGAGTGTGAAATCTATAATTTCTCGTTATTTTTGACAAGTGTTGAACTAACTGGCATGTGTGTGTGAACTAACAGAATGCTGTGAATGAAAGTTTGAAAACTAAACATACAATAAGCACGTGTTTTACTATCCAATGATGTTGTTTTTATTTGTATTTTTATACCATGATCCTTTGTTAAATTAAATTCATACGCAAGCTATTTTCTGTTTTGTATCCAAACTACCTTGAAGCAAAGTGTCAAAATGAATGTCAAAACAGAAAATAGTTGGTGATTTTTTAAATTTTCTAAACATTCCAACAACATATCCTTGTATTACTATTGACCTGATTATTTATCTGTTTATTATTGTAACTTGGATTCATCTTTAAATAGATAATTTGTATATATTTCCAATACCTATTGAGTTGAAAAATCAACAAAATATTTTAATAGTGAATATAATTATCTTTTGAAATGGTACTATTTTGTTTAAACTAGTAATTCTTTTTTAAAAAATAAAAAACCGGGAATCACTCCGAATATCCAAACTCCCAAAATTTACCTCTATAATATTAGTCAACATATCCAAGTTATAACAATAAACAGTATATACCCTATATTTGTATGTATGTGTACGATCTCGTGTGGATTTCCAGTACGCCAGCGACGACGCAGCAACAAGACGGCCTAGATCTGTGAACTCACGAGGTAAGCTGGATTGTAGACTTTATTGTGTAGTGTATAGAGTCTATTATATAGTGGACTAGTGGCCGCCCACGACTCTGTTCGCGTCGAAGTCGGTTGCCCGTGGGAATGAAAAGTTTTCCTTCGGTAAATAGTACCTTATGTGTTATTCTGATGTATAACCTATATTACTGCAAAGTTTCATCCAAATCCGTCCAGGAGTTTTTACGTGAAAGAGTAACAAACATCCATACATACTCACAAAATATTAATGGAGGTAAATCTAGAATTGTGGAGGAGAAGGAGAGAGGGATAGATTTAAGTTGACGCTGTTACTTGACAATCGATTAGAGCTTACACAATAACTTCATAGTTTTGAATTATATTTCGAGTCTTTAAAAAAGTCTCTTTATCACAATCTTAGGTTTTTAAAGTTAAAGAGTTGATTTATTTTAGTACAATTTATTGCAGGATCTAGTTAAGTTTTTATTCTCATTTATACCAACTTTAAAAAAACTCTAAATCCTACAATATTATATCTATTTTATATAAGTTATGCAAATAAGAATATGTTTTGTTGTTGCATACATACCCCATTTGTTGCATTTTTATCCATTACCAGCATCATTAACCATTCCACCTAATAATTATTAACGAGAAAAACAAGTTATGTTTTGAATAGATTTTCAAAACATTACAAAATGAATAAACAGTCTACTTAATTCAGAAAATAGTAACAAACTAGTAAGGATTGAAAATCAAATAACAATTTCGCTTTGTTTAAATAAACAATATACATTTAAAATAAATCATTAAAGCGCTTCCTTAAAGTCGATTACGCTAATTAATTTGAAAGTTTTGAGTTTGAATTACAAAGTACTTAGAAATTTCTCAATAAAGACTTTTAACATGTCAAAATATTAATATTAATGTTAAGTTATTTTGACAAAACTAAAAAGAATACATATTAAACAAATTGCTTTAGCTGTAACTTGATAACAACGCTTAAAGTTAACGCTTCAAAACTTTTAACCATATGGTGAAAGGGACAACTGTGTTTAAGCAACTATAAACTTGACGATATATTTGATGCACATTTCATTAATGATCTCAGTCTTCAGGGACATCACATATTATCATTTTAGTGCTATATTATGCAACGTTGGTTTATAAGCTAGTTCATAATTAGTGAATCTAGCTTTTCAGCAGGTCGTAGAACTTTTAAAGATCGTGAATATCGCTATTTTGTTTTCCATTTCTTTTTTTGTTTTGACATTAACTTTCAAAAGCCAAAATAGCAATATTTTCGATTGTTATCAAGAGTTTCATGATTTCACGTCTGTTTCAGCTTACTTTGACTACTAATTTATGTTTTGTGTATGTTATTTACATATTGTTGTTGTATCTAGGTGGGCGCATAAGACGCGTGTCTCAATTCACACGCTCGCGCAGCTACGTGGTGGGATGGATCCCGTGAACACACATACACACACACAAACACACACTGTTATCATAATACTGTCTAAAACGATCGTTAAACATCACGAGATTCACTCACACACAAATTTTATAAGGAGGTTAATTTGACAGGTGTCAAAATGGTGAATTTGACAAGTGTCAAAATACAAGATTGACATTGTTCAAAGCATAAACAAAAGATACACTTGTTCAGAAAAAATAAACCCTCCTAACTTGAATTCTGTTGACAAGGAATTTGAGAACTACTTTGCATTTGAATAGTATCGATAAACAAGTATTATGATAATTGTGTATGTATTTTGTCGAATCGTGCGCTCACTCGCGCTCGCTGGCTATTGCACTTTTACTCTTTACGATCCTTATGACTGCAGATCTTTGTTATTTTCCAGTTTCAAATAAACTTTAGCACTGTCTCTTTTAACGACTTATATTTAGAAAGAGATACAACTTTCTAAATAATATCTGTGAAAAGTACAACCTTGGAATGATTTCAGTACAAAGTTTTGCACGGTCTAACATAGTTTATAGTCTATGTTAGTTTTATTGACAGAATTAATAAAGGAACGCAGTTGTAAGGATTTCAATACGAGTTAATTTGTATAATTGAGGATTTAAGCCTGTGAACAAGGTAGGCAATGAAACATGTTTTGTAGCTATATTTAAGAACTGTATTAGTATGAAAATATGATGGCAGGAACTTCATATCTTACATATTAACATCAATAAGACCTACCTTGTAGAAATGAATGATTTTGAACGTTTTTAATATTAATTCATAATGTAGCGTGCTAATGCGTAATAATTACATAATGATAATGAATTGTAATATATTTTATAAAAAAAAACAGCATATTGGTGCGGAATGCAGCTTCTTATAGAGCCTTGACTTTTGGTAAAATATTTGACTGATTCATTCACTTTTATATAAATTTAAAGACAATATATGAAATCGACTTTAAACATTTTTTAAAAGAAGCCTGCATTTCTCACCAATGAAAACTGTATTCTAACATTTAATTTTTCAATAAAGCATTAGGTTTACAATTTTTTCTATTACATTTTTAAACTTTCTAAATTAAACTTTTTATTTTATTTATTTTAGTTTTTTACAATTTAAAGTTTAAATTGTCATCGCTTTAAGTGTAAGAAGAACTGTGCTTACAGAAATCGCCTATTGCTTTCTTGAAACTGACATTGCTTTAAATTAAAAATAACTTTATGTATATTAGTGAATCTACTGGTGGAAGTCCATTGTGATAAAACATCAAGTTTTCGATTATTTTCGTTCTATTTCAATGTAAGAGAGATTATTTGTATATGATTTTTAGATTATTCAAATGTATTATTCTTTTATTGTAACGGTAATGAAATTAATATAAATCCTATAATTTAATGATAGATTTTATCTATGTTGTAATATGGTTCGGCGTTATCATGTTCCAGCAGAAATCTTGACTAGTAGAGCCGCACTTTTGTAGTTTGTGACGAATACAAAAAAATAATAAAGTACACAAAATTATATTGATATTTTATTTAATTTTCCACTGGTTTATTTAAGCCTCTATCACACTTGGCGTTTGCCAAGCGTTGACTTATAAAAAAAAACGTATTTCCAAAAACGCAGTGTGAACGCCAACGTTGCTTAAACGCCTAATGGGAAAGAGATCTGACGGAAAAGTTCATATCTATTTGAGAAGGCGTTCTTAAAGGTCGTCTCTTTTTTGTTTTACGAGACACAGTCATATTCAGTGTTATGTTCTTCTAAAACAGGTTCAGATTCATATTGTAACACTGTATCCGGCTCTTTTAGCATTTCTGTGCTTTTTTGGGGCGGCGAGCGCTTTACTGACATGTCTGAATAAGATACGAGCACTAGGGGAATATGACCCGAGAAGATTAGTGACAGAAAGCAACAGTATGCAAACAATCTCTTTAAAGGAGGCGTTACACCGTTTATTTTAAAATATTTGTTATAGAAAGTACCAGGCTTACATGCGTACATTGGAGGTCAATTTAGCTCGATACAGGCAAATAATAACAAGCCACTTGCTTTTAATTAAGTCCAGACTCAGGGCAAAAGTATCTCTCTAATATTTTATTTTAGGCTTTTCAGTACCACATTTTTGCAGCTTAAATACTAGGACTTCATGAGTATGTAGAAGGTGTATCGTATGTGAAAAAACGGTATGGCCAAGACTAAGTAAGATAGATGTTGGTCTTTCTTATTTGGTATTAAAATGATATCTTCTTCCTGAGAAACTGTATTTTAGATTCGAGTGAAAGTACTAGGCGGCCATAAAACTGTAGGGAGACACTAATAAGAATGTACACACGCACATACAGAAATGTATACAGTTTAAAATCTCTATTTTTCACCTATTGTTTGTTGTATTACTTAGGCCCAAAAACGCGTCACTCACCGGTGGTATTAGGCTTGATTCCAGCAAAAGTACCAGGCGGCCATAAAGCTGAAGGAAGCAATGTTTGCACACTTACAGGAATGAAACACTCACATACGCAGTTGGTGCGGCGCAAGAGCAGGACAGCGTTGTATTAAATAATTTATCTCTTTTCATCTATTGTTTGATGTAATAGCCGAAAACACGTCACTTCCAGGTGGTTTTAGAGCCGTATAATGACGTAATCCACTGAAGATATACTTTTTGTCAGCTGTGTTCGTCCTCACGTACCAGGGCATAAGGATTCCGTCAAGTTCGGACTCGCAGCGTGCAGTACCTCTGGCAGCTTATGCAAACCTATTTTTTGGCACTGAATTTATTTTTATCTTTAAATATAAATTTTAAATAAAATTAAGTACAGTTTAGCAAAAAGCGTCCACACTGTGCAGGGGTCCGGGGGAAGAGGAGATAAAAATTAAAACAACTAAATCAAGGTAAAGCTTTATTGGTTTCTAAAGATATAATCACTTAAAGTGACGCTTAATATATAGTTTTTAGGCTAGGTTATTGTCAATAGGGAAGACACGTTACAATTTATAGAAAACTGGGCTTATTCCGTTTATCAACCCTGAAACAGCCACCCTAAGGTGGTTACTTGGAATTGCGTGTTCATCTACGAGTATCTACCCTGAACGATAGAATGTTTCAGGGTGGATAAACGGAATAAGCCGAAAATTTAAAAAAATGTAAACTACATTATTGATAGATGTGCATTTAAAGACTTATCTATGGCAGTTTAACAACTCCACTGTTATAAGTAAACTAAAAATCCACAAAATCATTAAAAAATTATGAAAAAAGTTAAACGACTTCTCAGCGACTTATTATTTTATGAATTAAATAATGAATAAATTGAATGAAATAATAAATAATTTGATGAAATTATGTTAGAAAAATCGGTGGGCAATTAAATTCGGCCTTATTACGATGTCACGAATCTACAACTTTGTAATTGTTATCTACAACTTTGTATCTGGTAATTCCTTAAAATATTACTTTCATTCCTTTTCTTAGTGCAACTTGGCTGCACTAAGAAAAGTTCAAACCACCTTTTTAAACCTGAAAACTGTGATTAATGAATGGGAGAAGTGTTCTTAGGTTTTTAGTCTACCTACAAAAAAAAACACACACACACACTTTTGCCTATTTAAAAAACTTGTGCATATTTCAAAGTGCAAAATACTAAACTACTACATGTGAAGTGCTATTCCTACTTCAGTGACTTAATTACTAAAAAACATGAAATAAAAAATAAAAATAATGGCACCATAACTTTATTAAAATAAACTTATTTGTAATAAGTACATAAGAAATAATAAAAACAAAGCGTAGAAAAATAAAACGATTTAAAAAGATAAAACCAGAGATCACTAAAAGTTTTATTATTTTCTTTTAAAAATATGAAAAAATTATTATTGTTTTAAAAAAGGCTACGGTGCTTATAATGTTAATCACACAAGTTAGTTTTTAGCTACTTTCATGCAAATGTTTTTAAACTATTTTTTTATATTAGCTATCACAATAAATTAACATCATTAACTCATTTTTTAACTTAAATATCAGATTTAATATACATGTAGTTATAACAAATAGCTACAAATCTTAGTTTTTTTAATCAAAGAGGTTAATAAAAAAACAATATTTACATTACTTAAAATTTAATTACATAAAATTTACTTTTACTCAAAAGATTATATATATTTTTTGAAATTACTTGGGTATTTTTCCATAGTGTAACAAATAAATGCATGCATTATGACATGAATTCAATAAAATGTCAAAACATCTATTTAGTTTATTGGATTTATCTTTGAAGGGGTTTGTTTTTAAGCTATCGAAATATAAGATTTAATTATATTGTATTTTATCTAGATAATTGTATATAATTTCAGTAGCTCTAAATAGTTTTGAATTTCAGCTGATAGCTTGTTAAAAGTGATATGAAAACTGTTTTGTATAAGGTCATTTCTAAGTTTAGTACATATTTTATTATAAACGCTGACTAGTTTCCTAAATATAACTTTTTTGTTATATTAGCTGTTGCTATTCTATGCTAAAACATAGACTTCATTATAACATCGATCTCTAACATTGTATTATCAATTAAACATAAAATCGATAAGTATCTATAACTCACTTGTTAGTTTCTACATAAAATATACACAAAATATACAAAAGCTTGAATCAGAAAACATTTTTATGCACTAATATTGCACATAACTTTGGAAAAAAACATTTCATTAAAGAAACTTTACATGAATACTTTCATACATAACTTGTATTTTGTTTTCTTTAAGAATTAATAATACTAAGTACAACAAATAAAATGCATAGAAACTAATAAAATTTTACAATATTTACATAAACAGTTAAGCGAAACACGTATTTTGTTACCGGTTCGTATTATTTTAGTCGTAATAATAAAATGTATTAAGGTCTATATATCAGTGACAAACAAAAGTACTAAAGTAAATCAATATTTATGGAAAAAACGTCTTTGAGACGTTAATTTTTCGGTTTAAAATCCAATCTTTCAAGGTCTTTTCTAACTCATGATTATAATTTTACAAACAAATTTTTAATTTCTAAAATGTTATTAAATTATACTGAAGTAATAACGTTGTGTGGGCAGTGGATATTCGATTTTATCGTGTAAGTAATAAAGTGCATTATACCGTGTCCGCGTCGATGTGTTTGCCGGCTCGTCGCCAACTCAGTAGTTCGTCTAACAGAGATTCTAGTTGGGGATTACCTCCCAGGCGTTCCACCTGCAATAAATAAATAGTCATAGTTTTAGTAGGAACTTGGAGTAGTCAGACAAAAGTAACGTCCACATTATTGTGTTCCATGCTTAGGACAGAGCTACCTATAATTTTGAAATTATAACCTCATTTTTGAATTTGTATTATTATTATTATTTTTTGTTATGTATAAAAAATTTACTTAAACCATCGCATAAGGTATCCTGTAATGATAGTTTAAGTTATGAATAAATAAATAAATAAATAAATAAATAAATTTTTAAGCATAGTTTATAAAATGCTCTTACCCAAATCTTTAGTGACTAGAGTCTAGTCCAAACACTTATTGAATATACTTTTTAAATAAAGTTTTTTACGTTAGTGCCTCAGCAAATTTCAGGATGTCGATACTAACAATCGATAAAAGTTCTGCTCTCACCATTATGGTGTCAAAATCTTCAAACTGTCATTTTTTTCAAGTCAAAATCCCAAATCAAACTTTTCTTCTTTTCGAAACTTCCTTTATATTAAAAATACCTTATTATAATAATATTTTCTCAATTACCTCGGCTCTAGCCTCCTTGTCTAGACTGTCCAGTGTCTCCCTCGTATAATGGAAGCTGCCGAGTCTCTCCAGCATTTGTATACAATACCGCTTTACTTCCACATCGCGAGTTCTTTGACGAAGAATGTCTGTGGTTGTGTGCTAAGGATCTCATGTAGGGTTTTGTTAAAACAATTAATGATACATAAAAGAACCAAAAAACTACTTAAATGTAGTAACACATAGGTAACGCGGAGAGGATAATTATATAGAAATAGACCCGAAACTGGGGACATGTTTTCGCAACATTGAACTTTGGTAAACTAATAAATCTTTGTCTAAAAGTTCTTAACTTATGCATTTAATTAGAAAAAATACCTAAATATGGTGAAAACCGTATTAATATCCGTTACGTGACTTAGGAGCAGTTAGAGCACAAACATACAAACAGACACTATTAGCGACATTTCTTTACAATAATGATAATGATATTGATAATGATTATGTCAATGATGACGAAAGTGATAATAATGAGATAATGATAGTGATAATAATGTAATTATGTTAATTATAATAATGATGATGATGTTAATGATAATAATGATGATAATAATGTTATTATTAAACTCTCGCGCTTTTTATTTATTACTTTTAGATGATTTCGGGTCTTACACGCGGTCATTTTGTATTTCGATACATTAATTATATTATTAATTAGATCGATGTAACTCGGTCGAAGCGTCAGGAAATACAGGTACATATAATTGATGATGATAATGTCAATGATAATGATAACTTCAATGATGATAATGTCCATGATAATGATAACTTCAATGATGATAATGTCCATGATAATGATAACTTCAATGATGATAATGTCCATGATAATGATAACTTCAATAACGATGATAACGACATATATATCATCAGGATCTATATATCAAAGGATACGCAGCACCTGGTTGTCCCCGGTCTGGCTGCGGATGGCGTGGATGACGGGGAAGCTGAACTTGCCCTCCGTGAGGTCCTCGCAGTACGACTTGTTCTCTGTGTACTGTTATATATATGGTTTATTTATATTAAGTAATAGTACAAAGATTAATAGATATTGTATTATTAGTTACAACCTAAAGTTGAGGTTTCAGAGTGGCTTAGGATTTGAATTATATGGTTTAAGGGAGAATACATTATTTTGCAAAATAGTGTTGTTTGGTAAATACTGTCAAACTTTGTGATAGTTCCAACTAAATAAATGTTCGAAAAAAATACTATAACATAATTAGAAACTTAAATAAGAACATAGCAGTTTAAATATGGTTTCCCCTTTTCAGTTAAAAAACATACGATTTTGACAGACAAATCCTCTTTGAATTTATGATGGTTTGTGTGCATATAAAAGGGGAAAAGTAGAGTCATGTACAAAAATAAAGAGAAGGGAAGATACTTACTTCAGAAGCAGCCAAGTTGCAGTAATCATCTCGTATTTGGAAGTAAAGTCCCAATATGGCAGACAATCGGCCGAAATCAGACTTGTTCTCACTGAACAACTGCATAAGACGAATAGCCAACATGAAAAGACCACCCGTTTCTATAACAAATGTAGAGAAAATTACGTTAATTATATTTGTTTTGTATGATATTTGTGATTAGATGTCTTAGGTACTGAAATGAATTGAATTATTGTAATGTATTATACCCTGGCTTGTGAAATGAAATGAAATGAAATGAAATTACTTTATTGTACGTAGGATTAAAAACTAATCTCTTATACATTGTCAAAAGCATAAAATAAAAAATAAAAAGATGTCACGGGACACCCCTACATTCATCAGCAATAGCCGTAGTAGACCGAGAGAAAAAGCTGGCGGAAAAAACTCTCGGCACTCTTTTCAAAATTATACAACAATAATTTATATTCATTAAAAATTTGTACAAACAGTGAACATATAAATTATTTTCTCGTACCTCCCCGCTCAACATCATTAAAGTTAAAAAATATTAAAATGCTAGTAAACTAATTGAGGAAACTTCCCGCGCCACAATTCGGAAACAGAGCAGACCGTTTCCCGAAGGCGGCACCTGATCACAAGTATGACGTGTGCTCCAGCCATCGTCCTACTCAACCATATTAGAGGGAGTTGGGCGACCCGTTGACACAACGCCACCGCCCCAGTAACTTTCGAGGCGAGCATGACTACTCTGGGCCAAACAAGGCACTAAGGAACCTCACAAAACAGCTAATTTATTGGAAACAATAAGTTAAAACAGAGAGAGGAGGAACGAGAAAACAGTACAGAAAAAAGTAAAATGAATAAATAAAAACAATAAAAGTACATACTTAAAGTTAAGTATCGTCAAGGTACATAAGGTAAAAAATATGATGCACGTACAATTACGTCAACCAATATCTTTATACAAAGTATAAATAGTCTTATACATAATACCTACCTACAAGAAACCTGCAAGAGTTTTAATCCCAAGCTTTCTTATCATTTAAAAAGTCTTGGATGCTATAATAGCCTTTACTACACAGTTTGAGTTTAATAGTTTTTTTAAAAACGTTAAAAGGCAGGGACAGTAGGGACTTAGGGATTGAATTATATATAATTATTGACATTCCTATAAAAGACTTTGTGCTTTTTGCCAACCTACATTTTGGAAAAACTAATTTATGATCGTTCCTAGTCATTGCGTCATTATTATCTATCAAACGTCTATCCTTAAGAGTTTTAAAGCTATCAATATTCTTACGCACAAACATAATGTTCTCAAAAATATACTGTGAAGCAAGGGTCAAAATACTAATCTCCTTAAACAGATCCTTGAGAGATTCTCTTTTACTAAGTTTATAAATTCCGCGAATGGCCCGTTTTTGCAGCGTAAAGATAGTTTTAATGTCAGCAGCGTTTCCCCAGAGTAGGATAAAGATGATGTGTCTCTAAAGATCTGGCGTTATAATAGTCGTGAAAGGAATTTAGGAAACTTGCTTGCATTGCATTAATATTAATTGGATAAAAACTGATTTAACACATTTGTTTTATTATCGCGTAGAAATGAAAGCATTTTTTTTGTATACTTGCAGCATACATATATTTTCTGTTCTGTAAGTTTTTAAATCAAATATATTTAAAGTAAAAAATGAATGTATTATATAATAATACCTATAAAAATAAAAATGTCTGTAATCTACATCACATAACATTTTAATAAACAATAGCTGAAAATAAGTTGGTTTGTTCAACTGTACGCATTTCATATTTTATTATGTAAGTATGTTTGGTTACAAAATTATACGATTGATAGCCAAATCGAAATAGTAACTAAAGTCGTAAAACTTGTTATATACTGTTACTCTACATGAAAACAACATTTTTATTTTATATTTCTAGTTTTCTTAGTTCTATATTATCTTTATATGTGATTATTTAATCCTAATCACTACATAGTATAAAACAAAGTCGCTTTTTTGTCCCTATGTCCCTATGTCCCTTTGTATGCTTAAATCTTTAAATTGTATGCAACGGATTTTGAAGCGGTTTTTTTTAATAGATAGAGTGATTCAAGAGAGAGGTTTATATGTATAATAACATAGTACAGGTAAAGCAGTTTTACTCCAAATTTAAGGCGTGCGAAGCCGCGCGGGTAAAAGCTAGTAATATTATAAATGTGAAAGTTTGTAAGTATGTATGGATGTTTGTTACTCTTTCACATAAAAACTACCGGACGGATTTGGATGAAACTTTACAGTAATATAGATTATACATCAGAATAACACATAGGGTACTTTTTACCGCGCGAACGGAGTCGCGGGCGGCCACTAGTTAAGTTCTATTTAAACAAGATCTTAATAAGAACTTAAAAGCACAGCATTCACATTTTAACACAAACATGACAAAACTATTCAATTGAAAACTAAAACTGTTATCTTTTTTTAAACGTGGAATTCAGGTCAATTAATTGTATTTTATTGAGATATGCATTTGGGCTAATGTTCCTCAGGGGTAGGTAAAAAATTTAAGCTATTTTATTAATTTTGGGTATAAATAACCATCCCACCCATCTAGCATAGTTACGTCATGACTCAAACATAGATAAAGTTTAACTTTTTGTACAACAACTGTTTTATAAAATGGAATTCCATTTAAACTAGTATTGTTGGTTTTTATCAGTTGTATGCAACTCAGTTGTCTAAAACATAATGCAATAGTTACATCCGGTGCAATGTTTAAAATGTTATCTTACAATGGTGAAAAGTTCTATGATAAAGTTTGTGTGGAATGTTTTCTAAATTCTAACTGAATAGCATTTTCCTTGAATAAATTACTTACAGAAAATAAATAACTATTACTTAAATTTTTACTTAAATCATCAAATTACGCTTGTAATCTGCAAGACTATTAAGCTTTTTGTTATTTTATTTAAACATTATAGTTATAAATATATTTTTTCAGTATAATTCTATATTTAGGACTATTATATCAAAAAAAATTGGGTACTGTATATACAAAATAATCATTGTATATTTATAGAACAGTAGATATACTGGGTGTAAAAGAACTGCTTCCGAAAACAAAAACTGGGTATTGCTGGAGGGGTACTGGTTACGTTTTAGGCAAAAAAAATGTTTTTTATGACTACAGAAAAAAAAATTGCTTAATTTTCCAAAATTACATTAATACTATCAGATTTTGCGATGATTTCAAATTAAATAGGGTTTTAATTTAATTTGCAATGTAAAAATCCCACCGACAGATGATGTTGGAGCGATGATTTCAAGCGGCGAATAATATGACTTTTCGATACTTAATAATTTTTTTAAATTGAGTTTTCTGGGTATGCTGTTAGTGAATTTAGTTACTATTGAGGCTCAAGAATACATGGTTTTAGGCTTTGGAAGTGGTCTTTTTACACCCGTTATACTAACTTCTAACGGTCATCTGTTTGTACTCCTCCTCGGAGGGGCAGTGGAAGTTGTCCCTCCAGTAGATCTCCATGCCCTGGCCGCGGTGCAGCTCTAGCAGCTGTTCCGTGTATACTGATGTCGCCTGTGAGATAAATTTATATAAATAATAATAATAATATGTATAGTGTTGATTCTCCATTGGAGAGTGAATAATCATGGAGAGATAAAGTCAATGTAGAGTGAATAATCCCAGGCAGACATTGTTAATGGAGAGTTCATAATCCCTAATATTATAAATGCGAAAGTAACTTTGTCTGTTTGTTACGCTTTCATTCCTAAACCGGCCACCAGTAATAGATATACCTTGTCAATGGAGACTTACCAATCTGCAATACTCACAATCAATGGAAAACAACTTATATCAAAATCCACTAATGGTAGGTTATACTCTTAGAGTTCAAAGATATATTTACCTTCGGATGTCCCAGCTCCTGAGTTTTCTGCAGCGCTAGAACCATGACGTAGTTTCCAGCATTGATGGTGCTCGCCACGCCGTATATAGAATGTGCTACGGGGATTCCGCGACGAAGTATGGAGTTGTCTTGAATGTCGTCTATACTGTAACAAGGGATTGTAAGGGAGTTTGTATAATATATGATGGAGAGGTAATAACTAATATTATAAACGATTTTGTTAGTTATTTGGTGAATTTAGGGTGAATTAATTCGTCATTTTTAATTATTCGTTTAATAAAAAACAGATTTATGTCAAACAATCTATGGCAGAAATACATTTGTTTGACCTGTAAATAAAAAGGAATTACACACAACTATTTCCCCCCCCCCCCCCCCCGCATTATTAATAAACACTTTGAGCCTGTATGAGTTACATCATGTTTTGTGTCTGTCATTTACAAAAGTTGTCAAATAGGATCGACAAAGACAAAACACGCATTGGCCAGATTACCCGACTGGGTAGAAGCCAAAATAACCCAAAATTGATTGATTGATTGACCAAACATGGTTTAAATTACGTTTATTATATGTGAGTCATTATCATTACATAGTATAAATCCAAGTCGCTAACTCTGTCTGTTTGTATGTTTGGCCGCTAAACTCCTCCTTTAGTACGTAACGAATTTAAATGCGGTTTTCTTCATATTTTAGGTTATTTATTCATTTAAATTTGTAAATAAAGAACGTATAGAAAAAGCTTTTTTAAGTTAGCAAAAATGCAAGGGTTCGCGAGCAAATCGGCAAAATTACACCATTGCGAAGCGTGGGCGGGTCGCTCGTTATATATAAGAGGTTTGGGTTTAAACGGGGGTTAGTTAGCTTGGTGCTTTTTCTTATGTATATTAATAGAAGTGATTTAAATAACAAAAACAGTGCGCATTACAGTAGTCATTTCGAAAATTGGCGACTAGTAATATTTAATTTTTTAATACTTGCGGACACAAAAAGAATATATGTCATTTGTTTTGGCAAACTAAGGTCGTAACTTATTTTTTACTGCTAAGTAAAAAATTGAAAAAAAATAAATCATATAGGATACACAAAAAAGCATTAATGTTATTATAACAAGACTTCACCATATGTGACTGTTTTCGACACGTGCTAAACACATCGCCCGACTCATCTTGCAGAATTTAAACAGGAAAATAGATTCGGTACTGTAAACATTAAAATTTATCTCGATTCCAAGAAGATTGTATCCATACGATTCACGGTTACTCGTACATCAGTTAATTGTAAACATACGATAGTATTAGTTAATTCTTGGCAAGACTTAAGGTCAATTGTAACTGTTAAGAGGGAAACCCATATCTTTTACAAAGCAATTCTAGTGATTTATATGAATAGGCTGTAGTAGAATGGATGAGTCAATGTCGTTACATGATCAAATAAGAAGCCGTACTGATGTTTGGAACAATGATTGCATTGATAAGGCAATGTACGAAAATATTCGTGATGGTTCCGCAGCGAATTTACATAGGTACTTTTTGTGGTTTTATACGATCGCCTTTATTAACACAAATTTGTCATTGTATAGAATATACACTTTTACAGTTTTATAAAATGAATAGATATAAGATATGACTTTATTAAAACAAATGAATTTCAAAGAAACCTTGAACAAGAATGGTTTTGAATTAGACGAAAAAGATTTTTAATTGATAAAATACCAAATATTTCTCTTATATTTTGTTTCAATTATTTACCTTTGAGATTATCATAGATTTTAGACCATCAAAGGTGAAACCGTTCTGTGCATTTTTAGTATAAAAGGTTATTAGAATGAGTTTTACATCTACTTACAACTGAACCCTACACCCTGCGTGGTCCCACAAGCACTTGGTGTTTACTTTCGTTTTGTCATTGGGAACCCTAAAAACAAAGATTGTATTTACATACATATTGAGTCATCATGTTTTCTATGTATCTGATTTAAGGACGTTTAAGAGTCCATTGAAAGGTTTTATGGTGGCTTTTTAGTATGCAAACCATGTCACAGTAAAGTTTGTTCGCAGTAACGTGTGTATTACTTTGAAGAATCCAAATTGTTGTTTAAATTTAGTTTAAATCATAAATTCCTTGCGGTCTATTTAGGCATGGTTAAGAGGAATCAGGCTTCGAAGAGATTATTATTTAATATTTAATATAACAGTCTACAACTTTTTAAAATTTCTAGTTTCAAAATTTTAGAATAAAAAACCGTTAATGATTAACCGTTATTGAAAAAGTGTCAAAAAGTAAAGAGATTAACATGGATAATTTTCAGATAAAATTCAAAGAAAATAATTATCTTGATAATTTCAAACGAGTTACAATTTAATTACGTGTGCTTTGGTAACATTATGAAACTTTCGTAGATAATTTATAAAAGTTTGAACTGAAGTAATTTAAAAAGATTGCAACTATATATCAAACCTTTTTTAAATAACTTAAACTTTTTTAAATTGTGTTTCCTGGGTATACTGTTAGTGAATTTAGTTACTGTTTAGGCGCAATAATACGTGGTTTCAGGCTTCAGAAATGGTGTTTTTACACCCGTTATATTAGAAGAGTGATAAGATGAAATTCTTTATTTCTAATGTTAAAATCGGACTTTTAGAAAAACTTGCAAAGATTAAGTTATTATATGTATATTATTATTAAATATTTTTTATTCCTCTTAATGATAAAACAGTCACTTACCATGTAAAGGTACGAATGGTAAAAATTATAAATAAATTAATAATAAGTTTAGAAAGTATCTAAGTAATTTACCTACTAATCGTGCAATTGTTTTATAAAGGTTTATTGATTCTAGTTTAAAATTCAAATTGCTCTTTTTAATTTGCGAGTGATAAGAATATCAACATATGTGTCGTTTTTAACTACTTTAAAATTGCTTTTATTATGTTTTTCGTCTTTTAAAACCTGTAGCATCAAGTTAAATTAAATTTGCAGTTTTTCCTTAACCAACCTTTTTGGGGCATTTTTTGCTTATTGAAACAATATATCTGTAGTTTCAAATTAAGAATTACCCATTTAAAAAATAAAGAGGTAGGTATTAATCAAATTAAATGATTTGAAACGGATTATAGCGCGTTTATTAATTTGTATATTTCAAATTCTATAATCACAGACAGACACTCCTTGAGCCTATTTCACATAACAAACACACAATTCTTAAAATTACATTTCAAAATACAGTAAACTATTACTTACAGCAAACTGGAGTTGTGTAACATTTGTACAATCTCCCCGACAGCTTTCAGTTTGTCATCGGATATCTTGAGCCAGTAGTTGAAGGCCGATGTCAGCTTCGTACGGATCCTCTTGCCAGGCACTTGCAGGATGTACGTATAAGGCATTAGGATTTTCTGCAAACACATATTGAGCGTTTAAATTTGTCGACAAATAAAGCGGCTTTTCAGTGTAAGTGTGAAGGAGTTAGAGATAGGTCTAGTATTTCTGCGGTCAGCTAGTCTAGTTCATTCTAGACTAGACTAGTCGGTTTTGAAGAGGGTGCATAGTCGTCGTACTAGTCGCATAAGCTGTTTTTTCTCTTCGTTACAGCAAATAAATTGAAAAAATATCAGTTAAATTAGAAGTACATTTATAAAAACCCAATCATTTAAAGATGTAACATTGCATTGCAACACTGAACAAAAATAAATAAAAAAAACAAAAACTCTTACCTGATGGTGAATTGATTATACTTAATTAATTATCTATCTAACTAATAAACATGTAATACTGAATAAAAAATATGATTATTTAAGTTTATGATTTCATTACACTTATGAAGAGCCGACTAGTTGGTCTTGAAAGCAAACTTGTCTAACTAGATGTTGCTATTTTCACCAACTACACAAAAGTCCACTGGGACTAGTCACCATCGGCAACTACTTGGCCCATCCTTACTTACTACTATAATGTAGATGTTTTACTGCAACTAACTTTAATATGTTAAAATATGGGTGTCCTTTAAAATAACAAAAGATGTTGACAATTTTTATGGTAAGTAGCTATGTCATACAAGCAGTTGATGTTATCTCAGTGTACTTGAATATACAAGTAGATTTAATGATACAAAGAGAAATACTTTGATCTGTGGTGATAGGATTTGCTACATACCTATCCTGCCTATTTTCCAGCTAAATTAAATATATTTGATACTGTATTCTGGTAAGAAAGTAAGGCTGACTTATAACAGACACAGTGACTAAATATCGAAAGGCTCTTGTCCGGACGGTACGTCTGCTACTTAATGCTACATGACTAAATGAGTTTATAACCACCTACAATTAACTATACTAGTATCAACTTTTGTTTGACATGGTAGGTACTATAATGAAAATTATAAAATGTACATTTTAGGAAAAAAAAGTTGAAAACTTTGCTAAGAAATAAAAGTTCCCAGTTAAGGAGATTATGAATAAGATAATTACTATAAAAAAACAAAAGTATTACAAAAACATTTGTTCAACTTAATGGCAATCTGATTACTAAATGGATTTAAAATAAAATCATTTCAATCATGCTAATTTTAAATCAATGTAAGGCAAACACCAAATTGTACATTTGTTTATTATTTTTAATTAAGAAAAACACGCAGCATATGAATAAACAGCAACCTACAACGCATCCAAACATAAAAAACAAAACCGAAGGCTCGCAGACCGACTTGCGCCAATGCAGATAGCGTTGCGGCATGCGCTGTCTTTGTTGTGCTTCATTAACATGATAATGCTTCCTTCATGATGTTATGTTTATCTTTCATGCATATTAAAAATTAACATTTACAAACCTCATCCTGAATTTTATCACCGCCTTTACAGAGAAGGTCCGACATGGTTAGAATTTTCTCACACTTTTGTTGAGATACAACCAATTTATGAAGACAAAAGATAATCTATTTTACAGTTTTATTGAACCGCACGTAAGTAACTCGCCACGCGAAATAAATAAAATACGATTATTACGAGAAATTTAAGTTACAAGAAGAGTGACCGCCCGCCGCACACACTCAATAAAATTTGACACTGATGGTTGGTTGGCTGGGCTGACTGACATTACTGACAATGACATAGTGCGTTCCGATACCCAAAAATGAAAGTTTTTCCTGTTTTTAATAAACTATCAGTTAACTAAAACAAATTGCTGTAGAATAAAATCAATACCACGTTGAAGATGTGGCTACAAGATTGATGCCTATTAGGCTTAGAGCATAGGGTACGTTCGCAACCTACGTCCGAGTGCACCCGAAGAACGCTCCAACTTTCGCAAGCTTCATGAAAAACACTCTGTACCGCAAGCTTTTAAAAATCCTATTAATATTATTAACGTGAACGTTTGTCAGTATGTATGGATGGATGTATGGATGTTTATTACGCTTTCACGTAAAAACTACTGGACGGATTTGGTTGAAACTTTACAGTGACATAGGTTATATTACTTAAAAGGAATTAAGGAATGTCTTTTGAAAGAATTTAAATTTCCAGCGCATTTTTTTTCCCGATCGCAACCTTTGAGCGAGGGTAATATTTGAACCACATTTAAACGGTTGTTTTACTCTAAGGTATCGAACACACACTTGTGCTACAAAGTTCTGTCAAGATGACAATTATTGTTGTTAGTGACAAATGACAGTGACGTGAGCAAGTATCGTATTTGTTTTGTTTGTTGTGAAAATTTCGTTCTGTTTCACTGAGAAGCTTTGAAAATAATTGAATCCAACGTTGCAAATAAAATTGAATGTAAATAAATACTGTAATTTATGAACATAACAAAAAATGTTAAGTGTGTTATCGATGTAAAACGTTTGTTATGTCTGCTCGGAATTATACGTCGGCAAGAGAAAAATCTGTCGGAAAATTGATCGATTGCTTACCGAAAATAAATAAGCAGAAGTTTGTTTACCGTCCCAGTAAGGATTTGCCAACTTTATCTACAAATACATCACATAATGTTGTTAATAGAAATGTTAACATTACGTACGTACCCTATAATGATTCTGTAGACAGAGTTGGAACACCTTTGTCGGATTTATTTTCGGAAAGTGAAGTAGGTAAGTAATTTGCTAACTTACTCATTTGAGAAAATATATATTAAGTTGTTAAAGTTTATTAGCCAATGACCACCTATTTTATTATATTTTAGTCTTCCTCAAATTAATGGATATGTATTAATAACAGCTTAACTAATTATGTTTTTACAGATACTCCAGATTTCATAAGCGAAGCCAGTGACAGTAGTTCTGGTTCAGCATTGCTGCAAAATACAGCAGAAGCTTCAAAACTGCTGTCCGATGAATGGGAGAAAATTGAAAGGACCCTTTATGATGAGTGTGGGGAGAAAACTTCAAGACCTCTTCTAGTTGAGGAGTGCAAACAATGGAGGGAATTGCACCCACAACTTAGGTACAGCAGTTATCTCTCTTATTCATCAACATTTTGGTGGAGGGCTAAGAAATACAGCAATAAAAATAATATCTTTTCTAAAATCTATTAGGTTTAGTTTGCTGTTAATTTGAGAAAACAACTTAATTTTTAGCCATAAATAGTTTCCTATTATATATAATGTAGCTTTCTATTCCATAAAATAATAATAGTTCCTCAATAAAAATGTGACACAACTACCTACCATTGTTAAAAGCCTACATACTGTGCTATGTTTAATGACTCTTTTGTGTGAGTTGTACTCATTAATCAAAATAATTCCAAGGCCTACTAATGTCAAATAATTTGTTAAATACTGTTTTCACCTTGACCTTAAATACTCTAACTCCATTATATTATAGCACATTATTATTTTTCAGGATCATTGGTAGAGGTATTCCACTGCCAGAGAAAAAGCCTCTATCGTCATATTTGCAAGTAGATCACGAGGAAGTTTTAGCAATGCACTACAGTAACTACGATGAGTTCAGTGAAAGTGAAGACCGGCTATCAGAAAGCAGCACCGATGTCACCCCACGGAATTCCCCCAGAGCTTCCGAAGAGCATTTAGAACCAAAACTAACTCGAGAAAAGGTACCCCTTTATTCTAACTATGCAGAGGAAGAAAACATTCCGGACAGATTCTGCTCACTGTTACAAATTACTCCGATGAACTTACGCAGCCCTCAAAAAAAGCGGCAAGGCTCGTCCATTTTGAAATCGGAGATTGCTTCATCGCGTTGGATGAAATCTCGGCCAGATTCTTCTGTCACTTATGACCGGAGCAGTGCAAAGTCTTTTGTTTCTTTAGACGCTAGAAATTATGTAAATTACGCTCTGAGTGCTCCTGAACGTTTGAAGTATTTGAATAACCGAGTTATAACTGCCAGGCTAAGAGATAATACTAAACTAAGTCCTTTAAGTTCCCCGATACCACAAACTGATGTTTCCCATTTGCAACTTTCTGAAATGACGCCACTATACGCCGCTAGGAAAGTGTCGTTGCCACCTCTATTTCTAGATGAAGAGAAACGCAAAGCTTCGGAAATTAATTCTGCAAGAAAAGGCAGGACTAGGAAATCTTTAGGTAAGAACTTATTGCACTTGAAATGAAACGTATATATGGCGTAGGTAAACTGAAAATCAAGTGTGGGTTAACTTAACAGTCTATTTCTTTATGTTCATTGGTGTAATGTAAATTAGTTATCTGATACTAATAACAATGTAACCTTAGAAAAAATACATTAGACAAAAAAATTTTTTACTATTACAATGATTTAAAAAATATAACGGTTGTAAAAAAACCACTTCCGAAGACTAGACCATGAATTCTTGAGCCTCAATAGTAGGTAACTAAATTCATTAACAGACCACCCAGAAAACTCAATTAAAAAAAAAGGGTTGAAAAGTCATATTCGCGGATTGAAATCATCGCTCATACATAAACTGATGGTTTAGGTGCGATGATTTACATTGCAAATTAAATTAAAACACTGTTTAATTTGAAATCATCGCAAAATCTGATAGTATAAATGCAATTTTGTAAAAAAAAAACTATTAAATCATAAAAAATTTTTTTTGCTTTATCAGTAGCAATGCCCCGGTTATGTTTTCGGAAGCATTTTTTTTACACCCCATATACATTTAAAAAAAAAACCTTTGCAATAGGGATGACTAATTTTAAAAAAGAATGTTGCAGTAGGTTCTTATCATTAAAATAATGGCGGCATACCTATACGGAATGTCAGGCCTGGCTATAAGGTTTTTTTAAATCATGACTACCAATAAGCGGGCATTTCTTATGCGCGCCAAAAGTGTATAAACTTCAATTAAGTATAAGCCTTCAACCCGTAGCACAAATAATAAAAATAAAAAGTGAATGTAGAAGTCTCAATGAGTTCTAGTAACGATAAACGCAGAGTAAAAAATGTCAAAATTAATCAAATACCTTCTGTCAGTATCCCTATTACATTGTGTTTTCAATCGTTACACTTCAAGTCATTTGTCTCCTTTAATTAAATAAACCAAAATCTATCATGACATAGGTACCTACCTACTCGTACTAACAGTATTTTCATTGAATGTCATAGAGAAATAAAAATGCAACCTAAGGAAACCTATGTGTTTTACGTCTAGATAGATAGTAAATGAATTTTAGTACAAATATTTATTTTTCATTTTGTATATAATTGTACACAATTTTGAATTTATATAGTTTAGCACAGTTTGTTGTGTAGTGTTGAAGTTAGGCGGCAAAACTGCAAGTTGGTGTAACTTATAAGGTTCGTATGAATAAACCGTTTTTAACAAGTTTTATTTAATTAGCTTCGGTCGTATGTTACTATGTAACGGAAACTTTGAACGTGAAATTGTCATTTTCATGACAACATTTGTATTAAAAGCCGTTTATAAATACGAACCTAAGATAATATAAATAAATATGAGTTTGAAAGATTGAGCAAGTTGATTTATAAAGTTATCTGCGTCAATTGTGTGATACAAAGTTTTGTAAGTTTTGAGCGAAAATATCTAGTCAGTTTATGTGATTCTGTAAATTTTATTATAAAAGACTAACAACATTCTCGTACATTTTGTAAATTAATCATTGGCACGCTTATTAATAAATTAAATAAAAATGATATTTTTCTGGAAATGGCGTTTTACTAATATTTTTTTAAAAGCCCATTATTCTGTTTTTGGAGCATGTAAGTAAGAGGTAAATAATCATGCGAAGTCATCAACCCTTTCTTTGAAAATATGTAACGGGTATTTAAGTCCCAAACTTTGTTAATTTCGAAAATTGTAGGCATTTAATAGAAACAGTCCATCCAACAACCTGTGATGTTAATAGTATGACCTAATCCTCGGTTTCAGGAAGTCATCTGAACTTCTATCATTTGAGTGTTAAGCTACTTAATAACTTGTAAACCGTATTGATACAGATTAATCTAACTTACAATAAACGTATTGACTTCTGAAAGGGTATTTCTTTACTTGAGATTCTGTAGGTCTATTCTGTAAAACGAAACGTATGCACTTGCCTTCGTTTCGGGCCCGAAACTGACATTGGCTATTCTATTTGGCTTGCATATCGTTTAACGTATTTATAATCCGAAAGTCAACGAAATAATAAGGGTTTTAACTTAAATTTCTATTCTTTACGTCAAAAACCTTATGATTGATGAAACGATACGAAAGCCAATAGAATAGCAAATGTCCGTTACGGGCCCGAAACGAAAGCAAAGTGCTCACGTTTCGTTTTACAGAATAGACGTACAGTGTTTGATTTTTTGTATTTTTAAGGCTGTAAATTATATTTACCTACTTATTTATGTAACGAGGCTCATGAAGCCTTAAAAATCTGTAGGTACTGAAATGAATGAATGGAAACACTTTGTCAAATACAAATACAGAATTTATTTGATATTTACATTATTTGCATTTTATTAACAATCAACATCAACAATATTAAATAATTTGTCCTTGTGGTGTGATACACTTGCCAGGCGGGCAATGGCTTCATCTCCCGCGCTGTGCAATATTTGTATTTTTTTTATTTATTTATTACATTGCTTTTTGGTCATAACATGGCAACATTATCATGTTGTATGTTTCCAAACTAATACGATTGAAATACATATTTTTGTCGACATGAAAATGTTACCATGTTAATAAAAAAAGATATAATATACTGATATATATAATATAATATATACTATATTATAGTGACTTATAATGGTGTTTTAGTTTATCGAACTGTTGACATAAAGCGGTGATAATGGAATACGTACAATTTTTAATGCTGAGTGAGAGTTGAGCAACTGTAGAGAAAGCTGTGAGCTTACTAACTGGATTGCCATTTTAGCTTACAAAGTTTCAACTTTAGCAAAATCTCTCCATATATTTTAGACTGCCAATCCAAGCGTAAAATAAATGTTTCGCGCCAAAGTATATTTTTTATACTATTATATTGGCACTGTACTTGATATGATATAGCATTCGCAAGCCTTCATAGTTACCCAGTGTCAATATAAACTCGAGATAATAATAGTTTTATAGCATAAATGGCGATAGAAGACACTTGATACTATGTTTATATATTTTTTTCATTTACACGATATAAATTTAAATTGTTACAATTATTTACCTCACAGCCATCATTATATATTGATTCTACGTTATTTAAGAGAGTTAGTGTACGTGTAACATCACGACGAGATGGCATTCAGCTTACAAAAAGGGCCTAGCGAACATTTGTAAGAGTTTTAAGACATTATATATATATATTATACATGAAAAGTTACCTTTCGTTTCTAAAAACATTAACAACCTCAAGCTATTAGCAATAGTCAACAATGTTGTTAAAATAATTCTAAGATTGAATGCACACAGAACATGGAACTAGTTGCAAAATATAGGCATTTTTGTATAATTTTGACTTAATTTATATGAATTACAGACGAGAGACGAGTATAATTCGAGAGAATTTCGTAAAATTAAGGACGCAAACGAAGGTATACCTAGAGTATTAAACAAAGTATTGTGCGTGTGCACAAATTATAGTGAAACTTATCATCGATTTTACTATCTATAAATTTATTTTTAATCGAACCTAACGATTTGACACGTTACAACTCGGCTGCGTTCGAAAACCTATCTTGAATTTAGTCTACGAGTGATATCAGAGTATTAAAACACTATAATCTATATACTGATAATAAAGGGGCAGTTTGATTTTTAGATTTGTATGAGTTTCCGAACGTCAGCAGGAACATGTGCCGGCGGTTCCCTACAAGTATACTTAGGATCACTATCGTATCACCTAGTAACAAGTTTGTCGCGTGACTTGCGCATGCACTCGTTGCATTTAAACTAATGACATCATCAGACTCAAGCAGACGCACGCAGAAGGACTCGCTAGATTCTCTCTCGATAAGGCGATTATACAATATTAAACTAATTGCACACTGACCCACCTCTATAAACTTTTAATTGCGATAAATATCTGTAATGCTGTATAAAAATATTAAAGGAAAAATCAATATTAATCTTATTTAACATTCATAATTAATTTAAAATATTAGCATATTTTACATTTTTACAACGAGACGTTCAAACTATTACCTAGCTAGCATACAGTGACAGAAGTCTAATCCACAACAAACTACACACAATATTATCGAATAAACTTTATAATAATAATGTAGCTTTCTATTTTAATGCATACTTTGAAAAATCTTATGTAACAATACAAAATTACATCTGACTATTTACAAATTTCTAGCTAAAATTAAAATAATTCTGATATCGCAGGTACTCTAAATATTAGGTACCTATTTTGGCGTTTAGGGCTCCCGTTGCATGCATGAATCTAGTTAACAAATAAGCTCTAATTATATAATAATTTAATTATAGTTTTATAACATGCCCCCTGGAGAGAACTCCGGGAATCTTGTACTAGTCAGCACGGGTGTCTCGTTCAATCGATAATATTCAATTTAAATTATATACATTAAAATTTTGGACAGACGTCAAGTCGATATTTAAATAAACTATAGTGCACAACCATCTCAATTTAACATTAAGCCATCTCGTTTGTTATTTCGATATTTAGCTTTGTTTATTCTTTGTCGTAGATTGCTTCACGGATATTAAAACTTTCCATTTGTAGTAGGTAACCTAACCCGAGTTGTCAACTAATAAAACTGAGAATGTAAAGTGGGCAAAGAAATATTTTTATTACGTATTTATTAGTTTGGCGACACTAAATGTATACAGCGTGTTGCCTTCTGTCAGTCACATGTGCAAGTTTAAATTGAGGGGAAATATTATTTTCTATTCAGCAACATTTTCGCTGCGTAAGTAGGTAGTTAGTTATTAATTATGGCAGTATGATTGCATTCAATTCCATTACTAACTAAGTTGTGAAGTCCCAAATTTGGACCGAAATGCATCACTTAAAACTTATTAGTAGGTATGTAATTTTAATTTAATTACATTCATCTAAGTCTTACTAACGCTTAACTTTATTCGTATGACTGTTTCAAATTTAAATGTATTCTTTTACATTATTTGAAAAGTCTCTACCAACAAAGCGACAAAAGGCCGGCATTACTTACTCTATAATAGAATGATGAAATGACCTTACTAATGACAATGACAATAAAATGACTTTACAGGATGTTCCGGTTATTTTCACTTTTGTGTTTGATTTTAAGATTTTAAAGGTACTTATGCTTTATTTTAATACAGTGCCGAAATGCTTAATAAAAGTGATTGATATTTTTTTACTCTGCAAACATCCTGTATCTAGTTCAGTAAAATAATTTAGAGAAATGTTTAAATGGTATCTAACTTTGTGAGGCGAATGCTGATAGCTAATTTCTAGTAAGATCTAAACAAGGTACTTTAATCAATCGCTTTAACATTTTAGGAGTAGAATCTGTGCGGTTGATTAAAGTAAAACCCTCACTTTGCTAATACAATCGACGTAGTAAAGAAGAATCCACAATCTTTAAAGCACCCGGAGTTAATACTAAATACATCGCAGGCTTTACAAGCCACATTGTTACATAACAACGAATTTTCAAAATAATATCACACATTACAGCAAACAACACTCAACGTTTTTCGTTCGGGATCACTTTCCCGTTGAGTCACACGCAGTAGCATTTTTTTTTAATTTGTTTCAGTCCATGTTTAATATTTTTAGTGTGCAGCGCTCTTTATACGCCCACTTCGACAATCCCCACCCAATAAGTGATAACTAGTAATAAAATAAAAAAAGAAAAGAAAAATAATAAATTTTATTAAAAAATAATAAGATAACTAAGATGATGTAGGTATGTTTGAAAAGATGGTGTGCTAATCTAAATGTCAAATAATATTAAATGGGCATTATATGCTTTTTAATGAGAATATATGTTAAGTTTAATAATATGTTGTTTGCAGGCTAAACATATAGATTACACAATAATAATCATATAATAATTATTGAGTATATTTCGTATCTTATTACTACTAATATCATACCTAAATAATCCAATGCAAATTCAAATAAAAAATATAATCTTAAACAGTAATCCATTAATGAAATTCTATGTTGCAAACAGAGTAATAGAAGGAAGAAGTATTATAGTGCCACAGTTATTAAAGGATTACTGACAAGAATCTTATAAAATAATTATGAGTTAGATGTTGTATGAAGTGCTTAACAATATATTCATTCAGTCGATGAGTATAGTTTTAAATGCTTAATATATACAAAATTACTTTTGTTACATAATAAAAAAAAACAGTTCACAAAACAACTAAATAATTAATAAAATATATTCTACTCATAAGGAATGGTAATTTAAAATATATAAAAATGTTTAAACTACCTACAAATTAAAATATGCAAACTAACAGAGGCATACTATAACTACGTCCCTTTATAAAATTTTCATGCAATTAAAAGTTTAAAAGGTTTTTGTTGAGCAATAAACCTCATTTAAAATCGGAACTGGTTCAATTCTGAGATTTTTTAACATAATCGAGTTCAGACGATCATTCAACTAAATAGTGCAGTGTGCTTGTAAGGTTTAAAAAAAAATGAAGCCTTGTGCACATAGGTAAGTAGATATAATATAGGGCGAGTATAAAAAAAATGCAAAGTCCTTGTGTGCATGTGGCTTGATCTTTATGTTAACATCGAAAGCAACTAACACATTTAAATTTAACATGATCGTCGTTTATTGAGATTCTAACCGATGTCTTTAGCAAGTTCGTTGTATTCATTATTGCAAACATCAAATTTTATATGTGCTTGATAATGTATGGGCTCGTGTAATCGGTGCAGTGTAGTGTCAAAATCATAGTAACTGTAACTCAAAAGGTTAAACAGTTGTTAAACAAAGAAAGAAAAAAGAAAAGATTAAAAAACATAGTAGAAAAAAGGACGGACTGAGACTTGATGTTGGTCTCTTTCGGAGAAGACCTTTATTAGAAAGGTTAGAAAGGGACATGGGTATCAAGCCTGCGTCAGGATCAGATAGGTCAGAGTTAATAAAGGAAAGTCCAATTAAGTATTCAACATGGCACTCGCATCATTGATTTAAAAAACAAATTTATCTTGTGCGTATTTGAATTCACTTACAAAAAACCCAAATTGTACATGCAGGTTGAAAACTTTTGGCAACCTGTCAAAACCGAAAATCAGCTGTTCATTGGCGCGCCATTTTGAATTTTCAATCCGCCACCGAATCAGCTGTTCGCTGCGGGCGCCATGTTTCATTTTGTTACGGGATAGGAAATAAGGTAGGGAGACATAGGCCCCGATTCCGAAAACACTCCAAATCAAATAAGAAATATTGCAGTCACTCTCTTACACTTAGTATCAGATAAGGACAGGTATATTGGTCTTACTAAGTCTAGCCCATACCACTGTAAAATTAGACGAAATACGAACTAAGTCGAAGCTTGCTTACGCATTACGCGAATTTCACTTCGTCAGGACTTTAACGACTACCCATCCCTATCTCATACTACTGCTAAGTTAGTCATTGCAATATTTCCAGTTCAATTTCGAGAGTTTTCCCATCGAATCGACACTAAACGCTACTTTTTTATTTTATTTCAACAAATCAGGGTTTTTGGGATTTTTTTCAACAAAGGCTTGTTAGAATCAGGGTTTTCTGGGCAGGGTGTTGTCTTAGTGGCGCGGCCCTCCGTCCTAGATGTAGGAGTAGGGCCCGTCGGTGAGGGCGCTGCACAGCAGCAGTCAGGAGGCGTCGTCCTTGTTGTTGCTGCGCCGCGCCGCGCGGTACTCCACGCCCGGGTCGAACTGCATCAGCACGAACACCTGCGAAGAAAGGTTACTTTACCCTTAGGCCCACTTGCAGGAAACGTTTTAATGAGAAGTAGTTACAATCGATGGTGGCGCCATTTAAATCTGAGTTAGCTAAACCGAGGTTAAAACGTTCCCTGCAATTGGGCCTTACTGTCTTACTCTTACTATTGTTATAAATGTGAAAATGTATAATGTATGTATGAACTGCATTAGGAAGAACACCTGCGGGGGAAGTTACTTTGTAGATATCCTTATTTTCGCACTCTTACTATTGTTATAAATGTGAAAATGTATAATGGATGTATGAACTGCATGAGCACGAACACCTGAGGAGATACGGTAGAAGTGTTAGCGGTAAAACAAAAGTAATCGGTAACCGGACATCCCTAGCATTCGATGGACATCACTGGTCGGCGTCACTGCCGTTGGGCGCGGATTTGGATTGAATCTAATGGCGGCTACGTGTTGTATTTTCTACTAATTAAATTAAAGAGATGTTTAATCTAAAGCCCAATCAATATTGTTGCTAGAAGGTAGATCTTATTTGTCTTACTCTTACTATTGTTATAAATGTGAAAATGTATAACCTGCGGAGACAGGTTACTTTGTAGATTATTGTCTTATGGCCGAAACCAATATTCTACTAACCATTGCCGCCTTGTTATTTGTGTAACTATGGTAACTATTATCAATGTTTTTGCGTTGCAATAAACTATGATAGATTGCTGTTGATATGGAAATGACAGTAACACGTCACAAAAAAACAAAACTAGCAGTTTCCAATTACCAAGGTTTTAACTATAGTAGAATATTGGTTTCGGCCGTTACTCTTAATATTGTTATAAATGTGAAAATGTATAATGTATGTATGAACTGCGTTAGGAAGAATACCTGGAAATATGGTAAAGGTAAGAGTGGTTGGAAATCACAGATACAACTTTACTAGTGAGTGCCCGCGATAGAAGTGATTTTCCCGTGGTAATGATACTTATTGGCGCGGTAAAAAGCGCCTATTTTCATTCCAGGCCGTAGAACAATGTATATTCCAAAGTTCATTAAAATCAGTCCAGCCGTTACGATGTGAAAGCGGTACATACAAACAGACATACATTTTGACATTTATAATATTAAATATGGATAAAAAAATTTAGACTAGAGATTTCTTAGGAAAGTTTTGAAAGAGGTTGTAAGGAAATTGAGAAAGAAAGAGTATACGGTTAAGAACATTAGTATAAAGTTGTGCTGTTTAAATAGTTAGCTTACTAAAAAGATGGTAGATAAAGCACAAACTGTAAACAAACGATTTCTGAAAGTTCGTAAAAATCTCTTATTCAGCAAAGTCAAGGTAATAAAGGCCTAAGGGCTATACCTCAATTCCTTTTCAAATTATGGCCAAGTGGGATTAAGATTTCAGATAAGAATTAAAAAGTTAATTAAAAGTTTTTAATTAAAATATTTCTAAGTTATTTTGGTGTTACCTGATCAGTAGGCAGTAAACAGAAGTCATCGGGCGGGTTGGTGATGACGTAACGTTTACTGCTCGCGTCGCACGATGACGAGGTATCTCTGGAAATATTACGTCATTTACAATATTATCAAAAACTAATTAACTTATTGGAAAGTTTTCAGAAATCGGCGTTCATACTTGTTGGGTTATATGCTTTTTTTTATTCACTGGCACTGAAATTCATGATATGACGTAGTTAAAATGGTAGTTAAATAGTCAAAAATGCTAATTCTCTAATTTGTGCTGTGATACTTGTAACTCTTATTTTAATCATTCTTCAACACTTGAGCCTTAAAAGCTCGAATATATCTTTTGTGTCTTATTTGCAAATGAAAGAGAGGAAATATAAAAGACCGCCAACGACTCCGTTCGCGTGGAAGTCGGTATCCCGTGGGAATGAGAAGTTTTCCCGCAATAAAAAGTACCTTATATGTTATTCTGATGTATAACCTATATTACTGAAAAGTTTCATCAAAATCCATCCAGTAGTTTTTACGTGAAAGAGTAACAAACATCCATACTCACAAACTTTCACATTTATAATAGTAGTAGGATGATGTCTCAACTACACCATCACACCTACAATCTTCTCTCCACCTCCAAACTCTTAACCTTTTGCAAATTGTTATTTTCTTACTCTTAAGAGCTTATGTATAATGTGCAATAAATAATATTTGTATTGTATTTGTAACTCTACCTGAATCGGTACAGTCCTATGCACAGCATGCCATAAGCCCTCAAAGCCGCCACGAAAAGGTCCCCGTACTTGCCGGCCTCTCCGAACTGCGCTAGAGGCCCGTCGTAGAGGGATATCTGACCCACGCGGCAACGATCTCTGGAGGAAAAACGATGTTGTAAAGTTAATAAATATAATATAACGGGTGTAAAAAAACCACTTCCGAAGCCTGAAACCATGTATTCTTGAGCCTCAATAGTAACTAAATTCACTAACAGCATACCCAGAAAACTCAATTTAAAAAAGTTATTAAGGATTGTAAAGTCATATTAGCCGCTTGAAATCATCGCTCATACATCAACTGGCGGTTCAGGTGCGATCATTTACATTGGAAAATAAATTAAAACCCTATTTAATTTAAAATCATCGCAAAATCATAAAATAACGAAAAAAAAATTTTTTTTTTAAATCATTAATAATTTTTTTTGCTCAAATCGTAACCAGTACTACCTCTCCAGCAATGCCCAGTTTTTGTTTTCGGAAGCAGTTCTTTTACACCCAGTATAATAATCTCCATACTAACACACCAACTTTGTGGCCCTAAACTAAGCAGAGCTTGTAGTATAGGTACCACACAATGGACCTAGGGGAGAACCTAGATACACCCAGACACGAGCCAATGTCGAAAAACCATTTTGACGAAATTGGCCCGACTCGGGGATCGAACCCGGAACCGTCCGCTTAGCAGTCCGGTATATATTCCGCTGCACCACAGAGGTCGTCAAATTATGAACTTATTGTTATTTTGGGTATATTCGAATTGCGAATTAATAAGAAAACCATTTTGGAAACGATTTTTATACCTAATTGTTTCAAATTGTTACTGCGTGAAACAAATTGCCACGTACAATATTGAAATAAATCGTTTTCAAATGTTAGAAGTAAAACTGCCATTCAAAGATACCCAAAATGACTGTAAAATAGAGGAAGAATGAATAAATGACAGTTTATAATGGTCAAAGAATTTTTTTTTATTTCGTAATTCAAAACGAGGAAGTCATTTAACAGTAGTTTAATTAGGTTAACCAATCAACTAACTCATATTTGGAATGGAGAAAATAAAGATATTTGACGATATAAAGCGAGAGGTAAAATATGGTGAGAACATAATGATGAACATTGCCCTAGTTACTCTCAAACAAAAAACCCAGCCATTTTTTTAAATAAATTAATTATAAGTATGACAACTATAATTGTAATACTTTTAAAGTGCAACTTACCTGTTAGCCAAGCTTTCAGATGTAGAGTATCCTCCTCTAAGCCCCGCGCCCTCTGCTAATATAAGTTCTAGTTCGGGGGTCGCGCCTCCGGTTATAAGAGACCGGATTAGTGTCAACGCGTTTTGATTGAAATACGTCTGGAAATAGAGGTCACATTACATTGACAATAAGATAATTGAAGTAGGTATAGCATTCACTGTATACTTAGACACAATATTGGTAAAATAGTTTTATGTTTATGAGGCGATTTGAATCGACACACAAAGTACCTGAAGTTTGGTATTTGCAAGCTTAATTAAAAATTGATTTGTGTGCGATGTTAGGCACCGTGGAATGGACCATAAGACTATTGTCATATGCTGGTTGTTTTAAAATTTAAGACATATTTTTTGACAAGTTTATGTAGTCAAAAATTTAAAAATAATATCATAATCGGTTCATTTCTTTATCAGCCGAGGCGCAATAGAAAATCCTACTTATCTTTTATTTAAACAAAAGTTCGAAATGATCAAAAATTAATTAAATACTCAAACTATAAATACATCTCCAACTCACCGTTTACAAGAGAGAGTCAAACACGTCTCTAATGTACTGACTTTAAGTAATAAAGTACTAACCGTAGTCATAAGAGACTCCAGTGCACTCCAATCTCTAACTATTATCTCTTAGTATTTTATATTGCCACTTACCGTAGACATAGACAAGACTTCAGCGCACTCTAATCTCTAAATAATAAAGTATTTTATATTGCCACTTACAGTAGACATAAGAGAGTACAGCACGCTAACAGCGAAGGCGGTGCCACACGTGAAGGGCTGCGTGAGATACAGCTCGGTGTCGGGGCACTTCTTGTACCTACTCACTATGTATCTACTATATAACCAACTCACAGTAGACATAAGAGAGTCCAGCACGCTAACAGCGAAGGCGGTGCCACAAGCGAACGGCTGCGTGAGATACAGCTCCGTGTCGGGGCACTTCTTGTACTCACTATGTATCTCTAACTACTATATAACCAACTTACCATAGACATAAGACACTTCAGAACACTCCAATCTCTTACTTACTTTGTCTAAGTAAAACAGTATTTAATATAAACGCACCGTAGGCATAAGACAGTCAATCACACATTAAATACAAACTTACCGTAGACATAAGAGACTCCGGCACACTCCAATCTCTAGCTATTATAAGTCTATTAGTATTCTGTATTGCCACTCACAGTAGACATGAGCGAGTCCAGCACGCTAACAGCGAAGGCGGTTCCACAGGCGAACGGCTGCGTGAGGTACAGCTCCGTGTCGGGGTACATCTCTTACTCACTATGTACCTCTAACTATTACAAGTAAATATAACCAATTTACCATAGACATAAGACACTCCAGCACACTCCAAACTCCAAGTAATATAAGTAAATACACATCATCTTACCGTAGACATAGACGACACCCCAGCGCACTCTAATCTCTAACTATATAATATATACTATAAACTTATCGTAGACATGAGAGAATCCAGCACACTCTAATCTCTAAATAATGAAGTATTTTATATTGCCACTTACCGTAGTCATAAGATCACTCCAATCTCTAGCTATTATAAGTCTATTAGTATTCTATATTGCCACTCACAGTAGACATGAGCGAGTCCAGCACGCTAACAGCGAAGGCGGTGCCACACGCGAACGGCTGCGTGAGGTACAGCTCCGTGTCGGGGTCGTCGTCGTCGTCCTGGTCCAGGAACTGCACGTTGCTGTCGTTCACCAGCTCTGGGGGATTATAACATGTCACGTAAAATAGCTCTAAGAAAGATTTGGAGATAAGAATCGTGGAGGTTGAAGAGCTAAAACATAAGAGTTAGAATAGTATAGTAGTAGCATCTATGGTACTCTAAAAAACTCTAAGGAATTAAGTGTTAAGATTGAAATTTATAATCTTAAGTACAGTTGAAAATAACAATCATAGAGAATGGAGAACTTAAAGTTAAGTAGACTTAAAAATAGCTGTGAGGAAGATGACAATCTTTTCTAATTGTATACCCCATCAGTAATCATAATCATATTTTATTGGTATGTTACATGTCAACTTTACCAGTAACCCATATCTATCCTATCCCCCCCACTCACCAGTAATCATGTGTAACCTATAGTACCTATACATGGTTAACCTTTATCCTCACTTACAACGCTGTATGTGAGGATGTCATCACAGCTAAGACATCCCCCCACTCACGCGTCACCACAGCTCAGTCCCCCCCACTCACCAGCTATGATGAGTAACCCCAACTCACCAGCCATCACATCTCACTTATCCCCCCACACACCAGCCATCACAGCTCAGTACCCCCCACTCACGCGTCATCACAACTACCCTATCCCCCCACTCACCAGTGATCATGGGCACGTTGGCGCCGTACACGCTGCCGCGGCGCTGCAGCAGCACGGGCGCGGGCGGCGCCGCGGGGGGGGCCTGCCCCGCGCCCGCGCCCCCCGCGCTCAGCACTCCTGCACAACGAAGTTATATTGAAGTTTGATAATTTAGTGGGGAACTAGCACAGCCGGCACTTAAGTCGCCTATATGGAGATGTTATGTTGTTCATGGAGATTATACATAACAGCTTGGAGATTATAGAGAAAATGATAATAAGGTGGAATGTTTAAGAACTTTCCGTTTGTCAAAATCTGATTCGCAGTTAGGGCTTGAGTAAGGACCATTATGTATTTTGGAGAAAATTTGGACTAGTCTTTTATTAGGAGTATGCAGCGAGGCAATGTTTCGTCGCAATTCTTTTGTAAGTTTGGACGTGGAGACTTAAATTTGTTGGTTCGAATTAAAATATCAATCAAGGTAGTAATCGTTTTATAGTATCGCTTGTGCAAACTACTTTTAAATGAAAAGGGATAACATTGCAAGAAAACCCGCTCTGCCTCACATGATTCCATTATGTGAATTCTAAACATTGAACCCAATTCTTAACAATACACTGTGCGGTTTGACTATTTTAACACCACAAAAAAATTATTGGCTAAAATATTTTTCCACCATTTAGTTGCCTACTCGGAACATAGATACATTTTCATGATAACATGGTAAAAAAAGAAAGTAGACAACTATCTTACTACTAATATATGGTAAAAAACACATACCTATAGTATCATCGAAGGTCATCGCCTTGATGTTCAGCGAAGCCAGGATGGCCTCCTTGTCCGCCAGCGTGGGGTCGTCGTTAGAAGGAACCTTGGCGGACAGTATGCAACACATGTCGCACAGGTTCACGTTGACCGCGCGGAGGTCCGCCCTCGACAGCGGTGAGCCCTACAAGCGTTGGAGGGTGTACCGAGTGTTTGAAGTTATAAGAAATTTCGATGGGTCAACGTAGCGGCGCGGTAGCTCAGTGGTCAGAGCATTGGACCGGTTATCCAAAGGTCCTAGGTTCGAGTCCCAGTCGCGTAATGCTCGGAGGCCCGCGTCTCCCCTTTTTCCAGTATTTATAACTTCAAAATTAATAAATTAGCATTTATAATGCAAAAATTGAAAGTAAAATCTCAGGGTGTACGAGTGTTTGGAAAATGGCGGTTGAGATAGTAAAGGTACGGGGAAGTCTGTAGGAAGTTGAGCAAAACTTTGGACGTAAAAAAAAACATCGAAGGACATCGTCTTGATGTTCAAAGACGCCAGGATCATCTGGTGAGCCAATTGACGGTTGGGATAGAAAATGGTGCCGATTCCACTTTAAAATTCTTTAAATATTGCTATTACTGCTGCAAATTGCATTACGACACGGCGCAAGCAAGCTTAGACTAGTCTTCAGAAAATAAACCTTTCTTTATCTAACTCTAAGTATAAGTAAGTGATGTCATTATTTTTATTTTAGTTAAGAGAGTGTTCTCAGAATCGGGGCCACTGTTGAAGATTTGTAAGAAAAAACGTGTCTTTCTTTTTTTGGAAGATGAGATTAACATTAAATTGTCTGTCATGCAAACTTTAAGAATCTTGAAATCAACTATTCAATCAACATTTTTAAGAATGCAGTAGATTCCCTCAATTTCAAGACAAAATTCCTATTGAACCCACTTACGTTCAAGACGGAGATCTTCGGCAAATTCTGCAGCATCTTCCACTCCCGGCGTATGTAATCCACACTGCCCACAATCACCACATGCTTCAGCTCGTGGTAGTGGAAGTTGGAAGCCCGCAGTGGCATCACCAGGTTCCTGAGGCCTATGAGAGGAGAGTCGGGGTCCGCGAAGAGACAGACCACGACGTGCCCGTTCAGGACCGTCATGGCTGCTTGGTTTCTATCCTGTAGAAGGAGTTTAGGTTAGGATGATGAGGTTTTGGAGGTGGTTTTGGATTTAGGTTTTCTTTCTGTTGAAGGAAAGCTTGCGGATTTGACAAGTGTTAATAAAAGTGGTTTGATGGCGACCTTGCGATATGGAACTATTTCATTATGGTATCAGGGGTATAATATAATAACCTACTCTGTACAGCTTGACTCGACACTTATCTATAACCACAAAAAAACTTGATTTAATATGTTTTTACTCTGCATTCCTACATTACGTAATCATTTTTTTTCATTCGAAAATATAACTCACTAATATACAATCCTCGAGATTCCTCGCAGGACTCCAGTGGAACATCCCCGTGGAGTCATACTTCATTTCAGTCTTTTCAAAGTCGAAGTCCTTCGACTGGTCGTCGGCCAGGCCCGCCGGCAGACTGACCCCATTGCTCTGGTTGCCGCCGCTGCTTCTACTCGTGGGCCTTGAGAAAAAGATACGTTTGACGTTGACATTGACAGCTGTCAGATTGCGCGGAAAACATGGCGGCGTGCTAGGCATGTTCGGTTTGAATATTTACAGTTTTGATTAAGCATGGTTTAGTTTTAAGTTTTTGATAAGGCATTTTGCGTTGATGCGCTATTTAATGTTACGATATATTTAATTTATTGTTTTTATATTGATTGATGGGGCGTAACTACTTAAGACGCTTTGATACAAAACAAAGAAAGTAGAATAGAGCATAAAATAGATTGAAATAAAAGTACTAATGGTATCGAAAAGCAGCATTCCTAAACACTAGAAGAAAACATCTGTAAAATAAACATGTTGAAACAAGTGAGATTGTAAGTGCAGAAGAAAATTTTGAACAATACAAAATGTACTTAAACAAAGGTGCCAAGTCCGTTCACATCCACCAAACAAGTGCCGTGCTAATGTGCGAATCTACTTACTACAACCAAAACTGAGCCTTACAACTCCCATCTAAAAATCAACAAATCCTTATTTAATCTAGACAAGCAATAAAGTCTACTTTCAAATACCAAAAATCATAGATCGAATCCAAATCTACATATAAAGGAAAATTTAGCGAATTTAAAATGGTAGATTACATTAGCTTTTTCACTTCGTAGGCAAGGTGATAAGCCTGGTAATTGGTGTCCGGTTCCTGAGTCCTGCAACACCCATCCATATTTCAGGGGATAATACAAAAAACTGTGCAACCAAAAAGGCATATTTATTAAAAAACCGTTCTTCGAAAGAACTTACTTTTTTTAGTCTGTGATATCAGTGCACATGGTGCAAAAACAAAATGTGACATCAAACATTGAAGGCTTAACTCGAAATTATAGAAGTCAGGAAAGAAAACATAGAATGATCAGGATGTCTGTTAAGTTAATGGTTTGCTTTATTCTGTTTTTTAGTTTTTTAATGAGTTTGAGTAACTTATTAGAATTATTTGCATAAATAAAGTTAGGATACATCGAAAGCCTTAAATTACGAGGTTTCCATCGACACTGACATTCAAATGATATTCCAAAAAAGACTTTAAACTTCGTCGACTCTCATTTTTGATTTAAACTCCACTATTTTATCATATCTCTGGGGTTAACTTTCTTATTCAAATCTTAAGTATTAATTCGTAAAATAACAATCAGTCTTACGTTTCTGGCGGTGCTCTATTGACGTTTGGTTTGACTTTGTTGACTTGTCGCGTGGTGGTATTCATCAGTTGATTGGCCATCGGAGATAACAGCGCCGTCGGGGCTGCACTTCGATGGTTACGATTTATCACTGGTTGGAACAAATAGACGCTCGTTTGACTTTTACTGGTCAGGTTCTTATTAGTCGTTTAAGTCATATAGTCGTTTTTATAAAAGCAAAACTGAAGTATATGTCTCATAAATTTATCAATATGGTAAAAATGTTATTAAAATTTGTTTCATTTATTAAAAAAAGATTAGTGTTGTAACTTTGTAGTTATTTCACCGATTTAAAAAGTATTAATTTGACTCTTTTTCTTACCTATATGATAATATGATTAAATTGTGTTTTTGCATAAAAAAGTAGGTACTTACGACTTGTATCTTCTCCCCGTTCCCTTGCAATTTCACCTGTGGAAAGTTAAAACCAAATGTAGCTTCAAGTTATTAATCATATATTTGAATATATTTTTTTGTATTACTTTAATTTAATTTTAATAAGCATATTTTGTCCAAAATTTAATTAGTTACTTTTATTCAGATGTTTTTTTATTACTTTGAATTTAAAATCTTTAAAAGTATTTAGCGTACCAAAACAAAAAACTTAGTCTAAGAAAGCTGAAGTCAACAAAATGCATTCAAAACACGAATACGTACGGGAGTTACAATATTTATATGAAACAATGCAATGCCATGGAAGGGGGAGGTCTTGCAATGCTTGGCGAGGGCAAACCATACATGATCCGCATTAGAGTTTACCAAGAAGCACAGACTGGACGTTGACTTGTTCATATCAAATAAAATGATGCAAAAATAACAATAACAATGAATTTAGGTTCAGACGGACTCCTAATATCAAAAGGAAGTTATCGTGACTGGTCAGTGAAAATCGGACGTCGCTTTAACAAGCGACAGTGTGTCTACTCAGCAGGGGTCATGCCTGATAAAGCAATTGGTAAATCCTCAAAATTTTGTATCACTTCGGAGTGCTCACTATCAAAATGCGTGAAAGCCACTAGGTGCGTTATCCCGGCGTTGGAACAGCCGAAGCGTTTTCTCATGGGCCCGAAAGTAATAGTAGAAATAAAATAAAATAAAGGCTCAGTCCTTCGGTCTGAGATATACCTCGCACATGGACCTTCTTGGGCAACTCTGGCGGCGTGAAGGTAGGGGGAGGGTGGTGGTCATCTGCAAAACATCAGCACACGATCGCATTCCTTACACCACTCACTCAGTACATCGATATTAGCAATTATACAGTGACACTGTTCTTCAGATTGTATGAATTTCATGTATAATCAATATCTATTCAGTTTCGTTTAACAATCTTTACAATGAACTAGCGAGAATTTTGACCACCGTGCATTGTTCAATTGTTTTAAAATGTACAAAGGTTAGACGAAACTGAATACAAAGAAGAGATACAATTAAATATTAAGATCAGATAGAATAAAATTCAAAAACAAAAGTACAGACACCATACATGCAAACAACAACATCAAAGTGCTAAATCTAATAAACTAAAACTCTAAACTAGTAGACAAGCTCAGTGTTAGAAACTAGTTCTAAACCTATATTAAGGTTTTAAGTTAGATGAATTTTAACCCTAGTTCTAATGGATTTTATGCTAATGTAATGGAAAATGACGTAGTTGAAAAAGAAAGTGATTCGTCAGTAAATGTTACCGAGCTAAATGAACTAATTGCGAAATTAATCGGTAAATTGCAAGAGTATGATGCTGATATACCACGGGATACGTCGATATTAGATGCAGCAGGCGAACACTGCGTGTCCGGAGCTATCGAGGTGGGAGACACTATTAAATAAAGTAACCCTAAGCGGGGTAGTTTTAATCTCACAAATTTTGAAGCAGAAATATAAATATTACAGGATCAAATCAATACTATCACAACACCAATATCAGAGGGACTATTTCAATGCAGAGACCAGGGATCAAAATGTACTCCTAGAAAATTTTGAGATGACATAGTTACAACACCAATAATAAATAAGACATTAAAAGTATGCCCTTTGTTTCATATATCGACTAATAGAGAGGCAAACATCTAACTGCTTATAAATGCACATAGAATAACGTATAGACAAGACATTGAACAGTATACAGGACACGATATGCTATAATTTGCCTCGCTGGGCGTTCGTATGCCAGCCACCCACATTAAGTCTTGTATAAACATCACAATGACAATACACTGAAGTTATATACACATGTTACGTACTTGCTCGGCCAACCATCTGAACGGCCCGAACGCCTTTCCTGAATGTCGCCACTGAACCGAGAAACATAACGTTTTAAAGCTATCGTGTTACAGGTAGATATTTTTAGACCTTAGGACAAATAGGGCCAACGCAAATCATAGGTACTTATGCAGACAGTAATGCAAAGCCGAGGATGTTATTGCCTATCGGGACTCTGGAAGAGAAGTGTAATACCCGACAACTTTGATCACTGGAATCCCAACTTTTTACGGTAGGTATACGAGTATCATTTTATTAATGTTAGTTCAAAAATATAAGGAAAGAGTTAGGAAAAGTAAAAAGTGAAGATGTTTGTGATCAAAACAAGTTTTGTCTCCTCAAACTAAGATCGGGGTTGTCAAGTGAGCTGTGTTCTAATCGGATTTCTTTGTTCTGGAGGAAGCAAGTAATATGGTTATTTGCTTTGTGTTTAGCCTTGTTGCACTATACTAGCGGCGTGTATCTTTATACGTGAATAGCATTAGACTTTATCAATATCTTATCGTTCATGAGCGATGGTTAGTTAATGCACAAACTAAACGTGTTGCAAGGTACGGCAATATGACATATCTCGCATTTGCGATTCGTACCGTCGAGACAACCTCGATATGTATTAAGATTTTTCACCATCCCAGACTGCATCATCATCATTCCGACATCTGCAAAAATTATAAAACTGACACATACGAAGATTCGCTCCTACGGTATCCTGATGATCGGGGCTCGGAGTGATACAGAATCTGATACAATCAAATTATACAAAAACGGAATTTGATTCCACCATTTTCTTTGATGATGTGATGATTTTGACTGAATTTTAGTAGACTCTTGACCTTGTGTTAGTCACTGTCGTTAGCACAGACAAGCCCGAACTGTTCTAAAAAGTCTTTAAATGTTTCCGTGAGCTCACTCTGATGGCGGTAAAATTTAGCACTGCGTGATTTAACTTCACTCTGATTTTCTGAGACATGCTTTCATGGATTTACAAAAGAATCTAAGTGTATTGGAAAATAATGACGGTGCAAATTGCTGTTTGCGATATTCATAACTCTACTTGTATACATGCAGTTTACTGTCTGTGCTGAGTTTTCAAGTGCATCATATTAGAAAAGATTTTTTTTGTACCAATTGTATAAGGATAGAAATTATAGGTTGTTTTAGTTAAGATTTGGTGTACGAATTGAATTTGAATGTTATATGATGCACTAATTCCCTCATGGTTCACAAAGATTAGAACAGAGCCAGAAATGTTTCAAAAGGCAGTAATGGTGAAGTGTCTTAGTGCTTTTGTTGTGGCAGAATCCATTCACGAGCGAGCGGACAACACAATGACGCTAAATCATAGAGTAAGGGTGTGAGCGAGCACTGGTCAAGAGAATGCCTTGCAACCGATCCAGTCTTTAAAGGTACGGACGCAACACCACTAAAGCAACTCAAAAATTATATAGACACGAAAAATAAATATCGGAAAACGTCAAGTTGTGAGGTTAGGTGTGGTGCAAGTTACCTAGGTCCGCTCCAACCTTCCGCTGGTGCGCGGTCACTAAAAGTTGAGCCCAACAATATCATATTAATGTCTCAAAGATATAAAACAAAACAGTGTGTACGAGAAAACAGATATTGGCTGTGTCGACGTGTTTACGTTTACAGTGTTACACATGTGACTTGAGGAGTGTACAAATTGTGTTAATATAATAGACACAGCTTGTGAACTTACAGGAAGAAATTTCCAGAAAGAATGTCACAGAATACTTAATTATTTAATTTTAGTCTTCAATTTTGTTATCGGAGCAGCTATTTTAGAAGAGTTTAACGTTATTATCTATATTAAATAAGCAATAAATGATCTTACAGTTTTTGCATTTGCATTTCTTGATGAGCGTCTCGTCCTTGATGTCTTCGTGACATGCCTTACAATAAAACCAAGCCCTGAAAAAGATACAGAACCATTTAGAAGAAAACCCTTCGTATTTTTCAAACCAATCTCAGAAGTAATCCTAATAATCAAGACGTTATTTAGGTTTAAGTATTTTCAAGGCCGAATTTACAATAGATAGAAGATGCTGTTAATATACCTTTTAACTTCATCAGCAGACTGTGCAATGAAGAATCCTTGCGTGTTGGCGTGTATCTTGGCGCTGCGCGGGTTGATGGAAATCTTGCTGTCTGCGCCTTCTTCACCTTTGATCTCGATCGCGAGCAACAACAACTTCAGCTTCGTGAAGCAGAGCCTGTCAGAGATTCACTGTGTCAGATAAAAGATACTTCCAAAACTTGCTTTAAAGCATGCTAACTAAAGTTCAATTTTGGTACAGTGACACGATCGTTTCTAGCATGTTTGTGATTTTGCTTTTGTATGAAAAATTTACTTTCTATACTTCTATTTAAAATAAGAAGTGACAATTTATGCAATGAAAGAATTTGATTTTAAATTTTGTTACAATCTAGGTGCTATAAAATATTAGTCATGCTAAGTGCACGTGCAAATCTATCTATAGTGTTAATGTGCAGTGTAGTTTGTGACAGTGTTAAATAGACACATAAAGCGATAGAAGAAAGAAGTGAAGGTGAAGAAGTAATTGTGAACAGTGCAAAAATATGCTATTCGTTATAATGACCAAACAAAAACCTGTCAGAACTATATTCACTCATTCCAAACTGGAAATAACTAAGTGAGGGTTGTCAAAAATTTCTAAACTACTATGAAAGGTACTAGTAACATACCTCTCAAAATTCTAATTACCCATTCAACATGCACAATCTATTCTGAAAACGGAGACCATATTAATACTAATTTCATTTCTACGACACACATCAGTGAATCAAAAAACTACAACAGTCAGTGCAGGGTTAGCAACGGAGGTACAACCACAAAGCGGTTTTGTGGCTTTGATTCTTACTCGCTGGCTTGTGGGAAACTCATTCCTGTGAAGGAGGTAGACAGCGTCTCAGTATACATTTCGCATCCTGTACCCTGCAGATAATCGTTCTGCCATGCTTGTGTGTCGGGGGACTGCAATCAACCAATAGGAAACCCTCAAGCTAGTGCTATGTTAGTCACAGCCGCCGACGCATCCCCTAAATACCACTTCTGGACATGCCTACCATTCGTGTTAAATTTTAATCATTTTACAATGGATATTAAGAGACCATTAGTTTTTGATGTACAGGATTATTAAAGGATAGTACATTGATACCTATGTTATCGGTGCTAACCAAGACAAGGAACAAGAAAAGACATCAGCAGACCACATGACTGAAAGCACGCAAATCAAAAATGACGTATGGAGATGAATGCGATTATACATAATCGGTTAGTGACACCCGGCACTCTTCGTGGGCCCTTGTACAGTATAGGGAAGTATAAGTGTGACGTGTTCTAAAAGTCACGGCTCGGCAAGCTTTTGCTTCGTTGCCCACTTACTCTGCGGCTAATTTGAATTGCATTCCGACAAAGTTGATGCTTAGTGTTTCGGTGTACATCTCCATTCCAGTACCGCGCATGTAGTCATGGGTCCATACAGGGACATCTCCTGACTGTGAAAACGTCGCATTACATGTTAGACTTGGAACGTATTCGAAGATGGATGTAATGAAAGGACCTTGTTTTTTTAGGCTTCAAATCTTCGAATACTAATCCCAGCTTAGCACACTAGAGTTTTGGTAATGGGAGTGTTTGCTGACCGTTTTGAAGCTCCTCATGGCGAAGAGATTGGCCATCATCGTGGAGAACCCTGGGGCGAGGCAGCTTTGAGCGATGAAGCCCAGCTTCAACTCGGCGAGGCAGATGACGTCATCTCCTTGCTTCCAGTCCCAAGAAGGAATGTTTAGAAGATACGCCTGTAAATTAATTATACGAATGTCAAATATTGTTAACACAGAGTATAACTTACTATGAAATTCATGTAACTTAAGTGTTTACCTTATTATGGTACTGCATCAATTGAATGATGACTCGGATGTCGTCGCTGTAGTTTTTGATTGAAATAACCCTCATGATATTGGCAGCGTCCTCGGCATCAGGGTCCTGACAGTATTTATTGGCGAGCACCAGGCAAGCATCGGCCTCATGCACCTATACATAACGATTATATAAAACCAAATTAAGTACTTAGATGTTCTCGTTTATAAGCGTTACTACAGATATATAACTTTAAATTTCTGTCTTTTTTTAGAATTTTACCAGTAGTTTACAAAGCAACATAAAGCAAGTTTAAATTGGTATATTTAGGATTGATTTTTATATTACAGGAGCAGAGTGTTGATACAACATTTGGCAGGAAAAGATATTTAAAATATTTTTTTTATTGTTACATTATACTTACCGTGTTTTGATTGTAGTTTAAATTAAACACTATTTTAAAAGTGAACTAATTCTAAGTGAAGAATTAAGCATGAAAGAAGGCATGCAACACGTTACCACAAACATATATTTTTTATAAAAATGAACACTAATTTTAAAATGATTCCACCAAATTCTAATGTTTTTTTATATGATATTGATTTTTGGAAACAGCTTTTTTTTGGATGAATAAGCACGTCTATCAACAAAATTTATAGTGTTCATTTTAAAAAGAAAAAGCTTTTGTGAAAGGTCTAATGGCCACTCTCAATATTCCTTTTATAGCTTAAATCTCGGTAACTGGAAACTGCTTGTTTCATTTTGTGAAATGTTTCTGTCATTTTCATGACAAAAGCTATTTACCATAGTTTATTGAGACGCATAAACTTGGGTGAAGGTAACCGTAGTAACGAATTTAACAAGGCATTAGTAGATTATCGAGATTGGCCGTATATCAATCATGCGGAAGAGTCTACAAGTCAAGCCATGCTTCGACATCTATAACTTACCACACTCAATAAATACTGACAATCGACAACTGTACTTAAAGCTACTAGAGGAAAATTGAATTTGGAAACCGAAGTCTTTTCGTCGGCAGCCATTAATGCCAATATTGGGAAACAAGAGATGCAAGTCATCGATTGTTCAGAGCATGTAGTTATGTAGGTACACACGGGCCAGCATTGCAAACAACACTCAGGTAATTAATTGTACAGACAGTGAACATGTTAACATGTAGGGCGCTTCACACACAACTAGCGAAGCACGCACAGATATCGCAAGAGAAGGAACACTGCTCCATAGAGATCATGTCTCCAGAAAGTGGACGAGCATCGCTCTAATTCTATAGGAAAGACAGTCTGTACAGCTTCAAACCGACACCACGCCCAAACCACATCGTGTGTGCGCTACTTACTTTTACCCTCTGAAGGTCGATTGGATTCATAATGGTGCCTTGAAAGAATTCCACAGTGGTAAAGTGTCTCTTGAATAGGCCTTCGAGTTCCAAGTCGGGCGGTTTCCTGTCATCAACGCTCAGTTATCACACTGTAAGGGCCCGCCCGGTCCCGTAACATGCACGCTATTCGCAGTCGTGGGAGGAACCAGGCCCCCTGATTACAGGCAACCCCGTCCCACCAAAAGCAATGATTGCATCAAAAGATAAATTTACCAAAGTGATCAAATCCTACTGTGACTATGAACAGCATCTTCAGTACAGAAGAAAAAAGATCTGTTGCATAAAACCAAATAAAAATACTTATTCACGTAGACGCGTATCAATGATAAAGTACGGCCGTGCGTTTATCTAATGCCTGACTATTCGGTCTTACTCTAACCTTGACTCTTTCAAGGTCGACGGCATTCATCATTGTACCCTGAAAAAACTCGACGGTGGTGTAGTGACGTTTCAGGAGACCTTCCAGCTCTAGGTCGGGCTCTTTTCTGAAATCGGCGTCGTATCGTTCATCATACACCCCCCCTCCACACATTATTATATTTTGACAATTCGCGTTCGTTTGTATCATCATCATTATCATCCAAACCCTCAGTATAAAACCGTCGGTTATCGGTTTGATTTTGGCATTTACTTCAACCTTATTTCATCTCAGTTTAACGATATGTATTATAAGTTTACTTGTGACAAACATTGATAATTAAGGAAATAATTACTAACCTGTGTAAAAAAACAACTTCGACGTCCACGTCTTCTCTGTCTTCATGTAGGAAGTCTTTTAAAAAATGGCTTACTGATTCGTATGTTATATGTCCACATACAACTATGTGCCTGAAACCGTTTAATATATTAAAGTATCGATACAAAAAATCGGTTAACAGTGCCACTACAATGAACCAAAAATGCTGTTGAAAATAAAAATAAGAAGCTAGTATGAAAGTTTTGAAAGCTTGACTTGAAAGTTGAGAATTCAGAATATGCATCACAAAAGTGAAAACTTATTTTTTTGTTGAAGTGAAAGTTCAAGATTTAGGAAAGCAAGTTCAAAGAGAAGCCAATACTTAGAAGGTAGAAGGAGGCGACAATACAGCAATTTCCGTTTCATTTAACGCCTGGGACCACATACTGACGTTATGAGAAAATCCAAAACAAACAACGGTCACGACAGGGTTAAACAAAACAAAGGTGTTGAAAGCGTGACCAAACTACGAAGTATCACAGCAACGCCTTCATTTTCCCACAAACATATTGAAGAAAGAAGGGTTAAAAGAAAGACAGAAATCAAGAGAGACGTCGAAAATGTTCCGGAAGAAAACGAAGACGTTGCTTTCATTAACCTCGATCATTTACAATTGAATTGTTCATCATTTTGTGGCAACTTAGATAATATAAACTTTAATATTGATAAATGGCATTTGAGCAATTTTCGTTGTTCTTGCTAATAAGATCCACAAACAAATGAACAATACGCACGTATAACTAGGAATGCTCAGTTTTCAGGTTTTGTGTCTCATTGTCTACCAAACATAAAATTTGACGTGATGAGGGATCAACGTAATGTAACAAAGGGACGGTTGGGATCTGTAGAGTCTGCGGCCGTGGCAAAACACAAATGAATGAACAAACAAATTAATAGGCAGAACAAAAATGTACAACATCAAGTAAGAAAGTGTGATTTATATTTATAAAATTGATTTAAAGAAATTTCATCAGGTAGGATAGGTAGGTTACTTATTAGACGGTGAAAGAAACTTTAATTAAATAACGAATACGTATAATCAATGAACAATAAATTGGGTGGGTATTTCTTTCACTGTTTAAGTTACGTTATCACGAATACATGGGACCAACAAAATTTATATCAGTTCCGTCTAGTTTCTTTTCATATTCTGTTCAAGACAAAACCGTTGTTCTTTAAAAGTTAAAGGGGATAAGCGGCATAACAGATAATGGGTGGTGTTCAGACAGTCAACAGTGTCGGTATAATGATGGAGGTTAGTGTGTACACAGCAGAAACAACAATCAAGCCATCGAGGAACATTCGCATCACTCTCTCACTCAAGATAAAGAAGAAGAAAAGGCTCAAAATGCACAAACTAAATAATCCATGCAAACTAATTCATCTAAGGTGTGGCAAAGGTACTGACTCTTGTTAAAAAAACAGTAAAACTTCTACCTTGTAAAAATATTGCAATAATTTTAAAATCTATTTAAATTTTTATTAATGATTTGGGTGTCGCTGCTAAATGACTTCGAATATGTTCAATGATATGCCGAACTAAGCTAGGTTTGCGTTAAATGTCCTCAATGCACACAGCCTTGCCACGCTCTATGAATTATTGTATACGTAAATAAATTACACTAAATAACCGAGGGGGCTGACTCAAAATTACATTACAGAACATCGTAAAAGGATCAACAATAAGAAATAGATGAAACAGTACAATTACGAGTCGTGCAGGAGGAAGGAAGGGTGGGGGGGCAGGCTCTGCTCCCCCTACTACCATACAATACCACTCAACATTGATCTTCCAACTAGTTTACCATTAACATTCACCAATACTTTACGTACACTAACAGAACATAATGAAACCTATAATGACGAGCGATAAACACTAGCCACTATCTGCTGATCACTATTCAACTGAAATCAAATTCAAAGATAGATTACAATCATTAACCGACTGACAAAACAAAGACAACGCGCGGGTCGGGCCCGCAGTAGTATAGTGAGAACACAGAAGCGTGCTAAGAGAGGAAAGGAAGTATAGATTTCACAACACGGAACACATTCAACGGACGGTAGACAGCGGCTCACCTGCGTCCACGCTCATTCTTGAGGGTGCCGCCGTACTTGGGTCTAGTGCCGATTAAGTCAATAATCTCTGGGATACAACTGGCAAATATCGCCTAAACGCCGACAGACAAAACAAGACAGTCACATTGAAGTGGATGTTTGTTGTAGGTATGATAAGCCGGGGCGGCGGCGGGGCCCGGCGCGGGGGCCCGGGGCCGGCGCCGGGCACGGCCCCCGCCCGGCGGGCGCGCGGGCACTGGCTGTGTGTGCTGCGGGTGCCGAGCTAGCGCTACTGCGTGGCGACAGGCATCGTGTGCAAGCGAACAAACCAAACACTACTTTCTCGACAGCATTGCAAAACTTTACATCGGCTCTCTCCACATCTAGTCTCGTTAGAAGGATTAAAAAGCTTAATGGTATCTCGAGTATAATTTACGAAAAAAAGGCATGTAATTAGTAGTGCGTCGGTCGGTCGCGCCTGTCTCTCAGAGAGGGGCGCGGCCGCCGGGAGCTAACTCTTCGAGCATGCGCCACGGCACCGAGAGACCGATTCTAGTGAAGGATTAATAAATTTCATTAGCAAACTCCGCATTCAATCAACCAAAGTCAGATGGAAACCGTGAAAGGTAGGAAGGCAGGAAGCCGTGTGGAGCGGGGCGTGAGAGCAGGGTACCTGCGGCGGACGTCCTTGCTGTATCGGCCGCCGTATTTGTTGCGCTGGGCCGCTAGTTCCGTGATTTCTGGGATCCAGCTGGCGAACACAGCCTAGCACACAGCAAACACGCAATGAGTGACGCCCCCGCGCGCCCCCCCACCACCGCCCCGCCGGCCCTCGCAAGGCTGTGTGACTGAGTACACTGTGACTTACTGTGACTAGGGTGCCGTGCCGAGCTACGAGCGGGCGAGCAACAAGCGACAAGCCGGGACGTGGCCGGGAGCATGCAAGGCCGGGATCGCGCTACGCTAACTCAACTAACCGATGAACAGAACTTAAAAAGAAACCCGGACGCTAGGGTGTATAGACGCTTGGTAGAACGCGCACACGGGCCGACCGGCTCGGGCCTCGCGCAGAAACTATCTCCCTCTCACTCTAGCGGCTAGCGGAAGAACGAGACGGTCTCCGGAGAAGAGCGAGGGGTCGACGGGTGTGCACGAGTAGATTACACAATACATCTGACGGTACTGAGCAAGCTTTCGAATGGTGGTGAATTTCACATCGCGCCCGAAAGAGCGGGCGACTCAAACCAGCAGTCTGCGCTCGGGATGAATCGCCTTCACTTTCGTCGGTCAACTGATATTTATAACTGATACCTTTTTCCATGTTCACGCTTCAGCTCGCCACCGTACTTGGACCTACTTCCTACCAGCTCTATAATTTCGGGAATGCTACTAGCGAACATTGCCTGCAACAGACCAGATCGGTCGAGAGATAGGTTGCACGACAATGTCCACAACATACGACTATGGTGGAATAAGATTGTGGCCGTCGATAGCGGAGCGTATAAGAGGTTGAAAAAAGTAAGGGATAAGTAAAGGATAACGAGTGTGTGTATTCTACTAGTGAGGTGAGCAACTGAACACAGCCAGGCACGGGTGCGCATGCGCGGGGAGGGGCGCGGGGCGCGGGGGGCGCCACGCAGCAGCGGGGCCCGGGGGCGGGTCTGAGACCAGCCAGCCAAGGACCGCGGTACACGAGTTCCAACCACGTAACAAAGCAAAAGTAAAACAAAAACCATGCAATCACGAAGAAAGCCACGTGTCTCTTTTAAGCGGTCGAAAGTCATAGAGCCTTGGGGCGCTCGGAGGCTCCTCGTTACCAACTCATGCTCGCTATAGTAGGGTGCACTAGGCAGGCTTACAAACATTCAACCAACTGTGCAGACAGTATCGTTTTAGCCGATAGATAAACCCGCATTTCGTTTTTCACCACAGTCATTATTTCCTTTTGCTTTGTTATTAATATTATTTGATCGGCAAGAAATTGCAAGCTCAAAAGTAACGGAGGGCGTGATAGCCTTATTAAGAGACGTAAAACAAAGTTAAATCTTAAAGTGAATAAGGACTTGCCTCTCCTTGCAACACAGAATTTCATTATTGGAAAATCGTAGTTATAGTAATCAATTTCATTTTTAAGAACTAAAGTTTTGAAGTAAATAAAATTTTAACTCACCAAGCCAACGAGGAGAAAAAAAACCAAAAACGTCCTGCCAAGTACAGTATGACAGAAAACATCACCATAACCTACAGTGGACATCGTGACTATCAGAAAGTAAACGCAAGTCCAATATGATAAAGACTGGGCATTGTTAAACTCCAATGGATCGCCAGAATTTTCCAGCTGAAAACACATTTTTCAAGGTGAAGACTCCACAAGCCAATTTGCAACTTAAAATTTTGTTCAATAGTTCCTAGTCTCGATTTTTCCATATTTTAACATGATATGCGATTCGATAAACGGTTTAGGTCAAAAGCGGCGTTTAGAAAATTCCTTTGAAAGTATAATTTTGAAACCTTGAGACGCTTTGAGTAAAGTAAAGAATAGGGATATCTAAAAACATATAGATAATGATAATTGAAATCTAAACTTACCAAATGAATAATACCAGCAGCTGTTAACCACACTGATATAAATATAGAAACTAATTGCGCCAACCGAATTGAGCTCGATGTCTTTAATATATTGAGGTACTGCAAAATATCAGGCACGGTCATTAAGCGCAGAGCTCTGAGAAACCTTAGCCCTGCAAGATAAAAAAAACATTAAGTATCACAAAGGTTTTTCTAAAGACACAAAAGACAAATGGAAGTGTAATCTGAAATTTATAATGATTTTCAGGCTCGTAAATGTTGAACAATGCTATAAAACTGAGCGTGAACCTATAAAATGAGAGTGATTAATTTTAAAGTTCAGTCTGAATATGCTGATGAGATTTATAACGAAAGCATCTTGAACTTACCTATCCACGTTCTATCCAGGTATATTGATACAAAGGATGGGGGTATCGTGAAATAATCTACAAATGAATACATTTCGAGCATGAACCATAGTTTGTCACTAGCTGCTATAAACTGTAACAAACAACAAACCATTAAAATTTAAACCGTCGCACCTGTACCTAGCACTAAATCATTCGATACGTACTCGTATAAAAAAGTAGACCATAAAAAATATGTTAAAGGCAAGGTCGATTTGCTGAGTATAATTGTCACTCCATTTCTGGCATCGCTCCACTTCTTCACTGGAAACAGAAGGCTTAATGTGAATTATACAATCGATGGCGTTGGTTCGGAACATAGAAACAACAGACCACGTTAAAGCGAAGGTCTAAATACAGCAGATAAAGAAAACAGTAAGCCGACATTTAAACTATTTGCAGCAAACATTTTGGAACACATTGATGGGACAAGTTTTTCACTCACGTATTCCTTTTTTCAGCATTATCGTAAGATATAATTCAATTAATATAATCAGCTATGTGTGTCAATTAATTCTAGGCTAGAGCAATAGTATTTGTGAATTACCTGGACGCGTCAATGAAGTAGATGATGAGCGATGCTATACTCAGAATGAACACCAACACTACCTGCAAAAAGAGATACCAAAATTAGGATACCTTGGACTAAACTCAGAATTGAGGAAATACAAAATTTTGGATGAACTAAGATGCCAAAGATGAAAATATGTTGTAATGCATATAGGTAACAAATAATAATAAATAATATTTAACATGACGAAATTAGAAAAATAAAATCTCATTTTTGATAAATAGGGCGTTAGCATGGCCAACGTTTTTGCATTTACCATGTACTAGTAAACTACGGTCTTTATAAATTAATACATCAAACAGATTCAATAAGTCTTTGATGTGCTGTAGGCCGGTCATTCGATCTATCTTTTAACGCCTAGTGTCACTTTCAATGAGCTCTCAAAATTACAGCGTTACGCCACGTTACGTTAATATTAAAATAGCGCACGTATTTATTTTTAAGTGCGACACGTAGGTGTGCGTATCTGTCTATCAACATGTTATTATCAAATTCTATTTTGAACTTTGGGACGTTGGCGACAATTCCAAATTTGGATCGGATAGATTTTTAATTGCTGGTGCATATCAATAATCATGGAAACAGCCTTTAATGTCCTCACTAGTTGACTTGAGACTTCCTTCTCATTTAACAAGAGATATTGAGCTATAATTTAATCCATCAGGTTTATTTTATTATTTGTTAGATGACTAAATTAATGGTGACAATGCAGTCTGAGTTGAGACTGCTATGCATATTTTGCATGTAATAAATTAAATCCAAACAATAAAACGTTATGCGGACATTTAATATTCACAGCACGCAATGAGCTTTTATTTTATGGATGCTATGACTCATAACCTTCTTTAGTTATGAGAAGCATGTTATGCGAATCATTCCCGATATTAAACATAAATCACTTAACTACTTCATCATTTCCAAGATTGTTTTTCATAAAATCCCTCCCCAAGTTTTGCAAAACACAAAAGTTCATTGGCAAGAGCCGTGTTTGGCAAAATTTCAAGTTTCCTTCTGGGGCGTGTTAGTTTTGTAATTACTTAAGTTATTAAATGAAAGTGTCGAGGATTGATAACTGAGACATTGAAAGCTTTGAATTGTGAATGACATGTTCGTTCTATTTCAAATAATTTTCTTAGAGATACCCTGTATTTTTTAAGTTGTAAACCATTTAAAGGTTCTCACCCTATATTGGCACCACCACAAAATTGAAGGCAATTTGAAGACCAGACCTTGAGGTGTTCACGAGACGTATCAACGCATATTCTTCTTATTCGATTAGCATAAAGGCTACCCAGGGTGAACCGGTGTAATCCAGTTACCGACATCCAATTATGTAAAGCTGGGGTGTATACGACCAAGGTGACAGCCTTACCTTGAAATGATAGATGATTGTTTAGGGACACTGTGCTTTTATTTTGTGAAATGTGGAATTCATTTGCTGGACTGCTATCAGACCAAAATTATACTCGACTTTTACTTTTATTCAGAAGATATTTTTTCTCGTTTCGTAAGTACTCATTCTTAACTAAACAAACGTTAATGCTGAGGTTTTTTTCCCGTTCGTTACGACAGTGAATCCTGTAGTTTTGGGTGCCCAGTTTGCTTCTAAAATTGTATACCTCAGAAGATTTTCATATTTCATCGACGCAGAAAACAAATATACCGATTGTGTATAGCAACCAAATACATATAGTAACTGATGTTTTAGGGCAGTTCGCGAAACTCGAAACTACGTTTACATAGAAAACAATTTAGTGTGACATTTGATAGCTTTATGTACTTTCGCTAATTGGTTGGTTATTTTTCTTTGTTCCCCATCTAAATTGTTTTAACGGGTTTTTATGGGAAAAAGGTTGCTATTCTTAATAAGTAGCAATTTGAGAAAGTTACTACGCTATACTTTGTTTAGATTAGTTGTAAAGAATTCTGAAACTATACACCGACATAAAAACTATGAAAACACATAGACATAAAGACATAAAAAATATAAAACTATATAAACCGACTTAAAAATAATAATTTTATGTTATTCGAAAGTAGGTACCTAAAATAAGTTTGGTTTTATTTTTTTGTTATTAAAATTATGGTCTGAAATAATGTTACTTAAAATACTGGCCATAAAGAAATAAAATAATACGTTCTCACAACACTCATTCTGGGGAAGAACAATGAATTCAAATTATCTTAGGTGTTTTTTTTTGTAAGATTTTTGAAATACCTATTTTAAGTTATCACACACGAAAACCTAGTGACTGACATACTCACACTATATTTTAAACCCGTTGTCATTTAGTTAAGCACGCTTTCATTTAATTTCCCTAAGTGCAGATTCGCATCAAATGGATTACACTTATGCTTCCAGAACATTCATCCTGTATCGTTATTGCTATTTCAATTGGAACTTCTACTTATTTATACCCTTTTAATTATAGTATCTTTTACGGGTTTAAGCATTTAGTGTGATTAAATATTTGTGTACATTTAAATGAGAATTGCCTTTTTCAAGTTTCTACCCACCCGTATTGCATACGAAAGTTTTTTGTTACTATGAAGTGTAGCATATAACCATAATGAATTAAACATTACAGGAATCTATATAAGACCTCAACAGAGATGACAGCAAATATCAGCCAGTCCATTTATATCCACCAACGCAAATACCATTATGCTTGAAGAAATCGGTTAAAAAGGCATCGGCGGAGCCACCGAGGAGTCAATATCGCCTTGAATGGACCATCTTTGAGCAATTTCCCAGATACCTACTTCGCCGGTGCTAAGTTTGCTCTGCACACAGACGAGTGGTTGGCAATTCGCCATAATGCCGGCATCACAGTGTTATTCCAATATTAAGAGCATTTCCTTACTTTCACGTAGTCGGGAAAAGAAAAAAAGATGATTTATGTAGCCGTACTTTTCGGTCGGTAAGTATCTTATATTTCTGTGAAAAGATTTTGTACGTATGTTTTGTATTAGGAGAATTGTTTAAAATACGACTTATTAAAAAAACTAGTGGAAAAACGTAATCAATATCATCATCATCTTCTTCACTAATTAGAATATGAGTTCCAACGCAAAATAATTGCAGCAATCTTATTTTATAGCCCACACGATAACTCGTTTTTGCTAACATTACATCATCAACAGCAAAGTAATGAAATGATTTCGGTAAATATAATACCTACATGTTTTTTGTTGCATAGCCAGGTCGCTGGACAACTTGATAAAAACTTAGGTAGGACATTTATCTAAGAATATTAACTTACTTGTTCATTCGCAAGATTATGCTTCAAACCTATACATATCGCGACCCTTAAGTTTGAAAACAATTTAGTTATGAACATAAACTTATATCATTGTTAAAAATGTGTTGTTCTAGAATACCTACAGACATCATCATAAAAAACTTGGGTCGCAATGTTATTACTTGAGGTAGTAGTTTATTGTGACGATGTATAATAAGCGGAACAGATAATGACTATCAATGAACACGTTGACATTGAGAGTGGAGCGTATCTTGCTATCAATTGTAGTTTGCGAGTGTTTTCGATCGTGAGCAGTCATGTCGCGTCGCGTGGCAGTGGTGACAGGTGCCAACAAGGGAATCGGGCTGGCTATAGCGGCTGAGCTGTGTCGGAGGCTTGATGGAGACGTCTACTTGACTTCTAGAGACGATGCCCGAGGCCGCACCGCCGTGCTGCTCCTCAACCAGCAAGGACTACGACCACGGTACCACCAGCTCGATGTCAGCGACCGCGCCAGCGTCCAAGCCTTCCGAGACCACCTGCAGCGAACACACGGAGGCTTCGACATCTTAATTAACAACGCAGCTGTCGCCCACTGGAACCAAGACTACGCTGATGCGGAGAAAACCATCGATATAAATTACCGCAGCCTGCTTACAGTGCAGGAACTGCTGTTCCCGCTGATACGAGACGGTGGACGCGTTCTCAACATCTCCAGCGACTGTGGCCACATCAGTAACGTACGAAATGAGCACTGGGTGCGTCGACTGACCAGCAAGGAGCTCACCGTCGACGTCATAAACGACTTCGTGGCGTGGTTCCTTGAAGGCGTTAAGAACGGCACGTTTAATTTCGAGACTGAACTAGCCGACGGCGGGACTGTGGCTGCGTATCGCGTGGCGAAGGTCGCTGTCAGCGCGTTGACCCTGCTGCAGCAGCAGGATCTAGCGGCGCGGGACATCAGCGTCAATTCCATGCACCCTGGCCTGGTCCGCACCGACATGACCAGCGGAGCAGGCTTCTACTCGCCAGCGGAGGCTGCCAGGACGCCCGTGAACATCGTTCTGGACCGCCCCGAGCTGCGGGGGCAGTACGTGTGGCATGACGGGACTGTGCTGGACTGGTTCGACGCTGATGCCGACTACTACTTCAAATCCACAACTGTCAAACCTACACCTTGATATATAATTACAGCAGTTCCTTCCAAGGATCATTTAAAAAGTAATATAAATGACATAATAAAAGGTATGACAATGTTACTCGTTATAGTTGTTTATTTGATCTTTGAAGTTGTTGGTTATCATAATTTAGACATAGAAGAGTTATAAATACAAGTTGGGTACAATAATGTGTTTGCCAATATCATTAAGAATACGATTAGAATACCAATCTCGTAAATGTTTCACTTTAAGGTCAAAAGTCAACGATATTACGACAAAACAAAAGTTATTTTAAGATCTTGTGATACTTTAAAACCTACTGTTAATTTAACACAAGAGCACTGCCTTGTTTTATATTTTCAATGCATTTTACGAAATCGAGTTAAACTTTTACAGAAAGCTTTCAGGGTAGTTGTAAATAAAGGTTACTCTTGCATATTTCACATGGCCAAGTCGGTGAAAAATTGCATTTCAGGAAAGCTTGAAAATGTAATATTTCCAGTGTTTGCCGCCGGAATGGGGTTATAAATATTTGGATTACATTCGATATGACTTACAGAATAAATACGTAAAATATGCTTTGAATTATGGACGGAAAATAATAAATGTCATCGACGCATACAAAACATATTGAGACTGTATTCAGGCAATGTTTATATAATTATAATGTTTTTGAATTTAATCTGTGTGTTTTAAAAAATATATAAAACGTATGTAATGGATAAGTTCGTTTAGAAAAATCCTTTGGAAACCAATCTCCATTGGTTGTTTTGTAGGTTGTGTTTTTTTAGTAAGTATAGAGTTATTTTCTCCGTTTGATTGAGCTCTGAACACTCTAGGCGTAAAGCAATATAAGGTAGTTTTTATTAATATATTGTGCAGTCTACTGCTTCAGTAGTTAATACCTACCTTCATTAAGGATTAAAGTAACTTTCTGCAAAGTGTTTCCAACTTGAAAAACTGTATTTTTCTTAGCGCTAATTGCTTTAAAACAAGTTATGAAATTCCCGCGCACCAATTAATTAGCTTTTACTACGTTCTTGTGCTAAAGTTACTAATTACTTGAGACGCAAACTTATGAGGAATGTTGTCCTACTTCATCTATTTTAATAGAATAAAAAGAAAAGACACTTATTTTTTGTTGGTAAGCGATAAAGTTCAAAACTATAAAATTGATGAAGAGAAAAAATATGGGTTTGGTATGATTAGCTTAATATTATTTAAACCCGCTTGCGAATTTTGCGTGGACTCCGATTCCGTTAGTGTACTTATATTTTATTATACTGGCAAATATGTACCTATATTTTTGCATTTATAATAGAACTACTAAGGAAGCAAGGATATGAATACGGGAAGTAGTACTTAGTTCAATGAAATAACATCATTTATTTATAACTACGTGTATGATATTTCATATTTAGATGACCTCTGTGGTGCTGCGGTATATAACTAGGTTCTCCCCTAGTCCATTGTGTGGTACCTATAACACAAGTGCTTACTGCACTTACTTTAGGGCCAAATAATTGGTGCGTCAGACTGGAGATTTATTTATAAAAAAAAAATGCACGGAGTTATTTTTAGGTCATAGAAACTCAATAAAGCTCAATTTTTCCCTTACTCATTTCAAGTACCTATCTACAATACTAGTTAGATATAGTCAACTATTAATTCTATATTAAGTAGTAATAGCCCGGGTAGTTTAGCTAGTTTAGCAGCGCACCCTCAACACCGATATGATTGTGGGTGTATATGCGGCGGTGATCACTTACCATCACGTGACCCGCTTGCTCTTTTACCTTCCTATCGCATAAAAAATATATTGTTTTGGCAAAATAGTGCTTATTGCCCTCTTCCATAAGAAATATTAAGATTGCCCGTTCAAAAGAGGAAACCGCCAAATCTTTCATCACGGTAATTATTGTTGGTAACATAAAAAACATTAAACTGTTGCCGACATCTCTTCAGGGGAAATCGTTAAATTATTTTATTGGTATACAAACGATGCTAGTTAAATTGAAATATAGCTTTTGATCAAGGTTGACCATTTCTGTCTTTTTATTGGTGTCAAAATAAGAAAATATTTTGTAGGTTGGTATAAGGGATATTTTTGTAATTTTTTTTGTAGGAGTGGAAGTGGTAGTTAAGTAGTGAAGAATTGAGACGTTTTTATTAATTTATATAATAACTTGCAGGTGCCCAGAAATAAACATTGTGTAAGGTGCATAAGCACGTTAGATAGGAAACTTAGTGCTTAAATTATTATTTTAAATTGTTCAAATAGAATTTGAAGAGGAAACAATGGCATGTTGACGGCTTCCTTACAGACACATTCATATTTTGGTGCTCGGAGTATGAGCACATAACATTAAAATCAATTTTATGCTTTACAATATAAAGCTATTTTAAACGCAAGTGTTTTAATTCTCATTCACGTTTCCCCCAAACGTTAGTCATTGTTCATAAGAATATAATAGATAGGCACGTAAAACTTATAAACTAAGTCTGAATAACATACTTATTATCAAATTTACACCAATTTCAGTGGTATCTCCCGAATACTACGTAAAAAAAAAACACAAAAAAAAAACAAAAATCTATCCAAACATTCTAATGAAATGAAATTCTGAGGAAATGAGTGATACGTCTTGTTGTGATCATTTTACGGACATTTCAAGTTTTAGAAACACTTATTTGTAATATCAGGATTGTAAGACTTCAAACATCAACCAGACAATATGCAATAATTCAGGTACCAGACACGCAATCAATAAATATACCATGGTTCTGTTTAGACCCTGAACTAATATTTCATAGTTCATGCCTCGGTTTGATTAGATTTGGTCACGCTAAAGGGAAATGCTTCCGCATTACTTTACCATAGTCTGAAGGTTTGTACGTATTATTTTATAAACGTTGGTAAATAAATTTTAATTACTAAGTTAAATAAAAGTTAATAACAATTTTACAATATGTTTAATGATTCTTCTTGAAAGAATGGGAAATCCCGCGGTACAAAAATAACATGGCATATTGATTTCATTAAACTTTTTAATTTCATGAGGAACAAATATTAAAAATTAGACTTAGATATAAGAGGGAATCCACAACTTTCATCTTTTATTTATTCGAGTGCTAGATTTTAATAAGGATATCCAACGATATGTAAGTATTTTCTGTTCTTTCAACACGTTTTTTTGAGCTTTCCGTTTTACTATTTCACACGCAACTTATTGGTTTTTCCGTGGTAATAAGATATTTTCCGCGGTAAAAACCAACCTATATTACAATTATACACCAAGTGTTATCCAAATCCTTTCAGTTGTTTTTGCGCAAAAGTTCCTAACATACATTCTGACAAACTTTCGCAAATTTATTATGACTATACATACAAACCATCATATAGGCACGTAAAACCTTAACCAGCCTTACTTACGAGTATATAGAGTAACCTCAATCTATGTGTTTTTCTAAGGCTTCTGCGCGCTCTAATTCCATAGGATTTGTTTGTGCTTGAGTGATTCATATACCTACTTACTGGCTTGAAATACGAGTAGGTAAAATAGCTCTGATAAGTAGGTCAGTGGACAGTTTTTTCATCGATTTCCGGTTACGTTCAAATATTGACTTAATCTAGAAATTGTGCTAATAGGCTCAATGACAAGTTTAAAGCCTTTTTGAACTGATTTTAAAAATAGATTATTCAATTGTTCTTTTTACGATCGTTGTAGTAATGTGTGGTTATCCTAGACAGATGTTGGGTATTCATGATTGAGATATGAAAATTTCAAAAATAGAATTGTAAGAAAAAATTCAATACGAATTCCAGTGTTTTATTAAGTAATACATACTTATTTACTTTTTTTTTTAGATTAGATTAGAAATTTTAATAAGCCATCAATAATTACCAAGTTAATCTTAAAACAATAATACACGCTCAATACGAAATTGTTTAAAAAGCAAAACAGCTTTATTTACATACTACGTTAAACCCGCCTATTAAATTATACCTACAGAGCAACGATTACTACGCCATGCAAAAATCAGCCTAATTTCTTTGATGTAAAGTCGACTTTTGAATAGAAAATAGTTTCGCGTCGCGATGTCATGCAGTGTGACACGACTGCCGCTGTAAATAGTCGGTTTAAATTTAGAACACTCACGTGGAAAGCCGTACGCAACGGCTTTTCGGTTGGGCGACATTTTGCAAAAGACCTATATTAAAGTTTGGGGATTAATAAATAAATTTTGAGCATGAAATATTGGCATACGTGTCAAAAAAGGCTAATGTACTCGTTTTTAATTGAAGTTTCCTACTTGTATCGTTAATAAATACTTCGTTAATTTCCTATTCGATATGGTTTCTGAGGAAATTTTATCGTTATTTTGACACAATATTAACCTTATTTCAAGATCAATCAGATTGTAGGTACCTACTTCTTAACACTTGTTTAAGCACTAGTAAATAAATTAGTTTTGAAACGCTATAAAACAATAATGTGATTAGTATATTCAATAGGCAATTACGTTTAAACTCATATAAGAAACCGTAAAGCGAATGTCTTCAAAATGCAGCATATTTAAAATAATTTGTCTAACTATAGACGGATTTCTTCCGGTCCAGTTTAACCCAGTAAAGTTAAGTTGTCTTTAAATAAACTAACAATTTACTAACGCAGTATAGAAGGCTTAATGTTTACATCATTCTGTTAAAATACTTATTCAGATTTAGTAGCATCATTTAGTTTTAATACGACATATATTTTCCTACTATTTGGTCGTTAGTACAAAATGGGTTGAGATTTGTGGAAGTAAGATATATTTAGATGTCGTTTTTTATTAGGAAAGAATGTATTTTTGTAAATTTGGGTTATGTCCATTCTAAGGTTGTTGATCTTAGGTACGAATTCTAAAGATTTCTAAAATGTCTAAAATGCTAACATGCAAACTACCCACTTTTGTTATAGATAAAAAGAATCTTTTAAAAACAATTTTAATGTTTTTTACTAGATAAGGAGACGAAATGAGTCTTATTTAAATATCTCTACAAAACCACCCAAAAAACTAATTATTAAAATATTTTTAACCCTGTATTTAATAATAATTATCATTACCCTCATTGAAATTAATATTTCAGTTAAGTGACGCTTGAAAAGCTGTATCTAGGGTATTTGATATTAATTTTATAACCTTGTCTAGACTAACCACCAGACAGTAGCACATAAAAACACCATGCATGGAATTCTTAGAAGTATGCATGTTATTAAATATTGCATATGCAAACATGGCGGTTTACCATGGCATTGAATAATTTCGTATAATTTAGTAAATGGCGCAGCACTCATTTTTAAACAATGAAAAAAAAAAGGTATAGATATATTTTTAAGTTTGATAAACAATTGGAATGATGATTTAAATGATTAGGCTCATCTTTCTTATTTCGCAAATAAAAAAAAACAATTAGTTATCAATTTTTATGCACACAACACGCAGTTCATAAAAATGCCATAAGCCTTATTTTTTGTAAAAAAACAAGTTTTTTCAAAAAACTTTAAAATTTCTAACTTCAAATGAAACTCTAAAGTAGACAAGTTATGTTATCCCTGACTATAATAATTCAGTGTAATTATTCTTCGCGTAGTAACGAGCAGGAAGCTTTAAGACACATTGGTCATAAAACAATTTGCGAGCCTATTTGCATACAATCATCACATGAATATTTCAACACATTGATATTTAATGAAGTGTATTTTGGCAACACTCGGATTCATAAGTAAATGTGTCTATTTACTATACTGTATCCAGTTTACTATGTTTACTAATAATAATAATAATGGTAGGTGTATCTGTTTCTAGGCATTTGTTACGTCCGCAAGGTGTAGCTGGTTTCATTGTAAATAAAACTAATGCTTAAACATTTGTTTGCCATGTCTTGTTCTTTTGTTAGATATATTTACCAAAAAAATATAAAAATAAATAAAAATTGCCTATGTATGTTCCATGGTTGAGCACAAGCCTCCTTCTCGGATAGCGAGAGGGTAAAAAATATAATTGCAGAAATTAAAATGTTATGTGAAAATATTAAAATCTTAAGAGAATATAACTTTTCTTTTTCCTTTTATCTTTCTTATACCTATCATGGACGGTTGTAGCTTAAATACCAACAAATCGTATAGATAGGTTAGAATACATAGATAGGGTGATTTCCGCGTGAGTGGCACTGTGCCAACTTGACCGCCTGATTGCCTAGCTTCAGGGTAGCATTGACAGGGTTGTTCTGAATAAATAACATAAAACAATCTGAACAAAGCGTATACTTTCATACGGGGTCGATTCTGAAAACACCTTTTTTACTTAACTAAAAATATTCAAACAAAATTTAGTTCAAAAATTAATGTTACATTTAATTTTGTCGTCATGCGCTGAAGACTAGTTTAAACCTTAAAATTGTACGTTCGTTGATCTAAATTTACTTACGTTACTGTCTTCTATTAATGATTGCTGAGTAAGTTTATAACAACATTTTAAATTTAGTCTAGTGAGTTTTAACTCAAAATTGTCACCATTGTATGTAAGCAATTGTCTTTGAGTCTATGTTCATATATAATATCACACATTATCATGTTTACAATAGTTTAAGCTATAGGTATAAGTTAATATAATAAAGATTAAATGTTTTTGAATCAAAAAGTAAGTTGTTGTGAGTTTGATTGTAGGAAGTCTCTGAAACTACTGAAACGATTTAGAAATATATTTTACGCCAAGAAAGCAGTGTTATTAAGGAGTTACATAGGCTTATTTTATTGATTAAAAGTGAATCCGCAAGAACAGTTTTAAAATTGATAATTTAGACTTAAGTCATATAAAAGTAAAAAAAATTTTTTTGGTTATATACTTTTGTACTATACTCAAGTATAACACACATACTGAGACAAAGATACTACAGATGCGACGTATTCCGTATTAGAAACGTTTCCTTGAATAAGTAAAAGAGTTATGACACTCATCAAATGCACTCACGTAGCTTTAGAACTTACTACTTATATAAAGGGTGTTGTCAATGATTTTTACACATTTTAAAAGATATTTTGTGTTTTTACGAGTATATTATTATTTTTTATAGGAGTTAGTTCGTAAATGGATTTAATGCTGGGCTTTGGAAGACTCGTTAGGCCATAAATATTAAGAATTATTTTTAGGTATTACCAAGAACAAAAGCCAAATTTAAGTAAGTAAGTACATAACTTCTGATTTTTTATTAATTTACTGAAATTTTAAATCTAAAGCATTTTGATACCGTCCTTTTAGCTTAAACTAAAAAAAACTTTAGGCTAAAATCTCCTCAGAATCGTCGCCGAATACTCCACCTACTCCGTATACACACACATACTCTCACACATATCTACATAAACACAGCCGGAGCAAGACGATGGAACACCATTCCTTTTTCATACGACCTTCTACAGACAATTTCACGAAACGTTTGAGTCACAGAGCAGCAAAATTACAGCATGTCTGGAAGCGGAGTCGGATGGCTGAATAATCTACGCTGTGTTCCCTGTATTGTTTGAATGTCAACATAATGGCCTGTGGGCGGATTTGGATTCTGTGTTTTATTGTCAAAGGTTTAATTTTATGTGAGCAACTTTAAGGTGTTTTGGGGTTCCGTGACGCAATAAGAAAAATTGTTTTTGTGTAGGCATTGCCCGAATGTCTAATGTTATTTTATTTGCCTAGACAAAATTTATTGATGGTTTTCAATTGACATCAATATAAAATATTTTCCTTGATTTGTTTAAAAAATACAAACACGTTAATGCAGATAATTTTGACACTCACAAAGTTATAAAAACATTTAATTTACTTGCATAACTTCCTAATTTGGGAAAAAGCAATGTTTCGTTCAAGTAAGGGAACCGATAACCATAAATTCGAAGTATTATAAAAAAAATATAAGTTTCTGCAGATCCCTTGGTGCGCGAGTCCTACTCGCACTTAGCCAGTTTTTTTATGCTTTAAAACGTATATCTTGCCAGGCACAGGCACAGGTGTTCAACCTTAAAAAAGTTAAGCTCAGCGTTCTCTGGGAGTGCCTGCGGTTGACATTTCAGCATATACCTCCTTCACTGTTGGACATAACAAAGGCCAGCTTATAGATTGTGTGGCTGCTTCTTTTATTAATATAAAAAACTGCAAACGTTCTTCGTCAAAAAATTCAAACTTGTTCAACGTTCAGTGCTATCACATCTATCCCCTTTGCTAACTGCAACATCATTTCTCACAATTCTTTTTCTCGCACAAAAACTTCTAAAAACCTAACTTTCGCCACTGTATACCCCACAGTCTGTGCCAGACAGGCTCCTGCGAACTGCACAAGTGGCTCGAATCGATACGACTCCGCCCAATGACCTATTTACTGGAATTAGGATGGATAGGGCCGGGCGAAAGGGATGCTTTTTACACCGTGGACCCGTTACATAGGTAACTAGACTGTCATAATAATGAGGACTGGATATAGATAGGTCGTTTAGGGAAACAAGTGAAAATCTAGCCTCATTTCGAAAGGGAAGAGATGGAATTGTCATTAATGATGTGAAGTCTTTTTCGAAGGACGATACTTTGACTGAAAGATTTGTTGTTAAGGCTATAGGTAGTGGTAAGGATTAACGAAAGACACTTGACTTTCGTCTCTCTTTAAAACTTATTTTGGACCACAAACTTAATTTTCGTCATCTGACAACCCTGTTTGCGAAAGCTCGGTAGGGTTGAGCCTCTCATTCTGTATAGGGCAACCGCAAAAGGGAGTTAAGAGGGTGTAAATAATGTCTCAGCTTCGTGTAAAAACACGAGGCTTCGATTTAATACGGGTTGCACGCGATAATGATGAGTTTACAAAAAAACCGTACACCACTGCAAGAATGCATAAAAGTCTGCAGTAAAAAAGAAAAGCGTAGAAATTGCAACTTAATTTTTAAACACTTTACAATTTACTAGAGCGCAGCTGGCCACTAAGAAAGGAGTTTACACAACGCTAAAAGCTTGAGATTAAAAAGAAAATAACATTTCAAAAATAGAACGCCAGTGTGCCTTATCTCTGAGTGTTCCAAAGTGGTTCCATGGAATCCCCTAGAGAGACCTAAGGCTTGATATAAATATGTCACAGGCGGGACGAGACACTTGTTTCAGACTAAAGACTGTACTTTTGTGGGCTGGGAGTTACGTAATCAGATTGCCTGCAATCTTTCTAGGTAAAGTATCATTGTGAATAAACGGGGCTTAGGGAAGGTTACTTTGGACTTGAATATTGGTGATTTGGTACGACAATTCTTTTAGTAGAACATTGATTTAGCGGGCTAGTATCAATCGTAGTTTTAGTGATCGACATCTAGTTGTATGTCTTATATCGTAACAGAGCTTTTTTCGTTATTTAAATTGAAGTCGTATAAACACTTTCCATCACGACCATTTAGAACAAGATTGGCAATCTCGAAATGGCTTCACCATTTAGGCAATCCGCCAGTAGGCAGCTGAACCCCAATCAATAACGTTTACGATTGGGCCCGCACTAGCCACAGCAAAGGTTAACGACTTTCGGCAACCGCCACTAGTTTGGTTAGCTTTGGGGCGATTCTGGAGCAAACTTGGCTGGAGACCTTGGAAGAGCCATTTGGATAGAAGTCAATTTGCGAGTTAGGACGGTGATAGTTCAGAATTTGGCAAGTAACAGACCAGGTAATGTTGCCAGGTGAATGTAGGTAGGTACCTAAACATGAACTGGAAAAAAAACATTTTTTCAAATCTAAACGATTTTTTCTCTGTATCAGGCTTTGATGTGTGAAGCCTACAAAACTGAGAATTTCGACAATACTCAAATCTTTAAGACAATTCACCGTGCATTTGAAAAAAATACATAAAACAACCACGTCTACACAAAGGAAACATCAAAACCTCAAACTCCCTATCGCAATAGCAACCACGAACCAACTTCAGTTTTATCAATACCGTGACCTTTACCAACCAAACTAAGTCCACGGCAGACCCGGCAAAGGAATGTTTAATAGCCGAATAGATTCTGCTGGGGCTATTGTTCAAAGCTGAGATTTGCAGCCAGCACCGGGTGAAATTGCCCGCCATAGGTATGTGGAATGTTGGTTATTGCCAGGGCTAACTAAAGGTATGTATATAACATATTTCATATGTTATGGTGTGTTTTATGTGGGTACTTTTGTTATCAAGCCTTAAAAACCTAGTAGAGTAGAGAATTGCATTATTATCAGAATTTTTTTTTTCAGTTTTTGCATTTGTGTGTTGTAAAAAATATATATTTAAAACGTATAAATTAACCAAGCTATTTTTTCGCTTGTTGGCTAACTTAAAAAACTTTTTCCGATTGTTCCTTATTTACAAATTTAATTACTTATCTAATTTGTCTTAAGTTCTGGTAGCCAAAAATACTCTGACTTTTCTGTCATCTACAAGGTACCTTTATTTTTCCAACGAAGCCTTATTAATACAGTTAAAATGGTTCATATAAAATAGCATCCAAGCAAAATACTGCTACAAAACAAGGCATAGATAACCCGACCACTGTCAATCCGATTCAATGAATAATCATCTTCGATCGATTACCCCGGACATCTTTCTAAATTCGAATCATCAAAGCGCTGTTCCGAAATAGAATGGCGAGGGCCACATCGCAAATGTCAACCCATCTCTGAAACTTGGACAAATATGGCGCGCGGGTAGACTCGGAACGACCCAATATAAATACGGGATGGCCCGTTTCAGTTTGAGAACTGAATTGAGGTCTCAAAGAGTTTCAAAGTGAAGTGGGTCACAGACGGAGCCTGCTTCTGGTGTGCTCCATTTAGATATAGAGACAAAAGCCTACCTACGGTTGCGGCGTCTGCTATCTGAATTTAGGGGCGGGAGGGCGAAGGCTTTCTCGAGAAGAAATCGTGATTTATTGGTTATCGGGTGCTTGTTTTTGTGGTCGTGACACACAAATAATATCAAATGTATAATAGCAGAGATTTTTAAGTAACTTTTCATATATCTTCTGATATCATAAATGCCAATATAATAAAGCCTTTAAAAGATTATTCAAAGATTTGAAAGGTGATAAATGATTACTCATGATCAATGTCTAGGTTATTCTTATTGACCTATGACGTAGCATCAAGTTAGTGTGTATGACGTTCTGAGCATAACTCGATGGACAAACTTGATGCGCGGCGCTGCGGTGATTCAGAACGAACATAAATAAATTGTGATTTATCATCTCATATATAACTTAACCACATGAGTAAAGAAACTGAACAGAGACAAAGCTTCTAAAGAGCTAGCAAAATTTATACCTATTTTGGTAGGGTTGGCACAATTGAATAAATTAAAAATATAAATGTACTTTTTTTTCAATTTTTTTATTAAAATAGGTTTCTTTTACAAATTACATTCTCTAAATATTTTTTTTTTTTATTACTTTTGGTTTTTAATAATTTGTTGTGTCTTTTAATCGAATGATAAATTCTAAATCTAATATAAAGTTTTTTCAAATAAACCAATGGGAAACACTCACATAGCATATGAAATGTACAATCTTGCAAAAGTGCTAATATGTCATTACCAATATTAACATTTTTAATATGAAGATCAAAATATTCGCGAAATTTTTGCTCAAGCAATTCAACAAATTCAATAAAATTGTCAGGAGGTATTATCAAAAAACCTGATTTCACACTTTTAAAATACTAAAACAAAAGTATTACTACGTATTATGTGAGAAACTCGAAAACAAAAACAAAACACGCACAACGTTCGAGCGTCGCGTCACGCCTGCACGCCCTGAGATTGACCACTGGCTGATCTAGTTTGAAGCGGTTTCGGCTCATACGTGACAAGCGGCCAGTGGTCACGCACACACACGCGTTGCACTTGTAGTGATGTACCCGTCACAGCGCATTCGTATGTAGCTTTGTCTCTGTTCAGTTTCTTTACTCATGTGACTTAACTGCGACCCGCCCACGCTTCGCAATGGTGTAATATTGGCCGAATTGCTCGCGAAACATAGGTTTTTGGCTAACTTAAAAAACTGTTTCTGATTGTTTTTTATTTATAAATTTAAATGAAAAAAATATCTAAAGCATGGTGAAAACCGCATTAAAATCCCTCAACTGGTTTAGGAGGAGTTAGCGGCCAAACATACAAACAGACAGAATTAGCGACTGTGATTTATACTATGTAACGAGCGACCCGCCCACGCTTCGCAATGGTGTAATTTTGCCGACTTTCACGGGAACCCTTCCATTTTTGCTAACTTAAACACTTTTTCTAAACGTTCTTTATTTACAAATTTAAATTAATAAATACCCTAAAATATGGAGAAAACCGCATTTAAAACAGTTACGTACCTTAGGAGGAGTTAGCGGCCAAACATACAAACAGACAGAATTAGCGACTTGGACTTATACTATGATACGATGATATTATAGTTATCAACAAAGAAAAGACAGTTCGAAACAAAACATCCAAGTTACCTCTATTGTAGTTTAAATAAGTCTGATTTATAAAAGCGAACCTAAGGAAAATATTGACGATTGAAAAAGCAAAAAATACCAAAAGGTTAAGTAACTCAAGCTGTCAATAACGTGTTGGATATTATTCTAAACACAAAACGGCAGTCTGACCCCAATTCTATTTTAGAAAACCGTTGACATTTAATTCAATTAGTTTAGTTAAATATTAACTCTTGGCCGACCTTGAAAGATATGCAAGTGACATGTTGCCGAAATACGTATTTGACAATTCATTTTAAGAGGTTTTTTACTTATTTACTAAGAATGTGTAGGTAAACTACTAAATATTTACTGGGTAAGATTGACAGCGGAATTGTTTTTTTTTCAGTAAATAGGCTTCATTATTGGTGTTTATAAACAATACTAGTGTAATTGTTGGTTTTTAAGTATGAACATAAAAAAAATTTTTTGTTGGAGTGTCTGATATATGCCTTCATTGAAGGGTAGGTACATCATAGTTAAATATGATAAAAAGTATCTATGTCTTATTGCAAGGATAAATAATTTCATTATGTTGTTTTGGTCTTGCAGATTTGACACAATCGTTGCACCACATTTTCGGTATGGACTTTTAAAAGGCATCTTTTCATCTATTGAAACCAGTTTTCAATCCATTTGCTAGAAATACATGATAGTATTCCGAACCCTGTATCCCAAGAAAGAAAAAGGCATTCTAAAATAAAACAGGTTGATTGATTGATGATCGATATTGGAAAGAAAAGAGATGTATAAAACAAAGTCGCTTTGTCTGTCCCTATGTAAGCTTAAATCTTTAAAACTACGCAATATGCAATGGATTTTGATGCGGTTTTTTTACTGAAAATTAAAATGCGTGGATGTAATAAATGACTATATTCACTAAGGTAAGTTGCTTCCGCCACTGATGCGTGAAAAAATTCTGGGTGACTAACTTAAATTAAAACCTATTTATTTTTGCAATATAAGTATAAAAGCTTTCTTTTATCTTAAATTCTTTAATAAGAACATATAAAATAGCTCAAAAAAGTATATAAAACTTCTGAAAACTATTCTCAACTAGTGGCTGCTCGCGACTCCTTTCGCGTGGAGGTCGGTTTCCCGTGGAAATGAAAAGTTTTCCCGCGGTAAAAAGTATATGTTATTCTGATGTATAACCTATATAACTGTAAAGTTTCATCAAAATCCATCCAGTAGTTTTTACGTGAAAGAGTAACAAACATCTATCCATACATCCGTTTTTAATATTAGTGGGATATAAAATACCTCAACAAAGGATATAAAAAAACTTCAGACAACTATTCTCAACTACCTTTTAAATGGAACTCTTTTTACGTTAATATAACGACGCTGCATTGCCGTAGCAACGTTATACATATATACCTACATATTTACTGTATACGTGAATAGTTAAATAATAAACCGAGTAAATAGTTTGTCGTGAAATACGCAGTCACGCTATGGTAGTGTATGTATGAATAAGTCTGGTGAAAATGAAAATAAAAGGTATTTGTAGATGCTCTGTACTTCGTACAGTTAGTTTATGAAGTGTCTAGTTTTCAATAAATAAATGGTATACCAGTAGTTAGGTATGGCGGTTTAGAGGTTTTCTAAATTTTGCAATTATAATCATAGGTTTCTTTGCAGTCAAAGTCTGTTTCGAAACTTGGTTCCAATGAAGATCCGATGACTTAAAACAAAAAAATCGATTCATAAAAAATACTATTATGCTTACTGGTAGGATTTTAGTTGCTATTTTCTTTTTAATATTTTAAAACACGGTTGGTTTTTCAAACAATGTAGTTAATAGTCGGTAAAATATTACCTTCCATGGCATTAAATAGCACAATGTAACTTTTACCATAACTATGACCTAAAAACGTGTTAGTTATAACACGCACAAGCCTGAAACCTGGCTTCTAGAAAGTTATATTCATATTAAAACAGTTTGTTGCAAACTAAACTACATTTGTATGACACCCTACTGCAATGTACCATTAACTACTTTAGTTTTTACAAATAACTTTACAAAGTATAAATAAATTAAAAGTAAGCTCAGTAAGCACCTGTGATATAGACACAATGGACTAGAGGGGGTACTTCATTTTGGATGTAAATGAAGAATGAAGACACGAGCGCTTTCCAGGAAACAAACCCGGGACCTCGCACTTAAAAGTCCGGCATACATACCACTGAGCCACAGAGGTAACGATTAATTTATAACAAGTTTACGTACGTATATCACCTGTTTTTGTTATTATTAAATCGGTTTATCCGTTTGTGATTTCATCCCTCTTTTTGTAATAACTTGGCGGTTTTATATTATCTATACTTATAAAATAACAAGTCCTAGCTGACTATCTGATTGATTCATCGTCGCTGAGCGTTACTATTAAAGTTAGGGCCATGAAATTTGGTACAGGTGTTCCTTTTATGATGTTAGTGAGCACTAAGGTAGGATATTTAAAAAGACCCAAGGGAGATGCAATTTAGTTGTGGGTGAAACCGCAGGGCGGAAAGTCAGTTTAAGTAAAGGAACTTATTTAAAGCAACAAATGAAAACAGAATGTGCATGTTGGTATGCACTTTTCGTGGTGAGGTAATTTGTGTTCTACTTTCCGTAACAATGGGTAGGTCACTGTTTTTAAATAAAAGTTAAGGCTTTTTATTAAGTTGGATGTGTGTTTGGCTTTATGAAAATGAAAAATAGGCAATGGGAGTAGTGGGTGAAAAGTAGGTAACATTTGTGAAAAACAAGGTAAAGTTGGTTTGTGGTAAATTAAGTCTAAAGGAGTGATTGTAAAAGCGTTTCTAACTACAGATTGATAGTTGATGTAATTATATTTTAAACTGGGATAAAAATAAAATAAAGTTCTAACTGATTATATCTAAAAAAAGCAAAACCTAAAAAAATGAAACCTATTTTTTCGCGTAGTAAAGGTGAAAGATATTTATTGCTATAGGAGACCGCTCCTGAAAAACAATATTATACGTAAAACTGTTTAAACGAAAGCTTGTATGTATCCAACTATTTTACATAAAAAGCTTCGAGTAAAAAACAAACTAATGCAATTAATTAATGGTTAAACGGTATTTATTAATCACACATCTCTAGCAACAAATCTCAAATTCAATGTCAACAATAATACCACGTGTAGAAGTCCTTGATGATAATAACAGCAATAGGAAATGAACATTAATTTTGATTAACACAATATTAATTAAACTGCATTTTCTATGAATGGGACAAACTGCAAGTCGGGGTGTCAAGTGTAACAAGAGTTGTTCATAATGTTCACAATTAAGGAACTAAAATGCTCTATAGGTAAACAAGTATGTCGATTTTGACAGCGATAATTTTGACATGATTCTATAGAGATTTTCTATTTAATCAACCAACTTATATTATGAAAGGATACTTAGTTTTAATAATTGATTATGTTAGTTGATATGGCTTTCTTTATAAGAGTACTGCGGGTCAATTACCGTATTCTATGCAGTGCTGCTTAGTTGCGTTTACGTCTTAACCTCTAAATCCGTTAACCGTAATGACACGAAAACCAAAAGATTCGCAAAGTTTTTAAAGCTTAAACTTAAACTGTCATTACGGTAATACGGATTTAGAGGTTAAGACGTAAACGCAATTAAGCAGCACTGCATAAAACTACGGTAATTGACCCGCTGGTTAAATCATAATAGCAAAGGTATATTTTTGTTTGGAAAACAACTGAAATCTAGTTTTAACCGTGGCTAAAGTTGCTTTCAAACGACTTAGACTAAAGTTGCTTTCAAAAAGATTCACATTGTTTAAATAACAACGAATGGCTTAACGAAGTGTTTCTCATATTTCTTTCGTTGAGAATTCATCGTTAAGTGAAAAAACAACCTAAAGATAGTAAGAACTTCAATACATTATTGGGACTGAACTAACCCACATTATCTATCGTTGACCTAAAAAACCCTTTTAGAGGGATAGGATTTCAATCATTCTTTATACGCTAGGAGACGTTTTCTAACAAATCAAAAAGATAGATAGCTATATAAGACAAATGCCTTAAATAGACAAGTTTTTTGAGTGATTAAACGTTTTAAATCAACAAATTTAAAGGTCTAGACAATGTACGTATATACTCAAATGTTTTTTAAGGATTCGTTTCAAGTGCTGGAATTAATTAACTATATTTTCGTCTGTAAATAACTTAGATTTGACTGGGTAAGAATAGGTATTCCAAATTCATATAATTAAAGATAGGGTACGGTTATGCCTACCTAAATTATAGTCAATCCTTATTTAAAGTTCTGTGAATAAGCATATTATTTTATAATATCAATACGAATCGATCTACCATGTTTGTAATTAAACATTTAAAATTAAAAGACTTTCATATCCTACTTATTTTTTATTGAAAATACAAAAACTCCAAAAAATTTACCTATTTATACCTAAAACATATATCAATACAACTAGACAGCAAAAACATCAATTTAAATCTTACAAAAAGCTAGCACGTCTAACAAGCGAAAACAATACGTTGCTAAGCTATTAGATAACCCAAGGTTATATATGACTAATAACATGATTCATAGGCAGGCGAAATAAAAAGGTAATCATCTAATGTAAAAAAAACTAGTGTGTGTATGCGTTGATGTCTTATCTACAGCTACATAAAAAGACTTGGCAATCTTTTTAAAGTATATAATAAAAGCGAAAGTTTGTGCGTATGTTTATATGTGGTTTTGTTACCCTTTCAAGCAAAAAATACTGAACAAATTTCGATGAAACTTGGGATATAGACTTAGAACTGGAACAACAGATAAATTATTTTTTACTGCGGAAAAGTTACTTTAAGCTTTTTAGCAAAGTTATCCCCTCACCCCCCCACCGAGCATTAGCTATCTTCTATACAACGTAACAAGTTCAACACCATTTTTCCTTAAGGCTTACATAAAGGCTTATTTACAATATATTTTCAAAGGAAAACATATTAAAATTAGGCAAAAATATTTGTTTATATTTTGGACGCATGCGCAATTCTGGCGGGTCACTGCCACGTTATAAACCGGTTAGAAGTAGAAAAAAACTTATTTGTTTAGCAATCTAAATAGATAAAAGATAAGCTCCACTTATGAGGTCATCTTGAGTAGAAGTTTTATTTTGATTCAATTAGCTGTATTATGGGATAATATAGCACAGTTTTTTGCTACATTTATAAAATAACCTTTGATTGATTAAATTGAGTTTGAACTTTTAGGCATACAACAATTTTTGTATAAGTTATTTGCTCAAAAGCAAAAAAGCTGATGATCAAAAGGTGTACCTACACGAAATCGGTAGAAAACATACGTAACTATCTGCTTTAATCACTGTTCTAATTTCCTCACTACTATATAAGTTTATTAAAGTTCTCTTATTTAAAACTAAGAATTAAACGTTTGCAATGATTTTACTACATATGAGCACATATTATGAAATGGAAAATCAACGGAAGCTTGAGTCTGAGTCAATTTCATACACCAAGGAATGACATTTGCCATCGCACACCTGCATTTTACCTCAGTCCTCTGTACTTGAACCAGGAGGGTTTCGGAACGCATCGATAGCCGTAACTGGGTCACGGTCGTGCACCATTGCGCGTCATAGCGGGCGGCTTGTAAAAATATCGAGTGGAAAACACGCAATGGACTACGAATTAAGAATTGAAATCGATTATCGGTCGCGACTTTAAGGGCGAAGGTTTTGGTGTTTTCACGTGATTGTGGGACGATTTGGTTCATATTTTAGTGGTATATTGAATGAGGATGTAATTCTTAGGGATAATAAGGTCAATGTAAGCAAACGGTAAGCGTTGATATAACAATGATAAGAGGAAAAGAAAATATTTAAAAAACGTGAGGTAGATACATAAAGATAACAGGCAGTTTGTTTTGATGTTATGTTACGAAAATGTTTGAAAGTAATACGAAGAATGCTTTATAATGTCAGTAGGTATCATACCTACATTTTATGTTGAAAGTTAAAATATAATAAGCAAGGATATTTGGAAGAAAGATTGAATCAAGTGTTAAGAAAATGTGCGTTAAAATGTGTTACAAACATTTGTTCTATTATTTTAATTAGATACTTTTTCATAGCAGCCTGACTATTTCTGAATATCTACTTACAGGCTAGGTTATCAAATAAATTTCTAACATATTTCCGCTCGGAAGTAATCGTTTCCAGCAAAAAGAATGAGAAACGTTTCAGCTTTCACTTTGACCTACCCGCAACGAAAAAAAAGCGAGAACTCTTACTATTTCTAGCTGGGATGTGGCCATGTGCTTCTGAATTATAAATGTATACTTGATCAAAGCCTTAGGTCGTGTGACGTCATGACACTGACGGCATGCATAGCTTGATGAACCCAAGACGACTATCATACAACTTAATCAATATGACTCCACCGTGCGGCCAAAATTAACTTCCTCTTCAAGTGCAGAGCAGCGATTAATGAATAATTAATGAATTCGGTCTCTTTACGGCCGCAGGATCATCGTTAAACGTTTTATGTCGCCACCGAGGGGTTTGGCGGGTCTAAATATTATGAAATACGATGACCTATATATGTAAGTGCGCTAAGCAGAGCTAGCTACAGTGGAACAGTGGGTAATAGAGTGAGTGGTTACCAGTATCCGTCCGGTGGTAGTCTGGCCGGAGATGAGCTCGCCGGCCCAGTCCTTGGCCTCGGTCATGAAGGTGCCCTCGAACTCCTGCTTGTTCTGTCTGGCGGCCTTCTGCTCCTTCTGCTTGGGGTCGTTCGGCGCCAGCTCCGGCTCCTTGCGGCAGCAGATGAACGCGCACGCGCGCCATACCAGCACCACGGTGAGCCCCGCGAGGAACGTGACGATCGACGACAGGAGAAAGCACCACCATTTCCGCACACTGAGGCAGCCGATCGCGTCATCTTCAGGTATCGACGCGGTAGTCGCCTCTTCCTCGGACGAAGCCATTCCCCGAGGGCGCGAGGCATCCAGTCAGCCGCGCCATGCACGTGTGTGACCTGCCAGCTCGGCGTCCCGCGCGCGACTGAGCTCCGCCCGCCGCCGACGCTCGATGCGCGCCGATCGATCCCGCGCACGCGCACTAGCAAGCCCCCCCGCCGCCCCGCGCCGCCGTCTTACTTGTCACCACAATCGATGAGTGATCTGTCACCACCTGTCACCCATCATCAGGAGATACCACCACCGCGCCTTGATCACACCAGTGTTTAATTAAAACACAGGAATTCAATACTTGTAATCAAAATGTTCTTGAAACTAAGTTCAGTTAAGCCAGTTCTAATAGTTGCAGCTGCAACAGTTCACGTTTAAACCAAAGGCAAACTTTCCGCACTCTTACGAAGTATGTACAACTTTACAGTTCGAATGTTAAACCCTAACTTCTTTGAATATTTGTAAGTTGTGGAGATACGAGAATTTTAAAACACGATCCAATAGGTCAATTGAAGTGAAAGGGATGCACAAAGCTACGGCCCGAAAGGATTTTTTAACTTGCCATTACTAAAAACAATTTTTCATTTTATTGTTAATTCAATTTTGAGTACACTGTAGACTATATAATTCACTTGTTTAGTAACTAATCACTCAGCTACAATATTAACCGAGGCATAATTCCTCGTAGCGCTACGACCCACCCTCCGCTACGCTTCGGCGCTACGGCGTTGCTACGAGCGTAGTCGATGCTATGTATTTTTTATGAGAAAACGTTATTGTTCGGTTTTCTTGTTTAAAAATTCAAAAGTCTACTTTCAGAAGATAGGAATGTAATATTAAATCAACTGCAGGAACTCGGATGTAAATGTAAGGTAAGAAATATGGTAAGTGTTTTGTATTTCGCGCCAAAGCCTTCATTGCTATTAAGTTTCTAATTCTTAAGTAATTCTTTTTTATTCCAGTAAGCAGTAGTATCAAATATTTAAATAAGGTAGTTTAAGCCAGCAAAGCCTACAATGCAGCAGAAGTTTAAACTTAGTTGTTGGAAACTACTTTCAAGTAGTTCTAATGTTTACTTTCAAACTTACAATGGTAGATTTAATTAATCTAATTGCCTAATACCTAAATGGTGCAAGATCCTGTGGCCATTAGACACTTCTTTCAATGAATTTAACACTACGATCGGGATAGTGTTCGTGTACCAACAAGTGAAATCAACAAGAAGAAATCAGCATATGTTGTTCTTCAGAGATATAAAGCGTTTGTCAAAAGTTTGGTTCAACGCAAAAGTGGATACTAAATATACTGGATATATGGACAAAATATAACCATACTAGTGGCCGCCCGCGACTCCGTTCGCGTGGAAGTCGGTTTCCCGTGGGAATGAGATGTCTTCCCGCGGTAAAAAGTACCCTATGTGTTATTCTGATGTATAACCTATATTACTGCAAAGTTTCATCCAAATTCGTCCCATAGTTTTTACGTGAAAGAGTAACAAACATCCATACATCCTCACATACTCACAAACTTTCACATTTATAATATTAGTAGGACTAATTTAAGTAATGTGACTCTTATTTCTACTCACCCCTCCAACTGGTACTTTACCGACGTGTGTCACAGCCTAACTTGCATAAATTTATTGCAGTTTAAGTGCTGTTGTAAAAACATAATAAAAAAGTCGTATTTTCTTCAACTACTCATAAAATTGTTTACATTTCCCGATTTATAAGTTCAGCTTGACTTTAGGTTTAACTTATACTGTTCTCTTACGACCAATCTCAATAATCTACTAACTATTGGCGCCTTGTAAAATATGATTTTAACCAAAGTAACATTAAACCATGTTTTTGAGTTTTAATGAACTATGACAGATAGATGTTGGTTGATATGAAAATTCCCGTTGGAGCGTTGAGATCGCTAGAAATTATTATAACATTACCAAGGAATAAAATAATCGTAAACAATCGTTACCTATAGGGAAACGTAATATCAAATTTGTTCGCTAAAAATAATATTTTTAGTATTCGGCATCTGGGAAATTGAGGAAGGAACCATTAAAGCATTTATTTTATATAAGACTAATGCTATTTAAAGCATACAATTCAATACAATTTTGGGGTAATATGGCTTCTACCCTGAAGGTAATCCTGATTTAAAGCATAAATCAAATAAACATAGTCACCAAAAAAGGTAAAAATGTCTTATTATAGAAATCGAATGATAAACAAAAATTTAGACAACACTGACTAGCCTAAGGTTAATTTTATCATTCTGTCAACCAGGAAAACCCCTAATTTAGCTTCCATTTAAATGATCCGTTTTTTGGTGGCGAAAAAATACAGACAACCCATTCGCAATATATTTATTGACATATTTTATTTGATAAAAAATATCTTTTGTCCATTAACCAGCTCGATGACGGTCGTTCAATAGCGGGATTCTAGACTATCATGTTTTGGTTGTTATATACATTTTGGTCACCCATAATTTATTAACTCATAGTGGATAATATATTGACTTTGGGAATGGTTTTGTGATTCCCTAAATAAAGACTTTTCGAAAGTCGAGTGAATAAATATTTTTTGTCACTATTTAAATAACAATGCGAATTTCAGCGTTATGTGCAATTTAAAGCATAAACTGTCATGGAGTAGACCTTTTAAGGTTTACTTCTGGCAATAGTATATGATAGTATACCTGCATGTTATCTTAACTTGATCACTAGTAACTACTCTATAAATCTAAATGTAGGCAAATTGTTTAATATTATGAAAAGGGAACAACTTGTTAGAATAATATTTCTTCAGGGTAAAAATTAACAAAAATGAAATAAAAGTACCTTTCTATGCAGCTTTAAACCATCTATTGAGTTTCACATTTTGAAAAAAATTCATAAATGACTCCTACTTTTAAAGCTATAGATAAAAATAAAATAAATTTAAAAAACTCAGATAATAACAATAAGTTATTTTAGATATTAAATATCCAAATGCACAAATAACTAAACATTTTATCACTTAAAAATAAAAAATAAATGCTTAATCCCAACCTAAGCAATTCATTGCTCCGGAACGGTGTCTCCAATCCATTTCAAATATGGTGGGTTGCCGTTCTGTATCGGCAGGGAGATGACTTCACACACTGCATACGGGTGGTTGGCACGGACAAAGTCAGATAGTTTAGTGACCAGTGAGGTACGGGTTTTGATCATAAGCAGTGCCTGGATGGAAGAGAAAATATTATTTATATTAAATTGTAAAAAAACATACTTTGTGAATGAAAAAATAAACAACCTTTTTATTAATGGGACTATTATCTAAACAAGATCTAAGATTTATTATTTACAATTAAAATAATTAACTTAAAACTAGACTTTAGAAACATAAATGATAAACAAACATTTCAAATAAAAACAGTTTTTTTAATAATCGAATTTAAATTAAGAAGGTGTTCCTTCTAAAACAGAAAAAAGCTGTTGTTGGGTATTTCAATTTGTTAAGCCTTAAGAAACAATATTTTCAATACTTTATCTCAAATTCCTGATGCCTTCACGGCATTATAAACTTTGCTTACCTCTTCATCCTCATGAACCATGTTCTGCCATTCGTACACCGAGGTCACTTGCGGCACGATGTTGACGCATGCAGCCAACTTATTTGTTACCAGCTTATGGGCGAGTTCCTTGCCCACATCTTTACTGGGCACTGTCACATAGGCTACTGAGTATTTCTCTGGAAGAGATTAAGCTTAGTTAGTTGGAAATTACATTATATGACACCTAAGTAACTGCATTTTTTATATTTTTTATGTTAACTATAATATAGGTAAGTATCTAATGAAAAAAATTTATTTAGTTATAGTAACATTTTTAAAATAACTGGAGGCATTTTTTCTTTATAAATTTATCTTTAGGTAATCTTTTGTAAACATTACGTAGGTAAAGTTAATAGCGGCAATGTTTTACCGGGTGATTCCTTATCTTCTGCGCCGGTAGTCATGCTGCTTGTATTGGCAAACACTAAGCTAGGCCTCAGAACAGTCAAATACAATGTAAATAGTGTTTTTCTGTTACAAGTAAGCAACATAACCCGGGCAAAATAATGAATTATTGATTTGAGTAGGGATGTTAAAAAAGAATCGCTTTTTTTAAATCGATATTTGTAGTAGTATTAATCGATTTTTTAAAATCGATTATTAATTTTACACTCGTCGATTTTTTTTATTATATGATTTATATTTTAGTTTTTGAGATGACAAATTTGTCATTTGGTTAGAATGCTTATTATTTTAATATTATCATGATAACAATAAAACGTTAAATAGAACAAACATTTGTATTAAAGGAACCTTGCCTTTGATTTTTTGTTGGAGTTGGTTATTATTTTGATGATTAATTTTTAATAATGCAAAAAATCTATTTATTTTTTATGTAGAAAAATCGATTTTTATTTAATCGATTTTTCTTTTACATCCATCCCTTGATTCGAGTCGAGTTGACACTTTTATTTGACAGTCGTTTGGTTATCTGTCAATGTCATGAATGTCATGATGCTGGGGTGTGTTCGATCGATAGCTCAGAGTAAAACAACCGGTTGAATAATCACCCTCGCCCTAAGGCTGCGAACGGAGAAAAATAAATAGCGTTCGTGTAAATGGGTATTCCATTTTGCAACAAATAATTTAAACTATTCTTCATCTTCATCTTCATTTTCAAACTAAATTCTATCAATGGCGGCCTTAATACCTATTCGTAAGTAGCAAAATCAAGTCAAGATGACTTTGGTTTAAAGAGGTTCTTCCGATTTATCTGCTAAATATCTTTACATCAAACAATATATGATTATAATCATGTTGACTTAGGTCTCCTTTTTTTCATTTTATTGATGTTGATTCTTTTTATATTTTATTGTTGTATTAATTTAAACTTCCTGTTAATAATATTTAATATTTCATCTGTTTTATTCTTGTAAAGTGCTCATAGTAATTATGAAACCAATGTTTTACTGTCTGGCTTCTGCGTCACAGGCTTAATTTTAGCTTAGTGCACAGCTACCATTATCCTGTGTTTAGAATACTTAAAGCTTTGTAAAGTTTCGATATTATAAGATTGTAAATTTTTACTTTGGTAAATAAAATTATGATTATATACTTAAGTTCAACAAAATCTTGTCCGAAAGTTTTGATCCTACAAATTAAATTATTCAGTTGTCAGTTTGACATTGCTGCACAAATTGATTTCAGTGCTAACGTTTGTGATTAATGAAATCATTTATGGGCGACACATTTGCACGCTTACCAACGTTTTCACTGTATTCTATTAACGGACCACGACCAAACAAAAAGCAGCGACTGTCACTGTCATACAATCTCTTGACTTTGACATTTGTGTTATTACAAACTCTTTTGTGTATACGGTATTCAACAACTGAAAGACATTGACTTTGAAGTGTAAATAAAAAAAATTATCTTGTCACATGTGTCGTGAAAATATATTGTGTTTTTGGATTGTGAGATTTTTCTTTCGTAAATTCTTTAAAAAGGATAACCACGCTCTGCTACCACATCAGGATATGGGCCCAGCACGAATATGGAGTCACTAATTGGAAAAGTTCAAATTGGTTTACTAGAGGATAAAACAACATGGGATACTTGGAAATACAAAGTACGCTGCTTATTGAGCACCGTTCCGAAAGCGCTCGATGTAGTAGACGGCTCGTTCCAAAAACCCACCGCGCCCGCATCCGGAGCAGGCGATGCAGAACAAGCAGCATATAACAGTACATTGGAACAATTTACTAAAGCTAATGCAGCTGCTATACTACTCCTCACGACCAATATGAAAGAGACCACATTACATAAGTTATGCGATTTTCGAGCGCTAGAGATATTTGGCTTGAGTTACTTCGCCTCTTCGACGGCAGCGATTAGGACAAATCTTATAATTTGTGCATGAGCTTCTTTGGCTACAAAAAAGATACCGCAGATGATGTAGCTAGCCACCTGTCCAAACTAAAAAATATTTGGACACAGCTTAATATAGAATTAAAAAAGGATAATAACAAGGAGCTACCGGAACTAATGCTTATATGCAAAATTCTAGATACCCTTGACGATTCATTTTTTGCATTCAGGAGCAGCTGGCTATTAATTCCAAAATCCGAAAGAACCATTGAAAGACTCACTACACACTTATGTGCATACGAAAGAGCTGTTCAAAGCAACAATTCCTCAACTGCACAACAAGAAGCTCTTGTTTCGAACTCAAACCAACCTTCTACATCTGCGAACACACATAAGAAGGACAAAAAGATTAGGTGCAATTACTGCAGAGCCGTAGGACATCGCGTCAAAGACTGCAGAAAGTGGATAAACGACGGGAAACCGCCTAAGAGTTCAAATCCAAAGCCACCTACGCCTTCTGCCTCGAACACAGCGAACATGCTTTTACTAAGTGTTGAAAATACCGAAGCTTTCAACATCGTAACAGACACTGAGAGCTGGTTTGTAGACAACGGAGCCACAAGCCACGTCACAAACAGAGCCGACGTTTTTCAAACCTACGAACATTTCAAAGAGAACTATACTGTTACAACGGCTGCTGGCAATGAAGTCCGTGCCAAAGGCAAAGGTACAGTACAACTCAGAGGATATGTCAACGGGAAACAAGCCGACATCTGCCTGCAAGACGTCTGGTATGTGCCAGCAATCAGCAAGAACCTCTTCTCCGTCCTCGCACTTCACGATCGCGTCCCAAATAGCATCTTTTCATCCAGGACAAACGTATGCAACGTCACTGTCAACGGCAAAATATGCCTGATTGGGAAGAGACAGAAACAAGGTGGCTTATATCGACTGGAAGTAAAACCCGTACTACCAGAAACACCACCCGAAGTCTTTGCAACAATTACAACGATGCAACTCTACCACGAGAGACTCGCACACCAAAACAAGAGGCACGTAAAAGCCACAGTTAAGCGAGAACTGGACCTCGACCTACCTCTTGACAAGGATACGTGTGAAGGCTGCATCTTCGGTAAGGCGCATCGACTTAAATTCGGTACAAGATCCCGAGCAACCGCGGCTGGAGAAATTGTACATACTGACGTTTGTGGACCGTTCCAACCAAGCTTCTCAAACTATCGTTACTACGTTCTGTTTAAAGATGACTTCACCGGCTACCGCATGGTGTACTTTCTACGAAAGAAGTCTGAGGTCAAAGACAAGTTAGTTTTGATGATCGCTCAAACAAAAACAGTCGGACACACCATAAAATGCCTTCTGAGTGACAACGGTGGTGAATTTGACAATGCATCCACAAAGAGTATTTTAGACACTCATGGAATAGTACAAAGACTCGTCACGCCGTATACACTAGAACAAAATGGAGTTAGCGAAAGGGAGAACAGAACCCTACTTGAGACAGCGAGATCGATGATGTATGCTCACGAGCCATTGCCTCAGACGCTATGGGCAGAGCTCATTAACACAGCGACCTACATACTAAATAGAACTGGTCCCACAAGTTCGAATAACAAATCTCCACATGAACTTTGGCTTGGAAAGAAACCAATAATAAAACACCTGCGAATAATAGGATCGACTGCCTACGTCCATATTCCAAAGCAAAAGCGGAGAAAACTAGACCAAAAGGCGATTAAGGGTAGACTAGTCGGGTACAACGAGGATTGTTACCGAATTTGGGTCACAGACGGAAAACATTCGACGCTCGTCCGCTCTCGTGATGTAATCTTCGACGAAAAACCTCTTCCTGTCTGTAACAGCACAAGGCCTAATACAGAAGAAGTTGAGACAAGAAATTACCCGATCACCTTAAGGCCAGAAATAAATCTAGAGAGGGAAGTTATAGGTCCAGGACCAACACACGTTCACGAGGGAGATGCAGTATCCGATCCAGTGATCTCCAGCGGCAATGGTAATGCTTTCGAGGAAGAAGAATCGGAACAAGTCCTCATTGAAGATCATAACCATGTCACCGAAACAGCTCCGGAAGAATTTTACGACGCCGAACCAGCGCCAACCGGCTATAATCTTCGTGATCGCTCTCAGCTACGTCGTCCGGAAAGGCTACGAGATTTCATCTGTGTCACCGAGACGTTTCCAAACAACTTCGCAGATGCGATGAAAAGGGACGATCATGAAGAGTGGCAAAGGGCAATGGACAGCGAATTAAAATCTTTTGGAGACCTGAACGTGTGGACGCCCTGTACTCTGCCTAAAGGAAGAAAGGCGCTTCCGTGCAAATGGGTTTTGCGAATCAAACGACATCCGGATGGTACGATCGACAAGTACAAGGCTCGACTTGTCGTAAAAGGATACAGACAAAGGAAAGGAGTGGACTACGACCAGACCTTTAGTCCTGTGGCACGCCTAGCTACGGTAAGAGCACTACTCAGTGTCAGTGCACAGGAAAATTTGTACCTACCTGGTACAATTCGACGTCTGCACAGCCTTTTTGAATGGCAAGCTTAAAGAAGAAATTTACGTGCAACCTCCAGAAGGATTTGCCCCTGTAGAAGGAACGTCTACTGTCTTCAAGCTTAACCGAAGTCTGTATGGCCTAAAACAAGCACCAAGATGCTGGAACTCTTGCTTTCAAGAAATCCTAGTGAATATAAACTTTAAACAGTCGGAAGCTGATTGCTGTCTATATTCAAGAGAAATAGCTGGAAAGAAGATACTAATAACGTTATATTATATGTCGATGACGGATTAGTAGCTACCACGGATGAAGACACGGCTAATACCTTCTTAGACGAATTAAAGACAAGACTACGCATTACTACAAAACCTGCGACTTATTACCTTTTTTTTTTTTTTGTTTGTCCAGGAAAATGCCTACGCATACCCGTCCCCTCCAGGGAAAGGAGACGGGTTATGTCGGGCTTGCACCGACTAAAAACCTGGAGTTGTCCTTCTGGCCGTCGTATAATGGCGGGGCCGCGGGAATGTCCTGTTGAGGCCCTCACCGCGAACCCACCGACGGCTGGCCACCGAGGCAGCCCCCTCAAGTTTGGAGGCGCGCTGGAACAACCGCGGCGCGCCTACCCCCTCTTGTTCCCTTAATTAGCTGCTGACCTAGCCCTGTGTCGGCAGCCTGGGAACCACCCCAGGGTCTTCGGCCCTCTGCCGACCTGGGTCCGCACCGGCTGGAGTCGCCGAAGCGCCACTGCGGGGACGGTGGCACGCCGCCGAATCCGCCCTGGGCCTAGGAGAGGGGTTTCCCCACCACCCCTTCCTCAGCCCACCTCCAATCCAAATCGCGGAGGATCGGATGCCGCGGCCGCCACACCGCACCACCCGAGCCCCCACGATTACCCCCCTGGGCGCTCAACAGAACGGGGCCAAAGGCCCTGCTGGAGCCTCCCCTCCTGGGGTGCAACCGACCGGGACGAGCCCGGCCAGAGCCTCCCCTCCGGGCGCATCAGCACGCTGGGCTCCCGCCCAGCTGGAGCAGCCCCCCTCTCGTGGGCCGGTCTACCTCACGACCAGCCCCTTGTGGGACCGCTTAGCTTCCCCCAGTAGCTGGCTTGCTACGGGGTACTAAGCCCCCCCGCCGCGGCAAGGCGCGATCCCTTGGGGGGGTGCGACTTATTACCTCGGTATTCAAATTCATCGAAGTAAAGATGGCTCGATCTTCATCAATCAAGAAGCCTACGCAAAGAAGGTTCTAGACCGCTTCCAAATGAGTGAATGTAACTCTGTCTGCACACCGATTGAGAGAGAGATTCCTCAAGAAGGGAAAGTAGTCTCAGAAGACTCCTGTTTCCCATACAGAGAAGCCGTTGGTGCTCTGGCCTACCTAATGGTCGGTACTCGCCCCGACATTGCTTACGCCATAGGAGTTGTCTCAAGAAAGCTTGATAAACCATCTAAGGCAGATTGGCTCAAGGTAAAACGTATCTTGCGCTACATTAAAGGATCCACCACATTTTTGATTCTCTACAGAGCAGGTCTAAAAGTAGGAACCTTAGAAGGCTTCAGTGATGCCGACCATGGTGGTGATCCGGATACTGGACGTTCGACAACTGGAGTGGTTTGTCGATACTCTGGAGGCACAGTTTCCTGGATCAGCCAGCGACAAACATCGGTCGCTATTTCTACCACAGAAGCGGAGCTTGTTGCCGCCAGCGAAGCATCCAGAGAGCTATCATGGCTCACCAGAATCTTCCAAGATATGGCAACTTTGTGTCAAGTCCCAACTCTTTATGTGGACAACGAAGCTGCTGTTCGTCTGGCGCACAATCCAGAATTCCACAAGCGGACCAAGCACATTCGGATACGACACTTCTACGTGAGGGAGTTGGTCTCTGAAGGAGCGATCGTGGTTCAGCGAATAGGATCAGCAGATCAAGTGGCTGACATACTGACCAAGGCACTTCCGCGAACAACTTTCCACACACTCTGCCGTGACATGGGTGTCCGACCAGCTGTTGAATAAGGGAAAGTGTTATTACAAACTCTTTTGTGTATACGGTATTCAACAACTGAAAGACATTGACTTTGAAGTGTAAATAAAAAAAATTATCTTGTCACATGTGTCGTGAAAATATATTGTGTTTTTGGATTGTGAGATTTTCGTAAATTCTTTAAAAAGGATAACCACGCTCTGCTACCACATCAATTTGACACTTTTAAAGATGCGTTGACTCAACAGTCACAATACAAGGCATTTTACCATTATTTTATTTAATACTAGTGGCCGCCCGCGACTCCTTTCGCGTGGAAGTCGATTTCCCGTGGGAATTAGATGTTTTCCCTCGGTAAAAAGTATCCTATGTGTTATTCTGATGTATAACCTATATTACTGCAAAGTTTCATCCAAATCCATCCAGTAGTTTTTACGTGAAAGAGTAACAAACATCCATCCATCCATCCATACATCCTCACAAACTTTCACATTTATAATATTAGTAGGATGGCATATTATGTATTGGTACAAAAGAATTTTGTATTAAGTATTAACATGCGAAAGATGCTGAGTTCCATTGAATAAGACAAAAATTACAAACTATTTTTGTTATTTACAATAATAGGTATACGGGTTCTTTCCCCGTTCATTATTTAAAATCTATAACAAACAACTTACAACAATTTAACCGACTTGTACTGAGAACACATGTTACAATCGATCCATTATCTAGTTTTTCAGATTGGGTTAATTTATTTTGCTACAACTTGGCGTGAGGCAGAGTCACTCGGTTTGACATAGGTATTTTCGACGAACTATCTTTTGGTGGGATGACCTTTTTTCTCAAGTCCATGACTTGAAACCATGATAAGTATAAAACAGAAACTGCATAGCTTCATAAAACTTTTAATAAGTAAGTTATTCTTACAGTAGATAAACTTATTGTTTACAATATTGTGAGATAAACTTATTCCTTCCAAAAATACTATTAAGTAATTAGGTAAACTACTTTTATATGGCAATCACTATCAACATATTTTTATGGAAATGCAAATGAGGAATATGATGATTTTTCTTACATTAACTATGAGATAACGTTACACGTTAAGACTGTCATACAGTAGGTAATATAAATAACTACAAAACTAATCATGGGAAAATACAGAAACTTGATATCAGCCCCGCCTTCCTTAAATCCTTTTTCGACGACAATAGTCCTTCATTTTCTTGTTTTTCTCCTTAGCGTTTAGATGACGAAAGATATGTCCACGTTAGGAATATCGAACACTTCAACTTTTTGACGATTAGTTTAATAAGTAAAAAGTATGATGAGAACTATGTGTACATTACTATGTCAAACTAGCGTTTAAAAGCAATGGCAATCGACTTAATTAAGTGGAAATGTTGTGGGCACGTTCTTTACATATTCGATGTAGGTATCGATAGGAAACACTACAAACCAACAGCCGTTTAAACAGTTAACTTTTATGGATGCCATAATATTACGAAACACGCTTTTCCAGATAATGATTTCAACTCGAATTACAATTGAATTTTATCTTATCTTTTCGTCAACGAGACTAATCTCTCATTTCTATAATTTCCTAAGCACACAATTACAACAACTAGGTAATTTGAAAGGTTTATCGATCTTGTTTCCGTTTTCGTCGATGCCGGTCATGACTCGTTCGGTGTACTTTTGTTGGCACAAACTCTCATAGCCACTGGCGATTGAAACTAGCTCTGTGTTGCAGGATTTGCGTTGGTGTCTGGAACACAATTTCAGAGTAAGGTAAATAATATGGAGAATCAAGCGTACATACAGTCACGTGCAATGAAATGTGTACGAGAACAGAATTTCAAAGATCCATATTTTAGCAAAAATTAGTAAGTACCTAAATTAATTATCTAATGATAATATAGAATGTATTGTTAAACTAACTAACTAAATACTTATTTCATTTTGAAATTTTCGTTAAAATATGGAGGTCTAAAATTCTCTCCTAGTAAACATTTCATTGCACAAGACTACCTTTTACTATTTTTTTTTGTTTATTTAGTTAAAGGTTATAGCTTTTATAATATATTGATATAGTGTACACTACTTACATACAAATCTCCGCCTTGTATCCCTGAAGGGGTCCATTTTTCCTATTTAAAATAAAGTGCCATTTGTCATCTTTATCTCGTGCTGCATCTGGTATCACTATCTGGAAACACAAACAAACAAAGGTAAGTAGGTATATCATATCATTAAACAAAATAAGAATAACTCACAAGTATTATAAAAATAGCACCCATGTGGGTTAAAACACAACTTTCCACTAAAGAAATCGTTATAAACTAGAAAACTTCTTGATCTTAAATTAAGTTTCTTGATCTTAAATTCTTTTTCATTCACTTTTATTGTATTCCCTCATAGAAAGGTTACATGCCCCTTGACTTGAGGGCTTTACGGAAAATATCAATCGCAAAGTGAAGTTAGCATTAAAATTTGAAAGATATTTAATCTTCACTTCATTAATTTATGTCGTTATTTGCGTATTATTTTTCTCTAACTAAATTGTTTACATATTGTAACGAATTTAGGGTTTATCTAGATGTGAAAAATGTTTGATAATTAACACATCCAGACTTTGGGCGATATGTTTTTAATTAGGTACTTACATCATTTCGGTAAGAGCATAGTTCTACAAAATTTTCGTTGGTCCCCAATCTTGAAACGATGTCTGGCTCCAATTCTTCCACCTTGTACTTGTCTATTTCAGTACCCAGCTGAAAAAGAAAACAGTTTATTAACTAACTTCATGACCAAAACTGTTGCACGGCGCTATTTATACTGGAGTGACAAACGCAAGTCTCGGGTTTGATTCCCAGGTCGGGTCATATAAGTAAATAGTATAAGGTTCTAGGTTCTTCCCTAGTCCATAGTGCGGAAATTAAATGACAAATATTAACTGCACTTTCTTTGAAATAAACGTTAAGTTAATGAAAATCTTCGTAACCGCCATATTATTTCTACAGTTTAGGTGTGCTTTTCGAACCACATTGCCGTGCTAGGTACTTTTCTTTACAGGCATTAAAATATATTTGCACAAATTGTAAGACCTGTAATACTTCCTATTCCCTTTATTAAATAAACTAGTGGCCGCCCGCGACTCCGTTCGCTTAGAAGTCGGTTTTCCGTGGGAATGAGAAGTTTTCCCGCGATAAAAAGTACCCTATGTGTTATTCTGATGACTATATTACTGTAAAGTTTTATCAATATCCGTCCAGTAGGTAGTTTTTACGTGTAAGAGTAACAAACATCCATACATACTCAAAAACTACAGGTTAATAATATTAGTAGGATAAATAGTCGTAAAGACCCTTCAGACCTCTTTAATAAGGTTGTCGATGTAATCACGGGGATAGTTTGGCACTTCGGTGCAGATGCCAGCCTGCTTGCACTCTTCAGGGATCACGGGCACAAACAGCTTACCATCAGTATGGGTTTCACCTGGAATTTTAAGATCAGTTTTTAATTAAATATACTTATTTTTATGTTCGCATTAAGAATAAAGAACTTTACGCATTTTGTAAGGTGCATAAGCACGCTGGATAGGAAACTTATTGCTTAAATACTGGCAGCTATTATTTTATATTATTCAAATAGAATTTGAAGAGGAAACAATGGCATTTGACGGCTTCCTTCCAGACACATTCTTATCTTGGTGCTCTTTTATGCTTTGCAATATAAAGCTATTTTAAACGCAAGTGTTTTAATTCTCTTTCACGTTTCCCCCAAACGTTAGTCATTTAATTGAGCTGTAAAAGTGCCTTGCACTCCAAATAAGTAAAATAAAAGTTAACCAACCTATCCTACTCCCAATCGACGGATAGACCTTCCTATTATTATGCAGTTTCGTGACATTCCTGTATCTAGGCGATGTGCCTTCTATCCTAACTCCCAGATACTTCCTTCTCGCCTGCTCCTCCAGTCGTTGCAAGCCGCTGCTAGTTGGTAAAGAACGTTCATATTGAGGAGTCCTAGAGTTGGTTACTTGGTACATTTCAGTGACGTAATCTCGACGAGATGGACTACTAGCCTGCAAGCGTAGGTTTGTGTAGTTCCAGTATCGTCTGGAGTTTTGGTCCGGAGTTGTGAAGCAGACGGATATCTGGAAGGACAGAAATATTACATGGAATAGTTATGAAAAAATGCAGCTAAAAGTCCGAAGATGTAAAGCTATTGGGGAATGGTCAGTCTTAACAACCTAGTAAAGAAAGACAATTTCAAAAAGTCGGCACCTAATTACTTAACATTTGCATTAACCTTGTCATCATTCAATTTCTATACGGGTATTGTTTAACCTACGTAAGTAAAGTACTGTAGTAGTCATAGCATTACCTGATTCAATAGATAAAGCATTAATAAATCATATATTATTACTGTTTTCAAGTTATAGTCTGATGTTTGATAAATAGCTATGTGTTATACATAGATGACGTGGGTTGTTTTGCTATAATCAATGGTATGTTTAATAGTTGTGAGACGGTGAACATTTAGTAAAAAATAATAAAATGCCTCATGGCCTTCGAAACTGTCCTTAAGGTTCAATGAGTTAGGTTTCAGTAACTTTATCTAATAAAGGTAATGTGTACGTATAGATTTCAGAGCTTAAACTCTTTTCAGCAATACACCTTTGAAACTTATAAAATCACTCAATCATGAATGAAAAAATATTCAATCGTCGAGAAATTGCTAATATAAGAATCAAGGACCAGTCCGTTACTATTTTTTCAGTAACTGTTGATGTTCCGTATCAATGTCTTAAGGTAGTCTCGGTAGTGTAGTGGAAACCTCTAAAACAGTACTAGTGGTTTGTGACATTAATCCCATTTTTTTGCTATCAATCATAGTAATTATGATAAAATATTCACCAAGGCGTTATTGATAGTTTAATTATTAAGATTGTTTTTTTTCAGTTCGTTTTATTTACAGCTGTTTATTATTATTAGTAGGTAAGGAATTACCTACTAATAATAATTTATAGGTAATCGCGTTGTTTGCAATAACTGTGTTCCTACGTATTCAATTACAATATCATCTACTATGAATACGATCCTTACAAACAAAAAAAAGCACATTGAAAAAAAAAGAAACTTTTACGATTGATTTGGGTTGTGGCAAAATCCGAAAACAGAATTTTCTTTTTTAATGAAACATTGTTACAGTTTACAGTTGTTTTTTTTTCAGTACCTAGTTGGTTTGAATCCGGCTCGAAGGTCCAAACTTTTACTTTATTTCCGTATTTCAGTTGCAAAGCTTTGAAAAAAATTTTTACGTAATAGGTATCTAGTAATTAAATAATAGGCAGATATGTGTACTATTGGGATCATGACGTAAATGTGTATTCTTGGTAATTCAATACTAAGTAAAAACAGGTTGGCTGACCTGAGGAAAGTAAATATTTATTATTCTAATTAGTAATTGGTCTTACGCATAGATAAACCGTAGAATAACTTGATGTATCTAGGTGTTAACCTATTTACTGATTTTAAAATTCAAATAAAAAAAATGTTGAACTTAGTAATTTGGTAAAAACCTGGGCTTTAAAGTTGTTCGATATCATTAAAAAAAAAAAACTGGTTAGAAAATTATAATGAATGCATGCATAGGAATCGGAAAACTACAGAATTTGCATTTAGTTCGTTCTGTATGTATGTAGGTACTGAGTTATAACAATTATGTTTATCTGGTAATTGAGTAACCATAAAGCATTACTTATTAATTTGACACGGAATTGATAAGCCTTTATTTTAATTTAGGTTTTCGAAGCCGCCTAAATGATTGCTATTCTCTTTTTATTATCCTTTTTAAATACCTTTTTTATGCTCTTTATTCTCCTTTTTAATACCTGAGTATTTACCAACAATCTCTTCAATATTACTATGAATGTAATTGTCTCTCGTCAATACAAGCCTGCACCACGACCGGCCCCTGTGAGATTTCACTATCCCGCAACAATGATCCAGCCTGACGCCGAAACACTTTTGCGGGATGCCCAGGGTGCACCGGATACGAGGCGCGATCGCGACCGAGTCCAGCCTGGTGGTGGCCAGTGGGCGGGGGACGTGGGAATCCACCTGCCCGCATTGCACGGTCCACCACCGTCGACGGGTGGGAACGATCGGGCGCTCCCGGTCGTTCCCACAGGCCCCCCTACACCGCGGGGGGGTCAAAATGGGCCCGTCGTGCAGTAGACGGGCCCATCGCCGGTGGAGTCGTGGTGCAGGGCCGACGGCCAAGGTCCCACGGCTTCACCACACAAGGCGAAGACGGAGCGCCGCGGGGTTTTAGTGGGTAGTCCCCTGGGCGACATGTCAGTTGCTCAGGCGGGAGTCCCACACACGCCCCCCGCCACCCCGGTGGGGGGTACGGTGCGTAAATGCATTTCCCCGCGAAAACAAAAAAAAAAAAAAAAGGGTGCACCGGATCGAACCCCTCCCCTGCTCTGCGAAACACTAATATCCCAGAGACCAGGAAAGTGGACGGGGATGACCAACCTATTCCATCAACTAACTAACAGTTTCTTTACGCCAACGATCTTGCGTTTGCTGCAGGGCCGGATCTAGGGGGGGGCAAGCCGGGGCCCATGCCCCGGGCGGCAAGCTCAGGGGGTGGCCAAATTCATTATTTACAAAAAAATAACATAATAATACCTACTTAACTTTGACCACGGAATAAATAAAAGTTCAATTACAGAACTTTCACTCTTATTTTACTGTTGCCATATCCACTAGACCGATACTCAGGGACAGCACATGGAACATGTGACGTATTATTCGTGTGGCGCCTCTTTAGGCGTATTTCAAAATGCGCACCCGTTCGCGCGCAGGAACGGAAATTATGACAAGGTCATAGATTAATTTGCTGAACAAAAAGCTCGAAAAGTAAATTTTAATTCATAATAATTGCAATTTGTGTATTCAACCAATTTTATTTTTATTTTTACTAGTTAAATAACTTTTTATTTTTAATCCTATCCTGTGCAGTGTATAAAATATACAGGGTGTTTGGTGGGTGAGTGCTAGTAACTATTTACTTCCACTTATTATATTGCATTTTGGTTCACGTTTAAGAATTTACAACATTTTTAAGATTTTCCTAAGAAAATCCCCATTTTTTTCATGAAAAGTCAAATATTTTTATATTTACTGTCTGACCAAACAAATACAATTTTAATTTAAAGTCCAATACTGTTGTTCAGATGCAATCATAAATTTATACCAATCATCTCACAAAAAGTTACAGTGGGTTCATAAACTTCGTTGAACCAGTGGGGGTTTGTTTTTATCTCAACTTTGCTATTAAAAAAAATAAAAAAAATTGAAAACTTTATTTGCTTTTAGAAACTTCTACAGCTAATATACTTTATATCGATATGCTAAATGTAACTTAAATAGTTAGAAATCTCAACTAAAATAGTAAGTTAGTCCTCAAAGACGCCTGGTAAGGAAGGTACGAACTCCTTCAACTACATATGTAGGTAAAGAGTTTTGTCTCATTCTAACAAATCTTAAACAATTATAGGTAGTTGAACGGATTCGTACCTTCCTTATCAGCCGTCTTTGAGGACTAACTGACTATTTTAGTCGAGATTTCTAATTATTAATGTTACATTTGTAGCATATCAATATAAAGTGTAGGTATTAACTGAAGAAGTTTTTTTATTTTTTTTCATAGCAAAGTTGACATTACATTTTTTTCCCACTGGTTCAACGAAGTTTATGAATCCACTGTAACCTTTTGTGAGATGATTGGTATAAATTTATGATTGCATCGAAATAAGACAGTATTAGGCTCTCAATTAAAATTATTTTCGTTTGGTCCGAGAGTAAATTAAAAAAAAATGACTTTTCATGAAAATACCGGGGTTTTCCATAGGAAAATCTTAAAAGTATTGTAAATTCTTTAACTTGAATCAAAATGCAAATTAATAAGAAGAAGTAAATAGCTAATAGCCTCGCCTATACACCATTTTCTTTTGGCTACTCACCCAGCAAACACCCTGTATATCTTACGCGTTCATATCTATACATCTGTAAATAAACAGGCATAGCACGGAAAGAACAGCAAATGATGCATTATTTCCGGAAGGGCTATTTGTTAGTGGACATCTGATAACTGAAATTATAAAGATGATAAAGGTAAAAATAAATATAAGTGGTTGGGGGCGGCGTTTTCAGATTTTGCCCCGCCTAAAAAAAATTGAAGATCCGGGGCTGGTTTGCTGCGAAATTGACATTTGAGGAAACTGAAGAAAACCTTAAAAATGCTTCAGAAAAACTTAACGCACGAACTTTATATTTTTAACACATTATCTTGGTGTAACATTGAATCGATAGCTTACATTTAAAAAGCACTATCAAAGTGTCAAAAACAAAGAAGTTACTCGAAACAACCTGCTCCGATGTTTAAAGAACCGCGAGTACTCTGTCATACTCAGCCACCGAATACGCCTGCCCTTTTTGGCACCGATTGTCTCGCGCGAAAGAAGTCGATATCACGCTTTGTTGCCTTAAATTATCACCATTCAACAAGATATATAATTTGGTAGGTATAGCTCCGATGACACCTCTAGCTCCATCCAATGTTCAGGGAGATGTTGCACTATGCAGTTGAAAAAGAGAACAGGAAAACGACCAACGATCCCGACTCAGAAGCCGTTAAAGTTTTTTTTAAACAAACCGAGGCCACCAATACATCGCCCTCAGAACTGTGGGTAAGGTTCTGGATACAAAAAACTTCTCTCTGGCCGCGATCAGTAGTGATCAACGATAACGCTAATTATTTGCGTGTTCAAATTACAGTTTAGATAAAATAAAATATCTTGCATTAATGGCAACCCAACATAAACGTATTTTTTTTACTGCACGTTTTAGTTTTGTCAAGTAGGTATTAATATAATGGATCGGATTACGCAAAAATTGACAAAGCTATAAAATTATGGATACCTATTAGTATAAAGGGGCTGTCAAAATCAAATAAATACCTAATTATATGAACTTTTGAAATTAGGATCCAAAGAAACCTAAAACTTTATAAAGTCATTTTCATTAGTTTTAAAATCTATCAGTTACTTTTTTTCCCAGAGACATTTTTTACCAAACTTAAAGGGTTTGTAACTAATTGTCGATATAATTATTACCACATTATTTAGTAAAGGTTCACGACATCCGATAACCTCCGTTCTTCACTAGTAGTTAAATAAACTAAGTCGATTGTTATCTGAACTTTATCTATGAAGTCTGCAAGGACCTTTATCGTTTGTTTGTAAACAATTTAATACCAACATTTAAGTAAATTTTAAGGTATAAGTGAAAACCTAACGTAAATTTAAAGCTATCAACAATGGACAGATTCTATTTTGAAGAGTATTAGTTAATAAATACATTTTCTTCCGAAACTTTTGATAGTAAAAGAATTAAAATTTGTTTTTTTTGAAATACTGCCTCCCGTTTTATATTTTCCTGACAAACAAGCGCAAATGGAGAACTTTAGTTCCCTTAAAAAATACTAAGTAGTTGTAATAAATTTTACAAAAAAAAACCTACAACATAAAAAAGTCGAACCCATGTCATACCATTCGAGTCGAAAGTCATTAAAGAATCACGATGTATAATGTACTTAGGTATAGTTAAAAAGATCACCCAGTATAGTAAGTAACTATAGGCAACTTTTAAATCACCTTGTAGTGTTTATAAACATAATGATATCACCGTGTTAATACTGAAGTAGACTATTTAAAATTGCTTCCCACGAGAAATAATATAAAACTGTGACGTCAATTGTTGAATTAGTTTCATTACATACCATAGAGTCAGCTTTACACAAAAAGGAATGCGCGCGCAAAGTCAATGCACAGAACAAACTAATGTTAAATATGCATCTGTTTTCATTTTCAAATTTAGAAAAAAAATTGCGAATATAAAGCTAATTTTTTCGCAGGAATCAATATAAAATTATTAACACCACCCTTAATTTCATCATTTATATAAAAAAGTTAAGAATGCCTTGCTGCTAATATTTATTTATGATGTTCTGAGGTTACTTCCCCACAGGAACTACGTCTGATACCCTATAAAGCAGTTCCTGATGCTTTACCACAAGGTGAATATGTGCTGCAAAGTCATAGGTATTCATCATACGATGAAGAATAAGTAACAATATCTTAAGTCTTAAAGTTTCGAGAGCCAAAGGTCATTATTTAATACATGCACGTTATTTTTATTTTTATTTAGCTTCATATCAGCTTATTATACTTTAATTTACAGGTCAAATCTTTAACAAATGTGTTAATCATTACTTCTTTACTTAACATCGTAAATGCGAACGTTTGTCTGTATTTTCTGCTTTCACGACAATACGGCTGAGCCGATTTAAATGCATTTTGTTATGCGGAAAGTTCAAGATTCCCATGGGAAAAACACTTTCACTAACTCTACACGAAATCGGAGTTAGTTAACGCTGACGAAGTCACGGGTGCCAACTACAACTTTAATGAGTTTAAAAATTTTGAATTTGAATTTGAAAATTTAATTAACATTGTAATTTTGAATTCAATTTGTGCTAACCTGTCGCCATGCACCGGTTCTGAGTCGGCGCGGAACGAAAGCGACACAAAATGTTACACTTTCTTTCCAGTATCTACTCTTTTATTGTCTTTTGAACATTACTGGATTTTGTGCTAAAAACAACTTGGAACTGTGACCTTACATAATATAAACTATAGTAAGTCGTTCCGAAACATAAGTTGTTAATCTGAATATTAATACTATAACCTTTAACCTTGTGTTTGATGTAAGAAATCAGTAAAGTTCACTTCACATAGTTAAATACAACCTGAGACTAACCACTGTTTTTTGTAAACATGCCTTAAAAGTAACAAGGTCTATTTATTTAATAACACACTTACCAAGGTAAACCAAAATAAGCCTTGTGTCCAGCCCATTACTGTTAGTTTTTGTTTATCACTACCCCTAAGGCACTATCACTACACCTAGTGTGGTTGTTGACATCGATAACGATCGATTATATCCGCCATCGATTCATCTTGGTATCGATATACGTCCGTGCTTGGCCACGGTCGAAAGGCTACTGCCTGTCTATGTATGTGAAGCTTATTATCATACAAAATACATACACAATTCTACAAACGAGATACCGGTATGTAGTTATATGTCAGTCCATTTAAAAGAGATAGAGGTTTGGTCTAATATACAGCTATCTCTGTCTTTCGTGACGCAAAATTCAGTGTTATTCTGTCTGCGTTGACTGTGAGAAAACCACAATAAAATAAGCTGTGTTACGTTGCTATGTCAACCAAATAGGAGGTCACGCGAAACTGGTTTGCGACTGGCTGTGATAATTTCATGATTTCAAAAGCTGTCATAATAAAGATTATTTTATATGATTGTCTTTCGATATAAATATGCCTATTGAGCAAACTCTTCTCACGTCACTAACTAGCGGACTCAAGGATATTTTTATGTAAAGGGGCAACAATTAAGCAGTTATACTACCTACTTGATGGTAGGTGGTATATAAGGATATAGACCCCATATATAGGAGCTAGCAATTACTCTGCCTATCTTGCCATTGGAATTGGAATACAGAAACACTGTATAACAGTTTTACAAACCTCCAATGCTTAATAACGGACGGCAAAAAGTTCGGCTATTAGCAACATAATTACCAAAAAAAGTTATCGTTAAAAAATGGTTATGGTACTTAAATGTATGTACTCGTTTCGCCAAAGTATAGATCACATATTACATGATGATTATTTTGTTGTTTTCGAACCGAAGCGGATGTGTTTTTATCAATGGGAAAAGTAAATGCAAATAAGTAGAAGTAAAATATTTTCGTAAAAAAATATATAAAAAACTATAAATAGGCAAATTTTATCGCAAGATTACAACTAATTTGTCACTTTTTAAAGTTAAACCTTTAGAAAACATCGATATCGATAGATTTAGTACCTTACAATGCCTAAATAACATTTTTTCCGTTGTAAGCTTCTAGCTTATTCGACATAAAATATACTAATGTTAAGTATATTGTAAATATGAAGGTTTTGATGTGTAATATGATGTATTTTCATAAAAAAATGTTGAAAGATTGAAAACATCCAGAATAAAACAAAAAGAGCTTTTTATTGCGAAAAAATATTTAATTCTGCAGACAAAACTGTAGAATATTTTTATTATTATAGCTTATTATTATATCCTCCATATATTTATTATAAAGGCTGACAAAAAAATGAAAATTGCAGCAGTTGTTTTCAAAGTTGCAAAAGAAAATGCAAATTATTAAACTATAATAAACATCAATCTCAAATGATTAGAGGTTACTTAATGGCACAAGTACAGAAAGTCTCAATCTTCGGGTTGCATACTTTGACGTCTCCATTCGAGGTTAAAACAAACATGGGCACTTCCATTAGCCTTTGTTGACACGTTCCACGAGCATCCAGGCATTCGTCTCCGGGCGAACTGGAAATCATACTAATATTATAAACGTCAAAGTTTGTGAGTATGGATGTATGGATGTTTGTTACTCTTTCACGTAAAAACTGCTGGACGGATTTTGATGAAACTTTACAGTAATATAGGGTATACATCGGAATAACATATAGGGTATTTTTTACCGCGGGAAAACTTCTCATTCCCACGGGAAACCGACTTCCACGCGAACGGAGTCGCGGGCGGCTAGTGGCCGCATAATAATAATTTTACTAAGTGTGATAAAGGTAAGTCTTAAACGTCTTAAATATAGTTTTAGTATTATTCTATGTGTTAACGAACAAAATGACAACTCTATTTGCCGACCAAACATAACACTATCCTAAGCTATTGAATGTCAAGTGACAAACAACAAATGCTTTATGTGCTCGCAAGTGAGGTGTTTTCACTATTAAGTGTGCCAACTATACGCTTTTGTATGCCAACTTAAACTTGCACTAGATAAGTTGGTCAAAGATCGGCCTATCTGTCTATTAGACGGATGGAAATAAACGAATTGAGGAATAGCACCCTAAATAAAAATGAAGGCGTATACATCTCAAAAAATTACTCGTTGTACTAATTAAATATCTCTTTTATCTATTTCTGGGAAATTAAAAGCCACTACAAATTAGTATAAAGTAAACTCGCTATTTGTGTCTGTTCGTATCTGCTATCTGCTAACTGTAAACTACGGTTTCAATAAGTTAGGTAGTTTTCTTTCATATAACTTTCAAATAACTTTTTATATTCCGTTTTTATATTACCTTTTTATATTTAATATTTTTCGTCTAACATTACATCAGTGCGAAATTTTGCCGGATCTTTCTTTAAAGTAATAAAAGATAGCAAAGTTGCGTTTTTACGACTTGAACTCTACAATTTAAATACTTTAATAATATCTTCACCGTAATTCATTGACGGCTTTCGGCAGCGGCGGATTTACGGTTTTGCCCCCTGTAGGCTTTAATTTTTTTGCCGCCCCTATTAAATCTAATGCCCTCGATTACGTTCTACGTAATCGTTCGGTCTATCTGTTAAATATTTGTTCTTTGAAGCTAGAGTGCAGTTCTTTGTTACCTGTGATAAATCAAGTTTTAAATATTTTTTACTTAATCTCATGACCACTTCATAAGATATTCAAACGTAAATGGCCAAAAATCCCTCGGATGTGAGAAAATTCCAAAAATTTAAATGACGTCTGAAAGACGAAAATTAATCAGATGATTTATACAAGTTACCAGCATCTTTTCTGAAATTCCGAAGCAAAACCTTATTTCCTAACCTATGATGGTGAATTGAATCGTCGGTAAGGAATTAAATTAAATACAAAGAGGCCAGAATAGAAAAGTTTGTTTGTTGAGAGAACAGTGCATTTATGCATAAACTAATCAGCCTTATGACATTAATGGAAGTAACAAAAAGTTTGATCTTAAGTTCAGAAATAAAATTATGTTATCATTTGATTTTTCGGCTTAAATTTAAAGAGATAATAACTAATTTCTTAAGTATTTCTGTTTTTTACTCTCATACTTTTAAAACTGTTTCCCCCATTATTAAGACAATATAGGTACACTTCAGGTATTTCACACTTCTTTAATAATATTCTAAGAAATCGATTTTGTTACGTACCTACATTTATTGACTTTGTAAGAGTGTATTCCTCGAGGCAATTCCTCGCTATTGAGTACAAAAAACCAGTTTTGTTTTTGATCAATTTCACATTTCGCAGCCCGTGGTGTGATTGACTGAAACAAAAGTATATTTTAACTTTAACTAATTACAATTTTGGCAAAAAAAAAGTAATAAATTAGCTCTTTATTTTTGGTGCTGCTGGACAAATACTGCAAATCACACACTGGGTATTATTATGAATTTACATATGTAAGATTTTTTAATAAAATATAAAAGATAAATTATTTATTACCTTCACCATAGATTGACAGTGGCTCAAACAAACACCAGTTGCCATCAGATCGTAAAATTGTATTGGATTTGCATTCGCGTCGAAACACCCTTCATCTATGAGCTGCAAATTTGGAAGATATTAAAAAATACTTCAATTAATAGATATATTTAGCTACTACGCGTACTTCGACTTAAATTTAATTCCTTAATAGGTATTGTAATCACTAGCAATCGTTAATTTTACTGCAAACTTAAAAGGTTATTTATAAAATGCATTGCAATCGTTGAAACAAAGAGTTTCAACGATTGCGATTGTTGTTTTCCCTTCATTCAATGGTCACAAATCCTTGTTATATCACGAAAAAATCAAAACTAAGGGCCATAGCAGCATTTATTTATATATTTTTTTAATCCTAAAAAATTGTTAAGTTTTAAATGAGATAAATGAAGATTTTATATGGTTGAAGGGCAATTATCAGATAAGAGCGTTTTCGCCATTTTTCATCTGATAATATATGTTTTTTAACTTTTTCAGCAAATTTAGTGATTAAATTGTGTCATGATAATGATTTTCTACAATGGCCTTTATTTAATTTGAAAATTTATTCGTTCGTTATGTTTTTATATCGCATCAAACATTGAAAATCTCATTTATCTGGCGCTTCTAAATGTCAATTTACTCGCATCACTATTCTGTACAATTGTTAAATTTATATTAATCGATTAAAAACTGTTTACATTACATACTTTAATAGTTTTTCAAAAATAAAATCGGCGTAGAGATTTACTAAAGCAGTTGGAATCGGAACCTTTTCAGTTTGAAATATGTCCAACGTCGAACTACTAATTGTTCTGGCTTGTTGTGTCGTGGCTTGTATTTTAATAAATATGTTGACATGGCTGTCCCAACGCGTGGCATTTGTTTGGAGTCACTTGCGGCAATGGTAAACGTATTGGTCACACGTCTCCACGTTGCATCAACAATAATTTACTTACCATGAAAGTCTCTATTCTGGCATTTGTAAAGCAAATGGTCTAATTTTTATGGTTTGTTTTATTGATTTACTAAACATGTATGATTTCTAAAGCTCTAACATAAAAAATGTTTTGTGTTTTGTCATGAGTTGAGAAAATAATTTCATTAAGAAATTACTTACTTTAAATGTTATTTTACTTTGATGAAGAAAAACTAATTACTCTGGTCCTAATTCCTCTGATTTCTCTGGCAAAAGCGCGTCAGGTAAATTAGGCATAGTGTAGGTAAATTAGGTTTTTGAAGATGGGAAAATATTAGCGAATTAAAAATGATGAAAATTTACTAAAAGTACATAAAGAGAAAGATATATTTAAAGAAGGAAAGACAAAAACAATTGAGTATTACAGAAAGATAACAAAGATTTCCAAGAGTGCAAGGAGAAAAAAATTCAGTGCATCTTGTTTGCGGATGAAACAAGAAAATTTTACTTCCCAATTACTAATTGACTCCTGCCGTTAGTCAAAATGCTGCTAAATGAAAATGGACACACAGATCTTCCACCATCACCATCCATTTTAAATGTAGAAAAAATGATAATTACATACATTCTACCCATCATATTATAATACAATAGTCTCCAAAAAGTATTATTGTCATCATCATCAGCCCGTCGCCACACAAGGCCGAGAGTAGGCTTCTTCTAATGCACACAATTTTCTTCAGGGCTTTTCTTCCCCAGTTTTCCTGACACCTTGACTAGGTAGTCGTTCCATCTCATTAGTTGCCTGCTTACGTTTCCTCTAGTACGGCTGTCCCCCATCTGCCATCATCCCTTCTACAATGGGGTCCTACCAAGATCCTCTTCCTGCGGGCCACTACATGTGCTATGGTAGTGAATTCAGTAAGTCTCCGGATCCCTGTTTTTCTAATTTGGTTCCGGAGAGAAACACAAAACATCATCCGCTCCATAGCCCTTTGTGATACCTGTAGCTTGCGTACGGCTTGCTGCATTAGTTTCCATGTCTCGGCACCATACACCATCATGGAAAAAACACACTGTGCGAAGACTTGGCGCTTTAGGCTTCTGGGTAAGTCACCTCTGAGCACATCAGACAGTTTTCCATACGCACCCCACCCAAGTTGAATTCAGCGCGTAATTTCTTTGTCCTTTACATTTCTCTTAAGGCTCAATGATTGTCCAAGCTAAATATACATGTCGATTTTTTCATACTTGACGCCTACATCGGCCGATACTGTGTGAAATTACATGGCCTTGAGGTCTTGAAAAGTTTCAGCAAAAAGTACAAAGTCGTCAGCAAAAATGACAACGTCGTCAGCAAACAAAATTCCCTTAGTGTACCATTCCAGGAGCTTAAACATATCCTCCTGACAGTTTAAACAGTTTTGAGGATATGGTGTCACCTTGCCTCGTTTTATTGTGATGTCTGTGCATGAAGGCTATTGCGGATTGGCAAGTCTCCTCTTTTTGGAGGCATTAGCTCCTTCAGGGCTTGTAGCCTGTATCATTTTAATTGACCGCCGCCACCTGATGCTTAACGTATCTATGCTATACGCTCGTTTAGCACCATCCGGGGGACACGTGGAGGATGGTTAATGGTTGTACCTACGGACGCGAGCGTTGATCACCCTCAAAAAGTATAAGACCAGGGAAACACTGTCATACTAATGGTCTTCCAGTAACTCCAGTCACACCTCTGATTGAGTATACGGTGCAGTTTATCTAAACACTACGAGAAAATGTTTTGTTTATTGATTTAAGTAACATCAGTATTAAGCAACCAAATATGTAGAACAATAATACACTGATAAATCACGTCGGGGTCATCACTTTGGTATCGCCGCAGGAAATGAAAAGGTTCGAAGATAATATGCACCACGGTATATATTTGGCGATACACAAGGAAAAAACACTGATGAAGAGTTACAGTAGTAGAAGGGCGTAGATAGATTTCACAAGTACCTAAAGATAACAACTTAAGTAAGACAAATAGAAATACAATTTAACAAGAAATAATTAATGCTTAGAAATGCGGCTAATCATTAGGACGTCGAGACACAAGTACTACCTGTCCTGCGTGCGCAGCTTACATCAGCCACAGCACGCGGGACAGCCGCGACGATAGTTTGAACGATGAATTGATTGGCGGGATGGTTAAATGAATATATAAATAGATAAATAAATAAATGTACAATAATGTACAATACCTTTTAATTTTTTACTTAAAAAGTAAAAATAAACATTATTAAAATATAGAAAGTACAAGAGAGTAAGCATGAATATAAGCAAGAAAATATTATTACAGATGTGACACAAAGTTACATTAAAATATACAAATTTTGGGACACGGATGTCTTGGCTAACGTTGATGAAGTTAACGCTAGCTACAAATTGGATTTTACTAGACTTTTCTATGTAGTCGAATTCTTTAAAATATCCTGAATAATCAATGATACACCAATCTGATTATGGCTGATTGTTGGATGATGATGATTGGCGGTTAGGTTTGTACCAAAAAATATTAATAAAAATTAAAAAAGGTCGAATTCTCATTTATCTGACGATATAAAATTTTTATGGACATCGATTTTATGGTATCTAAATTATTTCTCATTTCTCTGGTATCAAAAACCAAAGATTTCCAATTACTCGCAAACAACTTCATAAATTTAGGTGTCTTTACTATAAAAAGATTGCTGGTGAATAGCTCTTTATTATAGTTAAAAAAAACGGCAAATTCATAAAAAAAAATGTGCCAGTTAAATTATGTAAAAACACAAAATTTCTGATAATTGCCCTGAAATGTTTTCACGCTTTTTTATTCTATTCCTAGTATAATTTGAAGTATTTTCTATACATTTAAAATTTGGAAAGCTTATACATATTTCGTGCCTTTGGCCAATTATGTCAATAAAAAATAAACTATTAATAAATTTTCCATGTCTTACCTTTTTGGTCATTATATTCGCATACCTTTTCGGATAATTATTTACGATTTCACAATACTCTTTGTTTTTACATGAGTCATCCAACTTTGGCGCTTCTGTAAAAAGTTATTCAGTATAGAATCTTCATCCTACTATAATATTATAAATGTGAAAGTTTGTGAGGATGTATGGATGGATGTTTGTTACTCTTTCACGTAAAAACTACTGGACGGATTTGGATGAAACTTTGCAGTAATATAGATTATTCATCAGAATAACATATAGGGTACTTTTTACCGCGGGAACACGTCTCATTCCCACGGGAAACCGACTTCCACGCGAACGGAGTTGCGGGTGGCCACTAGTACAAATATAAAATATTAAAGAGTCTAATAGGTTTACTTTTTTGTTCAAAATTTGATGTAGGGATAAAGTTTTGAAACGAAGAGTCCCATTAAAATGTTACCAGTGGCGAAACCAATTGCAACTGCAAAGTACTGCTTACCACAACCCGAACCACAAATTGATTCTTACTTTTAGGACAAAACTTGATGTGATCTCCATTAGCAATAGCTGTCGATGATTTGGCAAGTAGTAAGTAATTATACAAACCTAGCATAACTTTATTCTTTGTATAATACGAAAAATTGCTTAAAGTAAATCCCCCATCGTTATCTTCATAACATTGAACAGTTGTCGCTTCTGTAATAATCTGCAAAATATTAGTTCACTTTATAAAATCATAAACATTTTGAAATACAGAACTGATAAACTATTGAATGTTTGATAGAAATCATAGAAATAGTGATAAACGTTCAATGAGACTTCTCTATATTTTTCATTTAATGCTGATTTGTTGTAGAAAGATAAGGCTATTATAATTTCATTACATACAGTTGACTCTGTAAAACTCTTCAAATTTTCCGAAAATGTCTTATGTATTTAATAAAAAACTTACCACAATAATTGCGACAAACGAATATAAAAACATTATACTTCGCTACATAGCTCATATCAAGTTAACGGTGTGAACTGTACTGAACTGTTATTAAATTTAGATACTTAAAATACTATACAAAAATTACTGATAAGATTAATTAAAATATATTGATTGTGTCATGAAGTTTTTAAATTCCAATATTTATGTGAAGGGAAGGTAATTTAAATACAATGTTGGACTTTTAGTCCTTTAGTTTTGTATTATTGCTAGCATAAAATAAAAAGATTAATGGTAAGTATCTTCTCTAACGGCCAAACTAAATATTCTACTAACATTTGACGCCTTTTTATTTGTGTAACTATAACCATTTTACATGATTTTGCGTCTCAATAAACACGTCACAGAAATAAAAAATAGCAATTTCCAATTATTAAAAGTGCATTAAAAGTAAATGGAGGAGAACAACTTTACTGTATCTTCATATACCTACGTATTGTATCGTCTATATCCTATCGTGTTTTCCTAATTTCCCTTATTCAAAATTAAAATGTTTATTTATAGAATTTTCAAATTTTTTATCAAAATTGCTTATATTTTGACTTTCTCACGTAGCATCGGACAATGGCGAAAGTAATAGCTATAGATTTTATTCATATATTTTCATTAGCGATCTTGGTTCACCACCCTCTAAATATTGACCCTGTTTGTAACTTTTGTATTATCAACTGATAGATTATACTTTGCAAGGTAAAAAAATGTAAGAATATTATTTGTTATCCACAAAATTTTATTATTCTAAGTTTAAAATATATAAAAATAACGTTAAAAAAAAATTATATTAGAAAAATTTATATAATTAATGTTAGTATATCGGTATTTCAAATGGTTTGACTGATTAAATAAATAAATTTCAAGAACCCGATAATGTGACTTTGTTTGTGATCTTAAAGATTTAAAGAGGAAAAAGCCTTGGTGCCTATCAAACACATCATTTTTGTATTTAAAATCTATAAAAAATACTATTTTTGAACCATTATTCTATTATTATTAAATCCGGAAGAGAGTGAAGTTTTATTCAAATACTTTCCAAATTCTTGATTTAAATTTAACTATTTATTGACTTGTATTAAAAGTTTGTTCTTAAATGTATGACAACCATAAAAAACACGTTATATTTTCTATTAAATTAAGTTTATTTACTACTACGAACTACTTATTTTACTACGAACGTATTTTAATTACTTATTTGAAAATCTAAATTTAAAAAAGTATTTCTTGTAAACTAATATTTGTTGTTTTTAAAAATATTGGTAGGTCCCTAATTGTTAGTTGCTTCGCATACTTATTTTAAATTTTATTAAAACTATATCAGTCATCATCATAATATGATGACATCTTTTTAGTGAATAAACATGAAAGTCGTCATGCGTCAATCTTACTACATTATCTTCATTACATATACCAAGTCGCTAGTTGTGTCTGTTTGTATGTTTGTTCGCTAACTCCTCCTAAACCACTTAACGGATTTTAATGTGGTTTTTGCCATATTTTGAGATATTTTATTGTTTTTTTAAACAATGTTCCGGGAACAAGTCAAACAAAATTACACCATTGCGAAGGGTGGGCGGGTCGCTAGAGCGTTATATAACAGTTATTTGGTCCAGTTGAACAGTAATTAATAATTTTAGACAACTCAATAAAAAAGTGTCGTGTAATCTTTTCAGAGGTTAGCCATGTTCAAGTCTAAATGAATTTCTAAATACTTTTTATCGTTACGTTTTCTTTATACAATAACGGTCATATAGTTAATAATAATGATATAATTTATCTATCCTAAAAATATGCCGTCACTTTATTAGTACTTACTGGTACACAAATAATTGTTGGTAATGTTAAAAATGCTTTTAAATAAAAATTATACCAGTAATTAAACAGTTAGTTACATATGGATACCCCAGGAAGGATCCCATGACAGTTGGCAAGTGTATTCTTTTAAGCAAAACATATCAAGTTTTTAAAAAATTGGACAAAGTAAAAAATAGACGCGTTTTACCTAAAATAAAACGCATATTAAACATACTTACCTTATTAGAAGCTTATAATATTGAGATAGGCATATTTATTTCCCGTTAGGTTTTACCTCCTTTTCCTACCTATACTGTCATCTCTTTCTCGCACACCCCACCACTTTCATCCAGGCGAGGCGCTGGGCAAAATGATATTTGCTCCTCATTGGGTCGAAATATGCACCAGGCAGGGATAGAAACTAAGCTTCTAATAAGGTAAGTATGTTTAATATGCGTTTTATTTTAGGTAACACGCGTCTATTAAACAACTTGACCGTTATTAGAAGCTTATAATGTTGAGAAGTGTTTGTTTTCGCCTGGTGAAATATAAAAATTGTCGCCGATGTGACCATGAGAGTAATGTTAATACAGGTGTGCGAATAGAATATGATTTATTCAAAAAAGTTTTAGGAAATGAACTTCGTTATCAAAAAATTACACATAGTACTGAAAGCATAATATCAATACAATTTATATACATATTATCGTATAATTTATGTTATTATTACAAATATCTTATTAACATCTTCTCCTATTAACAAATTACTATTGCAAGATTAAGAATTCATATAAGAGTTTCACTTAAATCGGATTGAAAAAGGTACTGACTGTAGCATTATTAGAATTGACAGGATTAACAACTTCACGCCAGTTAAAATTTTTAAAGGTTTTATCAGATCTCCAGTTTCCTCTTGCTAAAATGTCATCAAGAGGAAAATTATCTACCCAATTTTTCGATGCTAATGCGGAGCGTACACTGCCTGGGGTCGCAGTAATGCCAGCATCTCTCATCAGGGACTCGATCCATCCAGCGATCACAGTGCGAGAAGCTGGTGAAGGTGAACCACGTACAGTTGTAAACAAACAAGATGAACCACAGCTATTTCTTCTTTCATTAAGGGACGTGATGGTTTGTTTGATCCAGTAGACAGGATCCAAATTGAGGTTGTCTTGATTCGAAAGAAGCTTCCATCCAGACTGTCTATAATCTTTACAATCGGTTTTTGATCCAAATCGTGGCCACATAACAATGAAGTCATCTAGTAAATCACAATGTTCACGATCAACGCTCAACAAGGTCAGGTCGTGGATCCTTCGTCCCGAACAAAGAGCCAATAGGGCTGCTGTATTACGTACTATTTGAAAAATATTATTAATGTCCACAGAATAAGAACTCATATAATATGAAGTTAGAACAGTGGTGTCCCAAACAGGCGCTTTTTTTCAATTTTGGATTTTTTAACGTTATGGACTTTAATATTTGTTTTACTAGGATGTGCTCACTAAGTCTTCCACACAATTCAGTATTGCATAGTGTCGAAATAACTGACTTATGGAGGAGGATCGTATTATAGGCTAGGTTAAAATTTAGGTAAAGATCTGCTTAGAATTGCGCTAATTCGGATCCATTAGGAGAAGTTGGATTAATATTGTGATAATTTGCCCAAGATAACCATCGATGCCATGCTACCTTGTAGGATTTCGCAAGAATTCTTCAACAGGGAAATTTGATCCGGGTTCCATGTTTTTATTTTCTCCGACCACCCCCACATTTCCAAATCTCGAAGGTCATGTCCTGAACCTGTGGAGGTGGAAGCCCGGTTGTCGTGTCAATCAGAAATCGTTTCAGGTTTTTTAGTGTATGAATGGGGCTTCGACTGCTCGCATTTTGAGATCCGCTCTCCAAAACACTTGTTCCCATCGTGGTACCACAATCAGATGATCGATCGACAATCAGGGAATCAAATATGGTGGTGGAAATACCCAAGCCAGTGGCAAGTTCCATGGTACGCTGAACGCATCTCGAATCAAGGCTTTTTCGTCGGTAAGTTCCAGAGTAGCATAGTTCGCCACCACTCGCGCATGTTTTGATGCGAAGAGGTCGATAACTGGTGTTCCCATTTTCGCAAAAATCATCCCTGTACAGTTTGACGTCAGATGCCACTCTGGAGGTCGTAGGTGTCTGGATAAGCAGTCTGTTGAACTTTCCCGGAATGTGATAAATTTGAAATTGAATTTGATATCTGTCTAACATTTGATAAATCTGGTACGTCAGATTCATGAGTTGCTGAGATTTTGTCCCCCCTTCGTTTCTTAAGTAAGCGACGGCGGAGCGATTGTCTGATTGTATCAGAATTGAACTGTTTGCCATTTTTTGCGCATACAACTCCAGAACCTTTTTGATTGCTAGCTATAAAAGAGTTTTTCTGTTGCAGTGCATGTTTTGCTCGTGTTGATTCCAACTGCCCGACAATGAGAAGCTGTTGATCTGTGCTCCCCATGCTTTGTCTGATGCATCGGTTGCTAGAAAGTGTGCTGGCGGTGGCACGTGCACCAATGTTTGAAGATGGCAATTTTGACGCCACCAACGTAATTCCTCTAATCCCTCGTGAGAAATGCTGAATTTTCTGGAGTTGGCATTTTTTTGGCAACGCATTTAGGAAGTTGAGTATAACACGATGGTGCAGTCTGCCTCGAGGAACGACAAAACTGGCAAAGTTGAGCATACCGACAAGGCTTTGTAGCTGTTTCAGAGTTGCTTTGGCAGATTCTAATATTGCGCTTACTTTTCTGATTACAGACGCACATTTTTCGACAGGGAGATATTTGTGGTTTTTCCACGGATGCCAGACTATTCCTAAGAAACATATCTTTTGTTGTGGAGTGAGGACCGACTTTTGATAGTTCACTTGAAAACCCTAATTCGTGAAAATTCGTTTAGGTGCCTCAGATTGAAAACTGGGCGGTGCGAACCGTTGCTCTTTTGAATAAGGAAAGGAGGGGAAATGAAACTTGGAGTTTGATCTGCTCTTTCTAAAACCTTCTGTTATTTCATTTGATGAATGACAGATGACATCTCCTTCGATATTTGAGTGCGACGCCGGTCGCTTTCTAGAACAGGAATTCTGAGTGGTGGTTTTTTGTAAAAAGGTATGCGATACCCTGTTACTAGTCGCAGAATAAATTCTGGAGCGTTCATTTCCCTTCAACGGTTTACGTAATGTGCTAACTGTCCGGCTTGAAACTGTAGGGAGTCATTGTCTAGGTCTTTTGTTTTTGTAACCCGGGGGCGAAAAAGGTCGTTTTTGCCAACGAGTGGATTGTCTTGGCCTTGATCCGCGAGATCGAAAGGAATAACCCCTGGTGTTATTACTATTAGTATTGTAGTAACGTTGTTCCTGTCTAACGTTATAATGAGATTTTGAACTGCAATGTGGCTGAGGATAGCCCTGCGAGGGTTGATTATGGTGATGACATTGGATATGTCCATCACTAGGACCTGGTTCACAATAATGGCCACGCGATGGCACATTTGTCCGACGACTTGTATTTCCCTGCGAGGGAAGGCGAGATTGATTACCTAGCTTTCGTGGAGCATTTCCGGTATTTGCAGGCTAAAACGACTTTCTTACGCCATCTGCCTTTTCCAGTGCGCCTGTAAAAGCTTCGGGGCTAAAAATATGAGAGTTGGATGGTGGAATTTTATTAAGAGTTCCTCTTAGTAGCGGGTCGCGAACCCATTTTAAAACGCCATCTCTTCTCATTTCTACTGTTTCAGATCTATGACCACAAACTAATTGAATAAGATCTTTTGAAGTCTTATGAAAGTCTCCTTTCAAAAATATTTCCTCGATTTTATCATTAAGATTGACCAATGAAGCCTCAGATGATTTGGACCAGTTTAAAAGGGTACGTAAGCTGTTAAGAAAATCTACTTTTTGTTTAAGCACAAAAAGTAAGCGCCGCGTATGATTTATCAGAGTATCCTAAATGGCGTATATTGTCATACGCCCTTTCCTCTTCGTTTGTCTCTAGCTCTGTAAATCCAGGTGAATGATAATAGAATCTCTGTGTATCAAAGTAACGTACCTCAGCCAACGCACTTGTACCAAAGTGCTGAACTTCATCTAACATTTTTAATAATTTAGAGGAGTTTTGGGTACCGCAGGATCTTTAAGTTTAGTCTCGATTTCAAAGTTTAAATCTCGAAGAACTTCCGAGCAATGCGGTGAATTTAAGGCCTGCGAGGCACAACATTCATTAAAAGAATTATTTCCTATGTCTAATATTAAAGAGTCATCTTCATTACTGTCAATAACATTCACGTTTCCGATATTTTTTCGCAGTTCACCAATCTCTATGGCTAATTTTTTCAAAAGTTCGTTACTTTTTGATTTTTTAAAATTGCGTCGGTGAGCACTTTTTTTCTTTTTATTTCTAGAAGAATCTCAGATAATCGTTTTCGCTTACGTAAATGCGATTTACGTTGTTGCGGTACCGCGTTTGAAGTACCGGCGACACCGTTACAAATTTCGTCCTCCATCACAATATTTTAAAAATAATAACTTTTCTGCAATTTCTGCAGACAAATCTAATAAATCGAATCTAGGAGGTAGTTTATAAACGCAAATAAAACGAACGGTAAAACCGTTATTAAAATATAAACTTGTGCACTTACTTGTAAGCCAATTAGGATAACACTTTTCACTTCAAATTTTAATAAAATTTACTTAATAACTGTAAGTAACTGTTACTTTTGAGCACAAGTTGACTCAACGGGAAATTTTACGCCAATGAGGAGCAAATATCATTTTGCCCAGCGCCTCGCCTGGATGAAAGTGGTGGGGTGTGCGCGAAAGAGATGACAGTATAGGTAGGAAAAGGAGGTAAAACCTAACGGGAAATAGATATGCCTATCTCAATATTATAAGCTTCTAATCACGGTCAAGTTGTTTAATACTATTTTTTTTTATCTGTTTATTTTTTTTAAGTTTCTTTTAGGTTAGATAACAGTGCGTCTTTACTTATTTGGAATTCATCTCATTTTCTTTTCCGGTCATAGCTTGATACTTTAACTTAAAGCACCTTTATTGAGTCCTCTAAGAAACTTTGTTAGGCACAGTCGACCGAAAAAGTCGCTGAACAGAAAAAAAAGTGAACACCAGCTCGTTTGCAAACTTATGAAACAGTTGCTGTGCTTTGTTATTACGTTTTTTTTTCATCCTTGTTATACTTATGATTTCTTGGGTGTTTTGCGACTTTTGATGCCGACCGTACCTAACCTAATAGCCTAAGATCAGATGTTAGGTAACCTACGCATGCGATACCTACTATAATAATTTTCAAGTATAAACTTCACTTCTGTTTATTTTTTATCAATTTAATTAATTCTAGGAAAACATCCGCAAGGTATTAGTTCCCACTTAGTACTAATATTTCCTTTGTATTTTATTATCATCTGACTGTAGAAGTAAGCTTGGTGGCAGGTGCACGGATATGTAAGTGTAGAGTTCTGGCATGCGTTGTTCCTGCTGAAAATATAACAATATACATTTTAAAAACATTTATACGCAGGTACATTACTTAGTATTAGAAAAGAGGACTTTTTTGATTCAAATAATCCAACTAATAATTTCTTATTATCATAAAATATTTGACTCTTATTACTCTTAGGGCACGAGAATATTCAATAGGATACTTATTGTACAAGTTTGAATTTGTTGGTTAAAATTGGATGAAATTGGATTAAATTTTGAGTAAATTTGGAGCGTATTAAGATTAAACTGAATAATTGAATAAAATGTTTAATCAGCAGTCAGAAATGTTTAATCTTAACGGGTAGCGCTAGGTGTGAAATAATTTAAATACTTAGCGCTATCAATTGATAGTCAAATCAACAAAACGAAAAATAAAATTCCAGCCACAAGTATACCCTTTTATCGTGCTATTTTTCATCATATAGATTAATTTTTCATAAATTAACTTAAATCGCTAAAAGAATAATCCTACTAATATTATAAATGCGAAAGTAACTCTGTCTGTCTGTCTGTCTGTCTGTTACGCTTTCACGCCTAAACCACTGAACCGATTTTTATGAAATTTGGTGTGAAGAAAGAACTGATCTTGGGAAAGGACATAGGGTATTTTTACCGCGGGAAAACTTCTCATTCCCACGGGAAACCGACTTCCACGCGAACGGAGTCGCGGGCGTCCACTAGTTAATTTATAAACGTGAAAGTTTGTGAGTATGTATGGATGTATGGATGTTTGTTACTCTTTCACGTAAAAACTACTGGACGGATTTGAATGAAAGTTTGCAGTAATATAGGTCATACATCAGAATAACATATAGGGTACTTTTTACCGCGGGAAAACTTCTCATTCCCACGGGAAACCGACTTCCACGCGAACGAAGTCGCGGTCGGCCACTTATACTTCATTAATAGAATAATGAATTAACCCTTCACTAGCCGTACTTACTACTTGTCTTCGCACATCACTCCCTTATATTTTATTCGGCAGTCTTTCCCTCTAGATATACCAGATTCATCTTGTACTTCTGTAGTAAATGTCTAGAAGCATAAACAAAATAAAATATATAATTTATATAAAGTACGATAAATCATGAATTATCATACGGACTTCTCGATCACTATCAACATTTTTTTTAATGATTGGTTTTGAGCTCTTTATCTCTACAATACTGGCGACCTCTGTAGGCGCAGCAGGACTGTTAAGCGAAAGGTCACCAGCGGGTCAATTACCGTATTTTATGCAGTGCTGCTTAGTTGCGTTTACGTCTTAACCTCTAAATCCGTTAACCGTAATGACACGAAAACCAAAGGATTCACAAAGTTTTTAACGCTTAAACGTAACTTGTAGGTTTTCCTGTCATTACGGTAATACGGATTTAGAGGTTTAGACGTACACGCAATTAAGCAGCACTGCATAAAATTACGGTAATTGACCCGCAGGTCGATTCCCAGGGACGCGCCAATTTAGTAAAAATGACTTAATTGTTTCATTTCGTTGGTTCGGGTCTGGGTGAATCAGGTTCTCATTTCATTGTGTGGTACCCATTACATAAACGCTTACTACACTTACTTAGGGCCACATAGTTGGTACTCTGGAGATAAATTTGTTATTAATTATTTAATTTAAGTTCACTTACATGTACTTTCTCGGGACAAAGTTCGCTGTTAATATTGTTATCTCTTAAAGCTTGGCTCTTAATGTTATTCGAAGAAATATTGGCTAGCACTGCTTCAAGTGTCTGAATAAAAGAAATAATATTGATTTGGATTTATTACGAATATTTCACTTATATAATATATTGTTATTAAAATACAGGGTGGAGAATATCGCTGCTACCTGTTCCTACGACTCTTAAATTTTAAATACAAATTGATATTAACGCAATAAAAGTTTGCAAAAACAATAAAAATGTACTATTTTTACATATATTAAATATCTGCGATTTCAGAAGTCTTTTTCTGACAGGTTATATCTATTAGATATTATCTTATGTATTTTTCGAAAATAAACATGATTTTGAAGATTTTTTTTTATGGATAAACTAAATAATACTTGGAACTAAAAAAAAGATTTTCTAAAATTGTTCCTGTCAATAGATTTTACGAAAGTAAAATTAAATATTGCAGAATTGTTGAGATTATTATTATGTTTGCATTTAACGATGTCTACTCTAGCTGTAACGAAACTCCATGACCAGATTAATGTGTGTATAAAATAAAAAAATAAATAAGAAAATTCAACTTACCAAACTAAGAATAAATCCATAAAGAATGAAACACACCATTTTATTCCAGTGAACCACACAGAACGACGCATAAAATCAGTTTTGGGCAAATACCGTAATCATATTACCTACTGTTATTATATTTTTACGTATTTTTTATCAATAAATACCTAAGTAACAAACTCATTTATTGTTCTTCGAAGTTGTTAATTGGTTAGTTTTTTTTTATAAAACAAAATCGAAAAGCAGGCAGTTTGATAAAATGTTTTATTAACATATTTTTATTTAATTAAAACGTTAATTTATCCTACAATATTATAAACGTGAAAGTTTGAAAGTATAGATGGATGTTTGTTACTCTTTCACGTAAAAACTACCGGACGGATTATTATGAAATTTTACAGTAGGTAATATAGGTTTTACATCAAAATAACACATAGGGTAGGTACTTTTTACCGCGGGAATACTTCTCATCCCCACGGCAAACCGACTTCCATGCGAACGGAGTCGCGGGCGGCCACTAGTTTAATATATTTTACAAAAAAGGCTAAAATATTTTTTCAGCTTCAAAAACACCTGTGATGGTATATAAACAAATAAAATATGGATAATAAACTTTATTTCTTTGACTAGAAGAAATATTACCTAAATATATTCGAATGAGCTTACAGGTAAAGTATAATCCCGCATATAAAATACAATTTTATATTAAAAATAAATTAAAGTCACTGAAAAACGAATTATCATAGCATTAATTATAATTATGAATAAAGTCAATACATGGCCAAGACATAAAAATAGTTTTTCTATCTAATGCGATTTAACAAACTGTATATAAACAAAAAATAACTTGGATTTTATATTTTACAATAGACATAACTTTTTGATAACTTCGGGTGTTACACGCTCAAAAAGTAATAAATAAAAAGCACGAGGGTTTAAAAATAACATTAGACATAACATAATTGAAAATGGTCTAAAATTGTTTTTTTTATAGTAAGTTGGTTTTTGGCTCAACCACTCTTAAATTCTAAAACTCATTGTTTTAAACTAACAACATTTTAAGCTAGCGATTAAAAAAAAAACATGTTTTAATACCTAATGTAATTATGTTTTGGGTTTTGAATTTACTTGGTATCTAAAAAAAACATTGTAGCCATTGCAAAGTAGACCTAAAACCTATGTCTTGTAATTTTCACTCAAAAGTCTTTTTGTAATCTTAAGCTTCGTTCCTACGGTGCGAAACCACGCACCGCACCGCACACCGCACGGTACTTGAAAACTGTTTAATTTAGATTCACAATAGTTTCGCACACCGAGGAAATCATAAAAGAGGAATCCATTCCATAACATCATTTAAAGAGTATTTACAGGTTTTTTAGATCAACGGGCCTGTAGAAACACGAGCAGCAACTGGGCAGCTCAGATTTGATCTTCTCGGTCCCACCATCGGGTTTTGCGACGAGTATTTCCCAGGTGTTGTACTTCTGTTTGCAGAATGGAGTGTAGTCGGGGATACTTGAAAACACTTGGAAGCACGGCGCCTCCGGCTGACTGGAAATGGAAACATTTTTGTTACGAGTTGGCAAATAAGCTGTTAGTTGGCAAACAAACTGTTGGTTGGCAAACAAAGTGTTGGTTGGCAAACAGGTAGAAATCGAAAGCTCAAAGTTTCGGAGTCCTAGTCGATTGCTTACCAGAACCAACGGAAAGTCTTTAACTACATTGCTAATAAAACGACAGTAAGGAGTAAACTTTTACAACTCACGATATTAAAGCCTACATTTTTTTAATACGTATTTTCTCAGTTATTCAAGCCGAGAGTAACCACGTTTTAAGGTTAATATTGTTTTAAAATGCGTTTATGTATATGAGTTTGTTTTTTTTTGGTAAGTAGATACTTACATACAAGACTCCATCCTGACTTTTTGCTCGTAGTGTTGTTCAGGGGCTTGCACGACGTTCCTCCACTCACCTACACGGGACTTCACCATGTAAATCGGTTCATACTGGAATTAAAACAACGCTTATAACACTGTACTGAAATACTTATACTAAGGCAAGTGCAAGTTTTTAATTGCTTAACTTCATAATAAATAATGTTTTTTATACGAGAAATGTGAAAGCATTTTACATGAAAACTTGTACAGCGCCCGTAGCGGGTAGAAGCGTAACCTTCAAGTTTTCATATACATTGCTGTCACGTGACATAAGCACAGTACAGAGATAGGAAAACTCGCACTGAACATAAAAAAAACTGAAGACTTAGATAAATATTACCCGACAAAAATAGTAAAAATATTAAACGTATAGCTTGGCTATAAGCAACCTACTCAAACAACGTTTTTATAGGTGATGGGCATTTTATAGGTTAGTGTTTATAGTTTGAGGACGGTCATTGAACTAGCTATTAATAGCTTACCGTGAGACATGGGCTTTAAGATAATATATGCATATTTTTTTAACTCAACCAGTTTATTGTATGGCAAACTTTGAATTCATATTTTAATAAAAAAAGATTAAATAAATTTTGCTAAATTAGTATTCCTTACAAAGGAGTGTGAATTAATTATTATAATGGAGAATGTTAACAAATTTTGATTGTTATTTCTTCATATTCTCTGTCAAAAATAAAAAATACTGGTGAAAGAATTATTTCGATGCGTCGGTTAGTTTCCGATTTATAAGTAAAATAAGTTGCTACCGCACGACGCGGGCTGCCGGTGGCGGTGTGACGTCACACCACAACTCGCTCGGTCTGGCTCACTCAGTACCCTCGCGGTCGCGCGCACTTGTCGTCTAAATTAAACCTAAATACTTTTAAAAATGTCTAATCCAACTACTAGGAAATCATGTGTTGTGCCTAAATGTAAAAATACAACTATCAATTCGCTGGAAAAGTTGTTTTTTACAGTTCCAAAGGATACATACATACATCACCAAATCTTTTAACTTGAACATAACCAATACCATTAAACAATTTGTTAGTAAAAATACAAATAAATAAAAAAGGTTTAGTTCATATCATCTACATTTGCAATAAAAAATAAATTAAATTACCTTAATAAAATAGTAAAGGTAAAGTGCATCTGTAACGTTCAACTACATCTAGATCGTATAGGTATCCTACTTCCTAGTAATATAATAAACGCGGAAGATTGTGTTTGTGTTTGTTGTCTTTCACACAAAAAGTACTGAACGGATCTGGACGAAGACTGATATAATCCATAGGCTTCTTTTAATCCTGGGAAAATGTACAGTTCCCGAGGGAAACGCGGGCGAAGCTGCTAACTAAAGCTAGTTAGTACTAAATCAATGCATGTATTTATTTAAATTTACTTAGAAGAGCGGTATACATACTAGTGGCCGCCCGCGACTCCGTTCGCGTAGAAGTCGGTTTCCGTGGTAATGAGAAGTTTTCCCGCGGTAAAAAGTACCCTATGTGTTATTCTGATGTGTAACCTACTGCAAAGTTTTATCCAAATCCGTCCAGCCCCCCAAGTCAAGTGGCAAGTGATATTTGCGATAGCAAGTGAATAGAATAAATTTGTATGCAACTGTCATTTTTGACAAGCTTGCAATTTGGCAGTTTCATACATATTTTTTCTATTCATTCGCTATCGCAAATATCACTTGCCACTTGACTTGGGGGGCAGTAGTTTTTACGGGTAAGAGTAACAAACATTCATACATCCATACTCACAAACTTTCACATTTATAATATTAGAAGGACATACCTATCTATAGCTACAAAACTATGATACATGATTTGTTGGGTCGGTGACATTTCGGACCAAAAAAACTCGGACCCCTTCGCCAATGTATGGAAAAAAATAATATTAAAATTGAAAATCCATACATTGGCGAAGGTGTCCGAGTTTTTTTGGTCCGAAATGTCACCGACCCGATTTGTTATCTTTAACGTAAAAAATAATGATAGGTAGGTAGGTACCTACTTCTACTATTGGACTTGCATTCTTCCATTAGTATTTTTATTATATTGGTTATTTTGTTTTGATAAAACAGTTTAGAACATATCAAACATTTCGGCGGCAACAAAATCACTACTTCTTGATAAATAATGCGCAGCCATTAATTCATCTATTTTAGACAGATTACACGATTACCTTTTTTCGAATCCTATATCCAATTTATTAATAGAATAATATTTACTATTAACGTATAATAACGAATAATATTTATATTTACTAATACGCGACCGAAAACACAAAAAAAATATACATTAAATGTTAAATAAATAAAAAATAAAATAAAATACTGTGCCAGCTATATGCGCCACCGCTGGCGCGTTGTGGTAAGACGTCACAAGCGGTCACGTGACTGTTAGCGGGACTCGATATTTTTCGAAACTTTGAATGCCTATAAAATCAAAACTACTGGGTATTTTTGATTACAACAAAAACTAGTGTATTTGTATGCATACAGGCTTTACTGAGACAAAATTTCAAGCGATTTGGCATACCTAGTAACATTCTCCATTATCTAATATATCATTATTGTAGAAAAACTAGTCCTATGTGACCTTGCTTGGTTTCCGGGGTTTAATTACAATTAAAGTTGTCAAGTCATTGTTATTACTTTAAAAAATCAGCAAGTGTGCATCTGTGCCTTGTGTGTACCTCTTTGTAGTACAAATACACATTTCGAATAATTCATTATTTTATAATTATTTATTAGACAGATTCAAAAAATTCCACTTTCTGGCAGCAAATGAAAATTTTGATTGGTAGAGCCAAGCTGTCTCAACATCTTTGATACCAAACTCACAAAAAACTTAAGTTTATTTAAGGCAAAAGCACCTAATTCCGCGGTATTTTTGCATCATTAAGAAAGGAACAGTGATATTAGGGATAAAAAACGCGGTTTAGGGTAAAAATATAACTTTATAAGATGGACGATCTAATATTCTTTACAAATATTTAAATAATTTTTCGGTTATCAATGGGTTTATATTTTAAATTAAGCAAAATGTAGGCTTAGCCAGAAAACCCTAATTCCGCGGTAAAAATCCTAACTCCGCGGTAGTTGGGCACCTAATTCCGAGGTATGGATTTGTAGAGAAAGCCCGCTTTAATAGTTATGTACTTATGCAGCAAATTATGCATATTATGATAAAATGTTTACGTGACTTACCCTGCTTATTGATTCTATGGAATTATTAACTAAAATTCTATAAATAATAATATTTATCATTATTATTGATAGAATTTTTAGCCAATATTTTTTAAATTTATTTAACTCTCTAAAGTTCATATAAATAAGAGCCATAAGTAAACAAAATATTGATAATTTTATGCATTATGTTTGGTCTCATTACATTGGAAAAGTAGCACGGCATTACGTTACGATTTATTTCCCATATAACTTAATTCCGTGGTATATACCTCGGAATAACGGTCCTACTCGAAAATTAATATTTCTAAATCCGAGTAATACATGTTTTTTAATATTTAAAAATCAAAGTGATTATTTTATTAAATATAAAAAAATGAATTAAAATTGATAATTCTAATAAGAAATTGTTACTAGAACATAGGATTAAAACAATTACAATATTGGTTACGTTTTGGAAAAAATCATCGAATTTTACTCTGGTCATATATTTTGATTCGTATTTAATACTAGTGGCCGCCCGCGACTCCGTTCGCGTGGAAGTCGGTTTCCCGTGGGAATGAGAAGTTTTCCCGCGGTAAAAAGTACCCTATGTCCTTTCCCAAGTTCAGTTCTTTCTTCATACCAATTTTCATCAAAATCGGTTTAGTGGTTTAGGCGTGAAAGCGTAACAGACAGACAGACAGACAGACCGACAGACAGACAGAGTTACTTTCGCATTTATTATATTAGTAGGGATGTGAAATATATTCAAAACACTAACACGGAATTGGATTTTTTAACCCAATGTTAACCAATGTTTTCAATTTGATTGCCTAAACGAAGTTGAGCTTATAAGAATCACGTGAAAAATTAAAATGAAATGAACTCCATGATTTCCTTATTCCGAGGTATATACCACGGGATAAGGAACCGCTTTAAAAAAATGGACGGTAATGCCGATGTATTTTCAACACAAAATTTCTTAAAAAGTAAGCTAGTAATGCATATTTTTTTAACAAAAACTAAAAGATTAAACGTTTGACTATTGAATTAATATTTAAAAACCGACATTTCCTGTTAGAACTAGAATGATAATCACTCCTCTTGTAAATTGAACATTACGGAGAAATGGCGTGAAAATGTATGGTGCATCCTTTAACTTCGCTCGCCACAGCGAAATACTTTTTTATTTAATATGTTTTGCGTGTTTATAATAATATAAGCACTCAAATCTGTTCTTAAATTAAATTATCTTAAGGCTGAAGAACTAAAAAGTCTAAATATATGACGGAAACTATAAATAAACTTAGTTTTTCTATTTACCGCGGATTTGGGTTCCATTTTTAGAACCCCGCGGAATTAGGTGCTTTTACCTTACCTGGATTAAAAAATCAAGCAGTTTTAAGTATAACAAGCTACCAAAGAAACAGGTTCACGCAAAACGTAAAAAACATATCGTCCGTTTACGTAACTCATATTTAGTACAAAGAATTACAATTTTGTCCAGTAGGTATAAAAAATATACGTCTCACATGTTTTTAAGTCACGCTTTGAATTTAATACCGTATAAGTAGGTAGATTTAAACGGTGAATCCCCTATACGTGTTTAGACTTGTAAGGATATTTTGAAACGATATTTTTAAGACTTTGACGATGATTTTGGCTTTCTTAATAAGTAGGTATAGCTAATAATTAATTTTAGATATGCGATTCTGTTAGGTATAAATTAGATTCAGCTAGGCATGTAAAACTGCATTGCAAAGACTTAATTAAAATACCTATATTTGTTCTCTTATTTGTTTATTTGGTATGGTTGCATAAATATTTTTTATTATTATTTCATTATTGTGTTGGTCAACCTACTGTGGATTTGAAATATGATCAATCTATTTTAACTTATTTTGTTATTAAATGAATTATGAAGGTCAATTGAACCTCATTTCTATTTGGTAAACTAAATTATTTTTGTTTCTGATAATTGAAGAAAACATAAAAATAGTGTTTATTTAGTTTCGAAAAAAGGTAAAGTGATCGAAGGGTTACAGTATATATTGTATAAGGGTTATAGTATAAATTGTGATAATATATTTCAAGAAATAGGAAATTTCTAATAAATAATATTTTTAATCTACATACCGTTACTAAAGTTTTGCAGTTGTCCTCTTCATTCCAGTTTCTATTTCCAAAGTCTTCTACCACTAGCGTGGGAGGGGGCGCTAATTTCTGGAAGAAACAATAACAGTGACTTTGTTAAAATCATAGTTTCTTTTTACGAGATAAGCCAACAAACGCGCACGAGTCTCGTGATCACCGCCGCCCATATACACCCACAATCACAGTGGTATTGAGGGTGCGATGCTGGCGTTTGAAAAATAGTTGACAAATAAATGTATGCATATGATAATAACAGCCTTTATTAATTGAAAAGTTGCATATACTTCAAAAATGTTAACAATTATTCAAACTTCGGCTTTGCGAATTTGGGAATTTAGCGTATTGCACTAGTTGAGCCTTCCACAGCCACAGGACTACTTTTTAGTTACTTCAAGTCCTTTTAAACAAGCAAATCTCTGAAGCGAATAAACGCCTTAGTCGATTGTATTCGTTACACAAACTTAGCGGACAGATTTTTAATCCTTTGACATACCGATAGAGGTAAAACGGGTAGATTTCAAATAGCGATATTATTCTGTGGGCTTTTTCAACCTGCAGTACCTTAACCATAAAAAATAAGTGTTAAACATACAAGTGGAAACCACGAATAAACAAATAGTTAAGTACGTTTACAAATTTACGTTAAAGGCTTACAGAGCTGTTGCGAGACCATTAAATATTTATGTTGTGTAAATATTAAATATTTATCCGACACCTACTGCATTAGGATGTGAGATTCCTTTACAAGCACTTAGTTTCACTCAAGTTGAATACTTTCACATGAAATTGATGCCAGTTTCTGATTACATGTGGAAGTATGAAATGGTTCCCGACACGCCGCGACGCGTTTATGGTTAGAATAGAATAGTTCAGAGCAGAATTCTTATCACATAATATAATTAAAGATAAATAATTTAATTCATTTTGATTGTAATAATAGTACTTACGAATATAATCAAAATATCACAGTGTATCAATTAATAACGGTGGAAAAAAATTGTAACATCTAGAAATCTACTAGGTAACTTATTAAAATGAAAGTAGAAAACAAAAAAAGTAATAAATGTAGATTTTTGCTTTGAGTAACATGTTGGTTTCTAATTATTATTTTTCAAAATATTATAACGAGTCCATACAAAATATTTAAGAACCGTAGTAACCCCAAAGTTTTTTTTTGTATGCATTTCTGGGAGTTATTCATGTTTGTTTATCTCGTTAGTAAAGTAGCGCATTATTAATGTATGATTCATTTTTAATCAATAAAAAAATTGCACAAAATAGTTTAAAATTCAACCTAATACATAAACTATTGTTTATTTTTAACTTGACCTAAAAATATTTAAATTACATTAATTACAAAAGCAGGCGCGACGTTGAACTTAGGACTTAGAGTATGGTGAAGAGCGGCGTACCGGGAACATTCCCCTACATAGGTGAGACGACACGTCTGTGGTAGCGACATTATGGGAAGCGACGTACAGGGAATGATTAATATAGTGTGGCTGTGCTCTTAATAACCTATCAAGTCTCTTTCTTCACTCGAAAGAGCCACAAAACATTTTCCAACTTTTTTTTTATATGTCATATGGCAAAGCAAACGAGCACGCAGGTCACCTGATAGTAAGTGATCACCTCCGCCCATGACTCCCCGCAAACACTGTGGGTGTTGGGGGTGTGTTGCTGAGCCTTTGATAAAATTGGGCACCGGATACCGCACTCACCGAACGAAACGCAGGAACATGGTCCCTACTTCACGTCGGTTTTCTGTGCGACGGTGGTATTTCATCGGTCGAGTCAGTAATCGCTGCAAACAGAGCAGCTAGACTCTACCACTCCAAAGACCAACTCTATAGACACCAACCTTGTTAGCAAACATCTTGTTGAACTGTTCCTGCGGGTAGTTCTTCGGTTTGATGGTGCAGAACGTCTTCTTCAGGCACTCTGTCGGAACCGCGGGAGGGGCTGCGTCGGTGCCCTGGCGGTTGCCGACGCTTAGGGTCTGCTCGGGGAAGATTATGATGTCTTCTTGCCCCGGCCCTGGAAGTAGGGAAAGTTATGGTAATCATTGAGTTAGATGGGATTGAGAGAGATGTTCAAGGAATATGTGGAGTTTACTGTAGATAGGTATTTTGTAGGGAGTTGGAAAATGATACATAATTGTAAGAAACATTCAGATAAAAATGGCGTATATCCGAGTATGTTACTGGAAGATCACAATATATATATTTTACATATGGTGACATATATATTTAACCGAAATAAATAGATTCGTGTTTTCATGAAAATTTAAAATAGTTGATAATGATAGTATTATAAAAAACTACTTACTTATTTTGTGTTTAACTCCAGCGTTTACGCACCATATTTGGAAGGCAACCTGAAATAATCAAAAATCTTAGTTAGTTTACCATCACTTTACTTATGTACATTATTTGAACTAATCATAAGTTACTTTGTATGAGTTACGCAATCTCAATATGCACTATAATTTACTTAGCTATTTTAATAAAGTAATTTATTTAGTACTACATTTTAAAAGCAGCTACGCGTTTTATTGCAAAATTCTATAAACGTTCATCATTTTTATGGATAAAGCAAATCTCTCTGTATATAATTTAATCAATATTATGGTAAGCCTTTTAGATCGAAAACTAGCAATCAAATTGAAAGAAAACAAGTAAGTAAATAGGTACTACTATATTGTATATCTGTATAAATAATTGTTGAAACGCAAACTTAGAAGTGCGTTTCAACAATTGTATAGTTATAGTTACAGTATAGTAGTATAAAAATGTATAAATAGTTTGTATACATGTAAACCGTTAACTTATGTAATTGATGTACCCGAGAACTATAAATAACGATAAAATGATTTATAAGGTATATTATGGGAAATCATTAAAATTCCATCTACGTATAATTAAATAAGCAACTTATTAATTAGTATAAACTACATACCTACTGATTTATAATCATACTGTCATTTAAGTTTCATATTTATTTAAAGTATAATTTAGTTATTTTTGACTTCATTAATTTGGTATGTGAATTTAAATTTAAGTACCGTTGTTGAATTAAAAAAAATACTGTATTGATTAAATTTCACGATTTTTTAATTAAATTTAAAATAAAAAATATTAGGTAGGTAGGTAGGAACTTAAGAAGGGTTTAAACTATCTTTTTAATATGTCTCGAAATGCTTAGCTTTACTAGAAATATTAAATTATTAATACAACTTTAGAAACTTCTGCTTAAATTTCCACTTTCCCTTTCCAAAGCAGGTAGGTACATTAATTATAAACAGTTTTTTTTTATTTCTAACTGTTAAAAGTGTGTTATTTTATCATAATTATCGTATCACATCTTTGTTTAACTATCCACTACATTATTTGCATATTTACATATAAGCACACAGAAACTTGATTTTTGTTATTTTGCTCCTACATTATTGTTGATTTACAAACTACTTACAAGTAACAGGTTCGAGAACGTCGCCATTGTATTCACAACTTTATTGCACTGTATCAGAGTTAAAATCCCTTTGTTTGTTTTTGTTTTTATGTTGTAGTCAGTCTTTTGCAAACACGTCTGGTTTCTCAAAGATATTTATGTAAACTACGGTATAAGACACACTTGGAGGCTGACTTCTTGTGTTTTGTACAAATTAGTACGTTCCACTAGCTTGCACACACTGAGGAGCTATCTAGTACATTCACGGCTTAAATAATATCATCACAGAATGCAAACCTTACTCATAAAATTCTGTGGTCAGATAAAAGTTTACCATACAGTTTACCTTATGGAAAAGAATTAATTACTTAAATGTATTACGTAAATGCGAAGATCTTTTTGAAGAGCCGCGTGTGCATCCATTATGACGTTTTTTTCCAGACATAGATATTGACAGGAAGCCAGGGTTCTGACGTTGATAATTATGCGGTATCTGAGAAATATAATTGTATTTATTTTACTTACAAACCTTCATGAAGTGGACAAAATTATAGTCAAAACCTTTGAATCGGTTGCGTGGTTATGTAGGAAAAATACCCACAATTAGCTTCATATAGTCTTACCCTTATTTTTAGGTTTGTCGCAGTCTGATAAAAAATAATGACGATTAAAATAAATAAACTAACCAACTTGTGGATAAAAGTTATAATTAGTTCGTTAATTTATCGATATGCATTCATTAATATTAATAGCCCTACTAACTACGTTTCAAGTGAAGATTGACATTTAATTAATTACCTATTCTTTAATTGTAATTTGATGAATAACATCTGGAAAATGTCTTTGTTCTTAGTGATATTACGAATAGATATTATTATGTAGTGTTAATCAAATCTTTATTACTGCTAAATATAGAAGAAAAATCAAACAAATAAAGCAATTGATAATTCTGATAAAAAATTGCCGTTTGTTCATTTAGGGTAATTAAAAAGGGGTTTTATATATTTTCCACTGAATTTACATTATTATTTTTTACTTAAAACGAATAACTTCTTATAAAATTTCAACCCACTTATTCATAAACGCATTCAAAACCTACCTAAGCTAATAAAATATACCTACTTAAGAAAGTTATAAAAGGATTCTCTAAGATATAACTTTTTTAGAGTTGACTGGGTACAGTCAGTACGGAAAGGTGTTAAAAGATATATTTCATTAACTAACTTAGAAGAATATATTCCACTTTAAATCGAGGCCACTTTAAAGTAGATTCTTCGTTGAGAAAGTCAGTTTTATATCCCTGTGCCAGAGGCAAGAAATAGTTGAGCATAGTGATGGCTTTTTCATTCGCCTGAATAGTACACATAATTGTGTTACTGGATTTTTTATGTTATAACAAATGTACCTTAAACAAGATATGTTTTTTTGGTTAAGGGTCCTGAAAAGGATACTGTAGGAAACCTATAAAAATCTGCGTATTTTAAGTTTATCATTCAAATATTATTTTTAAGTTTATCATTCAAGAATAATGAAAAAAAATACTGTTATTTTATAACAATAAGTACAAAGTTAGTTATGTTACAACCGGACAGTTATGTTAAACATCGCCATTTGAAAACGCAGAGTGCGTAGAAACAGAAGTTTAGTTAGTTATAAAAAAATAAATACCTACTGTTGAGATTACCATAGAAGGTACTTACTTCCTGTGCAAGATTTTTTTAAGCCGCAAAGAATTCTACCGCTGAACTTAATCCTCTTCCAAAGTGAGCCACCTAAGCCACCGAACCGATTCTAGTTTGATTAACGGTTCTAAAGTTAAAAAATATACGTGATTTTTTTTACCTAAAAATATCCAGAATTATCGCGTCTGAAATTTTATCTTCTTCTTCTTTGTTTACATGGAACAAGGATCTGGTGCTCATGATGACTCTGGCAAGTTTTCGAGCCAAGATGTTCTGAGGCGTCCTGGTTTGCAACTCATTGTCAATATTTTTTTTTTATGAGAGAGGTAGAGTCTAGCTGTAGGCTCTGTCTGCAGCGATTGCTGGGTTGACTTGACCGGTGAAATACCACCGTCGCACAGAAACCCGACGTGAAGTAGGGAAGATGTTCCTGCGTTTCGTTCGGTCAGTGCGATATTCGGTGCCCAATTTTCTTAAAGCAACGCACCCTCAATGCATATGTAATTGTGGGTGTATATGGGTGGCGGTGATCACTTACCATCACGTGACCCGCTTGCTCGTTTGCTAGGTTCTCATATATAAAAAAAAAAAATTACTTAACCGAGTTTTTGGGTATATTGTTGGTGAATTAAGTAACTAGTACTTTTTCACAATCTTCGGAAATGTGGAGGAAAATCAGTCCTCGTTTGTCTTATATCTTGAAAAGATGACTGTTATTAAGAGAACCCAAGTAGGTTGGTAGTTAGCCAGGGTAATACTGGGGTACGTATTTTGGTCAAGACTCAAGCTTGGTAAGTTAAGCTGGTTTAAAAACTGCTGTCTTATGCTGAAGCCGTCAATTGGTTCCCAACAAACTGTGCCACTAAACGAATTTGTGTTAGTAAAGCTAGTTTATTGTTTTTATCTTCTGACTTTTATTATTCTTATATTTTGCTAAGTACTATCCAGTGTTGGTACCTACCTATAGTTATAGCAGCACGCGCCAAAGGATTCTGGTTTAGCAGGAAATCAATGTATCTAATTAATAAAATTATTCATAAATTGATAGTGTTGCTTTAATGTTCCTCGCTTGTATAGATTGTATGTATAGATTGAACTGAGTCATTGAATATTTTACAATATTAATCAGTATTAGGTAAGGCTTCGATTTCTATATTGTTAATAAATATCTAGCAATTCTACCTTTCTCATGCAAGTTTTATAAGTATAAGAATCGCCTAATCAGCAGCCATTATTTTAGAAAACATGTTATTGGAGAAATACATAGGTACTCTAAGACTACATTGCAAGGTTGGATCCGCTTTGGTTCCAGGGGGTCACATGGTTATGGTCATTCACAATACATTATGATTAACTATTTTAATTAGTGGTCCCTGTAGGTCCTGGACCTAGCCCAGTGGTTCATCCCTTGCAAGGAGAATACTGGAAGCCTTAGATCAGCCGTTGACGTTTCTGTGCAATCTAGCATTAAATAGCAGACAAATTCTTATAACTCTGATGAAATAAGTCTTAAATGGCAAAGGTAATATTTTCATTGCACTAATCATCATCGCTTTATCCAACTTCAAGTGGGGTCAGTGTTCTTCTTCCTTCCATTTTCCTCTACCAGTCATCATCTCGGCACTCACTCCTTTTCTATATCGTCTTTCAAACAGTCCTGTACTGTGGATACTATTTTCATTGCACTGTACCGACGAATATAGTTTCTATTCGTTGTATCCTTCATGATGACCGTTAGGTTACCATCTTTCATTCACTCTCCTATCAAGATTTTGATTGTTGACTCATAAAATAATACCAAGAAGAAGTAACTTTACTTTGACAACATCAAGGCCCCAAATAACTTCTACCGACAACTTCAGACCATTGACTAAACCTGACTCATTTGTCTTAAACACTTCCTATGCCTACAGATCCACAACCTAATTGGTAGGTATATTTAATTTAAGGCATTGCCTTTTGTATACTCTGATTCATCTTTAATTGTTTCTGTCGTGACGTAATTTGTGAATCAAATCAGGGTTTTTCCCGAGGAAGCGTGGTAGCGAGGAGCAAACGTAGTGAAAATACAAATCCGACGGAAGTGATTTATGAGTAGTGAAATACACGCATGTTGCATACTGATGATACTGTTGGTATTCTGGAAAGTTGATCAAGTAACGGGGAAATACTGGGATGATGACGGGGTATTACTAGGTCTTGGTTTTTAGAATTATTGTTTTAGGTTATACCTATTTGATCTTAACTCCTTGGATCAATGTTGGGTTCTATAGCAGTCGTGCCGATTACGCTGGTCAAACGATTTATTAACGCTCTTAAGTATGGAAAACTACATTTTTATATGTACCTATCTATTTTGTATGTTTAGGGAAAGTATTTAAAGTGTTGTAGTCTTTATTAAAACTTTGACACCAGGCGAATACTTTTTTTACTTGTAAACGTTGCAGCTATAATAAATCTACTGCTAGACATATAAGCTATCCTTAAGCGCACCTCCCGTGTTCTTCTGATTGCTCATTCAAAGGTCAAATTACATGACTTAAAGTACAATAGGCAAGGCCCAACTAAATAGATCGCATACTTTTTTTATGGGACATAAAAACGAATTACATTCCATGCGTAACAGACTCAGAAAATACTTAGAATAAGTTTGAAATTTCGGTAAATAGCAGACTTAAGCAAAAACAGGTCTGACTACAGGCCATGAGAACTTCGCAATTTTACCGGAAAAATCGACATATTTTGCAATGTTGACATTTAAGTTAACAATGCAATACATATGCCCCTAATTGCTCAAGGCTGATGCATGAAATGTAACGTTTCCAGTTACCATGAGAGGTTTTTCCCTTCGTTCATTTTAATAGTTAGAATCTAATAAACGTAATATTTAAGAATGCCTTAAACTTTGGCCTATTTTTCTTCTTCCTATGTTACATCTATTTCGTTTGCCAAGTTATAACTTAAGTGTAAAAATATTTACTAGGCTGGTCTTCAGAGTTTATGAAGCCAATGAATTAAATAGTAAAAAATGGCCAAAAATGGAGACAAAAATAGGGATTGCAGCATAACTGCTTTAAATTAACAAAATATATCCATATTTAAATTATTTATTCAATTAAATACATCACATTTACGCTTACACATAATGGCGATACAACTACAATTAAACTAACAACTAATTCATCGACACAAAAATACGGAGATCAAAATGTTTTTTTGTTTTGTCAAAAAAAGTATAAATTTAACTATCGTCTATGTAGAATTTATACTATTTTAATTGAATTGCTCAAGAGTCTTCAATTCTTTTTTTTCTTCCTATTGATCCCAACAATAAATTTTATTTCATATGGCACTAAGGAAATGTTGTGGATTATGTCAGACCCTCTCGCTATCCAACTAGTTGGATGTACAAGGCTATTATTATAATTACAAGTAGGAGACAGAGATTGTAGAATTTAGTCGTCAGTAGTCTTGTAATGGCACGAGCAGCACACAGGCAGTTCCGTCCTGATCTTCTCCGTGCCACCATCAGCTTTCGACACCGTCACCTCCCAGGTGTTGTACGTCTGGTTACAGTACGTCGTCACTCCGGACTTGGGAAGGAACTTCTGGAAGCAGCTGCCCCCGGGGTTTCTGAAGAATAGGTTTAGCATGAAGGTTGACTGCTGTCTTGATCGAATTTAGGAGGTTTATCTTTTCAATGAATCAGAACTGAGATAGGTAGATGTTGTCTGTCTATTTGGTGATTTGTTAGATGGTTTGAAAATTACACAAAGAATACAAATTTAACTTCTTCTTCACCTACTTGTGCTTAACTGTTTCATTCTGTTCGTGTTCCTAGATTTAGTTAAAGTTCATGCATGGAAGCTATTGTCACAACCTCTTTTAGCTAACCTTTCTTCAGCTACCTATTACCTATAGTCTATCTTACACACAGTGTATGCAATCAGTTCTTACTTGCAGGTCTCCAATCGCACGTGCTGTACGTAGTCGGCCCCCGGCGCTTGCACCACGTTCCTCCACTCTCCGCTCTCACTCTTCACGTGGAACAGTGGTTCAAACTGTGAAGTATAAAATATTAGTGGACTAATAAATAAAATAAATAAATCTCCAGACTGACACACCAACTGTGTGGCCCTAAACTAAGCAAAACTTGTAATATAGGTACCACACAATGGCCTAGGGGAGAACCAAGTTACACCCAGACACGAGCCAATATCGAAAAACCATTTTTACGAAATTGGCCCGACTCGGGGATCGAAACCCAGTACCATTCGCTTAGCAGTCTGGTATATAATATACCGCTGCACCACTGAGGTCGGACTGTTACATTTTAGCAAGGAGTTTAGACTTTAGCTTGATAAAGAAGGGTTTGAGCAGTCTAACTTTAATGGACAGTCACATTGTTTCAGCTTGTCTCTAAAGAAGTTGCTTTACCTACATTTAGTTTCATACAATGTATTGTAATGTAAACACACGGATGATGAATCTCAAAACAAACCTACTCTAAAGTGACTCATTTAACCTATAATTCAACGACAATTATGAATTCACGGAAATGAAGAGCAGCGTAACTAATCTTGCTAACGGCTTTGAGGTCCACTTAAAGTTGACAGCAGGAAATTTACGAGCTTTTGTTATTAGGTAGGTAGGTACACATATATTGTTAAAAGTGATAATATTTACCGTGACTTCACTGGCACAGTCATCATTATCATCTGGATCTCCCTGTCTGTTGAGGGGGTCTGGTGTGACCACTGAAGGTAGGACCACGGGGACCTGAACAAAAGAAAAAATCCACATATACGGTAAGCGGTTGTTTCATTTAAACTTTCATGTTTTGCATCTAATTTAAAGTAAGCTTCTTTTCAACAACTTTAAAACTGTTTTCTTAGTCATTACTGTTTCTGGCTTAGGTCAAAAAAGGGTTTTGATTCACTTTTCTAAAAGTACTTAATAGTTTTAATACTCACATATCCTTTGTATAACCCGTTAAAGTGTTCTTCAGGGTAGTTGACTCCCTTCTCCGTGCAGTAGGTTTTATCTCTGCATTGCTTTGGGATCTCATTGATTGTTGGTATTAAGCCGGCGGGGAGGTCATCGGAGCCGTATCTGTTTGTGGGGCCCTTGATAGGCCCTGGGTATTTCAATGGTTCGTGAGCTGCGGCGAAATGAAAAATTATAAAAATTAAGAGTATTGATAAAAGTCAAAGATAACTTGTATCTATGGACTCTCGTAGCGTTAACATATAGGATCGTTGTCGACCTTACACACTTTAGCTGTTCGGTTTTGCTATCAGTCATGACCCTGGTTATCCTGGCCTTTAAATTAAAACACCGAGTTACTACTTAGTAACTCAGAAAAGAAAAAAAGAAAAATTAAAAGAATTGTATGCTTTACTTACAGATTTTGGAAGCCCCTCCTTCATGAGCTAGCCAGGCGCTTTGTAAAAGAACCTGTTAACAATACAATAAGTTTAATTTAAAAAAACTGATACTGATTTTTGTACATTTGTAATTTTGTAATTTAAATCTAAATACAATTGGACAACTCCAAAGATATCTTAATAAATTATGTAAATAACAAGATTTTACCAGGAAAAGATTAATAAATTTAAGTACAGGTTATTTTAGTGTTCTTTATAACAACATACAAAATGAAATCATACGAGAACACACTTTTATATTTGTTACAAAGTTAGGTTAATAAGTAAGTATAATGAATTATGACATATCTCAATTATATGCTATTTTAAGATCATTCATATATCATCAAAGTGCTTTATTAAAAGTAAACAGAATCTGAACTTACCATCAGAATAACAGGAAAACTCATGATCAAACGTTGTATTTGCACTTTTATCACGATAGCAATAAAGTTCAGAATCTGTTTGAACACTATTTCGAGATCGAACAAGCGTCTTGTCTCTTCGAGTTTTATTCTCTAACTAAAGACAGTTTTATAATGATGTGAAGTTTAACGTAAATAACGGTAATAAACTTGTATATTACTACATATTATTATGACTATTTGAGTACTTATCAGGGCTTAGGTTATCCCTATTTAAATGCGTAAGTGCATCGACAATTAGTCGATGGTTTGGTTAATTAATTGATAACTGAAAAATAAAATAAATAAATGCCGGCGGAAATAGGTATGAGGAATGCGAACCGACGTTATTCACAGATGTTGTAGGTGTTTTCTTATGAAAAATGTTGAATTCAGTATTTAAAAAACCTTAAGTAAAGGTTAGTGTATCCTGCCAACCGACTTAAAAAAAAGGAGGTTCACAAATTGGCGAGGTATACTTTGAGAACTTTCGACTGTTTGAACAGATTTTGAAGATTCTTTTTTTATTTTGAAAACTGGTGCTTACCGTGTTGTCCAAATTTAATTTGGTCCTGAGTCTTCATTTACTTTTTATGGCTTACTTCTGTTAATTATGGATCTATCGCGCGTGTTTCTTTAATTAGGTAACTACTTTTTTTTCAAAAACTTACCTTCATTATATTTTGTTAACTGGCTTAGCTTTAAAAACGACTTGTTTTTTGGTGAAAGTATCTAACTGGGACTAATGATTGCAACTGCCCTCTAGAAACTCTAGATGTTTTACTACTAGCGGTCTCCCATCCAATTACTGACCACGGCTAACGTTGCTTCATCTACCTACGCGATGAGTTGCTGCCAAACTTTCTTTAAAATGTTTTTTCCTTATTTTTCTCCTAAGGAGCTTTAGTGTGATTTAACTTAGATCTAACTTTTTAGGTACTGAAAAAAAACTTAAAAAAAAACAAAACTTTTTAGGTTAATTTTTGTTTCGTTTCCAAACGCCAGCCGATGGGTAGTTGTGACGTCAGCATAAAATAAACGCCATTTTTACATTCGGAACACGTTCTTTAGTACTATAATTTAGTTGATACTTATAAGAGAAGTAAATAACTAATTCAGTAAAAGAAAAAACAGAATCGTTAATTTTGTCAAAAACTTCCTACCACACTCTAAAAGCATGCGACATTAACATCATTTGTTACAGACTTATACATTTTTGATTTCTACCCGCGAAATCACAAATATACCGGTTTTACCTGCATCTGTCAGAATCATGTGACGTAGAGTGTGTTGGTATAGCGACGCGTGCGCAGTTACTAGTGCAGGGAATACCAAGGCCAGTGCGTGAACTCAATCGGATTCAATGACGATTTTTTTTTAAAGTCGTCACCGGGAAAAAATAACTTTAATATTCAAGTATATGTACACCGTTTGTAGTGGTTAGTAGGTAAAATTCCGAATTGAATCCTACTAATACTATAAACGTGAAAGTTTATGAGTATGTATGGATGTATGGATGGATGTTTGTTACTCTTTCACGTCAAACTACTGGACGGATTTGGATGAAACTTTACAGTAATGTAGGTTATACATCAGAATAACACATAGGGTACTTTTTACCGCGGGAAAAATTCTCATTCCCACGGAAAACCGATTTCCACGCGAACGGTGTTGCGGGCGGCCACTAATGATTTAATATAGGTAATATTAGGAAACGGTTTTATGTAAGGGCTGTGTTTGCTTTGGTTTTTATATTGTAGGTACCTGTTAAAATTGGGTTTGTCTATAGCTTTTGCGATTTTTTTTGTATGTTCTTTGTGAAATAATTATTTTTGCATTTCACAATAACATTTACTGTGGCTTGCTTCGCTTTTGAAATTTGTATGTCCTTAGTGCGTCAATACAAGCACAGCAGGAACACTCCTTTAGTAAATCGATATAATATTTTAAACGCCTACTCAAAAGTTAAAACGATACTGCTATCTGACGGCTTTGCGTAAACCTTTCATTAAGTTAAATATAATATCTTCAACGTATGTTTATTACTAGCAACATGAATATAAATGCATATTCCCCGGCAAATTTGTGTAAAGTTAAGGTAAATGAAGATTACTTTATTTTTTAAAACTAAATCTTTAAGGAGGCAAGTGGGTTTTTACTAGGGTATTCCCAGTTAATTAACTTGGAATTAGAAGCAATGTTTGTACCTATAAAATTACTGTCTCATCTATATTAGGAAACATGAAGGCTCTGGGTTTTTCAATATCCATTTTAATATTTAGGTATAACTTACCATAACCTTGTATATAAAACATTATAAACCTTTATATTCAGCCAGTTAAACATTACTTTCATCATGTAAAAATACAATCGGCATTAAATAAAAAAATAGGTTTGGCTGAACAACTTTTGTTTTTACTTATAATGATTTTTAATTAAATCATAGTCATTAAGATGTTGGTTAAAGTTGTATAAATAAAAAAATATAAATTGACGAAAGTCACGGCGGTTTTTAAAAACAATTAAAAAACATCAAGTACCCAAGTAGGTGGTATGTTTCATTATCATGTGAGACGTATCAAGAAAATATTAATCATATTACTCTGAAATAAAGTTATTAATTGTTTCAAAAGAACTATTAATAATTTACCTCCTAAGATTTACTTCTATGATCAAAACGCGTAATAATCCGATAAAATGAGTTTAATTTCAAGTAGGTACCTATTAATAATTTTAATATCCCAATTTAGTTCCTAATTACATTTTAAACTGTCCTGTAGCTTTTAAGTAGTACTTCTTATGTCACTTTATTAACAAATAGTTGAACCAAATATGAAATGTAACACATCTATTTCGTAATACGAAAACTAGGCAAATTTAGTTTTTATTTACAGGTGAATAGGGTACAATTTTCGTAAAGTTTTGACAGTATGCACTGATTACTGTAAATTGTCAACTTTTTAGATAAAATGTCACTTAACACATTCTTATGCATAAACCGTGTAATAAGTCAAGTCATGTCTTTGTTTTATATCTCGGTGTTGTAAGGAATACTTCATATTTCCTTTGTCAAAAAATTTGGAAATATGTCTTAATCACAGAATAATATGGTGCTCAACATGCGTCAAATTATGTTCTGAATTAATTTGAGGTATTTTTGACACTAATGCAATCTTTTTCAGACATTGGTTCATTTCATACATGTAACAACTTCTTTGATTTTCGTCTGTTATTGCTTTACTGCTTCTGGGTAGTAGCTATCTCTGTAAGTATATATCTGCCAAGTAATGGATACTTTGCAAATAATCGGATGGAACATACACGGCCTTAAATCGTTGATGAGGCTTCTTCCTAGAAAATAAAAAGGAGACGAGTTAAGAAAGAAGCTAGGAAGAAGCCATATATACGAAAGTATCTATTTACTTAAAAAAACTGTCCGATTTTACTTCATACACTAGCCTTTTCATTAGACGTGCTCTGACTGCAAATAAAAGTTCAGAAATACGGCGTGCTAACATCTATTCTCGGTCTATGATAGATATCTTACTAGTTCAGATTTATATGAATCACGATACCTACCTCAACTTGCGTATCGATTTCAAATATTACTTAAATAGTTTTGCTTCATATGATTCACTGTGAACTCATTGGAATAGGAAAACCCTCGATTTAATATTATGAGCCAACAACCTTACCTTATATTTAGCATTATTAGACAACAGTGTTTTAAGTAGACAAAATTAGTGTTAATTATATTTTTAGTTTTTTTTTATAATATTTTTATTTACTACGGTTTTGTTACTCCTGATCTTTACTATTTTAGTCAAAACATCTAGAGTTTTTTTTTAATATTTACGACGGACTCATAACGCAAATTTTGGTTTATAAGCCACTAAAAAATTATCATGCATTGGTGTTGGATATCGCATAATATAAGTCGAATTGCTAGTTTGTCGAGTGATGACTATCATGTAAAATAAATGCTGCACCATCTCTTTGGCTGTTGTCAAATTATTTAGAAATAGAACATAATATTTACTAATTAATTTAGCTATAACTAGAGCTGGGGAGCAGTTTCAATTAAGAAAAAAAAAGTTATAGTATATTTGAAAACTACTTTTATTTATAAATTTCATTAAAAATAAAGTAAGAACAAATTAAAGTTGTTTTTTAACAAATAATATTTAGTTTAAAACAACAATATAAGAATTAAGTTCATTTTTATAACTTCATTAATTGAAGTAGTCCTTCAACCAAACTATAATTCGGTAATTAAGTATTTTAAAATAGGAAATGAATACAGAACAACGGACATCTTATTACTTAACCAGCATCAAAATCAGAGGTTCCAATTTCAAAACTGCCCATGCAAAGAATCGAGATCCGTGTTTTAAATTTCGAAATGATCGGCGTAAACTTTTTAAAATCCGGGCGTTCCACATTACTGCAACAAGTTCCACTAATGTCAGATTGAGTCAACTGTCAGCAGGTCATAAGGGAAAGATCGAAGTCGAAGGCGGTAGTCAACTTTTTAAAAAGAAAGAAGCAAAGGTGCATTTGAACGGTGAGGAATTACTTCATACATATTTGTAGGCGTTGTGAAAGGAAATTGAAAAGGGTAGAGTTACCGTTAGCAATAGAATATAACTTATTCGGTTCGTTAAAATATAAGAGAAAAGGTCCTTAAGAAGAAATATGATTTTTGAAAAGCTGAAATAAAAAAAAAACAAAATCAAAATTATTTTATTCATCATATGTAACTTATAATTAATGAACGCTAATGTTACAAACTTCGACTTTAACTTACCGTAGACCGAGAGAAAAAAGCCGGCGGAAAAAAACTCCCAGCACTCTTTTCGGAAATTATACAATGATAATTTAGAATTTAATAAGTGTACTTCAGTGAACATATAAATTACTAGTGACCGCTCGCGACTCCGTTCGCGAAGAAGTCAGTTTCCCGTTTTCCCGCGGTAAAAAGTTCCCTTATTTCTTTCATACATATATTTTTGGTATCTAGAACTGTTTTCGCAGCGCACGCAACGAAAGCCCTCAAGGATGAATAATTTTCCCCGTTTTTTCCTTCGCTCCTTATAGTTGCAGCGTGATGTTATATAGCCTAAAGCCTGCCTCGATAAATGGTCTATTCAACGCAAAAAGAATTTTTAAATTCGAACCAGTAGTTCCTGAGATTAGCGCGTTCAAACAAACAAACAAACAAACAAATAAACAAATTCTTCAGCTTTATAATATTAGTATAGATTTACTCGTACCTGCCCGCTCAGCACTATAATAGCTAAAAGTTAAATAAATATTAAAGTGCTAGTACGAAAGTTAAGTATCATGTTCTAGTCAAGTTGCTTACAGAGTTGTTCATAGGTACAAAACCATCTTGAATAGCAGTAGCTAGTCTAGATATCAATCCCATGCTTTTATATGATCTAAACAAAAGAAGTAAAAAAACGAAAGTAGCAAAAACCAATATACATAACTCTAGTACCTACCTATTCTTATAAGAGCGTAATTTTTTTGTCAAATTTATTTTTTGTCAAGTTTTTTTCTTGCTTGTTATCCTATCCTTCTCCTGTATACATTTTTTTATAAGACAGTCTGCGAATGTATTTTTACTAGCAGTAAATGTAAATGTCAAATAAGAATCGCAAGGAATCAAGTGATTGTATCATGATTTTACTATCTATTAAATTTGACACGAATATAACTTGGATTTCGCAAGTTGTGATTGTGAATTTTGAATAAATGAATACACTACGACCTGGTTTTACAAGAAAACAAATAAGAAGAATTGTTCTATACTTATAAATAAATAAAATAAAAATTGTTGTTTTTACAAAGTTTGCCACGTAAAAGCAATTCAGTGGTGCGAGCATGGAACTTTTGTCGATCGTTAATATCGTTAATTTGACATTTGTTTCGTTAATTTTTATGAACGATAATGACGGCAACTGGCAAAATAACGAAATTAACGATCGACAAATATTCCATGCTTGCACCACAGGATATTAGAATTTAAGAACAAAAATGTAGAGCCGCGAAGAAAAAAATGTTTATCTAGACTTGGAAAGAGTTTTTTGTATTAAAGAACTTAATTCTTGGAACTTTATAAATCATATTTTGTTAAAGATGATATTTATGACATACATTAATTGAAGTCAAGAACAAAAAAGGCAAAATAGTCACATCGACACCTCAACCTGCAATTATTTATTAACAAAGCAAGTTAAACATTTATTTAAGTACTTATTTCTACAAACGTTTATAGACTATAACATGCAAGATCACGTATTCTGGGACCTTTAACTTTTAAACTCATACTGTATTCATTCAAATCCTTTCAATATTTTCGAGGAATTACTGAATACAAACAGTTAAATGCATTACCACAAGATTTAATTGAGCATAAACTGTATTACTATATAAATAATTATATAGGATGTTATTGTGTGTTTTGTGTTGTATAATAATAGAAACTAACACTTTATATTATGTCATAAATCTAAACATGATGTACTAAATGTTATTTTTGCGATTTCATCATTTTGTTGAATAAAGAAGACATTGTTTCTTTCTTATTAAAAAAACATATATGCAAGTTAATTTAATATAAAAAATCAACGTAAAAAGTAGGTATGTAGATTTTGAATTAACAACTAATTCCTTGATAAAATCTTATTTACACGCATTTTTTTGCAATGCCTATATTCTAATATTTATAGCCTAATGCTGAACATTGTCTGCTTAAAGAAGTCGGTTAATGAATTTATTCCTTATACTACTTCGCGTCTCTCACGAATAGATAGCGAAAGGATGAATAAAGTTAACTATAATTAACAATTTCACGAATAAATCAAGCATCGTACAAAAGGCCTGCATTGTTTACATTGTTTGTAACAAACTAAATGACCCGATTCTAAAAGCTTTCTCTTAACTACATTAAAACTATCGCCGTCACTTACTCATCAATAGCATAAGACAAAGACAGGTAATCATTTTAGTCCAGTCAAACTAAAATGTACGTGCATTGTGACACGGCGAAGGTAATTTTAGGCTAGTCCTCAGCGCATTTCGTTCAGTTTTACAATGATGTGGACTAAATTTAGTTAGACCAATATACCTGTCTTTTTCTGATACATAGCATGAAAGAGTGACAGCGGTATTTTTAATTTAGTTTTAGAGAGTGTTTTCGGAATCGGGGCCAAAATCTACCAAACCAGTCATTTATTAGATTACCGAAATGAAAAATAACGAAAATATTTTCCATGAACCAAGTATCGTGTAGAAGTCCTACGTTATAACCATTGCGAAAAGACTGAAAAGGTTACCTATCACAAACTAGGCATTGTGTAGGGCACCTGAATTATACTCATCACCAGTAACACATTTAGGTGACCACCCGCAAATCATATTAAGATTTGACGACTGCTTGCGTCACCTTAATGCACCCGATGTGTGCAAGCTCTAAACTGTCATTTCAAATGGTTCTGTCATTGTTTGGATAGCCTTCACATGTCTGTCAAATGGAATTGACACCGTTTATTGATAGAGTTAATTTGCGATGTATCCTGTGTTTGTTCACTGTTAACTGATGGGCTAAGTAACACGTCAATTCATACTTATACTGTAATATTATTAACTACTGCTTTGAATTGAAACAATATTCTTGTGTTGAATAGCCCATTTATTGATACAGGCTGTAGGCTGTATCTTATCTAATTACAGCACGCTTTGACTAATAAATGTTACAAAAACGGGAAACCTGCTTTTCTTGCGTGGGCAACGTAGAAGATGATAGTTATGAATAAGTACGACTTACACATAATTAAATCGAGTAAAACGGCAGTCAGTAATATAATATAGTTTTTATAGATGAAGCAAGCTAATAAATTAGAAGCCTTGAGGTTTTTGAGGTTGTACCAGGATTGTACACGTTGCGACGATAACTTAAGGAAGAACCTACCGAAAAATATATACTTTAACGGAACGCAAAATAATTCTGGCCTCTACTTTTTTAGATGGGTTTTTTCATGATAGTCAATCCAATATCTACATATTTACAAGACCATTTAACATTTTTGTTCGGTTTTTGATAAAAGGTACTTGAGTCTTCGGATTTTTAAGAACAAAATAATTTAATTACGATAATCCATTAAAATGACTTTTGAAAATGAATCTTAGAAGTTACATTAGCAATATAAAAATAAATAAATCTCCAGACTACCACACCAACTATGTAAGCCTTAAGTAAGCACAGAAAGCATTTGTGTTATAGGTCACCACACAATGGATTAAGAGTTTACCTAGTTACATCCAGACAAGACCCAAATTAGGAAAAGACATTTTAAATAGAACCAAATTCGAACATCCCGCTATACAGTCCACATATGACATACCACTGCGCCACAGACGTCGTAGTTAATTCTTTATCCATACAAAAGACATCAACGAGAGAGCAAGCTCTACATGAATATAATTATAGATTAATATTAGGTACTTTGGACACCTAACTGCTTATATTTAAATAAAATATGTACATATGGATATTTTAAAAACTAGTATTGACTCGGAGGCAACTTTAAAAGACTATTATGTACTGTATGGTTAAAAAATTTTAGGTAAGTATTTTTTTCAATTTATTATTTTTTGTAAATTAAAGCAATGGTCCTTAATTAACAATGTGTACTTGTTGATTAATATTCTGATAAGCGTGAAAAAGTATAATTAAAAATAACTTTATCTTTTTAATCGAAAAACAACTTAACTATAATAATAACTTTTAATCGAAAAATAAATGCTGCTAATTGTAAGGAAAAAATTTACTTTGTGTCGAAAATGAAATAAGCATCAGGTTAAAAATGAGGAGAAGTCCGTTAGAAATTCGCATCTCATTATCAACAGCATACCAATTATTCTAAATTATGTTCAATCAGCAATTTATTACATTGTATTTTATTATTTAAAAAATGCAATATAAAAGGCAATAAATCTTCCATAAAAATATTTATGTGAACGCATTTTCATCATTAAGTATATATTATTGCACTCTTTTTTTTAAAAAAAATTGTACTTGCATTGTTGAGATTAAATCTTGATCCTAAAATAGGTCAAGTCTTAAAACTATAATCTCATCAAAATCTACTCAACATGAAAGTAAATAAACAAATAGATATAAATAAACGAGTAGTTCTTTCAACATACTTGTACAATCACTAATACGGTTTTGTGTAATACTTAGATAACTTGATTATGAAAACTACACGTTAGTTTTTTTTTATATTGCATCTTTTAGATTTGACTATAAATAATAATAATAAATAAATCTCCAGACTAACACACCAACTGTGTGGCCCTAAACTAAGCAAAGCTTGTACTATAGGTACCACACAATGGACTAGGGGAGAACCTAGTTACACCATTTTGACGAAATTGGCCCGTCCCGGGGATCGAACCCGGAACCATCCGCTTAGCAATCTGGTATATATACCGCTGCACCACAGAGGTCGTCAAGTTATGTTTATATTTGTAGAGAAAAATTGCTTAGCTATTTTACGAGTGAAAAATTGGTTGGTAATAAAGTTAAATCGTAGCTTCTTATATGCTTTGGTACTGGTTACGAAATATCTTGATGAGCTAGAGAGTATTTACTCAAATAATTTAGAAGTTTGCGACCGTTATATGGAGTTTAAAGAAGAAAATAAGTATTATTTTTCGTCTTTATAAATATAATCCTAATCATTGGCGCCATATTTTAATATTAAGAGTAACTAAATATAAAGATATCAATTTGTACTAGAATAAAATGATTCATCAGCCATAAGTTTTATTAAAATAAAACATCTACATTTAATTTAGAAACAACCTTTTTATAAAATCATTCAATAATATTATTAATGTTCGTCACTGACGACTAGCCAATTTATTATATTATTAGTATAATTAGCATCCAAGTGAAGATTTATTAGAATCTAATTTATCATAGAGAATGGCTTGTCATTACAGAAAATGAGGGCAGTGTTGCCATTCTCAATAAAATGTATAGGAAATAAGTGTGTAAAAGGTTTGATTTATAGAATGTATGTATTCACTTCCGGGGTTATGTCATATTGAATTGTTAAAAATAATATGTGTTTTGAAATGTTTTTCTTTAAAAAAAATAGTTTACAGAATTGATAAAATGTATGATTTAAATATTTGCTTAAAATTTATATTGAAATCTCGAAATGAATTGGCGTTGAATGTGTCTTGAATTTAAAAAGGTTTTTTTTTTATTAAAAAATACTGCATCTTTTGTAATAAATAAATAAATCTCCAGACTAACACACCAACTGTGTGGCCCTAAACTAAGCAAAGCTTGTACTATAGGTACCACACAATGGACTAGGGGAGAACCTAGATACACCCAGACACGAGCCAATTCCGAAAAACCATTTTGACAAAATTGGCCCGACCCGGGGATCGAACCCGGAACCATCCGCTTAGCAGTCCGGTACTTATACCGCTGCACCACAGAGGTCGTCGTAATGATAAAAAACATTGCTAAATAAGATTAAAATTTACTGGCACAATCTTCCAGGATTAATACCAAAAACCACGCATTTATTAGCAAAAAACCTTTCCTAAATAAAATTTAAGCGGACACTTAACTGACTTCTTACATCTCGTTGCCCCATACAGTGAGAGAACTTAATGAGTCTATTTTAACATAGTCATAACTGTAACCTCTTACTCTGAGGCAACATGTCCTACCCATAAAGTTATTGCCCCAAATTGCAATGATAACAACCAGCTGATGTTATTATGCGATAATGCACAATCCGAGAAATTGGCGGGGATTCTATAGTTCAAATATAAAGTAATACCCACCACCTCTACCGGTGAGAGTGACAGTGCATTTGCCGACGACGCACGCGTTTTCGCGCGCGAGAAAGTTCAAACGTCACTTTGACATTTCGTGCCGCCATCTTGCTTTGCATTCCCGCTAAAATATAGGCCGGGATAGAGTCGATGAATTGTATCGATAGTGAAGTGTGATATTGGGACCGGTGATAGTGGGCTGTGTGTGTAGTGTTAACTTGTGACTTTCGCTTTAGTAGTAAATCAGGATGATGAATTCTCGGAAAATTAAGGTGAGATTATTATACAATGATTTCAGTTACATCCTACAATTAAGGAATAAAGCATTTTAAACTGTTTTTTACCAAAAAAAGCTCTATTAAGTAATTATCATAACTTCGCTACCAGTTATAACTTAATTTAATGAATAAACATATATAAAGCACAAGCTACCTAGTCAAACTACCTACTAGATATAGCACAGTTTTTTTACAGCGATAACACTAAATGTGCCGGCTCACTGATCTTGAGAACCAATGACCAGAAAAATAAAAAGTATGCATAAAGTTGCATAATATCGAGTGCTGTGACTCGAAGTATGTATATTTTTACATACAAAGTTAGTTTGTAATAGTTATCATTAAAATGGTAATCGAATTTTCATTAAAATTAATAGAGCATGCACGAATATTAACGCGGATCCACACGTCGACTCCCAAATTTCAATAGGTGCAATTAGAATTTAAAATAAAAGAATACATGCAACAAAGTTCTCATAACCTAATTTTATTTTAATCACCCATAAATTGCGCAATGATGGTTCCTTAAAAAGACAACAATAAAATAAAGCTCGTTAGGTTATATAACATGTAATAGGAACAAAACATCAAACGACCACTCTAATAATTGTGGTTATACAAAATGTATTAGTTATTTCCTTAATTTCATTATAACACAATATATTATAATATTTTATTAATCATAAATATATTTACATCTATTTTTATTGTCAGTTATTTATTTTCTTTTTTAAGCTTATGAATTACATAAAAAATTAAAATATTATAAAAATCATTCAAACTTTTTTCGATAAAAATACTATAGCGCATCTTTTCTTTCAATTGGTCTTGTGACCACACCTTTATGCCGTCGACACATGATCACGTAATGTCGAACTCCAAACGAAAGTGAATCCGTTTTGCTTTCTGAACGTCCGTCTTCTAAAATATAATGTTTGTCGACTATCCGACAACGATGTTTTTATCGATAGAAAGTGAGGACGCCCTAATGCGAGCTTGTTAGGTTATGTCGGAAGTCGGTGAGTCCATTAGTAGAAATAATGCCTTTTGGAAAATACCATTTTTAATATGTTTTGCTATTTCATCGATCGATTATCTTATTTGGTAATTTTGAAGGAGAAATATGTTAGGTAAATAAAACGGAGAAGCTTAATCTAAATCTTAGATGAAAATTTCTTAATGTTTTTATTCAGATTAATCGACTTCCCTCTCATCTGTGGTATAACTTTTTATACACTCTTACATATAGCTTCCTATTTCCTTCCTTGACTAACCAGTTAAAGTTTATACTGATATTTAACTTCGTGCGGTTAATTTAATGTCAGATCGAGAGTTAAGAGCAAAAAACTCGATTAAACATGAACTGGAAGGAAAGAAAGTTCAAATTCACTTTTTACATCAATAAAATGGCATTTTTACAAGAGTTTTTTTGTATATCGTCTTATCCTTATTTATTTTTCCATGGTATACATCGATATTGTTTCTTCTGAATCTCTGAACAAATCACTTAAAAATGTTAGGTTTTTTAAAATATTCCGTGGTGATGTCGTCAAAAATTTCACCCATGTAGAGCTTTAGTAGGTCATGTGTTAGGTGTAAAAATAAACATCAAGATTATGATCTGATAGAATATTAAGCGTAATTTATTAAATAATTTCCCCCATGAAACATACATAAAAATTTCCAATAACCATCAACATACAGGGTCTGTCGTAATGAATGGATAACCCGTTACCTACAGTTGATCCGGATGTGAGGCTATAAGAAAATGGTGTTTTCTTGCCAGGGTTGTCAACCATAAGAAAATGGCGTAGACTTTTAAACTTTTTTATAAATTTCGCTATTTTTTTCATTTATTCCGCTGCCATTTCTTCAAATTTTGATGTATTTGTATAATTCTTTTAGTATTATACTGCTGAAGACGTGTATTATGTAATTTAAATACAATTTTAGGTGTTATTCACGTTGAACATTATCAAAATACTCATTTTAAGAAAAATATTTCCAATTTTTTTTCTTTATGTCAACTTTTGATCATCTCCTGTGGAAAAAAAAAGTATGACGTTATAGCTGCCCATGATCTCAATAAATTGTCTAGTATGTGTAGATTCTAAAAAGGTATAACTATGTGTACTTTACAAGCAACATTAAGTTACAGGAGCGAGAACACTAATCAAGGTCGGAATTTTTATTTTTCATGTTATGTTATAAATGGTTGTAAAACTTCGTCATAATGATTTTATTCTATCAAGATACTTTGCTCAAACACTATCGGGCCACTAATAGGATATTCAGAAGAAAACCCGGTTGTTTTTGGGAAAAAAATAACATTACTTCACGATAATAATGTAATGAAAATGTACAAATGAAAATTGTTGTGCTCTAATAGTTACATGCGACAAACATGTTGCGACAAGTTTATTCGAAATTGAAACGGATTTTAAAAATCGAACAAAGACCGCATTACAAAGAAAAGTGGAAAAAATTAGAAGGAAATCGTCCTTCCATAAATGCATTGTGCACTTTAATGAACACACGGTAATCAGGATGTCGCACATTTGGATATCTTACACGATAAACACTATATAGCTCTATTGGTGCTGCCATTACATACACCGTAAATGTAATGCATGTTCGCGTATTCGGCCGGCTTATACTGTTGCGGCATGATACACAAACTACACAAAAACTTTTCCAAAACAACAAGTTCAATCGATAGCACAACACAATGTCCGTAAATGTGAGCAAAGTCATCAGTATCACCACGTTATCAAGTCCAAATCACAAGGAAAATCATAGTCAAATATTAGAAAGCAGTAACAAATTGACGAAAATAGTGGCCCCGATTCTCAAAACACTCTCTAAAACTAAATTAAAAATATCGCTGTCACTTTCTCATGCTTCGTATTAGAACAAGACAGGTACATTGGTCTCACTAAATTTAGTCCACATCATTGTGAAATTGAACGAAATGCGCTGAGGACTAGCCTAAAATTGACTAAAATGATTACCTGTCTCTGTCTTATTGATGTGTAAGTGACAGCGATAGTTTTAGTTTAGTTTAGAGAGTGTTTTCAGAATCGAGGCCAATGTGAACAAAAGGACATGCTATGGTCAAAATCACACTGATGTGATGAGTACCCTTTTCTTTGTAATGCGGTCTTGTTCGATTTTTAAAATCCGTTTTAATTTCGAATAAACTTATCGCAACATGTTTGTCGCATGTAACTATTAGAGCACAACAATTTTCATTTGTACATTTTCATTACATTATTATCGTGAAGTAATGTTATTTTTTTCCCAAAAACAACCGGGTTTTCTTCTGAATATCCTATTAGTGGCCCGATAGTGTTTGAGCAAAGTATCTTGATAGAATAAAATCATTATGACGAAGTTTTACAACCATTTATAACATAACATGAAAAATAAAAATTCCGACCTTGATTAGTGTTCTCGCTCCTGTAACTTAATGTTGCTTGTAAAGTACACATAGTTATACCTTTTTAGAATCTACACATACTAGACAATTTATTGAGATCATGGGCAGCTATAACGTCATACTTTTTTTTTCCACAGGAGATGATCAAAAGTTGACATAAAGAAAAAAAATTGGAAATATTTTTCTTAAAATGAGTATTTTGATAATGTTCAACGTGAATAACACCTAAAATTGTATTTAAATTACATAATACACGTCTTCAGCAGTATAATACTAAAAGAATTATACAAATACATCAAAATTTGAAGAAATGGCAGCGGAATAAATGAAAAAAATAGCGAAATTTATAAAAAAGTTTAAAAGTCTACGCCATTTTCTTATGGTTGACAACCCTGGCAAGAAAACACCATTTTCTTATAGCCTCACATCCGGATCAACTGTAGGTAACGGGTTATCCATTCATTACGACAGACCCTGTATACCTAGCCGATGTTACGAAACCACGCAACCATAAACAAACATCGCAGTAAAACTCCCCAGGAAGTTGCGTTGGTGCCTGCGCAGCTGTCAGAAATATGTCAATCATGACAGCCACGCACCATGAAATGTCACACATCGTGAAACGTCATACTGCTTCCTTTTTTATGGCGTTTTTTATAACACAGGATATATGGGGCGGGTGATATTGAGAAATTGGTGATGGACTGATAGTAATGCAGTTGCGAAAGTAGACTTGGTTTGCAGTGATAGATTTAGTTTTGAGAATGTTTTATTGATTGAACGTTTGAATTCAAGAACTTGTATAAGGAGGATAACGTATGGGTTATTATTGTTTTTAATAAAAAAATAAAACAGCTATGATTTTTTTCCTGAAGATCAGTTAATTAATATGTACACTCCAGCCATGTACAGAGAGCATCATAAAACAATGTCAAAAACCACGTCAACACTCGAGTAAACGATATAAGAATTAAATTTGTTTAGTTACCTGTTCGTTTAACTGTTGCAACAGTTACTGATTTTGATTTGGTTTTACAATATGTGTAGCTAAATATCAAAACCAGGTAGCTCCACTCTAAGTGAAACGCGGTAAATGAAAGAAATAACTTTATGGCTAAACTTTTGTAGATAATTATTTTTTCTGTTGATCAACCTGTCGGGTAGATGTTTGTGTATATTACAAAAGTAAAAAAGTACATATAATTAAAAGGGTTTAGCTGCAAATTAAGAAAATATAATGGACATACCGGTATTTGATGTAAACTAGCAAAATATACCGGAGTTTGAAAAACACAACTGTGGACTTATTGGGTTTTGAAAAATAGCGAGTCCTTGTTTTGCTGAATATCGATATTTGGGGATTAGGGATGTACTTAGGTGTTTAGGGTAGTACTAAGAATAAAAAATAATATAATTTAACACAGGAAGCACGCTCCAAAGAATTAAACAAATAATAATTTTGAAAATCAGTTTTTATTCATTACCTTATGCTAAATTACATAAAAAAGTAAAATAACACTGTTCAAAAATCAAACAAAATCTAACACTTCTTCCATGAAATTCATACCTAGTACGTCCCTGTACCGTAGAGTCCAGGTTGTAGTAACACAAGATCTACTATGCCAGTGTTTAACTTACCTTTTTGCTAACGTCTTTGCTCGTTTTTGTTTTATTTTTGATACGCTATTTTTCTTGCATTCTCCGGATCAACCTCAGTTAAATTTAAACAGTTTTCTGCCATTATATCCAATTTTATTTCATAAAAACATCGACGGCAATGTGTCTAACTCCCGTTAAAACATGGAAGTGGCAACCATTTTGGATGCCATACTCAACACTGATTGGTCGCCGCGGACACGCTTGAGTTTGATAAACATTAGACCATGGACTTGCAAGGATTTGAAAAAAAACATCGACTTTGAACGTTATTTTTATAGTATTTATAGTGGTTTAGCATGTTTTGAAAACAATCACACGATACCTTTTAAAATTTTAAATTTGGCGCCATTCTTAGTTCATTTTCGAGTAGACTGTGACTTGCCGGCTTTTGATATTTAACTACACATATATAATAATACCTGTATTCTTACGAATCAAACATACATTGCGTTATTTTGATCGAATATTGTAACACAACATTTTATGTTGAAATAAAATATTTAAAATATAACAATCAAAATTAAGTTTTGTTAAAAAGACGTTAGTTTGATTACGAACATAAAGTAACTTTCATTTCTTTTGGAACAATTTTTTTTTTTTTTTTATTATTATTGAAGCATTGGTCACACGACCATCAGCTTAAACTAAACAAAAATACAATATATCATAAGCTAAACTAACAAACATAAGAAGATATTTATAACAAAAAGTATACAAACAAAAAACAAACAAAAAACGGAGAAAAATATTTACAATGAGCCAAATGTGTTCAAAATAAAATCAAAAATTATATGGTATAGAGATTGATTTTTGAGAAGGTCTTGGACATTCGTTGGGACAACATTCATTATTTCTAGGATTTCCGATACAAAAATTAAACGTTGTATATTAAATTTTGGACAAACAAAAAATAGGTGGTCTAAGGTACATGGATCTATTGAACAAAAATTACAGGAAGAGTTGGAGGCTAAATTGATTCTAAAAAGATGAGCAGGAAATTTACAATGACCGATTCGTAATCTACAGAATGTGGTAATGAATTGTCTGCCTGAATACATAGAACTATTTTCAAACCAGGCAGCCGTAGAAGGTACCGGTTGAATTGCAGCTAACCATTTTCCTTTACTACATCGTGAGCTATTTAATAGTGCAGACCAACGATTTAACATATTGTGTTTTAAATGTATATGTAAGTCACTGAAAGGAACCTTAAAATTACAAATTTTTACATTTTCTGTCAATTTAGTTAGTGAGTCTACAATTTCATTGCCAAGAATGCCTGAATGCCCAGGAACCCAACAAAATTCTACATTTATATTGCTGCAAACTAAATCATGTACGTGACTTCTTAAAACATAAATTAGGTAATTAAGATTTGCACAAATTTTTGTATTAGTTATAGCTTGGAGTGCACTCATGGAATCAGATAAAAATAAAACTTTTTTACAATTATAAGAATTAGACTTAAAGTATAACACTGCGTAAATCAACGCTAATACCTCTGCAGAAAAAATTGAGAAATTATTATTACATGCGTAAACTTTGCCAAAATTATTTACAGCATCAAAAAAGGCAAAAGAAGTTCTTTCTTTGGTTTTAGAACCATCCGTATATATCCTTCCAAAATCTTTTTTCGAACTTAAGAATTCAAAAAAGTCAAACTTTGTTTTGTAGCGGGTTAAATGAACTGGAATATTAAACACTAAACTATGAAAATTAAAATTAAAACAAGGTAGTAATTTAGACCAATAAACAATATCTTGAAACTGATTATTTAAATTAATTAAAGAGCGAGTTAAATCTACTGAACAAAATTCCAAAGCATTTGTAAAATAATGTACAGGGCACTTTTCGAAAAAAACTCGTAAAACGACATTATCACGACTTACTAGCTGTAAAGAGAATCTATCGGTAATATAACTTCTTCTAACCATAAGTGGTACCACCCCTACTTCTACTTCCAGGGAGTTAATTGGAGAAGACATCATAGCACCAGATATGATGCGTAAAGCCTTATTCTGTACGACATCAAGTTTTCGAATCAGATAATTGTCAGCATCCGAAAATAGCATGCAGCCATAGTCAAAATGACTACGAATTGCCATTATATATAAAGTTTTTAAGACTTTGGGGTCTGATCCCTAATGGAGTCCGGCCAAAGATCTCATTATGTTCAAGCCAAGTTCTGATTTTTTGCAAAGCTGTTCAATGTGTTCCTTCCACTTCAACTGTGAGTCTAAAATTAAGCCCAAATATCTTTCGGAGCGCTGCACAGGTAGTATAGAGTTATCATAATAGATTGTAGGCATTAAAAATTCTGTCTTTGAAAAGTAAATAACTGAGCTTTTTAAAGTATTGACTTCTAACTTTAATTCATTTTTTAGTTGATCGGAAATTATACTCAAGCAAGAATTCATGTCACTTTGGCCTTTCTCAAAATTATCACACTTTAAATAAATAACTAAGTCATCAGCATAAAATGAATACTTAGCTGAAGTTGGAATTTGTCGAGAAAACTCTATAAGACTCAGTATAAAAATTAGAGGCGATAAGACAGAGCCCTGAGGAGTGCCTTTATAAGTATGTTTAGGGCCATAAAGATTGTTTTTGACTTTAACAAATGTGCTACGACCATTCAGAAACTGAAAAATCCATTTTAAAAAAGTACCAGGTAAACCTAATTTTGATAAACTTTTTATTAAATATTCATGGTCTATATTATCAAATGCTCCTTTAACGTCAAGAAAAACTGCTAACGTAGCTTTCGATTCCTTGAAATTGTTCTTTATGTCACCAACTAAACAAGCTAAGTTATACATAGCACTTAATCCTTTGCGAAAACCAAACTGATGATCCGAAATGAAACAATTATGTTCCACAAACCATTCCAGACGATTTTTTATCATGGTTTCGAAGCATTTAGCAAAGCAAGAAGTTAAGGAAATGGGTCTAAATGCTTCTAAACTATTTAAGTCTTTATGTGGTTTAGGAATAGGTACTACGTATTGGAGTTTCCATTCCTTGGGGACTACTCCATGTTCCCAAAGTTTGTTAAATATGTTTAATAAAATAATGAGGGCATTTTCAGATAAAGCTTTTATAACTTTATAAGGAATAAAGTCTGGTCCTGGTGAAGTATTTTTTTTATAATGAAGAGCAGCATTTAATTCATAAATTTTAAAAGGATCGCATAACCATTTTGCTGTTGGAGAACCTTCCAATTCAAAAAAAAATTGCAGGTTGCTAGGATTAGCATCAGATATTGAGGAAGAAGTTATTTTATTAAGAAATCCAAATACGTTTGACTGTTCATCAAAAAAATTAGAATTAAATTTTAAATCTTGTTTAGAAAATTTAAATTTTCTAATGTATTCCCAAATTACTTTTGAAGAGGTCATACGATTGAATGTAGTACATAATTTATGCCAACTTAAAAGTTTCTGTTCAGACAATGTCCTTTTTTTCCTAGCATCGAATTTTTTATATAAAATATAATTTTCAAGACTGGGACACAATTTATAAGAAAGTTGAGCAACCTTCGCTTGTTCAACAGCTTGACTACAAATATCATTCCACCAAACTAAAGCTTTTCGTTTTTTATTGGCTTGGCAATCTGTCTTTTTCGGAAACGTCATTAAAATGTCACACAAAGTTTGAATAAAATCGTTGTAAGCTATAGTGGGATCAGAGTTAACAACAAACTTAGAATATTTTTCTTTGCATAAATCTGAAAATTTGGACCAATTGATTGCATTGAAGTTAACGTTTGAGAGGCAATGTAAAGAATTTCTCGAAGAAGTGTGAGATGTAACGTTTTCATGAGCAGACTTGGTGTAGAGAACACCAATTATAACAGGAAAGTGATCGCTACTCATAGAATCATCTGATACAGTGAAAGTACAACTAGAACTAATACTCCTGGAAGCAAAGGCCAAATCAATTATATTGCCTTCTTTGCCGAAAGGTGGAAAAGTTGTATTACGTAGGTCATGATCATTCAAACATACCAAACTATGACAATCAGCAAAATCATGAATTAATTTACCTCTAGAGTCAGCTTTTCTACAACCCCAAGCCGTGTGATACGCATTGAAATCACCTATGATAAGGTAATTTCTACTGGATATTTTTTGGAAAGCTTCATTCAGTTGTTGAATATTAAATTTTCCATTAGGTGGAGGTGGAATATAAACTAATAATATAAAGGAACTAAAATAATATTTCTAATTTTAAAGAGCCAATAGCAATAGAAAAAAGAATGTGCTGAAAATGGTAAGACGAATTGGAGTTAATAACACTGACTTTAAACTTACTATTGACCGCTACAACAATGCCGCCATGAGGATGACAGGAGTCCTGTCTCAGAATAGTGAAGCCAGGTAATCTGAAAGATTTGTTTATATCAAGCCAAGTTTCATTTAAAAGAATAATGTCAATATGATTGCTAGAAAGAAAGTGCTTAAGCTGAGAAAGTTTGGGAAGGATACTACGTGAATTCCATTGTAAGATGACTAGCTGGTGATTATTGTTTTTATAATCCATAATATTAAGTTGTAAAATTTGTAATCAGCAGTTCTTTGATAACTTTAGAAGATACAGGAGAGTTAGCACCTGATGTTGCAGTATCCTTTTTTTTCAGTATGTCAAGAACAGTTTTAGTGATAGCAGAAAGAAGTTCATCTGAGTTTAACAAATCTGACAAAACAGCTCTACGGCGAGGTCCTGATGAAACTTCTGGAGCCTTCAGTGTGGGAAATGTAGCCTTGCTTGCAACTGACGCGTAAGTAGTTTTACCATTGATTTGGTTTCTAATTTCATCCAATTTTGCTTTTTTAACTGGGCACAAAGATGACACTGCGATATGATCAGATTTATTACAGTTAACACACTTCTTTATTTCACTGGTACATTCCTTATATAAGTGCTGCCCAGCACACGCTGAGCAGATTTGCTTCTGTTTGCAGGAATTCTTACCATGTCCAAATTTATAGCATGTATAACATTGTCTAAGTGGTTTAACATAATTTTGTACGTCAAACCAGATTCTGTCGTAAGTCACGTGATCTGGTTTTGTAGAACCCAAAAAAGTTAGTAAGACTGTTGTTAGCGGGATTGTACGCTCTGGCGTCCGTCGCTCAAAGCGCTTAAGGCCTATGATTGGAACTGTTGAAGTCAGCTGCTCTAACAAGTCTTCTTCTGATATTTCAGTTGGTGCCCGGATGATACCCTGCGACTCCAGACTATCGAAAGGAATTTTTGCATTCCAGTTACACGAGGACAAGAGAGTACTATCCATAATAAAATTATTGGCATCGGACTTAGTGGCGAAAACAACTTTCAGCAAGGACATGCCAACTTGTTTGACATATGCAATGCCCTGGACAGATTTGAGTTTGCTGTTCGTCTTCATTAAATCAATTTTGGGTACGCCATCAGTAGTTGCGGCGCACGATAGAAGAACCGGATACTCTTTTTTACCTTCGTCTGTGTATATATGATTGTAGTCTTTAAATAAACCTCTATTGCTCCTATTAAATTTAGTTGCGAGTTTATTTGGCGCTGCACCACTCATATCAGGGTTTTTCCGCTTATACCCTTTTCCTCCACTATTTTTACCCATTTTCAGTATAACTAATCACTTTCTATGAATAAAAAAGGGCTAAAAAAGATTTGTTGAAAATTAAATGAAAATTTACAACTTTCTCACTTCGAACTTCGCGCCCTTTGGGTTTTGATATTAAGCTACACAAGTATAAAGAGACGGTAAGAAAATGTTACCGAACTAGCGATATTTGTTAAATTAATCACTGGCCCTGTTTCTGAATACACTCACGAAACTAAATTTTGTTTGGAACAATAGCTGGAAAACGAAAGTGTTCGTGTCAAAATATTCAGATTTTGTTTTTGTATGAATAAACACAATGATTATGTCAAAGTATTAGATAATTCGTTATACAATGAAGTATGCAACTTTGCCAAACTGAATTAACTTTTGACCTGACCTTTGTTTTTAAAGTCAGAATACATAAGACATTTTTACTGCTATGTTATAGATGAAATCGATCAATTTTAAATGAATGGTATGTCTCATAAGCCCCAGATTTTATAGTAAGGAATAGTTTGTTTTACACGTAGTCCAAATTTTTGAATTCTGAAGAACTTGCGAAAAAAGGACCTATATTTTTACAAAAAAATACAAAACCATTTATAGGATTAACGTTAGAAGGACTACAATCTAACTATGTTTACGTACTTCATGTTTCGTTGAATGATGTAATAAAAAGACCAACTTTCCTTGTATTACTGCAATTGCATCGTTATTGTTTCATTACATATTTGATAAATTGAAGGAAAAATACCATATAGTACACATTTTTGACGTCAGCGGGATTATTTTATAGTCGTTTCGCAGTTTCATTTTGTACACTTTGGATAAAACCCAGCGATGTCAACAAGATCACGAATTAAGTCTGTGAAAGATAAGAGTATAAACTTATTATCCTTCAATCTAGTTAGAAAAAAACTAAAAACGCGAAATTGGATCTTGCCATAACGTATTTTAAATTTCTCTTCTTCAAAATCTTTTGCTTTGATGTTTTCATTAAAAACACTAAATAATTAGAGGGATTTATTTAATGATGTACCGACATAATTCTTGAAAAAACCTATCCACAATATTTATTTAAAAACGCCCTGTAAAATTATTTTACAAAAAATTTTGCGTAAATTATAAACTCATTTAAGTAAGTGTTTAAATGACGAACTTAAGATAAAGTACTATACAAATAGAGAACAGTGTAGGTACATAAATATTATGCAGTAACAAAGTACTCTTTAACAACAAGAACAAATACAAAATCTATTCGTAAATGGATTTGTCAACATATTAAAGGCAAGTCTAAATGTTTTTAACTGCAAAGAAAATGGTTGAATAAACATTTTACTAATGTTAAAATAAAACACTCATGCTTAATCATTATGAATTGATCACAGCATAAAGAAAATATTGCTTAAAAGTTTTATATTTATTCACAGATAGAACAACGATAAATCTTTATTGAAATTATAAAACGTGCTTTTAACTAACAGAAAAAACGAGTATTGTGTCACAAAATCTCTTAAGTTATTTTCTCTAAAAATTTGCAAGTCACGCTGACTTTATTTCTGTGGATCACATTACGTATGTTGCCGAATATTGTCAAAACGTTTGTCGGTACGTCCTACTTACTATGTACCTAGTTAGTCTAGTAATCGGTCACGGTTCGCTAGTGTAGTTATATAATAATATCTTGAATGGCAACTTATAGGCATTTGCTAGAATTGATAAAAAGTTACTATATGAATAAGGAAGGAATAAGAAAAATCTTTAGTTATTTATTAAACTTACAAAAATGCTTTCCTCAAAATTTTAAGATAAAGTTTAGAAATTAGTAATTAAAATGTACATTTACTATTTTTTGTACAAAGTTTAATTAATGGGTGAATCTTATATAATTAATTAAACCTTTTACATCTACCAATAATTCTCATCACGATGACACCAATAAACGTGTTTCGATGAATAGCAATAATTATTTATCTTTCATACTTCTATCTGTTTATTCATAACTTTTTCTTTAAAATTTCTTTAGATTCTAACTTCCTGTTTTGAATAGATTTGCATCTCGTAAATGTTAGATTTTGCTTTATTACCTTTCACTAGTTTGACATACTGATTTTCACTTTTATTTGGTTAAAATCAACATCACCTCGTTAAAGGCGATTTATAAGTTCCTATTGATTAAATGACTAAGATAACAATACTAAGCTAACGCAGCAAACTCAAATTATTTAGTTTTTGATTAAAGGCATCCTTTTTATTTGTGTTTTAGTAATAAATTATTTTAACTTTACACATACCTACTATAAGTAAAAACTGTAAGAAACTATTGGAAAGTTCTAAACTATTATTTTTAAAAAAATCTTGACTAAAGCTTTAAGCAAAGAATCGTTTACAAAAGACTCATTGAAATTACTTAACACTGTCACAGCGAAGTGATATCATACTATACAACAAACGTTCCAAAATGGTATTATCGGCCTGCTTGCGTACGCGCATCGCCGTCGCACGCGGTCGTGACTCGTGACGTCAGAAGCCGGGTGGTGCAGGGCTGGCAACTTAGATTTTTTGATCATATTAGAAACTAAAGTGTATTTAAAGTGTATAATATTTGCAAAAGTTTATTTAAAACAAAGTTAAATTTAAATTTAATAAGCTACAAAATTTAATTGAAGTAACTAAATGTTTTTTTTCTTGCATTGCAAGAAATTGCTACGAGTTGTTAGCAATGCAAGAAAAAAAACTATTATTTCAATTTAATTATATCGCTAATTCTATCTATATATTCCAGAGTAAAAAGAATCTGTCATTAATAAAGAATTTCTGTAATTTAATAAATTTAAATAGTTTTTATTTAATAAAATTTAAACGTGTTATTCAGCTTTTCTTTATCTCCATGGAATATTACTCTCTTCGACCTTGTAATAAAAAACTTAGTCTCGTAAATCGTTAATATCACTTCAAACTTACCTACCAATAACACTTAGTTGGCAGCCCTGTTTTGACGTCACAGCGACTTTCACTTCCCACTGCCAAGGCGGCTCGCTATATTCCACTGCTCTTTTGTTTATACGCGACTATCTAATTAATGACACAATGGAGAAGACTTTTCACATATTTAAAAGGCTTATTGTGTAATAGATTTTTAAGTAAACACAATGGGAAGGTTGGTTAAAAGAGTTAGGTATATGTGATAGAGGTGTTAGTTTATAAAAGATTATTGATTATATATAAAACCTATTTCAAAAAATCAGTAACTAGATTACTGTAAGCCGATGTCTTAATTTCTTATACGTATGAATAGAAAGATAAGTGTATTTACATATTTGTTGTTGAAAATGAAGCAAAAACAGTTAGATGGTCATCCAACAGTTACAAATTCGTCAGATTTCTTAGCTTGCTGTTCCCCAAAATACCTTTTTTACCTTTTTCTATTGACATTCTACAAAATCTCAAAATACCTTTTTTCCTCTTTCTATTTTTATACAATGCTGTTTCAAAACAAACAATTTTTAACCATGAAAATGTATCCATCAAATAAAATTAACCTGCAAGATAACCCTACTTCCTCCACAGGTGTGGCTGTGCCTCCTCTGGCTGTAAAACTTTAACTATAAAATTAAAAAAACAAAAAAAAAAAAACCTGCAAGATAACCTACTTCCCCCACAGGTATGGCTGTGCCTCCTCTGGCTGTCGACCGCGTCGTCGGCGCCCGCGCAGCCGATGCCGTTCTCCATGGACATCCTGGACATGGCGGCCATCAGCCGCATGACGCCGCAGCAGCTGGAACTGCTGGCCGAGGGGCTGGCCGCTGAGGAGATTCTCAGGTGAGAGGAACTAGCAAGAAGACATTGCAAGCAAGGATAGTAAAAGCTTTTTAGAGTGGTAGAGTCTAGCTGTAGGCTCTGTCTGCAGCGATCACTGGGCTGACTCGACCGGTGAAATACCACCGTCGCACAGAAAACCGACGTGAAGTAGGGACGATGTTCCTGCGTTTCGTTCGGTGAGTGCGGTATCCGGTGCTCAATTTTCTCAAAGGTCAGCAACTCACCCCCAACACACACAGCGTTGCGGGTAGTCATGGGCGGCGGTGATCACGTACCATCAGGTGACCCGCATGCTCTTTTGCTATCTATATTATACAAAAAGCTTATATCGGACAAGCGATTGATTGTGAATAAGTTGAAGAACGGTTTCAAGAGTGATGATCTTTTTGTGAGACGAGTTAGGCTTATACATAGGTTGGTTTGTTAAGCATAGCGTAGCGGTATTAAACTGTAAATGAGTATCATGGTTCGATTCCCGGGTACTTACTTAACTTAAAATATGTTTTTAAAATTTGCTCGTTTTGACTATAAAAAAATCTATTGTATATGCAAGCTCATTAAGTTTGGCGTTGGTTTGTTGTTTAACAGTGAGTGTGATAATCGAGGGGATTATTATTGTCAAGGCTCCATTTAATAACTCTGATCCCTCTTCAATTAAAATCCTACCAATAACTTCTCAGGACAAAGCGGTCTTCAGCCCAAGCGATATCGTCCGTGGTCTCCAAAGCTTCATCAGGTTTACAAAGTAAAGTGAGCCTCCTGGGGCAGGCGTCGCGTCGGCTGGAGCTTCCACCTTCATCTCTGCAGCCTCCAGCAAATCCGGTCACGAGCATGAGGGATACAATTATGAGCCTGTAAGTCTAGTCTTAAGAGGTCAGGCAAGTTTTTCAGTATTCATATGTATCTGTTTGTCTAATGATGAAGAGGTTGAATATATTTTCTAAAATTTCTCCACTTGTCAGTGAAACATAAACAAGGTGATTACGGTTAGTAATTACATTGTGGTTCGTAAGTTTTTCCGCTTTTAATGTCTTTGTAAAATTTTGTTGCTTAGATCCAGTGAAAACCTTTAGGAAGACAACAAAATATTTATATTTTAGGTAATCTCATTTCTTCATAGGTAAATTGAGTACTTTAGGTTATAACGAAAGTAATACCTACAAATTTAAGGCTATTTTTTATTATGTTATAGGAGCACACTAAGGTCGATTTCTGGGGCTTGAAGAAGTCGATCCTTTACACGTTATTCCAAGCTGTGAAAGCCATAACTGGTGGAGTAACGATCTTGAAGGGCCAGCTCATCAAGGGAGGCGGTGCCTTGGCTTCCACGTTAGGCAAGGTCATCTCGAAGAAAGGTGATGTAGTCAGCAATCTGGGCAAGAAAATTGTCAGCTCTGCAGCCTTGAGCGAAAAGAAACCTTGTACGTATCTACTCACTTTCTGCTTTTGCTTGTTCACACTGTAATACCTTGCCACGTATACTTGATAGGAATGAAAAGACATTTAAAGTTACTACTGCACTCGCTCGTGTAACTGCATGTAATTATGAACTGTTAAAAAGTGAATGTGGATGATGCATGTTGGTTTATGTAAAACGTGATTTACTTTTACTTTTCACTTGTTGAAGACTACTTCACTTTATAAAACCTAACAATATTACGAAAGGTTGGTATTAGAAAATTGTAGCCACCAAAGCTACCTACAGGTAAATACTTAACAATTAAGACTATATTCTCTTGATATCAGAGATAAAACACATTGACAAATCTACATAAACAACTATTCAGCATACTGATACGAAAATCCATCCCTCAAAACTGCCCTATTCAATCTCAAATTCAAAGCTATCACTATCGATCTCTTCATCTACAAATGAAGCAGTACCATAGCTAATGTTGTATGTATGGATTGGAGATGACTCAAAACTCCATCAATCTCCAATACTAAGAAATACCTTAAGATCTCTTCATATACCCACAAATAAAGCAGTATTCATGGATTTTCGTATCCCATCACCTACTGACACCCACTTCTACACACTTGCAGCTCACCCGGTATACGGCCCCCCTGCCCACACTGAGTACGGTCCCCCCCCGACCGCGTACGGCGCGCCCACTGCGCCGGCGGCTCATTACGCGCACACTGGACCATCAGCGCCATCTAGTTTCACCGCACACAAATACCCAGCGCATTTGGACGGTAAGACACACTTTATACTACAAAATCACAATAGGTTACTTTATCATTATTAGAAAAAGTTTATGATACACTGAACTCATGAAAATTTCATATGATTAAAACTTGTGGCCTTTGAATTATTGGCAGACCGAGAGAAAAAGACAGCGGACACAAAACACTTTTTTGTCAAACACTAAATAAGTAGGCATACAACTAGACTAAACACGTAAAGTCAGAAGGTATTAATATAAATAAGTGATATAGAAGTTGTTATTAGGATCTCACATAAATTACTTACATCAGTAAAACGTAATTGATATGGATACTTAACTATGATGCGCGTTGGTGCGTTAACTTAGTTACGTTTATGAAAAACAAGTCAACAAAGTTACTGATACGATATTTATTAACATCACACAAGTGCATCTTACACAAGCAGTTAATTTCGGTTCATTGAACTCATCAAAAGTACCTAACTTTAAAGATCTCATTAAGTATGTAACTTAATCCATTCGAATCCATTACGTACATACATTACGTTAAAACTGGCCAATAAATTATCTTAAAAGTAGGTCGAATCACAAATCGGAAGTAGCACAAGGCACTATAAAAATTACATCACACAAAAATATAATATTACGTGTAAACAAAACACGTTTAATCAGACGCAAAAAAATTAACGTGAGATTTAAATAAACAAAAGTAGAACGTTTTTAAATTGTGTAACTACCAACTGCGGTTTTTACCAAAAACGGAACTCATCTTGTTGTGTATCTTGCAATAAACGAATTAATTTTACCGTTGCATCACGATGATCACCTACATAAAAGCTTAGATAATCGAGTAATTGGATCTCCCTATCACTTTGATTTGGTTGCAAAATATGAGCTATCAATGCATGGAATTATGTATCGGGGTTCCAATTTTGAGGTTAATTTTGTATTAATTCGTTATATCAAACAGTCAAATTTACTATTGATATTAAATTCTGTCCACAAAATTGTAAATTTTATAATATTATGCAAATTAACAGCTTAAATAACGCAACACATAATGTTTTTTGTGATTCTATGCCGTCTGAAACAATCCTTTTCATTTCGAGTCTTCAAGAATTAGTTACTTGATTTTGTGATTATGTTTTCAGAAATGTTAGTAATGTCGTCAGTAGTAGACGAGGTGACAACTCAGCCCATGCCGGAGCCGTCTGCGTATCTAATGTTCCGATATTACGATTTAATCAATGAACTTTGGTAAGAAGTTTCATTACTTCTTACGATTCTTCCTCACAATATGCTCTATCGTTTTGCATTCTGATACATCTTCGTTTTTATTTTCAAAAGATATGAGTAAGTCACCTAGCACTTGTTTTGATCTCACTTTCATTTTCACTTAGTGTCGCAAACTAAGGCTTAAATACAATTTCGTTATTTTCCATCACAATCTTTGTTAAGGCAATTTGCCAACTCCTTAATATAACTTCTTAGATTTACGCGATTATTATTACTTGAAATTAAACTCATTTTAACGGGTTTTACGCGTTTATTTTATTATTTTTGATTTTCCGACGTTTCGACATTTTTACAAATGCCGTGGTCACGGGTAGACTGTCTACTTAATTTAGAAGCGACATCCGTATCAACATTACAAATTATCTCAATCTTTCCTGATTCGGTTTCAACTTCGCACATTGTCTTTAGTGATGTAAGGGCTTACCTAATTCGGTCACTTCCATCTAGATCGCATTGTCTATGATACGCTTTGTTACCTATCAAGTCTTCATGTTATCACTCCTTTATATCCTCATCTGTCACAACATCTGTTATTGCATTCTTCAAAGCATTGCATCCTCTAAACATGTTACCAAACATTCACAAATATTTGTATTCCTCCTATTAAATTTGCATAAACCTCACTTTCGTTTCTCAAACGGAAACGATCGTTTTGGGTCGTTAAAGTGTTACAATGAAAACGCCGAATATGTGATTTGAGTTTAACAGATGATTTAACGTTTTTGCCACGGTTGACATCTTCTGTTTTGCAATCCGAAAAATGGTTTACGAATGTTGACAAGCGAAACGTTCACACATGTATAATTTGGAATTCACGGCTATTAGTTTCGGAAAATGTGCCCTGTTTCGTAACCAAATAGACTGAGAATTCCTCAAAATGATGTGTATTTTGAACAGTATCAGCTGTGCGATGGTCTTTCGTATCAATTGCGTAAGTTTGGTCCATTTAATCACAAGTTGAGGTAACTTTGGGTCCAGCTGACTCCTTTACAGTGAAAGTAAAGTTACGTCAGAGCCGCCACACCGGTCCGTGCAGTATATTATAAACTGACAAGTGTTTTTGAACTGCAATTATTGTTATAAATTAAGATTATAAGCTTTAGTTGTGTACGTTGGCATAATCTAGAGCTATATTGCAAAAGACTTAGTGTTTATAAGGAAGGGAATTAGTTGCAAGTCAATGAACGTTGTGGAAAGCTAAATGAATTCGCAAGCTTGTTTTTACTTTGATTTGATTTGATTATATGAACTTTTAATGAGAAATACGCTAATTTCTTTTCTTAAGTTAAGTAGGTGTTTTCCAAATCATTCGCTTTTAAATTTAGAAATGTTTTAGGCTACTATTACCTGAACAGCAATTGTATTAATTGGAACTAATTCTTATCCAAGTAACATAAAATCAACTCAAATTATTTTATAAGTAGATAATAAATATAATTTAAAGTCTTAATTATTCGCCAACTCTAAGCACAATCACTTATTTTAATTGTTACATTAATTTGTAGCAGAAATAATTATTTAATTTCAACTTTTGCAACATTTAAAAAGTAATTTGCCGTCACTTTCACGTAAGAGAAAAGTAGGTACAGTAATTAGAAGACACATTTTTATAATTGAGATTAAATTCGCAGTTTCATTGTATTAAAGATGAAAAGTTGCTATTACGTATTATATTTGTGACGCAGTTATTTTACAAAGAAAAAAACATTAATATTATTGTCATTTCCGTATGCTATAAAAATTGTGAATTTTGATCATCACAAATTGCAACTTCATTTTGTTTTATTGCGAACTGTATGTTTTGCAATATGCAATTTAAGTCCGTAATTTTCGTAAATAAAAGTAAGAGCAATTTATAATAATATGAAATGTCCGAAATGATGGGAAAGTTTTCGCAAAAAGGTCACTTAAATCTACTGAAAGTCCACCTTTCGCAGATTATTAAAATTCTTTACCAAGATTTTCTTTCTCACCTCTAAAGTTTATTAAATTAAAACGCTAAAACGCCATTTAAGCATTCGTGGCTTTATAGGTATTATCAGAAATAACTTACAGGCCGTACACGGAATAAATTAATTTCATTTCATTACTTATGCGGTTTCTATCTCATTCACACCGTGTTTAGAATGCAGGAAGGAAACTAAAGTACGTATTAAGCTAAGCTCAAGTTATTGACCTCTAGTATCACGAATGCGCTTATTAAGTTACTAGTTTTCCGCCCTGCGGTTTCACCTGCATCTAAATTGCTTTTTCTGTTTTAACTAGGTACTTCACAGCGGTATAAAATAGCCTATAGCCTTCCCCAATAAATGGACTAATCAACATAAAAGTATTTTTAAGTTTGAACTAGTAGTTTCTGAGATTAGCGCGTACAAACAAACATACTCTGCGGCTTCATAATATTATCATAGAGGTAGATATAAGTTATTCTGAGCTAATTTCCCGACCACAGCCCGCAGTTTAAGTTTCGGATGTGGTCGACTTTCGTGACGTAGCCTAAGATGCTATTATGCAATTATTGGTAAAGAAAATTGGCTAGTCACGATTTTGTTTAATATATAGTGATATTATTTGGAAGTGTTATAAGCTATTTAATCACTATATTTAAATTAGAGATGGGCCGAGTACTCGGTTTATGCTCGGTACTCGGCGTACTCGGCGGGTTTTTTGGTACTCGGTACTCGGCCGAATAACTCGGTATACTAATGCCGAGTATACTTTGTTTAAAGAAAGCAATATATTTAGGTAGATATAATTAAAACAACAGTGTTAATCAAAACGTACTGATTGAGGAAATCTTTGACAATCTCAAGTAATAAAATCAAAATTATGCTAATGCATGAGTACTTAGTGAGACAAAATTAAAAGAACAGTAATAAAAATAATAAATATTTAAAATTAAATAAAGGTACATTATGATGCCTTCTTTGGTGCCCTGTCCACCATTTGCCAAAAAAAAAACTAAATATACTTGCGTTCGTATGTACTTGTTTACGCGCGCGAATTTGGGAATTTGATAGAACCGAGCTACTCGGCCGAGTACTCGGTTAAAAAAATAATTGAATCGAGTAAAACTCGGTACTCAGTACTCGGTAAAAGTGTAACTCGGCGCATCTCTAATTTGAATCTATCTATCGTTGAAGTATAAAAAACAATAGCTTAATAATAAAAAATATATATTGTAATACCAAAATATAAACCAATGAAGGTACATTTATTATTAAGAATTGACATGATCGTTTCTGTTGTTTTTCGTTTGTAGGTCATAATCGAATGCACTCCAAAATCATTTACATAACCGATACTATCAATTGGCCAACTAACATATAACCTACTTAAACTTTTGATAGCATCGTTCACAAAAACAAAGAAGTGCTTAAAGGAAGTGTGTTGTACCTATTACGTCATGATTGCTCAACCGTGCCATGCCTTATAGTGAAAGAAGCGCCGGCCAAAATGAAAGGTTCCGATCTGTGTACATTCTTAAAAAACAACAGTCATACCTGAGATTGCTTGAAGTTTATTATTTTTATGGGAGAAGTTTTAAAAATATCAACTTTAACATTTCAAAGATACAATCTTTAAACACTTTACTCCATATTTCCGTGAAATTAGATAACTATAAATACTTATATATTATTATACTAAATCATGTGTTTCAATATTTTCATTTCTAGAACAAGATGTGTACCAGACAGTCCCCCTATTCTTTAAGAACATAGGTACTTCCACCACACATTCACCAATTTACCAATCACTTGATGCATGTCGTCATCACTATTATGTAGTTTGATTTGATCACAAACTTGATGACTTGATCCAGTTTAATGACCACTTTGCATAATAACACCGCAAATTGAATTGTACTCGGCTATACCTTTACTTTGTTTAATACCTATAATTTAATACAACATTTTCATACTTTCATATCCGTATGAAATAAGGACGATTGTGTAATTTTTCACACATTAGCCTGCAGATTGTATGATGCATCAATACGTGACGCAACGACTTACAACTAAGACGAACCAACTTTTTGAGACAGGCCGAGGTAAACTAAACGGAGTCCACGCTGGAGTGGTGATACTGACACCCCTGGCCGGAGACGTTGGCGGGGTCCCTGAGGAACATCTGCAAGCAGCACATTCTGGAAGCACTCCCTTGGAACCCCCATCCTCAATCATTCACTCAGTCTACAGCGCCGTTAAGAACGTCTTCTCTCCACCGCAATCTTCTCCCAGCTATCCACCGACTTCCTATGCGGCAGAGCCTATTCTGACTCACCAGCCTCCACCACCAAATCTACCTATTCCTGACTTCAGACCCATGTCATGGGGCGCTGTCAACTCTTACGGTGAACCGGCTGCTGTAGACGCCTACCCTGACTATAACCCTCACAATCCTCTGCCAACCTTTGACTACGCAGCCCCTAAACTATCCAGGGCACCTCCAACACCCCATTATAAACACAACCGGGGCCTCACCCCAGAAAAAATCCAAAAGATCAACCACAATCTCAAAAAAGTCCACGCTGCTTACATGAATGGTCTCCAAAGATCTTCTGAAGAGCTTCCTCACTTTAATCCTAACTTTGGAGAAATTTTGAAAAAAGGTTTAGTTCCTTTGATGCCAACTCCCGTTGTCAGCGACAACGAGATCGGGGTGCTACCTGGTGACCTCCTAACCCCTGAACCTGCCCCTGAGTCTTCTACCCCTCCTCCAACAACGACACCTTCCTCAACAACCGTAGAGCCTATTACCACGACCGAAGCGACGCAACGACGGAAAAAAGACTTGAAATACTTCCTTCGAGGAAACAAAATAGTCCAAGTTTGAACAAGACTGACTTATAACTGACTGGAGGTAGGTGACTTGACTACTGACTCTTGACTGAATCCTGACCCAATCCTGATAATCTGACTTTTCTCATTAACAGTCCATATGAATATACCGATGGAAGTAACTCTGACATTTAACCATGACTAAAAATGACTTGTACAGACTAAAACAAAGACTTATGTAACACTGTATGTATGCATGTATCTATGTAGATTTACACACTGTAGCTGTAGATACCTCAGCTGTATGATTATAAAGTATTTATTTGTTTTAATATTTGTGTATCTTCGTTTATACTAACCCTTATATTTAGCCTAAGTATTAGAAATATGAAGGGCGATTGCATCTTATATTGGAAGCTAAATTAATGTAAAATCATTATTGCATGCCAAAATATAGGCTCTAGTATCGTCTGAAACAAAACCAAGTCATTTTAGTCGATACTGGGACTTCGTGATTTAGAATATTTAAATAATATGCAAACCGCCCTGAACTACAATTCCATTTTAGGTTGTAAAATTTATTTTTTAAGTTATTGTTAGTAGATGCATTTTTTTATTGACTGCGTAGCATAGTATTATGTAGAGAATAGATAAAAAACCTTATCAACTAACTTTCAGTCGCCATTTTAAATTTTTGACACATTATTTTTGGCATTCCAGAGGTTCCTGATCACGGTGGAGCAATACTTGGTGCCGAGGACTTGCACTACTATCGTTAATATCACGAAGAGTTAGTCTCATTTACCTAGGACTCGTTGTTGAAATTAAAAACATCCTGTACAGTAAAAATTAAGCCAATGATATTTTATATTATAGATACGTTATTTGTCGACTAAACTAAATATTTTTAATTTGATTTCATGAGATAATTGACAGCCACAGTAACTGTACACTCATGTCGCTTACTTTAAAGTATTAGACACCAAATTACGGTCTTTTCAAGTACCCACTTTTTGGATGCCAATATCGTATCTATATATTTATTATCATTGGTGAAAGCTGTTTATAGTGTTAAAAAAGAAGCGTAGAAACCTATAGAGATAAAAAGTATTTAATTTTAGAGACGACTCCAAAAAAATCTACGTAGTAGATTATAAAAACGATTTTATTAATGAATAAGGATTAGCAGTGAATTGTACAATTTGTTATTATTTTATTTATCTATGAAGAACTCGACGACTGAGGCAAGGATTGATTGCCATTAACAATATATATAATTTTGTATAATTTCATAGAAAGTACCTTATTTTAAAACAGTATTAAAATTATTGTGTGTGTCTAATTTTGTAAAAAATCTACTTACTCGTAAATATTGGTGTTTGTAAATAATGCTCAATTAGATAAAGTAAGATTGACTCTTATTTATAATGTAATTAGATGTATGATGTGTAAATAAATTATGAGGGGTCCTTGTAGAGTTTTATTGATCGCGAAAAATATCTATTCATAAAACTGTAAATATGAACCTAATGCCTTTAAAATGTTAAAAAAAAATGTAATAATACAATTTCAGACATGAGCCAAAATCGAAAAACCATTTTAACTAAATTGGATAATTTTATGATAAAATTGGTGTTAGTTTAAAAAGAAACCAGAATACAAAAACATTACCTAGGCATATGTTACCTTTTAACATTATTATGAATGCCTTTTTTTAACCGACGTCCAAAAAAGGAGGAGGTTCTCAATTCGGCCGGCATGTTTTTACATATAGTCTAAGATCCTGCTATAGAACGACCTTCACCGAGGTGGTTAATGGATAAATAGTCAACTTAAGTCAAGTTTGTAGGTATTCATATTTTTGATTGGAATGGAATTTGTGCATTAACCAAGCCAGTGTAATTTAAAAACAAAAAAAGAAATTTTTAATTCATAATATATCATATTCTGGACTGAAATTTTTTAGACAACCCATTCGCAATATATTTCTAGACTTTATTTATTTGTTAAAAAATATCTTTCATTCATTAATCAGTTCGGTGAAGGTTGTTCAATAGCGGGATCCTATACTTATTTTTATTTTTGTATTTAATTTTGAGTTGGATATAAAAACAAATACCACATACAAAAGATTTCAACGAGTCACTCTATGAACTTGGTGTAAGAATGTATAAATAACTGACTCTAAAATAGGTTTAATTCTCTTAGTATTTGATACTTGACACGTATAAACTGCTGTAAGATGTGCGTTGCCTCAATCCCACGGGAAAAGCCAATAAGCTACGGATGAAACCGCGCAGCGCGGAAATCCAGTATTCAATTGCATTTGAACTAAAAAAAGGTTAATTCATAGTGTTTAAGTTTTTTTTGAAAAATATATGTAGAACATTGCTTCTGCGCCATCAGTTTATGTGTGAGCGATGACCTCAAGCGGCGAATATCACTTTTTCATCCTATATATTTATTTCAAATTGAGTTTTCTACGTACACGTACTATAAGTGGATTTAATTACTAATTAGGCAATTTTTAGTTTCAGGCTTCAGAAATGGTATTTTCAAAAGCTGTTATTACTGACGGTATTCGCATAGCAAATCAGCACTACGTTAACTTACTTACTTTAACATTGTATGTTATATATTATATCAACTACGTTTAGTTTATTCTGTAGAAATACAGTAGCAAAGTTGCGTGCTGCACATTTTGCTGACAGCCTCAGCAAGAAAATTATGCAATGAGATCTTAAAAAAAAACTTTTTTTGAGTTTTATTTCTATATTTTAAACATTTGTACACATTTACTAAATGTACAATTTGTCGACCTGAATTCTTAACAAAAAGAAGATGGAATTTGTAATCTTATTTATTTAATTAAACATATTTAGTGAACTGAATAATTTTCATTGCACCAACTCTAATTAACAAAATGATCTTTGATTATCGATCATTAGATTCTCAATTAGTCCTGTGGGTATTTGTTACGCTATTTCCCGTGTAAGACCACTTTTACGTATCCCCGGATCTTGGTACGAATAAGTTTCGAAAACGAAACGTTTTGTTGAAAATTTTAGTTTAATGGCAAGGCGATAAAGTGTTTTAAATTTTTATGTACGGAATGTTATAAATACCTTCAAATTTTATATTGTGAGTAGTTTTTTATTTAAAATAAAGAGTTTTCGTTTAATTATTTTTTAACAAAACTAGTGGCCGCCCGCGACTCCGTTCGCGTGGAAGTCAGTTTCGCGTGGGAATGAGAAGTTTTCCCGCGGTAAAAAGTACCTTATGTGTTATTCTGATGTATAACCTATATTACTGTAAAGTTTTATCCAAATCCGTCCAGTAGTTTTTACGTAACAAACAAACATCCATCCATACATCCATACTTACAAACTTTCTCGTTTATAATATTATATTAGTAGGATGGTAAGTTTAACTTTGTTTATTGGTCTCATAAACTTTTTAATACCGATATCAAAAACTTTTTTCAGTATTAACTTTTTATAATGATCAGAAGGAAAAAATAAATATTTATGGGTCTTGATAATTTTCTATATGTAATTTTATGATATAAGGCTGAAATATTTGTAGCCGTAAAACAAGCGATGAAGGTGTTATTTGGAATACTCAAAAAAGTAGTATTGACAGGCTTTGACTCGACCCATAATGCATTTCAAAATAATAGGTACACGTCTACGGTATACACTATCAGGAAATGCGGCGAAGGTACTGGTTAAGGATTGCAAAAAATCTTTACGAGAATTCCTTAAATTTCAATCCCAACGAATGCAAAGCTGTGACAAAAATAAAACGTCATTAAGACATAACGCAGTTTAAAGAATTATAAAAAACTCAAACCACTTTACTGAAGTTAACGAGAACGTTACGTTTAAGACTTGTGTTCCGGCTTCTCTTTACCGCAGCCGCTTGGCAAATTATGATTTAAGTTAAATGCTGGTTATTTAAGGCTTCCACGGAAACCTAACACCACGAAATTACTATGCACCTTTAAAGTTACTTAAGTGTACGTATACTTTGTAATAAGTACCTAGTTTTTTTAAAATAATATAGGGAGCAAACGAGCATGCGGGTCACATGATGGTAAGTGAACACCGCCGCCCATGACCACCCGCAACACTGTGGGTGTTGGGGGTGTGTTGCCGGCCTTTAAATACACTCTCGACTTGAAGAGCCCCATGTTGTAGGTAGCTGGGATTACCGCTGCAGGAAGTTCGTTCCAAATCTGCTTAAGTAGTGCGTGGCAATAAAATATGCCTAAAACGTTTGCTTTTGGTTCATTTAATCTAAAAGGCTTAACATGAAGTCAAGGGATTTAAGACTAGATGACAAACCTGAGTGCATTGATGGTTTACTTAATTAAGAGCAAAGAAAGAGAAATTCTATCTTAAAACTATATCATACTATTAAGCCAATTAGGTATATCATAAAAAAAAATACAATATTTTTTTGAAAATAACGAATGACACTGAAATTTAGCTAGGATTTGACCATCAGTTGCCATTGACTCTATTTCCATGATTTACTCATATAAACAAGAACCTTACCAACTCTTCAAGCCCTTCCACTTAAAAACTTAAAAAAAAAAACACTTTAAATAAAAAAATAAATATCCAGAAAAACATCCGTATTATGTGACCCTAACGTAAGCACAGTGAGTAACACGAGCCAATTTCGAAAAACCATTTTACGAAATTGACCTAGCCCGGCGATTGAACCCGGGACCACCCCCTTTACCGTCCGGTTCATAAAACGCTGAGCCACAGAGGTCGACACGTCACTTCGTCACGCTTTCCTCCTCTCAAGGTCATCTCCATACCATAACCTCACCAACCAGGAACGTCGGGCCACCTCCGAAGCCTCTATTACTACGTCCAAAGCCTCGATTGCTAGTTTCCTTAACTGCCTCGCTGACCACACTTTCGCTTGGTTCGGCAATTAGTGTCGATGAACTGCCATCGATGGGTTTTGAGGTGTATAAGTTTGATGATACGATTCTGAGTGAGTTCAGAAGGGTTCATTAATGTTTGACCAAACAACGAAAGACAAAATGATCATTAGAAGAACAAATAATCATTTGACAAACATCACATTTAGCAAAAATATTATTTTAAAAGTAATCATATGTTATAAAATGTAGGCACCCCTAAACACTAGGCAAGTTAACTTCAGTTAAATTAATTAAATAAAACTTTTGCTTACTCTGCTATCTATATATTTTTTTAACAATCGCGTGCACCCATCTCTCCAACTCAATCACTCGATTAATAAATCATCTTCCAACTCGATCGTTATAATCGTTTCATTAACAAACATTTGATCGCGTGCGCAGGACACCGACCGGCGGAGTTTGGACGAAAATTCACTCTCTCTGAGACGAGTGAAGACTTGTGTTTTGTGGTCATTGGCTTTGGATAAATTGATAACGTTTTCTTTGACGACGAAGATTAATATTTATAGTAGTATCATCAAGTGCAATAGAAGGTATATCTAGAGCGATTATTTTGAAGTTATAGATAAGTACCTACTGGAAAAAGGAACGCGGGTCTCCGAGCATTGCGCGACTGGGAATCTATAACTTAAAAATAAAAAAATAGCATTTTAAATGCAAAACTAAAATGAAAAATCTAGAGCGATTATATTTATGCACATTACAAAACAATCTTACGACTTTTGGTTTTGAAGTTTCAAAATCCAGATTGTCCATTCATTAAGTTTGATAGGTTGTTATATTAAAACATTAAAGTAAAAAGTGTTTGTACTTCAAGATTAAAATTAAGTAATTCATCATTGTACGTAAAACTCAAACTATTTTTACAATCGTCACCAAAAATCTTTATCAAATCAACGTTTTTTTATGGAACACGGACACAAATTATTGTTTATGAAATTCCTTTATTTAATCAACTCAATACCAAACATACCCATTTATGACAACGGAATAACAGAGACATTCTTTTTTTAAATATTTATTGTATCAACATCGCTTATAGAAGGAAACCGTAACAGTGCTATTCGTACTCCGATTTTCCGCCACACTACACTTTTCTTCGCTGTACCGTACGTTCATAGTGGGGGTAGTTTTAAAACTGTGCGATGACCTATTTCATCTTTCATACCAACTTTGTTGCCGGCCGGTGACGTCCACTGCTAACGGAATTCCAAATTCAAACTCACGTCACGTTGACGTTGACGTTTGCACTTTTTTATTGGAAGCAAATGAAGCAAAGTGCACGGTTTGGCAAAGTTTATCTTTTAAGGAACTCTGTAGGTTTATTATGTGGTTTGGAAAATAATGTGATAAACGAATTTTAAAGTGCTGTGACTGTACTTTAGTGTTTTGTGACTTTTTGTGTTGTGCCTTAAAGAAAATGAAGGTAATATTTTACATTTCGTTTAATAAATTAAATAGTTTTAAGAAATGTTTCAATATTTTCATAAAATGTTGATTTTAAGTGGAAATAATGAAATCATATTCAAATCGAAACGTTGTCTTGAAATTCAAAAGAAGAAGGTTTTGTTCAAGTATTTTTTTTGTTATCCTAAAGTAGATAAGCATTAGAGTTAATACACTAACAAGATTTTTAAATCTAAGTTTGATGTTTATTATTTAACACAATTCATCCTATGTGCCATGTACTTATCTCATGTGCCATTAAGAAACAATAACGCTTTTTAATTTCACCTTTTTTCATTCCAAAACATATATTTTAATTAGTTAATTACAAGAACGGGATATCACACCACAAAACTAGTAAGAACATTATAAATTGATATACAAGGAGAAAATGATATTAGAATATGCAAATATACCACAAATATGGTAAGACTACTTTGTTAACCATGTAAAATGTAAAGTAAAATAACTAAGCTGTTTCACTTTACATTTTAGTTGGACATCTAATTCTTAGTTTAAATATTTATAAAGTTTTTTTTTATACCATTTAAAAAGGGAACTTTATAATTGGGATTAAGCTATCTTTGTGTTTTTGTTTTTACAACACTTCGTAGCTGAAATAGGTAAGGTAACAAGGTACCTGAAAAACACTTAATTCAGTACCAGATTTTGCGATATTTTATTTTTTAGTTTTCAAAATATTGAAACTAAGCAATTTCTTAGAAAATCATTAGATCTTTACAATAAGAAGCTTGCAAGTTTCTAGTTTCCAAAGATTGATAGTCATCAGTTATTTCTAAGAAAAATATTACGTAATAAAACATATGGTCATGTATTAAGTAAATAAATATGATCTAAGAAAAGAAAATCGTGAAAGTGTGGCTGTCGCGATGCAATTTGTCGCATAAATCAATTAAAATTACATTATGGCACGCAATACCAGGCAAATGACACGGGCTGCCTTTGAAATGTATGATTAAATGAATTATAGGAAATAAGTCACTAGCTTGCTACATATTTTAATTGCATAACATGCGGCGATTTGTCTCAACTAATTAGTGGAGGAACATCAGTTATAATTTTAATGAGAGTTATATCAATATGCAAAAAAGGTTAGGTATCCATTTAGGGACTTTTAGTTGGGCACCCATTAAAAGCATGGAACAGGTTTTCAAACCACTTTTGTCTTTGATCGCAAAGTTTATAATGTGTATTGTATATATTTCCATGTAAGTAAATAAATTTGGATCTCAAACTGTTATTTAACAGATTTAAGCTATTGCCTTTGCAGTTTCTTAATTCGTTTACTTACTTTGACAGTGACCCGCATAAGTTTTGGGAATAAAATACCTAAGTCGCAAAGAATGTTCTTTGTAATATATCAACAAAGGTTTCAGTGCAAAGTTCGGGCGTTCCTGTTACTTGTTTACTATGAGTTTGTTGCGTGTTTGCATCAGATTAATAAATACCGTCGTATATATTCCTTACTTTGGATGTCTGTGAAACATGAAACAAATTAAGATGATATATAAAGTACCAAAGTCACCAAAAAAAACATTAAATCTTTAGTGTTTTACAATATAATTTCTGTGATATGTTTATTTTCTAATTAAGTAACTCTTTAAACCAATGAAGAAAATACCAAGAAATGTTATTTATTTATTTATTTTTATTTATTTGTTATATACCTAAATCTGATACAAAACCTTTTTTCTTTCTCCTCGTTGAGCTCATGAAGATTAAACTAAACTTTTTGTATTTAATACATTTATATTGTCATGTTGTCATTACATTGATAATAATCGCTCACATCGACTCGGAACGAGTACAGTCCGAGAGAGAAGTGCTCTGGACCGGTTGAGGTTTCACATGACGCGTTGGAGGCAGGATTTTCTAGATTACCGCGAGGACGTGTTGGTACAGAAGGAAAGATGGCTTTAATATGTATTGGTAATATATTGCATCGATTAAGTTCGACAAAATTATATAGTGTTAACATCAAAGTTACAAAACGCTAACAGTATTACTGACTTTGTTAAAACGTTAAACTTCAATCAAAGGGTCTTCTGGAGATCACACATTACAATGCCGAGTATTCTGACAGCCACACGCAAATTAAAAAGCAATGTCTTGTAGCACAAAAAAGAAAATCGCATCTAATGAGATATTTTACGACGGTTTTCGTAAAGCAATCTTTACTTCTATAGATTTAAAGAGACATCAATTTTCCGAACCGCAAAGTTTAGTTTGTCTTCCTGAATCAAGATTCGACTTCTTCAACGGACGAACTTCCTATTCATAAAAAGTTTGCTTTCTTACATTTCAAGTGTAAAACCAAACTTGAAACACCATCGAACTTCTGTCACCTCTTCATTCGGTTTGACTCTACCAGCTAAGTGCTAGGTGTCATCAGCGTACAGGCAGTTTTCTATCATAGGCATTAGTTTGTCTAAGTTTTCCAATACGCTCAAAAAATAACACACTGGAAACTGGTAATTGATTACTGTTATATTATAGCTGTTTGTCATAGTCAAGAGTCGACTCTCGTATTTTAAATACACGGTCGTTTTCAATGATTTTTTATTGAAATACATAGAAATTCAAATACGATATGTAAAATCCACAATGAAGATGTAATGAAATCGAATAATTGTTACAGGATAATATAGGTACCTACATAGTATACCTAGATATAATAGCCAACTTACCGTTTGCGTCCCACTAGTTACACACAGGCCCTGCTAGTGCGGGGAACTGAGCCGTAATCCAAGCTGAATCATTGTAAGTTACTAAAATTACATGACGGATAATCCAACCCTCTCGATTTCTTAATTTTGTGTTTCCGACAACTTACCTATTTACCTACCCTTTTGGGGCTCAAGTCACATACCTACGAATCACGCACCATAATAAATTATATTTACTAAACTTTGAAAGACATTAAAGCCATCATTCAACAATGCAAATTAACAAATTTACAAAACTTGTTAAAATACCATAACTTTACCATTACCATGTAGTAGTAAATACCTCGTTGTAACAACATAAACTGCGCTCGTTTAAGATGTGCATGCGCAACCATTAGACTGAAAACTACCGTTTGTGTCTGTTATATTGCATTGCAGTACTTCATAAGATGATGTATGGTTTTTAATCAGTTGAAACAGTTTATGAGGCTCTTAAATATTATAATATTTATATTGTGCGAAATTTTAGAAAATCTGACTTTGCTCTTACTGCAAGACTTTTTGGAGATATTTCAGAAAAAAAAGGCATACCTAAACATAGGCGATAATTAAATTTTTTACTATTCCATATCGCCAGTCCTTACTAATATTATGTAGGTGAAAATGTGTATGACTGTCTGTCTGCCTGTATGTTCCGCTTTCACGTAAAAACGGCTGAACCGATTGAATTTAGGAATAAATATTATATTTTAATTAATATTAAGGAATAAGCCTCATTCCCATGGGAAAACCATTAAACTGGGCGGTAAGCTAGTGCCAAATAAATAAGAGCAAATAGCTGTTATGTTATTGTTAATTCTGTAAAAAGATACATACTAAAACGGTGATAAAGACTTTATCTCGAATAAGCTTTTACTAAGCTTAATTACGGTGAAACCTGACCTGCACACAAATGGTTGGTTTGTGTGCAGTTAAACTGCTCTCATTATACCTCTATCAATAATCAAAGAAAACGCAAGTTCCTCCCACTTTTCTGCAATTTAAATAGCTATCAGCTTCCGTGGAATAAATCAGAAATGCGGAACTGAACACTGATTTGTGATCTCGATTGACTTGTTACACCGCACTGTTAGGAGCAATCATGGAAAACTGATCTGTTTTATTACATAACATCTGTACAGTCAAAAGCATAAATATATAATGTATCAGAGTCTACAATTAAATGTTAGTTGCAAAGTTTCAATTTTATTTTGGCATATACAGTTATCAAATTATTGTCACCAGTATAAGAATCATATATATCTGCGGGTTGAAAATGTCCAATTACATCGTATCTTTTAAAGTAGTCTGTATTATATAGGCTGCCTAACATTCTCTGGTATCTAAGCGCCCAGAATAGTCAAAAATATCTTCGGTTACATGGTACAAGCAATTCTAAGTCTTTCGCCATAAGGTTTATAATTAATGATTATTGCAAAGATTTATTATCACATGTCCATAAGCTAGTAGTGTAGCCATAACATGTGGAATCCTACAAAAATCGTGTAAAACTTGACTACAAAAATAAAACGTGACAGGAAAAGTGCCCTTAATCAAAAGAAAAACGTACTTATTTTTGTAGTAGCCCTAAAAAATTTATTAAAATTTATTTACATGAAGAAAACGTTATTACGTATATTGCGTTAGTTATTTAATAAAAATAAAACATGAATTATAAACCAAACTAAAACCCTTTGATTAAATAAAAAAAAAAAAATTGAACTTGGAATTAAAATCTTGTGTATCGTCCTTCTGCATTGATGACATCTAGAAATACAGCATTTTGACAGAAATCAACACCTCGCAGGGAATCCCATATTTGCATGACATGCGTACGCAATGATTCTGGAGTTCGGGATTCATGGTGATCATCGATGATGATAGAATTTTACAAATATTCTGCAGTACAATTTTATTAATTTGCAATACAATGACATGAATGTCAGAACTATTATTATCTATGTTTATAGATTCCAAAGTGGTTTTTCGATTAAGTTCTATCTACTATTTGAAAATAATTATTTCTTATCTGAAGATTTTCATTGCGTGGTTATGTCATATTGACATACAATAAAAAACATACTATATGACAATGTATGTCACTGGTCATGTTGATTACCTATACATAATAGAATAAAGAAATAGGTTTGTCGGTTCATTTAATCAATAATTAAATAATTTTTTTCTCGTCATATATTTCTAACCTTAACTAAACATTAATGGCACATACTTAATAGAGAAAAAAACAGAAAATATAAAGAAAATAAAATTTAAAATCACACAGAAACGAGAGAAGTGATCTTTTTTTTGTAGGTAATTATTATTTTACACTAGATTTTATAAGTTATTATTGGTGTTATTTATTCGCCTTTTTTAACTCAATCCCTTAGTCAATGAGATCAGTGAATTCGTTTAATGGTTACGAATACGTTTTTTTATTTAGGCACTACCGCTTGACACTACTAGTTGTGCCATGGGAGATTTTTACCTCCCATTACACTATCGGCATTTTCCAGTAGTGTAATTTCAGATAAAACCGCGGGCGGGGCTTTCTTTCAAAAAACTATTTTCTTACGACTTTAATTATAAAAGATTAATTCAGTTCTAAACAAAAGCCACGTCAATGACGTCATGCATAAAATGAAACAGATAAATAAAGATGATTACTGTGACTTAAGTCATAGAGTTTATTTTTCTTAAGCGCGAAGATATTTTTGAAAAATTAAATGCTTAGATACCAATGAATAGTGTTTATGCCAACATAATATTGAACATCTTGATGCGTTATATAAAATTGCAAATTATTGCGATGATATTTATGTCAACTTTGTTTGGTTACAATGATATGGTTATTATGACACTAACATAAAATTGAATTTTTCACCCAAAGATATTTTTGACTATCTTGTCTTATAATATCTTTATGCTTTTGACTGTACAACTATTTTTTGTATAGGTACTAAGTCGAGGAAAAGGCAGTGGTAGGTAGGTAAATTTGATAGAGGTTGCAATCTTCTAAAGGAAGCTTACAGTTGTAACAGCTTTAAGTTGTAAGAGCGTTGTCAAATTAAACATGTTAAATTGAAGCGCTGAATTGTTTACTACAAGTTCTTGATAAGCCAACACGTTATTGTTGCACAAAAGTGCAACGACTAAATACCATAATAGTAAAGAATGCGTTGTATAGGTACCTAAGTTTTACTGCGCTGAGGTTACATTACTTAGTTTTTGTCTTATTTAATTGGGCTACCATGGTCCTGCAGGTATATTTGTAATATAAACATTGATCTCTATATATTGATATATGTATTTAAATTTGAAAGCGATTTTAAAGTTAACAGTTACAAGCCTACGAGTGATTGATCTCTAGATTGGCAATTACTTACTTATCGTAATAGATTCACTTACCTAGCACGGTCGGTTTCATCCGCAAGCTACCGTGACGTCGCGCAGTCATTCACTCTTCAGATGAATGACTGTTGACTATCTACATTTTTAAACATATCTATATTTTATTTTAACCAACATTTGCTAACTAAGCAACATAATTTATTTTCCCACAAGACGTTAAAAATAAATTGAAATATCTAACTGTTTTACACACATTCAAAATTCATGTTTTTACGTAAACTTTCTATTTTATTATGCAGAAAAATATATTTTTAAATTTGGTAAAATAAAATAAAATAAAAATACAAATGTTTATTTTCGGACAATTAAAATCCATCAATTGTTAGTAATCTTATAATCTAATTGAGTTAGTAATAATAATTTACCATGGATATATTAATTTTAATTAAATTGCCAACATACGGACAGTCCCCGCTTATCTTTTGTGTATTAAAAAACAATAACGATTTCCAGCTGAAGTAGTTATTCTAAAATTATACTTGATCGGAGTGATTATGATCGAGAAGAAAAAGACTGTGGATGTAGACTTTTTTTGCAACGGGAAATAGATTTCCTACGAATTGTGATCTGTAATTCAAGCTTTTTTGAGTGGTAGAGTCTAGCTGTAGGCTCTGTCTGCAGCGATTGCTGGGCTGACTCGACCGGTGAAATACCACCGTCGCACAGGAAACCGACGTGAAGTAGGAACGATGTTCCTGCGTTTCGTTCGGTGAGTGCGGTATCCGGTGCCCAATTTTATTTATTTATTTATATATTTTCTTAAAGGTCAGCAACACACCCCCAACACCTACAGTGTTGAGGGTAGTCATGGGCGGCGGTGATCACTTACCATCAGGTGACCCGCATGCTCGTTTGCTACCTATATTACATAAAAAAAAAAAAAAAAAAAAAAAAAAAGCAAAGAAAACGCGTATTACTACATTTAATAAATATTTATAACATCGTTTTTTATATTTTCTAAGGATTGTATGTATCTATCGGATAGGTTAACTTATTAGGTATAAACACTAAAAACCGAAAAACATTAAAAAATCAAATACGAGTGCCAACCGCTAGTCATTACCTACATACAAAAAAATACTTCCCATTATTTCACAAATTAGCTATACTATTAAACATATTAACAATTATATCACGCCTTTACAACTCGCATGATCTACACTAGCCAATTGGAATAGCTGTGCTCTACCGTGGCGACGAGGTGCGCAGGCGACAATAAAAAAACGAAATTGTATCACGAAACTGTATTTGTGTACTGAGAAGTCAATGAACATTGTGTTATTTTCCATTTAATTCAATAATTGAGGAAAGTAAGTAATAAAACACTTTGTTTATTTATTTAAAGGAAGGTAATATGTCCATTTTAATTAACGCACGATACAAAATATATATTATTGTGAATAATTTTGAAGATAACTTCCTTGCAGCTCGTGATAGTGATTAGTTTAAGTTTCCTCGTATTTTTAACTTAATTAAATAATATCTATTTCAGTCGTGTAAGCCAACCAATAATCGACTAGTTTAAAGAAACTCCTAAAAAGGAAATATTAAAATCTTATTCAGAATATATGTATTTACAAATAGCAACAAGTAAAATAAATAAACAAAAATAAAAACAAGATTAAACGCAAATGTTTGGTAGGTACCAAACACTCACACCTTTAACTTATTTCAAGTAACTTTTATAAAAATTTAACACCCTTAACGCCGGCCGGTTCAAAAATCAAGTCGTTCAATTACCTACTTAGATAAGATATTCTGAGATCGATATACCCATCCGGACAGTTTAGAGCCCGAATCCGCATGACCCACTATGCAACAACTCAATAAGCATGTTTATACGTAGACGCACTAATAATAGGTAATAGTAACATTTACTTAGAACTGTTTTCTTAAAGAAGCAGCCAGTAACCGGTCACTGATACCGCACGAACGCACTTTATAAGGAATGCTGAGATTTGCTATATGGTTGAGTGGGTACATTGTAACTAAAACGACTGAAAGTAGACGCACACCTCTTTTTAAATCTGCGATAGAGTCAATACTACTTTAGAATAATCTTGTACCTATATATCTTTACCTTTAATAAAGTCGAAAAAGACGTCCGTAAGAAACTTAAAAATGCGTTGCGTGACGTAGAAGAAGTAAGCAAATACACTATTCATACACACCTATACATAATTCTCCTCCAGCGGTGTTTCGTCCTTGACTAGTATCTTGTATGAAGTGACTAACTGAACGTCCATCTTTCCAGCTGCCCCTAATCTACCTCACGCTGTGGTCGACCTGCCAAGCGGCGTACATGAGTCGCATGTCGGTCATGAACCGCGGCCGGCCTGCAGCAGTGTTTCGTCCTTGTCTAGTATCTTGTATGAAGTGACTAACTGATCGTCCATCTTTCCAGCTGCCCCTAATCTACCTCACGCTGTGGTCGACCTGCCAAGCGGCGTACATGAGTCGTATGTCGGTCATGAACCGCGGCCGGCCTGCAGCGGTGTTTCGTCCTTGTCTAGTATCTTGTATGAAGTGACTAACTGAACGTCCATCTTTCCAGCTGCCCCTAATCTACCTCACGCTGTGGTCGACCTGCCATGCGGCGTACATGAGTCGCATGTCGGTCATGAACCGCGGGCGGCCCCCGGCGGTGTTTCGTCCTTGTCTAGTATCTTGTATGAAGTGACTAACTGAACGTCCATCTTTCCAGCTGCCCCTAATCTACCTCACGCTGTGGTCGACCTGCCATGCGGCGTACATGAGTCGCATGTCGGTCATGAACCGCGGGCGGCCCCCGGCGGTGTTTCGTCCTTGTCTAGTATCTTGTATGAAGTGACTAACTGAACGTCCATCTTTCCAGCTGCCCCTAATCTACCTCACGCTGTGGTCGACCTGCCATGCGGCGTACATGAGTCGCATGTCGGTCATGAACCGCGGCCGGCCCCCGGCGGTGTTTCGTGTCTAGTATCTTGTATGAAGTGACTCACTGAACGTCCATCTTTCCAGCTGCCCCTAATCTACCTCACGCTGTGGTCGACCTGCCAAGCGGCGTACATGAGTCGCATGTCGGTCATGAACCGCGGGCGGCCTCCGGCGGTGTTTCGTGTCTAGTATCTTGTATGAAGTGACTAACTGAACGTCCATCTTTCCAGCTGCCCCTAATCTACCTCACGCTGTGGTCGACCTGCCATGCGGCGTACATGAGTCGCATGTCGGTCATGAACCGCGGCCGGCCCCCGGCGGTGTTTCGTGTCTAGTATCTTGTATGAAGTGACTCACTGAACGTCCATCTTTCCAGCTGCCCCTAATCTACCTCACGCTGTGGTCGACCTGCCAAGCGGCGTACATGAGTCGCATGTCGGTCATGAACCGCGGGCGGCCCCCGGCGGTGTTTCGTCCGGGAGTGTCGCTGCAACGCCCATGGACGCAGAGGATTGTCGCGCCGAACAGATCGCCGTTTGTCATGTATAGGAATACGCCTAATAATAGGTGAGTTTGATGGTATACCGTAATGGAAGGAAATGAAATAGCTTTATTGTATGTAGGATTAAAAACTAATCTCTCATACATTGTCAAAAACATAAAATAAAAAAGGTGTCACGGGACACCCCTACATTCATCAGCAATAACCGTAGTAGACCGAGAGAAAAAGCTGGCGGAAAAAAATGGCGGGTGTATAATAAAAGCTGTAGAAGTTTTATTGATAGCCATACTAATAACAGCCTAAAAGTTAAGGTACAAAAAGTTCAACACAGGATTGTAAGAGGAACTTAGACGAAGTTAACTCGGCTGACTAGATATAAAAAACGGTGTATCATGAGCATAATTAACGAACTTTCAAAGAAGCCGTTAAGTGGCTTTACTTTATTAGTAGATAAGGCTTTCGATTAAGATTATCAAAAGTAAATTGGAGTTAATTCAACCATTTACCAAATAATATTCGATCCACTTAGGCAAGTTTATCTAATGTTTGAAACTACATCAGCAAATCATACAACAATTAGTTCGGAATAACTTAATTTCTCCCAATTTGGTGGTCTTCCGCTCCTTTGTTAGGTTTCATTGATTTCCATTGAAGAAAGTAGGTAGCTATAATTTTGTTATTATATCAACTTCGGTTAGATAACTGCTTTCCTATTTTTTTGTTTTTCCGAGTGTTATTGCAGTGTTTTTCTTTGTTTTACGTAATTCATAAATTCTAAATCGTTGTTAAGTAGAGTAGGACCATTTGCCTAGTCATACTCAGAATTGCCGCAAACAGAAGTATTGTAATATTGACCCAGTTAGTGTTGCTTTTAAAACCAAGGCTTTTAAACCTTTACCAGCCTTAACTAATTACCATATTTTTAGACCCGTTTGTCTGGCAACGTATCATATTCGTATCTGATTCAAAACTGTCTAGATACCTAACTGAAGATTTTAGTAAGTATTACATTAACCCAAAAAGAAGCAATGAAAAAAAATTGGTAAACTTTTTAGTAATCCCACTAATATTATAAACGTGAAAGTTTGTGAGTATGGATGTTTGTTACTCTTTCACGTAAAAACTACTGGACGGACTTTGATGGAACTTTACAGTAATATAGGTTATACATCAGAATAACACATAGGGTACTTTTTACCGCGGGAAAACATCTCATTCCCACGGGAAACCGACTTCCACTAGTATATGTATAAAACATCAAGGTTTCCCATGAATACATTGACAGTAATTGAAGTCCTTTCGCAGATACGCGATGAAGCACTTCAGCCCGGCGCCCACTCGCATGTTCGCCTCGCCGTGGAAGGCATCCAGGCTGCCCAACTCCAACGAGTTCGACTTCATGAGAGCGGCTTCCGCGTCGCCTAATGGTGCCACAGTTTAACTTGATATACGCACTTGCACTACTTTTTAATCTATATTTAATACGTAGTTGGTGGCAACTGAGTACTCGACTTTTGTAGACTAAGCCAAAAATCCTTAAAATATTTAACCCATAAGAAAATCTTTACTTCTTAAAGATAACAGTTATACTACCTATTTATTGCTAACAATTCATTTTGAAGCCTTACCTATATCACATAATATACATAAACAGTAACCTAATTCTTATTATTTAAATCTAGTAGTGTAATATATATAATTTTACGATTTCCGAGCACAATAGCACTACGAAAAGAAGAACGACCACAGCGGTAAATGTCGACGGCTCAACTGTAGATAATTAAGAGCTTTGTGCATGACTTGCGGTGGTATTCTGTAACTTGATTTCTAAACATTGGTATGAAATCTTATGACAAAATTATTTTTTACTTGTATAGCTAAACTGGGGGTTAATGTTTATGATAGCAGTTATAGAATACCCCCGCTGAGCCCTTTGCCGCTGTGGTCGACACAAGACTCAGCCCTTTCTGACTTGCAGGTGCCATCCATACGATACCAGCTCCCAACCTCAGTCTGTCTGAGAAGCCAATCGTTGTCATCGATGCTGATGCCATGAACGGCAGAGGAGGCATTTCTGAAGCGGTAACCATTACAATAGCTTGCTTAATTTTCCTAACATTTACCCCGTAAGATGGCTTACTTAACTCACCTAACATGAACCTTAGTCCAAATTTCCATTAACTGCTTATAAAATCAAAAGGAACAATGTTGTTTCAGACTGTTAAGCCAACCTACGAGGTGACTGAAAAGCACGTAGACCAGCCAGCTAAAATTCAAACTCCTATTGGATTTTCTAAAGAAACAGTGGGTATTACGTTTATTCCAATCAAACTGTCTTCTGGGAACTCTATTTCTATCGTCTGTTTAAGACTTTGACCCAAAATGAATTGCAGGCTCTCATGAAACACAACGCAGCACTGCAACTAGCATCGGAGCTTGGTCTCCGCGCGGTCGTGATACCGAAGAATTCACAAACCCTACAACACCAACAAGCCTTTCAGACAGCACTTCATCAACAGACGCTTCTACCCGAGCAGTCGTTGATTCCACAACAGTTTTCATTTCAGGTAAAACTTACTTTCAATCATTCGGTAAATAAAATATGCCCCAACTTAACGTAACGAAAAATTTTCATCTTTTTTGACAGGGATTCGAAGGATTCAATAATCAACAGTCAAATCCTTTCTTGGGACAACAACAGCACAACTCTTTACAAAGTTTCGTGGATCAACAACAGCACAATTCCTTAAAGCAAAACTTCATAGGACAACAACAACAGCAGCACAACTCATTACAAAACTTCATAGGACAACAGCAGCAGCAGCAGCAGCAGCAGCAGCAGCAGCACAATTCCTTACAAAACTTCATAGGGCAACAGCAACCCATGATACAGGGATTCGGAGGTCATCATCAACATTTACCCCAATCATTCACATCAGCACAAAACCAACAAGCTCTCCAAGCGTTCCATAAACTACAACAGCAAGAAAACAATTTCCACGGATTACAAGGTTTCCCTGGGCTACAAAGACAAGAGTCAACCTTACAAATTGCTGGAGTGCAAACACCACAGCCTCCAGAACAACAGTTTGCAGCAGTGCAAGCACCGCAAGCCTTCGTTAGCCCTGTAGGAGTTCAAAGTCCACAGGGTTTCACTGAAGCACAAAATGCCCAGGACTTAATACAATCTGGCTCAGAAGGAATAGTCATATCACCCAGTGCTCTCTACCAACCTGATCCCAATTTCTTACAAAAGCTTCAACAGCAGTTGCTACAAAGGTTCCCCTCCGTTGAATTTATCCCGTACATCCCAGATATGCAGAATCAGCAACAGCAACCACAGGAAAATCAAGTGCAGCCAGAATCCCAGCCACATTACTTCTTCAGTAGTGACCAAATTGTCAGACAAGAACCTTCATCATTCGTACCGAGTGAGCCTCAAAAGAATGTTGTGCAAAGGGAAACTCAGGAGAGCTCACAGTCTGTTGTAACAATGCAGCCACAGGAAATTACGGTTAGCAACGTTACAGAAAATCTGGTAGAAGCTTCATCACCGCAACCTCAGAATGTGACGATACACTTTATGACTACTGAGGCACAACCTCCCACTACCACAATTAAGTACATAGTGGAAACGACAACTGAAGATGATAAGTCTACACCTATTTATTATGCTCAGGTAGGTCAGAATGTAGGTAGCGTAGTTGCCAATGGATTCTACTCGGCTGTTAACGAAGTGAGAGCAGCTGCAGCGTCTGCCCAACTAGAAAAACCTCAGGAACCTACAAATGTTCAAGAACCAAATGTAACTACAACAACGGTAAACCCTGACTTACAAAACTACTTTTCCATACAAAACACGACCAATTATGACATGAATAATACAGTAACAGAAGTTAAACCACTTTTAGGAGTTCCGTTCGCAAAGAAAGCTGATTCTTTCGACGTCGCATATACCTTAGTGAGAACTGATGAAAAAGCTCCTAAGGTAACCCAAAACGGGGTCTATGTAGGACAAATAGTCGAGGCTAAGGTTAGCGAAGACCAAGACTTTAACAAGCAACAAGCCACTTATTTGTCAAGACGTCCTTCGACCCTGAGACTGTATGCGATGCAGAAAAGTGCTCAAAGCATTAGCCCAAATCAAATTCAAAGCAGAGCGTCCACTTCTACGTCACCGCCCCAGAAGTTAGAGCCGGTGAAAGCGAAAATTCCCCCGAAAAGTAAACTGACGTTCGATGACAAAACTGGAGAGCCAGTGTTGAGAATATATGCCAGTTATATCAATAGTCCAGCGCAGGTAAATGAGTAAATACATTTTTTATAGCATTTTTGAAATAGATTACCTACTAGTCTAAAAAGCAATAGATTACGGTTTCCATATTTATAAGCCGTCGGCACAGTGTGAGTCGGAAACTGCATAGTCGAATTCTTAATTAGCACGAATATAGCATAGTAGAACTTTAAAACCAAGATTACCTTCCCATTATTTATAATAATAGCATGTTTATTTAAATTTTACTATTTCTAAGTAACAAAGAGACTGAATATTAAACGTTTTTTTCCTTGCAGAAAGAAATCGTGGCAGCTAAGTTAACGAATATTAAAACGATGAAGGACCTACTAGCAACCAAACAGGACAGTTCAAACACCTGGAGTTCAACACCAGTTAAAATGCTTGATAAACCAAAGGGTTTCGAAGCTAATCAAGTAACTAACTTTGGCCTTAAATTAAGATCCAGAAGTGATGATTATGTACCATTGTTTGAAGAGTATGAGGAATAATTCATAAGCTTTAAAAGAAAACGAAATTTTTGCTCAATGAGAAAGAACCTATGAAGAGGACATCGGCATATTTTGGGGAGAAAAGTATGTTAAAAGGTTTATCCAGAGGCAAACATTCTTGCTCTACATTAAGCGTGCGAAAAATAATTAAACCATAAAAGGCTTACTTTTTGCAGCCGAAACGTATGCCGTAATATACCCGTATGTTCTCTCAATTGGTTTAAGTACTCTATCCTATAACTCTACAGCTATGAAATTCATCTTAATACTCCTACCAGCTTTAAATCACTTTTTGAATACAAGTTCAAAGTGCAATGAATTATTCTGTTTCCCCATTAAAATAAGTAGGAATATAACTGTGTTATTGTTAGTATATAAGCTATGATTAGTTTTTAGATCTTTATATAAATGTTAATCTATTTATTTGTAAATACTCATTATTATTAACATCAACTTCAATGACAAAATATAATGCATTTGGTAAGTTTTCTATGTAAAACTACTTCTGTAGATCTTTTTAATAAAAAATACAGAATTTTAAAATTATTTCGTTTGTCTTTTCCTTGTCATTAATTCTATTAATAAAATATTAGGTATATTAACTAAAAATTTAAAGTTATATGTAATTATATTGCCAAAAAGAAGCGTTAAAAGGAATTGGTTAAAAATATATAAGTATCTAAATTATGATATCATTTAGAAGCCATCAGTAAAATTTGGAAAGGATATTATTACATCGCAAACGTAAAAGCATTCAAATTTTTTATATTTTTATTTTTTAAAGCAGCCATCAATTTAGAAACAAACAAAATGTCAGCATTAGTATCAATTGTTTTTCTTATAATACTAATTAGTATTAGCTTTAAATTGGTCTAAATCTTAGTCAAAAATTAACATCCAATTTATTGTTAAAATCACACTATTTCTATACAACCAAACAGTCACAATTATTTGACATCTACCAAGATGCAAAAAAAAATGTATACTTTTAAAGTTTCAGCATAATGCAGTTAATTAAAGATTATGTAGAAAAATATGGATTTGCAAATATTTTACAGACAAGAAAAAACACAGTTACTAATGTATGAAAATGTATTGTCTTGTCTTATTATTGCACTTGATACAAACTTACATAGTATTGAGTACATTAAACATTATTTCATTCCAAGTAGACAAAAGTAATCAGATACAAAAGATTTTATAAAATATCAACTGTCCTAAAAACTTTCTTACAACACATCTTTGTAATCTTTGAAAATGGTAGCTGGTTGTCAAAATTGTTACTCACCATTTTTTTTTGAGCTTTTATTTATAACAATGACCCCTAACAATCAGAAGTTAAAGAGTCTTCAAGGTGTTGTAGATCAAGTTCCAATCATTTCTTCATTTGATCCATGAACCAGGGATGGGCAGGGTTCCTCTTTGTGAGGATATCACAACCTGTCTCCGTCACCAACAAGGTTTGTTCAAACTGAAAAAAATACATTATTTACGTTTGGAACATGATTATTAATTGGACAGGAGCTGCATCTTTGTTATTTAATGCCTTTCCACTGGCGTCTTTCGATTAAGGCGCTAATGGGACTCTAGGTAGTGGTACACTTTGCATTCTAAGAAAGTACAAGCTAATGTTGTTTCACCCACTGCTAATTGTAATTTTCTGTGGAATATAGGAAGGCAAATAAGTTAACTAAATTTTTATACCTGAGCAGACCAAGATCCGTCTGAGGTGACTGCAGTCCAGTGGTCCGGCCACTGTTCATCCCGCCAGCCTCCTTCATTGATCATTGGTTCTATCGTAAAGCAATGGCCAGGCTTCATGACTCCTACTGCTTTGTTTTCTGAAACAATCAAGCATATATTTTAGTACTAATTGTATAATTAATAGCAAATATGTGTTATAATGTAGAATAAATAACTTACTGGCATAATGAGGTACATTAGGGGCAGTATGAAACAGTCTATGGATACCATGACCGCAATATGACCGTACCACACTCAAGCCATTCGCTTGTGCGTGCTTCTGAATCACATTCCCAATCTCTCTATATTTCTCGCCGGGCTTAACAATATCAATAGCTTTCATCAAGCACTCATAGGTGACAGACACAAGCTTCTTTGTGTTCTCAGAGACATTGCCAACGAAGAATGTTTCATTCAAGTCACCGTGGAAACCTCGGTGATAAACTGTCACATCTACATTGCAGACATCACCATCCTGTAAAAAAAAAGTTAGTAATTATAAGGTCTTCTAAATTTGGACAGTAATAGAAAACGAGTAGAGAAACTTGAATGATATCTACATTTTGGACATGCATTTACCTGCAATGGTCTCGTATCAGGTATTCCATGGCAAATTACTTCATTGACTGATGTGCAGCAACTATTAGGGAAGTTGTGGTAATTGAGTGGACTCGGATAACATTCCCGTTCAATACAAGCTTCATGAACTATTCGGTCTATTTCATCTGTTGTTACACCTACATCACAAACTCTGAAAAAATTGAGATTTAATTAGTTATAAGAACAATCATATGGAAAAAAAGGTAAAATCTTATTTTTATAACTTATTCAAACAGTTACTTTGTGTCACTTCACTAAATATGGGTACTTATTGATATTAGACTTTTCTTCAATATAATAATGTAAAAAAACTACAATTAACTTACTTGGCAGCCTCATCAAGGACCTCTCTACCGAGACGGCAAGATACTCGCATTCCTTCAATTTCTTCATCATCGAGTACTTTAATCTGCCCGGAGCCTTTAGCGGCATTTTCAGAAGCTGGAAACCCAGTAGGGTGGTCCGCGTAATCTGGCCTACCAATATTAGGTGGAACAGTACGTTTCGGACCCGGGGGATAAGGCCTCAGCTTCCCGGTAAATCCATAGGATGGCCAAGGATTGTACTCCACATTCGATCCATCTGCGCTATCACCCGCTAAACAAAAATAAATTACTATTATAGTTACGAAATCTAATACCGTATCATAACCTCAAAATCGCACTCACTTGCCAAACTATGAATAACTTTGTGAGTTTTCCAGGATTTCTTGAAGCAGTCCTGGTTGCAAAAGAATGAACCCTGAATACCAAGTTTTCTGCAAGTAGGACATTGTAATTGTGCAATAGATTTGCAGCCGGGTGTTTCACACATTCCAATCGCGGCCATTTTTATTTTTGACACTTGTTTATACTGTTACGTCATTGTCAAATTGGCAGACAATAAAAAAAGTTGAAATGTCATGCATTTTTTTTTGTAATGGCAGTATTTATTGTCATCCCAGAGAACAATTCTTTTTATAATTTATTGCTATTTTGACTCAGGCATAATTGAACTATTTTTAGGGCTTTGCGGTGTTTTTTTGTGACTTGATATTATCAATCTTAAATTATTTTTATCTGCCAACACCTAAAGTCAAATGAATAATGGGGGGAACGGTAGAAACGGAACTCAAAACAATTACTTTTATAATTATCTCGGGACATATGGACAAATAAAAATAATCGTCGTACTTTTGCCGAAAATAAAATAATTTAATCAAAATAAATACTTGCCACCATTCCAAAAACGAAGCTTATGAAGTGATCCATTTGGCAGATCCCAAGAACGAATAACACAATTTCGAAGGCGTTGAAACATGAAATCCCACGCTGTTAGAAGTTCATGTGAACCCATTGTAATAATTTACTAAATTTAAAACGAAATCAACATCATTTTGGCCAAAAATTACAAAACAACGTCAACTGCCAACATGCTTTACAATGATAAGACACTCACTGTCAAAGATTTTTTATGATTCATCTCAGGATGTTGTAATGGTTGTTCTATTTTTAAATTGTTTATTTTTTTCATTCATTGGGATTTCTATTGGATGATTGCAAGAGCAAATGGTGATAGTCTATTTAGGTGTCTGATGGGTGTCTGGCTACTAGTTAAAAATGGTAAAATTAAATATGTTTTGAAAAAAGCTTTAACTTTAAGAAGGAATAAACAAGAACAAAAAATAACGATGGCTTTGGCAAAACAATAAAAAAGAAAAAAAAAGAAAAATCTAGCCAAAGCAGGTTAAATGACTTTGTTAGTTAAATTTTGGTGGATGTTCATTAATTGCATGGGAGCTTTTTGTAACTGCATTTATAAAGGTTTTATCCCCTTAGCTTAACGACGCCTTAACCTTCCTACCTTAACGTGTCCTTAACAAACTCGGAATAGGGTAAGGCTACCTATCAAAATAATTAGGGTTGTGTTCCGACTTAATGCGCGGTGGTAATGGGCGATGACTGAATTGTTTACCTCTTTCACCAACCAGCTAACTAAGCAGGATAGGTTAAATACAATTAACATTAGATATAATAAGATGTCTGGTAAATATGTAGGGTTGGATAATGAATTTTACATGCCTAACTTAACATTATGTAATGTAATTAGGTTAGTCTCGAGAAATATGCCTTGAGAAAGAATCTTGCCGTAAGAAAAGGTAGGCTGGGTAATATAATACAGAGACGTTTGGCGGTAGGTTAGGTAGGTACCTATGTGCTAGAAAAAACTTATTAGTACCTAATGGAATAAAAAAAAGTTTTATTTTACTTGATACATTAAAAGTGTAATAACATAATATCAATTATTTGATTGACATTCATTAAATATCCAAGATTTTTAACTTCTGCTTGTTCATCAGACATAGATAGCCCGCTGGTTTACCAAATGTAACTTTATAAAGGTCGTTCATAAAGCTTAATCTCCAACAATTAACAAAAGCGACAAACGTTCGTGGCTTATTGGCTAAGCCTCTGAATTTCGTGGAGAATCTTCAAGGCTTTGGCGGGAGAAGTAACAATAAATATAGATAAGCTGAAAGGACTCAGTGGTTTATAGTCCCGTTTCGTCAGTTTCTTTGGTTCTATATTTTAAAGACAGACCAAAGATTTAAAATATCTGAAGTCGAAAACGCTCATGCATTCAAATGCTGAAGTCTTTAATAAGCGTTGGTTAGCTACAAATTGTCGTTAAAAATTTACATGATTACTCCAAATGCATCAAATAAGTACTTAATCTATACTTCTATACTAATATTATAAAGCTGAAGAGTTTGTTTGTTTGTTTGTTTGAACGCGCTAATCTCAGGAAGTACTGGTTCGAATTGAAAAAATATTTTTGTGTTGAATAGACCATTTATCGAGGCAGGCTTTAGGCTATATATCATCACGCTGCAACTATTAAGAGCAAAGAAATAATGGAAAATGTGAAAAAAAACGGGGAAAACTATTCATCTTTGAGGGCTTGCGTGCGCTGCGAAAACGGTTCTAGATACCAAAAATATATGTATGAAAGAATTAAGGGAACTTTTTACCGCGGGAATACTTCGCATTTCCACGGAAAACCGAGTTCTACGCGAACGGAGTTGCGAGCGGCCACTAGTTCATAATATTTTTAGTCAACTGTTAGCCATAGGCTTCTTCAAAGGCTCTTCACTTTTCTAATGTATTAAAATTATGATGGTTAATGTCAATTGCAAACAGGCCAGTGGCGTAACAATAGGGTGGCATGGGTGGCAAAATGCCACGGGCCCCCGAACCAAGAGGGCCCCGGCCCAACTGGACACGAGCTCAAAAATATTTTGTTACTTTATTTGAGAAGTATATTTTTATAGGTTCTGCAATTGTAATACAATTTCAAGTTAATCGTTAAGAATTTGAACCAACCTTAACAAGATTGATTTTTAGAGATATATAACACGTTAGCCGTGACGAGTAATTTAACGTATTATTATTTATGAAAAAAGCGGTAATTGCACATCTATTCATTTTGGTACGCATTCATTGGTTTTTACATCATGGTATAGTATCAAAAGATGGAATATTTTACCAAGTTTATATATAATAAAGAAAATGAGTCTTCAACTTCAATAACATTAAAAACGCCGTTTTTGCTTTAAAAGTTCGGTTTGTTGAAGTTCCAAAAAGCGCTAACGAAAACAATTCTGTTAAATTGCAAATCAGACGAAAGAAATGAAGCTGTTTCACTCAAAAAGAAGACAGAAAACTACCATTTTATTATGTGATTAGTTTTCTACTGCAAGATTTAAAAATGTAAGCAAATAGTATAGCAGAAAAATGGTCCATCATTCCTGAATTTTATAAAAACTCGTCAGAGGAAGGTAAAACGTCATTTTGATGAGCGTCTCCAAGATCCGGAAAGTTTGTTTAAAATGAACATAAATAAATAATAATAAAATAAAAATAAAATAAAAATAAAATAAAAAGCCTTTTATTTCTTGTTACAAATTAGGTTTACAACTAAAAGAAAAAAGAAAAAAATAAAAGAAATTTATAACATCAAAAAGTTTGCATGCATTAATTAATTACTTAGGTGTTTTATTCTTTTAGGTTCTTTATATGTACGGGTACAAGAACCCCTCTCAACGGTGGGTAAAGGCCTCCTCCAAAGATGACCATTTTTCTCGGTCTTCAGCTTCTCGCATCCAGTGTGTGCCTGCTATTTTTACAACATCGTCTATCCAGCGTGTATTTGGCCTTCCTCTTCTCCTCTGGCCCGATGGTCCTAGCCATGAAGTTGTCGTTTTGGTCCAGCGATTATCATTGAGTCTGGCTACGTGTCCAGCCCATCGCCATTTTAGCTTCTGTGAGTAGCTGAGTGCGTCGATAACTTTAGTTTTCTGTCTTATGGCGGTATGGCGGATTTTTTGTATCTTCTTGATTTTCAGGATGCTTCTCTCCATACTTCTTTGACTGGTTATGATCTTATTTTTTTTTTTTAGTTTTCTTGTGAATTTTCAATGAACATAAAATATGTAAAAATCATAAAATATATGGAGTATTGGACATAATTATAAACCAACTGAAATCGCGTTTCCTTACAATGAATAAAATTGATTCAAATTTCAGTGTTTGGCACATTTCCACTTTAAAAGTTTTAAATTACACTTAATAATAAAAAAAAAATGTCTAGAATTTATTGAGATATATAAAAAAAATATATCTGAATCATTTGCCAGAGAAATTATCAGTTTTTGGTCCACTTTCAGAGACGAAATGGAAAAATCTTTGTGTATTGGAGACCTTGCCGATTTATTAATAATAGCTTTCCGCCCTGCGGTTTCACCCGCAACTTAATGGCTTTTCCCGTGGGAATGAGGCTTTTTCCAAGGAAGTGAAAGCCATGTTAGCCTATACTGCAGTAGCTACCTATATGCCTGTGTGATAAGGGCGCTGCAGTGCTTTACAATATTATTACGTTGTTATAAAGGGTTTCCAAGCGAACGCAGTCGTGGACGGCCTCTAGTTTCACCATAACTTCAAAACTAAACGTCCAATTTTAATCATTCAAAGACCAAATATTATCTACATAAACTGTACTTAGTGACGAAATAATTTATTTTGAAAAGGATTAATAGCATGAGTAAAATGAGCTTTTAAATGTAGTCCAAAAAAAATGTTTAATAAAAAAATGCTTGTTGTGCCTCACTCGACATAGATAAGTATAGTGTGTCGCGGACTTTTTTGTAGATATTTATAAGATGTACAATTAATTAGAACATTTTATGGTTACATATTTTACAGTTAAGGCAGCGTAGGTACGTAAAATAAGTAACTTTTCTGGTTGATTTTACACCTTGTGTCCGAAAAACCCAAATATCTTACGGAACCCTATTTTTTCCAAAATAAATTATAGCCTATTTTACTCGTGGATAATGTAGCTTTCGAATAGTGAAAGAATTTTTAAAATCGGTCCTGTAGTTTTTGAGCCTATTCGACACAAACAAACAAAGTTTTCCTCTTTATAATATTAGTATAGAAGTATAGATAAAAAACATTTTAATGTCCTGCAGCTTTCCTGACTGCATTAATGTTATTTCTTACAATTCCTGTGACTACAGCTAGTGCTGAACGATCATTTTCAAAACCAAAATTGAAAAAAACCTATTTAAGAAACTCTATGGGACAAGACAGGTTATGTTATTTGGCAATTCTGTCTATTGAAAATTCTATGGCCCGATCTTTAAACTTTAATGATGTTATAGACACTTTAGCGGAGCAGAAAAAAGATTTTTATCAATAAATATCACATTTAAATTATATTGTTACCTTTATTTATTTTATAGTAAATGTATGCAGGTTTCCTTAGTAGGGCATATACAACGTGTAATTGAGTACGCTGAAAATCTTGAAGTTTATGTAAATAAAACTAAGAACATCGTGACAATTTTCCCTGATAGGGCCCCATCAAAAGAATTGGCCACGGGCCCCAGATGGTATAGTTACGCCACTGAAACAGGCAGTTGGGTCACTAACGGAAGATTGACAACAACAACTACAGATGTGATCTATCTTTGCACCTTTCAGTTACCACATTAGAGCTCTTTAATGGCAGTTCCCAAAGCACTGATACTAAAAAAATATAGGACACGCGCGACTAAAAAAAGAGTGCTGTTCCACTATAACCTACCTATTAATTATACGCATTCTTTGACAAATAGATACTGGTCTACTATCAAACACAGAGTAAAATGTAGCCGCCAAGTAATTAAATTAAAACTAAACGGTTAAGTAAACGTACAAATACCACACAAAGTCAACATGAAACAAACTAACGAGCAAATGTTCCCTTTTGATCTTATACTCAGTCTAATAAGTAATAAATGTATCGTCACATAATTAAACCCAAGAGTTACGTAATAAAACTCAGTACCTATTAGCTACATTCGAAATAAGCTTTGATGTACCAATTAGGCATGTTTAAAAGGCTTTACCTTCCTAATTGGATATAATAAGTCGCTAATTTTCAAAGAAATTGTACCTACCTAAGGTTTTCATGAGGCAAGTGAGCGCAAAAAGGTTTTATGTGTAACGGAAAATCTTGTACTAATAAGACGGTAATGTTACTTTGGTACTGCCAATAAATTAAAAAATATTATATTTTGTCATTAAAAAGAAAAAAAGCGCACTACTGACACATTACATTGGCTGTGGTCAGCGTTACAAATACAAATTAAATGTTTTTAATTTTTTTAAAACGTGACTATAAATTTATAGTACTTACCTACTTAGTAAGTTTGCTCCTAATTTTTGTGCATTAAAGTATTATTTCTTGTCAAAATTCATGATTATTACTACCTAACACTAAATTGCCTAGCGTTTTTTAAAATACTTTCTTAAGTGGCCGAATTTTTATTACTTATGTGGAAACGTCGATGTAAAAGATTTATTTTTCACAGCTTTAGCAGATTGCACCCCTGCAAGGATATTTATGTTGATATTAAATACAACTTGATTAGAAAGAAAGAAAGAAGAAAAATAAATTTCGTAAGCCATTAAAAATGTTGTAAGTAGTGTTAGCTATAAAACAAAAGTAATCGGTAACTGGACATCCCTAGCATTCGATGGACATCACTGGTCGGCGTCATTGCCGGACCGGCAATGCCGGTTGGCGCGGATTTGGATTGACTCTAATGGCGGCTACATGTTGTATTTTCTACTAATTCACATTTTATTAAAGAGAAATCTAATCTAAATTCTAATAAATATTGTTCCCTTATAGTAGGTATTAACCCTAAATTACTACTAAGTAGGTTTACTTGCCCACGATTGACGTTAAACATTTGACCTTAAAGGCTAAAAGTTTGTGGATACCAACTTAGAACTATACGAACCATAACACAATATAGGCCAATATTAAGCAGCAATCGTAACTAAAATTGTTTCTTAAACTTACCTTCAATCTGTAGAATAATATTCCAAAAATAAATTCACCAAAATACTCTGAAGTTCTCAACTCTGTCTTATTATAAAAGAAGATTTCAGATAAAGTGGTGTGACCCCATAAAAACTCCAAAACTGCTGACAAACGGTGAATTGGGTGAAAATGAAAATCTTGACAATATAAATCTTTTCACCTTAATAGCTATCTGAATATCCCAGCTGGCACCATGAGTCAGCACTTTTAAAAGGAAAACGGTGCATTCGAAGAAATACCTTTGTATATTTGTGCCCATGAGAAACAGAGCTTTTGAAAATTACGCTTAGCAAGGATACCGCCATTTTGTGACGAATACTTCTTTCTTTTACTCTTATAAAAATTCTAGAAACTGCCATTGGAGGACTATTACTCAAAATCACACTTACAGTATTTAAGTAGATACCTAATCAAAAACAATGATTTAATGAATGCTGTACGCTTTTGCATCTTTGAAGACATTTCAGTATGTAGGTTTGATTTGTGTTACACAATTTGATTGTTTTTATGTAAGTAGATTAATAGTTTGCTCATATTTTGTAGATGATTTTTTCTTAGCTGTAAATATTCACCTAAAGAGCCTATAGATAGGTACTTCTTCACAGTGGCAAGGCGGCTAAAACTACTACAAAACCTCAGTCAATTCAACACATTATATGCATTTTGCAATACAACGCACTAAAAAACTGAAAAAGGCAAAGCTCTATGCTGCGTTGTTTAACATTTGAAATTAGAACCCCAAGCGAAGGCGATGCGTTTAGTGGTCGCTGGGTGGACAAAAACTGAAAAACGCAAAGCTCTATGCTGCGTTGTTTGACATTTGGAATTAGAACCCCAAGCGAGGGCGATGCGTTTAGTTGTCACTGGGCGGACGGGACGGCGGCATTCCGCCTCGGGCCGTCGTAGAGGGCGCACGTATCTCGCGCGCTTCTTCTCGTGTTATGCGAATTCGCGATCCGAGAAAAGTTACGATTGGGAATTATTAGGTGAGTAAAATAAAATAATTTTACGGGTTCTTATTTTTTTATTGATTTAATTTAATATTACGAAGTAAGTTAGAAAAGGTACTAGTTAGCGATTTTGAACTAAAAGCGTTAAAGTTGTATTTTATTTAGGTACTTACTTGTTGCAATTTAAAACAATTATAATTTAGTGTACAGAAGTTATTACACAGTATCTTCAGAAAACTGATACTTAGGGAAAAAATACATTTCAGTATTTAAAAATACTATAATGTTGATAATAATGTACTTAAAAAAAGCGCACCTATGTTTATAATCCTACATCAACATGGAACATAATTATTTATTTTTTACAAATAAAAACAAAATAAAAATGAATGGAAATATTTAATATCGATTGAACTTTAAGTAATTATTTATGAGGTATGTAGGTATATTTCATACAATATTTATTGTTTGTTAGTAAATTAGGTACCAACTAAACTCAGATTCAGGCTATTGTTTTGTACACGGTAACATGGAAATAAAATAAAACGAGAAACTTATAAATGATGGACTGTAAAACTTATATTAAAGTACAGCTAGACAATCTAAATTGTCATTTTCATTAAATTAGGCTCTATTTTTTGTTAATATATTTTGATTTATTTCTGAAAAATGGGTCTTCCTCGAGAATTACAATTTGTGTCGTAAATTTCAAAACAGCCGTACCTATTAGGTACTTGAATAACTTTTGAAGGGAAAACGTGGGGTGCTAAAACTGTCTAGAAATTAACTAAAATAACAAATTAAAACAATGTGAAGGTACACAGTACACTTTTTGTAAGAGAAACTAAAAATTAGGAAGCTGTAAGCAGATTGAATTGAAGAATTGTTTTTTATGTAACCATTAATTTAACGGCTATGTAGAATATAAAAAAATGCTGATCGATTATTGACCCTTGATTATGACAAATCAATCAATCTCCAGACTGACACACCAACTGTGTGGCCCTAAACTAAGCAAAGCTTGTACTATAGGTACCACACAATGGACTAGGGGAGAACCTAGTTACACCCAGACACGAGCCAATCTCGAAAAACCATTTTTACGAAATTGGCCCGACCGGGAATTGAACTCGGAACCTTCCGCTTAGCAGTCCGGTATATATACCGCTGCACCACAGAGGTCGTCTTGATTATCTTATCATGGTTAGACTCGATTTTTGCTTAGTGATCGAATTCAGTGTCGTAATTTAGAAATCAAGCCAAATACCCTATCGCCGAAAACCATATTGCTCTTTGTCTTCACGCGAGAGGTAAGCAACAGTCCAACAATCGACGAGCACAGAACGGCAGCGTCCGACTGCGTAAACACTTACCTACCACTCGCCAACCGGCCTGTCGGGCGCGGTGAGTATTGGCAAATACAGTTGAAGCCCAGCGATAGGTGAATTAAGGCTCTAACTACGGAAAATTTTGATGAAATATCACTTCATTTAAATTATCATTAAGTACTGGTTTTTGACCTTAATCGAATATGCTCAAACTCAACAATGGACAGAATCGATTTTGAAAAGTATTTTGATTTAAGTTTTCAGTGTGTAGGTTTTTTTTGAACTGGATTTTCACGAAATTTTTGAGTTCAGATTATTAAACCAATACCTACAAATTCCTGTATCTACAAAAGTTGGCCACTGACAAGCTGAATCATTATATTCACGTCGGTAAAAAAATTACCAGATCAATTGGTTTTATACAATTTATTAACCAAGTGCCCTAGCTGTCGTGATTGAAAAATCCATTTTTTTTATAACCCTCAATCGGCCTTTGGCTTAAACTTTTAATAACTCGAGATTAATAAATATTGGCGGTGCCCAAAAATGGAGGGAATTTCGTCAATCTTTTATATTATAAAGACATTTTGAGGCTCAATCTGAATATTAAGAGATTTTTCCATTCGGCGAACTATTAAAAAAAGACGAAGCTATTTACATGCTAAATTGCTTTAATACAGTTATAAAAAGCTTTGTAAAATGAATCTAAATTCTCGTGCTTGAGATAAATGTATTTGCGGAGCGTGGTTGGACATAATTTAACAAGTTTGAAGTGTACCTGATGATGGGTCGTAAAGGACCCCAAAGCTATGATATGTGTCCAATGTTTACGTAAAAGGGCTGTTATTTTACAACTTAAATTGTTCTAATAAAGTATTAAGTATATGTAGATTTTATAAGAAATATTACTTTCTTAAATGTGTAAATAAAATAAAAACTTCCAAGGTAAACTAAAAAGTATTTTTTTTAATATAAAATTTAAGTTACGTAAGTTACGTTAAGATTTATGGTTACGTGATATATGGTTTTCTCATGGAAGCCATTGTCAGGACTAGACCAAATTGAAATGGGATCACACAAGAAGCACATGGCGGAAAAATTCCAAAAATAGGCCCAAATTAGAATCTTTTTCATTTTTTTCTTACTGAGTATTACTATTGTTGATTTGATATCACTTATCACACACTAAGTTGACCAACACATCTAAGCAGTACGTACAACAAAGCAACTTCACGAAGAGCATGTTTTCCTCATTAATCACCTCACCTATCTATTATAGGGAAACGTCAAACCCTCTATGGGGTAGAATGGGGTGCAAACAAACATTAGTATTGGCGGAACAGTAATTATATGGTAACAGTTGTGCATGGAAGTTTTGTCATTAATATCGTGTCAATTGCAGATACGTGTGAGTATGGTTTTACTTGACTGTAACACAACAAAGTTATATAGCGGAATTCGTTTAACGATAGGTTGGATTGATTGTAAGGTTCTATTAGATTTGGTAAAACATACCTATATAAGAATGTCATCTTCCTGATATTGTTGAGGGGAAGTTCAGAATCTATAACTTATTCCATAACTGGTTACCAACTGGTTAAAGACTTATACGACCGATTTATTATTTTTACTTGCTATCTTCAGGCACTAAAGAATTTTCGACAAAAAAAGTTGTCTTGTAACATTAATTTACTAAGAGCTTTCTCCATTTTACTTGTTATCTTCAGACACTGAAGTAAATTAGACGAAAAAAAAGTAGTTTTGTAACGTTAATTCCTAATAAACTTTTTACTTACTTAAGAAGAGAAAAGATTCCATTCAGAACGGTAGATTATTTTGAGAAAAACTACTTTTTTCAATTATTTAACGGTTCCGTTATATTTAAGGTAAACCAATCCAATTAAAGATATTCCGTCAAAAATCCCCCATTTCCCTTCACCCATATAATGAACACAAATTTTTTCACCCTAAAAATCTTGCTGACTATAATCTTACCCAAAAAAATGTAGCCGACGATCCGCAGTACCAATTTATATTTTACACCTGCTTTTATCGCGAAATGAGATCTTTCTGAAAGAATATTATCGTAAAACTGAGTTCCCCACATGTAAATTTTATGACCCTAACACTGCGGGTATAAAATAGATAGACGTCGAACAGATTGGACAAAAGGCTCGATGTAAAGCGAATAACTCGCGAAGTGTGGTGCAAGTTAGTTATTGGAGCGATTTAAATACTAATTTAGCCTAAAAAAATTGGTGTTGTAGATATTTTAAATGCTTCTTTTTGTAGCTCTTCAAAGCCGCGTACTCTTCAAAGGTATTTTGTGCTTACTTGGCTGTTCAGCTTACATCAGTTTTTTCTCTTCGTCTCGACGCGCAGCAAGCTGCCAGCAAGTTTATTTTAGTTAACAACTCTTTGACACAAATGTTAACTTTTGAAAACAGGCCGTGTTGTAATATAAAACACAATTAGTAAACATGTTCTTGCAGTGATAGTATGCAAGCGATGATGGCACGCTGACTTCATAAGTCTTAGTGGCAGATAGGTTCAACCGTAGCAAGCTGAATAAGTAAGTTTGTGGTGAATTCTTTTTTGTCAACCAAACGTTTCAGTTTAATATAACAGCAGAAAACTACAACAATTGTATAAACCCGGAGACGACAGTGCAGATAAACTGTAATATTCAAAAGCTTTCAAACTGCTTTTCTTAACTAGTTCTTTAGGTTATATCAGTTTTTCGCTATCACTAAAACCCGCTTCAACTCCTCGCTTGTCCCAATTTCAGGCACTAGTGAAATATTATTGAAATTCCTCCGTCCAAGATAAACCGGTATTTACCCGCGCCCGCGCCCGCCCCCGCCCCCGCCCTCGCCTCGCCACTGATCGACTTTATTGAAAGAATCCTATTGTCTGAGCAATGCGATGTTTCTGCGGAAGAGTTTAATTTTCCGCATGCCCGTAGATGTAAGATGTGGAATGACTTCGGTAGCTCTTATTTAGAGCTTGGTTTGGTTATGGAGTTTCAAAAGTGCCAACGTAAGAAAAAAGTTTTCATTTTGTGGGATTTTTGTGGGACGATATGAAATGCCTGAACTCGTTCGATAATTTGACATTGCATATCTGTAAATGATTTTAGGATTATATAATGTTCAGTTATGCGAAACAACACCAAGAAAAAACTGCTTCCAACTACACTGCCCACTAACTTAGTCTCAACCACTAATCTTTCCACCAAAGTGAATCTATCTTATAGAGGTATCTGTTCCCTTAAGAACGGTGCTCCAACTTTACTGCATAACTGTAAGCAAATCGGATTAAAGGGGGGACTCCCCGCCATATAATCCAAGCTTAATTAAAAATTTCCACTTTGATGGAATCAGTTCCTGTATACGATGAAAATGACAGAGAAAAATGTAATTTATTTCCCAGGTCTACATAATTATTGCTAGATCGGGTTGGAGGTATTTTTAAAGTTATAATTAATGGGCGAAAGTATAGAGTTGTATCTGCATATGGTTAGGTTTTTTTTAATGAGAGAAGCTAGCAAACGAGCAAGCGGGTCACGTGAAGGTAAGTGATCACCGCCGCCCATATACACCCACAATCACAAATGTATTGAGGGTGCGTTGCTGGCCTTTGAGAAAATTGGGCACCGGATATCGCACTCACCAAACGAAACGCAGGAACATCGTCCCTATTTCACGTCGGTCTTCTGTGCGACGGTGGTATTTCACCGGTCGAATCAGCCCATTAATCGCCGTAAACAGAGCTTACAGCTAGACTCTACCACTCGAAGAATATATATAGTTAATAAGGCTCGTACCTAAGATTAATTAAAAAATGAATGACATATTATCAGATCTTTAACTAATGTTACGCATCACGTACTGAAAGCATACGCGACGATTCCTATGATATGTTCAATATAAGTCCAATAAATATGACCACAACTATTTGTTAAGATGTAAGCGACATCATTTGCTGCCACTGCACATGAGAAGAGAACTGCTGGACCTATCATATCAATTCTATTAAAAATCGCACAAAACAAGAATGATGTACCCGAGCTACTTAGTAAATTATTATTCGGTCACACGCCAAGCCTGACAGAGGCCGTAAATTACTAAATGTACCAGTAGTAAACTCAAACTACAGGCTTAACTCTTACCTTCCTCGTGTATTCAACTCGTTTAATGTATACAGTGATAGTTAGTACAAGTTTCCAATACTTAAAATATTTTTTTTCACCAACTTTTTTAATGGAAAGGTTTTAGAACAACGTCCCCATTATTGTTATCACCATTTTCCTCTATCTTTCTCTTGGGTTTGTTTATTTTTTTCTTCAAAACTTTGCATCTGGCTATTCCGTCTCTATCCGTGAAAACTTTTAATGGCCTTCAGTTTCTGTAACCCCTAAAGCATTTTTCTTAACCTAGCTGTAAGTTTTCCTAAAAGTGTAAAATAGATAAACTCGCTTTCCGTCCTGCAGTTTCACTCGCATCTACGAGTCATCCCATCGTTATAAGTCCATGTGTTTTATAGTCCATTCCAGATTATAGTCCATCTTTATACCAAGTTTCATCTAAATCCGTTAATAAGTTTTTGCTGGAAAGAGTAACAAGCACATATTTTCTAAGTTTTGCATTTATAATACTAGGAACATAATAATACCAAGTTTTATGAAGATTATAACGATAAATGGAGTAGAAAGCCTATTTACTGGGTTTTTATCACTTTGATCCTCTTATTTTTGGGCGATTACCTTCAACATCGACATGAAGTAAGAGCCTAAATATAATAAACCTAATGTTCTGTTATTTTTGGACGATAATCCAATAAGTGTTTTGTTACAAACTAAGTAACTTGGCTTGACACGCTGTCTAGACCTAGCGAAGTAATCCTACTAATATTATAAATGTCAAAGTTTGTGAGTATGTGAGAATGTATTGTATGGATGTTTGTTACTCTTTCACGTAAAAACTATTGGACGGATTTAAATGAAACTTTGCAGTGATATAGGTCAGAATAACACAAAGGGTAGTTTTTACCGCGGGAAAACTTCTTATTCTCACGGGAAACCGACTTCCACGCGAACGGAGTCGCGGGCGTCACTAGTATTTTTTTTTTTACTTCCCCATCTTTAGGCCATATACATATACTATTATTCTAATAAAGATCATTATTACTTATCTATGCGCCCAGTTTTTTGTGTGCAAAACGAATCTGTAATGAGACACTACATAATTTTATGTCGGATATTAATTGAACTTTAACCAGTTTTTTTTTATTAACTGTGCTTTTATTAAAAGCAAAACAGTATAAAAAATGATATTTTATTTATGTGAATCATAGTAAAAAACCTGTAGATTATTTATATTACCTACATTAATTTTATACTTTAATCGCTCGGTCACTAGAATAGGAATAAAACAACGTAATGGTCTAATCCCAATGTTTTTCTACCCCTGTAAATAAACAAAATAACGTGAAAGTATCTTCACTTCTAAAAACAGAACGGGTTGCCTCCAGCCATGTTGACTCTAGAAGCCAATAAAGAAGATCCCAAAATAATATGCTGGTATAAAAAAAATGTTGTGTAACATTTAGCTTTTAATGATTTTATTTTTAGGAATAAAAATAAAGGCTTCATTTAATTTGAGGGCAACCTGGTAATTTTGTTTTATCATAATTAATTTTTTTATGATTCAAATTGTTAGAAGTAAGTTTTCTTTCATAACTGTCTAGAAGGACAGTATGATTTTAGAGGTTTTTTATTTGGCATAGCAACTCAATTTATCAAAATAGATGGGTTTTTAATTAATTGGCTAAAACGAAACAAAGGCAATGAAAACACCTGTTACACAATAATTTTCTAAATTTGAAATATTTTTTATGATTATTATGACCTTATGCATCACGTAGATACCTAGAGGTATACTTTTTTACTTTTACTAAACATAATCGATTCTGTCCATTCTTAGAGAATATTCTTTCCGATTTGACCCACTTCAGAATCCTTATACAAAACGGCATTTGGAGTATCCGTTCTTACAACAATCTGTCAATTGTTTTTAGTTTTACTTTAATTATCTTCAAGCTTCTAGTCATGAAGTCATGACAATGAAAACTTAATGTCAGTTTCAGTACTGAAAATCAGGCTTAAATTACTTATTAATTAATTAAGTAACATAGGTACTTTACCTACCATACGAGTATCATTGTTTCAAAAGCAGAAGGTACTCCTCTACATAAGCTTCATTCATTTCAAATTGTTAACTCAAGTTGTGTCATGATTGTAACATTTAATACGTTACTCAATTATATCGTTACATTTCAGCTTGTAAATGCCTGTAATTCTCCGTCTGGTGAATCCAATTAATGTGAGTCGATAACAGATTCTCGTAAACAATTCTGTTTCAGGAAACCTTGAAATGTAAATAGGAAAAAATCTGTTGAATTTGATGAAATGTTATATTCTATGCTTTAAAAGTGACTATTCGTCTTCATACGTAACATTAAATCGTCTAGCCAAAAGCTCGTCTTTATTTTAAGTTGCATTTAAAACATGTAAAATACAATTATAAAATAATAATAATATTTTTATTGCTCCTATTACACAAGTTACCTACATTATTTATGATCAAACGAACTTCAGTGAAGTTCGATCATTATTATTTGAGTCAATTCATTCGAAAATTATAAATATTAACCATAGAGTTGCCTGTAAACTAAGGAAACTACATGGTTAATATTTATAATTTGAAGAATGAATTGACGAATAATAATTATAATCTTATTGGGTAAAACTTCAGCATTTTCGATTTTACAGGAAATCATATTTAAATCACAAAACTCCTTTATGTGCGTAAATACTCTGTTACTTTTAATTAGATACTGCAAAACAAAAAACATTAACGTTGGTAATTTACTAACCGAGAGAATAATATAAACATTTTGTGGTCTTGATTGTTTCAATTATTTTTGTCGGTTACCGCAATCTATGTAACTACTATTTAAATACTCATTTATGTTTATTTTAACATGTTTTGTTGTATTTATTAGGTCCAAAAATAATTAAAATATAAATGAGTTAACAACCATCAGAATACTGTGTCAAAGAATGACTTTATTCTTTTATTAAACTAGGGATGGGGAACATCAATTAGAGTGTGCACTAATCTTACAACAGGCATCTATTTTATCATCATCTTTAAAATCTTTTTTCTAGTAGTTTGTCTCATCAATCAACCGATAGATTCTTCATAAATAACGTCAACTCGTTACCCGTCATAACCAAAAACCTCAGCTCACCTCCGAAACTAAACAAAAGCTTCCAAATTCAAATCGAATGTTTCCTCCGCGCCGCCAGGGTTGCCGGAACTACCAGTGTTGCCAGCCATCAAACGCACCTGATTGTGCTATTAATTAACGGCGTGTGCCTACCCTGGAAAATAGGCGTAAATTTGATTTCGTTCCCTGTCAACGTAACGCTTCAGGGGACAAAGGCAATGCGAATGACATTGATAGATGCAAATTCATTTGATTTTAAAGTTAATTGATTGAGCTGGTGAGTTATTGACTGTAATCAGTCCTTGGCGTCATTTGTCTCAACAATTAATTGCGTCGAACAATTTTTTTCTATGTTCATGATAAAGTTCGACGTTCAGAGTAAACAAATACTTAAGCTTACATGCAACCATGAAATATATCAGATTACTTCACTTACTTTTAAAAAGGTATAATTTCAATGGTATAAATGAAAACATAACTCTTTTCTGTCAGATAGAATTTATCTGCTTATTAAAAAACAATAAATTTTCACTCGCTTTTTTAAAAACACGATGACTTCCAGTACCGTTATTTTCCAGCCCTAATACCGTTATATTAACAACTGCCCCCCACGCAGGTTCGAGTCCCGGGACGTGTCGTATCCGTTCCTGATCCACTACTCTGTACCATCAGATAGCATCACTTTGATCACCTAGCGAAACACTTAGTGTACACCACTTAGAAGTGTTTTCTTACGGTTTTGCCGTATATTATTAAAGGTGAAATTTAAAGATAACGGAGGAAAAATAAAAAAAATAAAGTAAAAATATTTTTTTATCCAACAATCTCTATTTTACAGTTTCTCACAAATTAGAACTTTCAAACTGTTTTTGACTAGGTTGATTTCTTTTTATTTATTTATTTACAAAAAAGCCTCGTTAATATAACACTTATATATTTTAGCGTCTTAAAAACGTATAGACATACAAGTATCTAAAACTCATTTAAATAAAATTACAAAAAGCTTTAATATCGTCAATTCTAAATAATATACACAACTTTCTTTGCCGCAGGCTTTACACGAATATACGAGTACATTGCCACAGGCTTTCGTCTTGAATCTTTTCATCATTTTGACGTATACATACAAAGCCCTAAGTTCAATACCTATCCAGTAAACATACGCTTTGACATTCTGTCTATGACCTACGCCACGTATTCAACGGTATCTCATTTTCTGTATTGACACAGCGGAGCGTAGTGGAGAAATCACAAAGCGACGTAGCGTAGTAAGTAATGCAGCGGGGTAGGTTTTCACACTTAAATAATGGCGCGGTGAAAGAAAATTCTAGTAGGATTTTTTGAATTGATTATTTACGATGTTTGGTTCAGTTTCTATTTTTTTTTTAAATGTCTGTCTATTTTTTTTATGCATGTATAATTATATAAAGTCAATTACTGCTGTTTTTTGTAATTATAGTATATGGTGCCCTTATGGGCCCTACAAAATTAATAATCAGGAGGAATAGTTAATATAATCATTTAAAATACATTTGTTTCAAAATTTAATTTCTATTTATTATGAATTACAAACAAGAAAAATTGTCTACCCTAAAGCTAAAGATATCTACAGTGACGACAAAAATGTATCTACTTTCTTGCAATCGAAATTCAAATAATGATAACGCTTTTCGCCGTTTTGGTAGAGTTGCATGCTTACGGTATAACTGAAGCCTAGGCTTTTTGCATAGTCCTAAGACTAAACCCCCAACCGCAATTTCAGGATACGCGTATTTCTCAGGTTTAAATGTATGGGTCTCTACTAATATAATGTAACGTGTGTGTGTTTATGTCCTAGGGTTTTTCTTTGACTTTTGAACTTATTTTCAAAATCACTCGCCAGCAGAAAGCTACAATATCATAGGCTACTTTTATTTAATGTCCTCGGAAGTGAAAACGCTAGCAAAAGGGTAGTTAGTTTTCAATAAGTCTCCAAGTGTCGACCATAAAAACGATATAATATCTCTAAGTCCCCGTCTTCTACGTTTATGTAACCCCTTAATGAGATTCTTTTGCAATCGTTAAAACGATGTCCCCAGTAGAGAGATGCAATATTCTTATAAAACTCTTCTAAAAGCTATTAAAGAATGAAATGGGGTTGTAAGCTCATAATAGCGCCTTGGTATTTTTAATTTAGCTTATTACGGCTCGCGAATTTCCAAACGAATGAATAGAAGAAGAAATACGGAATTAAATGGTAAAACCTTTAATAATTAATAATATTGGAAAACTTTCATGCAAAGTTTCATGGATTATAGATTATCTTTTAATGGTAAATCTGTAATCCTTTGTTAAGTTTTACCTCCATTTTAAGCTTAACAATAAGGGTTTAGTAATAATTGTTGTAAGCGAATGATAAACTTAAAGTATAAGTAAAAAAACTTTCTGTGAAACTAATGGTGCAGCTTTTGTATGACAGATACAAAACAAAGACTTATCTTATTTGAAATGTATTTATTGAATTTATATAGATACTGGAAAAAGAAGCGGGTCTCCGAGCATTGCGCGAGATTCCAGTATATTTAACTTCAAAATTAATAAATTAGCGTTTTAAATGCAAAACTATAAGCAAAATCTTAATGTATTTATTGATACGGTTGAAAAATTAGGTATTAAACGACAAGGTATATACTGATTTCAATACTAGAATGAAATCGGTATATAGGTACCTTATCTTTGTTTATAGTATTGTTTACATAACAACAACAAGCCTTCCAGTAGACAGGTATAATTTCCGAAATCAGACAGTATTTTCTAATTATACAAGTTGTAAATTACAATTAACGGACAACATAATTTGAAGGGCAACATTTACTGTTCCCTTTGCACTGGCAATTCTAAATTCTCGCGAAATCTGGGGCAAGCGAAATAGTCCTGTTATTGTTATATTTAGATAAGAAATGAGGAATTATATGCATTAGAAACTTTAGAATCTAAAGCCGTTTTGAAGACGGTATTCACATATTTAACCTAAATTAAGTATTTTACTGTAAGAAGACTTGGTAAAGACAGCGTTGATGTAGGTGTTTCATTGATTGCGTGTGCTGCTCTGAATATTTTTAACAGCGTTTAAGATACACCAACTAATATCTTATAACTTATTTAACGCATTAAAAACTTACATTAGATACAATATTTTTTGTCATCGTCAAAAGTCAGTTATAACTTTTGTTAATGAGAATACAAATTTAATTTTACTTAGTAACGAAGATTTAAAATGTGTGTATGAATTAGATCCAGGTAAGAACAAAGATGATGAAGAACTAAGATTTCAAGTTATTTTTTTTTTAAAAGGAATGTTATTACATGAAACACAAAATATGGGGTGCATAATTATGTCAAAAAAGAGATCTATCTTCGATATTTCGTCACCAATTAAGGGTTATCAAAAACATTTCACCTGAAACCCAATCCAGTGTTAATTGCTATTTTTCCTTCTACTTTTTCATAACTATTTTTATGAAAAAATATTATTATTACTAACCAAGAAATTCTAAGTTCCTCACCATCCTAATCCATCACCAAAAACAATATTTACCAAAAAAACACAAAACATTCCTTTTTTTCCATATTTTTTCTAAAATGCCCCTGCCTTGTCACCATTTCGTTACTGATAGCGTACTAAGTATTTCCTACTGTATTTCCGGATTGTCATAGCCCATTTAACTGACAGGGGTCCGCACCTTTCGTGGAAACCGTTGTGTCATATTTTTTATTGAATTTATACAAATGATTGCCATCGAGGAGCTAAAGAGCATGTAGATTCTTTTAGTTAGATTTTGGCGGAAGCAATATTTTTACACCCCGAATAACTTTTTGAGAGTGGTAGGGTCTAGCTGTAGGCTCTGTCTGCAGTGATTACTGGGCTGTGAAATACCACCGTCGCACAGAAAACCATAGTGAAGTAGGGACGATGTTCCTGCGTTTCGTTCGGTGAGTGCGATATCCGGTGCCCAATGTCTCATAGGTAGGCCAGCAACGCACCCTCAATGCATATGTAATTGTGGGTGTATATGGGCGGCGGTAATCACTTACCATCACGTGACCAGCTTGCTCGTTTGCTAGGTTCTCTTAAAAAAAAAAACTAGTTTTGGGAAATAAAATTGAACTCATAATTCCTTGCAGCATTCCTTGAGAAATTTTATTGTAGAACAAATGGTCGGCGTTTTTTTTTGTACTTCGTCTAATATTTTGATGTTTGTCAGTTTCCCTAAATTTTTCTAAATCTGTCAAGGATATTTCGTAAGGTGAATGCTTTACTAAATACTGTATTTTTTAAATCACAAGGTTATCAATGTTTGATAAATCACTTAAAGATATATGTATATGTCTTTAGATTAGGATAAAAGTTACTAAAGCACAACCATAAATAAAAATTATTTTATTAATTCCATAAACAGATAGGTACTTAGTCAAAAATCCACAGCGACTAATTAACAAAAAATGCACGCTACAGTAAACCATTTAATTATAATCCAACAATCCTGCAGTTAAAACCGTTTCATTAACCAAATAAAACAATTAACACAAACATCATTACAGTCACCAAGGTTTGAAATAATTTCTCTTAACTAGGGGTGGGCTGAGTCGTAATTTTGGTATTCGAATTATTTAATAACTAGTGGCCGCCCGCAACTCCGTTCGCGTGGAAGTCGGTTTCCCGTGGGAATTATATGTTTTCCCGCGGTAAAAAGTACCCTATGTGTTATTCTGATGTATAACCTATATTACAGCAAAGTTTCATCCAAATCCATTCAGTAGTTTTTACGTGAAAGAGTAACAAACATCCATCCATACATCCATACTCACAAACTTTCACGTTTATAATATTAGTAGGATAGTAGGACTGTTACCGAGAATCTAATTGGGGTTAGAGCTACTGGTTTCAATAAAGTATGTTAATATCATTCTTTATTTTTTTCTTTTTAATTTTTAAAGTAATCATTTCATTTCATTAATTTGCTCGTATTAATTTAAGTGATTAAAATATTATTAGTAGTTAGATTCTACAATGGTATAGAGTTGTCAAAAGAAAATATATGAAGAATTCCAATCATTATAGTCCTTTAATTACTCCTGTCCTCGAATATGTACACAAAGAATTAATTGGATACCTTATTCAGTATCTTTGTGGTATTCGACACATCTCTACTCTTAACGACTACGCAGTAGGTAACAGTGCGTTAAATTTAACTAATTGTCGATTATGATTTAACTAATATTTCTTTATGTTTAACAATAACTCAATGTGAACGAGATAAAGACGTAAGTTAATTATGGATAGATGTACGCACAGTTTTGACAGACGTTTAAATAAAGAAGGACAGTACGGTCAACAAATGAGGCGGTAGATTTTATACATACAATAAATTTGACTAATTTTCTACAACTTTGAAACTAATGGTTTGTCTCTTTATAGTTAATGCGTAACACTTTTTAATTCTTAATTAGAGCCCTTTTCTCTTATATTCATTTATAAGGCATTTCAGACCCATTTCAGTAAACTTCGTTGCGTCTTTGCCAGTCATGAAGCTGTCAGATAAGACTGATATTCAATTTTTCACACAGTTTTCAAAATTGTTGAAATTTCATTCAACATGTTAGCATAAACTTTATAATCATATCAAGACAGTTTCCAATAAATAGGTGTATTTTTGTTATAATGTAATCGCAATCTTTCTCATCTAACAATCTTGCGTGACCGTCCCTGCTGACCTTACCCACAGTTAATCTCTGGAGTGTGACCCTGCGGTGTCAGTTGTCCAGATCTACTCGACCGAGGTCCACGCGCACAACACTAGCTGTTATACTACTTCTCACTGTCACTCATAATATGTAATCAACGTTCTGGCTGAAAAGAAAAAAATAGGCATAGCTGACATTCTTTCTGAATTTGAAAAAAAACAAGTATGTGGACGCGTGTTTTGTTTTCTTTTTAATTTTTTGACAGTGACAGTTGAGTTGAACTTTTTAGTGGTTTGAGTGGCAAAGTAATAGAAGTGATAATTGGGTTCAGTGATTTTTTTTGTAGGTAAGTATGTGACGACTGTTTTCTTTTTTTTTACTGATTTTTTAGGGACCAAAATGAGTTTTATACTTTTCGACGATATTGAAAATGACTTTAATATGCTTGAGCCAGAATGCCACTTATTTTATTATTTATGCTTGTTGTACTTACAACTTTGAATACCTATAACTTTTAATTCAAAATGATATTTGTAAGCTTTACTTGTCTTTTTGCTCTCTTAAAGTTTATACCAATCATAAATCAGTCAATCAGTACCTTTGAGATATATATTAAAAAAGTGGAAGTTCAAGAGATAATTAGTTTTTTGGTCTTCTTTAATTCATTAACGTGGCATTGGATGTTCTTACTCTGATAAGACAAATCCTAATAATCTTTATTAAATTATAAAACATATGCAAGTTTATGAAAATAATATTTAAAATTTACATAAAGGTAAAAAATAATAATAAATATTGTTTGAGTATTAGTATTAGTGAATTCTGTAAACTAATAAACTTCAGTTTTTTTTTGTTTTGATTTAAAAAAAAACATTATAAAGTAAGACAAATAATAACAAAGAGGCGTTTTATCCATTTAAGGAAGGAAGATGTGAATTCATAAATATGTATGTTATTAATAATATTAATTAGTACACTAATTAGAGCTTGGTGTTTATTTATGTCAATAATCTCTGTTTGTCTTCATAATAATAAATAATTGAGTTAAGCGCGTTTCTTTCTAGACGTAACTTAAAAAAATTTTGACTTGGTAATACAGAGATTTAAATTGTTTCAACGTCACTTCAAATGAGTAAAAACTTAAAATATGGTTCATACATGGTCTATTAAAAAACTGTGTATCTTTTATATACTTTTTTTACATGACTAAAGTTAATTGAAAACAAATATAAGAAAAATGACTGCAATTTCTTGTTCTCGAAGTAAACAAGCCCTATTAAACAATAATTGTACCCTAGAATACTATTCATACGAATTTAATTCTATCTACACTTATATACAATCATACAAACTTATAACATAGCTTTTTGTTCTTTAAGTAACCATCGGTCAAGAAAAGCTGTTCTATACAATATCTGCTGCTTGGTATGGGTACTTCAGCCTATCGCGTCGAGAGGGTGTCGTAAGAAGCAACATAAGGATAAACCAAACGGTCGTTAGCTACCCGATTCTATGTATACACCTACTTTAGTACCAATATAGAACTAAAACAAATAGTAGGTGTAAAAAGACTGCTTCCGAAAACAAAAACTGGGCATTACTGGTTATCCGAAGTCATCAAAAAGTTACAATTTTTTTTTTATTTTTTTTTTTTTAAATTTAATTATACAAAATTGCATTTATACTATCAGATTTTGCGAAGATTTCAAATTAAATAGTGTTTTAATTTAATTTGCAATGAAAATAATCGCATCTGAACCAATAGTTGATGTGTAAGCGATGATTTCAAGCGACGAATATGGCTTTTCAATCCTTTGTAACATTTTAAAATTGAGTTTTCTGGGTATATTATTCTGTTGGTGAATTTAGTTACTATTGAGGCTCAAGAATATATGGCTCGGCTCGGCTTCGGAAGTGGTCTTTTTAGACCCGTTTTAGAGTAAGTCGAAATGTTTTGTTTTAAAAACGAAATACCGCTTTCGGCGCGGGGAGAGGTAAAATAAAGGTGTAGGTACGCTGCTACCTTTTAAAAAGCGCATGTGATGCTTACGTCACTCGGAGAGAACGGTTAATATAAACCTTCTTACCCATGCATTACGATCAACGCCGCGGAGTAAACCTTAATAAGCTTACTTTTTCCTACTAATAGTAGTCCATGGCAAAGGCGGTAAACCTTTAGATAAAAAAGGGATGGCTAAAAGTAAATCCGTATGGCGGGATCGATGTTTTGGTTAAAGCTTTAGCAATTTGTCAAAAAGATTAAAAAAATTTATAAAGCGGAAAAAGTGTTCCCAGCTATTTCAAATCATTTGCCAAATTTTCTACCTACATAAATCATGTATTTTGTAAGGTCATCAACAACCAGCATAATTTACTCAACTATTTACACTTAAATTATTCTTTGTCTACTGCAGTTCAGTTCCAACCCATTGCAATTACCAATATTACGCCAACTGCCAAACTTATCTTCAAACACGACAGAGATAACGTTATCATATGCGCAGTCGCATTCTTTATGGACCGTTTCCTCTACAGTCCGCATTGTGTCTATCACAAAGAAAGCAGCATTTTATTGAAATGTATCACACTTATCAGTCAACGATAATAGTGGCCATTGGACGCTAGCGGAATAACGACCTAAGTCGAATAACGCTTCGGCCAAATTGAACCGTATGACGACGTGATAAAGTTGATTGTGGGAAAGAGTGTGTGGTTGTTAGGATAAAAGCGCAGAAGAACAAAGCCCTTAGGGTCAGAGAGCAGTTTTGTGATTTGGTTAGATGTGTTACTAGCATTACATTTAATGATTTGATTTGACTCGTTAGGTTTTAGGTAACCTTATTTAAGGTACGTATTACTTTGTGATTGATTTCTTATTTTAGCACGATAAAGTCGTTTACACATTTACTTTACCTTAAATGTAATTATGCTTGTAAAATTATTTTATCTACGAATTTGGTAAACTGTAAACTACAAATCTACGTAACCAAGTAAAACCTTGATATAATGAAGATAGACCGAGACACCTAACGTCAGTGTCCCAGCATTTAGTCACTTGGTTCAAAACTAGCTTCTACCGGAGTAACACAATTTAAATTATACTACCACGGGATTTACCGGGAAAATGCAACAATCTTGTATACCGTTTTGTATAGTTACAATTGAAAATGACACGAATAAAACTAGCTTTCTTATTGCTCTCGTTGATATAAGTTTCCCTTCTGAAATATTTGGTTTCCCGCGGTAATAAGTTCCCTTGGTGATATTTGAGGTAATCTATCTATATCATCATCATCATCATTATCATTATCATCATCATGACTGTTTGTATGTTTGTCCGCTAACTCCTCCTAAACTATGAAACGGATTTCAATGCAGTTTTGGCCATCTTTAAGGGAATGTATTCATTTAAATTTGTAAATAAAGAACATTCAGAAAATAATTATATATTTGGTTAGCCAAAATTCGATGTTTTGTGAACAAGTCGGCCAAAATTACGCAATTGCGAAACGTGGGTGGTTCGCTAGCCAAACAAATAAAAACATTTACACTTTCAAATTTATTATCTTATTAGGATAATGTGGATAAATTTGTGCAAATTTAGAAGAATAGCAATAATTTATATTATACAATTATCTAGATATCCTTTTCAAACAAAATTTGAAATTCGACAGCCATTTCATTCACAATACTTCTCTTAAATAAAATAACGTCGTAAAGCATCTATCAAGCCTTTGTTTTTCGTCAAAAACATAATATTGGAATATCAAAGGCCTCATTATTTATTTACACAAAGCGTCACAAGAAAACTTCTTTTTATCCTTACACAAACGCCATTTATGTCGTATTCTTGTATCTGTTTGTCGTATCCTACTAATATGATAAACGTAAAAATTTGTGAGTATGGATATAGGTATGGATGTTTGTTACTCTTTCACGTAAAAACTACTGAATGGATTTTGATGAAACTTTTCAGTAATATAGGTTATACATCAGAATAACAATATAGGGTACTTTTTACCGCGGGAGAACTTCTAATTCCCACGGGGAACCGACTTCCATGCGAACGGAGTCGCTGGCGGCTACTAGTTCTTGTATAAGTAGTATAGCGCCAGTTAGCACAGTAGGTACATAGTCTTCTTTGATGCGTTGATTACTGGGCAAGTTCACAACCTATGTTTAGTTTGTCAAGTTTGTCCGTGTTTGTAGGTGTGGGGTGTTGAGTACTGAAATTTATAGAGATACTAGTGGCCGCCCGCGACTCCATTCGCGTGGAAGTTTGTTTCCCGTGGTAATGAGAAGTTTTTCCGCGGTAAAAGTACCCTATGTGCTATTTTGTTGTATAACCTATTTACTGCAAAGTTTTATCCAAATCCGTCCTGTAGTTTTTACGTGAAAGAGTAACAAACATCCATACTCACAAACTTTCACGTTAATAATAGGTATTAGTAGGATAAACGGGTTTAAGTTGCAATCGTTAACCTTAAATGTGCCTCAATGATAGTTTATACTGTGATAGCTTGAACGTATGTGCCAAGCACTCTCAGTGTAACTACATGAGTAAATAATCTGATGTTTAATCATGATGTCTCAGCAAGCTAAAAAGACACTCTATTTAATGGTGCCAGCTTATTATTTTGAAGCGCTAAAAGAGGCACCTTGTGTTCAGAACATAACACAAGCTTGTAAGTTATATATTTGTTCGTCCCTAATCGGTATCAGTAGATTGATAGTTAAAGGTCCTATGATTCATTCTTATATTGCGTCTTAAGTCACTATCTTCATCTTGATAGGCTGTTTCTAAGCTTAATCATGTTGACCTCTCCAATACATTTGATACTCCATGTGCTTGTCGGAATTTAGCCAAATATTCACAGATGTTGGACATAGTTGTGATGCTCATACGACGAGGCTTACAATTTAGGGCCACATTGTTCAATACATGAATACATCTTAGTCTAAACAGTTTAGAAGAGTTACTCTCTTCACTTTATTGTTCGAAATCTTTCAACAAAAATGAAATACCATTATTTAGTATACTGCTCTTTACTATAGTGATTCCCTGCAGGATCAAATAGAACGTACATACACTTTGCAATGCTTTTAATGGTTACTGCCATTTTGTATTGATATTGCGAGCACATAAATTTTGTAAAGTGCCACGTATAGCGTTTTACAGTCAATGCTTTTGATAAAGTATATTGTTTTCACAACGATCAGCACCTTTAAAAAATAAAACATAACCAACTTCGGGTTTTAAAAAAACCCTGTAATAGCTTAATACTTGTCAATTTATAATCGAATAGAATAGAATAGAATAGAATAATTTTATTGATCATCAATCGTAATAAGTATTTGTACATAAGTTAAAACTCAACATATTCATAAGGTGTCAGGATTTTAATATGTCTGACGCAGTTTACATTGAAATATGGGCACTCTATAAATGCCAGTCTACTACTTAAATTATCTCCATCCAATATTTTCCAAACTCACTAAAAATCTATCCCAATTCAATATCGACATGTACCTCTATTTTATCTTCTGAAATCCTCGTTCCTGCAATAAAATGGAGTGCTTCGTGCAAACACCGCTCCTCGTGGCTCCTCGACGCTGGTGTTCGGTTTCGAGCAATTCTTCATTTTGTACCCGAGTTGCGGTGTTGTAGGCGCTTTTTGAAACGTCATGTTTGACGCGACTTTTTAGAAGTTTAAGTGAATTGCTTAGAATATGAAGCTGGTGTCATGGCTTTATTTGTTTTAAGACAGAAAAAACTTCATTATTTATTTTATTTTATTTTCATATTTTTTTATAAACCCGTTGCTAAATTATGCCAATTAAAAGTACCCACGCGGAACAATGACAAATTCTATAAAAACTTATCTTTATGTTTTTTTTTTCTATTTATTTTGTACCGTTTGGCTTGATACATTAATCAATACCAGGGTAATACTCACTGCAATTATAAATAAGTACATCTACAGGGTCTGTCGTAATGAATGGATAACCCGTTACCTACAGTTGATCCGGATGTGAGGCTATAAGAAAATGGTGTCTTCTTGCCAGGGTTGTCAACCATAAGAAAATGGCGTAGACGTTTAAACTTTTTTATAAATTTCGCTATTTTTTTCATTTATTCCGCTGCCATTTCTTCAAATTTTGATGTATTTGTATAATTCTTTTAGTATTATACTGCTGAAGACGTGTATTATGTAATTTAAATACAATTTTAGGTGTTATTCACGTTGAACATTATCAAAATACTCATTTTAAGAAAAATATTTCCAATTTTTTTTCTTTATGTCAACTTTTGATCATCTCCTGTGGAAAAAAAAAGTATGACGTTATAGCTGCCCATGATCTCAATAAATTGTCTAGTAAGTGTAGATTCTAAAAAGGTATAACGATGTGTACTTTACAAGCAACATTAAGTTACAGGAGCGAGAACACTAATCAAGGTCGGAATTTTTATTTTTCATGTTATGTTATAAATGGTTGTAAAACTTCGTCATAATGATTTTATTCTATCAAGATACTTTGCACAAACACTATCGGGCCACTAATAGGATATTCAGAAGAAAACCCGGTTGTTTTTGGGAAAAAAATAACATTACTTCACGATAATAATGTAATGAAAATGTACAAATGAAAATTGTTGTGTTCTAATAGTTACTAGTTCTAAAAGGGTACTCATCACATCAGTATTATTTTGACCATCGCATGTCCTTTTGTTCACATTGGCCCCGATTCTGAAAACACTCTCTAAACTAAACTAAAACTATCGCTGTCACTTACACATCAATAAGACAGAGACAGGTAATCATTTTAGTCCTGTCAAACTAAAATGTACGTGCAATATGACACGGCGAAGGCAATTTTAGGCTAGTCCTCAGCGCATTTCGTTCAATTTCACAATGATGTGGACTAAATTTAGTGATACCAATGTACCTGTCTTGTTCTAATACGAAGCATGAGAAAGTGACAGCGATATTTTAAATTTAGTTTTAGAGAGTGTTTTGAGAATCGGGGCCACTATTTTCGTCAATTTGTTACTGCTTTCTAATATTTGACTATGATTTTTCTTGTGATTTGGACTTGATAACGTGGTGATACTGATGACTTTGCTCACATTTACGGACATTGTGTTGTGCTATCAATTGAACTTGTTGTTTTGGAAAAGTTTTTGTGTAGTTTGTGTATCATGCCGCAACAGTATACGCCGGCCGAATACGCGAACATGCATTACATTTACGGTGTATGTAATGGCAGCACCAATAGAGCTTCTAGTGTTTATCGTGTAAGATATCCAAATGTGCGACATCCTGACAACCTGAAATAGTGTTCATTAAAGTGCACAATGCATTTATGGAAGGACGATTTCCTTCTAATTTTTTCCACTTTTCTTTGTAATGCGGTCATTGTTCGATTTTTTAAATCCGTTTCAATTTCGAATAAACTTGTCGCAACATGTTTGTCGCATGTAACTATTAGAGCACAACAATTTTCATTTGTACATTTTCATTACATTATTATCGTGAAGTAATGTTATTTTTTTCCCAAAAACAACCGGGTTTTCTTCTGAATATCCTATTAGTGGCCCGATAGTGTTTGTGCAAAGTATCTTGATAGAATAAAATCATTATGACGAAGTTTTACAACCATTTATAACATAACATGAAAAATAAAAATTCCGACCTTGATTAGTGTTCTCGCTCCTGTAACCTAATGTTGCTTGTAAAGTACACATCGTTATACCTTTTTAGAATCTACACATACTAGACAATTTATTGAGATCATGGGCAGCTATAACGTCATACTTTTTTTTTTCCACAGGAGATGATCAAAAGTTGACATAAAGAAAAAAAATTGGAAATATTTTTCTTAAAATGAGTATTTTGATAATGTTCAACGTGAATAACACCTAAAATTGTATTTAAATTACATAATACACGTCTTCAGCAGTATAATACTAAAAGAATTATACAAATACATCAAAATTTGAAGAAATGGCAGCGGAATAAATGAAAAAAATAGCGAAATTTATAAAAAAGTTTAAAAGTCTACGCCATTTTCTTATGGTTGACAACCCTGGCAAGAAGACACCATTTTCTTATAGCCTCACATCCGGATCAACTGTAGGTAACGGGTTATCCATTCATTACGACAGACCCTGTATATTAAAAAATTGCAATATATGTCGTTCTATGTTTTAAGCTCTTAAGGCTTTTAATAAAATGAGCAAAATATATGTTTTTTGGTGAAAGAAAATAAAATCAATGACATAAGTCACGACTTTCTACTTGATTGGAGGTATCGTAAAATTATATGACTTTGGCAGCGTTTTTACCGCCTGACATAGTGAGGTCGCAATCCTAACGGAAACTAGGTTCTCTTTTAGTGTCCATTCGTAACTATCTACAAGTTTTGAGGTGAGAATTGTCCTACACAATAAGTTTTTGAATATATTTTTTATACATGATGAACTAGATTTTGGTGACCATGGACTATCATGGTAATGAAATCCTTATTATATTGTATATGTTATAATGTTTTTTTTAATCATTAATTTAGAACTGCACATGGAAATCTTGAATGTTTAGTGTCAAAAACTCAAACTTTTATCATATTCGGTAAAACCTTATAAGTAGCAACTGCATCTATAGATATTAACATAATAATGCACCATTATATACTATTGACCTATAAACGTTTGTTTCAACTTGTAACTTACCCGTTTTATAGTTACCTAGCCGTATTTTACATTTTAATTTTACAATTTGCCTAACATTGTAACTTCTTACGAGCATTACTATCAAATAAATCTTATTTAGCGATGTTTCACAGAGTTTATTTTATTTTCAGGCATTTTTTATGCCAACATTGCTTATAAGTACGTTCTAGCCCATAATCCTATTAATCGAAGGTTGGCAACGTAACCTTACAGTGTTAATGCATCATCGCGCACCTACGATCTCTGACGTCATTCATTCAGCGAGCGAATTACGTGAAGTAACACGTTTTTACGATTCCACCCACACTCGCTCACTCATTCACTCACTCACTACCATTATGCGAGGTTTCAACTAAGTGAATGAATGAAATACCTGATAAATCACCTCGGCAATTTATGTAGGCTGCGTTTCACTATTCAATAGGGTCTTGGGCTTTTTCAATGGATGATGAAAGATTTTTACTTATTGAAATTATGTTAGATGATTTTTATTGACGTTTTTCTTGTGTACCATTGAATATGATAAAATGCAAAAGGAAACAATTTTTGCCACTTATTCATATCGATATAACAAAAATTTAATAGGATAAATTGATCTTATAAAGATAAATGTTTCTATTTATTGAAATTAAACCCATTTTAACGGGTTTTAACTCAGTCTATCCGTGACCACGCCATTTGTAAAAATGACGAAACGTCGGTAAATCAAAAATTAAATAATAAACGCGTGAAATTTAATAAAAAATAAGTTTAATTTCAAGTAATTATGATCGCGTAAATCTAAGAGGTTACATGTTTTTATTTCATCATCAAATCCTAAAATATTTACAATTTGACTTAAAATCATTTCATTTTGTTTCAGATAATAACAAACAGCACCTATGAGTCAGTGTGTGTAATTAACCTGCAAAATGTCGCGGGACAGACGTCCGTGCGCGTCGGCGGTCGGCGACGTAATGACTATATCCATAGTGTCGGCCATTTTGTTTTTAACGTCATCAGTTGCGGGTAGAGAAGAACCCCACAAATACACCATCGAGGAGCTTTTGAACACGAATTTTGAAAATAAGGAGTCCGGTGACATCGGATTAGACCCGTGTAAAGCTGGTGAGTTTTATTGTTAAGTAAAATAAAACAGTAAGAACTCATTAGGACCATGCAAAAGGACAAACAAAGAAAATCCGTTAATTAGAAAAGTCTGGGATGAAAGAACAACGTACCTATTGAGTAAACCCAGTTTCTAGCTTGGCGCCATTAAAAAGTGCTAAAACAGAAATCAACGTAGGACGATAAAAACCAGCCCGCTCCGGTTTTATTTAAATTCAGGAAATGGGACAAGACGCGAGCGAAGAAGGCTGATGTCTGATTTATTGCTAACCAAACCATTAGTTTAAGTTTTTCCGTAAATTCTACAATGTTGAGATGTTATTTTAAGGTATTTTGACTATAACGGTAAATTATTTAACAGACCAATTAAGTATATTAATGGAATAAATAATGATGCTATTACAAATATAAAAACGGAATGTTTAAGTTTTGATTTTGTGTATTTAAACCATATATATAATCAAAAACATAAAAGATACAGATTTGGATGTTCCATTCAAATTAAGAAACTATACTTTTTAAAGACAATATTGCACATTTTTTAATTATTTTTTTACTATTTTGACAAAGAATCGCAGTCAAATATTCTTATTTCTTTTAATAACAATAATTATATTACTCTTCAACTAAAATTTTAAATTTAAAATACCATACATGAAATACAGAAACAAAGAGCTTGTAACTTGCGTCCAGGCTTCAGTCAAGCGTGGGTAATAATTATGAGTTATAATGCGTCCATGTTGAAAATATAAATTAAATTCTAAACGGTATTGCCACGCGCCAGGTAGGCTTTGATGTGAAAAATGTTTATTTTTAATATTTGGAACGAGATTTTAAATCATTTTCCAATTTCATATTATTTTTCTTTAGGTTTAGACAATGTTTATTAGCTCCTATTAGGTTATTTAAAAAAATAGATATTAATAGAAAAAAAAACGTATTGAATGTTAATAAGTAATACGAAATGAATAGTGAAACTTATATACTGCCTTACTACTACTACTTACATATGATTGAGAAAAATTATATAAAGTACAACTAAAATAGGTTAAACATTTTTGGTAATAAAACAAAATCAAATCTTTATTTAGGAACTAATGGCCGCCCGCGTGGAAGTCGGTTTCCCGTGGGAATTAAAGTTTTCCCGCGGTAAAAAGTCCCTTTTGTGTTATTCTGATGTATGGTATGATTTTACTGTAAAGTTTCATCCAAATCCATCCAGTAGTTTTTAAGTGAAAGAGTAACAAACATCCATACATCCGTACATCTATACATTCCTACATCTATACATCCATACATACAAACTTTCACGTTTATAATATTAGTAGGATGGTCTTCATGGAATCATGCAAAGACTTCATTTTTTACGACCACCCTTTTCCTGAGAGAGCCTAAAGTACAGAATCGTTGTAATTTCATTGCTGGAACAAATTTAATTGAGTTTCCTGGTACAAATGTAAAAAAATCACGCTACTGAGGGACCAACACTGAAAAACTTTTTGCCGCAAACCGGTTTAAAGTTTTATCTCGTTTTGTGTCTCGTTTTATTTTATATTTTTCTCTCTTTTTATTATAAATTTTATGCGATTATCTGTTTTGTAATAGCTTTTTCAATGAGGTTTGGCAGCAATAAACATATAATAATAATATCGTTATAGAATATATTCTATAAGTGCTACGTAATAAAATATTTAAAAAATAATGTAGAAATACCTATTCAAACAACAACTATATAGGAAAAAATAAATCTATACTAATATTATAAAGCTGAAGAGTTTGTTTGTTTGTTTGTTTGTTTGTTTGTTTGTTTGTTTGTTTGAACGCGCTAATCTCAGGAACTACTGGTTCGAATTTAAAAATTCTTTTTGTGTTGGATAGACCATTTATCGAGGCAGGCTTTAGGCTATATAACATCACGCTGCAACTATTAGGAGCGAAGAAATAATGGAAAATGGGGAAAAAACGGGGAAAATTATTCATCCTTGAGGGCTTCCGTTGCGTGCGCTGCGAAAACGGTTCTAGAAACCAAAAATATATGTATGAAAGAATTAAGGAAACTTTTTACCGCGGGAAAACTTCGCATTCCCACGGGGAACCGACTTCTACGCGAACGGAGTCGCGAGCGGCCTCTAGTTTATTATAACATGACATGCCTAAAATACATTTTTGTCAGTCTATTGATAACGAAAACAAAGCAAAAAAGTTACATTTAATTTAACCTTAAAACAAATTAAATTCTTTTTACGAAATGATCCTAACATTCTCTTTAGTGTTGCCAACATGAAATTAAGCAGCTTTCACACGAGGCATCTTTTTACGTTTTTTTCACGTGAACACTCATCACGCGAGTGACTTAATGTACGTCATACGCTACTAACGTAGATTTTACGGGAAAAGAAATTCTTGTGACTTTTTGCGGCCGAGATTTTTTGGGAAAAACACCATTAGGGGTAATATGTATGGGCGACTATTTATGTTTCTTGTGTTAAAAGTACGAGTTTTGTGTCATTTATTAGGAGTGAAGAATGTAAGCATAACTTCAAATTCAGTTATTGGTAAAAATTATTTGAAACGAAGTATGTAGAGGCTCTCCAAAAGAAAAATTGATCGTAATAAAGTCTCTATCTCTAAGATTTAACGAAAAATAATTTAAGAGCTCATTGTTTTGATCATTAAATAAATCTGGGCACAAAATACGCAAAAAAAGTTCCAGAAACTAATTTAAGTTTTAACGTAAGCTGAGATGTGCGGCCATATTCAAAAAGATAAAAACCGCTAGAAATTAAGATAAAAAAAGTTTTTTATTACAAAATCAAAGCCTCCACCAACTACGATGCTACGGTCTACGGATTGCTACAAAACGACTACGAATTTCGTAGACATTTACTACAAAAAATAAACGCAATTTCTTTGCCAAATAATCACTTAATAAATTGTTTATTATCCCCTTTCAATGTGTTTGTATGTTAAAGTGTATACAAATACTTCTTGCGAAATAAAACTGTCTGTGATTCCTCGCAGCGTTTGAAAAACCTCATAAAACGACAAATGTAAACAACTACAGCAAAACAAATACGGGGAAATAAACAGGGAGCAGGTAAAAACCGGTATTTACGGAGAAACCGGTTTTACGGTTCGCAGGATCGCGTTATTGAGATTTTTGGCGGTAGTTTTTAACCGGGATTACGTGAATAAGAATGTTTCTACTTAAATTATCTTAACAATTGTTACCCCCATACAAAAACATACCCACGCACACATGCTTTTATATTTTATATAAATTTATGTTCAAAACATATTTTTTTTTGGTAAAAAACAATTAATAATTAAATCGTATTCGATGTTTTCTTCCGAATTAAAAGACGATAAAACTTCATTTCATTACCCTATTATTACCTAACTTGTACTCAAACTCAATTCCAAAGCATAAAACGACTTGACCGAACCGTTTTTAATACAAAAAAGAAAATAGAAAACACTACCCCGGGTGTAAATCCTTATTGCGAACTACCAATACATCGTAAAACTACACTATACATTGCCGCTTTTCAATGAAACACCGAACGCGACACACAAAGGGAAACGGCAATGGAACTCTAACTGGAATGTTTTTTCAATGTCGCCAGGTGTAAATGTTGCTAGTGCTATAAAAATGGTTATTGTTGTGAAGGCATGGGCTGAATACATCACTGTCAAGTTGGGGTAACGTTCATAAATGTTAGAGTTAGTTTGAGGACGGATTATAAAATGGATATTTTGGGAATGAGTTACGGTGAAATGTGTGGTATTTTTTGTTATTTTTTTATCTTAATAGTGTGTAAGAAAGTTTAACTAAAGGTATGTGAATCTAGACTCGATGTGCCTTGATTCACATACCGTAGGAAACCAGCTTATAAGTTGCCGTTTTGCGTAAAAAATTGCAGTAGGTAATTTTGCGAGTGAGTTATAATTTTTAATTACTTATTATTATTTTTCAAATAATTTTGTGATGATAAGAAAAGCTTTTAAGCTTGATCGCATCGAATTGTTCAACATTTTAAAATTAAAACTTTAATTTTAAATACATCTTTTTAATATATGACCGAAGAGCTTCCAATATTTAATGCACTGACAATAGCTATCACTTCGCTAACACTTCCTTTAAATTTGCTCTACTAAGCGCTCAATATTTCAATCTCCTGCCCTACTTTCTCCGTTCATAATTTAAAATTATCACTCACTTCATAAACGCCTCCGAAACAGTATTTTAACTGCAATAAAGCTATTATTTATATCATTAATGGCTGCTTTTGTCCATTAAAATTTATTTAACGACACTGTAATAGGTTGCCAGGAAATTTCGCGTAAACACTAGAGTTTCAAGGAAGCCATTTACTAAATGTAGAGTTGGGTACAAAGTTCCCTTTTATGAATTAATTACCGTAATATGGGGGTATAAATGTGTTATCGATAGGGTTGTGTTACAAATTAACCACGTAGAGTGTTCTGGCTTTGGTCGTTACTGAAATATGGGACAGATTCTGTTGAATTAGGTTTTCGCAGAATTTTACGCAACAGTTTTTCAACATTGTGGTACAGTATGAAATAAACGTATATGCGTTGTAATTTAGTTTCTGGTTTAAGGCAGAAAGTCCCGGTTTGTAAAAACTTATCTATACTAATATTATAAAGCTGAAGAGTTTGTTTGTTTGCTTGTTTGTTTGAACGCGCTAATCTCAGGAACTACTGGTTCGAATTTAAAAATTATTTTTGTGTTGAATAGACCATTTATCGAGGCAGGCTTTAGGCTATATAATATCACGCTGCAACTATAAGGAGCGAAGAAATAATGGAAAATATGAAAAAAACGGGGAAAATTATTCATCCTTGAGAGCTTCCGTTGCGTGCGCTGCCAAAAACGGTTCTAGATACCAAAAATATATGTATGAAAGAATTAAGCGAACTTTTTACCGCGGGAAAACTTCGCATTTCCACGGGAAACCGACTTCTACGCGAACGGAGTCGCGAGCGGCCACTAGTAAATTGATATATGGCGTTGTATATCTTCGTATCCTACTAATATCAGAAACGTGAGTATGTATGGATGTATGAATGGATGATTTTTACTCTTTCACGTAAAAACTGCTTTACCGCGGGAAAACTTCTCATTCCCACGGGAAACCGACTTCCACGCGAACGGAGTCGCGGGCGGCCACTAGTGAATTATAAAATAATCAACGGCCAAGCTCAGTTAAACCTAAATTTAATTCCATAAAAACTCTAGTCGGTTTCTTAATCTTATATGTAAAACTATACCTGAAATTGATCACAGTGGGAAAGTTTAGATAGTAAATTTTGTCACTAATTCATTTTTTTTTTTTTCCTCGAATATCAAAATTATTTTTCTTCCCAAACAATTGAATCAATGAACAGCAAAGATTAAATCCCTAAATGATACGTTTTTACACACATTAAAGTATCCACTTATTCAGTAATCTCTTTCCCAAAATATTCTAAAACAAATGAAGATACAAAACCCCTCAAACATCAAACCTAATCCGTGCTTTATTCGTTAACCCGTCAATTTTCATTTTTGCCCAAAAATAAAGCGTTTTTCTACGAAGTGAGTCATTAAGCAGACCGTTTGTTGGTCGCTCTAATTAGTGGGAGTGAGAATTATGGCTTGCCGGACCCTCATAAGTCATCGAGGGTTAAAAAAGCTAGGAATAAAGTGGCAGGCTCCAGAGATTCTTTTGTATTCATCTTAAGGGTCAACTTACTAGGTCTAGTTAAAATCAAATTACTAAACCATTAAGGGCTGATTTTTTCGACTGAAAAGAGGTATTGCTTCATTGTCACTTCCAACATATGTCAAATATGGAAACGAAAACATACTGATTGTCTAGATTTTATCTGACTATTAAAAAACCTTAAGAAATTTGTGTTAATTATTTTAGTTATGTTAAAGTTAAAATAAATGAAAATGATGCATAGCAAACACATCTAACGTTGTGGTAAAGTTGTTTACGGTATCCAAACAAAATAATTACCACATTTGAAATATAAAGCACTGATTTTGGATTGTGGTTTTAAATTAAGCGGTCTTTATGCAAACTTGTATGTAGATACTTAATATTGCATGATATACAAAATTTACGTAAAATAAAAAAAAAAACATTAGTATTTTAATTTAACACAGTTGGTTATAACAACATTCTAAACAAATTATGACATTTATGACAGGACATTTTTTAGCACCTAACGCAATTTCCGTTTTAGAGCGGTGCCACACGGGCGTTGCGCTGTCGCTGCGACGACTGAGCGATAACGCTCCGTTGTGTTACATATATAACCTAAGCCACACGTGCGTTAAAACAGCGTGCGGCAACGGAACGCGCGTGAAGCGGACCAAGTGGCGTGACAGACGAGCGCAACACAGAGCAGTTTGTTTAACAGACGTGATGTTGCGTTGCCACATCGCAGCGCTCGTGTAGCACTCTGTCCATTGAAATCAACGCACCCGTAACGTTAGTGTGGCACCGCTTCTATTGGATTCACAACGTAGGCAGACAGAATAAATAATTGTTTGTTTCGGAGTTCTAAATTAAAAGCACATGTTTTGCTCGCGTCACCAAAATTCACAGAACCTTTCAAACGGGGCGTCGTCGGCGGTTTTAAATACTTTTAACTGGGATTACAGTATTTGGACTTTGGAATATGTTGACTCTGTGGCCAGTGGATATAAAAGCTTGTTAAACATAATCTAATGCGAGTATTGAGAGGCAAAGATTTTTTGTTGTGTAATTTGTAGATACAAAATTTCAATTTGCGGTTTTTTTTATTAATGTAAAGTTCCTACTTTTGCAAAATATTATGAAGCAAGATGGAAGCAAGGTGAAATACAAATGTTTAAAATAACCATGTTAAAAATACGATTGGTATTAAGTTTACACTGTATATTAAATTTCATTTTAAAAAAATACGCCTCGCGTTTAAAATTTTCCAAAAAAGTTGTGTCCCTTAATATATTTTTTTAAACCTTAAAAACAGGTACTTGCACGTCATATTGAACGCGTAAACATTGATTGTTACTTTATTGACAACTAGCGACCCGCCCACGCTTCGCAATGGTGTAATTCTGCGCGACTTGTTTCCGTAACGTTGAATTTTAACTTAATTAAAATAACTTTATCTGAATGTTCTTTATTTACAAAATTAAATGAATAAATTTCCTAAAATAAAGCGAAAACCGCATTCAAATCTGTTAAGTAGTTTAGGAGGAGATAGCGGACAAACAGACACAATTAGCGACTTGGATTTATAATATGTAATGATAATGATGATGATGATAATGATGACGATGTTCAAACATCGTATCAATCATCGTATTATTGAAAATCTGATAATTGTAAGTGACGAAAAATTCCAACATAAAATCTGTCTGTTTAATTCAAAATACAATTCTTTCCATGATTGTGAAGATTATAAATATTAATAACCTTGTGTTAATTAATTGAAATCAAAGCCTAACAGAAGACAGAGTTTGATGGTCTCTTGTACACAGAATGAATTGGGTTTATGAAAATCAATTGCCTTCATTCAATTCTGAATTTTGACTGAGATGAAATTAATTTAAAGTTACATAAATGGAAGTGCATTTCTGTTGGATAATTTATGTTTCGGATATTCGAAATGTTTGAGCCGGGAGCTAAGTTAATTTGTATAAAGTTACAATATAGTATTCTATATTATCATTAAAATGTTTTACAATATGCCTTTTACATTTGATTCCAATCAATAATTTCAACAATTTCAATTCACTATTTTTTATAAACCTACGCTATAGATGCTTTCAAGGCTTTCCACTAACCATTGTATTTCTCTACTTCCCATATAGTTTATAACTTCAATAAGTATATCCTTCTTGAAATCCTATTGAAGCACTCCAACACAGAATTGCTCGGAAAACACACACCGACACGACAACGACACGACACGACTACGACACGACAAAGAGGGCTTAAACTCTTAGTTCGTCGGCCAGCCTTGTGATTGAAAAAGTTAAAGCGACGTGTAATTTGGTATCGAAACGACTTTTGTGAGGGCTTAGTAAAGTATTTTTTTACACTTAATTTTAAGTTGCTTTAGTTAGTTGTCAAAATTACAAGACTTTTGTAGCTTTTAATTTTCTATGGTATGAATTTTGTTTTTTTTTTTATAATCTCATTGATTCTTACGTAATGCTTGTTTTTAAAATACCTAAACAATTAGTTTTGCGATTGTTTAATGTATTTTATAACTCTCTTTTTATATATGTCACTATTTTTCACAAACACTACCTAACATTGTTTGCCATATAAATAAAAAATGTTAGGGGTGGACAGCCCTTACCACTTACGGCGTAAGAGGGGTATGAAAAATAGATAGTAGATAATTCTCAGACCTACTTACTGTACATGGATATAAAATTTTGTAAAATTCGGTTAAGCCGTTTCGTGGGAGTAAGATAACATTGTGACACGAGAATTTTATATAAAAGAAATTAAGAAACAAGATTGCTATGAATGTGGTTTTGACTGTCTAAATGTAAAAAATAAATTTTATTATTATTATTAAATATTTATATTATTCAATATCCCTACTAATATTATAAATGCGAAAGTAACTCTGTCTGTCTGTCTGTCTGTCTGTCTGTCTGTCTGTTACGCTTTCACGCCTAAACCACTGAACCGATTTTATTGAAATTTGGTATGAAGAAAGAACTGAACTTGGGAAAGGACATAGGGTACTTTTTACCGCGGGAAAACTTCTTATTCCCATGGGAAACCGACTTCCACGCGAACGGAGTCGCGGGCGGCCACTATATTTTATAAATAAGGCCTCTTACAGAAACACGGTTATAAACATGGAATCAATTTCCGTTTTAGCTGAAAGAGGGTAGGAAGTAAAATACTGTTAACATTGAATAAATAAAGTCATAAAATCAAAGCGTTTGATTTTTTTTCGGAAAGGATTTTTTAGCAAACCCATCGTTACATTAAAATTACTTAAAAAGTAATTATTTTTCTTATTCTTTACAATTATGTTATCTAACTTTCGAATCACAATATCATTAAGAGGGGGTATACAGGGAAATTTCCAGTCGTAATTTGTATTTTTACCCTAGAAAACAAAGCACAAATTACCCGAAAAAAATACCATAGATATTAAAGCATATTTCCAAGGGACTGATCAGAGTGAAAACATAAAAAAATAAAATTTTCTCGATAAAAAAAAATCACGAAGTTAGCTCTAATTTTCAACTATTATTCATTTATTTCCAATATTATGCATACTATTGAGCCAATATTTTAATACATACTATCAAATTATATTACCCAGCGACCCTACTAGCGATTTTAGAAAATAATGTATATTTTACGAGTTATTACATTAAAACTTATTCGGCGCTTACTACGTTTTTATTTCGCGCAGAACGCTTTCGTCTGTCGCACCTGTCCTGGGATCTAAGGCATGTTTTGTTTCATGGTTTAGTTGTGATCGCTCCGTTGAGACAAGAGGACTGTGTTTCTGTGCTCCGGGGCCGAAAAAATCTTCGTTTTGATTTCTAATTCTTGTTTGACTATGAAAAAAAACTTTAAAATATGGCTAGAAAAAAAACGCAGCAAAAGAGTATTTTAGAAATTAAAAATTAAATAGATTTTAATGGCTTTTAAGACAAGTTACAATGAATAGATCATAAATCATAATATATATATTGTGATTTATGTATATATATATATATATTATTGCAATTTCTTTCTGTCTGTGCTTTGCAGTACAGATACAAGACACCGCATTATGAAAAAAAGGTCATTGTATAAAGCATATAGTAAAAAAAACATTATTATAAATAAATTATTATATTACATACTTACCTTTGCGAATTATTTACCACCAGCAAAAAGTGCAGTACAGTCAGCATCATATTCTTCGTGACGACTACTGTAGCCAAATAGTTGATTACACCCAGTCATCATTTTCATCGTATCAAAAAGTGTCATCACATTTAATCGGGACATTCACGTTGTACCAATTTATCGAAGCGTCCAGAAAGTCTTATAGAAAGTTGCATTCAATTACGCATCAACCAAAGCGCCATCGATATCGAAGCGCCCAGCGAAATATAAAAATACGCTTTCTTCTTCTAATCGTCAAAAAATAAACGCACAAGTGTGCCTTTGTTTTCAAACTTCAAAAACTTTCTAGCTTTTGTTTTCCGGTTCCAAGCTTTCAGGTAAAAGTCACAGTCGGCGCCGAACAATCAATTTTATGTACTAGCATTTTATGTTAAAACGTTTTAGCAAGTGAGCCTTGGAATAGTGAAATTAAACTAATTTTAACGGGTTTTTACGCGTTTTATTAAATTAATTTAGATTTTCCGACGTTTCGGCCTTTTTACAAATGCCGTGGTCAATGGTAGACTGAGATTGTATAGTAAAAAACGATTTTTAGAATTCACCGCCATCTGTTTCGTAATTTTCTCGCATAGTTGTTCGGGTTCACGCAATATACTCTGACAGTGTCTTGGTGTTTCTGCTTATTTGTCTGCTGGTTGTTCTTTTTTATTTTGCTAAGTATTGGATCCCACGTTGGTGATAGCATCCAACCATCTTCTCTTTTGAAGTTAGGGTGTTTTATAATTTCAATAGTTTCTCTTACCAACCTAGGGATAAAATGTTTCTCTTTTGCTAGGATTTTAACGGTATCAAATCTTAGATAGTGGTTGGGCTTATCCATGGAATGCTCACAGACTGCAGGTTTTGTATAGCGACGCTTACAGTTTAATTTCAAGTAATAACAATCGCGTAAATCTAAGAAGTTACATAGAATAGCTAGTTCAGTTAACATTCTACCTTTTTGCTAGACACATTTTTATTCCTAAATTTTTAAATATTTTTTATTTTGTTTGAAATTTGAACCTTCTTCAAAGAAGTTTCATATTTTACACATCAGATACCTATCATTTCTTGACGTATAATTAAGCAAGAGCCAGATGCAACAACTTTCCTTAAAATAAATATTTGCCGCGCGTAAATAAGTCATAATTTCCGATCATAAAATTGTTATTAGGGTTATTGAATCCTACTATAAATTATTTTTCAGGTAGGTATCCTAACATTGGTATTCAAAATAAAATATAAATTCGTGGACAAGTAGGAACAGCAAGGACTAATAAATCATATATTGATACACGTATAATGAAACAGAATTAAAACTTTAACTTGTTCTTATTTTATTTACTTATGAACATCCGGCTCCTTAACTAGAATGTTCATGTGACATATTGATTTTTACAATAAGTATTTATCTACTTATTTTATTTCATGTTAGCCTATAAAAATAGTACTTTGATTTTAAAAATAAACTAGAGACCAGTCCCGCGTTTGCATGTTGCACTTTTAATGCTCTCCGTTAACAAAGAAAGATGCAAAAGGTTTATCAGAGGTATCGATGAACCGATTTGTGGAATATTTGAGAGTGTTGTTTGTAAGGTTCCGTACCCAAAGAATAAAATCGGGACACAAATACTAATTTTCCGCTGTCTGTGCGTTTGCACATCAGTCTGTATCTCATAGGCCGTGAGAGCTAGACAGTTGAAATTTTCACATAATATATTTTCGTTGCCGATAGAGCAACAAATATTTAAACCAATATAGATAATGATATGGAACGTTTCACCCGCGAGTCTGACTCAATTTAATAACTTAGAAAACAACATGGCAACTTCTTTATAAATGTTTAAGTTTCAACTGAGTAATTTCAGTAAATATTTATGACAACGAGGGTCAAAATTAATATAGTAATGAAATCAAATATTTACATGAAACAGATAAAAACTAAAATAATTTAAATATTTTTACTATATACATAAAAAAACGTACGTTACATGTTCCTTCGGATCCTCATTTATTGCAATTACTGATACTCTTACTACCTCTTGACAATTTATGATATTCTAGTATGTGTTTATTATTTAAACGATTTAAAATGGTATCTTTGAATTGAAATGCAATTTGATCATCTTTCTGAATGGTGATGATAATTTAAATTGCTTGATGAAAATAAAATGTTTCAGTTTTCATAAAAAAATGATTTTTAATAATAAAATCATTGCAAGTCATATTTTGGACCAGAAATGAAAAAAAAAGTAGGTCATTTCAATTCTCAAAAAGACTGCTTAAACTTGAAATGAAACCCATGCTCATGAATCGTCAATCGGATGCCACAGCCCTGACACCATCGCTGCTAGCTAGAAGTAAACAAACTAAGCTACATGCTTTACATTTTCACTAAAACTTAAAAAAGACTTCAATCTGTCAAACAGAATCTAAAATTAAATTCTCGTATCTTAGATCAGTGGATAATTTTGTTGACTCTTTCTTACTTATGAAAACCTAGTAACATATTTATTTAAACACATATGGATACCATTCAATTCAGACGTAGGTATTACGTATGTATAAAAGCATGCCTTTACAAACAAAATATCTTCTTTATAAAACTGGGAGCCCAGTAGTTAAGACCCCATCTTATTCTATATCTTATAAATACATTTTTTATCAAATAAAGTTTTCTGTCATAACAGTTTCATCTAGACACGCTGCCTGTCAAGCAAAGTACACCTCTATTACATGAAGCATAAAGTTGTTTTCTTACTTTGTACCGAAGATTGTGAAACCTGAGCGCTACGTTACTGATGGCGCTTTGGTTGATACGGGATTGAATGCGACTTTCTATAAGGCTTCCTGCTCGCTACGATAAATTGGGTTTTTGAATTTTTTTTTTTTTTGTGATAAATGGAAAGATCATATATAAGTTTTATAACAAAACTATTTTTTTTTTTTTTTTTTGCAATAATTAAAAAGTTATTTCAAAATAAAAATTAAATTTTAAATTCAGTACCGAAGATCCGCCGACAGCTCCCGAATAAACCCGAGCGCGTGTGACGTCACAATGTTAGTTTTTGCTCATTGTAGCATACAGAGATATAATAATTAGTACAGTGTTTTGAGTTTTTATCTAGTAAATTTTGTTGGCATTGTTAAATAATCATAAATGTCAAAACTCAAAAGTTATCGCTCTTGTTTTGTACCATTATGTACAAATACTACAAAAACAACTCCTGAAAAAATGTTTTTAAATGTTCCACAACACGAAAAACGTCGAAAGAAATGGTTTCAAGCAGTGCACCGAGATTATTCAAAAACAAAATCAAATTTTTTTTGTTGTGAAGATCATTTCGATGTAAGTATTCATAATAATATTGTTATTAATTATTATTTATCTAAGTGTATAAATCGAATAAGTATAGTTCAGTAATTAATTTTTTTACCTGGGCTCCAAATCATAACCTTTAGAATCGTAGCATTAAAAAATTTTTAATTGATAATTCAAAGCGATTAAATAGTAAATCTATATGTATGTTTATCTAATAATTGGAATTCAATTAATAGATATTTTCATAATTTTATAACATCCTAGGTTCTGTATCAGACTACATTTAAATTTTTAAAGTATATGCTATTTTGGTTTTTTATAATGTTATAATAATATTTTATTAATTCTTATGATTTTTTTTTCTAGCTAAAAGATGATATGGAAAATTATATTTATTATACCACTATGGGAGGTAAAGCAAAGATTAAAATTGATGTGGTACCACACAAGTTTGAATGTCAACCCAATCGTAAACGACAAGGCACTTCAATGACTCTTATTAGATCAGCTGCAGAAAAAAGACGGAGACAACAAATCATTGAAGAAATTTTAAGTGAATCGTTAGAAAATAATGAAACGGGTAATTCTCAAGAACCAAATATTGATGCCGTATCAGTTAACACTGTTGAACATATTGAAATTGATTCTGCTCCTGTAAATTTAACACCTGACCAAAAAGTTAGTGTTGAAACACAAACTGATATTAAAAACCGTACCGTTGCTGTACAAGTGAATAATCGTCCTAAGTATCGTAGTGTGGCAGTTCAATGTAAAATTTTATCAACTGGAGTTGATAAATCCTGCTCACCGATTAAAACTGGCAGCATTAGTACTGCAACATCTCCAATAAAACCACTGCGTCAAAAATCAATTTCAAATTTACTCGATGCCCAGAAAAGTTCGTCATTAAGTAGTTTTACACATTCAAATAGTTCACAAGAAATTTATGAACCTTCGGAAAATACTGGCTCAAGTACTATGGATTCTAGCAGCTGTCAATCTCCTGTAAAAAAAGCTGAAATTTTGAAAGTCACAAATTACTTAATTAACGACAATTTAAAGGCGTATACAGGAGTTCCTCAAGAATGGAATGTTATGCTAGAACGTATTAGTGTTATATCTAATATTAATATTACCAATATAAAATTGTCATTGATGAAAATACGACGCCAGGATACTTTTGAAAGATTGAGTGAACAGTTTGGAATGAGTGTCAGCAATGCTAGTATTGTTTTTAACAAAACAGTTCCAGTATTGGCACATTTATTAAAAAAGCTTGTTTATATGCCCGAGTCTAGTAACATAAAAAGAATACTACCGATACCATTTAGAACTTCATATAGTCATGTGATTGCTATTATTGATGCATTTGAGATACAAATTGAAAAACCAAGTGATCCAGAGTACCAATCTTTAACTTGGTCAGAGTATAAAAAGTGTAATACTTTAAAGTACTTAATATCTTGTACACCAGATGGTTTTATTAATTTTATATCAAAAGGATTTGGAGGTCGAATTTCAGATGAGCTATTATTTCAAGAAAGCGGATTATTAGAAGAGCTACCCGAAGATTGTGCTGTCATGGCCGATCGAGGATTTAAAAACATTGTTTCACTTCTTGACGATAAAAATATAGAATTAATTAGACCACCTTCAGTTAATTCTGGAGTAAAATTATCACAATCTGATGTGTTACAAGGCAAACGAATCGCTGCTCTACGTATTCATATAGAACGCGTCATCGGAAGAATGAGAGAGTTTGATTTTCTTAAACCTCATGCGGTTGTTAATCATAATATGTTACCTTCAACAGACCATATTGTTGTCATTGCTGCAGCATTAGTGAATTTACAAGCGCCTATAATTTCTACTTAAACTTAAGAGTATTTTTGTATTATAAAATAAATTACTAAGTGTATACTTTATAACTAATATGTTTATTATTTATTCTATTTGTAAGCCAACATAAAAATATATAATTTATGAGACTACTCTGTGTTTTAAGTTTGTACAGATTTTAATAATTTTGGAAATATACTTTTGGACCAAAATACTAAACTTTTTTTAATGAGAGCTTGTGTATGTGCATCATCATATCTTAATTTTTTTATATAAATTGCTTCATTTTCTTCAAAATTTGGATCAGCAACACAAAAGATACCTTCTTTTTTACCGGTCATTAGCATCTGCAGTTGCATTTGTGCATTACACTTTGAACTTACTTTACCTTTCGGTAAAAAAGTGTCCAATGATTTTTGACTAGATGGGCATTTTACTTCAACAATGGCATTACTAGTCATTCCATCAGGAGATGCTGCAAAAACCGGGTGACTAGGTACGAGATACATCCCCGGACGCGTAATTTGTACTCTTAATTCTTTCTCAAGAACTTTGATTACATCTTTTTCCAATTCTTTCCCTCGCGTCATAGCACTTGTCTCATGAACTTTGCTCGCACCAATAATTTGTTGAACTAATGAACCGTTATCAGTTTTACAATGAGCAGCTTCATAAAATTTTGATGCAGTAATACGTCCATAACGAAGCTCATGCCAAATGGTACATTCACTTTGCTGTTTCGTTAGTCGTTCAGCTTCTTCACACACAGCTTCTTCCATTTTAGTTTCAGCAAATTTTAAAAATTGTGCAACCTGCAAATCTGTATTTTGATTAAAATCAAAAATAAGTTGATGTAACGATAAATTGTAAGCTTTTCTGTCTTCTAAATCAAAATTTAATTGCCCAATTTGAGAATTTATTTGTTGATTCTTGGCAAATTGAATTACTTCTTGTAGAAATGTACTATTATCCGGTAAATTGTCAACTAAGGTATCAGAGGTTTTTTTCGTCAGTTTTTCAGCTTCAATATATTTTATTACGGTTCCAATGCCTGATAATCGAGACTTTTTCCAGTAACAAGCAACTTCAGTTGGTGTCGGATCTTCACTTCTACGATGGGTCCACATGAGTAATGCCAATGCATGCTTGCAACCACCTGTACAGACATTATAAATGATTATGATTGTTTATAACATCAAACAATTTGAGTTTAATTAGAGTATTAATTACCTGCTGAAGCTGCGCAATCATGACACTGAACATCATGAACTTTTCTTAATTTTTCATTGATAGTTAGAGTAACTGAGTAAGCTTTACTCCGAACTCGGTGTTCTGGACACACACGTCCTTTTAAAACACAAATACCATTCTTACGATTAAGTTGAACATAACCTATAGCTTTATCACCGTAACTCTCACGTGATGCTCTACAATTAATGAAATAATTATTAATTATATTTAATAGAGAATAAATACTTATTTTCATTTAGAATAGTATTTTTTAACTGACTTACCTTGATGCCTTAGCACCTCGAACTTCAGCAGAATTAAACCGAACGTCATTTTTTAAAAAATTAGTTATCATAAATATATCAACATCAGGAATATTATCCGATTTTGCTTTTATAAATCCTTTATCACACATAGTTAGTCGAAATAAACTTTTCAAATCGTTTTTCACTAATAAATTTGAGATATTTTTATCAAGTCAAAGATAATGGCCATAAACACTGTACTATTATGAAATTGCTTTAACATTATGACGTCACAAGTATGGCGACCAATCATGGCGCGTTTACAGTCACGTGATTTTTTTTTGAATTTTATCAATTTTTAATTGTTTATAATTAATTTAAAAAAATTTTTTTTCAAGTTTTTTGCATTAAAAATCAATATAATTAATAATAAAGTTTTAAAATACATAAAAAAAATCAATACTTTTTTTTTTTTCAAAATCCCAATTAGAGCAACCTGAATGTTCTGATGAATGTGATGACACTGGCTGATTCGCTGAAAGAGAGGACTCTGGTTGTTTTCAAGTATTTGACTACATTGGATGTTACAAACTATATGGTGCTGACTGTACAGGTACAAATTAGTCAACGAATTCTGAACAAAAAAAAATAAGTAAATGTAAATAAAGCACATTCTAAAAACAACATTACAAAAAAATATATTACACACTTACTTACCTTTGCGTATTATTTACTACAAGCAAAAAGTATTTTTAGCGTTTCAAACAACAGCTAGGTGATCCGGCACTCACTTAGCCGGTATTTATCTGATTATTTTAGGTATAATTTGCGCGATCGCTCTAAACACGCGGTAGCATCGGAGTCACGGGACGACGCGACGGGACGAGAGAGGGGCGCGTGCGGCGCGCGGGTGAAATTCGATTTTTTTCTAGGTTTATGCGCGCTCTTAAGGGAAATCACATAATTTTGTATTTTTTTTTTTATTTATGACTAAGTATTTGCGTCTATGTACGGTGTATATGTAGATTCTTTATAACTATGTAGTAAAAGTTAACATGGATTATTAATAACGCTCCGCCCATGGATTATTAAAACGTATGCGCCCGGCGCACCCCGGGCAACAGTCTGCGAGGACAGCTTGTCGGTAACGCAGACTGGCTGATCCTTCCACCACGACTCAATGGCGAGAATTGGACTTCCCCAACGGCTCTTTTCAGGGCCAAAACAAAAGCCTTTGTTTAGGCTAAATCAATATCAAAAAGCTACCAAACACCCTGCTCGCAGAGCCAGCTTTCAATCTATGGAAGGGGAGATACCTCACCAATATCCCACCTATCCCGCTAGCAGAACGTTTGCCCCCAGGGCATGACCAGACTTGGCCAATATGGAAGTCTCTAAACAGACTTCGGACTCAGATCGGCCGGAGCAAGGACAACATGCTGAAATGGGGCTTTAGCACCGAAACTGCTTGCGTGTGTGGTACCTCCCCTCAAACAATGGCACATCTATTGTCTTGCCCCGCGTGTCCCTCCACCTGCACACGCGAGGACCTGTATAGCGCCACGGATAATGCCTTGTCCGTGGCGAAATACTGGTCCTCAATATAAAACGCCAAAGTCGACACGATAAGAAGAAGAAGAATAACGCTCCTAAACAATTTTTGGGATCTTTGATTTGTACGTAACTCAACACGAAATGAGTAATACAACTTCTCTTATTCGTACATTAGTAAAACGTTACATCCGTTGTGGTCGTTACTATTCGGTGATCTAATTAGAACACTGTTCACATAGATCAAGAATTGGTCTTCATTCGCTTAGACTAGATGGAACACTACCTATAAACAGTTCCGCGATTGCGCCACCTTGATTTAGTGTTCGGTAAAAATACGCGCAATATTTGATACGTTTCTTACTTATTATAATAATGAGATACTACTTTGGCAACATATATTATTGTCCAATAAAACACTTCATAGATACAGCTTATTAATCATAGCACGATCTAGTTAGAAATGAATCAAATGTTACGCGTATTTTTCGAAAGCAATATCAAGTTACCGCAATTTTCACAGCTGCCAGTCGCAAACCATTCTGTAAAACACATAGCTGGGCTTAGTTTTAGGTATACGTATAACGGGTGTAAAAAGACAACTTCCGAAGCCTGAAACCATGTATTCTTGAGCCTCAATAGTAACTTAATTCACTAACAGCATACCCAGAAAACTCCATTTAAAAAAGTTATTAAGGAATGAAAAGTCTTATTCGCCGCTTGAAATCATAGCTCACACATCAACTGTCGGTTCAGGTGCGTTTATTTACATTGCAAATTAAATTAAAACCCTATTTAATTTGAAATCATCGCAAAATCTGATAGTATTAATGCAATTTTAGAAAATGTGGTAAAAAAAATATATATTCAAAACGTAACCAGTACCCCTCCAGCAATGCCCAGTTTTTGTTTTCGGAAGCAGTTCTTTTACACCCCGTATATTAGGTAGCTATTTTGTATTTCGGCATACAATTTTACGCCGCATATTTAAATTACCTATGCTCCATCTAGTCAGACCTTTCTTAGTCCCTGCCTGTTTAATATTCAAGAGAATGCACTGCACCGGTTGCAATCTGTTTCACGAGGATGTACCGACGATGTGCACTGAACACTGATTCTCAAAGTGTACCACAAGAACATGTAGGCTGAATAAATCTTGTTTTGCCAAAGTGCGGGGAAGGGAAAACCAATGTGCTGAACATTGAAATATGTAAGTATAGTAACCAGTTTCATTTCATTACACATAGTGTATAAGTAATCATGGTCTGTGGGGTGATTCTGTATCTCAAATTGTCATGACTGCTATGAGAATAAAGGTCCAACGTACATTTTTCCATACAAAAAATGGAACTTTGACGTTTTTTGATAGTAGTTTTTGTCAGTTAAGTTACAGAATCATTCTGCTGTTTCTTATGTAACCATTAAACTATTTGAACGGTTTTCAGTACCTATCATATAGAAATTTAAAGTTTCGTGGAAAAATAGTTATTTATATCTAAACCAAAGTTAACTGTTTTGTGGCCTTCTCTTTAAAAAACACACTTTCTTATACCTTTATACGAGTCACTATTTTATGCTATACCAGAATGTTTATAATCCTACTTAACATTTCGAAAAACGAATGGCAACTGAAATCGTCGTTGCTTCTTGCAAGCATCCGGCGAACACAAAGACAAGCCTACATACATACACATACTCGAGGCTTTGTTCGCCTTTGACTTGTTTGCAGCCGTGGTTATTATTGTAGGTTATATCGCGATATGAGCAGAGGTTTTGAGACAAGAATGAAAAGCATCAACTGTTTTATGTTAGAAATCGAATTATGAAATGCTTCTCAGATTTATTTAGAGTTAGTGCTTGGGATATTATCAGAATAGATTTTACCGGAGTCGCGGGCGGCCACTAGTTATCCATTATTTTAGTTTCAAACATCAATTAACTTTGTCGGTGATAATCAATTATCAATTTTCGGTATAAAATAGTACGGGGCGTAAAATTAATTTCAACTGCTAATTGGTAGATAAGGTATAACTAAGTTTAGCCTTATATATTACATAATATTCGTTAAATTAAATTCAAAAACGCGTGAGTTGTTTTTGCGTAGTCAAATCTTACTCGAATAACTCTGATATCAGTTTCTAAATCTATAGGTATTCCCTTTAAAATTTGCTGACTTGTAAAATTACTTCCAAAGTCCTGTCGCAAACTTAAAGCTCACATACCTACATAATTAACGTAACTGAATACACTTCCGTAGGTGGTTGAACATTAAAATTGGATTTAACGAAAACTTGTATCCAAATTAAAGGAGCAACGTTCATTCAAGTATCAAAGAACGGGGAAACTTGGAAAACTTGGGAACTTGTCAGAACTTGGGCACCCAGTTTGACGTGGAAACCCAGTTTTATAAGTTGGATGAATGAAATTGCGAAGATTGCTAGTTGACATCGTTACATTTATTATTTCAATTCGTTCACTTTTTAAATTACGAGGATGTTATGTCAGTTTTAAATATAGAGCTAGTTTTTTGACAGTGGTTTGATTCGCGGGAAACACATAATGGAGAGTGGTAGAGTCTAGCTGTAGGCTGTCTGCAGCGATTACTGGGCTGACTCGACCGGTGAAATACCACCGTCGCACAGAAACCCGACGTCAAGTAGGGACGATGTTCCTGCGTTTCGTTCGGTGAGTGCGGTATCCGGTGCCCAATTTCTCATAGGCATATGTAATTGTACTATATGGGCGGCGGTGATCACTTACCATCAGATGACCCGCATGCTCGTTTGCTATCTGTTTTATATATATTAAAAAAAACACTGTCTTAACTTAATTTAAAACGACAAAAAGATAAAAAAGAACTTACTCGTTTTTCTAGTATTGAAAAAACTGTACGTTGAGTAAATATGTTTGTACATAAATCTTACTTAAATACCACTGTGTGGGTATTGTACTTAGACAAATATCTGACTATAACTTGTACAAAACAGATAAAAATCTGTATTTTCTCAATTATGAACTTTATTTACATAACATAACGACTCAATATTTCTTCTTCCAATATTGGCATCGGTTCAATTTTAACTCCCCTCTCTTTTCTACTTTTTATTGGATTTCGTTGTTTCTGGGATTGGCAGATTAACTGTATCATAAATTAACGTAGGTACCTACATGCCTTTTATAATAATTAATAGCTTAGTGAAGCGGAATAAGCACGCTTTTAAAACTACTCTCTCATTTGGGGATCACGGAAATAATATTTATGTGGACATTTAAGTTATAGACTATGGCGACTATAACGAGTGTGTGAAAAATCTTTACATATGTTTGCTATTCAATTCTCGCGCCTAAAAGTGCGTACTTCATTTATAAGTCAATTAAATAATTTCTTGCCTAGACCTCTTACCACCTAAGTAATTTTGGTTGGTGATTAATTTTGGCACATTTAAGCTGTGGCGCGCAAAGATAACTTTTTAATTCTCAGTACGCTGCAATGGAAAATCATAAATCAGTATGTTCGTGTATGTACTAACTATACACGCGCATTATATGATAGCTTTGTCAGGAACACTTCTTTTATCGACATTGCATGCCTATACCACAAGCGGGACAATGCTTTAAGATCGATACCTAATGCAGTTTTAAATTGTTTATCGAGTCGATAAAAAATGTGCTTTGGTAGTATTTTTTTGTGTTAGTGGTTTTCAAACCGAAATGTACTGTATATCTCTGATATGTATAGGTACGACAATGTGGCTGTGGGCCTTACACGTTCATGGTGTAATGCCTATAAGCGACATTTTGATAAAGCCACGTTGTCATTAATAAAATGGTAGGCTACTAAATACATCCGGCAGATAACAATCTAAACTTTTAAAGGCAAGAAAAAAATTATCAAGCTTTTAAACATATTATTAAAAAATTAAATTTTGATCGTTAACATTGTAATGTAGTTAACCTTTCTTTAGCATCATCGAACCCAAAATCATCTCACCAATAAATTGATTTAGATTGTTAGATTTCTGTAAAGTGTATCGATACTTTTCCCATCACTAGTCCAGTCGGAAGACTATGACACATTTTCCGACGCGACTGTCCACAGCCGCCGCTTGTGTGCGCGACTGTACCTACACGTGTTGTTAGATATCGAATATATACGCGATAGTACTTTGTGCATCGATGTTGCGGTTTTAATTCTATTGATTTAACAACGGTTCGCAACCTTATGAAGTATTTTTTTTGTAGTAAAATTAAGTAACGAATACTGTGAAGATTGAATATTGAGGATCTATCTAAAGAAAGTTTTTCATTTAAAATATTGGTGGGTTAGGTATTTTAATATAAATTATGATTGTATAATTTTGAAAAGAGTGCCGAGAGTTTTTTCCGCCAGCTTTTTCTCTCGGTCTACTACGGCCATTGCTGATGAATGTAGGGGTGTCCCGTGACATCTTTTTTTATTTTTATTTTAGGCTTTTGACAATGTATAAGAGATTAGTTTTTAATCCTACATACAATAAAGTTTTTCTTTCTTTCTTTCTTTCTTAATAAGGCTCTGAATTTTTATTTTACTAAAAAAAAGAAGACCTAACATATTACCTATAATTTGTAAGATTCATTCAGAGAAAAAAACACATTATACTAAATAAATTTAAAGAAATGTGTCAAACCAATCTTAACCTAAAAAATCTTTTCGTCGCGCCCCGAGCGCCCCATTTTCATAACAAATATTTATTTGGAGCTTTTCAAAGATGTGTAAAAGTATCCGATGTCTTTCTTAGTACGTGATATTTTTTGAGACCCATTACCAATACGACTTCTAAGAATACTCTACGCTGTAATAAAATAAAAATAAACGGAAAATTTCCGACAAAATCACAAATTAGGCCAATTTTATTACATTAAAAATGGAATGTAATTTTTCTTTTATTGTCTGCTAATATAAAAACTCTCGTGAAATTATTCAGAAAGAATAAACGCGACATCGATGTGCTAAAAAATACACGAATATTTAAATTTCCAGACTTGGAATAAGAGACTCAGTAATTTACATACAGTTTTGATTTGTGTAAAAAAGGCGTTTAAGTCAAGAGCCAGACTTGGCTTCGAAACCGCAGTCGCAAGCAGGACCTTTCATAAAATATGGTCGGCATTTAACTGCACTTATCAGGATGAAAGCAGATTAAACCAGTGCGGTTTGCGACGGCCTTAACGAGACCAGCTTTTGACAGTTAAAATAATATTTATATTCAGTATTTATGCTTTTCGGTTGGTTTTAATTAATCTTCTTAGCCAGGGCGTTAATGGTAAAGCTTTGGACTGAAAATCAAAATGTTATATCTCATATCTAGTATTATATTCTTTATGGTCAGTTTAACGACCAGTTCACTAGTTTAATTTTGGTATTCGGTTCCAGAACAACAACTGAATTCGGAGAATGATATTTTCTTATAACTGTTCGGATTGTAATTATATCCTCCCAAGCCCATTGTTTCTTCTTAGTTCTGAATAATCTGATAATTGCTTTAGAACAGTAAATCTGGATATTGCCGAGGCTTTACTTTCGTCAATTTTATATCATACTAGTAAGTAACCGCCCGCGACTCCGTTCGCGTGGAAGTCGGTTTCCTGTGGGAATGATAAGTTTTCCCGCGGTAAAGTACCCTATGTGTTATTCTGATGTATAACCTATATAACCTGTAAAGTTTCATCAAAATCCGTCCAGTAGTTTTTACGTGAAAGAGTAATAAACATCCATACATCCTCACATACTCACAAACTTTCACGCTTATAATATTAGTAGGATTATTATTTTTAAATACCTAAAACAAATATCAAACCAAATAATCGAACATATCGTAAATAATCTGTTTAGAGGGTATATTAGTAAACGTCATAACACAAAAGTGAAGCGAACCGGAAAGTCGATTATATCAAGCGTGCCGACTGTGCAGTTGGCAGCTCGGTGCTAACGTACCTGTTTGTATCGATAAAATATCGATACCGATGTACATCACTAGACGGGATGTAATTTTGTTTTGCCTGCGAGTGGCAGCGTTTGTGGAATTGGGTTTTCCTTTGATGGCTTGTAAATTGTTTTTGGTAAGTGATTTTAATTTTAGAATTCTAGTAAAAACTACATCTGGCCTGTTACTCAGATCTTTAAAAAAAGTTAAATAAGATGAGATAAGATTCCGATACTGTAAAAAATAATACAATCTCTCAGTATTTACGTTAAAAAACTATGTAATTGGTAAACTGAAAAGAATCGAACAAATCAAAATTCGAACCCGGACCTTCCGCTTATACCAACATAATATATCACTTCAACATAAATCTGTTGATATGTCGTATGTTTAGACTTGGTGTAAAGTTTCACGCGCATCCATCAATACATCCCGGATTCTGAGAATCGAATAAACAGCGTGTCTATAGGACGGACGTGTAAGGAATATCATAAGGGACCCCTTTTTTAGAACATTTTTGATTTCATGGGGAGTTACTTTTTCTAAGTAAATCATGTTTTAAGTTAATAGAGGTTTAGATTTGATATATGTTTAGTTGCTGTTTAGCAGAAAAGTCAGGGGCGGCGCTCACAGGCACCTGTGCTAGAGGGGCCCCGGATGAAATGCCAGCGCATAATATTGTTTTTTTTTTAATACAACATAGTATTGATAAATATCACCAGTATTCCCTGAATCACCTTTTTCATCAGAGGGGGCATCAGAGTACACAGCCACAATTTAAAATATATTTAAAAAAATGTCTAAACCGACTAAAAAAAGTGCTTAATTTGTTTCGCACACAGGCGCGACTTAGGGAAGGCGCGCCCTTTTTTTTTTTTTTGGTTACGCGGGGAAATGCTTTAGGCACCATACCCTTCACCAGGGGAGTGAAGGGCGTGTGTGGGACTCCGGGCGCCCTGAAAAGGGCGCTGCTCCTGGGCGACTGGCTTGCCGACCAGGGGTATACCCACTAAAACCACCGCGGTGTTCACACTACGCCACCCATAAAGGCGACTCGCGGGTACGCCTGCGCAATCCTCCGTGAGCCGCGGGTGTATCCGCCTGCGCGGAACCTCCAGGGGGGTAGAGCGGCAAAAGTCGCCACCCTACACTCCGTGGTTCACGTGGTCAACCCGAACACTAGGAAGACCACGTCCGTCGCGACCCCATGCAGTCAGGTGGAGGAGCCCCCGCTTCCACCACCCAAAGGGTCACCGCCTAGACGGCAGCCATTGTGGCTGCGTAAGTCCGTCGTTGCCGCCCAAGCCTCCTCCGGCGAATCGGATCCGAGAGGGGGTCGTTCTCCCGCATCCGTTCCGCGGCCTCCTTTTGGGTCATCACCGACTCGCAAAAGGCCACCATTTCCTCCCACGATCTCTCGTCACCGACCATGGCCTTAACCACGGCCGGCAAGGAGAGATCCCTTCCAACAACGGCGACAAGAGCCGCCCGCTCCGTTGCCCACGCCGAGCACGCCCCCAGCGTGTGATCAGCAGTATCCTCACTGCAGCCACAGTGATGGCACACCGCCAAAGGCTCTCTACGGGCCGTGTGGCACAGATACCTGCCAAAGCTTCCATGCCCCGACAGGATCTGCACCAGCCTGTAAGTGAGCGAGCCATGCCGCCTGTTCACCCAGGCTTTGAGCACCGGACGGACAGCCGCCACAGTCCAACCACCAGCAGACGGCTCTTGCAGCCGTTTCTTCCACCTACGAAGCAGCCGAGCCTGTGCTCGTCGCCTCCATCGAGGTCCGGTCATCTGGTCCTCGCCCTCTCTCCTTCGGTAGTATGCCTCCGCCAGAAACTCGGCGTCCAGGTCCCAGGGAGGCATACCAGCGATAACGCACGCCGCCCCGTGCGACACCGTGCGGTAACCTCGGATTGCCCTGATGGCCATGACCCGCTGTGCCTGGCACAGCTTGGCCTTATTCGGGCCAGTCAAAGCCCCAACCCACACGGGTGCACCATATAACGCCATTGACCTGACAACGCCTGCGTACAGACGCCGACAGGCCTGACTAGGCCCTCCAATATTCGGTAGGAGCCTACTCAAGGCCCCCGCGGCTTTCATGAGCCTCGGAGCCAGTCGGGAAAAGTGTTCCCTGAAGGTCCACCGTGGGTCGAGGTGAAGTCCGAGATATTTTATCTGGGACTTCACCTCAACCGCTTCCCCGCCAATCACTATGTTGGCACCTGCAGGAGGCCCCCTCCGAGGAAGGGTAGGCGCGCCCTGACAATAGTACCTATTTTGAACTTATTTAAAGTTTAACGTTTTCCATAAAATATAATCGGTGGGTGTGGTAATTTAACTTTGTAACAATTTGTGAAAAATACATCTGGACATTAAAATCAATTTTAAAAAATTGTTTCTAAAATATAGGAGCCCTACTTTTAAGGTTTAATTAATCGGACTATATTTGATAATATATTTTGTCACGCACCATTGAAATATATAAACGTTCACATCTCTTACTTTGGCGTTAAGTTTAATTAAGAACTCAATAATTAACCTTTAATCTTTGTAAATAGATAAAGTTTACGCGAATAATTGAGATTTAAATTAGTGGTTCTATTTAACTGTGAAAATGATTCATTTAGATTCAGTTGGTCTGCTACTGTATGTTGATGACGTCAAATTTTCAGGGCTGGTAAAAAAAATGTTTATTGCGTAAAATTAAATTTATAAATAAAACATATTTATTGATTTCTTGATTTTCAGAGTAATCATATATAATATTTAAAAAAAAAATAAGAACAACAGTAAATACAATTGATGTTAATGTCGAGTTTCAGCTGCTATGTAAATTTTTTTTTTTGCTTCAGTTACTATTATTTCTTGAGTTAATTGCTTAGTTATTTATTAAAATTAATTTGACAAAACGTTATTGCGTAAGCGTAATTAGTTAGGTACAAGAATATATTCACAAAAGTGCAGAGTTTCCTTACCATTGCAAACCATTATCTCAAGTTACTTTATTTTCTCCTTTCCAACTATTACTTTCAGTCTGACGATTCCTTATTTTAGTTTCTTTTGTTTATAAAAAAATAAATCTGCAATAATTTCTGAATGTGGCAGCCCTATCAACTATTACTGAATTTGCCGAAGCAAATCGATCGGAATAGGCGATGCACTGCGGCGCGCACTAATTTAATAACTGAGCTATTCACATTTTTAGTGATTTGATGATAATTAACTTTATTGTCATCCCTATTTCAAAAGTAAGACATGTTTTCAATTTTTTAAAACTATCGAAGCATTGTAGCCCTACTAAGTAATATTATAAACGTGTAATTTGTTAGTATGGATATATGGATGTTTGTTACTCTTTCACGTAAAAACTACAGGACGGATTTGGATGAAACTTTGTAGTAATATAAGTAAGTAGTATACATCAGAATAATACATAGGGTACTTTTTACCGCGGGAAAACTTCTCATTCCCACGGAAAACCGCGGAAAAAGGAGTCGCGGGCGGCCACTATATAATTATTTTAAAGAATTTAGTGATTTTATGCTGTTATTGCTTGCATATCGATGAGCCGGAGCCTTTTTAAAGATAAAAAAAAGTTAAAAATAAAAAGTAATACCTGTGATGTGTATGTAAAATTCATATTTTTTTATAATATCACAATGTTTATATACTTACATCCTACTATTTTATACTTTACTACTTACTCTAGATATTGCAACATCACTAAAAATGGGTTTGAATTTGAAAATTTTTCTACCAACAAGATTTTATTTTAATCAATCGAACTATAAAACTCCAATTGACATACGCCGACATTACCTTCCCCTTGCGTATAAAATATTTGTAATATTCGGCTTTACGAGGTTCTATTTTACGGCAGGTACTCATCTCTTGCCTTATTGCATCATTATCGAAGTTTCTAGATGACACCCTTTATAAAATAATACGTAAAGTTCGATACAACCATACTTTGTCGGGAGATAAAATTTTAACGCCCTGTATTAAGTACAGAAATTCGCAACGGCAGTAGTAATGTTGGGATTGTATCGTTAAAGTGATTATTTACTTCCGATAAGAATCAAATAGTATGTAGATAAGTTTAAAAGGAGTTGTGAATTATTTTAGATTCATTGTTTAGTTAGACACGGGCATTACTAAATACCTCAAGAGTTCATGTGCTTTCTTTTAAATCATGATGATTTATAGTATTTTATTATTTTTCATTTAAAATGTTTGTATATAAACTTGTATTGAATGAAAAAAGCTTATCATATTTTAAGTATTGGATATTGGATATATTTTTACACAATAAATAAGTTAAGTGGATAAAAGGAAGGAAGGAGGATAAATAGAAATTCATCAACAATTTAAAAAACATTTAGTTACAATTTAGTATCGATGTAGATTTAAATTTTAGCTAATATTCAGAAACATTCAAATTAAGAAACTCCAGATTGTTAAAAGCAAATTAGTTTTCAATTTCCCAGTTACAGCCGCCTGTAAAATGCAAAACAGATTGACCCGAGTAAATTCAACACCAAATCCAGTTAGTTATTATTTACAAACACAAATCCAATTCTATATTTCGACCGAACGATTGTCCTATATCCTAAAGCCTGCCTATGAATATTCAGATCCGCTAGTATCGTAAACTAGGGTGAATATATTTGTACATCGTTGTACATTGCTGCCTGCGCAAGCTTGTACGGACAATATATTAATTGGCAACCACCAATGTATGCCATATGGGACCTAGGAGTACATGAGTCACTGACAGTTAAATTTTATGATAGGACAAACGGCTGATAGCTGTTGTGTTTTGTTGATATAGGCTGGGCAAAGGTGGTTAATGTTAGGAATTTGGCCCACATCTGTGACATAATAGCCTTAGGAGGTTATCTAAACTTTTGTTTGTTTAACTACGCCTAAAGCTACATGGATAAAGTTTGTTACGAGACGTAACTTTGAAGATATACTTACTATAAGGGAAAGTTGTATAATTGGGTTTGGTTAAAACACAAAACATGTTATCAATTTTAGGCGTAAATGAAAAACTTGATCAGGTAATTAAAATCAAGTTGTACACGCATTGGAAATTTGCATAATGAATTTTCAAAATTAGTTTATTGTTGTTAAGCGATGCTACCTGTTTTGTTTCATTAGTTTACAATATAGTGTGTTGTGTAAAACATATATAATTCAGTATACGTACGTTAATATTTTAAAATAAAACGTAAAGTGTTTAACTTTTTTTTTATTGTTCACAGGTAATTTTTTAGGAGACATAGCCATCCCAGACACAGACTACATATTCAAACCGAAAAAGCCAACGCCACCTTCCAGTTCAAAAATAAACAAATCCTTACAAGAAGAAGTTGAAAGACTGAAGAAAGAAGTGTTTTTAGAAGGACTTCAAGTAGAGGAGGAGGGACTTACAGACATATTAAGAAAACGAACAAAACAACCTAGCTCTTTATCACAAGAAAAGGCTAAGAAATATAACGATGCTACTCTTAACACTAAGGTAAACTACTAATATAAAATAATTGAAATTATTAGCAAAAAAATTTTTTATGAACTTCGGTACTTATTTTGCAGACGCTACCAGCAGGACTAGATAAATCAATTCTTCTGAAAAATGGTAAAATATTACCACCTGATATGATGGATAAAGAAACAAGCCATAATGAAGTTGAATACATAAACAACACGTCAGTAGTTGACAACCTTACTGAATCTGAAAGTTTAGAACAAGAAGGAGTTTTAGTAGTCAACATATCAACCGACAACGTACTTAATTTAGACGAGTTATACCCCAACACTCAATTTGTAAACGTCACTAACAAAATGGATGAAGTCACAAATAAAATACAAAGTAACAGTCGAGAAATAACAGGCGATGCTAACAACAACAATATAAAATTTAAAGAACTAGAAAACGTAACTATTGCCCCCGCACCAACTAACGGAGTGTTATCAAATGAGCAAGATGAGACAAGCTATTCTAAATCTAATGACACTGTTAACAAGACTGAGATTAAAGATAACAATTTAAAATATTTGGAAGCAAATGATATGTTGAAACCAACGGAAAGTCTGCAGAGTTTGATCGAAGAAACAACATTCAAACGACGGAGGAGGAAAAGACGACACGGTAATAAGAGATGGTAAACAATATTTGTTTTATCTTACCTTACAAAATAGTCTTACTAACAAAGTTAAAATATCGAAAAAAATATATTATGCTAACCGATTTACGTCAATGCCAATTGGTAGTGCAGGTTCAAAGCATAAAACGATGCTTTTATTAAAGTTTAATTAATACGCTTGTCCTTATAATATACTATTTTAGTTCGGATATTTTTTCGAAAAACACTATCCTTCTTCCCGCATTTTTAATAAAAATGCAATCTATTTTTGCAAAAAAAATACAAATTGAAACCTTCTTCTCAATTTCAGGCGTTATTCTTACTGATCTATGCTTTTTCAACTTTGCATTCCTTTTCACTGCAACTGTAAAGCTTCAATCTCGATTGAGTCTGTGAATAAGGCTCGTTGGGGAATGCGCCGAGTAATTGCACCATCTCAAAAGAGACTTACCACTACTATAATATCTGAAAGTTTCTACAATTATTTCACAAGAAAACCAATTATATAACAAACACCAAACATGATCAAAAGACTTTGGTATTGTTTCAATCTTAACGAAGTCAAAAACCAATTTGTAGTAACAACAATTTAATAATTCAACTCGAACACAAGCTGGAAATATTTGATAAACATTCTAAAAATAACTCTCGGCTCGACGACAATAATAAGATAACAACACCCCCTTTTTGATTTATAAATAACTTAATTTCATTGGTTTCGAGATTGATTTCGTTCACTCTGTTCTAACAATGTTAGATAGACCCTTTTCGTTTCTCATTCGCGAAGTCAAATTTATGAATATTCCTTAGTAGGGGTTAAATTTAAAACGGTTCTAGCTTACAAATGCAATATATCTAGATCTGCATAGCGTAATACGGCCATTCATTAGCTGGCTTGAGGTTTATGATTAAATTAATAATACATGCCTTGGCGTAGCTTATTGGCTGAGGTTACAAGGCTTCCGTGTTGGTTTAGCTGTTCAATAGCTTTAACATAAAAGGGTTCTGTAATTAGCTCTGTTACAGTCAAGTACTAATTACTATATTATTAATCGTCTTCTTCATTCTAGGCTGAGGAACGCCCGCAATGACTGGTCAAACTCACTCGGTTCAGGCGAAAGCGATGAAACGTCCGCGACGAAAAGGAGAAATTTTTTTCGTCACCAAAAAAAGTATAACAGCTTTGAACACAATACTGAGCAGAGGAAAAAATTTGAAATACCTGTTCACGAATTTGAAGCGAGTTTCGACGTGAAACCACCATCAAAGGAAAATAAGACACAGGCGAATGATCACTTCAAAGATTGGTTTTTTCGTGACTCTAATATTGATTTAGATGCTATGGAGAGTCAAGTTCATAATCGGACTGAGGTAACAATCTTTTTTAAAATCCCTTTTTTTTCAATTTCTTTGGCCGAAGCTACCTTTCTTTAAAAGTTAATCATCAAAATTTTCCCTAAACAATTTTAAACAAGTAATGAGATTAAATATATAATCGTATTTGTTACAGCGAACAAAACGGCACAGGTCCATCCGCGCCGCCACCAATCGCAAAGAAAGAATATGGGAAAACGGAGTGATCCCATACGAAATCGATGGCAACTTCAGCGGAGCGCACAAGTCACTGTTCAAACAAGCCATGAGGCATTGGGAGAACTTTACGTGTGTCAAGTTTGTGGAAAAGGACTCTGATCTGCATAAAGATTACATCGTTTTTACTGAGAGACCTTGTGGGTGAGTAACTTCTACTTTTTTATGGTTCTAAGTGCAAAACTTCATTATATTTTAATTAATTTATTAAAGTAAGATATTAAGAAATACAACACGACTATAATATAAATTTGTTTTCTACAAGCTTTAAAAACACTATTACGTATCAATTCATTAAACTATTATTCATTACGACTTCATCATGAGTATAATCAAAAATACCTAAATTTACCTTTGGGGTACTGATAAATCTTGAACTATGTAAAAAATACTATCAAGAGGTGTAGGTATATTTATTATTATCTATATTGGATGATTTGAACTTGAATAACCCCAAGTTATTACTGTCATTAACAATTCTAAGTTTAAGTTCTGGTAATTACATTTTGAAAAATTGTTTTTATTTCAAATAAAACGTGATCCAGTTTCCAATTTTGAAATTAGACTCAAGAAATTAAATTTAGTTCTGCGATAACTTGCTCAGCTAGTTCTTGTAATACTCGTTTAAGCTAATTGAACCCTAGTATTACATGCTTTGCCACATCGCAAATTCTTTGTACTCAGCGTTCAGATTTTAATGTAAAATAATCTGTACTTATAAAATATCTAACAAGTCCTGACTCCTTATATTTGGTACAGGAACACTTTTTAAGCTTTAAGGGAATAAATACTAAGAAAGGCTTTTTAGAAATCGCCTCGGGTAATTCAATTTAGCTGCAGTTAAACCACAGGGCTAGCAGCTTCTATGAGTAAATACAAATTATCTGATTTAATCAACAATCTTTTACTAAACCCTGTGTCCGTTTCTTTCACTTTCATCCAGCTCATCCATACTCAACTCTTTACAAAAAATCGTAACAGGTGTATCCAAGTGCCAAGAATTATTACATTAAATTCGAATAAATGTCCCTAAGTTGGGTTCTCGTCGAACTTTAAAAAATGATTTTTCGCGGTTGCCTCAAATCGGACCAACTTGGGTTTACACGCACCGTTGTCAAGAATGCTGGTAACTTATAACAGCCTATATAAGAATTTAGATCTGGACATAATAATCACCCAAATCTATTTAAAAACAAAATTTTGCCGCAGTAAATAGCACCAACTTATATAATTATTTAAATTTAAAGTATACCTAGTATAAAACTTGTTGTCAAAATGCTGTGCACGTCTATAATAATGTAAGCACTAGATTAAGTGTCACCTTGTACTATATATAAAAAGTTTGTGTTTGCATTGTTGATGTGCTAAATAAATAAATGGATGCATGAATGAATGAATGAATGAATGAAAGAAAGAATGAATGAATGAATGAATGAATGAATGAATGAATAAATGAATGAATAAATGAATGAATGAATGAATAAATAAATATATTAATAAATAAATACTCAGGTGTTGCTCATTCGTCGGCAAGCGCGGCGGCGGCGCGCAGGCCATCTCCATCGGCAAGAACTGCGACAAGTTCGGCATCGTGGTGCACGAGCTGGGGCACGTGGTCGGCTTCTGGCACGAGCACACGCGGCCCGACCGCGACCACCACGTGCAGATCATCAGGGAGAACATCATGACAGGTAGAGGATGGGTTTGAATTTGGAATGGTAATGGGTCTAGAACTGCGACAAGTTCGGCATCGTGGTGCACGAGCTGGGCCACGTGGTCGGCTTCTGGCACGAGCACACGCGGCCCGACCGCGACCACCACGTGCAGATCATCAGGGAGAACATCATGACAGGTAGAGGATGGGTTTGAATTTGGAATGGTAATGGGTCTTAGGGTTAACGTTCTGTAACATGTGTGCAGATAAATAAATTGATATGTTTCAACTAAAGAGATATTGAAAATCCTTTTTTTTTATATATATAATATAGCAAAGCAAACGAGCATGCGGGTCACCTGATGGTAAGTGATCACCGCCGCCCATGACTACCCGCAACTGTGGGTGTTGGGGGTGTGTTGCTGAGCCTTTGAGGAATTGGGCACCGGATATCGCACTCACCGAACGAAACGCAGGAACATCGTCCCTACTTCACGTCGGTTGTCTGTGCGTCGGTGGTATTTCACCGGTCGAGTCAGCCCACTAATCGCTGCAGACAGAGCCTACAGCTAGACTACCGATCCTTTTTCGTGGATAATATTACACTGTTAAACTCAACTAATATTTTCGATCATAGCGAAAACTAAATAAAAAAAAATACGTTTCAAAATACGTTACTGCGAAAATCAGAAGCCATCATTGAATCATAATTTCAGTCGCTGTCAGTTAAGCAACTAACGAATGTCAATCTCGAAAATCAACGCCCGAAAACCGGAGCTAAATTATATCGTTAACGAACCCACTTAGCGCATTGTGTGCTTAGCTCGCAAATTATTTTAACAACCGTTAACACGTTCCCGTAGCTTCAGTCAATTTGCCGCTGACGGGCGCACACGCAAGCCTGGCCTGGTGACTGATGAGGCAGCAAACAATTTAACAAATGGTTGTCTTGCTGCGTGTGCTTATGTAGAATTTGGGATGGAGAAATCGTGTAGTACTGAACTTAGTACTTTTTATTGATGGTTTATAAAAAAAGTAAAACTTTCAACAAGCATTTTTTATGTAGTAAACAGACACCGATCATATAATCATAGGTAGTAGTAACCCATATGATCTGTTTTTTTTTGTGTATAAAGGTTATTTGATTGTAATGTGTAGTGCTATCTTGTACAAACTTCGTTCTATACGTATTTAGTAAAGTGAGATAATTGTTTGCCTATCTAACTTGAAGCAGTATACCTCTAACAATGAGAATGTCGGGTATCAGAGCACGTTAACTTCAATTGAATAGTCCCACATTTCAATGAGTAGGCAAGCATTGTGTTTGACAGATGTAAGTCGCTCCAACTATTAGCCCCACTAAATCTTACTTATGCGTGTGTCTTGATCATATAAGTAGTAGGTACGTCTCGTAATTCATTCACGAAATTATATTCTTGACGTCTGACCTTAATCCGTGATGAACGGCCGTGTCTTTGTGTGTCGAATCTTTAGAAATTACACACTTCCCTAAAGCAATTTTGAAAAGGCGTCCCCAATTTTGAAGTGCTCACATTTTTTCACTGTCAGCGAGAAAATGTCTTTTACCTGGACGATGTTGGCCATTCAAAGTATGCGTAGGCATAGAAAAAGCGATATTGATGTTGAAAATAAATCACTTTGAACATTCATAGCTTTGAATATTGATTTTTGTAGGAGGGTCACACAGGGTTTTCCTTTGAGTCCGATATGTTTTATGTTATTTCATGAGATATTGTTACTATGCCTCGTATCATTATATTAGTTGTTAATGACACGAGTGGCCTATATACAGATTATTTAAGTTCATGGTCCGTGACATTTCACTGCATGCAACTCCAAGCGGCATGTCGATTACTTCCTGTTGAACTTCATAAATAGATTGACACATTTAATTAATAGAGCTAGCGAATATAAATGGTTTTTACTGGTCATGTTCAATAATGACGTTTCTACCATTTAGATTTATATCTACTTTATTTGCTGTATAAATAAAGTACGAGCTGTATTGGTGTACATACGAGATAACCTTTAATTGCAACTAGACTTTAGGTCACGGCGGGCAATATACCCGATGCCAATAACAATATTTAATTAGATTGTAGGAAAATATTTTGTTTAAGGGAACTTACTATAACAATTCACGTGTATTATATCGACGGGTCCCAAGAACAAAGTCGTATCTACCGAATGTTCAGTTTTCAGTACGCAGCTTTTTAGTTGCGAGCAAAGTAAAATGTCGTTTACTCCGTTACAAAAAATATTTGAGTATGGAATTTATTCAAAGCTGATTTGTTTTATTTAATTACATTATTTTCACGTTCTTATATTTATTAATTAATATTATTTCTGTAAAACTCGGTTCCTATAATAAAATCGGATTTTGTTTTATGGAATGAACTAAGCACTAACTGCACATACGACTTTGTTTAATGAAACCGCAGATGTCTTAAGTATTTTTGCGATGTTTTACTTCGTAATTGTTCCATATAATTACGTCGCATGTTGGCTTTGGCTATAAATTATACAGGGTGTCCCAAAAGGTTACGTAGCTGGGAAGGGGGGTGGTAGGGGTGGTCACAAGGGTCACCAGAAAAATAATAAAAAAATTCCCCTCTGGATATTTCAATAAAAAAAAAATTTTTTTTTAAAAACTAAAAATTTTACACCTTGTTACCCTATTTTGCTTACTGTACCTACAGATATTGCTGTATTTGAAAAAAAAAACCTGTTATGTAATCGTCAATAACCCTTTATCAAATTGAAATAAAAAAAACTATACATATCTAACCAAGTTTTAAAGAAAATTAAGTTCTTGTCCAGACAAGGACTTAGTAATTACGATTTCACTCAACTTCCTCCAAGCGCACTGAAATAAAAACGTACTACGCAACTCCGGCGAGTAAGTTAAAAAAATAGGTAATTTTATTGCAATTCCAAAATGGTATAACACTTATTTGAAAAATTCATACTAGGACATTTAAAAATATTTTTCGGGAACAATACTCCTGCAAAAATAAAAATATCAAAAAACAATAGTCTCAAATTCGTACGCAAATACATTTTTAAATGTCTATTCTGTTGCTTTGATGTTACTGCCCGGTATAATTCTCAAGATTGGAGTACAAACATACTTCAAACATTCAAGTACAGTCTAGGCTAGATCAACGCGTAAGTTGTAAAAATATGGAGCTTGATCTGCGCATCATTTGTGCGTACCACCGTGCGTGTCACGCGGGTTTTTTTGCCGCGCACAACGCAGATGTGGAATGAACTTCCTGCAGCGGTATTCCTGGCTACCTACAACATGGGGCTCTTCAAGTCGAGAGTGTATTCCCACCTTAAAGGTCAGCAACACACCCCCAACACCCACAGTGTTGCGGGTAGTTATGGGCGACGGTGATCACTTACCATCAGGTGCCTCGCATGCTCGTTTGCTCGTTTAATAAAAAAAAAAAAGTTTATGAAAAACCCATCACGGACTTAGTTGACTTGAGTTCATTTATGATGCTCATTTTTAAAACGACGCAGGGCATGTATTTATGTTGGTGGTAGACATTTCGAGCATTTTATTAAAATAATAAATTATAATTTTGTTTTCTTTCGAGTATCATTTAAAATCGCAACTGTAATGTCGAGTAAGCTGTGGCCGTTTTAAACTAACTAACCGAACTTTTTTTGTATGGAAATAGGATTTATTTTTATTTGTTATCCCAGCTTACCTAGTCTTAGACTGTACCTACAGGGTAATAGATGTCTATGGCCTATACTGAAATTATGATGAATATTACCAAAACTATTTTAGGGATGAGCTGAAAGTATTAGTTAATAAGCCACTTTTAGGTAAGAGACCAGTTAGATAAGCTAATCAAATCTATCAACCTTTGCTTTTGTACAGACCAGACAAGGAGAAGCTTGATCCTTTACCTACATCTTTCGTTTACTTGAGTAAATGCAGTAAAAAATATTTTCCCTGGCATATGGAAAAACTTAATCTAGCCTTATTCGAATGTTTGAGGTATGTCTGTACTCCAATCTTGAGAATTATACCGGGCAGTAACATCAAAGCAACAGAACAGACATTTAAAAATGTATTTGCGTACGAATTTGAGACTATTGTTTTTTGATATTTTATTTTTGCAGGAGTATTGTTCCTGAAAAATATTTTTAAATGTCCTAGTATGAATTTTTCAAATAAGTGTTATACCATTTTGGAATTGCAATAAAATTACCTATTTTTTTAACTTACTCGCCGGAGATGCGTAGTACGTTTTTTTTTCACTACGGTTGGAGGAAGTGGAGTGAAGTCGTAATTACTAAGTCCTTGTCTGGACAAGAACTTAATTTTCTTTAAAACTTGGTTAGATATGTATAGTTTTTTTTATTTCAATTTGATAAAGGGTTATTGACGATTAAATAACAGGTTTTTTTTTTCAAATACAGCAATATCTGTAGGTACAGTAAGCAAAATAGGGTAACAAGGTGTAAAATTTTTAGATTTTTAAAAAATGGTTTTTTTTTATTGAAATATCCAGAGGGGAATTTTTTTATTATTTTTCTGGTGACCCTTGTGACCATCCCTACCACCCCCCTTCCCAGCTACGTAACCTTTTGGGACACGCTGTATAGTAATTGAATGTAAAAAAATCTACTAAAAACTTTTAATTTTTGTTTATATTGTCATTAACATAAAACAAAATAAAACTAGCAACTTAACATACTTTCTTGTTGTGGTATTACTATATATTATAATAAATAATCATCACGGATTTTTAAATCAAATGTAATATTTTTTTATTATGTTCAAAAGGTAAATCATAAACTGTGTTTTAATTAATTAAAAAGTATCTTTCTCATCGCAATACTACTTTTTTTTGAGTAACATTATTAACCAGTTCCTATTTGTTCACACCAACATTGTCTTCTTCATGATGATTATCTTCTGAATCATAGAGTAAGACTTTAAAATATAAACCATTAAGTAAATGAACCTTATAACACCAATATCACACATGCTTACAAAATTTTTATATTTTACTTTCGTTATTGTCAAGTCAAAACTTTTTCAATGTCAGATACTGCGGTAGCAATAGATTCACTAGATTCTATTGCCTCATGTTCAAGTTTTTGTTTCAAACCCCGTGCAATTTTCTTGGCTTTTTTTACATGGCTCTCAAAGTTCTGTATTTGATCATTGGTGAGCTTAGAGATACTGCGATGAGCACGGCAAATTTCACATTGATGTTTTGAACATATTTTGCAATATTACTCCACTGCTATTCTCGACTTCCAAGCTTACAAAACTTCGTCAAACATTCCAATAACTTCATCATCAATTTTTTTTTTTTGAAACCGCTCTTATCCAAATTTTCAGTTTTCATCCCTTTACGTCAGACTTATTATCCACCACTTAACATTTCCTGGTCTTCTTTTCCGAGTTGGTGTTATTACCTAGGACTTTATGATCTAGACATGAACAATGAATGGGACAAAGATCAATAGATTTTTTTTTGTGTGCATTTAGTAGAGAAGGCATAGGCGTAGCTAAAACCATATGAGAAGGGATGGAGTGGAAGCTAGAGTTCCTTTAAATTCTTCCAAGTGCATCTGGTGAGTTATCAAAACTGGAGGGTATAAAAATAGAATATAATAAAGGTGTAATCCTACTAATTTCATATACGTGAATGTTTGTTAGTATGGATGGAATGAATGGATGTTTGTTACTCTTTCACGTAAAAACCACTGGACGGATTTGGATGAAAGTCTACAATAATATAGGTTATACATCAGAATAAACCATAGGGTACTTTTTACCGCGGGAAAACATTTCATTCCCACGGGAACCGACTTCCACGCGAACGGAGCCGCAGGCGGCAACTAGTAACATCATAATTTATGAGTTGATGAAGTAAAGGAATAGGCAAAGAGGAGGAGTACTGTTATATGTTACTTGTGTTTGCTGCTGTGATATTTTGATACTATCATCACACATTTTATCTAATATTTAAGCCTAAAGCGATACTGGGGAGTTCAAGGCAGCGTTATAAGAATCTTCGGGTTCTGTCATGAACCAATAAAAATTAATAATGAAATATTCAACAAACAAAATACCATACTTATAAGGAAATTATCGATGTGACTTTTGTTAAAAAAAGTTTTATATTTTATTAAGTTAATAGTAGAACAAAATCGTATAATAAAATTAATGCCAAAAAACAAAAACTTAAAATTACATGCGTCATTTTTTTTCAATAAGTTTTCCATAGTACAATGTCGGATCGGCGCAAGCGATAGTAAATTTTAAATGCATTTTAAGACAAAAAAGACGTATGTGCAAATATTTTTTTAAAAATAAAATATTTTGTATCTTAGTTGGAATTCATATTTAAAATAACTTAATTATATTTAACTTCAAAATAATAATAAAAAAATTGTTATATGATTATTTAAGATTTTCTTAGAAAAACATCTAATAATCATAAACGACAGTAATTTACAGTTATTGGTACTTTCCAAGTAAATAATGTATTGAGTTGTACAAAAATATTTTAACGAATAAGTATTAATTTAATGTGAATGTTTATATCATTACTCATCTAAATTTAAGTTTTCTTTATGTTTTCTCACTTAGAGTTGAACAAAGGTTTTTTCTGGATTAAGGGCTAAATTCAAAATTCTTCGGTTCGTTGATAAGGCCGTCATTGTATAAAATGCAATGAACAATAAATCTTAACTTTTAACTGACATCAATTGGAATTGTTAGAGAAATAGTCGCGCCCTGTCAAAAAAGACCCCGCCCCGAGAACAAACCCGCGTCTGACGATACACTGCTGCGCGCGAGTTGCGAACTCAGAGGAACAAGCTTGTAAATGTTGATACTGTATTGTTCTTTGAAGTAAAATTCAAATAGGATGATGTTCGTTTGGGTATCTAATAAAGTATAAGTTTTATAAAAAAAAATTAAACATATTTATATAGCTAATATGATGCCAAATACAAATAAATAATAAAACTAATTTTGTTGTATATTAGTATAAGATTTTGTTCTTGGGACCCGTCGATATTCTTATAGTAAAATATAATTGCAATCCGGATTTATAAAAATGTTTCTAGAAAACCTGAGCAATTATAATAGTAGAGTTACATAAATTTCGTATAAAAAAATTATACTATCTAAAGACTCAATATAATTAATTGAAATATAAATTTCAACCTCCACTGAACCTAGCAAATATTTGATTAACATCTCGAAAAATCGATCACATGGTAGGTATAGACAAACTTTATCTTTACCCTAAGGGCTCTTTAACCTCAGCTGTTATGTAAAATTATTGAATAAATGTTTTATCTTCGTTTTTGACTAACAATTTCTAAACCAACTAGCTTTGCTTCTTCAGATCTGTCATAATGGGACTTATGCTAATCGATAGACTGCAAAGCTTTGATTCAGTGCTAAGTCGCTTTTTGTCTCAAATATAATAGAAGTCAGTTCGGAGGCAAAAAGTTCAGAGAATAAGTCAGTTTAATTCTTGTTTTAGTAACTTATAATTGGTGTTATTAAGTTGATAAACCGAAATAATATTAGCGAAGTATATAAGAAAGTTTAATTTTTGGTTAGTAGGCGCTCGTCACATTTAGAGCAAAGACAGTGAGGATGGAATCCCGGAATATTTGGTATGCTGTCTTACCATACCAAATATTTCGGGATTTTAACCGCTAGAATATCACGCACTTAATAATTAAAATTTATTCATTGAGTATCACTTATCTTTTATTATCACTTCAAGAAGAAAAAGCACGATATCGAAAATAACATATAACTATTCACAAAATTTGAGAAACGCTTTTGCAAGATTCGATCCAAACCCGCCACTTGGGCTCATTTTGTCTTCCAGCCGGGACAACAAGCATTTGAACTAACCAAACAACACTAAAACTAATAGCAGAGATATTTGCTAAAACCATCAAACAAATTAGTGGTGAAATTCCGAACGGTATAACTGCAATCTCAAACTTTGAAGTTAAAATGCACACTATTCTTGAAACTATACAAACTGTAGGGGCACTTGAGAGAATTAACAAAGTTGGAATATTCCACGAGGCTCGGCGTTTGGACAAAGCAAAGTTTAGTTAGTGGGTGATAAACTAAAATTGGAGAGGTAATTTGTATTAAATGTGTAATTATGGTTTTATAGCGTGCGACACTGTTCTTGTTCATTAAGGTTTTTTGATTTAGAGTAATGTAAGAAGAAGTCAAGATTACTGAAATGTCTGTGAAGCCAAAAAATTTCAACTTGCTGTGACATTAAGCACTTTTAGACCCTGTTACTAAAATAAACTTACTTATATAACAATTTACGTTTTCATTACCTTCATGATTATTTCCTAATTACTTTAACTAAAACTTTCTTTCCTTCCCATCAGGTCAAGAGTACAACTTCAACAAGCTAACAGAAGAGGAAGTGAACTCTCTCGGGCAGATCTACGACTACGACTCAATCATGCACTACGCCAGGAATACCTTCAGCAAAGGCACCTATTTGGACACGATATTACCGTTGGAGGTCCATGGGAAGAAACGCCCGGAGATTGGACAGCGGGTGCGGCTGAGTGCGAGTGACATTGCGCAGACTAACTTGCTGTATAAATGTGCGAGTAAGTAAATTACTGAACTATTTATTTATTTAGACAATTATGAAAGTGCTTGCCATCTAACTTAGTCTTGGGCAGCAGGTAACATTACTGCCAGTTTCCTTCTATTTTATGAATGGCAATTGAAAATATCTACCTTATATTTTTGATTTTCTATTTGTCGCTTATAAGGAAGTCTAGTATTATCCAGTACCAAAAATTTCCAGACCCGGTTTTACTACGCAGGTAACAAGTGCTTAAACTAGAGATTTCTTAATTTTGGTTATTTATTATTTGTAAGTATTTAATAAATGCTATCCTTACTAAATCCATAGGGCTTTAGTAAGGATAGCATTATAAAGTTTTTTTGGATTAATAGTTAGATAATCAATGTCGCCATCTATTAAGCCCAAAACCGTGATGGTTTTCATGAATTTTAACCCTTTCCAGAATTGTTGAAAAAATTACATTCGATAACCATTGGATTACGCAATAGCCCCACCGGTTCTATCTTTAATACCTAGAGTACTTATACAAATTTTTGATATATCACCTAAGTTGAAATTCTAGCAACCTGCGAATAACCCACTCCTATCCCACCAGAATGCGGTCGCACCCTCCTCGGCAACTCCGGCTGGTTCAGCTCGCCGGGCTGGGGCACGGACGCGGCGTCGGCGCCGGAGCGCTGCGAGTGGCGGATCGTGGCCACGCACGGCGAGCGAGTGGTGCTGAACTTCACCGGTGAGTCGCTAGATAGCGCTGGTTGAAGGATTGACAGAGATTGACACGGTGAGTCGCTAGATGGCGGTAGTTAAAGGATTGACAGCGGGATTGACAGTTCGAGGAGATTGAGGAGAGTGGTGTCATTGTATGCACAGATGAACAGAAGCAGCACAGTCTGGTAGTAAAATGGGGTTAGCAAATGAGCTATACTTCAAATAATAGATAGATCAATTGCTTACGTTGATAACACAGGTGACTCTCTTAATTTGATCTGTCAGCATAAATAAATACCACTAGAATAGGATCCACGGCCTACATTCAGGGTTTTAAAATAAACGATGTTTAGAGTTATTGAAGAGTTAATGAAATAAACAAAAAAAAACACCCAAAGCTACAAAAGCTATAATAGTTCTTCAAAAATCCTATTTAGTAAGTAATATTAACCTTAAATAACCTTCAACTCTCTAAAAATAGCGAAACTTCATCCATTCCACAAAGCTGATTGAATAAACCTTCACGTGCTTAGCTTATCAATCAATCATCAATCTGTCAGTCTAGTGGAAGAGCCGCTAAACCACGTGAGCTCCATCCATCATGGCCGTACACTGGAAAATAGACTTAAACAAAATTGAGTATTGTTTATGCAATTTTTTATGTCTGAATGGAGATTGGCAATAACAGAGAATAGTTGTAGAACTCTATAGCAAAATAGTTGTCCAGTTTGCTTATTTATCAATTTATTTTTAAAACAAATGAAAGTTTGTTTACTTAGCTCAGTTGAGTTCTGCAGTTGATTTAATGTTCACCCTATATCGATGAACAAAATTGTTCCTGAAAACTAACTTAAGCTCACAATTACAACTGCTTTAAACCTGGCAGTATATATAAAATTGTGAAGCCCTATATTCCAGGTCTTCTTTCTTTAGGATGACTATGACACTTTTCACCTGATTGTGTATTGATTTAATTAATTCTATTATACCAATCGTCAGAAACCCAGCTCAGTCATTACCAAACTGATACTTCTAAATCTGTCACCCTCAACCACCAAATCTTTAGTAAAGTAATATCGAAACCGAGACATAATAGAACATTCTCGAAGTATATTAACACAGGGATTCTTTCATTTATTTGAACTTGTATTGACAAGAGATTTCCTCGCCCACTACAGATAAAACAAAACAGGCGAAATCCTTCGTTTCACATTCAACTCTTGGTACAATAAATTGTCTTTAGCTGTCTTTGAGTGTCAACGTCTATCTCGAAGTGTAAGGCGTTTTGATGAAAAAAAGTAATCAGGAAACAAGGCGTTTTGATGAAAAAATATATATAAAAACATGGAATTACAAATAATATCCTTTGATTATTGTAGAATAGACTAAATAAATTTCACTGCGATGGAACTTAAAAAAAAGTATCCAATTTAAAATTGCGGAGCTGTTTCCCTACTTCCCGAACACCTCACTTTATTTTTAAAAGTGTCAGCAGAAGCTCCATTCTTCCCTTTAAAAGGGTTTGAATTCACCCCAGAAGCGATATACCCCAGCTTATCCGTAATAATGCCAAAACATCCCATTGTCATAAGATCGCTGCTCAGAATCACACTTTCCAACTGCCCTTTGAAAAGCACAGTTCGGAATGCCGCTAAACTTTGTTGTTGTTATTCTCTTATTCGTTCGGAATGTGTTATAATGAATTTTGTATCGACATCTTTGTTCGTTTTGTCATACGGAGGTTTAGGAAGAGCCTCTAGGGTGTATACTGTGTATAGTCTTTTGTTAGGAGCACATAATAAGGGTGAATTTCTGTTGAAAGGGGGGGGAAACGTGGTTGTATGTTTTGTTGGGTTATCTACATCAATTAATTATGGATAGGTTTGTCATATCATATTATTATGTTGCGACAAGAAACCGTTGTGTGTCATTGATAGGAGGGTATAGATAAGAAGTGGTTCTGATTGTTAACGTATTACCAGCTACCTACCAGCATAATATAGCGTGTATACGACCAACTGGTTGGCACAGATCCTATTGATTTTTCTTGAACTTCTACTGAAAACTGGCTCAGCTATACCTATCTATTAATTTCTCAAAAAATGATGATTTATTTCATTGCCTTATATTTAATTTAAAGCTTTGAAGCTTATATTTAAAGCCCTTTTCAACTTTAAAGCACTTGTATCAAGAATCATACTCGCATGGCAAAAGCTAAAAATTTCCATATAAACACCTTTAAATTAACCATAATATCCTTATAATTAGCAACTAAAGGCTTTTCCTCTGACAACAGCTAGGCAATCAATCAGTCTTATTCGTTTGTTGTGGCGTGTTTCAACGAATGTTCTCGTTAAAATTCATTTGTTAATGCTCGCAATTTGGCATCAAAGTGTACGTGAGCAGGTATGTAACGCATTTGGGGACTAAACGAGGCAATGACGACTTAGCTTTACGAGGTTGTCATGCTGAAATAGCTTTTTATATTTCACTTAAAATAATGCGAATCTATTAAATTTTGACGTTGATTAAGTATACTTTACCTACATTAGTAAAAGAACTGGCTTAAGAATGCGTTAAGTAACAATAATGTATAATATATGATAGATCTATTAATACTTTAATTACAAAACATATATTATTAGTGTAGATTATTAATATTTAACAAAGAAGAGTATTTATTTCTTTAGTTGGATCTTAGACCATATTTCTACCAACAAGCTCACATTTAGCTTATTATCTTAGAACATTATATTAATTAGGGAGTTACGTTAATCGTATTATAGGATAATAATGATTACGTTCATACAGAAAAATTGTTATTAGGAAAACGACCCCAATTCGTTTAGTGTCTGAATAGTAGAAATAAAATGCGTACATCGACAATTTTATTCAACATCGGCTATATTTGTTTTGTTAGGACAATTTGTAATGGTAGCAGAAACTTTACAACTACTTAGTTGTAGTAGTTTTTCGTGGGTGGCCAGTATTAAAAAAAAGGATAAGTTTGAATCACAAAAAGTATACTTTATGTATTATAAGGGAACAATATTTATTGGACTTTAGATTAAACATCTCTTTAATAAAATCCGGCAATGACGCTAACCAGTGATGTCCATCGAATGCTAGGGGTGTCCAGTTACCGATTACTTTTGTTGTATAGCTAACAGTATATATGTAAAACATATAATAATACATAAATCACAGCTACATTACCAGACAGACAGACCTACAACGCCCCTTTTATCGGGGGCCAAAATGCGATGAAATTAGTCAAAATTTAAACTCTATACCTACTTAATACATCAATGTCATCAGATAATTAATTTCAACTTCGTTTCACAAATTTCCTTGAATTTTCACCTTTTGATGTTCGAATACTTTGGCGGTGCGCTAGATTTGAAAATTAGATTTCGATGAAGCCAATTTGGTCTAAAAATATAGCATCAGTTCCTAGAATTTGGTCTATATTATTTTGTTAGTTCCTAAAATTTAGTTTTGAATACTTTTCCCAAGTCTCCATTTTCAACCTTGACATTATTAGACAACTGAATGGCCGGGTAAATACGTTAGCTCGAAACTTGGGATAATATGACGAAAGGTTGCAAATACCTACTTTACATTAATTTGTTTCCAGAGCCTAATACCGTTAGACAAAAGAAATGACTGAGAAAGAAATAAGTTTAGATAATAGAATTTACTTCGAAACAAATAAGTTTGAAATCAATCTTTTTCAACTTAAAATAAGGCATTGAGTGTCTACCCAACAAAGTAAATCTTAAGACTATGTATTCAAAACATATGTTTCTTTATACGTACATTAAAATAAACGCAGTAGAAAATTTCTTACAGTAAATGCATTACGATTTCCTGTTCTATTTTTAACCATATCCGCATGACGAAGCCTTAAGAAAGGGTCCTTAGCTTGCCTAATTATTTTAAGGACCGGAAAGGTCAGTCGGCCTTTACCACCCTATAGTTACAACCCTAGGGGGTGCTCCATTAGAGAATTGTTACATTGCAGTTACGAAATCGGTTATGAGGTATGGATACACTTAAAAAGGGTAAACTGAAGTAGCAAAGAACCTACGCGCATTGACCGAATAGTTTAAGAATTTTCACAGACACATAATAGCTTATTAGGTAAGTGTCTAGCTTTCGTTTTTTGATAATTTTCAAGCTGTGGAATGAGAATTTGTCTTGAAACATAGAGCCTATAAAACTAAATATCAATTAGTCAATTAAACTTCAAATATTTATTTAAATTAAGATTCTAACTGAATTATTGCCTTAGCCGTTCATTAGCAGTTCTATTAATTTTCATTTTAAAATAATTTGAAACTATAATTTTTATGATCGAGAAATTTTAAAGTCAAACTTATTTCAAATTGATCGCGCAATATAAATTACAAGAATATTAATTAAATATCAATGTCTCTCATCTACGTTGTCTGAACGGTAGACAATTGATATTTATCGAAAATAATTTCACGCTTTATCCCTAATTAACGAAATGATTCTCAAAATTTTGTAACAATATAAATTAAGATTCTACGCGAATTTATTAAGAAACGATTTTTGAAATCTAACATTTGCTACAATGTTGTTTAGTCTGAAGCACAATGTAATATTATAAGCTGTAATATTACAGCAGGCTTTGTGTAAAACTATCTATGACAGAAGGCTTCGCTTGTTATTTCGGACCAGAATATAGAGAGAAACAGAATGTAATAGGATCTAAGCGAGAAAATCCTTTTTTGAAGGTAACGTGAACTATAAATATAGCTACGAAAGGCCTTTTTAAATTTTGTAGAACCAAATAAAATAATATTGATCTGTTTATTTAAATATAAATTAGGAACTAGCTTGTTTCTTGATTTCTTACTACCGTAAATGGTATCTATACTTATTTTCAATTTCAATTTTTTGTTTTGCCAATAGTTTCAGAGATTAACGTGTTTGTAAAAAAAGTATTTAAATTCAAAACTGAATTCGTTTTGTTTCAGTTTAGGTTACAATTGTTTTAATACATAAAACTTTTCAGAAATTATGGTATATGGCAACTTTTGCTTTAAATTATTATAATATTCACAACACTGTTGTCACATCATTGTCTTTAACTCCTTGGCATGGCTAATTAATCTTACTACTAAGCTTATTTTCATTCAACTTCTTTAAAAAAGCGTACCTTCGTTTCCCACTAAACAGTATCTTCAAAACTGCGTATCAAACCCGATATCTATTCCGAAGGCTTCGCAGCTTCAAGGGTCCTTTCACCGGGAATTGGGCCCGGGTTCAGTACTCGACAAACACTCGACAAGCCTCGACAATGCTCTTTTATGAACTTCCATTAAATCTGCGTGGATGTGTGCGTGGGCGCAGGGAGAGGGGATGGCGGTAGGCGGTTCGAACCGGTTTTTTTGTGGGAGATGTTTTTGTGGTGGGTTTTTTTAAATGAATAATATTGAATTTACAGACACTAATATTAAAGGATGGTGTTATAAATAATAGCTATATTTGACTAACAAATAATCATAACCGTCCTTATCAATTAGTGTGAAGGATTGAGCAGAAAGTACTCTGTGTCTGTAAAAATATACCTACATGTATGTTGTGGATTTAGTTTTGAAAAATAGTAATTAAGTAAACGTACAAAGATATACATTGTAAACTAGTCCTTATTTATTGATCTGTCACACACTTAAAAAGCTCAAAATATTTCGTAACGACTCGCGTTTAAATCAAAACTCGATTTATCAATCATTTAAATCCAACAGATGCGGGAATAAAAAGTCCGAAATTGATTAATGAAAAACCTGTACAGATAGATACGAGTGGATCCGCCGGCCATTCAGTGAATGAAGTCGATTGATTGCTCTTCATGTTTCTGATAACTCGATTATTTATCCATAAATCGGACGAAACAAAAAATATGTTTGTGACAATGGAATTGCAAAACAGCTACGGCGTCGGCTACGCTGCTACATCGCTACGAAACGTAGCAAACTTTTCAAATAAGAAAAAGTGTTTTTAAAAAGATACACATCTGTCTTCTAACAATTAAAACTCGTAAACTGATAAAGAATGCCGTATCGTTCACAAACTTTAGCTATTCCGTTCCATTTATTTAACCTAAACAAAAGAGGCGAAAAAAGCGAAAATACGGAAGTCCCAGGCAGTCTGTGTAGGACAGCTGAAATAAAACGCAACGGAAATCAGTCCAATTGGGCGAAAACACCCGCTTCCCTTTGTTTCATTGTTTGCAGCAAATTAATAGTTTTAGCCTGGAAGAGGCGGACTCGTAAAGCATTCTCACATGGTCGACAATTCACAAGCCACATCAATTTCAACTTTATTTCCATTGTCGTAAGATTTGAAATACCTTTAATAGAGGTCAGGTAATGTTGGTTTTGTAAAGAAAAGATTTTCGGTGGCTTCTTACATAAGTGTTTGTGGTTTGATAGAAATTGAAAGTCACTTTCTCGGATGTATGGAAATTTAGATCGAATTTATTTGGAAGCTTGTTGAAAGTGGGCTAGAAGTTTTGTATTGTTTTGGTGTAAGCAATACTTTGTTATAGTTTAGTTCTGTTTCAGTTTGAAATTAGTTTCAGTTACAGGGAAACATTTTATTTTCACGCCGCAAAAGTGAAACCCATCTGTTACATAACTTCGATTACTCTTATATCTTACTTTCACCTGCCTTCGTAGCATATTAATATTAACTTTCCAATTCCTATCTACGCCTAGCCTATTTTTTTTAGTTGATCACAGGCCTCTTTCTCGGAAAGCGAGAAGACCGCAGCGCTAGCTCAGTTCGGGTTGGCAAAATACCAAATTATGATATGCCTTAGTAGAAATCCAAAAAACTATAATTAAATATAATAATTTACCCACACAAACTTTTTGCCACAAATATTTCAATAATAATAATAATGTTATACCTACTTTAACATGTCTTTTTAAATAACCAAATAAAATACAAAAAGAACAGCGAGCATTATCTCTAATCCTATAAAACGTTTATTTAAAGCACACGATGAATCTTCCACCTGTAATTCAATTCTACCCTCGAATTCTGTTTTCTCTCAATGTCCTTGTGGCCTACTTATGAGTCTATTTATCCTACTTAAAAGATTATTCCATAATTACCATAATAGGTTATTTTTATGTTCCACGTCTTTCTTTTAAACAATCACTTAAGGCTCTTTGTTTATTTATTTATTAAAAACGTTAAATGTATGCTTATTTTTTTTTTATTTTACTTATCAATTTTATTTAAAGGTTACGCGCATTGCACGCGAATTTTAATAACGATATGAGCCGTGTCATATTATCTTTATAATTAAACTGTGTGTGTCATATTGTCTTTATAGTGACCCGCCCACGCTTCGCAATATGTACTTAGTTGAAATTTTGTCCGACTTGTTCAACATTAAAATTTGGCTAACTTAAGAAACCTATATCTAAATGTTCTCAAACCATAAATTTAAGTGAAAAATAACTTACTTAAAAGACGCCGAAAACCGCAATAAAATCCATTAAGTGGTAAAGGAGGATTAGTGGACAAACAGACACGAGTAGCGACTTTGCTTTATAATATGTTATTATTTAATTTATGCTTTTTAATTTCACGATAGGACTGTCCAAATCTTCATCAATCAAAAAAAAAACATCAATGAAACTCTAAATCTTTCTCCATCCAGACATAGACATCCACAAAACCGACAACTGCCGTCAAGAGTTCGTGGAAGTCCGGGACGGGTACATGCCCAACGCTACAGTCCTGGGTCGAATCTGCGGCTTGGGCAAAGCCCCGATCTTCAGGTCTTCAGGGTCCAGGCTGCTGGTGATATACCAGCCGGGGCCGAAGCCGAAGCCGCATAGAGGGTTCAAGGCTATGTACGAAGGTAACTGGGTTCTTACTTGACAGTTGTTGTGACGTGTGGGATGAATTGTATAGGAGGTCGAAATATTTGAGGATGAAAACGACATCAGAAAAATCTGTTTTGAAGTTTACCAGAAATAATACTTTAAACAACTTAATTAAACTCAAATCGCTATGTGTATAACAACTTCAAGATATTTTTGCAAAAGTTAACTAGATAGATTTTTGATAACTTTTACTCCCTTTTTAAGCATCGCGGTTTAAATCAGTACCTATTAGTAAAGCCTTGCCTCAAATGTTTAATAGCCTAAAATTATTTTTGTTTTTTCACAGTAACGAAATATATTCTAACGGGGTTAGAAAAGCCTTTATTTTTCTCTATATTTCCTAACACAATATAGCTGTTTGCGGGGGAGACATCGTGGTTGACAGCAGCGGACACCTGGAGTCACCGAACTACCCCGATGACTACCAGCCCAACAAACTGTGCATTTGGAGGCTCTCTGTTCCTCAGGTTACTGAATTTATTGTTTGGTTTTAGTATAGATATTGTTATTTATAGGTACAACTAGCGACCCGCCCACGCTTCGCAATGGTGTAATTTTGCCGACTTGCTCGCGAACCCTTGCATTTTTGGTAACTTAAAAAACTTCGAAACGTTATTTATTTACAAATTTAAATTAATAAATACCCTAAAATATGGAGAAAACCGCATTTAAATCCGTTACGTACTTTAGGAGGAGTAAGCGGCCAAACATACAAACAGACAGAATTAGCGACTTGGATTTATACTATGTAATGATAATGATAATGATGAGAATTAGTTGAGTATAGTCTAGCTTCACAATAACTATTATATGTATTATGACACTCTTTGATCTTGATGTGACTTTCAAAGTCGACTGATAATGAAGATAAGTTACGAAGGCTTTGTTTTCGCAAAGTAATGAAGTCTATTGTAGTATCTAGTGTTACTCTTTATAGGCTTCACCTATTCTTGTTGAGTTATAGTTAATTGTAGTAACCTTACTACTTATTTAAATAAAATCATCGACAATACAGAATAGACAATTTAAATTAATATTTTTTCTCTAGGACTACCAAGTAGCTCTAAGGTTCCACTCCTTCGAAGTTGAGAACCATGATACGTGTTCCTATGACAAGGTGAAGGTGCGCGATGGAGAATCTATGGACAGTCCTCTGATCGGGATGTTCTGTGGCCACAAAATTCCTCCTGATATAAGGTACATTATCAGAAATCTTTCTTGACTTTAATAACTTTTAAAGTGGATCCTTTATGGTCACCAATAACAGAATGTCTGGATGATTTAAAATAAAACAGCCATGTAATAGTAAATAAATAATTCTCCAGACTAACGTACCAAATTTGTCGCCCTAGACTAAGCAAAAGTTTCTTATATATACCACACAATGGACTAGGGGAGAACCTAGTTACACCCAGACACGAGCCAATTTAGAATAGACGTTATAACAGAATTTGCCCGACACAGAAATCGATCCCGTTTCTTTCTGCTTTACAATCCGGTCTATTTACTGCTACCCTGCAGTGCTCGTCAACTTATTATACTTACGTCCCTTTTTCTAGGTCTACGTCAAACAAACTTCTCGTAATCTTCGAATCAGACAGTACGGTTCAGAAAGCCGGTTTCTCAGCTACATTCATGAAGGAATTCGACGAGTGCGCCTCCATTGAACACGGCTGCAGCCACTCCTGCGTCAATACCCTGGGGGGGTATGAATGTGCTTGCGACATTGGATACGAACTGCATTCTGATGGGAAGAAGTGTGAAAGTAAGTATTTTAGAAAGAAGACCTACGAGTTGCAGTGCAGTGCTATGTCAATTGTGTTTTATATTTAGGACAGCTTAAATCTGAGACAAAAATAAGTCAATCTAAATTCTCAACCAGTTTAAGTAGATTCAATCCTTAAATTTCCAGCTCTTATCAAAGTCTTAAAATTTTTCTCTTAAAAATATATTTTTTAGATGCCTGCGGTGGAGTTTTCTACGCTCCAAATGGCACTATAACGTCTCCGTCATTCCCTGATCTGTATCCACCGTCGAAGAACTGCCTCTGGGAGATAGTGGCTCCACCACAACACAGGATTACCCTCAACTTCACGCACTTTGATTTGGAGGGAAATAACATGTTCCAACAGGTATGTGACACTAAACATTTATAATATTTAGCTTTACAGTTATGCGAATAACAAGATTATAAAATCAGAGATTGTCAAAAGATTCCTTCAAAAAACTAGAGCAAAAAAAAAAGAAAATAAAGCAAAGTTCTAGTGTAGGTATAGGTATGTACAATATACAAAACTGTATCTATTCTTGCTACTTTTGTTACAATACCTAATATTATGGCAAGACATAAGGTGATCAGAAAAATGGCAGATAAGTTATATTTTAAGCAATTGTAACCTAAGAGAATTGTAGTAGGTAAGTAAATGATATTAGACTCTCAGTTTATTATTAATGGTAATCTGTTTCTTTAATATGTATCTTATTTTGCAAGGAGTGTGAGTACGACAGTGTGACGGTGCACTCGCGGCTCGGCGCGGACGTGTTGAAACGTCACGGCGCCTTCTGCGGGTCCGCGATACCGCCGCCCGTCACCTCTGACGGGACTGTGCTTAGAGTGCAGGTAAGCGAGGGTTTAGGCAGGGACGTATTTTAGATTTTTACACCCCGGGCAAAAATTATACGGCCGCCCCTCAAACTCTTCAACCTAAAAAAGGCAGTTTACCATCTTTATTACCAATCTATTCTCCATCAACTTCAAAAAAAACTTTGCGCCGACACCGACAAGAGCCGTCAGGCAGGAATACACATGCGCTCGATCACTTAGGTACAGGTATTTACTTGTTGAAACTTAAAATAAATGACTTTTATAATAGTTCTACCCAGGCAGCCCCGGATCTTCAATTTTTTTTAGGCGGGGCAAAATCTGAAATATGCCGCCCCCAACCACTTTTATTTATTTTAACCTTTATCATCTTTACAATTTCAGTTATCAGATGTCCACTAACAAATAGGCTTTCCGGAAATAATGCATTTATTTACAGATGTATAGATATGAACGCGTAGGATATACAGGGTGTTTGCTGGGTGAGTAGCCAAATGAAAATGGTGGTTAGGCGAGGCTATTAGCTATTTACTTCTACTTATTAAATTGCATTTTGGTTCAAGTTTAAGAATTTACAATACTTTTAAGATTTTCCTAGCCACAAAAATAATTTTAATTTAAAGCCTAATACTGTCTTATTCAGATGCAATCATCAATTTATACCAATCATCTCACAAAAAGTTACAGTGGATTAATAAACTTCGTTGAACCAGTGGGAAAAAAATGTAATGTCAACTTTGCTATGAAAAAAAAATACGAGTTTAATTTCATTTGTTTTTAAAAACTTATTCAGTTAATACACTTTATATCGATATGCTACATGTAACATAAAAAATTAGAAATCTCGACAAAAATGATAAGTTAGTCCCCAAAGACGACTGATAAGGAAGGTACAAATCCGTTCAACTACCTATGTAAAAACTTCTGTCTCATTATAACAAATCTTTAACAATTATGCTGTCTCATTTGACTCTCCCTTCACTTTTCCTGCCTCGAATAGAAGAGAATTAAGGATTCCTGCTATCTCACACGTTTGACTCCGGTCCGCGCAGATTTTCGGTGACGTACACTTTTCGACAGTTGGAGTAAAAATTCGCTTAAAAATAAGCGTATCATCTATCCGGCTTGCGTTCGTCCAATCATGACCAACGGTAGCGTGGATTTACGCATGCAAGCAAATCTCATCCGGTGGTGGAAGCTGCAGAATATTATGCTATTTGCGACCTTTGCAAGAGGCGACCGAAAAATGAACTCGAACGTCAAAAGATTACTGTCGGGAACAATCTGCTTCCTCCAGCCCGCGCCCGCTACCGACCCCGTGGTCACGATTGTGGTAACAGCCTTAAGTTTTCCCTATAAATACACCTCTCAAACCAAGAGGTGCGGCATTCAACAATTGGTTTCATCAGATCCGACTCCCGTCGAGTTTCTTGCTGGCTTCTTAAAGAAAGGCTCCTAAAGGAAACAGTGTATTGAACATGATCGCGACGCACTGAGGACCGTACCCAACTAGGTGGCCGTAGTAGTTCGGTGAAGCTGTAAAGTTTTCATTTGGGCCAACAGCAATCGTTACTCAGAAAATTAAATCATTTTTTTATACATAAGAAAAGCAAATAAGAGAAATGTTGTATGGCCACAAAATAGATATAACAATAGGCATAGATTTTTTAGAATGAGACAAAACTCTTACCTACATAGGTAGTTGAAGAGGTCTTTGAGGACTAACTTACTATTTTTGTTGAGATTTTTTACTATTTATGTTACATTTAGCATATCGATACAAAGTATTTTAACTGTAAAAGTTTTTAAAAGCAAATGAAGTTTTCAAACTCGTAAACTTTTTAATTTTTTTCATAGCAAAGTTAACATAAAAAATCCCCACTGGTTCAACGAAGTTTATGAACCTACTGTAACTTTTTGTGAGATGATTGATATAGATTAATGATTGCATCTGAACAAGACAGTATTAGGCTTTAAATTAAAATTATTTTTGTTTGATCCGAAAGTAAATAAAAAAAAAATTGACTTTTCATGAAAAAATCGGGATTTTTTTAGGAAAACCTTAAAAGTATTGTAAATTCAAAACTTGAACCAAAATGCAATTTTATAAGTGCTACTCACCCACCAAACACCCTGTATATTTTATACACAGCACAGGATAGGATTTAAAATGAAAAATACTTATATGTACCTATAGTAAAAATAAAAATCAAATAGGTGTATTCAATTGCAATTTTTATGAATTAAAATTAAAATTTACTTTTCGAGCTTTTTGTTCAGCAAAATAATCTATGACTTTGTCATAATTTGCGTTCCTGCGCGCGAACTGATGCGCGTTTTTGAAATACGCCTAGAGAGGCGCCTCAAGAATATTATGTCACATGTTCCGTGTGCTGTCCCTGAGTATCGGTCAAGTTAATATGGCCACAGTAAATAAGAGTGAAAGTTCTGTAATTGAACTTTTATTTATTCTGTGGGCAAAGTTAAGTAGGTATTATGAGTTGTAATTTTTTTGTAAATAATGAATTTGGCCGCCCCCTGAACTTGCCCCCCCCCCCCCCTAGATCCGGGGCTGTACCCATGCTCTTGAGTATTTTTTTTCCCATGTCCGGGCCGCCCCTTGAAAATGGGCCGCCCCGGGCAAATGCCCGATGGTCCCTATGGGAAATACGTCACTGTTTAGGTAGATAACCTATGTCAATTTTAGTGTCAGCGGTTTTGGAAAAGTTTTGAATTGGGTTAATCTACTAAAAAGTCGAAAGGTTTCAACATGTTGCAAAGTATTATACTGTATTTTTTTTATTTTAATTTTTCTATTGACGCTTCTTAATGGTGTAATTTTGAAAACATTGATTTTAGCTGACTTTACAATATTTTTCTAAATGTTTAAAATGTAAAATTTTAGTGAAAAATTATTCCTTAAAGATGATGAAAACCGCATTAAAACCCGTTTAGTGATAGAGGAGTAAGAGGACAAACATACAAACGATTAGTGACTTTGCTTTACCCTGTGTAATGATTAAAATTCAAAGTGGTAAATAAACAACTACTCTTTATGTTTTTATCAGTTCACCTCAGACGCGTCAGTCCATCGCTCCGGCTTCGCTGCCGCCTACTACATGGACGTAGACGAATGTGCAGAAAACAATGGCGGCTGCCAACAAGAGTGTCACAATACTCTAGGAGGGTATGAGTGTGCGTGTCATAGCGGGTTCACTCTGCACCCGAACAAACATGACTGTAAGGAAGGAGGGTGCAAGTATGATGTGCCGGAGCCTATGGGGATTATTAACAGGTAGGGGTTCTAGAGTAGTGAATGTGTGATAAATTGTCATGGAGTTTAGATTTGGTAGTCAAGTCGTGTTTGGTAGAAAATAAGATTTTTTAGTAAAATTGTAACTTAACAGATCTCAAATATTTACTTCGCAAGTTCTTTTTAAAAAACTTGAAACTGTCGAATAAAATTGAAACTTTAACTAAAACTCTTACATACTTTGTAAAGGACACTTCTTAGTATCGAAAAATTGGCGCTGAAACTCTATTCCAATTTTTTGTTTAACTCTTGACAAATAAAAACTTTATAAGAAGGAAACTTCACAAGCCTCTTTTTCTAATTGCAGTCCAAATTACCCGTCACAATATCCGCCGAGAAAGGACTGTGTGTGGCTGTTTTCCACCACCCCTGGACATCGAATCAAACTGATGTTCACTGAATTTGAACTAGAACCTCATCAGGTGCCGTAACTAATAAATACTTGACTTTTTTGGAATTACCTATTAAATATGCGCTCATATAAAAAAACAGTAGGTATCTAAGCAGTTTTTAAACAACTTCAAAAATGATGATATTTACAATCAGTATTTTCATAAAAACCAAAGTTTGCTTGAACAAAACGTTTGTTCCCTTTGATCATAAAACTAAATAAAGATACTTACTAAATTAAACAAGGTTCCATCAAACACTACTACCAATGTCATCTTCCAAACTCACACTTTCCACTCCTCATCACAATATAACTCCAGGAGTGCGCCTACGACCACGTGTCGATCTACGACGGCTCGTCCGCCGACGAGAAGTCTCTCGGCCGGTTCTGCGGCTCCAAGCTGCCGCACCCCGTGGTCGCGTCGCAGAACATGATGTACGTCGTGTTCAAGAGCGACGCCAGCGTGCAGAGGAAGGGGTTCAAGGCCAAGCATCTTACTGGTGAGATATTACTCAACTAGTGGCCGCCCGCGACTCCGTGGAAGTCGGTTTCCCGTGGGAATGAGAAGTTTTCCCGCGGTAAAAAGTACCCTATATGTTAGTCTGATGTATAACCTATATAGCTGTAAAGTTTCATCAAAATCCATCCAGTAGTTTTTACGTGAAAGAGTATCAAACATCCATACATCCATACTCACAAACTTTCACGTTTATAATATTAGTAGGATGTAAGTAACTGGTTGGTAATTTAGATCAATGCCATAGGCTGAGGATGTTTATGTAAGTACAGACGGGCCAAACTAAAAACACAATGTCAAAATGATTACGAATGCGACAAACTTTACATCAATTAAGCCATCGTACAGGCAATTAATACTGTGGAAACTGCATAAAGTAATCTGAACCAAAACTTTAACTATTCTTTGAAACTCGTGCTTTCTTGGTACTTTATACTGATGCTAAATTTCTGAACTTCTGGTCTATATCTTCCCTTTACTTGGCCTCAGAAAAACAACAATCATTAATCTGTAATTTTCTCTTCCAGCATGTGGAGGCTACCTGTCAGCAACAGAGGCCGTGAAGCATTTCTACTCACACGCGAGATATGGAGACGATGGGTACGAGCCCAATGCTGACTGTGACTGGAGTGTTGTTGCACCGCCTGGGCAGTTTGTCAGGTATATTAAAACAGTGTAAAGAATTGGGAAGTTGTTGGTATAATGATATTATTTAACAGGTAACAAAAAACAAAAAAAAACTTATCTCAACACCACTGTTGGAAGTGACATTCATCTTCTGTTGCTTATTCAGTAGGTATACTTAGTTTAAGCAGCTCAAGGCAAATTGATTCATTTACCCCATGATCTAACCCTATCTCATGATGATTTTCGTAAATGTTATTACTTAAATAAACATAAAAATATTCATTGCGTAGTAAAGTAAAGACTGCCTACTTACTAGGTTTGGCAATTTTGGCACAAAACAAGTGGTCATATAAGTTTTATTCACCTGAAAACTGACGTATTATTTTCATTATTTTTCAGACTAACCTTCCTAACCTTTGAGCTGGAGCCAGAAGCGAATTGTGGATACGACTTCGTTCAGGTGTTCGGAGGATTGGAAGGAAGCGCTGGGGACTACGGCACCTTCTGCGGAACTAAGGTAAATAGAATTAGTTAACAGATATTATTGTTGGTTGGTAGGGTTCGAAAGGTAAAAAAAATTTTTTGTGTATGTTTTTTTTATTAGTAAAAACATTCGAAGGTAGGAAAGATGATTGCAGTCTATTTCTATGTAAAGTATTTTCGATTAACAGTACCTACTGCAGGAACCACGTTAGTAGCGTTTAAGGTGGATTTTTGTCGGCACCTACTTGATATAAAAGAACGGTGCAGTGTGTGCTTCTGTTGTGATGGAACTCTTCCTTTTCTTTAACCCTTTTTTCCCTAGCTTTACTATATTAATAACGTATGCATTTTCCCCCAGATGCCACCAGAAATAGTATCAACCTCAGACGCCCTCCTAGTTCGATTCCGCACCGACGACACCGTAGTCTTCAAAGGCTTCTCCGCCTCCTACCAAGCTGTGACTCCCGAAGTGTGGTCCAACGAGGAGACCTCCGAGGAATCGGAACTAGAAGAGGAGAATGAGCGAATGCCGCCTCTCGTGGTAGGGAGGATCCGTCAGCCGGCGCTCCCGAGGTACGTGAGGAGGCCCACGTGACAGTGGCCGCTGCCGCACCACCCGAGACATAAGAGACCGCATCGCCCCAGGAGGTTTCGACCACCGCATAAAACATTCTAAACTCAAAAAAAAGGATCAGAAAATTAGGAAATAAATATATAGGGCGTACTAAGACTATGGATCGCAGATAGGATATTTTGCTGAAAGAAGACTTTATTTTGTTTTTTAAACTTAGTAATTCTGCATTTAAAAAAATACTAAATAATTTACAAAGAAATACTTTATTTACTTCGGCAGTTTCACGAATGTTTTTAATTTGATTAAAATGATTACCTATTACATATTTAACTATGTTACTTAAGAAGAATTATTACTTTTTGTCTATTCTTTCGATTGGCATCATAAAAATAGGGGTGATTTTTTTTGCATTTTTAAAGTGGGTTCGATTCCCAGACGAAGCAAGTATTTTTTAGAAATTCTTTAAATGCATTTTACTATTACTACTACTTACTATTATTACTAAGTTTAAGAAATAAAATAAAGTCATCTTTCAGAAAAATATCCTATCTACGATATTTAAGGTACCCCTTGATGTAGGTACCGTAGTCTTGGGACGCCCTGTATACACTCTTGTAACAGTAGCGGCACCTAATAAAAAAAAACTTTTTCAACACTCAAATGTTTCTTCTGACCTCTACCACTCTATTGGTTCGAACTTTATGGTTTTTTAAATATTTTTTGTACAATTAGTGATGTTAGATGTACCTAAGAATGCATTTTATCTTATCGTTAGTTATAATTTGATGCGTTTAAAAATTATTAAACTGTTTGACTATTACGTTACGACTGAAATTGTAAATAAATTATTTATAGATAAGTTAAGAATACTTTATTTCAGTTACTTACTTAACCATTGTTTTTACAAAGAATACTCTAAATTAAGTAATTGTAATTTAATTTTAGTTTTAAGACAAAAACTTGAAGGCACAAACTTGGAAAAGTACTTTGAGACAATATTTAGATTAAGAATTTCGTGTTAAAATTTTCAATCGTTCATACATATGATAGCATATCATTCAGTTAATGATAATAATTAATTTTATAATCAACTTAAATGTTAGTTTAAGAAAATAATCAAATAATAGTATTTTGTTCCACAACATACCTAATCATAGAATTGACATGTAATAAATAGTTTTAGAGTTGAATTACTGTGTAGAACAAGTTTCTAACGATATCATTAGACACTATTGTCTTTTTCAAATAATAATAAATTATAAACATATTTTTAACAGTTTATCGAAGTGTCCGAAAATTTAAATTTTAAGTGTATGAACGTTCATCTTCTTACTATTCTTTTAATACGTGGTACCAAATGCTGTAATGCAAAACTTAGGTAGTTTTATGAACCTGATTGTTAAAATATAAACATGTTAAATAGAAACATTGTTATAAAGTTACTTACACAGCCTAATTAACGTTCATAAGAAGTATACACTTAATTCTCTATTTAAAACATTTCGTGCCATAATCGTAGGAACCAACCAAAGAAAAAACCAAAATGAGGTAGGTAAGTATAATAGAACAAATATGGGCTGAATTTGACTATACTTGATTTTAATTAAGTGAAGAAGGTTATTTGTAAAATTGTAAAAACAATGTGCCAAATGCCAATGATATACTTACTTATTTTGGTTAAATAGGATAAGAACATAAATAATATAAGTACATAAGTAAACGTAGAATCGTAGAAATGTTACCAACATAATTATTTTTAATAAAGAAAAAAGAACTAAAACATTTTTTTTATTTGTCCCTAAGATTAGTACCTACTTAAGACTCTACTAAGAAGTGTACTAAGAAGTGATAATGTTTTGTCTAATACCCAAAACCAAATTATTCAATCTACCTACAGTAGGTACAACAAGGTAGCAGTGGTTTTTATACTAAGCTATCAATACTAGTGCTTGCTTCACTGTAAAACTTAAATTATTTACGCAATATTGTAACATAAATGAGGGCATATTCAGTAAGTTTTAGGGTGTTTTACGTTAAAAAACAAAGGGCTGAAATGCGGTAGTGTAGGTAGTATGGCCAATTGGCCGCACTTGAACGGGACGCAATTGAATCTGAAATAAACATTTATTATTATTATTATTAATACGAGAATAAGTAAATTAAGATAAAACGAGCAAACTTATTAAAAAAACAAATTCAAAGCATTTTATTTTTGTAATCGAACTCGTACAAAATATGCATAAAAAAGTATAAATACGATTAAATCCTATTATGGCAGAAACATACTACAGCTCCAATTTTAAAATTTTGTGTGAAGAAGATATTATACATAATTTATGTTTTTTATAGAGGGCCGTTTTAATCTCTCAAATTGTTCACCTCAATTTTAGTGTCATGATATGAATTGAAGCAGGATTATTTAGGTGCAATTTAAAAAACAGAATGGAATCATTATGGATTTTAAAAAGCTGTGTGGTACAGCCCCAGAGCGTATTTCAATTCAATAATTTAAAAAAATTACGGGCGGCTCTACGAGCGCTAATTTGTGTTACTCGGAACGCTGTCGAATATTATATCTGGCAGCACTAATATTAAACAATTGTGACGTTGTCAAAGCGACATTGGTATCAACGGAATGACAGCTATGACAATGACAATACAATTTTAACGAAGGTCCATCAATCAAACAAGCACAAACAAGCTTCTCTCTCATTTCACGTAATGCTAATAATTTTGCCGTTTTTTTGACGATTTAAAGTGCGTGATTAAGCAAAATTTAGATCAAGAAACATATTTTTAATACTTTAATTTTTAGGCCCATAATAAATACCAAAAATGTCTTCTGTAGCGTTTAAAGTGAAGAGTAAAAACGGCCAGCAAATCATCAAAGATTTGACCTCTGAGAGCACAGTGGGTGAACTAAAATTGTTCTTGTCTAGTATTTCGGACGTGACGGCCGATAGGATAAGTTTGTTATGTGGATATCCGCCTAAGGCCTTAGACATTAGTGATAATGACAAAACCATAACTCAAATAGGTTTGAAAACGGGTGAAACTTTAATAGTGGAAGAGAAACCAGCAGAACCTGGAGTTAAAACGGTACCTCCTTCAGATGAAAAGCCTCAGGAAAATGGCGTTGCTCCACATGAGACTATAGAAGCAATAAGACCTGGTATTTTAATGAAGAAAGTAGTACCTTCGGATAATTCCTGTCTCTTTACTAGTATAGGTACAACACTTTTGTTCTAGTGTGATTCAGCAATAAATTCGCATTCTATTACTTTGTATTTTAACATTGGCATAGTATTTACAAAATCTTTCAATGCCTTAAAAACTTTTTCGAACATTTCCTACATGTTTTACAATATTATAACATAACTGCCTAAAATTTCAGGTTTTGTATTAAATGGTAATATAGACACATCAGTCCACACCCTTATGCGTCAGATTATAGCCATGGAAGTGGCAAGTGATCAAGAAACTCATAGCGAAGCTGTTTTGGGTAAACCTAATGCGGAATATTGTGCTTGGATCCAGCAGCCTAGTTCATGGGGAGGTGCTATAGAGGTTGGTAGTAAGATATAACCATGTAAGTATGTAATTATAAGAGAGAGATATTTCACAACACTGTGTAACTCAAGCATTTGTTCTTAATTTAAAAAGAATACATTGTATTCTACCAGACAGAAGTTGTGGCCAAATGATGCTACTGTAAGAGCAATCTTGTCTGTGATTCATATTTATCCCTTGCATAATTGTTGTAGGTAGGTTAGGTGTACACAATGTCTGGGCTAGCTTGATACTTATTCATGTCATTTAAAAATTGTTACAGTGTAACTAAAAGCATACAATTTTATTTTTCAGGTGGCGATCCTATCTAGATTTTATGGTTTAGAAATGGCTGTTGTAGATACCTTAAATGCAATTATAAATAGATTTGGTGAAGACAAAAACTATGGACAAAGAGTTTTTCTGCTTTTTGATGGTGTTCATTATGATCCACTTTATTTAGAACAATCAGACGTAAGTTGTTTTTGAAACACACATAATATAATAATATTATATCCAAACTAGCTACCCACCCACGCTTCGCAATGGTGCAATTTTAGCCGACTTGTTCCCAAAACTGTTGTTTTTAAGCTAACCTAAAATAACTTTTTCTGAATGATCCTTACTTACAAATTTAAATGAATAAACTTCCTAAAAGATGGTGAAAACCTCATTTAAATCCGTTTAGCAGTTTAAGAGGAGTTAGTGGCCAAACATACAAACAGACAGAATTAGTGACTTGGATTTATACTATGTGATGATAGTGAAGCTAATTAGCCCAGTAGATTTATTCTAGAAATAAGTTGTAGCAATAAATAACCTTTAAACATAAAATATGTTTAGCAATTGGTTTACAAATCTTAATTTTTCTCATTTTTCAGGGTGGAATTCAAACAATTTTCCCAGCTGAAGATATGGAGATATACAGAGAAGCAGAGCAGCTGGCCAGAGAAGCCAAATCATCAAGACAGTTCACTGACCTCAACAAATTCACACTAAAATGCATGATTTGTAATAAACTACTGACGGGACAAGTAGAAGCTCAAAAACACGCGAAAGAAACAATGCATATGAATTTCGGAGAAGTCTAGCACAAACTAATATTAGTAGATCACATTTTAGTCACATATTTTAATAAAAACCACATAAAAGACTTGAATAGCAGAATAGAGTATTTTCATTTCTGGAAGTTTTTTTCTTGATTGGTTCACACTGTATAAAGATAATGTCTTGTGATATTCAAGCCTTTTTAATGTGATGAGTTTAACTATTAAAAACACCTCAGCATTCATTTGCATGACAGACTGTTAATAAGAATTTATTGGTGTTGAAAAGAAATGTAGATAAATAGTTTTGTACACTGGTTCGTTTTTATGAATGATAGAAATAATTTGTGCATTAGTTACAGCTAGTATTTTTTTGCAAAGTTTTGTAGTAAGTATAGAGATAAATAAAAGACCATGCAGACTTGCTTTCTGCAAACTTATTTATTGTGTAAATAATTCACTGCCACCTTTTTTTAAGGGTTGTTATTTTAGAAGTCACCGTTCCTAACGCCACTTTGTCCTTGCTTTTGGCTAAAACATGTTAAAATGAAGATAATAACAATAAAATTTTCATTCATTTTTAAATATTTTATTAGTTTCCTAATTAAGTTTTCCCTCTAGAAGTAAACACCACTAAATGGTTGAACAAGCAAAATCCTGAAAGTACCTATGAAAATTACGAAATATAAAAAGTTCAGACTGATGACTGCTAGACTTACCCCTATAAACTTACAAAATCCTAGAATATTTTAATGAATTGTTCAGGCAATCAAGTTTCGTTATTTGAAAACTGTTCTGCGACTATTGGCGTCGTCTTTTACCCTTTGAGTTTCAACCAGTATTTGGCTAAATACACAAGTCTTTACGCCTACTTTTCAAGGACATTATAAGGCCCCTATAATTAATTTTGCCCACTGGCTTCCATGCATACATACAAAAAAAAACCAGAAGCAAATTTTAATATTTTATTTGTAACACAAAATGTACAATATCAATAAATATAGTCACATCGGATTCATATCACTTGTATTTATTTCTATTCACTTTATACATCGTTGTTATACAACTTTGCTTACATCTATTCGATACAGTATTTTGTAAATTGTGCATTTCATCCATAGTCCGGTCTATATAGGTTTAAAATATTTTTATGATATGGTACATCATTTTATCAATACATTTTTTCTAACTACTTTTTTATAAATAAAACTGTCTTAATTGTATGGAATAGCTGGTTGAAAATATATTGTTGTGCAATTGGTTAAAAGCTTATAGCTGTAAAATATATTTTTATTATTAGACTATGGATGTACAGGCTATTCAGTTATATAAAATAGATGTGAAATCTGATTAAAATACAAATATTTCTTCCCATACTTATAATCTCATTCTTACCTTTACTTAAATCTCAGGTTACTTTAAATTGTTTAATTTTTATGACTGACAAAGTAAATAATCAACAAAATATATTTCTCATACAAAAGTAAACAATATTCGAACTTTAGACTTAATGGCATCAATAAAAAATAGTTTCGAAAATGCAAAGCTCAAAACTGTGGTTTTTATTGCTTTCTTCAAATAAAGGCTAAATAAAAATACCTTTTTAATATTGCTTTACAACAACCTTTCAATTCAAATATTCCCTTAAATTAAAAAAATATAATGTTTCACTCTCTTGTATTTAAAAGCTGATTGGCAGTAATAAACGATCATCCGAATAAATAAATTCCTAACTTGATTGCAATGACTAATTAACTAAGTGCAAAAATTTTCTCTAAACAAGCACTTAAAAAAAACGTAATATAAAAAATAGTTTAACAACATAATCTTAATAAAAAGATTGCTTTACTTATAATAAAAATGTAGCTGTCGATATTTTCTTATTAATCAAATATTTCTTCATATAATTTCGATACTCAAACCTTTTTACTGTTATTTAAAAACTCTATATTGGATAAGAGCTTAAGTTTAAATGTATAAATAGTACCTTTTCTTAAAATATCTTCATATAACTTTGTAATAATTAATTTACAACAGTTAAAGTTTATCTGTCAGATAACAACTTTTTGCCATTCTCCGGTTACGGTAATTGTAAAAGGGCCTGATTTTCAACAGACTATTTTTCTATGTTGTTTTTTAATCGATTTATTCTTCTACTCTTTCCTTTAATAGATGATATTTCTACTTTCTTTTTCAATAGATTGTTACTGTGGTTTCGGGTAAGAGAATCTTGGCAGGGATATACCAAATTTGGTTTCTAATCCGGTCAGAACTGGTAACGCTACTTGGTAGCCTCCAATGTGATGTGCTTTCTTCACGGTTTCTTCTATTGGAGTGGCCACATGCAGTTCTGAACCGGATGGTCGGCTGGAAGTTTAAAACAATGTTTTATAAGTCAAGGTAGATAAAAAACAGAATTGAAAATGACAATTATTTACAGATGTTTTACTTTACATGCATTGGATCCTCAATAAATAAATAAACTATGTAAATTTCACCCTGCATTATGTTTCACTATCAAAACTTTTCGCCCACAGCTTCGATTCTATACATTTATAAATAAAATCTACATAATAAAATACAGATGGCGCTGCAAGTTTTTTAAATCGCGTTTACAACTCACCCAGGGAAGCTGTAAAAACCATCAAGGGGCCACATGCAATCAACCGATTCCGATAAAAAAATAATAATAATCATATTAGAATAATTATCTAGTTATAATATAATACGTACGATCCCCCGAAGTCTACGTAGAATAGTCTCTGTAGTATCTCGTAAGTTACTAGCGTCACTCCAAACTGAGGAGATGATCGGAATACACGCGCTGCAAATAAATATTTAGTATTGATTTATGTGGATTACAATATTGAAGATTTACAATAAAGAAACACCGGCAAAATAAAAAACTCGCATACCTATTCCTATAAATAAAGAAACGTTTTCTATAGTATTACGAATAATATCCAAAATATATTTTTTTGTCAAAATATAATTATATACTACTAATATTATAAACGTGAAAGTTTGTGAGTATGGATGGATGTTTGTTACTCTTTCACGTAAAAACTACTGGACGGATTTTGATGAAACTTTACAGTAATATAGGTTATACATCAGAATAACATTATAGGGTACTTTTTACCGCGAGAAAACTTATCATTCCCACGGGAAACCGACTTCCACGCGAACGGAGTCGCGGGCGGCGACTAGTAAAAAAATAGTTTTTTATTTGCTTGAATTGCACCTAATAATGCCAACTTTCTCATTTCCATGCATCAATCCTCATTCCACTACATTACATATACTTACCAACAGCTCCCTTCCAGAAAGCCCGGGCCCCCTCCTCTGCCCAGATCTTCCTGGTTGCATCGATCACACCGGAATATGTAGTTTGACCGGAACGAGCCACCACCTGGAATAAATAAGTATGCATCTTATGGGAAGTTCTTGTCAGAAGCATATTGAATAATAATACATGCATTGTATATTTTTACGGCACTCAATATTAAGTTACCGTTACTATTTTTTAATCAATGTATTATTTATGCATAAAAAATCAACTTAATTTTAAACTTTCGAACATTACATTTTCCAAGATTCCATCATAAATATTCGATATTTTGACATTTAATTGTTTTAATTTAATTTGGGTTTACCCGTGTTATAATCCAGCAAATGTCCCGTTTCAGTAACAACACAAGATATATTTATCATGATATGAAATATTTTGACATTAACTTTTTGTCTAATATTAGCGCACGGAAGGCCTAGAACGAGGTAGCGAGACGAATTTAATATATACCACAAAGACTGGATTCAATACACCCAAGAACGATAACAGTGGAAGAGTTCGAGAGAGGGTGTAATTATAATAATAACTAGCGACCCGCCCACACTTCGCAATGTTCGAATTGCTCACGAAATATTGAATTTTGCCTACTTAATAAACTTTTTCTGAATATTTTTTATTTACATATTTAAATGAAAAAACTACCTAGTGATGGCGAAATCCGCATTTAAATCCGTTACGTACTTTAGGAGGAGATAGCGGCCAAACATACAAACCGACACAATTAGCGACTTGGATTTATACTATGTAATGATAATGATGATAATGATAATGATGATAATGATAATGATAATGATAATGATAATAATAATATTAATTAGCCCACTAACCTGCAGTCTAGTCTTGATAACATCAGCGGGTGTTACTAGCGAGGCGGCGGGGATGCCGGCAATAGCCCCCGCGGCTAGCAGGGTGAGGGGGTGGTTGTAGCCGTTCTCGTCCGCGAACTGGGCCTGGGGGGGGAATAAATAAGGGGGGGGGGGTCAATAAATAAAGGGGGGGGTCAATTAAAATTACCCTTGAACGATGTAATTGTAGAAATCAGTGTTTGACGTCCATCGTTAAGAAAGAAAAGATCTTAATTTACACGTTTAAATGAATACATAAAGATAGAAAAGATGGCGAAAACTGTATTAAAATCCGTTAAGTGGTTTAGGAGATAGCGGACACACGAACAGACAGAATTCACTATATTTGTAGAAAAAACACACAACCTAATATTAGATTAGATTTAGATTACTTATAAATCAAGTTAGATATTCAACTAGATTTCAATATTCAACTAAATATATAACCAACTCTATCACCTTTTAAATAAAAACTTAGAAAATTTACTCATCTACTTAGAATGAACACAACTCCATTTGTCTATTCTACAAACCTTAAAAAAAAAATGGCAAAATAAAAAAAAAAATACCTTAAAATGTCAAAACCAAAATAAACTTACCTTAACATGGGCATAAGCCGGGAAGTAAATAGCACTAAAAGGCACATCTCTCAACAAACAGGCCTTGGCACCTTTATACAGCCCGAACAATCCCAAATCTTTGACAACGCTCAGGGCCCTGACTTTCTGCCCTCCGGCTATCTCTCCGGCCACTTGGAGTCGGATCTTCACAATTTCTAGTGGATTTGTGAAGACTACTTGGGAAGCACCGGCCTGGATGGGAAAGAAAATTATGGTTTGTTATGATATGATGTGATTTGGTAAATGTTTTGGGAGTTTTGACCAAAAGCAATGGTGTAAGAATTTACTTGAGAGTAAGTTTTGTTTTTATAGATTTGCATCTATGGCGATATTTCTTCCATTATTTAAAAAACTTTCGAGAAAATCGGACAGAAAGGTACCTAAATAATTTAAGGAAAAGTAACACTCTTTCTTTTCCCAATCAATTCTTCAAGTTAAGTAATTCTTCCGAGTTTTAGAGCATATTTGCTTTGGGTATAAGTAACTTAACAAATTAAGACACTATAAAATAACTTTCATAATATATATCGAAGCTTAAATTTGTATATAACCTTTGGTATTTAAGATGTGATAGCTGTAATAGATTGTATATGACCTATATTAAACTTAATTAGATATACTCACACAGGCACCAGCTAAAATTTCAGCATAAATAGACAGGTTTCCATTCTTGTCACTCATTTTGTCTCGGACCAAATCATTCATCTGGAATAATATAACATATTAAAATCATATGATACTCCTTTAAAAACACGCCTGTAATTATGGAACACCTTTTATAAATATTTTAAATAGATTTGGATGTGCAGTTATACAAATTCTTCTTGTATAATTGTCATATATTTTGACATAACTACACAAAAAGACTACTTTTTAGGGTTCCGTACCTCAAAAGGAAAAAAAACGGAACCCTTATAGGATCACTTTGTTGTCCGTCCGTCCGTCCGTCTGTCAAGACCTTTTTTCTCAGGAACGCGTGGAGGTATGAAGCTGAAATTTATATCAATTACTCAGGTCTACTGTCCCTTGAAGCTGTGAAAAAATCAAACTTCTAAGCCAACACAATCAAAAGATACAGCCGTTTATGCCGCAAATTTTCGACACTTGCAAGGGAATCAAAACCTACAGGGTGCTTCCCGTGAACTCAGAATCTTGATATTTGGTACGAAGCAACGTCTTATAGCATAGATAAAGGAAAAATTACGAAAACCATAAATTTTTAGTTATATCACATAATATATTTTTTTTAATAATTTTAACCTTACTACCCATTTCCTCATAAATGCGTAGAGGTATTAAATTGAAATTCATACCAAATACTCAGGTCTATAATACCTTTAAGCTGTAACAAAATCAAACTTCTATGTCAACGCAATCAAAAGAAACAGCAATTTAAGCTGCATATTTTGAAACTCGCAAGTACTCGCAAGGGAATCAGAACCTAAAGGGTACTTCCAGTCGACCTAGAATCTTGAAATTTGGCATGAAGCAACGTTTTATAGCACACATAAAGGAAAAATTCCGAAAACCTTAAATTTTTAGTTACATTACAAAATATATATTTTTTAATAAATATAAACTTATTACTTTTTTCCTCATGAACGCGTAGAGCTATCAAGTTGAAATTCATATCAAATACTTAGATCTAATTGCCTTTAACCCGTGAAAAAAAAAAAAACTAAGTCAACGCAAAACGCAAAAGTACAACCATTGATACCGCATATTTTGAAACTCGCAACTACACGCACGGGAATTAAAACCTAAAGACCACTTCCCGTTGACATAGAATCTCGAAATTTGGTAAGAAGCAATAGCTTACAGCACAGGTAACAGAAAAATTCCGAAAAGCTTAAAATTTTAAGTAGTTTTTGCAGGTTTGTACGGAACCCTCGGTGCGCGAGTCCGACTCGCACTTGGCCGGTTTTTTTTATACATATTGTCGTCTCTAGCTATTGTCTGTTATTTAACATTAGTCTTTGTAAAATGGCATATCGTTTCTTTTATAAATCTCCAGACTAAATAATAAATCTCCAGACTAACACACCAATTATGTGGCCCCATGGTAAGCGCATTAAGCGCTTGTGTTACAGGTACCACACAATGGACTAGGGGAGAACCTAGTTACACCCAAAAACCACATTGACGAAATTGGCCCGACCCGGGGATCGAACCCGGAACCATCCGCTTTACAGTCCGGTATAGTTACCGCTGCGCCACAGAGGTCGTCAATAAACTTTTGGTTATATTTTACAATAATTCCGTCTTCAAAAATATACAGATTAATGCATAAATTTTGTCTTCTTTTTACAACGATTCTCTCATAATTAAGGGCGTTCTGTCTCTTTCTTACTCAATCTAAAAGTATGAAACCGCAAAAATCTAACTACAGTCTTTTTCAACAAATTTGAGCCATTAATTTACCTACATGTTTTAATTAATCTAATGAAGTATCAATTTACCTATAACTTTTACACAAATACTTACCGTAAGTTTAATAGCCTTCTCCGGAGCAACACCAATAAGTTGTGGCACCAACCCCCGATACAATCCAAATGCTCCTTCATGTCTGATGACCTTCTTGAAACAGTCCCAAGAGTTGCGATATGCCACTTCACCGATGAATGAACCGGTTCTTTGATTTTGCATCCGGGTTTTGACTAAGTCTATGGGGTATACTGCTGATGCTCCCACGGCTAAAAGTATATGGATTTATTTAAAAATTTTATATTTGGTTTTAATTTAAGTGCACACCGAACCTTGAATCTGGACACTTTTACTGATTGTTTATAAAATACTAGCTTCATGATTTTAATACTAAAGGGTCAGTCACTTATAACACAAATTTTCAAACTACTTATTGTTTTAGTAACTAACCTCCAGCTATAGAACCAAGGGTAAATCTGTAAGTACTTTCCAAAATCTGAATAAGAACACTTCTTTCTTCCGGACTCTGCAACAAACATAATCAACATATTTACCCCATTCTTCATACTTTTTCCAAGCTTATAGCTTTAAGCTTATTTGACAGCACATTAGAAAAGAACTGGCAATTTACAAATGTTTTTTATAATATTTTTTTACTTTATCAAGGTGATGGAAAGAACTGGCAGATTACAAATGTTTTTTTTTCTCATTTTTTTAAGGTGATGATTATGAAGAAGGTTGAAAGAAAAAGGCCTATCTACAAGTGGTAGTGTTTGGATTTTTAGTCGTGATGCTTTAGCCTTAAGAGTTTTTATACGTGTTTGGTTGTCATTCAAGCAGAGATAAAAGGTTTGTGTATTAAATAGGAAAAAGTGAAATAAAGATTATTTAAATCGGTTTATGTAACTCGGTACTTGTTTTTATAAAGGGCAGTATGTGTTATAATATAACAAAATAAAATAATGAAGAGAGGTAAGGGATCCCATGGACATAATATATAATGTTTACGTATTCAAATTAAAATATTGATTATTTAACTGGAAAAGTTATGGGTTCCCGATCTTGTAACTTTTTAAAGAGAGAGTGGTTGAGTGGTTATGTATTGTCTTACATAGGCCAATATAGGTGACAATTTTTAAGTTATATACATTTTTCTTTTATTTGTTATTTCGAACTTAAACACTTAGATATAATATGTCCATAGGATTCCTAGAAACTATTTTTAAAACTGAAAGTTACATAAAACGAACTTATATATCAAACAATAGGACAGAAAAATTCATTGTGTTTTGGCCTTTTTCACTTACCTGACACCGAACCAATTTCCCTAATCGAAAAGGTTCTATAGACATATTTACCTCTTCCTTTAATAAGCATTGAAAGAAAGAGAAAAACACACAACTATCAGTTAGTTATGCTGTTTTGACACTTATTCCTAAAGCGGTAAAATTGACACATTGATTTTGACGTTTTGCCGCAATGCTGGAAAGGGACAGCTATACTATATTAAGGAATGAGTGAAAGAGATAGATATACTTACCGAGACCGCTTTGATTTCTGCAACGCGTCTTGTGACTTGCTTGAAGTATTGTTCCGGAGTAATTGTGTTGAGGTCATTATAGACAATTCGTCTATAATTAAAAAAATGAATAAAAATTTCATCATTTTTTTGTTACTGGTCAAATTTAATGTAAAATTATCTGGCCTAAAAGAAGTCATTCTGGAAAACCCTTCCCAAGACTAAGCCTACTGAAGTTTTTATCACGCAATAAACCTATCGTAGATAAAAGAAGTTAAGACAATACTTTTTACATATATATTTGGAATTACCGATGAGGTTTTTCGATAATTTTTACTTAGCTTTATGCGAATTTTGCGCATCAAGTGTTTGAGACAAATAAATAGTATGTCTTTAAGCAGTTAATATTTTTTATATCTATACACAATGTTACAGGCAAATTACTTTTATAAATATATTTTTTGTATCTTACGTAGGCTTCACTTGCGTAGATGTAAAATAAAAAGCTTTTTTTGTTTAATATCACAAAAAATCGGTAACGCTTAAACCAATTTATAAAAGTTAATAGTACATTTATAACATTTAAAAAACAGTTTTTAGGTCAACAATTTTGTGCTAACTCAAAAGTTTATTCTAAATTATTTAAAAAAAACGCAAAAATAACATTAAAAGCGACCAAAAAAAATGCAAAGAAAAAACAAATACCAAACTACAATCTCGTTTAAATCATCTATCTAATCTTATCAGTCATGATTGACTACGGTGTCGCCAATCGCGTATCATCTTTACATTAACATAAGCCGATAAACATTATATAATGTTGTGTTTTTGAGATGCGGTAACTCCTATAATAACAAAAAAAGCTAGCTAAGATGTTTTTAAAATAATTAAATCCGAACATTTTAACAGATATTTAATACCAACTTTTTAAGTTTCAGAGTAGATTACTTTTGCACTGAATTGACTATTTAATCTTATTTTATTGCAAAGAAACTTATACAAGGTGTTTCTTTAATTGCCTCAGACCACGGCAAATATAATGGAAAAAATAATTACAACAGCAACAACTGCCTAGGTTGATATTCTTGCAGTACTCTTTATAAAAACTCTAAACCATATTCTTTTTTTATAAAATTAAAAACATTCCCGCAGTTACATCATAACATTCCATAGTTCATGTTGATCTATAACATAGCTGTTGCATCAAATGTCAATAAGTATCATGTTGTATAAAAATAAACAATAGCTCATAAACTTATTTTCCATTATACACACACAATAGCATATTGAAGACCTGTCTATTGTACAAACACAACAAAAACATCTTATTTAAATAAAAAATAAACTCACCCATTAGTCTGATGAATAGTATCACACAAAGAAAATAAGATCTCAACTTCCAACGGGGTGATTTGACTCATCATTTGTGCGGAATGAAGAAACTCTTCCTTCGTCACTTCTTGACTTCTATGACCGTTGGTAGCATTGAGATATACTCGTTTTATTAATTCCATGTTGTTGAGAAGAGAAATAAAAGCCATGTAGTAGGGGAAACTGATTTTACGTTCACCTTGGGGAAAGCTTCCAGTCTGGAAAAAAAACATATTTGTCATCGTTAAAAATAAAAGTCTATTATATTAATATAATAATAATAAATCAAAGTTTATTTTAAGGCTTATTGCAAGTAACAGGCTCGACATTAGCAGAAAGATTGTGATTGAAATTGAAAAATTTAAATTGTAGTTGTCATATAAACAAACAAACATCAAATATATTTTAACTTCTCTCAGGTGATTTTATTAGGTAAATTAGAATAATTATATCTTAATTAATAAGGTTTTACAAATGAACAAACACATCTTAACATTGTAACCATATAGTTAGATACATTAGAACATATACTCTAAGTCTATTATCTAAATAGCTACAACATAGATACTTACAGCCAAAACTTTAGTCCGAAGATCCTTGGTAAGCAGGTGATTTTTCACCGACAACATAATTTCTTTAAAATCACTGACACTAATGAACCCTGAAAAATCTTTGTCACATTTCTTGAAAGCCTCTACTCCATACTCTTCATGGAAGTCGTGTAGGAACTGACTGAATTCATTGTATGTGACTAATCGTTTCTTGTCCTTTCCGAAGTAGAGACGGACAAAAGTGCTTTCCATGTTGAATGGGAGTTTCTTGTGGAACACCGTCTTTTGCATGACCTCGGCAAATTCATCTGTAGGAATGAAAAGTAGATTAGGGATGTTTCAACGTTTGCATGATTTATTAGTTGAATAAACTTTTTGATTCATATAATCAACTGATACATTTTGATAGATTCAATCAGCTTAAATTTAGGATTGAACTTTCACGTTATCATAATTAAAAACTTTCTCCGACTAAAATGTGTTTAAATATTATAAGTTCTAAATATTATAACTTTAATCAAGTGTACTTTTAACATACAACAATTATTTTTGTTTTTTTTTATAACAATGAACATACCAAATGCAACCAGTCCGTTTCCATTAGTGTCAAACAATTGGAAGGCAGTTTTGTACAAGGCATCGGGGACACACAATAGGCCTTCAAACGCTTGGAACTCAGGGAATGAGATGAAGCCGTCCTTATCCATATCAACGATGCCAGCAATGAGCTGCACTGATTCCTTGTTGTAGTCATCTGAAATTCAATTTAAAATAATTATCAATTCAATCATACAATTTGTTTCTATTAACTTTGGTATCTTATATATTTTAATTATTTTCTAAAATTACCTTCGTTGAATAATCCAAGGAATTTCCGCACAAAATCTTCACTGGTGATGAACTTTTCACCATTTTTGTCAACGGTGGCAAATTTCAAGAATATTTCATGAAGACGGTCTGAGTCTGCCCTTTTTAAATACCCGGCCGACTGAAAATAAACGAATTTAAGATTAAAACAATCGATTTTCAACGGTAGTTGTTTACTAGTTATCTACCTAGCGTTGTATTGTTAATGCATCTTGAAGAGGGATTTAGGTCAAGGCATTTACACTGACATTCTTATCAAATAAAGAACTACAATAATGTTTTATAATTATAACTTAAAACAAGAAAACAAAATAAGTAAAAAAAAACATCCATACAGAACTAGTTTGAATTACACAGTACAAATAAAATAGGAATAGTAAACCATTAATGTAGAGCTAGGAACAATTTCTTACACAGCATCGTTGTTTCTCTAAGATAAATAATTATTAATTATTGAAAATTAGTAATTGATCTTCTGGGATTGAAAACCCTAACTTATTAGTAGTAGTTATCAATAAAATAACACTTTAGTTATTTACTATAAATTAAAACATGATTAGTAAGGCTTCAAGCTGTAGTAAATGATAAAATTAAGCAAATCACCCAAAACATGCATGATCAGTCAGATTTTACTATTGTTATGTAATGTTGAAATGATTAATTAGCAACAGATACCACATACAGGATTTTTTATATCCACTGATAATATTACTAGCCAAAAGAAATGTCTAAACAAATTGTCTGAATGCAATAATTAGAAATAAAAATTTTGTTTTATTAGTCTCAGTAATTATTTATAAAATTGTAATCAATGCAATTAGTTTGTAATTGTCGACATAGTTGTTACCTGATGAATAACCTATACAATAAGCTTAATACTTATGTATTTCCTATGCGTCTAACTTTTACTTAAATAAGATGATCCAATAGTTTGTTTTAGTTTTAGTTATTCAACATTTAGTTAGTTCAATATTAAGTAAAATATGTAGTGTCTTTAAATTTGAGTTTTGTTATAAGCATCATAAATGCACAATATTCTATAAAAGCGAGGTAGGTATTATTACTCTGATAAATTCAAACAAGTTTTACAAATATCATCAAAGAACCTGTTTTTTCAATTACTCCATCACTTTGTTAAGCAAATCACATCACTTTTAACTATAATACACCTACACCGTAAAATCTATTCAACAGTGAAACTATGGCAGTAGTAAATTATTAGAAAAGATTTAAATAAAGATCACTTTACCCGTCTATAAGTCATTGTGTCACGGATACTTTAACTGAACTGACTTGATAATTATTTAAAAGGACTGACGTAATTGATAAGCACATTTTATCAGTGGTGTTGTTGTCAGAAGCTGATATTTCAGATATAATTTTTAGTTAGATTGCATCAAAAGTTTTGGGTATTAGATGTGAAATACTTATAAATAATATGCATGGTATTTCGTGATTCTTTAAGTACTTGGGCTGTGGATTTTATAAGTAAGTGTATAAACTAAGCATTTTTATATTAGTAGGTACATACCATAACAGAATCAGATTTTTTTGTTTACTGCTTCTCACTGAGGTCAAGAAGGTTATTTTAGGTTATGATTATCTAATTTTACAGCCAATACTCTACTTGTGTCCTTGATGGAAGGAAGATATTTAAAATACTACAGAAATGAACAACTTTTGTGGTACGATAAAAAACTAATAATAATTTTAAGTAAATTCGTGAAAAAGACGCACCGAGTACCAAGGGCGGACTTTTCAAGGGCACACGTAACGTAACAAGTAGCAAAATGCAGATTTTGACGCATAGAACGAAATCGAGATTATTTTGTTTTTGTTATACTTACTTACTATCTTGGGTATCGGAATTAAAAAAAGACTTACCCACCTCTTGACAGCTGGCCTGTGTTATCAAAGAATTAGACAACGTTTTAAACATTACAATGTTTTTCTTTGATTTTCAAGTCTTTTCACCGAAGTATAGCAAAATCCTATAGAGTTCGTTTCCCCTGTTATCACGTCACTAAAATGTAAAAATAATGGAATCTATTTTGGTTCTAATCATCAACTACACACATGATACTTCAGGCGTTTTGTTTTCTTGTCTTTGAATCCAATAAAAATAACGCCACCAACCAACCGGCAAATTAGTTTTAGAGAAGGTATTGCAAAAAATATTTCGCTTGTTTCGGTCGTAGCTAGCGCTAATACAAAGGAACTACTAAAATAAAAGAAGGTTTTAAATAATTGTGCCTTCTTTTTTATATTCAAGCAAATTTTATAGGTCAATATTTCTAAATAAATGAATTAAGTATATATTATTTTTATAATAATGCTTTTTAGGTTTTCTTTCTTCTTACTATGGCTGTATTCCGTTTTAAGCATGAACACAAACAAACAAACCAAACCATCCCAGCCAGTCAGCAGCTAACAGTGCCGATATCTAGAGCTCTTTATTTAACTCACTGAACCCGCTTTATGTTAAAGTGAGATAATAACGTTTTTTAATTGACTCGTTTCTGGGTGGCCATGATTGTGTTGGTGACTAAAGGTAATAATAATAATAACTCTCCAGACTGACACACCAATTCTGTGGCCCTTAAGTAAGTGCCGTATGCACTTGTGTTATAGGTACCACATAATGGACTAGGGGAGAACCTAGTTACACCCAGACACGAGCCAATATCGAAAAACTATTTTTAGGAAATTGGCCCGGCCCGGGGATCGAACCCGGAACCATCCGCTTAGCTGTCCGGTATACAGGGTCTGTCGTAATGAATGGATAACCCGCTACCTACAGTTGATCTGGATGTGAGGCTATAAGAAAATGGTGTCTTCTTGCCAGGGTTGTCACCCATAAGAAAATGGCGTAGACTTTTAAACTTTTTTATAAATTTCGCTATTTTTTTCATTTATTCCGCTGCCATTTCTTCAAATTTTGCTATATTTGTAATTTGTTTTTTGTATTATACTCCTGAAGACGTGTACTATGTAATTTTAATACAATTTTAGGTGTTATTCACGTTGAACATTATCAAAATTCTCATTTTAAGAAAAACATTTACAATGTTTTTTCTTTATGTCAACTTTTGATCATCTCCTGTGAAAAAAAAAAGTATGACGTTATAGCTGCCCATGATCTCAATAAATTGTCTAGTATGTGTAGATTCTAAAAAGGTATGACGATGTGTACTTTACAAGCAACATTAAGTTACAGGAGCGAGAACACTAATCAAGGTCGGAATTTTTATTTTTCAAGTTATGTTATAAATGGTTGTAAAACTTCGTCATAATGATTTTATTCTATCAAAATACTTTGCACAAACACTATCGGGCCACTAATAGGATATTCAGAAGAAAACCCGGTTGTTTTTGGGAAAAAAATAACATTACTCCACGATAATAATGTAATGAAAATGTACAAATGAAAATTGTTGTGCTCTAATAGTTACATGCGAGAAACATGTTGCGACAAGTTTATTCGAAATTGAAACGGATTTTAAGGGTACTCATCACATCAGTGTAATTTTGAACATCGCTGTTTCTAATATCGGACTTTGATTTTCCTTGTGATTTGGACTTGATAACATGGTGATACTGATGACTTCGCTCACATTTACGGACATTGTGTTGTGCTATCGATTGAACTTGTTGTTTTGGAAAAGTTTTTGTGTAGTTTGTGTATCATGTCGCAACAATACACGCCGGCCGAATACGCGAACATGCATTACATTTACGGTGTATGTAATGGCAAAGATATCCAAATGTGCGACATCCTGATTACCGTGTGATGTTCACAATGCATTTATGGAAGGACGATTTCCTTCCACTCTTTTCCACTTTTTTTTTTAATTTTTTTATAAGAGAACCTAGCAAACGAGCAAGCGGGTCACGTAATGGTAAGTGATCACCGCCGCCCATATACACCCACAATTACATATGCATTGAGGGTGCGTTGCTGGCCGTTAAGAAAATTGGGCACCGGATATCGAACTCACCGAACGAAACGCAGGAACATCGTCCCTACTTCACGTTGGGTTTCTGTGCGATGCGGACGGTGGTATTACACCGGTCGAGTCAGCCCAGTAACCGCTGCAGACAGAGCCTATAGCTAGACTCTACCATTCTTTTTGTAATGCGGTCTTTGTTCGATTTTTAAAATCCGTTTCAATTTCGAATAAACTTGTCGCAACATGTTTCTCGCATGTAACTATTAGAGCACAACAATTTTCATTTGTACATTTTCATTACATTATTATCGTGGAGTAATGTTATTTTTTTCCCAAAAACAACCGGGTTTTCTTCTGAATATCCTATTAGTGGCCCGATAGTGTTTGTGCAAAGTATCTTGATAGAATAAAATCATTATGACGAAGTTTTACAACCATTTATAACATAACTTGAAAAATAAAAATTCCGACCTTGATTAGTGTTCTCGCTCCTGTAACTTAATGTTGCTTGTAAAGTACACATCGTCATACCTTTTTAGAATCTACACATACTAGACAATTTATTGAGATCATGGGCAGCTATAACGTCATACTTTTTTTTTTCACAGGAGATGATCAAAAGTTGACATAAAGAAAAAACATTGTAAATGTTTTTCTTAAAATGAGAATTTTGATAATGTTCAACGTGAATAACACCTAAAATTGTATTAAAATTACATAGTACACGTCTTCAGGAGTATAATACAAAAAACAAATTACAAATATAGCAAAATTTGAAGAAATGGCAGCGGAATAAATGAAAAAAATAGCGAAATTTATAAAAAAGTTTAAAAGTCTACGCCATTTTCTTATGGGTGACAACCCTGGCAAGAAGACACCATTTTCTTATAGCCTCACATCCAGATCAACTGTAGGTAGCGGGTTATCCATTCATTACGACAGACCCTGTATATACCGCTGAACCATAGAGGTCGTCAAGATTTTTTCGTCTTACAGAAAGTAAATTTTATATATATTTTTTAAATAGATATTGACATCGGGGCAAAGTCAGTAAAAAGATTTAGGTACAAAATGTAAAACCTTACAATAAGATATATAAAATTATTGTTTTTTTATTTTTTAAAACCTGCATAAAGTAATATCGGGCGTAAAAAGACTGCTTGCGAAAACGAAAACTGGGTATTACTACTGGGGTATTTAGGCTCAACAAAACGTGCCTGGCTTCAGAAGTGGTATGTTTGACACCTGTCTGGCAACCTTTTAAACTTTTTTTTTGTTTCAGTTTTATACCTGATACCTACTTAAAAAATGGAAAGGCCTGTTACAGCGCCACATGGCATGGTGGTGACGCCGCACCATCTTGCTACCCAAACAGCTTTAAGCATCCTAAGAGAGGGTGGAACAGCAATGGAAGCCGTTGTGGCAGCTGCTGCTACCACGGCTGTCGTGTATCCACATATGAATGGTCTTGGAGGAGATAGCTTTTGGCTTATTGTCCCACCTGAAGGAGACCCAATAGCTATAGAGGCCTCTGGAGTAGCTGGAAGCCTGGCAACTCCAGAATTTTACAAAGGGCACGATACAATACCTTTTTACGGGCCTAAAGCTGCTAATACCGTTGCAGGAACAGTAGGCGGTTGGCAGGAAGCCTTAAACTACGTTAATGAATGTGGTTACACAAGTATGCCTATATCCAGACTATTGGCTGATGCTATCATGTATGCTGAAAATGGATTTCCAGTCTCTGTTTCCCAAGAATTAGACACCAAGGAAGAAAAACTTACGAATAGAACATTTTCTGAAGATTTTAAAAAGATTTACTTACCCAATGATGAAATACCGAAGGCAGGTGAGATTTTTGTTCAGAAAAAGCTAGCTGAGACTTTAAAACGATTGGTAGAAGAAGGCCTAATGAGTTTTTATCGAGGAAATATTGCCAAACTAATTGCAGATGACATGAAAAACCTTAATATGCCGATTACTGAATCCGATCTCCGCAATTACTTGCCTGTACGAAAAACACCCCTTAGACTTTTGCACAAACATGGTGAAATCTTTAATTTACCACCACCAACGCAAGGATTAGTTTCTTTGTGCATTCTAGGGATTCTCGATAGGCTTGATATAAACGGCAAGTATGAAGGAGAGTTTATCCATGCTATTGTCGAGGCAACTAAGCAAGCGTTCACTGTAAGGGATCAATACATAACAGACCCAAAGCACATGACAATTGACCCTAGAGAACTGCTAACTAATGAGAGGCTTACGAAGTTAGCTCAAGCAATTGACCTAAATAAAACTGCTTCTTATAGCGGAGGAAAGGGAGAGGGTGATACAATCTGGTTGGGAGTCATGGATAATAAGGGATATTCAGTTTCGTTCATCCAAAGTATTTATCATAGTTATGGGAGTGGTGTTTTGCTCCCAAAAACCGGTATTTTATGGCATAACCGTGGGGTCTCTTTCTCATTAGACCAGAACAATGTAATGGCTTTGCAACCTGGAAAGAAACCCTATCATACCCTGAACCCAGCTGCAGCTAAATTATCTGATGGACGTTTGATCGTTTACGGAACGAGAGGAGGTGATGGCCAGCCACAGACACAAGCTGCTATTTTCCATCGATACGTAGTCCAAGGAATGCCTCTTCGTAAGTCCATATCCTCACCTAGATGGCTGTATGGTAGAGAGACAGGTAAAACTGATTTAAGGTTGAAAATTGAGGAAAGGTTTTCTAAAGATACTATTGGTTACTTAAAGGAAAAAGGACATGAGATAGCAATTTTGGGGCCTTACAGTGAATCCGTGGGTCAAGCAGGGGCACTAGTGAGACATACTAATGGAGTTATGGAAGGAGCTGCTGATCCGAGAAGTGATGGCAGTGCTGCTGGATTTTAGTACTTTCAATGAATTTTATTAAAACGAATTTAAATTTCATACAGGGATATGACAGGGTCATATACAATAAATGAATCAGTAGATTATTAAAAATGATTTTTTAATTTAAAAATCCTTTTTTTATAACAACAAAGTTATTTCGATTTTTCTGGAGCCAAGTCAAACAATTTAATACCTATATAACTTATTCTTAGGTTACTATAAAAAAGTTAATATATAATAAAATAGGCATATTTAATACTTTTTTTTATCCTACTGAAAAATTTCGCTTTTATATGATTCTTTACCAGTATTACTTTTCTACGAACGTTAGGCGTTAGTTTAAGTGTTCTAGTGCTGCCACCTTGGTAAAGCTGGGTACATTCGTTCTGTGTCCGTCCACACTTTGCGCGGCAATAGTTAAATCGGAATGGAATGCCCTAAGGTAATTTGCTAACGTCATCCAAAATGTCATAAAGTACCTACGTACCTATTATGTTTCTGGCTTAAAAGTTATAAAAAAATAACCAAGTTATAAAAAAGGCCTTGTATAGTTGTAGCATTTCAAGCCATTTTGTGGTTCTTTAAATAGTGCGTCTGCGATTTTTCTGTATGTGAGCTAGTGAATACCTAATTGAGTAAGTAGGCATTAAGTATGGTAGGTATATTATATTATATTATCTATTTAACCAACTTTGAAAAATAAATAAATGCCTAGTTTGTTTTATTTTTATATAGGTACCTACATTAACATTTTAATGATTTCTTTTTATTGTCGTCGTCTATAGCGCATAACTATTACCCTATAGGCACCTAATCTGTTAATTAGTTAACATATTCTTGTGTAACAAGCTATGCAAAGTACCAAATGCTAACACGTCTAGCGTCTAACTAAAACTTTTAATTGCTTTGGAAAACGAGTGTTGGTACTGTACTAGATACTCGTAGGCACCTGAATTTGGAAATAAGTTATAGCACAGTGGAACCTGCGAGCGACAGATACCACGCACAAATGGGTATAAAGTTTGGTTTTAATTTAAATAGATATAATATTTTAATGACAATCTTTGTGGGGTGAGGTGCATGGTTTCACGCACCGTGGGCACGCAATTTTAGCGGTTTTTGTATACAAGTTCAGCACAAAATATTTTTTGTTTTACTACCAACATATACGCTTATCTACGTAACTACTATTTCTTATTTAGTACTTACTATTTACTATTTTTTCCATGGCGCTAATTATTGTGCAAATGAGCTTTTGCAGACGTAGCAGCTTTATGTGTGGGACTTATAAAAATTTTAGTAGTTTTTATTTTAAACGTTTTATGTGCAACCAAAAGTTAGGGAGATCGGTATTTACAGAAGGCACCAATACCTATAGAATTTCATAGCAAAATTCCCGAATACCAACTTGATAAGTTCGTTAGTGAATCTGCCACTATGTGTGTGGTCCGGTTGGCAAACAAATGCGCATCGCAGTTTCGCTCGGGGCGCGCCATTTTGGTTCTTAATTCAAAACTGCACCTAGTGCTGCCAGCACCAAGAACGAAATTCGCCCGATAATACTTTTAGTGTGAATTTATTTCGCTTTATCGGGTAACCTGTAGGTATGCCAGCAACATTGTAAATCACACTTACATGTGACTGAGTTTTTAAACTTTATGTAGAGTTTGTAAATGTTTTTTTTTAATCCGTGGGTTTATAGAGTTTAGCTTATTTTTAACTCGCAGGTTTGTTTTCGTTTTAACTACCTACTTTTAATTTTTAATTCCATTTTAAGTGGGTTTTCGCCATGTTTAAATCTAAAACTAATTTTTAGCTTTAGTTGCTTTAGATAAATAATAAGATACTTACTCGTACATAATTCGGTGCAACTGTAACATTTTTATTCACGTCAAGTTAATCTTAGACAGTCGTCCATCCGCGATTAAAATAAATAAAAACGTAGCTTTATACTAGTTAAAGAGTTTTTAAAATATTCGTCCTGTATTTCTGGAAATTACCATAAACATCTTAACTCTCAAACCCCTTTATAACATACTAGTGGCCGCCCGCGACTTCGTTCGCGTGGAAGTCGGTTTCCCGTGGGAATGAGAAGTTTTCCCGCGGTAAAAAGTACCCTATGTGTTATTCTGATGTATAATCTATATTACTGTAAAGTTACATCCAAATCCGTCCGGTAGTTTTTACGTGAAAGAGTAACAAACATTCATACATACATATTAGTAGGATCTAAGGGCCGTATTATAGAATGTAACTCAGTAATGAATTTAGTTTTAAAACTAGTTTTAAGTAAAGCTTTTATTTTAGAACGGCTCTTGAAACGAAATTCGTTGATCAACGTTCAATTGAGTATTTTTACATTTTGAATTGACTTTTAAGTTGAAATCACCACTCAAGCGAGAATTTGATCTATGATCACGTAAATCGTGTCAACACCACTCTTGAGAGTAGATTGAACTAGATTCTGTCAAAAGTCTGTAGCTGTAAATATTGTAAACAACAAATATTTTTGACGACAATATCTACAATATCATGGATTGCCTAATATTGATGGTGCAATTGATGCACACATATAAAGAGTGTCAATACTGCTGAAGTGCAGCATCAAATCCAGTATTCTAAACTTTGTGTCATAAAATATTTATATATTTTTTAAAACACAATAAATTGTAAATGAAAACCAACTTGAACCATAAACAATATGAGCTTCGCTCAAATCGCCACTCGAGTCAAGTTTCACCTGAACTGAACTTAAAATGCGTTCTATAATTAGATCGATTCTTGAGTGGTGATCTGTATTTAAAACGAATTTTGACTGATTGAAGTTCAAACGACGCTTGAGTCGCCTTCTGTAATACGGGCCTAAGAATAGTACGTAGATTGGGTAAGAGATATCTTACCCAACATTTGTAGGTTACCTATATAATTACTTTGTCACAGACCACGTAACTCCAACGAACTATTGCTTGTTCAGTTGTTCTTTCTGGAAGTTCTTACACTCCGCACTAGATTAGTTACTTTTATGTCAAAGTTTCAAGTTTGTTTTATAAGAATCATCAATCTTTATTCCGTGGGTCACATATCTACTCACTAACAAAGAAAACATACATCTCTACTTAGTAAATTACATGACCCTATTGTTTTAAACAGTTTCAACCTTGCGTAATAAGATTGATTCTATGTAACTGACAGTCATAAAACTGAAATTTACTGATGTAGGCACATATCATCTAATGAAAATGTATGTCGATGAGCGAGATTTTACTTTTAGTTTTGCATTTAAAATGCTAAATTTGTTAATTTCAAATTATATATAGGTAATGGAAAAGATAGATTCCTAGTCGCGCAATGCTCGGAGACCCGCGTTCCTTTTTCCAGTATCTATAATTTCAAAATTATGTTCATTGCGTTTATGATAATCGGTGTAATACCTATACCTACTAATGTTTGTTTCGTTTTAACTCAAAAATACTTCTTAGTTGGATAATAATATAAACTTACCTATGTGGTTCTTTGAGTCCTTATTCACACGGTAACTCATTGAGCCGAGTTCATTTACCTAACATAAACCATTGACCAATTGTCTATTACCCTGTTCCCACGGTAACCGAGTTTCATATACCTAACAAAAACAATTAACCAATACATATCGAGTAATTGACTTTTCGGACACAAAAAACTCGGACATCTTGGCCTAGTTGAGATTTTTCAATTTTAATATTATTTTTTACCAAGGTATCCGAGTTTTTTGTGTCCGAAAATGTCTCCACATATTATCTTCTAACAAAATGTCTTCGAACGGCCTTACCTCTTAGTTTCTTACCCAGAATCATCCGCGTCTAGTTCCATACGTCATTTTCTATCCCCAGGGAAAGTCAGCAAGAAAACCAAACACAGTTGAACTGGAAAACATGTTTTTGCTTTTCTCCCAGCATGAAAGTAATATAGGAGTTGAGTTGAGTTACAAAGAAACTGTCACGGGAGCCGGCCAGTATAAATAAATCGATTTTTATTTGTCCTGCGGCTTCGTGGCGACAGGTCGGTTCTTGCTGTCATAAAGGTTTATTTGGTCAAATAAATATGAATTATGCTTAATTTTAGGGGAATAAATGAGATAAGTCATTATGAATGGTAAACAGGGCCGAGCCGCCCCTGTGTGCGATGTGTGCGGCGCACACAGGCGCCTGAGCAAATGGGGCGCCGGATTGTTTTTTTTTAATACAACATAGTTGAACAAATTGTCTAAACCGACTAAAAAAGGCGCTTCATAAGTTTCGCACACAGGCGCTTCATAGGTGTCGCACACAGGCGCTGCTTAGGGTCGGCGCGGCCCTGATGGTAAATAATGCTATAACTGACTTTAACTATGTCGTAGTTCAAACTTAAATAATATTAAATATAAACGATTTTCGGTCACATTCTTAACTTTAAGTTATGATCGATACCTAAAAATAGTAAGTTTTCTGGCCTAACCAATAATTTAATAAAATTAAAAGTATCTTATTTTCATTACGGCTCTTGAATATCTATTCCAAAATTCATAAAAATCCGTTTAGCTGTTTCAACGTGAAACTCGAACATACGGACAGGCAAATACTTTTCCCCATTTATAATATTAAATAATACCTAAGGAAATAAGTATAGTAAGGATTATGTTAAGTTTACAATCTGGGAAACACCCTAAAACTTTTCTGCTGTATCGCGAGCTAACCGTGAATTTTCAGAGCAGTGAAAGATTAATGAAATCTCAGATTGTTATCGAAGATTGGAATCCATGTTGTTTTATTGCTCACTAGAACTTCAGACTCGGCAGCACTGTTGTGATTTCATGCTTCATTTTATAAATAAAAATAATAATACCTACAACTTTTTGTTAACATTATCTTAAAACTTTTTTTTTCAGAAACAACTTTTTTGATCATAAAAAACAAAAAAAAGCAAATACTTTTGATAACTTACTATTAAAAAGAAAAAAATCCATCAATTGTTATAAATTATCGTTAAAACAGAACATAGGATAACAGAGGAAATTATATATTTTTTCACAGACTGAGTACATAGAAATATACTACGTTATTTACAAAATGGTTAAAGCTTTTCCTTTAACTCATTAATTTAATAACACACCTTAATCTTTAAATACATTGGCTGGACATATCCAAAAAGTCAAAATCATGGTTTTATGTCTTATTTAGTTTCCTCAATACAGCTTGCGGAGACTGACGCTTCTATTTTCAGCTTCATTTTCAATATTATGTGGGTCGAGCGATCGCCAATATGTCCTCTACTAGAAGGGGGCTTTAAAACATATTTTACGGCTATCCAAAGGGTCTTAAGGCAGTTTGCCCCAGGAAGTGTCGGATTACGTAGGAGTACCTACTGTATTTACCCATTTTTATGTAGCAGGACTGTATTTACCCATTTTTATTGATGGACCGAGTGCGCGATGCTAGAAAGATTACAAAATTATTGGCGGAAAACGCAAGTTTTCTTTTTTTGGGTTTTTGGGGTATGTGCAAAATGTAGGGTTATGTTAGTGATTTTTGAAATGTAGAATGCATAATCATAATATCGGATCGTATGGATGGGTAGAAATAAGAAGGCGGAAGTTTCAGTCTTGATTACGATAGGTTTTATAGGAAATGAGAAAATGTGATGAGCTCTAATAACTTAAACTTAAATAATAAAAAAAAAAGGTTTTCGTTTAAAAAACATTGTGTGTGAATTTTATTTTTTATATAAGAAATACGAGTAGTTCGTCTTTAAATTTAAATATAGTTTTGTTTCTAATAATATCAAATAGTTTTAATGAAATAAAAAACTAAACATCAATTAGGTAAATGAAGTTAGGCCTCAAAGAACCTAGAAAGATTGGAATAATCAGTCAAAAGTAAAAAAGGTAAAAAATGGAAGAAAGGTTTCCTGATAATATATTTCCTTACTTAAAGACGAGGACATGATATTGCTATGTACCTTTTAGTGAGTGGTAGAGTCTAGCTGTAGGCTCTGTCTGCAGCGATTACTGGGCTGACTCGACCGGTGAAACACCACCGTCGCACGGAAAACCGACGTGAAGCAGGGACGATGTTACTGCGTTTCGTTCGGTAAGTGCGATATCCGGTGCCCAATTTTCTTAAAGGCTCAGCAACACACCCCCAACACCCACAGTGTTGCGGGTAGTCATGGGCGGCGGTGATCACTTACCACCAGGTGACCCGCTTGCTCGTTTGCTAGCTTCTCATATAAAAAAAAAAAAAAAAAAAAAAAAGTGAATCTGAGGGTCAAGATTTAGGGAAGAAACTGCTAACATCCAAGTGATGGCAGTGGCCGCTGACTCTTAGTAGGTACTTTGTAACTAATATTGAGTCTGTTTCAATTAAATTAATTATCATTCCTCGCACGTTTTTATTTTATTTTTGCAATGTTAGTTAATTATTAACAAAGCTTTTTTACTACACGAATACTAGCGTGAATTAAATTTAATTCCATCACCACAAAGTTTTCCCGTCACTACCACTACCAGTCCAACTCATAAAGAGCAGCTCTTTGAAAACTTCATTGTTCTTAATCAAGTTTCTTAAAACAGACTGAAAAATTATCCCAAGCAAGTAGTTGATGGTTATTAAAGACATCACAATGGTTTTAAATTAGACAATCTTTTTGATATATTCGCGAGGTTTCCCGTAGCATTGGTCCGTAATATTTCACTGTTATTGGAAAGATAACGCAATGAACAAAGAACGTTCGGAATTGTAAATCAAATTCAACGTTTCGCGCCAACCGAGGGGGGAGTACTTAACGTGATGGGCATTTTTAATAAAGCTGTGTTGCCGATTGATTTGTATTGAATGGGAAATTGTGGGGTTTTGGAGATATTATTCATATTGAAGCGGGTAACTGAGGCAGAACATTGATTTAGTTCGAAATTCAAGCACAATTCACTGACGCATTGAATATGTGTACTCGCCGATTCGTTTTTTTTGTTTTAGCTTTAGTTTTATAATAAAGCTGAAGAGGATGGAAAGTCTGTACATAAAAGATATTCGAAAAAAAATATATTGGGGATACTTAAAATTGATAACAGAACACGTTCCAATAGTTTTTAGAATTTTTGTCTGTTTATCTGTTTGTCTGTTTATCTGTTTATTTGGCTGAGCATCACGCGAAAACGGCTGGACGGATTTTGATGAAACTTTTACTATTATGTAGAGAAAATTATGGACCAGGTTATAGGGTAAAAAAACAACACCTAAAAGGGGGGGTTGGCAAAAACTTGAAATACGTTTGCACGTGAATTTCATAGGGGTGCGTGGTAGTATGATGTGCAAACTACACTGAAACCGAGATTTGAAAAAGTACCAACATAATTATAATATTAATCTATCTAATATCTTATCTAATCTAATAATAATATAAATTCTATAATTTTCTAAGATAAATAATGAAAATACACACAAACATTGTGTATTTTGTTAAATAAATACTTTTTGTAAGGATGACTTGACAGTGACTGTTTCTGACGTCTGGTTTTATAAACTCTCATCTCAAAAATATATTTACAACAATTAAACGCATGTTTTATTAAAAGTAATACTTCACCAATTCGAAAGATCAATAATCCATAGCGGAGATAAACGCATAATTTACAATGTTTATGAGAACTTTAAATTGTGTGATTTAAATGCAACTGTGGAGAGTATAGTCATAAAAACAGCAAGTGCATGCGGTGTGTCCAAAAATACTTTTTATAAAATTATTAAACAAAGGGATACTAAAACATTAAAATCACCCGAGAAAAAAAGAGCTCGACTATCCACAGTAGATAAATTAGATGATCTAGACAAATGTGCAATTAGAAGAAAAGTTCACTCAATATATTTAAATAACGACTACGCCGCACTTGACAGCTCTGTGGTAAGTACCTATTGTATTTTAGTGTGTAAGGTGCCACAATTACTTGAATAGACTTATTTTCTTCTTCTAAGTTGGCGAAACGAAGTTCGCGGGCACCAGCTAGTAAAATAATAATTTCAAACTTATACCATCTTTTAATAAACGCAGTTTCAACCAGTCTTAATCATGTTTTATATTTGTATTTCCATTTTGTTAATTTTCGTAACTGACATGATTTTACTAATAGGTACAAGCTTGAACTGTCTTTTCTAATAAAGGGTCATTAGTTTAAAAGTTTTTAACTTCAAAATGAAAAAAGAAAGTTATTTTCTCCTGTTTTAAGTTTCACAATACTTACTTACCTATACTAAATTATTTAAACTTACATTGATTAAGATTCCTCACTTAATTTAATCAGATAAAGCTCGAAGTCCAATAGTCGTAGTGAAATAAAAAAGCGATAAATCCAGTAATTTGTTCAGTGGAGCCCCCTGGGTGGCTAATGTAAACGAATGGACTAAACACACTTGCAGAATTAAACTCTACGAATAATGAACCGACCGCATTTATCTTCATTTGGGCATGAGACTTTATTAGTTACGTATCTATTAGGGCTGTAGATTAAAAGTTTTCTTTTGGAGTGATCGAGGTGCTCTGGTTTTTCTTTGTTTTGTATTAAGGATAGGTATAAATAGGTACTTACGTTATCTTTTTACTGTATTTAACTTGACAAATATGATTGTATTCTGTCAAATGTATACAATTTAAATAACTTAAAGTAACTTTGGAATTACTACAGAAGTTAAACAACACATCTATGCTATAGGAGTGTGGAACTAAAGTTAATGTCTAAGTTTGTAGTAACTTACTTATTTGGCCCGACATCAGAATATTTAACTTAATTCGTATCGACAGCCCTGTTATTATATGTTAACCCTCAAGTTTCAGGGGTCCAAGATACCCACAGCTACAGTTCATTCCAGATTGTCTGACAGTTTAGTTTCAAATCGGGTTTCAGTTAATTCAAAGACCCAAACTAATAATCGACTCAGCTATTATTTATGTGTTTGGGAATAGCAGAGTTTCAGTTTCGAAGTAAAGTTTAAGTTACGCTACCTATGTTAGTTTGGTGTAACGTAGTTAGCCAAGGATTTCGGTGTTAAGAGAAGTATGTATTTCATGATTTGCGATACTATTTGACGGCTGAGTGCGAGTTTCGTTCCATTTGCGCCGAATTGGAGTCAGGTGCAATTGTATGGCAAATCGTCAATGCTCAATGGTGGAAGGTAATATGAATAGTTTACGACAGGGTTTGAAATTTGAATGCCAACACATTTTTTGTCAAAGGTTTAGAAAAAGTTTTTTAAATATTGTGCTAAGAGTTGACACAGCTAAGATGTATCTTTTGTATAAACTTAAGACTTTGCAATTGATCCAAATATGTGTAAATGTTCATTTTTATGTTTTTTAGCGAGCTCTACACTTGTCTAGGACTAGTCAGGTTTTTTCTACAGAAAACAAAAGATGGATTTAAACAAAAAACACAAAATGATAACTTTCATCCATATTCTAATCGTCTACAAGATTTATCATCATAAAAATGAACAATCTCTCTCTTTTTTATTTTTATTTATAATATCATCTAACTATATTTGTGGCTGTAATTAGTTATGTTGATTAACTTCAATGGTTAATCTTCCTTCAAGAAACTTGTTCAGTTGTCTTTTATTTCTCAAATGTAAATATTTTTACCAATCAGTTTGCAAGACCAGCAGTTAAATCGTTGTATATCGTCGTATATCGTCAGTATTGTGTTCTGAAATAGCCTAGTTTAACTTGTCGGTGTTTCAGCTAAGGGCACAAAGCACATACATGTTACAGATAGCCCTTGAATTTATTGTGTGTGCGCACCCATTGTGTTGTATGTGAATATGTGCATTTGTATTATACTGGCGACTTGCTCTGCTACTTGCACTAGTACGCAGGTAGGTGTTTTAGGTTTATGTCTATATTAAAAACTAATCTAGACTTTAATAAGAAGTATTTATTCAGTACTCAGACTACTGAAAGTATATCAATCTGACTTTAGGACCAATGCAAGAAAAGTTGTTCAGTTTATTCAAACGTAAGTAGAAGTATTTTTATTACTTCATATAAAGCAAACCCTTGTTTGTTTGTGTATCTGTTACGGCTAATATCCGAAGTGCGGCTACACCTAGTTTTAGCCGGTTAGAAGTGTTTTTTATATAGAAAACTGTAAAAAAAAATTATACCTATGTATATAAAAACTGGCTTGAATCATGAGTCGACGGAGTTCCGCTACGCGGGACTCCTTTTTCTGGGCGGTATCAAAAAAGTAACCTAACTAACCTAACCTATTGATGTTTCTAACCGGCTAAAACTAGGTGTAGCCGCACTTCGGGTATTAGCCGTAACATATCCACATACACCAAATAGTTACATCTTCTAATGCCTTTTGAACCAGACAGCGGATTTTCACTCTCAATCAGATTTACTTTTCCAAAGCGTCTATAGTGGGTTTTAATGCACAGAACTAAACTAAAATAAAAAAATTATTTATTCAAATTTTATTGAAGTTGTCAACTTATCAAACAAGTTTCCTATTTGCAACAGAAAACGTAATAAATCATATTAACAGGTTCCCTGTCCCTATATAAAGTTTTTTTTTTAAATGCCTTCGTACCGAAGTTTTTTCTATATTGCGTTCCTATTTGTATTTTTAGCGGGTTATTCTTATTTTGGTAAGCCACGTCGCCAAAAAAAAGCCTGCAAAGTTACCTCTAACTTGAATCGTATGTGATTCATCTACGTATTAAAACTAAAACAACATTCGTCCAATGTATCACATATGACTCATCGGACAGGGTACCTGTTAAAGTATGCAAACTGACTATAACCTACTAATATTATAATTATAATAATATTATAAATGTGAAAGTTTGTGAGGATGTATGCATGGATGGATGGATGGATGGATGGATGTTTGTTACTCTTTCACGTAAAAACTACTGGATGGATTTGGATGAAACTTTGCAGTAATATAGGATATACATCAGAATAACACATAGGGTACTTTTTACCGCGGGAAAACATCTCATTCCCACAGGAACGGAGTCGCGGGCGGCCACTAGTTTGACATAAACTGTCAATTCTCTCGCCTCATCAAAGGCAGCACCAGTATTGAAGCGTATGGAGTGCGGTAGTTCTATTCAAAGCTGGGTTTCGATCAAGTTTGATTAGTGATGGGCCGTTAATATTGCCGGCGAGGGTTCTCTGAGGATCCCTTACAACAACGTATTGAAGCTGATGGCAGATGCGTGGAGATATTTTGACTATGAAAGTACGGCTTATGATCCGAATAATATTTTATACGCGAAAGTTTGTAAGTATGTATGGATGTTTGTTACTCTTTCACGTTAAAAAAATAACTACCTACGTTAAAAAAAACCGACTTCTAAACTAAATAGTTAAAAATAATTAAGATTTAATATAATTTAAATACTGCCTATTATTTATACGTGCTATTTACTAATAGGTTTATAGTCGGTGTAAAAAATAGTCGGTCATAAAAAAATGCTCATAAAATAAAAACTACTCGACCTGCCTGAATCAATTTTTTGTGGGACCAAAAAAGGAATCACGTAAATCGGTTCAGAAAGCCCGACGTAATCGATGTACATACATTAAAATAAATAAAAAATACCGGCCGAATTGAGAACCTCCTCCGTTTTTGGAAGTCGGTTAAAAACTACCGCACGGATTTGGATGAAACTTTGCAGTAATATCGTACTAATATTATAAATGTAAAAGTCTGTTTGTATGGATGGATGTTTTTTACTGACTTATTATAATTTTTACCGCGGGAAAACATCTCTTCCCCACAGGAAACCGACTTCCACGCGAACGGAATCGCAAGCGGCCACTAGTTATTAGGGTTCCGTGCCCAAAGGGTAAAACAGAACCCTATTACTAAGCCTCCGCTGTCTGTCTGTCTGTCTGTCTCCAGGCTGTATCTCATAAACCATGACTAGAAAGCTGAAATTTTCACAAATGATATATTTCCGCTGCCGCTATAACAACAAATACTAAAAATTAAAATATATATACCATTATATTTAAAGGGGTCCCCATACATTAAATGATAGTACGGAACCCTTCATGCGCGAGTCCGACTCGCACTTGGCCGGTTTTTATAAATGTTGTTATCCCTGATTCCCTGATTCAGTAATGGCGAGGTAATGTCATTTCGTTCTCGATTGATTTTATGAATGTCAGAGAATCTTGTCAGAGGGAAAGAGAGGACCAATTATTAATAATCTATGCGTGAAGCATTATAATATTCTTGCTCTTAATTGAGAGATTATCATTTCACAAAAAACATATTAAGATCATTAGGAATTGTAGTTTGAGATTTACAATAACAATGTTTACAAGGTGATTTATTAATAGCTTTCGAAGTGTTCATATTTTTAACAATATAACAAAGTTTAAACGAGAAAACTTTAAATATGTGGTCCAATTTTTTTTTTTTTTGATTAAATTAGAATAAACTTTATATCTACTGCGAATTACGTAGATTTTTTTTTACCAAAATACTCCCATATCCTTTAACAAAAAACAACGTTTGTGTTACGTATAATTCATGTCAGACTCATACAAAACTCGGTTTGAACACCCCTGCAGAACCAAGGTGTCTTAAAAACTATTATTACACTTCAAAACCTGCATAGTAAGCGCTTCATAGTAAGAAAACCTTTTAAGATTTACGTAATTTTCCCATCTTGACATTTTAATCACCCATCTTCTTTAGAAATAAACGAATAAGCTGCCAGCTTAACAAGTACTTAGTAGCTAGTTCTCAGGAAGCTTGCTTGCAACGTTTAAGGCAAGAAACATAGACTAAAGAAAAGTTGAGGTTCAGAAATATACCTACACTTATACAACTGAAAGGCATTAGTGCGGTTGAAAGGTAACAGGATTCTGTGAATCAGGAAAAAATGATCAGATGATTCGGTTCGGAGAGCTTATTTGCAGGCTATTTTGCATTCGATTTTTTTTATTGCTTAAACGACTTGTTTTCTTTGAGTTTTTACCGGCTTTGAAAATTGATGATAAAAATGTAGCCATCTAATTTTATTAAAACGATAAAAGTACGTACCAATAAAACTTTAAAATTCTACTTCAGTATATCATAATATTAACCATTTACGAGAATTTGCAATATACACAATTAATTTTGAGTAATTACTGAATATTTTCCACCGTATTACTAGCGTTAATGACTCTAACCACATTCATTTGGCCTTTAATTCACGTACTGGCTAATTGACTAATATGCTTATGTCCCATCGAAATTACTCTAATATTATTATTCTAATCAAAACGGGAATACCAACTGACTATTAACGCAGCATTGATTATTTCAATTACTGAAGTGATTTTCATTAATGAATGGGGATTACTTTGAAATATTCAATTATAACAAACAAACAGTAAACCGATGTGTTTTAATTATTGTGTATATTTATTAGAACAGACTCATTTTATCAATTTAAACTTTCATACAAATGTTGTAAAGTAAGGCTTATTTGTTCGTAATTAATGAACTCAATTAATATTTCATAATTAAATGTTTTCCATTAAAAAGCTGTAGAAATAAAACATGAATCTGGATCTGAAAAGAATCTGTAAATAGCTGGTTTATAACGTATTTTTAATAATATGTAAATAGTATACCAGTCTATTGTCATCATACGACCAACATACCTATAATTTAATCCCGGCGTTGTTTAAGTTTTGAATTTTAGTCATTAGTAGCAAACGTTCCTGCTTTTGGTCACTAGAGGCGCTGTTGGCTTTTTAAATACAAAATTTCGACCTATAAAATAAAAATAAATGATTGAAAAGTTAGTGCTATTACAAAGCTAGTGTTAGTTATCAACCAACAGTTCTTGAATCTTTCAAGTTTTCCAAACCTTCCATACAAATTACCTTACAAAAAACACCCACAATTCCACCGTCTCTGTCTCATCTACAATCGTTCCTCCATGCCTTAAAGTTCATCTTATAGCTTTGCTAGTGAGTAATATGCTGCTAGGGTGGGGATTGAAGTTTCGAACTATTTAACTGATGTTAATAGAGGTGTTTTTGTGCCTCCGACCCTCTGTAAGTCGTGAAACACATTCACGGGGCATGATACAAGTTGGAGTAGGTTTTGCATGTCGCTAAGTGCACAAGTTCGTTGCATTTAGGTAACGATTCGGTGCAGTTTCTTGCGGTCTTTGAATTATAATTTATGTGTATTCGAGGTGGAAGTTCGTCGTGTTTTAAATAGATTTAGTTGTAATGTAAGTCAACTATTTTTAAGTTTTTGTAGGTCTAGGTTAGCTAAAAGGTAGCAGTTTTTTACAAGAGTCAAAACAGTCTTATTAACAAAATCATTTTTTAAATGTTAATTAACCTATAAAAATGGTTAATAAATGTAATAATCTATTCAATTTGTTTCCACAGAAATTTATATTTTTCTTTGATTTCGTACGATGTTTTCACTAATTTAAACCTTTGGACCCCAAATACCGTTCGTAAACGTGGAAGACCTAGAACGAAGTGGCGAAACGAATTTGACAGATACCACAAAGACTGGACGCAATACACTACAGACCGACAACTGTGGAAGAGTTTGAGAGAGGCCTTTGCGCAACAATGGGATCCGAATGGCTGAATAAAAATAAAAAAACCTTACATTTTTTTATTTATAAACACCTTTTTACTAATTTTCCATACCTCTGTCAAGTCACACTATTGAGCCTGTAAATGAGCTACTATACTGAATACCTCCCTTACCTCGCTAATTGCGTGGTTGGGAAAACTGGCATATTTTATAAGAAACGCACGCGGCGACTCGCGACTAACGAGCTAACCACCGGCGTCAGGTGGTACGGGGGCAGGTTACTGTTACTGGTGTTTTAACTAATAGAGTTATTTTATAAGAATTTCTTAAGAAATTATAATAATAATGATAAATCTCCAAACTAACACGCCAATTGTGTGGCCTTAAAGTAAACGCAGTAAGCGCTCGTGTTATAGGTGTCACACAATGGACTAAGGGAGAACCTAGTTACACCCAGACACGAGCCAATTTCGAAAAACCATTTTTATGAAATTGTCCCAACCCGGGGATCGAACCCGGAACCATCCGCTAGCAGTCCGGTGTATATACCGCTGCACCACAGGGGTCGTAAAATAATAAGAAGGGTATTTTATCAGCTAATCGAAGTTCACTGCTGGACGAAAGTCACCAAATAAAAGAGAGTTAAATTAACTTCTTAAGTTTAATTAAGTTCTTATTAAATAATCTTTGAGCTAGGGAGCCCGAACACATCCATCTGCTATTAAAACATCGGTCTATCCATTAGTAGCATTTTTAACGAAAAATCACATAAATGACGATTAATCAAAGCACTTGGTACATATTTGTAAATATATAAAGGTAATTGAAAATGTTATGGTATGCTTTCCGCAAACGCTTATGCCAAGTCCTTACCTGAAGAACCAGCGAGATGTTCTTGAAAACTACATGTTAGTTATTTTTACTGAGCGATACATCTTCACTTAACTCCGGTTAAACTTAACCGGTTTACCTTAAAGCTAACAGCTCAAGTTAGTTACACTCGCAGGATGGCTGGCGGTTATCTTGTCTTGTGTTTTTACAGTTTAATCTAAAAACAGTTAACCTTACCTTGCCAGCTGTGATGAAGAAAATAGTTTTGATAGAATAGTTTTAACAAATAGAGTTACTGAAGAGATTAAAAACAAGATAAGAAATATGATTTTACAATAATTTTAATTTAATAACATTAATAAGTAACTTGCAATCAATTTAGTCAATGATGAAAAATCAATCAAAACGATTAACAATGTAAATAATCTAATTAACAATGTTAAGAAGAATTTCAGAACCAAAATTAAATTTGTAAGTTGATAGATTCGTTGTATTCTATAAATATATCTCAGAAATTATGGTATTAAATACCTCATTTGGTATTATACGTTATACCTAGAAGGCTAAGGTTCCAAATCTAACAATATCGATTTGCTACGCTCTACGCTGCTACGTTTCGCTACGGCGTAGCTAATCGACGTATCGCGTAGCAAAGTGTAAACGTATTTTTCTATATTACATCAAAAACTTTAAAACTGACAGTTTTATAACTCATAATTTTTTACTAAAGATAAAAAATATGAGTTAATTTTAAGACTTTGAAAGAGGACAAAATATTAAAGATACATCCTACTAATATTATAAACGTGAAAGTTTGTAAGTATGGATGGATGGATGTTTGTTACTCTTTCACGTAAAAACTACTGGATGGATTTGGATAAAACTTTGCAGTAATATAGGGTTAATATCAGAATAACACAAAGGATACTTATTACCGCGAGAAAACTTCTCATTCCTACGAGAAACCTACTTTCGTCGCGGGCAGCCACTAGTAATTATATATAAGGCGTTTAACATAGTCATTTTATTTTTACGTAAGGACTTTTTATAAACAATTGAAGCAGTTTGTAGAAACTAGGTCAAAGATTTTCAAACTCACTTACAGGACTCTTACAAAAGTGTAACACCTGTGTAAACTTTATTTTTATTTCAACAGAAGTGATGCAGTCAGCTAGTTACGTTTTCCAGTGAAGTTTAAGCTTCCGTGATACTATTTCTTCAGAAGTAAAAATGTAAATGATAAAATTGACTAATTTATAAAGTTTACCTATTGTGTAATATTTTTATTAAGTCTATTTATTATAGTAGAAACACATGATAGTGTCAGCATTAAATAAGTTGTTAAGCATTTGCTAACAAACAACTAATTTGTGTTTCTTTTTAAAGTAGTCAATTGGAAGCGTTTAATGTTACTGGTTTTAACTTACAAAAAAAAACCCATAAAAAACTCAAAATGTAGCAAAAATTCTGACACACTAACCTCCATTCACATTCTTTATTTAGCATCCAAATACAAACGCTCCGACTCGACCATTTACAATTTATTTCATAACAAATCTCTCTTGTTAATAAATTTGATTGAAGAAAGAAGCCAAAACACACCGCGTTCTATTTTATCCTGAAACCTGCAACACGCAACCAAATTAATTAGACGAGGGAGGAAATTTATCAGATTTTTCTGCCTTTTGTGAAAAAATAAGGAGAAATCGGTGGGAAATCTTTGCGGGAAGTTTTAAGGTAAATGTTTAATTTTTACACATATTTTTATGATGTTTTGTTTAATGTGTGTGTTTCTTTTGCTTGAGTGCTGTTTTGGGTTTCATTTAAATATCAAAAAGAGAAAGCGAGAAAGCAGCTTTGTTATTTTTTACATAATAGATTATATAAATTATGTTTTGCGCGTTGTAAAAGCTGTTTACAGAGGTTTACTTATTTTGTTTTTTAAAAGGTACAATCGTTTTAATGTCCGAGATTTTAGAAGTAAGTGAAATTGGAACTAAAGAAAGCTCAGTAAGTTTTTTAGTTATTACCGACCAAAATAAAATGCTGTCATAAATATTTTAAGCAGGTGTCCATGTGTCTTATCGGAGGCATCGTGGTTCAAAGTTGTGTTCGGTTGTTTCATATATTTTGCCGTAATCTTTTTAACTAAATACGACAAAGTGTCACGTTTACTAAATTAACTGGATATTTACGTTGATTAGTTATATATGTCGGAGTTCGACTATGCTTATGGTTGATATAAGAAGAGTGCGGATTGCCAGTACCAAATATGGTGCTAGACAGAGTCTATGTGACATCGAGAGAGGAGCCGTCAGGGTGACGGGGATGATCTCAAGTCTTAGCGACGAACGGGTGTAATTCTTGGTGTTTTGGAATCTGGTGCCTTCCTGTGAATTAATCAAATGACCTACTGATTGCTATCAAGAGAAGATAATTACATTGCTGAAACAGAATAACTTCTTTTATTGATACTAACACATACCCACATACGCCCACAACTCATAGATGGCCATTGAAGACGGCTCTGATGTCGAAGGTATTCCTGCCGCCTTCGATATTATATATTTTTATTACTTTTAATTAAATCTTCAAACAGTTATCGATATAAGTTTTGTATCGATAACTTTATAGACGCCAGTTTGACGGCGCGTCGACTGGTCATAACCGGCCATTCGAATTTCAAATATTTTTTCTGCACAAACGCGTTGTTGCAAATTTTGTAAAGAGCATTTTCAAAGAAATATAAAAGTTATTATAAAAATTTACTAGTGTTTATCTCAACCACTTCTAGGCTTTTATAATAGTACCTAATTGTTTAATATCAATTTAGAATGGTTTATAAACTTCAAGCCTGCAACGTTGCATCATATTTTACAGCAGACCCTACTAAATAATGCCGATCCTACCTGAAAATTGTGGCAAGCTGATTAATATTAACCGAATGGTAAAAATTAAATATTCACGCTGATTGGCGATAGCGTGCGGTTATTTTTTAACTAGATTCCTGCGGTACCGAAGACTATAATGAAAAAATGGTCAAGAGAGATTTTATTTAGCTCGGAGGGTTCCAGTTTCCAAATGAATTGTAGAGATTTCTAATGTTCAATTCACAGTTTCCAGTTAACATTGAAATTTATAAGATTTTAGTTATTGCAATTATATCAAAAGGTTTGTTTAGTTTGGAAAGCTAAACCTATATTTTTTTAACTTATAAACACATTTGAACCTGTATAGGTCTATTTTGTAAGCTGGTACAAATGATTGACAGAGATTATAATGCGTTTATAAAAATGCTATAAATAATTCCCCTTCAAAAATTAACTAAAATTTGGAAATGAGATTTAATCCCGCGGAAAAAAAGTTACCTCTTTTCGAATATTCAGTGACGAGAGAGCGGTACTTACAGAATTGCATAAAAACATATATTTGCGCATTCACAATATTAATAGGTTTATAATACAGTGGCTAGTCAAGCCTTTAAGGTTTTAACTACCCCCCAACTACCTTAAGCCTGACACGGGCCCTTAATTCATGTACAATCCACAGAGCAGGCACATCAGTGATTCATCGCACCGCAATCTCGTTATGCTGCCTCCGAGACTGAATAATTGAGGAGTATCAGGACGTGCAACAGCGCGATTACCAGTAAATTAATATTGATCCAACGTGATAAGCAAGGACTGCATGTAGGTAGGCTGTGGCGTGTGTTGGCGAATTAGGGGGGGGGGGTTAGATGTGTTGTAAATGTTTATTTAGCTATTAGTAGTGACCAGTCCACGCTGCGCAATGATGTAATTTTGGGCGACTTGTTCCCGAAACATGGACATTTGGCTAACTTAAAGAAACTTTTTTTGAATGTTCTTTATGTACAAATTTAAATGAATAAATTCCCTAAGAGATGGAAAAAACCGCATTTGAATCCGTTATGTAGTTTAGGAGGAGTAAGCGGACAAACATACACAATTAGCGACTTGGATTTATACTATGTCATGAACTCATATATTTTGACACTTTTTAAAGTTTGGTTTTGAGTAATTGTAGCCGCCTTACACAGGGTAAGCGTGCTTTTGGTTAACCTTGTTTTGTCTCTACAACAAATATATTGGTTTTATCTTCGTTTATTAATAAAGCCGTAGATGTTTGAAGTTGGTAGATCAGTTAAATATTATTTTACTTCACATTGGCATACTCTGTTACTAGGGCGATAAGAGTATAATGTAAGGCGAAGCTTTTGATTCTAATGTTTTGAAAATAAGGTAGTAGGTATCCAAATACCATAATAACATTTATTGTTATTACTAACAATAATATTGCATCACTAGTGGCCGCCTGCGACTCCGTTCGCATGGAAGTCGTTTTCCCGTGGGAATGAAAATTTTGTTCTTTTTGTTTAATTTGTAGCAGTGTTAATGTAATCCTTGCACTTTTATTCTATGCATAATCTGGTTCCCCAAGTTTCAGGCTTAACTTTGTTTGGGGTCCCCTGCCTGATTCGAAAATGTAAATCAGATGCACACTGTACCTATTTTTAAATTTATTGTACCTAATTGTAATTTATGTGCAATAAATAAACTATTATTATTATTATTATTTTTGTTAGTAAATTTAATTTTCTCCTCAAGTGAAGGTTGATCTTATAAAATCAAACAAGCGAGCCATAGCTAAGCGAGTTTAACTTGTTGTAAATGTGGACAAAACAGAGGTCGAGGACAAAAATTTCCTCGTTATTCGACATGTATTCAGGATTGCTGCTTTTTGCCTTAGGTATATGGTAATTTTATTTTTATTATATATTTTATAAAACTCACATATCTATAAACCATTTAGACTATTATAAAATTTACTAACAAACTTTTCCAACCATTTTAGTCACAGTGACAGAAAAGTATCCAAAGCAAGAGTTGGACTCAACATTTACGATGTAATTGTATGAATTGATTGTCTTGTCTCTTATTATAAAACTAAAGATAGTAAAAATTGGTTGAAATCTTTTTATTTTATAAGCGAACTTAGATGTTTACTTTATGTTACACTGTTTTATTATTAACTTGTGGCCGCCCGCGACTCCGTTTGCGTTGAAGTCGGTTTCCCGAGGGAATGAGAAGTTTTCCCGTGGTAAAAGTACCTATGTGTTATTCTGATGTATAACCTATATTACTGTAAAGTTTCATCAAAATCCGTCCAATAGTTTTTACGGGAAAGAGTAACAAACATCCATACATCCAAACATACTCACAAACTTTCACGTTTATAATATTAGTAATACTAGTGACCCGCCCACGCTGCGCAATGGTGTAATCTTGGCCGACTTATGCATAAACATTGTGTTTTGGCTAATTCCTTAAAACTTTTTCTGAATGTACATTTCTTACTAATTTAATTGTAAATTTCCCAAAGGATGCTGAAAGTCTTATTGTAAGTCCGTTGCTTGTTTTATTTTGAGTTATAGGACTACTAACAAACAGAAACAACTACTTCGCTTATACCATGCATATATGCTATAATACCTGAAACCAAGATAGCTAATACATGTTAAATTTGTATTCCAATATTGATCAGGAACTATTAATATTCAGAACTACAACTCCACTTTATCTGTGAACGGCAAACTAATGTAACTTTACCTATATATGTATATAACGTACTCTGTATTAATGTAAGCACTTAGTTTAGTCATAGGTCTTGTGTTTTGAGCTATTGATTAGGACTCCAATAGTTGTAGGTACCAGAGTGATACAGTTGACTGGGTTATGGAGAACTTTGTCTGCTAATTGGTGATGAACGGCAACTATAAATAATTATAAGTTTCTCAATTGATTTTGAACTTTAAGATGCAAGTGGTTAATCGTTTTTTTGCGTGCGGCTTTCGTATGCATCGTGCTCATTTAATCACCTGAACTAAGTTTTGCGCGACGACAGAAAAGTTGCATATTTTATGAGTGACTGCTAGGAATTATCACCGTTCAAGTTAAGTTCGCATAAGTTAAGTGAAACTATCTTACCTTATACTGCATTAATATGATCTGTTCTAAAAAAACAATAACAAAAAAACATGTTTGCTTCAATATTTTTATTCTGAGTTAGGTAAAGTGAGATTGCAAGATAATTAATCATATAAACTAATGTTGATTTTATTTGTTCATGAATATGGATACTTTGAATTAACGACTCATCAACTGTATTAAGTATTTGAAGTGTCGCCTTTTGTTTCTTAAATTAATTCTAACGTAAGCTTTTGTTTGTTTGTTACGAATGTCTCATCATAAATACAATCCAGATTATCACCAGCCAGCGCTTCCCGCCGCCATTTTAAAACATTTGAAAATCGAATCAATACAAAATGAAAGTCATCTCTGAGTTGCCATATTTCATTTACTCGCAACATCGTAATCCAGTTGGGTGTTGTTTCTAGATGCTTCTTTGTTATAAATACTCGAACAAAGATGCGCAATCAATCATGAACCTACTGTATGACACTTGAAAGACGAATATTGATTGATATGTAAATTGAAATAAACATTGAGCGTTGCGGGCTTATGCGGGATTGGTGAGTGCTTTCTTATGATATTTTGATAATGTCAAAGGTATTTAGATAGATTTTAACTGGGATGGTTTACTTTCGTGAGTGTATTTAAGAGCTTGGAGATAATATTCGGGCTTTCATTCGAGGATTCCATTTAGTAAGAGATAAATATTTGAGGATCTATAATTCTTGGAAAAAATAGGATATATAGGTTATAAACACGATTAAATAAGGCATAAGTAAAAGTTTGATTAAATTACTAGGAAAACCCATAAATAATTTCATTGTATTTTTTATCACAGCATGAAATAAAAAACTTTTGCATCCATACAAGCGGCCTTCACCGAACTTTGCCGAATTGCTGACAAAACTTTTCCACGACAAAAATGATACCGAACAGATGGATTCACATCACGTCTCTCGGATAGCATATTCATTTATTTTATATATATCGATTCAGTATGCGTGTGTCCGTCGGTACGTAAAGTCGTTTGTCAAAGTTGCCGATCCATCTTGCGAGTTCATTCGTCAACGAAATAATGTTGCTGAGTAAAGGTGGACGCACATTAGAGTGTTACTTGATGATTATGCATTATGAAAGTCGGTCAAACTGATAAAATCTTTATAAAGTTAAAAGCAAAAGTTACAAAATATATACCTTCTATTAATGATTTTAGATTAGATTAAGAGCGTTTTTTTTTTAATATACTTATTCGATAGGTACACATATGTTGTTCTTTGTTAGCTATTTCCGGCCCGTATCGGTTCACTAATGTTAGTCTGCCCGCGATCACGATCGATGTAACTCGGTCGAAACGTCGGGAAATACAGGTATATATAATTAATGTATCTAAACACAAAATGACCGCGTATAAGACCCGAAGTCATCAAAAAGTTATAGGTACACATATGAAAAAAAAAGTTTTATTTTAACAAATATTTAAAAGTGACTCCTTACTATTGTATGGTATACCATACATACACTCATTCAAACTTTCGTCATCTAGTCTTTATACTTTACTAAAGACTAATTGCATTCCAAATTCTAACAAAATTTATCGTATGGTTTGGACGTGAAAACTCAACAGAGAAATTGACAGTTGATTTTGCATTCGTTAATATAAATTAGTAAAAAAGTACCCTACTTTGGATTAAATTATTATGAACAAAACATATAGATATATCTCCAACCTAAACTTACGTTCCAAAAAATATTTCTTTCCTCATCAAGATTTGATTGCAAAACTCGCCAGCATTCCTTTGTTTTTATAACTCGAGAGGTTCTAAAGAACAATATGTTCGCCCAGGAACGGCCAATAATATTCATGATCCACTTAAGGTTGTAAAATTTACAATTTCATCTTCTCAAAATTTATCATCCGCTACTTTCCAGGTTACGACTTTTGTGCTGTTAAATTAATGAGACGGTTTTATTTGGTAGGTACGCAGTGTAATAACTAGATTAATGTAGGCTTCAGGTATATAATGTGTCTGGCATTTGATATGTTGTAGTATTTGCTCTAATAACGTCCATTTAAACCGCTGGGTTTCATTAAAATAAACAAATATATTTTTTTATAAATTTAAAAAACTAATTGTTTGAAACGTATACAAACACAGTTAAAGTAATCAGTTTTCATGAAAAAATAATCAAGTAATATGAAGTATTCTTTGAATGTTAGAGAACATAATGGAGAACAATTCTAGAAACTTAGAGTTCTTTCTTAGATAAACAATTAACTTCAGGAACTAACTCTAGGTAATTCATTATATTATGCATTAGTCTCATGTTAGTTTTACATTTTGCTTGCACACATTAATTTACGTTTAGCAAAATCTGACGTATTTACTCATGAACCTAGTAGATATTTTATTATTTTTCTGATTTAAAAAAAATTAACACATTTACCGTGTTTTCCGCCTAATGTCCTCCTTCCACAATTTGGAATCGAAGCTCCATCCGACATTCCTAGCGTATTGAACTTTTCTGACTTGAATACAAAATATCGCGCCCCTAAAATACATAGCGCCTTTACATTTTTTATACGAGCACACCACTTTGCTAGAAATTGGTCCGTCAAAAACTTTACGCACTGTCGATCGACACTTTTACTTGAGTAATCAATTGGTATGTATACAGGGTGTGAGCAGACCATTTCCGAAACCTGAAACTATGATGACCCAAAATAGTAACGATGTATTCAGAAAATTCAATTTTAAAATGATTTTCGACGCTCGTGGTCATCGCTTACACATCAGTTGTTGGTCCGGAAGCGATGATTTACATTGCAGTTTCATTTTTAACACTTTTTGATTTAAAATAATCCCAAAATTGATAATTTAGATGCAATTTTGTATAACAAAAAAAATATATCTTTAGGATTTTATTTTCGGAAGCAGTCTTTTTACACCCTGTATATTTAGTATTAGTATCGTATATAAGCCAGTTGTAGTTTACGAGGACGGGGCACGATTTGATAGTTTTCCTGTATGCGTTTTATATTTTATTTATTTTTGACCCCGTTCCTTGGCAGGCGTTTGGGTTTTGTGAGATAGAATATACAGGGTGTCCCAAAAGGTTACGTAGCTGTGAAGGGGGGTGGTAGGGGTGGTCACAAGGGTCACCAGAAAAATAATAAAAAAATTCCCCTCTGGATATTTCAATAAAAAAAAACATTTTTTAAAAAACTAAAAATTTTACACCTTGTTACCCTATTTTGCTTACTGTACCTACAGATATTGCTGTATTTCAAAAAAAAAACCTGTTATGTAATCGTCAATAACCCTTTATCAAATTGAAATAAAAAAAACTATACATATCTAACCAAGATTTAAAGAAAATTAAGTTCTTGTCCAGTCAAGGACTTAGTAATTACGACTTCACTCAACTTCCTCCAAGCGTACTGAAAAAAAAACGTACTACGCAACTCCGGCAAGTAACTTGATAAAATAGGTAATTTTATTGCAATTCCAAAATGGTATAACACTTATTTGAAAAATTCATACTAGGACATTTAAAAATATTTTTCGGGAACAATACTCCTGCAAAAATAAAAATATCAAAAAACAATAGTCTCAAATTCGTACGCAAATACATTTTTAAATGTCTATTCTGTTGCTTTAATGTTACTGCCTGGTATAATTCTCAAGATTGGAGTACGTAACGTTCCCAGCTACGTAACCTTTTGGGACACGCTGTATATAGTAAAAATAATTTATCATATCATATCTTTTGTTAATAACATTAGTTTAATTAGATTGCAGTTTTGTATAATTATTTTTTTAGGATACCTACTTCCTTTTTTCATTGAGAAGAAATCAAGACACAATGAGTATTTGATAAGCCTTAATAGAGTTCAAATTGCAGTTAACTTACACAATAAAGCGACTTGAAATCTTAACCTTTCAGATACCTTAACTGGATCTAAGCCCCTTGTAAGCCACTTAACCGTAGTTCGAAATCCGAAGTTCACTGTAACGTAATCACAAAGGAAAATATTCAAATCAACGCGGACACTATTTCATAAACACTCTAAATAAGAAATATAATAATTTGATATTTATTTTAGCCAAAAAAAACACTTTCAATTCTACTTGTACCCTTTTATATTAAATTTATCGATTTTTAATTTATCAGTCTTTTAGGATTAAATAATGGTATAGTAGTCGAATAAAATTTTAGTTATATCTCGGAATTTTGGGTACTATAATTTTAGGTATAATTAAAACGATCCTATTTGTCAGTTTAAGTTTTGAGTAGATAATACGAGTAGTTGTTACCCTGATGATAAGTATTAAAGCTGATATAATCCTAGCACTAAGATACAGGATCGTTATTAATTCCAGGAGTCTAAGATGTTTGGTATTAGTACTAGATATTGCTCTATCTATCTGGGTCATCAAACCAGAACGTATTCAACATTTTAGCGGTGTAATAGACAGTGTTTTTAAACTTAGAAATTGTTGTCATCCAGTACCTAAAACAGTTTTTTAAACTATTCAATAATTGTACTAACTACTATAATTTTATTACTATTAACTACTTAACTTCTTCTTATTACAATCGATGGTGGCGCCATTTAAATCTGAGTTAGCTAACCCGAGGTTAAAACGTTCTCTGCAATTGGGCCTTAGATTGTTAATAATAACATTAGCAACACACTTCCATATCAAAACTCTAATTTATTCGTAAATTATGAATTATTCTCCCGTCTACGTAATACCCGCCTGAAGATTGAAAATTTCCTCTCGCAGATGGATCAAAAGTAATAAAAGGAGCATGTCTACAGGGTAACTGGCTTGATTGGTGGCAGAAGGCTTGTTTGCAGGGTTGTGTTATATGTTACTTTGACGTGTTATAGCTTGGAAGTAGGTGAGTGAGCGATTTTGAAGGAAAGATTAGGTTTTTGTCGATGTTCGTTTTGTTGGAAGGTGATGTGAAATGGCATGATATTTCACTCATAGAGTTTTGATTAGTAAAGGTAAAATGCTTTAAGTGAGATCTTTTAGATTCTGCTGTGGGTTGAGTGCACGTAATGCCGTTAATGACTAGAGCAACAAAATGAATAAAAAGTGTTTTATATTTTTTCCGAAATATTCTACGTATGTGCAAATACTCATTAACAAAAAAAAACAAAAAAAATATGTGTCTCAAGTGTGCCCTGAATTCTGGGGTACGCTTCTGAAACCGAGAATTTATATACCGATGCAAATTATTAAATTAATACTTATACTACACGAGCGACCCGCCCCCGCTTCGCAATGGTGTAATTTTGGCCGACTTGCCCACGAAACATTGATTTTTGGCTAACTTTAAAAAAAAAAACCGATTGTTCTTTATTTACAAATTTAAATGAAAAAAATACCTAAAAGATTGTGAAAACCGCATTAAAATCCTTCAACTGGTTTAGGAGTAGTTAGCGGCCAATATACAAACAGACAGAATTAGCGACTTGGATTTATACTATGTAATGATGATAATGATAATGATGATGATATAAACTAAAGTTATATCACACATACAAAACAATTGAACCTCTTTCTGAATTCTCGCCACACCACCCCAGTCAAGGATATTCCTCGTTCCAACACAAATAGTGAAAAGATCGATGTTTGTTCTGGGTATTTGTGTATAACAAGAAAACTAGTGCTGTACCAACAATGTAGGCCCGCCATAACTAGCTGAATACTTGATGGGTAAAGGTGGGGGCACACTTGTAATTTTTTTTTTTTTTATAAATTTTTAACCTTTTAAATTTTTCATATACACATTTAACATATAAAGTCGTAGGATTTAGTATTAAAAAATGAGGTTAAAGTAATTTCATGATTGAAATCACAAATAGCATGCAGTAAACTAAAAAAGACTATTACAAAAATTATATGGTCACTACATAACGTTTTATTTTGAGTTAATTGGCAATAAACTCTATCACACCTCACTTACTAACCACTCAATCAAACATTAATTGATTCAGTCAAATAGGTAGGTTCAATCGAAATAAGGGCATCAATAAAATAATTAGTTGCTTCTTTGTTTTTATTGTTAATAACGACAGTTAGACTGGTATAAGTCCGAAAAACCCTCTACAATACCTAAGTCTGGGTGACAATAAGACTAGATATCTGAGACAAATCATTTATTATGACAAATAAGAAACATTAATAAACCAAAAGAACAAACTCTAGCGCGATTTAATTTTGCATAAGCGCCATCTATGCGTTGACGGATGAACTATAATCGGCCTGAACAAGACTTGACTTGCAAAATTTTAAAAATACAACCATATTTACCATAGTTAGACAGTTTCCAAGTCTAACTATTTATTTAGCAAAATAAATGAATTGTTAACGTCAAATAGACGCAACAAAGCTGTTGACCAGTGGTCCTTTATAGAGAAACTGTACAAAGATGTTTACAAATCCTGTACAAATGTTTGTGTTTCTTGTTTGTATTTAACCAACTTCAAAACAAGAGGTCCTATTTTCAACCCTTGTGTATGAGGAACAGCGGTGGAATAATAAATTCTTTTGTTCCTGGAGGTGTATAGTTTAAGTTCGACGACACAATGGAAGTTAAAACAAGAGGTTTTTATTAGTTACTTGCAGGTAAGACTTGTAGTCGGTTTTGAAATTGTTTTGAGAAAGTATTCTTTAAAAGCAAAATAGTGTTCCCAACTTAATAACATTTCCAAAGTTTCTTGAGTTCTGAATGAAGACTTTATTTGTAACAAAGTTAATTAATAACTTACTTGTTTGTAAGGTAAATTATTAATTATTTTGGCTGGTAAAATTTCTAGTTATAAAATTAAATTAAATATGGGTTCCATGCTTTATCATATCATTATAAAGCTTTGGTTGCTTGAAATTTATAGTCTCGTGCAAAGTTTAACTGCGTTGGTAGCACCATCCTGTCTTTTCCTTATACTTAACTAATAACTACTTACTTACCATCAACTGAACTTATATCTTATTTATTGAATCACTAGTGGCCGCCCGCAACTCCGTTCGCGTGGAAGTCGGTTTCCCGTGGGAATAAGAAGTTTTCCCGACGGTAAAAAGTAACCTATGTATTATTCTGATGTATAACCTATATTACTGTAAAGTTTCATCTAAATCCGTCTAGTAGTTTTTACGTGAAAGAGTAACAAACATCCATACAACTTTCTCGTTTATAATATTATAGTAGGATGATACATAAAAACCGATTCCAAATAATAAAATTGTTATTAATAATAGAGTATACTTCTTATTACTGCGAATATATATAAAACACTTTTCCTACAAAGCTTCAAAAAAACCATAACATCAATTAACTCTACAGTAAAACCCCTTTAATTAACAAACCGAGTTATTACCGTAAGTACGCACACTGCATAGTTATTTACTAATTAAACCAAGTACGGTAACTGCAAATGCATCTCTTATTGACACAGAACTCAAACAAACAAACATGAAACTTTGCTTCTAATCGTATATTCCTGCACTTTGTCCATGGATACACAAATATTTTATATTCACTTTGTGAAAGTACAAGCGGCAAAATGTTTGGTGTACTGGGCTCGGATGTTTTTTCGGTGCATGGCGATGACGATAGTATTTTTTTAAATTAAAAACAGAACTTGATATCCAAATGTATCTTGTAACTTAAAATTCGATAGCGTTATTGATTAATTATATCTTTCGAGTACTTTTTATTTTGTGCAAAAATACGTTTACTATAGGGGATTGAGGTTTTTATATCTACCCAATGACGAGTAATTTACATCAATAAATAATGCTTGGTAATTCATTTACTCGTATATCCAGGAACACTTTTCGGGGTTTATTCGAATGAATTAAGAGTTACTTAAAGACAAAAAAAAATTTATGCTGCATCAATAATAAAACGCCTATGATAAGATTCAGTTCAAGCGATACTCGCTCTTATTTCAGTTCACTATACCCCCCTTAACGTTACTTTCAGTTTATGTACAAGTACAGCGTATGCTTGTTTGTGCAGAGTTCCGATTCCTGTATTAATAGTCGAGCGTGGTTTTGATTTGAATAGTTTCGCATTGAAGACGATGTTTGGCGTGATATACGAAAATATTAGATATAGCCAGTCGGTATAGGGTCAGGGTAGGCATTGGGTATTTATGAGTGTTGTTTCTTTTCTTTGGTTTAATTATTATCAATAGTTAGTTGATGGATGACAGTTTTAGACTTGATCTGTTTTTCGAAATACGATGATTTTATAAATTGCAGACTAACATAAAGAAGAAAGAGATCCTATGTCTTAAATTTAAATTAACCCCGTATTTGGGAATTTCCATTTAATTTTGAAGTTACATAAATTAAAATCAATTTTACTGTGCATGAACACAAAAAGATTTACATGATATTCGGTAAAGAATTTACCCAATTTTTAAAAACACGACGATTATTCTTTACGTCGAGAAAATAACTATTTTTTCGTAACATATACTTTTTTCTCATCATTAAATTCTAATCCTAATTTGCCACCAGCGCAACTTACTAACTGCTCAGCAAACAACCAGTTAAGCTAGTTAATTAAGGGCTGATTTTTCAATAGTCAGATAAATGCTAACTGACTGATAAGAGGTATGTTTTCATTGTCACTTTATACATATGTCTTATTTATGTTCGACGTGCAACAAAAACGTACTGATTTTCTGTCAGTTAGAATTTATCTGAATGCTAACTGACTGATAAGAGGTATGTTTTCAGTGTCACTTCATACATATGTCAAGTATTTAGGTTCGATGTGCAACAAAAACATACAGATTTTCTGTCAGATAGAATTTATCTGACTATTGAAAAACCGGCCCCTTGCCATCAATAACATCAAAAAGCGATATTCAGTCACCACTTTCATACCTCCACGTGTATTCCACTAATATATTGCAGTAGTCTGAGCTGTGCTATCTATGTTCGTTGCACGTGCCATGTCGAACACGATATATCACCTATTCAAGCAAAAACACCCCGTAAACTCATACACATAAAGTCAGAATTCGCAATCGCATTTGCATAGCGATATTGTGTTTCTTTTGAAAGGAATCGTTCGCAAGGTGATAATCTAGACTACAGGTTGCTTTGTGATAAAGGAATGAAGCAAAAGGATATAAAGTGGGGGTAGAATAAGAATTGCTAGAGAAAAATAGGAGAGATATGCTTGGATTTCAAAATTGTATGGAGAAAGTTTCTTTTCGTACGTTTATAAATGTGAATCTATTAATGGATGTCTGATTTCTGAATTGATAATTTAGCATTGAGTAACAGTTAAGAAGAATACTCAAGCAATGGCCATTACTGTTTAAAAACAAGTTAGATTTAAATTTGACTGTGCCTTAACTTCAAATTTTCATAGAAGAAGTTAAAATTTTATTGAATTAAGCAAATTATATGATGCCAAAAGACTGCAAGACCAAATATGTTTTTCAATTAATAAGAATTTAATATTTTCTTAGACTATACTCCAATATAATTTAATATATTTTTAGCTGCCCAACAATGTACAATAGAATTTCTAAAATGTTTATTTTGCTAAAGTTGAAGTAACCATTAAAATTATTACTGGAACTCTATAAAACTTCAACAATATCTTATAAATTTTGCTTATAAAACAATAAAAAACAACGTAATTTTTTTTCCTATCGCACTCATTAAGCTTTAATCTTTTGCCTCACTAATGATGGAAAAATCTAGATTAAAAACAGTTTCTTCGATGAAAAATAAGATTTTCTTTAAGATGTCTGATAAAAACAGAAAACAGATGTTGCAAATAAACAAAGAAACGACGAGAAAAGATAAAAATAAAAAGGTTTTTTAATGTAAGCTTTTACTTAACATTTATGTTTTAAGAATAATAGTGATCGAAAGCAAGCACAAGCATTATGCTAAAGATGAAAATCAACCTTTATATTATTTTTTATTTACATTTTTGATGGCGTCTTATGATTTTTATTTATACAAAGCCAGTTATTAGATCTAATCATTGAATGATTGAGTTCCCCGCGAACAGAGATTGTGCACGCGATTGTCGCCTTTATTGAGAGTCTATTCCTAATAATATGATTATAATATTGTTTGTCTGTTTTACTTTAAGAAAAAAAGTTTTCAATGCAAACGCTACAATTGAGCTATGACGTAGCATCATGCTACGAAAGCCGTAGTCTCGTAGCAACTTTCAAAATCCAAAACATTTAAATTAGATATGGACTTTTTTTTAGTTTTTTTTTAGTGTAAGTTAATAAATTTAATACAGGTAGCCATCAATATCCAATCAGTCCAAGCACGCCCACGTCCGACGCTAGTGTTGTAATAAATTGTGTACATTTTGCGTGTTGTGTGTATTGAGTGAGTGTTCAAGAGGCCGAGAGCGGTGAAGTGAAAACGGGACACGCGAGCGACGCACGCGATCACGCGATCAATGCGCCGATTCACGAGTCGACGACTTGAGAAAACGACTAGGGTGACTAAAGTCGAAAAATATTCGGCTTGTTGTTGAATAAAGTTGAAAATGGTTTGAAGGCAAGAACTTAAATAAAATGACTTGGAAATAAGCTAAGAAGATACTGGTCAGATATTTTATCATATGTTAAATTACTGTGTTAATTTAAGAAGATACAAAAACGGTACATAATAATCTTGACTATTTTTAACACTTACATTTTCAAAATTTTGCAGTTGGAATATTTTTTGACGACGTCGTATAGGTTGATTCTCTATCAAATTGTAATTTTATTTACTACTGTCATATATATATTTAGTCAATAACTCCACTTATAAGTCGCTTTTGAAACTTCAAAGACGTGCCATCGTGAATCACCGTCAATTTGATCGCTTGATCACTAACATGCCAAATGAAATAACGTGTTGAGCAAAATGTGGAAATGATGTTCATTATACTACAGAGAGAAGCAACGCTCGACGAGATCATTTGAAGCTCATTCACAGAAAAAAGAGAATAAATATCGACGGAGGAGAGAAATAATTGACGCGTTTTTTGAATACAAGTTTCGTTTATTTATAAAAACGCCAGATTTATCAATAAACCAAGCAATGCTGAAGTTTTTGTAATAAAAGTGATGTAGCATTTGCAATGAATAGTGTAGTTAATATTATATTTTATCAATAACTAGTGGCCGCCCGCTCGAAATAAGAAGTTTTCCCGCGGTAAAATGTACCCTATGTGTTTTTCTAATGTATACCTATGTTACTGTAAAGTTTCATCCAAATCCGTCCGGTAAGTAGTTTTTACGTGACAAACTTTCACATTAATAATATTAGTAGGATTGAATAAAGTGACAATATTTTTACAAGGTTTCGTAATGAACTCATCTAATACGAGTGTTTTTATAGCAAAAGGAATCCTGACAAAGGCAACAAAAATTTTCATGTAGAGTGCCCCAATATTGACTGACAGTTATGTTATCACATGGCTGTAAAGTTTACTTTTTCAGGCAACTTGCCTTCAAAAAAATTACACCTTCAAAGAAAATAAAGGTATTTTGTAATGGTAATCGATTTTTTTTTACATTACAGTTGATTTTGCGGAACTTTATAGTATCTTGTACCAATTTTAAGTTTAAAATAACATAAGCTTCATATATTTAGCGTAAGACTGTCTCAGTATTCAACGATTGGATACTCCATCCTTATCTTATCTAGTATTTTAGACAGAGACAAAAGAAGACAAGGTATTTTCGTACTTGGATGAATAGCACCTTGTAAATCTGTCTGGAATCTCCGCCTTATAATCTAGTACACTTTCTACTTTAAAGTTATTTACCGTCTAATAACTGGGCCGCTAGCTTTAATTCAACGATTTAAAGGTAAGCCTACACTCAGTAGAGTTTTTTAAATGATTTAGCTGATTTTGGTTTAAAATTTAAGAGGTATTTTTAGAGAGTTTTGTAAAATGATGCGATTATCAAGCAGTTTGCCACTTAATAGTTGGTAATTAGGTAAAAATAAATAATAAAAACCGATTCTACGTGAACTGAGTCGCGGGCGGCCACTAGTATTACATTAGAATAACAAAATGTTAATAATTATTACTCAATGGATTGATAATAATCAGACTTAGGTCTTCGTCATTGTAATCCGTAATTGTCAGGTATATGTTTAAAGACCAAAATTTATTTCGTTTAGTAATTGTTTAGTAAAAATTTGTACCTCATTGTTTCAGAACGATGAAAAGTAATTTTAAGTTAGCAAAAAGCCTACCTATCTACTACTCGGCGTATTTTTTTTGCAGAGTAACAGTGGACTAGTTGCAGTTAGAAGAGTAAAATAGTCGAAGTAGTTTTTGGAATTCACTGTCTTGCGCAGCAGTTAATAGATATTGGTAACTTAATATTAAGAAAACCAACCGCAATCTACAGTCAATACAATACATTTTTAATCGACGATCTTTGTATAGTCTGGAGATTTTTTTTTAAATATTACAAAACATTTTTGCAATACTATTAGGTGAAGTTAAATGCATCTTTTGTTACATGAATAACGTGTAAATCTGTGCCTAAAAGCAGAAAAATCTAAAAGCAAAGTATACCCTTACCTTAACCGTTAATCTATTGTATTTATTACGCTATCATTTAAGTTTGTTTGACCATTAAATTTAATGACCCTTTTAATGGTCACACCTTAATAAGCGGGGCATATTGAATCGGTTTCTCGGTGTATTAAAAGTAAGTTAGAATAAGGAAGGGAAAAACGAAAGTAGGGCGTTTCCATAATAATAACTAAAGTTTGACTTGATATATGGCATTACTTCGAAATCAGGCTTTATTTGAATCTGGTTTACGGTTTTTGGAAATGTGATTTAAGGGCTATTACTTCAGGGTCGGGTTGGGGCAGTAAAAAAAGTCACGCCTTATTGTGAGGGCAATAAAGTTTATTTTGTATTAATGTTTTGTTTTAAGGTTACGTATGTTAAGCAAGCGTGTGGCAGCTTGTAATCTTGGATTGTATTTGGTTTATTAAGAAAAAGTACTGTACTTAATCTTAAGTACTTAAACAAAGAAATTGTTAAAGGCTGGCTCGCACATTTGGTTAGGGATTAGAAATTGGTTTACTGCCTCCATTAAATCCATGTTGGTTTTTAAAAACCAAATACAACTACTGCGCATTAATTGAGAAAATTCATAAAATTGGATGAATTGTACCGGATATAAAACGACTGCTTCCTTAAAAGCAAACTTGATATTGCTGTACCCAGTTATCTTTATTACACTGTGGCCGACCGCGACTCCTTTCGCGTGAAAGTCGGTTTCCCGTGGGAATTAGAAGTTTTCCCGCGGTAAAAAGTACCCTATATGTTATTCTGATGAATAACCTTTATTACTGTAAAGTTTCATCCAAATCCTTCCCGTAGTTTTTACGTGAGTAAGAGTAAAAAGCATCCATACTTACTTACAAACTTTCACGTCTATATTAAGTATAGTGGTATTGCATGTACACAAACTGATTTCGGGATAATTTTTAAGTAAAATATGTTTTATTTAAAACTGCAATTTGATGGATCACTTCTGCACCACCAGCTAATGTTTGGGTGATAACCTCAATTTCCTCAACATTACTTTTAGGTTTTTAGCTATGTATATTATTGGTGAATTAAGTTACAATTTTGGCTCAACAATACATGATTTATATCTTCGGAATCGGTCTGCTTACTCGCTTATAAGGTCGAGGTGAGAAACCTACACTGAGCCAGCATAAAACAAATCTATCTCGGTCGCTTTATATAAGTATTACTAGTGGCCGACCGCGACTCCGTTCGCGTGAAAGTTGGTTTCCCGTGGGAATGAGAAGTTTTCCCGCGGTAAAAAGTACCCTATATGTTTTTCTAATGTATAACCTATATTACTGTAAAGTTACATCAAAATCCGTCCAGTAGTTTTTACGTGAAAGAGTAACAAACATCCATACTCACAAACTTCACGTTTATAATATTAGTATGATGTACTGATCAACTAACATAAAAATCCTTCTACAACCTCCAAAAGAATATTCTAATATTAAGATTTTCAATATTGACTCTCTCATAACTTCACTAGGGAACTAGGGGACTACCAAAAAAATAGAATACCCACACATGCAAACATAACCTAAACAAACAGACGTAAATCCGAGTTTATGAAGTAGAAATCCGAATATGAGTGACCAGAGGTATTCACGTGTCCCAATAAATGTAAGAAAAGCCCTTTTCAAGCCGAAAATATTGCAGTTTTTGTGTATGGAGAAAGTTTTTATCGTAAAGGATGATTAAACCTGGTCGAATACAATGAAATCAATTAACATAATACTGGCCACAAACTTCGTAAACAGCTTAATAAAAGCTTAATATGTTAATCAGAAAAACAATATTAATTATAATTTTATTCCATCAATCATTTTATTGCGCATTCGTTGATTATCTTATAAGGTAGAAGAACCAAATATGGAAGTTATAAGGATTAAGTTTTCGTTTTTCATCTATAATTTTTACGTTTTACTATACACGTTTCTAGAATTATGGACGTTAATAAATAGTGTCTTTAAGAATAAGTTTTCGATTAAAAAAAAGGATTATTAATAGTTTCATCAAAATAATCATCTATACTAATATTATAAAGCTGAAGAGTTTGTTTGTTTGTTTGTTTGAACGCGCTAATCTCAGGAACTACTGGTTCGAATTTAAAAATTCTTTTTTGTGTTGGATAGACCATTTATCAAGGCAGGCTTTAGGCTATATAACATTACGCTGCAACTATTAGGAGCGAAGAAATAATGGAAAATGGGGAAAAAACGGGGAAAATTATTCATCCTTGAGTTCTTCCGTTCGTGCGTGCGCTGCGAAAACGGTTCTAGAAACCAAAAATATATGTATGAAAGAATTAAGGGAATTTTTTACCGCGGGAAAACTTCGCATTCCCACGGGAAACCGACTTTTACGCGAACGGAGTCGCGAGCGGCCTCTAGTAATTAAATACACCCTCTGTCAAACTCCAGTTATGGACATCTGATATCGGACACCTTAATATACACAAAATATTTACAATTGGACAGTTGCTTCATTTGCTGCTCATTTAAAAACGATAATAAACAATTAGAAATGGTTTACTAGTATTCAAGTACAAGATGAAAAAATAAATATTTTAAAAATACACTGATTGAACAAAACTTCATAATTGGGTCCAGGCATATAACCGGAACCAATTATGGATTAAGAAAAAAATTAAGTGTAAAATTTCATTGGGGTTTTATGTAAGAGCACCACTAATTACAAAAAAATAGCAATACAGTTAATCCTGTCATTTAAAAAGCCTATAGATGTACCTACTTGCGACACGATCCTTATAAGAAATTCTAAATTTTTCAGTACCTACGTCTGGAAAAAGGGCTATTGTTGAAAACTAAATTGCGGATAGCACTAAAATTTGATTCTATAGCACATTGCTATTTCAATAAAATAATTTATCAGACTATTTATTTTTGATGCAATGTCAATGAAAAACCATAATTGGTCCAACGCCGTAATTGGTGCTCTTACCTTATATAATATTCTCGTGTCACAATGTTAGTTACCTTACTCCTCCGAAGCTTTACTGATTCTTATAGAAATTTATATGCATATTCAGTAGGTCCGAGAATCGGCTACTATCTATATTTTATACCCCTAAGTGTTAAAATAATCTATATGGTAAAACAACGTTTGCCGGGTCAGCTAGTTTTATATTTAACTTTCCATAAGCAATCAAACATAACAAAAAAAAACCTCGATAATTGTTTTCCTATGATATTCTATACATAGAGCTTACAAAATACCTTCTATTTCACAAAAAAATCTGCCTATAACATCCCCACAGCCAATGAATCCCCCATAATATAAACAATAAAGTAAATCGCTTATTTCGCCATACACCCTCACTTTCCTTAAAAGCCTTCCACACAATATTGGTGATATCAACCAACACGAATCTATCACGCATATGTCGACATGAATATGTTGCTTTTAGGCAGAATACTACTAAACAGTAAGTAATCATATAAAAAGTTTTTTTAACAAGAACTTTGTTTTGTAAATGAAACTAAAAAATAACAATAAATTCTTTTTGGGTATAATATTTTAAGTAATAAAAATGGCCAAACCATTATTTTAAGCGTTAAAAACCTATTGAATTATTACTATTCACTTCAAAACTTATTGTCATTTACATATTTCTGTAAAAGCTAAGTTTCGTTCTTTTTTATAGAAGGAGGAATAGTGTAAATTAGATATAATTAAAATATCTGTGTTCGTAGTTTCTGCTGAGCTAATTCAGTTTGTAGGTATTTAGGTTTCAGCTCTTGAATTTATAATTTAATTAGGATTATTAGCATCCTAACACTATTTATTTCCTCTACTTCAGTACCAACTTTACTCGCATTAGATTGAAAGTGAAGTACCTACTTATATTTTTATTTTCCACTTTCTAGGGCTTTATGTTAAAATGGATTAAGTAGGTTTATTGTTTTTAATGCTGACTATCAAATCATTATTTTTAATAGTCCAGTCTTAAACCTATTATAGTCTTAACCTCGAGAACGCGTAAAGATTTTCTATTTATTTTGTGACGTTTATTGAAACTCTTTTAAAAAATTGAAACCCTAAACCGAAATTCATCTTTCTAAGATTTTAAAGTCAACTTGTCGTCTGTTTAATACTTGTGAACTGATGCTTTTAAAAATACTTTTCTGGGTTTATTATTATGTGGTTTCTACCCGTGTGGTATAATCTAGCTTATGGTACAACTGAATAGTTAGTTCAACTTCAATAATTGGGTAATTTGATCTTCTATCCGGGGGTAATCCTGCGAAGGTCAAGTTTTATTATTTAGTTCAGTTGGAAAAACAAGTTCTTGAAGATTTAATGCCTTCACCAAAAGATTGTGAAAATAAATACACATAACGCGTAAAGTATGAAACGGTTAGCACAATAGTTAAAAAAAATGACTTACTGTGTCGCTCATCTCCTGCCCATGTATGTTAAAGCGCAGGATATTGCCGCGGTAGGTGCGCAATGACTTCCGATGTTCGGTTGTATGTAGTCTGTGACGCCATATCTGTCTGTTTACATTACCACCTGCGAGGTCATCGACCTTTGATTGTTTGTTGAAGGTTGCTTGCTGGAGAGGTTAAATAAGTGTAGGAGAAAGTGTGTAGCATTAAAAAAAGTTTATGTTATAGGTAGGTATAGCAATGGATTAGAAGAGAATAAAAATCGGACTGATTTCGAAAATAACATGAGCTTGATTTGTACCTTGAGTTTAACGAATTTGGGACCTACGTTTTACTAGAGATCATCAAGTAAAACTTCGTCTGACATCCAAAAAATACACTACAAAAAATATTAAAAAAAACTCAGTAACTAACCAAATAAACAATAAAAACGCTAAAAAATCGAAACCCCACTGAAAACCCCCCACTTTACGCATCAAAAAGCTCCCCAAGCACCATTTAGCAGATTACTCATCAGTGTTGCCTGTATAAATAAAACAGGTTGAAATTAGAAAATTTCCCCAGGCCATTAATACGGGCGTGATTTCAACGAGTTGTTAACATTCGTTATAAAAGGTGGCAGGTCAGGAGTTAAGGAGATGCTTCGGGTATAAATAAACATTTCATGTGATTAAAAGAAGGATATACTGAAAATAATTTGAGCTTTGAAATATATTTTAAAGGAAACTTACTTAAAACAGAAAAAGGGAACGCTTATAATATTAGTTTGTTGGCCGTCTAAATGTCTGTTTGCCAACACCTTCTTTTTCAGGAAGATAACGTGGAATTAATCCTCATATCTTGAAAAAAAAACAAATTTCTAAGTTTACGCGTTTCAAAGGTACGGTATTTCTGGAAGATAAAACAATGTATGATATATTTTTGAAGTAGTAAACAAAATAAAATGACGATTTTTTAAGATACGAGATATAAGAAACCTTTTTTTATATGCACTGCTACTACATACTATATTAACGATTACTATATTAACGATTTGCCTTTAAAAGTTAACGGAAAAGGTTTTAAATATTATCATTTTATTAATATTTTTAATATAAAAAAATATCTATTTGTAACCGGATACTACCCTTAAGTACCGCGCCAGAATTGATATCCAATATTTCTCTCTTGCGGGATTCAATCCACTTTTGATGTAGATACAAATTAATAAAATGATTATTTTTTATAATTTTCATAATTTAAACAAACCTTCTTTTTTTCTACGAGCATGTATAGCTGTATTGATATCTTTTTGTTTTTTTTCCTATTTGTGTTCACCTTTTTCTCTAATTTATTTTTAAATTTATTGTTAAAAGGCTTAAAAAAGGGTACCTAGAAATAGAAATATTGTTTCAAAGGCAACCATTATTTATATTTTTTAATTTATTTAAAGCCGGCGACGCAAAAGGCAGCAATCCACATTACATTCAATTTGGTGTCATCAAATAAATAACATTTTTATTGCGGGAAACACTCAGCGCGAATCGCATTTTTTTATTTTACGTACTTTTAACACTGCCGCGGTATTGGAAAGCGAAATGATCGTAATAATTCGCGTGCGATAATTCAAATTAGCGACTTATTCTGTAAGATTGGCTTTAATTTTACTTTATTTTTAGGTCTGTTCCTTAAATATCGTATGAAAAATTAACTTTCAATAAAATACATATTTTTTTTTAGTACCAGATAAAATTTAGAACATTTCATCCTTTTTCGCCACTTGCATACATTCTAACATCTATGTTAACTGTTAAACGGAGTTAAAGTTTGCAAGTTTGGAAGTATCTCTTCTTAATCATTTGAACTACTGAAGAAAATTTAATGCTTTCATCATATCATAAGCTACTATATCTTATTCTTTAATCAATTTAGAATAATTCCTCACGATTAAAGTCGCTGGCAGCTTCTTAGTCTTACAAAAAACCAAATTGTAAAACTACAAATCTAAGAAATCAACAAACAAATAAACATACCCGGAATATATCTCTTGTAATACCTTCATAAAAGCGGACAGCGATTACCCGGCCCATAGCAGTTTTATTTCTGAGTGTAAATTACTGGGGCTTTACGATACTTGTTATTTTTTGACGACCGCCGCGCCGCGTTGACATCGGGTTTTACTTGTGACACACTTTACGGTATTGAAATGAGAAGGTTTTTTTAAATGTAAGGTAAGCACAAGGTTTTAGCTAGTTTAGTCTTAATTTATATGAGTTTATTATAAAGTTGCAATTTTAAATTTATTGGTTAAAGGAACTGCAGATTACTTATGGTATAAACCTACATTAGGCAAGCTAATATTGTAATCAGCTTTTTAATATTGTTAAATATGCCAAATTTGTATCATGCAAAGCTATGATTCTAAACAAAATTATTAAAAAATCAAATTGGTAATTTCAGCTTTTCCTTTTAATATTTAGATTTTTATTTAAGTAAAAAAAATATAAACTATACTTCATATGTCTAGGTACATACAAGGAAACACCAAAAGAACTTTATTTCTAAACAACTACATGCGGAATGAAAAATGAAGTTATTCAGCAATGAGCAGAAAAAGTCGAGTCGACAACCAACAATTTGTATGATAATGAAGTAAAAACAAACGTCGTGTCGTGTGTTGGCGCATCGCACGCGCCTTATGAATTTCTATAGCAAATATACAATAATGGGACCCGGCCAACTGTCAACGTCGTCCTACCTACTTAATTTTATATTCTATTTCATATGTCACTATTCCGTTAACGATTGAACAAGCAACATCATTTTGTAAAATCTCTGGTATCTCCAATATACTGTTTAAAATTTGTACTTGGGGTTGTCTTAATTTCGACCTACAACCCCCATCGCGTTCTGGAGACGCGACATTGGCGACCGTGACATTGTCATATTTACTACATGATGCATCTTCTAACAGGGCTGAACCACTGTGGAGTTTTATAGCTTTAGAATTTTATTTATAATAGATTTTTTGAAAATAAAAATGGTGTAAAGTTTGAGAAAGGGCGTCTGAATAAGTAGTCACATTTTGAATATTTTACATAAATCGAATCATAATTTCTAAAGAGTTAACAAGTGGATTAATGTCAGATAATAAAATAAAAATCTATGGTGAAATAAAATGAAACCCGATTATTTTATAAGTATCCTATCTTCACATTATTTTTGTCCAAGTTTTTTTTTTATTAACTTTGATATTCCGATAGTACTTACAATGATAAAGCGAAACGAACTTAGTCACAATCGTTCACACATTTTTATAAACATAAACCCAATTTGAAATCGCTTCGCCTATCTTCCACTGAGTCTCTACCACCCCAGCTACCCTGGTTAAGGCTTTATTTAGTAGAATCGGTAGTTCTCGTTGGTATGTTGCGGACCTCCGTTTAAAACCTTATTTTATGAAGCACGCAATCCAATGATTAAAGCCTTGTTCGGGAGGAAATCAAAAAGCTTGTTAGACTTAAGTTACAATGTTTAAATCAAGTTAATCATATAAAAGAGGGCGAGATTAAGTTCATTGATTGGATCAGGTTAACTTGATGTGTTTTTTATTGTTATTTAAATCATTTTATTGGTATTTTGGCTTTGGTTTGCTTTACGCTTTTTAGATAGTAGTTAACTTTGGGTTTGGATAATATTTTCTTTGAGAATAAGGCGTAATTATGTAAGTAACACAAATAGGGAAAATATTTTGGAGTAAATTGAATTATTTAATTGATGTTCTAAAACAGCTATTAAAAAGCACAATAACAATGGTGTAAAAAATATACGAGTATGTAGGTATATTATGCATTTTAATGATGAATTCTTAGTTTATTTAATTAACAGATAAATTAATGAGTCTAACTGTCTATTAAAAGTTTTAACAAAATCCAAATACAATAATATTTTAATTATCAGTTTGAAATATCGGTAATAATCTCACTAAATATAATAAACGCATAAACATTAATAATGTTTATTTTGTATTTATTTCAAAAGCGACTCATTACAAGATTATATTTACATTTGATTTCCTTTACAAAGGTCGTTTTTTCTCGCAACCTATTTTTATATACCCTAGTAACCGCCACATGTGTTTAACTAGCACATACTCGTATAGTGCGGGTATTTCTAACGACGAGTTAGTTGCAGTAACGGAGTTAGTCGGCGACTGACGAGGCTGCGCGGGCAGTCATTTGTTGTGTACAGTGGGTTGACTTTTTGGAAATTTTTGATATTAAAATTTATTTTTTGTTCTTTTTAGAGATTTTTTTTGAGTCTGAATTTTCATAGTATAAGTCAAAAAGGTTATTGTGTCTGCTTGTATGTTTGTCCTTTGTATCTTCCTCAAGCACCTTACGGATTTTCAATCGATTTTTACCATGTTTTGGAATTTCATTCACATTTGAGAGTTTTTTCCGCCAGCTTTTTCTCTCGGTCTACTGCTGATGTATGTATGGGTGTCCCATGATATATTGTTTTATTTATTTTTTATTTTGAGCTTTTAACAATGTATAAGCGATTCGTTTTTAATCCTACATACAATAAAGTAATTTCATTTCATTTCGTATTTAAAAAAAAAACCGTAAATCGTCTTGCAACTTATTTCTTTATACCCATATAACACTCACATGTATTTAACTAGCACATACTTGTATATAACTAACAATGGGTTAGTCGCAGTAACCGGAGTTAGTCGCGCGACTGACGGACGCGTCATTTGATGTGAACTTGTAGAGTAAGGTTAATACAGTGGGTTAGGTAATAAATAGATTAATTATAGATTTATTTGGTTTCATTATTGAGTGTATTTTATAATATTTAAGTAAAATTTTGCAACCAGTCTTAGATTTCAAGAATAGAAAAATTTGTGCATTTTTATATTTATAAAAATATTATAATTTTTCTTCAAACAATTCTGTCTATGATTAAAATAAGGGAATTAGTAATAGTGTGATTGTGTCTTAAACTACCTACCACATGCCATTATGCTAAGTTTAATTAAGGATAGACGCTCTACTTCATGTGATGCATAGAGTTATGAAGTTCAGTTTTGATTCTCTTCAATGTTTTTCGCAGTAATACAGAAAAAATAAAATAACAAATAATTTCAACATAAAAATGTCGTGTCAGATATCAATAATCTTCTAAAGCAGCCCAGAAGCTTATTACGAAGAAAATAAAATTCTATGATCCCAAACCCACCAAACATATATATTATATTATATATGTGATCGATGTAGAAAAGCTGCCTACAAGAGGTGATGCGCTAATTAAAATTAACCCTGTATACAATTGTTATATTTACTACTAAACAAAGAACTTAGAATACTTATAACCCTTGAATATAAGTATACATTAAATTAATTTTGATACTTATTAGTTTCGCTGCTCTGTGCCACTAGTCCAGAGATGAGTGTCGTCAAGTGTGAGTCTGTCATTAAATGCAGTCGTTGTACGAATTATTCTCTATTTCAACATATATACACATATACGTATATAATCGTTGTGCATATACGTATATAATCGGTGTACATACTCGTATGTTTTTTATAGCTGAGTCCGGTTTTAATTTGTTTTCAAGAGTTTAATTCTAAATGGTTGAATGCTCGGTTTCTGTAGTTAACGAAACGTTATTCGTAATAGAGTTTTGCAGGTATGTTTATATTGTGACTTAAAGGAATGTCGGTTTATCTGCACTATCTTTTATGTAGAAAATATATGATGGTAAGCGTTTGGTAGATTTTTATAATATGTTTCATTGGAGCGTTTTTTTGGTAAGAATAGTAAAGGAAAAAACGATATTTAGTAGTTTAAAACGTAAGTTCAGCAATAAACTAAGATTAATAACTAGAGTAAACTATCAAAATATGACGCTTTTGAGTTTCAGTCAGTGGCCTGAATTTGGCTTTAAATGAATAATTATTTAAAGACTTTCATGAATTAAATAATCCCACCTTAACATTATTACAAAAAACCGAATTTAATCTGTGAAACCAGCAAATAGGTCTCTGCCCACCATACAATTATTAGTTAAATGGCTTATCGAACCGTATTCCAAAGCAAAATAAAACCCACCAAATCGGATTTAGTGCGTTTTAATCCTATAAAACACGCTATTTACACTACTCGCCGTAATCCAAAACAGAAACTAACAAATAATTAATCAAGCTAGAAACAGCATTAACGTGAAATAGGGTTGAACAACGGAATTGGGTGCGGAGCGTGAAATTAATAAATCCATTATTACAATGTTCGCAGCGCGGCTTTTTCTGTCAGCGACAACCCTGGATTTATGGGAAGTGGTCGGGGCGCGGGGAGGTAGGTAGTTGGCATTAATATTTTAGGTTATAACACTTTTTTATAGGTATAAATTTATTATTTTATATTAGTTTATAGATTAAACTGGGCCTATATTATTTGTTTGTTATTGTTAACGTAAGCTTTTTTGCTTTATTTTCCAGGGAAAACTTTATTTTATGTAGAAACGTGGCGACTTAATCTTGGCGACTCATTACTACTAAATTCATTTACTGAATTTTATTTTATTTTTATATATTTTAACCCTAAACTCCAATATATTTTCTCCACATTTCTTTGCTATTTTTAAGATAAAATTTGTGAAAACTGTTGTGCTACAATATGTTTATGCAAAAACTCGATTTGCTAGAGCAACTCAACATTTTGAGGGCTCCTTATAAACTGCCATTAATATATGGGGTGTAAAAGAACTGCTTCCGAAAACAAAAACTGGGCATTGCAGGAGGGGTACTGGTTACGTTTTGAGCAAAAAAAATGTTATTATGATTGACAAAAAAAAATTTTTTTTTACGTAATTGTACAAAATTTCATTTACAGTATCAGATTTTGCGATGATTTCAAATTAAATAATCGCACCTGAACCATCAGTTGATGTGTGAGCGATGATTTCAAGCGGCGAATATGACTTTTCGATCCTTAATAACTTCTTTAAATTGAGTTTTCTGGGTATGCTCTTAGTGTATTTAGTTACTATTGAGGCTCCAAAATACATGGTTTCAGGCTTCGGAAGTGGTCTTTTTACACCCGTTATATTACAACCTTGATGTAAAAATCCTTACACTTCCCCACTTTTCCCCCACGTCAATCCCAGCCACACACGTACCTCGCCGCGCCGCGTATCGTAACGTCAGAGCTGACGCCGCAATATACGCGGCTCTCGACTCTCGGCCTACCGAATACATTACATCTATTACTATCACCACGAAACATGGGTTAGTTTTAGTTTTTGAGATATTTTTTTTTTGAGAGAAGCTAGCAAACGAGAAAGGGGGTCTACGGGAAAAATGACTACCCGCAACACTGTGGGTGTTGGGGGTGTGTTGCTGAACCTTTGAGAAATTGGGCACCGGATACCGCACTCACCGAACGAAACGCAGGAACATCGTCCCTACTTTACGTCGGTTTTCTATGCGACGGTGGTATTTCACCGGTCGAATCGCTGCAGACAGAGCCTACATCTAGACTCTACCACTAACTGAAGTCGGTGAGTTGTTTTAGTGGCAAATTGATAATGATTAAAAAACAGTGGCTTTTTCGAAAAAATATAATCGTATTGGCTCACCAAAAAGGAGACAAAACATCCAATTAAATTATGGTTAAGAAAATGAAAGTAAGAATCATCCTATTTAAAAGTAAATTTGTACTTTATTCAGAGACCGTGTATTTTTGGGATAATTGATTTTATAAGTTTCACGAGAAAAGAAGTTTTATCACTTTAATTAATTTTCTCATTTTCGTCACTTTCATAGACTAAAATAATCAAAATACACTTTAGCGTATCACATAACTATTTTACATTCAATTTAAGTAAAGTATAAACAAAGTTACAGATAATTAAAGTGCTAAAACACATCTGCGTTATTATTAATTAACAATAAACTTGAATCCAACGATTTTAATTAAGTCTCAAGTTGCAAGATGGCTAATTTTATGAAACTGCACTGCAGCATCCAATATTGTTTGTTTGTCCTGTATTTGCATTGTATTGAATGTAAATTACGACGTCTAGAATGGTAATTAAATTACGTCTTGGTTTAAAAAATGGTTAGAATATTGTTTGTGTACCAAACGGTTAAGCTGTTTGTAGCTAAAAAAAATATGGTAATTTAGTATTTATCACTTAATATTAAATTGTACAGAAAAATATTATTATCTTAGTTGTGATGAAAAAGTGCGGACTATTATATTCGTCAAATCTAGTTGTTGGTAATTAGTATAAGGTTTAGGGCTACGAATACAGGAATGCAGGAAAATCGGATCGTTTTACTATTTTCTATTACCATTTAATCAAGATGTCAATGCCCAAGGCGAGATATTAAATTCATCTTTATTCTTAGTTCTTCTTATCATTGTAAGTAACTATTTGGTACTCGTAACTTCAAAGGCGTTTATTAAGAGGCTAGGCACAAACTCAATTTTCTCAAGAGTTTGACTTGTTATCCACCACATTGGCACACAAGTAAGTGGATTCACATGATGGATATTCTAACTAACCAGTCGGTTTTCTTCACAATATTAGGAAAAAACAGTACTCTCCTATGGGAAATAACCTTTCGAAATGAAAAAAAAAAGGTCCCAGCCTTTCGGACTATTACGCACTGTTAGGTATTGTAGGAAATAATAAGTCCTGACAGGCTGTAACGTAACTTATTCGACACATGATTGAAATAATTAAAAAGTAAAAAATAATTTACCTTGGCAACATATACATTTTATTTCTTTAAAAGCTAGGGGACAGAAGTGGCTTCAAATAGTTCGGGTAAATATACACATGGCGCGCTGTCAGCCTGTACTTGGCTTGACACGCTATCGCGTGACTAGATTTAAGTTTTGTCTCTAGCAGTTATGAGAACTGCCACAAAAGATTAACAGAATCAACACATTGTTGATCTTATAAAAGAGGTAATCTTAAGGCACATCAATCAAAAAATATTCAGACTTATCTCCAACACTACAATTCCAAAAAAGGCAGCAAAAAATCAACAGCTAATATCATAAAAATAAAAAGATTTTATCATCGTTTCATACAACGGCGCCTGCCCATATGACGCCATCAAAAGCCCTTTAGGTAGAAGCCCTAGCTGAGGGCCAGAGATTTTTTATTCAAAAAAGGTTATAATGACGCCCATAAAAAAAGGATGAGCGACCTTTTGGCGTCACGTTTTCATAAATTAATTTCTAATGTACATACTGTTAACTCGTGTAAGAATTTTTAACGGAAAATTTGAATACTTTTTGATGGCGGGCCTCGATTTTTAAAATGTCATGCATTTTTATGACTTCCCTGTTCAGTTTTAAAGAGATGTAGCTAAAAAAAAAGGTGTACCTATTTGATATTTTTTTGTTTTTTCAGCCATCAATGTAAATTCTTATCAAACATTTATGTGACTGTCACATACGTAATACCGTCTTTACCATAGATACAAAATATTTTTACAACTTTAGTTCTCATCCATGTAAAACATAGAAAATAAATATATTTGATAAATTCATAAAAAAACTAGCACATCAACTATGTAGCCTTAAAGTAAGTGAAGTAAGGGATTTTATTATAGGTACCACATAATTGAGCTTGGCTAAACCTAGACACTAGCCTATTTCTTAATGACATCTTAATTGACCAGCAGATGTTTTTATAACCGTCTAGTGTCACAAACTCGTCAAAATTAACCCGTCAAAAAAACGTTAATGTATTTGCAAACCCAAGATATTTACTACCTACTCAATCACTTTGACGACCTCTGTGGTGCAGCGGTATATATACCGGACTGCTAAGCCGATGTTTCCGGGTTCGATCCCCGGGTCGGGCCAATTTCGTAAAAGTGGTTTTTCGATATTGGCTCGTGTCTGGGTGTAACTAGGTTCTCCCCTTATCCATTTTGTGGTACCTATTGTACAAGCTTTGCTTAGTTTAGGGCCACACAGTTGGTGTGTCAGTCTGGAGGTTTATTTATTTATTTATTATTTATATCCACAGCTTCTTCAACATAGACATTCCCACCTAAACCAAGAGAAGGACCTTCAATCCACAATTTAAAACCTGCCGTTAACTCAACGCACTAATTCACTAGCCCATACCGACCAACGTGGTACTAATGCCTTAACTAATAAATATACTAGGCCAATATTTATTAGGGTCATATTACATACATGCCAGCACGTGACCCGGGACCTGTGACCCAATCACGAATCGTTTGCAAATCGTTATCGTATCGCGCTGAAGATAAAGGAGCTTGACGTTAAAACGCCACAGTTATGATACGAAAGAAAAATGATGACGTCGTATTAATACGTTCAAAAATATTGAAAGTGAAAAAATAATCAAGTTTTGTAAATAACTCGTGATCGCTAGATTTAGTTACTTTTACGTCCGCCAGGGGCGCCGTCTAAATTTCATACATTTTTGTTCGATGACGCTACGCTTACGATTCGACAGTTATTCGTGATTATGCTACTGCTGTTTGGTATGCAGCGAGCGTTTTGGTGTACGGTATATGTTATATCATTGGTTAGATGGTTAAGGCGAAGCGGGGTTATGTTATGGTTGAAAGTTTAAAAAATAATTGTAGATTTTTTGTTGTTGTTTAGCTGTATGTGTAACTAGGTGACACAGGTAAGGAAAGTAAAAATCGATTAATAATATTTAAAGACATCAAGTAAAAAACTAACCTCTATTTATCTTCATATTAGAAATAAAGAGTATTGAATTTCGAACATTTTTATTTTATTTTAATTATGTACTTCAAAATGATAACTTTCTATTGCGTTGAGGAATGTGAAAATAAGTGGAAAGAATTAAATAGTTGAAAGCGCAAAACCATGCTGATGCCCCATAAATGATTCAATGATTTTACATAAGATGGATCTATTGATAAAAAATAATAATATAAAACTACTAACAAAAGCTGCCCCTTAATAAAACAGTTTTATCATCATAATGTTGAATGAAAAAATGTTCCTACCTTATTCTATGAACATATGAAAGTTCCATCAAATAAGTTAAAAAAAAATGATTGCTGTGCAATTGGCGGAAGCGGAAGTACGTGGGAAAAAGAAAATTCTTTTTTTTCTTTGGTTTCCTTTTTTGTGGCGTTTCTTGCTAACGGAAATCCTTTCAAGCCGTTTTTACGTCACAATTAGGTGTGCCTTTAAATATGCCTTTTTGTTTGCTATTTTTCTAATGATTTAGTAAGAAGAGGTCATTTTTGCTGTATTATTAAGCTGAACTCAGCATCGACGTCTTGCATACTGTTTATTCTTAAAAAACTATCAGTTAGAATATACCTAAATGTAAATCGAATACCCATCAGAAGTCCACAAATTTCAGTGAATTAAAGTAGATAATTAAATCATTTATTTAAAAAACGGTGTATAACAACCGCATGTCAAATCTATTCATTCCATTATTACTATCATGAACTTAAAAACTTCTACAGAACTACTCCATTAAAACCATTAACACTAATTATGGCCAATGAGAGCTATGTATTCAAGTTTAGAATCCCCTGTGACAAGCCGACCAATAGCCGCCGAGCACATTTGTCAAGCCTCAAAAACGGGCCGAAACTGTCCTAGTAATTGAAGTCGGCCATATTGTTAATACGATACTAATTCGAAAATTCAGGCGGGGGATGCATTTACACCGTTATAAGAAAAAAAAAATCTGTAATTATATACAGGGTTATTTCTAATTAGCGCATCACCTCCAGGCTTCCTTACATCAATTCTAATAACATTTGTTCTACGACTTTTTGCAAACTTGATAGTTAACACAAAAACAAAAAAATAAAAACAAATTTGCGCGCTCTGTTATTTATAACACTGTATTTTGTAAGAAGTTTCTAAACCCCACCCCCTGTCGCCCGCGCGCCCGCCACGCCAGTTGCGTGCGCGTAGAGTATTGTACTGTTTAGATGCACCTAATAAATTTGTATGGAAAAACTTGTATTTTTTTAAATATTAATTTTAATTATTCGTTGGTTAAATGTTGTTGGGATTGATGTAGAAAAGCTGCCTACAAGAGGTGATGCGCTAATTAGAAATTACCCTGTATATAGAGAGAAGCCGGATAAGGACTTTGAAAAAAGTTTTGTGTCTTAATTTATATTTTAAAAATAAAATACTAAGGTATTTTCATGTTTTAAAATTGATTTAAGTACATTTTTTATCAATTTTGCAGGTATATGTTCGCGACTTTTATTTTAACTGAAAAACATAATTGTCCTCCGATTAATTAAAGCAGTCCAAGTATGATACATTCTCACTGTCAAATGAAATGGGACAAAAGTTATGCAGGCAGGTCAACAGTAAAAATAAATCGAGGAAAAAATTATCAGTCAGCTCACAGTCAATCCCTACTTAATATTATAAATGCGAAAGTAACTCTGTCTGTCTGTCTGTCTGTCTGTTACGCTTTCACGCCTAAACCACTGACCGAAATTTGGTATGAAGAGAGAACTGAACTTGGGAAAGGACATAGGGTACTTTTTACCGCGGGAAAACTTCTCATTCCCACGGGAAATCGACTTCCACGCGAACGGAGTCGCGGGCGGCCACTAGTAATAAATATAATTAAAATAAAATTACAAGCTTCGGTGTAAATGAGGAAATACACTAGTAATTCCCCAATGGTTTGAATAGTTGAACACCATAGATGATTAATAGTCGAATATTAATCAAGCATTATTCCAAACATCGGATTATTCTCGTATACGAATCGAGATTGGACGGAAACTGGCCCTCAATAGGCCCAATGGTGCCCAACAGTGAATAATCCTTATTTAAATCTTTGTTATATAATGTATTCATGTGGAGAAAGGTAATGAGTTACTTAGTCAAAGCCTTTTTAGGGATAGGTAAGGGCATTTGAATGTTGCCAGCTAATTGATAAACCTTAATCAAATTAAAGGCCCAAAATGAATACCTGAGTAACTGGTTTTAAATTGGATAACAATAGAACAAGCTTCAAATAAAAGGGTTTGCATATGCTATAAGCATCAGACATTAATATACGCAATGTAATAAAAACAATTGGTAAGGTAGATATCTAGCGTATCTTTTATGGTAAAATCGGTTCAGTAGATCCTTAGATTAAATCAAAGAAGATACAACATGCAACCGCCATACCTATACGTATACTATGCAATCTGTTGGAAGCCGGCATGACACCAACTAGTGATGTCCATCGACACCGCACCGCACCCCACACACCGCACCGCATATCGGCACTTGGAATAATGTCTTGTTTTAGGTGCCTGTAACCAAACTTAAGCAACTTACTGTAAAAGGGTATTTAAGAATTCGTAATATATGTAAAGAAAGCACTCTTGGAAGCCTTATTTATTGAATTGTCGGAGGAAAAGGAATAAAATATAAGCTACATGTAAGTATTTAAGCAATTAAAAACACCAATGAGTGTTTTCTTCTGAGACAATATTTCTACGAACCTATATTTAACTTGTACGAAATGATTCGCTGGAAAGGTAAGTTAATTTGTTTTTGATTTCTTATAAGAAATACAGGGTGACTGCAGGGTAATGTTAATTTAAAAAATTATATAAAAGTATTTTTTTTTTAGAATCAGATATAATTAAATCAGATGTGCAATGCGTGTATAATTTAAAATAACGAGATCATGTTTTTTTAATTTAAGTCAATCGTAGTTTAGATTTAGAAACTGAAACCACATTGTACTAAACGTAATTTAATTTGACTATGTATGTAATGTATAATAAAATTGAATATAAACCATCAAGCTATAATACTATGTTAATAAAACCTTTGTGCAAACAAGTATATTCTAACACTCTAATAAATTAGTTTTGCTTAGAACAAACCAGTTTATCCTAAAATCGTGTCTGATATACACAATTTTACCACCATGTATCTAAAAACCTACATTTCGGATTATCAAAGTTTGAATACGACAAAGTTACCCTCATGTTTGTAATTAGGTAATATTTGAGAAACGTTCATGTTTTCAATATACTCGAGGCTTGCCAAAGTAAAGTTAAATTAAAACGTAAAGTTACGGGATGACTGATTATGGTTTGTTTCGTAAAAAACCCGCCCACCCTTCGCAATTGTGTAATTTTGCGCGATTAGTTCCCGATACGTTGAATTTAAGCTATTTTAAAGTTTTTTTTCCGTTTTTTCCTTATTAACATTAAAATCCAATAAGTGGTTAAAATGGAGTTAGCAGACAAATATACAGGGTGTTTGGAGGTTGAGTAGCCAAATGAAAATGGTGGATAGGTGAGGCTATTAGCTATTTACTTCCACTTATTAAATTTCATTTTGGTTCAAGTTTTAGAATTTATTCGATTTTTAAGATTTTCTTAAGAAAATCCCCGATTTTGTCATTAAAAGTCCAATATAATTTTTATTTACTGTCGGAACCAAACGAAAATAGTTTTAATTTAAAGCCTAATACTGTTTTATTCAGATGAAATCATAAATTAATACAAATCATCTCAAATAAAGTTACAGTGGGTTCATAAACTTCGCGGAACCAGTGGAAAAAAAATGTTTAGTCAACTTTGCTATGAAAAAAAATAAAAAAATATGAGAGTTTCAAGATTTCATTTGCTTTTAAAAACTTCTACATTTAATACACATTATAATGATATGCCACATGTAACATAAATAATTAGAAATCTCAACAGATATAGTAAGTTAATCCTCAAAGACGCCTGGTAAGGAAGGTACAAACCCGTTAAACTACGTATGTAGTTGAAAACTTTTGTCTCATTCTTACAAAACTATGCCTATTGTGTTATCTCATTCGACTCCCTCTTCACTTTTCTTGCCTCGAATAGAAGAGGATTCTACTATTTCACATGTTTAACTCCGCTCAGCGCAGATTCTCGGTGACCTACACTTTTCTACAGACGGAGTAAAATGTTGCTTGAAAAAAGTCATGACCAACGATAGCGTGGCCTTTGCGCATGCAAGAAAATCTCATTTTACAAGTTTTTTTTGTTTTTTTTAATTTGCTGGTGAAAGATGTCACTTGAAAATAAGCTATTATTTATCTGACTTTCGTCTGTCTATTCATAGCCAACGGTAGCGTGGTATTTTCGCATGCAAGCAAATATCATTTCACCAGCTCCAAGTCATGTAGAACCGGTTCACGGAGACTGAATCTAAGAGTTTCTTTTACTCCGCCCCTCACCACCTTAACCATCCGCTCTTTGCGACCCTCGCACGAGGCGACCAATCACAATCGTCAAACGAACGTCAAACGTCAAAAGATTACCGTAAGAAACAATCTGCTTCCTCTGCTGCCGCGCCGGCCCGGTGGACACGATAGTGGTAATAGCTTTAAATCTTCCCTATAAATACACCGCTCCAACCAGCAGGTGCGGCATTCAACATCCGGTTTCCTCGACTATCAGATCCGACCCCCGTTGAGTTTCTTGCTGGGTCTTCTCAGAGAGAGGCCCCTAAGGGAAACAGTGTAGTGGAAATGATCGAGACGCCCTGAACTGAGGTCTGAATCCAACTAGGTGGCCTTAGTGGTCGCATAGTAGTGAAGCTATAAAGTTTTCATATGGGCCAACATCAACAACATCTTCAGTCAGAAAATAAAAACATTTTTTTATACATGAGGTCGCAAACAAGATAAGTGTTGCCTAGTGACAAAATAGATAACCCAATAGGCATAGCTTTGTTAGAATGAGACCGAAGTTTTTAACTACATACGTAGTTTAACGGGTTTGTACCTTCCTTACCAGGCGTCTTTGAGGACTAACTTACTATTTCTGTTGAGATTTCTAATTATTTATGTTACATGTAGCATATCATTATAAAGTGTATTAAATGTAGAAGTTTTTAAAAGCAAATGAAATTTTCAAACTCTCATATTTTTTAAATTTTTTTCGTAGCAAAGTTGACTGAACTTTTTTTTCCCACTGGTTCCGCGAAGTTTATGAACCCACTGTAACTTTATATGACATGATTTGTGTTAATTTATGATTTCATCTGAATAAAACAGTATTAGGCTTTAAATTAAAACTATTTTCGTTTGGTTCCGACAGTAAATAAAAATTATATTGGACTTTTAATTACAAAATCGGGGATTTTCTTAAGAAAATCTTAAAAATCGAATAAATTCTAAAACTTGAACCAAAATGAAATTTAATAAGTGGAAGTAAATAGCTAATAACCTCACCTATCCACCATTTTCATTTGGCTACTCAACCTCCAAACACCCTGTATAAACAGACACAAGTTGCGACTTGGATTTATACTACGTAATGATGATGATAAACCTACAACTAGCGACCCGCCTACGCTTCGCAATGGTGTAATTTTGGCTGACAAGTTCCCGAAATTTTGTTGATGATGTTTTAATTAAATAATACATGGTTTGTTATGTTTCCGTTCTAGTTAAGTACCTAATTTTAAAGATGTATGTGTATTCAATATTGTAAAGGATTAGTACTTTGTAAGGAAATTATAATCACTTGTAAACTTGTTAGATTATAAACTAAGTTATCTAAACTAACTCACATTCAATGGAATTGGGAAAACCATCCAATATTATAATATTTGTTATTTGTAAGCTTAAAGCTTAAAGCATTGTTTTAGATAATTAAATACGTGAATAGATGCACATCCTATACAAAATTAATTAATTTAAATTTAACTAACGTAGGGCCCAAAATCAAAACAACTTTACATGTAATTAATTTAAGTCTTTAAATTGTCATATCAAATAATATAAAAGAGTTCTTACTCGTAGAAAAGCAATGATTTATTGAAATAAAAGTAAATAAAGCAGCATATTGTGATGATAAAAATTATTTCCACGAAATGAAATATGAATAAAAGGTGCGTCGTGTTGATATTGTCATGTTTAATGAACTGGTAACATACATAAATTTACAATTTTATTTGTAAATTAAAATCATTTTCAACATAATATTACTATCTTTCCGCCCACGGTTTCACCCGCAGCTAAAATGCTTTTCCCGTGGGAATTTCTGAAAATCCTTTCTCAGAGCTCTCTTACATCATAAAAAAAACGTCTGTACCATAATTCATGACCCTAACTTAAGTAGTTTACGCTCGGTTACGATAAAACAGTCAAGACTAATTGTTTTATAAGTATAGATACAAAGAAAAGTGTTTGTTCGTAGTGCTTCCTTGCGATTTTTTTTCTATATAGATAATATAGGTACTAATTTCATCCCTATCCCTACTATCGCTACTATATCCCTACTATAATATTATAAATGCGAAAGTAACTCTGTCTGTTTGTCGGTCTGTCTGTCTGTCTGTCTGTCTGTCTGTCTGTTACGCTTTCACGCCTAAACTACTGAACCGATTTTGATGAAATTTGGTATGATGAAAGAACTGCACTTGGGAAAGGACATAGGGTACTTTTTACCGCGGGAAAACTTCTCATTCCCACGGGAAATCGACTCCCACGCGAACAGAGTCGCGGGCGGCCACTAGTTACCTATAATACGTTAAGTCGTTTTTGCGTGATAGAGCAACAAACATACACACTTTTTAACCGACTTCCAAAAACGGAGGAGGTTCTCAATTCGGCCGGTATGATTTTTTTTATGTATGTACATCGATTACGTCGAGGTTTCTGAACGGATTTACGAGATTATTTTTTTGTTTGATGCGGAATAGCTTCGAATTGGTCCCACAAAAATTTGATTCAGGTAGGTCCAGTAGTTTTTATTTTATGAGCATTTTTAATCAACCCCGATGACTGAAATCAAATATCGCAAGTAAATTTGATCCACTTCCTGGTTACCGATTGAGCTGTAATTTTGTATACGTATGTAAATTGGATTACAGTGAAAAAATATTATGAGATGGAGCTGATCCGATGATGCAATCGGAAGGTGGCCATAGGAACTCAGTAGTTAAATGACAGAACACTATCGAGTTTGGGCTCGTTTGATTTGTCTTGACGAGCACTTTGGTGATTGGAGGTAACTAGGATCCTCCAGGATCCAATGAAGCTGCCAAAATACACTAAAAATAAATAAATAAAAATAACTACGTTAAAAAAACCGACTTCAAAACTAAAAAGTTTGAAATAATTAAGATTTAATATAATTTAAATACTGCCTATTATTTATACGTGCTATTTACTCATAGGTTTGAAGTCGGTGCCAAGCTTAAAATAATAATACGAGCAAATTAATAAAATGAAATGCCTACTTCAAAGTTTAAGATACGTAACGAGTAATAAATAAATAAAGAGCAATTAACTCTTACTATTTAATACGTAAGAAATAAAATGATAAGGCACCGAATATAAACCTATGAGTAAAAAGCACGTATCAATAATAGGCAGTATTTAAATAATATTAAATCTTAATTATTTCAAACTTTTTAGTTTTGAAGTCGGTTTTTTAACGTAGTTATTTTTTACATTTAACATTACTAAAAGGCGTTATATGAACAAATATATACTTTTATAGGCGTTATACTTTTATAGTGTTGAGTTGAGGTACGAGAAAATAATTTTATATGTTCACTGAATGTTCACGTTATGATTGTATAACTTCCGAAAAAATTGCTGGGAGTTTTTTTCGGCCGGCTATTTTCTCTCGGTCCACGGTTAGGTTAAGTCGAAGTTTGTAACATTGACGTTAATTAAGAATATGTTACATATCAATGATGAATAAAAGAATTTTGATTTGATTATGATTTGAATAGGTAATCAAACACTATACAACCATCTCTCTCTAACCATATTACCCATCTCTTTCTAAACCCCTCATTTTCATTATTAATCCATTCTTTCGTTCCTCAGTTTACAACAAAAACAGTTGAACTAAGGTTCAACTTTTCTCATTTTGGTTTCATTGCTCGTAGTCAAGATGAAATAACTTGTGCATTTAACTATTGAGACAGTGGTAGTACCTAGTTTCTGACTTTAGCAAGGTGTAATACCATTTGTTTTACAATAGTGTTGGGTATTTGTTGGTGAAAACCAGACGGATCTATTCAGAAAAAAAATAAAAAAGTTTTTTATGCCTCGCGGTTTTATCTTTGGCAAATGACTTTTTCCGCAGGAATGAGGTTCTTTCCCGCAGTAAAATGTATCCAATGTCTGATTTATAGTCTATCTTTATATCAAATTTCAGTGGCTTTAAAACCAAAAATTTGTAAACTACGTAAATTTATTTTTGCTCAGTCTTTAATTAATTCTCATTGGTATTTAATTAAAACCAATAATTTAATAACTATTAATTTTACCTAAAAGTATATATAAACACATAATACTCTATATATGTATAATAAAAATATACTTATATATTTTTTAAATTGCTAAAACTGTTAAAATTTTACCACTACTACTTTATACCCTTCTACATACAAAATTTCTTCTTCTACTACAAAAAGTCGTTGGCAACCGACCCTCTGACAAAACTCATAAAATAAATAGCTGTCATAACAAAGTAAATTCATATCGCCGCCAAAAATAACCAATCAGAAAGTTACGCGCCAACTAAACCAATCGAAAGATTTAGATGCTATAAATCATACAAAAAGGGAAAATGTCCAGTAAAAAACTGCTGGAATGAAATCTTTAATAAAAATGCTCAATTCTAATGTACCAAAACGAAAAGAATCTTCAAGATTTTTTAAAAATGAAATACGCTTTTTTAAATTTATTTCAATTTGTATAAAAAAGAAAGAAAATTTGATAATAGCTGACGTCAACAAAGTGAGTTCTTTCATTCTGAGTTCAACCTATTTTTGGCTTAATTGACACACTATTTGGCTTTATATCAAGAAAGCTTTAATTATATATGTTAGACTTTAATTTGCCTCGTCAATAAACATCAATATAATAATTTGTCTTTGATTAAATCTCTGTAGTTGGTTGTTTTTTTTTGTTTTATCTTAACACACCTTTTTTTAGGAATCATGAGTACAAAATACAAAATCCTACTTCTTTTTTTCATGGCACTTATCGATTTTAAATCTTAATTGGTAGTTTGGAAGGGCAGAATATACGTTTCCACCGTTGCCTCGTGTTCATTCGTTGCGTTAATCTATGTCTTAATTTTTATTTCACTCTTCAACCGGAGAAATGAGTTCTGAAGAACTATTTTTGTCAAAATGCACCTGAATATTATTTATCTTAAAGTTGAAAGGCATGCAGCTGTGTTCCGTTACAATGCCATCAATATCAATTTCTGTATTGCCTATATGTATTATTATATAAAGTAATATTTTAACTTATTCTCTTTCTTTTAGTCTTAGAAATTTTGTAGTACCACTCGTAGCGGCGTAGCGTTTACGTCGTAGTCTTCCCGCAGGAACTACGATGAAACAAACAGGATAGCTTGATTCCAGCTATTATCGTCAGCTGAATAAAGTCAGACTTCGAAGCCTTGATCTAAATATAAATGATACGTTTTGTTTATTCAATGCATTTGGATCGATACAGTCTGAGTGGCTTATCGTTTGATAGACAAAGTGTGTTTTGTATTAACTATGAATTAACCCGGATTAAGCCGGAATGGTACTTGATGCGATATAAGTGACGTTTAAATTCTAAATGCTTGTTTAAGGGTTTTCGGGGCTAAAAGAGGTCAGATATTGGTAAGTTACCTCAAATACTCGTAGACGTGAACAAAACGTATCACATAACATTAGTTGGCTTAATATATTTGAATGCTATTAAAAGAGAATATTAAATTAGTAATATCTTTGCCACGGACAATAAGGGGTAAATTATATTCGGACTTAAAATATACTAAAATTAGTTTTTTTTTTGTTATTGATGTATGGTTAAAGTTAAAAGGCATTGACAATTATAAATAACTATTACAGCACTAACAATACACTTAACCGATTGACTGCGGGCTCGATATATTTGTCATATAGGGTAGTGCACACTGTTATCGACAAGCCATTACTAACAGAACATTAGTCATTCGTTACTTGGAACCACGCGAATCTTTCAAAAGAGTAAACAATGAAGGTATATGAAATTATAAGGCTTTAATAAAAACTGAAGATTTTTTACACGGCAAATAAGAATTTTTGAACTTCAATCAATTTTTATCTTACTTTTTTACTGTTCATATTATTTAATTTTACTGATTTGCATGCACGGTTTAAAAGCACTAGCATTTCAATGATTCCTTAACTGTAAGATTTTTCACATATAATAGAATTTAAATAGCGCTTTTTATCCCCCGCGTATTATGCAAAATAACCTCGTTTTGGTGAAATCATAATTTATGTTAGGGGTCATCTTACACAACGCTTCCAAATCACAAAATACCATGCGACAAAATTGACTAGTGTTACTTGACTTCTTTGTTTACTAAAGTTGCATATTCCCGTGCGCACTGGCATATTTCTTTTAATTGTCAACACACGTAATTTGTCACAAAATATATTGGATCCAATGGTGCATTTGTCATCAATTGTTAATGCTTCTGTGCCTTTGATAGGTTTATGAGTGATGGCTTCATTTTAACTTGCTTAGAAGGCAAAGTAACCTTCTAAAGGTTATCCTAACCTAAAATAAATATAGTGAACTCAGTTATATCAAAAGAAGACTGAAAACGGAAAAGAGACATTTCGTATTCACCCTTTATTATGGCGTTCTATAAGTATAATGAAATAACAAAATTCAAATTATCGTTTTGCCCCACTATTATTGCATTATAGGTTTGCAAACTTATTCCCGAGGCTTCACACGCGTTAAATTCGGTGTAAAACCCTTGTCCTATACTAACCTCAAAAACCTCATCAAAATCCGTTGCGTAGATTTAAAGATTTAAGCATTCATAGGGACAGAGAAAGTGACTTTGTTTTATACTACGTAGTGATAAGAGCGACAGATCATTCACCTAAAGCTTTGTATTATTGCCTTTTGGCGTTTTTATTTTGATAATCGCCAATCAAGCGTCTATAACCTTATTAGTTACATCTTAAATTATATACTTTTATACTTACCAAGACGTCATATCTAATTAGAAATAAACCTTATACCTTTAGCACGTAGATCCAAAATCGATCGTCCCAAGTTTTATCACCGAAAGAAACGACGACTCACATACATTACATATAAAAAATATTTTCCAAGAATTCGCCAATAAACATAATCCGGTACTCCTGCCTCGATAGCATCAATAAGAAATAAAGAAATTGTTAAAAGGAGATTGCGGTTCAATCACGGAGTTTCTTTTCTTTTAAGGACCATTACAAATCGGATTGGAAAACCTCTGAAGGGATTAGGGCAGGGCTTAACGTGTGCTGAGTTGTGATCAATCAGGATAGCGGGTATTGGCCTTTATTTTAAAGGTACGCTGGGGTTTAGTTTAATGATTAAGTTTAGTTAATGTTTGTGTTTTGGGTCAGATACTACAATTACACGTAACGAATTTTAAATACAGTTTTGACTGTTGTTTATAAATTAAGACGCAAAATTGCACCTGTCTTAATAATGAAAAAAGCTTATTAAAAATTGTATAAATTTTTACGATTTTGTATTTCACGTTGTACTCATAACTTGGTAAAACGCAGAAATTTTAAGAGACGTTTATTTAAGACTGTCGTTTTAAGGTAACACTTAATTAAAAAGTCTTTATTATTAATTCTAAAGAAATCAACCAATTTGCTTTCCTATATCATGCCATGGTCGTTTTTTAATACTAATAATATAATAAACGACAAAGTTAGTAGTTTGCATGTTTGTTACTGATTCACGCGAAAACGGCAGATCGGATTCTGATGAAAGCTTGTAGGTACATAGATTGATAAAAAAATAGCACCCTAGCAATAGCACATCAGTGCCTCAATCACGAATTTCTCATATATTTTCATCGTAGCGCCATCTTAGAAAAAAATATGAATTTTAGACCTATCGGAGATTTTTGAAAATATTTTTTTTTTGTTTTTTACTATTTACGTATGTATCAATAGGATGTTATCATTGTGTTTCGTATTTAGTTAATTGTAGCGGTGTAATTTTGCATAAACATTCTTTACTAGCATTGAAATTCTTTGCATAAACATTCTTTACTAGTTCTAACAAAACAAAAAACAAAAACCACATGGAAAATTATAAATAGTGAAACGGGAAAATCTAAGTCTTTCAGTAACGGGTACGAACTTTTAATAGATGGTAAAACTGTCAAAGAAGATGGAGAAATAGCGTCAGCATTTGAAAGATATTTCAGTGAAATTCCAATTTTGACCACGAAGTCACTTAGCTCATCGCCTGTGGTCGCTGAAGCGCTTCTAAAGTGCCATGTTAGTGAGTGCAAGGATATATTCCATTTTAAACCGATTGAAGTATTAGATGTAATAAAAGTTTTCAAAACCATTGATGTTAAAAATACCATGGATCTATCGGGCTTATCTGTAAAAATTATCAATTCAGTTATAGATTTTATTGCTCCTGCTCTAACAAAAATATTTAACAATTGTGTAGATGCAGGTGAGTTTCCCGATTTAATGAAACATAGTAAGATTATTCCTTTATTTAAGTCGGGTAGTTCCACAGACCCCACCAATTTTAGGCCTATATCAATCCTACCAACTTGTAGCAAAATCTTTGAAAAACTTATTCTTAACCAACTTTTGGCACATTTCAATAGGAACAACCTCCTTCATAATAAACAATTTGGGTTTACAAAAGGTCGATCAACCACGGACGCTGGTGTGAAACTTTTTGAGGTTGTGGTTAGCGCTTGGGAGGGCTCACAGGATGCCCTGGGTATATTCTGTGACTTGTCTAAGGCGTTTGACTGTGTTGAACACGATACGTTGATCAGGAAACTCAGTCATTACGGTGTAAGGGGTACCGAACTAAAACTTTTAACCTCATATTTGAGTGATAGAACTCAGAAGGTTGAAATAAATTGCGAAAGATCACAGGGATCCGTTGTAGGTATGGGGGTTCCTCAGGGGTCGATATTGGGCCCATTTCTGTTTTTAATTTATATAAACGATTTACCATACATGGTAAAGAATAATCATGAAATAGTATTGTTTGCTGATGATACTTCGTTAATATTTAAAATTAACAGACAGGAAACAAATTATGACGACGTGAACAATGCACTCTCTAATGTTGTAAAATGGTTCAATGTGAACAATCTAGTTTTAAATGAAAGAAAAACGAAATGTATAAAGTTTTCGGCACCAAATGTAAAGCAAGTAGAGACAGATTTGAAATTAAACGGTAACAAGTTAGACCTGGTAGAAAATACAGTTTTTCTTGGAATAACTGTCGACTCCAAACTGCAGTGGGGACCCCATATAGCACAACTGGCGAGTAGGCTTAGTTCTGCGGCATTTGCGGTTAAAAAAATTCGTTCCCTGACTGACATTCATACTGCTAGGTTAGTTTATTTCAGTTATTTTCATAGCCTAATGTCCTACGGAATCCTACTCTGGGGAAACGCTGCTGACATTAAAACTATCTTTACGCTGCAAAAACGGGCCATTCGCGGAATTTATAAACTTAGTAAAAGAGAATCTCTCAAGGATCTGTTTAAGGAGATTAGTATTTTGACCCTTGCTTCACAGTATATTTTTGAGAACATTATGTTTGTGCGTAAGAATATTGATAGCTTTAAAACTCTTAAGGATAGACCGACGGGTCCCAAGAACAAAATCTTATACTAATATACAACAAAATTAGTTTTATTATTTATTTGTATTTGGCATCATATTAGCTATATAAATATGTTTAATTTTTTTTTATAAAACTTATACTTTAGTAGATACCCAAGCGAACATCATCCTATTTGAATTTTACTTCAAAGAACAATACAGTATGAACATGTACAAGCTTGTTCCTCTGAGCTCGCAACTCGCGCGCAGCAGTGTATCGTCAGACGCGGGTTTGTTCTCGGGGCGGGGTCTTTTTTGACAGGGCGCGGCAATTTCTCTAACAATTCCAATTGATGTCAATCAAAAGTTAAGATTTATTGTTCATTGCATTTTATACAATGACGGCCTTATCAGCGAACCGAAGAATTTTGAATTTAGCCCTTAATTCAGAAAAAAAAAACACCTTCGTTCAACTCTAAGTGAGAAAACAGATGAAGAAAACTTAAATTTAGATGAGTAATTATATAAACATTCACATTAAATTAATACATATTCGTTAAAATATTTTTGTACAACTCAATACATTATTTACTTGGAAAGTACCAGTAACTGTAAATTACTGTCGTTTGTGATTATTAGATGTTTTTCTAAGAAAATCTTAAATAATCTTATAACATTTTTTTTATTATTATTTTGAAGTTAAATATAATTACGTTATTTTAAATATGAATTCCAACTAAGATACTAAATATTTTATTTTTAAAATAATATTTGCACATACGTCTTTTTTGTCCTAAAATGCATTCGAAATTTACTATCGCTTGCGCCGATCCGACACTGTACTATGGAAAACTTATTGAAAAAAAATGACGCATGTAATTTTAAGTTTTTGTTCCTTGGCATAAATTTTATAATACGATTTTGTTCTACTATTAACTTAATAAATATAAAACTTTTTTTAACAAAAGTCACATCGATAATTTCCTTATAAGTATGGTATTTTGTTTGTTGAATATTTCATTATTAATTTTTATTGGTTCATGACAGAACCCGAAGATTCTTATAACGCTGCCTTGAACTCCCCAGTATCGCTTTAGGCTTAAATATAAGATAAAATGTGTGATGATAGTATCAAAATATCACAGCAGCAAACAAAAGTAACATATAACCGTACTCCTCCTCTTTGCCTATTCCTTCACTTCATCAACTCACAAATTATGATGTTACTAGTGGCCGCCTGCGGCTCCGTTCGCGTGGAAGTCGGTTTCCCGTGGGAATGGGATGTTTTCCCGCGGTAAAAAGTATCTTATGGTTTATTCTGATATATAACCTATACTATTGTAGACTTTCATCCAAATCCGTCAAGTGGTTTTTACGTGAAAGAGTAACAAACATCCATCCATTCCATCCATACTAACAAACATTGACGTATATGAAATTAGTAGGATTACACCTTTATTATATCCTATTTTTATACCCTCCAGTTTTGATAACTCACCAGATGCACTTGGAAGAATTTAAAGGAACTCTAGCTTCCACTCCATCCCTTCTCATATGGTTTTAGCTACGCCTATGCCTTCTCTACTAAATGAACACAAAAAAAAACTAATGATTTTTGTCCCATTCATTGTTCATGTCTAGATCATATAAAGTCCTAGATCACCAACTCGGAAAAAAAGACTAGAAATGTTAAGTGTTGGATAATAAGTCTGACGTAAAGGAATGAAAACTGAAAATTTGGATAAGAGCTGTTTCAAAAATAAGAAAACTTATTGATGATGAAGTTATTGGAATGTTTGACGAAGTTTTGAAAGCTTGGAAGTCGAGAATAGCAGTGGAGTAATATAGCAAAATATATAGCAAAATATGTTCAAAACATCAATGTGAAATATGCCGTGCTCATCGCAGTATCTCTAAGCTCACCAATGATCAAATACAGAACTTTAAGAGCCATGTAAAAAAGCAAAGACAATTGCACGGGGTTTGAAACAAAAACTTGAACATGAGGCAATAGAATCTAGTGAATCTATTGCTACCGCAGTATCTGACATTGAAAAAGTTTTGACTTGACAAAAACGAAAGTAAAATATAAAAATTTTGTAAGCTTGTGTGATATTGGTGTTAGGTTCATTTACATAATGGTTTATATTTTAAAGTCTTACTCTATGATTCAGAAGACAATCATCATGAAGAAGACAATGTTGGTGTGAACAAATAGGAACTGGTTAATTATATTAGGTACTCAAAAATGTAAAGTAGTTTTGCGATGAGAAAGATACTTTTTAATTAATTAAAACACGGTTTATGATTTACCTTTTGAACATCATTAAAAAATATTAAGTACATTTGACTTAAAAATCCGTGATGATTTTTTATTATAATATATAGTAATACCACAACAAGAAAGTACATTATTAAGTTGCTAGTTTTATTTTGTTTTATGTTAATGACAATATGAACAAAAATTAAAGTTTTTAGTAGATTTTTTGACATTCAATTACTATATAATTTATAGGCAAAGCCAACATACGACGTAATTATATGGAACAATTACGAAGTAAAACATCGCAAAAATACTTAAGACATCTGCGGTTTCATTAAACAAAGTCGTATGTGCAGTTAGTGCTTAGTTCATTCCATAAAACAAAATCCGATTTTATTATAGGAACCGAGTTTTACAGAAATAATATTTATTAATAAATATAAGAACGTGAAAATAATGTAATTAAATAAAACAAATCAGCTTTGAATAAATTCCATACTCAAATATTTTTTGTAACGGAGTAAACGACATTTTACTTTGCTCGCAACTAAAAAGCTGCGTACTGAAAAATGAACATTTGGTAGATACGACTTTGTTCTTGGGACCCGTCGAGACGTTTGATAGATAATAATGACGCAATGACTAGGAACGATCATAAATTAGTTTTTCCAAAATGTAGGTTGGCAAAAAGCACAAAGTCTTTTATAGGAATGTCAATAATTATATATAATTCAATCCCTAAGTCCCTACTGTCCCTGCCTTTTAACGTTTTTAAAAAAACTATTAAACTCAAACTGTGTAGTAAAGGCTATTATAGCATCCAAGACTTTTTAAATGATAAGAAAGCTTGGGATTAAAACTCTTGCAGGTTTCTTGTAGGTAGGTATTATGTATAAGACTATTTATACTTTGTATAAAGATATTGGTTGACGTAATTGTACGTACATCATATTTTTTACCTTATGTACCTTGACGATACTTAACTTTAAGTATGTACTTTTATTGTTTTTATTTTTGTTTTTATTTATTCATTTTACTTTTTTCTGTACTGTTTTCTCGTTCCTCCTCTCTCTGTTTTAACTTATTGTTTCCAATAAATTAGCTGTTTTGTGAGGTTCCTTAGTGCCTTGTTTGACCCAGAGTAGTCATGCTCGCCTCGAAAGTTACTGGGGCGGTGGCGTTGTGTCAACGGGTCGCCCAACTCCCTCTAATATGGTTGAGTAGGACGATGGCTGGAGCACACGTCATACTTGTGATCAGGTGCCGCCTTCGGGAAACGGTCTGCTCTGGTTCCGAATTGTGGCGCGGGAAGTTTCCTCAATTAGTTTACTAGCATTTTAATATTTTTTAACTTTAATGATGTTGAGCGGGGAGGTACGAGAAAATAATTTATATGTTCACTGTTTGTACAAATTTTTAATGAATATAAATTATTGTTGTATAATTTTGAAAAGAGTGCCGAGAGTTTTTTCCGCCAGCTTTTTCTCTCGGTCTACTACGGCCATTGCTGATGAATGTAGGGGTGTCCCGTGACATCTTTTTTTATTTTTACTTTACGCTTTTGACAATGTATAAGAGATTAGTTTTTAATCCTACATACAATAAAGTTTTTCTTTCTTTCTTTCTTTCTTTCTTTCTTTCTTTCTTTCTTTCTTTCTTTCTTTCTTTCTTTCTTTCTGAAAGAGGATGTGATTCTTATTTTATGGAAGTTCTACACCAAAAATGGTAAAAATGAAGTAGAAAGATAATTTGGGGATGATTTGCATTTAATGTGATGTCAAACGTCATTATAGCCAGGTTAAAATTTATATATTTTTGGATATTTGAATGAAAAACTTAGTTCACTAGCTTGACGACTGCTGGGTTGTTTATTTTTGAGCATTTGTTATTACCCTTACTCCTTACTGATAATATGTAATATTTTGAAATCATAAATGTGAAAATGTGTATGTATGTCTGTCTGTATGTTCCACTTGTCGAAACGGCACAACCGATTATAAATAATTTTGGAATTGTCATAGTTTTAACAGCCTTGAATGAATTTTGATTATTTTTTACCGCGATAATAAGTCCAACGCTCACGGGGTAATCCCTTTTATCGCAGATAAAGTCGCGGGGTACTACTAGTACAGTGTAAAGTAAAAAAGCCAACTAATCTATTACAAAAATGCTCGCCGCGGTCATTGTATATCAATTTCTCGGTCACACACTCTGCGTTGCAATTCGCCGATTGTGTTTTGTTTCTGTGTGACGTTTTTTCCGTGTCATTTTATTTAGAGGCACTGCTGTTGTCATAGAGTATGTAATCTATGGAGGGCTCTTACAGAAGGAAATTAAACAAAACTAAATGTGTTTTTGTTTAGTTGTAAAAAATAAATGCTATTACGTTCAAATGCCTCCTCTGTTGTAGTATTCAGTTTGTCAATGATATGATAAAATTGACCTCATTTTATTTTTTTCTTCCTGCCAGCAAACCTTGTTGTGCCCTATTTTACTAAACCACGCCTTTGTTCTGTTTTGATTGACGTCAAATGTTTGACAGCTAGGAAAAGAGTGGTTTGCACGGAAAAGTTTTTTCTTTTTATTTTATACGTTTTTTTTTTCAGAATGAAAACCTATTTCAGGCTGCATCAAATACACCAAAAAACATACAAAGTGGTTACTCCTAAAACGGCAGCTTCTCATTATACTGGATGTAAACAGACTATTTCCAAAGCCTTAAACCATGTAATTGTTGAGTATAAATTCCTAATTAATTAACCAACAAAAACCCAAAAAACTAAATATAATAAAAATATGTTTCCCCTTGTGGTCAACTCTCACACATCAGCTGATGACCCAGGAGCGACATACATCAAAAAATAAATTAAACGATTTTGATTAAAAAAAACCCTAAATACTAAAGTTAAAAAATACTCTTCCAGATATACCAAGGTTGGGGTCCGCGAGGGATACCTCCTAATGCCGTCCTCTTTCCTGCTCTGTGGAATACTTGTGTTCCACAGAGCAGGATCGGAGTCGGCGTAGGCCCAGTGTGTTAACTCGCACTGGAGAGGAGAAGTGGGCTGGGCTTGGTCCAGGCTGTTGATGCGGCCCAGAAGGGGTTCTAGCAGGGCCTTTGCCCCCGTTCTGTTGAGCGCTCAGGAGGTAGGTAAATTGTCTTTTGAATCAGGGGGGAAATTGATTGTCAGAATTCAGTCGGGTGGTGCGGTGTGGCAGCCGCGGGATCCGATCCTTCAAGGTTGGTTCGGAGGTGAATTGGCAAAGGGGTGGGGAAATCCCTTTTTTCAGCCTCGGAAAAGATACACCTATCCAGCATTTGTTTTGTGTTTTTACCTTTTATCTAACCTCCCCCCCCTCTTATGACAACCAGTCAAAAAAAAAAACCTACCAAAGCCACATCCATTATTTCCACACTCCCCGTCATAGTAGTGTACGGTAGGCCGCAGTCATTCACTGTTCACGCTTGACTTGCTGTGCCGTGGAGTAGCTACACTTGTATCGGAGGTTTTCAATTGAATAAGCACTGGTGAGAAATATGAGAAATGATGTTTAGGTGGTAATTGTGGTGGTGGATCGTAATTATTGGAGGAATATTTAATGGTGTTAGGTTAGCTGATAGTAGCTTATTGAAATTATTGTAAATCACTGCATAGTATAAAACAAAGTCGCTTTCTCTGTCCTTTTGTATGCTAAAATATTTAAAACTACGCAATGTTTTTTTTAAAGATAGAGTGATTTAATAGGAAGGTTTACATGTATAATAACATAGTACAGGGAAAGGAGGTTTACTCCGAATTTAACGCATGCGAGGCCGCGCGGGTAAAAGCTAGTTAGTTGTAAATATTTGTTTTTAAGAAACTCGACTGTGAAAGAGCTTGCAGGTAAATACTACAAGAGGAGAAAACGGAGTCTAGCCACTTTGAAAATATAAATTTTTATTACAATCATATTGGGAAACTTTTCTTTTGTGTTCAAAAAAAAAACCTAAACTACTATGTTTCCTTAGGTAAATAACACAAATTAAGACACTTAAAACACTGTTTTTTAACAACATCATCCAAAAGAATTTATTTGCTTGTAATTTATATTTTAGAAATAAAACAACGAAATCATTATGTTTTTTTTCGAATAGGTAACCCAAGTTAGCTAGTAAAACTATTCAAAGAAACAACCTCCACTTTTACACTATCACTATAAAACTGAGCGATATTTGAATGTGCGTTCCATTTAGCCATTTTGTGATTGAGAATGGTAAAAACGGCTGAAATGGCAAAAAACTGCCATTTGTGCGCACCGAGCGTTACCACCAGTATAGGGGAGTAACTATACGCGATATAGATACATCTGTATACTTTGTATGTACAATGTAAAAAGCGGAAAATAACGGTATCGGTGATACTAAAAAGACTAATATTATAAACTAGTGGCCGCTCGCGACTCCGTTCGCGTAGAAGTCGGTTTCCCGTGGGAATGCGAAGTTTTCCCGCGGTAAAAAGTTCCCTTAATTCTTTCATACATATATTTTTGGTTTCTAGAACCGTTTTCGCAGCACACGCAACGGAAGCCCTCAAGGATGAATAATTTTCCCCGTTTTTTTCCCATTTTCCATTATTTCTTCACTCCTAATAGTTGCAGCGTAATGTTATATAGCCTAAAGCCGGCCTCGATAAATGGTCTATCCAACACAAAAATATTTTTTAAATTCGAACCAGTAGTTCCTGAGATTAGCGCGTTCAAACAAACAAACAAACAAACAAACAAACTCTTCAGCTTTATAATATTAGTATAGATGTGGAAGTTTGGGTGTGTGTGTCTATTACGCAAAAACTACTAAATGGATTTGGATGAAACTTGGTATATATGTAAAAATATGAAGTACTTTTTACCGCGGGGATTTCTAAGGAAAAGTTAATAAAAGCTGAGAGTTAAACCACTGGGCAGAAAACTAGTAAAACATCAAGTTCAATTTTGTAATGAAAAAAAAACTAAATTTGTACGTAATATTCATAGTAGGATATCAAGCTGTTAATAAAAACACTGTTTTGTAGTAAAACAACATAAAATGCTGATGAAGGTTTGTAAACCTTACGAAACGGCCAATTAATTATTTAATTAAAACCCTTGAAAATCCCAAAATAATCCTTTTAATCTGATTACCAAGCCAACTAATATTGTCTGCGGTTACTCTTAAAATTAAACGGCCATTTTGTTTTCTGAACCGCAAAAGTATCTTAAAATTGTTTTTGCAAGTGCTTGTTTTAACATAACTGAAAAATTTGTTTCAATTGATATCAATCATTGAAATAAACCGTGAGAAAATGGTAGAAAATACAAAGTTTTTTTTTCCTCGAAATATGTCAAATTACTTGAAATTGATTTAGTTAAACTAACTTTATTATGATTTGTATAGCTTTTAATGGTAAATAAACATTTAGGTTTTGTTTTATTTTAGAGCTTAGTTTTTATTTATTTTAAATCGGTCTTAAGGGAAAAATAATGTTTAGTAACAAATTAAAGGGTGACAAAATTTTTTTTAAGTGCCTCGGAAACAAACAAAAATGCAAAAAAGTTTGGTAAATTGTTAGTTTTAATAAGCTAACATAAAATGTTAAACGTACTTTGTTTAACAGAGACGTGGGCTAAGGATTTAAACATAGATACTCTTGCCATTGACGGTTACATCCTTGCTTCTGCTTTCAATAGAAAACTATTCAACCATGGTGGTACAGCTATATGTATAAAAAATAATATTAATTTTAAACATAGGCACGACATTGTTAATTTAAGCTTTGAAATGAATTGTGAACTGTCAGCCATAGAAATTAAATGGAATAAAATGGTAATTATATGTGCTTATCGACCCGATCATGATTATTTCGTTTTCGAAGATGTAATGACTAAATTATTAGAAAAATTATTGAGAGAGAAGAAGAAGTTTGTTATAGCAGGCGATTTTAATCTGAATGTTATTAAGCCGAAATTGGATAGTAACACAAAAAAGTTCTTGAGGCTTCTTGAGCAGTATAATTGTAATCTTGTCTTAAAAGAGGCTACCCGAACTCAAAAAAAATCTAAAACTTGTATTGATAACTTTATTGTTAATAAGGATGACAACTTGCAATATGTAGGTAAAGTACTTGACTGTAAACTTTCAGACCATAACGCTATTCATTTAAATATTGTAGGACGTAATGAAAAACCTCAAATTGACCAATGCTATATAAAAATGAGAACTATTTCTGAACGTAATAAGGATTACTTTCATTACTTATTTAATAAGTGGTAGAGTCTAGCTGTAGGCTCTGTCTGCAGCGATTGCTGGGCTGACTCGACCGGTGAAATACCACCGTCGCACAGGAAACCGACGTGAAGTAGGAACGATGTTCCTGCGTTTCGTTCGGTGAGTGCGGTATCCGGTGCCCAATTTTATTTATTTATTTATATATTTTCTTAAAGGTCAGCAACACGCCCCCAACACCTACAGTGTTGAGGGTAGTCATGGGCGGCGGTGATCACTTACCATCAGGTGACCCGCATGCTCGTTTGCTACCTATATTACATAAAAAAAAAAAAAAAAAAAAATAAACAGTTTGACATTATTAAGCAAGAAGTAAATTTAATATCTGAAGCAAATGAAAAAATGGACATACTAATGCAATACTTTGAATATTGTTTTGTTACAGCGTTTCCGATTAAAATGGTAAAAAACAGTAAAAAAAAGAAATACCATTTAAATACCAAAGGCATCAATGTATCACGTCAAAAAATTCAAAAATTAGAATTACTACATAATTTATATCCGAATAAAGAACGCAAAAATAAATTAAAATGTTACAGGCAAGTATTTAAAAAAGTGTTAATAACATCTAAGAAATTGAATTATAAGAATAGAATACAAAAATCAAGTAATAAAACAAAAACAACGTGGCAAATAGTAAAGGAACAAAGCAATAAAACAGCACTCAAAAAGTATAAGATAGAAAAAAATGTTGATTCAGAACGCAAAGAATTAACTGAAAGAAAGGAAATTGCAGATAGCTTTAACACATATTTCAAAGAAATTGCCCACACCACAACTGCGAATCTAGACTTAGATATAAAAAAAACGATCAATTACTTGATTAAGTTATCTCCACCGACTACAACAATAAACTTCACAAAAATAACAGAAAATGAATTATTGCAAATTGTGAACCACTTAAAAAATAAGAATACAAAAGACATGTATGATCTCGACACTAGGCTATTTAAAGAGCTGATAAAACAAAATTCAAATCTTTTTGACATTATGCTGAAAGTATTGAATGACTGCATAATTCAAGGAGTGTTTCCCGAAAGATTCAAAGTAGGTAAAATCATTCCTCTCTTCAAAAAGGGAAATCAGGAAGATCTAGGAAATTATAGGCCTATTTGCATTTTACCGGTGTTTTCAAAAATTCCGAATCCGAAACGTAGAATCACGGAATATTTCGAGACAAACAAATTGTTTAATGATCATCAGTTCGGATTTAGAAAAGGAAGATCGACAGAAAAAGCAATCAGAAAGGTAGTCTATTATGTTCTTGAGGCTTTGGATAGGTCGCAAAACGTCTGTAGCATTTTTTGTGATCTGTCAAAGGCCTTCGATTGTTTGCGGCATGATATTCTTTTAAAAAAGCTAGTTTTCTACGGATTTAAGGACAAGGAATTAAAAATATTGGAATCTTATCTTAAAAATAGATTACAAGTAGTTGAAGTTGAGCAAACTTATTCAGATAAAACTTTAAGTAACATCGGAGTTCCCCAAGGATCTATATTGGGGCCTCTTCTATTTTTAATATATATTAATGATTTACCTAGCACTATACCTGACTGGGCTATTATTACCCTATTTGCTGACGACACGCATGTGGGTATCAAAGACCGAAATATTGACATATTATCACAGAAAACTATTATATTAACAAACACCCTCAAGGATTGGTTTGCAAGTAATGGCATAGTTCTAAATGACGAAAAAACTAAAATTTTAAATTACAGTTGTAGGAAATCCACTGTGCAAGATGTTGCGCTTTGTAATGAAGTTGTATTTCTAGGATGTACCCTAGATTCAAATATGACATTTGAAAGCCACATTAGTAAAGTTTGTCACAAGCTTTCCACTGCTAATTATGCATTATTTAAGTTAAGAGATCTAATTGATAGGAAAACATTAATTTCTGTGTATTATGCATATTGTCATTCGATTTTAAATTACGGTCTGACAATATGGGGAAATGCAACTTCCATTAATCATGTCCTTGTTTGTCAGAAAAGATCAATCAGGATCTTATTTAACCTTCGCAGGCGAACCTCGGCTAGGCCTTATTTCAAAAAATCAAAAATAATGACTGTAACATCTCTCTTCATATATAAATCACTATTAGAAGTACATGAAATAAGAAACGAACTGCCCAGAAGAATGGATGTTCACAGATATCATACCAGACATCGAGACAAATTAATTAATAACAGAACAAGACACATAAACTAGGGCTCAGTTTAAAAATTGATCTCTATAACAAACTTCCTCTTAGCATTAGATAACTTTCATTGAGTGAATTTAAAAACAAAATGGAAGATTTTTTAAAAAATAATCCATTTTATAATATTGCGGAATTTATGGCTTGTACATTTTTTGAGTAGCATGACTAAATTTTATCGTATTTTATTTTTGTTAGTTTAATTATTTTGTGACATCCTATTATTATTTTCTGACATTTTTTTTTCTGTTGTTTTTGTTTTTTTTTTTTTTTTAATTTAATTTTAAACTGACATTTATGTAAAAAATATTAATAATCTCTATATTTTTTTTTGTTATATAACGCTTTAATTTGACATTTAATTAATTTTTTTTTTGACTTTTGCTGATTGTACTTTAAATTGTTATGAAATTATTTGTGCTTCATTATATTTGATAAGTTTTTTAATTATTCTGTAAAATGACGAGCCAAAACTATGTAATGTAATTTATTGGTGAATAAATGAATATGAATATGAATATTAAATAATCTATGAATGTGAAAACATGTCTATGGTTTTAAGAGCTTTGATTTTAGCACCTTATTAGACTTAAATAACTGTTTCTTTTCCTTTGAAAATAAAATAAACGAATCACCATAAATTATTTTGCAATCGAGAATCAAAAGCAGAAAGCGTTGACCATTTATTTTGAGCAGTTTTCTCAATAAAATTACTTTGTTTAAATAAAATTTAACAAAAGATCAAAGACACAACTTTTCAGTTGATTTTTATTCGCGGAAATGTCATTAATTAAACTTTGATCAAACTGCTTTATAAATAATTAATTAAAAGTCACTTCTGTCGTATATTTCCGTCAATTAATTTAATTAGTCTTGTAAATTTCTTTTCATTTGTTGTTTTTGTTTGATTAATGAAGTAAAAAATAGGTTCAATCACTTGAGGAGGCATTTTACACCATTTAATGTAATTAAATTAGAAGTTGAGACATACCTACTTATAATAAAAAAAATGCAGACTTTTAATTAACATTTTAGTTATGTCCTAAGTAAGCGTATATAGCGCTGGTGTTATAGGTACCACACAAGGAACTAGCGGAGAACCTAGTAACACCCAAACAATTTGGTAAACAATATTTTTTTTTATAGATAACTACATACCCATGTCCTTTTTCACTCAAAGACTCACTTAGCATAAACTGTTTCTGATGTGTTAGTGCTCTAAAATCATATGAAATGTTCATTTCAGGAAAATAAGCCATTACTTCGAAATTCGTTTGTCCCCGGGTGAAAATCTATTTTAGTATAGATCTATTTATATTAAATGGATTGTCTCTGATTGTACTTTCACCGAATATTGAATTTTATTGTTGCGATTGCGCGTTTGTTGAAGGAACTTTCCATTAAAACGTAAAAAAACTTTAAAAAGGCCTACAAGAAATAGTGGAAAAAATCAGTGGAATCAAGTTAATTAAACTCAAAATAGTTTCAATACTAATAGCCTGTAACTACGACAGATGCCGTAAATGTAATGATTAAAATTAAATACTTTAACAATTTTTGAATGACTCTATACAAATATAATAAATTTCTTGCATAAAATGAATCAATCATGAAATTTAATAGATACAATGTCGTTTTAATCTGTTACCTGTTCTATCAAATGAATAAAAACTACTAAAAATATCCTTCCCACTTATGACAAACACATCTTATTAACGTACCAAAAATTCAACATACTTAACAGAAGAAAAGTCGTCTTATTCCAGTCATCCTTTATCATTTTCTTATTTGTCTCCCGTCACCACCTCCTACATATTTCCCTCACTGAGAGACTTTCTGACTATAAATTAAGTAAACGTCAAAACAAATGATTTATGTTTGTAGAAAAATAATTTAGAATCCTATTTCCTCTTCTGAGGCGACACGTCGGGAAAGTGAAAATAAAGTGACCCAAGTCGTTTTGAGGAAATTGTAACACAAAACGAAGTGATGCGTTACTTTGAAATAACAATGCCAAAGACAGGTAATTTGAGGTAAGACAGTGTTAAAATTTGTAAAAGATTAACCTTGAAACAGCCTTTAAAAAGGCTGGCCTTATAATCTCTATTAGTTACTAAACTCTGATACCAGATGAATACAAATGTATACTACAAGAAGGTGTATTTCATGACACGGAAACAAGGTACGTAAGTTAAGCTACCATAGTAAACTGAATCCGCGTTTTGCGTCTCAATAAACGATGATAGATAACACAAAAAATATTATTGAGTTATCTATTAGATTACCATTATAGTATTAAAATATAGTCAGTGTAAAAAAAGTGTTCTGCTGAAATCAGCCATTTTGTTTTAATTCCGAATTTTCAAAGGACCTTTGATTTTCAAACTGTAGGTAACCAAACTTCGACGGTCACGTAGGGAAGCACATTTTTCTACATTTAAATACGAGTTTAACGGTAAGTGAGCGATCCAATTCGAACCGGTGCAAACTGGATTTGGCTTTAGTTTAGAAGTGGCTTGCCAACGAGATCGAGAAGTTTTGTATAATACGGAAATGCTATTTGGAGAGTTAAAGAATCAATTCCCTGTGCAGCTGAATTACTTTATATACAGTACAGGGTGTGTATACAAAAAGTCGTATTAACACAAGCTACTTTAGTCAGAAATCGGTATGAAGTCACGCATTTGATTTTTTAATTAAAGTAAAGAAAACTCGTATTGTACTCGTATCTTTACAATAATTTATTTTTTCAGAGAGGAAATTTTCTATTATGAACTAAGAGTATTATGATTTAAAAAGTTACCATTATGTTTACTAAGTTTATTTAATTTAAGTAAAACATTTATTTCACAACCATAAAGCGATCAGACCATTATTTTCTTGTTTTGATCATTCAACCTTGTGTTAGTTGCTTCAAATAATAACACAACGTAAAACTAAAAGCATTTCAAAACTTACTTTCAAATAAATATCTTCCGATTCATTAATATCTACCTCATTAACCCTTCGTTCGATTTCGACCCCGTTTCTACCCCGATTCTACCCCGTGTTAACCCATGACCTAGTGTAGGTGCACCTCAGTAAAATGGTTTACAACAAAACCAGGAACTATGAACATTCAGCGCGACTTTAAAATTCCCGACAAACCCAGTAAGAGAGTTACTTCATTCGATTCGAAATAATATTACCACTGGTTCTCGATTATGTTTTCATAATTATGCTGGTTGAGAAGTTATCGGTTTTAGGAGTTCTATAAGCAGTTAGTGTAAGATGTGAATTTTAATAATAAATTAAGATAGTTATAATAAGACAATGCTATTAAGTTTAATGTCATTAAATTTTCCTTGAGTTAATAAAATGACTATAAAAAAGTTTGTCCACCACTTTTTTGAATCTTGTCTCCGTGTAATAACATACCTACTATTGTTTTCTCATGGTAACTGCTCGAGTATTTGTTATATTTGTTCGATATGTTTGATGCAAAAATTTGGATTATTAACCGGCAAAATTCTATCAAATTATTGTTACCGTCGTTCTCCTGGTCAGAGTAGATAAAAACTGTCCATTACCTAGTGCAACCATAATTTTACCAACTCAAATCACCCCAATCGAGAACCACTAGTACCGCCCATCAGAAATAATTCCCCGTGGTAGCTCGGATATTCTACTCTTTTCTAGAAGGTCGCAACATGCGCGATGATTAAACTCAGATACGTGGATCCCGTTTTAAAACGTGAGGGGAAAGCCAGCCCGAATGGTTCCCTGGGAAAACAGGAGCAGCGGATTCAGAGGAGACCGGGGCAAAGGGGATCGGTTTTAAGTAAATTGCGAAAGGCATTGAGCTAATAATAAATAGAGGGGTGGGACGGTTGTTTTTTGTAGGTAATCAGTTTGGGGGTATTTTAATCGGTTTGTAGGTAATTTAAAAGTAAGCATTTTGAAACTATGTCGGTTGTTTTTAAAATGTTTGATCTCCATAGGCCTTAATAAGTGTATTTATTTTTAAAAAGCTTACTTTATTTTATTTATTAGTTATACTTAGTTAAAGTATAGGTACTTTTAGTTATCAATAAGTAGATCTTGGTTAAATAACGTTGTGATTAAAAATAACGAATTTTCAATTCTTAAAGAATATTTTATGCCCTTCCTCCATTATATTAGCATCAAACGCAACGGTTTCCGAGAATCACTCTCCACATTAATTTTAGTCAAAGTAAAACAATTTAAAAGCTGTACGGAAAGTGTAGAAGTTTTTGTTGTTTCTTTCAGCACTGTGCGACTATTGCCGCGGTGTTGTCAAAGGAATAATTAAGAAGCATATTCCTTTAAGGGTTCTGTCTATTAAAACATAGTTTTTTATTCATAGTGTTTTAATTGTAGTTTTTGACTTAAAGACTAAGGTAGGGGACTATTACTGTGAGAAAATAAGGTTGATTTTTTATTTTGTAAAAAGATATGTTACTAGTCTTAACCAGTACATATACGTACATAAGTTGTACTTAGTTAGAACTCCGTGTTCCACTAGTTGGGCACAGGCCATGTTTTTGAAAAGCGCGTAGCCTTTAAACTCATTTCCTGGATGATTAACTTCAAATCCAAATGAAAAATCCAAAACCACTTAATTTTTTGAATATTTTACTCTCTTTTCAATTTAATAGAACACTAATATCTACGTATTACCTACGTCTACAAAACTATTCCAATATTGATATCAATCCAAGCATGTTTACCTACACTTTTTCTTATTTACCTTGGTAGGTACATTACGTAAGGTATTACATTCAGTTACTGACATCTGCTACCCCTGATGTCTTTCTGTTTGACTTCTTGAACTTTTCCATATTTGATTAAATTCTTGTTGTATTGGAAAAATAATAAAAGAGAAAGTAGTAAATAGTTTGACTTTAAGAGTTTATTTGTCTTTATTTTAATATACATGCAAAAGTATGTGAGTATGTTACTCATTAATCGATAATGCGACTGAAAGGGGTGAAATGGGTGAAACTTGGTATATTGATAGACTAAAACTAAGAATAAATTATGGGGTATTTTTACCCTATGAAAGCGTCTCATTTACTCGGGAAACTCATTTTTCAATTCATTGGAACCTTTAGGCGAAAAGCTAGAATTACATTATATAATATACCTAACGAAGACGGTAGGATACCTTCGTCATCAGAGCCGTCTTCAGGAGCCATCTAGTGCTATAAGTTGTGGGCGTGGAATCAAATAAAAGCAGTTGGTCACATGGTTTCAGCGCTGTAATTTTCTTTTCTTGATAGCTACCAGTAGGTCACAAGAAGGCACGGATCACAGACACCAAGAATTACATTTCCAACCGCTAGTAACCATAGCTTGAGACTACCTCCCCACAATCTGACGGCTGCTCTCTCGATGTCACATAGACTCTGTCTAGCACCATATTTGGTACTGGCAATCCGCACTCTTCATATATCAACCATAAGAATAGTCGATCTCCGACATACTATTAATATATTTGAAAAAAAGTAATTTTAAAAAGCATCTTATAGTTTTTTTTTATAAGCCTTGAACATCTCACTGCAACGACAAATAAGCTATTTACCTACACCAAGTATCAAATATTTCAAACTATAAATGTAGTCAAAAATTTTAACCACATCCAACAAACGCCCTCGCGAACCCTAAACCGTTGTTTTATTCCCGCAGCTCGCGCTCGCTAATTGTATTACGTACATCTGTCGAGTTCCGTTAATGTTTGTTCACAGTAAATTCTACCTAACAGTTATATTTTATGTGGGGTTACTCTCTGTAGGTAAGTCACACGCACCTGCTCTTGTTTCGTGCTAACTAAATAAAACTGAATAAACTGAATGAAATTCTGTGCCCTAACCACGAATTTTTTGACAATCGTTTAACGTATCGAGCACTCGATACCGAAACGGAGGTTGACGATAGAAGCGGTAACTCGATACGTAACAAAAACGACGACGTCGTATCAATGCTTTTATAAATGGACAAAAATTTAAAAAAAGCTAAAAGTTTTGTTATATACTCTCGATCGCTAGATTTAGTTACTTTTACGTCAAGGGCGCTGTAGAAGCTTAATACATTTTTGTACGATGACACTACGCTTACTAGTCGTTATTTATTCGTGGTGATGCTACAGTAGAGCGATGTGAAGTTAGCCGAATAACGTCAGGTGCACGGATGTGAAGTTAGCAGCGGATGGCGGGTGACGGCTGTTTTGGTATTTACTAGTGCGCTGTAATGTTCATTTTTGGATTGAGGCAATTCAACGTAATGTGAATGTTGGGGATTTTTAGTTTGATTGTTTCAAAAGGGAAACGAAAATAAACTACGGTGGGGCCGCTTGAATATTTAATTACATGTAAATATTTAATATCAACTTGGCTTATTGCGACAAGTGCTGTTTTTTTGACAGTATAGCGGAACGTTATTGTTGATTTATTTATTTTAATATGGACCTTGAGTTACATTCGTTTTTTTTGAAGATAGCGTAGGTAAACTATGCAACTTTCATGCACCGCAAACTTATTAGTTATTATATCTTAAACAAAACCTTAATCGTAACACCTTCTTTTGTTTATCTTACATTTCTATCCTCAATCTTAATGACGTTTAAAACCGCGCATCCAAACACAACTGCGCTGGAAACTCAAGATATTAATCACTGTACTTATTCTAGACATTGACTAAGGTGTAACTAACTACGGATTAGTTGGACTAGTCAAGACTGTAGTCTAGTCACCACCATCCATTTTGGGATTATACAGCTTAAGCGTTTTTAATATAAGGCTTAGGTAAAAAAGAAGGCAAGGGTGAGTCTAAGTTAGGCATCTCAGAATCTAAAATAAAAAAAGATTTTGGTTTAAAAAAGCTTGTAGGAATCGGTTTTTTAACGAGGTCCTAAAACGACCTTTTCGTGATATTTTTTCAATAACACACATAACAATTATTTTTTGATTATTTCGGGTCTTACACGCGGTCATTATGTTTAAGATACATTAATTCTATGTACCTCACGACAGTCTGCCCGCGACCACGATCGATGTAACTCGGTCGAAACGTCGGGAAATACAGGTACATAGAATTAATGTATCTTAAACATAATGACCGCGTGTAAGACCCAAAATAATCAAAAAATAATAGTTAAAAAGCGCGAGAGTTTAAAAATAACACATAAAAATTTTCAAAAGTCTCAATTTTTTTAATAATTTTATTTAATTTCTTAAGATAACAGTATGAAAGTAACGAAAATCACATTGCTTCATAATGTGTCAGAATTTTCGGAACCAAAATAAACATTTTGCAACACAACTTCAAAAAAAATCCAAAAGACTTTCCCAACTTATTTTTTACCTGTTTAGAAAAACCCCTGGTTTCCTTCAAAGTATTCTGCAAGCACAAATTAATACCTCTTCAAGAAGCTTTAAAATTAATTAAAAATAGTTTTAATTAACAAATTTTAATCAAGACATTGTAGCTCGAATTGTAATTTGACTGTTGTTTGATAATTAAAGTACGCATTGTTTTTAAATTTTAATTAAAACCTTTGTTTGGGAAAGGTCAGACTTCCTTTGATTAGATAATAAAGTGAAAATTATATTAAATTAGAAATTTCTCTATTAGAAAATGACATTCGTTTTATTTTGTACATAATTGGTTACGAGACAGGTTTTGCTTATTACATTAACATTTAAAATCAAGCGAAAGCTATAGACTAGACAAACTATTTGAGCACTTTTTTGACTTAAATCAACGGATGCTTTCAACCTAAAAATGAAATCATAAACCGTAATTAAGGAGCAACGATACCCGACAAATACGCCAATAATGCCTTGATATCCCAAAAGATATGAGCATCGTGGAAATGCCTATGCAGTTTGCTAAAAAACTTATTCTTAGACACACGTCTAGCACTTTTTACTCGTTGAGCCAAGTCACGTACTTGAAAAATCTTAACAGAAGAGAGACCTATTCTTACAGGAGTCACGTTAGAAGCTTTGAAATAGCTGTTCCCAGAACTCTGAAACTATATGAATATTTGCTGCAGAATTATCTTTCTTTTTATTTCGTGGTAATATTATAATTGCTAAAGTTAGCGAGAAAGTACCTCATTTCAAGGGAATAACCGGAGAGCGGAACGCAAGTATTATTATAATTACAATAGAAAGATATTAAGTTTACTAACGCTTTTGGACTTCTACAATATTAAGATACAGTAGCGGTTATTTCTTATATACCAATACTACTTTCCATAACAGTAGAAATAAATAAGGTAATGCCATCAAAGCAGTTGATTTTGTACGAAACCACTGCAAATACTTGCAAAATTCGTGTATTTTGTCCCGAGATATGCACAAAAGCGTTATTGCCTGAGGTTTACCTTTTTGTCTATGTATACTTGTAACAAAACCTATTCATACAAACATTATTATAGCAATAATTTTCCGTGTTTTTGTTAGATTCTTCACTAACTTCTCCTTGGCTCCGTTACGTATTTTAATGCAGTTTTCCCCATAATTAAGGTTCAAGTAGGTTTGCAATTAAAGTGCTTTCAGATATAGTTGTTTATTGCTAGCCAAAATTCGATATTACAAGTACCAGACCACACATACCAGACCATTCACATATTCAGGCTTGGGTCCTATGGGCGGGTCACTAGTAATTGTATAATTACGCAAAAGGCTAAAGCCTCTCGTTGTTGACACGAGCAATCTGTGCTCGTTTTCACAAGCACTAAACAACCTGCAGGGCACAATGACGATGATTTCTGTCACGCAATTCTCGCTGTCATACAATTGGCTGTAGGGTTGTTGGGAAATAATCGATTTCTACATAATCGCTAAGATTTTCTGTATAATACGAAACGATTGTTATAATCGATAGGATTTTTTTAATAGTCGCTTACGCTGTAATGATAAACGATTTTCAAATAATAGTTTTTTTATGAAAATCATTTATTTTGATGGGTTGATTGTAGACAGTTGTTTTGTGTTAGTTGATAAATGAGAAGTTTTAAGTTATTTTAACTTACACTTAATTCAATTATTATTCTAATCTAATCTCTTAGTTAAACTATTTAAGAAACATCAAATGTGAAAAAAAAACCTAAACATTTATTGCGAATCCCTGAAATGTTAACTCTTACGAAATCTTCATTTGCTTTTTGGGGTACAAAGTAAATATCTATTTTGTAAGAGTGAACATCCCTAAAATTGGCGTTTGCAGCCCGATTGTCGGCTGTCGTGCGTCAACAATACAAGGAATGTTAATTGTGTCGTTTGTCGCGGCTATGATGGATGGCGGGCGATGCTTCGGCTTGTGTGTACGCACTAGGGGGTTTTGACGCTGCGTTTTTACGCCGCTATGGATGTATATATATATTTTTGATCTTTAAGGAAACAGGGATGTTTAAGCATACATAGCGTTATGGCTTAAAATTTATTAAACTGCCACACTAACTGTATTGCAGTTACCACACAATAAACGAGGAAAAGTCAAAGTATTTATTTAGAAAAGTCGTTTAACTGAATTGGGTCGACCAGGAAATAGTTAGCATAAGGGACCTTCAGCCTAGCTGATTATACATACCGCTGTATTTTGAAGCTCGTTCAATTGAAAGTCATATCATACGGTTTTTAAAATAAGTCGTTGTTCCTATAAGTTAATTAATGAGTTTTTGAAGCAGGCCGTGCATTAAGATAGATTAATGTACGATAATTTTTTTACGAAGGAAAATTTGAGCAAGTTAATTCCGGAAGGACCACATTACTTTTCTCGTTTACGTTTTTTTTATTTTTACCATTATTAACGAAAAATTATTATTAAATAAAAGCATACATCTAAAAATATATTTAATTTTTTTCTAATAACGAGAGAGTTTAATTCAGTATTTTTTCACTAAACCATTTGTTTTTCTGCATTATTTTATTTTATCTAAAATCATAAGCCATCTAAAGAATATAATCACTACGTATAAGCCGTAGCGTAGTGCCACAAGCTTAAAAAATACATTCAAAAAGAGCTAGCGGATAAACTACAGTTTAAAACGGTGATATAAAACACGTAGTGCGTATCACTGCCTCGTAGGATTCCATGGATTTAATTTACCAAATAGACTAGGATTTACCGCAAATTCCAAGACAATTTCTATAATTTAATCTCAAGACTGTCCAGATAAGACCAAATAATGTTTTAATAGCATTCTGGCTCGAAGACTTTTATTAAAATTATTTCTTTAAAAGTTCCAAGCATTGTTTGAGGTTTTAAAAAATATACAAAAAGAAACGTATCTTTGTAATGAATGCGGAAGAAGACATTTTCTTTGTTTCACCGTGAATTTTAGATGCCTTTGAATTTGTTTCACTGAAGAGGGTATGCAAAAGAGTTTTAAAAACAAATGCATATTTTACATGTTTCAATATGCTTTAGAAAATATGCATTTTTAATTAGAAATATACCATTTAGGAAGAAAATCATAGCACAGCCATATTCACTTACAAAAAAATAGTTTTTAAAGGTTTATGTAGGTAATTATAATCAAATACACTTATTAATAATGTGTTGTTGTATTTACTTCATAGACTTTAGATTCCTCGTAATATAATTCTACTTATGATGAAAAACTTAAAATATGTAATCATCTCAATACATTTTACCTTTAAGATTTTACAAGCAACCCAGAATACTATAGAAATTGCCAATATTTTTTTACGTATTTGTATAATCTTTTACGGCACACTAAGGTATGTAATGTTTACGATCGTGATAAAAAGGGTGTGTCGAGATCTCCCGGGCACATTCCGTACCTCTCACCTGCTTTACGCAAAGTGGTGGCATAGTTGAAAAGTTTCAGGTATTGTAGGCCGAGAGCTATGGAAGATATTTATTATATAGATATTTTGGTATTATGATGCTGTCTTCTGAAATTTTATGAAAAAAACTGCAGTTACCTACAGTGTAGGCATTAACAATAAAAATAACAATGTTTAAACATTTCTTAATTTCCTGTAATGAAATTTGATACAATTTTAAAAATAAATAATAAATCTAGTGACGTGTTATCTGCCAAATGTTAAAGAAATTCCCTTGCAACGGTAACGGCCAAAAGTGTCAGTAGCCCAATAGTTTATATGAAAACAGTTGGCTCTCTGCCTATCAGTTTTTATATTGATGCCCACTTCAAGGGATCCAGTACCCCTTCAGAGTTGAACACTGAAAATCCATTATTTTGTTTTGCCTTATCGACCTACGCCTTTTGCACTCAAGAGGTTTCATATCACCCTATGCAGATATTAGGTAACTTCAAAATATGATGTCATAAAGTGTACTGTTCAAGTAAACCTTACTGGATCATAAAATATTGAAAGTAAAGGATGCTAAAGAGGCAACGTATAAATTAAATTAGATCGTGAATCAAATACTCTTTTCTTCTCTAATGCTATTTAAATCTAAAATTATTTCTTCTGCTAAAAATACAGATTCTATATATTTATTTTTTAATATTGATAGTAAAATTTTAATATTAAATACTTTTCGCATAGTTAAGCCTAACCTTAACCTTAGCCTAACCTAAGGAACTGGCACAAAAATTTAATAATTAAATTTAGTAATTTCCATGTAATACAAAATGTAAAAATGAAAATTTTGTATTACTAACAAATTTTTTACTTATACATTAATACTCGTATTTTTAGACGTATTTCAGACCTCTTAACGCTGTTGTACCCACGTAATTGTTCAATTTTAGCGTAAAAGAAAGGTCAAGTGTAAAATTACAATTTTCAAAGAACGATTACTGTATTTGGTATATTTCACAAAAATATGGTTGTATTTAATTGTCAAATAATTAGAGATATTTGCCAGCATTATTTATTTTTATTTATGCATATTTCAGCAACTTACAAACTAGATAAAAAACAAAAATGAGGTGTGGCTCATAAATTAAGCCGTGTATTGTACATGTATATGTTACGGCTAATACCCGAAGTGCGGCTCTACCTAGTTTTAGCCGGTTAGAACATCAATAGGTTAGGTTAGTTAGGTTACTTTTTTGATACCACCTGTGCCGGGATTAACCGGCGGTTTGTTCTAATGCCGTGCTAACTGATAGGGTCCTAGTCAGTAAATTACCACACCAGTAGTTAATAAAGTTTATAATCTTCCACAGGCCACATGCACATGCTCCACTCATTCGGTAATTGTATTAGACAATTATGTACAATTAGTTTACACCACACATCATTAAATAAAACAGTATCATTAAATAGTTACAGTAAACTTGTTGCCATTAGTGAATTGACTTAGTTACTTATTTTCTCTATGCCATAGACCTACAGCGCATAGCTCTAGATACAATATTTGCTGTGGGTACGTGGCATTTCGCCACATCACCCCCCTAGGCAGAAATATAGCCCAGCTATATAAAATAAAAACAAATAACAATAACAATTGCTGCCAATATTAAATACAATAGTTACTTTTTGTAGGATGCAATATAAAACAGTCATATACAATACAAAAAATAACAGTATAACAATTACTGTATAAACAAATCAAACAAGTTTAACAATTACAATTAAACATTTGCTCTTATGGGCTAAAATATAGCATAACAGTAACTTAATAGGCAAAACAAATAAGTTTAACAATTTTAATCAAACATTTGCTCTTCTTATGAACTAAAATACAGCAGTATATTTACAGTATTAAGATGTATATAATATCTAAAAAATAATAATTAATAAACAGAAATATTGTGGTAGCTGTATAAGAAAATATATATACATAATACAAATTACAGGTCAAAAGGTGTTTTAAAATGTACTTTACGACCAGAGCGTGTGGTGTATTTCTGAGCAATAGATGTAGCAGGTTGTGGCATGGAAGGCGCAGTTGGAATTGCAGGAACAGCAGCAGGGGCTGGAACGAGAGGGCGATGAGAAACAATATCTCGAGCTACAGCTGCTGGAGGGCTGTCCTGAACGTGAAAAGCTGGCTTCACGCGGTCCAAACTAACCTGGGTGGTCTTATCACCCACGGTTATAGTTATGGTTTTGTCTGTCCTAGACACAACCTTGTGTGGTCCGGTGTACGGTGGTTTCAGTGATGCTCTCACTGAGTCGTCTCGTAGAAAGACGTGCGTGGCGGTGGCCAGGTCTTTAGAGACGAAAGTGGAATGCTGACCATGACGAGTGACCGGAGTAGGACTTAAATGTGCCATATGCTGTCGCAGCTGGTTTGCGAAGTTGGTGATGTCTTCGGTGCGTGCAGAAGCTGGAGAAGAAACAATTAGCTCACCAGGCAAGCGTAAGGGTTCCCCATACACAAGCTCGGCGGCGGAAAGTTGTAAGTCTTCTTTCAATGAAGCAAATATTTTCTCTATGCCATAGACCTACAGCGCATAGCTCTAGATACAATATTTGCTGTGGGTACGTGGCATTTCGCCACACACCCAAAAAAAGGAGTCCCGCGTAGCGGTACTCCGTCGATTCATGATTGAAGCCAGTTTTTATACATAGGTATATTTTTTTTTTACAGTTTTTCATATAAAAAACACTTCTAACCGGCTAAAACTAGGTGTAGCCGCACTTCGGGTATTAGCCGTAACATATACATTAAGACGACAACCAAAGACTTAAATTCAAATTCAAACAAACATCGTAGCTACTCCAAGTCAAGAATTTTATTTTACAAACTAGTGGCCGCCCGCGACTCTGTTCGCGTGGAAGTCGGTTTCCCATGGGAATGAGAAGTTTTCCCGCGGTAAAAAGTACTTTATATGCTATTCTGATGTATAACCTATATTACTGTAAAGTTTCATCAAAATCCATCCAGTAGTTTTTACCTACGTGAAAGAGCAACAAACATCCATCCATACATCCATACTCACAAACTTTTACGTTTATAATATAAGTAGGATTGCCAAACCCAATACCTCTTTAAATAAGTAACTATTACGGGTAATTCAACAAACTCTCATAAGTTAAAAACCCGTAAGACACCACACTTAAATATACACATAAAGTAACCTAACAACAAGCCTTCACAGATGTATAGGAATGTTAGGGTTGGCATCCCTAGCTGTCATAACATAAATTGTAACCTCTCTCAAAATTAATTAAAAATATTTGTATGTTAGTGAATTAAAGTGTAAATATCCACCTCAAATTAACATTTTAGTTGTATAAAACACATTTCTAGTGCCGTACCTTGTGTTTTTAGGTGATTTTAAGTGTTTTCAGACTTTGAATTTTTTTAAGTGACAGGTAACTTTATTTGCATAAATTTAATATTTCTTTAGTTTTAAATCACTCGATACACAATTTTATTCGAAATTTGTGTCATAAAGTAGGTTCTTTGGTAATTTGTCAAGTAAAAAGTAACGTTTAAAGTTAGCAAAAACCGTTGATTTTGCTACCCACATAGCATCCTTTTGTTTGGAAGTAGTTAAAACTTATTATATTCACTATGAACACACACAGTTCCACAGTTCGTCAGTTGGAAAGCCAACTCCAACTTGCGCTGCATGAGCTAAGCAAGTACAAGCAGCAATGTGAACTGTTATTAAAAGAAAGGGATGATAATGAGTTAGAAACTTTGCAAGTGATTAACAGAAATTCCAATTTAAAATCAGAATTAAATACCCTGAACACTCAATACTTGGAGACTAGAGATGAAAGGGATCGTTTGAAGAGACAAACTCAAGACTTTGACCGCTGTTATGAAGAATATGACAGTAATTTAAACATCATAACTTTACTCCGTTCCCAACTCTCAAGTGCTCAAGCACGAGTGAATCAGCTTGAACTAGATGCAACACATATAAAATCAGTTGAAACACAAACCCTTTTTCACAACTTAGTTAAAAGTTCTAGTCAATTGAGTTCCGTAACAAGTGATTCACAAACAATAACTATTGATTTGACCAACGATGAATCAATGTCAGTATTATCACACAGGCAGAGTAGTATCAATAACAGTCATAATAAGCTGAAAAAGTATGTCAGGTTACAGAGATTTATAAGAAAAACTAATAGAATTATTAAAAAGGATAGTATTATAAAAAAGCATGTAGGTTTAAGTAAAAAGTATAAATCCGTTATTCAAAAGTGTAAATTGTTTAGCCAGGAGGTGGATATCATTAGGGAAAATTATGAATGTGACATAAATAACTTAAACATTAAATTAAGTGAGTTACATATATCTTTAAACAAAATGACACAGCGGTACAATAGTGCACAAAAGGAAATTGATCAACATGTAATAGCGTTAGATGAACTTTTGTTGCTTTCAAAATATAATGAAGAGCGTTTTGAATCACTAACTAACGCTAAATATTGTACTTGCCAAGGCTCCTCTAGCTTAGACTCAGACATATCTTGTAAATTAAACTCCCAAGGCCAGGAATCAAGTGTAAAAACTGTGTGTAATAGTCAAAGACCCATCAAAATGTATTGTGATGAGATTGGTAAAAATATGGCCTCTAAATTATATAATAACTCTTGGAAAATGTTAAATTATTGCATGCCTGGAGGCTCAGTAGGAGATATAATAGATAGGGTACTGAATAGCAGTCACCATCCTGATACCACTATAATTTTATTTTTTGGGAGAAGAGGAAATGTAAACCTTAAGGAATTTTCTAGCTATTTAGTTAAATTACAAAGCCTTAATGTGTATAAAATAATTATGTTTACTTTTCCTTATATAAGGGATGCCACTCAGGAAAATGCCATTAGATATAAGCTTAACATGTGTCTACATAACTATGTAGGCTCAAATAATGTAAATTTAAGTAGTACCTCGAGTATGTTACTCAAAATAATAGATGTTAATTGTATAATTAAGTTCCATTTAATATTGACTAGAGATAGGTTTATTCTATCAAATAATTTATTAAGACAGGTAGCAAATATGCTATTACTTTATTTATTTAATAAATCAGCTAATTGTTTAGCTTTTGATATTGCTGCTTCTATTGAGCAGTCAAATAATTTGACATATTACAGTGATACTTCCAGTACCACTATTTTAACAGGTACAGATATTGTACCTAATTGTTTAAATTAATTAATCAGACAACAGAGGTTTCAGCTTCTAGCACATTAAGTATTTTGTCAAATAAAACTAATGACATGAATTGTATAAGCCTAGTTCATCAAAATATAAGAGGCATCACAGAGAAAGTTTTAGAAATTGAATTGTTTTTGAAATGTGAACAGATTGATATTTTATGTATTACAGAACATTTTTTAAGAGATTATCAAACTAAATGTATGTTTAATTTGGATCAGCATCAACTTGCCAGCTCGTTTTGTAGAAAGTCAGCAATTCATGGAGGCTCATTAATTATTATAAATAAATGCCTGCAATGTAAAGAACGTAAAGACATAGTGAGCCTATCTATCGAGCAAACTATAGAAATAGCCTGTATAGAACTGACACACTGTATAGTTGTTTGTATTTATAGACCACCTAGGGCAAACTACGACAGTTTTGAGTTAGTTTTAGAAGAGGTATTAATAAAATTATGTAATAATAATAAGGATATATTTGTTTGCGGCGATTTTAACATTGATTTATTAGAATACTCTTCATTAAGTAAAAAGTTATTAAATTTATTTAAATGCCATAATCTTACTAACTTGTTCTTCGAACCTACTAGAATAGAAAAGAGTAGCTCAACTTGCATTGATAATATTTATTCTAATGTTACACCCGTAAATTCATCGATTATAAGTAAATTAAGTTCTGATCACTTCGGCCAGTTAGTTACATTTAAATACCAAAATGAAATAGAGATTAAGCGAAAATTAATGGTTGTCCCCGTCAATGAAAAACGTTTAGAGACATTCAGATGTAATATTTCGAATAATATGCCAAGTATTTTAAATTCTAAAAATGTTAACCAACAATATGATACATTGTGTAGTTTCATAAATAAAAATCATAAGAAAGTATTTATTCCTAAAAAAATAAATTCGAAACCATGTAAATCGTTCTGTAACTGGGCAACCCCTGGTATTCATATCAGTAGAAGAAAATTGTATGATCTCTATGATGAAAAATTATATAATAAAAATGATAGTTTTTACCAGTACGTTAGAAGTTACTCGAAAATTTTTAAAAAGGTATGCGCGGCGGCCAAGTCTATGTATCTTTGCAACAAAATAAAAAATAGTTCTAACAAATGTAAAATGACTTGGAACATAATTAATACCGAAACTGGGAAAACTAAAAATCGCGATAAACAAATTAAACTCGTCATTGATAATAACGTCATTAGTTCCGATGAAAACGTAGCTACAGCGTTTGAAAAGTATTTTGCGGATATTCCTATTTCGACCACTAAATTATTAAATTCATCGCCTGTGATGGCCGAGTCGTTACTTATTAATAATGTTAGTGAGTGCAGAAAAAGCTTTGGTTTCCAACCTATAGATACCGGGGACATTATCAAAACATTTAAGACATTAGATATCAAAAATACAACTGATCTGTGGGGCATATCAGTTAAAATTGTTAATTCGATTATAGATATAATAGCCCCTTATCTTGCAAAAATATTTAACAATTGTATTGTTAGTGGTGAGTTTCCGGACATGATGAAGCACAGTAAAGTCATTCCTTTATTTAAATCGGGTAGTACTACAGATCCCACTAATTTCAGACCAATATCAATTTTACCTACGTGTAGTAAAGTTTTCGAAAAAATTATTCTAAATCAACTTTTAGTACATTTCACTGAGAATAAATTACTTCATAATAAACAATTTGGTTTCACAAGGGGTCGTTCAACTACTGATGCAGGTGTTGAACTTTTTGTAAATATTGTTAGTGCATGGGAAAAGTCACAAGACGCCCTAGGTATTTTTTGTGATCTATCTAAGGCATTTGATTGCGTCCACCACGATACTCTTATAAGGAAACTCAACCATTACGGAATCAAAGATACCAATCTTAAACTTTTAATTTCATATTTAAGTGCTAGAACTCAAAAGGTTGACGTCAACGGAATCAGGTCGTCTGGGACAGTTGTGAGCATGGGGGTTCCACAAGGATCAATTTTAGGCCCATTTTTATTTTTGGTTTATATAAATGATCTTCCCTTTATGGTAGGTAATAATCACGATATAGTGTTGTTTGCTGATGATACATCATTAATTTTTAAGATTAATAGACAACAATCTAATTATGACGACGTAAACAATGCGCTCTCTAATGTTTTACAGTGGTTTAATGTTAATAATTTAGCTTTTAATGATAAGAAAACCAAGTGTATAAAATTTTCAGCACCTAATGTAAAACAAGTCAACTCAAACTTGCAAATGAACGGTAAAAAACTAGACTTAGTAGATTCTACTGTTTTTCTTGGTTTGACTGTAGACTGTAAGTTACAATGGGGAGCCCACATCTCACAACTGGCGAGTAGGCTTAGCTCTGCAGCGTTCGCGGTCAAGAAAATTCGCTCTTTGACTGATGTAAAGACAGCTAGGATAGTATATTTTAGTTACTTTCATAGCTTAATGTCTTACGGCATCCTACTGTGGGGAAACGCTGCTGACATTAATACGATTTTTACGCTGCAAAAAAGGGCTGTTCGTGGAATTTACAAGCTTGCAAATAGAGATTCTTTGAGAGAAATATTTAAAGATAGTGATATTTTAACCTTCGCGTCCCAATACATTTTTGAAAATATATTGTATACTTACAAAAATATTGATAAGTTTGTAACGTTTAGTGATAATCATGTCGATAATAATTCGGTAAAAACTAGGCATGGAAATAGATTAGCTTTCCCAAAGTGTAGGTTGGCCAAAAGCAGCAAGTCGTTTATCGGTATGTCGATACTTATTTTTAATAAAATTCCGGAGTCTATTCAATCCCTGCCATTTAATAAATTTAAAGTTACAATTAAGCAAGTATTGTGCAAGAAAGCTTACTATAAAATCAAAGACTATTTAGATGATAAAACAGCATGGGATTGATATCTAGACAGGCTATTTCTACTGCTATTCAAGATTGTTTTGTATTAACTTCTCTGTAAACAGTTTGACTAGGACATGATACTCAACTTTGAGTATGTACTTTTATTGTTTTTTTTATTTATTTTTAAATTTTTTTATTTTATTTTGTACTGTTTTCTCGTTCCTCCTCTCACTGCTTTAACTTATTGTACGGGTTTCCTATTAACTTGCTGTTTTGTGAGGTTCTTTAGTGCCTTATTTGGCCCAGGGTAGTCATGCTCGCCTCGAAAGTTACTGGGGCGGTGGCGTTGTGTCAACGGGTCGCCCAACTCCCTCTAATATGGTTGAGTAGGACGATGGCTGGAGCACACGTCATACTTGTGATCAGGTGCCGCCTTCGGGAAACGGTCTGCTCTGGTTCCGAATTGTGGTGCAGGAAGAAGTCCTTAATTAGTTCGTAGTAGCAGTTTTAATTTTTTTTTTTAATTTTATAGTGTTGAGTTGAGGTACGAGAAAATAATTTATATGTTCATTGAATGTACACGTTATAATTTTCAAAAAGAGTGCTGGGAGTTTTTTTCCGCCGGCTTTTTTCTCTCGGTCTACGGTTAGGTAAAGTCGAAGTTTGTAACATTGACGTTCATTAAGTATATGTTACATATCTATGATGAATAAAAGAATTTTGATTTTGATTTTGATTTGATTTTATATAGTTTTTTTATTCACAAAATGTCAAGTTAGGTACTTAGTTTTTTTAATGGGGACTCGGTCAAAACACGAATCAAGGTTTACATTCTACGAAAATTACCTATAACAAGTTACGTATAACTTTAGCACTTAGGTCATACATTTTATAACTTATAGTTGCCCATCATATTTTTTATTATGTCATCAGAAAACCATTACTGGCTGTAGACTTTTACAAGTGTTATTACACGGTTTAAACTATAAAAGTTTAGCTGCCGTAATTTAGTTTATATGAAATAATGTACCTAGGTTTAATGGTTTTATATAAATTGGTTGGCTTATAGCTGCTTTGATGCTTTCTGTTATTAAAAAAATATAAATTTTGAAACAATTAGGTACTTGATACGTCCTTTCCTTAATATACAATTTGTATTAATTGTATTTAAACTTTATTGGTAATTTAAAATAAAAAATATAAATAAAAGATTGGGAATGAAAATATTATTGTAGTATATTTATATAACAATGTTACGTATATATATTACAATTCCAAAAAAGCACCGCCTCTTGGACTATAATAGTTTGTTTGAAACTACGTCACAGTATTTCATCTGAACTAGAAAACTTTTCATATTATCCTTTATATAACATTTATAAGGCCGCGTTTGAATCGTCTTATGTAAGTTTTGGTATTATATTGTCCTATTTATTTTTATGTCACCCCCAAACAAAGAGTATTAATATACCAAAGAAGTTATTTTAACTTTGAAGAAGATACGAAGTTATTGTTGCAATTTAAAAAGGCGTCTAAATATTGTTTAGCAAAATTTAAATAATAATGAAGCTAGAGTTTAATCTTCATTAATCAGCTTTCTGACCGTTTGATAAATACAATAATGCTAGCGGTCCCACGGTACCTAACACCGCAGCGTGGGACCCCATTAATTAATGAATGGACATAGAAGTTGTAACATATTTTTATAAGACTTAGAACTACAAATAATTCAATTTATCATAACTATAAGCGCAACATTATTTCAAATTAAAAAAACCAACTGGACCTACCATAACTATTTTAATTCCGAGTCTTAAACCAAACCTCATACTTTCCTCTCATAAAGACTACTTTATTAACTCTCTTCTGACTAGCAGTTGTTTGTATAAGAAACTTTGTTAACGAGCCAACTATTTGTATTCCAACAAGAATTACTACAATTAATTTTGTACAGGAATTCTGGAGTTTATTGAAAAGTTCAGTGCAAGTTTACCTTTTGTTCGTTCGCTGATTCTAGTTTAATTTAAGTTGGAGCTGCAGAATGCTTCCTACCCTACTAATATTATAAATGTTAAAGTTTGTAAGTATGGATGTATGGATGGATGTTTGTAACTCTTTCACGTGAAAACTACTGGACGGATTTTGAAGAAACTTTACAATAATATAGGTTATACATCAGAATAACATATAGAGTACTTTTTAGCGCGGGAAAACTTATCATTCTCACGCGAAACCGACTTCCACGCGCACGGAGTCGCGGGCGGCCACTAGTATTTTATATTATAATAGTTGGTCAGGGTGGTTTCGCGAGAAGAATTGTCAAATGAGATTCCTTCGATTTTGTATATATACTTTGTGGAATAAAAGCGATTCTATTCGAGGATATTTTTTTCAGTTATTGTTGTATTAATGTAGAATAAATATAGAAGACTGATTTCAGCTTTAATACTATTAAATAAATCGTTTAATACTTATTCGAATTAAGAAAAGCGCCTCTCAAGTTTATCTGTTGTTCTTATTACCACATTACTACGGTTGGAAGGGGTATAAAAGTATAAAAAATATAAAATGTAGTTTTAACTTAAAATTTTACGCATTTTACTGTAACCCTTAACGGTTAAATCGAATTATTAGCTTTTAAATTGAGAAGTGATTCGATCAAGCTATTTTACTAGTCTAATTCAGAACTGTGTTCCTTCAAAAAGGCATTAATACTACCTTTGGAAGTCTTTTATAATAATATCTATTAGTGTTAAATAAAGAAAAATCAATAATAAAGCTCATCGTAAATATCTCCATGGCAGAATATGATGTGGTTAACATTTCTCCGTTATCGTGCAACCTAAGTCGAGAATAACATAAAACTGGCACCTTTCCCCCCGTTTGGGGCCACTGGGGCCCAAACTTAACCAACAAAATGCCTAGAAATTTATATTAACATAAATGTCTTTGCCGACCCTACATTTGGCATGTGAATTAGTAGTTGGTATGGCAAAGCTCCTGAGAGTACCGTAGCCATAATAATTTATGAACAAGTACAATAAGGGACGATATGGAAAGTTTTGTAGCGGTATTGTTAATAATTAACGTCTGAGATTAATATGGTTTGTTTATTGAGTTGAGGAAAAGAAAAGGTGCTGAATTTAAGGATCTGATTTTAGAAAAAAAAACATTCTGTTAGAATTGACAAAATGTTTCTTTAGAAATACTAAAACCGAAGGCGACAAAACACATCCAGTAATTTTTCGTTGAGAGTCATGGAAAACGCTATAAAGCCTTTTACTCAGTCATATAAAAAATAATCTATTAGTTTAATACTTTTTATTGATTTCTTTATTCTGCTTTAATAATCTAAAAATATATCACAAGACGACATTACATATGTTAAGCATTACATAAGTCTACCAAATTCCATTATTTAATCACTCCCTCTTTCATCAAACAGTAGCCATTACTATCCCAAAGTGCTTACATACAAAGAGTTCAAAAGGATAATCAGATGAATACAATATGCCGTCATCAAAGAGATTTACTCCGATATAATATTCTAACAATTCGGGTTCTACGGGCAAGCTTGGTTGGTTAGTCATAGATACGATCATACAATACTAGAGTGATGAACTTAAGTGAATAAATTAAGCTTGTGTGCTTTGAGCATACTTGATCCTTTAGTTCTTAGTGAATTATTACTTAATATTACTGAGTTTAAGCACGTGACTCTATCTATGCAGATAATTTTAACTCAGTCGGCAAAAAAAACTACTTAATAAAAGAGGTGTTTTTTTTTAATAAGTAGTATATACCTTCTATATAAAAGATTAAGTTATTGGGATATATCGTTGGAATGTAAAAAAGACAAAAATACGCATGTCCTTAGGCTAGAGTCAGCTGACGTGAAAAAAACCCTCAAATTATGGTTAATTAATTGTTATTAATTTTTGTTTATAAACGAACAAAATAATAGGCGTTGTGGATTTGCCGGATTATGATTCAGTTCCTTTAGTTTATCGATATTATTAAGACTTGTTTCTACAAAGTGTTAAATATCATTTTATATTAATAATAATAAATCTCCAGACTTTCACACCAACTGTTTGGACTAGGGGAGAATCTAGTTACACCCAGACACGAGCCAATTTTGAAAACCCATTTTTACGAAATTGACGACCCGGAAATCGAACCCGGAACCATCCTCTTAGCAGTCTGGTGTATATACCGCTGCACCTCAGAGGTCGTCATTGTTTTATACTTCTCATAAGAAATGGACACACTAACAAACTAACATGTATATGTTCAATATCGTTGTAATACTGAAGGGATAATAAGTTTTCGAGGACGTGCATTAAGATCAAAAGTAGCCTCTTTAGATTTCAAAGGGATAATGGCGTCGCATTAATTCTAATTTCTCTATAAGTGACTGGCAGAGCCTTAAGGATTCCACCCACATCTTTAGCTTGTTAGATTTTAAATGATTTTAAAGTTGTTATAGCAAGTTACTTTTGTATCCCTTTGGGTAAGGAAACTTTAAAAGCCCTAAAAAAACTTAAACAAAATAAATAAATTAGCCAAATGATCTTAGTCGACACTAAAGCTATTACCGATTTCTTGTTACACTTTCAACTAGTGAACAGTATCTTGATTTTTAAGTTAATATTTCGATTCTGAAACTAAAGTTATGTGATTAATTAGTGTGGTATTTCAACTAGTCAATTTTAAATGTTGAATAAATATAAATTATTTTTTCACTCATCTGAATATAAATAAACTAAAGATATTACACTGTAGGTAAGTCTATTTATTCATACGATAACATTTTGAGATAATCTCATTTATTAAGTATTTTCTAAAGAACCAATAAATCTAAAACTATCTATTAAAGAAGAAAACGTACTTTTTAATCTTTCAATAAAACTTCAAATAAAACATTGTATAATTAATATACCTAAAGCAATTCCCCACCTATTGACTCTAAGCACACGTATATCTCACCGTTCTATCCCCGAAGACTGCGGTTCAAGTGGTTTTTCAATTTAATTAAACTACGAAGGTTCAGTAGCGTTGGTTCTAACAAACAATAATAAAGAGAGATAGTTAATCTTGCTACGGCGGTGACCAGTTTATTAGGTCCCTAGACGCGGTACACGGATATATGCTTTGAGGGTCGCATTCGGGGTATAAAGATGGCTGAAGTGGACTAGTATTACTACGTAGCCGGTTTTAAGCTGCTCAGTAAATATATGAAAAAAATATTATATAAATACAACAAAGAGCATGAAGTTTTAAATGTAAGTAGGTTTAATTATCAGTACAATTAGCCTGATGCACAATGCCTCAATTTTTGGATGAAATGATAGTTAATAGTGTGTTATGGCAAATTCACTGAAATATATCCTTTGTAGCAGTGTGATTTTAAATGTGTATTTTAAGCGCAAATTAATGAATTAAAATGTACCTAACACTTACAATGAATTTATAAGTATAATAACAATATCAAACTAACTGAGACCAATCTCAACTTAAAGGCATACTTGTTCACGTAGAACTTAGTTTAACATAAATCATTAAAACTTAAATGATTCAATGGCGAAGGTGTTTATCATAAAAGTTCACCCTTTTCATGTAGGTTACAAAAGAAATAAACAAAATGAAATAAAACATTGTTAAATATGCATAGTTGCTCTATCATTAAAATTAACTAAAGAGACATCCCCCAGAAATTATGAGAAAGCACAATAATATCCACACATTAAATAATTCATTTTAAAAACGAATCATCTAGCTTAAAAGCAAATATCCTTACCTCCAACCCTATCAAATATTTCAAACGGCCATTTCCAGTCGTTCTAACCCAATGTGTTCTCCAACTTTCTTAAAATTTATGGGCGGCAGTTTACCTCCTTGCATAGGTACCTAGGTGACTGGTGAGCATAGCGTAGCAGCTTGTACCTAGTCTAGGAATCTAAGAACACTTTGTTTGCTTAAGCACCTGTAAGTGCATCGATTTGGGTAACGAATTGACTTGCCTTAGATTGAATTGAGTTTTCGGGACGTTATTTATGGTGGGAGGTTCGATAGGGTTAGAGTGCTGTGAAGTGTAATATGTATGATAAGAGTTTAGGATGATAAGGATCTTAGTGTTTGTATTTGAGAATTACATCAAGGAAACCTTCAAATTGAAAGCTTAAGTAATTCAACATCTTTTTCTATGAAGGTTTTAATATTTATGCAGGACAATTATAAGTATATTTTTATGTAAAATAAAAGTATGTAAACATTTTGATTGCTTTCAGAGGTGTGGCTGTCATCCAAACATTATATAAAAGATGAAATTTTCTACTAGTTTAAACTGTAGGTGTACCTTTACTTGTAGTATAAGTCACTGGTCAAAGGTTGTCCATGATGTCTACAGACTAAGATAAATGCTCTACAAAATTTCACAGTTGAGCAGATTCTGCAGTAGCAGAGTTATATATCCTTATAATATAATAAGGAGATAGAGTTTGTGGAACTACTGAACCGCTTTTTAAATTATGTCACTAGTTGAAAGCTACATTATCAGGGATACTTTTATTTGGGCTATTTTTACTTTCACGTGAGTCAATCTGTGTGCAGAAAGCTAGTTAATATAATAAAAGGGGAAGAATTATGCTTAACTAAAACAAAAAAATTGTATTAATCTTTCGTAAGTTTTAAATCAAAGCTCATATACTTTCAGCCGGTTCATTAGTTAAAAGATACCATGCTTTAGATAAACAAGCATAAACATCTTATATTTATGCGCGTGGTAAAAATAAACTGTGTCGTACTGCCCTATTTGCGGCGCAGTGATAATGTAGAAAGTTGTACCGACTACCTAGAAACTAGGGTGCGGAGACTAAAAAGAAAACACACAGAACATATATGGATAATGGTTGGTTTTCTTCGTATGTAAACTTATAGTCATAATAAAGATTATAAATAAAAAGTTTATGAAAGGAGAATGTCTGATTCTAATCATACTTTTGTTTTGGAATAACCCAATTATATTAACACATATTATGAAGAAGCAGTGAGTCTGAATGCTTGAGGTACCAGTGTTGGGTAGTGAAAAAGTGATTATTATTTTTTTCATGAAAGTAGCGCTATCAGTTATTGACACAAGCTTAATTTTTTTGTCTAGTTAGTAATTAAAGTGTAGTTACGTAAAAAATGTAGACAATATTCTCCTTTTGTTACTAAATCGGAATGACTTATGAACAGCTATCAGTGCCCGAAAATTGGGTCAATTTTTGTGTCCTAAAATCAGTCTTTACTATGTAAATTGCTTCACATTAATTATGTTTCTGTAAAATAGCTTTCCTTGTCAAACTTGTGTGGATTGTTCGGAGTATAAAGTTAGGTCGTAATTCAGAACATAAGAGGAAGTTTTGAAATAGTAACGTTTGTGGTGACCTTGGGAATAAGGCTTCCTAGTTATTTATTTATATTGTCTCGTCAAGGTACTTGCTTTACAGGGTACTTCAAATACATATTGAGATGTCAAGTAGAGAGTTTGGTTAAAACATAATTTATTAATTTTGAAGTTATAGACACTGGAAAAAGAACGCGGGTCTCCGAGCATTACGCGACTAGCAATCGAACCCAGGACCTTTAGATAACCGGTCTAATGCTCTCTTTCCAGTGTCTATAACTTCAAAGTTTATAAATTAGCATTCAAAATGCAAAACTAATAGTAAAATCTCTATGATTTATTGACTAGAGGTGAGAGTTTAGTTTAATACAATAAAAGTTGGCTTTTTTATCTACATTATGAATTTATTTTGGTTTGCTGAGTTTTTTATGAACTTACTTAGAATAAACATCTACAGCTAAAATGCTACAGTTACTTCTAAACTTGAAATCATACTTTTAGAAATACCTCGATAAACTGCTAGCAAAACTACAACAATACCAACAACGATCATCGAATTCACAAATTCCGACGATTTAAAGGCAGATTCCCAAATTGGCTGCAACGGGAATCAAACTTGAAACAGCATACCTCTGACCACTGAACAGAGGTCGTTTCTCTCTATAGAAGCTCGATACATCTGCTATAGCATCGCCAGTGGTTTCAAAGCGGTTTTACCATTGAGTAATACATAACAATGGAGATAACTTTCATGGCCGTTCACATACATCACATGTATCACTTTTAAGTAAAATAAATGACAGTCAATGCCAATACGTAAAGAGTTCTCACAGCATGACGTAAGCGAACTAAATTCCCTTTTCAAATGTGGGCAATACTTAGATAGACACATGGTTATTCTAACATCTCCCCGCGCTAAAAGCCGGTAACATTTTTTGACAAAACAAGTCCTCTATTGGCTACAGTACTCAATGGATTCTACAGTTTCACGCCCTATTAAATAGTTCTCGTTTGAGGCATGGTAAACTGTCGGTAGTTTATGTAGTGGCAACTCGGTAGGTTCTGTCTTGGTGTTGTAAATTACGACGGCATACGTCACAAGTTCTAGGACGTTCTCCGCATATCGTCAACACGTTGGTGACTTTGTTATAGTAATTACTAGATGTTTCATGATAACAAGTGTAATATTTCGTTTAAGATTTATATGGTAATTACTTAGAGAATGCTTAATCCTACTAATATTATAAATGTGAAAGTTTGTGAGTATGGATGGATGTTTGTTAGTCTTTCACGTAAAAACTACTGGATGAATTTGGATGAAATTTTGCAGTAATATATGTTAAACATCAGAATAACACATAGGGTACTTTTTACCACGGGAAAACATCTCATTCCCACGGGAAACCGACTTCCACGCGAACGGAGTCGCGGGAGGCCACTAGTTACGCATAATTCAGAAGATTGGGTCTCAATGTATCATGGGTGGAAAAGAACTGCTTCCGAAAACAAAAACTGGGCATTGCTGGAGGGGTACTAGTTACGTTTTGAGAAAAAAAAATTTAGTTACTATTGAGGCTCAAGAATACGTGGTATCAAGCTTCGGAAGTGGTCTTTTTACACCCGTTATTTGTGACGCCCTTTTAAATTGGGTACCTACCACCTAAAGTTGATTTTTTATAACAATAAACTTTGATTTTTACTGATATGAAAAACTTGATCTATTATCGAACTTTATGCAATAACAGAGATGTGTCCGTTGTAAATTTTCAAAATTTAATGCAACATCTAACCTACCTTCAACTTAAACTAATTTCCCAATACGGCGTCTACTCTAGGCCGTGAGTTTTATTGCAACAAAAATGGCTCATCTACATACTCCGCAAGCACCGGACTCGCTCGCGTGGATCACCCGAGTGTTTTACATGAAAAAGGGGTCATCCTGTACTGGCAAAAGCAATATCGTGTTAGAGCTCGTGCGGTGGAGTGTGGCAAGGGAGGAGAGGTTGCGTGTTTGTGTTCTAGATCTTTCTAGAGAAAAAAAAATGTGTTTAGATACGTCGAGTTTTACAAGCGTGTGTTCGCGTTGAGCTGAGCTAATAAATAAAATTATGTTTTGTTAGAAAGATAGGCTAGATATATTGGCATCGCTAGTCAGACATGGCAGGTTCACAATTAGACAATTTAACTTTTGGTTTCGAGTCACACCAGAACTAAGTCTTATCTAGGTTGATCAAAAGTAAATTCAACATTTGAAAACCTCTATGGTGCAGCGGTATATATACCGGAATGCTAGGCGGATGGTTCCGGGTTCGATTCCCGGGTCGGGCCAATTTTGTAAAAATGGTTTTTCGATATTGGCTAGTGCCTGGGTGTAACTAGGTTCTCTAGTCCATTATGTGGTACCTAAAACACAAGTGCATACTGCACTTACTTTAAGACCACATTATTGGTGTGTCAGTCAGGAGATTTATTTATTTATTCATAATCTATATTAGTAATTGATATAAATCGCCTATGACTTGTATTTTATCTTGTGCACTTCTGATAAAACGATACCAGCTTCTGAAGGGTCATTGTACAAACATACCAATATAGAACTAGCTCCACCTTGTTATTGTAGAAACCTTTATGTCTATTTTCCTGACTATTTTTACATAATGAGATTCCTATATTCATACGTCAGAATATCAAAGACTATCAAAACTAACAATGATAGAGGTTAAAGGTTAAGTACACAAGAATGTATATAAAGTTACGTAATATTTACAGTATTCTAAAAGACTTGACCTTTTTGTCAAGCGTGTGTAGACCGGACCGAAAATAACAAGTGAAAAGTTTAGGTTAAAAATAAACGTGAATGTCACGTATTTACTCATAAGTTTTCTTGGCTTGTTGTTATTTATTGCGTAAACCTTTTTAAGTCTTGGAAAGGAATAAAAAATGAAATGTGTTTTTATTTTACTTACGTATTATTTTAATGTCTTACTTAGGTTTGAGCGATCATTTCAATCAATGCTATCAATAAAAAAAATGTTTTGACAGATAAATTCGTGTTGACGATGTAGGATAAATTATTAAAAACAATAAAATACCCTTTAAAGGCAAAAAAAATTGACTTTTCTTGACTACTTACAGCCCTACTCATGAATGAATTTAAAAGCTACATTAATAGTAAAGTTATAGTGGGTTTCTATCAATAGGTTTAAAAATGCTTTTTTAAGTAAAGAGGTAATCTATTTTCTTCTTCGTGAGCACGGAATTTGCAATAATACGTCAAAAACTTCAGGAAATACAAAACTTGCTACATGTGTTTAGCTGCATTATACTAGAGTTAGTGTAAATTGACCTACATCTGATTTGCATTTTGGATTCATATCAAATTATGAAATTTACATGTTGTCATGACCTGACGGGACTCAAACCTGGGACTGTAATTTCCCTATTCTAATAACTTCTCTATGGGGAAATAAGCTGGTATTTAGATTTCTATCAACTGTCAAAGTGTATTATTATGTTGGTATCATAGATTAAGGGTGTTGGAATAATTGCTTTTGGCGTTGTATAAAAATAAACATTGTTTGTAGGCCATTTTCCTGAATAACATTGGAAACGTATTTTTTATAACACTAAAAAGAGCAAGTATTATTATTTTAAAGCCTCATATTTTATTTTATTAGTTGATGACGTATCGGTATAACACGAGCATGTCTTAAAAGTAGCCGAGACTTATAAATATGATAAGTGTTTATAGATAGTAAATAAACAATAGAAACAGAAATAAACACCTACTTATGTTATCCAAAATGAATTCAACGAAATAAGTATTAAACATCCAAATTCAAAACATATTTTACATCAACTGCGCTGCCAAAACCATTTCCTATTTCATTAACCGTATTTTGTTACACAATTCCAAATATTCAAATATTCACACCAATGTTTTGCATATAAAATCTACGCTACAGATTCTGAAAAATATCATAGCGAACGGAAAATTAGCGCAGAATTCAAATTTGAGGTTAACCGCATCATTTGCGACCATACGGAACAACATTCATTTGTTCGGGTTCAATGAACTTCCGAACTTGCAGGGTTATTCGAAGGGGTATAGTTATTTAGCACCTGCAGTTGTATTGGAAGTAAGTAAGAAAGTTGGGGGATTTTCTTAAGGTGCAAAATTCTATGCTGGAAAAGGTAGCGTTCGTAATTAGTCGATACGTTTTTGGGTATTATATTTTTTTTCTATTAAACGTGCTTTAAAAATGTTTAGGTCCGAAATATAATTAAATATGCAACAGATAAACTAAAAATAAATATCAAATGATGTTTTGCATTACACAGTTCTCATAGTTCTATATGATCAGACAATATCCGCTTTTGTCTTCGGACATAAACAATATAAGATTCACGTAATTAAGTGAACCATGGCTATAATAAGCTCTTGATAACGTAGGCACGATCCTTTTGAAAATCATATTGCATTAGATATCAAGTTAAAAAAATATTTTGGGAAAAGTAAAATAATTCTATAAAATATTGCCAGCGCGCGACATCGCTTTTGAATACCGCCATTTTCATATATAATCAGGGATGTCGGTTGAAAATAGATTTTGGTAATTATAACGTAATTTAGTTTAATTAGTGTCCCGGTCACCGTGAGTTATCGCTTAGTTACGTCAAGTTGATTTAACCAGACACATTAAACCATACATAGCTGAATTACATCTGATTAACGATAATTGTTGGTACGTCAACTGAAATCAACGAGATAATGTATTCGGTTATTTAATTATGTACATTTATACGTTAAATAATATTTGCGTCATTAAATTGTTTATTTTTTAACGTACGAATTTAAACTATCATATTTATTCATGTTTATTTAATTACATAAAGCCCACTGGATATGTTTTTTAATTCACAGAACATTAACGCGATATGGAGAACGAATGGCGGAAATAAATTTAAAAGTGACTTAAAACAGCTTGTTTATTTAATTAATATTCCCAACCGGAACTTACAATTAAAAGGTTGAATTTTAACTTGAAAACAGAAGCAGTTAACCATCGCATCGAGTATTAATATCAACAATGAGCTTTCATTTGTGTTTCACGGTTGGTGCAAAAAATATAGTATTCATAAAACTTATAAACGGATTTTATTGGATTGAAATTCGGTAGAGTTTTAAGAATGAAAACTATTTGATTTGTTTAAAAAATATATGTAGGTAGGTATGTAACATTTATTGCCCGGAGTAATAAGATGCGTGAATTTAATAAAATGCGCTATAAATAGTTTTTCTCGTTTTATTATTAATATTAATGCGCCAACTTTTTTAAATTAGTTTAAAAGAAAGTACTTTAGTTCCCTAAAAACACATTCGCTTCATTTGTTTGGAACATGTTGGACGAATATATTAATTTATTAACCATTTACAAAAATCAAACTGCAAAGAAATATCCACCTTATTTCGTATCGACATAAACCATTACTTCGTCTGTGTTGGCCCCCATTTTCAGGCATCTATACAATGTAAAATTCATAAACAAATTCGAAGCACAACTACATCGTGCTCCAGATTTGCTGTTATTTTGTATTCTAATAGACCAGTAACCTCAAAAAACTCGGCTGAACAAATCCTATTTGGTCCATAAAATTTTACCGTGCGCTTTTATGGGGTAACAGTGGGATGTATTTTCAATGTAGCTGATGTAAGTTTGGTAAAATAGGCTTTAAGTAGATGAGAGTGATGAAAGGACTCGAGGTTTTTAAACCCTTTCAATCAAGACTCGCCTCAAATTCTACGACTCGACTCAAAAAATACGGCTCGAGGTTTTATAATAATGTAAGATGACTTCAGTCATTAGAGTTCAACTCTGAAATAAAAACGACTTGAGTCTTTTAATAACAGTTAAAAAGACTTAGTCGCAAGTCTTTTAGTAAAGAACTCGAGTCGTTAAACATATGGTGAGCTGTTTAACTTGAGATTATAAAATAATAAACTTCTGTGCTTATTTTTATAGAGTTTTCTAATTTTGTTACACTAAATACTTTTAGTATTTCTATTTAAAGGTAATTATCGTAATTCTTGATTATTAAATAAATAATTAAAACAAAACGCCTCACGACTTAGGACTCCCGCGAACCGAGTCGTTTTAAAAGGGTTCAAACCTTTTCGTTAAGACTTGGAGTCGTTTAAAATTTGGAGTCATTTCAAAACGACTCAGTCTTAGAGGAGACTTAGAGTCCCAGACTTTGACTCAAATAAGGCTTAGAGTTCAGGGTTTAAAGACTCATTGAGTTGTTAACCTTATGACTTGAGTCGAGTCCCCGTTAAAGAGCTTAAAAACCTCAAGTTCTTTCATCACTAGATGAGATTAAGGACATTGTAATTTCGGTTACGATTCTGTAGTGTGTTAACACACGTGACATGTTTTGTTTTAGTTGTTCCTAAGCTACATTAGATAAAGACATATAGGATGACTTCGTTGTCTGGCTATGTTACTGTGGGTTTACATTTTCTTTGGAGTGGAATGCCTAAAGTTTAAAAGTTATATTTATATCAACTATTCGAAGCTGTTATTTCTTGAAGTTATAAAAAACAGAACGTATATAGTCAATGCAATTACTGTAGCGTGTTCTCATGAATACTTGTAATTACTTTACATAATAAATTAAAGAAAAACGGACTCTTCATTACCAACGTGAATTTGTTTTATCTGACCATTTTTATTTGTTTCAACAAAACAAATAAATTACTAAATATATGTAAGAGAACAGGAGTAGGTAGTCTTAATTGTGTCTAAACAAGCCATTCTCAACCCAATTTTCATTCCTTCACGATTCACCCCTTTTCCTTGACTCGAGGTTAAAGTTCGGAGGTAGTGCTGAGATCTCTTAATAGCCCATTAGATTGCAACGGCACGAGGCGGTGTCTAGGTACACTATGTATTCTGAGAACCGATAGTGAGAATGTCAACATTTTGGAGACACGAATAACGAGAGGATAACAATTGCATGTATGGAAGTCGTGGAATTCAACCATATGCAGGGAGAAGTCACCATATGATGACTGTAGTTGTTAATGAAATATTTATTGGATTGTTTTAATGTGTCGAGTTATCGAGAAACACGAAAACAATTCGAAAAATCGGATACTTAAAGTTTTTTTTTTCCAAAAGTATGTTATAAACTTCAGTTTGCAATGCTAAACGAACGAGAAACCCATTAAATACTAAACATTAGTCTAAACATTAGCCTACTAGAAATTTAATAATTTCAATAAGTTTCCTGGCCCAACACTACAAATCTCCTTAACACCGTTTAATCACTATAGGTACACTAACCTACAGATATCCGATGTTGCCTTCGTGTACTCGACTAACCCTGAGATTAGAATTGAACCGTAATTATTAATAAACACGGCATGATTCTGAATAATTGGTAGCGTTAGTACAATTCATAAGGAGTTTTGACCTTAATTTAACAAATGAGGTATACAAAATTTTAAAAATATATTTTTTATGAGACTGTACATTTCCTGCATGTACAGTGCTAAGTGTGAAGTTTGAGGAACACGAAGACACTATTTTAAATGGACGCAATTCTTAAAAAGAACAGCTATTATGTAAGCAGCAGCATAGATTTTCGTATTAAAATGGCCTAACTGTTGACTTATAATCGATAGTTTTAGAATTTGCACTGCTGCAACCCTACGAATGAATGTCACATCTCTTTAATAATGGTGAAAACTTTGTTGAAATACATAATGCACTTTACATAAAGTATGTGGAGTACAAAAATACACACATACACGGATGTTACTTATAGAGAACAAGATGTATGATTGCTGAATCATTCGTGGCTTTGAAGTTATGGACACTGGAAAAAGAACGCGGGTCTCCGAGCGTTACGCGACTGGGAATCGTACCCAGGACCTTTACATAACCGGTCTAATGCTCTGACCACTGAGCTACCGCGCCGCTACGGTGACCCAACGAAATTTCCTGCAGTATCTATGTGCTAACGTTATATAGCTGACGTTATACCATCAAATGAGAGGAGTTTTCGCCTCTTCAATTCACCAGAAATACCTTTACAGGAATTTAACTAGTAATTAAGATGAAACAAGCTAATGATTGAGATTTTATTTTTTTAGTTTTTCATTTAGAAATAATTTAGTAAATTAATTAAAATTTACTAAACAAGTAAAATCTCAATCATAAGTGGCCTTCGACCTGAGAGTATGGGTCTTACATATAGGTAGTAAACAGAATAGTGAAAGATTTTTTAGTTGTAAAAAAAATGGTTTCTATAGGTTCCTTATCACCTTTGCAACATATTCAGTCATTTGAAAAAAAATATAAGTATAAGTAAACGAGAAAAAAAAAAAAAATCGAATTCTGTCCTTTATTAAGAAATAGCAAATGCGTTTCGGATCATGAGCCATGAGCGTAGTTGACGTAGAAGCGCCCCCGCTCGGCAGCGATGAGACGTCAGGAACACTACTATTACCTTGTGTGTTATGAAAAAAAAGTTCTCAAAATAGACGAGGTATCAGTTTGCAGACACCTAGTTTCCTTCATTACTTGACTTCATTTACCAGTACCCACTTCGAATACACATGCAGTTAAGTTTGTTTCCATTTGTTTTCGATAAGTACCGCAATCCTATTCCAAGTTTGAAACTAACCGCAGATTAAACAATAAAGTAGAAATCCCATGTGCAAGCGCAGCCGGCAGTTGTTTCGAACAAGTGTGTTTAAAGCTGTATCTGTCAAAGGATTTATTTAGTGTGTAGGAGGTGCAGTGGGTAAATAAGGTTCAGAATTGTCTGCAGTTTTTTGTGATATAGATTCTTAACACTATCAAAGTTGATACAGGGCTTTACAATTGAGTATTTTTTGTTTAGTAACATTTAAGTATAATTTAGAACACTTATTTCATTACGAATATTAATAGCTTTAATTAAGAAGTTAAAATTTAAATTTAGACGTGGGTTAATATATTTTAATGGGTAGATAGTGTTGTTATAATCTGTTGCTACATATATTTAATGATCAATTAATCTTATTATTTTTAGAACCTACCAAAGAAAAAGTCTCGTCAGAAGTTTAATATGAACGTACAAACAAACATGCTTTATTTAGATAAATTAATAGTTACTTAAAGCCTTCGCAAAGATATTCTTAGCTCCATGAGTGGCGTAGCACATTAATTCGCGTACAACGTATTAATCACTATATATATAGGGTACGGAGACTGTCTCTAAACTGAATCTCATAAAATATGAATTATTGGGACCTTATTACTACATTATATGTCAAATAGGTGTTAACGGAGTAAAACATTTAAGAAACTATGTTTAGTATTAGCAAGGATGAAGTAAGAGATAGATAGTGTTAGTTTAATTTGTGTGTCGAATATCAACATTTGTAAGAAGTTTGAAACGTTATTTACCATACAAACTAAGCATCAATCTTTTTGTATTATATTCTAATTGTAATTACTCACTTTCTTATCTAAAAGTCTAATCACCACTCATACATATAAAACAACCACCCAAAGATACCCACTACCTAACTTCCAAATTCGCGAACCAAGCATTACTTTCAACCCGCGCATATATCATGGTACGGAGGCCGTCTAAGCAGACCGAACCTCCAGTTATTAATGAGACAAGTTTTAATTGTGTACCGTGTGTTACTGCTCAGTCATTCTCTACATCAGAAGGCTTGGATTAGCCGGTGTTCGGAATTCTGGAAATTTCTATACTAATATTAAGATTATAAATGAGAAAATTGGTTGACTATCAATATTTTTCAAAAAGAAACTTTTTTCATACTCACAAATATTATGAATATGAAAATGTGTAGGTCTGTCTGTATGTTTTATTTTAATGTTGGAACGGCTGAACCGATTTTAATGATTTTTGGATAAACATAGTCCAGCAGACTGGGTTGGTAATAAGCTACCTACTTGTTAAAGCAGGGTGAGTCTCATTTTCACGGGGAAATCACTTTTAATCTTAGTAACTGTAAGGTTTTTGAAATAATTAAAGGATAGAGTTGTCAATATATTAAAGAAAAACCATTCTGGAAATAACTATGTACAATTATTTTTGAAGAAATTGATAAATTACCTCGATATTAGGATTATTGAAATAACATATTCTTTAGTGTTGCGTTTAAATTTCTATGTGTATCCTCAACTATAACACGGCAAAAGTTCGAATTGAGCCACAAAACGCTGCTTAGCAAATAATCGAATCGTAAACGTATTACTCAGGCATCGTTTGAAGCGGGGGGTGATCTGGGGGTAATTTCATCAGGGAGGCTTTCGGTGCGAGGCTCGTGCTCGCGGCACGCACTGTGGTATACAGCCTTCTTGGATGGAAAGCCTTTTTTAACGTACATATATAAATATCGAACCTCTTTATGAGATGTGTTTTTCGTTTGAAAAATATTGTTTAGCTAAGCTATGTACGGGTTCTTAAGTGATGGTTTATTCTATGATAAAAGCCAAGGTAACTTAATATTTGATTTATTTATTTTAAAAGTTTAGGTGAACATACAGCTAGAAAGTAACATAAAAAATCATGTTTAAAAATAGAAGGCCAATTACACGTTCCCACATTTAGTTGATCGTCCAATACAAAGCTGTTCAACTTGAGAACTTAGATAAAATAATTCCCTGTGTACTAAACTAAGACTAGATTAGAAACTGAATTATTAAGTAGTTTAAGTTTCAATAAGCCGCACTTACACTATAACTTTGTTAAAACGTTGAAACCCTTAATTTTAATACAAACATTATTTCTCCTATAAATTAATCCCCAACCTTGGTACCCGTACGTATCCCGCCAAACAATGTGACGTAACATCTCCTTTCGGATGTTAATGGCCGCTATTTGACAAGAGACGTTGACTGATACAAGTATTTCTCACGCGAGTCGACTCGACCCGCAGATCACTTACACAGGCTTGTTACAACTGAATCGGATACGGAGTTTCGAGGTTAGCTTGTAAGAGTTTAGAGTAAATTAAGCTGAATTCGAAGATTTTTGTTTTTAGGGAGTGTAGTGGTTTGGTTAGCTACTATGGCGAGGATATAGAAATGCAAAATATAAAGGGTTTGGTTGTTGATATACTTTTGCCCACATAACTGATAGTAGTTGATAATTCTTATATTATCGAGTCAGCTACCTGAAAAAAAGTTTTTTTTTTCATATTCATGAATTAAGACTTATTTTATCCATTCAATACCTATAAATCATGTAAAGGCTCTAAATATGATAACAGAATAAATATTATATTGCTTTCAACAGAGTAATCTTAATATGTACCTTTCTAAAAACGTAAGGTATCATTAGAATGAAATAATACAGCGTTTTAAATTAAAAAGATCCGCGTTCACAAGCTTCTACATCAAAGAAGGTTCTAATCAAAGGTTGGATCCAAGTATTTTATATACTTGATGTTGCCAGCAACAGGAAAACGACGTCGAAACATTTAAAATCGTCTAATTATGTTTTGGAACCGTTCAAAATGAGTTTTCGCGTGAATCAATGCTAATTATCTGTGATGACCCAGTTTTTAAAATCAACTTCAGAAGTTTTAAGGTTAAGGGTCGGAGTTTGGGGCGGATTTGAAGCAATTCGCGAAAAACAATTTACCTTGTTTGTTTTACTGATGGGGTTTTTTAATAAACGACTTGAAATAAACATTTGAACTTTTTAAAGTTTAGTTTGGGTGTGGATTGATGCCGGTTTTTGAATTGAGAATTTGTAATAATTCATACTTAAGTATTAAGCAAATACATTTTGTTTGGCTAAATACTGAAATTTCGTGAGCTTAATTAGACGTTTATCTACTCCAAAATCAGAAAACTGCACTAACTTATAATAATATTGTTAGACAAGTTATTAAAAATATTTTTATTTCAACCAACCCAAAATTATTACTAACCTACAAAAACTAATGCTTCAATATTTATCATCAAGCATAACTGCGACTCAACCCTTTTCACCAAAAACTAGAGCCCACAGTTGTTCGCATAATCGAATTAATTGTTGGTCTGAAATTTTCTCATTCGTCAAAAGTTTGTTCATTTCGCCGATATCGACATATAAATTCTAACCACCTGGCGGATTCGCAGACAGAATTCCGTATTAATTGTTTTTGATGAATTATTCACGACGAAATGTGTTGATCGGTGGATTATCTGCTATTATTATGGCCATTAGAGATGCTTTGTTGGATGAACAGAAGGTGTGGTTCCGTTGGAATATGTTTTGGATGGTTGGTTTGTACTTAGTTATGGCTATTTCTAAATGTTGCTTGATAAAGGTTGCAATCTTGAAGTTATAGCATTAAAAAAAACTTGCACTTAATTTGAGCATGATAGGATATGAAAATTTACGCTTGGTAAAAGAAATCTTGAGAATGTTGATGCAAGAATTGATATACGCAGAGTAATAAAAACTATTTTCTTATTAATTCAAACATTGTTAAAAAAACACGAACACACGCGGCATTATACAATGAATAGGTACGGTAAAAACTTCAAAACATGATTCCGAAAATTCAAATCGATCAACCTAAAAAGACAAATCATTATTAACATTACCAAAAGCATTCCCGAATAGCTGTACGTTTTCCCACGTCACGACTTTGTCGGCTAACGAGAAATGTGTGTTGATGCCTTCCGCTAAATTTGCCAATATACGCCCTCGGATTTAAGCCTGAACAACCGGCTAAAAGCTTGAATAATGACAAGTAATATTCCTTCCAGTTATAAGGAAAAATGGCAGATTATTACGAGAAGATTATGAGCGTCTTCGTGAATATTTTTAAAGAGAGCGAGGATTATCACCTTTTGGAACGATTTAGGTAATGACCTTTAAGGTCAATGGTGCGGTAATGTTTAGTTGTTTTAATAAGAATTGCTAATAATGTTATTAGCAATTCTTCAATTTCTAAAACTTGGGGCCTTGGTCTGTTAAATAACTACTAAGTAGTGATTTTGTTACTAGTGGGAACAATTCATGGGGAGACGTCAAAATTGTTGTTGTGAAATGTCAAATATGACTCAATCGTTTGAATTTTTGCTTCTAGTTTGTCGTTCGTGTAGAGTATTGATTAAGGAGCCTGTCAATTATAAAAGCTATACACTGAAAGTGCTTAATGCATTCCAGAATATAAATTTCATAGAAGGATAAAGGCAAATCTTTTATAATTCAAATCATTAGTTTTCATTCTGTTGAATATAAGATAAACCAAGTCAAATACCTACAGGTAGCTCGTAGTTACAGCTCTTTCAATATTAATTTGAATTTGCACCGCACACACGTCAAACTCAAAATTCCCATGTTGATTGGCGGCACTTCCATCAAACTAGTCAACCAATTAATCCGTAAACTAATATTTAGCATCGCGCAAATCGTGAATTTCCGTCGAAAGTCGTTATAATATGGGTGCTATATCGCTGCAAGATAAAATAAGTGTGCTTCGTGGAATGTTCTTAAAATTGTTTATATAAATGAAAAACATCCACTTATTTTAGAAAAACGTCATGTTACTTACTAATTTTATGATTTTAAACCAGCTGAGCATTTATTAATGTCAATTTTTTAAGTTTCTTTAAATTTTATAAGGTGTTGGCTCTTGGGCTATCATAATTGTTTTTACCCACTACTAGCTTTCACACGCGCGGCTTTGCACGCGTCAAATTCGGAGTAAAACTCCTTTACCTGTACTATGTTGTTAAACATGTAAACCTTCCTCTTAAATTACTTTCTCTATTAAAAAAACCGTATGAAAATCCGTTGCGTAGTTTTATTGATTAAGGCATTCATAGGGTCAGAGAAAGCGACTTTGTTTGATACCATGTAGTGATGCACATTATTATTTTTATAACATCTCATTGACGTGTCTTTGCTCAATCATAACAATCTTTAAAAATGCACACAAAACTTTAACCTACTTCTAAAGCACATCGCTTAGAGTGAGGCAGCAATATCGTTCGTCATTTCCCGCTGTTCAGTGCCAAGATCCTTCGCCGATAGTATACCGAGGTAAACACGGAAGATCGGTTTGTCTGAGCTATTAAACCTTAGTTTGAGCAAGATAAAGGCACGTTCCTATTATACGGTGTTAACTTGTGTGCTTTGTGTATTTTCGTTTAGTTAGAATTATGCAGGTTGCTAATACATATGAGATTGCATACTGTATGCTGGTTTCTAAATTGAGTATTTGTGTTTAAGTAGTACTTAAGTATAATTTACTATACGAACATGTTTTGAACTGAGTAGTATTTAAGTGGAAATTCTCAACTCAAAAACGGGTAGTAACTATATTTTATTTTTGAATAAAACAAAATTCATAGGTGCATAACTTCAGTTCGCTCAGTTTAACTGACATTTTTAGTTAATAAAATAATATAGGTATTTTACATTTAACAAAATTTTAAAGCGGCTGAAATAGGCACAGTTACGAATACATTGCTCATTTCCTACAACAATAGATCTCAGTAAGATGCAATAATACGCAATGTACGGTAAGCTGCAAAAGTGCATACAAAGTTGACAAGCATTATCTTATCCAGTGGTCACATTCACACACACTAACGTAAATAAACTACTATTTCACTACTACTTCTTAATATCAACCTTAACGTGACAGTTTTAAAGCTCAATATATTTTTATAAACTATTGTGGTTGTTAAAACATTTTCTTAAAAACGATGATGTTTTTTTCGGATCTACCTACACTCAAACCGACAATATTCTCAACATTAGTTTAAAAGACTTAAGGTTCAGCATATTTCTATAAAATATTGTGGTTATTGTTTTATTTCTTCTATTCTATACGATCGTTTAAACTATCTAATGGTCTCATAGTTATTATTTCGCCTCAGTTAAAATCTTAACCCTATTGTATTTTTATTATCAGTTTCATTTATTTTGCTTTTTAAGTCGTAAAGAAATAAATACTTACTAACGATGAGGGAAAAAAAAGAGAAGGTTAGATGGTAAATAAAAGTAAGTAATAATTCAACCATTGTATGATTTTGTTTATTTTAGTCTTACCCTCAAATTGTGACGTTCGTAAGAAATGTTCAACTTTTTTTTTAAGTTTACCCGGATTTCGACTAATATTTTTAAAAATATGTTTAGGCTTAAGTCTTGAAAGGTTGAAACGTTAAGGACGTTAAGGTTGAAAATAATTTGTAACATTTAATGTCAATGTGTGTGTAATTTGTATGCAAGCAGTTATAGACCTTACACTCTGTATGGACTTTTGCAACCGACCGTACCACGAAGTGCTCTACTGCAGAAAACCGCACAGTTTTGACATTATTATACAGCTGTTCGTGATTTAGATAAACGTTGTCTAAATCACGAAAACAGGGTGTTGTTAAATTTATATATTAAAAAGGTATGTAAAATTTGTTTTTATCAAAATATGTTAATGTTATTCTTGGTTAAATTTAACCTAAAGCTATAATTATGAGTATACTTGTTAATAACTGGCTTGTATTTAAATATAGGTACTGACTGTAAATATTGTTTACTTTACACATTTTTTTTTGTTAATGAAAATCCGTTTCAAAAATTTCAACTATCACGTTAATTTATCTTTCGAAACGCAAAATACCTTTTTTGCTGCAAAATTCACGCTCGCATAAAATGAGGGTAGAATCGTTAGTTAAATAAGGGTAGCATTCAATCAATTGGCAGTTTAAAAAAAAAACAAAGTGAACGACTGTTTGTTACAAAGCTTATAGATTATTGAAAATTAAATCTGAGTTTCATGAAATCATCAAGATAATACAAAGTTCCATTCATGCCTAAACTAAGTTTTAATACAACAGAGTTTTTTTATTATTAAAACCAAAAAAATATCAATAAAGGAAAACTGAGTTTTCACTATTTTAAAATAACAAAAAATTACCTGTTGTTTTTTTTATGAAAATAACTAAACACAAAAGTGTTTTGTTTTTCTTGAAAACAAAAAGCAATCTATGTCTTTGCATTCTGATATCAGTAATGATTTTAAACACACTCTCTTACACCTTTAAAAATATTTAATAATTTTACCTAAATTACACAAAACATTGCGTCAATGACATCAAAGGTCGTTAACGCTCTTGAAACACGATGTCATGGAAAAATTAAGCTACTAAGAATTCGTTCACGTAGCTATTTGGAACGCGACGCGAAATTTTTCAGATTTGTTTGTTTTTTTTTCTATTGTAAGCAATTGAAAGAGTGTTTTATCACTTATTTTCAAGTTGCAGACAATTGTTAAGTGCGCTTTAAAAGCGAAACTATTGTGTGTTTTAACTTTTGTATAAATACCAATTGAAAAGTTTCTATCTTAAGCGTTATAATACAACAATATTCAAGTATCTTATTAAATAATATACCAAAAATCTTTGGAAACCTTCCTAATATGTTTATCTAAATGTTAATTCCAGAATTGAACACACATTTCCAATTAATACAACTCAGGCTGAACAGATATATTTACCTTCCCGCGTTTGTCTTATCAAAAGACACCTGTAGTAATTTATCAAACACGCTGTATATGGGTACCCGAAGCTTCTTGGTTAAACTGAGTTTAGTAACCATTGTGTGCTCCGATTTAATATTATCTACTAGTGGCCGCCCGCGACTCCGTTCGCGTGGAAGTCGGTTTCCCGTGGGAATGAGAAGTTTTCCCGTGGTAAAAAGTACCCTATGTCCTTTCCCAAGTTCAGTTCTTACTTCATACCAAATTTCATCAAAATTGGTTCGGTGGTTTAGGCGTGAAAGCGTAACAGACAGACAGACAGACAGACAGACAGACCGACAGACAGACAGAGTTACTTTCGCATTTATATATTAGTAGGGATAGAATAGGAAACAACGAGATTAATGAGATGGAACTGTGTGTACGAGTCAAGTTATAAGATTAATGCGATTTTAATAGATTCAATAAAAGTGTTAAAAAAATTGTGATAAGTGTGGACAAGGAAACCGGTGATAGGAATAAGTGCAGCAGAAAGTAAATTATGCTGCTGAAAAGAAAGAATATGGTACAGTTAAAACTCCATTAGAACGCTCAAAAAATGTTTTAACTCCGAATGCTTATTTATAGCATTACAGTTCTAAAGTTTTTTTTTTGTAGATTGAACTATTGCCAGTCTTACTCAACGCCAACCACTGAACCAGTGAAGTATCCGAAAAAGAAGGCTTTTGCTCAATTGAACTACTTAGGTATATAATATTATATATGTAGTAACAAGTATTTGTGGCCGCCCGCGACTCCGTTCGCGTGGAAGTCGGTTTCCCGTGGGAATGAGAAGTTTTCCCGCGGTAAAAAGTACTCTATGAGCTATTCTGATGTATAAACTATATTACCTACTATAAAGTTTCATCCAAATCCGTCCAATAGTTTTACGTGAAAGAGTAACAAACATCCATACATACTTACAAACTTTCACGTTTATAATATTTGTAGGATGCATAATAGCGGCTGTTTGAAATCGCTCTGCTTAAAAGCCTCCGTCACCTCTTCTACCTTGACCCTCCCTCACTCCGCAGCGCTATTATCTCGTCACTGCTGCACTTATCCACTATACATACATTATAATCCAGAATATTAATGAAGAGGCCAACATTACATTACAGAATGGTTCTGTACGGAGCTTTCAGGAGCAGAATAAATAGCAGTTATTATTGCGGAAAATTCTAATTTACCGTGTTTTGTTTGTGGCCAGAACGTGATGTGCCGAGTGGAGAAAAGAGGTTTTAATGCTGACGTAGTTTGTTTCAATTTGCGCGGTTCTGCTTTTAAATTTTTGTGTTCTAAATTTCGAATTTTTATTTGAAATTATTTTCGTAGTTAGTAGATTGGATGTTTGGTTGATTTGATTTTATTTGTGATGAAGATGATCGATAGAATTGATAATGTATCATTATTGTATTACTTACTAGCAGCAAAACTATTTCAGTACCATATTCTTGCTAAAGTCATGCCTTTTTCTAATACTTACTTAACATTTTTGTTGCGATAAACTTATCTTTAAACAATTACACCGTTATTAATACTATTATTTTAATATTTTTTTCGAGATTTCTACCGTGTTAATAAATTTATTGTGGAAAATAGTGCTAACTTATGAAAATACTAGTGGCCGCCCGCGACTCCGTTCGCGTGGAAGTCGGTTTCTCGTGAGAATGAGAAGAAGTTTTCCCGCGGTAAAAAGTACCCTATGTGTTATTCTGATGTATAACCTATATTACTGCAAAGTTTCATCTAAATCCATCCAGTAGTTGTTACGTGAAAGAGTAACAAACATCCATACATACTCACATACTCACAAACTTTCACATTAATAATATTAGTAGGATATCAGCCAAGTGCGAGTCGGGCTTAAACAAGTTACTACTATCTGCGTTTCAGAATAAGGTCGTTTCACAAATGACGTTAAGTTACTCGATAAAGAATGACAATCGAATTCTTTTGAGAATTGGCGCCGTTTCGCTACATCCGGTGTAGTGTTCTGTCAAAACGTCTTGTGTTAGAACTGACATTAATATCGTTTCCGGTATATTGTTTACTTCCGGGAAAAGCTCATTATTATTGAATTTATTTGTGAAGATACGGAAATATTATATGTTACGTGACAAATGGTAACACATTTTTTTAGGAGCGTTTTAAGGCATGTTATCGGGAAAAAAATAATGAAATTGTTTTTTTCTGTAACTTTATGATTTTCTACTGAAACTAGAAATAGAAAAAGAGAAAAGAAATAAATAATGAAAATATAATACATAATCTGATCTCAAATCGTTCGCCACGCGTGACAACATAACACTTACCTACTCGTATATTTTAAAAAACGCGCCACAGTAACGCATTTTTTTTTCAAATTAATACGTTTTTACGGGACTCACTTTCTAGGGTCGAATCGCGAAAGGAGTAGTATGGGCAGTTATATTACTGACGAGAATTTCATTATAACTACCTAAAAGTAAAATCGAACGTGAAAAAAGTAACAAACAAAAAGCTATCTATTCATATAACCTCGTTGATCAAAACAATTGACTGTGTCGAAGCACAACAATCCTTATCTATCCCTCCGTCAAAACGTCAATTTGTTGCAAAAACAAAAACATGCCGATATCCCCTCCCTTCTTTACGTATCCATGTTGAAACCCTAACAAAAGTCGACAAAGTTAACATTAATCGATGAAAACACAAAAGCATGCCCCGATAACGTGTACTAGGAAAAAGAGTAAAAACAAACAACACATACGTATTTCTACGAAACGATTTACAACAAATAAAGTACCATTTCAACTGAATCATAGCTGTAGAATAACCCCACTCGAAATAAAAACGCTTAATTTGTCAGATATGTTTTTCCTATAGTTGCCTATAAAGCGATTAGTTGGTGTAGACCGAGAGGCGGCAATTGTCTATGAAAATACAATAGTGATAATTATGATAAGAGAGGCCACAAATATGATGTTTTTATTTTTGGAAACTCTAGTACTTTAATAGTAAGTATATTTTTGATACTTTTTCAAAATATTACTAAGTTGTCATTTTTAAATTGATCATCCACCTCCTGGCCTAGGATGCTTTAATTCGTATTCCTCGCTTTGTAATACTACAAATGGGTGTTCACAGTACCATCAACTATGAATTAGCTTTTTCAACAAATTAATGTCACTTATCTGCGTTTCTGATCACTTCATGGGAAGTTCTTTTTAAATATTTTAATCGAAACACATACAATTGAAAAACCATTTCAAAGATAAAAGTCATACCATTCAATCGATCAGACCTGTAAACTGGCAACATTGTCCGCCATTCCATTCATTCAAAAACAAAAACATTCCAAATTTGAATGGCTCAAAATAATTCGTTCCGATTTTAATTGACGTTACTTTCGTCCCTCTCAAAATGTTGCCAAGTGGCTCACAATGGCCAAAAACTGGTTCACACTGGTTTGGACAAAAGTGGTAGTGACACAAACAAAAGAGATATCCACGGTGCGGAAGTACGGTGTATACGTGACAGAAATTTGGAACCCAACTCTGTATTTTAAGCGCTTTTTTAGGGTTCCGTGGCAGAGTGACGAATTGAGTCGTCGTTATTGAGCGCGGTGGTGGCAACAGATAAATTGCTCAATTGTTTGTAATGGTTTTTTGAACGGCCTTCGTATTAATGTTATTCAATGACAGGATATAATGCGAATTGCATTAAGCTATTTTGACAATACAGTGAAGTTGACTGTTATAGTTACACTATTTTTTATGTTAATAATACATTACAAGAAACACAGGAATTGTTTTGAATTACACATTAATACAAAGCTAATATATAAAAATATTAACATATTTATTTAAATGTTTGTAACATCGGATATCTCAAAACGATGTATACATAACTTTGTAATCTGATAATATAATTTATAATTATAACATTTTCAGTATACGGAACCAAAATAATTAAACGTCCCCTTTGTCTTTGTGATTTGTAATGTGCTGTGACGTTTTTTATCAAGATTTCGCGAACGTGTCCGAATGTATATTTGGCAAATGAAAAATAAAATCTGGCGCGAATATTCATCTTTTTTTGTTACTGCTGGAAAATTGCATTTTGATGTTTAAAAAGTTTTTCTTATTGTTCAGAAAGAAATGTTTTTTTTTATTTAGAAAGTAAAATAAACTACACTTATTTAGGGTTAGCTTTAGATTAAGTAGTGTTGCTTTTAAAATAAGTAAATACATAGTAAATCCAATTCAGTAACCATTGTGTTGCTTTTCTTATAGCACTAACTGAATTGTTAAATTAACATTAAACTTTGGTAAATACTGTTTGTAAATTAATGATATTTACATTTGACATGATTTTTGCAGACGAATACAATTATACAGTCAAAATATTCAAGCCATGCAGTGGGCAGTAAGTAATGCTAAGTGCATTACCATAGGTTAGCCATTTGGAATTCATATGGCTATTCATAGCATCTACTATGGAAATTATATTCATAATAGGTACGTGGTATCTTTTAAGGTACTATTAATGTACTTGACATATTAATTAAAACAAGTGGATACTTATGCAACTACTGCCTTATAGCAAATTCTTACTAAGGACCGATGAAGATGCAAACTTTCAGAGAGTTATGGAATATTAGTAGAGAGCGTCAGCAATATTTATGAAATTTGCTCTGAATATTGGTAAACATAATACTGCCTTAAAAATAAGATGGTAAATTACAATTTTTAATTAATTTTGTTTGCAAAGTTAATTTATGATATATTTACCCTAACTTCGATAATAACTGCCCAAAAAAATTTTACAAAAAACGACTGCAATACCCACAATTAACCATTCACTTCACGTGACATGTAAAAATCCTGGTTTAATTTCTCCGCTGAGTGTCCCCGTGGGCATATCAAATTGTACAACAAAAGCGAATTGGCTTGCTTTATTAGCGGATAATTTGATTTCGCCGTGGTCCTCTTGTGGCGTGACTGGGAACACAAATATAGGGTTATTCCGTACGGGAACCTGAAAACTTTTACTAAGTGATGGGTTTGTTTTATTTTATTTTATATAATATAGCAAAACAAACGAGCATGCGGGTCACCTGATGGTAAGCCCAGAGAGAGTCTACAGCTAGACTCTACCACTCTCTAAATCTCTAGTTTCAGATATGACGTATGTTGCGTAGTGATATATAGATATATGATGAACTGCTAAGCGGAAGGTTTTGAGTTTAATTGCCGGGTCAAATAATTGGGGAAATGATCTTTTTGCTTTCCTTTAGTTTATGAGCAGTTGGAGTAGTAGTGTGGAATTTTTTTATTATTCCTAACAATACAGACACTGTCATGACAAAAAATTATTCTAGTATTCGAGTTCTTATCCGGCTGTATAAAAGTGTAGACTAAATCATACGGTTATCTTCAAATCTTTTAAAAAAGTGTTAAAATTAGATATTTTTTCAAGAATGACAAACCTATACTCAGTAATTAGTTTGTATAAAAGATTTTTTTCATTTCAACCGGTGAACACAAAAGCAACTTATCTAATACTTAGTGGCCGCCCGCGACTCCGTTCGCGTGGAAGTCGATTTCCCGTGGGAATAAGAAGTATTCCCGCGGTAAAAAGTACCCTATATGTTATTCTGATTTATAACCTATATTACTGTAAAGTTTCATCAAAATCCATCCAGTAGTTTTTACGTGAAAAAGTAACATACATCCATCGATACATCCATCGATACATCCATCCATACATCGATCCATTTTAATATTAGTATCTAATATAGACGGAGTTATCGCGTGATGCGCAAAGTTTAAAGTGTAAGTATCTGGCTTTTACTTCCACATGCAAAATTCATTACAAACGTTACGAGATTTGTTCTACTCGTCAACATTTTTTCTAGCCACCAAAACCCTTTTCTATAGCTCCTTAAAACTACCCTTTCGATGTCTTAACTCCATTATGTTTCATCCTAGTCTCGATGTAACCCATAGTCGCCGGACATTTACGTAAGTCGTAGCCATTAGAAATCGGATTACACCCCCCCCCCCTTCCCATTTGCCCCCCGCTACCCCGCTCACCCCGTTTAGGGGATTAGATCTGATACTTAACGCTTTGTAATCGATCACTTTGCTCTCAAGCTTAGCTTAGGTGGTATTATTGGCAAGGCACTCGTGTTTAGTTGAGTTGCAGTTTTTACTTAATTTACGGAGTAATAAGTTTCTTTGAAAGGTTTAAGGTGTTGGGTTTTTTTGTCTGAGATTATGTTTAATACGGCTAAGTCGCTTTTTGTGTCTTTGTTTTATGTACGGAGTCGGTCAGAAAAAGCTTACCACCCTGATTTTAAATTTCTGTGAGAATTTTGTCAAGCAAACATTTTAATACACTCCAATAAGAAGTTAGTTGCAGTTTTGGTCTTTTGTTGCCAGCTCTGAGGATCGAGCCCGGAACACTAACAATGTAACTCCATTGCCCAACCGATGTGCCACGGCAGTTGTTACTCAGTTTGGCGAAATTGAAAATATTTTTTATTGTGAAAATGAGTCATGCTCACTAATACGGTATGAATTAAAAAAAAAAAACGGGTGGCTATGTAAACGAACGGCTTGTCCTGCTTATTCCACATTTCATTATTAAGTTAACCGTGTCGTATTGAATTTGGATTGCTTTTATAGAAAATAATTGCGTAAATGGTTCGATTAAATAGTTTTTTGAAAAAATCAAATTGTTGTCTGGGAACAGAATAAGAGTCAGAGACATGACCAAAGCTATTATCTATTCTATTGACATTTTGACAATAGAATAGATAATGGCGCTAGCTAGAATTGACATATTAGATGGAAGCCGTTGTGATTGCGTTCCTGTTGTGTTTTAAAATCAGCCTGTCAATTTTAGTCTGTCCGCGTCTGTACCTTCTATAACTTCTTCTATGCTAAGATACAGAAGACAATACTAGTCGAAACTATTTTTAAGTATAAAACAATCGGTTTTAAGCTAAAATAAAGAGTAATGTTTGAAAATTATAGGTACATATGTATATGGTAAGTTTCATCCATCATGTACTTACACCCACACACCAGGTTCCGACTAATTGAGAAGGTCTGTGTTCAGGCAGGGACGTGTAGAACATTTATTTCATTAATCATTTAAAGGTTTAGTATTTCAGTTTAGTTAATTAAAAGTTAAGATGTGTCAATAAGAGGAGTACCTTTAAAATACTTATTAATGCTTGATAATATCCTACTAATATTATAAACGTGAAAGTTTTAAGTATGTATGGATTTTTGTTACTCTTTCATGTAAAAACTACTGGATGAATTTGGATGAAACTTTACAGTAATATAGGTTATACATCAGAACAACACATAGGGTAAAAAGGAAGTTGTCATACAATTTCCTTTTTACCAGACTGCTTCAGAAAAGAGGTAGATGTTTTTTTTGTATAGCATATTTGAAAGTAAGCATTAATTATATCAAGCATTAATTCGAAGCAGCATTGCTTTCCTATTTACTCAGATTTTATCAAATTTTATTATATTTGTGCTAGCAACAGGAATAGCCCTAAATAAAGCTTCATCGTGCAACTGTGTAAATAAAATCAGGCGCGTATGAGTGTTGCATTCAAAAGATTTATACTACAAGCCGATAGTAAGATAAACCGGTTTTAAGGCATATTTGAGTTTAATTATTCGTAGTGCCATGATCTTCGTTTAGTGGTAAATAAATTTTAACTCAGCTTAATAAAAAAGTTGAGTATAAGACAATGCTATGTAGCATGATTTCATTTATCATTAACAAGTTATTCTTCGAAGAAATTAAAAATGTTATGTGATAAGAATATTTAAAGCAAAAATTGGCTCTATGTTGAATTCTTACAGAAACTTTGTAAAAGGTATTGAGTCATAGTTTCAGTCTTAAGAAGAGACAGGACCCAAATAAAGTACCTATCTTTGAAATAAACTTTTGCCATGTCACATCCAATCTAATTATTCCCTGAAAATAACTTCATTTAAAGAAAAACGCTCTTCTTACATCTCACAAAATTCACCGTACTTAAATTATCCTTAAACGTAACTTAACCTATCTCTTAAATCACTCTACCCACTCATTCAAATTAATCTAAATTTCCTGCTCAAACCTCTTAACCTATAACGTCGCACGTTACCTCACTCTACTTTCACCTTTCTCTCGTAATTCCCTTTCCTCATTTGGGAATATACCAATAGGTTATTTTCCCTCATCATGAGGGAAGTAAAGTGTCATTTCTACGTGTCTTGTCACCTTTGACTTGACAGGTCCCTTGTCAGTCGTATTATTACTAGCGTATAATATCTAAGGAGCTGTCAACGTTATTAATCACTTGAATTCCGCTAGGATTTGATTTGGTTTGTTTTTTTTTTATAGAGGATTTGTTATGAAGGTATAAGTGCTAAAAGAAAATGTGTGAAAGAACAACTAATCCTAAAAAATATCCTAGTTTTATGAAGAAATCATATAATCATACACAAGTGCTTCGTAATGGTGTAATTTTGGTCGACTTGTTTGCGTAACATTAAATTTTAGTTAACTTAAAATACTTTTTCTGAATGTTCTTTATATACAAAAAGTGAAAAAATTAGTTGAAAACTGCATTAAAATCCATTAAGTGGCATATGAGGAGTTAGTGGGCAAATATGCAAACAGACACGAGAAGCGATTTTGCTTTAAACTTTGTAATAACGATGAAAAAATAAAATAGATATAAAATATCACTTAGTAATTTAGGTAGTCTTTTTAAACAAAAGATCACAAGACAAAATTAGTCATCTTTTGTCAATGTTATACATAGCATAAACAGGAAGGAAAAATCAACCCTGTTGTTTTGATATGCAAATTAACTTAAGCTCTAGGATGATATACACAGTTTGTTGTCTGTACTTGTTTATAGCATGAAGCTTTTCACTAACGGAAAACGGAAAATATGTATGATATTTAATACAAACTTTTATTCACTTTTAGATTATCATTTAAAGATTTCTGTCACAGTACCTTTCCCGCTACAATCTTTGTATATCTTATTCTGTTTCGAGAAAATATGTGTAGAAAAGATAAAGATTGAGTTCCGTAAATAAATGTTTATTTTTTATTCAGCATATGCGGGAAAATCGCTTTGTGGCCCTTTTTCTTGTAACTTATAATTTATTCATAGCAAAAGCCGTAATTTCAGATTAAAATCCCTATCTTACTTAAACTTATGTTTGTGTTTTATATTGGTTTTGTAGTTTTGGAGTTATTGCTGTTAATTTTTTTATATTCTTTATATTTATTTATTTTCGTAACAGCCTGTCACAATTATGCATCTTTCTGAGGAAGTTTGCTAAATAACGTGACCGTTGCTAGTTAAAAAGTAGTGTTGATTTAATCCGTTTAATTATGCTAAACAAAAAAACTCAAGCAGTCACTATGTAAATATTAAGACCTGCCATATATGATGTTCATTATTTCACTAATTTTTTTGTTATTGTAGTCCTCATTATAGAGCTCAGGATTATTAAAAAACCTATATTCGATTGAAAATTTTAAATCATTTAAAACGAGTACCTTTATGCCTTACGATCCTATTACGTTGTGTACGAGTTTCTTCGACTAGCGAAATTAGTAGATTCATAATCTTTGTGGAGATAGGTTAGTATATTCAATAAAAAAAAATATTTCTAAGTATTTCTTGAAATGAAGTAACATGATTTTGAGTAGGTCGTTATTAAAAGTATTCATCACTTATCTTGTCCAAAGCCTACTATTTGTTCCAGTACTTATACTATATCAAACCGTTCACATCACTAATCGCTCATAAACTTCATGTTTTACACATTATCACATTACTATTCGCCACATTCCTAATTAACCAAATTAAAATAATTAAATTTTTCACCCCGACCCCGTTAAAAATACGAACCGACCGCCGGCAGTTCAACAAAAACAATAAACCCGCCAAGAAACATTTTTAAAGCAAAACAAATTAAAATAGACAGAACATAAAAGAAACTTTGTTACATTTGCGGCGGAGTCTCATTTGCTCGGTCCGTGGCTAATTTAATTCTTTGCAAAATTAATGAGATTCCACCCACAGGAGAAGACACTGAAGTGAGCGGCAGATCGAGGGAACAACAAAAATTAGGTGCCTAATGACCTAGGAAGTTTCATTACTTAATCACTCAGTTCTGTCCTATTTGTTGAGCGGCTCTGAAAATCTTGACATAGTAGTTGATTTTTCGGGTTTTTTGTCCGTTGGTTGAATACTAGTTAGTTGCTTATAATTTAAGTTAGGATACTTAAATGTTATAAAAGTTTAGTTGGAATCATTTTATTAGAAATATAGAGTCGGTTTTTTAACTAAGTAGGTACAAGATATTTTCGGCGATCCTTTCTCATAGATTAACAGACTTGTAAGAGGCGGTACATAATTAAAGGAACAGTTGTAATATAGGCAACTATATAACAACTGTTCCTTTTTTGCACCTGAAACCTATATTTTCCTAGAGTATAGTGCCTTAAATTTGTCACAACTTCATTTGAAAGGGTTTCAGCATATTCTTTCACGAAATATTGAAAAAAAACTTCAAAACCAGGGGTGTGTTCTTGTTAAGTTATAAAATGCCGCGAATATTGTAGAAAGCATGATTAAGCGAGGTCTCTCGTCCAAATTATGGTTAGGGCTGTTGCTTCCAAAATGCAGTTCGGACGATTTCCTGTTTTCTTTGTCATTTAACCGAATATTTAATGGGTCGCTGCGAAATAGGAAGCGTGCGGTCTCATCAGAAATTCTTTTTTCGAAATGTACACTTTTGTTTGGTTTTTGAAAACAAATGGCTTGGAATAAACTGTTGAACCTGCTGCTTGGTTGAATGATTAGTCGCGAAATCGAGACTTTTTTTGATTGTTTTCTATGTGCAGAAACATTTTGTCACAAAAAGTGCCTTAAATAAGCTTGCCAAATATACCAACAAAAAAAATTTGGTAAAAATAATTTTCTTTCTGGTGTCAAGTAAAATTATTGTTATTTATTATATTGTTCATAGGCAGCCCTAATTAGTTTATGACACCCAGACAATTGTGGTCTTAGGCAAGCTTTGGGTCCCTTCCAACTCAAGCAAATGAACTTTTGAGCATTTTTGTTTATTTTTTATAAGCTCGCAGTATATTTTCAACGCTGTTAAGTTAATGGTCTTTTTTGTTTGATTACAATTAACAATACGACTTCGAACTACATAATAAATTATAGTGTTGCGTAATAGTTTATTAGTGGGGACAAACAAGGAATTATTAATAAGATTTATAAGTAATAGACTAACACAGAATTACACGCAATAGATTTACAAGGAATATGCGCGTAATATTCTAAGTTTTAAACGTTTTTACGGGGTTAGTAGTCTTTTTTTCTGACTTTCTAGTACATATAAATCTAAAACCAGAGTTTTAGGAACCACCTATTTAAGGCCTCTGAAGTAGTAGGACCATAAGAAATACAACTGACTTACCTATATTTTTGCAAAATACGTAATCAAGAAATTTATCCCTTCTTTTCTACATATTGATTAGTATCCAACAACATAAATCACAAACGATGAGGTAATTTCAATTAAATGCCTCTAAAACGCTAGTCAAACTAACTTCTCCTTCGGGGATTATATAGGAGTATTAATTACCGATTTGGAAACATTATTTAATAATAACTACGTTAAATGGGGAGTTATATTAGTTTACTATTGATAAAGTTCGAGCGTAATTTGTTATGTTAGAGTCTAACCCGCGGTAAAGTATTAAGGCTATGTGAACCTTCCATCTGTAAATAGTGTAATGGTACTTAAAATAACAACTTACAAATTAATTGCTGAAAGGTACGAGTATCATCATCTCAATTATCATATATAGTACATCTAGTTCAAAGCTAAATTACCTAACTTCAAAGTAAAATATTCCAACTTGTTACCGCACTGCGATTTCCCCGTATTACTGCGGACCACAAAAGAATAAAACCGATTAATTCAAGACCACGACTTGAGTTGAACTTCGCAGACAAAAAGTTCAGAAGCACCTTCCCAACCGTCTGCTTCAGAATAGTGCTATTTTACTCTTATCATAACCAGGGAATAACAGCAAAAACGACAAAAGAATTGTAAAAAGGTATTTTCTTTTTCATTGTGGCCACTTTTTCTATGCCTTTTCAACCCGTAAGTGCTCACTACAATTCTGCCAATTTTTCGAAACCCTTGCCTATCGAAACTGTGACAATAAGCGGGCCCGACGACCATTGTAAATTGATCCCTCTTAACGTATGAATGTAGTTTACAATGCCATCTTTTTGATGTGAATCGATAACGGTCGCGGATCTTACCAGGCTGGTAATATTCAAAGTTTGGAGAATAGAGCGACCTATTTCAACCTTGTGTTTTTGGGTTGCCGCAAAGATTAGTGTTATTGCTGGGCAAAGGAAAATATTCATACGGTAAATGCGTTTATTTTTTGTAGCTTGCAGTTTTACCTTTTTATTGTACTCGGGCTACCTTTTCTACCGTCACGTAGGCAGTTACGAATAAAGAACAGTGTCAAAGATTTACATATTTTAGCCTTTGTGAAATGCTGGGTATTTCCTGGTAGGGTCAGTTTTGGCAACTCTGAAATGCTTTCATTGCGTCAGTGTTTCCAATTGTAATGTCAGTAATGAGTTTGATGATAGAACCATTATTGAGATTTAAGAGGCACTCGAAATACATTTCCTGCAGGGCCATCCGAAAGTATCTTGAAATATCGTCATTCCTGAACTTATTACCAACTATTCCTACAAAATATCGGAGAAAATCTTTGCCAAAGAATCTGGAAAATTTCGTATTGTAATGTATCAAAGAAGATGGAATACTTTGTTCAAAAAACAACCCCTGTCTCAAGTTGCTCTTTGATATTGTATCTTATTAAACTGTTTTGATACAAGACGTCTAGAACTAATAGGTAAAAGGGTTTTTAATTAAGTTGAAGCGTACTTTTTAATTTATATATTTTCTTACACAGACTTAATTGTCTTACTTTTTATATCATACAAAACCAGTGTATCACAATCAAATTAGCAACGCAAACTTTATGAATTATTACATTCCAATACTTACTATTTAGGATTATAATTACTAGAAATATGACTCTACATTATAGTCAGAAATATAATTTAGTAACACAGAATATATTATTTACAGCATTCACAAAAATAGAAAATATTTAACTAGACATAAATTTAAGATAATGTTTAAAACACGGCCTTATAAATTAGTATATAGGTATTTACAAATAAATATATAATACCAGTAGGTACCTACTCATATAAATCAACAGATAAAAACAAGTTCAGAATTACTTTGGTCGTATTGTAAATGCATACTCAAAGCTGAACATGTATTTAATACAGTAAGCTAATAACAAAAATCGCTTTGACTAGCATCACATCTCCAAATTGAGTATACTTAATTAATTTAAACGACCATTCAACTTTCACAGTTGACCGTCAAAGTCAATCTTCTTTTTCTTCATCTTGCTAACAAACCTAAGACTCTTCATCAATATTCTTACGAACAAACCAAAATCAAGATGGCGTAAAACAAAATGGCCGCTGACAGTTGCGGCGCGCGCGACGCCAGCGCCGAGGCCGGGTTGCGGACGCACGAGCGAAACTCCTGGTAGTCCGCGCGGGTGATTGCGCAGAAGTGGACGTGCGTGCACGCAGCGTCGCAGTCGGCGACGTCCACGTTGTGACGCACTCGCAGTGCGGTTAGATATCTGGGGGGAATAGCTTACTTAACTATGAAGATCTAGAAAATAATTCTGCTATAAAGGGAGTGCGTATGTCCAGCTTTGGACGTCGTATGGCTGAAATGAAGTCATAATAGAGATACTAGTTTTCTTTATCAGGGTTATTTTAACTTTAAGGCGAATAAATTACCTTAGAGAATCAAACAAATTTCTCTTTAATAGGCAGTTTTTATAAAAAGAGGCTAAAAGAAAAGAATCCTTCATTTTAACTACACGATGTACCTATCAACAAAGTCATAAACTTATCCGACCGTAAAACCGAACAAAAAGTGCTACCCTCAAAACAAACACCAAACTTACCTAGTAAGCAGCCCCCTATCATACGGGTTTCTGATCCGCTCCGTCAGTTGATCCAAGGTTGTCGCACTAACTTCTCTAAGTCCGTAATATTGAGTCAAGTTATACTCCACTACCCAATGAGCCTCTCCCTTTGCGTGGGTGACGTCTAAGTAATACTGCGTGTAGTCTAGCACCTGTCAAAACAAAAGATTAAGTTCCTAAAAGTCAATTTAAAACTGGAACTTGTGACTGGCAGCTCACAAATTACAATCAACCTTATTTGTCTCGCCAATGTACATTTCAAATATTCGAAACGTCAATAAGTATAAAACCTCTTTTCGGTCGCGTCGTCGTAAATATTAAAACAAAGTCACGTATTTTACTCCGCAATAAAGCGAGTCAATTTCCTGGCACATCTGCATCAACATTATCGTGTCGCATGCATAAACACATATATTATTCTAAAGGCTTACCTTGCCAGTATTCGAGTCGAACTTATAAAGTCTTAAGCCTGGATTACTCGTGCCACTGGCGCCTCTGGGCGTCAGCGAAGGTGCCAACATCGCCCACGAAACAGGCCTCCCTACGCAAACGTGAAATATCGAATTATACCCATCTATGACATATGAAAAGATGGAAAATTTCATCACCTTTCATACGACTTCTGAATTTAAATTCACAGATCCTTTTTCATATGGGCTTACGTTTGGCAGATATTGAAATATTTACACATAATTAAATAAAGAAAATGCTAGTGAATTATTCATGAAGGGAGCTAAAAGTTACGAAAGAAGCGCATGGTTTCAATTACTTATCCCTTTTTGGCCGATATGCAAATTAAGAGCTTTGGCGTATGGATAAACTGTTGGGCCTATTCCGTGTAATTACTCAACATTTTAAATGGCTATTAGGGAGCAACCTGAAATAGATATTTGGGTTTAATAAGATTGGTCCTACGAAATTGGTATTTAGAACCTTCATTTTAACCCAGTAATCTAGATTACTTTGTTCTTCTATCAGACATTATCTATAAATAAGCTCAACCTCGCCTGTAAATTTAATGAAATTTGTTCCAGTTAAAATTCATTTTTTTATTACAAAAAAAAGTAAATTATTAAAAATGTCCTTACCCTCACTATAAACTAATCTAAACGTATCAGCGTGTCTATGCCCGTAGAACTGTCCAGCAATTACATCGCTGAATCCTCTAATGACGTGCAGCAGTCTAGAGTTAGCTGACGGAGACAGCTCGCCGCCTCCAGCCGCTGAAGCGCTGCCGGCGTTGTGGCGCTCTTCCACTCCTGGGCCGGCGTGGGCTACTATATACACCTGAGTAAAAGAGTTTTATTTATTAATATTTCTCGTTCTTAAGTATGAAAAAACAGAATACTATTTGTGAGAGAAAAATGTAGTCGTTTTCGTAAAGACCATTTCATGGTCTTCATGAAAATGGTCATATTTAGATTTTTAATTTACAAGCGACCCTTCGCAATGGAATAATTTTGGCCGACTTGCACACGAAACATTGAATTTTAGCGAACTTAAAAAAACTTTTTCCGATTGCTTTTTATTTACAAATTTAATTTAAATTAATATATAAAAGCTGGTTTAAACCGCATTAAAATTCGTTGTGTGGTTTAGGAGGAGATAGCGGCCCAACATACTAACGGACACAAATAACGACTTGGATTTATACTATGTAATGATGATGAACAGCTATTTTAACTTTGGTAGATACTATCAATGTGTCTCAGTTCAACTAATTTCTACCATTCTTACCGTCTCCCCTCTCCGCCTCGCCATGGCCAGCACGTTTTCCAGCCCCTCCCACTACGGATCTGGTAGTTCCTAGCCATCACGAACTATTCAACTAATTTCTACCATTGAGATTTTACTGTTATTAATTAATTTAATTTTATTTATATGAAACAAGCTAATGATTGAGATCGTTGGGTAACCGTAGCGGCGCGGTAGCTCAGTGGTCAGAGCATTAGACCGGTAATCTAAGGTCCTGAGTTCGATTCCCAGTCGCGTAATGCTCGGAGACCCGCGTTCCTTTTTCCAGTATCTATAACTTCAAAATTAATTTCTACAATTCTTACCATCTCCCCTCTCCGCCTCGCCTTGGCCAGCACGTGTTCCAGCCACTCCCACTGCGCCCGTCCGCGGTGCGGACCGTCGTTCCTCGCCGCCCCTCCAGCCCATAACACGCTGTTCAACACCACTATCCTCAGCTTGCTGTGGGACTGCTCTATGGTGTAGTATCCACCTGTATGACAAAGTTATAGATGTAGTGGTTCATTAGCTAATGTTTAGTAGGTTTAAGTTAAGGTCAAACCTGTTTGTAGAACTAGGTTTGATCAAACGCAGTTCAACGAAGTAAAAGTTTTGCTTAACATAAAAACGCTGGGTACCAAACTAAGTACCGAACTCGTCTCGCTCGCTTAAAAATAATACCTCTACAGTCAGGTTAACATCAATACGTTAGTCTTCGAGTAGAATTCTAAGCTCCAGTGGGAGAAGCTCTAATTTAGAAAAAGGCTCTTGAGGTTATATTTAAGTTAGCATAACTTGTATTTTTTTAATATTTATGCCTACAATTTGGCTACACTGTTATTTAATCAAAGATGAGAATGTAAAGAACAAAGCAATACATATAGAATGGCACTAACTATTTAAACATAGAATTGTGATTAATATTATAGTTCCAAGTTAATTAGAAATATTTGTATGTGTCTAATCTGTAGTTTCATTAATAAACGACATAATGATGTCATGACAAGTTTCCAATTATTGCTTTAACTGACAGCGCAGGTAACTCAGTAATTAGTTTTCGTATTGTATGCTTTGATTCTGCCAATCCGAAAACACTAACAAAAAACTAAAAGTTTTATTGTGATTACAAATTAGAAACTTTCCGAAACTCTAGCGCTAGTTCTAGGTACTCTATAAAAAGTTTAGCAAACTTTGGGTCACCCTTGAAACAAAAACATCAAACGAGAATTGTATATTTGAAAGTTAAGAAGCCACAGACAGAAACACAGATACACACTTCAAACTGGTAACAATCCCATTTAAGTCAAGGATAAAATAATACAAAAACATTTATACGATGAAAGCTTTCTGACAGTTTACCCTATCCGTAATTGACGTACTAAAACTGTTTTTACTATACTGCTCGTTAAAAAATCAATGCCACGTCACTCACTCGATTACATGCTACCTCAGCCAAAGCTTTCCAATAAAATGAATAACTAAAGCATGTCCCGATTAAAGTTTTAAAATACATCGAACCGTAGATAAACCGTTTACAACCTTACCGTTAGGTCAACTTCGTATCAAAGTATTACAGCTTCGGAAACTATAAAATTTTACAATACAACCCCGGGAGACGCCTCCTCTTATATCGAACATGAAAATTTATTCCTCAACTGTCCAGGGATAGGAATTTTATAAAAGTGTTGAACTTACACACACGAGAGGCCCAAGAGACCATAAATATTGGAGAAACAATAACTTTGGCCGACATGCAAACATCAATGTCTTTGGGGTTTCCAAACAAGGAATAGTTGTGTTGCCAACTATGATAAATCTTTGCAGTTGTGTTCACGAACCAATGGTCGTGAATGGGGAGTTACGAAACGGGAAACAAAAGAATGAGTGGGTTTGTTTTTTTTTGTCCGCAGCTTAATGTGATGTGGGAGACGTGAAAAAAAGGACAAGAGTGAGACGGGTTGGGTAATGAGGGTTCTGTAGGTAAAAAGTAAATATTTTTTGGTTGAACATAATGAAGTGTTTCACTGCATGTTCATAACAATACTGTATTTTCAACAGTATCTACAAATTCACATTCGAATTTCAGCAAGAAGCATTGTAATATAAACTATATTTCAATAACAATATTTTACTTTAAATTATACATCAAAAACATCGAATAAAGTTTAGTAAGTTACTTAAGTTGATTATAAAAAACACAGATTTAAATAACGCCTTAATTAAGGACAATACCTTCACAGACAGAACCTTAAAAATATTTTGCTTTGCCTTTAAACATACCAAATGCTTTTCAAGGTTTTTTATTATTTCATTTGGAACCCAAACAAAACTCAATGATAATGGAACAAAAACATCATACAAGGAGGTTTCAGCTAATGTGTTGGACCAACGAACCGTTCTGAAGTTCATTATTTTTTAAATGCAATGGTTAAGAGATAAATTGTTGTCTTATGTTTTTTTGAAGATTTTCTCAGTAGTACTATTTTCTCTAAGCCTTTTTTAAACCAACGTAGCGTAACTTATAGAACATGATACGTAATTATAATAATAATAATAATAATAATAATAATAATAATAATAAATTCTTTATTTCAGGCAAGAAACCCATATACAAAATATAATTAAATTAATAAATTAAAATAGAATAGAATATCTATTTAGGTCATTTTCTATTACTGTCGCGGTGCACAAGACCCCAATGCCTAAAAATAGAACAGTCAAAACGGTCCTTAAATGCTGATAAGATGGAATTACCAGATGTCCTTAACCTATTCCAAAATCCCGCAATGCGGGATCTGATGATCGCAAAAAAGTCGGTGACTCCAGCCTCGGCAAACATGAGTGATGCGCTGCAGTAGCGAGGCAATCTCATCAGAGTACGATAGGCATTATTGTATTGCACTCTGATGGTGCTCATTGCACGCTGGGTGTACTGAACCCAAAGCTGACATGTATAGAAGCATAGACAATATGCTCTGAACAATGTCTTCTTCACATCCGATGTACACCCAGCAAATCTTCGTGCAAGCATATTGCTGCGCACAGCCATGGCTCGTCGCTCCCTTTCCACATCTGCATCGTCACTAAGGTTACTAGTCAGGATATGCCCCAAGTACCTAAACTGCACCACCCTTTGTACCTCGATTCCGCCCAAAAAAACCTGTGGAATTTTCTCAGGACCTTTGCCGTATTTAAAAACCATAAGCTTGGTTTTCGCCACATTATACTTCAGACCGTGGTCTTCCGCATAACGTTGGCATATGGCCAAGAGCTTATTCAAACCAGTGATTGAGGGGCTGAGAAGCACCATATCATCTGCATAGCTCAGGTTGTTCACACAGACACCTCCAGCATTACAACCTACTCATTATAATATACAATACTATTAGTTCTGTCTTTCTCTTAGAAATATAAGTCTTAAGGGTCTACTTGGCTGAAACTTACACTTGACTTAGTTATGATAATCGCACCGTAGTTATAAATCAAAGTGTATTCTACCTCTGCTTTTTTTATAAAGTATAGTCTATCTGTATCAAATATTCACATGTTTTAAATGAACTAACAAAGGGAGGCATACTTTGCATAGTTCAAGGACTCTATCATTTTTAGGTTTAGCTGAAACCGAACTTGATAAGCCTTATTGGAAGCCTATCGCTTTGATAGCTATAAAACTTCCGATTGGCTATACTCAAAATCAAACTTTGTATTTCTACAAAGTTACTAATTTGCTTATCACCTCTTTCAATATTTACATCGATAACTTTGTTTTAGACCAATCAAGTGAGAAAAGATTTGTAGGCGTTCAAAATCTTAACGTCTCCGTTGTCACCTTACTTCAATATGCGTTACCGTTGTATTATAAAGAGAACAATCAAAAAGAAACGATCTCAGCTCACCAGTCTCAAAGTCTTGTGACCCTGCGCGGGGAAAACCAACTGGCTGCTTCCACGTTGTATTTATTTTAATTTCAGTTGTTTTATACAGCAGAGTTATTATTTTCAGAGTGGTAGAGTTTAGCTGTAGGCTCTGTCTGTAGCGATTACTGGGCTGACTCGACCGGTGAAATACCACCGTCACACAGACCGACGTGAAGTAGGGACGTTGTTCCTGCGTTTCGTTCGGTGAGTGCGGTATCCGCCCAATTTCTCAAAGGCCAGCAACACTCCAGCAACACTCCAGGCCAGGGTAGTCATGGGCGGCGGTGATCACTTACCATCGGGTGACCCGCATGCTCGTTTGCTTTGCTATATTATAAAAAAAAAAAGCTGAACCTACCAGTCTCGAAGCTCTGCATCGCCTCTGTCGGCAGCCACTGCATCCACATGTCCAGCAGGCTTCGTGACGGCGCCGGGTCGTTGTGTCCCAGCGCCGGGAACACGAACTGGCTGCTGAAGGTCCGGCTGAGGATGTCGGTCACGTTCCGGACGGCTTCCAGCCGCAGGTCTTCGGGCATGTGCTCCATGGTGGATGAGAGGATGTCACTGGGGGGAGAAAGTCAGGTTAGTTATAAGGGTAAGGATAATATATGGTATATGGTTGGTAAGAAATATTTTGAAAAAAAGGAGTAAACGAGCAAGCCGGTCATGAAAATTACCTTCACGAAAGTTTAGTCAAACTAATGTCAAAACAACTAGGCATTCGTTATACGGTTTTGAAGAATAAAAATAAAGAAAGGCTTAAATATTAATTTGTTACACATGATAGGTTAATTTAGTTAGCATTCAATATCAGTTTCTTTTTGAGTATGATAAATATTTGTCACCTTAACGAATTCGAACTGAAAGATGTATATTTATTAGAACCTATATTTATTGATTATAACCATTTTGACTGAAAAATACCACAGCATTATTTCTAGAAAAAAATAGACAAAGGAATAGACGAATATCTAGAAAATATAACTTTCAACAAAACCTATAATTACCAATTTCATCGAAACCTATCACAATCGTCCCTACCCCCCTCACCCCCTTGGCACAAAAGTCCGCGACGTTTCTTGTTTCTCGGTGAAATGTAATTTTCACCGAATCACCAGTGGAAAGCTCCTCGCGACTTGGCTTTTGTTATTTTATTTCTCTTCTGCACAAAATAAATCGATTCGCAATCGAGTTGTTTAAGTGTGAGATTCTTTCTCGAATAGAGTGATACGAGTTTAGTGAGGCTCTCGTGGAATTTGTGGGAGATGTTTTTAGATGGTGGTGGAGATGCATTTGTCCATTTGTTTTAGGTGCTGAGATTAGATGGCAATAAATTAATTTTATTTTATTTTATTAATCGAAAGAATTCAGAATCGAAACTCAGTAACTGAGTAACTTCGGAAAGAATTCAGAATCGAAAAATGTAGTTTAAAAGCTTAAGTTGCTATTAATAGTTATGCAATAAATACAGGGAATTCGTAATATGAAAGTTGTTAAAATACTCGTAATATTATTTTCTATTTCGCAGTTAAGAAATTAACGCACCAAGTTTAAAAGCTAAACAATGTTGCTTATTTCATTTTAAAGCTAAAATGCTATAGTCGGATATTTACATTTACGTCATCTTATAAAAATTTAAACCCAATAAATAGCAACTGTCCACTTCGCTATCCACACTCTTAAAACGTTAGTTCACAATTGTTCTATCTATTGGAAGTTAGATATTCGTAATTCAACCGTAATTCATATAATCTAAAGCTCATTTTAAAATAATCTCGATTTGAACCTCAAGTTTCTCCAAGTCGGTGTAACAGCAATCTTTGCATAATTTGCAGTCCATTGCACTTTTATAAAACGTTCTTCTTAGGGCCGATTTTTCAATAGATAGTTAAAACGCCAGATATCGAACAGCCAGATAGCTTTAACTGAGACGAATAATAAAGTTTCAATTTTTCAATGGTCAGATAACCCTCTGCTAGCTATCCTAATGATATTTGTAAGAAAGAGACATTCTTATATATTTTACAGTTGTTAGAAAGAACTGTAAACTTTCAACGCATTGACAGCGGGTGTCCCAATTGACAAAAAATTTAGGTATGACATCAAGACTTGCCGTCAACGATAATACATAGATATACCGAAAACTAGATGGAGCCCACCGAAAAAAAATACAAATAAAAGTTACAAATACAATATATTTTAACATGTGTCTGTAAACTTTGAGAAAGTATTTCTATCTTATTATATTGATTGCTAAGAATATTTTTGATGCTTTTTTAAAAAATCGATTTGGTATTTCATATACTCAGAGATACTTTATGTTACTGTATGTCTTAATAACTACTTAGTATTTTAATATAATTCTAAAAAAATCCTCATTTTGATATAGCGTATCTTTAGCAGTGTGTTATTTGTGACACGCACACATCAAACGTATTACTCCATCTAGAAATGTATACATCTGTGATGTCAACAATAGCTTACTGCGCAGATATTCAAAATTAAACCTCTTGTGATATATATTTTTGTCCCGTTTTGATAACTATACATTATTGTCTTCAAATAAAGTAAAATATCCATAGTTTTACAAAAAATAAGCAAAACAGAAATAAATTATCCTATATTTACGTACGCATGATGACAGAAACGTCAAATAATCTGTTAGATAAAAGCTTAACTGAGGCAAAAAGAGGCAGCTAAGTTTATCCGCAAGTTATCGAGTTTAACCTTCTGTTAGAGCTTATCCGCTAATTGAAAAATTCACAATCTTGCTATCCATAGAATAAGTCCTATCTGAAGGCTTACCTGACTATTGAAAAATCGGCCCTTAATCTACTAAAGTACTTACTTGGCTTTCTCACAAAAACTATTTTAAGAAAATTTGGTTGAATAAGTTTTAAGTCATTGGCTTATCTGCTTGTTCTAAACTTAAATTAATTACCGATTAAATTAATTCTGCTTCTAAAAAGCTATTTTGTTTTTGACATACATGTTACTTTGGTTTTGTAAATTCAAATGATAACTTTTAAAAGATCTTAGAAATTCGTTGTTGAAGAGAGAAGATGTTACGTTGTTGTAATTTAAAAAAATCTTTTTAAAAACAATTGGTTTCTAAATCAATGGAGTTTTTTTTAAAGTACCAAATCTAGAATATCTTCTCTGGCCCCAATAGTATAAAATTAAAGCTTATTTCTTCTTCCTATATCAACCGTCAACCAATCAGATACCAACTCTCAATGCACTCACGCTATTACCAATGCAATTTTCCTTATCTTTTATTTAAAATCGTTGCACCTAGCCATCGCTAATGCCTGCTGCATCTAACTTCATTTGTACACCCTACAGTAATCGAAGACGACTTTCCATTGTCTTTTGCGCTTGTTAACGTAAATTATTCGTTGCAGGCTGTACGCTCCTTGAGAACCTGATTGTTATAATAGTCGACGTGAAATACGGAGGTACAGAATATTAAAAATGTCCTTTCGTGTAATGATACTAAGAAATTGCTTCGTGGAGAAGAGTGTATAAAGGTTGCGTGAAAGCTTTGATAAAAAAGAAATCGTCAACATTATTAGTCAATATTAAGTGGTTAAAACAGCTTTTACCTGCCTAATTAGTAGGAGCTTAAGCTACCTACTAGACTGATAAATAATCTAAAAAGCTTTAATTTTTTTTGTACTATGCTAATAAATATTTATTATGTTGTGATATAAATCAGTCGTTCCAAAACCTAATATTATTATTTATTTTTATTATCATATGGATACAATTATGCACCAAGAGTTCTAAACTTGGTTAAATGTTTACGTTATCCGAACTCTACGAACCCTGCATTTTAGTAAGTTTCAAATCTCCTAAGGCATGACGATTTTATGAATTTCGCATTGAAAATTAATTTATTATTTTAAAGATATCTTGTAACAACTGCAGCTATCGATTACCTATCTTATGTTTTCATAAAATTAAAGAATTATTCCCATACACTTTGGGGCAACTTCCAAAATAAATTATGGTATTTAAACGAATACTGGTTAAACGACATACCTCCAAAGTATTCGCACCATATTTCGACAGACCCATAAAATCCACTGTCCCAAGCCAACGTTTTAAATGATTCACTATATCGAACTATTCGAAAACGTTGTTATCATATTAAATGAGTATTCGAAGCGGAACTTCATGTTTTAGTGGCAGGTTCCACCGCAAAACCACGATTTTGGGGCCGCGCGATTTTCATAAAATATCATACCATCGGCCGAACAATGGCTATTTGAAATTTGTTTTAAAATTCGGATTAAATTGTGGGAAAATATTTGATGCGGTTGTTTTTGTTGTCGTTTTGGATTAAGTGATTGGTTTAGATTGGGATTGGTTTTATTAAGTGCATCACAATGCATTACGCGAATGCGAATGAAGTCGTTTAGGCATAGGCACAGGGGCAAAACTTGAAACTAAAAATTATGATTTTAAACTATAAATGCCATCTGATAATACTTGTTTAAGTATGTAAGAACAATAATTATTTGTACTTCTTTGCAATGACCTCAATGTATTATTTTGCTTCGAAACGCAAAATAAAATATTGTAGCCCCAAGAAACAGTGAATTATCTCTTCCGCTTAATAAACACCATTAAAAGTTTTAAATATTCATACCTACCTTCCTAACACATTCAAAACAAAAACCAAAACACTGCTAATCCTTTAACCGGTCGCATTTAATATCGGTTTCATAAAAACAATTTTCAACCCCTACCCGTAATAACCCCTGGGCGACCTACCCTCTTTTTGTTGCGTTTTTCAATCCAGCATTGGACGGTGTAATTTCCTGACTGTCATGTGAATAGCGAGCGGAAAGCCTTATTCTGGATTAAGTTAAGGCTATACATTGTTAGGGTGTTGTAAATAATAATTTATATAACGGAATAATAATAAAAAACGCAAAATGATCTTATTTTTTTAAGGTATAAAAAAGTAGTTGATTATCGATTTAGATTTTTATCATAGCAAGGTAAGAACTGCCTCAATGTTATTTTTTATTTTGTAAGTAAATTTATACCTTAAAATCCTTAATCCAGAATTAAGCTTTATTTTTAATCAATGTCAATCAAAACTTAAAACTTAAAAAAAAAAATGTGAATGATAACCAAAAATAAGCTACCAGAATACCGTCGCAACGTTCCAGATCTAAATTTTGAACACTACACTGCAAGCCGCTTTTTTCGCTTATTCCCAGCAACAAGCAGAAAAAGACCTGCATTTGGAATTGACACTTTCGGTCCTGCTAAAAAGGAATCAGTCCTGTGCGATGCGATGTTCTAAATCGGGGACTTCGCGTTTTTTGACTGTTAATTTTACCTACGAGTCTCAATCAATATGAGATTATACTCTTACTTACTTTTATATTATTTAATTACCTAGGTAATTGTAAAACAGTGAAAAAAAAGTTTGAACTGAATGTAAGATATACACAGTAATTAATAAACCTTCGTTTTTTTCTTAGTCTTAATATGAATTTTGTGTGAATATAAAACAACTTAACTTAATTGGGAGCTTTTAATTTTCGACTGTCGGCGGTAAAGTAATCAGATTAGCTTGTTAAGATAAAAACTACTATTTTATTTAGAAATTTTGAATAAGTATGTGTAGACGATTAAGATTTAGCTCTAGTCCATTCAGTGGCCGTTGCCAAACCAGGCAATCTCTCAAACACCTCAGACAGCACTGCGGATGGATAGTGTCAAGTAGTTTAATATATTACAGAGATAATCCGGCTTGCTCTCGACAAGCTAATCTGGCGACTTTGCGGCCCACGCGGTACAGTCACGTTTCATGATAACAAATTGTACAATACCGCTACACAACGGAAAACAACAAAAGTTTCGATACGACACGAATTGCGAAATAAGCACACGTTTTTAATCAGCGCGGACGTATGATTGTGTTTTGTTTTTAAGAAATGTGCACGGCTAGCTTTTGCGCTGAAAATGTTGGAGTAAAATTCGTACGATGCAGAAGCTTTTATTTTTTCGTTTACTCGTTTGTAAGCAATATTGGGTAAAAATAAAGGATTATAAACTACATGGTTATGGTTTTAAATAGCCCTCAAAATAACAAAACGTGTATTAATTATTTACTAACAAAAAAAAATCTCAACACCATATTCCTCCTTTAAACCTCTTAACACATTTTCGATATTTTTTTGAAAGTCATTGCATAGTAATATCCAAGAAAGTGATTCTTTGTGGTCACCCTGACGGCTGTAAATAAATCATGGTGCATCCCTCGTGATGCATCGGCAGCGACGTGTTGTATAATTCACAAGCTGACTCCATCATAGACACAGGTATTTGGATTGCTGGTCATCGGGTTTTGACGCATCGCTGTTTTTATGTGTGTCGGTGTTTTTGGCGCATTGGTTTGTATAGCTGTTTTTGGTAAGCATTCGTGTGTAGGTGTTTTGGCGCATTGGTGTAGAGTTGTTTTCGGGAGTGTGTTTTGATGGTTTTAGAAATTTTGCGAGGTAAAGGAGAGCTTTTTTTGGAGAGCATACGATGTTGTTTAACTTTGAACCGGCTTAGTTTTTATTAGGTATACTTTAAATGGAATAAACACCATGATTGTCATTATATATTGAATCAAATATTTGTTGCAGTTTAAAATATTTTTACTTTTTCCTATTAAAGATAACCGACCTATAATTTAAGTAAAATTTAATTCAAAATATGCAAGATACCTATTAACTCACAGAAATCATCATTCTTACTCAATTCGTCGCACAAAAAGTAAAAACACCTCACAAAATTACCAATCATACCAATATTTAAAAAATATATATCCAAAGTAACTCAACACCAATTATTCATTGAAGCTCACTGTATAGAGTAATATCCTTTAATCCTATTACTTTTCTAACCAAGCTTAACGAAAATAAGAAACCAAAACCTTCTTTCGAATTCTGGTAATACCTACATGCTTAGCTCCTAAGTCTGCATTCAATGCTCTAAGCGCCATAAATAAATCGCTGGTTTTTCTACCATTGAGTGAGTGCGAAATGGAGAGCGCATAAAAAAGATTACATTTATTCCAAAAATATGTAAGGTTTATTTTACGGTAGTGTTAACAATGAAAGCGTATGCTCGATGATATAAGAACTTTTTAAAATGTAAGTTTCTAATTAATTAGAGGTCCTTACCCTCGAAAACATGTTAAAATTATGAGTTGATGAGAAAACGAAGAAACCGTAAATTGTTTCATTAAATGCCTAAGAATAGTTTTTATCTAAAAAAAAAACAACATTGAAAACAGTTTATGCGTTTTAAGTACAATAAAGAGATCCTTTAATTTAATTAACGATTGTCAATGAATGCAAATATATGAATATCAAGCCATACTGTTGCGGACAATGAACACAATTGACCTATAGTTTATAAGTTTAGAGTTTTGATTAGTTAAATTATCAAATGTTTGCTCCGCGCATTAGGCGCTATGTGAAAGCCATCAAATTGTATATAGTAAGGACCATTTGTAAGAATTTTAGTCAGTCTGAACTTGAGCTTCGATGAAACAAGAAATAAAGAAAAATACAGTCCACTACCAGATCGCGAGTTTTATTGAAGAAACGGAAGACAAAGATAGGTACCCCACAAGTTTGTGGTCCTATCGGAGCCGGATCAAGAACAACAGCTCAGTTCGACTCGAGGCGCTAACAAGCTGCATGCAAGACCGGTACCTCGTCGAACTAAGAGGGACCGTGAGCCACGTCAAGCTTACGCCATTGGAACAAGGGACCAGCAGAACCGGTGCCTTATTGATCACGAAAGGGGCCGTATACGTGAACTACGATCGACGCGTGACGTTGTCAAGACCTACGCCAGAGCACGGGGTGCTTGAAGATCACCCAACGGTGCGACGAGCGACGTTGTCAAGACCTGCGCAAGAGCACGGGGTGCTTGAAGATCACCCAACGGTGCGCCGTGTCTTCGTGTCAAGAAACACCTACGCGGTCAAGTCGCGGCTTATGTTCTCGAGCTGCCCTACGGTGACAAAGGGCTCGAAGCATAAGTAACGCCGCAAGGCGGTGTGGTGTGTTTGTGCAGCACCACCAGTCGGTCTTAGACTGAAATCGCACTTTCACGCCAGTAAGGGACTCGTGTTACGGGGGCCGGACTGTAGGCACTGCCGACGCAATCGGACATTCCAGCCGATTGCTGAGCACCTCGTACTGCGTAATCCCCTCTGCTGGGTGAATCCACCCCTTCCTATCCTGCAACATCCATCCCTGAAGGAGCATATACTGGGGTCAAACCTAGTCCCTCCTGACGGACTGCTAGGGCCGATTAGGTAGGTAGGGAATTAGGGGCTTGCAAGTGCCGAAGATGACCGCGCGAAGCCCACCAATCACCAGGAAGAAGGCAGCCATGCAGGCGCAGATCTATGAAGACCCGCCAGCATCTCCATCCGAGACCGCACCCGACCGAACCGCACCCGACCATACCGCGCCCGAACATCAACGAACCGCGACCGAATGTACCGCGCCCGACCATACCGCGCCCGAACATCAACGAACCGCGCCCGAACATCAACGAACCGCGCCCGAACATCAACGAACCGCACCCGAACGTCAACACCTACGAACCACGACCGACCATGCCGCGCCCGAACGCCAACGAACCGCGACCGCGGCAATGGAAGGAAGAGAACGCGAGCCACGAGCGCCATCTGTCTGTTCCGGACGATCAACATTATCAACGACTCTGCGTTTGCGCCAAGCAGAAACACAAGCGGCTATACGACTAGCAGAGATACATCGCCAAGAACTACAGATAGAGGCAGAACTAATCAAAAAGAACTTAGCATTGGAAGTTGCAATGATTCAAGAGGATACCGACCAGGAAATAGATTATGGGAACAAAAACCTAGCCAACGAGGAACGCGTGAATGAATGGTTTGACCATCAACAGACACGGGGGGAGTTGAGAGAACCTGATGTAACTCCTCATCCGTCGACAAGTTATCCTGTGATGAATACGCCAAAACAAGTAACAATCCAGCAAACGCCCAGAGCTAGATCGCCTACACCAGCGGTCGGCAACACGCGGCCCGCGGGCCGCATGCGGCCCGCCGACGTCTACTTTGCGGCCCGCGAATGTATTAAAAAAATATATTACGGGTATAAAAAGACCACTTCCGAAGCCTGAAACCATGTATTCTAGAGCCTCATAGCAACTAAATTCAATAACGGTATACCCAGAAAACTCAATTTAAAAAAGTTATTAAGGATTGAAAAGTCATATTCGCCGCTTGAAATCATCGCTCACACATCAACTGTCGGTTCAGGTGCGATTATTTACATTGCAAATTAAAAAAAACCCTATTTAATTTGAAATCACCGCAAAATCTGATAGTATAAATGCAAGTTAGTAAAATTACATTAAAAAAAAATTTTTAGCTCATAACGTTACTAGTTCCCCTCCAGCTATGCCTAGTTTTTGTTTTCGGAAGCAGTTTATTTAAAACCCGTATAACGGGTGTAAAAAGACCACTTTCGAAGACTGAAACCACGTATTCTTGAGCCTCAATAGTAACTAAATTCACTAACAGCATACCCAGAAAACTTAATTTAAAAAAGTTATTTATGATTGAAAAGTCATATTCGGCGCTTGAAATCATCGCTCACACATCAACTGTAGGTTCAGGTTCGTTTATTTACATTGCAAATTAAATTAAAACCCTATTTAATTGAAATCATCGCAAAATCTGATAGTATTCATGCAATTTTGGTAAATTACGTAAAAAATATTTTTTTGTTTTTAATCATAAAAATTTTTTTTTTGCTCAAAACGTAACCAGTACCTTTCCAGCAATGCCCAGTTTTTGTTTTCGGAAGCAGTTCTTTTTTCACCGTGTATAAAATAAAATTTCACATGTTTATTAAATTTAAAACCATTGAGTTTTTTTTGTAATATTATTATCACAAGTGTGGCCCGCCCTTGGTCGAATTTTTCACCATGTGGCCCTTGCCTGCTAAAAGGTTGCCGACCGCTGGCCTACACCGCAAAGATCGCGAGATCGAGGAATTGATCGCTTAGCCGAGGCACTGGAAAAGATGACTCGACATCGCGCGCCACCAAGACAAACGCAGGATTTGCCCATATTTAGCGGTGCCTCAAGAGAATGGCTACCTTTTAAAATAGCAATGAAAGAGACGACCGCTCTTCATAAGTTCTCACCGTCAGAAAACTTAGCTAGACTGCGAGCATGTTTGCGAGGAGAAGCCCGGCAAGCAGTATCGGGACTTCTTTGCATGGCATCAGACCCAGCAGTCATTATGCGAACATTAGAGCAAAGCTACGGACGGCCTGAGATGATAGTCGATCAAGCTTTAGAGGATATTAAGAAACTACCTCGACTTGGAACGAGCGCTAACGAATTGAACACGTTTGCTATCAAACTTCAGAACATAGTTATGATAATAACTGGAATCGACGAACATGGCTATTTACAGAACCCTATGTTAGCTCGCTTCGTGACCGAGAAGCTAAGCCCACATGTCAGATCAAGATGGTGTGACTACGCCGATCAGTTTGGAAATAATCATGAGGCAGAAATAGTCACACTGTCAAAGTTTTTAATGCAAGAAGCAGACAGAGCGATGCGACATCTGTATTCTACCCGAACAATGACAATCGCACCTGTGCAGAATACAAAACCAGCGGATCATCAGCCACGAACGAGTCGCCGAGCAGTATTTGCAACCATCGAGGAGGCAAAGAAAAGTAATAAAACTGAATGTTTCTGCTGTGGAGCCGAGCACAAAACTACCGACTGCAGAAAGCTCGCCGACATGCCACTACAAAAGCGATGGGAGTGGGCCAAAGAGGCAAGAATATGTTTTCGCTGTTTGAACAGTAAACACAGGCGATTCCTATGCAAGGGCAAACGATGTGGAATTAATGAGTGTAGGCACCCACATCACCCACTACTGCATTCAGAGGTCAAGAACGTCGACCAGGAACCGAAACAGAACGAGGATTCAGAAATAACTGCATCAACACGTATACCAACAGAAACAATGAAAATACTGTTGAAAGTATGCCCTGTCAGGATAAAAGGAAGAAATAATAAAGAAATCGATACGTTTGCGCTATTAGACGAAGGATCAACGATCACACTTGTCGATGAGGAAATCGCATCGATGATAGGAGAAAAGGGGTCAAAACAACCACTGAACATCATCGGTGCAACATCGAGTCAACGCGAACCGAACAGTCGAGTAGTGAATATTTCCATACAAGGGCATAATCAACATGAATACAACTCAATCAAGGCAAGAACAGTAAAGAACTTGACTTTAGGAAGTCAAACGATCAAGCCACAATTGGTTGAATTGCCACATTTGAAAGAACTAACGCCAGAAGCTGTATGCTACTCGAACGCAAGGCCCCGCATACTCATTGGCGCTGATAACTGGCATTTGATAGTTACGCGTAAACTGTTAACCGGACACAGGAAACAACCGGCCGCCTCCCTAACACGATTAGGATGGATCATACACGGATCGGTCCCACAGAGCATTGTGAGCGAAGGCGAGACAGTTTTACACATACGTACGTCGCAACATATCGAACTAGAACAAGCAACATGTGAACGAGATGACAGCTTATCCGATCTGGTCAAGGCACACTTTAGCTTGGACGCGTTAGGTGTCTCTATGAAACAGAAACCCAGACCTACAGATGAACGCGCCGTTCAAATGTTCAACAGTACTGCTAAGCGAGTAGACGGTCGATTTGAAGTCGGACTTCCATGGAAAACGGAAGACGTCACCATGCCACCGAGCTATGACATGGCACTCACTCGTCTTCGCGGAATAGAACGGAAAATGGATAAGTCACTGGAGTTCAAAAAGGCATATACAGCGGAAGTAAATAAGCTTCTCGATAAGGGATACGCAAAGAGAAGTGCAGACGATCACTCTGACAACAAACGTCTTTGGTATCTACCACACTTCGCCGTGACAAACCCAAATAAGCCCGGGAAAGTTCGCATGGTCTTTGACGCAGCAGCTCGAACGAACGGCATGTGCATGAACGACACACTGTTAGATGGACCCGACCTACTGCAATCCCTACAAGGCGTCTTGTTTAGATTCCGAATGCGACCAGTTGCGATTACAGCCGACATACGGGAAATGTTTCTCAGAGTGAGGATCAGACCAGAAGATCAAGTGGCCCAACACTTTCTGTGGAGAGGCGACAACCGCGATGAACCTCCTCAGAAATATGTCATGCAGTCCATGATATTTGGAGCACGGAGTTCACCATTCCTAGCACACAGTGTGAGAGATCGCAAAGCAACAGAGTACGCACAATCTCACCCCCTCGCATTCAAAGCTATCACGCAAAACCACTACATGGACGACTGGGTCGACAGTTTTGATACCGAAGAACTAGCTGCACATACTATAGCTGAAGTGCGAGAAGTGCATTCACAAGCAGGGTTCGAGCTAGCCAGCTGGAGTTCCAACCGCGAACATCTACTGAACCACATTCCAGAACAAGATAGAGCACACGCGCCAAAAGAACTTGCCGCAAACGCGCACTTATATGAAAAAGCTCTAGGAATACTGTGGATCCCAACTACAGATCAACTCGGTTTTAACACAGCCACGCATAGAGTACCGATAGACGTCAAGGAAGCTAGCCGCACACCAACCAAACGTGAAGCACTTGGGGCTGTGATGTCATTATTCGATCCATTAGGCGTACTAAGCCCCTATACGATTACGGCAAAAATTATTCTGCAAGAGTTGTGGAAAAAGAAGATTGGGTGGGACGAACCATTACCCCCAGAAGAAGCAGTCTCCTTTGGCGAATGGCAATCTGATCTTGAATACATAGAAAAACTGCGACTGCCACGATGTTACGACATCAGAACGAGTGGAGTCACGCGCCAACTTCATGTATTCTGTGATGCCAGCGAACAAGCATACACCGCTGTTGCGTATTGGCGTATTGAAGGTGACAACGGCGTGAATGTATCGATAATAGCAGGAAAAAGCAAAGTCGCGCCGCTGAAGGCACAAAGCATTCCCAGAATGGAACTCCAAGCCAGCCTTATTGGCGCTCGTTTAGCCACCGACATTATAAGTGCACACAAATGGGAAGCGAACGTAGTGTATTGGACCGATTCAAAAACCGTACTTCACTGGATAAGAAACGACGCGGTTAGATACACCCCATACGTAGCGCACCGGCTAAGCGAAATAGCAGAACTAACACGAATCGATCAATGGCGATGGGTGCCTACCGCTCACAACGTTGCCGATGACGCCACACGAGCAGGAAACACTAGATTAAAAAGTGACGATCGTTGGTTCAACGGACCTGCATTTCTCTACGAAAACGAGGAAAACTGGCCACAAGAAGCGTCAATAAACCAGCCACAGTCCGAATGTATAGTAACGCATATAAGACAAAGCGATCCGATGATTGACATGAAGAGATTTTCTTCATATGAACGCTTGATTCGATCATTGGCGTACGTATATGCGTTTATTGATAAGTGTAAGAAAAGAACAAAATGCACTGGAATTGAAACACATTAAAAAGGCGGAGCTTCAACTTGTAAAAGATTCACAAAAGGAAAGTTTTGCAAAGGAATACGATCAGTTGAAGAAACAAAAGAGAGTCGACGTTTCGAGCCGTCTGTATAAACTGGATCCTATCAGCGGTAATGACGAAGTGATACGACTAAATGGACGAATCAACGCCGCCACAGTTCCAGAAGATATGAAGCATCCACCAATACTAGACGGTGATCATCATCTGACTCGTCTAATCATACGAGAAGAACATGAACGCAACAGTCACGTAGGACGAGAACAAATTGTAAATAACTTGAGACAACGTTATTGGATACTACGCCTACTGTAAAAAAAGTTCTGCGAGATTGCATTGTATGCAAAATAAGAAAAGCCAGTCCGTTAAAGCCAGTGAAAGGCAACTTGCCAAAGGTACGTTTAAATACACATACCAGACCTTTCTCTTATAGCGGAATCGACTGCTTTGGCCCTGTGTGGGTGACAATAGGAAGGAGAAGAGAGAAACGATGGGGAATGCTATTTACCTGTCTTGTCACCAGAGCGATTCACATAGAGCTCATCGCCAGTCTGAGTACGGATTCGGCTATAATGGCCATAAGACGAATGGCTGCACGAAGAGGAACTCCAAAGTGTATCATGTCAGATAACGGAACTAACTTTCACGGAGCGAACGCGGAACTCAACAAGGCGTACACGGAATGGCTCCCAGAAATGGAAAAATATGCTTTAAAACAGCGTATAGAATGGCGATATATCGACCCTGGAGCACCCAATCAAGGAGGAGCCTGGGAAAGAATGATAAGGACGGTGAAAAGCTCTCTTTCTGGCATACTCACCGACCGAGCACCAAAAGAAGAAACGCTGACTACGTTAATGGCGGAGATTGAATACACCGTGAACTCTCGCCCGTTGACTCACGTGTCCGTTGAGCCTGATGATCAAGAAGCTCTCACACCGAACCACTTTCTACTGGGAACGGCAACTGGATTACCATACGTAGGAAACTGTGAGACAGCAGATAAACGTTCGTGGCGCGCTTCGCAAGCGCTCGCTAATATGTTCTGGAATCGCTGGGTAAATGAATACTTACCTACACTAACTCCACGCGGCGATGCAAGAAAACAAGTGAACAATGTAAAACCGGGCGACATAGTAGTTATAGCGGACGGGCTGCTACCTAGAAACGTTTGGCCGCGAGGTATGGTTGAGCGTGCGTATGAGGGTCCCGACGGCGTTGTGCGGAGTGCAGATGTCAGGACACAAGGGGGAATCTTCAGAAGACCAGTCAGAAGGCTCATCGTCCTCCCGCTGCAGATGAGGGGCTCCGAAGATCTTCGCCGGGGGGAGAATGTTGCGGACAATGAACACAATTGACCTATAGTTTATAAGTTTAGAGTTTTGATTAGTTAAATTATCAAATGTTTGCTCCGCGCATTAGGCGCTATGTGAAAGCCATCAAATTGTATATAGTAAGGACCATTTGTAAGAATTTTAGTCAGTCTGAACTTGAGCTTCGATGAAACAAGAAATAAAGAAAAATACAGTCCACTACTAGATCGCGAGTTTTATTGAAGAAACGGAAGACAAAGATAGGTACCCCACACATACTATAAAAATTGCCCTAATCAAATAGAATTAGACTATCTATTTTTGGTCGTGTAATAAAACCATTTAAACACTATCTTCTCCATTTCTTCCCAACTCCATGTACCCCGCACATCACTATCGGTCCCGTTAGTATTTCACAAGCTGATTCCGAAGCAATCAAGGCGCGGGTAGTTGTTAAATTTTATAGTACATAGTGATGTGTAGCGCCCTAAATATTGATTGAATTTTCTATTTTCGAACCGTTTGCAACGACGATCGTTACAGCGCAGTTTAAGTTTTATGAGACAGAGATGAATAGGTATTAGTGAGGAGACTTGTTGATACTTTAGTTGACTCGATGGAAATAAAGTAGGGTTAGAGATGGGAAAGTGCAGTATACATTAATAATGTATTGAGGAAGACTTTATTTTAGTCGGTGCAGTTAATGTAAAGAGGAACGATTTTCTTTATAATGAATTATCTCAAAAATACTGAAACCATTAAAAGAATTTTCTTTCATCTTAACCAAACGCTACATTGTTTCGGAGGAACATAGGTTGCCTTATATCTTGAAAAAATAATTATACAAACATATTTTAAATTTCGAAAGAAAGTATTATTTTGTTACTCACTAACGCGAAGACGGCTTAACCGTGTGAAAACATATTATAGAGACTATAACCTATAATAACGGGTACCTACTTTATACCGCAGGACTTATTCCACAGTAAAAGTCATTTTACCGCGAATAAAACCTTTAGGTGAAAAGCTAGTCTTATACAAAATGCATTCGGTATCCTTAAAATGTGAACGAGAATAGATACTGTAACAATTGAAGATCGAAGTCTGGCAGAAACTTTAACTTGACTTTACAGACGAGCTTGGATATGAAAGGACATAACTACTCATACTAGCGCCGATCTAATATAAACTAGTCATATACTGAGAATTCACTTTTAACTCAATTAAGTGAGATAGAGTAATTATATTAGTTAGGAGCTCCAACGACGAAAATAGTTAGACGTTGTTTATTATAGAAGGGACATGTTTTATTATTTACGCTTTATATGACTCATACATGCTTAGATATTTTAGGGCTTATATTAAGAAAGATGCTGCTTTAAATAATTGTATTAAATTATTGGTTATATTAAAAAAAAAAGATTTCAGAGAGTAGCTATTTTCTGTCTTAGAGAGTTTTATAACAAAGATCTAAACATATGATGGCATTAACAACGTTCGCTTCTCACTTTAATATAAATAACAAAGGTTCAATAATATGAACTCTTTCGGCTATGAACATAAATTCTAAAGTCCGTTACTTATATCTCAAATTAATATACACTCTAACATCGGTGACTAAGGTTCAATATCGACCCAACGAGTTCACCGAACAAATCTTTCAGCATCTAGACTCAAATGAATATACACACTAATGACCACCGAATAAGGTTCAAAATCGTTTTGTTATCGAGTTCACCGAACAAATTTTTCAACCTCTAGACTCAAATGAATATACACTCTAATGACCACCGAATAAGGTTCAAACTCACCCGGTCCACAGCACGAACTCTAGCGTGTCCGGATGCCGCTCAGCCATGAAGCTGGCAGCGCTCTGTATCAGCGCCCAGGAGGAGTCGCAGGTGTGGTCGCGGTGCCGGCCGCTGCGGTGCACGTGCTCGCTGCTGGGCCGGTGCTTGCAGCCTGAGGAAGAGCATTGAGGTCCTTATGGCGGTTGGTATAAGGTCGCTTTTGGCAACTAAAAACTTTGTGGAGTTAGGAAGAAAGGAAACCTGTGCTTGCAGCCTGCGGAAGAGCATGGAGTTAGTGGAGAGGGGAAATTGAGGTTCTTATGGTGGTTGGTATAAGGTCGCTTTTGGCAAATGAAAATTAATTTTATGAAGTAAGGAAGAACGGACAAGAGAATTGAGATTGAGGTTCTTATGGTGGTGGAATAAGGTCGCTTTTAGTAACTTAAAAAAACTGTTTGGAGTTAGGAAGAAAGGAAAAGAGAAATTGAAATTGGGGTTCTTATGGTGGTTGGTATAAGGTCGCTTTTGGCAACTAAAAACTTTGATAAGTTAGGAAGAAAGAAAGAGAACTAAAATTGGGGCTCTTATGGTGGTGGGAATAAGGAAGCTCTTGGCAAATAAAAATTAACTTTATGAAGTAAGGAAGAAAGAGAAGAGAATTGAAATTGGGGTTCTTATGGTGGTTGGTATAAGGTCGCTTTTGGCAACTAAAAACTTTGAGGAGTTAGGAAGAAAGGAAAAGAGGATTGAAATTGGGGTTCTTATGGTGGTTGGTATAAGGTCGCTTTTGGCAACTAAAAAAACTGTATGGAGTAAGAAAGAAGAAGAGAATTGGAATTGAGGTTCTTATAGTGGTTGGAATAAGGTTGCTTTTGGCAACTAAAAAAACTGTATGGAGTAAGGAAGAAAGAGAAGAGAATTGAAATTGTGGTTCTTACAGTAGTTGGTATAAGGTCGCTTTTGGCAACTAAAAACTTTGTGGAGTTAGGAAGAAAGGAAAAGAGAATTGAAATTGAGGTTCTTATGGTAGTTGGAATAAGGTCACTTTTGGCAACTAAAAAGAACTGTATGGAGTTAGGAAGAAAGCAAAAGAGAATTGAGATTGAGTTTCTTGTGGTAGTGAAAATAAGGTTGCTTTTAGCAACTAAAAAACTTTATGGAGTTAGGAAGAAATGGGAAATTGGGAGTAGGAATACTAAAGGTCCTTTCTGAAATTTGGTTGGGTTCCTATGGTTGTTAAAAACGACCTATATATATCCCACTAGTTGAGCAGAGGCCTTCTTCCCGGATAGTGAGAGAGTTTGAGCAATAATTCACCACGTTCGCTTTTAGCTCCTAAAAACAATCTTTAATCTACTTGTATACGAATAGTGCCCTTGAACATACATCCCATATTAAAAATGCGGAAATTTAGAAGGATGTTTGCTTCTGTTGCACTGCAAAATGGTACACTGCAAAATGGATTTGGATTGAACTTGGTATATCGATAAACTGTATGAACATGAATGGTTTTCCGCAAAGTAACGGCTGATTCCATCAACTTTAGCCAGTATATGTACGTTTTATCCCGTTCACTGCAGCAAGTTCCATTATCGAAAGAGACAACCTTTTTTAACTACTATATAGGTTTAAAATGTGTTTATGAATACGCGGTAAAGTACATTATTCGTAAGTCAAACACGGTGAAACCACACAGTTGTCATCAAAGAAAGACAAAGATCTATTTTCGTAGTATATTCATACGTTTCTGAGAAACCCATTTTCTTTTGAGGTACGAAATGGTAAAAATCTAGATGTTTTTATTTTAACAATAAGCTCGGGAGACTTTTTGTTTTCTACATTGGTTTTAGTGCTAATTGTTGATTGGTCTCTCTGAAGTCAAGGTAAGAATAGGATCAATTGAATATATGGGGATCCAAAAATGTTATTCGAAAATACAGCAATTTTAGGTCAATTGTTGTGGTTCAAGATACATTATATAGAAGACGGAATTTTGTAATAAATATAAATGATATCAAACTCTTTGGGAGTGACATCCTACTAATATTATAAACGTGAAAGTTTGTGAGTACGGATGTATGGACGTTTGTTACTCTTTCACGTAAAAACTACTGGACGGATTTTGATGAAACTTTACAGTAATATAGGTTGTACATCAGAATACCACATAGGGCACTTTTTACCGCGTGAAAACTTCTCATTCCCACGGGAAACGAACGGAGTCGCGGGCGGCTCTAGTATTAATATATTAAGACGTGGATACGACACTTTACGAAACTTTTCAGACGGGTTACATAACGGTATGAAGATTTCTCCGAATTTTCAGCTTATTATGTCTCCGAGATGAAACCTTAAAATAAATTATTTCAATTAACCCTGTAAGCTTTCAAATCTGATCTATTTTTGATATAATCTCAGAGCTAATATTAGATTGATCACGTTTAATTCGTTAGGAGACTTTCGTCCCAAAAAGGTAACGCAGTAGGCGTTGACCTTTTGGCATTCTGTTTACATCAAAACAAGATTAAATCTACCAACAAATATATTATGAAAAAATATATTATTTATAAATAATTTTGTTACACAAAAGTTTAATTGCTAAATCCACCAACGTTGATATTTTTATGATACCTTAAAATCATTCAGAGATAAGATACAAAAACTGATAAGTAACTACAGTTTCCACAATGTGTAAAATATTTTATATTTATTTTAAATTTTTTATTCCTTTTATTAATAGTGTGTATTTAATACATTATTTTAGTGTTTTATCGAAACTGCGTAAAATATTTTTTTTAAAATATTCATTTTTCAATTCTAGATTAAAAATATGAGCCGCACTGCGGTCGGCTTAATAAATCATTTGCTGATTTGATCGGCTTTGATTTAGTTGGCGGCTTCGGAGCCGGGTTCGAATCTCGGCCTAGATCTTAGAGGAAAAGGAAATGAATAGTAGAAGGCTTATTCTTCACGAAAACGTGGGTGGTCGAAAATCTTGAAATTGCTTAAAATGCTAGCGCGTTGAATTTACAATGCTCGTTGTGGAAGTTTTATAAATAGGTGTATCGATACAAGCATTTATTAAATACTAGTGGCTGCCCGCGACTCCGTTCGCATGGAAGTCGGTTTCCCGTGGGAAGTAGAAATTTACCCGCGGTAAAAAGTACCCTATATATTATTCTGATTCTATAACCTATATTATTGTAAAGTTTCATCAAAATCCGTCCAGTAGTTTTTACGTGAAAAGTAACAAACTTCCATACATCCACACATACTCACAAACTTTCACGTTTATAATATTACTAGCTTTTACCCGCGCGGCTTCGCACGCCTTAAATTTGGAGTAAAACTGCTTTCCCTGTACTATGTTATTATACATACAAACCTTCCTCTTGAATCACTCTATCTATTAAAAAAAACCGCTTCAAAATCCGCTGAGTAGTTTTAAAGATTTAAGCATACAAAGGGACATAGGGACATAGGGACAGAAAAAGCGACTTTGTTTTATACTATGTAGTGATATAGTAAGATTTGAATTTAAAAAAAAGATCCTGATATGTTTTGTTTTCAATGTCAAGCTCAGGTAAGAAAAAAAATATTTTATCTCTTTGACGTTTACAGTGTGGTTAAGAAAAGAAAAATATAGGAGTCTAGCAGGATACGACTTAAGGAAGATAATTATTGCGAATATACGAAAATACATATTAAAACACGTTTTAAATCACACTCTTTTTTTAAATAACCGTTGAAAGACTGATGCTTTCGAGCAAACGTAAATATACACCCGAGGCTTGAATCAATCGATATCACGGTTCATTAGACTCGGAACTTACCTTGAGCAACAATATAATCAACTACGAGGTAGAAATTAAAAATGTAACCAAACGAATAACTCATGTTTAATTGAAGGCTACGCGTTACCAAAGCATTGATTTTCTTTTACTTAAGTATATTTGATGTGGAAATGCGTCACGTAAATGGTACTTTGTACAAAAAATTGGATTGTCTTGTCTTTTTACGGGAAACTTTCACTGAAAAAAGTGATTAGCCGCGTAGCTCCAGGGAAGCGAATTAAGATCAAATTTGCAATATTATCGTTGTCCTTACGTGCACATACTTACATTTATAAGATTCGTATTATTATTGATGTTATCGATTTCGTCTTTATGTAAAAAAAACTACTTTAACTGAAACTTGCCTAGATTATTCTAAGTGCCACCCAAAAATGCACTTTATAAATTCACCCTTAGTCTTACAACAGAAATTATTCTTCAGCTTACCTCTATGGAACTCGGGAGAGTTATGAAAAGGGTCATAATGGATGTCGGTGATATGCCAAAAGTATCCTGAAACAAAAAATATATATTATCATGGGGTAAATCCTGCTAAACCTCGCTTAATCCACGGGATAAACATATACGTATATTGTTTAAGGCTTTTTTTACCATTGTTTAGTACTGGAGGTACTATTCAGTATTTATATTGTGAGTGATGGGTCGTTAGCGACCTAAAAGCTTGGTTATTTTTTTGATGTGTTGGTAGTATACTATAGAGTACATTTTGCGATAACATTATATTATTTGACATAAAAATGGTTTTACATGTTAGGTTAGTAATAGTACCTGTAATAATTAAGTTTGTGTCTCTACATCTGTCTATTATGTTTCTTTTAAAAAATCAAATAATTTGAATTTAATTTGGGGAATTCTATTTTGAAATTTATCTGGCTCAAAAAATCAAATTGGACATATTTAAAGATTTGACATTCTTAAATATGAAGTAAGGGCAATTTTTCGGTAAGGAACAAGGATAAACTTATATGCCTCTACAAATAGTGTTTCATAAAAATGGTACTTCTATGGTTTTTTTAACATTTTCCTGCCGTTCTACAGTGGTCGGTACAACTTTTAAAAAAATCTACATTTTTACTCGCCGAAAAACTTTTGACTCTGCGTCGATCGAACACCGCATTTTTACCGTACATTTTTTAAGCCTAACGGTAGTTTTTGTTTGTATTTTCTCATTAAAAATATGGTATGGTAGAGTACTTATGTTGTGTGTGTTAAAATGTGTATTTTTCTTAGTGAATTAATTATAAAAACTAAATAAACTTATGAAAGTCAGAAGCGAAATTTTATCTCACAATAATTTTATTAACAAAAGGGTTTTGATTTATAAATATATCTATAAGAATATGAAAAAGCTGTAGAAACCTCGGATTTCGTTAAATTACTTGTTTTAAACAATATACTCTTTATTGCACGTAAATAAACAACAATTCATTGGTGTTAAGAATAATGAACATTTAACGGTGTTATCGTTTAAGCGATCTCTTTGAAACAGCTGTAGAGATAAGAATGAATAATCCACAAATAAATAGGTTGCTGGCTCTAGTGTTCGTTTGCTGACTGCTACATAAAAATGTTTACTGCAAGTTATTTTGAATGTTTTTGGCATTTATTTATTTAATAATTTATGTACATTTTCACATTTAACAAAAAAATATAATACAACATTATGTCGAGAACAAACGTACAATGTCACTTATGAATTTAAACTCTTAATTTAAATAAAATCTCTTTCTCAAATTAATTTAATATTACTTAGTATAGAGAAGACAACCGTCATTACTACTAATGTCCTGTTTACTTCGTTGCTTGTTAGCTGTCGAACACTTTACTCGTTTGTAACAAAAATACGCGAAAACCAACTAAAAATACCGTAGCATGTTACGATGCTGCACATTTCCAGTATAATTAAAATTATACAGCGCGGTACATGGAATAACTTTCGATATATAAGTTAATAGATTAGCACTTTAAAACAGGGCATAGAAGTGGTATAGGTCGTCTACTTTATACGTAGTTATAAAACCGTTTCAACAGCAAGAAACAAAATCTGACTAAGCGGAATTCTGTACCTGTCCATATGCATAAACTACTATCAAAAACGTCAAAACAATAGTTTGACTTTACAAATAAATAGAATTTAACTTTTTCGATAGCAGTTTATATACCTCAGCTACAGAACACACAAGACGGTGTCATCCACTCACCAATTTTGGCATCAGTCAAATTAAGGCAGACTAGCGCCGCGATGTAAAGGACGAAGTTGCTTGGAGTCATGTTACTTTAATACATGGTGCTGGCCTGCAGCAGGGAAGGGTCTGCCTTGTAATCATCGTCTTGGGTTACCGCTGCCTGCCAACAGAGATTCGATTAGAAGTTTCTGGAAGGCTGTCTTGGTTTTTTTAGGTTGATTAGGGAGGTTTTTGATTGTGTCTTTTGTAAAAGGGTATTTTTCATAATTAATGACTGAAAAGATGTTTGATAAGGTTATATTGTATGAAAATTATTAACCCTTATTTAATCAACGTTACGTGTACGAAAACGCAGTAAAGATATTTATATATATATTTAAACATCCCAAAAACAATACTTTATAGTTTTGATATTGCAAAACTTATTCTGCTTAAGCATACTGCTTAATATAGCCCGTTTGCTTTGATTCAAAAGCCACAAAGGAAGCCACATGGCAAATATCTGAATGTCAAAACGTAAACACTTAAATCATGTTTCAATGAATAAAATACTTTAGGTTGAATATAGGTGCCTTGTTTACGTTCTTCGCATTTAATAAGTCAAATATTTGCAGGAATTCTCAGTAAGCCAGAGGCCGAATAAGAAGAATATTGATCGCAATAATAGCCAACTTCAGTTAAAACGTTTCAACTTCGTTTATTAAAACGCAGTTAGCGTTTGAAAATTATTGCTGTTGTTATGTTAATTACTATAGCAGCTCTTAGTGAACAGAAAATAAGGGTGATTTTCGTTAGATAATTGCTTCTAACAGATGCGAGGTGTTTATTCTAGTTTTTGATGACGAAAAGCACAATTAACTTAAGTAACAAAAAATAATTTAAATTAAAAGCATTTGTATAGCAATTTAATCCTTTTTAGTAATCAAACTAAATGTGTTTTTTTTCTTAATATCAAGCTACACTTAAACTCGTTCAAACGATACATCTAGCAAACCACTTTCGCATCCACCAACATTAACTTATCGTTATAAACCACCTATAAACACACAAATTATTTTCATCCTTAAAAAACACGTAACAATTATTCAAAAACATAAAAACACCGACACAAAAACCGGAGCCCGTGCCAGCGAACTCAAGCGGTACATTTTCGATATAAATTGCGAATATTAAATTGATAAAAGTGTCGCGCTGTTATCGTAAATGTCAGTGGCGGGACATTGTACAATTTGTTTGTACAATCGAATTCGAAAATAATATTTTTTTTCTGTTGTGACAACGGAAATCTGTTAACGCTTGTGGCTTTGTTTAGGATTGTCGCCATTGTTTGTGGACACTTTTTGCGCTTTGCGGTGAGGTCAAGATATTGAGAGGTTATATTGTAAAGGTGTTAGAAAAGATGTTATTTATTTTGAGTAAATATTATTCGGGTGTTTGATTTTGTGTTGTTGTAGTGATTTTGTATGGCCTTTGGAATATGATTTTTTAAGTTAATTAAAAAAGAATGTTGGAATCAGGCGCAAATTTGTGTAAATCCATTAAGATGAAACTGAATTAGTTAAATACTGAAAATATGATTTAGTTAAATACTGTGCAAATGTAATGTGCAAATATTTATGATTATAATTTAATTATTTATCACAGCAAAATGACTCCATAACAAGTGGAAAAACTAATTCGAGTAAGTTAAATTGAAAACTTATAGTGATTCTGTGAAACATCACGTCTTGTCCGACTACGTTGGTAGGCAGCAGTAATTTTCTGGACTAAAATTAGCTTCTCTAGTAGTTTAAATATAGGTATATATCCCCAGATATTATTACCCTTCAAAAAGTTTTTCATAAAATTTCATTCGTTTTTTTTAATAATTACAAATGATTTCATTATGAAATAGTATTTTAATAAAATAGCAAAGATTCCTTGGTTCAAAGTGTAAATTAAAAGTTAAATTGAACCTTTTTCTCAATTAAACCACAGACGCTGGTCGTAGTTAACTTTTAAAAGAAGAGTAACTGGGAGAAAAAACTGAAAGTAAATATTTGTAGGTTACTTGTAACATTTAAGTATATCTTCAGTTTTAATTCCAAGAAAATATTTTATTTGTAAATATGCCGTTGATGTAAAAATTATGGCCTTTGGTCTAGGTATCGTTAAAAAAATTAAAAATATAGTAGTAATTCTAAAATATAGATAGTATCATCTATATACCTACGGCACTAGAGCTCCGTATCATATGGCTCTAGTTATTTCGCCTAGAAAATAAACATTGAATTCGGGAGTAGAAAATAAACTTAAATGATGGTGACGTTAATTTTTTACCATCTGCGATAGATGGCTAAAATCAGTAAGCAATCACACAAACATACAGGCAGACGAAACGATTTGATAAAGAAGTATTTTTTTAAAACTCTACACCGCTGGAAAATGCTAGGAAAAACAAAGCCTTAGCCCTAATATCAAACTCATTTAAGAACTTTTTCACGTCCCAACTATCAAACCTAAAAATATTAAACACTACTTTAAAACACTCAAGAAAAATTAAAAAAATAACCTTCCGTTTAAGACCCGTTTCTTTCAAACTGTAAGACCCTAGCCCCTGTACATTTATATTCGTAATTAGAGTAACAAGACTCCAAACGTTTGGATAAACAGAAAGCTATTTGTCGGCTGTAAACATAAATAGCTGCGTACTAAGGCCCTTCTCCCTTACAAGAGGATTTCCATTGCTTATTTTAATAGACTTTGTCGTTTTGTTAGTAAATTGTTATCGAGCGAAAAGCGCTTTGTAATGTCTATGTCTGTAAAGTAAGCTTGGCTATGGATTGATGGGTATGAAATTGAGTTTTAAAATTGTATTGTTTGTGGTAAAATACTTGATACAGCATGTTTGTTTGTGGTTTTTACCTTCGGTTGAGTTAGTTCTTATGTGTAATGTTAAAATAATATATTTTTTGCAATAAAAGTAGATACATTTTTTTTGTTATTCAAAATAAAATCTAATATTTTGCAACATTTTATGCATAGTTAAAAAGTTTTAGTGTTTTTGGTACATTTATTAATATATTTCGAAACATTGTTGACGTTCATTAATTTTAATTCATTCATTTTAAACAAGATATAAGACTAAATAGAGTTTTAACAAAACCAAATTTAAAACAAACCATAAACTAAAACTTAAAGTTTTTCAGACATACCATAACTTTTCTATAAACCTGCAACACTCTTCTTCGATTTTTTATTTATACATCATCGAATACTTTTTACCCTATATCCATTAGTTAAACTCCTTCTAAACGTAGTTAAATGAAAACGAACTGCCAAATAAATCCTGTTGGCCCTCACTTAGGATTAGGGCGTCTTGCAAAGAGTCTGTTTTCTTTGAACCGTAGATGCAAAGAACCAATTCTGTGAATACGACCCAAGGTGTCTCTAATTAGGAAGAGGGAAATTTCAAACGAAATTTGAAGGCTGAATTAAAAGGCTGTACGGAAATAAGGTTCTAAATTAGGGGTTTGTGAAAGTAGTCCTTTTGTAATGAAACTAGTCGCCGCCCGCGACTACGTTCGCGTGAAAGTCGGTTTCCCGTGGGAATGAGAAGTTTACCCGCGGTTAAAAGTACCCTATGTGTTATTCTGATTTGTAACCTACATTACTGTAAAGTTTCATCCAAATCCGTCCAGTAGTTTTTACGTGAAAGAGTAACAAACATACATACATCCATATATCCTCACATACTCACAAACTTTCACGTTTATAATATTAGTAGGATAGGTACCATCCCTTGCTATGTGTTCAAAAAGCCTATTTATTCGTTTTTACACTGACTCATAAGTTATTTATATCATTTAGTTTGTTATATTATACTTTTTCCTTTTTCAACAACATAAAAATACCCTAAAAATAACATATCTCAAATTATATGCTTAATATAAGTTTGTTATTGATAGGTAAATTTTCTTGAGCAAACATTATTTTCCATAATGTTTCTATGCATCATAGACAGGATACACCCGAGACTACAGTATCCTGCCCTAATCATTACCCATGTTCTTAGACTCTCGGGTGAAGTGGTCCAAAACGTCATAGTACATAAAGAGGGCCCACTAGAGGGCACGGGAGGGCACGGGAGGGCCCTGCGATGGACAAATGGGCACTCAACCGGTTACTTCAGCCTCTTGGATAAGATTAGGGTGTGTGTTACAAACGACTGCGAATATGCTGAGAGTGACGAATATCTTGTTACTGTATTCACAAGGGAAGTATGTAAGCTACTGTCTTTTAGTCGCGAAGTAGAATCGATTTCAAATGTTGACCTGTTATTGTTATAGTCAGTCTGTATAGAGAGGTCATTGTACGGAAGCGTCGACGTTTTGCAACCGTACTTTAGTAACCACACAGAACCGTACTCTTTAAACGTATTTTACAAGATAAAATAAAAGAATGACCGTCTCCTGACTGAAGGTATTTAAAATATTAAAATTTATGGGATTATTGCTACCATCATCCTGTTTAGTAACATTTGAGTTTTGTTGTTATTGCTTACTTTCGAAGTAGGCCTTTCAGTGGTATTCCTTTATCCTACTAATGTTATAAACGTGAAAGTTTGTGAGTATGTATGGATGTTTGTTACCCTTTCACGTAAAAACTACTGGACGGATTTGGATGAAGCTTTACAGTAATATAGGTTATAGATCAGAATAACACAAACGGTACTTTTTACCGCGAAAAATCTTCTCATTCCCACGGGAAACCGACTTCCACGCGACGCAGTCACGGGCGGCCCCTAGTATATTATGAAGCAGTGAGCCGTGTGTAGCAGTACAGAGTGTGAAATATTGTGAATATGAATACATGAAATCATCCAATAATCAACATTATTCCACTTCTGACCACTTCGGCCCATAAGTATTAATTAGGTCGTAACCTCTCGAAACTTGGGCCAACACTGGGTCCAGCAGGCCCAACTCAACACCGTGACTGGCCTGAAGAGATTGACGAACAACTGTTAGCTGTGTTTGAGTGCAAATGAGTTTTGCCCAAATGTTAGGTACCTATGAAACGTCAATGCAAATTAGACCTTGTCAACGGGAGTATAGAGAGGGATTTGGATTGAATCAATGGGTTTAGTGTTCGTGACAACGCTTTTGTGCTCCATTAGTACTCCTTCGTTTATAGCTTGCTAGTTAATTATTCGAGATACATTACACAGGGTATTCATTGAATCATTCAATCGATTTGCTTTTAATTGTTTGTGTAATGTTTAGTTGCAGCGCACTATGCTTGCCATCAAGCACAATTTATGCGAAATTCGAATACAATCGCACTTCATGCGTAATTCTCTGAATTTAGTTATTTCGTGTGAGTTCTATTTCTAACGATGATATAACTTTTGGGTCAATATATCGGTGGCTTAACCTTTAAACTTAAAGTTCGTATATATTAAATAAGGGGATTTGAATGAAAAGTTGTTGTACATCGGTCGGTTTTGATAAAATAATTCTACCACGTGATTGTTTCCCTACTATAAATCTGTTGAAAACTGCCTTTGATTTGAGGTCATGTCTACATGGAACTAGCTTTTCTCTTAGTTCATTATGAGTTGCCTGCAAATGCATAGTTCTAAGTCACGCAGTAGGTGTGGTAGACTAGTTTTTTGTTCTATTTATAAACTTGCAAATATTGACCTAAATTGACCCATGGTAGCCATCAATTTGCTATATTATTTATATCAGCTACTGTTATGAAATAAACTGTGACCCATGCTAGCAATCAATTCCACTGATGCTATATTAGTTATATCAGCTATTGTTATGAAATTAACTGTCATTTACAATAATTTATGTATTAGGAAATATACGTCTTTTGTCATACCAATTGGTTCTGCGAGATTCAAAACACCAACAGAATCTTTTGTTTGTCAGTCCGGTATACATACCGCTGCGTTTTGAAGGTCGCAATAATTCTAAGGTCGTAACAATAGCATTTATACGTCACATATTGAGTACAGAATATCTCCTCGGATAGCGAGAGGGTTTGAGCCGTAATCCACTACACTGGCTCATTGCGGAATAGTACCATGTGTGTGGGTGGGTAATGTGGGTTTCTTCACGATGTTTCCCTCACCGCAAAGGACACAATAATACCAGACATTTTTTTTTAAAGAGATCAAAGATATTTACATAACAAAACGAGCCTACGTCTTCCATTGTTAGGCTCACAATCGATTCAAACACCAGCTCGATATAACGTGAATAGTTAATAAGAAGGCTTTCCTAACCTTTCACGCAAGCCTCTATAAATGACATGACACTTTGGTTAGAAGCTTTTGTGGGAAATAATAATAAATACGACGGAATAAAGGTTTGATGTTCGTGTTGCAAATTAGGCGGTGATTTTTGCTTCAGATTGTTTTTTAAATAAATGATAAGGTAGGAAACGTGACTGAGTCTAGGATGTTTGAAGAAACAATACAATCGTATAGGGGTTTAGAAGTTACACCTAGACATTGCTTGTATCAAGAATATATTCAACTAAATAGTCTCAATCTAAGTTTTAAGTATAAGTTTATATAAATAAATAAATAAAATCATGAACGTTTTTCTGACGTTTTAGTTTTAAAACGCTTACGGTGTTACCTGTAATTCCGCATCTAGGTTATTTATGTCAACAAGATAAGAAGCTGAAGTCACAAATAAAAACAAAAACCGAGAAACATTTCAGCCCTATTCATTCTCCAACAGCGAGTAAAAATGGAATGCACTTATTTACATTCTCTCACTCTGCTGAAAGCTACCCAATTTTCTTCCAGAAAATTTACATTTCAGGTCTCGAAATTATTAAAATGCAGTTTCTTTAAGCGCCAACTTTTGCTTAACAAATAAACCCGACTAGTTTTACTTCGCTGTTATTCAAAGTAAAGAACAGAACTCGAACGAAGTACTTGCTTTGTACTATTTGTTAAAAGTCATACTTTTCGCCAGGAACAAGGCGACGAAGGTTATTATGAGGAACGAGATGCAACCGAGATAATGCCGAGACGAGAATACCGAAGCACGAAACAAGATCAAACTAGTTTCAAACTGAGTGCGAAATGCAAATTGTTTGCCAGTTTTGTGTTTAATGACATTTGCATATTCAAAAATACAGTCTTCATATACAAATACTTCTGTTTATTATAGTTTATACTACAACACATCGGTACTCGCCAAAGAATATTTAGCCTTTTAGGGTAATCAACTCAAATCAATTATACACGTTATAGCTAAAACTATTCTGCAATTAAAACACTTATAACTTAAAAAGCCTATGTAAGTGATAAAAACAAAACATATATCAATGAATCTAGTTTAAAATGCGCTTATAAAGTAGACCGTTTGCTATCTCTGTTGATAATCTCCCTATCGTTCCTCAGAATCAATTCCTTAAGAATAACTTAGTCGGACTTCATATTTTAACTTATGCTTTGTACTATCACAGACGGCTATTGAAAACCGTTGAATAGATATTTCAGCTTTGACATTTGATTCCTTTCATACCCAAGTATGAATAAAATTTCTCGTATTCTATTGTCGTATTATATTATTATGTATGCAAATAAGAGTTTTAGTATGCCACATATTTTTATATTTAGTTTGCTAAATATATATTTTTTTTTATGCATCAGATTTATTTTGACTGCAATATTATGATATTTAATTAGGTCATGACTTGCCCATAATCTAACTTAAAGCACGCTTAATGAAAGTTATGAAAACAAACAACTGCTAAAAAAATGACATTTCTGTGTTTATAAATGATTTTAAAATGGTTTAATCATAAAACTGCCCCATCGTACGTGTGTTAAAATTAGATCCACCTTTTTGTGTAAGCGGTAAAAGGACCAGAGAGGGACTTTTGTACCTTACTTTTATTTACTTTACTAGTGGCCGCTCGCGACTTCGTTCGGGTGGAAGTCGGTTCCCCGTGAGAATTAGAAGTTTTCCCGCGGTAAAAAGTACCCTATATGATATTCTAATGTATTACCTATATTACTGGAAAGTTTCATAAAAATACATTTCATACATCCATACTCACAAACTTTCACGTTTATAATATTAGTAGGATTATAACATCAAAACATTAAGTATTAGTTATTATGTTTATTTTTTAATGTATCATAAAGGTATTCCTTAAAATTAATTCAAAATGAAACAGCACATTCTTGACTCTACTCCTCTTACAATAATGTATTTAATCGAAGTGAAACCTGTACTATTAGCACTTCTTTTGTCTCTGCCAATCCTATTTGACAATTTTCGTGACTGATTGAGACAAAACATGCTGTAACTAACACTGGTTAAATCTGCGTTTTTAGGGTTCTGTACCCAAAGGGTAAAACGGGACCCTATTACTAAGCCTTCGCTGTCTGTTTGTCTGTCTGTCTCCAGGCTGTATCTCATAAACCGTAATAGCTAGAAAGCTGAAATTTTCACAAATGAGGTACTTTCGATGCCGCTATAACAAAAAATACAAAAAATGATAAAAACATATATTAAAGGGGTTCTCTATAAAATAAACGTGTTTTTTCGTATTCAAAATACAGGTTACAGGCAAACGCTTCAAATTTTCACAGAATATTTACTTCAAAATAAATAATTAAATAACAATAAAGTAAATATTATCCCATACAACAAAGGTAATTTTTAAGCAAAAAAAAGCTCCTGTCGTTATCAATATATCTATCTATAACAGCGTTTAGTATTTAAAATATTATATTGATTTAATAAATATTTGGATAATATCTATTTTTAGTTCAAAAACAATTAAATATTATTTGTAGTAAATATTTTTATTATTTAATACAAATCTTGAATATTTGTATTTGTATGGATTTTTGTCATTTAAAACATTGTTAAATTTGAATGCTGCCATAATGGAAACAAAAGGTCAGCGCCTTATAGCCTTATCACTTGAAACTCTACGACTAATTTTTAACCAACTAAACCTTTCTTACGAAATCATGAAGCCTACCCACAAAAACCGGTAATTTCAGCATCGCATCGCAGACAAAGTTATATTGCGATATCCAATAAAAGTTTGTTTCCTTTCAAAAGTAGCGAGTAACCGTTATTTAACATAATGTCGACATAATGGGCGTTAGCTGTTAGCTAGGCGTGCGACGATGTCGGCTCTGTAACCTTCTTGTGGAAACATACGAGACGATAGTTTGAACCGGCCTGCTGCCTTCTTTATCCTACTAATATTATAAACGTGAAAGTTTGTAAGTACGTATGGATGTTTGTTACTCTTTCACGTAAAAACTACTGGACGGATTTAGATGAAACTTTACAGTAATGTAGGTTATACATCGGAATAATACATAGGGTCATTTTGCCGCGGGAAAACTTCTCATTCCTACGGGAAACCGACTTCCATGCGAACGGAGTTGAGGGCGGCCACTTGTTTGAACTATGAGGCTTTTTAGAATGTTTAAGTATTGGTTGTTCTGGCTTATTAATATGTATGTACTACAATTCTACCAAGTTAAGTTGGAATCTCGCGTCGGTAAAGTCACGTGCTAGCGAGGTGCAAACTTAGCTTGGTGGAGTTATAATTGCTTATATACGAAAGATATCAATAGGGTTGAGCCGGTATTTTAAGGCCGAAGAGACGTTTTTTTAACAGCTGTATAATGACTATCTGTCGCATTTTTAAGATTGGATGGGACTATAACTTCTTCAGCCGGAGCACTTAAATAATAAAATAAGTAATTATAAAGGTTAATCATACAAAAGTATGGATTATTCCACTATGTTCACCCAGGTGATATCACCCAGGTGAACAAAGTGGACTTTAAAGAGTCCTTTGTTCACCTGGGTGATTAAATTCCAAGGTGAACAGAAGAGACCAATAAAGTGGAATTTGTTCACCTGGGTGATATCACCTAGGTGAACAGATTCCAAGGTGAACAAAGGACTCTTTAAAATCCACTTTGTTCACCTGGGTGAACATAGTGGAATAATCCAAAAGTATGGATATAGGTACTTAACTAATTATTTTAATTCCTTAGTATTAATGTCAAAAATAAGAATATTTCGCTGTCTTTTAACTGTCAGTGTTATATCTGCTTGTAATTAAAATACATTTATGTTATGTTCGATTTAATTGTCTGTCATTAAAGTTACGTGCGTTTTAACCTTGGTACTATTTAAATAATTAAGTAAGCTTTAAAATAACATTTACCCGGCAGCAAAAAATAAATAAAAAAACTCAGCAGAAAACATCAAGTTTTAAGTTGAATTTTAAAGAAACTTGGAATCAGTAGAAGTCTTTTGTTAACTTTCATGCCTCCAGTGCAACTTAACCATTATTTTTGCAACATCGCACCCGGACCGTCACGAAAATATGTTTTTGCTAGCACCAGGAATTCTTTCTCAGATTATATTCCTCAGGTTAACAAATTAGACTCCATATTTTATGTTGGCACGTCGTGACAGAGCTGGCAACATTAATTTAAAAATAAAATCTTTTCCAGCGATTTTCCCCGTGACGGAGCATTTCAGTGTTGCCAGGTTTCTGTATTTACATAGATAAGTGCCTTCGTATTAACGCGGGAAAGCTTTTTTACAATGTGATGTGTTTATGTTTATTTTACTGGTATAATAGCAACCCTGGAAATAAGAGAGTATTTGGTTCGATGATGTTACTGTTTTTGTTATCCAGTTTTATGATGTAAAGAAACGTGATGGAAAAATGGGCTTACAGTAACTAGGTTTTGCTACAAAACGTTTTTTTAATAAAGGTGTTAGTAAAAACAGTGTCAACTAATCAAATCCTAGGAATTTAAGAAAGAAATAAAAAAAAAGGCCCGTATTTCTCACATACAAAATCGTGTCATTGTATCACTCATTTTCCTCTTTCAAATCTTATGTTGTTTTATGTTGCTATACATGAATCATTTTATTTTTTTGTTTTTATTTGATTGTCAACGGTTTTAAGTTTCCTCCTTTTAAAATAGCTGCACACAAATTACTAACGTATTATAAATTTTCAATAATAACATTATTAATTAAATAATAAACATTAATCTAAGTAACTTATAATTTGAAGTAAAATAAATTCTAATCTCGGTGAACCTTATTTTCCGCTCCAATTATATCCAAAACAAAAGTTTACATTTAATTTGTGCCTTTTGTTTCTTTACTAATTGGTTTCCCTGCCTAAAGACTTATTATAATTATTTTAATTGTCTATACAAAGAGCCCTTTGGTTTAAAATAATTGATATTATCGTCAACTGAATACAACAAACAGACAACTATGGTGGATGTTTTACAGTGTAAAACAGTGGTTTTCAAACAGTGGTCCGGTTCAATTATGGTGCATTAGAATTATATAAAATATGAGTACGCATTGGATTATTGGGAAAAGTCAAGATTCTGGCAAAACGCAGCAGAAAAAAAAACAATTTATGCGATTTCAGTCTATCGTAATAATATTCTTCTGTCTTGCTACAATTCTTAGGAATAGGAATTTTCTCAATTTCTCACCGGAATAATCCTATAAACGCTTTAAAATAAAAGAAGTCCCGGATAAAAAAAGTTGAGAACTACTGCCCCGAACAAACCCGTGCCGTCATTAAACTTAGAAAGATAACAATCAGAAAATCGTTTGTTTCACAAAGTACACTCAAAAGATCAATTCCGAAAACAATTTCGGCTTTCAAAACAAAAGCGGCAAACAATAAGGCCTATTTCATTGTAGGCCTTAAGCAAATAGGGTCTGTTTCATTATAGAGCGTAATAACGATGCCTGTAAATTGACGGAGCGTAAGTACACTATTTTGATAAGACAAGCGGAGTCGGTAGGAAATGCATGGGCACTCGGCTTTTACTCCGCTCCGCTTTCTGAGGGACAAGTATCGAAAAGGCCCTGTAGGTGGGAATCAACCATTAGCAAAATTGCAAATGCGTTTAGTTAAGTTTATTAAAAAAAACACGAATTCAATTTCTTGCTTTTTCAAAAAAAAATGCAATTTTTTTTTTTACTTATATTTAAAGTTAGTTTCTGTAAAGTTTTGTAAAAATGAAATGACCCAATAACCTAACAAGGATATACGTTTGTTTTGACAAAAACCCTAAAGGACTACCCTTCTTAACGGACAGTCAGCTAAACTCACCATCATGATTAGCCCAAAGCAAATAAGGTCTGTTTAGTAATGGGCCTTATTTCAGGAGTTTGTTTAAATGTCACCTATTTACATAGAGGTGGGCTTTTAGTAGTACGCCTATAGCAGACCCCGTACTTAGTTTGTAATAATACAACGTGGAAGGTAAATTACACAGTTGGAAGTAAAAGGTACGTTCACCCTGTGTATATTGATCGAGGAATGTAATGGAGGTGAATTTTTTTTTTTCTGGTCTATGAAAAGAGGTTGATATGAATATTTATTCATATGTGGCAGGTAGTCAGTAGTTTATAAGATTATCTTGTATATTCAGTAGTATATAAGATTTCCTATTATAAGTAAAACTTTTTTTACTTAACTTATTATATAACATTTTTTTTATTTATCAGACTTAAGGAGTAAAGGACACAATTTCACTTTATTACTATCTCAAATTTTAAAAAACTGTAAGTTTAGGATTGATATATTTAAAAAGGTTTGGTGCTGACTGTACCCGCGATTAGGCAGCGTGAAATTTTAAGGTTCCAAGTAAAAAGTTTTCACTGTGTTTCGTATAATTACAACTGAGTTTTATGTTGGCAGCTTTTATTTTAAAATGGTTTTGACAGCGAATAGACATTATAGCCAAGTGAAAACTTTACTTGGGGTTACAACTTTTGTAAATAACATAAGGTTGAGTAAATTGCTGTGTTTACCAAAAAGTTGATTTAGAATTCGGTTGGAAATTAATAACTTTTTGGTATGGATATTTATAATTGGAATATTACTTAATATAGTATCTTTACTGCTAGTAAATACGTATTTTGCATAGGTAGTAATAGTAGGTATATTTTTTGTTGTCTTAAAATATGATTTCATTGTTACAATTAAAAAAAAAATTACTAGATTGAGCAGTTTCGATGGCTATATTGACTCATGATACCAAGATAAGGATTGCCAACGAAACTGCTAAACATTTACGTGTTTATTTGTTTTGTATCCCAAATTGGCCCACGGGACAACTTAGCTAGTAAGCGAGTGTTCAATGTACCTACATGTTTACACTATTCTATTGTATCGATTATATTTGTTAGAATATAAGGAAGGTTTGGACATTGGATTAAGTTTACTTTTGAGATCTCTAACCAATATTGTAGCATATTTGTGGGCTAATTAGAGTTGTTTTTAATTGGGCTAGGCATTGTTCATTTTTTTTTCTTTGATAAATGCTTTGATGTTCAAGAAGAAAATATTCTTAACTTTCATAATATTACCATGGTTTGTTTCATTTCTACTTTTCAGATAACAAACCACAATCTTTATATAAACAACTAGTGGCCGCCCGCGACTCCGTTCGCGTGGCAATCGGTTTCCCGTGGGAATGAGAAGTTTTCCCGCGGTAAAAAGTACCCTATATGTTATTCTGATATATAACCTATATTACTGAAAAGTTTCAGCAAAATCCGTCCAGTAGTTTTTACGTGAAAGAGTAATAAACATCCATACATACTTACATACTTTCACGTTTATAATATTAGTAGGAAGTACGATAATGAATTACTTACTAGACACGTCACATTCTTTCGCTCATTCCTATAATTTCCTTATATTGCTTCACTTTCATTTCCTCTCGTTTCTCACAAATTTCTATAGTCACAATAAAGCCTCCACTATCTCACGACACTTTATACTACTCCCATCTGGCCTCTCTTCCCAAATTCATCCAAATTTACAGCCCAACCAAGTTAACAGCTGGCCAAATGAGACTCCTAAACCTTTTTTTATAGTTCGCCAAATTAAGTTAGGCTAAGTTAGTTGACCATGGGCTTACGCAGCAACAAAACGTGTTACTTAAATGTTTATGAGTTTAGAAGTTGTGTTGTGTATGTAGGCTAATATAGAAAAGGTTTTTGGTACGTAAATTATTTCTTACTAGTGGCCGCTGGCGACTCCGTTCACGTGGAAGTCGGTTTCCCGTGGGAATGAGATGTTTTCTCGCGGTTAAAAGCACCCTATGTGTTATTCTGATGTGTACCTGTATTACTGTAAAGATTCATTCAAATCCATCCGGTAGTTTTTGCGTGAAAGAGTAACAAACATCCATACATACTAACAAACTCTCACGATTATAATATTAAGTAGGATGTAGGCTAATGTTGTGAAGGTTTTGGGTACGATTGCGCTGGGTGTACTAATTTGATCTTGTGTAAATAATCTCTTACTAGGAAGTCGCCCACAGCTTCGCATGCGCTGTCAAATAAGTATGGCGCCCTCTCTTTTTAAGCAAAAGCTATTTATTGTAAACTGTTTGACGTTTAACTTATTAAATTAGGCTTTATTAAATTAGCTGGTTACTAATCATTGTATGTTCAAAATTTTACTGAACCCAACAAATTGTTTTGCGTGTTTAAGTAATAAACATACTAAATTCACATTAATATTAGTGTAGTCTCTTTTAATATAAGAATACAATTTGTAAAATTACTGTTTATCAGCCCTTTCATTATATCTTTAAAAACAAAGCAAGAGCTTTAACTTAACAAATGTAAATAATCTGTTTTTCCCAAAAATCTATACAATACTACACATTTCACACACCTAAACTTAAACCTACCCGCAATTGTCTTCATAAACCTCTATTCCAATCATAAATGTAAAACCACTGGCCAATCACAGAGCGAGCAGCGACAATGAATATTTAGTATCCAGGTGTTTGTGGCAGAACTTCCCACTTTGTGTGGTCCCGGGGTAGAAGCCACCAAATGAATGTCAAGTTGCTATAAGTGGGGTAATCCAGCTAATATTATAAACGTGAAAGTTTGTGAGTATGTATGGATGTTTGTTACTCTTTCACGTAAAAAATACTAGACGGATTCTGATGAAACTTTATAATAATATAGGTTATACATCAGAAGAACACATAGGGTACTTTTTACCGCGGGAAAACTTCTCATTCCCACGAGAAACCGACTTCCACGCGAACGGAGTCGCGGGCGGCCACTTGTCAAAGATATTTTCTAGATATGTTATTCATTGTACCACTGTTAAATCACTTTTCTCGGCTTACATTTAAATGCTTAAAAATCATACAATTTTAATATTTACTTTGAAAACATTCTCACTTTACTCAAACTACTATAATTTAGGTTTTCTTGAAGTACCACTTTTTGCTTTTCAATGACACATTAGTATATGATTGGATGCAATCAACAGGCTAATCCAATGTTGCCAATTTTAATCTGACCTCATATTTTTTTGCTTCATAATTCAACTGAAATCAATTTGGTGTTCCCAAAGGACACGCCTTTCAATATGTGCGCCGGAAATTTCACTAAAATATTTGTCTTCCTTTTTCCTGCGATATTATTGAATATTTCTTATTATTTACTTTCATATGAGATTTATATTATCCAAGCCTTTGATAAGAATAATATGAAACTAAATTGTTATTAGATTTTTATTGCTGAGGGCTACGGCGTAGTCTGCTACGTTGTAGTCGACTACGCCGTAGCATATTTTTTCTTTACATATCATACAGACGATCAATTTTATTTTTGTCTACGATTTTGCTTCAAAAACCTGAATAAAAGTCTAAGTACAATGTGAAAGTTTGTAAATTAAGATATTTGTAATACAATCATACAAAAACTACAAAATTGTAAATGAAAAACAATGTATTAAAAAATGCGAAAACCATTAAAACTGGATTAAGTACAAAGAAAGATTTTTAAGTAACCCTTTTAAAACCATATCTTACTAAGACAATTACCTAACATGTAAATAAAACAGTGCAATACAATCTTTGTAAATCTCCACTCGACAGACACACACATTATTACAATTTAATTAAAACTATCCAAAAAAATGCAACCTTTTAAAACACATCTGCAAAAACCCCGTAACCACGCAGCCCTTTATAAAAACCTCCACCAATTTAAAATAATAAACCCTTCAAGCGACCAGCTATTTTGCCCGAGTTAAAAAAATTACCCGAGTTAAAAAATTTACCCCAAGTTAAAAAAATTACCAAGTCAGTTTTAAAATATGGCGTGAAAAGAGACTTACAATTTATCTCTGGTAGATAAAGTGTTTCTCGAGGGATGCAGCGGGGCGATTTTTAAAAGAAACTTTTAATTTTTATTACTGGCTACCCCCGGGGGATGGGAATTTAAATAACTTTATACAGGGTGTAATGGAAAGATAATTATTGCTAACGGTGGTAGATGCATAATTTATTGAGTGTTTTTTTTTAGGTGTAGAGGGGTAAAGTAAGGATACTTAATTGTTTTTGGAATGGCTTATCAAATTGTTTATTGTTTGAAGTCGGTTAAAAACTCTTGATGTTTAATATGATAAAAGTTTGTAGTCCCATATTTGCATAAATACAATGTATTTTAATTCTTAAAAAAAAAATATGGAAGTAATCTTAGAGAATTGTATGACATATTCAATATTAAGGTAAGTTTGAAAGAACCATCTTTTACATCTTTCGATTACTAACGTTAAGAAAAGTTATAACAAAATACGTAAATATTGTGTTTTACATGATAAAATACTTTTTTTTACTATTTTACAAATAAACTATGAAAAAATGGCGGACAGGCGGTGAATTCTAAAATCGTTCTATCTATACTCTATGTAGACGTCAAACATCTCAGTCTACCTGTGACCACGGCATTTGTAAAAATGTCGAAACGTCGGAAAATAAAAACGCGTAAAACCTTGTCAAAATGAGTTCAATTTCAAGTAAAAATGATGGCGTAAATCTGAGAACTTACATATAGAATATATATCAGAAGTTTTCATGACAAAAAACAAAACTAAACTCCGAAAACTGCGACTTGCCTGTCACTCGAAACACGTAACCCTGTCTCTGATAATGAAAAACTAATTCACTAGACAATATTCCAGTAACTACAAAGCACGATCAATGAAAACATGAGGAAGCCCTGGTCTTGTAAACAATTTTCATAAAGGAATTCTTTCCCACGTTGTATAAGCTTGTTTTTTTTGTGTTTTTGTTTGTTTTGTTGTTCGTAAGGTACAATCAGGTTTTTTAGACTTTTACAAGTTTTAATGGGTGGGTTCGTTAGTGATGGAAATATGTTGTGTGATGTAAACAAGGTGTTATGATGAAATTGTAGCTTTATTCGGTAATAGAAAATATGTACTTGAACTGAAAAGATGTTTTTAAAAATAGAAAGCGTTAGAAATAGCTACTATTAAGGCTCATCAATATATCGTTTCAGGCTTGGGAAACTGTTTATTTACACCCTGTATATACAAATATTTATTGAGTAAAAAAACTCTTAACAGTCATCAACATTATTTGAGAATAATTAAGTTCTGAGTTTAAATTTTATTAAACGAACTAAGGTAAACCAAGTAAAACACTTCGTAATTACATAAACAAGAATAACTTCATTCGGCGTGTCAAATCTCTGACATTACCAACTATAATTAATTTAGAATTACCCTTTTCAAAGAAAACGCGGTTAAGTTACCAAGTTACAAGTTCACCGTTTACTTAGTTTTTAAGTCGTGTATTTGAATATTTATAAGCACAGTACATGTATGGGCTTATGTTTGTACGTCAAAGTGTACAAGTTTATGAAATTAACTTGTTTGCGCTCCGTGTCTGAATTAATCATGAATTGAGTAGAGGTATTAAATGTGTCGTAAATTTAAAATAGCTCGGGTATTTGAGGTGATTTAAATTATGGCGCGAGAGGTTAACTCGTCTTTACATATTAAATAGCGCTCTTTGTCTCGATCATAATAAACGTGATTAAAAGGAAGAAAACAGTGTCTTTTATAAAACTATTGATTAACCAGAGATCCTAAAATTTTGTCATTAATCTAATTTTTAATTTAATTACAATTATAATAAGTTTGCTTATTTCTTTGAACAATTTATAGTTTCTGCACTAGACTTTTGCCTATTGCTTACCATTCCAATTTTTAAATCAATTTTAATATACCCTAAACACAACAAACCACACGAATATCGTTACCTCAAACTTTTTGAAATTGAGCAAAATAACTCGCAACACAAATGGAAATATCTTGTAGATATCCCGAAGTGCCCTCAAAGACGTTTGTGCATTCCACACGATACTGAAATAGGATATTCTCTTCGTAAAAGCTGTTTTATAACACAGTACAGAAATTATGGATGAAGGCACATCGTAAACGTGCCTTAGAATGGGATACTAACGGATGGATTTGAAGTACTGTCGTGTTATCTGTGAAAGGGTTCGGTTTTTGGTGTTGTGATTGTTTTGGTATAGAATGATAGTGTGACTGTATTAGCTGTTCATACTAGCGTTGAACCTGAATTCTTTTTAAACTAGCAGTAACTTTCTTTGCTTACAATATGAGAAAATGAATTTGATACCCAAATGACTCATAGGTTTGCAAGCTATTTAAAATAAGGACATATGTAAAAACATTAATAGATTATTAACATGGTTAAAAACTAAAGTTAATTAGAAACTTTATTTTTGTTCTAATCTCAGTCAAGACCGAAACACGTTTTTTTACTGGATAAAACTAATGTAACTTCTTAGATTTACGCGATCATTATTACTTGAAATTATTCTAATTTTTACGCGTTTTTACGTTATTTTTTTAGGTTAAACTAACTTCTACTAAAATAAACGCATACATTTTACTGATTTTATCTCTCTCTCTTATTATTGCTTTGAAAGATTTCTACATTGATTGTCCATTTTAGAGATTTTTTTTCTAAAATAGCAGTGCTATTAACATGTACAATATGCACTTATTTTCCAATAAAGAAATTGAGCGCAGGCAGGTCTTCTTAACAATCAATTACTTAACATTATTTTAGATTGTTTTATGGAAAAATAATTTGTACTTTGCTGGTTTTCACACGAAAATCATAGTTTTTAGGGAGAAGTTTATTTTGTGAGACATTAAATCTCTTTTTATTACTCGACTGCAAACACAAAGGAGGATACATTTTATTACTTAGAATGTTGTACATGAATATTTTAGGTAAATTTACAAGAAAATAAGCAAGCTTTTGAGACAAGGCTCACGGAAACAACAATTTAGTATACAGAGCTTGACAAAAATGCGTCTTCTATTAAACTCTGATGATCTTTAAATGAATAGTATTTTTAAACTTATACAGAAGTTTTTTTTTGCCTTGAGGTTTTTCGTATATTGTTTCAAAACAATTTATTGTTTTTAGCCTATGGATAATTTTATAAAAAAGTTATATTTTCTTTTATTCATAAAAATATAAAAGTATTTACAGACCTTATCAGACAAAAACATTTTTTGAATTATTTTAACCTTTTCCTAAAATTACAATATTTCATAATAATACCTGGAACTTTGTTATATTACTGAAATTCCAAACATTGTTAACGTAAAAAGATTACAATCATTTGAAAAGCTCTAAAGAAATTTTCTAGTTATTACAAAATCCTGAAATCAAATGAAAATGTTCAAGATACCCAAACAAGCTTATTAGCTTTACCTTCATTATCTTGGTTTATAAGGAAATCCGAATCTTAACAGGAATATAATAAAATCGAGCAAATTTGAATCAAGAAAGATCGTAAAGTCGTCAAAATTGGAAATCTTTTTTCCTCTCAATACATATTTAGAATTCTATAGAAATCCGCATATTGGATTTCATTTTCACACCTTTTATGCAAATGTCACGTCGACATAATATCAATCCCACACAAACATAAATCAAAACAGAAAATACTCAACACCGAAAAGGGTCTTATTTCGAAATCAAATTGAAACAAATTCAGTGACGCGTTCGCAAAACATTGAAGGCTTACATTTTGTTCCAAGGCTCCCAATCCTTGAATTCCTTAAAACAGTTCAAACAAACACGGATTTATATTTGGAACACACGATTTTGAATTCACACACTCGCGTCGGATTACGTTGGGTATTTTACACGGGAGCGTTTCACAAAAGCGTCCGAACCGCTCGGCGTGCGGACACCGAATGAGGCTCTCTCTGCTTCAGGTACCAGCAGCTATAATAAAGCTAAGAACACACAGAGAGGTGTAAGGTGATCTACATAATGTCGGCAGATATTCGCGTGTGAAATAAAGCAGTTAAGGGTTATGGAATAATATGTTTGTGTTTTTTGGGGGAGATTAATTGAATAGATAGCCGATTGTGGGTTGTAATTTCTTGATATAATGGTGATGATTGGTTTCGTGAACTTTACTGTATTGAACTGGGTGATGGGTTCATAATCGAACTTTTAAGGAAATTTAAACTTGTCAAAGATTGTAAGAGTGTTTGCATAGATTTTTACCCGTATAAATGATAAAATACATTAAGTTAGAGAGTTAAGAACGCATATTTTGTCTGGTTGTTTTCTCTTTATAATAAAAGTAAAATTTTAAAGGAAAAACATAATTTACGAGTCATACTATTACTTTTACAAATCGTAATGCTAAAAATATAACTTGAATTTGACGAAACGCCCACAAATTAATTTACGAATTACAGAAGAAGAAGATTTGGGGTTCCATTCATTTAAAATTCACGATTTGGTTATTTAAATATTTTGGTGAATTTCTGTTTCTTGTATTTATGATAATTTTATGGAAAAAAGGTAAATTATAAATCGCCTTTTTTATTATGCTATACAAAGTTTATTTCATTTGTAAAACCTTATTATTTAAGTTCAAACTCGTTTCAGTTTATTTTTATGCTAAAAATAAAATTCATTTTCTTTGAATATGTGATTTTGTTAGTAATTTGATAAGATAAAAGAATTTTAGTCAAGCATTTTTAAAATAAAATTACTACTATTTAAAAATGTTATATAGTTGAAACTTTAGATTAGATTAGCGGGGTGATTCTGTAACTCAAATTGTTATGGACTGCTAATAGAATAAACGTCAAAATGTACATTTTCCATACAAATAATGGAATTTTGAGGTTTTTTGATACTAGTTTATGTCACTCGAAAGTTACAGAGTCACTTCACTTTAAAACCATGACGTCATATTAATTACGGCCAGGCTACAATCTAATCTAAAATCATAGATAAATTGTAGCTCTATGTTTACATATATACTTTTTATATATAAAGTATGTACTTTTTTAATCCCCATCCCATCATATTTTAATACAAAGAAAATATATACAACTGACATAGTTGGTGACTGACTACTGAGACATGCTTTTAGTGCCTTTTTAATATATGTATAACGAACGAACGAAACGTAGTATCCAGTCTTTGAACAATAAATAACAACAACTTAATTAAAACTAAACAACTGAACAACAACCTACACAAATAACTATCAACGATTCGTTCTACAAAACGGTCAGTTATTTATCGAGCCGGCGAATATTTTCCGCTCAAAGACGCTGGCTCAGAATATCTGCTGCGAGCTCGTAAGCGGCTTACTCCGCGAGCGTGTATGAATGTTACACAAGTGGGAATCGAACGGGCGCCGTGAGCTTTAGTTTGTTTAGGGATCCAACTTGGAAATCGATTTTGAAGTCGACTGTTTCTAGGAGAGACACATTTGTTTTTGTTTACAAATTTATATTTGGAACATCGTTCGAAATTTGATTTAGTTAACCTTTTATCTTGTGTTTGTAACAACAAAACATCGTCATTTTTAGACCCTTTGTACTTAATAAGTAAGTAAAAATAACTATGCTAATATTGATTATTTAAGTACCTGCACATCACCTTTATATTCTATCACAAGTTTATTTTAGTGTTAATATCATAAGCAAGAAGAAATAAGGTGGCTCTCAGACTAGCTAATTAAAATTTAATTCCATGCGTTAAATCTGGTACCTTGCCAAGCAAGTTAGCATAATTAACTTTAAATGTGTTATTAATTATAACACGTACGTAAGTAGCAATAAACTAAGTTAAAACTTAATTAATACAAAGATTGTACATCTTTTATCAGCAAAGAGATAAAGCTTAAAAAAAATATAACTAGTAAGTACCCGTGACATTGTCTGCGATTAAAGTGTTTTTTCCGTGAAAACGAGACTTCAGTTCAGCCGTTTCGGCGTGAAAGTGGATTATACTAACAGATAAACAGATATACATACACATTTTTACTTTTATAATATTAGTAGGGACTAGCAAGGTTATCGAATAATTTGAAAACGTTTGGAACGAATAAATTGGCCTTAGATTAAGAATAGATAAGACCTGCAGACAACAGCTCCGAAATTGCAGCAACTTAATATTGTGTCAGGAAAATTTTACTATTCAATACGTTTTTGACGATACCATGCCATGCCTGAGTCGTATACTTTCAATTAGCTTTCTGCCCTACGGTTTCACCCGCAGCTAATTTTAGTTTCATACAAACTTTCATCCCCTCGGGGTTGATCAAAACCATTTCTTAGCGGATGCCGAAGTCATAACATCTACCTGCATGACAAATTTCAGCCCGATCCGTCCAGTGGTTAGGGCTGGACATAGATCACTATGTTAGAGAGTAATCTATATATATTTAGATGTGTTTCTATCGAATAACAATAATGTCTCCTGAGTTAAACTCTATGAATTATCATCCTATTATAGTATACCTACCTACTATTTAATTTCGCTGTTTTCAAGTAGGTCTACTCCACCTAGTTAGAGAGTGAGAAGACTCTTTCATAATCAATATTATTAGCTTCAGTTTTGAGTACAATCTTTACAAAAACTTAATTTAACTACACAGCACAACTGAAACTAAGACTAGCATTCACTGGTCATGAACTGAGTAACTTAGTTAGTGCAATTAATTATGACTTAGTTATTAAAATGAACTTCCAAATGAAAATTTGGAACTTTTGAATCTTCAGACACCATTGCAATACCTGGAAAATCTAAAATTAAGACGAAACATCAGTTCCTTTTAAATTAAATGGATAAGGTTATTAACTATTAGTGGTCGCCGGTTCGGCCGGGTCGTGGAAGTCGGTTTTCTGTGTGAATGAGAAGTTTTCCCACGGTAAAAAGTACCCTACATGTTATTTTGATGTTAAATCTATATTACTGTAATGTCTTATCTAAATTTGTCCAGTAGTTTATATATAAAAGAGTAACAAACATCCATCCATATATCCATACATACTCACAAAACTTTCACGTTTATAATATTAGTAGGATATGAAGTCATTGAATTTCAATTACAGATGTAAATTTAATGATTGCGAGATGTAGTACCCCAAAAACGAGTATTTTAGTAAGCCGAAGTAATTTTATTAGAACGTGAATTCGTAATTTACCCCAGTACATAACAGTCCCTTAAGATAGAAGCCTTGTCAAACCTTCAGAACGCTTCTAAGCTAGCGTCTCTTTTGAAAACGCCAGTAATCGTTATTTCGTTAATGGATTCTACCTCCTTAAGAATTTACATGACTATTCCGACTTACTCGTGGAGCATTAACTGAGAGCCCAGTGTAGGTTTTAATTAGAAAAAACAAATTACAAAAAAAAGTTTCTAGGAGTGATTTGAATTAAAGCTAAGAGACTAAAACTGTAGTCGTGATTATTGGTTGTCTATTTTGTCCAAAATTTTCCCAAATTGTAACAGTCATGTTCAAAAATAAATGTCTATCTTTTTGAGATAACTACCTTTTAAAGATAATATAATAAACTTGCAGTTATCAAGAGTATTCACTTACACACGTAAAACCTTAAATCTTATGACAAGTCAGTAAAAAACTAGTTAAAGAAATAAGATACAAATTATTTCATAATGCTTCTTCTTCCTGCAATGTTCATTCATGTGCATTGCTTCAGATTTTGGTTTTGAACACAAAAAAATCCTTTTATACTTTTTTTTTTTAATATGTCATCCGACGTTTAGGTACCTCTTATACTATATCTGGAATCCTATTAAAACCTGTTCTTGTTTAAATGACAAATTGTTCTAAAGAGAAATTCGTATTTTATTCGATGGAATCGTCAAACTAATCTCGTGATTAATGAAATATGTAATTAATTACACGACGTGCGTATAATTAATGGTAACAGTGTAATTTGTTACCTTATGATCTGCCAATGTTAGGGTACAAATAGTTTGATTTATAAATGATTTGATGTCGATTTTGGGTCTTAAATCAATTAGTTACAAGCTTTGATCAATTAAAATCTAGTTTTAGGTTGTATGTATGTATATTAATAAACAATTCATAAACAGTTAAATATTGTTTAAAAAACTAAATGATCCAGATAAATATTCAAAACATGATAAAAAAAAAAGATCAACATACATACCGCTTTCGCATTGCGAGATTCTTTTCCTAAGTACTGTAATGTACTTCCTTAATTCTATTGAATGATCCAGTCACAAGGGTTGCAGTGTTCTATGCCTAGGTGTAGGGAGTCTACCAATATTATTTTTCAGAAGCAAAGAAGTCAGTTATTTTGATCAGTTGCGCTGTGCTTGATATAATTATGTTTTTATTTAGCCCTACCTTAAAAATATACCTACATCGCGAAAAAGGTAAGAAGTGCTTTTGCGCTGCATTTGGCTCGTCTTAGCGGATAAACTACCATGGCCCCAGATAGTATGAACAAAGTAGTGTGTCTCGTCAGTTATTTAACAGGAATAAAAAAATATCGAATTGCACTGTACGAAAGATTTTTTCGAATTTGCATATTAATTTATAATCAACAAAATGAAAGCTATGCTGCGAATTCTGCAATGGCACAGAAATGAGTTTACCCATTAAAAAGACATTAACAAAAAAAAACTTTATGAAACTAAGTTCTGTTAATTTTGGAAATAAAATCTTCAGCACCTAATCAATGTTACTGCTAAGATTACTTCAATCATTTCTTAAAATAAACTCTTTACGAGTTAAATATCAAAAAGCCTATAATAATTCATGGTGCCAAGTAACTTTATATCTATTTTAAATATAAATTTATTTTATTAAACCTTACTCAATAATGAACAGCTTAAAACACCTTATTAGCTAACAAACGTCTCGGACCTTTCGTTCAGTGAATCAACATAAAATAAATCACGCTTGAAGCCCTCCCTTTAAATTAAATTAATTTGACGTAAACTACCCCCCGTAGGTTTTATAAAGGGTTATTTTATCGGTCCCCAATTTATGTATAGGCACATTCACCTTAATTAAATACGGGATCACGGCATGGGTTATTAAGGAAGAGTAATGAATCATATAACACACATTGAGAAAACATAAAAGGTTTATTAGATACCTTCGCAAATATATTGAAAATGTATAAAATTTTTTGCGCAATGGAAAAGTAACAAAATAATCACGCTCTTGGTGAAAAATTGAATAAGTTAAACCAAAACAGTGTGACTTTAATGAAAGATGCTAATAGTTACTAATATTTATTGAATACGTCAAACGCTAACGGTGTTCATGGGTGGACTGCCGAGTGCGGCGTCCAATAGTCGTGACAATAACATTTTGCCTATGCATGCATAAGTACCCTTACAACAGTAAAAATCTCTGATATTAAAGAAAGAAAAACGAAAGCTAAAATTTACAGAGTCAAATATTTGTTTACTAATAAAAGTGTACAACGCGTTTATAAATAAGAAGACTCGAAATTAAGTTGAGAAAAGTACCTACTAAATGTAGCTATTTAGCGTTCCAGTATCATCTAAGAAATATAAAGTTTTTTGTCCAATAAAAATTAACTTAACCTTTTTTGCCCATAATCAAACAAACACCAACTTTCAAATGAACGTACGCTTTACTTTAGCTCCTTATAAAAAAAACAATTGCGTGACCGCGCTTTAGCGTTAGTTAACCTTTAGGTTACCAACCGAAAAAAATATTTCAAAGTAGGTAGCTACTTATTTAACCATTAAAACTGGGCAGGTTGTAAATTATATTTATAATTCATTATGATTTTACGGTTCATTTCATATGAACGTAAATTATCGTAACTGCCCATCACTATTTGCACGCCGTTAAAAATAATTTAAACTCATTTCGTGTTATTATTTTAACGGACGTCGTTCAAATTAATTAGAGTTAAAGGATTTGAGTGTTGGATTAAATATTTAGTTTCAATACGGGTTAATGTCTCATTTATTTCGGGAATGCATTTTGTTTCATTAATTTATGCACGGTTGCTGTTTTCAATGAACTGACAGTAAGAGAGATCGACAGATTTAATTAATAAATACCAATCGATAATTTATTTTTAATGATTTCTCGCTATCTGAGAAGGAGTCCTATGCTTAGCTAGTGGGACGTATGTAGGCTGTTATCTTGAACTGAGAAAGTACTTTTAACTAATCTTGAAACTATTTTTAGCATTTTACGGCCAAACTCAATATTCTACGAACCTTTGACGCTTTGTTATTTGTGTAACTATGGTAACCATTATCCATGTTTTTGCATCTCAATAAACTATGGTGGATAGCTGTTGATATGGAAATGACAGAAACACGTCACAAAAAACAAAACAAGCAGTTTCCGATTACCAAAGTTTTAACTATAGGTAATAAATTATTGAGATCGGCGTTTAATGAACAAGTTTATAGCATTATATTAGTATTTTTTTCATGCTATGTAATTCCAAGTTTAAATTTTCTTTCGTCAATCTTCGTTTATTCGTCGCCGTCTCCGAATTGTTTTAAATTCCCGACATTCTATTTCGCCTACGTGTGTAGAAAAAAGGCAATTCCATTTAATTAAACAATTTTCATTTTTCCCGAGCTGTCTCGAAGGCGTATTTCGCGCAGGCCCAATCGACGTTGTCAGCAGGCTATTCCCCTAATTTTTGTGTTTTCATTCGTTCCTAATCTTACATTTATTGTCTGAACGACGCCCCCTATCGTGTGATCTAGGTTGTTACGGCCGTTTTAGACGATAGCGAATGTTAAGGCTGTTTCAGCCGGCGCGAGTCGCGTGTGATACGAATCTTAGATTTTAACAACGTGGTAGATGGACAATTCGTGAAAATACTGGGCGTTGGGGAAAATACGCGTTTGTTTGCCTTTGTTTAAAATGTTAGATTTTCAGACTTGAAAATAATATTCGCACACAAAAAAATTGATTCACTTCAACTTTTAATCAAATCTGAAAACTCACTAAGGGTTATTGAACCTTTATTTGTTTATCAAAATCACGTATAAAACCCGAAAAACTTTGCGGATTCCCAAAAAAACTTAGATACGAGTTTACGGTAGAACTCACAATCTCGTAAAAGTTGTGCTAAATCTTGCGAGAAGTATAAAAATTTACACTTAGATTCACTTTGACTGATGCCCGCGGAATATGTTAGACAAATAATGCGTTCACAAAATTGGGAAAATATCTTTACTTTTTCATGGTTCCGTAGTTTTTTATTTAAAGTATGTAAAGAGTCTTCAAAAAGAGCTCCGATTAGATATTTATAAGCTTACAGAGCTAAATAAATATAGGTATACCTAAATATAAGCAAGTAAATACCGTAGTTCAATTTAAAGCAAAGCTCTTTATTACTCCGTATAAAAAGAAGCCATTCTAAAGTAATTCAATCATTTAGTTATCACCAATAAACCTCGCCAACGTGACACTTGACCGGATATCCACCGAATTGGCGCCAAAAACAAACCAACTTCCCATTTACAGCCAAACCCATTTACCGACTTAACACCACGCATCCCTTTTACCGTGCCCTTCTTTACGACCCAGTCAACTATAAAAAAAAGTCACACAATAAACAAATAAGAAATAAAAAAGGCGCAAAGGTGAAAAGACAATCTTTTTTTATATTCGGTTCATTGAGCTTCTATAATGTTTAACCCGTGAACGCGTCTGGGAATAACTAGCGCCCCGCCCCGGCCTCGCCCGGGCTAAGTTTATCGCTCCACTACCTAATTATAGTTGCAAGTAAGATTTAAGGCGTCGCTTTCGTTTGCAAATGGAAATAAGCTGGCACTTGCAAATTGCTGAGCTGTGTCTTGTCGTGCTAAACATTTAATCTCAGCTTTTGGATTATGAAATTTGAAAACTGGAGCTTTTCATGTAAGTTGGGAGTTCTTCTTCTTCGTGTGATGAATATGCACTTTTGCAGGACATATTCATCTAGTGTCGGAGTTTTTGGGAACCGCCTCGTTAGGGCCTCTGACGTGGTTCCTGTAGGGTAGTGGCCACCCTACTGTCAGTATTTTTCAAGTCTTCAGGAGTGAAGTTAGGAGTGAAAAATGTTGATTACTTATTAAAGGGATGTCATGTTAGTAAAATTTGTGGTAAAAACAATGCAATTATTACAAGAATAAGAACTAAAACTGTAATTGATAATTTTGTTGTTCAATCCAATTCGTGACCTCAGTTTCGTTTCTAAAATTCTTTTATCTGTCTCGCCAAAATGCTCAAAAATGTCAAAAACAATTTATTTAAAACAGTAACAGGAAAATATCACTTGCTGGTTACTACTAAGTTACTAAAATAAAACTATGTTAACATCATAACATTTATTATAAACCACTAAAGTATGTCAAATAAATGGTTTTTACTTAAACCTGTGGAAAAGATTTCAGTCAAAATTAAGAGAAATGGCAGACATTTCTTTATCCGTAACCAGTTTTTAACCGACTTCCAAAAAAGGAGGAGGTTCTTAATTCGGCCGTTTTTTTTGTAGAGTTCGGTTAAAAGATACTTTCAGATGCCTGACTGAAACTGAAAGTTGTCGTAGTTAATTTACATTTCTCAAGACTTTGAGTTAAAATGTTTTTTATAATGTTTTAAAGCAACAATAATATACGTGTGTGTATACGTATTATATTTTTGTTTGTGTTAATGTAAATTCTTTTTCTGTGACCTCAATAAACAATTATATAATAAGCCTTCAAACAATAAAAACACTTTATTTCTTATTAATCTCAAAGGTTTGCTTCATGACTAAGGGTCAATATTCTAAGGAACATTAAACACACGACAAGGCTGTAGGCACGTAAAATTATATCTAGGAAATAGCTTAGTTAATTATAAAATATATCGTACCAGATATCGATTGGACAGTCTGTTTGTCTAATTAACCTGTCATGCTTGCTGCCCTTCCTTCTTATTTATTTATGAAGCAAACTACTGGAAAATGCATATGTTGAAATATGTCCATATTTTTTTACCTTTGTTCATATATAAACCCACAGCAGTTAATATTTTCTCTTTGTCTTAGTAAATTTCAAATACATTTAATTAAATTAACAAAGACAAATTATTTTTTTTCCATGTAAAAGGCTATTCCTTTAATTCTTAGCGAGTCAAAAAATGACCTTTTTTCTAACTAATATTATAAAGAGGAAAACTTTGTGTGTTTGTTTGGTTGTAATGAATAGTCTCAAAAAGTACTGGACCGATTTTAAAAATTCCCTTACCATTCGAAAGCTACATTATCCATGAGTAACATCTGCTGTATAAAAAAACTAAATCAACACCTTTATCCCTCCCAAAAATCTTACCCAGCAAATCAGTGTACATTTTCGTCATTTTATTCTTAACCCAGAATCGGGCGACACGAAATGACCATACATCTTGTCTGGCCGCGGATTCCGCACATACTCATACAAGTCTGGAGTGTATAGCGTGCTATAACCACTAGCGTGCTTCCGACATAGAGTGGGTAGCTGTAGAAGTATCATATTATGCTTAGGATTAGCCCAAAGAGAAAAAAAACACATAAATAAATAAATCTCCAGACTAACACACCAATTATGTGGCCCCATGGTAAGTTCATTAAGCGCTTGTGTTACAGGTACCACACAATGGACTAGGGGAGAACCTAGTTACACCCACACACGAGCCAATATCGAAAAACCATTTTTTAGAAATTGGCCTGACCCGGGGATCGAACCCGGAACCATCCGCTTAGCAGTCCGGATTAACCCACTCTTGAAAGGTAGTTCCTATGAACCTACCTGATTATCTAACAGCATGTAAAATACTCGTATGTTATAATTTTCATAAACAGAAGTGGGTAGTTTACTTCCCCCCATTGTTTCGTTCATTGTATAAAAATAAGTCGCTATAATCTGTAGGCATATTTTTATACTCTGTTCTCGCATTGTTCGGTTACTTCTTGCTTCCGGGCTATTCTGCTGCAGGTATTCGAGGCTGCATTGTTACAATTTCCGTCGCTTTATTTTTATCTGGCCACTGAAAGATTTTGCACATTGCGCCAAGCAGAAGGTAAGTGCGCTTGATCAAATATATTGCAATGATTTGTTATATTCCGTATTGTATGTGTTGCGATAAACTTTATTTTTATTTGGGGAGAATAAAATTGTTTGTTATTTGATGCAGTCTTTTGTTGTTCAAGTGTTTCAGTGGAAGTCCGGCTTATGAATAAAAATGCAGGGTGTGGTGTTTTTATGAGAACAGCTTTTAACTTAAATTCAATAATTTTTTAGAGGTTTATTTTGAAACTAATTTGTACCTGACAACGCAAATTTACATACAAAATTTCAGTTTAAAAAACTCTGAAAATCTAAGTTGAAACCTATTTATTTTATATCATGTAATGATTTTAAATTATATATTATTACGCAAGGCATTTTTTGTGTTTTATTAACCCTCTAAAAGATATCCAATAACTGTTAAATTTACTGCAAAAACTTTCTTACAACCCTCATACCTCCTCCATATCCACGAAAAATTGTTAATTGTTGTTTTGTTTCAAGCTTACGTCACGCTGTATCAAGCGTTGGAAAGGCTTACGGTTTAAATGACTTAGAATTTTACATGGATGACCATGGTCATATCCTTTTCATTTATTATTTTGTGTATTGCATAAATATTTATTATCTATCTCTATCTATTTATTATGTTTCTCTCGTTCCTTAGAAGCTTTGTCTCTGCACCGGTTCTTTACTCACCTTTATTCTAATTCTTAATCCCGATACATACTCGTACACCTCTCCTGTACAACACAACCGCCTGCCTACCTTCACTTAATCCTACCCTACTAATATTATAAACGTGAAAATTTTTGAGTATGTATGGATGTTTAGATGGATGTATAGATGGATGTATGGATGGATGTATGGATGTTTGTTACTCTTTCACGTAAAAACTACTGCACGATTTTTTATGAAACTATAGTAATATAGGCTATACATCAGAATAACACATGGGGTACTTTTTATAGCTTCTTTACTTCTCATTCCCACGGGAAACCGACTGCCACGCGAACGTAGTCGCGGGCGGCCACTAGAATCTACATAAAGCCACGCTCACAGTGACTTCATTGCGGAAATCCGACGCAGCCATTTCCACCGCCAATGAGAGTACAATAACATCCATATGTTTAAACCAAGGTTTTGAATTTAAAAAAAAAACGAGTATCAAAATCTGACGTGTGTGACATACTAGTGTCTAAGCAAGAACAGGCTTCTTGTGTAGAATTCTAGTCGGAATACGGGTGATAATTCTTTCTTCTGTACCTATCTTTAGCATTTTCCCTTCGCTCCTAGACCTTAGAAGCTGAGTCTCCGTACCGATTGTAAATATCGCTCGATCTCTGTACCGATTCTTTACTCATAGTTAACTTGTACGTTACCTGTACAAAAACAAAGGCCTACATCTAATATCTGCATAAAGCCACGTTCACAGTCTCTTCATTGCGAAATCCCGACGTAGACCTTTTCACCGCCAATGAGGAACGTCTTGTACATTTTAAGTGAAACAATGGAATGTAATTCTGAGGTTGCACAGCACTAGGTGATTTAGCATACGATTACGGTGGGGGTAGATTCGGAAGGATGGGGTTTGAGGAAAATGACTTATTGTCTGTGTGTGGTTTATGTTTTTTTTGCGTTTAAAAGGTGAAGAAAAATGTAAAAGAGTTAATGTTGTGTTTTGGTCTTGAAAGTAAAAGATAATGTTAATCTAATTTAGCTTGATTCGAGTGTTTACAAATTAATTGAATCTTTTTATGAAAAAGTAAACATCAATGGCAGAGTTAACACCTTTAAGCAACTACTAACTAAAAATGAAAAACGAAAAAAAAAAAATATATTTTTCTCAGTCAAACAACTATGTTACATAAATAAACCTAAATAATACAAAATAAATCTACCGCTCCACCCCGCCTCTGTCCCCATACCTCAGGCTACAAAAACCAGGAGTCGGCCATAAACTTTGATTAGACCGCGACGCACCTTACATTAGAATGCGTGAAATGTGGCCCTAGTAATTGAATTTTCTACTTCATTGCTTCAAAGGGCCTCCAGATTGTGCATTTAGACTGGATATTATACGAAAAAGCCTTTTTTTAGAGAATTGGGGCTGAGATAACGTAAATTAGCAGGAGACTTGATTGAGCTGCGGGTTTGTCAAGACTAATGAAGTGTTTAAAGGTGTGACGTCAGGCATTTTCAGTTTTTGAGAAACTTCTAGAAGGACGTGTAAGTCTCTTTTCTTTATACACATAACATTTGTTACAGTATGTAGTCTATAAAATCCGGTAAAAAAAATGAAAATGAAAAAAAACCTAAGTCAAGACCTAATTTCTATAGCTCCATAGTTTCCATTTATTAACAAAAAACTTCAGAATATGCGTAAATACAACTCCGTTTAAAGTATTCGTGTCAATAAAATATATGTAATTGTCCTTTCAAAGTTTATTTTGACAACAGGTACGTAAAAAAGACTAAATAGAATGAAATGCATTCTCCCCGCCCGCTTAACATTCCCTACCACGCTCCATCGTAATAAATACCCGATAAAGGATATAAATAAGGCAATAAAAAATATTAGTTGTGATCACGTACTGGCACAGACTACTGCGCTTTTAGATGTCGCCAGTTTTTTTAGTGATAGATAAGAATTGTAAAAGTACGCATTTTTTTGGAGAGTAGAGAAACTGCGGAATTTCAGCTTAATATAAGAAAAGAAAGAAGAAAGAAAGAAAACATATTTATTAAGTTGTGCTTACATATGGAATAATATGAAATAACATGAAAATATTACGACAAACAACTGAATCGGTTGCTGACTCAACTTAAAGTCGCTGGGCGACGTTGATTTTCAGTCAGCACCAAGTACAAGAATAAAACTTTAAATAAATTAATAAATATCATATTCTTTTTAAAACAAAAATAATTTCAAGTAACAAAGGTATTAAGTACACCAATTAGCAAAAGCACAGGAATTTAATCGGTTTTCCTACTTATTTAAGAGCTTCGATGTCACTTTGTCATACAAAAATACAGCCATACTGCAAACTAATACATAAAGAAAAATATCATTGGCATAATATGAAGGCTATTTTTTTCAACTAATTAGGTTATGTAATTAAACTTTCATCAAAAAGTATATATATCAATAAAGTTTTTACTTTGCCAATAAACACAGTGGTGTCTATTCCCCCAACTAGCCCGAACCACGACACAAACCCACAGGTTATAAATAATCGTCCCGCGCGAAACGAAATGAACGTGAGACAGAAGCTCGTCTACCTGATATATAAATATATATACGGTATATCTACCAGCCATGTCGACAATGTAAATTAATTTATTACATTCTAAATACGGTGTGCATATAGAAAGTTTGTATTCAATTTGAAATTACAGTAGGTACAGTATTAACTGTGTGGGTCCAAAATGTAAGAAAACAGTAGGTACCTACATTTTTAACATTAGAATTAACAGTGGTATAGTTTTGTCCATTATCAAAGGTAAAGTAAAAAACTTTTGAACCATGATTAAATTTTTAGACCAGTTAGCAAATATACAGGTCTTTCCTTAGTAGGTATACTTAAATTATAACATGTATTATATATAATATAAATGTTTACAGATCTTAGAAATAAAGAGTTGTATGCTTACTCTTTGTAATAATCTATCTTAAAACTGCTTAATTGCCTATTAAGATACATACTTACATTTTCATTTCATCATTTGCTATATTCATAAAACTACTCAACCAGAATTAAAGAAAAAGAAAAAAAACAAGAGCACATCTGGTCACGATCACAAATATTTTTCGCCCCCAAACACATTAACTACTTATTTGGTAACCACAAAAGGCTGTATAGCTTAATCCTTGGCTAAGCAGGCTTAACAAAGAACAGTTCAATAATTTTCCATTTACCAAAAACGTACAATCGGATATGAACAGCGGTTTTTTGTAGAACTGAACTATTGTTCTCACAGAGTTCAACTTTAACTGTAATCCTGAGGGATTTGGTCGATGTGTTATATTTGTAGTTAAGATATACTGTAGTTAGTTATTATGTGTTTTGAGGACCGTAAAATTGCAAAGATTGTAGCAGTAACTTAGTTAAAATCGGAATAGATCAATGAGGAGCAACTTAATAAGCTCGAGCGGCTTCAAAATATGTGCATCCGATTTATATTCGGGTTGCGCAAATATGATCATATTTCCGAATTTCGCAACAAGCTCGGGTGGCTCCCAATTCGCCTTCGCAGGAATACTCACATCCTCTCCCTCCTCTGCCGTGTTCTACACGATCCTAAAACTCCGAAATATCTGAAGAATCGCTTTACGTACTGGCATGAAAGCCACGATCGTACCCTGCGCAGTGCTGCTTCTCGGGTACTGGTAACGCCCAAAAACACAACGACCTTCTACAGCGAATCCTTCACGGTAAAGGCAATACGATTGTGGAATACTCTGCCGTCTGAAACTCGGCAACATAAAACATTAAATAGTTTTAAAAAAACTGTTTATTAGTTTTATAAATCCCAAATTTAGCCTAGGTATCTTATTTATGCTGTTAATTATTCATGTAGATTTATTTATTTTTATCGTTAGTATATAACTGGTAGTGTGTTTGTTCATGTATTTGTATTATTTAATATGTATGTATTCATTGTATTTGTATATATTATATATATAATATGTATGTGTTCATTGTATTTATATATATGTATGTTTATGTATGTTTATATGCACCTATCCAATTCTTTAACTTTTCTTTTCTTTTACCTACCTAAGGTATGTCGGGAAGAAATAGCTTAAAGCTATAAGACCACCTTTTGCCTGTTTTTATATAAAAATTCTGTTACTTTTTCTTTTTATGTGCAATAAAGAATATTTGTATTTGTATTTGTATTTGTAATAGACACTTCGTATAAAATCGACAAAAATACATTTTTATAAATAAATAATAATAACCTATAATATGTCCCAATAGCTGAGCACAGGCCTCCATTTCGGATACATTTTTTAAAATCATAGTAAACCAAAACGAACCTTAATATAATATTCAAAAGGTTATTTATTCCCTTATATAAAGTCGAGTCCCCACTCACCAGCTGTCAATTCACAGGCCATTGTCGCTGCAATACGTCTAATTACTAAATTGATGTTTCATTTAAAATGCAAATGGCCGCACACTGCAAACATTCAATATTCCGTTTCGTTATTCGGGTGGTCGGTCCGCTAATGAATGATTGTAAAGCTAGACTGAATAGTAAACATGTGTGCCGTATGGTATGTGGTTTCTTTATGATGAGACTAATCGTTTTAACCATGGGAAAGTAGTGCATCTTTATGTTGCGGAGAATAGATATTAAAAAAAGTTAAAATATTTACCTAAAGTTTATTCCTCTATAATATTACACTATATAAGCGCAGAAGCGTGATTTTTGTTAACTTTGAAGTTTGACTCCTGACATTGCTTAAAGGTCGAATGCCATAAATAAATTAGGATCTTTATTTCACTAGCGCCGCCAGCGACTCCATTTGCTTGGAAGTCGGTTTCCCGTGGGAATGAGAAGTTTTTCCGCGGTAAAAAGTACCCTATATGTTATTCTGATGTATAACCTATATTACTGCAAAGTTTTATCAAAATCCGTCCAGTAGTTTTTACGTGTAAGAGTAACAAACATCCATACATCCATACATCTTAGAAACTTTCACGTTTGTAATATTAGTAGGATATATACCATTACTAAGATGAGTTGTAATCTTGTTACAAAATAAAGCGTTTCAATAAAATACAGGGAATTTGAAATCCTTCAACGTACTTACAAGCTCACTAGCAGATATCTCAATTTCCTCTAAATTATTGATCGGTATTAGTTCCTTGAAATGTTTGTGTGAGGAAGGCGATTCGTAGAATATAGCAACCGAGCAATGGCTAACATGAAAGTGGTTAAGACTTCTTGAAAGTTTACAACATTGGAACTATAAATAATTTAAGATGATAATAATTCATTAAATTAATACTTGACAATTTTAAGTATAAGATGTTCTCTAGAAACTTTAATCGTTTTAGGAACTAAAATAAATAAGTATCTTTACTGTTGTATTTTGTGGAATTCTGAATTTTGGACATGCAATTAATAATATAAGGTTAAACACAATTTTAAGCTTTTTATAATTCAATGATTTTGTTGTAGCTTTCTGTCTTTCAGTCACTTTAAGTAAATTTATAACTTTTATTTGACTTCAAATAAATACTTACAACTTATAAGGCATCATATCCATTTTTAACAGCAATTGCTCTCAACTTTTGTTTGCGTATAATTTCTTGTTCTGTTCATGAAGTTAACAATTTAATTAAATAATATTGCTTTATTAAAGTTACTGTTTTAACTTTTACAGTCGGAACATTTGTTCCACAAATATAAATTTTCAAACTGTGTTGACAGCTAGTCGTAAAAGAGTAGTTTCTTTTAATGGTCTTAAACTGGAGTCACGGTTATAACAATAAAGTTTTAGTTTAATAAATAAAAAAAGTTTTTATTGGAAACTAAAATAAAAAACTGGTGCTTAAATCAATGAGATAGAGTTGTCAAAATAAGTAAGCAATGTAGTGTATGTGTACTTTTCCACTTCGTACTCGTCAACCTCAGTCAGGTGCCTAGATAATAGGTAGGCGGCTTGAAAATTCTGATAAGGAGGGTAACCTAAACCTATGACCCTGCAGGAACCACGTCAGAGGCCCTAAAAGGCAATTCCCAAAAACTCTGATACTAGATGCATATGTGTTGCCAAGTGCGTAAACATCACATGAAAGAAGAATGCCAATAAATACAGGTGACACAATTTTTAACTGTATGGTCCCATGGTATGCGAAACTACGCACCACACCGCACTGCACACAGATCAATGCTTGGAATAAAGTCTATTTCAGCTTTTAAAAAACAAACTTTGTGTGTGTGTTAGTATAACGTTGTTTTTATGTGACGTCCACCGCGAATTCAGTATTTTTCTTTTCCACACGTAAAAGTGGCAATATTTTTCATTTGAAACGAACTCGTCCTAACGTAGTTTTCCCAAAGTTTATTTTCTACATTCTCATATATTTCTTTCATTCTTCACACCTCCCACTCCAAAGAATTTGAACAGTATAAGCCAATATTAAATGCAAATTAAAGTAATTATAATATAACCTTGATCAACATGAACCACGTTTAGGCGTAAATAACTTATTTCTTTGCAAGTCATCGAATTATAATTTTCGGTTGAACGGCAAAGCGTTCTTCAACGTTGATCCATCAATTTCTCGCGTGTTTAGCAATACAGGAGCTTGGTATAGTCAGCCCTTTAAATATACGTTGAATATTTTAATATAATGTTATTCTAAAAAAAAAAAAATATTTTACATAGCAAATTAACCATAACAATTACCAATAATAGTTTGTAATACATATGACCAAAAATTTTTACTTTATACCGAATATTATTATAGTGAAACAGTTGATTATCATTAAACTTTCTTTGTTCAAAGATTACCATCAAACTGTATGAGACATTTAAAGAAGAACTTTTCAACTTTAACAGTGATTAAAAAAATCTAAAAAAAAATCATTGTGTATTTATTTTTAGCTATTAGCTTACGTAACTTTTGTGCGCCCTCGATAAATTTAGCTACGCATACATTTCGAGGCATTTAACTAGCTCTGTGTACACGTTAGTTTGCGTGATGTGCCTGATTAAACTGCCCTCAACTATGGTTTGTTTTAATTATTAGTGATAGCCTTTTGATTGTGTAGTTTCGGTACAAACAGGCAAACTGAGTCAATTATTGCTGATGTATGAACAGGCTTGTACGTGTTTATTTATTTAAGCTTCGGAGGCACTATGGAAGGCCTGAAAAAAAGAAACTTGTAAGGTTCTTGAGGTTGTCAGTTTAGTTTTAAATAAGATATTCGATAATTCTTAGTTTTGGCTTTCTTTCTTTATCATTGGGCTGTGACAATTCAATACAGTGAATGAGTTAGAGTGGGTGCAATTAATTCCCATGTTAGTAGAGTAGGTATTTTTTATCCAACTTTTATTTATTCGTATAGATTTAAAGTTGATCTTCTCTGATCTGATTGGTTGATTAGAAACTTACGTATTCACAAACAAACAAACAAAATTTCAGGGATGACACGTACCTATCCTATTTCGTTAAATCCTTTATTTTATTTATCAAATCTCACGTTTATTAATCAAATCGTATATAATACCTAAGATTAGCTAAACTTTGCTGACAATGTCCACTGTTGTTTCTGTAATCCTAAAATCCGAAGTCTACGAATCCCATGACAATTGTACCTTAACTTTAATTCGGTCTCGAAGACAGACATAAGACTAATTATTTAGTTGTTAACGAAAGTTAAATGCAATTGTACAATCAAATAAAGGTCTAGACGAAACCTGCAAACTTTTTTAAGAAAATTATCTAGATTCTATAATTTGTACGTTATATTTTAGAAAGCTATGGTTATAGTAAAGTAGAAATAATTAATTTTGAATCCAAAAGCTGAATTTCTACCACGGAATAAACATTAAATAATAAGGGTTAAAGGTTAAAACTGATTTAATGTTCATTGCATATGGTGCCTACGTATAATATTACCAAAGAATATTTTTATGTAATTATGCCACTAATATTGTAAACATGAAAATTTGTAAGTATAGATGAAAAAACTACTGGACGGATTTGGTTGAAACTTTACAGAAAACTTATCTATATTATACATCAGAATAACACATAGGGTACTTTTTCCCGCGGGAAAACTTCTCATTCCCACGGAAAACCGACTTCCATGTAAATGGAGTCACGGGCGGCCACTAGTTTATAATATTTAAATAATGTATGAATGTTTAAAATATGTATAATAAACTACTAAGTAATATAGTTTTTAGTCTTAAATCATAAAAAAACGAATTCTCAAACAAAAAACTGCTGGAGTAATATTTCAATATCTTAATTAATCACTTAAACTAACACACCGTTTACCGTTAACACTGTAGACACAGTGTACCCAACTGCGGCAGAAAGAGGCACATTTTGTAATAAAACAAACCGGAAGTGGCGTGAAATCTGTGTAAAGATGTCTGCATGGAGGGTAGTCTGCAATGCGCATTCTTAATTAATTTTAAAAGTACACTAGCATGCAAAATGGGGCAATTAGTTCATGAATTAAAATTACGTTGTGAAAATGAGTAAAAGGGATTAATATGTACGTAAAGTTCTGGATAAGCTTGTCTGTAGGATCATTTTTTTGATTGTACGTTGAAAAAACGTTGATTTTAAGTATGGTTATATATTTTTTCTTTAATTTTAAAGCTTGGGTATAATATTTTTCATGATTTCTCGACTCTAAATTATTCTGACAACCATAAATATAAGTATTATATAAATTGGTGATGAATTTAAATACGAATGATTTCTATTCGCCGCGCTATATTTTTTATTTGAAACCCTAACATTCGCCGTCTCATCGTACAGTAATTTTATACATGACTTGAAGAAAACTTTGCTGACCAATTTAATGGGAAGGCTTATAATTGCCTCTTATTTTGATCATTTATTTCAGCAAAAAATGCGATTAAACTTTTTTAATGAGACTCGTGAAAACTGGGTTCAATGCCGGAATTTTATGCGACATTTTACTGACGTGGCAGCCAATTAAATTAAATTTCGGAATCTGTAAGAGTTTTCGCATGTAGATATTCTCGACTGATTGTGTCTTAAATTGTGCAGGTATATGTTTACATAACTAGTCTATAAAAAATCCTTATATAAAATTTTAGGTTAAATATTTTCAAACTCAAATTAGATTCCAATAAACGTTAAATTGAGCTTAAGTGATATAAGTAGTTAAATTTACCTACCAAACAGTTTTTTTGCATAAAACCTCAAAATGATCTTTTCGGCTTCAGACCTAGAAATCTGGTTTAGCCTTTTATAAACCGGCCTTCCACAAGGCTACTAAGTAATTACATTAAATATGTCCACAAAGACAAAGATAAATATTTTCCCGCAATTATCTTGGGCTAAGGAGAAAACAGAATTAAAACAAACGCCTCGCGCGAAGACAATTAAAACTTCGTCATATTTCGGTCGTGTTCGGGACTGCACCTCGGTTGATTCACACCCTCTTTGTTTTGCTGTTGGTATTGTGAGGAACGAGAATTGTAATCGATATGTTACGGCTAATACCCGAAGTGCGGCTACACCTAGTTTTAGCCGGTTAGAAGTGTTTTTTATATGGAAAACTGTAAAAAAAAATATATACCTATGTATATAAAAACTGGCTTGAATCATGAGTCGACGGAGTTCCGCTACGCGGGACTCCTTTTTCTGGGTGGTATCAAAACAGTAACCTAACTAACCTAACCTATTGATGTTCTAACCGGCTAAAACTAGGTGTAGCCGCACTTCGGGTATTAGCCGTAACAGATATACTTAACTAATAAAATTATGATAGACTTATTTTTTTATTATAATCCTACTAATATTATAAACGTGAAAGTTTGGAAGTATGTATGGATGTATGGATGTTTGTTACTCTTTCACGTAAAAATTACTAGACGTATTTGGATGAAACTTTACAGTAATATAGGTTATACATCAGAATAACACATAAAGTACTTTTTACCGCGGGAAAACTTCTTATTCCCACGGGAAACCGGCTTCCACGCAAACGGAGTTGCGGGCGGCCACGAGTATTTAACAGTTCTCTATCACGAAAACTGTGTGATGCTGGTGCTTAAATATCTTTTGTTAATCTTTTTCACTTTTCATAATTATAATAGAAATTAGAAAAAAAGCTTAAACAGCAAGCATTTATGATCAATTCACATTCAATTTTATTAATTGGTCATATTATGTATGTTACACAAGAGTATTTTCTAGCTTTGCATCACAGTCGATTATAATTTAGTTATCTTAAAACTCAATCTTCAATGTATGTCTGTCATTCTCATATTTCTGTTCACAATGCTTTTTCTTCAAATTAATATGGCTTATTAACTAATGGCTATACAATTCGTTAAACGTTTACTTAGTATTATCGTTATCGTCCTAACCTCGTTCCCCGAACCCCAAATCTGCGAATTAGCAAAACGTGAAAGCGCTTTCCGAGAAATAATTGAGATTAGCGAACTAAACTTGTGGAGCAATTGATAATGTAAGAATCGTGTGTTACTCGCTTCTGTAATTTCGGAGAATGAGCAAATTTCTGTTTATTTACCGTAAATTTTCGGAAGTAATCGTGTAATTGCTTCGCAAAGTGTTGGTTTTAAACTGGAGAATAAGTGAATCGATCTAGGCTTGAGTGGTATTTACAATTATATGCTTTTAAAAGTTTTGCGTGTGGGTTCGCGTGGTCTTGATAAGTATCTACTGGGGCCCGATCCTGCTTCATATTCTTTAATGACATTTGGACGATTTTGATTTACGAATGATACTTAAATTAAGTGATTTTTAGTTACTGCAATATCGTTGTATTTTTTTAGCAGGATCGAGGGTCTGCAGAAGTTTCACAGAAATAAAAAAAATGTTCTTTAATTAATTGAGTGATTTCAATATGGCAGTACATCGATATCATAATGGATCTGCAAATCTGAAATCATGTGTCAAATTTTGTTCGAATTAAAGTCAAAATCACCTTGTGTAAAGACGCTATCTAAATAAAGTTATGATTACCTAACGTCATACTGACAGTGTGTGTCGCATACACTCATAGGCAACACCTATCATACAGTCAACCGTAAATAGCTTACTCACATCAGACATACGATTTCTCCGTTGGTTTTACTCGACGTGGTAAGGATTACAATTTTATGCTTTTAGAAGTTCTGCGTTATGTGTGCTCACGCGATTCTACTCAAGCACTAAGCTTTAAGGATTGTTAGTGGTTCACTGGTTTTAATGGGTTTATTAAACTAAATTATATACGACTGCCTGTTTGAGTTGGCTGTTATTCGAGTTTTTTATTATGTGTGGCGTTGGTGAAAGAATTTGTAAGTAATTGGCGGTTGAGTTTTTTTTTTGTTGTTTAATGGTTTACTTTTTGTGTGTAATAAGTTGAAATAAACGTTTTGTTTCTATTATAAACCTTCACTTACCTACTTTAATACGTTAGCGTGGATTTCTAAGACTATTTTATTATTATGAATTTGAAATGCGGCATTTTGCTTACGATGAAGTAAAATATAACCAACTAGTGGCCGCCCGCGACTCCGTTCGCGTGGAAGTCGGTTTCCCGTGGGAATGAGAAGTTTTCCCGCGGTAAAAAGTACCCTATGTCCTTTCCCAAGTTTAGTTCTTTCTTCATACCAAATTTCATCAAAATCGGTTCAGTGGCTTAGACGTGAAAGCGTAACAGACAGACAGACAGACAGACAGAGTTACTTTCGCATTTATAATATTAGTAGGGATTTGCTTGTTTGGCTCAAAGCAAATATTGTCTTGAACTTTCTAAGTTCTTGCAAAACTGTATGCCCTACCTTAAAGTGAACAAGCAACAATACAAACTAATTCATTATCCCTACTATATATAATATAATATATATAATAATATATAATATAATATTATAAATGCGAAAGTAACTCTGTCTGTCTATCTGTCTGTCTGTCTGTCTGTCTGTCTGTTACGCTTTCACGCCTAAACCACTGAACCGATTTTGATGAAAATTGGTATGAAGAAAGAACTGAACTTGGGAAAGGACATAGGGTACTTTTTACCGCGGGAAAACTTCTCATTCCCACGGGAAACGACTTCCACGAGAACGGAGTTGCGGGCGGCCACTAGTATTAAATAAATTTTCCCTTTAAATCCGCATAACTTGCATCCAAAATTACCTAAAACCAAATACCATTACAACTGACGTCACATATGAATTCTAAATTCAAAATTCCCGCCAAATCTGAACAATAGCAAGACCACACCAAAAACATGTTACGTCAGGAACAATACCCAAAATCCTATATGATAAATTGCAGTATTCATTGCAAAAACGACTTAATTAGTATGAGCAATAGAGTTGAAGTTTGAATTAAGCGTGGAAAAGTTTTTCGTAGTCTATTTGTATCAATTTATCTCTGTAACCGTGTAGGCTCAATTAAAACTGTTGCGTAGCGAAAAATGATAAGTCACTAGCGGGTTTACTTTAGATAAAGTTTTTTACTTTTAAAGTAATGTGAAAATGATATCTGCAATCTTTTGAGTGGTGTTAAATCAATAAGATAAGGTTAGTCCAATTCATAACGAGGTACTTAATGCAAAATATTTTCAAATTGAAATCTCAACATCACTACATAGTATAAAACAAAGTCGCTTGCCGCCATCTGTGTGTCTGTATGCCTAGATTTTGTTGTTTTTTTTTAAATTAATTGAGTACTTAATTCAAGAGATAGGTTTATATGTATAACTAGGGACCCGCCCACGCTTCGCAATGGGGTAACTTTGGCCGACTTGCTCACGAAACATTGAATTTTGAAACTTACTAAAACTATTTCTGCCTATTCTTTATTAAATTTAAATGAAAAAAAAAAACATAAATGACGGGAAATGACACTCAACTTTTTTGCATACTTGTATCATAATATACTTTTACTTAACAAAATCTACATTTACTGAAATGTGTCTATTTTCTATCAGTTACATAATCTGGCACATAAGATTGATAATGTTACCTACATTAAGTGTGGTAATGCATACAGGGGTCACTCTTTTAGTTGAAACTTATAAAAAATCTTATACTGATGTTTCTCGAATTAATTTTTGATAGCAAGTGCATCCAATGTAGCAAATAACCCTAAAAGCTAAAAACTGTATGGCATACATACATTTTTAGACATTTTTTTACCATTTCCATATCTCTGTGAATATGTGTTGCATAACTGACAACTTCACATTAGAATTTGACCGTTGCTATGGCAACGCCACTGGTCGGAAATCAAATAAAAAATTCAGAGCCCCTCTCTGTATGACGAGTGTCCATTTACCTTGTGACTGACAAAGTAACACTGCAATCATATGAAACACTAAACAAAATGATTTAAATATTTAATTTGAAATATTTTTATAAGGCCAAGACAAGACGTGTTAGATCATCATTCATTACATAGTATGAATCCAAGTCGCTAATCCTGTCTGTTTGTATGTTTGTCCGCTATCTCCTACTAAACTACGTAAAGAATTTTAATGCAGTTTTCGCCATCTTTCATAGAATTTATTCATTCAAATTTGTAAATATAGAACATTTAAAAAAAGTTTCTTTAGGTAAGCCAAAATTTAATATTTCTTGATCAAGTTGGCCAGAAATACACTATTGCGAAGCGTGGACGGGTCGCTAGTTCAAGTATAAAATAAAAAAGTGGAATATAATTATCCTTCAATGTAAACAGGTACTGAAAGAAAAAGCATGCATCGATGGTTTTGAGATTTTTGATATTTTCAGCTTTAATATTTACTAATGTGTTTGCATCGTAATCAGATACATTAATAATATTTATCATTGTGTTACTTAATACTGCTCCAACGAGGTATAGAAATAAACTGCGGGTTTTTGGGTAACACTTTATGAACGCTAAAAACATATCTACTTACTTTTTTAGTATATCCTTTTCTTTTCCTATTATCAGTTTATATTTACATACAAAACAGGTAACTGATCATCTGATCCCGAAACGCCACTTCAAATGACGGCTTGTAAAAATTCCACCTTTTTGCCAATATAATGTATAAAAAACACACTTTAGAGGCAGGTTTAAGGTTAAAACCACGCCAGGTATAATCTTCGTCAATGCTCTTCCATACTGTGTATTACGCATACTAAAACCTTTTTCGCTTTTAATGTCTCAACAACCATAATTCAGTGTTGAATAATTGAATAAATCATCGCAAATGGAGTGTTGTCAGGATATGGATTTATTGTAAAAAGATAACGTGAATTTAGAGTGAAAAAATTGCGAAGGTAAGCTTTTGTAATTGCAACAGGCATTTTTTTTTAACCACTTTATATGATTTATTTTGAGCTCGCATCGAACGCATTTGGCGATGTGTACTGGTATTTATTTATTTATTTATTTATTTATTTTATGGAAGATCAACAGCTACAGAAACATGTTTAATAGCAATAAATAGCATTTAAAAGCCAATTACAGATCTTCGCAAATAAAAACAAAATATTAATTAGGTGGTTAACAAATAAAGAGTACAGGATGCAAATCTAGGTTATCAGATATCAGATTACACAGATGGATGTTAAAGGAAAAAACAACTAAAAATAAAATACAATTAAAACTAGGATGTTACAATGGGACTAGAAGATATTACAAGGACTCGAAAAACTTATTTGTGATTTTGGTTTTGAGTTTGTCACAACCAGTGTCAAAAAGGTCCAGATCTAGCTCATAAAACGATCTATTGAAGGCATTGCAAGCTCGATACATGGGTGAATTTTGTCTATAGTTAGTGGACACGGTAGGCAAGTGGATGGGTACCTGGATATTGCAGCGATATGTTTTACTGGGTACATTAAGAGCTATTGAAGATAGCAAATTTGAACAGTCTATTTGATTAGTCGTGATTTTTAATAGAAATAATAAGTCAGCAATCTCACGACGTGTTTCTAAAGGCAAGAGATGGTGCCTCTTACATAGCTTTAAGTAATTGCATGACCGATAATTATGCTTAGTCCTATAGCATAAGTACTTCAAGAATTTCTTTTGGATACGTTCCAATCGACTGATGTAGGCATCATATCTAGGATTCCAAATTGGTGAAGCGTATTCTAGAACACTGCGAACAAGCGAACAGTAAAGAACCTTAAGTGTCTTAACTTGCGAGAAATCACGACAACTACGCATGACGAAACCCAGAGTTTTGAAGGCTTTAGCACTTATTGTTTCTATATGAGTATCAAACAAGAGTTTAGAATCATGTATCACTCCCAAATCTTTGACTGAAATAACTCTTGTAAGTTCAACATCTTGCAGGAAGTACTTGTAGTGAACTTCATTACGTTTCCGGCTGAATGAAATGACATTGCATTTGCCTGGGTTAAGTTCCAGAGCATGTTCAAGGCAGTAGTGCTCAAGTCGATTGAGGTCCTGTTGTAAATTCAGGGCATCACTGTCGGAAGAAATTTTTAAGTAAATCTTCATATCATCCGCAAAGCATAGAAGATTTGATGATTGTAGGCAGTGCTCAATGTCATTAATAAAAAGCACGAATAATAAGGGACCCAGTAATGAACCCTGCGGTACGCCGCTAGGGACGGTTACCCATGTAGATGTGTAGTTATTGGTGACCACAGCTTGAGATCGATTGCCTATGTACGAGGTGAACCATCGCAGCAGGTCTCCTCTAATACCAATTGATAATAGTTTAGAAATAAGTTTAGCATGATTGATTCTGTCAAATGCTTTACTATAATCAGTATAAACTACGTCGACCTGGTAACCTTTCTCCATAGCCTCAGTCACATAATCGTTCAGCAGTGCCAGATTTGACACTGTCGATCTACGCTTGAGGAATCCATGCTGAAAGGGGCTTAGAGCCATTGACAATGCCGCGTATGTCTGGTCATATACAATCTTCTCCAATATCTTAGAAATAATGCAAAGTTTTGATATTGGTCTATAGTTGACTACGTCATTTTTGGAGCCTTTTTGTGGACGGGCGTAATATAGGCACGTTTCCACATTGAGGGCAATTGACCTTCCTTTAGTGATCTTTTAAATAGTATCGATAAGGGGAATGCTAAGTTTTTTGCACAATTACTTAAGAATATTGCTGGGAGATTATCAGGCCCCGCCGATTTAGACGAGTCAAGATTGCTTAGATGCGTTTCAACCATTTTTTCTGTCACTGATATAGAGTTGATATCGGTAGTCATATCACTCACAGTGTTATGTGTGGTTGGAGTATTGGTATCGGAAGTTTCAGTAAACGTTGAATGAAAATAGGTTGAAAAAGCATTGCATATTGACTCACCATCACTAAAGGTGACACCTTCATAATGAACGGAACAAGGCATGGAAGATGATTGCGACCTTGATTTAATGAAAGACCAAAACTTTTTAGGGTTATCACAAATTGAATTTTCAACATCAGAGATATAATCACCATAGCACTTGCGTTCCATAGTTTTAACACGTTCACGTAACGTATTATAACAGAGTTCATCCGATTTGTTTCCGTATCTCTTAAATTTTCTGTGGTATTTAGTTTTCTCATTGATAACCTTTTTAAGTGCAGTAGAATACCAAATTGGGTAATTATCCGAGTTATACACCTTCGAGGGAACATATTTATCTCGCAATTTTTCGCAAAGTTTATAAAATAAGCGAACAGAATCTTCCAATGAACGAGAATGTGGCGAAAACTCAGATATCCAGTCTACGGAAGAAAGCTCCTGATTGATACTTTCATAGTTTCCTCGACTAAATTGAAATTTATGAATTGGCGCTTTTTTAAGACCAATATTTCGTGCAAATTGTAGAGTCGTAAGAGTGGCACCATGATTTCGGTCTATAGGAACCAGAGCATTGAAAGAACAGTCCTCCACAGCCACTAAGTCATTACAGATCACATAGTCAAGCAGTCGGCCAAAGCAGTTCCCAACTCCGTTGTATTGTTTAAGATCTAGAAAGTTTAGTTCATCTACCAGCCTACACTCATCGTCGGTACGGTGATTTAAAGGATCAAGTGCACCCTGCCCATGAATATTGGGTATCCAGTTGATGTCGCTCATGTTAAAATCTCCAACTATTAAAAATTTATCAATTGGGAACTTTGAGACAGTGCTACCTAGAGCGTTTAAAAAATGACCGAGTTGGAGAGATTGAGAATTTCCATGTTTCTCATTGCATAAGTATAGTGCACATAGGTGTAATTTAATAGGAAGCCGTGCAGTCCCGTCATGCAATGCTATGGTGACCCAAACATCCTCTGCCGTAGAGTGAAAGGCAGGCTGAGCAGTAGCAATGATATCTCTTCGGACAGCTACCAGGACACCTCCTCCGTAAATCTGCTTTGTACGAGAATAATCCCTATCTCTGCGAAAAACCACATACCTACCATCGAACAACTCTGCATCCAAAATGCCCTCCAAAAGCCACGTCTCCGTAATAGCAATTACGTCAAACGAATTCAAACAGACATTACGATAGAATATTGTCGTTTTAGTGCGCAACCCTCGTGCATTCTGATAGTATACTTGTAGATTTTTTTGATCTGGAATCATTTTACTTGAATTAAATATAACCTTTAAGAATTACTAATGTATTTATTTACCCAATAAAGTAGGAATGACAATTTTACTCCGTCTTGAATGTTATTAAACTGATTGCGTTTAAGCTAAGGCAATGATAGTCTAAGAGTCAATCGACAAAACCAATTTGACACTGTTTACAAAGTTATATATGTTATACAAGATATATATATGTTGTAAAATATAACTAAATATAAAGAGACACGACTTGGTAATGTCCCAATACAGTAACTCACGATATAATTCAATACAAACACCTACTTCAATATAAAAAGATACAAAGTTTTAAAAAGAAAAAGTAAATTATTTTAATTTCCTCAGATCACTACTATTTAAAATTATTATAACAGGTGAAGAATCGTTTTTACGAACGTGGATCTTGCAAAATTTTACTGGTATGAAATAGAGTGGCCGGTACGGAATGAAAAAAAAGAAAAAAAAGAAAACGTATTTGCGTTCAGAGCATACCAGTTAACGAACAGGCACAAAAGAATATTTTTCAAGTTTCGAATTCGATTTTTGTTTTCTTTTACATTCAAAATAAATATGGACTGTTTTTATGTATCCGAGGGGTTTTTCTCTGTTTTTTGTGTTGTTTTTCTTAATTATATACACTTAGTGGCACGGAATGTTACCCAAACTAAGTAAGAGCGATAATAAACTAATTGGTTGTCGTGTATCAATAATTCAACTGGTAATTTGTCAATACGTATGTTGTTGTTGTTAGCTAACTTAGAGGGAAAATACCAAAAAATCAGTTATTTTATGCACTTTAGTATCTCTTTAACCACTTTTCTGTGTTAGGACGCAGATGTGTAATATTCAAGACATTTTATGGATTTACTTTTGATTTTAAAATAACCCGTAGTAATTCTCGCTGCTACAAACGAAAAATTAAGTCTCTTACTCCAAACCAAGTTGCTCAAGCTGTACTGCTTAAAAGTCAAGGACGAACTCAGCTAGTCTAAAACTTAGAATGTATTATGATGATATATATATTCTATACAAGAAAACCAGGAAGTGGCAGAATCACTCCCGCAATTGTGAGAAATCTTTTTTTCACCGCCGTTGAGATACGACAGTGGCTGCAAATGTTAAGAAACGTCGACGAAATTGAACGGACAATAAGAAGAGATAAAAGAACACAATTTACGTGCTCCAAGATCAGCCCGAGACCCAGAACTGCTCCGGGATCATCGTGTTAGTCGCTTGTGGTTTTCCCGCAAACACGTGGGCTCGATATTAGAGGGGCAATGTTTTATGTACAGATGAATAAAAAGTAGGCTTTAAAGCTCCATATAGCCGCAAACGTGTGAGGAGAAGGGGGGGAGAGAGGTATTCTCCAACCACTACAAAGCAAACGTTGAGTTTCCACGGGGTGTCTGTTATGGTTTGAGGAGTGATAAATTCAGAGCGTCGTACCGAGTGAGTGGTTGTTGAAGGACGTCTTACAAGAATGTGCTACATTCAAGACATCCTTCAAGATCATGTTTTGCTATATCTAGGTTGATTGGAAGCGAAGACTTTTTCAAAGTAAGACAATGCCTGACTACAAACAGTTGATTGTGTTTTTGATTACCTTTTGGAGGCCGGCATTCGGAAAATGCAGTCACCACGCAGCTAGAAGTTCAGACAAGAACCCCATAGAACATGTCTGAGACATGCTTAAAAGAAAAAAATAGACGGAGTGTAAGCCCTCAACAGACCCTCCGTGAGTTAAAAACTGCTTCGAGTGTGGCCTGGCCAGAAATTTCTCAAGAGGACATAAAAAACATCTTTACACAGTATGCCAGATCGTATGCAAGCAGTCATAAGGGTCAGTGGTATTAGCACCCATCATTAGTTTTTGTAACAGAGTGCATTAGGTTTAATAAGCGTGTTTTTAATTTGCCATTTGTTTTGGTACATTTAGGTTATTTTATAAAATTTCATTTAACTTTAATTTTTTTAAACGTACTTAAACTAGCCATTGGCATTGTAAAAATAAGTAAATAAACTAATTTTACGTTTTATTTTGACCACAAACTCTAATATGCACTTGGGCCACGTTCCGTGCCGCAGAGTGTATTTTTTTATTTAAGTTTGTGAAAATAATATGAAAAGCTTAAAAACTAAGTAACACTGTATTCAAGATACAATTCTAGGAGGATTCTTGTTGTGTATTTAATAACCAACCAATCCAATCAATCTCAAAAGACAAACAAAACCTTTAATTCCTTTCACATTTTCTCTTATCCTATGATTATTGTCTATTATCAGAAGGCTCCTTTTAATAACACGTCGATCTATATAACAGATGTTTCAGTTTCCTGTCATTTTCTATCAACAATAATCGACGGGGCTTAATAAGCAATCACCAAAACAATTTACTGAGCGATATCTACCTCTTTATTAACCTGCAACGGATATCTGTCTATTTCTATGTCATAGATACGATATGTCTATGTATTATATCACAAGGATAGTGTTACTTGATGGAATTTTCGAGAAAAACAAATGAAAAACTGGTGATTAGATCAAAATAAGTGAATAAATATTTTGGTGCCACCAGGATTATTTGTGATAAATATTAAAGGTCTTAACTAATTTGATTAGGTTAATTATCAAGTTTTATTGTCTACAAACGGACACTTTTGAAACAAGAACACAATTTTTTCAAATCTGTTAGGAATTTAGATAGCCATTGGGAAAGCATACCAATGTCTACCTATATTTTTGAGTAAGTTAAGAAATTTTATTTGGAAAGTCTAGTAAATCATCAATCTTCTAACTATTCTACTAATAGTTCCAACATGTCAGACTGTGATGTATTTTGTTTATCATCAATGACGTCACAGGAGATTTTTACGTAATCGTATACCTTCTATTTTTATTATAATGGATTGACGTGTACATGGTGATTGTTAAGTGATTGTCAACCCGAATCGTTTATGCTTTATACCAGGGGGGAAACGATGTAAAAAGGTAAAAGTTGAAAATGACGAAAATTCGTATTATAAATTTTTATTTTTCAAAAGTTATGCGTATTTTTCATGCGTAATGTCGATTTCTGTTATGGTGAAATATCTGTATCAGCTCATAATCTAACAGTTAACAAGCGCAGAAGATTGAATGAAAAAGAAAAGAACCTTGATGCACTGCGCACTTATGATTTAATAATTAATAAAGGCACCTTGTTCTTATAAGCTATCATTATTTTGTAACTTAAAATCCAGTATTAAGTATAATCTATACTAATATAATAAAGCTGAAGAGTTTGTTTGTTTGTTTGTTTGTTTGAACGCTCTAATCTCAGGAACTACTGGTTCGAATTTAAAAATTATTTTTGTGTCGAATAGACCATTTATCGAGGCAGGCTTTAGGCTATATAACATCACGCTGCAACTACTAAGAGCGAAGGAATAATGAAAAATGTGAAAAAAACGGGGAAAATTATTCATCCTTGAGGGCTTCCTTTGCGTGCGCTGCGAAAATGGTTCTAGATACCAAAAATATATGTATACAAGAATTAAGGGAACTTTTTACCCCGGGAAAAATTCGCATTCCCACGGGAAACCGACTTCTACGCGAACGGAGTCGCGAGCAGCCACTAGTTATTTATAAAGTAGGAAAGCGATTTTTTAGCAAAATATGAATTTTTGTGAAATTAACATTGTATTGTTTTTAGGGCTCTCTAAATGAAAAACAAAACACTTATAATATGGTAGTCACCACCCTATTTTTATTTTGTAAAACTGTCGACAAAAATCTGTTGAAAATGACAGTAGGTAATGTTAAATTATTCTGCTCGAAAGCTACGAAATAACAATGATTCACAAAGTTGTTCTTATTATAACTGGCTGGTTGTCAGTTCGTAGAAATTAATACAAAGTGTAAGGAATGGACAATAACTGCTGGTGCCTTTAATAAGGAATGTTGGATGGTATGGATAACAGGGTTTTGAACATATTTTTATTTTAGATCAGTGAGCATCTGAATGAAGATAATTTTTTAGATAAGATAAGTAATTTTAATAAAAAAACGAATGTTGGAACAAACACTTAGCTATTACCACGACTTATTACATACAACTGTGAACAGCTAACATTAATAGTATAACGTTAGGGTTACATTCGCGTATGACGTCACAAAATATCAAGCTAAACTAGGTTACGTATTAATGTTTCATTTTTGCATGAAAACCTTGGGCTTATCCACCCTATTCCAGCTCTCAGGCCCCGTATCCTTTAATTTGTTGACTGTCCCCTCTCAACCCCCCATAAACATGGAATATCACCTATAAACTGTTAAATTAAACTGTTACATAGCCTCGTTAACTCCATGCAAGTTAATACAGCGTTTCGTCTAGGGTTAATACATTGTATTACTAGGCACGGAGCTTCGGGTAGGTTCCGCTATGGGATAGAATGGGCATATTGGGGATATGCTCTATTTGTGAACTGGGTAAGAAGTAATGGCAAAGACGTCCTAATATAAGTTTAATTACGTTTTTTTAAATATAATTTAAGACAATGTTTGAATTAATATTATAAGACTTTTCATTTCGCTCCTCTTTGAATTTAATAGTGAGGAAGTGTACCTATATAATTATTTTTATGAGGCAAAACGAGCTATCGGGTCTTATAATAGTAAGTGATCACCGCCGCCCACATACCCCTCAGCTAATTATGATTTATTCATTATAATTTATTTTTAGAAATTGCTTGCAGCAGCTTTAGAATAAAAAAAAAACCGGCCAAGTGCGAGTCGGACTCGCGCACCGAGGGTTCCGTACAAACCTGCAAAAACTACTTAAAATTTTAAGCTTTTCGGAATTTTTCTGTTACCTGTGCTGTAAGCTATTGCTTCTTACCAAATTTCGAGATTATATGTCAACGGGAAGTGGTCTTTAGGTTTTAATTCCCGTGCGTGTAGTTGCGAGTTTCAAAATATGCGGTATCAATGGTTGTACTTTTGCGTTTTGCGTTTTTGCGTTGACTTAGTTTTTTTTTTTTCACGGGTTAAAGGCAATTAGATCTAAGTATTTGATATGATTTTCAACTTGATAGCTCTACGCGTTCATGAGGAAAAAAGTAATAAGTTTATATTTATTAAAAAATATATATTTTGTAATGTAACTAAAAATTTAAGGTTTTCGGAATTTTTCCTTTATGTGTGCTATAAAACGTTGCTTCATGCCAAATTTCAAGATTCTAGGTCGACTGGAAGTACCCTTTAGGTTTTGATTCCCTTGCGAGTACTTGCGAGTTTCAAAATATGCAGCTTAAATTGCTGTTTCTTTTGATTGCGTTGACATAGAAGTTTGATTTTGTTACAGCTTAAAGGTATTATAGACCTGAGTATTTGGTATGAATTTCAATTTAATACCTCTACGCGTTCATGAGGAAAAAAGTAATAAGTTTATATTTATTAAAAAATATATATTTTGTAATGTAACTAAAAATTTAAGGTTTTCGGAATTTTTCCTTTATGTGTGCTATAAAACGTTGCTTCATGCCAAATTTCAAGATTCTAGGTCGACTGGAAGTACCCTTTAGGTTTTGATTCCCTTGCGAGTACTTGCGAGTTTCAAAATATGCAGCTTAAATTGCTGTTTCTTTTGATTGCGTTGACATAGAAGTTTGATTTTGTTACAGCTTAAAGGTATTATAGACCTGAGTATTTGGTATGAATTTCAATTTAATACCTCTACGCGTTTATGAGGAAATGGGTAGTAAGGTTAAAATTATTAAAAAAAATATATTATGTGATGTAACTAAAAATTTATGGTTTTCGTAATTTTTCCTTTATCTATGCTATAAGACGTTGCTTCGTACCAAATTTCAAGATTCTGAGTTCACGGGAAGCACCCTGTAGGTTTTGATTCCCTTGCAAGTGTCGAAAATTTGCAGCATAAACGGCTGTATCTTTTGATTGCGTTGGCTTAGAAGTTTGATTTTTTCACAGCTTCAAGGGACAGTAGACCTGAGTAATTGATATAAATTTCAGCTATATACCTCCACGCGTTCCTGAGAAAAAGGGTCTTGACAGACGGACGGACGGACAACAAAGTGATCCTATAAGGGTTCCGTTTTTTTTCCTTTTGAGGTACGGAACCCTAAAAACACGAATTTTAAAAAAAGTTTCTATAAACTTACCTACTATTTCTCTATTAAATAAAGTTCACGTATTCCAAAAAAGTAATATGTTATTCCAAACTGAAGTTACAGTGAATATTTAGTAATCCGCACTCGTCAAGCTCATTTCGTATTTAAATTTTCTCTTTGCGCGGAAAAAATGATGAAATGTTGCCAAATTGAATAAATATATAACGAACATGTTTTTACTTTACTTTTTATTGCTTTTTCGCTCGCTTTTTTTGTACGGGGAAATGTGAATTATTTTTTCTAGGGTTTTAGGTGTTTTTTTAGCATATTGGTTACTTTTATTTATAAAAAATTATCTCAATTGGCATAAAACTGGCAAAAAAACGATTAATGTAATATGTATCATGTTTATGATATGCTTGTATGAATGAAAAGAAAAAAAACTACGTTATTTCTAACTTAATAATTTGAAATAATATAATAAAATGAATAACAAAAGCATATACTTATAACTAGATAAGCACAGGCCTCCTTCTCGGATACCGAGATGACTTATGCCGTTATCAATCATCAATCAAAGAACAAAAAAAAACTATTTAAAATTGATTGACATAACCACAAAAAACACAAGCAACATCAACCGTCACCGTAATTCCATGATAATCAACCATTCCAATTAGCACCGTTAATACTAAGGACATTACAAACGCATTGCGTATTACTATTCATAGCTAACTAGACGTTAGGTTGACAAGACGTGTCATTAGTGCTAAGTCGCTGTCTGGTGTATATGCGGGGAATTGGAGGTGGTTATTATAACCTAGTTAATGCCAAGATATCTTACTAATACTATAAACGTGAAAGTTTGTGAGTATGGATGGATGTATGGATGTTTGTTACTCTTTCACGTAAAAACTACTGGACGGATTTTGATGAAACTTTACTTTCATCAGAATAACATAAAGGGTACTTTTTACCGTGGGTAAACTTCTCATTGCCACGGGAAACCGACTTCCAAGCGAACGAAGTCGCGGGCGGCCACTAGTAGTTCAATAACGGTGAAAAAATCTGAAGATATTTATTTAAATTATAAGTAAAAGGAAACGTGATTGAGATGTGTGATAAACGGTTTAAGAACACAGATCAGCCTCTCTTATTTCGCTAATTAACTTCAGTTATTGCTGGCGATTGTTATGGCGCTTACAAACATACTTTTTTATACTCTATTCTACATACATTGGATTCTATCTTTTTTATTCTTAAAAAATGACAAATCTTGTCCCATTACGCACAAAACTACTTCTTACACCGCACTACACACAGATCAGCGTTTTTTTTTAAACAATGCTTTTAGGTACTGAAAATCAAACTTGCGATAAATAATGCGTCGTTAGCGGAACTCAAATATTCACAAGTCACTTGTTAACACATCCATGTAAGTTCACCATCATTGAAATCGTTAGCTAAACATTTTAATCCCGAATGTTATAACGAAAGCTTGTTTCCCATCTACGATCGGTCTAATAATCCCCGTCACGAGCCTTAATTGGACTATGACTGATGACCTGATATCACGGTATTTCCAACCGGAATCAACCCCTTCATACCACCGAGTTTCAAGATCTGGAGGTCGATTCTCAAACATGTGATATGTAGGACTTTCGCCGTGATATTCGCTCGCAGAGGTATAAATCAATGATCGATGGGATGTGATATGTTTGAGAATAGGCTGTTCTCTGAATATTGGACCAATGGTGAAAGCTCTAACGAGCTTCTGATGTCGATAGTATTCGGATTGGCTTAATAATTAGAGATGCGAAATTTTCTACGACTTTGAATTAACAAGTGAACCAAGCAACCGGAAACCGGAATGTTACGCTCGCCGAATTAATTTAAAAATTACAAATATCAAATACAATAAAGTCGTTCTAAACTCAAATTCACTTCAAACCGGCCAGTCAACACCAAAAAGTATTCAACCCACCTTTCTCAAAGCAAAACAAAGCCTTCAATACTCCTTCTTTAATTAAAAGATGTAACCTCACCCAATCACCGGCCATACAATACGTCTGGCACATAATAAAAGAGAAAGAAAAAACAAACTACTGGCGAGGTGTTAAAAGACTTTGTGAAATTTAAAAAATAAAAAGTAGCTGGCTGGCGGGAAATTAACTCGTCTTTTGCGTGGAACACTAGGCTGCAGGAATTTGTTGGTAAACCGGGCTTACGGTAATGAGAAGGTGTTGATATTGGAAATATTTGGATGTGACTTTTAGAGATATATATAGTTATTTTGACGACCTCTGCTAAGCGGAAGGTTCCGGGTTCAATTCGCGGTCGGGCCAATTTCGTACTAATGGTTTTTCGATATTGGCTCGTGTCTGGGTGTAACTAGGTTCTCCCCTAGTCCATTGTGGGGTACCTATAGTACAAGCTTTGCTTATTAGGGCCACACGGTGGGTGTGTCAGTCTGGAGATTTATTATTTATTATTCTTATTATTTTATATGTGATAGAGTAATAAGTATTTTTTGTAGTTTTATGGTGTGTAGATTAATTACAATAAAATAACAAATTAATTTAAGTTAATTAAGTCACGGTAAATCTATTAAAATAACATAAAACATAATAGTGGTTTTGATATTACATTACGCTGGATTATAAAAAAGTTGTATTTAACAAAAGAAAGCCAAAGTATTTAGTTTTAATCTTTACTTGTTGTACTCACATGCATTATAATATTGAATTTACTTCAGATCTTTTTTATAATGCTGTCCCATAAGAGAAAATAATAGGTACTATATATTATCATGTTAATACTAATAACGCAGCTTATTAATACTTTATTTAAATAATTAATTGTTTAAAAGGTTTGATTATCGGCATGTAAAAGTTTGATTTAAACCAGTCCCTGTTATTTTGCTTTACTTAAGTAAAATTTACCACCTCCAAACTCCTTTCGTTGCTCTAAGTTCTTCGAAGTATAAAATATCTAAGGCCGAGCTTTGGGCCGAGATGAAAATTCATTACTTTCTCATTAAAGTATATGGCTTCTGTGTAATATTGTGCTCTTTCTTTATCGTTAGCAACCGTATATCCACATGATCATAAATGAGTATAAATTGATAAAAACAAGTGTATAAGAAGAATAGGTTTTTGAAGTACGCATAAGAGTTATTAGTCTTAGGGCCGATTTTTCAATAGTCAGTTAAATTCTATCTGACAGAAAATCAGCATGTTTCCGTTGCACATCGAATATAAATATTTGACATGTGTATGAAGTGACAATGAAAACATACCTATTATCAGTCGGATAGCATTTATCTGACAATTGAAAAATCTGTCCTTAGTAGATTATAAATCAAGTTGTATATTTTTTCGATGTTTCGACATTTATTTTTGGACGAATGTAAAACATTGGAGTACTGACAGTGAGTTTTTTTTTAATTTTAGTGCCGCCACAGTCAAACAAACATCCAAAACGATACTCATAACATTAACAACATTAACCTTACAGTTTTAAAATAATATTCCTTATTTTAATTTCAACGGAAGAGACGTTCAAAAACCTGTTATAAAGTCACCTCGGGGCATCGTTTAATTAAAAAAATTACGATGCGAAATTAATATTTTAATTACACCTTACCTATTGCCCATAAAATCGTGAGCCAACCTTATTAATGAAAAAGAAAAAAACACGGCAAACGATTGAAAGTTCTTTTTTCAAAGAAAAAGTTTAATCTTCGGCATAAGTTTTTATGGTCGCATCAAATGTGAACGCTCTGAGAGAGCCGGCTTTATTTTACTTTCTCCATCTTAGTTTAAAAGTAGTATGGAAATATATCCAATTTAAAGTTTTATAAAGACAAATGCTTTATGACAGAACATAATGGTAAACGCAGGTAGTCTGCGATGAAAAAATAATGTGAGTTATTTTCTTCTGAAGAGAATATTTCTCTCGAGTCAACAAGATTTTGCAATGTGATGAAAGTTCTGTTTTTGAATGGTTTCGTGTTTTTTTGAGACAAACAATTTGTGGTTATGACTCAACGGGTGTTTTTTTTATTGTTAAAAAACAAAGAGTTTTAAAGTTATACATAAGGACTGTTTGTATTCATGATTACCTTTCTTACCTATGAAGTAAACGAGTTAGCTTGCGAAATAAAGATTTATTAAGTACTAGCTTTTGCCCGCGGCTTCGCACGCGTTAAATTTGGAGTAACACCCCTTTCTCTATACTATGTTATTATACATATAAACCTTCTTCTTGAATCACTTTATCTATTAAAAAAACCGCATCAAAATCTGTTGCGTACTTTTAAAGATTTAAGCATACATAGGGACAGACAAAGTGACTTTGTTTTATACTATGTAGTGAAGTCACAGTGAAGTATAGTATCGTAGCCTGACTTTGATTACATTTTGAGTAACTTGTACCGTAGGCATTGTTTTACGTGACAGTTGCTCCATTCATTAATTATGCGTCAAACTTCTAATTTCAATAAATGGACGGTTTTGATTAATTATCTTAGGCTTAGTTATATATTTTTAAATCATGTCATCAGACGGTGTGTAAGTAGCTGGAAACCTGTTTTTTTTATTAAAAAAAACTTGATGCGCTAAAAATACCGCAAGCAGCGATTAACTATTTACTACATATATTTTCGACCGGACACATTTTTACATTTTATAATGTTTTTACCTTTACAAATTTATTTCAATGATACTATAGATTTTTAAAGAAAACTAGACATACGTTGGGTGAATCATGTATCCTGCAGAGGAAGTTTTATAGCTTGTATGCCAACGACAAAAATGGACGAAAATTTAAACGTGAAAAGTAAATTGAACACTCCCTATAAGTTGTGAAACTAATTTTTGTCACTTAATAAATGGTTGTCACCCACACAAACTCTCAGCAAGCAGTATATCTTCAGCTCACTGAAAAAATGCCTTATAGTTATTCTTTGTTAGAGCTAATTAGTGCTAAATAAAACAAAACTGCATCGCTACGAGTTTTGCATCTTCCCGACGCTTTAATTACAACTTGTTTTGAAAAGAATAAAAGAAACTCATTTGTTTTTCTTCTACGCTCTCAGCAAAGAGTGTTTTAAGAAAAACAAGCTGAAGCGAAAGATTAATTAGTTTGATGCAAAAACGTAGGGGTTAGGGGTTTTCTTGCAGTGTTATTAGATTTGCGTCGAATGGGTCAAAATAGATTTCTTTATACCACAATCTAAAACAGAGTTAGTTAGTTTTTATGTTAAGACTATGGTTAAATGATGTCGTTACTCCTTAATTTAAATATAAATGCATTCTTTCTGTAAAAAGTAATATTGGATTATTATGAATCAGTTTTATTAGATTAAAAAAAATATTGAATATTGAATGGTATTTTTCAAAATCTAATAAAAATGATTCACCACTAAAATTGTTATGTACTCACTTTTATCCTCGTCGCCACTTGTAATGTCTCGGGAGCTAATAAAGTACACTTTTTAGAATCAGGCGGGTGTAATATTTGCGCAACTCTGAACGCGGGTACTCTCGTATACGGCGGCTGGGCGACTGCCTCGTCTCAGCGTTTGCGCATACACTACATCCCTTCTTTATTTTAATTTATTTAATTCATTACAATATATAATTATTTTTATAACATTAACAAATCATAAGGTAATAATATTACATAATTATCAACAAGAAATTATACAATTCTAATCAAATTTATCATTTCCTCCTAGATCATTATTATAGCTATTTTGATTAATTACTGTCCATGAATCATTAACCTTTTTTAAGTGCACTACATTACGACGGTATTCTTTTCCAGTTTCGTCATTACGAATATTAACGTCACCATCATTTATGTCCGTTACTGTATGCATAGTGGGATTAAAGTTCGTGGTCAACTTATTATCTTTGATTAGATTTTTAACTAATACTTTTCCTCCTATTTCTAGGTTACTGTCTGTTGCTTTCCTTTTTAGATCCGCGTACTCTTTTCCTTTTTCCTTCATTTGTAGATCTCTATCTCTGACTTCTTCATCTATAGCTTTATATTCCATGTCTGGTGCTGCCGGGATCTTGTCTCTAAACTGTCTTCTAAAAAATAATTCTGAAGGTGACTTGCCTGTAATAGAGTGAGGTGTACTATTATACATCATTAAATAATTAAAGATTTCGTCTTTCCAGTTTTTATTTTCAGCATGGCAAATTTTTAGACGTTTCAAAACGTCTCGATTTTGCCTCTCCACTTCACCGTTCATTTGAGGCCAATACGGGACCGTTTTATATAGAATGATTCCACATTCCTTACAAAAGTTTTGGAAAATTTCGCTCGTAAATTGATTCCCATTATCACACGTCAATGTTGCTGGGTAACCTAATCTGGAAAATATTTCTTTTAGGACCTTTATTGTATCCAGGGAAGTGATACTGCGCATTACTTTAATTTCCTTGTATCTACTAAAGTAGTCAACAAGAATTAACAGGTAGTCGCGACTGGGAAGTGGGCCCAAGAAATCCATCGCTACATCAACCCAAGCCTCAGTGGGAAGTACTCGTCTCTTCATCGGACATGGCGCAGTAGGATTAGATACCAGAGTACAACCTCGACAAGCTTTAACTAGTTGTTCAGCATCTTTGTCAATCCTAGGCCACCACACCTTTGTTCTAAGACGAGCCTTCATTGCTACAATACTTGGATGGTCTTCATGAGCTGCTTCCAGTACTTGTGGGCGGAGAATAGTGGGTATAACTAGCCTAGTCCCCCGAAGAAGAATATCTCCACTAAAACCGAGTTCATTTTGTATAATTTTAAAATTTTTGATGGAGTCGTGCCAGTCATTATTAAATATACCATTTTTAATTTTTAGAATTTCTTCATCTTTAACAGAACAACCTACAATTTCTTTCAATGGAACTGCTATAGGCCTACTGTAACTTACAATTTCGTTAATATAATTTTCAGAGTCAAATGGTTCTGGCGAGGAACTTCTGCCGAGTCTGGAAATTGTGTCAGCGATGTTGGATTTACCTGGGCGGTAGACGACTTTGTACCTATATGCTTGTAACCTAAGTACCCACCGTTCTATTCTGGCACAAGGTTTAGAAGTTCGTCCAATAATGGTCTCTAATGGCTTGTGATCGCTTATTAATTCAAAAGTTTTGCCAAACAGATAAATTTTAAAGTGCTTGACTGCCCAAACAAGCGCTAGTGCTTCTTTTTCTGTTTGGCAATATCTTTTTTCGCAATCGGTAAGAGCTTTATGACCATAAGCAATCACACGGGGGCCATCTTTGTCAACCTGGACTAACACTGCGCCTAACCCTACAGGAGAGGCATCGGCAATTACCTGGGTTTTATCAGAAGGATTATAGTAACCTAAAGTTTGGATATTAGATAAGCTATTTTTTAAAGTTTCAAAAGCCTCGTCCTGCTTAGGCGTCCAGAATTTTTGAATGTTCGCTGACTTTCCTAGGCCTAATCGTAACAGTTCTCGCAAAGGTTCCGTAAGGGTTGCTAGGTTTGGAATCCATTTACTGACATAGTTTACTAACCCCAAAAAACTTTGAATTTCTTCGGTGGTGTTTGGTAACCTACTATTTTTTATTACTGTCAAATATTTTTTTAATGGTCTTATTCTACTGGCAGAAAGTTCGTGACCAAGAAATTCAATGTTTTTTGTTTTGTATATGCATTTTTTATGGTTTAATAGGACGTTGTTTTCCTTCAAAATACGCAGCACGGTGTTTAATCTTTCGTCATGTTCTGCTTCTGTCGCGCCATGTACAATGATATCGTCAATAAAATTAAATGTTCCTTCGCAGCCTAACAACATCTTTTCTAAAAATTTTTGGAACATCTCCGGTGCACAAGAAATTCCGAACATTAATCTTTTATATCGATACAGCCCTTTGTTAGTACTAAATGTTGTAATGTACCTGCAATCTTTATGAATTTCGAGCTGGTGAAATGCATTTTTCATATCAAGTTTAGAGAAGTATTTAGCTTGACGAAAATTAGGCATTAATTCATTCATTGTTGGAAGGGGATGTTTTTCTCTAATAATTGCTTGGTTAGCTCTTCTCATATCTAAACAAATACGTACCTCTTCTTGGCCTTCTTTAAGAACTGGAACCATTGGAGAAACCCACGGTGAAGGTTCATTTACCTCTTCAATGATATCAGCATCCTTTAATTCCTTTAATTTTCTGGCAACTTTTTCTTCAAGAGGAATAGGGACTCGTCTGTACGGTTGGATGACTGGTTTCACTTTTGGGTCTATTGGAATCTGGACAGTTACTCCTTTGAACTTTGGGAACGTTTTATCTAATGATGCGTCACTGATTACTGCATTGATTTGAAGGCCAATTTTAAGTACGCCCAATTGAATTGCGGACTCCTTGCCTAATAAATCACGTGTGCCATTTCTGATAACATAAATAGTAGATTTTATCTTAATGTCCTCAGAAACTGAAAGATTTGCGTCAAATGAGCCCATTATATCTAAAGGTTCTTTACTGCCGTAAGAAATAAGTGTCTTATTTGGTTTGCATATCTGGTTACAAACTTCCACACGATTATCCTTTAGATATTTCCAGGTTCTGTCCGAGATAACATTATATTTACTTCCTTAATCTGTCAACATGTCAATTGTAACTCCCCCAATATCGCACTCTATAGTTTCGTCATCATCCAGATGGAAAATATAATCTATTTCAGGCTTATTAGTCTGTTTCTCTCCTATATCATCGGTCTTAACTTCTACACTTTTATGATTTTCTAGGTTAAATATATAGTCAATTTCAGATTTAGTTCCGTCCCTCTTTGTTTCTAATCTTGGTTTTTTGTTGATTGTTCCTGTTTTGTTATTTGAAAATTGCCTTTTCTGTCGTGTCCTGCAATGTTCCCGGAAATGCCCAATGAAACCACACTTCAAACATCGTTTGTCCTTTGCTGGGCATTTTGTATCATCGGATGAATGGGTGGAGCTTCCACATCTACTACATTTTGTACTCGAAGGTTGTTGTCGAAAAGGTTTGTTGTAATATTTCTTATTATCTATTTTATTTATTTCTGCCTTGTTGCAATTGATCGAATTATTAATATTTACAGTTCTGAATTGATCTAGTTGCCTAGCCACAACTTCTAATGCATTTGCTTTACTTATTATTTCGTCAAGAGTAACTGAATCGCCGTGTTCTAAATTTTTTTTTCTTAATTCAACTAATCGGCTCTTTTCTGTAATTTGATCGATAATATGATCCTCTTTATTATGAAACTGACATTTTTCAGCTTGATTTCTTAACCTTAATAGGAATCGTTCAAAAAGATACCTTTCGTAAATCCGACTTTGTTTTGGACTAAAGTAACTATCTAATGATTTTAGAGCTATTGAATAAACATCAACACCTTCACCTTCGTCAGCATGAGCTCCAGGCAAATTGTAATAAACTTCTTGGAGTGCTAGTCCTCCAATATGGAGAAGATTGGCTCGTTTCTTTATAGGTGTGTCGATGTTTGCAGCCAATAAGTAAATTTCAAGTGCCCTCTTCCATTTTTCCCAGCGAGTACCCACAGATGTTGGATCACCTTCGCAATCAAAATGGTCTAAGCTCGAAAGTGAGGATGATGCATGAGTCATTTTGGGGCAACCTGTAATAAAATATTGACTCATATTTTTGCGTGGCTTTCGTACTGGAATCAGTAACAGTATTACAACTGCGTAGCCCTATTAAACTGACGCAAATGCACATTGCGTCGAATTTATAATATACTTTAATTATGACAATAAATCGTATACAGTCTTTTTAATAAGTTTTTAATTTAGCTGCATGGCCCTTTGTTCAATATTCTTTGCGTGGCCTTTTTATGAACCATTATTATTATGATATTTCTATCAATATAAGTTGCTAGCATTCAATTCGACAAGTACCTACTTGCAATGTTTTTATATAGTTGTTTTTAATAATACAATAGAAGAAACAAACAAAATATTAGTAATTTGATTTTACAAAACAAATTTATTGGTAGGTAGTAAATTAATGTTAAAGTTTTAAATTGTTGATAACATATTTTATAACGAGCTGAACCTAAATAAGACATTCCATACTATGATAGTTAATGTATAAGACCGATTCAGATGAAACTATGAGTTGTGGGTAAACAGAAAATAAAAGTCATAATTATAATCCTTTTTTTTTTGGGTGTTTAGAGGTTTATAAATAGGTAGGTACTTTAGATGCTATTTGGTTCTATATTTCGAATCTTTTCTTATTTCTATTTTGCAACAGATATCTTTAACTATAACCATAGTTATGCGTTTGCGTGGCCTTTTTAAATTTGCAACTGACACAATGCATGGCCCTTAACAGTAAAATATTTGTTTATCAGTTCCCATTGTTTACGTATTGTTCACGGTTCAAAAGGGATTTTGATCGAGTGTAATTAGAAACATGTGTTCAATTTCTTATCCTGTTTTTTTTTGTACTCACTTTTATCCTCGTCGCCACTTGTAATGTCTCGGGAGCTAATAAAGTACACTTTTTAGAATCAGGCGGGTGTAATATTTGCGCAACTCTGAACGCGGGTACTCTCGTATACGGCGGCTGGGCGACTGCCTCGTCTCAGCGTTTGCGCATACACTACAAAACCTAGGTACTACTAAGTTTCAAAAATATCAATTCAGCCTTTTGAAAAACGACCGAGCTTTAAAAAAGTGTTGGTCGCAATGCAATCAAAATACTTTCGATGTTATAGGCGAAAACTAACGAACTCGTACGAAAACACAATTATGAAAATCTTTTTAAAAATCTAGGCGTGATATTTAGTGATTGTCGCTACCCGCAGCACATCCATTACGGTATTTGCTTACCGCGCTCCACAGTGATGTGAGGCGGCTAAGTAATGGATTCGTTACGTCACGAATGATGGATCGGTCGGCCGATGCATTACCTGTGCCAAGAATATGTGCGGGTTAAAAAGCGGTTGAGGCGCGGAAAGTGTTCGATTCTGTTTTGTTTTTGATTCGGATTTTGATTTTTATTATATTTATATGGAGCTATAAGTAATGGGAAATGTATGTGGGCGTTTCGGATGCTAAATTTAAATTGTTTTGAAAAAGGACAGGCATTTATTATCGCTTCTGACACCACAAGTGGCAACTTATCCTTAGAACAAATTACTAACCAAACGTTTTGTGTTTTTTTTAATCAAGCGATGATAATAGTTAAAAGTATATAAAAATAATTGGAACTCTATATTTAAAAACTTACACGTAAAAAGTTACGCAAAATACCAGCCTCACAGTTTTAGTAGGTGCCTAAGTAAAATAAATTTTTGAATAGACAAGTCTAATAAAGTAAAAAAAAGTTACAAAACGATATTATCTAAAAGCTACAACGCCAAGCATTATAATATCTAGACCTCAAACGTGTAACATTAGCAATTTATTCCTCCTCTTACATCCATTCTATAAAGGAAACCTTCGAGTACATATCTCAGTATGTCAACGACGCTGTAGCCTAATAAAACGGGTAGATAACCACAAATACGTTTACAATCATATAATAAACTTAACTCGGAACTCACATAACCATTTAAACTGGGAAAGACAGAAAAAGTTCAATGAAAAGGTACTAGGGTTTGTTCGCATAGTACAAGGACGAATTTGATAGTTTTATCAGGAGTTTCATTTTATAGTAATTATTTGTCGAGATCTTGGATACGTTTTCGGCTAAATTATTTTTGTAGTTCACCAAAAAACACTCCTAAAAATTCAAAACGTATCTTAAATTATGTATTTTATTTATTTTAATTTCAAATGTATTTCTGAAGTACTTACTTACCTAACTTAAGACTTAACCAGACACTTAAGCAAAATCCAAGTTTCACGTTGTTGGATGGTAAATTTCATTCTTTGAAGCATTTACAAAATATTGGAAAATTCTTTTAAAAAATAATTGTGCTCATTCTTTAACATAGAATTAAATTAAATAAATTTGCTTCTAATTAAAATTTTTTGCAAACACACTTTTCTCGTAACCTACAGCAATCGTGTATAATTTCAAGATCGGCCCGACAAACGTATTACAATGGAAACGTCCAATAAGCCCTATTGTGGTTGTAAATCGGTGAGAGGACAAGGAGGGAATCCTTTCAGAGATTTACTGATGGGATTCTTAAGGTCGTTCCAATGCTACGCCAGCTTCGGGATTGCGGGCGTGGTGCAGGTCATAGGAGGTGTCTAACTCTGTGTATTGATTTTCTGTTACTTATATATAGTTCTTAGAAAAATCGATAGATGGCGCCACTAGTAGTTTAAATCGCGCAAACAACATGTGCAATATTTTTGGTAGATTAAATAGCTGTTTTTAAGTTTAAGAGTTGTGCTTTATCAAAGTGAATATTAGTACGTTAGTGTGAGTCAGTGTTTCATTGTGTGTTAGGATCCCTACGCAGGTAAAATTTGTACAGGAGGTTAGCGATTGAGTATCTTATTATTAAAAAAATGCGCAGTAATATTTAAGAATGAGTTGCGTCAAATAGTTTAATGGACGGTCTGAATATTGCTATTATAGTTAAAACTTCGGTAGCTGGAAATTTGGGGCGTATGAATTTTCTGTTGCAGTTAATTTTCATTGCGCAAAAATGCGGAAACACTAGTGAATAATTATCAAGATCGCCTGTAAAGGCTTTACTGAAGGCTTGTAATAATTTCACTCTTTTTTTCATGTAACTTGGCTAGTTGCATTTGTAGAGCCTTTCTGCCCATCAAATATGTCCTTTTAAAAGCCAAGTACGATTTTCCATATTGAACGAAAGACAAACAAAAATATTATAAAAATATGAGTTTGTAACGTGTACCACACACTATGCGGAACCAAAGACCAAAGTCAAAAGCTAAGATGGAATAAAGGCACCATACATCTTGTAGGTAGTTTCAAATCTCACCGGTTTTATACCGCAGGATTTATACAATACAGCCTAATCTTGTTTACCTATGTACCAATAAATGGGAAGTAATGCGGCCGTGTTATTGGCTTATTCGGACTTAAGTTTACATTGTGAGTGAAACATCAACGGGAAATAAGAGAGTATAATGTGTACGAAATTCGTTTTTTTGGATTGTTTTTCTAACTTTTTTACTGTTCTATTCTTATCGTTTGCAAAATCAAAAAGAGTATTTAATAAAACTCTGATTAATAAATGATGCAAAATAAAAAAAAAAACATTTGTCTAACCACATTGCTTGGCATAAAAAGCTGGTCTTACAGAACACTTACGGCGGAGCCCAATATACGATCTCAATCCATTTTTAGGCATCTAAGACCATCAATCGGAGCCAAATTTTCTCAAAACTGTTTCAATAAACGATCTACAGATTCTGGAACCAACCCAAAGACGCCATCGATCCATGGGAAGCAAGCGATCTTTTTTCTATCATATTTGTTTGAAAATGGTGCCAACCATCATCCCAATAACCGATCTAATAATTTTGACACATCCTTTGAATCAATTTTTGCGAACCCCGGAATTGGGCAGTTCGATCTTTTGTTTGAGTGACTTTTTATGTCAGTCCATGTAAAACAAAATCAGTTACCATAGCAACGTACATTGATCTAAAACTTTTAAAATCTAAATTTTACGAGAAGTGCCTTTACTGGATGTGCCTTCCCGTTAGATGTGTAATTCAAAATTAATGTTTTCGATTAAATTAAAATGTTTGTATTTTCACAATGCAATTATTGCAAAAAACAGCAAAGATCAGGACAAAAAATTTATCCGGCCATTTTTCCAAGCTAATTACATAAGATGTATTTATTTATGTGAATTAAACTATTTTCAGACCAGTTAATAGTTAAAACTAAGGCATTACTTTTTAAATATTAGTAAAACTAACTTTTTATTCACAATTAAGAGATCGATGGACGATCTTTTTGCATCACTGACATCGATTGCATATAATTGTTATTGGGACGCAGGTTGGAGATCGAACCGCAGATCGTGTACGATCTCAGATGGTCCCAACTCTCGGATTCAGGATTCGATATTGGGCTCCGGCGTTAGTTGTATTACTTTTTCATATGAGTAGGTATTTACTATACCTAAAGTTATTCATACCATTAATCTAAACTTCTCTATTAAACTACTTTCTCTCTATACCACGTTAACTCCAACAAACATATTCAAACAAAAAAATCTCATAACATTTTAACCTTTCGCCGCCTCTGTCACGAAAGTCGTTCCCGCAAGATGAAAGTCAGTCTTTAACTCTAAAATGACCTACATCTGACAGATGAAAACTGCGCTGTGCTCCAATAAAACTGTAGGTGCTGATTAAACCAAGCCCCGGTTCGTTATTTTTCTCATTAGTACTGAATCTCTGCGGCTAGAGATAAAATGGTACAGACGGAGTACAAGCGGTGTTCTGTGAGGTTGTATATGGAACTTGTAAACTGGACAAGAACTCGTGTTATGACGACTTGATCACAAAAATGATGGAATTTTGTCGTTTTTTTCTTCTAATATATTATACTTTGCACCTTGCAAAGAAAATTTTCTTTATCATGGTGGAAATCGCGCTTATGTTGGTTGCGTGGTTAAGAAGGAGTAAGCTTACAAACAAACAGACAACGATAGTGATTTTTGTTTTATACCAAGGACGGCTACATTCAAGTGCCTTCGGTAATAGAAAGTGTTGGACACTATCTCAGGTTTTCAAAGGTATTTTATATTATAAACCCTTAAAAACTTATTAACTTTGTTAAAGATTGATATATTTATAAACAAATACTTCAAAACTTCTTTGCAATTAATAAAAAACAAAAAAAATATATAATTTTCGTCAAAAAAGATTTTCCTTCCCAGGCCTACAACGACACTCACTTATTTAATCCATCGTAACTAAAACAAAATATAAGTTTCATACAAAATCCCAAAACTTCAACATTTAAACACTCTCAGAATTGGCCCCTACCTAGGCAGTTTTGAACTGTACGTAAAGCATTAAAAGTTTTCAGTAAAGAGGTTTAAGTTTTAGAACAGCTGCTCCCACTGTTTGTTTAGTCGACTCTACAGTTAACTATAGTCCAATGTTGTGTGTTTTTAAATAAGTTTCAAACTGAGATTATAAGTTTTTGAACGGTACATTACTTTAGGGTGATTCTGATTTTGGGAAGCGGACGGATTGTTTGTCATAAACTTAACACGTGTTTATATGCATTTTATTTTCGTTTAAAAATAATGTGGTTTTAAAAATTGCTACTCGTGTTAGGAAAAAGCTTATATAGTTATCATAGTCGAGTGAGTTGCATTGGGAAAAAAATCATTCCCACATGAAATATTTTATTACTTATAAAGTTATACAAACTAAGCATTGGTAAATATAACCTTTAGTAATTATTAAAAACAGAAGCTTACAAGAGAAGCACTGATATTTCATGTTACGAGTAACACCGTAACAAGTGCTTTGAAAACAAACTCCAATGACCAGCGCAATCCGTTTTAGAATAGTACATTATAGGCTGAATGGCGGCTGATTGGCGCGTGCAAAAAAAAGAGTTGCGCGTCATTTCTCGAACTCTTTATATTTTGTTTACATTGCATTTGTCTTTGTGTAGGAAAACAATTAGTAATGCAAAATATAATTCGTTTTCCTCGCAAATGTGTTTAAAAAGTGCGTATGGTACTCGTGATCAACATGTTCATTATACACTTGGCTGATTTATGCTGCAAGCCTCAGCCTCGCGTATAATAAACAACTTTGCACACTTGTATAATATTGGTTGTCTCATTCCTTACAGGCATAAAAAACAAATTCATTGACTACACCAAAATCACTTTCTTTATTTACCGACTCAAATACAATCTTTCTTATTTCTTCAGCTTTATATATGCTCGGTAATCCATGCTGGGTGGTAGCAGATAACGCGTCAGTTTCACACTGTTCACCAAGATTTACTGATAGCTGCCTATTACTCATTTATAAGGAGATAATACGTGTTGAACCCTTATTAATGGATGTTGATAGGTTTTTTATTGAGGTTAGGGTTAGTTATTGGGTGAGGTTTTGTTATAATATTGTGAAGATTTATGGAGTGGTATCACGTATTTAGGTTTTAAAAATTATCGGTTGCTAATCTCTATAAGTGTATCATACGTTTTCACATAAAAACAGAACATAAACTTGACCCCCTTTTTCATAAAATAAGATAAAGGCGTATTTAAGCTAATGACAAATAATTACAGAGAAACGAAGTCACGGTTTTGAAACAACGCCTAAAGTTCCACCGAACATCAAAAAGCCTTCAATAATGTAAAAATGAAACTTCTTTACGATCGACATAAAAATGTTATAAAAAGCATTATTTATTAATCCATGCTAAGCCTGCCTCACAATGGAATTAATTAAAAGTACTAAAACATGGAACACCGTTTTTAAAAAACATTGCGTGCTAAATGAAAAATATAACACGTTTTATTAAAAAAAATAAAGAATGTAAATGATTGTGTTAAGGCTGTTTAAGAAAATCCGTTTCCGGTCAATTGCTATTCATTTTAAACGGACCAATTAAAGCTGGATGCCACGCTCGATTGAATTGTAAAACATTTTCAGATGAAAAAGTGCGGTAATTCCGAGTAACGATCGAAAAGCGATAACGATAACTCTCAACGAGAACGTGAAGCTCGATAAAAGAGTTTTAGATTATCGTTTCCTGGAATGCACTTTAATGATTTTTAACATATTGGAAATCGTGTTCCAGTTATTTATCCACTTTGCAGTTTAAAGTTATCTTTGAAATCGGAAACATAAAAAGAAAATTATTTTTAATCATAAAAGTTTATAGTGCTGCTGTAAATTTTTTGTTTAAAGTTTTTCTGGTATTATTAATAAAATAACCGTAGTAGCTTAAAGTGTCAAATAGTTAGTAACACAACGAAATTCACAAATTTTTATCTGACGTGTCAATCAATAAATGAATAAAAATGATTTTTACTTATTTATTAACAAGCCACTCGCTGACCACTGCCAGACGAAAACCGCCAAATCAGCACCGACCGAAAAGGGAAGTCTTTTTTATTTGCCGGTATTATTTAAAATAAAGGGTCACCGTTACCCATGCTCACGTGACAACATTGATTCTCTATTTATGAATCCTAAAACCAATAATAAAAATAATAATCTTCATTAATTCAAAAATTTTTTGGCATTATATAAAAAGCGATTATGGACCCCATGTCTTACTAACCGGTTCGGACAGCCTGTGGCAGACTCTAGAAGTACTTTACAATGTATCATCATAGTGAAGTATTATGTAACTGTATTATTATCGACACCCTTATCGTTTTATATATATAATTATCGACACATTTATCGTTTTATATCGCGCACCCCCTCATAATCAGCGCCGATGCCATTTTGTTTGTTTTCGCGCCGTTTTCATTCGCGGTCATTAGCGATGCATGAATTGTGTTACACCCATACAAATGAAACAGCTATGGGATGTCGGGGAAATAGTCACTGAATTTATATTTATTAAAAAAAAAATGAAAAAAAACAGTTATTTTTCTTTTATTAAGATATCTAGTTTTTTGCCGAACAAAATTTTGTTTTAGACTTTTATACGTGCGAGTTAAATATTGTTTGATTTCGCATCTCTTTATTGATGGTGCCTTAAGAATTACAAATTTATTGTTTAATTTATTTTTAATATTATAAAAAAGTTTAAGTAATATAATGTCACGTACATAAACCACTTTGTTCTCTACACATAAAAAGTTAAAAGAGCGTGCAAAATATGCCTTATATTTTTGTTTTCCATTGCCTATTTTTTCCCTGTATAAGATACTGATATTCTTCGACGGTACCGGTTGATAACTCTGTTTGCACCCGCAGCGGTAATCTTACAAAAGAGAATGCAAATGAAACAAAAACAGAACCAAATGCAAAATATTTAATTTATTTCAAGCCAAAACAAACCACCTAAATATAACACAAATGGAAATTGCCTCACCAAATTTTAGGTTATATTTTTACAATTGATATCACATAACTCGTTAACTGATAATAATTCGGTATTACTTTGCCTGTTGTCTCGTCAACGAAGTTTTATCGATCGTTATTTATCTGATTCTAATTTTGGAGTCCAGTTTTGGCGTTTCATGTGTGTACATCGACGCAAAAAATCGGAAACGTAGTAACCCACAAAATGTAAAATGCTCACCAGAGCCAAAAATAATTTGTAATTTCAGAAATAAAATTATATCTCCGTAACTATAAAAGCCACATATGTGATTTTTTTAACATAAATATAATTTTTTATCCTTTATCAAGCGTAATACTTGAAATCTTTTAAAAATTGCTTTAGATCTATGAGTGTGAGGGTTACAGCAATAGCAATTTTTTTTCTGTTACGCAAAAACGCTGTAAATGAATGAGATAAATATATGGGCGATTACAAACTGGAGATTTTCCTTTACAGCAAATTTGTTGTAACTACGTTCGAAATCATATTAATTTGTCTACATTTTGACTTCAATGCAATATATCTATGTAAACAACTGCACTGAATTGTCTTAACTGCAAGAAATTAGGAAGGCTAGTAAAATTCAAACGATGTAAGTATAAAATGACTTTTATTTAAAGTATTATTAAAATGTTTAAAGAACTAAAATCACAAGTAAAAAATCATATTTAAGTTCAAATGAGATCAAAAACTAAGATAAAACACCTCTAGAAAACACTGAAAACAAAATAACACTTCTTTAAAGTTTTAATAAAATAATATGAATCGTTTTTGTTTTCATCATTAACCATAATCGTGGTTATACAATGCTCTATTTAAATTTTTATTCTCCTTCGTAAGGGATATTTGTTTTTTCTTTTCTATTATTACATTTCTCATTTCAGCAATCAGCGCTATCTTTTAATTCACTCTCATCTTCTTTATCTGTCTCTGCTAAGCAATCCTTTATTTTATTGTTAACTTTTGATGTCGTATATTCTATAGCAAAAGTTGAAGGAATAATATGATTATCAGCAAGCTTTATATGTCGAAGGCGGGAGGATACCTTTGTCATAAGAGCCGTCTTCAGTGACCATCTAGTGCTATAAGTACGTGGGTAATGAGTTAGAATCAAATGAAAGAAGTTAATTTGTTTCAGCGCTGTAATTATCTTCTCTTGACAGCTACCTGTAGGTCATTTGATTAATTCACAAGAAGGCACAGTTTCTACGCGGACACCAAGCATTATCATTTTCCAACCGCTCGTCACCAAGACTCGAGACAATCTTCATCACCCTGACGGCTGCTCTCTCGATGTCACATAGACTCTGTCAAGCACCATATTTGGTACTAGCAATCCGCACTCTTCTTATATCAACCATAAGCATAGTCGATCTCCGACACAGCCATCCTGCGTACAAGTCCTCGTATAGTATACAAACACAAAACGACAGTATCTACTTGTTCAGCTCGGCTAATTCTAACCAACAACCATGACTCTACTTAACACGCAAACCAAAATTAGAACTCATTCCCTGAACTATTATTTTTACTACTTGTCTAAGTAAATCAAACTATCATAAAACAGTAATATCACAACACCAAAGTCAGTAGAGATCATGTACCATCGATAAAGGTCATCACTTTATCACAACAAATCAATCATTGAAACACGCCACGACACGAGTGAACACCTCTCTATCTCCACGGCCTCGGCCGACCAGCAACATCACCATTGCTCTCACATACGCAATCCACCACGAGGATCGCCCGTGTTCGTCCTCAGACAACACACGACTCGGTCTCCACAGACCCCGACCTCCGCCAGAGCTACACGCGCACCGCGCACCCACGGACTACAAGGGAAATACATGATTCCCCGAGATATACCGATTTCCAACGGGCTACGACTACGTAATAGCCTCTGGTACGGTCGAACACAATACGGCAGATAGGGCTCTCACTCGCGTTTCTGGTGGTCTCCTGCCTGCGCTGACTCAACGCACAATACATCTCGCCATACCCAAAACATGGCACTTGTAACATCATTTTTTTGTGTTTTGTTGGATTGTAGGATTTGTACTGTTTACTAGGTATATTACATTTGAGATGTGAATAGGTAGTTAGTTCTTGCTCTTGCCCTTATTCCTCCCTTTAGAATGTTACTTGCAAGCCAATCGCAGTTGTCTTTGTACAAATAGAGACGCATGTGCAGATGACAGTTTTACTGCTATTTTGTTCTTTATGGGTCCTTCTTTCCTTCCTTATAAAATGGTTAGTGAATAACTTTGACTTGCATTTTCAAAGCTGACGTTTCTGTCACAGGATCTGTCGCTATGCAGATTTTTTAAGGCTATGCACGTTATAGAGGTGCTAGCAAGTCACCTATTCAATATTTTGGTAGAAATTAATCTGCTTATGATTAGAACTTTAATCTCGTTTTACGACATTCCTCAGGTTGAAATCTGTCTTTATAAAATCGTTTCCATACTTTAATAATCGCAATGACTCGTTAACTATCGCACAAAGTTTTTTTCTCATTACACAAATTTACTGTTGCAAACTGATCTCGCGTCCATGTCCTTCTTTCTCAGGGTTACAATCAGGTAGCTCTATACATTTGTTTTCGGTACATCTGCGTGCGCATGTTTTCATTTTGTTTTTCAAACAATGCATAGCAACGATTAATTTCTCTTTTTCTTCTTCTACATTTTGAACTAACACAGAATTCCACTTCTGATGTCGAAGGCGGCAGGATACCTTCGTCATCAGAGCCGTCTTCAATGGCCACCTAGTGCTATAAGTTGTGGGCGTACGTGGGTAATGAGTTAGAATCATATAAAAGAAGTTAATTTGTTTCAGCGCTGTAATTATCTTCTCTTGATGATTATCTCTTAGGTCATTTGATTAATTCACAAGAAGGCACGGATCACGGACAGTTTCTACGCGGACACCAAGCATTATCATTTTCCAACCGCTCGTCACCAAGACTCGAGACAATCTCCATCACCCTGACGGCTGCTCTCTCGATGACACATAGACTGTCAAGCACCATATTTGGTACTGGCAATCCGCACTCTTCTTATATCAACCATAAGCATAGTCGATCTCCGACATATATTTAATATCTTGAAATTCGTTTACGACAAACACAACACACTCCTTTAACAGTCGCGCAGTGACTAGGCGACGCGGTAAGCATACAACAAATGAGTGCGAGCGCGTCTTAAAATGGCGGTAAATTCTAATGATCAACTTAGACAACCGTTATAACAAATGGCATAAAGACCAAAATCGGGAAAAGTAATGAAGCTGTAAATTGGCGTAACCAATGATTTCGTATATTATTGTTTGTGTGAATTGTAGTATACCGCAACGACTACCAATTTAAGTTCTAAGAAGTGTAGTAAACGTGGTGTGTTACTAAATCCTTATATGCAAAAACGCTGTAACCCACACGGCTCAGAATATTTACTGCGATGTAACTACCGAGATCAAATTATTTGAAAAAGATGAATTGATGTAAATGCAATATTGTAAAAAACACTGTTTTTGGTGCTATTTACATCAATCTTTCAGTTTGTTTTTCAAAAAAGCAGGTTAAATTCCAATGCTGTACAAAAATTTCTATTAGTCGTAGAGCCACGAATATCAGACCATTTGAAAGAGATTTTTTTTCTGATTCCGAATCTGCAATAAAAAAAATTTGGTTTGGGTGTGGGTTACTACGTTTCCGCTTTTTTGCGTCGACATAGACAGCGGGGATCGGAAACTTTTTTTCAGTTTCTCGTTTGCTCTCAAAGGAAAGTTTGACTACACCTGGTTTGCTCGTGTTGTTACTTTATGCTGCATTCATTTTATATCTGAGAACAAGTGGTTGCTGGAAGTCACATTTATTTAAATATATTTGTGTGGGATTTTCGTTGAAATAATTCTATGCTACGCCGTAGTACTTTGTCGTAGCTACGTAGTCAAATATTTAGTTTATGTGTTTATTATTTGTAGTTCTATTAGAATTTAAGTTACCTAATGGTCTAGATACCTACCTGAATAATTAACACGACTTCCTTTTTTGTTAATCCGCCGATCTATGTGCTGTTATAGGCGCCGTTGGACCGTGTCTTAATACGTATAACAATAAATAGTTACTTTGTTTTTCTTATTTCATCCTGACCTAGCCTTGATCCACATCAATCTTCAAACCACCTATTTTTTTACTATGACATCAACCCCTCGTCTACAAAACCGGCTTCCAACCACCATGCAGTCTGACACCCCCGCTGAGAAGCATCACCTGTGAACACATCGCATCGCGCGCTGATGAAATTCATTAATCCGACATGTTTGCTGCTCTGATACCTGGCCTGCACCTTGTTGTGAATAATAAGGAAATGTACTGTTTATCGTGACGTTAGTCTAGCAGAATTTTTAGTACGTACTAGTGGCCGCCCGCGACTCCGTTCGCGTGAAAGTCGGTTTCCCGTGGGAATGAAAAGTTATCCCGCGGTAAAAAGTACCCTATGTGTTATTCTGATGTATAACCTACATTACTTCAGAGTTTCATCCATATCCGTCCAGTAGTTTTTACGTGAAAGAGTTTTATAATATTAGTAGGATGTATTTAGTTTTTTTAACTGGGCATGATTTAGCATAAGATCATTTTAAATTAAATAAACTTTTGCTGTGGAAGGATGGTTGCTTTTATTTAAATATAATTTGTGAGTAAGTAACATGAAGAACAACCAAATTCGTAGTAACCAGACAAAAACGTATCACATGATTACAAGTTTGAATACAGAATAACTTAAACATTGTGTTGCCTACTAAAATTATAATTAAACAGATAAAGTATAAGCTACATTTCATAATTTTTTAAAGTATAGGATATAAAAATCTAAATTAGCACTGCTTCGGGATAGCTTGGTAGATTTTTTTTGAATAATGCGTGGTTTAGAGTTTAAAGATAGTTAATATACGTACAAACTGACAAAATGTTTGAGTGGAGAGGAAGAATTCGTTCTCAGTTTTGCATTTTTTTCAAATCCTCTCGTAAAAGTAATATACCTCGATATTCTAACTAATGCTGGATTATTTTGCTTCATGATTTAATTTGTTTTTTTTAACATTTGATAATTTACTTAAGTAATATGTAAGGTTTTGATAAAGCATTGAAAACCTGAAGAACCTGCATTGATTCATTAGATTTTCATCAAAGTTGATTAAACTACCGATTCGATTCCCTAGCTGGCTAAAGTTTTTTTTCAAATGTATGAATGCAGGTTTTCTCTTTATCAAAATTGGTGACATGGTTCCTAAGAACAAATCTTCGTATGTCTTATAGTTTCAGACTTTGCCATACTGACCGATTTGAATGAGCCACCCTGTATATGTAAACCATCCTCTTGAATCATTTCTATCTATTATAAGCAATCGCAATAAAATCCGTTGCGTAGTTTTAAAGATTTAAGCCAAGCATACATAGGGACAGAGAAAGCGCCTTTGTTTAAAACTATGTACCTCACTAGGTACAAAGCAAAAAGTTTAGTTTATACAGGGTGATTGGTAATGCGATACATTCCTTCTAAGAGGTTAAAGTAGAGCTTATATGCAGTCAATTAAGGCATAATATGCTATGTCCGAAAATTGATAATTTCTGAGATATGCAACATTTAAGATTTTTTATAAAAAACCCCATTTTCGAAGTTCAAATGAATCCTTTTAGTAAAAAAATCAAAATTGAGTTTAATGTTTTGTTGTTTTATGGTAGCTCGATAACTAAAATTACATTTTAGATTCAAATTTGCTAAAATTAGTCGTCCTTATTTTAGAAAAAGTCAAGAAACCAAGAACAATTTAAAAAAAAAGTTAAGTCTTATGGCAATAAAAAGCGATTTTCTAAAAAAAAGTCCAAATAATGTTGCGTACAAATTACATAAAAAACCTCCCCAATTCATAAGCTATTCAAAAAGGTACATTTGTCATACTAAAACTAAGTATTTGATTGACAACTCTACTAATAAAAGAAGTAACCTCTCTCTTAGAACGCCTCTATTTTGTAGTTACAGTGCACTTTTGCAGTGTTTTCTTTGGTTGAAGTTGCCGTTTTGCATAGGGATAATGCAATATTAAAGTCTGCTGTTAAGAAAATAAATTTTGTAAAAAGCCAAAGCTTCAAGTGTGCAGCCTTTGCAGTCAAATAGAAAAAATGTGTTAAGCGCGAAAAAAGTGACCTCTATTAAAAGAAAACTAACTGCATATTTTCATTAAGAACTCTTGAAATGATATCATTTAAGATCGTTGCCTACGAAGACTTTTTGTAGCGATGCTGTCGCGCGTTAAGTAAACGCATGTCAGTCGAATTTGCAACGCGCTACATTATCGTAACTGTATCGATGTAAAGACAATACTAACGCATCGCGACTGAAACGATACGAACTACGATATCGATGCGAACGCACGACAGCATCGCTACACAAAGTTGCTATGGGCGAGGGCCTTTTGTAATGAGGAATACTCAGATATTCTTCTTATTTAAGAATTGTGTAACGGCAACGCTGTTACAGCAAAAAAAGTACTTGTTGCGTTTCCGTTATCGACGTGTGTCAAACGTTAGAGTGTTTTTGGGGACGTATCGACATCTCAGAAAAATAAAGCTTGTTTCCGCCCGAACAAGTGAATCTAGTAGACCTCGAATTCGGCGAAGTAGACGAAGAAATGATCGATGTTTTTCGCAGAAATTTAGCAATCACCACAAGAGTTGGCGACATCGACCAAAGAAAAAACAACAAGTGATGTGTAGTGATTAATGAAAATGATGTAGTTCATTATGCTATCTTTCTTTTAAATTAAAAAAAGTTTTTTAAAGTTTTAATAGAAGTAACCTTTTCCGCACTCAGCATACTCTTTTTTTCTAATTAACCGCAAAAGCTACACACTTGAAGGTTTGGCTTTTCAAAAAAAATAATATTTAACGGCAGATCTTAAATGTTATTGCATTATCCCTAAGCAAGACGTCGATACCAACCAAAGAAAACACTGCAAAAGTGCGCGGTAACCACAATGTAGAGGCGTTCTAAGAGAGAGGTAACTTCTTTTATTAGTAGAGTTGTCAATAAAATACTAAGTTTTAGTATGACAAATGTACCTTTTTGAATAGCTAATGAAGTGGGGAAGTTTTTTATGTAATTTGTACGCAACATTATTTGGACTTTTTTTTAGAAAATCGCTTTTTATTGCCATAAGACTTAACTTTTTTTTAAATTGTTCTTGGTTTCTTGACTTTTTCTAAAATAAGGACGACAAATTTTAGCAAATTTGAATCTAAAATGTAATTTTAGTTATCAAGCTATCATAAAACAACAAAACATTAAACTCAATTTTGAATTTTTTACTAAAAGGATTCATTTCAACTTCGAAAATGGGGTTTTTTATAAAAAACCTTAAATGTTGCATATCTCAGAAATTATCAATTTTCGGACATAGCATATTATCCCTTAATTGACTGCATATAAGCTCTACTTTAACCTCTTAGAAGGAATGTATCGCATTACCAATCACCCTGTATTTTGTCCATACTTACTTCTATTTATAGCTGAACACTGTTGTGAATATTAATTGGACTGTACTTGTCTAACATTTTAGTACAGAATTTCAAGCGTTTTCCTTGTTTGTGTGATATTGGCACGATTTGACTATAAATTCTCAGTTGGTACCGCAGTAATAGAACGATCCGAATGTAATTTCAATTGCAATTGCATATTATGTGTGTATCTAATGTGCAGTACTTTATGTGAAGAAAAAATATGAATGTTTATAAATAAAATAAATCTCCAGACTGACACACCAACTGTGTGGCCCTAAACTAAGCAAAGCTTGTACTATAGGTACCACACAATGGACTAGAGGAGAACCTAGTTACACCCAGACACGAGCCAATATCGAAAAACCATTTCTACGAAATTGGCCCGACCCGGGGATCGAGCCCGGAACCATCCGCTTAGTAGTCCGGTGTATACGGGGTGTAAGAGAACTGCTTCCGAAAACAAAAACTGGGCATTGCTGGATGGGTACTGGTTACGTTTTAAGCAAAAAAAAATGTTTTTATGATTAGCCTAAAAATATTTTTTTTACGTTACTGTACAAAATTGCATTTATACTTTCAGATTTTGCGATGATTTCAGATTAAATAGTGTTTTTATTTAATTTGCAATGTAAATAATCGCACCTGAACCAACAGTTTATGTGTGAGCGATGATTTCAAGCGCTGAATATGACTTTTCAATTCTTAATAACTTTTTTAAATTGGGTTTTCTGGGTATACTGTTAATGAATTTAGATACTACTAGTGGCCGCCCGCGACTCCGTTCGCGTGTAAGTCGGTTTCCCGTGGGAATGAGAAGTTTTCCCGCGGTAAAAAGTACCCTATGTCCTTTCCCAAGTCCAGTTCTTTCTTTATACCAAATTGCATCAAAATCGGTTCAGTGGTTTAGGCGTGAAAGCGTAACAGACAGACAGACAGACAGACAGACAGACAGACAGACAGACAGACAGACAGACAGACAGACAGACAGACAGACAGACAGACAGACAGACAGACAGACAGACAGAGTTACTTTCGCATTTATAATATTAAAGTAGGGATTTATTTTTCTACCGATGAAAAAAACGAAGGAGGTTTGTTTTCAAGTCAACTTTCTTTCCTGTGAAAATAACTTTCAAAATAAAGCTGTTTATATGAAAATAACGAGCACACGCTCGTTTGAAATGTTAACCGCCAATTAAAATAAGAGTCGTACCTCGCTAGAAATGACAATTTAATTTTAGAACAAAATTGTCGCAATGTGTTCTCCATTGATTATATTTAGATTATCCGTACTGCTATTAAAATCATTTTATCCTACTAATATTATAAACGTGAAAGTTTGTGAGTATGGATGGATGTATGGATGTTTGTTACTCTTTCACCTTAAAAATTACAGGACGGATTTTGATGAAACTTAACAGTATATTAGGTTATACATCAGAATAATATATAGGCCACTTTTTACCGCGGGAAAACTTATCATTCCCACGGGAAACCTAATTCCACGCGATCGGGGTCGCGGGCGGCCACTAGTCTCTTTATAATCGTATCAGGATATAAATATGCAACATAAATATTCTGGTTACTTGTATAATTTACTTTTTATATCCTTTTGGCCGCAATGGCTTGTGCCATATAAATAAATATGCACTAGGTACATGTAAATTATACAATTTCAAGTATTTCTATAACCTCTATAATTATCCATCTTATTTATATTTATCTAAGTTTTTATTTTATTTGTTATCTTCACAAACATTATCAAATAAGCTTTTACCCAATCTGCTTTAACATTAGATTCCCATATTTTAATTTATTCCGTATGCACCCAGCTGAGCTAAACATTAAATACGCACACTATATACGCTTAATACGGCAAAATGCTCTTTAACGACTAGCCACATAGAATGGCCACAGCATAGCGATATCTGTGTTGGTTCTAATAACCATTCACCAGTGCTCAATAGCAGACCGTAAAAACCAATGTACACTGTGGTTTTCGCTTGCGAATTAAACAAATGGCACAGAGTATGTGGAAATAGCAGTGGGTCGGTGTCTAATGCTTTCTGAAATTTGATTGGCAAATCACATTAGATCTACGCCGATTTAGTCAAAGTCATTTTCAGAGTCAAAATAGGCGAGCTTCGGCTTAAACCAATCAGTCGACTCAATATTAACTTTTACATTTCAAACGTAAACGATGCAAAATAATTTTACTTGACCAGCTTTGTGGAAAGGTATCAGAAAAGTATCAAGAATTATATTAATGCAATGTTACAAAAATGTGTGATACAAAATAGTGTAAAAAGACAATTATTTGAAACTTTTAATTCAATCTAAACCTTTGTTCTTTCTTTCTTAATGCACAGTAAAGTTTACTACATAGAAGCATAAAGTGCCACATGTATATTATGTTAAAATTTGTATTAAAACTGAATTACCCTACGTATTTCGCTACACTGTGGCATAACGTTGCGGTAATAGGAAGCTACAATAATACTGCATTCGCGGGATTATTTAGAAAATACATTATTTAGTTTATGGTTTCAAAATCTATAGTATTAGTAGCGGAGTAACTTAATTATATTATTTCTAGATAAGTTTGAAGTTTCGTTACATGAAAACAATTTTACTTGAAATCAAAATACTATCCTGAAAGTAGGAAATGACTTTCAGCTCTGGTTAAAAACAAAAGAAAAAAAAGAAAAGTTGAAGTTGAAAAGTTGTGAACATACATTACCTAGGCACTGTATAGAATACCGGATTATACACATTGACGGTAACATGTACAATAACATAGTATAGGAGATTTACTCCGAATTTGACGCGTGCGAAGCCGCGGGTATAACCTAGTAGACTATACATCAGAATAACACATAGGCTACAAATTTATAAAGATATTGCGTGAATTGTCTTAAATATTAAGTAAGTAGGGAAAATATTAGGTAAAAATCTACCATCTGCGAGCTGTTCTGATGTGCGCTGCCAAAATCGCTAGAGTTACACATATGTATGTATGATGGAAATGTTAATCTTAAATAGTCCTATAAATTGTTACGTTGTGATAAAGGGTATCCACTCAGACGAAGCCGCAGGCGGTACAATATATTATTTTATCTGAATGTGCAAAAGAAAATAAATAATAACCATTGACTCTTAAAAGGATTACAGACTAATTTATACTTTTTCATAAAGTTTAATTAATATACGACAAGTGAATTATCTTTTGCTTCCATTTGACAGTTACCATCTCGTTGCTAACTTAATCCTGCGGAATGTCAAAACGCTCGTGCGAACTTCACTTTAATCTTTCAATCGCAGTTAACAAGTTTCAAAGAAAAAGGGAAAAAAACATAAAATGAGGAAACTCAAAGATTTACATTTAAGACAGTTTAAATATTATGAATAATGGGTTTCATAAATTAAGATTAAAAGTTGTTATTCCGGATTTGTGACAATTCTGTTTCATTTTTTTTTGTGTAAATGGTTTGCAGTGATGTACCAATCGCGTAATTTTGATTACCTATGTATACAATTGTATCAAATAATCATGTTTGGGTTTTAAATTCAAAAGGGGTTTATAAGAATGAGTCGTTATCTGTATAAAAAGTCAGTAAGTTTAATTTGGTACAACATAGGATAGTTATTGTTGGGGTTAACATATCAGCAAATCCACCAATTATTTAAACTCGTTTTATGTAGATCTTAGAACGACCTTAACACCACGCAAGATTTGCCCTTAAAATGTGGTTCCTGTTAGTTTCTACAAAAACTTAGTCGGGTATTGTGCATTAATATTTGTTTCTTTTTACACATACTCTCGAAGAATGTTTGATATCACGTTGTAAAAACTACATTATTAAATAAACCACGAGATGAAAGTTTGTTAAATTAATATGGAAAGACTGTCTTTTGCACTTATAGTAGGATTACTTACGTTTTGGAGTTGGTAATGTTAATATTATTCATTGATATTGCTTGACTTAACTTTAAAAGATTTTGCCTAGCACGTAACCATAGTAAACAGGTGATCATTTCATTGTAATAACATTAACAATACCTTTATCGCCTAATATCATGATTAATTATATCCCTTACCCACTTTACCTTCACCTACTCTCACCAAGTAATAAATTATACTACTTATATTACTTTTTCTATCAAATAAATGACTACACGAACTACCTCTACATAGGTATTTGGGTCAATGTGGTATATAATCGAGTTGCGGAACTATAATGAACAATTCTAAGTTCCTAATAAAGTTAGGATATCATCAACATAATCGGCAACACTTGGCAGTCGATAAAACTATGCCTGGTAGAGGGGAAATAATTGTTGATATGGAAATCTATATTAATATTATACAGCTGAAGACTTTGTTTGAACTCTGTGCTTATCTCAGAAACTATTGAGGTCCATTTATTGAGGTAGGCTCTCAGCTTAAAAACATAAACCTGCATCTAAAACGAGCGAAGTCAAATGTAGTCTAATTTATTATTGTAAGAGTACCATAAGTAGATTGTTAATAGGTTTTCTCTAAATAACGCGGGTTAATCCGCGGGCTTAGGTAATGTCTTATAATATCTAGTGTTGAGAGAGAAATTTTGTAAAAGTTAAGTAGAATAATGCATTTTTCAAGTAGCCGCACCACACATGTTCAACTACTATTAAAATTACATCAATGCACGTTACGGCAACCCTGTTATTATTTTCTAAGTTTGAATTTATTTAGGTTACTTTTCTATGCTAAATAAATACTTCAACATCCACAACGTTTATAAACCACTAAACCTCACCACAGTCACCCAATGGTCTTAAAATCAAAACACAAGCATTATATTTGTTCTCTACAGACTAAAGCAAACATTTCATAAACTGCAGCCAGATGAACTTCCAGAACAATCCGAGTTAAAAGTACACATGAGAGATGCACCGGTACAAAATATTCAAGTCAGAAACTGTTTAATCTGTACAAAGTTATATGAAAAGCAAAAAAAACAGCACAGAAATGAGACAAGGGACCGCGGGACTTGTAAAAGTTGAATTGTTGAAGGTAATATGAAATAAAGTTTTGTTGGAGGTATTCATTTGTTTTTAAAATGAGATTGTCGAGATTGAGTATGTCTTGAAGGAAATTGGTTTAAGTAAAGGTTCTAAGTATAGGTCGAGAGATATATGTATCAAAACTTGACAAAAGAAATAAATATAGCGTATTTTGATTATAAATAAAGATCACGTAGAAGTTCTAAACGAACAAATATAATTATGTCATTGTTAAACGTTTAAATGTAATTAATAAAAACCAATCTAACATCGGAGGAAAATAGTGGGTATTATACAAAGGCCCAGTTTTACGTAAGGGCTTAGCCAATGAGCTTCGTTTGATGACAAATTGATCCAGGGATTAATGATCAAAACCCAGCTGTACCAATTCATTGGACATAGTTCTTTTTTTTTGCTCGAAATTTAATCATCATTACATAGTATAAATCCAAGTCGCTAATTCTGTCTGTCTGTATGGTTGTCCGCTTACTCCTCCTAAACCAAATGAGGGATTTAATGCAGTTTTTCAACATCCTTCAGGTATTTTTTCATTTAAATCCTACTAATATTATAAATGTAAAAGTTTGTGAGGATGTATGGATGTATGGATGGATGGATGTTTGTTACTCTTTCACGTAAAAACTACTGGATGGATTTGGATGAAACTTTGCAGTAATATAGGTTATACATCAGAATAACACATAGGGTACTTTTTACCGCGGGAAAACTTCTCATTTCCACGGGAAACCGACTTCCACGCGAACGGAGTCGCGGGCGGCCACTAGTTTGTAAATAAAGAACAATCGGAAAAAGTTTTTATAAGTTAGTTAAATATCAATGTTTCGTGACCAAGTCGGCCAAAATTACACCATTGCGAAGCGTGAGCGGGTCGCTACTGCGAATATAAAAATAAATTGTCAGTATTAACTACAAGCGCAGACAGATGATTTAAGACCCATACAAAATAAATAAAAGTTTTTAGTATCAGGACGTAAACTTAAAACAACCGAACCTCATACAAAAATAGCAGGCTCATTTTTGAGTTGAAATTTAATAAACACCCTGTACATTATACCACTCCAATTCCTTAGTCTTTCAAACTACTTTTATTAGTTAAATCGAACTTCCTTATCCATTACCATTGCCTACAGGAAACTGTCGAGACCCGCCTAGGAAGCTAAGTACTATAAATCGAGGGCAATTAAAAGTTTTCATTTATAGTCCCATAGCAAAGTGGCAGAGTTCAAGGAAATGGCAGAATCTAGGTGTGGTTTCAATTATAGATGTAAGTGATATTATGTATAGTTTAAAATGGTTGTTTGTAGGTGGTATTATATTTGATTCAGTTATACCTAAAGGAGTAATTAGTTTTCACATTCACAGTTTCTTTTTCCAAGGCTCAATTGCAGATGGGTAATAGCAGTCTTCATATTTTCTATTTTGTTGTTAAATGTAACATTTAAGTACCTAGCATAGCTTTAGGTAGAAAAATCCAAAGAATTACGGCCCATAGTCTTATTACATTTCAAAAAGCCCTAACCTAAAACGCTCAGCATTGACATTTCACAAGCGCGACCTCTGTAGGTATTCAAAGACCAAAACATGTTCCCAACGGCAAATTCTTGCTTACACACAAAAGTATTTTCGTCGCAACGCCTTTAAAAGGGCATGTACACTTATTCAGAGCCCTTTCACAGTGGGAGCCCTTCACGAATGGAGACTTTGCGAGCTCTTACACTTGCTTTACTGCTCGCTAAGAAAGAACGCTGGTTAAAGTCAGTGCGTTAAACCATTTTCATTTCCATGCTTTTTAATTGGAATTAGAATTGGACTTTGGATCTTTCTAACAGGGTTGAACTTTAAAAAAAAGTGTTATTTTAAAACATTACAAAATTGTTGATTACCTATACAAAAACAAATGCACTATATTAATAAATTGAAGGGTTGACACGTATTCTACTTAAAAAATCTACACTGAGTAAATTTACTTTCATGTAAAAATATGGAATATCATCAGTTAGTCTACGGGCTTCTACGAGATACCTAGACAGCAGCAGACATTTAAATCGCATTCATCTTCACGCCCTAGAAGATCTATTTAGACCACTATTTCCCCATCGACCGAAACTAAGTGTCTGACCGCCGATCTCAATACTCTACTATAGTTAAAACCTTGGTTATTGGAAACTGCTAGTTTTGTTTTTTGTGACGTGTTTCTGTCATTTCCATATCAACAGCTATCTACCATAGTTTATTGAGACGCAAAAACATGTATAATACCATAGTTACACAAATAACAAGGCGTCAAAGGTTAGTAGAGTTGGTAGAGTATTGAGTTTGGCCGTAAGATGATCACTTTTACAGACACCTTCTTATAACCTTAAATATAGTTTTCAAAACTTTAAGCCAGCCTTAACTAGGTGAATAATAATCCTTATTTAATCAACGCAAAATAAGATCTTACGAACCCAGTAGCCAACCGCCCTTCCTTAACAGGAATGCTCATCTTTTATGCACCCAGCACAATATTGCGGCTATGTGTGTGGTGGCCAACAATGTTAGGTGCACGTACAGCCTGTTTTGAGCAGTTGACTCCATTTTGTGACTAAGCATGCTCAGTCTTAGGGGGAGGTGCATAAATGGTTAATGGGGGAAAGGTTTAGAAGAATATAAAAGTGACAAATATGTTAGTACGACTACTTATTACAGGGATGGTATTGTAATCATACTTTATTAATGATATTTCCAGCTTGGTAGATTTTAGCTCGTTTCCTCTAGCTATTCGGACCGTTATAAGCTTTGTTATTGGTTACATTCATGTTATAGATGATTTTGTATTCCTGTGTGATCTCAATACAAAAGGTCAATACATTTTATTGATTTCTTTTTGTCTAAGTTTTTTATTAAGTTTATAAAAATAATGATTAATCGATTGCAATAATATTGTTAATGCAAAGAAAATATCTAGTAACAGAATCAAGTTTTTAATGAAAGTTTCTTGTCATACAAAACATTTAAATGAGTGACTGTGTCTAGTCTCTAGAAGCTTCTACATACAAAGGATGCGAGTTACATTTTCTGTGCTTTCATGTTACCAAAGTTCTTAAAATAAATTTTATTTCAGAGGCAACAAAGAACATGCCTCAAAAAGTAAAGTTTTTTAACTTTGTGTACATGTATACTGTTACAAAGGCGCCATCCGTAACTTGAGGTACCATTGGTCTTCGATTGCTAGTCGAATTAGTTAAAACGTATATTTTTTTAATTATGATAAGTATGTGTCGAGTAGAAGATACTTAAAAGCTTTATAGACAATTTATAGCCTAATAATATTTATTAAAGAAACAATATTATCCCTCTCGCTATCCGAGAAGGAGGTCGGTGCTCAACTAATGAAACTTTTATTGCCGGGCTATGTTGACAAATATCAACAAATAATATTTCATTTTTCCACCACACACATTTTTTACTACTTATAACGAGTACTTACATCAGTTGTAACCATTAAACTCTTTCATTGCAGCAGTAGTGAAGCGAAAACGATCAACTAAGGCGTTTGAACTTTAAATTCTCTTTCTGATAAAAAAAAAACTATATGCTGTTTACGTTTTTTTTGTGATTTTAGTGAAATCGACTTCCAATAGTTAGGCCCCCCAATAACTTTTTCTTTGTATTCCAGTGTAAAGTTATTTGCCCGTTCGTACTACACTTTGATCTTGAGGGCCGTAATTAAATCTCCCTTTTATATGGACTTTGCACTGTTTACAAAAAACCTTCAGCAGACAATTTTGTCAGAATCTCTTACAAAGATAGAGAAAATAAAGTAAACAGAGAAAGGTGTCGGGACTTGAAAAGATTAGATCTAAGATTAGAGAATGTCGTGGAAAAATGTGTTTTGTGCAAAGTTTTTTTGATTCGGTAAATTGAGTTCTGTAAAGTTCTCGCTTTCGGCTATCTGATTGGTTGGATGTTCTTTTTTTGGATATGGGGATAAATTGTTTGTAAGATGTTGTTGAAATGTATGGAAGTTCATGTGATTGGGAATAATTATGTTTGTAGGTAGTTTTGCTAAGTTTGTGTTTCTGGATTAAGGGCATGGTTCTATTATGAGCACTAATAGATAACCTAGAAAAAAGGCTAGCCTAGGCTTCTAAGCTAGGCTTTATACATATATATTTTTTTCAAATCTATTTCACAGCCAAATAGTGTGTTCTCGTTTCACATTAAATATATACATATGACATATGTATGAAATGACTATAAAATAAACTACTTATCGTCAAGAAGTATTTATCTGTCAATAGAAAACCTAGGCCTTAGATAAATGTAAATGATACCTAGCTACAAAATTATTGGTGCAAAGGTTAAACTCATTATTTTTTCTTACAACACACCAGTATTGGAAAGCATAATAAATAAATAGCCTATATATGTCCCATAGTTGAGCACAGGCCTCCTTCTCGGAAAGCGAGAGGGTTTGAGCCGTAATCCACCACCCTGGCTCGGTGCGGGTTGGTGGATCATATGATGGATTATCATCAAATCATGTGGGTTTCCTCACGAAGTTTTTCCCTCACCGTTAGTGCGTGATAAACATGTACATAATTTGAGAAACACCAAATTAGTGGTACACCCTAGTGGGGATCGAACCCGGAACCTTCGGTATAGTAGACCGTTCCTGTTGCCACTAGGCTACCACGCACTTGGAAATCACAATAATCCGTAAAAATAAAGTAATGTCAATAAAGCGTTGTACCTATAAAAAATATTCTTACAAACCCTTTAAATCCTAGCAGGCTACGAAAACCGTTTCATTACATAAAAACCGATACAATTTAAGACTCACACACCAACATAAATAATTCCAAAATGGCCGTCGAACCGCTACCCAAAACTCGTCCTGTGCAGGATATAGAATCCTGTACTTTGGGTAGCTAAAGGATATATAAATTCCTCTTAGCCGAACCATAGATTACCCCTTACTGGACATAAATTTCGTATAAATAATCTTAGTTATTTGTGAACGGCAAACCGGCCGATTTATTAGGTATTTGGCTTGAATATGGCAACACTCGCGGTGGACGGTGTTCTAAATTTAATGGTATTTAGTGATTTATTTAGTGGGGAAATTTTGGTGTTAATAAATAGTTCTGATTCTTTGTGGTAAAACCTAACCTAACCTAAACCATTTACGGTAGGTACAATAATATACAACAGCTATACCCAATCCAAATAAAATTTTGGAATGACACTAGGTTATTCTTATGTAGGTACTACAGGCAATAAAACGCAGGTTTTAGGTAGGTTTACGTATTCATTTCATAGATAATGAAAGAGTCCCGATTTTTTGTGATGTGTTTTTTTATTGAGATCAAAAGGCGAAGTAAATGTCAAAGACAGTACTATATTAATCAAACTGTTATCTTAATTTACAATATTAATCAAACACTATACCGTTCGACAGATATGTTTAATTTATTTCCTATTGGAATAGCTTCAATCTTCAATTTACAACTTTCTGCTTGAAACATTTTTTTAACTAACGGCCGCCAAAGGTAATAATACTTTGAGCCCTATTTTTAATGTTCCGTACCCAAAGGGTAAAACGGGACCCTATTACTAAGCCTCCGCTGTTTGTCTGTCTGTCTCCAGGCTGTATCTCATGAACCGTGATAGCTAGAAAGCTGAAATTTTACAAATCATGTATTTCTGTAAATGTACAACAAATACTAAAGATTAAAAAAAATAATTAAGGGGGTCCCCATACAATGAACGTATTTTTTTCGTATTTTTTTGCTCAATATTAAAAACGGTAACAGGTGGACGCTTCAAAATTTCACAGAATATTTACTTGAATACAATTACAAAGATATGTTATAGATAGACTTTCCACAATATACCTTCATATTTCCACGTAACAATTACCTACGTGGAATAAGGCTTCAAACTATATAGCATAGCTTTTAGTTCAAAAGGAATATCACCTATTTCACACCGTCGTAAGAGGCAACTCGGAAAATTACCAATCAGACGACTTGCAACAGTGTCCCATTGTAAATCACAATAATGAAATGAAAATTAGTTTGCAACGGTTAGTATAAATAAACCGCCTATGTAACAAAAACATGCTGCAATAAACACAACCAACTTTTTAACACGTAATTAAAATATGTTAAAGTTAAACTCCAATACAGTGTTGCGTAGCATAATTTGATTCATGTAATATTCATTGCGTCATCGCATAAATTACTGTTGACTTCAATATCAATGCTAATTTGGTTATTATCAGATTTATTGTCTGTTCGTACTGAAAATTAGCTTCCGGGCTCATAACTCGACAATTGCAGGGGTATTTGTTGTGGTCGTGTATTATTATAAACCTTTAAGGGCAAGTTGTTTTTGTTTTAAATAAAAAAGTAATAGAGCCAAAGCGGTTGCAAAACTTATGTAACAAGGCTTTTACGGTAGGATTTGCAGCGGTATCATCGGTTGAACTGCAATTTAACCAGGTATCTTCTTACAAATAATTACTTTCTTACTATTTAACCTAATGTTGATAATTACAATACAACTTACATAAAATAATATGAAAATTTAGATTTCGTTTTTTTTAATATTTGCCAGCAAGCCAAAATTGAATTATTTTCTTTTTTTAAGAAATTAAATATGCGTTTATTTTGTCACTTTCGTGAGTGTGCGTATGATGCGCCCCTCAGGTGTTGTATGAGAGACAAGGCCTGAGGAGTGATCTCTTTGTTGAGCTTAAATCTAGATATGAAGATATGTGAGTGAACTGTATTTTTGGATAGATGGTTCAACTACAGGACTTGCTTCAAAATCCAGTCAATTACCTTTCATTAATTATACCATGAGGCCAGAAAATACACGGACTATACACTTGTAGTAGGTTAAGATAATGCACTTGTCAAGGTCAAGGAAAGGTTAAAGGAAGAATCACTCACTGTTGCAGCAGATGAGAAGGATCTAGGCGGCAAAGCCAGCCCAGAACACACAAGCCCTTCACACTATGTTACACCACCTTACACAGTTACCCAGGCCTGCTGTTTTCGATGTCTTTGGTGTAAGCACAATGTTTGAAGTGTCAATTGTACTTAGTAAAAAAGATTTGCTGATTTAGTGGACGTGAACTTGCTGGTATCAGACGTTAAAAATTATATGTTCACGAGACGCGAGTGTCCATCGGCGAACGGCGGCGTATTATTTCATTCAGGAGAGGGTAGGAAGAACCCAGTAAAAGTGCGGGTGATAATAAAAATAGTATGAAACTAGTAATATAAAAACGCAACACTTAGCAGTGTTAACAATAATAGACCTACCAATGCCCTGTGGGTAATGTTTAGTTATTTAAACGTACAGTAAGCCTAATAACCGTTAATTATATTAAACAGATATACAAGGCGTTAACTTGTTGAAACAAAGTAAAAAAAAAGGAACCTATTTCCACGTTTTCGGATCTCCTTTGAAGTCCGTATGTTTTCTAATAACCACATGAAATACGTATTTTAAACTAGTTGTTCATGCCTTGTGTACACTGTAAGACACGTTTCTCCATTCCCAAGTGCATGGTGCAAGTGGAACGTCAAAGCCAAAGTACTTCGCCGTCGAGTGGTGACTGTTAGTTTAGTGCCTTTATTAATAGGTGATGCGGTGTAGTGAAGTCTACAGTAAATACTTTAAGGCATGCCTATGTATAGAACTTTACTGTGTAGGTATATAGGTTCATGGGTCATAATTATATTTAAGAACAATTCCATTGCAGAAATAAATAGCGTGATACCTTACAGCAAACAACCCATAAATGGCTAGAAACAAGGTCTTTAAATCCATTTTAAATCTTCTTAAATGCCGATTTCGGATTGTACGCAAAGATTATCTTTCCAAGCATTACCAACAAATGCCTAACTCATTCTATTTTACATTAAAAACTGCTTATAACTCCATTGGTAAAACCTTCATGTTTCATACTTACCTGTTACACTTTTGTTCTTATAAAGAATTTTAAAAGAACCTTAAGTTTTCTGTTTGAGAGCCAACAAAGCAAGCTATGTTGAGTTAAGTACAGTTTCACAGTTAAGTTAGTAGTTCAAACTCGACACACACAATACTACAGGTATCAAACTGTCTATTAAAAAATCGCAAACTGAAAAAAAGTTATTAGGTACTCTACTTACATTTATGTACAAATTTCAACTATGCGTTATCCTCATTAACCAAAAATCGATATTTCTCTTAACAGATCGGGTAAAAAGTCCCCTTAATAACGTCAACCCCATAATTCATTTCTTCATCTCCTCACAATTCAAAATCGATGTCCAGTAACAAAACTGTAAGCTGAACTATAAGTAGCGGTAATATTCCTTGTTCTACCGTTGCAGTTGACTCTGTAAGCCTCTTTACAGAATTCAAAGCCCAGGCTTGTTTACTGAAGGCAGAAGTCTGCATTTTAAATGTAATGCTGGGAACTACGGCAAACTGCCTACTGAACAAAGGGACATTATATCTGGAAACTGAATTTCAAAGTGAGGATCAGGGATTTCAAGGTTTAGGAGTAAGACGGTTTTTGACGAAAGTTTGGTATATATAATGCCGGGTTGGAAATAAGAACATTAAGATGTTTAAATATGCTTGTTTGTATGTTTCAGAATACAGAAAAACGTAACTTATTTGGGTATTAAATAATTGAATACTGAGTAAAAGTTTTTTATTATATAACTATTATGCAAGTCTCATATAATATATAAAGACAGCCTACACACATTTTAGTACTAAGCACAATAACTTAAGCATATGATCAATCGGTTTTCTCAATAAGTGTTCGTGCATCTTTTATATGAAATACACATTTAAATATCAATGTATTAGTGCATTATAGTATCTAATATAAGTTTATAATGCGCTTATAAGTAGATCACCGCTTATCTTATACAGTGTATATAAAATTCTCGTGTTACAATGTTAGTTACCTAAACGGCTTTACTGATATTTACCAAATTTTATATGCATATTTAGTAGGTCTGAGATTCGGCTACTATCTTTTTTTTGCTTGTCCACCACAATCATTTTTTTTAATATGCAAAACAACGTTACTAGCTGACCTCTAGTTTAATATAAAAGAATGTGTTATAAATACTTCATAGTCTTATTACGATACAAACACAAGTGACATCTAAGAAGTGTTATTGCATCTACAGCTTACCATAGGTTTCTCAATGGACCTACCGAAGCTTCGCTTTTACTCATAGTAGTTTCAATACAAGAACAAAGATGGCGCTTTCTTAATAAGTATAACTAGACACAGACATCCTCATATTGTTCCGGGTTATTCCACAAATCCCTTTTAGAAACCTCCATAATGGGGAATTGAGGAAAAAGTTTTTTAAGAGATTCACAAATCATTATGTTTAAAATAACATCGAAAACGATACAAAAGGTTATCACTTAGTTTTTATTTATTTTAAATGTATATAATATAAATTGGCATTTGTAAACAGTGCCACACTAATAAAATAAAATAAAAGTAAATTAATCCCCATTGGTAGGAATATCCAATGGGGATTTTCGGAATAACCCATAATTTCGGGACATTATATTTCAAATTCTTTATATTGGCTTTCCTATAGTTGTTGGGTTGGGTTTTGAAATCGGTCGCCTGATTTAAAGGTTGTAGGGGGTTTGGGGGGGTGGGGAGGAGGGGTCTGAACCCCCTACAAGTAATTTTGGCTGCCGGAGTCGCGTCTAAATATTTTTAAAAAAAATTCAAAATTTCCTAAATACTAGCACAATTGCGTGAATCGGAACGCATTTAGCATCTTGGATGAATGATATTGTGGTTTTTACAATCTTAATTTTAAATACAATCGAGGTAATCAGATTGTATTTATTAAGTGTGTTTACATAATTCTTAGGTAATTAATAGCAATGTCTTACTCCAAATTGACACAATCCGACATCAATAAGTTAGGTTAGTTAGGTTACTGTTTTTAAACTGAATCGGAACGCATTTAGCATGTTGGATGAATGATATTGTGGTTTTTCTACAATCTTAATTTTAAATACAATCGAGGTAATCAGATTGTATTTATTAAGTGTGTTTACATAATTCTTAGGTAATTAATAGCAATGTCTTACTCCAAATTGACACAATCCGACATCAATAAGTTAGGTTAGTTAGGTTACTGTTTTTAAACTGCCAGAAAAAGGACTCCGTTGACTCATGATTGAAGCGGGTTTTTATGCATATAAATTGGCTACTAAAGGTCGCCATATTGAGGGGTATAAAAAAAAAAATATTTTTTTGGCGCCCCCTTTTTTTTCCGGCAGCTGAAAATGGTCAGGGGGGGTTCAGACCCCTCCCCCCCACCCCCCCAACCCCCCAAAACCCTTAAATCAGTCGACCGATTTCAAAACTTTAACCTAGTTGTTTACCAGAAAATGTTCTTACTACCAATTCGAAATCCGAATTATCACTTTTCCTAAAAAAACGTACTAAACAAAATTTCTATTAATATTTTTACTCATAATCAACATCAAAAATTGAAATGCCTTTATTACAATAAAATAAATATCGTAAGCCTTTTTTGTAGAACAAAACCACTTCTTATGTTAATAATTTAGCGCTTCGCCGGGTGCTGCCGCACCACGCTCGCTACGCTCGCTTGGCTCGCGCATGTAGTGAAAAAGTCAACCTAACACGTTCGTCGCTGCGATCCTCGCTAACCTATCTAGTCCTAGTTATTTTATAACTAACATTTTCTTTTTTTTTAAATTGGAGTAAATTAGGCCCTTTATAATTTCAAAGCCGAGTTATAGAATTTGCCTGCAACTTACTTGCAACAATGACTTGCTTTGTTGGGAAAATGTGGAAAAACAAATAATAGTACAATAGATGTTTATTGCTACTGACATTATGAAGTTGAATGATTCGGAACCCTGAAAATTAGAATCAGAGTAGTTTAGAATTGTGATTATTAGGATGAAACATTTTAGGAAGAACATTTTCGGAGTTCCAATAATCAGAGTTGAAAATTTAGGCGAACTTTGACGCAACCTTTCAAAACGTTAGTCTTCGATAAATAAATTATGATTATAAAGGAAATATTTATATTATGATAATTTTTACACAAGAAAATTACAGATTTTAAGTCCCCAAATACATTTTGATCCACAATGTTATGTTAACTTGTCTTAACAAGCAACTTATCAAAAAACGAAAATAAAACACCATTGTTTAGAAGTATAGTATAATAAAATTTCATATAACTTTAAATTACAGCATGTTCAGTAAATATTACTAGCACAGTGTCGGAAATATAATCATTATTGTGTGAGCATCATATAGTTACTTTATTAGATCTCTATTATATAGCTTAGATTATTGTTATATTGCAAGAAATATAGATAAATGTGATTCAGAGCTTTGTTGAATATACTCCAATTCTTCCCCTAATTGAAGTATATTCCACAGAAATAGATTATTTTTTTGTGGTTTTTATTAGAATATATTTTTTATTTATACACGCTTTTGCTGTGAAGTTACATTTAACATCTAATTCGGTAAGAAAGACAAAACAGCTTGTGCGCATTGCATCAATATTGGTCAAAGCATCGAGAGTGCATTTTAAATAAGTAATATTTTAAAATGTGTAAATTCCCCTCTTTACACAATATCGTTTAATAATCATGAAGAGACTATGACAAAAAAACTCGATTCACAACTCTCTTTCTCTCTCACTCTTTCGAACGTATTGAAGCTGTTTCTTATTACGTAATCTTCTGTCTAAAACTTATTCTATTAAGCATCTAAGCATACCTTCAGAATCGTCTTTGTTTTTGCTCACTCCTTAATATTCAGGAGATGGTCCCCTTATATATATTTTAAGATCTATATCTCTAACGTTTCCTAATTTATTTACATACAGCACTAAGGCAGGCAATTAGAAAACTCTAGCATTGTAATCAAGAAAATATTTCTTATAGACTAACTTATCTAAATCGTCAAGACTGCCGTATTCTATGAAAATGCTACCCAAGCCATTTTGACGCTAGAAAAGCTACATTCTCTAATAAATGTAGATGAATCCTTGAATAGTGCTATATCTAAAGTCAAAAGTGATTTAAAGTTTTGAACATTACATTACTTAATATTAGAAGTTGTGGCTAATACAATAAGATTTAGTTTACAAATGTGGACAATTACATATTTTCCTTTAGTTAGTAGACATGTAGTGATGAAAGGGTACCATGGTGACAAATGAATTAGACAGGCACTTTTAAGTGTCGTATGACTGTGTAATAGATAATAGCTATTGATGTTACATTTTATATATTTTAAAATATATATAATTTGAAAATAAGCTTAATAAATTTATCTTATTAAACCGGTATATTTATCACAAGTTATTAATTTTGGACTGAGATTTTTACACTAGTACAATTTAGTAAGATCGGTTTGACTATTTGAGCCAACGATTCTGTTAACTCGTTTGAATAGTTGCCACTGTTTGAGTCCACAAATCCACTTGGTTTAAGCTTCTGGTGGACGTATTTCGACTGTGACTGACGTGGGTCCGGGGGGCGCGGCGGTCGGGGAGCGGAGGGTCGCTGACCTCAGCGATGTCGCTGAGTGACCGCTGCTGGCTCGTGAACCCCGACGAGACCCTGATGATCAAACACTTGGCACTAACAATGATATTGAATAGAGAGCAATGAAGGTGGACTTGAACTGTTGAGACTAGTTCTTGATGACACTACAGTTTGAGATGCAGTCGCTGTGAAATATTGTCTTTTTCTGGTATACGAAAGGCTGAGCAACAAGAAAATTTACGAAATCAATTTGCCTAATTTGAATTTAAATAATATAATGGCATTTTAAAAATACAGATCGAATAGTGGACAATTGTATTAGCAACAAAAAATGGTGATTTACAGTTTGTCAAATTTTAATCAGCTTTGATCAGCTTTTCAGAAACCAGTGTTCAGTGATTCTTTCACCGCTTTGAAGCAATATGCAACAATCTCTCACAGTGACTTATTAGTTTCTGAAATCCCTCTACTGGGTTTGTAACTAGACATGCTCAAGTTTTGATAGTGTCCCTACATCACACGTGTTTTTCATAAACTCTATCATTGACCTACTGCCAATGTAACAGAAGCAAGCATTAGAAAGATCTACACTTTAAATTTTGTTTGTTATTAATACTTTAATGATATCTTTCCATGTTTAAGCAGCAGAGCGGTGGAATTTAATGTTTTGTTATCATTTAAGATATAAAAACTTTTTTTAATTCAAATAGAGGTTCATATGAATGAAATAGCATATCATCGACTTCAATACTTAAGTAATACTGATTTTAAATGGTTCAACGATGTAATATGCTTTTAATCTTATCATAACATTCAACAATCAACTTAATGTAAACAAGATTAAATTTAATACTAAAGCTAGTGATGATAACAAAGGTGAACTGGATGAAAGCAATGCACTAAAATTAGCAAATGAAGCGTGAGCAGTAACCAACTGTAACCTGAAGACTTTCGATGAAGCTGATGACTTTGTTGATGCCGTGCTGTAGGTAAACAAATTTCGTCTTATGAATTTGGATAATCAATTAGGACAACACTATAACCCAAAATAAAGAGACAAAGATAACAATAGGAAAAGTGATTCATTAGAAATTAAGAAAAAGACAAAGGTAAAATGGTAGTTACAGATGATGTTAAAAGATTTGATAAAGCAAAAATAAGATGATTTTACAAGTGTAGGTATAGTAGAGGTAAACAAGATTCGAACTTACAATGATTTACAAGAGAGTACCTGCATTAGGTGAATGAGGTCTGAGCTCCTGTTGACTTGCTTGTCGGGACGGAGGGCGCATGCTCACACGGGAGCCGCGCCGGTCCTGGAATTTTATTAAATTATATTTACTTTGGAAAGTATAAGAGGTTATATTTGTAATCATTTTTGTAATCGATTTATCCTGATACTACTGGGTTGGCATCGAAAATGCTTTCTTCATTCTAGAAGCCACTTTAAAGAACAATTGTTTAAATTTGGTCATTTAGACCGGATAATATTCGTTTTTGATAGATCTAAAAGGACGTTTTGTACGCCAAGTATAATTTAAAAAAGCCTTTAAAAATCGGAATTAATCTACCTATTGGTAAAACCTTACCTGAGAATGCAACAATTTGGAATCATGGAGCAAAGAGACGTTCATGAGTCTAGGGTTTGGAGTGTTAAAGATCGTCCTGTTTTCCCGCCAACGAGCCCTGGAATTAAATACAATATATTTACTAATTTTATTTTATTAATTACTAGTGGCCGCCCGCGACTCCGTTCGCGTAGAAGTCGGTTTCCCGTGGGAATGAAAAGTTTTCCCGCGGTAAAAAGTACCCTATATGTTAATCTGATGTATAAGCTATATTACTGTAAAGTTTCATCAAAATCCGTCCAGTAGTTTTTACGTGAAAGAGTAACAAACATCCATACATCCATCCATCCATACATACTCACAAACTTTCACATTTATAATATTAGTAGGATAGAATTTGAAATTATGCCTCCTTGAGATCAACTTATTTTTAATCTTGTTGTCGGTTAGAAATATTATTTTGAGTTCAGTAATTTTTTGCAACCTTTTAAAGAAATTAGTTACGCTTTTTAATGTCTGTATTTATAAAAAAACATCTGTATTTTTTTTTAAACAAAGTATTTTGATACTTTCAAAAATGATTTTGTCTTAATCCATTTATTTAACCTTGAACTACTAAATAATAAAGTAAACAAATTACCTGCTGAAGAGGCGGAAAACAACGCAGATGATAATAAACATGAGCGCCATCACAACCAGGATCCCAATCATAGCAGGGTCTATAGTTTTTGTAGATATCTCCACTTGCTTTTCCGCTGAAATTAAAGAACCGATATAAGCGATGTGTTGAGAAAAATAATTGTAAAACCAATGATAACCGCACTTCACTCACGACATACACGATGCCTATGAGCTTTATTTGGGCCGAAAGCAATAAATTACTAAATATTTTAGACAATTTGGGTAATGATATACGTATTGATAAAGTGTAGGAAAAGAAACTGTGTTTTAAAGATACATCTATGTTTAAAAATCTTCCAAACTTAGAATATTAATAATATTATACATAGAACTTTAGCTTTAAGTCAATACGGAGCAATTCACCTAAAATACATTTCGATTGTGTCATTCTATGAATGAAAATATATTCAATCGCTGAGAAATTATTTAAGCTGAATAGAGGTTACCGCAGCATTTCCATCCCCGCAGAAGTGGAACTGATAAAATCTATCTGTCTCTGTCTTACGTTTGCAGACGATCCCTCCGTCGACCGTCACTTCGACGACCATCTCGTACTTGCAGGCGCACCTCTCGTTCTTGCACTCCGTCTTAAAGACCACGTCCTCGCATTGTTCGTTGAAGATGCAGCTCTCGTTGATGCCGGCCGCTGAGGAAATTATAAAAAAAAATATAAAAAAAGAGTATAGAACCTTTTTGGAATAGGTTTTGATTTAGGAAAAAATGGAACATCGTCATTTGAAATAGAAGAAAAAATTTGATTCCATCAGTTTTGATATTTTGATTACTTTTCATGATCATAAGATTTCCAAGTACAATTATTAAACCTAATCGATTACTACAGAAAAAACAAGTGATATATATTTTATTCATACTATAGTTATAAGATTATCGCCATGGACTATAAATAAGAGTAATTTAGGAAAATTACCGACAACCCGTGCAAGGTCCGAAATAGTTTAGTACTCATACATAAAACAGTCTACAAACAGCATTTCATTCTAAAAGAAGCAAAAGTCCTTTCCTCGACAATAGCAATGCAAGTAAATAAGATCATAAAGCATGTTGCATGTTTCAACCACGACAGTTGCATGCAGTGAGGCTTATGCGAAAATAGGCCTTTGTGAAGATATAAGTACCGTATGTGTGGTTAGAACTATTCGGAGGACTTGAAATCAGTGTTTACTATAAACAGTAAGCAAATATATTTATAGGCCTTCTCAATAGTATATAACCTACTATTTGTATCTTAAGACATAGGTAAACTAGACAAATTGCATGAAGTATAAAAAATCGTCAGTCATGGTCTTACGCGAATTCCATTCGTAAAATTAGTGATACCACCATTTTATTGTTTTTTTATTTTATCTTGATATCGCGATATAACGTTTTGTGATTTCTTATCACGGAGTACACAATAGGCTTTTTCTTTCGTTTCATAAAGACTGTCGAAGATATCGCATTCTTTATTTGTCATTCTTTTATTCCATTCTATATTTCGACGGGTCCCAAGAACAAAGTCGTATCTACCGAATGTTCAGTTTTCAGTACGCAGCTTTTTAGTTGCGAGCAAAGTAAAATGTCGTTTACTCCGTTACAAAAAATATTTGAGTATGGAATTTATTCAAAGCTGATTTGTTTTATTTAATTACATTATTTTCACGTTCTTTTATTTATTAATAAATATTATTTCTGTAAAACTCGGTTCCTATAGTAAAATCGGATTTTGTTTTATGGAATGAACTAAGCACTAACTGCACATACGACTTTGTTTAATGAAACCGCAGATGTCTTAAGTATTTTTGCGATGTGTGGTTTTACTTCGTAATTGTTCCATATAATTACGTCGTATGTTGGCTTTGCCTATAAATTATATAGTAATTGAATGTCAAAAAATCTACTAAAAACTTTAATTTTTGTTTATATTGTCATTAACATAAAACAAAATAAAACTAGCAACTTAATAATATACTTTCTTGTTGTGGTATTACTATAATATATATTATTATAAATAATCAGCACGGATTTTTAATTCAAATGTAATATTTTTTTATGATGTTCAAAAGGTAAATCATAAACTGTGTTTTAATTAATTAAAAAACTACTTTACATTTTGAATACATTATTAACCAGTTCCTATCTGTTCACACCAACATTGTCTTCTTCATGATGATTATCTTCTGAATCACAGAGTAAGACTTTAAAATATAAACCATTAACGGCTGAAACCAATATTCTACTAACCTTTGACGCCTTGTTATTTGTGTAACTATGGTAACTATTATCCATGTTTTTGCGTCTCAATAAACTATGGTAGATAGCTGTTGATATGGAAATGACAGTAACACGTCACTAAAAACAAAACTAGCAGTTTCCAATTACCAAGGTTTTAACTATAGTAGAATATTGGTTTCGGCCGTAAGTAAATGAACCTTATAACACCAATATCACACATGCTTACAACATTTTTATATTTTACTTTCGTTATTGTCAAGTCAAAACTTTTTCAATGTCAGATACTGCGGTAGCAATAGATTCACTAGATTCTATTGCCTCATGTTCAAGTTTTTGTTTCAAACCCCGTGCAATTTTCTTGGCTTTTTTACATGGCTCTCAAAGTTCTGTATTTGATCATTGGTGAGCTTAGAGATACTGCGATGAGCACGGCATATTTCACGTTGATGTTTTGAACATATTTTGCAATATTACTCCACTGCTATTCTCGACTTCCAAGCTTTCAAAACTTCGTCAAACATTCCAATAACTTCATCATCAATAAGTTTTCTTATTTTTGAAACAGCTCTTATCCAAATTTTCAGTTTTCATCCCTTTACGTCAGACTTATTATCCAACACTTAACATTTCCTAGTCTTTTTTTCCGAGTTGGTGTTCTAGGACTCTATGATCTAGACATGAACAATGAATGGGACAAAGATCATTAGATTTTTTTGTGTGCATTTAGTAGAGAAGGCATAGGCGTAGCTAAAACCATATGAGAAGGGATGGAGTGGAAGCTAGAGTTCTTTTAAATTCTTCCAAGTGCATCTGGTGAGTTATCAAAACTGGAGGGTATAAAAATAGGATATAATAAAGGTATAATCCTACTAATTTCATATACGTGAATGTTTGTTAGTATGGATGGAATGGATGGATGTTTGTTACTCTTTCACGTAAAAACCACTGGACGGATTTGGATGAAAGTCTACAATAATATAGGTTATACATCAGAATAAACCATAGGGTACTTTTTACCGCGGGAAAACATCTCATTCCCACGGGAAACCGACTTCCACGCGAACGGAGCCGCAGGCGGCCACTAGTAACATCATAATTTGTGAGTTGATGAAGTAAAGGAATAGGCAAAGAGGAGAAGTAGGTACTGTTATATGTTACTTTTGTTTGCTGCTGTGATATTTTGATACTATCATCACACATTTTATCTAATATTTAAGCCTAAAGCGACACTGGGGAGTTCAAGGCAGCGTTATAAGAATTTTCGGGTTCTGTCATGAACCAATAAAAATTAATAATGAAATATTCAACAAACAAAATACCATACTTATAAGGAAATTATCGATGTGACTTTTGTTAAAAAAAGTTTTATATTTATTAAGTTAATAGTAGAACAAAATCGTATAATAAAATTAATGCCAAGGAACAAAAACTTAAAATTACATGCGTCATTTTTTTTCAATAAGTTTTCCATAGTACAATGTCGGATCGGCGCAAGCGACAGTAAATTTTGAATGCATTTTAGGACAAAAAAGTCGTATGTGCAAATATTTTTTTAAAAATAAAATATTTAGTATTTTAGTTGGAATTCATATTTAATATAACTTTATTATATTTAACTTCAAAATAATAATAAAAAAATTGTTATATGATTATTTAAGATTTTCTTAGAAAAACATCTAATAATCACAAGCGACAGTAATTTACAGTTATTGGTACTTTCCAAGTAAATAATGTATTGAGTTGTACAAAAATATTTTAACGAATATGTATTAATTTAATGTGAATGTTTATATCATTACTCATCTAAATTTAGGTTTTCTTCATCTGTTTTCTCACTTAGAGTTGAACGAAGGTGTTTTTTTTTTCTGGATTAAGGGCTAAATTCAAAATTCTTCGGTTCGTTAATAAGGCCGTCATTGTATAAAATGCAATGAACAATAAATCTTAACTTTTGATTGACATCAATTGGAATTGTTAGAGAAACAGCCGCGCCCTGTCAAAAAAGACCTCGCCCCGAGAACAAACCCGCGTCTGACGATACACTGCTGCGCGCGAGTTGCGAACTCTGAGGAACAAGCTTGTACATGTTCATACTGTATTGTTCTTTGAAGTAAAATTCAAATAGGATGATGTTCGTTTGGGTATCTACTAAAGTATAAGTTTTATAAAAAAAAATTAAACATAATTTATATAGCTAATATGATGCCAAATACAAATAAATAATAAAACTAATTTTGTTGTATATTAGTATAAGATTTTGTTCTTGGGACCCGTCGATTTGAGTCCTGCCTTTACATTGTCGAATCAAAATCAATATTTTGTGCTGTTGTTCTCTCGTCCTTTGCTGAAGCGACAAATCTTTTCTACTGTCTTGTTTTGTTTTTCTTGAGACGATTCTTTTATAAAGAAAGCGCCCTGTTTGTGTCCGGTCTCAAACTAGATTTAATTTTTTAGAAGTACAAAGCATAAAATGTTTGTAAGTTCCAGACACAGATTCTAGACCGTCTAAAATTAGACCAAGACTTTGTTAAGCGCCAAAAAATTAATTCGACGATCCTTAAAAATCTAAAGGTAAAACTCCAGATTTTGAAGCTAACTAAAGAATTCCTATTCCTAAAATTCCTTTTCCAATTTAATTCAAATCATCTGCATTAATAAATATCAATCAGAGTAAAGTACAGGACCATTGATCAAAGGTAAGAGAACCTTTTTCATTATTAAAAAAAACGATTGCTTTCGCAACACAAGCTGCCTTTGAAGATATAAAAGCCTCTGGGCCCGATTGGTATCAATACTTTATCGACCTCTGTAGAGATACATAATGAAAATGTACAATTCAAGGGCGCTTTCGAAAATAGTCCAGTGAAAAAAAGGATTTGGTTAAGAAAACAGAGATACAAAGAGAACGGATGGAGAGACGCATCAACAATCGTGACACAATGATACTCGGATAACAAACATTCTAATATAATTTAAGTAAAAGTTCACTGCAGCAATTCATCAATTTATTATAACTGTTACAGGCAACACCATAGATATTTTTTTGTAAGCAAAACAAGCTATCTTCCCCAGCAATCGTTATTTATCACTTTGTTTTGCGCAACATTTTTATCATCGAATAAAATAACCTCGTAATGGAACCATGAAACCATGTCAAAATAATGTTTTGCATGCAACATGCAAGTTTAGTGGGAAGTAATCGATATAATGGGTTTTCCCATTTTTGCTATTGCCTAGGCAGGGTTAAAATTGAACTGTAAATTTGAATACCATATTTTTATTGAAAAGTTTTACTACGTGTTAGTAAGAAGATACTTTACAAGTAAACGGTTGCTGCTCTTATTCCAAAATGTCTCCACGAAATTACCTTACCCTGCATTAATCGTTTCGTAGTAATTATACTCTCAAATTATTATGTTTACAGCATAATAACGGGAATACGCTTTATGTTCGTGAAACCATAAAAAACAATGTTTAATCCCTAAAACTGAATATTTAAACATTTTAACATCTTTCAAACACAATTATTTACAGGCAATGCAGAACTATAACTCGATTGCATAACATGAATCCCAACAGCTATCAGTCCCGTCTACCGACTATTTTATTCTTCCACTGCCCATATTTCAGCCTTTTCGCTACATTTCCCGCGGTTGCGAACATTCATAGTGGATGGAGATAAAAGTATCCACTTTCAATAAAAGAGAAACAGCTAGCGAAACTCGCTCAAAGGTACTGGATAACTAACGATCTTAGCTTTGTTATTGTTAGTAGAAGGAGGTTAGAGTCGAAGTTTATAAACTTGGAAGAAACAGTTATAAAACAGCAGCTATCTGGCTGTCTGGAGACGGATAAGATTCGTTGGTGAAAAGTTGAAGAGTTACGTCAATGATGCTTGAGAGCTAAGTTATATCAATCTGATATTCAACAAAGATGACTGACTGCCACTGAATTTAAAAAAGAACTCAAGTTATTATACTGTAAATTCTTAATATGTATACCGTTTTAGATAAAGATTAATTTATCCTCGCTGACTCCATAACTGTAGACTAAAAGCAAAGAAATTTAGTTCTCTAATTTGGTGGCGTCTTGTTACTATCCGTTTTTTTATAAAGATTATCTTAATCGATTATCTGTCTCTATCATCTTTTATAGGTAGCTTTACCAGAGATTATAACTTTAGGCTTAATTAGGTCCCAACTCTTAGTCGTCCAAAAACTAGCTGCTAGCAATAAAACGCCCCGACGTAAAAACAACCTATCTACCGCTGAAAGAAGGCATTAATATGTATAAGAATTCTATATTCAGTCCAACACGTGCTTTGCCTTACAAAGCCTTTCTTAGCTTGTCGACTTTATCTCGACAAGGTAATATCGACCCATCCCACCTGTATTAGATATTACATTCCAGACTACCCGTCCTAGTTATGAAGCTACCGAAGGTTGAAAATAAGTAGGAATATGAAAATGCTTTATTAATATTATGGATGAAAATGAAATGAGATGGTGTTTTCAAAGAGCAAGAGGCAAAAGGTACGAACGTAAGGATTCTTGCTCGTTAGAATTAAATTCAATATGCTTGATGTTACATTTATTTTGGATTTAAAAAGCGTGTCCTTTAGATTAAAATGTAAATCTTGGAGCGCGAAAAGAGAATGTTTTACATTAAAAAACGCCAACGCAGCTAAGTCAATTCTATTAACTTCATCCGACGACAAAGAAGATATAATAATCTAACTAAGTTGAAAAACGAAACAGATTACGCTTAAAGCTATTTTGCGTTTCAAAGTAGAGTAATAGTGGAAAATATTATCTGGATGTTATTTAGCTTTGTTGAAATACATGAACAAAATTTTATAATGGCTTTGCTCTTCATACATACCTACTCACCCGTATTGATCATCACTGGTGACAGTTATAATGGATGTTTAAACGATGTACAGTACAGTCTTTTTTAAAGTTATTTCCGGATATCACACATACCTTATCTATACTTTAGAATAGGTAAAATATCGTCTCAACAAGAGCTTCCAAATTTTAACATCCTTTTTCATGTTAAGCCAGTCATCATCAGTTATTACTTTTAGAAAGTTTCGTTCACTGTATTTTCAGGTGACCGTTAGACGCCAATCGATTTCCAATGATGAATAGCCACAGTAGTAATAAACCATCTCTCAACTAAGTAATAAAAGTAATAGCACCCTAGATACAAACCTACTGTTAAGGACAGGTCACCTTCTCACCACTCTGGTTCGGTGCGAGTTGAAAGATGTACATCCTACTAATATTATAAACGTGAAAGTTTGTGAGTATGGATTTATGGATGTATGGATGGATGTTTGTTACTCTTTCACGTAAAAACTACTGGACGGATTTGGATGAAACTTTGCAGTAATATAGGTTATACATCAGAATAACACATAGGGTACTTTTTACCGCGGAAAAACCTTTCATTCCCACGGGAAATCGACTTCCACACGAACGGAGTCGCGGGCGGCCACTAGTGATAAATAAATCCTTAACCAACAATTTGAGTTTCCTCCCACTGGTTTCCCTGACCGTTTCTGCGTGATGAATGCACACAATTTGGAAAACACCAGTAGTAAGCTCCACTTACGCTTCCCACACTTGTCCACGTGGTTGGTGATGGGTATCTCCGGGTGGCAGCGGCATATCTTCTGCACATCATCACACACCGAATCCGGGAACCCGCACTCCATCACGGTGGAGCACGGGTCGCCGTACATCATCTTGCCGCGGGTCGAGGGATCTGAAGAAGAAGAGATGATGGGGATTAAGTGAGAGTGGGGTTTGGAAAGAATTGTATAATGAAGAAAAGTCTTATTACCTACGTATAAGAGACTCGAAACCGCTTTAGAAAGAAAGAAAATATAAAAATCCTACTAATTTTATAAACGTGAAGGTTTGTAAGTGTGTATGGATGTATGGATGTTTGTTACTCTTTCACGTAAAAACTACTGGATGGATTTGGATCAAACTTTACTGTAATATAGATAATACATCAAAATAACACATAGGGTACGTTTTACCGCGGGAAAACTTCTCATTCCCACGGGAAACCGACTTCCACAAGAACGGAGTCGTAGGCGGCCACTAGTTAATAAAATCTTGCTTACTAAAAGGTTTTTATTCTAAAGACTGATTATCTAAAGTATACATAACAATTTTTAAAAAAATAAATTTTAAAGAAGAAGAGACAGACAGAGTTTCCAACGGATTCTTCTAAAAACCTCCTCAGTCTCACTGGTAACCAAAAGCTCACCAAACGGAGCCTTGGTGGTGGTAGACGGCCCAGCCGCGGTGACGTCATCGTCGGCATCGCAGTGCGCTGCCAGCAGCAGCAACGCGACGAGCGAAGCCGCAGCCGGCCGCGCACGCGCGCCTCGCATGCTGCCTGGGGCGTTCGCGTCACATTACAGCACCGTACCTGGGGCAAACATATTGTATGGGTCAAAGATAGTATGAATGAAGATATTAATTTGGTAGCATGCTGCTTGGGGCCCTCGCGTCACATTACAGCACCGTGCCTGGAGGCAAACATATTTTTTAACACACTTGCTCAGAAAGTGAGCCTTAAAACACCGTTTTGAGGGCCATAAACCGACCTATAACACACTTGTATGGTAATATTATTACGCACTAGTGCATAATATAGCGATCCCTACAAAGTTAAGGTAGTGCCTTACTGCAAATTATATGCTAGTGATCAGAGCATTTTCAATTTAATCGGATAATACAGTTTTTTTTGTAAAACTTTGCACACTTGTATCATAATATACTAATATGAATAAAGATATAAGTTGGGGACCATGCTGCTTGGGCCCCCCGCGACACATTACAACACCGTCACATTAAAATATCGTACTTAAGACAAAAATAAAGGTATTAAAGATGAAATGAATGAAGATATTAATTGGGAAATATGGTGACTAGGACCTCCGCATCAAATTATAACACTGTACCTTAAAATTGCGAAATAATTTAGTATGCCGAAATCGGCATGCCTAAAGTTTAAACCTGTCCGAGCCAAATAGGATGATTTTTAAGTGATTTCCATTTGGATTAAACACATTGTTCTGGCATATAACATGGAAGTTAACTTGGCATGATTTCGTCAGGAGTGTATCAAATACATCGTTTGTCTATTATTCCGAACAAAACATTAGGCAGCCGCAATTTTGGACTTATTTTAGCAGGTAGTGCACCACATAGTCAGAATTTGCGAAGACCTTAATCTATGGTTTAAAATCCTACTAATATTATAAATGTGAAATTTTGTGAGGATGTATGGATGGATGGATGGATGTTTGTTACTCTTTCACGTAAAAACTACTGGATGGATTTTAATGAAACTTTACAGTAATATAGTTTATACACCAGAATAACATTATAGGTTACTTTTTACCGCGAGAAAACATCTCATTCCCACGGGAAACCGACTTCCACGCGAACGAAGTCGCGGGCGGCCGCTAGTAAAATAAAAAAATAAAATAAAAATCATTTATTCCATTATTAAGTAACTTAATTACATTCGATGAAAGTCAAAATATCAATCATCAGCTTATCATCATAAGGCCGAAAGAAAAAAAGATATGTAATATGAAGGAATATATTAATAGGGTAACATAATTACGAAGGCCTCCGCATCATGTTACAACACCATCCCCGTGGCAGAGTTATAAACTGAAAGGAGAGTACGTCCTTAAATAAGGATACTAGTTTCTTAGAAACGTTTTTTTATTGATAGTGAAAGATGTTGACATACGTGATGCTGAGAGAAACTTAAGCCAAAGGACGACGAACTCTCTAATCCACAACGACACATAAAAATCGGGAAACGGCCTCATTGTCGTGATTGCTATCTACTCTGCTAATAACCATTTTTTTTGAGAGAAGCTAGAAAACGAGCAAGCGGGTCACGTGATGGTAAGTGATCACAGCCGCCCATATACACCCACAATTACATATGCATTGAGGGTGCGTTGCTGGCCTTTGAGAAATTGGGCACCGGATACCGCACTCACCGAACGAAATGCAGGAACATCATCCCTACTGCACGTCGGTTTTCTGTGCGACGGTGATATTTCACCGGTCGAGTCAGCCCAGTAATCGCTGCAGACAGAGCCTACAGCTAGACTCTACCACTATTAACCTGAGGTAAGTCACATTAAAAAAAGCAATAAGAAATATTTTGATTCTTATCTAGGTTCAAAATTAAAGAGCCTAACACGAAGCGATAAATTAAGTACGAAATAGGCATATATAATAAAAAACGACATAATTTAAGTTTGTTGTAATTTATGATTTCAAACATTTGTTCAAGGTTCAGCTTGCATGTGTCCTTGAAGATATATTTAATACAACGCTTAAAAATGTTTTAGAGTTACTTTAAACATTACATACTAACTACCAGGAACATCTGTAATACCAATATAACCCCCAGAAATATAAGTAATGAAGATAAATGATGGATAGTCATAGCTGATATCTGGTTTCAGAAAATGTACTGTTCGACCTTGTAACCTTCTATTGGCGTTATTTATCAAGCTGACAATGTTAAAGCGAGTGTGATACGAAAGTTATAATGATCATAAAACTAAGAGATACCGTCCCAAAATTCTTTATATTAATCTACTAAGGCCCAATTGCAGGGAATGTTTTAACCTATGTAATGTAACTACATATGTACTTCTTATTACAATCGATGGTGGCGCCATTTAAATCTGAGTTAGCTAACCCGAGGTTAAAACGTTTCCTGCAATTGGGCCTTAGAGTCAAGGCTTATAACTAACGTGTTATTTTATGAACTCAATTTCCATAGCTTCTTGAACCTGAAGTTATGTTTCTATTATTATATTTTACATTGATAAAAAGTTAATATTCAGTTATTCTTTTTCTTCCTTAATTTTACTATTTATTAATTCTTTAAAATATTAGTTTACCTATTTGTAGTGTATAGTTAACTATCTACAAGCAAAACTATATGAAATTGTCTTTGGTTAGCCTTCCGTATACCTTTGTACACTTCACAGTCGCCTCACAAAGGTAGCCACTTCAATGTAAATTGAACTCAAAGGTAATAGATATACAGTCCACATTGCTTCGCAGAACATGATATAACAAAACACTTGAGAGATACAACCAGATAACAACGATGGAAATTCACATCGTAACAGACAGACCGACGTGGAAACTAATTTAAAACTTATGGAACAATCAGCTCTGTCTGTAATTGACAAGCAAAAGTTAGGACGGACGTTTCATTTCATGTAAATACGTAAACGAGAATTGGTAAATATTGAATACTTGTTTTCTGTTAAAAGGAGAATGGGCAATTATGTATGGAAATTGACCTAATCGTCGTAACTTACATGTTTTTGTCTTATTAACTTGTTAATATGTGCGTTTAAATTCATGAATATTCGTAAATATTTGTTTTCTACAATTGTTTATTTTAACACACAAAGCTCTTCCTTTCAAACTTATAAGTTCGAAATAAATGACTCTATGAAAAACTTTTATAAAAGACGTTAAAATTAGGTTTCGCTTAAAACACAATCCTACCTTTTAATCTTCACAGTAAACTGAGCGGAGTTAAATTAAATTTAAATTCAATGTAACAAAACGAGGTATAATCATATTAAGACAAAAGACAATTTACCCTACGACTTAACACATGACTTTACAGGATATTCAGTGTTATTTAAAACCACATAGAGTCGGTTTCACAAAGCAAATGTGTATTTAGGCAGAGTATAAACTGAACTAAGCCTTATCATTAACATTTCTAAGTATTTAAATTCCGAGTTAACTGGATTCGTTAGCTTATATCAATGAGGTATTAGAATATTTAAAAGACAAACTTTTCGCTCAAATGTCCTTGATTTTTCCAAGGAAAGTTTAAAGAACTTCTTTTGTAAATATTCAGGTTTAATCAAGCTTCACGCTGGCTTAAGGGTGAATTAATTTGCATAAATAATTAGAGCTTCGGTTTTTATGAAACTTTTATTTACTTAATCAAAATGGCTTCATATTTTCTGAGCTTTACGGAAGCTTCTGAATGCGCTTAAGTGAAAACAAACAGGGAGTGGATTGACCTATTTTCAAAGCTTTTTTACTGTGAAGCCATATCAATAATGTATAAGACCTAAATGGTTCATTTTTAGTAACCACTAGCAAGCTAAATGTAATGTTATAAAACACAAAAAAAGGATTAGAATTTTATTTCAGACTGTCGTGTATAAGCAATTAAACTAAATATATGTTTAAACATTAGTTTTCGTGAGCAAGCCTTTTAATGGTCACATAGTAGTTTTATAATTTTATCGTGTATTTGGCAACACTCCAATGAAGCAAACTTACAACCCGCCAACTTAAATCGTAATGCGCCAAGACAACACTTTTCACTGTAATCGGATTACCGCAAAACAATTTGAGTAGAACGCTTCTACCTTTGGACAAGAATAAGAGAATAATCGTTTTTTTATATAAAAATTGCATTTTTTTGTTTTACGGCGTTAATTAATAAATTAACTTAATGTTATTGCAGTCTACAAATGTTGACAAGTGATGGACTATTACATTACTAACTGTGCTTTGAAAATGATATTTGTAAAGGAAAAAACGGAAGATCTTTTATTTTTATTAATTAAATTATTAAATTTATTTAATTAAATCGTAATGCGCCAAGACAATACTTTTATTAATTAATCAAATAAATAATTACCTAATTAATAGCTACATTAGGTGCACTTTTATTTTATAAGATAACTAGCAAACGCCCGCAGCTTCGCATGCGTGAACTTACGATTACCAATTTTAAATTTATGTGGCGCTCTCTATACCCATACAATTCATACTCCTTCTCCCAAACTTTCGTATTTAAAATACATTTTTATGAGGTTAGTAAGAATACCAGTTCTTATCTTATAAAACCGCTTAATGTTGAGTCAAAGCTTCCTGCCTGTAAGATTAATCTGCTACGGCTGAGCTTTCACAATGAAAACAAAGGAACTCTATTGCGTTATGAATTGGAATAGTTTGAATGGTCTACCTATTATATACATATTATTATAATAAATATATATATATTAGTGTGTAGGGATCTATAACTACTAGGACTCGGAATATACCCATAACTAATTAATTATTGCGATTAATGTGCCACTGAGTATGCAAATAGCTCTGGGAGTAATTGCAGTTTATATTATGATGTACTATGTATTACCAATAGTGTAAAAAACAACAGTGAGCATAGAAATTCAGAGAACAATTTTAATCGATTCAGGAAAACGCTAAATGTATATCGTCATTTATATTTATACAGGGTGTAAAAAGACTGTTTCCGATAACGGCATTCCTTACGTTAAAAGCAATTATTACGTTACGTTAAAAGAAAAGTTTTTACCTAATTTTTCCAAATTGCTTTTAGTTTCAAATTAAATTGTGTTTTAGTTTTATTTGCTGTAAACTTAAGTATTTACTTCCTTAAGTCCACTTCTTATTTAAAAACTAAATCCAAGTTATTCATAATACCTTTATGGATCTTATCAAAAATCAAAGCGCCGCCGCGATAAAATCCGTTACAGATTTACATCCCTTAGATAAATTTCCGTCGTCGCGAAGGCTTTATTTAGCCAACTATTGATCGAGTTTCGAAATAGTTTGCTAACTTGACAATTAGATAGTCGAGAGGCTTTTAGTTCCGCCATTCAGAGATTAGGACAGACAGTTCGGGATTAATTGACAATTAGCAGATTTGCATCACCCTAGTGGTTACATGGTCGGTTTTGTATGTAACTGCTAGTTGTTATAGTATGTATTTGTTGTATATGTTACGGCTAATACCCGAAGTGCGGTTACACCTAGTTTTAGCCGGTTAGTAGACTTTTTTAAAATGGAAAACTGTAACAAAAAATATATTCCTATTAATATAAAAACTGGCTTAAATCATGAGTGGACGAGTTTTTTTGGGCGGTATCAAAAAAGTTACTTAACTAACCTAACCTATTGATGTTCTAACCGGCTAAAACTAGGTGTAGCTGCACTTCGGGTATTAGCCGTAACATATATAGTATTTATGATGACTAAATTTAAATGGTAAATAAATAAATCTCCAGACTTACACACCAATTATGTGTGCATTGTATGTGCATTGCAGTGCGCTTGTATTGCAGGTACCACACAATAGACTAGGGGAGAACCTAGTTACACCCAGACACGAGCCAATGGCGAAAAACCATTATGACGAAATTGGCCCAACCCGGGGATCGAACCCCGGACCTTCCACTTTACAGTCCGGTGTAGTTACCGCTGCGCTAAAGAGGTCTTCAAAAAAAATGTAAAAGCTAGATTTGTATGTTTTCTACAAATGATGTGGTAGTTATCTTATTTTTCTAGTTTATTTTCCAATTTAGATAACCAGCCTGGCGCCAGAGGCTTTCATTTCCTGGGAATAAAACTAGCCTTGAAAATCACTGATAAGGAAGATTTTTACTGGTGAAAGACATTTTAAAATCTGTTCAATAATTCCAGAGATTATCCATTACATCTAAACTCACAACCATTACCTCTTAATGATAATCGTATTGATAAACAAGTAAATAATAGGAAGGGAACAGCGAAACGTAATTTCTTTTATTACCTACTTCCAACGTTACCTACTTTCAGGAAATCTCTTGACTAAATCAATAAAACCAACGAACCGTGATTGTAAGTTAAGTCACGGGTACAATAACAAAGAGTATATACCTCTCTTTCATCCCAATACAGAATTAAAGAGAAGGCGATAATGATGATTGTATTTCTTAGCTTCAGATTCTTCAGATAGATGACAGACATCGTTAAGGGAAAGATACAAGTTAACTAAGAAAGTTTTTTGAACTTTTAATTGTTTTGTATTCCATAACTCAGAAGGAAATGGTTTCTTTATAGGATTTTCTAAAAGACACGTTATACTGATGGTAGGGTATCGTTATTTACCATTGAGAAGCATTAAGTACTGAACAAGCCTAGACAAAATGGCTTTTAGTTAACTTAAAAAAGTCCGATACTTTGTTTTTTTTTTATTTATATGATATAGGGAGCAAACGAGCATGCGGGTCACCTGATGGCAAGTGATCACCGCCGCCCATGACTACCCGCAATACTGTGGGTGTTGGGGGTGTGTTGCTGAGCCTTTGAGAAAATAAGGCACCGGATACCGCACTCACCAAACGAAACGCAGGAACATCGTCCCTACTACACGTCGATTTTCTGTGAAACTGTGGTATTATACTTGGATGATATTACGAACCACAAAGATGAAAATATTATTAACATTGATGGCTCAACAATCGAGACCGTGGAAAAGTATGTATATCTTGGCAAACAGGTTTCTTTCAGTAAAAACAATACAGCAGAAGAAGTAGATAGACGTGTTTCCATCACCTGGAAAAAGTTTTGGAGTTATAAAGAAATTTTGAAGGGTAACTACGGTCTAAAAATGAAAAAAACTGTCTTCGACACCTGTATTTTGCCAAGCCTTACATACGCTAGCCAAACCTGGGTACATACTAAACAAATACAAAATAAGATTGTTACATGTCAGCGTGCTATTGAGAGAAGTATACTGAAAGTGAGAAAAATCCAGAAGATTCGAAGTGACTACATCAGAAACCAAACACAACAAAAAGATGCTCTCGAACACGCACTTAAACTAAAGTGGAAGTGGGCGGGACATCTAGCAAGATATGCTGACAACCGTTGGACAAAAAGATGTACAGAATGGAGTGGCCCACGACATCGAGGAAAACGAAGAGCAGGCAGACCAAACGCGCGCTGGGCTGACGACATTGTCGCAGTGGCGGGCAGCGAGTGGATGAAGAAAGCAAAAGACAGAGATGCATGGTCAAAGCTGGAGGAGGCCTATACCCACAACGGGATCTTTACCTATAATTAGAAAAGGAAAAAAGAAAAAAAAAATTGTACTAACACTAGATTATTTAAACAAAAAAAAAAAACAAGTTGTAAATAGCGATCCTTTAAGTTATGTTTATTTCCCAATTTTTATGTTAGTTCTTTAAATTAGTTAGTTTTTATTTTAAGTTAATAATTTTTTTTATGTTCTTTTCTATACTTTTAACAAATAACTCAATGTTTTTTTTTTTTTTTGGTAAAGAAATAAATGGCTTTTTTATTTTATTTTTTATTTATTGTCATAGAGGAATATGCGATTTAAACTTAAATAATTTTGAAAAGACGAAGTTAAAATCACTTAGCCATTGATTAATCTGTCTGTCACTACTCACTTGTTTATAGTTACGCAAAAGTCGCAAGTTAAGTTAAATATCAAATATTTAGGCGAGAAACCTTTGAAAACTGTAAATAAAACAATTGTCAATCAATTTGGAAATAAAAAGTGCAATGCAGTTTTATATTATTACACAAATAAATCAAAAGATCAAAACCCATAAGTATTTTACTTCCCGCTGTTATAAATAGGTATACAACCTAATACTAACTTACCCAAATATCTCTAAACCAGCCATTATCTTAATGTAAAAACCTTGTTAACAGCCCCAATTTTCTAACAGTTTTCTGTTCAAAACCATTATCTTAATGTGAGTACTACTCTACAACTAAAATGCCGTTTTAATAAGACTTTTATTTTAACAGTCTAGCTTAATATTTTTACATCATATAGGTTTTAGATTTAGGACTGCAATATTTATGTTATTAACATTTAAATAATATTTATAATGTTCAGAACAAGTTTTATTTTTCTAAAAACACTTATGACAGGAACACAAACATAAAATACATCAAAAACTTCACAATTGATTTGCTTCATGAACTCTTTTTTTCATAAAAAAAACGAAACTCTAAAAAGAACAAAACGCTTACCGTGTTCAACTACTTGGCAAGCTTTTAATGACCCGACGTTGAAATGAGGCCAAATCCCTTCGGCAGAGAGATAAAAATGAGGAAAAAAGTGAGAATTATACTGCTGGCGACTTTTTTAAGATACTTTCAAGCGGTTAGAAGTTGAGCGGTTAAGATTTAATCTGTTTTGATTTAACGATACTGGTTCAGGTTTTCAGTTTATCGAGTTTTTTTTAATTATGGTTTATATACAAATAAACGTATAGAAACACTGAATTTAATAATTAGTAGGTACTACTTTTTCCAGTAGGTTTTTTCTTATAAATTTATATTTCAGAAAATAAATTTATATTTCAAAGAATAATTTTTTTTACATACAACAAGAATAAAATATGAAACCCACTTATTTGCCGTTTAAACAATTAAATTATTGGTAAAAAAATAACTTATTCAAGCGTATAAAATTTCAGATTTTCCTTTTTATATTTTTACACTCTTATTTGCTCTGTACAAAGCATTTTCATCTTTTACATGGCAATTCCAAATAAATTGAAACACATGTTGATAATTGGATTTCTTCATTCATCAAAATAATTGTTCATGACGGAAAACGAATAACAAAATGGTCTCTAGGGATGTACCTTTCATAGTTATATAACGAAAGCTGTTATTTCACACTTGTTTATTACTGGAAACGTTCATGACTGGAAACGACTACTTTGAAACCCAAGGAAAATATAGCGGAATATTATTTAAAATAAAAACGATAAAATGTGCAAACCCCACAATTACCTTTTATTTTAATGACATAATTAGCTATGTCTTTTTTCTTTTAATTCTGTAAATTAAAATATTCTTTTTATAAATGGTTTAGTTGGATTATTTTATTAATACGAGTAATTTCAGGTGGATAATAGCATAAAAAAATAAAGTTCTACTTCAGTGCTCAAATAATATTGATAAAATAATTCTAAAAATCTATTGAGTAGTTTCAGAGGTTATTTATTCTTATATCTTTATAATCTTACTCTTTTTAACATGTAGTTAAATTTTATACATATTGACGTTATATTCTATATACTCTGTTTCTTTACTCTGGGTGTAACTAGGTTCTCCCCTAGTCCATTGTGCTATACCTACAACACAGGCGCTTACTGTGCTTACCTTAGGGCCACATAATTGGTTTAGCCAAAACATTTTTTTTAGGTGTATAAGTATCTAAGTCATTTCCGTTATAACGAAAGTTATTATGAAAAAAGTTATGAACTGTTGTGATTACCCTAAAGTAGGTGGCAAAAGAAATAAAACAATAATCATATTATTCTCACTAATGAGATGTTGACTGTTTTTTGATTCGCAGTTTGTGGGTGTAAATACACAGGGGTTTGTCATCAATCATTTTTAAATTGGTTGTTATTTTGCATAACGTTTTTTCGGAAATAAATGGGTTACATTTTTTGTGTAAATCATGCTTTCGTATTTGAAACAATACAAAAAAACGTATTCAGACAGTTTTAAGACTTTAAATTTGTTACGTATTTTGAACGACAAACGTTAATTTAATACTTATTGACTAAAAAAGTATAACTCCTACCAACCAAAATGAAACCAACTTTTACCTCAGTTGTTGCCAAGCCATTATAATTTCGTCCCCAAATATTTCTTACAAATTACGCATGTAAAATATTACTAACAATTATAAAATAGAAATACACTCGCGTGTTTCACGCACACAGCCTGAATCACGTGGCTGCTAATCAATGTATATGGAGGCTTTAGTTAAGAAAATTAATTTAACTTTTCATACAAAGCCTTGATAAGGAAGTCGTGGTTGGTTTTTTCTTTTTTAATTAGTTGTGGTGTTAGATCGATGAACGAAATAGAGTAAAAAGCTTCATTGTTGTACCATAATTCAGTTGGTTATAAGAATTTTGTTTTCTAGCAAAAAAAATTGAGAAATCTTTCTATATGCCATTAGGTACTTCTGTGTCTGTATAATGTGAAAATAACAAATGTGTAGATATTTTATAAAATGTTTATAATTCATAAGCCCGAAAGAAAACATTAAAATGTAATTTCTCAAAAATATGTTATCAGTTCGATCAGTAGTTTTCGCATGAAAGTGATGCATGCACACAAACTTTCGCATCTATTGGAGAAATAAATAAAATAATAAATCCGTAGAGATCAATGTCCACGCTACAGCGAAGAAAAGCAACCGAAATTGTATGTACTTAGAAGTCTTATTTTGTAACGAACAAAATGTTATTAGTGATATGGAAGATAAAACGGTTTTAATTTTCTTGTTTCATATTGAAAAGGTACAGGGCAACAACCCCTTTGATTTTGCTACGTGAGTGTAAAAAGATATTCGTTTTAAAGTTTCTGAAAAGTGATTAAATAAAGATTAAAAAAACATTCACTACTTTATGTTTCTATAAATTAAACTGAAATGACAAAATAATAAAATTAATTAAATTAATTACATTGTTTAATTTTAAGATAATTCTTCATATATTCCTACAGATGATTGTATATAAACAATCCCTTCACAAACCCTTCTACAAAGTTCTAGAACCATACACGTCATACAACCCTTATTCAATAAATATCCTTTAAGTAACTCTACTACGTAATTAACTGACTCATTTACTTGAAATCGCACACGATAATAACATAGAGCGTATTATAATGCTCGTATATTATTTAAACCGTGTGAATTAGGGTATGTGAAGCTATTTATTATTGGTAAAGTGGAAAATTTTATTTTATTTAATTACTAATCAATTGCAGTAAAAAAATAATGTAGGAAAAAAATGGATACCTTATTACAAGCACAACGCAGATGTCTACTTTTATAAATAATGCATAAAACTTATTACGAACTTAATCATAAATGTCTTACCTATTTTAAAGTGCATCGTTTAACAGCTATTTATGATACAACCGTAACTCATCTGAGCAATATGACAAAAAACGCGCGCATTCATAAATAAAAAAGCCCAATGAATAACTAATGACACTGCATTTTCTTCAATCAGGAACACATTCACGCGACAACTTTATCCTTTGCGGTTGCCACTGTCATTTTGAACTCTATTTATATGTAAATAAGGTTGAGTTGTTGTAATTGTGTTTGCGCATGCGTGAGCTCAGTGTCGCAGTGCGCGGCGCCTTGGAGACGACCACAATCGTGCGGAGTTCCCATAAAAAAGTATTTTACCCATTTTGCCCTGTGACGTGTGTGACGCCATCTTGGATTTTCAATTCACGCCAAGTTGGTTTTGGCCGCTCACGAATAGCTTATGCGTAACCTTAAAACTTAAAAGGAATGGGAAGCGGGGATTATAAATTGTTAGTACCGGCTGAGTTGGGTTCGGGCGCAATTCTGTACGTCGTACGTGTTTAGTAAACATAGAATTAGGATCTTTATTAAAAAAAATACTGTTAGTATTTTAGGAAAAAATTGCTTAATGATTGTGATAACCGTATCAACATCTTTTACGTAGATTTAAAATAGTTAGCGACTTAGTTTGTTCAGAATGTAAAAAACGGACAAATAAAAACTTTTATAACTATTATTAAAACTTGACGATCGCTCACTTCTACGATGGTAGCAAAATCGCCATTTAAGTAATACCTACTTACTTCATGCATGAAATGCACTGACTTTGTTTGTGGCCTTTAAAAACTTTGAAGAATAAATCAAGACTTGGCAAACGATTCTTTAATATAAAACTGTAACAGTTTCAATAGCGCAGTATTCTAAATTCAATGCATAGTTCGGTTTTATTTACTTCTAGGGAGAAATTTTCTGAATAATTTTCATAGTTTAAGGCCTAATAGTTATACAACTTTGAACAGTACACAAGGGAAAGGTTGTGTACAAGGGTTATTAATGAGGCTTATTAAGAACTTGAGACTGTTAAAATTTAATGTTGGTTAAAAGCGAGATATTTTAAGGCTAGTACAAATTAAATTAATTGAAAAAAAACATTGTTACATAACGAAAGTACGATATCATAACATTAAAAAAGTTACAAAGAAGCAAGCATATTGTGTTATATTAGCAAACTTGTTAACAAAATAAATATGAAATTCACAATACAGATCTAATATTAAATTAAGCTACGAGTTTAATCCAGGTTATCTAAATATAAATATAGCTCAAAGGTGACTGATTGACATAGTGATCTATCAACGCACAGACAAAACCACTGGACTGGATTTTGATCAATTATATCCCCAAGGAGATAAAATAGGGGGTGAAAGTTTGTATGAAACTAAAATTAGCTGCGGGTGAAACCGCAGGGCGGAAAGCTAGTATTTCATAAGTTATATATATGTAAAAATACCGTATGTGAAACTGCGGCCGTTTGCAAGTCAAACCGCGCACCTTAGGTTTCGATCAAGCGGAAAGTTATCCCATTACGTTCGGATAAGCTATATGATACGATTATGTGCTTTCCCACAAACATCTAAAAAAGTTTGCGATCGGTTCGAAAAAATGAAATCTTTTTAGTATACGATAAAATATAACATGATTTATTTTAACGTTTTTGTTCTCTATTCAAAAACAATTAATTTGAATATGAAACACTAGTAGCCGCCCGCGACTCGCGCGTATCTTAGTAATTATTTATTTGGGATCCGTTCCTAACTTAACTTACTGCGAACTTAGATGGATTTACACAATTCTTTTAAATTCGCTTTCTGTTGACGGAGCGTATAAAAAAACGAGAAGTCATTAAGCACTCAATTTACTTTAAGTTTTTCCGTTACAGCAACATAAAGTAGAACGTCAGGCTTCAGTTCGACTTCATTTATTTTTGATGAGAGTCTGTTTGTTGGATGGCGCTACCTTGGGAAAGGTCAGTGCCAAGATCAAATGTTATATTTAGATCGTTTTTTATAACTTTGTTCAGGCTATGAAGCTGGTATCCAAACAATTTGATAGAAGTTTGGTTTGGTATGTAGAATTTGCTGGCTAAGAAGTATTGACGCCCTATTACCAATACAAACTAACTATTAAAATATATTTTAATTTATTAATGATAATAACTGCTACTTATTACACATCATTGCTGATATTTTATTCGAGTTAACGGTACTAATTTATACCTTTTTTAATACCTATAAATAATTTCAATAAAAAAAAAACCCTTTAACATTAAGTTGAATAAAAGCCATGTCTTCATCTACACGTGAAATCCATAGCTATTAAGAAGGACCCACATTTTTCTATCATATAAAAGGAGCAGATGGCAACTTTCCCGCGCTATATCGCCCTGTCGCCGTCGCGTCGTCGCGTCGCCTACCAATACTGACGATTGCTGACAACCAATATACAGGGAAGAAGGATATATAAGCCATTTTATCCAAAGTGTTTCTTGCTATACCGAGTATACTACTGTATCATTATCATTACATAGTAGGGTTTACTAGCTTGAGAATCAATGTCGCCACGTTGGCCGACACACAATTTGTACAACGAAGACCGTTTTCCTAAGTAATGGCGGTAAATAAAAATGACATCCGATTCCCATTTGCGTACTTAATAGCCCAGTGGAACACGACGAATTGCCAAATAGTGGCATAATAATAATCAATGAATCCTCGTGTTACTTACTCTCAGTGTTTCGCTAGCCAATCAAACGCTCTTTGTTATATACGGCAGCCAATTACACACTTCGATTCCTACCTCTGTTCGCGCCAAAAAGCTAGCGGCCATTTGCAATTGTTTCGAAAACAAAAGCAAGGCGATGCACTATGGAAAATGGTGGAACAACGGCAGATCAAACTTTTATAAGTTTTACGAAGTGATCGATTTTAGGTGCAGTACGATGAAAAAAAAAAATTGCTTTAGGTCGGATTATACTAATGTTTATTGATATTTATCGGAAGAATTTTAATTTTCATGATTTTGGTTTAAGGGTTCTTATGTATACTTATAAAAAATATTTATACTTATAAAGGAACTTATGAAAAAAGGCAAATCGACGGGTCCCAAGAACAAAGTCGTATCTACCGAATGTTCAGTTTTCAGTACGCAGCTTTTTAGTTGCGAGCAAAGTAAAATGTCGTTTACTCCGTTACAAAAAATATTTGAGTATGGAATTTATTCAAAGGTTATTTGTTTTATTTAATTACATTATTTTCACGTTCTTATATTTTGTAATAAAGATTATTTCTGTAAAACTCGGTTCCTATAATAAAATCGGATTTTGTTTTATGGAATGAACTAAGCACTAACTGCACATACGACTTTGTTTAATGAAACCGCAGATGTCTTAAGTATTTTTGCGATGTTTTACTTCGTAATTGTTACATATAATTACGTCGTATGTTGGCTTTGCCTTTAAATTATATAGTAATTGAATGTCAAAAAATCTACTAAAAACTTTTATTTTTGTTTATATTGTCATTAACATAAAACAAAATAAAACTAGCAACTTAATAATATACTTTCTTGTTGTGGTATTACTATATATTATAATAAACTAGTGGACGCCCGCGACTCCGTTCGCGTGGAAGTCGGTTTCCCGTGGGAATGAGAAGTTTTCCCGCGGTAAAAGTACCCTATGTTCTTTCCCAAGATCAGTTCTTTCTTCACACCAAATTTCATCAAAATCGGTTCAGTGGTTTAGGCGTGAAAGCGTAACAGACAGACAGACAGACAGAGTTACTTTCGCATTTATAATATTAGTAGGGATGATCATCACGAATTTTTAAATCAAATGTAATATTTTTTTATAATGTTCAAAAGGTAAATCATAAACTGTGTTTTAATTAATTAAAAAGGATCTTTCTCAACGCAAAACTACTTTACATTTTTGAGTAACATTATTAACCAGTTCCTATTAGTTCACACCAACATTGTCTTCTTCATGATGATTATCTTATGAATCATAGAGTAAGACTTTAAAATATAAACCATTAATTAAATTAACATTATAACACCAATATCACACATGCTTACAATTTTTTTATATTTTACTTTCGTTATTGTCAAGTCAAAACTTTTTCAATGACAGATACTGCGGTAGCAATAGATTCACTAGATTCTATTGCCTCATGTTCTAGTTTTTGTTTGAAACCCCGTGCAATTTTCTTAGCTTTTTTACAAGGCTCTCAAAGTTCTGTATTTGATCATTGGTGAGCTTAGAGATACTGCGATGAGCACGGCATATTTCACATTGATGTTTTGAACATATTTTGCAATACGTACAATACAATAGTTACTCCACTGCTATACTCGACTTCCAAGCTTTCAAAACTTCGTCAAACATTTAAATAACTTCATCATAAATAAGTTTTCTTATTTTTGATACAGCTCTTATCTAACTTTTCAGTTTTCATCCCTTTACGTCAGACTTATTATCCAACACTTAACATTTCCTAGTTTTTTTTTCCGAGTTGGTTATTACCTAGGACTTTATGATCTAGACATGAACAATGAATGGGACAAAGATCATTAGATTTTTTTTGTGTGCATTTAGTAGAGAAGGCATAGGCGTAGCTAAAACCATATGAGAAGGGATGGAGTGGAAGCTAGAGTTCCTTTAAATTCTTCCAAGTGCATTGCTGGTGAGTTATCAAAACTGGAGGGTATAAAAATAGGATATAATAAAGGTGTAATCCTACTTATTTCATATACGTGAATGTTTGTTAGTATGGATGGATTGGATAGATGTTTGTTACTCTTCCACGTAAAAACCACTGGACGGATTTGGATGAAAGTTTACAATAATATAGGTTATACATCAGAATAAACCATAGGGTACTTTTTACCGCGGGAAAATATCTCATTCCCACGGGAAACAAACTTCCACGCGAACGGAGCCGCAGGCGGCCACTAGTAACATGATAGTTTGTGAGTTGATGAAGTAAAGGAATAGGCAAAGAGGAGGAGTACTGTTATATGTTACTTGTGTTTACTGCTGTGATATTTTGGTACTATCATCACACATTTTATCTAATATTTAAGCCTAAAGCGATACTGGGGAGTTCAAGGCAGCGTTATAAGAATCTTCGGGTTCTGTCATGAACCAATAAAAATTAATAATGAAATATTCAACAAACAAAATACCATACTTATAAGGAAATTATCAATGTGACATTTGTTAAAAAAAGTTTTATATTTATTAAGTTAACAGTAGAACAAAATCGTATAATAAAATTAATGCCAAGGAACAAAAACTTAAAATTACATGCGTTATATATTTTCAATAAGTTTTCCATAGTACAATGTCGGATCGGCGCAAGCGATAGTAAATTTTGAATGCATTTTAGGACAAAAAAGACGTATGTGAAAATACTGTATTTAAAATAAAATATTTAGTATCTTAGTTGGAATTCATATTTAAAATAACTTAATTATATTTAACTTCAAAATAATAATAAAAAAATTGTTATATGATTATTTAAGATTTTCTTAGAAAAACATCTAATAATCACAAACGACAGTAACTTACAGTTATTGGTACTTTCCAAGTAAATAATGTATTGAGTTGTACAAAAATATTTTAACGAATATGTAAATTTTAAATGTGAATGTTTATATCATTACTCATCTAAATTTAAGTTTTCTTCATCTGTTTTCTCACTTAGAGTTGAACGAAGGTGTTTTTTTTTTTTTGGATTAAGAGCTAAATTCAAAATTCTTGGGTTTGTTAAGAAGGCCGTCATTGTATAAAATGCAATGAACAATAAATCTTAACTTTTGATTGACATCAATTGGAATTGTTAGAGAAATAGCCGCGCCCTGTCAAAAAAGACCCCGCCCCGAGAACAAACCCGCGTCTGACGATACACTGCTGCGCGCGAGTTGTGAACTCAGAGGAACAAGCTTGTACATGTTCATACTGTATTGTTCTTTGAAGTAAAATTCAAATAGGATGATGTTCGTTTGGGTGTCTACTAAAGTATAAGTTTTATAAAAAAAAATTAAACATATTTATATAGCTAATATGATACCAAATACAAATAAATAATAAAACTAATTTTGTTGTATATTAGTATAAGATTTTGTTCTTGGGACTCGTCGAAATGATCGTTGCTCGCGTTAATAACTGATACTTTAAAACGGGATCTTAAGAAATATATGAAGAAATTGGGGTAGTTTTGACGACGACGTGAAGACGTTAGGGGATGGTTTTATACGGAGAAGGAAGTTACGAGACTACGACACCACGGCTACGGTAGTTAATAACATATCATTGGATAATTTAAATATTTAAGTAATACAAAAAATATACATAAAAACTTTTCGTATTTTTAGTAAAAGATTTTTATTAAGTTCGTCTCATGGTTAACGAAAGTTTTCATGAAAACCTTACTTTTTTCCCTGCGGTAACAAGTTGGTACTTTTTAAGTTCTGACATTGTAAAAGATATCAGTCCATAATCCAAATATGCGAATTTCATAGAAATCAAGTGATAAAGATTGCATACAAACGAAACTAAAAGGAACAATTAAAATTAAATAATTAAACACTTCAATAAGTGAACTAAACTACCTCTACCTTTCTTGAGTGGTAGAGTCTAGCTGTAGGCTCTGTCTGCAGCGATTACTGGGCTGACTCGACCGGTGAAATACCACCGTTGCACAGGAAACCGACGTGAAGTAGGGACGATGTTCCTGCGTTTCGTTCGGTGAGTGCGGTATCCGGTGCCCAATTTCTCAAAGGCCAGCAACGCACCCTCAATGCATATGTAATTGTGGGTGTATATGGGCGGCGGTGATCACTTACAATCACGTGACCCGGTTGCTCGTTTGCTAGCTTCTCTCAAAAAAATAAAAAAAATCCAACATCATTCGTAACAGTTGATGTCATTTGAATCTGAAAGTAGCAAAAACAGCCGGCTTGAAGGAATGTGATACCTTTAAAACCAGGAATGGTAACAGTATAAAACAACAATTTATCAGGGTAGTTTGAAATAAATCTGGAATACGAAGTCTTCCAATTAAGATCGAACTTCACTTACTGGGTAAGTTCGATTGATCATTAAAACGTACGCAATATCTACGTAACAAACAAATGAGTGTATCTTAAAAGAAAAATGAACCTTATTCTTTAAAGAATAGACGCACTTTTCCTTTAGCAGTAAAGCTGCGTCTACATACTATAACAAATTGGTGCTTCCCAAATAAACAGTACGGCCAAAGTGAAGTGCTTCTTACATTATGTATAAGCCCTAAACCTTCGAATGTTCTTTCCTGTAAGACTGTATGAAAGTTTAACTAGAAGGCTTTCACTGATATTCAGTGGTTCCCAATCTCTAAGCAGTGTTCCTTTAAAAGTACTTCAGATTTTCAAAAGGTTTTTTTTTAACAGGAAGTAACATTGATTTCAATGATAAAGGTTACAAAATTGTAATAATCTAACCAAATTTACAATGGAAAATAAACCAAACAGTTTGCTGAAGGCTTCAAAACAGCCGTGAACCGTAGAAGGAAGTAGCTTTCCACAGTGCCAATGTTCAAAACTATTCGGCGTGCACTGATAAAAAGTAAGGTGTAGTTAAGCAACTAAAAGCAAAACTTAAGACTCGTTTGTCTTCAATCTTGTTTTCCTTATTTAAATGTTTTATTTAAATGTTTCCTTTAGAAGTAATATATATTTGTTTAAGTTTCCATCTTAGAGATTTATTTCTTGTAAGCATTAAAAAAATTGATTATTTGTTGTTTACTTTCTTTGTTTATTTTAAATTTTAATCCTAATTTGCCTACATCAAAGAGCTTGCTCACTCAAGCTCTTTCCTGTATATATTTTTAATTTGTTAATTTGTTTTATTAATATGCAGCACAGGCATGCCTAGTGCGGAAATCATCGTAAAAATGTTTTTGTATTTTATTATTTTGAATAAATTTATTTTCCCTTTTCTCTCATTTGTTCATCGCTCCACGCACCGTAAAAACAACATAGCACTCATTTTAACTCTGCTCTTACGGATCACAGGTTGGGAGCCACTGCTGTAGATTGAGGGCTTCGCTGGTAAAGCAAACATCTCGCATGCATTGCTGGCGGAGTATTGCTATTTTAATACGTAAGGCGCTTGGAGAGTAGGCTTTTTAGACATTTCATTCAGAGTATTTTTTAGGTTGGGAATATATTTTGTGAGTGGCGCAAAAAAGTTTGTAATATGTAAGAGTTTGCTTTGGGAAAATACTTACAGGCGCCCACTGAGAATGCATAAATAGTTTATAAATATGTTTAAATATATTTGATATAAATAGAAAAGAAGTAATTAAATAAATTCAACTTTTTTAAACTTACATCAATGTTTTAATCTCTACCCAAATGGACGTTTAATTAAGTGAACTATACAATAGATTCGACAATACTTAGTGTGCTTGCAATTTATTTGAAAGAAGAACAGAATATCGGTCCCAAAAACCTACTTAGTTAAAGATATGTAATTGTGAATTGGGAGAATCAGTTTGTACCTAATATAGATTCAGCACCAGTACGAAAAACATTTTTTTTTTCTTTTTTAATTCTTTAAACTTTATAAATAAACATGATAGGTAAGTATAAAAAAAGGATTTATATATTCGTATAAATCCTTTTTTTATACTACTCTTGTGATATTTTTACTTCAATGAGTACTACCTACATGCTTTTAAATTGTTTAAAACTTTAAAGGTTCATGAAAATCAAATTAATTTTCTTCCAAAAGTTAACGGTTAGATCCGGATTAAAATGACTTTGTAATTTCCTGTCTACGCCCAATACTTCCGGCAGATAAGATATTAACTGTAACAAACTAATCAATTTAGAATGCAATTGCTTTTTCATATTGTGATATTTTAGAGTTTATGGTCAAACGTTTTTATAGTTTAGTAAAATTAAATAATGAAGGTATAGTCACTTGAAGGCAGTTCAATCCATATTAGACTTCTGAATTACAGTTTTTTGACATTAGCCCATTAACGCTATCTTTTTAGGAACACTTTGTAAATAAGTAAGTAAGTTTTAAGTATTGTATGGTGAGACAGTCAAAGCGGTATTTATAAAATATGTGGAAATGTACGAATTTATTAGCATGTCGATAACCCTTAGAAATATAATTATAAAAGCAATGCACCGCTTCTTTATCATCTGTATGCAAAACATACATTTATTTGTATTCTAGCACCCAGTTAATGAGTAATATAACAAACAGCTAGTTTTACTAATCAGATATGCGTTAAGAATGCATAGAACTTATTCAATTTAAACTTTATTATTTGATCGATGAATTGATCTCAAGGCTCCTTAGCTGTCAAACCTTCGTCAAATAATAACCTGTTATTTATATGCACAGAGAAATTTTAGAATTTATTGGTGACAAGTAATAAAGATGGTAAAGCTGATATAGTTCAAAGCGTATATTTTTGGGTTAGGAAACAACGTATTTAAGAGCGACTTTCAAACAAAAGGAATGAGTTAAAAGGTGTTATGAGTTCGATTTGATAATACAATGGATATATGATTTTAATTTTAACATGTAAAAATGAATCTTTTTTTTCATTAGAGCCACATCATCATTTCACATCTGCAGAAAAGCAATATTTTCATGGTATAATAAGCAATTTTAAACGATTAGAGTACTATGCAGTGTATGATTTGACACACACTACATTTCATCTAGGTCTATAAAATTTCATTTGAATAGAACGAAATATCAATAAAATAATATTCCATAAAAGTTCCATAGTTTTCCACTCATTTGCAAACAAAACCAATTTTCGCTGTATATGATGATTGACACATAAATCGAAAACCAATTTGAACGGAACGGGTTCAATACGTGAATATGCAGGACCGTGGGACCTCATTACTTATACGTCATGAAACTACTGATGAGATTGGTAGTTCAATTGGAAATGGGCCGCCAATATAAATTTTGATTTAGTATGAAGAGAAAAAATTCTAGCTTTTGTGTAATAGTTTTAAGTGGATATACAAAAACAATGGATTATATTTTATTTTCGGCAGAAAACTGCTTTCGTAGTTAGATAAAAATATAACCTAAATTTATTTTTCTTATACCCTTGGTTTCATTAAATTATAAAATTACAACACATATTTAACATAAAGTTTTTTTAAACCCGTCAGAGAATGTGAGCTAGTTTAGTTAAATAATTTAGGAAAGAGAGCAATTAGCAATATAAATAAAGATTCTTGTACGAGAAAACTTATAATTAAATTGACTTTTTGTTTAGTTTGTAACGAGATTTGAAATGTCAATTAAGGTCATGGTAATTAAACTTTAAAATCATAATAAAAACCGTCGTTTTGCTACGGTGTCCTTATAGGTACCCCTGGCACGAGAACAAATCATTTGTATGGAAATTCATACAAAACCAACAGCAAAGTTGTAAAGTTTTACGGTTTTTTAATAAACCTATTTTTAGGGTTAGTTCTCGTGACTAATTTTTATTGACTTTACTTAGCTTCATAATTTAAGAGGTAACAAATGTTTTCTTACGTTCTGAATCTTACGACTTACTAAACCGTTTTTATTAGTTCGATTAGCAATACAAATAAATATGTTTGTTTTACTTTAAAACACTAAAATAAATATTATGAATAAGATTGGGAAGATATTTTAAAACAGAACATGAATAGTAACGGAGTATTCAAGCTTACCTGGTTTTGGAATTGTTTGTTTTCACACTTTTGATATTCACCAATTTACAAGGAAATGTTTTCTACCACGGTTCACAAGAAGTAAATAGTTATTTATAAAAGATAAATCTTCCTGCAACTAACACACAGGTCAGTCATGCAAGCGTTACAAACATATTAAGATAAGATTGATTTGTAGTACGCCTATTTATATAATTAACATAGTAGGTACATTTGTTTTATATATGTTTGCGTTTTCCAGGAAGATTTTCTACTAGTGTACATTCATATTCCAAGAACGTATTGTTGTCATATAGATGACATATTGAAACGTATACTTGAATATATTATTATCAAATAACTAAAAGTTTTCATACTTACAAATCATGAAAATAAGAAAACCCGTCAATCTATCTTAAAGCGCTTGATAAGTGATACCTACACGAGATTTTTGTATGAATTTATATAAAAAAATATATCTATGTTAAAAGTTTATGTTTGTACGCGCATAACTTTAGAACAACTCCATCAAATTAGTTAAGTACCTTTTTTTACATGTTTGCCATTATCAGGAAAATAATGATCATTTAAAAAAAATTGTTTAAATTGATGTTATTTTTAATATTTCGATAAACGTCATGAATATGAAAATTCAATTTCAATTTTGTTTTACGAAAATAAAAAGCTAAGTTAAATAATAACTCTTTAAATAGTTATCACTAAGGTCATCGCACTTAGCACTTAGTGCAGCAAAACTCAGTTAAATATGCATTTTGTTTTAACGAGTAATTACGTCAGTTTAACAAAACTGCAACTGCACTGTATTTAGTTCTAACTGGTAACTAGAATATAAAAGCAAATCATAGTTTTATAATGAGTAAAAATAAAACGCATTCTCTATAATATAAATTGGCATGAAAGTTACAAAGAAAGCAGTAACTGCTTTTTCAACAGACTTGCTCAGAAAGTGAGCCTTATTACACCGTTTCGAGGGCCATAAACTGACCTATTACACACTTGTGTATAATAACACTTGTGTGTAATAGTACGATCCCTACAAAGTTAAGGTAGTACCTTACAGGAAATTATAAGCTTGTAAACAGAGCATTTTCAATTTGATCGGGTGCATCTCTCAGCCACGTGTTTAATGAACAACATTGCACACTTGTATCATAATATACTATTAACTCATACGTATGTTCTTTTTGACAAATCCAATGATATGATTGCTTGGTAAAATTGAGCGATCGAGAACAATTGAAAGATATAAAGGAAAAGACATAAAATCGCTATACATATAGTTACGTAATTCTGTTACTTTTTCTTTTTATGTTAATCCCTACTAATATTATAAATGCGAAAGTAACTCTGTCTGTCTGTCTGTCTGTCTGTCTGTCTGTCTGTCTGTCTGTTACGCTTTCACGCCTAAACCACTGAACCGATTTTGTTGAAATTTGGTATGAAGAAAGAACTGAACTTGGGAAAGGACATAGGGTACTTTTTACCGCGGGAAAACTTCTCTTTCCCACAGGAAACCGACTTCCACGCGAACGGAGTCGCGGGCGGCCACTAGTAAAGAATATTTGTATTTGTACGTTCGCGCTAACTGGTAAGGTTTGCACCAACTTTTAAAATTCGAATCTCGTAGCCCATTATACTCATAGCTCGTAGTCATTACAAGTTGAAACGAGTTTATTCTAAAGAAATATTTTCCATCTTGAAAATAAAAACCACGGATGAATACGCTACAAGGAATAATTTTAGTTCTGACCTTTCATACGATTCAGCATAACAAATAACATAGAACTCGTAACTTTACTCATGATTAATCTATTCTAGGCTTATTTTCGGGTGTTAATAGGTTTGCTTTTATAGTTCAAAGTTATTGATTAGACTAATTTGATTTATCATCAAAACAGTACGCGTTTTCTGTATATTTTATTGTTCAATACCAAAACAATATTGAAGAAAGTACAATTTCTGACAAATAAAATAAAAAAATTTTTTTTTAGCCTAAATTGAATATATACGTATGTCTTCATGTTACTTAAAAAACAGCTAAACATATTGCTATGAATTTTGGAACGGAGACCAAGAATCGGCTGCTTCTTACCGCCGGAGTAGTCTCATCACCATGAAATAATGTTTTAGCCGGTTATTTTTTTTATTACACATTTCATCTATTGTACCAATCCCAAATTGGAGTCGACTTACCACCGATCACAATATTCTACTAGGTACCTAAAGTTAAAACCTTGGTAATTGGAAACTGCTAGTTTTGCTTTTGTGGATTGTTTCTGACATTTCCATATCAAGAGCTGTCTACCATAGTTTATTGAAACGCAAAAACATGGATAACAGTTAACAGAGTTACACAAATAACTAGGATTCAAAAGTTAGTAGAATATTGGCCTTTAGACAAAATTTTGGAAACCAACTAGTTATTCACACGTTTAATAAAACTGCCATGTTTACTAAGTGTGAAGTGTAACCTACCTCTAAACCTTTAATTCAACAAAATTTCTAACCACATCATAATTACTTTTCACAGTTTCAGCTTTCATTTTAAAACAAAACTATAACACCACAGTTTCAGCTGCCCCACAACTTACGAGTCCTGTCTTCAGCAATCATAGCAAAACTTTACCCGAGTTTTCCAAGTTGTGATGGAATTCCGCTTCCTCTTTCGGTTGTATAAGATTTATGTCAGACGGAATGGGCGAGACTGAGCTAACTTGACATTGTTTGTATATGTTACGGCTAATACTCGAAGTGCGGCTACACCTAGTTTTAGCCGGTTAGAAGTGTTTTTTATATGGAAAACTGTAATTTTTTTTTTATACCTATGTATATAAAAACTGGCGTGGTATCAAAAAAGTAACCTAACTAACCTAACTTATTGATGTTCTAACCGGCTAAAACTAGGTGTAGCCGCACTTCGGGTATTAGCCGTAACATATACATGAAGGTATGGGCCTGATATAAGGCTATATTTTTTGTTTTTTCGCTGTTTCTGGTTAACAATTGAGTTGGGTTGATAACCGAATTAGGAAATGGTAACTGATTTATCATAATGGTAGTTACTGTTGTTAATAAGATAGTAATTATGATAGCAAAAGGAACTAAGCACTTTAAAGCTATTTAGGAAATGCTAACAATAATTGGGAGGCAAACTTTATCTGTAGGTACACTATTATTCAAAACTTTAACTAAGTATGTGTGGATTGTAAAACAAAGAATTGAATTGAACTAATTACAAGTTTAAACATTAAACTAAATTAAAGTTTAGATATGGATTACGCAATTCAAGCTTGTTAGCAAAGCTCCACAATAACTTAGTATTTTAATTATTATACGGTTAAATTGCTTACGAAGCTCATCAAAATTTTCGACCGAAAACGATAACGCAAACAGAAAAGGAGCTTAACAACGTAGCATATTTGAAACAGACACTATAACTATTTAAGCAAACTAAGTAAACCTCGTAAAATAAATAATACACTGAGACCCAATGGGAGTCAGTAATAGGGGGTAAATAAACTCTGAAACAATAGAAACTTATGCAAAAGCTAGGGATAAATTTGTTTAGTAGAGATAAGTTTTCGACGCTTCATTTGTTTTCTTCTTCATTATCATTATCATTACATAGTATAAATCAAAGTCGCTAATTGTTTCTGTTTGTATGTTTGTCCGCTATCTCCTGCTTAACCACGTAATGGATTTTAATGTGGTTTTCGCAAGATTTTAGGATATTTTCTCATTTAAATTTGTAAATAAAGAACATTTTTAAAAAGTTGTTTTAAGTTAGCTAAAAAACGATGTTTCGGGAACAAGTCCGCCAAAATTACGCCATTGCGTAGCGTGGGCGGGTCGCTAGTGATGACATAAAACCAATGGTGTTATGAGATTGATTTGTGTATCTGTACGATGGTTTGAAGTTTCATAGCTTATGACTGGATAAAATATTTTATTGATTTTGAATACGACTCACGCATCCGTTGATTTATCCGCAAATGGACTGTTTTTAACCGACTTCCAACAAAAAAGGAGGAGGTTCTTAATTCGGCCGGTATGTTTTTTTTTCATACTGTAATTATTTGTTTGCATGTGTCTATTCATTTCAACAATGGATGCCGCCGGCATTTAAGCATTGGAATATGGCAACTAAGGAGCCATCAAGAGTATTTTCATTAGCTACATAAAGCTTTTCGGGATGTGTTTGCAGCCAATATAATCCTACTAATATTATAAACGTGAAAGTTTGTGAGTATGTATGGATGTATGGATGTGTGTTACTCTTTCACGTAAAAACTACTGGATGGATTTGGATAAAAATTTGCAGTAATATAGGTTATACATCAGAATAACACATAGGGTACTTTTTACTGCGGGAAAAAATCTCATTCGCACAGAAAAACCGACTTCCACGCGAACGGAGTCGCGGGCGGTCTAGTCTTTAATAAAAGACATTTAACGACCGTTTCCTCTTTCAGCATTAAGTAACAAGACTGCCTTCCATTCTAGAGATCCACAATTTTCAGCAACGCCAGTAATCTCTTCAAATTGGATCGTAATTACACTATTCCACAGTTGATATTACAATATTAACTTGACTGCACCTCTAATACTCATAAGAAGCAACTAATTTAAATCAACAACCATCTCTGTTACTCTGCCCACAGGCATATACTTATCTCTTTCTCACTTTACCACACGTAGTAGTGATTTTCAAAGATATAAAGCACGGTGTTGCGGGCTGGCTGCGTCTTGTAACTTGGCGCTGAGCCAATGGGACGCATGCAGAAACAATTGAATATATGCGCTATGGATTCATTTGGCATTGGTTAAAGCAAGGACTTAGGAAGGCTAAGACATGGGAAGGGTAGTTCAAGGCAATTATTTAAGGTTCCATTTTGAATATATTTATTTTTATAATAATACCTACAAACACTACTTACATACAAACTAGTAGCCGCCCGCGACTCCATTCGCGTGGAAGTCGGTTTCCCGTGGGAATGAAAAGTTTTCCCGCGGTAAAAAGTACCCTATGTGTTATTCTGATGTACAACCTATATTACTGTAAAGTTTCATCAAAATTCGTCCTGTAGTTTTTACGTGAAAGAGTAGCAAACATCCATACATACATCCTTGTATACATCCATACATACATCCATACTCACAGACTTTCACGTTTATCTTAATATTAAAAAGTGAAGTAAAAAATGTGAATGGTTTAAAAAACAAGTTGGTTATCTATTTTATACTAAACTATCATCTTCAAAACATTTCAAAGCATATTTTTTACAGTAGCTTCCTAAAGTGGTAGAGTTTCAGGTAACGGCTTCGTGCAATTTACCCCAAACACCTGAAATTGACGGCGCTCACGGTTTTATTTCGGGCCTCAGGTGAAAGTACCGCAAAGGGATGAAACAAAATTCCAAGGGGGAATAAATAGGGCTGCCTGGAGGTTTATTGATCGTGAATTTTTGTTTTTGTACCAGTTTAGGGACTTTATTTAATAAAAGAATAGAGTATTTTATAAAGGTTTTTTAGATTTAAAATTAAAGCTGTTGGTCTTCCTTAGAATAAATAAATAAATAAATAAATAAGTCTTACTCGGAAGGCACAGGCCTCCTTTTAAGTTAGATAGAGGAACTGAGCCGTAATCCACTAAGCTGACTCAGAGTGAGTTTATGTTAAACTGAATCATGTAATTTTCCTTAAAGTTAAATTTTTATATTAGAATGTAGAAAACGTAATACAAATCCGAATATCGAACAATCAAAGTGTGAACAAACTTCCAAGAAAACCTCGACCGTTGACCTCAAACAAACCTCTTTAATCCATTGCGGGTTTTATGCGGGGAACATAAAATTACGATCACGCAAACGCGTAGTGTATAATAACGGATTAAAGTTCACATAACAACCAAAGTTTCGTGGTAATGGATGCATGCTGCATTATGCGAAAGCTAAGTCATGACTAATAGCTTTAATATAATGTAATCACGAATTTGTCATTAGCTCGTCAAGGTGTGCCGCAAACTTTTAACTAACTTAAACTAAACATTAACTTAACTAATGTTAAATAAATTTCCCAAAAAGCAAAGTTATACTCAAATTTCCACAAAACCATGCAGACCCGGTTCACGTGACAAAAAGCAATTAAATCAACATACAACTATTTCACCGCATTGCCTATTAAAATTTCAAAGACGCTTCGCCATAAAACCCTCTTAAATTTTAGCCTGTAAACTTATTACCCACCTGACAAAACCGATTATCAATAAAAACGAACCAAAATATCGATTGCTAATAACAATACAACAATTGGACTCACTGTATCATTTCGATGCACGGAACGATGAAGCGCGACTATCCCGGCTTGTGCCAAGCGATATTGAACCTTATTTCCTCTAGCCACATGAGTTAGATTGGAGCCGTCACTCGCGAAGTTTTGTAGGCATAGTTCGGGTAGAATAGTCGATGCGTTCGAAGCGGGCGCGGTCGTGTCGATACAGCGGGAGACTAGCGTTCGCCGGGGGTAGGGATGAGAAACGAGGCAGGAGGTATCGATGAAATAAGGGGTTGTGGTAGATGTTGTGAAGTTTAACATTGAAGTTACCAGGGTAAAGATATATGAGTCGCTTAAAAAGATTTTAAGAGATTAGTGGGGTTCTAAATTAAATGCAAGAAAGGAAAAAAGAACTATGCCGTTAATTGGTCAATAATAAATGAACATGTGTATCAATCAACAAATTAAGAATCATATACATTAAAATAAAACGCTAAAACGTTTTATTTAATAGTCATTTAACAACATACTAGAAGAAATCACCTTATACTAACGATGTCATTCAGAACTTTACTAGATGCCTAACTGCTTTGGCAACAAAACAGGTAGGCGTGCATTAAATTAATTACCTAAATCTTAAATAATTGCACAACAATTGCATCAATTAAAATAAATTCAAAAACTTTGTGTCCCATCCCTATATATGTTATTTTAGCGCATGCGCTGTAAATTCTACGACGGAATACCCCCAAAACGAGCTTCTCAGCTAATATGCTTTCGTAAATATAACCTACTACCTTTTAGCCCTCCGCATCATAAACGATACGGCTCCTTTTTACTGGTTTTAAACAAATTCTAGAAAAAAAAAATGCAAGTTTTTATCTCCTACTCTAAGGTTTATTCGCATTAAAAACTAGTCTATGTACTTTATTATAGACCTGACTATCTCTAAAGTCACCACCGGATACCGCACTCACCAAACAAAACGCAGGAACATCGTCCCTACTTCACGTCGGTTTTCTGTGCGATGGTGGTATTTCCCCGGTCGAGTCAGCACAGTTATCGCTGCAGACAGAGCCTACAGCTAGACTCTACCACTCCATCTACAAATACATCTGTTCATAATTATTTGAATAAATAAAAAAATCTTCAGACTAACACACCAAATTATGTAAGCGCTTGTGTTATAGGTACCAAACAATGGACTAGGGGAGAATCTAGTTACACCCAGACACGAGCCAATGTCGAAAAACCGTTCTAACGAAATTGCCCCAACCCGGGACCATCCGCTTAGCCGGTAATACATATACCGCTGCACCACAAAGGTCGCCAAGACAATTTACTCGTGAAAAACAGACAGACAGAGTTACCTTCGTATTTACAACATTAGTAGGTAGTCAATCCTTGTTTGGTAGCACTGTGACAGTATTTTTTCTGTAGAAAGTTGGTAATGAGTTCGGAAATGCCAGGAGCATAGCTTGTTACGGTATGTTTTGTTATGTTGTGACCAAGTTGAACCGTTTATTGTGTTTTGAGTAATTGGAAAATGACATTAAGGTAAGGGTACTAGAGTTCAGATTTCGGATTGAAATGTAAAAGATGTTTAGGTTTGTAAAAGTTCGCGTGACAGTTTGCGTGTGTCAGAGTTTGGTGAACATTTATTAGTCATCTAACGCTGTTCTTGTAGGAACATACAAAGTAGCTCGAGGAGTTATTGAACTAATCAGTGACTTGGTCCAGTATTTTTTTATTTTCCATACTGGTATATAATACTAGTGGCCGCCCGCGACTCCGTTCGCGTGGAAATCGGTTTCCCGTGGGAATGAGAAGTTTTCCCGCGGTAAAAAGTACCGTATGTGTTATTCTGATGTACAATCTATATTACTGTAAAGTTACATCAAAATCCATCCCGTAGTTTTAACGTGAAAGAGTAACAAACATCCATACATACGTACATACTCACAAACTTTCACGTTTATAATATTATTATAAATATAAATTATAATATATATTAGTAGGATAGTAGGATTAGTAGGATTAATTTTATACCATTACCTAGAGATAAAAGGGAGAAGCAAGGACAAACTGGAAAGCCTATGTTTTGTAGCAATGTTATAGTATTTAAATATTTGTCTTAGCATTTATATAAACCGCTATATAACAAAAATATATTAGATAATTAGTTAATTACCTAGTATTACATAGTTAATACTAGTAAAAATAAATATATAGTTAAATAATAACTTAATAGCAAGCGAACAAGATTCAAAAGCTTTCTTTGTAGTTCCTATGTAATCCACGGTAAGTTCAGAAGGTCCGATGAAGAGCTTAAGAACTTCTCTCTTCAATCTCGGTTTTATGAAACACTTTGTAATTAGCAACGTTTTTTATTTGACTGCGACAAATTAAGTCCCTACTAATGTTAAAAATGCGAAAGTAACTCTGTCTCTTTGTCTGTTACGCTTTCACGCCTAAGCCCCTGAACCGGTTTTTATTAAACTAGGTATGAAGATGGAGCTGAACTTGGGAAAGGACATACCATACTTTTTAATACGAAAATAGTGATAGAAAGGGTTAAAATAGGGGATGAAAGTTTGTATGGAAGTTCCTTAAATTCAAACATAAAATCTAAACCACTTAACCAATTTTGGCAAATAGTCTAGACCTTGGAAAAGACTATAGGCTACTCCTTACCATGTCGCGCGATATAACCGAATGCCACGCGGGCGAAGCCGCGGGCGGAAAGCTAGTATGTTATAACTTGCAAGGCATTAATTAACTGAATACTTATGTTTTAAGCACAGTAAACAATCTTAAATAGTGTATTAAGGTACTTATAAAACTCCTACAGGTTAACATTTTCTTCTTTAGTTTACCATAATATGCCATAAAGATGACCAAACAAAAGCCAACTGTTTCCTGTTTCTATATCTAGGTATGTATAAACATTATTTTTAAGATATCTCTACACATTAAAAATATCAAAACAGCATTTAATGCAGCGCGCAAAATAAAATAAAATGAATGAAACCTTTTACTCTTCCGCTCAACATTTCTTTTTTTACGATGGCAACCCAGTAAAGTTCAAATTAGGAACACTTCAGTTGCAAACATCTGAATTACAGCTGGCAACCCTGAATACAGAATGAGACAGATGGAGTCAGATTTTGTGTAAAATAGCTTACTGGGGAATATTGGTACAGATTTTGTATGGAGTTTTGTTTAGATTAGGAGAGTGTAAAAAGACTGCTTAAACGTAAACTGGGCATTGCTGGAGGGGTACTCGTTACGTTAAAAGCAAAAAAAAAATATTTAAAAAAATAAAACAATTGTTCAAAATTGCATATAAAATATCAAATTTCCGCAATATTTCGAATTAAATAGTGTTTTAGTTTTATTTACCATGTACGTAATCCATCGCTTCTGAACCATTAGCTGGTGTGTGAGCGATGACCTCAAGCGGCGAATATCACTTCATAACTATCAAACCTAAATACTTTTTTAATTGAGTTTTCTGGGTAGGCTCAAGAATACGTGGTTTCAGGCTTCGGAAATAGTCTTTTTACACACGTTATTTAGGTTTTCTTTATGTGGTGTTACGGTTTGCGTTTGGCAGGGGTTTGGTTAGGTTAGGTTAAGTGAGCGTAAAGTGGATACCTATAACGAAAAAAGTTTCATAGAACATATTAACATCCTAAATTTTATCCACAACCGCATATTTCAAAACAAATATTGGTAAAAGTCTTCTCAAAATTCAATGTTTGGTTTGTATTTATAAATTTGCTCAGTATTAAGATGCCTACCTCATTAAATTTATTTACAACCTTTTGCTAAGTTTTTCAGATTTTAAAAGCAACATTATAAATAAAGTAACATTATAGTTAATTAAAATATCGTTTATATATTAAGGTACTCCTACAGTGTACCCTCTCGCTATCCGAGAAGGAGGCCTGTGCTCAACTATGGGACATATATAGGCTATTTATTTATTTATTTATTTATTTATAGTTAATTAAAATATCGTTTATACATATTAGTTTCACCGCCACAGCGAGCGGGGAGGGAAATCAAAGCTCTGACCCGTGCTGTAAACTTATGAACCGTGAACGTTTTGCATTGAACCATTCAGTTAGATATTACATGGTTTAATTATGGATAAACTGCGGTACGAAAAGCATAATTAAAAATGTGCATTGAAAATAGGAAAAAGTTAGTTAGGCAATTTATTACGAACGAAATGCCTGTTAAAACGATTTTAATCAACATTTGTCCGAGTCAATGCCCAAGTTTATAAAGAATAATCTATATTAATAAAATAACAAGTCCTTACTGACTGACTGATTAATCATCGCCGAGCGTAAACTATTAAAGTAAGGGCCATTTAGAACGGGCTTTCCTTTTATGATGTACCTAAGCGAGCATTAAGTAGGTTTTTTTTAATTCCTAAGTGAAAAGCAACTTGGCCGCGGGTGAAGCCGCAGGACTAGTGGATTATAAATATCAGGCACTTGCCCCGATTCCGAAAATACTCTCTAAAACTAAATTAAAAATATTACTGTCACTTTTTCATGCTTTGTATTAGAAAAAGAGAGGTACATTGGTCTCACTAAGTTTAGTCCACATCATTGTAAAATTGAACGAAATGCGCTAAGGACTAGCCTAAAATTGCCTTCGCCGTGTCATAATGCACGTACATATAAGTTTGTCAGGACTAAAATGATAGCCTGTCTCTGTCTTATACTATTAATGATTAAGTGACGGCGATGGTTTTAGTTTAGTTTAGAGTGTTTTCAGAATCAGGGCCTGTCTAACTAAAACAACTATTTTACCTACAACCCAAAAACCTATTTTATGTTCTTAATTAGCTATCCTATGTTTTAACTGCGATACAGTAGTAATTTAGTTTCCTAGTATTTCTTTTTAAGCACCAAGCTAGTTAACTACCCTCGGCTAACCATGGTTTATTGGTCCCAGTTCAACACTTGAATTGCGAATTAAGTAGTAGTAAGTAGTACTCTATTTACCGTTTCCACCGAACTAATTTCGTATTTTGTTCTCGTTAGAGGATGCACTTTTGTATTAATTGTAACAAAGTAATAGGTAATTTGATAATAATAAATGACTATTGAAATAGAAGATTTACGAAAACGGCACATAAATGAAAGTTTTCTTTCATTTATGTGCCTTTTGTACAATGTTAATTTTTTACTGTGCACTGTACATAAATTATTAATAAATAAATAAATAAAACAAGAATTTATTTTATATAGCGCCATCTATTCAAATATGAGTGAACCTTGTAGCTCGATTCGAAACCTATATACACTTAAAAAATTCAAAAGCTTAAAAACATTTCCCTAGAAAACTAAAAAGTATCCTAAATCTATTTACGGCCGAAACCAATATCTAACCATAGTTTTCGCTCTTTCCCAGAGCTTATTGGGACACAAAATCATAGATAATTGTTACAATAGTTACAGAAACAACAAGGCATCAAAGGTTAGTAGTTTCGGCCGTTAAATAACTGTTCATAACCTTCTTTATTTTTTTTAATATTAAAGTGTGTATGGTATGCAGTCTATAACAAAGTTAGTTCTCATGTTTCGTAATAGATGTCGCTATTTGAATAAACACAAATGCTACTATTAAATTAATTGTATGGGCAATGATTGTAGTGGATTATTGCAATTTCAAACTTTTTACAGATACTTTGTTTATTTATTTAAATATTGGTTCTGAAAACTTAATTTGCATAGAAAAAATAGATATCAATAGGTACCTACATACACAAAACAAAATTAAACCGAACCTTAACAATATTATATTTTTTTGATATTTACGAAATACCTATTTAAAGTGCGTTCCCACGGTGCGAGATTCTACTACTAACTCACGGGGGACCCAAAGGGCCGACAATATAATTCACATTTGTAACTTGTATTTTCCTTTTTATACAATAAATACTTTTAAACTTTTATATCTACATAATAGATAGGTACTTTTGATCCGACGCGCTCTAAGTAGGTAATGAAAAAAACTACATATTATGGGTAATGTAAAAAAATAAAATATTTTTTATTAATTTATACGAAATAAAAAAGGTTTGGTGCAATGTTTCCACAAGTTTAATATATCTACCTATTTTAAACCGACTTCCAAAAAAGGAGGAGGTTCTCAATTCGGCCGTTTTTTTTAGATAAAATATACAAGCGTAAATTTTTGTCTCATGCAAAATTTTCATTCAAAATAAAAAACGACTATAATTTCTTTCTTACCATTCACGTTGCACTCCTGCCATAATCTCTGTGTACCTATATAGAAATTCATACTAAGAAATGTTAGTAAACTAGCTTTCTCCGCTTTTCAAAAAAAGTTACCAAAACTTAAGCATCTTCATTAAGAATAAAACCATTTTTTTTATTACATAATATTAATATTGTTACATAATATTGCGTTGTTTTTAACTAAATTTCCTCTGCTAATAACGCTAATTACAAATTAATATCGTAAAAATTTCCAATGTTCTATAAATCGGTCGACACGTTATTTTGTTGTTTATTTGTAAATCGACCAAAATGGAGGTGACAGTGGGAAACAGTACAATATTTGATTACAGTAAAGACTTCGCGAAAGGTTTCGGTCGTATGTTTTATATAATTAATCCGAAAGAAACAGTACATGAAGACGTGAAGGAAGTGCCAAATTTTTATGTGCAAGTACGTATTGACTTTTTTAAAATTTATTACTCACTAGTGTTTCCCGTGGGAATGAGAAGTTTTTCCGTGGTAAAAAGTACCCTATATGTTGTTATTCTGATGTATAACCTATATTACTGTAAAGTTTCATCAAAATCCATCTAGTAGTTTTTACGTGAACGAGTAACAAATACCATGCATCCATCCATACATCCATACTCACAAACTTTCACATTTATAATATTAGTAGGATTTGTTCATTAGTTGCTTTCGACTCGAAAGGTATGGTGTGGTTCTTTTTATTTTCTAAAGGATTTGCTGTTTTTGAAAAAATAAATTACCTTCATCATGTAATTTCATAAAAAAAATCTACTGCGTTTGTGAACTGCTGGACCGTCCAACCTGTATCTAAAGATTATTGTGCCAAATAAATTTCAAAATTCCAATAATTTTAAAAAAAGTCCAAACGAGAAAAAATAAATTAAGAAAAGAAAAAGAAGTAATCGGTTAAAGCATGTCTACACTATCACCATGTAGACCTGTGTATTGTAATTTTCGTGTAAAATAATGAAATATTTGTCAAAATTTTACCAAAAGATATTGTCAGCATCAGAGGCAATGAGCCAAAGAAGAGGGAGGAAGATAACCTTTAGACAAAATATTAATAAATTAATGCTTTTATATTTGCGCTTGAGTGACTGGATCTAAAAAGATTGACGTTTAGAGTTTGAATTTGGAATGAATGTCTAAGGCCCAATTGCAGGGAACGTTTTAACCTCGGGTTAGCTAACTCAGATTAAAATAGTAATAAGAAGTAGTTACAATCGATGGTGGCGCCATTTAATCCTGAGTTAGCTAACCCGAAGCTAAGCCGAGGTTAAAACGTTCCCTGCAATTGGGCCTTAATTAGGTAAAGTACTCAAACTAAACGCAACATTTACAAAAAAAAAAAAACATTCGTATGGTAAAATATATTACATCAATATCATGTTGATGGAAAAATTTTGCGAAATTTTATAAGCTTGTTTCACTCTTAATCGTCTTCACTGTGACTACAACTATTTTTCGCGTAGGTACCTACTACAAAAAATAATTATGTAGAAAACTTGGCAACACGCACATATTATAAGCTTAATATGTAGGTACCGGAACGTAATTTTCAGTTGTTTTTAGGGGTTTGATCAGTTCAAAAATATGTATTAACAAAGTTTTGTAATAAGAAAACTGCGGTTACGAATTGAAATAAATTATCCACCTTTCAGCTTAGTTTGCTATTTAAATTGTGTTCAATCTAAAACTTATTGTGTTTTTTTATCTTTATATACTGTTACTAGTGGCCGCCCGCGTCTCCGTTCGCGTAGAAGTCGGTTTCCCCTGGGAATGAGAAGTTTTCCCGCGGTAAAAAATACCCTATGTGTTATTCTGATGTATTACCTATATTACTGCAAAGTTTCATCCAAATCCGTCTTGTAGATTTTACGTGAAAGAGTAACAAAAATCCATACATCCGTACATACTCACAAACTTTCACGTTTATAATATTAGTAGGATTAATTAACTAAATTTTTAGCCTCGAAACGACATCAAAAGTAGTGCTTCACAGAAATTTTATTAAAGCGTGCTATTTTTTTTTACTGTTTTTTATTAATTTTATTTTAAGTCTCTAATGGCGTCAAAGACTACAAAAAACGATATTATATCGTGTTCACTTTTACTTTTTTACTATAATTTATTTCGGTCAATAAACGAAAGGTAGATTCCAGCAATCGAAATGTGTTTCTCGTTCTTAGCTCTTGAAACTTACTGACAAGTTTAAAGAGCAAAGTTGCTTTAATTTTACATTTCATTAATTTTATGTATCTATTTTATTTTGACTCATTCTGACTGTTATTAACGACTAGTGGCCGCCCGCGACTCCGTTCGTGTGGAACTCTGTTTCCCGTGGGAATGAGAAGTTTTCCCGTGGTAAAAAGTACCCTATGTGTTATTCTGATGCATAACCTATATAACTGCAAAGTTTCATCCAAATCCATCCAGTAGTTTTTACGTAAAAGAATAACAAACATCCATACATCAATACATACCTACCCACATACCTACTCAAAAACTTTCACATTTATAATATTAGTAGGATAGTAGGATTAGTAAGATATACTTACATATTCTTAAGTCTATTAAACAAAACTTAAAAAAACAAACTAGTTACCTAAATAACCAAAAGTCCGTCTTTGTGAAAGAACTTAAGTAGCGACTTAAGTTGTTCTTAATTTCCCGTCTCTTCCACATCCCTACTTGACCTACTGACCAAATGGGGAAACTTCCGTTTAAATCATTTCCTGAAGAAGTTTTTGTAGATATGGTTTAGGCTTAAGTGATGAATGAGTAGATATATAAATAGTAATCTGTATTTTTAAGAAATTTCATGATGTTCAAAAAACTAAAGTTAAAAATAATAGTTTTTAATAATTTTTGTTAATTACAATTCTGAAATATAATTTAATAGATATTAATTATAGGAAAGATTTTATAAGCGGAAGTTCTTGTAACCTATTGAAAGGATTTTTATGCATATAATTTCCTTGAATTATTTTATTTCCTCAGGATAAATAAATAAAGTAAAAACAGTTTCTCTACTCTAATATTACGTCACTAACTATAACAATCCTATCAAAACACAACAAAAAAATACAATTATTATAATGTTGTAACACTATTGTAAATAGAAGAATAGCAGCTCAGAAGTAAATAAGCCTATAATGCTTCCGATTATTGCCATAAACAAATTATCTTACTTTATTTCTTTATTCATTTTAATGTATTTGTTTTCAGGCATGGCCCTACTTCTTCATGTTCATGTTAGTAGAGCACATAGTCCTCAGACTGAAAGGTAAAAATGGCATCAGAATTAATGATGGTATCACCAGCATATCCAATGGACTATTCCTCGAGGGTGGGAGGTGAGTTTGTCTTTTGTTTTCAGCTAAAACCCACTTTAATGACCAACAGTTGCCGCCCGTGACTCCGTTCGCGTGGAAGTCGGTTTCCCGTGGGAATGAGATGTTTTCTTCCGGTAAAAAGTACTCTATGTCTACGATGTATAACCTATATTACTGTAAAGTGTCATCCAAATCCGTCCAGTGGTTTTTACGTGAAAGAGTAATAAACATCCATACATCCATCCATACATCTATACCCATAAACTTTTTCGTTTATAATATTAGAGGATTATATGAATTAAGCACTCTGTAGATGGACTAACTTTAACTAGGAAGCAAAAGTTGAGCATAAAAATATTTGCCTTTGATTTTAGTCTTATAATTTTTGGTGAGATGAGAATGAAATAAACGACAAAGAATTAAAATAGTTAATTTAATTTCATAAATTTGATAATTGAAGTACCTATAATTAATCTTAATAAAAATTTTAGTTAACAGAAAATAAGTAGGATTATTATTAACATGCTTTTATTAGCTCGTGTTGTATGTATGTATGTAACGTAATCTTTGAACGTTATTTTGACATACTTTGAAACTTCAGATTAATTTGAAATTTTGCACATTTATTAAAGAACTATCACAATGCGAATTATGGAAACTCCATCCTGATATCCTCAATGATTCGCCTCCCAGTGTGGGCAGAACCAAGCAGCGCTTTACAAAGCCCATGGCGCCATTTCAAGCGTGTTTTTTAGTGTTTTAAAACTATAACATTATTATTAAAATAAATATGATTAGGCTGTGAATCTAATTTATAATAAAACTGTGTTTTTAATTTACGTTTGCGTGATGTAAACAAACTAAGTGTCTTATTGCACAACATTATTTAACTTTTATTAATAATTCTTATCACAAAGCAAACTTTTTATCTGTAACTAACTGTATCTAGTAACTAACTTGAGTAATTTTTAAACAATATTAAATAAAAATTATTATTACCAACAAAAAACTAAACTGGCAGATATTGAAGATAAATGAATGGATGCATGATTTATTTCTCATAGGTACAACAGAACACACAAATTCAAAGGATGCCTGTTTAAAAATATCCTAATAATAAACCATAATATGTTTGTTATTATAGACATAAATGAAGAATAACTAAGATCAACCATGGGAATATTTTTTGGAAAATTACGTTTCAAACTTAATAATAATACAAAAAAACATAAGTATGTACGAAATCTATGTATAAAATATTTAAAAAATGCTCGTACTAGTGACCCATTTCGCAATGATGACATTTTTGTCCGAGTTGTTTATGAAATGTGGAACTTGGTCAAACTGAAAAAAAGTGTATTTTTTATGTATAAAATTAAGTGCAAAAAATACTTCAAAGATAGATATGCAAGAATTAAAATCCGTTAAGTATTTTAAGAAGAGTGGACAAAATACAAAAATACACGATTAGCTCCTGCTTCAAACCGTATAATGGTAATGATCATGACGATGAATCAAATCTTAACAAATCGAATCGTTCAAATCTTGTCTCCCACACCAACAATTCCACCCGTTATCCAGGTTCGTCTGGCGTGGAGCGGAGTCCTACCTGTACACCTGGATATACGCCAACTGGAGGCTGCTGGAGCTGCCCTGGGACAGCGTGACCACCTGGATCCTGGCAGCTGTCGGCGTGGACTTCTGCTACTACTGGATGCATAGAGCTTGTCATGGTAAAGATTTTACTTTTAGTTTTGCATTTAAAATACTATTTTTTTAATTTTGCAGTTATAGATACTGGAAAAAGGACCGCGGGTCTCCGAGCATTGCGCGACTGGGAATCGAACCCAGGACCTTTAGAATGCCGGTCTAATGCTCTTACCACTGAGCTACCGTGCGACGAAATTTCTTTCTATAACTTCAAAACTTCATGGTAACTTACCCGAGCAGTATTAATAACAGCAGCATATATACGTCCCACCGTTAATCACAGGTCTTCTCGGAAAGCAAGAGAACCAATATCTATTTTTTTTAATTACAATGTTGGGTAGTGAAGCTTAATTTGAATGCAACTTTGTCTTAATATTCATTGGAAGGGTTATTTATAAATAACGTGATTGTAGAGTAATAATTGGTACCATGATCGAACACCTAAAATCTTTAGTTGACAAGGTTGCTAAACCATTATAACATCATGGTGCCGTAATTTAGAAGCTAGTGGCTTTCTTCAATTATATGTATGAACTAGTGGCCGCCCGCAACTCCGTTCGCGTGGAAGTCGGTTGCCCGTGGGAATAAGAAGTTTTCCCGTGGTAAAGAGTACCCTTTGTGTTATTCTGATGTATAACCTATATTACTGTAAAGTTTCATCAAAATCCGTCCGGTAGTTTTTACGTGAAAGAGTAACAAACATCCATACATCCATACTCACAATCTTTCACATTTCTAATATCAGTAGGATACTAACGGCTTTACGGCAAGAAAACAGAAATGCGTTACTACTGAAAGGTTTAACTTCCAGAAATCCACATTCTGTGGGCGCAGCACCAGGTGCACCACACGTCTGAGGACTTCAACATGGGAGTCGGCATCAGGCAGTCCGTTCTGCAGGGGTGGTGTGGCTTTGTGAGTTATTATTGTAGGTTTGACGACATTTATGACAGTTGGTGAATGACTGGTTGTCCATAATGGATTTGACCTACTGTTTTTGGTTGTCCTACTTCTTTCTGCTATACTATCTGGTGGTCCTTCTAAGCAGTAGAATAAATGTATGCAACGCAGTTTTCCAGTGTTTAGTATTTTAAGGGAAACTTTTCTAATTGAAATTTGATTTAACATGTAAAATTTTCATCTGTCCAATATCATTAAGCATTTTTATAGCAGTTTCTATTTAAAAAAAAAAGTTAAATAAATTTTATTTCAAAGATTTTGATAGGTTTTTCCTTCATATTACAATTTGTTTTTCTCCACAGTTATTCTACCTACCCCTGGCGCTGGTGATTCCTCCGGCGCAGTTCATCATGCATCATCAGTTCAGCTACTTGTACATGTTCTGGATCCACACGGAGGCAGTCAAGAGCCTCGGACCTCTGGAGTACATACTCAACACTCCAAGTCACCATAGGATTCACCATGGTAAGTTACCATTATGGTTTAGAACTTCTTCATATGCAGGAGGTTTTTGTTTGCGCTCGATTGGATTTCTAATGTTATTTGTTTTAACTCAGGGTTTCATACTTATACTGTAAATAGGGATATTCACGTTTTTTTTAAACTAACTTATGTACATTTTTCTACAAATAAAAAAGTATATTTACATACCACATAAATCTACAGTTTGAACGAGTTTTATAACGGATTTATTCCGAAGCTTTTTAGTTCAAAACTAAACCAAAAATAACCATTACCAATTGAATAATCTTACAGTGGATTGCACTAAGCAGTATAGGCACTTTTATTAGTGACTGTACATTAAAGGAGCGATTAATAAATTACTAAACTGGTCATACTGGTCGAGTAAGTTGATGGCAACACAGTGGATATGGTGTCTCGTGTGGGCACTTTAAATATTGCACAATATTATACAGTATTTGATTTTACTTAAACAAGTATATATTTTTATTAAAAACCGACTTCAAACTGATAACTCCGCGAATTTAAGATTTTAATGGTTTTCCGATAGATGCCATTGTCAGGACTTAACCATATGTGAATGGGACCACATTAGAAGCACCAGCCTTTAAACAAAAAAGAAATATCAAAATTGTTTCACCAAACGAAAGTTTTGACGTGAAAATAAAAAAAATAAAAAACTGACAAATTGAGATTTTCCAATTTTTTGAATTCGGTTGCATCATGCAACTGATATATCTGATTGTCTGATAGTCTAATTTACTCCGTCAGGCAATTTCTATAAGACAATTGTAAGCCTTTAACAAAAAATATATGTGTTTTTATACTTATCTTGAAGGTTTTTTAAAAATGGTTATAGAGAAGAATATGCTTATGGGTAATTACTACTACGTTTCTCTTATCACTTCTAAAACATCTAAACCTCATGCCACGAATTTCTTTAGAACTAACACAGCGATGTCACGACTTCATTTTCCAATATTTGTAATACGCTGAATTAATTTTACGCTTGAAAACCCAATCTCATTGAGTTAATAATGCCTTTATTTATTTAATATTCCAATTATCATCAATACTAATATTATGTATGGAAATAACGATAAGATAAATACGTTTATCTTGAATCTCTTTGTTAACACTCGTAATTTGCCTTCCCAGTGTAATTACCTTGAGCAAATATCCTTTTTGATTTAGATTTACTACTAGAATTATGTTCTTATACGGTATTTGTCATAAATCTTACGATGAGGGAAAACATTGTGAGGAAACCCAATATGTTTCATGATTAATCATCGAAAATGTACGTACCCAAACTGATAAAGGAAATACGGCTCAATACCTCCTGCTGATTAGACAAACAAGACGAATATATACCGCTCCTAGTGGCCTGCGACTCCGTTCATGGAAGTCGGTTTCCCGTGGGAATAAGAAGTTTTCCCGCGGTAAAAGTACCCTATGTGTTATTCTGACCTATATTGTCTACAAGCTGTTTCCCGCAGCTCCGGTCCCGTAACGTAATAACAACTATTTTTTTAAGGCCTGGTTCAATAGTCAGTTTAATTCTAACTGACAGAAAATCTGTATGTTTTCGTAGTACGTCGAATATAAATACTTGACATATATGAAGTGACAATGAAAACATACCTACCACTTTTCAGTCGAATAGCATTTATCAGAAAATTGAAAAATCATCTCTAAGTTGGTTTATAAGTAAGCTGAAGCTACTCCTTATAACATCAGTTATTTGTCAGTGAAAGTCTTGTCAAAATCGGTCTAGCTGACAGAAAGCCAGACAGACAGCCAGACAGCAGACAGCTCCAAAAAAAGTTTGGTACAGTGTAAAAAGTTTGGTATATGTACAGTGTATATGCGTATTTAGAAAAAAGCTGTTATACTCACATTACAAATAAACACTGCAGTTTCATTTAGTTGTATAGTTTCTTTTATCACAACGTTTCATTCATTCATAATTTTGACTTCACAACATTAAATTCCTTATAGGAAGCAACCCATACTGCATCGATGTGAACTACGGTGGCGTCCTCATAATCTGGGACAAGTTGTTCGGTACCTTCAGAGCAGAGAAGCCTACAGACCGCATCATCTATGGACTTATTTACAACCAGCCTTCATTCAACCCTCTGCACTTGCAGGTCAGTTAATTTACTTACAAAATTGTATAAAAAATTACGAGTTAATGATTGGAAATGCAGAGAAATGGGAAATTCTCTTCAAAAGTATATTTTTTGTCACTAGTCGACAGTCAAGCAGCTGGTAGTTAGCTATATCTATAGTATGATGATAAAAAGCAAAATGATTACATGGTCACCAACATCAGTAGAATTTTGACTCTTGAAACGTGAAAAAGTTTTTCCTGCCTTCAAGTTACTATATTGCATCTAAGCTGGATTGTGTATAGGCTTTTCATAATACCTACCTTACCACAACAAACGTTTATGCCTTTACTTTACTAATAGAAAACCTAACCTTTTAAATGACAACAAAATGACATCTTACATACATTTCAGACGTTCTACACTCGCTACGTGATCCAGAAGTTCAGGAGTTATAACAACTGGAGTCATAAACTTCAGGCAGTATTCAACAGACCAAGCTGGAACCCTGAATCAGCCATACGATTCAAGGATATGAAAGAAGATGTAGGTTTTTTACTATTACTATTATCATCAGTACTACCTATAAAACAGTATCGCTATTTGTGTCTGTTTGTATGTTTGTCTACTATCTGCTCCTAACCACTTAACGGCTTTAGCCACCTTTGAGGGAACTTCTCACTTAAACTCATAAATAAAGGTCATTTCGGAGAGAAATATCAAAGTTAGCCAATTTTTAATGTTCCGTGAACAAGTCGGGAAAATTGCTTCGCATTGGTGGGTCACAAGTTAGGTATATACCTACTTAAGTTAGATAGAGTGTAAGTGACATCTTGATTTCTTGTTACTGGAATGTTAAAATATATTTTCCTTTTGGCCAAGTGAATCTCCGTATCAAAACCATGAAAGCTTTAAAAACTTAACTGTTAAGAAAGTTACTTTTGCGTGTTCTAAAGTTTTTTCAATGTAATTTTACGTATCCTGACACTTTAAATCAATTTAAGCTCTGTACTAATACATTACAAGATAACTCGGCTTACAATACTTTTTATCATAATTCATCTATTTGTGTTTAATTCCTAAATTATTGCCTTTTCACCAAATTTAATTTCCTTTCAGCCAACGATCCACACCCGGATCAAATATGACGTCATACTTCCAAGGTGGTGCTCCGTTTACCTGGTGACACACTATATGCTGGTGCTGTACCAGTTTTACCAGCTGTTCCATACACATAACGTAAGTTTAAAACTCATTTTGAAGGTTTGAAGCTTGAGGTTAGTATTTCACAATGTTTCTACAACTTACAAAATTTGGTTTAATGAAAACAGAAGTGTGAAAATGGATTTAAGGGTGTGTTAGGAAAAGTAATATTAATACGTTTATTTTGTAGTCCGTTTCCAATATTCCAATATTTGCGTTACAAGTGTGTAAATATAAGACATCGCAATCAAGCCAGTCAGTTTATGGCTCGTCTTTTGATATTTGCATAAAAACGTAGGTAATTAATAGGCAAACAATCAGATCCTATAGAATATCTATCAATTAAATTACTCTTCTAGCCGATATGCGTCAAAAAAAAGTTTCATTACTTACCTTTTTGGTAGCTATAACGTTTCTGAGACTTTTTAGATTCACAGACTTCAGTTCGATAAGAAATCCAACTAATGGTGCTATTGAGATATCTTAAGTAGGCAGTTACGGGCCCAATAAGTAGGCTGTTGATAGCACAGTTGATAAATCCTTCGACTACACCCTCAGTATAAGATAACCATGCTATTTTATGTGAAATTACCATAGCGATTTAACTATTGAGTTATAACTCTCTATTTGTAGGGACTAATATTGAAAATTTCTAGATAAAGTATTAGATAATTAACGAGTTATTAAAAAATATACTTTATGCTTATTATTAAATTTAGATGTGGTCTTATAGTTCTGCCTTTTTAATTGGCAAAGTCAAATTGTATTTAACTGTAATAGTTGAGCATACGATTATGAAAAAAAGGCAAAACTGTAACTCGTTAAAGTTAGGTAGTTACCTACATTACTACAAAAAAAGATAGATTAAGATTAACTATGCAACAGAATATACCTATATAACCTTACCCAACCTTACCTTTAGTAATAATATACAAGTTAAAGTATATTGCGATCATCATTAACATCAAATAAATCTCTTCAGAAAGTTTTTATTATTCCTACAGATTCACAGTTAATACCAATTTTGCATAAATTCTGAATCCACTATTCCTTTTATAACAAGTTCACTAACTCACTGAATTCGATTGTCTAGCAATTTTCCTTCACAATTGAATACCTAAAGTTTCGAGTCTCATTTCAATTTACTTTTACTTTGATTGCTATGAATAAAGGAACTTTTAAACTTTGGTCTTTAGATATGAATTGCTTTGTCAACGTTTTAAGTCGCTTAATTTGTTAAGTAGATTTTTTAAGCTGCCTAAAATACCGCAGCAGAAGCTCATCGCTTATCATGTTATGCATTTATTGGCTGCAAAAATGGTGCTGTAAACCATATTTAGCTTTAATTTAAGGAACTATTGAAATTTATCTAATGTATTTAAAACATTTCGCATCTCAGTCTCTCATCTCATCTTTGTCAGGATACTTGCTTTAGTAAAATGTTCCTACCTAAGAAAATAGCGGTCTCTCTTTCATTGAGTAGGAACGCTTAAATGTTATTTTATGGTTCTTTTTAAGGACTTTTGACTTTTGGCACTTAGTGTGAAAAAATAATTGTCTACTTTAATATTACAAATCCCTAGAGATGCAGGAGTTTGATAAAAGTTTTCTAAATTCGCCTTTTGCTACGCTTAGCTACGCTTTTATATTTTTATATAATGTAAAAAGAGCTTCTGATAGCGACATAATTTTATAGTTTTATTAATAAACTGCTAAGTGCAAGTCAGTCGTGCGTACCGAAGATTAGCCGAGTATTGAAACATTGGTTACGAAATTGACTCAAAAATTATCTTATGCATAGTCTTTAAAATATCAACAAGTATGCTAAGAAATTAATCTTCGGCTCATACATCATAATAATATTATATTAAATATATTTTCAAAGTAAACCCTCTCTTTTTCAGATCCTTCCTAACTACGCAGTGATAATCCAAGTGATCTACATCCTTGGTTCTCTCTCCACATTTGGTATGATTCTAGACGCTTCTACCAAGGCTCCTGTGCTTGAAATGCTGCGATGCTCAGCTGTCATAGTTTTGACAAGATGGCTGCCGGCCATACAAATGACGTGTAGCCCAATTGTTCAACTGTTTTATGCAGCATCTATAGTGTTTTGGTTCGTCTTTTTGCAAACGCTTGGCAAAATTAGTGCGGATAAAAAAGGCGAATAAGTATACTTTTATACAAGTTTTTTTTTATATCATTAGGTTCAGTATTTTTTTTATATTGTTGTTGTCATGTTAAAATAATAATATAGTAGTTAACTGCATTGGATTAGAATGATAATGATACCTAATTGTGTTTTGAAATAAATATTTGGGTAACCTTTAAAGATTTTTAATTACTTACCTACTGAAGGAGGAAAAAAGGTAAAGTATGTTGCATAACTTAGATGGCTTGTTAAAGATTTATCTTTGATCCTTTGAAATGCCAAATACGTTATTTGAAAGCCTTAAAGATCAGACGTAAATAAAACAAGAGTTTATTTTTATTTAAAGGAAAAAATTAGTTAGTTTATTCAATTATAAACAGTTAACGCAATGATTGACACGGCTTTTGTTCTTTCTTATCAGATAATAATGTTTTTAATAAAGGTCCCATTTTTTATTTTGATATTAAAATCACTGACGCTAATATATAATTACCACGTTTACGAAACCCGCCTCAATTTGAATATCACAATTGAACTAAATCATTTCCTTTATAAATTACTAAACAACAACAAAACGCAACAATCTATTAGATTGAGTGAGATTTTAATTATTTAATTAATAATAATAATTACATCTCATTATCATAATGATGCAAGATTTGCGATCATTGCTCTATATTATGTCATTGATCACAGGTAATATAATAATAACTTGATCATACAAGCGCCTTTATTATAATCGTAGGTGGGAAATATAAATATTAACAATGCAAACGTATGCGCATTTAATTAATGATATTAACATTTTAATAGTTGAATTAGCATTTCAAAATAGAAAGAAAAATCTTTTTCATTTGTTTAATCCAAGCTGGCTATACCTTGAACCAAAGATGAACGGTGTCACAGTAAATTAGGTTTTATTACAAGTAAAATAACCTTTAAATATGTTTGTCTGTTTCGTAAATACTTTTTTCAAAGCGGTGTCTATTACCGAAATTGAAACCTTGTGGTAACTAACCAACGTAGCAGGAATCATTCCTGACTTTGTGCTACGAATAGTTAGATGTCAATGAACTCTGTCCAATTAAAAGTGATTGAGCATATTAATCTAGTCTTGTGTAGGGTAGCGTGGGTGTAATCGTTATATAAAGATAAGGAACCCAATAAATCAATTACTACTAAGAATAAATTTGCTGAGTATATTTTTTGTACTTGTCAAAAAAATCTAGGTCAAACCTGTATTGAAGGATTTAATTTTGAAAAAAATAATAAATAAAAATATGTAATAGGTAAGTACCTAAAACGAGTTAAGCAATTTAGGTTAAGGAAAAATACAGGCATTTTGTTGCGTTGATATGTTAATTCAAAAAGTGTTTCTAAATACTCTTGATTGAACTGTAAATAAAACATATAATTAATTATTAGCATTCGATGGTTCAGCTACAGCAACCTTTTAAAAACTAAAGTGAAGCAAAAAGTTTGTAATGGTAACTTGTTTAGAAGAACTGAGGCCCAGTAGATTTGGTTTGACAAAACAATTAAACTATTTTCTTTATATGCAATCCAAGCTTAACAACATATTTTTACTAAATAAAGAAATATATTCAATTACTTAAAAAAAATTTGGAATTCAAGTAAGCAGTATAGATAATACTACCTGACTTTAGATTAATAAACGCACTTTCTACAAATATTCCAGTTTCTTACTTGTATAGTTACAATCCTAATACTTTGTCATAATTGTTTTCTCCACAAAAATTCTTCTTCATGATAAGATTCTGTACGTAAATAAACTTTAAAATTATCAAAATAATTCACACTCATGCATCATCATTATCATCATCAGTTTTATTCCGGGGCTACAATGCTACGGAAAAAAAATACTTGCATAGTAAATCATGACTTTAAATTACATTTAAGCATAGCCAGGAATACCAAGATATTGTTTTCAATTTTTATTATTTTGAAGATCAGACAAACCAGATATCAATACCACGTTTCAAATTTCATGGCAGCGTTCCGAGCACAAGCCAGTCCGACATCGTATGATTTACCCTATTCTGGTTTAAGCTTGCTTGGTGTTCCAATATCTATGTCTGTGTTGATGAGTGGAGGTTGTGAATTGTGCTGAATAATACATAATACATATATCATTAGTACGCAGTACAAAAAGGTATGAATATTTTTGTGTTTTCATTTTGAAGTTTTTGAAATATAAATTTCAAATTACAATATTATGGTACGTGGTAGTCGCTATAGATCTATTAGATTTATGGAAGTCCTAGTAGATGTTAAATAAAATTCCTAAGGTAAGCAAGAAACCTTTTTTTATTAATTGTTTGGATGAATTAGTTTCGACCTTGTCTTTAATAGTCCGATTTTTGGCTCCAAACAGCTGAAACTAAAGTGTCCGTGTCTAAAAGCCTACATCTTCAAAACTGTGAAATAAATCGCTGATGAAAAGTAGCTGAATGGTGCAGTCAGCTATTGTTTCACGAAGCGCACTTTTGCTAACAATTGATAAGTGTAAAAGTTACTAATCTCTTGACAAACTCCGATTATCTCAAGATATAAATCATGATAATTTATTTGACTTATCAGTTTACGTCGACGAGATTTTTTTAAGAAAGTTTAAGTAGATTGTAGGAACTTTTGAGTTGATCTGAGATTGACCAACGATTAGGAAGTCATTTTCAAGTCAAAAGGCAAAACAGACAATTATAGAATTTCTTTGTTCTGTCACCAACCTTTTCATCGGAAACGGGTAAAAATATTGATCTGTTACATCAACCCAATCAAAAGATAAAGAAATATAAATACACTTAAGTTTTCATATTAAATACATTCTTAAAGAACCAAAATCCATTATCATAATGGCATTATGGTTCTTCCCGTGGAAATATAACCATGAAGTTTCGCATAAAGCAAGCAAAGTTTGTATGGAGCCCTCTGTGTGCGATTACTAGCACTCTACACGTTTTTTTAACCTCATCAATAGACTGTTGAGCTTATTAATTATTGGTTATTTCGTGTTGTATACAAACCTCGATTAAGAGCTTAATTTAAGGGTCATACAACCGTTTCGATAAACTGTTAAAAAGTATGTCTAAAACAACTGCGGTCGAAAATAAACAAAACTGAGATACACGTGTTAACTGATAATTGTATCAAGTTTTTTAACGAGAATAATAATGAATGTGAAATAATTAATTAGTAGTAATTAATTTATTACCTGTAATTATTTATTGAATCATTTTTAAAAATGACGTTGATCTCAACTTAATAATAAACAAATCCTTTTACACATCCTTGTTATTGAATATTTTCATGATTTTTCGCACAAAAAACAAATCGTTGTGATGCAAACATGTTTTAAATGGAAAATAGATCAAAAGAAGTGGGTTTGTACGAGAAAAAACGAATCGTGATAAAGTGAACGATAATAAATAAAATTCAATGTAAAAATATGTTTTTTTACTTATTACGTACTAGGTGTAAATGACGCAATGTTTTGTCAAAATTGCCATCAACGGAAACACACAATAATATAGCATTTTTTAATATTAAACTTTAATAAAAATCAATATTTTTTACTACCTAATGATACCTGTAGACGCTTCTAGTTAAGATTTTTTAGTTTTTTGTTGGCAAGTTTATAAAGAGATATCAAATAACGAAGTTTATAACATAATAGACCAATAAAAAATTGGAAGGTAACTTCAAAATTATTATTAAATGAGTTTAGGTATACATATGTCCTCACATTTATCTAAACGTGTGGAAAATTTACATTGAGAATCATTATGTTAACATTTGGGGGATTTTCAAAAAGCCAACTTTATGTTATCAATAAATTTACAGTAATATAGGATAGGTTGTACATCAGAAACAGTAACGTAGGGTACTTTTTACCGCGGGAAAACTTTTCATTCCCACGGGAAACCGATTTCCATGCGAACGGAGTCGTGGGCGGCCACTAGTTATATAAATATACCCACTATAGCTTTCTTATGTACCTGACCGCTAGCGTAGTCCTAAAATACTGAACCAACTTAATAAAGGGTGTCTGGTGGCAGATTTATATTTTCAAACTTTAATAAAAAACGTTATAATGGACACAAAGTTTTATTAAAAGCATTGAACGATAGAATGGAAATGCGGATTTTATTTTTTAAAGAGCATGTCATCCAAATGTCTTCCGTCGAGTTGAACACATTGTTCCAAACGAAGCCTTGTGTTCTGCGCCACACGTTGCACGCCACGCCATGCGTGGATAAGGCACCAAACCGTTACCCTGGGGCAATGCAATGGTTTTTGATAGTTCAACCGAGGATTATATGTTCTTGGAGATCAGTAACGACAGTTTTGCTTGTTTATGTGGCCGTCTAAGTGAAAATGAGCCTCGTCGCCCCAAAAAATGGGATTTTCAGTGCAAAAACGCTCCAACATCGTTTCACAAATTTTTTAGCGTATTTCATAATCACTTTCTTTCTGTTTTTAGACGATCGGAATTTTAGAAGGATGGAACTTCAGATCATTTCTTGAAATTTTGTGAATAATCGCTCTTGGTACTAGTACTAGTGCGGCTGCTCTTTTCCGAATTGAAAGTCGCGGATTTACGTAAACTGCTTTCAACAAGTTCAATGTTTTCGGGAGTCCTTGAAGATCGACTAGGCCATTCATAGCCGAAGAAGTTGTGCGGAATCTCTGCACCCACGAACGAATTAAATTTACACTCGGTCCATCACTTAATCACGGAATATCATACTTTGAGCCAAATTGTCGACGAGCAATAACGTAAGAATTATTACTTTTAAAAAATGACTCGATAGCGATCGTGCGATGCTCACTTGACCTGAATGAATGTCGCACATTGTGATTGACAAATCCGCACGATCGTTTATTCCAACGGCGCCAACCTACCCCCGAACCGTTTATTACTTTTTAAAATAATCGTGTTTGAAAATATAAATCTGCCACCAGACACCCTGTATAATATATATTATTTAAATTTGAATATATAAACTTAATATTACGTCTCTCATTGCTACCACGGCCATGTTTAGCGCATTGCTGGACAAATCAAATTAAAATCAAAATTATTTTATTCATCATAGATATGCAACATATACCTACTTTATGAACGTCAATGTTACAAACTTCGACTTTAACTAACCGTAGACCGAGAGAAAAAAGTCGGCGGAAAAAAACTCCCAGCACTCTTTTCGGAAATTATACACACATACCTATATATGTTACGGCTAATACCCGAAGTGCAGCTACACCTAGTTTTAGCCGGTTAGAACATCAATAGGTTAGGTTAGTTAGGTTACTTTTTTGATACCACCCAGAAAAAGGACTCCGTCGACTCATGATTGAAGCCAGTTTTTATATACATAGGTTTTTTTTTTAAGCTATTGCATAGCTTCTATCGCGGGCCTTGAGCGTGGAGACCGAATCCAGAAATTCCGTAACGAAAATAACCTAACACCCCCCACTCCGACCGGCACAGTGGTGATACTTTTTTGTTTTGCCATCTATCGATGAATAGCAGAACTTTTAATGACTTATAAAAATATTTTGAACAATATCAACTTCTCATTTATTAAATTAAAAGAAAAAAAAAAGTTTTCTTATCGGTCACCACGCTCAAAAAGTTGAATTAATATCAAAGAAAAAAAAACAAAGGAAAAAAATACTGCATAAGTAAAATAAATAAATAATTACATAAGTTTTAAAAAAATGCTTGCAATAGCTTTACCGCGGCAGTCTCCGAGTGCCACACGTCTTTTTTTTTACAGTTTTCTATGTAAAAAACACTTCTAACCGGCTAAAACTAGGTGTAGCCGCACTTTGGGTATTAGCCGTAACATATACATACTTAAGTCTAAATGGGGTGAGGGTTCGTCCACTGAGGCCTTATTCTTTCTTAACCTAAGAGTATTTTGTTCAGCAAAACATATAAAAAATACCGCTTCAAATTTAGTACTAATTCTAATTATATACCTTCACAAAATATTCGCGTGCTTCGTAAAAAAGGAATATATTAATTAAGGTAAAGTTTGTGCGTTTGAATGTTCAGAGTAGAGTCTGGAACAACTGAACACTCTATAAGGACGGCAGGCTAGTTATGCACGCAATGTAATGACGACCTCTGTGGTGCAGCGGTATATATACCGGACTGTTAAGCGGATGGTTCCGGGTTCGATCCCCGGGTCGGGCCAATTTCGTAAAAATGGTTTTTCGATCATGGCTCGTGTCTGGGTGTAACTAGGTTCCCCCTTGTCCATTCTGTGGTACCTTTAGTACAAGCTTTGCTTAGTTTAGGGCCACACAGCTGGTGTGTGAGTCTGGAGATTTATTATTATTATTAATGTCAATTTATAATTCTGCGGGGCCGTCCCGTTAGCAAAACACTGATAGTGCTCCCTTTTAAACTCTAATTTCACTACATTAGTAATATGAAAAGTTGAAAGTGAAGTCAGGTATTTTTCTTGCGGAATAGCCCCTAATTCCCGTAGTCGACTCTCATAGAATTAGTCTCTTACAAGCTCTCTTTGAAAAATGTTAAATGTCTTTCTTCATCCAAAATTCCAATGTCCACTTATTAACTCAGTTGGAACTGAAATTTGACTCCAAAATCTTAAACACTAACTAGTATTTTAAAAAAGTTTCATAATATTTACCCAACGGCGAAAATGTAGGTAAAAATGATAAGGAAGCTTTGTTTTAAAGTTCTAAATATCACGTCAATACAATCTCACCTTCCAGAACATTATTTTGGTGCAAAAGATAATTTGCTATCATCGAGGTCAATGACCTTCATTATTCCGCTTTGATTTTGCCGAGTAGATACCTATTAAATTAAATGTAAGTAGTAATATATCTCAAATGCAACTTTCAATAAAAAACACATTTAAAGCCAAGTTTTTTTGAAAATAGATAAAAAATGCCATTTCCATCGACATTTAGCTAGGCATCTCTAATTGGATGTATCTAGCGTTAACATTACACAACAATTATATATTAAAACTTGTCTAACGCTTATCCTTATTTCCTTTCAATGTCATGGGAATTTAAAATAAGCAAATAAAACTTAACGAATATGCTTACAATGAACTTTCTTGTCATTTAGGTAGTTAAGACGAGCCGTAAAATTTGAATTAGGTACGAGAAGCGTCATAACGTAGTAATTCCAAAATACTTTTTGGTCTTTTTATAGAATTCTTGTGTTTAAACTGGAATAATAATCTTAAGAATGCAATCTTGTACAGTTGTGACTTGAGTTACAATCGTTTTAAATTGAGGCAATATATTTTTTTTTTATTTTATAGCTCGAAAAACTATTTTTGTTCTAGCATATGATAGCATCCGTATTCAAATCCATTGTGTGACTTAAAAGGAATTCAAAAATATACATACAAACGACACACATTAAATATTAGCTGAAAAAAATAGTAGATAAGTCGCCTGATTTACACATAAATTTCTTTCCTCAAAATTTATCACATTTCAAAAAAAAACCTACTAAATCAAGTTTCACAATTATTACATAAGAATAAAACAAAAAAATTATATCCACAACAAGTTATCTAGTATCCGATCATTTGCGAATATCAATGATTCCATATGCCAGTAGTTGAGGTGTATTTATTAACACGTTGTCCGCCACGTGCTAAATCTCCCGAGTCACGTTTTGCACTAAAAGAAAAACGCCCGAGGTTACTGAAGTTCATAAACTCGTTAGTTCGTGGCGGTAGCGGGAGCGGTCAGCGATTTTTGAAGTAAAAACTAACCTGATAAAGTTATGTGTCAATTGAATTACGCTCGTTTTTATATTTTTAGTGTAAGTAATGATTTTATTATTACGTTGTTCATTATTGTTAATTATCTGTAAATAACATTTTCATTCTTTATAATTTTTAATCGTTTGTATTAACGTTTTGAGAAATAATACAGTCATGTAAATAGGTATAGAACCTGAGCAAAGCTTATGAATATGATATGATATCATGTTTTATCTTTTTTGACGATAATATGATTTAATGACTTAAAATCTAAGTTTTTTGGAAATAAAAAATGTTTCTCGCTTACAGTCAGACCTTAACAAATTGACTGAGAAACCTACAAAAACCGAATGACCCTGTAAAAAACTACATACGTAAAACAATTTTAAAATTATCGAAAAACTAAAAAATGCGGTATTTATGTTGGGTATCGATAAGTAAGGTTTATTTTAATTACTCAAAAAAATATAATCACAATAATAACACACCAATTTTACTTTCAAGGTCACTTTGAAGACCTAATTTGTTAGGATATTGTTACCTAGAAAAAAGAAGATAAAAACTGCTTCTGCGCACTTAAAACGATAATAAAACTATTATTTGAAATTTCGACGCATTTAACTATGACAAACATTTTTAATACAAAAAAAAACAATACACTTATTTGTTATTTCCCATTTACATAAATGATTATTTTAAATTAACATTTATTTGTTACGCTATCATGAACCATTGAGCCGTTGTTTATGAAATTTCATAAATTAGACTCTAGAAAAAATATACAAATATTTGCTGCGAAATAATAATTTTCAGAAAGAGTGCTGGGAGTTTTTTTGCCGCCGGCTTTTTTCTCTCGGTCTACGGTTAGGTAAAGTCGAAGTTTGTAACATTGACGTTTATTAAGTATATGTTACATATCTATGATGAATAAAAGAATTTTGATTTTGATTTGATTTTTGATTTTGATTTAAGTTTTAAGAAGTTGTAGAAAAAACATTTCTGAATCTAGTGTTGATGTAGGACCACTAACTTCTTGTTACGCTTTCAAGGTGTATCTAGGCTTTAAAGTAATTATTAAGAGTAATATTAAGAGTAAAAGTTGATATACATACATAGATACCCACAATTTATTTTAATTTATTTTTGTCTCAAGATATTCGTGTTAACTTTTTATTACTGTACCTTGAAAAGGTTCCGGCAGCTAGTATGAAATGTTTGCACATATATGCAACGCTGTTCAAATGTAACTTTATAAACAATTTATTAATGTCATTGGTTAAAACATAGCGGTGCATATTTTAATAACTCTACATTCATAAAAATAAGTTTTTTTCTGAAATATGATGTATCTACACTGATGATAAGTAAATAAAATATGGTATGCGTGCAACTCTTTTAATTTTATTCATTTGTCCTTTTTTATTTAAAAAATGCGCGGTGATACTTATTTGCTTAGTTTTTTTTATAAAGAGAAGGCTTCTTTATCAGATAAATTGTTGCTAATGCATATTTAATGCATGTTCTTTTTTAAATTAATAATTTACATTTTCTTAATACTAGTTTTTGATCAGAGTTGCTTTTTATAAAACGACCACTTAAAGATAAACACCGCTGTTTAGAAAAAAATATGTACCTAAAAATGTCTGACACACTTTAATAAATTTGTTTCATCTGAAAACACGATTCTTTTCAACCGAGAAATAGGGACGTGCCCTTCTAACGGGTCGTATTTCTTTATTTTCTTTCTTATATGAGCTTACTATTTCCATCCGATTTTATAGAATTATAATAGTTAACATTATTATAATTCTTAATTGATTGCATAATCGTGATATTTATAAAATGCAAAACACAATAATACTAGCGTGTTCTTGAAAGTTACAAAGTGTTACAACGAAACAAGTTCAAGGCTCAACAATATAAATATTAAACTGTTTACATTTGTTTTTATATATTTATTATAGTTACATACAGGGATATTTTGAAAAATAAACATATTGTTTTGTTATTTCCGTATACAATAAACACATAAAAATGCAGTTTTTGCTATAAGTAAAAACCTCATGAATGCCAAAAATAAACGTGAATAAAAATATGTTTATACCTTTTAATTATCGTGTAAGTTTTTCAAAGTTTTTAGGTTACGACCGACGTGTTTATTTTTGAATGCACTTATTTTAAGTCGAATAAAAAGATTTTATCTACAGTTTTACTTTTACTTAGGTTATTTTTAAAGTTTTTGATTCAATTAAAATACTTTTTAAAGTCTTGGATTTCATTACGAGTCGAATTGGGATCAGCAAGCTAAAAATAACTTACTTAAAGCCAAAATTACAATTAAAAAGAAAGTTATAAATAAAACAAATACAAAATGAAAGGCTTTTAAGGACTTGTAAAAATAAAACAAAATGAGCACATAAAAAGAATGCGATTACTACAAAAATAAAACGTTGCACATAATATGCATTCAGCTATTTTATCCATTACATGGATTGTTTAAATAACTTCTATAATAAATATCAATCTATTTGTTTACCAATATTGATATTGACTTAACCAGCTATTTATCAAGTAGACACAATCTAATCTAATTAGCATTTAACATTACTGGCGCCTCATTGTCACAGTTTCTGTCTGACGTCAAACCACACACCTCGATATAAATATTTATATATTCGCAAATAGAATTACTATTGAAGAGGATATTATGTCTATTAGAATTAAAAAATATATTATAATGTCTGGTGTTTTTATGTTCTTTGTTGATATAAAGTATATTAAGTCAGTTTACTTTTTCTTATATAATTTACTAGTGGCCGCCCGCGACTCCGTTCGCCTGGAAGTCGGTTTCCCGTGGGAATGAGAAGTTTTCCCGCGGTAAAAACCCTATATGTTATTCTGATGAATAACCTATAATACTGCAAAGTTTCATCCAAATCCGTCAAGTAGTTTTTGCGTGAAAGAGTAACAAACATCCATACATCCTCACATCCTTACATACTCACAAACTTTCACATTTATAATATTAGTAGGATATATGCGACTTATACTACTCATAACACGATATATAGTCTTATTTAACACTAAAGCATGAAATTTGCGCATAGATAACAATGCAGAAGAAACATTCAGGTCAAATTCTATTTTTAGAAATTTGTAGGTTAATCCGCTTGTTTACAATTTTATTATCTTCAATGAACGTCAAACACCGTGTGTATATCAGTGCACTTTGCTAACTGTAAAGATCACCACGTAAACCTGTGTTATTACCACATATCGTTTTAAAAATTTACATTGAAATTGTGTTGGATAGTGCTATTCTTGCTATATATGTTTTATATGTCGCGAGATTGGGTCGAATAGTACTATACTTGCTATGAATTATATATATGTTATATATGTCGCGTCGTCGTGTAGAATGCCTGGCTAGCGCGTATTCGTACTATTTATACTAAAGCGTCGACCGTCTGAGTTTTGTTGATCATTCGCTACTCCGCCAGTGCGCGCGCGTCGTTTGCGAATCACAATCGATTCACGAGTTAATCGAATACTTTTTTCATATATAACTGTTTGTTAATGTGAAATGTGGATTTATTAGTGAATGACTAGTATATTATAATGAACAATTTAGTGTGTTAACGTGAGAAGGCAGTATCGTATCGTCTCATTGATATGTAAGTAATACCACTTGGTTCAGTTTTCACTTGATATTATTTACTGTTATTTATTTTATCATAAAGTTGTTCTACATTATTTTATTGTTTTATGAACTGTCTTTTTTATACTAATCTTATATAGTGACTTTTTTCTGTATTATTTCAATGGAATATATTTCTTTTTTTTTTAATTTGCTACAACTGGTAAATAAGTGTGTTTGTTATGGTCGTTACAATCAAACAATGAAATAATAGCGATGTCGTGTAGAGTGTAATGACCGATAAGCCGAGATAGGTTGAATATCAGGTAAAATCATTTATTTTCGTTATTTCTATCTTATTACCAATAACGGGTGTAAGAAGAACACTTCCGAAGCCTGAAACCATGTGTTCTTAAGCCTAAATAGTGACTAAATTCACTAACAGTAAACCCAGAACACTCAACTTAAAAAAGTTATTAAGGATTGAAAAGCCTTATTGGCCACTTGAAATCCTCGCTCACACATCAAATGGCTCAAAACGTAATTAGTAACCCTCCAGCAATGCCCAGTTTTTGTTTTCGGAAGCAGTCTTTTTACACCTCATATATTTAATTTTTTACTCTGTTTAATAAAATTTTAAACACTTAAATTTGACCATTTTACTACAACACTTATTATTAAGTTAGTTATTATACACTTATTAATAGTAGAATAAATGGCAGTTCAAAAATATCAAAGCAATAGTATATGTAAGAAATAACGAAATTGTTTTAAAATAAGAATTAATTAAAACGTTTCATTATTTAACTACAAGAGGTAATTTTTTTTTATTTCGTATAAACTATTTTTTTACCCTGTTCTTTAAAAGTTTAACTACCTATATTTAAGAACTTAGGTACATACTAAATTTGTTAAAAAAATGTCTGATTAAAAATATTTAGAAGTCTTTATCATAACATGATGATGACCTTTTAAAAAGGTATAACCATATAATTAATTATGATTGATATGTTAAACCAGATTATCACTACTTTCAATAAAAAAATACATTTTATCTAGTAGATTGATTAATTACTGGGTGACTACAATTTTAATTCTATCTATTCTGTAGTTGATTACTTTATCTTACATTAATTGAACATTTAATGAGAAGGATTCCGCAGTTAATGTGTTAACGAATACCTAATCCCAAAATTAAAGTAGGTACGTTCATTTTTTTTATTTAGTTTAATGAATTATTAAAACATATTTGACATCGCCTGAGTATTTATTTAACAAGGCTCATTATTCATTAGATATGTAAATTGTCCAAAAAAACAGATATACCAAAAAAAACTCACGCGACAAGCACGCTATTTCATTTATACGATCAATTAAAGCGTATATTAAATATTTTCAGCATAGAAACAAGTGTGCAAAGAGATAAAAAATGCCTACTTTTACACATTATCATTATTCATTCATTCAATGTTTACATTTTGCAAGTTATCGTTACCTAATTGAAAGGGTTAGAGTTTACGTAAATACGCCAGCGCCTTGCGTCCCGTTTAATATTACACCATATTTTTCAATATTTTATTCAGACAATGTTAGAATTGTTGAGATAAAATATAGTTTATTGTAATTTGATAATAAAATACCTTTAGGTAGTCTTTAATCTTAAAACTATTTTTTCTGGAAAACTAAGATAATTCTTCAGTCGACGCACTAATTTACAGTTATAAAATGTAATAACGCCTAAAGGTCCTTTACGGACGCATATTTAGTAATTAATATAAACTATATTTCCAACTTCGATCTATTTGTGTATATACGTTGCACTTCACTTGTTTACCAACTCAAATATCAATTACCTTCATACCTATATGTTTTTCATATTAATTAATAACCTACCTATCCTACATATAGGATACTAAAGTATAAACATAAACAGCGTGGTTAGTTTTGTAACATTTCTAACCAGTTTCTTTAACATTCTAACTGGTCGGTTAGCTCAGACTGTTAGCTTTTACTTGATCGCCTTGCAGGCTATTTATAAAAAAAACAACTAGTCATAAACATTCTTGATACACATTTGTCAAATGTTATTGTAACTGTTATTCATTCACTTCCCGGTGCAAACATGTTATTTATTGTTCTCATACCTTTTATGTTTTTTGTATAAATACCTAACCGTACTTAAACTTCGTAGGTATTTTTAATATCTCAATAAACTTTTACTTATTTATTTTAATTACAAACTATACTGTTCTTAACTAAATAATATAATTATTTACGGTTTTTAAACTGTACTTTGCCAAAAATAATAATGAAATTAAAACTATACCTACCACTAAGGCCCAATTGCAGGGAACGTTTTAACCTCGGGTTAGCTTCGGGTTAGCCAACTCAGGTTTAAATGGCGCCACCATCGATTGTAACTATTTCTTATTACAATCGATGGTGGCGCCATTTAACCCTCGATCACTCGCGCGGGGTGGTGACAGCACCCCACGCAGTTTTGAACGTAAAAATGAATAGTAATTTCTTTAGTTACGAATTTGCGCTTCTGAGTACCTTCAAGTAACCTTTAAACGCGTCGACACGGGATGAGAGGGGCAGTGTGACGCAACCACTTGCAGTGTAAGGATCTTTCAAAGTTTGCGTGGGGTGGTCACGACACCCCGCGAGCACTCGTGATATACTTTTTCGTAGGAGTATTTTTGTATGAAAAAAATTTTTTTGTTTAAATTTTTATTTCATTGTGTTAATAAATCCTTATTTTGATGTTTTTCAACGAGAAAGTTTATGTAAAGAATTAAGAAGTAAATATTTTTTTGTTTCTTTGTGAACTGATCTCAATTTTACGAATAAAAAGGCAGATTTTTGTAATGTTTCGTAGAATACAAATAAAGCCGATTATAAAATCTACGTTTTTTATTTTCATACATCATGTAATACTAAGTAAGAAAATGCTGGTATATTTCCATTAAGTAATATAATACGTTTAGAAATATACTTTGAATACGTGGGGTGGTCACAACACCCCGCGAGTGCTCTCGAGGCTGAAAATCGCGCGAGTGATCGAGGGTTAAATCTGAGTTAGCTAACCCGAGGTTAAAACGTTCCCTGCAATTGGCCCTATTGTTGTATCCTTAAATATGAGCAAGTAGAATAGGCTGTTCACCACAATACTTTAAGAAAATGAACCGATATAAATTTTACAAAAATGATGATACAAAACAAACCTTAAAATTTCTTTTTTTTTTACTAGCCATTATTGTCCCAAAATTGGGCAAAGGTCAATAAATAAATAAATTTATGTAAATGAAATTTTCGAATTCTTGTCTTGTACTTACATAAACAACCTATTAAATTCCTGAAGTGATAACATTCGACTTTTGTTATCAATTTCTGAAAGAACCGACGTTAATTTTACTTTAAATTCCTCCTCTTTATCCAATTTAAAACAAAGGCATATTGTATTCAAATTTTAGATTATCTTTAAATGTTTTTCAATATTTCCTTTACAAAACTTATTATATTTTCACATGTTATCGCAAGTAAAAAGCGCTCATTTCACAAAAAATTCAGTAGTAGTACTTAGTAGATTTAATTTTCATAACATTTTTTAAAAGTTGAAAATTGTCATGTTATATAAAGGTTTTTTTTTTGCGTAAACTGCATTGTTGGATTGTTACTTTTTTCTTTATAACCACTCTAGTGGCCGCAGAAGTTTTCCCGCGGTAAAAAATACCTATATAACTGTAAAGTTTCATCCAAATCCGTCCAGTAATTTGGAAAGAGTAACAAACATCCATACATCCATACATACTCACAAACTTTCACGTTTAAAAAATATTAAAAATAATCCTAATAAAAAGTAGGATTATTTTTATGTTTTTATTTTTTGTTTACTGGTTTTAATGTTTTGTGAATTTGGTGACTACTAAGGCTCGGAAATATATAATTTCAGCTTCGGAAGTGGTCTGTTGACACCCGTTATAATAGGTAAATTAATATTAATAAACAAGATATTAATAAACGAAGGTCGAGTCAGATAATATATAACTTCTTATCTCTTATCTAGTTATTATGTAGTGGAATAATATATGCCCTGCTGGAGGTCTTTTCATACATATATTTTTAATACATTTGCAATTTTTTAAAGCCTTTCGAAAACTTTTCAGGTGTAATTTTAGCTTAAAATTTTGCAAGAGTAAAAATATTAATAAGTATCATTCACAATAAAATTGAGTTGTATGAATAAAATTTCTATTAATTAGGAATACTAGTTTAATTACATAGTAAGTTAATAATCTTATTATTATAAACAAGTTGAGAGTTTATGTAAACAATTGATAAGAAGGCTACATGTGGCCACTTTATTGTGATTAAGGAAATGCATTTGTAAGTTTTTACTACTTAGTAGATTAATGCGAAGTATTTTAATTGATCTGAACCCTTTAACTGCTAAAAAGAGCCATTTGAAGAAGTATGACTCTTTGTCAACTTAGAGTCCCAATTTTAAAAAAAGCTTACAAATGTCTAAATATACGGTACACGTTTATTAGTAATGAAATAATAATATTTACATACAAATGCAGACGAGTGCATATTTATAAAGTAGTACAACACATATGCATTTTTAATCAACATCGCCTGGTTTATAACAACACGAGAGTATTCAAATATTTGCTGAACTATCGGTATACCTTTATAATCAGAAGTATGAATACACTGTCAAACATAACGGATGTAAAAAGACCACTTCCGAAGCCTGAAACTATGTTTTCTTGACCCTCAATAGTAACTAAATTCACTAACAGCATACCCAGAAAACTGAATTTTAAAAAAATATTAAGCATTGAAAAGTCATATTTGCCGCTTGAAATCATCGCTTACAACTTACAACTTTAACTTACAATTTATAACTTCAAAATTAATAAATTAGCATTTATAATGCAAAATTAAAAGTACAATCTCAATCATCGCTTACACTTAAACTGTCGGTTCAGGTGCGATTATTTTACATTGCAAATTAATTTATTTACATCGCAAAATCTGTGGTAATAATGTAATTTTGGAAAATTACTTAAAAAAAGATTATTTTTTTCAATCTTAAAAATTTTTTTTTTCTGCTTAAAACGTAACCAGTACCCCTTCGGCAATGCACAGTTTTGTGTTTTTGGAAGCAGTTCTTTTACACCCCGTATATTGAGTCAGTATGTGACTCTAATTTAACTAATGAACGTCAATCATCCAGTTGGAGAAACATTTCAATTAGAACTGATGGAACTGTGACTGCTCTGTTAACATTAATTTGACGTAATAATGTCATACAAATTTTGAATATGTATTTTATTTATTTATTATAATGTTAGATCAATTTGATAAGGGCTTTGACAAGAACTTATTAAAGTTTTGTTTTTAATCTGGACTTATATACCAGTATATCATGGTATAACTCATTTATTTAGCAAAAAAAATAACGAAATTACGTTAAATGCGATTTAAAATATAAAAATATTTTTCCATTGGCAATGCCGTTTTTTACACTCCATTACGTATTTAAAACTACGGTTTCTTTTCACCAATTATTATAGTTTCACAATATATCAATCTCTTTGACGTAAATTTCTACCTAAAATTAATACACCATAACTGACATCAAACCACACAACTAATCTTCTTTTCCATTCAGCCAATTCACTTCTTACCTCCTGTTTCTCAACCTCCTTTGTCCTTCCCCAGAAAAAAAACAAAAACCATTCATACAATTCAATTCTCATCTCCTTATTCTCAACCTCCTTTGTCCGTCCCCAGAAAAAAACAAAATCCAAGATGGCGGCGGCGGATTTCTCGTTCGCCAACGCGACGGTGGACTCCGGCGTGTCTGAGTTCCTGGTGGAGCACGTGCGAGGAGTGGCCAGGATGTTCTACCTGCACTCGCCGCAAGACACCATGTACGAGAGGAAGGAAGATGTGCCCAACTTTTTTAGACAGGTATTTTTTTTTTTTATTTAGTGATTGATAAGTTTTTTTTTTATTTTTATGCAGGATAAATGTTTTACGCGTTATTAGTTTATAGGTGGATTAATTGTAAGAAATAATTACTTAGGTATAAAAGAATAGTGGCCGACGCGACTCCGTTCGCGTGGAAGTCGGGAATGAGAAGTTTGCCCGCGGTAAAAAGTACCCTATGTGTTATTCTGATGTATAGCCTATATTACTGTAAAGTTTCATCCAAATCCGTCCAGTAGTTTTTACGTTATAGAGTAACAAACACCCATACATAGGAATTATGAGTTTCTACAATCGGTTTTTAAGTTAATCCCGGTAGCCCAAAAAATGTCGAAATGATTAATATGAATGCAAACTTATATAGCTTATAAGATATATTCATATTTTATGTTTATATTATTAAGTAGATCAAAATCTAGTAGAACTAGATCGGAACGTAACAGAATTGTGTTTTACCTTTACAAAGCCACTTTGCTTTTGTAAATCCCAAAGACATTTCCTTTAATCTATCCTTTAAATAGGAAAATCATTATTGGAGATTATTCCGTATCAAACACACGTACGAAATACATTCATTTAACTAATTGTATTTCGTTTGTTAACCGGTTTACATTTATTTTCCTCTAAGATTTTTGTTTTCAATCACGATCTATTAATTCTATAAACAATTTTCCTATAAGTATGCTGTAGTTACTTCAATATCATTAATAGGATCAATACAATCCTACGCATCAATCGAGGCAAAAATATCGAACTATAAGCTTATCGGTTACACAATTTAATTAAAAGCGTCAAAACATCACGCATTACTGATAACTGTCGTTAATAGTAAAATACCAACTTATGATAAACAGCAGAGCTTATTGAACGTTGCGTAACCTTTATAATAATAACAGCTTTTATATATAAATATAGGCTGTGGCATCCTTCGATAGCAAGAGGGACAGAGCCGTAATCCTTGGCTTGGCTTACTAATATTCCCAATCATCGCATCATGAAACTCAGCGTTAGTGCGTGATAAACTTGCATATCTTTAAGAAAGTACCAAATTATTGGTCTTTATCCTTAATATAGGCTGGTCAATTACTCGATTTGAAGCCAATAAACCTATAAAACAATAATATCTTATTTATTGTCATTTCTCTCTAGTACTACTACTCAGAGACGTAATAATTTCTATTGAGTTATGTTTCTTAATTAGGCTTTTGTGTCGTCTGGGATCTATTTAGGACTTATTTACCAAATTGATTTATTATACATATAGGATCTATAAGTAAATCAAAAAGCGGTGTCAAAATAAAATCTAAAACCAATAAATAAAACGATTTTTCAAATTAAAAATGCACATCATTTTTAACGCAGTCTTTAATTTATTGCATCACATCTTTTAATCGATTATTAATTTCAATTTAAAATGTCCTGCCAGGTGTTTTATACATTATTTATTACTTTAATTTTTATTTTTTTGTCTGCTTCATTATAAAGTATTGCAGAATCAAAACCAGCTTTAATGTGTCAGTGTGGCTTACAAACATGTTTTTGTCAAGGCGAGATTTAAGTGGTCAAACAAATAAAAAATGTAATGCACAATCTTCAAACATGTAGCGATTCAAAAATACTTGACACTATATCTGTCATAAATATGTATGCAGCAACGTGTTTAAAAGTTATATACTGTTTAGGTTTTTTTAATATGTAGGTATATAATATAAATATGACTGCACTTAAGCAAAGTGTGGGTTACCTATTAATTTATTTACTATAGGTACTATAACGTGTCCTAAGATACTATTAATCAACTTTGAATAAAATGACATTGGAACGAGAACTGTAGTTACCTATTCGTTTGTCCAAAATTATCTACCTTTTACAATTTTAGATAAATATTTATACATACAGGACTATTTACTTCCTGTTGTCTTTATTAATTGACAATGAAATAACTATCATAAAATATTTCGTACTACCGTTTCCGTTGTCCTTTTTCCGCTATTAATTCGTTAATGGAAAAAACTGTAAGTATCATATATTTCCACACTTATATAGAAACTATACCTTACGCATTTCGACGACAGATATATTTTGTACCTTATTTATAGAATTTAAATATGTATAGGATATAAAATTTGATGTCCTGAGCGACAAGCCATAAATGTTCTGCACACCTGCGTTCCTTTAATGCTACACGATGCTTTTTAGGATAATGTAATATGTAAATATTTAGATTCCGCTTTAAATTTTTGTGCCTATCAACTTCTAACTTCAATTAAAAATATATGTTTATACGTAAAATTAAATACTTAAAAAAACATTCCGTACCTACCCAAAGGGTAAAAACGAGACCCTATTTAAGACTTCGCTGTCAATATTATTAAGTCATATATTATCTTATAAATTACAACTTAAATCATGGTAAAATAAGATAAGATAATATTTAAATACCTCCCATCCCATACAAGGGATCCCATATTTTAATTATACCTAAAATTATTAAAAAAATATAGATGTACGGAACTTGCGTGCACACGTCCGACTCGCACTTGGCCAGTTTTTATTAATTTTACATCATAATTATAACACAATAAGGTCACTCAACCACAAATAGCCCACTCGGGCATTGAAACCTACACCGGTTGATCTCATTATTATGAACAATCCAAAACCTTAGATAAATAGCGGTTTATCAACATAAATACACGACTTAAGTAATTTATCGTTAGGTGCGTGAAGGTCGTGCAATTCAACGTAGGTACTTAATAATAAAATAAGCGTAGTCTGCTAAATGAGACTTTTTAAAATAATTTCATGTTCCTTATAACTCCTTAAAACATTATTATAACTTTATAACTTCTTAAAAAATTAGCATTTTCCCAAGATACAACCGAATTCGTAACCTACAATAAAATAACACATTCCACAAGCTACAACGCACAGGGAAAATCATAACAAATGAGGGGTAAACGTTGTCATTTTATCATAAGAAGACATAAGAAGTTCATTTTTATTACTACTTCTCTACAATTGTTGTTTGTGCAAAAGTAGCACAGTCCGTCTGTTTGTTACATTTTTTTTTTATTTTATCATTACATATATTTATTTATGATTTATAAAGTCTAGCCTAGTCGATGAAGTTTATCCCAAAATTCGTCGTCTAGACTAGACTTTATAAAAGGAAGCAGGGTCATCATAACACCACATTATTAGTTAATTTATATGGTTTATAAAGAGGTTTGTGTGTTTCGATGTTCCATGTAACCTATGGCTATAATAAACATTTTATTTTAAATTAATGCACCAGTCGAAGCTATCTTATTAAGCAGTGATATAGGCTACTTTTAATAAGGCTAGTCTAATTTCTACACGAGAAAAACCGTAGTCCAAAGGCTAATCACTACATAGTATAAAACAAAGTTGCTTTCTCAGTCTGTCGCTATGTATGCTTAAATCTTTAAAACTACGCAACGTTTGATGCATTTTTTTAATAGATAGAGTGATTCAAGAGGAAGGTTACATATACAGGGTGTAATCGTTAAATGTGCACAGGCGATTTTTCCGTAACTATTACAGATATCAAAAAACTTTAAACTGATATTGAAAGTACTTTATCTAATGAGTAAAATAACACTTATAACTTTTTGAAAATAAAACGAGAAATATCCAAAAACAAACAAACGCTGCACAATGATGATCCTGCTCGTCGGCTGGTCTATTGGATTATTGCTTGTCAATAATTATGTCAATGTAAAGTAAATTTTATGGACCGATGAAAGTAATGTTTCAAAAGGCGGCATTTATAATAGAAAAACTCGCATTATTGGTCAATCGACAATCCTTGCCAAACTAGTGAAGATAGATCAGAGAGAGGTGATAGATAGATAGGTGCGATTCTCAATTAATGTGTGGTGTGGTATTCTTGGAGATCAGATCATTGGGCCATATTTTTACAGTGGAACCTTAACTGGTCAGAGATACCTTTGTACAAAACGATATGCATAGTCTCTTAGAACCAATTACAGACGATGAAAGAAGATCGATATTTTTTCAAAAAGATGGAGGACCTGCACATAATACAAATGTTGTGATGAATTTATTAAACTATTTTAATAGCTTAATAGCTAATAATAGTGCAACCCCTTGGCCTGCCAGATCACCGGATCTCATGCCTTTCATTCTATGGGGATTTGTGAAAGACCGACGTGTACGCTGAGCGAGTACCTACATAACCTAGAAGAGTTACAGAATCGTGTACGTCGTGCAATTGCTTTAATTACTCCGCAAATTTAATGGAAAGTTCATTGTATTGCACAACAAGGACGTCACTTCGAACATTTACTGAATACAAAATTTTGTACTTACCTACTAAGAAATAAAATGTATGGGAGAGCTTAATGTAAAGTTTTTGGATATTTCTCGTTTTATTTTTAAAAAGTTATTAGTGTTATTTTACTCATTAGGTAAAGCACTTTCGATATCAGTTTAAAGTTTTTTGATATCTGTAATAGTTACGGAATAATCGCCTGTGCACACTTAACGATTACACCCTGTATAGTAACAATAGTACAGGGAAATGAGTTTTACTTCGAATTTAACGCGTGCGAAAAAGCTAGTCTATACTAATATTATAAAGAGGGAAGGTTTGATTTTTCGTTTGTTTGTTTGTTTGAAATGAATAGACTCCAAACAACTGGACCGATTTAAAAAATTCTTTCACCATTCGAAAGCTACATTATCCACGAGTAACATAGGCTATATGTTATATTGGAAAAAATTGGGTTCCGTAAAATATTGCCACGGGAAAAAACCATTAGCTGCGGGTGAAACCGCAGGGCGGAAAGCTAGTGTTAAATAAAAGTGACTTCTATTACAGTCATGGCCGTACTTCCTCATCTTCATGATGCTGGAGCACATAGTCCTGAGGCTGGAGGGCAAGAAGGGCATCAGACTGAACGACGGTATCACCAGCATATCCCACGGGATGCTACAGGAATGTGGCAGGTATGTCTATGTTGTTAAGGGTTATTGTTGCATGACGTGATTGCCAATGTTTGAAAGAATGTAGTGGAGATTTAATAGTGGTCCAAGCTTCATAAACTGGATAAAGGGTATAATATAATTGGGTAACGCGTCGGAAAAAAAACATTTGCCAAGTTAACGATTTCAATGTAGATATCAAATGTTCGGTCCATTTTTGTATTGTTTTAATATTTTCTCTTTCGCTTTAAAGCATTGTTTAGTAAGTAGAAATATCCGATAGAGCTTTTCAACGCAATTTTTTCATCGTAGTGAACGCTGCAAAGTACAAACTGAAGTTCGTTCCTAACTGTTGCCTTCCCACCTGCGTTTTTAGTCACCAATACAACTAAAACTGTATTAATATTATATTCTAAATTACATTCATGATATTGGTTTCCAACTGAACCTTTGAGGTCGTATTCAATGTCAAATGAATGTAAATACAAACTTTTTTGGTCAAGTGCAACAGCTTACTAACATGGTGATGCACCTAAATACCGGTTTTTATACGAAATCAATATTCATGTTTCGGAGGTGTGCGTGTGAATTGTAGTTGCAAATGAACTGAATGTATTGCTTAATTTAATTATAAAGGATAGTTGTTAAGGCTTTTAAGAATTTTTAGTATCGCAGGTGCAATTACTAAAGCGGTATAGTTTTTCGACGGTTTCGTAACGAAACTTGATACTTTTTTGGTTTAATTCATAAAACTTTAAAAATAATTAGCAAATGGCGATATAAATGTATAAGCAGAAAATAAACAAATGAAAAATGCAAGTGTGCATCGAAGTTACATAAAGAGATTAGAAAAAGTGCAGGTTAATTAAAGATAATAAAGGTGCTATTTCGGACGTTAAGGTTTAATATTTCGACCGATTTTTATGTTACAATACTGACCGATAAATTATATTACTTTTTTTCGTAACTAAAAGTTTTTGCATATTTCAACCAAAGATCAGTAAGAAAGTATGACTTTTTTTCTTATTCGGCATAATATGCATTTTTCCTAATATTCACCTAAATTTATTTACTCACCAGACTATTATGGCGAGGGGCTGAGTCCTATCTGTATACATGGATCTATTCCAACTTCCGGCTGATTGAGTTACCGTGGGACCACACCCTTACGTGGTACGCCGCCGCTCTAGGGGTGGATTTCTGCTATTATTGGATGCACCGAGCTTGTCATGGTAAGGATTTTAAATATTTATATTAAACACTAAAATTGTTATGAAACCTACTAACGTCACGGTTTAAAAATTAATTTTAATATACAATGACGTCAAATGTGACTCTATTAGGTAATAGCAAAATTAACTATCATAATAATTATTTTTGAAGACAAAATGTGAAGCCCCATATCTTTAATATAATGTAAAATGCCAACCGTATCTTTTAAATTAGTTTTATCTCGATACACAGGACTCCCAGGTTTGTATGAAAATACTCGCGTGGGTACAATGACCTAAAAACAAAGAGGCAAAATTAGAATTTATTTTTATTCTCAAAGGAAGGCAAGAGTTTTATTCTTATTAGGTAAACGTAAAGTAAAATAATGTTTCTTGTTTTTTTTTTGGATTTTTGATGTTTTTAAATTTAAACATAGAAATGCTTTTTGTTGGCTTAGAGTTATTTTTAACCACTTGGTTAATAAAATTAAGCAACGGTTAAAACCAACTCTGCTCTTTACTGCAACATTTTGCGTGTTTCCTGTACGGTGTAGGCAAATTTGGACTAGCTTCGGCGCCTTTCATTCAAATTTACAATGAAAGTCATTGAAGGCTCAATTTTGTGAGCCGATTTTTTATTTATTTATTAGTTAGTATAAGAAAGTTATGGCACTATTTTAAATTAAATTAAGATAGAGTTATAAGAATTGAGAACAAAATATCTCTAAAGGAAAGGAAGAAATTACTGCAGCTAATGTTATCTCAAAGAGAACAAACGTGCTTCGCTTACCAAGTCAAAACTCAAGAGTAATAGAACAGAAATAACTCTTTTTACTTAGAAATCGATACAATCTCGTAAGGTGGTAAAAAAGTCTTACATATAGGTGCTGATTCTGCATTGAAATTGTATTTTTAAGAAATTGCCGTCACCTCAAACTGACTCTAAAAGAAAACCATAAATCATTTTGGTTCAGTCTAGCCCTTAGCGCTAGTCATCCGTTTTTCATTTTATCATTTTATAATTTTTTTAAAGCAGTAAACTCGATTTTTATACAATTATTTGAGATCAGGTTTTGAGTATAGGCAAGCTAGATTACTTATTGAGAATTGACACCATACCCTTCATTTGGCTTAACGTATAATCATAACATTACGTTAGTTTAAGAATCTATTAAATACTAGGACATTTAAGCTTACTTTACTAAAAATCTACCACGACAAGTCAAATTAAAATAATTTCTCAATTTTTCCCAACTTAACATCCGACTCCATTTTTCTTATGAAAGAAGCCTCGCAAGTGTTGGCGTGGTGCCAACAGTGTGAAGTGCTAATGTGGAACCGTGATCAGAATGACGCGCCAATAAATACATTTCACATTATCATACGAGCTTCATGACACTCTATCTGCCAATGTAACTTTATGCGAGGTTCTTTTGTTTTTTATATTCTTGTTGCTGTGGTTTTGTTTGGTGTTTTATTATATAATTCAACTGAATTAGAAGTAGCTTATGTCACTCTGTGACAACTTGGTGTTGGTGAAAAAATAAAAAAAACAGCTCAGTTGCTCCAAAGATAATTTCAACATATTAGTTCAAGGGCTTTATCTATAAGGGTTGATTTTTCTGTAAAAAACGGATGTTTATTGGTCACTTCATATTCTTGCATATTCTCCATATTAAATATTTATTATTCGACGTGCAACGAGAACTCTCTGCTCGTATCTAACATAAAAATGTAATCGAATTCAGCCCTTAATAATATTACAAACGATTCTAATTAGGGTTGCCTCCTTAGCTTGAAAATTAATTGTAAGGATTAGAGCCAGGATCAGAAAACCAAAGAAAATCGACTCGCTAATTCGGCTGGATGATTTGAAATGAAATTATGACCTAGTTTAAGATAAAGGCTGATTATTACCTAAGGGTTAAAGCCAAACAAGCGAAATTATTTAATTACCACCCAATTAGTCTGTTAACTGAACCTAATTAAAAAGGTTATAAATATACTGATAAAGAAACATAGTCTTAAATCTGATGTTTTCAAAAGTTTTCAGAATTTCAATCAAAACTTAAATACTTATCAATTAATTTATGTAAAACCACGTTATAACCTATTTAAACCGTAATAACTTTCTAGTCTGGTTCTATTTTCATAAATAGATTAACCTTTACAAAAATAAAAATCACGCTTCAGCTGATATTAAGTTATATCTGCGTCCCTTTATTTTGTGAACTTTACAAAATTATATAGAAGCCAACAAATGACAATCGACTCGGCGAATGTTAATTTTACGCAATTTCGGGCAAAAGACTAAATAAAAGGCTGGCAGGCATATCTTGTTTCAAATGAAAACCAAATATAGAGAATTAACATTTTCTTTTTAGAAATATCATTTTTGCTTTGTAATTCACTGAAACTTTTCATCTTATACTTTTCTTTTAGTCAAGCTTGTTGCTTTATAATTTTGGTAAAACAACATTTTCAGGTAATTTACAAAAGAACGTGACATATTATTTAATAAAAAAATACGTTTTAACAGATTTATTTATTTTAATTTAAATTTTACTTGATTACTGAATTATTCGCAAGCAGAATAAAATTCTCAACAAATCAAATAAAATTGCTAATTCGTTATAAGGAAAATTTGATTCCCATTTTAAGCTCCTAATTTCATTACCTATTTACATTTAAAGTTTCAAATATATACGTAAATGGCGCCCCGCCCACGCTTCGCAACTTTTTCTGGATGTTCTTCATTACATAGTATAAATCCAAGTCGCTAATTCTGTCTGTTTGTATGTTTGTCCGCTATCTCCTCCTAAACTACGTAAAATATTTTAATGCGATTTTCGCCAACTTTGAGGGAAATTATTCATTTAAATTTGTAAATATAGAACATTTGGAAAAAGTTCCTTAAAGTTAGCCAAAATTCAATGTTTCGGGATCGAGTCGGCCAAAAATACACCACTGCAAAGCGTGGGCGAGTCGCTAGCTATTTATAAATTTAAATTGAAAAAAAATATTTAGAAGATAGCAAAAATTCGGATGTATACTACGTAATAATTATGATTACCTACGCAACAATCACAGGGTGTGTTCCTAAACTTATTCCAGACGTTCGTTTTTTAAAAATGCTATTATCTTCCAGAAATCCACATTCTGTGGGCGCAGCACCAGGTGCACCACACGTCTGAAGACTTCAACATGGGAGTCGGCATCAGGCAGTCTGTTCTGCAGGGGTGGTGTGGCTTTGTGAGTATATCATCATATCTTACATTTGTTAGTTGAGGTTAATATGTTAGTAAGTACACTGTGAACTTTTTCCGGTTTATCCTCATTGTTGTTTTAAAGGCTTAGATAACCCCTTATTAATAAAGCCTATGTTTATTTACGTAAGTAAAATATAAATATATTTGAAATCATAAATTTGGTCCCGTCATTAGCTTATAACGTTGATAGTCCGAAATTGTAATAGCAAATATGAATTTATCTTTTGAGAATCCAAGAGTCTTGTTAATTTTTTTCATTTGAACGCTCTCCTCAATTATAAGTCGTTTAAAAAGATTTAAAAGAATGAATTTCAAATAAATAAAACATGAAGGAAATTTGACAAGGTTCAAGATTTAACTGTCAAGATTAAACTGTTCCGTCTCCCAAAGTGGAAACACTACATTTTTCATCATAACCTCATATCAATTATAAATCAACGCGGTTTTCATCAATCACAATATAAAAAGCAGTTCTTAATCCTTATCATTTCTTTCCAGGTGTTCTACCTCCCCCTGGCGCTGGTGATTCCCCCGGCGCAGTTCATCATGCATCATCAGTTCAGCTACTTGTACATGTTCTGGATCCACACGGAGGCAGTCAAGAGCCTCGGACCTCTGGAGTATGTGCTGAACACGCCCAGCCATCATCGGGTACATCATGGTAAGTACAATAGTCAACATGGTTGAAATTCAATTCTAGTGCCTTTGCAGTAAGGTTTGTTTTACCTTGTGGTTACGTGCTACCTAAATTGTTTCGTGTAGAGATGTAGTCGTTTGGCGGAGTATATGATTGAAAATGAATGCTAAAACCATCACAATTAGGTTGGATTTAGATTTTGAAAATAGAACGGAATAGCCGTGTCTTTTCCAGGATTTCAAAGTATAAACGACATCTTAAAAGTTATAATTGTGAGTCTCTTTCAATGTGGATTAAATTTTTTTGTGATTTAAAAAACATTTTTTTTACATAGCTGTACAAAATTGCATTTATACTATCAGATTTCGCGACGATTTCAAATTAAACAGTGTTTAAATTTAATTTGCAATGTAAATCTTTACACCTGAGCCATCAGTTGATGTGTGAGACATGATTTTAAGCCGCGAATATGACTTTTCAACCCTTATTTACTTTTTTTAATTGAGTTTTCTGGGTATACCGTTAGTGAATTTACTTACTATTTAGGCCCACGAATTCATGGTTTCAGGCTTTGGAAGTGATCTTTTTACACCCGTTATATTAAAGCTGGTTTTGTCCATCAAATAATAAAATACCTACCTCATAAATGAAACAGCTATATTTTACAAACAATACTAAATACAGCTTTTATTAAGCCATTAAAATGTAATTTATATTAAATCTGTAACAATCATTAATCCCTAAGGCTTCAAATTAGGAAGATCTGTCTTCCTCCGGGTATGATTGATGCTTTTTTAATTAAAATTTCTAAATTCCCTCCGAAAAGTAATCTATATTTAAAATCTTTGTAATCTTTTGAGCGATGATACTTGTAATAAACTCAACACTCTGATTTCGAGGAAGTTAATGAATTTCCGGAATTTCAACTCAATTATGTACTTTGAGGATGACAACGAAATTGATGTTTGAAGTTTGATGACGGAGAGTAATTGGAAGAAGTGTGGGTTTTAGTCTTTTAAGATTTTTATTTTATTATCTTACATGATTTACGATAAAAACTAAATGCTGTGATGTTTTCGTAATTTATATTTATTTGACGTTGAAAAGAAAATTAATATTTCAAAATACACAACAAAACTACCCTTTATAATTTAAGTTACTTTATTTAATACTGTCATTAAATTTGAACTAATAAAAGTACACTAACCTACAAGCTTATCATAGGCTCTTTGTTCGAATCTAAACCAATTACTTTACCCGAAGCTTTAAGACAGCTAATATAATAAATTTAATTTAACTAAGGGCCGATTTTTCAATAGATAGTTAAAACGCCAGATATCGAACAGCCAGATAGCTTTAACTGAGACGAATAATAAAGTTTCAATTTTTCAATGGTCAGATAACCCCCTGCTAGCTATCCTAATGATATTTGTGCAAGAAAGAGACATTCTTATATATTTTACAGTTGTTAGAAAAGGACTGTAAACTTTCAACGCATTGACAGCGGGTGTCCCAATTGACAAAAAATTTAGGTATGACATCAAGACTTGCCGTCAACGATAATACATAGATATACCGAAAACTAGATGGAGCCCACCGAAAAAAAATACAAATAAAAGTTACAAATACAATATATTTTAACATGTGTCTGTAAACTTTAAGAAAGTATTTCTATCTTATTATATTGATTGCTAAGAATATTTTTGATGCTTTTTTAAAAAATCGATTTGGTATTTCATATACTCAGAGATACTTTATGTTATTGTATGTCTTAATAACTACTTAGTATTTTAATACAATTCTCAAAAAATCCTCATTTTGATATAGCGTATCTTTAGCAGTGTGTTATTTGTGACACGCACACATCAAACGTATTACTCCATCTAGAAATGTATGCATCTGTGATGTCAACAATAGCTTACTGCACAGATATTCAAAATTAAACCTCTTGTGATATATATTTTTGTCCCGTTTTGATAACTATACATTATTGTCTTCAAATAAAGTAAAATATCCATGGTTTTACAAAAAATAAGCAAAACACAAATAAATTATCCTATATTTACATACGCATGATGACAGAAACGTCAAATAATCTGTTAGATAACTGCTTAACTGAGGCAAAAAGAGGCAGCTAAGTTTATCCGCCAGTTATCGAGTTTAACCTTCTGTTAGAGCTTATCCGCTAATTGAAAAATTCACAATCTTGCTATCCATAGAATAAGTCCTATCTGAAGGCTTAACTGACTATTGAAAAATCAGCCCTAAGTAATTTTTAGTGTCTTCATTATTTATTCTCTTAGTTAAACTTTAATTTTATTAATTAATCTCTCTTAGGAGTTGAGAGGTTCTAAGTTTGTTGAAAGTATTTTACTGTTTAAATGACAAACATAAAAGGGCCAAAGTTAAGTTCGTTAATAAGCAGAATATTAAAGCAATTTTTACACTTCACTAAACACAGTTAAAATCAAATTTAGTACGATGTTCCTGGTGCAAAATAGTTTTTGCAAAACCAAAAGGAAAGTTCAGCCCTGACTCCGCTAACTTGCCTTTATAAACTTAATTTCCTAGCAAACTTTATGAAAAGTGATCTTGCTATCGATCTTAACTTCAGTGATAAGATTTATTGAAGCGGAACTTCACTAACTTGGGACTAGCAGACTTTTTTAAACACACGACAGCAATTTCAAAAAGAAACTCCAAATTCAAGCGGCCAGGTACAATTATAAAACTTACACATAACACTGGCCACTTATAAAAAGCCAGCATCCAACCCAAAAAAAAAAACAAATCTTCAGCAAATTCTTTTCATTTTTACCTATAGCCTGCCAGTATTATCTATACTATAGTACTCGTATTATAAAGGGGAAAGATTTTTTGTTTGTTTGTTTAAAATGAAAAGGCTCCAAAACTACTGGACCGATTTAAAAAATCTTTCACCATTCGAAAGTTACATTATCCACGAGTAACATAGGCTATATTTTATTTTGGAAAAAATAGGGTTCCGTAAGATATTGCGACGGGAAAAACCATTTAGTTGCGGGTGAAACCGCAGGGCGGAAAGCCATAATAATTTAAGTTTAGTGTCATAATAATTTTACAACCTGCCAGTGCCTATTTCTTTTCTCTCTCAGGCAGCAACAAGTACTGCCTGGACGTGAACTACGGTGGCGTGCTGATCGTCTGGGACCGGCTCTTCGGCACCTTCCGGCCCGAGCACGACAAGCTGCAGATCGTCTACGGACTCATCTACAACCAGCCGTCGTTCAACCCGCTTTATTTGCAGGTAAGATCATAATAAATAGCCTATATATGTCCCACAGTTGAGCACAGGCCTCCTTCTCGGATAGCGAGAGGCTTTGACCACGCTGGCTCGGTGCGGGTTGGTGGATCACATGATGGATTGATGGATGGATCCAATCATGTGGGTTTCTTACGATGTTTTTCCCTGCGTGATAAACATGTACACAATTTGAAAAATACCAAATTAGTGGTGGGGATCGAACCCGGAACCTTCAGTATAGTAGACCGTTCCTGTTGCCACTAGGCTACCACGCACGCAGGTAAGATCCTTATGTTAAAATATTAAAACAAGTGAGAATCTAGTATTTTGAAAAGCGTTCGACGATCGTATATAAATTTGAAACTCGAAAATCGAAGATGAAACAGTAATTTATAGGTTGGTTCAAAATAAAAGAGAATCTCATGCATGTTTTGACTTGTTTAATATACAAGAGATACCTAAATAGGATTTGAAACAGAATTTTGTTAAAAGCATAGACAAATAAATAATCTTATCAACTGCGTATTATTTTCATTCAACAGAAGAATCTCGAGAAATCTCTATAACTCCGTATATTTTATTAGAAACACTAACTTATTTAACATCTAGTCATAATTCTAAGAAAACCTCAGATTTCTCTATAAAGTTTTAACTTCGTAGTGAAACAAACATACAATTTTCACAACTTGGCACACTCCTACATTTGCTGTAAAAATACTGTTATTTCTATTTTGGCACTTGTCTCCGGTATTATAGCCAAATACGATGAACAAAACTATATACAAAGGAGGATTATTAAGTCACAAACACAATGTAAATTTTGTTGGTCCTTGAATATAAACGTAAAAAAGAGAAATAAACAAATATAAGGCTTGTGCTAATGTTATAAAATAATATAACAATAAATGTAAGCTGGTAATAATATGATTTTTTTACTCAATATTATTAAAAAGACTACAGTTTACGCTTTGTATGTATAGAAAGATATACCGTCATTCAATAAGAGCAACTTAAATCACGAAAATGCTGAAAAAAAGTAAGCGGCATTGTACTAAAATATAAATAAATATTTATAGAAATCAAGTTACAGTAGATAGTATTGCGAACAACATTATATTTCAACGCCGAATCCAAAAAAGTACATATTGTCTTAAATCAGAATGAGAGTAATCCCTAATGAATCGAGCTATCTTTGTCATATGAGAGAAAATAAATCATTTCGTGGACTTTTTATATGTGTAGTAAGATGATAATGCGTTGAGATAATATTATTTTAATAAAGAATATGAAGATCGCTTTCTATTTTTATCATTTATGCCTACTCAAATAAAGAGATATTTTTTTGGAATACCCGAATTACAACTACTACGTAGTATTTTGTCCAATGAAAATAGATTTTTACTAGAACCACCTACGCGTCAGTCCTATAATGTAAACTTAAATACTTTGATACGGCCATTACAATATAAGAAAAATAAAAATATCTATTCTAACCGAAATGTCAATTTGAAACTCATCATAAAATAGAGTTCGACTGAGATTTGCATTAAAATGCAGAAAACTTGCTCAACTTAAAGTAGAAAAATCGAGTTTGAGTTGCAACATCTAAGTTTCAATTGCCTGGTACTTTAAATGTTTCAATTGTTTCAACATTCAGAACTAAAGTTGGAAATACTAGCGTAGAATTGGTTTGAATAAATTTACGCTCAAATGAATGTTTTATGTAAGTAGGTAATTCAGGAATGAAACACTTTCGAAGTTTATACAACTTTGCGAATTAGTATGAGACAAGAAGAAAATGTATGAAAAGTCAATCAATATCACATAAATTATTTATCGATGACTTAGAAAACCCGACAGGGCTTTAAATACGTCTGGTCATTATTTACATACACAAGGTTCCTCCTAAGATATATTATTAAGTTAACATTTCAATAGTTACATAAGGTATCTAAAGGTATACCTTTATCTTTATGGTTTTCCTTTTTTTCAAATGTTTTTTAATTATATTTAACCTTAATTATTACGTTCCCAGTCGTTCTACACCAAATACGTGATCGAGAAGTTCAAGAAATACGACAATTGGCCGGACAAGCTCCGTGCTGTGGTATGGGGTCCTAGCTGGGAGCCGGGGCAGACCAGGCTCGGAGACGAGGCGCTGAAAGAAGACGTAAGTCTAAAGGAATAAGGTTCATTTTTGATTGCAGCGCTTGAAGGAATGTTTGGAAGGCACTGAAATAAGACGTAGGTCTTGAGTAATACGGTTCATTTTTGACTGTAGTGCTTTATGAAATGTTTGTAAGGCACTGAAAGAAGACGTAAGTCTTGAGTCATACGGTTCATTTTTGATTGTATATCTTGAAGAAATGTTCATAGAGATATAAGTTTAGGACGAAAGACGTAGGAAATAGAGTTTAGTATGCAATGCAGCTTTTTAAGGGGACTCGAAGATGAGATAGTTGAGACATGATGGCTTTGCGGTTTTTTTGAGCTTAGGTTTGTCAACATAAATTTTAGAGGAATTAAGCTACGGTTATTACAACGTCTAGATAAATCTAGTTATGTGTAATATGTTTTTATGCCTAGAATATTGTAATGTAATAGTCTGATCTCAATATATAGTTTAATAAGAGATTAATTGAGCCGTTAATCACAGAGACAGTGAGTGATAATAACCTATCCTCTGTACATCATCATTATCTATCATTATCACATGTTGTTAATAGGTGTCAGTGTTATATTGTTGACTTAAAACTATAATTACTAGTTTTTATACAATCAAAATGTATATCACTTTAAAAAACTAAGGCACTTCAAGAACCTGACAGCTTTTAATCCAAAAAACAGTTTTTCTACAATAAATATTTTCAGTGTTTAAAAAACCCCTGCAAAATAAATAAAAGCATAAAAGTCTTAAGCATTTCTGCATTTTCTTTTACAATTTTTACATGACAGTGAAATAACCACTTTAAAATAAAAACAAAGAGTTTAAAACTCCCTGAAGCTTCAACAACAATGCACTTTGTTCTGAAAGAATGACAAAAGAAAACTTCGTATCGCCGTAGCTATTAGTTGAGAAAATACATAATTTTATCAGGAAAATAATTTACATTAAAACAAACTCGTATTTTTCAATTTGTTTCTTGAAATTATTCTAACTATTTCGTGATTCTTTGTTTATATGCATTAAACGCTTTGATTTTACATTACTATGCAAATCGTTAAAAACTAAATAAGTTACAAAAGTATCTATTTCAATGCACTTAAATCCAACCTGATGAAATTCTAAAAGCCACATTTCTATTAAGATATCTCAAATGCCACTTTCTTTGTAAAAGTCTTAATCTTTTCACATAAAAACAAGACAAAACTACCTACCTACTCACTCTATCAAATCCGGTACACGACAACCTTTTCCGAGCTTAGCTGTCATGCCAGTTTTTTTCTTTTCAACACATGAATATTTGAAGGATTTTCTGCCTTCAGTAAAGGGTCTAAATAATATTTTACTCAAATAACATCTTTATAAAAACCCAATTTCAGTGAAAAGCTAAACGTAGTTTCAAAGGCAATCTTGTATTTAGGACCTCAAAAGCCTGTTGTCATATGCGATATAAAAAACATAATTTAGTTTATTTTCGACGGCAAAATCTCCATTACACTAGGATTTTATTTTCTATATTGGCTGGATAAAGAAGGGTGTTACATATTGACAGTTTCGTGGTTCCAATAAGATGGGACAAAAGGAGTGTAACGAGTATTGAAACTTGGGTTTTCTCAAACTGATAATGTCATTGCGTCTTTTATTAAGCTGACGTGGGTTCGAAATTGGAACGCCAAACGGAAGCAAAGCTCTATGGTATGTGTGACGTCAGCAATATGGTGTATTTGTTAAAGCAAAATAATAGTTTCATTTTTGTGAAGTTTTATTTATCTATGATGTATTGAAGTCAAATAAAAACGGATGGCTCTATAATATTCCGAAAGCAAATCAAACAAACGTTAAGGTTACCTAAACCGTTAAGACTTTTGGGATCGCGAACAGAGGTAACATTTGAATTTAGAACCACTCTGCGCGGTAAATAATTTATAGAGGACTTGCAGCTGAAAACTGGAATATTCTACGTGGAATTTCAAATAAGTTGGAAATTTTTCAAACGAAAAAAGCAGTCGAGAAAGAATCGGAAACAGAATTTTAAACTTCTTTTTAAACCATTCATCCTAATATAAAATATATATATTTTGTAAGTTTAGATGTCATAAATAATCTTTGAAACTTCTAAACAAAAACAAAACACTTTAAATTTAAGTTACCAGTGAGCAACATAGGTTTTTTTCTGGCTAATTTCTCATATGCCACAACAAAAGGTACTTTTTAAAGCCAAATCTTTATTCTTACCATTTGCCCCCCCAGATTGACCCCCAACGAGAGAAGTATGACGTTCGCCTCCCCATATGGTGGAACACCTACCTCGTGCTACACTACAGCGTTGTCCTCTACGGGTTCTTCGAGCTAGCCTCTCGATATATGGTAAGCATTATCACACAAACCCGAAATCGATATTATCTGTGGTCGATGTTTTTCCGGGTTGCTGAGATAAGGAAAATAATAAGCAGAGGCTTATATGTTTGTGGTAATGTAGGATATTATTGAAATGGTATCGGGTTTCATTATGACAAGTGTGGGATAAACAACATACATACATTAACACTAAAATTGATACATAACTCTCGGCGAGTTAGTATAATAGAAAATAGTAAACCTAGAATTTTTAAATAGGCTTTACTTTGTTTATTCATCAAACCTATATACTTTTTTGGCAATACATTTGGACGTAAGAAATTAAATTTTAAATACTTTGTTCTTCCATTAAACAAATTAGTGAAGATCGATACAAGTTCGTATCTTAGACTATAAACTGATTTCATTCAAAATTAATCACTTGTGATTCCATAATGAAATTACACTTCTACTTGCGACGCGACGTATCAACGTTGTTTGTTTACTCAAATTGAGTAAAGTTCAGTTCCATATATTAAGATTGATTATCGTTTAAATTGAACCGTCTATCTTTTGTTTCAGGGCATGACCCCGCTCGTAGTGTTGTTCTACGTGTTGTATATAATCGCATCGCTCACAGTCATAGGCATGCTGTTTGACAATTCGCAATACGCGCCTCTGTTCGAAGTCGCGCGTTGTTCAGCCCTAGCGTTCCTGACACGAAGCATCGCGACCACAGGCCTCGGCACAGCCCTGCAATTCATGTACGTAGGCTCAGCAATGTTCTGGTGCCTTTACACGCTCAAACTGCTGCAGATTAAAAAAGTTACGAAGGCCGAGTAAAGCGTGATGACGCTGTTTGCAATTCGAATTCGGAACCGGGTGTTGAAGCATTTGTTTTTTTCTTTTGTTGTTTTATGCCAGTCTTTAAATTCGATGTTTATTCAAAATGGCAACTGGACGGTTGAGAATTGAATGGAAATTGCAAACAGAAAATCAACAATCGTTATTTGAGATTGTGAACTGAAATGTTAAAAACCGCATTTTCTAGTTATTTAGTAAAATATTCAGTCCCGTATAATTAGTTGTAGACTTAGAGCTGATTATTTACAAAATAAAAAATAAAATTATGTGCCTTGTTAGCTCACCTAATAATATTTGTTACTTTTATGTTTGTAATGAAGATTGTTAAACTTGAATAACAACTAAATATATAGTAAAACAGATTTATTATAAGACATGGGAAAAATTAATTTTACCATTTAAATATTCAGATTTCTCTTTGCAATAGCATATTCTTTGAAAAAACTGCTATTTACTATTTGGGTGTAGATATCTAAAGGCGTTTTAGGCCAAATACTAGTTGCTATAGCTTTTTTTATATAATTTTAATTGTGTTTATTGTTTCCTATTATTTGTTAAATTTAGGTAACTTATGTTAAACATTAGTTATTATTTTTAAGGGGTATTATAAAACTGCCATTTAGAAGTGAATAAATATGTTATTTTTATTAAATAAATATTATGTCATATTATTTTTTGATGTTTTATTTTATTACACACGCCCTATAGTCAGGTAATAAAGGTCAACGACATCGCAGCGATTTATTGACATTTCATTTACGACTAGACAGATTCGACATTGAATAAGGTATTTAATCGATGCATTATCATTATAATTTTGTGTACCTAGAATCGGGGGGCAGACAAAGGTCCGCAACAAAAATATTTATGAATATTTTGATGTAGGAAAGCTTAGTATAGCAAATAACGAAAAAAATGTACTTAGATAAAATGTTACCTATACTTAACAGGATTTAATTATTTTAAAATTTTCAGTTGCAAAAGCATAATGGATTACAAGTACGCCTTACAAACAGTACCGACCTATAAATATAGAATACATATCCCTAATACAAAACAGCATGAAGTGTAGCTTTCAAAATATAGCCTTTTTTTTCCCAATCCCAACACACGATCGCCTTACTGTCTGTCAACGTCACAGTAGAACACAATGGACCTGTAATTTTACTTTTAATGTCAGAATTCACTTATATTCTTAAAATTAAACCACAATGTATAAAAATATCTTTGTATTTTTTCTGTGAAACATTTTTTTATGCCTGCAGGGTAATTTATCATATGGCTACGGCTGATAATGAAGCTTTTAAAATAAGATATTTAAAAATGGAAAACATGCCACTAAAGCATAATATATAAACTTTGCCATTAAAGCATACAAATATAATTTAATTTTAATGTCTCCGACAATTAATATCGAGTGAACAAATTAATTGAAACCTAGTCTAGTTCATTAAAATTTGATGGCTTTATACAATTATAACTTTTATTAATATTTCAGCCTAAAATGTTTGATGATAATATATTTTACTTTAAATATTTTAGAGCATTGACATTAAAAAAATCTCCTAGTTTTTTTAATTTATAAACCTTCACTTACAATATATTTTTAATTTCTCTTTTGGTAGGTATACTTTACATCCTGTAGGTATCATTTGTCTTTATAAAAACTAATATAAAACCACTTCAAAGAATAACCTTTTTATCCCATAAGAAACAAATCCTGCCTATCCAATTATCTTAACCATTTACGCTCTACCTGCTTTGTGATTGATCTGGCAAATAAAACCAGAGAAAAGATAAAAGGACAAAAAAGACAATAATATGTGATTCAAGCAACTTACCTTTAATAATAAACAAATAATTGACCTAGACTGACAATTACCTAATCATTTGAAAAAGCAATATTCTTTTACGAGAAAAATCATGACGGCGTTTATAGCTCATTCATTTTTAACGTAGCTACGAACAAACTCCATTGTTAGAGTAAAATATTGTATTGCAAAGACCCGACATTCAATAAAATATACGAGGTTGTAAACAAATCACTTTGCCTTTTCCCGCTAAAGCGATAGGTTTTTTTTTATAGAGGTGAGGCACAGGATACGTTTTCCCGACGTAATTCAGTCAGTCTGATGGCGACTGGCAGGCGAGAAAGTGGTGCCACGCGCCGTAAATTAAAAAGAAATTGCGCGCGAAGGTAATAGGCTGAATAAACAAATGTCACGTTGAAAAAGTTGAGAAAAGAAATATACTTTTAGGACGTGTAAGTGGGAACTTATAATTGAAGTTTTGTTGAGTTGTCGTGTTATAGATTTTGAAGAAACTTTAAATGGGAAGTAAGTACTTTATATCAAAAGTTTTAATTGTTGACAATTATATTTATTTCTTTTTTAGGATAAACATATAATTGTAAAAATTATACCAGCATGTATTTTTTTTTATTGAAAAAATAAGCATCTAAATGTCATACCTATTTTGATTGTGTATAGTTGTGAAACAACTTCTAAAACTAAAATAGTATTCTCATTAAAATTTTAAAAAATACTAGCCGTTCAAACAGGCAAAATAAATAATGGGGTTTTTTTTTTAAACTAAGTTTATAAATTTCACTCCGACCAGGGTCCTAAATTGTATAAAATATTGCTACGCGTGCTGCAAAAAACGTAGCTAGAATAAATTGACTGTTTTTGAAGTCCCAGGGCGGTTTGTGTGAAAAACAGAAAAATGACCTGAAAAACTCGAAACATTTTTTAGTCAGAATGGTGTATGTAATGCGATGGCTTTATCCGCAGGGTGCTTCTGTACACCCAATTGGCATGACTGCTATAAGAATAAACGTTAAAATGTACCTTTTTCCATGAAGGCACAAATTCTTCTTGACCTAGCCTTTTTCATTCATAAAAAAAATCATGACCGTGTTTAAACTTGACATTGGCAGGATTACTCCCGGGTAGAAACCAAAATTGCACAAAAGTTGAAGTTACATTTTTCCATACAAATAATGGAATTTTGTCATTTTTGATAGTAGGTAATATATGTCACTCGAAAGATATAGAATCACTCAAAAATAAATCTTTTTTTCATGTTTATTCACCAAACAGTAATTATAAATTGAGTTTTTTTTAATTGTGTTATATACACATAACAATCTTTTTTCTTCCATTAATAAATAATAAACACTCCTATTAAATCAAAATACTAAAAAACCTTTTACTGTTATTTTCTCAAAACTCTACAAGTGCCAAATAAACATCCTTTCGTAGCTCATATGAATAATATACAAGTATAAAAGGCCCTATTATCGTGTGAAAAACCTTTCTCTTTTTGTAAACAAAAATACGCGATGATAGGATAATGTGAAAAACAAATTATTACCGACGTTATTTTCAATGACAGATATTGTTACTGGGAGAATACAAAACGTATATGCAGAATAAAATACAATAAAAGTAAATTTATTTTGGATGAAGGCTGTCACTGTGAAAGAGGCTTGTGCCTAACTAACGACGTAATCGTATATATTAACTGTTATGAAATTATTTAAACATTCCATAAAAGATTTAAGTTGAGAACCATAATTTTGCCATAGAAAAAAGGAAACTTTTAATTAAATAGGTATTTTAAAAATCTCTTTACTGACGCGTTACCGTAGCCTAGTGTCAGTCTACTATTTCACGGTGAATATATCTACCGATATTTTTACGTAAGTATGGCATCACTCGTTTTAGGATGATATTAATTTCCTATTCATAGGAATAGGGGTTTTGAGACTGGTAGAGTCTAGCTGTAGGCTCTGTCTGCAGCGATTACTGTGCTGTCTCGACCGGTGAAATACCACCGTCGCTTAGAAACCGACGTAAAGTAGGGATGATGTTCCTGCGTTTCGTTCGGTGAGTGCGGTATCCGGTGCCCAATTTCTCAAAGGCCAGCAACGCACCCTCAATGCATATGTAATTGTGGGTGTATATGGGCGGTGGTGATCACTTACCGTCACGTGGACCGCTTGCTCGTTTGCTAGCTTCTCTCAAAAAAAAAGAAAACAGGCCAACCGAAATTGCCATTAGAACGTTGTAATGGTTACGTAAGATGATAGAACCTAAAACTTATTGCCTTAAGTTTATGGCTTCGGAAACAATATCCCATTATCTGTGTATCTGTTACAAATTTGCCTCATCTGTTTTCTGTGTCACCTAAGTTTTATATTGTACTAGTGGCCGCCCGCGACCCCGTTCGCGTGAAAGTCGGTTTCCCGTGGGAATAAGACGTTTTCCTGCGGTAAAAAGTACCCTATGTGTTATTCTGATGTATAACCTATATTACTGCAAAGTTTCATCCAAATCCATCCAGTAGTTTTTACGTGAAAGAGTAACAAACATCCATCCATCCATCCATACATCCTCACAAACTTTCACATTTATAATATTAGTAGGATTAGTAGGAGTAGTAGACAGGCCACGCGTTGCTGTGACTAAGGTTTTTGCTTTTAAGTTGGATCAAACTGCACACGGTGTGCAAATTGTTTTTAAATCGGTAAAAGTAGTTTAGGAGTCCATCGCGGTCGAACGTGACGATTAAGATGTTTAGGATAGTAAGAAATAAAATTAATGTTTAAAAGGAAAAAAAAATAAAGTTTAGAAGCACGTTAATATTATCATTTTTAGATATACCTTCTTATCATTACATAGTATAAATCCAAGTTGCTTATTGTGTCTGTTTGTATGTTTGTTCGCTATCTCCTCCTAAACCATGCAATGGATTTAAATGCGGGTTTCACCATCTTTTAGGCAATTTTTTCATTTAAATTTGTAGATAATGAACATTCAGAAAAAGTATTCCTAAATTAGCCAAAATTTTATTTATCGTGAACAAGTTGGCCAAAATTTCACCATTGCGAAGCGTGGGCGGGTCGCTAGTAAGTCTATAAAAAAAGTTCCTTGTCATAAAGGTGGTTAATCTTTGGTAAATATTCATCACTCCATCTCGCGGAAGAAAACTATCATATTTTACGATATGTAATAGGGATATTACGGATATGGAATTTCGGTTTCGGTTTCGGATACGGATATGAAATTATTTCGGATTATTCGGTAGTTTCGGATAGTTTCGGTTACGGATATTAGATTCAAGAATTCCGCCACTATCCGAAATTATCCGAAACATTTATTTCGGTTTCGGTTACGGATATGGATATACTTAACATCCCTAATATGTAATAACATATAAATAATTTATTTATTTCCTCATACGTTTCGAAAATTACAAAAACAGAACACAGAGGCAGAAGTTATAAATTATGGGATAAAATTCCAAATTTGCGTTTATTTACTTTCTTTCATATAACTGTTTACTTTCAATTATATAAGACATTTTTGGTAGTCTTTGGTGTCTCCTTAAACCAATATTTCATTTATTGGATTCAATCATAAAAATTGAGTAGCGAAATAATGGTATGCGAAATTCTATAACTCACAAAAAGACGTTTCTTTTCGGCTTAAATATATTAATGGTTTCTCGAACAATATACCATTCAAATATTTACGAGGACGCTGTCAGATAGAAATTTCGAGAAAATATCTAAAAGAGTCGTATTTAAAATTCTCGAATAATTTTTATCAACGAGCAATACCGATTTAACCTTTTAACGTTTTGTAAAAAACACTTAGTGCGGGTTGTATCAAACAGTTGGTTAATGTATCATACGTACGTAACTTTTTGACGATTACATCAGATGTTCAACGTACGTCAAATCCAAAGCGTTGTTTCGTCACAAATAAAACTGTTCGTCAATGTTATTCGAGTTGCCATTAAAAAGTAAATCATTAGTATCATTTAAAATATATGAAAATAAAACAGAATCCATAGTATTGAAAAAAGCTTTTCATCAAAAATGTCCTGTCAACACAAGAGAAAAGTTTCGTTAACCAGTGGCCGGTCAACGTAATCGTTAATTTTTAACGTACGTTAAAGGCCGACATTGGTGAAACAACCCGTTTTCTAGCTGGACAGTGGTTATCGCTATTTTTGACGTTGACAGACACGTTAAGTAGTTGTGATACAACCCGCCCTTAGCCTTGGACAGTAAAATTGACAAACATTTTAAATAAACAAATTCGATTTTAAACGTTAGTAATTCGATCGTTGTTGTAGAGTGTTTAATATTTACTCCTATTTAGATATGTTTTATATTAAACTAGCGACCAGCTTCGCAATGATGTAAATTTGCGCGACTTATTCCCGACACGTTGAATTTTAGCTAACTTTAAATAACTTTTTCTGAATGTTCTTTATTTACAAATTTTAATGAAAAAATTACCTTAAAGATGGCGAAACCCGCATTAAAATCTGTAACGTTGTTAAGGAGGAGTTAGCGGACAAACATACAAACAGACAGAATTATACTATGTAATGATGAGAATGTTGATAACAGCCTTGAAATTACGTACTAGTTAAGCAAATAATTAGAATGAAAGGAGATTGATCCGTAATCTACCACACTAAGTCATTGCAGATTCAATGCATATTATTAAATATAAGTTACGTAAAAGTTTAAAAAATACCTGAACATATGAGCTTACTCAGTTTCATTGAGAAACTTCAGTAACTCCGCCGCAATTGTCAGTAAGCGAAATCCGATTCGCTTGGTTTCAGAGAAACACAAGCGTTGGTTTCGAAATAATTAACTAAGTTTAGATCTTCAGGTGAGCAAGTTTACCATATTAGCTTTGGGAATGACTGATTTTGGTACACATCAAATTTACTTCAGGGATTACAAATTAAGTTTAATCTTTTTAAACAGTAATGCAACGAATGACACGTTTCTATCTTTAACAAGTAATCAAAATATAAATAGTTTACATTAATTACTCGTAGCTTTACTTTACCTGCAGTATAAACAACGATTGATATCGATATGTGAGGTAAGGTGACATAATTTAAAAAAAGAAAAAGATTAAGCAAGCCACAAGTACTGAAGATCAAATACCTAAACTAATAAAATATGAATTTAACGTACCCTCTACATTATTGCTTTATATTATAAGTATTCTCTAACCTGTATAATTTTCTTTTCCATCTCCATAGACTCACCTCAAATAATGAACGAGTATTTGCCCTCTAATTTATTCAGGCTATTAGCTAATTGACTGGAAAACAGCATGGGGTCGGAACAATGGCTGTAAAAATAAGTAATTAGGCTCTCGGAGCTTACGTCAAAGGGCAATTAGGTAAGTTATAGAGTTTTTTGTAGAGATAACGGTGGTATGTAATGTTTTATGAGATTTGAAATGGTGGAGAGGTAATGAGATAATATAGAAAAGAGATGGGCATATTGTACGTAATCATTAAAAAGACTAAGCCTAAAAGTAGAAAAAAATAACTGTCAAAAAATTGATTATACGAGGTTATACTCAATGATATATTGGTCTATAGAATCTTGTGTGCTCGAGAAAAACTCGAAAGAAAGGCTAAAGCCTTTAAAGAGAGACACTTTTTATGAGCCAATTACATAATATAGGTATATTTATTGGTTATCATTGGTACAACCAATAAATATATCAAAGAGAAAAAGTAGTTAATTCTTGGCAACTTGTAGTCTCGTAGTTATAATGCTAATGCAATAGTTTTTCGATTACCATGGTGGGAATAGCTTTGAAGTTATAGATACTGGAAAAAGGAACGCGGGTCTCCGAGCATTGCGCGACTGGGAAACGAACCCAGAACCTTTAGATAGGTCAGATAGGTCATAGATAGAAGAAAAGCTTTGCTATGTTTTAGGTACTCACTAAACGTTTACATATATTGATCAAATACATATTGTAAATTAAAAAAATACGATAAATAAAAAAAAAACTGTTTCAAGGAAGCGTTTGAGAAAGGTCTAACAGTAAAAACATATAAGGTTAAATTAAAAAAATGTTTTATTTAATCATGTTTCCCAAACGGGCCTCCTAAATAAAAAAGAATTGAAACCTCAATTTCCGGTTTCATCCGGATATTACGGTCCTGTCACTGAGTGGAAATAAAACGTGTTTAGGGTACGGGGATAAAAGTTTTTAATCCTTTTTGAGTCTACTAAAGTAGCCTTTCAATTTTCTTTGAAACGAGAGGGTAACTAACCCAATTTTTGTTGTCATGTGAGATTTTTTTGTGTTTTTTTACTAATTTAGGTTTGGGTGAAGTGACGGATGTAATTTCTATAACTTTTTTAAGATATATATACATCAAAGCTAGCTACTCGTAGCTAGAATTTATGATTCAATAATTGATGAATTCCTTTTCGAATATTAACAAATTGTTTGATTTTGATTGTTCTTTATACACTGAATTTAAAAAAAAAAACAATTTCTCTTTTGCAACTTTCGTTTTGTCCGTGACACCTGAAATTATCTGGATTATTACACTGATATAAGCCACTTAAATCCAAAATCGAATTTAAATTAATTGATGTCTTTACGTTACCGTTAAATAAACAAATAGGGCCTTTATTCTGAAATACAGCTTTTAAGGAGGTTCAAGCTGGGCTTATATCGACAGTCAAGTTAAACACCTTTTTGAAGTAAGTGTAATTGCGTACGTTAACAAGTTAACACACTAGTGGTCGCCCGCGACTCCGCTCGCGTGGAAGTCGGTTTCTCGAGGGAATGCGAAGTTTTCCCGCGGTAAGAAGTACCATATATGTTATTCTGATGTATAACCTATGTTACTGTAAAGTTTCATCAAAATCCATCCATTAATTTTTACGTGAAATAGTAACAAACATCCATACATCCATACATACTCACAAATATTAGAAGGATTTCATGATTTTAAGGATGTACGGGAAGTATTGCATTTTTCTTATTTTGTTTAGGTATGTGTTTTGATGCTTGAATCATTTCTATTCTACAGTAACAATTTCAATTATCTTTGTAAATAATGTACATACATTTCGTTCAAGCAACTGTACCTTAAGATTATTCAAATATTTGTCTTTTCAAGTTCGTGACCCGAACAAGCCAGCGGGAGATATAAAATGAATTATTTACGAATAAAAAGATGTTTTCCAATAAAACATCGTTGCAGAGGTCTTTGTGTCGTATTTTGGAGTGCAAAATTGTTGTTGATCTAGAGGATTTTCATCTCAATGGCCGGGGGTTTATTCTAGTGTTATGAAATATTTGATTTCCTTTTTTGATTATTGAAGATAGTTTTGTTTAAATTTGAATCTTGGAATTAATTGTAAAAGGAAAATTACAAAATCACCAATAAGAATGTCACCCAATATATACTTCTACTTTAAATAATAGATCTACCAAGCACAGTAAGAATAGCAAACCTTACCCTCCCCTTTACGCAGTTTTAATTTAAAAAAAAACTAACTTTGTCTTTTACCATACTTTTCTTTTTTGTCTGTCCCCATTACTTCCACACATTGATCCAGTCTATAAATCCTCACGAACAATTGACTACCTGATCGACATACACCATTACACTATATCACATTGTCCAGAATAGTCCACCTCCAAGCTGCCATTGTAATGCATCTATTCGTTTATTTGACTCGATCTCAATTTATTCGGAGACGTTTGAACCCAATTTCGACATCTTGAACGTTTGTTTGCGTTATTAGAAAGTAAATAGGAGTAATAAGTAAGGGTAACGTTCGGCTTAGAATAGGTATTATACATGTACATTTATTTAGTTTTATCATCGTATTTTTTTTTCAAATCGTTTAGATGCACCTAATAAATTTGTATGGAAAAACTTATTTTTTCAAAAATATTAAATTTAATTATTCGTTGGTTAAATGTTGTAGGGGTTGATGTGGTGTATTCTAAATGTTGTAGGTAGGGATTGATGTAGAAAAGCTGAATACAAGAGGTGATGCGCTAATTAAAAATAACCCTGTATGTTTTCAGTAGTAAAAAAGAACATTGAACAATTTTATTTAGGTATCTTGTTTCGCAAGACACCTCAAATATACTGCTTTAACAACTTAAAAAAGAGGAACTTTTATAATTCGACTGTCTTTTATTATTTTTATGTTTGGGTGAACCGATACCGATGATTTTTTCTAATTTAAAAGCTAGTGCTTTCCGTGAGTTCCCAGTTTATGTCACTTATTAGATCCTGTTCTGACAACTGCGTCCAATGTACAATAGCGTATAAATCTTAAATTTGCAAATAAGTTATATTTTTCTTAATAATTTTATTTTTTTAATTTTTTGGTTGCTCGTCATTTATAGGTAAGGTACAAAAACTTTCGTTCATTATTCTAAATACACAATAGCAATGCATTTTAAGTTTACGAACAAAACTTCCACAGCGACTCTCGGTAAACAACTTTGCAGAATTACATAAAAAATAATCGCTTTCTTCACCGCAAATAGTATTAGGAGTGTTGTTTTTACGAGTATTCATAAAATAATTAAAACTTTCCCGTTTTGTTTTCATTTGTTTGTTGATATCCAATGAGTATTTTTCTTTTGAAACAATCAAAAATAATATGTGTATTTTCAATATAATTGTTTAAATAGTCAGTTAAACACATTCATAGTAAGTTCAGACCATTATAGCATTTAAGAATTTAAACGCCTTAATCCCTTTAACTGCTTAACTTGCGTTTAAATAAAGAATCGTAAGTTTGTATCACGATTTAACTGCACCAATTTTTATAGTTAATTCACGAAAAGACTGTATGTTTCTACTTCATTCTGGTTTTTGTTTTCATTTAAAATTGAAAAAAACATAAGCAGACACGGCATATTTTCATCATAATTATTTAAAATAATAATCTTTTTACAAAGCGACCAGTCATTCCATTTTTAGTTTTATTAATTTAAACTACACTAATCGGTGCTTTGTGAATTCCTTTATGCGGAAAACTTTGTGGAAAGCTTCTCTTATTAAGTCAGAAACAGACATTTAGATTAACTTTGTGCTGCTTTTTACCACTAAATTACATACAACAAAAACAAAGTGTTAAGGTAGTTTTCAAAGGAATTTGTATATATTCAAACCAACTTAAAATACTATAGTATATAGCGTATAATGTATTAATATAGTATATTATACCTATGTTGAGTGTAGGCATCTTTCTCGAATAACAAGAGGCATCGAGCCATAATCCACCATGATAACTCATTGCAAGTGGTTTTTAATAAAAACTAAAAACGTATGTATTGGGTCTGATTATGTAGACTCCGTTACTATATTTTTTTCCTAAAACATTTAAATCAGAGTATACCTAAGATAATGCAAAATGTTTGTTTAAATAAGATACAAATTTGTTTGATTTATGTTCTCATATCTCTGCTAACTTAGTAAGAAAACGAATAAGAAAGAGCAACAGTAACTTACTCTCTTTTTCAGGAAATTTTATTAAAAAAGTTTATTTCCTGCCACTCAAATATGCCAACTTTAATTCTGTGAGATAGACTTTTATTAAATTTTGGTGCCAATATTTATACCTCTTACGTTCAATTGTAATTTTTTGATAAAAAAAATATCTCTAATTCTTTTAGACTTATTTTACTCAGTTATACATTATAACGTTATTGAACCTAGCCAATACTTAAAAAAAATGTTATTAATCATGATTCTTAACATATTTTCATTCACTAAAATTATATTTTAACGCATTTTTTATTTCATAATTTATTTTCTGTCGTTTCAACATTGTTTGAGAGTTATTACGGTTTTTTAAGGTCGCTTAGTGATTGTCATTATTGCTTTACGTTACAAAAATTAAGACCATTTTTTTTTCAGATCCTTTTTTTCTCGTGTACATTTTTCGTTCATACCTTTTAAACACACGCAAAAAAAACCTTCAAGCCTAAATATTTCAATTAAAAATTTTCTTTTTCACTTTTTGTCAAATGACACAAGAAGTATTTCAATGTTTTAAATTATTCAGCATCCCTAATTACAGTTGTTTTGTCAAATGACAATAAAGTATTCAATTTCCCCGTGTAATGGCTTGATGTTTCTTGCCTTATTTAAATTCAAGGCTCGTTTTGAGATAAGCAAGATAATAATTTCAATGAAAAAGGGTGGCTATTTCGCAAGGTTTCTAAAAGTTGAAAGCGACAAAATTCATTATGCTAGGACGCGTACTCTGTCTTCACGTATTTAAACTGAATAAGTAGTCTGATATAAGAAATTGTTACAATAACTAACCAACTCGAAATAATTTATTGATTTATTCTGATTTTTTTTGTGTTCCTACCCACTTTTTAAGAGTTTGAAGCATTCCTTAACAATATTACCAGTGCTTTAGCACAAACATATCGACTCGTAGCCAAAAGTGAATAAAAACGTAAAACAAAAAATCCAATGCGGAAAGAAAACTAGTCTCATATGCCACACAAATTTGAACCTTATAGCTAACAAACCACAGGAAGGCAAACAAATATTTGCACCCACAACATTAATTAAAATGAGTAATGGCATCTCCTGGATTTAACAACCGGTGTTGCATTACTTGACTGTGATACAAGATATTTACCTACATTATTTACTTACCTGTATACTGTTGTGTTATTAATAACATTACTGAATATTTTGTATTGCTGGAGTTGCCTATACAGAAAAAGAAGGTACTCGTTTTGTTTAGAACAAACATAATATTTTAAGGTAGTTTCAAATACATAGATTCGTTTTGTTTAACTTTAGCAGTTCACACCAAAAATCAAGATATAGAACAAGACACATAGAAATAAATAAAAAGTCGTTAAGTTTCAAAAGTTATATCATTAAGAATTTTATTTACATTTCATATGTAACTTGGTGAATCCTGCCTCTTTTTCTGACGTAATGACGAGTAACTGCCGCGCGGCGATGACATACAGGGCAGGGCTGCCAACCTTTCAGGAAAATACTTGTAAAATTTATTAATATTTATTAAAGCAGTGCATGTAAAATAATATCCTAATATTATAAATGTGAAAGTTTCTGAGTATGTGAAGATGTATGGATGTTTGTTACTCTTTCCCGTAAAATCTACTGGATGGATTTTGATGAAACTTTACAGTAATATAGGTTATCGGAATAACATATAGGGTACTTTTTACCGCGGGAAAATTTCTCATTCCCACGGGAAACCGACTTCCACGCGAACGGAGTCGCGGGCGGTCACTAGTATAATAATAATAACCGATTTCAGCGACGTTATTTTATCCTTTTAAGCTAAACTTACGGAAAAATCTAGAGCGATTGATTTTAGAACTTCGGATAATCTTTAAATAGACCTATTGATTCAAACAATGGTTGAATTCTTAACGTTCATTCAATTCAGCAGCGAACTGAAATAGACCCGTCTGGGAAACTTTCTGTTCTGCTTAAGTCTTTTGTGCGGAACTACAACTTTCTTACAAGTATCAACATATCATATAATATACTGTGTTTGTATACCTTATAAATTCTGAATGAGTTTAATTACACTAAAATGTACTGTATAGGTTATTTCTGGAAGAGTCAGTTTCCTTTTCTAAGAAAACGGAAAATGGGTGAAAAAGAAGTAGTGAAGTTTCGTATTTTATTATTTATTCATTAATACATTTGGAACTTCTTTTAGTTTAAGTTGGTCTTATCTCTGTTAATCTTAAATTACAGTGTTTCAGTTTTTACCGACTGAACTAAATTATATTATGCGGTTCAAATCTATACTAATATAATAAAGCTAAAGAGTTTGTTTGTTTGTTTGTTTGTTTGAACGCTCTAATCTCAGGAACTACTGGTTCGAATAAAAAAAATATTTTTGTGTTGAATAGACCATTTATCGGGGCAGGCTTTAGGCTATATAACATCACGCTGCAACTATTACGAGCGAAGAAATAATGGAAAACGTGAAAAAAACGGGGAAAATTATTCATCCTTGAGGGCTTCCTTTGCGTGCGCTGCGAAAATGGTTCTAGATACCAAAAATATATGTATACAAGAATTAAGGGAACTTTTACCGCGGGAAAACTTAGCATTCCCACGGGAAACCGACTTCTACGCGAACGGAGTCGCGAGCAGCCACTAGTGTTTTCATAATATTCAAGCCCGTTAGCTTACCTATATGTATTTACTAACGCTTATTTTTACTATTCTGTTGGTTCGAGCTTAACTATATTTGCAAATACAACTTTATTGTTTTCATTCAATCCGATATTTACATACTGCATACAAAGTGAACTAACTCTTCCATATTTAAACAGAGCCTGGGGTATGCTTGTAATAATTAATTATTCGAAACAACGGAATGGACAAAGAGCTTCAATGATATACTTACATGGAAAGACTTGAAACCCAGATATATATGTACTACCCCCCCCAAGGGATCGCGCCTTGCCGCGGCGGGGGGGCTTAGTACCCCGTAGCAAGCCAGCTACTGGGGGAAGCTAAGCGGTCCCACAAGGGGCTGGTCGTGAGGTAGACCGGCCCGCGAGAGGGGGGCTGCTCCAGCTGGGCGGGAGCCCAGCGTGCTGATGCGCCCGGAGGGGAGGCTCTGGCCGGGCTCGTCCCGGTCGGTTGCACCCCAGGAGGGGAGGCTCCAGCAGGGCCTTTGGCCCCGTTCTGTTGAGCGCCCAGGGGGGTAATCGTGGGGGGTCGGGTGGTGCGGCATGGCGGCCGCGGCATCCGATCCTCCGCGATTTGGATTGGAGGTGGGCTGAGGAAGGGGTGGTGGGGAAACCCCTCTCCTCGGCCCAGGGCGGATTCGGCGGCGCGCCACTGCGGGGACAGTGGCGCGCCGGCGACTCCAGCCAGTGCGGACCCAGGTCGGCAGAGGGCCGAAGACCCTGGGGTGGTTCCCAGGCTGCCGATACAGGGCTAGGTCAGCAGCTAAATAAGGGAACAAGAGGGGGTAGGCGCGCCGCGGTTGTTCCAGCGCGCCTCCAAACTTGAGGGGGCTGCCTCGGTGGCCAGCCGTCGGTGGGTTCGCGGCGAGGGCCTCAACAGGACATTCCCGCGGCCCCGCCATTATACGACGGCCAGAAGGACAACTCCAGGTTTTTATTCGGTGCGAGCCCGACATAACCCGTCTCCTTTCCCTGGAGGGGACGGGTATGCGTAGGCATTTTCCTGGACAAACAAAAAAAAAAAAAAAAGATATATATGTACTACATAGTGATGATACATGAGAATTCGTACAATGACTTGCCTATTTTGGACCGTTAAACAGATTTACTGTGTAAAATAGAAATCAAATCTTAACAGTTTTATAAGTAGAAAAAGCTACTTTATTTTAATGCAATTAAAGTTTATTTTTAATTATTTAACATTGCACTAAATTTTAAAGCTATGTACTTAAACATTAAATTAAATCGACCTTTGTGAATTTTGGGCCCCTCATATTTATTAATTGATGACAGGCAATTACCAATAATTAAATGTTTACCACAGCTACATATATTTTTTAATATTTTCAATAAAAATACCTGTCAATATTTAAATTATATAACACCTAATTTTAAAAGTTAAGTTTACTTAAACTTAGTTGCACTACCACGCAAGTATATTCGTAGTGTTAAAATGTTGCATAAATAGAAACTAAATCCTAAGCAACACATGGAAATTTTAACCACTACACATGCCCTCATTTTACGGGAAAAACTTACAGTACATTGTAACATATTTGTTCTCAAATCTTACCTGACTATGTGAAATCCACCCAATTTTCCGACCTGCCAACTGTAACACACCGTGTTGTTTCCACGAAAGTTCTCAGTAAAACAAACGGATATAAACACAGACATTTCGTATACATTTATTGTAAGGTTACACACCCGAGTTATGACAATCTGAGACAAACTTTGTCCCAATCCGTTCAGTTATAGGTTGGAGACAGTTTGCAATGCATTGAGGCTGAAGCCAAGGATACATATATTGAATATTGAAGTTAATGAAACTGTTACGAGGTTATTTCAGTAAGCCCAATGTTTAATATGAAATGTGTTAAAGAATGTAAAATTTGAATTTAAGTTAGCAATAAAAAATACGAACCGCGTTTTTATTACCCTTCTAGATAGAAAAATAAACAATTTATACTTTAAGTCCAAAACACCATTAAGAAATCTTTATTTAAATCAAACAGACGCCCCCATTTTTTCATCATCCTCATGGCATGTCAAGGATTAAAGCCTAGATTATTAATTACTTTATCACGCCTTTTTATTAGGCTTAAAAATTTGAAAACTGAAAAACTGATAAGCTAATATTATAAGCTTCTCTGGCGTGTAGCTTAAAATAAGCTAACTACACGTGGCTCTTTATGTACAACGAAAATATCCCAGACAAGCCAAATAACGTGGAATACTCGTAAATTAACGCTTAATCATATCATTACATAGTATAAATCCAAGTCGCTAATTCTGTCTGTTTGTATGTTTGGCCGCTAACTCCTCCTAAAGTACGTAACGGATTTAAATGCAGTATTCTCCATATTTTAGGGTATTTTTTCATTTAAGTTTATAAATAAAGAACGTTTAGAAAAAGTTTTTTAAGTTAGCAAAATTGCAAGGGTTCGCGAGCAAGTCGGCAAAATTACACCATTGCGAAGTGTGCGTGGGTGGCTCGTTAAAGTATAAAATTTTAGTCAAGCGTTCTATGAGTTGAGTCTTAAGCTTGACTATTAATTATTATTTACAAAAAATAATAGTTTTTGTGAGTGATTTTCCATCAGTTTTACGTAGACTGAGAATTCAAGGATTAAGTAATATTATGGTATTGACATCTATTGAATTATTAATCAGTTTGTTATGAATAGCAATATCCGTAGTTATGTAAGTAAACTTTACTAGTTTATGTAAACTATCAGAGAACACTGAAATCTAAAGTTTGTTACAATGTAATCTCAATATGTATTTAATTAACTTGTTAGTTATACAGTATTTATTTTAGTGTGGTACCTTATATATTTTGTTCGTTTATCAGTAAATGGAGTAACTTTTTCTTAGTGGCTAACCCGACCTGTATCATAAATAAACTTATTAGTGGCCGCCCGCGACTCCGTTCGCGTGGAAGTCGGTGTCCCGTGGGAATGAGAAGTATTTCCTCGGTAAAAAGTACCCTATGTGCTATTCTGATGTATAACCTATATTACTGTAAATTTTCATCCAAATCCGTACAGAAGTTTTAACGTGAAAGAGAAACAAACATCCATACATACTTACAAACTTTCACGTTTATAATATTAATAGGATTATTTAATTCGAACCTCACTACGTTTTAATATATGTAAGGTTTTCATGTATCTACTTAATTTTAGTATTTTTTCGTGCTTTTAATACCTTCTAAGTTGTTTTATATTTTAGAAAAAAAAAAGAAAATAAAAGTCAAAGCTTTTTCAAGTAATACCATGACAGGACATATTTTTCCTTTTTTCCATTAAACGAGCAGCATTTTTTGTTTCAGGTAAACAAACGCAGTTGTAACTTCATTAAAGAGGAAGCTAGTTTAAAGTGAGTTAGACTGAAGTCTCCTCCCATATGAAGCGGAAACTATGCATAGCACCGTCATTTAACTGTGACGATATGGAGGAGCTAAATGTGGTATGTATTGCATTATAAAATATAATAGAATTTAAAAATAAATAAATAAATAGCCTATATATGTCCCATAGTTGAGCACAGGCCTCCTTCTCGGATAGGGAGAGGGATTGAGCCGTAATCCACCACGCTGGCTCGGTGCGGGTTGGTGGATCACATGATGGATTATCATCCAATCATGTGGGTTTCCTCACGATGTTTTTCCCTCACCGTTAGTGCGTGATAAACATGTACAAAATTTGAAAAAAGACCAAATTAGTGGTACACCCTAGTGGAGATCGAACCCGGAACCTTCGGTATAGTACACCGTTCCTGTTGCCACTAGGCTACCACACATAGAATATGTTAAGCCAAAAACAATTAAAGTTAATCAAATAAAAAAAATGCATTGTTTCCAAAACAACCGTGTATATCAAATTTCAACTCAATAGGTAACCGGGCAGTGGATGAAATTTAACTTGCATTATTCCTCTGGGCCAATTATCTCTCTATTTTCAATATCATAATCCATAATTTTATAACCCATAATAAAAGCATAACTAAAATTTAGCAATAATTATGATCATGAAGCATAATTTCTAAAATTAATTAGCTGTAATCAAAAATAATAATTTGAAGTAGTGGTAAAAAGGAAAATTTTATATTTTTTTATTATTTATGGCAAAAAAAATATCTTTTTTTCCTTCATTACTTTGCAGAGGTAGTTGGTATCATTAGTAAAAAAACTTCAGTTTTGGCACATCGCCCACCGCGGCACGCTCGCTTCGCTCGCTCGCTATTATTTTATAATATGAACAAACAACGCTCTCAAAATTGAAAATTTTAGTTAAATAATTTGGTTGACCTAATAAAATTAGGTTTTCCTATAGTTATGACAAATTAAGTAATGCTATAGTATATTTCAATACAAGTGTGGAAAGGCTGTCATTACAACGAGTCCCGACAAATGTCTATGTTATGCTGTGGTTATGCTATAAATGTTGACAGGCGGGACGAGTTGCAATGACGGTTCCACACGTGTACTGAAAGACTTTTTTTAATACAGTTGCAAAAAAATAAAGCAATTTATTAAAATATAAAATTAGGATCGTAAATGTCGAAATAACTTATTTTGTGCAACAAACAACTAAACTTGCAAAGAAAATTTCTGGAAAATGGCGCCATTTTTTCTTCACCCATTTGGTAGGCAAAGGTTACTATGCCCATACAGCCAAGTCTTCAGTAGATTTTTTTTTATTGAAATGAAATGAAAATGAAATTTTATGAGATAAAATGAAATGAAACCAACCACACTAATTCAATCAAATCATTAAATCTGATATCGAAACAAATTAGTAGCTTTTTTTAGAAATATACCTACGTAATTATTAACATGAATCATAAAAACTTCTTAGTTTTTTTTTTGTAAAAACTTCATGGTTGGTTAATTTTTCTTTATAATAGACATTATTTTGACAGTTGGGAAAGAGAACGCACGACTGCGGGAAAAGTAAAAAAAAAGCACGCGTGTGTAATAGCCCACATCCCGAACGCTATACGTCCCTGCAATACGCCACTTTTTGAGCAACTTTATTAAAAAAGCATTTTAGGTCTACCTAATGTTATGCCAATCGAAATTAGGGATTTCATTCATTATGGTAAATAATAATGTTAAGACTGTTTAGACTGTTATGCCACTTAAAAGCTGTGCGAAGAAAAAAATATGCGATTTGAGTGTTATGCTTTTTCATGATTATGACAATTTGATGTGTGACAAACGATTTTAGGACAATCAACGTTATGAGAAAAGAGCGGATCCCCAAATACCTACATACTTACATTGAAAGTTAACTTAAAGCTTTTAAAATAAAACCTCTCCTGCTGTCATTTTCGGCAGTTCCAATCGCTGGTAAATTGCTTTATTCGTGGACAAGAGTTATTTTCGTCGTATAAAGCAACTTTTATGTTATTTTTAAATCATATGATATCTTTAAGAATTATCCGTTTTTGCATGTTTTGGGTAAAATACATACTTACCAACTTTCACATTAATAACATAAGTTACATAAGAGATACAAAAATACCTACTCTTTAACACTTTTTTTAAAAGTATAAAAAAGTTAAGTAACTACTAAATAATATAAAATATGTAATAATTTACGAGCACATACGCATATGGTGGATGCTTAATTTAACCTTAATTGGCATATTTTATTGGCTTTTAACGGGATATGAATGTTTTTCGTCCACCCGAAACTAAACCGATTTTAATCTTGTTATTATTTATTTCGTCACGGGTCGTGCTAGGTTTATCGTTTATTTTTAAAGATTGATCTAGAAACTAAAAGTGAAATAAATTTATCAAATTTATACCTATTTTTTACGACACTTTTGTATGTCTATCTCTAATATAAAAGAAAGTCTTATAAGCTCATTTAAAACGATATTAAGGCATTTGTGTAAAATGACTTTTAGCTAAAGTGATATTATTATAAAATAGAAAATCCTTGTTTTTAAATCTTGTTTTTTTTAACATAGCTAATAAATATCTATCTGAACCTAGAAACTACCTAAAACTGCTAATGCACTTTTGCCTATCCTTGATCACGTCTTAAAATGGGTCGAAACTGAAACTGCAAGTAGGTAACAAAATAAATATCATTAAATTCAAATGCAATCTTTAATTAAAAATACATTCAAATTAAATAAAATAAAGTTTTATTAACCATAAAAATTCAGTTAAACATTACATAAGTACATTATCACTTGTACCACTTGATGAAATGGTACTACCGGGAACGCCACTTTTGACTATAGTAACAGCATCTTCTAACCTAGTTCTATGTAAATTTATATAAGCTTCAAATGAGTTCAAAGCTTGCCTTCGTTCCTTGCCCTCTGTTATCGTAGCGTCCCAAGAAAACTGAACCGCGTAAGGATTCTTTTTGACAGTCTCAGCTGAAGTCTCCTTCATAGCTGTGTAATCCTGTAAATACTGCAATTTCATACTTTCTTTGTTATCTTTAAGCAAACTTTTCTTAACTTCTGCTGGTTTTTTTATAGCTTCAGGGAATAAAATTGCTACAGTATTATCAAATATAGCTTTTTGATTTTTCATTATTTCTAGCATTCGTTTTTCTTTCTCTAAACGTTGAGCTTCTAATTCTCTGAGTGGTTTTTCATGTTCAATAAGTTCAGCTCTGTTTATTCTTTTTTTGACTGCAATAGTTCTTTCAATAAACTTTTGAACTATTCGTTGCCATCTTTCTTCAGGTCCAATAATTTTTGATCTGGCAAGTTTTCTTGCTGCCGCTTCTTGTTCGAGTCTCAATTCTTCTTCTTCTCTTAATCTTTTCTTTTCTTCTTCTTTTTGTAAAATAGCTGCGGCTTCTTTCTTTCTAATGTCTAAAATTATATCGGGATTATTTTTAATCCAATCATCTTGCCAGGCGCTAAAAGACTGCATCACGGCAAGCTCTCTTTGAAACATTTTATTCATACGGACCAAGTAATTTTCATTTTGTAACATAAAAATTGGTGGAACCAAGAACATTTGAAACGAACCATTTACGTCGCTAACACCTATCACATCTTGTTTCAGAGGTAATGAATGAACACATACTCCTGTCAACATGGAACCCGAGACTGTTTGAACTGATACCGGTTTATCACTTCTAAGTAATAAATCCCAAGTTTCTAGATCCCCTTCACTAGTCGTGATAAATAATAAGCTTGGTTTATAAAGTGACCATTTGCAATCGGTCAATCGACAATTTCTTTTTTTCCATATGAGTGGTTTATTTGGTAATTTTTCTGACCATAGAGCGAAAATTTTCCCCCCAACTGAGGCACACACTTCATTGTTAAAAGGATTATTTTCCACGCGTGTTATGATTCCATCATGAATGGTACAAATGAATGCAATTTCACAATATTCTGAGTTGACAACCTCTCCTGTGTTAAACGCATGTCCTTCCCAAGTTATTTTCATCAAATCTCCATGATTAGAGCCACAATACAATATGTTTGTTACTTCCGATTCATCGTCATCAGGTGGAATTTTGCATGTGAAATATGTTCTTCCTGTACCTTTTATTTCTGGATTATAGTCAAATATTAAATTTAGTTTATTCATTCCAAAACATTGCAAAGGAAATGTTTGGGGTTCACCAGCTCTGCCTAAAATAATTTTGTAGCTAGGCTGTAAAGTACGGTCAAGTACTTTATACGGCGATACATCAACAAGCAAAGCTGAGGGGCGTTTAGTGACTCTTTTAGACTTTTTCTTTATCTTGCCTTCAAAAAATGTACAGTTTTCATAAGATAAATTCCAAATCAAAATAGTCCCGTCTTCTGATCCTGTTAAAAATATTTGTCCTGTTTTACCAGGTTTTGTTTTAACAGTTTTTCCAGTTGGTGTCACTGTGTACTTAGGTGATAGCCATTTTATTGAGGATACAATACCAAAATGGCAAGTCTGTAAATTACTCAACGCAGTAGCTTGTACAACCGTTTTGTCGTGAACATCTTTCATCCAATCCATGTGGTGCTTCATAGCAATACGATACCGTTCTCTGGTTTCAGTCAGATTTTCAATTTTTTCGACATTTTCCAATTTGTTTGTCAAATCCCAAATGATAATCTGGCCATTGATACATCCACCAATCAATAAATTCTCGTCATAAGGGCAAAAGGACAAAGACTTAACTTCACGAGGTGAATTTAAAAACAACTTTGGTCGCAAACTGTCCACGTGGCTCCAAATCAAAACTGGATTACTTCCATACACGGCTCTTTGAACAGGGTCTTCTCGTGTGAGCACCGTTTTCATAATTTTAGGAGAACCATCAGAATAACAAATTGCCAGTATACCAGACCACATTGGATGAAAAACGGCAGCTGAAATACATTTATTTTTGGCCATTACGTCTGTAAAACAAATATATTCATCATATACCATTGATGTATTCTGCACTTCTGTAGATTGTTTTACATTAAGTGCTGGATAATCATTTCTGTAAATATCCATCACCGTGTTCAATTCAACTATGTCATCCATATCCGTTTTTTTCTTTGTGATAAAATTATTCATTTTTTTGATGTATGATGGTCGCCGCGTGCGCATTATAGCAGCTTTGTAACTTGCTAAACCAGGATCATCCACTTTTTCTCTAGCTTCAGATCCTTGGTCCTCAGATGAATCAGATTCTGAACTGGTATCTTCTTCATTTTTTGGTAAAACCTCATCAGAATCATCACGTACAACGTCTTTTTTTTCTTCTGCAAAATCACCACCGCCTAGAATATCAGCAGCTGCTTTACCTAATTCATCGGTAATTGTCTGGGTCCACATATTTTGTGGATACCTAAGCACAGTCTGAACTTCGACGTCCTTTTTGAAAGGCGTTGCTTGAATACCATTGTCAACTCGCCGCTTGGTAACATAACTAAATTTTTGACGGTAAGGTGTCAATTCAATAAATCCGTCCCTAACAGCACTTGCATCTCGAATCGTAAACCTTTCTGGGTCATACAAAGTAGGATATTGAGCTTTAACCTCAATTTCCATCAAAGGACGACTATCCGTTGGCACTGTTGAGGTTATTTCTTTTTCACTTCCTAAAGACGTCCAAGGTCTTGGTTTTTTGTTGATAGACTTCTCCAATTTCTTTTCTTGTCTTCGTATGAACTTTTCAGATTGTTGTTTACAATGTTCTTTTGCTTCTGGAGTAACACAGATGTAGAATTCATCAGTATCAGTAGTTTCATCAACGATGTATCCCATAAAGAGTTCGTCGCCAGGGTATTCTACTATTTCGCTTCGAAGGAAATAAAGTTCTGATTTCTGGCCTCTTGTGTCAATTTGTTTTATCAGTAATTCCTTTCTCACATCTTTCCAGGGTTTTTGGCCGAACACGTGTGTGCCGATTAACATTTCTATTTGTAATTGTGTTTCTTCACCCATTTCCAGTTTATGCACGCCTGGTATTTCGTATTTTGGTATGAAACGTTTTCTTCGTGGCTTAGGTGGTGCTGCTGCAATAGATAAAGCGGACGGCAATTGAGACATTTTTAATAGATTCAACTTAAAATAATTAAAAAATATTAATTTATGTTGTTTTATTGATCGTTGAACCTAACTCACGCCAGTGTCAGATTTGATTGTTTATTTCAGTTGTCGGTGTAGGAAGAAATGAGGTTTTATGTTATTAATTAAAAAGTCTTATGATATTTTGACTTCTAAAATGCTTCTGAGATAAAATTAAAACCAAGAAAAAAAATATTAGATAGAACATACAAAAATATTGTATCAATAAATTTGCAAATAAACTAGCTAAAAAGAAACAATAAAAATACAAATCTTGTTATTTTCGCTTTTCTTGACGTTACAATTTTTGTGTTGCTATTTTTTAAAAAAGCTTTGGAATATAACTACTTTTGTAGGGCTTGCTTTTTATAATCATACACTAGCGAAACGAATTCAATTACAACTTATTATACCTATAAATATTTATATTGGGCACTGTAATAAGAAAAAACCCATTTGTAAAAAACCGGTAGAATGTTCAAATATTCAAATAAATATCTTACCATTTTCCACGCTTTCTCCTTCGTGACCCCTTGCAGAATCTTGAATCCCATCATCTGAACTTGAATCTGAAGAAGTAGGAGTAACTTTCTTCTCCTCAGTTGTAGCTTGTAGGTCATCTTCACTTTCCGAACTATGAAATTCAATCATGTCTGGCAATTTGATACTCTAAACTTATTTTCAAATGTATTTTTTTTAGTTTAGAATTATTAAGTTCTACAAAAGGTATATGCACCTATTATTAAGCTTCGGTTATATTTTCTAACAAAAGCCGGGATAGCTAAAAGTTAGTGAAGCGTAACGCGCAAGCGCGAATCGGAGACATCGCGTCGTGGCACCTAGTGTAACTGTTTTGAAAGGGGCGCGTGTTGCTAATAAAAGCAAATTTTAACCTTTTTTCTCGTAGTATTTTCACTTTCATGAATTAATTATTATATAATTATAAATTAAACCCTTATCGGTGTTGGGACTCTTGAACAAAACCGATTTCATTCAAGAGTCCCAACACCGATATCTTTCAAAGTTATCGATATTCGAGTTAGAGGACACCCCCACTGGTATTCTGACCAAGTATTGCTCCCACTAAATCTACAGTGACATAGCTAACTTAGCTATTTTAACCATTTATTGCCCTCATCACCTCTTCAGTGACTTAGCCTGCTATTTTGACCAAGTATTGCCCCTCATCCGCTCTACAGTGACGTAGTTAACCAAGTACTGCTCTTCATCCGCTCTACAGTGACGGAGTTCCCCAAGTACTGCTCTTCATCCACTCCACAGCGCCCTTATTGACCTGATACCCTGTCCCCAGTCGGCGCTGGCCCGCCGCAAGGAGTCGGCGGCGCCGCTGACCCGCGAGCGCGAGGGGTCCGTCTTCCAGCACAGCAGCAACTACCCGCTGGCGCTGATGCTGAGGCTGAGGGTGCTACAGGTATAAACAACGACCTCTTCATGTGACAAGACTTATCACTTAGTGTGGTGATATGGGAGACAACGAGCAAATGGCAGGGCTGGTAACCTGTTAAAAAGTCGAATTTCAGTTACCCGAATCTTAAAACCCAGAAAACGCTTGGTAGAACTTTTAAAAGACAGATTTTGTGAATGACATTTTATTTAAATTCCTTTTATTATTTCCCAGATGAATCAATTTCCAGATGAACTTAAAGCCAATTTTCAAAAAATATTTTTTTGTTTCCCATATTCTCATAATCCAGATAAAGATATACCAGATACTCACAATATTTTTTTTTGTTTCCCTTCTTACCATTTTCCAAATAAACGAATACCAAATTTTCATAATATTTATATTTAGTTCCCATACAATCATATTCCTGATAAACTATTGCCAGATTTTCATAATCTTTATATGTGGTTCCCATACAATCGTGTTTCAGCTTAACTATTGCAATGGGAGCCGCTCATTTTGCATGACGTCGATTTTCCTAAAATCGTTCGTCATACATAAATTGTCATCATTGTCATATGCGCTGTTTGTTCATATATCAAAATAATAGGTACGACGACGAGCAAAGCGAGGAGGAGTGTGAGGTTGAATGGTGACCACACAGTGCGCAAGCCGAGCGAGCGATTTAGTTGTTCTAGCTATCGTTTCTTTGGATTAAAAAAATCTTGGTTTTAAAAATCTAGATATCGTTTGTCTGGATATCAATTAACTGTATTTCAAAAATTTGTGTTTTAAAAATCTGGCTTTTGTGCATATGTGTATCGGTCATCTAGATTTCGCGCATTTAGATTTCGTGTGTCTGGAACCCATTCGTCTGGATTTTAAAACGTCGTGCAAATGAATAAATGGGCAAATGAAATTCGAAGTTGCGATTATATGGCAAACAAAACTTCGAAATTCTAAAAAATGGAATTATGAAAAAATGTCCAAACGTTTTCTGGATTATGAAATTCGGAATATTAAAATTCGGGATTAAGATAGGTAACCGGCAGGGCTATTATGAAATTTAATGAAAATCGTATGAAGTTTTTTATATAGCTCTGGTTAAAAAGAATAGAGTTCAGTTATTTTTTGCTCTTAATAGATAGATAATCAGATGTTTTCCAAAGATTTCAATTATCTAAAAATGTTATCAGATTCGTATAGGATTACATAATAGCTCAGCAGGTCTCGTGATGGCAGGTGATCACCCCGAACCATTACACTCGCAAGTGTCTATCTCTGTGATCTATAATAAATATTTCATCAGTCTATCCTAGCAAAATTATTCACTATTGCAACATGAAACCGTGTTTTAGATATAGATGCTGATATATGTAAAGAAAGATGAATCGACAAAAACACAAAAACAACATTTTATAAGTTTTCAAGGTCTAAAAAAGTAAGATATTGCGACCATATGGTGTTTGCTGCGCAGAACTGCTATCTTTGTGACAAAATAAAATAGTAAAGGGCGTAGTTAATTTTAGTAACTACTGTAGATTCCTGCTGACTGTTTGCCATATACAATTTATACCTCTGCGCAATGAAGGATATGATAAAGAAAGTTAATAATCAACTCAAGATTGAAGAAATGTTCACAACCTGCTTGATGGTCGCTTGGATTGTCCAAACTTACTCTCACAAATCAGCATTATAGCACCTGGCCGCCGTACCAGACATACTAAATTGTTTTCCACTTTACTATTTCATACTAATTATGCTAACAACTGTCCAATTAATCGAATCTGTGATACATACAACAATATAACTCCTGATATAGATCCTTTTCTTAATAACAATGTATCTTTTAAAAGGTCTATAATTAATGTGTTGAAAATTAACACGGAGCTTTACAAAGTATGTAACTGTGGATTCTAACAATAAACATGCATACATTCACATAGGTACACACACACACACACAAACACACACACACACATACTACACACAATCACATACTTAGTTTGTAATTATTTTTTTTTTTTTTTTTTTCTCTGTCCAAAATGTTAAACTCTCGAAAATGAATGGTTGATCTATGGAAACCTGTTATTAGCATATGTATAAACTCACCTAGAAATAAGTAAACTCAATGTAATTGCTGTTGGTTTTCTTAATAAAATAAAATAAAAAATAAAGTACTGTCTGCACGAATAAACGTGTTCACTTTAGTTAGATCCTCAATATATAGATACAAAATATTTACTGATATAGCAATAGAAATGCAATTCATATCTTCAATTTATCAAGTCTTCTTTTTCTTCTTCTTCGTGTGATGAATATGCACTTTGCAGCACATATTCATCTAGTGTCAGAGTTTTTGGGAACCGCCTTGTTAGGGCCTCTGACGTGGTTCCCGTAGGGTAGTGGCCACCCTACTGTCAGTATTTTTCAAGCCGCCTGTCTACTAGGCACCTGACTTGGCTTGACGAGTACGAGGTGGAAAAGTACCCGGGACCAACGGCTTAACGTGCCTTCCGAAGCACGGAGAAACTCGGGATGTAATGCCACTAGCGGCCACCCATCCTTAAACTGACCGCGGCCGGCGTTGCTTAACCTCGACTATCGAGTAGATAGACGAGATCGCAACGGGCCACCGAGCTCACATTTTATCAAGTTAGATTTAGATATTAATTTGCCCAATTCAAATACTTTTAAGTGGCAACCTAAAATCTCTAATTACAAAAACATTATAACCTAAAATCCGCTTGCTTAATAAATTAATAACATAGTTAATACTTTGAGAGTAGACACATTGCAGTCGGAATATCATAACTACTAGACAATGGAACTTCTGGAATACATAATTCAGTTTACAATTCTCAGAGCACTAAACTTCTAGACGCCACATCATATTGCACTCCCATTCGGCCAGTTAAAAGTTTGCCACCACGAACTTACCCATCCGATGCACTGTCATTGTGGCTAGAGACAGATATTTTAAGCATAAAGTTTAAATGGCAAAGTTAGTTTGTACGTTGTTGGCTTCATGATTTATTCACATACCCGGGACTCAAGGCAGTTTATGCTAATCTTATGTCAGTTCGCAGTTGTCTGATTATATTCTAGAAAATTATCAATGCCATGGAGGGCACTTGTGATATTACATAAGTGTTTTCTATGGTATTATTGATAATTTAATTTATTTTTACATAATAGTTGAAAAAAAAGGATTAAGTACTAAGTACCCACTTATTATTAAGAAACTCTGTTCTCAAATAAGTGATTCCTGTAATCTTTCTAAGAATAAATTCTTTAAACCTTTTTTTCGGATAAGAGGGTTCACTTTAGGTATTTAATGTAACTTTTCAAATTAAATAAATTCAGTTATATAAATCAGACACAGTTTTCAGCGTATTCTTTTTACAAGACTTCAAAGCTCTATTTTGCCATGTTTGTAGAAGTAAAACCGTATTTATAAACAGAGTGCCGAGCCTAATGCAATTTTCTGCCCATCTACTCTGTAGTCAATCACAACATTTCAACCGTGACGTGATCCCAATACGGGGTCTGCTCGCCTATTGGTCTATGGTTATTGTGGCTTAGCTTTGCTCGTGTGTGAGCCAGCAATGCGTTGGAACCAACTGTTCTCCTTTGCTATAGGTTAAATGCAAGTTATTGTATTGTGTAGTGAGGGTCAGGTTGTGTAATTAGAATTTAGTACGCGGAGGATTCAATATTGGTTTATAACTTGGATAATGTAGTTGTTACGTAATAGAAACTCATATAGACGATATACAAATTTAAGTTTTCGGATCAACCCGTGCATAAAATCTTGAGTAGATTTTTACTGTTTTTGTTTTAATAATAAACCAATTTTTATTCTTTCAATATTCCAGGAAGAAAAAATAATAAAGAAAATGGTTGCTTAATAACTTTGCATTCTTAACAAGAAGTTATTAATATTTAAATATTCAGTGCGCTCACAATATTTCCTGCTGTCTTATTTAGAATTTCATTTCTTTTTATGTAGTGCAAACATTTTGCTAAATTGTGTCTATAGAAAATTTGGGTACGTAAAATAGTAAGTACTCTTGTATTATTAGTTAGTTTTCCGACATTTTAAATAGGTAGGTATATAAAGAATTTCGTATTATGGTCATTTTTCATAAAATGTTGGTATCAACTATCTTAACGTTCTTACCCTACTTTTTACAGTCAAATACTAAAAACATATATTTTTCTTGGAAAACAGACTACTATTTTACAAAATTTACATACTCATAAAGGTTTACATATTATCAAAACTGCTGCTTATACTTTTACAATAGAGCTAAGTCTTATTTCACACCCTGTAACTAGGCAAGCATTTAAGGTAATACCGCACTAGACTGGGCACACTGCTCCAAAGAATTTATACACCAGACTATCAGGGTGGCCTCACCGCTAGGATGTTAAATTTAAATTTAGTTTGTAATTTTACGCATCTCGCAGATTTTCGTAGCGAATAACCTACATTATACAACTAGGTTGGACGCCGTCTTTTGATATCAATTTTTTATTTGCCTTTTCGGAATCCGGATAAGAAGTAATTTAAAGAAAAAAGTTCAACAACAATTTTAAACAATAATGTGTTTTCCTGGCTTGTTATGAAAACTCCCAGTTTCAAAAAGGTTTAATTATTTAATTATCAATTTGTCTGTCTCCTATCATTTCCAATTTCAGTACCTACTTAATCTGTTATTTATTAGTTTTCAAATTTAAGACGTTTTATTATATGATTAAATTATTCTTTGTTTTTTTTGTTATATTATTAGTTTCATTGCACCTATATATTTTTAATTCTATGTAGAGGCTTGTACCTAATTGGCTTTTTGTTATTTTTTTACTGTTTTTATTTAGATGTAAGCAGCGTAAATAAATAAATAATTGTAAGGTCACAAGAGCGTAACAAATCACACAGTAAATGAAACTCAAAATTAGCGTACACATCACTAGCTTCCCTCAAATAATCGGATTATTACCTGGAAACCTTGGTATATCTCACTAGGGGATTCGCATAATAGACATTGTCATTGTCACAGGCATTCCGGATATCCGAAATCGATAGCACAATATTCGAAACTAGAATGCATTATTCGAATCTCGAAATTCGGTTCCGGTCATCCAGTGTAATGGAAGGCAAAACAATACCTCTACATTGAAAGGGTTTTTCGTAGGGCACTACACAATTGTATACAAGGTGTTTTAGAAACTCGAAGAAAAACTTAAAGGGTGTGTTCATACAATGAATAATAAAAAAACAAAAAAAAAACAAATAATAATTTAGGACAATTAACCGACTACAATGCATTTAAAACCATTATGGTTTTCCCATGGATGTCATTATCAGAATTGGAACACAGGGGAAGCATTAGCTTTCAAATTAAAAAGAAACATCCAAATCGTATTACCTAGTACAGTAAACAAAAATAAAAAAATTCTATCGAAAAGAGAATCATTTTAAATCTGTAAAAAAAAAATTGGCTTTTAATCACATGCTGTAGGATAGGAATAGTAGGTACCTACCTATACCTTTGTATAAACGATGTATCAAGAATGTTCGGTTTCAAAGCTTGCGTTGTAAGATTTAACAAGAGCAACACCCTTAGGTAAACTAGATTGTATCACAATGAGACGTGCTAAGCATTTTAAAGCCCTATTCCTGTTTGTATGAAGTTTTGTTTAGCTTGCTGGGGTTGCTGTAAAATATTTAGTAAAAGTAGATTGTTATTTCCGATTTTTTTATCGTTAAATCAAACTTCTTTACAAAAACGCTGTAATATGTATTAACAAACAAAAGCTTTTTATAATTTAATAAAAATATACAAAAGTCTTAAAGAGTAATGATGATTTCTTTTGTCGATATCTTTATCTTTATTACAAAGGTATTATTTTTAAGGGTTTCAAATGAAGTTTAGGATTACTGATCTGTTACCAGGGTTTTTTAAACAGCGGGCCTTTTGAGGCTTCCTAATATGACGTTTAGTTATGTTTAAAGATGAAAATAATATAGTTCATAAATATCTGTAAATTACATTGGATACGTTTGTTATTTAAGTTATCTTTAAGGTAATTTGCGTACTTATTATAAAACCTTTGGCAATGTTTCTATATACACAAAAGGTTTTACTCTACACCGTGAATTGATCCTTCTACGCTAATAAACCAACTATAATGCCTTAAATTAGTTGAATAAGAATCTGCAAAAAATATTTATTATTCGAATAAAGCTTTGAAAAGCACACTTATACGCTTTGGGATCGGAAGCCACTAATTAGCCCTGTAAAAAACTGTAGCTCACATATTCATCTACGTGCACTTTTTATTAATTAAAATCGTACTTGTTCAATTCCCCATACGCTGCTATACCTATTATACAGTTTAAATAGGTAACGGTTAACCGTTTCATATCCCGATACCCCCATTGTAACCCAATTTGCAACGAATGTCGCTACCCGGCCCTTTCGCCTTAATGAAAGAACTTTGGGACACGATCTCATAAATTAAGTAATCTATTGAAGCGGATCACATTAACAGCAGCCTAATTACAAGTACATATACATTATTTTTTGTTAGTTTGTATATTTTTTTATAAACTACATCCTAATTTTTTTTACGAAAATAGTCCTATTGGGTTTTTTCATATAATAATATTTGACACTTTTAATGTACTTATCATAAAAAAGAACTTAAAAACAATAAATATGCTTTATGAATAGAGAAACTCCATGTCATCTTCAGATTCGCATGCGTTAATCTAAGATTTCCGATTTAAATAGCCGGTTTCAGCATTGTACTTAGTTTAACAAAGTAGTTTGAATTAGATGGTATCTTTTTATCAAATCCTAACGAGCGTAATTGAATAAGATAATCCACATAATTTTTAACTTCAAATATTATTGGAATATTATTAATAAATAAGAAAAAGGCAACGATTTAATAAGCGAATATCGTGTTGTAAAATTAAATAAAGCGTTTCCAAGAAATAATATTCAGGAATTTAACGGACGTAAGGCGCCGGAGAAATTTTCGAAATTAAAATTCCAATTTCAAGATTCACGGTTTTGTAAAGGTGAAATTGTAAAGGTAGGTAAGTTATAACAATAGCAATAATATCACTTCACAGTTTAAAACAATGTCGCTTTCTCTGTCCCTATGCATGCTAAAATCTTTAAAACTACGCAACGAATTTTTATGCGTTTTTTTTTAATAGATATAGTGACCTAAAAGGAAGGTTTACATAGTACAGAGAAAGGATTTTTACTCCGAATTTGACGCGTGCGAAGCCGCGCGTGTAAAAGCCAGTAAAATATAAATGTTAGTTTCCGGACTATCATATTAAGCATTAGCTTGTATTATAGGCACCACACACACAATGTACCAGGGCAGAACCTAGTTACACATAAGCATACTAGAGCCACTGCAATACAGACTCCGTGAATTCTAATCTAATAAGATCTTATATTTTAAATTGCCAAATATTAAAAAGGTTAAATTCATAAAATAAATGAAATTCAAAATAATCTCTTTAAATTAAACAAAAATAAATCCTATCTAACTAGCATTACATGAAAAGTGTTTGACTATATTTCCAAATCATCCTTAATAACGCCATAAAACCTATACAAACGATGCCTCAAAGCCTTCGTCATATACATCCATAATAATGAACAATGGTTGTCTGTAAGCTTATCAGTATTCATGTAATCTAAGGATTTAATCTGAATATGAATATTAAATGCCTATTACGTGTGGATAGACACGCAATTATAAGACGATTACTTAAGGTCTTGATGCTTTCCTTTTAATGCGTTAACTTTTTGTATATAATTAAAAAACTATGCAATTTTATTGACCAACATAGATTTTTTATTGTGTATGTTCTTGAAAATTTTAGTAATTACTGTGCAAATCCGCTATAATTCCTCTACTGGCAGTCCACTAATGCACCGCCCGCCCGCCCACTATTCATGCGCAAGCACACCATGCAATAGTTACCACCACCAGAAATAGGAATACTCGTCTCGACGCGTTTCGCTCCAACACGGAGCATCCTCAGGAGACGACTGTTCGCTTCAGTGACCAACAACCTGCACAGTAATTACTAAAAGTTTCATCTAAATAGATTTCCGCAAAGTAACGTCTGATTCCATCAATTTTATTTGTGTATGTTCTTATAGGCACAAATAACGAATATGAAGGATTCTTCTTAGTATTTATTTAAAAAAAAAAGTATTGTAGTGTATTGTACACTCCATACCTATTATGATCACTTTCTAGGGGTCCATTAATATCGAAGTATCTCCGAGGAGCCGTTAGGCCGAGACCTAGTTGTTTTTTCCTATTTTAGTAATTCACATAAAGTGGATTGCTAAATTTTTTTTATTTTCAGATAGTATGCGGCATATCAGCCATGGTGATGGGCAGCGTGGCCTTCATTGAGGAGCGGCAGAAGTTCAACATGGGGCTCGGTATTCCAGCCGGGTGCTTCTGTGTTATTGCGGCAGGTAAACTCAAGTTATATGAAGTAACATCTTTTTTTTATTTATTATAGCAATGCAAACGAGCATGCGGGTCACCTGATGGTAAAGGATTACCGCCGCCCATGACTACCCGCAACACTGTGGGTGTTGGGGGTGTGTTGCTGACCTTTGAGAAAATTGGGCACCGGATACCGCACTCACCGAACGTATATATATATTATAGCAATGCAAACGAGCATGCGGTACATCTGATGGTAAGTGATCACCTTCGCCCATGACTACCCGCAGCACTGTCGGTGTTGGGGGTGTGTTGCTGGCCTTTGAGAAAATTGGGCACCGGATACCGCACGCACCGAACGAAACGCAGGAACATCGACCCTACTTCGGTTTTCTGTACAACGGTGGTATTTCACCGGTCGAGTCAGCCCAGTAATCGCTGCATTCAGAGCCTACAGCTAGACTCTACCAATCCAAAAGGATTATATTCGCTCCAATTAGTTTAATGGATAAATAGAGTTCGAGTTAACAGCTGGAAAAACATTGTAAAACTAACATAAAGTTTATTAATGTCACTGAACTTAAAAAAGTGAAATCCAAAATTTAAAAAAAAACATTGTAAAAAAACGTTTATTATGTCATTAAACGTAAACGAAAGATACAACGCAAATGTTTTATAGCAGGTTCCTTTATGTCATTACTAGTAGGTATGAGTGCATGCTAATGAGTAGTAAAAGCTTCTTACTCGTTAAACCTTGTAATGAGAATGCTAATTAGTGGTATGTATACTTAAAGCTTATGAATGCACAGAGCTGTTGTTAAATGAAAATGTCAAAACCACATCTTACTATTCAGTAGGTACTGCAAATCAGAGCTTAATTACAGTTACAAAAGTATGACAAAAAGACCTAACCAAAAACAGCTATGCAAAATGTAAATCTTAACTACATTTTTGACCAAAAAATTAAAATGTCTCAGCAGTACCTTTTACAAATCCAAAACATATTTTTCTTTATTAAAAAAAGTTATATTCTTTATTTAAACATTGCAGCCGGTAGCGGCAATTTCTTTGCAAAATAGGTGCTGTTTTATTAAACCTTAAAAAAGATGAACGCGTTTCATGCCAAAAAAAAGAAAAGCCCGTCCTTTTATAATTAGAATTATTCATAAAGACGTAGTCTAACCGTGTTGTATTTTATCAAAAATGCTTGACATGTGTATTAAATTTGATAAATTTATGCGTACGCGAGATTTTCAAACCAAAAGCGATTTGCATGATATTCGTGTTGGCGGAATAACAATATTTAATGTTTTACATAATTTGCGTTCATTTACCTACAAATTTCGCTTTGTGAACGTGTTTTCACATGTTTCGATAATTAATGAGGCTTTATCGTACTTAATAGCAACTGTTTCAACAACACCAACTACCTAAATGGCAGTAGTAAGAAAACAGTTAATTTTAGAGACAGAAATAGTTAAACAAAAAACTTAATTCGTATTTGATAGACATTTTTCTTTATGCTTAGCAACAATCACAATCCACCAACAGAGAATAAAAATATTTTTGACAGAAAAATATGAATTTAGTTTTATAATTTCCGCTTATTTATGACCCTTTTACGAAAGCGACTTCGCAAGTGAATGTAAAATGTAATATCATATACCTAACTGACATTGTGTACTTAGTTTGACACCGTAAATTTTCAATTTCAATCAATAAAAGTTCGAAGTGGGTTTTTTTTCATACCAAATTTCAAGATAAATTTGTTTTTCTGCTAGTCAAAAAATACGGTACTAACACCCTTAAAAGTCAAACATTTTCATAAGCATGAAAGTGCCTTAAAACCTCATCTTGCAATTTCTGATTTCAAATAAGCAAGCAAATGCCTTTTAAAAAATCACTTACCCGGAAAGCAAATTGGATACCTATTTCCTTTCCCTATATATGAATTTTGAAACGAGTTTGAGGGTAAAGCAAAATCACAATATTCAAGAAATAGTTGACTTTCCCTTTTTTAACACGCTTTTTTAAATTAAAAAAGACGTTGTTTTCATTAACCGGTCTTGATTTGAACATAACAAAGTAGTGTCTTATATAATTATACGTTTTAAATTGTTAAAACGTATAATTATGATATGTTGTTTGTTCGTTGGACGGTCTGTTTATATTGAACTGTTTTTACGCAACAATTTCAGCCCAACATTCTCTTAGCATCTCTTTATTCATTATTCAATTTTACCACACACCCTGCCATATTCAAGACTTTACGCAGACTTTACGCTCCATACCACGTTGCTTCCAGAACTCGTAATTTTCTAAATGTTTTCAGCTGTGTCGATCCACACGTCTCGCGGCTGGGGCACGGTGGCGGGCGCGGCGGGGGCGGGCGCGGGGGTCGCGGGGGTGATGTGGGCGGCGGCGGCTTGCTTGTTGTTGGCGCTCGTGGTGCAGTGCTGCAGGACTATCATGGACCCGCCGGGGTTTGATTACGGGTTTGTATACTTTATCTTCAGAAAGTTATGAAAAGAACCGGTATTCCGTCGGTATAAAATCGTATTTTAAAGGTTTTGCCATAGATGGATATTGTAGTGAATGTCCATATTTAGGCTAGAAGCCATGGAAAGTGAAATATAATTGAAACATTTTGTTCTAGATTGAAAGACACTCTATAACCAAAATTGAGGAATAAAAATGGATATACAAATAATTATACTTAATAACTATAAGATCAAGAAGATCGAGTCAAGACTACACGTAGTCGATCTCCTTGAACTTCTGACGGGCTATGAAGTAGCTTCCATTTTCTAAACAACGAAATCTTTACAGTGACGGTCCTCCCGAAGAGACATCCCGGCCTTCATCCCGCGACCTGGTAGTCATCGCCTCCGTGCAAATGGTGCTCGCCATCACCACGCTGTTGAGCGCCGCTGTCTGCGCCCGCATCGACTACGGTCAATGACCCGAAGCCGCGCGGCCGTTGACCCGCGCCCGCGTCAGCGAGGCCCCCGCCCCCGCTACCGCCTCCGCCTCCGCCGATGACAACATAACCGCGCCCGAGGAAATTACGGTCGAGCGAGAAAAGGGCAGTCGGGTCGCCTGGCTCATATAAAAACTGTTAATTCGAGTGAGAAACTTATCGTGTTACAAGAGTAATTTAATTATAAGAATGTAGTGGCAAGTCGTAAATGTAAATAAGTTTTAGTACACTGTAAATAGAGGCGTTAATGTTGATTAACTAATAAACTATACGGTTTAAGTTGGTTTATTGTTTTAATTAAGTAAAAGAATCCACTTACGTGAGTATATGTTTACGGTTTAGGTATGTTTTCGTTTCAGACTTAGGTTAAATGTTTGCACAGTAAAATTGAGTTTTCAAAGCCTTTGTTCAATTTAGAAGGCCGAGTGCTTTCGTAGAGTGAAAATTCTAATACCTATGTAGGTAGTTGGTAATTCTATTCTAGGGGTTCTCATATGAAACTTAGTTCATGAAAATTTAATTAATTTCTCAAATAGTAGTGTTTGTTATCATTTTTAAACAAACAACATTATAACAAAGAAATACTTTGGTTTCAATAATGGTTTTAATTTAATACTTATGAAAGTCAGTATTTTAAACCAAATTTAAACGTGATATGAGAAGTTTTTAAGTGAAAGGTTAAATTAATGGAGCAGATCGATGCAGACTATCTAAAGATAATATTCTAAACCACATTGAACCTTTCAAAAGAAAGAAACTAAAATTAAAACTATCTCGATACGCTCAATTAACCTTTTGGAAACCGCCCCAATTAACTAAAAGCTGTCATTTAAATCGGCCACCTCAGGAAAAAAACCTTTAAAATTTTTCCATTCCCCTAACGAATCTGTTAAACGTAGATGAGGCATTTAAAAAGAGCTTGGTATTGGAAAAAAGAACTCCTGGATTCCCGTAATGGGACCGCTTCAGGGCTGAAATGAAAGGCACGGATTGGTTACAAAAATGGTCGCATTTTAAAACGTACCTTGAGCCCGATTTTCATATTAGGAACAAAGTAAAGTCTAGTATTATCTATGCTGATTTTGTTTTGAATGTATAATTTAATATCCGATTAAACAAGAAATGAGGAAAGTTCTTACAAAACAATGATTATAAGTCAAATTACGACCATAAGTCAGTTATACAGTACGTTTCCAACCTGAACTTTTGATTATAGGTCGCTTTTGACCTTACTTCTAGTGCCAACCGATCTGTGTGCTGCGCACTTTGCGGTTTCAGGGAATTTCAATTACCAATCAAAATCGACGTGTAGCTTGGATGAGGCCAACAAAACTATCATATTTCTCCCGAGTCACACTTGATTCCATTATAAATTTATTTAAGTTTGTCTGGATTTATGTATTTATATATTTACATACACAAAAATAGCTAAAACATAAAGATAAACAGAAACTTATAATAACACAACTGACACTTTTCACCGTGGGAAATCAAAAATTCCCACAGAACTCATTTTAACTGCGAGTTAAACCGTATGGCGGGAAGCTAAAACTAAACTAAAACAGTTAAATCCTTTCAAAATAACAAATCCCTTGGTTGACCACTCCCACGCTTTTATACTCACAACACACATATCCCATTCGCCATTTTCCTTCTATTTACATCGTCCACTGCGGGACATATAATTTGTACGCGCACTACGTTCCACTGTAACGACTGTACCAGCTAATGAGGTAAAGACCCTTTGATCTGAATAATATAAACTGTGACGAAACTCTGAGTAATGTATTTATGTTAGATTTTTGAGAGAATTTAGGTTTATTTGGATGATCAAAGAGTTTGAGTAAATTAGAAGGAATACTTGTTGAACTAGTGTATACTAAGTAATATTTAAAATATTCTAGACGAAAAATATTTTTAATTTATCGGCGTAACGCACAATGCACATCTGCTTCCTGTTATTTATTGGCGGATGACCAGCTAGTTCCGGCTCTCAGAAGAAATAAGGGAGTAAAGGACGCGCCAAAGAGCTTAGAAAAATTAACTTAAGAAATATATTTAGAAATCCAATTTTAAATTTTTTATTTAAAAATCTGTAGCACTAAGTGTCAATATATTTAAACCTACAAAAAAAAAAGTCAATAGTAAAAAGACAAGATTTCATGGAGTTTAGGCCTCTGACAACACTAAAACTCTGTTTGTGATAATCAGCCATCAATAAATTAGTAATCAAATTCATTATATTTGAAGCTTAATTGCTATTTTATGCCGAGAGTTTTTTCCGCCAGCTTTTTCTCTCGGTCTACTACGGCCATTGCTGATGAATGTAGGGGTGTCCCGTGACATCTTTTTTTGTTTATTTTTTTTTACGCTTTAGACAATGTATAAGAGATTAGTTTTCAATCCTACATACAACAAAGTGTTTCTTTCTTTCTTTCTTTCTTTCTATTAAGGGACAGTGACTTCCGTATTAGGGCCAACGATAGATAAAACTTTTTTGATCTTCAAATATATTTAATATCTAAAAGAGAAACATTACACACTCCTACTAACAAAGTTTCATTTTGCTTCTTTAACTCAAATAAAAGAAAAGTAAAAGGAAGACTAACATACTGTTAAATATCTAGACTTGCGTTAGTTTAATGATAAACAAACATATGCAAAACTACGAAAGCGAAATTTTCATTCAGTTTTTTAGTAAAAAGCATGATTATAAATTTCCAAGAACTTACCAACAAAGAATTACGCAAAGCAATTCTAAAATTATACTCTATAAAATAAACATAATTCATATCACGTTGATAGCACAATGTGCAATAAATCATATTTTAATAAACATTGGGGTAATATTAAACATCTGTTTGTTAAAGTGAAGATAGTTGATAATAAACATGGTGGAATAAAATTAATAGACAATCAAAAGAAAAATGCTTTTGTAATACTATCCTATGGGCAATAGATTCTTACGGTTTTTTAGATTTGAACTTGGAAAGTACTTATTTATCTATTTAACAGTTATAGGACAGTTATAGGTAGGTAGGTAAAAATATTAAATTAATCCGCTTTTGAAGATATAATATGTAACGCAATTTGAGGCACCGACAGCATTGTTCAAATAAATAAGGTAAAAATAGTTAATAGAAAAGGAAAATGTTAATTCTAAAATACAAAGGAAATACTTTACACATTATGAAAACTGAAGTTACTTTTCAAGTAGGTAGTTTCTGTATCTTATCTCTGAAAGATTTTAAGGTATCATTAAAAATATCAATGTTGGTGGATTTAACAATAAAAAATCAATTGTCATTAGTGTGATGACAATAACTAACGTTTGGGGGAAACGTGTAAGAGAATTAAACACTTTGGTAATGTAATAGCTTTATACTGAAAGGCATAAAATAAATTAATAGTTATGTGCTCACACTCCGAGCACCAAAATAAGAATGTGACTGGAAGGAAGCCGTCAACATGTCATTGTTTCCTCTTTTAATTCTATTTGAATAATATAAAATAATAGCTGCCAGTATTTAAGCAATAAGTTTCCTATCTAGCGTGCTTATGCACCTTACACAATATTATATTAAGTGCTTTTAATAAAGTACCCCATTACAAAAGAAAACTATCTTTGCCATCTAAAATTTAACCATTTCATTATTTTTTAGTTTTTACCCCGAAATAATCTCAAAAACCTTTCCTTCAAACAATCCATGATGCTAAGCAATTAACATACCCTTCAAGCATGCAGAAATCTAAATTGAGCTTTATCCCCCTGTAATAGAGTAATTTGACATTAAAATTCGCAAATTACGTGTCTCACCGCGCTTTGTGGTATACAGTATGTTTCACAAGCTGGTTTACTACCCCGCCTCCCCTGCCACCCTCATTCCCCTCTACACTCATCATCGTATGAGGCACAGTATTCTAAGCTTTGAAGTAATTTTCGCTTCAAACAACTGGTGTACACACTGTACTCTGTCTTACTGCTAGAAAATTAATCAGCTTTGTGCGACAGTAGTTTAACTTAGAATTTGTTATTTCAATGCGATGTGAACTACATATTTTGGCAGAGCCAAAACCTGAACTTATGTTAGCGCGTGGCGTTCTATGTATGCTAATTATGCGATAAAAAGTAATTTTCATAAATGTCCGTTATACTATCTTCAAACGTGTAAAATTGCATTGGACGATATCTACCGTCGCGACAAAATTGAATAACTTCACTTACTCATTTTTATCCAACCTATTTCAAAACTAGAATTAGCAAATGGTTTGTTACTATCCAGAAACCCACAAATCATTTTTTAAATAACATACTCGTACATACCTACCACACAGACGTCCACTCCATCGCGAATTCAAATTGAATTCCGATCGGATTTTCATTAAAGCTGCCATATTTTCGATGCGCCGCTAAAAATAAACGGCGTATAAACTCGGTACATATTTATAACCTTTTGGCTTTTACCCTGAGGGTACATAAAAAGGGGTGGGCAGGTAAACATGTTAATTTCGGGGTGATATATTTCTGATAACACCGTTTGGGGTATTAGTGGCATCGACAAATTTATAACAGCCTTGATGATAAGTATAACCTATAAAATGTTTTCGTAAATAAATATGTCGGGTATATTATTCGTGATATGGTAATAGGCTTACCGTTGGGGCAAATGAGAGAGGATACATTATTATAGATTATTTACCAAATGATAAACAAATTCTAAAATAGTACTGAATAGTCTTTATTTAAACTTACACAAAAATTCTAAATCCGTTTGGTAGTTCGTAAAAAGTACGAAACACCCATCCATCTATCTACAAAGTCTTTTACATTTGTAAATATTAGTAGAACTCTTTCAGGAAGCGAAGTAAAACCGTCGCCACTAAGCTCCGCTCCGTAAATTGCGCTTTCAACACATAGTCGGATCTTGAAAGCGGAGAAACTTATCAACAATATTCGTAATACTACGAAGTGCTATTTTCTTAAGGTTTTACAGCTTTCGAAACTTTCTGTTAAACTTTATTATGAAGATACTGGAGTTTGGAAGTAAGTTGTAGGCTTGTTCAGTGCCTGAGATAAAAAACAACCAAATGATATAGTAGATAATTCACAACACACATTAATAAAATTGTTCTTATAACTTGCAATTAAGTTACGTAATAAAAAAAATATACATCAATTTTCCTCATATTAAAATAACAAAACACTAATACTATTAAAAGGTCTTAAACCCAGGATCTGACAGCTGGCGTCCCTTTGTCCTTTACGTCATTTGTGACATTTGTCTATTTCGGAATCAGTTGACAGCTCCCTCGGGGCTTTTCACGGACTTATGACGTTTTGAGTTTGGCGAATGATGTCCTTTGGCGTATTGTATGGTGTAAGAATTATTATTTTTTCATGTAAAATAGATTATTTTCAAAGTTGAAGACTAAAACACTTATTTATATCCACAGCTAAATTGCATTTCGCGTAATAATAGCCTCCATTGATAACTTAATAAATAATTATCCCTACAGAACTTAATTTTATATTTCAATAGTCTTAACGAATAAGATCTATTTTTAGTGCTGAAACAACATTTATTCTAAATAAAAACAAAAAAGTTTTATCATATTACACAAACTTTCTCTCTCCTAACTTAGCCCGTTTTCAACCCCGACTTAACCCTTAACCACTGGGTATTTCAGACCCGACTCTGAACCACCGGCGCTCCGGTCTCACAGACCCAATGTTTAATTTACTAACGAACTGTAATCCAGCTGTATATTCAAGAGTTTTATTAGAATACCCGCAAATGTAAATAAACTTCTCAGTTGAGATAGAAGCTCAAAGCTGTGACGCGTTTCGTTATTTTACTGTCAGAAAAAAGACCTGAGTTAATTTCAATTTGGGTTTCTGATTTTAAGGTTAGGTTGTGAAAAGAAATTGAATACGAAATGAAAGATTAACTTCATTTGTTAGTTAAGGTTGAGAGAGACAACCTATGGGAATGCAAGGGAATCTTTTTTAGTAATTCAAACAATAATTTGCGATTATTATTATTTTTTTATCATACTAATTCCTATTTTTATATAAACACATTTTTAGTTTTGTAATAATCAAACCGCTCTCTTTCTTGTAGATACGGAAATTTCAAATTTAATAACTCCTTATGCAAAAACAATATCAAAAGGCTGCCTTTATGTTACAAAACTTCTGTACGATATTAAAAGTAAAATTTGTGTATAAAATTTATGTATTTTATACCATTAAGGACTTCAACATACTTACAAAATTAACAAAATATGGCATTTTGATTAGGTGAACGTTTCCCTCTAAAAAATGTAGTGTTAAACACACCAAGTTTCAATAAAAACATATTGAGCCAACAATTTACCGTATAGATCATAGATTAAGAAGAATAGTGGCCGTTTTCACCAAGGTAACCGAAATTCAAGGGACTCCTAACACACCAATACCTAAATGCAAATATATTTGTCGGGGAGTGCGTTATCACTGGGTTCGATTATGGCGAAAACTTCGAAATAAAACGTGGAACTTGATGTATGGGCGTGTATTAATCACAACGTTAAGCAACTTTACAATAATCATCAAGAATAGTCAGGATGTAAATGGATATAGGAAGCGCGGTGAATTCGGCGTGTGGCCATCACTGATTTATTCACTACACGTCTGCACTGCCCCACGGTCCCAACAAGAAGAGGAGCCGTACAACAAGATAGATGGGCTAACTAGACACAACGGAAAATGACCGAAACTCATTCAGTCGTTCACTCATAAAGCCTCGCACCGACTACACCCAAGTTAAGACGACTTGACGCAACCAATATCACATTTAGTCGCTGACATTGACATTGACATTTCAAAACATAGGCAAGGTAGATAGTAAAGTAGTTCTTCAACTGGCCAAGTCCATCGACTCTGTGTTTTCTCCGACACGGCCTTCCTGACGCTTCACACGTCCTCGTGTGATTCTTCTTCTTCCAGTGCCTCTCCACTACTGGTTGGCCATCAGCTCTTGGAATCTTGACGTGCTCTGAGCACATGACCGACATATCATACTTTTCTCTTTTTGATGGTCTGCAGTAGTTCACGGTTTCAACACATACGCTGTAGAACTCTTTCGTTAGCAACCCCGTGAGTCCAACTGATGCGAAGCATGCGACGATAACACCACATCTCGAAGGCTTCTAGGCGTCTATTAGTATCGTCCTTGATGGTCCACGCTTCACACCCGCATAAGACGACAGGCCATACATAACAAAGGAGAATGCGAGCTCGGAGCTTTACATCATTACTCGGAGGCAGCACAAAACTTTCCTCATTTTATTAAACGAGGCACGGGCAATCTCTATCCGGGCCTTTATCTCTTGGTCAGAGGTCTATTTTTCGTTCACCCAAGCACAGATATTTGTACTGACGGACTTGCTCCAGAACAACTCCTGCGACATTAATTTTAGGGTCAATAGCCGTTCCAGATACAACCATGACCCCAGTCTTCAACGTGTTAATGGAGAGGCCATATCTTTCACTGAGCTGGTGAACTTTGCTTACGATAGTCTGTAGATCTTTTTCGCTGGAGGTCATCAAGACAGTGTCATCGGCGTATCTTAGGTTGTTAATAAGTTTGCCGTTTATTTTAATGCCCACTTCAGTTCCTTCTAGTGCTTCCGACATTATGGCCTCGTGTGATAGCAGTCTGCAAAAGAAACAACACAGCAGTAGCTCGCTCGGTCAACCTGACCAAAATAAAACGGTAAGAAATGACATCTCAAATTACATCTGATTTTAATCCGTACAGCTTCAATTAAAATGCAACAAATTAGTCAAATCATAAAAATAATGATCGGTTCGATAGCCAAAATAATGTCATTCAAGAGTCTGATGGTAGGCTTCAAGACAACCGTAGCTGATGTCTGATTGCGTACTTCAAGACAGCTCCAATGGACCCGACACTTCGAGACAGCTGAATCAGCGTCTGATTGTGTCTACGAGCCCCGACACTTCAAGACAGCCTTACTGGCGTCTGATGGTGCACCTGACACTTCGAGACAGCCTTTCTGGCGTCTGATGGTGCCCCTGACACTTCGAGACAGCCTTGCTGGCGTCTGATGGTGCCCACAAACTCTCAATAAGCATCGACACTTCATGACAGCTAAATTAGCGTCTGATTGTGTACACGACTCCCGACACTTCAACACAGCCTTACTGGCGTTTGATGGTGTGCATTACACTTCGAGACAGCCCTATAGGCGTCCGATGGTGTCTCCCAATATGACATAAAATTCGTTCTGTGCTGAATACACGCGTTTGACTAATACGCCACAGTTAAAACCCTTTTAAAAGATCCCGCATAAAGTTTCGCGCCAAAACTTTCATTAACTAACGAGAATTCAGCACTAGAATCGAAAGAAAGAAAGAATACGATTCACCTTTGTGTTCTAGACAATCCGCGGAATATTCACAGCTCCCACGTCAATCAGCACTTCGGTACGAACGCTTGCTTGCCTCGGCCACCGCAATGCCGCCATCGCTCGTATATCAGGATCATCACTTTCTGTTGCTGCACCGCTGGGTTAAGTCCTGATGTCAGCACAGCTCGTCATCGCGGCTCCGACGTTTGTTTATTGTAATCGCCATTCAATGTATCCTCGGAACATATTAAAACACATGTGAATTACAGTTGTTAATAAAACCATTACCTATACCATTATTAAACATCAACCAACACTAAACGTAAAAACCAATAATTTTTATTGTGTGTAAATATCTTGGTTTAACTTTAAACTTACAAATGAGAAATGCAACACATGAAATAGTTCAAGAGAATGAATACTAATCAAAGAATAATTGTCAACCTAAATGTAGGTAGTTAGCCAGATGCGTGTGCCCTCCTTTAATGACTTTCATTTAAATCGATAGCATCACCTTTGCCGCCAAAACATAATTGAATTAAAGAACATACTTAGCCTCAAATATTACAAAATGTTTTACATCACCCAATCATGTTGTGTCCGGTTATAACGTAATAATGTAGGTACCGCCGCGTACTTCAATGTTTCGTACTCAAATTTGATTCAAACCATCAAGCAATTCCACTATTCTGACAGCTTTTCTGAAACAATTTTTATAACACAGCATCATATTGTTCGGCAATAATTTATTTTACGCAATTAAGAAAACGGAGACGGCAGAATAAGACTCGTCTAAAATAACTGCCAAGGAGGCACAACCACTCAGAGATTATTTATTTAGACCCATAGTATGTAAAACAGAATAATAACAAAGCAACACTAAAGTTACAACTTTCAGTCTTAATTAATAGTACCGTAGTACCATTCGAAACTCAGAGCATTAACTGACTACTTCATTTAGAAATAAAATTATTAAAAAAACAAATTAAAAAAAACTAGGCTTCCTTCATATTCGTTGCCAATATCGCCATGGTTTCCCCTGAAACCTGACCTTCGCCAGAGTCAACCGCCAGTACGCACTCACGGACCACCCTGCAAGGTATACCGATCGAGCAGAACGACTTCTGGTATAGTCCCATCAGTCATCATCAAACATCAAGCAAATTCCACCATACCAGCAGTTTTCCTGAAACAAATGATATCACACAGTATCACATAGTTCAGCAAACATTAATTCTAAGCAATTAGGAAAACTGAGACGGCTAAATAACACTCGTCTAAAATAATTTTAAACACACTTAGCTCGTAATAAAAACAGAAACTCTCACCGGATAGCGTAACGCAGGATCTCAATTGGCAAACCTACGGTGCACAGGTTCAGACGTTATCTTCCAACACACTATATCCTTGGAAGCTCCGGTTCTACTGAGTCTCTTGGTTGCGCTGACTCAACGCATAATGGATAGGCCCTCGGCAGTGGTAGCAGGTGATGGCATGGCTGGTCTTGTCATTGCAGTCTCTCGGTTGCGGCCTAGGATGTTCTTCTTTCCTGTCCGTATCATCTCGCCTCCGTAATTACACACCGATGGTTTATGATTCAGTTGTTCCAATAGCTGCTGCAATTTCTCGTTTCCGTTGATGTTATTTGCAGCACATGGAATGTCATTCGTACGGGTAGAGCGGGGTTTTCTCACCCGTAGCACGCGGTTATCGCATCGCCCGTGGCACGTGGTTATCACATCATTTGTAGCACATGGTATCCACATCATCCATCGTAGCTCTTCGCAGCATAATGCAATTACATCAGTAGCATGTGGTACCTGGTTATCGCATCATCCCTAGCACGTGAAACGTGGTTTCCTCATCAGTAGCACGTGAAACGTAGCCTCCTCATCATCCACAATACGTGAAACATGGTTTTCTCTTCATCCATAGCACGTGATAAGTGGTTTTCTCATACGTAGCACATGAAACGTAGTTTCTTCATTATCCATAGCACGTGGCAAGTCACATCATCATTTGTAAAACGTGGGTCGTCATCCGTAACATGTGGAACGAAGCACATGGCACGCAGTTTCCTTATCATTCATAGCACGTGGTTTCCACAAAAATCTTTTCACAAAGGTTTTCACATAGTTCGTAGCACATAGGACATCATCCGTACATCGTGGTAAGTGGTTTCACCATCCCACTTCTGATGTCGGGGAGTGCGTTATCACTGGGTTCGATTATGGCGAAAACTTCGAAATAAAACGTGGAACTTGATGTATGGGCGTGTATTAATCACAACGTTAAGCAACTTTACAATAATCATCAAGAATAGTCAGGATGTAAATGGATATAGGAAGCGCGGTGAATTCGGCGTGTGGCCATCACTGATTTATTCACTACACGTCTGCACTGCCCCACGGTCCCAACAAGAAGAGGAGCCGTACAACAAGATAGATGGGCTAACTAGACACAACGGAAAATGACCGAAACTCATTCAGTCGTTCACTCATAAAGCCTCGCACCGACTACACCCAAGTTAAGACGACTTGACGCAACCAATATCACATTTAGTCGCTGACATTGACATTGACATTTCAAAACATAGGCAAGGTAGATAGTAAAGTAGTTCTTCAACTGGCCAAGTCCATCGACTCTGTGTTTTCTCCGACATATTTAAAAAAAAGTATCCCATTTCAATTAAACAAATAAAGTAAGTTTTTGATGTCAATTTAACTGAATTTTACGACATTGGTTTTCATAGAGCCAAGCAAAATAACTTGTTCAGCAATTTCACTTTTTTTTTGAGAGAATCTAGCAAACGAGCAAGCGGGTCACGTAATGGTAAGTAATCATCGCCGCCCATATACACCCACAATTACAAATGATTTGAGGGTGCGTTGCTGGCCTTTTAGAAAATTGGACACCGGATATCGAACTCACCGAACGAAACGCAGGAACATCGTCCCTACTTCACGTCGGTTTTCTGTGCGGTGGTATTTTACCGGTTGAATCAGCCCATTAACCGCTGCAGACCACTCAGTTTCATGCTGTTGGATGAAAACGGGCTTGCGACCTATTTTTGGGTTGCTTATGTTTTCATGTTTTAGTCGATCCCTTAGAGTAGTAAATAATATTTTGCGCGGCTTTTCTTTTGGTAAAACCTCCTGCATTTGCAGTTTTAGCATATTGGTCTTCTTTGGTTTAAGTCTCTTTTCTGGGGGCCATTAACGAATTTGTGTCATATCTAACACAATAAAAATAGGTATGGGGTAAGGCGCTCATGTGAGCGGTACAACCCCTAAATTTCCTTTAGTAATTAATTTGAAATTTAAGAAAATACCTACATTATTGTTGAAAATGATTGCATCATTACAAAAAAGAATAGTTTTGCTGTCAGAAAAGTAACATACAAATTAAAAAAGCATTAAAGTTTTGGACTTACCGACAAAACAAAGAAACAGAAATTACAACAGCGAAGACGCGAACGAAAAACGCACTTCATGGTCAAATGAAAAGAGCTGACTGCACGTTTGCATCGCTGTCTGATAGAGGTCCCTTTCCCTTGCTCATCACGCCACGTGGCTTTTTTCTACGTTAAATTTCAAGAGAGTTACAGAGGTGAGCGGCATTACCCGGCGCGCACCTATATTGTGTAGTTAGTTCATTTCATATTTTTGTAGTTCATTGCTTACCCTATATTGTGTAGTTCATTTCAGCTATCTTCATATAGTTACACTGAATTACAACAGCAGAGCAGTTTTTAAGATTAAACTTACCTTAATAATAATTAGGTCCTTTTGATTTTGCCACGAATCGAAAAAGAAAGTACCTGAAGTAACAAAAACTATTAGCATTGTATTGGAATTAAATACGGATAAACGGGAATAAAGTTCACGTACCTATAGGTTTTGTGAACGAACCTATCTAGTTTTTGCGAAAATTAAAATATATGGAAGGCACCAATTATTATGAAATAAAATCCGATTTTTCTATCAGTACTAACAAAAATTACTCTGTACGAGTCTTCCTCCATGCATTTCGAACAAATACCTATCTTCTTCGGTCTTTAAGTGACCCAGCGATCAAAGGGTTCTTTGTTTTAAGTTTATGTCTTTTTTCGGTACCCTTAAAACAAAATCTTCAGAAATATATTTTAGGAAAACTCGTATAATTCAAAACCTTTAACTAGTGAACAAATATTTTTTTGTTCACTAGTTTTTCTTTAGATTGCTATTCTTGCTATTATTAGAAGCCATTAAAATAAATTGAAGTAATAACTTGAGCTTCTTATAGCCACGACTATACAACCGCTTGCAGTTAACTCATGCCTGGAGTATCAAAATAATCTAACCAAACTATAAAATAACAGAAATGAAACTAAAATTCTTAATTTTCTTTGTGTGATTCCTGATTGGATATTTAAAAATGTGAAATTATCTTTGTTTACTGTTTTGTTAATTATTTTAATAGTTTGGTTTTAATTCTTTATTTAATTATTGCCGCCATCGAGGAATATGTAATGTGGTAAATTGTACAAGTAGTGCAAGTAGAGTTTCAGGCGAAATTCTAGAAGTTATAAATAACAAAGGTTAGGTTACTTTGCTAATGTGTTTAAAAAGGTGGAGTGTAGCTCTTTTTAATTGATTAGAAATGCCTATTGGTCTTTTAAATATACTTAAATAACTATGACTTTAAATAGGGGAGCTTTTTCTCTGTGCTTTTCCTTCTTTGAATTACAGTAAATTGCAGTTGGTAGTAGAAACAACTTACATTAATTTACTTTAGTTACTTGAACTGACGTGAGTTAAGAACTCGCATCTGAATGTTTAATTACTTATGTTCCTTCTTCTACTAGGTGCTAGATGCTGTAAATTAGAAAACATTAGATTGTGAAGTTTTGGAATTTAACAAAACGATAAACTGAAAAATACAGTTACGATGCTCAAAGCTGTAACCCAAACAAATGTTGTAAATCAAAATTTTATTTAATAATACAATTTTAGGATACTTAATTATTTAAAAAGGTTAAAATTTTCGTTAAATTATTATTGTTTTTATTTTAAAATAAACAGTACCTACTGGAAACGTCTCTTAAAATTTCAATAGATATAGTTTATTTATTATAAGTTTGTTTGTAGAATATTAATACTCTGAAAAGCTTTTTCGTAAAAAGCTTACTTACCTACTTATTACAATTTCTTTCATAACGAAGCGGTCAGCGAAACAGACTCATTTCATCACGTTCTGAAAATCCACCGACCGTAGAATTTCATTACCCCAATTTGGTTCATTAGTTCTATACGTTTACTTTGTATCACCAAATTTTGCAGGTACCGTTGCAATATGTCGCCATTTGCAAAGGGGCGTGTGTGTGACGTCATGAGTAAATATTAGAATTGACTGTAATTACGTATTTTATTGCTTGTTATTTAAATGTATCCACACTGTAATGGAGGGGTAAAGAGAAATAAGTATTATAAATAGGAATTGCATTTGCAGAGTAAAAATATATTTGTGTAATGAAATAACATTAGACCTACCAATGACATGAAATTAGCCTAAAATCCTACTCTAAGAGCTTCTTTATCAATACATTATTCAATTAACTTGAAAAGCAGAAACATACCAATAAATATAATACTATTCTAGATAAAACTGCACTCTCAATTATTTTTTAATACAAACCTGTAGCATAAGAAAATATCTCACTCACTCACTCGCAGGTTATCTGTCAACGTCACCCTGACACATTGCAGACTACCCTCCTTTTCTACGTTCGCGGGATGGCGCATGAGCTTAAATCACGACGACAAAGGATCTTTTTATAACTGCACTTAGATATATAACAAGCAATATAGGTATATAAATATTGGAGTACTATAACAATGGAGGAAAAATATGGGTGAAGATCGGCTGCAATTATTAAGCAGTTTATGGTTTACTAGTGGCCGCCCGCGACTCCGTCCGCGTGGAAGTGGAAGAATAAGTTTTCCCGCGGTAAAAAGTACCCTTTATGTTATTCTGACGTCTAACCTTTATTACTGTCAAGTTTCATCAAAATCCGTCTGGTACTTTTAACGTGAAAGAGTAACAAACATCCATACATCCATCCATACATACTTACAAACTTTCACGTTTATAATATTAGTAGGATTCTTTGACAGTTGACGAAAATTTGCCAACTCATTAGCCGGATCCACACCGGACGATCCAAATGGATCGGCGATCCTGCGATCCGTGATCCAAGATCGTGATGCGTGAAGCATGCATCGTCCAGTGTGGATCTGACTGATCCAACAGCAATGCCTGACCAAAAAACCGACAACACATGGATCACACGCGGCAAGGAGCGCGCGTTCTCCGCCTACACTTCACGCTCCGTGGGGCGCGCTCCGTGCCGCGCGCGATCGGAGCGCTTTGGATCGTCCGGTGGGGATCCGGCTTTTTAGTTATAGACTCCACGGTTCGTCAACCATCGCTTTATTTAAATGTTAATGAAATACCGTTCGTTGATTTTAGGCAACGAACTGTGTTTCTATCCAATTCAGTGTGACTGACAGGCTGTTGGTCAAATAAATAAAAGTATATGAGTACGAAATGTTTTATTAAAATCAATTTATTATATGCATATTGGTTTAAATTTTCGTTGATTCATTGAGGTAGTGTTTTGTATAAGTTTATTTAATGTGTATTTTAATGGACTATTCACGCTTAACCATATTACCAAATTTAGAAATTTCATTTAGGTAGCCGCAAGAGAAAATGTTAGAGTTCCAGTATATGTAAGTTAGTTTTTGTTTTCTTTTTTTCCACGTTTTTTTTTGTAATACATATTTTCCATTGTTATTTTCTCCAAAAGTTGTTCCAAGTATAAGCTACAAGTAGGTATTTAATCAAATTTTAAGCGCCTACCCACAACCAAAGTTTCAATTTACTACTAAGAAATCTTTAATTCATCGCTACAATTCTATGGAACCTCATTAACCCTGCAAGCCCGCCGGCAATATACAGGGTGTAAACAGACCATTTCCGAAGCCTGCAACCATATATTTTTGAGCCTTAATAGTAGGTAACTTAATTCCCAACAGAATACTTAGAATTAAAAAAAGTAATGTCCGCCACTTGATGTAAACGCTTAGGCACACATCAGCTGATTGCTGAGGCGCCATAAATAAATTTTTAATTTAATTAAAACACCATTTAATCTGATAGAATATCCAAATCTGATATTTAAAATGCAATTTTGTACATTTAGGTAAAACAATAAATTAAAAAAATAAACATTAAAAAAAAAAACAGAAAATTAAAAATAAAAACATTTAAACGTAGGTACTCTAGCTAAGACCAGTTAAAATTTTTCGGAAACTGTCTTTTTCACCCCGTATAGACCTTTCCTTTAAATCAAACATATATTGGAAACGTTCTCCCGAAGTGCTCTTGAGGTTACCACTGGGAAATCTTGTTAAGACTGTGTTAGGGTCCTTTCATAAACCCACTTCTAAAGGCTTTCTGTATATTAGATGCTTGTTTTATCCTTCCTCTAGCTAGCTTTCCTAGATACATCACTAGAAACATCACTAGATACCTAAGTAAGGCTCTAGTAGAATTTGAACAAGATATTTGTCAAGGCAGGCTCTCTTAGAAATGAGGCAAAATTTATCATTCGCAAGAGAATCATATTGTTAAATATAAGTAATACCGCAAAATATGAAGTTCTTGGAATCTGTCGTGTTATATAAATATGTAAATCACTAGCTAGGTAGATATCAGTATTCTAGTAAGGCAGCAAAAGCGAAGCAAAAGTGCCCGTAACGCCGCAAGCATTTCTCTTTCGTATCTCAAGTGGAATGCCTACAGCAAGCCAACAAAACTGCACTTATATGCAAGAAAAATATTTTTGTAAACTAAGTAACAAAACATTGCAAGAAGATCCTGAAATATCGACTCATGTTTGTCGCCGAGCTACCTTCAATGGTCGTATTATAGAACATTGCTTAGATTTTGTAAAGTGATGTTGCTTGGCAAATAACGTTGTTTCTACTAAGTATAAAGGAACAATATTTATTGGCCTTTAGATTAAACATCTCTTTAATAAAATAAGAATTTGTAGAAAATACAACATGTAGCTGCCATTAGATTCGATCCAAATCCGCGCCCACCGGTAGTGACGCCAACCAGTGATGCCCATCGAATGCTAGGGATGTCCAGTTACCGATTACTTTTGTTTTACAGCTAACAGTACATACCATGATTTAAGTGGCTTTCGACGTGAAATGTATGGTATGAATCCGACATGTAGTTAACATTAACGTATTTTTTTTTAATAAAATAAATATAGGTGTTTATATAATTATTGGGCTTATGCTTTTTCCATGATCGTATCTAAAATATCCTATACGAAATATCAATCGACCTAGTTAAATCCATCCGTAACGTAAAATGTATAATCATTGTGTTTACCCTAAAAAGCATATAAATATTGTATCTAATTTATCATTTAACACACACCTAAAAAATAAACACACTTTAATAAATTTTACAATGTGAACACATTTAATTTTAAAGTGGATAGATCGCAATACAGAGTAATTTAGATATTTCTGTATTTGACATGAAACACATTAAATCTATTTTAACAAGTACTGCCTCCCGATTTCGCTTACATATTATGACATTCAATTATGATGAACGAAATTACATGAAACCTTACCTAGATTCGCCGCGGGAAGCATAATATGCTTATGAGGTTGGTGGTGTCAGTTTGTGCTGTGAGCGTATTGCTTTGAAATTCGGTTAAATAGATTAATTATCCAGAGACCTATCCGCATACAGTGCACTCTCAAATAAGTAGAGATATTGATAAATCTTAATGCGTAGGTCAAATTCCTTCTTAACTATATAGTTATTTTACTTATCTCCAAGACAAAAGTATCTTTACGTAGCATTTCCACACAACTACAAACCATGAGATTAATGAAATGAAATGAAATTAAATTACTTTATTGTATGTAGGATTAAAAACTAACCTCTTATACATTGTCAAAAGCCTAAAATAAAAAATAAAAAAACGATGTCACGGGGCACCCCTACATACATCAGCAATGGCCGTAGTAGACCGAGAGAAAAAGCTGTCGGAAAAAACTCTCGGCACTCTTTTCGAAATTATACAGTCATAATATAGAATTATATTCATTTAAAACACCTAAAACGAATACCCCACCAACTACTACTATCCAACACCTACAACCAATACCCCTTTACACTCTTGTCCGTAAAAGCCTTCCATTTCCAAAAGCCTCGGTAACCCCATCCCGCGGTGATTTCAATTAAACACCGCTATTTCAAGGCACACCCACTCTCAGGCTTGTCGCTAATACAATTTGGTTCAAAATTGAAAGGTTACGCCGAGTATTTACTTTGTAAATTGCGAAGAAGTAAGATCGTGTAACCGGTTAGGGTTACATTACTTGAATAATTCGTCAGGAGTTTGTGGTTTGAATATTTGTAAAAGTTACTTGGGCAAAGGAGGTTTTCAATCAGAAAATTGAATTTGATTAGTTTTAATATGTACACATATATGGAGTAACAAAGTTTACCTAGTTAATAAGGGCGAAAGGCCCTTTTTGCATTGCCTAAGTTTGTTTTTCTTAAGTCTCCAAGCACGATAATTTTTTTTTTATCTGAAACTTCCATATGTAAACCACATTAAAGTCAGAAACACGCGAGTGCCCAGGATAATAAACCTATGTCTATATTTTAAAGAAACTTTAAAGTATTCCAGAAAAAAAACATACTTTTTCTATTCACTTATCTCTGTATACCAACTAATTTTCCTTCTAACCCTCAAAGGCAATGTTACCCCAATTCTAAAACATTCAAACAAATCCCAATTAAATCAAGCTGAGTTTCATCATAGGTACTAATATTATAAAGTTTGTGAGTATGTATGTATGTATGGATGTTTGTTACTCTTTCACGTAAAAACTACCGGACGGATTTTGATGAAACTTTACATTAATATAGGTTACACATTGGAATAACATATAGGGTACTTTTTACCGCGGGAAAACTTCGCATTCCATCGGGAAACCGACTTCCACGTGAACGGAGTTGCGGGCGGCCACTAGTCTGCCATAATGTAGTTCTGACGCTGACCCTCAACTAACTGAGTTAGAGCTAGACCGCAGCTGTCACCGGGTCGGGTCAGGCCGACTTTACCCTACTGGCAACAGTTATATAAACTTGCTGGTGACACGCCCGGGTACTAAAAATTTTAGATGACATCACAGAACATTTAATTTCGATTTAACGAAAAATTTATTTATTTTATTTCACTTATTTATTTTAATATAAATAGTCATTAACATTTAGAATGCGAAATTTTTGAGATACACGTAAACAACTTATTGGGAACGAACGGATTGGGTTGAGACTTTATATAGGTACATATAAATAGATTAAAACCTGGAATAAAGAATGGGATCCTTTTTACTGTGGGAAACTACCTTATAGACACGAATAGTATTATTAAATGTATATTAGGTATATGCTAATACTATGCCTAGAACATAAATCACAAATTGCCCTAACTGACCGCCAATAAAATGATTTGAACGACTCAATTCGAGGGATTCGCTGGTAACCCAATATAGAGAGGTCGAAATGGGTTTTAGACTTTATATAGCGTTTTTATTGTTTTTCTATAACGCATCTTTAGCGTTATCTAGGATTAAACATAGGCTAGAATTTTGCAACTTTTTTAACGCCATAACTTACACTTTATTATAAAAATGTATAATGCATATAATTACATTTCTAATTATAACATAGTAATTAGCAACAAACGCCCTTAGCAACAAAACCTAACTAACTTACCCTAATCAACTTGGTTTCGTTAAGTTTCCTAGAAATGGTGCCAAGTACCAAACAATACAGCCAAATTATCCGGTATTAGCTTTATACCGCAACTTCGTATATGGTAATTTGATACTACAATTTCACAAATTTCTAAAAATATCAGTTTTCATTAATTTTTTCACCACCTGTATCAACACTTTATAAAAAAACATGACGAAAATAGCCCATGTCCTTTTCTAAGGTCTAGTTTATCTCTGTATCAAAATTGATAAAAATCAATTCAACGGTTTCGGCGTAAAAGCCTTACAAACAGACAGACAGAGTTACTTTTTACGTTATGATATGCGTAGACTTATGTCAAAAGTCTGCTAATAAAGTGTTCATTGGATTAGTTTGAAATTCGAAGCCCGAGAGTTCGTTATTTCCGGCTGAATTCAAAATTAGAAGCATCTGCATTGCGGGCGGTTGATAGATTGATTTAAGTGGTTAATAGCTCTTAATGGCCGGCGAATAGTGATGTGCGGTGAAACTATCGATTATGCAATATGATCGTTTAGTAATTTGAGACTTAATAGATGTGACATGTACTATTTAGAATACGGTAGTTTAGTGAATATGTGCTACATATTTTTTCAAAAGATAAATGACTGTGATACACAGTCATAATTGTGTGATAAAAAGTGTGATATTAAAATTATTGTCATACAGTTCCCGCTTAACATAATAAAAACATGAAACTTTTAGTAATTACTGTGCAAATCCGCTATAGACTGAGTCTGTTGCTAGCGAACAATCGTCTCCTGAGGATGCTCTACGAGTATTCCTATATCTGGTGGTAACTATTGCTTGGTTGCTTGCGCATAAATAGTGGGCGGGCAGCCGGTGCATTATTGGGCTGTCAGTAGAGAAATTATAGCGAACTAGTGCCGCCCGCGACTCCGTTCGCGTGTAAGTCGGTTTCCCGTGGGAATGCGAAGTTTCCCGCGGTAAAAAGTACCCTATGTGTAAGTAATGCAGAATTACTAAGTATAAAAAATAAAATAAAGTCTTCTTTCAGCAAAATATCCCATCTACGATATTTAAGGTACTTTCCCTTAATGTACCATACTCTTGGGACACCCGGTATAACCTATATTACTGTGAAGTTTCATCCAAATCCGTCAAGTAGTTTTTACGTGAAAGATTAACAAACATCCATACATCCAACCATACATACATAATCACAAACTTTCCTGTTTATAATATTAGTAGGATTTTCACAGTAATTACTAAAAGTTATATCTAAATGGAATTCCGCAAAGTAAAGCCTGATTCCATAAATTTAATAATTAAAACAGTAATTAAAATAGATACTTTATTAAAGATTAAAAATAGTTTATGGCTTCCATATAATGGATCACAGAACGAGTAGGATACAAATAGCCTAAAAATTTATAGTAGACCAAGTAATATGATGTACTTATTATTATTAATGGACATTGCGTGGCCAAGTACTGCACAAAATCATAGTTCAACGCCCCCGCAAATTTCCATGCCTTTATAGGTATACATAGGTATATATCTCAAAGGTTATATGTTACTATACTATGTTAAAATTTATACAAAAGTGGTTTTAATTTAATTTCACCAACTTATCGTTAGATAGTCGTGTACCTATCAAAAGTCACCGATTCAGTTTATTTAGTTTAACTATTTTGCAAGTCTAGTCTAACGCAAGTTTCTGCTGAACCCTAAAGTATGCAAAGGGAATATACAAGTCTAATCAATAAATCAACAGACAGACTATTTGATTGAAAACCTTTGCCTTTGATACTATGGATAGACTAGATTTATAAACCTTTATTTATTGATATCTACGGCATTTGTTACAAATTTGTGATAGATTGGCAACAGACATCTTTTGTGTTCGGCAACCCGTAAGAAATATGCTTTGTTCTTTTTACAAAGAAATCTATTAATATACCAACTAGTTGATATAAATAGTTTTGGGAAGGAAATAATATCTTTCTTAGCAATTGAAGGGCGACTGAGAAACTTTCAACGTCTTTTATTATGTATTATTATTGTTTTATTATTATTTGACGACCTCTGTGGTGCAGCGGTATAAATACCGGACTGCTAAGCGGAAGGTTCCAGGTTCAACCGGTCGGGCCAATTTCGTAAAAATGGTTTTTCGATATTGGCTCGTGTCTGGGTGTAACTAGGTTCTCCCCTAGTCCATTGTGTGGTACCTATAGTACAAGCTTTGCTTAGTTTAGGGTCACACAGTTGGTGTGTCAGTCTAGAGATTTATTTATTTTTTATTTATTAAGAAACTAGTGGCCGCCCGCGACTCCGTCAGCGTGGAAGTCGGTTTCCCGTGGAAATGAGATGTTTTCCCGCGGTAAAAAGTACCCTTTGAGTTATTCTGATGTATAACCTATATTACTGCAAAGTCTCAGCCAAATCCGTTCAGTACCTAGTTTTTACGTGAAAGAGTAACAAACATTGATACATCCATACATACTCACAAACTTTCAAGTTTATAATATTAGTAGGATATTGTAAACTGTCGTAAGCCCTGTGGGTTTCGTAAATACGTTGCAAACGATTGTCTCTGGAACGGATAACGATATCACGCCTATCACATTCCTGGTCGAACTACGAAACTACAGCAGCTTCATTCGTAAATGTAGTTCTACTCGATCCCTTACCAACCCCTGATAGTTATTTTGGAAATATATTTCATGTACAGAATTGACCTCTCTACAGATTTAGGTAGGTATTATTGTTTTATTAAGAAATTTACTAATAGAATAGATACAATTTAGATTTTAGATTTTTAAGATTTATTTAATTTTTTACCTTCTATACCTTTAATTGCATACCTTCGAATATCTATATTTAGGTATTTCAATTAATTGATTAGTTTTATACGTTATACCCACAAACTCTTTTATTTATGCAAAAAAAACTAGTCCAGATTGAAAACGTTTCTGTATCTTAACGTTGCTATGTTGTAAATTACACATCACTAGTTAAGCAGTTAGTTCAGTGTGTCAAGAAGTTACTCACATACTAGCAAATTGGCCTAATTATGCGACCCAGCTTTCTAATTTCAAGGTTTTTTCCCGACTTCTAATTAAAAGTTGGAAGCTCATTTAAAATTCACCAAATATACCCGTACATACGTTGGAAGAGAATATGCTCGTACCTAAATGAAGTATTATTCCTAAAAGTAGAGATGTGTAATTTAGATTTTACTAGAAAATGCCACAGCTTTGCATGTGTTGACTCTTACTGGTGGCTTTTACATTTATATTAGTAGGTATGACGATAATTAATGGCGTATACAATACATATAAATTACATGTCAAAATGACAGTAGGGTCTCTTAGCAACAACATTAGATGAAATTAGGGTTGACTTGACTGCGATTGATGATGGTAAAGTGGTATTCGTGGAATAATACTGGCATGGTAAATAAGCCGTATGTGTACATAATTACATCCAGTGTGAATTCTTGGTAAGAATAGACTTACCCTTTCATCTTGAAACAAGGCAGTATGAGAAAACCAATTTGCAAGAAATTTTGTTGCTGAAATGCTGCCTCGGAAGAAGTTTCAAATGGACAACCCTAACATACCAATTATTTTTAAATGTGGGATTTTCTTTTTCTGAGGTATCGTTTATCCCGCTAAATCCTTATTCTCATAATAACTAGTGAAAAAATTTAGTACCATGAAAAAAACAGATTAAACTACGACAATCTTAGCGAGAACCTATGGAATGTAAAAAAATGTCTGAAAGTTTTTAATCACCTATTTGCCTGTGGGTAAGAATTTTACAGATACATTTATTACACCACACTGGGCTTTCCAATGCATCCTCAATCTCCATTCCCTTATGAACTTATTGTGATTGCAAGGACGTTAAGGTAAAAGGTAAAAACGTGTTTTATAGATAACAAGTGGCGACTTGTTCACAAAACATCGAATTTTTTGCTAATTTAAAATAACTTTTTCTGACTGTTCTTTATTTACAAATTTAAGTGAAAAAATTACGTAAAAGACGGCGAAACCCGCATTAAGATCCGCTTCGTGGTTTAGGAGGAGACAGCGGACAAACATAGTACAAACAGACAGAATTAGCGACTTGGATTTATACTATGATAATGATAATGACGTAACTCTTCGTGCGCTTGTCCAGCTCGCACTTGGCCGTTTTTTAAAATGACTTATAACTGTAAAAGTTAAGTTAAGGTTTAAAGATACCTAATCTTTAGCATAAAATAACTCTTTTTAAAGTTAAGGGTATACGATTACTTTCTTTTTGTTTGTCTTACACGTCTTTATTTTAGATTATAAGTTGTTTTACAAGTACACTCACGAACGAAACGTCAATGTTTCTTTTATAAATATGCTCTCGTATATTGTGTTTATCCTAAGTCTATGGATCAGAAAGGGATTGTCGTAATAAAAATTTAAAACACAGATTTGTTGTGGATTCATGATTTGTTTGTTGTGAACACCTAGCTTTTAAATATCTATGGTTATACGGGGTGTAAAAGAACTGCTTCCGAAAACAAAAACTGGGCATTTCTGGAGGGGTACTGGTTACGTTTTGAGCAAAAAAAATTTTATTATGATTAACAGAAAAAAAATTTTTTTTGCGTTATTGTACTAAGTTGCATTTATACTATCAGGTTTTGCGATGATTTCTAATTAGTTAAATAGGGTTTTAATTTAATTTGCAATGTAAATAATCGCACCTGAACCGACAGTTGATGTGTGAGCGATGATTTCAAGCGGCGAATATGACTTTTCAATCCTTAATAACTTTTTAAAATTGGGTTTTCTGGGTATACTGTTAGTGAATTTAGTTACTATTGAGGCTCCAGAATACATAGTTTCAGCCTTCGGAAGTGGTCTTTTTACACCCGTTATAGGTAGGTATCTAGTCACCTAAATTTTGTAGGTTATTTAATGTTTTTTTTAACCTAAACTGTCCCACTTCTGGGCAAAGGTCTTCCCCAAGTATTTCCAGAGAGTCTTACTTTTGGTTGTATCCGGCCAATCTGCTGAGGCTCCGTCAAGTCGTCACGCCATCGTTTTCTTGGCCTGCATCATCAGGCATCCACTGTGAAGCCCATCGACAAGAATTCATCCTACTCAAATGACCCGCCCAATACCACATATCATATCGTATGTAAAAGGATGACAAATAATTCAATATTTAGTACTTAAATGAAAATTATCTTTGTAATAGAGCAAAAATGTTAATAACAAAAAAAATGAGATTTGAGCAGCTCAATTTGAGTTGTTTGAAGCTTCATCACTATATCTTATTTTTAAATAGTGGTATGGTAAGTTTCTAAGATTGAATGTTCAGTGAAATTAAAATGGTGTGAGAAGAATGAAGACACAATTAAAATGAACAAAATTGCCTCTTATCACTCCACAAACAATTTTGTACAATTCTGGAAAGAAACTGGTAAGCTGGGTGCAAGGCCGAGCCTACCGTTTACAGTCAACGGATGCAGCTCAGAGGGGGACATTACTGAGATGTTTAAGCACCACTTTAGAGTCCCTGTGCAGGTCAATCAGCAGCAAAGGGTGAGCGATACCGGGACTGTCCGTGGCCGAGAACTGCTACGTTTTTCTGCTAAACAAATAAAAGCAGTAATTCACAAAATTAAGAAAGGCAAGTCTCCTGGGCACGACGGTCTGAGCATTGAGCATCTGAAGTTTGCTGGTTGTCACTTACCTCGTGTTTTAGCATTGACTAACGTTTGGGGGAAACGTGAAAGAGAAATGAAAGAATTTAAACTGTTTTAAAGCTTTATATTGAAAGCATAAAAGTGAGTTTAATGTTATGTGCTCACACTCCGAGCACGAAAAATATGACTGTGTCTGGAAGGAAGCTGTCAATATGCCATTGTTTTCTCTTCAGAATCTATTTGAATAATATAAAATAATAGCTGCCAGCAATAAGTTTCCTACATAGTGCTTATGCACATTACATCCCACCGCCTACGAAAAAGATTTTGATACCAATCAAAATCGGCATCACTTCCAGGCACATATCTCCCTAGCCTACCTAAGTTAGGAAGTTCCGAAGTAAAAGTGATTTAACCCCATAGTTGTAGCTAACAACCAGTCAGGTTAAAATGTGAAGAAAACAAATGAAATAAGAAAAATAAATAATTAAACAAGTTAAACTGACTTCACCATGTAAAAACCTAACGAAAATACATGACGTACGGATGAGTCTCAGTATGCTAGTCCAAAAACTTCACAAAATCTAAAATATAGAAATTTTGAAAATAGACGCAAAAGAAACTTAAATATTTCAATCACAATCGCAATGGTTCTAATCATCATGCATCTAGGCAGCATCCAGTAATCATAGCTGCTTAGCTGCATTATCAAATTATCTCTATAGATACATCATTGTCCAATGTCATCATCTGAAAATTATCAATGTTACATCTCGCTCGACAAAAGACAAACATAATAATAAAAAAAATACTACATAATGACTCAACATCACAAATGAGAAATAATATTATTGAACAACTACTCAATCATCCACATACACAAAATTAATAAAATTTACCTACTTCATCAAGATTTTTACAAAAATTTCATAAAACCAATACCTATTTGAACGATAAATCTATGGGGCAAATAGTGAAAACATTAAAATATTCTTCTAGTACATACTTGTGATAACGGTTAATAAGAATCAACAATGATACAATAAACCAATAAATAATCTCTCCACGCTCCCCCTGGAATATGTGCAAATCATCTCCAAATAGAATCAAAGATTCAAGAGAATGACAGCGATTCCACACGACCAAAAACTAACTTCCCACATTCTTTTTGTTGCATTATAATTTTCTTTTCGATAACAATCATTTTTTCACAATAATAATCATGCCTTTAATTTAATTATTCCGTATTCATCACCATTTATAAACATAAACAAACAATACTGACTGACTTGACATAAAAAAATACATGACAGTATTGACAGTAAACTTTTTTTTTTGACCAATGTCAACAAAGCAAAACTCTAACACCTATAGTAAGTATTTTTTTTATGGCAATCGAGCAAGCATTCGTCCCTAAGTTATAGGTATTCATCAACTTAATAAAAGACCTAAGATGATACCATATGAAATTTTATTCCATGCGTTACCATTTCTTATACATAACACAAACCTTATACCATTAAGATAAATGAAATATCCTATTTCACCTATAAATAAAAGCTGAAACTATTACACAAAAAATATAATACAAAAACATCATGGAAAAGAATAGTGTACCTACCTACCTATAATACACATGAATACGAGACGCGTATTATTATCTAATCCATAATATTCTAGAAATTGGGCAAAATATAATACAATCGTAATATTACCATAATAGACCATAACACATTGGTTGTAATACTTTTTACAACAATGAACGCATCTTCAAATAAATAATTTGACAAGTAAAATTTTATTTTGAACTAGTGGCCGCCCGCGACTCCGTTCGCGTGGAAGGCGGTTTCCCGTGGGAATGAGAAGTTTTCTCGTGGTAAAAAGTACCCTATGTCCTATCCCAAGTTCAGTTCTTACTTCATACCAAATTTCATCAAAATCGGTTCAGTGGTTTAGGCGTCAAAGCGTAACAGATAGACAGACAGACAGACAGACAGACCGACAGACAGACAGAGTTACTTTCGCATTTATAATATTATAGAGGATATAAATGAGAACACCGATTTTTTAGGTCCAGAGCAAACGGAAAGACTGTCGACGCAATCGCGGATTGGAAGCTACTAGAAATTTGTTATTATTTTTTAATCTACCTTCAATTAAAACTTTTATTCTACGGCGACAGCGCTTCGTATTTGCTATTTTTATTGAGTAGGAAATCAACTGATAGAAATTAACAAATTAAAACTAAATGCTAAACATATAAAAAACCTAAGTTAATTATTCTATTTAAAATTAACAAAATAAATGCGGATTGTATGTGTGCGTCGCCTACAATATTCGCCCCTTAGTGCTAACAGCACTATCATCCCGTGGGTTGAGTAGAGCGACGCGTGTAACAGGACGACGCAATGTACCGGTGCGTGTGCGCACATCTACTACGCGGACGCGGTTGTCACTACCTGGGTGGGCCGCAGTCACTACTCCATGTCGCCAACTATTACGCTCTAGGTTAGGTTCCACTAAAATAACATAATCACCGACTTGCAACGATCTATTTTCTTGTGTCCATTTTTGACGCGGTAAAAGTGTGGGCAAATATTCTTTGGTCCAACGAACCCAAAAGGTATCTGCCAAACGTTGAGCCACTCGCCATCTTTTCCTAAGACAGAGGTCGCTGTCGTCGTATTTGCCGAATGATGGAGCAACTGATGAAGACCCAATCAAAAAATGGTTGGGCGTTAGAGCCTCCGGATAGTTTGGGTCAGTAGATACGTGAGTTATCGGGCGGCCGTTGACTATCGCCTCTACCTCAATCAGTAACGTCGCTAACGTATCTGGGTGAGGGGCGCGTTCTTTTAAAATTATTTTTAATGAAGACTTTACAGTTCGAATCATTCGTTCCCATGAGCCACCCATTTCAGGAGCTCCTGGAGGAATGAATTTCCATTCTATTCCGCGAACGGTTCCGTCGTCGCGTAACAAATCAGTATTTATTTCAGCTAAGCTGCGTTTCAGTTCGTTGTCTGCACCCCGTAAGTTTGTGCCATTATCTGAATAGATAACGCTAGGAAATCCACGACGTGCACCCATTCGACGTAGCGCCATAATGGTAGAGTCAGTACTGAGATCCTCAGTAAGCTCTATATGTATGGCTCGTATGGTGAGACAGGTGAATAACATACCGTATCGCTTTTGCCTTCTACGTCCAACTGTAACCTCTAGTGGCCCAAAGAAATCGACTCCGGTAAAACTAAAGGGACGTCGTGATTGTTGCAGTCTGGCTAGCGGTAAGTCGGCCATACGTTGGGGTTTAGCTACAGCTCTTCTGTAACGACAATGTAAACATTGACTAGACACTGTGCGAACGGTGGGCCTAAGTCGCAAGACCCAGTATCGCTGTCTTAGCTCGTTGACAACGAGTTCGTTAGCACCATGTAAAGCCTGTCGGTGATGGTGCTCTACAAGTAGGCGCGTGATGCGGTGCTGTCCGTCAAGAATAGCGGGTCTCTTCACTGTCTGTTCTACGCCGACGACCCGATCAATGCGGCCCATGACGCGGAGAACACCCGACTCATCAAGGTAAGGTGACAGTTGCAGCAAACGACTATTTGCAGGCAGCGGCTTTCCTTGCTGTAAACAAGTCAATTCAGTTGCAAATGTCAGATGTTGACACTTTTTTATGACGAGCTCTTCTGCTTCTTTTATTAGTGTAAGGTCAAGTTGTACATCCTGACGCTTACATTTTCTAATAAAAAGCAGCACTCGGGCGGTGGCACGAATAAGGATATTCCACTTCGAGATGTTATCTTCGTTTGGTAAAGATAAATCTGAGTGTCCTATAACAGTCAACACTGATCGTTCTTCACAAGTGACCTCTTGCGTACGATTGGTAAATTTCGTATTCTTAGGCCAATTACTTTCCGGTTGAAGTAAAAAGGAAGGTCCCTGAAACCAAATATCAGAATACTTCAATGCGGGGGCGTCTTCGCGGGTCGCTGTGTCGGCAGTATTCAAACTCGACGGCACGTGACGCCACTCTTCGCTGTTCGTCAGTTCATCGATTTCTCCGAGGCGATGAGCCACATATGGTTTATAATTCCTAGGATCACTTCTTATCCACTGTAAAACAGTACTGGAGTCTGTCCAGTAAATTCGTTTTACGGCCTGAATGTTGTTATGTTCACGACCAATAGTATCGGCTAGACGGGCACCAAGTAACGCTGCCTGTAGCTCGAGCCTAGGAATGGATATGGGGCGCAAAGGACTAACTCGACTCTTACTTGCGATAAAACATACATGTACGCGTCCATCTTTTAAAATGAATCTCCAATATACAACTGCAGCATACGCCTTCGTTGATGCATCGCAAAAAGTGTGCAATTGGCATTCGAGTACATCAGAGTAATTAATAATACCTAACGTTTGTTGCTGCACGCCGGGGTAGCAGGGTGTCCATGTTCCTGATTTTAAATAACAGCGTGGGACGCGCAATGAACTTAACATTTGCAAATCTTTAAGCCAACTAACAAATTTTGTGTGATCATCTGAATGGATACGGCAACCCCAATCAACACCGCTACGATGAACAGATTGAAATATTATTTTACCTTTTATGATAAAAGGTGACAGGAAACCGTGCAAGTCGTACACAGACATAATAACGCTAAGCATCTGTGACTTAGTAGGGGCCTGAGTGCCATTTAATATATCCTGAGCAATGCGTTCTAAGTTTATTTTAAAACCAAAAGAATCTTCATTTGGGTACCACATTAATCCTAGTGTACTCTCTCCGACATTCGTATCTCCGTGGCTGAATGCTATGGCTGTCTGCGCAAGCGCATCCGACGGAATTGTCTGTACTACGCATTTACTGTTACTAGACCAACGCGCTATTTCGAACCCTCCCTTACTGTGTATATAAGAAATATCGCGCACTAACTGAATAGCCTGGCTTTCGCTGTCACATGAATGAATGCAGTCATCCATGTAATGATCATTAATAATAACGTTCACGGCCTCAGGATATAAATCCTGGTACTTAAGCGCATTTTTATTTTTAACATATTGCGCGATGAATGGCGAACAAGTTGCACCAAAAATCAAACTATTCATTACACATATTTTTATGGGTTCATTCGAACTATTTTGCCATAAAAATCTCAAAACATGCTGATCCTCAGCACGAACTTTTATTTTTAAAAACATATCTTTTATGTCTCCAACAATAACAAAAGAATGTTGTCGGAAACGTAGCATAATACCTAAAAGCGAATTATACAAATCGGGACCCGTTAATAAATAGTCGTTCAAACAGACACCGTTAACTTTAGCTGCACCATCAAAAACTAATCTTAATTTGCCCGGTTTATTTTCATTTTGCACACCAAAGTGTGATAAGTACCAAACGCGACTAGCCGAGTGTTCAAAATCATTTAGTTCCCGCGCGTAGCCTAACTCAAACAACTTCTGTATCTCTTTCTGATACCTACTTGCGTATGAATCATCCGCTGCAAATTTTTTCATTAAACCTTTTAAACGTGACAATGCATAACTATAACTATTAGGCATAGAAAAATCATTTTTACTAAAAGGCAGCCCCACCTCCCAGTAATCATTAATGTTGCGCGAACTTTCGTCTAAAATACTAACAGCTCTTAAATGATCCGTATTCTCACGACGTACGGTCGAAATCCCAATTGAATCTAACTCATAGTTTTGTTTAATTAAATTCGTCAACTCCTGAGTGTCGGAGTGAGAGAGATGGAATGTGTGCGCATTAACGTGAGTGCGACTGAGACCCACGCAGCCATGAATAGTCCATCCTAAACGGCATTTCGTTGCATAAGGTTCAAGGTCATTGCCATGCAATATTTCTAACGGAGCCATTAAAAAATAGTTATCTTCCCCGATAAGCAGGCGAGGCACAACACATTCCTTACAAACAAACTGTTTTATATGCGAAAAATTGTCACAAGTTAAGCTATTAATTACTGACAGGTTTTGTTTTGGTAACTTTAATTTGTCAACTTGACGTAAAGTTATATCATAAATATTGTCATTATGAATACCAGATATTTTAGTACATATTCTAGGTGCATCGGGTTGAAATATTTCGACACCGAATGCGTCTATAAACTTAATAGAACTAGGTTCAAAACACTTAAGGCCTAACTCTTGTACTAAAGTCTTATCAATCATTGAAATCGCGGCACCATCATCTAATAATGCAAATGTACTCACAGTACCGAGAGGTCCACTGACGTTCACTTTTACCACTTTGAGTAATACTTGCGTGGAGGGCGCCGGGCACTGCGCGGGCGCAGGCCCCGCCACGTGCGCGACGGTGGCGCGCGCCGGCCGCGGCCCGGGCGCAGGCGGCGGCGGCGCGGCCGCAGCGTCGGCACACAGCTCGTCGATAGCGGCGGCGCGCGGTTCCCACGGCGCGGTGTGTGCGTCCGACGACGGCTGCATGTCCGAAGTGACGTGGGATGTCGTATGCCTCGTAGTCGGTTTGTTGTAGTGCAACAAATGATGATGGGCGAGTCCACAACTGTCTATGTTGCAAAGCGGTGCTGGGCATTCATTGCGATCGTGTTTACGTGATAGGCAACAGAAACACAAGTTATTCATCTTAACGTAGCTCCAGCGATCCTTTCTCATGGCACGTTTAAATATACGGCAATTAGGTAGGTCATGTGTTGATTTTTTGCAGAAATTACATAAAGTTGTATTACCGTCGCATGTTGAAGTTGTAGCGAGAATGGATCTGTTGTAGTTATTATAGCGGGAGTCAACTATTTGTTTCCGTGTGTAGGGTACAGGATCTGGTTTCTTAAATTCTTTAGGCAAAGCCATACCTACAGCTGATATCATTTCGGCTTCGCGCTTGAGAAATGATGATATCAACTCCAACTTAGTACTTTGTTCACTTAATTTCTCATATGCGAAATCTGTCCACTTACCAATAAGTGTACTCGGTAGTTTTGACGTCACTGTTATTAACAACTCTGGGCTACATAAATAATCCTTTTGATTGATCGCTCGTAAAGTTGCTACACAATTGCTGACCTTCACGGAGAAATTAAAAATATCTTGTTGATAGTTGTTAGGTAACGGAGTCAACTTCTTCATTTGAGTAAGCAAATGGTGAATAATGATGTCAGATCGACCAAACCGTAACTGCAGTGCCTCCAGAATGTGTGAAGGTGAAGTATTTCCTATCAAAAGATCGGTGACTGCTTCCTTAGCGTCTCCTCTCAATGCACGTCGTAGTCGCCACAAGTTTTCTGATTCGGTGAATTGGCACATACGTGAGGTTTCATCATATGCACTCTTGAAATGAAGCCATTCAATGCAGTCTCCACTAAAAAATGGTAGTTCACGTGGAGTCGACAAACGAGTGAGGAGTCGTTCTTCCTGTTTTCTTGGTGCCGAAATCATGATGTCCTTGAGAGTGTTGGCTAGCTGCAGAATCCCGTCGACCGGCTGAGTGGAGGGCGGTGCGCGGCTCGGCTTAGTACAATGAGTAGCCAGCGCCGCCTCCGTGGCCGTCGCTGCCGCCGCGGGCTCCGGCCCGGGCGCCTGCATCCTGCTGTGGTCCAACCACGCCTCAACTTGTGAACGTACTTTAATGTCACTATTTTTACTGCATAGTGAGCGACACGCGGACTGATTGTCGTCGTCTTCGTTGATCATAGCTAAATCAACTTCAAGTTGCTTGTCTATAAGCTGCATTTGAATCGCTGCTTTGGCTTGAGCGGCCTCCAGTTCGAGTTGCTTGCGTCGGGCTTGAGATGACGTGGATTTTTTTGTCGAACACGTTGATTCGTTTTTAACCGACGTGTGTTCTTTTAAAGTTACTTTCGAATGTCCTGGATGTATCTTCAGCGATAAATTATCGTTTGGTAAAGGCACTTTTTCACTACTTTTTGCGAGTATATGTTCGGACGCAAACTCTAACCTTTCGGTCAACTTTAGCCGGTCCTTTGGCCTTATTTTATCGCACTGCGGTGATCGAAACATTTAAATAGTTTGTAGGCACTAGTTAACTACTAGATTTGGCTCGAATGGACCAGATTTATAGAGGATATAAATGAGAACACCGATTTTTTAGGTCCAGAGCAAACGGAAAGACTGTCGACGCAATCGCGGATTGGAAGCTACTAGCAATTTGTTATTATTTTTTAATCTACCTTCAATTAAAACTTTTATTCTACGGCGACAGCGCTTCGTATTTGCTATTTTTATTGAGTAGGAAATCAACTGATAGAAATTAACAAATTAAAACTAAATGCTAAACATATAAAAAACCTAAGTTAATTATTCTATTTAAAATTAACAAAATAAATGCGGATTGTATGTGTGCGTCGCCTACAAATATTATAGTAGGGAAGTAGGGATGAAAGAATAATGTCAAGTAATTTGCCATTTGCGACACGCAATAAAGGCTTTTTTTATTATCTACACTACTATTTACAATATCATTATGTACAAACTTATATATAAGTATTCTCATAGTAAAAATCTTCCGACATGACGGATAGGCTGGCACCGCTATCCAATAGAGCAGCGCTTCTTCTGGCGGAGTATGAAGATCCCGTGGGTTGTACATGATGAGCCGGAACATATGGAGTTCTTGACGACCATGGTGTAGAGAAATTATCACTGATTTGACGGGGTAGATGAGTTAAACGGACATCCTGGGCACCGTCACCCCGCGAGTAATTATGACTGGAGGGACCAGAGCTCCCTAATGATTGTATTCTAACAGGCAACGCCAATTGTTTTGCTTGTAAATTAAAAAAATCATCTTCTTGCAATGCTGTTTTTCTTTAAATCAATAAATGCATGGTTTCCATGGTGGAATGTGTACCTATAGTGTGTTTGTAGGTACTTAGCTCTATGGAATGCTTCTTGAGATCCAGTTTTCGCTTGGCTTATATCATCATTCCAATTTTTCTTGTAAGTATAGGCAATATTAGTTACCCACGTAACTGTAAGCTGAAATTTACAAAATCACTGAATTTATTCGCGACAGTACCCGCGGTACTCATACGGCGCCTCCACCAACTAACGTTTGGGGGAAACGTGAAAGAGAAATGAAAGAATTTAAACTGTTTTAAAGCTTTATATTGAAAGCATAAAAGTGAGTTTAATGTTATGTGCTCACACTCCGAGCACGAAAAATATGACTGTGTCTGGAAGGAAGCTGTCAATATGCCATTGTTACCTCTTCAGAATCTATTTGAATAATATAAAATAATAGCTGCCAGTATTCCAGCAATAAGTTTCCTACATAGTGCTTATGCACATTACACATTGTTTTACTCCCGCTGTCTTGGTCATTCATATCTTCCGGAAGGTATGTTAAAGACTGTAGTGATCCCTATTGTAAAAAACAGAACTGGTAATCTTGCTGACCACAACAACTATAGACCAATATCACTGGCAACAGTCATTAGCAAGATACTTGATAGACTGCTAGATGCTGAGTTGGACAAATTTGTTGGTCTTTATGATGCACAGTTCGGATTTAGGTCTGGTCTGTCGACTGAGAGTGCGATATTGTGCCTAAAGCAAACTGCTAAATACTACACCGATAGGCATACTCCAGTCTACGCCTGCTTCCTTGACCTTTCGAAGGCTTTTGACTTGGTGGTGTATGACATCCTTTGGGAAAAGCTGGAGAGGGCAGGTGTACCATGGGTGATCGTACAACTCTTTCGGCACTGGCATGACAACCAGCTTAATTGTGTGCGGTGGGGTGATGCTTATTCTGGGGATTATAGTTTGAGCTGCGGCGTTAAACAGGGTGGTGTTACTTCACCAAGACTGTTTAACTTGTATATAAATGATTTAATCATTGACCTAAGTAGTAAGCCATTTGGTTGTCATGTCGATGGCAGAAGCGTTAACAACCTGAGCTATGCGGACGACATGGTGCTGCTGGGGCCGTCTGCTGGATCTATTAGGAATTTGCTGGGTATATGTGAGGAGTACGCGAAAGCACATGGTCTAGTCTACAACTGTATTAAAAGTGAATATCTTATTCTTAAAGCACCCGGAAGATCTGTAGACTATGACCCTATTATACAACTCAACGGCTCCTCACTTAAAAGAGTGTTATCTTTCAAATACTTAGGACACTATCTATCGGAGGATCTGAATGACCAGAAAGATATTGAGAGAGAGAGAAGGGCACTAGCTGCCAGATGTAACATGTTGGCTCATAGGTTTGCACGCTGCACTGATAGTGTGAAAATGACACTATTTAGAAGCTTCTGCCAATCCTTCTATACGGCAGGCCTGTGTTCACATGAACGCGGCTCAATATCAGCTCTGAACTCTCTCAGAGTTCAATATAATAACGGCTTCAGAGTGCTGTTGCATTTGCCCCGACATTGCAGTGCATCAGCAATGTTTGCCACTGCTGGAGTCGATGATTTTCATGCTATCATCAGAAAAAAGAACCTGTCTCTCATGAATCATCTTCGGCAGAGTGCTAACGGCATTCTGAGGTTGTTTGCAGGGAAACCTGAGCTTCCGATATGGAAAAAGTTCATGGATGTACTTATCTATAGGTAGATTGGCATAGGTAGATAATGTAGGTACATAATGATAATCTCTTTCCTAAGTTTATAGTTTAAGTTTATTTTGTTACTAACATTAAATATAAGTTTTATAGTTTTGAAAAATACCATCAAATGGGCCTATGATGCCATATTAAATTATTATTATTATTTAATAAAATACTACCGAACATTGTTCAGTTGGTACATCTAATACTCATGTCAGGTTTACTTAATAATCTTCAGCCTTAAATTAGTATGTATTTTAATGCCTACTCATAAATTGTTGTAAAAATAGATATTACAATTAAGGGATTCTAACTAACCAAAGCGAATCATCAGCGCGTCGGAAACAATAAGATAATGACCAGTCACTAGCACGAGACATGACGAAACTATAAAGTGAAGAGATAAAATTAAAACATTGTAAAGAAAGTAAGGAAGAACTTGTGTCACAACATTACCTACAAAGAACAAAAAATTCGTTTGCTTTTTTTGGGCAAAAAAATATTATTAATTTCAATAATTAGGTACTCGTACAGGTAATCACAAAAGGGCAAATTTTTTTAAGAAAAGTTCTTATTCAATTAAGCAATGGGGAATACTTTACAATCGAATGTAGAAGGCCTTTCGCAAGTCGATACCGAAACGTATTTTAAGATCTCGTCTAACTTCCATAAAATAACAGCTCGGTAATTTACGAAAACATTTCTGTCTCGTGCATGGTCGTCTCGGAATAATTGGACAAACGCTAACCAGAGGTCCCGGCGACGTCTAGATAATGATGCCTTTGTAGATAGATCTAGAACAGAAAGATGGACGACAGAGTTTGCGAGAGTTAAATTTTTGGATTGTACAGCCTTCAAATTGGGTTAATGTTAATTATCTTTAAAAGGTTGAAATTCTAAAATTATATAGACTGGAGGATTATATGCATAAAAATTGCACAATTTCACTTCATCAAAATGTATCCTTAAAATATAACGGGTGTAAAAAGACTATTTCCGAAGCCTGAAACTACGTGTTATTGAGTATACTCAAAAAACTCAATTTAAAAAAAATATTCAATAATGCTTTAAAAGTGATATTCGCCGCCTGAGGTCATCGCTTACACATCAGCTTATGGTTCAGGAGCGATGGTTTATATAGAAATTAAACTCAAAACCTTATTTAATTTGAAATTTGACACACTTAGGAAAAAAAACAAAACTTTTTTTTTTTGCTTTTAACGTAACAATTACCCCTCCAGCAATGCCCAGTTTTCGGAAGCAGTATTTTTTAAAAAATAAACACTTTTGCGACATAAAAATCATTTTATAAACAACTAAAAGCCTTCTAATGAAACCTTCCTGAAAATACATGCCGTTCAGAGCCTTTTTCAGACAAAAGGCGGCAAATTGAATCATATGAGTCTATGCTACCCACGCGAGATCCATCAAATGAATTGACTCAATCTACTTTCATATACCTGTGGCAGGCTAACTTAGTGCTTTCAACAATAAATTAAACTTTTATGCTGAGGGCAAAATTAATTGGAATCGATTTAACCCGTGGTGAAGTAGAAAATAAGTTTGTTAACTCGATGGTACTTAGATAGGTACAATAGACTCATGCAGTTCTTAATTCAAAGATTTTTGATGTAGGGAATCGATTTCAGAAATAATTCTGGTCTATGCTATCTTTGTGACCTAAACACAGTAAACCTACATAGCGCTAAAAATAGACTAGACAGTGATACCAACGCAGTTAGGGATTGCAAATAACTCTTCATTAGTGTAACTAATCAAAACTTCTAAAAGAGTTTCATAAAGTTAGTTCTACACCAAAAAATCCGACTTAGAATGATGTGGTACTAAATAATGTTAGATGGTAAGTCACGTCGAAAAGCTTATAGCAAATTGAATTAAACGAACGATAGTGTGACAAAACACAAGTCTTGTTTTTTTTTTTTTGCAAGAAAATTCAAATCAATCTTCTATCAATAAAGTTAAACGGGAACTGTTAAATCTTGCGTTACGAATATAGCTCATTTGTTGTTAATACAATCTTAAACTAAAACATACCACTTCCACTAATACGTAATGTAATAGGGTAGAGAATATAGTTCATCATCAATCTTTATACTTGCATATCTGAAATTAATTAAAAACCGGTATATAGGCAACCATTTAAACCAAGGTCGCTAATTGCTCAAAATAGAACTTAACCCGCATTCGATATTTATAATTATAAAAAAATATAAAAACCAAATATCCCCGCAGACTCATATGTAAGGTAAGTTCGGGGTAAGTTTTTAATTAATTCTGCCACTAGCGCTCACCTGCATGCTTGCTGAAATTTACCTTTTAAAGAGCAGTGCAAAAGTTTAGAGTTTTTAAACTACAAAAAATAGTGAATTACAAACGATTGACAATCAGTGAAATAATTTAAATGAAAAAAATAGATAAAGTAGGTAGTAAATTTAACTTTGTAGCTTAGTTTTTTATAAATCAAACAAAGTCGACAATTTTTTAAACAAAATTTACAACTAATAATATAATAAATAGCCTATATATGTCCCATAGTTGAGCACAGGCCTCCTTCTCGGATAGCGAGAGGGTTTGAGCCGTAATCAATTTACAACTACAAATTTAATTTTGTTTCTATTATATTTGTTTTAAAGTTTCAAACTATCTTCTCCATGGATCTATTTACGTACCCATGTTATTTGCTTTAAAGTTTCCGAGTTAATTTTAACTGTATAATTACGTAACCCACTGTTTTCTCTGTAGTGTAGAAACAAAAACAAAACTATTGTTAATTGATACGTAGGTGGAGAGAAAACTGATCGAATATCAACAATATTAAACCATTTGTAAATACATCTATCCCTATAGGGTACATTTCGTTTCAGAATAGTTCTTATAATTCTTTTTTCGAGATCATAAAATCTGAGCACTAGCTACCATTTACATTTTTATGCACCAAACTCAGCGGCACTTACTCAGTAACTCTTAAGATTTTTTCCAAAATAAAATAACCCTTTTTCAGTGGCCCTTTTAGGTCCGCCACAACTTAGAGACCCAATTAGTGACGAGTGGGTATTCCTCAATTTCATACATCTCTTGTCATCAATGGACGGTCTACTTCACTTGTTAGTAGTCACTTACCTTACCCTTCTACGTACTGCTTGCCTTTTATACACATACTAGCTTTACACCCGCAGCTTCAGATACGTGAACTTATAAGATTGGGTTTTCACAAATAGCTGCCAAATTTTCTCTCTATTTAAATCGACTAAAAAATTATGTAAGTTGAGATTATGATTATATTGAGATGAAATACACAATTAGGCTTGTTGTAGAGATATGGTGCTGTGGGTTTCTTTGAATAAATAGAACACAAACCACAATTAACTGTTAGTAAATGTATGAATTAGATGGGGTCTATAAAAACCCTTTAGTACCTAGAGAAGTAAACAGTCTTTTATTTTTGCTATTTAATAAGGAACAACGTGAAACTCCCTAGGGTACCCAACATTGTCCCTTCAATGAAAAGACCCTTTACGGTGAATCCAATTCCGACCAAGGGTATATTTTGTTGCCACTTGCTCCTAATTTATTTTTAAAATAGGAACTAACATATAGATTGACATTTGCTACCTGCGCTACTAAAATATTGTCAATACAGGTTTAACAATTAATGTCATTTGAAACCATTTTTTTAGTTTAAATAGGTCAGCTCTGCAAATCTTTCGATTGCACACTAGTTTTTAACTGGTAAACTGTAAGAAAGATATGCAGATCAACAAAGAATGAAGCACAGAAAATCTCATTTCTTACTTTTAGTTGAATGCAGATCAACAAAGAATGAAGCACAGAAAATCTCATTTCTAAGCTTTAGTTGAACTGTCTGATTGTAAAGTCCAAATTAATTATATCCCTCACAAACTTACCTACCTATCCATTGACAAGTTGTGATCCCTTAACAGACATACGTAGATAATAATAATCCTTGAAACATACCATCTTATACATTCACATGACAGTTGAATAGTTAACAAGCTTTGATCAAGAAACTCTCCGATATTAGCGAACTCGTGTCGTGAACAGAAAACTTTGAAAGTCACTTCTCGTGAGAGGAAAAGTTTTATCGAAAACTCCGTATTCCACCCTGTAATGACTTTCGAATCGACCCCTAAGTCGTTATTATGGGCACTGTGTTTTTAGGGTTCCGTACCCAAAGGGTAAAACGGGACCCTTTTACTAAGCCTCCGCTGTCTGGCTAGAAAGCTGAAATTTTCACAAATGATGTATTTTCGTGGCCGCTATAGCAACAAATACTAATTATTTAAAAATATATATATTAGGGGGGGTCCCCATACAATAAACGTGTATTTTTTTGCTCAATATTAAAAACGGTAACAGGTAGACGCTTGCCTTTCAAAATAAATTAAATAACAATAAAGTAAATATAAAAGGGGTATGGGAGCCCATACAACAAACGTAATTTTTAAGCAATTTTTACTCGATCTTAATTAATAATCAGTTAGAAAATGATATTACGGATCCCTTCGTGCGCGAGTCCGACTCGCACTTGGCCGGTTTTTTATTAGTTGGTAAGAAAAGTTGAGACATTATTCTTGGTAATTAGCCTGGGTAATGTAATAGAATTTTTTTATGGCGAAAGTTTTGATGTTTTTAACTTTTTAGACACAATAACGATTTTGTTTTTGGAAAAATAACAAAAGAAAGTTTTTGTTTTGTTTAAAAGATTTTAATAAAGAAACAAATTTAACAACAGAAGAGTTAATTTGGGTAGGTACATAGAATAAGATTTAACTTTTTCCACTAAATCTATGAAGTTCTTAACTATGTTCGTTACTAAAAGACCAAATTTTGTAAAATGATGGAAATATAAAATAATCCAAGCCAACGCGGGAAAATGTCTCATTTCGACAGGAATTTATAAACTTGGCTGTAGAGAATCTCTGAGAGAAAAGTTTAAAGAGATTGATATCTTAACCATGAGATTTAAAATAAACTTAATTGAATTATCAGTATCTAGTTTCTCTCACATAATCGTGTCTTCGAATTAAAATTGGTTCAGATTTAAAAGGAAGATTTTTTCAGATTACAACTGTACTATCTTTATCACCTGAATTTATCTCACATAATCGATGTAGTTAGGTACATACATAAAAAAATATAAAAAAAACATACCGGCCGAATTGAGAACCTCCTCCTTTTTTGGAAGTCGGTTAAAAAGAGATGGTTCCATGCACAGTGCAAAAGCGCACCGCACCGCACATCTATTTCAATATCTAGAAAACACACTTTAGTTACTTTTGTACGTCGAATGTCAAACCGCGGAACCTCACTGTAATTCACAGTGAAAGTGCAAGGTATATTTTTTTCTTTATAAATCTTGTAGGTTCATTACCCTGTTAACGCCCCAACTTCACATCTCAAGACTAATGCCAGTCACAACAAAAGAATCTTCTTAATTCCCTCCATGACACTTGGTCCTTTCACATAATAAGAGAAAAATGCAAGACCAAATAGTCGTACAGTCTCAGAGACAATGTCACAAAAAGTAATCTGAGGCGGAAAAGGGCTTAATGGAACTACAGGGCAATTTGGAGTAAGACATATGGAAATAATGTCTTGTTACATGAAGGCTTTCGAGGCCGAAATTGCTCTTATTAAGACTAGATTTTAGACGGGAATTGGAGTAAGCAGTATAGTAGAGGTATTCTGTAACTTCGAAGTTACGTTCTGCTTTCATAAACCTTCAAAATATAATAACAGTATTGATATGGCCAAGCTGGCATTAACATAAGATAATAATAAAAATAAGATAATAATTTAAAAAAATAAAGGAGTACCATTTAATATTGTGGAGTTTGATAGATCCAATAGGAAGTTTCGAAACAATTCGATTTAGTTTAGATTTGCGTTGATATGTTGTTGGGTGTAGCATTCAGGTTATTTTTCAAAGCGCCTTTAAGTTACCTTGTTATTAAAGTCTATATGTACCCTTTTCTGTCTTGATACAGTAAATCACTTAAATCGCGAGTCAATATGTAAATGAAAGGTACTTACGAACCAATTTCCATACGAATCAGGGCTAAATACAAAAATGTCAATTTTAAAGGTGAAAATCGGGTCAACTCATATAACCAGCTTACTAGGAACCATGGACTGATCGAAATCTTATGGAATGGTAGGTCTTGCAATATTGGGTATGGTAATGTAGGAAAAGACTTGTCAAATAAGTTGGTGTGAATTTATGAAGAAAAGAAATTTAAAATGAGCGAGGTTTTACTGACATTTTAAGATATGAGGGTTTAATGTTACTGGAAAAAGACGAAAATGTAACTTCTAAGATTTACGCGATCATTATTACTTGAAATTAAAATCAATGTCAATGTACTCGTGACCACGGCATTTGTAAAAATGCCGAAACGTCGGATAATCAAAATAATATAATACGCGTAAAACCCGTTAAAATGAGTTTAATTTCAAGTAAAGACTTTAACGGAAAATATAGCAGATATTTATCATGAGGGTTTGGTGAGATTATGATTGAAGATTTCGATTGTCAAGACTTCCTTTTATTACCTTCGATAAAATAAACAACATCTTATGTTGACTTTGGTTTATACTATCTTAGTACCTTCATTTATTCCAGTGACTTTATTATTGAAAGGAGACATACACAGTATTTAGAAATGGTGTTAGTATCTCTTGGCTTTTACAATGGCCGAATATCTGTTCCATCGGAAACTTTAAATAAAATAACTAAAATAGAATCTCGTGGGCAGACAAAATGAGCCTGAACTGGAAATGCTGACTTTTAACTTAAATAATAAATATGAAATAGCATAGTTTCATTTCGGCAGATTTATATTTTTGTCGCTTTATTGAGGTAGGTAGGTGAAGTTTTTAGAGACTTCTGGTTAAAGTCTTAAAACTTTAATTTTTACACAATAAAAGATATCCATTAAATTTATCACCAAAATCATTACTTGGCACTCTTGTGTCCGACACTATGGGTGTAAAAAGACCATTTCCAAAGCCTAAAGCCATTTTACAAAAGTTATTATGGACTGAAAAGTGAAATTCACCGCTTGAAGTCATCGCTCACACCTAGCTAATGGTTCGGGAGCGATGGTTTACATAGCAAATAAAACTAAAACACTATTAAATTTGAAATAATGCAGAAATCTAGCAACTGGGTCGTTTTCGGAAGCAGTCTTTTTACACCCTGTATATTTTCTGAAAGATACATTGTACCTTCTCATTATTTTGTACTGCAATAAAAAATAATCTGGACAACTAATATTGTATCTAATAACATTTCTTAGTGAAGTTCTTTCGTTTCAACTAAAGTTTCACGCAAGAATCCGGCTTGTACCGGTTTTCTTTGAAACAGTGTACCCAAGGGAAATTCTTACTTGAAACTTAGTTTGCTCAGAGAATTGCTACGATACGATATGAATACTTTAAATTGAAACTTTAGAACTTAATTTACTCAACTAAAGGGTAAAGCCGTGATAATTTTTTGTTGTGTTTAAATTTAGATACCTAAATCTAAACTAAATATAGTTTACGTCGGTTTATTGTGCGGCGGCGGTGGTATTTCTCGTTGTTAACTAAATTTATATAGGTATTTCACAAAATTCCAACATAAATTGTTCATTCATTTTCTTATACTTCCGACAAAAGCTTTAAAGAGCTTATAATGACCATAAAACCAAAATAACGTGCTTTCGCTTTAAACCTACGAAATAAACTTTTCGAACAACCATATTTTTGTTTATAAAGTAAAAAATAACAAAACTTCCTCGTATTTATTTCTGTGACCTTTCTGGGCTTTTTTATTGTAAATTGTAGCTGATTTCAGAGGTTAAATTTAAGGGTGATGAGTAAAAGGCGCCAACGGTACGGAATTCCAAAGTGTTTCCCACGGGAGTGCGAATTTCAGGAAGTTTAAAGTTCTAACAATCCAGGCACGAAGTTTTAATGATGACGTTTTAAATAAGTTAATAAAAGAAGTAGGTATATTAACTTCATTAACTTATATTAAAAAGACTGAAGTTTATTGTATGAGCAGCTGTCATATTTACTTAAAATAAATTTTAGTAATAATATTTACATTCATAACAGTTAATAGTTATGGTGGATTTCGGTTGAATTTATAGAAGGATTTTCCGATAGGAGACCACTGCACAACTAGTGGGTCCAGTGTGTATATAGGCTGGTATTATTTTACTTACCTACATTACATTTACTAACGTTTGGGGGAAACGTGAAAGAGAAATGAGAGATTTTAAACTGTTTTAAAGCTTTATATTTAAAGCATAAAAGTGAGGTTAATGTTATGTGCTCACAGTCCGAGCACGAAAATATGACAGTGTCTGGAAGGAAGCCGTCAACGTGCCATTGTTTCTTCTTTAGAATCTATTTGAATAATATAAAATAATAGCTGCCAGCATTAAAGCAATAAGGCTCCTACATAGTGCTTATGCACATTACACATATGGCTTATTCTACAAAAAAATATATTAAAAAGTTATCAAATTCCCTCAAAACGTATTCGGACCTTTCGAAATAATTCCATAAGCAATTAAAATAAATGAAATCTTGAGTTTCTGGGCTTAAAAGGCATCACGGTCGCCCCGTGTGGTTTCCTAATTAGTATCGGTAAATAAAAATGTCAAACCATCACGATAAGCTTAAATAAAATAAAAGCCTAGCTGTTTGATCAGCACTTTTTGCAGTCAGATTATATATTTGTACCTATATTTAATATTGTTCAATATGAAATTCAAATTGACAGAATTTGATTTATCGATGGCGGAATGAAGACGTTTCGATAATTTATGTAACAACTCATTATCGGCATCAATTTCGAAGATACGAGTAGGTATCAATTGAATTTTGTGCTTTAAATACATTTTACTCTTTGGTTATTAATTTTAGAAGCAAATCCCTGTGTTTTTAGACGTGGGTAACAGCTAGTTACAAGATTTTATTTGTAGATATTTTGCGTATTTGATTGATTGCAATCGATTGCCTTTAAAATAATATTAATAGGTTATAGCTCTGCATGGCTACGTGACTTGTTATTTAATATTCAAAATGCTTATTTTCCGAAGTAAATTATTAAATTATTCGAAGTAAGTACTTCATTTATGAGGTATTTTAGTTGTAATCATACAGAAGTGGGCATATGCGATACAAAGTTTTGTTATTTATAACTTAGAACAGCCTTCCCGGAAATATGCCTAACATAACCGTGAAAAGTTTGACAGCTACTGTCGAAATTTCTACGTATATTTTAAAAGTTTTAGGCGTCCCTGATGAAACAAGAAGTAAAGAAGAAGTTCTTGTTTTATCCATTATGAAATTATATTACTGTCTAATATATAAGGCTATGGGTTTGACTTCAGTAAAATATCGGCTTAATACTGAATTATGGCTACATATGTAGTGTAAGCTGTAACACAAAAATAATCGGTAACTGGACACCCATAGCATTTTAATGGACATCACTGGTCGGCGTCATTGCCGGTTGGCGCGGATTTGGATTGAATCTAATGGCGGCTACATGTTGTATTTTCTACTAATTCACATTTTTTTAAAGATATGTTTAATCTAAAGTCCAATAAATATTGTTCCCTTATAGTAGATATGTACAATCCCCGTAGATTTGTCGTTTAGCATTCGCAAGTTTCTATCTTTTACCCCCTAGAGGATGTCGTAAGAGTTAACTAAGAAAATTAGCAACCCAAGGCTTATTTGCAAGTTTAAATCAACTAACATCGATTATATTCCAAGAAATGCGTCAAATCTTACATATTATATTTGAATGTTATCAGAATTATCAATTTAATCTTTTGTGCTTGATTAATACCAGAGTAAAGGGCTGGAAGACGAGTAGAAAGGTTTTGCATATAGCTACCAAACGCTCGCCAACTCCTTTGGGAAAAGAATAGCATCAAAGCCTATTAGTTATATATATTAAAAAAATATATTTCAATCTAACAAAATTTCCAATAAAATTTAAATTGAGACATAAAGGTGGAAAGGAAAAAACCATTATTTTTACTCGACAACATTCAAATGTAAACAAATTAATTCCTGTGATCCTTCTTATTTACTTTTATATCTTCTAGAACGTACTAATGTTTTGTTTAATTAAATAAACGGAAAAAAACAACGGCGACAATGGACTGGCAAAAAACAACAAATAATTATAAACAGAGAGTCACGAGTTGATATATTTAAACATACCTGTTTGTAAGTACCTATTTGTTTAAACAGTTATTTTGTTAATGAGTAACTTCCTACTAATATTGTTAATGCGAAAGTTTTTATGAATATATGTTTGTTACTCGTACACGCAAAAACCTCCGATCTGCAGTTTAACCCCCAGTTAAATGTCTTACTTTCCTGCAGTAAAAAGAACTCCATGTGTATCATTTTTTATCTGCATCTTTCAAAGAAGACCTTATGAAACAAGACCGGCCCATCCACCGTTATCTTTTTCACTATATAGCTTGAGTATCTACTCTATTTGTGCCTTTTAAAAAAAACTAATACTTACCAATACATAACACTTACACGAGTATAGAGCAATAAAAGAGTATCTGAGAGGCCGCAATGCAATTTTAGTGCTCAAAGTGGGCAATCAAACATGTAAAGTCATTAGCGTTGACACTGTCAACTTGACAGAACTCAAGGAGGCATTACTAACTACCGAAGTAACTTCCGAACTTTAAGTAGACCAACTGCATTAATGTGGCCTTAATGTATGTTCCTATTAAATAACTATTAAAATTTCTATGTTATCTTATCGGAACCGGATCAAATTAAATTGGGACCACCCGGTTAAATCGGTTCACTCAATCTAAAATACTGAGGTAACAAAATAATAAAAAAACTGTTGAATTGAGAACCAAAAATAAAAAATACCTACTTGACTGCTTTTCTGAAATAATAATAAATAGCATTTTTATTTAATGTAGTATGTATTTTACTTCAAAAAGTCCCAATGATTGTTTACGAGCAAAACTATTGAAAAAAGTTATTGAAATAAGTACGTGTTTAACTCTTATTTAATTTGGAATTCTTTATAAGTACGCGAGAGAAAGAAAATTCACATATGAATAATTGAATAAAACTGCCTACGCAAACTATAAGTAACAACTTGTAAGTATTCAGAAGTTACAAACAGAAATAGATTGTATGTAGGTGAAAATTGTTAAATATTTTCCACTGTCTTGCTATAAATATCAATACTAGATTTTATTTGCGACTTCGCACCTATTAAGTATCCTTCTTTGTAGTTTTAATGGTTGTCAAAATCAATTTAAAAGTTTGAATATTTGTATATCAATCACTTTGAGACAGATAGGCAAATTTGGATGAAATTTGGCACATTTCATTTATGACGAATTTCACTACAGACATACATAGATAACAGACTGTCAGTTTATTTAACAGTTACAGGTTTTAGTATTAAAATCGATTTAATAATTAACAAACTAAATTAATATTTTTTATTAAAATTAAGAATACCTTATTTTTTCTCAATTCTAATACGACTGCTATGACACCTTTTTTTTCATTATCGGTTTTCTAAGTTCTTAGGGAGTCGTCCCCAAATCGCTTTCAAGTACCTACTTTTAATATAAGAAAAGCTTAAAAGACAAGATTGTAAGTAAAATGCTCGAATAGCCGAGTAATGACTTTATATCTCTATTTTACTGTCGCAGCTGACAATATTAAAAAAATGAGTCCCCAATTCGAGTACGATAAGCAAGATATCTAGTACAAGCGGCAAAATGCTACGAATATATTTTATCCAAGTGGTTCTAAATTTTTAATACAGATAAGGAAATCAACACATGATTTCTAGAATGTTACCTCCCACCATAAGAAAGGTACCTACAACAACGTGACACAAAAATAGCAACCATATCTCAATTAAGTAACAACAGTTAAGGCTACTGCAAATACCTAATATTTACCACAATAAACTAATTCTAGAGATCTACGTCTCTCACCGACGTTGAACAAACACAGAAATTTATATAAAACCTGCCTGTTTTATATGTATCATCGCATAATTAAGACAGATAACAACAAGCCATCAAACCAGAATAAATATCAAATTGTATCAATAAAACCAATAATAATGGGCGTTCAGGGAATAAAGGAAGGCATCAAAGACAAATGCAACATTGAAACCAATAGAGATGTAGAATTTTCTAAAAGAGAAGGAAACGAACCGGTCGAATACGAAGACTTACTATCAGCAGCCGGGGAATTCGGGAAGTATCAACTTATACTCTTTTTCTCCACATTTCCCTTCTACATATTCGCAGTGTTCAACTATTACTCGCAGCTGCTGATGACGGAAACCTCCTCAAATCATTGGTGCTGGATCCCAGAGCTGGCGAATCTAAACGACACGGAACGTTTACACCTCGCCATCCCACCAGACATGAATACCAAGAACGGATACTCACACTGCTACGCCTATGATGCAAACTGGACTGAACTACTCATAACCGGTCTAACGCCGAATCGAACGTGGAATACTGTTCCCTGTCAAAATGGATGGGAAACTGATAAAAGCGAAATCCCTTATCCAACGATAACGAGTGAAATGGGCTGGTTCTGCGATAGAAACAGTTATCAAGCCAATGCCCAAGCACTGTTCTTTGTGGGTTCTGGAGTTGGTGGTGTGTTCATCGGATGGGTCGCAGACCGTTTTGGCAGATTACCCGCTGCAGTCATCGCCAACTTAGTCGGATGTGTGGGTGGAGTAGCAAGCGTCTACGCAAGAAACTTCACCGAGTTCGCCATATGTCGATTCTTCACCGGAATGGCTTACGATAACTGCATGATGATGGCATACCTTATAGTGCTAGAATACGTGGTACCTAAGTATAGAACGATATTATCAAACATGTCATTTGCTCTCTTCTACTCGGTTGGCGTAACAGCTATACCGTGGATCGCCCTCGCATGCGGTCATTGGAAAACCTTCGGTCTAGTCACAAGTATACCTCTGGTCCTCTCCGTATTTGCTCTATTCGTTATTCCAGAAAGCCCCAGGTGGCTCCTTTCAAAGGGACGTGTCGAAGAAACCATAGAAAAAGTCCTTACCATAGGTCGAATAAATAAAAAGGAAGTGCCACAGAAACTGATAGATCAATTTAGAATTACTGTGGCTACGTCCAAAGAAGAAAACAAAGGAAGCCTTTTAGATCTGCTGAAACGACCACCACTAAGATGGTTGTTTGTCTATATCTGTCTTCTATATTTGTTCGCGACGATGGCGTTCGATGGGCTAGTAAGAAGCATTGGACAGTTAGACTTTGATTATTTTGTATCATTTTCTGTGATATCATTCACTGAGTTCCCTTCCATGCTACTTGTGGCTTTTGTAATGGACTGGCTTGGAAGAAGGTGGTTAGTGGCTCTTTCCTTGCTATTATGCTGTATAAGCACAATGCTGACTGTGTTTGTAGGTAGTGGATTTGTGTCTGTGCTTTTCGCTATAATAGCAAGGTTTTGCGTCAACATGGCGTATAGTGCTGTCATGCAATGGTGTGCGGAAATGATGCCAGTGTCGGTAAGGGCTACTGCCTCTTCCGTAGTACATATATGCGGATACATATCAACTATTATAACTCCCTACATTATTTACTTGGAGACGTTTGTGTATTGGTTGCCTCTGGTGATTATTGGGTGTGTCGCGGGTGCCAGTGCGATATTTGGTCTTCTGCTGCCGGAGACTGCGAACAAAGACATGCCAGTCACCTTTGAAGATGCAGAAGAATTGATGACGTCACAAAAGTTTTGGGATATGCCGTTTTTGAAGAAGAGAAACAAAAGCCAAACTGAGGAGAGAGAATTCCCTATGGGTCAAGTCAATGAAAGTTACGTTAACTAATTCTTACGACTTTTGTATGTCGAATAAACCGAAACACCTTTTTATGCATTTTATTTCATAATGATACCTTTTTACTGCCTGAAGCTGACATCAAACATGATAAATTATGGCGACATTTTAAATAAACATGTAGATTGCATTATTCTGTTATCAGATGTTATTTAACTTAGGCTGCTATTGTTAAATAAAATTTTAGTTATTTATTAGTTTCTTTTAGTCGTTTTTTTTCAAAAGCCTAATAGAAAAATCCTCAAAGTAGAAAAAATCTTAAGATATGGTACGTTTAGCTTGCTTTTTTTAAAGTAGGTAAGGTATGTAGGTAGTAAGTACTAAGGGATGTTCGTCATAAAGTTACGTGTCTTATCATTTCATTCCGACGATACTGCCCTTGTGTTCTCCTCTGATTCTTGGCAAGACACCTTCCAAGTAGCTCAACATGGTTTTTCTTTAATAACCTCATGGCTTACCAACAATCTTCTGACCCTAAATGTTGGCAAAACCAATTATATTACTTTTAACCTACGTGACAACACACAAAACGCTTTCGATTTCCCCATTATCGCACATAATTCTCACATATCCACGTCTCCGTGCTGCTCTTGCCCTATAATCAATAAAATTAAAACAGTCAAATATCTCGGCGTCTACATAGATCACAACCTTCGCTTTCTCGATCATATATCCTATCTCACAGGCAAAGTCCGTAAGCTAACGTTTATATTTAAAAATCTACGCCATATTGCAGATCCCCATATACTAAAAATGATTTACCTAGCCCTTTGCCAATCCATCATTACTTATTGTGTCACCACATAGGGTGGTGCAGGAAAGACTCATCTCCTAATGCTAGAAAGAGCTCAGAGAGCTGTCCTTAAGGTAGCTTCATTCAAACCGCTTCTTTTTCCTACTTTTGAATTATATCAGTTCTGTGAAGTCCTAACTGTCCGCCAATTGTTTATTCTTTATACGGTATTACTCCAACATTCATGTACTTCTTTCTCTGCTGAAATGTCCTTAAAAAGAAATAAACTCATTATCCCTACCTTCCAATTTAATACAAGCTTTAGCCATAGATTTTATTGCTTCCTAGGGCCACACCTTTATAATCTAATAAACAAGTCCATCAATATTTACATCCTTAACAGGTACTCATGTAGGATTGAATTAACGGAATGGCTTAAGAAACTCTCATACACAAGCACCGAAACCCTTCTTATCCCTGTTACATAAGTCTTATCTATGTGTAAGTATTTAAGCATTAAATAATTAATCCACATTGTATTATATATCTGCATTAAATCACTCATCTACTATCACTCATCTCACTAAATTAAATAGTATATTTTCTTAATCTATGACCTTACATACACAATCACAAATATCCTTCACTTCACCTATTTTAATATCATAAAGTTAATCTTATACATCATTGTAACATCGCCTAGACATTAAGGGAATACCACCTGGGGATGCTGGTAACCTGAAGCACAGGCTATGCTTAGTTCGGGTACCAGCCTTCACATACAACCTATTCTTACTTATAGTTAAATGTTTGAACATTGTAAATTTTTACCATTGTGAAGAGAAATAAAGATTTATTATTATTATTATTATTATTTTTCTTTTTAAAACATTATTATTATTGTATAATCTGCCCTTCCATTCATATGAATGACTTAAAAATAATATTTTACGAGTTTATACTTTGGTATAAACTCGTAATTTTACGATTACTTAGATAATCTGTTCTAGGTCTAGGATTCTAAGTAAGGGTATATAAAAATCATGAAATAGCGAATAAACAAAGCCTAGTTCATTAATTTCTTGTAATCGTTAATTTAGATATTTTGACAGTTGCTGTCGGTATTGTTCATACAAATTAAGAAACAAATGTCAGATTAGCGATATTAAATATCGTTAAAAGTTCTGTGCTTTGCAGCACATGGTCGGGTATGAACACACCACAGAGAACACACCCTTATAGTTTTTGCCCGACAATTTAATACACAATCCCACAAAACATTAGTCAGTCTTAATAACTGTAGAATTTTGTATCTACCCATTAATTATTTTTGTATGGTAAATACTGGCTTAATTAAGGGTATCAGGAATTTCCCCGCAAAGCCTTAGATCAATATTGTAGTTTGCTCAACAGCTGTCGTGATTTGAATAAATACCTACCAATCCGTTTGTGTACCAACTTTAGATATATTATATGATTAGTTATCTATCTTTATTTGTATTGCCACAGCGTACGCAATTATACCTACTACTTTTATTAACTCTAGCTAGATAAAAAGGGATGATGCAAGGTTTGGTGTATCCGTCTGTAACGACACAGGCAATTTGGGTCTCGTTTGATAGTAACATATTTGCTTTAATAAATATAATTTAAAAATGCTTTATATTTAATTTGTTAGGTAGAGAACTTTCTTACCTATTCAATTGAGTCAATTTGAAAAAGGACACGCGACAATGCTTTACCCATAAAGGCAGCCTTATCTTTAAATCCCTAGCTGCTGTTATTACGTAGGTAGGTACCTACTGACTAGACTGGTTATTATAAGATTTCCTTGTGGTTCTCCCGTAGTCGAGTAAAAATATGTGATAGATATATCCACCATAAATACCAATAAAATTCAAATGAACTAAGCTCTACGCAAACTAAAACAAATGCGATGCCATTTTTTATGAAGACCGCAATATCTTTTAGGGACATGGCTTTATGAAAACCTCACCGGCAGTCAATTTACATAATATCAAAATTATGAAAAAACCTTGGGAACTATATAAAATGTAAGGTAAAAATTGGAACTAAGTAGATAATAAACATATAAAAAGGAAAACGTCCGTGATTATCCGTCAGGTATCATGCTGCAACTTTTAATTCGAACAAAATCCGGTAAAAACAACAATTAATTATGTAGACTACTCATGAACTCATATGTGACCAATTATATACTCGTATTGTAGCAAAATATGTGTCTTAATCTTAGTAAATCTTTTTCCATTAAGTAGTTAAACAACCTACCCATAATATATCATTACAAAAGTATCTAAAGTGCTAAGCATTTCCGAAAAATGTATAAGCCCTGTCAGTATATTTCGTGTTCAAAAGTTGGTTTTCAATCAAAAATTCATAAGTTGATCCCGTATCCAGTGAACCCGCGAAGATTGCTAGGAAATTGTGTTATTCCGCGATTTCATCAACACGTGTTGGCAACATAAGAGGCGTTCCCAAGTGCGATTCTACGCGCAAAATAACCAAAGTTTGGTGTTTGCAAGCTTTATTACAAGCGACGATCTGAGTGCGGTGCGTTGCGTGGTTTTAGGCACCGTGGGACCGCCTCTTAAGAAGGTAGGTATGGTATAGACTATGTATCCTACCTACCCATTACGTGAAGTGGTACACTTCGTTAAAATTATTAAAAGTTTTCAGTGAAATCTAAGTGTGATAGCGATCGGTGTTTTTCTTAGTGGGAAACCCCACTTTGTTGTACCATATGTTCGATATTTCTTAGTCGTGTACAAATTTACCATGCACTTATGGTGAGAAAATACATTTTAAGGAAACATTCATTTAGATCCAGCAATCCCTCCCAGGAGAGACAGCCTTCGCCCAACTAGTGAGACTTAGGTACCTACCAACCAACCTACATATTTTTTTTTATAAGAGAACCTAGCAAACGAGCATTCGGGTCACGTGATGGTAAGTGATCACCGCCGCCCATATACACCCACAATTACATATGCATTGAGGGTGCGTTGCTGGCCTTTGAGAAATTGGGCACCGGATACCGCACTCACCGAACGAAACGCAGGAACATCGTCCCTACTTCACTATGGTTTTCTGTGCGACGGTGGTATTTTACCGGTCGAGACAGCCCAGTAATCGCTGCAGGCAGAGCCTACAGCTAGACTACGTTATTACTTTTGTATTACGATAACATGAGTATAACAAATCATATTGAGAAACTATTTTAGTATAGGTACGTTATGCAATAGAGCTTATACCGGGTGTCCAGGAAAGAATGGATAACCTCTGAAGGGCTGATAGTAGAACTAAAGGCAAGCCTTAAAAATAATTAATAAAAGTATAACCCTTACACTGCTAGAAATATGGCGCTTTAAAAAAAAACTTCATACTTTTTTGACTGTGTTCATATTTTTACTCATAACGAGGTCAAATCACTTAATATCATCATTATTTCTGTGCTAAAATAATTAATATTAACCGCATCAGTGAATAACTACCAAATAAAATAGCTAACTGGAGTATTTTTCTTTTGTTATTTGTTAAACTTTTGTTTTGTGTAAAATTTCTAAAGAAATATTTTTGATGTGGAACTTTAAACAGCTCTTATGTAAAAAAAAATAAAGCAACAGTGGCCAATGTTTTCAAAATATTCCTGGGGCCCAAGTCAAGTGGCAGTAGAAAATTGCGATAGCGAGTGAATAGAATAAGAAATGCATAGATTTAAATCGTTAGATAGGCTCTTACCGCAGTGACACCGCGCCGTGTTGTTCCACAGTCGAAGTGAGTGAGCTCACTAACCTGGGAGTGCACGAAAGAGAAAGTAGTGTTTGCAACTTATGTAGGAGAAAAAGAGATGACACTATTTTCTCAGTTCACTTGTTGTGTATAGATTGCAAAAAAAAAACAATGCTACAGTTTTTGGTGTCGGGGCCTATCTAACGATTTACATCTATGCACACAAAGTATCATGCAAAGGTACCTATTTACAACTATAAATTATGAAATTAAAATAAAACCATATTTTTGTTACGGTTTACCTTTTAAATAAATATTTTTTTTTACATTCATACATACATTAACTGAATCCATTTAAAATAATTTGTCACTAAAACATGTAAAACCGCAATCAGCTGATCGCAGAAGCCGCCATTTTGTCGCCGGAGTTATCTACAAGGTTTTGATGTACGCTTCATTTTCTATTCTATCAAGGCGAAACGCTTGTCAAAATTGCCACATGGCATGGAAAAGTCAAAAAGTCATAGCTACGATCTTTCAGTTTCTAAGGAACATTTGTATGACAACTTGTTTAGGCGTGAATACGAATCGACAATTAGCGAATGCCACTTGACTTGACCCCCTGGTTTAATGACGTTTCTAAAAAGACGTTGTAATGTAAACGTAATGTCATTATTGTAATGAAATTTGTTGCCTAAATGCTATTATTTTAAAAGACAACTTGGCTATTTTGACTTGACTAGTGATTGGAACTTTGGTGATTCTACGACGACCTTAGATATTTTAACGGACTTTGTGTTGTCAACATGCTCCGATACGTTTATTCATCTCAAGAATATGCAAATATGCACTTTATCTATGGGGAGTGTAGAGGTAATGCAAATGCTGCTGCAGCTCTTTATCGCGAACGGTATCCTTATTCACATCATCCAGATTACCGTATTTTTATTAGGGTTCATGGCTGTTATTCCGAAGGCAGAATGCCTGGTAGCGGTGGTGCAGGTCCCGGAAGGGTTGGTCGCCTAGACGTCGAAGGTGTCCTCAATGAAGTTGAAATAGACCCTACGATCTCCACGCGAGAAATAGCTCGCCGTACGGGCACAAACAAATCAACCGCGCACAGTGTTTTAAAGAAAAACAGATTCCATCCGTATCATTTTACACGCGTGCAAACTCTACTTCCAAGAGACTTTCAACTAAGAGTTCAATTTTTTCGTAATATGTTAGAAAAGACAAACGAAGATCTGCAGTTCTTTAATAAAATTCTGTGGAGTGATGAATCTACTTTGAAGAGGGACGGCTGCATGAATTTACACAACCTGCATAGCTGGCAGCTTGAAAATCCATACTTCTATCTTGAAGAGAGTTCGCAATACCAGTTTAAAATTAATTATTGGACTGGGATTATTTATGGCAAAATTGTAGGCCCTTTTGAAATCCCACGCCCTTTTGAAATAACAGGAGAAACTTATCAAATTTTTCTTCAAAATGACTTACCCAATTTATTAGTAGACTTGCCCGAAAAACTTCGCAACACATATTGGCTTCAAAATGATGGCTGTCCAGCACACTATGCTGTTGCAGTACGTGCATACTTGAACGAAACCTACCATAATAGGTGGATAGGCCGCGTGGGACCTATTCTATGGCCCCCAAGATCCCCGGATCTAAAACCTTAGGACTTTTTTTACTGGGGGTGTCTTTAGGAAGAGGTTTACCGGCAGCCAGTAACTTCATTAGAAGATCTACGAGCTCGTGTTCAGGCCGCTGCAATCAATGATCGACGACACGCGCGACTTCTTCGAAGATCCTTTATTCTTAGATGTAGGGCCTGTATCAGGATGGGGGGCAGACAATTTGAACAGTTGCTCTAAATTATTTCAATGTGTTTGCAATTAATATCAATTAAAAATCATATTTTTTTTGTTTTATTTTATTTTTTTAATTTTGCTAGAACTAAAATAATTATCCCATTTTACACACTAATACCATTAGTTCAATATTTATTCATTACAATAACGAATATTACATATTATATTTTAGAATTATTTTATAGAATATTTTGAAATCATTGGCCACTGTTGCTTTCATTTTTTTTACACCAAGCTTTAAAGTTCCACATCAAAAATATTTCTTCAGAAATTTTACACAGAACAAAAGTTTAACATTATTTTTTGAGAAAAATACTCCAGTTAGCTATTTTATTTGGTAGCTATTCACTGATGCGGTTAATATTTATTATTTTAGCACAGAAATAATGATGATATTAAGTGATTTGACCTCGCTACGAGTAAAATTATTAACACAGTCAAAAAAATGAGAAGTTTTTTTTTAAAGCGCCATATTTCTAGCAGTCTAAGGGTTATACTTTTAATTAATTATTTTTTAGGCTTGCCTTTAGTTCTACTATCAGCCCTTCAGAGGTTATGCATTCTTTCCTGGGCACCCGGTATATAGAAATACCTACAGACCTAATTTAGTTAACCGACTCCTTGCCACCATCATTTTTCGAGCTTTTCCTCCGTGGCCCCATACAAAATTCAATGACGCGCTAGTCGCGTCACGGGCCCTCCTAAATGATGACGCACCTAACGCGTCGTGGGCCACTGGTGATGTTATTTCGCTATTTTAGGCAATTTCAACTCAAATAATACAAAGTGAGACCTGTTATTGTTTGTTTTGTTTCATTTATTAGTTTAGTGTATTTAAAAGTGTCGATCTACATGTTTTATACGAGATGGAAGGTATGTTATAGATTTCCACCATTGGTTGTCAACCTGTAAGAAGTATTTTATCGCAAATCAAAAAATCTTCCGTTTTTACTTCAAAACTATTAATTGGTGACCAAAACATAGTGATTATTTTTATACATTTGCTAAGTTCGAATCCTGGCTTTGATAATAACACTTTTCAATAATTTTTGAATGCAGTTTTAATTATAAGGGTATATATTTTTCCTAGAATTAATTAAAAAACGCAAGTATGTGCATGTGAAACTATGTATGTTTGAACTTCTAAAATTGAAAATCACGATTCAGACCTACCTTGCCACCTTAATTATATATTATAAATAATTAAGGGGCCAACTATACAATAATATAAATAAATCAAATCATGTACTATTTAAATAATATATTGGCATCTAATAAAATACAATATTGCATGACAAGGGCAATTTCAACTTATCAACATTTCAAGAGTCTTTTAACATTCCAAATAGTGTAAGGTTTAATAACCCCATACAGATATCTCACTCGTGCCATGGGAAATTAATGAGCGGTTTTCAAAAAAAAAAAATAGTTCATAAAAAATCGCAAGATGGCGCTGAACAAACTAAGTACGCGGGTGTTACCTTTAAAATAGGAAAAGGATAGAAAAAAACAAAGCTATTTTTTTCTCTAGCAATACTAATGCCGGTTTTGATTTGATTTGAATTTGAATAAAATAATAAAATAAAGTTTTGTCTTTTGTCTTTCCCATTAAAAAAATAACGTTCGTAGTTGATCTAAAATTAACAGCTGTCAGAAAACCGTTCATTTCCCGTGAATCTACTGGCAAGAGTGTAGAGTCACTGGAAATGTTCATTTAGCCTTAGCACTACCAGTAATGCCAAGCGGTAGTGCCTAAGGAAACAAAGGAATATATAATTTTTATAAATACGTACGTATTTTTAAAAAATTCAGTATTTTGAAATATAGATTAACTAGTGGCCGCCCGCGACTCCGTTCCCTATGTGTTATTCTGATGTATAACCTATATCACTGCAAAGTTTCACCCAAATCCGTCCAATAGTTTTTACGTGAAAGAGTAACTAACATCCATACATCCTCACATACTTACAAACTATCACATTTATAATATTAGTAGGATAAACAGTTACCTGTATGTAGGCACCCTATGGTTGACAACCACTGGCAATTTAATTTTCCAAAAAAAAATAGTGGCCCTTGATATTTGTGTTTCTAATGAGTTAATTTTTATATAAAATAAGATATTTTATTGATTAAATCAAATAAAAATTTGAATTGCAACTATTTTCTAATGACATCTCGCGCGTCATGGGCCTCCCTGAAGGTTTCTTCATGACGCGCTAGGCGCGTCACGGGACAGGAGTCGGTTAAGTAATTAGAATTTGTTTTGGGATGTCACGTACCGCTATCTTCACTTCAGCAATAAAATCTTGGACTACCTAGTTTTGCCCAGTAACACTAGATGGCGGTTTGTTAATACCTCAACTATTGTGGAAAAACTCGACGAAATCTAAAATGCTACTGTTTTTGTGGCTTTTAAGAAACCGAGTGATAAAAAATAGGGCCGACTAGAAAAACACTGATTGATTAAAAGAACTGTATTAGTAGTGGAGCCTAAGCAGGGATTTTGTTTTAAGCCCGACAGAAATATAAGAGAAGAAACCTTGCACCCCGTTATGAACGAACAACGTATGATTTTTTTTCTTTTTAGTATCTAATCTTCATAATCCAAGAGGTTCCCGCAACGCAAAAATCATCAAATTTAGCCTCTTGGGCTCCCCTACTAGGTATACGCATTACTAAATTAATTAAATTGCATTTGTATCCTATGGCGATTCCGTAGCCAGCTTTATCGTATACGAAGCCACACCGCACTGTCCTTCCATTATATTAAAATGTTCATCAAGAAATTCCACGAAAAACTTATTTTCTTTCATTTAATAGGGCGGGTCGGCGCGCGCGGCTGTGCGAAATTTTAGTAGTTATCAAATCCGACGAAAGAGGGTTGCACCCTTAGAGCATAATCTAAGCGCTGCACCAAAAGGTTTGTTTCAAACAAGTAAAAGGTCAAATTAGACTACTTACAAAGTTATTAGAACGCCTTATGTTATTAAAAGACATTATCAGAAGCCTTTTTAATAATTTGGGCACCCAATACATCGGTCCTGTTGCAAGCGCCATGTACGCGGGTAGACTAGCAGCTATGCGATTGGCTACTGGCCGATATCTCCATCTACCCTCGACTTTTAATTTAAAAAAAAATCAGACAGAGATTTTAATATTTTTTTCATTTAGTCGACCGTGGTTTTGTGTATTTAGAGGTAAAGAACTAGTCAAGACATCTGGTTTTAAATAACAATGTAAAAACAACCATATCGTGTCGTAATACACTTTATTTCCACAAGATCAAGACCATCAACAAATCTCTTATAAATTACAATAACGAGCATGAAACTAACTTACAGCACGACTAAAATCTATCAACTTTACTATATTTACATATACTAAGCTCTTTGGCCTGTACAAAAATTATACACAATAAACAAATCTAAATAAAATTGCAAAATTATACAAAGGTAACGAATTTAAAATTGAAATAACTCAACAGAAAATCATAAATTACAAAACTTCAATTCAAAAAGCACAAGTGAACTTTTTGTATTTTTTTTAATTATTATTATTATTTCTACTTTTATTAAAAAATACTGACATTGGTAAATGATTTACGTTAAATACATAAAATATAATTTAAGTAATCAGTATTCACTTTAAAAATACGTATTCATAAACAATGTGATTAATTGCGTTTTCTTTTAAGTAGTCAAAAAGATAAAATCAGAATGAATAAAACTGTTATTCTAACACACAAATTAGCACTAGATAAGTCAAGAATTAGGGATTTAAGTGACAATAATACATATATATAATAATACATGTATAATTGGTTAAATGTAAAAAGCGGTCTACCTAAACTAGGCACAGAGGGTTCAGTACATTTGGCTTACAATTGGAAAGTTTAGGGTCATATCACAATACACATTTATACACAATACATTTACAAATTAATGGAATGTGATGAGATATTATACAAATAATTGTGATTTTTATACTAGGAAAGAATTACGAAATCAAAAATAGCAAGAGTTACAATCTAATGCGTCAATAATTTCTAAAACACCAACTATTCGTAAATTATGGTGCATCTATGAAATATATGTAAATTATTCTACTATTTTTACTCTAAATATAACATTGAGCTGAGATCTTTCATCTTCTAACATCTATTTAACTTGAATACACGATTTTAAGTAAAGTTTTAACCTGAAATCCGCTACAGTGTATAGAAATTAAGTATCATTTGAAAACCAACTTTACTACAGAAGATTTAGAAGCTATTTCAAGAAAACTTACGAGATTCAGCTAAATTGTCTAATCTACGTCGTGAACATACTAATATAAATTTGAACTACTGCAACTGGATATGTTTATTAAGAAAACACCGTGTAAGTTAAACTACTTGAAAATTTTATACTAAATTGACTGACATAAAAATATGGAACATATTTCTAGAAAGAAATGTTCTATACGATATTTGTTTTAAACGTATTTACACTTCTATTTTTGATCCCTATTTTTAACGTGATTTTTTCAATATTTAATATTCGTCTAGTTTATTATATTATGCAATAATTGTCGACTTCCCAATTACTAATGCTTTTTCATTTATTCTTTTTCATATCAGTAAGCATTACGACTCTTTAATGTTATTATTATATAATCTATGTCCAAATACGTATATATTAGCGTGTATATAAAAATCGCATACGAAACGTACGCACCAAGATATTATAGTAAAGAAAAGTGCAACATTCAAAAGTTGTTAACAACAAAAGTATTTTCAAAGTATTCGCAAATGATTTCAAAATGTATTAATACAATTACTTGGTAACTATTTCATGTTATTAATCTGCATTTTACACGATACTTCCGCATTTTCCATTAGTCAAAGACAAGCTAGGAGTCAAAGATGGTCTTCCCAGAGTCCCATGAGTGAAAGCTGTAGCATTTAGCGAATCGAAACCATTCATATACTGATTATTCTGAAGCCCTATCAGTATCTCCACCAACGCATTAGCTGCACTTTGAGCATTCAACAACTCAAACATAATGCAATTGCACTCGGAATCAGTTTTCAAGCTTGATGATGACGTGTTATTGGATAGCGTCGGCGTGGTGTTCGAGTGAGTCGTGATATTGGCGCTTGTTGTGTTATTCGTGTTATTTGTCGGCGGGTTGGGGTGTAAGGGGCATATGATTTGTAAGTTTTTGGGGTATTGTGTGGGTATTCCGGATAAATGATTGGCGGCAGCTCGAGCGTAGAATACACAGGTGTGGCCGTCCGCGTCCGGATAGTTTGGATTGCCGTTGTGCTGGAAAAAAGTAATATATTTTAGATAGAGTATAGATGAAGTTATAAAATAATTATTATATAAATCTAATCTATTTGATATTTTAGGCAAGTTTACAAAAGTTGACAAAAAGTCTTTTTATTTTGTATCTACAAGATATAGGAGCGAACTTAACCTAACGTTAATACTTTTAACTTTCAAACGGATCGAAACAACACAATCTACTTAAAATATAAAGTTAGACAGTTGGTTTGTTTGAACACACTAATTTCAAGAATCCTTGAACCGCAAAGAATAGACAATTTATTGATGAATTTAAAACCACGCTACGACCAATTATTAGAAACAATGAAAAATGATTTCAGAGCTTTCCTTGCTACCCAAAACACCTAACAACCATATTTCTCTAACACATCAATTTCGTACATTTTCCTAATACAAAAAAGTAAATATTCATATAAACACTATAATTACCCATATCAGTAGTCGTTTTAGAGCTTACTTTGCAACACAAAACACACTAATACTAAATGTTCTCTTCTCACATCAAGTAAATATACATTTCCATAAAAAAAAATATATTATTTTCATATAAGTACAATAATTACCCATATAAGTAGTTGTGCGGCGGCTAGTTGTCCCGCCGCCGCCGCCGCGCGGAGAGCTAGCGAGCGGTCCACTGCTGTTGGAGCCTGGAGATACAATCATTGATGTTATCATTATCATTATCATTACATAGTATAAATCCAATGGAGATACAATCATTGATGTTATCATCATCATTACATAGTATAAATCCAAGTCGCTAATTCTGTCTGTTTGTATGTTTGGCTGCTAACTCCTCCTAAACTACCTAACGGATTGTAATGCGGTTTTCTCCATATTTTAGGGTATTTATTCATTTAAATTTGTAGACAATGAACGTTAAGAAAAAGTTTTTTTAAGTTAGCAAAAATGCAAGTGTTCGCGAGCAATTCGGCAAAATTACACCATTGCGAGGCGTGGGCGGGTCGCTCGTTTAATATATGTGTAGTATGAACATAGATGAGGTAATTAGGTGTGATGATATACAAATGGTCTTATATCTATTTGTCGGTAACATTTTACGTCTATACTTTTTAACCAATCAATATAAAATTTGGTTCCACACCAATTAACCACCAATTCACCACACCGATTTAATACCTAACAAAATCTCTGGAACTACTAAACCGATTTCAATAATTATTTCACCCTCAGAAAGCTACTTCCACATACTCCCTATATTACTATACGTACATTATTGGTATAAGCCAATACATGCGCCAGTTTATCAATCTGCCCGCGCGCCGCAAACGCGCGTAAGTTAGAGGGCGACGGCGGCGAGAGAGACGACAGGAACCAACCGCGCTCGTACTTTAGACGGATCCAACTGGAAGGAATATTATATTAGATATTTATAATATAGCACTGTAAAAAAAACCGGCCGAATTGAGAACCTCCTTCTTTTTCGGAAGTCGGTTAAAAAATAGAGAAATAAAAGGGATTAAGAGGTCAATGACCATAAAGATAGCATTCAAGTATCCATTGATCTGTAGTAGTTAAAATGGTTGTTAGTAATCTTGATCACAGTAACAAGTGTTCTGTATCTGATACACTTAAATTTTTAACATTTTTAATGTATTTTTTAAGCGAGTATTAAGTTCTTATTTACCCTACAATTAAATAAGTAAAATGGACAGCTATTGAAATTTAAATTCTATAATACCCTGTTTGTGCCACCATAACACAGTTTCACAATATTTTTTTGTAAAAAAAAAACATATATAAAAATCAATCAACCAAGTTCGTAACTACACATAATAAAGACCCCTGTTAAAAAAAATAGGGATATAACTAATAAAATAAATAAATAAATAAATCTCCAGACTGACACACCAACTGTGTGGCCCTAAACTAAGCAAAGCTAGTACTAATAGTTACCACACAATGGACTAGAGAATAACCTAGTTACACCCAGACACGAGCCAACATCGAAAAACCATTTTGACGAAATTGGCCCTACCCGGGAATTGAACCTGGAACCATCCGCTTAGCAGTCCGGTATATATACTGACCACAGAGGTCGTCGAACTATATAACATACCGTTCCTTATCCTCCCGTGTCGATTCAGCAATAGGTTTGATGTGTCCCCTTAAATCCGCCTCCCATATAGAGTTGGCAAGAGAGTTGCCGAGAGACACCATCACCGATACGTGGCCGAGACTGGAATAAAATATATTACAATTATTATAGGTTGAAGATACACGAAAGATTTTATTGTAATAATGTGAATTTAGGTTTAATATGGTACATGAAAGATTTTTTGTATTGTTAATCTTTTACTAATATTATAAATGCGTAAGATGTGTATGGTCTGCTTTTAAGACAAGACGGCTGAACCGATTTGATTGAAATTTTGAATGGAGATAGTTTTGGAACTTGGGAATGATATAGTATTTTCAAAAGAAGAGCGGATAAAAGCTAACTTTATAATTTCATTGTGTCTTTAGTTTAGTTTGAAAAAATCTGAAGGGGTTCGCGTTGAACTTCCTTACGATAAATTTTAGCTTATTAAAAGTCTTCATCTGTATGAACTTTCAAACCTTCCCAAAAAAAATAATTCTAATGTAATCCGAATAAAAATCTGTTACGCAGTTAATCGCCCGAGAAATCATTGAAATTTCTTAAGTAAATCCCCCTTCAGTACCATGTTTAAAACATTATTAGCCACATAAATAGTCAAAAAAAATAAAATAAATAACTTACGGCCACTCGTCCAAATCCAGGGATCGAACCCTGGACACATGCGATCCTAGATTGCGATGCACTCCAGAACACTCGATACATATCAACACGCCGAGATTCAGCGACGCCCAGTCCGGATCTGGAAATAACATGATATTATGAGATAAACTATAAGTAAAGTTTAGAAAGAAAAAGTTAAGTAGAATTTTGTCATAATAGAATCTCAACTTTTTTTATCTCAAACCCATGATATTATACCCAATGATATACAAACGTATATAACGAGAGAATGCGTTCCTGACACATTGTGTTTGAAATAACGAGGTAACTTTGAAAGTCCGTCTACGAAAACAAACAAAAAAAAAGTCGTCTATTTTGACCCTACAAACAAATAATAAGTAATAAAATGATATTAAATCACACGAATTTAAAATTTTATAACTGAGGGCTTACTGTAAGGGTAACAATTACTGATCAAATATATTTTTTTTTAATATAAACAGCACTACTTACAAGGTTATGTACTTATGATATTTTCGTAGGGATGTCCTAAAAATATCAGTCAATTTTAAAGTTATCAATCAATTGCTAACAAAAAAGCAGAAATAGTGGCTTGGTTATAAAAACATGATATCGACGTAAATATGGACATGCTTTAAGCAGAATTATTGCAGTTAGTAAATGAAAATAAATCGACAAATGTTCGATATGAAATAGATGAATTGGCTCTGCAGTATGTTCATCGGGTGCTGAGACTTATACCGTATCATTGCCAATAGGTACAATGCTATTAAGTTTTGTAAAAAGGCAGCAGTTGGATTTTCTTGCTAGTTCTTTTCCACCTTGGGCTTAGCTGCAAAATTAACGTTATACAAGTATCTTTAATCTAATTATTTACGTACCTACAATAAAACAATATTATTTGGTTTTTTTTTATTTTTACTAGAACCCTTAACTTGTAACAACATGAAACTATTTTTATATTATTAATAAAATATAAATAAGATAAACAAGTATTTTTTGTAATGTTGATTGAAAAAATATTTATCAATGTTGTTTTTTACCCCAACACTAATGGCATGTGTCACAAACGCATTCTCTCGGTGGCCAAACTGTAAAAGTGATATTCGAATCTAAAATGATATTCTAACCAAAAAAAGATATTCATACCAAAACTGATGTTCAGACCCAACATCATTCATTCATTCTTGTAATAATCATAAACCAAAAATGATTTTCTTACCTTAAAAGTAATATTCAAACTTAAAAATTATATATTCTTTCTCAAATTAATATTTAAATTCAAAATGATATTCAAAACAAAAATGGTATTCACACCAAAAATGGTATCCAAACCCAAAATGATATTGAATCTCACAATGATATTCAACCAACACATTCCCCCCCACAATGCTACTAAACCTCATAACAACCAACCATTAGCCCCACAGTCGCAACACTGGTCGTTTCCCTTCACTCGTCTCATATATGTAGTGGCTCGAACATCACCCGTGGAGTTTGCCCCGGTGGGCGCTGGCTGACGGGAAGTCTGGAAAGAAAACATAGGTTTATAAGTATAATAATGTAGATAAATGTATAAATAGTTGTATTTGTTTGTTTTAGGAAAATAAGAAGTATAATAATGGTGTAATTTTGTCAACTAAGTATCTCGCGAACCCTTGCATTTTTGCTAACTTTAAAAAACATTTTCTAAACGTTCTTTATTTACAAATTTAAATGAATAAATACCCTAAAATTAAGAAAAAACCCGCATTTAAATCCGTTACGTACTTTAGGAGCAGTTAGCGGCCAAACATACAAACAGACAGAATTAGCGACATGGATTTACACTATGTAATGATAGTGTGTTAATAATAATTGTCTTTGAGTGTATAAACTGGAAGATGACGGGATAAATAATGATCGTTAAGTTAATCTGTTAAATAAACGAACTAAGTGGGCCTTAAACTCCGCGCCAGCTTGAATTAAAGGCAATTGAATCCAGACACAAATCAATTTTGGTATGACACGTCACTAAATTAACTGTATTAGGTAAGAGACCTTAGAATTTTTGGATTAGTTTCCGTCGTTTCGAAGATTATAATTAAGATAGTGTACGTCTTTCTGGCCCTTGAATTTAACATTGCGTAATGAGCTGCAGCAATTCTTAATCTAACATTACATTACACGCACTTATTGACCCACGACATGTAATTAAATTCTATATTTTGTACTATATCAAGGGTGCGTTCCACTACAGGTCCTTAATGACCGCGACCACGATTGCTTTATTTTTGTTCTACTAAACCGAAAGCATGGGGATCGAAACTATAAGTGGAAAATATAGCTGCTCCCATGTCAAAAAGGTATCATTTTCCGCGATGTTTAACAGCACTATTTGTAATGTTTTTGGTAATATTTTCAAGCGCGATCACAACCACCGCGATTTTTAAATGCAACGGCAAACCAACGTTGTGAACGTCGCGGTGATAGGTGGAACGCAGCCTATGCCTGTACACACGGTGTACAAATTTCGCAATTGAATTGAAAACTGGGCATTGCTAGAGGGATACTGGTTATGTTAAAAGCAAAAACGACGTAGACTTCTGTGGTGTAGCGGTATATATACCGGACTGCTAAGCGGATGGTTCCGGGTTCGATCCCCGGCTCGGGAAAAATTTCGTCAAAATGGTTTTGTAACTAGGTGTAACTAGGTTCTCCCCTAGTACATTGTGTGGTACCTATAGTACAAGCTCTGCTAAGTTTAGGGCCACACAGTTGGTGTGTTAGTCTGGAGATTTATTTATTTAAAAAAAATAACTATTTTTTCTCACCCGTCCCTGCAGACTGGCCAGTATCTGCGCCTCGACCGCCGCCACCCACGCGTCCCGCTCGGCCGCGGCGGCGCCCCCCGCCCCCGCGCCCGCGCCGCCCCCGCCCCCCCCCCGCACACCTCCCACCGCCACCGCTTGCCGTCGAGAGAGACTATCGTGAACTCGCTGCTGGTTGATGGCTCCACTTCTGTGGGAGAGAAGAGAAATGGTGATGAAAAGTCTAATATGTACAACGGTATGGTAAGTACGAGTTTGCTATCATTTTACTACACAATAGGTCACGTGACAGAAAACAAAAATGAAAACTTGTATCATATATCAGTGGTAAAGCGTAATTTAGATAACTTTAAATTTTCATAGTTAAACTAGCATGAAGTAACGTGGTGGAAATTTTTACTGAGCATACGGGATATAATTCGTCTCGGTATGCGTGAGCCCTTACTGATATAAACTTTATAATAATATAAAATTTATATTAACTTTACAGCGTCAACTACTAAGCTTAAGTTAAAACTTTCTATTGTTGCTTTTTGATGGCTCAATCGAAATAAGAAAGGACTGAATTAAGAGAGACTTTAAAGCAGCTGAATTAACTTTAGAGCGTTAACTATACAGTCAGCAATACTCAAAACATGTCCAAGGGCTGATTTTTCAATAGGCAGATAAATGCTAACTGACTGATAAGAGGTATGTTTTAATTGTCAATCTATACTAATATTATAAAGCTGAAGAGTTTGTTTGTTTGTTTGTTTGTTTGTTTGTTTGAACGCTCTAATCTCAGGAACTACTGGTTTGATTTTAAAAATTCTTTTTGTGTTGAATAAACCATTTATCGAGGCAGGCTTTAGGCTATATAACATCACGTTGCAACTATAAAGAGCGAAGAAATAATGGAAAATGTGAAAAAAACGGGGAAAAATATTCTCAAGGATGAACGGAAAGGATGGATCACGCTTCCGTTGCGTGCGCTGCCAAAAACGGTTCTAGATACCAAAATATATGTATGAAAGAATTAAGGGAACTTTTTATTGCGGGAAAACTTCGCATTCCCACGGGAAACCGACTTCTACGCGAACGGAGTCGCGCGCGGCCCCTAGTTCATACATATGTCAAGTATTTATGTTCGACGTACAAAAAACATGCTGATTTTCTGTCAGATAGAATTTATCTGACTATTGAAAAACCGGCCCTTAATCAAGTAAAGCTATTTACAAAGTAGACAGTAAGTACCCTTTGTACATGTTTTTAATTCTCTTTATGTTTTAACTTCTTTCTTGTTCAATGTATGTACATAAAGTGTAAATAAATAAATACAATAAAAAGTATGTGTTTTCCATACAAGCATTATTGTAGTACATTTATGTATTAACAGTAAATCTCAATTATACATTTATAGTTGACGCCTTGTTATCGCGTCTTGATAACCAATGATAAGAGTTCAGTCTCTATCGCGGTTGCGAACGGTCGTCTGTGTGTCCGCTCTTGAGTTTTTTTACCTATCATACCAGTTAAGTGTTTTTGCGATAATCTCGGACCCTCCTGCTCTAACTTGTGAAGTGTTTCGTAAGAGGTGGCGGCCATCTTTAGTATTGTAGAGCGCTGTCCCTCTTATTAAGCTTTTTTTGCCTATCGCCGAACTTCGTATCTTAAAAAGTGCCTACTGTCCCCGGCTGGGTTTGAGCCCGTAAGCGTTGTATCGCAGTTGTCGGGTGTTTGCATACGACCACGGTGAACCTGCCGCAGCTTGGTGAAATAAGGCATTAAGTTTCTCGTTTTGCTTTATTGCTTATCCGCTTCAAGTATGCAGTCGTGCTCGAGGTGTGCCAGTGTGGTTAACGACGGAGTTAAATGCAGCGCTTGTAGTAATTTCTACGACTTCGGCTGTGCTGGTATAACTGAGGTTGGTTACCGTAAGTTAGGAGACCGAAAATCAACTTGGCGATGTCTATCCTGCAAAAACTTGAGATCGGTTAGTCCAACGTGCTTTAGACCCAGTGATAATAGACCCCTACAACCGGCCGACCTGGAACCAATTATGCTTGAACTGAAAAGGCTTTCTCTTCAGATGGAAGCGCTACCAAAACTGGTCAATGACGTCAAACTTGTCCGTGAAGATATGGCGGACCTTAAAACTTCGGTAGAGTTTTCACAGTCAGCAATCCAAGCCTTAGGAGAAAGACTAAGTATTGTTGAGGATAAAGTATTGGCTGTTGAGAAGGTGAGATTTGATACCTCAATTCTTCAACAACGGATCGAGGGATTGGAGCTGCTGGTAAAGGAAAATGAACAGAGGTCTCGCTTTAACAATATCGAGGTGAAGGGAGTGCCTGTATCAAATAATGAAAATTTATTTGACATAATTGCAAAAATCGGTAAAGCCATCGGATGCGAAACACCCAATGATCAAATCAACTATATAGCAAGAGTCCCAATGAGAAACGATAAAAATAACAAATCCATAGTCGCCGCATTCAACAATAGGTATTTGAAAGAAAACTTTGTTACTGCGGCGAGGTTGAAGAAATCTCTGTCCCCACTAGATATTGGACTTCGTGGCTCCACTAAGATTTTCGTCAACGACCACCTGACGATTGATAATAAGATGCTCCTAAACAAGACAAAATCTTTTGCAAAAGAAAATGGGTTTGATTTCGTTTGGGTCAAAGGCTGTAAAATATTTATTAGGAAAAATTCTAATTCAGCGTTACATGTAATTAAGTCAGAAAAAGACCTTAAGAAATTGTATCAGAATTGACTCTATGAAAGTCTTTTACTATTTTCTTACTTATATTCTCATATAATATCTTGTTTTACATATGTATTTGGTATCTCAGGTCAGTATGCTTGTGTTTTTTTCAATGTTTTAATTTTAAATGTGTCATTGTGTCGAGTTTTTAAAATTAGCAAGTTAGTGCTCGTAAATTGGTTTTTAAAATTGTATATACATATTGCTTCAATCTACATGGAATTCATCTGTTTGGTACTATGTAGAAATCATTATTCCTCCCAATTATTGTGCTTAACATTATTCTCTCTATATAAATTTCACTATTTTAATGCTATGCTTTTTATAATCAATGGCTCCAATTAGTATTTACTACCAGAATGTGAGGGGACTGCGGACTAAAACAAACATAATTAAAAGAAACATAATTCAAAATTCTTATGACGTTATTTGTTTGACTGAAACATGGCTCTTAGATGGTATTAACGATTCAGAAGTAATTGATAATCGATACATAGTTTGGCGTCGAGATAGAAATTATGATACGACCGGCCAGATGTATGGTGGTGGTGTCATGATAGCTGTTAAGCGCGAGCTTTCCGCTGAGGGACGCCCTGAGTGGTCTTCCTCAGCAGAGGATATATGGGTCACCTTGAAACTACATCGCAAACACCCTCACGTGTCATACAAATTGAACATCTGCGTTGTTTATATAATTAACCAAAAAAACGGTAACTCTCAAAATACGCAACTCGTTAATTTCTCAGAATCTTTGGTTAATATAGTATTTCAAAGCCCCGCAGATAAAACCATTGTTTTAAGGGATTTTAATTTAGATAATATAGTTTGGTCTAAATCTGACAATGGTATGTGTTACTTGCCGGATAACATCGAAGGTAGCTACCAAACATTGCTATTTGACAATTTTAATTTATGCAATCTGAATCAATACAATTACTTGACTAACATTAATAACAAAATTCTCGACCTAATTTTATGCAATGACGACTTAGATGTTACCGAATGCTCCGATCCTTTAGTGCCACTTGACTGTCATCATAAAGCTGTATGTATAACCGTATGTATGACTTTGTTGAATTACACACTCTTAAAACTAGTCCCAAACCACTATATTTGTATAATAAGGCCGATTATGGAGCCATAACTACTGAACTTGAGTCAATTGATTGGCACACTAAACTAACCAGCATGTGCCTAAATGACGGACTTAAGTTTCTGTATGACACTCTATATAATTTACGTGACAAATTTGTCCCCCTTAAAAAACATAATAAGTCAAATAAATATCCTGCTTGGTACGGGCCATCTCTTATTAAAGTTCTTAAAGAAAAATCGAAACATCACGCCAAGTATAAGACATACAAAAACTTATCAGACCTTTATTCTTTTACAATTCTCAGAGACCGTGCCAAAGCTATTGAAGCTACCATGTTTTCTAATTATAGTTATGACATTGAAAAAAATATTGCGAAAGACCCTAAGAAGTTCTGGACGTATGTTAAAAGTGTGAAACAAGGTTCTGCATATCCATCTGTTATGACATTAGGCGATAGGTCTTCGGGGTCCGCGATAGAGATTTGTGAAATGTTTAGTGAGTACTTTCATTCTACATTCTTACAATCTACACCTGATCCAATAACTAGTGACTTTACTAGCCCGGACTCAGCTCCTTCCGTATCAGATATTGCTGATATAGAAATAAATGAAACTGAAGTATTAAGACTCTTGAGTAACTTAGACTTAAACAAATCGGCGGGTCCAGATAACATTCCACCTATCTTAATTGTTAAATGCGCAAAACCCCTAGCTCTCCCTCTTACCCTATTGTTCAGTAATGCCTCTCATCTGGAAAACAGCCAACGTCACCCCAATACATAAAAAGGGCTCCAAAAATGATATTGAGAATTACCGTCCGATTTCAAAACTTAATTTATTTGCCAAAATATTCGAAAAGATTATTTACAGTCAGCTCTATTCCTCACTAAAAAATTCTTTCATAAATGAACAGCATGGGTTTCTTAAAGGTAGATCGACAGATACGAACCTGTTGGCATGTGCTGAATTCCTGTCTGACAACATGTCGAAGCCATCCCAGGTGGATGTTATCTACACTGATTACCGAAAATGTTTTGATCGCATAGAGCATCACCTACTTTTACAAAAGTTACAAAATATGGGTATTAGAGGTAATCTGCTTAGGTGGTTCACGTCCTACATCGAAAATCGTTGTCAAACTGTCGTGCTTAACGGCTTCACATCACAAGCCAAATGTGTTCCTTCGGGTGTTCCTCAAGGATCGTTACTAGGCCCCCTTCTATTTCTAATTTTTATAAATGACATTAATAATTACTTTACATATTCAAAATTACTACTATTTGCAGATGACATGAAAATTCTATTCCCAATAAACGATTTAAGTGATTGCCTTCTTCTTCAAAAAGATCTTGACAGTTTTGATAATTTCTGTAGAACCAATTGAATCGACCTAAATATTTCTAAATGCTTTGTTTGTTCATTTACCCGAAAACTAAATCCTATCATCTACAATTACACAATTGGTAATTCATTTTTAAACAGGACAGAACTAGTTAATGACTTGGGTGTACTCTTTGACTCTAAGTTATTATTCGACAAACATGTTGAGAAAATTGTAAATAAAGCTTCACAATCCCTTGGATTTGTCCTTCGACTTTCATCGCAGTTTAAATCTCTCAAAACAATCAAAATTTTGTACTGTTCGTATGTCCGCAGTCACCTCGATTATGCGTCAGCTATCTGGAATCCAATGTATGAGATTTATATAAACAGAATTGAAAATATCCAAAGACGTTTCCTTAGATTCTTGCAGTACAAATCACAAATTTACGATAATGATTACTTAGCACGTTGTAGAAGACATCATTTACTTCCACTTTATTTACGTAGGAAAATTACAGATGCTTCTATTCTAATTAAAATTGCAAATAACAAACTCGACGTTCCTGAGCTTTTAATGAACATTGGCTTGCATACCCAAATTAAACTGTATAGGAATAACTTTTACTTTACATTCCACCTTCCAAGACGAACTACAGACAAAACTCTTTTCTAGTAAGATCATGTAACTTCTTAAATAAGTTTTATCGTCAAAACAATGAGCTTGACCTGTTCTGTACCAGCATACCCAAAGTCAGAAGTGTAATATCGAATGCTTTCTTCAATATATAAACACTGACTGTTATTTATTTTTTATTATATTTAAACTTGATTTTTCTAGGCATGCAATGATTGTTTGTACAACTGTAAGTTATTCTTTTGTTTAGACTGTTTTTCTTTTAATTTTTTAATGCTTAGCAGTGAAAACTTGTAATTGGCCATCTTTTACTGTATTATTAATTTTAAGTTTTGTCTAGCTGTAAGTTTTCCAAATATTGTAAAATAAAATAAAATAAATAAAATAAAATAATTAGTTAATATTATTAAAATTACAGAAACACCACTCGTAAAGGAAAAACAACCAAGTTACCAGTTACCAAAAAATCAATAAAAAGAGAACAAAAGCCCGACTTATGGTATTAAATATCTTTTGTTAACTCCCACATATGAAACTTAATCTCCTTTTGAAAACAACAAAAACGATTGTACTTTAAGCTTTTTTCTTGTGACAAAAAGTTTTATAAAAATAACTACTTTGACGCAGAATGTCTTTATAAATCGTATTAATAAATAAAACTACAAATAACCCATTTTTAATCTCAAGAATATTTTTGAGACTATTCTAAATTTCACCACGTAGAATAAAAGGCAGAACATGACTTTTGGCAACACTTTTATGAAAAATCATTAGACAAAAATCTTATAATCGTAACATTACTTGTTTCGCACATGACTGCTATTTTGGAATTATTTTAATTCAAAGATTATTATAATAAAACTTTTAGCGCGCAGAACGGTAAGAATCTTAGTGTATTGTTTGCTGCTGCCATTAGAAAAATATTAATTTGTCATTTAAAATCAAAGAGGTTGAATTTAAGGCACTAAACAACCATTTCTAAATTGAGAACTTGAAGTATCAAGTACCTTACTTAGAAGTCATAAGCATCTGTCAAATATTTTTTTGCTCACATTATATTTTCGATTTTAACTCCGGCAGAATTAGTTTTGACCACTGTAAATACATACTTAACTCAAGAAACCGGTGGAAAATATGTGCTTACTATTGGCCGCCCGTGACTCCGTTCGCGTGGAAATCGGTTTCCCGTGGGAATGAAAGTTTTCCCGCGGTAAAAAGTACCCTATGTGTTATTCTGATGTACAACCTATATTACTGTACAGTTTCATCAAAATCCGTCCAGTAGTTTTTACGTGAAAGAGTAACAAACATCCATACATCCATACTCACAAACTTTCACATTTATAATATTAGTAGGATTTAATTTAGTCCAAACTCATTAATCCTAAATTACCTTCCTCCCCGTCTTTCTTAACGCCGCCGCTCTTCATTCTCCGATGACGTTTCTTGACATGCGGCGTCTCCTTGTCACCGCCGTTTGACGTGACGTCAACGTCAGCTGTCAGCGACTGACGGCTCGACGCGGGCTCCTTCATAGTGTCAAACGCCGAGAGCAGCGCGCGGTCGGTGGCGCGGGTGGGCTTGTCTTTGTAGCCTGTCATTGATTTATTTATTTATTTATTTATTCAAGCACACAAAAGTAATGTTTACATAAAGTAAAACATTTGTTTAACCTAGCTTTTACCCGCGCAGCTAAGTAAAACTCCTTTCCATGTACTATTTTATTATACATAGCTTTCCGCCCTGCGGTTTCACCCGCGACTAAATGTTTTTTCCCGTGGGAATGAGGCTTTTTCCCGCAGTATTATAATCTTATTTTCTTCTTCCCTGCGTGTCGAACTACCTCTATTCCAAAAGTAACTTTTCTGGTTGACTTTTTACACCTTGTGTCCGAAAAACTCAAATATCTTACGGAACCCTTTTTTCCAAAATAAAATATAGCCTATGTTACTCGTGATACGACGAAGGATGAAAGAATTTTTAAAATCGGTGCAGTAGTTTTTGAGGCTATTCGACACAACCAAACAAAGTTTTCCTCTTTATAATATTAGTATAGATGTTAACCTTCCTCTTGAATAACTCTATCTATAAAAACCCCATGAAAATCTGTTGCGTAATTTTAAAGATCTAAGCTTACAGACACAGACGGTGGAAAGCGACTTTGTTTTAAACTATGTAGTGAAGCACACAACACATCACAACCCCTAAAAGTAGTGTTAACATAAAGTAAAACGTATGATTAATTAACATTGTCATATGTTTTGTAAGTGGGTTTGAGAAATGGTGGTAGCGCCGTTTTGAGTTGTGGGGAAATACTTTCAAGTTTAATGGATGGCAATGTTATGGAAAGAAGGATTTTAATAATTTGGTTACACTAAAAGTCTGTTTTTTGACAAATGTTTTCCCAGTAGATGTTATTTGACAAATATTGCTAAGTTGCAAATTAATCATACTAAACTGACAAAAAAAAACCAATTCTAAGTTGCACTTCATATGCCTATGTAACCCTATTTGGGTTTAGTAAACTAAACTGTAACCAAATATATGAATAATATTACACATTGGTTGGTCCCTTTCAAAACAAAATAATTAATAAATCGTCAAATTATTCTTTAGCATAATATTTATTTACCAAATAAAAATATTTACAAACAAAACCAAAATGAACCAGCCTATTGTTTAATAATGTACACACACTGTTTTAATAACTCACAATTATGAATGAGCCACCCATTGAATCAAATAATAACTATGTTATCCATTCAATGCAGATTACATAACAAAACTGCAAACAATTCACAAATAAAAACTAGTCAATTGTATGTAATTATTAAATTACTTCAAGAGTTGATTAACTTTCGCTTATTGATGTTATAAAAGCACAGCAATTTACTGCCTTTTGAAAACTGGTTATTTTAGACTTGGCTTTTGTATCAAAGAAAGTGAATTGACGATTTCAAAACTGGCAATTCAAAATTACAAAAATACAATTAATAGTTCATGTGAATTAAGTATTGTATTTTCACAAGAATCTCAATAATGTAAAAAAAAGTAATTTTATCTAAATCAAGCATATATGTGAGTAAAACATTTGCATAAAAAAAATTTATCACAAGTAGAATAGACACTATTTTGCAACTTCAGTTTTTAAAGAAAAGGTAACATATAGAAAAACCTCCCTTTGTAATATTTCCCAAAACTACAACCATCAATAAATCTATCTATCTAAAAACTTACCAATAGTAAGTCCACCAATGCTCTCATGTATATCCAGACTCTGGCTTCCATTGTACCCCGGGATGGTAGTTATAATAGACTTGGACCCTCGGGGCTTCTGGCCGGGCACTTTGACCGTCACATACTGCAGGGATATCTCTTTACCATTCACATCTTCCATGTAATCCTGAAAATATAATATTGCAGTTAATAAACAATTTGAAGACAAAAAAAAATTGTTGTTGTAATAGCTTATAAAAAATTAAGATATGGTTAAAAGAAACCTATTGACACAAATAAGCTATGACAAATGACAAATTTAACAGTTTCTACTACTTAAAGATATGTTGTATCGTAAATCTTTCTTTACGTTTGACCAACTTTACAAATCATAGAGTTTGTATAGCGAAGTTTTTTATGTATGTTTATTATTTAACCGTGTCTTTGTCTTTATGTCGCTATTGAAAAACCTAACTGCAGAATGTTTTTTCGTTTATAAATATTTTTCCTTTGTTCCTTTCTTTACCAAAAACAACATATTAATGATAATATAAACCGTATCTCAATCTGTTTCATGTTTAATAAGGAATTAACAAATTTAAAAACCTTATAACGTAGAAAAAAGGTAACTTACATGTAAACTAGGATGATAAGTCAACCTTCCATCATCGCACAGCGTCACGTATTTCTTCTTCCACTCCTTATTCAGGGCCTTGCTACTCTTCTTATAAAGGTACCCTTGCTTCAAAGGGATCGCCCTTCCTGACCCTAGCTCGCCGTTCTTGAGTCTGTCATCGCCCTTCTTGGACGGAGTGAAGAGATTGGACCTCCTGCGAGATTTACGGGAGGTTGTCGGTGTTGATAGCGGGGTTGGTAGATCCTGGAAGAGATGGTGGAATTAGGTTTAAGTAAGTATAAAATAGAGGTTCAGTCGAGAAGTGGTTTTTATCACGGCGGAATAAAAACGGTAAGTATACAAGGTGTTTGTGTCTTACAAAGTATATGAGTATAATGAATGTTATTGTTTGTGAGGAAAACAGAAGAGGTATTAAAAATGATTAAAAATAAAATTTATTGAAAAACTTGCGACTCATAGTTGTGACTGACAAAAGATAAAATTTTACTTTTATTAAAAAATAATATAAGGTGTGGCTTTGAAATACAATTGACTGGGCTGATAAAATAAGGGTTAAAATACCATATTTAACATACCTTATCCTTAGCCGCCTGCAAATTATCCAAACAGTGAGGGGCCGTAAACTTGACATTGTTATTCTCCGTTGCTATGGAAACCAGTCCCGACGACGACCCGTGACTGCCCAAGGAGTTCCCCCACCGTGATGAGGTATCAGATCCGTTGGTGCTGTGGATCTCTACCACGTGGGTGGAGGAAATACCACTGCTGTTGGAAGACGCGTCGAAGGAGGAAGCCCCTCGGTGGAGGTGGTGTGATGAAGAGGATAGGGTGTGGTGGCTGCGGGGCAGCGAATCCTGGGAGAGATTATTTCAATGTATTTATATAACAAAAATTTAATGTGGTAACTTATAAAAATATATAGGTAAGTGCCCTAGTTGGTGTAACATGGAATGTTAACATGGAATAATAGCATAAACTACCTAGCAGATGGTATATAATATCATGGATGAAGAAGTAAAAGGATAGACAATAGCCATACAAAATAGCGTATACTTTTTTTTAGTTCTCAAACTTTCGATAGATGACATTACTAGTCTCAAAACACAAATTTGTATATTTTAACAAATTTTAGTTATAATACACCCGCTAGATGGCGTTGTAGTAAAACTACTTTGCTTTACACATTAAAATATTAAATCAATTGTTTATTTAAGACCAATAAATGTCGATTTAAACCAAAAATTATAAATACAAAATTTATGATTTAAGTCGATTTTTTTTACTGGCATGAACAGAACTTGATAAAAGTGAAACTGACAAATTTCAGTCTACTTTTGCAAATGTCTACCACCCGCAGTGTTCCCAACCTATAGGGAGGCCGTTTCCGTTTCTTTAAAATGTTTAATGATGTATTTTCGCTAAATTTATCAAAATATTATCGTATCCACTAAAATAGGGTCGAAAATGTAAGTATGAATTAGTCAAAAATCTTCGTTCTATCTGCGTTAAATACTTATTTGATATCGTTCTAGGCATAAAATAATAGTACCTACGGTTGTGAACACTGGGCCGCCCGGCCGGCCAGCCATACGTTTTCTGAACGGATACAAATTTATAAACTTGTAATAGGTTTTTGTATACTTTAAATACCCACCGATTTTTAGTAGACAATGATAATAGAATGAATGGTTATATACTTACTAGGTGTATCAAAATAAGTATAATGATTAAAATTGGGGAAGGCTAAGCTAAAAATAATACCAGACATCTTATTTTTTGAATGTGGTCTATTACAATTCCCAGAAAACTTAGCCAGGATAATCTAAATGTGACCATTTAACACATAGTATGTTAAACATACAGTGAATGTACATTTTTTATGAATAGAAACGTTATCTATAACAAAATTGATATATGATTAAGCCCTAAAATATTTCTACACAAAAGTAGGTACGGTAAGCTGCAAGAGTCCATAATATAGTTCACATACTTGACAAACATTATTGCATCCAGTGGTCATATTCACACATACTAACGTTAATAAACTACTATTTTACTACTTCTTTCTTAATATCAACCTTAACTCGACAGTTTTAAAGCTCAATATATTTTTATAAATTTTTGTGGTTGTTGCAACATTTTCTTAAAAACGAAGATGTTTTTTTCGGATCTCCTACACTCTAACCGACACCATTCTCAACCTTAATTTGAGAGACTTAAGGTCCAGCACTATTCTATAAAATATTGTGGTTGTTGTTTTATTTCTTCTATTCATCTATACGATCGCTAAAACAATCTAATGGTCTCAGAGTTATTATTTCGTCCTAGGATCATGTTACCCCAGTTAAAATCTTAACCATATTGTATTTTTATTATGAGCTTCATTAATTTTGCTCGTAAGTTGTAAATAAAGAATTAATAACTAAATGATGGTCAATAAATATAGAAGGTTAAATAAAAGTAGGATACTTTGATAAAAAACAGTTAGTATCCAAGAAAGTTTATTTATATAAAATACTAGCGACCCGTCCTCGCTTCGCAATGGTGTAACGACTTGTTCCCGAAACCCGGAATTTTGGCTAATTTAAAAAACTTTTCCTGCATGTTCTTTATTTACAAATTTAAATGAAAAAAAACCAAAAAAATGGCGAAAACCGCATTAAAATCTGTCAACTGGTTTAGAAGGAGATAGCGGACAAATATACAAACAGACAGAATTAGCGACTTGGATTTATACTACCTATGTAATGAAGAAGCTTATTTTACACTTGTTTACAAATATATTTTAGGTAATGTTTGACATTTATAACAAAATGTTGTTTCCAAATATTTCATACTTACAGTAAATCGAGTCTCGTAAGGAGTTTGAGTAATATCATGTACTAGTGGCCGCGCGCGACTCCGTTCGCGTAGAAGTCGGTTTCCCGTGGGAATGCGCAGTTTTCCCGCGGTAAAAAGTTCCCTTAATTCTTTCATACATATATTTTTGGTATCTAGAACCGTTTTCGCAGCGCACGCAACGGAAGCCCTCAAGGATGAATAATTTTCTCCGTTTTTTTCATATTTTCCATTATTTCTTCGCTCCTTATAGTTGCAGCGTGTTCTAAAGCCTGCCTCGATTAATGGTCTATTCAACACAAAAAGAATTTTTAAATTCGATCCAGTAGTTCCTGAGATTAGCGCGTTCAAACAAACAAACTCTTCAGCTTTGTAATATTAGTATAGATTGAGTCACTAGTATATGATATATAGCTTTCCGCCCTGCGTTTTCACGGTAAGGTAAATAGCTTTTCCCGTGGGAATGAGGCTATTTCCCGAAGTAAAGTTATCCTATTTTCTTCCCTGAGTGTCGAACTATCTCTATTCCAAAATCAAGACAATCGGTTCAACCGTTTTTACGTGAAGCGAACACACCAACAGACAGACATACACATTTTCACATTTAAAATATTATATTTTGTAAGGATAGATATGAAAAAAATACCTAAAAGATGGCAAAATCGCATTAAAATCCATTACGTGGTTTATCCACTTACCACGCTATCTCCTTAGCGGACAAACATACTTACAACAGACAAAATTGGATTTATACTATTATAATGATTATATGCATTTCGATAATACGCATTCTGTCCTGCATACTTATATTAGCTTGCATACTTATTATAAAACTTAGAAATCAACTTTATCAATCTCAACATAGGCGAACCACAAAGTATGAAACAAATGATTCAATCATTGTAGGATTTGGTTATTTTCGTTTTACACTCAATGTTCAACATGTTTTCATAGTTAACTCGCATTTCAACTAATGTATTTAAAAATGTTAAGGTTGACAAAAGTAAATAAGTTGTTACAAATTATACCTACATTTATTGTCAATGTGTGTGTAATTTGTAGACCTTACATTCTATAATGGACTATAGCATATAGGTACGTATAGATGTAGATGCGGCGACAAAGAAAAAGAAGCACTCGACAAAATCGAATTTTTAAACGTCACCTATCAACTTTGTGCAGCTGATTGTTTTTTTTAATGGCATCACTGGAATTTCGTATGAAAATGTTTATTGCATTAGCGCCATCTAGTTAATTTAGATTTATTTTTTCTACAAAACTAAATTGACCTATTTTAATGACAAATTGCTAGCGCCATCTAACCTTATAAATTGAAATGTATAGCGCCATCTAGATTTATACTACTTTTTTTCATATACGCTACTTTGTATGGCTATTGTCTATCCTTTTACTCCTTCATCCATGATAATATGAAAGACTGCTCAATTTATTAGACCACGTGTAAGGTAAGTTCAAAAGAAAACCTTGTATATCTTAGTTATCTTTCATCAGTAATAAGGAGTTAGTTATTAATGTCTAAACTGAAAATGGTGGTTTGTGTAACAATATACCATCACAGCAAGTACACTTCATTGATGGTCTAATCACAAATTATCACACGATTTCTACTTTTGCTATCGGACACCACTTTACTGATGTTACCAAATGACTCAGCCAATATAAGATATGTCAATTTAATACATGATAAGCATTTGATACCATAAATATAGTTAATCTCCGAAACTTAAGCAATAAGAGCTGTTTTGCTTTGATATCTCGATTTGGAACAAATTACAATTGGAAATCACAGAAAGCAACTGTTATCTTCTATTCAATAGTATACAAATTTAAACCTTTTCATAGGAGTAAAATGGGACAGAGCAATTAGGGCCATTCTCATTAATTTCAATGATAATGTTTGAAATGGGCTAGGTTGAAAGGGTTAAGTAGTTTTATCAAACAAATTCAGTAACTATTTATTAAATGGGAAAGGTTAACTTATCGTTAAATATTGCAGGAAATTAATTATTGATTTATCGATTAACACTTAACATAATAATTAATGATACTTTCGTTTTACATGTTAAGTTTTTAATGAAATTTTCAATTTTTAACAGGTAGCTAATAGCAAATGTAAAGAATAAATTATGATTGTTTTTTTTACACTGTTCACTTTCCTTATTAGTTGCTTATTATTCATGGGCAATAAGTTTTCCTCATTATTTGGTTTAGAAATGGTTTAACATAGAAATATACAGAGTATTAAGTTAAATCTAGTCCTTTTTTTGAACAAATAAATATATTTGTACATAATGAATAAATAACTTCATTAATTATCAATAAGTAGATAATGCATAGCTCTTTCAGTGGCAGGTAGATAAATTAAAAACATTTTTAACACCCTTCTAAGTAAATGCAAGGCAAACAAATGCATTGAATACTAACATACTAACAAAGCATTGTTTGATATTTACTTAAAATGTATTTAGGTCAAGATGGTAACTAATTGAAGATCATTGAACAGAATTAAACCGTAACATATGTAACGTACAAAGATAATACATGGCAAACTTAAATGAAACGCAAATGGCAATGACGTGACAGAAACAAATATGGTGGATATTTTATGAGCGTCTTCACTTGGTTTTACATAACAAAGTAATAAATACAAGATTCCACATATAAGAAGATATTAACATATTGTATTGTTGAGTTATTGAATATTTATAAACAGTTTCAATAAATTTGCTTCTATGTGATAGTTTCACTTTTGAGAGTTTAAATATTTAGATAACATTATGTGAGTAAAAGTGTATGTATGTTAGGAAGTGATTGTATAATATTGTTTGCTAGCATGTCTATTTATGTATAAATCAATAATATAGATTGTAAAAAACTGTACTTCAGTAGGAAGGTAATAAAATTATAACTATGAAACAAAGGTAAATAAATAAAATAAAGGTAAATAGGTAAGGTTGTGGTCTTTATTAGTATTTGTGGTTAGCAATACCAGGGATAACGTGACCCTGCTTTTCATTCAATATAGAGATGTGTTTCTCATTCCCAACAAGGTATTCCCTAGACTAGATTTTATGACATTTTTAAATTTGAATAAAATTTCCATATTAATACTTATGAATTAAACTTACTTTGTAAAGGAATGTAGAATGATTATGACTCGGTGAGTTAGCCAGAGGCTGCGGGGTAACAGGCCGCGAACCCGCAGATAGACATTGCGAAGAAGCAGATAATCGCGTACCCACAATTTTCTGGCACGCTGCAATCAAAATACCACAGTAAACATCACACAACACTTTCACAAACTCAAAAAGAACCTTTGTCGAACAATCCAATCACGCACATTCAAATTTGGCCGATTTCCTACGATCGCGTTCCTCCGCTCTTTGAATATTGTAACACGAACTCCGACGCCTCAAACTAGATATCGGCGACATGTTCGATTTGAAAATAAGCGTTTTATCCATCTTGCCATTCGGATCTTACACGAAGACAAAGGTTTATCGATACAAACAATAGCGAAATCACAAAATAATAACCGACAATGCCGAACAAACACAGCCGGCTTCGCACAGCGAAATGTCAAACAAACAAAAATGTAAACAAAACGCGAGCGAAAATGACGGAATGGAATGAACGAACGAAACGACCGCGCGGCAGGGGGCCGGTGTTACCACTGCAAGAGACAAAAACTCCCCGCGGACGCTACGCACGATCTCTTTTTATTTTACTAGCATAGATAGAGTACAGAGAATAATCAAAATACGATGCGTATCGGCTATCGAGGAATCGCGTCACGCAAACCAGTCGATAAAAGTGGCCGTAAGAATCTCTAATGTTACGTAATTTTAACAACCGGTGGATATCGACTTACCTACCTACATGAAATTAAATGCGGTAAAAAATATTTGACGATACATTGACCACACACATTCCAAGTTACATAAGTAATTGTTTGTTGAGTTACAGAAGCTGAGTTTAGTTTAGAACTGACTCTATATTTTGAGAATAAAAATATAATTTGCTGATAAACTTACCGTCCTGGAACACCCTTTCAACGTTCAACCCATAGGTTGCACAAGTTTCGTAGTAAGAACATCTTCTCAACTCATTTGATAGTTTGCGAGCTCTGTTATCGTCCACCACGCGTGGGCTACTTTCACTTATGGCATCTGGAAAAACAACCAACCATTTATTAGAAAATCTTTATTGAAAACGGTCACTTAAGCGCAATTAAGCTGATCCAGCAAATTTCTTTTCGATGAAACGTTTATCTCAAGCCTACCTTGTGTCCCGACTAATATGATAGGAATCTCAGCGGAATTCCGATAGTGAGACATTTTGTTGAAGTAGTGTGAAATGGTATTATAACTGATCTCGTTGTCTAGACTGAACACGAATATAACTGCATCCACCCATGCCGTGAACTGAAACAAAACGAAGCTTTGTTAATGTGCCAAATCATTTTTTTGCTGCGTCTGCTAGCTACCCTTGCCTTGTGCAATAACCCCTAACCTACGGTAACATTACCTCAGCAATTTTTTGCTAAAAAACCAACCCTTCGTCAGCTTTAATTACCTACGTAGGGTAAGATAAATTAGTTCGGTCATAGGGATTCTTTACGAAGGGGTTGTGTTGTGGTAAAAGGCATATTATAGTTCCCTATTTAAAACTACTTTTAAAAGTATTAGTTATTATCAAACTTCCTACTTGAACTCTGAACTTATAAAATAGAACAACTAAGCTCAGATTCATGATTAAATGAAGATAATATTCGCAGGAAATGTCAAATGGGAGAACAGCCTAGCTAAGAGCTCCCACTTGAATGAGATACGTGTAGGAGGGTGACGTCGCCCCCTCTATATGACAATACAAGCCGTGCCATCCTGTGACTGAGAGTGTGGCTGTGATACAGGGAAAACCATGGAAAACCTTTGTGGAACAATCTAATATTCCTTTTGGGACGCAATCCATTCAATTAGAAAATCAATAGAGTCAGTAATTGTGTTATTGATCCTTTGGAGAAGAAAAAACAGTTTCATTGAAATAAATTATAAAATGTAACATTTCTAGATCTAATTTAGTCTGATCTACTTACATTTTTATCAAAATCGTCACAATACATGGACTGAGATTGGAAAGATAATGGAAATGTAGAGCAGCTGTCATTTCTAATATATTAATGCTTTAAAAAAAGGGTTTACGAGTGAATCGCATGTTGTTGTAGGAGAAATGTTGTGTGAAGGTTACTGGTTGCACCCCGTAACACACGCAACACGATAGACAATTCTATATTTTATGATCTTCGTTATAAGTACTTGTATCTGTTTGAGTTTAAGACCACACAATTGTAACTTGGCATTGATAAAACGTAACTTGAGGCAAAGCTTAAAAAAGATGTGTAGGTCCTACACAGCTGCCCTTTGGAGGATGTAAATAACAAAAATGTGGAAATATTTTTTTTTAAAGAATATAATTAAGATTTTAAGGAGAGATAATACAATCAAATTTCTATTAGCAATCCCTTATACAAAAAGCGGGCTATACTTAGTTGTTGAACCTTTGTGATAAAGGTCAATATAATGCAGCCTTGTAAATCAATAATATGCATAGATTGCATGAAACAGGTTAAATTATTGGATACGGTGAACACATCCCCTTGTAATATCTAATATTATACCTTTTTACAATTATCTAGACCATTATAACTTAAATCTTACCCAACTTCCTTTACAGAAGCTATTTTACAATCCACTTGCACAAAAACGACACAAATTACAGTATTCACGTTATCGCTGAATCTATTGTTAATATTTTATGAAAGAGCACTAAAAATGTTTGGGGAAAATATTGTGCGTCCTGGGCGGTAAGCTCATAGCAACTGGGCGGGCGGGCGCCTGAAAGCCTGGGTGGCGAAACCTTTACAATATCTCCGTTTCTCTCACACTTGTATAATATAGCGAGAAAGATGATATTGTGTGGTGTCTAGTTAAGCAAGGACATTTAATGCATAAACTTGCATAAGACTGCAATGTTTTTATGACTGGTTTAATCAAACCTGTGTTTTATTTATTTGGCTTATCGGTATAAAACTTTTAATTTTACAATCGAACATTAAAAAAATATTTAATTGAAATGTGTTGTTAGCATACTAAGGGACAAATCTACTTTTATAAGAAAAACTAATAAATTTTATATCTAGGTATGGGAAAATCTACCTTACCGACTAAGTAAATAAGAGCCTAAAATTGAGCAATTGGCTATGAAATGTGAATGAAATCCAATAACATTGGATGATGAAAATCTCTCAGCAACAGACGCAAGGGTCGTGAGTTTTGATCGTGAGGGTAACGCACTATGGGACTTCGAATTTCTCTCAGATGTCTCAGACCTTGGGATTGAACCGAGTCGCCTACACGTTTGCACCGAAACGGTCGAATACCCTTATTGCCAAGGCTGACTTCTCTTGTGATACCATATTAGAGGTGACAACTTGATAAGGCATTTTATTGTCTTTGTTTTGGCCATGAGAATCTATTATATGTTTAGCACTTTTAAGGTCATTGTCGTAAAGCTACTTAACAGAAAATTGCTTTGGAGTTTCGTGAATTAAAATCGATAATTTGTAATGTGTATGTTCAACATCGTATTGGAAAGAGGAGGGGCTTTAAATATTTATGCTTGTAGCACCAACTTGCTATCGTAACAAACGTAACTAGAAGAATTTGAATAACAAGAAAATTTTAATCGTAGGCAATTTTAAATAAGTAGGTACTTTACTCTCAATAATCCTATCGAGATTGTAAAATTTCTTTTAAAATAAGTGCATATAACAAACATAAATTATTAATGCAATTCGAAACGGACTTTCATCTTCAACAGTGAACGCATACGCTCGGAAGCGAAACGAAATTGTGATGCTGAAGAGGAAGCAATTCTACCGTGTGTGACACGCGCTATGTCGTTGCATACTTACCGCTAATGCAATCATATGAAATCATGCTGAGGAATTCTCGTTATATAAATTGCAATAAATAACACCAATACGCCTCAGCAAGCCTTTCCTGTTTAGTTATCTTTCGAGTACAGTAGAACAAAAACACGTCCGGCCGAGCAAATTATTTGATAAAACTTCCGTTGCAGTTATATCTTTTGATACATCGTTCTAAATGGTTGTTACTAAACAAATAACTCAAGCCGTGTTTAATCAAATTCAAAAGTCATCGTGTGTGCTTTCGTTGTCTTGTAAAGAATCATCCATACACGTAGCTACAGAGTAAGTACCTACCTACTTATGGACTAGAAACGGGTTTTTGTACCTGCACAATGGCAGGGTGAGTAGAACAAAACAAGTCGTTGCTATCTACGTGAAGTCAGTTAAGCTTTTTTTACAATATCGAATACGCCAGAAAGAGAGGACAATGTCGGCCAGGTAACTCTATCCTAAAACGTGATCATTATGGTTACGCCATGCTTTGTGTCCAAACGGTTTTTGTTTTTTTACGACTTGCAACACTGACTTTTTCGTAAAGAGAGGATGCTTGGTAAAAGGGTTATCTTCCTACGAAGGTAATGTAATGCAATCTTCCCCGGTAATTTTATCTACATTTGTAATTATATATTTACTAGTGGCCACCCGCGACTCCGTTCGCGTGGAAGTCCGTTTCCCGTGGGAATGAGAAGCTTTCCCGTGGTAAAAAGTACCCTATGTGTTATTCTGATATATCGGAAACCGACTACCACAGTTTTTACGTGAAAGAGTAACAAAAATCCATCCTCACAAGCTTTCACGTTTATAATATTAGTAGGATTAACCAAGTAGTTTAACTAAATATCTACAAACTATTTTAAACAATTTAGGTTTTTAATTGAAATTTATATCTCAGGTTGGGTTTATTTGTCTGTATAAAAGGAATAATTACTTGGCTAATCAAAATTAGGGTACCTAATAAAAAATATGCTAGTATATACGTAAGTTTTTACTAATAGAAATAAAAGCCAATTTAGAACTTTCCAACTACATACCTTACTTAAAAATTAATACCAAAGTACCTAATGCCGCTTTAAGTTTTGTTTGGTTTTCGTATTCATTTAATAGATTCTATGCCTTATACACTAAGGGCTAGTTTCCTCCAATTGTTTATAAAAACCCTTTCTCGATAGGTAAAGGCAGCATAGCCCTTCTTTTCGAAATGGACGCCGCAGAGGCGCCTCACGCAAATACCTATCGTGGGTAGGTACTTACTTTACTTCCCCCTTTTATGTAGAAACAGCTTATTATATATTCTGACTGTAGTATCTACGTGCCTTATAATTATGCAGGCTTTTTAACATCGAGCACTTTAAACTAACTACAATAATACTTTGTTCACATATTTAGGCTACCGTTTGGAAATGTATTCATGAAGTTATAGGCAGTATATATGTTAGTGTAAAAAAATGAATTATGTAATTCTTTAGAATTTAAAAACAATTTCAAAAATGCAGAGGCACGTTAAACACCTAGCAACATTTTAAATCCAAAATTCATTCATTCATTCTTTCATTCAACAGCTAACAATAAAAACAGTAGGTCAGCATCAACAGCATAGCATACTAGTTCAAGCTGTGAGTAGGGAAGTATTTAAAAGCCAGGCTTAAAAAATCTGCCGGCTGAACAGGGAAGAGAATCTAGGTCGGAGCTTCGCAATTACCGCGCCAGCGTAATAGGCAGGACATGGGTTGAATGCGACGAGATAACTAGTCGTATGGAGTCGGTATCTACGTACGAAGTTACCTACCAAGTTATAGATAGTACTTGGGTATTGTGAAATACTGGGATGGTTCTAGTAAAAAAAAGAAATAAATCTAATTTAAACGGTTTAGTAAAGTATTATTAAAGTGGGTGTTAAGGTTATCATGCGGTTTCTATCTATTATTTCCTTACTACCTACTCAATTTAATTGAACTTTCTATATACGATATTCTTCCTGGAAAATTTTCATGCAGAAATACCTACTTCATAACTTAGTACTGAACTGACAAAGAAAAGTATTTCGTATTTTTCTACACATAATAAGAATTAAAACGTTATTTAAAAAAAACTAAACAAAAATGTTTTATGGTCGTATTGTGTAACCCGCGTAAGAGCAGTTTGTAAATACCGCGGAACTGCAAATGGCAAAAACAAAACAATTGTGCCAGACGACTCTAAACGCCTATTGGATTAGGTTTTTCTTCCCCCCGTAAAATCATAAAAATAGCAAATACGCGGTCTTTACAAGTTGCTTTTACGCGGATTCGCACGCGCAGCGACGATATAGCTTGCCTACCTATAGATTTCTCATTAAAGCAAAAGCAATAAAACTTAACTAAGTGCTTTCCACCACAATGGCATTGCATGATGCATCGATGGTGATATAACATAGGTAGCTTCCTTTCTTTACCCACCAATCATAAAAAAATATAAGAATAAGACTGATTTTAAAGTATAATTTACAAAATTTATATTTTTAATTTCAGAAAATCAACAATTGTTTGACTTTTGTATGATATGAAGACCTACCTACATAAAATCCTACTAATCCTACTATATTATAAACGTGAAAGTTTGTGAGTATGGATGTTTGTTACTCTTTCACGTAAAAACTACTGGATGGATTTTGATGAAACTTTACAGTAATATAGGTTATACATCAGAATAACATATAGGGTACTTTTTACCGCGGGAAAACTTCTCAATCCCACGGGAAACCGACTTCCACGCGAACGGAGTCGCGGGCGGCCACTTGTATTTTCATACATTTGTGTTGGCTATATTGTGTACACTTTTATATTATTGTGTCAATACACATGTTTAAGTTAACGTCTATAACCAGAACTAACAGAAAATTATTAAGCTGTGCACAGATGCATTCTTAATTGGTGTAGGTTATTAATACTGCAGTGCACGAGCACAGCTCTCAGTGCAGGCTGACATTACAATACAACGCATGACGCTATGCCTGCAGGCTCACAAGGATCGCATAGCTCGTGTTTACAGAGTTGTGAAATGAGAAATAATGAAGCAACGATGCTAAAACTACTGTATTATACAGTTCTCAGGAGATCGTTTTAAGCAAAAGTCGCTAGCATGTTAAATAATCATATCTACCTCTTACAAAGATATTGAGAGCTCCTAGTTAAGGTATACTAAGTCTTAAAGTTAATTTAAAAAAGCCTACTAACATTAACGAGTCTGTTAGACACTTTGAGAAGTATATAAGAAGTGTGTAAAAATAGCACCTGTAATCAGTGACTTCCTAGTAATAGTTATGGAATGCATGTTATTTTGTAAGTACGTAAGTAGGTTCCGACAACGCTCAAAAAAAAACAAACCAAAGTGTCAAACCACCCACAGTCTAGTTAGATAGGTGGGTAAGTAATCTGATATTTTCACCCCCAAGCAACAATCACAATTCGTTGGGGTTCTTTCAATTGCGTTTTCCATTTGGTTGTTTATTTGGTTTTCCGACGGGACGTCCGTCGAGTCAATTATTCTATTTTTGCTTCCCTTTCTATTCTGTCTGGAATTGAACGCGACATGAAACAAATATATGATGACATGTATTCGACAACAACGGAGATAGGTACTTTGAACCGCAAAAATAGAGACAGTTTTATATTTTTGACAGACAAAAGGCGAGGTAAGATGCTATTACTTTGTTTATTTATTGAAATTAAATAAGTTTCCAAAGCTTGTATACCTACTCTTAATCTCTATCGCTCGCTCGTGTCTTTGAACACGAAGTTTGGTTTCTAATTCTCATAAATTAAAATTCCCAAATAGTGCACGATAGCTATTTTTATTAATATAGACCTCGTTTAGAATCAGTATGAAACTGTAGGTACTTATTCTGAAAATACATATAATAAATATAATGCGGATAAGGAGTTATGACTGCAGCAGTTCTAAAAAAGGAATTAACTCCAAATAAACACGCCTTTCCCTGAAGCCACAAAACCTTACCATATAAGGTCAGGTCAGTCGAGCTGCTATATTTAGATAAAGCACTTTTATCAGGACAGTAGCGGGTCAACCCTCTGACGTCACTTCACTGCTGCTGCCTACACCATGTCATGGATCATTTAAATATTTAAAGTAGGTATTTAGAAATTCTCTAGGCATAGGTATATCGGCTAGCTTATGACAAGTGTTATTAAATATAATTGCAAAAAGATGTACTATATTACTTTTTTTTAAACTAGTTGTAAGTAGGTAGTCAGTTTAATAGTTTAATAAAGAATCGAAAAGGGTAGGTAGAGTAATCTAATGTAGGTAGCTAAAAAGTTAAAAAAAAAAATCATTTAGAATACTTCAGATAAAGTTTAGTAGATATTATGCTCTTCATAGTCAAAGATTTTAATGTTCATATCTAAGTAAAACAAACAAAACTATTCTAGAACAATCAAAAGCACAGAAATTAGTAGCTTTTGTAGAAAGTTCAAGTCCAGAACAATTCAGCAATTGAATCTAAAATGCTAAGCTTAGTCTGAGTACCCAATCAAAATATCGATTGCGTCTGCTATAAAGGGTTCTAGGTATTGTGTGATACGTTTTCTATCTACGCCAATTCACAGAGGTTATCGAAAACAGGGTGATTAAATAGAGTTTGTGAATGATATCCTAACCAATTTTTCATTATGAAAACATGATTTTACATTTGCAAGAATGAGGTTTTACACTTGTCATCAAACTGAGTTAAGTACATTATAAAACTACATAATTAAACCACTTTTACAGTGTCCTACTGCCCGTATTTGTACAGCTGAAGCCTATTTTGTTTGTCATAAAATGGGCACACATGTTCCAATCGTAAAATACTGTGGCCTACCCATTAGAGTAAACGTAAAATGGAAATGGTCATAAAATGCCGCAACAAACTTGTACAAGCATAAATAACGTGGATGCTACGTCTATTAAAAGTTGATCCCCTCTTTATAAGGCAGATCGATATGCATGTCCTGGTAAAGCATGTCCATGAAGCCTATGATGCGTGGCGCGAGGCGTGAAGGTGAGAAAATAGATTTGAAAATATTTTTCTACCGTAACGATACAATGTATTATTTTGTATCCGAAAATTACATGAAATGATGTACTTATTATTATTTATGAAGTTATAATAGGAAAGTGTGTTTTAGGAACATTTATTGGAGAAGGCTAATTTCGCCCACTAAAAGTTTTTGGTACTGTCATGTCTTGTCTAAATTGTCTTTGTCTTGAAAAATGTAATTTCATGTTCAGTTAGTTTGAGAGTTACTAAATAATAAAATTACCTTAATATGCATTAGTTGTATTTGAATTAGTTATACCTTGGTACTTTGGCAAGCAATGCTAGCTTTTATCTACTACGCTACCTTGGGGAAATATCAGAGTACTATAAATTTTGCATTAAAAAAAAACATAGTGTCCTACACGGCTTCCACTGTATACCTACCTACCTACATAAAAGTAAGCGTTAGTAGGTCAAGTCACGAGGTACGTTTCGATTGGAAATAAACTTCATGCAGTCAATCAATACAAGTTGTCCATAAATATTGAACAAATGAGGTATGTTACCAGTATGATTATCATTTAGGTGTAAATTTTTGGCAAAACTAAAAAAACTTTCACATCCATATTTTAACATTTATTACCTACTGCTGCAAGTTGTACTATGCTTTGTCGGTCAAATTCAGTCAAATCTAATAAATCCAAAAAGACTGACCTGCAGTTCCGGGGGTCCACCTTCATCTCTTATGAGTAATAAGTAACTGTGTCCGTCGATTATCACTTCTTTTTTAAATCGACCACCTGCAACAATTTTATAACGAAAAAACATTTATAGGACAACGTATGCATTACTCCTAGTAACGCCATCTATCAGAATATTTCAAAAACAACTATACGTTGAGAGTTCTATCAAGGTGAATTAGTTTCAAAACTAATCCATAGATGGCGTTGCGATGGTGCAAGTTTTATGCTACAAAGAAAGAGTATGGTAAAGTTTATTAAAATTTACCTTCCGGACTTTCTTCTTGCATGTAAGCACCAGTAAGATACCGATGAACTAGAGCTGACTTCCCGCTGTCTGGTGATCCTAGGACTCCTACTCTCAGTTCGGTAACGCCACGCGAAGAAGTCCATTCTTGACTATTTACAAACGAATCTGTAACAACCAAAAAAATACAATTATTAAAAGCGATTTAAAGCAAATTATTTTAAGACACATTTTTTAAGGACAGCTGTAAAGAAATATGAAGTTAATAAGTATATTATTATAATAAACCATGTTTTACAACGACATCTAGTGTCGAGTAGCAGCATCTTAGTGTTAGCTCCAACCTAGATGGCAGTAGTAGCACAAAAATTGCGAAAGTTCTTATATAAAACTGGCCAAGGTATCGGTGAAAATTAAAGAACCGTAATAAACGAAGTTTAATTCAAAATTTTAGCAAAAAATACCGTGGCTATTAAAGCTATTGTAACCAATGACCGTTTTTTGTCTTATGCTTAGCCTAATGTTCATTACGTGCCTTAATAAAACTTTTACAACGTTTCCAGTAGTTTCGTGTGCTTAGTCGACTTAACTTCTTTTAATTTCGTCTAATTTTACAAACTTTTTACAAATTCTGCTTTACTTAATAAATTCTAAGCTATAAGGAATTGGTAGTTGGATGTGTGTTATATCTTTGTTGGTATTGTGGTATATACCACATAGTTCGTGACAACCAACCACCAATTCCTTATCAGGTGCCTAATTACAGTTATATAGTTTTTTTATGTTTTATTTTGGGCGTTGACTCCGTACAGATCATTGCCATTTACCTATAAAAAAAAACTCTATCGCTACTTGATCGGCACGTTCCTCTAAATTACCTTTTTTGTAGATTTGTCTTGCAAAAACTTTATACTAACTGTATATTGTATATTGTATAAGTAAGTAGGTTTGTAATTTGATTCGTAGAAAGGTAAGTGTTAAGTTAGCGAATAAAAATTCTTCAAAGTTTTACGTTAATGTTAGAATGTTACGAATTTCCAAATATTAAAACAAGTATATTTTTTTATTTTGTACTAAAATCAGTGAACGAATATTATTAGCTTTACCGGTAACCGCCCAATTAATAAGGTTAGGAAGGAACACCATAATCATTTTCATTAACCCTAAATAAAATAGTACCTATCAGTATAAAGTAATACTCAGATACTTATATAATATTTATTGATTAATCTAGTCGATATGATATTGCTTGATTTAAAAAAAAACGGTATAAAGATGCTGAGAATACTAGAGTCAAACTTTTCAAAAACTATAACTTCTTAGATTTACGCGATTATTATTACTTGAAATTAAAAATAATAAAATAAACGCGTAAAACCCGTTAAAATGAGTTTAATTTTCAAAAAATATTTTTGCCTTTTAAAAATACGGCTTACAGGTTAAAACCTTCCGTGGTTAAAACAACTCACTCATGTTAATAACGCTCTAGCTCTAACCAATTGCAACGCTACTAGGTGCGCGACAATCAAATGTCACAGTATTATGTAAACGCGCGAAATTCACACTTTACCCACTAAGAAGGTGATAATACACTTTCACAGTTTATTGAAATATTTCTCTAACTCGTTAGATAAGGCTTGTCATTGGCGAAACTAGATACTATTAAGTATGTAAAGAGGGAAATGAAATTATTTAAACTTTGGTTATTACGTAGGTACCGGTGACAGTTATATAGTATTTAAATTTGCTAAGTTCGATCGATTTAACAGTAAACTAATTATGGTGTTGTTAACGCGAGGTACCTATATGTGGCTTGTAACTAAATTTAATTACTTATTTTTACATTGATGAAAATTACCTATTTTCATTTTTAATACACCAATGACTTTAACAGCCATCATTTTCATTGCAGATAAATAAAAATAATAATATTTTAAAAGTTTGGGGTTTTTACATTCAAAATCCAACTAAAATTATCCAACTGGGTAAGCGGCTCGTAATAGTCGCGAAGAATCTATATTTAAAAATAAAATCATTATTTATGATCAAATGTTAGTTACATGTTTACAAACATCACAAACAATATAAACCTTGATATAAACACACAAGTTTAACACAGGATGTATTTGACAGATGAAAAGTACAATTCAGCGAATAAGATAATTTAATTCAAAGCGCTGTTCGCTGCAACTGTAGTTGGCATCAAAGAGCTTATCATTCGAATTTGAAGTTTATACAGGGTGTTTGGAATTATTAATTATATGTTATATAACATGTAGGATGATCACACTATAGTCCTTTTCTATCAGTAAGAATGTAACTTAGTTTTGCTAACCATTCTTAGTATAAAAAGCGTGGTAAAAAGAAGTCCAGCAGTTATGATTTTTATTATTTATCTTAAGTATGGTTAAAAAATCGAACTGTTAAAGCAAAAATAAATCAAATCACGTAGAAACTAATAAATAAAACCAAACACTCCTATGACTTAGTTTTGATATTACCTACGTGTTTGTAGTTACTTAAACAGGGTGTTACTTATTACCGCTGTATTTTTTATGGGTTTTAATACTTCAACCCTTTCATTTAAATTCCTTTACAATTTCTAATTTCAATTACACATTAATGCCTCACATCTAAATTTATTGCTTGTTAATACAAAGCACTTTTTTACGTAACATGCATATTTATTTAAATAACTTTTATCTATGATACCTGACTATGGGTTTTCTATTCACAAAAGGTTATTAACGCCCTGATTCCCGTAGTATAAATTAGCCTTTATTATTAGGACAAAAGAGTCGTAAATCAAAGGGTTTTGGGTGTTTTTGGAACGGGAATTAAAATTCATTGACACTTAAAAGTTTGTTTTTAGGTAGATAAAGGTAAAAGTTTTTGAATAATGTCAATTCTGTCACATGTTAATTCGTTATTAAAGGTAAATTTCTTTTAACATGCTCAGCATGGATAAAGTTAATAGGTATGTAGGAACATTCATACATTCCGAAATTGATTTTAAAATATTCTAATGCAATGTGATATGCAAAATAAGTTTTGATGTTGAGTACCTACGCATTGCAAAGTGAACAAGTACCAGATTAGTCTAGATTTATCTTTTTTTTAAAAACATCTTTAGCTAAATACACTAAATAAAACAATTCAATATTAGAAGTAACATCACCACAATCGCATTTCGACGAAGCACTGCATCGGAAGGAAGCCATATATTATACTAGGAATTTTTTTAAACTCTATCTTCATTCGATGTTATATTTATTGTAAACAAACTATTTACTTACCTATTTATTTTTATAGGAACACATTTATTATTTAAGTATTTAAAGATTGTTTTAAAGATCACCTAAGCTAAGTAGCAGTCGCATAAAAAAACGTCTAATGGTCTGGGGCCAAATTGTACAAAAATCTTGAAAAAAAAATTATTCAACTTTGGCTTTGTTCCAAAAACATGTTCTCTTTTGTGGTCGAATTTATTCACAATAAAGCTAAGAAAAAAAGACTGACTGACTGATTGATCCACATTTACATTTTCTCACACCTAAAATCAAATAATATATACGCAGGTACTTCCTTGGGCTATTCTACACACCCTCAGCTAAGGTCAAGGCAGTCGCGTGACCAGATTACAGTGTGTACCAGCTTTATTGTTATTAGCTGGCCATATTACAGGGAAAAGCTAGACGGGCACGGTCGATTTACATAAACTAAGCAGCTATTTTGAGATTTTTTGAAGACAAATTATGAATAGGTTTTTATAGAAGAAACTAAGTAACTAATTTCGATAATAGTAAAGACTAGTGGCCTCCCGCGACTCCGTTCGCGTGAAAGTCGGTTTCCCGTGGGAATGAGAAGCTTTACCGTGGTAAAAAGTACCCTATATGTTATTCTGATGTACGATGTACTCGTATAACCTATAGTACTGTAAAGTTTCATCAAAATCCATCCAACAGTTTTTACGTGCAAGAGTAACAAACATCCATACATACATACTCACAATCTTTCACGTTTATAATATTAGTAGGATTAAAGCAACAACATTCTATTTTCTACAATTCCAACACCTTTGTTTGAGGTTATATTTCGTTAGCGTGCCTATATTGTTGTACACCGTACCGTAATTTAATATGCCACACAAAATAAATGGTTTTGGCAAAATATCAAGTTACGCCAAAAATAAGTCATTTATAACCTTTGACAATTGACGAGACCCGGGAAGCCTCTCAAAGGGTTAAATTAAGGGGTGAAGTACAATCAAAGAAGTTTTAAGTGAAGTATTGGAAGTGATAGATACTAACTAATTTAACAAGTTTCTATTTGGGTACTTGTATAAAGATATCAAACTTTTATAAAATCGGAAAACATATTTTAGCATATTTATAGCATATTTTGTAGAGAGTTTACGTATCTTCACATATTTTTGGTACGAAAAGCTAAACTAATTATTTATCTGTCTATCTACGTCATGTACGATATGAATTTCGTTGTACTGACGTTGATACTCATTGATGTATGCCTATGAAATCCTACTAATATTATACTTAAACGTGAAAGGATGTTTGTTACTCTTTCACGTAAAAACTACTCGACGGATTTGGATGAAACTTTACAGTAATATAGGTTATACATCAGAATAACACATAGGGTACTTTTTACCGCGGGTAGGGTACCTACTTCTCATTCTCACGGAAAACCGACTTGCACGCGAACGGAGTTGCGGGCGGCCACTAGTTAGCAATAAGTACACAAAAATAATGATAAGACGTACCGCCTAGCCAGTTAGAACTTTTTCAAGTTTTTTTTCTTTTATGACCGAACCTCTACAGATCTATTCAAACAGTAGGCACCTACTTGAAAAGATTTCAAAAAGAGAATGACCTAAACAACCTTCTTGCTCAATCCTTAAAGACTTTTTGCACGAATTTGAATTCGGCCAGATGTTCCTAACAAATAGATGTATTATTATAACTATCTATAGAATTAGTATTGAACATGAAAGGTCCGATGTATAGTGACAGATTTATTTAAGTTTTCTATTCATAAAGCCACGCGGGTTATTTGGGTCAAGTTTTAAGAATCGTAGGTGTTCCATGCTTGAATATGGAGTTCAAATATGGAACGGGATTCGAACGCAATTCAACTTTTTCAAAATTTGGTTTTGGACGTGGTTAAAACTAATGTGCGTGCCAGTATAGACTACAACTGTCAATTTGAAATTTTACACTACTTGACAGTTCATTGATATGGAAAACACGATCTTAATTTGTACGTTTTGTTGTATTCTTAATTTGAACTTGTGATAGCTCAAATCAAGACTAAGGTGGAGATGGTTTCAATGCTGGAGTTGATTTTCGGCGTAAAAACTTCTTAGAGTTGTTCAATTGAGAAAAAAGAAGTCTTGAGTTTTTTTTAAAGGCTATTGTTGTCATAATTTATAGTTATAAAGTCAGGTTTTCAAGGACAAATTAAAATCAAGTTTTTTCTTAGACTGTAGTAAAAAAAAACGATTTTTTATAATAAATAGGTTTACATGCAAATTACCTATTCTTAAGTTTTTGTATTCTTTCCATAAAAAGTCGTAAAAATAGCAGTAATTATTAAAGAAACCTGTAATAAACCTTGACTCTCAAATATACGAATGGCATTATATTATTTATTCTTAAATATTCCGATGTTTGAGCAGTTGTTAAAATATTGTCTGCAATCTAAAAGTAAATAAACGTGGTGAAAAGAAATTAATGTTTTAGTTTAAGTAAATATAATATATTTTTAATGACGCACGTATATCCTACTAGTGGCCGCCCGCGACTCCGTTCGCGTGGAAGTCGGTTTCCCGTGGGAATGAGATGTTTTCCCGCGGTAAAAAGTATCCTATGTGTTATTCTGATGTATAACCTATATTTCTGCAAAGTTTCATCCAAATCCATCGAGTAGTTTTTACGTGAAAGAGTAGAGTAAGTAGTAAGAGTTTACAGTAATATAGGTTATACATCAGAATAAAATATAGGTATATAATATAGTTTTTTGCCGCGGGAAAACTTGTTATTTCCCCGCGAAACCGACTTCCACGCGAACGGAGTCGCGGGCGGCTTCTAGTTCACAATATTATTTTACTAGTTCCATGCAATTGTTTAAAAAAAAAGGATTTTAAATTCGTCCGTCCTAACGCTCGTTAAAGTTAAGCAACGTCGGCCGCGGTCAGTCCTAGGATGGGTGACCGCTAGTGGCATTATATTCAAAGTGTATTTGTGCTTCGAAAGGAAAATTAAGCCCCACTTGGTATGCTCATTGTAATTAATAGAAAGCAGTAGCTTTGAACTCGTTAAGCTAATTCTGATGTTTATGCAGTGCCTTGAAAAATCCCGAAACTAGGGCTACCAGTCGCTTTCCTGTAGGAAGCACCATAACCTTAGGATTTAATAAAATAATTCCATCCTCATTTTCTTATTACTGACTATTCCGATTTGTTTTGTTTCATCAGTTGCAAGCAATCACAATAGAAACTCTATATAAAACTTTTAGCGAATACACTAAGACTTTGCTCACGTGTACAAGCTTGTGACGTCATGCCCTCAACGATGACGTCAGACAAATTAATGGCGGCAAGACGTGCTGAAACCGAACCCGGCTGAGTAATGTGGGAATAAATCTTCTGAATGTTACACATGTGTGAAGTTTGCAGAAAGTTACTTTTAATACGTATGCAAATGTTTTTTTGAAAATGAGTTGTCAGATTTTTGTGTCATAAATAATTGTTTTTTAAAAATTCATTTTTTTTATTAAAAAAACGCATCTTTTTCATGAAAATACTAAAGGTGCGAAATGCAACGTATAACAAACATAAAGTTTCGTTTCTAATGGTTATTTTAATCCCTACTCTTAACACTGTTCCGTGTAGTTAGCGCGGAGAGTTTGCTTTACGCATAGGTATAAGAAAACTGCAACTTTATTCGCATTTTGATGACATTCACGAGCTTAGAGCATGTTTATTCAGAAATGTTAATAGATATCTACACGATGATAAAATATTTAGGTACATTTACAATATGGTTTTATTTAATGCTAGCAATAATGATAGTATTACCTTAATGTTTAGTATAATTCATTTTTAACTACAAAAAATATTAAACAATAATTAACTACTTATAAGTATTATTAACGTATACATTACCAATACATTTAAAAAGCTGACTGCTTTTGCCAACCGCCATGCGAAAATGAGTTATTTTAGAAAATAGACAACCTATTTCGAACACGCGAACTCAAACGACACTGGCACTCCTTTGCAATTAAAAAGAAATGGATTGCGAGTAAAAGAGCAAAAAGGAAAAAATATATCTGTCTCTTTTACTCCTTTAGGTCTTGATAGATTATAATACCTTCGTTGAAATTCTGGTTTTCTACATGCAAACCTTGTTAAGTTAATTTTGTCTGAGTTGAGTACGACATGAAAAGTAATGAGTTAAAAATAATGATTTCTATGAACGTGTGTGTTACCTACTTAGTTTTTATTTTATTGCTGTGTGTAATGGCAAGGTTGAAGAATAATTTTCTCTTCAACATTAACACACATACTTACAACAGTTTGTTAAGAGGTAAGTTGTTTTTTTTAGAATTAAACAAGATAAATAAATGATGGTTAATTCATAATTTAAAAAAGGAATTGCTCTATTCCAAATCTGCACACCTAAGAACCCTGTCGCAAAGATTCGAAAACCGAATATCAGAATATGTAACTGGCCGAAAACACCAACAATACTCCCACGCCTTTACATTTCTATACCGACCACTCTAAACCGACATGATTTAATTAAAGGCAACAATAGACGATCTGAGATTTGGGCAGACCTCCACTTTTGTTTCTTCGGTGCATCTGCTCCTCTACCTGTAGAGACTACATCTGCCGCAGATATACTTATTTCTTTTCTCGAGACCCTTGCGAATAGATTACAACGTCTTTGTGTGCGAACCCTTACGCGGGACTAGGGATGTCGCTTTATCGATAATAAATATATTTATTAAGTTTTCAGATTCAGAACAGATTCTTTTGTTTAGAGAGAATTGAAAACTACAGCTTTTGTAAAAGTGGATGTGCATTTTCAATTAATTAACATTAATTAGACTGTCTAGACGAGTACTTATTTGCATATTGGTCGTCTTGAAAAGGTTAAATTGCATTGTGCTCCTAGAATTTTAATGTCGGAATAACTTGTTTGTTACATCAAAAATAATGATTGACATTATTATCGATATTTTGAATTGTCGATAAAAATGTCGCCCCTGTGGTATAATACCTTCTACCCTTGAATATGTTTTAAATGGAAGTAATTGCATGTTTTCTGGATGTTGAGCGTATAACTTTGACAGATCATTATTAAGTCGTTTATATTGGTTGCCATGGTGACGCCCACCGTCTCCTTTTATTTATTTTTAATCAATTTACAAGCACGGCACAGCAGGAGAAAAATTTCACACGGCCTAATGATATGTTTTGGTTTTTTTTTATTTACACCCTGCGGTTATGGAATAATTATGCTAATTTGTTGTGGTTTACTTTTAAATTGATATTAATGTTTTGATGTGTGGTTTATTTTAAATTGATATTAATGTTTTGAATTGAGAACTTAAAACGTCTGTGTCGAATTATGTAGGCATTTTTATAACAAGGCATGTCTTTAAGATTCTGTACCTTTTACTAGTATAAAATAAATCTTTAATATGAGTTAAAATTGGAAATAAAATTTAAACTTTTTTTAACAAGTAACATTTATTATTTACAGTATGCTTTCAATGTCACTGTAAGGAAGAATATTAAATGTTATTAGAAAAAGCCGCCGGTCATTTTAGCTATTTCACTAAAACAATGTAGTTATACACAGGAAATTAGTTTCAAACACAAATGTATCCCGTTGAACTTTACAACAAATTCAGTTATAATTAGTTTAACAACCACCGACTAGACTTCATAACTTTCTAACCGTAAAACTTGTAGATTGTAAGTTTTTAAAGAATTTTATGTGCCATTGTATTCCGCAAAATTAAAAATACAATTACTTATAATTACAAGATAAGTGAAACTTTTTAGAAACGTGAAAAAACCATGAACAAAGTAACGTTCCTTAAGTCGTAATCAGTTAAAATAAGCACAAGCAGCCGCCATATTGTTCGATATTTGAGTTTTACGATTCAAACACCGAATGCAAAACAATGGCTTCCGTTTCCTGCGGCGATCGGCGCAAAGGCACGTGCGTAGGGTTCACGTTTTCCTTTCTCGAAAGTGCCGAATGATAAACGCGGAGTTTCTTTGATTTATGAATTCAAAATAAGAAATAACTCGAATTGACTTCAAAAGTGTTCTAATGTCGAAACGTAGACTATTATTAGTTCGGTTCAAAACGTATAGTTTGTTATGCTTTTTGATTATTGAGGTTAATTTTCACTTATTTTTGCTGTGTCGTCATTAAATGCGTCCAACATACTTTCTAATGTTTTGGCTAAATAAGCAACTAAAAAAAAGATTTAATTACAAAACTGAATATTTTTATTCGATGTTAAAAGAGAATAAGTGTTATTTTACCGTTCTGATCAAAATTAATCTATTTTTTTTATTTTAGGTACAAGGTAGGTATTTGTTTTATAGGCGATCAGTAGCGGATGTTTCTATCTAACGATCAGTGCAAATTGTACCTGCAATCTGGGTCCTGCAGATGTAAACCCTTTTGTAGAGACAGAAACCAAATATCGATATAAATAGCAATATTATATACACACTTATTATGTGTGCACACTGTGTGACCTGTAGATACACGCATAGATGCGGGGGTGGTCGTCGCAGTCTACACGCAACCATAGAGTGGACAGGTCACGGGCTTCAAGATTCCCAAGGCGATGGTAACTAATATCCTCCCTAATGTGTACGCATACCCCGGCATGAGGCAAAAACCTATGCTCAAGCGTGTAGCCAGGGTAGGTGAGGTAGGATGATTCGGGTGGGGAGGATATTTGTGTCTCGGTTAAGAAGAGCATGGCCGGCTTTGCCGTCTCAAGGTGTTGATGGACGGCAGCTAGGTTGGAGTGGACCCCTCGAATGTTACAAAAATCCACTGATAACGTGGGAGGGGTCTTAGGCATGCTCTTGCTTCGTTTGCCCCGGGAAGTATGTCGCGGTATTGTGCCCACCCCAGAGTACGAAGGGCAGCCCGAGCTGGGGGGCTCGGGGAAGGATTCTCCTGCTCCAAGAGAGCAGGTACCTTCCTGGGGTACCAACTCTTTAAATGCCGCTGTCATACTTAGGGTGGGAAGGGGGAATGGGCACCGGAAACAGCACTCACCAGACGAAACGCAGGAACAATGTTCCTACTTCACGTTGGTCTTCTGTGCGTAAGTGGTACTTGCCGGTCGAGTCAGCCCAATTTACGCTATAGTCTATGTGACTACAGCTAAACTCTACCACTTTTACAGTCCATTTGGCACTACCCAGGGGTCACGTGTAGGGTAACTAGAGTCAGGAACCCCAAAAAAAGGGGTTCGCCTACGGACGCGGACAGTATTAACCCCCAAAAGATAGCAGAGTAGCCTAATTTTGAAGTATTTTTTTTTTTATATTGATAGAGAACGATTTTTAAAGATAAATCGAAGTACCGAAAGTGTATGTCAGTCTGAATTTTATAAAGGTAGAGCCATGTCTCTATGTTATTTTAATGTTATCACGTACCAGTTTAAATATTTTTTAGTTCTAAATAATCTAAGTTTTCCATCCTGCCAGTATCAGCGCAACAATTCTTTCAATCGCCGCGTTATAAGGAAAAGATTGCACTGTCGTTTTAAAAAAGGAACCGCAATCTCGTCCGGAAGTAGGTCAGCCATGTCAACCTTCGCAAATGGCTTTGGCGAGAACCTATTACGTAAACTGCTGTGGACTTCTAATCAAGCAGACGGCGAACTAATATGTATAGGGATTTTATAGCCGTGGTGGTTTGTATGGTAGACACATCATGATTGGAATTAGGTACTTCTTGGTCAAAGTTCTTTTTTCGAAAATCATGGGATCCTACTTATATTATTATAGTACATATGAACTAAGCAAGTAAATTTTGATGTCATCGTTGAATAATTCAAGTAAGATTAGCACTATTTTGGTAGTAAAATTAAGGTGTCTGTTTGTATTAAGACTTTATATTTTCTATTTGCACTTACATGTCGCTTAGAATAGAAGTGTTTCTCAGTTGCATCGCAAGTTACGTAATAAGACTTGAATTTTGTAAAAGCGGGAGCAACGTTCCAATTTCAAAGGGGCTCTGCACTTTCCGCCGCGCTTGTTCCAAGTTTTAACTTTCAAAATTAGAACAGGCTTTTACTCGGTGTTGCTAGTTTTTAATGGCACAACAATTTCACAAGTGGCCTGTAGTATTTTGCGAAAACCTTTTTGGAGTGTGTTGCACAGTTGCTTATAAAATGGTTTCTAAATTTATTTAGTTTATCTGTTTGTTCAATTTCTTAAATAATAAATAACCAAGCAGGTTTTATTTCCATCTTAGATGATTTACTGATGTCACTATCCTTATAAATCTCTATGATTCAGACACATGAACGTAATTACTTGCATTTTAAATCAACTTGTGTAGGTATCTGGTTGACGAATCATCCATATTTAGTCGTGCTCAGACCAAGTGAATTACATCAGACAGGGTGCGTCTGTCTACGTAGGTATATTGATTTTTCAACTGGCAACTACAAAAAATGACTTTGAAGTGTCATTGATTAACGCTGAAGGAGAAAAAAGTAAACTCTCTCTAAATCACATACTTAACAGATTATGAAATGCTTTCCATCTTATTTAAAGATAAGGATTACAATTGGTGCATTTAGAAGCCCAAATACAATATTTTTTATCAAATCCGTAAAAACACCACAAAAATACCGACAGGGTCACTAGCAACAAAAAACCTTATTCCCCAACCACCCCCGAGACATATCTTATCAAGATATATCTCCGGATACATTCTCGCGATGGTCCGGGTATCTCAGGACTGATCTCAGGAGGGCCATGCAGCCTCCCATCGCAATACTGCGGAGCCTTTTCAATAAACCCTGGAAGGATGACCCCGATAAATTATTTATTTGATACAAGAAAGAGAAAGCGGGAAGAGTGTAGGGTTTTTTTTGTAGAAAAAGATGTGGGTTTTCTTTTAGTTGTGTTTTTGTTTTTTTTTATTTAAAAAAATAACAACGTCTTCATTTAAAATCATATTTTATACCTTTGAAGGTGAAAATTTGTTTTGTCTCTAAAAATTTACACACAGGTATGGCATCGTCAGAAAATCATAAAGTAAATACCTGACTACTACTCGTAGTTTATGCCTTAAAAATATTTTTTTCTTAAATCTCTTTCAACCAAGGATGGCAAAAGTATTTATTTTCCTCCTACGGCCGGTCTCATTAGAGTTCTAAGTGAGTTTTTTATTGGAACTGAAGTTCCCTAGACGGTTCTATTGTTTTTTAATTAACCTTCGCTTCAGTTAGTTCCATACAATTTGTGTTAGTAGGTCACTGCTGCATACATCTCTGGTTCACTCAGTTGATTAGCTTTAAAATTGTTTAGCTTGTCATAAATTATATAGGAAATTGATCAACTACAAAACAATTATAAACAAGTACTTAATTTTTAAGAAGAAAAAACGATGGTTGTTTGTCTACGAAAATATTTTGTATTTTTAATATTAACTTATACTTTAACTGTTACTTTTTTAATATGCCATTCTTAGGGTTTAAGATAGAGCTTTGCCCAACAATGCCGTCCCCTGGCCCTGAGTTTATCGCAAATGGCAACACCGACTTCAATACTGGTATCTTCTGCCAAAAACTGCGAGCCTGCAGTCTAATCTTTACATCTCTGCACTTGGATGGTATCCAGCGTCGTTTGCTACAAGTGCCTTTTTCATAATGTGCACGAGGCCTTAGATACCTTCACGAATCAGATTGAATTTGGAATGCCGCGTTCGATATTTAAAAATAACACCATTCTGGAACGTTTGAAATTTTAGCGCGGGTGGCGCGTTTAAATCATAATAAATATTATTCTTTCATCTCACGCACAAACACAACGCGTATTAATACTTATCTTTAGTTTTGGCAACAATATACCTATTTGAATATTTTCGGTGCCAGTTACTAAGTATGCTGGTTCTATATAAAACAAAAATTGTATTTACTAAAAGTTTTAATGAAAATATTTTTGTAAACCATAAAACGTTGTAAAATGGTGAGTAGTTCCTTACGTAAAAGGTTTATGTCAGGAATTTAATTATTTTTTACAACATACAACAGCAGTAAAATGCAATAGTGCATAACATTTCTAGATACGGCTGTTTCCGTACACCTTACACTGATGTATTCTACGGTTAAAGTAGAAGAATCCGGATATAACCAGTAATTTGAGTCTTTTATATTATTGTCATCACATTCCCTGACGTAACCGCAAAGAGAAACCAAGCGTGGTTATGTATTTTCCTTTTTACCAAAGTAATTAGTTATATCAAATCTTAATCTTATAAACTCACTAAGCAAAAAGCATTTTTTTTCTTCGAGTTCGAAATTTTGTGCCAGTACTCTTTCTACATCTTTACCAATTCTTTGCAGACTGATTTTGATTTTAGAACTACGACGTGGGTAATAAAAATAAACGTGACAGATAAATCGATGTCATAATTTGGCGTAAGAAATCGATTTGATTTACTCCAATCGACCTTTACTGCCGAATAAGGATAATCGAATTGGCTTTAGAAACGACCATGTGCTTGATTTGACCATTGTTCGGTTCGATAATGCTAGGTCGTTAGAACGACATCATATTTATCTACTTAAAAGTATACCTACCTACATAACCTTATAAGTAGGTATACTAAGCGTCCTTTAATATCGAATCGGATTTAAAAGTCACAAGTGGACATTTTATGCCTTGGTTATAAATTCACAACTGCAATATTTTCTATCCAATTAAAACCTCAAACAGTTCGTAATCTACCACACATTAATTCTCAACCGCGTTCGAGACAAACATTTAAACTTCGTTAGCTTTTTAAACGCAAAAAGTCGATTAAAAACCGTTGATAGCAGACCTATACCTAGCGGTGGACTCTTGCGTATGATAGGCCAATTTAGAATGGAATTTGTTTAACGTATTACATGACATTTTGAGCGTGGCACGTGCGAGTTGCCAGGTGCAGGGCGGCAATAAAAAGGTAATAATTAGAGTCAAACCTCCTTGATAGGGTTGTAGGCGGTGGTTGGGTAACGGCTTTATATTTGAATGAATGCAACCTTTTTTATGAACGGCTACTTGCTATACAGAAGCTTTTTAACTAATTGGGTGCTGACAAAATTAAGTTTTAATTGATTTCTAATTAAGAGGTCAGGCAGGATACATTCAGATAAAAAAAACTTAAGTAAGTATTTGTTTTACAAAAGGGCATTTTGAGTAAATCGAAATGTAATCTACAGACCCAAGTTGCATTTGTAATATTTTTTATGTAATTGAGAACTACACACCTATCTACCAAAAGAATGAGTAATGGTATCATAACATCAAAACACTATCGCATTATAAGACAATAACTAGGAAAAAACTCGACGAAATTCACACGCAACTTTCGCTTATTCTTTACATTTTTCTGTCAATTGTCTGTTGTCAATTTACAATAATAAAAAAGACAATTATGGAAACTATTAAATAAATTCAGTAAATAGTCATTTGTCAAAAAGACAATGATAATAATAGTTAAGTAGCACTTCTAATTAACTTGCTATTGTGTTCATTATTAGCAATGGATGCGATAATTAGAGCTATAACGCATTCATTAAAATTTTAAAGCTTTGAGTTCTCTGGAAGTTATTAAAAACGATGTTTTGTCACAAAAAAAACTGTTTAATTTCATGGCGTCGCTATGTTACAATTTTAAAACGTTTCAGTTAAAATAAAAATGGCGAACAGTTTTTATTGATCAATCAAATCCAATGAATAAAAGTAAACCTAAATAAGTGTTAATTGTAGACCAATACACGTATAAGAAGAATGTACAGTGTTACATAGTATTACAAGAAATACAAGACCATTTCATGTAATGCATTATTCAACATTGAATAACGTAATTTCTAATTACGAGAATTTCTCCTTGATTTATAGAGTTTTCCAGCAAACTTAAACCTTATAATATATATTCAGGTATTAAAACATTTAAAATTGCAGAATTCTCTATTTGATCGTGTCTCAGGTAAACAAACTTTATTATTTTATCTTATCTTATCGATGCGTTGCTGGCTGGCTGTAGATGTATTATCTTAAATAAGAAAAAAAAGACTGTCAATACACTACCACTCACCGGATTTCCTCTTCTCGTTTACAAGAACGAGAGACTTGGTTCTCTTCACCCTCAACGACCTCCTTCGTATTGACCGCATCAGAGCCTCAGGCATCCTCGAGAACCGAGGTGAGTCCACCCTCTTTTCAGGCAAAAAAAAGTTCTTAACTGCCAGCATGTTTACTTTTTACTGATTTCAATATTTTTTTTAATCTGAATATTGACAGAGTTCCATACTCAAAATGTTAAAAACACATCTATCCAGTCATACTTCTACGGCTTTTGGACCGATGCCATAATATTTGCACCTGATTAATACATTTTATGACCACTTCAATCCAAACTTATCACTTTGCACAAGGTCAGTAGATCAATCTAATTCACCAATGATTTCCACATCCAATTAGGTTTTCACTTCCTTCTTGCACTATTGTTAATTGATACTAATAATGTAATGACTATTGTTTTGCAATTTATTATTCTTCGCACAATCACTATTAGATATCCGGTCGGCGTTTTAGGGATAGGCAGGTCTACTTATTGGATACATCGCGGGTATAATAAGTATAGATTATATAAAGCGACGGGCACACGTCCGCTCCCTGCGAGACCCCACAGCGCACTGACTTGCGAGTAACATCGGAGATATAGACTTGTGCAGTGCGCTCTAAAAAGTACTGAAGGCCTTTGTACCATAATTTTAAGTAAAATTAGTTATCATACGAAGATTTCGCTTATCAAGGCTATCTAGGATGAGTCAGATTATCATTTCCATCCGTAAAAACAAGTTTTCGCGAGTTTATTTAAGGAAACTATATATTTTTATCATAACTGCTTTAAACAGTTATTGAACATGATCATTTGTATGTTCTGTTTATTCCGAAAGATTCTAATTCTGGCTTGTGACTTCTTTGATTAATGGACCGAAGTTGAATTAAAATTCTCAAAGTGTTTTGTTTGTTGCGTTTATCATCATTAATTCAAATTCTTTAGAGTTTAGCATTAGTCATAGAGTGTATCAGGCTCATTAATAAAATAGATGATCCAATTCACTGTTCACATTTTTTAGGATTTTCTGACGTACCAACCCAAGAAAATTGGTATTTTAATATTGATTAAATTCTAATTTTTCCACTAACTCGCCATATCCAATAATTTCTGTATTTGCCGCGATACCGCAATTTACCGCATTTTGAATATTAAATTCGGAATCGTAAAAACATTACGATGTTTTTATTGCAAATATTATTCGGTAGGCCACAAAATTGTAAGTGTTGAAATGGAAAGATAATAATGCTAAGTGTTTTGTATCAAATTATGTTTATCTAAATAATAAAGTGTATTAAACCAAGAAAAAAAACTTGTTTCTGAAATAATTACTAAGATCGCTACATTAGATAAAAAGAGGTAATTTAATTTAAGTGCTTATTTGAACTTTTTCTTTGTCTTTTGTTTTATACATTGACATAATAATATTTTTGACAGCCATATTCGCCACACTTGTGCATCACGACAAATCGTGAGAATTCTTATCATGCCATCGGGGTTGTAGGCACGTTGTTTCTAGAGTGCACATTCGAAAACCAGCGTAAAATGACCGTCGGACATACGCGTTTGCAGAGTTACAAAAGGGCAAGACATCTGGTCACGTTTAGTTAGGTTAATGTAAGCTTACGTAGCAGAAGTGATTTTGTATCTGGTTATAATATTTAATGGGATTTGTTCTTTTCTTGAATTTGAATTGTTCTTTATTTTGAATTTAGGTCGCGGAATAGAAGTTCAAAAAGTTTTAAAGACTCTTTCTTTCCAGCCAGCATTATACTCCTTATTCAAATTGATTATGTTCTTGTTTGTGTTAAAGTACTTATCATTAGATTCTTGGTTCTCGTCTTCTCAAAGCAGTAAAAGCATTCGAAGCATGCCACTGTGGCATCCTCCGGGTAGTTACTTAGTAATTACAGGGTGAAGTACTTTGCTTGGTACTATTTAATTAAGCATTAAAGCAAGCAATTCTACGCTTATTGAGCAAACAGTGGGTTCTCTCAAAGAATATTTCTTTGCAGCTTATATTATGATTAATAAAAAAGTATGAATGCCCACGTAGATAAAACGTTTTTTTTTTCTTTTGAATCTTTGACTGTTTGTTTTTTTTACACGAGAAATATTATTGATATTGTACATTAATTAAAAAGTCAGCTAGTCTACGAATTTGAAGATAAACCTCTTTATTACATGAAAAGTACTAGCCATGTTTTTTTTAACACAATTTATAACTGACGAAGGAGTCTCGTTTATTTAAGGTTTAGTTAGAATGTCGTTTCGCCCACGTACCCCGACCGGGAATAGAACCGGTCCTCGTTGCACCTTGTACTCAACGTTTATCTAGTAGATTAAGTTTTTAAGGGGACTTAATGAAGAAAAAAAAAGTTTTTTTTAATTCTGAGACTAATTAGAAGGTTCTTTTTGAACTGTTAGATTAGTTACAACAATTTTGTTTGAATTTAGTAAAGTTTGAAAAAGCAATGTCAAAATAAGATGGAACGATTAAACTGTGTTTTAAATAACACTAACAAATTATTTATTGATGTTAATCATAACAATAGACAGGAAGAACCAACGTATAAATAAATCAATAATTACTGTTTCCTTTCTCTCATTGAATGTTAATTTCATAGATCTTGATACTAAAATAATGTCTATAATAAATGCGTCAAAACGTGGTTTGTTTCCTACGCATGTCCACCTACGAAAACTGTAATTTATCTTACACATCGGTCTTCTCTTTCCTTTATAGAGCCAGCGATAGAGATAGCGATACATGTAGTTAATATAAAGTGCAAGACTAAGAATAGAGCCTTGAGGCATTCTCTATGCAAGTGTAGGATGAGCAGGTTTTAGCAAAAATTGATTAAAATTATGTTTACTAACACATGTTGAGTGCAATTGATGGTTATCAAATATGAAAAATATTCTAAAGTGTTACATCAAAAATAAGACTTCTAAGAATACGACCTTTTTTTAGTTTAAGATCACGCGTTCTTTTGGAAAACATCGAAAACTAAAAAACTTAAATATAATTAGGTTTAAGATGTATTACTCCTGCTTTTCGACCTCTTACAGGTTAAGAATGAAGATGATTTCAAAAACCTATGGTCCTAAATAAATTACATGTCAGGCTCAAGATAGCATAACTTTAGAATTCTTGTTAGTGTGTCATCAGAGTGGAAGATAATTTATTGTTATAACCATAATATTTATGAGTTTTGCACTCAACGTAATTTCAAAGCAAATTATATTAAAAGACTCAGTTAAGTTGCTTTTCCTTGGTTAAATGGTAAAATTAGAAAAGCTTTTAACAGGATTACCTTCAGGGACGAAACTCACAAGTTAATTTAGATGCTTTCTTATCTTAAAACCACTAAAACTATAACGATTACCAAACCCATAACGATGTCGTTTTTCTCATACCTGCAAATAAAAAAACGTATTAATAACCTTTTATCATTTTATTACGATGCAACAACAACATTTAAAGCCTATTAAACATAGCTGATGAATAACAAAAATCGGTAAAATCGAACATAAACTTTTTGAGAACTTCCGAACAAAGGGATTTTTACGATTTCGGGCGCGTAAAAGTTACAGTCGGTTGTGACAGAGAGATGGAGAAACGTAAATTCTAAATGACGTTTTATGAATACTTTTTAGTAACGAAACGTGGTTTGAATGAGGGATGGTCCAAATGTAATTGATACCCAAGAGTTGACAGTGGTGTGCGTGTTTTTGATCCAAGGAGGAAAAGGGAATTGCAAGCAATTGGTGTAAAGAACTAGTACGTAACTAGATCCTTACGATTGTGATTCATAACGATACAACATAAGGTTTATAATATTATATGTCGTTTGTTCTTATTTGACCATCGGTACCATTAGTAAACCCTCATCGAATTTTTAATTCAGACACCAGTAAAAAATAAAAAAAAAAATGTAGATGTAGTTTTAAGAAACTGCTGGTTTTAATAAAAAGGTGCTTTATAACATTTAAGACACAAAAAAACAAAGCGTCAATTAATAAATCCTCTGTAAAAACTTGATTTAAAAGCCGTGTGAATGTGGTTTATAATGAAATTATCTGCAGCAATGAATATCCGGTACTCTCATCATAATAATACCATATCACACGTTCTAATTAAAACTATACACGATATCACTTGATGGATTAAGGTTAGATTTAATTCATTTTACATGTCGTGGGACTGTAAATGAATAGTCTTCAAGTCCACATATTACTAGTTTAATTAATTAATATTGATATTTGTCAAATAAAAACTTTTCGATGATGTCAAACAATTTAAACTACGCTCTACGTTATTTTTACTTGATTAGGAAAGGCTTAGTCAGTTGCACCATGCTGCCTATTTTTGTTTTTTTTTTCTGTTCTACATATTTTATCCCTACTACTCGTAATATTATAAATGCGAAAGTAACTCTGTCTGTCTGTCTGTCTGTTACGCTTTCACGCCTAAACCACTGAACCGATTTTGATGAAATTTGGTGTGAAGATAGAACTGAACTTGGGATAGGGTACTTTTTACCGCGGGAAAACTTCTCATTCCCACGGGAAACCGACTTCCACGCGAACGGAGTCGCGGGCGTCCACTTGTTTTATCATAAATGTTGTTCATTAACAGATTAAAGTTGTACGTCTATTATCATATGCACACAACATACTCTTTTTTTATTTTTTTTCTAGGGTCATGATACAATACCTACTATATTATTATAATAATATGCTTTTTTATACTTGCATCACCTAGCCCTAGAGATGTGCTATTCAGCCTTGGCTTGTTTTTTTTAAGATGTATTCAGTGACCTATTTCACCAGATTCGCACATACACGATGGCTATTTTTAGTGTTGTGACGTTGTTTTATGAATGAGGTATGGTTATGGTATATACCTAAAGTATGTGAAACATTCGGTATTCTGGCACTTGTCTGTCCCTTGGTGAAGATATTTTCGGTACGCCACCGGTTTGTTTACTTTTTCATTTACCCTGGGATGTTTCCTAACTGAAATTTTAATTCTGTATGAGAAAAGTTATTTAATATTCTGGGAGTACCTACAAGAGTTACGTATGCATTGTCTTTTATAATTCGGTGAACGGACAATGGCACTTTTGCGACCATGCTGCCTCTAACTAAAAAAAGAACATCACTTTACATTCAAAATCATAAGCCGAACCACGACTAATCGAATTAATCGATAAATCGTCTATAACTTATAACGCCTCAGCGATTTTCTCTCCCTATAAATTTCGATATCGATTGTCGTTTATTCGATCGTGACTTTTTGTTTCTTTTTTCACAGGAAAGGCAAAGGTAGAAAGTGATGGCTCGGTTTAAGATCATAAAGTATTCGGGCCCTATCGTTATAGCAGGGCGAGGTATTACGAGGTAAAATTATAGCCTGTACTTCAAGATGGGGTGGTTTGTAAACATTCGAAATTTAAGACCACCTCAGTTTAAATTCAGAATTGAATTTGGTAATTTTACGGTTGCGTAATTTTAAACGTAGAATAGAATGGGATAGGGATGAGAAAGGTGCAAGATTGCTTACTTAGATTTTGTAAAGAGATTGTACTAAAATCGAAAGAGATTATAAAAAAAACTTAAATGCACATGACTTCTTTATAAAAATATTTACATATAATAACAATCCCACCCACCCACCAAGTATCTATAAATTTCAGGTTATTTTCAACATCGAATTATAAGATACTTGCTCAATTAAAGTAAACACAAACATTATTTGATTATGACAATAAAAGCACCTTAGAAAACTACTTACTGTTTTTACGGCGGTATCAATAAAACTTTAATTTTATTCCGCACTTTATGGCTGCGTCCGAGTGGGTCATTTTAGTCGATGTGATGGTTCAATGGTTGTAGAGGAACTAGGGAATTTTACTTATTTTGTGGTTTAAATTAAACAATTTTAGTTTCTTTATAGGTCAAATAATATATTGATGTACCTAACATACCCGTAATCAGACATAGAGTAGCTCTACCACGCCTATCTTTTGTAGTCTGATACAAACATGTATTTTTTATTTTTTTATCATAGCATCGAGTTAAATATATAATTTTACGTATAGAATTCAGTAAACTCAAGGTTGTACCTAGACACAAAATATTTTACTTGTACAAATCCAAAATATTTATCGAAGTGTTTACCGAGAAAATTTAAACTTACTACAATTAAACTAAGCCAAACTAGAATAAACCGCTTAAATTTAAAATTTATTCCATATCGGCAGGGTTGCCATATGTTATCAAACGATTTTGTTATTAAATAATGCACCCTTTGGACCCTTACGCCCTAATTCGTATTTAATTGATTGTCATACTTACTTCCGTATTAACATAAGTGGCTGTATCGACGTTTTTTAATAGAATTTTAATCGTGGTTATGTTTTTGGAATTAATTTTAAAATGATCTTGAACATTGGTCAAGTTAACATGAAGAAGGCAAATGTTGTCTGAGCTTTACTTTCAAGATATAAACAACATTGCAACATTATGTTTTTCCGATTGACACATATAAAGTTCGACGCGCAAAGAAAACAATGTCTGCTTTTCTATCTTCTTTTAGGTCACCTTTCTTTGAAAATAATTCATATTACAAGTAACTATGTAATCAATTATTGTGAATTCACATCAATAATTACCTAACTTTAATTATTCAACCGCAGCCCACTAGACCAAGTCAAATCATGTTGCGGCTCAAGTTTCCTAGGCATTTTCACTTTTCCCGCAATTGTCACTCTGCCTACAACACGGAAAGAAAGCCTTCTCTCCTAATTACGCCATTAGTCTTAACTTCTGGTTATTGTTGTAAATTGCTGTTAAAAGACTATTGAAGTGGAATATAGAGGAATGTGCATTAGGTTCATTGATGTGGTATCGATATAGGAAGAAATATAGTAGCCATGATATACGTATACTAACGAAAGATATGAAGGATGCAGAGATTTAAGATTTTCAATGAAATGTTTGTATTAATTATAGAAGTAACTTGCATAGTAAAAGTTTGCTCCGTTACAGTTGTATAAAATCAAGGATTTCTATTCCTTATCCTACTAATATTAAACGTGAAAATTTGTAAGTACACAGAAAGAAATTATTGCTTTTGCCAAATAAGTTTATTTAGCGCAAGATATATCCTGTTTTGTATATCAGGAAACAATAAGATATTTGTAGCAAGCAATTTTATATTTTAAAATATCAAGTATTTAAATGCTTAATCGTATTGACAAATTTTTTACTCCAATAAATAATTTCATCTTATCTCAAGAACTCGACACTTTGATTTGAGTTGTAACTTTTTTGAAAGAATGTTTACAATTTATTTATTCAAAACATTATCTTTCTTAGATATCAACTGCCTTCTGCTTGCTTAAATTTCGTTAATTCTTAGACCAAGAAACAAACAGATTTAAATGTAGTTATATTGCTACTCGGTACCAGACTGCATGGTTCTTGAAAATAAAAAGATTTACTTATTTTAAGAATTTCCTTTATTGAAACCAGATACTTAAATTTTTGATACAATTATTATTGATTGTTTGTGAATAATTGATAATGTTTCTTCTTGCTAGTTCTAATTTCTTTAATTACCAAAACATATCCTTTGTCATTTTTTAAAATACTCCATCTTTCGAGGTATTCATGGATTGTCTTTAGTTCTTGATTTTTTCTAACAGGGAATGTATTTCGCCTCTTTTCAATAACCTTTTCCCAGGGTTCGCTATTGTTTTGTAGCCATATAATATTTTCTTCAGTTGTTGCATCTAAAATGTAAAAATTCCACTTATAACATGATTGGTATCCATCTTAAATCAAGTCTAAATACTAAAAATATGTCAAAGTGAAAGCATTACAGACAGACATGGTTAGTTAAGTATTTAATATAAAGCATGGATAAGTATGAATTCCTCTCAGATTATTATTATTAATGGAAGCAATACCATTCATATGAAAGTTCCAATTCAAACATTAAAAAATTTATAGACATACCAAAGTCCTCTGTATTATTGATTTTAGTTAACATCTGAGTCCCTAATTGCTGTCCTTCTTTTCGCTTCAGATATGTATAATAGATTTCTCACTTTATCTACTAATTTCCCCTTTGCAGGAATATATTTTGAAGTTGGAACAGATTTCATGTAATATGAGGCTATATTTTCTGAAGGTAAATTGTAATCTTCTGGTTTTATTTCCTGAAAAAAATTAACATTTAACAGTTAACAATCAATATAATGCCAGATTTAGATTAATTTGTTATTATGAGCCACAAGCATGACAAACAAAATAGGTACATACCTACCTTAAACTCCTACTAAGGGTGGTGTGCACCAAATGTTAATACAAAAATTGTACTTATTTAACAACTGATTACTCATTCACTCCAGTAGAGTTATTGTTGATTCCATTATTCAAAAAATAACGACGTTCAGTAGTTTTTGTTATCTAATAAAATAATACTTACTTTTTAATAAAAAAAAACCGCGACAGGAAGAAGCACGAACAAAAAATTTCAAACAAAGTCAACGAACGAAATAAAATAATGTTGTCATTATCTTACGGTCAAATTAGGGCTAAAAAGTTGACAAAATATTTCCATCAAACAAATATTGATAAAAAATTATAAAAAAGTGTCGTTGTAAAATCAATAAAAAATCGTATATTAATGATGAAATTTAATGAACTGGTTAACGAAATATAAAGAAAAAAAGGACAATTCTTTTAAATGTTTACCTACCTATATGCCTATAAAATTGAGAGGCAAGCACTATTAAAATTTTGCTTAAAAATGTATGGAGACAATAAGATTTATTTTTGATTAATAAATATAACATTAAAAGTATTCTATTGCATGCTCTAATTCCGTATTAAAGTTTAATTTAAAGGATATAATTTTTTGGGCTAAAGGGCACATTCATTGCAAATATCTCGATGCCTATGGATTTAAATTTATCCTACTAATATTATAAATGCGAAAAAGTAACCTATAATGTTATTCTAATGTATAACCCATATTACTGTAAAGTTTCATCCAAATCGGTCCAGTAAATTTTTCGTAAAAGAGTAACAAACATACATAAATACATCCATTAATCCATCAATCCATACATACTCACAAACTTTCACATTTATAATATTATTAGGATAAAAACGTAATGTAAATAAAAAGAGATTTTAGGGATTTTAGTGTATCGCTGGCAACACTATATAATCACCAAGAAAGTTTATTAGTAAATTATTTATTCTAAGAAAGTTTGTTTCTTGGAAGAAGAAAGCCTAGGCCGTCGTTTTTAAAGGAAGAAATAAATAATAAAAAATATTTCAGTTGAGAATGTAACTATTTCGAAACGACTTCTTTTTCTTTCTTACTAATGTAAGAACTTATAGATTTGGATCCAGTATGTGAACTCTTTCCTTTAGAGAAGTAATTTTGAATTGAATATCTTTCTCTCAAGAACCATAAAACTATGTCTGAAACTTATCAAATTTGATTTAATTGTCTTGGGTCTAATTTAAAACTCGAAATTCTTATTTCCATGAATATTGCGCTCTTTATTTAATATGTAAAAGTGTTTCCTTGATGGTTCAGTGCCGCCTTGTGTGAAGAGATATTTCTTACATGAAGTGAAATATTTTTTACGCAAAAAAATATTGCCCAAGACACATTTTCGTTTTGAATTTAAATACAATTTCTTTCTGTGTATGAATGTATAGATGCTACTCTGTCTCGTAAAAACCACTGGATGGATTTTGATGAAACTTTACAGTAATATAAGTTATACATCAGAATAACACATAGGCTACTTTTTCCCGTGGGAAAACTTCTCAATCCCACGGGAAACCGACTTCTACACCGACTGTCACTAGTAGTTTATATTATAGGAGGTAAAGTATTACGTACCTAGGTATTTTTGTATGTATGGGGTAATCTCGGCTTATTTCATTTCCACGCGAGTTAAGCCCAAAGCGTAAAGCTAGTTCTCAATTAGTAGATTACATAAAGTTAACTTCCAAACCGTCTTACAACCATACAACATACTCGTAAATGTTGCAAGTTTAAAGTTAAATTTAACGAGAATCAGCTAATTTCTGCAGCCGGAAACTTCTTGCGAAGTAATTTGTAGTTAAGTTACTAACTTAGCAAGATTAAGTTAACTTTAATTTTGTTCTGGTAACAATTTACATTATTATGAGTAGGCCTCAATTTATTTTTACTTTGTAATACTCTCTTCCATTGAAAACTTTTACGACCATATCACATTCATTTTAATGACTAGATATTGTTATTTTGCATCTACAGGAGATTAATCTATCAGATTTACAATAAAACTGGCTTAATCTGTATAATTAATTAGGAGAAATAATCGATAGAATTTCCTAATTCTCTCTTTTACGTATTTATTCTTAGTGCTAAGGATTCCGAAGAAAAGACACCATTATTGATACAACAATGCATTTTTGACGTCACTTCTTTCTCTCCAACTATAGCCTCTAAATCAAATAGAAGCTAGTATGTATTTGATTAAAGACTCTACTCACGTTTGAGGCAGTAATTTTATTTGTTTATAATAATGTATGGACCCTTAAAGCCCCTTGCACATGACGCGTCCAATTTACAAAATCAATAAGTGATCACCGCCTTGTATGAGGGGTTTTATAACCCTCTCTAGATGTAGGGCTGGCAGATATTTTAATTTTGAAGGTTATTTTGAGAACCATTTCTTTATTGAGATTTGTTTTGCTAAAAAATGTATATTAGTAAGTATATTTTATTATAATTTCAGCAGAACAAAAAGCTAACACAATACAAAATGATATATGAATAGCATTTTCTTAAATCGTATCAAATAGTAGATACCAATTTATTTTTCATATTGGCTGAGTACATTGCAATTGTATAAAGTTACCTATAAAAGTAAATGTTTAAAATGAATGTAGGTCTTAAAGATAGATACGCGAAGTTTAGTTTATCCAATGCACTCACAAAAGAGTGTCAATTTTGGCTCATTACTTAACTATGTAAGTGGTAGAGTCTATCTGTAGGCTCTGTCTGCAGCGATTACTGGGCTGACTCGGCCGGTGAAACACCACCGTCGCACAGAAAACCGACGTGAAGTAGGGACGATGTTCCTGCGTTTCGTTCGGTGAGTGCGGTATCCGGTGCCCAATTTTGTCAAAGGCTCAGCAACACACCCCCAACACCCACAGTGTTGCGGGGAGTCATGGGCGGCGGTGATCACTTACCATCAGGTGACCCGCATGCTCTTTTGCTTCCAATATTATAAAAAAAAACCTATTTTAGTGTCAGTTTCTAAATTATAAGTACTCCTAAATACTGAACTTTATTCGGTCACTTATAGTTCCCTGATAAGAATAAATGCTACACTATTATAGTAAAAAATTGCTACCACCCCTACCGTCTGTGCTGCCAGTGTGAGTTTTCTTGTGCGTAGAAAACTCAGTCGCCAAGGGAGTGCACGTGGCCAACCATTGAAAATAACCTACGAGTAATGAATTGAAGCAGGCGACGGAAGGGCTATTTATTATTTAATGCAGCTTCTTAATATTTATGATAGAACTAGTGGCCGCCCGCGACCCCGTTTGCATGGAAGTCGGTTTCCCGTGGGAATGAGAAGTTTTCCCGCGGTAAAAAGTACCCTATGTGTTATTCTGACGTATAACCTATTTTACTGTAAAGTTTCAGCCAAATCCGTCCAGTAGTTTTTACGTGAAAGAGTAACAAACATCCATACATACTCACAAACTTTCACGTTTATAATATTAGTAGGATTAGAGATGTTGCTTAAGAATAGTCTTTAGTGATAGTATATAGATTTATTTGCAAATATAAAACCGGGCTAGGTCACGGCTAAGAAGGTCCGTCGAGGTCCTACAAGTAGGTACTTAGATGTATGTATTCAAATCAGAGATAATAGGAAGCTCGTTATTATTTATTGTTAACATATTTCGTATGCAAGGTTCAAAGAAAGTTCTATTTCATATCATACTACATCCATATATTTCCTTTCTAATAATTTACCAAGCCTAGTAATTATAGGCTTACACTCATAATCTACTATTCTTTTTCGATATGACAAACTACAACAAAAAACATATTTTTTTACAAATTATGCCTAATCGCGACTGGCAATGCATAATTATTGACGCGAAATATTGAAGCTCGCATCAGTAGATATTGATAATGATGTCCCCCTATGTAATCTACGTACGTGAATGAATGTTAACGGGACTGTGTGTAAGTAAATTATGTGCGCGCTACTGCTTTTTTAGATGAGATTAAGCTCGGGTAAATATTTTTTTTTCTAAAAACCACAATATTCAAAAAAAACTGGAAATTATAGATATTATTTTTTATGGCCAAAAATCCAGTACACACAAAGTTACAAACGAAGTAATTTTAGTTGGAAGTTTAGTCTCAAAAACTATTATGTTAAAAATTATGTACAAAATTAATGATACGCGCACACCATTTATTGCACCAAAAAAATTACTGTTGACATTTCAAAGCCATAGCCAGCGGTGTGTGGACACTTTTGCTCCACTTACGTCATTTGAACGTGAATTGCAAGATTTAGATTAATGATTCTGGACTTTCTAGGAAAAATGCAACTAAAATACTATCCATAGCGAACTATTCGTTTTTTTCCAAAAGAACATGACATAGCATATTGAATTGTTGAAAAAGCATATTTTTTTTCACCAGCCAGTCAACATCAATAAATATATCAATCAATATCACTCTTCACAATTTCATAACACAATTTGAAATCCGATACATTACCTAAAGAAGTCGCGATCTTCATCGATCTGAATCAAAAATCGTTTTATTCCAAAGAAAAAAAGCTCACGTCAATCAAATTGACTGATCGCTGTGAAACCGCAACGTCAGTTGCCATAAAAAAAAAACAAAAAGGCGGCAAAGATTTGCGACAGTTTTCACAGCAGGGGTCCGATTTAATTGTATTTAGTCACTTCATATTATTATGTTCTTTAACTAACATGCGCTTATTTTGCATGATAAAAGATGACGGTAATAATTCGCAGGGTTATTGTTTATTTTTTAGATGGCTCGAACTCAAAAGGTTCTTAATTCAAACACGAATTTAAACTTAATTAGTGTAAGGGGTTCATGAATATAATTTTATAGTAAAAAAAAACTTAAATATTTGGTTTTTCGAAGCTTGAGAAAATATTTAATCAGGTATGAAAAATAAAACTATTATTTAATAGTGTCCGTATGAATCTAGGTAAGTACATTTTAGTTCTTCATGTTGCATAAAATTTAGGAACAAAATTTGGTGTTCGTTCTACTAACTCAAACGCAAACTAAACTACTTATTTGATTCTGATACATTTTCTCGTATACATATATCATATCACATTATCAATAAAAACACAATGTAATTTATAATATACCTAACCTTAAAATAATTTAAAAAATAAATAAAGAAGAAAGTATTTTGTGGCGCAAAATATTTAAAAAACACAATAGATATTAGCCATGAAATAAATCAAGTAGAGTTTGTCCATAAAAACAATTTCGTTTATCATAATCGCACTTGCCATGCGAAAAAGGACTTTACGTACACGTCTTACAACCACTAAAAATGTCATTCGTTTCCTATACAATTTAGGTTTATTTTCAGCCAATCGATACCAATGTACCAGGGCTGCATAACACAAGTGCAAGCTCTTCTGGTTGGGGCGTTCTACAAGGGAGCTGCCTGGTGCCACCCAATTATATCTTCTACGAATAAAAGAAGGGCGGTGCAATACAGGGGTGCAGATATCTTAAGTTGGAACATGAGAACTAAGTTTGATGTGTTTGCAGATTCTGTTGCAGATAATGCACATAATATTTGTTTTGTATTTCAGTTTGGAGAGTGTTTTTGATGTGCTCTCCTTTCATGTTAAAACTTTTTCAAAACATTGATACGGTAGAAGAATTTTTCCATAAAATATAACATTTATTTTTCGGTAGTTTGCCGAAAAAGATTAACAATAAAACAAAAATCAAATTGACTGTGGTTATCTATATAAAATTTAGGGAACCTTTAGACTCTATCGTCAAAAGGGTGGCAAAAAAAACGAAATAAATCAATATATAAGAGATAGAACGTCACTTTCACCGCATGCGCCGCTGCCTTCGCACAAAACCCAACATCTGTATACATCTACGAATCGATTTATCAAAGGCGTTAAACAAATTTATGAGCCATATCGCCGTATTTAAATTATTGCAAGTAAATCATACATAATGTATGGTTTGAACTATAGCCGACGTGCAAATTGTACAATGAAATATTTGATACGGTTAGTTTGGATAATTTAGTGAATAGATAATAACTTAGAAGGAGGCGACAGATATTTTTGGGAAGAAAGTTTGCTTCGTCAACTCTTTATGCCGTATCTAATTGGTTGTTGTTAGATTTAACCGTGAAATAAGTTTCTATAGTCAGTTTCTTGTCACGAATAAAATGCTTGCGAAACTGTATTGCCTTCGTTTTTTTGTATGTATCTAGTATAAAGCGTATTGTGAAACTACGCAGTTGCCAGTTGAAAAATAAAATGTGGAAATCTTGAAACAGGCATGTTTGTTACGATTAAAAAAGATACTGAAAGAGTGGAGTTTAAATATTCTTTTGTGTTCGAAAACATGACACGTACCTCGTGTCATTGTACGGTTTAATTTTATGCAAACATAGCTACACTCTTCCTACTAGCAACATCATTAGACGTGTTCCTACCCCATTCATTTCTCGTTAAAGTCGCATTTGCAACCCTTAGCCACCCCAAGACGCCCATTGTCAAACCTGCAACTTCTAACGCCATTTTGTTTTACCAACTGCATTCTTTTTTTGAAATTTTGATTGACGTGAGACTGCACGTCATTGCTGTGTTGCAAATTCGCTCATTGTCAGTTTATGACATTGACAAGTCAAAGGGTTCACGGACGCCTCAAGGGGTTAGGAAAGGTAGCTCACAATATTAGTAAGGTCAGACCGTTTATCTAAGAATATGCACTTATGCAATAATTCTATTGTGAAACGAGTTTATCCGTTATGTCAATCAGAGTAGGATTAGATTTTATCTACAAAAGAATATTATTGCATTATATTACCACGGTTATCGATTGTTTAACAAAGCATAACTATTCTATTTTTAAAATTTTGTTTTCTTTTTAGAACGCGCTATTCCAAAATCAAATTCAACCGAAACCACATGGATACTGGCCGTCACAATGGGGGTTAGATAAAAAGAACTTGCCGAAAGTCCCACAGTATAAGAATAGAAATCAGTTCGACCTTCGACACAGGCCACAAAGGTTTCCCTTGAACTTGAATATTTCGGAACTGAACCGATCTAGTTTGATCCAGTTTCGGAACGCGGAAGCCCAATCTCAAAGAATATTGTTATTTTGGGGTTCTGTTGGTAAATTTGAAACGGTTCATTAAAATGTTGTTAAATAAAAAAAGGTGCAATTTCAAGAGTTCTGTATTAAAATGCACGTGTTAATTTACGTCTTAGACTATATGTATTAAAAAAACACTAGCGCACCGGCTTATAATAAGATTAGAAATACATTTAATTTGTCAAGAAAGTAATCTTATCTAATCTGTTATATTCTATTTTTATTTCAAATTTCTTTACCTCATACAACTTTTCCTTTACCATTACAACGCTTAAGAAAAAAAAACCGTTTTACCGACGGAACCACAAACTTCCGTATCCGCTCACTTTTTTTCTAATCCCACGCCCGGATTCCCGCTTGCTCCCGAATCCAGTGTTGCCATGTTACATTATTTCTGGTAAGTCCAGTTTCTACAGCCTATTGTTGCCATTAGTCTGTCTGTCTGTTGCATCTTTATCAAAACGTACATGTCTACGGATGTATTGTTAACGTCGTTTTTTTGCGTCTGGATTTTAGTGTAGGGCAAGGATTTGTGGGTTATTTTGAAATTTGGATGTGGTAAAAATAATTGGGTTTTATTAAGTTTAAAAATATACAGTGGCGAAAATATTTTTTGGTAGAATATTGTGAAAGTTACTTAATTGTAGCGAAAGTGTAATACTTTTGTTAAATGAAGTAGGTACTATTTTGGACAAAACTACAAGAATTTTTTTAATAGTTTAAACAAAATGATTAGTCATAAGTTGTAAGCTAAGCTTTTGCATTATACCATTGCTTGATTTTTTTACTATTTAGATTAAGATTATCTCATAAAAAATGTACAAAGGTTTAAAAAGTTATTTGAAAATAAAGGAAATAAAAAGTCTAGTAAATAAGCCGTTAAAAAGAGTACAATTCGCTTTATAAGACCTATAAATTGCACTAACCTGTTGGAAGCCCGGACATGTAGTTTCAAAAACCTACTTTAGTTAAAAAACAATTCGAACCATTTCGTAGCAGTAAGACAATTACTTCGCGGTTTCTTGATCCCGACCATTTATCCTCAACCCCGAATCCCCACATCACCAAAAACAGTTGAAACTCGTAAACTATCAAATATTCCAAACCAGCATAATATTTATGAAGTTTCCTGACAAAAGTCTTTATAAACAAGCCCGTCATATCATCTTCAAGAGGGATCATCTATTGACATTTGCCCAATAATAATTCTAAACCGCCCCAGTTTTCGAAATCTTTACAAAAATATGTATTTTTTGAAGACTTATTGACAAATCAAAGGTTTTGTGAGATGCTTTGAGGAGTTTTGGGTTCCATGGTGGTCTCATGTTATTTATTTAAATTTTCAGTGGACACACCAATATTCAAGTGCAATTATCGATTTTTCAGGACTGCTCTCGGTATATTGTCCTTACAAGTTTTTATTTCTCATTTCTCTTAGATAATTCTGACTCAACTTAATCACTTCAATCGCTTTTTAAAATAATTCGTGTAACATGGTAATTTTAAAATATGTGATTCTTCTATTTTTTCTTTATGGCAAATATTCTTATATTTTTGCCTCTACCCAAATTGTTAATGAGACATCAGGTTGTTATTATAAACTGTGAGTGCATATAATATGAAAACAACCGTCGTTAAAAAACGACTGTTTTATCTACAGAACCCATACCTAAAATCCACTTCACTCTTCCACACAATAATTAATGTTGCCAGTAGCAACTAAGTACTAGAATGTGTGCGCTCCAGTAAATCACGGATATAATCTGTGGGGTTGCCATTGTTCAGTCCGAGGAAATATTACACAAAAACTAACAAAAACTACGGAAAAAACACTGCAGTTTGCATTATGGTAGCGCGGGGGAAATTATAGTTCATTTTCATGAGTTGTATGTTTTGGGAAGCGTAAGAACTTACTTAAGTGTGTGCCACTTTATATTAACATTATAAGTATGAAGATACTTCATCATCATCATTATCATTACATAGTATAAATCCAAGTCGCTAATTCTGTCTGTTTGTATGTTTGGCCGCTTACTCCTCCTAAAGTACGTAACGGATTTAAATGCCATATTTTAGGGTATTTATTCATTTAATTTGTAAATAAAGAACTTTAGAAAAAGTTTTTTAAATTAGCAAAAATGCAAGGGTTCGCGAGCAAGTCGGCAAATTACACCATTGCGAAGCGTGGGCGGGTCGCTCGTATTATCTATGACTGCTATTGTAACACTTAAAAGAATTCTTCAATGCTCTTTTTTATATACGAACTAGCTTTTGCTTGCGCCTTCGCACGCGTTAAATTAAATTCAGAGTAAAACTCCTTTCCATATAGTTACTTTATTATTATGACACATAAACCTTCCTCTAGCTAGAGTCTCTCTATTTATTTTAAAAAAACGCAACTAAATCCGTTGCGTAGTTTTTTAAGATTTAAGTAGGTATATATAGTGACAGACAGAGAAAGTGACTTTGTGTTATACTATGTAGTGATTATGTTTTTAAAATATTTGATTTGACTGTCTTAATTTTCCGTTTACCTAACGGTTATTTTATGAATTAAGAACTAATAATGAACTTCAGTTATAAACGTAAATATATATTTTGAATTTTATTACAAAGATTGGCCCAATCGTCATGCAAAACGGCCTCTATATCTTGAGAACTGCAATAAACAACCAATAAATTTGCTCTACATACATTTAAACAACATTCGAATTACAAAGCAATGTTTTTCTACATGAATATTTATTGCCATCAAACAAAATCCCGCCCTGTAAGACCTAAACATAATTGCCATATGAAATAAATCACAAGGCTAGTCTCTCGTGAAACCAGTACCATATTTAAAATGACCCTAAGTTTTTTTTTAAAGTTCAAAGAGGTTGAATTACTTTTGAGTGGCCTACATGGTAGGTACAAGATTATTATTATTTTGTTATTTAATTTTGGAACCCCAACTGTCTTGTTACACGCAAATTATGTTTGTCGCATTCGAATAGGATTATTACGAATTGTAAGGTACGGTGGACTTTGATATTTACGTTAATGCGATTTTATTTGCATATTTACGTGGTAGGTTACTTACAAGGTTAATATAGATAGACAATACAGTGATCGGGCAGAGTGTATTAAATCCAATAATTAGAAAACTTTAATGCGCCTGTTAAGAACTTACAGAGCGTTACCTGTCTTCTTCTTATAAGAACCATACCAAATACATTTTTACAGATCATTACTATTATACTTATTAATCAAGTACCTACCTAATCCCAGTGTAAAAAAAAACTTATAGAATACCAAATAGATAATTCATGACAGACATTAGTTTTATCTTACTTATTGGTATGACTGGGTAAAGGATTTATACTATTAGGTAGGTATACATATTTTATCGTCCCCTAGTAAGACACGTCTGATAAGTGTTTTTTTCGTAAATTTCTTATTTTTAGTATTTTATTTCCATACAACATTATGTCAGCTCATCCAAACTAAAAGTGTACAAACCTACATACATTTTCAAATTTATATTTCTATCTGCAGCAAGCTGTAGGTAGGTATGTATTCTAATAAGAATAGTCAGTTGCCGTGTTCCACTCGTGGGCCGTTTGGATCTTCAATTCGGACTTGTTTATATTCGGATCTAATCCAATTTCTCATTTGGACACAGTTTATTGTGTTCTAAACTAGTTTCGGTTACATGTTAACATGTTTTTTTATCTTATTTGGACGAAGAGGCCGGTTAACGAATTATTTATGACGCTTGTTTCATTTGTAAAGCAGTTGGAAGGTATTGGTAGAGATGCAATATACAATTATTATACTGAAGGAAAACATTATTTTTTGCTTAAAAAGTATTTGAAAAAAGAACACTATTTTATTGTGTTAAGAAAAATAGGTAAGTACCCTAACTACCTAAATAATAAGTATAATCCGTTCGAAATACCGCTTGTATGTCCCAAAAATAATAACTTTTATTTTGTTTCGATAAAAAAAGTTCACAAACTTTGTCTTTTTGCGATTATGTAACTAAGAACCAAGTTTTAGTTTGACTTGCATTATTTTGTGCCTTTCATATAGCGTACCGCTATTTACTCCACCCTTCCATCGCTCCGATAGCCGTGATCGTCTAGTGGTTAGGACCCTACGTTGTGGCCGTAGTAACCCAGGTTCGAATCCTGGTCACGGCAGTGATACACTGTCGCGGCGGAGTAATCTTTTTGACATTGGATTTCAATGAATCAAAATCTATACTTTTTTCTCGTTTGGATAGATATATTTTAGGATTGTAATGCATGTTATACTAGTTTCTGCTATATTAAACGTTTCTTTCTAGAATTGGTTTTAAAGTTAAATAAGAAATATAAAAAAGTTCGGAAGCACATTACACTACGCACTATTAATTTCTTATTGTTTATTTATTTAAAACAATATAAAAGAAGACCAACTATTTACTTGCCATCTAGTGATATAATTGGGAACTAAGTTTTATCCAGGATAGTACCTATTCTGGGCAAGCCAATATAATATAGTTTGTCTTTGTTTCGTGAGATGGCGCTGACAGCTTTGCGTCACGCCATCTTTCGGCGAGTAGGATAACATTTTGGTTGTCAAGTTTTATTGTAGGTGGCGCTGTCTCTGGAAACTTTCCTAGCTTTGTATTGTAACAAGTATTATCTTAATTTAATTAATACCTAAATATTTTAATAATATAATTGTGTTAAAATGTACGTTACAGAAACATAGTTTGAAGATACGTTGGAAATTATGTATTAATTAAATACCATCTGGCCTATACTTTTAAACCCTGCAATACCTAGGTACTTGATAACAAATTCTTACGCATACCCATTTTACTGTGCAAGTTACCAATTTGTAATCCGTCACTGTTTGATCTTACCTGAAACAAAAAGGAAACATATAAACAAAATGAAATAAGACTTTAGACTCTTTCTTTATAATATTTACTGACAATTAATAGGTATGCATTGCTGTGTTTGCAACCTAAGTGTTTTTTCCAATATTTTTTCCCAGTAAGTTTTATTCTTATTGAAATCGAATATTTATATAGGTATAAATGAGAAAGCGTGGGCATTCAATGGGACACTTTAGGTAACGTTGATTGAAGCGAAAGAAATCAATAAAGATTTTTTTTAAGTCAATGGTTTAAAAACATTTAAAAACACCACGTCTCGTTTATAGCGCACGATAACATAGCACGATGTTCAGTTGTCGTAGATTTTGTACGAAGACGTGCAAACTCCACACAGTCGTGTTACACTCCACACAGTCCTTGCGTTATTTAAAAAAGGAACACATCTCACTAAACCTATCAAGCTCCACCTACAGTTTTCTTTGCCAAATTTAACAATAAATAAACACAGTTAACAATTTCCCCGCGGCCGATTCCCGCCCCACCGAATAACACGGCAACTCCGTAACATTATTCTATTACATTACAATTTCTCTTCCTTGTCCCGACCTGAGAATGCAGTAATCAGTTTACAGTATTTCCCGAGGGAGGTAATCTTAAGTTAAAGGTTATTTACGTTGTTTTAACTTGGAAATGTTGCTTTTTTACTTGCATTAAGGGGTTTATTTTTCTTGGTTTTCTCGTTTTTATTGAGTACTTACTTACTTTGCTAGCAGAAATATGTAGGTTCCTTTATCTAAATACTTGTATCTCGTATTGTTTTTGTCAATGTAAGCACTTTGGAGTTCTGTAAGTTAAAATGTCCAGTACAACCTCAAGAATAAATGGTCTGTATTCATATAAAAAATCCTACTAAAGAACTCATTAAAAAAAAAAACTTAATCTTTCACTAGTAATTAGGGCTTGTTATCTCCACCAATTTGTTATATTTATTTGTTATTAATTTCCATATCTATCCAAAAAAGCCTAACCACTAATACCCCCCTTTCCCCCCGCCAGCCACGTGCCATCACCGCCCTTCACGGCCGGCGCGCGCGCAGGCCGCGGCCCCATTGTCGCGGCACTAATTATAGGAGTTGGTGCGTTCGTGGTCAGCGGTGTTGATGTGGGTACAACAAATGATGTGAATGATCATGTTTGTTTAATGATAACCATTACACGTTTTTGTTTGAACTGTCTTTTATATATACTTATAATTTACCCTTAATCAAGTTACTTTTATTACAAATATTACTAACAATTAATCTGATCCGTCAACATATGGACCTTTATATCAATAATACAAAAACGAAAAATCAAAACGTAAAGCCATGTCTGCATTAATCGCCATGATACTCTTGGGAAAATTGGGGAAATGAGTAGATATGATTTTGGACATTCTACAACTGCATAATCTGTCGCACCTACAGTTATCTCTCTTATTATTTTTAAATACTTTTTTGCATTACTCTCTTTCAAAGATCTATGACTATGCAAACAGACGCATGTCCTATGGTCTTATAAAATTGTCTATATTTCATTTTGGGCCTTTAAATTTCGCATATTTAATATTCATTAACTGCTGCAAACATGACGAGTCTTATCTTCATGTACCATGAAAGAAACTGAAGTAAACATAATATTAGCGAGGGGTGACATCGCTGTAAGATAGTGTTCGGGGATGATTGATAATATTGGAGCCGGGAAATACAGCGATATGCTCGCTTTTACGATTCTAGGAAGTATAAAGAGTTGTTATTACAAGTTTTTTGCTACTTGTACACATAGATGCCTTGATTTGTTCCTTAAAATAAAGGATAAGATTTTATTGATAAAAAATATGTGAAGACTTTAGGCAGGTAAGTAAAATGTTGTGTGTAATGTTTAAAATACACAAACATAAACAAACATAAGCGATTGATATTCACTGAGAAAATAAGCACAAACAATATTTTTCCTACAAGTATTTCCTTGGTAAAACTAAAAACAATACGTAATTTTCCTTTATATCACATTTTAATGTCTCGAATATGTTTTAAGCACTATGCAATCTAATACGGATGTTCTAAGACAACATACTGCAAAATATGAATAACTAGCGACCCGCTCACGCTTCGCAATGGTGAAATTTTGGCCAACTTGCTCACGAAGCATTGGTTTTTGGCTAACTTAAAAAATCTTTTTCCGAATGTTCTTTTTTACAAATTTAAATGAAAAAAATAAAGGATGGTGAAAACCAAAAAAATCCCTCATATGGTTTAGGAGGAGTTAGCGGCCAAACATACAAACAGACAGAATTAGCGACTTGGATTTATACTATGTAATGATAATGATACGATAGACTTAAGAAAACTAACTGCTGAAAAACCAAGCTACGATATAAATTTTTTATTTATGTTTAAGAAAAATAAAAAACTTAATTCCTCTTACCAACTTCCTTCACAATTCTCAAACGCTTGCTTAAAAACCGTATCACAGCTCTATACACATGTAAACAGCAGTAGGTACTATCGCACACAAAAGGGTGCGCCCCAAATAAGCACATTAGTTTTTATTCGTCGTTCGATAGCGTGTACAGTCGAGCAGAAAATTGCGTATGCGGTAATGTTTCGTCTACCTTTGTGTATGTAACGTCAGCATATTTAGTACCCAAACAGACGTTTAGGTTCAGGGATATATTAACATTTTATGTGTAAGTGTTATTAACAGGGTTACAAGGCAGGAAACATAGATTAAAGCTTCGATTTGTAACCATATGCACAACAAGTAAGGTATTTCCCATGATAAAAAGCGCTAGACAATAATCAATCCTTATTATATCTAGTGGCCGCCCGCGACTCCATCCGCGTGGAAGTCGGTTTCCCGTGGGAATGAGAAGTTTTCCCGCGGTAAAAAGTACCCTATGTGTTATTCTGATGTACCTATATTACTGTAAAGTTTCATAAAAATCCGTCCAGTAGTTTTTACGTGAAAGAGTAACAAATATCCATACATACTCACAAACTTTCACGTTTATAATATTAGTAGGATTTTATCCAAATCCGATGATCCGTTTTTTCGTAACTCAGTTACAAACATCTGTAAATCTAACTTTCTATACGTCAATGAAAAACCTCTGATGTTCTCACAAAATACTTCAGTTAATTACTAACAGCTGTATATCGATACATTTAGATCGATTCTCTTTAGAGCAAGGATGCGTATGAAACAAGTCGACCGGTAGTGTGTCTAGACTTACATACAGGGTGCTCTTTTTTAATCTACTTGAGTAAAAGGAAAAGTATTATTTTTTGTATTATTATCTAATTTAAGATTAATAAACGATTGCTAAATAAAAAAGAAACGGTTATTAATGTAATAAAATGTGTTTTTGTATTTTTTTTTAATAACCTTGAAAAAAAAACTTTTTTAATAGACACATTTTACTGCAATGTGATTTAACCACAAAATTATTGCATAATTTATTTAATTTCTAAAACTATTTAATTTATTTATCTATCTATCACAACACCATGTAGGTACTCGAATTTCGGTTCAAATTCAGGAAACTTCGATACCTCAACGCTCATTTGACCACAAATACGGCCGTAGGCGATTTTGTAGCGTAATAGTCAGGAACAAAATTATTACTAGGAAATTTGGAATTTAATCGATTGCATGACATATTGGCACATACTGTTAAGTTTATAGATTGCATGAGAGTAGCACATGGTGTACAGAGTTTTCACGGTACACTGTACCTATTTTTTTTTTTTTTTTATAAGATCTTTTTGCAAGCACTGATCTGGGAGGTCTGTGACATCGTATTTTAACTAATACATAGATACAGATCCAGTTTTTTTATATTAAAGGTTTCTCGAGCGAGTATTCTTATGGAGGTTTTTCGTAGGAAACATTGCGCAGTCAAAAAATTTAACAAGATTGTCTATATTTGTGATTGTTTTATAACCTTTTGATGTCTAAAATCATTTCAAGTTTCAACCAACATTGTCTTTAAGCACATAGGTAAACCCTACATACTCCCCGTCTGCCACAGTAAGGAGATAGAAGGATCCCTTTACGTATTATCTTGGCTTAATATTTAGTTTGTCCTGAGATATAGATAGGTGAATTTGATAATAAACTATAGACTAGTAAATCCTACTAATATTATAGATGGATATACGTATGGATGTATGGATGGATGTATGTATGGATGTTTGTTACTCTTTCACGTAAAAACTACTGGATGGATTTTGATGAAACTTTACAGTAATATAGGTTATACATCAGAATAACATTCCCATGGAAAACGAACGCAGTCGCGGGCGGCCACTAGTATCTAATAACAGTTGCGATTTTGATGTGTATCCGTATTTTTAAACTGATATAAAAACGTTAATAAAGTTTTGCATTAATAAATTAAATAATATAAAGTAGCTTTATGATATTTCATTTACTAAATGCCCATAGTAAGGAATGTTCCTTATTTTAATATCTTGGTTAAGTAGGTACAGACATAAACAGCTTATTTTCTAAAACGCTCTTGTATCTAAGATGCAGCAGATAAATTTCCATTGAAAACCAAAATATACTCTTCTTTATATTAAATCCTTATTGAAATACGATTTTGAAAGTTTGTATACTTGTAGATTTGAATCGTTCGTTACTTAACCACGGAAACTTTGAGTTAACGAATATAACTGAAATTTGGTTTAGATAATAGGACATTACATAAAAATAGAACATGTATGGTTTAATTTACCACGGAAAATGCTTCATTCCCACAGTAAATACCTAGGCCACGAGTGAAACCAAAAATGGCGAAAAATGTGTCGTGATAATTAAAAATTATGGTGCCTGTTAAAAGTTATGGTAAAAATAAAATTGAACCACCCCGCCCACGTAAACCCAATAAGCAGTTTTCGTGGAAAGAACCTTTTAATGGAATCGTTAGCGAAAACAGATTATTTTGATATATCAGTTCACAGAATCACTGCGTATAATTGGGGATGGAATATTTTCACCAGAATAATAAATAGGAAAGTTTGGGTGTCTAATGGAAAGATTTTTCTGCCATTTAAATAAAACTACATTAATACAAGCTTTTCAATCGCACTCAAATGTTTTTTTTTAAGAAAATGTAGATGCAAAGTTTGTAAAAAAAAACATATTTGTGGTACAATATGTGGCATTCAAAACCTATGTGTATGACAAATACTTACCTACATAGAAACCCATTCATTTCCTATCACGATCTATCAACTTATATTATTTTAGATCTTATACATATTAAAATACTTAGTATTGAGCTTAAGGCTGTCTGGACATTTAGGTACAGAAAAGCGGAGTTTCCATACATTTATTTGGCAAGGACGTTGAACTTGAAAAACTTGGCAGACTTCGATGTATGGTATTAATACCTTAATGAAAAGGCGATCTTATACTATCTTTATAACTTAGACATGTAGGTATTCCTAAATAATGTAATTAGTTTTTTAAGTATAACACAAATAATAATGGCTACAAGTTATTTATAGTTATTTGAGTAAGTTAGTAAGCCTAAGTTAATATATTTTTGTATTCAAGCTAATAAATTTGAGGAGCTAGGCGCTTGCTTAATTACGTTAAAATATTAAATTACAGTAAAAAACAAAACCTGTAACGAAGTTTCTCAACATTGATGTTAATTTAAAAAGCTCCAGCAATCAATGTTTAAACCAATCCCTACTAATAATATTATAAATGCGAAAGTAACTCTGTCTGTCTGTCTGTCTGTTACGCTTTCACGCCTAAACCACTGAACCGATTTTGTCGAAATTTGGTATGAAGAAAGAACTGAACTTGGGAAAGGACATAGGGTACTTTTTACCGCGGGAAAACTTCTTATTCCCACGGGAAACCGACTTCCACGCGAACGGAGTCGCGGGCGGCCACTAGTTAGTATTTATATAGAAGGAATTACCATAAAACCTAACTAGGTATTACGCAAGTAGAATATTTTCCGTGCATAAAATAAAGAGCTATGAAATTAAATATCGCTTAAGAATGCTTTATTCGTTTAGACAGACTTATAAAATTGTAGACATCGCAATGAGGGTTCCTTTGCAAACAGAAATTGAATCCATTTGGGGATATTATCAGGTGTGTTCCCATTACAGCATTTTTTCGGTTTGAACAGGTATTTTTTCATCAGTATGTAAGTGTGTATAATTTAAGTGAAAAATGTAAACGAATGCAATAAAATACTGATTATAAGAATTATTTTTGCTCAATAAAATCATTGAAGAGTCACGATGTTGACAGTGGTTTTTTAATTGCTTTGCTATACGATATTAATTTATAATAGAATATATTTCCTTACGTGAACTTCAATCTAGACTGTATGTCTCCCTGTATTTATACCGTTTCTATGCCAAGAATCACAAGGTTAATTACTCTTTTGTTGGTCGATATAAAGTAAAAGTAAAAAACATTTATTTTATTAGGTATAAGTACAAGATTAAACACTTACTAAAAGTCAAGAGGAACTTAAAGCAATTTCAGCTTGAATAAATGTAAGATAAACTTAAATGAAGAAAAGTAAAAAGCCGTCGCTGAAAATTTACTGCTCTCTTTGTCAAATAACAGTAGTACTACCTCTTATTTGAAAATTACTCGAAATTCACAACAAGTGATCTATTTGTTATAGCCTAATAGATATGCCCACGATATTCCAATATCTTAAATATATAAAGGCAAAATTTCAATATATGTATACACCGAGGTCTAAATCATCAAGATTTCTATAACCGTAGGCATACGCATCTGTAGGAAAAAAAATATATGATTTAGTTTCGCCTTAGTTCGTTAATTAGTTTGAACGAGGAGCAAACATACCTTCTCACAAACTTCTCGCATTAATAATATAAATAGGAAAGGAGATTAATTGAATTTTGTACGAAATGGTAAACGACCGCAGACGAAGGAGTGGTTACTCGTTACTCATTTAACGACACGGCATTTGTTTCAGTCCTAATGCTATAAAACGATTTTCTGAATATAAAATTACTTTTATTGATTTTTGAAGCTTTTCTCAAGTATTTACGTTCATTTTTTAAAAGGTTCGCTGTAAGAAATTTTAAAAACGCGTTCTTAAACCACTGGAGTCTAAATAATCGTTTTTGTCTTGTTCTCGTGTTGCTTATCAACTTAAACAGACACTACTTCGAAAATCGAATTTTTTAACCTCTCCAGAAAAAAGTAAAAGTAAAAATTAATTCTAAAGTAAAAGGGGCGAATACAAAGAAACCACAGCTTTACAAGTAAAGCATATCGCGACGGTCCACGAAATTCGTTTAATTTAAACAAAATATACAAAGAAGAGCCTTTTTTGGGGGAAAGAAATATGTCTCCATTCCAAATTGGAAACCGAGGGGATATTATAAGGTCCACAATCGGGGACACCTGATGCTGCATCTACCCGGTGGAAAGATTTTTGTAATTGGGAACATTTTTATTTCTTATGGCTTTAGGGTTTTAGCGATTTGGTAATATTAGATTTTAATACTTTGGTGAACATGTATTGGTTGTTTATTGGTCTTTGATTCGTTTTTCTTTGAAGAGATGTAAGAGTCTGAAATGGAATAGGTCCTGTGATTAATCATTGGAATTTTAATTAATTTTAATGCTGCAGGAGTGTATTGACGTTGGTTACCTACTATGACAGCGTTTCTTATAGAAATATTTGGAAAATTGGGCTACTTTGGAATCAATTGTGTCAATAGCTATATGATTCTCATTAAGTAAATCTATACTACCTAATATTATAAAGCTGATGAGTTTGTTTGTTTGTTTGTTTGTTTGTTTGTTTGTTTGTTTGTTTGTTTGTTTGAACGCGCTAATCTCAGGAACTACTGGTTCGAATTTAAAAATTCTTTTTGTGTTGGATAGACCATTTATTGAGGCAGGCTTTTATAACATCACGCTGCAACTATTAGGAGCGAAGAAATAATGGAAAATGGGAAAAAACGGGGAAAATTATTAATCCTTGAGGGCTTCCGTTGCGTGCGCTGCGAAAACGGTTCAAGAAACCAAAAATATATGTATGAAAGAATTAAGGGAACTTTTTACCGCGGGAAAACTTCTATCTGGGGAAACCGACTTCTACGCGAACGGAGTCGCGAGTGGCCACTAGTATATGATAATCTTAATTAAAAAAGTGACTTTAAGTTTAACAAAAAGCATATTAAAGTATATTTTGTGTAATTAAAGTATATGTTGTGTTTTGATTTTGACGCGTTAATTACTAGTAGGTAATTAAGGTCAAGCATTTCCGACGCAGGATGGTTTTTCCTTTTTAGTTTCAATGAAAAATCAATTAAAACTCGATGAAATAAATCACTTTTTATCTAAACTTGACAAATGCGTCTTATGCCTTTCCAAACAAAATCCATCAGTGTCCGATTTCAGTGCATTTCTCAATTTACGTGAGTTTTCCCTCAGTGCGACTCCCCCCACTAATTACTCGGGGGGAGAGTTCATAAATGCCATAAACAATGTGCTGTTCGAGACAATTATGAGCTGGGATGTCCGCAAATTAATCCTTAGGGCTGCCACAAATTATATTGGTCGTTGTTTCTATTGCTGTTGATATTTAGATACGGTCAAGAAAATAAGGTCACGAAATAGGAATCCTACTAATATTATAAACGTGAAAGTTTGTGAGTATGGATGTATGGATGTGTGGATGTTTGGATGTTTCTCTTTTACGTAAAAACTACTGGATGGATTTTGATGAAACTATACAGTAATATAGGTTATACATCAGAATAACATATAGGGTACTTTTTACCGTGGGAAAACTTCTCATTCCCATGGGAAACCGACTTCCACGCGAACGGAGTCGCGGGCGGCCACTAGTCGTACAATAAGGCTTTAATTGCTGAGCATTAATGGGTTTTTGTCAGCTATAAAATCAATTTTTCAATTTCATTTAAACGTTTACTAAATTGAATTTTGTGGTTTTTAACAGTTATTCTGTTCAGCAAATGAAGCTAAACCTTTTCCGAGTTGTGAATAACTCGAAAAAAAAAGCTATCATAAAGCAACTAATGCAGTTTTAAGTACAAAATGTCGTTAATTGGCAATATAGCCTTGTTGCCCTTGCTTTGAAATCTGGTGCCAATGCAACTTTCGGGTAAGTAACATCACTGTTGGCAGCCCTAAAGCTTGCAGGTTTAATTAACATGACAGGACAGGATGCATGCACCACATTGGAGATAAATAATAACTGGTGTCAACGGGACTCTTCATCGTTAATAATTGTAGCTGAATTTCAGGCTAACTGCGGTTTACGTTGGCCGGTTACCTGTTAAAGATTACATTAACTGCAGGTAAACATTTTTGTGAGGAGTTACCGGTTCGCTGTCCATATTATTAACAAATCCTAACAAACTATTTGTACTGACGTTTCTATTTCAACCGCCATAAGTCGCCTAGTAAGTTTATTAAGGCAGAAGAGTCAGAGTAATTAATAGCGCTTAGTCGAAATACAATAAAGGCTGCGAAGTTTCTATCTGTTCATCCTCAAATGCTGCTAAAAAGTAAGTCATTGCTCTGGTGTGGGATTATTTGAATTGCTTTAAGAATACTGACTTGTTTTAGAAAAGTTGCCACCGTTCATCATGGGTTTTCCAGCCGTATAAGAGTATTTTCTTTAGAAATACTTGGAAATGTTTATTCTTAAATCCTGGAATATTCTGGAAGCATGTCTCCAATACTCACACCGACGCAACCGAAATTGTTCAACCATCAAGTGGACGAAGTCGCAAAGGTTTCAGTCTGAAAATCCGAACCTAACTTTTATGTTATGAAGATATCTCTTGTCGTTATCAACTATTCAATCAATATTAGACCCACTTTTTCATTATCATTTTCAAAAAGCATACCTACGAGTATATAGGTAGGTGCCTACACATTTATCAACTTGGTGTTTAGAAAACTCCAAGTTTAAACTTTTAGAAATAAATGAATAGTATCGGTATTCAATACCCATAACTTAAAAGTAGCGAAATTTTTGTATCGTCGATCTAACCTACCCACTCTTCTATTATAATTTCCATTAATAATTCAATTTCCAGAACCATCTCAAACAAAACACAAGAGATCTGAGAATGATATTATGAAGCAAATCTAAAGCAAAGAGAATAAATAATAAGCCCTGTAATATTTTTATTTTCATATCAACCAGTGTAGCGAGACCCCTCGCTTTCAAACATAACTAATCATAGGCGTTTCATAACTGTAAAGGAGGTATCTACGTTATTTTGTCGCGGTACGCGGATGTTTAGTATGATATTTGTTTTCAATTTTGCTTTCTGATTGAGGAACGTTTCAGTTGAACTGTTTTTTCTAACATCTCGTATTTACATAGAATTAGAACTAACTCGCAAAAACTCATTTAAAACACACACAATGATAATTTTTCATTTTCTTGCAAACTAAAATCCTCATCAATAAGAAGAATAGACAGTTTTTTTTGAAGAATAAAATCGCAAAGTTCAGCCCTCTACCTCATTCTCTTAGTCTTTTAATACCAATGAAACAATGACGCAATCTTAGTTCTTTCATTGTGCCACATTTCAGAAAGCTTTCTCTTTTACCCCTCAAACAGAAGAGGATCGTAACTATAGCTCCAGTATTAGTTAACCGGATTATTTGAACCTACAGCGTCCCTGTAAGTAGATTTGCCCGACTCCCAATTAACTTATTGGTCGCACAGCGCGAAATTAACACGAAATGTGACGTGGGATCAATCTAAACAAGATTAATTAGGAGTTAGAATAAAAAAATGTAATTAATGAGAATATGTGTTAACAGCTTGGTAACATGGTCTATAAAACTTTTCATAAAAAGTTTGTCTGATAGAAAGTATCGCTATAGATCTGTGTATAGTCTTCTTCTTTCGTGTGATAAATATTCCCTTTTGCAGCACAAATTCATCTAGTGTCAGAGTTTTTGGGAACCGCCGTGTTAGGGCCTCTGTCGTGATTCCTGGGTAGTGGCTACCCTACTGTCAGTATTTTTCAAGCCGCCTGTCTACTAGGCACCTGACTTGGCTTGACGAGTACAAGGTGGAAAAACCCGGGACCAACGGCTTAATGTGCCTTCCGAAGCACGGAGAACCTCGGGATATAATGCCACTAGCGGTCACCCATCCTTGGACTGACCGCGGCCGGCGTTGCTTAACCTCTACTACACCGAGCTCCTCGTATAGTGACTACGCCTTTAAACGTAAGTCAATTATTAATTCCAATTATAACCAAGCCGTTAGTAAGATAATAACAATTAGTATCTCATAATTAAATCGTTCAATATTCATCCTTCAAACTAGATAATTATTCGGAAAGTAATGAACAGTGGCTCATTTCCCCTAGAGACAAAACGGCGTTCGTCGAAAATGCGCGAAAATTAGTCAACATTAATTTTCTTTAAAGTGTAAGTAATTTGCATTGAAATTTTCGCGAGTCTAAACTATTAATCACAAGGGAATGAAGGTTTCTGTCAGATCATTTATTTGGACAATCCCTTGCGGCAGGTGTGAAGGGAAATGTAAACAAACGTCATGAAAGGTAAACATAAGATAGGGATACATAGATGAGATGACTAAAGGATGATTAGCACTTGTGTAACAATGTTATATTTTATTATTATTTTTGTTTACAAACTTTTTCCGTAAAAACGAGTCATGTCATATATTAAAATCATCAACCCATTGCACTTCATTGCTGTCCAATTCATCCAAAATTACGTGGTAACAAAAAAACACTAACTATGCTGACTTTAAGCACGAACGAACAATAAATGAATCTCAAAAAAATGCCTTATTGACGCCAAAACCCTATTTTCCTTCAAAATCTCTATAACAGGTTCTTAACACTATCATTTGATGCGATCTGAAGTTCCCGATTTGTCTCCAGGCTGCGTCATTTGTCAGGGAACAGCCTCCACGAGACACAACCTTTGGAATCGGCTGTTACAGGGTTAAAGGGCAGACATAGCGGCAAATTGAAGATGACGATCAGTTTTTGTTTTCGATAAAGATACTTTGTTTTAGAGGAATATCAGCCATATTTGTAGGTATGTAAAGAGCATTGGCAGGATTAGGTATTAGAAGAAGTATAGATTTGGTGGTAAAGCAATTCCAGCTATAATCATAGGCAAGTGTGCATTGTTTAAATAGAGAAATACCAATTAGCATAATGAAGAAGATGATAACCAAATACTGTATGTATATAGCAATTAAGTTCTTCAATGTTGTTTAAACATTTCGTCTTATTATACTCTACCAGAATTATAACAGTACTTTAAAATGATACCCGAGCCTTTTACGCAAAATTGACTTTAGCCGTTTTAAATATTCAAAGACGACGGCACAACCTTTTTCATTCACTCGCTTCATTTCTTTAGAGAATGTCCTTCTAAATAATTGAACACGCTGTATTCGCCTTTTTATCGCTATCTGAAGGTAATATCAGCTACTGTTGGGAAACTTTTATATTGCAGTTTTATTTGTTTTCACCATTTTCACCCTAGAGAGGGGAGAGGGGGGGTTAATCCAGCACAAATTGGAAGGAGATAAGATTCGAATTTATTGCAAATTACTGTTTGTGATCTTAATTAAAGAGCGAGAGGTAAGATCGATTTACAATTGTGTTGTTAATACTGAAGTGTTGTTTCGATGTTACGACTTTTGTGCTTTACCATTAAGGATATTGTACAACTGCTTTTAATAGAAATATACGACCACACCAACAGTATTGCATGCCTAGATAAGAGCCTATTTCCAATCACAATCAAGCCAATTTCTAAAATATCGGGTAACGAGCTTAGTAATCCTCATCTCTCAGCTAAGATTGACAATTTTTATTGTAACAGCGCCGAATCAAACTTCCAATCTTACCCTTTATAAAACCACTAAAATAATTATAAACCCACCTACGAATTCCAGTGCTCTCACTCTAATTAAATAAAACAATAGACCGAATGCATCCCAACGTGCGACCGTGCCGCTGCATATTTTAAAAACTAAATAACCGACACCGATTTTAACAGTTTTACACAGCGCCAGGCAAAAATTACATAAAACAGTGTTTATGCACAGTCGCGTGCCTGAGTTTAAATATGAATCATATTTTTTACAGTATTTACGTAAGTAAAAGCGTGAATTTGGCAGGTTTTTGCACTACACGGAAATTTGTATGGCCACTTTAGTCGTGGTACTTAAGGTGTGCTTAGTTGCTTACTAACTAAGTTTAGTAAGTAGCTAAGCACATCTGCGGTGAGCACTCAATGGACTGCCGAGTAGCCTTAAGGAGACGGGATTATCACAGTCTAGTTTCCTGTTCAAGAACCCACCTTATTACCTTCGAATTACGGTGCACAATTGCACCAATTCTATAAGACAGCAATTCCCAAACTAAAAGCCCTTGACAAAGAAAGCAAAGAGATTCATCACGTCTACATAATACCTGTTTACTTCGATTTTTGTATACAGTTTTAGATTTAACCCTTAGAGCGACCGCTTCGTCACGACTGGGATAAGATTGATGGTCCCACAGACCCGCAGAGGATATTAACTCGTGCTCAGCCACCCATACAACTACAGGTAACTAGGTGGTTTCTTAAACTTAGTTTAGATGCCAGGTTGGGAGTTAAATTTAATCTTGACTAGAGTTTAGTTACAACATTCAGTATATATACCTATGAGTAGAAGCAACATAATGTGGCATAATAAACCAAAGAATGGAAAATAATAGCTCTTTTATTAATTCAAAAGCAAGTAATATAGTCTTTTTAAAAGCCGCATCCTTTACAAAACAGTTAAAGTAATCAAATTAATATATTATTTTTAGCTCAGTTTCGTTATTATGCTAAAAATACTGAAACATTTGTTCCTAAACGCGATTAGAAATTTGACGTACCAATTAGGTCAATTTAAAGTCTTCAATTTTCGCATAGTAATGACACCTGCTCCATCTTCGTTCATATTGATTTTAACACACATATCCGAAACGCGTTACCATTAGTAACGGCTCTTTCAATCAATATTCGATACTCTGCCTCTGCCCGGTTATCAGTCGTTTCAATCGCAAATAGTGATTGATCAATCACTGATTACCGGTCAATCGGGGTAAGTGCCGTCGTAATACAGGGTGTTGGGCGGGAAATTGTATATAATCGTGTCTTTCATTTCGGGTATTTCACGTGTATTTAAAGGCTGTGCAGGATATGTCAAAAGTAATGATTTGGGTTGGAATAGGTTTGGTTAATCATTATTTCCTTGATTCAACATAAAATAATAACTAGTATTTCTAATAAAAGTATTGGAAATAACCAGTGCCTTCAAACTCTATTGAGCATAACTCTTATTTGAGAGAGTTGTGCTTGATTCAAATTATATTTAAGTGAGTTGGCAAGTAGCTTTTGTCGCGCGTACTCATTTAGCGCTACAATTTTCAATTACTTTATCAACACTTAATTTTATACAAAAATTTCAATTAGCCAACCTAAAGGGTGTACATTATATATTATTCTGTAATTTATATATTCCCATCCCATAACCCCTTGAAGATACACGAGAACAGAACTTAATTATTGAACCACTAAATTCACTCGCCAACTATTTTGTCAACAAAACACTTAGATTTGTCCCAAAAATCCCAAACTAGGACGGGTTAAAGTAACAATGGGGGACTTAATGACCGAAGTGAACCCTTAACGACTAGTAATCTAACAATAGTAAACAGCAGTTGATAATTTAGATAAGTAATGTATGGATGTTCAGAGTTTTATTTCGGCTAATCATTTTGCTTAGGGAAAATTATTTTGGGGGCACCAGTTGGTAATACTAGTGAGCGAAAAATACATAAGGTTTTGTTATGAAGTATGAACCCTTTACTGCAATAGTGATGAATGTCCACAAAAAAATCAAACTATTTACGTTATTCGGTTACTTGATATATTCAGTTTATAATCTCGTTTACAAACTTAGCAATATCGCTTATCGTTCCGAGATAATTAAGTTTTAAATATCTGGCTTCACGGCTAGAACGCTCAACGTCTAAGGTATACCTACTTTAAGCAAACTTTGTATCAAATTGGGACCTTCTAATTTGCATTCTATTTTCAATTTTTCTTTAGAAAATCTATTCTTTCAAAAAATCACCGTTATCCCTCAAATATTCCGCCCAATAATCAGTCCTTCACAACCCCATCGGCGCAAAAATCACGCGTGCCAACCTCGCTCGGAATTGCCAACCGTTTCGTTCCCATTGCCTGCGCGCCGATACAATGCTGCCAACCGTTCCGTCCTCAATGGGCGCCATGGTTACAATGTTGCCAACCGAACGGAGTTTCCTATTTACCTCAGGTTGGTGCAAATCCCCGTGCAGTGCTGTATGCAGATTGCCTGTTGCGAGTGGTGGTTGTATGTGGTGGGGAAAAACGATTGTTCAGTGAAGGTGTTTGTATTTAAAAATATCAAATATCAGAAAACCATTTCTACAGTCACATAATCAAGTTGAATAGGAATCATTAATATATAGATTATTGTGTGCTATCTTAGATAAATAATAATAAAAATATGGTAGGTATAAGATAAAATTAATAGTGAATTATCAAAGGTATGAAAACTTTAAGTTTTAGTTGAGTTTTGTTTGAAATAAGCACTGAATGATTAATCAAAAATGTATTGTTTTAAAAAGATTAAACAAAATGTATCGATTATATCTGTTCTACCAAATTGATTTCCATTATAATACAATCGTCAAATGAAAATCACCTACATTCAAAACAATAATCGCTAATCATAAAAACCGATTTTTCCAGACATCCCTAGTTGCAACTTGAATACGGACTGCGAAGGTTCGAGCACATTTTTCAATTTACCCTCTAAACGATTGACCGTTCTGAGTGCCGGCTAACACAAGCTGCTACTCCAATGGCTATTTTAAATGTATTTACTCAACAGCTAGTTTTAAACGAAGAAAGTTTCGAAAGGGTGCATTTCAAAGGTTTTGCAAGGAATTTTGAATGCCAAACATGACTTGTAAAACAACGAAGTCTAGCAACTGTTTCTTCCTTAAAAAGTTGTAAGATTAATGTAATACCAATTCGGTTAATTTATGCAGTCCCCACATAAGGGTTCTTTTGTCTCAAGCTTGTATATTAAGCTGTCTGAAGGATTTCTCAGAAACATGTAGCAAATAACAAAACGGGAACCAAAGTCATTTCCCACTATTAATATTATAAAAGCGAAAATATTTCTGCTCTAATACACGTAATTTTTAAACAATTACCAAAAAACCAATGTTAATACTTGTATGAGCAAATATTTACAAATGGCTACCATGATTGATTCAATATCCTGTAAGAAACTTTTCCATTCATTCTTAATTCACTCTTTCCTTCCGCCTTATATAAGGAGCTTTTCAGGTTGTATTTATTACAGAGTGAATGGGTATTTGAAAGCTTCACTCTGAAAGCCGTTGCATGGTTAAGGTTTCAATATTCGTCAATAAATGATTATCGTAAGGAATTAATGCTTTATATTAAACGAATATTAGATGGAATTACGTGTGTGATGCAAGTGCTTCGGTAAAATTAAGTTCATAATCTTAATTTCTACATAAGTAGAATCTATCAAGTGCCATAGGCATTTGTCGTATTGACGTTATTTTTATAATAATCTGAAAATAACACATTTTATATTTAACATGATATGCCTAAGTTTTTACATGCTTAGTTGAAAGGTAAACAATTACTACAATGTACTTAGATTAAACTTTTATTTTGTGGCAACTCACTTATAAAAAGTTAAAGCCCGTAAAAACGATTCAACATTGGAAATATTCAGGGTATAAGAACCTTTTCTATTATGACCTTTTGAATATAATTCTGTAACCCCTCTCAGCCTGTAGCAAATCTAATATAATAACAGAGTTGAGGTGAATATACATTATTATCAGGTCTATTAAATATTATATTAACATCCTTGAAATCGTCAAAAGCTGCTAATTTTTTAATATAAATATAAGCGTTAACGTTGTAGTTCCTAATCAAATATTAACTTTTCTTTAGATATGATAGATATTGTAAATACTTTATAAGTTTAGGAGCTGAGATATTAAAGATTTAAACTAATGAATAATCTCTTAATAGTTCAGTGATAAACGAAATTTCAATAAACTAACTATTTCCTCAAACACGTTGAAGTACTTTCAAAAGAGCAACAAAATTTATAGAAACAAAATAACATACGAAAAAAAACCTTATTAAAAGTAAGCAATGGTAAAACCCGCATAAAATCCATCACATCAGTGTGAACGCACCTTCAAATAAAATGCTTTATTCGGAACGTGTCTCGAATCTGAAACTGGACCTCGGCATCACTCACATAGTTCGAGCTGGAAATTTGTTTCAATACCCCTACGTTTGAGACCCCATCATCGGGATTGCTGCTTTATTCGATTCGGAAAACATTCAAGATATTGAGAATAATGACTTGAGAAACAACTATTTTTATTTGCTTCCACATGAAAAAATATGTAACCAGGTATTTATTTACATTAAGACATCAATAACTTGATTATTAATCTATTTTTTTTCGTTAGAAACACTCATGTCTGAACAAAGTTAATGTACCGTGAAATTATACAGAAAATCATAACATTTCAGACCGTTGATTTTAAAGGCACGTCTTTTATGAAAGTCCAAGTGCATTGTTCTACAGAATTGGACTTTATATCATGCTGTCAGGAGCTAAATTTGATTGATTGCGAACCTGCTTCATAAATTAGTATTATGACGTCTATTAAGTCTGAGAGGGTCTGGGTATTGTTTTAGAAAAGCTTTATAATTTTGCAGTTTGTTTTAATAATAATTCAAAAGAAAAATGTAAAATGAGACTTATAAGATTTTACAACTCGCATAAATTGGTATTAAAACATTTTTAATATTTTTCGAGATTTTTTCTAAACATGTTGACATCATTAATTACATTTGACTAAATTTAAAATGAGGTTCGTACATTCCAATCCCTTGCTGGGCGCCAATTTCAAAAACTGACCCTAAATGGCGCCCAAACAGGGGCTACTACAATAACAAGTTTTCAATTACCTATTTCATACATCCGCAAATATATCACCGCCATGTCATAGTAATAAGCGTAAGGCTTCAAAAGCCAATGCAATTATTTTAGCTTTAATAATGCACTTGACATTAATTCAAAGTCAGGTAAAGCTAACGTAGCCGCAGATGTTTGAAACTGTAATTTGTGTAAAATATTTGCCACCTGCACGTTTGTTGTGCGTTGTTCCTTGTTCAGGAGAGACAGACAAAGTTCCGTACAGGCCCCTACTTTAAAAGTTGTTTACCATGCATTGTACTTGCATTTTAAGTCCATGCTTCTTGAGTAAAATGTTATTCGTAAGTACCTGAAACAAATCAACAAATTGTGTTATTTTAAAATATGAAAAGGTAATAATCACAAGACTTCAAAGATTTTTCTTTCTTTGATTAATCTTATTCACCATTGCCGATAAAAAAGTAAAACAAACCATCAGAATTTTCTCTTTTGAACATTTTTAATCAATACGCTCATTCCATAAAGAAGCTTCTTAAAAGAATCCTCACCAGTACCGGAGTAATGAACATTTTGTAAGTGAAAGCGTCGTTTTTCAAGCAATATTGAATAGATCCCCGTTTTCTTTGTAAAAGAGCAATATGCGACGAATCACCTTCGAGACGTTATTAAAGATTATGAGTCTGCCACAAATGAAGGTTGTATGGATGATATGTCGATTCGATCAGCGAAAGGTATTGTGGAGACTTTCAGTTTTGAGACGACATTTATAATGCTTTTATAGTATTATACGGTTTATAGTGTCTTGAAAGCCTGATACTCATGGCACAAAAGTCGTACAAAAATTTCAATCAAGATAATAAACTGGACTCCTCTTAGTTTACATTCCATTTTATAAACCAACCAACGAAAACACTGGTCGCGACCGCCTGCAAAAAATGAGATTAAGAAAAAACCACTTAGACTGCGGCCGCAGACATTCGACTTGTTTATTTTCCAAATCATTTGCACATTCAATTTTCCGGTGGACAACAGAATCCCGTTGCTAGACGTGCATTTTAATTATAAATGTAATTAAAAAGTCGATGCCCACGTCTGCTCTCGTCGGGCGTCGGTCACGAAATGAAACGTTTAATTTTGCATGCGGTCACTTGCGGGGTCGTTCAGCGGCCATTTTGGTTGACCCTAGTCCTGTGCAAATGGCGGAATGAGTTGTGAAAACTTTTATTTAGATTAAGCGTAGAAAGTGTTTCTCATTGTGAAAGTTTGGCGTTTATTACGGTGGACTGGAACTTTAGGCTGTTTTGGAATAAAAAGGACTTTAAGTATGTGTATAATAAAGCTGTAATCTTGAGGTTTGAAGCAACTGACATATAATAAACTTATTCGAAGAAGGTTTCCAAATAATGGCTTTTCAGAAACGTTTTTTCTTATGTCTGGGACATGCATGTTTTTCTATCCCTATTTTTCGTATAATAGGCGGAGATGTTTGTCTCGTTCAATTAATGATAATGTCCTGAAGGAAAAAATACTCATTGTTAGTATTTTATCGGAAAAACTTGCCCGTTCTTTCTCCGATAAATTATTCTGAACAAAGAATCAATAGTTACTTATCTATGGAAAAAATAAATTTGTCTGGTAGAAAAGTCCTTTGAAAAGTTAACGGAAATAACTTTTCTATAACCTTTTGTTAGCTACTATTAAAAAGTAATAGGTCAGACATGAAAATAAAATAATGTTGCGGTTAAAATAATTTTGGTAACAGTGACATTAAGGTTATGAGCGAAGTTCCGTAGTTCAAAATTATACGAATTTGACAAAGTCGATCGTGCAAATCGCCCAGCATATCGTCGCTTTAATACTTTGAACTTCTAAATGAGTTTGAAAACGTAAAGATACGACACAGTGATGTTTGTTGGTACGAGTGCTTTTCTACCTATATTAGACCTATTAAATTTAAATTCAATTATCTCTCTACTTATTAAACCGAGTTTATTTTTTCTATTATTGACCACGAAACGTCATCAAAGCAGATTCACCAGCCGATTCACCGATGAACCACTGCCAAAGGTGCGCCGTATTAGGATCCCCTTAATGACCAGTAACTTCCTGCTAACACAATGGCATAATGAACGCCATAAATAATAAACAGAAAAACAAATGAACTGAGGTCATTGTATGCTAAAAAATAAAAATAGCTTGAGGGCAGGCTGAGTTGTAAAAATTTTAAAGTATAAATGTATTGAGTATCGGTAGTGAAAAGCTAAATTGTGGGCATATGAAAAGAGCTGCAAGTTGCAAAGATTACAATAGAGTGTAGCGTAGCGTGTAGTTAAAACTTAGGTATTCCATATTACATTAAATCAAGTCATCCTCATTGCTAGTTTGCTCTTAAAGAAGTTCGAATGTGAAATGATATCATAATAGACAGGTTTTTATATCACACTAGTTTGGTATAAGCCTCCTTCTTGGGTAGAGTAGAACTTCAAACCAATCCAACCAGTCTGTATTAAATTACTGAACTTTTGTTTTAGTAAACCACTTGGTAATCACACTTTTTATACATTATTTTTTTAATAACGATATTCCGCTCAGCACCGCCTTGTGTGCCTATTTCCAATTTCTCCAGATGACACTTCGCTGTACACTTACGTCTCAGGACGTATTCTGTGATCGTTCCTCCGACTACAGCGCGCAATGTACCGTGAAATATTCCAATGTGTTGTCCGGGTCCGCTCGAGCGGATATTCAGTAAAGGATCGATGGACCAACGAAAATTGAGAATAATGTAAATAGAACTCAGTAAGTAGATTGTACATTTGCCTACGTCTTTGAACTGTTATATTCTAACAATATTAGAGCTTCGAAGCTTAACACGTAAAACAGACCTTTATAGCACTTTGCTGTCAGTCTGTCTGTCACCACAATTTATATAAAGAACGCGTAAATGCATAAAAGTTAAAATTGATAGTAGAATCTGCAATAACAATGAAACACTAATTGATTTTAACGATACTGAATGGGACATTCTTAAATGAAGTAAGCATTCTCTATTCAATTAAGTCGAAATAAAAAATTTGTATTTTGTAATTTTTTTAGATTATCTATCGGTAACTCTCTGTTTGCTTTCATACCATCCATCTTGATCATAAGTAGACACCGCAATCCCTTATAAAACATTATCCACTCCTCCTGTGGGTATCCTCAGCTTTTTTAAATTATATTTCAGTTATCTTCTTTTGTTTGAAGTTTGTAAAAAAATAGAACTTTATTGATGACTTGACAATTTACTCGATTGTTGTGGTGAAGCAACTTCGGCCGCGGTCAGTCTAAGGATGGGTGACCGCTAGTGGCTTTACATCCCGAATTTCTCTGTAGGTACTTCGGAAATTAAGCCGCTATTTGTGGGTGCCTTTTGATTGCAAAGCCCTTTGTTTTGATAAAGGCTAATTCTACCTGTACTACATTAGAGGTTACATAAAATTCTTACCAAAATGTAACCAAACCACGCCCAAAACCTTAATCCTTCATCCCTACTAATATTATAAATGCGAAAGTAACTCTGTCTGTCTGTCTGTTACGTTTTCACGCCTAAACCATTGAACCGATTTTTATGAAATTTGGTATAAAGAAAGAACTGAACTTGGGAAAGGACATAGGGTACTTTTTACCACGGGAAAACTTTTCATTCCCACAGGAAACCGACTTCCACGCGAACGGATTCGCGGGCGGCCACTAGTACAAAATAAATATCAAAATAATTTCAAAAACCCATAAATCATCAGATGCTTCTCAAACTCTTTCCTCCATTACACATTAACAATTTATCCGACCTCACAATAAATAAGGCTATTCCCAGCTTGCCCTGGGTCCTCGGAATTAGTTTTGCATTGCTAATGCGAGCTAACAGCCCTTACAATGTGGAGGCGACATCGACTCGTAATGTAACTGTGAATTTGTTAGCGGAATGCTTTGAATATGGTTTAAAGGTTTATGGGATATGGTCGAAAAGAAATCATAGGTATGCCAGAGGTACTTAGTACACTGTGTAAAATATTTAGGATCAAACAATAGTATTATCTTGAATAGCCTAATATTTTGTCGTCAAATTTTTCACGATCAAGCATAGATCTATATAAGTTTTCACAAAAACAATTAATTGTTAAAACATAGACATTCACCAATGCAACCCTACAAAAACGTTAAAAAACAACAGAACTTCGACAAAGAAAACTCTATTTAACTGCGCTAACACACAATCTAATCCTATTCTGCAGCGCTTGAACAAAGTCCTAAACAGAAAAGTGTAATTCTCCTGTAAACACTAGAGTAAAAGAACAATCGATGGAACTGAATCTGCAGCCGTGCAGGCCCTACCGATCTGACGGACGAGGAAAGATTTGAAAGGTTGTTCCGATGTAGACTGTAGATAAGTCCTGTTTATTTATTTTTAAATATCTTACCTAACGCCTTGAATAATTAAAAGCAAAGTATCTCTAAATTTCAAATATGGAAAAGGTCTTTTATTTTATACATTTTATATTTACTTACTACCTATGATATTTACTCATTAAAAAACCACATTTGTAGAGCAACCACAGGATAATAATAGAGCACACTTATTACGCGACACTATTTCTTGATAAAATCTTTTTTCTGTGGTAGCAAAGAGCAAGCGAGTCACATGGTAGTTAGTGGTCAGGGCCGCATACATACATACATACCTACATACACTCGACGCAAAACAATCACATCGGTGTTGGGGGTGCGATTCTGCCTTTTCATAAATTGGGTACCAGATATCACATTCACCGAATGATTCACATTTACAGAAATAATAACACTTCACGTTCTATAAAATAACTAGCTTTCGACCCTGCGGTTTCACCCGCAGCTAATTTTAGTTGCATACCAACTTTCATCCCCTATTTTATCCTCTTGGGGATATAATAGATCAAAATCCTTGCTTAGCGGATGCCTACGTCATAACATCTACTTGCTTGATAAATTTCAGCCTGATCCGTCCAGTGGTTTGAGCTGTGCATTGATTGATCACTATGCCAGTCAGTCTTTGAGTTATATATGTCGGAGACGGTCATGATAAATGTCACTCAACGAAGCGCAGCAGGTAGCTTCAGATAGATGGCGCGACTATCGATGATGGTAACGCACAGAGGGCGCCTCCACACGGAAGTTGCCAGCTACGACAGAGTCTAGGAAGAAAGGAGTGTGTCTTGGCGGAGGCCAGTTTACCACGGACCTTCCTGAAGACAACTGCCCCACGACTAGGAACTGTCATTCGTTTCTTTCTGTGTGTGACATGATTGCTTTGTTACTGAAAAATTGAAGAACCTTGATTAAAATACTTCTGTGAGTACTTCGGTGTTCATATTTGCTCGATTCCCTATTAAAACGCCCACACGATGTCTGAAGATAGGTCAAACATGCTGCCGCTCCGTTATCAGAAGTGGGATGCAATCGAGCAAATGAAGAAAAGGAAATTGACCGTTGCTGGGATGATCTGTGTTAGTTCAAAATGAAGAAAAAGATAAAGAAATTGACCGTTGCTATGCATTGTTTGAAAAACAAAATGAAAACATGCGCACGCAGATGTACCGAAAACAAATTCATGGAGCTACCTGATTGCAACCCTGGAAAGAAGGACGTGGATGCCAGATCACTTTGCAACAGTAAATTTGTGTTATGGGAAAATATTTTGTGCGATATTCAACTAGTCATGGCAATTATTACAGTATGGAAGCAATTATAAAACGACAGATTTTATACTGAGGAATGTCGAAGATCGAAATTAAAGTTCTGATCACAAGCAGATTTAATTTATACCAAAGGATTAAATCGGCGACTTGCTAGCATCTCTGTAACCTGCATAGCCTTAAAAATCCGCATAGCGACAGATCCTGTGACACAGAAACGTCAGTTGAAAATTGCAAATCTATTATTTACGATTTCACTTACCATTTTAAAAGGAAGGAAGGATCTATAAAGAACAAAATAGCAGTAAAACTGTATCTGCCCATGTGTCTCTATTTGAAGAAAGACTACTGCGATTGGCTTACAAGTAACATTTTCAAGGGAGGAATAAGGGCAAGAGCAAGAACTACCTATTTACCTAGTAAACCATACAAATCCTACAATCCAACAAAACAAACAAAAAAAAATATGTTACAAGTGCCATGTTTTGAGTATGACACAAGATGTATTGCGCGTGGAGTCAGCGCAACCAAGAAAATATCAGTGGCGTCAGTGGAGTCAATGGTGTGCGCCAATTGAGATACTGCGTCACGATACCCGGTGAGAGTTTCTGTTTTCATTACAAGCTAAACTTGCCGAACTATGTGATGCTGTGTGATATAATTTGTTTCAGAAAAACAGCTAAACCCGATGCGACTGTCGTTTACATAAAACAGCGTTGGTGCCGCGATGATGAGCTGTGCCAACATGATGACCAAACCCAGCGATGCAGCAGCAGACAGCGAGGGCGCTGCATTGCTACATGTGAGGCAAGCCGCGCGCGCTGAGTTGTGGGTCGACTTATGCATCGTGGACCATGCCACGGGTGGTCTTGCACACAAGGTGAACCGTATTGTTTCTCTTACGATTTTGGTGCTGAATGCTCGTTGGTTTAGTAAAGTTTAGACGCTCAATTTGGTAACTAACTATTTGATAAGGTTGTTGCTATGACTGTTACCTTTTGGTCAAATACGCGTATTCAGCACAGAACTAGTAAATGTCATGTAACGTTCGATACCCAACCTCTTGAGATTTTACCTCATTGTTTACTGAATAATTGTTTTAATGGCGACGTTATTATAGATCGGTCAAAAATGATTGACATTGCTAGTAGGTCATGTACCAGATGAAATTGATAATGTGTTGGCGAAGTTTCATTGTTTTGTGTAAACACGAGTGAGGGCTCTATCTGGCTGGTCGGGGTCTGTTGAGACCGAGTCGTGTGTTGTCTGAGGATGAACACGGGCGATCCATGTGGTGGATGCGTATGTGAGAGCAATGGTGATATTGCTGGTCGGCCGGGGCCGTAGAGAAAGAGGTGTTCACTCGTGTCGTGGCGTGATTCAATGATTTGTTTGTTGTGATAAGGCGATGCCCTTCATCCATGGTACATGATCTCTAGTGATTGGAGTTTAGGCGGCAATAGATACACGTTACGAGCTTTAAATTCTAGGCGTACGTACGAGTATTCCCATGATAGGTTGAGAAAGATGCCTGAGGGCCAAGTACCGTTGGAAATTGATGAGTTGGATATTGAGGAGGGTGAGGAATCTTAGTTCGGTTGGTCGGACCGTACCGGAGCCATTTCGTAGCCGTAGTCCGTTTGAAGTCGGTATCTGCTGTGCAGGGCGTGGATACGCGGTACGCGGGTGGCTCTGGCGGAGGTCGGGTCTTGTAGAGACCATAGAGTCAGGGGACTCGGCATTGTAGATGCATAGCAATAAACTGGAGGTTTATTATGGTTGGCTAAAAAATTAAAGCCATAGGCCACGAATAGGATACCGACCTATTTGTTAATTTTGATTTGGTTTTGAGATTTTGGTTTTGAATTATGATGTTAAATGGTACTTGGTTCATCTTGCATTTCAATAATAAGCTTACTGATAAGTTTGGACATAAGTTAACTTTAATGTCAATTGTGTTTGATCTAAAAGGTATTTTTTTTGTAATGGTTGAAAATGAAATGAAAAGAAAATAAAATTGTTTTTATATCTCAAGGTTTATTAAAGCCATACATTTTGGATCAATCACATTGGTCAGAATGACCGAGCTACATTTACTGTGCTGGATGTTTTGTTGTTTTAGAATAAACACACGAGGACGTGTGTTCAGCAGGATGGCCGTGTCGGAGACGGTCATGATAAATGTCACTCAACGAAGCGCAGCAGGTAGCTTCAGATAGATGGCGCGACTATCGATGATGGTAACGCACAGAGGGCGCCTCTACACGGAAGTTGCCAGCTACGACAGAGTCTAGGAAGAAAGGAGTGTGTCTTGGCGGAGGCCAGTTTACCACGGACCTTCCTGAAGACAACTGCCCCACGACTAGGAACTGTCATTCGTTTCTTTCTGTGTGTGACATGATTGCTTTGTTACTGAAAAATTGAAGAACCTTGATTAAAATACTTCTGTGAGTACTTCGGTGTTCATATTTGCTCGATTCCCTATTAAAACGCCCACACGATGTCTGAAGATAGGTCAAACATGCTGCCGCTCCGTTATATATATTTAGATACTTATTTTTTTTAATCCCCGGACCCCATATAAAGTTCATTTCCGAAACATACCCACTCCGTACTACAGTGCTCGAGCGTTCGACTCCCATTTAAGTTGTTTAATGTACCGTTCTTTACTTACACCCGGGAATTTCAACTTTTACCCATTTTATTTTGATTGGAATAAAGTTAAAACAGCTACCAAATACGGTTTGTGTTGTGCGGTTTTATTTAAGTTATCCTCTTGGGTGATTGCGTAAGTTTTAGTTGGGGAAACTATATGGATGAATAAAAAATAACAAAAGGATTTTGGTATACTTAAATGAGTTTTATGGAATAATAGAAATAATTATTTTAGAATGGCTTTAGGGCTTATTTAAAATATGTAAAAATCTAAAATACTATTTTTAAAAGTTCATTTTTTTAAATATTCTCTTCATATAAACTTTTTCAATAAAACTTGCGTCCTACTATCAAGAATCATATCGCATTCACACATTTACTGCCTACTTTATATCGCAGTGGTGTCACTAACTCAATTAGCCGTGACTGTCAATTAGTGAACTGTGTAATAGCAACACTCGACACCTGACACTAATAGCTATATCAATGAATAAACCACATTTATATTAAAACGAGTGACCCGCCCAGGCTTCGCAATGGTGTACATTTTCCGACTTGCTCGCGAAATTTTGCATTATTGGTAGGTATATTAAAAAAAACTTTTTCTAAAGGTTCTTTATTTACAAATTTTAATGAATAAAATACCTAAACAGTGGCAAAACCCGCATTAAAATCCATTACATAGTTAAGGAGGAGATAGCAGACAAACATACAAACACAGTATTAGCGACTTGGATTTATACTATAAAATAATGTTATTGTTTTTTTAACTTTTACGATTTTGAACCATAAAATAAATAAAACCCTTAAATGATCACTTCATTGTCCGTCCGTCGTTCTTAAAACAGAAAAGAGTTATTTCATTATAATTTGTATACTTGAGTAAAATATTAGGATTCATTCATTCATTCGTTCATTCATTAAGATACGTCAAGTTAAATATTACTTAGTTCATGCATGAAGTTGAGCAACTATAATAATACTTATACAACAAGCCCAACTAAGGGTTCGATTCACAGACAATTGATTCGCGATCGATATGAATATCTAAAACAATTAGTACCTAAACGTTATTGACTTGAATTGTTATCAAAAGAGAGCACTAGGAAAACATTAAGTTTCAAGATAAACTTATCTAAATCCTAAATTATTTTTTCCTATATGTTGTCTTAGAATTCTCATAGCTCATTATCATAAAAAAACGCACTTTAAATTGTTGAAGCGCAATTAAATAGGTACATCTATTTTCTATCGTTGTCTACTCCTGACATAATACTTATTTCAACCCTTTCAGGGTTGAATTGGGGTTAAAAATGAACAACGTAATATTTCCGCTAGTTCGTGAATCGCGTACCACAACATATTGCAGACTGGCGTTCTTCGCCAACAAATGAGGAATTCTTGAACAAAATTAAAAGTAACGGCGCAGTACGTAGATATATGAGACTGGAGTTTATTACAATAATACGAGGAAAATGAGGAAATATAAAAGGATAGTGAGGTCAGCTTTTAGTGGGGACGTAAGTTATCATTAGCACGCTTTTAGCTTCAGTGGTGGTAAATAGTTTTCTAATTTAATTACGCTAACTTGATTATATTTAATATTTACTTAAATATGTGAATTATTTCAATAAAACTTTCATTTGTTTAACTTTAGTGTTGAATAATGGAAACAGTAACTGTTACTATTTCTACAGATCTACATAGCTACATTGTTAAGTAAAAATCACCTGTTTTTTTAAGTCATTAACCATGAAATTCTCCCACCTCCCGTCCATCAAACACTGGCCATTCACAAACATGACAACAACCTGATAAAAAACCAATCAACTGCCCATTAAACACTGGCACAAAAAAAAACAAAAACACAATAAAGCAAAAGAAAAAAAATCGCCAACAGAAGCTGCAAGCCTAATTGAATCCCGGCACTTGGTGGAAATCGATTCTGTAATCCGTGATCGATTCTGACGTAATCGAGTAAGCGACCGTTGGCCGGGTTACTCGACGCTTCTCGTGAGCGTTCGGGCTTGTGATCGATTTTATGCATCGCTTGTGCACTGACGCATTCGATATTATATCGATGTATGTGATATAAACACCTAGTCTAGTTAGTAGATTTTAGATTTTTACTATCAATAACAAATATGTCACCTTAAAGGGCTACGTGGTTATGGTTATACAATTACAGTTTCATTATTTATAAAAAGTCTTAACTAACAAATATCTAAACGGAATAAAACGAACTTATGAAAAAAAACCTAGTTTACTAGCTTGTGCAAATTTGCTTAATGTTAGCAAATATTTAGTTGGTTCAAAGTTCACCAGGACTACTTATAGTATAAGTTAGATTAGTAAACCTTCTTTCGTTCTTATTAACGCCAAACGTGAAATTGTTAAAACATTCAAGTCACATAATGAAAGCAATCTGAGCCTCTGTTAGAAGCTTTTTTATGAGATCCAAAGTAACGTTTTATATTTCACGACATATTTTGAGCTTGGAAACGTGACTTTAATGATATATGAACAAATGGGGATCGTGTTATTTGAGAATGTGTTTATTGTTTTCTGAAGACAGACAACGTCACCGATTCTGTTATAAGATTATCTCAACATTTTGAAATCAAATAGGTTCTCGTAGATACAAAAACAATAATGATTATAAACAGAGACGATTACTTAGTCACTTTAGTTTGATAAACCCATAGATTTATCGTGAAGACCAATAATAAATCTATGGATAATCCTTAAATTTTGACACATTAACCAGTGGACGTCGATTGGCTGATTGATGATGATGACACGACGTAAGCAAATTTAGTTTAGTTCTTAACATATTTTGTCCAGATTTACAAAGTCTAAACTTATTTAGTGACACCCAAAATTAAATGAGTATGAAAAAAAAGTTTAGTTTAGTGTTTACAGAATCGTGGTTCTCGCCGATTCTGAGGCAAAATTTTAGACAGACGTTACTCTTTAAGTGGACAAATTCAGCGAATATTTTAACTCAGCCCGCCTCAAGTTATTTCTGTTTAGTCCACAGCGTAGGTATATATTGTCGAACTTTACAATGATTTTTACTTAATTAGCAAACTAAATGCGCAAGATCAAACCAGCCCAGTATTGTAAACAATAATTAATAAAATACCTGTGTATAGGTTGCTGTTGTCGTTACTATAAACTGTATGTCTTCATGTCTATCAATATGTTTATTATCCCATACATTTTGATTGAGAAAGCGTTATTTATAGCATGAATGATGTATTGACAGCAATATTGATTCCGTTATGATACCTACAGCAATAAATATAAATCATATTGCAACAGATTTTGAAACGGTCTTTGAGAGAACATCGACACGTTTCGTATTTTGTTTTAAGTAACTAATCCTTACTTTATATTACAAAAATGAAATTTCTTTTTTTATATAATATAGCAAAGCAAACGAGCATGCGGGTCACCTGATGGTAAGTGATTACCGCCGCCCATGAATACCCGCAACACTGTGGGTGTTGGGGGTGTGTTGCTGAGCCTTTGAGAAAATTGGGCACCGGATACAACACTCACTGAACGAAACGCAAGAACATTGTCCATACTTCACGTTGGTTTTCTGTGCGACGGTGGTATTTTACCGGTCGAGTCAGCCCAGTAATCGCTGCAGACAGAGCCTACAGCTAGACTCTACCACTCCGAAGAAAATGTGTAATATGTGAATGTCAGTCTGTCCTTCTATCTGTATGTTCCGCTTTCACGTCGAATCTGCTGAACCGATTTTAATCAATTTGGAAAAAGACATAGTTCAACAGCCTGGGATGAAAAGTGTTTTACCGCGGGAATAAGTCTCATAATCACCTTTATTGAACACAACGGGTACCAACTATTATGCGATAAGCTTTTACTAGTTGAATACTTTTCCCTTCAACCTATTTTCTTTCTTGTCTCTATTTATTTATGAATAAACGGGAATTTTCCGGATGCGATAAAATATTCATGAATCCAACTCAAAAGAGCCCAAAAAAATGTCATAACTCTTTCTTTTCTTGATACAATCAGGTTAAACCCTTATCATTCTGAATTCTGTTACGTATTTTTTTTGGAAATTGTATGAAAATATATTACTTAAAATATCAAAAAATTTATATAACAATGTACCAAGTCATTTGCATCGTTTTGTAAACACCATCACTATAATATAAAAAAGTCGCTTTCCGCCGTCTGTGTGTCTGTATGCTTAGATCTTTAAAATTACGCAACACATTTTTAAAAATATTAATAGATAGAGTGATTGAAGAAGAAAGTTAAATTGTACATTAACATAGTATACGGAAAGAGGTTTTACTCCGAATTGAACGCGTGCAAAGCCTCGGACAAAAGCTAGTTATTTATATAATCCATTTGTGGAGTATTAAAACATAAAAAAATAGTACCTTACATAATTGTTTATTAAGATTCCATAGTGTTCAACTTTCAAAAAGTTATGTGAACATAAGTTTCGTCTATATTTTAACCAGTAATTTGTCTCATCTAACTCAGAGATTGGCTTCAACCTACCACGTCAAAGAGAATGAGTAACAAGGTCTCAAGGTGAGGTTCTTAATATGCAGATGTCAATTGAATTTACATCAATTTACAACCACATCCACATACGAACATATCGAATATTGTTTATATTATGTTATATACAAAAATCCTATAAATGTTGGTATAATATATAAGACAGTAGAAATCGAAATTTTCTTTTAAGTTAACGCCTACAAAAGTTGAAATGAATAAAAGACAAAAAAGTGTTTAAAAGAAAGAAAATCATTTACTTTTAAAATGTAAATAAATTTACCAATCTATTACTACAGCTCGCTGTCATAAGTTTAGTATTTGTACATATCTACAAAAGATATTTCGTCTGACTAACCCAAACAAACCTTTCCAACGAAAAACGAACATTGAAAAATAATTTCGCGAAACGACTCTACCTTTTTCAATTCATATTAAATTTCAATACAAAGACAATTTCATCTGGAATACACGGGGATGTTGTAATGTAAAATTATTTTCCAAGCGATTGTCGGAGAGTAACAAAGGAAACTGAAAAGAGGGTTCACTACACTTGAAATACAAATAGAGGCTGTTCCAACTAGAAAATAATAACTAAGAGAAAAACAGGTTTGTTTTAATAGGCTCTTTTTAAAAGTAGATAACACAGACTATACTTTGAACTATATTTTCTATTTGATTAATTCGTAGTATTATTAAAGTTATTAAATTACATAGAACAATACTAGTGGCCGCCCGCGACTCCGTTCGCGTGGAAGTCGGTTTCCCGTGGGAATGAGAATTTCCCGCGGTAAAAGTACCCTATGTGTCATTCTGATGTATAACCTATATTACTGTTAAGTTTCATCCAAATCTTTCCAGTACTTTTTACGTGAAAGAGTAAAAAACAAACATCCATCCATACATACTCAGAAACTTTCACGTTTATAATATTATAGTAGGATTTAAATTACTTTCAATAATAGGTGTTAAATACCTTCAAAGTTAAGTTTGCTATAAAAAACTAAATGTCAATGGTTTTAATATAAATAGGTATTTGTTTTTAAAATAAAACATTAAAGGGTATTTAATTATCTTTGTTTAAATACGTAAATGAACTTTGCGTCATAAGAAAACCTTTACCTTAAAAAAGATCATTGTTTCAAAAAAACAGATCAACAATTTTCTCTCTTGAAAAGACTACATGTTGAACTTGTTTGCAATGGAACTGCTATTTCAGTAATATGCTTTTCTTTTTTATTCTATAATATTCAAAAGAAACAATATTTGAAGTGACATTAAATGCAATAAGTTTTTTTGAAACAATTGTCGGTAGATGCTTCAGTAAGTAAAAAGTTTTTCAATTGAAATTGCATAACATAAACCCTGTCAACAGTTTTTCCAACTTGAAATGGTGTTCTTACTACCTTCTTCTCTACTTCCGTTTTTAGTTAAAATAAAACAATACTTTTTTACAAATTTAAAAAAAAACATATAAGTGCTTTTCGCTGTTCAAAAAAGGCTTAAAACTTCAGCCAAACCAACAAACCTTAATCACCCCCCCACCTCCCCGTCAAATTCGTTAAGCACATTGTTCCCTATAAATCCTTAACCCGTTCACAGCCATAACTACTATCTTTACAGGGTGTCCCTTCCTGTAATCCGAGTACGAAACATCCGGCTATCGAACGTAAATTCTCGCGCTTTTGCAACGGATGTTAAGATATATACAACCTTATTTTTCAGGTGGGGAGTATGAGTGTGAAAATGTTGGGTGAAATTTGTTGTGAGCTCCTAGACTATAATTTCCAAAATGGAATGGGTAATGTTTGTCTTTAGAAATAATAGGAAAATTATTGATTTCAATCCCATTTAAGGAGGAAAGTATGCTCTGCTTGTTATTTGAAAATGAATGGGACAATGACCAGAATTTAAAAAGTGGATTTCGTAATTTAAAATTGTAGTCTTACCGATTTATAATTTGATTGTTATTTCAAATCTATTTAAGGTTTCTAAGGACGACAAAACCTTTGGTGGGAACTACTAGCAGTAAAAAAACTGGTTATTCTAGATCTAAAATGACAACTTCATTTATTCTTTTTTTTTTTCTTGAATTTAGAATCCGAGACACTGTCATCGAATGTACCGCTTAAAACTAGTTAATAAACAAACAATGCAGCTGACTGTACCATCACAGCATATTTGTTTCCCCATTCGTTCGCCAACCATTTGGGAAATAACATCGGTTTGGAGGGGATGTTTAAACTTACCTGTCGCTATTTATATACACTAACATTAGGGTTGCCGAATTTATGGATATTTAAAGGATATAAAAATGTATTAATTTTATTTGAAAGTTTTTCTGCGTGCACACAAATGTAAATTATCGGTTTATTGCGAAGAAAAGTATCGTAAATTATTGTTTCTTCTCCGCTATACTTTTCATGCAAAAACAGAAAATCGCACAACTTTTAAGCGTTTTTTCTCTCGTATATCAACATTTGTTAGTCATTATTTATTTTGTTTAGAAATATCTTTACATTTATAAAGTCAAAGTCATTGTATTTATCGTGGTAAAAGCTAAACTTATCAAAGTACATAATACATTGAAATCTGTATTCATAAAGTTCGGAAACCCAGCCAGATACAAGCTACCTGCTTGCCCTATATTAGTAATGTTGAAACAACCTATTATTTCAGCCTATTATTGTTCATATTGTATTGAATTATCTTACTTTAAATATCATGTTGCGAAATAATAATGTAGGTATCATATATTGTACATGATTCCAATGAATGAATTTATTATTTGAATTGTGCTATGCGGTGCTTTAATAACATTTTGAGCTAAAACTGTGGTTCAGATTTATATGAAAACTGGTTGATAATGGTACCAAGATAACATAAGAACGCATTTATGTTTACCTAAATATTTAAAATGCGGCATGTACGAGTATTGACCGTTTTTAACCGTTTACATGTAGCAGTGGTGAAACTTAGTGATATCCTATTTCAAGTAGTCTGTCTTTGAAATCCTACGTAATAAAAGTGTCAAAAATCCTTTGAACAAAATATATTTTTTGAAATAGCTATTAGCAAGCAATACTCCAGCTATTTATAATCAATCCCTCATAGCTCATAGGTATATATTACATCGCCTTTTCGTCGTCTTCAAAGTTACAAACAGGGTTTTACATATCTAAAACCTAGCTTATATGGGTTCAATTATATACGACTAGTGGCCGCCCGCGACTCCGTTCGCGTGGAAGTCGGTTTCCCGTGGGAGTGAGAAGTTTTCCCGCGGGAAAAAGTACCCTATATGTTATTCTGAAGTATAACCTATATTACTGTAAAGTTTCATCCAAAACCATCCACTAGTTTTTACGTGAAAGAGTAACAAACATCCATCCATAGATCCATACTAACAAACTTTCACGTTTATAATATTAGTAGGATATTTTCCAATACATTCAATGATGGTATTGACAAAATATTTATACTTCCACTTCGCTGGCTTGAGAACGGTATCAGATCGCGAAATTCACAAATTGCGTTCAGTCGTGCTGCAAATGCGATAATACCTATTCCTAGATTTACTTATGTATAAATAGATCTTGGTTTATTCCTGCACTTTTAACTTGTGTATAAAATAAAAATTGATATGTTATGCCAGCGGTTAACACCTATGCATTTTTTTAAATAATAATTGAATTCAGGAAATCATTAATTTAATGTAATAATGTATGCTGCAGCAAAACAATGATAACACGAATTAAAGAAGCTTCATAATTATTTTGATTTCTACTAAGTTTTAAAGCAATTTATTCATTTCATTTTATTACGGCAAAACATATACTTAAGAGGAAACCTACGAGCATTATGAACCTCGCTGCCAGACATAGAAATTTCAGTACCACTTACCGGCTAAAACATTTTCTTACAAAAACCTCCATTCTATAACACCTGCATTACATTAAGGGTACAAATATAAAATATGTATCATTGTATATACAATCTTTCGCACATCTTTTTCACACTTAATATGCTCAAAAAATCTGGCTTTTGCACACCCTTTTACGAGGTAAAAGCAGGATTACTGCCGATCTGAGTTTGGCTTTTTTAATCTGATATATTTTATTACTAAGGAAAACTACTGACACTTTTTTTTTATTAATACTATACGCAAATGAGAAAAAAAGTCTAAATATGAAGAGTTGATTATATACAGTTTGATATTCTAAAAAAGACGTAGGTACTTTATTGATTTTCCACGACCTTATTAATATAATTGATTGACGTATTTCATATAGCTTTTACTTTCCCTGTACTATGTTATTATACATTAAACCTTCCTTTTGAATTGCTCTATCAATTAAAAAAAACGCAGCAAAATCCGTTGCGTAGTTTTAAAGATTTAAGCACACATATGGACAGAGAAAGCAACTTTGTTTTATGCTATGTAGTGTAGACCAAACAATCGATAACACAACCTTATTAAAAACATGTCAACTAACTATCACTTAAAGGAATCTATGAAAGTTTCTGTTTAATAACGTAGTAAAATATCTTAATTGCTTGACAATCTTGTTATTCACATTTGAAGACAATCAGGAATACTTTTCATACATCCACAAAACACGTTTATTAAATAATTTTTGACCGCGTAGCGACCATCATTTATTTCCTAACTCATAACTCAGTTAACATTAATTAAATTTCTCTTTTTATTTTATAATTTAATTAACCAGCAAAGTTATTTCCCTTTTCATCGTTAGTTAACTTTGTGAAATGCAAATCTGCATTCTTTTAAAGGCTTTTCTGTAAAAGTTGGAGTTATTTTCATCTGAAAGTTCAGTTTATTTATTTATGGCTGGATTATATAAACTTGGGAGGCTTCGAGAGCAATATTGGAGGCTTCCACGGAACCGTAAGGCTTTAAGTTATGTAAATATGTTACTAATATTGGAAATATGTAATGGATGACTGGTTGTTTTATTTAAGCAAAAATCTACATACCTATATGTAGAGATAGTTTACTATTTACAAAGAAGGCGATCTTGTAGTTTTTGGAAATAAAGTTAAGTTAGCTTAGGGTGCAAAGCTGGTTCCGAAAGTCTACGAAAGTTCTAAATAAAGGTTTAAAGTATTATTAGTTTCGGGGCTGACTTAATGTTCTTGATATCCAAAAATATAAATGTTCGTAGATTATTAGTCCAACTAAGTTATTTCCAATTGCCCTTAGCCATAGGCTAAAGATAATAAAAACCTTAAGGGAACATTATTATAATTCCCTTTGTCATCCTACAAGAGCTAAGAAAATGTTTTTCTTTTAATCCACCTCAAAGAAACACTTATTAAAATCTCCTTTATTTTTTTATAAAAATAATTCCGAAGGATTAAACTCGACGTTCTAGATGGTTCCATTCACTCCTGCAAACGTAATCCCAAGATGAGTTCTGTCAGTTTTTCCGTGGATGCGTTCCGTTTCAAACTGAAAGCGTTATGAAATGAAAATATTTTTTAAGTCCCCTTTTGAGCGTTCTGTTTTAAGTAGTTCTCCCGTTTTGAAACCGCAAAATATTTGTTGACTGTAAATTGCGTAGCTATATTTAATGCTGGAGAGACATGTATAAAAGAGTTTAAGAAAAAACGTGTTGCGTTATGATTGATAAGAAAAGTTTACTTGCAAATTAATTTTAATAATATTTCACCCTGGAATTAATCAATGATAAGACGACATAGTTGTCTATTCTATTTGTAAAAATATGCGCAGATGATTTTTCACAATTAATAATTTAGTAGGTTTTTTAAATAAGCCTCAATTTGAATAAAAAAAAATTGTCGTTCGGAAATCGAGCGGGACCATACTCTAAAATAGGTACGAATAATATACTAAATCCACAAATCTCGCCAACCCAATAACAACATTATTTCTATCAAGTTTAAGATCTTTTATCCCGCATTCCTGTACTACCAAATCTCACTTTCCCCCATACTCTAGGTATATTTTATATTTCCGCTGTTTGCTTGACAATGGATTCCATTACTTACTGTCACGGTATACCCATCATATTCCCTTTCTTTTCTAAAATAAAAGTCGGGTAAGTCCCCCACAGTGTTATAGCCTGCAAAAAAATAATAGCATTGCTTTTGTTTCACGATTCCTTTGCTGAATTTAATGAGGTTAATTGAAAGGGTTTTTGTAAGCGCGATCAAAAAAATGTTCTTCAGGGTTCAAGCTCTAATATGAAAAAAGGGGCAAAATTCTAAATTAAAAACTTTGACAATGGCTACGATGTTGATCTTCGGACGTAAGGAATATATAAGCCAAATAAAGTAATTTCTGAGAAAAAAAATGTTTTGCTGTTAAATAACATAATTATCCCATCAATCAATCCTTTAAGCAACACTAGACACATACTAGCCTTTACACTATTGACATCTGTCAACACTTTTTTTTAAATATAATATAGCAAAGCAAACGAGCATGCGGGTCACGTGATGGTAAGTGATCACCGCCGCCCATGACTACCCGCAACACTGTGGGTGTTGGGGGTAAGTTGCTGGCTGAGCCTTTGAGAAAATTAGGCACCGGATACCGCACTCACATCGTCCCTACTTCACGTCGGTTTTCTGTGCGAGTCAGCCCAGTAAACGCTGCAGACAGAGCCTACAGCTAGACTCTACCACTCCAAAATGGCCACCCGCCATACAACAGTCATTTGTTTAAATGGTCTATACACAAATGTGCCATAAGTAGAGGCTCCTTCAGTGTTCTACCACATCATCATCATTTCTCCATTCATCCACCACCAAGTATCAACAAAAACAAATTTCTCCAAACATTCTCCCATTTTAATCTTACAACAATTCGCTGGCACGAACAACATCGTTTAATGTTAAGGATATTTTCAGATTCTTCATCTCTGCAGCACATTCTCATGAAAGTATTTACAAAATTCCACGTTATACTTTGTAAACTTTCGTGCTTCGGTTGGCGTGTTTTATAAAATATGATACGTGAGGCGAAATGCTTTGTTGAAATTACTTTTTGAAGTGTTCTGTTTATCTGGTTTGATGTATTTGAAAAATTTTAATTGTGGCTGGTTTTTACAAAGCAAAATCACGGCGACGAAAACAATATATACGAGTAGTTGGTGCTCTTTTGTGAAGGCGTTTGTCTCAGTGGACGGTGATTGGCTGATTGATTAAGAGAAATCATCACAAGGAAACCCTGAACGATTAAACATTCGGGTGGTGGTCTATTACGTGCTGCTATCAAGCCAACATAATGCTGGCATGCTGGATTACGGCTTAATCTCTCTTGCTTATTGAGAGGGAAGCCTACGCTCAACAAATGGGGCGGTATCATCATCAGCCACAAGACGTTCACTCGGAATAACGGCTTTTATTAATATAGGTTTGACGTTTTGTTTCACAGTTCCATTAATTGGGTGATTTTACCGTAGTGCGCGTGTCATACAAATAAGTGTATAGGGGTTGAAAATGTGCAAGTCTTGATCGATTTTACACCACAATCATACCTACCGAACTTCACCTCTGTATTATTTTGGGTTGGAATTTGAAAGGGTAAAAGTAGCAGCGAACATTTAAAGTCCTTAAAGACACCAACGCTTCTGCACCCGAATTTGGCACAAGTTTTTTAAGTAATTGAATTAAACATTAGGTAATCAATTGTCTATTTTTTGACAATCTTACCCAAAAACTGTATAAACAAAGACAATTCGTCAATCTGAAAAACTCAAAAAAATCCACGAAATAAAACTAGGACACCCTGCCTAAACTTCTAAAGGAAGTGGTCAATAAAACGAACCAAAGACAAAAAACCCCCCAAAAAACTGTCCAGCTAAAGTGTCGTTGAATTATTTATATAGCCGGGACGTTTCACTAGGGCGGCCATTAGTAAACGACCATAAAGAACAGCTAAGTGTTAGTGCGCGTGCTAACTCGCAATTCCACGGAATTAACTGAAATTGTACGATAACTGGATATGTAAGGTTTTATTTGTGTTTTTATTTGTTACGGCAAGTGTTAAATTATATGATAAGTGTCCAATTAGATATTACATGGAAAGTGTAGTTTATGATATTTTATAAACGTTTTCTAATTTTATTGTTGTAAATATAGTGGAATGTAAAATTCATGTAGTTTCTGGCGAATCGTCGGACGGTCAATGAAGAAAATGTAAATACTTGATATATTTTACTCATATACTGCAATTCTGTTTAGGATAAACAAAAACCAAATGCAGACTTACATTGATAGGTAATAAATAGCCCTTAAAAACAATGATATGCATGATTTGCATGTCTTGACATTAGTGTACCGTTAATGAACCGACTTGATTCGTTTATAAATGTCACTTTATTAAAACTTGCGTACTTACATAGCTGTTTAATTAAACAACCATTGATTAAAAGTAAGTTAGTGGATTAAGCTATTGAATCATTGTGTAATACCTAAATAAGGTTAAGTAAACTAACAATAACCTACCATTAAATACTTATATTTAGTTTTAACTATAACTGTACTTGTTTTGTTTCAACGTTAAACCTCTCTGTCGTAGTTAATAGGTAGGCATTTTAATATCACCAGCGAGTGTAATGCAAAAGTAGGATTCAGCTTAGTATGGTTGTATATTTTATAGAATAGTTGGATTAATGACATCGGCCGTTTAATAAAAGTGTAAAATATTGTAAGAAAAGTCACCCCAGGAAAGGTCCTGTGCTGGCTTCATCAATAACGGTAGGTAAAGGTAGTCGTGACTTATCCAGAGTCATTAAAGAAAAAATTAGATGAACTCTTTTTTTTTACTTTACTTTTTTTTTATTTCTTTCAGCATTGACCAATATTAAACATACAGAATAAAAAAACGAATTAAAAAAAACTTAAAAAAAAAACTTTTAGCCTTCACCAATAATATCCCTGTACACTGTTGTATTTATACCTATACACAGTATCTCACATATTCTCACAACTAAGTCTCAAAACTAATATACTGACAGGTTCTATTCATCATACCTCTAAAACTCACCTAACTATCGAATGCCGATCCCAATATTCGTTCTATTTGCCAGCTATTACCATCCGAATTACCATTCAGTTTCACGGCGCGCTGGTCTAAATAACTCAGTTTAAATTAGCTCTTGGATCGCTAATGTTAGCGCTAGGACCTATTTCGCTTCCATTTAGCACCGAAATCAGATGGATATTGTATACGGAATCAATGTGTGGGATTATTGGCGGGGTTTTGTCGAAATTAGTTTACTGTTTGTGTATGATTGCGTTGATGTTAATGAAGCTGTTTTAATAGAGTTATACAACGTAAGTTTGCTTGTGTCAGAGCCTTTTTTGCACCGTGGTTCTGTTTTCCGCTAAATTGTTAAATTTTTGCTGAAATAAGGCATAGGTTTTTTTAAATGTAGATTATATAAAACTAATTAGGTTTTTTACTTTAGAAAGACACAAAGTATAGTTTAAAACCTTTTTGTTATATGAATATCAGTTAAAGTACTTTTTTATATGAATATTAGTTAAAGTATACACTCTAGTGATATTTAAATTCTACAGGTTAAGTTTCAAACAACTTAAGTCAACTGGCATTAAATTTACATTTAAATGACCACGATAAGTTAAATTGAACCCGGAACGTTACTTCTTAGATAGTATTTACTTTTTAATATTCTTATTTAAACTCAGCCTTAATTAATTAGTATAAAAAAAATGACAAGCATAAATCAACTTTCAAAAGCAAGAAGACTTACAATTTCTCGGATCTAATTAAAAAAATGATACCCATCACAGTTATTTAAAGTACCCTCATTTTCCACCGCATTATTACCTGAAACAAAGAAGGTAAAATTATTATTTTTCATCCATTAAAAAGGTTTTTTCGCCGACGGCGGCCGTTTCCAAATACATGCTCTTTGAGCGCTGAATGATTGTTTTACGCAAATTAATTTAGAGGAAAAAATTGTTTGTAGATTGTATAATAAAATGGAATATTAATGGTGTATGAGATTCAATTAATTCATGATTGAGTGAGATTGATGTAAAGTTCTTTTTAATTTACGTAAAAATATGTAGGTAAATATATTAATGAATAAGTGCCTAAACCATTTTTTTAACACACTATCAATGTGTTATTCTTTCAGTGGTTTTTAAATTTAAAATTAGAAGTTGGAGCCCATTTTAGTACAACTTACCTAGTATTTAATTAAAAGTTTATTTTCTATTCAAAAACCAGAGAATAAGACGAATAAGATACTATTATTTTCGGGAGAAGAAATAACGTTGCTTTTTCCTTAAGAGTTTATTTAGGTTCATCTATTCTTTGGCAGGATTAATACTAGAAATTATAATTAGAGATTTATTATTGGAGCGCTGTCCATGGTCGCATTATATGCATCTTACTGTTTATATGTTACGGCTAATACCCGAAGTGCGGCTACACCTAGTTTTAGCCGGTTAGAACATCAATAGGTTAGGTTAGTTAGGTTACTTTTTTGATACCACCCAGAAAAAGGAGTCCCGCCTAGCTCATGATTCAAGCCAGTTTTTATAAACATAGGTATAATATTTTCTTTACAGTTTTCCATATTAAAAACACTTCTAACCGGCTAAAACTAGGTGTAGCCGCACTTCGGGTATTAGCCGTAACATATACATGTTACCAGTTTATACAATACTACTATGGAAAACACATTTGATGCTATGAATAAAACTTATATGCATGGATCAAAATACTCTACAATACCTTCGGTGGGATATGAGCCAATCACTTGCACTTTTTAAACGGAGCAAACGATTTCATACCTATATACGGCGATGGTACAGGGTGATCCTTACAAGAACATTTGAGTTTTAAAGTCACTAGCCTTACAACCGCGATAGTTATAAAATTACTAGTAGGTACCTGAAACTAGCCCAAACATCCACACTCAGAAACTTCCCAGTTTATAATATATGTATAGATTCCCAAATCTTTATTTAAGAATTGAAGCCTTGAAGATACATTATTTTAAGTGCCTTTAGACATTTTGATATAATCTAGGTCGTCATTAAATTCAACGTGGGGTTAACTTTAAAATAGACATAAAGGTTGCCCTGGGCAGGGGATTGCCCTACTAAACGTCCTTTCACCTTCGTATAATAATAAATCTGTGTTTTATTGTGCATTATACATCTGAAAACAAGAATCTTCAGTTTATGTCTATACTATAATGGCTATAGTGAGGTATTGGGGTCACTAAAGCTAAAAATGTGTTGATTTGTTTAGATTTACCAAGTTATTTTTGATCTAGCTGAGAAAAAATAATGATTGCGTAAGCCTAAAAATTATTGAAGAAAATGACATGTAGAATCTAGGTACCTACGATACAAAAACAATTATTTTCAGCTTAGAATTATGTGTTGAAAACGAACTCTAACGACCGGTAAATGTATCCTATTTATACCTATACATCTACTGTACACTATAACAAAATATAATAAACCAGGATACACATCCTAATAATGCACTCTTACACAAACTCATAAACTAGAGAGCAGCTTACACTCCGGGATATATTATCTTTTACGATGTCAACATTCGACTTTAGCACGCATAGACCAGGAGCCAACTGTAAATATTTTACTTACGAGTATATTTTCAGAAAATGAGACCAAATATTAAATGTTTTCCTACATACTTTGTATATATTGCATTGCCCTAATTCGGTTCAAAATAAGAAGGTAGAAATTAGGTCACTATTGGTATTTAGAGAAAAGGGAAAATCTTTACAATAAAACGCAAAAATCTTTTAATTGTGTCATCAGCACTTGCACTACAAAACATTTCGGGTAACATAAGGTACACCAGAAATCTTTCCTGGTAACTGATGTTACATGGAGTAAAGTATGAAGGCGGACTGACCCCTGGTTTATGACACAGATATGAGTTGAGCTCATGCCATATACCTAGATAACCATATGCAAGCTGTTTTAGATTTAATATAGACAGGAGAAGACAGTGTCAAACACATTTCATATATGTTTATATGTTCAAGTTTATTTATATTTAGGTATATATAATGTATGTATATGTGTAAGTATATATATTTACTTAATTTACTTAGTTTATTTAAAAACTTTTCTGTTATTTTTTATAACCATGCTGTACCTGTAATTAACTGTTTGTTGAATAAATGTTTGTTGTAGGTACGGCAATTGTTTTAGTGTGTGGTTCTGTTATTAAATTAAAAATAAGTAAAGGTTTTAACTGTAAGTGATTATAGCCAATTCCAGGCTTTTCTCTAGAGCAGCAGTTTAACTTTGCGATTACTGCCTCACCCCCCGCTTTGTTAAAAACATAATTTCCGAATGTTCTCCTAATATTTGCTATATTTACTAACTAGGGGCCGCCCGCGACTCCGTTCGCGTGGAAGTCGGTTTTCCGTGGGAATGAGAAGTTTTCCCGCGGTAAAAAGTACCCTATGTCCTTCCCCAAGTTCAGTTCTTTCTTCATACCAAATTTCATCAAAATCGGTTCAGTGGTTTAGGCGTGAAAGCGTAACAGACAGATAGACAGACAGAGTTACTTTCGCATTTATAATATTAGTATGGATAAGTAGTCCCTTTTTTTATCTTGTCTTTCTCATTATATCCATATTAAATATATACCATTTTTATTCCGATTTTGCGGTATCAATAACTCAAAATAAAAAGTTTAAACTTTATTTTCTTTCCCACCTGCATTCTCAGCTATTTAAAAAAGAATCATATCAGTAAAACACTCCAAGAAACAACCTCAAAACTTAAAATTTCACAAACTTCGTGTGAACTGTTCATAAACCCGTTATTACTAGAAAATTCTGTTCCGAACCGCTACAAGCCAGTACAAACCAGTTACATCTGGTCGAATCTGCCACTAATTGGATTGCTCTGGACTGGAGCGCCGCGATTTTTGGCTCGCGGCTTTCGAATGCTACTTCTGTAGTGCCTCATTCCCTATGTTTGTGATTTCTAGTTTTTGGCCTGATGAAAGTAAGTAATAGTTGTGTTGTTGCTATAAAGATCTTGTTCAAAATGACAATTTATTTTAGTTTATTATCGTTTAATCTTCTAAAACTATTAGTTATCTATTGTATAAAAAATTGCAATAAGATAAATATTTATTAAAGCAACATAAGTTAAGAGCGTTGTTAGAAGTTCTTTAACAAATCTATCAAAATTTTATAAACACACTCCACGTCCCAATCGAAGTGGCGAAGTTTTACTCCAAATAGTAAATAGTAACGATTCGCCGGATGAATTTTGTATGCGATCGCGCCCTCTCGTCGCCGTCCGTCATACCGGCGAAGTTACAAATGAGAAAATTAAACATTTATTTGACAGAACTGTGAATTTGTATTGCCTTATTATACTTCGACTGTAGCTGAATTGCTAACTATTTCGTCAGTACCTAAATGGACGGGAAAAGTTACTGTGTTAACTTTTGTTGGAATAAGCAAAAGTTTTGCCAAATTAAAAGGCAAAGGATCAATCTGATTTAAATATTAAGGAATTACTAAATATTTTGAATCGTGTATAATAATAGTTTTAAGTATATTTGTCATATAACAATAAAATGTAACATAAATAAAAAAAAACAATTCAGTTTGCTGCCTCGGCAATACAAGTAAAGTATTACGGCAGTTTGAATTATCGTTGAAAAACGAAAATGTATGTTTTTAGAATTAACTATCTAACATAACATTTTTGGGATTAATCGTTTTATACTTCCTCATTTAAAGTATTTAATAGTGTAATACAATTATATTTACTAAAAGAGTAATCTTTGCATGAATAAAGGTTAGCCAGTGCCATTTAGTGGGCCGGTCCCTTACTCTATGTTGAAAGGTTTGGTAAATGTTAGATTGTGTAACATTAGAGTTTGGTAAAAGGATACCACGTTTCAGTTCTATTGTTACAGTTTTAATGTGAATTAAATAACTAGTGAGTGAATGAGAATTGCTATGCTTTCAGTCAGTAGGGTAGCATATCATTTTAGTTTGCTTTAGTACTTTGTTGACTATACGTTGACTATTAATTGATATTGTAGGTACAAGTTATTATTGCAGATAACTAACATAGTAATTAAAAGCAGTATTGAATGTAGAAAAAATTTGCTTTTTTGTGTTCTGATGTGAAGATTAAACTAAAAGGTACAACATGCCAAATAAGGCACTAAAGAACCTCACAAAACAGCAAGTTAATAGGAAACCCGTACAATAAGTTAAAGCAGTGAGAGGAGGAACGAGAAAACAGTACAAAATAAAATAAAAAAAATTAAAAATAAATAAAAAAAACAATAAACGTACATACTCAAAGTTGAGTATCATGTCCTAGTCAAACTGTTTACAGAGAAGTTAATACAAAACAATCTTGAATAGCAGTAGAAATAGCCTGTCTAGATATCAATCCCATGCTGTTTTATCATCTAAATAGTCTTTGATTTTATAGTAAGCTTTCTTGCACAATACTTGCTTAATTGTAACTTTAAATTTATTAAATGGCAGGGATTGAATTGACTCCGGAATTTTATTAAAAATAAGTATCGACATACCGATAAACGACTTGCTGCTTTTGGCCAACCTACACTTTGGGAAAGCTAATCTATTTCCATGGCTAGTTTTTACCGAATTATTATCGACATGATTATCACTACACGTTACAAACTTATCAATATTTTTGTAAGTATTCAATATATTTTCAAAAATGTATTGGGACGCGAAGGTTAAAATATCACTATCTTTAAATATTTCTCTCAAAGAATCTCTATTTGCAAGCTTGTAAATTCCACGAACAGCCCTTTTTTGCAGCGTAAAAATCGTATTAATGTCAGCAGCGTTTCCCCACAGTAGGATGCCGTAAGACATTAAGCTATGAAAGTAACTAAAATATACTATCCTAGCTGTCTTTACATCAGTCAAAGAGCGAATTTTCTTGACCGCGAACGCTGCAGAGCTAAGCCTACTCGCTAGTTGTGAGATGTGGGCTCCCCATTGTAACTTACAGTCTACAGTCAAACCAAGAAAAACAGTAGAATCTACTAAGTCTAGTTTTTTACCATTCATTTGCAAGTTTGAGTTGACTTGTTTTACATTAGGTGCTGAAAATTTTATACACTTGGTTTTCTTATCATTAAAAGCTAAATTATTAACATTAAACCACTGTAAAACATTAGAGAGCGCATTGTTTACGTCGTCATAATTAGATTGTTGTCTATTAATCTTAAAAATTAAACGGGTCGCCCAACTCCCTCTAATATGGTTGAGTAGGACGATGGCTGGAGCACACGTCATACTTGTGATCAGGTGCCGCCTTCGGGAAACGGTCTGCTCTGGTTCCGAATTGTGGTGCGGGAAGAAGTCCTTAATTAGTTCGTAGTAGCAGTTTTAATTTTTTTTTTACTTTTATAGTGTTGAGTTGAGGTTCGAGAAAATAATTTATATGTTCATTGAATGTACACGTTATAATTTTCAAAAAGAGTGCTGGGAGTTTTTTTCCGCCGGCTTTTTTCTCTCGGTCTACGGTTAGGTAAAGTCGAAGTTTGTAACATTGACGTTCATTAAGTATATGTTACATATCTATGATGAATAAAAGAATTTTGATTTTTGATTTGATTTTTGATTTTTGACATTTAGGTAAAAATAAATTTTCATCTCAAAAGCGACTTCGATTTAAAAGTAATTACAATAGAGTCCTTACTGATGTGATACCCAAAAAAGGATTAGAAATTCTATTTAAAAATGGGTATTTATTGGATTGCGATTCAAATGAACATATTCTTCAATTATTCACATCTTTTCGCTTTTGTGCCAAAATGGCATCTTCAATATGCTACCCATCATTTTATACCTTATCGGTAGTCCAAACCAATTGGTTTTGAAACTTAATATTGGCGTGCTAAATTTATGACACTACGCATACCTACACATTTTTATGAACTTAAAATACAGGGCAGAAACCCAGCCAATACCTTCGCAATAAACACAGCAGCAAAACAATAACAATACTTTTTGTTATTCATTTCCACTTTCACCCTTTTATGACGTTTTTTTTATCAATTTGTTCAAAGTGTCGTTTTATGAGCCATTAAGCCTGTAGAGAGGCTGTTTATATCTACAAGTTTGATTGGAACTGAAGCTTGTAACAACAGTTAACACTTCATTGTTGTTGTAATTAAATACTTAATGGACTTTTATTGGTTACTATATAACAAGAAGAAAGTTTTGATCGTTATTGTGCATAAGAGCCGCGAATCTCTAGTTTGTTTAAATAGATGGCGCTGTTAGTATTTTAAATCGCGTTTGCCTATGCACAATTAGATTGAATTTAGATGTGCTTAGAAAGAAATCCATCCTCCTTTCGTAAGATGGCTTGAAGATATGTCCACTTCAAGATATTTTTGTTTTCTTTGCAGAATAAACATTTGAGACCTATATTTTAAGCTTAATGTTAGAGATTGATGGAACTTTACAGCTGGATATCCCAGCTACTTTCAGACGAATTTGTCCCCACTTACCACGCTTGACAGGCATGCTGGCGACCGAACTAAATCCTACTAGATGCTTAGATATCTGTTACCATCCTAAGTAAAACCTACTCAACTAGGATTTAGACTTGGCATTCAGATGGACTATGACCTGTAATAACTTGGGGTTATATGTATAATCAGGGTATAATGTAAGGAAAGGAGTTTAACTGTAAAAATTCTAGTAAGAATTGTTTAAATAATGGAATTGCTGCTTGTATCATCTACGTCTGATGGTTTATCAGTTGTTTTTGTGATAGCTTTTTTATTTAGGTTAAAAAACAAATGAAACTTTTATCTTACACTGTGTGAAACCCAACTTCTTTCAACAACTTTGTAAAGATAAGTTGGAGTAATAACCACAAATGGAAACTTTACCTCTCCATCATTAAAAAGTGATGGAAAATAAAACTCCAGCGTAAGAAAAGTAATTGATTAGTTGAGCAAATTGACATTTGATCGATCACTTTATCTCTGGAGTAAGTGCGGCATGCCGTACTATTGATGTCTTTACTTTAATGGATCAATTAAGGAAGTTTGATGGAAATTAGTACATTGCAGTGGCTGATTGCTTAAATTATAGTATTTAAAGGATCATCGATCTTTCAGTCTAATCTAGATGTACTATCTGAATTGGTGGACCTATTTGTCAGCCTACAGCATAGGTTAGTGCATAGGAAAGTGGTTTGATGATGGCATTTGATTTAAATTGGGAAAAATCTTAACTTAATTCTATTTAAGTTTATTCGAGGTCGATCAGTAAGTTATAGGTAAGCTCAGAATATGCAAATGCTTCTTTTCTTCCTAAAATATTTTCAACCTTTTGCATCGTTACTAGACCTACTTAAAAACAGGCACTAACGTAAACCTAACAGCCTATTACCCCATATTTGAAGCGTCAAACCTCTCCACACGTCTTTAGAGAGTTTTCACACCAAGTCGAGAGGTCCTTAACCCCTAGCCCTTCCACCCCTTTCTAGAATGTTAGGACTTTAGTGTCAAAGGGAAGTGTTAGAACTTGACTTGAAACCAAAATGTTTACCTGTGGCCAGGTGTTCAGTAGAGCGTGCCTGTGACCCAGTTGAGACGCTAGGAATTCGTGAAATAAGACGTTTTTCTCTGTAAGACCACCATTGTGTAGAAAATTGGTTTATTGCACTTTATGTTATTGTTGTTGTGAAGTTGAGGAAATTCACTTCAAATTTAAAGTTGCAAGGACGTGAGGCGAGTTTATATTGCGATAGATTTTTGGGATTGCACCATATTAATACCTAATACAGCATAGTAAGCTATTTTTCTGTTTATAGAAAGTTTAATATTTACAACCAAATTTGCCTACAAACACGTTCCTTTTTTAATATAAAACACGTTATATACATGACTAAATCATTATTCTATTAAATTCAATTTCGTTTCGAAGCTTTTTCATCAATAAAATAGTAAGAAAACTTAACACTCATCAGACACATAAAAAACTCTCTCCACACCAATAAAAGCTACATTCCGCCATTTCAAAATAGAACCTAAAACATAAACACCGATGCTATTGAACTTAACAAGAATAGATCATAACTCGAGACTGTAGACTCTTCACCTCTAAGTGGTATAGACTATAACATAATTGGCGACGTGCCAACGCGTGACCTGCTCAGCGAAACAGCGCTTGAAATTACAAAAGGCAATAATACACTGCTAGACGATAAGCGGCTTGAAGCGGCTGAATGAGCGAAGAGTGGTAATTTGGCAGGTGCTATAGAAGAAAATGATTTTGCAATCAATAAGAGTAATTGTGTACTTCAACTCTTGACTCAGGGTTGTTAATTAGTCTGTTAATTGGATAATAAAAAAGTAGAACAAAACAGTCAAAATGAGATATTAATATGCTTTAGTTGAGAAGAATATGAAACAACTTACCAAGACTTACAAAAAATAGGTGCTTGGAAAATAAAAATAGACAAAATTATACTTTTACTGCACGAAAGTACTAGGTTCGTTGAAAGACTTTTACTCAAAGTTAAAGCCGCTGGCAAATTAACAAAACCATATACACACATCCATATTAAATAACACAAGTAAATATACAAACTCCCCAAACCAAAATTACAAGCCTTAAAATTTTCATACGCCCTTTGAAGTACAGGTTAACAGTTGCAGGCCCTAAGGGCATGCCTCCATGTTCGTTCAGCAAAATTTTAGTCTTAATTAAATACCTTTTGTTAGAAACCAGAACCTTTGTCTTCGGAGCTCGTTTATTTTGTAAATGTGCAGTTAACGGCGACTGTAGGTGAGCTTGTAAAATTAAACCGTGTGATTAATTCAGCGTTAGATTTTCTAGCGTGTTTAGTTAAGGTTGGTTTAGGGGTCTATTAACACAATGTTTTGAACATTTATCTTTAAATAGTAGAGGCTTTAAACAGACTCGTTCTGACATTAAACGAATATGTGTTTAACCTTACTCATCATAAGGTAAAATATATTTCCACTAACTTTCACAAAATACTACATCAAGTATCTCAGAGACAATACATTTCAATAAAAGAAAACAGATAAAAAGTCAACATTTTTGTCCCATATTATTTGTTACAACTTTGTTTTCTTTAATTGGAATGTTAAAAATGTTTAGCAAATTGCCCGAGACCTTACTCAGCGTCTAAATATGTAGGTCGCATGGGCCAAATTAGCTCTTAATTGACTAACTGCTATTTCCTACATGTGATGTCACTGCTAAAAATACGCTGCAAAGAATTCAAAACCAATGAAAAAATGCAACTTTAGTAGTGAGCGTAGGTTTGTGAGTAAGTGTGTTTGTTTGTTACTCTTTCAGGCAAAAACTACTAAACGGATTTGGATGAAATTTGGTAGATAGCTAGATAGGATATAGAGATGGGCAGAGTACTCGGTTGAGACTTGGTATTGCATTTCTCAAACAAAGTATACTCGTCATTCCACAACCGAGTTACTCGGCCGAGTACTCGGTTGAAAAAATATTGAACCGAGTAAAACTCGGTATTCGTTACTCGGCAAAAGTGTTACTCGGCGCATTTCTAAGGATATAACCTGGAACAACACATGAGAGTACTTTTTACTGCGGGAAAGTACACTATTCCCACGGGAAAACTAATTTAGCTGCAGGTGAAACCGCAAAGCGGAAAGTTAGTGACAAAAGTCGGTTAGCAACTGCGTAAAATTATTAATATTTATGTTTTTATTATACCTAGAAGGAAAAATAAGGATAATAATACACATGTTGGAAATTGCGCGATAAATAATATTGATTTATAATAAAATGCGGTTATTGTAGCGACTGACTGATTTCATAGCTATGTGTTGTTCATAAAATTGTAGATTCCATTATGTATTTTGTAAGTAATCCTGCAATTATTTTACAGACTTATTGCAATGAGTTCAGTAGCAAGTGAACACATCTTCAAGTAACTTTTGAAGAAATTATGCCAAAATATACTTATTCAAATAAGTTTTCAAGAAATATAAATTTGAGTTTTTTTTTTCAATTCACATTGGCCTTTGCTCATTTTTTACAGTGAATGTTGATAATTCTATAGGTATACGCAGCATTTATTCCTACTTAAGAGGGGGTATACAGGTAAATTTCAAGTCGTAATTTGTATTTTTACCCTAGAAAACAAAGCACAAATTACCCGAAAAAAATACCATAGATATTAAAGCATATTTCCAAGGGACTGATCAGAGTGAAAACATAAAAAAATAAAATTTACTCGATAAAAAAAAATCACGAAGTTAGCTCTAATTTTCAACTATTATTCATTTATTTCCAATATTATGCATACTATTGAGCCAATATTTTAATACATACTATCAAATTATATTACCCAGCGACCCTACTAGCGATTTTAGAAAATAATGTATACTTTACGAGTTATTACATTAAAACTTATTCGGCGCTTACTACGTTTTTATTTCGCGCAGAACGCTTTCGTCTGTCGCACCTGTCCTGGGATCCAAGGCATGTTTTGTTTCATGGTTTAGTTGTGTTCGCTCCGTTGAGACAAGAGGACTGTGTTTCTGTGCTCCGGGGCCGAAAAAATCTTCGTTTTAATTTCTAATTCTTGTTTGACTATGAAAAAAAACTTTAAAATATGGCTAGCAAAAAAACGCAGCAAAAGAGTATTTAAGAAATTAAAAATTTATCTCATGGCTAATTTAAATAGATTTTAATGGCTTTTAAGACAAGTTACAATGAATAGATCATAAATCACAATATATATTATTGCAATTTCTTTCTGTCTTTCTGTCTATTGCAGTACAGATACAAGACACCGCATTTTGAAAAAAAGGTCATTGTATAAAGCACATAGTAAAAAAAACATTATTATAAATAAATTATTATATTACATACTTACCTTTACGAATTATTTACCACCAGCAAAAAGTGCAGTACAGTCAGCATCATATTCTTCGTGACGACTACTGTAGCCAAATAGTTGATAACACCCAGTCATCATTTTCATCGTATCAAAAAGTGTCATCACATTTAATCGGGACATTCACGTTGTACTAATTTATCGAAGCGTCCAGAAAGTCTTATAGAAAGTTGCATTCAATTACGCATCAACCAAAGCGCCATCGATATCGAAGCGCCCAGCGAAATATAAAAATACGCTTTCTTCTTCTAATCGTCAAAAAATAAACCAGGAATGCACAAGTGTGTAAGAACCTATGTTTTCAAACTTCAAAAACTTTCTAGCTTTTATTTTCCGGTTCCAAGCTTTCAGGTAAAAGTCACAGTCGGCGCCGAACAATCAATTTTATGTACTAGCATTTCATGTTAAAACGTTTTAGCAAGTGAGCCTTGGAATAGTGAAATTAAACTAATTTTAACGGGTTTTTACGCGTTTTATTAAATTAATTTTGATTTTCCGACGTTTCGGCCTTTTTACAAATGCCGTGGTCAATGGTAGACTGAGATTGATGTCTTCATAGAGTATAGTAAAGTAAACGATTTTTAGAATTCACCGCCATCTGTTTCGTAATTTCCTCGCATAGTTGTTCGGGTTCACGCAATAGACGCTGACAGTGTCTTGGTGTTTCTGCTTATTTGTCTGCTGGTTGTTCTTTTTGTTATTTTGCTAAGTATTGGATCCCACGTTGGTGATAGCATCCAACCATCTTCTCTATTGAAGTAAGGGTGTTTTATAATTTCAATAGTTTCTCTTACCAACCTAGGAATAAAATGTTTCTCTTTTGCTAGGATTTTAACGGTATCAAATCTTAGATAGTGGTTGGGCTTATCCAAGGAATGCTCACAGACTGCAGGTTTTGTATAGCGACGCTTACAGTTTAATTTCAAGTACCTAAAAACAATCGCGTAAATCTAAGAAGTTACATAGAATAGTTAGTTCAGTTAACATTCAAACTTTTTGCTAGACACATTTTTATTCCTAAATTTTTAAATATTTTTTATTTTGTTTGAAATTTGAACCTTCTTCAAAGAAGTTTCATATTTTACACATCAGATACCTATCATTTCTTGACGTATAATTAAGCAAGAGCCAGATGCAACAACTTTCCTTAAAATAAATATTTGCCGCGCGTAAATAAGTCATAATTTCCGATCATAAAATTGTTTTTAGGGTTATTGAATCCTACTATAAATTATTTTTCAGGTAGGTATCCTAACATTGGTATTCAAAATAAAATAAAAATTCGTGGACAAGTAGGAACAGCAAGGACTAATAAATCAAATATTGATACACGTATAATGAAACAGAATTAAAACTTTAACTTGTTCTTATTTTATTTACTTATGAACATCCGGCTCCTTAACTAAAATGTTCATGTGACATATTGATTTTTACAATACGTATTTATCTACTTATTTTATTTCATGTTAGCCTATAAAAGTAGTACTTTGATTTTAAAAATAAACTAGAGACCAGTCCCGCGTTTGCATGTTGCACTTTTAATGCTCTCCGTTAACAAAGGAAGATGCAAAAGGTTTATCAGAGGTATCGATGAACCGATTTGTGGAATATTTGAGAATGTTGTTTGTAAGGTTCCGTACCCAAAGAATAAAATCGGAACACAAATACTAATTTTCCCCTGTCTGTGCGTTTGCACATCAGTCTGTATCTCATAGGCCGTGAGAGCTAGACAGTTGAAATTTTCACATAATATATTTTCGTTGCCGATAGAGCAACAAATATTTAAACCAATATAAATAATGATATGGAACGTTTCACCCGCGAGTCTGACTCAATTTAATAACTTAGAAAACAACATGGCAACTCCTTTATAAATGTTTAAGTTACAACTGAGTAATTTCAGCAAATATTTATGACAACGAGGGTCAAAATTAATATTGTAATGAAATCAAATATTTACATGAAACAGATAAAAACTAAAATAATTTAAATATTTTTACTATATACATAAAAAAACGTACGTTGCATGTTCCTTCGGATCCTCATTTATTGCAACTACTGATACTCTTACTACCTCTTGACAATTTATGATATTCTAGTATGTGTTTATTATTTAAACGATTTAAAATGGTATCTTTGAATTGAAATGCAATTTGATCATCTTTCTGAATGGTGATGATAATTTAAATTGCTTGATGAAAATAAAATGTTGTTTGAGTTTTCATAAAAAAATGATTTTTAATAATAAAATCATTGCAAGTCATCTTTTGGACCCCATGCTCATGAATCGTCTATCGGATGCCACAGCCCTGACACCATCGCTGCTAGCTAGAAGTAAACAAACTAAGCTACATGCTTTACATTTTCACTAAAACTTAAAAAAGACTTCAATCTGTCAAACAGAATCTAAAATTAAATCTTAGTCTTAGATCAGTGGATAATTTTGTTGACTCTTTCTTAGTTATGAAAACCTAGTAACATATTTATTTAAACACATATGGATACCATTCTATTCAGACGTAGGTATTACGTATGTATTAAAGCATGCCTTTACAAACAAAATATCTTCTTTATAAAACTGACAGCCCAGTAGTTAAGACCCCGTCTTATTCTATATCTCATAAATACATTTTTTTAATCAAATAAAGTTTTCTGTCATAACAGTTTCATCTAGACACGCTGCCTGTCAAGCAAAGTACACCTCTATTACATGAAGCATAAAGTGGTTTTCTTACTTTGTACCGAAGATTGTGAATACCCTGAGCGCTACGTTACTGATGGCGCTTTGGTTGATACGGGATTGAATGCGACTTTCTATAAGGCTTCCTGCACGCTACGATAAATTAGAGCAACCTGAATGTTCTGATGAATGTGATGACACTGGCTGATTCGCTGAAAGAGAGGACTCTGGTTGTTTTCAAGTATTTGACTACATTTGACGTTACAAACTATATGGTGCTGACTGTACAGGTACAAATCAGTCAACGAATTCTGAACAAAAAAATATAAGTAAATATAAACATTCTAAAAACAACATTACAAAAAAATATATTATACACTTACTTACCTTTGCGTATTATTTACTACAAGCAAAAAGTATTTTTAGCGTTTCAAACAACAGCTAGGTGATCCGGCACTCACTTAGCCGGTATTTATCTGATTATTTTAGGTATAATGTGCGCGATCGCTCTAAACACGCGGGAGCATCGTCGTCCGTCACCGGACGACGACGGGACGAGAGAGGGGCGTGTGCGGCGCGCGGGTGAAATTCGATTTTTTTCTGGGTTTATGCGCGCTCTTAATCTACAACATCTTGTTCAATCTTTACTTCCCCTAAAGCTAGATTGTAGTAGTAGATCTAAACTCTCTTAGATAGGGCTACTTAGTCATTAAAACTAAGCTCTGATGTGTAACTACCTGAATTAGCTGTACAGCCTGGATGTAGGTTTACGTAGGGGAATAATATATGAACCTTAATGAAGATAATTAGGAAGTCTGGAACGAAACCTGTGGTGAGCAACAGGATACAAAGTACTTTGTTAACATCATTTATTATTGTTAATTAAGAAATTGAAATTTTTGAATGTAGAAGATGATAGGACGTTATTTAACACATAATATTTAGGTTAGAATAAAGTGAAGAAAATGAGTAGTGGAGTGTACTAAAATCAAAAAGGAATTACTTAATGGGTATGAATCATTTATAAGACAGCTGCCGATTACATGAATTACTCTAAAATTAAAAATGTTTAAATTTGCTTACATAAAAACATTTTTTATTGGACTAACGACGAAAAGTTAACACCTCTCAAGATGATAATCACAATCAACAAATAGAACGAGATTGTTTATCTAAACAGCCTAATAACGGCTCAGTCAAACTTTATTTATTAGTGGCAGTTTGATTTAATCTCAGGCTGTTATTTTAGTTCATCGACCAAAGCTTAATCTCCTCGTATAATAAAGCAAATAAATGGTCTTGAAGTTGTCTCGCCACTGCAAAATGTTTCTATTTTGTCTCATCATGAAAACAAATGGGACTACATAAGGATTTTTGGACGACTTCCAAAAAGACAAAATTTGAATTGGAGTAGATACTTGTATAGCCTAGACATAGTTTTTGATCTACGAAAAGTTTGTGTTTTGTGTTCTTTGACTTTCTTGTGGATAAATCTGTGGGACAAATTACAGATAGTTTTGTTTGTCGTTTTTGTATGTAAGTAGGTTTTTTTATGTAGAATACCTAATTCTCTGAGATATTAACAAACCCTTATTTACAGAATATTTACCATTATTATTGTGTTTTGTTTCATGCACCATGTTCACGAAATAACTGATTTATCTCAGTGAATGAGTAGTTATTATCTCGCTGTAATGGTTATTACACAAAACCACAACAGTTTCAAAAGTTTCTTAAGATCAAATTGAGATCTTTTCTTCAAGTAAATCGTATAAAACTTAAAAAAAATACACAAACTTTCATGAGCATTATTTTACAGGTGGATAACCTTTGTAAAACCTTTACAATAAACCCTAGAGAAGATTAAAAAGACCATAACCAAAATTTTGTATTTGATATAACCTATATTTGTGAATTTGAAAATAAAAAAACACAAAAAGCAAAAGGCAATAAAGCACACACACAATCTAATCATTGCAATCAACAGCAGGTGACGGTCCATTGTTTTTTAAACTCTCACAAATGAAAACGAGTTAATTGCTCAAAAAAGAATTTAAATTAAAAACGAAAATACGAAGAATGTGAGTTATAAAAGCGATGAAAGTCGCGTATGGGAACGAAATTATAAAACAATGAAAGTTGGCGACTTACTGGCTGTTGAAGAATTTAATTACGAAGAGCATTTAGTGTTTTAAAAACTCGAAAGTAGTAATAAAACTGTGTTAATTGAAAGAGAATTCTCTGGTATTTAACATATAGGACAGAGCCATAAGGACAACCTTGGAATAGAGAATTTAGGTTAATTGTAAGAAAAATAGGTAATTACAAAAAATAAAAGAAAAAATAGTTCTTTAATAGACTCTGGACAAAAAAAACCTCGTGCTCATGCAATATAAGTAATCTAACACAATAAAGTTAATTGACAAAATGATTACAAAAGATTGCTTAGCCAGAAACCTTAGCAATCGCTACCTACCTTCACGGCGCGTTGAATCCCAAAGTAATTAGACTTAAAACGGATATTTATCTGTACATGACGAGCTGTGCGCTTCTTGAGCTAAATGAACCGTGGAGGTAACAATGAGAAAAGCTTTGAGATCTTATCCTTTGTTGTATTCCATTGGATAGTAGAACACATAAGTCGTCTGGGGAAAATTCTGTAGGAGTTCAATCAGAAGTTAGACTAGGTTATTATACTGAAGTTTTCATTATAAAGGTAAAATGGAGTCAAGATAATAATAGAAAACATAAAAATTATTAAAAAAAATAAAGTCGTAAATAATCGCAGGATTATTAAATTTGATTTTTTTTTTTAATATTTCTTGTTAGTTTGCTAAACCATCTAGTCTTGCCAACAACAAATTTAAGTCATATTTGTTAGAGAAATAAACGAAAGTCATCAGAACATCTATTTATACTCTCATATTTGAATTTTTACATTTTTTTAGTGTAGCTATCCCAAATTTTAATAACTTCTATAACTTCTCTTAGTTAACCCGGATTATATATCAAAAAATAATCGAGAAAATTCTCTATATTTGCTAAATAGCATAAAAACAGAAATAGTACAGTTTGTGTTAACAAATTAGAATAGAGATACGTTTGATTCCTGACGTCTATTCATCCGTAGACAATTATCGAAGCTATTACATTCTTCGCAGAAATAGACGGTAATTAATTGAAGAAACGAAGGTTCAATTGATTTTAGATGTAAGACTAATTCACTTTAAAATGAAGTTTAGTTAGGTTTATATGTAAGCAGAAGAAACGGTAAAAGAAAAGGAAGATTATAAAAAGTGTAGGTATTGCCACGTGCATGCTAATAAATGCAGAAAACAAGAAAAAATCTACAACGACGCACTTACTAAGGAAATTCCAGTTCTAGCGTTAAATGCACAATATAAAATGAATGTTCTTAAATAGTCATAGTACTTATAAATTTTTAAATAAACACCTTAAAGCTATTTGATAAATAAAATATCAGCTTTAATATTTGCCTTTGAGTTCAATCATCATCTTTTTGGTACATCTCCCTATTTCTTATTATTGCATCAAGTCTGCCAGTAAGTGCACAGAGAACTGTATCTGCCAACATCTCCAAGTACTAGTACGGTGTTCTCTGGACTGTAAAATCGCCGGTTTACGGTCGTGGCTCAGACGTAGCGAGTAACGGTTATGTGGCTTTACGAACGATCTTCAAAGACTAAAGCTACGTAAAAAAGGGTAATTGCTGTATCAAATCGTTACCAGGCTTGAATTGAATATCTTCTTGTAACAATACTGATGGTAATAGCGTGAAAGACTCGGTTTGTTTGTTATTACTTGGCAGCAAGTCGACTGCCGCAACGTACAGTATCGAATCTGCAAATTTTACTTTTTTGTTTTATTGTACCAATCGATAGAGCATAATATTTAGTCTTAAAAACAATAAAAACATTTTTGAAAAATAATAAATTTAAACAAGTTTTTAGTCGAATACAATCGAAACTTCACACTTTAAGCAACTAACATCAGCGAATGTTACAATTCGATAGTGTTCGTACGTGTCGATGCGCGTGAATACTCTGTAACTGCCCAAGTCGATAGTATTCGCCGTGATGTGAGCCAAGGTGTGCGTGTTTAGCTTTTAGTAGTTTTATTTCATAATTTTGTTATTAGTGTTTTGTTTTAATTTAGTACTTCTTATTTAAAGTTTAAAAATGAATAGTCGAGGTAGATTTGTGGTCAATTTCGTAAAAAAAAGTAGAACAACATCATAGTCTCGAAACCACTTGCTATGAAAAAAATGCTGATCATCCTGGTAAGTGTACATTTTCTGTTTAATTAGCTTAGGTAATATTGAGAATATGTTCTATTATATGTATATTTGTTTGATCTTTTTTTAAGTAACCAGTATGATTTTTTTATATTTAAATTAAGGATAACAAGTAAAACTATCGAATGTGGTAGATTCAATAATGTTCCAAGTGCATCTATAATAGACAAATGTCGAAAGTGGCACTTCCGATAGTACACGTGTACATTTTTGGTATGGGAATTAACGAATGTGGTAGTTTCGATTTTGTTCTTAGTAAATCATTTATCGAATCTACCACTTAGTATATTGTTCTACGCTGGATACTTAATTTAATAGCGGATTCGATTGTTGACAGTTTATTATTACTACTTCTTTTGATCTAATAATTAAAGTCAGACGTTAAATATATCTTTCCTTGTTTAAGTATGCCCCATACGTAACAAAGACTATACCCAAGAAGAATTATTGAAGTTATTTAACGATCTTTATGACGATGTGTTTCCCACTTCACAAACGGAAGAAACAAAATCTAATGAGAGTCTGGCAAATGACTCCCACAATGTTATACTAGGCAGTGAAGAATGTACACCAATGCCTTCACCACTCTCCGGACAAGACCTCAATTTTGGATCACCATTAACTGAAAACTCCGTAGACCCAGTAAACGCTGTAAATCAAGTAAATCCTTCTGGAAAATGGGATTAGTGCTCGGTTAATTTCCTTTCTGTCGTCGACTGATGCTCTGACTGAACGCCAGTACGCCTATAGGGAGGGACGGTGTACTACTTCTGTTGTACGCGAAGTTGTCAAGGGTGTTGTCAGTGTACGTGAGGCCAAAAACATGTCGCTCTCTTATGCTGCGACCTGTCAAAAGCATTTGATGTCGCTAATAGAGATTTATTGGTGGCTAAGTTAGCGCATTATGGAATTGTTGGTAACGCGTACTCAGTATTAAATGTTCTGCTTAGGGATCGAACCCAGGTCGTTACTGCGGGACAAGTCGGATACAAGGTCGCTAGATCTAGGAGTCGCTCAGGGTTTCAAACATCTTGTTCACATTAATAATGAACGACCTTTCGAGGTGCTATAACGACTGGTAATGTGTAAATGTATGCAGATGATGTAGCAGTGTTGGTTACTGGATCTACGACAGTAGAGCTAGAACTCCAACTACAAACTACAATCGATCAACTAAAATACTGGTTCACAAGTAATGGTTTAGTTCTGAATCTGAAAAAGACAAACTTTATCCACTTCTGCTTATTAGGCCGTTCTGAAACACCCTTGACAGTACAGGTAGATAACACAACAATTGAACAAGTGACTTATTTGACTTTCTTTGGTTTTGGTATTGACAGGGGATTGACATGGAGTACATAGACAAATTATGCGACAGGTTGAGTCAAGCATGTTTTGTGTTGCGCCGAGTGAGCAAAGTGGTGCCGCGGGACGTTGCTCTTACTTGCTACGTCGCCAGCGTGCAGTCCCTGCTGCAGTATGGTACCGAGCTATGGGGACATGCTGCTGACTGGTAGCGTGTGTTCCGATTGCAGAAAAGGGCCATTCGCGCGATAGTTGGCATAAAGAGTGACGTATCTGCCGAGCCTTACTTTCGTTCACTTCAGATTATGACTTTGCCTTCGCTTGTGTTGTAGCACGAAAATGTAGACTAGCTAAACTCTAAAATTGACAAGTGTTATGGGTCCTTTAGTTTATAACCAGCTCTCTGGTGATATAAAACAGGCTATATCAATTAATAGTTTTAAAAATAAATTGAGAGAATGGTTGCTAGAACAAAATCTTTACAATTTAAATGACTTTCTTTAAATATTTTCTATGTATTTAACATTGACTGACGATAAGAAAACAACCTGGAACGATGCATTGAAGTCACTATATTCGGATAGTTTGCCAGTTCCGGAGCCAAATATAAAGATTTAATAAGTCTTTGCGAAGCAGAACTTATACCTAGACAATACCACGCTTTTTTACAAATCTTAAAAGGAGTCAAATCGAAAATGTTTCGGAGAGTGATGAAGACGATTAGAAATAATTTAGATTTCAATGAAAATATTATTCGGGCTGTTTTTTTTGTCAGTTACTAAGGGTTTGTTAGTTTTTTTGTGAAAGAGAGATTTTTATTTAATTTTGAAATCATTATGACCCCAAAAGTTTTAATGAACGAGTCTGATTATAGTTGTGATATACAGGTTTGTTAGGTTACTTTATAATATTGTTTAATTAACGTAATAAGACTTATTGATCTCAGGGTACAAAGTACAAAAGTAAATTTAATTTAAAAATACCTATAGTATTGATATGATTAATGAGTGATTTAATTCATGGTACTCAATGTGATTAGTTTTGTATTAACAGAATACTCTTATGTTACTAGTAAAGGATCTCATGCTGAAATGGCTATTTTTTGTTTCCTATTATATTTTGATTCAATAAATATGAATAATTTCAATAACAAAACGAGGATTTGATATTGGTACTCCTTTCTCTTTCTTTAGAAGGCAATTATATAAACAAATTACTTATGAACCAACTATTGAAACATCATATTTTTATGGTTGGTTCGTAAATTACCAAGGAATAGTATCGAAATTAGTAGATTCAATATTTTTCATGATTTGATAACCCACGAATAGAATCGAATCTGCCATTTTCGATTAATTGGCAATTTATATTGACATGGTACACCATCGAAAATGAAATTTAAATAAATTAAAAAACAAATTTTATAACCACGCGTAAGCTATGGAAAGTACATTAAATTACCAATTTTTTAAGGGTAAAACTGTCATAAAATTATTATTATTTATCTTTCGAGATCAAAAAACAACTTCAAACTGTTCTACTGTAAAATATCTGATTTGCAGGTTCAATACTGTTCGTTGCGGCAGTCGAAGTGTTAATTTGTAGACAATGGCGACAATTAAGATAGAGCTAAACCATAGTGTAACTTTGCTAGATCACCTATTGTATGCGAACGACACTAAATTCCACTGTTTTGTGACATTCTTGTAGCTCTGTTATCGCTAGTTTTGAGCTGAAATATGTTATTTTCTAAGTAAGTAAACTGAACTTCTGTTACTATGCATGATTGTACAGCTACAAGCACATCAATTTTATCATATTAAAACCGTGTGTCACTGGCAACGCTGTATAGCACGTGGGCAGAACCGGACTTAGCATCCTTTATCAAGGAGATTCCCTCCACATCTTCTTTATCAACTTCAACCTTATCACTAACATAATAAAGCTCAGGATCGTCTACCATCTCGTTCTGGTAAGCAAAGTTACATTTGTTGATGTCGCCGATATAAATGAAGCAACACCCACGTGGTTGTAAGCTACTGCAAACAGGAAAACATTGGACCAAGATAACGATAATCTTGTTCCATCTTACGAGATATCATGTAACTTGGGAACATTCAATAAATTATAATGACACGTGAAATAAAACTTTCAGCAGGTGAACAAATATTGTGTTGAAAATTTTATTCACTGACATTGTTCTGACTTTCGCTTCACAAACTTGATTAGTGTAAGTAACTTCTACGTGTGGGGTAGTTGCTTGCTTAAAGTCACCTTCAGCTTCCAGATTTGTCTCGAATTGGCTCAAATGCTGTCACGTGTTCTTTATCTGTCGATTGATTATTTTTATTGTTAAAACATCTGGCCTAAAATCATTGAGTCGTCCATATTTGAACTTGGTCGCCATTTATTATTGAGTAGGTTTTAAACTTGCTTTTGGTACAGTTTTACTAGGGATGAAATGGGTTTTATCATAGGATTGGGTGTATTTTTTTAGCTCTTAATGTATTTTTTTGTAATATTCTAAAATACAGTTTAAGTGAAAAGTCTTAAATGGCATCCAGACAGAAATTCACATTTGATCAAACCAGTCAGAATATAATAAAAATGCAATGCCTTCAACGCCCTCTAACTATTCTTTATAATTCTAGAAAGAACTAAAAAGAAGGAAAAAAGCTCTTCTTTCAAATATTTATTTTCTAAAGAATCCTTGCAAGTTGATTTACTAGGTTTTTAATCCCGTTCTCATTCAACGCTAGCGAAATGAACAAAGGAACCCCACTGCATTTACCGACATCCATCTACTGTCATAATAGGATCCATTGTAATAAACTTTAATATTTTACCACCTGTTGCAAAGTAAAACGATCTATATATTCGTGAAGTTGCGCTGTTACTGATATTTATTACTGGCGAGTGCAGTGGCGTAAGCGCTATCAATTACTTCTGGTAAACAGTTACCAATTTGCTTCAAGAAATTGCAAAATGGTTATAAATTCCGTTTATAACATTGTCAATGAACGGTACCGAGTCGATAAGGATGACGTAAGCAAAGACGTCCCGAATAACAATGGTTGAATGTCATTGACTTGACCATACATACGTAACGCATGCCAGTTAAAGTTGAAGGTTTAATGAAAAACAAAACAGGAAATGATAATAAAGGGTAAAAGTGGGATAGATGCCCCACTTTTTGTAAGCTGACTATAACTTTGTTTTTTAAAGCATTATTCGAGTGAGTTAACTATTTGTAACAACTATAGTCCTTATACTTACTATCTACTCATATCATTATTCAATGCATACCGTAGATTTGTAGATATTCGGCTCTTAATAAAACTTATTGTTTGAGGATAGACGCCTACTGTATGGGGTAGTTGCCCCTGGCAAAATTTCGACATGAGTATAGACGCCCTACAATAGGATAGATGCCTCCGTAATAAAAAAAAATCGTAGAAAATTAAATAAAATGTTTATTTGCAGTCTTAGTTGCGTTGCAGTCTTGTTTTCGTTGTCAAAGTCCAGTGTGGGATGTTTTCCTGAAAAAGAAAAAAATAATAGGTACAGAAAAAAAACTGACGATTCAAAAAGGACAAGTATGAAAAAACAAACTAAGAAGACAGTGCCTAAATTGAATTTGATTAGGGCAATTAATTCCTCTATTACTTACCCAAAGTAAGTTTTTCACAGTTTTTTTTAGCATATCGCCTCCTCAAAGTTCGAGATGGAATACCATAACGACGAGATATTTCATTTATACCGACTTGGCCCTTATCCATTTCCCCGAAAGCTTTGCAAAGGGCTTCTTCAGACCAAGCAGCACGAACGGGTGCCCCTATTTTCCTTTTAAATTTTCGTGGCATTTTGTCTAAAATAAAAAATGAAATTAGGTGATACGCTGCATTATTTTTTACAAGTACAGTGAAGTACGACATGAAAAGGTATAAACAGCTCATAAATAAACTGGAAAGTCAATTTTCCTACAAATTGCATATTAACTAAAAAAATCTTACCTATAGCCTAAGTACCTGTAAATAAGTCATAGAGGATATATGCCTCTAAGGGCGTCTATACTCAGTCAATAGTGGGGCCTCTATCCTTTTTAGTAGGGATAGACGCCCCAGCAAATAAATAAAAATACTTAAATAATTTCGTAATTTTATAAACACACCATAAATATAAATGATACATACTATTTAAATAACAATACACACTTAAAACTTACCTTCGAAAACGAAAGTTCTGAACACGTCAAAATGTCACTGTCACAAGAATCATGCAAGCGCGATAAAATTTTGCAACGTTTTTTTAACTCAAGCGGCGACACGTGCAGTCCTGTCGAAGCGCGTGCGCGGACTGAGCTGTGGGGGCGAGATCTGTTCGAGAAACTTGGTACTAGAGCGTGAATTTGGTTTTAAATTCTCTTTTTTTAAGGTGCGGCGTCTATCCTCCAAGGGCGTCTATCCCACTTTTACCCAATATATTAAAACAAATCAAGGGCGTTGTGGGTATGAGTTACAGAAAAATAATACAGTAGTTACCTACCAGAAAAAAACAAGCGACGTAGTTGTGGGTGGCAAACAATATTTGATTTAAACAGTGTATTTTTGATAAATCGAGCATGTATGTAAAACCAATGTTTGTATGATGTCTGTGTTTAATTAATTGATACAACGTCAACAAGCAGTATCTATCTGCCTGTTTGTTGTGGCCAGCAGGTTACTAGTAAAAATGCAAATTCTGTTGGCATACGAAAATTCAGAACATTTTTGATATCGCGGACAAGCAAACACGAAATGTAAATAAAAGCCCTGGGGGCTGTGTGCATTATTGATTTACGGTACCTGCATTAAAGCCTAGGATAAACCGTCGCTATATCGAGAGGCATAAAGATCAATTTCCCGTAAAATAGACCGGAGCACGCTGCCTGTCCATTTTTAAATCAGGGCTCCTGAATACGCTGCGTCATGTAACACAATTTGCTCGTAGCAATTTTGAAAATAAAATTACTCTAACAAGTCGACCAGGTAAATTTTAACTTTAAAACGAATTTGCCATTTCCCAAACAACTGACAAAGTTTACTCTACTTATTCTGCAGCTACAAGTAACATTAGCAATTTACTTGTTAATTTCGATATTAATTCTACACTTTCTTTTAACAAGTTAATTTAGTCCACATCGTTAGTCACGCTAGGTGTATAAATTTTCGTAACTGTTATAGCAAGTATCATAATTCAATGATCAAGTTCGGTTGCGTGTGAGTTTTTGAAACTGGTTTCTGTAACGTCAGTGTCAGTGTCACTGTCAATGTTATTGGAGCAGAAAAATAACGTATCCACGGTGTAGTTAATGCTTCCGAGTGATGTATACTCGATGGAAAAAAATGCAAGTCCATTAACCGCATTGGCGAATTAATAGCTTCTTTATCGCTAATCGCTGTGATTATCAAATAACTTAAGCCGATTCGCACGTTGTTGTCATTTGTTTTTTATAGTCATCGCAACGTGTGTTGGTTTAGATTTATTTATCTAGATTTGACTTAAATGTATTAAGATGCATAACTACTCGTAGGTTAATGTGGAAGTAACAGCATGAATAAAGCCTGTCATTTAAGACATTTAATTAAACTTCATTAATTACACTAACCAAATTTCTCAACACAATTAAGAATTTCATAATTAACACGAAGCACAATGAAGCCGAAATTAAAGAAGGGTTGATGTTTTGCTAATTTTAGATATTAATCTCTAGAATAACGTTGAAATGTTACGCACAGTTTGATTAAATATTCCACTTAATGAAATGAAAATAGTTTTGGAGATTAGCTCGGTTCCGCGGAAATTGTGTACAAATAACATTTTGTTATTTTGTACAAATACAACAATAATAATTAAAATGAAATAACATACATTTCATTGCAGATTAAATCGAGTTATTATAAAATACGTATAGCATAATGAAAGGTTTAAAATCAAAGTCATGGTAAATAAGGGTCACCTAGAATAATTCCCTGCCACTGTAATCTTAAGCGAAATTAATAACTAAATATAGAATCTATGATTAGTATTTACGAAATCGTATATACTTTTCCTTTACAAATACAATATGAAGTGTTAAAACCTCGAAATTCACGATGGTTATTTCTCCTAATAAGTATATTGCCAAGTTTGTTTCGAGTAATATCTTCCCCGGCAAAGAGCATCTCTCCTTTGAAGGCTATACTTAGCAAAACTACTTTATAGAAGCGGCAAAATTGTCAAACTTCATTTATTATTTACTCTGAATCCTCAAAGTGAACTTCATAAGAGGGTCACTTACAATGTCTCTGGTAAAGTTTCTCTGCAGAGTTTCTGACAGTTTTCTATAGAAAAGACGCTGTACGTATACAATAATTATTGGCCTTGTGGCTATAATTTTCTCAACTAGACGTGCGTTTATTGAGAAGAGTAATTTAATAAATGTGCTGTTCAATATTATAAGTTGAGAAAGTGATGTGTTTTTACTAGAACTCATTGTTGAAAGTGAACCTTTTTTTCAATAATGTTAAATCCAGGAACATCGAACTCAATTTAGTATGGAGCTTCGTCTATGAGACCGGAGCAGCAGTTACAAGCGTCTTATACCAACAAAACTTCACTATATCACCTACGATTTCTTTAATCAATAACACAGATTCAAGAACTCAGTATTACTTTGTAAACAATTCGTAATAGATTAGAGAAACAAGTTCCTTGTCTCACAGAGTCGTAAGTACAAAAGTTAACGAAGAATTCGAGAATCATTGCTAAAACTTCACATTCATACGCTCTTAGATTTACCATAAAGCACGTTCTTGCTTTAACTGTCTGCGAAACCGAGGTAATTAATATTTAGTAAGATCGTGAGAACCGAATTCGTGACTTGCTACATGTAATGTTACATTCTTTATAGACATCGCCATTTCGTGCCACAATAGGAAGAGCATGTGATTTTATTCAGAATTTTACTTTGATATTGAAACACGGAGAGCTGCAAAAATAAAGGACTGAATTTATTTTCATACATCGATTGTATATGCTAAATACACATGAATTTATACATAAGGTCAGTTCTAAGATTGCGGCTGAAGTGTGTATTATATTTGATATGATTGTTATTAAAGAAACTTCACTGAGAGAAAAATAACTATTTCGTAAAAGTACTAATTGACTTTCAATACAAAAAAAACGGTGTGTACCTAGCAGACCCCACTGGAGCGGAAGTAATAAATAAACAAATGAACAACGTAGCTGTTAACAATCGTCGGACAATAGCCACAGCGCTCGACCGAGCGACCAAACCACGCGTTTTTGTAACAAATTGTCAGCTTAGCCAAATAATTGTCCAAACCTAAACAGTAGAGCAAAAAGAATCGCCATTGTTTCAGTTCTATGAATTACATATTGAAGTCGGAAGGAAATATAATACTAGTAAGTAATATAGCATAGGTATGTGGAATAGAATCATATTTTTATTACATTATATTTCCTTAAGAAAGACCTTGGAACATTGAAAGTGAGTAAACAAAAAACCGACAAATCCAACACGTTCTTATGGTTTAGTATTGTTTAATACAATAATAATAGTTACTATGACTCGCGAGTAGTCAAGACTTGATCTACAAACGAAAACCGGTTATAGTGATAAACATTAGCATTGTTTTTTTCTCTAATCTTCCTATTAGTTAAAATAATACCAACTAGTTATCTATTCGCTATTCAAAACGTTATTAGCAACCGCGCTTTGAAATCAGTCTGTAGAATTGGCTTATTAATAATAGATAATGTCATGTTTCGAAAGGCGAAGGTTAGGCACACAAGACACAAGTTCAAAGCCAGTAATGTTAGTTATTATAATCCAATTCCACAAGTATGTGTTATACAAACACGTATGCCTCAGACAATATAATAAGATTAGGTTCATGAGATTAGGCTTTGTCTTGTCTGTCTACCTTAAACCTTTAAGGGATTAATGTAGCTACAACTTAGGTAATGAGTTTTACAGGTATAGTAATAGTTTAGAGGCATTATCGCTTAAATAAGATCGTGTTGTACGCCCGGGGAATAAATTACTATGAACGTATGTATTACAAGGCAACGTTTACTTTAAAGACTCTATTTATATCTTTAAAAGGAAATAAACTTGAGTTGTACGTTATTTATTATAGATGTGATATAAACAATATCTTTATTATCATTATATACCTCATTATGTTAATAACCTTATACAAGATTAGGAAAATCACATTAGTCAAGACAGAATTCCGATGTCCAATGTCAAGAAATTTATTTTCATTTGTCTTATTTAGTCTGTGTATTTAGTAATGTATTAACAAATAGCGAGGTTTTTGTTAACAGTGTTCATAATTACGTATTAAGTACGAACTCGTAAATTTCATAGCAGTATCATCATCAGCCGCTAAACGAATGTAAATATTTAAGAAAGCAAAAGGAAACGAATAATGTCTGCCAAATATTATTTGGAAAATAATGTTGATTAACACATTAGTGCTGATATAAACTGCCACAAGTTTGTTTACGATTACGATAAACAAATTGCATATGAATACACCATTAAATGAAAATGCAAAACCAGTTTATTAGTTAATTTATTTGGTAAAGTAAATTTGTTGCGCTTTCTACCTGATTATGCTGATCAGTTCATAATTTGATTAATTAACGAAAAGAAAGCTAGCACTAGAATCTAAATTTACTTGCTTTATCATTTTTTTATCTACTGAAAGTATGTTTTACTAATATCTACTTATTAAAGAATGCATCGAAGCGCTACATTGTTTTAAGCAACATTGATAACAAAAGCGTTATCTACTTGTACCTACCTACACGAGCAAATGCAACCCAACAAACGGGATTTCAGCTTTCTCTTGATTACAATTGAAATAGATAAACATCGGATCGATTAGGGTTACCTTTATAGGTTATCAAGCGTGATCTCGCGGCCAGGCGTCTCCTTAGAGACCGCGTCGAGTTTCTTGAGCATAAACACTCGCCAAGTTGTGAAAGTAGACTAAAAACCAGTTGCAGACTTACCTTCGATAGCCACAACGTGATCCCTGATCTGTTGCGCGAGGAGCGGATCAGGCACCAACTCCACAAGGTCGTAGAGAGCGTAAATCGAAGGATGGACACTCTCAAAACGCTGAATCTCTTGTCTAATTGACAGGGATGTATTCAAACAAGCCTGCGAATGCTGACGACTACACATCGCGGCTCGATAACCCAGCATTTAGGCTGATCCCAATTATCACAACACTGCACTACACACCACTGTATATTTTCATTTTAAAGCTCCGTAAAAGATCCGCACATTCTGCTTCCAAAACTTAAAACGATACACTTTTATTGTTTCCGTGCGAGGAAAGCAATTGAGAGTGTTGTACACTTGTGAATTAGATTGCGTTGGTTATAAATGAAATGTAAATAAACAACCAATCAACGCGTGCAAAGCGATAGCGGCACGAGTCAGCCACTTCAGTGGCGGCCATTACCGAACTGGCGTTACGTTTGCGTCGGGGGAGCCGACCTGTCAAACTTTGCTTCATGCGTTTCACGCCATCTAGCGAGTTTCTCGTGAACTACAGTTACTACTTCTTATTTTAGTTTCGGTAAGAACATGTAGAGGGCGTATGAAACATAACATGTTAAAAATATTTTGTTGTACGGATAATTTAATCAGGGGCTATTAATTTTATACTAATAAAGCTTTTTAAATAATTCAAATGGATGTTTAGTACTTAATACCTATAGAAAGTAAATCAATTGCACAATCCATAAGCAGTTTAAGTAATCCATTAGACAAAGCTTTTACCTTCACATGCATTATTTTCTTTGATATTAGCATTTGTATACCTGAGTGATAAGCTCATATCGAAATCTGTTTTGACGTTGGGATTTAAGTGTGATTAAATATGTAGGTATTACCGAAGGGTGTATTTCCCCTTATTGTTTTATTAGTAGATAGTCTTGTATTTTTTTGTTCTTTAGGAATATTTCTTTTAAGTTAGTATTTTAAAATTCAGATTAGTAAGAAATATTCTTTTTGCTGCGTTTTCATATTTGACTTTTTTGTTCGACCACCTAATTCAACCAAAATAAGACTTAAACAATAATTAAAAAAGGGACCCATTTTCACAAATCGGTCTTTTACTTCTCAACTTTCATGAAAGTATACCACACACGTAGTTTCCAAGTAATTTTCAATATAACTTCGTAACTTCAGCAACCGCGATGGTAAAAGTATTTTCTAATATGTTATGATATCAAAGGACGAACATGACTAGAATAAAAAAATGAGGTTAACAAAACTGTAAACATTGTATGAAGCTTACCATTCCAAATTAATTATGAAAATTGTATACAAAAATAGGGATTTTAAATACTTTTCACTCTAGTTTAGAATCTAATAAGAAAGATATAGAATTTGGAAATAATTAAAAATATTTTATAACATAAAAAGGGATTAGTCTTAAACCACCTAACGGATTTTTATGCGGTTTTCTCATTTTTTTCAAAAAATATCTTCAAGACAAAATATCAGCCGAATCCAACCAGCCTTTTTTGTGTGATTAAATAACACCTGAACTACCTTATTTATAAAAATAGTAGGATAGTATATTAGGACGGCTATTTTGCTGCGTTGCTGTAAAACTTAAAATAATAAAAAAAACCTTAACAGTAAAATACACAGCCTTTATGATGTAATAAAATATTTTTATGCGATGAATTTTTTGAATAGAGATGCAAGTACCTAATGAATAAAGTCCAATCGTTATTTCCTATATTATTTGCGGTTTGCCTTTGACGCCATTGTAATGGGATGTTAAAGTAATAAAATATTAAATAAATGTTATTATTGTGCTTTATAAATACATCGGGAATTGTCGAATACAAAATAGTTCAACCATACCTAAAATATTTGGATCAAAAGAAACTGTGACAAGAATGACGGTAGTTTTGAATTTAGGTAGAACTCATAACAAGCGAGAGGGTAGTAACTTAAGGCTACCGCTTCATATCAAGCATTTGACTGCCTTCCTATGTTAACTTTAATTATTTAGGAAAAATTATAAATTGTAACATTTTTAATTATTCCCAAGAAGTAAATAATGACTACTGTATTTTCGTATAAACACTTTTCAACCAAAAAAATTACGTAAAACAGTAAAAGCTTTTTAAATTCAGTATTTTTTTACTTAATTATTTAAATAGCTTACAGCATCATAATCAAAGTTTCTGTGGTTTCTACGAACACAAATTACATTAGCCTGACGCTGAAAGACAATTTATTTTCATAACCACGCCATTTATTTTTTTATTCAATTACATTGTTTACGCTTAATTGATTTACTTTTTAATATTAACACAATTGTTGAAGAATAGCTTTCGTTTTCGTCATATATCGAATGAAATCAGCTTCAACAATTCCGCTACATTTGTCCTATTGCTTTTCTCAATGGGACAAACAATCAGTCTTAACAGGCGCTCAGAGTCGCACTGACGCGTTTTCTATTGTGCTCCCGTATTTATACGAAATTCGAGGGAATTCGAAACGCGAAATTCAAAATCACGTTCCGAAAAGTTTAGACTCTTTTCTTTGTTTTTTAATTTTGGCGCTGGTAAAGGAACACGTCCCGGTTTATTCCGAATAGTGGTCTTGTGACGTGCAAATGTAATTGCTCGAGTTAGCCATCATGTCGAAAGTCAAGGTAATACGAATTTATATTAATATTTCGGGAGTATATCTTAAAACAGTTGTCGTGCACAACTAACTTATTAAAACTAAGTTGTGCGATATTGATTGTTGTTGTATGTACGATTCGATCTTATAAATAAACTGGATTAAATAGATTGGAAAAATATCGCTTCTAGATTCAGTTTTGCGTGAAGGAATTCTTGTAGATTTATTTATTCTTGTGTATTCTTAAGATATTAAGTTGATAAGCTGTGTAGTTTGACTTCTAAAGGGATGTGAACCATGAAATATAGATTTAAACAATTAAATGCCATTTCGGCAAATCACACTCTTATTTTTGTCTTTAGGTTTTAATACCAACTGATATCCACCAAATTGGGTATTCCCACAGGTCCTGTCAAGTCTTATCAACTATATCTGTATATAAAATACATTTATGGTATATCTTTGTTCATCTGTTTATGAATTTGGTGAAGAAGAAGCCTAATCGAATTCATAATATATTAAAAAAAATATCATACTTGCATAGTTGTTTTTGCATAGTTTAGGGCCACATAGTGAGCGTAACTGTGTTCATTTTTGATCTCTGAGAGGTATACATAGAATAACTTCATCAAATAGTTCTAATAACCCTGTGAATCTAAATAAACAAAACACTGCAATTTCCTATACAAACTCCAACAGACAAAAAGTACCTATTTACAGTGTAAAACGTAACTAAAAGTCATGGCATTTAACTAAAAAAACGTTCTTAATCAATTTTTATGTTACTTTCACACTAACTTGTGGCAAGATAAATACTTCTTGCTTATCAAGAAGGTAGGTAACTTTGTGCATATCTATTTACGAGTTTTTTTTACTACTGATACTTCCCTACCTGTTTTTAACATTTATAAAATTTTGTGCCTTTTCCTTTTAGTCTTGAAGTGAAGTTTTTCATCAACTGATTTATTGAATGACTGATAAAAACGACAAGGTTGCAGACAAAGTAAAACACCTGAATTAAGAAAATTATCTTTCTACGCCAACAACATGTTGTTTACCTACATTATTTTTAGCAAATAAATAGTCTGAGATATGGTTTAATTATGAAAACATGGTAGTTATTAAAACTTCGCCAATTTAAGTTGGCGCCTTGCGTCGATTACGCCGCTTTCTAGCGAGATGCAAACTTGAGTAGAAGAGCTATAGATCTGTGTGGGTGTACACAAATATTTTAGCATTGATTTGGATACTAAATATCAATAGTGCACAAGCTAGCGCGATCAAATAGCACAGAAAGGAGAAATAGCCCTTTAGAACAAACTTTAGGACAGGTTTTCTTAACGACAGATAAGTAGTATATTCCCGTTCCCATGTTGAATGTAAGCATTTAAAAAAAATATGCGGTGACAATGAAACATAGTTCTTATCCATCGAAAAGAATTTTTCAGACAATTGAAAAACAGTCTTATGTTTAAAAAAAGTTGTCCCGGAAACTAAACTATGACCATTTTAAAAGCCGCTTACGATACACCCTGCATAATGTTTTATGTGAAGAAATTATAAGAAAAAAAACGGTTTATTTTTATTTTGTTTAGCATCATAATAAACCGATCATAAAATAATAAATGTTTAATTTACGTAAGCAGGCAGGATTGTATTTCTAAACAAAATATTTATTTATTATAACTTAAGTTATTTGCGTTACTCATCCCAATACCTACTAAGATTGTTATGTTTGAAAATTTGTATTTTCGATATTAAAGTTTTCAAGATTAAAAGACGAATTTACAATAAGGAATAAGGTAACTACTAGAATAAAAGACATTATGTCAATTTAAATGCTTAGTACAGTGTTTGAAAAAGCAAAACTAGTTTTCGTTGATAAGGAAAAGTTCCTACTCTATGAATAAAATTGGTGATTAGCTTAATTAAATAGATAGCTATTATCCACTTGCCTACAGTTAAATTATCAAGTTAGTTTATCGAAACACCTATTTTATTAAAAACTTTTAGTAGTGAACAGTTAATTAATATGTCTTTACGATTACATGTATAAAAGGTTTTATGTGAAAATACTTTTATTCTACCCTTTGCATGCACACATCTATTTTTATTAAAAGCCTCGGCACACCCTGGCAACTATAACTCAGGCAGGCCAATCTTTATCATTTAAAGGGTTTTCTTTATTTAGTTTCGATACGACTTAAGGTCGCTAGAAAAGGCTTTCAAATGAAACAAACGAAGTGAAGCTCCTATTAGTTTTCAGCCCAAACATTGTCCTTTGTTTTCTTTGACATCTCTATGATACACGTATTGGTAACTCTCGTTAATTAAATATCAAAAATACCTAAGAGTGGTATTTCGTTCGGTAGTTCATATTTGAAAAAGGATACAACAGTGTATTTAGTTCAATACAGTTTTAATAAAAACAAAATGTGGGTAGTTCATTCAGTTTGAAGGCGAACTGAAAGAAAAATCGCAACGAACAACTCATAGCTTTTCTTTAGTTTAAAAAATCAAAATCTTTGTTACGTGACACTGCCTATTAACACCGATTATATTCTCTTATCCTTCCTCGAATTCAAACAATAAAAAACAAAACACGTTCCACATTTAAAATTTCCATCACAAACGGCCCACTAATCTAACCAACTTAGCCTTTTTACCCATTACCATAGAAGATCGTTAGACAATTTGGCCTGTTTTCAAGTGAAATATTGTAGTTATCCTCAGATCTAGTAATTGGAAGCGGTTGATGGCTTCTGACCTCGACTGGGACCGGACTAAGTACTTGAACCAATTTAAAAGATTGTGCGGTGCGGAGTGGCTCGTGTTTCAAAATCCAGAATTGATTTCTTTCGGCCAATCATAGCTAGGTATTGAGGCGGCATATGACGTTTAAAAATTCTTATTTAGATATACGAGGTGTAAAAGAACTGCATCCGAAAACAAAAACTAGGCATTGCTGGAGGGGTACCGGTTACGTTTTGAGCAAAAAAAAATTTTTATGGTTAAAAAAAAAACCTACGTAATTTTTCAAAATTGCAATAATACTAAAAGATTTTGCGATGATTTCAAATTAAATAGGGTTTTATTTTTTGCAATGTCAATAATCGCACCTAAACAGGCAGTTGATGTTGGGTCGATGTTTTCAAGCGGCAAATAAGACTTTTCAATCCTTAATAACTCTTTCAAATTGAGTTTTCTGGGTAGGTATGCTGTTAGTGAATTTAGTTACTATTGAGTAATAAGACAACATGGTACAAGTGGTGTTTTTACACCCGTTATAACGTTTTTTTTTGTTTAGTGACAGTATTGGAGTATGGTGTGGTATGTGTTCCATAAGAGATTTCTAGCTTTAACGAATAAATTGATGAAAATTAATGGTTCTAATCTCAGGTAATTTTTACCCACGTTGTTACAATAATTTTATAGATTGTGAGTTCGGATATAAATATTTTCTAGAAGAAGAATATAGTTATAGAGAACATAGTTTTGTTTGTAATACCTGTTAACTCTGAAATTTGAACTACAATTTCCCGCCCCAGTGTGGAAACTTGTCGCGTGGTTAACTTCCAGGGTATTTGTAAACACAAATACATACAATCCTACTTCCTACTAATATTATAAATGTGAAAGTTTGTGAGTATGTGAAGATCTGAGCATGTATGGATGTTTGTTACTCTTTCACGTAAAAACTATTGGACGGATTTGGATGAAACTTTGCAGTAATATAGGTTATACTTGTACATCAGAATACTTACACATAGGGTACTTTTTACCTCGGGAAAACTTCTCATTCCCACGGGAAACTGACTTCCACGCGAACGGAGTCGCGGGCGGCCACTAGTCTGCTATAAAAACTCTGTGAAAAAATGAAAGAAAGAAAAGACAATAGTTTTAAAGTAAGCTTTGTTCATGATACTTCTTTAGTTTTCCGTCCGAGCATCTATTAATATAATATCTGTGAACGTTTGTCAAGGGGCTCAATTCTCATAGAATTGTGATTGATGCCCTATGACGGATTTAATTCAAAAGGACAACTTCCTTTCATTAATTTCAGTATCCCTGCCTAATAAACATTTAACCCACTTACGAGTATTTGTCAAAGTGAATAACTTTCATCAACAAACAATCCTATATGAACTTATAATATACTAGCTGGTGCCCGCGAACTTCGTTTCGCCAACTTAGAAGAAGAAAATAAGTCTATTCAAGTAATTGTGGCACCTTACTCACTAAAATACAATAGGTACTTACCACTTTTTTTTCTCGGGTGATTTTAATGTTTTAGTATCCCTTTGTTCTTTAATAATTTTATAAACAGTATTTTTGGACACACCGCAAGCACTTGCTGTTTTTATGACTATACTCTCCACAGTTGTATTTAAATCACACAATTTAAAGTTCTTATAAACATTGTAAATTATGCGTCTCTCTCCGCTATGGATTATTGATCCACTTTTATTCTTTCGAATTGGTGAAGTATTACTTTTAATAAAACATGCGTTTAATTGTTGTAAATATATTTTTGAGATGAGAGTTTATAAAACCAGACGTCAGAAACAGTCACTGTCAAGTCATCCTTACAAAAAGTATTTATTTAACAAAATACACAATGTGTGTCTTATCATTATTTATCTTAGAAAATTATAGAATTTAAATTATTATTAGATTAGATAAGATATTAGATAGATTAATATTATAATTATGTTGGTACTTTTTCAAATCTCGGTTTCAGTGTAGTTTGCACATCATACTACCACGCACCCCTATGAAATTCACGTGCAAACGTATTTCAAGTTTTTGCCAACCCCCCCCCCCTTTTAGGGGTTGTTTTTTTACCCTATAACCTGGTCCATAATTTTCTCTACATAATAGTAAAAGTTTCATCAAAATCCGTCCAGCCGTTTTCGCGTGATGCTCAGCCAAATAAACAGATAAACAGACAAACGGATAAACAGACAAAAATTCTAAAAACTATTGGAACGTGTTCTGTTATCAATTTTAAGTATCCCCAATAAATTTTTTTTCCAATATCTTTTATGTACAGACTTTCCATCCTCTTCAGCTTTATTATATGTATAGATTATGCTCATTTAGGTTAAAAATGTGTTTTAAACACAAGTAAATTCGTATATTGTAGGATCGCAATGTAATTATTACCAAATAATAAATTAATTACCGCGTATAATTCGTTAAAATGAATTTATTTTTAAGTATAAATATTCTACTTTCACGGGAAAAGGAGCTCGGTGGCCCGTCGTGATCTATCTCGTCCATCGTCGAGGTTAAGCAACGACGGCCGCGGTCAGACCAAGGATGGGTGACCGCTCGTGGCATTATATCCCGAGTTTCTCCGTGCTTCGGAAGGCACGTTAAGCCGTTGGTCCCGGGTTCTTTTCTACCTTGTACTCAAGCCAAGTCAGGTGCCTAGTAGAAGGGCAGCTTGAAAAATACTGACAGTAGGGTGGCCACTACCCAGGAAGCACGTCAGAGGCCCTAACAAGGCGGTTCCCAAAAACTCTGACACTAGATGAATATGTGCTGCAAAAGTGCATATTCATCACACAAAAGAAGAAGAACGGGAAAATCAGTATAGGATAAACTTCTTATCTACTCTACACCGAATTGAATTCCACGCAGACAGAGTCGCGTTTTCCAGTTAGTAAATTATAATTTAAATTCAATGTCAAGACATCTTCTGAAGAAGGGACACGCAACATGTCGTGGCAGATCAGAAGAATCTTCTGTTTATATTTGTAGTTCAAAATATTGTACCTACAGATATGTTACCCAATGGAAAACAACTTTATTTACAACTTAAAGTTTGAGCTTAACAGCATCGATTATTAACAGTTTAGCAACAAATAGGTTAACTAGAAAACATCAGAATTTCTTTTTTTTATAGTATTTATTTATTATTTATTTATTTAATTCTTTATTGTACACCAGAAATATACATAAAAAATGGTAAATTAAAAATAAAAAAAAAAGAAGTACAACTAGGCGGCCTTATCGCTAGTAAGCGATTTCTTCCAGGCAAACCCAGCAGTGAAAGAAGATCATTCATATGAAAACAAAGCAGGTTGGCGTACCTACAAAATAAATACAAAACACTAAATATACCTGAGAATAAATATATAACATACAATACAATATTTTAAATATATATTTTAATAGGATTAAAAATAGGATTAAATGAATACAATAACAGAAGTAGAATGATACATTTACTTAAATATAAACTTTAAAAGATGATAGATACTATATTAGAATAAAAATAATATAATTATAAAGAAAGAAAGTGAGTCTTAACGAGTCGTTTGAACGTCGGTAATGTGAGAGCATGCTTGATGTCTACAGGTAAATCATTCCATAGCGTCACTGCACGCACTAAAAAGGATTTACTGTAAAAGTCAGTACGGTGCGGCGGTGTCGTCAGGAGAAGATTGTGCGATGAGCGTAGCGTACGATCATTGTTCTCGGACAGGAAGTTGAAACGCTCTTTGAGGTAGTTTGGACTTTGTCGATCGAACAGAATACGGTAGAGAAGGGAGAGGATATGCGTATTCCTGCGAAGGCGAATCGGAAGCCACTTGAGTTTATTGCGAAATTCAGAGACGTGATCATACTTGCGCAAGCCAAATATGAATCTAATGCAAAGGTTTTGAAGGCGCTCAAGTTTGTTAAGAAGTTCTTCCGTAAGGTTAAGATAGCTGACATCAGCATAGTCGAGAATAGGATGAAAGAGAGTTTGTGCAATCATAACTTTAGTCGCAATAGGCAGGATGTTACGTAAACGCCGGAGAGAATTGGTCGCGGCAAACATCTTTCGGCTCACATCCTCAATTTGTTTTTTCCATGAGAGGGTTTGGTCGAATGTAACACCTAAGTTCCTTACAGTTTCACTTTGAGGTATATGGACCCCGTTTAACTGGACTGGTGGAAGTACATCCCAATTAATACGTGAGATGACGTATGGACTTCCTATAACAATAGTTTGTGACTTAGTCGGATTAATAAAAAGACCGTATCGAGAACTCCACAAAGAAATTATGGACAGGTCACGATTTATTTTAATTATTGCCTCAGAAAGGTTATCAAGAGAGGCTGAAATGTAAATCTGAAGATCGTCTGCATACATATGGTAGGAAGAAGAAAGATGTTGAGTAATGGAGTTAATGAAAATGGTAAAAAGGAGTGGAGACAACACGCCACCTTGCGGCACGCCGGCTTGGATATCGACCCAGTTAGAAACACCATTCTCAGTGCACACACGTTGCCGGCGGCCGAACAAGTAGGAACGAAACCAAGCAACTGTTGATGGAGATATGTTAAAAGAACCCAAAATATGTAGCATGATGTCAAAGTCTACGGTATTGAACGCATTACTGAAGTCAAGTAGTGTCAGTACAGTCAACAGCTTGTTCTCCATACCGAGACGAATGTCATCTGTGATATTGACTAGTGCAGTAGCCGTGCCATGACCAGGGCGGAAACCTGACTGGTAGGGATCGAGGAGATTATTAAGGTTAAAGAAGGAACTAAGCTGGTGGTGTAAGAGACGCTCAAGAACCTTGGACAAAAAAGGTAGAATGGAAATAGGACGGTAAGTTTGATCAGATTCGGGATTGCACTTTTTGGGAATAGGGATAACATTAGTGTCTTTCCAAAGGGAAGGAAACGTTTGGGACTGTATTGACTTGTTAAAAAGTCGGGTAACAATAGGAACAAGGATATCAATAATAGGGACTATCATAGCACGGCTAATGTTATCACAGCCAGTAGAGTTGGAAGAGATATTAAGGATATTCTTTTTAACATCACATTCCAACAGTTGCGCAAACGAGAAGGAGGGGACATTTGGTGTCGGCAGACATGAGATATGATTAAGGGTTTGTGATTTAACAGAAGGGTCTAGTGGAGAAAATTTTGAAAATTGTGTATTAAGTACGTTAAGGTTAATATGACTAGGAATGCAATTACTACTTGGCTTGCCGACACCCAAAGTTTTGAGAAATTTCCAGACTTTAGCTGGATCACCATTGGAGACAGAACTATGGATATGGCGTCGTTGTGCATCCCTACACATAGTATTGCAGCGATTTCTAAGATTCCTATACGTTTCACGATTTTCATCGGTAGGCAGAAGTTTAAATTTAGTTTTGGCGCGATTGCGCTTTAGCATTTCAGTTTTGATTTTCTCTGAGAGCCAAGGAGCGGGAAGATGCTTGATCTTTACAGGTCTTAATGGAGCGTGGCGATCGTATAGCTGTGTTATTAGCGAATTAAATAAAGAAAGTTGTTCGTCAATGGTTTCAGCCTTATCGACAGCAGACCAGTCTATATTACGCGCATCATAAGTTAGTTGGTGAGTGTCTATGCTTCTAAAGTTACGCTGCAGAAGAATTCTCGACTTAGCTTTGGGGGGACGGATTTTGTAGGATAACATAAGTAGATTATGATAAGAAAAGGCATCAGCAACGATTTGACCATGTTTCACAACATGGTCACACGATGAGACAATCATTAGATCAAGAAGAGAAGGGTTAGAGTTAGGAAAAAAGTGAGTAGGACCAGTAGGAAGAATATTAAGATTTATAGAATTGGTAACAGAAAGGAGTTTAGATGATCGGTGATCGTTTTTTAAAAGACATGTATTAAGGTCTCCCATAATAATGACATGAGCGTAATTAGGGACCAGACCTTCGAGTAGTGTCTCAAATGAAGAAAAGTAGTCCAGATGTAGGGAAGGACTATAAACAACTCCCATAAGGACTTTTGCGTGGCACAGCGTCGCTTCAAGAAAAAGATACTCCAGACATTCCTCACTGTGGCTTGGGGGCGAAATGCTGACCACGCAATGAGCAATATGTGAGCGAATGTAAATAGCCACCCCACCACCTGTACGTCCCACCCGATCATTGCGCACAAGTTCAAAACCCGGTAGTGCGTAGGATACTGATGATAAGCAAGGTCTTAGCCAGGTTTCAGAAATCATTACTGCGTGAATATTGTTGATGTCAAAAGATGTCAGCATATCGGGATAATGAGCATGAATACTTTGAGCATTAATGTAAATAACATTAAAGTTTTTCGGAAAACTAGAAAATTCATCGTTAAGAGAAGTTTTCAGAGGGGGAGAGATACTGTGATAGCTCACTGAGCTGTTGTTCGATCGATTTGAGCTACATGACAAAAAATCATCGACATCGTCAGAATCGGAAAAATCTGATGAAGTAAACATAAACTTACTGTATTTTAATTATATATATATTTAAATAAATAAAAAATGGATATAAGTATTATAATAAGGTATGTATTAATAATAACAGATAAATATATAATCTATATAATTGCACTACACCTCGTTTCACTAACCGACAGCATGGAAGAAATTGCCAGTGTAAAAAATGCGTTACCATGTAAGAACTGACAGTTCACAATGACAACATGTCAATGTCACACTTTAAGAATAAATAGTTATGATGTGAACAGTGTAAACTTGTGACAATTTATAAGTTACTTCTTGTGTTTTAACAATAATAAAAATGTACAGTAACGTCAGTAACATAAAAAGCAAATGATATTGAAACTCAAAGTGTCGGTAATAGTGAGAAAGAAGAAATTATTAACAGAGACAAAAAACAAAAATACGAAATTTTACCACTACTTAACGGCGCGACATGACGCGTTTGCTTCGCGTTGGGACCACTTTTTCATGTTGCTGTTTGGAAAGAGAAGGCGAAGATGGCCCTGCCGTATCAGCCGGCACCGCAACATCCAGGTCGGCCAATGTGACCACTCGATGGCGTTTGTCGTCGCGATCAAGGACGAAGACTGCACCGTCCCGCGTCCAGCTTCTCGAAAGACCAACGCGCTGCCGAGCAGCAACAAAGACGTCGTGGCGCTGCCGTGTCAGGAACTCGGAGAGAGTCACCCCTGACCCCTTCAATGCAGCCTTGGCAAACCACACCCGATCTCTGCTTGTGACCGTTGTAAATTCCAGTAGAAGAGGCCGTGGTTTATCCTTGTTTGAGGCTTTACCCAGGCGATGACACCGAGAGAGATCATTTTTAGAGATTTGAGTGGTTTTAACAATATCCGACAACTTTGTTAAGGCAGAATTAAAGCAGTCCTCAGTTTTTGCTTCAGGAACACCATGCAGTAGCAGAATGTTACGTCTCCCCTGCATCTCCAGACGATCACATTCGAGAGTAAGGCATTGTACTTGCTCCAGGAGGTGCCCGATTGTTGTCATCACATAAGACTGGAAGTTTGTGAAGTTCCGTTCAATTTGTGTTGCGGTGATTGATGTTGAAGATCCTCCAGTGTGACTCTTGGCCAACTCTGCTTTAAATTCAGCCATTTGTGTGCTGAATGTTTCTTTCAACTCGTGGATAGTTTTGGTGATTGATTGCATTATGGTTGTAGAGCTGTGTTTGTATTGCTGTTTTTGTATTGCTAACACTGAAGTTACGTTATTTGTTACGTCGGTTAAGTGAAACGCAATGTTCTAGTGCAGGAACATGTAAAATATATATATATTTACTAAGAAATACTATTTGTTTTTATTAAATAATGTAGAGCACTTTTAAAATACGTTAGGTTTTTTTCGTTGCCTACCCGCAAAAAAAAAAAAAAAAAAAAAAAAAAAATTAGTATTTACTATTTTTCAAGTTTTGTAAGGTTTTTGCAACGGGGACAAAGCCTGAAATATAATGTTGTGAATTGATCCATCCTTCCCAAGGCGGGCAGGGTTTTGTCTGATTTTAATTTGCGGGATAGTCTGTTTTTTTTTGGATTTACGATTTTGGCACCCTTTAACTTTGGCGCCACTATTTTGCCGCCCCCATAGAGCTAACCCAGCATTACGTTTCTTAATTCTTATGTATCTTGATGACTTGATACATTTTCAAGTATTTAATTAATAAGGCGATTACTAAGCAATTGATCCACTTCCATCCAGGTGTTTAATTCATTTATCCTTCATCCATGCCTACACCTTAAAAAACGTTGGCAACAATACCAACTGCCAACGCCGTGCAGCTTTCCACAAGAGTAGAAAACATTATTAACACAAGTGGCGAAGTCGATTCGTTAGCCCAGAAGTGTCCATATTTGATACAAATATTTGCACGTCCACTCAGTACACTAACAGACAATTCAATTATTTTTGATTGATTTTCAACATCCAGCTCTGACCTACTTTCATAGAACGTGATATTTGGGTTATGAAATTTTACGTGGTTCGATGTATATTCAATTTTTCAATATGCTAACGATGTGGAGTTGTTTCATTGTTATGTGTTTTTGTTAGAATTGTAACTTAAAGATTTTTTTGTGAAAGGTTTTCTTATGTGAGTTTAGCAACTAACATGGTTGGATTTTAATCTATCATGTAGGTACGTCCATCAACCCGCACTGAGCCAGCGTGGTGGATTACGGCTCCATCCTTCTCGCTATCCGAGAAGGCTCGTGTTCAACTAGTAGAACGTATGTTGACTGTTAATATTATATGGCTATTGAGTACTTTAATTCAGATTTGATTGTAACTTTAAAAAAACTTGAAACCATTGCACGTACACAGCAAATGGCACCATGTGATCGATTTAAATAAATGCATTTTTAACCATGCATTCGAATCCTATATTTAATTTCACATAATGTTGGTAAATAATATACCTAGATTCATGCAGCGTGGCCCATTGTAGTAGTTTATTTTGTACCTAGGTAGATATAGGCTGTACATAGCTCGCATAATGCCATTTGAACCATTTATTTCAAGACCATTATGAATAGGTATATATTTTGTTTCATACAAAATTATAATAGAACCTTTTCCTGGAGCGAGTTTACAATATATCTACTTAATCGAAATAAGGGACATGCCTATAGGTATAATATAGGCCTTATCCCGATTTTATGTTTATTTAAAACTAGTGGCTGCTCGTGACTACTTTCGCGTGGAAGTCGGTTTCCCGTGGGAATGAAAATTTTTCCCGTGGTAAAAAGTACCCTATATGTTATTCTGATGTATAACCTATATTACTGTAAAGTTTCATTAAAATCCATCGAGTAGTTTTTACGGGAAAGAGTAACAAACATCCATCCATACATCCATACTCACAAACTTTCACGTTTATAATATTAGTAGCATTAGTAGGATGAATATAGCCCTCAGCTTAACAGATTTTTTTTCAGTTGCAAGTATAGTTTTTAAATATTTTAATATGACCTAAATACTACAAATGCAAATTATAACACTGCAAATCAACAGTATTTTTAGTATTATTCAATGAAATGATAGATGCAGAGAAAGGAAAATGCTAAGCAATCACACAAAAGATAAGAAATGAAGATGAGATTGCGACGGTAAATAAATCTTAGTTTAAATACGATTAATGAGACAATACGTGTTCGAATCTGGTATCCCACTGTGCGTGAAACTAAAGCGTAAAACTTTAGGTAGTAGAGCAAGCATGGCCGTTAAAAAAATCGCTTAGTTTATTTTTTTAGTAGTACCTTTTCGCGTAGTATTAACCACTCACGGCATCTAAGCGTTTTTTTTTATTATTTTTTAAATTTTAGCTATTGGTTTTCCTATAAATGTTAAAAAAGTAATAAGAAAGGATTGGATTTAGAGATCATATTCCACAAACAAAAAAACAACCCTATGCTTATTAAAATATAAGTGTGGAGCCTACACTGAAGACATTATTACATTGTATAAATACTAACTAACACCCCATACTGTTATTGATACTAATGACACACTGTGATTCTGTTCGAATACTAATAACGATTAATATGTTATTTGTATTCACATCTTTACTTTCCGCCTACATAAATGAGAGGTCTTTGTAAGGAAACTTCCAAACCTTGTAATACAAAGAAACATTACCTTTATAACATACTAATGGCCGCCCGCGACTCCGTTCGCGTTGAAGTCGGTTTCCCGCGGGAGTGAGAAGTTTTCCCGCGGTAAAAAGTACCCTATGGGTTATTCTGATGTATACCTAACCTATATTACTGCAAAGTTTCATCCAAATCCGTCCAGTAGTTTTTACGTAAAGGAGTAACAAACATCTATACATCCATACATACTCACAAACTTTCACGTTTATGATATTAGTAGGATTGGTGGGATACTTGGCAAATAGTACCTAGGCAACTACTGGGTAATAAGTGATGAAGATAACGTGGTGTTTTCACTTTTATAACGACAATGACCTGGAAATTTGATGACGCGTAACAAAGTGAATATTTAAGTTGTCAAATACAAAAATACCTGATAAAAAACTAGCTGTAGACATAACTAGATAAAAGTTAGTTAAATAGGAAAGTTTTTTTTAAGTGTAAGTTTAAACCACCTAATATATTTTTAAAGTAATTAAGGGATTGTACCCGGTGGTTCAATTTTACTTCCCGTTGTTTTTATAATTTTATTTTTATTTAAAAATAATGTATGAAAAACTTAAAAAAAACAGGTCTTATTTTTAGCGCCACCTAGATGAAAGGAATAGAAACTTGACCAGAAAAAGTTTGGTTGTGCAGGTTATTTAGGTTAGTTCCGTTCTGAGTTCAGAGATGTCAGCGCGCTTATTGAATATAGTTGGGCATAGAGAACATAGTAAAGAAAGTCAACATACTTAATATAAAATTAAAGATTTAGTATATTTTTAATACTTTCAATAATGTAAAGATAGGGTACAAACCTTTCCTTTCTTGTTCTTGACTAATGAAGGTACCAACCTAAACCTATTGAAAAATTTTGAAAGCTAGTTACATTATTTGAGTTTTCATAGTTTTTGACTAGAAAAAGCTTTGAAAAATATTGTTTATACCAACAAAAATTTAGTTCATAATATTCAACTAATCAGGCGACCACTCTCTGAGTCGACTATGTACGAAAATATCTTTCGCGAATCCAAAGAGGTTATTAAACCCCTGAGGTCAATGACCTATAGAACCTGTACTGTAAAATAATAGTCTTCTTACTTGGTCTGTGGTTAAATCTGATTTATGATCTTATATTATAAGTTGGTTTTGATGCTTTAAAGCCATACGCAGGCTTAGTAACTACAAAAAAGGTATGATTTAAAAAATAAATCTAATTTATTCTAAGTAAAGATCTCGAAACAAAAAGAAAATTCTTTGAAATAGCAACAAGTTGTCCATAGCAATTACCTAGGTACCGTGTTTTATTTAACATATAAATGTATTCGTTAAGTACTTACGATATTCTTTTATCATTTATTATTATAATTCTCCATTATTATTAATTATTACTAGTTTAAATATTAAATTCAAATGTCAAAATATATGCATGCTATTAAAAATTCTATCCACACTTAAGTTACCTATATCTTGCAGAGTTTATTCTAATATCGTTAAGTAAATATGATTTAGTTTGTGGGCATAAAGAAATCGAGCTACAAAATAATTAAAATATTTACGTTCGTTTTTGCGTTTCAGTATGATTTAGTGTTGCCTATTGCGACATGAAGAATAGTACCTTTTTTATCAATAAACTTACTAGTTATCATATATTGTGTTTAAATCTATCGATTTTCAAGCCTTTATAACTTTATAAACATAACACTATTTTGTTATACAGGATCTGTCGTAATGAATGGATAACCCGTTACCTACAGTTGATCCGGATGTGAGGCTATAAAAAATGGTGTCTTCTTGCCAGGGTTGTCAACCATAAGAAAATGGCGTAGACTTTTAAACTTTTTTATAAATTTCGCTTTTTTTTTTCATTTATTCCGCTGCCATTTCTTCAAATTTTGATATATTTGTATATATTTTTTTGTATTATTCTCCTGAAGACGTGTATTATGTAATTTTAATACAATTTTAGGTGTTATTCACGTTGAACATTATCAAAATTCTCATTTTAAGAAAAACATTTCCAATGTTTTTTCTTTATGTCAACTTTTGATCATCTCCTGTGAAAAAAATTAGTATGACGTTATAGCTGCCCATGTTCTCAATAAATTGTCTAGTATGTGTAGATTCTAAAAAGGTATAACGATGTGTACTTTACAAGCAACATTAAGTTCCAGGAGCGAGAACACTAATCAAGGTCGGAATTTTTATTTTTCAAGTTCTGTTATAAATGGTTGTAAAACTTCGTCATAATGATTTTATTCTATCAAGATACTTTGCACAAACACTATCGGGCCACTAATAGGATATTCAGAAGAAAACCCGGTTGTTTTTGGGAAAAAAATAACATTACTCCACGATAATAATGTAATGAAAATGTACAAATGAATATTGTTGTGCTCTAATAGTTACATACGACAAACATGTTGCAACAAGTTTATTCGAAATTAAAACGGATTTTAAAAATCGAACAAAGACCGCATTACAAAGAAAAAGGTACTCATCACATCAATGTAATTTTGACCATCGCATGTGCTTTTGTTCTCATTATTTTCGTCAATTTGTTACTGTTTTCTAATATCGGACTTTGATTTTCCTTGTGATTTGGACTTGATAACGTGGTGTTACTGATGACTTTGCTCACATTTACGGACATTGTGTTGTGCTATCGATTGAACTTGTTGTTTTGGAAAAGTTTTTGTGTAGTTTGTGTATCATGCCGCAACAATACACGCCGGCTGAATACGCGAACATGCATTACATTTACATTGTATGTAATGGCAACACCAATAGAGCTGCTAGTATTTATCGTGAAAGATATCCAAATGTGCGACATCCAGCCAAAGCCAGCATAGGCTAAATTGTTAACAAATGGCGGGTCTCTAGCCAATGAAAACAGTTGTCGACGTCGAGTTCAAATCGACGCTAGTTACGCGGTAGCCCCCCTGATTACCGTGTGTTGGAAGGACGATTTTCTTCCACTTTTTCCACTTTTCTTTGTAATGCGGACATTGTTCGATTTTTAAAATTCAAGATTCAATTTCGAAAAATCTTGTCGCAACAAGTTTGTCGCATGTAACTATTAGAGCACAACAATTTTCATTTGTACATTTTCATTACATTATTATCGTGGAGTAATGTTATTTTTTTCCCGAGAACAACCGGGTTTTCTTCTGAATATCCTATTAGTGGCCCGATAGTCTTTGTACAAAGTATCTTGATAGAATAAAATTATTATGACGAAGTTTTACAACCATTTATAACAGAACTTGAAAAATAAAAATTCCGACCTTGATTAGTGTTCTCGCACCTGGAACTTAATGTTGCTTGTAAAGTACACATCGTTATACCTTTTTAGAATCTACACATACTAGACAATTTATTGAGAACATGGGCAGCTATAACGTCATACTAATTTTTTTCACAGGAGATGATCAAAAGTTGACATAAAGAAAAAACATTGGAAATGTTTTTCTTAAAATGAGAATTTTGATAATGTTCAACGTGAATAACATCGAAAATTGTATTAAAATTACATAATACACGTCTTCAGGAGAATAATACAAAAAAATATATACAAATATATCAAAATTTGAAGAAATGGCAGCGGAATAAATGAAAAAAAAAAGCGAAATTTATAAAAAAGTTTAAAAGTCTACGCAATTTTCTTATGGTTGACAACCCTGGCAAGAAGACACCATTTTCTTATAGCCTCACATCCGGATCAACTGTAGGTAACGGGTTATCCATTCATTACGACAGACCCTGTATATAGTAACTAGTGACCCGCCCACGCTTCGCAATGGTGTAATTTTGCGTGACGTTTTCACGATACGTTAAATTTTAGCTAATTTAAAATAACTTTTTAAATTTTCGTTATTTATAAATTTAAATGAAAAAACACCTTTAAGATAGTGAAAACTGCATTACAATCCGTTTTGTGGTTTAGAAGGAGTTAGACAAACATACAAACAGACACAATTAGCGACTTGGATTTATACTATGTAATAATAATTATGTTAACCATTTCACCCTTGCATTACATAGGTACGTGTATGGGTGTTATATCATAATGTCGCGGGAAATTTGTATAATTCATATTACAACTCTTTAGTGTCTGTTTTTAATATCTGTCCGAGTCGATTGTGAATATTATATTAAAATTCTGAAAGTTAGTATAATTATGTTAGTTTAAAAACAATCTAAATTATATTCACAAGCTTGATATTCTTGCAGTCCTTATAGGTATACAAAAATAGACATACCATATTAATAACTTATAATAACAATAATTTACTGAACATAGCTGTTGGTAAAGAAGCCACAAAATAATCACATTACACATTTGCCCATATACCTGCCCACATAATCCACTTTAAACCCATTCTTACAAAGTAAAGTGCAATTATTAATGTACCTGCTTATCTACGTACAGTCGGCCGCAAAACTTGCTTCACAGAACCAAAAGTGCAAAACAACTAAACACCAGTTAGTAAGCAGCTTATGAAACAGTTGTTTTGCTTATTTAAAACGTCTGTAAGTAAAGTTTTATTTAAGCCTTTCAAATATACATTTCTGAATTGTTGGGTGTTCAGTGCCGCAATCACGAATATTTTGTATCGAGTTCTCGATATGAAAACGGAGGTTGACGATAGAAGCGATTACGAGGCACCTTCGTACCGTTACAGTTAACTTGATATGAAAGAATAATTATTACGTCATATTGATACATAAATAAATTGTAAAAAGTTAAAAAAAAAAAAAAAAAAAGGTAGATTTAGCTACGTTTACGTCCCCTAGAAGCACTGTTTTAATTTCATTTAAATGTTTATACGATGAAGCCACGCCTACTATTCGATAGTTAATCGTGATTACTCTCCATGTTTGTCGATGTTTTGCACATTTGATTCTGCCCAGCGACTATTGCGGCCGAGTGTACTAATCCGCCGACGTACAGCAATTGCGGTAACGCGTGGGAACCAGCTGCGTCCGCGCATGCACCGCGGCAGATGACATTGGTATGAGGTTTTAATGCAATTTTATGTGTTTACGTGTTTAATACAAAAATAAAACTTGTGGGTTATAGGCCTTATTTTTGGATAGTGAGAGAGACTGGGATGTAGCGTGCTTCAACAAACGTCAATTAAGCGGTACGCTACGTTAGGGATCGAACTCGGAATCTCTTGTATTACCGAACATGAGAAACGATAAAAACTAATGCCCGCATCCATAATTACCGCCACAACTGGCCAATAATGCGCATGTGCTAAAAATAACTGACAGTTGTCACATGACATGACATTGACATAACAATTTCGTCAACAAACCAAAACAATTTAAATGCAGTATCCATGAGCCAACTTGACCCCATTGAGCCAGAACGAAAGTTGCTCCTCTGGTTATGAGCTAACAGTACATTTCTTAGTTACACATCACTATTGCAGTCGGCTTGACGCGCTTCAAGCATGGTTTAAAAAACCTATTAAAAAAACAACGGGACTCTAAAGGTGTTCAGTGAAAGGTGAATACAAAGTTTGATTTTCGAAAATGCCTGTAAACTCTAGTTAAGTGCTGGAAGTTGCAGAATTTTAGCGAAACTAAAGATAAATGTTCAACGACACAGAAAGAAGCAGTGTTTTGCATTAGGTAACGGTTTTTTTTATAAATATTCATCTTGTGGGTAGATGTGCAAAATTCGGAAGAGTTCTACTAAAATCACTGTTGTTGACCGCGTTTTATGATCAAAACTGTAAAACTAGTGTGGAATTACTTGGCTAGCTTGACGTGATATATTGAACTTATTCTATCTGCCAAGAAGAGCCTTACTTGGCGCAACTTATCTTTACTTGAAGTGTTTAACTGTGTTTTGAAAATATCATAGGGTTTGCCATAAAAATGAAATTCTTGGAATTGGACTGATCAATGTAACCGCTTTAAGCTTTAAACTGGCATAAGTAACGTTTATATTTTGTTAAAATGTCGTTACTTTTCGTCAAATTAATTTTGAATAAAACTTTGGGGGAAACCTTAAATATATATAGTGCCTTATTTGGCCCAGGGTAGTCATGCTCGCCTCGAAAGTTACTGGGGCGGTGGCGTTGTGTCAACGGGTCGCCCAACTCCCTCTAATATGGTTGAGTAGGACGATGGCTGGAGCACACGTCATACTTGTGATCAGGTGCCGCCTTCGGGAAACGGTCTGCTCTGGTTCCGAATTGTGGTGCAGGAAGAAGTCCTTAATTAGTTCGTAGTAGCAGTTTTAATTTTTTTTTTTTTTTACTTTTATAGTGTTGAGTTGAGGTACGAGAAAATAATTTATATGTTCATTGAATGTACACGTTATAATTTTCAAAAAGAGTGCTGGGAGTTTTTTTCCGCCGGCTTTTTTCTCTCGGTCTACGGTTAGGTAAAGTCGAAGTTTGTAACATTGACGTTCATTAAGTATATGTTACATATCTATGATGAATAAAAGAATTTTGATTTTGATATTTTGCCAAAAAAAATACATTTTCAAGAAATTTAATTACTAAAATAATTATTTATTCGGAAATAATAAATAAGTTCTTATATTTAAAATAGGTTCGGCCCATCTTTGAGAACATAGAGCTATGAAGCGAAGCCAGTTATGAATCACCCTTTATTTTCTTACGTATAAGTAATTTTTTAACCTCGTTTTTTATTTAATCTAGTATTTTAAACATAACAGCTTATGGAATGTAGCTGATAAATGTGACTCAACTGTTTGGCTTGCAAACTTGTTATTAAAACAGGGTAGGCACTACAGTATTAAGTATCCATAAATTCTTGTCTATTTATGCAATAAAACTGAAAGGATTCAAGTACACGAATAGCAAAGATCCATGGTCGATTATGGTACAGTTGTATAGTTTTGAACTGCAAACGTTTTAAATAAAAGATGGATAAGATATAATCATCGACGCCTCTTCATTGTTTTCCTTGAAATGTTATAATCCCATGAAATCAAACACCCTATGCCTAGTGTACTTAAAAAAAGTAAATAAGGGATTACATATTGGTAAAAGAGGTTCGTTTTTGTATTCTATATATGAGTGCAGATAAACATTAAAAAACGTGATGATAAAGTTCGTTAAATCTATACACGCGGCATCTTGTCAAGCCAAGTAGGTAGGTACAGGCTGATAGCGCGCTATATGTGTATATTTACCCGATTTAGTTTTTCCAAATGCATAACCGTAGCTACATCTTGAGTCACCTGCAATCTCAGTAGTTGGTGCATTATATCTTTAGGTGACTTTGTTTTTAACGTGAGCTTCGAAATATACCAAAATAGTATTTTTTCTAGATTCTTATGAGGTTTATCCTCATATTGAATTTAAACATCGCTATTTTTGGATAAGGATATTTTTTTAACGAATTTTTAGAACGATCTTTATATGAATATGCCTTAGGGAAAAATATAAATAAATTTTAAGTGACTTTACTATCAGTCTGTCTGCCTGTGAAGTGATGTGATTAATTAGATTTTTTATATAAAATTAAATGAACATTTATTCTATTTTATACCAAAAAGACACAATCGTAGGCGGTGCATATTTTGATATGGCATGTATCAAACCTAGTAAAATAAAAGGTAAAGTACAAAAATTATCCCAAAAAAAAATGTAGTACAAGAGGTTTTTAATTTAATTACCTTCTCTTTAAAATTTTATTTACTTAGGGCCGATTTTTCAATAGTCAGTTAAGCCTTCAGATAGGACTTATTCTATGGATAGCAAGATTGTGAATTTTTCAATTAGCGGATAAGCTCTAACAGAAGGTTAAACTCGATAACTGACTGAAAAACTTAGCTGCCTCTTTTTGCCTCAGTTAAGCAGTTATCTAACAGATTATTTGACGTTTCTGTCATCATGCGTATGTAAATATAGGATAATTTATTTGTGTTTTGCTTATTTTTTGTAAAACCATGGATATTTTACTTTATTTGAAGACAATAATGTATAGTTATCAAAACGAGACAAATATATATAATCACAAGAGGTTTAATTTTGAATATCTGTGCAATAAGCTATTGTTGACATCACAGATGTATACATTTCTAGATGGAGTAATACGTTTGATGTGTGCGTGTCACAAATAACACACTGCTAAAGATACGCTATATCAAAATGAGGATTTTTTGAGAATTATATTAAAATACTAAGTAGGTATTAAGACATACAGTAACATAAAGTATCTCTGAGTATATGAAATACCAAATCGATTTTTTAAAAAAGCATCAAAAATATTCTTAGCAATCAATATAATAAGATAGAAATACTTTCTCAAAGTTTACAGACACATGTTAAAATATATTGTATTTGTAACTTTTATTTGTATTTTTTTTCGGTGGGCTCCATCTAGTTTTCGGTATATCTATGTATTATCGTTGACGGCAAGTCTTGATGTCATACCTAATTTTTTGTCAATTGGGACACCCGCTGTCAATGCGTTGAAAGTTTACAGTCCTTTTCTAACAACTGTAAAATATATAAGAATGTCTCTTTCTTGCACAAATATCATTAGGATAGCTAGCAGAGGGTTATCTGACCATTGAAAAATTGAAACTTTATTATTCGCCTCAGTTAAAGCTATCTGTCTGTTCGATATCTGGCGTTTTAACTATCTATTGAAAAATCGGCCCTAAATAATATATAATAGTAAACCGAACTCGTGTCAATTTGACGCATATGCAGTTTATCTAACGCATGTCGGTAACGAGCTAAAGCGCTGGATAATCGTTTAAGAACTTTCAAAGCACAGTTGAAGAGCTTAGTAATATAATATTACATAGACCATATGAGTGCAATTTATGACTCCATCATCAAACAACTTTATAATGAACTGAAACCATATATTTTACATTGATTATAAATTAGTAATGAAAACAAACGAACAGACTCAAAACTACGTCAACAACTGCCAATGCCTGACCAAATGAAAACGTGCCAAATTAAAAAGTGATTTTACACGCATTAACTCAATTATAGAAAACAGATTTCGCCAATATAATCGACACAACGATAATGCGAATCGAATATCGTATCTGTTTTACACACACATAGGTGTTTGACCGTTTAATGTGTAATTACATTACGGTATTGCCCGTGTGTGCGAGCCTGCGCAAGAACTGATCCAGCAGTCATCACTTGACTGAGGTCGAAGAGTGACCGTTGCAATTATATTTTAAGTTATAGTGTTATGTTCCAATAGTAATGTTTATATTTTAGGGATTAGACCGATTATTAAAGCGTGAGTACCTTTTGTTTAACCTTAATATGGTTGTGGGAAGTGAAATTAAATAAAATAGGGGTATAGCTTGGTTTTTAAATAATAACTCAAAACAAAAAGTTTTTGTTACTGTTTTTATTTTTTATCCATAGGTTTTGTTGGTACAATGGTTCTTTGTTGTTTTTCGAGATTTCTAGTTCAGAATCCGGAAAGTTAATTTAAAAATATAAATAAAAAAAAATATTAGAAATAAGTAGATAGTTTTGCAAGTTACGCAGTTTTGGATACCTGATTATTTGAAATTTTATTTTCATTAGTTATCAAACATTAAAGTATATTTTAATGTTGTTTCCACTTTGTTGTTAACATTGACTAAGTGATTCACATTTAATGACCAAGTTTGGTCTGCTCAAGGTTTGGCTGATATTGACGTGCTAAAGTACTTACGCCCAAAAATGTATGAAACAGGGTTGTGTATAGTTTTTTTTTTTTTTTTTTTTTTTTTTTTTTATGTAATATAGGTAGCAAACGAGCATGCGGGTCACCTGATGGTAAGTGATCACCGCCGCCCATGACTACCCTCAACACTGTAGGTGTTGGGGGTGTGTTGCTGACCTTTAAGAAAATATATAAATAAATAAATAAAATTGGGCACCGGATACCGCACTCACCGAACGAAACGCAGGAACATCGTTCCTACTTCACGTCGGTTTCCTGTGCGACGGTGGTATTTCACCGGTCGAGTCAGCCCAGCAATCGCTGCAGACAGAGCCTACAGCTAGACTCTACCACTCAAAAAAATCCATATTATTGACTGCATTTTTGAGATACATCTTGCCTTATAAGGTGTTATAAGTTGTCGGCGGTTTTTATTGGCGTAGTTTTTAAATAAACAAATAGATTTGCATTTTTTATCTTTTTTGTATGAAAGTAGACATTTTTTATTTAGTAAGCAATCTAGCAATTCTTGTTACGTATGAAAATAGTGGTGGTTCAAAAGATTTCTACCAAAATCATAACATCGTGTTAAAAGAAAAAAAAACTATATTATAAAGTGCCACTTTATATTTTTTTTTATTTCATTATCGTTATTGTCTTCTTAATTATTGCGGTTTTTAGCATTACTTAGCTAATTGAAATAAGCTGTTTTTTATCTATAAATTATAATGGCTGTTATAATACTAACTATTTTATTATTTTAAATTAGAATAGTCGTTTTGATAAATTCATTGATAATCAGTTATTAGATCAGACATTTAGATCTCTTATTTACCAACTGACCCTTTATTTTATGAGAAGATCGTTTTTTCTTTTTAATAGAACCCTTTAAAATATGTTTAAATTTTAAAACAAACGTTTACAGTTACAACTGTACGTAACACGTTTTTTATTTACATTAATGTATTTTTTTTAAAGTCATAAAAAATGATATATCTTCATATATAAAACACATTTTGTATTAATTTCCATATAGATATGCATCAGAAATGATAATTAATTATATTTTTATCTATTAAAATTAATGTTCATGAGTTTTGTCATTTTGTTGAGATCATCAATTATTAATATTGCAATTTAATTTTAGACATTTACCTTAATGACACGTTATTAATGACCCTATTTTATTGTTTACTTGGATATTATTCGGTATTTATAAAATAAGGATTACGATTACGATTAAAAAAAAAATATGCATCGAATCGGTAAAACGATATTTGCCTAAATTATAGGGTAAAATAAGATTGAATTTTTGAAATAAAATACTGGAAAAACTGATCGCTAAAGCAGGTAAATTACCCGCCCGCGGGATTCATTGGCAATCCCATATTAGTCCATTGAAATGTTACATTTTCAAGGCCTAATCTTGCGTTTTTTAGAGGACGCAATTTAATTTTTTGAAGTGTAGGGGGGTCTTTGTAAGGCTAAAACCAAGTTTGTGGGGTCGCCAACCTTGTCCCACGGCCGCCATCTTGAAAATAGGGGTTGAAATGGTTTTTACGATGTATCTCTTAAACTATTTACTTATCTGACAAAAAAAAATAATTTTTTGTTGCAAATTAAATTCTCTACAACTTTGGTCCAGTAACCTTTTGGCGTAGAACTATAAATAAAAAAGTTATAAGCGAAAGCGTAAAAAAAAATAACACAATGGGCTCCCCTACTATAAGAGGAACGTTGCTACATCAGAAATGACCGAATTTTGACATCAAATTTTTACTGAATTGGCCCAACCCTAGCTTTGTTCTTTGACATCAAACTGGCGAAACTGTATAAATGTTTAAATATTATTATGTTTATATAACGATACACAACTGACCATTGAAGTTTCGATCAGATCGCTTTCTCATAATTTATGATGTCCTTTTTAACAGTAATCTATGGAAGTTTATTAAGATGCAGGAGCCAAGCAAAGAAAGAAAATAACTGGTGACAGACTAATATATGTTTACTAGTGGTTTACTACTAGACATAGACTTACCATATACCTGCTTTATCAGAGTGACCTACACGCCAGAAATTACATGCACGATAAAAATCCTACATAATATTATAAACGTGAAAGTTTGTAAGTATGTGTGGATGTATGGATGTTTGTTACTCTTACACGTAAAAACTGTAAGGTAGTTAAGTTACTGATTATGTGGGTAGTAATATAAAAAGTTAATAAACGTCAGTCTATCTCCGACCTTGCCGTTTCACTTACGTTCCATCTGGCGACGAGTCGATTTCACGCGAAATAAATAAAGTGTTTAGTTTATATTTAGTATAAACAAGATCGTAAAAATGCCTATCGGTAAATTAGAGTGTTTTGAGTTGGAATCGCAACAGTGGCCGGCGTACATTCGCCGAGTGAAACAATTCATATTACTCAACGAAATTAAGTCAGAGCTACGAGTATCATGTTTAATCACTGTAGTGGGTAAACGCACGTATGCTTTAATGTGCGATTTATGTGCGCCTGACGACCCGGAGTCGAAAACATTTGAGGAGTTGGTGAGATTGGTGTACGACCATTTGGAACCAAAGCGCTCAGAAATCGCCGAAAGACATGTTTTTCGATTACGGAGACAATAGATCGGCGAGCCACTCGCAGATTATCTACAAGCTCTGAAACACCTGGCAACAACATGTAACTTTGGAACCAACCTAGAAGAAAATTTACGTGATCAGTTCGTATCAGGCCTTACAAGTGAAACAATGCGTTCACGAATTTTTGCCGAAAAAAATGTTAACTATAAAAAGGCGGTGGAGTTGGCTCTTTCATTGGAGGCGGCGGAGCGACACGCGTCGAGAGCGGCGGCGGCGGCCCCGACGACGACGGCGGTCGCGGGCCGCGGCGACCTCGCGGCGGGCGACGGCCTGCACCAGGCGAGCGTGGCGCGCGGGCAGCGGGGCGCGGGGGCGGCCGGGCGCGGGCGCCGGCTCCCAGCGCTGCTGGCGGTGCGGGAAGCCGCATCGGGCTGATAGGTGCCGGTTCGCAAATTATAATTGTGATGAGTGTGGTGTGCGCGGTCATTTAAAGGTGATGTGCAAAAACATTCGAAGCGGTCGTGATAAAGCACGACATAATTATGTGAGTGAAAGCGAAAGTGAAAGCGAGGACTTCTTCAACATCCAGGTGGACGGTACAGGTGACAAACCTTACATTATTTCGGTATTAGTGGACGGGCGTTCTATGGAGTTTGAAGTGGACACGGGAAACAGAATTTCCACCATAAGTCAGGACTATTTTGAATTAAATTTTAAAAATAAGCTCATTATATCTGATAATTTAAACATTCGCAGTTATGTAGGTTCAAAAATGGAATCGGTGGGATTTATTTATGTTGATGTTATTCACGAAACCTATTCTGTATCAAATTGTAAATTGTATATAATTAAAAACGGCAGTCGGCCGTTATTGGGGCGCGAATGGGTACGTTCTTTGGGCATAAAAAACATTTATATTAATTTACATCAAATACAAGATAATAAAAAAACCGATCCATTCGTGAACCAATTGGTTATGGATTTTCCGGAAGTTTTCACAGACAAATTAGGTACTTGTAAAAAAACGCTTAGTTTAGATGTAGTCGATAAGACACCGGTGTACGTGCGGGCGCGGGCGGTGCCGCTGGCGTGCGCGCGCGCGTGCAGCGCGAGCTCGAGCGGCTCGAGGCCGAGGGCACCATATACCGCGTCGACTCCTCCGACTATGGGACACCGATAGTCCCCGTGATAAAGGAATGCGGTGATATACGAATATGTGGTGATTACAAAATAACGATTAATCCTAAATTAAAACGTGACCCATATCCCCTTCCACGTATCGAAGAATTATTTGCAACTCTTAGTGGGGGGGAGGAATATTCGAAAATCGATTTAAAACATAGTTACCAACAGCTAGTTCTAACAGAAGATTCACAACCATATACCGCCATTACCACCCACGTAGGTACATTCGTATATCGCCGTACACCGTTTGGATTATCTTGTGTACCTGAAAAGTTCCAAAAAATTATGGAGGAGACGGTGAGAGGCATACCAAATACTGTAGTTTTTTTAGATGATATATGTGTCACAGGGTCTAATAGAATAACCCACCTTAATAATCTGCGGGCTGTTCTTGAACGATTACGTCAAATGGGGTTTACAGTGAAACTAAATAAATGTGTATTCAGACAAAAGAGTGTCAAGTACTTAGGCTTTATTATTGATAAGAACGGTTTGCGGCCCGATAAAAAAAAACTGGAAGCTATTAACGACGTTCCGAGACCGCGTGACGTCACGCAATTGAAAAGTTTTCTAGGTATGATAAATTACTACGGGAAATTTATACCTAATTTAAGTATTATTTTGCATCCTTTACATGAGTTGCTCAAAAAGGGAGTTAAGTGGGAATGGAATTCTCAGTGTGAAAAGGCTTTTTTATTGGCTCGTAAATCTCTTTGTGATGATAAGGTATTGGCACATTATGAAGAGGGGCGGCCACTGGTCTTGTCGGTAGATAGCAGCGCGTACGGACTGGGGGCAATTCTTGCGCACGTGTTCGCGGACGGCAGCGAGCGCCCGGTGAGTTGTGTGTCGAGAACGCTCAACTCGGCCGAACGCAATTACAGTCAATTGGACAAGGAGGCACTCGCGATATTTTTTGGTATAACGAAACACCATCAATACCTCTATGGGAGGAAGTTTATGTTGAGAACGGATCATCAACCGCTTAGTTATATTTTTGGGAAAAAAGGGGGCATACCGCAAACGGCGGCTAGCAGGTTACAGAGGTGGGCCGCGCGCTTGTCTGCATATGATTTCTCCGTACAGTTTGTTAGATCATTAGACAACGGTCCCGCCGACGCGCTGTCTCGCTTACCCCTACCATATGAGCCTTTACACTCAATAATAGTTAGTTACGTAGATTTGGCTGAAGATATGATGCCGGTTAGTTTCAAGGAAATTGCTACAGAAACAGAAAAAGATAAATTGTTATGTAAAATTAAAGGTTATGTCTTGTTTGGTTGGCCGGCGGAGACCAGTTGTGAAACAGAGAAGGCGTATTTTGCACGAAAAGATGAAATATTAATAGATTTAGGTTGTTTGTTATTTAAATACCGTGTGATTGTACCGCCATCTTTGCGGGCCGCGGTTTTGGCGGAAATTCACGAGGGTCATCTAGGTGTAATTAAATGAAAAATTTGGCACGAAATTATGTGTTTTGGCCAGGATTAGATCGCGAGATCGAGCAGGTATGTCGCGCCTGCAGTGCATGCCAAGTAGTGAGGGACGCACCGCCACATGCTACGCTACACCCTTGGGAGTTCCCACAGAAGCCGTGGCAGCGCATTCATGCGGATTTTGCAGAATATGGAGGAAAAAAATACTTAATTGTTATTGATTCATATTCTAAGTGGATTGAAGCCATCGTTATGGGTAGAACAGATGCCGAGTCCACAATCACGGTATTAAGATCACTATTTGCTAGATTCGGATTACCTGTACAGCTGGTTACGGACAATGGCCCGCCATTTTTATCGCTAGAATTTAAAAAATATTGTACAATAAATTGTATAAAACATGTAACGTCAGCACCTTATAGGCCGCAAGCAAACGGGGCCGCCGAGAACGCCGTTAAAACTATTAAAAAGGTATTAAAACGTGCTACGCACGAAGGTGAGGATTTACAAAAGGCTTTATCGAAATTTTTATTTCAATATCGTAATGTGGAACATGCTACGACAGGCGTAGCACTGGCCGTGGCTCTGCTGGGGCATCGCTTGCGCGGGCGCCTCGACGCGGTGTGGCCCGACGTGGCCGCCGGCGTGCGGGCGGCGCAGGCCACGCAGGTGCGGAACAAGGGCGGCTCGGATAAAACTATAACAGAAGGTGATACTGTTTTAGTACGTAATTACTCGGATAAGTACCCAAAGTGGGTGGAAGGTGTTATATCACAGAAAACAGGCCCAATATCTTATAAAGTTAAAGTTGGTCAAGACGGGCAATGGCGAAGGCACGCAGATCAAATCATACCGTTGAATTCAGACACCAAAAACCGCTTTTCTTTATCTAGTTCGGAGTGTTATGATTTGTCTAAGACAACAAAGGACATAGTCAATACAGGTTCTGGTGAAGAAGGGGAGGAGTACGGACAACCAGGCGAGTCGGATAAATGTAGTATGTCTGTACAATCCGAGTCCAGCCCTGTGGGTGATACGAATGTCGGGACCCCTCCACCACCGGAAGCCTCGGCTCGAGCAGTTCGAGCGTACTATCGGAATATAAAAAAATAAAAATGTATAATATTATATTGTTTAATGTACGATAAAATTACCCTTTACTTTACTGTATACTTTGATTACTTTTTCCAATTTCTAAATGTTAAGTAAAAAGAAAAAGTTGGATGTTAGTATTTCATTTTCAAAGTGTTCTTGTAAGTGAGTAGTACTTTGTTAAGTTATTCCGTTGTATTACAAAAAGGAAATGTATGTGTAATTTAAGAAGGGAATGTGTAAGGTAGTTAAGTTACTGATTATGTGGGTAGTAATATAAAAAGTTAATAAACGTCAGTCTATCTCCGACCTTGCCGTTTCACTTACGTTCCATCTGGACGGATTTGGATGAAACTTTACAGTAATATAGGATATATATCAGAATAACACATAGGGTACTATTATCTGCGGCAAAACTTCTCATTCCCACGGAAAACCGACTTCCACGCGAACGGAGTCGCGGGCGGCCACTAGTTTGACATAAAAGTTTGTTTAGACTACTTACTTTAATTAGTAGTAGAACAATAGTACTTTAAAGATGATAACCATGAACTTTAGATAACTAAAACATTCGTCTATAGTATTTTTGCGCGTGATGTGTAAAATGTTACATTGAACTCTAATTAAAAAAGTGTAGTTATCTACTGGCACTGATAATATTTCCACATTGACAAAAAAAGGTAAATTTAAGTTATTATTATTAGTTACTAAATAAAAAAAAACGAATGTGTTTAATTTTGTACTGAAAATACAAAAAGTTGTAAAGCAGTAAAAAAGCAGTTAAGGCTCCGGAACACATTGAAACCGTTTACCAGTAGAAACAATTTGGTAATGCAGATACTGCCATTAATTACCTATACTAAGTAACAAGATTCACCATCCCAAAAACAAACAATTAATCTAAATGCCAAAAAATATAATATTTCATAGAAATGTATGATGTTTACAATACTAACATAATCATTAATGTTGAATATTCACACGAATTAGCAGACTCTGTGGTTCATACCGGAGCGCGGTAGACCGAAACGATCACTCAAGGTTGCAGGCGTCTTGTGTCCTCAAAGAAAACGGATTTAGTTATATTATACTATAAGTCATGGGCGGCGGTGATCACTTACCATCAGGTGACCCGCATGCTCGTTTGCTACCTAGGTATATCATTAAAAAAGTAACTATTTAATCCATGACTTTATAAATATCGAACAATGGTTGTGTTTTGTTCCAAAGAATTAGCGCCAGAAGCGTGAACGGTTTTATTCCTTAAAATGCAAAACTAAATAAGAACATTAAAAACATAGATTTATGTTTTATCAACGGTTTAAATACTACTGACTCAAGCTATTCCTGAGAAATACAAAAAAAGTTGAAAAACAATGACCTAATTTGTCATTTTGACAATAAAATGTTTGTTGACATGTCGTGGACAAAGTATTTTTGGATTTTTAGAGAATAATTTACAATAGGGATTAAAAACGATTAGATTTTACGCGTAATAGAGGTAAATAATAGAGGTAGGTTCTTTCAATTGGAGGTTCATAGAACAATAAAATAGTTATGGTATTTGCATTATTGAATCAAATTAACTCGAACAATATCTATTTAACAAACAAAATTTATCATAGATAGATGCTGGTGATTCATACATACTTTGATAAAATATTGAAGAAAAGAACATACACTTGTTATCAAACAATATTTTCATTCTAACGTTATATTGTTCCAGACAATGCTGAAGATAGGCGGAGGAGCCGTGCTTCTGGCAGCCATCGTTGCCGTCTTCGTAGTCGCCACCCAGGGCCGGGACCCCGACCTTGAAGCCCTGGAACATGAGGGCAGGGAGTACATCATGCAGGTGGACAAGATGGCAGGCTTGAGGAAGAACAAAGCCAGCCTAGCCGAGTGGGCGTACACGTCGAACATCACAAAGGAGAATGAGGAGAAAAGGGTACGTTTGTTATTAGCTTTAAAAAGTTGGTGGACATCGATATTAACATCAGGTTATTAGATCTAATTTGGGCCCAAATTAGTCTGTCTTAAAAAATATTTACTCTACAGATACAAATACAAATAGAACTGTCAAAGCAAGAGAAACAGATTTGGGAGGAAACCAAAATGTACAAATGGCACGACTTCCAAGATTTCTCTTTGAGAAGGATGTTCAAGAAATACAGCCAACTTGGAGTGGCAGCCTTACCGGATGATAAATATAAGGAGTTGATCAAGTCAGTGTCTGACATGGAGTCTAACTATGCTACGGCAAAAATCTGTTCCTACAAGAATCCAGAGAAATGTGATCTTGCTCTTGAACCTGGTAAGGGTCCTCTTTCCCTAACTTTTAAACCTTATTAGATGAAAATACTTTCAAATATTTTATTTGTTTAGATATAACTGACATTTTCGCCAAAAGTCAAGACCCTGAAGAGCTGAAGCACGTGTGGGTAGAATGGCACAAGGCTGCAGGCGCCACTGCGAAACAAAACTTTACTAAATACGTCATGCTGGATAACGAAGCCGCGAAACTTAATGGTGAGTACAAAATTATTCAACTTATCTAAAGTAGATTGCTTATTTTTATATCAGGATTCTATTGCTACAAGATTTTCCAGCTTTAATTTGTTTTATATAATTTATCAGACTTCAAAGACGTAGCGGATTGGTGGCAATCAGAATACGAAGTTCCTGATTTTGAAAGTCAACTAGCAAAAATTTGGGAAGATGTTAAACCATTGTACCAACAACTACACGCATACGTGAGGAAGCGCCTGCGAGACAAATATGGCGACCACATTGTTTCAGCCAAGGGGCCAATTCCTGGACACTTGCTGGGTAAAGCCTATTAAGTTATATACTACTAGTGGCCGCGCTCGACCCCGTCCACGTGGAAGTCGGTTTCCCGTGGGAATGTAAAGTTTTCCCGCCGTAAAAAGTGCCGTATGTGTTATTTTGATGTATAACATATATTACTGTAAACTTTCATCCAAATCCGCACAGTAGTTTTTACTTGGAAGAGTAATAAACATCCATACATCTATACATTTACAAACTTTCACGTTTATAATATTAGTAGGATTTCACAAATTCTAACATTAAGAATACTTGCAAGATACTTTTGACACATTAACAACACAATACGGTTTGTTTTGACGACTCCGGTTGGATATGTTTTTCCTTATTAGTTTATAATTTTATCCTTACATTGATAATTAATTTTCGTAGGAAACGTATGGGCACAAACCTGGAATAATGTTGAGTCGTTTACCCGCCCTTACCCAGACAAGAAGGAAATTGATATCACTCAAGCAATGATAGACAAGAAGTACACGCCATTGAAAATGTTCCAAATGTCTGATGAATTCTTCAGATCATTGAATTTGACAGCGATGCCTGAGAAGTTCTGGCAGAATTCAATCATCGAAAAGCCAACAGACAGAGAGATTGTCTGTCACGCATCGGCGTGGGACTTTTATGATGGGGAAGATTTTAGGTAAATAAATATACAATTACTTTAAATCATCAATCATCAAAACATTGGCCCAACATTTCCATGTGATGAAAAGTATTTTCCAAATTAATTGTCAATATATTTCTAATCATTTTGGCTTAATTTCAAAGGATCAAACAATGCACTACAGTTGATTATGAGTATTTCCAAACAACGCATCATGAGATGGGGCACGTCCAATACTTTCTGCAGTATAGACACCAACCCAATATATTCCGAGACGGAGCGAATGAAGGTACTTACATTGTCCATTGCTCTTTTTTGATTATATTTTGTATACAGGATCAAAATGTGTACGTCCGTGAACCAAGAGCATCTTAAGGTAGTCCACCATGAAATGGGACACATTCAGTATTACTTGCAGTATAAACATCAGCCGGTGGTGTTTCGTGGTGGGGCGAATACAGGTGAATTTTAATATGTTAAATAATAACAAAACTGTGTATTGTTAACTCACAGTTGGGAACACTTCGCTTGTGACTTTTGTATGGGTATAAATTAACAGGGTTTTGTTTTTTTTCCTAAATAAATTTACTTTACTTCAAATCTCTTTCAAAGTCACCATTCACTTAATTACTTACTGTACTTATACTTCATAAATAATAAGAATTTCTTCCTTCTTTAACTTTAAATTTTATAATTGAAACACATTTATTTGTATACTCCGAACTTGTGAAACACGCATTGATCTCATCTCACCGCGACTCCGTTCGCGTAGAAATCGGATTCCCGGATGGTTAGGGTAAAAAGTACCCTATGTGTTATTCTAATGTATAAACTATATTACTGTAAAGATTCATCCAAATCCGTCCAGTAGTTTTTACGTGAAAGAGAAACAAATATATTATGTTTAGTAGTTTTAGTAGGACTATTAAATTTTACCTAGAATTTTCAAATAATAAAAGGATATATGTTGATGTAGATATTGGTTTATTTAAAGCATACATTTCGACTTGCTTTAAGTTATACGTTGTATATTTTTCAGGTTTCCATGAAGCTGTAGGTGATACGATTGCCTTGTCAGTATCATCACCAAAGCACTTACGTAGAGTTGGATTAGTTAATGGTGACGCTGAGGATGAACAGACTGAAATCAACCAGCTTTACAAAATGGTAAGCAAAACGTATTTTTTTCTCATAAAACTTAAATTTTGTTGAGCAGAAAAATACATGTATTTGTTTGGTGAGATTATCATAAACTAGCGACCCGCCAACGCTTCGCAATGGTGTAATTTTGGCCGACTTGTTCACGAAACATTTTTTGCTAACTTAAACACTTTTTCCGTTTTTTCTTTATTTAAAAATTTAAATGAAAAAAATACCTAAAGCATGGTGAAAACCGCATTAAAATCCCTCAACTGGTTTCGGAGGAGTTAGCAGCCAAACATACAAACAGACAGAATTATCAGGTTAACCTCAACTCTTGTTTTAAGACTTTTATATGAATTCTAGGGAATAGATAAGATTGTGTTCCTGCCCTTCGCTTACACCCTCGACCTATTCCGATACGGTGTGTTCCGCGGCACCACACAGCCTGAAGACTACAACTGTCATTTCTGGAGGCTGAGAGAGTCGCTGCAGGGTATTGAACCTCCAGTGAACAGGACCGAAGAAGACTTCGATGCAGCTGCTAAATATCATGTGTCTGCTGATGTGGAATATGCTAGGTAATTAAGATGTTATGAAAAATAGTAGGACAACATTCGTTTTTAAAAATTGTTACCGCTGAGACTGTTAATAAGGAAAGCAAATCTTTGGAAGTTGGATTTGGTAGTTGGTTAAGGCTTTCGATTGGGTCACACAAAAATCTTTTCTAACATAGCTGCCTTCTTACGACAGTCCGTAGATATAGTGAAACTGGTAATCCTGTTTTCTTAAGAGGCGAAGCATCAAAATCGTTACCAAAAAGAATGCACAAAATTCCTGCCCTTAAACGTTGGTGTACCTCAGGGTTGCGTTTACTCTCCTATTCTGTTTAAAACGGCAACTTAAACTTATATATTTTTTACTTATTTCTCTGAGGGTTTTCGTCGTCCTAATTCTGATTGCTATTTTTTTTCAGATACTACGTGTCCTTCATCATCCAGTTCCAGTTCCACCGCGCGCTGTGCCAGCTCGCCGGCGAGTACGTCCCCGAGGACCCCACGAAGAAGCTGGTCGACTGCGACATCTACCAGAGCGTGGCTGCTGGCAATGCGTTATCGTAAGTCAACCCAATTGTTTGATGTGACGAACCGTGTTAGGTAAAACATCTGATTCTCATGATGGTCAAGTCATTATCATAAATAAGTGATAGAAATTTTTTGTTGTGTACTAAAATAATTTTATAACTTTTTGATGACTTCGGGTCTTATACGCGGTCATTTTGTATTTAGATACATTAATTATATGTACCTGTATTTCCTGACGTTTCGACCGAGTTACATCGATCATGGTCGCGGGTAGACTGGAGTGTTGATAATTTGTTGCTGCGTTTGTAAATAGTTTTTACAAACTACCCACGGATGGCGCGCGGTCCGTTATTTGCATACGACACACAACATTCACAGTATCCCCGGGTCGGTCTGACAACAGTTCTTGACGGTTTACTTCTTTCTTCATAGCAACATGCTCAAGATGGGCTCATCCCGTCCCTGGCCCGACGCCATGGAGGCGCTGACCGGCCAGCGCGCCATGCGGGCCGACGGCCTGCTGGAGTACTTCCGGCCGCTGTACGAGTGGCTGCAGGCCGAGAACCAGCGCACCGGCGAGCATATAGGCTGGGAGCCGAGCAGCATACGTGAGTTGGATGTTTAGTTATTCAAAAGAAATTTGGGATCTATTGGGGGAATAAATCCTACTAATATTATAAATGTGAAAATTAGTGAGTATGTGAGGATTTGAGGAGGATATATGGATGTTTGTTAATCTTTCACGTAAAAACAACTGGACGGATTTGGATGAAACACATAGGGTACTTTTTACTGCGGCAAAACTTCTCATTCCCTTGGGAAACGGACTTCCACGCGAACGGAGTCACGGGCGGCCACTAGTAATATTATAAACGATTGTGGATGTATGGACGTTTGTTACTCATTCACGTAAAAACTACTGGATGGATTTTGATGAAACTTTGCAGTAATATAGGTTATACATCAGAATAACACATAGGATACTTTGTACCGCGGGAAAACTTCTCATTCCCACGGAAAACCGACTTACACGCAAACGAGTCGCGGGCGGCCACTAGTAAAAATATAAATGTATGAAAACGAACGAAGGTGCAGTCATTTTATAATGCACATTAAAACCGTAATTGTTTTAAAAACATTGGCGACAACACAATATCAACATTTGCGATTTTTCGTGATTGAGTTGTTTTATAAGTAAATGAAATGAGGTTTAATAGTTGGTTGAGATATCGTTAAAGTTCTTAACGGGGGTGGTTGGTTACCCCAGTTGATGGTTTACTGTTTTTTTCCCTACACACTAAAATATTGTTGTTTTACAGAATACTGCACATCGGAGCAGCTGGCAGCTGTAAACGCGAAGGAAGCTTCTCGAACAGAACCCGCCGAGGCGGAGAAGCAGACGTGACGTCATCATGTACTTACTCAAACAATACTTTAGTCTAATTTATGGTAGTCAAGTGTCAGTATTTGAATAAATATTTTTTTAAGTTTATGGGCGTTTTTTTGGGATCATTGATAGATTTGGTAGTGATATTGTTGAGAAAATTGATGCAAAAAAACATGCAAAAGCAACCTATTAAGCAAACTATATTATTGCTTTTGTTCTTATCTTACATAATTCATAGCTTTTCCATGATTCTTGAACACACAATTTGAATGAGAATTTTTCTTGTATACAGGGTGATTGGTAATGCGATACATTCCTTCTAAGAGGTTAAAGTAGAGCTTATTTGCAGTCAATTAAGGCATAATATGCTATGTCCAAAATTTGTTAATTTCTGAGATATGCAACATTTAAGTTTTTTTATAAAAAACCCCATTTTCCAAGTTCAAATGAATCCTTTTAGTGAAAAATTCAAAATTGAGTTTAATGTTTTTTTGTTTTATGGTAGCTTGATAACTAAAATGATATTTCAGATTCAAATTTGCTAAAAATAATCGTCCTTATTTTAGAAAAAGTCAAGAAACCAAGAACAACTTTTAAAAAAAGTTAAGACTTATGGCAATAAAAGCGATTTTCTAAAAAAAAGTCCAAATAATGTTGCGTACAAATTACATAAAAAACTTCCCCAATTCATAAGCTATTCAAAAAGGTACATTTGTCATACTAAAACTAAGTATTTGATTGACAACTCTACTAATAAAAGAAGTAACCTCTCTCTTAGAACGCCTCTACATTGTGGTTACCGCGCACTTTTGCAGTGTTTTTTTTTGGTTGATGTCGACGTCTTGCACAGGGATAATGCAATAACATTTAAGATCTACCGTTAAATATTTTTTTTTTGAAAAGTCAAACCTTTAAGTGTGTAGCTTTTGCGGTTAATTAGAAAATAAGAGTATGCTGAGTGCGGAAAAAGTTACTTCTATTAAAAGAAAGAAAGCTAACTACATCTTTTTCATTAATCACTGCATATCACTTGTTGTTTTTTCTTTGGTCGATGTCGCCAACTCTTGTGGTGGTTCCTAGATTTCTGCGAAAAACATCTATCATTTCTTCGTCTACTTCGCCCAATTCGAGGTTTACTAGATTCACTTGTTCGGGCGGATACAAGCTTTATTTTTCTGAGACGTCGATACGTCCCCAAAAACACACTAACGTTTGACACATGTCGATTACGGAAACGCAACAAGTACTTTTTTTGCTGTAACAGCATTGCCGTTACACAATACGTAAATAAGGAGAATGTCTAAGTATTCTTCATTACAAAAGGCCCTCGCCCACAGCAACTTTTTGTAGCGATGTTGTCGTGCGTTCGCATCAATACCGTAGACTAGCAGTCGCTGACTGTGTGCCTTCATAGCCACGATTCAGTCGCGATGCATTAGTATTGGCTTTACATCGATACAGTTGCGATAATGTAGCGCGTTGCAAATTCGACTAACATGCGTTTACTTAAAGCGCGACAGCATCGCTACAAAAAGTCTTCGAAGGCAAGGATCTTAAATGATACCATTTCAAGAGTTCTTAATGAAAATATGCAGTTAGTTTTCTTTTAATACTTTTTTCGCGTTTAACACATTTTTTTCTATTTGACTGCAAAGGCTGCACACTTGAAGCTTTGGCTATTTACAAAATTTATTTATTTAACGGCAGACCTTAATGTTATTGCATTATCCCTGTGCAAAACGGCGACATCAACCAAAGAAAACACTGCAAAAGTGCGCTGTAACCACAAAGTAGAGGCGTTCTAAGAGAGAGGTTACTTCTTTTATTAGTAGAGTTGTCAATCAAATACTTAGTTTTAGTATAAGAAATGTACCTTTTTTAATAGCTTGTGAATTGGGGAAGTTTTTTATGTAATTTGTACGAAACATTATTTGGACTTTTTTTTAGAAAATCGCTTTTTATTGCCATTAGACTTAACTTTTTTTTTTAATTGTTCTTGGTTTCTTGACTTTTTCTAAAATAAGGACGATTATTTTTATCAAATTTGAATCTAAAATGTAATTTTAGTTATCAAGCTACCATAAAACAACAAAACATTAAACTCAATTTTGAATTTTTCACTAAAAGGATTCATTTGAACTTCGAAAATGAGGTTTTTTATAAAAAAATCTTAAATGGTGCATATCTCAGAAATTAACAAATTGCGGACATAGCATATTATGCCTTAATTGACTGCAAATAAGCTGTACTTTAACCTCTTAGAAGGAATGTATCGCATTACCAATCACCCTGTATACCTGAGTCCCTAAGTTCGGACACTCTCAAAGTTCCCTAGTATCGGACAGTTTAATAGCAAGTGTTTTTGTTATTAAAAATGATCGAAAAATTGGCTGTCCGTCATTTGGGGACCTTTTTCGAAACCTCGTTTTTGCTATGTTAACTTTCACTCAATATTTACTACATTTAAAGTAATATTTAAGACTGGTGATTTATCTGTGTTGATTAGGCATATAATTAAAAACTTCTTAAAGTGAAATAAATAAATTAGACTATTGTGCATTTTTTTTATTTCTGTTATTCCTTAAGTGTCCGATTCTCGGGGACCTCCCCCTATAGACAGCCACACACCCAATTCACATCGCCTCCTGTATCCATTTACATCCTGACTAATCTTGATGATGATTGTAAAGTTGTTAAATGTTGTGATGGATACACGGTCGTACATCAAGTTTCACGTTTTTTTTGAAGTTCCCGTCGTAATCCAAATTTCCCCGACAAATATTAAATTTGTGTGCACATTCAACAATGGTACTTACTAAGTATCCTTTACTTATTTTGTAATAGCAGAAAAGAACTTTAAACAAACAAGACCACTTCTACACACATATGTAGTGTAGGATGGCCTTCAGCACATTGGTACGATGATCTGAAGGAGCTGGTAAGCCGCTGATGGATGTGGGCTGCCCACAAGTGCTGGGGTGTTGGGGGTTCGTGGTAGGCTTTCGTCAAGCAGTGGGTGGTGATTGACTGAAGATTGAGATATAGAAATCCTAACAAAGTCAGTTGAATAAAAACTTTTCGATTCGAAAGATTTAACCTGAAAATCGATGGCGATAAAACTTATCAAGTTTAGATAGTCAAGAGTAGACTCAGATAACTTCTGACGTATTTTGTATGACATGATGATTTATTAAAGTACAATTGAGGAAATAGTGGGTGAAATTAGTAATTGCTTATTTTCTTTGAAACTTGAGCATTGAGACCAAACCACAGATTCCAATAATCATTTTTTTTATAAGGGATTAACGTGTGGTACTCTGCAGCAGAGCCACCACCTTAGAAATTGATCATTTGACGACCTCTGTGGTGCAGCGGTATATACACCGGACTGCTAAGCGGATGGTTCCTGATTCAATCCCCGGGTCGGGCCAATTTCGTAAAATGGTTTTTCGATATTGGCTCGTGTCTGGGTGTAACTAGGTTCTCCCCTAGTCCATTGTGTGGTACCTATAACACAAGTGCTTAATGCAACTTACTTTAGGGCCACACAATTGGTGTGTTAGTCTGGAGATTTATTATTATTATGTTTTAGTAGTAGTTATTTGATCACCCGCTGATGGGGTTGTGGTTTGTAAAAGTCCACTAATGCGAGCTTTTGGCTAAGACATCAGCGACCATGACTAATCTAAGGAGAGAAATTTCCGTACAAGGCGACAGGTATTCATTATAACTGCTTTTTGCAATAGAATATAGGACAAGGGATGCATCGATAAAACGGATAGTGATTGGTGTAGTGTTTTTGGGATTACTCCGGTGGATGAGATTACTATTGGTAGTGTCTTGACAGATTCGACACGCCACTGCCTTTTGATCTCAATACACAAATCGATATATTTATTGATTTTTTCCGTATGTGTAGTCTGAAGGTTATGAGTATTTGGTATGGCAATGTCAATAAGGTAAACTATTTTATAAAATTATTATTATTATTATTTATATGTCACAAGAATTTACGTCAAATGTAGATAACGTACGTTACTCCGAATTTTAATACGTTTCATGATAGTACCTACCTAACTCTTCAATTCAAGTACTTAGCGTTGCGTATCTTTATCTTACTGAAGTAGACAGTCAATTCTTGGACTCGGATAAAACCAGCAGGTAAGTGGACTAGCTTTTTAAACAGGAGTTTTGGTTAAATGTAAGAAAAAAGTATCAGCAATTTGCAATAAATAAACTAGACTTATTTCTTGTAGATACTTATACGTGAGTCGATAATACGTTCCTAAACCTATAAAAAATTGTTTCAGAGAAATCCTCTTTCGTAAAATAGTAATATATTTTAAGAACTTTTAGTACATTGAATTAGTGCGCATTATTGCTTTAAAGTGTTTATTGTATTGTGTTGTTCAATCATTGGTAAACAAAACAGTTTACTTAAATACCACGGATTCTTTTGGTTGGGATTTTTAGAATAGATGTCAATGTTCTCAAAATCAAAAGAATGATCTCTTCAAAAAACGAAGATCCCTGTGTGAAGAACACCACAAAAAAAACGTTTCACATAATTGATTTTATAAAATAACAAAGAAAATAAACTCAATGATTTTTATTCTTAAATATATTTTAACTAGGTATGTACATTATTGTATTTTTGTATGATTCAAAACTTAAATCTTACAAGACACAGACACAGTGGTGGCGATTCTCACCGTTCCCTAACTAGTCTAAATTTAGAGAAACTATAATTTTAGAATCACTAATTTACGCTTAAGCGTATTCTCAAAATACATCCCACTAAAATTAGTGCATGCATCTGACTCCACTTTGACAGCTCTAAATTGAGTTGGCTTGTGTTGCAACCAGCAAATTAAATATTAAATGTTGATTTCGTTTCGTTCCCTCGTTTCCTGAACCGTTCCTCAGATACTTCAAAGGGATTTGCATGGTCCTGCAAATAACTCGATCTGGGGCTCCTTAAATAAGTAGGATAGAAAAAAAGACTCAATACAAGCACTTCTTGAAGACAACATAAAATAAAAATTTACACTAATGTTTACTTACTTACTTTCTATGTTTATTTTAGTCTGGAGACTTATCTTACCTTTGAATTGAATATGCAAGCGCTGCAATAACATATTCTTCCATTATTTCCACTCGCAACTTGGATTTCAGCTATTTAGGATGATTCACTAATTTACTCTACACCAAATTAGTTAGCCTCTAAATTTAGTTTAATTCTCTAAGTTAGAGATTTTTAGTCTAGTTTTGACGTAACATTTGTACGTTAGAATAACTTTTCTCTAAATTGAATAACTAAAATAAATTTAGATATGTCAACCTAAATATAGTTTAGTCTAGTGTTTTGAGAATACCAAAGACGACTAAAGCTAATTTTAGAGATTTATAGTTTAGTTTAGAGAAATTTGTACCGCGAGAATTGCTACCAGTAGGTACCTAATTAAAGTTCGCACAATAGGTTATATGGAGTCACATTATTGGATAATTAAAATTATTAAGGATATTCAAAATTATACTAAAATCCCTAAAGGTTCGTATCTACCATACGCTAAGGAATTACGTTTAAGAAAAATTAATCGCATAACTCGTCTTAATATTACACTCACGGACATTTTCGTTGGCACAATACATGTCAAATTTTCAGCTACTTGCTCACAAATCAACCAACTAATTCATTTACATAATAAATAACATGTTTCTAAAGAATACTTTAGTTTTGGTACAAAGTTTTGGTCAAGCCAACGTTTAAAGTTAACGCACTTGTAAAACTAAGTTATTTTTTAAAGTAAAATGCCTTGTGGTTATTGCAGTGAAACCGCGAAAAAAGCTTTATTTGTAAGTTTTTTCAAATAATTATCAGTTTTATTATGTTGAAATGGGAATTCAAAATTAATGTAAGGGGTATAAATTCATAAGTCACAAACAGGTTGCTTTGAATAACAAGTTCAAAAAGAATCAGTTTTTATGAAAATACTATTAGTGTAATCTTGCGCATCGATCTATAACAACACCTTGACATATACAAGTGTTTTTGCGATCAAGAAGATATAAATATTTGTTATTTGTAATATCTTTGATTATTCCACTCAAATACATCTACAGACTAGGTTCATGTTCCACCAAAACGAATAAGTTGTTTATTTTCCATATTAAACTCCTACATATTTTCCATGTGAGTAACACAACTTATTACCTAAATCAAAATCTTGCACATTCACCGGACAACAAAATTCTGCGTCCTTGATGTAACTACGATCGGCTTTGCTTTTCAATCTACCAGTCACTTACCTATTATTATTTTTTAAATTTAAACGTATTTATAATAATTCCAGCTAGTGATGAAGATAATCGGTGAGCTAGCCCTAGTGGGGGCTATAGCCTCAGTGTTCATTGTTGCTGCTAAAGGTCGGGCAGCCGAAAGAGCAGCCGAAGAAGCTGCTGGTCAGGAGTACATGAGGGCTTTGAACGAAGCCTCTGCAAAATCCAAGAATAAACAAACGATTGCTTCATGGAACTATGAAAGCAATTTGACTGACTACAATGAGGAAAAACAGGTAAACTTAGTTCTTTACTTACTTAAGACTATTTGCAAATCAGGTTAAAAATTGAAAATTTTATTTCAGTTGCAAATAGCCCTTGAAGTAGCAGAAGAGCAGAAGGAAGCCTGGAAGGAGACTATGTCGTATCTTTGGCACGAATTTGAAGATCTGGACCTAAAAAGAATGTTCCAGAAATATGCTCAACTCGGCACAGCAGCTTTGCCTGAAGATCTGAACCAAAGACTTATTCAAGCTATTAATAACATGAAGTCTAATTATGCAAAGGCCACCGTTTGTGACTATAGAGATCCATCGAAATGCGATCTGCATTTAGAACCAGGTGAGGCACTTTTATTTAATCTAAATAAAATCATATACCTTTTAGATAAAATAATATATAAACATCTATTAATTATACTTTTCTGGCACTTAATATCAAAGCAAAAACTTGAAAGTAAGGAACGATGCGTCCCCAGTAAAATAATTGTAACTTTCTTTGCAGAAATCACTGACATATTCCGTAACAGTGAAGACCCTGAAGAGCTGAAGTATATTTGGCTGGAATGGCACAAGGCTGCTGGAGCTCCGATTAAGGGAAACTTCACTGAATATGCTCTCATGAACAATGAGGCTGCTAAACTTAATGGTAATACAACTAAGATACTTTACAAATTAACAACTAAGATAATTTAAAATGAAGTAAGACTCCCAAGAGAGGAAAAAAATTCTTCAGAAAACCTTATCTAAACTATTGTTTATCTCCAGGTTACAATAGCGTAGCGGAATGGTGGCTGAGTAAATACGAGGAGAGTGACAGCGAACAGCAATTCACTAACCTCTGGCAACAGATAAAACCTCTGTACCAGCAGATACACGCGTATGTAAGAAGGAAACTCAGACTGAAGTACGGAGAAGATATCGTATCAGCAAAGGGACCAATTCCCGCACATTTATTAGGTATGCATATATTTCGTTCTGTAAGGAATTATAGTCTCTCTAACTCATAGATTGTACCAATAAAAAGACACACCTATTAAAATGCACTATTTCAACTCCCAAATTTTGAAAAAAATAGATTAGATTAAAAAGATTAGATTAGATTAAGTTACATTAATTTATGTCATCTATGCATATAATTAAAGGTAATATTTGGGCGCAAACTTGGAACAATGTAGAAAAGTTCACTCGCCCATATCCTGAAAAGCCCGATGTTGACGTAACTGCTGCTCTTATTGAACAGGTACTTTATTTATAGCTGACTAAATCTTAAAAAAATATTGGTGTCTTCTAATAAGTTTTGTTTTTAGAATTACACTGCTCTAAAAATGTTCCAAACTGCTGACGGGTTTTTCAAGTCGCTCAATTTGAGTGGCGTCCCTGATCTGTTTTGGGAGAGGTCTATCATTGAGAAGCCCGACGATGGCCGGGAACTGGTCTGCCACGCTTCTGCATGGGATTTCTTTGACTCAGAAGACTTTAGGTATGACATTATCATAAAACAAAAATTACATATTGAAATAAATGAATGTGTCCTGATAAATAATCGGCTAGGAGCACATGTAGTGCCATTGTCTCTATTAATGTTTGACACAAAATGGTTTGATTTGGCAGGATCAAACAATGCACTAGTATAACCAGTGAATTCTTCAAAACAACTCATCATGAAATGGGGCACATTCAATACTATATGCAGTACAAAGATCTCCCAGTCGTTTATAGGGAAGGAGCTAATCCAGGTAACACAATTAATCCATATACAATTATCCTTAACCCTGATTATCTTATAAATCTCTAGAAATAAAAAAATCCCCGAAATTAATGTAGGTACGTGCATAATTTCAGAATGTCTGCTCCTGGTATTTTTTTTTTTCTTGAATCTAAATTAGCCTTTCGTTCATATGTGTACAGGATTTCATGAAGCAGTAGGTGATGTGATTGCTCTGTCGGTGGCAACTCCTAAACATTTAAGGGTAATGGGTCTTTTAGAAGATGGTCCAGATGATGCTGAGTCTAACATCAACCAATTATTTAAAATGGTAAGAGATAACTTTAGTAGAATTTCAGTTTTCATAAAATGTTCTGATAATGCCATTTATTCGGCTTCTAAAAATATCATTAAAGGTAAAATTTTCTCCCCGTATTTTACTTTTATGGTAAATATATATGGTTTTACTAAATTAGTAGTTAGAATTCAAAGTTTTTAATTAAAACAGCCCTAATGCCAATATTCTTGATACATTTTAGGGTCTCGAGAAAATAGTATTCCTGCCATTTGGCTATCTTCTCGACTTATTCCGGTATGGAGTTTTCCGTGGAACCACCACTCCCAATGACTACAACTGTCACTTCTGGCAACTAAGGGAAACCATGCAGGGTATTGAACCACCAGCAACCAGAACCGATTACGATTTTGACGCTGGTGCGAAGTATCATATTCCTGCTGATGTTGAATATATGAGGTAGAACATTGAAGGTTATAGACTTTTTGATACACCTCCTTGGTTTCCTATCGTAATGGTGTTAAATTTGGTTTTCAGGTACTACATTTCATATATAATCCAGTTCCAATTCCAACGATCTTTGTGCCTGTTAGCTGATGAGTACAGTCCAGGAGACTCGAACAGACTGCTGTCGAATTGTGATATTTACAATAACACTAAAGCCGGAAACGCATTAGGGTAAGCTATCACTTTTTTCTTTCGACTGTAATGAATCTACAAAAGCATACAGAAAAAAGCCATTGGTTATATAGGGGGTAGTCTACTCTACCTATAAACTCAAGCTGAATTCAAAAGCATAAGCATTGTTCTAGATCTTACATATGTTCTTTTCGGTGGTAGTAAATGTTTCAAACAATAACAGAGTAAAACTGATTATCTACGAGTATTTATTTAGGTAATTCTAGTGTAATTCTTGTCTAATTCTTTTCTATTTTTTAAGTTTCCATCATAAAATTATGACGTCACACGGAAAATCTAATCTCTTTCAGTGAAATGCTGCGTCTCGGCTCATCAAAACCTTGGCCTGATGCGATGGAAGCCCTCACTGGCACCCGGCACATGGATGCTAGTGGAGTGCTGGAGTACTTTGAACCCCTGCACGATTGGCTGAAGAAAGAGAATGAGAGGACTGGAGAGTTTATTGGTTGGGAACCTAGCACTGTCCGTGAGTAATCCTTGATTCCTTACTAAGTTCTATAAATAAGATTAAGCGTATGCTTGTCCGTATGTATGTTCCGCTTTTGCGTCAAAGCAACTGGATCAATTTTAACGAATATTGGTATAGAGATAGTTCGACAACCGAGAAAGAAAATATGTTTATTTTTTTACCGGGGACATAAGTCATTTCTTCGGAAAAATCAGTTATATTTGCTACTAACTAGTCTACAAACCTTTTTGTTAGGCGGAATAATACAAATAAAACTGGTGTCTGTTTTTGTAAACTAACTTATACGGGTTTTAATATTTAACTTTTTTTTTTCCAGAATACTGCTCAGAAGAACAAAATATGCTTATGGAGAATTCGGAACAGCAGAAACTACTTAAAATGTTACAATAAATTAGTTTTAATAAATAAACTGTTAGTTAAAATAAATTATATTGTAGATATTTATTAAAAGTGTTTTTGAATCCGGTTCGAAGAAAAAAACAAGATGGTTTTGCGTATGAAGCGCTCCTCCGGGAATGTACAGAAGACAAGGCCGTAGGGAACGATGTCTTTGTTGAGATTAAATTTAGATATGAAGTTATGAGAGTGGTCGGTATTTTGGGAAGGTTCAGCTGGGACCCACAGCTCCGATACAAGCTTCATACTTTTTTTAATACTACCCGCACTTGTATTCGGTTTTTTGTTCCCTATCCTGAAGGAAATTATACGGTCCATCGGTGTCGTTCGCCGATGGACACTCGCGTCTCGTGAATACACACCCACAAAAAATCAGCAAATCTTTATATCTTTTATTTTCTAAGTGCAAATGTAACTGTAAACATTGTGCTATCAGCAAAGACATCGAAAACAGCAGGCCTGCTTGTAACTGTGTAAGGTGGTGTAACATCGTGTGATGGACTTGTGTGTTCTGGGCTGCCTTTGCCGCCTAGAGCCTCCTCATCTGCTGCAACAGTGAGTGCTTCCCTTTTTTATAGGTAATTAATTAAAGTTATTAGTTGTGGATCCGAGCTGAATCTTCTATCCTAAAATACAGTCCACTCGCATATATTCATATCAAAATTAAAGCTCAACAAAGAGATCCACTCCTCAGGCCTTACCTGAATTTAAAATATTGATTTATTTTGGTAATGTTAAGTTTAACACTGCAATCTTGATTAGTAGGTACAAGTTACGTATTTTACAATAACTAAGTACATTGAATAATTCAGCAAGTAAAAGGCTCCTATCAATTTTCAATAGCAAATGTGTCCAAAGAACACTTGTGGCGTTTTGGATGTTCCCAACGCCATCTGTATTATCATATGTCAAACTAGTCTGTCGCGCTCCCTAGCGAGCGAGCTTGTATCTAACCGACTCAATCACTCACTGGTCTATGTTTCTCTCTCTTGGTTCAACCGGCGTCTGAGCCGACACGTTTGTTATTAATTATTTATACGCAAGTACTGTATTTTAATTATTTCGTGTGTCGTTTGTTGTATTTGGAGTCAACAATAAATATCTGTTTGAAAGTACCCAAAGCTTTCATTACATCACCACAAACGACCCCAAAGTGGTGACCGCCGACTTTAGCGGCAGCACGCAACATTGCACGCGGAGCCCTACCGGATAGCCCGCACCCAACATTCAACCGTCCAGCTCGACGTCTTCAGCCAGGGGACACGGTCCCGCAGCATCGTCGGTGGACGAGCGGGCGCACAATCCATGCTCCCGGCTACGCATCGTGTACTTCGTGGCGCCGATTTGGAGCGGCGTCACTCATCACGCATCCCGCCTTGCTGCGTTCCGTAAGCGCGCGGGTTGCGTACCCCAGTGCGAGCGCAATTTTACAGTGTTAGTGTGTGTTATAAGTGTGTGCATGTGGTGCATGAGGTGCATGATTAAAGGACCTATTCCTTGGTGACAGAATCCATCATCAAAATCATTATTCGTCTTTCGCGCCGCCATTTTGGACGCTTGTTCGCTCCGTCACTCATCAATCAATCTATCAACCAACGAACTGAAGAGTGAATGTCAGTCTGGAGACTGAATTGATTGATTTATTTACAAACAATAACCTTATTTTGGTATGTACATTTTAGTTTTGTAAATCTATGTTTTTTTTTTATTTAATGCACGACGCTGATTATCCGAATGTTTTGGGAATAGGTACATATTAACACTTTTTATTATTATTTTTATTTTTGTGCACGGTTTTATGTTAACTCTTCGTACGCATGTATTCTTTGCGCTATTGGCATTAATTAAGCTACTTTCACACAATTTCTTTTTGTTTGTTTTATATATATTTTTTTGAAATTATCTTTTAAGTTACACCATGTCTTCCCCTGAGGAACTGTCAATTGCGGAAAAGACTGACACAGTTTTGGTCAACAGAATATCAATCAGAGCTCCAGTTTTTTGTAAGGAAAAACCTGCTCTTTGGTTTGCAAGTCTAGACTCACAATTTGTGTTAAACAACATCACATCTGAGACTACCAAATTCCACCATGCAGTGTCCCAATTGGACATTAATTGCACTAAAGAAGTGGAGGATTTAATTCTCAATCCACCCGCAAGTTCACCTTACACAAAATTAAAAGAAACAGTAATTTCAAGATTTTCGAATTCTTATGAAGAAAATATTCGACGTGTCCTGGAAAAGGAGCAAATGGGGGACAGGAAACCTTCTGCATTTCTGAGGAGTATGCAGTCTCTTGCTGGCCCTGCATTTCCAGAGAAAATATTAAAAACTATTTGGTCCAACAGACTTCCACAACAGGTACAAATAATCCTGGCTGCCCAGCAGCAGCAAGAGCTACAATCATTATCAAGCCTGGCAGACCAGCTTGTAGAAATTATTGATACTCCTGAAGTCCATGCGGTTACTTCAAGTTCTGCATATACCAACTCCGCAATTGCTGCTCTTCAGCAGCAAGTTGAGCAGCTTACCTGCACTGTGGCAGCATTAACTACACGGAGCAGTCGGCGCGACAGCCCACGTAGACGCAGCCGTAGCCGGCGGAGGAGCCAGTCGCGTCCCCGCGACCCCAACTTGTGCTGGTACCATGACAACTATGGCACCAGGGCACAGAAATGCACCCACCCATGTAGCTGGTCAGTGGGTCTCAATAGTGACAACTCGGGAAACCAAAGGAGCAGTCGGTAGTGGCGAGTACCGACTGCCCCACACCTAGTCGCCGCTTGTTTGTTACGGACAGGTACACAAACAACAAGTTCCTTGTTGATACTGGTTCCGACATATGTTGTTTCCCCCGAAGGTTATTAAAAGGCCATTTCACCAGCAGCGGCTATGACTTATCTGCAGCAAATGGCAGTACTATTAAGACCTATGGCTGCATAACACTTCATTTGAATTTAGGCTTACGTAGAGCATTCAAGTGGAATTTTTTGATTGCAGACGTTAGTACGCCAATAATTGGTTCAGATTTCCTCAGCTTCTACCACCTACTGCCCGACTGCAGACACCAGTGCGTACTAGATGGCACCACCAAGCTTATAGTCCCGGCTTCCCTTGCCCATGTCTCACAGGACAGCATCAAGGCTGTGACGTGCAGGAACTCTGCATATGCTGATCTGCTCGCTGAGTTTCCTGAAATTTCACGCCCTCCTGGACCAGACAGGGTAATAAAACATTCCACATTTCATTACATAAATACCACTGAAGGACCTCCTGTTACTACACGCGCACGACGTTTAGCGCCCGATAAACTTAAAGCTGCACAAAAATTTTTTGCTGAGATGGTTGAATCAGGCTCAGCTCGACCATCCATGAGTTCTTGGGCAGCCCCCCTTCAGATGGTGCCCAAAAAGGATTTAACACTCCGGCCATGTGGAGACTACAGAGGCCTCAATGCTCGGACTATACCAGATAAATATCCTGTCCGGCACATAGGTGACTTCAATCACAGCCTTGCTGGATGCACTGTGTTTAGTACCATAGATCTCGTTAAAGCCTACCAGCAAATACCAGTCCACCCTCCAGACGTTTGCAAAACAGCAATAATTACACCATTTGGGTTGTACGAGTTTCCCTATATGTCATTCGGGCTCAGGAATGCGGGACAAACATTCCAGCGCTTTGTAGATGAAGTAGTGCGCGGCCTGGAATTTTGTTTTGCCTACCTGGATGATATACTGGTTTTCTCAAGAGACCACACCCAACACCGCGAACATCTGCGTATACTCCTAGCGCGCCTTAATAAGTATGGTGTTATCATTAACCCAGCCAAATGCGTCTTCGGCGCTCAGAAGTTGACCTTTCTGGGATATGAGGTCAGCGCCGCAGGTACTCAACCTCCCAAAGACCGCATTCAAGCTCTGCTGGACTATCCACCCCCCAAAACCGTTCAAGGCATGAGACGTTTTTTAGGAATGGTTAACTTCTACCGCCGTTTCCTTCCAGGTGCCGCTAAGTTCCAGGCACCTCTCATCGACGCAGTTGCCGCCACGCAAAGCAAAGGTGCAAAACCATTTCCATGGACAGCAGAACTTCAAAGCAGCTTTGAAGCCTGTAAAAAGAGCTTGATGTCTGCAACCAGGCTGTCTCACCCAAGTGATAGCGTCAAGCTCGGCCTTTTCACTGATGCATCTGGTACACACATTGGTGCATGTCTTCAACAACGGACCGGTGACGATGATGATTGGCAGCCAATTGCATTTTTCAGCCAAAAGCTGAAAGAAAAACAAAAAGAGTGGCCGACCTATTATCGAGAGCTTCTCGCCGTGTATGAAAGCGTACAACATTTCAGGCATTTCTTAGAGGTCCAGCATGTTACTATTTTTACTGACCATAAGCCACTCATATTCGCTTTCGCACAACGGCGAGACAAGCTCCCACCCGCTCAACTCAATCAACTGTCTTTCATCAGCCAGTTCACCACCGACATAGTCCACATCAGCGGTGAAGAAAATATAGTGGCAGACGCCATGACGCGGATTGAGGCCATCTCGCTGGAAGAAGACTACACAGCTTTAGCCGAAGCTCAGGCTTCAGATCAAGAACTAGCCCAGCTGATTAGTAGCAACAACTCTTCCCTACGACTAGAGCCCATCCCAATAACTGGAACGGACATTATTATCATTTGCGACACCACAACCGGTAAACCACGTCCATTTTTACCTACATCTTTTCGCCGACCTGCTTTCCAGAAGCTGCACAACCTTAGCCACCCGAGTGCGCGCGGAAGCGCTCGCCTGGTGGCTGACCGTTACGTTTGGCCGCTTATGCGTAAAGATTGCAGTTCGTGGGCACGCTCTTGTGTCGCCTGCCAGCGCAGTAAAGTTGCGCGTCATAATTCCACACCTCTGGGGAATTTCCCATGTTCATCCAGACGATTCCAACACGTACACCTGGATATTATTGGTCCCCTCCCTCCCTCGAAGAACTTCACCTACTGTCTCACAGCAGTGGACAGATTCTCTCGTTGGCCGGAAGTGTGGCCCATGTCGTCCATTACAGCCGAAGAGGTAGCGGAAACCTTTATTGCAGGATGGATTGCGCGTTTCGGTGTACCACAGGTCATAACAACTGACCAAGGACGCCAGTTTGAATCTGCTTTATTTGCCAAACTCACAAACACCTGCGCCATCAACCGCACACGGACGACGAGCTACCACCCGCAAGCAAATGGCATGGTAGAGCGCCTACACAGGCAACTGAAGGCTGCTATGATGTGCCACGCCAGTTCGTGGAGTCAAGCTCTTCCACTAGTTCTTCTTGGCATCCGCACAGCTCTTAAGGAGGACTTGCAATGCTCTAGTGCAGAAATCGTGTATGGTGAACCTCTGCGGTTACCCGGAGAGCTCATCGTTCCCGCACCGCCATCCCACCGTGATGACTCGCTAGACTTGGTCTCGAGGTTGCGTTCCCATATGTCCCAGCTTCGCCCCGTCCCCGCGTCACGGCACACACAGCCTTCGACATTTGTCTACAAAGACCTGTCTAAGGCTACCCATGTCTTTTTGCGCGACGACGCTGTAAGACGCGCACTGCAGCCACCTTATACTGGGCCCTACAAAATACTGGCGCGCACCGATAAGACCATGACCTTGGATACAGGCAGCAGGAAGCTGGAGGTGAGTATTGACAGGGTCAAGCCCGCTCACATCGAGTTTGCTTTACCTCCAATTGCTTCCTCAGTTCCAATCGTTCCGGCAACACCAGCTCCTGTGTCAGCTCTACCTCCACACACAGTCAGTCGCAGGGTACATTTTAAGGACGACCATCCTCCAATAAAAACACTATTAACCCCAACTGTGAGTACCAGAAGTGGTAGGATAATTAATGCCAGGGAGCGCTTAGATTTGTAAATATTTTCTTGTACTTAATTGTAAAAAGCAGTACCTTGTAAATATTGTATTTTGTGTTTCACCATCCTAATTTTAAGCACTTATTCTCTGTAATTTTCATTTCAATGTGTGTATTTCTCTCCGTGGGGGGGTAATGTAGCGTTTTGGATGTTCCCAACGCCATCTGTATTATCATATGTCAAACTAGTCTGTCGCGCTCCCTAGCGAGCGAGCTTGTATCTAACCGACTCAATCACTCACTGGTCTATGTTTCTCTCTCTTGGTTCAACCGGCGTCTGAGCCGACACGTTTGTTATTAATTATTTATACGCAAGTACTGTATTTTAATTATTTCGTGTGTCGTTTGTTGTATTTGGAGTCAACAATAAATATCTGTTTGAAAGTACCCAAAGCTTTCATTACATCACCACAAACGACCCCAAACACTGTTATCTCCAAAAATCAATAACACTACCAAAACATCATTTCCCTGTCTCAGACATCTAGATTGGAGTAATACTATATTATTACTCCAATCTATCCTTGCAAAGACCTTTAAACCCTAATCAGCTGTGTCCAGGCCACCTACTTCTATAGATAATAATTTAGCAGGTCATTCCACACGTACTGAACAATTCAATGGCAGGAAGTTAACAATAGACAATTTAATGGACAAACCCTGACCCAGCGCGGTGACAGATTCTGTACTAAATGTAACTACGTGACTGTATGAGAATAAAGTTGTGTTTTTTTTTTACTAAGAGTTGTTGTAAAGGCAATCCGATCGATATACTATGAATATTTTGCGTTTGAAAAACTGTGATGATTTGGTGATGGTGTAAAATCTTGCAAATGTTTGGATGTTTAATACTTAATTTGAAAATGGCTTAAAAGATTTCATGAAACTTAGCTAATGGGTACTCATTCATACGAACAATTTCATCTTGCTATAGGTATATTGTTTTAATAATTAGGATTTTTTAATCTGTTAGCAATCATAAGTTGAACTAACTTAACCTTCTATGATGTCTGACAGGTTTACTTATACTTACGTGCCTAGTCTTATGTTGAATCATCGCTTATTCTGTGACTATATTGTATCAATTATTAACTCTGAGAAGTAGACATGTATTTAGTATGTAATTTGTCCCTTCGTGGCAGATGTTATAGCCCTAGAATGGTGGTCTTAGTTTTTGCATAACTTTTAAGGTTAATGACAGGCGAGATGTTAAAACAATTTCCAATACAAGATTAAGTATATCTGTGCTTCAAGTAATTATGAATCTTGTGAAGTTAAAAAAATATCACAAGTATAGTTACTGGCCTTCATGAACTAAGCTAGATACATTAAACAACGGTTGTTAGATATCTAACACGAGATGAACATGTGCCAAAACGAACACTAGATAAACACGAAAGAAGAAGTTCTAGCAAGGAAAAAGATGTCTCTTAGTTAGACTTTTAACTAACAGATCCATGTTATGTTTGTATCAATCTTTTTACCTAAAGAATAATATAAATAAAGGTATCATAGTAGTTTCATTAGTTTAAATCATGGTTTTTCAAAATTTTTTGTATCCACATTACTGCTTCCCAACATAAACAAACACCATACATTTATCTTTCAAAGACAAAAAACCCTCCACAGGGCGTCACTCAGCTTCCTAATAATACAATAGCCACATATTTTTTACACACGTTCATATTTTTTCCCAATTTTTTGCTGCACATATTTTCTGCTCCATTTGTCATTCAAGGTCTAAATAATAGTTCTACCAGGTGACTAAGATAATGGTCTTGTACCTCAATACGATGGAACATTGAAGCCATAAAGTAATTTAGGATGACGCAGTGTCTTAGAATGATTGAACGATTGTGGTTGCAACGTTGAGTAGGGAATATTTGGATATGTAAACTTTTTTTCTTTTTCGAACTAAACTAGCTGCATCTCATATTTAAACTGAGATATCAAGTGTAATAATTTCAAAATGAAGACTGATTGTAAAAAAACCGTTGTTTTTAAATTGCAGTGTAATAAGCATGTTTTGGTATCAAAAAGACTTCATTTCATTAAAGATAATTTTGTAAATTGATATACTAGTTAAGTGTTTTGCCTCGTCCATACATTAGTCATTGGACTCAAGCCATTAAGTTAATGTTCTAATTGTCAAAATGAAATTACGTCATAAAAAACGCTGTACGCTGTAGTAAACAGGAATATTTACTATAGTTAAAAAACTTAAATTGATCAGAAGCTTCAACTATTATAGATACATCAATTAATCAGTATTAGCAATAACAATGTTAATGTTTCGATTTATTAAACTTGTTATATAATTTAAAGTAAAAAACGGTATCTCTGTTTTTTATTCTTTAAAAGTGTCTGATGCAAAAAAAACGGAAAATCCTAGTTAATGAAGATAAATCACTTTTCCAAATTGACTTCATTCGGAATCGAACCTTGACCTAACGCATGAAACAATGGGCGCCCTAAACATACTAATGAGCACTAATAATGAACACTTATACACGATGTATGGACTTGCATTTCGTAATTTTATACAACTAAAGGAAAATGCATTTTAATAAATTAAAAAATATATATGTGGGCAAACTTACCATTACAAAGTAATTCTTGAACACAGATTTTGAAACTATCTTTAGAGGATATATAACAATTTTAAAGCAAACTATGTTGAAAGCAAGTGGTTTGGGTTATATTATAAGTTGAAGACTATATTGTTATTGTTATGTGTTAAATACAAGTTTCATTCTTAAAAAGCTTTTGAATAAGGCTTATGTAATATATTTATTTATTTATTTGTGGGCAAAACTACAGAAATAAACTAACAAAAAATAATTGTTAACATTAACATAGAAAAAATGATAAGCTTAAATCCATGGGGTTCATCACTAAGAACATATCATGGTTAGTCTTTTGATTATTTTTAAAATCGTATGGAAGAGTTATTTTACATACATACAAATGAGCACGTTGCTTTATTCGGTCTACATACTAAAGAAGTAAAAACCCTTAAGTAGTAGAACACAAATCCTTCACCTTGTCTCGTTATTCGTTGTGTGGCCACTCGTGCGCATAATAGTTTAAGCACAGATAAAGCGTAGCATTGCGGCGTGATTAAATGCAGTTCAGGTATACACATTATGCTTAAATATATGAAACTTAAAAACATCTTATTCGATCTATTTACTACTGATAGAAAGCAATAGATAAGATTTTAAAAACCACCACTGTGAGACTACTTAATCTTTTTCTATATCACATCAGTTTTTTTTATCTTAGTACACTGAAGTCGAGTTAAAAACAATGAACTTAGTAAATAAACGTTTGGAAAATACGTCAATCCATACAAATTTTCTGCCTTGCCCTAAAAGCCCATACAAGGAGGAAAACCGTCATAACACATTCGAGGAGTGGCGCGTACGCAGCTCGTTGTGTCATTTTATGCATATTCTTGGCTGAAGTATGAACAGTTCCCACGAACAAACTGACACAATAGGAAAATTGCGTATAGATGTGACGCTATGGCTGAGTATGTATACGGAATTGTTGATACGTTAATGTTGATTTTTTGTGGTAAGCGAGCAACAAAGTTTAATTTATGAAAAAGTCTATTTAAGGTTTTGTTGTAAGACTGATGTTCGAGCTTGGATGTAGCTTGGAAGTAAAGTAAATTATAATTCCAACTTCAGCTTCAGGCTTCATATTATAATGCAATAGTCATAACATTTTAAAGTAATGAATAGAAAAATATACCAAATGACATCATTGGTGAACCTCTACATGATATTTTGTGTTTGTTAAACAACTAACAGTTAATGTGGTAAGTAACAATATCATGAAAATAACAACACATATCATAGTACTGAGTAAGTGAAACAGTGAGTTGTTTTCTTAAGCTTCATACAAATCTTAGGCAAAGCACAAAAAGCTTTTAAATTAAATGACCTCTGAATTTCCAATAAAACCTTTACAAAAGCTAACCAAAGATTTTGAAAACAAAAAAATATGATGTTGAGTAGAAGATATAGCAACTCTTTGGTTGTCCCTAAAGATTTCCAGTCACAATATCTCGATTAGTAAACAATGCGACCTCTTCATGTTTTTTGAGTCTTTGGAAAACATTTCCATGCGTGATATATTAGATTAGTATTCAAAAGTATGGGTTGGTATTTATAGCGTATCATTAGAGAAGTAGTACACCATGATCGTTCTTCCCGATTCTTATGCATGTTGGACTCATATCTTTCAGGTTTTGTTTTTTGTTTATAAAAAGTATCATAATTATATTAATACAAAACCAAGAAAATTGACTAAATCCCTACATAGTATAAAACAAAGTCACTAAGTCTGTCCCTATGTATGCTTAAATCTTTAAAACGCAACAGATTTTGATGCGGCTTTTTAATAGATAGAGTGTATGTATAATAAAAAGCATAGTACAGAGAAAGGGGTTTTACTCCGAATTTAACGCGTGCGAAGCCGCGGGCAAAGCTAGTTGGTAATATAACTTACAATTTAAACCTTTCGGGTAAAAACCACGTCTTTCTTGGATTGAAAACGTTAAGGTACGTTATTAAGTTACATCGAGTCCCTATTAAATGTATTAATTTAAAACTACACCTGTTTTAAATTTGGAGGTAGGTAATAATTGTTTTTAGATACGTAATAAAAGCTGTTAATTGTTTAGTTTGTAAATTTTTATTGGTTTCATATTACCTACAGGAAGTTTAATTATTTTGAAATGCTTGATTGTTTGGTTGATTATTATTTTTTAATAATAAACATCAAAACTACTTATGATAACTCCAATTTTCAAGACTAAAACATATAGTATTGCTTTAGTTGTTACGTCAAATTACGTCCTATTTTAATTTCAATAGTTTGTTTTAAATTGTGTATAAGCTGTATTTGTCAGAATCAAAACTGGTGTAACTAGGTTCTCCCCTAGTCCATTGTGTGGACCTATAGTACAAGCTCTGCTTAGTTTAGGGCCACACAGTTGGTGTGTTTGTCTAGAGAAATAAATAGAAATAGAAATAAATGTATGTTGGTTTAGTCCCATCAGTTATTAAATTAATAATTCATGTAATTATTTTGATATTAGTAAATATTCATATTTGAAATCGGTTGAAACAGGTTTAACCCCAGCCAATTGAACCAATTTATTACTCTACCAATTAATCCCAACGCTTTCTATCTCCAGTTAAAACTAACTATCAAGTGAAATAGTTAACTTATTGCCGTTAAACCTTGCTATTTCCTATAGTTAAGTCACCTGGGTTTGGTCACGCACTCTTTCATTCGTTATCAAGTTGTATATCTATTGGTGTGAACATTTTGCTGGAAAATAGTTTGTTCCGTATTGTAAGTACATTAGTTTGTAGAGCATTGTCTTTTAGGTAAATAAATAGTGTAAGCAGTGGATAGCAAAGTGTAGAAGTGATAGTAAAGTTTGACTTAGAGAAGAGGTATTAAGTCAGTGGTCTGAACTTCTTTTTTGAGATGCTTAACAAATTGGTATGAAAAGTAAAGTAAAGTGAACTGTACTCGTATTAATGTAATTGCCCCTAATGTAAATAAACTTTTACAATGATACTCTTATACCTAATCTTAATACAATGATTATGAAATACAAAAAAAATAACTATAGATAAAATTGAAGTTTTTTTATTTAATATGGAAAGAAAAGAAGATGTTTTGTTAGATACTCAAATCATGGACTATTTGCCTAAAAACACTTTATTTCAAAATAAACACTATCCCTCGATATGATAATGAACCACTTTGCCACTAATTGTTAAACATTGTAAGGCGTAGTGCAGACACTTTCCATTTCGTAACCCTTAAGTGTAACTTAAGCTTATATAATAAAGAATGCATTATATTAGTTAGGAAAGACCATCCTTTGGGAAACAGATAGGAAGTAATTACGTTTATCTTTGATTGGATAAGAAATTTCACTTTTTATATGGCTTTGAAAACCTATCGCTATTTTTGCAAATATTACTGAACAAAATTTTTCGTAGAAATAAGCTTTCACCTGTTTTGGTAAATCAGCCAATATTATTATTATCCTACTAATATTATAAATGTGAAAGTTTGTGAGGATGTATGGAAGGATGGATGGATGGATGTTTGATACTCTTTCACGTAAAAACTACTGGACGGATTTTGATGAAACTTTACAGTAATATAGCTTATACATCAGATTAACATATAGGGCACTTTTTACCGCGGGAAAACTTTTCATTCCCGCGGGAAACCGACTTCTACGCGAACGGAGTCGCGGGCGGCCACTAGTTTATCATAATCTTGAGGCAACATAACTTTTTGATGTAAATATTATAAATGCAGTAGGCATACAACTTAACAAGGTCACTCATTCATCATAGAAACAAACATAAAATTAGTAACAAATGAATAGTAGTTTATTGTGGGGCTGTATATGACACAGACATAAGGCCTACCCATAAATGGTTCAGGTGTAAAAGACCTTTAAGTTATTAGTAAGACATCGAAAAGGTTGCCATATTATGATTGTATGTTCGGGTAAAAAACAAACGCCTATTAGTACAGGGGGCAAAGTATTTTTCTTACTAGTTATAGTTATTAAAAAGTGTTGATAAGCTTGCCTTGTTGTAACGCCTTCTTGTAAAAAAGGGATCTTGTTTTTTATATTTTTGTAACATTTTCTTTTGTTCCAAATGCTAAGGATAAAATTATAAATAACATGAATAACATACACCGAGGATGTTAGTCTTTAGTTCAATGTCTTTTAATCTTTACAAAAACTAAGATGTTTGACGATTTTTGTCTTTATTTACTTTGCAATAAGATACATTTTTATTCTATTTCCGAAATAACGTTATTAATACTGATGTTACAAATACAAGACAATAGCTAATTCACACCCTTTAATGGTAAGAAAATAAAAATAAAATATGGATGTGACTGAACTTATAATGCAAACTAATAGTGATGCCAAAAATGTAAACAGACAATAAAAATAGTGAATAAATTTTAAAAAACATTATTTTAAAATTAATTACTTTGTTCACCTAAGTAAGAAATTAACGCTATAATTATTTCACTGTCTAATTATTTTTTGGATGGTCTCTACACACAATCAATACATGGCAACAAGACAAATTTAGATTTGATGAAATTAAGATAAATGCGGTAAAAACCTTTTTTGCTTCTGAAATAACTCAACCCCTGGCTCATTTTGTTTATATATTTGTAATGTTCTCGCGACCTGACTATTCGTTGTTATTTCAAGGTCATTGGAATTATAATACAATGAATATAATCAATTATGTTTTTGAGAGGTTGCTCATAATTAACTCTTTAATTAGGTATTATGAAGAGGTTAATTTTTATGGTATTTTGTAAATTTGAAACAAGGATATGAAACTTCAAAGAGGTCATGGCATCATCAACAGTAAGAATAGCAATTAAATAACATAATATTTTCAGCGTAACTTTAAGCGAAAAAAATTCAGTCTGACTAACTCTTCTTTTTTATAATTGGTTGAAATAACCCTTTTAAAATTAAAAGTCCCTCAAATCAATTAAGAATATCGTACTTCTTTATACGCATTGACATTGAAATAAGCAAACGTAGTGCCATTACACACGACCTTAAAAATTGCAAAAAGATATCTAGGTATCGTAGCTATTGGTTAGTACCTTAATACGAAATACAACACTTACCTAAACAAAGTTTCATTAAAGACGAAGTGCAGGCTCGAATTTGTACACCGTACAGTAGCAGCCTTTGCACAGACGTCAACGCTTATCATGACGTCACTGCCTTTAAATGCACTGACGTTGATGATATCAAGCGTTGTACAGCATACACCAGCAGTTCTAACAAGACAACTGATTCACACGCCTTGAGTTCAGAGGTAAGCACTGACAACACACAGTCGTAGTCGCGGATCGGTCCCAACACCACGCACCATCGACTTCTACCGCGAAAAGTGTCAAGTGCCATCGGCCAAACAACCATGGCCTGTGCTCAGGACAAAATAGCCCTAATCTGGGTGCAAGTTAAACTGGTTCTGCTCTTATCTTATCTGTGTAGCGGTGATCCTCAGCTAGACTTGCCACCGCTTTCGCAATCTAGCACGCAGCGGAATCCTTACGATGTTCAAAGAAATGGTTTCGGGTTTTCAAGTACACCGCAGTCGATAAACTCACCTGGAAACCAATTTGATAGAAACAACTTCCAGTACAGTACTGGAAGACCACCGACTCCTAGTTCCACTCCAGGAGTCTATCCCGTGTCTTCTACGCCTTCTTTTAATAACCGGATCAATCCGGATATAAACAACAATGGGTATCCCAACGTTGACTATTCTAATGGCAGGAACCCAAGCTCGACAGCTAGACCCTATGACGTCAACCGAGATAGGCCCTATGACGTAAATCGGGATGAGAGAATTGATATCAACAGCGATCCGAACTTTAGACGAAATGATCCTAATTTCGTCAGGAATGATCCCAACTTCGCCGGTGCTAATCCCTATGACTTTAATGGTGGAGTGAATGTGAATACCATCGACGATAGGCTCAATCAGGTGAATAATCAGCAGATCCGGGACTTCTTGCTGGCGGCTGATGAGCAGGCTTCAAAGGAATGTACCAATAATGTAGCGGCGCAGTGGAACTTTGAGACCAATGTTAACGATGGATCCCAGCATGCTGCTGTAAGTATTAATAACATATTTTGATTAATCCATTAGCTGTATTTAGATGATAAGATGGTATCAAAGAAAAAATTATCACTAACATGTTTTGTTTTTTTGTACCAGAGTACAAACAAAGTATTGTGTGAGATGAAACTTGAAAAATTTGAAAAGCACGTTATAACTTCCTTGACAATTACATCTTCTTACCGAAAACTAAATATTTTTTTACTTTTATCAAACGTGATTAAATAAACATTAATTTAAATATTTAAATACTACGTCAGACATTTTAAGATGTCTATCAAACAAAAAACAATGCGAATTGTGAATATTCAAGCGTCTATGATGTCGTGAGAGGTTGTGTATGAGAATTTTATGTTTTGTTCACTAAATGCGAAAATTGCTGGAATGGCCGGCGGTAATTTGTTCAAGATGTTATTAGATGGTAACAGACACTTTTTGTTACCGAAATTAGGGATAATATGTTATAAGAAGACTATAATTATAATCTAATTTTATGTAATTTTTTATTTTGGGTAGTAAAATATATAACTATTAGGTACTTGAATATAGCATATATATTTTTAACTAAATTTCGAAGGAAAATTTGTTATCAGGCAAATATTCAATTACAAACATTTGAAATCGTTATTTCCAAAAATCTAGAATTGCTATAAAAAGCGAAAAGCTGTAAGTACTTACTAGTTAAATTTGATCATATATCAAAAGGACATTGGGAAAAGAGTTTAGCAAGTCGCTAAAACTCAAATTTCATGTTGAAATTAAATTTAATTTTGTTCATTTAATAGTTATTTACCTATAAACATATGAAAAACGTAAAATTTTGTATTTTTAGTTTTGTAAACCATTTTGAAACAAACCTCTTTTCAATAACTTCTTTGAAGTTTCGATAAGAAATTACGAAAATAGAAATTTAGAAATCGCTCCATTTCCGGATGTAATGGGTATACTGTCTTTTCCCACACTGTGTACTATTACAATATATGTGCTATGGGAGAGTCTGTTACTGTTCGTATGGTAACACCTACCTTTATGGTTTTTCTACTCTGTGTCTTATTAAAGAGCTGATTGTTTTTTTTTGTGTGATATTATTGACGAGTAGTGTGTAAGAAGGTAATTCTGCGTTAGTTGATTATATGGCTGGTATGGGAAATTAAAAGATGAGCGTTTTTGTATTGTAGTGAGTATGCTGAATGATTGGTGCTTTTCTTTTCAAGGAAAATTGTATGCATTAACATTATAATCGATAAAGTAGATCAATTTTACAAAAAACATTATGATACGATTTACCTGTTCTCGCAATGATAATGAATTAATGGTAGTGATAAGAGAAATAAGTTTTAACAAATTTAAGGGATTTTATCTTCTGGTTTTAATCTCGGTCTAGGTTGTTTTCATAGTGGTAGGGTTCTCTAAACGTTTGTTCCTACTACGATCTTGTTTGCTATTAAAATATAGCAACTAACTTTAGAAAACATGTTAAAACCACAATCCTTTTTTAATCCTTACGATATTAATTACTAGTTCATCATACCTATATGCTTGTTTACTCCAAATAGGTACATCAAGCATATTTCTCTATTAACTTTAACCTTATCACAATCTTTTAAAATATAGAAAATCGAAAGGCATTGTTAGTACCTTTCGGTTTCTTAATGACCCATCGGTCGCAGACTTATGTTTTGTTTGTTTTTTGTATCAATTGTCTCAAGATCTATATCATGTTTAATTATATTATTTCCTACAGAGCCGGCAGCGTGGGAAAAATAATATATCAATGTGTTTATATATGTAGGTCGTGATCGATTGAAGTTTTTATGATAAATAGGTGGGTCAATATTTATAACGTTTATATTACTTGGAAGTAGGTATGATGTTTATCTTCTATTTGTATGCTAATTGTATTGATCGTTTACAATATTTCTGAATAAGAAATACATCTATTTTACTGCACATGTGAATTTCTAAGTTTTAATACGTAGATAATATTGTTAGAATAGTAACTATGTAAGTTATCGTAACTGTACCTATTTCTAATGGGAGGTTCTTTACTTCAAGGATACCTTTTTACACATGACAGGATGAATTTCTTATCTGCTGGTTTGTTTACGCAATGAAATCAAAATCAAAAGTATGTTTTCCGTTCAAACTTGGCAAGATGCACTATCTCATATAACATATAGGTATACATTACCTATATTAAGGGTTTTTTTTTTAACTAAGTCTGCAAACGAACACTGAACAATTTTAGAGATTTTTTCATGTATTCGCCTTCTACAAATCAAACTCCGAACAGATCATCCCTAGTGCGCATTTGACGCAATAGTTTTGTTATTATTCTAGTTTCTTTTTACTGAACATTGGAAATAAATATTATCCAACACATTGACTAACGTTTGGGGGAAACGTGGAAGAAAATAAAAGATTTTAATCTTTTTTAAAGCTTTATATTCAAAGCATAAAAGTGATTTTAATGTTATGTGCCCACAGTCCGAGCACGAAAATATGACTGAGTCTGGAAGGATGCTGTCAATATCTCCTTGTTTCTTCTTTAGAATCTATTTAAATAATATAAAACAATAGCTGCCAGTATTCCAGCAATAAGTATCCTACATAGTGCTTATGCACATTACATCCCACCGCCTACGAAAAAGATTTTGATACTAATCAAAATCGGCATCACTTCCAGGCACATGTCTTCCTATCCTACCTAAGTTAGGAAGTTTCGAAGTAAAAGTGATTCGACCCAATAGTTGTAGCTAACAACCAGTCAGGTTAAAATGTGGAGTAAACAAATGAAATAAGAAAGATAAATATTTAAACAAGTTAAACTGACCCCTTCATGCAAAAACCTAACAAAAATACATGATGTATGGGTGAATCACAGTATGCTAGTCCAAAAACTTCACAAGAACTTAAAAATAGGAATTTTGAAAATAGACGCAAAAAAAACTTAAATATTTCAATCACAATCGTAGTGGTTTAATCATCATGCATCTAGGCAGCATCCAGTAATCATGGCTGCTTAGCTGCATTATCAAATTATCTCTATAGATACATCATTGTCCAAAGTCATCATCTGAAAATTATCAATGTTACATCTCGCTCGACAAAAGACAAAAATAACAATACAAAACACCACATAATGACTCGACATAACAAATGAGAAATATTATTATCGAACAACTACTCCATCATCCACATACCTACACAAAATTCATTTAATCAAATTTACCTACTTCATCAAGATTTTAACAGTCTAAGAAAAACCCTATCTCTACTCAATATGAAGTTTCATAAATTAAATACGTATTTGATTAATAAATCTTTGGGGCAAATAGTGAAAACATTCAAATATTCCACACTTGTGATAACGCTTAATAAAAATCAACAATGGTACAACAAACCAATAAATAATCTCTTCACGCTCCCCCTGGAATATGTGCAAATCATCTCTAAATAAAATCAAAGATTCCCTTCCCTAAGATATTCTTATTAGGAAGTTTTAGATAGAGAATGACAGCGATTCCACACGACAAAAACTAACTTCCCACATTCTTTTTGTTGTATCATAATCTTCTTTTCATAACACTATTTTTAATAACAATCATTTTTCACAATTATGATCATGCATTTAATTAAATTATTCCGTATTCATCACCATTTGTAAACATAAACAAACAATACTGACTGACTTGACATAAGAAAATTACATGACAGAACTGACAGTTTTTTTTTTACCAATGTCAACATCCATAGACAAAACAAAAATCTAAAACCTATAATAAGTATTTTTTTTTTTATGGCAATCGAGCAAGTATTCGTTTCTTAATTCTATTCATCAACTTAATAAAAGACCTAAGATGATACCATATGGAATGTTATTCCATGCGTTACCATTTCTTATACATAACACATACCTTATACCGTTAAGATAAACGAAATATCTTATTTCATCTATAAATAAAAGCTGAAACTACTACACAAAAATATAACACAAAAATATAATGAGAAAGAATAGTGTACCTACCTACCTATAATACACATGAATAATATTCTAGAAGTTGGGCAAAATATATTACAATCGTAATTTGAACGGTTTCATAGAATTATGATGATATATTAAATTACGAGCAGAAGAACCATTGACTTTTGTAATTAAGTAATTATTATTACTTAAACAACGCACAACTCTATATGGGCCAAAATATAAACGTGACAACTTAGAACCAATCCTAGTCGTTTTCCTAGGGTTATATATGAGAACTAAATCTCCAGGTTCATAACGCACAAACTTAACCTTCCTGTCAAACAGTCTCTTCTGACGTGTTTGAACCTTACGTATATTTTCTAACGCTTTCGTGATACGCACATTATTCGCAGCAGAACGTGACGTAATATCGAGATCATCCGTTAACAAATTTATATTTACATTGGCATCGGACCTTATAAGAGGATCGCGCGCGAACATAACTGAAAATGGAGACAACTGAGTAGAAGACTGTTTAGATACGTTGTATGCATGATTTATGAGCGGTACATACATACACCAATGAGATTGTTGCGAATTCGCGTACATAGATAAACCTTGAATTAAAGTTCTGTTATACCGTTCTACAAGACCTATAGTTTGTGGATGCCGTGTAGCGGCTACACACAATGTCGTATCAAAGAAATCGAGTGTTTCTTTGACCATATTCGAAGTGAAAATCGAACCACGGTCCGTCAAAACTTGATTAACCGAACCAAACTTACAAAAAACATCATTTACAAGAAAATCACAGATAGATTCGGCTGTCGCCCTAGGTATCGCTTTGCAGATGGCGAACTTAGTCAAATAATCAATACAAACCAAAACATATTTATTCCCCAGTGACGATCTGGTGAATGGACCTAACACATCGATCGCAACTTTGTCAAAAATACGATTTACAGTTATTGGCTGTAACGGCGCAAGGAAATTAACTTTCTTTCTTTCTTGACAATTTTTACAACCAGCTATGTAATCATAAATTTTTTTATCGACGTTTTCGATAAAATATCGCTCACGAAATTTACCTAATGTCTTCGTAAGACCAAAGTGAGCTCCACACCAGGGATCATCATGAATCTCGGACATGACCTCTAAAAATAAACATTCTGGTAGTACAATCCTATCGATAAAATGACCACCCATTTTAATTCTATGGTATAACCGACCATTTAATAAATGAAAACCTTTATAATTCCTACTACGACAAGCATTGATTTTACTGACCATATTTACACAAAAATTATCGCGAGACTGTTTAGTATCGATATCGACAATATCGATTTTATACAACTCTAAACCATCAGACATTTGTGGTTGAGTTTTGTCTGAGGAATTGTCATCTATTAACGGATTCCTACTCATAAAATCTGCCAACACATTTTCCTTTCCTTTACAATATACAATATTAAAATCATACGACTGAATAGCGAGGGCCCACCTAGCCAATCTACCATTCATATCTCTTTTATCTCGCAACCAAACTAAAGCCCTGTGGTCTGTTACCACATCAAATTTTAAACCCCATAATAGATGCTCAAAATACTTCAATGACCAAACAAGTGCAAGGCATTCTCTCTCGGTAATCGTATATCGCGTTTCGCAGTCAGATAACTTTCGGGAAGCGAAAGCAACTGGGAATAACCTATCAGTTCCCTGTAATAAACACGCGCCCAAAGCATCACCACTCGCATCCACATGCAATCTGGTGGTGATATTAGAATCATTTGAAAAATGTCGTAATAATGGAGGGTTACTGATTAATTTAAATAGAGTATCATAAGATTCCTGTTGCTCTTTAAGCCACTCAAATTTTACGCCTTTCTTTAACAAACGAGTTAAGGGCATCGCGATTGCCGCAAAATTACCAATAAATTTCCTATAATACGAAAATAACCCTAACACAGATTTGACGTTTTTGGTGCAGGATGGTACCTTTAATGACTTTATCTTTTCTATATTAGCGTCATCCGGACGAATACCTTCACCCGATATTTTATGACCTAATACCGACACTTGATCGTACGCAAAATGACATTTGCTGGGTTTCAGAGTCATATTGGCCTCTTTTAGTCTTTGAAGAACTTTCTTCAAAGCGGTGCAAAATTCATCATAGTCCCTACCATACACTAATATATTATCAACATAAACTATAGCGTTCCTATACTTTAAACCACCCAGAACCTTGTCCATAGTGCGTTGAAAAACAGCACCACTAGTTTTAAGACCAAAAGGAAGAACATTAAATTCAAAAAGACCCGACGGTGTCACAAAGGCAGTTTTATGCTTATCAGCTTCCTTAATAGGAATTTGCCAATAGCCTGAGTTTAAGTCCAAATCCGCAAAGTATTTAGCTTCTGACAGATATGACAATAAATCATCTATGCGCGGTAGTGGATAAGAATCAGTTATAACCTTTTTATTTAACGATCTATAATCAATACAAAAACGCCACGAATCGTCAGGCTTTTTAACTAACACGACAGGAGACGCATAAGGAGAACGCGATTCGCGAATGATGCCATTCTGCATCATCTCGTCTACCTGTTCGCGAATTATCCGATGTTGCTCATGCGAAGCACGATACGGAGACTTATGGACGGGTGTATCATCAACAGTGTTGATTTCAACCTCCGAAATCGAACACGATCCTATTTGCGTCTTATCAAACGCAAACTGCTCTTCATATTCTGATAAGATTTTAACTAATTTTCCTTTATCATTTCTGGATATTTTATCAGAAATGTCTAGTGTATTCAAACCCCTATTTTTTGAAAATATTTCTCCTACATTCTCGCCCAATGCCGTCTCATTATTTAAAAAAAACAATTTGTCTTGTTTTGACAAGTACGGCAAATGGCATTGTTCTGACAAGTATGGCAAATGGTCATTCCCATCTGCACGCAAAAATGGTATACACAAATTATCTGGAAAAATTAATAGATTTTGCCCAAAATCTATCGAAGTCCTATGAATACTGAAAAAATCGCAACCTAGAATTACATCGGTTGTAATACTTTTTACAACAGCGAACGTATGTTCGAATAAATAATTTGACAAATAAAATTTTATTTTGAGTGAAAGAATAATGTCAAGTAATTTGCCATTCGCAACACGCAATACAGGCTTTTTATTATCTACGCTACTATTTACAATATTATCATGTACAAACTTATCCATATTTTTATAGTAAAAATCTTCCGACATGACCGAAAGACTGGCACCGCTATCCAATAATGCGGACGTGGTGATACCGCACATCTTCACTTCTACATAGGGCGTTGTAGTGGAACCTTGTCTGTCGTCGGTCGCTAGTGTGGTTCCCTGTCCTAGCGCCGCCGAGCATTTGGGTGCTCATTTCGCATGTCTTGAGAAGGTGTCTGTCTATTCCTTAAATTATACCGCTGTTGTGGTTGCGAAAATGGCGGCCTGCTTGTTCCTGCTTCATCACCAGCGCTTCTTCTAGCAGAGTATGAAGCTCCCGTGGGTTGTACATGGCGCTCCGGAACATGTGGAGTTCTTGACGACCATGGTGTAGAAAAGTTAACACTGATTTGACGGGGTGGATGTGTTAACCGCACATTCTGGGCACCGTCACCCCGCGAGTAAGTATGATTGAAGGAACCAGAGTTCCCTAATGTTTGTATCTTGACCGGCAACGCCAATTGTTTTGGTTGTAAATTCAAAATCTCGTCCTCTTGCAATGCTGCTTTTTTAAATGCAGTCAAGTCACTAAATACATGTGTTGCATATCGTGTTCTATTATTAAAAGTTAAAGATTTCAAAATTTGTTTTATTATCTTCTCATCTGATGTAATTCCAGCTTTTTTAGCCAACAATGACATTCGGTAGATGAAGTCTACTGTCTTTTCATCATGATTTTGCCGATTTGAATAAAATTGAGCGGCGTAATCCGGATCTGAGGTGAATTCTTGTTTCAAAGCCTCTACTATATCTTCAAAAGTTGAAGTATCATCACTGATGGTGTGAAAATAATTGAGGGCAGGCCCCGATAAATAATTTGAAATTAAAATGGCCTTGGTATTGTCATTCCAGGAATTTAAAGCTGCTAATGCATTGTACTGCTTAATAAAAACATCAATATGAGAAGAAACGCCGTCAAACGTTTCCATGTTGGAATGTGTACCTATAGTGTATTTGTAGGTACTTATCTGTATACTATGCTTCTTGAGTTCCAGTCAATATCCAATATTATTCCAATTTTTCGTAGCGTATATCAGCGTATAGTAATATTCTTGTATTAGTAGTTGCAGCTGCACTTGACTGGACACGCTACCATGTGTCTATCCCTGAAAAGCACTGATTTTACTCGCGACAGTACCCGCGGTACTCGATACGGCGCCTCCACCAACTAACGTTTGGGGGAAACGTGGAAGAAAATAAAAGATTTTAATCTTTTTTAAAGCTTTATATTCAAAGCATAAAAGTGATTTTAATGTTATGTGCCCACAGTCCGAGCACGAAAATATGACTGAGTCTGGAAGGATGCTGTCAATATCTCCTTGTTTCTTCTTTAGAATCTATTTAAATAATATAAAACAATAGCTGCCAGTATTCCAGCAATAAGTATCCTACATAGTGCTTATGCACATTACACATTGCAACTGTCCCATAGAACCCCGGATTTTCCCGCTCTGACGCCATGATTGGTCATTTTTACTTAACATTAGTCAACCGTTTGTTAAAATAACAACAATGGACAGCAATGACGGATGTTACGCGATCCAAAATCGAAGAGGTACAATGTAGCGACAAAAAAGGGTAGGTACTTACAAAACTTGTAGAGTGCCTAGTGAAGTGGTAAACATTTCAACTGGTGAAATATATACTAAATAAAGCGGTTTGGTGCTTTGGCTACCGTTTAAGTGGTAATATTGATCCTTTTACTAGGTGTGACTGTTGAGTTTTCTTAATATAACTTCTTAGATTTACGCGATTATTATTACTTGAAATTAAACTCATTTTAACGGGTTTTACGCGTTTATTTAGCACGTTGAAAAAGAACTCAACCACCTGAAACAAGTGCTTCGGGACAACGACTTAAAACTACCACGTCGTCGTCGCAGAAACCGCGTCAAACCACTCACAGTTGAACGTAGACCAGCTTACATGCCTTACATAAAGGGTGTTACTGACAAAATTGGGGGCATTCTGAAGCGGGCTTCAATAAAAACCATATACAAGCCACACAGCAAGATTAGCCACCATCTTCGTCCAGTAAAAAGCAGCATCCCTTTACAAGACCCAGGCGTATACAAGATTGACTGTGACTGTGGGCTCTCATATATCGGTCAAACGAAACGGAACGTGTCTACTCGAATAAAATACCGATGTAAAAAACCGTCGCTATACAAAATCTGCAGTCTGTGAGCATTCCATGGATAAGCCCAACCACTATCTAAGATTTGATACCGTTAAAATCCTAGCAAAAGAGAAACATTTTATTCCTAGGCTGGTAAGAGAAACTATTGAAATTAAAAAACACCTTAACTTCAATAGAGAAGATGGTTGGAAGCTGTCACCAACGTGGGATCCAATACTTAGCAAAATAAAAAAGAACAACCAGCAGACCAATAAGCAGAAAAATAAAGACACTGTCAGCGTATTTCTGCGTGAACCCGAGCGACTATGCGAGAAAATTACGAAACAGATGGCGGTGAATTCGAAAAATCGTTTTTTTTTTACTTAACTCTATGAAGACGTCAAACATCTCAGTCTACCCGTGACCACGGCATTTGTAAAAATGTCGAAACGTCGGAAAATCAAAAATAATAAAATAAACGCGTAAAACCCGTTAAAATGAGTTTAATTTCGAGTTTTCTTATCATTGTCAGAATTTGTAAGAAATAACTTACAGATGTAAAAAGTTTTTTCAAAGATGTGTAACTTGTGTAATTGACTAAACTCATTGTAAAGTATAACAAAGACGTAGTAGGTAAATATTTCCACTTCAACTTCAATACCATAACCGTATTCAATTGATACGCTGAAAATTAAAAGTCAACAATCAATCGAAACAAGGTTCCATCTTGTCCTCTCGCCACGCGTGTTATTTACAAAATGGACGACAAATATGGCGACCGTAACGTTTACAAAATGGCATAACTAATGCGCCCTCGACCGATTGATGTTGTCCTCTGAGTTTCAAAGGTCTGTGGCCTATATGGTTACTGGATACAGTTTATGGATTGATAGCTACCTAATAGAGTAAGGCTTCCTATTGTTAATGTCTATTGTTTTACTATTTATACTGTGGTTGATCGTATTGGTGACGTGGCTTATGAACGCCTTATGTTTTTTCAACTTTTATTAAATAAAACATGTATTGATCCCATCAATCAGTATGGGTCAGTTTTTATTACTGATGAGGCAAGAAATTTATTTTAACATACTTTAATTCAAAGTGCGTTTCTGGTACGTCTCTATCTTTATCATCTAAAAATAGGACTTTTTTATATAAATCTTTATTATATCAACATGCAAAAGAGCAACTTTACGATAAGATCCTATCTACAACGTAATCTCAACAGCACTTAAAAATCTTTAGTATCACACCGTAAAAAACAAACGTTTAATATTCTCTACATGTACCTTACAAAGTAGCAAACCATTTCAATTACTGATTCTCAATGTTTATCAATTTAGCACCTCAAGGGAACAACAAGCAAAAACATCGTAAATAGATCAAACAGATCAATCCATAATAAAAACTAACAATGACAATCAAACGTGATTACATTCAAATACACCATAAGGATATCTGGATATAAGTTTTTTTCTAAGAAACAACACTAAAACGTTTTTTACCTGCGATACAAATAAAATAATTAGTTTAAAATACTTTTAATTGTAGCCAGGAGCATGGGCGCAATTAAAATGTTTTGAGTCAACAAAAAATTGGGTTTAATAATTAAAAAAAAGAAAAGATGAAATCGTGGACTTGGTATAACTTGTTCAGTGTACTTCTAAGTAAGTTAAGAAGTTTAACTGTTTAAGTGCTTGATAACAAAGTAGGTCGTGTTGAATGACAGTTAAAAGTGTGTTCAAGTAAAAAGCTTTATGTGGTTCTACTGTTAACACTGATAATTTGTTATATAATAGAGTTAAATTTGGTAATGCTATTCTTGTACAAAAATCTAGGAACACTCTTGAAAGTCGCCTTTAAAATGACATTAAATTATAACCTATATATACAGTTCATATCCAAATAACAGTATTATCTCTATGCCGAACATAGATGGATTAAATTAAGCTAGCATAGTTTAAGTACTTAACATATTTTTTGCAGCTTCCGCGATTTAAAACATCTTTGCGGACCTTTGTACTTACTGCATTAACTCACTCCTAATAAAAACGAATTCACAACCAAATCCACAGCGTAACAATCCGGAACATAGATTATCTCATCTAAGGTTAATGACAAAACGCAAACAATGTTAATTAATACATGCGTAATGGTAATTCTAGTATAAAACATAGAATTTCGGGTCTGCCTTCACCTTGGAGAGCGGTCCCACGGTCGTGAAAATGTGACAATGGTTTTTTTATTGTGATATTAATTTTGAGTAGATTTCTGTTGAGTCATGGTCAGGGTATAAGATATATTCGTAGATTATATGGAGATAATGTGGTGTCGATTTTGGTATATATTTTTTATGACAAGACCTTTGTGAATTGGTTGTTATTTTGGGTTGAAAGAAAAAATAGGTAGGTATACAGTAAGTAGGATTACAGAGTCATAAGCTAAAATAAAAATAAACTGATTAGATTAGTGGTGAGAAATAAGCAAGAGGTTTTTTGTGTAATGGCGTTGTGAAAAGTTTATGGTTCCAGACATAAGAAGTAAAATCTTTTAATAGTTAGTTAACTATCATAAGGCCCAATTGCAGGGAACGTTTTAACCTCGGGTTAGCTTCGGGTTAGCTAACTCAGGTTTGAATGGCGCCACCGATTGTAACTACTTCTTATTACAATTGATGGTGGCGCTATTTAAATCTGAGTTAGCTAACCCGAGGTTAAAACGTTCCCTGCAATTGGGCCTAAGATGATAACAAATTATATTATAAAACAGTAACAGCTTCATATGATTCGGTAATAAAGTCCATTTATAAGGGCAGGCCTTCTTTTTTAAAAAAAATGGATTGAATTGTCATCCACTACGCTAGTGCATGGATTTAAACATTTTATACGAAAATCTATGTAATCAAATCTAATAAAACTATTCCCTGACATTAGCCATTCCTAAATAAACTTTATTCAATAGTGAACACGTAATTTCAGTAAGTTTCATTTGTAGTATATAAATGAGGTCAATTTACGTCATATTGTCCATTTTAGCACCATCCACGCATCTAAAACAGCTCTAATTTTTCTTTCAAAATTCGAACCTGACCTTAACATCACTAAAACTATTCAGCCTTAACCGCCATTCAATTTTCAACTCTAACGTTTTGACCACAAAGTTGAATTTGGTATGGCACGTAAGCTAGAGCAAATAAATGCATAGTAAGAAAAATGGTGTCAGTTTTTGTTAGCGGTTATGAATACAGTTTTTGTATGAAATTGGTTGTTTTTGATCGTCGGTTGTAAACTTGACTTACTTAGATTTATGAATGAGTTGACTTTGTTGTTATATTATATTTTTTGTTGAAGGTTTATAGTATTTTAAACGTGATTAGAATTTTTAATGAAATACAAATAGTATAAAAAGTTAAAATAATAATAATAGTACTTAATGTTCAATACAGAGTGTACATGTGTGTGATCCCAATAAATTAGACAAAAAAGTGTTTATTAGATTAATCATTCAAGTGTTTTTATAAGCTATATTTTTTCGTTTTCTAACCATACAAGTTTATAAAATAGGTCAACATATTTATGATTAGTACCTTTATTTTCAAAGCAAACGCTAAAGTCTCTATCCAACTCAAAAATATTTTTTTTCATAGCAACGTACACACATTCAAGAAGATCGTTTAATTTTGTGTTATTATGAAATCCTTTGTGTCGCCATGAGAATGTCCTTAAAACTCCACAATAGATGGTGCACGTACTAACTGTGAGAATTAGTAGGGAGTCCATTACTTGTGCTTACGTATGGACAATTACATAATGTCATGTAACGTTTTATAAGGTTTAGCATGTGCTTTAGGTTAAAAGTGGTGATTTGGTAAAATAAAGTATGTGTTAAAGAGTGTTTTGTATAACGAAAATTGCATTAAGGTAACAGCCGGTGTCAGGTTTAAAGCAATGTGGGTTTTTAAGTGAGACTAGCACTCAGAGATTCCATTAATCATTGAGAATAGATTTCGACGACGTTTATACGAGCACACTTTTACTGTTTTTTTATTTTTTTATTTATTTATTAAGGTATGGAAGATATACAGCTATAATTATATAATAATTTACAGTTTGATTTACAAAAAGCCATCAACCAAATATAAACAGTGTACATAAATGGTTTAAAGTTAGTCACCTATCCAAAAAAAGAGTCATTGAAAAAAGGGGGTTCATGATTATCCACGTGTTTTTTTATGGAAATATGTTACGATTGTTTTATTTAGTTTATCCGTAAGTATATCAAGTTGCATTCGAATTTTTTCAGCGGTTTTGTGCATGTTTTTGTGCTAACTTACTTTTACAACATTGGTATTATCAATTGATTTAATTTAAAAAGGTACGGTACCTTATGACGCCGTACCAATTGTCAATATATGATTGTTTTTAAATTGTTTATTTTTATACTTATTGTTTATCGTAGCAAATTTAAACTTGACATGTTATTTTTAACTAAGCATATGATAACCTCAAATCATCCCATTAGGAAATGAACCGTGAACTACTTGTTCAACATCAGTTTTACGTAATAAAATGCAGATGGTATTTTACATTGCATAGTCGGTTGTCACATAAATCCTTTTTTGCTCTAACCTTATCATAGGTCAGTTCCTACTAAGAATAAGAAAATAATAAATAGAATTTAAGTAATGCTTCATGAGAATTATCTCAGAAAAACATAATAATAGGTTTATTACCTTTCAATTATTTCAGAAATACTAATGGTTCCTTTGTCTTTACTCTTCTTATAAATGATATTTGGCTTAGCTTGAACACAAAGTGATTTTTTTTTAAATTTCTATTTAAAATTATTTTCACCACCGACTCAACCATTTACAATCTTCATCTCATTACTATATTTTTACCTTGAAAAGCAAAAGTACATTTAGAAATTATTATTATATCATAGTATACTCGTAGGTTACCTATCTTTATACCGAATTTTAATATTTTTAGAATTTAGAAGTTTTGTTTGGCATATAATTGCAACTCCGAATTTCATTTGCCCATTTATTCATTTGCACGACGTTTTAAAATCCAGACGAATGAGTTCCAGACACACGAAATCTAAATGCGCGAAATCAAGATGACCGATATCCATATGCACACAAGCTTTTTAAAACAAAATTTTTTGAAATACAGTTAATTGATATCCAGACTAACAATATCTAGATTTTTAAAATCAAGATTTTTTAAATTCAAATAATCGATATCTAGAAAAACTAAATCCTTGTATTTTAAATGGCTCTCTACTTTTAGAAAAGAACTTCGTAAATTTTGTTTTAGTGCACCTGGAAATTGATTCATCTGGGAAATAAAATAAGGAATTTCAAAAAGTTGTCATTCATTACATCGGTCTTTAAAGTTCTATCAACCGTTTTCGGGGTTTTAAGATTCGTGCAACAGAAATTCGAGATTTCAATCGGTTACCCAAAAATAATGCAATGTGACATGTTTTTCAATCTGTCAATGACATGGTATTGATTTTCACGAATCCACAATTCACGCAAAGATTTTTTGTGTGTTTCAAATACCAAACAATTAAAAAAAATACAATTTAAAAAAAAACTAGGTTGTTTGTCGAATTTTATTTTAAGTTAATTTATTAAACTTAACAAAAACGGTAAACTTTTTAAACAAAACATAATCAACAGACATCAAATATTTATCTATATACTCGTAAGACTTTGTAGTATTTTTTATAAATATGAACAAAATAGCTGGCGTGTGTGTTTGCTTATTACCGTTAATCGTATAGGATGTAATGCGTCTGCGATTTCTAATTTAGATAAAAGTTATTTTTATGTAATTTTATGTTAACTGCATACCGTTTAACTGTCATACTGATATACATCGTGCGACAAAAAGTTATGTGGTTGTTATTGCAAATTTTAATACATAACAAAGAAATCTTACATGTAATTCGAAATAGTTTTTATTTAAAAAAAAGGAAGTAAATTTATGAGATAAAATAAAATCAATAATAAAATAATATTTTAAGATATTCATTAAGATAAAATTAAAATTATTTCTACGATTCACTATAAACCTTCTTCAAGTAAACGATTAAAACATGCTGTAAATATAACCTAAGTCTATAACTTTAATGGTTATAATTAAGTTATCTATTGTTCTCACGATATAACTTGAACTTGGATAATTCGTTGACAATTATAGTGTAATTTACTTGATATAAGGTTCCTTGTCGTCATGCCTTGATATGTAAACAAAAATGTTTAATAAATATAAAAACATAAATTGTGCATCAGGCGATCAGAAGATAATTTTATGTTAAGGTTTTTTTTAGCACAACTTAAGCATTAGACGATCTGAAAATAAAAGAGTAATCATTATTTCGTTCTCATATATTTTTATCTGTCAAAATCATCATTCTTTCAAAAAGGCTGTAATTTAATTAAACTTCTTTGTTTAAGATCCTACTAATACTATAAACGTGAAAGTTTGTAAGTATGTATGGATGTTTGTTACTTTTTCACGTAGTAAAAAAACTAACATCAGAATAACATATAGGGTACTTTTTACTGCGGATCAACTTCTCATTCCTACGGGAAACCGACTTCCACGCGAACGGAGTCGCGGGTGGCCACTAGTTCTCCATACTTTTATTAGTAACTTTACTCAAACACTTTTAATAAACTTAATTATATCTCAGTACTCATAAAGTTTATTAGGTATAACTTATACAAACAGCAATGTCAAGTATTCGTCCATGAAATTCTGCGGAACCAACCCATTTACAAATAAACCATATACCATTTTATATAAATATAATACCTACTATTTATTTATACCACCGCAAACGTGAGAAATATGCGGTTCTGTAATTTAAATGACTGTTTACTATGGCAGCCATGTAAATAGGTGAAGAATTGTCTCAATAAAACTTGAAGATTTAAACGTTAATGATGTTATTGATAGAGGTTGTAAAAATAACTTTAAAATTAAAGTACATAGTTTAATTGACTGCAGAAATGAGGCAGTGGATTCAAAGGGCTTTTAAACGCTTCCTGTTTTGTTTATTTTTTTCATTTATTTAATTTATTAAATGGGTTTTGAAATAAAATGATCTACAGTCATTAAAGATTATTCTTGCAACAGTTTTTCTTTGTTTTCTAACTAAGCATACAAGATATACTTTGGTAACATATAAAAGAGGTTTCAGTAAACATTAATCTGCTCTTGCTTTATGGGTTTTTTTCTACTTTATATTTGTATGGGAAATAATTTTATTTTTGAAATTTTCTAATGGCAAAGATGAGGAATTCAAAGTGTAATTTATTATATCTAAGTATCATTAATTATATAATTTATATTATTTCCTTGACTTCACCGTTATTCTTTGTTTTATTTTTTTTGTTATTTCAAGAATTATAAAAAGCTTTTGGAAAATTTACACTAACTACTCAAATCAGCACTTGTGTTTAAATTATTTAATTAAAACTGTTTTTTACTGATTTTTCCCACCACGGTTTTTAGCAAACAATGTTTCAGATTATAATCTCACAAATTAATACGAATTTGAAATTAATATTTTTATACCGCTTCTCAATCTTCTTGCTTTATTATTGCATTTTTTTAATGTTCATGATAGACTAGTGGCCGCCCGCGACCCCATTCGCGTGGAAGTCGGTTTCCCGTGGGGATGAGATGTTTTTTTCCGCAGTAAAAAGTACCCTATGTGTTATTCTGATGTATAATCTATATTACTGTAAAGTTTCATCCAAATCAGTAACTAACATCCATACATCCATATATACATCCATACTCACAAACTTTCACATTAATAATATTAGTAGGATGGTCTTATACAGCAAACACAAAAAAATTAAGATATTAAACTAGAATTTATGTATTTAAGCTGTTGTCAGGTTCAATTGTATTTATTAAATATTTTTTAAAAGTATCCACGTTTAGTTCCATTATTTAAAACTGATTTTTTTATTTCTATAATTTCTAATTAAGTTTATATTTTCATTAAATAGTTATACTATCTTTATAGTTAGGCTATCTTTTCAAACAAATTTCCACAAAATCGTGATGTTCAAAGTCGTATACTACTACATTTTGCTGTTATAATTTTCAAGGCGCTAGAATTTCATTCATAGCATTTAATAGCGTGACGGCATCATAATTAAAAACTGTGATTCATACCAAATGTCTTACAAAATTATACACGCGATTTACCGTGATTCACCTGTAATAACCAGGTTTTTTATAAAACACTGTAATTTTGTATTGTTGTATCAAAGTAACGTCATTTTAATTTCTACATTTAAAATGAGTCATAAATGCTAATGAATGCTTAGTGGCGTGAGTTTAGATAATAAATTAGCGGTGATCCGATTATCTTAGGAGGTGATGAATCAATTAATGAATCATTTTAATTGGTAAACCTTTGTTTATTTTATTTAAAAAGGAAATTTCTAGTTGAATTGGAAGTCTGTATTTAAAAGTTTATAGTGACCTGAGAATTCAAAATCATATTTATTAAATATGATAAGTTTCTACGAAAAACAAACTTCACAGCTTCTATAAAAGGTAGACTGCTACTCCTATCTGTCATACCATAATGTTTACATTTAAAAGCCTACATTACACAATAATTTATACCTAAAGCCTTAAGGGCGTTTTCATTCCCACATCCTTGCACTTAGAGCAAGGTTGCAAACGACTTGCAAAGCATCTATTACTATTCCGTTTCTTTGTTGCCATATACGGTGTCCATAAATGTCCGCCTGACTGACACTGAGATGCGTACAGACCACATTTGTCACACTGTGATGGTACACTTGGCCTTGCGGTATTGTTAAGTTGCGACAAAAATAATTAACAACTTATTAAAATTAAAAATATGTGTGGTATGGTTGAAAGAGGGTTTTGCCTTCGGATGTCTTTTTTGTAATTGTTGATGTTATTTTGAATACATTAGCGGATTTAAGTTTTTGGTAGATGGTGAAATAAAGTTAAGTTCAAGAAAACCTATTGACGGGTTACGTGTTATTGGATAGGAGCCGTTATTATAACAATATTAGATGATAAAAGTACTTTTTTGTTTCTTTAGTTACCTTTAAAATAAATTTAATTCCCAAAAAAACAACAACGTTAACTTTTATTTTCTTTACCTTATTTTGTATAGGTAGATGAAATATGCAAAACATTTGCATTTTTAATTGACCATTATTAAAATGTAAGAAAAACACTCTAAGAAGACACATTAAATACTACATAATACCCATCACAAGCCTTAAATGTAATATTCCTCATCATCTGTTCCAGCTGGACGCCCAACAGCGTTACACCCTCTTCCAGCGCAGTCTCTGGGAGGCAGCCCAGCAGATACCGAGGCACGCGATAAGAGACTTTAACACCTTCAGACAACTGCGACTTTTGTCTATCATCGGGCCGTCGGCGCTGCCGCCTGACCAGCTTGATAGAGTAAGTTGCGGTTTCAATGATTATTTTGTAAAATTTTAGGTTCGTTGATCCATGATTGGATTACTTTGTAGTCCGTCTATTGTTTTATGTCAAATTTTTTTCAAATCTTCTTTTATAACATTTTTAATGAGAACGTGATGGTGCTATGTTAAAGATGTAGGTATAACAAGTACTGAGGGTTTGTAATTATTAAATTTTTTAATATCTATACTATCTATACTAATATTATAAAGAGGAAAACTTTGTTTGTTTGTGTCGAATAGGCTCAAAAACTACTGGACCGATTCAAAAATTCTTTCACTATTCGAAAGCTACATTATCCACGAGTAACATAGCCTATATTTTATTTTGGAAAAAAATATTTGGGTTTTTCGGACACAACGTGTAAAAATCAACCAGAAAAGTTACTTATTACGTACGCTGCTTTAACTATAAAAGATATAACCATAAAATGTTCTAATTAATTGTACATCTTATAAATATCTACAAAAAAGTCCGCGACACTATACTTATCTATGTCGAGTGAGGCACTTTTTTACAACAACCATTTATTTTTTAAAAAATCTTGAGTTTTTTTTTGACTACATTTAAAAGCGTTCATTTTACTCATGCTATTAATCCTTTTCAAAATAAATTATTTCGTCACTAAGTACAGTTTATGTAGATAATATTTGGTCTCTGAATGATTAAAATTGGACGTTTAGTTTTGAAGTTATGGTGAAACTAGAGGCCGTCCGCGACTGCGTTCGCGTGGGAACCCTTTATAACAACGTAATAATATTGTAAAGCACTGCAGCGCCCTTATCACAGGCATATAGGTAGCTACTGCAGTATAGGCTAACATGGCTTTCGCTTAAGATATATAAAGGCACTGCGAAGGGCTTTTTGTATTTCTATCCTTACTATAATAAAAATGGGAAAATGTGTATGTCTGTCTGTCCGTCTGTCTGTATGTTCGCTTCACGTAAAAACGGCTGAACGATTGTCTTGATTTTGGAATAGAGATAGTTCGACACCCAGGGCAGAAGAAAATACGATAATTTTACTGCGGGAAAATGCCTCATTCCCACGGGAAAAGCCATTAAGTGGGGGGTGAAACTGCAGGGCGAAAAGCTAGTGTCATATAAAATTGATCATCACTCTTAAAATCCCGAGCGTGCATGACGTGACTTTAGTTCAACTTAAGAAAAACCAAACAATTCAGTAAGCTACTTTTAAACTGTAGCTTCTCTCACACTACCCTATTATTCTTATCTTCACTCATAATTTACCAATACCCTCAACATTTTCCAGTACAACCGCATAATAAACGACATGCTGGCGGTCTACAACCAGGCCGAGATCTGCGCCTACAACGAGCCGTTCAAGTGCGGTCTGCACCTCCAGCCCGAGCTCCAGTTCATCATGTCCCACTCCCGCGACTGGGACGAGCTGTCCCACGTCTGGACTGAGTGGAGAAGAAACACGGGGAGAAGAGTGCGCGATCTATATGAACAGCTGGTGGATTTGACTAATCAGGCGGCTAGGCTGAATAGTAAGTTGGTTTACACAGTAATTATTTGAAAATAGAACTAGCTTTAGAAATGTTGTACCTATGTAAGGACTGAATGGAAGAGAAACACGGGCAGGAGAGTGCGCGATCTTTATGAGCAGCTGGTCGATTTGACTAATCAGGCGGCTAGGTTGAATAGTAAGTTGGTTTACATAGTAATTATTTGAAAATAGAACTAGCTTCAGAAATGTTGTCCCACGTGTGGACGAAGTGGAGAAGAAACACGGGTAGGAGGGTGCGCGATCTATATGAACAGCTGGTCGATCTGACTAACCAGGCGGCTAGATTGAATAGTAAGTGGGTTTACATAGTAATTATTTGAAAATAGAACTAGCTTCAGAAATGTTGTCCCACGTGTGGACAGAGTGGAGAAGAAACACGGGGAGAAGAGTGCGCGATCTATATGAAAAGATGGTGGATCTGACCAATCAGGTGGCTAGGTTGAACAGTAAGTTGTTTTACCTGTAACGGGTGTAATAAGACTACTTTTGAAGCCTGAAACCGTGTATTCTGGAGCCTCAATAGTAACTAAATTCACTAACAGGATACCCAGAAAACCTAATTTAAAAAAGTTATTAAGGAGTGAAAAGTCTTATTCAACTGTTGGTTCAGGTGCGCTTATTTACATTGCAAATTAAATTAAAACCCTATTTAATTTGAAATCATCGCAAAATCTGATAGTATAAATTCAATTATGTACAATTACGTAAAAAAAACTTTTTTTTGTTTATAAAATATAAAAAACAATTTTTTTTGCTCAAAACGGAACCAGTACCCCTCCAGCAATGCCCAGTTTTTGTTTTCGGAAGCAGTTCTTTTAAACCCCGTATTACATAGTCTAAATCCAAGCCGCTAATTCCTAAACTACGTAACAGATTTGAATGCAGTTTTTGCTATCTTTCAGGGAATTTATTCATTTAAATTTGTAAATAAAGAACATTCAGAAAAAAAAATGTTTAGGCAGTCAAAATTCGATGTTTTGTGAACAAGTCGGCCAAAATTACACCATTGTGAAGCGTGGGCGGGTCGCTAGTAATATTATTAACGTGAAAGTTTGTGAGTATGAATGTATGAATGGAAGTTTGTTACTCTTTCACGTAAAACTACGGTACTTTTTACCGCGGGAAAACTTCTCATTCCCACGGGAAACCGACTTCCACGCGAACGGAGTCACGAGCGGCCACTAGTTAGTTATAAATAGAACAACCCTCAGAGATGTTGTCGGACCAATGTTTGTCGAAGTTAAAACATGTTATCAGATTTAAAATGACACTATTTATGTAGGTAAATTGATTAAGTTTATTTTTAGTAGCACAGCAAAATTTTATTAATATATTATAGAACATCAAACATTTGCGTATGTAATTTGTTGTTAATACTTTATCACTTATGTAAAATTACGACGAAGAAATAAAACTTATAACTTTTTTTACATTGAGTAAGAGCAAAATGACTTGCGAGCAAATTTGCTAATGAAAATCGTAACTACAACTCCAACTTGTCAAGTTAGTGGCAAAAAAAACCTTTCATATTTTAAATTAATCTCACTCAATATGATTTAAAATTTTGAGTAGGTATATAAAATGATGCAAAATTTATTATAAGATATGATGAACTTTTTTTTTCATAAAACGTAAAAAATCAGAAATATATTTTTACCTTTACATGTAATTGTGAGGGTAAGTGAGTATAATACTAAAATAACAATTTTATGTTATTTTTCAGATTTCACAGACGCATCAGCGTATTGGATGTTCCCCTACGAATCACCAAACTTTAGAGCCGAAATCGAAGAAGTCTGGACTCAGGTAAAACCTATATTACATTTTTATTTATAGGTTGTACATACCTAAACGAAGGTTTTTTATATTTTAATTTTTATTATCATTTAACATTGAAGTCTTTTAATAAAAAACCAAGAAATTGAAAACTTCTGTATCTTCTACTCAGAGATCGATCATCTTTTCCACCACTACTCTTTTGGTTAGGTTATTCAATTCTTCATAGACTATTAACGGCAATAACCATAAATCCTTAGATTTCTAAAAAACCTCACAAATCATTTAATCCTCATCAAAACCAGATCAAACCAGTCTACGACCTGCTCCACGCCTACGTGCGCCGGCGCCTGCGCGAGGCGTACGGCCCCGAGCGCATCTCGCGGTCTGCGCCGATCCCCGCGCACGTCCTGGGTGACATGTGGGGACAGAGCTGGACGGGGATTGTGCCCTTCACGCTGCCCTACCCGGGGAAGAACCTGGTCGACGTCACGCCGGAGATGGTGCAACAGGTATGGGAGATATTAGAGGGTAGACTGAAACTAGTTTCCAAATATTTTTTTTAGTTATCTAAAGTAAGAGTCTAGAATGTCTAAAGCTTTCCAGTAGCCCTATTGTTTTTTTTGAGATGGATATAGTTAATTAGTTTGTTAAGAAATAGCACGGCTATGTACAAAGCTCAAAAGTGTTTCTTCTGTTGATCGTTAGTTTGTCGCCACATCACACAAATAAATTACAGAAAATGAGCTGTAGGCGGTATGTATACCTGACTGTTAAGCGATAGGTACCGGGTTTGTCTTTCAGTTCGGGCTAATTTGATTTAGATGTCATAGAAATTGGCTCGTATCTGGCTGTTAATGGATTCTCCTCTAGTTCATTGTATGATACCAATTAAAATGCTTACTGCGCACATAAGCGTCTGATATGGAGTGGTAGAGTCTAGCTGTAGGCTCTGTCTGCAGCGATTACTGGGCTGACTCAACCGGTGAAATACCACCGTCGCACAGAAATCGGACGTGAAGTAGGGACGATGTTCCGGCGTTTCGTTCGGTGAGTGCGGTATCAGGTACCCAGTTTTGTCAAAGGCTCAGCAACACACCCCCAACACCCACAGTGTTGCGGGGAGTCATGGGCGGCGGTGATCACTTACCATCAGGTGACCCGCATGCTCGTTTGCTTTGCTATATTATATAGGTATATTTAAAAAAAAAGAGACTGAAGATGTAGTTCACTCAAGTATGGAGCAAGAGTAAAGAATTCAGATGGAAACGGTTAACCTTCACGTTTTTTTCAGATGAATATATTGATCAATATGTAAGTAGGTTATGTGCTAAGCGGAAAAACTTGGGTACTCCGTAGTGCCGACTTCTATTACAAAGCAGTTTTAGTTGCTGTTACCAGTTTGTCACGCAAAGAAATTAACGGGAATGGGAATAGTATAAGTATACTATTTAGCGTGACTTTAAAATGGCAATTCGTTGTGGCCGTAGGAACACGATATGTAATTTAACTTAGATAGGTACATGGGATTCAAGAACACTGCATTATTTTTTCACACATCAGACAAAAAACACTTATCATTTTCCATTTTTTCTAAATATTTAAATTTATGAATGAATGAATGAATGAATGAACGAATGAATGAATGAATGAATGGATGAATGAATGAATGAATTGTCTTTATTTAGCCTAAAGGTACAAGCTCACAAAGTAGAAAGAAAGATTTAAGCAGTTGGGTTTTAAATGATCTTTTCCAGGGCTTCACCCCGCTGACCATCCACCAGCTGGCCGAGGAGTTCTTCGTCTCCATGAACATGTCTGCGATGCCGCGCGACTTCTGGGAGCTGAGCGTGCTGGAGCAGCCTCCCAGCGGACACATCCACTGCCAGCCCTCCGCCTGGGACTTCTGCAATAAACACGACTACCGGTTCGATATAAAAATAAATAATAAATAGCCTATATGTGTCCCATGGTTGAGCACAGGCCTCCTTCTCGGATAGCGAGAGGGTTTGAGCCGTAATCCATCACGCTGGCTCGGTGCGGGTTGGTGGATCACATGATGGATTATCATCCAATCATGTGGGTTTCCTCACGATGTTTTCCCTCACCGTTAGTGCGTGATAAACATGTACATAATTTGAAAAAGACCAAATTAGTGGTACTCCCTAGTGGGGATCGAACCCGGAACCTTCGGTATAGTAGACCGTTCCTGTTGCCACGAGGCTACCTCGCACGTACGATATACGAAAGAATAATTTAATTCGAATTCAAGTTCTGATAGTAAAAAGGCCACATAAAGATGATTAGGTAACAAAGGATTAAAGATTTGAAGGACTAAGTATTTTCTTCATTTTTGTAATGGATCAGTACTGTAGGTGAACGGAACATAGAACTGAGATGTATACAGGAATTTGATTCTTTATAGTTCTAGATATCTACCTTATAAAGCTGCATACAGACGTAACAGGATATTTATCAATAAAAACATAATTTACAGTAAATTAACAACAAAACCTGTTCAATAAGCTTCAATTTCTGTTCATTATAATATTCTCACTTCTAACTGTTAATCCAATATTTTATCATTCCAGTATAAAGATGTGTACGCACCCCGACATGAAGGACTTGATCACGGCTCACCATGAGATGGCTCACGTCGAGTACTTCCTGGCTTACAAGAACCTGCCTAAGGTGTTCAGAGATGGAGCCAACCCTGGTGAGCTTAACTCTTTATTACTTTATTTTAATGCATGATTTTAGACAACACAACGGTATAAGTACAAAATTTCTGTTTTTTTGCGGCTCTGTAGTTTCCCTAGTTTTTCAGCAAGTCTTCGAGTCGACAACGTATTCGAATGTTTCTCTCGGACATGGTCAAGGGCCAAAACATAACAAATAATAATAAAAAATCTCCGACTTAAATAGTATATCATCATTTGCCGCCTTATTAAAAAGATGATGATCTCTCGACACTGCCTCTCTTCTTCCTATTATATATCCTTAGCAATTGCCTATTTTAACACTCAATAACCTATTTTCATCCTAGTTCTACTTAACTTAAACCTTACACGATAAGCTAACTTAGCTTTTTTCCTATCTACATGGCTTACCACAGTTTTATTAAGCAAGTATGTTCAATTTTGGCCTTTGAAAATTATACTAGAATAAGTGGGGCAAACGGTACTTGTTAATAATAGTTATTAAAACACACGATTTCTTCCGATAGTAGACTATTGTATAAATATTTAAAAGTTTTATAAAAATGGTGTCGAAGCTATGATTTTATGCTGCCATACATTTAATTGCCAATAATGCTAAAATAATACTCGCTAATAGAAAGTAGTTTTAGATCAAATTTACTTCAGAAACGGTCAATAAAATGAAGTAAAATCAATCGATAGTTTCCTTACTCTAAAAGCTATAAAAATTAACTGTATAATAATGAATACTTATTGTAGTTATCTATTTATTTATTTATTTACTTAATATCAAAAAGGTTGTTCACTACTTAGTTTACATTTTTAAGATTATTGTTCCCTAGTAGGTGCCCGTGACTATGTCTGCAATAAAAGTGATTTTCCCGTGGATTTATTCTTAAAACAGATTCCGCATTAACTCTGACGAGGTACTTTTAATTTTCCTACTTCAAAAGTAAGTGCATTAAATATACAAATAATAGACCCCATACATCACTATTGCAAATATTAACCAACTACCTACTCAAAATCTTGAACAAAGCAATTTATAACCTACAGTCACTTGTTCGCATATATAATTAAGGGTTATAAAACGAAAAACAAAGCAACAATACTCCAAACGATTAACACCCAACGAAACTTTATTCCGCAACAACAAAACCATGTCCCGCGTTCGTAATTCAAACCGTGACAGCTGTCAGTAACGTCAGAACTGTCAGTATGATCCCAGCGGCCATTTTGTTTTGATGCGCGCCGTTGCAAAGATCCGTGGCGCATGAGCAGTAGGTGACGAAGAGGTCGCCCGTGCCGGACTGGCGACGGCAGGAGGGTGCAGTCTCGTCCGTGAGGTACCCGCACTGACGGACTATGCGCACTTTGCCCATTACTGAAAAAGGCGAAGAGTGTTAGGTTAGGTTAGATTTTTGGATGGTAGAGTTAGAAGTTATCTTTCATCTTGACTGTGTAATAGATGAACCATTTTTGGAATTATAAATTCATCAACTATAATGGTTTTTTTCTAACAAAACGTTTCTTAATTCCATCAAGATAAAAAAAACGATGCTTTATCATATTGATAACGCATATTAGCACTCATAAAATTCATACTATTGCTGATCAAATCTGACTGTGTGAAAGACTGTAAAAATATTGTTTCATCGAATATATGCAACTTATAATATGGGAAAACATCGTAAAGAAACCCGTGAAAGAATGACACTATCGTATAATGATACATCAAAGAAATTCATCATAGCTTCATTTCTTTGCTTTAGAAGAAGGGAGCCTGTCCAATTATAAATCATCACCATCATAGCGAGTTTAACTAGCTTTCGAATGTAACTTACTCTCCATCTTAATCCTCCGGCACACGGTGGGCTCCACCACATCGATGTGGTCTGGTGGCTCCTGCAGCGAGCAGTTCACGACTCCAAGACTGAAGGGGTCGAACTCCTCGCCGCAGCGCGGGTCGAAGGCACTGTTGCAGTCGTAGCAGAAGATCGATGACCCTGGGAGAAGATTCTTAATTGGTTTCGTAGGTGGAATGCCAAAGATGGTTTTCAAGTTAAATTTTATAAGTGCTAAGCATCAATTTGATGGTGATGACAGAGAGATTGCTAAGAGGTTAATCGGCTTTGGCTTTGGGTTGAATAATAATAACCATAGTCACACGTAGCCCTGTGGAGCTTTTAAATATGGATGCCTTGAATAGACGCAGATATAAAAAAAAAAGATATTAACTGCTCGTGTTAAACTTTTTATCCATATTAATAAGGGTTTTTTTATTAATTCAGTAAAAAAAGACTATCTCTATATTTCCGTATTTTTATACACTAAAAAAATAAATCAAATCAAATCAAATATTTTTATTGTTTAAAAAAATGCAATATACTTGATATATCCAGGAGACAGAAGTTATTTCTTTTAGCTATTTTACTCGGGAAAACTTCTGATTTCGTGAATGTTAAATTAATCCTAGTATTGTCTAATGTTAGCTAAAATAGGTCAGGATTACCAACTTTACCGAGGATGATAGTTAGAGAAGCCATACGTGAGCTAAATCCCTTTTTAACGCACCGCTGTACTTTGAACTTGGCACAAAATAAGTGTTGTGTACCTTTTTTATAGAAGTTAAGGTTTTCATGAAAATGTAACGTGATGACTTAAAACTTAAAAAAAATGAATGAATTAAAACAGCTTAAATACTTCCTAATAGTTGCACAGCCAAGTCAAGTGGCAGGTGAAGTTCTCGTTAGCTATTTAATAGAATAAAAATATATGAAACAAATTGCAAGCTTGTCAAAATAGTTTCATACAATATTTTTTCTATTCACTCGCTAACGCAAATATCACCTGCCACTTGACTTGGGGGGCAGGCCTCCTACTTAGAAAGATAGAAGGTTATTCCTTCAAATATATAGGTTGAAAAAAGTATTTGGAAATTTGTACAAATAGGGACTATATCACTGTGTTATAATAAGGATAGGTACACAATAATATAAAGTATACCAGCTAATCCCGCAAACGTTGTTTTGCTATATTTGAAAAAAAAATGTAAGGATGGACAACCCTTATCACTCAGGGGTATGAAAAATAGATGTTGGCTGATTCTCAGACCTACTCAATAAATTTCATGAGAATCGGTTAAGCCGCTTCGGAGGAGTACGGGTACAAATATTGTGACACGAGAATTTTATATTTGAATTTTATATTTAGATTGAGCCAAAAAAACCCAAATGCAACTAGAGGGACCCGTATTAAAGGCGTACGGCCTATTTGAAGTCCAAATTTCTTGTTAAATATAAGTATTAAGAAGTAATTTTAAATTTTCAAACCAAAACGCATACAGTGTCTAACTGGTGATGATAACAAAAGTTCAGTTCCTGCATTATATTTAATTTTTTTATTAAAAACTTAACAACTTAACTCATAAAAATTTTGGCCTAACCTACATTTCGTATGTTATCTTATAGTATTACTCACCTTTATGAATAAGGCACAGAAACAACACTATAACACCACAAAAAGCACTAGAAGAGCCTTTCATATTTATTACTAAAGATATCCCACTTTGTTTAAATAACAGTGTGTATCAGGCACCTAGCAGGCCCATATTGAATTAGGTTGGTCTTCGTTAACTTAATTAGTGAAGAACTAAGGCAATGTCATGCTGTCCTAGTACCTCAGTATTGAATGAAAACTATACGAGGTGGTATTTCACGGTTTATGACTTGAAAACTGTTAAGTTATTAGTCATCGTATTCTTGTTAAAAGTATAACAAACCTTAAAAAATAATTAATCAAAGAAAAAATAGTTTTGTCGTCGTAGTGTAATCTTATTTTATGACTTATAATAATAGATATATTGTTACTTTTTTAATGATGTTGCATTACGTAACATATTAAAAACAGTTTTTAATTTTTATTTAAAAAATATATTTGAAAAATCTACTTTATCTAGATAGCTTAGGGTTCTTAGCAAACGACCATACACATTGTAATAATTCATCAATTACATAACTTATTAGATTACTCTAACCTATCAGGAAGATTATTACAATATTATGCCATCAACTCCGTCTATAAACTACTACTAAACCATGTTCTACGTGTCGTCGGTTTGCTGATCAGTTATTAACAAATGTAGAACGCATATTAATGTACTGTAATATGAGAAATAAGAGTGTTTATAGCTTGTGCGCTTAGTGTAGGTGCAGGATATAGAAAAATGCTTCAAGTTATCCTAACTTAAACAAATAAAGATTTATGAAATGAAGGTAACACTAATGCAATTAACGGATTACCTATATTTACAAAAATCTTATTTTTTTGGTTATTCTTAATATTTTTTTCCTATTAAACCTATTTAACTACACCTTTCATTTAGCTTTAAGTATTTTATAGAGTAAAACTATAGGGTCACTTTTTCAGTACCTTAGTATATACCTCCAATACGTAAAACCTTTTTTCAAAGTCTTATACAAAAAAATCTGTGTCATCAATTCATATCTATTAATTTTACTACCACAGCACCTATATCACGCGTACGTCAAATGCGCGTACGCACGGAAACTAATCTCAGCGCATTACACTGCCGCAGCGCGCGTTACGTCAACTCACGCGCATCTGATCTACACCAACGCAATAATCACTAACATCTAGATTAAGGCGAAAAAATATGCGTTATCTAGTACTTTATGAGTGCAACAGGGGTTTATAGAGTTTTGTTTAAATTAAATACAATTTATTAATTAAAAAGAATGAATTTTAAAAATATGTAGAAATAAATATTCTGTTAATTAATAAAACTTGCAACTTAATTGATGCTTTAACAACATTGGCCCGACCCGGGAATCGAACTCGGAACCATCCGCTTAGCAGTCCGGTGTATATACCGCTGCACCAAAGTTGGTATTCCTCAAATGGTTACTGACTCGTGACATAAAAAATTAGCTTAGGATAGTTATAATTTAGTATTTTCTATTCTTGTTTCTTTACCTATTAATTAATCAATTCCTCTTACATTCTTTCTAAGACCAATCCAGTTTCTTTACATTTGTTACTCCCCTCTTTTCTGACATCGAAACTGGTTCAAGATCGGAAACCAAGCTCTACTTTTTTACAAACGATTTCGTTGCAAAAAACCGCCTGGACTTCATTACACGTTTACGTAATTGCTTGGAGCAAGTTTTAAGTTTATTTAATTACATGTCATATTTTATAACAAATTATTTGGACGTGTAACCGATGTAGTTAAATTGTTACGGCACCGTGGGCACTATTGCATAAAGTATTTGCGCAAAATCTGGAACTTGCATATTTTATTGGTTTTCATATAACCTGAACGTTTAGTTTTAATGTTACAATCCTATAAATCTTAGTTTTTTTATTTACTTAAGTTTTAAGTAAACTTTTGGTAGACTTTTAAAAAAAAAATGTTTTCTCATCATTTTAATACCCAACCAAGTCCCTTTTTAAAGCTTATAAGTTCAAAGACTTGTATAACTAGTCATTGAATTATTGACACAAAAAAAATCGTTCACTCCACTTTAGATATTTTATTGTTTATTACTAAACACCTAGTATTTAAACTCTTTCGAAATAAATAAAAAACACCAGGAAGCGGCGACTCACGCGCATACGTGACAGTTTTATGAATTGTTGATCTTTTACGAAATTTAGGAACAATATGCAGCATTGTTCTAGTTCTGAGATGGAGAGATACTTGGTATTGCCTAATGTGGGTTTTGTGACGTAATCCAAGGAACCTTATTGAGTGTTTAACCTGCTTTATAGTATCGTTGTATTATCTAAGCTATTAGATAATGTTATAAATCTTAGTACTTATTTAAATCCAATCAAAAATACCTTAGAGCAAACGATCGCAGATACGCTAAAAAAACTTAGGAATGCAATCATCAGAAGACTTCGAAGAAATTATTATCATCCACCTTCTGAATCGCCATTCAATGATCAATTACACCCAAACCCTCACCAAACCAAAATTCCAGACCACTGCCCTACTAAAACAAAATACTACCATCGACCTCTGTGGCGCAGCGGTAACTATACCGGACTGTAAAGCGGATGGTTCAGAGTTCGATTCCCGGGTCGGGCCAAAATCGTAAAAATGGTTTTTCGATATTGGCTCGTGTCTGGGTGTAACTAGGTTCTCCCCTAGTCCATTGTGCAGTACCTTTAACACAAGAGCTTATTGCACTTACTTAAGGGCCACATAATTGGTGTGTTAGTCTGGAGATGGTCGGGCCAAAATCATAAAAATGGTTTTTCGACATTGGCTCGTGTCTGGGTGTAACTAGGTTCTCCCTTAGTCCATTGTGTGGTACTTATTTTACAAGCTTTGCTTAGTTTAGGGCCACACAGTTGATGTGTTCGTCTGGAAAACAAAACAAAACAAAACAATTACCTCAACCCTCACCAAACCAAACTTCCAGACCTCCGCCCTCTTAAAACCAAACACTATCATCTCGTTTCCCCCAGGTTTCCACGAGGCCATCGGCGAGGCCGTCGCCCTCTCCGCCGCCTCCCCGCGCCACCTGCAGACCCTGGGCCTGGTCCAGAAGTCGGTGGACGACACGGCGCACGACACCAACTACCTCTTCACCCAGGCCATGGACAAGCTGGCCTTCCTGCCGTTCGCGTTGGTGATGGACCAGTGGAGGTGGGACGTGTTTAATGGCGCTGTGAGGAAGGAGCAGTATAACTGTCATTGGTGGAGGCTCAGGTTTGTATGCTTCTTTACTATCCCGACTATCCCTACGATATAATATTAAAAATGCAAAAGTAACTCTGTCTGTCTGTCTGTTACGCTTTCACGCCTAAACCACTGAACCGATTTTGATGAAATTTGGTATGAAGTAAGAACTGAACTTGGGAAAGGACATAGGGTACCTAAGTAACCTAAAATACTTAAGTTTATAAGTACTAAGGAAGAAAATAGTTAAGAACGAAATACTTAAGTTCGCGATACAGACAAGAACACCAGAATGTCTTTTAAATTACGCCAGACGTTACAATGTTTTTTCTTTGTAGCCCGTTATCACAAGAACCCATACAAGTATTATCCAAAAGAAAGTATTTGCAATGCATTATCAATAAAAACCAAAGCACTTTAAAACTACGCAAGAAAATCATGCTCTTTCAACCTACTTAAAATTCATTCCAAATCCTTCTTTTCTAATTAATAATCATGAACCTACCAAACAAAAAACCATAAACAACTACGAGTAATAACTGCAAACCGCATCAGTAGTTTCATTTCAACTATATCACCGGCGCGTCATAACACTAACGTAAGCGCTTGCGCTGGTACACGCTGACGTAACGCGCATGCTCCAATGATCCCAGATTATCTCATTCACACGGTACTGGCCACTAATTATGGCATAAGACTAGAGGCTTAATTGGATAGTGTGGAAGATTGAAATGTGAAGGAGAAATAAAAATGGCGGTTGTTTTAGCATGGAAAAAGATATTTAGTTTTTTTCAACCTTAAAAGATACTAAGAAGCGAAATATTTTTATTTTTATTTTAGTTGAGGATTTAATACAATATTATATATAAGGTATTACATAAAAAAAATGTAAAGGTATTTAGGTGAATCATCCGCATTTTAGTCTAGACGTATGCTAGACATACCTAAATGATCATATGGGTACATTAATAAATATAACATCGCAATTTAAACATCACACAGAAATTGAGAAATAAACATATTCAAAAAGTTTTAATTTTTTTTACATTTATATTTATAACGTATAAAATCATCAATCATAGTCATATTTTCCATAATACATCCAATTTGCAACCACAGTCTACTTTCTCTGTCTCATTAGCCAACAGACTCGTATGTTCTAGAATCACTGACTTACTTTACACTGTGGCATCGAGGTCACTGACCGTCCTTGACCTCAGAACCGGTACAAATGAAAATGAGAGTTAACTACTAGATAGTAGGGCTTAAAGTGGGTTAAATGAAACTGTATGGTGGGAGATAGTTGTGTTTTAAGATAAAAGAGTAAGTGATGACTTTTATGAAGGTAAAAAAATAGAAACAGAGGGTAAATAATTTCGCTGACTACTTACAAGCGGATTGAAATTTTATAAATTAGTCTTTACATGAAACACTGTTTAAATTAATGCTAAATTTAATTACAAATGATTTAAATACGTATTCTGTAATGGTTAAGGATTTGTAGCATATATTTTTCTAGGTAACTAATTAGTCTTAGGTACCTGCCTGATATAGATCCTTTAGTAATTTCCGTCAAATTTTTAATATTTTATCCTTAGACTTATCAGAGTTGTTTTTGTAAAATTCCGCGTTCCTCATAGTCCATGACCATAATATTACACACCAACAATTACCCTACAAGCATTCAGACCGTTGAAACCGATCCGAAATACATTTATAACTAAATTACGGTTCTCGTTCTACTTACAAATGAAGTGATTAAAGAAAACAACCGCACGCGTATTAAAAACATATCATTCTGCGCAAGAGTTGAAATATTGCCGTCAATTGGCTGTGACGCAATTTCAAATCACACGTTAGTTGGTCAATGGATACGTATATTATTATTTTTTTGTTTTTTTTGAACCCATTCATGCAATAATAAATTATAATGTGCACGTTAATTGTTTTAAATTTTAGATAGTTGTATATTAAAAAAAATATATTGAATACATAGTTTTAAGTCATTAACGGTTCAAAACTATCTTATTTAGTATTATACCTACAACCCGTGCTATGATGTGAGCATAACTATAAAAATACACTTAAAAAAAAGTTTTTTCGACCCTAAAATACAAAAAATCACACACAAATCAGCGCCCAGCAGTATTTAAGCATTTTGAACCTTATTCCCAAGTAATAAAGTGTATTTCCCATCCCCAGAGAGCAGTACCAGGGAATCAAGCCGCCCGTGCTCCGATCCGAGCTGGACTTCGACCCCGGCTCCAAGTATCATATCCCTGCCAATATACCGTATATCAGGTATGTTTGTTAGATTTTACTAGGGTATGGAGTATATGAGATTTAATATTAGGCTTGATTATGCAGGATTGTCAAGATTTGTATATTTTTTTTAATACAGCGAGAGAATATGGAAATTATATTTTTTTTTAACATAAATTAATTATATTTTTGGAAGTTACCTACTATTTGTGCACTATTTAGTGCAGGGTTAAAAAATTAGCAGTAACTTATTTTATTTTATAGCAATGTAAATAAAACACCACCTAAATCTGGATGTAACTAAATACCGAACTTAGAATGTTAAGCTAACTTAAAAAAAAATACCGAATACATTCTAAGTTAAGCTTACTTATAAAATAAGAAACAAACACTTTAAATGAAGCCTGAAGTTGTGACATCCGCTGACCGTTCTAAAAATATAATTTAAGTAATGATTAAATTAATCACCAAAATATGCTAATTATAATTATTTTATTTACTTTAAAACAAATATCTCTATTAAAATTTCTTTAATTTATTCAACTTGTTAATGTTTACTATTAGTCAACCAAAAGACTTTTGCGAAATACCTAATTGAAATTTTTGATTTCAATTCTATATAAAATGTACAAATTTTGCAAATCAATGTACAAAACGCAGCTAATGATATCCGCCTAATTATCAATATTATGCGTTAGTAAAAAAACTTCCGGATAATAATTACTCTTGCGAAATAATCCTTACATGATTCGATAGCAGTTACACCTTTCCTAAGGATGTTTTCATACTGTATCACTAAAAAGTGTTCAAATAGTTCAAAAAAATAAAAAGCTACGATTTTCGTAGCCACTCGTAGTCGAGAACAAAAGACATCAACGAGATCTTCTCTTAATATAAGAAAAAAAACAATGGACAAAAAGTATTAAAAACTCACGACTTAGTACCCCATTAACACATAACTTCATGAAGATAATACTAATACCCCATCATTATTGCATCTTAGACTTCCTAGCAGGCGCAAAGAACAGATTATGTCAAATTAAACGAATAACATCCAACGGCTTGTTACTAGATGAACCTGGCAGTTACGTTTCCGTTACGTAAACGATTACGTAACTGTCTAGAAACGTAAACAAGGAATAGTTGGGTAAATTATTTATGAATGGGAAAACGTTTTCTTTTACGACATTTTAGTATTCTAGATGAAGATAAGTGCCATAAAGTTTTATAATCCCGATTCCAGACTTGAATTTGCGACATCGAAACGAACAGGCTTAACACATTGAAAACAGCTTGTGAAATCATGCGCGTTATGTAGGTAATCTCAATTTTGGATTAAAATACTTACATAATATTACACTTGCGTATTTTCGACATTTACGCATAACTGTTCTATGAAAATTAAAATAACGCGGCCACATAGGAAGTACGTCTACTGACCAACTTTTGAAATCGTTGCTAACATGTTGATTACTCATGTAGAAAAATTTACATGCGCGAGCACTTCGCATGTAATACATCACTTCCTACAGAATTAAACAATAATAGCCGAGGAACTAGCAGCATAAGTATAACTATACTCTCACATAACAAATGCTATCAATGATCATAGGAAATAAACGTGGAAATAAATAAGACGCGGTTAAAATTATTATACTTTGTTTTTAATACTTTCGGCATTATTTACACTATTGAAACCAGTCGTTAAAGTAAAATACTATTCTGAGACTTAAACACAAGTTAACATTTAAAGCTAAAACAAGAGAGATCAGTTCTTTTAGTGGTGTTCTTCATAGCCCCCGTGTTCTTCGAAGCCTCCGCCTTGGCCCTCGAAGCCTCCATGGCCTTCTTGACCACCGTGGCTCTCGATGCCTCCTCCGTGGCTTTCAAACCCACCTCCATGGCTCTCTAAGCCACCTCCTTGGCTTTCGTACCCTCCTCCATGGCTTTCAAAGCCACCCTCATGCCCGCCTTCTAACCCGCCCTCGTGTCCATGGCTCTCGTGGCCTCCGAACCCTCCCTGACCCTCGAATCCATGACCTTCCAGCCCCTCTCCACCTCCGAAGCCACCCTCGTGACCTCCCAAACTCTCATGACCGTGGTGTTCTTCATGATGAATTTCGTGCTTCTCTTCGTGTTGGACTACTGGTACTGCAACCTTTACAGGGTAGGGCACGTGTTTTTCGACGGGGTAGGGCACGTGCTTCTCAATGTGGACTGGGTAGGGCCTGATCACGGGCACCTTAACTGGGTAGGGCACCTTCTTTTCTACTGGGTAAGGTACGATCTTCTCAACTGGGTACGGGGCGGGGACTGGCACTTTGACTGGGTAAGGTACTGGTTTGTCGACATGGACGGGGATAGGGTTGTCATAGGGCACCTTAACGGGGTATGGGACCTTCTTCACAACGGGGTACGGCACTGGCTTCTCCACTGGAACTGGAACTGGTTTGTCTACATGTACTGGCACTGGGTTATCGACGTGAACCTTCACGGGGTAGTGGACAATCTTTTCTACAGGGTACGGGACGTGAACCTTGACTGGAACCTTCACAGGGTAGGGCACGTGCTTCGTTACGGGGTAAGGTTGGGGCACGTGAACTTTGTAAGGTACTGGCACGTGCTTTTCGACTGGGTACGGGACGTGTTCGTAGACCTTGTACGGTACTGGGTTGTCCACATGAACCTTGACTGGGTACGGCACATGCTTGGTTACGGGGTAAGGTTTTGGGATGTATTCTGGTACCTTGATGTATTCCTTGACCGGGTAGTGCACGGTCTTGTACACAGGGTAGGGATGCGGTACCGGGACCTTGACGGGGTAGTGCACTTTCTTCTCCACTGGCACTGGAATGTGTTTTTCTACCGGGTAGGGTACTGCTACGTTTTTGACTACCGTGATGGTTTTTTCTTCATGTGTGTAGTGGCCGTGGCCTCCATCGTGTCCGTAGCCTCCGTCGCCTCCGAAGTCTCCGTAGTACTCTGAGAGTCCTCGCTTGTCTTGTTTCTTGGACTCTTCAACTTGCTCAACTGGTTTCGTGTCTTCAGCCTTTGACTGTTTTTCGGCTTCAACCTTGTCCTCTGCCATGGCGAGGCCTATCGCCAAGGCCAGGATTAAGGATATTCTCTGGAACAAGGAAATTAAACTTGTATAAAACTATATTACTCATATTTATAACACTTTAGTGAATTATGATAAAATTATTGATTAGTTATCTAATATCAAATCACTCCTGAAACATCACTTTTGAATTTCATAAATCCCTACTGAAATTCACTCTCATCTTATTTAAGGATGCATATCTAACCCACTCGACACTCTCACTTCACTTTTTTTTTATTAAAATACTAACCATTATCTTCATTTTCGCTTATCTGTACGTTAAGCGGCACCGTAGTGTGGTTTCCCCTCACCTTTTCTTTCGTTTTATACCACCTAGAGGTGGTTTAGCCGAACTGTGTTGTAAACTTTCGCTCTCACACACTCCTGCGCAAATTGCCTGTGTGTGCGTGAATTTTGGATGCTTGGGGGTAATGAGATTTGATAAACACTAAACTTAGATAATGTTAGTAATTAACTTGAGATGTAGTCATGATTGTTCTCAATTAGAAATGTTCTTAAGTATGTAGTTGTTAAAATAATTATTTTATTCAATTTTAATAATTTACAAGTTTTTTCAATATTTATTTTACACATTAACTGTTTACCAACAAAAGCTTACAAATTTTTAAAACAGTGCTGAAATATTGCAACTTATTTTTACACTGCAAATTATTACATAAGTTATGTCTCATTGCATTGTACTAGAATAGTAATTAGTATTTTTCTCGTTGAAACGCAAAAATAACTTTATAACACATATTTATTAAGTTCCATAGTTCTTGTAACCATTAAGTCCTCAAACTAAGTTATGGTTACCCTGAAGTCAGAATATATCAAACTACCTGATAGGCCTGACTTAGCATACAGTATAGAAGTGTTTTCCAATGGAAAAGTACTCCAGAGCGACACCTTTACGTGCCTTCCGGGGCGCGGAACTAAAGCTGTATAAGTCTATAAAATCCTAATTAATACGTTGGAGATAACTTGATTAACTGTCAGGTGTTTATAGTTCAATTTGTAAGTAAACTTGCGATTACTCAGTTCCATATATTTTTCTAAGGGCTGGTTTTTCAATAGTCAGATAAATTCTTTCTGACGGAAAATCAGTGCGCTTTAGTAGGACGTTGAATATAAATATTTGTCAATTTTGTAATTATCTGACAATTAAAATCAAGCCTTATTCTATTGCATTAGGTATTGGATATCAATGTGTATAAATCTCAATTTATTTACTTCTTGTAGAAGATTTGACCTCAAAGGCATTTGACTGGGTTAATGACAATATGCAATTGTAGGCTTTGAATTAAATTACTTATTGTTTGTGATATTATATCTTAATGTTGAGAATGGAAATAATTAATTCATGTAACCACGGGCTTAGATGGTTTGATACCGTTGAGTTATTTTGTATCGTGTTATTATTTAATAAAAAATGTTACAACTTGCGTTGTATTTTGACACTAATTTACACTTGGTTTCTTCAGTTTCTCTCAGTTAACCGATTATTAAGACAATTTTAAATACTACGAGGTTTAAAAAGTTTATTTTTCATGAAACATACCTAATCTTTAGAAAGACATACTCATATATTAAGCAAAGGCATTAAACTTGTGTTAATACATCTTTTCATGAGCCGAACTAAAAAACTAAGATCTCAATGACATTTTAACTCGCTTTAATTAAGATTCAATCAAACTTCATATTCTACTCACACTAACTATTCTACTGCTGAGTAATTCGTTAAGCACACCATAAACGCTTTTTTAGGTCATTTTATTTTTTCTACTTCCATCCCACCTTCTTTAATACTTCCTTAAAAAACCTAAGACAACAATTACCAGCAATTCCAAATAAACAGGTTTTCTCCGAAATCTGACTATTACGAAACTTTTACAATTTGTATCCACGTACTCAATATTTAAATTGAATCTTCTATCAAACTATCTAGGTTATTACACAGATGTGATGCAATTATTTAAAATATAACCGCGCATTTACTCGTGTTAAAAGTTGTTAAAACAACATCATATTTTAACATCAAAATCGTCAGTTACTCAAGTAATATTAATGCTTTTTGTAAATTTGTAAATATGCAACTATGAATATGTAAATTTTGTTTTTTAAAATTCTTTTTTAACATCAAACATAGTATTAAGAATTTAATATTACCTATTGTTTCATTCGGCAAGAAGATATTTAAAAGTTAATTTAAGTTTAGTTTAACTAGAGATCGAAAAATTACTTCACAAAATAACTAACCGAATAAAGTAACCTGTTAACTGTTACTTACTTAAATTCTATAAAACTTTTAATAAATTGTTAAGTTTGACCTTCATCATCATTACATAGTATAAATCCAAGCCACTAATTCTGTCTGTTTGTATGTTTGCCCGCTATTTCCTTCCAAACCACACAATGGATTTAAATGCGGTTTTCGACATCTTTTATAGAATTTATTAATTTAAATTTGTAAATAAAGAACATTCTGAAAAAGAATTTTTAAGTAAGCCAATATTAAAAGTTTCGTGAGCAAGTCGGCCAAAATTACACCATTGCGAAGCGTGGGCGGGTCGCTAGTTTTGTATAAAGGTACTCAAGTGAATAAAAAGTCGTAAAAAAACTTACTTATTAGGAGCAAATCATTTAAAATTGCTTAACAGGCTATTATTTTAAAAGAAAACGATTGGAAACTCAGATCTGGTATAAAAGTTTAACTAACAGTAACAAACTGGATTTCTTACTAATATCTAGTTATTTTTTCTTTCAACTTTTAAAAATAAATGAAAGTTTACAATGTGTCCTTAAAGATAAAACGTAACGTTTTTATTATTCTTGAGTTGCTATATACGCGTTTGTAAAAACCCTTAAAATTAATACGTTTGGAAAATAATATCAAAATCGAATCGCGTTTTTAAAAAGCGTCTCTATCTAATCCTAAACACATGAAAAAACATTTATGAGAATAATAAATAAATTAATAAATATTCTCAGTTATTATATAAATTTATTTTTATGTTTCAATTATGTACATAAGTTTTACTGCTTTTAAAATTATTACCAGTACACTTTAATCTATCTCTGCTTTATTACCATTATGCAAGGAATAAATAATTGCTTTAACTTAACTGTTTACACTAAACACTAATTAATTATGCAATAACTAACAAAATGAATGTGTACCTAATACATATGTAAAGCGTTTAATTTAATTAATTGATAATTACCAAACTTCATTCACAATACAAGCGATTGAAAAATTGTCTTTTAATTTAAACGCGATTAGCCATAACTGGACGGTAAACAAAACAAAATAATCTCACTCGTTCCTAACAAAGTAATAACAACGTAATCGATAATTTAATCGATTGTAATGATCGTAATTATTGCCAAACTCAACTTTAATATGCAAATCACCAGTTACACACACGCGTGAACAAAAAGATGATTTGAACTCGTTTTTATTACTTTGTATAGAGTTGGTCAGTATCGATACTTTCGATTTCGATTCGATTATGATCGACAAAATTCAATAATTGAAATGCCTTAAAATTAATAAACATACTACTGGGTGATTTTTGAAATGAAACTTCGTCTGAAATAGCTATCTAATAGATAACTTAGTAATATCCGATTTAACCAAATGTCTGATGAAAGAAGTCCTTAGGTTGACTAGCTTTAACAAATATAAAATTTACGTGTAATACGATACGGTCAAATTAATAATAAACATTCGTAACCATTCGTGAAACTGATTCTTTTTTAAAATAACAGTCAATCACTTAAAGAAATATTTAAAATCACAAGCTTTTTATTAATCTTGTATTTTATAGAGTCGATATATTCATCTCACAACACTAACAGCAAGAAATCAAAGATGTGTGCCAACAGTCGCACGCGCAGGCTGGTTAAATCATTTACTGATGTGTAACATTGAGTATCTCGATTATAATATTAGGTTCACACGGTGCGGCAAAATGTAGGCTAGACTAGTCGCAGACGCGAACAAAAGTAGGTGTTAATTTAATCAACATGATTAAATAGTATGTCGGTATGTTCGTTAACATGCATTTTTAAAATTTCACTAGGTAAACGCTTAAATACATTGAATGGTTTTAGATTGTGTGCACTTGGATGAATATTAATACTTTCACAGTTATTTAGTTGTCCACAGATGTCAATTTTTTTAAAGCTTCATTCTTGTTGCTTTGATACTCTTAAATTGTAACATACACTGGCAATAACCAGGCCTTCTCCTAAAAACCTTGGTTCTAATAATGTAAATATTCGTAAGCTTTGATTAGTTAATAAAATAAGTTAATAAAAAAATACTTTCTTTATTTACTTCTCTCTGTATTTTTTGTCTAGACGCTAGTCTAGACTAGTCGCATCGTGTGAAACTGCTCTTACATGCGTCAAACAAAACTCTCAGTAATGATAGTTACGTTTATTTTGTTTTATACTTACGTGTACGTGTCGACACTACAGCTCATTTAGTGATGTCGGTTAAGTAAGATATACGTGTTTTAATTTAAGTATACCTAGTTGTAATCTCAGGAAACCTATGTTAGCATTGAGTGAACTTAACATATTATTAACTAGTGGTAATTTGGTTTCCCGTTCATACTCACACACTTTCACGATTATAATATTAGTAGGATTTTAGGGCCAAATTTCGATCTTTTTTGTTTTGAATTGTTACCCGAAGGAATATGGTGTTTTTGAGCACAATGTACGAGTATCTTATGTTGGTATTTCTTCAGACCATTATCTATTAATGCTTTAAATTCTATAGTAATTTAATAACAAAAATATATATCAAAATCATCTATGCATTAACTGCATAGTCATATTAATTAAATCTAATTCTTTTTCTAGGAGAAAAATATTTTAAATACCACGAAATATGCAGTTTGTTTCATTTATAAGAAACGCAGGCCCCTGTTCACTTAGAAAATACTAACACCTAATAACATACCGGCCTAATTCCACAGTAAAGGCATTATTAACTAACCTACACTTATATCCTTAATAGCACCGGAAGCTAGCCTAGACTAGACTAGGTCACGAGATAAGACCTAGCTTGTCCAGACACACTGACTTCCTGCTAACTATTGTGCAAACTAGAATTTACAACAGCTTTATTGATATTTAAGCAATAAGATTAAATGCTTGAGATATTCGCTGTAATCTATCAATTTGGTATATCATTACATAGTATAAATCCAAGTCGCTGATTGTGTATGTTTGTATGTTTGTCCGCTCTCTCCTCCTAAACCACTAAACGGATTTAAATGTGGTTTTCACCATCTTTTAGATATTTTTTTCATTTAAAATTGTAAATAAAGAACATTCAGTAAAAGTTTTTTAAGTTAGCCAAAATTCAATGTTTCGGGAACAAGTCGCACGAAATTACACCATTGCGAAGCGTGGGCGGGTCACTAGTTGACTAATAATAGTGTATTTGACGCCTTAAGGCAGATTTCAAAGATTTTATTAGTACCTTGAAAACATAGGCTCAAACTGAAAAACATTTATTAAAATGATATCACGCTGAACTCAAATGGAGGTATCAAATGTAAATAAATGTTTTTTAAGTGATTAAGTACATTTAAGCCGATAATTATGTGGTAATACAACACATACGTTACACGAACTTAATCAAACTAGTTATGCTTATGAAAATCTCAATTTGTATCTTTAGTTTTAGATATTTTTTAATATTGTGCAAGGGATATTGGTTAATTGTAACATGAGATTGACCACAGTTAAACCGAATAAGCAATAGTGTGATTTCATAAATGTAATGCAGCCACAGGTACAACGCTAGCCATTTGCTTAAGAGATGACTTGCAGCGATAAGGTTGGGTTCATAATGCTAGCGATTTTTTATTTTTATTTAATTTGCTAAATTACAATGTTTACTATCCATCCAATTTGTCAAACAAGCTCTATTATAAAATTCATTTAAATCGATTCAGCCGTTTTGTCGTACAATCAGGAAATACAGACAGACATACACACTTTTGCATTTATAATATTAGTAAGGATATATGCCATTTCTCTATTGTTAAAAACATGTGTGACTTAGAAAACTAAACTGTTTCTTGTGTTAAAACAAAAATATTAATACACAATAAATATTTACAAAAAAACATGATTTATTTGACTGACTCAGTAAAAGCACAGTCAAATTTTTTTTGCCAAATTCAATTCCAAAATCGAATATGTAATTCAATTCTAAAACATAAAATGGCTTCTCATCTGTACCACACGACTCCTTAATCTATGGATCTACTATGTAGGTGCTAAAATTGGTACGCGCTAAGTTTCATAAATATTATTTAACACTATCCCCGCTGTAAACGCCACCGCGCGTTTCTAATCAGTAAATAAACGTTACGCAACCGCCCGAGATTCCGCGTCTCGAATATAATCTCACTGCTCGATTGTTACTTGTTGGGAATACGTAATTTATAACAACTAGGATATACTTATTATACAGCATTATTGTTTTGTGGCTGGAGTAAAGACTATGGCATTAGTCCGACATGCATTTAAAGAAAATATAGTTTGAGTCAAAAAAAAAAGTTTAAGTGAACTTTATATTCTATGGAGTTTGTGTATGTTTAAAAAAATATGCGGGAAAATATATAACTGTTGATATTTTTATGCGACAATTTTTTTTAAATTAATATAAGTGCAAAGTAAATTGAATAGTTAATAAACAAAGTTACTAGTTGAAATTCTGTTCTAATCTTTTCCGCTCAATGTATGTAGACTAAATCATCGTGTAGAATATGATACGCAACATATTTTAACTGTGCAATAATTATAGGAAATTTAATATTTGATTTATGAGTTGTATGTAAGAAAGCTTATATCATACAAGTAGAATAAATATAAAGCAAATGTTAACATATTGAGTAACCCTTAATTAAATCTAATATTTTAAATTAATAGTTATTTTTCCAAATAAATTTATTTAAGTTGCTCTAAATTTCATGACATCACAATACTACCTACAACATATATCGTATATCTTTACCATTTCCTATTGTTATAATATGACTAACGAGTGAGAAAACGTCAATACTAAAGAATGTGCATTATTAAATTGCGACAAAAAAACTGTCACATATGACTAACAGAGTTGTTAAATAGTGATGCGACATGACCTACGAATTGTCGATACAAATTAATTCATGACCAAAAAGAAGAACAAACAAAATAAAATTTAAGGTCACGTAATCTTGCAGTGTTCAAAGATAGATGTTTGATATATTTTTCAAGTCAAATTTAAATATTTTGCTCTCCTCAAAAGTGTATTAAGAACCAATTTTAAAATTATTAGAATTTAATTCTATAACAGTAAGTCTGGAACCAAACTACATTGTATGAAACATTATTTGAAAACAATAGCATTCCTAATTTGACGTTTATTATCATGATCAGCGAAGATTTATTTAATTTATAATTGCAAGTATGATTCAAACAAGTCATTCTTCCTTATTATCTTTGAATCTCTAATTCTCAGTCGTTAATGAACGCAATTCTCGTATACTTTTATGCCATTTTAAGACGGTGTTTCAATCATGCCGCGATAAATTACTGGTTTATCGACATTCCCATCACTAGTGTATTATGTAAGTTACGTCGCGATCTCAACGCTCGATATTCTTCCGTTGTTCATAATTGCCCACGCTAGTGATGTTTATTGATATCGATGTGCATAAAAATCTTTCATTTTTTTTTAAAAAGCTATATTATATAAAATTGGTTTTGTAAAATGACCTTTATTTACATTAAACGTTAAAATAGAAAGTATGTTTTAACTTAGAAAGATTTCACAACAAGCATTTAGCGACATTGAAAAAAATTGCGAAAAACTCTCGAATCAACTACAACGGGACAGTTAAATCGAAGGCTAGTATTATTCATGCGAAATTAGAAAATTTTAATATTTTTACTTTTAACTACCTATGTCGTCATATCAACAATCGCATATTAATTAGAGCGCTTTGAACGCTAGTCAATCATTGCGTCAATCACAGTTGCGACATTTCTTCGCACTTGTACAACCGCGACGACTCAAAACAAGATGGCGTCGCTAGGGTGGGGCGTAGTATCGATATTTCCCTATTTTTTATCGATAGTTAATATAACACGTATTCTCACAGTGACGGATGGTATTAGGGCTTCCTGATCATGCGCAGGTAAGCGACGTAATAAACATAGCAAGAGGCGGGTTAATGAGATCATTTGTTTCAGTGATTGACGTGGGATATGAAATTGTTGTTAGTATAATGTTAGATAAGGTTTTCGTACGCTTGACATAAAAAAAATAGATCTTCCAAAAAATAACGTTACAATGTTGGTGCTTGAGATTAAAGAAGGCATTCGATTTCACAGCGACTTTAAGAGTTTAGGTCTAGACAATAAATAATATAAAGATTATAACATTATAAGTTATTACCAAATATATTAACGTTTTTAAATACTAAGTTATCTATTGCTATTCTACTTCCAATACTTTTATAAATGCTATTAATATTTTCTTTTTGTATCCTACTTAAAATTCTACGTCATAAAACTGAACTTTAAAATATGCCTACACAATTACACAATAATTCTAAACTACAATAAACGCTAATCCATTCCTATTTCAAGCTGCGATCTAAACCCGTGATAGTGGCGCGCGCGCACGGTAGTTGTCATCCAATGTTAGTTTCTAGACTGGCTAGTGTTTTGTAATGAATTATATCATACCAGCTGTGAGAAATAGATGCCAGCGGAATGTGGTTGCGGTGGATAAATGGTTTATAGATTATTAATAGTAAGGTAATACGGATTTTGTAGGAATTTTACTTAGACCTTACGTAAGGAGCCTGGGCGCCCTTAAAGGTCATAAAAGTTTATAGAACACTAGCGACCCGCCCACGCTTCGCAATGGTGTAATTTAGGCTGACTTGCTCACGAAACATTGATTTTTGAACAAATTAAAAAAACTTTTTCCGATTTTTCTTTCTTTACAAATTTAAATGAAAAAAAATACCTAAAGGATCGTGAAAACCGCATTAAAATCCCTTAACTGGCGCAGAGGAGTTAGCGGACAAACATACAAACAGACAGAATTAGCGACTTGGATTTATACTATGTAGGTAATGATGTTTCTTTTTGGTCGTTGTTCATCAATATCTATAGAAACGATAGCGTTTGAATTTATATATGCGAAAAAAAAATTACAACGTCATTAAATAATAATGTAATAATCGTTAATGCCTACATGAGTGCAAAACAAAAATAAACAATTTAACACTTATAATTATGCAAAATTAAACCTAAAAGCCTAAATTTTAAATTAATTTCTAAACATATAATTGAAAACAATAATAACTAGTTATTAAATAAGTTAAATGATGGAACGGTCTAATAACGGACAAAATTATTACGTTGCAATGATTTATTATAATTATTTGTTTTGATTATTAGATTGATCAATCAGTTTCAATCAATTTGGCATGTTAATGCACTATTTACAATGCTTGTTTTTGTTTTTATGATGTGATTCATTGTTTATATTGCTGCTTGCATATGTAAAATTATGCAATTTTAATTATCACAAAAAACGCCTGCATAATTTAGCGTATTATGATGTTTGATAGGAACACTGGGGTAAAATTAACATTTGGACCTATAGGCAGCATATTTAAGTACTGAAAAAACATTACTTTATATCTCATGTATTTCATTTGTTACAACAAATTTTTTACAGCTTTTACCATCCGCTTAGTTTGTATCTTGGTAAAATTATGTATCATTTTCTTCTCGGGGCAATCTTTTTTACTTTTTTTCTCAGCAAGATTTGTGTCCGATCTAAGAGTAGATTAGTGCGAATAATGAGCTATTGCGTACACGCGATGACAACAGTAGATAGACGTAAAACAGACGCGTTGCGCGCTCGCCGGAAACAGAGCGAAAAGCGCGTAGCATTCAGATGATGGGGTTGATGAAAGATGGGTTTCTTAAGAGCCGTTCCCACGGTGCGCAATACTACGGACCTAGTACCTAAGGTATGAAGTTTGCAAGCTAAAACGGACTTTGTTAGAAGACTTTATTAAATCTGTGGGTGTGCGTTTTTTTGAGCACTGTGGGACCGCCTCTTAAAACTTAGTTTGGACAGATATTTTGCATTTATAAGCACTTTTATATATGAGTAGTCATTAAGTAGCTCAGTGTCTGGAATTCAGATGTAAGATAGAAGACATTCAGATTTAAGATAAATTGCCTATGAAAGGAATCGTAAAGTTTTTATGTATATTCTTGCCTAAGATATTAAATAACCACTATAATTACATTTTCTTACCAAATATCTACCCGACCCGACTTCGCACGGATTTACTTATACAAACCTTATCCCGATTATTAAAAAAACAGCAAACTAATAATTTTCTCATTTGATGCTGTTGATCTGAAGTTACTAAGGTATTCTAGATCACGGTGTCATTGTTTCTATTACGACAAATTATGTATTTTTCTCACATTTATCTTATTTTTATTATGTCAGAATTTATTCAGCGGAAAAAAAATAGATTTTGGTAACAAAAAAAATGTTATTATCAATCACTGCAATAAATTATTTATTAATATTACCGTTGGTATTTTATTCTTTTTAGAACGATTATTTTATCGCACCTTAGCCGACCGCCTGATAATTGTTTAAAAGTTTTTATATCAAACATTCACATTATTTATAATTTCTAACATGAATTTATTTGTTACAGGTAAGTGACCAAATAAAGCCATATTCGATTCTTCTAAAGGTAAGTGTTTTTATAAACAGAAATACTTCATAGGTACTCGTACATTTGGTTCAACTTTTTTTCTAGTAGCGCCGCATAATATACAGTGGTAATTCGAAGAACTAACACTTTTTATGCATTTTTATATAAGCGAATGGTTGGCCTAAGGTGAATACCTCTCACTTTTTACCTTCAGTATAAGTAGCGGTCACTTGTATAAGAAGTACCTACAACTTTACATAGATGTCGCTAAAAGAGAAGCCTTTTATATCCTAAAATATGCAGGTAGTTTTTGGTGTCTAAAAATAAGTAAATATCTCAATTTTATAAGAATGGGTACAGTTTTAGCTTTTAAAAGAAAATGTTATATCTTTTGATTTAAAGCTCGGGCTAAATTGCTATGCAATATTCATTTTTAATTTCATCAACATATATTTTTTTCTAATAAAAAGTAGGTATAGGTGGGTAAACATACGTTTCTTATAAACAAAATGCAAATAGCATACCATCGGGAAATAAAGACCATAAAATCGGGAAATAAAGACACCCCGTACTATTTGTTTACCATGACATGACCTAAGCAACATCAGTTTGTATTAACTCAAACTGTACTACACCATTCAATTTATTGTTACCTTTCAAAAACAACCGTATTCTTACCATCAAACCTTCGACACCCATCAAAATCTCAACACACTTAGAATAAAACTCATCCCCGTTTCATTAACGCAGTTTCACGTCATACTCGTACGATGAAGGTACCTATGACGTCACACTTTCCTTTCATTTCACTTTCATTCTTCCTAACCTTGAAACTAAAAGTAGGTTATGCACTTTAGCTATGTAGGGCGGTGTTTACTGTGTATCATTATGGCGTAATGTCAAGTAAATGGTCTTTGTTAGTTTGTGGGTATAATAGCAGAGGTCGTTAGCCGTTTTGGATACTTGGGGCTAATTGTGAATGGTGTCTGCAAGGTCGTGTGTTTGTATGGGAAGTTGTCAAATAAATGATATGAATGGGAAATTGTTGGTTGGTGAGTTTTATGTGCGTGCTAGGAAAATGTTTTTGATGTAGCTAAGAATTTATAGATGCTTGAAAAATCAGGTTTTTTTTTTTAATGAAAACTTTGACTCTTGAGTTGGCGTAAAATATTTTTAGGAATATAAACAGCTAAACCCTATTAAGAGTAAATAAATAATAATATATAAATATGGTGGCTATAAACGCCTTACTAGTTGGGCTTCGTTTGCAAATTATGAGAAAAAAATTGCCGTAATCCTTTTGATCGAGATAGTATTTTTTTATAAAACCTATTTTAAAATAAAATGAACAAAGCTTTTTTTATCTGTTACAACCATTATTGGTTACCAAACTTTTTTGAACAAAGGTCATTAACCCCACCCACGAGAACACCCGAACTTATCCGAAGGTCGTTCGTGTTATGAAACTTACAAAGATTTTATATAGAGCTTATTTTAACTGATCGAAGTTTCAAAATTAACGTTTCATAATGTTTTTATGCTGACTTTGTAAGATTTAATTAAGGTTTGATTATTGAGATTCGAAATTTTATTACAAATATTCAAGTGGTGTATTGTGTTTATTTATAAATTTAACTATAATGAGCAGTTGCTAAACGAATTTTAATTAAAGTTACTAAATCTTACATTAAAAATTTTGATGTTTTTTTTATCGAACGATATTTTTTATGTTACATTTTCGTTATTCTTTATCAATAATTTCATCTCTTGTTAAAAAAATAATATTTCACTGTCAACTTTAAAATTCTAATCATGTTATATTCGGTTTCTTTTAATTTTCAATATATGACTATTGTTGAATAAATTAACATATTTTTACTGATATTGTTTATATTAGGATTTATACAAGGCGGGTGGAACCTTAGTGTGCCGTTTCGTAATACTGATCATGAACTTTTGATGTAAAACATTATAAATTATCCAAATTCTTTTAAAAAAAAATTCGCCATGCTTACCGGTTTCATTGATATTGCAAAAACGGTAATAAACTACCTAAACGAAGGTAATTATTACTAGTTGAATAAATTATCAATTTGTAAACAAAATCATTCGCTGGTTAATTTTAGAATCATAGTACTTTAATGGTAGGCACAGGATAGCACCAATATTTCAAATAGCGGATAATGTAATAAAAATCTAAAGTTTAATAAATAAAATATGACTAGGCAAACCAAGAGAATTGACCAACGTTTTTAAAAAGATCAAATTTTAGACGAAAGAGTTGCTTAACGTTTAATTCAATAAAAATACTCGATGGAAGATTGATAGACAGAAAATTACAGTAAATCCTGCAAAAGAAAAAGCATAAATGTCTTAATGAAAAACTGCGTAGCAATAATAAAATAATTTATTTAACCCTATAAAGATTCACAAAATCTGCAATTCGCCACACCCTCTCAATATGGTATTTTATATTTTCTCTTACACTTAAAACTTATCACTGAAATAGTTATAAAGTTGTTCCCAAAAATATTTGATTTCATAACCATATACCAGGCAACCATATCTTGAAACAACTAAATCAATATTAGTATAGCATGGTTGGAAGAATGAAGTACTAGGCGCAAATATACTAAGAGTGTATCCAACGGTATGTACCAGGAGCACATAATCTACTAGGAGATACAGTTGGCCGGCGAACGGTGACAATGCGAACTGCTACGTTACCTAACACAGGAGCTTACGATCCTATCTAATAACTAATTAGCGTTCATTTACAAATACTGCCTTTATATAATTAACTTATTAAGTAATCAGCATATTGGTACTGGTACGAATATTTTGAAATATAACCGTTGCAAATCAAAATGGTCATTCTACAAAAGGTATTGTCATGCGTATAAGTCAACGTAATGGAGTATACGCCATAAAATGTATTTTGTTGTAACTTTATGATTCTAGAAGCAAAGGTTTTCGCAACCCCTTGCATGTATACAACTGTACAGCCTATCGTTAAATTACAAGAATTAAGTAACGTTTAAGCTAAGGAAGTAGCAACTTCAAGTAAATATTTAGCACATAAATTAATTTTGATGAATCACGTATCTAGAAGTGATAGTGAACGATTTTATTATGTCAGTGCAGTTACGTAGCTAATTACGAGATATTTGTATTGTTTGAGTATATTGGCTTCTTGCTGTATTCAAAGCAAAACATAGATGCATCTGTCGTAACAACTGAACTAGTAGCTAAAGTAACTACATCCTCAGTTTTAAATGCTATTACTTTACTTTGTATTGAAAATACTTAAGTTAGAGCATTCCAATTTCATACGTAAATTACTAATGAAAGTATTGTACTAAATAATCCATATGATCTACATTACGAAAGTAATTTTGATCGTAAAATAATCGTAATAACTACATACGGTTTGTGGCGCGTGCCGACCGCCGACAGAGTTTTGAAATTAAGCGAATTACGCAAACAAAGATAGTACACTCATTTATTGTAGAACGTGTTTTGTTTACCTTATTTCATCACACAACGCACTGCTTCAAATATAGCTGTTTACCCAAATGACTACGTTTTTTTCGTACGAAATTGGAGTGTCAAGTAGGCTTGGCTAGCCAGTTGTTACAAATTGCATTACGATGCTATTCGAAGGCATAATCATAGGTGATTGAAATAGTTAGTGATGCTATACAGATCTGGGTCACATTATTACGTGTTTCGTAAATACCTCACGGTCTATGGTTTCAAGCAATACCTGTTTGTAGGAATACTCTTACCTACTTAGTGTTCCATGCTCTGTCCTTATATAGCTCGGTTTAGAATAGAAAAGGAGATACAGGGCCTAGCGAGATAATAAAAAATAATGAGTATATTTTTGGCAAAGCCGCATTTATTTCATGTCGTATAAAATACTATTGGTAACCTTTTTTTTAATGACGATGAAAATGACTTAAAATAACAGGTACATAAACTCAATGGACTAAAAACGTAACATTCACCGATTTTCAATTGAACTAAAATCACAAAAAGGTTACTTATCTCCACGCTTTCAGTTTATGTGAGCTTTTTACTGTATTTTACGGAAGTTAAATTTACGTCAATGCGCAATTGGAGATAAGTCCTAAGGGAGTATTTAATCAGTGCATTTCGTTCGATGGCCCTGTAACATAATTTCCAGGGATCTGATATTTGGAATCACTACCCGCTCTGAGACTTGTTACAGGGCCAGGGCTCGTTAACATAGTGCTAAGCTTATAATCTATATCACATTCAGATGTCTGCTTCCTGCAGCCTCTTTTAATAGCTACCATGATGACCATACTCGTGACCATGACCGTGGAGGACGACTGGGACGGGCACCTTCACGGGGTAGGGCACCGGCTTCTCGATGTGCACGGGGACGTGCTTCTCAATGTGCACGGGGTAGGGCCTGTCGACGGGCACCTTGACCGGGTAGGGCACGTGCTTCTCAACTGGGTAGGGAATGTGCTTCTCAACGGGGTAAGGAGCAGGCACGGGCACCTTCACGGGGTACGGCACGGGCTTCTCAACGTGCACGGGGTAGGGACGGTCGACGGGCACCTTCACGGGGTAGGGTACTGGCTTCTCGACTGGGTAGGGCACGGGCTTCTCAACTGGGTATGGCACTGGCTTGGGAACGTGCACGGGGTAGGGCCTGTCAACGGGGACCTTCACGGGGTAGGGCACCTCTTTGTAGACGGGGTAAGGAGCGGGCACATGGACTGGCACCTTTACGGGGTATGGGACCTTCTTTTCTACTGGGTAAGGAGCGGGCACTGGGACCTTGACTGGGACATGTACGTGCTTCTCGACGGGGTAGGGCTGGGGCACGTAGACCTTGTAGGGAACAGGCCTGTCGACGGGCACATGGACTGGGTAAGGTACTTTCTTCTCAACGGGGTAAGGAGCTGGGACATGGTAGGGTACTTTCACGATTTCCTTGACAGTGTAGGGCACGTGTTTGACAACTGGGTAAGGGGCCGGGACGGGCACCTTAACGGGGTAGGGGACGTGCTTCTCAACTGGGTAGGGAATGTGTTTCTCCACCGGGTAGGGGACGGGCACGTTCTTCACCAGTGTGATGGTCTTGTGTGTCTCTGAATGCCCATAGCCATGGCCGTGACCACCGAAGTCACCGCCGCCGAAACCTCCTCCGTAACCTCCGCCGAAGCCGCCGTGACCATAGCCGAGCCCGATGTCGTAGACGCCGCGCTTCTCGTGTTTCTTGTCGTCGGCCGCCGCGTCCTTCTTCTCCTCCACTGCCACTTCCGTTTCTGCTTTCTTGGCCTCCTCCGCGTTAGCGAAGGCAAGAAGAGCCACCAGACTGGCAGCCACGAGCTGCGGAAAAAAAAAACAATTAGAACACTTCAAATTAACATAACTCTTCAACGTTCGCAACCCGTTTTAATAACCGCCTAACAAGGATCTTGATAAGTCTAATAATAGGTTCAGTCGACAAACAAAGCTACGCAATCCAAGTTGCAACATCGAAAGGTACACTCGAGGAAAACTCGGGAAATCCAAAATTAGCCGTATCCGAACTGTCACACACACACACAATCCACAACACTGTAATAATGAATGTTGCACACACCATGAACTTCATGATGCGGGTCTCCTAGGTTGCACTGAAGCCACCGAAGTCCTGAATGTGAATGATGCTTAAAACTCGCCGCGTACGCCTTTTATATGCAAGTACGATCGACGGAGCGAGGAAAAAATTAACGTGGCTTCTGTGGGACCACGATATACTTTCGCTTTTGAGGGGTTCGCATTCGAAGGTAACACCGAATTATATATTATGGATAATGTTAGAAACTGGTTTGGCTCTTGGGACTTGCGAGCTTCTTGCCCTATTTTCACACGGTCTAAGCTAGGAATGTACAGTCAACCCGAAAATAAACCCACGACGAACAATACACAATAGATACGAGTAACTAACGCTGACAGTCGCGGTGATTAAGGCTTTTTTTAAATTAGCATTTAACATAAATTTATTTCAATGATTTTGTTCAAATTCAACAACTCAGAAATAAGTTATCGATGAATAAATTATGTAGATTTTTTGGTTTAATACGAGTGTGTAAAACCTATGAATACGCAAAACTTATTAGTTAGTGCTAACAGCGCTTCAGTTATGAATAGCTTACATCCGTAACTAAATAACTTTTATTTAGTCTGAACATATTTTTTTACTTTTTTGCCGACTTTTTTATTAAAAACAAAGATGCAATTTTACTTAAATGTAATTAAAAAAATTAAAGTTTTTTTTCTAACCAAAAAGTTATTTTTGTTGAGCAAATAATCGTTTTAATTATTCCAAAATTTAGAAAGTAAAATTGCAAATAGCCATATGTTACAATTTTACCAAATATCTTACATACAAAGTTTGGTATTGGTAATTCAAGAACTTACTGCATTTACTTGCAACATCCAGTAATTAATAAGAACATCTGTATAATTAATTTTATTAGTCCATTAGTAAACAATTACTAAAGTAGTAATATTTCTGTAATTCCATCGCAAGGTAACGTGAAATAACATCTAAAATGAGATTATACAGTATCCCTAATAATAAATATTTACTATTGTGTGCAAAATATCGGTAATGTTACTTAATTAAAAGCAAAATTAGTAAGTGTTGCATAATTTAAGGAAGTAAGATTAAATTTTGAAAGTAGTCTGTATAAATTAATTATTATTTTGCAGTTAATTTCGTAAACACTTGCAATTAAACGAGCTATTTACCTTATTTTTCTCTTGAAATCTATTTTTTAAGAAACATATATTTTAAGTTGTAAATGAAATAAGAAATGTAAACCTTTAACTAATGAATGTTGCCATCGAGTGACAACCTGCAATCATTGTAAATTAAACATTAAACTTTCGTCCAGAGATAATTGCAAAAGAAATAAGTACACGGAACTCTATATTAACCAGTAAAAACTTTATGAAAACTCAAAAAAGAAAAAAATATAAAGGGCAAACCCTACCCACTACACCATTTCCTTATTTAAAACAAAAAAAAAAACGTCATCAGGATATCCGGTTCTCACATTTTGAAATTCGATTCGAACCTACCAGAAGTTTTAAAATGTGATGACCAATTTCAATGTTAATCAAACTTTGACATAATCTTTTATTACTATTATGATAACTATAATAAAATTAGAATATATTTAAAACTCGTTTTATATTATTGCAGAGGTTACGTTGAAGCCCAAGTTCATCTTATGTAAAATAATAGTTTCGAAGGCTCTAAACTTATAAAAAAACCTTGAAATATATAATGATACATCATTATAATATAAAGTATCTTCACACAATGGTTACATTTATTTTATCAACCATTTGTAACTTTGAATATCTTCAATTTTTTTATTTTATTTTACACTTAACAAAGCTTCGATTTTTTTTCATAACACTTTTATGAGCTAGATCGTATGTTACCTGTAGTTATTTTTTTTACTTTAAATTTTACAAGTTTACTAATCACCACAGAAATACTCCGGCTCAAATTAATATTAAAGATAACTAACATAGTCGCATCAAAAAAATATTAAAACAGGATAATTAAGGGTATATACGTAATGTATAACTTTATAAGCTGCTATTTTTTATTTTCGCAAGAATCATGTATTTTGTGCAAAACTTCACGCCCGCGGTAAAAAGATGCAACATTGCCATATTAGTTACTCATAAAAGCAAAAAGGATAATCGCATTTTAAATAAAATAAAATAAAACATAAATAAAATGAAAATACTCATCGAGTTTTGCAAGTTTTTTTAATAGAATATAACTACTTAATATAAAAATATCATTTATCTAATTTAAGATATAAATACAACCCCAACGGAATATGCGTCTAAAAATGGGAAAAATAAATAGTTTGATATAAAATGATATCAATTTGTATTCGTTTTTCTGAAAGGCTCATTTTACTGAGTGATGTTCTTGAATTAAGAACAGATCATTAACACACACTACAGATCTTCGTAATGTAAGTAGGTCAAATATTTCTGCTTATAACGGGTGTAAAAAGACCACTTCCGAAGCCTGAAACCATGTATTCTAGAGCCTCAATAGTAACTAAATTCACTAACAGAATACCCAAAAACTTAACAATTTAAAAAAGTTATTAAGTATTAAAAAGTGATATTTGCCGCATGAAATCATCGCTCACATACTCGTATCAACTGTTGGTTCAGGTGCGATTATTTACGTTGCAAATTAAACTATAAACTATTAAATTTGAAATCATAGCAAAATCTGAAAGTTTTCGGAAGCAGTCTTTTTACACCCCGTATAATAAAAATTGTTAATCTTGAATCAAAACAAAGCTACAAAATAAAGCGCCACTCAAAATTATCACCTCATTAACTCAACGTTATCATTAAGCCAATTACTTAATTAACTTAAACTAACCTTGCTAATTTTACACATTCTAGTATTTTATTTACGATTTTTTTTATAATAATAGATATTATAAATAGGAGATTAAGATTAAAAATTTTAGTATAGGAGACAATGGGTATGGCATAGAGTATATTTCTGGAGGAACCTTGAACGGTGAAAGACAATCGGACTGCAAAAACGGTCACAATATGCCTGGCGCTTGTGCAACTAGTGCTTAGTACAGTGTGTAGCGGTGGGGAGGGGGTACACGGGCGTTTTATAGGAAGCGAGCAGCAGACGAGCGTCGAGGTCCATACGAGCGTTTTTATTTATTTTTGTTTAGAGTTGCTTTTAACAATAACGTGATTAGTAATCACTAAAGTTCATTTCGACTTGAAAATACTGAAGAAAGCCGAATTTTATAAAATTATTTATTTATCTGAATGCTAATAATTAGTATTAAAACTTTTACTCCCAAACAAGTTAAAGTGAGTTTATTTTAAATATAATTGTTGTAATTATAAGATAAATCATTTAAGAAAAAATATATTTCCAAGCTACCTACGGGAAACGATTTGCAAAACATAAAATGACCAGAGAGTGTATGACTAGATATGATTTATTTGCAATGCACTATTGGGTTTTAAAACGCAAGTATGGCAAGCCGTAGACGGTTATAATAAATATGACTAGTAGCGCTATCACGTGCCAATTCCTAATAGAATTTAAAATAGTATAAATAAAATAACTGTTTACGAATGTAATTATAAGTAGTTAATAAAAAATAAATGTAATTTACTTACAAACCTCTTTTAAAAAGTTAAAATATAATAAAAACCACATTAAAATCAATTGCTAGTTTTAGTAAAAGTTATCGAATTAACAAAGAGACATGGATAGCGACAATGCACTATACCTACTATGTTCAGAAAGTAAATTAATCTCCAAATTATCTATACTAATATTATAAAGCTGAAGAGTTTGTTTGTTTGTTTGTTTGAACGCGCTAATCTCAGGAACTACTGGTTCGAATTTAAAAATTATTTTTGTGTTGGATAGACCATTTATCGAGGCAGGCTTTAGGCTATATAACATCACACTGCAACTATAAGAAGCGAAGAAATAATGGAAAATATGAAAAATAACGGGGAAAATTATTCATCCTTGAGGACTTCCGTTGCGTGCGCTGCGAAAACGATTCTAGGTACCAAAAATATATGTATGAAAGAATTAAGGGAACTTTTTACCGCGGGAAATTTCGCATTCCCACGGGAAACCGACTTCTACGCGAACGGAGTCGCGAGTGCCTCCTAGTTAAGTATATTTTTGTGGTAGAGTCTAGCTGTAGGCTCTGTCTGCAGCGATTACTGGGCTGATTCGACCGGTGAAATACCACCGTCGCACAGAAAACCGACGTGAAGTAGGAACGTTGTTCCTGCGTTTCGTTCGGTGAGTGCGGTATCCGGTGCCCAATTTTCTCAAAGGTTCAGCAACACACCCCCAACACCTACAGTGTTGCGGGTAGTCATGGGCGGCGGTGATCACTTTCCATCAGGTGACCCGCATGCTCTTTTGCTACATATATCATAAAAAAAAGTAATACCATAACTTATAGAAATTTAATTCATATTCTTAAAGTAAAGTGCATAAAAGTGGTTTTTCTTTTTCAAAACCTACTTTCTTATCAAAAAATTTACAACTTGTCATTACAACCAACAACACGTTTTACAACTAGATTATCAAGCGTTTTTCCACCGCCCGTCTGCCTCATCCATTACGACAACCAAATCGCCGCCGCACTTCGTTGGAAATGATCTAAAAGTGTCCGTCGTCGCGTCTGATCACTACCTGGCTCATTTATTTATATGTTACAAGGAGAAATTACATTGCAATGTTAAATTAATATCCGTGGGTTTCTTAACAATTTAAGTATAAAACGCTCGAGGCGACTTAATGTGTAAATAAGGTATTACGCCTGAGGTATGTCAATAAAGGTTTTAATAATTGATAGATTAGGAAATTAGAATGCTTGATTAAATGGGTAATGAAATTAAATCAAAGGGTTTTAAAGAATAATTATGTTAAATCAATACATACATTATAAAGTGAAACGGAATATTTTTTGTTTTGTCCTTTTATAACTATCATTATTTTTACGACTGTTATTTTCGATTTAAACAATAACAATCTTTGTAAGAAATCATAAAAACTTATTTCAGGAATTCTAGCAAATATTTTTATTTGAACTGGATTTTTCTTAGGCTGTTAAATATATCCGGTATGTTAATAAGTTACACCTTTCAATTTGCACGTAACAATAATTAAACGTCGCAATTGCTTGATTGCGTTGCAAATTAAACGAATAAGAGCAAAGAATGCATTCGTTATTTTAATAATTTCTGCCATTATATCAGCATACAAATGTATTTTTAAATTGCTACTTTGTCTAGCTGCTAACTTTCACAGTTACGCAAAACCAAATTAAGTGTATATAACATTAGTTTCCGAAGTAAAGTACATATTCTATTTAGGAATATGACACGCTCTACAAATCTAACATCAAAATTAGTTATGTTAAAATTTCTTCATAAGTATCAGAAATACATATATAAAACGTTATCTTGCTATTCATCACGTTTTAAATGTTGTAATTATAGTTATAAATTAGTCTGTTTGTATATATGAATTTACATTTAAAATATGATGTGTTATATATGTATGGGTAGTAAATAATAACGGTCCTAGTACAGAACCTTGTAGTACCCCATAACGCAACTTAATATTATCCAAAAAAAACACCAAATTAAAATGAAAATGACGTCCTTATACAAACTTAATTGACTAATTTAAAGATCAAAATCATAAATCAGTTAATGATCATTGTTTAGAACTTTCGACATACAAACTATTAATATTCTAGCATCTAGCCAAGGCGCAGCATGGCCTAAAATATCATAAAACTAGTTCTGTTTAACCAGACGGTAAATTAATTGATGGTCTGGTATCGACGACAAAGGCCTTGGTGATGCAATGTTAACACGCCTCCTGAACATCTTTTTAGGTTTGATTTACAAATTTGATAAATGACTTTACTTTACTGTAAGAAATATTTTTATCTCAGTTGAAAAACTGTTTAAGTATTTCGAAGCCTATGACTTGAGTTAATGGTAGTTTTCACAATACCAACAAACAAAAAAAAACAATGTAAAAAACGCTAGGAATTTTCATGAGATGGTTTTCCTGAAAAAAAAATGTTGTTGCTTTTTTGTGCTATCATTCTCTCACCCTGCTAATTTTTACGTATATGCTGAACTGTGAATTCTATGCTATGCGTTTTCTCGTTAATGTAAGGTTTATGTCCGAGTCAAAATACAGTAAAGTCACACATAACATAATTTCCACTTTCAACAGAAAAAATCATTTTTGGATTCCTATATTTTGTTTTTTTACACTAATTTTAATCACCTTAAAAACCCTACAAACCATCAACTAGTTAAAACAATAACATTCAACCAAATACCCCAACTGCGCATATACTGCGCCCGCGCCGCAGTCTCGGCGCACGAGTTGCCTAATATCGCAGTCGAGATCTCACACGAATCGTATGTAGAGCATGCAAATATTACTCGGTTTATTCAATTTCAAACCAATACCAAGTTACAGTATGAGACAAAGGTTGCTATAAAGTAGCTTAAGATCTTTGGATTAAATTAACCCAGAAAATGTAATTTATTAGAAACTTCTCGTGTGTAAGTGTATATTACTGATATTTATATATGTTTGTGTACTTCTCTGAAATCACGAATTATATATAAAAAGGGTTATTTCCTGAGAGTCTAATATATTTTTTTTATTTTTAAACATAGTTGATAAAACTATTGAACTAAAATTTCTAATGTTTTGTTGTAAATTTGTGTAAGAAATTTGTAATGTTCCAGACTCTTCTTGGTCGTTACAACGTAAAGGCTTTAAGAAATAAACAAAAACCAACACATGCTATAAACTAACCACAGATAGAAAGCCGTCTGAGCAATGAAGCAGTTTTCAGGGTTCTGCACCAGAACCACAAAAAACCCTTGCGAGATTACTTTGTTGTTTATCAGTTTGTCTATTTGTCAAAGGAGTAAAGTTCAAATTAATAAATTATATTTGTAACATTTCACGTAGCACATATTGTATGTTGCACATACGGTTAAGCCTGTAGTAATTTAAAGTAAACTTAAATTTATTAACTTACGATATCTATTTGTATACACATACACACTAATCTGTATAGTGTTTGAACAGGCAAGTAGTAACTAGATTTTAAGTGATATGCATACGTTAGTACATCATGAGATACTCTATCATACCCGCTGATTATGCCTCATGTGCATTCACGAACCCCCATTGAGCCAGCAAGTGTCTAACAGTTCAATATATCATGCACCTATCATTCACCTATTTATTCACAAAAAGGGCTCTGTACCCAACCCAGTAATAAAGTTTGTGCGGAACCTTAGCTGTGCGTACAACCCGTACTTAACCAGTTTTTTATTCCGATTACAACGACCGAAGATTGTTACATTTAATAAGTTGTTAGATTGTGTTGTTACGTAAATTTATATTGCCACTTTAATAAGGTGCTCGCAACGAACATTTAAAACACTTATTTGGAGCATTTAAGCGAAGATAAAAATGGTTTTGCACAACTCAAGGTTATGAGTTACAAGATGGCTAAACGATAGCTTTACTTATATTAATGCAACGAAGATACTAATGTTAGTGAAAGAGGAAAATTGTGAAATTTTTAAACCTATAAGAAAAAAAAATTACTAACCTATTTTTTTGTTCTTATTTAAACTACAAAGAAGTCGACTTATATTATTTTTTGTTTTTTTTTGGATGTTGTACGCAAAACCACTGTTAATAAACTAGGTATATCCTAAATATTGCATGTGCTGGTATATGCTGGTATGTGAGAATGCCAACTTTATAAACATTAATTTAATTAAAAAACTCAATAACAACTAAAGTGTAAATGGATTTGTTTACAAACAACAATAAGTTTTCCAATTAAATGTATTTAGCACATAGGATGCTCTAAACACAGGGTTTCCAATAAATAATTATTTCCCGTTTCATAATCTACTCAATCAAATAACGTTCAATCAAATATTTGATAATATTCACGGTATATACTATTAATAGCTGAAAATTAACTTATTAGTGCATTAATAGATAAAATCTTAAAGGCCGTTAATAATAAGTTAATTAGTTACCTAGGTCATAAGTTATGAACCCAAATTGGTGAATTGTTAATAAATTACAGTTTAAGTGCTAAGAGGGTATAATAACTGAAATTAAGTTACTGCTACTGAAAAATTGGAGGCTAATTGTATAGTGGTTACAGCTTGACCCTGAGGTCAACGTGCGGTTGCAATTTAACTGTTTAAGTTTGTGCGAGTTGGTTTTGAACAACTTGAAGTAGGCTCAAATTGTAAAGGCTGTCAAAGGCTTCAATTTGGCAGGTAAGATCTTTTTTTTTTCATTGTGAAATTTTTACTAAAAAAATCATTTGTTTACAAAAAAAATTGGTCTATGGGTAAATAGAGTATGTTTATACGACATATAGTGGATAAGTATAATTCTTAATCCAATTAGTTTTTCAAGCTTTAGCTAAGTTAGATTCACCTAGCGGATCTTGATTCAACCATTTAGGATTCCTCATTTGGTTTTCCTACACCTTAAGTACGTGATAAATATGTTAAAATTATTAATAATTATTATATTATACATCGATAATCCTTATATCTAGAAACCGCCTTCGAAAATCGAAAAACCCTACACATACCAAACTAGATTTTGCTTTAAACAAAGAAAATCCGTGAGCCATTCATCATTTGCAAGCCAGTCGGTATATATTTCACAATCGGGCAGAAACAAAGAACGTTAGATTGACGTAATGATATTAATGATTGCATCTACTTCGATGGAGACAGCTGCAAGGGCGATATTATAAATAGAGTTAAAGTTGGTGATTAGTTCATGATGATTTTTGTATTATATTTTATGCCTAATGAGCAAGCTTCTTAATGATAACTCATGTTAAGAATAATGCAGCCCTAAGATGATTAAAAAAAATATTTTGTATGAAAGTTTATGGGTATTTTAAATTGTAATAATATACTTGTAAAACATAATATTGTACCGCTTATGCTTAAGGCAATTTACTTGAAGTATAAATTGCCTTAAGCATAAGCTTGTCATGTCAAGTTTGTACTAAATAATTAATCTAAGTTTTAGAGGGAATAGAGTTCTTAAAAACATTAACATCAAAACAGCAACAATAAAGGATACTTAGAATTATACTAAAAAATGAATATGTTCTCATTGCAATCAAGTTACCTAGTACTTTAACTGCATTTAATATTGATTTTATCTCAATTAAAACGCTAATTAAAACCGAGGAATTTAACTGTTGTTTCATAACCAAAATATGCAGTATTAATACTTGATACGGTTTTGGAATATTATATAATCTTAAACTGTTATATAAATTTGAAATAATTAAGCATTCTGCAGCCTAAAACTTAAGCTAAACTATTAATTTTATATATTATCTTATCTCTAGCAAGCATATATTTAATCTCTCCTAATCTGTTTGACTTATAATTAACATCAGTTTATTGCCTTTGGATATCAAATTATTAGTATTATTTCAGTCATAAATATGTTTTTCATCATCCTGCATTTTCTGAAGGATTTCCATTCAAATACATTGTTCTGAAATCAACATTAATTTGTCTTCTTTATTAATAGTTTCAACTTTTAAAATAAAGGATCGTAGCATTTTATCTTCCAAATAAACTATATATTGCTTGAATTTTATACACTTACAACATATATAAGGGTATAACAGACCTTATTTAGTTTATTGATTGAAATTTAAATAATAGTTTAAATATTAGCGGTTAGTTTTGATCACGAATTTAATTTAAATTTAGAACCTATTCAAGGTTGAGTATTGGTTGCTTAAAGTAATAATTTTATTATTGTATTAAAATAAAATCTATAACATAGAATTGACAAAATAATTCTTTTAGTCTATAAAATAAGATCCAGCTTTAAAAATGATTGTTAAAATATGCCGCATTTAAAAATAGTAAAATCAGTGAACACCTTCATAGACAATTATTACAATATTCATAACCAATAATTTAAAACTAATATTTAAGAAAATGCTACATGCGTAGAAGACAGTATCTACTACGGTAGATGTGCTGTCATATATTAGACATCAACGCGCTAGCACTACACTTTGGAATATAAAAAAATGATGACCAAGGCTAATACCAAATGAATAGTTAAATATACAAAGATATAGTTAAAGTATAAACCACCAATTTTTTTGTTAACTGACTATAAATAGAAAATTCAAATCCATGAAAAAAAAAATGGATTACTATTCATTCATAAATGTAATCAAACTCTTTGAAAACCAACGAATACCTTTTAAACTCTTAACAGCTTAAAAATGGTATTTATTTGTAAGTCTTACGTATTTATTATTTACTAGTGGCCGCCTGCAACTCCTTTCCCGTGGAAGTCGCTTCCCCGTGGAAATGCGAAGTTTTCCCGCGGTAAAAAGTACCCTATGTGTTATTCTGATTACAAACATCCATCCATACATCCTCACAAACTTTCACGTTTATAATATTAGTAGGAATTACTAATAACAAAAAAATTTAAAGATGCAATATTAATTCGTACTTACAACTCATCCTTTACCATTACTTATAAACTAAACGTCTATATAAACGTATTAACACGGTACATAGGTATAAGTGTAGGGATGGTGTAAGTAAGGTCGCGGCGCATCCTCCTTGCCTCACTCAGGAAGAACGCGCAAGATTGTGTACACTCAGCTACGTATTAAAACTGAGGAAGTTTGTCTACCTACTGGTTGCCTTGTTGTTTAGGGTTATTTTTAAGGGGATTCATAAGATAATAAAATGCGTAATTTTATGCAGTTAATTCTAGTTATTCAAATAAGTAAAAACGAATTCACAGTTACTGACAAAAACAAAATCAAAAACTGATTTTTGCGACTTTTTGTAATAAATGTAATTTCTTAAGACATTTTTAAATACCATATTTTGAAGCTGAATGTACTAGGTAATTGTGATCATTGGCCTGGATGTGTGCTCGGAATATGAATGGAGCCCATTTTGTTATTATACATGCTTTATATTACAACGCATATTAAAATTATATAGGTATATATTTTTCTATGGAAATTTTACATAGTTTCTTCAAGAAAAAAAATAGCGATAAAAAAATCATTTTCAATGTCAAAAAACTATTCGTAAAAAATATACATCGCAATTTATCATGAAGTAATAACTTATAATTAATATCAGTTTATTGCCTTTGGATATCAAATTATTAGTATTATTTCAGTCGTAAATATGTTTTTCATCATCCTGCGTTTGCTAAAGGATTTCCTTTCGAACATTGTTCTGAAATCAACATTCGTTTGTCTTATTTATTAATAGTTTCAACTAATTAATGAAATGTTAAAATCCGTTTTATAACTCGCGCGTGTGTTTTTGTGAAAATAACTGAAACATATCTATCGGAATGACAAACTACTAGTATTACTATTAGTGTAAACATAACACTTATTTTTAATTGATATTTTACATAGCTATCAAAATACTCGCGTAAAGATGAGATGTTTTTTATACAAGTATTAAACTGTTCGATAGCTGCCACAATTAAAGTATAATGACAGTTAATAATTGTGTAAAACTAATTATTAGGCCTTAAAACTTATTGATATGAAGTAGGTTAAGTAATCATTTATTTATATCTTTAGAAGGTTTCATTAAATTTACTTAAAAGTTACTAAATGTTTCCAAAATAGATATATTTAGATGTTGGGTTGCAAAAATAAGTATTTACTCAAATATTTCGCATATACTCATTACCGCAAGTATAATTTGGTGAAATGACACAACCGATAATGCAACTTGTTATTTTTCAGTGAAAAGTTGCGAAAATATGTAAAGTACCCGTTCAAAATACGTTTACTTGAGAAGCATGTGTAATCAATAGGTACAAGAACATAGTTTCATGTTTTTCAAAAATGTAGATGTTTCTTAATTTGACTGAACTTTTTTTGTTTGTTGCTTAAGAACTTTAGATTGGGTACACATGTTGAATTTCTTTACTCTTTTGTCCAACACCAAATATACAAAATCAAGACATACAACAACACCAAGACAAGATAAAAACGTAAGGTCACAAGGCGGTATTAAATTTAAAGAAGTTTTTTTTCATTTGAAAGCTTTTTACTTCTAAGAACTTTCTTTGTGGTCCGGTTTTTACTGCGGCGTCTCTGGGGGAGCAGCATATAAGTTTTAAATTTGCAAAGAAGTTTTTTTTTCTAAGTAATAAATCAATAGTAAATGAAATAATAAATTAACTGAGTTACGGCGAGCTTCCTAAATAGGAATCATATTTTAGATGTTAGCTTAATAATGAACATGACAGGCTTATTTTATGAACGTTACTTAGCCGTCCCTCTATCGAACAGTCGCAGAACCTTTCTAAAATATACGTATACGTTATACGGCGACACGTATAACATAGGTTTAGTTTTCTTAAGTTTACACATTTCTTACATAGATGGCGACAGTGTCTATTCGTTAACTTTGTATTGTAGATTATTTATTCAAGTAAATTTTTCCGTTAGTTATACCTATATGTAAATTAGCGTTTTACCTATATGTAATTGTAAAAATTCTAGGAAGAAACAAAATGCTGTTTTAAAAATTCTCTTGCTTTTGTAAGTATACTACTGAAAGTTTGTCTACAAAAATAGGGTTAATACTATGTGCTTTTCACAGTCGTGTAAAGTAACATATCAAAGGAAAAATAGGATTGTGCATCTCATTAAACTAACCTACTTAACACTGATACATTTTCACTCAACAAATACAAATCTACTCGTAAACCGTACTAAATAATGCTAAAACATAGGTACACCCACACCAAGGCATAAGATAACTTATTTTTATTTCTTACATTAGCTATTTTGTTTACTTTTATATTCCAACAATTTAATTTGTTACCAAATACATAATTTTAAAAGCGTATATTTTACTTATATTTATCACAAAAAAAACCTTATGCAGTACCAATCACTTGCGTAATTTGCACATCGACATTATAATCAGGCAAATTTATTTAAGTGATATCTATAAAAACGGCCATTGTCTTCTTTCATACTATTAATTACAATTACGACATGCCTAGTCCCTAAAATTACTTTTTATTGTTCCATTATATTCATATTTTGTGTGCATGTGTGCGTGTTTGTAAATAAACACCAGTTAATGTAAATTCCCACGGTACAATGGTACAATACATCTTTGTTTTTTTTGTGTGGCAACACGGTATATCACTTTGTGCTTTTGTCAAAATATTCGGGAAAGATCTTTAGTATAGTATGCTGTATAGCTTTCTGCCCCGCGGTTTCACCCGCAACTAAATGGTTTTCCCGTGGCAATATCTTACGGAACTCTTTTTTTTCCTCGTTGTTCCTATGTTACTCGTGGATAATGTAGCTTTCGTATGGTGAAAGATTTTTTTAAATCAGTCCAGTAGTTAGGAGCCTATTTATTTCAAACAAACAAACAAACAAACAAAAACTCAAATCTTTCCTCTTTATAATAGTAGCATAGATTTTTGATTTTGTGGTTCTTGTAGAGCTGTGTGCTAGAATACTCGTATCTTCTACGGGCTTTTCGATGGCGGCTACACTATTGTGGAAATAAAACCAGGCTTAAAAAAAGTCCCAGTTATTATGTAATCGATATCGCTAAATTTAACGTAGCTTTTTACTGGTGAAAGAAATTAAAAAATCAGTCCAAAATTTAAAAAAACCCTCGTTAAGATATTTTTCTTCTCAATAATGTTTTAATATCTACTTTTATACTTGCCAAGTTTTGACTTCTCGATCTTGATAAGCTTCCAAATTTATCAATGCAGAAAAAGTTATAGTATTTTCCATTTTCCTCTCGTCGATCGAATTGATAAATAATTTTCAATTTAACTTCATCAAATAAATTCGAAACTTTTATTTAACTTTACTATAGAACATACTAGAGTACAAAAAAGTATTTCGTCATGTTAGGCCATATGATGACCTCCTGAAATAATATGAACCTGCCAAGAAAACGAATGGAAATGGAATAATGGAAACCAGCCAATACTCTGGCCCTCCGTCAAATTTGAACATTATTGAACTATTGACTATATTATTGAAAGTACCAACACAGTACATACATATTTTGGATCATCTCTACATATTCCTTTAAGCCTGCTCCTTTTTCAACTTTATTACAAACAAATCAATTAGATTCTCAAATAAAGTTTGAAATGAAGTTTACTCATACAGAAAAATAAAGGCGAAACTATCCTACTAATATTATAAACGTGAAAGTTTGAAAGAATGTATGGATGTATGGATGTTTGTTAATCTTTCACGTAAAAACTACTGGACAGATTTAGATGAAACTTTACAGTAATACAGGTTATACATCAGAATAACACATAGGGTACTATTTACCGCGGTAAAACTTTTCATTCCCACGGGAAACCGACTTTCACGCGGACGGAGACGCAGGCGGCCACTAGTTTTTTTATATATCTTGTACTCCAATTGAGATTAAAGTATAGCCCTTTTTATCTTATTAGCCTTCAGTATGTTATTCTTACAAAGACCCATACGGATACCTATATTGTTGGTTTACTCGCGATCTTCTCAAGCGATACACGCTAATACCTGGGAAAATCTTTGGTAACACTATTAGGAAGATAATCTGTTCGCTTTCAGTTTTTGTTTACGACTTAAGTTACACGCATGGTTTGCTAAACAAAAGAATTTTGACAGTTATTTTAATTTTTTTATTCCTAAATCTTTTTCATCAATGTAAAAAACATTTTCAGTAAAGCAAAAAACAAAGTTAGAATTAAATGTTTTGTGCTGTTATTTGTGTTCCTATGGCCAAGTACTAAAGTTTTCCGTAAAGTAGATTTTTAAACTTGATAAAATTAAAGTATAAAATAGAATGTCTACTTAAACAAATATGAAATTAATATCTATATTTAATATCGACCTAAATTATTTAAACGCCTTCAAAATAACCCTGTTAATGCCCCTCAAGTAATTTAAACAATAATTAATAAATAGCCTTCATATGAATGTTAAAAATAGGTTCAATTATAGTTGTACCAATACCTATACAATTTTCTGTCGTTAATTTTTAACCTTAAAGGCTTTATACATTACTACCTATAATTTTAATACAGTTTTGGCCCAAGAATTAACATTCCTTTTTCGATGTAGTCAACGATTTCCTATTTATAATTTAATGTTATTGTGTATGAGTAAGTATCGAAAAGTAGCGCGAAGGTCGACTATTGTGGCCAGTTTTAACTGATATTTTGTTTTATATCCGTTTCACCTTCCAACATTCATTTCCTTATCTAAATGAAACAAAAGAGTTTTTTTTTCTATTTTTTTATTGATTTTGTGTTTTTCTCATTTACAATATACTTAACCTACGGCATGGTAACTTTATCACTATGTACACGCAAGCCAAGCCGCGTACACGAGGTTGTATGACGATACCCGATCATAGATATATACAGTATGTTTGCTGGCGTCCCGGCCTGGAAGGCGCGATATAAATAATGCTAGCGATTGGCTGATGAACACGCTGTGGAACTACGCTATTTACTAGTCTAGTGGCTGTAGTAGTTGCTGCCGTAGCTGCTGCCGTAGCCGCTGCCGTAGCCGCTGCTGTAGGAGTTGCCGAGACCACTGCTGTAGGAGTTGCCGAGACCACTGCTGTAGACGCCACCGAGGCCGCTGCCGTAGCTCAGCTGGCTGCCACCGTAGTAGCCGCCGTTGTCATGGCCGACCACAACGGGGACCTTCACGGGCACGGGGTAGGGCTTCTCAACGTGGACGGGCACGGGCTTCTCAACGTGCACGGGGTAGGGACGGTCCACGGGGACGTGCACGGGCACAGCAACGGGCCTGGGCACCTCAACGGGCACATTCTTGTACACGGGGTAGGGCTGTGGCACGGGCACCTTCACGGGCACGGGGTATGGCTTCTCAACGGGGACGGGGTAGGGCCTGTCAACGGGGACCTTGACGGCGTATGGGTAAGGCTTCTCAATGTGCACGGGCACTGGCACTGGCTTCTCGACGGGGTAGGGCTGGGGCACATGCACGGGGTAGGGCCTGTCAACGGGAACTCTGACGGGGACACCGACGTGCTTAACAACTGGGTAGGGCTGGGGAACTGGCACTTTAACTTCAACGGGGTATGGCACGTGCTTCTCAACGGGGTAGGGCTGGGGCACTGGGACCTTCACGGGGTAAGGGACGTGCTTCTCAACGGGGTAGGGCTGGGGAACCAGAACCTTGACGGGGTAGGGCCTGTCGACGGGAACGTGTACGGGGTAAGGCACCTTCTTCTCGACGGGGTAGGGTTGGGGCACATGTACTGGGACCTTGACGTACTCCTTAACGTGGACGGGCACGTGTTTAACGACCTCATAGGGCTGGGGCACGGGGACCTTCACGGGGTAAGGCACGTGCTTCTCCACTGGGTACGGGACGGGCCTGTCGACGGGGACGGCGTATGGGACGCCCTTGACGAGGGTCACGGTTCTGGTGATGTCACGGTGTTCACCGACGGGGATGGCTTGTCCGTAGCCGGCCAGGCCAGAGTAGCCTCCGTAACCGGAGTAAGAGTTCAGGCCGGAGTATCCGTTCAGGCCGGAGTATCCGTGGGAGAAGTGACCGTCATCGATGACGTTGTAGGCGCCGCCGAGGCTCTGGGACTGGCCGATGTAGCCGACGTCCAGACCGTTGATTCCGTACCCATAGCCGAGGTTCAGGAGACCACGCTTGTCCAACTTCTTCTCGAGGGGTACAGCTTTCTTATCTGCAGCCTTCTTCTCGCTGGCAGCTGCTGCTGCTACCAGCAGGAAAACTAAACAGAACTGGAAGAAAAAAAAACCATTAGAATTCTACTCACGGTGCAATCATGTTAAGAATGTGTAGGTAATGACTGTTAATCATTAAAATAATTTATGATAATGATCAAAATTTAATTCAGTATCAATTGCAAAGCTTCCTGCTAAACGTGAATAATAAAGCAAAAAATAAATATACTTTGCTAAGTACTCAATTCAACTCGTTATGATTTTGATCATATAACATTAATAAGGTTTCGTGCTAATAATACTTTTTGGTCGGAAATTGGAATAAGTAATTCAAAAGACACACATTGAGGTTATATGTCAACACGGTGTAATAAAAGTAGTGAATCACCGGTTTGTAACCCAACGAGTTCCAGATCAGTTCACCAAGACACACGGTCGCGGCGATTGCAAACTTTGATCACAGTTTATTATAAAGTTGTGCAAAACCCACATACACTCTATAATGAGCATTGGCAATGTCTTGTGAAGAAACTTTAATAATACCATCGGCAAACTGTCATGATCCCTCATGAATGTCATAGAGATGCAGTCGAGTGTGGTAGAAATTATGTCGGCTCCAGTTACCCGAATATGTACAAACGTCGTGATGATATTGAAAGTGGTTGCATAACCGGTAGACGCCACGACCTTGCCAGTGGCTCACAAAAGTGGAACATTATACTGTTTGCTCGGACGATTTACCGGCAAATCTTCGTAATAATTCTACACACGTGAGATTTAACAATTACGCAATTTCACGGTTACTTACTACTTCGCAAATACGGTGACACGATTTAATATCGATCGATGTTCACTCGTCGGTCAATACACTGTTTATGTGTAATATACTAGTCGATTTGGTGTAAGTGTGATAATTGCATGTAAGAAGGTAATTCAAAGACCGTAATAGCGACGGATGCATAACAACTGAATAACAAACGGAGGTGAAAACTAACGCCAATTCACTGTATCAATGAAAATGGACGAATTGTAATTCCAGGAGCAGACAAAGAATGTCATCACAGTGACATCAGAATATCGCTTTCTATGTAAAATTTCGTATTCAAATGACTGTAACCACGTGTTTGGCGACACTTTGAGGTTACTAACTAGCTTAATCTGGATTTTAGAAATGTCATCGTCGATATTGAGAATTGCTATTGTGGTGATGGTAATCAGTGAACAAAACGGGGTCAGGTTAGAGATCGCCTTGCTCGTGGGATAAAGTTACTTCTTATGGTGGCATTTTGCAATCCTGCACCGAGTGGGGGCTATTTACCTCGCTAGATTGTTCGCAATTGTCGGATTTAGCTGCGTGTTAGGAAACCGCTTTGTCTACTCCATGCTTTTAATGCATGTGCTTATGAGCCAAATGCCATGCGCGTGCGAATCGAAAACAAAAGACGCGAAGTTTTGTTTGTTTCTTTGTTTTGTTTGGCTTTATTATAATCAACTTGAACTTCGTTGTTTTTATTGTTTTGTCTACTTTCATAATATAATACAGTAGTTTCATTGACTCTGATTTTGCGTTGGCTCGTTAATTTTATTTCTTAACTCTAGTATTGATATTTGCAGACTTGTGTGAATGAAACGTAGTAACGCTAACAGCTGTGGTGTCGAAACTATTCCTATTTTGGATTGTATAGAGGTTACCTACTCAATTACTGTCACACAGTTTTATTTTAAATAGTTTTTGTAATTTATTTTTATTTCTCAATACTCAAAATCTAAATATTAATTTTTTTAATAACTTTGTCTATTTTTTGAATAATACGAGTACAATGCTCGTTTTTAACAGCATAAGTTTTACATAGATTATTGTGAATTGCGTAAAGTGATTGCAACTTTTATGCAAACCATACATTAACCAATACAAACTCGATACTTCCGCCATGTGACACTACGGATAGCAAAAACGTGAATTTAAATTATTCAACGCATACACAAGCTTTGACTACCTGTATCTCATGACCTTTTTACAAAGTTCTCTTTTAGGGCATTTTAAATAGTTTTTCTTGCTGCATTTATCTCTATATGGTCTTGTTTACAAGAACGTTGGCAGGACCAATTCAAGATTTACTTACAAGAAAATTACGACAATTTCTTGATAAATCTATGACGCGTTCCCCGGACTAGGTCAGAAGGGACTAACGACTTTATACGTTTAAGGTTGACTAGTTAAGGGTTTTGCAATATTGTAAATTAGGTGTTTTAATAAGAAACGAGTTGACGAATGTAGTTTTGACCTATTTCAGTATAAATATCTAAGTTTTTAACTCATGATTCGATCTTGACTTCTTAATGGATTTATGTTAAATAATCGTTTAGTAATCTGCATTTTTATTAATGCTAAAATTAGATCTTATTTTAATATTATTCAGTAATGCTAAATTTCGTAATTTAGATTTATGGATAGACAAGTTTTCTGTATATTACGTAGTTAGCTGAAGCGTTGGGGTTTTTTGTGTCTAGCTGTTTCTTCCTATTAAAGATTCAGGTTCGAAACCCGTTTATGCAGTAACATCCATTGTTACATAACATGAGGAATGACCTAAGTAATGGAACTAGCGCTGACTTGCATAAGATAGAGAAGATTAAATCTCGAACGCATTTAAATTATGAGTTTAAGTGTTTTGATATTACTAATAATGATTATTAAGAAGAATTTATTGGATTGAGTTTTATATACTCCTTTGTTTGTCTAAGATTTCTTGTAAAGGCAAAAGTATTTTAGCTTGAGTCGTAATATCATAAATTATATACAATTAACTATAAATAACTAGCAACAAATCGCTGTTATAATTATACGACCTCAATGTTCCGTTTCATTAAAAAGTGATATATCCTTGATTACCGTTCTATTTCGCAATTATTTGTATGATTTAATAATTACAGTTCACTGCAATGAAGACTTCAAAAAAGTGTGTCAAATAACACTTGAGTTTCCTTTTCTAAATATTCAAAATTCGAACACTTAAAGCACGGGACACACTGTGTGGAAAATCCTTTGTCACGCTTTTTTGAAGTCGCCACTGGCACTGCACTGCACTGTTTTTCACTTGTTATTTCACGGCACTCACCGTTGTTTTCATTGCGCCTCTCGTATGGTGGATGAAGTCGGGATTCGACTGGATGTAGATTGAGTGGTGTGTGGAGTTTTTATAGGTGGGTATTTGGTGGTACTTTCGCCATCGCCCCTCTAGCTGGAGCCAGGCTAAGCGCTGAGGTTGCGAGTCCTTCGGCAAAGTATTTGGCTCGCCGGTCGGCAGATAACAGACGCGCCGCGCGTATTCTTTAATTTCGAACTTATTTGTTTTTGAATTTCGAACTTTATTTTTTTTTTAATTCCCAAGACAAAAGACTTCGAACTTTAGTCCTATAAAGACTTTTCAGAGTTGAAATTTTCCGTAAATTGTATAACGTTATGTACAATTAGATTGCGTTGATTAAACTAGCATGTAATTCGTTTGTTTTTGTATACGATTAACAGTTGGATAATTGCATTAGGTCAATTTCGGTAATAATAAAGCGAATAATTATCGATAACAATAATGTTGGATGCGTAGTTTAATTCATGAAAGTAAGTATTATTAGCATAATAAACACATTTTAGATTAATCTTGTTTTAATTTAATTACGATGCACATTAACAGCAAGCATTAGTTTCTTTAAAAGATATGTAAATTACAAAAAAATCAGTTTGGTTTTTTTGCGTCTGTGCCTATTTAAATAAGTTTTTCTAAACTATTTTTATTCCTTACATATTTTTTTAAATGTACCTAACCTATTTTTTTAAGATTTTAAAACTACGTTCAGCCTCAATACAACATTTAACGACTTTTACTATTTTATACATATTTTCCTCTCTTCGTTATTCGGTACTATCTCTGTGCCTCACTATAGCCATTTTTTTTATGAGTTCCGTGTTCCATGCCTTTTTATTCAAATATCTCTAAGGTCCGGCAACTCAAGTAATGTTTATAAACAATGCACTGTATATAGGCCTACTTACAGGTCATACAGCCCTGAATGTCTTAAAACGTGACTCATTATTATGTGTATTATAGATCCGTTATTAAATAGACTACCTAGTTAGAAGGTAGAGAGGGCTTAAAAATAGGGTTAATATTTGCAGGTCGTGTTTTTAATTATTTAATTGTTTTTTTTTTTTTTATTTCGAGACTCGAATGTTAATCTACTATTAAATTTCCTTCATTAGTATAAATTTACTATTTTATTTTCTTCAGTACCTAGTATAAATTTCACACGGATACGCTAAAAGTTTTAATTTAAATCAAAACAATAAAATAAGACTTTGAAAAATTCAAATTTATTGGAAAAAGCTTAATATTGTAACTGCTAGATTAAAACTTTAGCTTTTTTAGAGGTTTAACTTAACTAACTAAACTATATAATTAAACAAGTGTTCAAACACGTGTTAAGATATTTGACCGATCCAACTAATTAAAAATATGTCGAATAACTTAACAATAATTGTAACAATAAAAAAAATACCTTTCATTTCACAGTTATTTAATACGTAGTAAATTGTTTTATTTTTGTATTTACTCAATAAAAAAAATAAAACTGTAAAACTTTAATAAATAAGGGAAAACTATGTTAAGGTTGTGCTATTTTAAATCAAATTATAAAGTATTCACACCTTTAATAACCGTATAAAATCGCTGATTATAGGTAATATGGTCATATTTCATAAATAATAATAGACTACCTCCTAATTTGAATCAGTTAACTTTGTTTTAGTTAATTGCATATTAAATTCAACGGAAAAAATAATTGATTCAGTCAATAAAACGTATTAAAAAGTTTGATTGTTTTGCTAAAACATAAAAGCTTGATATGCCTTTTATTTTCTACAAAGCCATTAACAACTCAAATTAAACTTCACTCATAAAGCTCCTTTATTCATTCCTATCTTATCCTTAGCTAATTAACCTCTGATTTACAACTTTTTTTTTTGGTTTCTTGTGTCCATGACTTCAACATAAAGCACTATCGTCATACTTACATTAGAAAGTAAAAAAAAGCACTACGGATATTAAAAGTAAAAAAAAAACAGGAAACTTTTTTAAAATACCTACGTTTTATTGATCTCTTGTCCTTGTAGATACTTTTACAATCCCTACGACCCGGAACTAGAACCGGCTGAAATGGAATTAAATCAGTGTAAAAATATTCAAAACATTTAAAAACACACTATTCAAACTTTGACAAAATTCTTGACATCAGAATGTCGTTTAGATTGGCTCGAACGATTGACCTTTGGTAATTAAAGAAAACTTATCATTATTACATGGAGCTTGGCGACATTAATTAACCACGGATTTTATTTAAAAATAATATTGTTGCGATTTTAATTTCCTTTTAAAATAATCGTATTAGAATGAAGGTGATATCATGTGACACTACTTATTTAAATGATAGGAAGAGTCGCTTTATGCACCTGCTTTTGTACTTCATCTGAATTTGGTTGCTACGCTACATACGTTATTTTACTTATAATGAGTGTTCGACAAGTCTTTGTAATAACGGTAATGCATTTTATATTGTTACTTGTTTAAATTATATTTTATATTTTTTTAATAAACCATCTCCATTATTTTATCATTTCAAAATCTTGTGAACTTAAATAGTTTAGAATTTTATTGTTATTGCAGAATCATATTTTTTAATACAGTTGCTCAAAAAGTGGCGTATTGCAGGGACGTATAGCGTTCGGGATGTGGGCTATTACACACGCGTGCTTTTTTTTTACCTTTCCCGCACTCGTGCGTTCTCTTTCCCAACTGACAAAATAATGTCTATTAAAAAGAAAAATTAACCAACCATGAAGTTTTTACTAAAAAAAAAAACAAAGAAGTTTTTATGATTCATGTTAATACTTACGTAGCGTAGGTAAATTTCTAAAAAAAACTACTAGTTTGTTTCGATATCAGATTTAATGATTTGATTGAAGTAGTGTGGTTGGTTTCATTTAATTAAATTTCTTTTCATTTCATATCAATAAAAAAATCTACTGAAGACTTGGCTGTATGGGCATAGTAACCTTTGCCTACCAAATGGGTGAAGAAAAAATGGCGCCATTTTCAAAATGAGTTATTTCGACATTTACGATCCTAATTTTATATTTTATTAAATTGCTTTATTTTTTCGCAACTGTATTAAAAATAGTCGTTCAGTACACGTGCGGAATCGTCATTGCAACTCGTCCCGCCTGTCAACCCTCGCCTTCGGCTGTGCCTCGGCTCGGGTAGACATTTGTCGGGACTCGTTGTAATGACAGCCTTTCCACACTTGTATTGAAATATACTATTATTATTGTAACCAAATCTGTCACATTACATCATAACAAAAAAAGCGAACTTTTTTTAATCAGCTAATGGGTATACCTCCCGGCTATTCTTGAAATATATTTATGAGTTATAATAAAATTAAAACTTTTTGTTAATTTTATCTAATATAATCTTAAGTTATTAGGACGAGTTTTAAAACTATTAAGGATGCTCATTTGCAGTCGAGGCTATAAATTAATGACTATCGACTATCAAATGCTAAAAGTCTAAGATGGGTCATCCTAATTTTTATTACCAAAATAAGAACAAATGCGTCACATTTATTTGTTATTCCATAAATTCATTTTATCTTTTTACAACTGTGAGGAAATTAAAGACGTTAAGCTAACTTGTACAATTTGTTATATTCTTCAAACGTATGCATGTAATAATCAGGGTCTGACAAGATATGTTCTCAGCTGCTGCCCGCAATCAAAATGACAGAACTACTAGCCGTTTCCTACCGCTCTAGTTATTTTCAATTTTTTACTGTTTACAAAAATGGAAAAGACAAAGATTTCATAGCTTAATTTTGGCGCTTGTTTTGCTTTTATTAAATACATATTATATTTATTTACTATACATATTTATAAATCGCGACACAAACATGAAACGCATTTCCATTTTGGATATATTATTATGAACTAAAGAAAAGTCATGGGAGCCTCTGACAAAATAATTTACGGATATTAGACTTGGCATGAAACATTGATAAATGCGTGTGCTTATAATAAAAAAAAATCAGCAACTTTCAATTTCGCCTTGCAAAAATCCTAGTTAGCATTGTGATTTAATGTTTCTTTTGTTTTTTTTTTGGTCGATAAAGAAGTATCTTTTTGTGTCAGTTTTTATAAATACTTTTACGTATTTAAGATATCTAAAGGTGTTACTATACGCCCTGCATACCTATCTCTATTGTCATAAAGTGCACAAATGCAATTAAAATATTTATCGATCTCATTGTGTCTTAGTCGTAATATATGTAACTGTTTTCATTACAAAAAAGGATTAAAAAAATAAGCGTACTATTTCCAATGACACCATTTTATTATTTCAGTTTCCCATATCGAACGTAACCTAATATCTTATTTACTATAGAAGGTATCTACTTTATTTTTACGACTAATATTATGTCTGTACATACTTTACTTTATTACAATGCAGTATAGTACCAACACATTTCATATTAATTAGTAACAGGATACACAAATAAGAAAATTGCGCATTTCATAAAATTAATAATAAGGAAACAAACTACGTCCTACGGTTTGTAATTCAAAGTAATAAAAACGATATGGACTTGCGTATGAGTTTCGTATGAGGAAATACGATTGGTCTTTAATATATATCAGTAACCGTATATAGGGTACTAGAAAGAGAAGGAAAAAAAGTGTCATTGTCCGTCCATTTGTCTCAAAAAACTGAAAAATTGGGGTAAAGCTGACCTTTCACAGTCTCACAGCACAATTCAAGAGATCTCGATGAACGTCCTGTGTTAGGTACCTGAATAACAAAAAGATTTTACAGCTCTAGGCTCTCGAGTCCGACTCACGATTCCCAGTAGGGAAAATTATATGAAAAAACGACTTTTTTATAATTATACTCTCTACTTTATATACTCTACGTTCCCCATTTGAATACGAAAATCCCTTTAGTGAACTATTTTAATATTTTGAACAAATCATTTCTATTTACTTGCGAAATAATACGTAATAAAAAAATAATGTTAATTCAATTTGTGAAGAAAAAATATTAATATATTCATTTTTTTTTAATTTACCGTCTACCGTGTTTTAATAAAATATTAATTTTTCTGTCATCTAATAAAGCAAAATTAATCCTACGTCAAATAAATTTAGATAATTTACAGTAGCACCTTCATATTTATCACTTAAATTATTCAAGCTCCTTTTGAAATGATTTGTAATTCCATCTTTATGTACCAGAAGAGTGAGATCATAAAATAACATCGCGTAACACTAGAAACTTACTACTTAGTTGTATTTGTCGTGTTTAATACTAATAAATTATTGTTTAATAAATAATAAACGAAATATGTAGTATGAGAAATAACCGCTTTTAGGAAAGTAAGTTTTAGCAGACTTATAATCAGTAACTAAAAGGTTGATTTTCGTAAAAATTACTAATCAGTGGTCAATTTTGGTTACTAAAATGAACTTAAAATTAAACATCTAACATCATAAAATCTATAATAACTAGCTTTTTTATAGTTACTGCAGATATAGGTTATCGCCGATTTCATGTAGGTCTTAAAGATGAGATTTTAGGTCACACTAAGTTTGTAGGCATTTTCAAGAACAATTAGGAAAGGCTGATAGGTATTGCGTACGTTATTTACTCATATAAATTGACGCGGTCATTTGAGGATTTCAATTTTAAAAATACACATTTTATTCATCACTGCTTATCATTGTGTGAATTGTTAATTGTTCGCCCGCCAATTGTTGCAAAAAAGTCAAAATTGTTCACATACAATTCTACACTCGACCGGTTCCGAACTTCAACCTTCACCTCTGATCTAACTCGACATTGCTCTAAATATACAGATTTATTAAAAAGGTTGCCTCCATTTACATATTAAATATATAGAATATTTAAAAAAACCGGTCTCATTGTTTCATAATGATGTGTTATGCAAGATGAGTCCAGATTATGATAATTAAAAGGAATAGATGTGGGTATGTTGTTTTGAATATTTTTGCAAACTTGTTCTGTGTTTTTTTAAGTATTTATGTACAGTATGGTAAAGTTTGACATTTTTCAATGTTGTTTATATGACATAAATAATATCGATATTTTTAAAAGTTGGATAAGGCTGTATTTATTAAAAGTTACATTTTAATTCCTAACTAAAAGCTATTAAATAAGTAAGTTTATCGACTGTTTATTTGTCATAATTAATTATCAAAAACTTTTTGCAATACTTTATTTTTAAACCTATTTAGTTAAAATAAAAATATTAATGAGATATTTAGGTCTTGAAACATTATCAAAAGTTGAGACCCGAGTACCATTTAGATCATAAATATTCAAATTACGTTATTTTAGTTCTTAACCGTCTCATTTTATAATCGTTAAACCTGTTCATGTAAATTTTCGTCATCTATATTCAAGATTAACTAAGGAATTATAATATATTAGTGCCTAATTTTCTGGTTGTTTGTTACTAACTAATTGTGATATTATTATTTTGAAAAACATAAAATAAAAAAAAAAACTACAAACAAAAATACAAATAACCCAAACCAAGTCACTATTAATTTGTAGAAAGCAATAAAATATCTTTATTTTTATATTGAACTAGTGGCCGCCCGCGACTCCGTTCGCGTGGAAGTTGATTCCTGTGGGAATGAGATGTTTTCTCGCGGTAAAAAGTAGGTACCCTATGTGTTATTCTGATGTATATTACTCCAAAGTTTCATCCAAATCCGTCCAGTAGTTTTTGCTTGAAAGAGAGACACATCCATCCTTACATTCATCCATACATACTCACAAACTTTCACGTTTATAATATTAGTAGGATTGAAAAAAAAGGCCCAATATCATAAATGTGTTTTGAAGTTCTGAAATAAATATCTTCCATCAAACTCTCATACAAAAGTACAAAAATAAATCCAATTTGTAAGTCCATTATTACGTTCGGCTCAACAAAAACCTAGTCAAGGTTATATCATAATGCTTAACTTGAACTTGGTTGGCAGCGCAACCTTTCTAACAGTCGTTCATGTTACTCTACATCACTTTACGTTATTATTAAGAAATGTTTGTTTTAACGAGGCTCAATTAAAAAAGTGAATCAAGGTTGTTTTTATAGAAATATAAAGTATAATGATGGCTTTATATGGAAATGAAAGGGTTTGGACTGGATGCATGATGAAATAAATAGAGTTTGTGTCAGCTTTTTTTTGAGGTTTTTGGAGAAGTTTTATGGTCATAGCAAATGTGTATTTGCTATGACCATAAAACTTCTTCAAAAACCTTCAATTTTTGGTGAGTCTGATTTAGTAGGTATATCATAAGTTTTTATGTTGTTATTAAAAAAATTGAGGTGTCGATGTAAACGCTCTTGCGAAACGGTCGGGGAAAAAACTTTAATTAATATAAACTCAAAATTTTTATCATAATTTCAGGTTTTGAAATAATATGTTTATATATAGTTTTAAGTCAATGCTCTTTTTACAATCTTTTGAAACGTTAAAAATGTTTTTTCCTTTTTATCAAGAATGTGATTTGATGTGAATCACAAAAAACTTCTTAGTAGCGAAACTATTCGTAAACGCGCCTAAATTTAAATCAACATTACATCGACGCGGAAAACTTGGCATTCCTAACAAAAATGTTAATTAGCTTAACCTTAATAACTAAAAAAGAAAATTGTTATAAGTAAAAAAACTTTTTTTATCATCAGAAACATACTTTGTTTTATTTACATAACTCTTCTTACAACCTTCGCATAACTTAGTTTTATATGACTTGACTATTAATTAAAATGTATGTACGAAATATGGTCCATTATAAATCGATAGAGATTATTAAGAGCCATTGTTCGCATCAGGCTTCTTTCAAAACGAATTTCTTTGCTGATTAATTATTTTAGCAGTAACCCTGAGATATTTGCGAAATAATCAAATAAATGTTACCAAATGATATTCGTAACGTATTTGGTGTATCATTAGGGTGGAGTTAGGTAACGATTCAATAAAATCTAATGATGGCATTAATCAAATTGGTCTTGTATTTCTAGTCGGCTCTACTAGCAAATTTTAGTACATATTTCTAAATCATATTTCAAGTGATTATTTTAGACTTTTATTTAAAACTAATAGATGCATGCTACGGAAATGAGTTATAAGATGTGTGGAGTGACTAGAATGAATAAGATACGGAATGAGTAAGTCGGAGGAAGTTCGTAAGTAGCGCCAATGACTGAAGAGGAGTAGGTAAGCGTGATAAGGGCATGTTTATGAGAAGGTATGAAGAACATGGGACAGGAAGAACGTTGGGAATGGATGTGGATGGATGGAAAATTAGGAGGAATAAGGGCCGGTAGATGATGAGGTATTTATGATAGAAATGAATAAAGTGTAATGTAAAGAATGAAATTAATAAAATGAGCGAAATGAATTAAATGAACAAATTAAACGAATTGCACAAATTGAACAAAATGAACGAAATGAACGAAATGAACGAAATGAACGAAATGAACGAAATGAACGAAATGAACGAAATGAACGAAATGAACGAAATGAACGAAATGAACGAAATGAACGAAATGAACGAAATGAACGAAAGGAACGAATGCAAAAAAAAGAAATTACGGATATCACGAAAAGAATAAATTTGTAATGTAACTCTAGGGATCTTCATTCTTCGCGTGTTACTACTATTTAAGTACTGTGACGACAGCCGAAAATTATTGCAGAAACGATGTTAGTTTGCAAGATTAAAACTCAGATCTTGAATTATCCGTTATTTATTGCAATTTTTTTGTACAATACACTCGATTTTCAAAAGCACCGTATTCTATTCGCTGCTAGCAAAACGAATGCCGAACCGTTTCTTTTTCACGTTTTTGTATTTGACATCTGACGTAAGCCAGAGACAAATCAAAAACGGAAAAGTACCAAAACTAAAACCGAAAGGCATACAGTTTATAGAAAGAACGGTAACAGCTCGGCCATCCTCTGCCCAACGAGTCCCTCGTTGGGAGTACAAATTCATGTTACACAATATTTTCATATATATTATTTACATATAAGTATATATATATACTATATATATTATATATATATTTACAAACATTGAACGTATGATACTTATTTAACTGCTAATTACAATCATTAAATTTTCGCTAATTAATAAAACTTAAACATACATTATTATAGGTACATTGTAATCTTACACAGAGATATTGTAATTCAAAGCTAACCACTGCAATTTCATGATAACATCAAGACTTGTAACAATGTAGATTAAACAATAACTTTTTTTTGTAGATGAATTATTATTTAGAGGTAATTAAGCTTATTTGAAACACTTCATTAATCGTTATTAATATCAACTTATCATATTTGCATGTTCTTTGCGTTTCATATTACTTAATTGCTGTGTGGGAGTGCATAACAGCTCATGACCTTAGCCGGGAATCGTCCCCTCACATTTTGGGACAGACACAATCCATGACCTTGATTGCTTGACCCTGTCCCTTCTGTGAGTTATGCTCCTCCAGCTCATGACATTAGCTGGGATTTACTTATCCCCACACAAGTGCTTAACTAGCGTAACTTGCTACATAACTTCATTAATCAAAAAAATCCATTTTAAAGCATAATCTTTATCTTACTTAAGCTTCATTACATTAACTTTTTCTTATCAATAATAATTATATGTATATTAAATATTTCATACATTGAAATTAATTAACTGCAAAATTTTAACTTGAACCTCCTTAATATCATTATTTATCATATAATAGGTACGTTTATATCTTTTATTACTTATTTAGCTAAATCATATAATAGGAAAATTTGGTCATCATCACTCTTCCCACTGATTGAAACAGTATCACAATCACTAGACGCATTGTTGGTAAAAGTAATCCATGGAAATATTTTATCTATTGCTACGATTGCTTCGTAGCGCCTTCCCTTTCGCGAAAGAGGTGTGTCCTCAATAACGAATCGGTCATTAGGCAGAACCTTTTTTATCCTATAAGGTCCTTGACACTTTGGTTCGAGTTTTTTAGATTGACCTTCTATCCCCGTTGTAGCTTTAATTACCCTGACTAAGTCCCCCTCATTAAACCGTACTTTAGTATTTTTATTTTGGTCATATCTCTCTTTATCCTTATTTTGTTGATTTTTAATAAGTTTATCAGCTTCTGCTCTTAATTCATTTAAATTTGACATAGTAGTATCAGGTGCCACATCCACAATAATATCATTTAAAATACCTTGCGATGGATTTGTTACGTTAAATCCAAATAAAAGCTCTGTAGGAGTTTTCTTAGTAGTTGCATGAATGGTTGTGTTAAGTCCTAATTGTATGTCTGGTAGGTGTTCGTCCCAGATACCGTTTGGTTTATCATGATTCATAGCCGCGAGAGCTGCCAGAATTGTACGATTGTAGCGCTCCACCTGATCGTTAGCACGAGGAGTCGCCACTGCGTTGAGCACGTGCTTAATACCGGTTGACTGTATAAATGATTTAAACTGATTACTAGTGAAACTTGTTCCTTGGTCTGTAATTAATCTTACCGGCGTGCCAAAGTAACTTATATGCTCACGAAAGACCTTAATAGAAGTTATAGACTTTACATTGCGAACTGCGGTAAGATTTACAAATTTCGTAAATGCATCAACAATTACAAGGATGTAAGTATTATTCCATTTTGTCTTAATAAAAGGACCCAAATGATCGGCATGAATAGTATGAAAAGGTTTGTCTACTTTTGGAATGGGATGAAGTTCCCCAACTTTAGCCCCGCTAGGTAACTTGTGATGAGCACATTCAATACAAGCCGAAACATACTTTTTAACAAAGCGTCGCATTCTTGGGAACCAAAATGACTCTTTTATCCTCGCCAAAGTTTTATCATACCCAAAGTGACCAATATCATCATGATTACTCTTTAAAATTTGCCATCTTGCCCCTTTTGGCACCACCCATCTGATAGTATTTTCATCTATAATACGGTACACTCTCCCATTTTTTAACTTATACGTTTTAAAAATATCTGTTACTTCCTTTGTCATTGGGTCCCCGAGAATGGAAGCGATGCGCTTTATCTCATCATCATTTTGCTGGATTGTTATTAACCAGTCTTCTGTTCCGATACTAAGGATATCTAAGACGCGCTCATCATTAGTCACCTTTTCTACAGCTCCTCTGCTTAACGCGTCAACGTGAGCCATTCTATCTCCAGGTCGATATTCAACGTCACAGTCAAACTCCATAAACTGAATCCACCATCGAGCGATTCGCGGAACTAAGTCACGTTTTGTTAATGTACTCCGAAGGGCATTACAGTCGGTAATTATTTTAAATTTTGTTCCCAATAAATAAACCCTAAATTTGTTTAAAGACGCTATAACCGCTAAAGTTTCTAATTCGTAAGAATGTAGTTTTTGTTCGTCACTAGAAGTTTGTCGACTGTAGTAAGCTATAGGCTTAAATAACTCCGTATCATCCTTCTGCATTAAAATTCCAGCTACACCAAATTTACAGGCATCTGTATGTAGTTGAAGCTCCGAACCGGGATTATACAGCGCCAAGATTGGTCTTTCTGAAAGGTTTTTTTTTAATTGTTCAAACGCCTGAGATTCAGTATCACCCCATTTCCAAGCCGTGTCCTTTTTTAATAAATGGGTTAGAGGCCGTGCAATTAACGCAAAGTTACTAATGAACCGACGAAAGAAACTAGCTAAGCCAATAAAGCGTCTCACGTCATGTACGTTACGAGGTACGGGAAAATCTGATACAGCACGTGTTTTAGAAGAGCCCGGTCTAACGCCTTCCGCACTTACTTCGTACCCCAAATAGTCGATTTTCCGGAAGAAAAAGTTGCATTTGCTTAGTTTCAGGGTCAGACCGCTCTTTTTAATAGCCTCAAAGACCTGTCTTAAAAGAGATAACCCTTCATCAAAAGTGCGGGATGGAATCAATATGTCGTCCATATATACCAATACGCGAGAATTTAACGAAGCTTTCTGAAGAATCTTATTAATGGTCCTCTGAAAGACAGACGGCGCATTAACAAGTCCAAATGGCATCCGGTTGAACTCGTATTGCCCATCTGGAGTCACAAATGCCGTTTTATCTTTTGAATGCTCAGCTACAGGGATCTGGTAATATCCGGAGGCTAGGTCTAAAGAAATATATACGGAACTACCAGCTAATAGGTCTAATTGGTCTTCTATCCTTGGTAAAGGGTAATGCTCGCGTTTAGTCTTTCTATTTAGTGCGCGGTAGTCAACGCAAAATCTTTTTTCGCCGGTCTTTTTATTGACCAGCACAATGGGACTTGCATATGGCGAACTAGATTCCCTTATAATTTTATTTTCGAGCATATCTTTAACCATCTCGCGGACATGTTGCCTCTCTGCCTGTGGTAGTCTATAGGGGCGATAAACTACGGGGGAAGCATCTTCTAGTTGAATCACCATTTTGGACTCATTGGTAAAGCCAAGGTCCTTAAGACCGAATGAAAAACATTCGCTGTATGTATTTATTAATGTTTTTAATTCATTTCTCTCCAACTCTGTCAAATGTTCCCCACAACGCAATGGTGATTCCTCCAGAAGCTGCATATTGTTTATTTCTACAGAATTACAAAGGAGAGCATCACCAAGGCTAATGCTTCGAGTCATTAGTTGACCCTTTTTAAAATTAACATTACTATTGCCCATATTTTGTACGAGAATGCACCCGGACCCCTCGAGCAAAGAGTACTCTCCAGGTAACAAATAATAAATTGAATCATTAGAAACCCGTCGAATATCTCCATTAACGTAGACTTTGCCACTGTAGCCCTTAACAGCACCCTCTACGCGCACGGTCTTAGTATCGCCTATTGAAATTGTGATAGATTCAGAACATAATAACGGAATCTTAAGAGGGTCGATATTGCTTACTTTCTTAAAAATTAAATCGGTATTAGTTTTTGTAATTTGTAAAGTAGGCCTTTCCGTAAAACTATGTCCCAATAAAACAGGATAATTTATTAGACTGTCATCAACGATAAAAGCTTCAACATCATTTTCTTTAATGCCTTGGACTTCTATTGAAACAAAAGTCCTTCCTAAAGGGCGGTACGGTACATTTCCTAGGCCCTTTAACAAAGGCTCTTTAACCTCTTGCCATTTTAACCCCAGGATACGGGATGTACTAAGATTGATTAATGTGCCTTCACTGCCAAGGTCAACATGGCAGTTCAAGATCATATCATTGATCTTTATAGGTATCTTATATTTCTTACTAGTTTCGGAAGTATTATCTACGAACAACACAGATTTTGAATTTTCATTAGCGGAGCCTAAATTCGACCTAGGGCATTCAGACATCAGATGACCAAGTAGGTTGCAATTATTACATTTAATCTTAGGCTTGGGACAACGGAAGAATGGGTGACCCGTCTCTTTACAATTGAAGCAAATCATTTGTGATTGACTTTTTTGGTTGGTGGACGGTTTCGTTTTATTTTGAATGTTGTTAGGCATAGTTACATTAAGCTTTCGATCCCTATCCCGCCCGATAATAGTATTTTTCTCTTGACCAACTTTAACAGATTTAAAGAATTTTAAGACTTGTTCAGGTTCAAGAAATTCAGCCCCTTGAGCTCCCATTCTAATGCCCCTATCATCTATACCCGCTATTATGCAGTCGACTGCTCGCTTACCGAATATTTCACAACGATTTAATAGGTTCATTTTGGAGTAATAGTATAATTCTAACGAGTCTCCAAATTTGACTCGCTTGTTAAGCATCTCCGACAACAATTCCGCATAATTGTCTCGTGTTGGAAAGGACTCCCTTAATTTGAGCTTCCATTCGGACCAAGAAAACAATAAAGTAGGCAGGCCCTGATACCACGTTTTTGCAACCCCACTTAATTTAGGTAGAGAGTAATGGATAATTTGTTTTTCATTCCAATCGTATATTTGAGCACACTCCTCGATTTTATGAATCCATGCGTCTATTGATTGTTCCCTACTAAGTGGGTCAAACTCTGGTATTACATTATTAAGTACCGGAAATTTGTCGCTATTACTAGTATTTTTAAAATCTTTCATAACGTCAATAAACTTTTCAAATAACTTAGTGTCATTGTACCTTGATTTTTCATTTACCACGTCTGGGCTGCTGTCCGACGACCGACGATGGCGGCGCGCATGACGGTCGCGACGAGACTTTTTCGATCGGCGGCGCCTGCTTGGTGATCGCGACCGCTCTCGGCTGGACACCTCTCGATGTGAGCGGCGGCGCCTAGGTGTAGTTGCCTGCTTTTCTTGGGGCTTATCCGTTGCTGGTGATCCCAGCTCTCGAAGGCGACTAGCCCTCTGATTAGACATCTTTCTCCGTAACTCATGAAAAACGAAAATAATAAAAATTACTTTTAAACAAATCTCTCACCAGCAGTATTATAATAATTATAATAACTTTTTATGAATTACACACTGGATATCAATAAAACAATAAAAGAAAAAAAAATGTTTTCTATGTTTTCGGTTATTTTGAAAATTTTCCGTTTATCTTTTAAAATAGAATATCTTTGCAAGGAAATAACAAAATTGTTATTTATTTAATACAAACTAAATTATTTTGTAACAAGTGGATAACTATTACCGAAAAAAAACGATACTTAGGCTTACATGCAAGTTCCACAGTGGTATCCCACTTCTGAGATGTGACGACAGCCGAAAATTATTGCAGAAACGATGTTAGTTTGCAAGATTAAAACTCAGATCTTGAATTATCCGTTATTTATTGCAATTTTTTTGTACAATACACTCGATTTTCAAAAGCACCGTATTCTATTCGCTGCTAGCAAAACGAATGCCGAACCGTTTCTTTTTCACGTTTTTGTATTTGACATCTGACGTAAGCCAGAGACAAATCAAAAACGGAAAAGTACCAAAACTAAAACCGGGACCGAATGGATGCGTTCAAATTAATATTACTTTCGACATATCAATCCGGAAAAGCAAAACATGAAACAAAACCGAAAGGCATACAGTTTATAGAAAGAACGGTAACAGTACGAACTCAGTATACTTCATAAGTGTCTTTACTCCAGAGTAGTAAGTTTGAAAAAAAAAAACATTCAGGAACCACACCAGAAATATGCCTAAATAGTTTACATAATATTTGTTTTTATGGTACAATACTTTCGATCATGTTGCTGTTAGCTAGTAGGCATAAGAAAATCAGTGTCTGAGTTACAGTCAAAATTAACTTACATTTTAAAGTTCCTTTTTGACTCTTTGGCAAGACTTCTATTATGGAACTTTATTTTTTATTATATTTTGAATCTTAACTAGCATATATTTAACCAAATTGTCTTTAATTTAAGTATTTTCTAAACTAATACATATTATAATTTTTGTTTGTTTGTTTGAAATGAATAGGCTCCGAAACTACTGGACCGATTTAAAAAAATCTTTCATCATTCGAAAGCTACATTATCTACGAGTAACATAGGCTATATTTAATTTTGTAAAAATAGGGTTCCGTAAGATATTGCCACGGGAAAAACAGTTGCGGGTGAAACAGCGAGGCGGAAAGCTAGTTATTTATAATTAGAACGCTATTTAGCACACTTCAGGCAAGTTGTTATACTCTTTTCCGAGGTTAAACTTTTGAACTCATTACATCAAATTAAATATAACAATCTGAATATTCATAAAAGTGCCTTCTTGACATTTGGAGTCGAATTTGTGAATTAATTCGGTCAGTAAATATTTATTAAGTGGTATAATGGCGCCTTTAATGTGAATATCTCATTTCTGTGGTCGGCCATGGTGGCTATTCTGAAGCCGGATGTTATTGATTGGACATCTTTGATTATATTTGAAAGATATACTATATGATATAAAGCTTAGTTGGGCGTGAGTCTTTAGGTATGAACAACTTTGTCCAAAGAAACTACTTTGCATTTTTGTTTTTTTGAAGATTGTTCTTTCTAAAACTTTTATTAAAAAACATAAATAATCTTATATGTATGAAAAAAATAACATAGAGTTTAAGAATGTATTTTTTTATGTTCCTTTGATATTTATATTTTTTTAATTACATTACAAAAATCTTTTTACTTTAGTAGTGCATGATAAAAACTTATTTAAAATAGCTAAAAACAAGCTTGCATGGCAGTGAAAATCATAAAAAAACTCGCATAGGCTTAACGAAATAAGTTGAATAATTAACGAATAGGAAACAAAACAAGTGCAGGACAAGACTTCATTTCTTAGTAACAGATTATAAGTAAAAACTGCTGTTGAAATAAAACTCTGAGTAACTATATTTTTTTCTTGCATCAGGCTCTCAAAATGTTTGCATCGTTTTAAAAAAATGTCGCCACTTTTATAAACTCATGACACAATTCTTTCTAATGGAATAATCTCTAAAATTAAAATAAATCTTCTTCGACATCATTTGCAAATTTAGTGTTACGTGTATTTGCAATTACAATTCTGTGTTTTACATAAAATCGGCGTTTGAGCAATATTTGCTTCACTAATTCACTAATGGCTCTATTTGTAACATAAGTGTTATAGTTGTGTTCAATTCATATGCATATAGTTTATAAGCCTATAGCTTTGCACTAGACCTTACATCATTGTACAGAGCGCTATATGCGGGGGTGTACCAACTGTTATATTTTATTTTATATTTCTTCATATTATTAAATTAAAATATACAATATAAAACTTACTTCTACATTTATTTGTTAGAGAAACTTGCAGGTAAAGCTTAAGGGTTGGTTAGATTGAAAAATAAAATAAACTTTATTCCTTAAAATCATTCAAATAATAGCATGTTTTTTACTTATTATCATAACGTAAATCTTTTCATTGACTTTAACACAAACTAACTTCAAAAACCGTTTAAGTTCAAAATCAACAAGCAACCTCTGACATTTAGATAAGCAGAAATTAATGTATTAATTTACATAATTAGATATTATTTTCATTTACTTTCTGTGCCAACGCGACCTTGGCATAGCCACTTCTGTTTTCCTTGATTCTTGAATATTTGTGAATTTGGTTGAAAAATATCGAGATGTTACCATGTGAGTGACATTTTGAAATCGATTTAATTTGAATCCTCGAATGACATTGCATTGGTTATTGGGAGGAAATTGAAGACTCGTTGAAGATTTAAATGTAGTTAATAATTTGTATATTTTTCATAAGGTTATTTATTATTTATTTTAAATTGATTAATGTAAGGAAGTCGTCACTTTACTGACATAGGTTTTCATTTGCCCCTATATCTTTTCGGAGGACAACCCTCTTTACAATATAAAAATACCCGCGACCAACGATTTAACGTACTTTCCGGGATATATAGGTATATACATATATACCACTAGCGGTCACCCATCCTAAGGCTGACCACGACCGACGCCGCTTAACCTCAACGATCGAGTTATATCACGAGATCGCAACAGACCAACAAAGTCCTGTAGTAAAATCTTCTGTTTAATTGGTTGCTACTTTTTACATCCACTTATATGTCACGCGCAAAATTGTAGAACTCCTATCTATCTAATCTGCCGTCTTATTAATACCGCTTAGCATGACTGTAATAAAATATTTCCACTTATTTACTATTGAGTTCTTAGGTTTAAAAACTTAGCTATATTTTTAGTACTTACATATAATTATCATATTAATACCACGTACAGCAGTAAATACAGGTAGATCGGGTGATATTTTGCATAACCTGTACGTTCTGAGCAAATTGGGCACTTAGAAGTGACTTAGTCATACCTTTGAAGGGCATTTTGTAATAAGTTGTTTATACTATTTAAATGACTTACTTTTCAACTACTAGTTTATTTATAAGCCCTTTTTCTTACGTCTTTTACAAACCGAGCGTTTCTGAGCAGCGTATTTCAGTATCTCAGCTGTGTTAGGTATTACGCTCTAATTTATTAAGTCCTGCCCGTCTTTTATGTATATTATATACAAAGTTTCCATAAGCTAACTTACTCGTAAATTTATAATATGGTACATAATCAGCAGGAATAGGCATTATGACTCTTATTCGTATCGTTATTTTTGTTTATAAAATGTTAATAATTGATATGGCAATTTTATATTATCTTGTTTAATCATATCTATTAAAGGTAATTTAATTCATATAAATGTGAATTTATAGTAATCTAATGATTCAGATACGCTTATTTCGGACCAAGTTTCAACTATTTGTTCAGGAAATATTCAATTTTTCCTTATTTTTTTAATATTTATTCTATGCTCTAGAAAATCCTCTAGTAGGTGTTGAAAAACAAGTCAAAATTAAATAAAACAATTAGATTAACAGACACAAAAAACAGATTTATTTAGTGAAAAACAAAATTATCAGAAAGCATTATGCGTTTGATAGAAAAACTACTCCAAAAAGGCTGTAGCAATATCATAAAAAATGAAACAACTAAATCCTATTTCTCATACGATATTCTATCTCGCGATATTCGATAACTTATGTTCATCTCTAGAGGGCAACACCAATCTTGTTTATACATGCATATTTTATAATGTTTCCTCGCTTTCTTTAGATTATTTTCTGAATTTATACACAAGGATGTTTATAGCGATCGCATTTGTCTATTATTTTTCACATACTTACATAAATATTATGTTTTCAGTTAAACCACTACATTTTGAGGTGAAGCCGTTTTAAAAGCCATTAAAAATGTAAAAAAAATATATTAAAAAAGCTTGGCCTCAAGATCAATCAGTCTTTAGTTAATTATGCGGCTAATTAGTAATCGATCGATAGAGCAATATATAGCTATCTGATTTAGCAATACTATTTTATACGTTCGGTTTTTGCTTACCCAAATCTTAAAAGAATAATATCCTTATTTTTAAAAAACCTAATTCGCATACACATCCTGCAGCATTTTAATGATAAATAAAGTATGAAAATCGGTTCAGTAGTTTTTCAGTTTATTGATAACAAACAAACCAATCTTTCGTTTTGCACATAAATATATAAAGTTTATATTTTCAATGCTATTTAGTAGTATTTTAAAACTGCGTCATTGCCATGAGTGTCACCCATTTAATTGATACATTAGGCCTTCTGTCACGCATAACGAATAACTGTTATTTTATGTATTTGTAACAGTTTCACACTATTTTGAAATTTGTTTATCCTTTGAATTAATTTTTGAAAATTTTTTATGCTAATATGTATAATTTTGTCGTGGGCATCATTACTTGTTATCCTTCTAAATTAGAAATAAATCAAGTAAAATTGGCTTCCAGAAACTTTATCGAATACTATTAAAATGTAGCTCATAGTAGTAAGCAAAAAATAATTAATGCACATATATTTTTTAAGTAAGGTCCAATATCGCCTATAAGAATCCGCCATTACTCAGTAAAAGAATACTTTTCTTAAATCATAGATTCCATATGTGTTGGATAAAAATTATTTTTCCCATCGGAATTGTATCGGGTAATACATAAATAAAAATTGGATATCAAAAATTATTATTTATAGGTTAGCAGTCGGTTAGGTACCCTGTAGCATTAAATTGATAGAACACGTCTATTATTATTGCGGTCTAGAGGGTGCAGTTATTAAATAATTATGCTAAGATTTCACACTTAGTCGAAATGGTAGTATTAAGCATTGTTGTAGATAGTTAAATACTTTTTACCGGTGGCAAGTTTTCACCACTTTTAGGATTCGCAAATAACTAAGACTCTACCGCCCGTTTATCCATTCATATGTCCGTGAATTTTGCAGTTTTTCATAGACTATAGTTTGGAACCCCTCGTGTACAAGTCCGACTCGCACTTGGCCGATTTTTTTACATCCTTACGTTTTCCGCACTTTTGTACACAGACCTTCTTCAGTGCTTGACGTATTTGAATACCTGTCATTAATTTTTGACACTTCTCACATAACTTTGACAGATAACACTAGTTCCAACAAGGCTTTGAGACTCTTCCGCAAACGTCTCTAAATGAATATTAATTATTTAATTAAGTTGTCGAAGCGATTTTATCTTGATATTAATGATTGTTATAATGTAGGTATGTATAACCACATTCTTATGTAAAGAATAATACAAGCTGAAAAGGTTAAGTTAGTTTTTTAATTGATTACATTAATATGTGACGCTTGCAATCCATATTTCTTGTTATATTTACATAAAATAAATAAAATAGTTTTGCTAGGTATAGAAAAAAAATGTGGTTAAAACAAAACTCAACTTATTACTTTAACCCAACAATATGAGGTTCTCTAAATCTTAACGGTTAAGTATTATTTTTATTTTAAAAAAATACTATATCTTTAAACCCCAAACCAAAATATTTTTCAAATAACTAGACTTTTAATTAGATCATAATTTGAAGCTACTAAGCGCGAAGACTAATAAATTATATATGAAAGCCACCTTTTTAGCCACAGCACTTTTGATTTGATATACATAAAACATTTACTTAGTGCGTACCTACTATCACACTGACGTACATTACTAATTGCAGTGACTGCTCTGCTTCATATTTTGTCATTAGAATATAGACGTATGTATTAGAAAAAGTATTTTACAGTGACGTACAGTAAACATATTTGCTGCACCGCCAACCAACTAACTTTACATCAGGAACGTATGTTGCAGTCAAAGAATTCATCCGTCACATCTCAAAGTTCCCACATATCTCATGTTGAACGACGTAGTTTAGAATTAATAGCTCTATTATTGGTCGATAATATCCTATAAAATCGATTTACTGTTGCAATGTTATAATTTGATGTTGATTTTGATACTTTTGTTGTGATTAATTTACAAAAAAATTCGTATGCAATATTTTTATTTTATTCAATATGTTCTGTCTTTATGGTAACTTCATGTACTATAAACGGTAGTTATTGAATGAAATAGTGAGTCATTGGGTATGTATGTAAAGTGTTACCTTGAAGGATTTACAAAAAAAGTTCTTAGATTTAATAAAGTAAGTTTCAGTAATGTGACAGTGAGCTGTGAACTGTAAAAGACTATACCAGTTTTTTTTTTTGTACTATTTATGTGTTTTCTATGTTTAAAAAAATCTAATATACTTACCAAAATTATGACTTTCGATGGTCACCATTTTTCTACAAATAAACTAACGAAAATCGTTAGGTTTCCGAAACAACATCCCAATTAATTATTGATGCATCAGCATTGTTTTAATATTCGTAGAATCTTAATCCAAAAGGCTAAAAGACGTAAATAAATACAAAAAAATCATTCTCAGTAAAAACATGCATAATTGCTGTGATCACCTGACTCACCTACTTATGGGTTACCGCGACATGACAATCTAATTTGATATCTCGCCTGCATAGGATGTATAGCAGTAAAAGTATATAGTGAAGGACGTTAGTACCGGATGCTTTCGCAATTGGCTGGACGGCTAATAGATCCGGCATTCCGATCGCAGCCTGCGGACTGGACTAGCCTGGGCTTTGACAACTATGGTATAGAACCTACGGGGCTAGGACCTTTTTGTTACTGGCCGGTTACAATGTATGGTCGGGTTAAGAGCAAACTGAAGAAGTTTTAAAGAACGTATTCTATACTTATATTATAAAGAGGGAAGATTTGATTTTTTGTTTGTTTGTTTGTTTGAAATGAATAGGCTCCGAAACTACTGGACCGATTTAAAAAATTCTTTCACCATTCGAAAGCTACATTATCCACGAGTAACATAGGCTATTTTTTATTTTTGAAAAAATAGGGTTCCGTGAGATATTGCCACGGGAAAAACCATTTAGTTGCGGGTGAAACCGCAGGGCGGAAAGCTAGTTTTAAATATATTTCTGTCGCTTTCTGCCAACGCCAAACGGTCATGATTAGGCGAGATAGACTTGCATAAACATAACATCTATGTATTTTTTATCGGTTTTGGTTAGGAAAAGGTTAATAAGGGATACGAAGAAGCGATTTTTTATATACGAAAAACCGATTCAGAACGCTCTTAATGGTATAGATGGGGTTTTGCTTGTGTGATGTTTGATTTGTTACTGTCATTAAAGTACAACAGCTACATAGGTTTATTGATAGGAATAAAGAGGAATTAATCTATAGGCTATTAAGACTGGGTGTTAGTAAGTAATTTAGTTCAGATTTGCCATCTGCTAATTCCATTATAAACACGTGAAATAGGGACGATGTTCCTGCGTTTCGTTCGGTGAGTGCGGTATCCGGTGCCCAATTTTCTCAAAGGTCAGCAACACACCCCCAACACCCACAGTGCCATCAGGTGACCCGCATACTCGTTTGATCCCTATATCATAAAAAAAAAACTATAAACTATATTAGGTATTTAAAACGATTTAAATAACTTTTCGCAATGCTTTTCTAACTCTAACGTTTTGTTATTAGATCGGCCACATTGCACGAGTAACAAGATTTTGTACAAAATAACATGTTTTGATCAGTCTGCGCTTGTTGACAGCAAAAGTAAATTGAATATCGATTATGCCTTATTATGCCGTGTTGTAAATAGTAGAATGTTGTATCAATCAAAAGCATCAATCAACCTGAATGGCCTTAAGTTATAGTAATTTATTTCTTAAAAGGAATCATTGTGTGTCAGTGGTCTTTGATACAGACTACTGTTTACAAGCTGTTAAGGTAAGATTAGCTCTAGATCGACTTAGATAGTATATATCCGAGTGTTGTCTTGTAAGTTACATAGCTACTGATACAGTTTAAGAGAACTATAAAATTGTGACGTGCTTTATAATCTTTGTTTGTGCGTAAGTACGCAGTATTAAAATATATTAAAAGTACTGTTGAGTTTTATGCTCAATCATCAAAAGTAAATTTCGAAGTTGGTTTTTTATTTTGTTTTAGTGTTACTACTTCTACTGCTACCTACTAATCTTTAATTTAGGTCGAACACTCGAAACTACTATTTTCTAATGAAACTCAACTTAATAACATCTAAAAACCAAACTGCCTCTTAAAACCGTAAATCATAAATAAATATTCTAGAAACAAACCGCTCTAAACAGGACATAGGACATGATTATACCCAACTCGAAGTTCACAGTGATTCAAGGATATATTGCAAGATCCAAACATTTTAACTACCAGCTTCCTACGACTATGCGCTTGCGACACTCCTTGCTACTTCATTTAGTGACACGCACTTGACCATTCAGACTCAATCATTAGGAAATACAACCTTAAATAATTACGTTAAAGTCGGAAATCGAAAGTATGGCCCGTTTCTGGATGGCCGAGTTGCAAAAAATCAAGATGTGTTACACTACAGGGCAAGGCTGAATGTTTTTACGAAATTAAAAAGGTAAAAATTGGAGCGTTTTTTATGATGCAATGATATTAAATAGTTATTTCCTTTTATGTATTAATAGTAGGTAGGTATTGGTCACATAAATATTTATAATTTCGTGATTTATCTCGATTTAAATTTGAATGGGAAGATATACAGATCAAGACACATCCTGGTCTATAAAAATAAATTAGTTGTAAATCTTCGAAACGTTTAATTTTGAATTATTTAAGTTTATTTTTAAAATTGGATCACAACAGTTTGTTAATTAGGAGCGGTGCCCTTCAACGGGTCGACTTATACTCGTAGTTCCGGTTACATAGAGATAGAAAATATTTTGGACGTTCCATAAATTCCAAGACACTAACAAAAATTAAATTTAAAAAAATGTTACATCTACGCCACTCGAACCAAGTTTCTTAAAGCTGTAAAGATTAAAAATGTTAATTTGTTTGGTAACTCGATGAATATGCGAAGATGTTCTTGTTAAAATACCAAATAATACCTCCAACGCAATATCATATATTTAGAAGGATTTACCTTACTTCTACATGTTTGGAAGTAACTTAAATATTTATTGTGCAATCAAAATTATGTTGTAAACATTTTTTAACATTTATTTTAACTAACCCAATCATAAGTGACTCACTTAATACGATTAAAATATACCAATTAAAATCCTTAATACCTACAACTTAATTCACACACAAACTTTTTCATAATCCACGACTCGAAAAACCATTTAATTTAAACCATATCCAAATTTCCATACTCCACGGTCTAATCTCCAATCTCTACTGACGGACGTATCTATAATCTATTATTTTGAACATTTCATTCTTAAGATTATCTATAAGATACCTAATAAGGTAAAGCACCTACTACGATCGCTATTTAGTACAAATGAAAGGACGCGACCTTGCCGAGTTCTTACTACGTCATCCAACTGGTAATCAATAACAAAGAAAGTATATTAAATCGCGTCATAAGTACTTAAAGTTAAGTAAAGGGTAATTGCAGTTTTACTACTTTGGAAAACTTGTGTTTTTTTAATTGCTCGTAATTAAAAATAATTTTGTGTATTAAAGTTTGTTTAAATTTATGTTCACTTATGATACAATTTGCTTAACCTTAAACATTTTTCAACATTAGCGTTATTGCAAAATAAATACGTAAATAAATAACAGCATTGATATTATTGGTAGAACCAGTGTCCCTTTCAATCAATCCGCTTAAATTTACTTTAAAATCACGATTGAAACCGTAGATTTATGAAATGTCAATAAGTACATTAGAATTCGATATGTCAGAGATCAAATAGGACACGCCCACTCAAATGTCATTGTATACTCTATGATACATAAACTAGTGGAAATCACGAATTGGGTTTTGTTCTAATTTCAAGTTGAGTTTAAATTGTAGGTCTATGTGAATAAATAAAGAAAATAAAGAATGTAAAATTTGGACTGTTTGGCTAAGCTCGATTCTTATTTTTTTTTATCTGATTATAAAATATTACGTAACAAATGTCCTTTATGCATTGCTTATAAATATATTTTTAATTTCCATAAATGTAACTTGTCATTACTCGACCCAAAGGTCGAATATTAAATTTCTATTCATTGATTCACCGAAACATTATACAATACTGTATAACATGCAAATATTTGTAATTAATAAACTGTGATTATTTAAATGTTAGATGCTATTTAAATTAAAATTTTTTGGCAGTAACATGTCCCCATAACTCTTGACCTGACATGTTTTAGAAGTTACTAGCAAATTGTGTTAGTTTCAACTTCTCAAGATTTGCAAACATTTAAAGTGTTTGGAAATATTTGGGAAACAAATGTTTTAGTCGAAGTTAAGTGACAATTTTCACTAGCTGAAGAACAGTATATTGTCTACTGCTTTCATTCAGTGTGTTTTCTGTTCGATCTCCCGACCCAATTGCTTTAAGTTCTTTCCACCGGAACTTTTATACAAATTTGAGCTTAGTTGAGTGCTTAGTGGGTATAGTTGTTTAGATTTTTTATAACTTATGTGATGTTTTAATCGTTACACAAGTCCGTGCGACGTGGTAGCGATTTTTCCATGATTTGGAATTTTTGGCTTGTCTTAGACAAATATCAGTTGCAGCGTTTTTTTTTAAACCTATAAGTTACGTAGTCCTCTTTATAACAGATTGTCAAGAAATGTACTCACTTACTCAAACACAACTAGAAAGTTTCATAAATCTGACAAAACAATGCAACATCGATCTCAACCTAATTATTCAGTTGTTTTAATACGAACTCAAAACTCCAATAATCGTAATAATTGACTCACAATCTCCACCAGAACCTGTATACGTTTATTTTCGAACCAGAAACCTATAATAACAAGTGACAGGTATCATATTTACGTAACACCGTTCGTTACAGATGGCATATTTTATCACATTTCTTGATAATTTTGTTACTTTCAATTGCCGTTGTTATTTGGGTGAACGAGTGGTTTTTTGAATGGTAACACGTTTTTTTAGTGTAATACAGTTTCAAAATTCAGCGCAAATGTGTTGCGTGAAGACTGGTTGTAGTGAAATGATCTTGGTAATGGCTTGATGTCTTCTTAGTTGAGCGGGGATTAAAAGTAACATGGAATTTGTACATCGTGAGGTCTTACAAATATGTTAGCATATTTGCATGTGTCAGTTTTATAACAAAATCAGTTCAAAACAATGTTGGCTTTAAATGGCAATGTTAAATTTAAAGAACAACACAGAAGTAACAGACAATTTACCACAAACGCCTACAAATGTGCCTAATGAGGCGATTTAAAGGATCGGTCACCAATCTGTGAGTACTCAGATCGACGACACAAAAAATAATATCTAAGTACAAGAAGGGAATAATAGGAGATTCTATATATTGCAGTTTGAAGGTCTGCCGTCATAACTTATACCACTTAATTATGCCCGTTTTCACTAACGATCCCTCAATTTAAAAAAATATTTTAAAGGCCTATAAATTCACTTTGAATAGCGTTGTCAATATTTTTTTTAATACACCCTGTTATAGAGGGGCGTTTACTAAGAAAAAAATGGGTCAATTTATTTGAAATTAAGTGTTGTTTGAAATGAGTTACGTGACCCCTAAATTTAGGGAACCTTGGTGCAAATAGGCATTTGTCCACTACTTAATGTCATCTATTCATTTTCATTGACGGTGCTGGTGCACTCTCTTCTTATACATTGCCTTCCAATACAATATTAAAATGCCTTTACCAATTTATTAAAGTCAGATATTACTGTGCGGAAAAGAATTTACGTAACATAAATCGACATGATTCATAGAAAGGAAATTCGTTTTTATATATATAAATTAACAATTCAAATACTATTTTTTGTTTCTTTTCACAAACTGGCTGTATCTACAATTTAAGATTAAAATGTAACTTTTTATACTACGTAAAAATTAATTTCAATATATTTTTAGCAATAAATTGTTCAATAGGCCAAATACACCCAAGCTCTACTATAGAACACAACACATAAACTATTGTAGGATTCACTTATTTACTCTAGATCGTAACCATAGAGAAATCCATCACTCATTGACATTCTAACCTCGTCTTTATTCACTTCTAAATAAATTTTATTATCAATTAAACACTCATAAGGCAATAGAATATGAAATAAAGTCTAAACATGAACATGCTTGTTACGTAATATTTGCTTTCATCTGATTAAGTATTCAAAACAGTTTTCTATAAGACTATGACATCTTATAGTATGAAGGATTAAGACCACCATAGATGAGTAACAAGGAAAATTAATTTATTTCATCATTGAGTAATTTCATTTGATGAAAGTCAAAATATCGATCATCAGCTTATCAATCAGTAGGCCGAGAGAAAAAAGCTGGCGGAAAAAAACCTCAGCACTCTTTTGTCCAACACCAAATATACAAAATCAAGGCATATAGATGAGTAACAAGGAAAATTAATTTATTTCATCATTGAGTAATTTCATTTGATGAAAGTCAAAATATCGATCATCAGCTTATCAATCAGTAGGCCGAGAGAAAAAAGCTGGCGGAAAAAAACCTCAGCACTCTTTTGTCCAACACCAAATATACAAAATCAAGGCATATTTTTTTTACTTTTATATTTATTTCTTTTACTCTAAGATAACTTTTTTATAATAAATAATGTGAAATATATGTGCCATGCTATTAAACCAAGAAATGCATTAGTTGATGTTATACTAAGATTGAATTACTGTGTCAAGTTTCATCTTAAAACAATGTGAAAAAAAGGCTCCAGACTTCCAGACTAAAGTGTCAACACACTAAATAACTAAGAAACTAAAAGTAAGATCTTATAAGAGTTTTCTAATATCAAACCATTTACTCTCCCAGATCTGTTATTTACCTTATAAGATTAATCAATAAACCAATACGACTAGCCTCAATAGTAAATTACGTTCAGTTACATCGGACTAGGCTATAAAACATAAAGACGTCTAAATTTACCTACCTGTAGTTACAAAACACATAAACAAACCAGATCCATGGTAATTATTACACAAACTAGCAGAGAAATGTTAGAATCAGGTGCGTACGCGCAGAAGGTACAATCGGCAAAGTTTTCCGTCGATCACTTTTTAGGGTAAATTCTTGCACTTTCGGTTACAATAATGCCCATATATTTAATAAGATATTATTGGCATTTAACCGCCGTTTTAAGTAAGGAAGATCTTATTATTAGGAGTCCCATTGTGCCCAATGCGACACACCTACAGTTTGGTGTTTACAAACAAAAAAAGACTTTATTTCATGCCTTTCAAGACTTTATTTATAACAATCTGTGTGCGGTGTGGTGTGGTGCGCGGTTTTGCGCGCCGTGGAACTGCCTCTATAAACAACAATAACATACCTACCCATAACAAATAATTTATAAAAATGATGTGGAAAATAGAAGAATTTAATATGTAGTCGCAAACTCTACATGTAAGCGATTTTCACCTAAAACTGATCCATCAGAATCTCAATCGATCGTACATCTCAGGTGTGATTTGTGCAGACGTTTGAGATGTGGCTCTTGAGTAATGATGAGTTTTTGCGATAAGTTGCGCGGGCGCACGATGGCCATGCTATAAGTAGCAATACTATGACAGTATGTTAATGTCAGGAATTTAGTACGAATTCGCAAGAGTTTAGTCATCGATGATAAAATATTCGTCGATGATAATATATTAGAAGAGAGTTGATAAAGTTGAGTATTAAGAAGCTGTTCTTAAAACTAACCGTGTTTAAATAGCCCAAATGATATGTCGATCTATGGTTGCTTAGAAACAATATATCGGCTTAATGCATTTAAACCAAATTGTTTCATCAAAACATATGTTTTATGCTACATACGTCAACCAATCTTTAAAATGACCTTATATATATTTACTGTGATACTAGTAATGCAATTTTCCCGCTAAATCTTAAACTGTACATAAAGCTTGCGATGTTTAACCGCGATCTATACATATAATAAAGCTGAAGAGGATGGAAAGTCTGTACATAAAAGATATTCGAAAAAAAATTTATTGGGGATACTTAAAATTGATAACAGAACACGTTCCAATAGTTTTTAGAATTTTTGTCTGTTTATCTGTTTGTCTGTTTATCTGTTTATTTGGCTGGGTATCACGCGAAAACGGCTGGACGGATTTTGATGAAACTTTTACTATTATGTAGAGAAAATTATGGACCAGGTTATAGGGTAAAAAAAACAACCCCTAAAAGGGGGGGGGGGGTTGGCAAAAACTTGAAATACGTTTGCACGTGAATTTCATAGGGGTGCGTGGTAGTATGATGTGCAAACTACACTGAAACCGAGATTTGAAAAATTACCAACATAATTATAATATTAATCTATCTAATATCTTATCTAATCTAATAATAATATAAATTCTATAATTTTCTAAGATAAATAATGACAATACACACAAACATCCAAAAAACCATAACAATATTACGAAAAATGAAAGGAATAAAACATGTGCATTCCTTCCGTCCTTCTTGCTTCCATCTTGCTTCATCTCCATCCATTGCGCATGCGTAGACATTTTTTTTTTTTAATTAAGGCATTGACATCTGGGTCATCTGCCTAAACATGTTTCTCATTTCTTATTCTTTCTTTATTTGTCATTGTTGTGTTGCATTGCACACTGAAATGTAATTACTTACATACTCTGTTTTTTTCTCCCTATCTACTTTTGATATAATTATTATTACGTAAGTACCACAGACCAAAGAAAAACCACGCGCGCCAGCTGCGCCGCACTTGACAGCTCTGTGGTAAGTACCTATTGTATTTTAGTGTGTAAGGTGCCACAATTACTTGAATAGACTTATTTTCTTCTTCTAAGTTGGCGAAACGAAGTTCGCGGGCACCAGCTAGTCATAAATAAATACGTAGTTTTCTAAGAATGCATTCGTTACATAACATGAGTTATTGCCGTCACGTAGACGGTGCTGCCGCCAACCGAGATAATCGCGAACTAAATCACAGGATTCAGTATGACGTAATGTAACCTCACTTTTTGCACAATTTGACAGTTATTCTTAAAGTTTGTGTTGTTTGATGTAATATATAAGCTTTAAGTTTTTGCTGAAATGTTCTAGTAAAAATAGTGTAACCTACATGTATCCTTTATTCTCAATATAGCTAAAAAAATCAAGCCTTTAAATTTGTCTAATTTTTGTAGAGTTAATGAAAATGTATAATTTTGAAATAATCCTTACTAACTAATCACATATTTTAATGTATCTTAATATCTTTATTCAAATTAACTAAAAGTAATATTATTTCAAAAGTCTTCTATTTAAGGGTCCTGTTATGAAGTAAGAAATAACTAAATGCTAAAAAAACTAAATGTACAAGTTACTTTAATAGAATCCATCTGATGAATTTATTTCTTGCACTAATGTTTAATTTAACTTTATTTTTACACCTCAGTGAATTATCTGACACTGATGGACGACTACTAGTTTTTATAACTAAAAAGTAACCACTTTTACTGAATACTTACCCACTAACTCAGAAATGTACTGATGCTTAAGAAATTGTGCAATATTATTAGTGTTATCGACATAAATAACATTTATTTCCCAAGTTTGTATGAAAGTAGCCCTAATATGGCCATCACCAACCAGTTAGGCACAGACCATCTTCTATGATAGCTAGAGTATCTGAGCCGTAATCCACAACTATGGCTCAGTGTGAGCCAGTGATATTCTAAAACCAAATAAATATAACAAAGAATAACTAAAATACTTTTTATTTCTAAGCAAATTTCTTTAAACCATTCACTTTTTAACAACTATATCACCTTAATTAAATTTAATTAAAACACCACCAATTATAAATAACAGCGTGTTAATTTTAATGATTGCACACCAATTTAAAAATGCCGAAATTTCGCATCAGATTTTACAAACCAAACATAACACCATTTTATCAGATCTTCTTCACCTTGACTTAGTTTTTTTTACTGCTTATATGTAGAAGCATTTATTTCGATCAATCATAATTAACTACTGTATTTTATTGCCTAATTACTAATTATTTGTTTGTAATAATGTTGTTATCTTTATTAAGGTTGTGTCCCGGGGGCGAAGTTTGATAATTGTAACGATGAGAATGTGGTAACTTTATGGTTTTAAGATGAGAAATATATGATTGATTTATAGTATTACATTTACAAAAGGTTATCGTATACGTAGAGTTTCATTAGTTGGGTACAGACCTCCTTTTAGGATAGTTAGAAGTGGCTGAGTCTCTTTCATTCTAATTCTAAGTATAAGCGTCCTATTATACGGGTTTTCACACATTGCTTTTTCCTCGCTAGAAAATTTGGAACTAAATAGTAAAGGTTCACGCAAGTGAGACTTAAACCTTCAGTATGGTAGTTCAGTTCCCAGGCTATCATAGATACAAAACTAATGGAGATAAAACGATAATTAGCTATTTAAGGCTTTATTTAGAACATTCAGTTTATGTTTCTATTCACAAGACAGGTTTCAATGCGTGACGTCATTCGCTGTCTTATAATAACGGCAGTTTATTAGACGTGTTAATAAAATTTAAAGTACTTGAATTTACTACTATATTTGAACCCGTTTCTTCTATTAAGTAACGAGCAAGTTACAATCTTCACTATTTAACGTAATGGTAGTATGCATATTGGCAAACCATAATTATTAATCGTTTCTACTTAACACACTAGCCGCGGGCGCGAACAAGGTGTTAATTGATCACATCCATCAATCAAATTACTGATACGAAGCGGCCGCACGAGTTCAAAACATGAAGTTTTTTTATTGCATAAATGTACTAGATTACATTATCTTAAACAAGTGATATAAGTTACTAATAGGTGTTAAATAGAGAATTAAAAAAGGGGACTTAAAATTTATCCGGTTATCTATAAGATTTTTTTGTAGAAATGTACGAAAAAGTAAATAGAAGTAATTATGACAAGTGATGAAACGTCGTCGTAGGCTGATAACTATAAATACGATTGAAGGGTTTCAATTCAAAACAAATGTGCGATTACAACAAACAAACAGGTTTCCATTTAGGTGTACCGAAATATAACTATCTATATTTTCCGAGAAAGCCTGTAATTATCACCAATTTATTATCAAGCTATTTGACGCACTAAATGAAAACTGGATTTAACAACTTTTTATATATTTACTAATGCAACAAATTAACCTGCGTATCTACTTTTACGTAATCATTGTAATTTACTACCTATCTTTTACCTACTAACACAATTATTAGTTAATGGCCGGTCTCAATATTACTTACTATAGTTAGAACCTCGGTAATTGGAAACTGTTCGTTTTGTTTTTTTGAAGATATATTTGAAACTGTCGTTTCATACCAACAACTATATATAATAATATATTGCGATGCAAATCACAGATAAAGATTACTAATATTGTAACAGATTCAACAAAGCATAAAGGCTAGAAGATTGTTAAAATTGTTCGTAAAAGGTTTTCCATTAATATCTAAAGTATTTATATTGTCGTGTCGAGTTTGATTACATACAACTTTAATACAAAAGATACATTCAAACTAATTAATAAAAACAACATAAAAAACAAATAATAACGAACATAAATTGCAATTGATTTGCCCTTTTTGTCCAAAAATATAGTTAATGTCTATCGAATCCAAGCAAATGTAACTCAAAATAGATATTTAATGTCCAACATCGCTGATGTTAAAACGTAGTTTACCTCCCAAATTTATAGTTATTTAAGTAAAGGATATTTCAAAATAAACCTAAATGTTCTGGTTCTAACTGACAGTTAAAAGTGAAATGTCCTATAAAGTAGGACGTAGACCTCTTACCGCGTATTCAAATCTGGAGTTTCTCAATGTATTCTAGTTACGAAGAAACGATATGGAAGGGCGATGGATTATGAATAAGAATATAGTAATTGCTAGGCTACAGGGCCATTTTGATCACTATATTTTTGATATCTAATACTACCACACTGATTACGAGTATGTGGATCTTAAGTATTCACAGTAAGCTTTTGTGTTATATGTATTGCATTATGTTCTAGTCTAGAGAGAACCTAGTTACACCCTTACACGGTGTGTGTTTCGATAACATATTTTAAAAACAAATGTACCGGAAATCAAACCTGAGTTCAAAACCAAATCATTTTTTTTGTTTTTGCCACAAAGATTTGGCATAAAAATAAACGGTTAAGAGAAACAAGCCGGCGGAAAGACAACTCACTATTTTTCCTTCTTCGACCGTCCGGTATACAATTAAACCTACTATAACTAAAATAAAATTTTGAAATTTATCTTATTAGAACGTTCTGTGTATTGATAATGTTATAAGGAAACCCACATGGTTTATGATTGATTATTATCCCTCTAATGAAACACTAACCCGCATTGGGTCAGCGTAGTGGATCACGGCTCTACCTCTCTATCCCTCTCTCTAAAAGATAGAGTCCAATTTTACAATCCTTACTTAAGAACACCTAATTTAAATCACACTTAGATATTTTGCCACTTTATGCATAGCATTTCTAATTAGATCATTCCATTTTTTATACTACTAACTAAAAATGGCCTTATGTAGGTGTACAATATGTATCCGACGACTTACAACGTCATTACACGATCTCATAGCATTTATCTATTCAATTTATAGTTTCCTTGTCTGTGTAGTAATTATGATATTGTAAACTATATTAATGTAGATCAGGTACAATAGAGACGTGAAATAGACGATAATTTTGTTCGAACTTATCGATACAAATTAAAGCAATTCTTTAGCTGTTAATACAAAATCAAAGTTATAAACAATTTTGTTTTATTAATATTCAGACGCTGTAATTCGAAGTATTTTTCTTTTCTTTGCATATAAAAAATAATAATTTGTAAAATAACCAATATGTACAAACCCAAACCTCTATTTTAATGTACAAACGTCACTGCAATAAATAATTTGAACCTGCAATTTGATATATCAACGGGAACTACTAGTATCGATATTGCGTATTCGATTCTCGTGAGAACGATATCGAATAGCCGAAAGATATCGATTTGATTGGAGTAGTTGCGTATGAGTGTTAGGAAAATGGACTCGTTTTCTTTGGTTGCAGGCAAATTACTAACATTAATATTATAGTCACTCGATAAAGCCTTTACTGATGCAATTTATGTTGAGGTTAGGTTTAAAGGGTTAATTACTAAGGAGAAAAAAAAATAGGTAGTTAATAGAGTGTTATTATTATTCTCCATTACAAAAAAACAAGTTAGTATCTATGGAATGAAAGCGTTTGCTTTTAAATAAACAAAATTAATAACCTACTAATATTATAAACGTGAAAGTTTATAAGTATGTATGGATGTATGTATGTATGTTTGTTCGGTCTTATATGAAACTTAATATAGGGTATACATCAGAATAACACATAGGGTACTTTTTACCGCGGGAAAAATTCTCATTCAGACGGGAAACCGACTTCCACGCGAACGGAGTCGCGGGCGGCCACTAGTTTAATATGAATCCGAGAGTTTAATTCTGTAGTTTTGTGTTTTGGATGTTTTGCTATTTTTAATAATTGTTACGTAAATATTTGCATTTAATTTATATACTTTTTATTGCTCCGTGAGCAAAATAAATCAACTGAAATATGTTTGATTTTACAAATGTAAATGCAAAATGGCTTCATTCGACGCCATACTGTTGCGTTTATGCTAATTCTTTTCTATATTTGGACCATCTATATTTATTAAGATTAATTTAAATTATCTTCATTCTGACAAATTGATACTAGATTGTATTAAGGTAATCCTTGTAAAACAACTCTTATTAAAAAACTATCTGCTTGAAACATCCTTTTCAAACCTGCTTTTGATTCTATTATTTTCGTATCTTATGTATAACTTAGTGACCGCCTGCGACTCCGTTCGCGTGGAAGTCGGTTTCCCGTGGGAATGAGAAGTTTTCCCGCGTTAAGAAGTACCCTATGTGTTATTCCGATGTATAACTTATATTACTGAAAAGTTTCATCTAAATCCGTTCAGTAAGTTTTACGTGAAAGAGTAACAAACACCCATCCATACATACTTACAAAATTTCACGTTTATTATATTAGTAGGATACCTATGACATAAGGAAGATGTCAAAAGTTGCTTTTCAAGGCCGAAATTAGCGTGCCTAAAACTAGTTCTTAGTTATTGAACTAGCCTACCACCTGCTGCTTCACTCGCGTCTAAATTAAGAAATTGTAGCCTGTATCACTCTATAATAACGTAGCTTTTTAAAATTAAAAAGATGTTTTAAATCGGTTCGGTAGCATCAGAGCTTACCTTACACATCCAAACATACAGATTTCATTATGTACACATATAGCTTTGCTTAATGACCTAATAGCATTTGGTAGCAGCTTCTGACTACTAGTGTAAATTACCTGCGTAGACGCATGTATAAGTCACGTGTTTATACATAAGTGCCTGTTTGTCTTTAATATAGGAAATCCTTTACTCAAATGTCAACGGCTTAATGTCTATTTAAAATCAGGGGCTAACTGACCTGATTTTAATTAAACGGTTTTTAATCGACTCTAGAGATTCATTGATTCTTAAGTATGCGTTAACAAAATATCTACTAGCTGTTGATAAAGACACTTTTGTTTGATGACAGTACATCTAAAACTCGGCTGCTACAAGCCCCGATTCCGAAAACACTCTCTAAAACTAAACTAAAAATATCGCTGTCACTTTCTCGTGCTTTGTATTAAAAAAAGACAGGTACATTGGTTTCAGTAAATAGTCCACATCATTTTAAAATTGAACGAAATGCGCTGAGGACAAGAATAAAATTGCCATCGCTGTGTAATAATACACGTACATTTTAGTTTGACAGAACTAAAATGATTACCTGTCTCTGTCTTATGCTATTAATGAGCAAGTGACGGCGCTAGTTTTAGTTCTGTTTAGAAATTGTTTTCAGAATCCGGGCCACTGTCATCCAACGCAACCTCTTTTTTTCTTCTATAGACTCTTAATCATCACTGTAACTCCTCAAATCCGCAGCTTCTGAACAATCTACCCTCTCTTTCTAAAATCTACCCGTCTCTCTCCCACAGATACTTCGTGAGCACCGTGCTTCAGTTCCAGATCCATCGGGCTCTGTGCGAGCGCACCGGACAGTTCATACCGGGGGATCCCAACCGGCCGCTGCACAAATGCGACATCTATCGGAATCCCGAGGCGGGGAGGATCTTGACGTGAGTATTTGAAAATGGAACAGCTTTTCAGAAACACGTTGACCGTTGATGGCCTTTTTTATAAACTGCGGATAATTGTGGTACAGGAGTAAGTGAGGGAGAGGTATCTTCTCCCGTTCTACCACATATTGGTGATCGTGATAATGTCACGTGATAAGCTCCAGCAGTACCTAGTAATGGATATGACCAAACCATTGCAGTATTATGTACGAGTACAAAAGACTCAATAGTCTTGATGAGTTTGGTCTAAGTAGGTACCTATCTCTGTTATTCCTGTTTCTTTACAGAAACTACTTATTTATGCCACCAGAATAAATAAACAGTTCAGAACACTTCTGTAGAGCGACACTGTTAACTTAAGAAGGATCAGTGTTCTTCTAAAAATGGGTTTTGACTATAGTGTTTTTTTTTCAATATTTCCTTCAGTAATTTTTTTTTCTCTATCAGTTGCAGAAGCTGGCACATAAAATTGAAAAAGAAATAACACATTTCTAATTATATACCAAGTCAGGATTCATTTATTAATATGATAAAAAATAAAAAAATAACTATATGTTTTTACGTCAACTCGTTAGGATTCTCATATTAATATATCACCATGCGAATCTCTATAAAACTTGTATCAAGTTTTTTAAAAACATTAAATCGATTTTACACCAAAATCGAGTTAATCTAGTTTTTTTCCTTTATCACAACAAGATCTTATCTCAGTTTGTGTTATACCTTTGCATATTTCAGCTATCAATAAGGAAATACAAAAAACCTAATTTATAAATGATTAATAAACATTAACTTTTGACCGAATATTTCAACGACGAATTTACGATCTCATATAAAAATAAATTAACGTCTCATAATTGAACAATACCGAAACGCATGCATTAATGTAAAATATGTAAATTATAACAGCTGTTAAATACGGTTTTAAAAATAAACTTAATAGTTAAAAACAAACAAAAGATTAAATCTAACCACTTACTATGTAGAACGCAAAACTTAATTGTAACGTTAAATTAGGCAATGTTCACACTATTCTTTTTTAGTCATTTTCCACGCGTTTCCAGTTCAATAGGTAATTTGACTAAGGCTGCGGGCACACGTGAAAAGTTCAAAGGTAGTTTGAGTATTTATACAATGAATAATAAAATACGGGGTCGTGAGTTACTGTTCAACAAGACAAAAGTGTGGTAAATCACTTGCAAATATGTAGAGTTGAGATTAAGACACTTTTATGATGATGGGTTCTGTAGCTTTTATAAATATATTACCTACTCGAATGTTGAGTTGGTATTATACTTGCTTTGTTATCTCTTTCAGTTGAATTCAATTTCTTCTGCTCTTTTTTTTACTTTACCTAAATAAGTAACCTAATAAGGTGAATAAGTGAAGTACTTTATTTAAAAGTTAAAGGTTAGGTGTAGAACTAATCAATCCTACTAATATTATAAACGTGATGGCTTGTAAGTATGTATGGTTGTTTGTTACTCTTTCACGTAAAAACTACTGGACGGATTTGGATGAAACTTTACAGTAATATAAGTTATACGTCAGAATAACATATAGGGTACTTTTTAATAGGGGAAAACTTCTCATTCCCACGGGAAACCGACTTCCACGAGGACGAAGTCGCAGGCGGCCACTAGTCTTCCTTATAAAGTCTAGTTTGCTTCATTTTGTATGAAGATGCGTAAATTAATAGACATGTCGCTCACGAAGTTTACTTGTTCATTTCAATTAATAAAATACAGTGTTATGAGTTTTATAAAATCAGCAATGCTGATGACTTACCTACGTTAAAATCTTAAATTTCGAAAATAAATTATGAAATTAAAATATGTTTCATAATTAACATGTCGAGTGATAGCAATTGTATGAAAACTAAAATAAAAATAAAAATAGAAAAACATAAATAAAACGGATCTCCAAAAGAGCAAAACAATAGTTCTATCCAACAGCTATAATAAATTGAATAAAGACATTTATAAAATCGTTTTACATTCAACCTTGACCGACTAGATTGATATAGTTCCATTTATAATTTGAAAAAAGAACAATATTCCAAATGGCGGACAGCGAGCGTTATTTGTGAGATAAAATGGTGATTGCTATCGTGATTGTCTCTAACAAGGTGTCTATTGCTGTGGGAAATAATATAATATACTGGTGTTATTAGAAATCATATTTTGAAACTGTGGATTAGGCTGAACCTTTGAACTTACTTGCGGTTTGAATTATGATTTTATAAATTGATGAAAAATTTACACGAAGAGCTTTTTTTATTTATTTTTTAGGTATACGTATGCAAAACCGAAAGTGATGGCTTTTCTATAGAACGTCAATATAAAGAATACCTTCTCTTGGGAATAATTGGAATAATCTTTTCCCAACATCTAATTTCGTATTCGACCCACTTAGACAGACCCTTTGCCCGTAAACTTTGCAAATTCGATAACTTTGAACATCAATCTTATCGAGAATCCATCTATTATTATGTCCCCGCATTACCCCGCTTTCAAACGTCAAAAAAGAAATGTCAAACTATTTGGGATAGGTTCTAAAATGAGTTTTATTTAATTTGAAAATAAGGTTCAAAATTGGTTGATGTTTTATAAAATGACAATTTCATAACAAAAAATTTCAAATGATTTCTATTACGAAATAAATAAGGTTCAAATTTGTGTTTGATTAACCATTATATTGTACATTAGCTATCCCTCGTCTGCACTTGCGGAAACCACCAATTGACGCGAGTATATTATGCGGGTGTGTAACAAGCTTTATTATTGGAGCTATGGGCTTTTAAATTTAGAACGCCGCCATTTATAATAACGGATTTTTAAAAGAATCGTGATTTGATTTTGTGTTGTCAAGGTTAGTTCTTATTTTGTAATTTGAAGGATATGACGTAATTTATTAAGGATTTAAAAGCTATAAAAAGATCGTTATATGTAATCGAATGTAAATTCGTTAAGTGCTAAGTAGGTAGGTATAAAATTAATTAATTAATTATCTAGACGATGGTCTATCATTATGTTTGAATATGTATAGTGGAATGTTTTGTTTTTATCTTTTTTCGCTCCGGCAAACCCGAAACTAAATAGGCTTTTTATTATAATTAATAACTTTTTGTTAATCTTAAATAGTTTCCTATTTCTGTACCAAAAGAAGATTGATGACACAGTTTGAGAAATCAAACACAAAAAAATTATGAACATTTTGAAAAGAAATTTATTTACTTAAAATTGCAATTACTTTTACTTATTGTTGACACATTATACCTACAATAACAAAGAACTAAGTAATATCTCCTTAATTAATAACGATATCCACAATATTTACGAAATGGCATAAAAGCTTAAACTTTGAGCCCATTCTACCTGGATCCCGAATCTCTTACTAAGTGCAGCCTCGAGCGAAGAATTAGGTTAATTTCCTTGACATTTCTCTGGTTAAGAACAAAACTAAGTTAAAGTTAACTTTAACTGGCATAATGTTGGTTTTATCACAAAGTTATGTAAGGTTAGTCCAGTTAAAGGATTTTGGTAGTCGCGGGCGGTTAAAATGCTGCTTACCTAACTAGGTAGATAGTTAATTTTAACGATATAATTTAAGGTGCCGTGTAATTTTAAAGATAGGACTGACGAAATTAAAAACGAACCTTTTAGACACAAAATTTGGATATGAATCTAATCTAATTTATGTTTCATGTTGGTGTACTTTATGGACTTCAATTTCAAATCTAAACTTTACTACTGACATGGACATAATTTATTTCCATTTAGTTCAGTCACTCACCAACAAGGGCGAATCCAGCTTTGGCGCCAGAAGTACTTAGTGTTTAGTAAAAAAAATTTATGTTTAACAATTTTAATTAGTAGTCTATGTCGGTACCGAACCCAGCCCAGCCCCCTGGATCCGTGGGTCGACGACATTTCGGATACAAAAAACTCGGACACCTTGGCCAATGTATGGATTTTCAATTTTAATATTATTTTTTACCAAGGTGTCCGAGTTTTTTGTGTCCGAAAAGTCATCGACCCGGATCCGCCCTTGCTCCCCAATACGTAGCTTCCTTAGGATACCGTATCTAAAAAGCGTTATTTTACCAGCCCCAAATGGCTACCAATTTCCCAACAGACAAAAACCTCCGTACTCCGGACTCGGTCACGATCTGTGCGAGCGCAGCACTCTATTGTCTACTGCACGCATTTAGAGGCTTGACGTTTCCGCGTCGCGTTTTGTAATGTCAGGTTTGATGGAAACAGGGGAAACGGTATAAATTGACTTATACGGAGGTTATTGTGGTTTGCTAATTTTAAATTCAAATTCAAATTCATTTATTCATTTAAATTTTTCAGTTTTTTAAGGATTTCAAAACATAAACGAACTTTATTTTGTTGCCTTTCCTGTTTTGAGACTCTACGTACTCGTATTTTAAATTTCTAATTAGTTTTCTCTATAAGTAGTTTTCTATATAATACGTTTTAATATCACGTAACAAAGGAACTATTTTTTTTTATATTCCTAGATTTTCGCGAAATTTCTTACATGTTTTTATCCGATTGAACTGAAAGCAACTATTCTGGACTGTTGTCAAACTGTAACCCACATTTGAATAACTTCCTACTAACAAGTTTATTTTCATTATCGGATTGCAGACAATTAGTGGCTATCAATGTAGACAAGTTATTCGTCTGTTACTAAGATGTAGGAAGAATAGTTCGATACACCTTTGATACGAAAAGTGGACCATGCTGGACCAAATATAGTTCAATACACGAGATATAGGTCTAAATTGTAAACATAAATGTTTTGATGCAAACTTCTTGGAGGTTAATCCTGTCAGTATTGTTACTTTGCGAAAAAATTCTTATTTTTTAATCGAAAACCATTTTTTATTTTATTTTGTTATGATCGGGACGACTACTGCAAGTTTAGGTGTGGGAAGATGATACTGGCTCATATAGAAAAAGTCTAAAAAAACACAAGCTTTAATCATTAAATACTCGCAAAATTGCTATAAAAAATCATAAATTAAAACGATTTGTCTGTTACATCGTGGTGAAAACAGTATACTTAACCATCGTTCCTAAAAAACACAAATGAAATTATAACTCAAAAGTGTTATTATTATTATTTGTTATGTTTTGTTGACACATCATACAGCTTCTCCTGTCCTCAACTCTACTAGCCACCCAGTTCCTACAGACCTAGATTTATGTAACTGGTGTCTATTACCGTAAAACAATACCGATACGTTACCACACTTATGTAACCGTTGGTCAACTCGAATAAGGTTTAAATTATCTAAGCTCGTTACTTTACTACGGGAGTTGGTAGGCAAATTACAACATTCAGCTTTTACTTTGTATTTGAATCGGGTTTTTAATTGATTTGGTGATATTTATAAGGATCATTGTAGTTTACGGTTTAGAAGTTTATAGACTTGTGTTAAATATTAGTGGTTAATAAATAAAATATAAGTTAAGAAATAACCGACTGTTAACTTACCAAAGATATAAATTAACTTCATAAGTGCGAGTTACTTAACCAGAGGTAAAATTTAACTGCTCTTAAATAAAACTTAATTGTAATAACTTCAATTATGAATGATTGATCGCAAGTTAAGTCATGAGGATGTAATAAAGAACTAATGAAACTCAGGGATCTAGATATCATAAGTAATATTAAATAAACACTTGTGCATTTAAGTAATAACTTAAATAAAGGAAATCATTTTTTTACCGCACTATCGAGGTATTTTTCAATTGTGTGATTAAATTTCACTCATTCTTAATTTTTTTATTAATTAAGTTATAAAAAAATTAGATTGAATTGCTTTGACTTAACGAAAGTAATAACAAAAATTGTGGGGTTCATTTTAAAGTTTAAGATCCTTATACTATTTATTTCGGTTTCACTTACTCTACACGAGTTCAAATAAGTTTGTAAAAACGTGTGTAATCATTGATAAGATAATCGTCAATTATTTTTAGTGTTTTTAAATAATTTCACTAATAAAACAAATCATTAAAACGAGGTAGCAGCCGACACTAATGATCGTTTGCTTTTGAAAATTGAAGCTAAAAAACTATAATTAGTGGCGCTGATTAAATATATTTGAATGCATTAATTTCTATGCAAATATTACGGTCGGTGTAAGCCCATTAGTTGGATTTTACAACTTGGTCTAGACTATTGCATTAAGTTATTAATTTCACTGTGAGTAAGTAATAAATTCATTGAGATATAGCGTGAAGGTTCTTTTTTAATTTATAGACGTAAGATAGGAATAGTTTAAACGAGGTGCAAACGGTTCATATTCGTATTATTTCATTCATACTCGTACATTGTAGGTTTTTCATTAGACGAGTTCATGTTTTTGAACTTACGTAAGCCATGTTTATTAAAAAAATCATGAAGATTTTATGAAGTATAGTTTTTTTGAATTCTTTGATCTTTGGAACTATTAGCTAATTTTAAAAAGAAGGTTCTCAGTTCGATTGTATTTTTCTTGTTTGTTACCTCAGAACTTCCGATTGATTCTTTTGGATTGGCTGATGCTTCTCGAATACTCCCAATTTCAATATTCAGACAACGACATCCATGCGGCATCCATCCAAGCATATGAGCCTTAAATTTGCTTAGAATTCATATTTTTTCAAATAGACATAACATTAGAGGCCTTATTTCAAATAGCTATTGTATACCTCACCAGACCTCAATAAACCTTTCATCTTCCAGCCGCATCATGGAGCGCGGCTCCTCGGCCCCCTGGAACCAGATCCTGCAAGACGCCATCGGCGAGAGCCGACTCAACGGGGAGGCTCTGCGGGACTACTTCAGACCCTTGGAGGACTGGCTGCGGAGTGAGAACCTGAGGACGGGCGAGTACCTCGGCTGGAGTTATGACGGGGACTACTGCAAGTTCAGGTAAGGATGGTTCAAATAGAAGAAAGTTTAGAGAGAGCAGGCTGAAAAGTGAGGATATACGGGACTACTTCAGACCCTTGCAGGGTGGGGGTTTTTGGATGAAAAGGGATTGGAATTTAAGAAGGTTAGGTTAGAGATAGCAAGCTGAATAGAGAGGCTCTTCGAAACAACTTCAGACCATTGGCTTGAAATATAAGAAAGTTAGATTAGGTTAGAGAGAGCAGGAAGAAAGTGAGCTAAGGTTAGTGAAAGCAGGCTAAATGGTGAGGCTCTGCGGGACTACTTCCGACCCTTGGAGGACTGGCTGCGCAGTGAGAACCTGAGGACGGGAGAGTACCTCGGCTGGAGTTATGACGGGGACTACTGCAAGTTCAGGTGAGGATGGTTCAAGTAGAAGAGAGTTAGGTTAGTGGGAGCAAGGAAGAATAGAAGAAATTTAGGTTAGAGAGAACAGGCTGTGTGGTTAGGATCTTCGGGACTACTTCAGACCCTTGCAAGGTGGGGGTTTTTGGATGAAAGGGGACTGGAATTCAAGAAGGTTAGGTTAGAGATAGCAAGCTGAATAGAGAGGCTCTTCGGAACAACTTCAGACCATTGGCTTGGAATATAAGAAAGTCAGATTAGGTTAGAGCGAGCAGGAAGAAAGAGAGCTTAGGTTAGTGAAAGCAGGCTAAATGGTGAGGCTCTTCAGGACTACTTCAGACCCTTGGAGGACTGGCTGCGGAGTGAGAACCTGAGGACGGGAGAGTACCTCGGCTGGAGCTACGACGGGGACTACTGCAAGTTCAGGTAAGGATGGTTCAAATAAAAGAGAGGAATAGAAGAGAGTTAGGTTAGAGAGAGCGGGCTGAATGCTGAGGATATACGGGACTACTTCAGACCCTTGCAGGGTGGGGGTTTTGGATGAAAAGGGATGGGAATAGAAGAAAGTTAGGTTAAGTTAGAGATAACAGGCTAAATTGTGAGGCTCTGACTAATTTAGACTCTCATGTCACAAACACATTGCATACAGTGACATTATCGTTCTTCTTAAGTCGTTACTGAAAATGGCGTCTAATTGAACCTTCAATGAGCAAATCAGATACCTTGAGCTTAAGTTTTGACTTATCAACTAGGAATTAAAGTCATTGCAACTTCAACCCTAATCATACTGCCTTCTCTAATCATTTTTTCCTAATTTTCCAGCATCGAGACCGCCGGCCTGCAAGTCTACGGAGGGTTCTACAACTCGGCACGTCACAACTATGACGTCACAAGCTTTGCCGTGCTGCTACTGCTCTCTATGTTTACGACTGTCTTTTGTATGCGTTCGCGGTGAAAGAAAGGGACAGATATAGTTCAGATAGTTTCGTATTTTGTAGCACGGTTTTTGTTTTGCGAAGGTTTTGAATTAGGTGATGAAAAAGGTTTCAGGTTTTCTTACTGTTACAAGCTAAATATTTTAATTGTAGCCATTTTGGAAAACATATGTCTCGAATTAATATTTTATTGATTATATCATTATTTTCAAGTGTTTGAATTTGTTTATTATTATTATGTTAAAATGATTATATATTTTTTGTAATGCAAGTTAAATAAAGTTTATATCCAAAAGCTGCAATATTTTCACAGACGGTAAATAATAAACAAGTTTTAAATAAATAAATAAAATTATTCGCGCTGCGTCGCTCTAATTAAGAAGTCTTAACATATGTTAAAAAAGAAAACAAAGCATATGACTTTTTTCAAATGTACTTCACTCGTAAAAGTTGCACCTGAGTTCATTATCACCTGCATATAACAAAAATCTGTAGGCATATTCACGATGATCTTTTAAGATTTTCAAATGATTATTTTATACAGAATCAGTTTAATTAACCAATATAAATATTGTCATTAACGTTGTTGTATTAAATTATACAACTTTTTAAAATGTTTTTTTTAAATCGATATTTCAACGATTTCTTTATTATACTAAGGGCCGGTTTTTCAATAGTCAGATATCTGACAGAAAATCAGTATGTTTTTGTTGCACGTCGAACTTAAATACTTGACATATGTATAAAGTGACAATAAAAACATACCTCTTATCAGTCAGTTAGCATTTATCTGACTATTGAAAAATCAGTCCTAAGACAATCAGTTAAAATAGATGCTGCAATATTCTCGTAAATAAACAGAATAATCCCAGGGTTAATAATTAAATTCACGTAATTGTAGATAAGAATTTATGTAAATAGTCACTTCTAACATACAACGTAGAAATTAATTTTGTAAGTATTGTGATAATGATAATAAATATAGATATCTAAACAAATATTGATTTTTTATTGTTAAAACACAAAATCTAATTAACATCGGATTAATTATACAGGGTTATTTGTAATTAGCGCATCACCTCTTGCAGGCGGCTTCCTTACATCAATCCCAATAACATTTGTTCTACGACTTTTTGCAAAACTTGATAATTAATACAAAAACAAAAAAACAAATACGAATTTGCGCGCTCTGTTATTTATATCTCTGTATTTTGTAAGAAGTTCCTAAACCGGTCGGCCCACCCCCCTCGTCGCCCGCGCGCCTGCCACGCCAGTTGCGTGCGCGTAGAGTATTGTACTGTTTAGATGCACCCAATAAATTTGTATGGAAAAACTTATTTTTTTTAATATTAATTTTAATTATTCGTTGGTTAAATGTTGTTGGGATTGATGTAGAAAAGCTGCCTACAAGAGGTGATGCGCTAATTAGAAATAACCCTGTATACATATATAAATTCGGATGATAAATTCAAAATTTTTAATTAATATAAGTTAAGTTATTAAATATAGTTAAGTTCCTAAAACCTACTTATAAAATATTTATCATAGTAGTAAGAATTAGTAAAAATAGTTACAGTTAAGTACTTCATAGTTTATAATTTATGTTAATATTTAATAAATTATAATGTTGGATCAAGGGACCATTGAAGAATATCAAATCTGCATAGTTCTAGTACTAGTGGATTTTAATATTGAAAAAAGAAATTTGGCAAATCAAAGAAATATTAAATAAGAAGTCTCTACTTGACCCTATCGGCACAGTAGGTACTACTGAATAGTTGTTATTTTAAACGACACTTAATATTAATTACAATATAATAACTCCAAAAGTTTAACTTCGTTTAAATGATTACTCAATAAAGCGGTTGGTTTCACAATACATATAGGAATTAATAAATGAGCTGACTCAGCATTTTAAGTCAAGTCATAAATGTATAGGTATAGCTACGTATGGTAGACAATAATCTGTTGTAATTTGTTATGTCATGCGGGCATACATGACAAATTATCGTTAAACCTATAACGATAGCAGAGATTAAAGGATACAGTTAATTTTGAAAATGTTATGGCTTATTTCTTGGTCAGGACTAAAATATATATATTTGGTAAGATTTTAGTAATTTAATTTTAGTTGCGGTTAATATCATGTTGCCTTATATCTAATAACTCCAAATATTATGACCACGTTTTAGGTATAATATGGAAAATGTGATTATACTTTATTGTTTAATAGTTTGTTAAGTTACCTTATTCCCACGGGAAAAGCAATTTAGCTGCGAGTGCAACCGCAAGGGAAGCTAGTAAGTATTTCATAAAAAGAGGATGACTAAACAAAAATGCTAAACAACTTGACACAACGCAAATACCTTTAGCTTAGTTGCCTTCAACCTTCTCAATTTTATTTATGCAATATGCCTGTAAGTTAAATATTTATTTATTCATCGGGAAAAAAAAACAAAACATACCTAAAATGAAAACAATACTCTCCGAGGAAAATACAGATAATCCAAAAAGTTCATAACTAAAACACAAAGGATTTTCGGATTAGTTTTATTGCTTTGGGTCTAGTAACGGCCGAAGTAAAGGATAAACCACACGGGCCCTGTTTCTAAATAAATAAAAAGTTTAACTGTCAACAAAATAAGTTTAAATAAGCATTAGTAAGTTTTTAACACTATAACAAATTCTATGACTTATTGCCGTTAATTAGGCCCCATATTTTATAATTTATCTTTAACATATTTTTTGAAATTTGCATATGAATAGTCACTTTAAGGCTCCATCCTGTGTCAGAAACCTTAATGCCCGTTTGCACCAAACTCAACTTAGGCTTGTCTTAGTTAGGATACACCTAAGCTTGGATCAACCTATCTTAACAAACGGTTTGCACTAACAGCCCGGTCGCAACTGTGTCGTAAATTAGGCATTGCCTAGCAAAGTGAATTGGTCGAATGAAAGATTGATTGCCTATGGTTTTTAAAATGCTAGGAATTAATGCGTTGGCATTGTCAAAAAATGTCTATTAAAGCATATTTTTGACCAAATAAACCAAGGAGCCCAAACATTGTAAATAAAAATTATATTCTGATAGACAGCAAGTAGAATGCAATTCGTAGATGTAGGTAAGTCTAAAAATCTACAATTTTCATGTTCAGTAGAATTGAGCAACCACTAAAATCTTTTTTTAATAGCTTTAAATCTAAACAAGGGACCTAAATGAAGCGACGCATTCTCAAACGTAGCTGTACGTCTATTCTGTAAAACGAAACGTGAGCACTTTGCTTTCGTTTCGGGCCCGTAACGGACATTTGCTATTCTATTGGCTTTCGTATCGTTTCATCAATCATAAGGTTTTTAACGTAAAGAATAGAAATTTAAGTCAAAACCCTTATTATTTCGTTGACTTTCGGATTACAAATACGTTAAACGATATGCAAGCCAAATAGAATAGCCAATGTCAGTTTCGGGCCCGAAACGAAGGCAAGTGCATACGTTTCGTTTTACAGAATAGACCTACTGCTACGTATAGCGCATCCATCTTTTTATACACTGAGGTGATTTCTTACCACAAGATACATGTTTAAATAACCTTCATGTCAGTTATTCCATTACAAACAAATAAACATAGTTTAATCCGATTATATAAACATAGTAGCTACCAAACCAAATTGCTAAATATTAGTCTTGGCCTAACAACATTTGTTAGTATCAAAGCGTCCATTTACACTTGCATCCAGCAGAGCACATTAACTAACATAACTGAAATGGTTCATCAATTTACCTACACTGCATTATGATTAAGTGACTTAAAAATAAAGGTAGTATGTCTTCACAAAAAAGTGTGAAAATTCTGGTAAAAAAAATAATGACTATCCAAAATAATGAGTCTTTCAAATGTAGAGTGGTTGAAAATGCTGCAGTTATACCGAAAGCTACGTAAACCCAAAAATCCACTCTCTATCTTTTCTAAATAATAAACTATAAGCAACACTGACCCACAAAATTCTCCTTAATATAAACAACTAATTACAATAGCCTAATTATCCATTATCTAATAATAAACATACTTCAAAACTAACATCCAGATATTAACTTTACCATACGTTGAGATCCCTCATGCATTGGTAGTTAATAGCTGTGATAGTAAGCAACAGTCAGAATGACGCCTACGTCTATATGCCGCCCTGGTACATTGTTCAGCTTGCTCGGAGGGGGACAGCGTAATAAAAAACTATCTGGTACACTCATGCGGTTGTCGTCAAATGGAATTGATTCAAACAGCAATGCTTGGTTTTTGTCAGGCGTCAGTTTTTTAGAATTCCGTATAAAGATAATATCCTGAACCTAAAAGATCGCTTTGTTTTCCGTTTGTATGGCCTGTCAAAATTCTTCTTGGTTAATACTAAAGAAAAATCCTTAACTAATATTTTATTAGCAACAAAGGTATCATCATACTTTTAGATCAACACAAACAAAATATATGGCCGTTAGTTGTTGCATGCTTGGATATCGTCGAGAGAATCAGTTTCTAAAAGTCTAGGTTAATAAAAAACAGAAATTTAACATGAAAAAAAAAACAAAATAAAGTTTAGACAGAACCCTCGTTACGTAGGTCTGATATTTTACTCGTGGTGTAAAATAGCCTTTTTTCCGCTTCCCTTTTTAGCCTGAAAAATGGCTTGTAAAATTAACAAATGTGTTGTACCTGTAACTTGTCAATGTCTGAACCATCCAAAGGGAAGATAAACTTTTTTCACCCAACATTTTGAAATCAAATTAGTCGGCACGAATCACATTTAAACGTCAACGTTAGTAAGGCTTCGTATTTCTTTCATTAAAGATACCGACAGAAAAATAAAATTTTCCACGCTTAAGCTTCTAGCTTCTTATTTTCTCAATAAGACAAGCCCGAGTTCAATCATAAACGTTAAAGCAATCCAAAAATCATATAAACAAATCTAAGTTACCAACAACTTTGAAAATGGAACAAATGCATTTGTTATTTCGCTCTAGTTATAAAACTTCCGTGGTATAAACTCGAACATTAAACGCGACTTCGCCATCTATTCAGTTATTGGACGGAGCCCTCGCCGACACACTGTCGCCACGGTTTATTGGATCTGTGTGCAATGAACCTCCTTCGCTTGGCTGTGCGCCTGGTACCTACGTTCTACTAATATTTTGTTTACCCTGGGCTTGAATATCTGTGAATAGGTTATGTTTGTTTCTGTTAAGCATTGACTGAGCACTTAACATTAAAAGTATGCATATGCATATGCTGTATGAATGTTTTCAATTTGATTTGGATTGTCCTATGAATGATATACAATCTTGTCGTCTCTTAATATCCGTAGTATAAAAGACATTTTCTTTGTGCCTACAATTGCCTGCTAAGTAATTCTAAACCACGCAACGGTTAAACCGTGTTTATTATTTTTAAGATAGTTTTTTCGCAAAGGTTTGTTAGTACCATTCAAAATTTCATACCCAAAAAGTAATTGACTTGTAATGAAGCGCGGCCAAACCACAAGCTTTGAATAAAATCTTATAAATAAATATTACACATTGTGCCTGCATACAAACCTTATCGTGTACACGGTCCAATCTACGCAAGCCATAAAAGAAAAAGTCTCACTTCGCTATATTGTCCTTACAATATCAGGGCATTTCTCCCGCTATCACCGCATCCCGTCGCCCAGCGCTCCGGGAGCTCTCCCAGTCGCTTCCCAGCTTCAATACGACCCGCACGTACTTGTATCTAACTCCATCGCATTTCTGTGCGCCTGGTACCTCGTCGCGAGTGTCAGTGGATTGACATTGATCAAAAACGATTAATTATGTAAAATTCGTAAGTGTTACCACATTAATTAGGCATTGATTATTTAATTAAGTTTCGTAATCGATAACTGGCATAATTACTTATCGTGTTTTAATTACTTTCCGAAACGCAAATCTCGATAGTGATTCCGACGTCCTACTTAGATACGCTTTGAACTTTAGCATAGTAATTAATTTTGTTCTTAATTACTTTATATTGTTGAATATTAAACAATACAGAAGCCTGTTGGAACAATTAGGACGATTACTTTGTTTAACGGTTTCTTAATGTTGCTCGTTAGTTTAATGTATGCTGGGAATTACATCTGGCGTTCATTCTTAATAAACTTACCCTACTTGGTAAAATTGACTATTTTTGTTCGTGATAAAAGTCTAAATCAATATGTACTTCTCTCAGCTAAAATAAGACTATGTACCTTAATTGCACGTGTGTTTATCTAAGCTCAAATTGGTCTTATTTTTTTTATTTTTACTTATATCGTATCAGTAGGTAATTAAATTTTATGTTGATTTCGTGTGTCAGTTTATATAAATCTAAGATAAAATTCCATCGATTCTATGTAGGACATTTGCAACACACTTATCAACGTATACGCAGCTGCTTATTAAGAGTATATTAAAAGTAACAATAGATAAAAACTACTAGTCAGGATATGATAGGTCACTTATACGATTAAAAACTGAATCCATTGATCTAAAAATATATTATGATTTACATCAAGCACGTTATGTCAATAATTTTTTTAATAACTAAGAGTTATATACCTCCTACAAATGCTAATTCATATAAATTTAATTGAAACACAAATTATCCTTTCAAGTTGTACTGCAATTGGTCACTAATATAGTGTTTTTCCATTTAGTTACAGCAACTACTTACAAATGTTAATTTGCCCTTTTTATTGTATAAAATTCCTTAATTTAATTTTTTGAGTGTCTACGTCGCTTCGTAAGCTCATTTATTATTCCTTTTATTCCCAACACTCTGAAACTGCCCTATATTTTGATATTTAGTTTTACAATTACAGTTGCCCTATTCAATTAAAATACTTAATAAGTTGAATGAAATTCTATAACTTTAAGAGAAATTATGAACAAAGTAAAAGCTAAAATTCTTGGTCAAATACAAATAAAAGTGAAAAAGATAAGAGGCGATGATTTCATGAAATTTGTTTTATCAAAAGGTCACATTTTTGCGTCGGAGGTCAACAAACTTACATAAACGCTTATTCATTTCTTGTGAAATTTAAATTAAACGACGCATGATAAATTAAGAAAGACTTATTAAATAATTTTACAGAAAGCTTAATAATTATTATCACTATCTAAATGTTATCAAAAATCAAAAGCTTCTAGTGTTGTATTATCTTTCAGATTTTATGCAATATATAATACTTCTCATTTAAATTAAAGGTATCTTATATCTTGTTTTTATTTTAATTTCATTAATGTGACATGTATTACCTCGATTATGACTATTCTAAAAACCTTCTTTTTATAAAAAAAATCTACTTGTATTCATCATGAAATGTATTGAAAAGGTATTTTATTCCTAAAGCATTGTTATTTAATTATCATTGTTGGAAGGCTCGTCACGTAGGTATCGAAGTAATAAATAAGCTCAATACGAGCTTTGGGGAAAATTCTAGAAGAATAAAAGTAGGTTTTCGTGTTGCGGGAAAATTTACAGATATTCTTGCCGAGAGGTAGTTTGATAAAAGATGTACATTTTCCTTGGTAAGGTAAAGTTAGAGGTGATTAACCTATTTAGATATATGGCCTAAATACAGTTGGTAAAATTTATTAAACATTAGTATTTCAGCTATGCATACGACAACTTAAGATCTGCAATCTGAAATGCACTGAAATCCATCTTTATTTTATCTTTCGGGATAAAAATCTCCAAATCAAACCTGTTTATGCGAGATTGTGTAACAACCTTTGGCTGGTCACCACTATATTGATCGAATAACAAAAAGTTCTCGAAAGCATCAACAGTAGTCCTTTAAATCCCGAATTGACATGTAGTATTATCAGTCGCGATCGCTGCATCCGACGACGCGACGGCCCAAAACAACGGAAATTTATCGTTAGCGGGTTCAAGTGGAGGACAGCTACTGACAAAATAGATATACATGTGATTGATTGATGCCGAGTTTTATTATGCTTATACCTTATTTTATTATGACTAGTGTTCCACCCAAAGGTTTGCATGCATAATACAGAATGCGCCCTAAATTTTGCTGAATTTTTATTTTATTGTAAATTCATATTTTTTTTCTCTTACAAATTAATTAAATTGCTATTATAATTCTGGGTTATAATAATCTTTCTTTGTACAAAGTTTCGTCCAAATCTAACCGTTTCTTTATTGAGTAACAAACATCTAAGCATACAAGTTTTCACGTTTATAAAAACACTAGGAAGTAGGAAAGGATAACCATTCGTAGTAATAATAATGCTTATAAAAGAACTAATATTACGAAGCCTCAACTCAAATCCAGCACATACGATAAGAAACCTACAGCAAGCATCAGAAGTTTTATTCTTGCTTGCCATTGTTTATTTCTAAAACAGATGCTATCTTACCACCATTGACAAACAGCTCACAATAGCAGTGGGGTTAGTGTCATCGTACAGAATGACACGACAATCACTCGCTGATTACTATTCATGCTGAACTAGGTGACTGCGCGCGCGCATGGTTGGTCGCAGAGTTTGTTATTCTTTGTTATCGTGGGTGTGTAGTATCTGTATGAGTTGCTAGACGCTTGGGTTAGACATTAAAGCATTTTTGGTAGTTAACTTACGGGTATTAGTAACATTATTTCTTAAATAGATTTGCTTGATTAAGTCTCATTAAAAAGCTCAATTCTTTTTCGCTTTAATGTCTTAAGCTACGTCAGAAAAAGCTCTAATCAACTATATAAATGCTTTATAACTATTCTCTAGGAGATATTTAAATATGTGCTTTCAAATCTTTTATAAAATTTATCTAAGATTTATTAACTTCCTCAAAACTGTTTCATTTTTTCTTATATATATTTACCTACTTTACTTTATACATTAAACACTTTAAAGGCAGAGTCGCATGCACTCCAGTGAATATGGGTTCCCTAATTGCCTAATCAGAGGCGCCTGCGTCGCATGCTTTACTTAATAAAGAGCACTTCATCTCCGTCACATCTATGTAATTAAATATACTTGAACCTATAAGTGATACTTAATTCAAAGGTTAAAGGAGAACCTTTCAATGGAGTATGTAAGCTTTTAGTTGATTCGTGTCCGGTGCTTGGTCTATGTCTTTTAAGGATGCATATTTTTTTAAGAAAATGAATGAGATGACTCTTTGAAATAAATTAATTAAAGCTTGTTAATAATCAAATTTGCTGAAGTTATTTTAGACCTTTAAATAGACCATTCACTTATCATTTAAAATACGTCTTGCATTCGCCTATTGTCTAAGAACTTATGTACCTACTATGTTCTCAAATTCTTTTTGAAATTAAAAAATATTGTAGTCTTTTCAAATTTATTGTTATATATTTTATTGAGTCACTATATCATATTACGTCCCTTATTTACCAGCTTCAGAAATTAATAAAAAAATATCAGATTCTAAAAAAAACAGTTACCTTTACCTACTGAAAACATTTGTTTCACACTTAATTTCGTCTCTATCTGTAGAGTTATGTTAAATATATAATATATCAAGAGGAACACGCTGTAAAATATGAAACCTCATAGTAATGACATCAGATGACGCGGTACTCTCTCATGAAGCCCAATATGGACCAATTAATGTTACTGCATTATAGAGGGGACGAATGAGGGCGAACTAATTGTGGTCGTAGTAGTAGGATATTACATAATAGGACCCGTGGGCCTTTAGGAGGATAACGGAGTCGTTTTCAATCATTTTAAAAGGCTGTAGGAGATTCCTTAAATACATATTGAATGGGTTTTTTAGTAAAATTAAAATGTCAGAAGGAGACTGATTGATATTGGCTTCAACCTATTTTGCTCTCCAGAGCAAGAAAATTACAATTAATTAAAAAATAGAAACTATTCCACAAAAAGACAAGGCTTTTATACTGTAGGTGTATTCTATTAAAGCTACTATCTTTTAATATTAGCAGTAAATAGCAAAGGCTCGCTCTGATATTTTGCTTGCTAGTTTTTTTGCTTTTCGTATTAAACTATCGTTATAGACGTTCTGTTATTATTATTTTTTGTAATTAAACTTGAACAAAGATTTTATTTCATCATTTCCAAACTTTTGATAAAAGAATAATAAGTACATAAAGTGTCCGATAATAAGGAGGACCTTAAGTTATTTTTGATTTTTAAAATATAGCTACAAAGTAAACAAATGACCTTAAAGTATCTAATCAGCCATGTGATCTGATTTACCAAGAATTTAACCTTTATAAAGCACTTTGCTTATGAATACACGCTTGAGCACTGTGAATTAAATTCATTAAAACAATCAATGAATTCTATAAAATAGTCATAGCACAAAAACCGTTACCCAATACATTCCACAAATACCAAAGGAATGTTCAAAACAATAATTATATAGGTATATCACACGATATTTTAAAACAATATATAATAACACGCACATTCGTGAGAATCCTTACGTTCCATGACATATCTTTATTTACATTCCAAATTCAAAACGATAATCCTTTTTCTCTCGCAGACTCCCAAGATGTAAGCGGTGATGCAGCGGTTGTTCACGAAATATGACAAGTTGATGATGGGTTAGTGTGCAGTGACAATGAATAGTGAAGTGAGGACGGTGTGGACGAGATGGTTGATGGTGATGGTGATGATGATGGTGGTGATGGAAGGGATGGCGCTGAACGGGGACAACGTGTGCATGGTGCAACAGAAGTAAGTAAAGAATTACAATGTTTAAGAGTCCAAAATGTGCACTTATCCGTATAATGGTTAGAGATATGCTGCACAATATTGTTAGATTTTCAAAGAAAACAGCTATTTGTGAAAATTGTGTGGTGGTTTTAATTAGATCTTTGCATTTGTGAGTGTTGTTCTTGACCAAAAGGTTATAAAAGTTTAACTCTATTGCAGTGACATTGTTGTGAAACTGCATTTTTATTTTCTATAAGAATTGCAAAAAAATAAATGAAACAGTTTAACTGGGTTCAGAATTTAATCAAACTAATAAATATATAAATTGATCGTTATTCGTGACCACTAGTCTCTAGTCCCAAAGCATACCAGTTAATAGCTTTATTTTCTTTACTTTTGAACCGTGTAATACGATAATTCGAAGCTATTTTTATTCAGCAGCAGCAGTAGCCACAATCTTTATTTACCCTTTCCCAGCCATTTTGGATCCACTAAATTACTCCCGTAATCCAATTGGGAAACCAAACATTTAGGACAAGCATTCCCGAACGACCTATCAATGCAAATTGCACCTAATGATATTCAGAGCAAAGCCTATTTTATTTTGAAAATTCGGCTAGCGATTGCGGTAAAATATTCAAAGTGCTTTACCTATAATTGGTTCGAGTAACAAGATATTTTTTATTTAAATGATCAAACATTTCATCTTGTTTTATCTTAATCTGTATAAAATGGTGAATTTTCTCATTGTGCGATCTTATCTGCGACTATGTTGAAAGGTACTTTAGATGTTGGAATATGGTTATCTACAGGGCTAAAAAGTATAAAGTCGTACATGGTTATGAACAGTAAAAAAAAAATTGTGGTTTTGTTTTTGTTTGTTTTCTACAACTACTGTAATATACATTTGAAACGGCAGTTAGTGGATATGGAACCGCAATGAGAAAAAACAATGAGATTTTTTAGGCTTTACAAAACAATAACTCAGTATCCTTTTAAGTCATATTTACTTTATTTAAATAATATGACGTACTTAGGTAGGTATGACCTTGTAAATATTCTCAGCATTAACCCCTTAATAATAAAAACAGTTTCACTTAATATATATTAAACCATGTTTTGTCTATAAAGGTTGTCACAAAGGACAATACAAGGTTTAACTTATATTGGTTTAAACTCCATTTATTAATAACGGAGCAAGACTTTTGATGTCAAATCTTGTTTCGAATAATCTTTTAACTACCTATCAACTGTAATTAATATAAAATAATGTTAAATTCCAGATACAACATAACAAAGCGAGTGAAGTATCGCGCGCCGATGTCCGTCCGGACCTACGTGTGGTGTTTCTCCATGCCTCCGCGATGCTCCACGTGGAGAACCGAAATGAGGGATCTCACCAGACTTGAGGTAGGCTAAAATGATCCTTAATCTTAGCGGAATAAAAGTCAATTCGAAACTTTGGAAATAGCAGAAAGAAAAGAAAGGAGTTTTGATCCTAGAATCAATGTTCAAATAGCAAATTAAATTACTTCGTAATGATACACCAATAACTTGTATATTTCCGATTAATACTCCGTAACTAACTCTTTGATGACCACAAATATGCGTTTACCGATAAAACCTTGAAGCTAAATCAACAGGTGTAGTATTGAAAGGTGCTTGGGTATCAATTACTGTGCTCAATTACTACAAAATTACTACAGAAGTCATTCATTCATGACAATTGTGTTATAGAAATATAGACTCAATTGCTTTAGGGAGCGGTCAATCATTGTAGTCATTTTCTGTGGCATTAACCTTTGCGAACTCAATTGGCCTGTCATTAGACTTAGCTTTTGTTACACAGATGGATAAAGTTTCAGCATTGTTTTTTAATTTAGTAATTTGAAAGGATTTGCTCCCAACCAAGAAGGCATAAGATAAATCTTAACATTGTGTCGGACATAGAATAGTGATGTTTGTATCAATTAAATTTAATAAATCAAATAAATGTTTCAGAATGAAGAAAGAACAGCAGAAGTAGCAGTATGCTGTCCAGGATACAAGATGCAGGACATCTCCTGCGTACCCATTTGTCCTAATGGCAAGACTGGAGATGGATGCACTCAGGGTAAGAACTTCAATATAATAATTAATTCACCAACATTTTGGTAATGTCTAATTTACTATAAACTATTTAGTTATATCTTAATGGTTTTCTTATAGTAATAAATAAAAAAAATAAAGAAATCTCCAGACTGACACACCAACTGTGTGGCCCTAAACTAAGCAAAGCTTGTACCATAGGTACCACACAATGGACTAGGGGAGAACCTAGTTACACCCAGACACGAGCCATCGTACCATCAGGGTCGAACCCGGAACCATCCGCTTAGCAGTCCTGTATATATACCGCTGCACCACAGAGGTCGTCGTAAGATAAAAATCGTCTTATAGTAATTGATATATTTTTCAGATTGTCCCTCCAAAAAATGGGGCCCAAACTGCGTGCATGATTGTAGGAAGTGTGATCACGGAACCTGCTCTCCAGTTACAGGAGAATGCCAATGCCAGAAGGGATGGCAAGGTGAGAGGTGGGTCACCACTTTATAGTCCCTTACCCAAGGAAAATTTAACATTTACAAATTCACACACTTCTTAACTTTGATTTCAGTTGCGAAAGCATCATACCAACAACGACATCTGTAATGGAAGAAATACTAACAACAAATAACATGAAAACAACGCTTTTATTAAAGCCTACTGCTAAAACAGCCTTTGCTTCAGCAACTAGTACGTTTATTGCAACTAGCACTGCTCCAACTTTTAGCCCAAACACAGTTACAGAAATACCGACTTCAAATGCCAAGCCGAAAACCAAAGCAACAACGGAACAGCCAACCAGTGCAATGACTACGATTCTTACAAGTGTTTATCTAACAACAGCGTCTCCCAATCTGCAAAAAGAAATGGCTACAAATGTACTTACTAGCACAGTTCCAAAAATGTCATATTTAGAACCAACGACTACTGCCCAATATAAAAAAACTACCTCTTTAAGTTCTCACATAGACTTAGCACCAACCACAATGCGATCTCCAGAAATAATTACAAAAAAGTATAATCATAACCAAAATGTTTTAAATAAAACTGAAGTTCAAATGATGATGTCTACAACGACGATAGATAGAACAACACAACGAATAACATCTACAAGTCCAACGACGAGTGTGGCTAGAATCACAAACAATGAAGAAAGATCTCCTGTTTTGGATATAAATACTTCGAGAAAAACAACAGTAATCACTACAACAAAAAAGCCAGAAACTACAATTTCACATTCGACGCAAATGAAATCCAAGATAAAGGAAATTTGGATAAAACCTGCTCAAAAAGGTGATGCTACAATTGAAGCTAAGCTAAAAGAAGACGCACAACTACATCGGCTAAGATCATATAACAAAAAGGAATTAACCTCAACTCACACCACACCGAGAACTATTGTAGTTTCCATTATACCAACAAGTTCGTACTCATCATTTAAAAAGATAGCATTGTCTACTTCTTCGTATATTCCGTTGAAAAGTTATAATAAAAGCTTAGCCCAGAATGAAACATCTAAAATTAGTCAAATAACAACAACATATGTGCCACTTAAGAATTTTACTACGTTTAAAATTAATATGAGCAATAGAACCAATTCATATGTAACAATTACAACTAAAACTATTATAAATACAACTAATTCAATATCATCAAGTTTAACTTCTACATTGGCACCACCTACAACATTGGCATTGCTACCGAAACCAACATCTAAGTTTATACCAACGACACTAAGAACCACAATTCCTGCACCAACTGTCAATTATATAAATGTTTCAACTAACAAAACAATTTTGGATTCGCCACCAACAAGAAATCCACACTTGAAGATCACTAAGTCTATATCTGTTACTAACAGCATGCCCAAGTCTATGACTATTGCAAGACAGTTTTCTAAGCTAACCACTGCATCACCTACACTTTCTCAACCACCTATTTCAACGACAAAGCATTTTGAAAACCCATCAAGTATAGTTACTAAACTGAAAGTCGAGCAAAACGTCACCATAAATCCAACACCATCTATCGTTGATAATAACAATTTCAATACAATAAATAAGACAATAATGGCTCTGAAACCTATATTGGAAACTAACGTCACTAAAAGGAATGAGACTGGTACTAACACGAATACTAAAACCGTAACTACAGTAATACCTGAAACAAATGAGGAGAAGTTTCATGTTTTGACAGAACCAGAGCCAATTACTGATGTGATGGGTGATAAAGGGCCCCGGCATACAACTGTAGATTTGACGTCAGTTATAAGTATAGCTGGAGGAGTGATGATGGTGGTGATCACATTGGCAATATTACTGGTGATGATGGAACGGAGGAGAAAGCCGCGGTATGATGATATTAGGAAGATGGACGAGATGAGGATGCAGGTTTTCTTGGACGAGAACAATGTCCCACCGCCACCGTACGTGAGGAGCATTTTTCATACTCCTTTGCCAGGTAAATATCGAAAATAAAATAACAAAACACAAACTTGTTATCCATTCTATTTTATGGAAGAACTTATAATTCATAATCTGGGTTCGCTAATATTCTGATCTCTTAATCATAAAGATTTATTTTTATCTTTATAGACCAAAACATTTGATTTTTATAAGCTCGGTATACAATACTACCTCATCAAGACGCAAAATGTAATTTCGACCAGCGAAATATCGGCCCATTAGCTCAGTTGGTTAGAGCGTCGTGCTAATAACGCGAAGGTCGCGGGTTCGATCCCCTCATGGGCCACGCTTTCTTTTTTTTTCTTAAAAAAAAATTAATACCTTTTTGCAGATCCACCCATTGTTGAAAAGTGTCACTATCAACCGATTTCTACTTTGAATCGGAATATCAAACAATTTATGAGACCCGTAGTTGTTCAAACAATTTCGCCTATGATGTTGGAAAATTTTAGAGGTAAAAAGCTGATATTTTCCTTTACATCTTATTAAAACTTGCAAAAAAGCGTATACATAAATATTTTATTACAGGAATTTTAGAATGTCATTACGATCACTTGCCTCTCCGAAATAGTTTGCCAATTCATCCGGACGACAGACTAACGCCATCTATCGAAGAGCATGATGAACTAATTTGTCCACGAGCTAGCTCTATCGCTGAGACTGCGATTGAAGCTCTAAAGTGCGAAGCAAGACAAGGCATTATTGACAGTTCAACTTCAGAACCTTTGTACGCGGAAATACCTTGTTGGAGACCTCCTTCTGAACATGCTGTAGAGGTCGTTAACCTAAACGCTGAAGCTGTGACTGAGTTATGACCAACTCGCCAAAATCATTAGTTCCAGCACTGGTCAATAGAAGTCGCTACTTTAAATTTGGTTTACTAGAGCCAAAGATTGATGCCAAAGTTTTTTGTGTAGTGTATTTTATCTATGAAGAATATTATTTAAAAGAAGATAATTAAATGGTAAAATTAATACTTTTGTGCTTATTCTGCGACACCAGTAGTCTGGTCAATCTAGACATAAAAATGAGAGTGAAGGTACATTAAATCCCATCAAGCTGAAAATCAGTAAGATTGTTAGGAATATGATTAAAAATAAAATTTGAAAGTTCCCCATCTTTCCCCAGTATGGAAAAAAAAATCAAATTTAAATATCAAAGGTCAATGAAATAGTTTTTCACGATTTTCAGCGAAACGGTAAGTTTAATCATAAACATATCTCGACAAAATTTGTAGATCATAAAATAATCTAAACTGACCTAATAAATTTATATACTTATGTTATGCTTATAATTGCATGAAAATCATACTAGGGAGAGCTGCATCTTCAGGCATTCAGGCAAATTAAAGGAGGTAGGTACTTTATTATAACTGTAGTATAATCGTAGTTTCTTGCCAGTGAAGCCTATTGAACACTATCTCACATTGTGTTGTGACTCACAGCATTAGTATAGTAACAAATATTAATATAGTTGTTAGTATATAAATGTCTCTGGCTAATACATCATTGATCGCAGCAGCGATTACACTCGGCGATTCTCTAATGGTTGTGGAATGTATTAATTGTAATATATGACTATAATAATAATACAAGTCTATATAACGCTATATACCCACTAGTTGGGCTCCTTCTTGGAAAGATACTTAGAGCATATATTATGAAAAGCCGAAAAGGTCTTCGCGTGATCTGACTTGACGGAGCACTAACAGCGGAGCTCTATAAATCGGAGCACTAAAGCTCTAAATTTGCGGAAACTTAATATTGTGTTCAGGAAAAATACACGCTTAATTTGAAATGCTTAGGACAAGACCATGCCATGGTTAGGCATTGAGGTATGCTTGTATTTGTTTTTATCACACAAAACTTTAGATATGAAGTCAAAATGTAAATCATAATTACCATCTTATTTCGCTCATGTAGGCTCGCCACGTACTATTTTATACCGCATTTCCAAATACGTCTACTCCATCTTGTCAAAAAGCGCGAAGACCTATTTTTTATCATTGATCATAAAGCTAGCCTTTTAGTGCGCCTTAAGTGACTTCCGCAGCAATATTTCGTTCATACAAATTGTAGTCGTGGTCACAAAAACTCCTTCTTTCATATTTTTTTCTTAAATATTACGACAAGTATCTACGTAAAGAGATTTGTAACCATTTTTATATTTAACGAGGTACAAGTCAATTTTTTTTTATTTTGGAATAGTTTCCACACAATTAAGTCTCTAGTAGTTAAAAAAGATTCTTTAATAAACAGCTTTGCTACATTGAATAAGGAAGGAAAACGATAAAGTAAATATAAATTGAATGACTGTTTGTGCCATATTCTTTAAAGTGTATTAAATCAAGTAGATAACTAGTAGAGTAGATACATTCCTACATCTTAAAGTAATAAAAAAGGTCCTTATAATTCATAATACAGTGTGTTTTATCTTATCGTTACTGAAATGAAAGCAAATAAAAAGTTACTCTTAAAGAATTTGGTACTTGTAAGTGAAAATTGAGATATCTCAGAAATCGAAGGTTGCTCAATACTTGACCAGTAACTATATAAAGTTGCTTGTCTTGTTTGGACAGAAAATAGTTTACTCTATATTATACTTAAGATAAGCGTAATCCACACGTGGTGCTCTGTAAGATAAGGCAGGCATCAGCTATCTGAGAAGGCCCATAGGATAGAACTCTGAGGTATATAGACTGTTATTACATTATCGAAAACGATTTAACCCCACACGCCAAAAGACAACAAGAAACATCTTCTCCCGTAGTGCTGTCTATTTGTTAAAGTAGATACTGTTGCAGTTGATATAATGAACTCAAGGCCAATTTATTGTCAATGTGTCGCTAATTCAAAACAAATGCAAAACCGGATTCCGCTATCTGCTATTATTTCCTCCGAATTATGATCACATCGTACTAACTGGAATTAGGGGTCAGTGCGTCTTATCTGTTTGTCACTTGTGTAAATAAATTGACACGTTTTCTCGTGAAATTCAAATGTTGATTGTTTTGTTTCATGTCTAGGCTATCATTATTATGCTGTTTTTCTTCTGTAGTTTTTGCTTGTAAACTACGTTTACCTGTTTCAGCCAATTGACCCCAAAACCTTCCTGTGAATCACAGTATCCATGATCTAAGCCGCATTAGATCATTCGATGGATTTTATATTTTTGGCATCCCTAATGACAAAAACATAGTTATAGCTGATAACATTATAAGACGCACAAATACGATTTAATAATAATTTTACTTATTTTATCAAAAATAATAATTATAAATATTTTTAGTGAGGATGAAATAGTTTTTCCTGCTAAAACTTTTAAGACCTTAAGTAAGTTTTTCTAAAAAAAAAACTACAAAGGTAGGTACCGCTTTCTTTATAGTAGTCACAGATCTTCTTGCAAAGTAACTGCTAAACCGCCTAAACTACGGATATTCATACTTTATCAAAATCTTCAACTTAGGTTATTTTTACTAATATTTAGTTTACTAATATACTAATTACTTAAGTACGGAAAATAAATTATAATGGTCCTAAATTTAGTGATAATAAATTGGGTCTACAGTATCAATTTAAATAAAATGAATTTTCTACGGAACCTAACTAACTCGCCTTCTAAACCGTACTAGCTCCACACCAACTCCCTGCCAGTAACTCCCATATGCGCGTGCGTCTCTTTTTAATCTCAGTTCTATTAAACACTCGGCACAGTGCAGTACCTACTTCAAACAGAACAAGGATAACTTGAGAGGTGAGTTACGTCATCGACGGTAATATTATAACTAAAGTCAAATGGTAAATAGGTAGATCAATGCTAGGCACAAGGACAATGTTGTCATCAGGAAAAATATGTATTGGTTCGTGGAAATTTATGTGTTTTGTTTGTTTTTGTAAATAAGCGTCGATACCTTCAAAGTTTTGGTAGTAGCTTAGTAATATTTTAGGAAGACGATAATTGAACTACCTATAGAGATGTTAACGATACCTACTTAAAGCGTTTTGCTTTAAATATCAAGAATACTAGATAAAATTAGCTTTGGTCATACCTATTTAAATTTTAAATGTTGAAATTAAATAGTTTACTTTAATAAGCAAAAAAAAGTTTAAGTAAAAAAAGTGTTATTATTTTTTTATAAAAACAATAAATTTTTCAAGTTTTATCTCGTTGCTTTGAAAATAATCGTAGCTTTTGCATGAAAAAACAGAAGAATGCTTAGTCTTTTATAATAAGCGCCCCTAGTTTCCATTTAAAAAACATGTTGCATTGAATATCTTTTATCCACAGTCTAATTAAGGATTTTGTGAATTGAGCATTTTCTGTGTTGATCTTATTTTCATGTAACGGCATACAAAAATACTAATTAATTACTAAACTTCAGTGAAATAATCCATCACAATCGCATTTAGGTACGTAGGTTCCTGAATGAGCTTCCTGTAGCCTGACTTTTAATCAGACCAAAGATAATTGTTGTCATACCTACTCATATATATAAATTATCATCGTCCTTTGGTATTTTAGATGCATCCCCACGACTATTTTTATTTACTTCTAAGGTTTATTTCTGGAGACAATAGTACCGTGTAGGGTGTAAAATATATTCATGAAATTAAACTCATTTTAACGGATTTTACGCGTTTATTTTATTATTAAAAAAAAACGATTTTTACTTTACTCTATGAAGACGTCAAACATCTCAGTCTACCCGTGACCACGGCATTTGAAAAAATGCCGAAACGTTGGAAAATCAAAAACAATAAAATAAACGCGTAAAACCCGTTAAAATGAGTTTAATTTCAAGTAATAATAATCGCGTCAATCTAAGAAGTTATATATTCATGAAAGTTTTCTTTAGTGTTTACCTTTCAGTAGAGATGCTAATTAACTTGTTAAGTAAACTTATCAACAACAAGCTTGAAGTTTCAGTGGGGTGGAAATAAATAAAACTAATTTGCTGTAAAAAAAATAGTTTACTGATGTGAGTTCTTCAACAGCAAACCCAAAAGCTTAACGACTTTATAAGCTGTAGGCCCGTATTTATAAATGACTCTTAACTCTGATCGATCATAGGTGACCCGCTCTTGATGTAAATTTATTAATTAGTAATAAAATGTAGTGCGTGATCACGTCTTGAGAGTGTTTCAGCTGAGATCGACTTATGGCCGAAACCAATATTCTACTATAGTTAAAAACTTGAAAATTGGAAACTGCTAGTTTTGTTTTTTGTGACGTGTTTCTGTCATTTCCATATGAACAGCTATCTACCGTGTATCTACCATAGTTTATTGAGACGCAAAAAGATGGATAATAGTTAGTTACCATATAACACAAATAACAAGGTGTCAAAGTTTAGTAGAATATTGGTTTCGGCCGTTAGACTGATTTATAAATACGAGACTTAGTAAAGATTGATGACGTCATCAGATATGTGGCAGTACATGCTCGCTGCCGTCGCGCTGAGCTGCGCAGGCGTCGGCGCTCAAAATGTCAAGTCGGTGAAGGGGGGGTACAACAATGGATACCAGTACCGAGCTGGGGATAATTTAAATAAGTAAGTACCTATTTATTTATTCATAAACGGTCTCAATATCACTACTATAGTTAAGAATTCGGTAGATGGAAACCGCTCGCTTTGTTTCTGAGACGTTTCTGACATTTGCATATCAACCACTGTTTATTGAGACGCGAAAACACAGATAAAAGCAACGATAGCAACAGATTTAACAACGTGTCAATGGTTAGTAAATTATTGAGATTGACCGCGTCGCGTAATAGGTATAGCTTTACTATGTTTTTTTAATAGATTTTCATGCCATTTCAAAGAGAATCGTAAAGAAAAGTCACTGTATTATTTTTCTGATATCTTCTCCCTGGAGGCACATTCAATTAATTCCATTTTACTCGTAGTTTAAAGATCTTTAAATTTTATCTTCGATTTTAGGTGGTTTGGAAATTACAGCAGCAACAATCAATATGGGATGCGCCATAATTTAACTGAAGAGAGGAATTACGAGGCAGGAGTCTGTTACATCGAAGTGCCGTGAGTACCAACAAATAAAGATAAAAGAAAAATGTAAAAAAAACTCAAAAATAACTGACAATCATATTCATTTTATACTTTACAGAACTGCAACTCTAGTACGAGACCCCGCCCACATTCCAGCTGGTAACGGTGTAAGTATATCACAAGACAATTTCTAACGAAAACGAAGATAACATTAAAATAAAATTCTAATCAAAACCTCTTTTACACAGTCAAGGGCAGACCTCAGTCGCATCCGAACCTGCTGCAAGGGCTACATCAGGAACATCCACAACTTCAGAATCTGCGATCCAGTCTGCACCAAGGAGTGTGTGAACGCTCTCTGCAGCGCTCCAGAAACCTGTTCTTGCTTCCCTGATCATATCAAGAACCTTGCAGGCATTTGTATCCCAACCTGCCCTATAGGCTGTCAAAACGGGCACTGTGTTGGTGGAGAGTGCAAGTGTAAGGAAGGCTACCGCTTAGCTACCGATGGAAAGTTCTGCTTGCCTTTTTGCAAGGAAGGATGTAATGGAATTGGTAACTACATTATTATTTTTTATCAACCATTGATGAATTTGACGATGACCACGCCATTTTTGGATCTATTTTCTGCATACTAAGTATTTGATTATAACTTTCAAGGAAACTGTACAGCACCAAACGTGTGCGAATGTAAACCAGGCTACGAATCGACTCCAAGCGGCTCCTGTCTGCCAAAATGCATCTCTTGTGTCAACGGGAAGTGCATAGCTCCCAATGAATGTCGGTGCAATAATGGGTACATCTTAAACAAAGGCCACTGCACTCCGCATTGCCCTCGGTAATTTTAACAACTTTATTTGCATGAATAATTGAAATATAAATAAGAGAGTGAACCTAAAAGACTCAAAATTATATGTATAAAAAATATATTGCTATCACTTTCTGCCATCCGCTAAACGGTGATGCGTAATGGTGGAACATATTATGTAGTTGTAAAATTGACAAAATGCAGCCTCAGTGTTCTTCTTTTTACATTTAAATCAAAGACAATATTTTATATAGGATTTAAGGTTCATATGTATTCCTTTTAATATCGTTTCTTATTTGCAGTGGATGCGGACCAAACATACTCTGCATAGCGCCTAACGTATGCGAGCAGCCACCTACAACGACCACTACCACTCCAGTAATAGGAGTCGTACCTTTACATCCTCCAAACGGAGGGTCCTACTACGGCCATAACATTAACAATTCCTTATATCCAAACCTACCTATGAACCAATACAACCAGAATCCCAATTACCCCTACCCTAGCCAAAATCCCAACTACCCATATCCCAATCGCGGTGATGTTCCAGCTGAACACGGGAACCCCAATCCTTACCCTGGCAGAGGAGATGTCCCAGCTCAGAACCCCAACTATCCTTACCCAGGGGCAGGAGACATCCAGTCTCAGCAGAATCTGGATATTCAGCAGACACAGAATCTAAATATACAGCAGTGTCCGCATCAATGTATCAACGGTGCTTGTGGGCCTCAGAATAGATGTGTCTGTAATCCGGGATACGTTGCCGACAGAAGCGATCCGACTGAGAGCAGGTACTTATCTTTATACTCTAGACAATTTGCGTAGCTTATAAAACAATATCTTTTCTATCCTTAATAATATTTTTTCTATTACCTCAGGGTGGATAAAGTTTATTAGAAAACCAAAACTTTTAGGTGTATATCTTTTCGCAGATATATTTGACTATGTTATTAGTTGTGAAATGATAACTAATCAAACAAAATTTCGATGTTTATAGGTCCGTAACCAGTTTTTCTTAAAACTGATCATTTGCGTTCCTATCTAACTGTGTATATTAGAATAAAATAATTCGAAACACAAGCGATTGATATAAATGGGCTTTTCAGAAGAATTATTTCAGCCAAGTTTTTATGCATTCCGAGACCTAATTCAAATTTATTTTAATAAAAAGTTATGACATTCAAACGTTCTTTAACAAAACTTTTTAGACACGCAGTGGCGTGCAAGCCAAGTACAAGCTGTCATATATTTTGTAGCATCAAGGTAGTTCGTATTTCAATATATAAACTTTTCCTTCAATTAATTTCATCTTTTCAGATGCATACCCCACTGCCCCGGAGGTTGCACCAACGGTGTCTGTTCTGCCCCTAACTTCTGTATCTGTAACATGGGCTTCGTCAAGGACAGAAGTGTAAAAGGTAGCCCTACCTGTGTTCAGAGAGCTAAAAGATCCATTGAAGCAAAACCAGTTAACATCGCAGACCTGCTAATGTATGATATAGAAAAGTAATTAATAATGTCATTGTTCAAGGCCAAATTTTTATACAATTTTAATAAAACTACGAAGTATTAGTGTGATGTTTTTATTGATATTTTTACGTTGGGTTGACATGAATGGTATTTTAGTTGTTTAGGCTTCATCGCTTGTAAGGGTGGAATAGTATCCTTTGCTCATGCTATTTCGGTTATAAACGGTTGGTTGTAAAACTAAAAAAAAGAACATCTTAAATGTTGAAATCAAGTTAATTTTGGAAGTTATGTATGTGATGGGATTAGCAAAATAAGAAGAATCTCCCTTTTATTGTTATTTTTTTTAAATGTCTAGTTTGCAAAACCAAATTGACAGAATAATTAACCTACTTATATTATAAGTGAGGAAAGATGTTGAACATTTGAATGTAATTAAATTAATTATGCAATAAAAACTCTAATTTTTTTTTAATTTGAAACATGGATATTGTGCATATTGATACTTTGTACTATTTAATCATACCACTTAATTATTAAACAAACTTACCATAACTTCGTTTCGTTGGCCAACAAACGTTCAAAGAACGGCTTCTGCGCATCTTATAGATCAGGAATATTATTAAAATTAAAAGGATCAGAGTGACTATAATCACATTTACTTTAGCAATTGTTACCAGCACACAGAAGGTGTCACAGCTCCTGAAAATTTTATAATAATTATTAAAATTACAAAGAAGGAGCCAGGCATTCTTCGCGGGAACCATTTAAATGAAACGTTATGGTAGAAACTATGTGATTCCTAGAAACACTGTAACTATATGAATTAACAAAAGTATCAATTCATCCCATGAAATCAAATGTTCGCTCTAAATAGTAGTAGTCACGGGTAGTTAAATTGGCAACACTTGCCAATAGATTTTGTAGGTTTTGGGTTACCCTTCTGGAAACACTGAGTTTTGAAATTCACCCGCCCTGAGCAGCACCCATCGTTTTTGCTGTCGTTTATTTATTTTATTTTATCGCTTTTTCGTAATTTTTAAGTTAGAAGTTAGCTCACACAACAAATATTTACTATTCTTTTGTGTGTGTTGAATTATGAAGTGGAGGTCCAAGATTCTGAGTCGGCCGATATATCACCAAACCAGTCAGGTATGTGGGAACAATCAAGGTATGTCTGTTGTATGTAAGCTAAAGTCAATCTGAAGATATTTGTACTTGGAGCGGTGCATACACATCTGTACCAGCACTCTAGCTTATCAAAACGGTAACTTTATTTTGCCCACACAGCGGATATATTTTATCGTTTTGCTATCGTTTAGCACTATAAGATTTTGAATACAGTTTAATACCTTTCGTCCACACAAATAATCAGAGACTTACTCAATAACAGTGCTTTTCTGATTTGATGTTTTTACTTTCTTCTTTTTCGAACCTGTAAAATTTATAGAAAACATTATTGAAATTGTATCAACAAGCGCTTATTAATTGACTGAATTCTGGACCTCTAACTAAATAATAGACTACCAAGAAAAATGTTTCCATTTTGAAAGTATTATTGAAAGTTTACAAAGTCTTAGTTTTAATGTTCACATAACACATTTCTAGTACATAACTAAATGCGTTAAAAACTACATCTAAAATTTTCGAAAACTTGTTGTAAATTGTTGGTGTAGTGTACAAATTAAAAATAATTACCTTTAACACGAGAGACAGTGGTATTCTGATCTTTGTTTTCGTCCTTGTCTTCCTCATCATTTTTTTTTTCATTATCACCTTCTTTATTAATACTATCAATAACATCGGTTGTATTTGTAATGTCTTGTTCGTTATACAATACTGTATTTTCGGTTTCCCCTAACGTTGCGTCTGTTGTGAAATCATCTACGTTTTCGACACTATAGGTATCTGTTATATTTTGAGTATGATCTTGATCAGATTCAGTTGTTGTATTGTATTGATGATTATTTCTTACGATATAAACTTGCGTTGTAGAACCAGTGGTTTCAGTTGCTTCAGTTGTTGTTGTTTCAAAATCCGTGGTAGCTACATCGCTGTAGTCAAGATTTACGTCTTCTATTGCATTTTTGATAGGCAAAGATTGCATGGTTGGGGTTCTACAATGTAAACATAAATACTTTAATAGGTATGATGTCATTAAAGTTTATAATTGTTAAGTTACATTTAATAGTAATTATCACTAAAGCATAAATAACAATAATTCCAAAGCACTTGTTTATTCTACTTAATAGCAATCTGCAAGCTTTTCTGAGTTTTCAACTATTTTCAGATAGCTGTCTTCATATTTGGTTTACCGAATACTACATATTATGTGGTTCCAAGTTATATGAGCACTAAATACAAATGAGTCTATCCAACATTTTTCTGATCAGCAAATCAAACTACTCAGAATAATAATAGGAACTACTAAATAAATACTTACTCGGTACCTGTGGTGGGTTCTTCAGATGTTTCACCATAAGATGCTTCAACATTAGTGGGATGTTTATATGCCATATGCGATTTTCTAAAAACAAAAGACAATGTTTATTTTCCTGTATTTAACAACAAATTGGAATATTGTTATGAATCCTTACGAATGAGCGGCTAAATTACACAGGCGTACAGTATCGATAGATGGCATTATCAGTGACCTAAAAAAAAGTAAAAATTAAAATAATTCCTGTAGGATTTATATTAATGACTATTAATTTAAGGCTTAATTAAACCTACCCACTCTCGAATTCAAAGTTAACTGGAGCCTGAAATATAATAATAGAAATATTTTTTAGAATAAGTTTGTGACTGCTAATCTGTAGGTAACAAAATATTTAACTTCATACCGTGGGATTTGGTTCTGGCATCTTTGTATTTTGGCTTCTGAAAACAAAAATCAATTTGATTAAAAACAAGTGCCTATTCAATGAGCAGTGCTTTACATATCTAAACAAATATTATAAAAATAAAAAACACTTTAGCATAGCACTCTCACGTCACTCTGCATTGAACACATTATTTTAAAAATATGTAAACATACAAACCTTAAATAAAAAAAAATAGATCATTAAAAAATGCTTCTGGTTAAAATTTAACTTACGTTTGCACACATTGGCTGCAGAAGTCTTGTATATCTATTTCCGTGACTCTATAACAGACATTGTAATAAAGTTCATGATATGATTGGAAAAAAGGGAGAGAATATTGCCATGTTCTTTCAAAAATTGGTATTTTAAAAAAGTGTGTGCTTTTTTTAATTGTTTTTCAGAAATAAATAATGATCAGGTTAAAAACGGGGTATTTATTTTTGATTCTCATCAAAATAATGATCTCCGAACGAATTTTCAGAAAAATACATACATATTACTTTCTATAAATATAAAACATATTCGCACCGTAAAGAGATTGAATAACGTTTTACATTTTTTTTAACTAAGTATAATTGGAAAAGTAAGTCCCATTAAAATCATGTGATAATTATTGGTTAGATATTTATAAAACTCCACCTAGATAGTTCAAAAAATTGTTAACACAATTCTCTTAGAAAAAGGTACTTACTTATCTTCAGGTCTGTAAATAAATTTCACCTGCACGTCACATGAAGCTTCTATATTCAAAACCCTCAATATCTGAAAATGATAAGATATTATATTCGGAATAGTCATAGAAAGTTAACGTTTAATCATAAATCTGTATAATTAAAGTAGGTTTTTGGTGGCTTGGATCAACCGCATATTTTTTTTTATTTTTATGATATAGTTAGTAGCAAACGAGCATGCGGGTCACCTGATGGTAAGTGATCACCGCCGCCCATGACTACCCGCAACACTGTGGGTGTTGGGGGTGTGTTGCTGAGCCTTTGAGAAAATTGGGCACCGGATACCGCACTCACCGAACGAAACGCAGGAACATCATCCCTACTTCACGTCGGTTTTCTGTGCGACGGTGGTATTTCACCGGTCAAGTCAGCCCAGTAATCGCTGCAGACAGAGCCTACAGCTAGACTCTACCACTCGTAAAATAATATTGGACTAGTCTTAAATTAAACCGACCAAAATTAACCAATCGCTAATTTAGTGAATGCGGAATTACTAAATGCAGATTGACCAACCAAATATCACTATAGTTAATAACATATGTGGTTTCAGACACATTACCTTTACCACTTAAAATAATCTCCTAGAGAGGTAAAGCGATTCAGAGCTATGGATCGTGGTACCCCACTGCTAGTGTGTTAATTTTTCTGAACTAAATCAATTTCAATGTTAAATAATTATTTGATTACCTTGATAATATAATAATAATCTTAACTTCGAGTACTTGTTTCTACGTACCAGAATCAAAACTGCCGTATGCAAAATCATCTTATTTCAATACAACACAATGAAATCAACATGTGAACCACTTTATCATGTCCGACCACAACTAAACTTTATATTGCATATTTTAGTACGTTTTTATCTTAATTGATATGAAGGGCATTCAAATTTGAAATATTCTATTATTAATATTTAATACTGGTATGTTTGAAAATGTAACTCATTAGTCTGCTGATAGCGATTCGTGAAAATAAACCAAATACTCTTATTATTATTTTATATTACTCATGCATTAACTTACAGTGGTTTTGGACCGTGGTACCGATATTAAAACATAAACTTTTCAATTCACTGTGCTAGACGTACTCTTTATTAGTACTTTTATACCAACTTACATATAAAGGTACTGAAAACCGCATTAAAATCCGTTTAGTGCTTTAGGAGGAGATAGCGGACAAACATACAAACAGACAGAATTAGCGACTTGGATTTATACTATGTAATGATGATAATTTTTAATTTTATTGTGTTAATATGTTATTGCTATTGGTTTAGGTAAATTGAAACTGTATACATACGTGTCATCTGTTCACTATTTACATTAAATCATTCATTTTATTTAGTATAATCTAGACTCACAACCGTGTCCCCGGCCATGAATTCAAATAACTGATCAAGGGGTAGAAGAAATAAAAAAAAAGAATTTACTATCTCAAAATTTTATTTAAACATAACTCAATTTTTAGAATTGCAACCCTTATCTCTATTTTTTTATTTAACCCTAATAATACCTATGTTAACTTATAAAAATACCGTGCAATCACAGCTTACTACTTTCGCCATTAACAAAAATAAATAACTTTTTTGGCAGCTTCGAAATTAAATAGATTAAGCATAATAATATACCGAATTAAAAACTGAAAAAAATGTTTTAAAAGATTAATATGCTTTGTTTACATGTCAAATGTTTAACTTATAAATCTGTTAAAAATATGTAAGCTTTTTCTTAAATTACAATGGTGTATTCAGAACTGCAAAATACCATAATAAAATTCATAAACAATTAGTTTTTATAAAAGTTCTTGAAATTAAAAATAAACAAATATAAAATGTTTCTTCATGGGTACACTAATGCATCACAAGAAAGGCATTAAACCTCTTTTTATACATTTGGATGTACTTATACTTTGTTTCTTAAAAGCAAGTTCTAAATCTCTTAAATATTGAGGAGCCATGCAAAATTTTGAAAAACATTTAACACTTAAAAAATGACATTGGGAAACTCTCTCCGCCAATTATAGAACCCCTCTTAATTAATGTCAGACCCCCAACTCTGCTAACTTTATGATTGAGTCATGTTTTGAATGCATCGAGACAAAATCGTGAAGTTTCATGCGTGGACCCCCCTCAAAAGTAATACTGGTCCACCAATGTTATTTTTGAACTCTCGCGCTTTTTAACTATTATTTTTTGATAATTGACAGTCTGCCTGCGACCACGATCAATGTAACTCGGTCGAAACGTCGGGAAATACAGGTACATAGAATTAATGTATCTTAATACAAAATGACCGCGTGTAAGACCCGAAATTATCAAAAAGTAATACTGGTCCAGTTTAAAAAACAGGTGCTTCGTTGAACGGCCGTGGTCCATCGTCAGATAACAGCGGTTCGCTGTTGGTCTTAGGGATGGTGGCTCGCTCCAGCTCCTCGCATATCTTCCGGGTGTTGCTCCTCATCAGCATGTCGGGAGCGGTAAAGATCACGCTGCCGTAGGTGTTGCCTAAGGAGTAGAATTTTCAATATTTTTTTTTTGCATTTATGGCAATTTTTGGAAGATGACAGAAACCGCATTTAAATACAATAATGATAATGAAGCTAGCAAAAGAGCAAACGGATCTCATGATGGGAAGTAATCCCCGCTACCCATAAAACCGTACGTTTAGGTATATAAATACTGGGTGTGTCGCGTGGAGTCCAATACTACATATTTTAGTCGATTTATAGCTAATTGAATGACATCAATATATTTTTAATGACAAAGTTTTTCTCTTAAAAGCTATCAAAAAGGGCCTTTTATTTTGTTATAACTTAAGTATGTTTCTTTGACGTCAAAAAACTATATTTACATACTCACACATTTCATAATTCTATTTACAGCATTAAATTGTCATAGAAAGGAAGGAAAATCAAAGAACAATCACTGAGTGTACCACATTAAAAGATTCCGACGTGCTTTTATACTATGGTGCTACATAATAGTATGAATGACAAACGCGTGGTAATTAAAAGTGACAAAATGAGATTCGCATGGGCAACAATCCCAAAATACGTAGCTTTCTTGTTGTATTGCAGTTAAGATTTTTTGCAGTAATTGCAGTTAAGATTTTTCCATACATTTACACCGAGATTCTTACGGAACTTCCTATTATAATATTATAAACGTGGAAGTTTGTGAGTATGTATAGATGTATGGATGTTTGTTGCTCTTTCACGAAAAATTACTGGACGGATTTTGATGAAACTTTACAATAATATAGGTTGTACATCAGAATAACATATAGGGTACTTTTTACCGCGGGAAAATTTCTCATTCTCACGGGAAACTGACTTCCACGCAAACGGAGTCGCGGGCGGCCACTAGTACAAAATAAAATGGGTGGGATATTCTTCCCAAAATAAACAGGTACGTATAACCAAAAGTAACAAAGTCCCTGGCCTTGCAATTAATGATGAAAATCACTTGCACGTTGATGACTCAGCGTTGTTTTGGGCCTCTTACTAACAACTTAACAAATTCTTCAGATCTAAACACTTATCATTTTATTATCAAATCCATGAGTTTTTAAATTAAAGTAAAATCAATGTGTCTACAATCGATAAAGCCAAATTGGTAGTCATCAATAGCGTTCAGGAAATCTAACGTACAAGCAACTTTAGTTAAAAAACGTATCTAACAAACATTTTGTCCCCATTACTTGATTTATGATACTGTTGCATTAATTTGAAAAAAAAAATTGCATACCATCAACAACCTTAGTCTCATAAGCTCGTCTTTTCCTATGCATATAAATGATGACGACCACGAGCACCACAGTAAGCAGAAACCCAATGCCAGCAGCAAACATCCAGGTCAGCTGCAGGCCGGCTAGCCTGGAATTTATTTAGGAGATGTATTTAAAAAACATAAACCACAGCAGAATAATTTGATAACCCTCCTTGCAAGAGGAAATAAAGCTTAAGAATTTCAGGAAATGACGGGGAGCCCAAGTCCAGGAGTGATGAAGCTCAAAAAATATGAGTAGAATCTACAAAAGAAATTTTTTTTTCTAACAATAGGTGCAAGGCTAGAATTAACCGTTAACGTTAGAAACCACCATTTCAAATATGAAGCCAACTTTCTTTCAACACGTACAAACTGTATTAAGCCTTTTTTATAAGCAAGTGGTCTCTTAATTAATCAAAAAAGATGTATACTGACCCAGTATTAGTTAACTCCTGCGAATTGGTGTCAATTTCGTAGCATGGGTAGTTGTTGTGGCTACAGTAGCAGATACCATCGGTGCAACTACCATTGCAGGTTCTGCATTCGACACTGAAATAAAAACGTGGGCATTTAAAAATGGATTCATTCACCTCAAAGTCTAACACATTAAGCATTTTTCTATTTAGTTATGTATCGATGGATACTGGACTAACCCGTGGTTCGAGCTCAGATTGAGTTAAGCATGTTTTTTAAAACAGGTGTAAAGGGAATTCTAAATACGAAATAACTTACATGGGTTCAATGCAACATTGATCATCAACGCATCGACGACCATCTGAACATATTTTGTAACAAATATGCGGACTGCTCTCATCTTGTATATACCCTTGATTACAATTACATTCATTTGGATTGGTGCAGTTCCCATTTATGCAAGTATTCTCACAAATAGGCAAACAATCTCCATGATGTCTAGAATAACCGTCATGACAAATGCAAGCTTCAGGGGCTATGCAATCACCATTTGTACATCCACTGCAATCCGGTTCACAATTGTTACTGAAGCTCGTCTTCTTATATCCAGGTAAACAACTGCAAGTATTTGGCGATACACAAGTGCTATTGAAACATGGAAAGTCACAAATTGGGTCGCAAATGTTTTTAGTCTTAGATGCTTTGTATCCAGTGTTACATGTGCAAACATCAGGAGCGGTACAGTAACCATTTTGGCATGGTTGCTCGCATACTGGTGAGCATATACCATTTACTAAAATGAATTTGTCGTTACATTTACATTCATTTGGTTTAGCACAGGTTCCATGTTCACAATTATCGCATTTGGCTTTACATGTACTGCTATTAGTCTTACGATAGCCTTCCCAACAGGTGCATTTGTTAGGAGATGTGCAGTTGCTGTTTTGACATTGTGGATCACACACTGGATTACATTTAAATTTGTCATTCAAGTCGATTGTGAAGCCTGAATCACAAGTACAGGTATCTGGGGCAGTACAAGTGCCATTAGAACAGGGTTTCTCACATGTTGGAGTACACTTTCCGTCCTTCATAGAATATCCAGCGTGACATTGACATTCATTAGGACTTACGCAGACTCCATGTTCACAAGCTTCACATTCAGGCACACATTTCGTAACATTCTCAAATTTATATCCTGGCAGACATTCACATTTATTAGGCGCAACGCAAATACCATTTTCACATCTCGGGTTGCAATCAGGGATACAACTGAAAATATCCGAAGGATTTAAGGCAAACCCATCACGACAAGTACAGGTGTTTGGTCCAGTGCAAGTACCATTGTTACATGGACTATCACATCTCGGTAGGCACTCTAGAGAGTGGGGATCGTTAAAGTAGTCTTCTTCGCATGGTTCTGCGCAATGAGTAGCATTTATATAGTTATTTTGTCCAGTACAAATGCAGGTATTGTCAGCTACGCACTCTCCATTAAAACAAGGCGGGTCACAGATGGGAGCTGAACAAATCGTATTATTGTGGAGAATTAGAGGGGGATTGCAAGCACAGGTATCAGGCGCGACGCAGTAACCATTCGAACACTCGTTCATGCACAGAGGTTTGCATTTGTCTTTTTCAACATCGTACTCCCATTTAACACAGCAAACAGGAGTCGGGTTTGGATCTCGTACACGCTAAAATTTTATTGAATTGGTTAATTAATACTTGTTTTCAAAAATAGGTATTCATTCAGGACAAGAAAAAACTTACAGTAACTTTTACTTTACGACAAATTTTTCGTCCGCATCTGTATGAATAAGTTTTTCTTATCGTCTGCATTAAACTGAAATAAAACGACATAAATTCGTAAAATTTCTGAGAATTCTTATTTAATATAAACTCTAAAATTTGGAGGCTTCAATTTTTTAAGTAATTAAAAAAAAGTCTAACTTACAAATCCTCGCATACTCCTGCATCGCCTTTTGACAATCCTTCACAAAACACAAAAAGTCCAATGAACGCGAATAAACACAACACTGTAAGTCGACTGTTATCCATCATTATTAATGCTAATTTAAATAATACAATTATTTCTCACGGACCGCTCGTAAATGACTGCAATCTATGAAATATGTCATAAAGCTCAAGCTACAATAATGTACAACACAGATATGCTAACAATCGCACAAAAATAAACCTTAATTAGGTCATGGAAGGCTCACATTAATTAATTTCGTTACACAATAATATGTTGTACTCTATTGATAAAAGCACGAGTACCAACTGAGCACGATAATTTGGTTATCACTTCCTTTTTGTTTCGCGGGAAAAATCGCAAACGATTGGAAATTTTCAAAAACAAAAAGTAGCAACGTGTTTCATAATTAAAGTCTTCAAAGTCACTAAGCTTAGAAACAATAATCCCTCAACTTATTGTTCGAAGAAACACAAATTGAATATTAATTTGGAAAAAAAACAATTAAACTTTGATGATTATCTAGTACCGTTGTCTTGCAACCGTGTGTATGCTAACTTTGAAGCCTATTGCTTTTGCATTTGCATGTCAATTGCTTACAACAATTAAATCGGTGACGTTTGAATTAAGAACAATGACCGATTTTGCATATCCTTTAAAAACAGTTTCTCAGATTTCCGGTGTGTCACGCATTTTTTACCAGATATGTAATGAACAAATACAATGTTATGAAATACCACTCTTTATTTGATTACAATTAGGTAATAATTTATTTTCTCTTTGATTCTCTATAATATTTAATTTAATAATAATTTAAAGTCAATATTTTTAAGTATTATTCATTTTGTAATAAATAATTTAAGAGTATTATTGTATAATCACAGTTTTGTTTATAAATCGTGTTGAAAATTACATTATTCACGTTTAAACTCAAATTCTTATTTTCGTACTTTTTAGCATATTCAACATATAACTTTACATATTTATTCAAATTTGTTTTTCTCATAACGTCAAGTAATAAGTTACAAGCGTATTTTGTTCTAGTTTTGTTTGGTAACTAAGTTCTTGATCATATTGTAGTGCATCAACCTATGGATCTAGAAGACCGTTCTCACTGTCCTTTACTGTTATACACGTGTCATCAAGCAATCGTTCGCTGGTTTCTTTTGTATCTTCATTAACATCGTACAAGTCGTCGTGTCGAAACTCTTCGTTTTCGTTCCTCTTCCTTAACATGAAGTTTCGGTTGAGCAACGTATCAGGCACAGTGTATACGATGCTGCCGAGTACTGTTCCTATAAAAATAGTAAAATTAGTCTAAAATTCTAAATTAGTTTCTACCAGCAAACTGCTCAATATGTAAGTATTACTTAAGTAGTTGTATGTATCATATTTATCTGATAAAAAGAATTCATTAATATTTTGAAAAACTAAATATTTTTTTTCTCTAGGTTTCTTAATAAGATGTCTTTAATCAACACCATTTCAGTATTGCATATGTAAACTGATAGTTATAATACGTAAAGATATACTACCTTCTGTTTTTTTGGTTTCATAATCCGTCCTCTTCCTCCAAAGGTGGATCATGACGCTGACGATGACAGTCAAGAAAATAAATCCAATAATAGCAGCAAACAACCAGGTCACCTCCATGCCAGCCAGACTAGAAGTCAAACGGATGAACGCTAAAAAGAGCATAATTGTATCGCTCACAGTACAGAAATCAACTTTAAGACAAGAAAATAAGGTACATATTTCAACAATGAGAAATTGGAAACGAATTGCTGCTACAGATGATGATAGATGTATAAAGATGTCTTTGATTATAACTAAGATATTTAAGATAATTTACCTGGTTTTGGTAGTAAATGTTTGAGCAGTCTCAACTTCAGCGGTTATAAAGCATGGTATACCGTTTATACACCAGCAAACCCCATCAATGCAGCTACCTTCACAACTGCTGCAGGCAACACTAAAATCAATAATTTATAGTTAATATCACTACTCACAAGTATAACAGTAAGTATATAAAAAGGTATAAAACTTACGCAGTCATTTCCACACAATTTTCGTCTTCAAGCTCAAACCCTTGCTTGCAGACACAGGTGCCATCAATCGAACAGATGCCATTCATACAAGGGCCTTTGCAAGGTTTGTAACAGATATGTTGACTCGTCATATTCCGGTGATATCCTTCATTACAAGAACAGCTATCAGGAGCAATGCAGTGGCCATTCAAACAAGCATTATGGCAAACTGGATGACATTTCTTTTTAAAAAGAGCGTATCCTTCGTTACACAAACAGACATCAGGTCCAACGCAAACACCATTATCACAAGAATCACATATAGGCCGACACTCGTGGATATTGTTATTGGCTTCGAATCCCAGTTTGCATTCACAGGTATTAGGAGCAATGCAGTTTCCATTTATGCATGGAGTTACGCATATAGGTGTGCATGTATGTTTGTCTGAAGATCTCTCATAACCAACATTGCAACTGCAAGAATCAGGAGCTACACAATTTCCATTTATGCAAGGTTTGGTACAGACTGGTACGCAGGTATCATTTATTCGTTCGTAGCCAGCATGGCAATAGCATTTGTTTGGTTTGACGCATATGCCATTGTCGCAATTGTAGCATTTAGGCTCACAAGTGTATTGATTTTCAGATTTTTCATAACCATCGTGACATTGACACTGGTTAGGGGCAATGCAGGCGCCGTTCATACATGGAGAACTACATTCTGGTATACATTTAAACCTGTTGTTATTGTCAATCTTGTATCCGATATTACAAGAACATGTATCTGGACCAGAGCAGAAACCATTGACGCATTCATCTAAGCAGTTTGGCGTACACTTGCCGTTTCTTAACGTGAATCCTTCATTACATCTGCAAATGTTTGGTGCGATGCATTCTCCATTTTCGCAACCGTCACACACTGGCTTGCACTTATGGTTTTCATCAACAACGTAACCTCGGAAACATTCGCACACGTTTGGTGCAATGCAATTACCGTTCTCACATGACGGTGTACACTCGGGAACACAGTTGTAAATATCGTTGCCTAGTTTATACCCTTCGAAACACGAGCAGGTGTCTGGTCCAACGCATTTACCGTTACGACAGGGTTGATTACACTTCGGTTTGCATTCGAAGGTGTACGGGTCATTATAGTATCCTTTTTCGCATTTTGGACCGCAGAGTTTGGTGCCGTTCATCGGGATAAAGCCACTGTCACATTTGCAGGTGTTATCATCGACACAAGTGCCGTTAGCGCAAGGTGGGTCGCATATGGGCTCGGAGCAAATGCTGTTGTTCCGGAGTATGAGAGGAGTTTCGCATACGCATACATCTGGCATGAGGCAGTGGCCGTTGACGCAGCCTCGAGAACAAATCGGCTGGCACTTGTCTTCTTCTACTATGTATCTGTGTTTGTCACAGCAAAGCGGGAGCGGCAGTCTTTCTCTGTGTGTCTGAAATTTATATCAAAATGATTTACGATACATTGAAAGCTACCAATAACAGTATTTGTTTTATTAAATACAAACCTCATATCTTTGTTTTTGGCACCGATTTTTGCCACATCTTCCTAAGTAAGATTTTGTTGTTTTCAATGCCATGCTGAAAAAAAGAGTAAAATGGTATTTTTAACATGAATTTTGAATCAACAGGTGGATACCACATAATTAAGAAAGACAACAAAGCCCGCATACCACAAAACCAAAAAGGTGAACAAAAGAACTTTTAATTGTTATATAAACCAACTTTGATAATATATTACAATGTATAAAGGTCAAGGGTTCAACAAGTGCAAATAATAACCATTTCAAATTGTTTTTGGAACTGCGATAACGTAATTTCAATACACACTGTTTTGCCAACGTAAAAATAAAGGCTCATTATAAACGGATTCCATTTGATTAATCATATGGATGTTTAAGGAAAATTTCGTAAAATTAATTAATAAGCTAAAGACAAATGTGGTGAGTTATTTTCCTATGTTCATTTATTAAAAAACACTGATTACTGCGTACATTATCAGCGTGTAATATAAAGTACCTATTTACAATTACCAAGTTAGAATTCCCTTAATGAGTAAACGCAATAAAGTATTTTTATGGGATTTCGATTATTTGACTATTCAATTACTCGTAGGGAAATCACATTTTTGGTTGATATAGCTATTCTTACATCATGACCAAAATCGTCAATTTTCCTTACAAATACTTAATACCAACATTATTGAAGATAGTGGAAGACACTATTTTTAAATGCAAAGCATGTGCCCCTATCACAAAATAATTGTTTTTTTTACAAAATATGAGATATCTTTAAGAACCTTTCTGCAATATTTTAACAAAATGACATAAATTTGGTAGCAGTCAGAAAAATAACATGATAAAACTATATTTAACTACGGAATCTATGAACTGTAGGTAGTTGTAATAAATCTATTGTTAATAATGGTAGTCAATTATTATAATTATTTTCATATAATTATATCACTATTTGTTATTTAGTTTACTAACTTGGTATCATTAAAACCTGAAAGTAGTTTTTTTTGTCTCTCCCTTTATTCCAGCGATACTGTTAAAATTTAAAAGAACTCACTACTAAATTGACGCTTTATTTAGTACACAAAACTATATTTATTTAGTATCACTAATATATTTTGCATGATACAAAATATAAAATACTCTACAACAGAAGTGTACAAAAATATTCAAAATATAGTATTAATTATTTCCTGAAGTGTTAACTTTAAATTTTAATTAAAAGTTTTTTCTTAAGTGACATGATCTTAAATATTGGCTATTATCAATATATTTTCATCTTCAAAAAATTATTTCAATTACTTATGTTTATAAGAATACTAGCTTTTGCCCACGGCTTCGCACGCGTTAAATTCGGAGTAAAACCCCTTTCCCTATACTATAAGGTAAATTGAGATCTTTCCCGAGTTACATACACTTTTCGCCAACTTTTGTCATACAACGCCTCTCCTCCTTGCAGCGTTAAGTTTTGCACATCATGCGGCGCGGGTGAATTTTATATCGGTGTTATTTAAAAATTGTAACATCTTTTAAGATATATATTGAAATTAAATGATGTCAAAGACAAATTTGCTTACAATTAAATACTCTTAATCAACAACACATTTATTTGGATAAAGATTAATATATAATATACGTTGATACAACTCTTAACAAATAATGCATTAATTTCAACCATATTTGATTACCATAAAAACGGTTCTAGTGAGTTAATCTTAAAAGATAGACATATATTGTCGCAGACGTTTTTTTAGATCATTTCAAGAGGAATAATTCTTTCATACATATATGTATATTTGCTATCTTGAAACGTTTTCGCAGCGCACGCAACGGAAGCCCTCAAGAATGAATAATTTCCCCCGTTTTTTTCACATCTTCCATTATTTCTTCGCTCCTAATAGTTGCAGCGTGATGATAAAGCCTTCCTCGATAAATGGTCTATTCAACACAAAAAGAATTTTTCAATTCGCACCAGTAGTTCCTGAGATTAGCGCGTTCAAACAAACAAACAAACAAACAAACAAACTCTTCAGCTTTATAATATTAGTATAGATAATTAGTATGTTAGTAGTTATGGTCTTAAAAAAAAAATAATTAAGAATATAATGCTGGACACTTCCCCATAGCTTTTAGGTCTAAAGCATTCGAAATCTTGGTATAAAGCTATTTTAATTATATTTTACTAGTGGCCGCCCGCGACTCCGTTCGCATGGAAGTGGGCTTCCCGTGGGAATGAGAAGTTTTCCCGCGGTAAAAAACACCCGATGTGTTATTCTGATGTATAACCTATATTACAGTAAAGTTTCATCCAAATCCGTCCAGTAGTTTTTAATTGAAAGAGTAACAAACATCCATGCATACATCCATACTTACAAACTTCCACGTTTATAATATTAGTAGGATAAACTTAAATATTATTAAATTAAACTATAAATTATTGGAACTATCTTTTGTAGTTTTCTCTCTATATATGAAGTGTTTATCGGCTTTGTCGGTCTGTTTGTTCTCTTAAGAGTGATGTGTTTGAGATATTCATTCTCTCACTTGACTTTGATTAATTTATTGCGTGATATCTTACTCGTTAGTAATATAAACTGTGAACTAAATTATAGTTAGCGTTTACAACAGGAAATCATACAGAGTTATATATAAAATATTGATAATTTGTTATTAATTGTTTTTCATAGATCGGTCAGTATAAAATGATGTCATCAAAAGATACAACCTACTAGCCTATAAGATACTAGCTTTCCGCCCTGCGGTTTCACCCGCATCCAAATGATTTTTGCCGTGGCAATATCTTACGGAACCCTATTTTTTCCAAAATAAAATATAGCCTATGTTACTCGTGGATAATGTAGCTTTCGAATGGTGAAAGATTTTTTTAAATCGGTCCAGTAGTTTCGGAGCCTATTCATTTCAAACAAACAAACAAACAAAAAATCAAATCTTTCCTCTTTATAATATTAAATTATATTATGAGTAAAATAAGTAAATAAGTAAGACACAAAATCTCATTACTATATCTTCCCTCTAAAAACTCTAATAAACCAAAACTAAAAATATGGTAACATTACAAAATTTATTTTATTAAATAAGTATCTATTTAGCTGATGAAATATACTTTATCATAAATTTGCAAAGTTATAGCTAAACTAGAGCACAGCTGTGATTTATATTAACTACTATCGTATCTATATGACGTCACCTATTTGTGACGTCATTTATTATCCTGTTGAAATAAGTTAGAGTGACATAAGTAAGTGAATAAGAAAGAGTGACAAACATCCATACATCCATTCATACATCCATACTCATAAACTTTCACGTTTATAATATTAGTAGTATAGGATACTATGTTTGGGTTTATTTTGTTACTAGTGGCCGCCCGCGACTCCGTTCGCGTGGAAGTCGGTTTCCCGTGGGAATGAGAAGTTTCCCCGCGGTAAAAAGTACCCTATGTCCTTTCCCAAGTTCAGTTCTTTCTTCATACCAAATTTCATCAAAATCGGTTCAGTGGTTTAGGCGTGAAAGCGTAACAGACAGACAGACAGACAGACAGACAGACAGACAGACAGACAGACAGACAGACAGAGTTACTTTCGCAGTTATAATATTAGTAGGGATTTGTTGCGCGGTGTAAATGGATTTGACGATTTTAATCCGAAACTTATCATTTATTAAAATTACGATGGCATCAATACATACTCTCTGGGATTATTGAGTTCAAGATAGTTTAAATAAGGATATTTAATGATGAAATATACGTACGGCGCTATCTGATTTATTAAAACTGCAAAAGCTTATATAATCATTAAATCTGATCATTTTACAATACACTACGACCAACAAATCACCGAACTTAAAAACTGTCTCGCTACAACATTGCTATACTTTTTATTCAGGCGTTCAAAATAGCAGTTCATGGCGCCACATTATTTAGCGTGAGTCACTACCGCGCATGCGTGCGGTCTTTGCCTTGTTAATTGGATGCGCAAGCAACTCACGCGCAGCTCGTAAAACATCAGAGTAACTGAACTTTGTGACGCTTTGAGTTTTGTCGGAAGTTTGCGCTAAATGTATTGAAAGGAAGTCAATGCATGTATGCATGAACTTAGTAAGGACTGTTAAATTTATACTTTTGACTGAGCTTAATATGGAAGTAGTAACTCAGTTGAGAGTTGTATTATTAAGTGGATTTATTATATAAATAACTAGTTTTTGCCCGCGGCTTCGCCCGCGTTAAATTCGGAGTAAAACCCCTTTCCCTATACAAAGTTATTGTCCATATACCTACACCTTCTTCTTTATTCACTTTACATTAAAAAAATAAAAAAATATCTAAGAATACAGACACATACTATGTAGTGAAGAATATTTAACGTTAAAAAAAAACAAAAGGAAAAACAAAGCCATTACAATTATTTGATTTGAAAACTAGCCAAAGTTTTCAAATCATATAAGTGTATTAGGTTCAAAAACGAAGTTAAAAAAAAAATATTATAAATGTATAACAAATTGATTTCATATCTTTACAAACGCGCGTACATAAACATATAGCAAATTGCGTTCATTACAATAGTCGAAGCCGACAGGATACACTTTAAATTCTGTATGAGTTTTGCGCACCGGACCTTAAAAACGCAAGTTATCCATACAAATGATTATTTACCATCATCACAATACACTGTCTCTTGCTAATCATGAATATATAGTAAATTTATGCACGACTGCTCATTTGGTTGTCTATAAATCACTTTAAAAAGAAATGATTGGAAGTTTAACGTTTGTCATCTGTTTTGAAATATTAAAAAGGTTACTTACTATTTGACAGGCTTGCAGGCTTCGCCGACACACTCGCCGTTTCTGCAAGTGCCTTTGCAAGCAGCGTTGCAAGGCTTCTTGCAGATGTGAGGGTCACTGCCGTTGCTGGTGTAGCCCTCGAAGCAGGAGCAAGTATCCGGAGCCACGCAGATGCTGTTCACGCAGGGAGTCTTGCAAACTGGGTGACAGCTACTCCCAATCCTAATGTATCCCGGGTTACACACGCACACACCAGGTGACACACACTCACCATTGTTACAAGTCTCACACACAGGCACACAAACACTGCTGTTCTGGTGTTCGTATCCAGGTAAACAAGTACACTCGTTAGTCCCAGTACACTTGGAATTGACGCAGGGCTCTTCACAGTACGGTTCGCAGACGAATCTGTCCTTATTCTTCCGACGGTACCCAGTATTGCAGGTACAGACGTTAGGCGCCGTGCATATTGAGTTGACGCAAGCCCTATCGCATTTGGGAAGGCAGTTGAGTTGGTCGTCGATCGTGTACCCTGGCTGACAATTGGCGCAGTGACTACTATTATAAGCGACGTAGCCAGTGTGACAGCTACAAGTGTTGGTGGCTGTACAGTCGGCGTTGTAGCACGGTGTCTGACACCTAGGTTCTATGCAGGCGTTCCTATGTTCAGGGTCGAGGTATTTCGGGTATTCGCAGTCGCAGGTGTCGGGGGCGCTGCAGGTGCCGCCACTGCAGCCGAGGGAGCAGAGGGGGCGGCATTGGTCGCGCTCGCTGCTGTACTCCCAGCCTTTGCAGCAGACCGTGTGGTTTCGGAGGACCGTGTACGTCTGGGGAAAGGAGAAGTTGGATTTTGCAGTAATTGTATGTAACTTTCATGTCACGTGATGTTGCGTACATATGTCGGTCCGTCTTTGGCATTGAGCACCACAATCAAAAACCTATTTTTATTCACTAAGTGAATAGAAATGAAATAGATTTTATTATACATACATAGGTACATGTATAAGGTATGTATATTATTTTAAAAAATACCAAGATTTGATAATTTATTGATGTTAATCAAGTATTTTTTCAATTAGTGAACTTATTCAAAACATGAGTCTTTAAAATACTAATGCAATTTCAAATCCATTTAAATTATATCATTACGTAACTAGTTAGCTTTAAGATTTCGTTTTAACGAGTTACCTCATTAACCATCGATTCATTAACATTAATTGTTTTCTATGCGTTGGTCACTTGCCTCAAAAATGACCTATTTTACAATTTTGCTCTAAGTGTGTGGGATTATCTAATCATTAAATTAATTAGTTTTACAACATAAATAAGGTCATGAACTGATTTTGTTATAGTGTAAAGACCTCCCACTGAGATAAGGGAATCCGTTTAAGCATTTATTTGGGAATTCAGTGAGTAATTGAATGATAAAAGTGAGTACGCTACTGATAATAAAAAACGTAATATTATATTTAACTTTTTGACTTACATTGACTTACAAATATTTGCATCATGTTTTTGACCTTTGCTAGAGTACTTTGCTAAAGTAAACGATTAATTAATTGCATGATTTTAATTAAAGAGGTTAGCTTATCTCTGTTATTACACAAACGTTACTTTACTTCATTTAAAGGACATAAATAAGTTATGGTAAAACTACTTTGTGTCTAAGCATATATTTAGATTGACTATAGAATTTGCATTTATATGAATTTACGCTGTTTCAGGTCTAAGAGTTACTAAACTTCTATTTAGAAAAGCTAAGAAAGCTCTATCTTATATTGCATCTTTTATATTTATTCTAAAACTATAGTTATAATTGCGTTTTATAAATAAGGAAGAACAAGAAAAAATCAACCAAAAAAATTACTTAGTCATTTTGTCGCCAAATATAACTGCGTACTGATTCACAAGAGTTTTATTATTTTTTTACGAGTGTTTGATTTCAGTATGTTTCCCTTCACTGAAAGATAGTCCTTTGTGTCTTCGATGATAATAAAACAATTCAGTTTTACTTGCACACTACGAGGTGTACCTATATGATAACGCAATTTAATTGAGAAAAAAAAAATATCACCTTAACTATTTTTTTTTTAGAAATTATGATCATATCGTTTTATTCTTTACTTAGATATACATATAAAAGTTTTGCGTGTAATATATTTATTTATAATGTCTTACTAATATAATAAATGCGATTTTTTGTGAGAATGTATGTGCGTGTGTTTGTTAATCTTCTACGCAAAAATTTATGAGCGGATTTGGATTAAACTTGGTATAAAGATGAATTGTAACCTAGAATACCGGTAAAAAACGTATTAAAGATTGTGCAATAACACCTGTGAATATCATTTTGTTTTGTTATACTTCATATTGTTTTTCATGACGTAATTTTTTATAGTAACAATGCAATGTTTTTGTTTTGATTATTTATAAAATATAACAACTAAACAAGTTATCAATGTATTGTATTCGATTGTAGCCAATTGCTTTATTTGTTTTAATTAATATAACAAATCTGTACAGATTCGTTCTTTTGTAGTTTTCAAAAAAATACAGGCAGTTTAAAAAAAACAACATACAAATAGAAAAATAGATACATGTATTCAATTTACCGAATTTATTTATAATTATTTTCTGATTTATAAGGTTTTTTGCACAATAAGAAGTTGTACATGTTTGTTTGTATAACTAGACCATTTAAAATATATACCAATTGAAACAAGGCTTTGTAACATTCGACCAAAAATTAAAGATTTCCATTTTGAGAAAATAAAATATTTTGACAAAACTTTAACTTGCTTATCAAAAATCGCATTGCTTAAATAACAGTATTTTCCTAACTATTTATTATTGGTAAAAAGTAACGTAAAAGTAAGTTTATAATAATAATACTTACCTCTGGAGCAGTTTTCTTAACGACACACCTGCTTTTACCGCACATTCGTCTTAGCGGCGATAAGTAAGTTCTCGTCCGAGTTCTTTTTGAACTAAAACAAAACACAAAACAATTTAGACTTAATACAGAAAAATAATAATAATAATACTATAATAATTTTTACCTTAATTTCACTACACATACACCTTTATCGCTAGACTTAAGCGCAAACGCACCATAAATATCCATTAAAATTATTAACACACACAAACACAGGACTCGATTTAGAACCATTTTGTTTACTTAACTCATAATTTCTATTATTATTATTTTAAAGACGGTTTAAAATAATAACAAAAATCGCGTCTTGAAAAAGCGTCTGTGCGCTCTTGTACTATCACCGAAACTACTTACAATGCACTCATTCATGACAGTGTCTCTTCACCCTTATTAGCAAATCACGTACACAATTATACACCTTATTGCTTTGTAATACACACTATAATTATGTGGGTGTAATCATTAATAGCCTGCTTTGTCCAGGGTATTAATAGACTGTTGAGATATCGAATCACGCGCCGGTTTACTTGTAATTTTTTTATTTATTTTTTGTAAGTTTTATTTGTTTAATCAATAGTTTGATTATATATTTTTATAATATATTTTCATATCAAAAGCATTTAAAGTGGGCTAGAATTGATGAAATTAGTTAGCGAGATTTAATAAGATACAAAGTATAGGATCGAACCCGCAACCGTTGATATTACCGCCAAGTTCGAAGCCTACTACTATAAAGGTGCTTTCTCTAACAAATATATACTTAAAGTCGTATTATAAAAGGATAATTAGTAATTTAGCTTAACTAATCAGTATTCACCAGAATGATCGTAAAATTATTATTCTTGGATCCAAAAAACAAAAAAACTGTTTAAAAAGTAATATTCATTTTTAATCATGTTGATCACTACTCATTTTGCTTTCGGATGGTATGCATAGTAGATAACACATTTTCCAATCAAAAAGAAAAAAAATGGATTACATACTAAATATTATTTTATAATTATTATTTCACTAATGTCGAAAACATTTATAATTAAGATAACTGTTGTTTTTACACTTTTTGGCAATCTATTGTTTTTCGAAATAGTGTTAACTATTATTCGATTTGAATTGGTTGTATCCAGTTTTTGTATGTTTTGAAATTAAATGAATAATATTATAATAAAAAAATTACATTAACCTCCAAATAGGTATTTCATAGATTTCTTTTTTAAATTAACAATTTCTCATTGGTAGAGTTGAGTTTTCTTAAAACTAAAAAGGCCTCTCTAGTAGAAGTTTTTTTTTAAATAGTTTTTGTCCCTTTATACTTTCTAAAATCAAGTGTAAACATAAGTCACGTACATATTTTAACCAAAAGTGATAACTTAATCCTATAGATAAATTAGGTAACTCGCTTAGTATCTAATTATAAAATGCGACAATGATTCATACTTGCATCAAATTAATTAACTATTATGAATGGGCTTGTATAATAATGATGGCATTAGTTAACTTTGGTAGGTACTTAGTTTCTTAAAATTTCCAGAAAACACATTAACATTTGAAGTTAATTGTGATGGTCGTTTTAAGTAAAAAGTAGTTAAATCAGTGTATCGCAGTAACCCATAAGCGTTTATGCGAAGAGAAGAAAATAATAGGGTGAAGTTATTTCTATGTTTACAAGTACCCATTTGTTTCAAAAACGGCTTTTTAGCTCCCATTTTTCTAGCCATTCGACTATTAGTGTTTAATTTTTCTATTTTTTTAATTGGTGTTTAAATTAAAACGATCTTGAAGTATATTCGAAAGGAACCCCTATATTGGTATTCATTTTGTTGATAATATCTATCGACGTATGGTTCTAATAACTCATAGGTAGAGAAGTCTAAGAAGTAATTCGATACCTGTTTTTCATATCAGGAACGTCACTATACAAGGGCTCTAGGACATCTTAAAAATAACTCTAGATATTCTTAAAAGCTAGCGTAAAGCTTGTTAATAATAAAATATGATATCAAAGTAAATCAGCTGGTAATTGCTGCAGAAATACAGTTCGACGACACTTTGACATACTCCGATAAGGACCAATTTAAATTACTTTATGTTAAAACTATCTTCGTGTAGCGGCCACTGGCTACAACGTATGAGTAGGTACTTCAGAGTTCCATACTTCGTAAAAAAAATTGAAACTATTAATTTCGAGTATACTTTATAATATTGTAACTTGATTATTCTGAAGTGTCTGATTGTCACTAACCTTTTTCAGAGATTGATATTATTATTAAATGATTATACTTTTGGCAGTTATAAATTTTATAAACAACAATTCTATACTTACTAATAAAAATATTGCAATTTTTCTGCCTGCCACCAAACGGTGATGCGTAAGAGATAACTGAAGGGACAAATCACATACACAATTTTTCAAAATTGTGTTTTCGTATTTCTTATTTCTATCATCCAAATCTAACCAGTTTTTCTATAATATTGGGAATCCCTGAAAATCCAATAGTTGCGTTTTTTCTCAATTCAAGTGACAAGATTTTAAGAAATACCTACGAACGACAAAAAGTTGCGTTTACAAAGCGACATAAACAGTGCCTCAATCATGAGTTTCTCATATATCGCCGTCTAATCGCCATCTAGTTCGATAGTATGGAATTAAGGCAGCGCCCCTAGCGGAATTAAAAGTAACTAACTGTTTTTGTCGCTTTAACGTAAACGTCTTTATATGAAAATGTCACTTATACATATCGAATCTTGTGAGCTAATAAATATATTTCTGTGTTTACGTTAGCTTGACGCTATCTGTTTTCAACCTTTCATACAATTGATACTACGTATTTTTATTCAACTCGATACGATAAAGTGAGTATGTATTAAACTTGTGATTAGGCTACAGTTGGTTATTGTGTATTCCCAGTGATGCGCTGACTAAATTCCATTCATTTTGTACGATGACGATAGTACAGGTAGGTAATAGGTCTAATGCTTTTAAAGTACCAACCTATATTTTTATTTTAAGATTTCTTTAACATTTGTGATGACATAAAAGGGAACTTCTCTTTTTTTAACTAGGCTAAAGTTTGATATTACTCAATATACATATACTATGAAACTCTGTCCCATCTGCTACGCTTTGAGGGTTAAATTACTTAACAAATTTCGACGAAGTTTATTATGTTAGAAATAGAGATTTCATGAGCTAACAATAATTCGTAGAAAACGTAAAAGGAGCGAAATACTAACATACCTATTAATAAAACTTTACAGAACTTTGCTTCCCGTCACTCATTGGTCTTATCAGAATGCATTTTCCTTGTATTATTCATTTTAATATGTAACTCAGTTATTATACACATGTTTACTTTGTTAAACTTAACAAAAAAATGTATTTTTTTAAAACTTTGCATGTATTTCTGGTGTGTAACTATTTAGAAATGTGATCTTATTATTTATGTGCAGTTTTCTTAAGTTAATATTTATTTGTTGTTATTTTTCAGTTAGTCAGTGGTGTTTGTATGTGTTCCACATTTGGGGAAAGTCGTTTTAAACGGTGAGTTAAGATATATACTTTCTTAGTGCCTATAAGTTACAAAACAATGATTGTTAATAGCGATTAAGAATAACTTTGCGAACTAGAATAGTACAAAATACGAAGCAAATCCTATCAGTTGTGCTTTACTTAGACTTGATGTCTTTTTAAACTCTTATAAGCCTTTTAAATTAAATTAGAATGGTTTTTATAAAAACACTAGCTTTTACCTGCGCGGCTTCGCACGCGTTTAATTGAAAGTAAAACTCCTTTCCCTGTAATATGTTATTTATACATATAAACCTACCTCTTGAAACACTCTGTTTATTTAAAAAAACCGCAACAAAATCCGTTGCGTAGTTTTAAAGATTTAAGCATACATAAGGGCAGAGAAAACGACTTTGCTTTATACTATGTAGTGATAGCTAGTAATAAACACAAAAGTTCTTTCGATATAGGTACATTACCTAGTCAAATCCAAAAATAAGTTTAGTAGAAATGAAGGCCCGCCTTAACTATAAATAGAGCAATACGTCATGACAACGTAACTTTAAGTTAAACTTGCTTATTTTTTCTAAAGTTAGCCTACCATATAAGTATATAGTTTTATTAGCTTTTAAATTTAAAAAAAGCCATAGAAAAAGGTACTTACTAGAATATTACTTTAAATGTCTGTAGCAACCTATTCCGTGGTTCAGAGTGTGTAAATTATTATCAAAAAAGTATTTTTAAAGTATTAGCTACTTTCCTGTCTAATTAATCTTCTTCTTACTATAGAAGCAAAGTCGCTATACATGTCAGTTATATTATCACTACATAGAATGAAACAAAGTCGCTTTCTCTGTCCCTATGTATGCTTGTATCTTTAAAACTCCGCAACGGATTTATATGTGTTTTTTTTAATAGACAGAGTAATTCAAGAGGAAGGTTTACATATATAATAACATAGTACAGAGAAAGGAGTTTTACTCCGAATTTAACGCGTGCGAAGCTAGTAACTTATATTTTATAAGAAGAAAAAGGAAGCAATCGTGCAGACAGGTCACGTAATCACCGCCGCCCATATACACCCGGTGTTGAGGGTGCGTTGTTGGCCTATAAGAAAGTGAAAAGCCTTACCTACAATTTTCACTGTCCCTTAACTACGCAATTAATTAACTTAGTTATTTTTTATGAATTTATGCTCATGTTTTTCACTTATTATACCTAAAGTATAGTTACACATTATGTTTTATTATCCAGTTAAAAAATATTGGTTTGGAGCTCAGGGGTCACTTTTTATATATGTAACTTTGTATAATACTAACAAAGTGATAACAATAATATAGTGCAAATTATGATTATAAAGCTTACTTTTTCCTGTTATTAATAGATCATTTGTATAAACTATTAAAGGTGTCACTTTAGTGTCAAGCATGCGTTTAATTTCTTGAGTCATGTACTTAAGTAATCAACAAATTATTTTTTTTGTTTTTGTTTTCGAGTGACATGCAATTCCAGTAGAAGAAAATTATAGAAAGTCCCATCACTAGTTTAAATCATTGTAAAACATATTATGGTCGTATTTTGAGACGAAACTTAAGACTAAAACTACTAGTCCTAAATCGTTGTTTAGCATCACAAAAAAGTAATATTATCTATTCTAATATGTCACATTATTTCTTCAATTAGATAATATCTGATTAAACTAAGAGTTTCATAAAAAAAAACCTTGGATTGACTAGCTTAAACATTCATTAAATCTGCCTCATAAAATATGACCATGTGTTATTAGAAGTAACAATTAATATCGTTTGATTTTTAATTTTTTTATAATTATATTTTTATTATTTTTTGCTTTCATGAAAAAATACATATGTTTCTAGATGCATAATAATATCGGCTTTCTTTTACAGCCATCAAAGGCAGAGACCAGGCATGTATGGCGACAGAGGTCTTTTAAATATAGAAAGCGCAGCTACCACAACTTTATCCACAATAACCACGACCGAAACAAATGAATCCAGTATGAGCACGACTCAAACAAACGAATCAAGAATAAGCACGACTGAAGCAAACGAATCAAGAATAAATACGACTGAAACAAATGAAATAAATGGCGCGGCACAAAACACAATAATAACAAAAAAGATAGGGACAACTACTGTAACTCCAAGCGAAGAAGGTCAAAATGAGGCTACATCAAAATCGAAACCTACGACAACTACTGAGATCTTACTGATACTTTTTACTGTAGCGGTGTTGTGTGCTCTTGTGGGTTTCATTTGGTATAAGATCAACATCTGGAGACAATCAGCAACGTACAAAGTAGTAGAATAAAGAAATTGATATTTTTAGATTAGGTATTTTTAGATTAGTGTGCGTGTACGATATTCATACTATTTGATATGCTTGTAATAAAACTGTACCACGTTCAATGAGTCGTGTAATTACAAATTCATCAGAAAATTTTATGTGAAGTGAGAGCCAAGTTCAATATAATGAAATATTATTTAATTATTTATTTATTAAACATCTTAATACAGTAGGTACTTAGCTAAAGTCCCACAAAACTGTTTACACAGTTTGTCTGTGGGATCTGTGAGTCTCATATAAAATTCCGTGTTTATAGACTTCAACAACAAAAGTAGTGAGATCTAAATTGTTCTAATCGAAATTCCATGGTCATGTTATTTAACTAAAAATATAAGTTCTTCTTATAACTTTGGATAATATATTAAAGCCTGCCTTGGCTATTTTGTATGTACGATAGATGTTGTATACCTTCACTTACCTACTCACTATATTTAATGTTTAAAAAAGCTTACCTTTGTATTTACCCGATTGCCTATATGTATGCCAAATTTGAACTTTCTAGGTCATCTGGAAGTGGATTTGAGTTTTTATAAATATGTCATTTGGTGTTAAAATGACGATTTTTGCTGATTCATATCTAAATTTAAGGTGTGTATATAAATTTATAGTACATATTCATCTCGCAAATCTCAATACATTAGCCAAAGACATGTATATGTGCTATCGTTTTAAGTAGAGATGGGCCGAGTACTCGGTTTATACTCGGTACTCGGCGTACTCGGCGGGTTTTTGGTACTCGGTACTCGGCCGAGTAACTCGGTTCACGAATGCCGAGTACCGAGTACCAAAAAAGTAATATACTTTGTTTAAAGAAAGCAATATATTTAGGTAGATATAATTGAAACAACAGTGTTAATCAAAACGTACTGATTTAGGAAATCTTTGACATCCTCAAGTAATATAATCAAAATTATGCTAATGCAGGAGTACTAGTGAGACAAAATTAAAGGAACAGTAATAAAAATAATCAATATTTAAAATTTAATAAATGTTGATTATGATGCCTTGTTTGGTGCCCTGTCCACCATTTGCCAACAAATTTTCTTCTAAATATACTTGTGTTCGTTTGTACTTGTTTACGCGCGCGAAATTGGGAATTTGATAGAACCGAGTTACTCGGCCAACTACTCGGTAAAAAAAAAATTGAACCGAGTAATACTCGGTACTCGGTACTCGGCAAAAGTGTTACTCGGCGCATCTCTAGTTTTAAGCTATGAGGGGGATGAAAAGTGGCTCCAAATGGTTTGGGTAATAACGAACAGTGTTGGCCACGCTTTCAGGCTTGTACTTAGCTTGAAACGCTGATATACTACCGCGTGTCTCAATATCTTTTTATCAGACAAATGATGTAAAAGATTACGCTAGAGTGCAAATCTTTTAATTGTCAGGCATTTAAGCATTAAGAAATAAAGTAAGGCAAGCTGAACTTTGGATATTTACGTAGATTCTTATCATTTTTAAATTGTGATACTTACATCAATTTTTTGCATTTGCTGTACACTTATTTACAGCTATACAACTCTTTTTAAGTTCGTATTATATTTTCCTGTAAGTTTGTCTTTAGGGAAAACACTAAGTGCCATCTAGCGACCAGTTAGTCACTCAGACGACTCATTTACCGATATGTGTATAAGTTTTACTGCAGGGATTGAAATTTTTGTAGTCTGTATATTATTAAATATGTTTTTATAAAGTCTTGTTTTTAGTGGTTTAATATCTCAATATTATATAATTATATTGACTTCTTTTTGTTATTAAGTGTTGGATGAAAGTATAGATACTCAAAACTGCAATTCAAATATTACTACTTCAAAGACCCTAAAAATCCCATTCCCATTCCCATTCCCATACAAATTTAAATGAAAAAACTACCTAAATGAAGGCTAATACCTAATTTAAATCCGTCTTCTGGTTTAGGAGGAGATAGCGGCCAAACATACAAACAGACACAATTAGCGACTTGGATTTATACTATGTAATGATGATGATGGTGATTATGATGTTAGAAGTCGCGGTAAACTTGGAACAGCGCCATCTAAGCAAAGAAGGATAGCTTTATACAATAAAATTATAAAACTACAGTTTCTTAATTTAAATGATTTTAGTGAGGTTGTAGCTAGCTTATTTACAAAAAATATGGATAAAACAGTATGACAACTGTCATAAGTAATATAAATAATTATACACAATATAATTATATAAAACTAATAATGGAACTTTACGATAGAAAATGACACCTGACATATTATAGACATATTATTTATTTTTTAATTATTTATTTATGAACTTAATACATTGAACTTAAGGATACAATTATCCAGTATAGATACAATCTCAGTTAAAACATACAAGATAACTAACTTTTACAAACTCTACAAAACATTGAATAAAAATACCGTTATTTTAAGAAGAAGCTTTCGATTAGAAGAAGAAGAGTCGTTTAAAAGAATCAAGTTCTTCACTTTTTTTGTATTGCGACCTTTATTATAAAAAACAATTGACTTGTCAATCGTTTTGAGCTTTTAAGCTTCAGGCAGAAAGCTACTAAAGAGTCATCCTGTATATATATCACATTAATTTATTTATATATTAATAGTACTTTGCCCGCAGCTTTACATGCGTGGCGCCCTATATTTAGACTATAATAATTGCAATTTGATCATCAGCTATTTTCAACTCATTTACAATTTGAACATCAATTGTTACAAATTTATCAATAGATTTTAAGGCTCCTTGGTTCTCGCTGATTTCTACTAGTTCTCAGCGCATTTTGTTCAGTTTTACAATGTTGCTGAATAAATTAAGTGAGACCAATATACTCGTACCTGTCTTTTTCTAATACTAAGCATGGGAAAGGTACTATAATTTTAATTTGGTTAAGAGAGTGTTTTGAGAGTTGAAGCCAAACCGTTGTTTTTTTATTCTATTTTCCAGAACTATATTGAATTATTAAATGATGTGAGCAGGACTGTTAGCAGAATAGCAAATAGTGCAGGTATTGAAGGTTGTAGTGCGCTCCCACTACTTGACTTAGTTGTGCCCGACTCAGTTGCGCCCGACTCAGTTGTGCCCGAGTCAGTTGTGCCCGACTCAGTTGTGCCAGACTCAGTTGTGCCCGACTCAGTTGTGCCCGACTCAGTTGTGCCCGACTCAGTTGTGCCCGACTCAGTTGTGCCCGACTCACTTTCAAACTCATATGGATTTGAGTTAAAAGGTTTCTCAGTAACATTCGAAACCGGTAGTGCTCGTCTGTGCCGCAACCTAAAATGTTTAAATTTATTTTTTTATGAAACATGCAACACATAAAAAATATACAAACTCTGGGTTTTCGTTTTGTGGCGTAACTATTAGGTAGGTATGATGAAGTATTTTTTTTTATATAAAACTGTAAATTTAACAATCTGCTAATTTATCATCCAGATATTTAACTATACACTTTGTTTACTTTTCTGAGTTTTTTTTAAAACAAGCTGCAAAAGTTTTTCTTACATTTATGTCTACTGTTACGTGGAACAGAATACTTACAATATTCCTGGTTTATTTTCAAATGCAAAGGTGAAATATGCACTGCAACACATCTGCAAATTAAGCAAAACTTTAATTCTAATTTCACATGTTTAAAATTAAAAAAAAATACACGCAAGGTATCTACCATTAATATTATAAATAAACTCTTCATTATTTATGATAAATTTACTTTCATAGATTTAAACGAATTTATAATGTTATTGATTATAACGCACTGATACCGCGACACAATGTAAAATTATTTTTGTAGGTGTACCAATATATATATATTATTTCTTATCAATAATTATTCTAGTTTTATCCGCGTAAAAGTGTAAATAAACAGGAAACTTTTTGTGGAAAGTTAATCACATAGTAACAGCATATAATGTTTGTTGTCATAAAGTTTTTATTCAATTTTTTGTGGAGTTTGTAATAGTAAAAATTGATTAATTTATTATCCTTTTTGGCATTTGGTAAATAGTCTTTTCATCACACTTGCTCAAAAAGTGAGCCTTAAAATACCGTTTTGTGGGCCATAAACTGACTTATAACACACTTTTGTGTAATATGATCACACACTGGTGCATAATATTTCGATCCCAACAAAGTTAAGGTAGTGCCTTACTGCAAATGATATTCTAGTAATCAGGGCATTTTCTATTTGATCGGATAATACAGTTTTTTTTGGAGTAACAAAGAGGTTTTATGCCACTAAAAATCCATTTATATATTTAGAGTAAATAAATGTGTCCATATTAAAAAAAACATTTATTATTATAATTGTATTTTATAGGGACAAATATAACTTTTCTTTAAACTATTCTTTGTTATTTAGGACCTAGCCATGACAACCTATGATCAAAAAGCATCTGATAATAGAAATACACATTAGTCAATGACAATATTCAATCAAACAGCTTCTATAGATAGAACTACAATCGAGTCTCAGACGACTTATAAATAAATAATAAATAAATCTCCAGACTAACACACCATTATGTGGCCCTAAAGTAAGTTGCAGTAAGCGTTTGTGTTATAGGTACCACATAATGGACTAGGGGAGAACCTAGTTACACCCAGACACGAGCCTAAATAATTTTTAATCTGACTATTTGAAGTTAGTTAGCCCTATCATTGCCGTTAATGTGTTTTCGTGTTATTATTGTTCAAATATCTCTCTAAGTTACAATTTTAAAATTGCAAGAATATTAATTACCATTATAAATGGTTCTTTAAAAAACAGCCGCAGTCATTTATTAACCGACTTCCAATAAGAAGGACGTTCTCAATTCGTTTTTGTTGAGAACGTAAACTGCGCATTCGTGCGTAGCCATAGAACGATGTTTGTTGGAGAATCATTGACTTTTCGGACACAAAAAACTCGGACACCTTGGTAGAGTTGTGGTTTTTAACAAGGTGTCCGAGTTTTTTGTGTCCGAAAAGTCAATGACGCTTGTTGAAACCCCCCGTGGAAAGCAAACTGTTACTTAACCGATTTATGTTGATTATTATAAATGTACCATCTTATTTAATTTGGTTTATTGCAATTTTTGCCACTAACATACGAAGTCAGCTCTCGACCCAAAACGTATAAGCATATTAACTTATCACAAGGATCACCATGGTAGCGTAGTTGCTAGTTTCTGTAAGCTTCCTCCGTTCAGTATGCAAGGTTTTTAACTGGAAATGTAATTATTAAAATTTTATTATTTTTTTTTTTTTGTAATTTTAACCCATGTATTGAATAGATAGTTTTAAAGATATTAATATTAGACATAAGCTGATTGAATAACCTTTTGCGTTATTGTAAATAACTTCATATATCATATCATTTAAATGACAAATTAAGCAGCATTATATCAAATTAAATATAGCTTTATTGCTAGGTGATCACAAGCATCTATTTTAATGTTATTATCTAACAGGATAAAGATAAATTCATGAAACAGGATATCATAAATTAAAACCACAGGTTTATCCTATCGAAATAGCATTTAATATGTTAATTGTGCCTAATACCTAGTTATTAAACAAAGTTAATAGTATTTTTACTATGACGATTTATTCTTTTTATAGTGCTAGTTGTATTTGTTTTACATCACTTTTTTCAATCTGCAAAATATACTGCGTTTTTGTATGGCCTGCCTGCTCTTGTTTCAGCATCTCGAAGACCTTAATCTAAATTACTCTGTGAAATTACTATTAAGATTCACTTTGGCTTATCATAAAATACCCCCCTTAGTAGCTTGTTACTTACTAATCTTTTCATTTCTCTGCCTCTCCTGTGTAGATTTTCGTAACTGCCAACTAACGAGTAAATAACGCATTATGTAATTAGAACTTTTACGTTCTTGATAGCAGTTTATACTAACTTGACAATTGCAGAATACCTCCACTAACATAAAGTTCGTTGACCCTACCCCCGGCAGCCAGTCTGTCTACTACAGACGTCGGTCATGACATAGCAAGATTCTTCCTCACTAAAACTTCTTGGCTGACATCACTAGTTCTATGGGAAACCAGACATCCCATCAAGTCAGCCAATTCTTCTCTAACTCTACTACATACTTAGAAGTAGAGCCTTAACTCTACTATAGGTATCTTTCTTACTTAATTCTTGTCATTGAGTCTTTTTATATAATATGTGACAAAAAGTTTTTTTTATATGTATAAAATTTTGCACAGTATTTTTCAGTAGGTATATTGTTTTGCAAAGCCAGCGCAGACGCTTTATCCTATTTTCTTATTTAAAAAAACCTCAAAAACCTAAATAATTTACTATAGAGGCTATTTCAACTATTTTTTAGTTTTACTGACTTCATATTCCAACTTCTTTTTTTTTTCATAGAAATTGTCCTTTACCGTTTAGGGCGACAAACCTCACCTGTCCGTAGACATTAAAAGATCGTCGACACCATAACAGCGCAGGCGTGGAGCCACCAGTATAACTTGAGCTGTCTGTTCCAGTGTAATTGTTATGTTTCCACATTATATACGTCCGGCGTTGTTCCCGGCTGGGACCACCTTATGATTGGTTAAACGTCTGCAACTTCAGAGGTTTGAGCTCGGGCAAGTTCGGGATAGCACGGGAGTCAGGTTCGGGTAAGCAGGGGACGGATTTGGAAGAGAAATAAGAAATAAGGCTAATCAGTTAAGAATGGTAGTAAATTTATTTGATACTAGCGACCCGCTCACGCTTCGTAGTGGTGTAATTTTGTCCGACTTGTTCAAGACAAATGAAATTTTGGCTAATTCAAGAATACTTTTCTATTGATTTTCTTTTACAAATTTAATTTATAAAAACATAAAAGATGGTGAAAACCGCATTAAAATCCATCGCGTGGTTTAGGAGGAGATAGCGGACAAACATACAAACAGACACAATAGGGAATATGCATAAAATTTTAAATGGCCTAAAATATTTTTTTTCTCGTATACTTATTATCGTTATATTATAATGAAAAGGATTTTTTTTAATTATTTACTATTTAAACCCCTAAAATAATATTCAAAAAGTGCAAAATAAGGAAGCGAAATTCAAACTTCCTAAACGAGCCACCATTGGTCGAACGTAATGTGACGTCATCTGACACGACATTGCATTCATCGGCGTCGAAACTCATACTGTTTTACAAGATTTGTGAACAAAATAAATAATTTTAATCTATATTCTTGTGCTGATTGTAGTGAAGTTTATTTTTGATTGGTAGTGAATCTTTGACGATGACTGAAGCTGGTTCTGTTATAGCACAATAGGACAATCTACCGAGAACAGATGCATTTATGATGAAAGCATATTATACCAGCGCAGAGATCAGAGGAGTGAAAGCTAATTATTATGTTTCATAACATATTTAAGACCATAATATAGATTTTTATTTTTAAATGCACACAGCAGTTTACTTAAAATACACCAAAACATTTTGATATTGACACAAAAATATATGAGGCAAAACTCCTTTCTTCAACCGTAGGGTACATTTTTCTCCTTGCTCTTTCATTAAATTGTATTCAATATAATTTTCTGTATCTTCCTTAACCTGGAATAAATCAACAACCATAAAAATTTCGTAAAACCACAACAGAAATAAAGTTTTTATAGAAAGTTATAACTTTACCTTTTCTTATGGTTAATTTTAAACCGAATTTTCTAATGTTCAATAGCTAATGCAAAACTTACTTTTTACTAATTCACAATAAGCTGTATATAAATAAAGTATACTTACGTTAAAATGATCTTCACAACAATTTGAACAAGATTGAGGAGATATATTAACCCTTCTCATCACCTTACGTATTTTCGCATCACTTAAAATACGAAAAAACACTTTCTCGGGTGTTTTTCGAATAGTATTTGTGCACTACGGTACTATGCAATACTTATAAGATAATTTTTTGGCTTCTTCCATGGTTTTAAAGCTATTAAAACTGTAAATATGTATGAAGTAACTGAAAAGTTCATAGTAAAGTCCCACTGGACGTGTCGTGTGACGTCACGCAAAGCGCGGGCAAAATGGCGGCGTTTCAACTGCTCTAATTTTTTCAATGTTTTAAATTTCGTTTTTAAAAATATCTAGAGTATTTTGAAGCCTTTTTATATTTTTTTCTATGTTATAATGTTGTAAACTATTAATTTAAGACAAGAAAAAAAAAACATTAATATTCCCTATTCGCGACTTGGATTTTTACTATGTAATGATGAGCTAGCAAACAGGCAAGATCATATGGCAGGTAAGTGATCACCGCCGCTCATATACACCCACAATCACATAGGTGTTGAGGGTGCGATACAGACTTTTGAAAAATTAGGCACCACCTATGGCATTCACCGAAAGAAACGCACGAACATTGTCCCTACATCGAGTCAGTTTCTGGTGGTATTTCACCGGTAAAATCAGCACATTTATTTACTGCAGTCGATGACTACACCTTCACTCTACCCAACCACTTTTTTATCTAATTACCGTTAAGTCCGTACCTGTCGAGGAGGGTGCAAAGTTCGCGTCTGCGCACAATCCCCCCAGCGAGCTCCGTGGTATTATGCCGCTAGCTCAAAACAATCAGTGCCACACACCCATATCGTAATAAAAAAAGTTAAATTCAATTCCAAATACAAAAAAAAACAAGAACAGTTGTGCGCTTCAGAACATCTTTCCAAAGTACCGTTATTGATTTAACGTTATTTTCGTTTATTTTCGGTCGTTGCAAATGGGTTGAATACGTACCTGTTAAATTGAGAAATTGTTTTTTTTTTATATTAAATGTGGGTAAGGCGGCGTTGCTTCTATTAAGATGTATTGTTGAAGTGTTTTATAGCCTGTTTTATATAAAAATGGACATAATCAATGAAGGAATGAGTAGGAAGTATCTGTGATGGTGATTCGCGAGCGTGTTGCGTAACGTCTATTCGAAGGTAAGCACTAATGTTTCACCAGAAAAAAAACTGTTTTATACCTTTTTAATATCGGTATGTAACGTTTGAAGCGTATTCTAAATTAAACTAAAAATAAAAAATGATATAAAAAATACACATGACACAAAAATACTAATTTGCACATTTATATTAATTTCAAATATGTATTAAAATTATGTGGTATTATTTGAAAAATAGTCGAATTTTTACTCGCTTCTAAAGTTACGTAGGTAGGTAATATGACTCTTCTTCATTGTAAGTATTTCAAGGAAGGTCCCACTCAAAAACGAGCTTTGACATCAGAGTTTTAAAGATTTGCTTAAAATTTATCCTAAAGAATGACACTTAATCACAATTCGTTGTTCAATAAAAATATTAATAAAAATATTTTCAATGAAGTATTTTAATGATTAACCCAACAATAGATATTACAGTAGTGAAAAAATAGAGCAAATAAATAAAATTAAACATTTCTAAAATAACAAAAATTTTAACATTATTTTCGCTATTATTTTCCTTCCCCCCTCTTTATTCCTAGGTTATAGAAAAACTAATCATAAAACTCAATTTAACAATAAAGCTTACATAGTAGACGTGTCTGAAAAAGTATTAAATTTTAATTACAATTTCAAAGAACTTATATTTAAAAAACCGTCATTTTTTATTGTACAATTTTATAGGTGACGTTTATAATGTTTTTTATTGGAAAAAAGACAATATCGTTCAAGGCAAGTCTGACTCTCTCATGACCTCATTTCGAATTAACTGCAAGAAAGAGTTTTTCATTTGCCCGTTTCTTTTTTTATGTACGACATAAAGACAATTGTTTACGTGGCTAGTACCAGTCGGTTGCTCTCACTGAGACTTCTGTTCAAATAAGAAGACAAGAAATTAGACACCATTACAATATTAAATTTGCAGTTGGAACGTATGTATCCTAAATACAATACTTTATTATCTATTGTAAATCAATATACGAATAGCCTTTGCCCGCGGAATTGCACGCGTTAAATTCTGAGGAAAACCTATTTCCCTATACTATGTTATTATATTTATAACTTACTTACCTTCCTCTTGAATCACTCTATCTATTAAAAAACATCAACATCTGCGTAATTTTAAAGATCTAAGCATACAGACACACAGACGGCGGAAAGTGACTTTATTTTATACGATGTAGGTAGTTATTGCAGTTTTCTGATCTTTTCTTCACCACTATCTAACTATTCTCAACACTTAAGTCATTGGTTAATAATTAATTTAGGTACCTGTGTATTAAACTCTTAAATTCACTTTGATAAGTTTACGCGTTACTGGTCAAAAGAAATAGCATGGTGTGGTGACAAACGAATAGACAAAAAGACACCGAAGTTATTCTAGTATGGTTTCTTTAAGTTATGGCAATCTTTATATTATTTACTTGCTTAAGACATATACTTATTATTGGATAGTAACCGACTTACACAAAAATGCATTGTAAACCTACATTAGTAAAAATATCCATTACTAACATAAAAAAAGAAGAACAAATTTAACCTAAAAAAGCTTCAATTCTTTTATTATAATAATAAATAATAATAAAATAAATAAGACATTATAACTTTACGTTACTACCATGTTACTTTTTAAATTCAAATGCAGTTCTAAACCTCCAATCCCAAATTCCAAATTCTAAAACGCGTTCTACTTTTAATTTAGTTTTCACCTTGTAATAGCTGCCAGTATTTAGGTCTGTGCAAAGAGTTCGCATCAGCAATTTAGGTAGTTAGGTTGCCTGCATTGCAGGTTCGCGCCACGCCGGTCACGGAAATATTACACCGACAGTCATTTAACTTTGAAAAATAGGCCGACTTGCAATTTTGTACTGGCTGGAAAAAAATATTCACGAAGAAGCTCTTTTTAAATTTTTGGAACTAGTAAACTTAAGACAAAAACAAATGCAGCTAGTACAGACCATAACAGAAAGTAAGGTTTACGCAAATGTTACTAATTTGTTTGTGAAATAATTTTAACGGATTTTTGCGCGTTTTTATAAAGTTAAATCATAACCAACTTCAACTAGAAAAATCATCTTGCGTTTTCATAGCAACTACAATCTTAACGAACTTTTCTTCTAACATTTCATTTTGATCAAAGTTATCACTTTTCTGCTTCTTGATGCACCTTTTAGTTCTCATAACTATCGTCTATCTAGTAATTATACAAGACTTTTTGTAAAATAATATCCTTTCGAACTTAGTCTAGAACTTCCGAACAACTTTCGACAACTTTTAATAAAGAAATTGGATACCCACATTAAAGAATACTTAATTTTTTTATTCTTAGACAAAAGTTTTTCGCAAAGGGTTTTCATTCAAACAATTTACTCCCCTTTTTCTTTTAAGTTTTATCTTAATACACGTTTTAAGTTTAAATACAATTGTTTTGGACACCGTTATAGTCCGTTATGGAGTCGAATATATATTATTCCTCAAAAAATATGATTACTTTAATTTTACTCAAGTTTTAAATTTACTGCTACTAATCAATAGTTAACTGAACAGCTGAGGAACATTACTGAAACAATCTTTAGTTGATCTAAGGAAATTAATTTGAGTAAATCGGATCAATCATTAGTATTTGAAGCTTTACAGTAACTGGAGGTATTTAACCTAAGGTATAAAAATAGTTTCAGTTCTTATTAAAAAAAGGAAATTAATTAACAGTTATTAAGTTTTCCAAAAAAAACTTCAACACCTGATAATACGTCAAAAATTGTTATTTTTTAACTTTGTTACTCGCTCAAAACTATTTAAGCATGAGCCTATTTAGATGCTATCTAAAACCTTTTACTAAATAATTCTAATTACTAATCCATGTAATTAGTTACGGAACATAGCCACTTATTTACAACTACCCTCAACTCACGCAAACCTGTTGACTTTCAATTATTATGATTTATATTATTTCGTTTCATGAAAGTTATGTTTATGCTTGTTAAGAAAACTATTTTAACCAACGACGAAACGGAGGTGTATGTGTGTGGGTTTCAAGTTGATTGTTTGTTGTGGTAAGTGTTATGTAAATTAATTTATATGGAGGCAATGCTTCTATATAATTAAATGTATATGCCGGGGGTAAAAGTTTAATGAACCGTATAATGGTAAAAATGTAGGTTTTTTTTGAAATGTTATATTATTTATAACAATATTATACCTATTATTTATATTGGAACATAATAAAAGTAGTTTTCACAAAAAAGTTTTTTTAATTCAAATATTTTTTTCGGAATAGACCCGACTCTATCAGATTCATATGAATCTTACATTATTTGTAAAAAATAATACAGTTTCTAATTCTTTTGATAAAAAGTAAATAACTAACTCCAGTTTTTAAGTCCATTTACTTTTACAATGAGTTGAACATCAGTGTCTCTTGAACGAAATAGTGTTTTCATTCCCTTAGGGCTATAAATTATGTAACTACATACGTTTTATTGACCTTGAAAGATAAAGTATTCATTCCGACAGTAAACTATAAACTACGGTTCTACCGAATGTTTGTTGGTTTTATTTTCATAAAAAACTATTTTTGAATAACGATATTTTATCCTGTGGGTATTTTATCCTGTCTATATAATTAGTCTGCAATATAATAAAAACACCAGTTTATCCAAGCTGGTTAACTATGTTATTGAAATGATGATGATCTAAATAACGTAAATAAATATTTTTGCTTAAATAAACATTCCAATAATCATAAAACTCAAACCTTCCTTTTGGAGGATATCAGGAAACCTATTAATATCAAAACAAGAGCGGTACCTAATAGCTGATATTTGTTTTCCTTGATTTATCATTGGGTGCTTTTCTATGTGTTATTTGACGGGCAATAAATTAGATTTCTATATAATCTTCTAGAAATCACGCGCGATCGACCTTTGACATTTGAACGAACATCTCGAATTCGTTAGTACCCACAAAAATAACAAGAAAATAAGAAAATATACTGCTTCTGTTTATGAACGTAAATCAGAAACAAATTAAATAAGAAATGAAAATGAATGATAAAGAAAGGCATTTAGTTGGATGATGAGCAAATTAGAAGAGTAATCTGTTAACGCCTAAAATTCCTTGGCATCTGAGGTTTTCTATTATTATTATGCGTGCAAAATTGTTGACTATGCTGTTTTGCTACAATCGTAACTACTATCAACATAAAATAGAAAAAATATATCCTGATCCTGTCAGATGTCATTTATTTCCAATTGTACTAAGTAAAGATCTTTTTTTTTTATTTTATGTTTTGAAACACACCTCTCATATCTTAAGCTTTATAAAGGAAGGGGCGTTAAGTCAATCAGATTTTTATGCTTCTAGTCGTTTTATTTTTCCAGAGAACCCATAAAATTCTGCACAGGTATGTCGTTAAATGATATAACAAGAATTTTATAATTCAACAAGCTATTCTCGTGAAGTAGGTATTACTAATATAAAACATTAGAATCTGCTTCACTATTATAATAAAAGTTAATCGCATTTTTTTATTTTTAAAAATCAATTTCCAAATTAATTTATGGTTGGTAGTTGATTTATAAAGTGATGAACTTCACATTGAGAGTTCATGTTTTGTGCATTTATAGGCTAATACTTCCATAGATTAAATCTTAAATTGCTTATTCTTAACAGGTACTCCCTCGATTCTTTTCTTATTTTGGTAACAATAATTCATGCTTCCAGATAAAACGTGATATTAAGCTTTTACGTGATTGTTTATTCAGGCGTACATTTGATGTTATTTTTAGGTTCAGCGAAGGTTTATTAGGATCAGGTGCTCTTTAAATCAATATCATTTTGCCCAATACTTACTTTGAATATCATGTAACTATAGAAAATTTATTTTTCTGTTTGTGCCTCAACAGTTGCTGCCAATAAATGCATGTTTTGTTAAAGTGAGATAGATATAAGTTAGAGAAGAAATAAAAACATTTATAGGCTCAAAATGTTCCTTCGTTTGGCAAAGTCCCCTCGCAAATTTTTTATTGATCTCAGCCCTGAGTCTTAAACACCTGAATGTATAACGAGTGTAAAAAGACCACTTCCAAAGCCTGAAACCGTGTATTCTCGAGCCTCAATAGTAACCAAACTCACTAACAGCAAACCCAGGAAACCCAATTTAAAAAAAGTTATTTAGGATTGAAAAGTCATATTTAGCGCTTGAAATCATCGCTCACAAATCAACTGTTGGTGCAGGTGCGATGTAAATAACACTGCAAATTAAATTAAAACCTAATTTAATTTTAAATAATCGCAAAATCAGATAGTATAAATGCAATTTTGTACAATTACGTATTATTTTTTTCTGTTAATCATAAAACAATTTTTTTGCCCAAAACGTAACCAGTAGGGGAGCGAGGGGCTTGTTGTTACAGGGGTAAGTAGTAACAGGCTCTTTTCACCAGGATCTTCAACACTACTAACGTATATCTTTGACTCGATTTAACACATAAACCGCACCACATCATATTGCCATAGCCAGTGTTCCGCCGGTTGGCGCAGTGAGCAAATGTGAGCATTCCCTTCATTTCTGCCAGGTGATATAAAATTGTACTGTCGTAAAATTTTGGTTTGTGTTTTTAATATTGCCTATTTTCAAATTTTCTACATCTTATTTACATTCAAATTTATCTATCTCTGATAATGTGTAACAGTTTTTATGATTGCTAAATTGTTTAAATAGTTATCTTGATAAATGTTAAAAATCATACCATGGGGTTAGTTGTAACAAAATCCCGGGGCTTGTTGTAACATGTTACACCATGCATTGTCTGGTATATGGTGAAGCTTACACAGATACAAACAAAAAAGATTGGATAGAGTGTATTAGAAATAAATAATTTAATTACTTACTGTGATTTAAAAGTGCTATTATGATTATAAGTAGTGTTTTACTAAATAAAACTCTTAATTACTTAATTTTTAAGTGTTAATAATAAAAAAGTGTATTTGAGTTGATTTTTGATAAGAATTACATAATACTTACTTTGGAAAGATGTCAATTTTGTTAAAAATAAATAAAGAATAAATGATTAGAGGTATTAATGTCGTATTTTATTGTAGTTACTTCTTGCCCCGGTAGACGTTACAACTTGCCCCAAGCACGAGGTAAGTTGTAACACCGCACTTCTTTTAGAAAATAATTGATTGTTAAATAATGACCAATAGTTATGATATTATTTTTATAAGATTTGGTAGAAGAAGAGTTACAGTATCCATCAATCTTTATTTAGTAGAAATTGAATCAATAGATCTCAAGATATACTAGTTTTACTGAAAACTGTTACAACAAGCCCCTCGCTCCCCTACCCCTCCAGCAATGCCCAGTTTTTGTTTTCGGAAGCAGTTCTTTTACACCCCGTATTGCCTATCAATATCAGATATTTTTTAGAACCCCTCAATTGTTGCAGTGCGGCGTGTACCAATCTGTGATGTGGGCATGGCAGCGGCCTGGCTGGCGGTGGTGGCGGTGGTGGTGACCGCCGCGCCCGACCAGCTGGACGACGATGACTCCGTGCTGTACGACCAGTATGACCGGATCAACATCTCAGGTGGGTATGGGCGCCTGGTAGTTCAATGTGGGATGTAGGGTGGTGACCGCCGCGCCCCGCGACCAGCTGGACGACGATGACTCCGTGCTGTACGACCAGTATGACCGGATCAACATCTCAGGTGGGTATGGGCGCCTGGTAGTTCAATGTGGGATGTAGGGTGGTGACCGCCGCGCCCCGCGACCAGCTGGACGACGATGACTCCGTGCTGTACGACCAGTATGACCGGATCAACATCTCAGGTGGGTATGGGCGCCTGGTAGTTCAATGTGGGATGTAGGGTGGTGACCGCCGCGCCCCGCGACCAGCTGGACGACGATGACTCCGTGCTGTACGACCAGTATGACCGGATCAACATCTCAGGTGGGTATGGGCGCCTGGTAGTTCAATGTGGGATGTAGGGTGGTGACCGCCGCGCCCCGCGACCAGCTGGACGACGATGACTCCGTGCTGTACGACCAGTATGACCGGATCAACATCTCAGGTGGGTATGGGCGCCTGGTAGTTCAATGTGGGATGTAGGGTGGTGACCGCCGCGCCCCGCGACCAGCTGGACGACGATGACTCCGTGCTGTACGACCAGTATGACCGGATCAACATCTCAGGTGGGTATGGGCGCCTGGTAGTTCAATGTGATGTAGGCAATGTTGTAACAAGTTGCGGGGTCGACGGATCGACGTCTTAGGTCAGTATGATAGCCTGGTACTTCAAGCGATAGTGTCGCTGGTCGATTGTAACTAAAGTTGCAGAATCAATATCCAACTTGGTTTCTTTGGTATGAAGTCTTACGTCAAAACAACAGTATTTGTATGGCCAAACCAGCGTTTTGACGTTTTTTCATAGCAGTTTATGTACGCAAACAGAATCCGTATTCACGTAAGAAACGTAAGTAAGGAAAGTAATAATTCATTCATTAAATGAAGCAATTATGAAGTGACCATGTACTGCAAATATATTGATATTTTTTGCCTACTGTATATTTATTAGAACAGAAGGCAGAAGTAGAAAAATGTTTCAGACCGGTTCAACGCAGTCGCACTTGCACAAAGCCCTACAACTAGCTGCAGAGTATAATATTAAATTTCTACGAACTACTTTCAGTTAAAGAGAAAAATAGATTGAATTATAGGTATATCTAAATACGTATGTAGACTTTCTATATAGGATACATCCTTTGTATGTGGGTTTCTTCAAGATGAACAACAGAAATATTCAATTCCTAAGAACAAACAAAAAAAGTGTCCGCCATACATTATTTACTTCACCACTTCATTTTACCAGTTCTTCCTTTGAAACTGAACTAAGTCGTTTAAATTACTTTTTAAATGGAAGCGTTGCGGCATTGCTCAACATAATATAAACAAGGACAACTAGAAATACAATATCGTGATTTTGTCTTTTATTAATTAAAAAATATGCAAGTTAATTTAACTATCAAAGAAACTATTTAAATAAATATACGTTTGCTACCAAAATATATAGAACCCGTGTCTTAGCAAAATTTTCTTCTGTTTTTCTTGTTTTCGATATTCCTAAACTTATAAATGCCGGTAGCAACAACATTCTTTTCATCGGGAAACTCCACTACGTAATTGCCAGAGGCTTGCACGTTCTTACCGTTGAGTTACCAGGCATTACCCGTATTACTGCAGTACATTTTAACTGCAAGCTAAAACCACCTTTAATGAGGCTAGGCATAAAGCTTAATATTATTTTAAAACCCTTTGAAGTTGGACTTCTTGTTTGAGAAACATTTTTTTATATAACTGAGCACAGACGATAGGGATGACCTTTGGAAGGTCAAAGGTTATTGACCTCGAGTATTCGGCAGATTTCCAGGTGACTTATGTGTGAACATTATTAGTAATCTCAAATTCTAATCAGTAAACGTTAAAATACGTAAATATTGAGTTAATTGGATATCATTAAATATTTATCCATACCATTTATATATGTATGTAATTATTTTAGTATTACCCAATTATTAAATTGACTTTAACTAACTACCACCCCACTACTTCATAGTTTATAGGTGAAGCATGCGGTTGACTCTTAGATAATGCCATCAGATATTAAGTCCGCCCTTTGTACACTTATTTTGTACATAAAGTTATAAAAATAAATAACCAGTCTAGTATACTTTTAATGTTTCGTAGAATAAAATTTTATATAAAGTTAAGGTAGGTACCGACTCATTTTTCTATTATTCATTTCATTTTATTAAGATAATTGCAAAAAAAACTAAATAAAAAACTATTGTTATGTTACTATCAGTGCCTTGTCATTTAGTTTAATACTTTTGTTTAGTTAACGAATATTCTTATCAAGCCATAAAATCATAAACAATTCGTTTGTTTAATCAATGTTTTACCCGATATCAAAAACTTTTTAATGACTTAGGTATAAACTAGAACAATGCAATTTCTATAGATTTTTTCTTTTCGGTATAAAATAGTACCGTCTTTTAATGCCATCTGTTATTTGTGTAAAAGCCTAAAGATAAAAAAATATATCTTTGCATCTATTTTTTTGAGTGGTAGAGTCTAGATGTAGGCTCTGTCTGCATTATGTTAAAAGAGTTTAATTTTAAATAATAATCGCGTAATTCTTAGTAGTTACATTCCATTAACTAATTACTCAATGAATTATTAATATCTTTATTGTAAAAAATGTTAATATTATTGTAATGCCTAATTATAAGCGGTAACAAAACGCGCTTTGATGAAATAATATTTTTTGCAAAGAATGAATAAGTAAATTATTTTCAGTTTTTCATACCGATAGGGTAAAACCGGGACCAAACTACTAAAAATCCGACATCTGTCCGTCTGTCTGTCACCGGGTTGAACTTCGTGAAACGTGATAGCTAGACGGTTCATATTTTCACAGATTATATATTTTTGTTGCCACTGGGAAAATCGTTGTCGCGTGGGACCGATTTGCTCTTAGCCGAATATAAATGAAAATATTTATATTGCAATTTTTTATGCTCAAATATCTATGTGTGATCATAGTTCACAGGATTGTCATATCTATTTAAAGTTTGTAATATTATGATACAGCGTGTGCCAACATCTTTTCCAGTTATTACTTTTACTTGAACAAGTTTTATGTTGTTTTTGTATGTTTGCTTTAATAAATTGAAATGGTTTTCCATTTCGAAGCTTTAGTAAGATTTTCATCAAATAACACTTTAATTATCTTTGAAATGCGGTGCTGCCCGGGGAAATATATGTTTTTCTATACTTTCTCTTTTGCTAGGGTTTTATGTAATAATTCGAGTAATCTTGTAGTTTTCTTGCATGTAAAAGTTACATTTAACTTAAAGGTATTCGCTTTTCGTAATTGAAATATTAGCAATAAAACTATATTAAAACTAATTTTGCAACAGTTGTTCTGTTTTAATAATTTCTACCTAACTGAAATACATTATGACGAAACTATAAAAAAGGTCTCAATTTATATTACCGACATAACAAAAAAGTAATTACTTATGGATAGCATCTAACAAGAACTATGAACCGTATGTGTTCAGTAAACAATTATATAACTATTGTCTATTGAATCGTATGTTGGCAGTCGGCCATCTTGGACTATCCGTTTCAGAGTAAACAGACATGCAATATCGCTCAAGACAGCTTGAAGTCTACAATGGAACTAATATATAAGTTCAGATCCAGGAATTTATCTCCTTGTTTTGACTGGGACCTAGCAAAGAGCAGAAATTAAATGTTAGTATATGCACTTTAATCCTTCTAATAAACGTGAAAGTTTGTGAGTATGTATGGATGTGTTTTACTCTTTCACGTAAAAACTACTTGACAGATTATGATGAAACTTTACAGTAATATAGTTTATACTTCAGAATAACACAAAAGGTTACGGTATTTTTCTGTTAATTCGTACTAAGACTAAGACTGTCTGCGTTCTAAAAAAACAACATTTATCGGATAGACGAAATCTTTTAGCCCATCGTAATAAATTAGCATTCCAGATATAAGGGTGGTGGAAAATGCAAGGAATTGTTTGACTATAAAAGTGACTGAGATTTCTGTATGTGATCCTGTAGACAATGGGTAACTTAGCTTGCTTTTAAACACTTACTTCTTCACTGATTTTGAGACGTTATTTCTAAAGTGCCGTTTCTAAAGTCACATTAAAAATGAAAAGATACACAATCTAATGCTTTGGAAGAATGTACATTATTTATAAATTAACTAAAAATATATAAAATTCCCAAATTGTTTTTCCCTTTTCATATAGTTCTCGTTCTAGAACCTAACCTAACCTTAAATCGATCAGATAAGCCCTTCGTTTGTTCCTAACAAAATAAATGCTTCTCTAGAAAACGTCGGCGTAACAAATAGCGGGTTGTATGTGAAGGGAAGTGGCTGCTTGAAGTTTGAAATGGTAGAAACATTTGACCCAATTCTCTACAACAGCTAGGGGTATATAACTCTAGTATAGTTCACATTGTTTTATATACTAATAATTATATTGTGGTTCCAATAGGGAGTTGGAATCAAATTAAACTGTGATATTGTTTGTACCTAGTCGGTGGTTTAAATCATACTGTCATAATCAATTTTTGTGATTAAATAATAAATAAATAAATAATAAATAAATCAATGTTATTCGACCTCTATGGTGTGTTTTTGGCATAGTGGTATGTTTACTAGATTGATGGTTGTAAGTTTCAATTTCAATTGACGAATTTTTTAATGATTAAACGAACTTACCTGTACGTGAAGTTCTATCATAATTATACGATATCTTTGTCCGAAGAGATTAGCAATAGATTACTTGTAGTAGACACGTCGGTGTCGCCATCTGCACTGTTTGAGAGTAATCAACCAGAAAAAAAATACCTGTTCCGTTCCCGTCGTTCGTTCCCGGTCTTGTAGGCCTCATTTAGTTTGGAGTAGCCGCTGTTGATATTTTAATTATTACCTATATGGGCTTAGCAAAAGCTAGGGTGGGAGGGATGCTAATCTCTTCGGACAAAGATATCGTATAATTATGATAGAACTTCACGTACAGGTAAGTTCGTTTAATCATTAATTATACATTCAATCTTTGTCCGAAGAGATTAGCAATAGATTACTTGTAGATGTTGAGAATAATGTATTAAAATATCAATCTATAATTTTTATTAACCAAAATGTTTCAGAACAATCAAAGTAATTAGATATAAAGTGTTAATTAAACAGATCCATCAGAAAGTATGCTTTTAGCAAATGTATCACAATCATCATTTATATTTTTACTATAAAATCTATTAAAAGTATTGGAATTATTGCTCCAACCTGCAGTTTTTTTAATTAAATCAATACTGACACCCAACCTTTGTGCCCGAGAAGTTGCAGCATGTCTAGTGCTGTGGGCAGTGAAAAAAGATGTATTAATTCCACAGCTGGATAAGGTATCTTTGATCCACCTGCTGATTGTCTGTGGCGTAACAGATTTAAAAGGTTTTCTAACACCTATAAATAAAGTTATGTTATCACCACGCAGTGGTTGTGTCTTTTCAAGGTAACATTTTAAAGTAGCGACTGGACATATCTGGATTTGCTGAACACATGGTAAAATAAGGTTTGGTTGTAGTGCTCCTGGGCGTGATGTTTTTATTTGATCTGGAATTTTTATGCAGACTTTGTTAGGTAAAAACTCAATATTTTCAATGAGTATTTTCGATAAGGTTTGAACCCTATGGGCTGTGGAAAGAGCAACAAGTGTAGCTAATTTCTTTGTTAGCTTTTCTAGGTTCAGTTCTTCATTAGGGTACCATTTCGCTAATTGGTTAAAGACAACAGAAGTATTCCAAATGCTGTTATATTTTGGCAATGGTGGCCGTAAACGGTACACACCTTTGAAGAATCTTTTTACACGATCATCGCTTCCTATATCAGAACCATTAATCAGAGAGAGTGCAGACCTACAACTATTCAAAGATCCATACTGAGCACCAGATTCGAAAAGCTGTGTTAAAAAGTTAATCATCTTTGGTACCGATATTTCATACATGTCGAAACTATTTGTTTAATTTCGCGAAACTTAAAAAGCTCAGATTTAATTTTTTCGATCTTTTCTTTAGGAAGACTAACAAACATTTTTTCAGAGTTTAGTATAAAACCTAGAAATTTACATATTGAAGAAGGTGTTTGGTTGCTTTTATTAACGTTGATAATAAAGCCTAAAGCTTGTAATAATCGTTTAGTATCTAAGTTATTCTTTAAATTTGAGTTATAGCTGTGAGATATTAGTAAAATATCGTCAAGGTAAATAGTAGATAAATAACCACACGATCTAAGTAAACCAATCACCGGCTTCATTATCTTGGTGAAGACGTATGGTGCAGTGTTTAACCCAAACGGTAACACATTGAATTCATATGTGTTAAGCTCATATTCAAATCTTAAAAATTTCTTGCAATCGTTATGAACACCTACTAAAAAATATGCGTCCTTTAAGTCTAAGGTACTCATAAAGCAATCTTTAGAAATCAGTTTTAAAGTGGTACGAAGATCCTCAAGTTTAAAATGCTTTGTATGAATGAACTTATTTAGTGACTTTAAATTAAGAATAAATCTCATCTGCCCATTAGGTTTTGGTACTAAAAATATCGGAGAGATAAATTGATCCGGATAAGGTTGACATATGGAAATTGCACCTATGGATAAGAGGTTGCCGATGCATTCTTGAAAATGTACTCTTTCGGAGATTGAGTATGTTGGTTGAGTAGGCTTGCAGGTCTGAGTTACAATAGGGGTTGTGAATGGAATTTTATACCCTTCTATCCAAGACAGTGTAGTCTTGTCATTGGTTAACATCGCCCATTGATCATAGAAATAAGATAATCGCCCTGCGTACTTTACCTCATCTAGTGTCGTCTGCTTCTCGGAGCTGGACGCGACGATTGCTTCAAGAAGTTGTCTGGACGATTCTTGCGGACAGGCTCCTTGGTCCTCTGTGGCCTCTTCTGCCTGTGAGCAGGGGCTGGACCTCGCCAGTTTAAATTTTTATAAGTAGGCTTATTTGTTTTCTTATTATTTAAGTTTGGCCTAGGTGGAGCTACTTTCATTTCTTCACCTGATTTTGAAATTGCTCTTGCTGTTTTAAGGGTCTCAGCTAAGTCTTGGCTAAATAAAAACTTGTCAATTTTTGTTTCTGACAGTTGGTCTTTTAGCTCTTTCTTCAAATTGTACAAAACAAAGTTTCTTCGTATAACCGAGTCTGAGTATTGAACATCACAGAGTATCTTACTTGCGTCCATTAAAAGTTTAATCAACTCGGTATCTTTATGACCAAGAGCAACAGAAAACGCCTCGGCTATGCATGCGATTGCGGAGGATAGTTGTTTTTGTTTATGTTCGATGCCTTGGTCTCTTTTGAGGATATTTTCTGAGATGGCAGCCTTTACTTCTGGGTTGAGTGTAGGTGCGTTTATAAGAGTACAGTTCGCCGGAAGTAAATACCTTTCTAGTAGACTTTTACGCATCTCGTTTGGCAAGCCAGAGGTCACTAGATGCTGAAGTCGAATTGCCAGGTCAGACTGGATGTCTTTTCCATAGATGGTCTTCTGAGACGGATCGGCACCCATAATCTCAAGTACTTGTTGATCAAGTTCCGGAAGTAACGGCAAGGACCCGTCAACAGTTACCTCATTACAGGTCAACGGTTGTGGTTCCATCGTGGGAGGCCAGGGGTCAGTGGCGGCGCTCGTTGATGGCTGGGGCTCAGCGGCGACGCCTGTCAATGGTACCGGTTCGCAGTCAATTCGATGCACGTCTGGAATAGAGTTGTTTATGCAGTAAATTCCATAACGGCACATGTGTACCCGCCCACTAGGTTTATTTTACTTGTTATTATTAAAATTGTTTTATTAATAATATGTGGGAAGTAAATATATTTACAGAAGTTAGTATTTTCAATAAAGTGTAAACCCCTCAGGTTAACCGCATTACTGAATATGAATACTGTGAGGATATATCGTTTTAGTTAAGTGTTGACCCCAAAAGCCAACCGCAAAACTAAATAATAACGATCATAATTGAAAAAAGAAAATACCGGCATTCACTGTCACTACTCGTTTCAACAAAGTGTTAACCCCAGAAGTTAACCGCATTGTTGAATTGTAACGAGTATTTGTACATTCGTTTTAAGTAAAGTGTTTACCCCAAAAGTAAACCGCAGTACTTTCTTAAAAACGAGTATGATTTCAAAAGCTAACCTTCAAGGTATAACGGCTGCATAGGGCGCGAGGTATGCGTGGCACGCCGCCGGCGCTGTGTCGTCGACGAGCTGGACGTCGACGATCTAGATCTGCTGGAGCTGGAGTCCGAGCTTGATGACCTGGATGACGACGAAGAGGAGCTCGACGGAGAATTATCACGATGATGTTGTTTACGTTTTCGCGCACGCACTAACTCCTTTTCGAGTTTTTTAATTCTCTTATTGAGGTGGTAATCACTCTCACTGTGTTTTCTTTTCCCCATATTGCATTGACAGTACGTATAAACTTGCAAAAGAATAAAATAGGGGAATAATAAAAAGGCGCGAAAACAATGTGCTGAGTGGCGAAGCACTGAAATGTGAATGAGGCCTACAAGACCGGGAACGAACGACGGGAACGGAACAGGTATTTTTTTTCTGGTTGATTACTCTCAAACAGTGCAGATGGCGACACCGACGTGTCTACTACAAGTAATCTATTGCTAATCTCTTCGGACAAAGATTGAATGTATAATTATTATTAAAATCAGTCAGAAACCGAGTGTAACTCGTAGTAGTATTTCCTCTACTTTCTGCCTTCAATTCCAGTAAATTTTAATCAACACGACTGTATAAAGAATGCTAAGAAACATGTGCGAAGGTTACGTGCATAAACATGCTGCTTTGACGACTTTGATGAAATTTTGGAAAGACATATAGTCGGTGATTGTGACCGAAATCAAATAAAATAAAATAAACTTAGTTATAAAATTAGGACTTAAAACTACATTTCAAAGAATCAAGCTTTTGAATGATTGATTTCTATAGTAAAACAAATTCAAATGCCTCAACTAAAATGCACGTAGCATGTGAGCCATATGCGAGCCATGTGTGAGCTATAACATTCTATTAAGACCCAGGCACTGCCAATAAGTAACGGCAGTTGCCAAGGTTTGGTATCGATTCTGGATCGCTGCCAACTCCATATGAAGCATCTGGGTCATCATGAAGGTCCAACGAGGACCTAAACTGCATTTACGGAGTTGTGAAGGACTCTGGGAATATTTCACTTTGGCATTGAATAAGCAATGCAACATATCAGACACATAGTAGCACAAGGTTGAAAAGGGCGTATACTGAGTATATGTGTCTAAATTCTAATTTTAGAGTTGTCTAATAACTAAATGTAGGAGAATAAAAACTCCAGAGTGACAGGTGGTAACCAACATCGATAGACTCATAGTATTATTCAGCCTAAATGTTTGGTCTTTTCCATTTTTAAATTAAACCACAAATTTAAACCTGTGGCCGCGTTTGGCGCAGGAAGCTGGTTATTGGTTAACCATGCTAATAACGAAATTTTCCTTACCAAAACGCGTTCATTTATTATTTCCTATTATTCTTTCTGTTCATCCACCAACCCGCACCGAGCCAGCGTGGTGGATTACGGCTCAAACTTTTTCGATTGTGGCACAGGACCTGTGCTCAACTATTGGGACACAATATAGGCTATTATTGTATTTTATTATTATTTATTCTGTTCAACATCCATGCATATCATCAATAATGTAATTTTCGTTCTATGATGTTAGGTTATTTCACAAGATGCCTGAAAATCGACCAACATTTACGCTTTAATGAAAATATAAATATTTAAGCTTCAGTCCGTAAATCCCGTGGGCAGTACCTACATGAATAGGTGGCATTCTGTATTGTGTATTGGCATCAGTTATGCTATTATTTCTGAGAATCTGTTATTAATTTACGTCTATATTCAGACATTTTCCGTAAAACAGAATCCGTCCTTTCCTGTTTACTCTACGAATAGAAAATTACCTTAACATCTATTTTGGTTTCTAGTTTAATTTATTTAACTTTCTTCTCGTAAGGTTATGTTTAAAAAAACACTAATACTATTATTTCGAGATTAAAGTGGTCATAACTCCTTGTAACAAAACTTTACGCCTTCATTTGATTTATTTATAATTAAATAAACACTTGGGGCTTGGTCGGGTGCCATTTTGACGACGGAATCACAGAACACAAAATCTGTCTTAATTGAAAGAAAATCGTTTGAAGTTTTTATATAAATTACTATATAGGTTGGTATTGGTATAGATAATCTAATTCGTATTCCAAAAAGAAAAGGAATTTGATATATACGTTTCCTTTGTTACAACAAATAAAACAATTAAGAGCTAACTTTCAATTAAATATTCTATTAGTTGTTAACGTAGGAATGGGCTAGTTAATGAATTCATTTATTTATTTATTTTATTTAACAATTTATGTATTTACACACAATAACAAAGGATGTAAAAGCACTTAAAAATAAACTACAAATACAAGGGTCTTACTTATTCCTAAAGAAATCTCTTCCAGTAGACCCATAATTGAAGAGGGGGTATAGATGCAATTTTGTGTGTAGGTACAATAAATACATATACTTATAATAAATAAATACAATTACATATTATTTAATTATACATACATAATATTATACTAAAATAATACAATTACATATATAATATTACGTGACAAGAATACATAATACTACTTACAGACATAAATATATATATGTATATATATATATAAACTAAGTGAGAGCTAAATAGTATGATTTGATTTGTTTTTTAAAAAGTGCAATAGTTTTTATTTCTCGAATTTTGTGCGGTAGAGAATTCCAAAGCCTGACAGCATGGACAGAAAAGGAATAGGAATAAAAATCTGTGGAATGGGTAGGAACAGAAAGGAGATTCGCTTTATGTGGTCTACAAATCACCCCTGAAGAGTTTTTGTAGGTAAAGCGATCGCGTAAATAGGACGGGTAGGTAGGATTATGAAGTATTTTATGAAGGAGGCAGAGGATACGTGAGTCTCTACGAAGGCGGATAGGGAGCCACTGGAGTTTTCTGCGAAATTGAGACACATGGTCAAACTTTTTGAGATTAAAAATAAATCGAATACACAAATTTTGCAGACGCTCCAGTTTATTTAATAGCTCCTCGTTGGCATCAAGATAACAAGCATCTGCATAGTCGATGATTGGTTGTATTAGGGTTAGGGAGAGGGAGATTTTAGTTGCCAATGGGAGATAAGTTTGAAGGCACTTCAGCGAGTGGAATGAGTAGTAAACTTTTTGGCTAACTTCGCTAACGTGCGCGCCCCAGCTCATGTAGGAGTCAAGGGTAACACCTAAATTTTTGGCAGTGTTGGTAACATTGATCGCAACGCCATTAAGTCGGATAGGAGGCAGAGAAGCAACATCAAGGCGATTACGCATCGATCTGCTACCTATAATTAAGGCCTGTGATTTTTTTGGGTTGATAGGGAGACCAAAAGACAAAGCCCAAGAACTGATGCGCTCTAGGTCCTCATTAATCGATAAAATAGCGGAAGTGAAGTTCGAAACATGGCAGTGTTGATAAATTTGTAGATCATCAGCATAAAGATGGAGCTTTGAGGAAATGACATGGGTTACGGAATTAATAAAAATTGAAAAAAGCAAAGGGGACAGAACACCACCCTGTGGCACACCCGCAACGAGATCTGCCCAATCAGAGTAGGACTCTTCATGGCGAACACGCTGCGAGCGGCCACGAAGATAAGAGTCGAACCAGGATAGTGCGGGAAGTGAAATATTCAAGGATTTAAGGGTACCGAGGAGAACGTCAAAGTCAACAGAGTTAAAAGCGTTACTGAAGTCTAAGAGAATAAGAATAGTGAGAGATTTATTTTCCATGGCCCAGCGAATATCGTCAGTGACGTTGATGAGCGCTGACGTAGTGCTGTGGCCAGGACGGAAACCAGATTGAAAGGGGTTTAGAAGATGGAAAGACGAAAGATAACTAAATAGCTGGCCATGTACTATGTGCTCGAGGACTTTGGAGAGGAAAGGTAAGATGGAGATAGGTCGAAAATCAGAAGAAGTAGACGGTTTGGGTGTTTTAGGTAAAGGAATAACATACGCATATTTCCATGTGCGGGGAAAAGTTGAATTGGATAAGGAGAAATTGAAAATATGAGTAAGAACAGGAAGTAGCTGAGGAAGAATCAAGGTTACCATTTTTGAGCACACACTATCATGGCCAACAGCCGCAGAGTTAATAGATGAAACAGCTTTCTTGACGCTCTCCTCGGAGGTATTGGAGAACACGAATTGAGGATGAGTGGAAAGGGTATCGGCCAGATTCTTCAGCGTCAAAGACTTAACCCTAGGGTCCAAAATACTAGGAGGTGAAGAAAAATGTGTATTGAGTGACCCTAAGTCAAAATCTTTGACAGAATCATTAGAACATTCATGTGCTTTTGAAGTTTGCTTTGTCTGTAAATAATTATTATATTTCCCTCTGAACCTCTGTTATAGGTCAAATGTTAATTAATATATCTGTAGGATAACGTTTTCTATTTAAAAACATTTTCTATATATATTTTGTTTTTTATATAATATGGCAAAGCAAACGAGCATGCGGGTCACCTGATGGTAAGTGTTCACCGCCGCCCATGACTACCCGCAACACTGTGGGTGTTGGGGGTGTGTTGCTGAGCCTTTGACAAAATTGGGCACCGGATATCGCACTCACCGAACGAAACGCAGGAACATCGTCCCTACTTCACGTCGGTTTTCTGTGCAACGGTGGTATTTCACCGGTCGAGTCAGCCCAGCAATCGCTGCAGACAAAGCCTACAGCTAGACTCTACCACTCCATATTAAATAGAAATAATTCAACTAAAACAGAAATTATAGGCTATGAACTATATAAAAGGAGGACTAGGGGAAAAGCTACTTACACAACAAGATAAGATTCAATTTTAATTAGACGTTTAGATAAGTAGAAAAATATTGCAATGTTGTTCAAAACTGGAATTGTGATATTCACACATTATTGTTTACAAATTTTAAAAATGGAACTTTGTAGGCTAAGTTGTCAACTGTTTGTTCACCTTGACCATGAGTGTCGTTCATCACTTTTCAAAGGCTTTTATAAATACAAACAGTCATTTGTTTCCTTTCAGTACAAGTTTGTGACGTATTGCAACCATATATCGTTCTATAGGTACCAATAATGTGTTTTATTAAGGAGCCCCTCGACAAATGACTCACCTACTTTTATTGTAGTAGGATCATTGAAAAATTTGGAGTTATGGCCTTATTTAAAAGGTCAATTGAAATATTTTAAATTAGATGTGAAAACAAGAAGTTAAAAAGAAACAAAAAAAACATCAAGAATTGAGTGTTCTTTTGACACTCGAATTACCCTTTACCCTTGTTATTGTAGAATGCCTCCATAGCTTGGGGATATTAAGATATCTGACGGTTTTTTATGATCTTACCTAAAACTCTGTTTTTCACTTAACTTACAAAGTAACATAATATACTTTACCGTTTTCCAATAATACCACCCGTGAATAAAAAAGTTATTAAAGTCGAAACTTAGTTCAGTCAGTTAACTTAATATTTATGAAACGGGCAATACTCTTGGTCTGGGTCTTTAAGTATTACAAAACATGTAGAAGCTTTTGTTCAAATAAGCTCATAATTTTTATATTTATTTTAATTGACAACCCGTGTTTTTATCAAAAAATACTTGTCCCATTAAGAAAGCATTCACGTAGATCTGAAATCGAATTAATCTTCTATTAACAGAGTTCAAATGTAGTTTATTAAATATTAACAATGGTAGTTACAGCGAATTATATCAGCAAATAAATAAATATTGTTATAAATGATTTATATATATTTTTTTTAAAACAAAATGAATAAATCGGCCCATTAGTTCTCGAGTTGCGAGCTTACCAAATTTATTTTTAATTTTTATTAATACTTAGAAATCTTTATCATAATAGCCTTAAATACAATCTATATTTCTACACAAAAACAAGAGTTTGTATTTCATACGTATTCACTGATTAATGGAAATCTAAATAGTAAAATTGTTTTTTTAAGAAACAGTAATTATTATTTGGTTAAATAGAATTTAAGAAAGATCTTTAAGGGGCATTTGACGGCTGTCGCGTTCAAGTCCAAGCGTGTAATTCGCGGTACTAACTTCAGCGATTAAATAAAAGTAAAATGTCCCAATCACAATCATACATTAAATGATATCAAGTCGCCGAGAAATAACTGAAGTTAATTAACAGAATCAGGGATTTACTAAGATTAAACTGGGTCTTTAAAATATTATAGACCCAGTTTAATCTCAATAGAGAATGTTAAAAGTTAAAAGCCGCTGTCATTGCGGAAACCCACCCGGGTCACTGCAGGCGGCTCTGTCGTCAGCGCCGCGACAGCAACTACCCCTGTGTGGAGGGTTGTAACAGATCGTTATAAACACGGAAGTTGTGGTGTGGCCCTATGAAAAATTTAAATTTAATAAGTGTATTTTTTTATTGTAGGCTGTTAGCCACCTCTTACCATAAAATAAAATATATACTATTCGTAGGTATAGTATTTTATATGTAAAAACAAGAAATAATTTACGTTGGTATTCTAGTGCATGTTTAAAATGAAAATAACTGTGTTACGCGGGCAAACATGGAAAACTTATTCATGAAAATCGGATGAGGCTGCGTCGGTGCACACTGCCGTTAGTTTTAACGTGAATTTATAACAGCACGTCACTTTTAGTATTCAACATTGAAAGAAAACCAGATTTACTTCGTTCTAAGTATTTAAATAAAAGTGAGCGTATAAACACGCTTAATATTGACACTACTTTAGTGTTTCTACGATAAATCGTTTTTAGCTATTAAGATCAGACGATATAGACCAATTTGTTACATTTCAGATTTCCGACATGGTACCCTGTGGTATTAAAGACGTTTCGCGTCAAGAATTGGACATTAAAAACCAGAGATTCATTATAAATTCGTTAAAAACTACCTCCTTATCTCCCTCATTCGCTAACACCATTACAGTTACATCTATCTCTCAACTACTTTTACCCACTAAAGGTTACACTCCCAGTTGCTACTATCGACCTACCATTGTGTGGACTCAACTAGGTTACACTTGATTCAACCTTACCCTCGAAGCTTTGAGAAGTGAATCGATGGGCTGTTATGTAAGACACGGATTGATATCTTATTTAATATACCTTGATAACTTAGTGTAGAGGCATTTGTTGTATGAGTTTTGTAACATTGACGTTCATTAATAGTATATGTTACATATCTATGATGAATAAAAGAATTTTGATTTGATTTGATTTGTGATGGTATATGTGTTGACCATGGTTTTTAATCTGGTTAGCCCAAAAACTAATGACTTTTAGATCATTTTACAATATTATCTATATTATAGTCTTAATGGTATGGGTTTAGTTAAAAATTGAGGATTTTAAAGTGATGAAACGATTCGTTAGTAAGGATTACAATGGGTAGCAGCGTATATACTGGACTGTTGAGATAATTAAGGATTCAAGGTTACATTTTTAAATTGGCTCATACTCGTATAGCTGATGTTATTTTTTATAATAGTCTTATTTATTTATCACTAGTGGCCCGCCCACGCTTCGCAATGGTGCCATTTTGACTTGTTCACTAAACACTGAATTTTGTCAAACTTATGATAACTTTTTCAGAATGTTCTTTATTTACAAATTTAAATGAATTAATTACCTTTAAGATGGCAAAAAAATTAAAATCCGTAAAGAAGAATGCATAAACTATAAAATGGTAATAATATGCTTATCATAAATTTAATGTTCAATCACTGCAATAGAGAGAATACTCTGCGTCCCAGCTTCCTTATATGAAATTCATAGCATATCTATTTATCATGCATAAGTGAGCTTGATATGGTTTACTCTTTGACATTTACTGCCAATCACTGCACTAGACCCATTGATGTGATGTTAGGCAATCTCACACCCAATGAATTAGATGGAATTTTGAACGAATCATAAATTATGGTAATTTATTTAGGCCCTTGCTACGGACCGTCTACGGACGTTGCTACGGCAGCTACAAAACTACGAAGGCTACGTCTATTATTTTTTGCTCGATGCGACCAATTAAGTTACAACTCGACTCCTAATAATTATCCGTTTCTCCATTTTATATTTTATTTTATTCCTCTTTTTTACTGAAACATTTTTGTATGAGTATATATTTTTTTACAAGTAGTACGTGATGACGGTTTCTTTTAAGTTACAGAAACCGAGCATAAAACCTTTTCTTTGCATGTAAAAGTAGGTTATATTAGTTGCATAAACAGTCTCGGACACCTGCTCGAGGTAAGTGAGTTGCCGTTAAAGCCTTCCTGAAACTACCTGCATAATGTATGGAGCCGTTTTATACAGGGAGTTTGTACTAGTACTAGTAGGAGCTTTCTTAATTTTAGGAACATCGACTATAAAGTTGTATAAAAGATATTATCAAAATATTCTTATAAATATATCGATACTAGTGGCCGCCCGCGACTCCGTTCGCGTGGAAGTCGGTTTCCCGTGGGAATGAGAAATTTTCCCGCGGTAAAAAGTACCCTATGTCCTTTCTCAAGTTCAGTTCTTTCTTCATACCAAATTTCATCAAAATCGGTTAAGTGGTTTAGGCGTGAAAGCGTAACAGACAGACAGACAGACAGACAGACAGACCGACAGACAGATAGAGTTACTTTCGCATTTATAATATTAGTAGGGATAATTTGAAAGTAATAATGTTTAAAACTCAAGAAATGTGTTTAGAACTTTCACAATCAACAATAACATTGATTAATAAGTTAAATTAACTGACTTTGGAGCACGTTATTGTTTCGTTTCAACAACTTTTAACATAATTTTGTTCTCGTTCAAATAACAAGGTTTTCATTATTTTACAAAAACAATGAGTTAAACAAACACAAGTTTACTTTTCCTTAGAGTTTATAGGGAAAGCATATTTGTATGAGAAAAGTTAACATACCTATACTTAATCTTTAGAGCCAGAGACAAATCTTTAATCAGTTTTAAGATATAGCTGTGTTAGGACGCCTTTTGGCTAGGGACCATCAAATGTTCTAAGTAGTTATTTTTATCAAATGAATTTTGGAACCTCTACAATTCTGTCGGTATCGGAATATAAGTGGAGGTTTGACTTCAAGTGAAATTGTGAAAGATAATGTCAAGTATTCTGCTAACGATGTACGAGCGATTAAATATATATTGATTTAATTTATAAAGAAATTGACATTTAGCCATCGCGAATTCGTTTTAAGTTTTTAACGTTAGTTTGCCACCATGTCACAAAGTTTTTTAAGGTAATATTTTAAAGAGAATAGACTGAATAGACCGATATTTCGGCACAATTTCATGTGCCATGGTCACATGAAAAAAAAAAACAAAAGATTATTATAATCATCGCAAATATCCCATTTAAAGTGTTGTAAATAATGAAAACCATGATAGTTTTAAAACTTTAAGAATAGACTTGCTTTTTATAGGTATATATTCATTTATCGCACCGTGGGACCCCATTGTGGTGCATGCGGAGCCGACAGAAAGCTAGTATAGTATAATACAAGCGTAATGTAAAAAGTTAGTTTAGAGACACTTTTGACGTCGTTATCTGGGGTAGGTTTTTTCAAAGCTCTTTTGCAAAGGTATCACCGTTTTCTACCATTTTAGTTGTTTACAGTGTTCGGCTGAAATCACGGCAGATGAGGTAGAATAATAACTAGCACTTAAGTTGAACATTTAAAGTGTAGAGTCGACAAAGCTTTTGTCTTTCCAGATCTTAAGCTGTCTTAAGCTTTTGACAACCATTTACATTGTAGGCCGAATACTGCTGACTTGTCTGTTGTTTTATTTGTTTTGTTTGACAATATTTACTTATACATCGTGCCGTCGAACTTTATTTAATTTTATTTATTTATTTGAGAGGAAAGTTAGCATTTGAGTCGTAAGCCGCTAACGAATTCCGTTTTCTTTATTTTTTTAGATATTATAAAATGGTATGAGTCCATAATATACCTACTTTATGGCGTTACTATAAGAATAACAAGCTTTGAGTAACTTAATCAAATCGTTTTTACTAAAAAATAACGTTTTCTATTCAAAATCAATTCTGTCGATATTCACAACATTCAGACCATAATCACTTCAGTATTGACCTCTTGAATACATGTACTTATCTTTCATCATAATACTTATTATTTAAATTATTATTGTTGTTTCCAGAGAAGGGCATGTACATCGGCTCGCCATGCGACTTCTCATGCAACTCGGCGTTGTTGCACGTCCTGTGCGACCCCGCGACCGCGACCTGCCAGTGCGACCCCAAGCACCCCGTGGAGCTGGGGCCCGCCAAGGGGTGCGCTAAACGTAAGTCTAATTAAGTTAGACAAGGTACAAGAGATCATATATCAATGACGCTGCAAAGGACAGATCGTCAAGAAAATAATAGTTTTTTTTTTATTTGTACAATTTAAAACATGTTACACTTACACTTAATGCATGATGTCTTCATAAAAACAATTGATTGATGTTTGTATTTAAAAAGTAAATTTGAATGTAACAACTTAAAACTACCTAAACTGCATGAAAGTTCGTAATATACAAACACAAGTGCAACTACAAATATCATGTATATTGAGTCCAGCTATAAACATTTATAGGTACTTTCCAGCTGCATTTATTGGCTTTAAACTCTAGTACATTATGGGAACACATGTTTATTCATAAAGCGCCAATTCATGAACGCGTTAAGCCGTTAAATAACGCCTGTAGAACTTGGTGAGCAATGAATGCAAACGAATACGTTGCTCTATATTTACGCCAGGCGCCGTGTCAATCCCGACGTTAGTTTTCATTTTAAACTGAACCATTGTCGCAATAAACAATAGAAGCACTCAGTTTCTAGGTCAGCGGACACTCTCAGAGCTTACAATGCGTTTGTAACTTATTCGTACAATTTAGTGACTTGAGTGGGGTGAAAGCGGAAAAAGCAAAGCTGCTCTTACGAAAAAAAAAGGATGAAACCTGTTACGACTTCTAAAAGTGGTTGCAAGATAACAACCACAGTTATCTCAGAAAAGTTTTATTCAGATGTCAGTTTTTTATTGGAAATGTCATAAAATATTGAAGAGGGTCGCCAACTTTGACCTTTAAAACCTAACACGTCAATATAAAATGTTAAAACTTTGATAAATATCAAGCTGAATGAAAGCTAAAACTATGCACAAGTTTAAATTGTTTAATCTGTGCACTCGACCGGAATATCTCGATTGTTTGTTTAGGAGCTTAGGGCAAATCATGTACCTATTTATAGTTTTGGGTTCAAAGGGCATGTCCTTACTGGACTGTTTTCCTAGAACTGTTCCTAACAACAGTTAGTTTCGATGCTTTGATTAAAAAGGAGTCAATAATTACATTGTGCTTGATATTATCTAAAATCAAACTGGAATAATACATCAAACAGAATTTGATTTGAATTTCCCTATCTATCTATCATATCCTTACGAAAATTCCAGAATTTTGACACAATTTAGGTAAAAGCATCTACATACTCACATTCAAGTCTACTTCCAACCTTTTTCATATCTATCAAATCACCAAAATGTGTTTTAACTTCTCATTAATAAGCCTCAATTTCGTTTGCAGCCAAGAAGCTCGGCGAGCAGTGCTTCTACCGGCAATCACCAAAGCGTGTTTTAATATCTCATTAATAAGACTCAATTTCGTTTGCAGCCAAGAAGCTCGGCGAGCAGTGCTTCTACCGGCAGACTTGTCGCGCGTTCGACCCGCACGCGTCCTGCGTACAGGTCAACCACAACGCCTACTGCCAGTGCGACCCCGGATATCACACTACGTCGCACTCGAGGCCCACCAACCGAGTGTTCTGCACTGAAGGTACGAATTCTATGTACTGAAAAAACATAAGAAGGAAACGGGAATGTGTTCAGGTTTTTCAAACTCAAACAAAAATAACTAAGTAAGGTAGTAAAACATGATATAAGCCTAATTGATAGTCATTTATCTGTTCTGTAGGTGCGCTTTCTTTCATACGCGCAACGTAGGTAATTATTTTGGTACAGTTTAATAACACCTTATTTTAAAGGTGTGTTTTTTCATAAATGTATATTTGAAAATCAAGATCAACTACTCATCAAAACTAAGCTATTTGAACGGTGACAGCATAATGCATATTGAAAACAATTTTTGTTAACATTTGGATTCAGGTTTTTTTTTAATCTCCATTTATATAAATACGTACGTTCAATCATAGTCAACAATTTAATTTGTTTCAACAACTACAGCTTAACTTACTTGTCTAACTTTTGAAACTAATATAAGCAGTTTGAAGCCTTAAACAATAGGCACATTAATAGGTTGTTTACTCACTACTATATTGTTTGAAGAACATCTACACAAGGAGTCAAATCATAAGTTCCGTATTTACCTTATAAGAGCCAAGCAAGTATAGGAACTGATTTCTTATTAAGCTGCTTTACACATGACCTTACCTTATATGTTAAGTTGAATTGACAGGTCTTGGTTGATCTTCAATCTTCATTAACTGTAGAGCAATTATCGCATTGTATCAGACAATTGGTTTGTAAATATTAAATAATTTTAAAATAAGAATATAAGAATAAGAATAAGAATAATTTATTGGCAATCAACTTAAAGCTATTACAATTTCATTGGGGCCTGCACTAAGCACAGCTTGTATCGCAGGACCCCACTTACTTATTTTAGAAATTTCTATCTTAATTGCCAAACTTTAACATATATACGGCTTATATAAGGAAACATTTTAAAGAATATAAAAATAATGATTGATAATAAGATTTAAAAAAATTAGCTAAACATAATTTAACTAAGTACAAAGAAAAATACTATTTATTTGATTGTTAGTGCAATGTGAATGCAAAAGTATGTGTGTTTGTGTATGTGTGTGTGTGCGTGTGTGTGTGTGCGTGTGTGTGTGTGTGTGCGTGCGTGTATGTGAGTAAGAGTTATTCAACAATGTTTTCTGTTTGCATGTAGTTCAGAGTCAGTAACAATTTTACAACCGCTTCTTTAGCTTTAGAGGTCTGTAATTCTTTTATGCAAATTTTGCGGTTCACAGCGTTATATACAAAAGGTAGTTTAAAAGCATTCACTTAAGATTTAATTTCGTCCTATTACCGATTGGCATTGGGATTAAGGGTTCTATCTTAGCCCGGTAAGGAAATAACATTGCGATTTTAGCTTTGCACACAGTATGGAGCATCAATCAGCGACCCCAGTGTTCACTAAGAGGAACACCTTTTCATGAGCCTTAGGGTCAAGCCAAACGAGCGTAATTTTATGAGTTGTGAGTCGCGAAATTTCTGTCGTGTAATTTCTGCTGTATTCGGTTTCATACAAAAATGCAGTTAGTACCACACGACGACGAAAAATGAGTTGAAAATTCTGTTGAACGTAAAATAAGCGACCGAAAATACGCGACTCACAACTCATAAAATTACGCTCGTTTGGCTTCACACTAACAGTCGATTCCGAATTTCAAAAACGAAATGAAACTCCCGATTTAATCTTGCACCAAGCCTTTAAAACCATTAACAGACATGGTGGTCGATTTGTTCTTGCACCAAGCCTGTAGCCTTCATAACCGTTGACAGACATGGTGGTGCTGACGGCGGACATGCCCACGCTGCTGGGCGTGGCGTCGGGCATCTTCGTGCTGGCCGGGCTGCTGTGCATGGTGCTGCACCTGTACACGCGCGCGCGCTACCGCCCCGCCGCCGCAAGAGACGGGGGGCTGACGCCGCCGTGCCTGTACTCGCTCAATGACACCGGTGAGCCGCTGTGTATTGGCATCATTATCATCATTATCATTATGATCATCACAATTTTCATTATCATCACCACATCATCATCATCAACATTACATAGTATAAATCCGGGTCGCAAATTCTGTCTGTTTGTATGTTTGGCCGCTAACTCTTCTTAAACCAGTTGAGGGATTTTAACGCGGTTTTCAACATCCTTTAGGTATTTTTTTATTTAAATTTGAAAATAAGAATCAATCAGAAAACGTTTTTTAAGTGAGTTAAAAATCAATGTTTCGTGAGCAAGTCGGCCAAAATTACACCATTGCGAAGCGTGGGCGGGTGGCTAGTTAAATAATATTAAGTAAACTCGCTATTCGTGTCTGTTAGTATGGTTGTACGCTAACTCATCCTAAACCACGTAGCGGATTTTAATGCGGTATTTCGGATAAGTAAATTTAAATATGGGGGTATTTTAAACCTAGATAAGTAGTTACTTCAGTCAACTAAATGGTAATACGTAGATTTTAGTAGATAATAACTAACTATATAATATTCAGCTAAAACTTCATTGAAATTTTGGTACGAGTTAGTTATGCCTCAATCGATGCAACATTGAAATTACAATTGATGCAATCATTAATTACCAGACTTGAGCCCCAAGATTATCAGGAAAATCTGTTTAAGACTTGACAAATGTGAATTAAATAGATTGGCAGTTGTAACATAGTTCTATAAAAAAAAAAAAAAAATAGTTCTATGGATCTCCCCTTAGCCATCAGTTCAACAAAAAGACTACGAAGTCGTTTTGTTACAAGTCATTTTTAGCTTAATTCTAATTGTCCGATGTATAAAATTTTACGAATGGGGAATAGGACAGCGACTTGATTCGGGTTTCCGACTCAGCACCCAAATTGTGTGTGAATCGATTGGTAAGTCCTCAGATGTTCCCCTAGAATTTTTTGATGGCGCAGGCGGCACTGTGAGCGGCACGCGCGCCTCGTCCCGCGCGTCGTCGCGCAGCGCCGGGGGCGGCAGCGTGGCGGGCGAGTGGCGCGGGGGCGGCAGCGCGGCGGGCGAGTGGCGCGGGGGCGGCAGCGCGGCGGGCGAGTGGCGCGGGGGCGGCAGCGTGGGGGGCCGGCGCCCAGGTGCGGCGCGCGCGGCGGCCATCATGCTGTTCTCGCGCGCGCCCGCCGCCAAAGGTGACGATGTATGCGCCGTGACATTACTAACGCTCGGATGCGCGAAGTTTGATGGGGCGAGTGGACTCACACTGATTACATTTCTCCTTTCGAATTTTCACTCACTTTACAGTTTACAACTTCTGGATGTATTTCAAAGAAGCTACATTCAGCCTCTTGTTATTAAACTGAAAAAACATTTACTTTAACGGACTATAAAGAACAGCACTAAGAACAGATATACCTACCTTTGTCAATTCCTAACCTTATTTTCAATTACAGCTTTCCAATTTCAACAACTTACTTCATCAACCGCCAATGACTCTAGAGCCTCTAAGGCCTCCGTCACAGTCACGAACACTCTGTATATTGAACGTCGGGCATCCGAACAACTTGATGTGAGGTCGCATGTACCGTCGCCTGTGGTTAGTTGTGGCGTTGCGATTTAGGCACCGATTGCGACTCTCCACAGCCCTCCCTAAATGTAAACACTTCGTCTATAACGTCATTGTTGTTGTACTCTTCTAGGGTTGTAGATAAAGTGATTACAATCAGTCGCAATGAAACGGTGCATAGTCCGCGAGAATGCCATGATCGTCGTATCCCTCTCTATGAAAAATCCTCTTCTGAATTGTTTTTTGTTTCCAAAAAATTTGGGAATAGAAAATGGTTCACTAACGTTGGCTTTTGGTAATGCTTTTAGAAGCTTTAGTCATATCAGTATAACTTTGTTGTAGTATCTTATAATAAACAAACATTGAATAACATCAATCAAATTTTTCACCTTCAAGTTGTCTTTCAGCTTTTGTATTTACACTGTTTACAAGCACGATTGTTTCCGCAACCACTTGAAATCATATTTAAGACATATAATTATTAGTTACGTAAGTATTTTCATCATTGAAAATAGGTGAGTAAGATTTCATATGCACATCATTGCTTGTATTTTTATTCACTCCATGTATTGTGTAATGTCAATTGTTATATGTTCTCGCTTTTCCCATTTATACATGTTTATCTTAATTATTTACTACTTAACCACTTTCTGATATCGATCGCAATACTTGCCTATCAGAATTTTAAATTTCCATTACTTAAAGCTAAGCTTGTCACTCCTCATTTGACAATACAACGCTACCTGCAGCGGTAAACTTGCAAGCAGCATTCACATGCCCGACAAATATTTCCATAAGTTAATGCACTCCTTTCAAAACCCAGGTTCGCGACGTCCAAGTCTAAGTTCAGTTCAAAGTAGTTCATCCTCCATCCGGAGCTATAGCTCGAAGCGGTGGGAGCGAGAGAGAGAAGAGAAAGAGAGACGGCAAATGAGTATCAGATTGGCGCAGCTTCACGAGAAAATGGCGTCGGGACGGGACATACCGAAGCCGACGCCCTCGCCGCGATCGCCGAATAACTCCACGGATGGACTGCTCCCGTCTGTATGTGAAATTAGAGAAGTATGATCGTTGTTGCCCTTCCTATGTGCTTTTTATCACTTGCGCTCTTCTGTTCCATGTTAAACGCCAGTCTCACCTGTGATACCTGTGTCGAAACTTGCACTTGATCTTTACCGTCACAATCAAACTGATGTTTTCCTTTGTTTGTTTTTAATGTTACATGTTTCTATAAGTTGACATTTAATATGTAGATATACCGCCTTCAAGAAACTTATAAGTGCTTAACATTTTCAGCTGATAACAAAACCAGAGCAACCTTTACAGGGAGTGGACGGCCCTTGCTCCAGCTCTTCTCTTTACTGACATCAGGCATCTTTCCGGTCCATCGACTCGGTGTCGACCGATGGGTCGCCGACTGTAGCCTGGATGTAGTGACGCTAAATGTATTAAGACTAAATGTGTGTGATAAAGGCCTCCTGAAAGTGTGCATTAGACTCTAGCTTTTTACGCATAACTGAAACCAGCACAAGAAAATACCCCAGGAACAACGTAAGAAATAATATAATCTTAGGAAAGTGCTATATACTGGAATATCTGCTGTTAAATTAAGTATTGTGTATAACGTATCTATGTGCGATATCAACGTAAGTATTGAAGACATTGAAGGACACCCGAGTCCAAATTACAAACTTTTATCTCGGTGCGTTAACACTTACGTTTTCTGAATATCATTATCAATTTAATGCTGCCCAAACTATATCAATAATCGAGCAATGTACCTACTTATATTTAACGCACAATTAAATCAATTGTACCACACGATTCAGTTAAAGTACGCTGATGTATTCTCAACCAACATGTTTCAAGCGTAAAGTCAGTACAGGAATTGAAAGTGTCTAAACATTGGCTTTAAAATTTGAAAATACAGTCGTTTGGTGAAAATATCAGCTTTCCTTTAAGGACAGATTCAAGGTAACACGTTGGCCCAACGTAATGTAATACTAATTTAGGTAACCCCATGTGATTAATATTGTAAATTAAGTAAAAGATAGACTCTCAAGTGGACACTAGACTGAATGTACAACACTATGCAACTTCACTCCTCTCCTTCACCGTTTACTGCCGACTTCACACTTCATCCTTCAAGATGGCTTCTTTATCAGTAGACACTATAGAACTATCACTTAGAATCTAAAGTTTAACAACCTAGTCTATCTTTAACTGACTTCTAACATATTGACTAGATATAATAAATGACTGATTGTCCACTGAGAAAACTAATAGCCAATCCGTGATGTTGAACGCTGAAATGTTAAAACAGTATTTTAAGATATTTATAAATAAGTGTTTCAATTATTATTTTATATTTTATGTAAATTATGTAAGAATGAGTCGCTATGAGGCATTAGCCCTTTCTCGAAACAAAGGTAAACGAACGACATCGTAGCGATGTCGTTGGTTGAATTGTCATTTTAATTTAATGAATGAAATGACTATTCAATCGGCATGTGTCTATCTATTGTTGAATGGGCATTGAATAAATTGATGACGAGTGATTATCTAATTGATTATATAGCTAATGCTATTGTAATAAGCGAATTATGCGATGTATGTAATATTTGTACCTTACCCACATGCCTGAAGTCGTGACATTATTTTTAGTTCTAGCCCGAATTGAATTGTAAATAAAATAAAAATTAGACAAAAATACCTATGTTCAGTAAAGCGGCTTGTAAGCAAGACATGGGTAAGCCTAACTAGCCTTATGGATCGAGGGTTTTAGCTAAATTCATAATTTGTAAAACCGATTTTGTACTCGAATTATGTAAATAAGTCCTACCAATGAGTGTGATAAGCTTTATAGATATTGTACTTCCTGTAGGCAGCCCGTGTAAAAAAAGCGATTCGTATTTACCGTCAGTTTGTCACTAACTTTATTTTTGAAAAAGTATACACCTAAAAATAAAGTGGAAGTGGTAAGAAACTGTCCTTCTTAAAGTAAAAACAATTAAGTATACCTGACAAGGGTAATTTACCATAAATTTTACCAAATTGACAAACTGAAAGATTACGATTGCATTTTAGAGCAACAACCTTCTGCTTTTTGTTAAATACAAATGTTATCAAAAAGTGCCTGCACTTTTCTATTGATTTGAATATTTGTATTCAACCTGAGGTGAATCATCTAAGTATTAATGTATGTAATTGATCAATGCTAAATGTAGCCTCCTCACCTTTCCGTGCCCACTCTAGACTCAAATTTATTTTCCTTATTTTAAACTCTAAGGCATGTGCATATAAGTATCTTTTTTATTTGTTGTTTAAAAATTCTATAGTGCTGTTCAAATTTAAAAATAAATATCGACCTATATTATGCAATAAATTTCAGAGTTACCTACTTGCATTTAGTTCGTATCTATTTGATTTTTCTATTCTTTATCACACTGGTTATTGCTAAGAAACCTGTAGGTATAATAATAATTTACCTTTATACGTTTGTTCGTAGTTTCATTATGAAATCGTTTGATGTAAGTAGGTACCTATTCTACTCTTACCACAAAACATCGCTAAAATAAAACTTTGTCAAGATAAGAGTATCGCAAAACCACTTGTTCGGTGGCAGATAAAACTGTCCTATTCAAATATAAACTGGAAATGTGGTGTACGCCATTTTTTAATTTATTTCTTCGGTCCGTATTTGATAGATTTGAGTCTAAAGTCATCGTTGTAGACATTGTTAATATTAGTGTCCGCTTGCTAATTTACGCTAATTTATGTTATAAAGAAGTTAAAAAATGATTATTTATGAAAACGAAGTTAATCTTCAAACGAAACATAGGTAGCAATAATTTAAAAAAATGAAAAATCAAACGATTCTTCCGTTAATATAATTTGTTAACGTATCACTCTATGGTATCACTTAGTATCTATTGAATTGACTGCGTCTAGAAAATTTTAATTTTGTAAAAGGTAACTGTGGATTAATAAAATTGTTTAAACGTCACCTGTTTTTGAATTACCAACCTACAGGTTTGACCCGAGGAAAACTAAACTAGTTCTGTAGCCTCTAAGCTATCTATGAAGCATAACAGAGCAAAGCGTGTAATATTCATCCGAATATGGTTGACTTGATTGCAACCTTGTGAGGAGCGATCTATACACAAGAACATTGTATGTAGTTATACCTACTAACTTACTACCAATACCAACCTTCCTTCTCAGTATTTACTCACACGCATTAAAATAATAAAACGGATTTCTGCTATTTCACATCTACTAATTTATCATCTACGAGTATCATCACGTAAGGAGCATGTAGGTTTCTAAGCTAAATTTAAGGTTTTTAAATTATTATGTTCAACCAAGGAATTATCTGAATTAGCTATTAGTAACTATTTCCTGCTTCTAATTTCGCCAGGGTTGTTTCAGTTTACTTTTTAATGTAAACTTCGAAAGAATACCCATCACATAGCAATTGGATCAATACCTATATTAATTTTTAAACAAATAGTAACATTAAATGACTTAAGCTGGCCTTAGATAGTTAAGTGTTCTATGGGAACGCACTATAAGGAGAACTCATAGTTCATATCGAAACTAAGGAGATACCTATGCGTAGATATATTGACAAACTTCCGGAAATAACAACTTAGCTAGGTACCAGTATCTATAGGTAATATCAAAAGACGCTGTTACCGACCTCCAGACTATGACGTGGGTAAAACAAACAATTCACAGCGGTAGTCACAGAGTGATATAATTAGATGGTTCATCTTTAACCGACGCTTGAGGCCAACGCTATACAGCAGAAATAAAGTGACACGGTTAGCTACGGTCACTCCAGTTTAATTTTGGTTTGGGCTACCACACGCATTGTTGGAAAATAAATCGTAGCTTGAACAATGTGCATCTGCATTGAGTATTCTTTGTTTTTCAACTTTTAGTAAGACGTAAGATTTAAAGAAATTTAGTAAAAAATATAAAAAACTCATAGCACTTAGTCAAGAATTGGTAAAAGTTAAATTTAATCCATTACAACCCAAAAACTACAGCGTACATTGAAGCAAATGAAGAAATTTATTTTTATCCTAAGTAGAACATGAGTGTTCTAGTTTTTGGGTTGTAATAGTTTTATTTTAACTTTTACAAATTTTTGGCTTAGTGCTGAGTTTTTACTATTATTTACTAAATTTCCTCAAAATCGCACATCATAAAAATAAAATAAAATAAAATAAAAATCATTTATTTCATCATTAAGTAACTTAATTACATTCGATGAAAGTCAAAATATCGATCATCAGCTTATCATCAGTAGGCCGAAAGAAAAAAGCTGGCGGAAAAAAACTCGGCACTCTTTTGTCCATCACCAAATATACAAAATCAAGGCATACAACTACACCAAGACAAGATAAAAACGTAAGGTCACAAGACGGTTAAATTGAAGTAAGAAAATACAAATACTAATTCTTGTGTCTTGTCTTGGTCCAGATGCTAACAGAGTAGTTAATAGTTAGAATAAGACACAAATAGTTACAATAAGATACAATCTAAAGAAATAGCCTGTCCAGAAATCAATCCCACGCTTTTTTTTCATCTAAATAATCTTTAACTTTATAATAAGCCTTTTTACATAGTGTATGCTTAACATGTAATTTAAATTTATTAAAAGGTAAGGATTGAACTGACTCCGGGATTTTATTATAAATATGTATCGACATACCAATAAACGATTTACTGCTCTAGGCCAATCTACACTCGAGAGCAAAAAAATCGCACATACGTGACTTAGGAACTTAAACCGAAAAAACAAAAGAAAATTTAATCAAAGTAATTTTTTTGTTAAAGCAGATTCATAGTCTATTTCAATACCTATCCATTGATTCCTTATTTGTGTTTAAAAATCATATTTTAATGATTTTAGGGGTAAGAATTCAAAGGGCACATTTTTTATGAATTTCTTAGCTGTTAAATAAAGTGTAAATGCAGAAAAAAAAGGCAAAAGTATTTTTTTTTCTTTCTGTTTCCAACCCTTGCCTGAATCACTGACTCCATACGAGTTTTCATAGATTTGACAAGAGTTTTGATGTCATCTTGTGTTATGGCGTCCCATTCCTCTGTGATCGCCTGTTGTAGCTCCTGTAGTGTCGTTGGAGCAGCATCTCGGTCTCGAACTCTCCTTTTCAGTTCATCCCACAAATGCTCAATAGGATTAAGGTCTGGGCTTCGAGCTGGCCACTCCATAACGGGCACATCTACCTCTCGAAGGTACTCGTACACTATGGTAGCCGTATGCGGTCTTGCATTATCCTGCATAAACAGGAAGTTTTCGCCGATAAACCCAGCAAAAAGTTGCACGTGGCTCTCGAGCACTTCCTCAATGTAACGCTGAGAAGTGAATCCCCCTGATTGACGGCCAGTATTCGGTCCGGTGATGAACACAAGTTCAGTCTTCCCTTCTAGAGATATGCCTCCCCAGAACATGCACGACCCATCGCCATAGGGGACACGTTCCGCTATGCAACATTGAGCAAATCGCTCCCCTGATCTTCTGTAGACCCTTCCTCGTCCATCGTTGCCATGTAAGCACATCCTGCACTCGTCAGAGAACAGGACGGTGCTCCATTGCTCTTCGCTCCAATTCAAGTGCTCTCGAGCGAAATGAAGGCGAGCTTGTCGGTGGGCTGGGGTCAATTTTGGTCCATTTGCTGGTCTGTGTGCAGTCAGACTACCTTCACGAAGTCGTCTTCTGACTGTCCACCGACTGACTTGCACTTCATGAGCTTCTTGGAGCCGCTGTCCCAGTTGAACTGAGTTCAAGCAACGTTTCCTTAAAGTTGAAGACACAAGAAAGCGGTCGTCACGCTGTGTTGTAGCACGATGACGGCCAGATCCTTGTCGCCGTTGGTAGCCACCAGTCTCCTGGTACCTATGGTACACGCGACGAATGTCGTATCGGCTCAAATTCAGCTGTCGAGCCACTTGACTTTGGTTTAGCCCAGATTCAATAAGGGCAACCACTTGAGCGGCTGTTTCTGGTCTGGTATCCATTTTCTTGTTTCGGTTTGAGTTATAATCGATAGAGAACCTTTCACACAGGACGTTGGTATGCAAATGATGACTGTTCCCGAAAAATGCACCATTTTATACCTACTACAGTCGCGCAAGTAGCGCTACCTGCACTAAGCGATTTAAGGGTGTGTTGTTGTTGTGTTGATTTTGTTTTGTTTTTTAAGGTTAATACCAACCCCTTATGTGTCCTGCAAAAGCGTACATTATGTGCTTTAATTTTATGTAACTTTTATTTGCAGTAAGTTATAAATAATAGAAATATTGAACTTTTAAGTAAATATTGGCAGGTGTGCGATTTTATTGCTCTCAAGTGTATGTTTAGGGACCGCTAATTTATTCTCTTGCCTAGTTCTTACAGAACAATTTCCGACACGATTTGCTTTTCGCGTTGTAAATTTATCAATATTTTTATGAGTATACAATATATTTTCATAAATATATTGCGACGCAAAAGTTAGTATATTAATATCTTTAAATATTTCCCTAAGAGATTCCCTATTTCCAAGTTTATAAATGCCGCGAATAGCCCTTTTCTGAAGTGCGAAGATCGTCTCAATGTCTGCAGCGTTTCCCCATAGCAAGATGCCGTAAGACATTATACTATGAAAATAACTGAAATATACAATCCTGGCTGTATTAACATCAGTTAGTGAGCGAATCTTCTTGACCGCAAACGCTGCTGAACTAAGCCTACTCGCTAGTTGTGAGATGCTATTTTTTCATCTTTCACTAAAAGCTGAAAAAAAGAACCCCAATGCAGATGCATATGGTTCAATCAAACGTTTGAAAGGAGTGTTCTATATATGTGTGTTATAACTGATTTTACAAAATATTGATTTAGAGCCTGTTACTATTTTTTTCCTAAATTTCTTAAATTCACAACTTTTACTATAAGTAGAAAAAAAAATGCAGATGCCCATTGCAAAGTGTAGTTAATCAACTAACTTTTTTCTCTAAATATTTGGAAGACTGACCAAAGTTCCTAAGTACCTACCTACAATTCAATAAATTAGGTAATGGTAACGTAGGTAATGATGGTAATGGAAAAAAAAAGAATTGGTTTCAGACATTTATTTCAATCAAGTTACACTTCGACAGCACACTGCAAAAATGTTATTTGAAGGTTGAAAAGTGGAATGTTTAATCGACCTCCTCGATGGTGGGTCCAGCGCCGCCAGCGCCGGGGGCGGCTCCGGCACCGGGGGGTGCTCCGCCGGGGAAGCCAGGCATGCCTCCGGGGACTCCGCCAGCGCCCTGGTACAACTTGGTGATGATCGGGTTGCAGATACCCTCGAGCTCCTTCTGCTTGTGCTCATACTCCTCCTTGTCGGCCAGCTGGTTAGAGTCCAGCCACTTGATGGTGTCGTTGCACTTGTCCATGATGATGGTCTTGTCGGAGTCGGAGATCTTCTCCTTCAGCTTCTCGTCCTCCATGGTCGACTTCATGTTGAAGCAGTAAGACTCGAGAGCGTTCTTGGCCTGGATGGTCTCCTTCTGCTTCTCATCCTCGTTGCGGTACTTCTCCGCGTCGTTGACCATGCGCTCGATCTCTTCCTTGGAGAGACGGCCCTTGTCGTTGGTGATGGTGATCTTGTTCTCCTTGTTTGTGGACTTCTCCACGGCGGATACGTTCAGGATACCGTTGGCGTCGATGTCGAAGGTGACCTCGATCTGGGGAACTCCGCGGGGCGCGGGGGGGATGCCAGTCAGTTCGAATTTTCCGAGGAGGTTGTTGTCCTTGGTCATGGCGCGCTCGCCTTCAAAGACCTGGATAAGTACTCCGGGCTGGTTGTCAGAGTAGGTGGTGAAGGTCTGTGTCTGCTTGGTGGGGATGGTGGTGTTACGCTTGATGAGCGTGGTCATGACACCGCCAGCGGTCTCGATACCGAGAGACAGAGGTGTCACGTCGAGGAGAAGCAGATCTTGCACTTCCTCAGACTTGTCTCCGTGCAGGATGGCGGCTTGCACGGCGGCACCGTAGGCGACGGCCTCATCGGGATTGATGGACTTGTTCAGCTCCTTGCCGTTGAAGAAGTCTTGCAACAGCTTCTGAACCTTGGGGATACGTGTGGAACCTCCAACCAAGACAATGTCGTGGACCTGGGACTTGTCCATCTTGGCGTCGCGGAGGGACTTTTCGACCGGCTCCATGGTGGAACGGAACAAGTCGGCGTTCAGTTCTTCGAAACGCGCACGGGTGATTGACGTGTAGAAGTCAATACCCTCAAAGAGAGAGTCGATTTCGATGGAGGCCTGGGTGGAAGAAGACAGAGTTCTCTTCGCTCGCTCACAAGCGGTACGCAGCCGCCGGAGAGCTCGCTTATTGCTCGTCAACTCCTTCTTGTACTTGCGCTTGAACTCCTGAACAAAATGGTTGACCATTCTGTTGTCGAAGTCCTCACCGCCCAAGTGAGTGTCGCCGGCAGTAGACTTTACTTCGAAGATACCATCCTCAATGGTCAGGATGGACACGTCGAAGGTACCGCCGCCGAGATCGAAAATCAGGACGTTGCGTTCAGTGCCTCCTCTCTTGTCCAAGCCGTAAGCTATCGCAGCAGCAGTCGGTTCGTTGATAATACGGAGAACATTTAAGCCAGAGATGGCACCGGCATCTTTTGTGGCTTGTCTCTGCGAGTCATTGAAGTACGCTGGGACCGTGATTACTGCATTCTGCACCGTTTTGCCAAGGTAGGCTTCGGCAGTTTCCTTCATTTTGGTGAGTACCATTGAGCTCACTTCTTCAGGGTAGAAGGTTTTGTTCTCCCCCTTGTACGCTACTTGGATCTTGGGTTTGCCTCCATCACTGACGACCTCGAAGGGCCAATGTTTCATGTCAGCTTGAACTGTAGCATCTTCAAACTTGCGTCCGATGAGACGTTTGGCATCTATAACAAAAGAAATATCTATGAAGAACCAAACTTACAAAACACTTATCAAGTCAAGAAAGTAATAATTCTCAGAATACTGTTATCATTCAATATGTTCAGAGACTCTAGTCTAGTATATTGGTTATCATCATAAAACTAGTTACCCACTTTGCTATTATAACTTCTTTTCACTCATTTGGCAATGACTCATAAAAACCACCTTATTAGTCAAGTTTGAAGATTCTTACATCATTGCACTATCAATGATTTTTATCACTAAACAAAAGGCTTAGGATTTGATTCTAGTTTGTTCAGTTTGAATGTAGGTTAGGTTACTGTTTGCACAAGGTATCACAAGGTTATGTAAACTTACCGAAGATGGTGTTGTTGGGGTTCATGGCGACCTGGTTCTTGGCAGCATCTCCGATGAGACGCTCCGTGTCGGTGAACGCCACATACGAGGGCGTGGTGCGGTTGCCCTGGTCGTTGGCGATGATCTCCACCTTGCCATGCTGGAACACTCCCACGCAAGAGTACGTGGTCCCCAGATCGATACCTACAGCGGGTGCTTTAGTGGCGGCCATCTGTGCAAACAAAGGAAAGATTAGACAAGGAAACCATAAATTGAACACGCTACTCGCGCGTGAAGTAAACGCGTGCTCGGCAAACGCCGGTGTGCGGCGGTGCACACGGCCGCGGCCGCCATTAGCAAACGAAAAATCAATGGAAGACGCTAGAAAGTTCTAGCTATTGTGCTGTAAGTAACTCAAAGTACCTAAGTTACAAGTACAATACACTTTAGTACCTTTCCTATCGAAATTATCACAAAATTTAAATTTTAGTCCATTGATAACCCACGTGTTGGGAAGTTCAAATACAGACAAAGAAACGCAAAGTTAAATTATCTCTATAGGTCAAGTGCAAATTTCAAGCTCCCGGAACTAGACTGAATAGGGAAATAGAACAATCTCGTCATGCGAAAGATGACTAATCAAGTTCCATGAACCTTCCACCTTCCCGAAACCATGGTTTATTGTATATTTTACGTATGCGAGCAACGCAAAAATTCTACAATTAACAAAATCTATAAGATAATGGTACTCACTTTGTAAAACTATCTAGTAATTCAGTCGTTTGTAGTAACGGTACAATAAATAACACTCAGGAAAGGTGCGCGATTGACGGCTTCTTTTCTCAAACTAAAATGGCGGCAGTCGTGCCAAATTGTTTTATAAGGCAGCACGAGGACGCTAGACGTCACTGGTATTTTCTGGAATATTCCTGTGATCAGCCAATAGAAAATTTTCCCTCCTGACTCAAACGCACGCTATTGGTCAAAACAACAATGCAGATGTGCCATGCGGTTGAATGACAGATGTGAGAATTGACTAAAATAGTGTTGTACATTATTACTAGAACTTACGATATTTTTTATTTTAAATAATGATTAACGTTGCTTATTTGGTATAAAAATACATGTTTGGATCTTATTTTTTTACAATTTTATCAATCATCTATTTACGTTATTTGTAAGTATACAATTCAAATAACAAAAGGCAAGCATAAAAAAATATCACCATACAATACTACCTACCTATATATTCTTGAAGATAGTAAAAAATAACTTTTAAAACTCAAAAAAATATTATAAAAATATTATTTTAAAACTCATCATATCTTATATTCTCGTTTCTTATAATTATCAATTCTAATAAGATATGGTATGAAAGTAGTTATTTGTATATTGTGCTGGAATTTAAAAAGTTACTTTTCCAATAAGAGGGCTATAAGTTTAGCAATTAAGTTAGGGACTTCCTGATTAGTTTCTAACTAAAATCGCATTAGATATTGATTTAGATTATGCTTTGCTAACCAACTGTTCCCTGTTGTTGGACATGTATTTCAACAAAATATTTCATTCAAAACGTATTAATTCTTTTAAAGTAAAGAGGTGTAAGTTTTTATTAATACTTAAATTCTTATTTATCTTCTTAACAGAGGAAAGACTGCTGTTTTTTTGGAGTATTTAATTAATACTTTTGGTGGAGCTTAGTAAAGTAGGTTTTTGTTAATCTTTGTGCAACGTAAGTTATAATTTGTTAAAGCTTAACTATTTAATAACCCATTTTTTTTGACAGAACAAAATAACGACGCTCTGAATTATTTTTCTACCTAAGTATCGTAATTTAGATAGGTGTTTACACAAAGCTATATCTTTAAAAAAAATTTATACAAAAGATGTGATATTATTGATTAACACATTTTTATAAAGACCAAAAACGTAATGTTCCTTCTTTTTCTGCATAGCTGCATGTAACAATAGGCGTGATGACAGATTTTGAAAAACTGTTGTATCATATTCAGAAATATATACTTATTGTAAAAAATATCATATTTCGGAAAAAAACATGATTTATATAAAAAAAAACAATTTAAAATTTTATGTTTAAAATTCCCACCAAAACGCTCCAAAGTGTCATGGCGTCGATTTTGACGTCACGTTAGATCACTTGTTTACTCTAACGCAGTGCTACCAACTCTCAAAAACATTTATCCCTAAGACAAAACCCCCTAAAATTGCCTCAATTATTTAAAATTCCCCTAAAAATATAATTCATAAAAATTTTATATAAATATTTAAAAAAAAAGTAATATTTCTTAATTTTCTCTGTTTATAAATTATCTAATACGTTATAAATTTTATCAATTTTTTCTGAAAAAAAAACCCTAAAAATACCCCTAAACAAATAAAAACCCTAAAAAAATCCCATCCCACTAATTTACCCCCTAAATTTGGGGGGAAAACCCCTAAGTTGGGAACCATGCTCTAACGTGACGTCATTCGCTCTGTGGGCTTAGCATAAGCGGCGTGATATCGAGTATTTGACATTTGTTTGTGGGAATATCTCGATTTTTTTAATTCGGTAGCAGGACTGCACACTATCTCATCGCAACTCACGGTGATCAGTGACTCACATACGTCATTTGGCTCTCACGTCGTAATCGGTAGCATGCACGCCCAAAAACACACGTTTCTTTTTTTTTAATACGAGATAATTCTCTTCCTCAAATTTTGACGACGAGAAGCTATGAGATTGCTTTACTGAGATTGATTGTGTCGAATTGTGCTTGCATGCATCATCTATATATAGGTACTTGAGTTTAATGAGCTGATAAGTGTTAGAACTTTTAATTTTTTAAAGAATTTTTAATGTTTAAAAATTTAAAAGGTTTCAACATTGTACACAACTGTCATTGCGTCTGGCATTCGGACCGAGCCCGTTCTTGCGAGAGGGCGTTGTAGATTGAAAAATATATAGTTGTGAAACTATTTTTACTTTGTTAAATTAATAAAGAATAAAGAATTCAAGAAATATCATTTATTGCAGCATCCTGAATCTAGTATTATAACATAAGGTAAAACCGTTTGTAATTATTTGAAGTATTATGGCAGTCCCTTACTATAATCATATGAATAGTAGGTATATACTAGTGACCCGACCACGCTTCCCAATGGTGTAATTTTGGGCGACTTGTTCCCGAAACATTGAATTTTAGTTAACCCTTTGAAACCTTTTCTGAATGTTCTTTATTCAAAAATTTTAATGAAAAAATACCTAAAGGAAGGTGAAAACCGCATTAAAATCCCTCAACTGGTTTAGGAGGAGTTAGCGGCCAAACATACAAACAGACAGAATTAGCGACTTGGATTTATACTATGTAATGATGATGATGAGCAGCGGGAAAGAAGGAAAATTGAGCGTAGGATGCTGAGGGAAGTGATCCCTTTGACATGGGGGATCACGAATGATGTTGAAGTACTTTTGATTTCATAATATTTATTCACGAAACTACGATTACCTATCCCGCATTATTTGTTTTGTTTACTAACTCCACCCACAGACTACAGACTAGTAAGAACATACATACTTGTACTAAAAATAGACAAAAATACAGTGGTGGCTATTTGTAAAAAAATAGAAATTGAATGAATGATGATGTTATTTTTACATAAATAGCAACACTCTTTTCATCACCACGGAATCGAAACTCGACGTGATTTTTCTTCTCTCTCACAAAGGTCATGCTACCGGTTTCGACATAAAAATAGAGATCGATTCGTTCTCCACTCCCACCCACGGAGTATCTCGATACCGGTCATGCTAGGCCTACTGATTGGCGTTCAGAATATCATGGCGGACTGTAGTATTTTGTAGATTTATTTTTTAAAAATATTAATTAATCACGCTTTAATTATAATAAAACCTTGTTATTTTTTAATATTTTATTTACGTTTCATTAGATGGTAGCATAATTTTTGTGTATTTTATTCACAGTCATCATGCCTATTGTAAGAAAGTATAGTTTGGAATTATCGTGTTATTATCATCACTCACATGGTTTCCAATGTTACCATCATATTCTCTGTAATGCCAGGTCAATAAAAATATTTATCTCAAGATTGAAGGAAGCGATTTAAACTGAAACGTAACGAAAAAAACTTCGACTACCTATTATTTAAAAAAAAAACTTTTTTTTATAAATGTTGTAAGAAATGTTATAATTATGTAGTTGCTTAATCAATACATAACCATCTAAGTACCTACCCACCTTGATTGTTAACACATTACAACACACTATTTCGGTATTAATTACTCATGTGCATTCCAGTTACTAATAAATTTTATAATTATTGATTTGATTCTTCGAAATAAGTAAATTTTTAAATATTCAGTAAGTAAAATTGTAAAATCTACTTTGACGGCCCATTTATCTTACGGTAGACCTTTGTAATGTAAGGTATCGAATTACGCAAACGTATTATTTTGGATGGGTTTCTACGTGGTTTCTACTAAGATATTATTTTATATAAGATATTTAACTGGATTGGTAATCTGCATCCATTCAAATACCTAAGAAAGGTACACAAAGAAAAATAAAACACAGAGCTAGGTTTTATTAAAATATTTTATCAAAGAAAAACAGTCCATTTCAAAACAATCTCTCAATATTTTTCTTTACATAAAATACCCATTGACTTATAAAAAAGATAAATATTGTACTGGGTCCTTACAAGTGAGATTTATAAAGTAGGTAACTTTAAATAAAATTACCACTTATGGCCTTTCTTAATATTCCTACTGTTAAAACTTTGGTAACTGAAAACTGCTTGATTTTGAAACGAACAGCTATCAAATTATAGTTATAGTAGGGGAGCCAAAGAGGGGATTTCTGGATTTACTCAAGCGCGGCAGATTAACAAACTGAGCGATACCTGGTACCCGGTTAAGCACTTCCACCAGATATGAGCCTTATATAAGTGGCCGCCCTATTAATTCAATAATTTCAAATAATTCAGTTCAATTTTATTTGACAGATTAGGTAAATCCCTCCAGATAATCGTAAGATTAAAAGACAGTACGTCTAGAGCATAAAGATATCTGCTTCCCCGTCCTACCTGCGTCAGCGATTTTCGTACGAACACCCTGAAGATGCTGACTGCAGAGCTCATCTAAAATCTCTCCTATCCACCCCTATCCACTCCACTGACTTCTTTTCCTTCTCTTTCACTGTGCATGCTGTCCATTTGTGGAACTCACTGCCCTCAGTGATCCGTGATTCCAAATCTGTGGCTGTCTTTAAAAGACGTATAAGAGAACACTACTTGTCTCAATTATAAATAGTATTTGTGTCATTAAATGTATGTATATAGTAAATATATGAATTATTCTGTGGTATGTATAATATTTCTAAGCATGTATATATATATATATATATATATATATTGTATATAGTAAGTAGGTATATACATAGGTATTGTATAGTATGTAGGTAGAACTTTTAAGTATATATGTATGTATTTAAGTAATTATATGCACAGGACTTACAGATTAGATAACTTTTCCTATCTCAGGGCTGCTGGAAGAGATCCCTTTAAGGGATAAGCAGTACCCTTTGTACATATGTTTTTATTTCTCTTTTATTTTTAACTTCTTCCATGTTTAATGTATGTACATAAAGTGTAAATAAATAAATAAATAAATGAATCAAACATATCTTACTCTCGCTGGAGTATTTTAAAATGACGTTTTTTTTTGCACATTCTGATCAAGGCGTTCTAACAAGTCGTCAGATTTTTGTATAAGAGCGTTGTTTTAGGTCCACTAGACATCCCCTTAAAAAATTTGACGTGCTCGATGAAATGTTTTTTTCGTCAGTCCACTACCATCATGGAAACCATCTAATTAACCCGAGATGTCCAAGCAAAAGGTATTTTTTTTACATTTTAAAAAATCTATAACCGTTTCCCCCACAGATGAAATGTTATATGTTATATATTTTTTTTTTCTTTTTGTCATCTTAGTTTTGCAACCCAATAGGTAATTATGACGCTCGAGTAAATCCAGATTTAGCATCAAATGGCTCCCCTACTATTAATTGAGACGCGAAAACATGGATTAAGGTTACCATAGTAACACAAATAACAGTCAAAGGTTAGAAGATATTGGGATGGCCAAAATGGTGATTTTCGGTAAAATCATCATATTGGACATCACAATCTCAATCATCATAGAATAGCGAAAAAATTACTGTTTTACTTAACTTAAAATAAATTATAATTATACATTATATTCATATGCGTTATAAAATATGAAAACCAAAAGCCAGATCTGCATCAATCATTTAAACATGACTAGAACACTACACGCGCACATGCTACACAATACAATACAAACGTATAAAAAACTTATTAATAAACATACAGCTATTTCATCATGTTTTACTGTATTTTAGAATTTAAAAACAATACAACCTTTACAACTTCGTCTTAATTTTTTCTGTCTCAAGCAATCTCGAGATACGACGGAAAATGGCTTTTTTTAAATTTTAAAACTTTTTTTTAATATGGACTTTTTACATTTCACATAATCCTGGCTGGTAACAAATCAAATATTGCTTAACGACTTCACACCCTACATCCTTATCAACAAACTTCTTTGACAATTCCAAAAATGTTGCCTAAAGAAATGGGAATCGGATGTCATTTTCTTAACAATTCTGGAACAGGTTCAAATCAATGAAGATCATCACGTTTTTGCGATTAAAAACCCCTTGTTTTCATCAATTTTAACGCTATTCAGAATCGTTTAAAAAATGTCATCCGACTGTTGTTGGCTTTTATAATAAATAGTCCAGCCGTTTAGCAACTGCCGACACTGCCAAGCGACTTTCTACCCTTTACCTTCAGCAATAAACAACAGTATAGTCCAAAATTTTCCTAAGCGATAAAAAATTTTTACTCCCCTACAACAAAATCCCTTATAGCAACTGACACTGCCAACAAACTCCCACCTTTCTCCCCCTGCAATAAAGTCTATATCCTAAAATCAAAGTCCCTTAGCAACAGCCGACACTGCCAACCAACTCCCACCCTTCGCCCCCTGCAATAAAGTCTATATCCTAAAATCAAAGTCCCCTAGCAACAGCCGACACTGCCAACCAACTCCCACCCTTCGCCCCCTGCAATAAAGTCTATATCCTAAAATCAAAGTCCCCTAGCAACAGCCGACACTGCCAACCAACATCCCACCTTTCTCCCCCTGCAATAAAGTCTATATCCTAAAATCAAAGTCCCCTAGCAACAGCCGACACTGTCAACCAACTCCCACCCTTCTCCCCCTGTAATAAAGTCTACAATCAGATCACGCTATCCGGAAGTAGGTCTGGTAGGCGGCGCCGAGCGCGGTCACCAGGAACCAGGAGAAGGAGACCCACCAGCACGAGAAGCCCAGCACGCCGCGGAACACCTCCACCGTGAACACCTGACAATCAATAATTGAACATATACAATTTAATCAAAACTATTTATTTAATTAGATTACAATAATCGGTCAAAAAATGGTGTTAATTTGAGGAATTATAAGAGGGAATTAACAAACAAAAGAAACATATGGCTGAAGTTGACTTAAAAAATTGTAGAGGATTTGACAACCTCTTTCTTTTTTGAAGTTGGTATTTTTTTTATTTAGTTCTATACCTACAGACGTCAAAGACCTATCTTGCCGTACTCACGGTATTTGAAAGAAACAGTGGTTTTTCAATGGTTAATAAAAACAAAAAACTTTATAAATGTACTTATAAAAAAATATTAAAAATTTAGTTTATAGCATAAAACAGCGAGTCTTAAAAGAAGGAAAAACTAAGTAATTACCATCTTCAAGTTCTCCCAGGCGAGCTGGAACTGCTCGGCGCCCTCCACCGGTGACGTCACGGGGTCGACGACCGCCGCGCACATCTCCGGGGTCTCGTAAAATAGCGACGACCAGGAATAACCTGATGAATATATAGCTTAGTTTAAAATATTAAATAACAAGTGGCCGTCCGCGACTCCGTTCGCGTCAAAATTGGTTTCCCGCGGGTAAAAGTACCCTATATGTTATTCTGATGTATAACCTATATTACTGCAAAGTTTCATCCAAATCCATCCAGTAGTTTTTACGTTAAAGAGTAACAAACATCCATCCATACATCCATACTTTCACGTTTATAATATTAGTAGGATAATATTAGATTCTTGTAAGAATAATGTAAAATTCTAGTAAGAATAATGTAAAGATATTAATAATAAAGCCGCGTTCCCACGGTGCGATTATATGCATGTTGGAGCGCAATTTTTAATTTGGTAGCCGGAAGACAGCCGACACTGCCAACTTAAGCAAGCTCTTGTGGGCGTAGTATCATTTGTATTATTGAATAAGCCGGTAGCAATATTAGGCAAGTAAATTACTTTAAAAGATTTACTTTAGGATGGTGTCTAAAAAGAACGCATAACCTCAGTTATTAGTAAAATAAAGTGATTCAATGAACTCACACCAACCACCAAAATCATGTTGTGGAAGATCAATTCCCTATTATCATTACAAAAAAATCTGTGTATTAAATGACTCACCTCCTAATGTTTTATACATGAGTGTAAGATTCAACAACATTACAATCGGACAGATGTATTGTAACGCCACTACACATAGATAGTAGAATACGGACGCAATCTGAAAAATAATAAAGGGAGGTATGGTTAATAAATAATTAATTCTTATGTACATAAAATTAAATATTTTATAATATTAATATTGTAGAATAAAAAGTGAAATAATAGAAACCTAAAATTTACAACTTTTTAGAGATGGCTAGTTTAAAAATAGATACAAATGGCCACTATTTACTTCAAACACTTGAACACTTTCAAATAAATATAATTGGAAAATAACAGATTTCACTTCCTACGCACAAGGTTTTTCAGATTTGAAATTCTATTTTACTCCTACATTGCCAATTAAAAAAATAAGTATTGCTATACCTTAATGAGGTTATATCACCCATTTGATTTATTTCTAAGTTTTAATATTTAAGTTCGTGGTAGCCTAGTGGCAACAGGAACGGTCTACTATACCGAAGGTTCCATGTTCGATCCCCACTGGGGTGTACCACTAATTTGGTCTTTTTCAAATTATGTTAATGTTTATCACGCACTAACGGTGAGAGAAAAGTATCGTGAGGAAACCCACATGATTGGATGATAATCCTTCATGTGATCCACCAACCCGCACCGAGCCAGCGTGGTGGATTACGGCTCAAACCCTCTCGCTATCCGAGGAGGCCTGTGCTCAACTAAGGGACATATATAGGCTATTAAAAAAAAAATGAACTTGCAATGAAAAACGAATTTTATGTGTTTTTTGTCTTTTGCCCTTTGACCTAAAACCCACCTGTTTCTGCAGCTCCACATTAGTGATCCTGCCAGCCTCCTTCCTCTGGGCGTCCACTCTCCTCTGCGCCATGTCCAGGTAGGACTGCAGCTGGCGCGGCAGCAGGAAGAACCGGAGGACTACGGCGAAGCAGATGAGTAGGAGGCGGACTGTGTCGAAGGTTGAGGGAGAGAGTCTGGGAAGAAATAATATTAATAATGTTCTTTATTTCTCAAAAATATCTTTACAATTGTTTTTGAGTCCTCCCTGTAAGTAATCTTAAAGACACTTGTAATGGGAATGGCAGAAATGTGTTCGATTCATTGTTAACTAGCTTTTACCCGCACGCGATAAATTTGGAGTAAAACACCTTTCCCTGTAGGTACTATGTTATTATATATGTAAATCTTCTCTTGAATCACTCTATCTATAAAAAAATCCGCATCAAAATCCGTTGCGTAGTTCTAAAGATTAAAGCATACATAGGAACAGAGATTGATGGTAATGGAAGAAAGTTTCTTGTTTTGGTGAACGAAATTTATTTAAGGAAGCTGGTGATTTTTAAGCCGGCATATTTATAACTTACAAGAGAGCCTTCTAATAATGTATTATGCATCACCAATAAAACCATAATAATGCGTCCCAATTTTCCAAATTAGAATAAACGTTCCATAAGGAAAATCGTATACTTACAACGGTTTCTCCATTCCACTGAATATTCTAACAGTGAGGTATTGTCTAGCTATTGGTCGGATCCACAGAAGTACAAGAACAAACGGCAGGGCAAAGTTGACGTTGAGAAGGAACACCTTCACTTTATTGTCTGAGTAGTATCTGAAAATAAACAATGAATCAGTTATTTCTGGATGTTACTGTGAAAACTCGTTTTGTTTTAGTTTTAAGATGTAACCAATTGGTAGATTAATTTAAAAAAACGCAAAAATAACTCGCAAAACATTTTATCAATGCTTAAGAAGAAAACTACAATTTGAGTGTTTATTACATTAATCATGATAAAAATTAAAAAGAGAAACAGCTTTAGCTAAAGGTAACTTCAGTTGCTTTTTTGTAATGCCCTATCCAAGCTGTCTACAGAGTTATTAGAAGACAACACAATTTTGAGATATAAAAAATGGTGTCTGATTGTAACTTTCTATATAAAATTTTTTGGATCATGATTTTGTAAACAAACCTCATGGAATCCCAGTGCATCCTGGCAACCCGGAGACCAGGGAATGTGAACAGAGCACCAACTAGTGCAGCCCACACTGCCAGGGAGAACTTTATTATCAACTTTGATGCGGGACCACTGAAAATAATCCCTACTAATATTATAAATGCGAAAGTAACTCTGTCTGTCTGTCGGTCTGTCTGTCTGTCTGTCTGTTACGCTTTCACACCTAAACCACTGAACCGATTTTGATGAAATTTGGTATGAAGAAAGAACTGAACTTGGGAAAGAACATAGGGTACTTTTTACCGCGGGAAAACTTCTCTTTCCCACGGGAAACCGACTTCCACGCGAACGGAGTCGCGGGCGGCCACTAGTAATTAATAATTTTATGATTATTTCTAGAAGTCTCAAGTGTATACAGAAAAAAATAAAATAAATAATGAAAAAAATCTTTTTATACTTACACAGATGTTAATCCTTGATTCTCCAAAAACTTGGAAGCATTATCGTAAAAACTGTCATAAGCCGGGTCAACACCTACTTCTAAATGTTGTTCGTCAACAATTAGTATCATCATAGCAATTAGCAGGAACACACAGAATGACACGATGCAGGTCGACCTCTCTCCAATAGACTCATCACTTGTGAAATATTGCTTTGTGAGCGATAGTAGCACCTTACTGGATACATAATAAGGACTATTATTGAAATTATACTCTTAAAAATATGGAGAAAACAAGTTATCATTATAATTATAACATAGTATAAATCCAAGTTGCTATTTGTGTCTGTTTGTATGTTTGTCTGCTAACTCCTCCTAAACTACTTAACGGATTTAAATGTAGTTTTCGCCAGCATTTCGGGAATTTATTCATTTAAATTTGTAAATAAAGAACAATTGGAAAAAGTTTTTTTCAGTTAGCCAGAATTCAATGTGCAATGTGAGCAAGTCGGCCAAAATTTCACCATTGCGAAGCGTGTCGCTAGTCATTAATAAGTAGCAAGGATATCCTTTTATTTTTAATCATTTAATTTAAAAATGTTTATTTTTTTTTAATATTGTAGTAAATTATTTCTTTTAAAAGGATACAATGAGAACAGTACAACCAAGAAACACCAAACCATACTCAGGTTAAATTCATCCTTTAACGGGAATACAGCTGTATATACCTGAAAAGTAAATAAAATTATAATATGCCTTTTTATTTACACTTTATAAAAAATAATAGACATACCTCAGACATAATATACACAATAATAGTGTACAAGCTGAAATCAACAATCCATAGATATTCCGTGTAGAACCTCAGGTGTACCACATCCAGGGCTGACACCGGCGCCGTCTCCAGCTGGAGGTCCAAACTCCGGGGTACATGGAATGTCTCCGGTTTACCATTATGCTGATCATTCTTGCCACCTTTCTTACTCTTTGGCTTGTCTTTCGGCACCCCGGCTAACTGCTTCAGCTCAGAGTTATCAGGATAAAGATACCTGTACAATCCTTGCGAACATAACAACCATCGTGCAAATGAATAACTTCCTAATTTCTGTATCACTGAGACCATGATTAGTGTAATCACCAGTTGTGCGCCGAGAAGGGCCTGGAAAGGCGATAAACATTATTAACGTGCAATAAATCTTAAAGACATTAAATGTATTTTTAAGTTCATACCATTTTGAGTTAAGTTTCAGTCAGTTTTAGCTAGTTCTATTCATAGTTTTAATAATCTATCTTCGGTTTGAAATCTAACCTATATTTAGTTGGAATATAAAACATCAAAATGACATGTTATATATGTCATTGTCACTCCACTGTCATTGGATGGCTTCTTAACTAGTGTTGTACGATTTAACAAAAGGAATTAAAGGAACCAAAATTGCCCAAAAGTTGAATTTGATTAACAAAACCATATAATTTACATTTTTAAAAGCTACTTATTCGTTTGACTCTATGCAATCAAGACGATCGATTTTGTCACATGTATTTTATCATCTCATTCAAAAATGTTAACCATTTTTACCCATAATTATTTTTAACAATGGCATGATGCGGACAGCCCTTTAAAACAACAACTAACAAAAAGTTTTATTTTTATTTCATTTCCGCTTGCAGAATTTTGCTATTTGTATTTATGAATTAGCTACAAATCTGCCTTCAGCCTAAGAAATATTATGTTTTAAAAGCCAAACAAACTTGTTTTTAACTAGTAGTAGTTGCAGTAACATACACGGAAATAAATCCAACAGCTGTAAAGTTGACCAAAGTTTGTTTACCTTTTTTCTGGATTCGCCGCAAAGTAAGTCGATTTAATAACATGATTTACACATCTATTACGTAATGTTCTTATCATGCAAAATGTATGAAGTATTTTGCTAACTAACGTACAGCATTAAAGGGTCATTGTTACTTCATTTGTTTAAATGAAATCAATTATTAAATAACCTCTTTATTTTAAGGTTATTATTACTTGCCGTTTTATTTAACAGTTGTTCAAATATTTACAGGTAACAATGTTAAAATTAGTTCATTCAGTTACCCGAACCACTTCTAGTGTGGTAAAACGTACTATGTCTACTCAAGAAGCTGATGTTTTATTTGAAACTCTCAACAATGCTGGAATTGTTACCTTGAACAGACCCAAGGCCCTTAACGCTCTAAACACTTCTATGGTAACCAAATTGCTTCCTCAACTACAGGAATGGGAGAAAAGTAAGAAACTTGTTATAGTCAAAGGCGCTGGAGAGAAAGCGTTCTGTGCAGGGGGTGATGTAAAATCTGCAATTGATAAAGTTGAGGGTCCCAAGTTTTTCTTCACAGAGTATAATGTAAACTATCTGATTGGGAAGTACAGCATTCCATATGTAGCTCTTATTGATGGGTTCACAATGGGTGGTGGAGTCGGACTGTCCGTGCATGGTAGATATCGAGTAGCAACTGAGAAGACTGTGGTGGCCATGCCTGAAACTAAAATTGGGCTATTCCCTGACGTTGGTGGGTCATACTTCTTGCCCAGGCTGCAAGTCAACTTAGGATTATATTTGGGCTTGACTGGTAATTTAAACATCTATAAATATAAACTATTATTTATTATATTTATCCAACCCTAAATTGATAATGTTAATATTTTCAGGTGACAGATTAAAAGCCAGAGATGTATACAAGGCTGGGATAGCCACTCACTATGTGCCAAGCAAACGTCTATATGAACTTGAGGCACTTCTGTCTCGTTGTGAAAACGACAATGAAGTTAGATCACTGCTTAGTAAATTCCACGAATCTGCAGATGAATTTTCTTTGGCAGATAATATCAAACATATTAACTACTGCTTTGCTGCTTCAACTATTGAAGAAATTATTGAAAGACTGGAGAAAGTTAACAACAATTGGTCTACAAAAACTTTAAAGGTAATTTAGTAAGTTTATATAAAATTTTTAAGTCTTTGCAAAGTCTTAAATAATGATGTTATTTCTAGACACTCAGTGAAATGTGTCCCGGTTCACTGAAGATTACCCTCAGAGCACTACAACGTGGCGCACAATTAGAACTCAGCCAGTGCCTACAGATGGAATACCGTCTTGCTGTCCGTGCTACATTGAATCATGACTTCCCTGAAGGTTTGTAAAAGTCTCTTTGTATATTTCTGTAGTTTAATTAACAAAGCCAACACAATCAGTCTTTAAAAAAAAAAACAATTACTCTACTGTCAATTTGTATTAACATAATTCTATCATAAAAAGTATCCGCAATTAGATTTTTATTGCTATTTATTCTACCAGGAGTCCGAGCTCTATTGATTGACAAGGACAACAGCCCGAAATGGCAGCCAAGCACCCTTGCTGAAGTCACAGATGACTATGTTGAGGAATACTTCAAGAAACTACCTCTGGAGCAAGAGCTCAAGTTCTTTGACTCCAAATTGTAAGAAATGCCATATTTTCTTTATTTAAGAATAAATTTTCAACATCAATGCATATGTAAATGATATTGTTCAACCTATAGTAAAGAATACATTACAAAGTTGCAAAATTATGCATGCAATTTAATATGTAAGTATACTTTTTTATCATTTGAAATACTGAAATTAAAACAGAGTAAATAAATAATAGGAAAATTTGGTTATTTTCCAAAATAATGTTGTATTTTGTTTTTTCTCATGAACATAATGGTTGTTTTTGAAACTACACTTAGCTGTTTTTGAAGTCAGGGTTTTAAAGTATTTATTTGATGATTATGTTATGCCCAATTACTTATATTATGTGTTAGTGTAAAGGTGCTTATCTCAGAAATGTTATATGTATAGACTAAGAAAAATATATTTCCTAGTATATAAGAATAAACTCAATGCCTTAATATGTATAGTTTTGATAGATATTTTGTAATAAATCCAACTTTAGTGTTGCAACAATTATAAAAAAAAAATATTTTCTTTACTTTTTTCACTCTTTTGTCTAGTCTTTTTTTTTCTTATGTTCTGTCGTTTTAAAGTCTCCATCTATAAAGAATATTATACTCCTCACTTTATACGAGATATAAACTCGTAGAGGATAATTCCATTTTTAGTATACATTAATATTTTCTCATGCATTTATTTTTGGTAAACCTAAGTATTTTTATATCGATTTATATCTTGTTAATCTGGTGAAGCATGTTATGTATGTTCAAAATTGTGATAATGTTGTTGATTGACTACGAAAATGTGTTTGTAATAAAAAAATTACAATTAATTATATTTTTTATTTTATTATTTGACACTCAATCTCTATATTTACCTATGTATGTATGTGTTTAAATCCGCAATGACTAATGTTTGATATAACTGATATAAATACTTAAGATTAATTTATCAAACGACAATCTTTATCCTAGAATGACTCATATGATCTTAGATTATGATGGTGAAGTTATCTCTGGAACTTTTCATCCTATTTCATAAAATATTATACAAATGTTTAAATTAGGTAATTATTTAGGATCTACCCCCACTATTTAATGAACTTATGTATTTCGACATTTTAAAAACTTTTTTAATAATTATTAGAAAGTTTCATTATTCATGGATGAATTCAAAGTTTTTTTAAATACTCTTGTTACGTTTCCATATTCCAAGCTTTAGTTAGAGTATTGAAACGCAAGTTAATAGATCCATTATCTTTTAAAATATTCAGCAGATAACTGCATAGGTTAGGAATATTAATTGAAGCGATTAACTGGCGTAATTTCGGTTAATTATTTAAATGTTCCTCAATTATTCACTCTTTGTCAAGCAAAGAAACGAAATAAAGATAGATCAATTAAAATATAAAAATGCTTTGAATAAATCTTTAACCTCTATAGGTATCTTGGTAGGTGTATCTTCGTGGTAACTGATACATTCCCATTTTTTTACTTGTTGATTAAATTCTTGTTCATTCGCATTAAAGATTTTCTAATAAAGGACCGAAAATATTGAATATGCAAAGCGGACTATCTGCAAATAACAATGGATTTTGGGTTAATGAATGGATGTAGGTAATTTAAGCAGAAATTTTCAGAAGCAACTTTTCCTAAAGAACTTACCGTAACATACGATTTATACGATAGCTTTAAAATTCCGAAACTCCGGAGAACCACCGGTCTCTGGAAAATAGGTTTTAGTTAAAATGTCGTAAAAAATTTCTTCCCAAACCATCTAACAGGAGGCGTAGGTAGGTAGGTAAGTCGCATGACTGAATTGACTGATGGTTGAAATTATGAAGATGATACCTTTAAAATGATTATGTATTTATTGACTTACACCAGCGAGACACCACTTAGAACAGCGAAAGAATAAAGTCAATAATATGTGCTTACTTTAGCCTGAATCATAGCAACCACCAGCAGTTTACGAATCCTTGTAGCCGCTTGTCGTTGGCAGTTTTCCCAGCCTGAAAAATACATAGCTTCCACCAAATTGGAGCCCTGTAATAATGAGATCTATTAATAGAACCTTAAAGATTAAATTTGGATAACAAGATTCGGTAGATACTTATTTACTTCAACGGTTACGTCGCCAGCATTCCACATAAAAAAACCAGTTGTTATGAGAATAGCTGACGATGTTGTAACTATAGTCAAGACGCTGCTTAATGAACGCTCCGTATTCTGTGAAGAAGTTAAAAATAATATTTTTACAACTTTATAAAAGTCGCACAAGCTAGAGCATTCCTTCTTTCATAGCGCGAGACATTAAACCTCAATTCACCATGTTAGCTGCGTGCGGGTTGGTGCCACACATGATGGATAGTACTTATTAAAAAAATAAGATGAATATCAACCAGTATTGGGATATGGCATACTTACCACCATCTGTGCCAAGAGAAGAACCATAACGCTGGTGTTTATAGCAATTTGACCACTAATCACCATGTTGCAAGTAGTATGACAAAAATGCGTGTACCTTAAACATTTAGATTTTACTAAGTATATCTTACTTACTAAGTGTATTATTTTATTTCATTAGAAGATACCTGTTAGTGTGAGCGTGCATATTGATACCAGCTCTAACTTTCTCCAAATAAATATCTTCTTTTTCCTCTTGCGCTAAATCCTTTCTATCAAAAACATTAGCCAAGCTGTAGAAGTAGCTCTGAAGGTTCTTGTACTGGTGGCTACATACGATTACTATGGAGATTACCAAGACGTACGTTGCTGATATTCTAATCAGAAATACCCACCAAAGAAGATAATCCACTACTCTTACTATGTCCTCAGGCCAGCCTTTGGCGTTTACGTCAGGCCACGCAGTTATAACTGTTGTAAATGTGCCACCTGTATAAGAAAATAGATAGACATATAATATAGATATTTACCCACTATAACCTTAATAGGAACGTATGAGGCACATGGTCATAGTAAGTAGGTAAGTATTCTCCAGTCATCTAAAATGCTTAAACTCTTACTCTACCCGATATTGAACTCTAAATTTAGCACTGATCAGGCAAGAAAAAAAAATTCAACCTTGGCTATACTACCATGTCCACTGAATGAGACCGACATAAGTATTGCAACGGTTTTGGTTGTTGACGGAACGTTCTAGTAATGTTCCTAGCACTACACTATCCGTAGGTAAGCAGAGTGATGACTATCAGTGAACACATACAAACCTGACAATGCTTGCATGATTCCACCCAATCCGTAAGATAACAAAGCCGAAGAGCAAGACATACCAAACGCCCAGACATAAAACTTACACCGCTTCAACATTTGCCTCTCAATAACTTCATCGTTGTGCAGCTTTTTCATAACTACCGTAAACTGCCACAATACGTCTTTGATTAAATCTTCATACAAAATTGTACTCGTGCAAAATACGCACATGATTGGATGAGAGAGACTGAACAGGAGCCGATCTGATGTTTGTTTCTCGGTCAAGTTGTTTTGGGTGAATATGGTAGACCACTCGAAGAAGACGAAAAACGTCAGCAGAGCTATTATAAAATTATTGTAGAGACTGTGATACTTTATGAAGATTTGGGGCAGTTGTGCCTTTTCAACCCATATGTTGGGATTTCCACACACGTAGATGAACTTATTTAAGAGTTTAAAATAGTTGGTCGTCGCTGTAGGCGTATATGAATATTGTTGAGCAGACATGGTTTAAGCTAGAGCGGTAGAAGTTGAATGAATTATATGAATCGTTTTTGTCTTTTATAATATGGTAATAACAATAACGGTCCTCATACCATACGTAATTTAAGAAGATTGGTTCCAAGTAAGTATCAATGTTAATAACAGTTATCTGATTTAATTGCACAGATTTAGTTAACTGTGAACAGGTAGGTAAGGTAGGTACCTATTATTTATTAACAAACAATTAAGTTACAATTTAGATGAAACGTTTAAATTGTTTTTGTTGTTCAATAGGTAAAAATATGTAAAACTACTGAAACCTTTAATTTTTTCAGGCGTAGGTAATGTTCTCGCGCCTGTTGGCCATTTTTTATAAATTTTATTTAATTTAAAGCCATCAACTTTATTTTAACGAGACTAACTGAGGAACACAATCTTATTAAATCATTCCTTAAAACCTTAGGTACTAAATATTTAACAAAAGTTAAAATGAAAATAATCGTAGAGCCATTGAGAAGTGTGTCATGGGCATGGGTATGCACAGTGGGTATGTCATGAAACACGTATCTCAGTTAAAATAAAGAAGCCAAGATAAAACAAGGCAGTTGTACATGTTGGTTATGTTTGTGCAAAAAAAATGGCCAGTAAATTAATTAATTAGCATAGAAGGTTTATTTATTTTCATGGGCGTTTAGTTTTATTGATACAAACGTCATTGTCAAATTAACGTTAGCTTGTGATTGAAATGTCATTTAGGTTTTTGACATGAATGAAGAACTTTGTTTTGTTTACAAATTAATATTTTCAGAAAATGTAAATTAAAACTTTTCAATACCAAATAAATGGTAGCAATCTTACTACTAGGCTGCTATTAAACATTAATCAATGTTACTTTATTTACGTATAGCTCAAGAGGAAAATAATCATACGATAAAAACAATGAGAAGTTTATGAGAAATCATTATTTCGAGTAATGTGTTAACAAAATAAGTGAAAAGTGTTCAAGGAGACCATAAACGATGCGTACATATGTAAGAAAACGGACTCAACATAGATTGCTAGAAGATGTACAGGAATTGTGTAGATTGTGCCTTCAGAAGAGAAAGGAGAACTTAACTATATTTAATGATGACTCCGCGGTTTGTCCGCTCGCTCTCCGCATTAGAATGTGTGTAGGATTAGAGGTAAATATACTTACTTTAATACTACCTTCATTTAACTCAATTGATAATACATAAACTACCCTTGCAATATTCTTTTTAAATTGCTTACTAAATGTAAGTTACTGTAGATTTTTCACTTACACTTCAGATATCCAAAGAAGAATGTCTTTCTAATATTATATGCAAAGAGTGCTTCCAAGAATTAGAAAGAATTTACGACTATAGAAAAAAATGTGAGCTTTCATATCGGAGGTTGAAATCTCATTTAAATGCTATGAAACAAAGTGCTATTCACAATTTCACTCCCCGAAAAAGACTTGTTAAATATGGTTTTTATGGAGAAGATGTTGATGATAATGGATTGGATGGGGAGTTGGAGGATACCCTGATAATAAACTCTCAAGAAAACAGCACAGGAAACGGAGAAAACATTCAAATGTATGGACAAATTGATGAGAGTAAAACAAATGAGAAAGAATCTGAAGAACAGGTATGTAGTTTTAGTCAGCAATTATAAAAAACAGTGTTTAAGACCAAGATATAAAGACCATGTCATAAGTAGCCCTTTTAGAGTAGCCCTAAGCCAATTTTATTAGTTACTTGACTTTTGTGAAACCAATGGATATGTCATTCTCTATTACTGAGTATGAGAAAGCAGATAATGTTTCTTAGTTTGGTTTAGAGTATTTTGCAGAATTAGGGTCAGAAGTCTTTTTCACTATAATATGTTTAAGTACCAAGTTATACAACAAGACATACCTAACATGTAAAACAATCTCATTTTCCCCCCAGGGACTACCGTTATGTGAAGAAGCCCAGGACCCACCTCTACCTGCCCATCCTGAAGCGGATAGCGGGGCAATCTCCTCGTTCCTCACTGACCTGCTGGTGAAGATTGGTATACTTGTGCAGCAAGAGGATGGCACACTGCTGCTGGCCGAGGGAGCCACCAACACGGTGCATCTAGTGATGGGGGACCAGAGCCAAATCACGTTTGAGATTGGTGAAGACGGAGAGGTAAAAAAACGATTAAAACTTAAGATTGGTGTGACAGTGGTGCTTAATATGTTTAAGTGGTGTTCATTCGATGACAATAAATAAATAAATAAATGATTACAAGTTTAGACTCTCTACAGTACACCATAAATATTACTATCACTTATGTAGCAATAATATAAGATAGGGACAGGTAATCATTTAAGTCCTTTCAAACTAAAATTTGGTACACAGCACAAACCAGCTTAGGCTAGTCCTCAGGCCATTAGTTAAATTTTACAATATTAATATGTATGAGAAAGTGACAGTAATATTTGAAATTTGCTTTCAAGTGTTTTCAGAATATAGGCCAGTATCAAAATCAAATAATCAATGGCTGAATGATTGCAGGAACAGAGTGAAGAAGTAGTGGTGGAAGAAACTCAGCAGGTTGAAGAGGATGTTATTAGCAAATATATTAATTTAAACGAGAATATTGTAGTGGAGACTGAACCTGAGAAGAGCAAACAGTGAGTAATTGACTGTACACCTACAGCTAGGCTATTATGTAAGCCAATGGGAATGAGATGCCTTTTTTTAGATAGTTGATACATAATATGGAAAATAGTCTTTGTTGTACAAATTATGTATCAGCACAGGTGGCGACATTGATTATCTATCTCTTAATCCCAAAACATGATGATCTTTATTTTAATCTTTTCTAGGAAGATCTAAAAAATGACGTCCGATTCCCATTGCCTTACATAATAGCCCAGCTTTTTTTGCATATTTTGTGTTTGAAAACAGCTGTAAGTTCTAAATTCAAAAATGACAGCTTCTAATAAAAGTTTTTCTACAATGTTTTTTTTTCCAACTGGTCTATCTTTTTTTTTACTTTTTTTTTAAATTCGTCATAGAAAATCCAACAAGTCGTTAGAGTGCAGCAAGTGCGGCAAGTGCTTCTCGTCGCGCGGCATGCTGAACCGGCACTGGCGCGTGCACTCGGGCGAGCGCCCGCACGCGTGCGAGCATTGCGCGCGAGCGTTCTCCACGCGAGCGTCCATGGTGCGGCATCGGCTGCTGCACTCTGGTGAGTGGCTGGTGAATGTCGGTTAAAGACAGATTTACTCCAGTTTTTTTACACTATTTAAGTTTTAGTTAATCTCTGTACAAATAATAAATAGGTTTTTATAGTTAGATCAATTACCTACATATTTGGAATATACTAAATAGGTAAAGTTTCACAGTTGAAAGCAATCTCTTATCTCTCTCAGGACCTAATGATTTGAATTGATTTGTGCTGAATAGATACGTAAAGAGAGCAACTTTTTAAAGTTACATAATATTGAGACAGCCCAGTAAGTAATGAAATACTTGTGTCGGGCGTTTGGCTTTTTATATCATTTTTTACTTATTTCTCAATATATGACCACATTAATCAACAATTCGGTTTACATAACCCCCTATCCCCCGCACAGAGCGTCGTCCATTCGCGTGCACCGAGTGCCCCAAGTCGTTCACGCAGCGCGAGAACCTCGCGGCGCACGCGCTGCAGCACCGCGCCGCGGCCGCGCGCCCGCGCCGCCTGTTCCACTGCCCGCGCTGCCCCAAGGTGTTCATGCACCGATCCGGTGAGACATAAATAAATAGCCTATATAATGTCCCATAGTTGAGCACAGGCTTCATTCTGAGATAGCGAGAGGGTTTGAGCCGAAATCCCATCAAGCTTGCTCGGTGCGGGTTGGTGGATCATATGATGGATAATGCCATGTGGGTTTCCTCACGATGTTTTCTCTCACCGTTAGTGCGTGCTAAACATGTACATAATTTGAAAAAAAAAATCAAATTAGTGGTACACCCTAGTGAGGATCGATCCCAGAACCTTCGGTATAGTAGACCCGTTCCTGTTGCCACTAGGCTACCACGCACTTCGTGAAATAAAAAACAAAAATAAATAAATTAATTGTTACACTATTCGCACTGCCCTAAAGTGTTCATGCATCGATCTGGTGAGATAATTATGCCATAGGTGTATGTAGATTACAGCATGGAAAGTGATAAAAGAGGTGAATTGCCAATATAAAGTTAATGTATGTTAAGTAATTCAGTTATATTATCGAAATCGGCTTGTTTGACTCAATTAAGGCTTTTGGTGAATAAATCATTGTTTACGAAATTTATCACGAACTTACACTAAGTATAGGCTTTTAGTCTGGAAATCAGTATTTCAGTCTGGTACTTTCTTATATTTGTTAAATCTTCGCAGGTCTATCCCGTCATTCATCCACATACCGCGGTAAAACTCGCATGGAGTGTGCTTCTTGCGGCGGCACTTACAGCGATCGAGGGAGCTTACTGAAACACATACGAGACGCCTGCCCGGCTGGCAACAACGCGCGGGCTGGCAACAAGCAAGACGGATAGCAGGATATGGAGTGACGGGGTTAGAGGATAGTGGAAATAAGTCGGTGACGTAGTCGCTAGGTGGTACGGAAAACATAAAGGGGGATAGCAAGATACGGACTGCGTGTGTTAGAGGAGTACGGATAAGGATGAGTCGGTGATAGTGAAGGTTTTAGCAACGAATATCTGGGCAGACTGAAAACAAAGAAGGGGGAAGGTAGCATACGGACTGAAGGTGTAAGAAGAGTAAGGATAATGAATATAAGTTGGTGGAAATGATGTTGATTTTGACAATGAATAAGCGGGCAGGATGAAAACTACAAAAGGAGGATAGCAAGATACGGGCTGAGCGTTTTAAAAGATACAGATTTTTAAAATGAATTCAACTCGGATCGATTACAACTACATATAAGTGGGTTAGCAAGATATGCACTAAAGATAAAAGAGGTATAAGTCGTTTGTGCTAAAGATTTTGACAACGAATTAATGTAATAAGATGACGTAGGAAATCTATGGTCATGCAGACAAGATGCTTTTACGCTTATAGTCTTAATAATGTATCAACTATCAACATGCGGCCATTTTGGGCGACATATTTTAAGCCAGTTATGATATGATGTTAGTTAATTTTGTAAATTTGTTGTGACTATAGGATTCTTAAGACATTGCTCTTTCTAACATTAGAAGTAAGGAGAACCATCTCTGTGCTAGACGTATTCTTAAAAATGGATGGTGGAAACCTACTATATGCTGCGTTCCAATTGGTGCAAATTAGCACTTTCATTATGATCGTTCCAAATAGTAACGTTAAACATGAGTGCCCGGGCCACTATTAGCTACAATAGCAATTCAGAACGTCTATGTTCACGCATTAATATGTGAGCGTTGTTCGTCTGAATCGGACCGAGGCTATAGTCAGATAAATCTACAGTCGAGCAAATTTCAAAAAATGTGCCGAAAGTTTCGACAGAAATATTACAATGTAAGGAAAAGCTTCCCCTTACGGACTAAGTTCAGTAAACCCTGCCGTTATGCGAACGCTATATTGGATGCTATTTGAACTGTTTGGTAGTTACTTTTCCAATTTGTCTCCTATAAGTCTTCCTTGCCTCTGCTATCCATAGAACGAATTCTTTGTCCCTACTACTTCATTTAATTTATTTTAAATCCTCTATTATTATCGGCTTTTTAATTACGCACTTTAAACCTACATTAGGTAAATATGTTGTGTGGTACTCTGCCGCAGAGCCATCTCCTTTGAAATCGATTATTTATAACTCAAAACAAACAATGTACGTTAAACGTTAAGAGACGACTTGAAAGTTGGTGGTAATAAAAGCTGGAGAGATGTAGATGGTGTATTAAAATTTGTATATTATTATCATAAGTATAAACCTAAGTATTTCATGTCAGAGTCAAGGTCATATAATCTAATTGAAAGTCAATCTTTAAAATGTATTTACTTACGCACTTCAGAACAACAGCACTAAATTAGTTTTTTTTATTATTACACCACCCATACCCGTGCAAAGCAGAGATGTGCATCTGCATTGAGTGTTATTTTTTTAACTTTTAGTAAAGTTTTTTTACTTAAAGTTGAAAAAAGAACACTCAATGCAGATGCACATAAAGCAGAGTCGTACAATTAGTTAAATATATTTATGAGGGCGACTGCTTTGTTAATGCAAGTAAGACACCAATTTTTATTATGTATCATGTATTTACCCTTAACAATTCTTCATAAGTAGGCAATCTTTCTTATGCTAGGTAATTGCTAGTTGAATTATGAATAACTGTTGCGTTTGTCATTACTTATAAATTCATCATGCAAGCTTTGTTAATAGTTAAGTACCTATAATAATGTGATGTTATATAACTCCAAAAGCAATACACAATGTACAATCTATACACAATAATTGTTTCCGACGATAAATAAAACGAATGATGTTTACTTAAACATTTTATTGGAAAAAATTTCACCCTAGATTGAAAGGCAACACGGTATTGTAAAGATTAGAAAACAATGACGAGACATACATAAATATATAGACGTGAATACTGCTTCTGTGTTGGGCGGCGAACAGGCAAATGGCACAATGACTCAACAAATCAACACTGACTACATAATTATTGCAATTATTATTTATTCTCCAATACCAAGTAAACGCCACCGCATAGTAACATATGGAATGCCTTTTCACTTAAAAATTAAAACAGAACATACATACATCAGTATAAGCATATAATTTTGTTCAGACAGCGAATCAAGTATGAAGGGCACAGATTTGGACCGGAATTGTATAATAACACTTGAAGCTCTAATGGTCTCCTACAATCTAAAATATAAATGATTATAAAAATAAATAAGGGGTGATTGGCCCCTCCCTCTCACCGTCGCTCCAACATTCCCGCACGAGTTAGTTTGAGCAACTCTCATAGTTCATTCAGTGTTGACTCCGCTCCTACACCTCACTACCATATCAACAGACAGACTAACTATAAAAGAACAATGAAACAGCTATCAACTGATAAACGCGCCGTCATTACATTACTTAAAGCACACAGCGACATAATTAAAACTCACGCTAACCATTACACAAGATGATAAGTAATAAAGAACAACTTTTTAAATTAAAAACTATTAAATTAATAATAATAATAAACGTTCACTATAATCTGAGTGCCCTATGTTGCGAATGTTAAAAATATATATATTATTTATTGTGAGACATAATTCTTTCCAATAGATACATATTCGGTTATATTATATAGCACATTATGTTCTAGTATAAAATTACTATTAAGTAATAATAATCAATATTTACATTAGATAGTCCGGTAGCGGGTACTCCGCAGTAACTTGCATGGACGGTGTCGTAATATCATTTTATATAGAACCTAGTGTTTGCATCTCGCTAGCACGCCTTGCAAACCCATCTCCCGTCCCTTTCTATACAAGATGGTATTACAGAAACTGCATTTCGTCTCGTTCTACAATTATAACCTTTACACCGTAACAATAAAGACTACAATTGTATACAAATTTATACAAATCTTACATTAGGCGACATCGAAGGCGCGACAATGCTTTGTAAATTGAAAAAAAAAAATTAGGTTGTTGTAAATACTACAAAATGTCATCCAAAATTGATTGTTCCCACTATTCAGGATTGTATCCTTTAGTTCTATTTTGCAAAAACTACAACTGTTCGCGTCTACCGGCAGAATCTCGACTACCAACTAACTACAACGACCCATCGTATTACAATAAGCGAAACCGCACCCAAGCATGAATCTTCCTCCCTTACAAGTTTGAATATCGACGTTTGCATGCGGTTTCTCGTCGAGCACTATTGACCGTTCAATTAAAATATCTTCGTGTGTGTTCTGCATCAAGTTTTGATCAGAATAGTGTTGTAGTGTGATAGTGGTATCTACATGTTCTCGAACTGGTCGACGCGCCGCTTGGTGTTGCCCTTGCGTATTTCTCTGAGCGTCTTGTACTTGTCTCGGCCCTGGCGCACGTTCTCGCGGTGGATCTTGTCCATGGCCGTCTCCTTGGTCTCGTCGCGGGTCTTCGCCAGGTCTTGCTTCAGCTCCTGGAATCACAAACTCGAGGTTCAACGTCTGGGCAATGTTACGAGTGTTGAAGGATGAAGTTCAATGACCTTTGACACTTATCAGTTAGGGGTGTCGCGTAACTCGAATATGATACTCGTCCCAACACCGATACCTTTGAAAGGTAGGACTCTTGAACGAAATCGGTTTACGCAATCGCGTAAAATTTCGAATGAAATTGCAGAATACTAAACGCAGCAACATCATTGAGCAATACCTTTCAAAGGTATTGATATTCGAGTTAGAGGACACCCCCACAGGTCACAATCACGTGGTTAAGTCTGGATATTATAAGATTAGGAGGATTTAAGTACAATGACCTTTGACAGCCATCAGTGGTTAAACGTTTGGATATTACGAGATTTGACAAATAAAGCTCAACGACCTTAGCCAGCTATCAGCTGTTTTGAATTTGACGTGTCATGTATTATTTTATAACTCACAGTCACGTGGTTAAAGTTCTGGATATGATGAACTAAGAAGGATTAAGTTCAAAGACCTTTTACAGTCATCAGCTGTTTTGAAAAGTCAGTCACATGGTTGATCGTTTGGATATTACGAAATCTGAAGGATGAAGTTCAACCTTTGTTGATGACCTTTGTCAGTCATCAGCTGTTTTGAATTAGATGGTCGTGTATTGATAATAAATAACCCAAAAAATATTTATAGATTTGCATGTTTGTCATAATTCTACATATCTCAAACATTTATTACTGATAAAATGTTCATGTTTAATATCACTACAACACTTACAGCTTTAAGAAGCTTAAAAAAGATGATCCTATTCACTCCACCAACACTTACTTACTCAGTTGGTGGTGCAGTTATCACGAGTTGGTGGTATAGTAACCACGAGTTGGTGATGTATTGAACATAGTTGGTGGCGAAGTTACCACGAGTTGGTGGTACAGTTACCACGAGCTGGTGATGAAGTGAAGACGAGTTGGTGGTGTAGTTACCACGAGTTGGTGGTGTAGTAACCATAAGTTGGTGGTGCAGTTACCACGAGTTGATGGTGTAGTAACCACGAGTTGATGGTGTAGTAACCATAAGTTGGTGGTGCAGTTACCACGAGTTGATGGTGTAGTTACCACGAGTTGATGGTGTAGCAACCATAAGTTGGTGGTGCAGTTACCACGAGTTCATGGTGTAGTAACCATAAGTTGGTGGTGCAGTAACCACGAGTTGATGGTATAGTTAGCACGAGTTGGAGGTGCAGTTACCACGAGTTGATGGTGCAGTTATCACGAGTTGGTGGTGTAGTAACCAAACGTTGGTGGTGCAGTTACCACGAGTTGATGGTGTAGTTACCACGAGTTGATGGTGTAGTAACCATAAGTTGGTGGTGCAGTTGCCACGAGTTGATGGTGTAGTTACCACGAGTTGATGGTGTAGTAACCATAAGTTGGTGGTGCAGTTACCACGAGTTGATGGTGTAGTTACCACGAGTTGGTGGTGTAGTAACCATAAGTTAGTGGTGCAGTTACCACGAGTTGATGGTGTAGTTACCACGAGTTGATGGTGTAACCAAAAGTTGGTGGTGCAGTTACCACGAGTTGATAGTGCAGTTATCACGAGTTGATGGTGTAGTTGCCACGAGTTGGTGGTTTAGTAACCATTAGTTGGTGATGCAGTTACCACGAGTTGATGGTGTAGTTACCACGAGTTGATGGTGTAGTAACCATAAGTTGGTGGTGCAGTTACCACGAGTTGATGGTGTAGTTACCACGAGTTGGTGGTGTAGTAACCATAAGTTAGTGGTGCAGTTACCACGAGTTGATGGTGTAGTTACCACGAGTTGATGGTGTAACCAAAAGTTGGTGGTGCAGTTACCACGAGTTGATAGTGCAGTTATCACGAGTTGATGGTGTAGTTGCCACGAGTTGGTGGTTTAGTAACCATTAGTTGGTGATGCGGTTACCACGAGTTGATGGTATAGTTAGCACGAGTTAGTGGTGGAGTAACCACGAGTTGGTGGTGTAGTAACCACGAGTTGGAGGTGCAGTTACCACGAGTTGATGGTGCAGTAACCACGAGTTGATGGTGCAGTTACCACGAGTTGATGGTGTAGTTGCCACGAGTTGGTGGTTTAGTAACTATAAGTTGGTGGTGCAGTTACCACGAGTTGATGGTGTAGTTGCCACGAGTTGGTGGTGTAGTAACCACGAGTTGGTGGTGCAGTTACCACGAGTTGATGGTATAGTTAGCACGAGTTAGTAGTGTAGTAACCACGAGTTGGTGGTGCAGTTACCACGAGTTGATGGTGCAGTTACCACGAGTTGATGGTGTAGTTGCCACGAGTTGGTGGTGTAGTAACCACGAGTTGGAGGTGCAGTTACCACGAGTTGGTGGTGCAGTTACCACGAGTTGGTGGTGCAGTTACCACGAGTTGGTGGTGCAGTTACCACGAGTTGGTGGTGCAGTAACCACGAGTTCGCGGTGTAGTTACCTTCAGCTGGTTGTGCAGTCTCTCGGAGCGTTGCGCGAGGGTAGTCCTCATGTTGACGGGGTCCTCGCCGGCGTCCTCGCCGCCGGGCAGCTCGGCGGCGGCGTCGTGCTCGGAGCCGGCGTCGGACGCGTCGTCGTGGGCCTCGTTCACGTGCCCGGTGCCGGCGCCGGCCGCCAGCAGCACCGCGGCCTCCTCCTAAGGATTACGCCAGTTGAAGCAAAAGTGTGCGTTGGACACGACGCGATGTCTCACTCATAAACACAAATATCGTAACATAACATAAACAGAAGATGCTGTCTTTGTCTGTTTGTATAATCTCCTCCTAAACCGCGCAACGGGTTTTGATGGTGTTTTTGCCAATTAGGTATTTTTGTCACTTAAATTTGTAATAAAGGACATTTAAAAAAGTTGATTCTTTCGGGGACAAATCGTCAAAAATTACACCATGGCGAAGCATCTCTGGTTAATAATATAGAAGAAGAATTACAATGCCACGTTTGTAACTAAACAAATGCTGCAATGAACTGACAAACATATGCTGTACCTCTAAATAACCATTAATTACCCTTAAGAAGAACACAAAGGAGTTATATGAATGAAAGTTCACTTATGGCGAACAGTCGACTGGACGAGTGCCCAAGACAATTTGCATGAATTTATGATGTTTGTGTAAGATACTTTTCAACACACTTGCTCAAAAAGTGAGCGTAAAAACCCCGTTTTGAGGGCATAAACCGACCTATAACACACTTGTGCATAATATAACGATCCCTACAAAGTTAAGGTAGTGCCTTACTGCAAATTATATGCTAGTAAACAAAGCATTTTCAATTTTATCTGATAATACTTTTTTTGTAACAACAAAGAGGTTTTATGCCACTGAAAATCCATTTATATATTTAGAATAAATAAATGTGTCCATATTAGAAAAAAATATATTTAGAATTATTGATAATAAACAGTAATTTGTTACAAAATTATTGTATTTTATCTCAAAAAGAAATAAATATTATTTTGAAATTGGCTGTACGGCGCGGCGGCTGGTTGGCGCGTGCATAAAAAGTTGGCGCGTCCAAATAATGGTGCGTATAAATTACATAAAAAACTTCCCCAATTCATTAGCTATTCAAAAAGGTAAACATTATTTGGACTTTTTTTTACAAAATCGCTTTTTATTGCCGTAAGACTTAATTTTATTAAAAAGTTGTTCTTGGTTTCTTGACTTTTTCTAAAATAAGGACGATTATTTTTAGCAGAATCTTAAATATCATTTAAAAAAACTTAAAAACTTAATTTTGAATTTTTCACTAAAAGGATTCATTTGAACTTCGAAAATGGGTTTTTTTTATAAAAAATCTTAAATGTTGCATATCTCAGAAATTTTCAATTTTAGGACTTAATTGACTGCAAACAGGCTCTACTTTAACCTCTTAGAAGAAATGAATCGCATTACCAATCACCCTGTATAAATAAGTTTTTTTTTCTAAGTTTGCGTTTCTTATTAAAGGTTGAACTCTAACTTATTTGAACTATTATGACTAAATAGTAATCTAAAATAAAAAAAAAAATTTTTTTTATTTGTCTTATATGTAGAAAATTATAGTTTTTTTTGCCTAACTCTACTTTTGGTTTTACTTCTCTACTAACACTCACAAATATTCAACACTCAGCTTTGACCTTCTGACCTATAATTTATTAGAAATCACACGTCACGAAAACAAAATAAGCAGTTACCGTGGGTTTAACGATAGTAGGAATATTGAGACCGGCCGTAATACATCTCTTACGACCACTGATAGTGCAATTCTAAGCCTGCACTACACAGCAGAATTATAGTAATAGTGTTCCGCCCACGCTTCGCAATGGTGTAATTTGGCCGACTTGTTTTCGAAACATTGAATTTGGCATCCGTAAAAAAACTTTTTCCGAATGTTGTTTATTTAATTAAATAGTTTAGCCCAAAACATACCTTTACGGAGGCGGAGACCATTTAATATTGAATTAAAACTCTTTAATTGGTTTAGGAGGAGTTAGCGGACAAACATACCAAATTATCGATTTGGTTTGATTTTTACACTATAAATCTATGAAGAAAACTAAACAGAAGCCCACGTCAAAGTATTCAAACTCTCTTTCTTTTTTTCTCTTGCTCTTTATTAACAACCTTGATCATTCCTATCAAGTCCTCTACCACATGACAATGGCCCCGATTCTGAAAACACTCTCTAAACTAAATTAAAACTATCGCCTTCACTTACTCATCAATACTAAAGACAGAGACAGGTAATCATTTTAGTCCTGTCAAACTAAAATGTGTGTGCATTATGACACAGCGAAGGCAATTTTGGGCTAGTCCTTTGCGCATTTCGTTCAATTTTACAATGATTTCGACTAAATTTTGTGAGATCAATGTCTCTGTCTTTTTCTAATACAAAGCATAAAGTGACAGTGATATTTTTAATTTAGTTTTTTAAGGCCCAATTGCAGGGAACGTTTTAACCTCGGGCTAGCTAACTCAGATTTAAATGGCGCCACCATCGAATGTAATAAGAAGTAGTTACAATCGATGGTGGCGCCATTTAAACCTAAGTTAGCTAACCCGAGGTTGAAACGTTCCCTGCAATTGGGCCTAAGAGTGTTTTCGGAATCGTGGCCATATTAGCCAGCCACGTTACCTGCTTGCGCCGGGCCTCCTCCACCTCGTGCTGCAGCCGTCTGGTCTCCGAGTCCTTCGCCTCCACCTCCTCCTGGATACGAGCCACTTCCTGCTGCTTGAAGCTGATCTCTTCCTCGAGCTTGGCGCGCTCAGCTGCTTCCATGTTCTGCGGGGGTTTAGAGAAGTTAGAGATTTGGGAAAGGAAATGTTTGAGTTGGAAAATAGTTGTGGAGTGGATTAAGAGCAAACAAAATCTTAATGGGGTTGATGTAATTTGAACTTTGTAATAATAAAAAATCTTTACAATATTGACTTGTTTTGAACTTCGTTGAACAATTTCGTAAAGTGGTTATAATTTAACATATCAATTATTATAGTATTACAACGATGAATTTCTTTTTGAATCTAAAATATAATACTTTAACAATCTTGCTTTCAATTTTTCCTATTCTATCAAAACCTCCATTGCATATTTCCCCTCTCTAATACACACTCTTCTTATCGTATCGACCTGGCGATTAAATTTGTACCAGGCCCAGTATTTCGCCATTATCCGACGACTCAATGGCGTGACTCTAACACACTAACTTTTTTCCACCCTGTATAGTGTACTTTTTTTCCACCGTGTATAGTCCTGGCGTACCTTGGTCTCCTCGAGCCGCAGCATCATGGCCTGCAGCTCGTTCTGCCGCGCCTCCAGCTCCTCCTTGGCGGCCTGCAGCAGCCGCAGCTGCTCCTCCAGCCGCTTGATCATCTCCTGGGCTTCCACCAGGTTCGCCTGGAGGGGGGTGGAACAAGGTTATTTGAGGAGTTTATACAGATTTTTAAAAGGAATAAGAAAAGACAACTTCAACGAAGGTGGCTGTAATAGGCTTTTTTGGAAGATAGACTGGTAAAAGGTGTGTGAAAAATTGTAATGAAACAGTAGAACTACTTTTTTGCAAAATTAGATCCTGAACATAGTTTATTTTTGCGTTTTTTCGAAAAACATTGTAAATTTTTGTTGGCAAAAGAGTTTATGAACTGGTAGTTAAAGCTACCTAGTCTTTGTGTTTAACTTCTTTTACTAATATCGTCGCTATAATTAAAGCGAGATACAGGCAGTGTCACAGTTACAGTAAAGTGTCATATGCGCTGTAATTCCACAGAATGGTAGATAAAACACATACACAGTCTTCTTTCAGCAAAATATCCTATCTACGATATTTAAGGTACTTTCCCTTCATGTACCGTAGTCTTGGGACACTCTGTATATAGTATGAACATACCTGGCTCCGCTCCACCTCTTCCTGCATGGCCCGCAGCCTGTCCTCATACTCCTGCTGCTTCTTCTCCGCGCGTTCCCTGGCCGCGATCTCCAGCTGCAGTTTATCTCTCTGCGCCTGTTTCGCCAGCTTCTCTTCCCTGGCCTGGGCTTTCATTTGCTGAACATCAATTGTGTCCGGTTTCCGGCGCCGCATGTACAACTCGTGGTTGCCCATGCACAGGGCCAGGATGCGCTTGTTGACGCGGACTCGCGGCGCGAAGAAGACAAAGTCGGGCGCCTTCTTGTCGATCGGCTTGATGATGAACTTGCGGTCGTTGAACGAGATGTTGCGGATCTCGGACCAGGGGAAGCCGATCTTGGGCGTCAGTCTGGGTTGAAGGGAGATTGTGTGTTAGAAATGGGTAAAGCTTTTTTTTTTAAGAGAAAATAGCAATCGAGCATGCGGGTCACCTGATGGTAAGTGATCACCGCCGCCCATGACTACCCGCAACACTGTGGGTGTTGGGGGTGTGTTGCTGACCTTTGAGAATTGGGCACCGGATACCGCACTCACCGAACGAAACGCAGAAACATCGTCCCTACTTCACGTCGGTTTTCTGTGCGACGGTGGTATTTCACCGGTCGAGTCAGAAATAGAGCTTGGTAGAGAGTAAGACAGTTTAATGAAGCCGTTGTAGAAATAGAAGTACATAAGAATTAATTTCTATAAAGACCTAAAAGTCAGTTACCATCTTAACGATCACAATCAGAACCAATTTAGTTTGCGTCGCTTGAACAATGATCGGGGAGTAAATTTTTTAACAACTTAATAAAGTGTCTCTGAACCTGGTTAACAAGAGTATAAACCTATAAAAAATGTCGCCTATACAAAGTTGTGTCTTCGTATTTGACAATTCAGTATCATATTGTTATATTGACTTATAAGCTTCAATGTTAAGTTACCAACGATCATGGTAGGTGAAATACACAACAATAGAATAGCTAAATCATTTGCTTACCTGCCTCTTGTAAAACATGAAGGTTGTGTTATGAGTTATGTTATACAGTTTTCCTTATAAATAACGCTATGCGGTTTGGTAATAAACTAAACTTCATTTTAACTACCAAATCTGAATCATTTGTATAAATCATTTTGAAGTCGACGTAATGGAAAGTCGTTTTATTAGGTACTAATAAGAGGAACAATTCAATTTTTTTATATTTTGTCCCAGTTTTTCTTAACTAAGCCAATCCCCATTATCTAGCGCAACATAATTTGGTAACCCTTTTAACTACAAAAAAAGGTAGTCAACTACCTTCTACCAAAAATGACACTGTTTTTACTCCCTTTAGCATAGTCTTCATATGCATATTTTCCCTTACTTAAAAGAAAGGTATCTTTTACTTAGGGCTGATTTTTCAATAGTCAGATAAATGCTAACTGACTGATAAGAGGTATGTTTTCACTGTCACTTCATACATATGTCAAGTATGTATGTTTGACGTGCAACAAAAAAATACTGATTTTCTGTCAGATAGTATTTATCTGACTATTGAAAAACCGGCCCTTAAGAGAATTAGTAGTTGATAGTACTACTTTTTGAACCAATTTGCTAAAACTCCTCACATTCTTCCTCCTCTAAATTTCAATACACAAACTACTCACTTATCATCCTTCTCATAAATATTCAGTCCGAGGGCATCGACCCCCAGCCACAGCTCCGTGTTCTTCTTGTTCCGGATCTCGAAGTAGTTGACGCCGTACATCTCCAGGTCCTGCGCGATCTTCAGGTACTCCATCATGGCGTCCTCGCGCAGCATCCCGCGGTGCTCCTGCCACCAGTTCGTGATGCTCTGCTCCCATTCTTCGCGGGACATCTGGTGGACGCAGTCAACGATATAGGTTAAGTTATAGGGATGGAATTAATGTATCTTAAACATAATGACCGCGTGTAAGACCCGAAATAATCAAAAAATAATAGTAAAAAAGCGCGAGAGTTTGAAAATAACATATAGGGATGGAGTTTCAGATATAAGGTCGATAAGTTGTCATCATAGGCAATTGATTAAGTTGAAGTGTTTTTGGAATAGAGGTATTTTATACTTAAGAAATGCTTAGTTTTTATAATATGTGGCTAGAATAACTAAAATTGCGCATGCGTTAACTATATGATTGTTTACATGTAGATGAATCTAGATGGCGCCGTGTTCATGCTTAATCGCGTTTAAATTAGCATGTTTTGAAAATGAAAAAAAAAATGCTTAACTTTTTATTGAATTTGTGTAGGTATCTGGTCTACGTCATACTCAAAGTAATTTTAAAAACAGTATGTTTTTTTATTATAATAGGTTCTACAATACTCGTGCAAATTCATAGAAAATCATATATATATATATAAGGTTACATAGCTGCATACTATTAAGTATATTATCATGTTAATGTCAAAACAACTTGTAAAATTTATATCAAGGTGCGACAACTCTGATGGATAGGAAACTTCAGTGAAACTATGCGAAAATAAATTACTTTCTATATGTATTATGGTTATCTCGCTAATTTATGAATGCAAGCGGAGCTTGGGTAAAATTATTTGGTTAAAAGAAGACTAGAAGTAGAGTTCGTCTTATCTTATCAACACCTTAATTAAATGCTATAAATTACTGTCATTTTACGTGTTCCTTACGATAAGCCACTATAAAAACCGCGAAAGCTGAAAAATTAATTTTACATCCTTCGATTACAAATTCTTTACATATTTTCCCAGAACTCGCACTTACTCATACGATGACTCATTAAATAAAACATAAGTAACAACTTTACATATCAACCGTGAAATGAATCGAGTTATCGAATCAGAGAGGAATACATAAATCTGTCAGTTTGTTTACATTGTATTGAGTCCCATTTAAAATAGCCTTCGATGTGTGTCAATGTCAAATGATGAGTTCATTCGGGGAAATGTTTATAATTACGATTATCCATAGATTTATTATCTTCGCTCTCGCTCTTACTAGATGGAGCACTGCCTGTAAACAATAGCTTTGATCTTGCGGCAGTTTTTTATTTTCGTGCCAACTCGTGTGTCAAATCATACATAACTGTTCGAAAAGCTTCCGACCAAACCATGAAATGTTTTCTGATTTAGTACTAGGAACAAACCAAGATGTCGCTTAAGTCCAAACCTTTTATTTACTCATCATCCTCGCTGAGCAACAAAATAATTCGTAAAAAAATTCAAGCTCGACAAAACGGAAACTACACATCTGTCTTTTTGTCGTTTTTCAATCATTTTGGCAATAAAAAATAAATGTTTCGAAAGTTTTGAAACGCCATCTACATATGACCCCTGACATTCCTTGCAAGCTGTTATATTTTAGTAACTACTCTTAAAATTGACTATGACTGACTATTTTTAAACCATCAACCACCTACCTACGGTCTCAGAGACCGTAATGTTTTATAAAATTCAAATATAATTTTAATAAAAAAAATGGATGGTTATTTTTTACTACTTTTTATGTTAAAACTTTACAAAAATACGAAACAATTGCTATTTTTTTTTTCAGTTCTTAAAGACATTTATAATTTAATAGCAAATATTTGGTGCTAAAACGAATCATTGGCGTATAAAGTTACATGTTTTGTTACGGAACTTTAATTTGTTAATTGAAATCCTAAAATCAACGCAATTATCTATTAGCGGTCTTTGCGACCGCACGGTGGTGGTAACAGGACAAAAATAGGTGCTAGGTGGTTAAGGGTTAGTGTCAAATATTATGTCATATAAAAACAGGGGCGTAGGAGTTACAATATTTTTAAGGGCCCTATAAAAAAATATTAAACATAGATTCACAATTACTCCTCGCCCATAGTACTCGTAAAATGCGGGATAATAAAGAAGGTAAAAGCACCAATTATAGACAATATAAAGAATATTTTTCTTTTTGCTTATTCATTTATGGGTTTTACTAAACACGTTTCTAGGGTTTTGGATGTTATAATAAATAGTGACTTTTAGAACCAGTTTTCGTTTATTAAAGTAGCTTATTACTAGTTTCATCAAAATATACTTATTTATATACGAGTATATCCTCTGTCAGACTATCCTCTTTGATCTTACTATGCATTTTCAAACGAGAAATCCTATATCTAGACCATATCTTGTAAAAAATATTTTACTTTTTTAACATCGTCACTTTGGAAACGTATGGACTTATGGAGATTTTTTGTTTAAAAAAAAAGAATCATGTAAGCTATATTCAATGTGTAGGTTTAAAAAAATACATTCATTTTAAGTTTTCACTATTTTATGGCCCCTGTAGCTCGGGGGCCCCAAAAAATTGATACGGCGGCTACGCCCCTGCATAAAAGTTGACACAAGCTCGGGTAGGTTCGAGTATGCTGAATTCAGCACACTTATGTTTTGCCGCATTTTACGAGTACCAGTGTTCCATCTAGAAAGAGCGAGAGCGAAGATAATAAATCTATGCGATTATCCTTCTGGGATGGACTTGCACTGTGGTAAAGTTGAATAAGGAAATAATAGTGCTCATATTACTAATCTAAATAAGCCTTTGACGAATTTGTATATTAAATTCTCATTATTTTTGGTTCATGTGCGCAAACATATTAAAAGTATTTTTCTCGACACAATTTTATGTTTGCAGTCAATGTTCTGTTACTACATAAATCATATTGAACTACCAAGATCTTGTATTTTCCAAGTAATGAGATGATTTATTAGTTTTTCGGGCACATATCGCTAACTAAATAAATACCCATTTCACACTCTATCTAACGACGGATTTGGTTATCTAATCTAATTTAAGGGTGATAGAATGAAAATATTCGTTTAAGTGTATTAGATAGGGCGTGTTGTGAAATGCAGAGGTAGAAAACTCAAAAGTCTAACTATGTAATTAAGTGTGACATGATCAATAAATCCTTGTAAGTGTAACTTTGTAAAAATGTTTTTTTATTTGTATCCTAAGGAATTTACAAGTTTATAAAACAGTCTTATTTTATTCAAAGATTATACTCGTCCCAGACTCACTCACCATATATTACTTAAAAATATCTTTTTTTGTTTACAGAATGTCACATAAGCAGGACAAAACATATTTTAGCTAATAAATAGGTCGACAGTTCATTTCATTATTTTTTCATCATTCCATAACATAAAGCAAAGAGTCTGATCGAGTCTTTTTGTATGTTTGTCCTTTAATTTCTCGTAACCATTTAACAGATTTCATTGCAGTTTTCGACATCTTGAAGGTAACTTTTACATATTATGACTGTGAATAACGAACATAATTTTTTTACTCAGTTATAATTCAATGCTTCGTGCACGAGCCAAAATTACACAATTTCAAAGCGTGGGCAGGTCACTAGTTTTTAATTGCAATGATTATACCTACATCTATAACTTTATGATAGTGACTCTAGTATAATATTCACTAGCACTTTAATATTTTTATGTGAATATAAATCTAAATGATGATTGCATAATTTCGAAAAGAGTGCCTCGGCACTCTCGAGTTTTTCCGCCAGCTTTTTCTCTCGGTCTACTACGGCCATTGCTGATGTAAGTTGGGGTGTCCCGTGTCATCTTTTTTTAGGGTTCCGTACCTCAAAAGGAAAAAAACGGAACCCTTATAGGATCACTTTGTTGTCCGTCCGTCCGTCCGTCTGTCAAGACCCTTTTTCTCAGGAACGCGTGGAGGTATGAAGCTGAAATTTATATCAATTACTCAGGTCTACTGTCCCTTGAAGCTGTGAAAAAATCAAACTTCTAAGCCAACGCAATCAAAAGATACAGCCGTTTATGCCGCAAATTTTCGACACTTGCAAGGGAATCAAAACCTACAGGGTGCTTCCCGTGAACTTAGAATCTTGAAATTTGGTACGAAGCAACGTCTTATAGCATAGATAAAGGAAAAATTACGAAAACCATAAATTTTTAGTTACATCACATAATATATTTTTTTTAATAATTTTAACCTTACTACCCATTTCCTCATAAACGCGTAGAGGTATTAAATTGAAATTCATACCAAATACTCAGGTCTATAATACCTTTAAGCTGTAACAAAATCAAACTTCTATGTCAACGCAATCAAAAGAAACATTAATTTAAGCTGCATATTTTGAAACTCGCAAGTACTCGCAAGGGAATCAAAACCTAAAGGGTACTTCCAGTCGACCTAGAATCTTGAAATTTGGCATGAAGCAACGTTTTATAGCACACATAAAGGAAAAATTCCGAAAACCTTAAATTTTTAGTTACATTACAAAATATATATTTTTTAATAAATATAAACTTATTACTTTTTTCCTCATGAACGCGTAGAGCTATCAAGTTGAAAATCATATCAAATACTTAGATCTAATTGCCTTTAACCCGTGAAAAAAAAAAAAACTAAGTCAACGCAAAAACGCAAAACGCAAAAGTACAACCATTGATACCGCATATTTTGAAACTCGCAACTACACGCACGGGAATTAAAACCTAAAGACCACTTCCCGTTGACATATAATCTCGAAATTTGGTAAGAAGCAATAGCTTACAGCACAGGTAACAGAAAAATTCCGAAAAGCTTAAAATTTTAAGTAGTTTTTGCAGGTTTGTACGGAACCCTCGGTGCGCGAGTCCGACTCGCACTTGGCCGGTTTTTTAATGCTTTTGACTATGTATAAGAGATTAGTTTTTAATCCTACATACAATAAAATAATCTCATTTCACCTTATGCTGGTCAGTGACCCGCTGCGGCAGCAGTCTGTCGTTCGCCAGGAACCCCGGCGCGTGGACCCCGGCCCTGTAGTCTCCGTGCCGGGCCTGCACCGCGTATGAAGCGAGGAGCACCGAGGTCTCGGGCGGGCAGTAGATCTCGTCCGAGAGGATCGCGTTCTTTACCTGAAAGGAGGTTGAGGGTTGAATGGAGGTTTTATTGAAACGGTGAACTAGTTGTGGAAAGGTCGGTTGTGAAAGAGCAAGAAGAGAAGACTTCCATGCTGAAATGGAATTTAAGGTGACAATTGGTTGTTATCTAAAAAATATAGACAGGTGTTAATGAAGAAGTACCAAGATGCTGATTACACTTCACTTCATTAATGAAATATTTTGGGAGGTATTTTTTTAAGGCAAATAAAACTTGAGTAGGTAATAGTAAGACATTTAAAGATATGAAAAACTCAACAAAAATATAAATTCCATCTGAATACTTTACACGTGTTAACACCGGTTAATTATGCGATGTTTAACATCAGCATTGAATTATGACTTATTTTATTGCACCTTGACGTTAATAACTACTGTAGTAGACAATAACTTGCATTTCTCCTACAAAAAGCACTAATCATCTAATTGGTCCCATGGTTATAACTCACTTGCAAGTAAAACAGCTTGAGGGTGATCTCTTGGATCAGTTCATCGGCGACGTCCTCGGGGTAGAATTTAGCCCGAAACTTGAACTGCAGGGGGTTCTCCTTTTTGACGTCTTGTTGCATTACCTGGTGGAAAGTACACATAAGTCAGAAAACGTCATCTGTCAGTTTCCATGACAGCTGTCAAAGTTGGTATGGTTCATGGTTTTAAGGCGGTATACAGTCTTGATTTGAAACAAACGAAGCTCGGAAAAAATAACCCTAGTGGGTTTTATGATTAGGAAATCATCAGTTTCTTGTCACGAAAGTATTTTTATTATTTTCCTTTACCGGCTACGTGTAGAGAAAAACTAAGATGTACTTTATGACAATATAAATGCTATATAAATAATAAAGTTTAGTAGTCTGTAATAATCTAGATAAACTCCTCAATTGTCCGTTGTTGGTTCTTACCCATTTGGAGAACGGAAGCGACCCTGGCTTCGTGGTGCGCCATCGCAGTCCAAGGAGAGCATTAACAAGGCAATCATTAATTACTACTCGGAAACATTACCGGCTGACTTTGCTAATCAAAACCAGATTTTGTGGAAAGCGAACACAAATTAAGCTCATGACACTAATGGACCAAATGTTGGCGGGAACAATTAGCACTCTATTTTAACACAGTCTAGTCTCATCCAGGGTAATGGCTTTTCGAATTAGGATTTATACGGAAACTTGGTATACCTTGTGGATTAAAACTAATAAATTATACCTTAAATAATTGCTAGCCAATGAGTGTTGGAGTACTTCCTATTTTTTTTGTGTCTACAAAATTTGGCGCCAAATGCCATTATGACGTCATACTGGCAGGGTTCAGGGTCAACGACCTTTCATTAGCTTAAATACGTCATTAACCGACTAAGGAATAGGAACATGTGCGCTCGTCGTCATCTAGCACAACAGAAACTAAAGTGAAACATCACTACATAGTATAAAACAAAGTCGCTTTTTCTGTCCCTATGTCCCTATGTCCCTTTGTATGCTTAAATCTTTATGAAATGAAATGAAATGAAATGAAATGAAATGAAATTACTTTATTGTACGTAGGATTAAAAACTAATCTCTTATACATTGTCAAAAGCATAAAATAAAAAATACTACCAACTTTTTGTTGGTTTCATTACATAAGTTAAGCTGAAAGAGGTTTTTTGAATATTTTCTTTTGTAAAATAGTACATAACAATAATTTCTTGGAAATTTGCATAAATCTTCATAATCAAATATATTTTTTAACCGAGTTAGGAAAATACAATATGAAGGGCTATGATTTTAGCAGATTCTATGTTAATAGGTTATTGTGTAAGTAAGTGTATGACGCAAGTCGTCTTTAATATTTTTATCATATTTTTACAAAGATAGGTGATAACATTTTTGTCATTGTATTTGGTGATAGTGTATTAAAACTTGGGCTATTTCGTAATACGCTACGATAACAAATATCTAGTAAATTTTAATTTGAAGATTATTAATAAGTTACAACTTGCGATGTAAGGTATTCACGTTTTTCGGATGTGGTAAATAATTAGGCATGTTGATAACCTGACAACATTTATCATAAGCACATCGTTATCATCCATTTATATCCTAGACCCAGATAACTAAATGACTAGCGAATTACAGAGTTACAGAGTGTTTCACTAGCTGATTCTAATTACTTTTACGAAAACATCGGTAGCTTCATATTATAGCGATTTTTTTTTCAGGGTGATGGTTACCAGGTCATCTTCTCTATCGTAGGCCGCCTCCTCATCATTCTCCTCAGGAGTGACCACCTTTCTCACCACCACGGTGACGCAGCGAGCCGTCTTCTCCAAAATGGACTCCGCCTTGCTCGAGCATTGGCAAATAGGTTACGAATGGTTACGAGGTAAAGGAAAACCCAATGGGCAAAAGACGGGATTCCCGAAACGATTGCAAAATAACATTCCTACTGATAGTACTTTCATATCTGCGCTAGGTTTATAAATAGCTGGCTATGGCACTATAAAATTATGCAAAACAAGCAAATCAGTCCGGTTTTGATTCTTTACGCACAGATATTGCCTCATCGACCTACGTGTCGTCGTTTCGTCGCATATCTCTTAGGAAACCATCGCATAAGGCAAAGGCTCAGGTGTGAATTCAGCCTCTAAGTACATGTTAAACAACTGACTAGCTAGTCACGCCCTGACAAGGCAACGCAATTAGACACCACATATTGAAGACTCACGTACGTCGTTACGTGGTCAGGTGGACGAAATCAGATCACAGTTACATTATTTGAACTCATCTTTTGTAATCATTAGATAATAAGGTGGCAAAAGGTAACTTTAACCGGGTGAGCAATTAAAATATTTCAGTTAGAATAGTGCGTGCAAATAACATTCTTGAGTAAGGTAGAGGCCCCAGATGTGGGATTGTGCAATGCAGCGTCGACTCGTGGGAGGCGAAAGTCCGGTCAGCGACCCGCCGGCACCGATACCTGTGCACAATCAGCTGATTGTCGCAAACACACGCACCGCCATTATTACAACGCTACCTTCGAGCGATTCTAACTCCACACCTGGGAACGCCAGTAGGAAGGCGCGCGTCATTGCATCAATCTAGTTTTGAGGAGAAACTTGCGGACATTTCTCCGCACCATCAATGCGCAGACGCACCGGTCGGCGAGAGTGACAGAGACGGCATGTCCCCTGTCTCGTGTGTGATAACATCGCCCGCCGCGACACCTGCGCGACCTGCTTCGAGCTGGTGACCACACATGATGAAAGCACTTTTTCTTTCATTTACTCAACGATTTATTAACATCTTGATAAGTAATTCGGCATTAACTATTGTCGCATGTAGGGAGCGTACAAGGTCGTCCCAACGTGGACGCGCGCCACTTTCACTCGCAGCTAACTCTCATCGTTTACGCTACTCGAACAAATTTTCTAGCGACACCTGACAATGATTATACATTCACTTAAATGAAATCAGTTATAATCGGCACTCGAACGTTGTAATTTGCTAATACAGTGGCGCCGGGCCCGATAAGCATTTAGAAGTGGTATTTATCTAGTGTTGCGTCACGTCGGTGGGATTGGGTTGTCGATGGTCGGTGGTGAGATGGCACCTGCGGCGAATTGGGCCCGTCAAGGACGCGCAGGAACAATAGCGTTGGATGCGCAGAGGTCGCGCGCGGCTCGTGGGAACGAGGTCACGCGCCGTCGCGCCTCGCCGCACTCGACACCACCACTCATCGATCAGCATCTCCACTGAATTCAACTACTTCGCCTTAGGCTGACGGCTGACGAATTCATCAACAGATGTTCAATCAACGCAAGTCTCCGACCTTCACAAGCCACCAGTTTCGCTTGAGAAAGTAGAGATAGAGTCGGGTAAGGCACAGGTGCCGTGATGCAACCGACGTCACCGTTGTTGCCGCGGTGTTTCATACGATCGGCACGGTTGCGATAATTACCACGACAAAAACAAAACATTCCACCGCACCGAGATAGATATCGCGTGCAATAGCGACTCTGGCAGTCGGTTACAATTTTTCTATTTCATTACTTTGATCAACTTGACAAAAATCACAATGTAACGCGGGTTTCCACGGTTTTTGTGATAATGTCTACAACGATCAGGTTTTTTCAATAAGAATGATCTCACCGGCATTTTGCCCCAACCTATCGTGACTAATATGATAATATGTCACATTTGAAACATGAATTGCTACAAAATGTCTGCGTCTCTACATAACGCTTCATCGATCGATCTTTTGTATTTTAAGATCCAGCTTTATCCAGTGTCTATATTGTACGTAGAGGAAAATGGTATCAATTTATTAATGATTCCATCTAAAAAGAAACTGTTAATTGCCGCAATCAAACAGGTATTATAAATGTGAATAAATAACGTTACCAGCTCATTTAAACCAAATGATGTAATGTTGTGAGTCAAATGTACTTTATTATAAATGCTAGAAATACCGATATTTCTTCACTGGTTGCGCATAACCAGGTGTATAAGTTAAGAATACTAAGAAGTTTACTTAATTAACTAGACATCAACTTATTGAGCCGAGCTTAAAGCCATTTTTTCCGATTCTCAGTCCTATACAAACTTGTAAAACCGGAATATGGAGTATGAATGAACACGGCAAATAAATGATTCGAAAAGAATTACCTACGTCAAAATATGATTTTAAGTATTGAGGTTTTCAATGACGTAAAATACGGCTAATATAAGAATCTGAGTCAACAGGATATCAAAATAAACAAATCGAATTGAATTCGTCATTAGGGAGTATACATACTTACTCAGAATTTGTATTTAAGGTTTAATTGCTATAATAAATCAAAATCAATGTGGTCAGAATTCTCAAATATCATTGATTCAAGACTTAAGATCATTTAGCTGATATCAACAAGATTTGGCTTTCATGAAACCATGATTGGCGTGTCACACAAGACCACCTTGTCAATATTCTCGTAAACGAACGGTCTCAAGTACGACAAGGGCACAGACGTGGCTACGGCACAGTCCTAAATCAGCCACATGTAATGTAGGGTACTTGATGTTGCATCCGCTTACATACCGCCAACATTGAGATCTGTGTCAATGACGTTGTAACGTAGTTGCAGTAGTTACTTAACTGACAAATATTTGGAAAGTTATTCTGTTAACCTGCCTCTGATACCAGTCTTTGAACATAACGATTGTTTTATTTTACCGACGTTCAGTTAGCGAGTAGAGACGTTAAGGTATCACTACAGGCAAACGGCGCAAGAGACCGGTTGCTCATTTTAACGATTATTAAATATAACTTGTAACGGGTCATGAATTTCAATAGACAACCTTCATCTTTGCCCTCTCGGCACCGAGGATAATCGCGAAAATATCCTGCTATTTGCCTTCAACCTCTGTATGTAGCATTGAAAAATGTTGCAGTTATGTAGCCAGTACGTACATTTTGTCAATTATTTTACTGATATGACGAGTTCAATTAAATTTTGACCGTTACGGACGGTAAACAAGGTCCACAGTGGTCGTTACTGCTCTCATATCAATGACAGCGGTGGGGTATGATTCATCTTGTTAGTTATAATTTAACAATTTAAAACGGTTGTCAGCGATTCAAAAAAACAACCTGTAAATCGATAAAACACACTACATTTAAATGTTTAGTAAGCTGCGGTGATAGTATTGGAATGAAAGTTAATTGAAAAAACTTTATGTGTATGTAGAGACAATGACACCGCAGTAAAACTTAATTATTCTGCAGATGCATAATTTAGTTGCCAAGTATAGGCTTTGATTGCGTGATGACAGTGCGTTATACCGATTCCATTCTCTTATGTTCATACATGTCTGTGAATCAATGTCTTGTCAGAAGGTACTGCCAGTAAATGTAATTGAGCTCGTGTATTTATCAACATGGCGGCACAACTGTATGCGCGGGAGTGGACAAACAGCAAACAGCGCGACACGTGCGCACAATCCTATCATCTATCCATCTAAAACACCGGAAGTTTACACACACACTAATGCAACATTTCCACAATCATACAGTTTTTTTAGTCAACTTTCGTACAAACAAGAAAACTAATGATACGACGTTATCTACAAATGTTTGGTTTACGGATAAAATGTTGTAATGCTGATAAAATGCGCACCCAAGTCCGGTTGAGCTAAATGTTTCGATATTACAAAAATGCTTTTACATTCCGATAGTGCTATAGTGTGTTGGCGACTAGGTTATAGACTCGCAAAAAGTGGAGAGAGTTCGTTGAATTTCGCTTCGAATTGATGGAAGATTTCGTGCGAGACATTTTGAACTGCACAGCTTTTGGAAGGTCTAGCTTTTTACAAAATACAAAAGAAATGTTTTTTACTAAGAACGAACGGTCTAAGCAAATAGACTCGCTCTCCGCTCACGTACGTACTATTTGCTTATCTGATCATGTTTAGAAAAGAAAGTCGCCGTCATAACCGACCTTTTTGAATATTCATATTGCCAATTACAAATTCCGTGGCCTTATGTGGGCTCGTGGCAAATACGACACTTGATTCTATGCCTGTAGCGAGAAGGCTTACCGGGCCAATGTCACAGCGTGGAAATTTTCCAATTGTTCTAACCGAACAAGCCGAGGTGACGGATGTATGCTATGTACAGGTATTGTAAAGATTTTCGTCAATTGAAAAACTGATAAGCGTTAACATAAGTATAGGAGTCCGACAAAGCCGGCATGGTTGCAGCCGGGCTGTGGCTAATAAAGGAACGAATCGAGCAAAACAAACTTGAACTTGCGTCCGTTTAGTGGCCGCTAAAAATAATGGTTACGGAGCGCGAGCGCATCGAGTGCGCGCCTCCCCCCACCACACTCGTAATGCGCAGGCGATCATCGCTTTATAAACTCTCAACCAGCTAATGCAAATAACAAAAACCACTAGCTGTTTTATTTAACGTAAATAATTATAAAACTGACTTTTAGTATAAATAGTTTTTACAAAAACAAACAAATAAAAACTCATTTACATTTACATTTTCAAACTAAAATAAATCGCACTCACATCAACTAAAATACTGGACGTGTATTTATTTAGATATCCGACCTATGATGTCAGCAAGACATTAACCGTAACCAACTCAGAAAGGTTACACTCCAAGCATCTTCTAAAAATCCCTCTTCCAATCTTCTCCTGGACTCACCTTCTTGTACAGCTTGATCCAGGTGAGGTCCCCCTTGGAGTCTGTGTACTGCAGGCCGAAGAACCAGACCTCGCGCAGCCCGATGGTCTTCACCACCTGGTCGAACAGTTGCTTGCCGGTCGTGGTCTGCTGGATCGCGAACTCCAGCTCCGCGTCCATGGTCGTCACCCGCACGTTCATCTGGACAGATGAAGAGGAATTGTGAGCTGGGGTTCTGGTCTGGACTAACTCAAAAGATATCTAAAGAGGCTTTAGCAAGGATTCGGTGTTGTACAGTATGCTGAATGAGTTTATTTCCTTAGAAGAAAATATGCCACGTTCATCTGGACAGTAGAGGTGAGCGTGAGGTAGACTTGGAGGATGAGGGGAAATTGTCAGCTGGGTGTCTAGTCTAGACTAATTCTAAGAATAATGGGTATCATAACTAATTCTTAGAGTTTATGTCTAAATTCTAAATAAGAAAATATAAGAGTTTTATATATAGCTTACGATAAAATAGCAGTCGTATTAACAATAACATAAATGACTATCGATAGTTTACACAGCTACATTTCAATGGTACCTATTATTTCTGCTCAACCTTGCCCCTATAGGGCAACGTGACCTTTCGTCATACAAATATGGCAAAGAAAACTTTGTTAGCTTTGAGAATAGCAATATAATGATACAGTTGCTATTTGAATAGGAAATAATCTGGAAAGAAAGGTCACCTAGGACTCTCTTTAGTAAGATTTCTGTGTTTATCGTCTAGGCGAAGTAACAGCTTGGAGGGCTGCCAACCGGATGCGTGGTTCCGCCAGAAATTATGTCATTTGAGTATTTACTGCACCGATAGACGCCACCGGATAAAAAAAAACAATCACGAAACATTTCCTACCAACTCTCAAAATTAGTTTATAATAGATCTAAATTGACTTTTGCGTTCCGGCACAATAGATTGTTCCACTAGGCAATAATATTTAAGTATGTTTTACAAAGTTTTAATAGAGATATGTATCAGCAGTTAATGTACTGGACAATACCATTTAATGGACATTTTGCATTAAGTGGAAGTGTATTTTCCTTAACAATAGTTCTTGAACATCTCATGTCGGCGGATGTGCACAATGGATGACTGTACGATGCATACATTTAGTTATCGAGGACAGCTACAAACTCTATTAATAGAAGCTATTCTCTTATTAAGTAACATCTATTAATATACCCTGTTTGTGCGATCGTAAAAAGTAAAAGTATAACAGACTCGGAATTTAGCAGACTTCCAACTGATTATCTGATAATTCTTAGCAGAAAGCCACAAAAAGTAGAAAGGAAGCGTTTAATCTAACAGCAGATTATAAATCAAAGTAAGATAGTAGATAAGTGCTTAACAGACAATCTAAGATACTTAACGCTTAATATTATTGGCAAAATATTCGCATCAAAATACTTGAAATACCATCGACTCGACTACAACTAACTAGTTTCAATTCATCGCTGAAACATGTTTCAATGAATTTGTAGAACAATTAAATTCCTCGAATCAAGCATTCAGCACGCTAATAGCATTACGACAACGTTTTATAGGACGGCCGTGTCAAGGGGAGGTGATATGCGGGCAGAAGGCAAGGCTGCCCGTAATGACTACATGTAGGTTATAGCTACAACAGGAAAATCATACCACACATGCTTGGCATTCTTACAAGCCGTACCTGTACGAAGACCCGACCTGTTTAGCAGACACGATAAAGGTCAAGGAGTCTGAGATTCACTATCATTTTCTAGATATATGGAGAGTAGCGTAACGAAAATAAAGATGGTGTCATGTGGGTGTTTGTAGAGCATCCAGTAAGTACAGCGCAAACAGCAAGAGATATGGCTGACGATGACATCATTGTGGCTTCGAACAATTATTATATCTATATTACGACACACGGGCACAGCCGAGCGTACTGGGCTGGCGAACACGTGAACGCAGACAGCTCAGTTACACATGAATGTAACGAAGAGGTAATAAATACTAACACAATTAGACACATCAAATCTGATTAACCGACCGACCGGTAAAAGATCCAAACCGCTCTTGACCATTGTGCATCTAAATGACGTAATGACAGACACTCAACCTGCGGTAAATATGAACGATTGCTGTTATTATCAGCGTTTCGTAGGAAGCAAAAACATAGGTGCATGATTATCTCAAGGCGAGATGTACGACTCCCATCAATGGTGATTAGCAGATCTGTAATTACCTGCATGACGACAGCAAAACGTGACGGAGTTAACTAAATTACACCGAGTTAACTACAAAATAGGAAACAACATCAATGTTTCGTCTAATGCATAAAAACAACGTGTTTTTTGTCTGGTTTATACACAGGTGAGTAGGACAGCTTGTTCCAGGTGCAAGGCAGGTGGCACGACAGACGTAGGGCTACGGATGATAAGGGTAAAGCAAGGAACAGCCTTTTTTTGTACATCAACGAAATTTCAACTCGATTATTACCAACATCTCATTCCTAACGATGACTTCACCAGTAAACATTATAATAAGTAGACAAGTGCTAATGAAACTTCGCAACAGCCAAGTAGGTAGACTTGTTAATGAGTTCCAGCGACTCATCACGCCGATACAAAAGTAAAACTTGACAAAGTTAAAAAGGTGAGAGAGAAAGAAATTCGCCCAAGTGGTGTAGAAATCGGTATAATGTGTGTGAGTGTGCGTAGCCGAGTGAAACGGGGCTGCCTGCCCATGGAGCATAGCGACCGTCAAATTACCACCAAGAACATGTTACTCAAATAAGCTGGTACAAGCTTTAAGACATTGAATCAATTCCACTTTATCACATCCCTTTTTCGCTACTCTTGAGTATTTTAAACATTAGAGGAAGGAAAAAATGAGTACCTACGTATGGAAAAAATCAATGGCGCATCATTAGACCTTGTGCCATGAAAGGAAAAACAGCAATATACGTGAAAAACCAACGAATAAATTATTTATGGGAAACAATTTCATATATTTTATCGTAATGATTGTTCACGCGACGATAAGGAAAAGCCTTGAAACTTTACATCTAAAATAATAATTATTTTGTGACACTGAAAATATTACTTTATCAACCTTTGGCAGCGTTGGTGCGAGAGTATCAAGTTTTATAATTACATGTTCAATAGTTGTGTTTATAGAAGATGTTAGGTACCAGGGTCATAAGTTTATTTTGTTTCTACCAATCATGAAGGTGTTATATAAACATCACGTATAACTCATAGTTATCGATGGGTAAGTTATATCTATCGATAACTAGACAATAGCAAGGTTCCCATTAAACATTGACGACAATAATTTAGAAACAATATGCAAAATCCAATAAGTCTCCATGGTGATCGCTGATAAAATGCTACTCGGTTGTAATAAAAAGTGCAATAAAAACCATTTTCAATAGAAACATTATTTCCATTATCGTGCGCATGAGAACAAAACAAGCGAATAAATCCAAAACGATCGGCAGCCAACTTGGGGTTCGCGGCCCGAGCAACAGGAAATTAGCCCCATCCCTTTCTCACAGCGGCGCGAAGATAAGGACGGGAAGCAAAAGACGGTTACAAGGATTCGAATTGCGAAATATAAAATAATAATAACGCGGGATGCGGCGGTAGAGATCTGCGTGATGATGACGTCAGTAGAGTTACTATATGATTTGAGTCAACACAAGTAAAACCTTGTACAACTAATAGTCGTGGTATTAGGTGTGTTACCAGGTGCCTCAGTGTTTGTACAGTCGCGCTTATACATGATAATCCATTATCAATTATTCTTTACAGATTAATTACCTATTTAATTGATTATAGAGTTCTACGTATGCGCTAAGAAATAACTTAAAAAATAGGTTTTAAGGATCCAATAATGTTAGGGACGCGTTTGAACCTTCGAATTTTAACGGTTCAACCGCGAAACGCCCTCTGCGATCGCTTATTTTCGAGATAACATTCGTCCTTTGGACGTTGCGTAATGTTTACCTGTTTGCCACCGGCGACCATTTTGGCAGTTTTTTATCACTGTCACTTGGGTAATTAGTATCACTGTGTGAGTAGTTTAGGGCGGCAGGAAGCCGCGTGTGCCGGTCGCGACGGAGCACTGCAAACTAACAAATACTGCGCGCGCGCCGCGGGATGCGCCCCGGTGGAGCCAAGGCCGCGACTTACAACCTGCCGAGCCGCCTACTGCCTATACGCTTTTTGTGGTATCTTCTACGAAAAACCTCCTTCATTTTATACATTTTACGACTCACAGAATCAAATGCTAATAACAGACATAATAAAACCATTGCGACTCCACTATCTCGTCTCGCATCTCGATAAAGTAACTACGAGTTTAATTCGGAGTTTTATCTGTACGTGCATGGCTGCTGTGATTTCTTTATCATTTAGGAGTATCACAATAGGTTTCCCATGACACGCGAGTTATCTGCATCGAGGTAGGTAGCGTCGCGTGCATGCGTTGCGTATGTAGCAAGGCATGTAACAATACTGACAATAGTAAATAACCTACCACTTTATCATAATACCATCTAACCAAGAGCTAAGCGAAGATCGTTATATTTCATTCATTAATTTAACTCTTATCATTTTTTTGTTTATACAATAATATTGGTATAATAAGGTTATTTCTGTCTTTTAACTAAGTTGTAGAACAACGCTTAGACTTATTAGTTAAGTTATCAACCCTTTTGTTAAAATTGTAAAATATTTCGGCTGGATATATTTTATGTAAACTAGGTACATCTTGGATTCGTTAAAAATACGGTCATTACTCTTTATTTTTTGTTAGGTTTAATCGTAGGTAGATGTCTCATAATACAAGCTTATAGAAACATAGCACCTAACCATGTTCAGTTAATCATAACTGCTACCCACATAGTCAAGTAGATTTATATGCAGACATTGTATTATAACTTATTTCACAATAGTTTAATTAGTAAGTTGGGTACCTACCTAAATTAATTAGTAAATAATAGTTACCTACATCAAATAATTATTTTGTACTGAAACGTATTTTATTCTTCTAAAAATGCAAAACTAAAATAAGCAGGTAAGTAAGTAAAGTAAATCATAGGAAAAATATTTAACACATATTTTAATTGTACAAGCGATTTAATCTTCTCGTAGTCACGTGCGACGAATAATAAAGGTTTTTTTAAAGAAATCAATCACATTAAAGTAAGCAAATAGAAAGAAGTACCGAGCAAAATTTATTAATCATTAACATAGTGTATCACACACACTCGTAAATAAAAAAAAACACAGTAAATCAAGCAACTAGTTATTCACAACCGTTTTTACATAGAAAATCAGAATGCAGTTTAACACATTAGCTAAGTATTAATAAATGAGTTTCTAAGTACACAGCTGGGCAGGGGAATGTCCACTAAGCAGATTTATGTTTGTGCCACTTTTCCATTTCCTTAACAAGCAGGCTTTTACTTATCTGTGTTTCATGCTTATGCAATTATTGCGAGGCGCGACACACGGCCAATAAAACTAGTTACTTCTCAACTAACAATAAATATGTACTGACTGACTACTGAGAGTTTAGATACAACATTGAAAAGGACAAAGAAAGAGTCACATGTTCAGAATGATTGAATGAGATGAGTCATCTGCAACCTGCCTGCACACAAGACAAGGGTTAATCAGTTTTGTCTTCTTTCTTTTGTCTCTGATATTAAGAGTAGACTACGTAATTATATCTCAAATGGTTAATAGCTGAAGTTGATATATTGTACAGTAAGCTTCCTGTGATAGAATATGCTACACTGTAACTAAATGACTAGTTTCATATACATTTTATCAAAAGTTAACCAGCCATCAACAATTTTTTATCAACTAATTGTATGAATCATGTTGATATCAGAGTAAATATTGTTCTGGTGACAAATTGTTTTAATAACTACTAAGTTTATAATGCTAATTTAGTTATAAAAAGCTACAAAATAGAGGGGAAATATCAACACAAGCAAAATAACACTTGCTAATCTACAGTAAAACACTAACTACTTTATCAGAAAAAAAACCAAGGCATTTGCACACTGACTAACCAGCGTAGTGTCACCGCTGCCTATGTCTAGTGCGTTGCTAATATAACCAAGAATCTGCAAAGTAAACATATAAAAGATGGAAGATGGAAGAAGAAATATTAAACAAAAATATAAAGCACCTATACACACAAACACTCATACACTATGTATATGTGTAATGGAAGATTTCACAAAGTTTAAGACAATCGAAGTTAGAAACTTCCTAAGATTATTCAGGTAGATAATAATAGGCATAATCTTTAATCTTATCTTAGGTACCTTAAAAATGATAAGCCTTAACTACATACAGTACACTGCTGTAATTTTAAAAGAATCCAACAAGTGAAGGTCCTATAAGAACTGATGGTAAGTAAGTATTAATTACAAGTACTGTAGATTACATAGCTCTGGTGAAATCAACACACCCCTTCGCGACGACCAACTTAAAACTAAAATGAAATCATTTTACACTCTTAACTTAGTAAATAAACAAGGAATCTTACCGATTTCGGCATCTTGGCGGTTAGGGATCACTATCTGAAAGCAGAAACACGTACGGTCAGAATGGAAAGCATGCAAACATCACATCACTGCAAACACTAGTTGACATGTACTGGCTGACTTGCCGCGTGACATCTTTATGGGAAATTACTTAGACACAACAATCGTAACCGTAGTCAATTTAACATTTTATTATACGATATAGCATACAGACTATCATAAAATAGCAGGTAGTATTCGTAAGGTGACAATAAAACTAGTCACCGGCGGCGGGTCGAGAGAAATGGTGCTTACGAATCCAGGGCAAGTGACGGAAAGTTCCTTGTGGGACGGCGAGTGAGAGTTATTTGTAATATGTGGAGGAGAATACTTACCCAACGAAAAGAAGAATTATCACCTAATAATCCACATATGTAGCACAACACACATAAAGAATGCACACACCCAAAAGCCACAAAAATATCGCGACGATGTGACAGACAATTTGCCTGCGTGACGTGGTAGTCGGTGTTGTCAAACCAAAAAATACTTTCTACTACTTTTGTGGCAGAAATGTATTACTATTAAACAGGAATTTTATTTTTTTACAAAAATTTAAACCACAATTAAAAAAAAACAATTCAGTAATCATCTGCTCCTTATTATATTACATTGATTTAATCCTCTCCTTATAGTATGATATTGAAACTCATATTTTATTCATTATTGCAAAACTTACTATTGATATGATTTTTTATTCATGAACACTTTGTAGTTTCATTTTACGTTACTTGTTTGATTTCTTTTCCCAAATCATTTTAAATCTTCGCTAGTTTAAATATGTCATTTCACAGCTTCTTTCAAAATGATAAAAAACGCTTAGAAATTGAGAAATAAAGGGGGAGGGGAAACTTTAATACGGGTTTTAAATTAATCATAAATCACTTTACATTATTTGGTGTAAAAACTTTGATAGGCTTTTCTAAAACACTATAATGTTTTTAAAGATTTGTTCTTATTAGATTAATAATGTTATTTAAATCAGTATTTCGGGATTCTTTTCGTACCGTGTTATTATAATTGAGTAACTTATATTTCGTTGTTTAAGAATTTGTATAGTAATCCTTAAGCTACGATTACTATACAAATTCGTACTTTGCATATCATATTACACACATAAAAAATGATAAAAAATATATTTCGGCCAATTGTCTGATACGTGTGATAGTCAATAATAATAACATCTAATTTCTGCTTAAAACGAAATGTAGTCCATGTCAGTGTCAATCTAACTGACATTGAATATGTCATGTGTTAGTGTCAAAAGTTCATTGACATGTTCAAAATTCGCGTAGCCGACTTCTATTAAATATTTTTATTATAATTTTACACAAAATAAACTTGTAGGATATCATGTTGTCTTAAGTTAACGTTCCTTTGATACTTAAGGTTTTGTAAGTAACATGGCTTCGACACCAATACGTAGACTTTGTCATTGGGGTCCAATTTTAGTTTTAGGTAAGTTTTAGTGATGTTACTCAGTAACTTTATCATTACTTCGTTATAACTGTAGTGTATATTAGATCGTTTGTTTCTGTATAGGTATAATTAAGTTAATAACATGGTCCATGGTGCACCTTCTGAGTATGTGGTGGCCACCTCACAGCTCGCTCGGGGCCGCGGTGCACGCTGCAATGTTCCTGGGCCTAGCGGCTTGCACTCTGTACTACTTCCTGCAGTCACTACTTGAAGGACCAGGATTTGTGCCCTTGGGTTGGAAACCAGTGAGTTTTCTTGAGGATTTTGAAGTGATGATTTAAATATTTTTTGTTTGTGCTGTCTTATATTTATGATGTCTTGATGAATTAAATTCATTTTTTTCTTATAGTCACAATAATTTAGAAGTATTGATACAACATGTTTCCAGATGACAGATCAATGAATGCAACAATTTACAGCAAAAATATGTAATTTTTCTCAGTTCCATCTTCAGAATGAAGTTTAATAATGTTGGTTATTAAAACTTATTTCTTTTGCAGGAGAGGGAAGAAGATTGTCAGTTTCTACAGTTCTGTACAGAATGCAACGGTTACAAGGCTCCAAGATCACATCACTGCAGAAAATGTAATTCTACTTACATAATTTTTATAATCAACTTTGTTTTACAATTAAATAGTACAGTATATTTTAATTATTATTTTAGGTGGGTACTGTGTGAAGAAGATGGACCACCACTGTCCATGGATCAACTGTTGCGTGGGACATGCTAATCATCGCCATTTTGTACTGTTCCTGCTGTCAGCTGTGCTTGGCTGCTTCCATGCTTCTGTGGTAATAATCTTAACTGTGCCTTTTTTCCTCCTCAACAATGGGTTATATTATATTTCAGTCCATGCTTGTAATATGCATATTATTCAGTCTCTGATAATAAATAGTAAATTAAAAAATTTTTAAACAAAAAACCTAGAAATGGTATTCACATCTTAATTATGCAATGTGAAGTCATATGCCATCTAAAGTTCATATGATCTCTAGGTTGATCTTTGAGTGGAACATTGTAAATTTAACTAACAAGTAAATAGCTGTTAGCTGACAACAGAGTTTGTTGTGTAGGTGTTAACGATCGGGTTGTACGCGGCGCTGCACCGGTCGTACTACCTGCGCGCGGGCGGCGCCGTGGTGTCGTTGTCGCTGGCGACGCTGCTGTATTATGTCGTGTCGTGTATAAACAGTAGAGTAACATTGTGTAGGTGCTAACGCTCGGGTTGTACGCGGCGCTGCACCGGTCGTACTACCTGCGCGCGGGCGGCGCCGTGGTGTCGTTGTCGCTGGCGACGCTGCTGTATTATGTCGTGTCGTGTATAAACAGTAGAGTAACATTGTGTAGGTGCTAACGCTCGGGTTGTACGCGGCGCTGCACCGGTCGTACTACCTGCGCGCGGGCGGCGCCGTGGTGTCGTTGTCGCTGGCGACGCTGCTGTATTATGTCGTGTCGTGTATAAACAGTAGAGTAACATTGTGTAGGTGCTAACGCTCGGGTTGTACGCGGCGCTGCACCGGTCGTACTACCTGCGCGCGGGCGGCGCCGTGGTGTCGTTGTCGCTGGCGACGCTGCTGCTGTCGCTGCTCGCGGTGGGGATGGCCATCGGCGTGGTGCTGGCCGTGGGGGCGCTGTTCTACCTGCAGGTGAGGACAGGGGAAGAGGGTGGATGTAAAAAGTACCCTATGTGTTATTCCTATATTACTTTAAAGTTTCATCAATATCCTTCTAGTACATAGTAACTTTGTGGAGTAACAAACATACATCCATACATACTCACAAACTTTCACGTTTATAATATTAGATAATATAGTGGCCGCCCGCGACTCCGTTGAGTGAATGTATGTGTTATTCTGATGTATAGCCTATATTACTGCAAAGTTTCATCCAAATCCATCCAGTAGTTTTTACGTGAAAGAGTAAAAAACATCCATACATTCATACTCACAATCTTTCACATTAATAATATTAGTAGGATTAGTAGGATTGGTGTGTTATGTTACAGTACGTTAATAACCACCATTATCCACCATTTTAATTTGGCAACTTACCCTTCAAACATCCTGTATATCTATTATCTTTCCTTCACACTAGCAATTACTAATGTGACGGAAAATATGGTTACAGTTTTAATTTATCTAAATAAAGCTTCATGTTATAAATATATATTTTTTTGTACTTACGAACCTACTTAAAAGTACTCGAAGTATCAACACCTTATTTCTTGTATTATCTATGTCGCCAATCATCGAATCACTATTATACTCATCCCTTTTCAAATACACTTTGATTTAGCTCTTAACAACGTCAACGCTAAAAAGAACCACAAAGCTTCTCATTAAGGGTCTTATTAGTTTATTAACGACCTCTGTGGTGCAGCGGTGTATACACCGGACTGCTAAGCGGATGGTTCCGGGTTCGATCCCCGGGTCGGGTTGGTTTTTCGATATTGGCTCGTGTCTGGGTGTAACTAGGTTCTCCCTTAGTCCATTATGTGGTGCCTATAACACAAGTGCTTATCGCAACTTACTTTAGGGCCACATAACTGGTGTGTTAGTCTGGAGATTATTTATTTATTCATCAAACACCGTCAGATCCGCGGAATACTCCGCAACCGCACCACCATAGAGGACTGGATCATGGAGAAGGCAGTGGCCCGGCGGGAGGAACAGGGGCTTCCCCCGTTCGTGTTCCCATACGACCTGGGGCGCGCGGACAACCTGGGGTTCGTGCTGATGAACTGCACCAGTGATGGACTGAAGTGGCCGGTCAGGCAGGGGTGCGGGGAGTATGATCTTACGGTTGGTATCATCGACTAATCCTTAGTTAAAAATGTTTATTGTACAGTAGTGACAGTTTTGAAGTTGCGTTTCAAGCATTAGAGTTAATCTACTAGTTATTTTCCGTTTAGCCTCATCCTAGCCTAGTTTAGCCTGTTTTGGAGTTAAGTGCTGTTATTAACAAGATTTTCTTTAAAAAATGAACCAAAATTAAAGCTTTGAACAAATGAATAAGGTTTGGCGCCCAGCAAGGGACTATGTGGCGCCCAACACGCGCCTAACATTGCATACATTTTTAGAATAGTTTTTATTATTTTCCTCGTCAGATGGAGCAGCAAGCTCAAAAAGCCGACAAGCGTCTTCGCTCCCGCCTCTACACGGCCACCAGTTCGTACTCGGGTCGTTGGTTCCCGATCTGTGCTAGACCGAGAGCCGCTCTGAACGCGCCTTGTACTGACGAGCCCAGGATTACGCTGCAGCCTGGGGATATCATCAGAGCTACTCGACAGAGGAAGTAAGTACTTGTAGATTTGTTGACTTTTAATATGTAAAAAATGTATGTATATTCTGACGTAATTTCATTTAAAGCTTTTTACAGTGCTGTTGAACAGACTAGTCAACGATCGAGTCTGCCTACAGAAATCCTTTAAACACTTTAAGATTCATCTAAAAAAAATATCATTAGTCTTTTTTTTGTTTCAAAGTAAAAATTATGCCTGCACAATTTTAAAATACAGCATACTTTTCTTCTAACTTGCTGATTAATTGAATTAAATAATTAAAACTCTATCCAGGCTATCACGCCAACAATGTAATCTTTAATTAAGAGCAAACAATTTAAAACACTTGTAAAAGCACCACGCAATGGTCTAAGGAAGAACTTAGTTAGGATTTGATTGATTGTAATTGCGTTCTATGTTTATCGTGTGGAAACCTCTGCTTAAAAGTCGTAGTTATATTGCTGAACTTCACAGATCTTCGCCTTGATACTACTCCACCTATCACATTTCAGACACTGGCTGTTCGGTGAGAAGCAGGTGTCCCTCCCTCCCTCCGCCCGCGGCGCCCGCGGCTGGTTCCCGCGCGCATGCGCCGTGCCTACGGATCACTACCAATACAAGAACGACTAGCAACACGAGCGACAAGACGGGGAGTACACGAGGCTTGTGTGACAGTGACAAGTGACAGTGACACGTGACAAGTGACAGTGACAGTGACAAGTGACAGTGAAGTGGAACAACAGTGATGAATAGTGAAGTGTAGGAATGGTAGTATATGCTCTAGTGAAGTTAAACAACAACGGAAACAATGATAGTGAAATGACAGTGTCCACTATGGTAAAGTGAAGTGTATTAACAGGATAACCTCCAAGTGGACGATTTAATTATGCAAAAGTTAATGATGTAGTTGTTTTAAAATATGTGATTATCACTCAGAGTCAAGGTTAATGTTATAGCAGTGTGAGATTCGGCACATAGTGTTTGAGTATTATATTAAATAATTCAGTTAAGTAAATAATGTTGTAAAGATACTGCCATTGCAGGGGCCTAATATGTCCTATCATCAATATATACATGTGTACATAGGTATCTAAGAAGAAGTAAGATAAAGTATGTGAAGTCAAGTTACGAAACATTTCAAGACATAGGTACAATAATAATAATCAAATGTGTTATTTAATAAAGGAGAAATCAATCGAATCTACTTAGGTTCATGTTTACATTACATACAAGAATTTAAAACTTAAGTAAAAAGTGATTTTTCGTACCTTTTAAGTTGTTATAAGTAGGTAAATATTGCTTGTTATTACTATATAATTTTCATATTTTTGAATATTTAGGTATTTCAACATATCCTTTTTAAATTTAAACCATTATAAATGGGACCATTCCTAAATTGTTTCGAATTTATTTTTATATGATGCAAGTATATTTTTTATTGAATATTTCAGATTTTATTATGATGTGTTGAATGAATTAATCCTTAAATTTTTTATTTTAAAATATTTTAGAAATATTTTTATCATTTAACTTTGTAGGAAGGGAAATTATGTACTTATTGAATGATCACCTCTTTATACCTACTATTGTAATGTCTTGTACCATATGTATAATAAATGAAAGCTTTGACATTGACACTGACATTTGACATGAAAGGAGACTGAAAAAACATGTTGAAGATATTTTTTCCCTCGTGCTAAAAGATAAATAGAAACTAGTAATTTTGTTAAATAATCTAGATAATTTGAGTTATTGTTAAAAGTAAAGTGAGTAAAAGAACAGTGCAAGAACAGACAAGGAAAGCATGAACATTTAATTGTTGATTCTCTTTTCTTTTTAGGTTAGTAAATATTTCATTGGTTTATATTTCATTTGTAAACTAATTGTATTTAATAAATAAAACTCTTTTCTTTTTAGACGAATCACATTGTTGTTTATTGCTTGAAGAAGAATCCCTAATCTTATATAAATAAATTATTAATTATCTGTTCAAGTGTTTTTTTTATTTAGAAATAGTTGAATGAAAGTAAACCCATTGATTTGTATTTAAATGTGCATTATATTAATTTATAATTTGACAAACATCTTCATATAAAAAGCACAGATAAAAATGAATAAGTTAGCTTATGTTATCTTAAAATTATGTTATAAAATTTAATATTATTATGTTATCACGAATTTTTATATTAATAAATGCATTATTGCTGGTTGCAAATTATTTGTATGAGAGATCCAAAATAATCAGATTTTTTATAAAAATAATTCAAGATTGAATGTTTTTTGCTCTACTCATTACATTTTAAGTGTTGTTAATTTGTAAAAATACGTTTTATTTTGTTATTTAACAAGAACAATATAAAGTATTACATCAGCCCACCGATGTTCATTTACATCTCAAACATGAGCTTCACTATGGACCAAATCAGTGTTACAGTTTTGACAGCTGTCAAATTTGTCATCGGTGCAAAGTTTGAACGGATCTTAGTACTCATTATCTTCATCAAGTTCTCCCTCCGTGGAGTCGACCCCGACTTCCTCATAGTCTTTCTCAAGCGCGGCTAGATCCTCTCTGGCTTCAGAGAACTCTCCTTCCTCCATGCCCTCGCCCACATACCAGTGCACGAAGGCCCTCTTGGCGTACATGAGGTCGAACTTGTGGTCGAGCCTCGCCCAGGCCTCCGCGATGGCCGTGGTGTTGGACAGCATGCACACGGCCCGCTGCACCCTGGCCAGGTCCCCGCCGGGCACCACGGTGGGCGGCTGGTAGTTGATGCCCACCTTGAACCCGGTGGGGCACCAGTCCACGAACTGGATGCTGCGCTTGGTCTTGATGGTGGCGATGGCGGCGTTCACGTCCTTGGGCACGACGTCGCCGCGGTACAGCATGCAGCACGCCATGTACTTGCCGTGCCGCGGGTCGCACTTCACCATCTGGACACAAATGTTTAAGTTACTCGAAATTCAATTAAAGTATGCTCTTTAGACATTTTTCCTAGAATTTATACAAACATTGTTGCATTGAACTGTTTTCCAGGTCGGGCTTGGCTGATATAGTACAGAATTATTTGACATGTCAATACATATAGGGACAAACAAAGACAAAACAGTTGTGGCTAAGACGAAGTGATGTTTAATATCCTTCAAGAAATGTTAAATTAGCAATAATAATTATAAGGAGTTCTAATTCGTTGCAAAGTTTCCGAAGCGTTATTTGTTACAAATACCACACTATTGACTACGAAAGAACTTCAAGACACGAGCCAACTTCAAAAATAGGTGTTGACGAAATTTTTCCGAACTGAAAACGAAGACTCTGTAATCTGGGATCTTCTACTCAACAGTCCATTGTACACCGATATTACTGCTCTACACGTATCTTCTTGGTATCTAGTTTCATATTCCCAAAGCTTGGCCCCAGTCTTCTACCCCAGGCCACTCTTCACCTATCCACCCCACTACGCCACAGAGGTCACCTTCTCGGTTAGTTCGCTACCTGGTTGGCGGGCTCGAAGCACGCGTTGGTAATATCTTTCGGTTAGTTCCCTACCTGGTTGGCGGGCTCGAAGCACGCGTTGGTAATATCTTTCGGTTAGTTCCCTACCTGGTTGGCGGGCTCGAAGCACGCGTTGGTAATATCCTTCGGTTAGTTCCCTACCTGGTTGGCGGGCTCGAAGCACGCGTTGGTAATATCTTTCGGTTAGTTCCCTACCTGGTTGGCGGGCTCGAAGCACGCGTTGGTAATATCTTTCGGTTAGTTCCCTACCTGGTTGGCGGGCTCGAAGCACGCGTTGGTAATATCTTTCGGTTAGTTCCCTACCTGGTTGGCGGGCTCGAAGCACGCGTTGGTAATATCTTTCGGTTAGTTCCCTACCTGGTTGGCGGGCTCGAAGCACGCGTTGGTAATATCTTTCGGTTAGTTCCCTACCTGGTTGGCGGGCTCGAAGCACGCGTTGGTAATATCTTTCGGTTAGTTCCCTACCTGGTTGGCGGGCTCGAAGCACGCGTTGGTAATATCTTTCGGTTAGTTCCCTACCTGGTTGGCGGGCTCGAAGCACGCGTTGGTGATATCCTTCGGTTAGTTCCCTACCTGGTTGGCGGGCTCGAAGCACGCGTTGGTGATATCCTTCGGTTAGTTCGCTACCTGGTTGGCGGGCTCGAAGCACGCGTTGGTGATATCCTTCGGTTAGTTCCCTACCTGGTTGGCGGGCTCGAAGCACGCGTTGGTGATATCCTTCGGTTAGTTCCCTACCTGGTTGGCGGGCTCGAAGCACGCGTTGGTGATGTCCGCCACCGTCAGCTGCTCGTGGTACGCCTTCTCGGCGGAGATGACGGGCGCGTAGGTGGCCAGCGGGAAGTGGATGCGCGGGTACGGGACCAGGTTGGTCTGGAACTCCGTGAGGTCCACGTTGAGCGCGCCGTCGAACCGCAGCGACGCCGTGATGGACGACACTATCTGTGGGGGGGAATAAGATGGGGTTGTTAGGTAGTCGACTTAGACATAGTAAAAGTGTTAGGTAGTCGACTTAGACATAGTAAAAGTGTTAGGTAGTCGACTTAGACATAGTAAAAGTGTTAGGTAGTCGACTTAGACATAGTAAAAGTGTTAGGTAGTCGACTTAGACATAGTAAAAGTGTTAGGTAGTCGACTTAGACATAGTAAAAGTGTTAGGTAGTCGACTTAGACATAGTAAAAGTGTTAGGTAGTCGACTTAGACATAGTAAAAGTGTTAGGTAGTCGACTTAGACATAGTAAAAGTGTTAGGTAGTCGACTTAGACATAGTAAAAGTGTTAGGTAGTCGACTTAGACATAGTAAAAGTGTTAGGTAGTCGACTTAGACATAGTAAAAGTGTTAGGTAGTCGACTTAGACATAGTAAAAGTGTTAGGTAGTCGACTTAGACATAGTAAAAGTGTTAGGTAGTCGACTTAGACATAGTAAAAGTGTTAGGTAGTCGACTTAGACATAGTAAAAGTGTTAGGTAGTCGACTTAGACATAGTAAAAGTGTTAGGTAGTCGACTTAGACATAGTAAAAGTGTTAGGTAGTCGACTTAGACATAGTAAAAGTGTTAGGTAGTCGACTTAGACATAGTAAAAGTGTTAGGTAGTCGACTTAGACATAGTAAAAGGTAGGTACTGTGTAAATCTGCCTTAATTAAACTACTGGCAGACAATGCATCCGTAACCACCAAAAGTTACTCAACTCGATATAAAAAGGTAAAAAATATGTCCTTTCGCGTAGATATGCTGGATTAGAAGTAGACATGTCGGTCAGGCAGACACGGTATACACATAGTGCTTAATAGGAAGGTCCATCATATACATTCCTTCTGTTCTTTTTTATTTAATGGCTAGTACCTAATTAATCTACTGATGGTATTGGTTGCCAACATTTATAAAAATCCGCAATATAGTAAAGATGCAATAACAGCGTTATCGGTCTTGAATCTTGGTATCAATAAATTAAATCCTTAGATATTAGAGTTAAAAAGGCTCACAAACCTGGCCAATAAGTCTGTTCAAGTTGGTGTAGGTAGGTCTATCAATATCCAGGTTTCTTCTGCAGATGTCGTAGATGGCTTCATTGTCCACCATGAAGGCACAGTCAGAGTGTTCCAGCGTCGTGTGCGTTGTGAGGATGGAGTTGTATGGCTCCACTACCGCTGTAGACACCTGGATATGGAAAAAAGGTAATAACTGCGGTGAGACACGACAGAAAAATGTTTTAATGGTGGTGGCTGAAGGTGTTAAGTTGCCATACATAATTTAGTTATTTGCTCTATGTGTGATTTTTTAATGAAAATAAACTTTCACAAGTCTGTGAACCGTATTCGAATACTATAATTGTTAGTTATTTCGCCCGCTTAGAGAGTCTGATGATGAGTTAATATCGATCAATTTTTACTCGTTTTAAAGAAGACTGACCTGAGGAGCAGGGTAGATGGAGAACTCGAGTTTAGACTTCTTGCCGTAGTCCACGGAGAGCCGCTCCATCAGCAGGGAGGTGAACCCTGAGCCGGTGCCGCCACCGAACGAGTGGAACACCAGGAAACCCTGGAGATAAGAAGAGAGGTAAGTTGCAGGAACGTTGACGCGTTAAAATGATATTATTGAAAAAGATGGAGAAATTTACAAGCTGGTTACGTTTAATTAGAAGTAAAAAAAGTTTAAATATACTGGAAGGAAGAGTTTAACACATTAACAGCGTAGGCTGTGAGTCAAATTAATGGTGCCATAACAAGATATTTGTTGCATCGGTAGATAAAACTTTTATAAGAAAAAAAGTATGAGATAAAGAAAAGATCTCTCACAGTTCTATATACCTAATCAATTAATATCTTACAAAGCTTTAATTCAAGGAAGTATCTAAGAACTTAAATAAGAGAAGCAAAAGAAAACAAAGAGCTGAGATTCCCTCGTAGATAATAAAGTAGGTAAGTGGATCAAAGTGGTTAAAGTTCACCCTTTCTTTACAAAAAATATCTATTCAAGGCTGCAGAGCCTCACGCTATGCTAAATTAAGTTTCAAGAATCTTTTCCTGAACTGCATGTCTAGTTAAGCGTATTCTTTAAAAAGAAAAGTATCCAACGATTTTGTTGACCTTGCATTTTAATACCGTCTTTAAGGTTTATAGCTAGATTAAAAGCTTGTGATTATCTGCCAGATAGCGTATTAAACTGGTGCTTTAGATGTTGATGGCAAATAAAATAATAAGAAACAAGCAAAAACCAACTTAGGTTGTTTTAAGTTCAAAGATTGGTTAGGCAAATTCGAACACCTGAATCTGATCGACTTCACGAAACTTGGATTGTAAAAAAATTATTATTAAAACGTCTTTTCCAAACAATCAGTCAGTCAGTAAGCTTACTTGCGACTTCATTTAGGGTATACCTACCTAGATTGTTTCCGTGAAACTTTATCTCAACGGAGTCGTTAACTATTCACTATGCTACAATAGTTCAAAAGCCTGTATTTTAGTTTTAGTAGTATACATACCTGCAATCCTGTACACTGGTCAGCGAGTTTCCTCAATCGGTCGAGCACGACGTCGACGATCTCCTTGCCGATGGTGTAGTGGCCGCGCGCGTAGTTGTTGGCCGCGTCCTCCTTGCCGGTGATGAGTTGCTCCGGGTGGAACAACTGGCGGTACGTGCCCGTGCGCACCTCGTCTGGAAATGGAGTAAGGTTAAGGATAGGTTTAACTTTAGGTTAATTACTCACAATTACAGAAATACTTGTTTGATTAGGAAAACTAGTTTGATTCGGAAGAACTGTATTATTTTGTGTCTAAAGTTAAATGTTCCGAGATAGTTATAGACAAAATAAAAAATTTCTTCCACTTTTAAAGTCGAAAAGTCGCAAAACATCCCTAATCGGGGTGATTTTGATCAACAGAGAAAAAAACAGTTACATTAGGAAACATTTACTTAGGAAACATTCAATCCCTAAAGCTTTAAGTACAGTGTTGCGGGTAGTCATGGGCGGCGGTGATCACTTACCATCAGGCGACCCGCATGCTCGTTTGCTTTTCTATAAGTATTATAAAATAAAAAAAGTAAACAAATAAATAACCCTTGAAAGAATCACTTCATGATAATTAACGATCTTTCCGCACATTATCTAGTGAGGTTATTTTTAGCGATGACAGAGTTATCTTGATGCATCATGTTAAAGGCTTCGAGCTTTTAAACCTTTAAGTAAGTAATTAAAACGAAGAAATACTTATGACACTTGGAAGTGTAAATGTAACCAGTCAGTTTTAAGAAACTTTCTTAAGCAATATTCTGCTACTGGTATAATTTAAGTTAGTGTATAATAAATTGTCAGTGAATATATAAAAAACAGCTTTATCCCAAAAAAAAAACTCTCCTTATTGAGTAAATTGTGTATATTGGACGCAGTTTCAACATAGTTGGTACAGAACTTGTGAAGTAGGTATTCGTAATTGCAAGACTAAGATTTTTCACAAGATTGTTTCTATTGCACCAAATTGCAAGGCGAGGCAACAATCAACAATTATTGATAGTAAATTCGAGATGCCTACAATTATTAATCGTGGTAAATTGTTTCTAACAGTGAATCCACTCGGCCGGTGATTGGCGACGCGGCTGCGCTTGCGTTCGTGCCGGCGGTAAATTGCTGTTTACTATCACTTAAAAACAATTATTGAGATTCAAAATGCATTAAGACTGCGGCAGAAGAACAGATTTTTTATGTTTTCGAACCTTTGAATTTATCAGTGCATAGTAGGTATAGTTTCCCTGTGGAAAGCACAAATTAAATTTAATTAGAACGAAAACTGCAAGGCAATATTTGCAAGCTACTTACACAAAGAGCTTTAAATGCTTTTAAACTTTAACGTTTTTTATCTTTATTAAAATAGTGGGTTACACTGAACATCAAAAACAACGCGCTAAGTTTATTAAGCCAGTGTAGGATCTTGACAGCTAAACATGTGCCTTTTTTGCTTCTACCATAAAATAATCAAAGAGTTTGCAATTACGAAAAAACTATTCTTATGCCGATATGAAACGGGACTTCCTATAATACTTCTACACTGTAATACTTACTGTACAACCTGAATATCTACTTAATACAGTGCTCATGTAAATCAACATAACTTATTATACGGCTCTATTTTCTTATCGCCATCATCACACCATCGATTACTTACAAGAACTCGGTTAAATAAAAAGTAGTTTTGCATACGTCCAGAGAGACAATATAAATTATTGTTTGAGAGTAACTATTCGCCCGTGACGTCATTGATCGGCCATGCGTGAACTTCTAAAGTTACACAGTTGCTAAGATAGATAAATTACCTACTTTACTATTGAGGTAATCTTGTTGCTTGGTCGTAAATCAAAGATTATGTTCATTTGTTATAAGTATGATCATAACATTAGAAAAAAAGTTTCCATTTAACTTTAGGTAAGTAAAGAACCATTACAAAACATGTTAAATTTTCACATTGTTGTTCTGTAGGTGAAACTATTTATTAACTTCATTTGTTACGCTTTACGTCATAAAGTGGTCTTAGACCAACTTATTCCTAATTCGCTCTTACTAACCTACACGTTACTCTTGTTACATTACAAGAAGCCCATTACTTATCATCATGATCAGACTAGCTAGGTAATAAGTCTAGTGCTATCTGCGATGGGTCATTACAACCTAATGACGGGTTGCCCGCGGTCCCGGGTTCAATACCCGCCGCTCTAGTTACAATAACACGTGTTTTATTCAGTTTCGACCCCGGCCTTTTACTGCTCGTTTAGATGGGATGATAACATATTTTGTGCCTAATACCTATATTTTTTTGATGTACGTAAGGCATTTTATTTATTTATTAAGCTTAACGAGCTTTGATTACCGTTTACCTAGTCGACGCTATTATAAACTTATCGCAACCATTGCGATGATCTTAAACCTTCTCTCCATCAGGCTACTATTGTGAACTTAATCTTTAGAAACAACAAATAACCTTAGTAACCTTATCACCTTTTCAACATTGAACCTACTCACCAACAACCGTAGGTTCCAAATCCACGAACACGGCCCTCGGCACGTGTTTTCCCGCGCCCGTCTCACTGAAGAACGTATTAAAGGAGTCGTCCCCGCCGCCCAGGGTCTTGTCGGAGGGCATCTGGCCGTCGGGCTGGATGCCGTGCTCCAGGCAGTACAGCTCCCAGCAGGCGTTGCCGATCTGCACGCCCGCCTGCCCGATGTGGACTGAGATGCATTCCCTCTGGAGAAGGAAAAGAGAATTAGCTTTTCTCTGTCTGTAGTCAAGCCTTTTTCACGGTTTTAGTGTTCCAGCTCAATTTATTTTTTGGTGGAGTAATTTATTGGTGGTTTGGCTTTTAATAAAAAGAGATGCTTTCGCTCTAAACTTACAATATTTTCACAGTGTCAAATCAAAGCAGGAGCAGATAACAAATGATTTTGGATCAGCTATTTTAAAGAACAAAAGGCTATTTTAAAGAAAAAAGAAAAGTCCTTCCCTTTAAATCTATCTAGGCAGCATTATTTTATCTAAAATTTGTGTAGATTACTTGGTAAATAATAAAACAAACGAAGCTTGAAAGTAGGTAGTATAATTTTATCGTTGTTGTGAATTAAAACCGATACCGTTCCACCCCTTTCTTTAACGGAACCTAGTTTTTATGAAAAACCCGGTAAATTATATTTCTTAATGGGGTTCTACTGGCCCAAATCTCGCACTGAATTAATTTATCCACAATGACTTGAGTTTCATACAAAAATGGAAAGAAATTCAAATTTCCTCTTACAATGTCGTTGAAACATGAATAGGAACAATTAATCACTTAACAATGAAATACCAAACTTGTTCTTTTGGTAAAATAGAAAGAAACTTAACAGACAAATACCAAAATAGGTTACGTTTCCTATATAAAGGTTTTATTTACATGTGTAGGTAATAGCTCCTATAGTATAGTAATTACTTACTAACACATTATAGTGACTTGTTCTTCAATTTATTCTGAAAACATAATTAAGATTAAGACATGCCGGAGTAAATAAAGGATAAACATATTTACTTTTAAGAGCTTATTTGTCACCCACTGCTACAAAAGAGGTTCATGTAGAGTTGCGTGCGTGATAGTCATATTTGACTTATACAAATTTGTGTTAGGTATATTAGGGTCACTGAACTGTATGTACAGGAAAGTCATTAGTTCTAAACAACTATTTTGCTAAATGCTTTAAAATAAGTGAGAAACAAATTATATTACTATAATACAAAACTATGATAGAGTTTGTTATGCGTTACTGAAGAGTTACCTACTAATTAAAACAAATCTTTCATTTTATCATTTAAAATTTAAGTCGCGTTTCATTCACGCTGTAACTTGATCTCATACATTTGATACTGAACCTACGATGGTACAGATGGTACAGATAGTGTACAGATATGATGTAGAGCAGTGTTTAAGACTGCTTGTTCAATAGTCACGAGTCATTACTTCACGAGATAGCATTCCTACAGGATGAGGAGTGCCTTATTTGATTGATGTATGAAGGCACTATTTAGATTTATTTATGTTTAGGCGCCGGATGACAAAAAACGAATGTTAAAGGCATTGTAGAGCTAAGGTTGTGTTTGAGAATTCAAAATGTGAAGTTTAACCATAGTTCAGTAATAACTTATGGTATGGGTTTCTTATGTGTCTGAAAAACAAGCACAGTATACTGAAGTAAAATACGGAATTTTACGAGTAAAGAATAATTTGAAACGAGTAGGTATATCAACTTATGAATATATACTTCGCTTTAAAAATGCACCCTTAAATAATAAACTCCGGATAATCCCCAAAAAGGGAGCTTCATTGTTCCAGAACACGCACAAAAGTGTATTGGAATCCAGAATTAAGGCTAGACTCGAATAATAATTAGATTTATAGGCAATTTTGAAGGCTATAAAAAAAGAGCAATAACGTACGCGAAACTTTTGTTTGTGGTGATATGTAAAGTTGTAATTTTCAATTGATTTCTCGGATTTTATGTAAAGTCTACACTACACATGTACAACCGTCAGTATATTGTTTAAAATAATAATTTAGCAACACTTTTAAGTGCTTTGTGTATGAAGTTAAGGTAATTATAATGTAGACTCTCTTGGATGAAATATATGGTGGGTAATAAATAATGGATTTTAAACGTAAAAATATAAAAAAAGCTTTGTTAATTTTTATAAAATATAACTAAGTTTTTATTATAATATTAAAATAGCGACCTATCTTTTGCTTCAATTACCTATATCTACCGTTTATTGTGCAGTTATGTTGTTATTTCAACTCGTTAAGTGCGTTCTGTATCAACGACTAAAAAATCTATTTTATTTAAGTATATAGTTTTGTTACTGTATTTCTCCATCAATTAAAATAATAGTAATTTCTAGAATAGTTATCGTATGACCAATTGTTTTGAAGCATTCCCTACACAAAATACATGAGAATCGGAGATGGAAGGTTCAATATACACGGTGAAATTAATTTTCGAATCGCATTTCGCCACGCTTTTTTGTTTCATTTGCAGTATCTAACTAATAGTTAGTAAACTCGTATTTCTTGATTGTAAACTTGCTATAACTTGTCAGAATTTATTTTCACGTAGGATTTCTTACCGTAAGTAAGATTCAAGACATTTTTTTTATAATGTTTCAGCCGATACTTGATACCAAGGGCGGACCAAAGTTAACGATGGCGCCGAACGGTACCGTTTCTTAGGTTATTGGAATGATCAATCATCAATCACGCTACTGCTGTGTGGTATTATATTGTGCCTTAGAAAACTATTGTATTTCACTAGGCATGCCAAAAGGTTTATAAATATAGGGCATAGATACTAGTGGCGTTTGAGTAAGGCAGGTTATATTTACGTACTTAGTTATTAAAAGTCTTTTTATAGCGTAACAATAATATAAACTTTTTTGTGAATGGAGAATGTTAACAAATTTTGATTATTATCTCTTCGTATTCTCTGTCAAAAATAAAAAATACTGGTGAAAGAATTATTTCGATGCGTCAATTAGTTTCCGATTTATAAGTAAAATAAGTTGCTACCGCACGACGCGGGCTGCCGGTGGCGGTGTGACGTCACACCACAACTCGCTCGGTCTGGCTCACTCAGTACGCTCGCTGTCGCGCGCACTTGTCGTCTAAATTAAACCTAAATACTTTTAAAAATGACTAATCCAACTACTAGGAAATCATGTGTTGTGCCTAAATGTAAAAATACAACCATCAATTCGCCGGAAAAGTTGTTTTTTACAGTTCCAAAGGATACATACATACATCACCAAATCTTTTAACTTGAACATAACCAATACCATTAAACAATTTGTTAGTAAAAATACAAATAAATAAAAGAGGTTTAGTTCATATCATCTACTAAATTACATAAATAAAATAGTAAAGGTAAAGTGCATCTGTAACGTTCAACTACCTACATCTAGATCGTATAGGTATCCTACTTCCTAGTAATATAATAAACGCGGAAGATTGTGTTTGTGTTTGTTATCTTTCACACAAAAAGTACTGAACGGATCTGGACGAAGACTGAACTAATCCATAGGCTTCTTTTAATCCTGGGAAAATGTACAGTTCCCGAGGGAAACGCGGGCGAAGCTGCTAACTAAAGCTAGTTAGTACTAAATCAATGCATGTATTTATTTAAATTTACTTAGAAGAGCGGTATCTTTGTATACATACTAGTGGCCGCCCGCAACTCCGTTCGCGTAGAAGTCGGTTTCCGTGGGAATGAGAAGTTTTCCCGCGGTAAAAAGTACCCTATGTGTCATTCTGATGTGTAACCTACTGCAAAGTTTCATCCAAATCCGTCCAGCCCCCCAAGTCAAGTGGCAAGTGATATTTGCGATAGCAAGTGAATAGAATAAATTTTTGACAAGCTTGCAATTTGACAGTTTCATACATATTTTTTCTATTCACTCGCTATCGCAAATATCACTTGCCACTTGACTTGGGGGCAGTAGTTTTTACGTGTAAGAGTAACAAACATTCATACATCCATACTCACAAACTTTCACATTTATAATATTAGAGGGACGTACCTACCTATAGCTACAAAACTATGGTACATGATTTGTTGTCTTTAACGTAAAAAAAATAATGATAGGTAGGTAGGTACATACTTCTACTATTGGACTTGCATTCTTCCATTAGTATTTTTATTATATTGGTTATTTTGTTTTGATAAAACAGTTTAGAACATTTAGAACACTATTTCTTGATAAATAATGCGCAGCCATTAATTCATCTATTTTAGATAGATTACACGATTACCTTTTTTCGAAACCTATAGCCAATTTATTAATAGAATAATATTTACTATTAACGTATAATAACGAATAATATTTATATTTACTAATACGCGACCGAAAACACAAAAAAAATATACATTAAATGTTAAATAAATAAAAAAATAAAATACTGCGCCAGCTATATGCGCCACCGCTAGCGCTGTTGTAAGACGTCACAAGCGGTCACGTGACTGTTAGCGGGACTCGATATTTTTCGAATTTTTTTGATTACAACGAAAACTAGTGTATTTGTATGCATACAGGCTTTACTGAGACAAAATTTCAAGCGATTTGGCATACATAGTAACATTCTCCATTGCTTTTCTTTAATGAGTTATCTAGTCCTAGACAATTATTTTAATTTAATCAAACGGTCACCACAGTAAAATGTACAATTTTAAAACCATAAAACATTAATTGACTTGCTTTTTAATAAAATGTGACTGACACAAATAAATACCTACAACTTTGTTAAAGGTTAAAATTATCGCTGTTTTCCTTACCCGGATAGGCTACAATAATAAAAATCTTATAAACAAAGATTTTATTGCTTCTACACATAGTTTATGTTATAAATAAGTACCAATTCAAGCGAGCAAACGCTTCAACTTACCAAAAAAAAAACATTTGTTCGATATTCGAAACGAATTAGTCAATCAAGAGCAATTGGATCGTTACAAGTAAATTGTTATAATAAATTGATCCAAATAAGGCTTAGTTCACATTAGAGTTACCGATCGTTTTTAGTTCCAATTCGATTGTTTTAGAACTCGCCTACGTAATGGTAAGACATTTACCATTCGTAGGGGCAATTTTAACTTCAATTACAAATTTTATGTGCAGTGTTACCAAATGGTTATTCTTGGTGGTATGGTGTGGGTGTTTATTTAATTTATTTAATTAAGAAAATAGTTAAAAGTACTTACTTGAGTAATTAAGAAAATAAATAATTAGAAGAAATAAGGTTTGATTCAAAGCATGGGATTTTTTCTATATTAATAGAGTGTTGAGTTCAGAACTTCGCGTAAGGATGGCAAATATTTTGAAAACTAAAAGTAATATAAAAATCAAATTCACTCAAACACTCATTAATCAGTAATACGATAAATGCATATGCTATCACAAACTACTTTGGCCCGGTATTATGTATTGCTTATGTTTATTTCTTTTATAAGAAAGTAATATTCCAAAACACGCTATTTTGAAAAGTGTTTTTACTTGCCTAGATTTTATGTCATGCCTAAATATTAAGTATTATTTTATAAATGCAGTTAAAGCGAAGCAAAGCAGTTAAGTTCTTCAAATACTAAAATTTAAAGGCTGAAACTTCACCTTAATTAACTTTTATAGTCAACAGCTTTCAGCTCTAATACCAATGATACAGTAGCAAAACCAATCAGTAGTTAACGAAGTAGTTAACTTAACATCCTACGTTTAGTTATTTGAGTAACGACACGTTTCGGTCGACGGGGCACAGACAATGGTGCGCGGGAGTCTTGTAATCAATGATTTGGAAGATCGCAGACAGATCTACTAAATATAGTCTTGGACAACTGAGACAAACATTGTCTTAAGGCAATGAAGTGGAAAGCATGAAGTAATGAAATAATCGGAGTAAGACAAGATTTTAGCTTCATAAGCTTTTTGGTGCTGAAGAGCTAGCCCATAGCTGTTATTGCAAGACAAGAGTTAAAACGAAGACTACCCTACTAACTTCCTACAGGGGAGTCACTAGTCTATGATGCAGGCTTTTAAGCTTTTTCATATTATTCTGCTTGATGTTAATTGGATTGTTTATAGTTATCGAGTAGGGTCATTGTCCAGATAACGAATTGTTAACAATATAATAGGAACTCCTGTCAATAATTGCATAGGAAGCAAGATATTTTACCAAAATAACTTATAATGATACATAATTGTACGTTGTTTTACAAGATCAAAATGCTAATCTTTATTTATGATATTATAATTACACACTTCGTTAAAATTTTAGATCTAGTATGATTACCTAAATCAAATGAAGGGAGCCTACGGAAAACTAAAATAGAGTTATTTTCTCATTTTTTATTTACTTATTGATTATTACATAATTTTTGAACAATAACTACAAAATGAAGCCTTTTGGACAATATTATGATGTACATTTACATAAGCTAGACAATCATGTTAACCAAAAGGGGTTAAAAGCCCACCACACAAAATCGGAAGGAATACTTTGTAAGGTAGGGTTACGCTGTGCCTACACATAATGTATGTTAAGGCCTATACTTTCCTTCATGTTACCACATTCTTATGATGTATGTACCTACTAGATAAGGGCAGAATATTGGTTCTTTGGTGGTTTTTTTAAAATAGGTATGTTGAAATAATTTTTCCTAACTTAAGTATTTGCTATAAGCAAAGCGTAATATGCGCCCGACTTGACTCCCTGCATTCTTCGACAAAACTCTCTCAAAATAAGATGTAACACCGTTGTCTGCTCTACACGTGCCACAACAGTTCGTAATAAGTGTTCTCGTATAAAAACCGGATTGCACTCCATTGTGGTAAAGCTATTATTACAAGATAGCTAATAGAAAAACTTTGGGTCGGTGAACTAACTACCACTAATTTTACCGCCATTTTGTTGGAGTAAAAAAGGCATAGGCATTACGCGTACAGCCTATAATCTAGACAAACCCTACCTAAATTGCGAAACTTTCAAAAAAATAAACTTATTATATTAAAATGAATTAAAAATTAAAAATGTGTCCCTATTAGTAAAACACTAAGGTATTACTTTATTCACCTTTTAAAACTTGAACAAAGTACATAAAAATAAAAAAAGACTATTAAAATTTTTATGCAAATTTTTGTTTTATAATTATACTCTATTGAAATAGTAACACAGTGGTAAGTTTATATTGTTTATATGTAGTGTGTACGAAACCCTTATGAAACCATATACACAAGCCACAAGGGAGGGAAATGACGTCACCAGCCGCTCCCGCCACTATTGTGTGACTACGCCCTACAGAGCCTACTCATCTGTCATTATTAAAACGAAAGCATTTAGAATAAGCTTACAAGATAATGCTTTGTTAGATTTCACTCTTGAAAGGTAATTTTCCTATAAAAGAAAATATTATATACCAAACATCGAGTTTTTATTAATAATGCGAAGCAATATTTATTATTTATGTTTTTTTCTTGGAGTTGTAAATTATAAGTTCCAAGGTAGTCAGTGCCTATCATTAATATAATTTATATAAATAAATAAGATCTAAATTATAACAAAAGCAAAAAAGTTTCACAGACTATTTTTTTCAACATTTTGGTAGGTATGTAGGTGCGCTACCGCATGCTTACTGATATTAATGTGGGAATACAGGAAAACGAATTGCTTTAGATATAAATACCTAACTTGTGGTCTGCAAGTCTGCATACCAATTAAATATACATTAGAATAAACTCGAAAATGTATCTCATATTTTAGTTTCGTATAATTTGTTTTTCAGATTTAATATGGGTGAGATATTTCTTCAAGATTAAAATAGAATATTAATATGATATTAAAAAAGCTCCGCAGACGATCACTTTTTGTGTCTGTCTGCATGAATCACGATTCATATGAATTGAATACGCTCTGATATAAATAGTTAGGTACAATTTTAATCTGGCGAACACTTCAAAACGTAATAAGTGTTGCAAAAAACTGCGAAGCAACGTTTTAATTCAGTAAGGCGCATTTTAAGATCTAAGTCATTTTCTAAGTCCATTAAAAGTTGAGTGGAGCTTTGCAGTATCCAGTCATTTTATAACGCTTCTGGAAATGAGAAATCTTATTTGAAATAATTATGCTAGCTAGTATTACGCGGTCATAAAATCGAAGCTTTTGTCTCTAGTTCATCTCGACTAAACCCACAATTAGCTTATATATAGACTGGGTATGATAACACACAAAATAAAATGTTTTAATTTATATGATTTGTGTTATAATTTAGTGTTTAGAGCACACCTCTGTCTGCACGCTAGTGGAATACCCCAAACACATTACTTGTTGCTAACTGCTGCCTGTAGTTACCTATCTATTCAGTACTAAACTACAGGCTACCTACGTTCTGTACGACGCAAAGTCACGCAGTTTTATCATTTGATTTTATTACGTTAGCTTATTTAGAACAAAATTACAGCAGTTAGAATTAGACCGAACCTACAAATTGCGTATTTCTTGATAAAATTGTAGCTAGATAAAACGTATAAATAAAGTTTCCAATGAAGAGAACTAGTTTTACATATTTTATGCGTGAAAATTAGTGAAATGTCTTTGTGCATGTGACAAATTATGTTTTTTTATAACTTATCGCCATTGCACTTACAACTCCAAAATCATATTCATTAATTTAAAAATATTTTTACAAAGCAAAAACTTTTCTTTAAATGGTGAAAGATCGAATATCATTTCCATATATGACAACAACTTTAATAATATTAACTGTAAATTATGATTCAATTAAACAAAAAATCGATAAAGCTTAATAAATACAGGTTTGATGAAAAGAGATTGGGTGCTTTCTCGATCATTTTATCGATCAGCTTGAGTGAGAGGTTAAAATTATTTTTATTAAATTGTTAAAACGTGTTGATGTCGTTCAATGCGTTTTAAAATATTGCTATTATAGTTCTGATTTTTAGAAAGTTTATTATTAACCCACTAAATAAGGAAGGGTGCGAACTTGAACAAATAAGATTAATCATTAATAAATTTGGGAATTTATATGCTATTAAAATATTAATATCACCTCCTGGTACTCTTAATCTACATTAAAATAGTTGTATATTAGTAATAGTAAACACTTTTCTCCTATAAAAAATCCTTTTCTTCAATTATAAGGACGTTCTTACATGTTAGCCCCGAAATTATAGCAACCAACTTGTAAGGCGTATACAAACTGTTAAACAAATCCTCTCATCTTCCTTGTAATTATAGCTCGCAACCCATACTCGTGAAACAAAACCTCTGGTTCAATGCATGCGTAGGAGTTGAGGAGCTAACAATTATACATCAGTACACCCCCGTGGGTATTGTGTGTGTGTTAGTCATGTAAACGGAGCCGGGGTCAGAGGTTCGAGTCCCGGGCAGATGGATGAAAGTTGGAGGATGAAAGAAAGGTTTGATTAGCTTATGAATTGTTTGAAACTAATATAGAGTCTAAAAAGTGGAAAAAAGTAGGTATTATTTGAATGTTTTGAATTAAATATATTAAGGAACATTTTGCGAGTAATATATTATAAATTTTCATATTTTATACATAAATGCATTAGTAGTTCTGTAAGTTTGGTTGTTTGTTGTTGTTAAATTGCGAGATTACTTTTCGTGTTGTTTCTGTGTCCTTTTATTTTGTTATACCTACACATTAAGTAGGTAAGTAGTTTAGATACTTGAAGATCTTTAACATAAAGTCTCTTCAAATATATAAAGATCACAGTTCAAATGTAGCTTTCAGCACTGCCAATCAATAGACACTTAATTTTATTTTAACATCTCATTTAGGTCAATAATCTAAGTTACATGCTTTTATTTTATTTGATCTTTGAAGCGAGAAATGAATCATTGCTCATAATTACATTTACCGTTGTGCTGCCAAGACGGTTCATCAGTTAATAACATTTCTTCTTACTACTTATTTATTTTTTTGTTTATGGAGTTATTTTAGTTAGTAGAATAAATTAATAGCATGTGTGTGTCCTTTGGGAATGACGCATACAAGCTGTTATTATTGTTTACTACCAGACCTTAGTTCACGGTTCTACTCGAGTGGTATCAAAATTGGCATATTTAAAATTGTTTGTATCTCTGATAACGTACCTTTATACTGGTGAAAGAATTTAAGAATCAGTCGAGGAGTTCTAGTGATTACTCTTAACAGTATTAGGTATAATATAGAATAGCCTTTCGTCCAGCAGTGGACAGCGATTGGCCGATTGATTGAAGTAGATTGGATTACCCAATGTTTGCTGCTTTGGTATCAATGTAAATATCCCATATTTGCATGACCTATTTTTCGTCGTCGTGTGCCAAAGATAAGGCTCTAATTTGACATGTCCATATTTGAGCCACTCGAGGTTGCAGGTTCTTGCAAAGTTGGGGTAGATTTATTATGTTGGCATATATACGAGTATATTGTGGTTTTATTCAAAAAAGAAAATCGTTTCTTTGTAGGAATAGTTTTATTTTAAGACAATTCAGTTTGTTATTCATTTTTTACTAAGATTAATTAATTACCTAAGTGATAAACATTTCATTTATGTAGGTACTTTAGAATATGAGTTATAAACCATCAAAATCGGAAATGGTGAATTGTAATAAAACACCAATTATGTCAGTGATAAATTAATATATACAATAATGAAATAAAGTTCTTGAAAAAAATATAGATTTCATTTCATTTCATTTTCTAAAGAAAAATATTTGCTGCAACATTTCTTATTGCTAAATCTTTCTTTTAGGCTAGAAAGAAATGTGTGCCGAATTGTGTCTGGGTATAAAACATTTTCTAATAGTTAGATATAAAAGTAAATGAAAAAAATACCTTTTAAAATTCGAAAACAGTGCAACTCAAAATATATTTTACTTATAAATTTATTGACATATTCGAGGAAAATTATCAAATATAATTTTAACATTATTTATTTTCGTACACTTTGTATAGGTAAGGTAAAATATACCTCATAAGTTTCCTGTCAACTTGTATGTTTGTGTGATTGTATGCTTAATGTTTTCCTTTGATGTTCGATGAAACAATACCAGGATATTAGTTTACGAGGAGAGTTAATAATAACGTATATTAAAGTGTTTATAGACTTATGAATAAAAGCATGTCATTGTATTTAGATACATGTAGGTATTGTATACCGTGTATTTTTTTTAAACCCGTTGTGACAAAGGGGGTGTTAAAACTAAGCCGTCTGTTGGGCTTTTAAACTTTGTTTTTTTAAAGGTAGCTTGATCGAGTCCTTATATTACTCAGATAAATTGCTTAAATTAAATCAATTATTTTCAAGTTATTGCGAATGGTTTCAAAAGGTAACTTCAGTAACAGATAAAACGTTATTTTAGGTTATTTGAGAACATTTTAATTACTGACTTGGTAAATCTTTCTTTGTTTTAAGTAATTAGAATAATACTTATTAAAAGAAACAACCCCTTTACAAGTGGTAGGTACATATATTACTTAGATAATTGTTTTACAGTTCACTAAAAGTTTTCACGTAACCAAAGAGCTTTATTATTATTTTAAATTTGTATCCCTATTTTACTTAATCCATCCAAACATCCTTATTCTTTTCAACCCCAAATCTAAAACCCTCCTTATTCCTACCACTCACCATATTGTCTGTGTTTCTGTGTTTGTACCGTGGACCTCAAAGTATCTTCGCTTCTATCACGATGGCGCAGACGTGCTAGCAAGGCAACGCGTCGCGACGGACTGTGCCCCGGCACTGAATACCACACTATATAATATACGGATGACGGGAGTATTCTGGATAATAGCTTTGAGAAGCTTTTTATGGAGAAACTGATTGTTGGGTGAGGTTATAGATTTGGTAAGTTTTGAGATTTAAGGTTAGGAAATGAATAGGATCCTGTGTTATAACAAGTGAAACTAAATAAAAGCTTTTAAAAAGTGACGCTACTAGGTACATTTAAGTAATAGACAATACCTTTCGTCATAGACGTATCGAGATATTAATGTTCGTTTCAGAAATTCTCATTTCTGATTAATGTATAAATTGGTAGTAATTTAAAATGAACTCTTTTAAAGAGTTTGCAAGGGAAAATTATTATTGCATTGCAATTGCTAGGCGTGGACAATCGAGTTCTAGAATAAGATCGTTTTATCCATAAGCTGAAGTGTGGCCGAGCGGTGATTAGTAACTGAAGTCTTTCCTATATTTGGAAGCTTTCATGAAACATATGACTAATTCATTGTTTCAGTCATTTTTCAGTAATTTGAGTGCCAACGCCCGAATGTTTTGAGTAGCTTATAACAAATTTAATCAATGAAAACGAAATCAAAACCGATAAATCAGATTGTGTGCGAATTTACAGACAGAAATAAACTCTTTTTTTATTGGATGTTTATAATGACCGAAATAAAAAAGAACTTAAATTACAAAAAGGGCAGACTCGTCCCCATACATCAGTCAGGGCAATGTGTGAATTGGGAAGTTACGCTTCGAGACCTTGACACCAAAAAAACAAGTAGGTACTCACTTACCGGGATGATGTACCTACAATCTTATGTCAAATGCTAGGGTGACGAACGTTATTGATTTTCTTAGTTCATTAGATAAATCTAATTTCGTTTTTGTATTTGAGTACTAGAGTGATTACGTAGACTTTAGTAGTTTTGCTACGACTCAGGAGCCCATTTATATTCTTCTCTAACGACCCGCCCACGCTTCGCAATGGTGTAATTTTGCCGACTTGCTCGCGAACTTTTGCATTTTTGCTAATTTAAAAAAACTTTTTCTAAACGTTCTTTATTTACAAACTAGTGGCCGCCCGCGACTCCGTTCGCGTGGAAGTCGGTGTCCCGTGGGAATGGTAAACCAGTGGTAAAAAGTACCTTATGTGTTTGTCGCGTAGTAAACGACAAAGTAGAGAAAAGAAGAATCTACCTAGCCTGTAGATTTATAATTTATAAATACAAAGACCAGAAATAGAAGCCAAAAGATTTATTGGGGATAAGAGGTCAGTCGGTGAGCAGTAAGTGTGATGTAAGTGTAGGGCGTGGGACGATCCTAGCGGCGAGGGTTCGAGCAGCAGTCCACGAAGACCTCGGGCAGCAGGTCCCAGGAGTGGGTGGGCAGCAGGCCCCGGAGTGGCTGGGCGGCAGGCCCAGGAGTGGCTGGGCGGCAGGCCCAGGAGTGGCTGGGCGGCAGGCCCAGGAGTGGCTGGGCGGCGGGCCCAGGAGTGGCTGGGCGGCAGGCCCAAGGGCGGCTCGGCAGCAGGCCAAGGAGGAACTCAGCAGCAGGCCGAGGAGGGACTCGGCAGTTCGGCAGCAGGCCAAGCAGCTTCTCGGCAGCTCGGCAGCAGGTAAAGGAGGAACTCGGCAGCTCGGCAGCAGGCCAAGGAGGGACTCGGCAACTGGAGTCGTTAGTGGATAGTGACCGTGCACAATTATTTAATAGTGAAGCCTCATTTACACGATACCATTTTCTTGCACGTTCAATAGCAATAATTGAAAACAATAGTGGAAGCGCAATATTTGCATTTCAATAATTGTAAGCAACTGTTTACACGTGGATATTATTTATAAAGTTGAACGCCATTATTGAATGCAAATCTTGAAAAGAAATAATTGCCAGCGTGTTTTGTTTACATTTATACAATAATGGTAAGGAGATTATCGCTTTCAAGAATTTGTCTTGTCTAAACATCGACTTGTACGTTCCTGTTCTATTTACTGGAACGTTGCTTCAAGAATTGACCGTATTTGCTCAGACAAATATTTTCATTCAAGTTTTGGACATCTTCGGATAAAATGACAAGTATTGCACAAGAAAAAATTGTATGTATAGTTTAAACGGAGAACATTTTTGAATGCAAAACTTGCCTAGTAGAGAAAGAATATAGCATGTTGTTTATACGCTGCAATTCAAGTTTTGCTTCTACATAATTGTACGCTACAGGCAAGAAAATGGTATCGTGTAAATGAGGCTTTATAGTCAAGTTGAAGGCCAAGAGTAGACTGTTATATTTGAGCTGTGCTCAAGTTGAAACCCACAAGTGAACTGACCAGCCTTGCGGCTGGATTTTACAAGAAACCTCGGTCGAGCTTTTGAATTTTCTAGAATATAGTTATTTTGTATTTAAAAGTAAATCCAAAGAAGGTCGAGGATGAATTAGAAAGCAGCGGCTGGCCACCTACAGACGTGTCACGAGTGACGTGTCAAAAATGTCAGTATGCAAAAATGAAAATGTAAACAAGATGAAATAAAATATTAATTATAACTTTTAATTAAGAAATAAATAGATAAGGTAAGTAAAAAGAGTAGGAAAGTGTATTGTGTAGTGTTATGAGGGCAGTGAAATGAAGTTTATTAAATTTACAGGAGTGAATCGCCGCCATGACGTGCGACGATATAAAAGGATAATTATAGTAAAAATAAAGGAGGACGAAGTGATTACATTGATGGAGACGACGAAAATAGCAGCGACGCAGCGACGTAAGTCACTACATGTTATTCTGATGTATAACCTATATTACTGTAAAGTTTCATCCAAATCCGTCCAGTAGTTTTTACGTGAAAGAGTTACAAACATCCATTCATACATCCATACGTCCTACTCGCAAACTTTCACGTTTATAATATTAAGTAGGAATAGCTAGTAAGAAAGCACATATTGTAACTTAATGTAAATAAATTAAGATATTATAAAATATATCGAACCATTAAACGCTTATTTATAACATTTTTATTTTTATTTCAACATACCTAATAATAAGAATATAAGGTAGCAGAAAAAGAAAACAATTATTTAAAATCGGTTCAATAGTTTTAGGGATTACACAAAAGCTCACAACTTTAATTTTACCTATGTATATTTTATTAAAAATACTTGAGTTAGTATTTAAAGAACCGTGGTAGTGGTTGGAACGTAGCAGCCGACTATGAACAGTGTCTCAGTGTGATCAGAGCAGCCATTTAGATCAATACACGCAGTGAATTGATAGTGCAGGCTGGTCGAAAGTTCGAGAATGTTCGGGACCGTCCAGTGGTTGGAACTTAACCACGGTTTCTTTGTTTGTCTGTTTGTCGTTGAACATGTAAGAGACTTGCCATTCCACTGCTGGACATAGTTTTTATTTCTTAGAATTATTAGGTGCTACCTGCGACTTTAACTGCGTGGAATTTGTCATTTTTAGTATCTCTATAACAAATTTCATACAAATCGGTTCAGTCGTTTTGTAGTAAAAGCAGAATATACAGACACACACAACACACTTTTAGTAATTATAATATTAGTACCTAAGGATGTATATCTGATTACAGTGCACGTTTTTAATGATTGGATATATTCATAACTAGTAGCCGCCCGCGACTCCGTTCGCGTGGAAGTCTGTTTCCCGTGGGAATGAGAAGTTTTCCCGAGGTAAAAAGTACTCTTTGTGTTATTCTGATGTATAACCTATATTACTGCAAAGTTTCATCTAAATCCATCTAGTAGTTTTTACGTGAAAGCGTAACAAACATCCATCCATACTCACAAACTTTCACATTTATAATATTAGTAGGATGTTTAGCTAAGTTCAATAAGCTGAGTCCACTGAATTATCTGCCGTAATAGTGAAGTACTGCATAAAAAAACCGAATTGAAAACACAACTTTGAAACGAAAGAGTAGACAAATGTAATAAGACAGCTTCGAACTGCTTGCTATCGGGAGTTACATGAGTTATTGTGAGTCAACTATAAAATATGGACATATGCTGTCGTGGGATAGTTTTTATATAATTTTAAGGAGGACATTTCCGTCATATATTATTTCTGTGTAGCTTTAACCATTAAGGTTGCACACGCGACGGAGTCTTAAAAAATTGAGTAACTTCTCCCGTTTTCCCAACATTTCCCTTCACTGCTCTGCTCCTATTGATTGTAGCGTGATGAAAAGTATCCTATAACCTGCCCAGGAGTATGAAGAATATTTGTACCAAGTTTCGTTAAAATCCGTCCAGTAGTTTTTGTTTCTATAACGGTCAGACAGACAGACAGACAAAAATTTTATTGATTGCATTTTTGGCATCAATATCGATCCCTAATCACCCCCTGATAGTTATTTTGGAAATATATTTCATGTACAGAATTGACCTCTCTACAGATTTATTAAAAGTATCGATTTAAATGAATAAATACCCTAAAATATGGAGAAAACCGCATTTAAATCCGTTACGTACTTTAGGAGGAGTTTGCAGCCAAACATACAAACAGACAGAATTAGCGGCTTGGATTTATACTATGTAATGAAGAACAAATATACAATTATTGTAAGTATCAATAGTTCAGTATAGTGACTACAGTTATTTGATTAGCCTGTTTGTTCCAGTCTCAACACAAGGGCAGGGTTTCATTGGACCGTGAAACAATGGACGGAGACGTATACGTATTGACAATGAGAATAAAGATTATTTCTAGTTATAGTATTAGTAAATTAAAAAGTTGTAGCTAGTTCTAATATCCATTCGTAATTTACTATAACTAATTTATCAAATAATAATTGATCTTTTCTCTGAGCTAACTTCAAAAAATCTTTCTTTCAGAAAGGTAACTTAATAAAACTTTCAAACCCCGCATCCGTTTTTTCGGTTATGGAATCAACCATAGATGATTTAATGTTTTTGAAGTCTTCATACATCGTCAGGCCTAAAATGCCTGTTTCGTAAAGAGCCTTTCTAAAATTGCTCGGACTGGAGAATCGAACCCAGGAACACCAGCATAAAATGCTGGTATTCATACCCCTTTGGGTTATAACATAAATAAATAAGTAATTTAAGTTTTCAGCCAACCTGTCAAATATACTTTTGCAGCAGGCAATGGCATGCTAAACCGTAGGTATAAATCATTTTAAATATTATTTATGATCCGAAAATTGAAAGGTGAGAGGCTGTTCTCATCGTGCGACGTGAAAGTCTTCAAAAATATATTTAACATCAACAACAAAAAATATTGAACGTTTATTACATTTTTTTTATTTGGAAGTTCAGATTTTTTAAAAGATTTTTTGTTGACATCAGCATCTCCTGTTAAGTTTCCTACATTATTTTCGGATAAACACAAAAACTCTGCTGTTACGTTTTATCCCTTCTATTCGATCCCATGTCAACAATCGTTTAAAAAAATATTTAAAAATGCTGAAACTTCAGAAACTACGTGCGTTAAAAAAGAAGATTATTTTAATTACTACAGTATTTATATTAAGTGAGTAAAAATAAGTTTCATTAGGTTGGATAGTTGCGTTTTTACTCATTTGCTTCGTTTTTTGGTCAGGCGTAACTATATCCACATATGTTTGTAAATAAAACGTAAAAATTGTTTTATAAAATGTAATCGTTCGTTAAAAACAACAGTTTTTCAGTATTACAATGGCACTAACTAATTATTAGCATTTACTTCTAACCCTTTGGATCAACTTTCTCACAATATAAAATATCAACAATTATTAACTGTTAAATTAAAGTAAAGATGTTATAGTAATAATTGAAATGCCACAATCAACATTAATAATTAAAATACAAAGAATTTTATAATACTAAAAGATTATATAGAAAAATGTTTTCAATAAAATAAGATATATAACAACATACATAGCAGGTAAATTACCTCAATTTTTTAACTAACAATAGAATAATACTTGTATCAATCGTTATGACAACATCGAAAAACAAAGTGAATAAAAAAAAAAAAATAGTAAATCATATAGAAATACAGACGAAATATAGATTATAAGCATTAAGCTATTATAACTATGTATGGAGAAGACACCAGTTACCGCTACACAATCCAGATCAAAAGTGCCCCATCATAATTGGTCGCACTTGAACAGGACATAGGTATTATTGATACTAGATGTCTTCACTATATGTAATTATAGCTCAATGATAAGACACATTTTAGCACGGGATATTCATTAGAACGTTATTTTTTAAACGTACTCTAATCCTGTACCCGCTATTTAACAAATAGATTTATTACATTTACCTACCTACCTATTCTTAGTCTAAGCAATCTAATAAATAGATAATTATTATTTAAGTATTAAGTTTACACAAATCTAGTTTTTTGATAGCTACATTTAAGGACTATGTAAACGTACGAGGTAAGTTAAAATAATTCTAAGCATTAAGCTTTGCAAGAAATTAACCCTAAAAAATAAAGCAAGAACCTACTCTTGAAAAGATAAAAATAAACTACAAAACAATTTAAGTAATAGATACCTAAATTTCCACTTTAAGACGATTTAATTTAAAAACACAGACAATCAAATCTTAAGGAAGTATGTTGATGTAGGTGGTCTATAATATAACTAGCTTCTTTACAGTTAAAACATAATAAAAATAAGTTTAATCCAATACAATTTCACAAGTCCCATACTTTTCACAATTCATTACACTCAAAAATCTACTGCAGTTCTAATATCTTCTAATTCTTTATAAAGTTGTCGTAAAAGGCAAAGGCCTCAGACTATACTGCTCTATATCCTCGGTGGCGCGTTCGGGCGCCATGTTGTCCTGTCACTGTCAGTGTCATAAGTTGTCGGCGCCATCTTGCTTCCCGTGCTGCAGGTAGTAGCGGGTGTTGTTGGCGGTGAAGATGAACGGCGCCTCGCGCGTGGGGCAGCGGAAGGAGCGCAGCAGCACGGGCGGGTCGTCCTCCGACTTGTGCCCCACGGGCTGGAACAGGTTGTTCCACAGCAGGTTTGCAGCTGGACGAAAGGCAATAAGAGATAATATTAATGGGAGAAGTTCAAGGTTTGAAATGGGATGGTGAGAAGGATCATATGGGCAGTTCGTAATTTTCTGATTTGTTATTGACCAGGAATTAAACCCGGATCTCTTTATTACTCAGATAAACATACCTACATATACAAAAGATGCTCTTGAGACTCAAATGGTGTGACTCAAAACGTGTTAGTTGCTCAGGTGGAAGTGGTTTAAGCCCCCACCGGGAGTGCGTAAATGCATTTGCCCGCGAGAACAAAACAAAGGTGTCGCTAAGTTCTCTAGTAGTTGGTGACTGTATGTAATGGTCCAGCTCGCCAGTAGCTTGAGACTATTGACTTGGTAAATGATGGTCCATGTTACAGAACACAGTATAGCAGTATAGTTACCGAGCGCGTGTCCCTTCTGTGAGAAGTGGAAGCAGTCGTGCGTGATGTAGGACTGGTGGATGACGCGGGGGAGCGCGCGCGGCGCGGGGGGCGGGAACGGCGCGTTGAACAGCCGCATGAACGGCTGCAGCACCACCGTGAAGTCGTCCCGGGTGTCGTAGCGCCCGCTATCGATCTAGAAACAAAAAAAATTACAAGTTTATAAACCTTCTTTTTCTGATTGCTGCCAGACGTGCTGGCAAGTCATACTATTGAGATACGTTACCACAAAGTACGTCTTCCATCAATGACGTTTATTGAGTCGACAATCTTCGCGCTTTGCTTCAGTTGTTAAGTTAAGTTTATGTAATTTAACTTGTAGTAAGAAGTAAGAAGGTATCATTTGAAATGAAATGGTTCAATAAAATGAAGACATAGTAAAAAAGCTGCCCAGTCAAGAATGTATAACGCCTCGTAGTGATTTGTCTAATAACTGCGGATTCAGCTTTCAGCATCTTTGCAAATATTTTCAAGAAAATAACCATAAAAAACAAATCATTTCCGTTTCATGCTTAAGAAGGAGTTAGCGGATAAACATTAAAACAAACATGTATATGTATAACGTTGCTTTATGTTAATAATCGGTTGCTATTATTTGTAAACTTCTCAAGCTGCAGTATCTATCAGCTTTATACCATTCCTCCTTCCTTTTCATTGTTAACTTCCACAACAACCATTGATGAACCCCCAACCCTTTTTTTATATAATATGGCAAAGCAAACGAGCATGCGGGTCACCTGATGGTAAGTGATCACCGCCGCCCATGACTACCCGCAACACTGTGGGTGTTGGGGGTGTGTTGCTGAGCCTTTGACAAAATTGGGCACCAGATACCGCACTCACCGAACGAAACGCAGGAACAACGTCCCTACTTCACGTCGGTTTTCTGTGCGACGGTGGTATTTCACCGGTCGGGTCAGCCCAGCAATCGTTGCAGACAGAGCCTACAGCTAGACTCTACCACTCCACCCTTCACCCCTACCCACCAGCATCTCCTCGGCCTTCTGGTACAGCCGGGCCATGCGCACGAGGTCGTGCAGCTCGCCGCCGCCGCGGTGGAAGCACGTGCAGAACAGCGAGTGCATCAGCCGGCACATCAGCGGCCGCAGCACGCGGATCGACACCGACACGTCTGGAAACAAGGAAGAATAAACGTCTGGAAACAACGAGAATAAAAATATACTTAACTAGCTTTCCGCCCTGCGGTTTCACCCGCAACTAAATGTTTTTTCCAGTGGCAATATCTTACGGAACCCTATTTTTTCCAAAATATAGCCTACGTTACTCGTGGATAATATAGCTTTCGAATGGTGAAAGACTTTTGTAAATCGGTCCAGTAGTTTCGGAGCCTATTCATTTCAAACAAAAAATCAAATCTTTCCTCTTTATAATGTTAAGTATAGATGAGGTTAAGGAGATCTTGCACCGTGTAAAAAGGAAGAATGGACTTCGAAGAACAATGTTTTTAAGGGTAATCGTAACAGAAGGCGCACAGCATACAGATTGTTGGCTATAAACTACTGAACATTTTTGTTACTTTATACACTGTAGCAACCTTTTGTTATTTGAAACAGCTGTAGATATCAACACATAAAATAAAAGTTGTTAATCTCACACTAAATTGAGAGTAAATATAAACATACACGAATAAGGAGATTTTTAATGAGCAAGCCCGGCGCTCCGTATGGAAATTTTTGTGACAGAATTCTTTTAAATGTGCACTTTATAAGTTTCATAAGTGTTCGCTAACGCCAGGTCACGGCACATCTATTCCTTTTTGGTAAAGCAGTAAGAGTACCTAAACAGTCAAAATATTTCTATTTGAGATCTGTCGGGAGTTTGCAGTATAAAGTCTAAGTTCCTTATAAGAATTCTTCTCATTACTTTCAAATTAAACCGTACATTCGGTTCCCACTCCCTACATTTACATAACCCTCCAACTCACCCAGCACAGGAATCAGGTTCACAATCGTCCTTGGCAGATGCTGCTGCAGGTAGTCGAGCGCGCGCGCAAGCTTCCGCGCATGCGCCGCGGGCGACCACGAGATCGGCGACAGGCACGACGCGGAGCACAGGTCGTTGGCGCCGAAGAAGATCGTGATCATCTTCCAGTGCTTGCCGATGTCCACGTCGGGGGACGACTTCATGCGCTCGACCAGGATCTGAGAGTTGAAGAGGTTGTGGTGAGAAAAAAAGGGTTATTATTGAAGAAAAGTTTTTTTTTGGGTGGTAGAGTCTAGCTGTAGGCTCTGTCTGCAGCGATTAGTGGGCTGACTCGACCGGTGAAATACCACCGTCGCACAGAAAACCGACGTGAAGTAGGGACGATGTTCCTGCGTTTCGTTCGGTGAGTGCGGTAACCGGTGCCTAATTTTCGCAAAGGCTCAGCAACACACCCCAAACACACACAGTGTTGCGGGTAGTCATGGGAGGCGGTGATCACTTACCATCAGGTGACCCGCATGCTCGTTTGCTTTGCTATATTATATAAAATAATAATAATAAAAATAAATTCCTTCGATATTGCATTTTTTAGATTTAAAATTCAACAAAGTCTATTGTGAAGTTGTTTTGGTGCAATTCACGCGACGGATTTTTTGCAGTAATAATTAATCTTGCTCATGAATTCTTTTTAAGCTTACGGGTAAGATTGACTGCAGATAATAAACGTTTTGGATTAAAAGATAAAAAACTTAAGTAAAAAAATTCCTAAGGCAATTAAAAAATATAAATCAATTAGTTATCAAAAACCGGTTAGTTAGATGTATTGCAAATAAAAATAAAATACCAAAAAATCAACACAGGCATTGCCAATGCTTGCAACCTACGCGAAGCAATAAACTTTATTGCCCAATCGCCTTTCCTTTTACGGATTAATTCGTTCTTTCAAATGTAATTACCCTTTCAACCTGCTCGCTTATTGTACATTTTACATCACAACAAACGAATGTAAGCCCTTCTGACATTTTTACAGTATACATAATATTGGAGATTGCTCAAATTGTAATTCAATTTCGCCAATTTTAAAGGTCAATGTGGTATATCAACGCACAATATGGGCCCATAAAGATTTGATTAAAGATATGAGTCAATACAACGTTTAATTTTTCAACCATCAGTGATTTTATTACAATAATTATATTGTTAGGAGCACTAACTTAATAATATATTTGTAATTATTAGTATGTTGGTTAACTTTGTAGTTCAAGTGAAACGTTAGATTGGTTATTTTAAAATTACTAAAAAGCCGTTTATATTTAATGTGACTGAATAATGTCGTAACGCTGAGTTAGTAACAATAATATTTATTTTTGTTTACTAAGTAATGCAGGCTCGTAAAATTTAACTGTAGTTAGTCACGTAACTAATGCTTACCGAAAGACTTTAGTTGAAACGTAAAGATTAGGAACTTAAACTAAAATGGAACAAAATGAAATAGATACACAAGAGTGCTAACACTGTAAAGGGAATATACTTATATGTTTTGGCCGTTTAAACGAATAAAAAAAAATACTAGAGTGGGATCGAAACGTCCCAACCGTGCGAAAGTATAAACTTTTGTATTTATTTTTTGTTTAAACACAGTAATCAATTTATTTATTAGATAAGCTTACAATCTTGTACTGCTATAAACATTATTTAATAATGAAGCGCTCACTATTATAATACTTGGTGGTTACCTCTATTCTACAACAACACACAAAAAGACGTCAATATGGATGGTGTCTACAAATCACGTGGGATTCACTTAAAAAAGTTTATTTATTTATTTATAGTTCATAAACATGGGTATATATGAACACAGTTATAGGCATATGAAATTAAACACTTTCATATAGTAAATTCTTTAAATTTATTTCTAAAGAATAAAAAGCAACTCGATGTAAGTATTTCGAATCGCACCGTGACCATCTTCATCACCAAAATGCTTGTTACTCAGTTCTTTATGTGGTTAACTATGTATTTACATAACAAGCCGCACCATTACATGCGAGGTTGTAGTGCAACAGGGTTCAACGCAGACTACCGCCATTTCCAACGTTTTACTTGTAAGTTTTTGTGAACAATGGGCAGTAAATGATTTGACGCGGGTCACAACCGCGGGTCAACTCGGGGCCGGGTTTTAAAAGTAATGTACATAAAGACCAAACACCTTCACGTATATTAAACTAGTGGCCGCCCGCAACTCCGTGGAAGTCGGTTTCCCGTGGGAATGAGAAGTTTTCCTGCGGTAAAAAGTACCTTATGTGTTATTTTGATGTATTACTGTAAAGTTTCATCTAAATCCGTCCAGTAGTTTTTACGTGAAAGAGTAACAAACATCCACACATCTTCACATAAATTCATCCAAACATTACTCACAAACGTTCCCGTTTATAATATTAGTAGGATTCTGTTTACAAGACCAACAACAAAATTAATGCTATGACTAGATATAGATTTTAAATCTTTGTTTCCTAATGGAAACACACCCTTAAAGTTCTAGCACGACCATTGCATACAGGTTGTTCCTATCTTCCTAAATGAGTTGTTACTAAACTGTGACGTCATACAGCCCAGTCTGATAATGCAGTATCATTATACATATGTAAGCAACAGGTCGCAGCGAGGTCGGACTGTCAACACTTACTCACTGCATGCAAATTAGCGTTACCTCAAAACTAACACTTCCTCTTCTGAATTGTTTAGCTTTACATTACTTCTTTATTCGTGTAAATAAATAATCATAATCTTGCGCGATCTCAATATGGAATGGATATCGATTTAACCAAGATTATTATAAAAGATGTTGTTTTGTTTTTGTGGACTTTTACTAGTCAAAATTAAGTATAAAGTAGCTATTTATTTTAATTAATTAAGAAAAACAAAAGAAAGTTAATAGGCTGATACAAATTAATAGGATTTGGAGACTTTTTATAACATAAGTACACTTTTCTTTATTTCCTGCAAAGACTCTTAAGTAATATCGGTGCATAAATGTATCATAATCCACATGAACCATTACCCTGTTTACCGCTACGGAGGTCATTGGAAAAAACATCCAATACGGATTAAATTGAGTGGAAACACAAACATGTATTAATACTATACAAATACACGAATTTTAGTTTAGTTTTGTAATAACGACACGCAGACCGTTGATCCACGACTAAACCGACGTCTTCGAGGAAATTTAAACTAGTAGGTTCAGTCTAGTAAACACGTCAGTATTTACCGTCCGTTTTGTTTAAAAAAATAGTAAAGTAAGTAAGCTTCGTGGCACCTTCTCTATGTAGTAAGAATACACAACAAAGTCGCAATAACTTATCCTAAAAACCCAGGCAAGGACAAAGTTTGTAAATTCGAAACCATAGATTTACAAAGGTGTGTGATTATATCGTTTTAAATTTGCATATGTTGACGGCTACTAATTAAAGCAATCTTTCAAGTGAAGGTTCACAAACATCTTTCATGTGTTAGTTATTGGACGGTGGTTTTAGACCCTGACTTCGTTTATTTAAGGAAGTAACCATCCTGATGTTACTATTGAACCGTCAAATAGGATTCTTGCCTTCTAGTTTAATATATTTTTTATTCAGGCTAAGGTTCACTTCCTGGTTTAACATTTTTACGAAACCATTGACATTTGGCTCCCCATGATTAGAATATAACTCGTGAGACAATGACGAGTATTACCTAATGCAATGTTGAATTTTGGGTATTTTCCACCGTTCGGTATAAGTAGAATAATTTTATGTACAGTGATGTAAACAGTTGTGTTTTTATTTAGAAATGTATGGTTATGTATGAGACTGGCTAACATTTATTAATGAAATAAAACTTGTTCATGAAATACGACTTTTTTACCAGGATGTTAAATTTTGAAGAGCTATCATAGAATTACTAAAGCGTGTTATGATGTATTGTTTTTTTGTGTAATATATACCTACATCTTAAGTTTTAAAAATGTCAAAATCTTGTACAAAATTTTTCTTGTAAGGAAAATATTCAATTACGTTTTTAACCTTTGAAGTACGCAGACTAGTTACAAGAAGCGCAAGTCACTGCTACGTCCACAACAGCAGCCTACTTGGATACTTTATATTTTGCATGAAACCATTTCATGAAAACTAACAAAAACAGACACGGAGTTAGAACAGTATCGTAAAAAAAACAAGTATCGCGCTTCAAATTTTTATTTAAATATTGAAAATGACTGATTTGTAACGTGAACTTGTCTATATGGTCATCAGAGCCTCCTATGTCAGCACCTACTTCTGACTTCTCATGACATAACTCCATTAAAATCACTCTTTTTCAAGTTTTCGCCAAATAATGTGTCTCGCAGGCAAATATTATGATTTATGTTAATAATGCACACATCGCTGGAAAAACAGTTATATAACATATTGTACTCGCGAATATTTATATAATTATAAAGGATGACACAAATGACGGACAATTACATAAAGCTATTTGCTGCCAGCTTATTACGAATTTATACGAGAATATAAGTTTGAAATATATGGCTTTATTGAATTATGTTATAACTGAATCAATTTAAGTTTGTTAACCCGTGGTTTTAAAGTGTAAAAGTATCAAACACAGTTATAAATTTTCGTATTTAAAATATAACAAGAATTCTTTGTTCTGCATATTAATATTGTTACTTAAACAACTAAAATGTTTAAGAATCAGTTAAATTTATGTTTATATTTTAAAACACGCTGTGTACACGACCCGTTTGTATAACTTTATGCGCATTTCAAACGACCCACATCTCTCTTTCTCTGTAATGTAGTTTGTTGACATATAAACATAAGTACTTAGCAAATAAAGCGAATGTTTGTTTTATAGTATTTTAAGATATTTGCACTAGGCTGTTGACATTCAGCCAAATAAATTCAGCTAGGCGTAAAGACTGGCAAATATTGATTTATTAAATAAGCTTTTTCTTAGAAATTCTGTTTTTAAATTTGGTTGTTTAATTGTTAAGCAAGAGGGCTTATAGAAATAATATAGATATGAATATTTCTTCTAGTAATTAAGGCTACGCTTAGCTATCAGTCATTTTGAATAGAAACGATAGAATTTGTGAAAATATCTACTGAAAACACCCCAGTTCTTTTTTCTATCATGTTTAATTAAAACACGATATAACTAATATCCTGATATTATTAACTATAATTGCAGTATTTCACAACAACCATGTTTTTATTCACATCAATTATAATATAATGCTGAAACTCGCGTGCTCCTGAAGTGTCCTTTCACGCTCTACGTAACAAAACGGGAAATTGTAACATCGAAACTACTAATATAAAGTTACAAATTAATTACCAATTAGTTTACTTTATAAATTATATGTAATGCTGGTATACTTGTAGGCACTTATTGCTTAATTGTTCTGTTGCATGCAAAAAAAAAAAAAATATGATAAAAAATAATAATTTTTTACCTAATTTTCGAAAATTGCATTAACAATTGATGTGTGAGCGATGATTTCAAGGGGCGAACATGACTTTTAAAACTTGAATAACTTTTTTAAATTGAGTTTTCTGGGTATACCTACTGTTAGTGAATTTAGTTACTATTGAGGCTCAAGAATACATAGTTTCAGGCTTCGGAAGTGGTCTTTTTACACCCGTTATAGGTAAAGATAATATATAGGTACAGATAAAAGGCAAATAGTCTTCGAGTATAAGGAATAAACGGTATATCGGGACAAACAAAACATAGCAAACTAATCATCCGCCCAAATCCATACATTTACAAATGGCTGCATAATTCTATAAAGGTTTGTATGTCAAGCAATTCAATTTAAGCAAGTTCGTATAAACAACGTAATAAATTGTAGATTAATGTGGTACTTAGTAAAGGCTATTTCACTGTTGTTAGTAGCGATAGTTTATGCTGTTTTATAAACAAATTTGCAGACTATTAAACATAATTTGTGGCCCTGATGTGAGCAGTAACCGCTAGTGTTATAGTAACCATACAATTAGGCCCAGACACTGTGCCCAGACACCATCCAACTACGGAAAGGAATATATTATTACGTTTATTACGTATCTTTACTTTGCTAACTAGGTTAGTACATAGAGGAAACCATATTTAATTCGTCTGGTAGCAAATTTACAAGCAGGAAGGGTAGGAAATGGATCAATTAGTAATTCTTGTGTATCTATTAATATGAAAGTCAGTGTTTTGTCTTATTCTAAACATTGCAATAAGAAAAGGATAGAAAGCTCACAATACTTAAAAGCCTAGTTTATGACTATGTTAAGTAGGTAAGTTAAGTATCTAGTGAAAGGAATCGCCGGGATATTACAAAATAATAAATTGACATCATATATAACCGTAAATGTGTCGATCAAAATTATGCCCAACGAGATCATGTAATTTAATTTCTTAATAATTCATCAGTTTTAACTCGTTTTGTGAAAGGGACGGAAAAATCAAATTAAGTAAATTAAATTGGCAATACGCGATCTACTATCCTTGACCTGAACTTAGAAAGGAGCTCGTCGTTCAAGATATATTTTACTTCTTATTTATGGTAATTTTTATGACTGAATAAGCATATATAAAATATAAATAGAAACCTACAAACATGCATACTCTTGATTTTATCGTACACAAAAATCATTCTGATGTCGCAGCTTCCTACTTATCTATCATAATTACATTATTACCAGATAAGATCATAATAATCACTGTTCCGTGATAATAATCATTGTTCATTTTTAGCTACATATTTGTGTTATTTACCTATATTAAAATCATACTCAATTTTAAATTCACAATTAAAAAATTGCTGGCCACACCAAAACGTTGATCCCAAAGAGTCCCTTCATTATTAACTATATCAGAACTCACGTGGTTGCACACATATCCTACTAATATTATAAATGTGAAAGTTTGTGAGGATGTATGGATGTTTGTTACTCTTTTACGTAAAAACTACTGGATGGATTTTGATAAAACTTTACAGTAATATAGTTTATACACCAGAATAACATATAGGGTACTTTTTACCGCGGGAAAACATCTCATTCCCACGGGAAACCGACTTCCACGCGAACGGAGTCGCAGGCGGCCACTAGTTTGAGATATTTGGTCTAACCTTGGCCTGTTTGAAGGCGTCCTGGTCGCTGGCCACGGGGAAGGCCACGTTGAGCTGCGAGTTTCTCTCCAGCCACTCCCCGGTGCCGGTGGAGTACCCGCGCAGCTCGGGGTTGTACTCCTTGAGGATGTTGGGCAGCGTCAGGAACTCGCGCCAGGTGCTCTCGCCGCCTGGAAGAAGGGGAGGGTGGGGTGGTTGATACGTTTGGAGTAACAAGCAGGGGAATCAGTTGGTGGTAGGTGGTTTTAGAAAAAATCGGTCTATTAAAATGCATGTGGACTTTGAGTTCCATCTCGGTGCTAGTAATTATTTTCCTATCTTGTTCTTACCAATTTGGAATGGTGAAAATAAGTAGGTCGGCGGTCTATTTTCTAATCTAACATTACATATTGCATATATCGCGAACACAAAACATGCAAAAGTAGATTTTTTTAAATGCAAATCTTTTGTTTAAAAACAATTAAAATAATAAAATTGTCCTCGATTGCAAGAATCAATATACCTCTCATGACATGAAATCTACTTAAAGTAAATCTCGTACAATTAAAACCATAAAACACTCCAATAAAAACCTAAAAGCAGCCTTTATTCGGTTGACCGTCACATCATGCAATCCTGCCCCACATTCACAACAAGTGCAATCAAGTTCAGCGACAACTCAATAAAGATAATACTACTAGTGACGCGGGCGCAGGCGCGGCGTGACCGTGCGCACGAGTCTCCCATCAGCAAGTAGGTCAGGCGTTTGGAAATAAAGCTCGGGGGTGTTGGCCAACTATGAGTCAAAGGATGTGGGAAAAATAACTCGGACTGAAACATTTGAAAAAAGAAGTTATACTTACCTACTGTTTTCTTAGTGATATACATACTTACATCTCTTTTAAAACAACAATTAATTGTATTCTAATATTCTCTAAAAATTAAAGAAAGCATTCCATACATTAATGAAGTAACTTTAGCGATTTCACTGATTATGTCATTTTATGAATTCAGCGACTTAATTAATACCTAAGTAGCCAGAATGGAATGTGATCTACACCTAACTAATATCTTCAAACCTCTGCCCATCCCATCATCACCACAATGTTCTACTGTCTTTAACTCTTACCAGCACACCACGACACGCCCCTGTACTCGATGATGGCCCCGAGCGCGAACTCCTCCAGCGCGCCACTACCAGCTACCAAGGAGTCTCCCATGGCCGCCACCACAGCAATATCCTCTCACTTACACCTTTACACCATGGTATAACGCCTCAACTCTTACCAGCACACCACGACACGCCCCTGTACTCGATGATGGCCCCGAGCGCGAACTCCTCCAGCGCGCCACTACCAGCTACCAAGGAGTCTCCCATGGCCGCCACCACAGCAATATCCTCTCACTTACACCTTTACACCATGGTATAACGCCTCAACTCTTACCAGCACACCACGACACGCCCCTGTACTCGATGATGGCCCCGAGCGCGAACTCCTCGAGCGCGCCGCTGCCCGCCACCAGCGAGTCCCCCATGGCCGCGACCACAACGATATCCTCTCACCTATACCTTTACACCATGCTATAACCTTAATTCTCACCAGCACACCACGACACGCCCCTGTACTCGATGATGGCCCCGAGCGCGAACTCCTCCAACGCTCCGCTGCCCGCCACCAGCGAGTCCCCCATGGCCGCCACCACAACGATATCCTCTCACCTATACCATGGCATATCGCCTTAATCCTTACCAGCACACCACGACACGCCCCTGTACTCGATGATGGCCCCCAGCGCGAACTCCTCCAACGCTCCGCTGCCAGCTACCAAGGAGTCGCCCATGGCCGCGACCACAACGATATCCTCTCACCTACACCTTTACACCATGGTATAACGCCTTAATTCTTACCAGCACACCACGACACGCCCCTGTACTCTATGATGGCCCCCAGCGCGAACTCCTCCAACGCTCCACTGCCAGCTACCAGCGAGTCTCCCATCGCCGCCACCACGTCGATGTCCCCGGGCCGCAGCCGGTGCACGGAGGCAGGCCGCCGCGCCGACCGGCCGTAGGACAGCGAGGCCGCGCAGGGGAACGGCGTGGACGCGGGGATCACGCGCTGGCGCCGCACCTGCGACTTGCGCGCCGGGTAGCGCGGGTACCACTGCGGGGTACACAATAGGTTAGTTGCTGGTAACAACAAGTATGAGGCAACATTGTTTTTCTATTCGGGATTTCGCGCGGTAATTTTTAATTAAAAAGGTAACGTACCTCTTTGCGCGACGTTTCGACAGGGTTACACCTATCGTGGTCGCGGGCGGAATAGAAAAACAATGTGTTCAACGCGCGTTAGCTTAAAGCAAGTATAAGGCAACTTCATCTGCGTAAGCTGTAGTTCTAGTTAGGTATATGTACACACAACTTTGACTGCGTGGTCTGCAGTGTGGTTTATATGAAAGTGTTTTTGCATGAGAATAAGGGTTATTCCCGCGATAAAAAATCTGCCTATTTTGTTTATAGGGATGAACCATCTCTATTCTTAAATTCATTAAAATCGGTTAAACTGATATGGCGTGAAAGCGAAACGTACTAAAAGTCAAACAAACTCATTTTTGCTCTTTGATTGATTTGTATTGGTAACGTTAATTTGTATGCATTAAAATACGAAAATATTACACGAAATAATTTTTATTTTACAAAATATTATACTTATCGTAATATTGTTACTGAAATGTGTATAAACCATTTTAAACCGAAAAGTTAAGCTGATAGTAGGTGAGGGCTTAAGCTTATGATTATGACGTCACGGACTGTGAAATTATTTTACCATAATTCACGAGTTACATCCTTCTATGACACGACTCTTGTCATTTGTAACGGGCCATCGAGAACTTGTAAGTGTGTCATCTTGTTCACGAATCTCTACAAATGACCGAGTGATTACGTTTTTACAAGCGGCCGACCGCAACAATGACGAATACCCACATCGCTGCCTCACTAACAATGTACCATCTTACCTAATTGACATATTGATCCGGCGAAGCCTCATCTTCACGACATATTCCAATACTTGTTATTATATTATACATATCGTAAAGTAACAGGTAGACATTGTTCGACACGGACATTTTTACTTTTATAACCGCGGTGAATTGTTTCGCAATTCGCTAGTGTTTTTAAAAAGAGTGTTAATTCCTATGTTTGTTCAATTGTAGACGTAATTTCTGAAGAGGGCAGTAAAAGGTCACTTTTCGGGAAGGTGATGACTTTCACACAAGTTTGTTTGAGCAAGATATAAATCGAATTTACCTGTTAATCAGTAGCAAATGCCATTCACGTAAGACTTTTTTTAGAAAGTTTTGTGATTTTTAATATTTTGTGCGAGAACTTGATTAGCATGTTTATTCTTTATTAAACCATTTTAAAGAATTAAGGGAAAATGAATAGATACTCATTTGTTAAAATTTTATCTGATATTACAGAGATCTCAGTAAATTTTTATAAGTTTTGAAGTACCTTAAGTTAATGTCACTATAGTTTACACGTCGATCTTTTCTCAAATAATTCTCACATTCGTATGTTACGTTCATAGTTTTATTATTGATAATCGCGAGGTGAGGAGGTCAACCACCTTTTTATGAGATGAAACGTCAAATTATTTAACTAGATACCCACATAGTTAACTCTACGGGAACCAGGTCAATTAACTAATACCCGTTCGTGCATCTAACACGTGTTTAAGTATTCCAATCAATTATAAAAAGGTTCTATTGTAAATCTCGTGAGATTATGAAGCAACAATGTTATATGTGAATGTAAAGTTAAAACAAGTTAATAATTCAAAATGAACATGCATATTGCGTTCATATAAATTTTGAAACACGTCAAGTTTTGAAAAAACGCCGGGAAACCCCCTATTTTTGTGGTAAAAGACAACTTTTACTATAAAACCGTGACCCAGTCGATCAAGATTCTCATGAGTCAAAAACGGATTTACAATTGTCGGCCATTTTGTAAGTTTGACATTTTGGCGCGAAACGGCGGAAGGTAGCGCTGTTGGGGGGACCTGTCATTATGTCAGCTGATGATTTAAAGCTTCAAACACGATTTCCGGTTAACTCACTGTTTGACCAATTAAAGAGAAGTACCTAATTGAGTTCAGCAGTTTGGTTAATTTGTTTAAGATAATTCGAGAAAGATATAGACAATATTTAACAAAATATAAGTTGGTTAAAGTTACTTAATTTCATTATCTACTTTTTAATAGTCAGATAAAAATCAACGCAATTGCCATGTAACATTAATTGGGAAAGTAATGTTTTTAATTATAAGTCCCTGTTAATTATCGCCTACTGATCGAAATTTGACCATAATTTATTAAAATTATAAGTTTGAACATTATTAAAATTCTATAAGTCAAAGACTAAACCTCTATAATAACATTATGACTGTTTGTCAATTTCTAAGAATTAGCCACAACTTTGAGTATCTATCACTTCATATATTAACCTAACGTAGCTCAGTACTTGTAAGTGCCTCATTAACTAAATCAGCTCATTAGCGCGCACTATTCAGGGCGCGAAGTCGACGCGCGCGCGCATCGCTCGCATTGTAACACTTTCTGTCCAAACAAGGTCGAGGTAACACTGTTGTTACGTCACTTGGATCCTATAGGTCAGTGGCTCTCAACCTGTGGTCAGATTACTATCAGTTGCTAGCCGAATATCTATCGTCCGCAGGGTCTACAATTTTATCCACGAAAAATACCTATTACATTTTTAAAATGTGCACTATTATGTGTAGTATTAAAAACCATCGTTAAAAGATCTTTCTGTACCTAAAATATACCTATTATTAGTTGGTATTATTATTGTACCTCTTGCAAATAATATTAAAGTCCAAGTGGTCCTTTATCCACAAAGGTTGAGAACCGCTGGCTAGATCATTGATGGGTCGGAGTTGATTATGAAGTGCATATGAATACTTGCGACTACCGGAACAGACGTTATGTAACATCAGAAATGTATGTAGAGAGCCAGTAGGTCTAGTTTAAAGGTGGTGCGCCACTGGCTGGATATAGATACTGATGCTACATCGTATATTTAGATTATTGAATATTGTATAAATAAAAAAGGGGTGGAAATAAACTGCTTCCAAAAACAAAAACCGGATATTGCTGGAGTGGTGCTAGTTACGTTTTAAGTAAGACTTTAGTTATGGTAAAAAAAATTTTTTTTTACCAAATTTTACAAAATTGCATTTATACTATAAGATTTTGCGTAGATTACAAATTAAATAGTGTTTTAATTTAATTTGCAATATAAATAATCGCACCTGAACCAACAGTTAACGTGTGAGCGATGATTTCAAGCGGCGAATATGACTTTTCAATCCTTAATAACTTTTTTCAATTGAATTTACAGTTAGTAAATTTAGTTACTATTGAGGCTTAATAATACATGGGTTTAGGCTTCGGAAGTGGTCTTTTTACACCCGTTATATGTAATCTAAATAAATATTTTGCAAAAAGTCCCATATCTTAGATAATAAGTTACTAACCGTCTCCACTAAAGAATTGTAGGTATGTAAATCAAATTATTTTAATAAAACACGTTTTATAAAAATAAAACCATCGGTAACGACGCCAAGCTGTCTGTAGAAATTATACCTCAAATGGAATCTTCCTCAAATAAAAGTTTCCACACGAATGACATTTGAAACTATTTATATAATATCATATAATAACAATAACTATAGACTAGCAAGTTTGTCAAGTTACAAGTTATAGGAATGTCCAAATAAGTTGTATTATTATATCACGACAATAAATCACAATTAACATCGCTACGTGAAGACCTCATTTGAAAAGATAAGTCTGCTGCACAGTAAGCATAAGAAGAACGCTTAAAGATTCTGTTTACTTCAATTAACAATTACTATTTTTTGCGACCAACTCAAATATTTCAAATAGCTTATGATAGAACGGCATAGTGGACGACCTCTGTGGCGCAGCGGTATATACCGGGTGTCCAGGAAACAATAGATAACCTCTGAAGGGCTAATAGTAGAACTAAAGGCAAGCCTAAAAAATAATTGATAAAAAGTATAACCCTTACACTGCTAGAAATATGGCGCTTTAAAAAAACCTTCATATTTTTTTGACTGTGTTCATATTTTTACTCGTAACGAGGTCAAATCACTTAATACCATCATTATTTCTATGCTAAAATAATTAATATTAACCGCATCAGTGAATAACTACCAACTAAAATAGGTAACTAAAGTATTTTTCTCAAAAAATAATGTAAAACTTTCTGAAGAAATTTTACACAAATCAAAGATCCTTTATTCGTAGATGTAGGGTCTGCATCAGGATGGGGACAGACAATTTGAACAGTTACTCTAAATTATTCCAAAGTCTTTGCAATTAATATCAATTGAAAATCATATTTCTTTAGTTTTATTGTATTTTTTAAATTTTGCTAGAACTAAATAATTATCCCATTTTACATACTAATACCATTAGTTCAATATTTTTTCATTACAATAACGACATATTACATCTTTTTAAAAACGTTATTAAACCAGAAATATTATGAAATCATTGGCCACTGCTGCTTTCATATTATTTTTTTACACCAGAGCTGTTCAAAGTTCCACATCAAAAATATTTCTTTAGAAATTTTACACAAATCAAAAGTTTTACATTATTTTTTTGAGAAAAATACTTTAGTTAGCTATTTTATTTGATAGTTATACACTGATGCGGTTAATATTAATTATTTAAGCACAGAAGTAATGATGGTATTGAGTGATTTGACCTAGTTACGAGTAAAAATATGAACACAGTCAAAAAAATATGAAGTTTTTTTTTAAAGCGCCATATTTCTAGCAGTGTAAGGGTGCAGTGTAAAGTTTTTATCAATTATTTTTTAGGCTTGCCTTTAGTTCTACTATAAGCCCTTCAGAGGTTATCCATTGTTTCCTGGACACCCTGTATACCGGACTGCTAAGCGGAAGGTCCCGGGTTCGATTCCCGGGTCGGGCTGATTTAGTTAAGTTACAATGACTTTTCTATATTGGCTCGTGTCTGGGTGTTAAAGTTTAAGTCTAAGTTCTCCCCTAGCCCATATAGTACAAGCTTTGCTTAGTTTAGGGCCACACAGTTGGTGTGGTAGTCTGGAGATTTATTATTATTATTATATTATAGTAAGGTGTTGCATGCATGTTGAAAATACGTAACTTAACGAGATACTCGTGGTATTTATAATTATTTTAAATATGTCAAAAACATTCAAGAACGCGCTACTATCCCGTTTACTTCGCTTTTTTTAAAAATGACTCAAAACAATTAAGAATACTTAATATTTGCATTGTGCAACCTCAGGCCATGGTGCGTAACATTCAACGCGCATCTCTCAGGATCGCCGCCGCGCACGCGCCCTGCGTCCTTGCGCGCGCGCACACGACGCGCATAAATAGAGATCGATTTGCGAAACTTACGCCTTGTAACGTAAGCAGCAACCATACATTTAGGAGGGTTTCGCAACGTTGGAAAAGCCTGGATTTCTCGCAACTGAAGTGTCAATAATGCAGTAGTTCATTGTATTGTGTTTATAAATATGACGAGCTTGCGCAGTAAGTGGTAGTTAGGATAATAGGGACATTTTGTTTTCTGAAAGACTTATTCATAGAGAAATAGGCATGTTAGTGGTTTTTATTTTTTTTAAATAACTGCTGATATAGCAAAACTTTAACTTCAGAAGTCGTTATTTTCTGTAGGTATATATCGTTAAATGCTTAGTTTTAAGACCGCCTGGACATAAACGACTGCAATTTTTGATGACGCGCATACCAATCTTATTTGTAACATATGTATTAGCTGTACTTACAAATTCTTTAAATAAGAATATGTTATTATCTTAACGACAGCTAAGAAGAAATTAGTAAATATTCTTATAAAGTTATAAACAAACATGAGTAGAACAGCTTTATATTAAGTAAAATTGTGTCATAACAATTCGATGAGCGATGCTGCAATGATATGTATCAATTTATTAGTTATAGTTATTTAGTTGATACAACACCAAGTAATAACATCAGTTGTAAGTTCCTCTAATACAACTCCACAATGCAACACACTCAGGCTCCCACGCACAATAATGTTGTGATCCTGAAAGCCTCTTGAAGATGCGAGGCGCTTTATATGACTGCAGTTAATATAATACACAAATTAAATAAAAAGTACTTCATAAGCCATCTTCTCAAACTCAAATAAATAAGAGACTAAACCATCATGATAATTATGATTTCAATAATTATTGATTGAATAAAATTAAATTTATTTCCTTTGTTAGCTTATACCGACAATTTATTAAACATCCCAATTGCGAATTATGTAAATTCAAAAATGTTGCGTAAATAGCAATTTATTTGTGTATTTTACCCGAGCTTATCATAAACGGTTCGTTTTTTGTTGTGAATCGTTTTTTTGTAAAATTTAAGTGAAACAAAAAAATAGAAGGAAAAAATTATAACTTTTTACTGCAAAATTGTTACTGCAAAAGTCTAGAAAGGTTTTAACTCCACAACTTTTTCATATCATAATTATTAATGACACTAACAAAACCTGATCCAAAACATTGAAATAAATTCAGATTAGCTATCTTTTAACAGCTTCAATGTTAAAGTGCAATGCGAAGCGCGTTGATGTCTTTCTAAAAAATTAATCCTTTTCATAATTTCAAATGTTAATTAAATTTATATATTTCCTCAGACGAATTAAAAGCCGCTGTTTTGCGACTTTCATTAACATTATACTTTTGAAAAAAGTAGCTTATTAGATTTGGATGATGAAAAAACCAAGACACGAAAAGCCGATCATGAAACTGCATAATTTGCCCCACCTGTTAATTATCCCTCTCTCTCTCTGTATTATACTTTTTCAATACCTATTTGTCAAAAAAGTTGTAGGTACAGTTTCCTTTTATAAGTTAAATATACAATTATAATAACAAAATTCTGATTGTAGACACAAATGTGTTTAAAATTCGACTCTTGCGCATCGTTAGTTTCGATGACGTGTCTAATGAACCGAGATCGATGTCGACTATTAATCTATTAACTGTAAAATAGATCTCATTACTTTTCGAAGATAACGTTTTGTTATGTTTGGAAATTTAAAGGTTTAAACATTCGCCGGGCTAAAATCAGGGGTAGTTTTAGAGTGGTAGAGTCTAGCTGTAGGCTCTATCTGCAGCGATTACTGGGCTGACTCGACCGGTGAAATACCACCGTCGCACAGGAAACCGACGTGAAGTAGGGACGATGTTCCTGCGTTTCGTTCGGTGAGTGCGGTATCCGGTGCCCAGTTTCAGTATTTGCCTTGTCATACTTACTCCTACCTAGACTGTTGGCACACATTTATCTCCACTATTGATGCAGTCTAACAGTATACACGTATACATATGTGCACATGCTTCACTTCTTATCAAATAAGTAAATAAATACAAGTTTACAAACTAAACGTTTAACTTCAAATACAAGTTATTTTCGTAAGTCAACGTTTTAAATATATTTGCAAGCATTTCCTTGATTCACACGGATATTAGTTTAAATAATGCATTGAAATTTAAGACACAAATACATTCTAATGTGGTTTTAGATAGAATTGCATACTATTTGCCAAGAGAGTGTCGAGAAAATAGTTGAGAGAAAATATTTTTGTTAAGCTTCCACGCTTTTAATTTAAATATGTTCAATGTCGTTAAATTACTTTTTATATACCGACACGTAAATCTAACGATTCCTGCTTCAAACCGAAAACGGAGTATCTTTTTTATCACATTATTCATTTATTACAATTTTGTTAATCTTTAACGACCGAATGACTGAAAACCTAATTATACTATTTTCAGTAAAGTTTTTTTTTAGTTGAGCCACAACACACATTTTATGCGGGTTATAAATCTCAGTAACGACCAGTAAAGCTACTGTAGTCCTAAACCGTATCAAATACAACTTCGAACCATCGATTACGTACATTAATCCCTTGCCCTACTCAGAGCCCTGCAGCCCCGACAGGTTTCCTCCATTAGGAGGTATTGGCACAACTAGTTGCACGACAGGTCGCTCGACTAGTCGACGCCGGCGAGTGTAACCTACTGAACGGTAGAGCGATAGCGTGATTAGTTGACTGATTAGAAAAGTAATAATAATGCAGACTGGAGTTAGAGGAAAGAATATACACAATAGAATTGTAAAACAAGAATTTGGGATTTATTTACAGAGACTTCGGAGTGGTAGAGTTTAGCTGTAGACTCTGTCTGCAGCGATGACTGGGCTGACTCGACCAGTGAAATACCACCGTCGCACAGAAAACCGACGACGTGAAGTAGGGACGATGTTCCTGCGTTTCGTTCAGTGCCTAATTTCCTCAAAGGTCAGCAACACCCCCCCCAACACCCACAGTGTTGCGGGGAGTCATGGGCGGTGGTGATCACTTACCATCAGGTGACCCGCATGCTCGTTTGCTTTGCTATATTATAAAAAAAATCAAGAATTTGGGATTCATTTACAGAGACTGAGACTAAAATATATGTCTTTTTGACTTATATTTAACACAAGTCTTCTGCCTTTAACGACTACCCATTAATTTCTCATCGTTTCGAGATAGGTTAACCAACCAATAAAGGCTTTTAGATGAAGTTTTTTTAAAGATTGTCTGCAAAAACAGAAATATGTTTATAGTGATTATTGAAACTAAAATCGAGTGAAAGAGAATGCAAGTTTAAACGATCCCAATTTCGCAAGAAAGGATTAGCGGTTCACCTTGCATTACTGTTTCTGCGATATGCAAACGCCAAGCACGGAATTAACACAGTTCACTTAATACAGCAGCAAAAAAAGAACGAGTAATACTTATCATAGGTTTTGTAAAATACTAGCTTATGCCCGCGGCTTCGCGCACGTTTAATTTGGAGTAAACTTCTTTCCCTATACTATGTTATTATACATATAAACCTTTCACTGGAGTCACTCTATTTACCAAAAAAAAGTGTCAAAATCCGTTGCGTAGTTTTAAGATTTAAGCAAACATAGGGACAGACAGTTTTATACTATGTAGTGATGCTACGCACTCTCAAAATAAGTACCAATTTTGATTATAACTATGAATACTATTCTAACTTAAATATTTTCGTAATAAAATAAAAATAAGGCTTGATACACTCTCCCTTCTTACAAAAGCTTCTTATTACAAACATTTTATTGAATTACGACACATTCCGCAAGTTAAATAAGTTCAGTGAAGATCGCTGCTTACGACACAAAAACAATAAGTAATTTATTTCACATACAATAAATATACGGCAGCATGCACTCTCAAATATTTAACAAGTAGTAGATAAAAAGCAACTAACGGGTTCCATACGCTGCTATGATTCATTTATAATTGATGGACTGTTTTTTTTTATAAAATAGGGAGAAAACGAGCATGCGGGGCACCTGATGGTAAGTGATCACCGCCGCCCATGACTACCCGCAACACTGTGGGTGTTGGGGGTGTGTTCCTGACCTTTAAGGTGGGAATACACTCTGCGTGGCAAAAAATTCCGCCTGATTAGATTAATTTTAAAAAGTTTGCTATCTTTATTTGGGTTTAACATACTATAATATAACCTTAAGAGAGCAATTAGGCATGTTATTTCAAAGGTATAGATATAAAAAAGGTTATAGTTAAATATAAGAATCACGATATATAATGGTATTTAATTAACTCTAACTAAAATGTTTAACATTTTTTCGACATTCTACAAGTGAACCCTAAAATTGGTTATCCAATATTAACATATGCGAAACAGAGGTCATTGCCCCAGATTACTATAACTATTTAATTTCAAGCCAATATAAATGTAGTTGAACACCTTGACTTGAATGTGGCGAGAAGTTACTAGTATCCTGTAATATGCATGAATAAAGTATTAATTTCTGCGGTTTCGTGGTATTTAAACTATTCAATACCTTCGGATTATAATATTTCCCAATTTCTGAAACATCCCATGTTTCTAAAACAAATAAAAATATAATAATTATAAGTATGGTCGTATTATAGAACCTTACCCGGTTTTAATAATTGTTCAAGCTAATCAATCTAAAGGGTTCCTTTACGAAACTTTTGGCAAAATCGAATATTACGTCATTGAATGTGATTTCATTGTAGATAATACTAGATTTTACTTGATGTTCTTGCAATAAACGTCTTAATCCTAGATTTTTCACTAGCTTCAGGCTTGATTTTGTTTTTAAAAATACGACCATTAATAAATTGATTTTAAAATAGCTTTCTATCCATAAGAACGAGCTGATGTTATCTATATATAAAATACGTCAAAACCAAGAAACCAGTTCGTACCGCCTGATCTTTGAAGTTTTTTTTTATAAATATGTATTATTTGAGATAATAAATTAGCACTAAAATGAAATGACCGCGTCTCGTAAATTATTATACAACACGCGAATTATGTAAATAAACAATAAAAAAATACGGAAAAAAAACATATTTTAAATCTAACGGAGTTTGATATGAAAAAATATGAAGTACTTTTGACGAATGTAGTAAATGTGTGCTAAGTTTGAATAACTAACTAAACTTTCAATACATACATTTAATTGAGTTATTATTTGTAAATTTTCAACTTTTTCTTACCACCTGAGGAACATATTAATTTTAATAACAGTTAAGCTTAACACACACGAGTTATCGCGCGCAGCTGAGATATATTTTCCTTAATTAAATTCAAACTTAGTTAGCAGCTAGACACAACAGCTTACAACATAAAATTAATGTCCACAGGTTAAACTGATAACCTCTATTCAATCCATCTCCACTACAGCCTCAAACACGACATGTTCTCAAATTTCTAAACACCCATGAATCAAGTTTGATTTTCACTTTAGTATATTCCATTTAGAAATATTAACTTATATGGAAACGAGGTTAAACATTTAGTTAATTAACACCCACAAATAGAGGAAATAAAGGTATTCGGCGTGTTTCGAGTTATTCTCGAATACATAACCAACCTGAATTATCGGAATGCTGTTCGACCGAAATTATACTTATTTAGGTAATTTTACTTCAAGATCCGAGAATGAGATAACTCGAGGCGTAACTTTGTGCTTAATACTGTGTGTGACATATTTTGTCTGAGTTAGTCATCATCCCTACTTTAATATTATAAATGCAACATAAATGCTGTTATTGTACAAATAAGCCTGTCTGCCATGCTTTCACACTTAAACATTTTCCCATGAAATTTGATGCAGAGATAGACGACAGAACCCATACTTACTTCGTTAAAAAGGTTTGGAGTTACCAGTTTGAAATGGTGTGAACATTTTTCATGTATTAAAAATTACCGTATGCGTTAAGTTACTCATATGTATTCTTAAAATAATATCATAATTTACATGTATAAATAAAAATTCACAAAATATAGCCACTTCCGAACCAACAAAACCAAACTAGTGCAATTAAACATTAAAATATCTACTTCCTTTTATACTTATTTAATATCTAGTCCAAATTTCATAAGTACCCGCTTGAAGTACTTTAAAGAGTGACGTAAACCTGATCAACTTCAAATGTTAATTTTTAAATGTGAGTGAATAGACGATATTTTTATTATTTAGGTACTAGTGGCCGCCGGCGACTCCGTTCGCGTGGAAGTCGGTTTCCCGTGGGAATGAGAAGTTTACCCTATATAAGTTTGGTGTTTCTATACCTATTTCTTCTTCTTTCTATTTTATGGAATAGTTAATAATGTTAACTTTTTTAATTTGGGGATGACTGAGAGTGTTATAAACGTAAGAGTAGACAAAGATAATCAGAAAGGTTCGAACTGCTTGCTATCGGGAGTTACACGTGTTATTGTAAGTCAACCATAAAATATAGACATATGCTGCCGCGGGATATTTTTTATATAATTATAAGGAGAACATTTCCGTCATACATGTTTCTGTGTAGCTTTAACCATTAAGGTTACACACGCGACGGAAGCTAAAATAATGGAGTAACTTCTCCCGTTTTCCCAACATTTCCCTTCACTGCTCTGCTCCTACTGATTTTAGCGTGATGAAAAGTATCCTATATATAGCCTGCCCAGGAGTATGAAAAATATTTTATTTATACCAAGTATCGTTAAAATCCGTCGAGTAATTTTTGTTTCTATAACGATTATACTGACAGACAGACAGACAAAAAATTTACTGATTGCATTTATGGCATCAGTGGAAATATATTTCATGTACAGAATTGACCTCTCTACAGATTTATTAAAGGTATAGATAGATATGTTAAACAGTTAGCTAATTCTGTTTGTCATATTTATACGGGTCAAGAGCGACCACTAGTTTCTACCTAGTTTCTACTTTTTATCAAATTTATGATTAATGTAAACTTAACACGTATTTAAAAAATATATCATTCATGCTAAGAAATTAATTTTGCGTAAAAATATTTGGCTAATACTTATATTCTACCTTTTACTTAATTACTAAATTAAGTAATTAAATTAATGTCTACAGTTTTGCAAAACCTTATTTCTCGTTTATTTTACATGAAATCCTGCTAGTTGTAAGCGTTTTGTAAATTTCTTACATCATTTAAGTGGGTGGTAACGGATATGAAAAAGTATATGTTTTATTAAAAAAAAGAATTCAATTTTGAGAAGTATCTAATTATAGAAATTAAATAATTGTAGAGCCCACATTAAGTATATTATTAATGCAGGATTCTAAGAGCCAATAGGTACTTCAATTGAGTTAATATACCGCTTGCTTTGTAACTTATATAGAAAAAAGCTAACTCATAGATATTAACTATAAAACAGCAACTTCAACTCCGCTCGTCACACAATAAATAAGTTTTATCTTACTGGCATTAGAAATAGCTTTACATAACGCATCAAACAATTTTAGAACTCAAAAGTAAATTTGTATCGTTATAAATTAACCTCAATGTCCTGCTAATGTATTGTTGCTTTTCATAACTATAAATACTTACTCCCTAAACATTTATTTTAATGCTGTATCAGTCAAAAAATGTTTTGTCAGTTACCAAAGACATAGGTTTGACAAATTGAAAACACATTCCACTCATATAGTTTTCAGCAAATTCTATCACCTTCAACTTTATACTATTTTCTATTTCGCGACAGTGTATCAAAAAAACAATAAACTAACGAAGACCATCAATCTCCCAAAGTTCACGCCTCCGAGAGGTTAGTGTTACAACACAATTTCGGGGCAAACACACACTTTCGAATCATCATCAAATAATATCAACTTCTCCGGATTACGCGCAAAGTGGCGGTAGCTCGCAGAGGAAACAATTGACAATCTACGGCTGCATGTGGCAAACTAGCTGTAAATACAGTTATGTAAAGAGGTTCAGAGGTGCATCATTAATATGGTGTCTTTCAATTTCTGTACGTTGCATTACGCACTTACATATGAGAAAACATAGTCATGTGAAACATATGTGGAGCCTACACTAGTAAATTTTACGATGATCGTATGTCGCGAAAAAGTTCTACCAAGTAACATTTAGCAAGTGATGTGGAATACAGCACTACTTAGTTGAACACTAAGTAGTTGGACTGTATATATACAGGGTCTGTCGTAATGAATGGATAACCCGTTACCTACAGTTGATCCGGATGTGAGGCTATAAGAAAATGGTATCTTCTTGCCAGGGTTGTCAACCATAAGAAAATGGCGTAGACTTTTAAACTTTTTTATAAATTTCCCATTTTTTTATATTTATTCCGCTGCCATTTCTTCAAATTTTGATATATTTGTCTATTTTTTTTGTAGTATACTCCTGAAGACGTGTATTATGTAATTTTAATACAATTTTAGGTGTTATTCACGTTGAACATTATCAAAATTCTCATTTTAAGAAAAACATTTCCAGTGTTTTTTCTTTATGTCAACTTTTGATCATCTCCTGTGAAAAAAAAAAGTATGACGTTATAGCTGCCCATGATCTCAATAAATTGTCTAGTATGTGTAGATTTTAAAAAGGTATAACGATGTGTACTTTACAAGCAACATTAAGTTACAGGAGCGAGAACACTAATAAAGGTCGGAATTTTTATTTTTCTAGTTATGTTATAAATGGTTGTAAAACTTCGTCATAATGATTTTATTCTATCAAGATACTTTGCACAAACACTATCGGGCCACTAATAGGATATTTAGAAGAAAACCCGGTTGTTTTTGGGGAAAAAATAACATTACTCCACGACAATAATGTCATGAAAATGTACAAATGAAAATTGTTGTGCTCTAATAGTTACATGCGACAAACATGTTGCGACAAGTTTATTCGAAATTGAAACGGATTTTAAAAATCGAACAAAGTCCGCATTACAAAGAACAGTGGAAAAAAGTGGAAGGAAATTGTCCTTCCATAAATGCATTTTGCACATGAACACACGGTAATCAGGATGTCGCACATTTGGATATCTTTCTCGATAAACACTAGCTCTATTGGTGTTGCCATTGCATACACCGTTAATGTTCACGTATTCGGCCGGCGTGTATTGTTGCGGCATGATACACAAACTATACAAAAACTTTTCCAAAACAACAAGTTCAATCGATAGCACAACACAATGTCCGTAAATGTGAGCAAAGTCATCGGTATAACCGATCAAGTCCAAATCACAAGGAAAATCAAAGTCCGATATTAAAAAGCAGTAACAAATTGACGAAAATAATGAGAACAAAAGCACATGCGATGGTCAAAAAAAATTACACTGATGTGATGAGTACCCCTTTCTTTGTAATGCGGTCTTTGTTCGATTTTTAAAATCCGTTTCAATTTCGAATAAACTTGTCGCAACATGTTTGTCGCATGTAACTATTAGAGCACAACAATTTTCATTTGTACATTTTCATGACATTATTGTCGTGGAGTAATGTTATTTTTTCCCCAAAAACAACCGGGTTTTCTTCTAAATATCCTATTAGTGGCCCGATAGTGTTTGTGCAAAGTATCTTGATAGAATAAAATCATTATGACGAAGTTTTACAACCATTTATAACATAACTAGAAAAATAAAAATTCCGACCTTTATTAGTGTTCTCGCTCCTGTAACTTAATGTTGCTTGTAAAGTACACATCGTTATACCTTTTTAAAATCTACACATACTAGACAATTTATTGAGATCATGGGCAGCTATAACGTCATACTTTTTTTTTTCACAGGAGATGATCAAAAGTTGACATAAAGAAAAAACATTGGAAATGTTTTTCTTAAAATGAGAATTTTGATAATGTTCAACGTGAATAACACCTAAAATTGTATTAAAATTACATAATACACGTCTTCAGGAGTATACTACAAAAAAAAATAGACAAATATATCAAAATTTGAAGAAATGGCAGCGGAATAAATAAAAAAAAATGGGAAATTTATAAAAAAGTTTAAAAGTCTACGCCATTTTCTTATGGTTGACAACCCTGGCAAGAAGACACCATTTTCTTATAGCCTCACATCCGGATCAACTGTAGGTAACGGGTTATCCATTCATTACGACAGACCCTGTATATACAGTGGTTACCTCTACATAGTACTTCAGTTTTAACGTTTTCTTTCAATGTATATAATTGTAAATGTATATATTTTCAAATTAAACAAAGCGTAATTAAATTGTCTTCAATAATTTCGCCAAATCTTGCACTTTCTACCAAACTTTTACTAATCTTGTTATAAGTCTGCAATGTAGAGTCAACACATGAGTAAAGAAAAGTAAGACACAACCAAAAAAAGCACGGTGTCGCAGCTACACCACTACGAGCATAACTCATAGAATTTAACACATTTCTGTAAAATAAGTATATTGTCAAAATCATATTTAGTATTGGGAAGATTACCTATATTTATATCAATTATCGAAATCCATTACCCAAAAGATTAGAGAAGAATACATAATATCTGTTGGGTTTGTGAAAACTGTGGCTTTAATTTAAAATGTAAATCTTTCTCTGTTTTAATGATATTGATTACTACTTAAAATAAACTAATTTTAACGGGCTTTTACGCATTTATTAAAATGAGTTTAAATTCGAGTAATAAGTATCGCGTAAATCTAAGAAGTAACAGATATTTATTACTTTTAAGACTATGAACAAACTATTTGGTAAAATAACTTCTTTTTACTTAAATATTTTTATGATACAATTTTAGCAACCATAAAAGAGTTTCCCAAATTCCGTGTGAATATGAATTTCAACTAATGTGCACATTATTGAGCAACTCGCGCGCATAGTAGACCATTTTACTGAAAGTTACAACGTACACTTTACCAAAACTGTTGTAATTGCATACCAATTTCTGTTTCAACAATAATTTCGGATATTTTACTTAACTGTGTAATGATCAGTTGTAAATAAGTTCTGATTCGTCCGATTACTTTAATGTAGACTTGTGGAGCGAGAAAACCTGTCGATGACGTCACACTGGTTCCAGTTCCATCCAGTTTTAACTTGAAGTTAAAACAAGTCGAATCATGCGTTGATTTTGTTACAGTTTTGAGTCAAAATACCAGTTTTCATTCATGTCACGGTGGGCGATGAAAGGGATACTTTCGTTAAAACATAATTATAGGTTTTAAACATTAAATTAATAGTTACTGTGATACAATCTTACAGTTATCAATAAGTTTTAAAAGAATAAGTAGATCGTTTGTAAATTGGTATCAATTAATCAGTCGGTAATGACCGATCAATCAGATGTTCATAAATGAAGCGATCCATCAAATTAAAGGTCAAAAGTTTAGATATTGTAGTTTAAATTAATAATAATGGATGGAAGAAAAAACCATTAAGAATTACATTCATTATCAATTAAATTATAATTTTTGAAGTAAAATCTTAATTAGGAAATGTAAAAGCAAATATATTATTAATTTCCCTTGACCTACTTGTTTATTAGCAGTTTTACTTAAACCACTTGTTCCTCGGCAAAGCTTAATTATTGTTACACTAAAACTTGTATAAAATTCGCAACAAAACCTTGACCGGCAAAGGACCTGCCTTACAGAATACTAAATACATTTTCCAAAATGCGAGGACATTCTCTTATTTCCTAATACATAATTGATAGGAATTATAAACATACAATAAAAATGCAATGAAGGTGTCCGCAGTTTTCGACATTGTATGTGAAGGTGCCGCCGCGTCTGCGCCTGCGGTGACGTAATCAACTGTTTGTGCGTAAAGGTTGTAAGTACAGCATATATTAGGTCACCTTTAATTGTTGAGGAGGCTTTGGTGGATACAATGTATAGAACTTTACTGTGAAAATGTATTAAATTCACCAGCGAATGGTCTCAGTATCTTACAATAGCATAAACTTTGAGAAGTACTAGATTATTTGTTTTTCGAAAGCTTCATATTTTTATGTTGTTTTTTTACAGCTATAGTTATAGTTAATTTAGACGCTAGAATTTTGATTCTGTTGGTTTTTCAAACTGATAAAGATTATTTTGATAGTTTTAGACAAGCCGTTAGATAACGATGATTTTAATTGTTTTTATTGCTCAAAGTTTAACATATTGTATTAATTATTAGCTACAATAAACACACATCATAAAAATGACACATCCATTAACTTCTTACACCTACTAAGGAGCTTTAAGCGTGTGAGTATAAATTAAAACCTATCATACGATTTGATAAAATATGTAACAAAAAAAAACTGCTTGCTATCGTCTCTTTGCGTCAGTCGTGCTACATTCCTTCACACTTCAACGATTGTTTGATTGATCATTTAATTGATTATTTACCCCCGAAAACCATTCTTCAAGAAACAATTATTTTACATGAACTAGACAGTCAGGTTTTTCGCCAATTGTTAAAATGTTTCGTACGAGTAATATTGTTTGTTTGAGGGTATAGGAATGGGACCATCATGATTTTAGTTAAAATGTATTTTCGGAATTGGCCCATGTCTAGTAACTAACATACACACTAAGTTTTCCCCAAGTCCATTGTGTGGTGTCTATAATTCAAACTTCTGCTTAATCTTAGGCCACACAGTTGGTGCGGCTTTCTAGCGATTAATTAATATGATGATGGGTCAGGTTTCATTAATTATAACTTTAAATAAGGAAGATATTGAGATGTTCGGTTTGACCTCAGCATCACAGGTGATATTCAAATAGTTACCAAACACTGTTCAAGCTATGTTTTAACTGACATTTAATTATACACAGTTATTATTATTTATTGAGCGTCTGAATAGTTTTACGAGCAAAGAATTGTATTTGGAAACGTTGTTTCGTCGTCTGTGGGACGGATTTTATAGTTATTTTGATAAATGTAAGTTTTATTAAGCAATTTGATAGCCACTTTATATATTGGTATAATTTAATAAGTAAGTACGCAACCTATTAAAATAAATTGTTTGCAACAGTTACCATAGAAAAGATATCAACGCGCGGTATGATACACACCTACTAAAAATAAATTACGTTTAATTTATTTAATAGCTCCTACAGGCAGTAAAATATACCTAAATGACCCAAATAGTGTGGTAACACACACGTAGGATATTGCACCCAGCAAACCGCAGCTACCGCAACACGGAACACTCACTATACTAAAATAACAAAAATACATAACTCACCGCATCGTTAGAATCTGCCAAACTGACGTTAGAACCAAGAGCTTCTGTCACCAACAACAGAAGTCCGAACACCAACCACATCGTGACACCATCACGATACACTGCACTAATAACTAAAACACATCCCTTATCCCTAATCCTTCCATCGAAAGTTTGTCAAAAAACTTCAAATCAGGATTATTTTGTAATACTGGCAATACCGCGCCGGTGGTATTCTTTTTTTAAATTTGACAGCGCGTTTTTGAGGCGACTGTTTGGCGCGGGAAAATGTTGGCGCATGCGCGCTGAGTGCCGCGCGCGGCGGCCTGCGTGGCGTTGCACAATGCGAGCAATATGTCCAGCTTACACACTACAGAATTAGCCCCTAGCTAGACTACTGCTGTGGCTAAAACACTCTTTGGGACCTTAAGATACGTATGCGGGCTGCTTGTGTGGCAATATTACTTTGCAGGACCTTCAGAAACTTAGAAGTGTATTCATAAATGTCACACATAGTTACGGGTAGCAAAAAGCCTTGAAATCAAGTCTAGATTAACAGCTTGTAACTTGATAAGCTTTCGCAAGTTCTAAGCGTGAATCTAATGTGTACATGTGATTAATTTCATCGATTTGCAAATGGTATAACTGATTTTGTAAGTTTATAAATATTTGCTATCTTAGACTTACGTAGAAACGCACGATAGATCGCAAAAGTTCGTTTTGAAGTTCGTTACGCTCGATTAAAAATGTCTTTCTCAAACTTCCGTTAGAGAATATATTGAAATGTTTCGTAAGTGATGTCACTCTTCAATGCATATGTAAGTCTTATAACACACCTTGACTTAAATACCAATGTGTTATAAAGGTATTCGAATCCCCATTACCTACCACTAAAATAAATAATGCTTAAGTGGTAATAAAAAAAAATTTTCACAAGGTTACTGTTACTAGTAATATCACAAATTCAGTTATATTTGTAAACTAGCTCAACTGCGAAAATTAGCTACCTCATAATAATACTTATCGCATACCTACTTCTTTCATAGACTCAAAACTTTTTCATAGTCCAGATCAATAAAGCATGACCCACCTAACAGAAGTTGATTTTGTTCGCAAGGAGAGAGGGTCGTATTTAAAAATGTTCAAAATGGCCCTGCCTACTTATATGTCTGGCAGTATTATCCAACGGTTACGTCGACAGTTAATTCGGTCAAATTATAACATTCTTTGATTATTATTGGTGAATACTTGACTTCTACCTGCAAATCAGTTACGACCGTACGATTCTCCTCGCAACTTAAATGACGCCTATTAAAGCTAATGGGTGCTTTCGTTTATTATTTTAAATACTTCCACGGTATTACACCATGAACTATGGAGGTCTTATTTGGTCAAGTGACAGTTTCGTCATGGATTATGTGTATATCCAAGAGTGATACGAGCCGGCTTAAAATATTGAGTTCAAATGACTATAACTTATTGAAATATCATTTCACATTAGTTTGTTGTCAGACTTTTTACTTTTTTATAAAAAAAATAACTCTCTCTGACCTACTATTTGTACTAACCTGCGTTTGTATATTTTTATCTAAGAATATGATAAGGAATAAAACTTCAGGATGTAAAATATATAAATATCTACTCTTGGGAAATCCGGACATGGACTCACCTCAATGGAGCTATAAGTAGGTACCTGCCTACCCACATTTTAATGCGTGAGAAGTTAGCTATGACTTGCGTATTACCAAACGTTTAGAAACGCTTATCTACGAGTTGACATAATTGTCTAGTTATTACATGTGTCGGATAAGGGTTATAAAATGTAATGACAGCTATACACAATGATATCGCCACTACCTACCTACTTTATACCAACAAGAATATATAGATAACTGCAACATGTAAGCAATACTCACAAAAACTAACATAATAATGCATCTTCCGGAAGAAAACAAAATATAGGTTCCTCATGTTATCTTGCATAAATATGTAATAAACTGAGAATAAACCTACCTCTGCCGCATACTAAAATACGGAGCAGTCATTTGCATTCAGAAACTAAAAAAATAATTACCTAATTAAATGATAAAAATTGCGAGAAAAACCAAATTCAAATTCGTTGTTATGTATTATGTTAATTTGTTGCAGCTTACATAATTAATTTACGTTATTTTGTGGGCTTTGTACATATCCCTTCGTCCTTGTGTGTTCGAATTGTGAGTAGGTAATTAAAACATGACATAAGTGGATCCCCGATAATGTTTTGCAATGTATTACGCCATTAGAAAGCAAAGCCACTTCGCAGGTTCCTGTTGGCATGCCTTAAAAGAGGCTGCGAAACACATTGGCTTACTGGCCACAACTTACTCCTTGCGTGTCAGGAATCCATACATTAATTAAGCCTTGTAGCATTACAAACAGTAGATCACATAACATACTATGACTCAAAGCCTACACTTCAGTTGTGAATCTTCAATTTGTAACAAAGAGTTAAAAGAAAAAAAAGTACGTAGGTTACTAACTTTATTTTTATCTTTAATGAAGAAAAAGCAACGTCAGATCCTATTCTTATTCAATTCGGTTATAAGCCACCTACCTAGCAAGTTTAAAATACGTTTTTAAAAAGTTTTTGGACAACATCAAGTAAGACTTCCAGTTTGACCAGGAAATTTACAACATAATGGCTCAGGTACATAACTTTACTTAGAAAAATTACAAGTGAAAGTTACCCAACTCAACACATAAGTAATAAAAGCTATCTTATATACCTACTTATATATGTCTTTATTATTCTAGCAAAATAAATCAAAATTAATAACTGACACACCTTATTTCAATAAAAAAGGAATAAACACGTCGTTCTGTTAGGTATTTAGGAAAATACCGAATTTGGAATGAGCAACGATTTCACAATAACACAACAATATTAAGAACTATTAACTGTATATTTTTTTACTTACGAAAGGTACTTATAAGAACTCAATAGCTTATCAAATCAACAGCGCTTTTTAAATAAACTTAGGTGCGAAGAAGATTTTTAAATGAAATCCCTGAAAACGGATAGTTAACGATCCGTAATCAAATGATTTCAAAATGTAGATAAAATACGTTTCTGTAACAAACTGCCGTTGATGTTTTATTAAATATTATTAGCTGTTATTAAAAGGCATATTAATTTATTTATTTTATTTATTTATCAGCATCTTGACCCCAAAATTTTTACCGGACCTGCCTGAGACCATTTATAAAAAAACACTCACAAGCAAATAAAAATAATATGGGCACATTAGCAAATAAGAAAAGATAATAGTATAAGTGACTGAACCAAAGAATAGTTTACGGATCGTGACATATATAACACTGGGCCGCATTTGGTCTATTTTCGGCTAATTCTCATCATTGTCTTTACAGAACGTTGTAGCACGCGTTAGTTTCTCTAGGAGGTCTGTGGTTGTAGCTCATGCTACCAGTCGATGTTATGCACCGACTGGTAACGATTGTTACCAGTCGGTGCATATCAACATTAGTCGTATTTTTATTACATTTAAAATAAGCCCACGTTTCTCAAAATACTATGATAATGATCGACTGTTTTCTCGTTAATAGCAAACAAGGGTGCTTCCAGCAAATTTTGGACCTCAACATCAAATGACGACTGACAAGTGTCAATGTCATAAAAAATGTCAATGTCATATCATGCGGTGACGACACTTTTCTTGTTTTGAATAATTTCTGATTTATCAAAAATCTGAAATTTAAATTAAAACCATGGCTTATTTAGTACAGCCAGATTATGTCAAATATTTATGTTCGTGTGGTCAACTAAAACCAATAACCAGCCTTTACTTCTGTCGGCATTGCTTAAAAATAAGATGCGGGTTTTGCATTTGCCATGAAGTAAGTATTGTTTGTAAAACTTTTGTATTTGTTGTATCTTGAATTGATAACATTTGATTGTAGGTTGACTCCCACTACTGCACAAACTGCTTGGAGAATATGCCGTCTTCAGAGGCTCGATTGAAGAAGAACCGTTGCAGCAGTTGTTTCGACTGCCCCAGTTGTTTTCACACTCTGTCGACGCGCGCGACTCTCACGCAGCCGCGACTGGCGCAGGACGCCGGCGACCAAAAAGTGGAGAACAAACAACCAAAGAAAATGTACTATCTGTCTTGTTTTAACTGCCGTTGGACATCTAGAGACGTTGGTATTCCAGATCAGCCTGTTGGTAAGGATTCTAACTGTTAAATCTTTATTGTTTATTATGTTATTAATATTACTTACATTTTTGTTTGATTTTCAGCGTCAGGAGGTTGGCCAGAGCGCACTAATCCATTTGCAGCTAGATTCAACCAGCTGCTAGAGTACTACAAGGCTATAGCCCAGCAGGAGAAACAGGAGAAGCTTGAGAGGGAGAGGAAAAAGATCGCCATAAGAGGAAAATACATCACTCTCACTGTAAGTTTAAGTTAATGTTTCTATCTGATCAAGTTTTGTAGTGTTCACAAGTAATTTTTTTGTATTGGAATATTGTCTTGAAGTAAGACTATACACCTGTCGAACATAAAAAATTTACCATTACCTTACAAAAATTACAAAAGAAAGATACCTGCTACACTCTTAACAAACTAACAAAATCTTGATAATCTTAACGGCTAAAAAAAGTAAAGGAGTATCTCTTTACATCCCCAGGACAAGACAGGTCTGACCGGAGCGATGGCCCGCAGTATGGCAGGTCTTCCATCGAGCGAGGGTGCCACAGCCATCAGTAACTTCCCGGCGAGCCAGGCCAGTGAACATGTGGAACCACTGCCTGAAGACTACTACACCAAGGAGGTCAACCTTAATCAGAGTAAGTGTGTTATAAGTTAGACATAATTATTACTTATTCTGTGAACACACTTAGAAAAAGTTTGAACTTTTAGCCACAACACACTAGTTTTATATAAATTTCAAATCTATATTGAAACTTATCTAGTAACAAATATGCACAGCATCACTACACGGCAAACATATCTCGTGTCCACAGAAGCATAACAGGCCTGCATCTAAGATAAACTGAGGACTAGGAAAAATGGTTTCAATAAATCACTAAAAGTCTGCTTAGGAGAGATTGATCCTCTATCGTATACATTAGGGATGTTACGGATATGGAATTTCGGTTTCGGATACGGATATGAAATTATTTCGGATTATTCGGTAGTTTCGGATAGTTTCGGTTACGGATATTAGATTGTAGGAATTTCAAAAGTAATACAAAAAAAATAGATAATAAAATGGTTTTATTTATATAGAGGAGGACGATGGGTGACAACGATGACGTCATAAACACCGCTACATTGAGCTCAGAGAGAGAACCAACACTGGTCACAGTTCTGTAAGCGGTTTACGGAACGCAGCCAAACACAACTTGCGTAACGTGTTACGCTTTTTGTTAGATTTTTAAATTCCGCCACTATCCGAAATTGTCCGAAACATTTATTTCGGTTTCAGTTACGGATACGGATATTTTTTATTTCGGATATCCGGTAGTTTCGGTTACGGATTTGGATATCCTTAACATCCCTAGTATACATGTATCTATTCAACACTGTCTGCTACAGTAACGAGCATGCCGCAGCGGCTGTCGTCGCCGGCGTGGCAGCCCGCGCTAGTATCGTATACATGTATCTATTCAACACTATCTACAGTCACGAGCATGCCGCAGCGGCTGTCGTCTCCGGCGTGGCAGCCCGCGCTGGTGTCCCGCGTACACCCGCTCGCGCGGTTACTGAGCGTGAAGCGCTCGCAGCGGTGCCGCGCGTGCGACCACAACGTCACCAAGCCGGAGTACAACCCGGGCTCCATCAAGTTCAAGATTGAACTGCTGGCTTAGTGAGTACTTTGTTAACTAAGAGTGTTTCTATGTGTATTGATAATGTTATTGTTTTTTAGGTTGTATATCTAAGATACCTAGATGGTAGAGCAATAAAACGTACGTTTTCGTTACATTCATTCATCTGTTCAGAGGCATAGCAGCATTTATCCACACGGGTAACAATTTAGAAAAAAAGAAACAAAATATGATTTAGTTTCAAATAGGTAGTAATACGATTTTATAGACCTTCTTTAGTTAATTATTAAACTCTCCCTTAGGTTTTCTACCTGAACCAAGTATTCACTTTGAACCTAGCATTATCTTCAAATAATAAAACCAAGCACCAATTCACCCCAGCTACCACGTGCCCGAGGTGAAGATAATATCGCACGAGTCCGCCAAGGCGGGCCAGACGTCGGCCCTTCTCATCAAGCTCACCAACCCCACCTCCCACGAGATGAGCCTGAGGCTGCTGCAGCCCGCGGAGGTGCCTCCTGCCCAGGATGTGGAGGAGACCAGCATTGACAGGTCGCTGGAGAAGTCGCTGCAGATTGATAAGGTGATACTAACAGCTTATTTCTATACTAGTGGCCGCCCGCGTCTCCGTTCGCGTGGAAGTTGGTTTCCCTTGGGAATAAGAAGTTTTCCCGCGGTAAAAAGTACCCTATGTCCTTTCCCTAGTTCAGTTCCTTCTTCATACCAAATTTCATCAAAATCGGTTCAGTGGTTTAGGCGTGAAAGCGTAACAGACAGAGATACTTTCGCATTTATAATATTATAGTAGGGATTTAAATTTTTTAATTCTTACGATTATAAACTTTGGTATGGGAGTGGCAAGTTTTGTGTAGGATTTCGGCTGTTTTGTTCTACTAGTTTGCTACAGCATTTTGGGATCGGTTAGTGAATCTAAACATTTATTTTAGGTTTCCTCGCCATGTTTTACTACCTGTAAATGCGTGATAAAAATGTACATAAAATGCAAATAAAACATAAGTTATAACCAGAAGAATGATGATGAATTCTTACTATTGAATAGCAATCACAGCCAGTTGTTTTCGAAATAATATAGTTTATATCTGCGTGTTTCACCAGGAGCCATCTCTCTACAAGAGCGTGTTCCGCGCGCGGTCGCTGTCCTGCAGCAGCGTCATGTGTGACGTCACCGGCGCCCCCGCCGCCCCCGGCGACCCCGCCGCCCCCGGCGACCCCGCCGCCCCCGGCGCCCCCGCCGCCCCCGGGGGCGTGAGCGTGACGCTGTCTCCGCGGGACGACGCCGCCGAGTACGATGATGAACACCAACATGATACTAATGAGTTAGTAAATGATGTTATTTAATGTTTAAAAAAAATATGCAATAATGAGCAAATGGTTACCCAGTTTTACAATAACAATGTATTTAAGAACTTATCCTAAACTACCTAACTTTAAATCTTGTTGCGACCAATTCCAAAAAGCCTCGATTCGCACACGTAAAGTAGCCAAACTTTCCTCAATGAGGAAATGGAGGAATGAGGAAACCTCATTAGGCAGCAAAATACTTTAAATCCATTGCGTGATTAAAATTCTTTCCCAAACTTATTTCTCAACCCCACAACCTTCCAGCATAATCCTCTGGCGCAAGTCCAACAAGGTGGCCCTGCGACTCCAGCTCCGCACCCTGGACTCCGCACCCTCGGGCTCCCCAGCATCAGCCGCCATCGCGCTGGAGTACTCCTACAGGAACACGGTGCCGCCCACCAGCGGCAACTCCTCGCTGAGAGACCACACGCTTTATGCCACCTTTGTGCTGGACTTGGGAACGGTCACGGAGTAGATTTGATGTTGAAAAGGAAAAGTGTGGATGTAACGGAAGTGAGGATGAAGCTTAATGAAATTCTCAGTTTGTAACTTCATGAATAAAAAAAGTAGGTGGTGAATTTAAGTTTGAAGTGGTATATTGGCTTCAGTGTTGTATGTAAAGTAAGGGTATTATGCAGTTTTTTTTGTATAAAATCTTAATGCATTTGTTTTTGCAACGAATATTTCTGATGTATGTAGTAAGAGTAGTTAGCTAGCTGTCTAGTAATTGCAAATGTAACAGTCTGATAATATTTTCTAACAAAATAACATTCTCTTTAAAGCTATCAGTTAATACCTAGTTATAAGATAGATTATTTATTTATTTATATTGCTTCATACTAGCGTCAGTCAGGAGTTCATAAAAACGTTTTGCTGACTCCACGATTGACGAGAGTAGAGTTAACTCAACGATCGTCAATCGCTCTTATCTAATGACCTAACAAGATGCCAACGCCCGGAAGACGCTAGTCTGGAGTTCTATATTTGAAGAACAGTTTTATAAGTATTAAGTGTGTATATAAAGGAATATCCATGCTGGAATGAAGTTTTTGCACAGTGTATCTTAATATTATGCATAGCAGCTGTATATTGTAAAATGTTGCCTTATTAGCAAGCAAACAGTCAATAAAATAACATGCTTTTATACTTTCGTTTTTATTATAACAATATAAAATATTACCCACACTTTTTTTACAATTCATATCATCTAATTACTTGAAATTAGGAAATGCAAGTCAAAAATCAGTCTTAACATAAAGATAAAGATAACTGCCATCTAAGTTGTCTTCTTCTTATCAAGTAAATAATCTCCTACCTGAGACTTAGCAGAGAAAATAACATCATTGATACCAACTCCATCATAGCTACAACCAACTAAGGAAATAGGAAGATTGTGACTTGAAATATAACTCCTAATTTGCTCAACATTCTCATAGTGACCTAGAATATACTGAGGAATGCAGTTGTGCAGAATATTTACATGAGATGCAGTAGGCTTCATGTTTATGTTCAAAATAGACCTTATTTCCTTTAAGGCTATTTGAAACAGTTCTTTTTCAGTGATATTCTCTCCAAACTTGTCCTTGAACCATCTGCCACCAAGCATGACAGTCAGCACGGTACCTTTTTGATCTGGAATGCAGCATGAATCAAATACTACTCCCAAAATTGGAGAATTTTCTATTGGAGGTACTAGAAAGCCAAATGCAGGATCTATTAGTGGATCTTTACTGTCAAAAAACATGTTGACTATACCAACAGTCACAAATGGTATTTTATTGAGGTTTTGTGCTAAATCTGGATGTTGCCGTTCAACTAGCCTTGCAAGTGAGTATGCTGGAACAGATGCATACACATGCTTAGCATCTATTTGAACTCCATTCTGATTTCTTAACTTAACAGTACTGGGATCTACAAATTCAATCTCTGATATCTTATTATTCAATTGTATATCAACATTATGTTCTTTCAAGTAATTGTTCAGTTTTATTGGAACATTTTCAAGTCCACCTCTAATAGTATACACATTCCACTTCTCTTCCTTTGCTCTCTTTGCTAACTCACTGAGCTCAATACCTAGTGCAGATTTAGAATTGAACATAGATTTCATGAGCCCCTTGACAACACCGCCATGTTCTTGTTCATATTCAAATAATGTCTTCATCAAGAACTTTACTGATATCTCTTTAGCATCACCGGCACATATGCCACATATCATAGGAGATATAGCATAGTCTGCAATTTCCTTACCGAAACGCCTCTCTACAAAATTGTAAATTGAATCATCTTTCAGCTCCTTATGAGGCTGTCTGATGTCGTTAAAGAGTGCGTAAATCAGAGGTTTAGAAAAGGGACTCATTTTCTTCATTGCTCCAATCATACTGGAGGGAAGAGTGTGCAGTTTGTTCTGTACGTAGATCATTCTGTTTTGAGCGGCAGGGTGGTCGGGCGTGATCGCAGCTACATGCTCACTCAGACCCAAGTCTTGTATCATATTGAGAGTGTTTAGACCAGTCACTCCCTTGGGTCTGATAGTTCGTGGGCCTTGCTCGAAGGTATACTTAGGTGATCTTATCGTTTTGATCCATCCTCCACAGTGGTTGGTAGATTCTAAGAGTAAAATTTTCAGACTGTTGCTGGAATTAATGTTGTGTTTGAGTAAGTAATATCCGGTTGAGAGGCCGCCCAAACCACCGCCTAATATAGCCGCCATAATTCTATTTATTATTGTTACATGTGTAGACACTTCCAATATTTCTTAGGGACTTTATTCAGACAGGCCGAGCACACTTTTCAAACAAAATAAACTTTCTTCTAACATTAAACAGGTGTCAATAACAAACAGCTGATTATGACAAGGCAAATAAGATTTTGACACTGACATAGCAACTTTTTTTCCTTTGCGCACTTGCAGAAGCGGAATTTGAGCATTGAAGAAAAAAAATTGGTTAACTTTCACTCTTGCCTCAAGCCTCCGGCCTAACCACAAGGCTTTATAAACTATTTCTATTCCTTGTTTGTAGTTAAAATCAAGTTTTTTTGATGATATACAAAAAAGTCATTACGATACCTACGATAAATCCAAGCGTTGGTAAGATCTCGCTATAATTATGAGGGACAAAATAACAAAACCTTTACCACTACGAAAAAATCAATAGGCGCGAAAGCAAAGATTAATAGATTTGACACTAGTTTTAAATTTACCAAAGACTAGGTAAAAAGTAAAACAGCGGCTGTGATAATTGTTTAATTATTTAATTCTTTGTGTTTAATTCTATTCTACTTAACGACGAGTAATACTGTCAGGGTATTCTCTCACTGACCCTGGGAACAGTTGGAACACGCTCGGGCACTTGATCGGAACTTCCATATAGGTTCTGCAGAGCTATTACGAAACTCGAAATTTCGGGAAACGGAGAGGTTTAGAGAAAGAACGGGTACTCCGTCAAGCAATGACGTCATCATCACAGTGCAAAAATCACTTTCAAAGCCGTTATTCGGACGGAAACCCATAGACTTACATTCAACAACTCTGTAAGCTCTATACATCTTTAAAAATTGACACTAATTCATAATGTATTTTTTGTGATTGCCATCCTACCATATTCTAAAACAGTTTTAATGCCTTGAGCTGGGGTCACACTGTTGAAAATGTTAATGCCCATGAACGTGACAATTATAATTATTGCTCTACTAGATTTCTCTAAAAAGCCATACATCTTCCGTTACTCTCCATTCTTTATCGTAGCATATAAAAGCATAGAAAAGGGATCGCATCCCTTAGCGCTACCGATGCACACTTACAAAACGTAGTGTGCCCGCTTGATCGCGATAATTATCGCTATAATCATTATGATGTGAAATATTCAGTAAAAATAATACTGTCAATACACACATCACCATTACTTTAAAAAAACAACTATTCATTTGACATGACTTTTAATGTCAAACCATAATCAAAACAAACAGTTTAGATTTTTTTTTCATATTTCTCATTTCTTATTTCACCAACTTTTCTTACCTGCTAATATATTACAAAATCAATTACACAACAAAAAGGACTAGGATTTTAGTCTTCTTCTTCTTCGTGTGATGAGTATGCACTTTGCAGCACATTTAGTGCTAAATATGTATAACAAAAACTTTACATGTGTAATCCTTAAGCATCTTTTATCTAAAGAACGAGAAATATCCTATTCCTGATATAACTCAAATACCGGCAATAGAGAAGAAAAATGGTCTTAATTTAGTGAGCTAAAGGAGGCAGCTGCTATAAAGTGCAATTGAAGATGGCATCAACAAGGTAAAGGTATCGTATTGTTTTATTATAATGAGTTTGTTAATGTGAAATAATCTGCTTATGAAAACTATTCTAAAGCTTTTTAAATAACCTTAGCGAATTTATATCTGTGTTTAATTGTCCTTATTTACGACTATCTAGCATAACACGTAGATACTAACAAAATACTATATACCTATTTTTAATTTGTTTTAGTTTGGTATCATCAAAGGATTAACCTATAATCTACACGAGGCCGTGCAAAACAGCAGAATTATCAAGTATTCTGAAGACAATTCAGATGGAGTATACAGGATCCTATATAAATATTATACCTATATGTACCTACCTCATTATTTTTAAATGTTGTTGCGACCATATCGTTTTATTTTATTCATAATCTATAGATTTTTAGTTACTTACCTATGTTCATTACCTTTCTATAGTCTTATACTTTTTCATAGAAATTAAAAAGTTATTTTTAAAGTAAATATCAATTTATTTAAGTTTAAAATTTCTTTTACTACTGCTTTTTTAGAGACACGTTTTAAGATTACAGTGGTACGACGTAAGTGTTTTATAATGCCTCCGAACTTTACACTAAACTAAAAAACTAAAGGAACCTAACCTATATTAACTGCAAAATAAAACTCTTATACCTCTAATATTAATTTTATTTCAATTAATAATATTTATATTCTAAATGTGACATTTTTTATGTTCAGATGATACATGTTTCAACAGAATAATAAACGAGTTGTTATTTTTTACTGTGGAACTACAAATATTTCCAAAGTATTCTGTAATATGACTATTTAAACAATTAGCCAACTAAACAATTAGCCAATAGCCATTCCGATGAATGGTCTTCCCCACAGAACACCAACTGAAAAGCGGCAGCTGTAGCGACTGAGAATCTGTACCTAAGTCTTGATACATGGTTTATGCGCACCTCAGCATGTTGATATCTGAAAACCTTTTGATGTCAATGATTTTCGGTCCCTATGCGAATGACAATTCTTCATTTCCTAGTTAAAGACACTACACTACTACAATTTTTTGACAAAAAACAGCTATTTGTATTGGGATAACATAGTTTATAACCCAAAATAGAAATATAAGGCGCCACCTGTAGTTGTCAAAGCATGTGAAGCTGCGGGCGTTTTACTAGTACAACATTTATTAATCAAAAAATACAAATTTATTGATCTTTTAACTTTATGTTGGTGGGAAAGCTACAAATTACACTACAATGAATTTGTGCTACGGAAATTCCAAAATGGACTAGGCTTTTCTTGTAAACCCCATAAAACTTAAATTAAAATGCCTAACAAGTTTTTATAAAATCTGTTCAGCATCATAGGAGAGAAAAGACACTCCCGCATTGATAATGTTTATGGGAAATATAAACGCGAATTGATATTTGAAAGTACATACCTAAAATATTTAAATAAGCAAATAACACCTTCACGCATTTCATACCCAATTTCGAAAGAGGCTCATCGGCGCGGCGGCTTGCTGGCCCATATTTCTCATTTTGACCTCCTCTATATTTAGCACAGTGCAGATTTTACGCTTAAGCTTCCTGAAACAGGCTTAAAAATGCTATTCTATAGTAAAGCAATTACCCAGCCGATACTGGGGATCTCCACCACCACGCCTTTTTAAAAGTGTGTTGTACCTAAACACTAGCTGGAGAGTTAGTGACAGGGTTTAAAAGCTGAGCAGGATGGGTTCTGTGGTAGAAAAAAAATGGATATTATAGAAATAATCCTAACCTATGTATTTTATCTTTGTGTGGGTATATAAAATCAGTACAGTTTTTTATAAGAATTAAATCTTTCTTTGCCCTTTATAATAAAGTATAAGTTCAACTGAAGTAAAGTTAAGTTTAATACTAGTATTTCATATGCTAAGACAAACCAAAATCAATCCAGTAGTTTAAAGGTGAGCTCCACTAGGCTGGCTCAATGCGGGTTAGAATTACAAATAATCAAACCATGTGGGTTTCCCTCATCGTAAGTTAGTGATAAATCCTTACTTCCTTACTTTAAATGTGAAAATAGAACTTGCTCATGCAAGGACCTATCCTGTTTTCATTATAGCTTTAGACAATAATTAAGATTAACAAGGGGAAAAAGGAGTAACTTATTCTTTCCCTGGATCCAATCTAATTAGGTAAACACTAGATTCATAGATAGAAACACACAGTTTGTGGCACTAACATTTCTTCTTCCATAGTTGAACGATACAGAACTCGGACAAACTTCAGTATCGTGCAAAAGATTATTGGAGCACATTACAATAAAAGTGTATTCTTTGAATAAATCGTTTTTCATTTTATAATTTAAGTAAACAGTGGTCGTTTGATGGGAAAAGTCAGTTTTGAAATATTGTCAAAGTGTTTTTTTTATAGCTCAAGTGAGCGGTTAGAATCTTTCGGAGTGAATTGAAAAATAATGGCGGGTAATTTAAAATTAAGAACACAAACCAATCTTAAGAGATCCGTCCGAAGCTCGAAACATTTTCGTAATAGCAAGCCTGAACCGATCAAATCACATACTCAATAAGAAAAATACATCTAACTAAAGCGTAACAACTACACAATGGACTAGCAAGGCTCTATATTATTATCTATTTTAAAATATTTTGGTTAAAATTTTTAGATACCTAGCGAACCAAGGATTTGAATCTGCGTTACCCGATGGTTAACGACCTCTGAGGCACAGCGGTACAAATACTTGACTGTTAGGCGATAGGTCCGGGATTTAATTCCAGATCGGGCCAATTTAGTTTTTGTTTGTCTGTTTACCTATAATACAAGAGGGCGTGTTTGTCTGTAGATTTATTTATTGTATTGTTTTTATTATTTTTTGTAAAAAAAATTAAATTATTAATAGTTCATTCAATTATCTATAGGTATGTAACGACAACCCTTTATAAATAGTAAAATACTTTTAGTACTTAACTAACCCAATTACTACGTACATAATACGAAATTACACGTTTCTGTGAGCACCACGGAACCGAACTAACAAGATACCACCCTTCAGGACACAGTTGCAGTGTCGTTTGCTGATAACGGGTTCAATTTCATACCAATTGCACCCGCAATTGATGTACGCACATTATCTTACAGGGGACATAGAGCTTCGTTGCGTAGAGGCGGCGTTAATCCCTCCTTTCTTATTTACAGATCGGGAGTTGAATAAATAGGAACATAAGTAGGTGAACGTTACACAACAAAATACAATTAATAATAATTAATACTGAACTCATGTTCGTAACTAAACCAATTAAGTGGAATCTTATTTTCGATTCTACTTTAATTTTTGAGCTTAAATGGGCAGGATAAAACATAACTTTAACCAATTCTAATATGTATTAGATCTGTGGTCCATCAGCCTCAAGCTTATAAAAGCTTGTTCGGTTTTAACACTTTGTCACAGTTTTCTTCAAAAGATGGGTGAAACTACACGCCCTAGAAGCTGCGATAGAAAGCTGAAAACCGCCGAAATAAAACTTCAAAAGATTTTACACAAAATTGAAACTTTAAAACTTGACAATTGGTATAAATCTCAAATAGATGTGAAATGTGCACGTTCGAGGATATCGCAATATTTTGAGGGTAGAAATAAATATTTTATTATTAGTCTTGTTATTGTTGCGTTACTTTTTAGTGTTTGGCGGATTTATTTGGAATTTTCTAACCGAGTAAGTAAAATCCTCTTTTTCACATTGAGTTACAGGTCAATAGCATCTATCAAAATTTTAAAGATATTTCTGCACACCAAAAATTCTTAGTTTATATGGACTTTTAAATCAGACGTCATTTATTTTAATTTCCCCAGGCATGTATCCTCACCCTCCCATCATCAGCCAAGTCACTATTCCGACCTCCTGAAGACTGCTCCATGTGTGAAGGGGTCCACGAAGTCCCGCGGGTCGCCAACATCACACCGCAGGAGTTTGAAGATACCTTCGCTTACACGACGTCTCCAGTTATAGTAGTGGACGCTACTGAAGGGTGGAAGGCTATGAAAGTGAGTATCCGGCTCGAAGGACCCGATTTTAACTGCTACAAGTTTTGTAAATGATTTTACTTTTTTGCCAAATTATTTATGTTTTTTTGTTTTAGGAATTTAACTTCAACTTTTTCTCCAACTTCTACCGCAACGGTAAGATGGGGAAGCAGATCAACGATTGCTTTTACTTCGCCTACAAATCCGGTCTGAACTCCCTCGACGAGGTGTTTAACATGGACGAGAAGCGCGCCAACCTGTCCGGGGCGCCGTGGTACGTCGGCTGGAGCACCTGCTACGACCAGGAGACCACGAGACTCAGGACGTACTACAGTCGGCCGTACTTCTTGCCGAAGACGGCAGAGAGCGATATGGTGGACTGGATCTTTATGGGCGGACCGGGGCAAGGCGCTCACATGCACGTATGTATAACATGAGATAGAATAAGTAAGCCCTTTCTTATTCTCGTTTAGTTTAGAAAGCTCTTATTTAGTACCTGGATTTTGTTTCCCAATGCATTTCTTGGCACTACACTACACAGTTTACAGCTGCAAACCGTCCTCTCAGATAGATAACATTCAGGGAATAAATTGGTATTTTTACTACTCATTCAATAATCCGATAGCACAGCGTGTCGGCGACCTTCTGCCATTCCAAAGTCATACGTGTTCTTCCATTATATACCACTAGTGGCCGCCCGCGACTCTGTTCGCGTGGAAGTCGGTTTCCCGTGGGAATGAGAAGTTTTCCCGCGGTAAAACGTACCATATATGTTATTCTGATGTATAACCTATATTACTGTAAAGTTTCATCAAAATCCATCCAGTAGTTTTTACGTGAAAGAGTAACAAACATCCATCCATCCATCCATACTCACAAACTTTCACGTTTATAATATTAGTAGGACTATTAGTAAATGGCGGCTTGTGTTGTCAGGTGGACTCGGTCCGGCACATGTCGTGGCAGGCGCAGGTGCGCGGCAACAAGCGCTGGCAGCTGGCGCCGCCGCCGGAGTGCCTGTACCGCTGCCGCTGGCTCACGCTCACCGTGCACCCGGGGGAGATATGTACGTTATAAATGAATCTCCAGACTGACACACCAACTGTGTGGCCCTAAACTAAGCAAAGCTTGTACTATAGGTACCACACAATGGATTAGGGGAGAACCTGGTTACACCCAGACACAAGCCAATATCGAAAAACCATTTTACGAAATTGGCCCGACCGGGAATTGAACCCGGAACCTTCCGCTTAGCAGTCCGGTATATATACCGCTGCACCACAGAGGTCGACAAGTTACAGGTCATCACTTCACATAAGCCATACTCCTGGACATAGTCCACTATAGGTTTCCGAAGCAAGAAGTGATTGTAGATGGAATTGCAGTTTTCCTTTTATAGATCGAAAACCAGAGGATTTCATATTCATATTTATACTGCACCCAAAGCGCCGTATACAAATGTGAGTGATGACACTTTTACGTTTCCAATGAATCCAATCATCTCTCACCGAATATCCAATTATGGACACCTATTTGTAGATAACATGTTCACAATTGGACAGGGGCTTTATTTGCTGAGGTATCAGTATTTTTCTAATATACCTATACCCAGGTTTACGAGTTTTATTCAAGTATAAGATTTCAAATTTAATGTCAAAAATTCCTTTTGAGATTTTAGGTTAGAACGTATAACTGATCTTTCTTTATCAAAAACTAAACAAATAATCGAAAAAAATTAGCAACATTGTTAAGCCTGCCATATAAAAAGCTTATAAATTGACTTACGGCACGATCCATATAAGCAATTTCCACTTTTTTTTAATAAAAAAACCTACGACTACAACTACTATTTTAAAACACAACGTCTGACAAAATTGCTACAGCCGAAAATGAAATTGCGGTTAGCTCCCAAATTTGATGACAACATATGGAATGTTGGTACGACTGATTACTGCTGCTATTTTAATAAAATAACATTCCATTTTATGTATTTTTGAGTAATTTCAAAAAATGATCATAATTGGTCTGTGCTCGTAATACTTACCTTACACCCAGTTGGCTAATGTTATATAGTATATCCGAGAGGGATTTAAACCCCGATCCCTAATGCCCGGGATACACGAGGCTAGTTTTTCAAGCTAGTGTCAGTAAGCTAGCAAACTAGTACTTCTGGCTTCGTGTAGACAAAACTAGATTCATTTATAAGCTAGTAAACTAGTTGACAAACCAGGACAGTTTTAAATAGGATGGAGTTCTATTTTTTAGGCTAGTAGCGCCCCCCACCACTGATTTTACTATCCTGGCTTGTGTACTAGCTTCATGTGGCCGGCGAAGCTAGTTGTCAGTTGACTCGTAAGCAGTAACCATGTGTGGTCACCTCGGTCACAGCAATAATACTAGCTTAAAATAATATAGCCTCATGTAAACAGAACTAGCATATTCCAAGCCAGGTCAGCTAGCCAAGACAGTTTCAAAGAGAACTAGCTTGCTATCCTAGCTTGAAAAACTAGCCTCGTGTATCCCGGGCATTAAGCTAGTTAGCTTAGTTTCTAGCCCCTTAGCTATCATCGACTATCTTATTGAACTTGATATAGTATTAATACTTCTAGTGGTAGTGGACACGAACCGCTGGTACCACCGCACCAGCGTGCTGCCGGGGGACATCAGCATCACCATCGGAGCCGAGTACGACTAGTGGATCACGGCTTACGGCTCACACTCAACATCGATGGGCCGATGTCTATCCGTATATTGATAACCGCTAACTTTAGTTTATTATATAAAAGTATTAATATTTTAAGGTTAATTAGGTACATATTTAAGTTTGGTGTTATGAGCCGTTTATTAACACAATTTGTTATAGCTTGTTTAAATTAGCGGGTAGATTTGGGATTAACTTAAATTGAGATGTTATTGTAAGAAAAATATTCAGGAAAATAAATTTTGTCTTTTTTTATATGGGCGTCAGCACTAAAAATTTAGCACAGTTTAAATAAATAAAAAACTTTGCGTTGAATATAATTTATTTAATTTTGAATCTACTAACAATGGTATGCATGCGTCGTCATCACATTACTATTTAACTAACGGAATTAACTACTCATTGATAAGAATAAATACTGTTTTTAACATTCAAAGCGAATGACATCAACATTATATAAAGATATCAAATACTTTACTTTTATAATTCGCTGAATTTAAAACATAAAGAGAGCCGGTAATTCAAAATTAAAAACAGTTAAGTACATAAGTTGAAGGTTTCCAAATTCAGTACGTATCGATCACGCATTTACATCTTTTAATAAAAAAAACCTAACAAAATACAAAATAAATCACGAAAGTTACCCTTACATTGGAAACATTATATATACATAAGTAGAAAATAAAATCTGTACTACTATTAATTATTATGATTAAAACATTCAACTATGGTCCCTATCGGATTACGTTCATTTTGTAAACATTTATTTAACGTTTTAAATACTCATGAACATCAAAGAAACTTTTTGCATCGAATTAAATGCCGCTACCATACAAGTTAGAGTAGTTGCTACAGACATATAGCCGTCTCTTTCTGGCGGGAGTGTGCGAGCGAGACGGTGAATGGTATATAATAGTTTACTCTTCGGCGACGCCGGCAGAATCTAGGATGACTTCGAAGGAGAAGGGCTGGAACAGGTAACCCTCGCCCGAGTAGAATTTACTCTGGAACTCCACCCTGAGATAGAAACAAAGTTTTCAGTACATTTTTTACAAGAGAGTAAGATGCAACCTCTATTTGAGTTACAGTCACTGCTGTAGCGACATCTATGAAATTCATTTCAATAGACGATGTTCATGTCCTTTCGCTAATCTTGTAGCGAGATCAATAAGGTTTCAATTACCACAATAGTTAAAATCGTAGAGTTTCCAAGTTCGCTTTCCAATAATCACAAAAACTCTGACGATGGTCAGATGCATACAAATCTTTGTTAGTTCTTTGTTACGTCACATCTGCAGCTCTTTTATTACACAACTAGTGATCCGCCCACGCAAATTTTATTTTGCAAGTTTAAATGAAATTTGCTCCTCAAAGATGGTTAAAAACCCATTCTAAAACCGTTAAGTTGTTTAGTAAGAGTTTGCCTTTGGACTTTGCTTTATATAAAGAAACTAGCGACCCGCCCACGCTTCGCAATGGTGTAATTTTGGCCGACTTGCTCACGAAACATTGATTTTGATTAACTTTAAAAAACTTTTTTCGATTGTTCTTTATTTACAAATTTAAATGAAAAAAATACCTAAAATATGGCGAAAACCGCATTAAAATCCCTCAACTGGTTTAGGAGGAGTTAGCAGCCAAACATACAAACAGACAGAATTGGCGACTTGGATTTATACTATGTAATGATGATGTAGAAAAACTGCCTACAAGAGGTGATGCGCTAATTACAAATAACCCTGTATAATGAAATGACATTGCTAGTTACCAGTGCAATCTCAGTGTATGCAGGAAGGCGGACAGCCCCTCCATGAGCACCAGGATGGACACGGAGATGGCGGCCCAGCCCGCGAACACCACGTACAGGAACACGCCGCCCTGGTAGCCCACGCACATCAACCCTGGACAACAAATAGATGATGTGTTATTTACTGTAAGGTTTCATTAAAATCGGTCCAGCCCCCCAAGTCAAGTGGCAAGTGATAATTGCGATGGTGAGTGAATAGAAAAAATATGTATGTAACTGTCAAATTGCAAGCTTGTCAAAAAGGTCAGTTTTTTTACAAATGTATTCTATTCACTCGCTATCGCAAATATCACTTGCCACTTGACTTGGGGGGCAGTAGTTTTTACGTGAAGGAGTAACAAACATCCATTCATACATAATTACAAACTTTCACTTTTATAATATTAGTAGGATTATTAAACAGGCAAGCAGTTGAAACAACTGATAACAGCCTGTTTCTAACTATTCAATTTGATTGATTTTAACTCAGAAAAATGTATGTAATTGTAAGGAATATCTGCTTTTCCCAAATGGATGCCGATGTGTAATGTGCATAAGCACTATGTAGGAAACTTATTGCTTGAATACTGGCAGCTATTAATTTATATTATTCAAATAGATTCTAAAGAAGAAACAATGAGATATTGACAGCTTCCTTCCAGACACAGTCATATTTTCGTGCTCGGACTGTGAGCACATAACTTTAAACTCACTTTTATGCTTTAAATATAAAGCTGAATACAGTTTCAATTCTTTTATTCTCTTTCACGTTTCCCCCAAACGTTAGTTGGTGGAGGCGCCGTATCGAGTACCGCGGGTACTGTCGCGAGTAAAATCAATGCTTGTCGTAGTAGGAATTATAAGGGTTTTCATTTATTAAATGGTCGGTTATACCATAGAATTAAAATGGGTGGTCATTTTATCGATAGGATTGTACTACCAGAATGTTTATTTTTAGAGGTCATGTCCGAGATTCATGATGATCCCTGGTGTGGAGCTCACTTTGGTCTTACGAAGACATTAGGTAAATTTCGAGAGCGATATTTTATCGAAAATGTCGATAAAAAAATTTATGATTACATAGCTAGTTGTAAAAATTGTCAAGAAAGAAAGAAAGTTACAGCCAATAACTAAATCGTATTTTTGACAAAGTTGCGATCGATGTGTTAGGTCCATTCACCAGATCGTCACTAGGGAATAAATATGTGTTGGTTTGAATTGATTATTTGACTAAGTTCGCCATCTGCAAAGCGATACCTAGGGCGACAGCCGAGTCTATCTGTGATTTTCTTGTAAATGATGTTTTTTGTAAGTTTGGTTCGGTTAATCAAGTATTGACGGACCGTGGTTCGATTTTCACTTCGAATATGGTCAAAGAAACACTCGATTTCTTTGATACGACATTGTGTGTAGCCGCTACACGGCATCCACAAACTATAGGTCTTGTAGAACGGTATAACAGAACTTTAATTCAAAGTTTATCTATGTATGCGAATTCGCAACAATCTCATTGGTGTATGTATGTACCGCTCATAAATCATGCATACAACGTATCTAAACAGTCTTCTACTCAGTTGTCTCCATTTTCAGTTATGTTCGCGCGCGATCCTCTTATAAGGTCCGATGCCAATGTAAATATAAATTTTTTAACGGATGATCTCGATATTACATCACGTTCTGCTGCGAATAATGTGCGTATCACGAGCGCTTTGGAGAACATACGTAAGGTTCAAACACGTCAGAAGAGACTGTTTGACAGGATGGTCAAGTTTGTGCGTTATGAACCTGGAGATTTAGTTCTCATATATAACCCTAGGAAAACGACTAGGATTGGTTCTAAGCTGTCACGCTTATATTTTGGCCCATATAGAGTTGTGCGTTGTTTAAGTAATAATAATTACTTACTTACAAAAGTCAATGGTTCTTCTGCTCGTAATTTAATATATCATCATAATTCTATGAAACCGTTCAAATTACGATTGTAATATATTTTGCCCAACTTCTAGAATATTATTCATGTGTATTATAGGTAGGTAGGTACACTATTCTATTTCTTTATGTTTTTGTATTATATTTTTTGTGCAATAGTTTCAGCTTTGACTTATAGATGAAATAAGATATTTCGTTTATCTTGATGGTATAAGGTATGTGTTATGTATAAGAAATGGTAACGCATGGAATAAAATTCCATATGGTATCATCTTAGGTCTTTTATTAAGTTGGTAAATAAAATGGAGAAACGAATGCTTGCTCGATTGCCATAAAAAAAACTTATCATGGGCATATGACATTGGTCAAAAAAAAGTCAACTGTCAATGTTGTCATGTTATTTTTTATGTCAAGTCAGTCAGTATTGTTTGTTTATGTTTATAAATGGTGATGAATACGGAATAATTTAATTAAAGGCATGATTATTATTGTGAAAAAATGATTGTTATCGAAAAGAAAATATGATACAACAAAAAGAATGTGGGAAGTTAGTTTTTGTCGTGTGGAATCGCTGTCATTCTCTATCTAAAACTTCTTGACAAGAATATCTTGGAGCAGGGAATCTTTGATTCTATTTGGAGATGATTTGCATATATTCCAGGGGGAGCGTAGAGAGCATGGAGCGTAGAGCGTACGGATGCATGATGATTAGAACCACTACGATTGTGTTTGAAATATTTAAGTTTCTTTTGCGTCTATTTTCAAAATTTCTACTTTTAAGTTTTTGTGAAGTTTTTGGACTAGCATACTGTGATTCAACCGTACGTCATGTATTTTTGTTAGGTTTTTACATGATGGGGTCAGTTTAACTTGTTTAATTATTTATCTTTCTCATTTCATTGTTAACTCCACATTTTAACCTGACTGGTTGTTAGCTACAACTATTGGGTTGAATCACTTTTACTTCGGAACTTCCTAACTTAGGTAGGCTAGGGAGATATGTGCCTGGAAGTGATGCCGATTTTGATTAGTATCAAAATCTTTTTCGTAGGCAGTGGGATGTAATGTGCATAAGCACTATGTAGGGAACTTATTGCTTGAATACTGGCAGCTATTAATTTATATTATTCAAATAGATTCTAAAGAAGAAACAATGAGATATTGACAGCTTCCTTCCAGACACAGTCATATTTTCGTGCTCGGACTGTGAGCACATAACTTTAAACTCACTTTTATGCTTTAAATATAAAGCTGAATACAGTTTCAATTCTTTTATTCTCTTTCACGTTTCCCCCAAACGTTAGTCGATGTCAGAAGGAGATCGTATTAAACAAAAAAAAGATCTTAGTCAGTTCAGTCAATCGAAAGTTTTGGAGTAAGAAACATAATAAAAAATACAGACCTTTAGCAAAAGCAAATAGGAGTTTGCTAAAACAAATGCAAATTATTTGTACTGAATGTTACAACATACAAAAATTTGCGTGTAAATGTCAAAAATATAAATCAGTCTTTTTGTTTATTGATTAAAATCGTAAAATTGACTATACAGGGAAGCTGCATCAATTAATACTTTTCCACAATATTTAACAGCATAACAAAACATATCACATTTGTTATGTTTAGGAAAATAAAAGTCAACATTTCAAACTAACACCCCATCCCCTGAAAGACCGTAATCAAACTCTTCTTAAAACACGTAAAAATTTCGTCCCCCTAAAAATTTCGAATATACATATTCTTCTAGATCTGTATATGTATAGAATGTATAAAAAATTAAGCACCACATGTGTATAGAGTATATTAAACCTTAATTGTGTGTGTATGTGTACAGAGTGTATAAAACCAAAAGCGTGTGTGTGTGTGTACATATGTGTGTGTGTACGTGTCTGTGTTTTGTCTGTGTGTGTGTGTGTGTATACGTGTCTGTGTGTGTGTGTGTATGTGTGTGTACATGTCTGTGTGTGTGCGTGTCTTACCCTTCCGCAGCAGCATGTTCCAGGCGACCTCCGCCAGCTGCGCGTGCGCCAGCGACAGCGCCCACAGCCGCAGGTACGACGCCGTGTGCGAGATGCTGCCGAGGACGTACTCGATCGTGTGGATCGCCTGGGAAACGACAGTTATTGATGTTACGAACAGCCCTTCTACCGCGTAACTAGCGTCGATTTGAACTCGACGTCGAAATCTGTTTTCATAGGCTAAATTGTTAACACTGGCGGGTCTCTATTCGACGGTCATTTATTCATTCGGTCTGTTATCGGCGGTTGCTTTAGCTACGCCCCTTAAATTGCGCGGTACGAAATTATGAAACCAATGATGTCGGTATCGAAAACAGATTTCGACGTCGAGTTCAAATCGACGCTAGTTACGCGGTAGAAGGGCAGGTGTAATGGAATAGTTAATGACGGTACGAATAGTTATCAAAACAGCCTTGATATAACCCACTAGTTGAGCACAGGCCTCATTCTCGGATAGCGAGAGGGATTGGGCGTAATTCACCACGCTGGCTCGGTGCGTAGAAAACATAAACATAATCTAGAGACCCTAGTGTGGATCGAACCCGGAACTTTCGATACAGAAGACACGATGTATTCACTGGGCTTAGCTAAAATATTTGATTTGGTGTGTTGTACCTACTACAGACAACTTACTTACGGTAACTGGAAACTACTTATTTTGTTTCTATGACGTGTTTCGGTCATTTTCATTCTAATAGCTATTTACCAAAGTTTATTGAGACGCAAAAACGTGGATAAAAGTTACCATAGTTAAATAAATAACAAGGCGTCAACGGTCAGTAGACTATAAAGTTTTAGTTTGGCTTTAAGAAAACGAGCATATGAACTACTAGAGCGGTAATGTTAATAGTTTTGTACGAAAACAACCTTAGTTTACTTGTGTTGGCAGACATTTTAGTAAAACATCTAATAAAAAAAATTGCGAGAATTAAAATCTTTACGCTGCTACACTACATATGGTGAAATTCGAGGGGTGCGCGGGGAGGAAGCGTCACGCGGGGGTAGTCAAAAAGCGGGATTAACCGGTTTGAACCAAGCAAAGAACGTGTCGCTTTTGAGGCCTGACGTCACATCAACACTGTCTGTATACACACACTAATGCAAAGCCCAGCTTATACCTTCTCGACTATACTTGATGTAAGAATACTTCTAGTGTAACATTTAACTGATATGTAAGAATACTTCTATTGCAATAATTACCTGATGTAAGAATATTTCTAGTGTATCATTTAACTGATATGTATGAACAGTTTTTTTTCAATAATTACCTGATTTTCTAATACTTCTATTACTATAATTACCAGATGTATAAACACTTCTATCACAATAATTACCTGATGTATTAACACTTCTATTACAATAATTACCAGATGCATAAACACTTCTATCACAATAACTACCTGATGTATAAACACTTCTATCACAATAATTACCTGATGTATTAACACTTCTATTACAATAATTACTGATGTATAAACACTTCTATCACAATAACTACCTGATGTATAAACACTTCTATTACTATAACTACCCGATGTATAAACACTTGTATCACAATAGTTACCTGATGTATGAACACCTCCGAGATCTCCTCGTCATGCTGCACGGGCACCACGGCGCCGCCCGCGGCTCCGTTCTCCGCGGTAGCCTCCAGCGACGAGTGGCCCTGGCGCTGGGGAGTGGAATATACAATGACGGGTCAAGATACAAGTGCCACCTAGACTGTTCATGGGGAATGACAGGTGCCCTTGACCTTGACTATGACCTTGGTCCCGATTCTGAGTAACTCTTAACTAAATTTAAAATATTGCCATCACTTTCTCATACTTCGTATCAGATAGATACATATTGGTCTCACAAAATGTTGTCCACATCATTGTAAAATTAGACGAAATGCGCTGACGACGAGTCTAAGCTTGCTTGCGCCGTGTCGAAATGCACGCAAATTTTAGTTTGACAGGGCTAAAATGATTACCCATCTCTCTCTTTTACTATTGCTGAGTAAGTGATAGCAATAGTTTTAGTTTAATTTAGAGAGTCTTAATATAGAATCGGCGCCGTTGTCTCTATCAAGAAAGAGTTCAATATTTAATGGCAAGTTTTATATACAAGTCAATTTCATCATACAAGGGAGATGGTAGGTGTAGTGTCAAAGCTGAGGGGGAGAGTTCAATGTTGAATGGCAGGTTTAGATACAAGTGCCACGTAAACTGCACAAGGGAAATGGTAGTTGTGTTATGACCTTGACGCTGAAGGAAGAGAGTAGAATATTCAATGGCAAGTTTAGCCAGCTGAATCATACGCGGGAAATGGTAGTGTGATCTTGTTTTTATAGGGCTAGGTTTTAATATTGAATGGCAGGCTTAGATACAAGTGTAAGCTTAGCTCTAAAAGGGAAATGGTTGGTGTTGTGACATTGACGCTAGGGGGTAAAGTTCAATATTCAACGGCAGGTTTGGAGTGATCTTAACCATTCAAAGGAGTTGGTAGATGTTGTGACCTTGTTTCTATTAAGATAGAGATCAATATTCAGTGGCGGGTTTAGATTAGAGTGCGGTTATTACGATTTTTATGAAATGTTGAAGAGAGGATAGTTGACAATTTGGGAATAGAACTCAAAATTCAGTGGCAAGTTCATTCAACTTAAAACCATACAAGGGAGATGACAGGTGTTGTGACCTACCATTTCATGGATAGTAGTGCAATATTCAGTGGCAGATAAGACAAAAGTGTCATTTTGAGAATTCTCGGGGAATCCTAGATTATCTCTGTAAGGATCGAGTGCAATATTCAATGGCAGGAATGTATGCTGGAATGGCAGGTATATTACTTAAATATCGCGATCTTAATGCTTTTGAAATAGGGTTTTATATTCAATGGCAAACTTAAGATACACATGTCATCTTCACCATACCAAAGTAATTTATATATTACGGAGTATTATATCAATGCTGTATAGTGATAGAGTTCAATATTCAATGGCAGTGTAGTAAGTGTATTAAAGATAATATCTTTCTCTATTAAAGCGGATATTACAGAAACAATTTTAATATTTGAACATGAGCAAAGATTTTTAATTAAGCTAAACAAGTTTTGTTAAAACTATCTTACCATACACAAATCAATTGAGTATAAAATTAACTAAATATATCAAACGCTTACCTCCAACTATCCAAGCCGCGTAGAAAACCATATAATTTATTATTCATCAATCATTTCAATCACACTTCACTCATACAATGATTGATACTCACCGCCCGCTGCTTCTGCTCCTTCATGATGAAGTACGGCTTCCCGAACAACATGACCGGCACGCACAGCAGCGCGAAGATCACGAACATCTGGCCATTATAATATACAGGGTTAGGAAATATTACTTTTTTAATACATAATGTGAAAGTTTGTGAGGATGTATGGATGGATGGATGGATGTTTGTTACTCTTTCACGTAAAAACTACTGGATGGATTTGGATGAAACTTTGCAGTAATATAGGTTATACATCAGAATAACACATAGGGTACTTTTTACCGCGGGAAAACTTCTCATTCCCACGGGAAACCGACTTCCACGCGAACGGAGTCGCGGGCGGCCACTAGTATATTAATAAATCTCCAGACTGACACTCCAACTGTGTGGCCCTAAACTAAGCAAAGCTTGTACTATAGGTACCACACAATGGACTACGGAGAACCTAGTTACACTCAGACACGAGCCAATGGAGAAAAACATTTTTTTCGAAATTGGCCCAACCCGGGGATCGAACCCGGAACCATCCGCTTAGCAGTCCGGTATATATACCGCTGCACCACAGAGGTCGTCAATTTTTTTTTTTTAAAACATACACAGATCAGTAGACTTTGGTATAGATTGAGAATGACTCTAAAGCATGAACATAGAATTTACTACCAACTAAATGGCTTTTTGTAAGGAGATAGGATATTCCAATTTATAGTCTATCGATATACCAAGTTTCATCCAAATATGTTCAGAAGTTTATGCATTAATGAGTAACAAACACATTCAAACTTCACATATATTTATATTGGAAATAACGTATAATTAATTTTTTTTGGATTGTACAGTATGCTTTCATACTTAAACAGTCGATCATCCTTCATATCCTAAACTCTCCTAACAACATTACAACAATTTCATTCATTACTATTTTCCAAAACCATTTCCCAACTTTCACTATGTTCCTACAAAAAAACTCACAAAACCTATTCTTTAAGCATATGGTTACATATATCTTATTGAAAAGATATCTTATCGAAATATAGCTATAATAATGAAAATATTATATAATCTAGTAGCCGCCCGCGACTCCGTTCGCGTGGAATTCGGTTTCCCGTGGGAATGAATAGTTTTCCCGCGGTACAAAGTACCTTATGTGTTATTCTGATGTATCATCATCATTACATAGTATAAACTACGTAACGGATTTGAATGCGGTTTTCGCCATCTTTTAGGGAATTTATTCATTTCAATTAGTAAATAAATAACATTCTGAAAAAGTTTTATTTAGTTCGCCAAAATTCGATGTTTTGTAAACAAGTCGGCTAAAATTACACCATTGCGAAGCGTGGGCGGGTCACTAGTAACTTTTATTACTTATTCATCCAAATCCGCCCAATAGTTTTAACGTGAAAGAGTAACAAACATCCATACATCCTCACATACTCACAAACTTTCACATTTATAATATAAGTAGGATGCCGTTGCGTAGTTTCAAAGATTTATAGGGACAGAGAGAGTGACTTTGTTTTCTACTATGTAGTGATATTTACCTTCTGGAAGACGAGCTGGCCGGCGAACATGGTGGGGTCGCACACGGGCCGCGCGTTCTCGTCGCTTGAACAGCATTCCCACGTGTATAACAGTAGTGATTACCTTCTGGAAGACGAGCTGGCCGGCGAACATGGTGGGGTCGCACACGGGCCGCGCGTTCTCGTCGCTTGAACAGCATTCCCACGTGTATAACAGTAGTGATTACCTTCTGGAAGACGAGCTGGCCGGCGAACATGGTGGGGTCGCACACGGGCCGCGCGTTCTCGTCGCTTGAACAGCATTCCCACGTGTATAACAGTAGTGATTACCTTCTGGAAGACGAGCTGGCCGGCGAACATGGTGGGGTCGCACACGGGCCGCGCGTTCTCGTCGCTTGAACAGCATTCCCACGTGTATAACAGTAGTGATTACCTTCTGGAAGACGAGCTGGCCGGCGAACATGGTGGGGTCGCACACGGGCCGCGCGTTCTCGTCGCTTGAACAGCATTCCCACGTGTATAACAGTAGTGATTACCTTCTGGAAGACGAGCTGGCCGGCGAACATGGTGGGGTCGCACACGGGCCGCGCGTTCTCGTCGCTTGAACAGCATTCCCACGTGTATAACAGTAGTGATTACCTTCTGGAAGACGAGCTGGCCGGCGAACATGGTGGGGTCGCACACGGGCCGCGCGTTCTCGTCGCTTGAACAGCATTCCCACGTGTATAACAGTAGTGATTACCTTCTGGAAGACGAGCTGGCCGGCGAACATGGTGGGGTCGCACACGGGCCGCGCGTTCTCGTCGCTTGAACAGCATTCCCACGTGTATAACAGTAGTGATTACCTTCTGGAAGACGAGCTGGCCGGCGAACATGGTGGGGTCGCACACGGGCCGCGCGTTCTCGTCGCTTGAACAGCATTCCCACGTGTATAACAGTAGTGATTACCTTCTGGAAGACGAGCTGGCCGGCGAACATGGTGGGGTCGCACACGGGCCGCGCGTTCTTGTCGCTTGAACAGCATTCCCACGTGTATAACAGTAGTGATTACCTTCTGGAAGACGAGCTGGCCGGCGAACATGGTGGGGTCGCACACGGGCCGCGCGTTCTCGTCGCTTGAACAGCATTCCCACGTGTATAACAGTAGTGATTACCTTCTGGAAGACGAGCTGGCCGGCGAACATGGTGGGGTCGCACACGGGCCGCGCGTTCTCGTCGCTTGAACAGCATTCCCACGTGTATAACAGTAGTGATTACCTTCTGGAAGACGAGCTGGCCGGCGAACATGGTGGGGTCGCACACGGGCCGCGCGTTCTCGTCGCTTGAACAGCATTCCCACGTGTATAACAGTAGTGATTACCTTCTGGAAGACGAGCTGGCCGGCGAACATGGTGGGGTCGCACACGGGCCGCGCGTTCTCGTCGCTTGAACAGCATTCCCACGTGTATAACAGTAGTGATTACCTTCTGGAAGACGAGCTGGCCGGCGAACATGGTGGGGTCGCACACGGGCCGCGCGTTCTCGTCGCGCTTGAACAGCATCATGTTGATGAACGTGATGAGGATGGACGGCGCGCAGTACGCTGATGTTTTCACTATCTCTGTTGACAAACACTTGTATGGGAACTTGTCTTCGTTGGGTTGAATGAACTGGGGGCCTACCGCGTAACTAGCGTCGATTTGAACTCGACGTCGACAACTGTTTTCATTGGCTAGAGACCCGCCATTGTTAACAATTTAGCCAATCAAAACAGTTGTCGACGTCGATTTCAAATCGACGCTAGTTACGCGGTAGGGGGCCTGGGCCAATGACCTTTATATTATACTATTAAGTGAACCTCTTTGGTCACTCAGAGTTTTTAAAAAGTTGTTTGCCTGTGACGTACCGATCTTCTTTTGTATTTATTCATTGGTTGTCAAAGACACACGTCTTGCGGCAACTCTGTGTCACGCGAGCCATGATGTTTTTTCTGACGTTGTTATTTATTTAACTTGCTTCCTATATCATAAAGATCCTCAAGGCCGATTACCCGACTTGGACCCCAACTACAAAGTTACAGACACCATCGAGGACTTAAACTTCACAGTAGAAAAGGTTAAAAAAGAACTAGAGGAAGTAAAGGCTAGCACATCCCGGGTCCCGATGAAATACCAGCAATAGTTCTACAGAAATGCGAAACTGCAGATATGCTAGCTGACATAATGCAGACTTCCTATAACACCGGGGTACTACCAGTTTGGTGGAACACCGCTATTGTGACGCCAATTTTCAAAAAAGGAAATAAACTAGATCCCTCTTACTACAGACCCATCAGCCTTACCTGTATTTCCTGCAAAGTCATGGAGAAAGTAATTGTCCAACACATACGGGATTTTCTACAGAAACATAAAATAATAAGCGAGGTACAGCATGGCTTTTACCCTAAACGCTCAACCGTGTCAAACTTACTATCATGTCTTTCCGAATGGACTTGTAGCTTTAACAGAGGAGAACCCACAGACGTGATATATCTTGACTACGAAAAAGCTTTCGAAGTGCCTACTGCTAGATTACTGCACAAATTAAATTTCATCGGTATACGAGGAAAACTTCTAAAATGGATTGAATGTTTCCTAAGAAATAGAACATTCCGCGTAAAAATTGGGGACAAAACATCTGAAGAACGTCATATCACGAGCGGTGTGCCGCAAGGCTCTGTACTGGGCCCTGTACTGTATATAATCTACACATTCGATCTACCCCAATGCATACAGAGCAAAATCAGTATCTTTGCTGACGATACTAAAATATTTTCTAATCCTAACACCCACTATGACCAGCTAAAAGTAGACCTCAAAAATACTGTCCAGTGGTCATCGGATTGGAACATAAGCCTAAATGCAAAAAAAATGCAAAGTTCTACACATTGGGAAAAAAATCCACATTTAAAGTACACACTCTGCAATCTTGAACTTGAGGCAGTTCAGGTACAGCCAGACTTAGGAGTGGCATTTTCGGCAGATCTCAAATGGGAAGAGCACATAAATAACATCTCAAAAAAGGCCAAAAGCACAATCTACCTTATAAGAAAGGCATTTGGGACACTCTCACCTCCAATGATGCTTAAAATCTACAAAACATACATAAGACCTATCATTGAATATGCTTTCCAAATCTGGAGTCCTTACTTTTTAAAAGACATAAATCAGCTTGAAAAGGTGCAAAGATCTTTTACCAAAATTCCTAGGCATTTAAAAAAGCTTCCTTACGAAGAAAGACTAAAAAAGCTTAACCTAACAACTCTGAAAGCCCGCCGGGAACGAGGTGACCTAATTGAAACTTTCAAAATATTAAGGGGACATTATGATCTTAAAGACTTGGACAATATATTTGAACGGAACATAAACACACAGTTAAGAGGCCACCATCTTAAACTCTCACTACGCCGTGCATACCGTAAACCGTTTGAGAATTTCTTAACTAACAGAGTTGTCACAAACTGGAACAGACTGCGAGAGGAAGTTGTATCAGCACAAGACCTTAACCATTTCAAAAACAAACTGGATATTTTTCTGAAAGAGAATCAATCTAATTGAATAGTTAGATACAGGCTGTATCAGTTGTTTCAACTGCTTGCCTGTTTTCCAAATAATAATAATAAATAATAATATATCTTCTCTAAAGATACTATAAAATATTTGAATTCAAAATTTTCTAGTTAATTTTAATTTTTCACGTTAAGCCGTTGGTCCCGGGTACTATTGGACCTCGTACTCGTCAAGCCAAGTCAGGTGCCTATTAGATAGGCGGCTTGAAAAATATTGACAGTAGGGTGGCCACTACCCTACAGGAACCACGTCAGAGACCCTACAAGGCGGTTCCAAAAAACTCAGACACTAGATGAATATGTGCTGCAAAGTTCATCACACGAAAGAAGAAGAAGAAGTTAATTAAATTAAGTAATGAATGATTGATTAGTATTATGTTGATACAGCTTTCCACAAAAGTACAATTTTTATGAGAAAGTATAAAGATTAAAGCTTGAGTTCAGTATTTTGATATCTTTTATACAAGAATTACAGAAACAAGTTATCAATTTAGAAAATTAATAATTTACCCATTTTACATAACAATAGCAAATAAAAATAATTCCCTTAAATTTTTGTCTAAGTAAAAAACACTCCATAAAACAAAAATTTCAAAAACATTGTTGGCATAACGCCTTCCCATTTCACACTTTTTCCATCCACAACTATCCACTAGTACTAACCCGGATCCTGGCTGCCAAAGTGTCCGATGGTGGCTCCGTAGCTGGTCCACTTGATGAACATCAGCAGCACCATGTAGAAGAACAGTAATGTGAGGAACAGGATCTGGGGAATGAACTCCACGTAGATGCTGATGCGCCGCTTGAAGTACCTGGGGGGGCAAGGTGGTTGGTAAAGTGGGGTAAGGTGGCTAGTAAAGTGGGGTAAGGTGGTTGGTAAAGTGGGGTAAGGTGGTTGGTAAAGTGGGGTAAGGTGGTTGGTAAAGTGGGGTAAGGTGGTTGGTAAAGTGTGGTAAGGTGGCTAGTAAAGTGGGGTAAGGTGGTTGGTAAAGTGGGGTAAGGTGGTTGGTAAAGTGGGGTAAGGTGGCTGGTAAAGTGGGGTAAGGTGGTTGGTAAAGTGGGGTAAGGTGGTTGGTAAAGTGGGGTAAGGTGGCTAGTAAAGTGGGGTAAGGTGGTTGGTAAAGTGGGGTAAGGTGGCTAGTAAAGTGGGGTAAGGTGGCTAGTAAAGTGGGGTAAGGCGGCTAGTAAAGTGGGGTAAGGTGGCTAGTAAAGTGGGGTAAGGTGGTTTGTTTGGTGAAAAAGAGGAAAGTCTTTTGGAAAGAGAAGAATAGACAGAGAGTAAAAGGTACGTACGGTAGCAAGTAACGTTTCTACATTAAATGCAGTTTTTTTTAGTTTAATCATTATTATAATTTAACATTGGAACTCAACCCAGGAAATTATGCAAGAAAACAAATTCGAAAATCGATTTTTACTGTAATTAATAATCTAGGTAGACGTCAAACATCTGTCTACCAGTGACCACGGTATTTGTAAAAATACCAAAACTAAGGAAAATTCTTACTAAAATTATTATTTTGCAAACGGGAATGTCTGAATGTTCCGCTTTCACGTCAAAACCGCTGAACCGATTTTAACCAATTTTGGAATAAACAAAGTTAGCCAGCCTGGGATAAAAATAGGCTACTTTTCGCCGCAATAATAAGTCTCTCTTACTTACATATGGTTCCACAGCGACAGGCACACGCCGAAGAGCATGTGGAAAACTCCGATGATGATGGAGATCTTCATCTTGTACGCGTTCATGAAGATTATCTTGTTCGCTTCAGCCAACTGTGAAGCAATATTATGATGTTTATCACATATGTTAAACCTGAAGTGAAGAACATACAAAGTGAAAGAAATGTTGATGAAATTAAACACCCGAGAATTTGTTATTTATTAAATAGAATTGTCTATTTTTGTCATAGTATAAAACAAATCCATTTGTGACAGTTTGAATGTCTATTTGTCGAATTTCTGATCCATGCAACGGATTTTGAGTTTTCGCTTTTATTCATGAAGTTCTCATAAGAATATTTGAGCAAGTATACGGTTTTGGAAAAGAACTTTGTTTTTCTAATAGCGTCATACCCCCACCGAACTACTTATTAGTTTGACATCTCGTTTTTTGTCATATCTAAAGTTGACTATTGGGACATTTTGTCAGTTAAACAATAAATCAAATAAAAACTTAAAAATACGCATATGTTTTCTAATCAAGTGTTAAAAACCATACTCTAGAGCAATCCTAAAACTATAATTATTTTATTAGAACAGATAAATAAAATATTCGCCAACCTGCCAAACCGGATCAATCCCAAACGGATACGGGCTCTGCGTATAGTCCTCCGAGTCCGGGTTCAACTGCAGCAGCCTATTACTCTGCAACGTGGAAGCATCATAGTTGACCTTCCACGCGGACCCGAAGACGTTGAGAGACTTGGAGAAGATGTCGTTGTAGATGAGCCCCGTGTACATCGAGAACAACCCCATCAGCAGGATGATGTAGCGCCCGCCGAAGAATATTGTCCAGATCTAAGAAAGAAGGTTTAAAATTAAATGCTCCAGATTTAAGGGGCGAGATATGAAGATTTACAGTTAAATGTACTAGGTATTGGCTTAAGTTAAGAATGGGAGTTTGTTACGGTTCGCTTAAAAACACAAAGAGTGGAAAGTGAAAAGTATGTTGACCCAAGTTTGTTGTCATTAAAGACGAGAGATGATAATTAAAAATAATTAAAACATATTTAATAAGCGAATAATATTATCTTTTTGTCATAGAACTAAAAACTAACTTCAAGCTTTAATACTTTAAACCGCGGAAACATTAAAAAAAGACAAATATAAAAGTCAAATCAAAATGCTAGTTTGTCAGCAACAAAAACAAGCAAGTTTATTGTCTCATTAAATCCTGTTTTAAGAATTTCAATAACTTCGTTTATCTTCGTTCATTATTTGTTTTTACAAGTTGTTTTGTGTATAAGTAATGTAGTTGTATGTGTGCATTAGTGCGTGTGTGTATATGTGTGTGCGTGAGTGTATATGTGTGTGCGTGTGTGCGTGTACGCAATATGTGTATGTGTGTGTGTGTGCGTGTACGTAATATGTGTATGTGTAGGTCGAGTCAGCCCACTAATCGCTGCAGACAGAGCCTACAGCTAGACTCTACCACTCCAAAAAAATGTCTGTGTCACCTCGGAGTCGATCTTCTTGGCCTGCAGCGGCTTCTCCTTGTAGCACATCCAGAACCCGAAGGCGGCCATGAGCGCGCCGTGGCCCAGGTCGCCGAACATCACCGCGAACAGGAACGGGAACGTCACTATCGTGTATGGAGCTGTGGGGACAAGGAAACAATATTCATTTAAAAAGCCACTGGAAAAAAATGATAAGACCTCGTTAGAAGTTGGTACAACTTCAAAGAGAGACAGAGATAATTAATTCGAAAGGTCCAATTATAACATAACTTACACCCTAAGAGATATAGACCAAGTTATGTAATTAACTTAAAACGAGATATCATATGTTCATACTTTCATATATTGCTAGAAATGAGGCCTTCACTGAAACGTTCTCAGCATATTTAAAACCTATTTAACCTATCCCTACAACCTCTAGATCTGTTCAGTTTAACATCAAAACTCTAGAACTGTCACTAGCCTTTAGCTTCACAAGCATAAAAATAAAAGTAGGTAGCTTACAAAATGAGCCTTTGTCATTCCTGATAATGTAGATCTTTTTAGACCGGTTCAATAATACTGTAGATTACCTACCCTTACATCAAAGTCACAAGTTTACCTCTCCACACAACTAAATAGTATAAATACATATACATACCCGGGTTAACCTCCCGGTAGGTGGCCACTCCGTAGGCGTAGATGAGGTTCTGGAAGGCGGCGGTGAACTTGTTGGTGCGGTTGTAGGTGGGGGGGTCCTCCGCCGTCTCCATGCGGTTCAGGATGGGCGGGACAGAACTGCCGCTGCGCTCCTGGACCAGGGAAGCGAGGGATTCGGTTTAAATGAGGTTAAGATACACACCGCCGGGGCTGATTTGCGCGAAGGCTCATGCTATCCCGCAGCCCCGGCACTATGGCGTAATAGGAAGAACATCGACAGGTTTTTAGTGGGTATACCCGAAAGGGGGAGTCCCACACACGCCTCTCGCCCCCCCGGGCGGGAGGTACGGTGCGTAACGCATTTTCCAGTCGTAAAACAAAAAAAAGGTTAAGATACACAAATGTGGTATGGAGTTGACGTTGCGTGGGTAATATACTTGTATGGACCATGGAGAACAACACAGAAAAGATATAACCAGAGAATCTATTAGATGAATTCATTTTTTTTTCAAGAATGTTATTTGGACACTTTAAAGGTGCTATAACGTGGAGTTTGATGTTAAGTCGTTTTCGATAATGAACTCTTAATGAAAGTCCGAGAGCTATGTTTTGGGCATATTAAGACATGAAAAGATCCTCCAACAGCAAATTATCATAAAAAATAACTTTAATCAATTAAAACATACTCAAAAAACACTATATCTCCCAGTTCTTATATTTGCTACGCAACCAAAAACGTCCTTCACCTCTGAATCTTCATTTTACCCTTAAATTACAGAACTACCAAACCACCTACACTCAACCAAACCTATCTAAGATAGGTTTAAGATAGGCAGAAATAGGCTATCTTCTATCCATCCACCTATAGCCACGCAAAGTGTTCCCCCACTGACCGTGCCCCGCCGGAGCGCCAGCTGGATGGTCTCCAGGTCGAGCGCGGGCACCCAGCACTCCGCGATGAGGCACTTCTGCGTCACGTCCAGGTTGAACAGGTTCAGCGTGTGGTAGATGGCCTTGATCTTGCGCACCTTCACGAACCAGTTGCGGATGTTCTTGGCGGCGGCCACCAGGACCCGGTGGCGGTGGTCCTGGGTCTGGCCCAGTACCTGGTGGAATGGGATGTCGGGAATATAGTTGGGAAATTATTGTGATGAAGTTTGTAACATTGACGTTCATTATTATACAGGGTCTGTCGTAATGAATGGATAACCCGTTACCTACAGTTGATCCGGATGTGAGGCTATAAGAAAATGGTGTTTTCTTGCCAGGGTTGTCAACCATAAGAAAATGGCGTAGACTTTTAAACTTTTTTATAAATTTCGCTATTTTTTTCATTTATTCCGCTGCCATTTCTTCAAATTTTGATGTATTTGTATAATTCTTTTAGTATTATACTGCTGAAGACGTGTATTATGTAATTTAAATACAATTTTAGGTGTTATACACGTTGAACATTATCAAAATACTCATTTTAAGAAAAATATTTCCATTTTTTTTTCTTTATGTCAACTTTTGATCATCTCCTGTGGAAAAAAAAAGTATGACGTTATAGCTGCCCATGATCTCAATAAATTGTCTAGTATGTGTAGATTCTAAAAAGGTATAACGATGTGTACTTTACAAGCAACATTAAGTTACAGGAGCGAGAACACTAATCAAGGTCGGAATTTTTATTTTTCATGTTATGTTATAAATGGTTGTAAAACTTCGTCATAATGATTTTATTCTATCAAGATACTTTGCACAAACACTATCGGGCCACTAATAGGATATTCAGAAGAAAACCCGGTTGTTTTTGGGAAAAAAATAACATTACTTCACGATAATAATGTAATGAAAATGTACAAATGAAAATTGTTGTGCTCTAATAGTTACATGCGACAAACATGTTGCGACAAGTTTATTCGAAATTAAAACGGATTTTAAAAATCGAACAAGACCGCATTACAAAGAAAAGGGTACTCATCACATCAGTGTGATTTTGACCATCGCATGTCCTTTTGTTCACATTGGCCCCGATTCTGAAAACACTCTCTAAACTAAACTAAAACTATCGCTGTCACTTACACATCAATAAGACAGAGACAGGTAATCATTTTAGTCCTGTCAAACTAAAATGTACGTGCAATATGACACGGCGAAGGCAATTTTAGGCTAGTCCTCAGCGCATTTCGTTCAATTTCACAATGATGTGGACTAAATTTAGTGAGACCAATGTACCTGTCTTGTTCTAATACGAAGCATGAGAAAGTGTCACTATTTTCGTCAATTTGTTACTGCTTTCTAATATTTGACTATGATTTTCCTTGTGATTTGGACTTGATAACGTGGTGATACTGATGACTTTGCTCACATTTACGGACATTGTGTTGTGCTATCGATTGAACTTGTTGTTTTGGAAAAGTTTTTGTGTAGGTAGTTTGTGTATCATGCCGCAACAGTATACGCCGGCCGAATACGCGAACATGCATTACATTTACGGTGTATGTAATGGCAGCACCAATAGAGCTTCTAGTGTTTATCGTGTAAGATATCCAAATGTGCGACATCCTGAATACCGTGTGTTCATTAAAGTGCACAATGCATTTATGGAAGGACGATTTCCTTCTAATTTTTTCCACTTTTCTTTGTAATGCAGTCTTTGTTCGATTTTTTAAATCCGTTTCAATTTCGAATAAACTTGTCGCAACATGTTTGTCACATGTAACTATTAGAGCACAACAATTTTCATTTGTACATTTTCATTACATTATTATCGTGAAGTAATGTTATTTTTTTCCCAAAAACAACCGGGTTTTCTTCTGAATATCCTATTAGTGGCCCGATAGTGTTTGTGCAAAGTATCTTGATAGAATAAAATCATTATGACGAAGTTTTACAACCATTTATAACATAACATGAAAAATAAAAATTCCGACCTTGATTAGTGTTCTCGCTCCTGTAACTTAATGTTGCTTGTAAAGTACACATCGTTATACCTTTTTAGAATCTACACATACTAGACAATTTATTGAGATCATGGGCAGCTATAACGTCATACTTTTTTTTTCCACAGGAGATGATCAAAAGTTGACATAAAGAAAAAAAAATGGAAATATTTTTCTTAAAATGAGTATTTTGATAATGTTCAACGTGTATAACACCTAAAATTGTATTTAAATTACATAATACACGTCTTCAGCAGTATAATACTAAAAGAATTATACAAATACATCAAAATTTGAAGAAATGGCAGCGGAATAAATGAAAAAAAATAGCGAAATTTATAAAAAAGTTTAAAAGTCTACGCCATTTTCTTATGGTTGACAACCCTGGCAAGAAAACACCATTTTCTTATAGCCTCACATCCGGATCAACTGTAGGTAACGGGTTATCCATTCATTACGACAGACCCTGTATGTTACATATCTATGATGAATAAAAGAATTTTGATTTTGATTGCAGATCATATTTTTTTGGGATTTTAGAGTAAGGGTAAGATTTTGTAAGATTAGACTAGAGTACATAAATGAGAATAAAATATTGTGATGTAAGATGACTTTACTTAAAAGATATCATTTTGTAATAATCAGTGTTGTTTCAGTATGCCCTTCTTCTTAAACTTGATCAAAAATATTATTTTCATACCTATTGTCACAATTTTTTTTTGCAGTATTAGTTATGTAATGTTGAAATTTAATATCGGATTGTTATGTTTAACAAAAGTAAATCAGAGGAAAAACGGTACGATAGAGGGTTTGTTTTCCAAGTTCAAGTTTTTATGTGTAATACAAAGGTTTTTATAAGTTTTTCCTTACCTAACCACTAACTCAGCAACTTCTTATACTGTCAAGTCAGACGTGACATAAACAAAAGCCGTTCCTACACCGCATATAAAAGATTTAGCACCACAGTTCCTTTAAAAAATAACCAGCCATTGTGTGCATACGTTTTTATGTCAAAGTCACATGCTGAACTAACTATAGGCAAGCAATTAGTTGAGAATGGAAACTATTCTACTGCCACCCGGTAATTAATGATAGTACTTAACACATTATCAGCTACTTAAACTGTAATCTCATGCTTTTTAGGTATTGAATTATAGTTTTTATTTTTATATTACATTGTCTATATTTTGATCCAATGACTTAGTTAACGCTGTTTTATTTTCAAGCAATGTATTATAGGCGAACATACATTATGGAGTTTCCTCATAAAAATTGTCTTTTCAAAGTGTTTTTATAACACGTCTATAACAATATCTCATGGTTGCTCGGTGACCACTATTGTCATTGTCATGTAACCCTGACTTTCCATATAAAGGAGGTCCTAAAAGTATCGCCCCATATCTAGGTTAAGCAAATTGGGTTCACTCATTACGTCTAATCAATATTCAGAGGTAATAAACATAGGTTTAAACTGAAGGCGTTATCAAGAAAATAACTTTAAACGCTGGCAAAATTTGCATAATGAAATTGCTTAGCTTATTTTGAGATAATATGAGCTAACCTATAAGTTATGCTAAGCGAAACACAATTAAATTAATAATAAATCTCCCCTGTGTGGGTTTTTCGAAACATAAAACAAGTTTTCCTGTTACTTTGGATAATACAAAAACCGTGCTTTACTCCGCCCAATACATCAAGAGAAATAAAACTGAATGCACGTAAACTAATAACTGTTTGGTTTCTTATTAACAGCAAAATTGTTTACATAAAACTAAAACTACCCACTTCCCGTACAAATACTATTAATTAAGAATCAAAGATAATCGAATACAGCACACATTCGTGTTTTAGTCATAAACCGTTAACAGAATATACGCTTCCCTAATAAGAGGTAGTTTGCCAACACTTGCCGTAAATGTACCTATTGTTATACCAAATAGGACACTGCTAGCCATCCTCTCGTTATTCCCTTAATTGCTTATAAAGATCACAGATCAAAGAAAGTCTATCCGCACCCGAAATTTAGACTTTTTTTCCCTACTTCACGTCGGTTTTCTGTGCGACATTGGTATTTCACCGGTCAAGTCAGCCCAGTAATCGCTGCAGACAGAGCCTAGACTCTAAACTCTACCACTCGTAACGTGACTTACCCACACTCAAAATTCAGGCGAGACCTATTCTGATTCCTGCAACTAGCCGCGTACGTACCTATTATACATACCACATACCACAGTGTTGCGGGTAGTCATGGGCGGCGGTGATCACTTTCCATCAGGTGACCCGCATGCTCGTTTGCTCCCTATTTGTATAAAAAAAAAAATTGCCTTATCCTTACCGTGTTGAGATCCTCAATCCTAGTCATGACGCCCATGGCCATCTCGCGGCGGTCGGCGGGCGCCTCCGGGCACGGGTACAGCGTCGCGCGGAAACCCTCGCAGATCTTCTTGACGCGGGTCTTCAGCTGGTCGCCTTGGAAGAAGATGATGAACACCGACTTGTACACCTGGTCCGACTGGGAGGGCCAAAAAGGGTTAGAAATAAGGAATTTGTAATAGTTTTAATGTGTTTTAGTTAGACGTAATTTTAAGAGTAAGTATGGCTTATCTGCATCGTAAACATAATACTGCTCATTAAAAATGAAAGTTTAAAATGTAAGAGACGTAAAATGTTACTTTAGAGACAATTTTGAATACACATTCTGAACTAAACATATTGTCATCACTTCTTCTTACCTTGTCTTAATGTAGTGAACATTTAATAAGAACAAGTAAATTTATTGAATTGGTGGTGTTCCACGGGTAATATAAAATTTGCCCAGTGTCTACCCAGCTACGCTAGCTAAAACAAAATTAAGTCCATAGAGTTTCCCCCCCCCCCCACTCACCGAGGCGGGGTCCTCGAGCGGCGTGTCGATCTCGGCCTGCCGCAGGAACACGTTGCCGCGGCACGCCCGCCACAGCATCCGCTCGAAGGCCGGGATCCTCTCGCGCAGGATCACGCCCGCCACAAAGCTACACCACACCCGACGTTAACCGCGGAACCGTCGCGACGACGAGTATACACGACACATGCCGACTCTACACGAGCCTCTCCAATTTTGACAGTTACCATACTCGTAAAATGTCAAAATAATGACAGTTTAATTGGTGTTTCGTGTCGTGTATAAGCGTCGTAAGGAATAGTAAAGTCTGCAAGCAAACTTCAATATTCTCAAACAAAAAGAAACATACTAAAAATGGTAGTTGGGATATAAACAATGAAATTTTGAAAGACTTATGGGAAAGATCATCAATGATAAGAGAGAACGAAAGAAAATATTTACAGAAAGTAATTTAAACAGTTTGTAATTATTTTTAAAAAATGATTTGTTGCTGTAAGTGGAAGTTGAACCCGTAAACTTTTTGGTACTCGGCACAAACTGTTTTCATATGAAGACATTGAAGAATAACTTTAGAATTCATTTTGTGTATATCATGATGCATTTATTTTGAGTTCAATAAAATGTTCTTAATTGGATGATACTTAATTTATAGTTTTTAGATATAGTTAACTAGCGTTCCTTTTGCTACATCAAGAGCCAGATAATCAAATAAGATATAATAATATTTTATTACAAAAATTACTTTTCTTCCGTAACAGATAATAAAATCAAATAAGGTAGTATCCTCGTAGGTGACAAGTACAATTTCATGCCAACGTTTTATTTTGTCAATATAATAAAAGACTACCATTGACGACTTCTGTATTTACTTATGCCACGTTGGATGTGGCAGTTATTTAATTTACGTAATTGTTTCTGTCCTTCGTTACTATCAGTTTTAATAAATTTTTCCACCGATTAGATTAGCTTTGCCATGCATGACTATTCCTTTATTCCTATCACAATTTTTTCTCTGGCATCCTTTTCAAAATTCCGTCGGGATATTTATTTCTTTTTTGTATTTTTGTATTGTTTATTTTTAATGTATGAGTTCTTGACAGTATACACAAAACTTGTTGGATCTAACCAAAAATATGTAGGTAATGAAATAACATTTGCTAGTCCTTGGTGACATTTACAAAATCTTTAGATACAGAGAAACTTTAATAGACCATCGTTTTATGTATGCGGGCAGTGGATGGATGCGGACTGCCCAGGACCAGGTTAGTTTAGTTACCGCTCTTTGAAGCAGAAGGTAGCTTTCATCCAGCAGTGGACGGCAATTGGCTGATTGTATATTATGTATTGCTTGTTAACATCTTATATATTTTCTGGATGAGTTGTATTTACACACAAAATGTATACAACTTTAATTTCGATCAATAGCCCGTATAGAAAGCCCGTTCCTATTGGACAATAAACAAAAGCCAAACAGGTCATCCACTATCGACCTCGGAAGCTAGATACGTGCATGATTAGACCATGTTCTATACGGATCGGATCGGCCATGTTCTTGTAAAAGGCAATCACCTCGATGACTACGTATATCATTCCAGTTATTGATATAAAGATGAGTGCTTCAATTATTCAGCGATAAACAGCCAGTTAAGGGCACTTCAATTGTTATTATAGTACCTAATTATTACTGTCGTATTGATTTGTGTCCCGAATCTACAGACTGTCATAACGCGAATTGATTATTTAAAAACTTATAATAAACTTGCAATAAATGACATTTTTATAACTGAGTTACACTACGTACGTATCAAAAAATCACCCTTTTTCATCGCGAACTTCAGGATAGGATTTCCATACATTTTGTGACAATTTGATTTCATTTCGATCAAAAAAGACATTTTTAAATATGTAGCAGTAAATGACCAATAAATGATGATTAATTCACTTCGGTATGCATATCTTCTTGGAAATACCCCGTAACTTGCATAGCACTAATATAAAGGAAATAAACAACATTCAATTTGTTACTAAACCGGTCCCAACAGATTCGTCGTATACTGTAATGGTATTCATACAATAAAAAATCATGATATTCATCGTTGTTTCATTTTGTTTTTGACACTTGGTTTGAGAAAAACGCGTTTTTTCAACCTTGGGTTTCTTGTGTACTGCCCTCTACCTAATCAGTTAGTTTTTTTTTCGGTGTTCCTACAATCATGTTTATACGTATACCTAACTATTAACTAAGAAAAGACTTATCATCGTAAAAGTAATAATCGTTTCATACAGTAAGCCATATAATATTATCGATTTAACAGTTAATCTAGTTTTACAACAGATAAATTTCTAATCAAGTAAGCCTGTCTGACAGCGAGAAAAACGATTACGTTTTTTTATGTACTACAACAGCTAATATTTTTATAATTGTTAGTTTTTATACGTTTTTTTTTTTAATTATCCTACAGATGTAAATGAATAAGTTATTTCAGGAATTTACTAAACTACTCGTACTTCTACTTAAACAAGTAAGGCTAGTTACTAAAGTATTTAGCAAGTAATGTTCGAATTATTGAAAATTGAGCGCTAACAGTATCGCAAATATTCAATATTCCTATGGCACTCCTTTTATTAACCAACTTACACGACGTTCAATTATGTACCTTAATACGCTAGCAATTAAAACCGCAATTCAATGTTTGATGTATAGTCATTATTTTCTGCGAAATTCCCACGATTTTCCGTCATATGACGTCTTACACTCTAGTAGTGGATATTGTCAGTTATGCTAATGACTTTAGAGTGTATTTCAGTATATGGGTGTCCAGTGATGTAACTGCTGAAGTCAGATGTTCGGCTGTCTTGGCAAGGGACCAAGTCGTCTATGCGGATGTCTACAAAGACGATTTATATGTGAATGCTGGACAGCGTCAAGTCACGTGAATAACACTGAAGCTTAAAAAATACTGTTAGTTCTGAAAATTAAGAAGACGTATCCGCAAATACTTGATTCGTGAGAAAAATTCTAAGTAAGTGTCAACGTTGAGTAATAAATTGGTATTCCACATTCATCAAGACTGCGGTTGTCGTGTTGCAACTTTTATCACTGTTACAAGCAGAATTCAAGCCAAATCAATGTAGGTATCAAGAATTCGCAACGCGATAATTCATTACGCAAGCACCTGATTGTAGTTTTATCAGTAATTTTTGAGAATGAGGGTTTTTTTTACCGATTTCGTGGAAAAGGTCAACTCATTCTAATTATTAATTTTATGTATTCTTCAATGTCTTCACTATTTGGCAAAATGTTAGAGATACATTTACAAAAGGAGCAATATTTACAAGAATATATTCATTATCCTTTCATATTGTATCACCAACCAGAATAATTTTCTTAAGACTTAAATTCTAAACTTAAAAGTATATCGTATGCTATTCATTCAAAATGACAAATATAACTCGGCTAGGTTTTACGACGCTGTTTAGAATCGACCACTTCACATTTACGATTGCAACCTTCAACATCAGGGAGCATAATTACATAATTATTTAACGGTGTGTAGAACAATTTTGATAAGTACAATACAGCACAATTAAAACTGAGATGTATGTCGCAATATTTAATATTTACACATAAAAATATATACGTACGGAGATAAGTAAATAAGAAAACTGTAATAGAGGCTAGTCCATTGATAAAACTAGGCGTTAAGTTTCGTGTGAATTGATTTGATCCTAAAATTCCGGTTTATATCTTGTCCACACGACAATTTGTCAGTCACGAATTTCTCAGGTCAATGGCCCAAGTGACCGTTTTGTTTATTTGATGTCTCATACTGCATCGTGAGGTAAAACAACATGTTCTTATTTGTAACATAACAAACTTTATTTGTAAGCAAATCCGACTATGATAAGTAGAAATAAGAAAGAAAAATGATGGGAAAGTTTTTTCACCCGTATTTCAAAGAGTGTTCAACTGTATGCAGTTTTGTTTGTAAATGTTCGAACAATAAACCCGCATCACAGGATATTGACAGATAGTTGATACCAGTTCTTACAGGATATCCGTGGGACATCGGTCAATACAAGCTATTATAACTACTTCATTAATATTAAGATTCTCATACATTTATTTTACAATCTTATAATGTTCTTAAATGTGTGCCCAATACAACGTAACGTATGGTTTCGTCAAAACAAAATCGAGGGAATCTAAGTAATGAATCAAAAATATTGCAACATTTTTCGACTGTCATAGGTAAATCCGAAAGAAAATATTAGAAGAAAAAATCTTTAGATTTGTCTACAGCATTTGACGCATTAAAACAATTTACGTAATATGCACTTATTGATAACAACTGCATTATTTTATCAGTAGATGACAAAGACAATTGATAATTTGATCTTTAACAACAATTCGGTAGGAACCATACCGATACTTTATCTGAAAGAGAAGCGGAAAAACCTTTATCAACGATGTCACTATTTGTTTAGAACCAAATATTTATCTTAAAAATGTAAATAACCAACGTAACATTTTGATTTAGAACCTTTTGATGGAGTAACTTCACAAAGGTATTGAAGATTAATGTGAAGAACAATTTGCAGGCGCACGAAGTAATCCTATACAAAGCACCGATTGTAATGTAAATGCCATGAGCAATATATCAAATACGTATAATATATAGAAGATCTTGCGGTGTAAAGAATACACGGCGTACTTAGTTACAAGTCAGTGATATATAGACTTTTAAAAACCAGATAAATATTCTACCAATCACTGAAACCGAAGAAATACCTTCAAATTATGGAAATTTTGAATGAATAGCATTTACGAATTCAAAAACTTACACATGACTAAATATTAATAACTAATACACTCGTACCAAGACGCTGTTAGATTTGTCTCCAAAATGAATTTTATTATTTCGTGCTCACAACCTTTGTAAATATTAATTACAAGTACATCCAACGTAGAGTTCATACTAATTGATTTTTGTGGAGGGTTTCCACAGGGGTCCATCCAAGGACCAGTTTTATAACAAATATTTAATATTTTGTGCGAAAGTGGGAGTAAACACAAATTGTGAACACGAACGACTGAAAATTATTTGAATATTTCAGCATTTACAAAATTCGCACCTATATCCATCATCTATTCTTGAAGTCCAAGTAAAGTATACGTAAATTGAAATAAAAATAAATATTGTGATTTATTGTGAAGTGTTAGTCAGCGAGTGAGAGTGTTAGCTTTAGTTTACCATTCCATAAATCATAATAAAAAATATATATGGTTTACCGATATATTTTCCCATAACCAATGTACACATACACACACCCATATCCCACACACACACCTTACTAATAACTACATTATAACACTATATATACTAACCAAGGCAGGAATTCCAGGGACTCTTGTTTATCCCGTAAACTAGGGAATAAATTAAAAGGAAACACATCGGTTTAGCAAAGCAGTAAAAAGTGTTAAAACTAATGAATAAACTACTTGTAATCGAGGCAATATTTGACTATACTTATTTACAATCAGTACTTGAGCTATAATTACATGCATACTTCAACTATGAATAGTTCCCTAGTCCGCTTTAAAAATTGGCACGACTTGAAACGATTTATTGTTAGATTTTATCGTGGCAAACTATGCAGGATAAAAATGTCTTTATCATTATCGGCGTGCGAATAGATTACTCATAGATCGTGAACTTATCTGTCAATAACTAGATCAAATCATTAAACTTTATCATGTGCCATAACTGGGTCATCCATTGTAGGTACTGCAATATTTCAGGTCACTTCAATATTTATCGAATACGTAAGCTGATATAGAGTTGGTACTATGCCTAACTAAACTGCACAGAACACAATCGCATTGTCAGTTTCGATAGTGGCCTTGCAGATCACTACAATAATCACCCAACCGTGGCAATGCATATCAATCGTCCCAATTACGACTGTCTGACTTTTTAATTGCATTTCGATCGAAGAATTTGTAAGTAAGTGCAGAGTGGCGTCAGTGCACGCATACGTACCCTAGTTGCACGTGGCCCATGTGCCGGCTCGGATCGTCCGAGATGAGCGCGCGCGTCATCGACTCAGTGGTACTGGCACCACCCTCGTGCTAGCGGACAAACAAACACGTACACAAACAACGGACAACACGCAAGCACGACGCGCCACCTAAACTCTGTTGTAGTAAAAAAGTAGCGCCAACGCGACTCGCCTACCGTGCTCACCTACGCTACCAAGCCTCAATGTTAGTCTTCAGCTACAATTTCGTGTACTTTACAGTGTGATCTTCACTAAACGAGGCACTAAAACGACACAAAGTCGCCGTGTCGTGAGGTTCTAGTCTACTTAAACAACAGTTCAAAATCATAATGGCATGCATGGACAGACAAATAAGCATGACGGAATGAAGTAACAAAAAAATAACAGTATCATTATGATAACCTGCAACCGGTGCCGAATAGTTACCGCCGATGGACTTCAAAAATAAATTAGGTATCCGATGGGTTAGTTTAAGAAAAATTCAAACTCACTCAGGCAGCTATTGGTTAGCACTGTTTAGAGAGGGCCTTTATTTGGAAGCTGTAAATCAAAGGTCTGTCTGTGTATTGAAGTGCTACTCTAAGCTCATTCCATCACACAAGAAGTCAAAGAGAGGTGTTATGATGATGATTATACTATAAACCGGCCGACTCCAATGCTTGCCTGAGTGGTGAATGGTAGACTCCCGTATCAGCGTCACAGTACAAGCGCTGTAAAAATAATATCACTCTTTGACTTGCTACGACCTCCATACCCACAAAAGAACAATAGAATCCTAAGTTAACCCTACGTCAATTGACCCCGTTCTTAAATCTAAAGTTAGCTGTGCAGATATGGAAGTCGAAGCTCATCGTGGAGCAGTTATCAATCGGAGCATACCCCAGCTTGAGCGCTTGCCCTCCCGCCATGAGGCCCTCTTCCCCTAGTAGAGTGACTTGCTCCTCTTCCCTCGAAGGGTCCGCCATCTTGTGCACACACGCGCCAAAATGGCGCCAAGGTCAGATACGTGTCAATGTCAATGTCACACTCATTACTCTCCACTTGAGTGATTCAAATGTGGAACGGATTCGAAGTCGTTTCTAGCATGGCCGTAACGATTGTCGAATGACAACAATGGCACACGAGTTTAATTAACTGGCTGTAAACGCAGCTGTGACATTGACAATGACGTCACACACATGAAAATAATGCTAAAACTTTAATGATCTTGCACTTTTGAAGCCCATTATTGTTGGTTTGTGTACATGGGATCGGCAATAGTGGGAAGAGCGTCGACCGTATTATAAGAAAATTTTACCACTGACCCATTTCCGAAGTAATTGTTAACTATTAGAAAATATAAAAGTGAACAGTTTCGCTAATTAGTGGCTTAAGAAGATTGTTACTGTTATTCAAGTGCTTTGTATTTAACCGGTCGGCTTTACAAAAACCGTGAATCGAAATTAACATGTCATGAAACATCGACACGAACTTAACAAACGATGATCAAAATAAACAAAAAAAAACACAAAAAAGGGAACGTCTTAGATTTTTTGTTACATCGTGGGGCTATTTTTTTTCTACAACAGCAGTATAATTTAACCTTTATTTGCGACCATGAATTTGAACCCATTATTGAAATTCGGATTAGGTTTAAATAGCTGTTATTATGTTTATGTCAAGGGAATAAGTTTGTTGTCAAACAAGATTGGGGAGCTGACGTGACTCCATCATAGTTTAAGAACCTCGTTAATCAATTAGTTATATTGCTTGTTGACTTTCACGAGGACACAGTAATCTTATCTTTTTTCAATTATTTTGTAATTTATAGTACTTGTTTTGCGCTACATCAAAAAACTTTACAATGAGTGTATAATTCAAATTGTTCGTCACGTGAGTGCAAGATACGCGGACATGAAACTGGTTGTTGAATTTTGGTCTTTATGGCGCTACAATAAAGCATGAGTACATCGAAGCTCGGCCGTACCTCGTCGAAGAATACTTGTGTCTTCCTGAGTATGTGTTTGAGTTCTGTAAGCTCGAGGAAGTTCCTCTTCAGAGCCTCGGCGTTTTGGTTCACTTCGCGCAGTTCGTTCTCCAGCTTCTCAAAGGTGGCCTAGCGACAAAAGAACATCGTAACTATAGGTACATTTCATAGATTGTGAACCGCAAACATTACAAGTAATAAAACAACAGGTTTGAAATGTGTAATTTTACTACAAGGAAACGGTGTGGTTTTTCTAATTTTATTTAGCTATATGTATGTTTATACAAATCAACAATTGGAAAAAAAGAAATCGTTTTCAATGGCTACGTAAACCAAACAAGAATTTTTGATTCAAAATAATTATTATACGAATTAAATTTATATAAACATTAGATATTATTTTTTAAGATTTAAATACAACTATGAATTACAGAGTTCGCAAAAGATGTTATAATATATAAAACCATAACATTAGGTACATGTTTTCCTCAACACAGTCACCACATTACCACAATACTCTGATACGAGGGTGCGTTTTTAAGTTCGCGGAATGAGAGGGTTGGAGGGGGGTGATTAGGCTCATTAGGACCGTAACGCGTTCAGTGACTCATAATTAGTATAAATACGAGGTTTCATTGTTATCAGACAATTAGTCTTTGAGCTATCGTCAACCAAGCAACATAATCGGGAGTGAAAAGTCACGCCGCCGCAAAAACAACAACGCGTAGAGTGTTCACGTGCATTTTTGGACCTCTGCAGTGACGACTAGGGTTCATCATTATGAACCTGAGTCGAAACAAGACTCCATGCAGTGGCATAAAAAGGGCACAGCACCCCCCAAGAAGTTTAAGGTGTCACAGTCAGCTGGGAAACTCATGGCAACGGTCTTTTGGGACTCAGAAGGAATATTGTTGATCGATTATAAAAATAAAGGTGTTTCTATAACCGGAGATTACTACGCTTCAATATTAGAGCGACTAAAAGAAGCCATTAAAGAGAAAAGACGGGGAAAATTGACGAAGGGTGTGCTGCTTTTGCACGACAATGCGCCCGTCCACAAGAGTCGCGTTGCGTTGGCTGCCCTGCATAAGGTGGGCTTCGATATTTTAAACCACCCACCCTACAGCCCAGACCTAGCCCCGAGTGATTATTACCTCTTCCCAAAAATGAAAAAAGAGCTTCGGGGTAAAAATATTACCACCGATGATGAAGTTAAGGAGGCAGTTTCAGCGTATTTTGAAGACAAAGATAAATCATTTTTTTATGAGGGTATAAATAAATTAATTGAAAGGTCTGAAAAATGTATCCGTCTTGCAGGTGAATATACTGAAAAGGAAAAATAATTTGGTTTTTTTATTTCCACCCCTTACCCTCCATTCCGCGAACATAAAAACGCTCCCTCGTAGGTAATCAACAAGAATGTTTGTTACTCTTCCACTCCAAAACTACTGACTGAAATGTATTTGGACATAATTGTACATATGTATAATATACCAATGGGGTCACATGTGAAACCGAAAGTCTAATAATGAGTAACATTCATAGTATCTATTAATCGATAGTTTTCGGTTGCGGTTCCTCGGGGTTACACCTGGTACATAACATAAGCTTTCTACTGCAGGATTTCCTCAGAAACATCAACTTAACCCCGTGAAAACGTAAGTAGTGTTATTATTATTTAATATTCGATGGACATCACTGGTCGGCGTCATTGCCGGTTGGCGCAAATTTGGATTGAATCTAATGGCGGCTACATGTTGTATTTGTAATTTATATTTAATTAAAGAGATGTTTAATCTTAAGGCCAATAAATATTGTTCCCTAGTAGTAGCAGTAAGTTACCTCAAGGTTAATCATCTCTTTCTCTAGAAGTAAAACGTCCGTAGTACGTTACCTCAAGGTCGATCATCTCCCTGGGCTGCGGCGCCTCGGGGCTCTCGCCGGGTATCTCGAGCATGGGGATCTCGTCCTTCCTGATCTCTTTCTCCAGGTAACGCAGCTTGCGCTCCATCTCGTCGCAGCGGCGCACCTCGTTCACGAACTTGCGTTGGAACGCGTTCACGTCGGGGTTCAGCTGGTGGTGGAATGTTGCTTTGTTACTTGATCCTACTAATATTATAAATGTGAAAGTTTGTGAGTATGTATGGATGTTTGTTACTCTTTCAGGTAAAAACTACTGGACGGATTTGGATGAAACTTTGCAGTAATAGTGGTTATACATCAGAATAACATATAGGGTACTTTTTACCGCGGGATAACTTCTCATTCCCACGGGAAACCGACTCACACGCGAACGGAATCGCGGGCGGCCACTAGCAAATAATATAAATAAATGTCCAGACTAACTAACACACTAATTATGTGGCACTAAAGTAAGTGCAGTAAGCACTTGTGTATTGACTTCGCAATGGACTATAGGAGAACCTACTTTTACCCAAACACAAGCCAATTTGGGCACCTTCTGTTTAACAGATTGGTATCATACTGCTGCACCACAGAGGTTGTCAATATGTTGGCTTTCAAGCCAAGTTGGTATTCAATAATAGTTGTCTGATTGTAGCAGATTCTTATAAGATTTTGACAGAGTTTAATAACATTTGTTACAAATAATTGTGTTAAGGTTGTGTTTCTTCAGTTAATATATTAAAAATCCAGTTTAAATAAAATTTGCAGATGACGAACATAGTATTTTGCATAACTTGATAAAAGTAACACAACAAAAACAAAAACCAAATTTGTGCGCTATTTATTACTCTGTAATTTATATTTAGAGATTTTATAAGGGACATTGCTGTAGTTAGTAGGTAAAATGGAAGGGTCCAAAAAATATGATATTTATAGATATTATCAAGTATTATCATCTTTTAACTCTACTCCATCATCATCTATATTTGGGAAGTAGAAATACAGTTACAAATAACCATTCCTATCAATTGATTTATATCTTTGAATGCTGTTAATGAACCAAACTTCTTATAACAAACCAATTATTAAAACCTACCTAAGAATCATCAATGTACTATCCTAATTCTATGATATTTTAGAATAAAACAATCTAAAACAACAGGAATACAAAAAAACTTAGTAAGATTGATGTTGTAGGCAGAGGGGCAGCTATCACAACAATATTTCTACTGAGTTAAAGTTAAAATTTAAAAGCCTATGTTTTATTGCTGACCAAGTTTTATCTTCTACAGTAATGATTTAACAAAAATAATTACTTATAAAATAAGTTAGGTTGGTACCTAGGTAGATATTAAATTTAACCAATTCAATGCATGGACATAATATGTGCTTTTATGTTGTCAGATAACAGTATCATAAAAATATTATCATTACATTAAAGTAATCAACATAAAGTGATTAAATTCACATGACCAATGAATTCATTACTTATATAATAGTTATTAAAGATATACTTTTGGTTAAACAAAAAAATACCATATAATACTTAAATTGTATGTCTTTTTACTTTAAAACCACAGTGACAAAACCCAAAATTATTATAGGTACCCAACTATTCTTATTGCATTTAAGACAAAACTTTTATTAAAATAATGTCAATCTCAAAACAATGTTTCCTTTTAAAATTAATACTTAATATAGAGGTTTGACTAAATAAAACCATAAAGTTATTATAACTAACCTAGTAAATAATTGTTTTTAGTGAGTATTTTAACATGAAAGGTATGATTACTTCCTGCCTACCCTCCCACTTTTATAGTCCAGTTACTACAATGAGTCATACTTTGATAATACCAAATGAAGTTTATTATTTTCTGAGCTTTAGAAACTGGTAATATTAGAATAACTAGAGGTCGCAGTAAGAATATTCACAAAGATGACCCAAATGAGAAACTCAACCATCAGTTACTTAAATCAAAATAGAATTAGGAGTTATATGTGGGCTTACATCACGGAACTGCACGAGTCCCAATTCTCCAAGCTCAGACACGCAGGCATAGGCGGCTTCACTTTGCAAAAACAGTTGACACAAAGTCATTTCCTCACTCCGAAACAACGACCCCATCTTGGATGGATTTCGCACTTGCTACCACAACAGCAAAACTTTTAACAAGAAATAATTAGGATAAGGCTCCGACGCATTCGTCCATCGACGGACTTTCAAGGCGACGAAACCACTGCTTCTTTTAGAAAAGCAATCAATACCGACTTTGCCGCACGGCCACTCGGTAAGAGGAATTTCGTGCGTGCGCAAGCAAATGAAAAAAGATTACTGAATGACAGACTGACAGCAATTGACAGCAGACAACTAAAAGGTAAAATGACAATGACAGCCGTGACGTATATCGAGTTTTTTTATGTTTTTATTTTGTGGAGTTCCGAGTCTTATTAGCCAAATTTTTTCGAAATTAATACATGTACAACCAAATGCAAAGTATATTTTGTCCGTAGAGAGTGGCCTCGGACCTTTTAAAAATAAGTTGGAATTAATAAATACTAAAAATTAATTGATGCAATGATCTTGTTAAATAGTCTATTAATTTACACAACACGCTACAACTAGTCGGACCGGTGCAGCAATGAGAAATATTACAAAAACGGAAGAATTTTGAGACCTTTCTTGCTGCTACTTCGGTTGGTGTAATTTATTTAATACTAGTGGCCGCCCGCGACTCCGTTCGCGTAGAAGTCGGTTTCCCGTGGGAATGAAAAGTTTTCCTGCGGTAAAAAGTACCCTATATGTTAATCTGATGTATAAGCTATATTACTGTAAAGTTTCATCAAAATCCGTCCAGTAGTTTTTACGTGAAAGAGTAACAAACATCCATCCATCCATCCATACATCGTCACAAACTTTCACATTTATAATATTAGTAGGATTATAAGTATTAGGTTGGTGCATATCATATCGGAATAGGGAATATGCATAAAATTTTAAATGGCCTAAAATATTTTTTTCTCAATTACTTATTGTCCTTATATTATAATGAAAAGGTTTTTTTTTAATTTATTTATCATTTAAACCCCTAAAACAATATTCAAAAAGTGCAAAATAAGGGAGCGAAATTCAAACTTCCAAAACGTGCCACCATTGGTCGAACGTAATGTGACGTCATCTGACACGACATTGCATTCATCAGCGTCGTAACTCATACTGTTTTACAAGTTTTTGTGAAATAAATAAATAATATTAATCTATATTCTTGTGCTGATTGTAATTAAATTAAGTTTAGATTGGTAGTGAATCTTAAACGATGACTGAAGCTGGTTCTGTCATAGCACAATAGGACAATCTATCGAGAACAGATGCATTTATGATAACAGCATATTTAAATTTGCATCAAAACCTGATTTTACTATCACAGAGATCAGAGGAGTGAAAGCTAATTATTATGTTTCATGATATATTTAAGACCATAATATAGTTTTTTATTCATAAATGCACCCAGCAGTTAATTACTTATTATACACCAAAACATTTTGATATTGACACAAAATATATGAGGAAAAACTCCTTTCTTCAACCGTAGAGTACAATTTTTCTCCTTCCTCTTTCATTAAATTGTATTCAATAATATTTTCTGTATCTTCCTTAACCTGTAATAAATAAATCAAATCGTAAAACCACAAAAGGAATAAAGTTTTTATAGAAAGTTATAGCTACAGACCTTTTCTTATAGGGTAGGTTAATTTTAAACCGAATTTTCTAATGTTCAATAGCTAATGCAAAACTTATTTCTTACTAATTCACAATAAGTTGTATATAAATAAAGTATACTTACGTTAAAATGATCTTCACAACAATATGAACAAGATTTAGGAGATGTATTATCCCTTCTCATCACCTTACACCACCGTTTTCGTATTTTCGCATCACTTGAAATATGAAAAAAACACTTTCTCGGGTGTTTTTCAAGTAGTATTTGTGCACTCCGGTACTATGCAGTACTTACAAGATAATTTTTTGGCTTCTTCCATGGTTTTAAAGTTATTAAAACTGTAAATATGTACGAAGTAACTGAAAAGTTCATAGTAAAGTCCCACTGGACGTGTCGTGTGACGTCACGCAAAGCGCGCGCAAAATGGCGGCGTTTCAACTGCTCTAATTTTTTCCATGTTTTAAATTTCGTTTTTAAAAATATCTAGCGTGTTTTCTAGCCTTTTAATTTTATTTTCTATGTTTTAAAGTTGTAAGCTATTAATTTAAGACAAGAAAAAAAAACATGAATATCCCCTATTGCACCATGGCCATTGCAAAAAACCATGTTGACAAATTGACATTGACTTAACTGACATTGGCATTGGTAACCAACAAGTTACAAAATATAACCTCAAAATCCGCGGATCAAAATATTATTAATATATTTTTTAACAAATTAAACTTAAAGAATTTCGGTTAAAAAGCTTGCAATTTGTCCTACTAGATATTTTTCCAAACTTGAATGAATGCCTAGATACCCGGAAACAAAACTGTATAAAGAGCCAGAATATGGGTGTTATGAGGAAAGTTCTCAATTGGTATGGTGGATTAGGTCCAAGGTGTGGTAAAACGAATCCTCCATTTGACCATGTTATTCAAGTTGGAGATCCAAGATTACGTAAAGTTTCCGAAAAAGTTCCTCCAGATCAGATAAAATCTAAGGAGATACAGGACCTTATCAAACAGCTAGGATATGTAATGAATAAATACAATTGTGTGGGGCTGTCGGCACCACAAGTCGGGATTAACAAGAGAATATTTGTCATGCAACAAACAGCTGATCAAATAGCCAAGACATCAGCAGCAATAATTAAATACAGGGGAGTTACAGTAATACCATTCACTGTATGTAACCAATTATATGAACTTTATTTACTATTTGAAAATTAGGTACCTAATGTAGTTATAAATTTCAGGTGTTCATAAATCCATCATTAAAAGTTTTAGATTTCAGCAAAATATTGCACACAGAAGGATGTGAAAGTGTCAGAATGTACTGTGCTGATGTTCCAAGATTTAAAGAGGTTGAAGTTTCAGGTAGATATTGTGTTTGCTACAGTATACTACTGTAACTATCAACATTTAATTCAAATGAAAATACTATTTACATTTTGCAGGCCTTGATGCAGATGGCGAGTCTATCAGCAGAAAGTTTAAAGACTGGGCAGCAAGGATAGCCCAGCATGAGATGGAGCACCTTGATGGCAAACTATATACAGATACTATGGACCGGAAAACTCTCACATGCTCCTGTTGGGAACAAGTCAATGTCACTAAAGGAAAAATTGCAATACCATTTTATCCTGATTAAAGTTGTGATCACTAGACAATTTACAATTATTTATTTGTTACACTTAGTTGAATGTAAAATAATAAAACATTGTTTTAATAAGCATCACTTTATTTCATACATAAATAATACATTTAAAGTAACTTTAGACTAATGTTTGTCTTTTTAGATAAATTAGTGATAATCCAGTAGTTTAAGTATTAATATTTTTTGCTAAAATCTCAATTGTAAGCAGTACTACATCATAATTTTAAACATTGATATTATTTTAAACAATGCATTTTCTGCAGTTCTAAAACAATTAGTTTATCTACATCTAAACATAAGCTGCTTTGCAGTTTTGCAGTATAATATTGAAGGAATATTTAAAGATTGATGTGTAATGCACTTATCCCCTGAAACTCTGATTCTTCCCTCTCATTAGTTAACACCTATTCAATATAAAAGTCTTTACACAATATTTCCATTCTGTTCACTCAGAGAAGAAAGTGTTAATTCAGTTATCATGCAAACAGACATTTTGATCAAAAGTGAACAGCATGGAACGGAAACCAGCTTCTTTCCAATCACAGCTACCATCTGCCATTTTCATTTCATTGATGCAATTATCTATAAAAGGAAAGACAAAATTGTAGTTAATTCTATTATAAGATTGATGTTCTGACTAGTAAAGTGGGGCTGTTTAGTTACAATTATTCAGAATCATTTGTTCTGCCTAACATAATGATTGTTCTATTGCAACCAACCATCTCAAAAGCCCCGCAGCCCTGTGAACAAATGTGTATTACCTGAGCGGGTTCATAGACGACAGGCTGGCCAGCGAGGGCGGCGGCGAGGCCAGGCTCAGCCGCTCGGCCTCCTCCTCCGTCTGGTTGTTCCGCAGCTCGTGCAGCGTGCACAGCAGCTTGCTCCAGTCGTCGTTCTTGGGCTGGGCCACGCTCTGTTCAGGGGTTATAGTGAATAGTTGGGGTAATACCGCCATAACAACGCTATTTGATAGGTTCGAATAAGAATGTTTTAATGTAGATTAAGTTTTATTGATAATGTTGGGTTTTGTGAGGTTTATTAGGTTTCAAAACAGGTTAAGCTTAGTTTAATGTAGGTTTTGGTCTATTTTGGCCTAAGATAAAATTTTCTTGATAATGTTGTGTTTTGAGAGGTTTATTAAATCCAAAACAGGTTAAGCTTAGTTTAATGTAGGTTTTTTGCCTATTTCGGCCATGTGCCTGACAAAACCACAGTGTTTCCTGCATCACAGTGCCAGTATTAACACTTTTGGCTATTTCTGATCACACCGCTGTGGTTATTATAATGTCTCTGGCTGTCGGTGAGTAGTTACCTCGGTGTTGTCATGTCAGAGTGTGTGTATAATGTGTATTGGTAGGTATGTTGTCAACATGACTGTATGTTCCTACCTCTGCGATCTCGTACATGAATATGTTCCCGTGGTCGTCGCCGGCGGTGAGCAGGTTCCCGGCCGGCGACCACGACACGCGGTTGAACGCCGCGTTCTCCTCGCTGTGCACCGACGCTATCGGCACCTATAAACAAGTATATGTCAATACAACAGTGTTTTAAATAGGGTGAATACATAATCATAACCAGACATTTTTAATATGTGAAAAAGATTTTTAATATGTGAAAAAAAAACGCAGCGTTAGTGTGTAACATGGTGTACTTTTACATTCTGTTTGATAGATGATGATTTACATTCTGTTGGATAGTATCTTTATATGTCTGCAAATTCTGATGATGGAAGGTAGCTTCGTTTTTATCCAAGTTCTACTTCTCTGTCCCTCGTAAGTCTCCATTAATATTACTTCTGAGTTATACCAATCTCCACAGCTACAGCTACTACCTACCTCTGCCCCCCGCGCGAGGCTCCACCACCTACCTCTGCCCCCCGCGAGGCTCCACCACCTACCTCTGCCCCCCGCGAGGCTCCACCACCTACCTCTGCCCCCCGCGAGGCTCCACCACCTACCTCGGTGTCCCTGGCGAGGCTCCACAGCTGCAGCGTGGCGTCGGCGTCGGCGGCGGCGAACACGCCGGGCGCCGCGGGGCTCCAGCGGACATCCGTCACGTACGACCCGCACTCCTCGAATGAATACAGCGGCTTGTTCTCCTGCACGGTAGAAACGTGGTGGTTTAACACTCAGTTTACAAGCAGGATGTCAAGTATAGTAGGGTTAGAGCGAGTTTGCTTTCACCAGGGGCTCAATTACCACAAGTCTTGATGTTAACCGTTAGAAGAAAAACGTCAAATTTATCGTAATCGAATTTACAAATTGTATGGATGTCCCACTAGATGGAATCGGAAACCTGATTTCGCATTTAATCTCAAATGTGTGAAGCGTCAGCGACCCCCTTACGGCAGATCATTAACGCATTACTTTTATGAAAAACCACAAACTTTAAAATACATCATGATTACTGGTAGTTATTAAAAAGTTTTGTTATTATGTAAACAAAATAAGACGTCATGGTACGACAAAACCTTAACAAGCCTAATCAGCCTTATTTTACTTATTATTTTTATGTTAACGGTGAAAAACGACACAAAAAATCCAACTGTGAAAAAGATAAATACCTATTTATTTATCATTTTTCATAACTTTAAAGTGACAACTTTTTGGAAGTTAGATTTTTATTATCGCAACAAATTTCGAAAAAAGCTTTGCTAAAAGTTAAAACAACTTCTTCTCTCATTGTTTGGAAGTTTACCGGGTTAGTTTGTCTTATATCAAAACTAGTGGCCGCCCGCGACTCCGTTCGCGTGGAAGTCGGTTTTCCGTGGGAACGAGAAGTTGTCTCGCGGTAAAAAGTACCCTATATATTATTCTTATGAATAACCTATATTACTGCAAAGTTTCATCAAAATCAGAAGTTTTTACGTGAAAGAGTAACAAACATCCATACATCCATACTCACCAACTTTCACGTTTATAATATTAGTAGGATGAAAGGACATCTAATAATCTCACACAGCTGGATCAATTTGGCTCATTTTAGTTTAAAAGTATTTGTAGAAATCCAAGGAACGATTATATATCTCGTAAATAAAATATAAATTTATTTATAATAAATTTTATATATCTCGAGTTCAGAAATATCTATACTAACAATATAATCTATCTATACTAATATTATAAAGAGGAAAGGTTTGATTTTTTGTTTGTTTGTTTGAAATGAATAGGCTCCGAAACTACTGGACCGATTTAAAAAAATCTTTTACCATTCGAAAGCTACATTAACCACGAGTAACATAGGCTATATTTATTAAAATAGGGTTCCGTAAGATATTGCCACGGGAAAACATTTAGTTGCGGGTGAAACTGCAGGGCGGAAAGCTATATAATTATAAGGCGGTGTATTCACATAGTTCGCTGGGTCAGCTAGAAATATGCTAATGGTCGTATTTTGAAACGAAACTTGGGTCTAAATCTGGTATGAAATCTTGTATTAAGTTGGTTATTTACATTCGAAACATAGTACAATCTAATTTCATATATGATTATATCACATTAAATAATGTAATAGCCTATAAACCAACCCCTATTTAATAAAGAAAGTCCTTAGATACTAGCTTAAAAAAATATTAAATGTTAGTATAATTTTTATAATTCGATTAAAAAAACATACGAGTATTATTTACCTTGAGACTCCACAGTTTGACACTCCAGTCTACCGACGCTGTGAGATACAGGTGAGCTAGTTCAGCCGATGTTGACGACGTCTATAATATGAAATATGCTATAAAATTATGGTTTTCATAAACTGAACTTTCATAAAGATAAATGAAATGGAATAAACTTTAAAAGACTTTAAAACAAAAATATTACTTGGTCACCGAAATATTTAAGTAAGTAAGTGCGTGGTAGCCTACTGGCAACAGGTTCGGTCAACTATTATACCGAAGGTTCCGGGTTCGATCCCCACTAGGGTGTACCACTAATTTGGTCTTTTTCAAATTATGTACATGTTTATCACGCACTAACGGTGAGGGAAAAACATCGTGAGGAAACCCACATGATTGGATGATAATCCATCATGTGATCCACTAACCCGCACCGAGCCAGCGTGGTGGATTACGGCTCAAACCTCTCGCTATCCGAGAAGGAGGCCTGTGCTCAACTATGGGACATATATAGGCTATTTATTATACCGAAATATTTAATGTTGGAAGTTTTTTTGTCATAACGTTAATCATTTTCTTTCAGGTAATAGTAAAGTAATATTATCAGTTTTGTTTTGGTAACAAAGAGTAAAATTAAAACTAGTGAGTTACCTGTACAGACAATGCAGTGATAGGCCCCGCGTGGGCCTCGATACACTCCAGAGAACCACCGCGAGCTCCGTGACGACAACCTAACAAATAAATTATATTTTGTAATATAATTCAAGTCAGAAGATATTTTATTCAAGAGGTTGTGTCAGAGAAAATAGTTAATTTCTTGATTAGCTTGCTACATCATAGGTTTTATGTTTGCTCTCGAACAATATTGAAGTCAAGAGAAAATCTATAAAAATACAAAGAGAACCTTACGCTTAGTGTTATGGGTCACTCAATGGACTAGGGAAGAACCTATAGTCCGTTCGCGTTAAGAAAATAGTGACAACTACAGGATAAGGGTGTATTCACAGTGGAGTAAAAGTACAAAAGAAAAATAATAATTTTATAAACAGTATTTTCGAACACGCCGCATGCACTTGCTGTTTCTATGACTATGCTCTCAGTTGCATTTAAATCACACAATGTAAAGTACTTATTAACATTGTAAATTATGCGTCTCTCTCCACTATGGATTATTGATCCACTTTTATTCTTTGGAATTGGTGAAGTATTCATTTTCAAAATGTATTGTTGGACGAGTCACGCAATATACACAACCGTTTTCTTCGAAGGTCAGACTACAACTGGTCACTGTGAACTCGACTTTTTAATTTCTCGCATTTTAATTGGCTGGGGGGCGTGGCCAGGCCGGCGGACAACGATGACTCACTATTTTCTTAACGCGAATGGACTATACTATACCTAGACACCATTTTGAACAGACCATCAACTAAATTGATAATTGGAGAACTCGTGCGTGCCACGGCCTTGCTCTGGCGGTGCTGCAGGTCCAGCGACCAGGAACTGTCCCTGTACCACCTATAGCGTGTCCTCACCAGTATACACGTTCCCGTCCTCGGCCGCCAGCACGAAGTTGTTGACGTCCCCGTGCGGGAAGCCCATGGCGGTGACGGCCACGGCCTTGCTCTGGCGGTGCTGCAGGTCCAGCGACCAGGAACTGTCCCTGTACCACCTATAGCGTGTCCTCACCAGTATACACGTTCCCGTCCTCGGCCGCCAGCACGAAGTTGTTGACGTCCCCGTGCGGGAAGCCCATGGCGGTGACGGCCACGGCCTTGCTCTGGCGGTGCTGCAGGTCCAGCGACCAGGAACTGTCCCTGTACCACCTATAGCGTGTCCTCACCAGTATACACGTTCCCGTCCTCGGCCGCCAGCACGAAGTTGTTGACGTCCCCGTGCGGGAAGCCCATGGCGGTGACGGCCACGGCCTTGCTCTGGCGGTGCTGCAGGTCCAGCGACCAGGAACTGTCCCTGTACCACCTATAGCGTGTCCTCACCAGTATACACGTTCCCGTCCTCGGCCGCCAGCACGAAGTTGTTGACGTCCCCGTGCGGGAAGCCCATGGCGGTGACGGCCACGGCCTTGCTCTGGCGGTGCTGCAGGTCCAGCGACCAGGAACTGTCCCTGTACCACCTATAGCGTGTCCTCACCAGTATACACGTTCCCGTCCTCGGCCGCCAGCACGAAGTTGTTGACGTCCCCGTGCGGGAAGCCCATGGCGGTGACGGCCACGGCCTTGCTCTGGCGGTGCTGCAGGTCCAGCGACCAGGAACTGTCCCTGTACCACCTATAGCGTGTCCTCACCAGTATACACGTTCCCGTCCTCGGCCGCCAGCACGAAGTTGTTGACGTCCCCGTGCGGGAAGCCCATGGCGGTGACGGCCACGGCCTTGCTCTGGCGGTGCTGCAGGTCCAGCGACCAGGAACTGTCCCTGTACCACCTATAGCGTGTCCTCACCAGTATACACGTTCCCGTCCTCGGCCGCCAGCACGAAGTTGTTGACGTCCCCGTGCGGGAAGCCCATGGCGGTGACGGCCACGGCCTTGCTCTGGCGGTGCTGCAGGTCCAGCGACCAGGAACTGTCCCTGTACCACCTATAGCGTGTCCTCACCAGTATACACGTTCCCGTCCTCGGCCGCCAGCACGAAGTTGTTGACGTCCCCGTGCGGGAAGCCCATGGCGGTGACGGCCACGGCCTTGCTCTGGCGGTGCTGCAGGTCCAGCGACCAGGAACTGTCCCTGTACCACCTATAGCGTGTCCTCACCAGTATACACGTTCCCGTCCTCGGCCGCCAGCACGAAGTTGTTGACGTCCCCGTGCGGGAAGCCCATGGCGGTGACGGCCACGGCCTTGCTCTGGCGGTGCTGCAGGTCCAGCGACCAGGAACTGTCCCTGTACCACCTATAGCGTGTCCTCACCAGTATACACGTTCCCGTCCTCGGCCGCCAGCACGAAGTTGTTGACGTCCCCGTGCGGGAAGCCCATGGCGGTGACGGCCACGGCCTTGCTCTGGCGGTGCTGCAGGTCCAGCGACCAGGAACTGTCCCTGTACCACCTATAGCGTGTCCTCACCAGTATACACGTTCCCGTCCTCGGCCGCCAGCACGAAGTTGTTGACGTCCCCGTGCGGGAAGCCCATGGCGGTGACGGCCACGGCCTTGCTCTGGCGGTGCTGCAGGTCCAGCGACCAGGAACTGTCCCTGTACCACCTATAGCGTGTCCTCACCAGTATACACGTTCCCGTCCTCGGCCGCCAGCACGAAGTTGTTGACGTCCCCGTGCGGGAAGCCCATGGCGGTGACGGCCACGGCCTTGCTCTGGCGGTGCTGCAGGTCCAGCGACTCCTGCGGCTGCGACAGCATGTCCAGCGACCACGAGCACATGCGCCCGTCCGTGGACGCGGACACCAGGTTGTGCGCGTTCTGGCTGCCCACCACCGACAGGCAGTACACCGGGTGCTGGGGCACGGAAGGTCGTTAGATTCGAAAAGAAAAGGGCGAAAATAGTTCACGTTTAAAAGTAAAAAAAACTGAGCTTTAATGACAGACCACTTGGTTGGCAAAAGTTACATAAACATTATTGAGATACAAGATATCACCAACTTAGGTAACATCCTAGAGTTGAAATTCAGTAATAGCTTTGATGATTGTAAAGTAATACGGAATATTTGATTGGTCTCCTATTTATGTGGGTCAATTTAAAGATAAATATATAGTGAAGTTGTGAAGATGATGTCTTTATAAAGCAATCAAAGAAAGTAATAAAAGTTACTTTCTTTGTATGTATTCCTTAGAATTTTAGAGATATTTGACCCTCCTATGAAACAAATCATGAAGAGACTTCTTAGATTTACGCGATAATTATTTTTGAAATTAAACTCACTTTAACGGGTTTCACGCGTTTATTATATTATTTTTAACAATCCGACGTTTCGACATTTTTACAAATGCCGTGGTCACGTGTCATAAAATCTTTCTTATACCAACTGTAAATAAATCTACACCACAAACAATATAATCATCAGTAGAAGGCTAGAAGTAGAAGGCTACGTTATTATCGAATGAATTTTTGTTTAGGCTTTTCTTTTACATGTGGGTAACAAACAAAACTAGTTAAGTATAAAACTATTTCTTGTTTAATCAAATAATAATATTCACCGTATGCGCGACGGAGGACAGCGGCGTGCGCTGCACGGGCGTCCTCTTCTGCACGCGGTTGTCCCACAGCACGATCTGCCCCGAGTACGTGCCGCCCAGGATGAGGTTCGGGTGGAACCTGGGGCCGGGGGGGGAATGATATGAACCGAGGCTATGACAAAGTCGAGGGTAGGTAGAATAGCGCTTGGAGTAAGAAAGATGTTTGGCTAAGGCCTTCTATAAAATGAACTTCGTGATTGAGAAGCACAAAGGTTTTAAGAAAATTTATGGTGAACGTTAGTCTTGTCATCGTTTAGTAATTAGATGTCGAATGCTAGACATTTATCAACGTTACTGGTTGATTATAGTAAAAAAATAAATCGAGGTATTTGAATGTGTATCATTATACGAAAGTAAAGCATTGGGAAAGTAAAATATACCTTCGTAGTTCAAATTCTCCATAATTCCCAATATAATTCCATCTGTCTACTCTTCATTCACTCACCTTGCAAACGCCGCACTGACGACCGGCGACTGGCACCGGAACACGTCTTCCGGCGTGGTCTTCTTGAACTTGGTGTTCCACAGCAGACAGACTCCGTCGGGGTCCTGCGGCGCGTCGTCCGCGTTGTGGTAGGACGCCAGGAGCAGCTCCGGGTGGTACGCGGACCAGTCCAGGCAGGTGACGCAGCGGCCGCGCGACCAGCGCTCGTCGCTGAACGTGCGGACCAGCGTCATGCGAGCGTCGGAGTTGTCGTCTCTGGGGTTGTGGGAGAAAGGTGGTATAGTTGGATGAGTATGAGAGGAATGTTATATCAAGATAGACAACATGTTGCAGCAGTTTACAGGTAGACAAATGTTTTTTTATACTGTTTTTAGCAAGCAAGATCGACGACATTTGTTTATTACATCATCGTATCCTTCGAATAACAACTAGGAGAAGTACCAATGTCGTTAATGTTAGGCCCAATGCCCAATTATCATCATGAACTTGCTATGTTTACTTTCAACCTTTTGCCATAAGTCCTATAAAGTATTTACTGCATACATCGAGCATATAACCCACTAGAACACAATTCGAAGACAAATTTGATTGACCGATACATGAAAGTTAAGTATTGCACTATTGGTGTGGGACTGTTTGACTCCGAGGGTAATTTGTTTTTTGTTGATCGATTTCGACTGCATAGCTAGTAGGTCATATCCTGGATGACTCCATCATATTCCTTACTGTGCGTTCTCCCCGTCCCCGCCGCCGGTGTAGTCGGTGTAGATGTCCACGGCCTCCGCCAGCGCGCGCTCGATGACGCGGCCGGCGCTGCGCACGAACTGCTGGAAGTGCGGCGACAGCATGATGGTCTGCTTCTCGTCCGCTGACAGCTCGCGAGCTGTATATAAATACGATTGGTCACTTACCTAGGAGTTGAGATTATCAGGAACCACGAATGTAACGTGCAAGGTAAGTCAGGCAGCTGGCTAACTTGATGGAAGTAACAAAGTGACGCCTTAAGACTTCTGCGTTATACAAAATAAGGATGTTGAAGCGATGTCTACTTAAGAAATTAGTCATTTTCTGTCTCAGTGCTTTATACCAGACCTATGTTTCACTTATACAAAACGTGATAACTCATACATCTCCAATATCCAGTCCTACAGTTCCGTTCTAACCTTTCTTCTCCGTCTTCTCCTCTGCCTTCTCCTGCGGCACGGCGGTCACCGCCGGCTGCACCTCCTTCACCGTGGGCAGCCCGTGCGGCAGGATGCCCGGCGGCAGCTTGCCGTGGAACGACGCGTCCTCCTCGTCGCCTTGCCGCGCGTTGTCGCCGTCGAATGTAATCACTGGACGGTGAATAAGAATGCCCCTCGACGCCGGTGTGCGAGTGTGGTGTGTGTAGCTCAGTTATGTTTGGTTTGTTACGGGTTTGACTATGTATGTATGTATAGTTAGATTAATGCAAGTGAAATATAGTGACTATGCTGGAGTGTATATCGTTTTCTGCGCGGGAAACATAAGTGAGCTAAAATGTGTTAGGGATAAGCCGCTTGAGAAATGGTTAACCTACGTAAGGGAAAGTAACATTTAAAGTTCGTTTAAAGGTCTTTGGTTTTAGGTTTGATTAATTTGCTTTAGTTATGATAAACATAGGTGAACCACATCGTCATTTGATTGGCTTAGTATTGTTATCAATTTCATGAAGTTTTTGCTTACTGTTTTGGTTAAGGCAAAGATTGAGGTTAAATAAAATAACTTCATAAAATTGACCAAATATTGTGTTACTTGTTCAGTGTAATGTGTAATGTTTAGAAAGATGACCACTACTGCGTTAGCTAAAAGCTACTAGCGTTTACTATAATGTAGGAATGTTAGGAGAGTGAAAGCGGAAAATTAATAGTTTTGTATTGCTTATACTAGAACGTAATCTATGTTCTGTTGAAGTCATTTGTTTAAGCTACTGTGTTTTGTTTTACAGACTCACACTAAGAAAACAAACATATAATATAATGAGTTTGCTTGTATAAAAAAAGTAACTACAAAAACACTGAAATTGTTAAAAAAAGTGTTGAAAATATCAACATCTTAATAATACTTCCCTTGTGATACTCTAAGCAGTAGTAGCTACTGATCATAACTACGTAAACACATTGCTGAAAGCATTAAAGTGTGACAGAAAGCTTCTAGAAAATAGGAAAAATATGCAAAAATCATCTTCCCGAGCTCTCCACAAAAGAGATATGAACAGTAACACTGTTATAATATAGATATAAATATCATGAATACTGTTTATATAATTGTCATGCAACACATAATGTTGTTTGTCACATGCAATATCTAACCTTCTAACAACGCTTTATGAAACAGATGAAAAGCAATGTACTGTTCCCTAACACTTGCTTAAATACATAATTCGTGTAAAATATACCAAAAGCTTTTAATTTCGAGCGTGGTATATTTTACACTTAGCTATTTAGCTTCTAGGGTGCGTTGTCAGTTACTTGTCTACAGAGCAACTACGAAGTAGGTATAAAGCAATAACATACAATACATAGAAGGTATATAGGAGTTAGTGACTAGCATGCTAGACAGAGTGGCACAGGCTCTACCAGGGTCAAGTTATCATGGATGATTCTATGTTTCAGATTTGTAACCTACCTGTGAACTCGTCCTCCCATTCTAAACCAGGGTTTAGATTGTACTCGTCTTGAAAAAGGGAGGAAAAAAAATAATGTCAGTATCTTTCGACCTTTACGACAACAAAATATACATAGACATATCAATGGTGCTTTTTAATTTACAGCATGACCTATGACATCGGATGTGTTCAGTAAGACCTGTGCAGTGTTGGTTAGTCGAGTCGAAAGGTAAACAGCGTGAGATGATATGGCCCAATACTACCACCATAATAAACATATTACATAATTATTATTTTTATTTAATTTCAATATATTTGCGGCCGCGATCGGAGTCGTGTGTCTCCGTGGAGAACTCTGGAAGGCCACAATTTTCGCAACTCTTCAAACGTGAATTATTAATTTAAAAGTTACGTCCCCCAACTAGCACAGAGAACCCCAGTTTTCTATATCAGAGAATGCTAGCTCACCACAAATCGCCCTAGAAAGTGTACACGAGGTTTGTCAATGTCAAGTACCACACCTAATTGTTAGTAGGAAGTTTCTAGAAGCGGGAGACGAGTATTAAATATTTACAGAGTGTTCAAGACGAGAACTAAAGATGGACCATCACCGAGTTAATCACTGATGAGTGGGGAAGAGGGAAAGAGACAAAGCATCCTGGAGGAACAATGACTTACCGTAGTAGTCGGTGGCGTGTGCTAGAAAGGGACAAAATAAAATCATATCATTAGACAATTTATCCAAATAATATAAACACAGTGCAGTGTAACTGTTTATGCGTGTATGTTTATGTTATGATGATGTTATTGACAAAACTCATGCTTGTTTTAATTTAATTGTTAAAATGCAACCCAACACTTTGCGACTTCCAATTTTGTCAAGTCACAAACATTGATGTATTCAAGTTAATTGTCATGCAATTCACGATTACAAAAGCTTTAGGACCTCATCGGAGGGCCACAGTGAACTAGCACTTACACGTATGTTAATAAAGTATAGTTTACCTTTTCGTGGCCGCCACCAGTCCTCCATATATCCTGCAAGCGGGGACGCATTGGAGGAGCAGCCTTGTTTATGGTAGCACAAACACAAAGGTTGCACCTCACACTCTCACAGTATTTACTTTTGTTATATTAGTCGTTATATTAAAGATTTTGAGTAGGAAAGAAGGGTACATTTACGAATTGTTGTTTCTGTGACCTTAACTTGTTAAGATTCAGTTGTCACTATGTACAACTTTTTTTTAAAACATGCATAGCTATTGCTATAAAAAAAAATGTGATTGCTTTATAAAAGCATTTAATTTTAGTTTTAATCTATATCATTATCATCAAAATATCACTATGAAAGATTTTTTGATCTATCTGTCTCAGTTAAAAACTAATCCATATTATAGAATTACTAATTTTTGTAATTTAAGCAGATCTTGTAATTAAATGGTTACTACATTTTTAAATGATTCTAATATTAAGGTCACGGAGCACAGAAGGAGCAAATAAAAGTAAATACTGCCACAATAACTAAAGATGTCAGTGTTATCACACAGAATATGGTTTCCATTTGCAAATAATATTATAAGTAACTAAATTAGAATAATGTAATTATGTAATTAATAATGTTATGTACAAGTGAGTAATGGTATGTTTATTTGCAATTGAAATGGTTATAATCCAGCACCAGACATCACAGTTAACGAAAAACAAAATATAAGACAAATGTTTGTGGTATTTTAAATTAAGTTTCTAAATTAAGAGAATTTTAATAGTGTTTGATGTTGATTAAGATGTAGCAACTTAATCTTAAAATAAGACAAACTAAAAGTATATCATAAAAGGGTTTCAAATTATTGAAATGTTAACACAAACATATTTATAAATCATTCACAAGACACAAACCAATATTAAATTGTTAGATAATTTCCATATAACATATTTTCATAGACTTTTCTGTAGTAAACATGAATTTCCTTCAATCCTTATAAAATTTCACATGTAATAATAATATAAACATACCATCGCGTAGTTCAGTGACCCCGGAGGTGGTGGTCTGTGTTTGTTTAGCGTATGTGACATTCTCTTTAGGAGGGATGTCCGTAGACTGGACTGACACCACTTGCAGTTGCAACGACTTTTTTGTTGCACTGTGAATGTACAAATTATGCTATTAGTAAAATTGGAACCTTTGAACCTAGTTACCCAATGAAGGTTTTGAACGCAGCAACTTTTACATGACTTCAATGAAAAAATCTAAAAGCATTGTAAGTACTTAAAAACTTTCTTAATTGTATTGCATACCAACACAGATAACAACAAAAAAACAATTAGAGACAATGTGCCAGTGTTTTCTTTTATAAATCACATAAGTACCCTATTGGACTTTAAGAACTTAACTGTGATGTCATGCTATCCCTAAAGTTCAACTTTCTGTTTACTTTGTTTGATTTCAAATCCAATCATGTTGGTTGAAAATTTTTGTATGAAGAAGAATTGGGTTTTTGAATTTTTTTTTTTTTTTGTGATAAATGGAAAGATCATATATAAGTTTTATAACAAAACTATTTTTTTTTTTTTTTTTTGCAATAATTAAAAAGTTATTTCAAAATAAAAATTAAATTTTAAATTCAGTACCGAAGATCCGCCGACAGCTCCCGAATAAACCCGAGCGCGTGTGACGTCACAATGTTAGTTTTTGCTCATTGTAGCATACAGAGATATAATAATTAGTACAGTGTTTTGAGTTTTTATCTAGTAAATTTTGTTGGCATTGTTAAATAATCATAAATGTCAAAACTCAAAAGTTATCGCTCTTGTTTTGTACCATTATGTACAAATACTACAAAAACAACTCCTGAAAAAATGTTTTTAAATGTTCCACAACACGAAAAACGTCGAAAGAAATGGTTTCAAGCAGTGCACCGAGATTATTCAAAAACAAAATCAAATTTTTTTTGTTGTGAAGATCATTTCGATGTAAGTATTCATAATAATATTGTTATTAATTATTATTTATCTAAGTGTATAAATCGAATAAGTATAGTTCAGTAATTAATTTTTTTACCTGGGCTCCAAATCATAACCTTTAGAATCGTAGCATTAAAAAATTTTTAATTGATAATTCAAAGCGATTAAATAGTAAATCTATATGTATGTTTATCTAATAATTGGAATTCAATTAATAGATATTTTCATAATTTTATAACATCCTAGGTTCTGTATCAGACTACATTTAAATTTTTAAAGTATATGCTATTTTGGTTTTTTATAATGTTATAATAATATTTTATTAATTCTTATGATTTTTTTTTCTAGCTAAAAGATGATATGGAAAATTATATTTATTATACCACTATGGGAGGTAAAGCAAAGATTAAAATTGATGTGGTACCACACAAGTTTGAATGTCAACCCAATCGTAAACGACAAGGCACTTCAATGACTCTTATTAGATCAGCTGCAGAAAAAAGACGGAGACAACAAATCATTGAAGAAATTTTAAGTGAATCGTTAGAAAATAATGAAACGGGTAATTCTCAAGAACCAAATATTGATGCCGTATCAGTTAACACTGTTGAACATATTGAAATTGATTCTGCTCCTGTAAATTTAACACCTGACCAAAAAGTTAGTGTTGAAACACAAACTGATATTAAAAACCGTACCGTTGCTGTACAAGTGAATAATCGTCCTAAGTATCGTAGTGTGGCAGTTCAATGTAAAATTTTATCAACTGGAGTTGATAAATCCTGCTCACCGATTAAAACTGGCAGCATTAGTACTGCAACATCTCCAATAAAACCACTGCGTCAAAAATCAATTTCAAATTTACTCGATGCCCAGAAAAGTTCGTCATTAAGTAGTTTTACACATTCAAATAGTTCACAAGAAATTTATGAACCTTCGGAAAATACTGGCTCAAGTACTATGGATTCTAGCAGCTGTCAATCTCCTGTAAAAAAAGCTGAAATTTTGAAAGTCACAAATTACTTAATTAACGACAATTTAAAGGCGTATACAGGAGTTCCTCAAGAATGGAATGTTATGCTAGAACGTATTAGTGTTATATCTAATATTAATATTACCAATATAAAATTGTCATTGATGAAAATACGACGCCAGGATACTTTTGAAAGATTGAGTGAACAGTTTGGAATGAGTGTCAGCAATGCTAGTATTGTTTTTAACAAAACAGTTCCAGTATTGGCACATTTATTAAAAAAGCTTGTTTATATGCCCGAGTCTAGTAACATAAAAAGAATACTACCGATACCATTTAGAACTTCATATAGTCATGTGATTGCTATTATTGATGCATTTGAGATACAAATTGAAAAACCAAGTGATCCAGAGTACCAATCTTTAACTTGGTCAGAGTATAAAAAGTGTAATACTTTAAAGTACTTAATATCTTGTACACCAGATGGTTTTATTAATTTTATATCAAAAGGATTTGGAGGTCGAATTTCAGATGAGCTATTATTTCAAGAAAGCGGATTATTAGAAGAGCTACCCGAAGATTGTGCTGTCATGGCCGATCGAGGATTTAAAAACATTGTTTCACTTCTTGACGATAAAAATATAGAATTAATTAGACCACCTTCAGTTAATTCTGGAGTAAAATTATCACAATCTGATGTGTTACAAGGCAAACGAATCGCTGCTCTACGTATTCATATAGAACGCGTCATCGGAAGAATGAGAGAGTTTGATTTTCTTAAACCTCATGCGGTTGTTAATCATAATATGTTACCTTCAACAGACCATATTGTTGTCATTGCTGCAGCATTAGTGAATTTACAAGCGCCTATAATTTCTACTTAAACTTAAGAGTATTTTTGTATTATAAAATAAATTACTAAGTGTATACTTTATAACTAATATGTTTATTATTTATTCTATTTGTAAGCCAACATAAAAATATATAATTTATGAGACTACTCTGTGTTTTAAGTTTGTACAGATTTTAATAATTTTGGAAATATACTTTTGGACCAAAATACTAAACTTTTTTTAATGAGAGCTTGTGTATGTGCATCATCATATCTTAATTTTTTTATATAAATTGCTTCATTTTCTTCAAAATTTGGATCAGCAACACAAAAGATACCTTCTTTTTTACCGGTCATTAGCATCTGCAGTTGCATTTGTGCATTACACTTTGAACTTACTTTACCTTTCGGTAAAAAAGTGTCCAATGATTTTTGACTAGATGGGCATTTTACTTCAACAATGGCATTACTAGTCATTCCATCAGGAGATGCTGCAAAAACCGGGTGACTAGGTACGAGATACATCCCCGGACGCGTAATTTGTACTCTTAATTCTTTCTCAAGAACTTTGATTACATCTTTTTCCAATTCTTTCCCTCGCGTCATAGCACTTGTCTCATGAACTTTGCTCGCATCAATAATTTGTTGAACTAATGAACCGTTATCAGTTTTACAATGAGCAGCTTCATAAAATTTTGATGCAGTAATACGTCCATAACGAAGCTCATGCCAAATGGTACATTCACTTTGCTGTTTCGTTAGTCGTTCAGCTTCTTCACACACAGCTTCTTCCATTTTAGTTTCAGCAAATTTTAAAAATTGTGCAACCTGCAAATCTGTATTTTGATTAAAATCAAAAATAAGTTGATGTAACGATAAATTGTAAGCTTTTCTGTCTTCTAAATCAAAATTTAATTGCCCAATTTGAGAATTTATTTGTTGATTCTTGGCAAATTGAATTACTTCTTGTAGAAATGTACTATTATCCGGTAAATTGTCAACTAAGGTATCAGAGGTTTTTTTCGTCAGTTTTTCAGCTTCAATATATTTTATTACGGTTCCAATGCCTGATAATCGAGACTTTTTCCAGTAACAAGCAACTTCAGTTGGTGTCGGATCTTCACTTCTACGATGGGTCCACATGAGTAATGCCAATGCATGCTTGCAACCACCTGTACAGACATTATAAATGATTATGATTGTTTATAACATCAAACAATTTGAGTTTAATTAGAGTATTAATTACCTGCTGAAGCTGCGCAATCATGACACTGAACATCATGAACTTTTCTTAATTTTTCATTGATAGTTAGAGTAACTGAGTAAGCTTTACTCCGAACTCGGTGTTCTGGACACACACGTCCTTTTAAAACACAAATACCATTCTTACGATTAAGTTGAACATAACCTATAGCTTTATCACCGTAACTCTCACGTGATGCTCTACAATTAATGAAATAATTATTAATTATATTTAATAGAGAATAAATACTTATTTTCATTTAGAATAGTATTTTTTAACAGACTTACCTTGATGCCTTAGCACCTCGAACTTCAGCAGAATTAAACCGAACGTCATTTTTTAAAAAATTAGTTATCATAAATATATCAACATCAGGAATATTATCCGATTTTGCTTTTATAAATCCTTTATCACACATAGTTAGTCGAAATAAACTTTTCAAATCGTTTTTCACTAATAAATTTGAGATATTTTTATCAAGTCAAAGATAATGGCCATAAACACTGTACTATTATGAAATTGCTTTAACATTATGACGTCACAAGTATGGCGACCAATCATGGCGCGTTTACAGTCACGTGATTTTTTTTTGAATTTTATCAATTTTTAATTGTTTATAATTAATTTAAAAAAATTTTTTTTCAAGTTTTTTGCATTAAAAATCAATATACTTAATTAATAATAAAGTTTTAAAATACATAAAAAAAATCAATACTTTTTTTTTTTTCAAAATCCCAATTAGGCTACAATCATTGTAATCACTAACATAGCAGTAATCTTAGCGTCAGTGTGCGGCAGGCTGGTGTCCGGCGAGGCGGTCTGCGGCGGCGTGAGTGACGTCATCGAGGACAGCGACGACAGCATGTCTTTGATCGGAGTCACTCCCAGCGAGGACAGCATCTCGTCCAGGTCGCGGCGGCTGTCGATGCTGGAGGCCGCTGAGGCGCGTTGCTGGCGGTGGGGTTTAAGGTGTCAAATGTGGAAAATTAAGTGACTTATTTGAAATTAAACATATTTTAACGGGATTTTATGATTGTGTAAATCTAAGAAGTTCCATTAAGTGACTATTTTACAATGTTTCATGGAGTGAGATTACTGCAGGTACATGTAGTTGTAATACATGTGATAGAAAGGTTACAAAAAAATTGGAAATTTTGTATTTCATAACAATAATTCTGTAAATATTAACACCAGTATTACTAACATACTTAATATGAAATGTAGGTATAGATAGAGGCGTTCCTATGGTGCGTGATTATCAAACAAAGTACCTAAAGTATGGTATTTTCAAGCTTAAATAGACTTTCATTACATGTACCAATCTGTGTGCAGTGCAGTGCATGGTTTTAGGCACTGTGGGACCTTCTAGCTTAATTTCAGTTCAATTCTTTCATCAATTATTATTTTCACAAGTAGACAGTTGTATTATGTGCTGTGCTCAACAAGTAGGTCTTATATAGGCTGTTCTTATAATTATATTTTAAATGTTTTGCATGGAATAAACAACTCATTCTTATGTTACATACTAAAAACCAAGCACACAAATAATTTTGTAATTAAACTGTTTTTGTTATATTCTATAGAGATGATTCAAAGGTATGCCTACCATAGCTTCCTCTGCATCTTTCTGTTCCTTCATCTGCTGTCGCCGGTTCTTCTCCTCCCGCAGAGCCTGGAGCTTGGCCTTCTTGCGCTCCAGCTCCAGCTTGCGGTCCGACATCGACGACATTTTGATGGCTACAAATTAAATAAAATTGTTGATATTTAAATTATTTTCTTTTAAAAATAATACAGTGGAACACCTTCATGTTATCATAAATTGTAGCTTTACAGCAAAGAAATTTATAAATTATAACTCGTCAGTAAGTAAGTATAAACATGTAAATAAAGAAAGTTAAAACGTAACAAGTTCATATAGGATAATTCAAGCAAGCTCTTCCAATCAATAGGCATGTCTGATGTCATCAACTTTGCATATTTAGAACTCAATAAGTTAAGCACTCCTTACCTTATTATTTATATCCTTTAAGACTAGACTCGTACACCAAACATGTTGGAATATTACAAAATATAACCGGGAACGTGGCAATACAAATAAGACGGGAGTAACGGGAATATTTTCGTGCAATTATAATAGTTCAAAAATCACATTTAGATAACACTTTAAAGCACCGGCTCTTTTGTGAAACGAGGACACTTCTCAATGTTTATTTTTCACATAACTTTCCAATAAATCGATAGTAGAAAGAAATTTTAAGGAAAATTTCACCTGCGAAACAGTGCACCATTACTTAGATAGAGATGTTCCGATCATCAAGTGGATTCGGTCATTTTAATCGCTTATAAGCTGCAATTATTCAAAGTAAGATATTGGATAGTAACTTTTGAGTAAAAGTAAAAACTAAATTGTTGTGATAAAATATAACATTTTTCACTATTTCGCTAAGCGGTCGCAACGTAAGTTTTATTTTGAAACGAAACTTGAGTCTGAAAGTGAAACGTTTTTTACAATTAAAAAGTAACTTATTATCTATGTTAATTTCTAATAGAAATATCCGATTAAACCAAAATTCTGTTAAAGTAAGAAGTCCTTGGATCGACCAAAACTTAAGCAACTATTAAATCGGTATGTTTACTATTTTATAATACATATTATTCTATAATACGACGATTATTTTAGTAGGGTTTCGGTTAGTTCTGCGATTAACCATGCATATAAGTATCTACTTACATATTGTTAAGCATTTATTAATAAGCTGTCTTTATTTGACAAGTAACATCTAAAATGTTTGGTAGTATTTAAATATAATTTGTTTTCTTGAAATTATTGTTTTTGAATGAATGATTCAAATCATCTTTATTTCATATTCTGTTAATAAATTATGGTGGTAAATATTGCGAATAAATCTACGCTTATGTGACGATACTATTTCGATTGAGATTTGTAAACTGTCATAACATTAGGCCGGTAAGCACATCACTAGCTATGAAATCTTTAGTGTTACCTATTTATTATCTATAATTTCTAAATATTTTGTTATATCACATTCATTAATATTTTAAACATAAAAAGACAAAAAAATGTTGTTCCCAAAGACACATATTTAAATATTAAATATATGATATCTGTCGGTATTGAAACTACTTAAAATTACGGTGTTATATTTTGGTCAGAAATAATGGGAAACACTGAAAGCGTTCAAAACTTTTATGAAATACATAGATTTTTATTCGTGATAAATAATTACAAATAAAATGAAATAGTGATTGTTACATAATTAAAAGAAATACCTCAGGAAATATAGGCTTTAATCAGTTTAAAATTTGCAATGTATTTAAATGACATTGACATTTATCATTAATACCACATTCTTCCCTGGTTCATAATTCGCGAACGTAGTCTCTTAAGTACTCAGGAGGCCTCCGGACTCTGCCTGACACCCTAGGGACTGGATCGTCTGGAACCTCTTGAGAATTATCTTCTTCGTCTGGTGAACTGTCATCATTTGGCATCGGGGCCAGATGTCTGTTCGACACCGTGGCTTCCCTGCCGTCTTGGTAGCGGATAAAAGAATATTGTGGATTGGCCTGTATGAGTTCCACCTCCTCTACAAGTGGATCATATTTGGATGTACGGACATTTTTCTTTATTAGTGCTGTCCCCGAAGACGTCAGCCAAGTTGGCATAGATTTCCCATTCATCGATCTTCGGGAGTGAAAAAAAAGACGCTCGTGTGGCGTGTTATTCGTGGCTGTACATAGAAGGGATCTCATCGAATGCAGTGCAATAGGCAGAACTTCTTCCCAATGTGGTACTTCCATGTCTTTACTTTTTAAAAATAACTGAATAGTGCGCCAAAGCGTACCGTTCAATCTCTCCACTTGTCCGTTACCTTGGGGGTTGTACGGACAGGTTCGACTACTAGCAACCCCCAAGGACGTTAGAAATTGTTGTACTCTCTCTGACATAAAGGCAGAGCCTCTATCGGAATGGATGTATTGTGGCGTTCCAAACATGCAGAAAAGATCAGTCAGGCATTTAATAACAGTTTCTGCGCTGGTATCTTGACATGGATAGGCGAATGGGAAGCGAGAGTATTCATCGATTATTGTTAAGAAGTACCTATTTTTAGTACATGATGGAATCGGGCCCTTGAAATCAATACTTAAGCGCTCGAAAGGCGAAGTGGCTTTTATGAGTTTGCCTTGACCATTGAAGAAACGCGGTTTAATCTCAGCGCAAACTTTACATGAAGAAATCATAGTTCGTATGTCATTCACTGAGTAGGGAAGATTCTTTGATCGAACCCAGTGCGTCATGCGTACAACCCCAGGATGGCCAAGGTAATTATGTAGTTTGTAAAGCTCATTTTCAGTATTCATAAGAGCACATATTCTAGATAAGGCGTCTGCTGCAGTATTTTGGTTTCCCGGTCTATATTGAACATCAAATTTATAACAGGACAATTCTAGCCTCCATCTTTCTATCTTTTCGTTCTTGATTTTGCTTGTATGATAAGTCAGCATGAACGCAACGGACTTCTGATCAGTAAGCAGGTTAAAATGTCGTCCAAGAAGATAGTGGCGCCACCTACGCAAAGCTTCCACGATGGCGCATGCTTCCTTTTCGATAGATGAATGGCGCTTTTCAGACGCAGAAAGTGACCGGGAGTAGTAAGCTACAGGACGATTCTCTTGCGAAAGTACAGCTTCAATTGCGTGCTCAGAAGCGTCCGTTTCGACAGTAAAAGTTACATCAAAATCAATGGCGTGTAAACTTGATTCGGCTAGTTCAAATTTCAAGGATTCAAAGTGTGAAACTGCTTCGTCAGATAGTGGAAACGTAGCGATGTCAACGAGAGGTCTTATTTTGTGGGAAAAGTCCTTGATCCATGGGCTGTAGTGAGCGAATAAGCCCATTGCCCTTTTGAGCGATTGTGCGTCTTTAGGCACAGGTAGATCAAGTAAAGTTTGTACTCTGGACTTGTCGGGCGAAATTTTCCCGTCCATTATTGTGTGTCCAAGGAGATTGATTTTCTGAGTACAAAACACGCATTTGTCTTTATTTAAAGTTAATTTATAATTTTCGGCCGCTTGCATAAACTTTTGGAGATTATTGTCATGTTCTTGTTTTGTATGGCCACAGATGGTGATATCGTCAAGATAAGCAAACGTACCAGCCAGTTGTTCTTTGTCTATTATAAATTGTAGAGAGCGCTGAAAAGCGGCAACACCATTAGTGACTCCAAACGGAATGCTAGTAAACTCGTACAGCCTCCCATTGGCTTCAAAGGCCGTATATTTTTGATCTTTTTTTAAAATTGGAATTTGATGATAGGCGCTTTTCAAGTCGATTTGGCTGTAAAACTTATAAGTAGCCACCTTTGATACAATAGTTTCAATTTTTGGCAGAGGAAAAGCGTCTAATTCAGTAAACCTGTTAATTGTTCTCGAGTAGTCAATTACTAAACGCTTACGGTGATGACCTCCTCCAGCAACGAGAGACTGAGCTCTCCATGGTGATTTACTCTCCTGGATGACACCATCTTTAAGAAGCTGATCCACTTCCTTCCTGATGAACTCTTCCTCTTCAGCAACGTGTCTACGAGACTTCACAGCTATGGGCTTTGTATTAGGAGATAAATAGGAAAAGAGTGAAGCTGGAGGAATTGAAGCTTCCATTACGTTACAGATGTTTAGTGGCTCTTTCTCACCGCCAAAATTTAAGACAACAGAAGTATGATCTTATATCTCGAGCGAGCTTTTCACCTAGGCTCTTATTGTAGATTTTTTGAGTCTTAAAAGGAATTTTGCCTAAATACTCAAAGAGACTAGTAAAGCAGAGTAAAGCAGTATTAAAAAAAAACTTATAGGTAGGTCTAATTTGGTTTCGGAATATACCTTGCTTATATAGACTGTTTTCGTTTACATGTCAAAGTAATTTCTACAGCAATTTGAACTTAAACAGTTTGTAATAAAGTCGTTAATTCTCTTTAGGTGGTAAAATTCAAACGACACTTGTAACTTTACTCTGATTGGCTGTACAAAATTACTTTACGAATTAGCCAATAAAAGTGAATAGTTGGATTTTATTTAATGAATTAATTGTTAATAGGAAACACATTGTGGGTGGTAGTGGGTGTTGCCCGGCTTGCGTTGCGACGATTTTTGTTCGTTAGTTTGAGTAAATTGATCAAACAGTTTTTACCGATTTGCAATTGATTCTTCAATAGAGACTGAACTAAAAACCTTATTGAATCAAATATGAAATTATGATGAGTAATTTGGTGCATTATTTTCTTCTGTTCCTGTGTTTTAACAAAGTTAAATCGGATTCAGGTGAGTAGTTTGGATGTTACATTGTTTACGGGGTAAATGAAGTAATTATTAGTAAAAATGTGAACTTTTACTCTAAAATAACTTCAAGTTAGTGATCTATGCATGTTGTTTGTTCCAGATTCAATTAGGTACTATTTCGACTATGAATGTAATGAGCCTCTTGTAGCCTCATCTAAGCTCACAGCCACTTCTAGTTTGAGGGATCGCGGTGCAGAAAATGCGAAGTTATATGGTAAGACAGTCGGTTCTTCATTTACCTATATTCGTAGTAAAAGTAGATCATCACCTAGAAATTTAGTAGTATTATTACACAAGAGCTTTATTTTGTTTTCTGTGTGTTTTTGATTGTTTTGCTTTGTGATGATTTGCGAAACCGAAGGATTCTGATTCTAAAGGAGTTTAGGAAGATTTGGAGTAACTAGATTCATTCACCTGCAGGTCCTAAATCAGTTTAAAAAATCAATAACGACCTTACAAAATTATACACAAAACAAGTTGTTTGCGGAATCCACTAAGAAACTTATTAAAATGGACAATCATTTGAATGTGAGATGGGCAATCAACTCCCGCAGTTGGATACCGACTAGAGATGAAATAATTGCTGCCCTTAGTTACATACAAACAGAAGAACAGCAAAGAATATTAAAGTATGTGTACCTTGATGACGCCAAATCAACAATGCTTGGTCGCCTGATGTTGAGAAAATATGTTCATTATGCCACCTCCATACCTTACAATGAGATCAGGTTTGGTAGAGATGACCATGGGAAACCATACATGATAGGGCCTGATGGCAGTTCTGTTAATTTCAATATCTCCCATCAAGGTGACTTTGTGGTACTAGCAGGAGACACACAGAGAAAAGTGGGCATTGATGTAATGAAGATTGAAGCCCCAGCTAACAAAAACATACAAGATTTCTTTAGATTGATGAAGAGTCAATTCTCAAAACAAGAATGGACTTCCATTCTTAGTCACAACTCTGAAAGAGATCAAGTTGCCTGTTTCTATAGACTGTGGTGTTTGAAAGAAAGTTATGTTAAAAATATTGGAGTTGGAATCACTATTCCATTATCTGAGATCAGTTTTTGCTTGAAAACTCCAAAACTAAGAGTTGGTGAAATGGTATCAGACACAACTTTATATCAAAACGATGTTTTGGAAAAGGGCTGGCTGTTTGAAGAAACTTTGTTAGATGAAAAACATACAGTTGCAGTTTCACTTCAAGTAGATAAGGATAATAGACCTTTAGAATATAAGTTAATTACATTTAAGGATCTGGTAGAAGGTGCAAAGTCATTGTGTGAACCCAATATAACAATGGCTGAAGATTTCCTTAAGAAAGAGAATAAATCATTTTAATTGTGCTTGAGTGTTTTTGAGTTATATTCAATGTGTTTGAGGGCTTTAGGTGGCAGTTTTGTATAGTTTACATATTGGTAGTTTGGGAAATCAATAAAAATTATATAAATACAAACTTTTAATTTACCACTAACATACCATACATGAACTAACAAGAGAATACATCGATTTTCTTAGTGTAAAGCATTATAATCCATCAAAAGGTTACAACGCATGGACAGCATCCGAGAATGACTTTGATCAGGAACTTATCATTGACTTGGGGTCTGTGAAGAATATCACTCGAGTGGCGACTCAGGGGCGAGCTCATTCTCAGGAGTTTGTGCAACAGTATCACATCAGCTATGGGTCCAACGGCCTTGACTATGTCCAATACAAAGCCGCTGGTGGTGAAGTCAAGGTAATAAGTTAACCTTTAACAAAACCTAAAACTCAAATACTAAACATGGTTAACACATTTATAGTTTGCATGGGGTTGTTTTGTAGTTAGTTTTTTTTCTTTGCATTTAGAAAAATGCATGTTGCATGCACTTTAGCACTTTTATTTGGGGTTGTAAAACACCTTCTGTTACTTTTAATTGATACATAATTCATGACAATACAAAAACATTAAAACTAATGTTCCAAAGAAAGGGGAGTTTCGATTGTATCATAAATAACATTTTACATTGAAAATATAAAGGGGACTATAAACATACACCTGCATAAACATCACCCTCATATTTCCCCCTTTGTTTGGTATTCTTACGTGATAAATGTTTCTATTGGGAATTGAAGTCTTAATCAGCATTATTGATAAACTTGATTGACCTTTTAAATGAATGCATAAGTAAATCAACCACTTTTCTTTGAATTAATTTCGTTACGTTCTATTTTTCTTATCTACTTTTGTGCAGCTAAATGTCACATAACTAATCCCTATGATAAATGTTCGATTAAAAGTTATAATTCTCTCTTCACTGATCTTATTAACACCTCCACTTAACTAACAATAACCTTTAACCTGGTGAAGGGTCTTCCGCCTGGACGGCTAAGGAAAGCTCTTACTATCAGCACTTGACGATAGCCCTCCCGGATCGTAGAGAAGTTAGGGCTCTAGCCACTAAAGGGCGGCAGAGCACCTACGAATATGTATCGGAATATGTGGTGATGTATTCTGACGATGGCGAGAGTTGGAGAATGGTGACAGATGGTGCTGGATATACTCAGGTAGAATACAGTTGCTTTATGCAGGTGATTTGGGTTTCGTGTAAAAAAAATGACTATCGCCTTTGACGAAGTTTGTAGGTTCCAAGTAGGTGTACCTACTTGGGGTACTGTTTGGAAAATTAAGCGCTTGAGTTTAGTCATTTTCTCCACACCATTGCGTGTTGCTAATAATAACAACATGTCCTTTCTTCAAGGACTGCAACATTCCGATTATTTTTTTTACAGGAAAACCCAATCGCCTCGTCGTGGTATATCACTTTGTTAACTAAACCTATAAAATTACTGGGGTTGACTAGTCAGTATTTGCCACGTCAACATCTATTTTGTATGAACAAACGACAGTTACTATATTCCTATGGGTTTTGTACTTCTTTACTAACTTACTAAAAGCTTCTAATTCGTAGTACCCACTCTAACAAATCTGAACACAGCAAACTAATCCTTAATATGCAATTTTTTTATATCACTCTCAACCCAAACTTTAATTGTATACGATTTTATAGATGTTCCAAGGTAACACCGACGGTGACTCAATAAAGCTGAATGAGTTCCAAGTGCCGATCATAGCTCAGTTCATCAGAATAAACCCGATGAGGTGGAGAGACAAGATCTCAATGAGGGTGGAGGTCTACGGGTGCGATTATGGTAAGAATATGGTAGACTAGTCTGTACATCTTTATCCTTACTAATATTATAAATGTGAAAATGTGTGTTTGTCTGTCTGTCTGTATGTACCTATGTTTCGTATTCACGTTAAAACGGCTGTACCCATTTTACAGAATTTTGAAAGGGAGATAGTTTGACCACCTGGGAAGAAAATAGACTAGAATAGGTCTTATTCTCAAGTGAAAATCAATTTTATATACTCTACATCGATTATTAGCTCAAGTGTAGTTCCTAAGTAAGGTTCATATAAAAAAGGGTGAAGGGATGCCTACAAGCTTAAAGTTTAAAACTAGAATCCAATTAAGTACTCATTATTTCCCAATCCCATAAGAAGAGTTCTAGCTGTCTTCGTAACATCATAGTTCCTAAACGTGTTCACTTACTTATAAAAACATTTCTTTGGAAAGCAACTCAACACATCCAGTACTTCATTAATCAATTCCACAAACTCAACTCCACCCTCCAGTGGCGGAGACCATATCCTTCAACGGCACTTCCCTTGTGAAGATGGACCTCCTCCGCGACCCCGTCTCCGCCTCGCGCGAGGTGCTGCGGTTCCGGTTCAAGACGAGCTCGGCCTCCGGCGTGCTGATGTACTCCCGGGGCACCCAGGGGGACTACTTCGCGCTGCAGCTCAGGGATAACCGGCTGGTGCTTAACCTGGATCTTGGTGAGTTGGTGTAGTGGTGAAGTAGGGTCTTAGATAAAGGCCCTGATTCTGAAAACACTCTCTAAACTAAACTAAAACTATCGCTGTCACTTACTCATCAATAGTATAAGACAGAGACAGGTAATCATTTTAGTCCTGTCAAACTAAAATGTACGTGCAATATGACACGGCGAACGCAATTTTAGGCTAGTCCTCAGCGCATTTCGTTCAATTTTACAATGATGTGGACTAAATTTAGTGAGACCAATGTACCTGTCTTATTCTAATACGAAGCATGAGAAAGCGACAGCGATATTTTTAATATGGTTTTAGAGAGTGTTTTGAGAATCGGGGCCAAAGTGTAAAAACATTCTATATGTTACATTCGTTAGGGACCGATTTCCTTTCCGATCAGAGAGAGGAGTCGTAGTATAACAAGCTAGCATTGGACGCAGCATATGTTTTCAGTGATTATCTAACCTTTTACAATAAAAAGTAGTGGCTATATATAACCAATTTCTTTGTTTACTACATTACTCGCATAGTAACAAGTTTCGCTCAGGATGTTACAAAAACTCTTAAACATTACGTTATAGCTGTTTCAATAGGCTTTCTTATTCAATGCAAAAAACAACCAACTATACAAAATATTTTCCCTTATTACTACAATCTACCTGTCTTTTTCCTCCCAGGCTCGGGCATATCCACCTCCCTCTCGGTGGGCAGCCTGCTGGACGACAACATCTGGCACGACGTGATCGTGTCCCGCAACCGCCGCGACCTGCTGTTCTCCGTGGATAGGGTCATGGTGGAGGGCCGGGTCAAGGGGGAGTTCTCCAGGCTCAACTTGAATAGAGCGGTGAGTCTATTAACTACACCGTTCGCGTGGAAGTCGGTTTCCCGTGGGAATGAGATGTTTTCCCGCGGTAAAAAGTGTCCTATGTGTTATTCTGATGTTTAACCTATATTACTGCAAAGTTTCATCCAAATCCATCCAGTAGTTTTTACGTGAAAGAGTAACAAACATCCATCCATACTCACAAACTTTCACATTTATAATATTAGTAGGATTTAACTTTTTACTTTCAGCTTTGGATACTGTGTTAACCTTGATAAAAAAAGTTTAAAAGTCTTTGTACAGTTCGTTTTGGGTAAAACAATCCCTTATTTATAGCATTGCTTTGTTGTCCATCTGTCTGTCTGTCACCACCACTATTTATATCGAGAACGCGTGTACGTATCAAGTTAATATTGGTATCAACTAGAGATGGGCCGAGTACTCGGTTAATACTCGGTACTCGGCGTACTCGGCAGGTTTTTTGGTACTCGGTACTCGGCCGAGTAACTCGGTATACGAATGCCGAGTACCGAGTACCAAAAAAGTAATATACTTTGTTTAAAGAAAGCAATATATTTAGGTAGATATAATTGAAACAACAGTGTTAATCAAAACGTACTGATTGAGAAAATCTTTGACATCCTCAAGTAATAGAATCAAGATTATGCTAATGCATGAGTACTAGTGAGACAAAATTAAAGGAACAGTAATAAAAATAATTAATATTTAAAAGTTAATAAATGTAAATTATGATGCCTTGTTTGGTGCCCTGTCCACCATTTGCCAACAAATTTTCTTCTAAATATACTTGTGTTCGTTTGTACTTGTTTACGCGCGCGAAATTGGGAATTTGATAGACCCGAGTTACTCGGCCGAGTACTCGGTTAAAAAAAAATTGAACCGAGTAATACTCGGTACTCGGTACTCGGCAAAAGTGTTACTCGGCGCATCTCTAGTATCAACTATCTCAAAAATAAAATGATTGTGGTACGAAAAAAAATGTTGAGGTCCATCAAAATATACATAAAGGTAGGTGCTAGATACAATTGTAAGTAAATCAAAAATCCACTGGGGATTTCTCGCGGACCCAAAACCATGAAGCTTTGTGCTAAAGGTAAATCCTACTAATATTATAAATGTGAAAGTTTGTGAGTATGTGAGGATGTTTGTTACTCTTTCACGTAAAAACTATTGGACGGATTTGGATGAAACTTTGCAGTAATATAGGTTATACATCAGAATAACACATAGGGTACTTTTTACCGCGGGAAAACTTCTCATTCCCACGGGAAACCGACTTCCACGCGAACGGAGTCGCGGGCGGCCACTAGTACTAAATAATAATAATAATAATAACCCCGTCATTTCTTCCACCCAGTTCTACATCGGCGGCGTCCCCAACCTGCAGGAAGGGCTGGTGGTGAAGCAGAACTTCTCCGGCTGCCTGGAGAACCTCTACCTGAACTCCACCAACGTCATCCAGGAGTTGAAGAAGGGGTATGATAGTGGCGAGCCGTTCAAGTTCCAGAAGATCAACACGCTGTATGCTTGTCCTGTGAGTTTAGCATTTGTGGTTTAAATTTAGGTGGGATAGGGCAACTGTTGGTATTGGTTGATTTATAAAAGAGTGTCAGTTTTCTTTGTTTAATACCAAAAACATTATGAGCATTATTTTTTTACAATTGCATAACACAAGCGACCCGCCCACGCTTTGCAATGGTGTAATTTTGCCCGACTTGTTCCCAAAACATAAAATTTTGGCATACATAAAAAATCTTTTTCAGAATGTTCTTTATTTACAAATTTAAGCGAATAATTTACCTAAAGGATGGTGAAAACCGCATTAAAATCCCTCAACTTGTTTAGGAGGAGTTATCGGACAAACATACAAATAGACAGAATTAGCGACTTGGATTTATACTATGTAATGATGATACGACTCGCATACATACCGTAGATTTCTAGTTCCTTAAGTACCAATTTACACTATGTTCTAACCAATAAAATATGTAATCATTAACAGTTCTCAACTACTTTTATAAAGAGTGGTCGTTTGTATACCTAATTTATTAATTGCCTGCAACTATTGTACAAATTCATCAAATTTTCTTTCTGAAATTGTCCACAGGAACCGCCAGTCATCCCAATAACATTCCTAAAGGAGGGGGCCCACGCTAAACTGCGCGGGTATTCCGGAGGGAACACGCTCAACATCAGCTTAGAGTTCAGGACGTACGAGCTACATGGATTGCTGGTGTATCATGACTTCAATACTGATGGATATGTTAAGGTAAGTACTGAAAAGAAAAACAAATGTGTATAGAAGTTTAACAATGTATTTCAAGTACTATACTAACTACTTCCACATTGTAAGTATTTTTTTTAAAAGCTTAGTGAAAACCCGTAGAAAAACATTAGTTTTGAAAATATGCTTATTTCCAAGTGCAAACATTTGCATATAGTGTAAGGCTTTAAGTGTTATGCTTTTACCGTACAAGGTATATAGGTATCAGTCAGTGTAAAAATATTTTTTTCAATTTTTATTTGTATGTTTCACAGGTATTTTTAGAAGAAGGTCGAATAAAAGTGGAACTTTTCACCGGGGGAGGCTCTCCTAAAGTGAAATTAGACAATTACCACGAACAGTTCAACGATGGCCGATGGCATTCAATGCTACTTACAATGGCTACGGACAGTCTCATATTGTCCGTTGATTATAGACCCGTGCAGACGATCAAGAAACTCAAGTTCTTGACTGGAAGCTACTACTTTATTGGAGGTAATTACTTTTTATAATTTTTCTTATTACGCGTCAGCCACTCACTCATTTAAAAAGGTTTATCAGAACATTTACTGACAGAAAGATATTAATTTGAGTAATGATCACTTCTGATTTGTACTAAGCAATAATTTGGTGTAAAGTATAGCAAAACATCTGCGTTGGTTCTACCGCATTTTCTATTTCTATTGCCATTGTAATTGAAAAGGTAGGATAGGCAGATTAATTTACGTTTTTTTCAATTCCTTTCGATTACTTACACTGAGAAAATTTCTAGTTTCGAAAGTCTACATGGTTCCTGCATCTTATTTTTACAGGGGTTTAGTAACCAATGGCGGGAATTCCAACTTTATGATAGTGACATAAATATTGTTCTCTCTTACATACTAAGCAAAAAGACCGTGAGTTAGACCGACTATCATAAGATTTTGCGGTTAAACTATCCCATACATAATTTGGACCAAATTAGGTGACTTATTTTTTTCTTACATTTAGTATGCGAAAGTGACGGCAATATTTTGAGTTGGATTTAGAAAGCGTCTTCTTTTTACTTTAGATTTTCATCTATAGCTGCAAGTTTTCCAAATGTGTGTTCCAAATTTTTCCAAGATAAAATAGTCTAGGATCGGGTGATCTTCACCGAGCTGGTTAATGAAAGATATTTCTTATCAAATAAAATATGTCAATAAATTTATTGCGAATTTCTAAAAAAAACAGTCTAAAATATGATACTTTTTTTTATTACAATGGTTTGGTTTATTAACAAATTCCATTCTAATCGAAAATATGAAGCCTATAGAATACAACCGTCACAACTCTTGGGAGGGAGGTATAAACAGGTAAATCAATATTTTAATACAGTTGCTCAAAAAGTGGCGTATTGCAGGGACGTATAGCGTTCGGGATGTGGGCTATTACACACTCGTCCTTTTTTTTTACCCGCACTCGTGCCTTCTCTTTCCCAACTGTCAAAATAATGTCTATTAAATAGAAAAATTAACCAACTATGAAGTTTTTACTAAAAAAACAAATAAGTTTTTATGATTCATGTCACTTTACGTAGGTATATTTCTAAAAAAAGCTACTATAGTTTATTCGCGTTAAGAAAATAGTGAGTGATCGTTGTCAGCCGGCCTGGCCACGCCCCCCAGCCAATTAAAATGCTAGAAATTAAAAGGTCGAGTTCACAGTGACCAGTTGAAGTCTGACCTTCGAAGAAAACGGTTGTGGATTTTGCGTGACTTGTCCAACGATAAATTTGGAAAAAATTTATACTTCACCAATTCCAAAGAATAAAAGTGGATCAATAATCCATAGTGGAGAGAGACACATAATTTACAATGTTTATAAGTACTTTAAATTGTGTGATTTAAATGCAACTGTGGAGAGCATAGTCATAGGACAGCAAGTGCATGCGGCATGTCCGAAAATACTGTTTATAAAATTATTATTTTTATTTCGTACTTTTACTCCACTGTCAATACACCCTTATCCTGTAGTTGTTACTATTTTCTTAACGCGAATAGACTATAGTTTGTTTCGATATCAGATTTAATGATTTGATCGAATTAGTGTGGTTAGTTTCTTTTCTTTTTAGCTCATTAAATTTCATTATCATTACATATCAATAAAAAAATTCTACTGAAGACTTGGCTGTATGGGCATATAGTTTGCTTAACCTTTGCATACCAAATGGGTGAAGAAAAAATGGCGCCATTTTCCAGAAATTTTCTTTGCGAGTTTAGTTGTTTGTTGCACAAAATGAGTTATTTCAACATTTTCGATCTTAATTTTATTAAATTGCTTTATTTTTTCGCAACTGTTTTAAAAATAGTCGTTCAGTACACGTGCGGAACCGTCATTGCACGCTGTGCCTCGGCTCAGGTAGACATTTGTCGGAACTGGTTGTAATGACAGCCTTTCCACAATTGTATTGAAATATACTATTTTATTCGATAAAAAATATCTTTCATCCATTAACCAGCTCGGTAAAGATCGTTCTATAGCGGGATCCTATACAAAATAAATTCCAAAATATGTTTAGTAAAAAAATTCAGCCGAACGGTATATTTTGTTATATAAAAACATGTATTACACAGTTATAGGTAATGCGATTGCCTTTAAAAATACCCCTCACAAATTTTCTTGAGTATTTCCATTTTTGAGTTAAATTGTTTCAAGCGTTTAGTTGCATAATTCGCAAATATTGGCATCCGAGTCTCGAAAGTACTTATTCTTGACTGGATTAACTTTCTAAAGAACTAATTCGTCAAAATACTGTTTCTCAAAAAGACTGCTACTTTAAATTGCTTTACTTTATGTTATCGTCTCCTAACCCTTTAAATATTCATCATTTTATCATTGAATGAATATCGCTTACATTAATGATGGCCTGCCGTGCCATCGACGCTGCTGTATGTGTCCCGAGTGCACTGGTCTACGAAGGTCGAGGACGTCGTAGACTACGTCCAGAAGAAGTCCAACTTTAGACTGCGGGTAGAGCAGTTGGTTTCTCGCCAGAAAACGAGTTTCAACTCATTTGTGGTTAGAGTGCCTACCCACCATATGCCCACATTCATGAAGGAGGACTTCTGGCCGCAGGGCGTCGTGTTTCGGAAGTTTCGAGGCCGGCTGCCTGCCGTTTCAGCACTACCGAAACTATTAGTGTAGTGTTAGTTTTAAGTATATAATATCTATGTTATTCTGTAAGGTATATATGATATGGGCCTCTGTTTACATATTTAAGATCTTTTATGTAAATATTGCCTGAAATAAATGAATAAATAAAATAAAATAAATTAAATTGTACAAAATACAATTACTTACTCCCAAAAATTAAATCATAGGGTATTATAAAGAAAGAATCGAGTGCTTCGAAAATGAATCTACGAAAAGTGGTCCATTACGCGAAGAAGACTTATTTTTTAGAATTATCCTTTTTGATAATAAGTCCTAATCATAATTGGCAATCTCGCCAATTAATTGTTTTGAGAGTTGGTCCATTTAGGAATTAGTCCTTTCAAGATTTAGGTGGCAATTTGCGATTTAAGCACTATGCGTGTAAACGTTTTCGAAAAGCTGGTAACTTTTCTTTATAAATGTAACCGAAAACGTTTATTTTGACCGGGCTACAAGCGCTACCGCGCCTACTTTAGGGTCACATAGCTGTTTTAGCCTATTCATCTATTGTATCAGGTGGAAGGGGCGACAGACGGTCGCGAACGCACCCATACTTGGTTTATAGTCTAGAGATGTTTTGTTTTTCGTCTAGAGACGTATTGCTGTGTAAGTCTATAGCTGTATCGTTGTACCAGGCGGCAAGGGCGGCGGGCGCGGGTTCGTGGGCTGCATGCGCCGCATGGCGGTGGACGGCAACTACCGGCTGGCGTCGGACTGGAGCCGCGACGACTACTGCTGCGACAACGAGCTCGTGTTCGACGCGTGCCAGATGATCGACCGGTGGGTAACTACTGCAGCAGGTGGATCGTTGATGTCAGGTCAGGGCGGCGGTCGGGGAGTACTAACACGAAAGGGGTTAGTGCTGGGGACACATCCTAAAACCAATCCCTCTAAAGGAGAAGATGACGCCGTTAGTTCAAAAGAAAATTTACAAAAAACTGTTTTTTCTGTCAAAACCTGTTTTAGATTATTAGAATCTCCCCCTATCAAATGATATAGACATGCCAACTTGACCTTAAACTGAATTTATTCAATTACTTATCTTAGTTACGAATACGTAACGTTTTGGTCATCTTGCGGCTTACGACACAATCTTCCACAAGCCCCCATTATCACTACCACCCCTTTCAACCGTCAACTACACCACAATCACTCGCCCCCAGCTGCAACCCCAACCCGTGCGAGCACTCGGGCTTGTGCACGCAGACGGCGCTGGAGTTCAGCTGCGACTGCCAGGGGACGGGGTACGCGGGCGCCGTGTGCCACACGCGTGAGTTGTTGCAGGATATGCTTGTACTAGTGGCCGTTCGCGTGGAAGTCGGTTTCCCGTGGGAATGAGAAGTTTTCCCGCAGTAAAAAGTACCCTTTGTGTTATTCTGATGTATAACCTATATTACTGCAAAGTTTCATCCAAATCCGTCCAATAGTTTTTACGTGAAAGAGTAACAAACATCCATACATTCTCACAAACTTTCACATTTATAATATTAGTAGGATAGAAGGATTTAGTTTGTTGAAGTTTATTGATACTACACATTTCTCATCTTGTTTTAATAGTATCACCTGTTTAAAATCAAAATCAAAATTATTTAATTCATCATAGATATGTACCTAGCATTTACTTAATGCACGTCAATGTTACAAACTTAAATTTACGATTTCACGAAAAAACACAGATACACTTTGACTTATTGACTCGTGTGTGTTATTTGTAAACTGCATACTTAAAACAAATAGAAATAGTGTGCTTCGTTAACGATTCAAAAGCGTTACATACAAAAACTCTATAAACTTTAAACTAACATACAAGATACTTGCAGCGATCTACCCGCTGTCGTGTCAGGCGTATGTGAACGTGATGCAAGTGACGAGATCTGCAGACATTCAGATAGACGTCGATGGCTCGGGGCCACTGCCGCCGTTCCCTGTCACTTGTCATCAGTATTGTAAGTATTTATTGACCGTGTGTTCCAGGAAATAGCGTACGTATTAGAAGGATGTGTAGCAGTGGTTGGGAACATGGAGAAACAGGCTAATATGTGTAGCAGTGGTTGAGAATATCTCAAAATGTAATGCTAAAATATATGGAAATCTTTAAAGAAACATCAATTAGGTCGAGTATTGACCGGAATTTTTCTTTTGAGAAAATTTTACTGACAACACTTAAGTAATCATTTTTATAGCTAACTTATAAATGGCGTTTCCAGCTTCTGATGTGAAATCTTGTGTTAAGCATCACTTTTCCTGCGTCTACAGTCAAAACCGGTTACCTATCTTAATCCCGAATTTTAATATTCCGAATATCATAATCCAGAAAACGTTTGGACATTTTTTCATAACCCCGTTTTTTTTATTTCAAAGTTTTGTTTGCCATATACAGTGGACGCCCGGTAATTCGACAAACGCTTTGCAAGGCAGTGTCGAACTATCGAATAGTTCGAACTTTTATACAAAAGAGTACCTCGTAATCCGACAAATTACAGATAAAATAATAAGATTCTACATACATATGTACATATTAAATATTTAAAACGTACTCTGAACTTCAAATCATACTTCATTTTACCTTTTCAATCGTGTCGGATTATAGGGGGATTAGACAGGGGCCGGATTACCGTGGGTCCACTGTAATTGCAACTCTGAATTTAATTTGCACATTTATTCATTTCTACGACGTTTTAAAATCCAGACGAATGAGTTCCAGACACACGAAATCTAAATGCTAGAAATCTAGATGACTGATATCCATATCCACAAAAGCCAGATTTTTCAAACACAATTTTTTGAAATATAATAATGAAGTTATACAGGTATTTTTAAAATCAAGAATTTTTTAATTCAATTTTACGATATCCAGAAAAACCAAATCCTTGTATTTTAAATGGCTCTCTACTTATCAAAAAGAACTTCAGTTTTGGCGCTTCGCCGATCGCTGAACAATTAGCGCATACACAAAATTAAAAATTATAATTTTGACAGTATGGTCGACCTAAAATATGCCAAATAAAATTAGGTTTTCCTATGGTTATGACAAATGAAACTAAGCCAAAGCATTTTAGGACTGCCTAATGTTATGCCAATTGAAATTAGGGCTTAAGAATAATATGCCTATAGGCTGTTATGCTTTTTGATGATTATGACAATTTTTGTATGACAAACGATTTTAGGACAATCGACGTTATGCGAAAGGACACGTTATACGGCTCCCATTGCAATAGTTTAGCTGGAACACGATTGTATGGGAACCAAATAAAAAGATTATGAAAATCTGGCAATAGTTTATCAGGAATATGATTGTATGGAAAATAAATAAAAATATTATGAAAAGGTCATTAGTTTATTTGGAAAATGGTACGAAGGGAAACAAAAAAGTATTCTGGGAATCTGGTATAACTATATCTGGATTATGAGAATATGGGAAAAAAAATATTTTTAGAAAATTTGGTTTTATTGCACCTGGAAATTGATTCATCTGGGAAATAAAAAAAGGAATTTTAAAAAGTTGTCATTCATTACATCAGTCTTTTGAAAGTTCTATCAACCGCTTTCGGGGTTTTAAGATTCGGGCAACAGAATTACGAGATTTCAATAGTTTACCGTCGAAACCATATAAACCAAACTTCAACAAATTCTCATACAAAACGAATTCATCAACCCTACCAATCTTGTACTCTTACCCTTCAATCCACCACCCAGCGGACGGGCGCATCATAACCTCGGTGAAACACTCGCCAAAACTTCAACAAATTCACATACAAAACGAATTCATCAATCCACCACCCAGCGGACGGGCGCATCATAACCTCCGTGAAGCATTCTTCCATGGCGACGACCGTGGTGGACGGCTACCAGGAGCCGGGCTCGTTCCGCCAGGACATCGAGTACGAGGCGTCGCGCGCGCAGCTGGAAGCATTGTTGAACAGATCGCACACCTGCACGCAGCACCTGGAGTACATGTGCCGACACTCCAGGCTCATGAACTCGCCTAGTAAGTATTACTTTCCCTATGATATTTTGTTTTGTGTGTTAGGTTTTTTTTTTAAATACAGATGCTCAAAAAGTGGCGTATTCCAGGGACGTATAGCGTTCGGAATGTGGGCTATTACACACTCGTGCTCTTTTTCTACCTTTCCCGCACTCGTGCGTTCTCTTCCCCAACTGTCTAATAAATAAAAATATTAACCAACCATGAAGTTTTTACTAAAACAAAATCAAAGAAGTTTTTATGATTCATGTTAATACTTAGGTACGTAGCGTAAGTACATTCCTAAAAAAGCTCCTAGTTTGTTTCGATATCAGATTTAATGATTTGATTGAATTAGTGTGGTTAGATTTCATTTCATTTTATCTCATAAAATTTCATTCTCATTTCATATCAATAAAAAAAATATACTGAAGAATTGGCTGTATGGGAATAGTAACCTTTGCCTACCAAATGGGTGAAGAAAAAATGGCGCCATTTTCCGTAATTTTTCTTTGTTGTTTGTTGCACAAAATGAGTAGGTAATTTCTACATTTACGATTAAATTTTTTTATTTTATTAAATTGCTTCATTTTTCGCAACGGTATTAAAAATAGTACACGTGCGGAACCGTCATTACAACTCGTTCCGCCTGTCAACCCTCGCCTTTGGCTGTGTCTCGGCTTGGGTAGACATTTGTCGGAACTCGTTGCAATGACAGCCTTTTCACACTTGTAATGAAACATACCTACTATTTGTTGTTGTTTTTTTAAATGTATGTTGTACTATTCAGGATTACAATTCACGTCATGAGGTCGTTTGGTATATGGTTTAGATAGTTACAATTTGACAACATTTACATTGACTAAGCAGCTTCTTTTAAAGTTTGTACTCGGCATTTAGGTGGCCCTAGATTTTTATTCTTCGGCCACCATATTCGTCTAGTGAAATGCAACGTCCCTTTACAGTATTATCCAGTCGTTGAAACATCTATTGTCACTGGGTTCTGATAATTGGTCAAAATATGTGTCTTCTCTTACAAAATAGTATGAAATCGCTCTCTCAACTTGCCGGTTTTCCGAATGTGGTTTTACAGTTTCTTTAAACGAGTAAAAACACCACAACGAAAAACCATCATTATTGTTAATTCCTTTGGCAGTCTCGGATTTAACTACAAACCAAATGATCTTAACAATCAATACATATAAGAATCATTGATTCCATATTGAAGACTCTGCTCGCATTGTAAATGTTACGTTTAAGCTATAACTTTGACCGACGTCTTGTTCGTCGCACTTTTTTTTCAAATCTAACGTTTCACATAGGTTAAAGTTGCGCTTCTAAACATACTTCTATTCGTAACTAACCCCTCTTGTGGCACGTTGTAACGTTGTATTATTGTAGGCGAGGAGGCGACGTTCCACCCGTTCGCGTGGTGGGTGTCCCGCGACGGGTCGCGCATGTCGCACTGGGGGGGGCGCGCCGCCCGGCTCGCGCATGTGCGCGTGCGGCGTGCTGGGCGCCTGCGCAGACCCCGCCAAGTGGTGCAACTGCGACGCCGAGCACGCGCCCGGGGACCACTATCTAGGTAACTATACCACTAACACTGGGGGGGCGCGGAGACCACCATCTAGGTAACTATGCCATAGCGCACGGACAATTGCCTAGGTTATAACAGCACAAGACAGCCAACTATCTAGGTAGCAACAAGAACATCGTATTCCTACAAGAACACGCAACTGAGGATTATTTTCGAGGTAACTTTACATCGTAATGTGTATAGCTTAATAAGGTAGCTACATCACATAGCAAGCATTTACCTCTGTTACTTTCCATCAACAAGAGAGCACATACATCTATTTACAGGTCATTGTTACAAAAGGAGAGGTAAGTTATCGTCTCTTTTAGTTTTGGTCACGGTCCAACCTAGTTTTCTACGATGTTTTCTAATATTTAGAAATCTCTCTACAACTTATCACAAAAGCGGTGCAGCAGTACAGTCAAAACTTGAGCAACCTTTGTTTCGCTAGTGACCATAATGCACTGTTTTTTAGGATGTTTACTCAGGAGTAATTATACAAAGCAGCGAAAATTATACTGTGAGATATTGGCACTTACATCGATCGAAAGCCTGGGGATAACTACAACGGTATTACCGTTCCTCGTGTTAAGTTAAAAACTATACATCAGTTTTCTGAAAACATAACGAATGCAAACCGACTATTTCCAAAGTTTGAAACCTTTCGCCCAAAATAGCAGTTTTGATGGTGAAGCAGTGTTTTCAGTTTTGTCCTTTGTTCTGAAATATATTACTTTTACGATGTACAATCAAATTTTCGTGAAACAAGTCTAATTCATGATCATCATCAACCACCATTGTTTTGAAATACATCACGATTGTTAAAATAATTCTTTTTGCGTCAGATTTCCGCGTGGACGGCGGCGAGCTGACGGACAAGGAGTACCTGCCAGTGAAGCAGCTGAGGTTCGGAGACACCGGCAGCCACCTCGACGAGAAGGAGGGGCGGTACACGCTGGGGCCGCTGCTGTGCGAGGGGGACGGTGAGTGGGGGGGGGCAGGGAGTGGGGGGGGACACCGGCAGCCACCTCGACGAGAAGGAGGGGCGGTACACGCTGGGGCCGCTGCTGTGCGAGGGGGACGGTGAGTGGGGGGGGAGGGGAGTGGGGGGGGGACACCGGCAGCCACCTCGACGAGAAGGAGGGGCGGTACACGCTGGGGCCGCTGCTGTGCGAGGGGGACGGTGAGTGGGGGGGCGGGGAGTGGGGGGGGACACCGGCAGCCACCTCGACGAGAAGGAGGGGCGGTACACGCTGGGGCCGCTGCTGTGCGAGGGGGACGGTGAGTGGGGGGGGAGGGGAGTGGGGGGGGACACCGGCAGCCACCTCGACGAGAAGGAGGGGCGGTACACGCTGGGGCCGCTGCTGTGCGAGGGGGACGGTGAGTGGGGGACACCGAGTGTGGGGGACACCGAGTGGGGGACACCGAGTGTGAGGGACACCGAGTGTGGGGGACACAGAGTGTTGGGGACACCGAGTGTGGGGGACACACCGAGTGTGGGGGGACACCGAGTGTGGGGGACACTGAGTGTGGGGGACACACCGAGTGTAAGGGAGCCGGTGAGTGTCTGGGAGACGGTGAGTGTGATGGACAGTGATTGTTGCAGGTGAGGTGATAATGCTGCTGTGTAAGGGAGATGGTGTGTTTATGGATTGTTGTTATGAGTCATTGTTGCAGGTAGAAAGAATCGGGTTTTAATTTAGCGATTTTGTAGGTTAGGTAGTGACGAACTTGAGCTTCGAGCGCGTGCAATTTAGTTGGACAAGACAACGGAAGCTGTTAATTTTCACTTGGACTTGTGCATGTGATCATTATATCTTGTGCTTGAAAAAAACTTTACCAAAAACATTCAGATTACCCCGTTTTTATGCCTAACTGCCACCTGTCGATTCTTATTCGTCTTTTTAAGGATGCCATTTTATCCTTTCTCAGATTAGTAATTATTGAAGTATACTCATCACTTATCAAGTTAACCCCACTTGCTCAGTATAATATACTATTCCCTCCCAGATCTGTTCAACAACGCGGTGACGTTCCGGATCGCGGACGCGGTCATATCGCTGCCCACGTTCGACCTCGGCCACTCGGGGGACATCTACTTCGAGTTCCGGACCACGCAGGAGAACGCCGTGCTGCTACACTCTCAGGTAAGGATAAGAACCCTTTACGAATGTATGAACATTCAATATTGACAAACCAACAAAAATTTGGTAAGTTAAGTATCATATAAAGAAATCATCACGCCAGAGTTAAACTAAAGCAAATGTTTTAGTGTTAAATGTAATATGCATACTAAGGATTAGTTGGATTTAATCTTAAGCAAAAAATTAAACAAATACAACTCTTTTTTACAAATTGATCTTAATCTCATTAAATAAGTAATACATATTACTTTTTACACGTCTTAAACTATTTTTATAATAATAGCCTACTTCGGTCAATTTATAACTAAACTTAAATTTGCCGTCCTATATCTAAGTATTTACCAAAAAAAATACTAGGTAATAGTATATTTCAATATAAGTGTGGAAAGGCTGTCATTACAACGAGTTCCGACAAAATTTAATGTCTTGACAGGCGGGACGAGTTGCAATGACGGTTCCGCACGTGTACTGAACGACTATTTTTAATACAGTTGCGAAAAAATAAAGCAATTTAATAAAATATAAAATTTGGATCGTAAATGTCGAAATAACTCATTTTACGCAACAAACAACTAAACTCGCAAAGAAAATTTCTGGAAAATGGCGCCATTTATTCTTCACCCATTTGGTAGGCAAAGGTTACTTTGCCCATACAGCCAAGTCTTCAGTAGATTTTTTTTATTGATATGAAATGAAAATGAAATTTAATGAGATAAAATGAAATGAAACCGGGGTTGGTTTCAAATCAATCAAATCATTAAATCTGATATCGAAACAAACTAGTAGCTTTGTTTAGAAATATACCTACGCTACGTAAGTATTAACATTAATCATAAAAACTTCTTTGTTTTTTTTTTGTAAAAACTTCATGGTTGGTTTTTCTTAGAGATGCGCCGAGTAACACTTTTGCCGAGTACCGAGTACCGAGTAATTACTCGGTTCAATTTTGTTTTAACCGAGTACTCGGCCGAGTAACCCGGTTCTATCAAATTCCCAATTTCGAGCGCGTAAACAAGTACAAACGAACACAAGTATATTAGAAGAAAATTTGATTGCAAATGGTGAACAGGGCACTAAACAAGGCATCATAATTTACATTTATTAAATTTTAAATATTGATTATTTTTATTACTGTTCCTTTAATTTTGTCTCACTAGTACTCATGCATTAGCATAATTTTGAATCTATTACTTGAGGATGTCAAAGATTTTCTCAATCAGTACGTTTTGATTAACACTGTTGTTTCAATTATATCTACCTAAATATATTGCTTTCTTTAAACAAAGTATATTACTTTTTTGGTACTCGGTACTCGGCATTCGTATACCGAGTTACTCGGCCGAGTACCGAGTACCAAAAAACTTGCCGAGTACGCCGAGTACCGAGTATAAACCGAGTACTCGGCCCATCTCTATTCTTTTTAATAGACATTATTTTGACAATTGGGAAAGAGAACGCACGCGTGCGGGAAAGGTTTAAAAAAAAAGCACGAGTGTGTAATAGCCCACATCCCGAACGCTATACGTCCATGCAAAACACCACTTTTTGAGTAACTGTATTAAAAAGTTACTTGACCCATTACCATGACTTCCCCAGGGTCCCCAGGACTACATCAAGCTGTCGCTGATCGGCGGCGACCAGCTGCAGTTCCAGTTCCAGGTGGGGGACACGCCGCTGGGCGTCTCCGCCGAGACCAGCACGCGCCTGGCTGACAACCACTGGCACTCCGTGTCCATTGAGAGGAATAGGTGCGAATTAAGTTGGTTAAGAGTTTTTAGGGGAAAAAGAACAAATATGAACTAATCCATTTAGTGTTTGTAAGGCGACTTGATGGGCAAATATTAAATTTGGTTACATTTGAAAGAAGTCAGTTGATACATGTATAAACAGATACGGATAGAAACTTTAGATAGAATTAAATAGTTGGTTAACCTATTCTACCATTAAACAGTTTTACTGCGCTACTGTTTAAAAGGCACTTGTGGTCGAGTAAATACTGCTACCAACACCGAACATCTAATGTCTCTAACATCCACAATGTTTAACTTTAAAGCATTAAGATCTATAATCGTAGGTTATCCCCTGACCAATACCTTTCCATACCCCCACAGAAAAGAGGCCCGCATCGTGGTAGACGGCGCCATAAAGAACGAGATCCGCTCCGCCAAGGAACCGTCCCGCGCGCTCCAGCTCACCACCGGTTTAGCCGTAGGGGGATCCTTGCAGCGCCGCGACGGGTTCGTGGGCTGTCTACGAGCCCTTCTGTTGAATGGAGCGCCTGTGGACCTTAGGGGATACGCCGAGAGAGGTACGTGATGTGGGTGCTGAAACTGCTGAAAGAGGTGTGTAGATGCGGAGTAAGTAAGGAGTAAGTTAGCTACAGCAGCAGCTTTAGAACTATCGTGGAGAATAAATTTGAAAGACACTAATGCTTTCTTTCCCATTTTATGTGGAAATTTTAATTGATTAGCTAGCTAGATTCATGACATGACATGCCCATTGACTGACAGCGGAGTCTTAGTAATCGAGTTCCATTTATATCTTTTGCTTGTTTAATCAACCTACATTCTTTTCCAATTCATAAGAAGCTTCTCTATTCCTCTACTTCTTGTTCCTATGTTCTGTATTCTACAACTAAATCTTAATAATACTCCCAATTTACCGTATTCTCTAATTAGACCTTGCTAACTCTACGGTACGGTAGTGTACGGTTTTCTTTTATGAATACTAGCTAACTATACGTTTCCTATCCCACAGACATCCTACTAATATTATAAACGTGACAATTTATGAGTATGTATAGAATCTATATATATACTATAGATGTTTGTTACTCTTTCACGTAAAAACTACTGGACGGATTTTGATGAAACTTTACAGTATTGTAGTTTATACATCAGAATATCGTATAGGGTACTTTTTACCGCGGGAAAACGTCTCATTCCCTCGGGAAACTGACTTCGGAACTGAGTCGCGGGCTGCCACTAGTGTTCTGTATTCTACCAACTGAACTAGCTAGCTATTTAGAAGTGGTAGAGTCTAGCTGTAGGTTCTGCCTGCAGCGATTACTGGGCTGACTCGACCGGTGAAATACCACCGTCGCACAGAAAACCGACGTGAAGTAGGGACGATGTTCCTGCGTTTCGTTCGGTGAGTGCGGTATCCGGTGCCCAATTCTATCAAAGGCTCAGCAACACACCCCCATCACCCTCAGTGTTGCGGGTAGTCATGGGCGGCGGTGATCACTTACCATCAGGTGACCCGCGTGCTCGTTTGCTACCTATATTATTAAAAAAAAGAGGTATATAGTTGTGGAGTCGCGGGCGGCCACTATAACATAGTATAGTAAAAGGGGATTTACTCCGAATTTAAGCTGCGGGCATCATAAGCTAGTGTTCTAGGTTCTACTACGTAAATTTATATAAATACTAGTGACCCGCCCACGCTTCGCAATGTTGTCATTTTGTTGTCAACTTGCTCACGAATCATTGAATTTTGGCAAACTTAAAACGACTATTTATAAATTTTCTTTATTTACAAATTTAGCTAAAAAAAACATACAAACCGACAGAATTAACGACTTACTTTGTAATGATAATGATGATGATGATCTCGCAGGCATGTACGGCGTGTCCCCGGGCTGCGTGGGTCGCTGCGCGTCGTCCCCGTGCCTCAACAACGGCACGTGCGAGGAGAGATACGACTCCTACTCCTGCGACTGCCGCTGGACCGCCTTCAAGGGACCCATCTGTGCCGACGGTGAGACACTGTGATGACAGTCACTAGCTAACAGAACAAGGATGTATATTGATGTCTGATTAACATACTTTTTACTAGAGATGGGCCGAGTACTCGGTTTAAACTCGATTCAATCAATCAATACTCTAAATCGAAATCAATCAGTCAATACTCTATTCAATTACATCTACCTAAATATATTGCTTTCTTTAAACAATAGTATATTTCAATACAAGTGTGGAAAGGCTGTCATTACAACGAGTTCCGACCAATGTCTACCCGAGCCGAGGCACAGCCGAAGGCGAGGGTTGACAGGCGGGACGAGTTGCAATGACGGTTCCGCACGTGTAATGAACGACTATTTTTAATACAGTTGCGAAAAAATTAATATAAAATTAGGATCGTAAATGTCGAAATAACTCATTTTGAAAATGGCGCCATTTTTTCTTCACCCATTTGGTGGGCAAAGGTTACTATGCCCATACAGCCAAGTCTTCAGTAGAATTTTTTATTGATATGAAATGAAAATGAAATATAATGTGATAAAATGAAATGAAACCAACCACACTAATTCAATCAAATCATTAAATCTGATATCGAAACAAACTAGTAGCTTTTTTTAGAAATATACCTACGCTACGTAAGTAAGTATTAGCATGAATCATAAAAACTTCTTGGTTTTTTTTTTTTAGTAAAAACTTCATGGTTGGTTATTTTTTCTTTTAAATAGACATTATTTTGACAGTTGGGAAAGAGAACGCACGAGTGCGGGAAAGGTAAAAAAAAAGCACGCGTGTGTAATAGCACACTCCGAACGCTATACGTCCCTGCAATACGCCACTTTTTGAGCAACTGTATTAAAATAGTATATTTCAATACAAGTGTGGAAAGGCTGTCATTACAACGAGTTCCGACCAATGTCTACCCGAGCCGAGGCACAGCCGAAGGCGAGGGTTGACAGGCGGGACGAGTTGCAATGACGGTTCCGCACGTGTAATGAACGACTATTTTTAATACAGTTGCGAAAAAATTAAGCAATTTAATAAAATACAAAATTAGGATCGTAAATGTCGAAATAACTCATTTTGAAAATGGCGCCATTTTTTCTTCACCCATTTGGTAGGCAAAGGTTACTATGCCCATACAGCCAAGTCTTCAGTAGAATTTTTTTTATTGATATGAAATGAAAATGAAATTTTATGAGATAAAATGAAATGAAACCAACCACACTAATTCAATCAAATCATTAAATCTCATATCGAAACAAACAAGTAGCTTTTTTTAGAAATATACCTACGCTACGTAAGTATTAACATGAATCATAAAAACTTCTTTGTTTTTTTTAAGTAAAAACTTCATGGTTGGTTAATTTTTCTTTTTAATAGACATTATTTTGACAGTTGGGAAAGAGAACGCACGAGTGCGGGAAAGGTAAAAAAAAGCACGCGTGTGTAATAGCCCACATCCCGAACGCTATACGTCCCTGCAATACGCCACTTTTTGAGCAACTGTATTAAAAAGTATATTACTTTTTTGGTACTCGGTACTCGGCATTAGTATACCGAGTTACTCGGCCGAGTACCGAGTACCAAAAAATACGCCGAGTACGCCGAGTACCAAAAAAGTAATATACTTTGTTTAAAGAAAGCAATATATTTAGGTAGATGTAATTGAAACAACAGTGTTAATAAAAACGTACTGATTGAAGAAATCTTTGACATCCTCAAGTAATAGAATCAAAATTATGCTAATGCATGAGTACTAGTGAGACAAAATTAAAGGAACAGTAATAAAAATAATCAATATTTAAAATTTAATAAATGTAAATTATAATGCCTTGTTTGGTGCCCTGTCCACCATTTGCCAAAAATTTTCTTCTAAATATACTTATGTTCGTTTGTACTTATTTACGCGCGCGAAATTGGGAATTTGATAGAACCGAGTTACTCGGCCGAGTACTCGGTTAAAAAAAAAATTGAACCGAATAATACTCGGTACTCGGTAAAAGTGTTACTCGGCGCATCTCTACTTTTTACCATAAGGCTATCGGCACCTAAACTAGAAATAATGTGTAGATGCCGATATGTCCCTTTGTTCCAATCAAAAACTAATGTAAAAAATGTTTTGTATTTACAGCTTTGATACGTACCAGCAGTAGGGTATAAGCCGCCTTCTCATAGATGGAGAACTTATCACTTTTAGTCCAGATTCTAGCTATTGATCAATAGCAGAGTCCTTATCGTTATTTTATACAGATTTGAATATTATAACACTAACAAGAATTAACTAACTAAATAAATAACTTAGAGATTTTTTAGTTATTTTGAATGATATTAATGGTCGTATTATGAAATGAAACAAGTTTGAAGTCTATTTTATAATCAAAACAATGAAAAATCTTATCAATGCTTATATCCCATTCAATGATTCATTAAATCAAATTTATCCTAGTAAGAAAGTCTTTAGATACACAATTTTAATCAATTATTATACAGGGTGTCCCAAAACTCGACGTCAACCCGAAACCGGGTGACAAGGCAAGTCATGCTGGTTATCAGAAAAATGTTTAAAAAAATCTAAGTCACGTGTTCTCAAAATTATTGGCATTTTAAAAAAACACGCAAAATTTCACACCCTGTGACAGTGTTTTTGCTGCTGTTGCCACAAATGTTCACTTTTGGAAACTTTTTTTTTTGATATGTAACCCTGAATAATGCTTCTCTAAACTGTTATCAACATTTCAAATCTAGCTCCTCGAGATTGCATAAAAATAGGACTTATTTCCAAGAAAAAAATTAAAAATTAAAAATGGCCTAGTTTTAACTGTCTGCATTGAAAAAAAATTGTACTACGCGAGTTTGGCAAGTTGTGACAAAAGTTGGCGCATTTAGTAAGGATTCCAAAATGGTATGACACTTGGCAAATTGTAGCTGCTATCATGAACAAAAAAAAATATTTCCATGAAAACCCATTTTTAACTTTTTTTCTTACTTGGTTAAAATTGCAAAGCTTATCGTTGGTTACATTGGAGCCGCTTCCAATTTACACACTGATTAAATTTAACTGAATTGTACATTGTACTGATGTACTCGTCTATCTTTATTGAATGAACAGATTGTTCACTTTTAATTTATTTTTTTTAGTGTGTGCATTGGAATAAGCATTTATTGTTAAAGGTTTCAATTTTAAATAAAACAAAATTTTAATACCAATGTTTATTAATAAAATTTACAATAATTCTTAAAATGTTATAATAAGTGTTCGAAATGCCTTCCTTCGGCGGCAATACAAGCGCGACATCTTTTTAAAAAAGATCGAGCTATCTTTCTAGCGTATCGTCCATTATTTACAAATTGAGCTGCTTCAGCTATTCTCTGCCGTAATTCATGTTCACTCCCAATGGGCTTCTCGTAAACTTTTTCTTTAACAGCTCCCCAGTAAAAAAAGTCTAAAGGATTCAAGTCCGGTGAACGGGCCGGCCACGAGATTGGTCCAGCCCGCCCGATCCATCTCCCAGGAAGCTCTTCATCGAGGTACTCTCTTACGGGGCGAGCTAAGTGCGCTGGGCACCCATCTTGTTGGAACCACATTTCTCTGTAAATGCTTAGCGGCACGTCTTCTAATAAATTTGGAAGATGGTTTTGAAGAAAGTCTAAGTAAACCTCGCCAGTTAATGCATCAGGCAACTCAAAAGGACCAATTATTTTGCCATTCAAAATTCCGGTCCACATGTTAACTTTGAATCGGTACTGGGACCGATCCTGTCTCGTTAAATGAGGGTTTTCAACACGCCATTCATGCAGGTTGTGCATGTTCACGTAGCCGTCCTTTTTAAAAGTTGATTCGTCCGACCATAAAATTTTTGTTAGAAAAAGTGGGTCATCTCTGTACCTCTCCAATATCGTCCGGCAAAAATTCACCCTATTTTGGTAGTCACCGGGTAATAATGTCTGTACTCGCTGTACGTGGTATGGGTGTAGGTCATTTCTTTTTAAAATACGGTGGGCTGAACTTTTGGGCACTCCGGTGTTCGTTTCAATAGCTCTTACTGAAGTACTTGGGTCTTCTTCGACAGCCTGTAGAACTTCTTCTTCCATAGGGTTGGTGGGTCTGCCTCCACCATGCGTTTGATTTGGGAGGCGGCCTTCTGAGAAGAGCAACCGATGCACATTCGTAAACACCCGATAATCGGGGTAACGAGCAGCGTTTGGGTACCTTTCGCGGTAAAGTCTGGCAGCAGCACTGGCATTACACCTGCACTCACCATAAATAAGGTGCATATTAGCGTATTCGCGAGTGGTATACGAAGACATCTCGGCACTTGTCACACACTCACACAATAGTCCAGAGGAAAGCAAAGGTCGTCGTTAAGAGAAAACAAACAGTCCGAATCTAAATCGCAAGCAATCACAAGTCCATAAACATAGCCAAAAGTAAACAGTACGAAATCAACACAAACGAATACGAAAACAAGCGCAGTAAACGAAGGAACGTAACGTACTGACTGGTTTGTAATGTGTATCTACAATAGCGAATACCTGGCGTCACTCTCTGTCTCTCTCGCACTTGGTAAAATGACTCTCTCCATCTCAGTCACTTTAGCGTCCATACCTGTCTCGCTCGCACTTGAGAAGGTGACTCTCTCCGTCTCACTCAAACACTTTAGCACAAATACTATCTCGCTTACACTTCCTAGAAAGACTCCTTTGTCACTACTTACAATTTACGACTCTTTGGAAAACCTTGGGCCCATTAGAATATTTTTTAACCAGGTAAGAAAAAATTGTTGAACACTGGATTTTTACGATTTTTTTTTTTTTGTTCATGATAGCAACTACAATTTACCACGTGTCATACCATTTTGGGATCCTTACTAAATGCGCCAACTTTTGACACAACTTGCCAAACTCGCGTAATACAATTTTTTTTCAATGCAGACAGTTAAAACTAGGCCATTTTTAATTTTTAATTTTTTTCTTGGAAATAAGTCCTATTTTTATGCAATCTCGAGGAGCTAGATTTGAAATGTTGATAACAGTTTAGAGAAGCATTATTCAGGGTTACATATCAAAAAAAAAGTTTCCAAAAGTGAACATTTGTGGCAACAGCAGCAAAAACACTGTCACAGGGTGTGAAATTTTGCGTGTTTTTTTAAAATGCCAATAATTTTGAGAACACGTGACTTAGATTTTTTTAAACATTTTTCTGATAACCAGCATGACTTGCCTTGTCACCCGGTTTCGGGTTAACGTCGAGTTTTGGGACACCCTGTATATGAGTATCATTTAATAATTCGACCACTAGTAATCAAAGAAACCGACACTTATTACCACAACAAAAATACCTTAGATCTTTGACAAAATGTTAATCCTACTAATATTATAAATGTGAAAGTTTGGTGAGGATGTATGGATGGATGGATGGATGTTTGTTACTCTTTCACTGTGCTGATGAAACTGTGCAATAATATAGGTTATACATCAGAATAACACATAGGGTACTTTTTCCTACGGGAAACCGACTTCCACGCGAACGGAGTCGCGGGCGGCCACTAGTATACTATATTTTCTCTCTATAAACGTCAACAATCTTCCTCCCCAGAGATCGGCGTGAACCTTCGTCCCAGTTCCCTGGTGAAGTACGACTTCCTGGGCTCGTGGCGCTCCACCATCAACGAGCACATCCGCGTGGGGTTCACCACCACCAACCCCAAGGGGTTCCTGCTGGGGTTCTTCTCCAACATCTCCGGCGAGTACCTCACCATGATGGTCTCCAACTCGGGTCAGTTTTGTTGTATCTACAGGAAGTTGTATAGAGAAGTCGAAAGTCGCTACCAAACGAATTTTAATAATGTTGCTACAGTCGATTCGGTTATTTTTAAGTTGTACCAGTTACTTGAATATTGTAACTATAAATTAAGAAGAATAACACAGAGTTTACGTTCGTTTGCTTTCAAGTAATAGAATGTAATTCATAAGTATGAATAATTGTAACTTTTTAAAGTCGCTATAAAAACTTCGATTTCAATTTTACATTTGATTCAACATCGAAAGCAACACCTAAACGTGTTCATCTAACCATGAATATGATTTCAAGCAATTCAACATATTTTGAGATATTAATTGATTGATTGCTTGCTTGATTGATTGAAATAATGTTACTGGCCGCTGTTCAAAACATTAGTCATTTTAATTGTGTTAAAAGAATAAAAGTTGTTTAAAACTTGATGACGTACTCTCCGAAATTCAACTCTTTAAACAAAGTTTGTTCGGGCAGGTCACCTGCGCGTGATCTTCGACTTCGGCTTCGAGCGGCAGGAGATCATCTACGAGGGGAAGCACTTCGCGCTCGGGCAGTTCCACGACGTCGTGCTCACCAGGAGGAACCAGGGCGCCACCATGGTGCTGCAGGTACCACATATAACGGGTGTAAAAAGACCACTTCCGAAGCCTGAAACCATGTATTCTTGAGCCTCAATAGTAACTAAATTCACTAACAGCATACCCAGAAAATTCAATTTAAAAAAGTTATTAAGGATTGAAAAGTCATTTTTTCATTATATTGTTCATTATTTTTTATAATAAAAAATTTTTTTTGCTCAAAACGTAACCAATACCCCTCTAGCAATGCCCAGTTTTTGTTTTCGGAAGCAGTTCTTTTACACCCAGTATGTACAGACAAATATGATTACAGTTAAAGAGTGATTGTTTAAACATTTACACAACACAAAGATTGTTTGATGAAATTAAAATTATCTTGGTAAAACAAGTTTAATCCTGGTCGCTAAGCTTTACATTGATTTATTACAATACTAAGTTCTTTAAATTACTACGTTTTCATTCTAAAATACAGGGTCTGTCGTAATGAATGGATAACCCGTTACCTACAGTTGATCCGGATATGAGGCTATAAGAAAATGGTGTCTTCTTGCCAGGGTTGTCAACTATAAGAAAATGGCGTAGACTTTTAAACTTTTTTGTAAATTTCCCAATTTTTTTTATATATTCTGCTGCCATTTCTTCAAATTTTGATGTATTTGTATAATTTTTTAGTATTATACTGCTGAAGACGTGTATTATGTAATTTAAATACAGTTTTAGGTGTTATTCACGTTGAACATTAACAAAATACTCATTTTAAGAAAAATATTTCCAATTTTTTTTCTTTATGTCAACTTTTGATCATCTCCTGTGGAAAAAAAAAGTATGACGTTATAGCTGCCCATGATCTCAATAAATTGTCTAGTATGTGTAGATTCTAAAAAGGTATAACGATGTGTACTTTACAAGCAACATTAAGTTACAGGAGCGAGAACACTAATCAAGGTCGGAATTTTTATTTTTCATGTTATGTTATAAATGGTTGTAAAACTTCGTCATAATGATTTTATTCTATCAAGATACTTTGCACAAACACTATCGGGCCACTAATAGGATATTCAGAAGAAAACCCGGTTGTTTTTGGGAAAAAAATAACTTTACTTCACGATAATAATGTAATGAAAATGTACAAATGAATATTGTTGTGCTCTAATAGTTACATGCGACAAACATGTTGCGACAAGTTTATTCGAAATTGAAACGGATTTTAAAAATCGAACAAAGACCGCATTACAAAGAAAAGTGGAAATAATTAGAAGGAAATCGTCCTTCCGTAAATGCATTGTGCACTCTAATGAACACACGGTAATCAGATAAACACTAGCAGCTCTATTGGTGCTGCCATTAGGTACACCGTAAATGTAATGCATGTTCGCGTATTCGGCCGGCGTGTACTGTTGCGGCATGATACACAAACTACACAAAAACTTTTCCAAAACAACAAGTTCAATCGATAGCACAACACAATGTCCGTAAATGTGAGCAAAGTCATCAGTATCACCACGTTATCAAGTCCAAATCACAAGGAAAATCATAGTCAAATATTAGAAAGCAGTAACAAATGGACGAAAATAGTGGCCCTGATTCTCAAAACACTCTCTAAAACTAAATTAAAAATATCGCTGTCACTTTCTCATGCTTCGTATTAGAACAAGACACGTACATTGGTCTCACTAAATTTAGTCCACATCATTGTGAAATTGAACGAAATGCGCTGAGGACTTGCCTAAAATTGCCTACGCCGTGTCATATTGCACGTACATTTTAGTTTGACAGGACTAAAATGATTACCTGTCTCTGTCTTATTGATGTGTAAGTGACAGCGATAGTTTTAGTTTAGTTTAGAGAGTGTTTTCAGAATCGGGGCTAATGTGAACAAAAGGACATGCGATGGTCAAAATCACACTGATGTGATGAGTACCCTTTTCTTTGTAATGCGTTTCAATTTCGAATAAACTTGTCGCAACATGTTTGTCGCATGTAACTATTAGAGCACAACAATTTTCATTTGTACATTTTCATTACATTATTATCGTGAAGTAAAGTTATTTTTTTCCCAAAAACAACCGGGTTTTCTTCTGAATATCCTATTAGTGGCCCGATAGTGTTTGTGCAAAGTATCTTGATAGAATAAAATCATTATGACGAAGTTTTACAACCATTTATAACATAACATGAAAAATAAAAATTCCGACCTTGATTAGTGTTCTCGCTCCTGTAACTTAATGTTGCTTGTAAAGTACACATCGTTATACCTTTTTAGAATCTACACATACTAGACAATTTATTGAGATCATGGGCAGCTATAACGGCATACTTTTTTTTCCACAGGAGATGATCAAAAGTTGACATAAAGAAAAAAAATTGGAAATATTTTTCTTAAAATGAGTATTTTGTTAATGTTCAACGTGAATAACACCTAAAACTGTATTTAAATTACATAATACACGTCTTCAGCAGTATAATACTAAAAGAATTATACAAATACATCAAAATTTGAAGAAATGGCAGCAAATTAAATAAAAAAATTGGGGAATTCGTAAAAAAGTTTAAAAGTCTACGCCATTTTCTTATGGTTGACAACCCTGGCAAGAAGACACCATTTTCTTATAGCCTCACATCCGGATCAACTGTAGGTAACGGGTTATCCATTCATTACGACAGACCCTGTATATTTTTTCCTTTGAAGTTTGACAAAACCTAAGCAACGATTTTATACTTTAAATTGTAAAAAGACATAACTGTAGTTTCCTCATGTTCCTTTTTTAAGGTGGAACTTTAATCTATTTATTATTTTAAGACGACTTCTGTTGTGCAGCGGTATATATACCGGACTGCTAAACAGATGGTTCCGGGTTCGATCCCCGGTTAGGGCCAATTTCGTCTGAATGGTTTTTCGAAATTGCTAGGTTCTCCCCTAGTCCATTGTGTGGTACCTATAGTACAAGCTTTGCTTAGTTTAGGGCCACACAGTTGGTGTGGTAGTCTGGAGATTTATAATTTATATTATACTAGCTTTCCGCCCTGCGGTTTCACCCGCAACTAAATGGCTTTTCCCGTGGGAATGAGGCTTTTTCCCGCAGTAAAATCATCGTATTTTCTTCTTCCCTGGGTGTCGAACTATCTCTATTCCAAAATCAAGACAATCGGTTCAGCCGTTTTTACGTGAAGCGAACATACAGACAGACGGACAGACAGACATACACATTTTCCCATTTATATTATAGTAAGGATAGACCTACAAAAAAGCCCTTCGCAGTACCTATATATATCTTAAGTGAAAGCCATGTTAGCCTATACTGCAGTGGCTACCTATATGCCTTGGCGCTGCAGTGCTTTACAATATTAGTACGTTGCGAAATAATTTATTTTTATGATTGGATTAATAACATGAGTAAAATGAACGCGTTTAAATGTAGACCAAAAAAAAATTCAAGATTTTTTAATAAAAAAATGGTCGTTGTGCCTCACTCGACATTGATAAGTATAGTGTGTTGCGGACTTTTTTGTAGATAATTATAAGATGTACAATTAATTAGAACATTTCATGGTTATATCTTTTATAGTTAAGGCAGCGTACGTAAAATAAGTAACTTTCTGGTTGATTTTTACACCTTGTGTCCGAAAAACCAAAATATCTTACCGAACCCTATTTTTTCCAAAATAAAATATAGCCTATGTTACTCGTGGATAATGTAGCTTTCGAATAGTGAAAGATTTTTTAAAATCACTCCAGTAGTTTTTGAGCCTATTCGACACAAACAAACAAAGTTTTCCTCTTTTAATATTAGTATAGATTATTATTTGATCTATTCTTACTACATAGTAATCATAAGCAAAATAAATAAACTTTATTTTTTTGAACTTGTTTTAGACATAAAGATAAAATGTTTTGTGCCTAACTATTATAATACCAACTTATAATGTCAACGTAACGTCACTTACTTTATTCTTCTTTAGCCCATTCTAATGATTCTAATACTAATTGTATTAAGTTACTTAAGAGTATGTTTTATTTCTTTTGAACCTTAGCTCGGAATAAGGAACTACTTTATATGTATATTTCGAACAACAATGATGATGTTTCAAAGACAGGAAAACTTTTGAGAACTTTCCTAGCGTTCGCTGTCTAAACGTTGAACGAAACGCAAAAAACAATATAGACTTAACTGTGCTGTTCTCTTAAAAACTCGAATGAAACCTCACGGCACAGCTAGTTCATTATAACTGTCAGAGACTGATTCCTTGGTCCATACCCAGGTGGACCACTACGAGACGCGCGAGTACCACTTCAACATCAAGCAGTCGGCGGACGCGCAGTTCAACAACATCCAGTACATGTACCTCGGCCGCAACGAGTCGATGACCTCCGGCTTCGTGGGCTGCGTGAGTCGCGTGGAGTTCGACGACATCTACCCGCTGAAGCTGCTGTTCCAGCAGGAGCCGCCGCCCAATGTCAGGTCCTTGGGAGGTGAGCGTGGGATGTTTACAGATACGGTGTCTATATGTAGGTAGATGACACAACACAACACAAGTAGTTCAATGACCCCCGGCTTCGTGGGCTGCGTGAGTCGCGTGGAGTTCGACGACATCTACCCGCTGAAGCTGCTGTTCCAGCAGGAGCCGCCGCCCAATGTCAGGTCCTTGGGAGGTGAGCGTGGGATGTTTACAGATACGGTGTCTATATGTAGGTAGATGACACAACACAACACAAGTAGTTCAATGACCCCCGGCTTCGTGGGCTGCGTGAGTCGCGTGGAGTTCGACGACATCTACCCGCTGAAGCTGCTGTTCCAGCAGGAGCCGCCGCCCAATGTCAGGTCCTTGGGAGGTGAGCGTGGGATGTTTACAGATACGGTGTCTATATGTAGGTAGATGACACAACACAACACAAGTAGTTCAATGACCCCCGGCTTCGTGGGCTGCGTGAGTCGCGTGGAGTTCGACGACATCTACCCGCTGAAGCTGCTGTTCCAGCAGGAGCCGCCGCCCAATGTCAGGTCCTTGGGAGGTGAGCGTGGGATGTTTACAGATACGGTGTCTATATGTAGGTAGATGACACAACACAACACAAGTAGTTCAATGACCCCCGGCTTCGTGGGCTGCGTGAGTCGCGTGGAGTTCGACGACATCTACCCGCTGAAGCTGCTGTTCCAGCAGGAGCCGCCGCCCAATGTCAGGTCCTTGGGAGGTGAGCGTGGGATGTTTACAGATACGGTGTCTATATGTAGGTAGATGACACAACACAACACAAGTAGTTCAATGACCCCCGGCTTCGTGGGCTGCGTGAGTCGCGTGGAGTTCGACGACATCTACCCGCTGAAGCTGCTGTTCCAGCAGGAGCCGCCGCCCAATGTCAGGTCCTTGGGAGGTGAGCGTGGGATGTTTACAGATACGGTGTCTATATGTAGGTAGATGACACAACACAACACAAGTAGTTCAATGACCCCCGGCTTCGTGGGCTGCGTGAGTCGCGTGGAGTTCGACGACATCTACCCGCTGAAGCTGCTGTTCCAGCAGGAGCCGCCGCCCAATGTCAGGTCCTTGGGAGGTGAGCGTGGGATGTTTACAGATACGGTGTCTATATGTAGGTAGATGACACAACACAACACAAGTAGTTCAATGACCCCCGGCTTCGTGGGCTGCGTGAGTCGCGTGGAGTTCGACGACATCTACCCGCTGAAGCTGCTGTTCCAGCAGGAGCCGCCGCCCAATGTCAGGTCCTTGGGAGGTGAGCGTGGGATGTTTACAGATACGGTGTCTATATGTAGGTAGATGACACAACACAACACAAGTAGTTCAATGACCCCCGGCTTCGTGGGCTGCGTGAGTCGCGTGGAGTTCGACGACATCTACCCAGCGCTGCTTTATCGTCTTAATCGAAACGGTTTTAAAATATCGCCACTAATCAAGCTTGTGAATACATGAAATGTGTCTTCTTACTTTAAGAACAAAGACTTAAGTTAATATAGCATACCCTCTTGTCACAATGTCCTACCTTTCCTCTTCATCTGCTGCAGGCGGGGTCCTGAGCGAGGACTTCTGCGGCGTGGAGCCCGTGACGCACCCCCCCGAGATCCCGGAGACCAGACCGCCGCCGGTAGACCTCGCCTCCGACCTCGACTACCATCACACTGACGAGGCGATACTGGGCAGTAAGTATTTGTAGTACAGCTGCGGTGTATTATTGAAGACTTGTTGGATACCAGCCAGACTAATATAGCATAACGGTTTTATGTTTTACCATTTAGAGAAAGAGATTGTTAAAGAGGACATTGGCCCTTATTCTGAAAACAATTCAATCTGAACCAAATTTTTTAATATCGCCGTCCATTTCTTATGTAAGAAAAAGATATTGATCCCACTAAATTTAGTCCGCATAATCGTAAAATTGAACGTAATGGGCTGAGGACTAGTCTAAACTTGTCTACGCCGTGCACCAATGCAAACACATTTTAGTTTAACAGAACCTGGCTCTGTCTTATACTATTACTGAGAAAGTGACGGCAATATTTTGAATTCTTCACAGCCAACAAAAAGCAATAACATGGACCAGTCTATAAATACCCTAATCTATATAAAGTTTAAATTATGAAGATGTTTAATATAAATATGTTGTGCAGCGGTGCTGGGGTTCATCTTCCTGCTGCTGGTGGTGGTGGCCGTGGTGCTGGTGAAGGCGCTGTCGCGGCACAAGGGGGAGTACCTCACGCAGGTCAGTGTTATTGATATTTAATTACAAGATTATGAACGTAATAGTAGAGGCCCCAGCTCTGCTTAAATTTTATTGAAACATTCACAAAATTTACATGTATAAAAAAGTTTTTGCATTTATTTACTTAAAAGCCTTTTTGGATAAATCATATAATTATAGTGAAAACCTATACCAAAACTAACATCAAAGTATACAAATAAAAATAATATGAGAGATCTATTATGTAAAATTAAATTAAAATTATAAAATTTAAAAAAAAACTGTTCTTCTTTTTAATGAAATATGAACAGAACTGAGCTAGCCAAACACCTTACCTAACGCTTAACACTTATAAATACAGACAGAGATACATACCTCAAAAACCTTGGAAAACTAGTTTTAATACTAAATAACTATATAAATCCAGGAGGAACGCGGTGCTGAGGGCGCTCTGGACCAGGACTCGGCCGCGCTGGCCGCCGCCACCGGCGCACGCGTCACCAAGCGGAGGGAGTTCTTCATATAGAACATATACTACTACTAGAGGGGGACGTGGAGACAACTTATACAACTACTAGATGACACTACTGGGACTACCACAACACAGCAGAAGGAACATATACACTTACTAGCTGACACCACAATAAATAGAACATACTACATACTACTAGGTAGGGACATGGAGACAACATATACAACTACTAGATGACTACACTAACTAGCTGACACCACAATTAGCAGACTACACATGCAGGGACAGGATTTAAAACTGTCTAGCATCTTACACCGCATAGACGACCTGCGTTTCTGTAACTTAAAGTGTCCTAACCTGAGAAATGAGAATAAACGTCCAAATATACATATAACGCATTGAATATTTCTCATACAGATACGACTTATAGCTCGTAAAAAGATCTAATTGTAATAACATTATGTTTAATCTTTTATGTGGTTTAAAATACGTGAGTTTGAAGCCCTGAACATCAGCGTCATTTTGTTGTGGCAGCAGTTAAATATATAAAATACACTTCAAAATTAACACACAAAAGTTAACACATATATAAGATTCACTGTTGAACGGTGTACATTTGATAACACTATAAATTTGATACGCAATAAAGGAACTTGCTAATAGTGGCAACGGTATTATAATAAGTAAAATGAAGAGGTCCCTCAGAAAAGAAAATAAGTCGACAAAAGAAATAAAAAGAGACACATAAATTAGTTTTTAGGGAGCGTTAAAAAATGAAATGACAAGTAGTTTGAAATGGTAGTTTTTCTTATTCGTACATGGCCTGATTTAACTGAACTTAAGTTCGAACGGAAAGACTAAGTTAATCTTATATTTAGTATTTTAAGATTTTTCTATTCTTTTACACTTTTTATTCTATCAACTTTTTATACTTTACAAATTAACCGCACGATTGTGACTTGATTTAATTAACACTGATGTACAAATATGGTTATTTCTATACTAAATCTTGTCTTTGCTCACTTGATATCTTCTCCCGCGGTGTGCCATAACTGGCCTGGTATTATATTTGGTACAAATAATATATTAACTGAACTATTCTCATACAAAACATCGTACAAAAGCATTTCGCACGTCCTATCCATATCTCTCATATAAAAAAATATTTCACTCGTAAAAAACATTTTGTTCTTAGAGTAAGTCATGAAAAAGCCTAGTTTTGGCCAAATGATGCGATCTTCCACTGTAGTTGTTGATATATCACGTAATTTAAAACACCGCTTATTTATTTGCTATCAAAACATGCTGCAAACTCTTTTTATAAATTCAAGGGTAAAGATTTTTTGCAAAAGCTTTAATTTTTTTATCAATGAAATTTTATATTGTATGAAATGAAAACTAATTGTATTGTACACACACTAATAGCTATGCAATAAGTTCTGTTGCCAAATGTGTTAAATTAAATGGAAGAGCTTGATTTATGTCTCATCTACAAACAAGTTGTAAAGAAAACTGACTTCTTTATGGTTCTTTACCTGATATAGGCACTAATAGTTTGAATAAAACCATTAAGGAGAAGTCCTGCCATCATATTGCAGCTAATTTTCAATGAAACTCTTATTAAGAAATTCTAGATTATTTCAAGTACCTTATTTTAGTTCAATGTTTTATGAGTAATCTACTTACTTTTTGTCTGTATAACTTTATTTTATTTATAAACTTTTTGTTGTGATTGAAAGAGAAGTTAAAAAAATCGAACTTGGAATTAAATGTACAATGCAATATTATCTTCAGTGTATTGTAAAAACGTGGTAATGATATTAATTGTAATCTAAATACTTACAAATAAATGTATTCATATTCCAACTTATTTAGATTTATTTTATCCGTCCAAAACAATTTGAGTTACTTAAAACGTTAAATGCGAATCTCATTTTTTCAATTCGATATTTCGTATTATTTTTAATTGTATCGTTTATACCCTTAAGTTACTGTATGGAAATTATGTGAAATGCGTGGTATCTTTGCAATTGTGATTATCTGTACTTTATTTTATCAAAGATACCAACATTTAGAAGTGTGTTTGACGACACAAATATTGATAATGTTTGCATAAGGTCTGTGCCTTAACTTAGAGCAAGGCACCTAGTTTTTCACCGAGGCATTAGTGTAGAGCGCCATATTTTATTAATGATATCACGAATAAATTTTCCACAAATAAAAGGTTGTTTATCTTTATACCCTCTATGCTACTAAGCACAACTAAGTAGAACGGCTAAAGAAATATCATCATAAAGTTAAGTTGGAAAGAAAACGTTTTTGCTGAAAGGAATAGTAAATTATCGATTATTTTATTTTCTTGATAATCTTGCCAATACTGTAAATGCAGGTTATGAGTAAGTGTTTTTTGTTCTTTCACGCAAATACCACTGAACTGATTTGGACCAAACTTTGAATATAGATAGACTACTTGTAATAACGAATGGATAACTGTTTATACCCCATTCACACGGAAAAAGCTATTTGCTGCGGATGTAACCGCAGGGTGGAAAGCTGGTATGTTTATAAAGCCTCGAATGAAAAGTGCAAGTAAAGTCTGAAACCATTCTATAGAATATGGTTCAGTGTCGTTGAGTGATCGAGCGGTAAGCACCTGCTCACTTCACTCGCTCGTGTGTAAAACGCTGACGACTTGCACTCTCCCATGCCGCTACTAGGGAGGTTCCTGGCTATCAAAACGATAACAGTTTCCTGCCTATAACAACAAATCTAAAGTGGTTAAGTGGATGGACGACGTTTTTAGAGTTTAAAATTCTCTAAGCAAATTGTCGTCAAGTCGAGCAAGTTAAATGTAACTTAAATGGTTCTACTCGTATTTTCATTATGTTTCCCTATCATTCAATTAAGCATTTTAGCACTCTGTAGTAGGTCCAATTCAATTTTGTTAGTGTGCAACTGTAAATATCAGCTATGAGTTCTCAAAACTTTAATAACCTATCGATACAATCCCAACATCGATACACCGGCCGTCCCTACCCTGCAAGTGTCGTTTGACCTGAAACGCGACTCGGGTGGTAGAGCACGCGCCGCCACTCACCGCGCGCCGTTACTGGGTTACTGGGCTATCGACGATGGCGTATGAGTGGAGGTAAGTTGTATCGCTTATAGGAGAAATAGTGGCTATTGGCTTTAGAAGGTATTTTAGGAATAGTGTTGAAAGGCCAAACTTTTAATCGGTTAGGAAGGTAATATTTACAAATTCGTAATATGTATTAAATTGTAGCAAAATTAAATAAGTTTTTCAACAACAAGGAATTTCGCTGCTACTGTGAAACACACAATAAGTTTATAGGCAAGCAGGTACTCGCGATCTAGCAATTATCCGCATTAGCTACCTTAAATCATCAAACTTAAATTAACGTTACAAAATTGCAATTTGTTTTTCTAATCCCCGACCTCGGCCCAACCTCAAAGTTGCCATCATCCTACGAACAATATTGCCTGCTGTACAGAATTCATTCCACCGCGGTACAGCGAGCCGAAACTTTCTCGTCATCTGCAACTTTGGAATCCGCTTTAACTCTTAAGCGTGGAAATTAGTTGCCGAATTAAAATACGCTGCTGGGTACTTAGCGTCCACCTGTCTGAGCCGATTAGTATTTGACAGGAGAGTGATTCTCGTTTTGTAGCCATTAATAGAAACTGCGCTTTGAAGGATTGATGACAAAGAAATGCGCGTGGCAATTCGATGGCAATAAAGCTTGCTTGGAGCGTGAACTCTTTTTAAACGGGTGCTTGGAGGAAAACCTGTTAAGTTTTCTAATTATTTTTAAATATTACACCCATTCCCTGTCATTTTTTTTCATGTTTGTACAGTCGCGTGCAATGAAATGTAAACAAGGACAGATTTTCAAAGCTTCATATTTTTCTAAAAACGAAATTATACTACTATTATGTGTCGTAGGTGAGTGTTATTTATCTACCACCCTACCCTGGTTAGGTTCAAAATTATACCCTTATTATAGGAGCTTGATTAAAGGGACTGCAAATTGCAATACTGTGAACCCTTTAATAATATGTACCTATGCAATTTGTGTCCTGTAATTTTACCGTCAGGTACTTGTTCTTTAATATTCACCTACGCAGAGTAATTTGGTTGTCGATACAACCCTTGGCACAAAAAAAGTTCTAAATAATTCAACGACCGTAGTAATTTCTCGTAGCGATTCGTAGTAGTTTCGCCATGCTACGAATTTCTTCTTTCTATGAAAGCCAAGAACTTAACTCACAATTTTCTTAAGTCAAACGCAACACCAATATAAAGTAAGTTGTTCTAACACCTATTGCTTAAGCATGTCTATTGAGCAGTAAACACCGTGAATGGTAGGTGTTCGCGGTAAGACGCGAGGCGTTTGCCCCGGCACGCGCCGACGTCGCTCGTCCGAATGTTTGTACAAATGTCGATACCTAGCAGTGGACTGTAAACAACGTTTTACGATATTGACAGGTAATATTGCAGGATCTTCGGGGTTTTATTAGGGGTAGGTTATTCAGCAGAAATGAAAGTTAATACATTTTGCTTAGGTATGCTTTTCATTTCTGTATTCATTGTTTTTATATAATTTCGTCATGCTGATGAAGTGCATGTGCTTAAAAAATGGAAATCAAAGACTAAGCAGCTATTTTCGTTTTCATAAAAATCAAAAGAAAAAAAAAATCAGAAGTAATAAGCAGGTAATTAGCATATCCTCATGTCTCTACTACGGTATACCTACTCACAATCGAGTGATACCAATATATCAGCTCGGCCGGCTGTGACGCTTCCACCTGACACTCGCAGACGGCTGCGACGTGTCTCTGAATCTAATAACAACCTGACGGATTATATCTACCGGTGCCCCACGCTCCACCTAACGGCTATTACTCTCACAATTAACCAATCACGCTGCTACACTCTTCACCCTTATCACTTAAAACATAAAGACTAAATCGCTGTGATTTATGAGAGAAATAATGTTGTATTTTGAAAATATTGAGTGGTTTACAACAGCGCACAGCTCCAGGGCAATTCGGAAGATTTAGTATAATACCTGAGCATTGTTTAAACTGTGTTTAATTCGGATTAGAGATGCCGGTGATCGATGGGCCGTCTGTTCGTTGTGATGTAACTTAATAGATTCGCATTGTTTGACGATCCAATCATTAATTCTAACACCTTCTGTAAGATTGGAGGGATCATTAATTTCACGTCTTTGTAATTTGATTTTGAATTATTTTGGTGTTAGTTTAGAATAGGGGAAGGTAAGTTGGAATGAGATACTATTAAATTATCTAGTATTAAATTCAACGCCTACCTTTTTCTGTAAAGAGGTTTCATAAACCTAATATATAAGTAAAAAAAATATCTGCTTTATATCTCTTTAAAAGTCTAATCCGCGCATGAACTAACCCGCAAAGACACATCCCCGCTCTCCCAATAAACAAGTCTACGAACTTCTCATAAAAAGATTCCCTCCAACAAAGGTGGAAATTTTTATCCGATGCAGCACCTGCTCCTCGCTGAAACTTGCCGAAACTTCCAGAAACTTGGGCTGAAACTTCACACCGGATGTTGTTATCGGCCGGAAGCGCTTTAGGCGACTTCCTGTTTTGACGGACGTGGAAAAAATGACAGTTTTTTGAGAACTCTGATAAAAAGTTTTCTTAATCTTTTGTAAGGAACACCTAACAAAAGCGACACCTTTATACACAATATTTAATTTAAACTAGCTTTCTTTCATCATTATCCTACCTTTGAACAAAATGATAATTCCTAGCCAAATTACCTAACTTTCATAATTGCCTCACCACTTTCTGTCGCCCTACAGCGGTATCTTGTCTATGGAGGTTGAATTCTGCTAATTTACGTGCCCGCTCGCCGACGACTCCTCGAGTCAGGTAGCGCGGGGTAAGTGCCCTCAAGTGAGCTCTGAATTTTCTCATTTCCCTCACGTCAACGCCGTTCCCGCTAATTTTGCCCTGAACAAAAATTAAATACTTCTTACAACTCTAAGTTATAACTATTTAAACGGAATTCAGCTTTACGGCGTTCGGAATAAGGACGGTTTGGTGTGGAGTAGTAAGATGGTAAGAAATAAGAATGGTGCTTATGATGGTGACAGGTTATCAAGACAAGGTGAAGGTGTGGCCGCTGCGGAGGCTCTATTCAATTTACATTCTTTTTTATAAAACGTTCTGAATGGGAAAGGTAAATTGAATTTTAAGAAAGTACAATTATCATTGGGTTTGTATTTATAAAACTTTCTTTACAGTGTTTTAATTAAGAAAACAGTATTTTATATACCTTCAGTGTATTTTAAACACCTTTATCAATAAACACTTTAAATACGGTAAAACCAATATTTTCCTTTAATAAAATGATTTTGCGAGTTCACTTTTGAACCATCAATACTATGCTATCAAACTTCGTCAATAACACGACACAACCAAGAAGGCCATTACATAATTTTCTACGTATAAAACTTTTCGTCTAAATATCGCGCATAACAGGTACATCATCTACACCCAGTTTCCTCCATCGCCCACATTTCCACCCCAATAAAGCTATTAAAATAAAGACACAACTTTCACAAGCATTGTAACCTGCCTGTGCCGGTCTCCCCTCAGGAAATAACAAAAAAATTGCTTAAAAACTTTTATCGCGTTGATCCGTCACTCGGCGTAGGAGTGGAGACTGCCATTTTTCATGAACCTAAAAGTGAGAACCCTTAAAGCGAGGTGAGAACTCTGGGAAACAGTTTAATTCAGGGAAACTTTGAGCTTGAAGAATGTATGAAATTCAATCTACTTGTTGTGATGGTTTTAAAAATAATTATGGTTAAATCAACCAAAATAGGCAATCAAAAAATTGCAGAGTTTGGATCAGATGTGTTGTGCATATGATTTCCTGTAATCACCACGGAATTACCACCGAAAATATTTAATTAGCGGTTGAAACCCTGTGTCAAAAAGCTAGTAATAATAGAGTCACCAGTTTTAAAAGTATAACTTTGCTATAAAAATAGACCACCATATTAAATATGAAATATAGGATGTAAAACTTTTATTAAACTTTCACACCTCCTCCAGTCAGCGAAGCTTTTGTAAAATCTTTAATAAACCGTTGTTTACCGCAGTTAACCCCTGGTAACACACCTCGTAAAAAATGCAACAACACCATCAATTCGGGGCCAGCAATTAATGACTTGCTACCTACAAAGGCTGTCGAGGGGAAACACTTTTATAAACTTCTCCAAGCGAAAATTATTAATAGGTTCCTTGAGTTGTTTCAGACGGGGTAGGGAGGGCCATTTACATATTTTATCGATAGAATGTCACATTTAAACATCGCAACCTATTCTTTGATTTTTGTCATTTATTAGTTTTTTTTAATCTGATCCATATTTTTATATTTCTATATTTCAGCACATAGTTAGATTGTCCTACCTAAACTGTTTGAGATAAAACCTGTTTCCCATGAACTAAGTAAGTATTTTAATAAAAATATATTATATGTGTTCAAGTATACAGTACAAAGCCATAACTTAAATTTAAACATGTCGCTATGTTTCTGAAACATTGTTTCACTAAACCGCAAATGTGTAATACTGTTAGCACCTCCTGCATGTCAAAACATCGATAAAGAATATAACTTAGCCATCACTATAGAAGTAACACCTTGCAACGATGTAAAAATTAAGAAAAAAAGATTCTTAAATCCCCCTTCTTAGTGACGGGACATTAATTCTGGTGTCGATTACTTTCGCAACGTTTCAGGTGAATTTCTGCAAAAAAACGAGAAACTTTGAAGTTTGTTTGAGTGATGGATCACGTTTTTTTACACTTCTTAACAATGTCCGGTGTCATTCAGCGGTGAAGATAAAAAATAACTTGGTTTTAACTTTTTTTTAGAGTTTGATTCTTAGTTAAGTTTTTTAGGTTGCGGTGGAAAGACGCGGCTGCAAGACATGATTATTTAAATAACTAGGCTTTTAAGAGGTGCACAAGCAAATCTTCAAAACTTTTTTTTGTAACTAATTTGTACTTTTGCAGTTAAAGTTTTACTTATGCACAAAACTGTAGCATGAAAGTACTTAAATGTAACATTTGACCACTGCGCCGTCGGACCCGCCTTGTATTTTGTTTAGCCATATTTCAGTAGTGTAGCGGTGGGGGTTAATGTAAATTTATGACGCAAGTGCACCGCTCGCAGGAATCTGTCGACGCGGGCCCTCTTGCTCCACGGTTTTAGTTGCAGTTACTGAACAATGTAAATTCACGCATGCTAAAACTTAATTCGAGTAAGTAGGAAATGTAAAAATTTACTTACAATTTAAGCTTAGAGAAAAATAAAGGAGCTTTTGAAAATTTACACTACTTACCTAAACTGATTTTGACTTTTTTGTTAAAAAAAACAAACTTCGTTAAAGAAAGGAACAAACATACACAGTACCTTTTATACATCCGAAAAATAACATTTCTCAACATCCCAGCGTTCCATAGAATCATAATGTCTCAAACTCCGTCCATTTACTTCTCGTGTAATATCCAAACTGATCTTCTTATAAAACGGTAACAAAAGCCCCAATAACTTAATATAACGTAAAGGTGCGCCGAGTTCGATAATGTCGTAAAAGATCGCCCATCTTGATATCGCGTAAAGCTTTCACGAGAGCTCCTCAAATAATCCGACAATAAAGAAAAATTCCAACCCTCTTTATGAAGAGGTAAGTCCTTGGCAAATTGTGGACAGCAGAACTGTGGGGTAGACTTGGGTTAATTATTATTCTAAAATTTGGAGAGTCGCAGTCGTTTACGCTAAAACGTAGGTAAGTGCAGCAAATTGATACAATTGTTGGAACTTCTACACATACTGTGCATGAATTAGAGAGTTTATTGTCTAGGTAATGTTTTGCTCACACTATGCCATATAATATTACAGAACAACTTCATAATCTGGTATAGGTATTTAGTCCGAAATTGCTTTCTAATTGAGTAATCCTTTGCAATTCTCCACTGCCTAATACAGATAAAACACCTTTTTATTAAACATTTAAAGTAATCAATTCAGATTCAATTAATTCGGCCAGCGCAGAATCTTTACTAAAATATTGTACTGTGCGTCTCCACTGCCGCTGTCCCAGTTACAACAGCATGTAACGAACGACCGTCCTGCAGGTAAGATCTCGTATAAGTGGATTGCTTTTCTGCTTTACATACAAATATTTTCAGCAAACTACCCGCTTTCTGTGCCACCGACATGGCCGATGCAAACGACGATTCCACATCAGAATAAACATGAAGTTCTCTGCATTACCTACATGCAGTTTATTATGTTGTGTAATATAAGTTGATATATTGAACATATTTTAAAGTTGAAGGCAAAAATGGTGGATTGTTTTGATGCAAGATTATTTAATTAATACAACGTTGATATATCGTTAATTGTTATTTAAGACTCGGTTCCTATGAATACAAACGAGTCGTTTGTTGTTTCTCTCATCCGTAAACCAACGGAAAATCAAGAAATAATTTATATACGAATGCCTAAAAAAGGAACCATCGCCAACTAACACGGATTATTCTTCTGCTCCACAATTCACAACCTAACCTCAATCGTATCCATGAAATAAACCAGTAAATGTGTCAGGATTGAACCTGTGCGGGCATAAAGACAGTTTCAATTAAGTTAACGGCTGTTTGAGACTATAAACAAGCTATAAAGCACCGACGGGTACCCCGGCTACCTGGTCAGCCATTAGGATTACCTCGCTGAACGTCTTAACTATAATAACATTAGTTTAAATCCGTCTTGGAGTTAACTTTGAATAGTAGGAGGGGTAAGTAGAGTTTACAACGTGTATGCTCAATTACATTGATTGAATACTAGAATTATGCAAGAATTATTCGTTTTTCTAATCTTCGGAAATATTAATTACTTTGGAGACAAAAGTAACGTCATCTTAGAATAATAATAATTTATTGGGAATCAACTTAAAGCCATTACAATTTCATTGGAGCCTGCACTGAGAATAGCTTGTATCGCAGGATCCTACTTACTTATTTTAGAAATTTCTATCTGAATTGCCAAACTTTAACATATATACGGCTTATATAAAGAAAAATATAACTTCTTAGATTTACGCGATTATTATTACTTGAAATTAAACTCATTTTAACGGGTTTTAAGCGTTTATTTTATTATTTTTGATTTTCCGACGTTTCGACATTTTTACAAATGCCGTGGTCACGGGTAGACTGAGATGTTTGACGTCTTCATAGAGTTAAGTAAAAAACGATTTTTCGAATTCACCGCCATCTGTTTCGTAATTTTCTCGCATAGTCGCTCGGGTTCACGCAGTATACGCTGACAGTGTCTTTATTTTTCTGCTTATTGGTCTGCTGGTTGTTCTTTTTTATTTTGCTAAGTATTGGATCCCACGTTGGTGACAGCTTCCAACCATCTTCTCTATTGAAGTTAGGGTGTTTTTTTATTTTCAAATGTTTCTCTTACCAGCCTAGGAATAAAATGTTTCTCTTTTGCTAGGATTTTAACGGTATCAAATCTAAGATAGTGGTTGGGCTTATCCATGGAATGCTCACAGACTGCAGATTTTGTATAGCGACGGTTTTTTACATCGGCGATATGTTCTTTTATTCGAGTAGACACGTTCCGTTTCGTTTGACCGATATATGAGAGCCCACAGTCACAGTCAATCTTGTATAGGTACGCCTGGGTCTTGTAAAGGGATGCTGCTTTTTACTGGACGAAGATGGTGGCTAATCTTGCTGTGTGGCTTGTATATGGTTTTCCCGCTTCAGAATGCCCCCAATTTTGTCAGTAACACCCTTTATGTAAGTCATGTAAGCTGGTCTACGTTCAACTGTGAGTGGTTTGACGCGGTTTCTGCGACGACGACGTGGTGGTTTTAAGTCGTTGTCCCGAAGCACTTGTTTCAGGTGGTTGAGTTCTTTTTCAACGTGCTGGGCGTCGCAGATTCCACGTGCTCTCTGAAACAAAGAGGAGCCTACGGCAGATAATTGGCTCGGGTGGTGGTGGGATTTACCATTTAAATATCGGTCAGTATGAGTGGGTTTCCTATATACGGTACTAGTGGCCGCCCGCGACTCCGTTCGCGTGGAAGTCGGTTTCCCGTGGGAATGAGAAGTTTTCCCGCGGTAAAAAGTACCCTATGTCCTTTCCCAAGTTCAGTTCTTTCTTTATACCAAATTTCATCAAAATCGGTTCAGTGGTTTAGGCGTGAAAGCGTAACAGACAGACAGACAGACAGACAGACAGACAGACAGAGTTACTTTCGCATTTATAATATTAGTAGGGATGACTAAGTGTACCATTAGGATTTCTTATTATTAATATACGAGTATCTAAGAAAGCTAATTTATTGTCTTGCTCTAATTCTACAGTAAATTGAATTTTAGAATTAATTGAATTAAGATGGTTAAGTAAAGCAGTAACCTCATGTTTAGGAAGTATGGTGTAGGTGTCGTCAACATACCTTTTGTACATCTTCGGCATGATAGGTGCCAGTCGGAGCTAATTGATTGCAACTTGCCTGAAGAATACGCAGAACTACTTGAGCTATGTTTAACATCTGGCTACTTCATGTGGAACAACAACTTCTACATCCAAGTTGATGGTGTAGCCATGGGCTCGCCCGTGTCACCTCTCATAGCTGACATCTTCATGGAGGAGTTTGAGGAGCAAGCGCTGTGTGCGTGTGTGTCTTGATTCAGAAGTCGAATAAATTAAGACAAATGATTTAAAAGCTAACTCCAGTAATAAAATTCTTAACCGTTATTTCTTCAAGTAGAATTAACAAAGTGTCATTGTAATTACAATTGCAGATCATACATCCGAGCCAGCAGTGGAGACATCCAGTGGCGATGTCATTCCGGCGAGTTTGGCAATTAACTCCGCAGCGAGGTGGGCAGCCGAGTGATACTGACGCCGATGTATTTATGAGAGCCTGGTAGCTAAGGTTATGAGAGTCATAGTTTATGAACAGCAATGGTATTGTTAAAAAGTGATTATAGTTTATAATAAGTAATTATACTTTTGCAAAGGCTTTATAAATTCAAATTTAACAAAGTATACCTATAACTTTTCAACACACCTACATGGAAAGTGAGCCTTATTACATCGTTTTTAGGGCCATAAACCAACCTGTTACACACTAGTGCATAATAAAACGATCTCTACAAAGTTAAAGTAGTGCCTTTTTGCAAATTATATGCTAGTAAACAGAGCGTATTCAATTTTATCGGGTAATACAGATTTATTTTTTGTAACAACAAAGAAGTTTTGTGCCACTGAAAATCCATTTACATAATTGGAACAAATAAATGTGTCCAAAATTGTAAAAAACATTAATTGCTATCAAATTATTGATAATAAACAGTAATTTGTTACATATAATTGTATTTTATCTCAAAAAAATTATTTTGAAGTATGGTAAGTCTGTATGGCGGCTGATTGGCGGGTGCAAAACAAGTTGTGCGCCATTTACGGAATTCTTTATATATTGTTTATATTGCATTTGTTGCTACATTAGACAACTATTTACGCAAAAAATAATTGTTTCTCCTCGCAAGTGTGTTGAAAAAGTGCGTATGGTACTCGTAGACAACATGTTCATTAGACACTCGGCTGACTTACTTACGTTACTGCAACCCTCAGCCTCGTGTATAATGAACAACTTTGCACACTTGTATCATAATATACTATTATTACACAAACCCAGCCATTTCTAGTTCTCGATCGTATTTGTATTTAAATATACCAACACATACACTGTAAATAAGATAAACAAAGGCACAAATACCAACAATCAACCCCTCTATTTAATCAAAGATTAAAAGTCGATTTTCTTATTCCGTCTACTAAAGCAAGTCCTAACCGTGTACTAGTCTCACCAACTTCTAGTCTACTATCAGTAATCCCACTCAACCCATTGTATTCAGCCAGTGACCACACATACCCACAGATCGCATTTCTTCACATTTTTCTCGCAGCGTCCAGGTGATTGTCCGCACACAATGAGTCAAATAGTTCGAACTCCGGTACCAACCAATGGAGGATAAAATGCACTATTGTTAAGGTAAATACCAAGCGAAGGTAAAGGAGGAACTTTAAAAATAGTAGATAATTTTGTATTTGATGCATTTCGGGATTATTTTCAGAAAAGAGTAGGTAATATTAACCTTTTTTTCACCGGTTCCACTCTCGTAAAAATAAGCCGTAATATGATAGTAAAAGCCTTACATAGATTCCTACTTTTACTTCGATACATTAGTACCAGAGATCAAAGTTCATAAAAAATATTAATATTAGAATAGTATTTTTAACGTCAAGTACCTATAGTATTAGATATAACTACGCCTTCTTTTATAATTTGATAGCATACCTGAAACTCTAAAACAAAACTTAGAGATCAATAACAGTAAAAGTTCAATACGATGAACTACCTATATACTTAATTTTATATTTATTTGTATATTATTACAAAATAATAAGTAATATTCTTTACCTCCCCCACATTTTTACTCCCAGCGACTCCTGCGTTTAATTTACAAATGCTCCAACCGTCAAACTCCATATAAATCACGTACGAAGAACGAAACGCAGAAAACAATGACAGGTGGAAGGCAAAGGTTAATGTTTCAGACAGCCAGGAGGCTGGCGCCGCGCCAGCCTCTTTGGTACTTACCTCTGCTTGTTTTAAATGTAGTTGTTATTTTTGGAAACTTATATTTATTGCGCCGAGACTAATTGGTGCCTTTGTTTTAAGTTGTATTGGGATTTGTGGAAGAGTCGAAAGAGAAATCATATTTTTGGACAGGTATAAGAGCAAAAGTTTGGTTAAATGTCAACGAAGAAATGTAGTGCTTGACGAATTTTGATAAATTTTTAAGTTTTTACAAACATGTATTTAGATAAAGTTGTAACAGAGCCTAGAGTTAATTTAAATAACTTTATTTGTTTGAAGGCTATATTTCAAACAAACAAAATACTTTTAAAGACTGCCCAACACATTCAATACAAAGAAAGTCTTACTCTTTATCTCGAAAAGCTTAAAAACTTCACACATAACTCTCGAAGTGAACATAAACTTGCGAGTCAATACAGCGTGAAGTCGACCGGAAGTGGCGCGCGACAGGTGGACGCCGGAAATGGCGGTCACTTCCGCCCGCCATCTTAGGTGACCGGATGCGCACGAGTGTTCGCCATCTTGCACACCGCGCACGGATTACTACAGCGAGGGATTTCAGATTTATTTCCAAGTATTTGAATCTTGATAGAAACATAGTAGATGTTTATCTCTGATACTGTTTCTCGAATAAAACAGTACAATAACAATTTAGAAAATTAAAAGCTATAATAAATTTCTTACGTTTGAATACTGGAACTATAAATTGCACGTAACGTAAGTGCATTTAGTGTAAAAACGCTAAGTATCTAAATTGAGAACACATGTAGGACGGGCCATAAATAAGGGTGGGTGTACACGGTGCGTCTAGACACTTAATCTAAAGTACCTGAGTCACACGACGCAACGCCAGATGCAGGCTTTACATTAATGCTAAGATATTTTTTTAGACTTTTATATTGAAAAGCTATTTGTATTTTTGGAATTATTTGACAACCCCGTAGCGGACCGGTATGTATACTGGAATGTAAAGGCGGTAGGTTCAATTCTATAAGTAGATCTTTACGAACACCTAGCTAGTCCCCCCTAGTCCATTAGTGTGGTTACAATAATAGGTACAACGTTGGCACTATATTCTGTGATTGGTCTCGGGTACTTTTCCCATCGGTGAGCAATTTGAATACTACAAACAAAGTCAGCTGCTTAATAGCTAGTTTGAAAAATCCTGCTTTGAAAAAAATCCTGAATGGCCACTTCACTACAGGTACCGTCATCAGTGACCTTGAAAAGACGGTGGACCCATAACTCTGACACTAGATAAATATGATGCAGGCAAAAAAAGTTACATCTTTCTTGTGTAAACTTAAAAAATATATTTCCTAAAATATACGTGTCTCCGTTGCTTTACTCGCGCGCTTCAAAGTGGTAAATCTACAGTTTATCGTTTGTTACACGTCGGGACAAAAATCGCGGCTCAGTTTATTGGTGGGCGGCACACGGGCGCAAATACCGCGGCTCTATTACCGGGTGTTATCGCTTCTCGCTCCTTGCTGGCGGGTTAATGCGTGGAGGAACGCACACGAGCGTTTTACGAACGTTTTTAGGTCATTACAATATACGAGTGTTAATGTCATAGATGGGTCAATGCGAAAGTGCAAACGACGCCATCTCCGTCCAAATAATATGCATTCGACATTAACAGTACACGTTGCTAGTTGAGCTATGTATTCTTAAAACACTCATACACTTAACAACGTATAAATATGAGTTAATTATTACGATCCGTATTCCACATTTAGGTGGAAAAAAGTTCTTGCTTAATATTTAAGGCTGTTAATACATAATTTTCATAGTCTTACTTAGATTGAAAAACCTTTAAATATTCCATATTCTAGTAAATTTCGTATAATCGCCGGTGTGCGGCACATCGGTGTGACCTCAGATTGTATTATTTATTACGCAGGTAGTTTGGCCGCTCGCCAGCAGATAGCGCGCGCAAGATTTTTAAAACACCCTGTATTTTAGGACGCCATATTTTTTGAAACACGACGCATAAAAAAGGTGAACATTTTACATAAATTCTATCTCCCTCGCGGTGATTTGTTGTTTTCTTAAAAGGCTGTGGAGGTGCAAGTGTTTCTTTTGTTCATGATTTTATATTGAAGTTCTATATCATTGAGATTTTCTAAAACAAAACAAGGCAATTAAATTCATATCAGTTAGGAAATGTCTTGTCACTGTCAATCGAAATGTCTGTCATACATATAACGTCGATAACTACAAAACTTATGAAATACGTTTATTTATAAATGGGTTAATGCTACTACTTGCTCCCTAATACTACGGCGTAGCTCTTGACTACGTTGCTACATCGTAGCATTAGAGAAAGTCGTCAATTTTTCCCAAACTACGAACAGAAAAAAGCTTTACCAAATAAGCTATTTAAAACTACTAACACCGTGGCTTTTACACTTAACTTCCACTTGATTGCTTCCACCTTACTTAAGGGCACTTCTAACTTGGAGCGTTTTCTTTTGACGGGAACTTTTTCAATCTACCTCGGTAGGTACCCGGCTACCGGCTACCTACTCATTAGTTCAGAAAGGGGTTTTAATGGGACGATGGGAATTACACTTAAAGAAGTTTCTACGTGGACCGGTTTTAAAAACGTGCTGTAATTTTCATGGCTGATGTTTTTTAGTATTTAAGGCTGATTTTTTGATGAATTTGATTTGCTGTAAATTTAGGGCCACACAGTTCGTGCTGCCTTGTAATTTAAACTATTCATTTTATATCATAGATCGTCTTTTGTCATAAATTAATAAAAATATGAATATTCAAATAGTAATCCTTTTGTTTTGTCTATAAGACCCTACCAACCCATTACTCACAAAAAACATATCCAGGTAATGAATAATCCTAAAGGCGGGTGTCCACGGCGCGTGTACCGGCGGGCGGCCACTGCAGCGTTATTTTTCCGTCGTTAATTATCGCAGTTAACAAGGTGTTGTCTCGGGATTATTTATAGCTGTGCGGTGAGATGCCATAGACCTGCAGCGGGAGATAAGATCCAAACGAATCGAAGATATGAAAATTAATAACCTGCTTCGTAATATTATGTTATGGGCCAGATCTTTTTACAGTAATATGTGTTGTATGGTTTAGTAATTTTAACAGAAATAAAGATTCATTATCTTATCTAGGCAGGAAAGATTAAGGTATGAATATTAAGCTTATTGTAATCGTTATATTACTATCTAAGTGAGCTATTCCTGCGAGATATTCAGTGATGAGTAAATATGTTTTAAACAAATATGATTTGATTGTTGCGTTTTTGATAATGAACAAGTTTAATAAATTTATATTTCAGGTATTTTTTTTTTGGTTGTTTGTGTTCATTTCTCATATTTTGTTATTATTACCTGAACTGTTTGTTTCCTATAGTTAGTAGCCACACTACCTAAAATATCTCATCTCTCTGTACGCGCCCGGCCCCCACTCGCGGCGTCGTTACTCACCCCCACCACTCACAAGGAATTAACTGCTGTATTTTGACACTTATTACTTACACTACAAGAGCCTTTTTTGTTTATTTTCCAACATTAATTCCGGCGCGTCTCCTTTGTACAATCGCCTTAATAAATGCCGTTTTAATTGAGAATATCCGCAACGGATTTGATAAGTGATTTAGCAGGGGTTGTTATTTATTATGTGGTAAAAGGTAACATGATTTTCATTATTTTCATAGTTATTATGTCTTTGCTGTAAAAGTACTGCATCAACGCTTATCACAAACTTTCATTGGGTAAAACAAATGATAACACATATAATTGATGAATTGATGAAGGATAAAGCAATTACTTATTTTGAATTAAGTCATATTTATTGAAATACGACCGTCAGTTTATATCTGTGACTCGTTAAAATAGCTGAACGAATTTTACTGAAATCTGTCTGAAGGACATTTTTATTGCAGGATAAAAACGGACTGAGATTTGTTACTCTTTACCTTTTTACCAAATAAGCATTATCATCTTTATTTATTGCTTTATTAAATGCTTATGTAGGTGGCAAGAATTTGTGATTTAAATTGTACCATTATATAATTTTATTACAACAAAATAAAATATCCTAGTTTGCTGGCTATTGTCATGATATTTATAACACCTGTTATTTAGTGGTCTGTTGCCCATATATTGTTAATTCAATGACACTGCATCCTATAAAATATCGTCTAAAACGCTATATTCGTGATTTATATAGTTGCTCTATATATCTCAATATAGCATGACAGACCGGCAGTAAAGTTCATTGGGTATTTATAGTATCTTTTGTTTTCGTGTTGTAAATCAATCAAAGTTGGTTATTTATTAGTAAAACTTCGTCGGTAGGTAGCAAGCTACGGTAGATACTATAAATGGAATGAAAAAATGATTGTAATAAACGAATTGGCACTTTTGTTGTTTTATTCACAAGTTTTTGGCTATTCCGTTCCTTTTGATGTAATTTATCTTCTTGTGTATAGGTAACTTTATCTTATTTCTATAATCAATTTATTAGTGTTTAATATAAATTGGCTTTTATTTTTTGAGTTCTGCGCGTTTTGATCTTTACCTAAGGTAAGTATCTATTAAACGTTTTTTTTATCTAACAATTTTATCTGTCCTAGTTTTTGTATGAATGAAAGAGCTTTTTGAATAAGATTTTAGAGTGAAGACTGACTTTTTCGACATGGACCTGTCAAATTATATTCATACAACAGGTACAAATGGGCCTTGTTTATATTGTTGTGGATTGAGAAGGGAATGGGAGTCTGTTGTCAAATGTGTTACTCCTTTGTCTAATTGTACACCAAGGGTTAAGATTTAGAAGTTTGATTTATACTGGTGAATGGAGAAAAATGAATGGAGAAAAATAATCTTGTTAAACGTCGGAATATATAAATCCCTACTAATATTATAAATGCGAAAGTAACTCTGTCTGTCTGTCGGTCTGTCTGTCTGTCTGTCTGTCTGTTACGCTTTCACACCTAAACCACTGAACCGATTGTGATGAAATTTAGTATGGAGAAAGAACTGAACTTGGGAAAGGACATAGGGTACTTTTTACCGCGGGAAAACTTCTCATTCCCACGGGAAACCGACTTCAACGCGAACGGAGTCGCGGGCGGCCACTAGTTATTAAATAAAAACAACCGGGTTCGATTCTCTAGCTGGGTACAGTTTTTTTTTCAAATGTATGAATGCAGTTTTTCTCTTTATCAAAATTGGTGACATGGGTCCTAAGAACAAATCTTCGTATGTCTTATAGTTTCAGACTTTCCTATATTGACCGATTTGAATGAGTCACCCATACCGGACTGCTAAGCGGATAGTTCCGGGTTCGATCTCCGGGTCGAGCCAATGTCGATAAAATGGTTTTTCGATTTTACCTTTAACACAAGCGCTTACTGCGATTACTTTAGGGCCACACAATTGGTGTGTTAGAAAAAAAACACAACAAGCAAGCCCAAACCGAGAAAACGTTATTTTTTTATTATTTTACTTCTAACCTCCATATTAACAAAGGTGTCTTAAACTTGCATTCGTTGATTTTCAGTTTTAGTGGACTCCTAAACTACTTAACCGATTTGTATCAAACAAGTGGCCTCCTGCGACTACTTCCGCGGGGAACCCTTAATAACAACGTAACAATTTATAGGACTATTTAAGATAAACATTTTCATCATACGTTACATATGTGTAACTCCAGCGGTTTTGGCAGCGCACGCCAGATTAGCTCGCAGATGGTAGATTTTTATCTAATATTTTTTCAACTTACTTGATATTTAAGAAAATCACACAAAATCTTTATAAATGCAGCGTATGCATTATTCTGATATTTAAGTCATCTTATTGTAAAATTTCATAAAAAAACATTCAATAGTTTTTCGTGCAAGTGTAACAAACATCCATCCATATATTCATACTTATAAACTTTCACGTTTATAATATAAGTAGAATTTGCACACGGTAAGCAGTTGGAACCAACTTCAAAGATAGGATAGCGTGTATCTCAATTTATAGTTGCAATATTATTTAATTGCAAAATATAATTAACAAACGTCTTAGCCACAGCAACGCGTAGCTTAAAATACGTTACGAAAAAAGGGGGTGTAACTATTACCTCTTCGGACTTCTTCGTAGAGAAGCTCTGGCTCCCTTGTTTTGCTTTACCTTACGTAACGAATTTATATCTCCATGAAAGTACTATAAGAGTACAAAGAGCCGCCGCGGGGGAGTGCGGCGGGGCGCGGGCGGGGTCCCTACAGCTGGGCTCGACGACGGTGATCGAATTAAAACTTTTACATTGCATGTAATCTACCTGCTCTTACTTATTAATGTAGTTGGAGCAAGTGTGTTTGATAGTTGTGGGATTTGTTTTTCTTTGTTAAAACTAATTCAATAGCGTACATCATAGTAACACTTACAAAGCTTTTACAGTTACTTTTTCATTTTCCAGATTATCGCGCCCACTGAAAAATAAAACGTTTTGCGTGATATAGTAACGAATATCCAAACTTTTCAATTATAATATAAGATTTTAGATACTACAAATATTTAAGTTTTAATGTGTGAACAGGGTTACATTTTAAGTAGTTCCCACCGCCACCAATTTATTCAATGTATATGTATGAATAAATAAATTGCTAAGTAAGTTGTCATTACTACTTCACTTTAGACCAACCAAATACAACTGTGTCGAATCGAATATCAATCCCACTTACTCCACGCTACTCCCTGACCCTATAGCGGTCCTCAAACTTAAATATGTTTGAAAGTGAGTCCCGACTCACCGGAGATAATTGTTTGGAAGTAGGCCGCGATTCTATTAAACACCGACCCGCAACCAAGACGACCAACGCGAATTGCTTAATTTACAGAATTTGTCCCCAATCTTCTTTTGGAGGCGTTTGCGGTGAATTGAACAATGCTGAAAGGTGGGTAATGGATTTGTGTTTGATTTGAAGAATTGTTCTTCAGTTATATTAATATTTTCATTGTCAAATAATTCAGGGATAATTATTTCCTTAAACTCAAAACCATTTTCCCAGCAATCCCAAATCATCAATATTTATTTTATAGGTAAATCCTGGTTTTTGAAACTATTTAGACTTAAAACACTATAGATATCGGCTTGTCTTGCCCTTCGGAATATAGTGAAGTTGTAAAATGGTACCAATAGGCATTACGCACTAAACCTGCGATTGGTGATTTTCCATTGTTTACCTATATTATTGATGAGCAGAGCTTTTTCGGTTGAGACTAGCAACGTACAAAAGAGATTAAGTCAGTCAGTTGAATAAACGTGTTTGACTACCATAATTTAACGAAGTCAAAAAAATAATTAAGAACTCGATTGTAAAAATAATAATGATTAAGTAAGTAGTTTGTTCTCATTTCCGTAACAAACTCTCAATGAAACATTAAAATACCTTTTTCATAACCAACCCAACCCTCGTCAAGCCGTAATCTTTCCTAATATAGTTTAGTTCGCTACCTCCTGTTACCTTTTCGTTCTGTTTCCAACTTTTTGCAACTGCAATAGTGCGGGTAGTCGGGTTTTTGTGGGAGTCCGCCAGAGGGCGCAGGTGTCGCGTTATTAGACGAAACTTTAGGAGACAAAAACTACCTTTATGACGAGGGGCAACTGGGGCAAGCTGGAGGGTTTTTGTGCCGCTTGAAGTTGAAGCTGTATAGTTCAACGACCTCGTTACCGACTGAAAATAGATACAAGAAGTACGGGATTCGTATAAAAATGAGGTTAAATTATGATGACCGCATATTTATAAGTTCCATCATCGCAGAGATCAGTTTAACTATTATGTAGGCAAATATTATGAAATATTAAATTAACTGCTTCGTAAATGATGGGAGTAACCCAAATTGTAGTTCTTACTCATCAGTTTATTTAATCTTTTAATGCAAATACCTACTTAAATTTTAGCTTAATGTTGATTAGTAGCCGTTTTGTGCATCGCAATAGCCATGGTGGTGTTTTTAGAAGTAAAAAACTTTTTTTTTCATATGCCTCAACTAGTTGTTTATATCACAAAACTAACAAGAAACAAATGAATACACTACACACCGTGATCTCGAACCCCTTCATTTCACGCCGACCAAAAACTACTGCTCATTAAGCCAAAAAGATCGCACCCCTATCTGTAGGTACAAAAGGCGCGCCGTTCGCCGGTTCCTTTGACGCAGTCACGCCGCCGCTCGTCAAAGGACGCCGCGCTTTGATGTCGCCGACTGGAGTTACACACGACACGGGTGACTGTTCGTGTGATCTGTGAATGTAGATGATGTGGTAATTACGATTTTTTGGCTGTCTTAGTGGTGTATGCCTGGTTTTCATGCTAGATGTAACTTGTAGGTAAAAACCGTGCAATTTCTACAGTTACTTACCGCTCGGTTGAAGCAGTAGTCATGAAAATAAATGTCATAGTTCTATGATTGGTAAACCAACTGTTTTTACTAGTGTATAAAGCCCATTGTACCGCCACCGCATAAGTCGCTGAACGGAATCAAAATTGTAAAGCAACTGAACACCAGATGCAATAAACTTGACATTATTATCTTTACAAAACAAGTAGACCACATCTTAATAAACGATTATATTATAATACACCTGCTAAGTATATTCTACACAAGTAAGCAATCAACACAGTCGTGCCCGCGGTCTCAAGGTCCCGGGGTCTGTTCCCGGCGCGGCCACTCTCCGCAAAGGGCGATCCAATAATACACAATTACTCGGTAATGTGACATTTACTATTATTACATCGGAATAAATTACAAGGCATTAATGAGTTCGTATTCTGGTGGCAGACAATAATAGATTTATGTGATACTGCAATTTTATATTGTATCTATACATATTTGTGTTATTTCAAAGATGATCTATGATTTATGGTTGTATTATTAAACGATTTTAAGATTTAACATTGATTGTGTTAGAATAAGGGCTTTTTCTATTTAAGACTTTATGTTTAATCGTTAAATAAATAATAAATCATAATAAATCTCCAGACTAACACACCAATTATGTGGCCCTAAAGTAAGTTGCATTAAGCACTTGTGTTATAGGTACCACACAATGGACTAGGGGAGAACCTAGTTACACCCAGACACGAGCCAATATCGAAAAACCATTTTTACGAAATTGGCCCGACCCGGGGATCGAACCCGGAACCATCCGCTTAGCAGTCCGGTGTATATACCGCTGCACCGCAGAGGTCGTCAAGTTTAAATCGTTAAAATTGTTTTTCGACATTGGCTCGTGTCTGTGTGTAACTAGGTTTTCTCCTAGTCCATTGTGTGGTACCTTTAAGAGCGCGCATAAACCTAGAAAAAAATCGAATTTCACCCGCGCGCCGCACGCGCCCCTCTCTCGTCCCGTCGTCCGGTGACTCCGATGCTACCGCGTGTTTAGAGCGATCGCGCACATTATACCTAAAATAATCAGATAAATACCGGCTAAGTGAGTGCCGGATCACCTAGCTGTTGTTTGAAACGCTAAAAATACTTTTTGCTTGTAGTAAATAATACGCAAGGTAAGTAAGTGTATAATATATTTTTTTGTAATGTTGTTTTTAGAATGTGCTTTATTTACATTTACTTATATTTTTTTGTTCAGAATTCGTTGACTGATTTGTACCTGTACAGTCAGCACCATATAGTTTGTAACATCCAATGTAGTCAAATACTTGAAAACAACCAGAGTCCTCTCTTTCAGCGAATCAGCCAGTGTCATCACATTCATCAGAACATTCAGGTTGCTCTAATTTATCGTGGCGTGCAGGAAGCCTTATAGAAAGTCGCATTCAATCCCGTATCAACCAAAGCGCCATCAGTAACGTAGCTCAGGGTATTCACAATCTTCGGTACAAAGTAAGAAAACAACTTTATGCTTTATGTAATAGAGGTGTACTTTGCTTGACAGGCAGCGTGTCTAGATGAAACTGTTGTGACAGAAAACATTATTTGATTAAAAACATGTATTTATGAGATATAGAATAAGACGGGGTCTTAACTACTGGGCTCCCAGTTTTATAAAGAAGATATTTTGTTTGTAAAAGCATGCTTTAATACATACGTAATACCTACGTCTGAATTGAATGGTATCCATATGTGTTTAAATAAATATGTTACTAGGTTTTCATAAGTAAGAAAGAGTCAACAAAATTATCCACTGATCTAAGATACGAGAATTTAATTTTAGTTTCTGTTTGACAGATTGAAGTCTTTTTTAAGTTTTAGTGAAAATGTAAAGCATGTAGCTTAGTTTGTTTACTTCTAGCTAGCAGCGATGGTGTCAGGGCTGTGGCATCCGATAGACGATTCATGAGCATGGGTTTCATTTCAAGTTATGCAGTCTTTTTGAGAATTGAAATGACCTACTTTTTTTTTCATTTCTGGTCCGAAAGATGACTTGCAATGATTTTATTATTAAAAATCATTTTTTTATGAAAACTGAAACATTTTATTTTCATCAAGCAATTTAAATTATCATCACCATTCAGAAAGATGATCAAATTGCATTTCAGTTCAAAGATACCATTTTAAATCGTTTAAATAATAAACACATACTAGAATATCATAAATTGTCAAGAGGTAGTAAGAGTATCAGTAGTTGCAATAAATTAGGATCCGAAGGAACATGCAACGTACGTTTTTTTATGTATATAGTAAAAATATTTAAATTATTTTAGTTTTTATCTGTTTCATGTAAATATTTGATTTCATTACTATATTAATTTTGATCCTCGTTGTCATAAATATTTACTGAAATTACTCAGTTGAAACTTAAACATTTATAAAGAAGTTGCCATGTTGTTTTCTAAGTTATTAAATTGAGTCAGACTCGCGGGTGAAACGTTCCATATCATTATCTATATTGGTTTAAATATTTGTTGCTCTATCGGCAACGAAAATATATTATGTGAAAATTTCAACTGTCTAGCTCTCACGGCCTATGAGATACAGACTGATGTGCAATCGCACAGACAGCGAAAAATTAGTATTTGTGTCCTGATTTTATTCTTTGGGTACGGAACCTTACAAACAACATTCTCAAACATTCCACAAATCGGTTCATCGATACCTCTGATAAACCTTTTGCATCTTTCTTTGTTAACGGAGAGCATTAAAAGTGCAACATGCAAACGCGGGACTGGTCTCTAGTTTATTTTTAAAATCAAAGTACTATTTTTATAGGCTGACATGAAATAAAATAAGTAGATAAATACTTATTGTAAAAATCAATATGTCACATGAACATTCTAGTTAAGGAGCTGGATGTTCATAAGTAAATAAAATAAGAACAAGTTAAAGTTTTAATTTTGTTTCATTATACGTGTATCAATATAATATGATTTATAAGTCCTTGCTGTTCCTACTTGTCCACGAATTTATATTTTATTTTAAATACCAATGTTAGGATACCTACCTGAAAAATAATTTATAGTAGGATTCAATAACCCTAATAACAATTTTATGATCGGAAATTATGACTTATTTACGCGCGGCAAATATTTATTTTAAGGAAAGTTGTTGTATCTGGCTCTTGCTTAATTATACGTCAAGAAATGATAGGTATCTAATGTGTAAAATATGAAACTTCTTTGAAGAAGGTTCAAATTTCAAACAAAATAAAAAATATTTAAAAATTTAGGAATAAAAATGTGTCTAGCAAAAAGTTAGAATGTTAACTGAACTAACTATTCTATGAAACTTCTTAGATTTACGCGATTGTTATTACTTGAAATTAAACTGTAAGCGTCGCTATACAAAACCTGCAGTCTGTGAGCATTCCATGGATAAGCCCAACCACTATCTAAGATTTGATACCGTTAAAATCCTAGCAAAAGAGAAACATTTTATCCCTAGGTTGGTAAGAGAAACTATTGAAATTATAAATCACCCTAACTTCAATACAGAAGATGGTTGGATGCTATCACCAACGTGGGATCCAATACTTAGCAAAATAAAAAAGAACAACCAGCAGGCAAATAAGCAGAAACACCAAGACACTGTCAGCGTCTATTGCGTGAACCCGAACAACTATGTGAGAAAATTACGAAACAGATGGCGATGAATTCTAAAAATCGTTTTTTACTATACTCTATGAAGACATCAATCTCAGTCTACCATTGACCACGGCATTTGTAAAAAGGCCGAAACGTCGGAAAATCAAAATTAATTTAATAAAACGCGTAAAAACCCGTTAAAATTAGTTTAATTTCACTATTCCAAGGCTCACTTGCTAAAACGTTTTAACATGAAATGCTAGTACATAAAATTGATTGTTCGGCGCCGACTGTGACTTTTACCTGAAAGCTTGGAACCGGAAAACAAAAGCTAGAAAGTTTTTGAAGTTTCGAAACATAGGTTCTTACACACTTGTGGGTTCCTGGTTTATTTTTTTACGATTAGAAGAAGAAAGCGTATTTTTATATTTCGCTGGGCGCTTCGATATCGATGGCGCTTTAGTTGATGCGTAATTGAATGCAACTTTCTATAAGACTTTCTGGACGCTTCGATAAATTAGTACAACGTGAATGTCCCGATTAAATGTGATGAAACTTTTTGGTACGATGAAAATGATGACTGGGTGTTATCAACTATTTGGCTACAGTAGTCGTCAGGAAGAATATGATGCTGATTGTACTGCACTTTTTGCTGGTGGTAAATAATTCGCAAAGGTAAGTATGTAATATAATAATTTATTTATAATAATGTTTTTTTTACTATGTGCTTTACACAATAACCTTTTTTTCAAAATGCGGTGTCTTGTATCTGTACTGCAAAGCACAGACAGAAAGAAATTGCAATAATATTATATATTGTGATTTATGATCTATTCATTGTAACTTGTCTTAAAAGCCATTAAAATCTATTTAAATTAGCCTTGAGATAAATTTTTAATTTCTAAAATACTCTTTTGCTGCGTTTTTTTGCTAGCCATATTTTAAATTTTTTTTTCATAGTCAATCAAGAATTAGAAATTAAAACGGAGATTTTTTCGGCCCCGGAGCACAGAAACACAGTCCTCTTGTCTCAACGGAGCGATCACAACTAAACCATGAAACAAAACATGCCTTAGATCCCAGGACAGGTGCGACAGACGAAAGCGTTCTGCGCGAAATAAAAACGTAGTAAGCGCCGAATAAGTTTTAATGTAATAACTCGTAAAGTATACATTATTTTCTAAAATCGCTAGTAGGGTCGCTGGGTAATATAATTTGATAGTATGTATTAAAATATTGGCTCAATAGTATGCATAATATTGGAAATAAATGAATAATAGTTGAAAATTAGAGCTAACTTCGTGATTTTTTTTTATCGAGAAAATTTTATTTTTTTATGTTTTCACTCTGATCAGTCCCTTGGAAATATGCTTAAATATCTATGGTATTTTTTTCGGGTAATTTGTGCCTTGTTTTCTAGGGTAAAAATACAAATTACGACTGGAAATTTACCTGTATACCCCCTCTTAACACAAGTGCTTACTGCACTTACTTACGGGTCACGTAATTTGTGTAAGTCTGGAGATTAGTTTAATTAATCATTAAAACTGATATAAAAACGAGTTTTAATTCGAACGCTATTTACCAACTGCCGATTATTTTTCAAGTTATTCATGTTTTCTAAAAACTAAGACTCTGCCTAAGTAAACCAAAGGCATATTTCGCGAAGAAAATGTTTTTAATAAATTGGTTGTACAGGGAAGACAGCTACGAAAAGGAGATCAGCAAAACTTATTAGTAGGTAGTCTTAGTCTTTATCGTCAAAAATAACGATTGTTGTTTCTTATAGGTTTATCACTTGCTCTATTTCGAGTATGAAAGAACCAAATCCTTTGAGTTTTGACGCTGTTCAAATGTATTCAAGATTTTACTGATTTATAGCAAAAAAATAATGAGTTACTAATTAATGACTGTTGTTGGAGGCAGAATGTGATTTACATCTAAACATAGTCTCAAAGGTCATCTCGAAGTATTACCAAATCGGTTTTGGTACATACGGAGAATTTAATTATATGGTAAGTAAAAAGTCTAATTTAGCCCTATTAAAATATTGTTTACAGGTGTTATTTGGAGTTTTTATAACAATAGTGGTCACTATTGAACACCTTGCTTTCGATCGTGTGTTATACTTTTTATAATGTATGTCTAATGACGCAAAAGCGACACTCGCGTCGGGTCAAGGTGATCGTGTCCACGGTAGGGCATCAGGCGCCTCGTGGGTGAGGGGCCTTATGGTAATGCGACGACAGACGGGAGATTGATGGAGCTTCTTCATTAAAACTACTTTCGCTGTGTTGTTATTGTTGTTTTAAAGTTGCAACATAGGTGTAAATGTAAGGACGAATGGTTTTGGATTACAGGCTAAAACTAAAATAAAATTGGTTAATTTATAGAAAATGTTTATTTGGTAAGTTGTTTCAGCGTTAATGATAATATTTGTTTAATTTATTTCTATATTCTATTGAATATTTAGATTTATTGACAAGCTATCTGTCTACATTAAATAAAGGTAGTATATTCCTATTTAAGCTTTTAATTTTTATAGGCAGGGTAAAATATTCTGTCAAATGATTGATGTCAAATAAGAAGATTATTTTTCGGAAACTTGATGAGCCGTGTAACTAGCGGCAGGAAATGGGTCAATCGAACTAATTTAGGTTAGTTTTGTGTATTTTTTGTACTTAATGGGCCTATTTATTTATTGATTTAGCTAGTCTATTTAAAAGCTTTCTACGATAAAATGTTAGAGTTATAAATAACAAATTTTATTTTAATTTACTGTACAAGGAATATTTTCAGCTTTAGATAAATAAAACATAGGTCATACTTTGTTAGTTGAAACTTTGTTATGTTTGACTTTTCTCAATGCGATACTTACTGATATTTTAATGAAAACTTGAGTCCACGGAATGCCAGTTGAAAGTACTCACCTCCCGGAAGCTATCGTTTGTCTGTTTCGTGACTCGTGACTAGCTTCACACCGCACCGACTGTCAAGCCGAGCTGCGCCGACGCATCCTGCACGATGTCGCGGGGCTTGTACGATGTTGGGACATAACGGGGAAATGTATTGTATGATTTTTTTTTTAGTTAAGATAATTATTAAATACAGCCTATCCTCTCAATTTATTTATATATTATATTTTATAGTAAAGGGTGTCTAACAGCCTACAATCCAAAAATACACTTATTAAATATAGATTATCATAGGGCCATTTATGATATTCGTTTAGATATCGGCTTCTCCAGACACCAATTATGAATCTAAACTAAGAGCAAGGGTAGTTTCATAATGAGCCTATTTAAAAACATAGTAACTAAAGTTCGCCGACTTGGGCTTTAAACCTTAAGTTTTACAGTTCGGTATAAATCCAGGTGCAGAGCTAGTCGTTTATTATCTTATCAGAAATCCGTCTGATCCTAAACGCTCTGCAATGGCCTAACCATACTGTAGGAAATCACAGATTTGCATTCTGACGGATAATTTCAAAACTCTATACTCCTCTTGGCATGCTAACTGAATTGGTTGTTATTTTAACTGCGATACTTCAAGTTCAAAAACCTAATTCATTCATTTCTATTTTGAGATGTCTATTGACAAAGCGCTTAAGTTAGACTTTTAACATTTCAATCATATTATTCAATCCCAAGTAAAAGTCAGCCGATAGTTCATCCTCGTAACCTTAAATAGTTATTTAAGTTAAAGTTTGACATTAGTTGCGCGCGCGCATGATTGAACACTCACACTGACGAAACGCGCAGGAATCCGACTCATCTGTGTAATATACCACTAAATGTCAGGTGGTAATACGTTATTTTATTAGATTAAATTAAGTACTCGGCTGTGAATTTATAATTCATGAATGTACCTAGATTCAAATCATAATTTAAAGTAATAAAATAAAAATAAAATTCTGTGGGAAAAGAAAATAAATAAAGACCATAATTAATACATTTTGTTGCATAATACTTGTACAAGTTATTGTAGAGAGTGATATATATATATTTTTAATTGTTTTATCATTTCTCTCTTAAAACTGTTGTATTACTGCTAGTACCCAGGCATTATTGCACATACTTTCATAGATAGTGCAGTTTGTAATGTCTTCAACAAAGAATATATAGATATATAATATAGATATAGATATACAAGAATATGTCTGTTTACCGTCTTGTTTGGCCAATAACCAGTTAACGCTAATAACTTAAGAAATTTCCACAGACATTATTTGTTTAGATTTGTATGTTATTACTTAAAGATTTGTTTAACCAAGTATTTTAAAACAGTTCTGTAATACGAATAGGTTTTCAATAAATTATCTTTAAAAATGCAGCTCTTAAAACTCTGGCATAAAACAAATATATAATTAACAAAGAGAAAGAAAAAGTACGTATCATTTAAGAAGTTGTCAAAATGACTCCCTCACTTGCAAGTATTCTTCGTGTTGACATTGACCTACCCCACATGCGCAAGAGTGTAAGACGCGCAGCCGCGTCCCGCTGCGCTGCACATACCGCACCATGACGATAGACGAAGATAAACTAACTAACATTTACAATGATAAACTTTCACACTGATTAAATGACTGATGATAAAAGCAGCCACACTCCTCTCTTAGACACAGGCAATAACTTACTACTAGTTAATTAACAAAAATATTTAAAAGTTCAAGTACTTAGGTGAGAAAATGTAGAGTGTTAGATAAGATGATAAAATGATCAAAAAGGTAGACAGAACAGTTTATGACGGTTTTAAACTGAAAAGATTAATGTTATGTTTAGTTTATACAACAAGACCGTTGAACTGTCCAACTTTTTTATTTCTTTAAAAAATCCACAACATTTGCACCTACCTGACCTTTTAACCTCTTCTAAATTTGAATTTTATTAACATATCTTAGCTTTTTCCCACGGTTTTAAAATCATATAATGTCCGACTCATCTCACTGATTACAGCAATAATAATAAATGAAATATGTATTTGTATTTGAATGATATTTAACTTAAAAGGTAATGTTCCGCATACTGCGCTTGCGTCGTGGCCTCGCCGTGATTTAAACAAGGCTTTGGATTTTTGAATATCGAACAAAAATAAGCATTCTTTTTTTATTTACCGTCACTTATTTCTACTAATAAGATAAAAACTTTTTCTTACGTGTGCAGGCACTGTCATCACATTCAATTATATGCTTCAGCTGCCTAATACTAAAATAAAAAATGCTAAAATAATTTTAAAAAAATAATATCAACCGACATTGGTGTTCAAATATAACATAAACACTCTTGGTTAGTTTACAAACATAAAGGAAACTGTAATTAATAATCATAATTAATTTTAATCTGTTTATGACCTAACCTAAATCTACCACACACACAAACTATAAAAACAGTGCCATTAAATGCATTTATTACGTAAATTATTTACTAAAGTGCCATTTAATATATTTAATAGATAAGTTAAGTAAATGATTTTCTCAACATGTTCTTTACAATGTGACTTTGACCTCGACATAGCTATTAAAGATGAGTTTTGCAAAGCGGTTAGCGACGATGTCGTGAAAGAATTGCAATGACATTAACATTCAATGTTATTCGGCTATTGTAAGACAGAAATAATCAGAATAGTCTTTTTAATTTATTGGTTTGATATGAAGTTATTCGTGACCATTGTATTTGAAGAATGCCGAAATGTCAAAAAATTAATGTAAGTAATAATCCCTTAAGGCCCAATTGCAGGGAACGGTTTAACCTCGGGTTAGCTTTGTTAGCTAACTCAGGTTTAAATGGCGCCATCATCGATTGTAACTACTTCTTATAACAATCGATGGTGGCGCCATTTAAATCTGAGTTAGCTAACCCGAGGTTAAAATGTTCCCTGCAATTGGGCCTAAATGACTTGCATTAAGTAATCGTGTAAATCTTAGGAGAAGGTCCCACGGTGCTTAAAACCGGGCACCGCACCGCACAACACCGCATCTGAGTTTAGCGCTTGTAATAAAGTTTACTTTAGCTTGCAAACACACCACTTTTTACGTTAAATCGCGCACCGTGGCAACGCTGCTTTATAGGTTACATAAAAAGCTGTTTTTCCAAATAAGAATATATGACTGTTATAAGGTTAAAAAAGTCATATATTTCAAGCAAACCTACGGGCTTAACGGAAAATAAAAGAACTTCTTGCGAATTCAAAGCGGAATTTCCGATTTAAAATTACTCATACCGACAGAGTGATGCAAAATTTAGGACAGTGTTGAAATTGAACGTGGTATTTGACCGCAAACGATAAAAGTATGCCTTTATCTTAACTAGCTGTTGGGATTACCAACGTTACAAAACTAAGATCCTGCATTAAGAAATATACAATTGGTGAAATATTTCAGCGCAAGTTTCCTCAGCTGTACGTGGACCGAGAGTTATGAATGAAAAGTTGATTAACAAAAAAACTGCATAGATGCGGCCAGAATTATATTATGCAAATTCTTATATTTTAAGCTAGAGTGTTGAATAGATTTCCATTCATAAAAATTATACTACCTACTACGATTTTTATTTTTTTATCACGTTTGTGTTATTTTTTTATAATGCAGCTATTGACCTTTGGTATTTAAACCGATTGTAGGTACTATTGATAAAGAAGTTTTTTTATAACTTGCTTTTTTTATAAATTGAATTGATTTGATTCTACTGAAAATAACTAAGTTCTCGTTGCACGTCAAATATAGGTAAGCATATATCTATGCATGATGTGACAATGAAACATACCATTTATTAGATTGAAAATTAAAAAATCAGCCCTTATAGTTGTAAATAAGCCGTTTTGTTGACATCGTCTCATAACGCGAGCAAAGATGCTTAAAACTATTTGTAAAAGATAAAACGTTTTTTATGTCTGACAAAAAACAATTTAATTTTAATTTCAACACGTACATTGACACACATCCAATCACACACATTGCATATTTATAATTAATAGTTACTATAGGATACATTTCTCAAATATCAACCGCATAGGTTACCTGTCTACTAATTTAGCACGCCGGCCAACGTTTAATTTCGAATATACTCAACGTCTCTGTGTAAATCTCTTGAGTAATTACAGTTTATGACGCACAATTAACTGTATGCTTGACACCGTGTCAATTCATTATTGAAGGTAGTTAATTAGTAAGCATTTGTTTATAACTCGAGGAAAATTTATGCTTAGGAACTTTTTTATTAACAATGTAATTGTTTATGGTTATCTATTTTTTGCCGGTTAATTGACCGTTAGAAGTAATGTAAAAGAATTATTTACGGTTTAGACCATTTATTGCTACTATTGAGCTTGAAGTTTTTAATTTTAAATTTACTCTCTGGTTCAAGATGTTTTCTATAATTTATAAAGTAAAGTATTTTATCTGTAAATAGTTTCAAAAAAAAAAAATCTTATTTAATTATGCTGAAAAACAGAATCATCAATTCTATAAACAAAACTAACTTATCTCTCAATAATATAAATATAAGCTTACCTGTTAAGAAACCCAGTGACTGGGTCACACAGCTGTAGATGGTCACTACAGATACCGCTAGCTTCATTTTGAAACATCTCACTCCGATTGATTCCTTACATCACGCGTCAGAGAATTACAGTCATTGTGGCGCGTTATGTCAATCTTATTATTTCGCAGGACAGTCGCGGGCGCAGGTCTTTCTCAACTTATAATAGATGCAGATTTAGGAGAGTGCGTCGGCGCGGATTACAATGTTTGTCATGTAGGAATCCTTTTTTTCTAGAGGTCTTTAGGTTCCAGTGCTATATTAATGTAAAGAAAGAGGTTCACATAAAGAGGGATTAGTTTCTAATCAAAACTATCAAACACAAATTAAAAGTTGTAATACCAAAATATACCTTTATAACAATTGTTTTTCTTTAATTTATCATTGATTTGTTACTCAAATAATAAAATGCTGATTTTAAACCATAATATTTTAAATGTGGTTTTAGAAAAATTCGAAACAATTTATTAGATACATAAAAAAATGCGTATGAGGGCATAGTGGACTGATAAATACCTATATCGCTTAGTGCTAAGCGACACTTTAATAAAACTTTTGAATACTAATAAATTGACATTTATTGTCATTCATTTTTTCTATCTAATTTAAATATTTTGTTAGTCGTACGTAAAAAGTAATTTTATAATTTTATTTCCGTAGCATAGGTTACCTACGAGTATGTTTAATTGAATTTGAGCTCTACGCAATCTACGTTAGCTTTCTCAGCGATAGATTTACACAATAAACTATACAATGTAAGCTTAGTCCAAGAACCAGTACTATCGCATAGTTATTTCCACACAAAGAATATTCTTAATTATTTAGGTCGCCGAGTGCAGGTGACGTAACACTCGTCCCGGCGAAACATCTTGTACCTACAGCTAAAGGTAACTAAACTTCATGACTTTCTAGTGAATCCTCGTTAACTAACTAAGCTTTTAAACTTTAACTATTAAAGTTGCTTTATGTGTAAAGTAGTAACTAACTGTTAACTAAGATTAGCAAGGATTTCTATGGGAATGTATTTTGTGTAAAATAATGGATCGTAAAGAAACTAAATAATAAGCTTAAAAGCACGATTTTGTGTTAAAACAGGAACAACATTTTTCGATAAGAAACAAATGGTTTTAAAGAAGCAGTTGTTTAGTTCTTAGTTAGTTACATATGATTGTAAAAATTTTAAATCTTGTTTAAATGAATTTTTTTAAAAACCCGCTGGCAAATTAGATTGATTAGATTGCGTATCTAGCATTTCATCTAATCAAATAGCCTATTTAGCTCATACGTTTATTGTCAAAGTGCCTCCAGCCGGACATATCACATAGAACCTTTATGAAACAATTCGAAGTTCAAATGTCACCGCGCGTCCTTGCCTTGTGAACTCCCGCGCCGGTATAAAAGCGAACGGTTGCATCTTTTAACCATTACTCGCTGAATAGCAACCAACCAGTTAAAGTTAACCAATAAAACAATATCCCATCTCAAAATGAAAGTGGTTAGTGCTGTGATTTATCTAATGTAGATTGCTAAGTTTTTGCGTCTGAATATTTTACAATCTGTTTTCGAGATCGCTGATGCTAACTTCTATATTTGTCTCTATAATCTTCTTCATATTCAAACCACCTGTCTGTTAACTACTATGTCCTAAAAGAAAACACTATCAGCCTAAAAACTAACAAGATAGAACTATAATAAGAGTTATGTTGGTTCAGTTCGTGGTTCTCGCCCTGCTGATGGCCGCCGCCGCCGCCGCCCCCGCTGCCCCCCCCGCCGGCGCAGACGCAGCCGCGCAGATCCTGCGGTACGACTCCGACAACATCGGACTGGGGCAATACAACTACGCGTAAGTATTTTATGATCTTCAACTATTCTATTTTTACAAACCTCTGACTGTGATTATAAAGGGAACTAAAGAAGATACAGAAGATACGTTACAGACAGGAATAAACAGAACAAGCTAATGACATCCAAGAACAAAATTTTGGCGTTAAAAATAGTCAAGTCTAGCTGTTTGCTGCCTTGGTACACCTATTTACATTTTACCCAACTTAAACGCTTTCTCTATCTGAGAACTTTTCGTTCTTCTAACTAACCCTCAACCTCCTCACCAGCATCGAGACCTCCAACGGCATCAGCCAGCAAGAGGAGGGGAGCCTCAAGAACGCTGGCTCCGAGAACGAGGCCCTGGTCGTCCGCGGCCAGTACTCCTACACCGGGCCCGACGGCGTGGTCTACACCGTCACCTACATCGCTGATGAGAACGGCTTCCAACCCACCGGCAACCACCTCCCCCACGCCTGATCATGGAACACACCAAATATCTAGTCCAGTAATACTCACCCAGATTAAAATTATCGCCGCGACGCGATTCTGTGATACTTCCGTTGTTTATAAATAAAGGTTATGTTATTTTAATGGTTGTTTTTTAATTAGTTGTGATTTCCGAGACTTGGTCGAAAATAATGGATTTAATTTCATTAAGAAAACACTCAATGTTATAAATACATAGAAATCTACTCGTTTATTTGAATGATAATGATGGTTCTTGGAAATTCGTTACCAAGTTAAGAAAGATTTAGCAAGTAAGTATAGGTATATATGTTACGGCTAATACCCGAAGTGCGGCTACACCTAGTTTTAGCCGGTTAGAAGTGTTTTTAATATGGAAAAATGTAAAAAAAATGTAAACCTATGTACATAAAAATGGCTTCAATCATGAGTCGTCGGAGAGAGGAGACTCCTTTTTCTGGGTGGTATCAAAAAAGTAACCTAACTAACCTAACCTTTTGATGTTCTAACCGGCTAAAACTAGGTGTAGCCGCACTTCGGGTATTAGCCGTAACATATATACTATGTAAAAAGGCGAATTATGAATTTGCTCGAAGAATAATATGACTAACTAGTTTGATTATATACATCCAGTACCAACAAGCGAGTTATGTTAATTAAAGCCTTATCTTAACGAATTGAAACGTAATTCGTTTAATAACACGTATTTATGTTTCTCATCAGATATCATAATTACTAAAATATCCGAATAAAACTCCAACATTACGAAATGATCCATAATAGGATAAAGGTCAGGCAGAAGAATCTCGTGTTAAAATGCAAATTATTTTAAAATAACCTTCTTGCGCAAGACCAAAACCTTTATTTAAATTGTAAAGTACTTATTTACGTTTTCTAAGGTGTCATAATATTAGTATACTCAGATAAACACGATTTTACATAGTTATATAAAAACATGGCATTATTCACATACCTAGATATAAACAAAAATACGGCAAAGTGCGAGTCAGGTATTGGTTTCGTTATAATTTAATTATGTGTTTCTAAAGATATTTTATAATTAAATATTTTATGTATGTACGAGTATATTCCAAGCCTCTTCTAGTTATCGTTATTAAAATGAAGTTATCGAAAGCACGTCGTATTTTCTCAACATATTTTGTTTTTAGCATTTTAGGTCATAGTGGCGATCTATTCTATTTGATCCTATATCATTTGAAACTTATTGGAGTCTTCTGAGGTTACCATTGGTCACCTTAAGATGCAACTTTAACTCAACTTTAACTGAACTTAACTCTAACTTAACTTCAACTTAACTCTAACCCAACTTTCAATCAGTTTCAATCGATTCTTGAAGAAAAAGTTCCATCCATAATTTTGTAACTTAATTTAACTTAGGTTAATATGAATATTGAAAAAAAGGTGGTAATCAAATGGTAGTAATAGTACTAATAACAGTTAAATTAAAAATGTGTTTGAAAAATGGTATGGAATAAGAAGAAACTAATACTTTGTCTTAAACAACATATTAACAAAAAAGATGACTCTAGTTGACCATGTAACAACTTAATAAAGTTGGCTTATTAAACTTACATACTCGTTCACCTAAATGCCAACCAATTTGTATAGCGTCACTTAATCCACGAACTTAATCATTTAATTAATAAATTCCAATATTTCACGTAAATGGAAAATTTGTCGCGTCCCAATAAGATGTGTACATAGGTTCACATTACAGTAAGTAGTCCCAAGTTTAGCGTGTGCTTCATTTACATAACAGGTTTTGGTATTTATGCATAGTGTAGATGCATGAAGAAATTACTGGAGATGCAAGTGGTTGATAAATATGTAAAATGCAGTTGTGGAAAATATTTCAAATGTAAGTAAATATGTCTTTCGCCAACATCTTTTTCCCGGTATGTAGATTATTTGAAGTCGCAATTCGAAACATAAAGTCAATTCATTAAGTTAATCTTTATGTATAACAAAAAAAGATTTGAACTTTTTATTCAGAGCTGGCAGCAGGTTAAAGTCCCATTTCATTTATAAATTAAAGGTAATTAGCCTTATGCTATTAAAATATATGATAACTTCTATTAGTACTTGATATAGCTTTTGTAACTAAGGTGTAAAGCTTGGGTACAATTGTAGAGATTTTACTCAAAATTTTGGTTCAACAAATACTATAATAATTAAAAATTAAAGTTCATTTATCTATTAAAAGAGTTATACTTAAAACGAAAAGAAAAAATTAAATAAATCTCATTACAATCAATGCCTTACTATTGATTAAACTAAAACCACAGTTTAAAAGCAAACTAAACCATTGTGCTCATCACCGTCGACCTTCACCTTGTTGGTGACGTCACGCCGCGTCTGCGCGCGAGTCTCTCTGTGAGCACATTGCGATGCGCTTGCACACCTTACCGATACATGACGGTGCCGGTATAGAAAGTCATAGTTCTGTGCAAAAAGTTCTGAGGATAGTAGATAGACAGATTAAAAATGTTTAAGGATTAAATAATTTCTTAGTGCTAAGGTTTAATTAAAGTTAGGTCAAGTGATCGACAAGGATTGTTAAGATTTACTACATCTAAAAATGACTACTACAATAAAATAAAATGATCACACGATAAAGACATTTTAGAAACTACTGGCCAACTCTAAATACCTTACCGAACTAAAAAGAACTAAGTATTTAATAATAACTTGCAAGATTTTACTTCGAAAACCAGTGATAAACTACAAATAACTATACCCGCTGTCTCAAGCACCGTACCCACCGCCTCCTTACATAACCCTTATCTGTGAATCTTCGATTACCTGCGCGTGATTGTAACCACATACCGACTATTGTGACAAAGCGCAGACATTTGGCCGGGTCGCAGTGGGCTTGCCCAGCCGTGGTCAAGGAGCGTGGGAGCGTTGGGCAATTTAGGACCAGGGCGATCAAGTGGTCATCAAAATAAGATGTGTAAATTATTAGGTAATGATATGCGTAAATTATACAGTTTTAGTGTTTAGATATAAATGTGGCTTATGTAATAACAAATTGATTTTAATAGAATCTAAGTTAACCTTCATTTTGTAGTTTAGCTCTTAGCTTAAAAGCTCGTACAAAGTGTAAAATGGCGTTAAAACTATAAAATTTTGCATACATGGCTACGTTTTGCTATTAAGTAAAACTCATAAAACAATAAAAATTAAACGCTATCGTAAACAAGATATCAGGCCTAAAGACCGTAACATATCGAAAAACATATAAATAATAACATACTTAGTTGTTTTTGCTACATTCGTAGGCACCTCATCTACATTGATCAATTCGCTACCGTATAGTAAAGGTCTCGATTACATTGTTAACCGCATGTGTGTCTGTATGTAGGTTATGCATGTAATAGAACCTTTACGCCAATAAACAATTGCCACTCACTAAATGTCAACTTAGTGATGTATTCTTCTTTGCATACTCTTGCGCCGATTTGCGTTCTCAAGGTCAAGGTACTATTTAGTAAAATATTGTATAAAATTTAATAAAAACAAGATTTTTACAAAAAAACAATTTCTAGGATTTTGTTTGTACACTCTGTTATTGCTGTATGAATGGTAACTAATGAAACACGACTTTTAAAGCTTAAGTAATTATTACCAAGTAATCTAAATTATTGCTTTATAACTGGAGAAAGTTATAAAACAATAAATTAGACAGGAAGAATAATCCTTAATACAGGAAGAATATTTATAAACAACAGACTCAATAGAAGTCAACCCAATTCTTACACAAGCTATGACGGAAACTGTAAAACACAATCAAAATCAAAATCAAAATTATTTTATTCATCATAGATATGTAACATATACTTAATGAACGTCAATGTTACAAACTTCGATTTTACCTAACCGTAGACCGAGAGAAAAAAGAAAAAGATTAAATATCTATGTACAAAGTTTCATCTAAATGCATTCTATTTTGAAGTTATAAAAATAAGTTTTGTGTGATTATTACCTACATCATCATTACATAGTATAAAACAAAGAAATCGCTTTCTCTGTCCCTTTAGTCCTATATATGCTTAAATCTTTAAAACTACGCAACGGATTTTGATGCGGTTCTTTTAATAGATAGAGTGATTGAAGAGAAAGGTTTGTATGTGTATAAATATAATGTAGGGAAAAGGGTTTTACACCTTATTTAACGCATGCGAAGCTGCGGGCTAAAGCTAGTTCAGAATAAAATGTACAAATTGCAAACTAGGATACGGATACAACCGACACTATACAATAAATAAACAAAATACCGAGTGCTATTGTGACGATTCACCTTCTAAAGTCTACTATAAAGAGAATAACGTGGGAGGACACTAATGACCTGATGTGTGGTGACATTATAAAAAAACTTTTTGAGCATCTTAAAGGCATTTCAAAACTCAAATCGACAGTTAACGTCAAGGTAGCATTAAACCTTTTGTCACCAAACAATAAAATGGTTTAATAGAAAATAAAAAGTTAGATAGTTTGCTTTTAAAGGTTTTATTGTAGTAATTGAAGCTTCTCAGTATTAGGCTACTAAGCAAAAGCATATGCCTTTAACCCTTAAAACCGTAAACTTCGAGTCTGCTTTTTATTTATTATTTTTTTACAACTACGTACAATTACATAAATATTTTGTTACCGTAAAATCCAATTATAATTGTACACATCATTTTCCAAACTAGTAGATAATTAATTAGTATATAAACTAGACACATTTGAGCTTACTACAACTCTTATAAATCTACTATCAAATAATATAAGGTGTATGCGACTCATCATTCTGCACCTCATTAAAAAGCCTAATGATATTTTCCCACGCCCCTGCTAGCGTGGGCGGCTGACGAAACACTCGTAAATGACATTTATGGAGGTCCACCGCAAACCTGTCGCGACATCCTGAACCAGCCTGAACTCGAAATCAGGTCGTTGCTATATGGATCGGTCAGAGTTGAAAGCATTCAAACTATTTAAAAGTATAATCTAAATTCAAAATCGGGGCCGGTATATAAATGGTCGGAAATTAGGATTCTGCCACAGTTGATCATCACCTACTTTTCGCAACACATCTCATCCACTCCATCAACATGAAATCCGTAAGTTTTTAATTGATTTGATTGTGACGAAATTTGATCTAGATTTAATTGAGAGTCTAAACTAGAAACTGGGCTATTTGATTGTATTCTACCATCATTTTGTTTGTATTATTTAGGCTCTAAAACGCCTTTGTTAAATAATTCTTGCAAATATTTTAAGACGACTTCTTAAGTCAACCAATAACCTAACCACTGCCTAAGTACTGTATACTAAATTTCCGTGAACCTAGTAAGGGATTATACTGCAATTGCTAATTCAGTCCCAACCCAAGCTTTTTAAGGCTCTACAAAGCGACGCACGTATCTAATTCTTATTAGTGTAATAGCAATAAATCACATGACGACCTCTGTGGTGCAGCGGTATATATACCGGACTGCTAAGCAGATGTTTCCGGGTTCGATCCCCGGGTCGGGCCAATTTCATAAAAATTGTTTTTAGATATTGGCTCGTGTTTGGGTGTAACTAGGTTCTCCCCTAGTCCATTGTGTGGTACCTATAGTGCAAGCTTTGCTTAGTTTAGGGCCACACAGTTGGTGTGTCAGTCTGAAGATTTATTATTATTATTTATTACTTTCTTCTATCTGCACCATGAGTCATCAACTATCACCACGACTCACCTCCTCATCTCCATCTCTACCTCCAGTTCCTGATCCTGGCCGTCCTGGTGGCCGCCGCCGCCGCCGCCCCCGCCGCCGTCTACGACCGCTCCAACTACCGGGACGCCTACATCGTGAACAGCAGGTTCGACAACATCGGGGTCGATGGCTACAACTTTGGGTAACATTTTTTTTTAGAAATTTGTTACATTTGATAAATGATTTATTTTACATTTAGTTCTGAGAACCCCACTAGGCTACCACTCCAATTATGTGCTACTCAACTAAACTAAGCCTGTTTTTGAGCACCACAATATCAATCACTTATTTCGAGGAAATTTGGTTTCTTTGATATCCGTAATTCGTTAACAGTGTTTGATTGAATCGTAATCCTGAAGATAATTTATTTTTCAAATAAAAACCTCATGTTACCAAGATACTTATAATATACACTTATTAAGAAAAAAAAATATTGGCTTTGCATTGTGCATCGTCTAACCAATCAATCACCTTCCAGTTACGAGAACAGCGACGGTTCCTCCCGCCAGGAGGAGGCTTCTCTCAAGAACGTGGGCACCGACCAGGAGGCTCTGGTGGTCCGCGGCCAGTACTCCTACGTAGGCCCCGATGGCCTGGTCTACACCGTCACCTACACCGCCGACGAGAACGGCTTCCACGCCGAGGCCGCCCACCTCCCCCGCGCCCCTGGCTTCCAGTAAATACTCCACGAACGAAACCTCTGACGATTCTGATAACGACTAACAAGCAGATCTTTTTCTTGAGCCACGAGAAATGAAGAGCAGATGTTTACTTGAGCTAGCCTACTGATGATACCTTATCACTCGCGATGGCGATCCTGACTGATGCCGATGTGGATACGTTGTTTTGTAGATAGTTAATATTACAATTTTAGTTTTACTTCTGTTGTTTTCTTTCCTCCTTTTTAGTTACAGTATCTTAAATAATTTTGGCAAGCTCTTATTTACATATGAAATATTTTACGCAATCGCTCCTATCATATCTTTATGGTAATTTAACATCACGCGACCTTTTTGTCTCTTAATAAGTTAAAATATGCTCTAGATTAGAGCTAAAACCGGTCATTTGCTAATCATCTTCTAATATAAACGTCTAATTTACTTTAAGTATGTTAATTTAGTATGTAAAGGTTAACCCATACGCGTAGGATTGAGATTTCGAGTTATTCGAGTCTAGTTTTATGGTGTTGAGGTCAAGCGGCCAGGTTTGGTCTTCATAAGTAACTTACATCGGTATATGGTCTGGAACCATCAATGATTCCAACAAGGCATTAAGAAGACATTACAGGTTTCTGTTGAATGAGCAACTGGCATGTGTCAGACGATTAGTAATGCGATAAATTGCTTGAGATTTATTGAATGGTTAAGCCAAGTGCTCAAACTTTAATGATGATTAAAAATAAACGTGAATAACCTAGATAAGCCATACGTTTTAGATAATAATATTGGTAGATTACTACGTAAACTTCATCTATTGTTTGATATATTATTAGCTTGTTATGTAATCGGAAAGATTATCATAATGTTAAAGAGCTATGAATAGTTATAAAACATCATTGGAACCGCTAACATTTCGTAACTTTATTAGATCGTGTTTCTGACCTTGCCAATAAATTATTTATAAAATGTGGCAGTCCATTATAAATACCATAGATGTATGGTAATAAAAAGGTAGGTACTAGCTTACGGCCATGCAGTAAAGTGAAGTAAAATAATGTGTTAATCGAGAATATATTCATTACCTTATTTTGTTTATCGCTGTTTACTTACGAAAGTGACAAATTTAGGTAAAGACTTTTTAAACCTAATGCAGGTTAGTCATAATAGAAGATTGCTAGACGTAACAACACATTGGTATGAAATCAACACACAGTTTTAACGGTGAAAACTTTCAAAACGTTATAAAATATAACTTGTTAATATATTTTTTTAAATATTATTGAAAGATAACAATAGATTGTTCATTATTTAAGGAGCATAATGGAAAATTCTGCAATTTACTACAAATAACAGAAAATTATTTTGATGATTCTCATTTTAATTTGATCACCCTTCAGCAGCACCTTTGAATGTAATTTTTATCAACCTAAATAATAAATAAAGAGTTTAAAAATATGGTTTCCAAAATACAGAAAAATAATTTATTATATTCTTGTTTGTAGCCTTATCAAATCCTACTACAATAAAGAAAGACATATCGACTTTAAATCTACAAGGAACCAATGGTCCCAACGCCTTTTGTTTCGTCTGCTCTTTCAGGTAAAGGATCCTTTAGTCTGAAACAATCCATTAGTTGTTTGTGGGTAGACTGTACATATAGCACCTTCACTCACCTACATTAGAGTTAATCAAAGGAAAACCGCAAAGGACCGAAAAAAGGAGTTTCTATTGTGGGATTGCTGTACTTGGGGGACGTGTTGCTCAACTTGAAAGATTATTATGAACTTTAATGTATGTAACAGAATTTTAATCGATTATTAATATGAAAGTTTGTGTCTAATTTAGGGCAGATTTTTCAATTGTTTGATAAATAATATCCGACTGAAAAGAGGCATGTTTTATTGTCATTTGTATGTCATGTCATATGTACCTATGTCAAATATTTATATTCGAAGTGCAACGAAAATATACAGGCTATTAAGTAAATATAAGATGTACTCATGTTTTGTTATCTATCGGATAAATTCCATGGAGCAACACTGCCTACATCTATAAGACAGAGTAGAGTACGCTCCCGAGATTACATCTGCAGCATCAAAGACTCCGGTATCAAGGTGTTAATGCACTGTCCTAATACGCTCTCTGTCGGTACCTACTCTGTGGCACCTATTCCTTTGTTGTCAGGAAGATAGCTTCAAAAAGAAAGGTTGAAGTAATCGGTAAAATGGTTTTGTATTTAACTAAATATTTTTGCTAGTTTGAGCTTTAGTTCTAACATAAAGTACCTATATCCGATATTATTTTTTTTACTATTGAAGCTTGAAGAAATCATATTTAAACGCGCCAATCTGTATGCGTGGTGTGTTTAAAACTCCGCAAAGGTGCGTGACTTAAACAAAAAAAAATCTAACTTTACATTTCAACTTATGCATTATGCCTGGTTCCCACGACATTCATTTCATTTCATTTATTTATTTCGCAAACAATTTTTACATCGTGTTCGAAAGTAAGTTTACAATAAAATAGCACATTAAAAAAAATAAAAAAATAATCAAGACAACATAAAATTAAAACAAGTTGCTTGTAAAAGTAATTATCATATCATGCACATGCCTATCATTAAAAATATACCAAAAAATTAACCAATTTAATTCATGTCAAAAACAAAACAAAAATAATTAAGATATTAAAATTTTAAATTGTCAATTATTAAAAAAATATAAAAATACTCAATATTCTTCTAAACTGTAATAACATTTCTCCAATAAGTGATGCTTCAATTGATTACTAAAAATATCTACATTTGTTATAGTTTTGAGGTGATTTGGTAACTTGTTGTACAATCTTACAGCTTGGTACTGGGAGCAATGTTTGACAATTTCTAGTGTGGGTGTAATTTTTTGCGGCATATCTTTCCGCCTTGATTCTTGTCTCTTTTTTAGCTCTAACTGTGTTTCGTACATGTGTTCCTTTACCAAATCCACCAATAATATAAATATATACAAAGAAGGAACCGTTAGTATGTCAAGCTTCTTGAAATAATCTTTACATGATTGCCATGGAGGGATACTTAACATAGATCGAATAGCTCTTTTTTGTAGTATAAACGCACGTTTAATGTTATAGTCAAAGCTACCACCCCAAACCCTTATGCTATATCGAAGTCTCGACTCAATAAGCGAGAAATATACAACTTTTAATTGGTCTATTGTCAAAGCGTTCCTCAAACTGCGTAGAGCAAAGCATCCGGAGCTTATAGAGTTATCAATAGCCAACATTTCAGACTTCCAGTTCAGATCTTTGTCAATGTGTATTCCTAAGAACTTAACATTATCAGTTGTGTGCACTTTTTCATTATTTAATTCTATATTTAATGTCTCTTTATTTCTTGCTGTAGTTCTGAATAAGATTATCTTGGTTTTTTCTGAATTTATTTGTAAATAATTTATTTGAAACCATTTGTCAAACAATATGATTGTGTTATCTACTCTTTCATTCAGGGATACTATGTCATCAGCTAAAACTATGGCATTGGTATCATCCGCATAGAGTACCACATTTACATTTTCTGTGGAGTTCTTAATAAAATTAATTAGATCATTTACGAAAATTAGAAAGAAAACTGGTCCTAATACGGAACCCTGTGGTACTCCCCTTGTCATATTAACCATCTTGGATTTGGATGTAGTTTCTATACCATCCTTGTTTGTAGCCTTTAACTCTACGTATTGTTTTCTATTACTTAGGTAAGATTTCAATAAATCATGTTCTTCATTTCTTATGCCATAGTGCTCCAATTTATCAAGTAAAAGTCCATGATCCACCGAATCGAAAGCTGCAGATAGGTCAAGAAACAGGCCTGCTACTCTCTTTCGATTGTTTAGTCCTTCCATTATATCCATAGTCAATGCATTTATTGCATCACTGGTCCCTGTACCCTTAAGATATCCAAATTGTCTTCTATTTAGAATAGAATTTCGGTTTAAATGCGATACTAACCTAATTTTTAAGAGTTTTTCCTAAGAGTTTTTCGAAAATTTTTGATATAACTGGAAGTAAAGAAATTGGACGATAGTTTTTTGGGTCGGTCTTTGAATTTTTTTTAAAAATTGGAACTAATTTCGCTATTTTTAGTTGTTCTGGGAAAACTGAAAACAAAATACAAAGATTAAAAAAATGAGCCAGCGGTCCTGCTGTAAGGTCAATATTAGACTTGATAACTGTTATTGGGATGTCATCATAGCCACTCGAATTTTTAGACTTCATTTTTTTCACCAATTTGCTAACTTCGCTTTCATCCGTGCAATTGAACTGACTTAGGTAGAGTCTGAAAGTCTCCTAATAGGTTAATACCTTCATACCACCTTATTTAAACAGCTGAACCTTTCCCCGTCAGCCCCGCACGGCGATGTTTCCAATAAAGTAGTAAATCACTCGCCACCGTCATGCACCAATATGTAACAACACACCCAACTGTGTTTAACAAAATATTACCGGCGTTCTTTTGGCGGGAGTACTATATACTTATATATTGTGTGGCGCAACTCTTAAGACTTTTGTCGATTTGGAAAATGATTTCTTAACCGTTAAGGGCACACGGGGTCTGTGCCCAAGGCCCTTATCATCTTGGAGGAAATTTAGATTTATCAATTTTGGGGCAGTTTTAGTTTATTTTAGTTTATTTGATACACAAAACAAATACCTACATTTGCATCTATTGTAAAATAAATCCATGTGAATTATGTGTCTCATTTTATCTATCTCTTTTTTGAAAATTACAGTAAAAGAAAGATCGCCACAAAAACAAACCAAAAACTTTATCAGGTGACTTGACAACCATAGCTATTATTGACAACCATATTTATGACGTAGAAGAGTCTAAAATGATTTCCTAATTTAACGCTTGTACTTATGCCTTGCGCCAAGCCCTCGCTCGTCGCGTATACGCAATAGATCACGGCACCTGTAATATTAACGCGCACTATCACTAACAGATGGCGCTGAAACACGCAAAAAATATATATTTGACAAATCCTCGCTCACGTGGGAAACGATTTTTGATTAGAGCAGCACGTGTGTTGGGATATGTTTCTTTAGGTAGAAAAAAGTTTCGGAGCATTAGTTGCAAAAAGCGATTTGAAAAGAGAAAATCGGTTTCAGTTTGGAAATGTTTTTAATAGCAATAAACTTCAGAATTCCACCTTCTTTTCGCAACTCGATCAAACGCTCGTTTACGTTTTCCTCCTGCAATCATCAGGTACTTAATTACAATCAATTTGTAACCGAACTTTTTCTGAAGCGTCCATTTTTCGCGCGTTATCTCAAGTTTTTTTTATGGCGTTTCGCGAAAGTTTCCATTTTCCTGTCATTAAAGCCATTTTAACTTGACGGGAGTGTGCGTTGGGTTCAATCAAAAATGCGTTTAGTTTGATCGGGGGAGATGTTTTTGCACGTTGGTGTTAGAATTGTGTTCTTGATGGAATTTAGATTGTAGGCTTTCTAGAGACTTTTAGGAAGCTAATTCAAGAAGATGCTGATAGAAATTTGTATTTACAAAGGGTAAAAATAATAACTTAAGTATTTTGTAACTAAGAGTTTTTCAGATGTCGTACCTACTGTCGTTTTTTAAAACGTAGATACTCAATGACACCTTCGTTTCCTTAAAAGTGCAAATAAGATTGAAAATAACTCATTTTTAAAAATTCTCATAGAAGTATTTAATTAATAAATTTATCAACATTAAACTCACATGCGAAGTACATTTTTGCGGGTAATGTATAAGGCTCTGCAAATGTTCATCAATAACGCACTAAGCTCCACTATTTTGTAAACATCGGTTACCGCGACCACACCGCCCATTACCGTATATTACCCGCGCGTATTTCACCGTGTGTGACGTATTCACCGTTTGTGACGTATTTCACCGTACAGGCATATTTCACCGTACGGGCGTATTTAACCCGTTGGAAGGCGATGTCGTGAATCAGTCACCTGCGTGGTAGCGTCCGGTATTATCCGGATATCCAGTTGTGACAGTTTATGGGCTGACACATTTATTGTGGGTCTAGTTAAAGCATTGAATTATTATCTTCTGTTTAGTTAGTGTGACAGGTTTATTAGAGACTAGCTTTTCGTTTGCGGTTTCACATTTGAATTAGATATGAACTGAACTAAACGACTCGCTGCCCTTCCCCGTTCCTACTATAAGCTATGTAATGTAACGATACGTGTTAACATTTGTCGTAATTGGCACAATTGTGCCTGACAAAAAGTACTGATTCTAATTAACAAACACGGTGCAAATTCATGCTTCCTTTTGCTTTCATACAAAAGTACAAAACAAGAAATCTTTGTATCGCCAATATTTTAACTGTATCTACATTTAAACCCTTGTTCACCCTTCGTTAAAAACCTGTGAATGTATTGAAGGGCGACACGGTGTGAACAAATCGACGGTCGGAGCAGGCGCGCGGAAAAACCAGCATTTGTATGTAAATTGGCAACACTAAACGCAGGTGAGGAGCGTCAGCAGCGGGGAAAAGGAGAATGATAGGTATTTATTAAAGTATTCAACATGAAATCTACCAACTCAATAACGATCATTGTTTCCGAAATAATAATTCCGGGTCTAAAAAAACGGGCTTCGAAAGGTTTTTAAATATTCACGGCTAAGCCACTAACTAGGCTTTATGTCTTTTTCTGAAATTAAAAAACAATCTCAACTTATTGTAACACAGATATTTCCAAATAACAAACCGTTCTTGTAGAACGCGGACACATCAAATAAAATGATTGTATTTTTATCGCTTTAGGAAACAAAGAAAAAATAGAGCGAAAGCCTCTTTTTATTGCACCTCTATTAGGATTGGAATGGGGTTCCAATTGGCTAATAACAGTCGCTATCAGGTGAAACAATTCCATTCAGAGAGGGGGTGTAGGTGAACTGTTCTTTACAATTAGATCCAGGGCAGAGGGTTTATTCGTTTTTTAGTACCAAATGAAAGTTTGACAAATTTTAGACGTTTAGGTAAAAATCTAGCGGTATTATGTATGAGTAATTTGCATGTAGTGATTAATGATTGCTACTTCAAATCTCATATTGAACACTTCTCTTATTTGTGTTTTCAAACATATGTATAAACATAACTTTTTAAAGAAGTAAAATGATGCCATATTAACAAACATGCAGATTTACAATTTTACTTTATGACATTTCACTTTTTAGTTTGGGTAATATCGCCCGAAAGAGATACCTAAACTTTTTATGCAAAAATTTCTTGGAAAAAGCCATTAAAACCTTGAGTGTAGAAGTCCTCAACTTAGCGAAGATAAACCTCCCAGTTTACATCGGTTATCATTAGTCTGGCATCTCCCACCGGCGGGAACATCTTAATTTATACAGGTTACATCGCTCGCAGATTAAAAATGTTAATTCTGGAATTATTTCGAGTAATTTATTCTACAGTTACTACTCTCGGTAGAGAGAGTTGTTAAGGTACGACTGGATACAGGGTGAGCTCTTTTAATAACAGTTGCGATTACGTTTAAACTAAGCAAACTAAAAAAAATGTATTGGTACGTCATTGTAAGTATTAATTTAAGAAATTGCGTGTCAGTGGAACTAAATTTTGTAGAAATAGTATAGTAATAAAATTATAATTTTCATGATTTTATAAATCTGTTTACATTTATAGACGGTACAACCCTGATTTCACTATTATGTGTATTTTTCACTTTTGTCAGAGACAATTTTCAGGTAAGCCGTGTCACCTCACCCTGTGTTCCCCTGTCTGGATTTCTTCATTAATCTGCGCGATATCTCGCCTTAATTCATGCTAACTAATGCCGATCTCGATTCATTACAACCCTTCGCGTCGCGCCGCGGGTCACTCGGACCAAAACTGCGCAGACGCCACTTCACAATCATAATTGGAATAAACCATTTTTAATATCTACATGTTGCGAAGAATTGTAGTTGTTTTGAAAACAAGTTATTTCAATAAAATACTTCAGTGCGCTTCAATCGACACCATTTTTCACTTCCCAACGCAAAACAATACGGCCGCAACACCCCGTCAACCGTGAAATAAACAGTTTTCCATGAATCATGATTTGTGCCAACAATGAAACACACTGTTGTGGCCTCCGTAACATAAAAATCCCTCACACACCATTTATCACGAGTAAAATCAAAATAAACAACCCGACAACTATTTCACACAAACATCAGGTGCTCGGAAGAATCCTACGGGAATATTTTAATACAGTACCTTTGTGGACCCTCCGCAATCATTTTATTTTCATACTGGGTCTCGGAGGCCCCGAAGGTCTACCTTTTCATGATTTGGCATTCAAAGTGTGAGACGTGACGGCGCATCAGGTACGGGGATGAGTGTGACCCGCGCGGCCGGCGAAGGGTTAAGATAATAGTGAGGACAGGACGGAATGTGATTGGCGGGAATCAATTGCATTTCTATTGGGTATTGTCCTGCTTCAGTGAATCTACCGGGGACTGCGATTGTTCTGACGTATTACAAATGGATTTTGTGATATGGAAAATCAAGGGAAATATGACCACTTTTTAACGATTTGATCTATTTATTCTCTGTTTATTAATTTTATAGTTTTACATAGATTTAAACTTGCAATAGTGATCGTGCGGCAAAGTCAATGTTTATTAAAGTCTTTTTACAATCCGTAACCTAACTAAGGTTACAAACGGCTAATCATCCCTTCTTTAAACCGAACCTTACATCCCATCCCACCACACGCCGCTATAAAACTGATCCAAAACAAAACACGTATCAAATCACGGCCCCGCTTCAATTCAATATGCTCGCGGCCAAACTTTATTCCAAAGGAGAAAAACTACGAATACCTTGGCTCTGGTCGGCCGCTACGTGACCTGGATGTGAACCACACACCCTTTAATAAATCGCAGTTTTTTATAAAGCGCACCTTGTGACGTCGGCTATGTTTATGAGACGAGTGTGTCCTGAATTTGGGAATAGGGAATGTTGACGATCCATGATGTGTTTTTGTTGGGGTCATTCTGGGGAGATGTAAATATACGTTTTTGTAGTACCGTGTCATGACTCTTGATTTTTAGAAAAATTGGGAATCTTTTGCGGTGTAACGGTGGGTATAGTTACTGGGCTTTTAAATTGAAGATTTTCTATTTGACTCGTGTCTGGGTGTTACTTGATTTTCTAATTGTACAATATTCGGTGCCTATAATGCAAGCGCTTCCTTCTGGGCACATAATCAAATTATAATTTGGAAACCTATTATTGTTTTGGCTGTTTTGTTTTTGGTTTGGTGTATATCAGAGGTGGTAAACATTTCCGCTGTAGGCAGAACCAGGTGACTATAAATCAGTGGTCTAGACCAGTTTTATGTTCCCGTTGATGTGCGCTATAATGTATAGTCCACTTTATTGTATTGCATTATTTTGGGGTAGGTACGGTCTGCAATATCATTGACTAACGTTTGTACAAGTTTTATTCATAGCTTTGCATTTGAATATTGATAAAATGAGGAATCGAACAATTACTTTGTTTACCTACGGCTTAAAGTCAGTTCTTAAGGCGTACATAAGTTTATCATATTGTTTTAAATATAAGGTAAAGTGATTAAAATAATTAAACTATCTAAAGTTTTAAACAAGCTCAGCCGCCATGTTTTTCTTTTCCTATATTTACCGGATATGATCAAATGAATTACATATATATATACACAAGTTTCCTCTTACAAATTATATCTCTACCTAAGCGTGGTGTTGCTGTCCGTACTAATATTGTTTTGAGGAAAATCAAATTTTTGATCTAATTTATTGGTGTACACATGTTCAATATAGTTTTATGACGACCCGCGGTCTGTATGCGGAAGTTTATGTCTTCTTTGAATTATTTATGTACACACAAAGCTGATCCAATCTTATTATTGAAATACTTGGACGAAAGAGAAATACCATTACACAGAATTCCTAGAAATTCGAAAATTGATTTAAGTTTAAAGGAGTTCTAGAATAATCGAATTATTTACTGTCTGGCGTAAGAGACTCGAAATTTAAACTTAGTGTTTTTTTATGTAAAACATAAAGCTATGGCGTATTTATTATTAGATAGATCAACGTTAAACTCATCTTATAACGTAAATGCTCCTATTAACGACCTACTAAAATTTGTACTCTATTACCGACCTATTTTTTCAATCACTCATATTAGACTTACTATAGATTCCATAAAAAAATTAACTTAAAAATTTGGTTGGTAGTTTTAGTGGTCAACAAACAGAGTAAATTTGTCTTGTCTAAATAACCAATGTTAGCAATAATTTGACATTAAATGAGTGCCGCTCGACACCGACGCACTTTCCATAGTGACGCGTCTCCAGCCTCGTAAGCACACCGAAATATTACTTAAGGTAAATAACAAACTTAAAGTTGATTTATCTGCTTGCTATCACATAAAAACTATAATACATATATTCGTTTTCGAAATATCATTGAATTTAAACATTTTTGTTGGTTTTTTTGGCATAAAATCATATTTTAATGAAGGGCGGTAATAGGATCCAAATTTCATAACTTGACTCTATTAACGATCCGTGGCGTTATTAGAAGTTTGTTATTTTCATATTTGATTCTATTACCGACTCACAGCTGAAAAGAAATAACAAGAACCATTTTTATAGAAACACTAGCTTTTACCCGCGCGGCTTCGCACGCCTTAAATTTGAAGTAAAACTGCTTTACCTGTACTATGTTATTATACATATAAACCTCTCTCTTGAATCACTCTATCTATTAAAAAAAACCGCTTCAAAATCCGTTGCGTAGTTTTAAAGATTTAAGCATACAAAGGGACATAGGGACATAGGGACAGAAAAAGCGACTTTGTTTTATACTATGTAGTGATGTAACCGCATAGGCGCAAGCTTTATACCTTTGCTCAACTAGAAGCTGCGCTGCTAGCTGTAAATGAAGGAAGCAGGATATACGAAGCTTGAAGACCTATGGCATACCGAGAAAAACTACCGTGACAAGACAAATAATAACTATACAAATGAACATTGTGGAAAACAATATTGTTCAACGAAGGACGACGAAAAAAGAATTATGGACAGGATTTTCTATGTCGGAAAGTCAGGTTTTCCTGTAACAAAAGACCAACTGTTAGAAACAATTGCAAAATTGGGGGAAAACTTAGAGCGCTCTTATCCTTTCAATGATGGTGTTCCAGGGAGAGGATGGTATCTTAAGGTTTTGTCTAGGCATCCTACCATTTCAAGGCGAATTGAATTAGCCTACAAGCCGATTTTAATTGCGATGAGACGGGATTCTTTTTATGTCCAAAGAAAAACAGGTTTTCGTCCGAAAGGGCAGCAAGGAAGTATATTATGTACGACTAGTGGCCGCCCGCGACTCCGTTCGCGTGGAAGTCGGTTTCCCGTGGGGATGAAAAATTTTTCCCGCGGTAAAAAGTACCCTATGTGTTATTCTAATGTATAACCTATATTACTGTAAAGTTTCATCCCGTCCTGTAGTTTTTACGTGAAAAAGTAACATCCTCACATACTCACATACATCCACACATCCATACATACTCACAATCTTTAACTTTTATAATATTAGTAGGATTGTAATATTAAGATGTTGATTTTAAAACTGTAATAATGACTTAATATACTTTCAACTGCATTTTTTTTATTTTTTCGTTTAGATGAAGGGGCAATTTTAATGGGTCGGTAATAGAATCAGAATAAACGGTAATAGAATCAATTGCTCTTTCGGATTAAACAATTATTTAATAATTACTGTGTATTAAAATGCTAAATTGAAGTACCGAATCCAACAGAACACTTTACAAAGATTGATATTAAATAAAAACACCTTAACTAACCTATCAGTATCTATCTATTTACTCAGTTATTCCTAAGACAGCTTAAAGGGGCGGTAATAGGAGCATTTACTATAAAATTCTCGTGTCACAATGTTTGTAACCTAGCTCCTCCGAGACGGCTTTACCGATTTTTACCAAATTTTATTTGCATATTCTGTAGGTCTGAGAATCAGACCAGAATCAGAGAAGTATTTTTTTTTAAATATGGCAAAACAACGTTTGCGGGCTCAGCTAGAAAAACTCTACAATTTACAAAAGAAAAATCTAAAAGTAATGTGGCTTAATTCATGACCCGCATTACAACTAACATTTACCTTACAATTTATAAGTTCTCTACAAGAGTCAATGAGTTAGCAACTCACAACTGCTAGCAAATTCGACACAATTCTCTAATACCGATATTCTTCAAAGAAAATTCCTCCCTTATTTAATCCTTGGTAAATGTCCGTCCAAGTTTACGACGTAGAAAACGACCGGATAAGGACATGCACCTGTGAGATATAGAGCGAATGGAGGATGAAGGTACGGTCAGCAGCGACGGTTATAGCGGGAGATGATGCTGCTGACGGTACCGAGGTAGCGAGGGACGGTGTGGTACGAAGTGTGGTTGTGACAGTGTGTGTTTATTAATTAAATTTATGAGGTTATTGAAACTGAAAAAGAATTAAGGCATACCCTCAAAGTCAAAGTCTAAAGGAATAAGTTAATGTAGGTCTCATTTTAGTTAGATCATGACATTTCTAATGGTGTCTTTCTAAAGGCACCTGCATGTTGAAAAAAAAACTGGTAAGTAATAAGTAATAAGTAATTTTACTTTTTAAATATAATATTAACATAGTAGCTTCTTTCGTTCTCATAACAATGTCGCCAACATATCTCTCCACCTTATTTTATGCGGATTACACGCGTCCACCTTGTCAACTGTCCAGCTTCAGGTTGAACATTAAGATATTCATCTTTATGCCCCAAGAAATAGAGTTCAATACCGCCTGGACAAGCAACACACGGGGCGCGTGGACCCAATTGACTTACTCAAGATAACCATCCTAGGTATATTGTTTCTCTTTGATGGAATTACTTTTGGGGAATACCTTTTTGTCTTCAGAAAACAGTCCCAAGAAAGTGGCGTCTTAAAGAAAAATAGTAAAGAATTTCTAACCATTTCTATTGAAATAAGCTTGAGAGTTAAGATATTTCACGCGTGATATGTCGAGCATTCCATAGCCAGATGTAATAGTGCATTAGTTGTGTTATAGAGGTTCCATTGCACGGTTGGAACGCACCTCGGCTGCATTCGGAACGGTGCCAAAGTAACCTGTCACTAGAACGCCGACTTACTTTATTTCACTTGGATTTATTCAGTTTTGTTCGTGTTTGTCCAACGGTAAAATGAAACAGCGAATGAAAATGTAGACAGCTTTCTTAGCATATAAATTCAAGCTAGGTATTTCGGATATCTTTTGTTTTTGCGAACACGATTTCATACTTCGAGTTGTTATTGCGGAAAAAAAGGTGAAATTCGAATTTGGAACGCTGCGGTGTTGCCAGCGTCGGCTTTGGAATTAAAGGAATTTTCGTGGAAGAGATAGCAAAGAAAGCAGCGGTGCGTCACCTCGGCGATGGCGGGCGCTGCCAAATGGGCCGGCGGTGCCAAATGAGGTCGTAAAGGTTGATGTGGTGACGGCGGGTGACCGGCTACCTACATGCAGCGAGGCTAGGTACGATTGTTTCTAACTGGCTGCGGGGAGACTTGATGGTGCGGAAAACAGATAATAGGCTCTTAAAGGTAGGTACTGTGTCAGGGTTAATAAAAAAACTCATGATTTTCCAAAGACGTTCCGACGTTGGACTTGTTATTCCCCAAATTTTCTTTAACTTAGAAAAACTTTTATATTCAAATTTGCCCCTCTTCAACTTGAAAGACAAAGATAGATAAAAACTATCAATAAAAAAAAAATGTGTATGGATGATTGTTACCAATTCATACCCAAACTACAGAACAGTTTCATATTACAAAAGAAAACATTCATATTTACAAGGTGTTTTTGCATGTTTGTCAAGAAGTGAGGTAACGTTGGCTCGTGGCCCAGTCGTGATAACTTTACTGAAGGTACGTGGCTCGTGTTGTAACAAAGCGATGTGACTTCTTGAAACAAAAATACGTAAGTACTTTACCTTTTAATTTGTTGGTAGATTTACAATCCTAAAAGTTTCTTTAAAACACGTTTGTTCTCAATTAATCATCAGTTACTTTTACTGAACAAAACAAATTCTCCAAATACCTACCTCTTAAAGGTAAAACCGTATTATTTTTCCCTCCCCCGTGTCTTTATGGAAATCCCCAACAAAGGCCCACTATCATCTAAATTTCCCGCCATTTCCTACAATCGAAGCCTACACAAGTCACACCGCACTATCATTAGTAGACAGGTTAACCCTCTAAAAGCTCGAGTCAATAGTTCAATATTTATGAGCGCGGGGTCGCGCGGACCCGGGCTGGTACCTGATGGCAAACGGACGGTGGTCAAATGAAATGTTTTTGTTGTTTATAAATAAAACCGTATTTTAGCATAATTACAAATTGAATTTATATGATTTCTAAGATTCATTTATTTCTCTCATTACTATCCTAGATCTTAGTTTTTCCGTGACCGAGGCAAATACTGACGTCAAGAAATAAAATACAAACAAAATTTAACAAACGTGTAAGAGTTTCAAAAATATTGTGGGCTGATTAAATTGATAATTTTGCTAAATCTTGGCGAATTTCAAACGAACTATTGATATTCTAATGTTCGTTATTCATTGTTATTCAAACGCAGAATCTGTCAATTTAATCTAAATGTGCAATTATAACTGGTTGATATTTAACAATTTGGAATACTTCAAAACGGCATAAATAAATTGCATTCGATTTCCACCGTTTTACATTAAACATTTGTCCAAATGAGAGCCCCGCACTGTCCGGGGTATGTATCACAAGATTTACGCGCAGAGACAAGTGGTCAGGTGGCGTGATTTACGCGATCTGATCATTGCGCGGGTCAACAGCGACCGAAAGTTCGAGCGGGTCGGAGTGACCCGACGCACCGTTGGGGGGTTAATTTACTACCACTATCTTACTTATTGTTATAGATATTTTAGTTTATAGCAGTGGTTGGAATAATACAAGGTATTGTTTTGTGTGCAAGACGCTTATATTTTATTTCCCTTTTTTTTTGTACAGTTAAATTAGTAGGTAAACAGAAATAAAGCTTTCTAAGTTGTCTATGTTCTCATGTTTTAAAGTCAGCATAACTAAAAACATATTTCTAAAGAATACATACATACATATTGAAAATAGGTAGGTACTACCAAGTATTTTCCTATACCTATTACAGAACTGTCGTTCAGAACAAAACACTTCTCCCATTTATATTCACGTCTTCGCATTCGACTGAGGGTGCGGCCACCCTGTCTCCTAATGAGTCTCATCTAATTATCACCTCCTCGCCACGTGATCGACCTGCTAACACCTGGATTATGCAGTAAGTGCGGCCCGACCCTAATTGTGCAAAGCATTTTATTCTGCGTCGTCAAGAAGCGTTTGTTTGGAGTGTTGGATTGTGTCTAGGTAATACAGAACCTTTATATAGTGTAAGGATAGTGAAAGAATTTCCGATTGAAAGTTTAGGTTTGTTAGTTAAACAGAAATTTCTACTTTTTGTATTGAAGTGATCAAATATTTCACTAGAGTAAAGCATAGTAGGTAATTGATAGTCGCTCAGTATAGGCTAGTAACCTAAAAAGGTTATCTATAATGAAAGCATAAAAAGAGGCTGGAAGACTTTTTGTAATTTAAAACGGCAACACCGAAATTGTGTTTAAAACAACCGCACGTCCGTTGCTTGTCACTAAACACGCCACGTCCCGCCACGTGACGCGTGACAGCTGTCACTCGCGACAGGTAACAACGTTCCCGCCAATTTTTAACGCGCCAACATTTAAATTAAATTCCAGACCGCTCACGTAGCTGCGCCACTGAGCCTCGCTTAATTTAGCCAATTTCAGATAAAGTGCTTATCTCTCACTTAGGACGTTTTACGTGGGGCGAGGGAATAACGTACAATCCTTTCTGTGAAGTAAATAAATGTATTTCGGTTGTTGTTGAAAGTTTTTTGATGACGTCACGAGGCAGTTCGTGTCAGTTTCTTTGAAGATGTTTCTTTGTTAGTAGTTTGTTCACGTACCAGTGTATATTGCTAAAAATATACGTTTGTGCATTTAAGGTGGAGTTTTAAAGTAGAAATTCTTTAAAGCAATTAGTAATTAGGTAGTCGAGACGACTCTACCCTTAATGCAGGTGTATGCAGCGCATATTAATGTAATTTGTAGGAAATATAAACAAATTGTGTAGCGTAAAAGTAGGAATAGCAAGCAAATGACACGTTTTTGCTTCACAACTATCGGGCAGCGAAATGTTCGTGTAGCAGGTGTTGATTGAAAAACTTTCCTCGTTTGGTTAGAAGGCTATTTTCGGAGGTAACTTTATCTATTAGATTATGACGGTGTGCAAACAAAACAGCAAACATGTGTTAAATTTCCTTCATTTTTCACCAGGTTTTTGTAAAGTTTTTCTAAAACATGTTGTTTGATTAATTTTCTTTTGATATAACAGCACTATGAACTAACAAAGCTGTGCCTCAAGTTAATTAAAACCGCTTAGATATTTAACTCCACAATCGCTCCCCGTAAAACTTGCCGTCGCTTTCATCCCGCAAATTCAATTCTTTCTCCAGACTAATTCGAATTTCTTTAAATTCGTTACTTCCACAACGGTGGGTTTTAATTTAGTGTTCGGCTTGCAGTCTAGATGTGGTAAATCATACCTGTGTGACAGGTGGGGGTAAGACCCGGTCGGGCGAGGAGATAGAAATGAATTAGTCTTTTCGGCCAGTTGGGTGATCTTAGACCGGGTCAATGGAGCGTGAGGTAGGTGAATCATGGTTCGATTCAGATGCTGGAAATAAGGTAGTGTGCTTTGGGTGGAATGGTATTGGCTGAGTTGAATAAGTGTAGATGAATATATTGAAAAGAAATGTGTAGGTATTTGAAGAGAGTTTCAAATTTTGTGTAACTAGTTTTCTCATTCTCATTTTCATTTAGAACTTGTTCAGGACTTTGTAACATTGCATTTCCAATTTTCCTTAGATTCACGTCAATATTGGTAGCCTTTTCGCCTCATATATTTTCTGTATCATCAAATAAGGTTTTTATGCTCTATGCAAATAGCAAAAGAACCTCTACATAGTTAGAACCTTCCAGAAATCATACACACACCGGACAGGACACCACCGCTCACGTCCCCGACAACCCAATAACTCAACCAAACCGCTTTAGGGTCATCACTTTATACCAGAACCCACGTGAGACCAGAAGCCACACTACTTAAAACCAACACCTATGACACTCGATATTGAATTTTATGCAGCAAAACTTACGGGTCACAAAGACTGCAGGAAAAGTCTGGTGCTTCAAAAATTTTACTACGTGATGTAACGAGCAGAAATATGCGAATGTGCACTTTAAAACATTAGCAATAAGGTGGTAGTGAGTTGTGGAATAGGTGGCATATGTTAGATTGGGTCATTTGCATCGGACAGGAGAGAAAATTGTCTGTTTGTCACCTCGCCGTGACGTCACTATGTCTTCATGAGGTTCTGATTCCACGTGAAAGGACTTTTGTTTGGTTGCTTGTCTTTTAAACCCACTTTTTATATATTATAATTGTAAAATAATTTAAACGAGGTAGTGGAAATGTATTTCTTTAGATTAAGTAGCGATACTTAGAAATAGTTTAAAGTGTTTTACGTACGTTGATGCAAGTTGGTCCCAAGAAGCCAATTAGTAAAAGTCGGGGGTCAAATCCTTTCGACAGGTTAATCTCCCGATCGCATCTTCGGAATCGTTCAACTTTTGACAATTCAGATCCGAGTTCATCTCACAAAGAGCTCGGCACACACGTCTACCAGATATCCCGTGAAATATGATGTTTTCTCAGGTTTCGCCGTGAGTCTAGACGAGTGCGGCCACTCACGGGTTAAGTTATGGAGCCATTCCTGTGATGGGTCGCTTTGATGCGCGTGAGGGTTGATTTAAAAGTTTGAGGTTGAAGTGTCGTGTGATCAGGTTAATTGAAGTAGTTTTGAGTTTTAGGGGTAGGTTTGGAAAAAGTGTTCTTAATAAATAAGTAGATCACCAAAAGTATGCAGGCACTCATTGCGTAGTATGAAATAATGTCGCCAATAGTGTATGTTTATAAGTATGTTTGTAAGAAGGTATATCTGAAAACTCCGTCTGAACTAGATACGTACGTAACGAATTTTAATACAGTTTAAACTATAATAGACAAATTACTCAAGAAATCGTTCGTTAGAAGGTATATGGTCATGGATATCATACAGGAGGTATTTGGTCAACATTTTGTATTTTTATTCAAACCGAAAACAACTGAGATTCAAGCTACTCTAATATAATCGACGCCTATAAAATTATATCTTCTGTACCTATCTGTTAAGGTAGGATACTTACTACCAATTTCGTTAAAGTTTAAACAAGTATCTAACTATGGTGACACCGCAAATATGTAAAGTGTATATCTAACTATGTTTGAACTGCAGAACTGTTTGCTAACACTCACCAGATTTGACTGTTCGTTTGCATGACTGCTTACATGAGACAATAAGGGAGTTTACTTCTTATTGTAGAGTTTTGTTAAGTTAGGTTTCAGATTAGGAAAGCGAGGGGCTGATATCACGGTGTTATATTCATTAAAAATATAAAAATGCTTGAGTTAATTTATAAATAAAGAGAGTTGTTAATAAGAAAATACTGTATTTCACGGGCATTGTTAGACTTGAAAATAAAATTACATGATAAAAATAACTAAAAAACTACATTTTATTTAATTCGACTTTAAATTAAATACCCACAGACCTAATAAGATTAAGAAGAATAAGACCAGGCTTCAATAATTTTAGCAGGCTTAAGTTGTGTCACTTGTAAAAACCTAAATATCTAACCCAACAAGGAATTTTCCCATCCTAGCCGAGCAACCACAATCATAGTTACCTTTAATGAAACCCCCCTCCACAACTACCTTAGTTTTTGACTTCCCCCGCGGGAACACTTGCCGGAAGTGCGCAGCCACATCCGGTTCCGGTGGAATTGTCTGTTTGTTTTTATTGTTGTGTTGGTACCGGCGGTAACTAGTTAACCTGCTTGTTATTACAGAGTTGAGATTAAAACTGTGCGGGGATATTGTTACAATTGGTAATAGGTTTTATTGTTGTACTTATTTGACTGAGGTATAGTAAACTTTGTATGAACAACATACTTTTAATTTGTAATATTATTGATAAAAAGTTTTTTTAGCCATGAATTAGACTTTTAGTTAATTGGATGTAAAGTGCTGAGTTATTTTTTTTTTTATTTTATTTCTTTCTGAACAAATTTTAGGATTTACCTATTAAATTACAGTACCAACATTAGTTGTACTGTCTTTTTAACGTTTACTTTAAATTGACATAACAACATGAATAATAAATATTTGCCAGTGACCTATAAGGCCTGTACTTGGAGCTCAATAAATCAGGTCTCTCGCTGGCTCACCGCATCATTGATACGTCGATACTTAAATGTTAAGCTATTTTTCATACGAGAATGTGGAGTAAGGAAAATTTGATATGGCATGCTAAACAGAACAGTTTTTTTTTAAGTCAAAGCTGTATCTACTAATACTCACACACTCTTTTGAAATAAAAGTTTTATTTTGTAACTGTATGTTTATCTTAACGATGCGTTAACTAAAATTTAGAGGTCAAAATGATTTTATATGCTCGTTTTGATCTTTTCTATTTAATTATTAAAATGCCACATCCCTATTCTCACATTCTTGACACGGCACGACCACGACGAACATACGGTAAGCGAGGCGGTGAAAAATCATAGGATTTGTAGGGTTACGTTATGATATGAATAATGATCAAGAGAGATTGACAGTTTCAACGTACGTACGTACGGATTGTATATAAAAACATATCATATAAACTTATGATGAATTAAACAATTTGTCTAGAAGCACATCAACGCATTTCGAATTCATTTTGGAAGTAACCTAGACTAAAGTTAAAGTACCTTTGAAAAGGCTGTGAAATGATCACATTTGTAAATTAAATGTTTCCATTGACCTTGCAACATCCAGACCGTATCAATAAAACGTCAAATCCCTCTTCCCGCCTCCGAATCATCACCAATTAAACGCGAACAAACGACATTACAGACATTTGTCCGATGTCGACAAACCGCTCGCTGCGCTGAAAAGCGAGAGGTGAAAACAACTGGAAAATGGCTTGAAAGCGCTTGAATTTATTGCAGCGCTTTTATGCGTTTCGTGATTGATTCGTATGCATTGAAAGCAGATGAAGTGTTTTGTTGTAGGCGGGTAGATGGCGTTGTGTGCGTAAACTGGTATTTATGTGGGGCGCGATAGAATATGAATGTGGTTTGCGGGTAGAATTGTGTTGGATTGCGAACGTTTTTGAAGTAAAAGGCTGGGGTTTTTGAAATAGATGGAGTAGTTAATAGAGGTCGGTGGCAGTTAAGTGTGTAAAAAATGAAAGTGAAACATATTTTCTTAAGCGTTCTCACAGAGCGTTAAATTACTTCACGTAAGATGTAAGCATAGTTAAAATCTACTATAGAAGAAAACGCTCCCGAATGAATAAAGAAGATCCAATACTTTAAGCTTTACTTTAACAAATCCCCGTTTGCATTCTAACTTAAAACATCCTATATTAATCATCCTTAGCTAAAACGTTTATCTATTCCCTCAATCCAATCAATTGACAGCTGAAAAAAGCCAAAAAAAGCGATTATCACTTAAGCCGTTGTTTCTGATAATTCATCACGGGTTGGCTCGCTATTAATTTGCTGCATGACGCCATCCATCGGGCGCGCCGGGAGCGACGCTGGTTGGTGGGCGCCGCGCGATGATGGCGATGGATGGTGATAGACAAGAGAGCTCAATTACAGCGCGAGGTGATTAATTGTTACGCTAAGCCTGACGATTGCCTCTTGGAATGTTTTGAGTGATAAGAGGGAAGCGAAATGAAAGTTTGCTTTGTATGAAATATTTGAAACTTTATTTTTCTGATGTTGATGAGAGCATTGGTTGGAAAGCGCAGGCATAGCGGCTAAACATGAAGGTAATATGCCATTTGAATGCATATATAAAACAAGGCTGACAAAGGTTTTCTAAAATTTTCATATTAGTTTTAGTTTTGATTGCAGTATAAGAAGAGTAAACGACTGTTCAACCTTTAAAGAAAGGATGTTACAAATAAGGAATCCCTACCTTTATTATATATTTAAGCTTTATTTATTTTATCCACAATTATCTATTTTATATAGGACTTGTTCTTTCCAAATTCTTAAACATCCACACATATCTCTTAAAATGATCACGTTACATTGTGTTAAATCAGGGTACAGATATAATAATACTAACGTAAATACTAACGATCAAGGTAACCCCATCGCCCGTGTCTGGCGCCGCGTGCGCACAGATCGCGGCGTCTATTCACCTGTCTGCTGGCTAACTGATTTAAAAGAGACGCTGCGAATGGATACTGTTTTTATTATTTGAATAATGCAATTAAAATAAAATGTGTAATAATGCTAGTTTAGTGATTTTTTTGTAATTTTGGAAGGATCATCAAATAATAGCCTGATTTCGCGGGGTTCAACAGACACTTATTACTTTGGTTTATACTAACAGTAAATGACGCTGGTATTTTTATTTTCTATATCATTATATGTAAATAATAAAGTGAATTTAATAGTTTACCATTCTGACTATAACTCAAGTCAAAATATACAGTTACACATGCGAATATTCGTTAAGACACCATTCAACGTTTCCCCAAACTCCAAACAAAAGCATTTATCGCGCCTCTCCCCGCCGATTGAAAAACGAACAGGAAGTGTCCGAAGGTTTTTAAAAAGAGAAATGGCACCGGAAGCTCTAAAGGTGCTCAAAGACAAATGGTGGGACCGTTACCGTCTGTGTTGAGCGATTGTAGAGGAAACAAAGATGGATCGGAATGTTCTTTTATACTTTACATACCTAGGGAGAGACGGGTTTTAATTAGTTTTGAAAGGTATCGTTGGAGGAAAGTTTCGGGTGATGGGTTTTTGTTAATGTAAGTAAAGAACTGTTGGGATGTTAATGTTTTACTTTACAGGTTGATTTATTAGTGGCTTTTGAATAGAAAAAACTGAAACAATAGGAAAACATAATTTATTAGAAAAATCTGGGTATTTACACCAAACTATGTTTTTTTTTAAATTAGATTTCAATTTTGATTCGGCAAAAAAAAACTTCAGCATAGTTTAAATGCAAGCTTGATATTCTTATAATACTTAACGTGATTTTGTCTCTTACAAATAATTAATTCAATATTTTGTAGGTATAGGTAACTGAACACCGCAATATTCTATCATCAGTCGCTTTAAACTTTATAAACATCTTAACTTTACAATATCTGTCCTCACTATCGCTACCTCCAGGTAATTTACGTGAAGATATCAACTTTCGCCGTCGCACTGCGAATAGTTTCACTATCTCTGGAGTCTGAACATAGCTACAGTTGCGGTTGCGGGACATAAATCTGAACTTACTGAAGTTAGCCGCAGGTGGGAACAGCCGTGTGGAAGAGATAGAGAGTTGTAGGCTTATTCATGTTAAGGTTAGGACGAGTTTGTAATAAGTAACATTGTACTGTTGTCAGCATTTATAAGTAAATTATTTACGGGTTTAAAATCAACACAAGTCTACAAAGTCTACAAGGTACAAAGGTTTTACAAGTAACCGTTACCTTAAGTTATAAGAAAGTGTACAAGACTATACAAAAAATGCCTTCAAACCTAAAGAAATGCACGCCCAAATAATGGAACTATAGCGACCTGGAACTACCAAGTCTTCAAAGTGGAGACCATAAGAAGCTTAGATTTGATTCTTAAAATTAAATCTTAACTTAGAACAGTTATCTTAATTTTAATCATTCTCTAACAAATAACATACTCAGAAACCTCAACTTACTGAAGTAAAATATTTTTATAAAATTAATTAGTAAACATGACCCGCGCCGCGCCGTGAGTCGTACAGACAGGTTTATAATTAGCAACCCCAAACCGGAGAAAAATGTTGCCGGTTAACGAGCTTGTATTCAATATTGTGAAGAAAATACTCGTAGCCGGAGGTTTCGTGGTGGCGGGGGAAAGAATATCTTGTAATTAAATCCTGTTTTTAACTTTGTCAGTCAATATTTACAGTTACTGACAATAATTTTAGATCATCTAAACTAAATTGTAGACACCTAAGTAGAGCAATATACTTGTCCTTTATACTTATATAATCTTAAAGTAAGTGAAGGCAGGCAGTATATGGTATAACAAATCTTCCATCTTTTACAATACGTAATCATCTGCAGCTTCCATTCTCCGACCGAAATTCCATACAAAGAAAACCCCGCTGAAAGTTGTAAAACCTTCATTTATTACCTCCTTGTAAAGTCAGAATATTACCGATTAATACTCCATCCCAACTATCCGGGGTGCCCAACCTTTTATTGGTCGCCGGCAATAAACCGGGATTACCGATTCAATAACTCGATCAGATAAAAGTTTGCGAACACCTGCAGCGGAATTTACTGGCAACCCTTTGGGAAGTTTTCAGATATCGTTTCATGGGTCATAAGGCATAATTAGTTTTTCTTTGCGACGTACGATACGTTCGGGGACTTGGCAGCGGGCGGGATCGTGTGCGATGAAATCACGGGTAGGTTGCGAAGTTTCGGGAAAAATGCCGTTAGGAGGTTTGAATAATGCCTGAGATAGGCGTTATTATTATTGGTTAAATGAAAAAAATGGAAACCTCAAGATGAAGAGGTAAAGTTTGTTAATTAGATGGTATGTCTAGAAAGCTACTCACCGACTAAAAATAAACTTATATCAAGAAATTTGAATGCAATAAGTTTAAACCGTAAAAAAACAATTGAAAATGTAAACAAAAAAATAAATTATATGACTAAGGGCCGATTTTTCAATAGATAGTTAAAACGCCAGATATCGAACAGCCAGATAGCTTTAACTGAGACGAATAATAAAGTTTCAATTTTTCAATGGTCAGATAACCCTCTGCTAGCTATCCTAATGATATTTGTGCAAGAAAGAGACATTCTTATATATTTTACAGTTGTTAGAAAAGGACTGTAAACTTTCAACGCATTGACAGCGGGTGTCCCAATTGACAAAAAATTTAGGTATGACATCAAGACTTGCCGTCAACGATAATACATAGATATACCGAAAACTAGATGGAGCCCACCGAAAAAAAATACAAATAAAAGCTACAAATACAATATATTTTAACATGTGTCTGTAAACTTTGAGAAAGTATTTCTATCTTATTATTGATTGCTAAGAATATTTTTGATGCTTTTTTAAAAAATCGATTTGGTATTTCATATAGGTACTCAGAGGTACTTTATGTTACTGTATGTCTTAATAACTACTTAGTATTTTAATATAATTCTCAAAAAATCCTCATTTTGATATAGCGTATCTTTAGCAGTGTGTTATTTGTGACACACACACATCAAACGTATTACTCCATCTAGAAATGTATACATCTGTGATGTCAACAATAGCTTACTGCACAGATATTCAAAATTAAACCTCTTGTGATATATATTTTTGGCCCGTTTTGTTAACTATACATTATTGTCTTCAAATAAAGTAAAATATCCATGGTTTTACAAAAAATAAGCAAAACACAAATAAATTATCCTATATTTACATACGCATGATGACAGAAACGTCAAATAATCTGTTAGATAACTGCTTAACTGAGGCAAAAAGAGGCAGCTAAGTTTATCCGCCAGTTATCAAGTTTAACCTTCTGTTAGAGCTTATCCGCTAATTGAAAAATTCACAATCTTGCTATCCATAGAATAAGTCCTATCCGAAGGCTTAACTGACTATTGAAAAATCGGCCCTAAATCAAGATTATATTCCTACATAAATGGCTTCAGCACTTCAATAGCTTACAACACACTTATAACACAAATAATGTATTTTGATTTTGAATGAATAAAAAAAACCATATAGTTTTAATATTTTAATCTTCTATTCAGTAAGTCGAAAAGCCCCATTTATTAGTAGTTGTACCACACAACAGCGCGCGTGTCTCACACTGTGTTCTTGTATTCAACACGCGCACCTGACATACTGCCGCTTTGTTTATAATTTTAAGTGCTTCAAAAACCTTATTCAATTCTCACTAAAAAGAATCTTCAAATCATGAGCAGTACTAAAAATATATAAAAACGTCTTAACCTCCTTAAGATTTTCACTCTTTCATCGCAAAAACATCAAACGTTCAAATATCTTCCACCACTCTTCACCCAGCAAAGTCCTACAATCCGAGAATTAGCAATAAAATGCACAGCGATCGATGGCTCGTAAAACGAAAGCAAAACTAAACGCAGAGCCATTGGCGTGGACGTGAAAATAGCGGGAAGCGTTTAGTTCACCTGCCTTCCCGCATTGTTTGGGGATAAACGAAAAAAATGACCGCGCACCGACCAATCAATCGGCCGAATAAGAAAAAATGATCGCAGTCCGCTCACGTCCCGACGCAAAAATACGGTGGCCCGATTTATTTGCTTCTACGTGTACGGCGAGGACTCGTGTAATTGTTCGGGATTATGCGCGCCTGGTAGCTGCGAGTGTGAATCAAAGGTATTTATTTGCTTCAGGAGGTGTATGTTAATTAATTTCTGGTAAGAACTTTGTCGGGACTGCGTAGTGTTTATGTTAGCTTGGTATGCATTTTCTGGTTGCAGTAATTTACAGTATTCAGAAATTATTTTCTCTAAATTTTAAAGCAGTTAAGAGGGGAAATGTAACCAGAATTTTCGTTAATCTTTCAATTTAAGAGACTGTAAGAGATAGATAATTATAATAATAATACCTTCCTATTTAATTCGGTATGAACTAAACTTTAATCTCTAAATTCTGGTAAACATCTACATCAGTAGTGCATACTTTTAAATTAATACAATACTGTTCAAACATTGAGAATATTACCAAACCGCGGTAAAGTTTATCTAAGACTTGGCACAGTCGGATGAAATCAAACCTAGGAACTTATATTTGTGTCCGCGCGGACTCGCAATCGAGGTGTCTTCAATTTACTTAATTTACTTGAACTATTGGATTAGTTGGAGTTTTCTAGAACAATCCTTAGTTTTATCTAAAAGTTTCCGTTGTATTTGAAAAGTGGTTGGAAAAACTACTCCTATTTTCTTATATTTCAAAAGAAAGTTCTACTCGTATTTAGGTTAATTTGAGGTAATTAAACAATTATTTGATTAATTTGTTGAAATTAGGAATTCAAATGTTTAGTCAACCAAAAAGAGTTTTATAGCAGCAGACAATAAACATCAAGAACTTGGGATTATGCTGTATATTAAGTAAACCAAGCTTTTTTAAATAATGCTTTATCATAGGTACTCGGTTTCTTTTTAAAAAATAAAGAAAAATCTAGATGTAATTGCCACTTTAGTAGAGTTTGAGTGCAACTTGCAGGTTTTTAATTAAAATTGGTAGCGAGTGCCAGACGCCGAGGTATCTATTCGATGTCGACGTGAAAGGTCTTACCCAATGAATATGGATTTAGTTTCAACTTATAATACTTACTGATGGGTGGTTTTTACCATTCCTTTTCTTGGTTCGCAAACGGTTATAGTGATAGAAGTAGGACAGATAGTACAGTTAAAGAATGATATCCAACGTACTAAAACTACAATGTAATTGGAATATTTTTATGCGAAACGTATCCACTACATGGCTTAAAATTTGCTAGATAAGTCTAGTCTGAAGATACAAATAATATCTTTGCTAAAGTCTTATTTACGTATCTTAGGCAAAATAAAATAACCTGCATCATTTTAACCCTTCAACATTTCCCTTCTCCTACGATTTCTCCTTAATAGATATAAATTCAACATCCATTTGTGATCGTAAGTGAAGAGAAGTGGCAACGATCAGCAATGATCAGCCGATGCGTGTCGCGGCTACCTGCGCCCGCGTCGGCGCCGGAACAAATCACACACTGCGTTGTAGACGTGACTAGCACGCACTAGGGGGGAAAACGACACGTTTCGTGAATAATGCTTACTTCTAGATAGTTAATTTTATACAGTTGATTTGTTTTTTTTTTACATGTATATTTCTACTTTAATAATATCTGAAAAGCAGCCTGGTAAGACAGTATTTCTATGTGTTAAACAAGTAGTTGATATAGTTGATGGCAAGTTACCAATGCATAAAAAGTTTTTGATACAGGACCGTTGATTGCTGTAACAATTTTAGTTATTGGATATTGAAGCATATAATTATTTTTCATATAGTATGCTTAACTGGGACATTATTTGACTGTTTGACGCAGTTATCTAGTCGAGAAATTAATCTTACCACCAGTTAGTAGAAGTGATGTAAGATTTTGACGACCTCTGTGGTGCAGCGGTATACATACCGGACTGCTAAGCGGATGGTTCCGGGTTCGATCCCCAGGTCGGGCCAATTTCGTAAAAATGGTTTTTCGATATTGGCTCGTGTCTGGATGTAACTAGGTTCTCCCCTAGTCCATTGTGTGGTACCTATAGTACAGGCTTTGCTTAGTTTAGGGCCACACAGTTGGTGTGTCAGTCTGGAGATTTATTTATTATTATTTATTTATTTATTAAGTATCTTTACATTTTCACAAAAAAATACTTTATAGTAGAAATTGTATTGTAAAATGTTATTGTGGTTAAAGCTCGAGTTAGAAAAGTGTAAAGTTCTTCGAGTTTTTTTTAATCTTTTTATGATGTAATAATTTTAAATCAAATTTTGTAGTATCAAACTTATTGTGAAATCGGTTAATTTACTCCTTGTTGTGTAACAACTCTTATATCTGCCAAAAAAGCGAAGTGGAAAACTGTTCAGTAAATATCCGTAGTGCGTATAAGTCGTATTTAATAGAGAAATCGCGTCACGTCGCTCGATCGGAAGGTGGACGCAATAAAAATGTATTGGGGATTTGTGGCCGGGGCCCGGGGCCCAGTAATTAGAGCATGGGGGCCCTTGAGACACAAGTAGTGTTAGCACCTGAAGGGTTAATAGAACATAAATTTGTGATGCAGTACCACGATGCTAAAGTATCTAGGTTAATAATCATATAATTCAAAATATCATGTTTAATTAACTAATATTTCACTTAAAATAAAAATCAAAGCAACATAAAATATAAAATTCAAAAATAATCCCAAAGAACAAAAGTTTGTAAACAGATGTTACTTCGCTCGCTTCGCCATAAATTAAATAAGTAGGTACCTCCGCCCCGGAGACAATGCATAGGTAATGTGCGTTCAAAAACTTTGCTATATAAAAATCATGGCAACTGAAAAACTTGGTCGATCGAATAAAGTATTCATTAGAAGAAAGTCTTCGGTGTCAGGTGAACGGCCGACGTTGCAGAGAAAACAACTTTTTAAACTTGCTCAGATTTTTCCACATTTAAAATGTACAGGACTTTGTAATTCGAATTATTTTACGAGGAACTTTACGATTTTTGATTTATTTATGAGGTGAAATTTTAATGTTTTGGAACAGATGTGGCCTGATCGAACTGCCTACGCTCTAAGGGCCGCGGTCACGTTCAAAAACGTGTGTATGTATAATTTAGGTGTTTGACGTGCAGGTGGCGCGCTGCGGAACATTTCTTTATGCATGAGAACTGTTGGAGATTCTGAACGCGAGATCAGCTCGTGTCGGTGGCATGGAGTAGCGATGTAGATGACTCAGATTGTACCGTTTATATGTTACCTAGGTAATAGTTATAAAATATCACAGACTTCGAGAGAGTATATTATATTAGTAAAAAAATAGGGCCAAGTGCGATTCAGAGTCACACACGAAGTAAAAATTTAACTGTCTAGCTATCGCGGTCATTGAGATATAGCCTGGTGACATTCAGTCAAAAGGATAGACGGACAGACAGGCTAGTCTCAGTAAGAAAGTTCAGTTTTTAAACAAAACGTTATAAAAAGTTATCAAATAGTCAGCGTGGTTCGTCTTTGGCTCCTGGTCTAGCGCCTACCTTGCAGCATTTACATTTATATTGCTCCTCAGAGTTCGGACTTTGCTTCAAGTTGTCTGTTTGAGTGGCAATGTATACGAACCTATTTGTAACTTATTTTGTATGTATTCAGATTTGTAGAATACTAAATACGTTAATTTGCATGTTGCCATCAAATTAAAGGAACTTAAACCGGTATTAATAAAGTAAAATGCCCAAAGGAAACACTGACTATTCATACCTCTCTATTAAGTTCGAATGCATGTTATTTTCAATGTTTTATATAATATTGAATTGGTAAAAAACCAATTTCTTAAAAATAAGTCAATATCTGTGATTAACTGTGTCTCGTTACCCATATTTAAAAATATGGTCATAGAAAAAAATGTTAGCTCTTCAGTAAATTATGATAAACCAAAAATCATTACAAATTTTATATTTACCTTTACACAGAACATCTAATTAAATCATTATAACAAATCCCTTGGTTCTTATTCATGATTATGTTTGTAGCTTAATCAAGAAACATAAAATTAAGTAAAACGAGTGCTCAGCTTACCTGCTTCCAACTTTACAGCGCCTGATGAATAATTCATAGCAATGCCGAGGAAAGACAACTTAGCTGCTTGTTTGACAAACGAAACACTCGCGAAACTGTCTACTTGGTTGTGTTATTAATTCTGGAGGAGTTTTAAACAATGCGGGGAATTAACAACCGTGAAATAGAAGGTTTAGGTAGAAGGCGATTGATTTTACTGTTGGTTAAGTGAAGGATTACAAGTATAGATTATGGGAGTGTAAATAATTATTTGGTGTACCTGGTTATATTAAATTGTACAGTTTATATTTTATTTTTAGTAACAATCTTGCAATATTTACAGAATTTTGGTGTACGTGTGGAGGCTTGTAATTGGCTTTTTGTTTTTTTTTTTTACTGTTTTTATTTAGATGTAAGCTGCTGTAAGCGCCCCAAACAAACATAAACAAACAAATGTGGTTTAAGGTACTTTACACACAACGTAGCTTTATTCCAAGCTCGGTGAAGCTGTGAAAGCCGTCAAGTGGCTAACAGCAATCAACAGACAGAAAAAACGTAGCTTTACTTAACTTTTTTCGTACATAAAATTTAGAAACGAAAACATCTGATTTTAAACTTCATTCATTCCTAAAACTCATCCATTTAAATCAATTAGGCCACAACCATTAGATTGTCCCAAGTAAGCTTACCCCATACCTCTACAAGGTAATGTAGGATTATTCCGAATCCATAGCACAACGCAGAGACTGATCGAAGACGACATTGATTGATTCACCTTCACATTCATAGCCAATTGTATCGGTAAACCACCACGTTACTACACCACTAAGTTTAGGAAAATCAACTCTATGTGTATAGCTGTAGGGTCGATGACGAGTGAAGGTGTAACGTGGGAAAGAATATGTGAATCGACACTAAAACGGATTGATATAAAGATAGATTTATCATAAGCTTAAATTCCGCCCCTCGTCTTAGATATTCACCTTCATAAAGGAAGGTATTTCTAATGTTTATTTTATTATTTGTGTATGTTTCCTCTTAGTGTGGAAGCCAAGGTTTTTGCCTGTTTGTAAGGAAAACATATTCATAGAAACTGTGCCTTTACTACAACAAGAACAATAAAATTAATAAAAGAAAAACAAAATACTAGAGAAAAATAAATGAATAAAATAAAATAATGCTGTCAGATTGATACTAATATAAAACGTATATTTCGTTTATTTCAGTAACCTCTGGTAAATCCAAGATAAAACGTTGTTCTATCAATAAAAATATACTAATAAAAAATTACTTTCTCTTTATAAATAACACATGTAATATTGTTTTCTGATCGCTACAACCTGTTGAAACTGTAATGCTTTTATATTACCAAATAGGCCTTTACCACACCAAATTCATTCCTCGCCAAGTGATTCTCAGCTCCCACACATTTCGATGAGATTTCAAATGAATCTTTTAATATCGCGCGAGCAAACAGCGCACGTAACAAACGATCGTATATTGCAGGCCCGGGTTCGATCGCCGGCGGATCATCGCTAATATCGACGAGGGACGGCTAGAGAGGAGAGGGACTTGTTTTTAATGTAATATTTTATACGGTATTTTGAATGAGAAAAAGTGTGTAGGCGAAAAAGCTGAAAATAGATTTATTCTTATTTTATCCGGTTTTGTGAGACAAAAGAAGGTTTCAAAGAACTGGATGTTGCTACTCCTTTTGATGGGACGTCAAGCTCATATGAAAGTTGTAAAAAAGAAAGGTTTCATCAAATATTAAACTGATGTCAGATATGCGTGTCGTAATAAAAAGAGGCGTACAGTTTTAAAACCATTTGAATTTTTCTGATTCTGTTTTTGAGTATTTTTGTATACCTAACATTTTTGAAAAAAAACAATATCTTTTGTGCCTTTTTGTATTGCAAAAAAATATACAGATTTAAATAATAAGGGGTCCGTCTCCACTCTATCCTGCCGGAAGGTAGGACAGTGTAAAAAGTCGATGAGTATCAGGATATGAAACAAAGGTACGAACTCTTTGTCGAACTTCTCCATCGAGTCGTTTGTCTGAAACCGTGTTCTTATTACAAGGAACGTTTAAAGTAAAAAAAGTAAAAGTTTAGGTCATAATATAAAAAAGGCGAAAAAAATGTTAAGGTATTTGTTCTGTCTGTTTTTTACATTTGTTGTTTATTATTGTATGAGATTATTAACCAAGATATTATTTGAAGAGATTCTGTGCCAGAGAGTACAGTAAGCTTTTTAAACAGTTTCAAGTCTCGCCAAAGTTACTGTGGAAATTAATCGTTTTCTTACTTACAAGTGAGCAAACCACTTTCTCCTACATTTTTTAAGTAAAATTCTAAATACATTTACGAGTAAACTAACACACTTATATTCAATTAATTAACCAACTACCATATAATCCCCACCTTTTAACCCAGTTACCCCTCAACTACCCTCTTCACAATGTTACATCCTAATTTCATAAACCATTATTCGTGACGTCATAAACATTCGTTTGCCCTGCGCGAGGGCAATCATATTGTTTATTTGAACGGCTATAAAACACAGCTAATGCGCTAAATGCAAATGCAACCTTGTTAAGATACTAGTGATCGTTGTGTACGCATGTATCTGGGTATTTATTGATATGAAATGTTATGATTGATATGTAGTGTTATGTAATCATCACATAGTAAAAAACAAAGTCGCTTTCTCTGTCTGTCCCTATGTATTCCTAAATCTTTAAAACTACGCAACGGATTTTGATGCGGTTTTGTTATAGATAGAGTGATTTAAGAGGAAGGTTTATATGAATAATAGCATATAGGGAAAGGGGTTTTACTGCGAATTTAACGCGTGCGAAGCTGCTGCAAAGGCTAGTATTAAAATAAAGATATTTACGGGTGATGCATGACTTGGTGTTTACTATTTTAATAATGTAAAATAAAAAAGGAAGATCTTATAGTTGCTTTCCTTTTTTATTTTTTTGTAGGCACTGAAGTGTTTTAAAGTTTGACTTTGGACCAATCAACTTATTCCTGAAAACCGTAGCAAGACTTGCTACGCCGTAGCACCGTAGCCCGTCCCATATAACAAAAATTCCTTCTTGCTACAGCAGTAATACATCGATAAACACATTTCTCATATACATAGTATTACAGTCAGTGGAGTCAACAAGCGCATTACAGTCGTTTACAGGAGAAGGGCGGTCGTTTGTCATCGGGCGGTGTATTGATGACGGACTTCTTGCCTGACCTACCTTTCTGAGGTCTAGGGTGGTGCAAGGTATAAGTTTAAGCGATTGGGTGCAGAACTTAATCTGCTACCCTTCCTTTGATATTAATTTCAGTTGAAAACAGCTGATGGAGCAAATATTACAGTTTTTAAAAGAATATATATTAAATTTTTTCATTGCTTTCAGTTAACAAAAAGATTTCGTAGTAACAAGTTACTTTTATGTAAGCAATTAGATGACTGAAGTGTAGTGAAATAAGTTTCCTGCCAATATTGCTTAAAAACGTAAAATTCATACTAGCAAATTAATAGAATATTCTTTACACAACATGAAATATACAGGCCATGTTGTGTATTGTGTATCTAATACCTTAAGGCTACTGTTCTCTATACAAACCATAAGCTTCTTCCTTAAAACAAGGTAACCTACTCCCTCTTCTTTACTAATTTCAACTCTAACACCTGTGCACAAGGTCTAAGTTAGCTTGTCACTGGCAGGTAGTGGGGTCCACTTCATTTGCAACAATTTTTCTCTGTCTCCATCCAGAACTTTTGTGGATGAATGTTACGAGTGAGTGATTGTTGATTGGGACTAACGCAATTATTAATGTAATGAGGATGTTTGACTACTAGCCTTCTGCTTGAAGCGTTCTACTACGGTAAAAATAACCAAAACATATTACATTACTAGTGGCCGCCTGCGACTCCGTTCGCGTGGAAGTCGGTTTCCCGTGGGAATGAGAAGTTTTCCCGCGGTAAAAAGTACCCTATGTGTTATTCTGATGTATAAACTATATTACTGTAAAGTTTCATCAAAATCCGTCTTGTAGTTTTTACGTGAAAGAGTAACAAACATCCATACATACATACTCACAAATTTCACGTTTATAATATTAGTAGGATAATGCTAGACTGCTACTCCCTGACTACCTAGTTTTCTAGTGGTAAAATGCAAGGGCACAGCGTTCTCATAAGTAGTGGACAGACTTTCTGCCGAAGCAGTCGTTATTAATATTTTGTTTACCTAGGCCTACTTAAGAGTTAAACATTACTATAAAAAAATATATAAAAAAATAAGAATTATATTAAACTAGTGGCCGCCCGCGACTCCGATCGCGTAGAAGTCGGTTTAAATAGATGTCGACGAATGCTAGAAAAACATAAGGTAGACTTTGTGCAGCACTTATGGACTTCATGAGTGAAATTTAAAATAAAGAAGTTTATTAAAATGACGTAAATCTTTAAACAAAAACAGTTATTAGTTTCATCATATATTCATACTACACGCTGATTTTATAATAAAATAAATGATAACATTCATACCTACCTGGTTTACCATACCTTTAAAAAAACCTTCCTTCTACCAATAAACCCCTTTCATTCAGTTACCCCCGCAGCCCCCGCAGCCTCACCCCCGCACCCCGAGTCAGGTGCAACGCGGAATCTACAATTAATTGTATTTGCACCGCACCGCCCGCGGCATGCTAACTTGGCTTCATTTGTTATTGAAGGACGCCATTTTTAGACACAGCTAATTAGTAGTAGGCTGTTGCGGTGTTTATACGCTGAGGTAGGGGTTAAGAAATAACTTGTGAGGGTATAAAAGTTAGTCGCAATAGTATAACGTATTTAAACGGTTTTGTTTCGAGGTACAAAACACTGTACCCATTAAAACTGCTGGAAGAGTTTAACACGAAAGTCTCATTTGATTATAAAAATATTTGGTTTAAGTGCAACCAGCCGATAAGTGTGAGTAATTATTTTGTTGTTATCGCCTTCTAACAACCCACCTACACTAGATATTAAAGCTAAAGATTTTTTCCAACCAGCCTATATACATAGAGGTAATTTCTTGAACAAAAACAATAGAACCCACCTTTTCCACGGCTCTCTGAACTAATTTCTGTCTACATTTATACTTGTCCACAGCCCCCCGCCCCCGCGCCCCGCACGCCGCAGCCTCACCCCCGAAGGTCTGAGTTTTCTCAATTAATCATTTGGAAAGGTAACGTTAAGAAAAAATGAGGTTAACTGATTTGGAAACTGGGCAGCAACCCTCCCAGAGTAAAGCTAATGATATAGATAAAATATAAGTTACAGTAAATTGACTTGGTGGAGCAATGTTTACTGATGTAACTTTAAAAGTTAAACTTTTAAACATTGTTTTAGATATCCTTGTGATAAAGAAAGAGTGAAAGGCAAGATAAGCCATTGAAATACTTTGTATTCTCTCATAAGTGCAAAGCAAAGACACATTAAATTGGGCATACCTCAGAATACCTAGTAGGTTGTGTTTTTTATTTTCAAAATAAAAAAGTTCAGTATACATTTATAAAACGTATGCTCTCACGTACTACATAAGTCTATTTAATTTCAATTAAGAGTAAATTATATTCGTCTAAATACTAAACATCAACTCTCAAGAACTATATAAACACCGCACCGGTACAGTTATATCACGTTCTCTATAGATAGTAGTCCCGGTAGATGTCCCTGATCACCGTTAATCCATAGATATCGGCCCGAACTCGGGACATGTGTCGCGGACACTCACGCGCATAATACGTCATGCGGGGACCATACTGGACGCGGGGGGGGGGGTATTCTGAATAGAGGAGCTACATTGGAGGTTATTTATGAGAGTTCAGGGAAGGTGTGATTTATAGTTATATTTTGTGGCAATTGTACAAACATAGATAAAATGAAAGCAAAAAAATTTGCAAATTAGAAAAGTGCAAAGAAGAACAAATATCGCTTAAAAGTGGTAGAGTTTACTTTAATTTGTAATTAAGTAAGTAACAACAATTGTTACTTTAACTACAATTTTAATGTTGTTTCTATACTTACATTTATTGTATAAACAACATTTTCATTTAACAAAGTGCGTGTTAGCAGAATAGGTGTCCCGAAGGATCCCGCTACGTCCGGGGTAATCCCCGTGGAGGCTGTAATCCCGGAGATAGGCGCACCTGCGGGATCCCGGGGGACGTTCAATGCTGATCGCTATCTGGAATCATTGAGGTGTGATCATGTGATTTAACTTTTATCAGTTTAATACAAACTTGTCTGTGTGCATGGCGGTCACCGTGGTGTAAATGAAGTTATATTGCATCTGTAGGGTTTTGCTACTTTATAGGGAAAAAAGAGAGTCTTAGAAGAAGATAAAAAGTTAGTCCTGTCAATCAATGCAAATACCTGCAAGGAATTAAGTCTTCCAGTTGACCCACAATTAAGATTGTGTATTTTAAGGTATAATGACTTATAAAATACATCAAGCAGTTACATCACCAAAATAAGTAAGAATGGAGCACTCAGAGCGCTATTTAGTATCAATAAACTAATGTTATTATACTCTCCTCATTAAATCTTCAAACATTATTAGAAAATTGTATATTTATCTCTCCACAATAAAGTATCAAGTTCCCGCTCACCGTGTCACAAACTTTCCGGTACAGGTGCTAATCCGGACTCGAACTCGGAACTTCGGAGTTTCTACTGTCGCCGCCGGCTGATAGATTAGGGGTTATTATGTATTAGGAGGTACATTATTACGTCACCTGAAGATATGCTTCGGCGAAGTTAGATGGAGGTAACAAAATATTTGTACAAACTTTGGCTTCATCAGTCAGAGGCAAATACCCAGATATGTAAGTATTGTTTAATGGTGTTTAATTCGTGAAGAGTTTCGAAAGTTTAACTAAAACCTCACTCAACGATTCACACCAAATCAAACCCGTTCCCAGCTTAAAAACAGTTTAAATCCTTCTAAAAAGTGGCCCCAATTAATCCGTTTAACCTTTAAACCTTCCGGCATCCATTACCTATCTCCTGAGCGGGCAGACCTTCGGCCGTAAGTCTAAAATCGTGTTTGATCCGCTCAAAACCGCCGTGGACCGGAATAATCCAGTTCACCTGATCCGGTATGAACCGACTTGCGGCGGTATCCGTGCCAGTCTCTCTTGTGTGTTGTTGCTCCAATCCTTATGGTATATTCCCGAAACTTCTGCATTCAATTTTGACACCTATTACTTATACTTAAGGTATATTTTATTGTATACGTGAATGGTCGTTTAGGTGATTTAAGTACTGCAGTATGAAGTTTTCAGTACAAGTTTGGTGTAGTTTGTGTTTGTGCACTTACGAGTTGAAGATTTCCTTAACGTGTACGTCGAAACTGGTGAGCAATAGTTAGTACAATCAATGGAAGCATTTTCAAAATAGCTTACAAGTTGGGAATCTCACGTCTTGTTTAGTGAAGGGTTAATTGAGTTTTGATTGTACTTATTTTGACTGTGGTATAATTTTATGTTACAAATAAACTGTCAGCTAATTAGAAAAAAACCTAGATTCTAATAATTAATTTTGCCTAAGGAAAGGAGTGACAAAATGTTTTTTGTCACTCCGAACATTAATAACAAAATATTTAAAAAAATTAGAATAAATCATGACAAATAGTGCATAAATCATAGTTAGTAATAAAATGAGTTTGTCCTCAATTGAATCTAACTGACTGTACCTTAATAATGGTTTTCATATTATTGTGTAACCGTGTGTTTATAGAAAAATGTAGCTAGTTCACGGCAGGTGACTCTCTAGCATTTGTCTCATCCCATAGTGATGTAAGCGAGATATCGATAGCGATATGATGTTGATAAAGCTACTTTTTTTTAAATATGTTTTTATCACCCGCAGTTTCGCATACGTCAACTTTGGATTTTTGATTTCAAATCCACGTAAATTTTATTTAAGCTTTAATTTAATTTATTTAAAAACGAAGCGGCAGTTTATCTATATCTAGTAGCAAATATGCAAACGTATATATTTTCACATTTCATGATCATTTAAATACATTTTGCTTCTATTCTTTAGTAAGTTTATAATTTTACTAACCACACTTCAATATCTGTAAATAAGTTATTCTTATTATTCAATGTGGCTGTAAAAATGACTATACTAAAGGGTTCTCTATATTTAAAAGTAACTTTGAAAAGCAGCGTTCCCCCCAGAGCTAACGCAACATATAGCTGATAACCCCCTCGACACTACCTAATCTATGTTAATTATAAAATAAAATGTAAATGTATGTGTGTACATGAATCTGAAAATTACTTTAATTTAACAAGTTAAATAATTTTCAGGTAAATTTTCCACTATCGATAGTTTTCTTCTCAGCGACGCGATGAGTTATGCAGTCTGGCGGGCGTCTGGGGAGCATCGATGAAATATGACCCCATTTACATCACATCACTAGCTCCATACACCGCTGATATATCGACATTCGGAATTGTATGAAAGTTTAAACTGGCGCGAAATTTAAAATGCCATTCCGATTTACCTGGCCGCTTTGTGAGTGGAATGTTTATAGGAATTAGCTTTATAGGTAAATTTATTTCTACTTTTATTTGCAGTTTTGCTTCAAGTAGCCGATATTGGTACATAAATAGTCAAGTAGGCGCCTTTTTTGTAAATTTTGTAGAATACTTTAAAGTTATTTATAATACACATAATGTAACATTTAAAAATACTCTGTTCAATTACTCGTTGGGTGCAGGCCACCTTCTCGGGACAATGAAAGAGTTTAAAAAAAAACTTAGAAATAATTCGGTTGAAAAAAAATATAAAAAAATATCGTAACAAATCCATCCACATATCAAAATAATAATAAATCTCTCATTTAATCTTACTATCCAAATATAAATACATCTCGCCGCCACATAGGTACGACAACCATCTTACCCCCGGGTCTCCTCACTATCAGGTATGATAGTATCACCCATCCATCACCATCACCCCGACACAATAGCCCCGGGATGATCTGATAGCAGATGGGGTTATTTCACAGAAAGGTTTTATTATAGATGCTGATCAAATACCTTTGCTTGTTGGAAAGAGATGCATTTACATTTTGCAATGATTGTAAAGTTTGCTTTACAATAAGTTTAAAATGTTGATAATCGATGTATTATTTGTAGGAAAACTGCATTCTACTAATATTATAAACTTGAAAGTTTGTGAGTATGTATGGATGTATAAATGTTTGTTACTCTTTCACATAAAAACTACAGGACGGATTTTGATGAAACTTTACAGTAATACCTATAGGTCATCAGAATAATACATAGGGTACTTTTTACCGTGGGAAAACTTTTCATTCCCACGGGAAACCGACTTCCACGCAAACAGATTCGCGGGTGGCCACTAGTAAGTCATAATTGTCACTATCATAAGGTTGAAGTAAAGTCTTGGAATAACAAAAGGGTTTGCGTATTATGAAATGTCTACCTCTAGTTAACTTGAAAGTAAATCATCGAGAACCTTAGAAAAACAACTATTTAATTCCTTGTATAAAAATACAAATACCTCCAAACACGTGCCGAAACAATATTTCCAAAGAACAACAAGCTTATCCCTCTGCATCTAACGCAATTAACTCTCTAATACCACCACCTAAACTGAACCTTAACTCCACAGCCATAAGGTCTAAATCTCCCGTCTCCACCGAAGCATAAAAACTTAAGAAGCTAAATGTATCGACAATATCTCCTTACAGTGTTTAGTAAGGTGGAAACCCACGTAAGCCATTACCTACAAACTAAGCGATCGCTGGACCTCATTACCGCCGACTTACCCCCTCTTTGCCTCCAACTTACCCCACTCGCCCCCGTTTGCCCCTAGTAGGGTAAGACGGTAGTAAAGGACCTCTGAACGGAAATAAAGGTGCACGCGACTGGAGGTAATGTTAATTGAATTTCTGCAGACGTTAAGTATAGTGCGGGGACGATTTTATACTATAGTTGTCGATAAAGATAGGTTAGACAATTGGACCTATTTGGTACAACAGCATTGAATAAAGGTGATAAAAGTATCACCTCTATTTTAATATAAGATATTAAAAGTGATTGATTAAAAACCTTCAATATCAATTGGAGAATATAAGTTTTAGTTAGCTTTTTGTACGGTAATTATTTCCTAAGAAAACCTTACACTAAGTACAAGCGTACTAAACAAAAGCTAACTATAAAATCTTCTGTACATTCTGAAATTGAAGCCATCAACATTAATTGCATTATCTATAAATTTTTGTCCAAGTTAAATTCCTCTAAATTAAAAAGACCAAGAACAACGACTTCCTTCTCAAATCAAGTAATACTAGTGGCCGCCCGCGACTTCTTTCGCGTGGAAGTCGGTTTTCCGTGGGAATGAGAAGTTTTCCCGCCGTAAAAAGTACCCTATATGATATTCTGATTTAAAACTGATGTATTTCTGTAAAGTTTCATCAAAATCCGTCCAGTAGTTTTTACGCGAAAGAGTAACAAACATCCATACATCCCTACTCACAAACTTTCGTTTATAATATTAGTAGGATAGTTTCCCATCACTATCAACGTCCAAGTGATACCGCGGCTGCGTCGCACGCAAGATTAAACGTCACAAACCTTCAGATATTTCCACTCACCAACACCACTGACTCCATACTACCTACACGCCTAACTTAATGGGATAAGGCTCACTTTCCTTTAATCTGACGGCAAGAAACTCCTGGTGATTAAGGTCACCTGCAGCAAACATCGAAATAATGAAAACTGTAATTGTAAAGGACTTTAGCTTTTGTTTGTATTGTTATTAGAACTTTATTATTCGAGCGTAAAAATTAACGCCCGTTTAGTAAGAGGGGGGTTTGTTGCTGAGCTGCGAAATGAATGAGTGAAATGAAATGTTGCAAAAATTACTTTTGTGTTGCAGAAGTCGGTGAAGAAATTAAGAGTGGGTAACTTGTCTTATAAAACGTATCAAGAGAGAAACTAAAAACTAAATAAAATTGAATATTCGTGATTCCAATGCAAATAAATTAAAATATTCATATACTTAACTTCACCTATATTGGTAAATATGTATCTATACTTCATCGATTTTATTTCTCAAAAACCTCTTACTCTTATTTTTTTCATTAATCAAATGTAAATAAACAACAACTTAATAAAGGTATTTTAAAAGCACATATTCAACCTATAGATTTTTAACTTTACAGTGTTTAAACCGTGAAATACATTTCGAAATCATCATTGCGTACAAGACACATAAAGTAAGTAAAAGTGTTGTTAGTACGTGCCGGCCCGACTGCACCTTTACTTAGCGCGTTGGCGGGAAAATACCAAAATGGCCGCCGATTGAAACGAACTGCCGCCAAAATTGCTGTCGGTTACGACTGGACACAATGTTATGATGGCAGGTTGTATTTGTTATGTGCTAGATTTGTGTTTAGAACTAAATACTATGGCTTTTTAAAACGAAGTTTCATATAAAATGGTGTACAAATCTCACCGTAAAGAACGACAGTAAGTAATAAATAATAAAGTTGATAAAAAAGGTATGAAGCACTAAAGCATAACATATCTACTATTGTATGTCGATGAATCAAACTGTCATTAGCATATTAAATAACTTTTAACAAACAACTTTTTCGACATATTGATATTAAAAATTTGTATTGACTGTTCCAAACTCATACTTGATTATACTTACATCTTTCAATGAAGCCATATTAAGCCTATATCTCTATATGCTCAGCAACTCTACTTTTCATAATTTTATAATAAAAAAACTTCAAAGTTATTTGAACTAGAAAAAAAGTATATTTTTAACTTCATCACCGCCGACGCATTCTCTCTGTTTACACTTTATACATCTGAAACGCAAGCAGTACCCCACAAATATTGACACCACATTACCCCCTCCCTTACCTTTGTACAAACAGAAAAAATACTAAACAAGACAAACACCTGAACCGTCTGTTTGTCCGGATAAAAGGTGGTGTCCGGTTACAACCCGGGTCTACTTGCAGGCACTTATGCTCTGTACAACTTTGTTTATCTGGAATTCTGTTCTTGATTTAGACCAATTTTGTTTATTTTTACAAAAAAAAATACAACATTGACAATATTAAACACCACACACAGGTCAATGATATTAAAAAAACAAATATGTTATTGGCATCCAGAAAGTTCAACTCCAAAGACCCTAATGTGGGGTCTGTTACTAAAGCCCGCGTGACGTATAGGGGCCGTCAACTTTTTCGGCATCTTAGAGTATCTATAGAGTAAAATATCATGGATTGAAATGATAACTTTTTTGACACAAAACTAAAAATATAAATAGCTCGGTAGTATACAATATAAGGCAGTACGAGTAAAATAAATTGTACCTCGATGGGACAGAGCGGTGAATGTGCGGAATCAATTACACCATGGCGATTGTGTTTTGTTTTGTTTTCGCGTATCGCCTTGGAATCAGGAGTTTAATTGAGGAATGTAAATAATTGCAATGCAATTGAAAAGCTATGAAATTGGTAACGTAGATACAAACTACGCTGTAGTTTTGTAGTTCAGGTCCGACTTAATATGTTCTATAATCTTATATCCTTCCTCCAATTGTATAATAATTTATTCACTTTTGAAGTATGTATATTCGCGAATATTATAATTAGTAAACTCTACAGCCTTGTCGTTTTTTAGTATATATTTTTTTGCCATCGATACCTCCTCTATAGCTAATGATAGCAAGGTAGACGTCAGGGGAGTAGTCGTTTCAGTTAATTATCTCCATCAATCAGGAGCCTGACATTGATAGAGAACTGTGTTTATCTTTTTTTGAAGATGAGATGTAATTGAGACGGCTTGCGACGAAGGTAACTTGCGAGAGCTAACTTTGAGATTAGAGGTAGAAGGTCGGAAATGCATTAGCGAAATTAGAAGGGATGCATTTGACTATATTTAATTTATAAAACGGCAATTAACAACATGTAAAAGTTTTAATATTCAACGAGTGTACAATGACAAATTAACACGGCATCTCAATTTTTTTTTTTTTTAAAAACAAATTCAAATTTATTTTTCTTTTAAAATAACACCCAAACACCTTTTTACCTAAAGACTTTAGAAAATTGCAATACAGAAGCAATGAAACCCAAAAAACAATAAAGACATTTAAATACAGTTAACATGTGTCTGCGGCAGTAAAAAGTAACTGGGATGTAGGTAGAGAGCTCACCTCAGCGAAATGCAATTAGATTCCTCTCCTGAGACTGACGGGGCAAGCGGGGTACTCCGAGAGTCGGGACTTAAAAATGAAATATCAAAATAACACAGTAAGGATCCCGAAAATTACTTTTGCAAGAAGTGCTAAAGAATTTAATAAGGATATCACAGGAATATTGATTTTATTAAGTTGTCTTTACATCAAGGTCTAGGCCTAATAATAGTTACTCCGACATAGAATCTTTGAAAGTTTCACGAATCTGCGAGTGGGTCAGTTTTGCATGTAATTTCTTAAACTCTGATTTTGCTTTTGCTTCAAAAAAGACATTATTTATTTTAAAAATATTGAATTAAAAAGTCTTTCTAGGATTATTTCAAAAGTAATATGATTCCAAAGTAGATTCCAAACAGAAAATCGAATAAATTTTATTGGTGGTATATAAGTATTCAGGATTTTGGAAAAACGATATTTTATTTAGTATATTTTTGTATATGAGCTCCCAGAGTAAGTCGTCGTGTTCATTCATTTACATATAAATTGTATCTAACTCGCGTCTCGTACTTTTAACTGCTGTAACCGCGGCTGGCCAGGCCCTTTTGTCTTTTGCTGGATTTCGCAAAAATACAAATAAATGGTAATGATTTGTATTGTATTCTGAATATGTATTTGTAAAACATTTTGGAGATAGAAAGGTGTGTTTTGAGGGTCATGCAATTTTGTAGGTTCTTTATTTGAACTCCAATGTTTTTAACTTTAAGATTGTTACTTAATTTTTTTATTGTCTCCAAAAAATAATACAAATGAAAGCATAAAATAGAAACGTAAGTAATGGTAAATTAAAGAAAGTAGTAGTTTTATTTTATTAATACTTTAAAGTAGTAGCATTAGTCAAAAAGAGTTTTTTAATGAAAGCATATAAAATGCCAAATATTTTGACAAAAATAAGCTAAGATTTGTGCAAGTGGGGTCATGCATCAGTGGGAACCCACACAACAATGGGGCAAGTAAGGTTGTGGGGTAATACCGTGGGGTAATTCTGTGGGGCAATACACGGTGATGGTATGACGTACTGTTATGAGATGTCGCGGTAAAAAGGTAATCTTGTTGAGTGCAATATGAGGTTTATATTATTAGTAGCAGCTACTTTACAAATTGTGTAAGTAACAACAAAAATGATTTGGTAATAGCTTAGGTTAAAAAGTTTTTGTGACTTTAAAGCGTGGTTTATTTGCCCAAATAATTATGGAAGTTAATAGGTTTATTAGAAATTAGACTTCAATATTTACGTTACTATATAAATTAAGCACGTAAGCAGATATTATTTTGACGTTGTTTACATTTCATTTTGTTTAGGTATAAAAATGTTGGTTTATCAAAAAATAATCAGTAATAAAATTCCTTTCTCATCTATCAAGAAGCTCGGGCGTTCGGAAACATTATTTGAACTTTATTACGAGGTGAATGAAATTAAATTGGAAAGAAGAAAAACAACAAGCGGTGTTCACAACACGTCACGGGAGCCACAAAACATAACTCCGCGTTTACAAGAAACGATTCACTTTATTTACCAAGCAAGTTGTCATAGAAACTTGTCGCTTGAAAATATAGAGTCTGGAAAGTCAATATTCAACGAGTATTAGGATAAACATTAAACTACATTGAATTGTACACGCTTTATTGACGACTCATATGGTGAAATCCTGTGATTTGGAATTTTTTTGTCGTTTGTCTAAACAAAACCCAAGGATCGATAGTGTATTCTATAAAGATAGTATAAAAACAAAAATAATAATAATGCACAAATATCTCTCTCATACTGTATTGCTTAGCTTCCCTTGAGCACCGATTAAAATTTACGAATAAACAAAATCGTGTCGTAATCGGATCGCCGCATCTAAACCGCTGTCGCAGCGCATTTCTAAATCAAACCACGGCCCGTTACCCACGAGAGTGACTTGCGGAAAATTGGAAAACGAAACAAGGTGAAAAATATTATTAAGTGGAACACTCACCGGGCAGGACCACGGAGGGGGTGACGGGGGGAATGGACGCGGGGGGGGGGGGGTTGTGATGAGTCGGTGATAGCAGAAAAAATGCGATTGTGTGGGAGAAATTGGTTGAAGAAATAACAGATACAATAGATATGGTTTATGTGAAATAAAAAGTTTTTGGATGGTAAAATAATATCGTAATAGAAACAAGATGTGTTCCTAAATAAATGATTGTCACTAACAATAGTTACCTACGGTCACTTGCCAACAAGAGACATCAACTTTATTACTAAACAAAAACAACCTTACCTTCTACTTTATAACAATATTAAAAAAACAACGTTTATTAAGTAAACATGAACTATCAACAATCTAATTAAAATATTCTCAAATATAAATGATAGAAAACCAAAATGAACAGAATGTTTTTTTAAGCTTAGAATGTTTTCGTACGCAGTCAACTGAATATAATAGCCTGAAGGTGAACGGCGATGAAGCCGGTCACTAGTGTTATTGCTCTCACTATTGATCAGGGGTTGACTCTGTTGCACTAGGTTAGAACAGAATAGAATAAATTTATCTCTGGATTGGACTGGATTGACAATAGCTGCATTTAATAAAAGTAAGAAACCACAAGTCTTATTTAAACGTTGTTCTTTTATTAATACTTTCTGATTTGTAATTTAATTTAAAATTTAAACCCATCCTTATTATTTAGACGAAGTTACAAAATCATGTGTACCTCTTAGAAAACACCCACAGCCTACCAAATTCATTCCATACCTTCTCCTTCCACCTCAACGTCTAAAAGCCACCTTTCTCCCGTGACAACTATCTAAAACATTACTTTCTTCCCTTCCTACGTAATGGGGTCCCTTCCTCGACTCGGTCCTATACGGTTCGCGATCGACTGCGCACCTCGATTCACCTCTTTACGATGTACCCACTGCTGATAGCCTCAATTACTGGACGGTGCTGCGGGGAGAGTGTGGATAGGATTCGTTTGTAGTTTGATAGGAATTGGGGAGGGATATTATCTAAAAAGCTCTTTAGATTGCTATCAGGTTGTAAATTTGGTATCTAAATGCATAAAACATTAAACAGTTTATAATAAAGACTACTGTCTACCTTGCAAAACTAATCTAAAATTAAAATTAGCATGGAACAGGATACAGTGTTTTAAAATGCTTCATTTTAAATTGATTTTTGGTACATAATAATTTCAATAGAAGATCCTCATTTGTCGACTCCTGCTGTAATACGTATGTACTATGCGTCCAAAAAAAAGACCGTTTTAAATGTAACCTTTTAAATGCTGCAGATCCATATGTAAATACTTGTAATTTGATACTTAGCGTCTTATCCACACAACTCTATCTCACCGTATCAAAAGGCAGGCGGTCAGTCCCTAAGACTTTGTTACCTCCGTCGGGAAATTGCCATAGATCAGCCTCCACTTACAGGCACCCTGTATACACATACCCACAGCTAGCTAGTTACGCTCACCCTGTATATTGTGGCTATAAAAGTGGAGGTAGTTCTGGTTAAGTGACAGTTATGGGAGGACGGAGTTTTTAATTTATTGTGATGAAGGATGATTATTATGTACAGGGTGTCTTTTGTATTTAAATACTGAAAAGAAGATGGTAACAAAATGTTCATAAAATCAAAGTGAGGTTTATAAAATAGTATTAAAACTGTATTCTGTCGTTTGGCCCTTTGCTAAGTTGGCAAAATTATGCTACAGGTATTTTGCTTTCTACTTTCTTGGTTTTGACTCGAAGCAACTACCTTTAGCAAATATTTCAAGTTATCTTTTCTTCTTATTATCTTATTTACGAATGGATTTTCACTACAGTCTAAAGCTACAAAGGTCACTGCATGCTGGTAAGCCCCAGCTGGTAGCTATCGGGCTTCTTGTTCCTCTCGGGTAGGTGCAGCTTCACGGAGGTGGCCACGGACATGGCGCCCATCTCCCGCCCCGTCAGCGCCTGCACGCGGATCTCGTAGAACATGCCCGGCTTTACCTGAAGTACATGAAACATTGTTAACCATACCGGGCTTTACCTGGAGTATATTGAATAGTGTTACTGAGGATGACCTGCTGGGCTATTGTGTAGGCCAAGCGAAATGGTCAACGAATAAAGTTTTAATGCTTTTCATTTTTTTTCCTACTTTTACTTACTCGTTGCAAACCCTGATTGCCTGACTGCTTTTGAAGAGTTCTACAATTAAGTAGGTTAACATAACTAAATGATTTGAGTGTCATACCCGATTGAATCTTGCAACGGTGTCTCTGGTCACAACACTGAACTGGGGAGGCCTGCGAGGAGCATTGTCAAAGATGTTCGGCTGGAAAATGATAGTAAAAAAAGTTTTTGAGTTGTTTTCGGAGTCTCTAGTGACGATAGTGAAAGTTCGTTAAGAGCAGATTTCACATGGTCAAAACAGAAGGGATGTATTTAAAATACGCTTTTTATTCAATGCCTAATCATGTTTAAAGCAAATAATATTCTAATTACGTTCATATTCATTTTTTGCTTCGTAAATTAGTCCATGTCAAAGTCAATCAAATCTAAATGTTGAACGTAGCTTAGCTAGGTACCTTTGGGCATCGTAATGACCTTTATATTTGTTTTTTTTTAAAGATTCATTAGTTATTGGTTAGAATGTACTAGAAAGTGCAGGCTCTACCTAAGTACCTCCGACTAATAGCCAAGGTCCACATAAAGGCTTATTAACAATGAACCGTGTATAACCTACATCGAGCGGCACGGCGGACTCCACCAGCATGTTGGCTCCGTTCACGCTGTCGTACTTGTACACCGTCTGGATGTCCGGCTCCCACACGTTTATCTATATGTTGACAATTAATATTTTATAAAATAAACTAGCGACCCGCCCACGCTTCGCAATGGTGTAAATTTGCGCGACCTGTTCCCGATAAGTTGAATTTTAGCTAACTTAAAGAAACTTTTACTGATTTTTCTTTATTTACAAATATAAATGAATAAATTCCTTAAAAGATGGTGTAAACCAAATTAGAATCCATTACAAGGAGGAGTTAGAGAACAAACAGACAGAATTGGCGACTTAGATTTATACTATGTAATGAAGATATAATCAATAAATAATTAAAATTACTAAGGCTATATAACACCACCTAAGAATAATAATTTTTTTTCGTGTAAGCACATACACGAAATACACATAGTTTTAAAACATATTTTTCATCGTTCAATTCAAAACAAGATCGTGTACACAAAACCTAAGGCTTATTTAATAATATCAGCTCAATAATCCCCACTAGTAAGGCAACTGCCTCCTTTTCGGATTTCTCTAAGGATTTATCAAACTTGAGAACACTCTTACCTTATACCCAAGAATAGGTTCGTCAATGTTAGAACTGGCCACCGGCGTCCACGCCACCTCGAAGCCTCCATCGAAGGCTGTGATGCTGGATATAGACGGAACTGGCAACGTAGACTCGCCCGGAGGTTTCATGTCTTGAGCGTTGATCCAGGATATCAGTAAAAAGAGGAAAAATAAAAACATTCTAAATTTAAAGCGGTCGGGTCGGTTTAGAGCTTGTGATTTTTTATGTAATTAATAAACTTCAATAACCTAAAGACGGTAATCTATGTGGAGCTCATTATTCATTATGATGAGAATGGAAAGGCATCTTTGGTGAAATCATAATTGTTTTGTTTATAAATTCTTCACACTACTGTCCACGTATTTGTTTAATGTAAATAGTAATTACTGAATAGAATTTATCAAAATAATAGTATAAAGAGGTGAAGTTTGTGAGTTTAGATGCAATGAGTACCTAATCTTCAGTTCCAAATTACGCGAGTGAAGGCTAGTTCAGTATAAATTAAGGGAAAGTTGGTTCCTCGTTACTTTATTTACATATCAATAGGATATTTTAATTTCTAGTGGATTAAACTTATATGTAGCGTAACGTTAAGTAATCATATAACAACATCTAAAAAACAAAAACAAAAACACATCACAAACACTTAACAGCAATTCGCTTAATTCCACGAATAAATCAGGGCGACCTTTCCCGATATCCGAATTAAACATTATTTCTTCCGTATCCAAATTCCTGCGACTTATTGGAATTTTTCCTCTGCGTACGTGCCAATAAATACAATAAATACTGGCGGCTCACACCCCCACATTAAGCTGCTTTGTGTCAACGGGCCCGTATTTTGTAGACATTTGCATTTTGTATTGGTGAGGTGACGGGGAAGATATAGTGTTTACTCCTAAACTATTACTTTACAGATAAAATGTTTTTATTTAGGTTAATAGTTAGGAGATGGTTTCGGTTGGTCTATCTGTAGCAGCCTACATAAAGTAAATCCGCGTTTTTGGGCCTTAACTAAACTTAGCAACTTATTTGAAAATGGCAATTAAATTAAAGAACTACCATTAAGAAACTTAATGAAACAACTCTGGCAGTTTAAAAAAGTTCAACCCCAAAACACTTTAATGTGTTCAATTTTTGATTTAATTAATTCTATTCTAGCTTAAACTTTAACGAAATTAAGAGTGTTGTATGTGTAATAAGAGGGCCTTCACACATGTAAACACGACGTAGCGATTCACCACCCTCACATACACACAGTCCATGCAAATTGTAACGATAGAACACGGAATCCAACGTGTATTCTATTTACTGTTGTCTTTTGATAGGATTTCGTAGTTTTGATATTAGCAATTATTTTTTTTAACAACGACGAAGGGAACATATTTTCTTAGCTTTAAAATAAATATATATTTTCTGAACACAGTTTAAATGACAAGCAGACGAATGATTTCAGAAAAAAAATCAAATACATTAATCACTTTATTTCTCTCACTAACTTAGAATTTGTTCATTCTTCTCTAAAGATGTTTTATTAAGACTGTTTTTTACATATTGCTGAACAGTGTTGTATATCTTCAAAGTCTCAACCCCATTGGATCCAACAAACCAAGCACTAGCTTCCAGAATTGTCCCTTTACCGCGCCGGAGCGAGCAACAGAATAAAATACAATAAAAGAACAATACAAAACGTATTGATTTAGCGGAATTTTTATTAGGAGGTGTTACCTCGCTGCTCCTGTCTGTTTATTGGTTTTTACGACGCCCTGCCTGATTTACAAGAATGTAGATTGCCGACTGTGTGAACGGGAGGATTTTAAATTGTGACGCAGTCAGCCTTTGTATTGGCGTACGGGTAGGAATAGTTGGAGTACAGGGGCAGAAATAATGATATTTTATAGTATTACTAGAGTTATTTACTAATGAAACTGTTGGAAAAAAAAATTGACAGCTCTTACACTCTCGGACACCAAATTAGGTTATCTTCTCATAAGTTACCTTTTTTATGGTTCCTGTTAAAAATTTACTGTGCCAAATCTTATATTTACATTTAGAACTTGTAAGTTGTAAGTACTTATTAATAGTTGCAAATGAAAATAAATATTTCCCTAGAGTTAGTTGAAACCATGAAGTATTCTTCATGGTTGAAACGAATGATCTTCCAATTCATAAACTAACAGTTTCTCAAACCGAGTAAATAACCTAAATATCTGGTGATGAATAGTTTTGTATCAAATGCGGGACATCAAAGAGTAAGTAATTGTTTGCAATGAGGTGCGTCGAGTGAGGAAGCGATAATGAAATGTTGGCAGCGCCCTCTCGCGGCGCTATCTCTGAACTAAACTAATGATACGATGATCCGGACGTAACTAGTTAATTATCAATAATTAGAAAGAGGGTTTAGAATGTGATTTTGTATCATTTTAGGCAACTATTAAAAGCCTGATCAATCTATATAAGATATTACAAAGAGGTAAAGCTTTCTCGTGTAGATGTTCGAGGTAAGTTTTATTAATTGACTAGTGGAAAGCAATGTGATCAGATAGCAAGTGAAGCCGCGGGGGAAGTCAATACAAGTATTAATAAGTAGGTAGTAGTTTTAAAGTAGGTAGTACAACAGTGTTCCAAAACTGCACCAAAATTTCAAAGTGCCAATTTTAAGTAACATACATTTGTATTATTATACTTATACAATTCGAATTAAAGTCAGCAAAACAAATCGTGTAATTAACTTAACCTATTAATTAAACTTAACCCAGTAACATGGGAATGTTACACGACGAGGTAACAATGTAAGGGTGTGTTTACACGGAGTACCTTCCGATTCGCCGGATGTAAATCAAACCGGATGTTTTATTAAAGACTTGGTTGTTCTGTATTCAAATTAAGTGGCAGTGTCGAAGGTAGGAGAATGTGGAGACGGCTTTTTTAAAATAAAATTATGAATATCGAATAGATTTGCATTTACAGGTAACGTAATATAATAAAGAGAATAATAGCCAATAAAACAAATAGGTTTAGTGTTACATTTTTACAAAAAAAACGCTTCAATTTGTGTAGAATATCTAAAGTAAGTATAAAAAAAACAAGTTTTGCATTTATAAAAGTTACACACTAACCTACAATTTAAACGATATTCTACCAACCTTATTAATAATAGATAAAAATCTGCGAACAAGTATATATGTTACCGGCAATGTGTAAAATCCGGTATTCTATATAATGCCTAGGTAATGTATAGAATCCCTAAAACGTGTCGGTAATGTATGAAATATCATTTATTTTATACTTTGCCTAGGTATTCTATACAATACCGAATGCGCGTCCGGTAATGTATGTAATGCAGGTAAGATTATAATGAAGAACGTTAGAGAGGAACTGTATCATGGTCTATATTGCACTCTTATACGTTTTTTTTCTTTTTTATTCCATTACCGATTTGTTTTCATAACATTCAAATTTCATAATTTTTTCTCGTACTTTTTTTCTTAATTTATTTTTGTTCTCGGAACTCAAAATAGTCAGTTGCTATAACTTTTTGAATCATAGTATAATTACTAAGAAATTTTTCGACTCATTTTTTTCCTTCATAACTTTATTCTCCGACGTAGTTGGTAATTTTTATTTAAAAAATATAAGGGTTGTGGTGCTTCGCCGGCCGCTGCCGCGGCACGCTCGCTTCGCTCGCTCGGCTTGCACACTGTTTGGTCACCATTCAACCTCACACTCCTCCTCGCTTCGCTCGTCGTCGTACCTATTATTTTAATTGTTACTCCGGGTTACTCTGGGACAGGAGAAGCATTTGTCAAACCTTAAAAAATTTACACTTTCATTGGTGCATTATTTTAATTTAGCTCATTATAATTACCTAACAGAACATGTTTTATAATTATTCTGAGCATATAATAGGTTATCATTGATAAATATAGACCAAGGTCTATTTATTTTACACATTGCCGGTGGAACAGCCGGTTATCTATACAATTCCTAGGAATTTTATACATTACCTAGGTAAAAGTATTGAATTGACAATCAAATTCATTTTATTTTATACATTGCCTGAACGCTCAAGGTACCTATTCTATACATTACCTAGGTATTGTATAGAATACCTTAATTATACAGATTGCCCGTAACATATATATCACAATAACAAATACATATTGCAACAGTTCATTCAAATTAAAAACCGTAGAATAAATCCGTATTTAAAACATAAGTCCGTTGCCACAGTTGCCGCCGCCCGCGCCCGCGCCACCTTGCCTCCTGCGATATTTACCCGTTCTTTCTCTAAATATTACAGAAACGAGAGAATCCTGTGTTTAATTATGTAACTTCTGTGTTTACTTGCTCCGTGCCGTCTTCTGATGACTCTTCTTAATTCAGAGTTTTCCCTTAGGAAGGTGAATTCATTATTGTGGATGCTGATTATATGAAATGTTATACAAACAATGAAACTTTCAACTGGAGTCTTAACAGCACGTATTCATAAACATAAACTACGATAATAAGACGGTCTGGCCAAACCATTGTATGGCATTTCTTTGTACGTAATAAGATAAGTTTTATTTATTTTAACGTTATTGGCAATCTTAGCTTAAACACATAAAAATAAAGATCGTTTTGAAATTTAAATACAAAAAAATCAATAGGTACCACTAAAAGTACTAGGCTCCCAGAACGCAAATAGAGGTATTCTTAATGCAAACTACTAAAAGATGGTAATGAAGCGAACTTACCTACCACCAACCGTCTCTTTCCTTCCCATCAAAAAAATATATCTCTGTCCTTGTCTCCAGGGCTGTCACAGCCATAACGGTCGACTAGAGACCGGTGACAAGAAATTAATTAGAAGAAGCTCAGGAAAATAATGGCGTGCCGTGATTTTTAAATGGAATTTATTTTGTTCAGCTCATTTATTGCGCGGTGACATGACACTTCCTTAATTGTGAGTCTTCAAGGAGATTATTTCTGAAAAAGGTATTTACAAATATTTACTTTCGGAAAAAAATACGAAAATCGAGACGGTGAAACAAAGTCCTTTTTCAAAAATGAAAATGATAATATAAAAGGGGCTGAAACAATTGTGAAGCAAAATAGTTTTTTTTTTCTGTTCTGTAGGGATTTTTATTTATGTGGTGTTAAGTAAGTATTAAACTTAAACATTACTCATCTTCAGAACGAGGCAGTTTATGTTTTCCCACAGAATTACATCAGATTTTGGTTTAAAAAATGTCAAAGCGATGACGTGAAGCAATTTTTCTTAAACCACCAAGCAAAAATTTCTTTGCTACCACTCTCATTCTTAAATCAAGTGGTATAAAGTCGATTTTGCATTGGCCGTGACAAACTGTATTGTTGCAAGTTTAAAATATTATTTTTGACGGGGAAAGTGAAAGAGTTTGATGGTTGCTGTCACAAAGTCCTATTAATTTTGTTTAGGCCTTTTAAAAGCTTTAAAGTTGTGTTTGTTTTCTCTTGAGGCGCTTACGTTGAGTTTGCTGTCAATAAAATTATCTACCTCACTGTTTGGTTAACATTTACATATTTTGACACTTATTTTATTTCAACAATAAATATAAAATGTATAAATAGAAAAACATGAAACTTTTTGGTCAGCCCTAGCAGCAATTTGTAAATTTCATTCCAAACTTTAATAAAAAGCTCATAACCAATTAATATGGAAGGACAATCAAAGCGAAATGACATTAAACATTGACACGATAATTACGAAATACTCATGAAAATTGTTATTAGCACGGAACGATTTGTTCAAATGATAAACACGAATGGTAATGAAACTGTGCACGGGACCATATTAAAGGTAGTTTGAAAAAACTGGTTATTATATAATTGGATTTATATTTTGTATTCGGTCATCAGTCATGTCGTGTGTTTGATGTTTATTAGCGGTTTATTAGAAGTTACAAGTTTTCTGAGAGTATTTTTTTTCCAGATATATTTTGTAAAATGTTGCCTGAAATTAGTTATCAATATCAATTGATAAGCGATGAGCAGAGGTTCCTAGCAAGGCGTCGCAACAGCTTGGTTGAACCCCGAGAGGAGAAACATTTCATACTTCGGTTTCGTAATAGAGCCAAAGAGTATTTAAAGGTGTTCTTACAGACCTCTTCCATACATGGATTAAACCATTTAGTGGCAAGGCGGAGACATCCTCTTGAAATGTATGTATCATCTTTGAAGAATCTTCTCTCTCCCTTATACATTTTTGGCCATTTTAATTTTGCCATTTTGTTAACGTGATACGTGTCATATTTTTTTTAAATCTCACATTGCAAAAATCTTTTATTGACTTAATTACACATTTCGACGTCGGCACAATTAAAACCTTTTTGCTTCCGATTCATTCTTTAACTGTCTCAACCCTTGCCTGCAGTCTCCTCTGGCTCTCCATCGTGCTGCTGTCGGTCTTCGGCGCGGTCTACCTGTCCAGCACCACCTGGATCCGCTACCAGTCCTCGCCCACCGTGGTCTCCATGGACCGGGACATGTTCGCGTGGAACACCACTTTCCCCTGCATCACCATCTGCCCTAAGAAGAAACTGGATCCTGTCAAGCTGGAAAAATATGTCAAGTTAGTCATCTTATGATGAAATTTACGAGATGCGTTTGTTAGTGTTAGTATGGGCCGGAACCATACATTGTCGTAGAGTCAGCAATTCAAGTAACAATTGTAAAATAAGTTTTTTAGCCATAAGCAGCAAACAGCAAACATAATAGCTTTTTAACATCAAGTTGATTTGTGTTTTTATCATGTTTCGTCTTCCAGTTCGATCTACGAATATCATTATGTAAACTCTATTAATCAAAGACGAAGCCTATGTGAGTAATAAAATGTGGTTTACAGTGCATCGGATGAACCAAACAAAGAGTTACTGGAAACTTTTATTCAGACGCTTGCTTATTCCTCTTACGAAAGCTTCGACACCATTCCCGAATACGACGGAATCCCACCAGAGAAATATGTGGATCTTCTTGTGCAGCTAGGAATAACTTTCAAACCAAGACTCACAATTGGAGCAGAGGGAATCTTCTTACAGATTATCACTACTATTACAGAACTAGGAGTGTGTTATGCTGTGAATTCCAATGTTGCGCAATATAATTCACCCGAGTAAGTAAAACATGGGCTACTAAGAAAAAACGACGATAATTGTTGTTTTCATTTTATACTACCCAAGTAATCATTATCATTTGGTTGAAATGATAGGTACTGGGCAACTAAAAAATGGGACTTACTGCCTTCGCAAAATGAAACGTTCTACATTCACCCTTTAGACGGGGAGGTGTTTGCTCAAATCATCAATATGTCTACTCCCTATGATGCAAGTATTTCTATAGTAGCTTACTTTTTCTATAATCTCGTATGTATTTTTACTGACTAATTTAATTACAGGTGTACATTCATGGTCCTGATGAGGTGCCCGATATAGCCACAAAGTTTCTGCGTTCAGAAATTGATTTCTATATGAAGTTCTACGTCACTGCGTCATCTATCTACACTGCTCCAGAAGCGGCTAAGTGAAATTTTTGTTTTATATTTAAAATTATTAACTGAATAGAAGACTGTTTTTCCTTTCACAAATTGTGAAAAGTTCTGTATTCACGAATGTAACGTTTTATTTAAAAATTAGGAAAGATTCCCAATGATTTGTATGAGAAAATTATTGGGATAGCAGAATAGCATGTAGAACTTAGTGAATTGATAAATTTATTCTGTTCTAGGTTAAAGCCTTCTCAACGACGGTGCCGATTCCCGCAAGAGAATATTCTGAAGCATTCTCCAGTATACAGCTATACCGCGTGCCGTATGGAGTGTCGCATACGACTGTGTCTGGAGTACTGCGGGTGTGTGCCGCATTTCTACAGGACCATAGGTAGCACTTTAAACAGTTTGATTGAGTGTTATAGAAAATACATTGATGACAAACAATTGAAAGTCTAAAATTTGATTTGAGGAATTCTAAAAAAACTAAAATTTTAGGAAAAGAGAAAACCTGTGACGTTAAGGGCTTGAAGTGTTTGGGGCAGTTCAAAGGTACGTACTTTTTACTTTGTTGGTACCACTTTATCATATCTACTGCTAAACTGTTTCTCTGCAGGTGTTCTGGTTTGAAAAAAAGTTTAAGCAGAAGAAAAGAAGGTTATTGCTAGCATCGAGACCGTTCACTTTAAGTCTCTAGAGCCAACAGCTTAGGGGCGTGATCTTCACACTTCATAACTGAAATGAAATTACTTTATCGTATAGCATTAATAACTTACATTGTTCAAAGCATAAAAAAAATGACACGGGACACTCCTACATTCATCAGCAATGGCCGCAGTAGACCGAGAGAAAAAGCTGGCGGAAACTCTATAGACGATTAACTTCTTTATAACAATACATATATTCATTTATCAAAATAACAAATAGTTTTCAATCTCCACAAGATGAGCTATACAAACTCCGCAAGAAGAGCGGCAAGCGGATCGAGTGCGAGTGCCTGCCCCTGTGCGACGACGTGAACTACGTGGTGCAGTCCAACGTCATCCAGCCGTGGTTCCTCGGCACCAACCTGCAGTGGGGCATCGTCACCTATCCCAGGATGCGGTTCCGGAGGGACATCATCTTCGGGTTCACTGATGTCTTAGGTAGGTTTATTGGAAAAAACTTTCTTTCTATTATAAGAACTGGAGACAATTTGCAAAGAAAACTTTCTGAACGTTAGTCAGTCAGAAGCCAGGTAAATGTTTGTTTTACTTTAAAAAATTATGAGCCATGTCAGTGAACGCGTTAAAATTTAGCTTAATAAATAAATAAATAAATCTCCAGACTAACACACCAATTACGTGGTCCTATGGTAAGCGTATTAAGCGCTTGTGTTACAGGTACCACACAATGGACTAGGAGAGAACCTAGTTACACCTAGACACGAGCCAATGTCGAAAAACCATTTTGACGAAATTGGCCCGACCCGGGGATCGAACCTGGAACCATCCGCTTTACAGTCCGGTATAGTTACCGCTGCGCCACAGAGGTCGTCATGTACCCGAGGCCTGTATTGAATTGATTATGATTTTTAAGTTCCGATAGTAAACATTGTTATAATCTCTTCCAGTGTCAGTCGGAGGCATGGCGGGGTTGTTCCTCGGCTGCAGCGTGCTCAGTTTTATGGAGATTGTGTACTTTGTCACTTTGAGGCTCTGCTGCTATACACGAGGTATCAAATAAAACATCTTGTAGGGATAAATAAAATACAGTAAATGCTAAATAATTGGTGTTGTTTTCATAAATGGAAAATCGCGCTCAACACCGTACAGTAGGTATTACTAAACAAAAAATAGATATGTTACCGGCAATGTCTATAATCCGGTATTCTATACAATACCTAGGTAATGTATAGAATACCTAAAACGTGCCGGTAATGTATGAAATATAATTTATTTTATACTTTGCCTAGGTATTCTATACAATACCGAATGCGCGTCCGGTAATGTATGTAATGCAGGTAAGATTATAATGAAAAAAGTCAGTGAGGAACTTTATTATGGTCTATATGCACTGTTATAAGGTTTTTTTTTTTTCAACTACCGATTTGTATTCATAACAATCACTGTTATAAATTTTTCTCGTACTTTTTTTCTTCATTTATTTTTGTCCTACCAACGGAATTCAAAATAGTCAGTTGCCATAACTTTTTAAATCATAGTATCATTACTAAGGAAGAATTTTCTTCGAAGTAGTTGGTAATTTTTGGAAAAAAATATCAGGGTTGTGGTGCTTCGCCGACCGCTGCCGCGGCACGCTCGCTTCGCTCGCTCGGCTTGCACACTGTATGGTCACCATTCAACCTCACACTCCTCCTCGCTTCGCTCGTCGTCGTACCTATTATTTTAATTGTGACTCTTCTAACTACGGGGACAGGACAAGGATTTGTCAAATCGTCAAAATTTTATACATTATCATTGGTGCATGTTTTAATTAAGTTAATTTTAATTATACAACCTGTTTCATAATTATTATGAGCATATATCATTGATAAATTAAATATAGACCAAGGTCTATTTATTTTACACATTGCCGGTGGTACAGCAGGTAATCTATACAATGCCTAGGAATGGAGAATGTTAACAAATTTTGATTATTATCTCTTCGTATTCTCTGTCAAAAATAAAAAATACTGGTGAAAGAATTATTTCGATGCGTCAATTAGTTTTCGATTTATAAGTAAAATAAGTTGCTACCGCACGACGCGGGCTGCCGGTGGCGGTGTGACGTCACACCACAACTCGCTCGGTCTGGCTCACTCAGTACGCTCGCGGTCGCGCGCACTTGTCGTCTAAATTAAACCTAAATACTTTTAAAAATGTCTAATCCAACTGCTAGGAAATCATGTGTTGTGCCTAAATGTAAAAATACAACTATCAATTCGCCGGAAAAGTTGTTTTTTACAGTTCCAAAGGATACATACATACATCACCAAATCTTTTAACTTGAACATAACCAATACCATTAAACAATTTGTTAGTAAAAATACAAATAAATAAAAAAGGTTTAGTTCATATCATCTACATTTGCAATAAAAAATAAATTAAAATACTTAAATAAAATAGTAAAGGTAAAGTGCATCTGTAACGTACAACTACCTACATCTAGATCGTATAGGTATCCTACTTCCTAGTAATATAATAAACGCGGAAAATTGTGTTTGTGTTTGTTATCTTTCACACAAAAAGTACTGAACTGATCTGGACGAAGACTGAAATAATCCATAGGCTTCTTTTAATCCTGGGAAAATGTACAGTTCCCGAGGGAAACGCGGGTGAAGCTGCTAACTAAAGCTAGTTATTACTAAATCAATGCATGTATTTATTTAAATTTACTTAGAAGAGCGGTATCTTTGTATACATACTAGTGGCCGCCCGCGACTCCGTTCGCGTAGAAGTTGGTTTCCGTGGGAATGAGAAGTTTTCCCGCGGTAAAAAGTACCCTATGTGTTATTCTGATGTGTACTGCAAAGTTTCATCCAAATCCGTCCAGCCCCCCAAGTCAAGTGGCAAGTGATATTTGCGATAGCAAGTGAATAGAATAAATTTGTATGTAACTGTCATTTTTGACAAGCTTGCAATTTGACAGTTTCATACATATTTTTTCTATTCACTCGCAATCGCAAATATCACTTGCCACTTGACTTGGGGGGCAGTAGTTTTTACGTGTAAGAGTAACAAACATTCATACATCCATACTCACAAACTTTCACATTTATAATATTAGAAGGACGTACCTACCTATAGCTACAAAACTATGATACATGATTTGTTGTCTTTAACGTAAAAAAAATAATGATAGGTAGGTAGGTACCTACTTCTACTATGGAGAATGTTAACAAATTTTGATTATTATCTCTTCGTATTCTCTGTCAAAAATAAAAAATACTGGTGAAAGAATTATTTCGATGCGTCAATTAGTTTCCGATTTATAAGTAAAATAAGTTGCTACCGCACGACGCGGGCTGCCGGTGGCGGTGTGACGTCACACCACAACTGGCTCGGTCTGGCTCACTCAGTACGCTCGCGTTCGCGCACACTTGTCGTCTAAATTAAACCTAAATACTTTTAAAAATGTCTAATCCAACTACTAGGAAATCATGTGTTGTGCCTAAATGTAAAAATACAACCATCAATTCGCCGGAAAAGTTGTTTTTTACAGTTCCAAAGGATACATAGGTACATACATCACCAAATCTTTTAACTTGAACATAACCAATACCATTAAACAATTTGTTAGTAAAAATACAAATAAATAAAAGAGGTTTAGTTCATATCATCTACATTTGCAATAAAAAATAAATAAAATTACTTAAATAAAATAGTAAAGGTAAAGTGCATCTGTAACGTTCAACTACCTACATCTAGATCGTATAGGTATCCTATACTTCCTAGTAATATAATAAACGCGGAAGATTGTGTTTGTGTTTGTTATCTTTCACACAAAAAGTACTGAACGGATCTGGACGAAGACTGAAATAATCCATAGGCTTCTTTTAATCCTGGGAAAATGTACAGTTCCCGAGGGAAACGCGGGCGAAGCTGCTAACTAAAGCTAGTTAGTACTAAATCAATGCATGTATTTATTTAAATTTACTTAGAATAGCTGTATCTTTGTATACATACTAGTGGCCGCCCGCGACTCCGTTCGCGTAGAAGTCGGTTTCCGTGGGAACGAGAAGTTTTCCCGCGGTAAAAAGTATCCTATGTGTCATTCTGATGTGTAACCTACTGCAAAGTTTCATCCAAATCCGTCCAGCCCCCCAAGTCAAGTGGCAAGTGATATTTGCGATAGCAAGTGAATAGAATAAATTTTTGACAAGCTTGCAATTTGACATTTTCATACATATTTTTTCTATTCACTCGCTATCGCAAATATCACTTGCCACTTGACTTGGGGGGCAGTAGTTTTTACGTGTAAGAGTAACAAACATTCATACATCCATACTCACAAACTTTCACATTTATAATATTAGAAGGACGTACCTACCTATAGCTACAAAACTATGATACATGATTTGTTGTCTTTAACGTAAAAAAAATAATGATAGGTAGGTAGGTACATACTTCTACTATTGGACTTGCATTCTTCCATTAGTATTTTTATTATATTGGTTATTTTGTTTTGATAAAACATATTTTTATAAACATAGTTTAGAACATATCAAACATTTCGGCGGCAACAAAATCACTATTTCTTGATAAATAATGCGCTTGATAAAAAAATTAATTCATCTATTTTAGATAGATTACACGATTACCTTTTTTCGAAACCTATACCCAATTTATTAATAGAATAGTATTTACTATTAACGTATAATAACGAATAATATTTATATTTACTAATACGCGACCGAAAACACAAAAAAAATATACATTAAATGTTAAATAAATAAAAAAATAAAATAAAATACTGCGCCAGCTATATGCGCCACCGCTGGCGCGTTGTGGTAAGACGTCACAAGCGGTCACGTGACTGTTAGCGGGACTCGATATTTTTCGAAACTTTGAATGCCTATAAAATCAAAACTACTGGGTATTTTTGATTACAACAAAAACTAGTGTATTTGTATGCATACAGGCTTTACTGAGACAAAATTTCAAGCGATTTGGCATACCTAGTAACATTCTCCATTGTATACATTACCTAGGTAAAGTATTGAATTGAGAAGAATATTCTTTTTATTTTATACATTGCCTGGACGCCCAAGGTATTCTATACATTGCCTAGGTATTGTATAGAATACCTGAATTATACAGATTGCCGGTAACAGATACACTTTAGTACATCACAAGACTCCACTCCAAGCCTTGGTTACGATTCAATCGTTTAATGTACTTTGCCCTTCCAAACCTTAAAGCAATACTAAATGATTTCATACACCAAAGCCCGATAATCTCCATCTGTTATAACGTTTGGGCCGCAAGTCACGTCCCTCGAGGTAAATTTAATTAAAGGTTAAGGTAATTACCAACGACACGTCGGGTGCTTTACCACATCGTAACTCCGACCTGTAAGCACCTTGTTAATAATTAAGATATTTCGCCCCTTGGCCCTTTGCTCGGCCAATTTAACCTAACTTCAATTGTGGATTAAATAAAGGATGCTTTGGAGACTGTTAGGTGTTTGGTCAGAGGTGTAAATAACATTTTGTTGGGATTAAAGTTAGTTTGGTAATTTAACATAGAATAAAGTACAGACGTGGACATAGAGAGTTGACCAGCCATATTTTAAAACACGAATGCAAACTTCGCAGATAATTGTTTTTATGTGTTAATACATTTCAATGTCTGCATTTTGCGATACTTTTTGAAATTCCCTGTTTGTGTTTTGAATCTTAGTTTTGGATTTAAGAAGCAGCTGTTGTGTGGTAAGTTAGCATCATCTTTGGTGTTTCCAACGTAAAATGCAGGATACCTTACACTTAATACCATTTTTCTATATTTTTTAAAATATAAATCTACTCATTTTGAACGCTAGTCCCACTTAGGGCGCCAACATTTTCATATTGATTTATTCACACACTATTAAAATAACACAACGGTATGTCTCAAAGCTCAAATCTAATTGAGTTCATCGTCGTGCCAGACCTCGTTTCAGCGAATTTACGTGTGTTTATTATCTCGGCGTCTTAATGAAGTATGAGAAACATTTCACTTGCGTTATGGCTGCGGCAAAACTCATTGAGTACTTATCTTTCGTATGTCACACCTCATCTTGAGGGTTTACTTGAAGGCAAGGGGGGTGCGGGGAAGGCCGAGGGGAGGGGTAGAAGATTATTGTTTGCTGTTTGTCGGCACGAGGTAATTTAATTCTAGAGGTGGATTCAGCTAATGTGGTTATGTAGGGAATGAGTCGATAAATTAAAATTGATAAAGGTAGTGTAAAAATATAAGTAAAATGTTAGTGGTAGGTAAAGCGTGATTAATCAAGTATTATTATGTCATCTTAACAAGGATTGAAAAATACTGAAAATTATAAAGTTAGTAATAAAACAAAACATTAAACTATTCGAAGTATTATAGTTTGTATAGTTAAGTGAAGGTAGACATTAACTATTAAATTGTTAGCGAAAAGATACCATTACTTTTAATATTTAATTTCCCAACATCGACTACCACCCCATCCCTAGCCAGTCGAGTTTATTAATCCTATATGTTGAGATTTTAATTGCGGGCATCAAGTGGCTTTTGTGTACAATAAGTCGCAGGAAGCCGCGTCTTTGTCGCGCGAGTGTGCGATCTTGTCGCGTGCAACATCTCGCGGTAATAGCCCGAGGTGAGCTTGTTATGTTAATTTCGGGGTGTTTCAAAAGATTATCTCGTCTGAAAGGAACCTTTATTGTGTGGATGAGGGTAGTTAACAAATTTTACAAAGGTGTGTAGGGGGGGGCTAGAGTTTGTTATTGTGTGAAGAGGTGTTTTTGATTACTTGTTTATTATTTTGAGTTTACGTTATTTAACGTTTTTATTCGTGTCACCAAGCCAAGAAGGTACCAGCTAGTTCTAAAGTATTTCGATAACCTACCTTTGATGTGCCAGGCATGTATTCGTTGTGACCTATGCAGGTCCTGCGTACTCATTTCCGTGACAGATATTAAAATTTTAAGTCAAAAACTTATTGCGTGGTATTCAATGTTTAAATGAGGGTGTCTTGAATTCTTTAATTTGGGAACGTGGCTTATTTTCGTAAATTTCAGAATTTTCCTTGTAGCACCTTCATTTTGAATCCATAGTGACCAAAAATTACTCTAAGATTGTTACACTTTCCTATTCCTTAAATATCATCCAACAGCCTACTCAATCACCTTCAAAAGATCACCAGATAAAAAATTGCATCCCGATTTATGAGAAGCCCGGATAACTAGTTGTCTCGCGGGCCGATAGGGCGCGCCACACTCATTTTTTTAAAGGTGGTTATTGCCCTTTTTTGCTGATAAAGAAATGACGAATGACGTAGGTAGGCAGTTTGTGGGAGAAGGTAATTTATGATGCAAAGGTCAGATATTCCTCTTGTTTATGGGAAGTGCCTTTGAAAATAAAGGAAGTAGAGACGCTCTTGTGGGTGATGAGCTCCTTTGTGTTGTGGAGCTTGCCTTTTTATTATAATGTGTCTATAAGGAGTATTGTTTTTTATAAGATTTTGAAATTTTGGCAACTAAACGTCGTTTTACGACAGGTGATACAATATTTTGAATTAAGTTTAGATAAATTGTGTTCGGAATCAGCACCTTTTATTCGAATAACCCTTTACTTAACCTAAGACAGCTGATCTCCTTAATGATACCATTAATTAAACTTCGCAACCGGGAAGTTCACCTAACTTCAAAGTGTATCCTCTCAAATCTGCCGAGTAATGCTTACACCACAATACACCTTCCTGACTCGTTACAGTTCGAAGTTAACAATGGCTGAGGTTCTGTCACTTTGATGACGTCAGTGACAGGAAGGGGGGTGCTTCAGTGGATCACCGACGACGGGAGTTTTGACTATGAAACAAAACACTGTTGAGATTTACCTACTGAGAGGAAGAGTGGATATTGAAGATAGAAATGGGTTTAAGATTTTAAATTGTAATGGCTAAACTTAAAGCAGTATTTGTATTGTAGTAATTACTTATATAGTTTGGCTTTAACATCACTGACTTGCTTTTGCCCGCGACTTCGCACGGTTAAATTCATTTTGAATCACTCTTATCTATTAAAAAAACCGCATCAAAATCCGTTGCGTAGTTTTAAAGATTTAAGCATACATATGGACATAGGGATAGAGGAAGCGACTTTGTTTTATACTATGTAGTGTATGTGATGAGAATAATATAAGTGAAATCATAAGACTTTTACGATTTGCAATGGTAAAGAAACAATCTTGTCGATTTATTTAATAATGTAAGTAGGTCACACAATATTTATTAAGCCAGACTATAAAGTTAAAATTACCTATGATTTACAATCGCATAAATCTCTTCAATATATTATGTCTATTTTGTAGTTGGATAGAAGTAACATCACTAAAATATACATTTTGTTTATGTTATAATACGATTTTCACGATTATTGCATCACAAGTATTAGAGTGGAAGGTAATGTGCCTGGGGTTATTACGGTAAGTAATATTTTAGTATAAGATATCAATATTATTCTGTTTCAAGATATTGACATAGATATTTCAAAATTGTTAGGTTAGTACGTACATCTTTGATACCTGGTTGCGCAATGACAGAAAAAGGAGTAAATATTTATTGGAATACGCTTAAATACATTTTATGTTATTTTGGAAAAAGATGTAAAAAAATCTGTTTACCGCCGTTGTGAAGCTGTTTTTTCAATTATCATAATGGAATTAATAACTTGAGAAAAAATTTACTTCATAAAACAATATAAGACAATGTTGATTGAACATTATTTATTGTGCATGTAAATATAAAAGCGAGTTTAAGTATTTCTTCACTGATACCTATGATACAAATGGTAGGTTCAGCTATTAACGCGTATCCGATTCGCATCTGTTTTTCAATTTGCGGATGTACGTCGGTGCGGACTGATCGGCGGGTCGCGGATCAAATCGAGCGTTTATTTGTGCGGCGGCGCTCGAGCGTGCGGTTTTACGGCGTTTGTTCAGCGGTTTGTGTTCGATATTTAAATCAGCCGTGAATGGCGCGGCCTTTTATTGGCAAATTGACGCTTTTGATGGTGTCGAGTTAGGGTTGCTATTTTAGTTTTCATTGGTAGTTGTGTGCCTACATGTTTTACAGCTAATCGAACTCTATTTGTGCTTAATACGGTTTTTAATTGGTGGAAGTTTTCGGAAAAATAAGTATAATTAAACTAAAGCATAAATGAAAACGATTTCAAGATAATAGAGCAAGTGATATAGTGAATCATGTGTTATTTACCAACATTGTTTTATTACATAAACTTCACCAATAAAAACGAATATATTACGGCCAAAATAAGAATATAGTAGCAAACGAATGTGATTAACCGTTCTAAAAATAAACAAGACAAAATTTTACCGCGTCTATATGGCCAACCTCATTCTGCATAGCCCATTGAATTAACAATGCCAACAAACAACTACCAACCGCAATCAAACCAATCCTAACCGAGTTGCCATCACCATAAACACCTCCAAATTATCATTACTTGTTTAATAAGTGGCAACACAGTTCAATATACAAGGGTAATCACGTTAACCGCTTCGGTGGTTTGAAACCGACGTATTGACAAAATGGCGGCGTGCTGTCCGCGATGACGCCGTGTAATTAACTGGGAATGGACCGCGGGTGATAATTAAGTGGGGATGATCAGTGTGTGGTGGCAGGGTGGGGGGATCAGATGGTCCAGGTGAAGTTTGGAGGAACTTATGTAGGTGTATGTTTTATTTTTATGTAACTAAAAGCAAACGAACTCTGAAGTCATCTGATGGTTAAGGTATCAAGGTTGGGCTACGAATATTAACTTTCAAAGCCCAACTGTAACTCATTAGAGCATCTTGCATCGAAACTAACTGGGCAGGTTCTTGTATTCTGCAAATAAAAAAGAACACTAAAAATAATATATTTTTCTTTAGACTTTTAACGTGACTAAGACTCTTCAAATTCTACGCGTTATTTAAAACAGTACCTACCTACTACTGATTTCTTTACACTAGAACACTATTTGTGTTGATAGCGTCCAAAACAAATTGCATTTGAATACACACAATAATTTATATAACATAACAGGTTATTTATGTTGACAAAGTTTCATTAGCTATCTCTATTAATTTAATATTAATTTATCAGAAAATTGTAGTGTTGGGTTGGTAACGTAAATGTGTAAAATTAGTTTTAGGCGAACATAGTGGATGACCTACTTCTGGATAAGGTCACGCTTTCTGAGATTTAATTTTTGCTTTTGGACAGTTTTGAAGTTGAGAGCAAACCGATTAGAAATAAAAAAAAATGTGTATGAATAAACAGCTACCTCCTATTGAACAACGGGTGCCATTTTCAACATAATTGTAACGTACATTTGTAACGTACTTTTCTAGTAAAGTATTTTAAAAAAGCTAAATTTCTTAATTTTGCTTGCCATAAGTCGTCCCGAATTACTACCTTGCAAAGCAAAGGATTAATATTGACTTATCTTATTCTACAACCTTTTACACCCACTCTCTATCACCTGTACTTCGTGACCCACCACTTCCCTAAAACTTCTCACCTCAACGTCCAGTGCGTCACATGTCACTGTCATCGCGCGCCTCGTAACGGACGCCGCATCTAACATTAGTGTCACCTGCCGGCGCGGGAGTGACAGCCGTCGACACAATGCGCTTCCCTGTTGCACTTGGCAGCGACGCGCGCGCAGCGAACCTGGTGGTGGGGGTAGAATGGAGACGGACTTTGATTTTAGTAATGTTTTTTTATAGATTTTGTTGGAAATGAAATGAAATGAAATTACTTTATTGTACGTAGGATTAAAAACTAATCTCTTATAGTTACATTGTCAAAAACTTAAGGGCCCTTAGTAACTGAAAACGGTAGAATTAGCCGTTTTCTATTAGCTGTTTCTTACAAATTTTGCACTGATATTTCAAATATATAATAAAGAACGTAAATGTGATGGGAGGACTGTTTTAAAAACACGATTGGAATAATTTTGCTCGATAGAAAAAAATCCTGAAGTTACCTCTAAAATTTCATATAAATGCACATTAAGACGGTGTTTTACAATAATAAGTCTTATAAAATCGCAAACTGATAGATTTTCACCTTTTCTATGTCGTGTCTGTTTTAGATTTCTGAGAAATTGAACATTTTATTAACTTTTTGATGATAAATGTGTTTTGAGGCCGTTGATTCTATAGGAACCGCGTTCCCCGACCCCCCCGCCTAAGGCGTAGAATAGAAGCGAAATCTGAATTTTCGCTGACCGCCTAACCCCCCTTAAATTCAAAAATAAAAGAAGATGTCTCGGGACACCCCTACATTCATCAGCAATGGCCGTAGTTGACCGAGAGAAAAAGCTTGCGGAAAAATCTCTCGGCACTCTTTTCGAAATTATACAATACAAAATGAATGTAGTTACCGGTTTTAGAATAGAAGTAACTATGAAAAAAATGCATTTTCGTCTTTTTTGTAAAAGTTGGATGAGATTTAAGTACTCGTAGCTCATTGATGTTCGTAATTTTAACAAGATCTTATCAATTTTTTAACTTGCAATGTATGAATGTTTGTAAGGGTAAAGCCCCCTGCAAGTTAATTTGATCCAATTATTCCGGTTACCGATTGAGCTGATATTTTGTGAACTTTTTTAACTTTTTAGTTATTTTAAATAAAAGGTTATATTTATTTTTTATTTAATTACAAATAGCAAGTAACTCTTTACCTGTGTCTTAATAACTTCTAGCTTACAATTAATATAATTCTACTTTGTCGATCTTCAAGTTAATAACTGAGTTGCCCCAAAAAGTAAAGCAATTTATCAAAGACAAGAAATCAGGGCTTCTATTCATTTACCATCAATAATAAGTTGGTTTCTTTATTCAAAAACTCTATTCCACATTAGCCCCGCCATCAGTCCTCGCTGACACCTTATATTTAGCTCCCACACCTCGCCGCAGTGTTTGCACTATGTTGCTAATACGAGCCGCGTCTAATTGACCGTTTAGTCGACTGCACTCACCACACACACTAAACTAAGACTGATAACTTAAGTAACAGCTTCACAGGTAATTTGTCTAAGGTATGAAGATCTCTTTGAATCTTGTGACTGGAATTCCACGTCTTCCAAATACTTTAATACAAGGAAGCAACTGATATAAATGATTATTAAAGGTTCCGTTTATGTGTATCAGAATTGTATTTTTTTTTAAATCTCTCCATGATTGTGATAAACTTGTCATAAAATTACTGTTTGTGAAATACTTTGTAACCATCTCGTTTTCACAGTTGTTTATGAAAACGATTTTCTATTTAGTTACCTAAGCAAGACTTTTTTATCTCATGCCAAGAATGGGTATAAACTCTATTGCAAGCTATCCTAAACATGAGTTACGTAGTTGATGCAGATTTTTCTGTTCAATTTTCCTAAAGTCATGAATCAACTAACTAAAACACAGCTATTTCCCCCGAACATACATCACAAGCCAAACCTCGGTGTATTTGTTTTAGCACTTATTCATATGCACATTGTATGGGCATCCGCAATTTATGGTCTCAACCAAATAGCTTATATTTCATTTCAAATATACTTTGTTGGCTTGCAATTTAGTTCTAAGAGCAAAAAACTATTATATAGAAATAAAAAACAAATTCAATTTCATGAAGCAACAGAGCTTAAGTACGTACAAAAAGAGAATTAAGAACATTTTAAAGAGACTGGTTACTCGTCTCGAGTCGATAAAACATTTTAAGCTAGTTACGATTTAAGATGTGATCATAATGCGCCGGAATACAAAAGAAAGTTAAACCCACTGTTAATACCTGTAGAATTTTTTGACGAATTTCATTTTCTCAGTATTTATTATTCGCGTAGGTTTACCTGTCCACATGATGTATCTAATTTTCCGTAATTAAATTGTTTTATCTAGACTTACTGTAGGAATTAGTCTCGCTTGCCTATTATAAAAATGTCTTTCGTGTCCATTCGTCACGGATTTTATGCGGTTATTATGAAATTCCTTTCTACTATCATCATTAGTGTAACCGCATATTTGTGAATGTTTGTTATTTATACTTAACTCATCGTGGTCAGTACAGAATCCATGGGATAATTTAAAGCACAGAAAATAACGTAAATATAACGTTTAAAATTTGGAAAGTTCAGAGACGAATGTGATTAAAATAGAATTTTCCTGATATAGATAGCTGAATGTCTTGAACATAATTAAGAACTATTACGCAAATTAATGCAAGAAAATGTCCCATTGAATAACTTAGAAAGACATTTAAAGTGACGTTTACTATACGTAACTTGAGTTTACCCGACCGTATAAAATTGCAATCCTCTTAAACCTGGAAAGCAATACAATGTAAGTATTATAAGTTGGCGTAAAAAACTAAAAGCAGGGATTAAGCCCCCTGGTGTCGGAAGGTGGTAACACGTGAAACCACTCACGCTCGCCATTAGCAGGCGGCCTGCCGTGATAGCGGCCGCGGCTCACAAAGTGGCTCATAGTGAGCCACGTTGTTTAAGTTAAATTGATAGAAAAACGGAGGGAGAAAAGGTTTTGTAGAAACTAGGGAGTTAGTTTAATTGAAGTGGAAAGGCACCTTTGATAGGCGGAAAATTTAATCTTAGATGTTTTATTTTGTAAGAAGTGAGAAGTGTGTAAGAGCTTTAAGTGAACAGTGTTAAGTTTGCTATTAACTAGGATAAAATTATGAAGTTATAGATACTGGAAAAAGGAACGCGGGTCTCCGAGCATTGTGCGACTGTGACTTTTAGTTTCAAAATCTAGGATAAAATTAATTATTTGATTTTAACGAAAGAGTAGGTAAATTAAAATTTTAAGATGTAGGGTTTTGGTCACGATTAAGTTTTTGCTTTTTCTTAATACCGTCGCTAAGAACTTGATGTCCAAAGGTAACTATTTTAAGAAAAGCTGGTTACCTAAGATTCTCTGAATGATAATAATTAGATATAAAATACGATATTTCGTAAAATCCATATATCACACAAGTTTATAGTTCACATGATGGTATGAGTCGTATTAATGGATTCATTAATTAAGATTAATAGAAGCAGATGCAGACGAAATAAACTCATTCAGAACTATCTGAACTGTTGTGGGAAATGTAAAGAATATTGCGGAAATTAGGATAACTTCTTAGAAACTAGACTAACACTAATCTCGGCTAGGTGATGAGTACCAAAATAATGTTAGAAGGTAAGAAAGATTTACTTTAACAAAATATTTTTGACGCCATTGCTTAAGATCTCAATTTGAAGTGGAGCTAAGCCGTAAGCTACTTCTCTGGCTCAGTATTAGGTTAAAGTAGCACGTTGCTACTTTTACATTAAGTTTAAAGAAGAGTGACATTTCTAAATTTATACAGATAAGGGAAACAAATATCTTTATACATTTGTTTTCTAAACTGTACTAAGGGGACAATGCGTTCACCTGTAGGCAACTGCTAACTACGAGATAGCAGCTATTACCAACACTCGGTGTTTATTAATAACTATAGATTACACGTGCCAGCACAAATTGCAGATAAAATCGTTTATACACAGAACGTAATATATTCATTGATTAAAATTTCTAATGTTTTTTCTCAAGTGCCTCTATCTTTTTTTCTTGAACTGGAAGTTTATTTAAATTAACTTTTTTTTGTACATATTGATGTTTTGGTGTCGTTCGACGCTAAATCTACTCTGTAGGTTACTTTTCCTCTTGTTATAATAGATTATTGTTCCTGAACCAATCTATCAAGTTCAATTATTATCCCGTTGACACCTCCGATCTTGTTACCGGCAGGTGCAATTAGTTTACATTAGTGCAAACACACCCAATGAAGAGTAATCGATAGTTCAATGTACAGGTTAAGTTAAGACTACAGTTAATTATCGAATAGATTACGGGAGATAACCTTTAACTGATTAATGCGATGAGCTAAAATAGAAATCTTGGTTCAAACTGCTCATGTAGATGACTTCTTAATATGCATGTATAGACTAAATCTAAGACTTAAAATTTAATATGTTTTTGTAAAAAAAAGAACGTTTTGTTGGTATCCAAAACGGTGGAAAAGGCTTCTTGCAAAACTTAATAAGCATTTAAAATCTTTTTATAAGATTGTAAATTTACAAGTATTTTTTCATTTATACGACTGTTTTTTAAATGTACTGATTTCATTTCTATTCCAGTGTTAATGCCTTCAATCGTAGTGTAAATTTCCACTACATTCAACGGTGTTACCGCTTTGTCTCACATCCTGATATATTGCACTTAATGCACGGCACGACGAAATCGTCACACCTATTTATACAACACATGTTTAATAGTATAATTTATAGGTAAAAGATTTATTGGATCGTATATCATTTGCCGGATCATTGTTTTGTGACGTGTTTAATATGCTTATTTTCGGTTTGAGGTTATACAAACATATAATAATAAGGGTGATTATGTCTTATTAAATTAACGAAAAGTGCGCTAAAGTTTTTGGGTTCTTAAGTAACATAGGTACCTAAGGTTTCAGGTCTGTGTTCTAAATTAGTGTACTACTTATTTGGTGTTTTTAAAGTATGTAGGTATACATTTATCGCGCATTAACGGTGAGGGAAACTAGATAAGGAAATCTCTAATATGCCAGTGTGGATTACAGCTTATCTCTCGCTATCGAAGAAGGCCTGTGTCCTACTAGTAGTCCATAATACATACCGACGGTGGAAAGGCAAAATTACCTAAGCGACACTTTTGGCGAAATTGAGTTATATACATCAAACGATTCAGAAAAAAAAACTGCATCGTTTAGTCTTACTCCCATGCTTCTGTGACGACTTTTGATGTCGCTTAGATATTTCAATTTTTGGTGTTTTTTTTTGTATTTTCGGCGACTAAACGAAAACTTTTTGATCTTTTTGTAAAAAATGTTACTTAGACAATTTTTCAAAATAAGAATTTGTACTTAGTTAATTTCACTTGAATTTTATTTTTAGTACTTTGGCGTTTAGTAAATTTTATCCGGAGACAAAAAATAAAAAAAACGCACTAAGATATTTTTACCAAACCCTGAGTAATTGCAATTTGGCGCTTAGTCAATAACTACCATTTCTCACTCAATGGAAATAATGTCGTTTAGTATTTTTTCCTACAAGGAATTCAATATGGTAGTATGTCGCTTGGTAAAACATGACCTTAACATGATAATTCATGATATTAACTCATCATGTTAGATTATTTAATGTTTAGAGTCTGATTACGATAAAGCGAGTTTCTTTGTGTTCCTGAACTGTGTTCGTATTGTTTTTTTATAAAATTTAATAAAGAGAAAAACATTAAAATTATGATATATTTCTTTTATTTGATAAAACATTTGTTACTGCCTTTTTTATAATATTATATCGTTTTATTTATTAAAAAAAAATGAGATTATTGCTAAAACAAGAGACGTAGAAGTATTTTATCCTGGAGTCAACAGTTTATTTGAATGCATTTAAGTAATTTTAGCCAGAACATAATTTCATTGAATTTTGGCTTATGACTATTTTACAGATTGAAAAAATATAATCAAATATATTTAGGACATATTTCCTGCACTGGAATATTTGTTGTGTGGTCGGTTAGTAATTTTTGACGGTTTGTCATTTTTGGTAAAATTTTACTAAGCGACATTAACTCGGTAATTACACAAAATTAGCTCCAACTATTAAAAGAAGATAATAAAAGGTATTAATAGCATTAATTTTTTTTTGGAATATAGTAAATTAAATAAATAGTTTTTTTTTTATTCTCGATTTCCCGAAATTACAAACTTCTTTTTGCTCTCCTGTAAAATGACCTCTATGTCGCTTAAGAAATATTGCCTTTCCACCGTCGATACCTAGTTATATTTTAAGACAATCGCATATAGTCCTTATTTAAATGAAATTGTCCTTGTCAATTATTCTAAAACCCAGAGAATAACACGAGCTCGAAATTAACAACACATCTTACTGAAATAATAAACCACAGAATGTCACCTCAAGATAAAACGGATTTACTCATTCATGAACTACCTTGTCTTAACTTCCTTTTGCCCCGACAACTTTCTTATTCGCACTAACTTAACCTTAAGTACAAAGCAATAAGGTTCAAACTAAATGTATCTAGGTGGTTGGTAAGTTTGTAAGAAATAAACAGTGTATGATTGTAAATGAGGAGGTGATGGTTGTTATAATTTGGTTTTGTGACAACCCTAATGCTATTAGTGTTGTGCGTTGTGCACGCTGCAGACGAGCTTATAGCTTGAGTCGTGATAACATGTATATGATTATAAACTATGGAACGTGTTTGGAAAATAGGTGCAAATTATTGTTGTAGTTACATTAATGAGGTAAATTGATGGCTTATTATTTGTTGTTTATAATGAAGAAGAAGTATCTAATTTTAATTAAACTTACTTCAGAAGTACATAGTTATCGTAAAAGTTTTATTTTATTTTAAACGGGTCCTGCCTATTTTGGAGCACATATTCTTTTGGTCAAGCTTGTGCCTATAGATGATTTCTGCAGAAAAAAGTAACTTATTTCTTATTCTTTGTCAAATATTTAGTCTGAATCAATTTAGGAACAAAAATCCAAATATACCTTCTAACGTTCACATGTATAGTACCGGCAGTATTAAACTTCTATCTTTATTAGAAAGCAATAGGTACCTTAAAATACCCGACCTGTTTAAAATCCGCTGAAAAACCACTAAACCGGTATTAAAGTAAAACGTTTACCATTAAACGAGCGTTAATGCGATCCAAATAGCTAGTTACAGAAATAGCGCTCAGGTATCGGTGATCGCGGTATTGCGTCGAGGCACTACCGACGAGAAACACATGGCTCGGGACTGGGAAGTAGGATTTTGATACTAGATGTATGAGAGGTTATTATATTGATTGGTTTAGTAAGGGGATAAAACTAGAATTGTAAACAATTCGAGCTTCGGCTTTAAACAAGCAGCGGCAGAACGAGAGTGAAGAGGGCAGTTAAAACTCTCAGCACTCTTTTGTCAGTAGGTACGAGAGAGAGGATACACCAAATATATGAAGAACCGATCATTAGTTTACTAGTAGATATGGCATATTTATAAAAAAAAGGTTATTTGATTTTGTAAATACTTGATTATTTACCCCGCAGCATTCAAAATATAAGATTGTAATCAAACACATAATTATAATAAATTTAACTTTAACAGTGATGTCACCATTATGTTAAATTTTATATTTTCTGCCGTAGTGCTTGTCTTAGTTGCCACTTCTCTAGCTGTTGAAAATACCCCAGTTTCTTAACAGTAACAAATCAAATAGCTTCATAGTCTATAGCGAGTATCAAAACCGCAAATCCCTCTACACATGTCGATCAGCCACAAACGCATCAAACATTTCAGTAAAACCACCAGGTAATTTATATTGGAAGCTATCCCGACGTGATAGCTCACGTGTTTATTTTCGTTCTAAATCTATTTATTTTGCTTGGCTACATCCAACGTTGATTGCATTTTATGCCTCTCGGTAGGTAGGTGAGGCACCTGTGTTGTGGCTAAATTGGCGGGTAATATAAATTAGTTTAGCGGCAAATGTTTTGATTTGTGTAGCCTGAAGATTAATTGATAGGACAGTTACTGGAATTGCTGTAATAAACGGTGTAGGACGAGGTGAGAAATAGGTGTTTGCTGTTGAGAGTTGAGCCAGTTTTGAGAAGTAGATTTTTTTCTCCGTTAGTCTAGGCACAGCAAAACACACTATATTTTGGTACACATTATTATAACAGAATTGGCTTTAAGTTATCGGGTAGACCGAGTTAAACATTATGACTGACATATCTTGTTCAAAGTTTATATTTCTGTTCATGAATTCAATAATCTACTCAGAATTTTAGCCCCGAAATGTAAAATAGAAAGTACTTTTTTTATTTATAGCTTGTATGACTAGGTTTTTCCTAACTTTATTTTGCCACTATAACACACGCTTAGTTAAGACCCCCACAGTTAGCATCACAGTCTACAAATATCCTACGTATTTCCTACTCTCCTCCCAACAGCCCTACATCTCCTGGCTCTAGACTCCCGTCGTTCCGGCAGCCGCAGCTCTCCGGCGGTCCAGATTCGATTCCCGCTCACCTTTCCATCCGATGTTGATTTACTGCCAGCCTGTCGTCGCCGGCGGCGCCCGACGCATTTTAGATGGTAAGAGGTGATGGGAAGAGTAGAGCAGCGTTTGTTGCATGTGTAGTAGAAGTTACAATTGAAAATCAATGATCAACAAGTATTCAAACCGGTATCACATCTTAATGGATTAGTTTCTACATTACAATGAGGTGTTCTACTTTAGTGCGCTGCAGCAAGATGCGCCGTCGATATAAAGAATGTTGCAGGTAAGGGAATGGATGCGTTTCAAACTACTTATACTGTTACTCTTAAGATGAGGATGGGATACAGACCCTTCCTCATAATGTTAAGCATTTCTAAATTAGCATTACTAAATTAAAAGTACGCTACTTTTTAAAGGTAAATTTACAAAGCAACAGAATTAACGAATCCCCGGATTTTCCCGATCTCTTCTATAAACGATATAAAATAACATAACCTAAACATAATTGGCATATCAGAAGCCAATCTTCTGCGCCCATCTCCACCACCCCCGTCCCCGCATGCCTACCTCGCGTGCCGCGCGCGCCGCGTACCTTGCGCCGGCGCAGGTATTCCGTGCGCGCGCGTCGATTCATTTATTTATACGTGGAGGTGTCACTGATGCACGTCTAATTGCACCCACTGAATGTGTGGGCTTGTAGGTACATACCTAGTATGAGATATTTGGTGGTTGGTCTCATACATAACTAGTAAGGTTCATTGAATTACGTTACTCAATGTGCCAGCGATAGACTTTGTTGCCATAATTATATGAGTAAATAAATAATTGTAATGCATTTAACGTCTAGTTCAAAGTATTGTTGCAAAATAGTCTAGATATTGTTTAAAAAATAAAGTAGGTACGTTTCGGACTTATTTACTTACTATAGCTTTTGGGTTGAAAGCAACTTAATAATAACATTCTAGAACACCTTTAAATATTTACACAAAGTTCGCCTCAACATGAAGTTAGCAACAAAATCACGTTACCCTTATCGCCAGACTTCCACCTAACTTCACGTTATCAGGTAAACTTTTGCGGGCAAATTGAAAATTTTACGAGAAGCAGCCGAGAATTAATTGTGTTATCAAATATTAATGGCGGCTTTAATTACCTTGTTTCGAAGTGTATTTTAATGACGTAAAGAAGTTCGAGACAGCGAAGGTAACAGGCTTTAATATTACTTCGGAGTTTTGCGATTAACCTTTTAAGTACAGTTGGGAGATATTTTAGAAAATTATGAGATAAAAAAGCATATACCAATACTTTATCGTTACATTCCAATTGAATTACTTATCGTTTAAGTTAAGCTAACAGCTTTTCAATCCCACCTTAACCACGTGTTATTTCTAAGAATAAACGCACAATGCTAAACTCTTTTCAAACAAACTCCCAAGTAATAAAATCTCAAATTCTCATATTTTTAGGTTCTGAATTGGAAGTGTGAACCTCGTCGAATGCGCCGCGTATTGTATCCGCTTCCTGTTTTAAAAGTGGCTATTCCTGTGCGCACGCGGCTCGCGTCCAGGTGGGAGGTGTTACTTATTGTTTCATGTTGCTTTGTGAACGTTGGAGTTTGAAGTTATATAAACTAAGTTGTTGGTTGCTGAAGGGAAGTAATTTGTATGATAAGAAGAGGGTTGTTACGAAAGTTACTGAGTAAAAGAAGAGCCCTTGCCTTTGCGCACTTAAGAACTAGATTGTCATAGACTTTTGTTTTTTCAGTGAGTACCTTAAAATTTAAAAATTTTACAACGAATGTCGCCCCAACTTTATTAAATGTTTTCTGGTTTCTTAAATCTCAACAATTCGAATTAAGTATGAACTTAAATCCGTGAAGTTTTTTTTCAATAATAAACAAAAATCACTTTCTCCTGTATTCAAGTCACTCAATACTTTAACCGAACCCTAAGTAAAATTTATGTTTTATTTAAGCAGCTATATTTAATTTTATTTCCACCGTCCACTTCCGATCACTGCACACTTGCAGTGAACAAACCTTTAGTGGTTATATGCAGGTACACTCAACGACTCAATTTGTTACTGCAATCGACTGTGTGATCCGTGGATTAGGTACGTTTACTAGTCGGTTTTACTGCATTATAGTTAACACGGTTTAGTTTTGTTGGGTGGTAAGTTTGATATTTGGAAAAAATTACAAAGATATAAAATGTCCTCAGACGTATTTTGATGTTTTGTTACAGTAAGGCCCACTTGCAAGAAACGTTTTAACCTCGGGCTAGCTAACTCAGATTTAAATGGCGCCACCGTCGATTGTAATGAGAAGTAGTTACAATCGATGGTAGCGCCATTTAAACCTGAGTTAGTTAACCTGAGGTTAAAACGTTTCCTGCAAGTGGGCCTAAGTGTGATACTTCCTGCATGATTTCCGTTTGCATACCATATTTCCTTTTCTAAGCAAAACGTTTGGTCGTGTTTTAATAGTGTTCTATAGCTCCTACTTCTTCTTATTTTTGTATTAATTTCATAGCTGCCAGTACAAATGAAAACATTGTACCCACACCTCTGTACAGTCGCGTACACAAATAAAGGTGTTATATTTAGAGCGTGCGGTTGGGACACCTGGCGAGCGTTTCGAGCACAACTGTACCTTTTTGTGGAATAAATTAAATTATTTTGCGATGTGGAATTGCGAATCGTGTTCGTGATTTTACATTGTGATTTGCAAGTGAAAAAATGTGCGTATAATATAAATATTTTTACTTTATGTGTACCTATGGAAGTTTTTTTACATAAAATGAATATACAAAACATTTATTATACCTAGTTGAAATTAGGGCCATTCATTACTTGCTTTGGGTTCTGTTTTCGTCGTGTAAATTATTGTAAATCGTTTTTAAAACTCTAAGTTAATGTTTTGTTTTGAAAGTGTATTTGCCGATTAAAGCTTAGTAAATGTAATAACTCTGGTATTAGACTTCGTGCACCGATCCTTAAATAACGATGCGGACATAAAATATAATTGATTTACGCGAATAATTTATGACGCGTGGTTAATTTGCACCGTTAGTCATTGCATGATTACCGTTTGCATACCATAGTACCTGTTCTAAGCACTAAATCTATAATCTTTACTTGTAAAAACAAGTACTGACCAACTGACTGACTGATACAGCATCGCCGAGCGTAAACTATTACAGTTAGGGCCATGAAATTTGGTACAGGCGTTAATTTTACGATGTAGTTGAAGAGAGATTTTTAGAAATTCCCACGGGTAAACAATTTAGATAATTTCGGATGAAACCGCAGGGCACAGAAAGCTTTTAAATGATATAATTCAAAGATTTTGTAAAGTTGAATGAAATAATTAGGTAAACAAAATACCTGCCATATAGGTAAAGGTAGGTATAGGAGCATGGGGGTGTATTCTAATGTCGGATATTCCGGGGGTCGATGCTGGCCACTCGCCAAATGTCGCATGCGACACGCGACGCGCCGCACAGGTACTGCGTATGACAATGTTTTGTAGGTGGGTTTATATTCAGTTCATTTAATTAGTTTTTTAAGCATTTTACTTAAGGGTGATTAATAAAAATGTATAATCAATAAGTGTCGGGTACCTACTATGTATCTAAGTTCTTCACTAGGTTTGTCTATGCTTCAAAACCGAATTAACAATCTCTAAAATATGATTTACCCTGAATTATGTTATCCTATTATTATGATTAGTTAATTCTAAAATACTTAGTTTAAACCAACATTTTAACTGCTAGTTAACGTAATAACGGAATTACTAACAAGGTTTTTTATTTAATATAAAAATAATTTTGGCCAGAATTAAGAGCTGATTTACTTCTCAAATTCCTATGATTACAATGAAAATACCATATTATCACACTTTTTAATTATATTTCATGTCACTTACTCTTCCAGCCCACTGTCCCATGTAAACGCACTTCTCCACCTCCACCGATAAAACGCAGGTACGTCCATATTTACGACGCGCCACCATTGTGCCCATGCGCATTCAATTACACCAACTAGCCACTTGATGACGTCATTACACCGGGAATTTATGTCAACTGGAATTTATGGCTAAATAGGTTACTTTGAGGTTAAATTGGGTTTAATTTATAGATTAATAGCACCGTACGGAAGCAATGTGTAAGGTGCATAAGCACGCTGGATAGGAAACTTATTGCTTAAATACTGGCAGCTATTATTTTATACTAGCTGGTGCCCGCGAACTTCGTTTCGCCAACTTAGAAGAAGAAAATAAGTCTATTCAAGTATTGTACCTACTTTCGAAAACTTTTCTTATTATGGCAGTTTGAATGACGTTTGACACTTGCTGCGGTGGCATTGCGATATGAAGAAAAAATTTAGTTTCACTTTATTTAATATCTGCACTTTCATGCCAAGCTATACTGAACAGGCAAGGTACCATACAGCCTTGTCTTAAGTTCAAAATTACGTTCCATATCTAAAAGATTCGTCACGATAATTATTTTAAAAATCAAAATAGGTAGGTATGTTGGTTTAGCCTATAACGAAATAACTTTGTCTACGCACGGGGCTTTTTGGCGGGAGTTCGTTAAGTGATGTCGTGCTTGTTGTTAAATTTTAAATTTGTGTATATTTCGGGGTTTGATTCACATTAGTGATAGTGTAATGAGTAGCAAACACCTGAGAAAGTGTACGGTGATTGAAGAATTCAATAAAAAGCATAGCCACTTGCCGGGCTGCTTTCCAAGAAGTCACAACAATCTGCAGTTTCATTACTATCGTGTTACTGTGGGTGGATTATAGATATAAAAAACTCCTATCCATCACTGTTCAATATGAAAATGTACAAGAAAATAAAGAAAGAATAAAAAATGAGAAACATGTTAAGGCTGATGACCCAGATGTCAATGCCTTAATTTAATAATAAAAAAATGTCTACGCATGCGCAATGGGTGGAGATGAAGCAAGATGGAAGCAAGAAGGACGGAAGGAATGCACATGTTTTATTCCTTTCATTTTTCGTAATATTCTTATGGTTTTTTGGATGTTTGTGTGTATTATCATTATTTATCTTAGAAAATTATAGAATTTATATTATTTTTAGATTAGATAAGATATTAGATAGATTAATATTATAATTATGTTGGTACTTTTTCAAATCTCGGTTTCAGTGTAGTTTGCACATCATACTACCACGCACCCCTATGAAATTCACGTGCAAACGTATTTCAAGTTTTTGCCAACCCCCCCCCCTTTTAGGGGTTGTTTTTTTTACCCTATAACCTGGTCCATAATTTTCTCTACATAATAGTAAAAGTTTCATCAAAATCCGTCCAGCCGTTTTCGCGTGATGCTCAGCCAAATAAACAGATAAACAGACAAACAGATAAACAGACAAAAATTCTAAAAACTATTGGAACTTGTTCTGTTATCAATTTTAAGTATCCCCAATAATTTTTTTTTCGAATATCTTTTATGTACAGACTTTCCATCCTCTTCAGCTTTATTATATGTATAGATTATTCAAATAGAATTTGAAGAGGAAACAATGGCGTTTGACGGCTTCCTTCCAGACTCAGTCATATTTTGGTGCTCGGAATGTGAGCACATAACATTAAACTCAATTTTATGCTTTCAATATAAAGCTATTAACCATTTAAAGTCTTTAATTCTCTTTCACGTTTCCCCCAAACGTTATTGCATTTCTTCTTGTAAGTATAATAGTAGATACCTACGTATCCTTAATCTGAAATTTATAAAACCACTGAATTTATTCGCGACAGTAACCGCGGTACAATGGTTTAATTTATAGAATAATAGCACTGTACGGAAGCAATTTTCTATAACTTGTAGACCTTTTGCCAAAATTATATTAATTATAGTATTTGAACCAGGTGGAGCTAGCGGAAAAAATACAAACATACATGGAATAGCGACGTATTATGTAATAAGGTTTTTGTAATATAAATAATAAATCTTCAGACTAACACACCAACTGTGTGGCTCTAAACTAAGCAGAGCTTGTACAGGTACCACATAATGGACTAGGGGAAAACTTAGTTACACCCAGACACGAGCCAATTTCGAAAAACCATTTTGACGAATATGGCGCGACCCGGGGATAGAATCCGGAACCATCTGCTTTACTTGCTTAATATATAGATATGCACTACAGAGTTCGTGCTTATATCAGTCTATTATTATTATTTTTTTTCTTTCAATTTACATAAAAATAAATTACGCACGCAATTTCTATTAATTTACCGTTTCTTTTCATCGCAAATAAATTTATATTTTCATTTAAAAAAACTACGATCTCAAACAAAATAAACAACAAAACACTTTTTTACAAAACACATCTCGATGAAATCTAATCTGATTTTCCACTTAGCTTACTACATTCACCCACCTCTACGCGCGATCACCGACGTCGGCGCCGGTGGTGGCGCACCCGCGACAGATGCTGTCTAATTGTGGCCCTCGGACTCTTGTGATGGTCACCCCAACACCACTCTAAACCGGGTTGGAAAGGGTGGATACGAAAAGAGTGCTGGGAGATTTTTTTCGCCGGTTTTTTTCACTCGGCCTACTGATTGATAAGCTGATGATCGATATATATGGCGTAAAAACCCGTTAAAATGAGTTTAATTTCAAGAAATTTACAATAACTTAACTTATTTAACATTTACTTTGTAATATCGCTGTTGGTTTTATTTAAATAAATAAATAATGATCGCGTTAATGTAATGAAATTACTTAATGATGAAACAAATGATTTTTATTCAATTTTTAGTGTACGGACGAATGATTTTTGAAGGTATTTTTAAGTGATTAATTAAAACACAAAAATACCTACGGAGTTTTGTATTTATTTAAAAAGATTTCAGTATCTACCCTATCTAATAGAAATTTCAAGCGAGATGGGATTCGAAGCAATTGAAATAAAATACTTTAATGTTCTAATTTTCTTTTATTTTCTCAATGTTTAGTAGAATTAAATAAGGAGGTTACCAAAATGTCTGCAAATAATTACAAATGTTCTTATCCACAGTGCAGTGTCGTTGATTCCCCACAACAAGGGTGCAGTGTGCTCAGGTGTTAGATCGAGGAGACAGAGGTGGACCCGCACCCTTAAATACCACGCACGAGTGATAATGGTGCGCTACGATATTGTTTCACTAGAAAACATGTATTTGAAATTCTGACTGTACTGTGGTTGATGTCGATTAATAATTAGAAATTGTTAAGCTAGATAGCTTTTCTTTAGTTTTTTAGAAAATACACAAGTAAACAGTATGCTAAAAGTAACGGAGAATATGCTAGAACTTACCAATTCATAAAATTATTAACATCATTAATTGCTGTTTTAAATTTTACCACTTTTTGTCGCACATTTTTCCCTCGCGTCACCACAACTAGCCAATGGGGCCCCCAGTCGTATCACGGGGGCCCCCGATCCCCTCGGCCTGTTTGATGTGGTCCCCATGACCGTGAAATGCGACGCAGATTTCAACACGACACATACACACACGATTTGTAATCACTTTTAACTAGTGATTTTTAAATTACTGACTTTATTTTTCTGACTGGAAATTTCAATAAGAGAATACTACTGAAGAATCCTACTAATATTATAAACGTAAAAGTTGGTGAGTATGGATGTATGTATGGATGTTTGTTACTATTTCACGTAAAATCTACTGGACGGATTTAAATGGGTCGCGGGCGGCCTAAACTAGAGAATTTAGTATACTTGATTTATTATAGTGATGCTACTAAAGTTTCAGTAAATGTAAGTACAATTCCTCAGTTAAATGACAGTTAGTTTCATCTAAAAATCAAAAATTATTGTCTTTTTCCATCCACGCGACAGTTGTGTTTCAATGCAATTAGCAGATTAGAGGTAGCGCTGGGTGGAAAACGACATAAGTCCATTTGGCCCAGGATTAAATCGCGGGACCTATTCATGGTCATAATTGGTTTTCGTGTTTGATTAGGATTTGCATTGTAGTGGTGTCGAGAGCTTTTACTGCATTTAAATAAATTGAAGTAGCTTCGTAGGTATTTTTATTTATTTTAAACCTTTGTAACATGCATGTTAATTTTGGAATCTTAACTATATATACCTAATTTTAAGTACCTCATTACGTAAAAATTAACCTAATATTTTTAATAGGTATAATTATTAATCTGTCCTTAAAATAATTTTGCCTCACAACTTTTTTATTCGTTGTAACTCTAGACTAATAGTCCCCAATCAGAAATTATTAATTCGCCGGCAAATATCACGTCACGGGAATCTGCCGCTCATTTCTCACACCTATATCACAGTGATAAATATCGTGCCATCCACTTTTCTCAGAATTCATACCGAGCTATTGTGGTGACTTGAAGCGATTAATTAAGAATTATATCCACTCTAATTAGTAGCATACGGTCACTTTGTTCGTTTTTACACAGTTTGTCTTCGGTGTATCGTGTGCAAATAGATTTATATTCGAAAAACGCTGCGGAGATCTAACAAGTGTTTCAAAGCTTCGTCTGCTCACCGATAGATGGCGTTGGTTGCATAGTTTGTGGCAAGCTAGAAATAGTGAGGCGCGTATAGTATGAAATACCTTGACGAGAAGTTTCGTGTACAAATTAGCCGTCGGATAGCACGTCACATAGTAGAAGATCAAACGATTCGAAGTCAACAGAGGGACATGAGGTCGACATCAAAGATGACTTCCGAAGAAGCGGACCTACCTGCGAGCGTTGCCAGTGGAAAAAATAAACAAGTGCTCATCACTTGCATTCCAATTTGAAATATCTGTATTATTTAGGTCGGGTTAAAGATGTAAATGAACAACATTATTTATGTTTGATTTAATTCTCAAATTAGTAAATATGTAGAGCCGCTTTTGGGATAACGAAAGTAAACTTAAATATATGATGGATAACTCTTTCGAAATCGATAATAAGGACCTGTTGAAAACGTCGGTGACTTTGGTAGCTCTATAGAACGTTTTATTTTAAATTAAAAGATCGAAAGGTAATTCTAAGTGCAAATGGCTTAACAATCCACTTTCTTATTTCTAAAGCACCTTACTACGTCCTCAGTTACTGATGTCTAGACACGAAAAAATGAGGTTTTTATTTCGCGATTACTCCAAAATATACATCTAAATGTTAATGAAACGACCACTACCCCTCCTGAGACACTCACAATTACCCCAAACGGCTACATTTTCAAACTAAATTAACCGAAAACAAGCAAACATATACTCTATTATCATAGACATACGGCGGGAGGAATCGAAGTTTTTTTCGTCGAATGCAGTTGTAAAAACGATCGGTTGGAGTAAGACTGTTTTGGCCGAGATTAGAATCGTAATGGCGTAAACCAAATATTGGAGATGATTTATCTTGTGATTTATTTGAAGAGACTGTTTTATTGCTTCGTTAAACTGGCTTTTAGTATTAAACATATTCACAACATATAGCTTGTATGTAGCTTTTGAAGTTGCAAGTACTGGAAAAAGGAACGCGGGCCTCCGAGAATTACGCGACTGGGACTCGAACCCAGGACAACTTCAAAATTAATAAATTAGCATTTATAATGCAAAATTTAAAGTAAAATCTCAATTGTATGTAGCTTTTGTGAAAATACCTACTGCGTTGATAAAACCGTCCTATCTATGAGTATTTTAATTGCCAAGCAGTTTAAAGGGAATGTAAGACAAAATAGCAGATGTAATACCTACGTTAACAAGCTTTTAGAGTCCCATCGCATCTAAAATTTCAATACAACAGGGTTTTTTAACAAAAAGCAATATTAACCACTTTCTATCAAGTGCAATTTATGATGCCTGACATTATGTAGAGCTAAATCAATGGTTTTTTACTAATTAAACATATAGAATAAATTGAATTACCTAAGAATCTATAATTACAATTAATAAGTACATTTATTTAAAAAAAAACCTTTACAAACCTTATAATCATGAACTTGTATCAAAGTGAAGTAGCACAGATTGTCGAGGATCTATTACTCGGAGGAGGCCACGGCACAATGGACGGAATTCAATAAACATATTACAATTGAACATATCGATCGTGAACACCGCACACCTACCCACTTGAAACTGCCTCTTTTCATATCGAAAAGGGATGTTGGGGTGGGATTATAAAAGTTTGGATGTGGCGCTTTGTATTTAATACGTTTTTATCTTTTACAATTAAAATGAAGCCTAAAACGATGAAGATAAACGATGAGTTTAGAAGTAGAATAAGTAATTTGATTTGGTTGTTTTTTTGTATCATGTACCTATATGCCATTGATGTTAGTATCTCGAAAGAAAGTAGATATCACAATGCAATCTTGGTTACTATGCAATGTGATAATGTCCATGGGCGCCATGAATATGACAAAATAAATAAAACTCTGAGAGAAAGAGTCTGCCAAAATAGTTACATGTTTCATTTATTGACGTTCGTTTCTCCCTTAAATAATTTTAATGAATACGGAGTTAAGTTGCAAAACGACAAGCATATTTTTAATTACTTCACCCAATAAAGCCACCTCTACGAGCCCCTCTCTCATCGTTACATTTTTTACCTTTTTATCAGCGACAATGGCACTCGATATGATTGCTCGCGGGAGAGTCGAAATTACCCGCCGCGGGCGCAGCAGATGTGGGTACCAACCTTACTTGTGTATTGGATAATGAGTGTGTTTAGCAGACACGGTTTTTATTTACGTTTGACGAGTTTTGGTAGCTTTATGCGATTGATTAAATTTAAGCTTTATGAGGAAAAATCGAGTTTTTGCGGAATTCTGTACTATGAATGAGTAAGTTTTGACCAATGACTTCAATCAAAACTTCAGAAATTCATAGTAACGAAGACAATCAATATAAACTTAACAATTTACAGTAATGTATAAGTTCTTAAAAAAATTTGAATTGTTTCTAGCTAGTTGTAAGTAGTATTAAGCTTTTTTTGAAATCAATTAGCCTTTTTGTAAACTGATTTATGTTTATGTCTCACAACTTTATTTGATAGATTCCTTTAAAGAAGTTTAGAGATCAACATTTTAACAGATTTAACTGGTATTGTTATTCTTAATTTCATACTATTAACTGTAGTTGCACATACGTTCAATAACAGATTTAGTGTTTACACACATACTAGGTACATACCATACATAATTCGCAATAACATTAACCTTCCCACCCTGGCACCACGAAGACGCCACAGCTCATTATCATGTAGCGACACTTGCAGTTGATTAATGCTGGCAATAATTGTCATTGTAGGCTGTCGTGCACCAGCTACAGGCATAGCCAGGATAGTGCAGTCAGGAGGCAGCAGTTAGCGCCATCTGGCGTGCGGTGGCGGTAATTAGCGATTAGTTATTGACGCGTGGAGTGGTGGTGGAGGTGTGCCTTTATTTGAATTGAAGAGGGTTTCTTAAAGGCAATGGTGTAGGTGCTGTTGTTAGTATTAAATCGTTGTTTTATGTCAAAAATACTAGGTACTTATGAAAATGTTGGAATGAAAATACTTCTAAAACGTAGGAAAATCAAGAAAACCTATACCAGTTGACCTCTTCGTATTGAATTCTTAATTCAAATACCAATAAAAATCCCAAAATACCTTTCTGCCTTTCCTCTCCAAATAAAATGTAATCAATCAACCAATTATTTATTTAAACCGTTTTCACTTTTTAATTTCACACTCGCCCAAGTCTAAAATCGACCCATTTCACCATTCTGCATGTAATTACATTAAACACGGACTCTGTCCAACTTTTTCGCGACCAACCGTCCGGAAACTCCAATTGATTTTATAAAAAGGTCTGAAATTGTATGAAACCGTTTCAGGAAACCTCATTTAATTGTAATTTGTAATTTTGGCCGATCCAGTAGAGATTGCTTGGACGGCTGATCTGCGGTTCAGTTAAACGTTTCATTCGCTTTTATTTAAGTGGATAGAACATCAAGAGTTGATATCAAATGTTGCTAAAGTAATTAACTGAAATCTGGAAGTTTCCAGAGTAATAGCAGGTACCCCTTGCGGTCGGTGGCGGCCAAATGAAATTAAAGTTTAGCAATTTATCTCTCACCACCTTCCCAAGTCGCAGATCATTAATTACAGCCATACCTTATCTGTCGCTGCCGTTGCGACCAACCAGTGCATTCGAATTTAAATCTCAAGTCACCTTGGCACTAAGTTTTCCAGTAATTTACTGCTGAATATTAACCATCACCTACCAGGGGACCAGGAACACAGCAGGGGTGGAGCCTGTGTGTTTTACTAATTGCCGAAAGATGTTAATCAGGTATACCAAAACTCGCGCTATCCTTTTCTAGCTTAACAAAATTAGCATCCTGCATCTCCGTCTACGCGAAGATAACTCAAAGCAAAAACCATGACAAGGAATTAATTAGAGCTCAAGGTAAATAAATGAAGATTGTCGCGTCTAATGAGTTTTCTGTATAAGTCGTTTGTTGGTAAAATAATTATAAGACAGGTAATTAAGAAGTTGGTGGAATCTGCCGAGGGGGTAATTGGCCGTGAAAATGGGGCTTTTTAATTGTCTTGTGGAAATAAAACAACCATTTAAAATATCCTAAAGAAAAAAAATAAAGAACTCATCTACACACTTGCCAGACCTTTTTGATTCAGAACCTGCTTGCTTTATGCATCTGGACAGTAATATTTATTTATATTCTTTACAGCTCGCGTAACGTAAGTTGACATGTTTTTACCATTTTTTGTTAGCACATCACATTAATCTATATCTATAGTACTAAATAACATTGCATCTGCTATAAAAAAGATGAGTCTACCACACGTAAGAGAAAAAGAGTAAAAAAAATGTAAAGTAGTAATGCGTGGTTTCGCTTGAAGAACTTTCTATCCGAGTGACATGTCGTCGCATCTGTCACCAGTCATTGGTGCAACGTCACGCCACAGCCAATCACGGGCGGGTTCCATATTCAAACACTTTTGATCTAAACACACGCCATTTTGGATGATTGATTTTATTAAATTAGCAACGTGGGAGTTTTATATTTTATAAAATGTAAATTATTAACGACTTTTAATTTAAACTTTTATGAGATTTAAATATAATGTCTAGACAAAGTTGTCGTTTTAAACTTGCAATGAAGCGTCGGGAAAAAAACATCAAAATAACCTTCACTTCATACCTCTGCTCGAGTGAAAAGGCACGCAAAGTTGGTACAAGGGGTAGATTCTGTGATATTTGATATTCGACGTTATTTTTTTAGCGACAACAAACCTTAAATGACTTCTTATTTACGTACAACACTTTTGTTATTTTTTAACAATACATAGTAAAGTAAGAGATTAAATTCAAAAGATTTATGAATGAGATCCAGAAGATAAATGAAAATTTCGCCATGAAACTTTAATCCAATAATAAAAATAAAACCAAGTAGATTTACAAGTAAATGGACCTTGCCATAAACTTTAAAATTGACTATTAACTATAAAATTCAATTTATGCTTTAATACGCAAATGATACAAGTTTTATCAAAGATACAGACCTCAGCATACCCCCCTTGGTTTTTTCCTCCGCACCGCAATCACACGTTATTCAAACATTTCCAGTCGTACTGGTTTTTTGCTGCGAGTGACCTCCCGCATGATAACACTGCCTTCATCAAACCAGCTGTTGTAAGGACAAGGGAGTGTGAAAATAAAGGGATTTGTACGTGCTAGGAGGTGCTTTGGTTTTAGATATGTGTTGGAGGTAAGTTGGTAGAGTATTTTAGGCATTTATTTTAATGGATTGCCTATTAATTAAATTGTTTGAGAGTTATGTGAATAATAATATTAGAAACTAAGTAACAGGCCTTTTGGTAGTGGTTAAAGTACTGAAGTGTAAGCTAGTTGTTCTGTTTTCAGTTCATTGATATAACTACCGAGAAACTGTTAGTAGTACACATTCATATGTATAACATAAGTTGAAGTTTGAGAAAACATTACCTTGTTGATACATATTGTTTTATTTCAACTATTTTTTAATAAATTACAGATTCATAAATATTTTCTTAGCTTTTCTTACGGTTCGTTTTTGGACACAATTTACTATATTTTTATTCCAAACTTAATGATACTGGCATGTTAAAAATTTGCTTACTTTTTTTTTTCTGTTTCATTGTACATCACAATATTCGCATGTAGTTGTATGTAGTTGGTTGTTGGGTTGTGTTATGGCGCGTGTCGCGGCGGGCAGTTTGTCTCGGACACCATTTCCTGGCCATCCCTTCTGCAGCCAGGACACGAGGGCGGTGGAGCTGCAGTGTGGATGAAAATTTGGTAGAACGAGGATGAGCGCTCAAAGAATTTATTTGAAACGTGAGAAATAGAAAATTTTATGATAAGGGTCAATAAGGTATACTACGGTTGATTGTGCTACGCCGTAGTTACTACGTTATAAGGAGCTTACATAATATTTACAAACTTTCAATATGTAAACGTATAAGTTAATTTGGAAGTATGGATAAATAAGAGCGAAATAATAAAAAATGTGTCTCTAATCAACTCCGAATTACAATCGTAATAAATGAGGTCAATCCGATATCATTCCAGTCCGTAATTATAGCTGTAAATTTTTCTTTAACTATTAAATCTATCAATAATATTTCCAACCCTTTTCCCTATGACACCAATCACGCCTCCTCGTATTCCTTGTCCGGTGTATGCTGCCCCCCCCGTAGATATTTCAAGAATATGATAATGTAAGAACACGCTGCGATCACCTCGCGCGGTCGCGGGTCGACCTCGGCAGGGCTGTGTGCTAGCGCCGCTATTGTTTATTGTGTTCCTTGCAGATGACATTTCCCGGTGGTTGTGGTCCAAATAGTAATTGAGTAAAAATTATAAATTAGTTGGAATAAATTTAGGAACAGTAGTAGTTGACAAGGTTAGTGACAAACTAATTATGACAAAGATTGGTGATTTTTGATCGCAGGGTTCTTTAAAGACTTAGATTTTAACTCCTGTCAAGATTAATCTCTAAAGACAATTGCTTGACAACTATTGAATTTCTTTTCAGCCTTATCTAGCATATTGTCAAATTAGCTGTAGATAAGTGAATAATTTTGTGATTCCAAAGTTTAGAGTATTTGAAGTCAATTATATCACATGTTTATCAGTTGTTTCAACTGCGTGCCTGTTTTCCAAATAATAATAATAATAAATATGGCTTATATTAGAAACATTTTTCTTTCGTCAAAACTTTTCAACTCTTTCTATCTATGCCACAGAATTTTATCACAAACTTTGTGAAGTAGCTGAACTTAGTAAGTTACCTACGTATGTTTTTTATTTCTTCCAAGCAACTTATATTTATAAACATCATACAGTGCATATTAAAATGTCCAGCCCTGACCGGTCAGGAAGTTGGTCCGCGGATCTTTATATTTATATTCACCTTGTCGGGAGATTTATTCAGTTCTTTAGAGCGGACGCAGTGACCGTGCCTCCCTCGTGGACGCACCCTAGGGCCGACGCACTGGGGGTGAGACACAAGCCTGTTTTACCCTTAGATTTTAAGATTGAAAAAATTAATAATTTTGTGATATTATTTTGGAGGTATTGGAGTATTAAATTATGTATTTTGCAGTGTGTTATATCGATATTGCATGTCTTTCAGTTGAAAAATAATATTCCGAAGTGTGTGTTGTTATTTAATTGATATAAAAATGATTAATAGAATAGATAGTCATACTAAACGGGACATTACTTCATGCTTGTTCCAATGAATTTGACGCAAAATCTTTCTCGTAAATATATAACGCGGCGTATATTTAACGCGGCGTTTTCCATCCGTCGTGCGTACCACCTGACTACGCGCCCCTGTCAGTTATGATATGTGTGGCGTAAAATTTTGTTTTTCACTGGCCGCTCCAAGGTAGACCTGACAAACGACAGCGGATTTCTTATAGAACGGATGGACGGGGGGCGCCGTGCGGCGATTTACTCCAAAATAGAGCCTTTGAAGATCATGATAGTTATTAGTATAAGGATGTAGTTTGTGTAAACAGGTAGTTGATGGGTCTGGTTTTAGCGTAGGTATGGTGTTCTTATTATTATAAGTTTTGATTTTACAGATGATGAAAAAAGTTTTGACAGATTATGGTCACGTTTGCTAATATTTCTAATTAAAAGCCCAAAGTTATGTTAGTTATGCATGTTCTTCTAATATTGTTAGTGTAATAGTGTTTATGTTGAGTTTTTTTGATGTTGAATGCCAGGATAAATAAATCTTTGAACTTTATATGGATTGATACTGAGAAAACCAAAATTCACGAAAACTTATTCAACGATAAATGAAACCTTAAAGTCAGTTCGAAGTATGGGGTGGGAATCACCTCAATCACCTCGATGAACCATATAAAAACATTCGAACAATAATGCACTTGCCCCTAAGCTCTCTCACGATTGCAATAAACAGCACCCAAACAAAATACCCTCAAATCATACTAACATCTCATCTAATTCTTCCTCTAATTCTACTAATCCTACCTGTTGACAACTTTACAGAACCACCACAAGCGCTACAATGTTCTAATTCGCCGCAATTCCAGGTAAATCGGGCAATAACTTTCCAGGAACGGATTTATTTATACGAAGTCGCGTGTGTGGTATAAACCGTGTGATGTAAGTGCTATGAAGAGCTGGTTGAACGACGGTAGAGGGTTGATGCGACTGATTATTTAGGTGTAGATTTTAGATGGAAATAATTAAGATGAAAAAATGGTGATGAATATTTTGTTATATACCAAAAATTCAAGTTCGACTGTAACCACAATAAGGTTGAACTATACTTTTATACGCAGATGCTTATGTCTAATTCTACTTCATATTAGAATATGTATTTTTTTCTTACATATCCTAATATGAAGGTAAACGATGGTAAAATTAGAATACAAAACGGCTAAAGCAAGTACAGGTAATTTAGTGATTAATTAAAGTATTTTTACTAATACACCGATTATTTATTTTTGTACCAAACTTTCCTATTCAAATAAGCATCATTGTTTGATCTTAAAATCACTGTTGAACTAACTATCGTTATTGCCTACACCAGGCGATCTCTTACAACATCCCGGTTCGATTCTTGGCGCCGCTCTCCGCCACAACACAGACAGGTACGTTGTAACTAATTATCTAACAGTTCGATCCTATCATCAAACAACTTACTATAATAGCAGAGATATAAAGGTGGCCCGTAATCTCGGAGGTGATCAAAAACAACGCCGCTAAATGATCCACTAGGTGATCAGAATAAAACCAATCCATTGACGTTGACTTGCTAGTGTTGGGAACTGATTCTGGGTTTTATCGATCACGGATCAATCATTAAAGGCTTAGAAATAACATTATTTTAGTGTAGTTATTGTTAAAGGGTTATGACATATTGATGGACTAACTAAAGTATTTATCGAACAAGTACTATAAAAAGTTGTGAAAGTAATGGACTTACGATATAACTTTTATACACATCCCACACCCATGTCAAACTCATTAAACCTTTTCAGACCAGAACTAAACATCCAATTAAAACTTAGTATTTTATGAATCTTCCTTAAAATTTAGAAAACCATCGTCACCGTCCATCGCCGCCGGCCATCCCTACGTCCAGTTCGATAGTCATGGACCACTAGTGATGTATGCGGCGGCGACCCGCTATTAGTTACTGTGACAATCACCACACAATGCTGTCTGTTTGTTGCTTTGTCTGTGTTGTGTGTATATAAATACATTGACGGATAGGTAGCACGGATTTAGACGCGCCGAGGCAGGTGAGATGTTGGTTCTTTTCTAAATAAAGTGGTGGTACGGTCTATAAAGTAGGGGCAAAACAGAGCAAACAAGTAGAGACATTAAATGTAAAACTAGTATTTTTCAAAGAGTTATTTAACCAAAAATAAGAAGCAGAAATCAAAAGTGTTGCAACTTGTCTGTATTTAGAATTATTAACTTTCTGCCTTGTCTTCAAACATGTATAAATAACGTAATCATAAATAAAAGTAAACAATGTCACTTCGTACTGCTAACGTAGCTTTTTAACTGGTGAAATAATTTTGTAAATCGATTTCGAAGTAGGTACCGGAGAAAACTCTAGACATCCAGTTTTAAAAATTATAATTATTTTCATTAATTTCACGACCTCTGTGGCGCACCGGTAACTATACCGGACTGTAAAACGGATGGTCCCGGGTTCGATCCCCGGGTCGGGCCAATATCGTCAACATGTTTTTCGACATTGGCTTGTGTCTGGGTGTAACTAGGTTCTCCCCTAGTCCATTGTGTGGTACCTTTAACACAAGAGCTTACTTAAGGGCCACATAGTTGGTGTGTTTAGTTTGGAGATTTATTATTATTTAGATTTTTATTTATTTTTCACCTTTTACGGGATTTTTATTATTATTATTACTAATTAATCTACAAATATTTCAACCAACGCCATTTCTCCAAAACACGCCACCCACCTATAATTCCCCACTATCAAAACCAACTAAATCCAGAGCTCGGTCGATCTAAAAATCAATCTGCCTGCATGAGCGGTCGCACCCTGCGCGTGGGCAGGCGTGCGTGAGCCGAGCGCAGGTATGAGCCGATTACGACGGATCGCTGATTGGATACAGAGATCATGTTGTGCAGGTATTTCGAGGCTTTAGAGTATTTATAGAGTATAGAGTATTATACCGGGTGTAATCGTTAAGTGTGCACAGGCGATTATTCCGTAACTATTACAGATAGCAAAAAACTTTAAACTGATATCGAAAGTACTTTATCTAATGAGTAAAATAACACTATTAACTTAGTAAAGTAACTAAAATATAGTAAAATAACAGAAATATCCAAAAACCATATATTAAACACTCCCATACATTTTATTTAAGTAGTAAGTTCTAAGTAAGTACTAAATTATATTATATTCAAAGCAAATGTTAGAAGTGACGTTCTTGTTGTGCAATACAATGACGAGCTCTATATACAGTTTCTTAATTAATTTTCCTTAAAATTTGCAAAATAATTAAAGCAATTGCACGACGTACACGATTCTGTACCTAACTCTTCTAGGCTATGTGCAGGTGCTCCATTTTGTTGAAATCTAAAAAATACTATTTCTATTTAAACCTTCAATCTTTCCCACATCGTCAGTGCACCTCAGCCGTGCTCGCTCGGGGGTGTCAAATATTTGCTAATGTCGACCGAGGGGGTGCATAATCGCGCACATGTCCAGTTGCAGCGAAATTAAGTTTCGCCGGAGGTGCAACCACCCCTACGCACCATCCCTTATACGTTTTAATGGATGCAGATTTTTCAACAGATGCCAGCCTGTGCATGTTTAATGCGATGTCAAAAATTTTGGGTTATGTTGTGTAGATGTTAATGTCTGATTTACCGTATACCTGTCTCAGTTTGAAAGTAGAATACATTAACTACTAATTTTTGACGATTAATATATGAAATAATAAATTTATTCATACTTTTAATACACACAACGATTTTAAACAAGATTAGGGTGTCCTGTTGAAATATATAACGTTCAAATATCTTAAGTATTCTGTCTACAAAACAAATAAATAATAATGGATGATAACTAATTTTGCAATAAAACCAAACTCGGGCATAGACTCCGATGAATGTAACAGCTACTTTTGAGTATTTCTAAGTCTATAAAGCTTTCAAATTGTTGGATTTGCTTTACATTCTAACTACTGAATATGCAAGCCCTGAAAAAATTTAACAGAAACTATTTTTATTTGTTTGTATTTGGTAACTTCGGTTAACTTTGTAGTGGTAACCTTTGTGGTTTAACTCTGAACCACAACATGTTTCAATAAACATATTAAACTTTACACATTATGTAATTAAACATCTATTTACTAGAATTTAGTGCTAGAGTCTTGTAGTGCTCATAGGGATGAAAGTTTAGAAAAAACATTTTTTATCTTGTTCTTCTGAGAAACTATCACAAATAAAAAAGAAAATTGTGTGAAAAGACCCGTTTCAGAGTATTTTGTCGAGTTTTTAAAGATGTCAAGCTTTGTCGAAAATACTACGCACAAAGACAAATAAAATTACCTAAAGGACTAAAATAACTCCAAAAGGACATACCCAACATTAGAAAGGTGCCCAAACTAGTGATTAATCATACCTACATAGACATTAAATCGACACTCATACCTACATTCTCTAAATGAATAACGTTTCACCCCTTCTGCTCACCCTCTAGCAGCCACCCCTAGCCCCGGGGGTGGCCGCGAGCTACAACTATTGTCCCTTCTTTAATTTCGCCCACCTTCCACGTGCTTCATTTTGAAAGCTCAGCAAATACTTTTTTATTTTATTTTTTAATTCGATTTCGGCCGCGGGCGAAACGGTCATTTCAGGTTTTTATTATTTATCCTTTATTTGTTGTGGGGATTTAAAAGCAATAAAAGGTGCTCGTAACACAATATGGGCACCGATAGAAATATATTTATGTTCAAGTGTGCAGATGTTTTAATTTTAATTTATTTATTATATAAAAAAATTAGTTGAGCTAATTAATTTAGTAATAAACAATAATAATAATAATCTTATTTTAGTTTCATTGAAAAATTTACGATGAAATTTGTTTGTCTTAAGTTTATGATTTACATTACATACTTATAAACTCAAATCTTAGAAAATAATATATTAATCATAATATAACATGCTTTGTTAAAGCGCAAAAATCTATTAAATGTTCAATTTAAACTAATAAAACAATACTATTGTAAGATTTGCCACTCCATAGTTTCGCTACTCGCCGCCAGGGGCGCTGCAGTGCTCCGAATGAACAAGTCGTCGCTAGTTTGGCTCTTGGCCCGAGCTGTTTCAATTTAGTGAGGGTATTTTATTTCTTTATTTATTTAAGGACCATAAATAATTAATTAAAATCAAAATGCCTTCAGTAAGAAGCATTATTACCTAAGTAATGAAGAAAGAAATATAACAAGAAGAAACAATTGATTTTGTTACACTGTAGCGACATCCTCTTTTTTAACAAAATACTTTTTATTTTTTTATCTTGAAAAACTAGAATTAATTCAATTATTTCTCCCGAAGACAGTGCATACTATGATTCAACAAGCAATTCCCAATATCAATAAAGACCGTAGTATTGTGTTGTTTACGCGAGGGCCGTGATATTGCATCGCGTGCATTTCTTACTCTTGCCTTGACCCGATTCTATGTATCTTGTCGAGTGTTGTGTCAACGAGACTGTTACTTACCTGAAGGCCTGTTCTTAGAATAATTATATCTCTATTTTATATCCTAATGATTTTATATAAAAAATAACAAATGTTTTAAACAGTGATTACAGGTAATAAACGTAGGTATATTATTAATTTGAGGGATATGGAGTCACAAAAGTTTTACAAATTCAAATTCTGTCCGACCTGTTATTGCCTTTTTTCGCTGCGTGGCTGCATCAAAAAGAGATCTTTACTAATAATCTACAAGACAAGTACAGTTTGCTCTTAGCTTATATTATTTTAGAGTTCAAACTACTCTCACATAATGTAAGTTAAGTGTTCATCTGATTATTTTACGCCAGAAACTGTAGCTAATTAAGTATTTTATTGTACTTTGTTTTATAAAATATAAAATAAAGTTTGAACTTATTCCATAAAATCGTCAAAAATATTTTCCTATTTTCATTCGAGATAAATCTATTTCTCGCGAATAATATTATGATGTTTAACATAATACATGGAGGTCCAATTATTGGCATTAGCGGAGGTGAGGACACATTCATGACGGCTGGTGACCGTTGTCTCAACACATGTGAAGAGAACTGGGTTCAAGGACGAGTATTTGTAAACTGTTTTGAATTAGGCGACCATATTTTGTAATAAAATTCTTATTTTTTCTGGGAAGCTTTTGGAAAATACCAAATTTGAAAGTTGGTTGGAATTTTGATAGGTTTTGCTTAGTCGTTGAGGATTTTGAGTATCTGATTTGCTTGATGTCTTTAATGAAGCTTACGAATTGATAAAATGTATAAACCTACAAATAAGATACAGGAAGGACAAAATTCAAAATTATATTTAGTGATTGTTATGTAAATACCTAATGCAATATGAGAGTAGTAAAAAAAATTGGTATCAAAAGGAAAAGAAATATTCACAGTATGACGAAAACATTCTTACAAGATTGGTCTACATAATATTCAGTTCATCTGCTTTTGTACCCCAGTGACTATACCGGCGGCAGGTTTAATCGAATCACTTTCCTCTAACTAATGGCTTGACAACATCATTTTAATGATAATTAATGAGGAACATCATTATTTAACGTCATAATAATAAGTTACAGTGTAATTATTGTAACAGTAACGACTGTAGATTAGTCGGGACGTGATTTTTTGAAGATAGTCGAGATCAAGCTTGTTTATTGCTTTCGACCGCAAAAATGCGAATATTGTAGAAAGTGTAGATAGTTTTGTCGGAAAACATTACCGATAGCTAGATTTTTAGTATAAATTTGAAATTGTAAAGCTTGTTTATGAACCGAAGATTCAAACTTTGACGCAATGATTCATAAATTGCTTACGATCTTAAGAATTTTAAACAATGTTTATTTTAGATAGTAATTTTTTTGAAATATTTGTAAAATAATTTATCTGAGCCTAAACAAGTGATTTCCTGTACTATAGGTACAAGCGAAGTTGGATTGTTCGACGCAAAAAAAAACAATCAATAGTAGTTATGAAAAGATCGTACTTTAACGCTATAAGTTATAGAGCGAACACGTTTCCGATTTTTTTTGAACACAAAACTTTATGAATTACTCAAGACTGTGTAAATATGTACTCGTTATTTAAAAAGATGTCCAAAACTCAATTCCTTTCGAAGCTCCCAAAACGCATCACCTTAAAAGTTATAATTAATCCTTGTTTCTTTCCGACCAAGACAGATTCTGTATTAACAATCCGAATGCTTTCCTCTTTTATCGCGACATGGCTAATTTGTAACGATGAACTTGGGTGCGCGTGCGTCGAAATACTTAGTTATGAGGAAAGAAGAGAGAGTGAGATCGAAGACTGGGTTCCGCGGGTTATAATCAAAAGGTGCTAGGTACATATAGTGAGTATACATATTAATGTTAATATTAAACAAGCAAATTTGTTGGACGAATGTGGCAAATTTTATACAAGAGGTAATTAACAATGTTTGATGAATTCAAGCTTAAAAAATCTGATCATAAGAGTTTTTTAAACATAATTAGGATATTGTGAAACAAACCTTAGTTGAAGTGCCTGTTTGCCAAAGTGTCTACTCATTATACTTACAATAGTTTGTATTAACCATAGTCATGTATAAACCATCAATCTTATCGTAATAAGACTAGAAACTGGCATTGACATCAGTGGAACAGTCATGAGAAACAATATCTAAAAGTTTTTATCTTCAATGCTTAGTACCTATCGAATTATCAATCAGAAATCAACATCAATCCAAACATTAAAAAACACAGCGAATCCCTACAAGCTATTTTAATTCTGTTGTCAGTGTGTGTGGAAACACCTGTCGGTGCGCGCGCGCCGGTCTTCTCAACACAAACAGAAGATTACTTCTGTCAACGACGCACACTACTCGCAAGTATTATTTAAACATAGGTGGGAAGTCGGAAAGTCGGTGGGAGAAAAATGACGGGCTTACTATTTGTTATGTATTGAAGGAAAAAGTCATTTAAAGAAGAGTAGGTACCATATTTTTTTCCCAATCTAGGGGAGATAGTTGCTAGTCTAGTTTTAAGCTCATATTGGAGAGTTTTAAGAATCACCTATAATAATACAAACTGGGTGTGATTTCATTTTTACTTTTACATAGGTGTCATATTTACATTCAACGTGCAACGAAAACATACCTCTAATACTTATCAGTCCTTACTTTAATCGCGCTCTCAATATAAACACTAGTGGCTGCATGCGACTCCGTTCGCTTGGAAGTCGATTTCCCGTGGGAATGATAAGTTTTCCCGCGGCAAATAGTACCCTGTGTGTTATTCTGATGTATAACCTATATTACTGTAAAGTTTCATCCAAATCCGTCCAGTAGTTTTTACGTGAAAGAGTAACAAACATCCATACATACCCACAAACTTTCACGTTTATTATATTAGTAGGATAATTCAGTATTAGCCTTATATATCCCTTCTAATGTTTAAATATAAAAGTTGAAATCATTTCATATACCTATACGTACTTAGCTAGGAGTAACTTTTGGTTACATGGAAAAGGTATTTTATTCTTTAGTATGAGCATGGATGAAGGAGTAAAGTATGAGACAGCTTATTGAAATCCATGGGACTATTATGGTAACGAATTCTAGTGATTTTAAATGCTAGGAAAAGCTTTGCAATATCTCAAGAATAAGAAGAAAAGACGAAGTGATATCGATCACAAAGTTATAAAAAAAAAACACTATTCGAATTCCACAATTTTGACGCCACCACATTTACAACACAGTTCCAACCGATTTTTTTAAAGTATTAGGCGATTTAGGAACAATACAACGAATATCCACACAAAGAACATTGTCTCATTGAACAAGGTACCAATATCTCACTTTTAACGAGTATATTCACTGTCTGAGTATGTCGTCAAAATCTCTAAAATATCGGGCAAGACGGCTGAAAACCATTCAACAGTAACTATTGAAGTTTATTGCTAATGGCCGACCAGTCAGAAATCACCTGGGTGTTGTTCAAAATACTTATGACAAGCCATTTAGAATTTACTCGTTTGACAGTGACTATAAAATATAAAACATGGCGACGTGTCCACCGCTAAAAGCTTTGTGGCTGAAAAATGAGAAGCTAATTTATTGATATTTTTATAAGATTTTGTAGAGGTTTTGTAGGTCGCCAGTTTGAGATTTTATAAGTGTAGGGATATGATTTTGTTGTAAACATTGTTCTTAGTTATTTATAATAATTTGATTAACAAGAACGTACGTAAGAAGAATTCCAGATTAAAATCTTGTTAGAAAAGTAGATACTATAAACGAAATTTCATCTATAATAGAAAAGACCTAAACCAAACCCCTCTGGCTTAGCTCCTAAACTTTTTCTATAATCCGTTTAATCAAAAGCTAAACCTTCAAGAAATCCATTTTACCGTACACATAAATTCCAGCGATCCAGCGCTTGAAGCAAAAGTGAACAAAAGTGGGAGCGCCTAAGCTGTTTTAATGAACAGCGCACCGAAATGCAGCGTTTTGCGGTAATCTATACAAATTACTTTAATTTTCCATCTAATCCGACAGAAGCAAGGATTTCAACTTAAAACTCTTATATTTACGAGGATCCGGTCATTGAGCAAACGTATTGGATATTTGTACGGTGGAGTTGGAAGGTCTCGATTTCATGTAACCTACTTTTGAAATGATTGAAAAATAGTTTAAATACTTATTTCAGTAAAAGCATCCATAGATTAATTTTCATTTTAACTAAAACCACTAACAATGGCCACCAAAGTAAATAACACAGATCAAGTAACAGCACTTTAAAACGGCGGGCACTACCTGTGGTTATTTATTGGACCTCCTGCAGTGCTGCCATCTAGCGATGAGAGCCCCCCGCGGCGACTCACTAGCGCCACTGTGGTCACCCGCGGAACTAATGACCAGGCTCTTTGTTGTGACTATACTTCATTGATGAATTGATTTCAAATTGGGTTGAGATAAAGAGTTCCATTGAGTTTAGAACAAAACATCGTTTTTAACTGATTAAAACTAAGTTTTTGAATACCAAGGAACTAATTCGTAGTTTGTAAAAAAAAGAGCAAACTTTCTTGTAACAAAGACAAAGAAAAGCAACTCTTGAAGAGAAACAATAATTTCCAGAAACATGTAACACTATAAAGTCGAAATCAGCAGTTGTAACTTAGATTTTTAATCTGCGTACTGCCGGCAATACAAAATAAGATTCCTAAGCACCACAAAACGTTCCAAATAAAATTGTTTCTGTAAATGTACGACCGCAGTGACCGAAAATATTACAAAAGGGGACTTTAAACAAAAAATCGTGAAATGTATGGGACTGTAGCAATATGCGGTGGTGCATAAACACACTAGGTCATTTCGTAAAAGGCGCGTGTATTTTCTATTTTGATAGGTTTCATATTTCTGACCGCAGGGGGCGGTGGCGCCGTAAACCGACACAGTTTGGCGAGCTGCCCTCTGCTCTCTATTTTATTATCGGCCAGTGTCTAAGGTTTTACGGAAGGTTGTGTGCTTTTATTAATTTTTTTGTTTGGGTTTTATGTTTGAATATAATTTATTTTGGTGAATTTGTCGAAAGGGTAGGATCTTTTTAAAAATATGTTTTTATCTCTCTCGCTCGAATTTAGCAGTTTGTATTTATATTTTTTTTATTAAAATATTTTGTTGTGTCAAAAATATCAATATTTATTTTCCTTTGGTCTAGCTCGACTGACGCATTAAATCCTAATACTCCGTTCAACACCATTAAACCTTACCTCAGAAGAAACAGAATGCTAATAAATTTATTTCTGCTCAGCAAATAGATTTACAGGACAAATAAAAAGGTCATTAAAACTAATATAGATGTCGCTGTGTCGCTCGCACCTTCGTCGTAAACTCTGGCGCAGCTTTGATATTTTATAGTGTAGTTAATAGTTCGTATGACGGATTTTATATTTCATGACGTTTATGAAGGTATTTTGTGAATTTCAGACTATAATTAAATCGTAGGTAAACCGAGATGGTCTCATAAATAAAGTCGTGGCTACGAACGCAAAAGATTTCCAACAAACGTTTTAGCTGTTTCTCGTACAGAATAACGTCAATTAGGTTATGTATCTCTTAAGAAAACAATTTACAATTAATACCAAAACAACATAAAACATTTGATAAACAGACCACTAATAAACTTCTGACATCAAAGAGATCTTAGTCTATGTGGAGAGTACTCTCAATCGGCGCGTACGCACACTGCGCAAAAGCAAAAGCTAGTAACTCTTATTTCCGCACCTTCTCACTGTCGGCGCCACGGTAGACAAAACACAAGCGTCACGCACAGAAATAAAACACTTTAACTGTAATCTATCACACTAAGTGGGCATGTAAACTTTTTTTTAAAATCTACCTACATACCTACCAGTGTTTCCGAGTTTACCGCTGCGTTTGAATTTAAAATTGGAATCAAAGAGACGATGACTTTGTGTTTTTTACTACGTTTTCTAGGTGAATCTGTCAAAATCTCTAAACAATGAAGACACTGTTAGTACTAGCTCGAATATTGAATTGGAACTTACTCAAATCACAAAATTCACTTCATTTTTATTGTGTTTAGGTATAGGTACACAGCTGCGTACCTACCTATGTTTTTGTATATATTTCAAACACACTACGTTTACCTACTTACTTTATTACTAAATAGTATTATTTATTGAGACATAAATAGTTACATAAGGTTATCACATTTTAAATTCCCTTTAAAACCGAGCAACACGTATATCTTTCACAATTTCATTTTCTTTTCAGTTTGGCCAATGGCGTCAGGCCGGATGTTCGGCGAACACCTGTGTGATGAATGAGGCAACGATCAACATTCGTCAAATGTGTAGTGGCGTGATGGATACGCCGGACATGTGCATTTACCTTGGTATTAGATAACATTTAGTCATTTTGTTGGGAATTTTAATGTGAGAATTTGTTGTAACGTAATTTTTGATTGGACTTGTATGTAAGATGCAGCAACAAATGAATCTATCTAAGGATCGGTGGAATTCAACAATTTATATATAATAATAATAGTATTAAGAATAATTCCTTAATTTTTATAGTCTCGGAGAAAAAGCTAGATAAATACGAAGTAATTTACAAGAAACTAAATGAATTAAACACGTTTCGCACTCGTGCTATTTCCAAAATTTACTTCACCTATCTCCCAGAGCCGTGTATTTAGGAATCTTTCATTTTCGTTATAATATTTATTGCCACGTCCACACTTCCGCCGCCGACTTTGATTTGATTGTGAATTTGTAAACACGCTGTAGGCAGGTTGCCATCACATGGATGTGCGGATAGCGAGGTAAACAGCGGGAATATTCTACTATAACTTACGAAGACTAAAGAAAATGGACTAGTTCATGTATTTTTTTCAAATCGGACCAATATTACACACAGAACTTGTTATACAGGTATTTTGGGTCAACCTGGGATTTAACACGAGAAAATTAAGAAATCGATAGTGCCTAAGTTGGTAAAACTACTTCTTATATCTCCAAAATCTTCGTTTTTATTAAAAACGAAAGAATTATATTTTTTTGTAATGAGTTTTTAGGGTACTTAATTATTGTGTTAATCTTTAAACACTACACTTACTTTACGGGCATTAATTTTTTGGGTTATTACGGTGAATCAACAAAACATGAATTAAAAACATTTTTTTTGTAACACAATTTCATTTCAGTAATTTATTATTTCTTAAATAAAAAAAGTAAGAAGCTAAAGTAGAATATATCCCCAGGTGATGTGTTGAACTATGATTTGTTTGTTGATAAAAAATTATGAATGAAAATGAAAACGAGGCGATGCTTTTTGCGAGCGAGGATTTTTGTTATCTACAAATGTTGATTACAAAATTATATTTTGCAACGGAAAAAAAACAGAGTTTTAGAAATTAAATTAGTCACAATAAAATTAGCCTATGTCAAACCCTTATAGAGTTCATTTCTACAGGTAAATGTTTTGAAGTACCTACTAACGATTGCAAACATATAAAATTTAAAACATTACCTATTTACAATATAAGACGAGTATCATCAATAAGATAGAAGTGGAACCATAGTTTTATAATTTCTGTTATCAAACTGTGGCTCTACTATTAAATAAGCTCTAGTATAAAAAAAATTAAAGTATCTTCTTATCTAAACACAGTTTTATTGCATATCCAATAGTAATTTACAGTCCTGCGCCCGCGCATAAACCGATCGTTTACCACCTGCCCGCACCTGGCTGCGTACATTAACCTTACTTTAGCTCCCCGACTATCATGCCGGTTAAGTTATTAGGTTTACCTTCTCAAAGCTTATGTACAACATATGTAAATACTTAATATGATGTTTCTACTATCGGAAAAAATACAAATTTTATTTGATAAAGGTTTTTCTATTGAAATGAAAAGAATTCTATTCTCAATCGAAATACCTATATAGGTAGGTACAGTCTAAAGTCGATTTTCTCTTGCAATAACTTTCTCCGTTCAAATATAGATCGTACCAATAATTGCTCGTAAACATTGACCGTTAGCACATTTAATTTTTGTTATAAAATTAGAACGCATATTGTAAGTTTAAATTTAGAATCGGAATGTGGGTAACCGTCGCGCGGACACGATTTATACGCTGTACCTGACGGCCGTACAGTATACTCGCTAACGTACAGCCTAATATGAACGTTTTAACTAGGGCTGTGTATAACAGTTTCTATTTTAAGTTATGAAGTTATGTTTTAAATGTAACTAGTGTGTGTTTAAATCTTGATGAGCATTTGTGTATTCTCACACCTTAGATAATACGATGAGTAATATGCAAGAAAGAAAGACAATTCACAAAAAAAGATAGGTAGGTAGGTCGGAAGGCGTATTAATTAAATAGTGACAAATTATTATAGAACTTTGACTTTGTGTGACTGAATGGTTCTTAAAATTCACAAGCGGTAACCACACTGCAGCCAACGGTTTTAGAACGTTTCAGATTTGAATTTTGAAATGAGTCGTTGCATTGCGGGTCCCGCGTGCTATCGCATAAAATCGGAATCTGGGCGATTGTGTTCGCTCTCATTACGGAATCGTTCTCATAATTACGCGCGCAGATGGCGGGATTGAATTAGAATTGTTGTTAGTGTCTCATGTAATGTCAAAATTATGGTTGAACCGATATCGATATCGTGTATCGTGGGTAAAACTTAGCTAAAGCTTGTTATTGTAATCGACGAATCTTTAATAAAAACTATTATTTTCGCAATTTGAATGTATTTCAAAGAAACATGAGTAAACTAAAATTTCAATCGAAAAGAACATTTTACCTTTTTAATAAATTTCCTATATTGCATTCCAATTTGCCTCGATTCTTGAATATTTTGAATAACCCACTTTCAGATTTGTAACCTCAAAAAGAAATAAGATTAAAATAGTAACTTTTGCGTGATCTAAATCAAAGCATCCATCTTGAAAGTTAAGTTTTTTATCCTAATAGAATATGATATAAATTCCAATTGGCTGATTAAAAGAAATAAAAGCAAAGATTTTTTTACCATTTTATAATTTCACCTGTTACCTAACAACTGAGATGATACATCTGTGTCCGCGACAGACAGACAGACAGACAGGCACGGATCTAGTTAAGACGTCGCTGTGAGTGACGCGCGAGGATTGCCTCCACCGGTAGATGGAATTGCTTCTACGTTAGATTTTATCTGAAAATAGATGTTACTGCGGGCAGCTAATGCTACTTTCTTTGGTAGAGATATTATAAATAAGCTGTCGTTGTAAAAAGTTTTTAGTATAGCATATGTTTTTATGAGAGCTTTGATTCTCTTATCAACGTAATAAAGAAAATTAGGTAAAAAAGAAGATATTTTTGAAAAGTTTTTAAATAGTTCTGTATGAGGTTTTATATTATGTTTAGCTTTATTTATTCACCTTAGGCTAATTTTGAACTAGCTACTTATTGATTAAAACGATCACATATAATTTGATTTTATTAGTAAATACGTATGTTTTATTTAAATGCTGTACGATTGCAAAAATAACTTTTTTATTTAGAATACCTAAACATATTTTTTATTAAAATCCTGCTTCTTGTATACCCAACGCTTCTTCAACAGTAGGTATCTGAATTCCAATAGGTCAGGTAGATATTCAACTGTATAATAAATAAAAGTTTAAAGGTTTAATTTAATCTCTCGCCAGTACCCCAAGGTAGACGCGTCGTACAATTGTCTAATATTTTGTGTAGTTTACCGCCGCAGTGTTACTTCGTACTTTTACGATCACCAAGGGCCGTAAACGATAGGGGGTTACCAGTTGGCACTTTATTTTAATTGTGTTTTAAACTGGTGAAATATAAATAGTGGTTAAAGTTAGAAGATTCGTAGTGATTGGAAGAAGAAAGAAGTTTATCAACTTGAAATATTTGATCTTGTGTAATTGTTACTTTTTCACGCAAAAGTTTAACGGATTTGGATGAAACTTGGCACATGATTTTCTGGGGCACTTTTCACTGCTTGATGGATTTTGCTTTTTGAAACCACAGGGCGGAAAGCTCGTCACTCTTTTAAACGACTTTGCCTCTGCCAGTAAACGTCACATGCTTTATACACTGTATAGAAAAACAATCGAAGAACACTTTATCAGTACACTCAGAGCTAAAGAGTACAAGTGAGAACAAACCTAATCCCGTAGGTGCGAAGTTGCGAATCTGCCAAAAGATTACCACTGGTATATACCTCTCGTGGGCGGGGTTTACTAAAAAAACCGAATACAGCTTATCTATTTTACAGTATCACAATTTATTAGAAATAAATCCTAGAAGGTTGATGACTCGGGTTAAATACGCTGATTTGTAGCGTGTTTTGATTGTAAAGTAATTGATTTACGGATAGCTGTCCTAGAATAGCGACGCAAGTGGGTGAGAATGTTTTGCAATGAAATAGGATGGTACCTACAATATTTTTTTTTGTTTACGTAGAAAATATTTAAAGCTTTTTGTTTTAGTGATTTTGATGAAAGATCTGTTACGTAGCAGTGGTGTAAAAAAAACATGATTTCCAATTTCATTCAATTGAATTTAAATTCATTGGGTTCAACTGAAAATTGGTGAAAATATAAATACTTAAGTAAATAAACATATAAAACAATATTAATTTGTGTTTAAATTTAATGTAGGTATACATAAACGTTAGAGATTTTAAATTTAAAAATATTAAATCATTATTCCTTTTTTTTGTTTATAAATTCTGTAAATTAAAATTTAATAACAAAATTAAGCGAAACAAATTACCTTGACTAAGAGATATTTTTCAACATGTTATTTAAATATTTAGCTAAAATAACATTATCAATTTAATCCACAGCGACGTAGAGAAACTTGCCATGTCTCTCACACAACGGAATTACATTAAAATAAATAGGTGTTCTATTTAAACAAGAAAACTCTACTGATCTGGGTGTAAGCGGAAATTTTCGGTTTGCGCCTAATTTATGTACATTTGTCAGATTTTATTCGCTAAGATATCATATGTTTTTTTGCTAATGTTATTTTTATTTGATTAATATGATTATCTACTAATTAAATAAACATTTATTTGTATTACTTGTGCCAAAAAATATAAAAAAGCTAGACCTAAACATACCTACCTTTGTTAAGAACCAATTTTGAAGCAATTTTCAATATTAAAGTTATAAGTAGGTAGGTAGAATTTTGTTTAAATTATAGGACTTTTACTACTATTTGTCCAATTTCCAACTAATTTCCTTAGCAATTAAAACGCACGTTTCGTTCCCGGGTTGCGCCATGATTCCACCTTTTCAAAACAAATTCAATAAATCAGTTAAAAAAAGAAAGCAGTTAATCTCGCGTCTAGGTACTACACGGAGCAGGTGCGCCCGCGCCGGGAATAGAAGCCGGGACCGCGCGGAACACTTACACGAGGCAAGGTTTGTGTAAATTTTTAAGGAATTTGAAAAAAAAGTTTTTTATATTTAAAAAAATTGCGTCCTTCTGGGACAGTGGCGTAAAAAAATTATCTATGGTGCGGGTGAATAAAAACATTTTCCTAAGTTATATAATTTTATGTCTGGTTGTAGTAAGGTTCTCTCTTAGTCCAATGTGTGAAACCTATACTCAAAGTCGTTAAACACAGTTGGTATGATAGACTGAGATTTATTATAATTAGGTATTTATTACTACCCTGAATCTTGAAAGATTAATGTATCGTATTGACCTAGTGAAATAAATTTGAAAAAATAACAAAATTAACCAAATTAAAATTTAATGAAGCGACTCTTCATTCTACAAAAAGCCTTTAAATTAATGACAGCCATTAAACGTGTTTGATCGAGACATTAATGACATTTTACATCAAACAAACCATTTGGCTCGAAAAACACATTTGTGTAAATTTTATTTAAGTGTAACTATCAGGTATACTCACCTAGTGCCAATGGGAACTATAAAATACATTAAAAAAACTAAATTCAAAGACACATTCTGTGCAGTAACTAAGAACCTATTTTCTATATTTAGTAAAAGTAGGTACCACTCGTGGACATCATTTGTTTCATCTGTGGTACATAAGCTAACTATCTATAAAATGCTGGAAACATTTTTTATGGACACAAAATTTTCAAAATTATTAAAAAAACAGAATTATATTCAACCTCATTCAAAATACTACAGCAACTTGTAAACCGTAGGTATACACTTCTAAATCAAATCAAATCAAAATCGTTTATGCTTCAATATGGGTAATTACAGATGCCAAATGAAATTAAATTACAGGCACACCATATCTAAACACTCTTAGCCCCACATGCCTTTAAATCACGTAGAACACAGCGGCGTATTGCCGTAGCGTAGGCAGCGTAGCGTAGGCAGCGTAGCGTAGGCAGCGTATAGGCAGGTACCACGGCGACCACGCGGCACACGTGGGCCGGGATATTGATTCCGAATTATAAGCAAATATAACAGCAGTTGGACACCGGCCAGCGATACGAGGCGAACACGGTGACCATAGAACTGGGAGATAATTGTTGGGAATTTTGTTATTTGTAAAAGGTGGTGGGTTAGAGAAAGATAAGGTAAGGGATGAACTAACAGAACTAAAGTTAAGTTAATACTAATTGAACAGTGAAATCTCATCTAGATCTAGCTAGGTTTCTTTTGGCTTAAAACACGTATGAGGTATGTATAGACATAATAATAGTTATGTTGCTAAAAACATGTTTATGATTATACAAAACACGGTGTGAATTATTTTCTATTTTTAATTACCTTTAAATCGATCTTTGAGAGCACTTGTTACAATCACCATAATTAGAAGAATTTATTTAAAATCATATTCAACTTGTGTAGAACACGAAATTTTCAAAATTCATTTTTTAACATAAAAATCTAAATCATAGTTAGGAATTGTTTACAGCATGGTCACCCTATACCCCATAAAAGTTACCATTCGGCCATCGAGTGTAATTTTCAGGTAAATTACTGTTGTTGTTATTATCCGACATTTAACGAACGGTTAACGCGAAACCATTCCGGTTCCAGCACCCCAAGTTACTGGACATACTCACACATGGGGTAAATAGATACAATATTGTGATATATGGTGAACATAGCGTGAAGGTGCTATAAACAGTTTAATATGCTTGAAGAAGGAAGAAAAGCTTCTTCGCTTTTTTGTACCTGGACTTAAAACTCAATACTCAATACTTAATTGCAATTTATGGTAGGTAAATGGGTTGACAGATATATATTTGGTTTCACATAAGAAAATTTACGACTGATCTTAAAAATCTACGGACCATCAAGGCCTTGTTAAGTTTGTTCCTATAGCAAGTGCTTTTTAGTTGGTTTTTGGGTCTCAATGAAAGTTGTTACAGAGAAATCAAACATCACAAAATGAAAACAAGCAGTTTTTAGTTACCAAAGATATAGCCTGTGAAGGATGATTGATATTGAAACCGGCTATTAGAGAAAGCATTTATTGCTGGCTATGACTTATTCATTAACTACCTTTAAATTCGGAGTAAGCCCCCCCTTTTCTTTATATCTTATTATACATTACTAGCGACCCGCCCACGCTTCGCAATGGTGTAGCTTTGGCCGACTTGCTCACGAAACATTGATTTTTGGCTAACTTTAAAAATGTTTTTCTGATTGTTCTTTATTTACAAATTTAAATGAAAAAAATACCTAAAAGATGGTGAAAACCGCATTAAAATCCCTCAACTGGATTAGGAGGAGTTAGAAGCCAAACATACAAACAGACAGAATTAGCGACTTGGATTTATACTATGTAATGATAAGCCTTCCTCTTGAATCACTATAAACAAATCCAAATTAAAATACATTGCGTAGTTTTAAAGATTTAAGCATACATAGGAACAGAGAAAGTGACTTTGTTTTATACTATGTAATGATTAATTTAATTGATTACTCCTATTTTATTACAAAACATAATGCTGCTCCCTATTTTTTTCTACATATTTTCATAAATATATTCCCTATAAACAACAAATCAATAAATTGATAAGTGATTTTCCATGCTCCAAGTAAATAATATCTAAATACCTCGCCCGACGGTACGGCGCGGGACTAATTTAAAAAAGCCGAGGGAATTCCGATATCTGGAGTAAGAAGATATTTTAATAATGCTAACAACAGACTGTCTTTATTTCCGTTGCAGTTCAACTGCGGGATCAGGCGTTTGGAGATTTTCATTATTTTCTTTAAATTGTTACAGTTTCTAAATTTTTACAGGGTTTTCCTCCGACGAATACCTTTGTTAAATCAATAAGTGTTCCTGTATAAGTTTTTGTAATATTTGTTGTTGTGTATACATAATTAATACATAAACTTTTTATTGTAGTTGGAAAATGCCTTTATTTTTTTTTTCAATGTAATCAGCGTAAATACATTAGATTACGGCCGTTTCAAAGTACCTACTGTTGCAAAAAAATCTTGATTCAGCACTTAAGTATATTCACGGAAATCATACAAGAACATCTTGTACTTATACACCTTATTATATTTTGCCCGACTGCCTAGTACGACTGCAACATTCCCTCACGGGCCTTATTGCAAATACCCCCCCCCCCCCTCCAGTGCCGTTTCCTGCCACTTATTGGAAAAATACAGCCGCCGTCGTCTACCTATGTTTGTTAATTTTCAATTATTTACTATTTACACTGTTCTCCGCTTTTATAAAATCAAAAAGCGAAAACAATTGACAATGCTTAATTAAAAATATAGAATTTGTAGTGTACGAATGATTTCCCTCAAATTGGAGTGTGGAGAATGGATGGTTTTTAAAAACAATCAACTTGTGCAATGATTTAGCTTAAAGATAAAGTTGTAAACTGAATGTTTCTTCCACATTTTCCCCACTTGTTAGTTCGTAATAAATATGTTTAGTTTCGAAAACACCAAATAACCGGTTCACCTCATCGCGAATGATCCCGGAACTTTCGTAGTAGAAACCCAGTAATTAGCTACCAGGCTTGCATAAACGCTCACAAGCGTACACCAAAAAGCAGCAGTACACCCAACTCATAACACTAACTCCCACTTTGTAGTTCAGAATGAAGTACGGGCCATTCATCAAAATAGTTACAGCTTTATTATTAGCAAAATAACTTTTGTGACATTTAGGTCACCCTGTATACAGTGAGCTCTCTGTTTGCGTAACTACTAGTTACTATGTAACCACACATTTACAATACACGGCACAATATTTGTGACCACTTACCTCACTGTCGCCATTTTTAGACGTTATTGAAAACCATTACCTACTTCGTTTGTATTTTTTTAAGAAACTCACAGCAATTATGCGCAAATGACAAATTTTCCTATTAATTAAATGGTGGATCATACGTCGCTTTAAAAATTCGAACCTCAGAAATAACGTAACATTGTAACCTTCCTAAACCTTAGCTGGCTTTAAACCTCATAAAGAAAGAAGCGGCATCCAAACCAGTAACAGCTTACATGCTTTACAATTACAATATCTATTGGTAACATCGCTGTAAGGAACAGTACAAAATTCCTTAAATCCTTGAATAACACCCGCGTTAATACAATTCATAGAACTATTAGTGACATCGCAGCGGAAAGCAGTAAATTATAAGTTTTCACACGCGTCCGTCGGGGGGCGTCGCGGGAGGACGCGCCGTGATGGATGGCAGTATGCAGCAAGGAATATGCTTGTACGGTCGGTTGAAGTGCAATCGTGAAGTATGGCGCTCTTGGAGCAGTTGGCAGAAGAATGGGGATCGAGAATTTAAGGTAATAAGATAAGGAACAGCAATGTTGAAAGTTTTTCATGGGAGTACATTTCCATATCAGACACTTTTTGGCTGAATTTCTTATCATCGTCATATAATATTATGCTAGAAAAATATCATAGAATGGCACCGAATACACAAGACATAATTTTACAGTTTTTATAAAAGAAAATTCGGCCTAGTTTGCTTCACAGCAACAGCATATCCCCATCCAGATTTCACTGCCCAGTTCACCAGTCCCGCCTACTTCCACCATTCTTCCTGGTGTCTTCAGATCCTCAAGATTTACACTTCAATAAACAAATGACGCAACATGAAACACTCCAGCCAGCACAGGAACTCAGGAAGAGAACTTTACATTACTTCTTGCTTAAAATATCGTCCAATTTGTCGAGATGAAGTCGTTAAAACGTTAATCAGATTGTGATTCATAGCCATGAATGAATGTAAAGGAAAGAAGTCGGTGAGTCAGTTCTTTGTGCCCAGGTATGCGCCGGCGCATCATCCGTTATTTTTATACTGAGTTAGGAGCGTCTTTGTCGTCTAAGGTGGATGAAGGACAAGGGAACCAAAATTAGAACAAATTCCTTAGGGAGTGGTTAATGGAATCGAGACAGGTATTCGTTAAAGCTTTTAAGTCGATGGATTGAAATAACCTGGCGGTAAGGCAATCACCCGGTCGATACAGTCACGATGAGTTTGAAGAATATTTGCAGATAAAGAGAATTAAATAGTTTTTGGATTCTATTATAGAGGCTTGTCCGAGCTCTGCACGGCATCAAATATTGACGACACGCTCACAAAACATTGAATTACAATACATGACATATTCTACTTGTAACGTTTACAGTATATGTCTGGCGGATGGCAACTTTGCTTTAAACTGGTACCTACTATGTTACAAAGAAAAGTTATCGAATCTTAAGATCGCAACGAGCTCATCTAAATAAATCACATCAAAGTAGTTCCAATAGTAACATGATTCGTACATTTTGTTACACCTAACAAATCTACAAGGTGAAGTGTCAACAATGACAGTCTCGCTCGCGTCTCTATGACACGCGATAAAAAAGCCGTTTGTAATTGCGCATACGCACCTGTCACAAATCGTGCCAAATACCTGCGCCATAATGTAGCATTATGATCTGCCCTGTCCACTTGGTAAACTGAAATAGAGACAATTTAATATGTCAGAGCGGGAGATTTATTGCAACAGCTCACTCATTAGATACCTACAAGTTTTCCTCACTTGTAAACAATCTGGTTTTAAAAACAGCAATCTTCTTCAAACGGGTTGAGTTCCAACACCTTTCTGCGAACCGGTGTCGGCGCGCTCATAACATGAAGTCATTTGGTCGACGTGCACCTCTAACATCAAACGACAACGAGCAGGGCGTGTCTAATCACATCCCGCGCCTCCTATCCGGTTGTAGGTATATTTTTAGTGCGTACAGGTAACAAGAATGGCCCCTTTGAAATGCAACACTTCCGCTCGTGTCGATCGTTGGACGAGGCAAAGACTACCGAAGCTACGAAGCGACTCGAAATATACCTACAAAAGTGTGTGTACCAAAATTTCAAGGTCATGTTTTATGATCGCAGACAGCGTTCCGACAAGGGTACGAAATAATTAATGAAATACGTTCCGTTACAATGTGCAGTTGTAAACTATAATAATTGCGTACTCTCGTTTCGCTCAATCTCATTATTTAGTATTGGCTCAGATCCATTACAGTCAATTTGCGATGCAACTAAAATTTTATGATCGCATGCCGGCTTGAGAGAAGTGAAGCTAATTTCATAATAGTTGATGTTATCGCGTACTTCCAACTTGTTGAAGATTTCATTGTTCTTTAGCTGAAAGACAAACTTAATATCACCTGAAAATCGCATAGTTATCTTATCATGTTTGATTTGCCTTCCAAATTTAGCTGTCATACCATTTCCATTTCCCAAAAAAACTATTGCGAAATACTTTTTCAAAAAATATGAGCTACCTACTTCTTCTACAATGTGTCTAGTCTGTAATGGCCGCCAGAAATAAAGCTACGGTGTGCGCCCACGTCGATAGTTCACATACTTTATACCGACACCTTCCCCCGGAGATGCCGCGCCTGCGCGTGGACACGAAACTTGCGGAAATATGAATTAACTAGTGGCCGCCCGCGACTCCGTTCGCATGGAAGTCGGTTTCCCGTGGGAATGAGAAGTTTTCCCGCGGTAAAAAGTACCCTATGTCCTTTCCCAAGTTCAGTTCTTTCTTCATACCAAATTTCATCAAAATCGGTTCAGTGGTTTAAGCGTGAAAGCATAACAGACAGACAGACAGACAGACAGACAGACAGACAGACAGACAGACAGACAGACAGACAGACAGACAGAGTTACTTTCGCATTTATAATATTAGTAGGGATTTATATGTGACATTGATGTTGATGGTTTGCGAACTCTGTGAATTGTATGAGCCAAGTAAAAAACTTTTAAGATCAATATGAATTTCAATAGCATCGTTTTTATTTTTTCATTGATTCCTTTGTAAATTATGTCAGAAAGAGAAACTTATTGAATTCAAATAGGACGGATTAACAATGCTTTCTAAATGTCTCTATCTAGCAACGGTTTTTCCAATTTACAATACCTTTAACAAAATCTGTGACGTAGGTTTTAACTCAGACTTTTTAACATAAACATTTGAACATCAGTCTACAAAAGTACTCAAAAAGCACCTTCGACTTAAAATTCAAATCACTTCAGGGAGTCAACAAAAATAACGAGCCACTTGCGGTAGCGGTGTTCCTTCTGTAATGGCATTTAGATTAGGTTTTTATTTATGTTTACCAGAAGACGGGGGGTCGCGGGGGCGGGGGGGTGCGTTGAAAGAGGGGAGGTTAGAAGGTGTTCGTATTGACACAGGCAGCTAATTCGTAAATAAATACTTAAATCAGATTGACGGAGTTAAGGATTTATTCAGGAGATACCTACCACATATGGTCGCGAGTCAGAGTTTTACCGCAACGGCGAACCAGCTATGTCACCCGTAATTTGAACAATGGAGTTACACAAAAGGATTAAAAATAAGTATTTAATATCATTAAATGATTACAAAATGGATTTTCTAGTTTCAAATAAGATTTACAAAAAACATTATAAATGACTCTACTAAAAGTACCTAATACAGACTAACATAGGTAATATTTAAAATACACCACTTTCTGTCGAAGTTTGAAAGATTTACGATAAGTATGCACTGTCTGAATCATCCTTACTAATAAAGCTTTTGTGACCCTCAAATCTGATACAATCATTTTTGTTACCTACCTTCTGACGTCTCTTCATTACTTCCTTCATAAACCTTTATGAATCTGCTCCCGCGCATGAATCGATCGTAAAACAATAGAACATCGATAACTCCGATCATGTTTACACTTGAACTAAACCTCATACACTGACGGTAATCATAAACTTTATAACTACCCATATTACTTCCTGGTTCTAACCACATCATAATTCGCGTACAGATCTATGGCTTGAGAATTATAATGAAGTTCAACTGATTTGAAACTTAAAGTGAAAAATATAGAGTTTAGTTTCGAAGTGCTTGTTTTAGGTGGAAGTAAATTTTACCGGTAGCGCTGTATTAACAGTGCCCACCCAGGTTCTGCGACTAAATTAGACACGTTTTTTCAAATATCCACATACCTACCGTCAATATCAAAAATACTTTTTTAAACCACTAGCGTCGCTGCATCTACTATAAATATATTCTGAATAATAATTTAGGCACCAATACCTTAAATAAGGATTCTAAATTAAAGATGTTTATTTAGAAGCTATCTTGCCCCTCGCCCTCGTAGGGTTCATGTCCGCAGGTCGTAAGGTCTGTGATAATCGCTCGGAGGTGCGAGGGTCCGGCTCCGGATGCTGCTGCCCCTGGCCGTCCACTTCCCGACCAGGAATGGCTCCCTTTCACCCAATTTCCGCTTCACATTCCGTGGGGCTCGTGTTTGTGATTATTTTGATATTGGAAGTAGGGTGATGTTTTGAATGTTCTTTTTTCTGATTCTATGGTAATAAATATTCCTTAGTAGATTAAAAGCGAAGTTAGAAATTAGAAGAAGAAACTCGTACTTTAGCGTAACTTGATTTAATATAAAAAATAACAACGAATACAGTAATCTCTCAACATACGATCCAAACAACAATAGACTTTCCAATGTCACAACAATGTAAGCGATTATAAACAAAATTGACGTTAAGGAATCCGCCAACCGAAAAAATAGTGATTGTATTTTTGTTCTTTGCCATTATTTCAATAGGAACCTACAATCAAGTAACATGTTTTTTTAAAGTCGTGTTTTCCAGTCCACCTACCAAAACACACATTACATCTCAGTAATGCTATTCATGGAGAGACAGACTCTTTACATAAAAGTTCAGACATGATTCTTTAGTTTATAACACATCAAAAGTAGGTTAATCATAATACAAAGTTTCAACACGACTATAAACTGAAATAACTACAGTTTCATTTTTACTATGTCTATAACAGGTGACCAAATCCGATGGATTAGTGGAATATCTCTTTGGGGGGTCGTAACTGTCATTCCGGATTCAAATCCCGGCCCGGTTACAAAACACTTTGTATTTCTTTGATTTACTATTACGACGGCAGAGCAGAAGACTCATAAAAAAATCTAAAGAAACGTAAAATCGGTTAAGGTAAAAACACCTATTGCAAAAAAATTCAAAGTAATTCTAATCGTTAGAAGTAAAATACGGGTACTTGCAATTACATTTCGAGAACTGGCAACATTCATGCCATATTTCTATCCCATAACTACCTACACTAATGGCATTCCACGTACCAATAAATTGAAAAAAGCAAAATAAATAATCATACAGTAAATAGTTGAAACAGCTGTTGTCTGGTAGAGTTACATCCTCGACAGATTACCTGTGAAATATTTCACATGCAAAAAAAATTGCAATGCTGCCAGAAATTTTTTGGCACGAAAACTAAAGGTGTTTATAGTCCATTCTCTAAGAGATACCGCGTCGTTTACGTAAATTAGATTAGCTGAAGCGTTAACGTGTGAAAGCGGAATTTTAAAAAAAGTTGTTGACGCTTCTAATGTAAATTCTTGTTAGTTCGAACGTTCTACTTTTGCCAGCCAGGAAACAATCCATTGCCACAGATCACCTAGAAATTAGACACTTGTCGAAAACTTTATTACAATATCACCCATTTTCCATCCGACAATTCAATAAAAAACACCACTTTTTAATTTACAGTAAAGACCCCTAGTTAATCATTCCGTAATACTTAGTCATAACGTGCCAAATATTTCAAAAAAATTGCTCGTAAAAAATTAAAGATCATCAGCCGACAATCCACAGAAATCAGAAACAATCCCGCCGGCGTTTTCACGGAAATAGCACTCGCAGTGAAAAGGGACTGGAAATTAAAAACAACAATGGGGAGATTTTAATTTTACATTTCCGCAGGTGAAAAGAACACCGCGGGCGGCCGCGAGGTGTCGCTGGTATCGCGCCAGACGCGCGCCACCTGACAGCTGGGTGACAGGTGACAGCGCGCCATGACAGATTACGCGCGGGATTCAGCCGCCATTGTTTTCAAGTAGGCGCTGGCGTTTTGCTTTTTACGCGAATTGTCCATTTATTTTATTGCAGTGTTGACAGAATGGTATCAAGCCAACAGACGAGGCAATGCGTTATGTCGGTAATGAGGTGTGTATAAGTATCTTGTCTAGTTGTCATCAACGATAGCGGCCGTCATCAATTCAGCTACATTGTATATCGCGTGCTAACTATTTAAATTCTTTTGTTTTGTTGTCTGCAAAAAATTTACAAAAGTCTCACTGACTCTTGCTAATTGAGCTATATCATAAATCTTTATAAAAAGTTAGAAAATTACTACTTATTCTACATTTACTTTTCCACGGTTCGTTTCGATTTGCATTCCATTGGGGGAGATATTTTTAGAAGCAACTCGATACCTACGACAGGAGCAAATTGCAACCTTACACTCCACAGGTTCTCCATAAAATTGTCATTGGATGCAACCGATCAAGGGAGAAATTTCCATGAAGATTTATTCAAAGGTATTCTAATTTCATACGTCTGCTAGATTTATTGACTAGTCAAACTTAGACGATAAATTAACAAGAAAAAGGTGCAGGTTAAATTATCAAATTAAAATAATAAAAAAGCTATACGCAGGAGCTGGTGCCAAGTTTAAATCTCGAATGCATCACGGCGTGTCGTTCGCAGGTTGTCAGTGACACCTCCCGTTTTAGTTTGTTCTTATAATCGTGGCGCCTGCTGCGGCTAGCAGACGATAGTGGTGGAAGGTCGTCTTGTCGATTGTTTCTATACAAATCTCTTCAATATTTTTGGTTTATTAAATTATAGTCTATACGGTCCTACGAGTATAAGGTCTAAAACAAGTTGCCTTCACCTATCTTCACGTTGAAGTAAATCTCAAAAATATGGAATGTATTATTCTGAGCTCCAAGCGGTTAACCATACAAAACTGTTTTTACATAGGAATTGCAACTTTGAACGTTGACACTGAGGATACCATAAACTCTCATTTGGTATGGGTGACACAAATGGGTGTCTTATGATCCTCTAAGATTATAACTATATAAATTAGTTATCGACATCACCACCACACTGTAGCCATCCCTACCCCCTAATGAGTGGTGCGTCGGCAGCCAGGTGAGACGGGCACAGCTCATTGCCGCTCGTTACACGCCGGATCCAGCGCGCGCGCATACCGAGTAATATGCGCGACGGTATCATGCGAGATTAGAGAATTGGTGGAGGGCAGGATGTCTTAATTAGAAGTTGCCGTTGTTTACTATTGATTGCCGTTTTGTTTTGATAATGTTGTTCTGAGTTGAATTTTTATCACCTTTAAAAGTATTGGGTTATTGTCGAAAAAAATCAAAAAAATGTGGTCGAACTTTAAAAATTTGAAATTTTAGTAGACATGTCTACGCAGAAAGTTAAATCTTACTGTTGCTAACAATTGCGTTGAATTAAACTTATCTTTTAAAACTTACCGAGATACTAAGAATATCATCAACACTTCGGTAACTTAACTCGACTGATAGATCTACCTACTACTATAACTTTTTTTCTTTTTTTTTTTTTATAAGAGAACCTAGCAAACGAGCAAGCGGGTCACGTGATGGTAAGTGATCACCGCCACCCATATACACCCACAATTACATATGCATTGAGGGTGCGTTGCTGGCCTTTAAGAAAATTGGGCACCGGATATCACACTGACCGAACGAAACGCAGGAACATCGTCCCTACTTCACGTCGGGTTTCTGTGCGACAGTGGTATTTCACCGGTCGAGTCAGCCCAGTAATCGCTGCAGACAGAGCCTACAGCTAGACTCTACCACTCTCTACTCTTACTGCAGTAAATGCAATGTTCCTACACGTAGCTTGTTTCCAAACATATCCTACCTACTTAAGTTATGTTCCACTTCAAGTAAATAGGTCAGAGCCCCCGCCCCCGCATCGATCGCGCAGGTGTGCTCACTTCTGATTGGCTGAGAGCAAAGGTAAGGCAGGTGTCTCGGGTAATTCGACCAATCAGAATTAGGCACGACCACAGGTAAAAGGTGAGGCATTAAACACTGTTTGCCTGAGTTATTTAGATACAGAAACTACCAAACACCTACTGTAAAAATACCTTAGCCTTCACAATATCGACCTTAATACTTTACTGATCTGCTGACTAAATTATTATGCCATACGTCCTAATAAAACAATTAATAATAAATAACGATAAATTTAATAATATTTCACGAAAACCAGTAAATAAGTAATTTGACCTTTAAATCTTACACGGGATTATATTTCCGAGAATCAATAAATGAAAGGTCATAAACTCAGTTCTTCCATGAACAGACGTCAAAAGTGATATTTCGCATGGAGTTTATAAACGACAACACACACGACAATTATACAGAATTATTAGTTTGGACTAAAGGTAGAAACGCAGATAAATCGTTTTAATTTAATGGCTCATAAAAATACAAAAATAAAATAATTTGTGTATACGTGATTTTGAAGTATAATTTCATTGGCTTTGAAGAAAAGTTTAAAATGATACGCATTTTAATTAAAGTGTTTAATATTAATAAACCTTCTGCGTTATTTAATTAAAAATCAACGTGTAATATTTTAAATATTTGCTACTCTCTTTATTTATTAAATACTAGAGGCCGCCCGCGACTCCGTTCGCGTTGAAGTCGGTTTCCCGTGGGAATGAGAAGTTTTCCTGCGGTAAAAAGTACCCTATGTCCTTTCCCAAGTTCAGTTCTTTCTCCATACCAAATTTTATCACAATCGGTTCAGTGGTTTAGGCGTGAAAGCGTAACAGACAGACAGACAGACAGACAGACCGACAGACAGACAGAGTTACTTTCGCATTTATAATATTAGTAGGGATAGGGATAAATGCCCCTTTGGAAATGCCTATTTTGTTTCAATTTTTTTTGCAACAGCTGTAAAAGCGGATTGATAGTAAGACTTATTGTATATGCACGAGTAGGTATACTGTTTGATTCATAGAAAATGATAAAGAATGATTGGCAATTTTAGTAATAGGAATATGAAAATATGTTTTTATTATAAGGGATTCGAGGGCATGAAATAGTTCTTGATGATGAGTGTTCTGCATTTTTGTAAGAAATATCTCTACCTTCAATAAAATAATTTTCAGATTATCAACCGTTGAATCATAGAACAAACCAAACTCGTGGTACTTTGAAGTAGTAGTTTATAGGATGTTCTAAGAACTCTCGCCTGACCTCCTCGTAAACTCTGTGAGCCTAGTACTTTATCGCTAGATTAGTATCCAGACGGCTTGAAGGATATTTTAGATACAACAAAAAGAATAGCCATTTCTTGTTACTGCATGCATACTAGTGCCAAGGAAAGTATGTAGGTAATTAAAGATTTTTGTTTAATTTTATTAACGTATAAGACATTGGGCCCGATTCCGAAAACAGTCTCTAAAACTTAATTAAAAATATCACTGTCATTTTCCCATGCTTTTTATTAGAAAACGACAGGTACATTGATTGATCTTACTAAATTTAGTCCAAATTATTGTAAAACTAGGGGCCGCGCGCGACTCCGTTCGCGTAGAAGTCGGTTTCCCGTGGGAATGCGAAGTTTTCCCGCGGTAAAAAGTTCCCTTAATTCTTTCATACGTATATTTTTGGTATCTAGAACCGTTTTTGGCAGCGCACGCAACGGAAGCTCTCAAGGATGAATAATTTTCCCCGTTTTTTTCACATTTTCCATTATTTCTTCGCTCTTTGTAGTTGCAACGTGCCTAAAGCCTGCCTCGATAAATGGTCTATTCAACACAAAAAGAATTTTTAAAATCAAACCAGTAGTTCCTGAGATTAGAGCGTTCAAACAAACAAACAAACAAACAAACAAACAAACAAACTCTTCAGCTTTATAATATTAGTATAGATTAAACGAAATGCGCTGAGGATTAGCCTTAAATAGCCTTCGTCCTGTCATAATGCACGTAAATTTAAGTTTGGCAGGACTAAAACGATTAAATACCTGTCTCAGTCTTATACTATTGATGAGTAAGTGACAGCGATAGTATTATTTTAGTAGACAGTGTTTTCAGAATTGGGGCAATTGAATATCTTATTTAGTTACTTATAGATTAATTTCACAAACGTATCGAATAATCTCAATGTTATTTGGCATCATGGCTAAGTTTATAAAACACAAACTAGGTGCTACACTATAACTACAAACACATGTTACGGAATGTGCAAGATATTTTAACGACTAGTATTTTTATCGTCAAATATTACAATATAGAGACTATATTTACTCGACTGAGGTACAGACTCTACCTCCCGGGTTGAAGTAATTGGCCAATAAAACTGTCATTAATAGCATGTGTTTATTAATTCAGCTATTTAATATTTGCTTGTAAGCCACAAGCGTTATTTATTACTGAATAATCAATTTTATTTAAAGTAAAAATGTTACATGTTAAGTAAATACAACGATCACTGTGGTGCAGTGGTATATATACCGGACTTCTAAGCGGATGGTTCCGGGTTCCATCCCCGGGTCGATTCGTCAAAATGATTTTTCTATATTGGCTTGTGAATGGATGTAACTAGGTTCTCCCCTAGTCCATTGTGTTGTACCTATAGTACAAGCTCTGCTTAGTATAGGGCCACACAGTTGGTGTGTTAGTCTAGAGATTTATTTATTAATATTATTTATTTAACCGTCGATTATAAAAATGTTATCTATATTTACGAAATCAAGTTTTCAGTCATTCTTTTTGAGAAAATTTCTCACACGCTCTTTTGCAGTCTCGTTTACTCGGTGATTCAAATATATTGGTTCTCTTTGGACATAGGTAAATATAATCAGTGAAACATTGGACTCAGAAACCTTTCATGTAGGTACGTAGAAGCTATTACCATCTTATGTACCTTTTTGGTAATATGCATCAAACTTAAGTGTTGCGTTGTTACCGAAGCTTTTTACCGTAATTTACTTGTTAATTATATACTTATAAAATCTGTATAATAGTAGAAATCGAGTCGTAACAGTCAAACGCAAACAGTCTGCGCAAACGCAGTTTACTTGGCATTGTGACAGTGCTCTAACACGTGTCTTCACTGGTTCATATACTAACTTTAGTGCCTAACCTGTCATAATAAAACTAAATAATAATATTTGCAAACAAATTGTAAACAAAAGTTGCAAACTCCAAGAGGAAGGTACAGAAGTTTGTATCTACAAGTGTCTCGCTGATCATCAATTTAAGTTTGCCTTTACCTACCTGCTTACAAATTTAATTCCTTACTTTTTATTTTCCCACTAAGACACGATGACTCTGTAGTTAGTCATTTCAAAAGTTGCTTAACTCTTTTGTATTGAGTCTATTATTACAATCATCAATTTCCTCCCCTCCAAGATGCATCAAAAGCAGCAATACAACTTTCAACATGAAATCTTGCACACGCGCCACTTCTATCACTCTAAATCACACCGTAACGTCCTCTCAGGTGATATCTCAAAACAAAACTGCAGCGACCCAAAATATTCCACTTCATTCTGTCACCTTTTAGTAATTTTATACGTGACAGCGCGCAAATTGTCCGCCATTTGACACAAGTTTGCACACAAATTGAGTAAAATATTGCAGGAGCGGTGTTTTGTTTACCCCTTTTAAATGATACGTTAAACAAAAAAAAGTTTTGAAGATTTTGATCTCGCAGGTCTTAAAATATTCCAGTTTGTAACTAAAATTTACCTTCTTGTAAATAGGTTAATGAATACAAGCCATTACTTTAGCTAAACTCCGACTACTTATCATAAATCAAAAGCGCTCACTCAAAACGCAAGTCTAGCGGCAAGCGTATGGTTTCCTAAAAACATTGTAATTTATTAACTTTAACTAAATCACGTCTGTTTAAAAGTGCGGCAAGGTCAACCGACCAATATCTACACGCACCATTTACCAGACTGTCCGGTAAAAATTGCTGTTTCACTCGTGACAAATAGCAAAGGCTATTTCATATGACAGAATAGTGTCACTATCAGATCACATACGATTTTGAACGCTATTCTATATAACTAAGGTTGAAAATTTAAAGTGCAAGCGTAGGTGTAGTTGGTGCAAAAAAATCAAACGTGTAGGTGAAAGCTACAAGCGAAGTGAACGCTAATTAATTGTGTTATTTTAACTAAATACAAAGATATTTGGTTTCTATTTGAAACGACTTTAAAAATAACCAAAAAAATAAGATTTTTCGTCTTTGCGTGCAGGTACCTACGTATATCTATGAGTCTTTTAAATACGCAGTTTTTAAGTCACTTATTTTTGATTGGTCAAAATTAAAAACTAAACGTTTGTAGATTAAAAGCTTAACTTTTCTAAACACCCATAGGTTGCTCAACTGCAATATAATGATTAAAAATTAAACACTATACTAAAATTTTATAATAATTTCCCCAAATCCCATTCAATCGGCCATCGCGGCTGGAGTTACGAGCCGGGAAGCGATCCCGGGACATTCAGCACGCTTGCTCTATTAACGAAATCCGTAAAGGCTAGGTTAATCCTTGGTTGAGTAACATCGCGTATTTATAGAAATTATTGATGAAAAATATGTATTTAGATTACGTACATAGTGTCGGGGGCACTGGAGTTACGAAACTATTTGATGATGCTTTATGCAGGTACTTTTAGACGTTCGAACTTTACAATATGATGTAAAGTTTGAATTTTAAAACATATTTGTTAGAATTCATATGGTTTAAAATTGTTTAAAAAATTTTTCTGCTGCTTTTGTTGCCTATTTGCAACACCTTACTCATACTTTAATTCTGGTACCTACTTGTATAGTTTTTTAAAGAAATCCGTATTTAAAACTATGTTGTGACGTAACGTTATATTCAATTCCAAGTTTACAACAATAATTACAGATTTTTTTATAGCCATCCTGTGTTCAATAAATTCCAATTTTAAAGTTACTGCCATTTAAATAATATTTAACTTTATTGCTATAGTCGTAGTAAGTTATGAAAGATCAAAGTACTTAGTTACAATATTGACATATGGTTTATTGTGTGTGTACGTTCATCAGTTTCACTTACATTAAAAAATGTGACAATAGGTAAAATTTAAAAAGAAAATGTGTTTTTTTTTGTTTAAAGTTAAACCTATTGCGAGAAGCAATTTATGTAATATATAAAAAATACAGTAATTTATAAAATCACCTGTGTCGTGTGAACATAATGTAGATGTGTGGAATACATCGATGTTTCCGGCGTAGGTAAATCAACGCAGCGGATGGACGCTTTTACGTTTAAATCTGTATTAATATAACAGAATAATGTGGGGACATGCACGATAAAAAATATATAAAGTAAAGTTTTAGATCATTTCATTAAAAATATGGTTCAAAACGTACTCGTATCTGTCGCCTAAACTAAGTACCTACTATTGCATACAATGACCTGTAGATTCACGCATAAATTTAATTTCGGAACCATTAGGTAAATAATCTTATTAAAAATTACCTTCGTGTCTACATGATCTAGGTATCTATAACAGTTATAAAACTTGTACTTATATTTATATCGCAACAGTCATTAGATCAATATTAACCCATCACTAGCTACTGGCCACGCCCCGGCCAATCTGTCACCTGCCAACCTGTCCGTTAATTACGCGCCCGCGCATCCCCCCGCGCGCCCCGCTGCCCCGGCCGCCCCCCGCCGCCCGCGCCACACACCTTGATTAAACGTGCCCTCTATATATAGCTGTACGGGGAACTGTCATATTTGTCACTTTGGATTGACGTTCGTAGCTCGGACAAGGTGTGGTGTGTGTCGTTCTGAAGGGAAGTTGCAGTTTGATGGACGAAGATTCATGGTCTGTTCCGTGGAAATGACGATGCTAATGATAGTCAAATAGAGATAGGTAACTGTAAACGAAAGACATGTTTGAGTATTTGTGTGATTTTTTACAAGGGCTTTACTAAAAACAGCTTAATTTTCACACTGTTGAAGAGCCAATTATATTTGCCTTTCTAAAGAAGGTTTTAATTACTTATATGTTTTTAGAATCATCAAAACGTCATTGTAACCTGTAGGTATCAAAAGCAGCTGGCGGCTATGATTTACACAATTTTATAGTATTGAAATTACCTACTTTGTAATTTTGAATGCAACTTTCATAATAACTATTATAATGGAAACACTCATTACATTAAACACATCAAAATATTAAGCGTAAATAACATTTTCTAAACAAGAATTATAAAACTATTCACAGGTTAAATGTAGTGAAATTAAACCTAGCTGATATCCAACTGATTAATATGTGTGCTCTTCTCGACGTATGATCACCAAATGTTTCTAAGTTCTATTTTTAAGTTATGAAATAGCATTTATAAAGTAGCGTCGACGAGTCGACCTGACACCTAAATAAGGATTAGCTCACACACCACGCTTACTAGCTGAGATCTATTCGGCACAGAGAATCAACTTTATTACTATTTCTTTCATATGATGATCTCACATTTCAAAAATAATTCTGGAGTGGTAGAGTCTAGCTGTAGGCTCTGTCTGCAGCGATTACTGGGCTGACTCGACCGGTGAAATACCACCGTCGCACAGAAAACCGACGTGAAGTAGGTACGATGTTCCTGCGTTTCGTTCGGTGAGTGCGGTATCCGGCGCCTAATTTTCTTAAAGGCTCAGAAACCCCATCACCAACAGTGTTGCGGGTAGTCATGGGCGGCGGTGATCACTTACCATCAGGTGACCCGAATGCTCGTTTGCTTTGCTATAAAAAAAACTCTATTGGCCTTAGTTAACCATAACGTGCTTCTGCGTCACAAAATCCTTACTTCAGAACCTTTGGAGTGGACTGCGAAATTAGTTTTCAATCTTTGTTTGCCCTTGCAGAAAAATATTCTATATATATTTCTACAAACCTATTCATAGTTTGTAGGTAGGTTCTTAAACAATTATTTTTTTCGATTTAAAGCCTCATATCTGTAACATATTTTTATTTAGGTATATGAAAAAAAGAAAAATAAAATTTAAAATATTACGGGCAAAACATTTTTACATTGATTTCCGCACTATTCACGCCTGTGATGCAGATATCTATAATAATAAATATAACTATCAAATCTTATCTTCTTCCCCGCGCCCCTCCCGTGTGATTCCCGGCACCACCCACCTGCGCGGCGCTGATGTACAGCGGTCGCGCGCCGGAAGCGATCTATACGGAGGATTTACTGGAACACATAGCGATTGCTGGAGCGGGGATTTTGGTTGTTTGTGACGTAATCGTTTTGGTAGTGCGATTTGTTTATAGTTGTAGATGCTTAAATACATGCTAACGGCCAAAACCAATTATCTACTAACCTTTGACGCCTTGTTATTTGTGTAATTGCGTCCCAATGGTAGATAGCTGTTGATATGAAAATTACAGAAACACGTCACAAAAAACAAAACTAGCAGTTTCCAATTACCAAGGTTTTAACTATAGTAAAATATTGGTTTCCGCCGTAAAAGGATACCTACAAATAGAATTGATTTAGACCAAAGTTGGGTATTTATATATTTTTATAGCAGATATTTCGTAGCAAAATTAAACTCTGGTCGAAGAGGGTAAAATATTTACGGTCAAAACTCGATTTCCCTGAAAAACTATAGAAATATACATAGAAAGTAACAAGTATTTTGTGTTACTATTATTTTATCAACATTTTGCTTTTCGGTACTTGTAAGTTTACATTAAACATTGGGGTTCCAAATCCCGTCTTAAAGTAAAGGTATTTGGATGGTTCAAATCAAATATGAGCGGCGGTGAAGAGATAACAATGGCGTCGGCGAGGGCCACAATACCGGACAGACAATACCACGGAACTACACGTTTGTTGCGAAAATATACACTAACACCAGCGACGCAGAGGGTACACTGCTTTGAAGTGTGACCTTGAAATAGGAAAATGTCAAATTAAAGCTGAACAAGACTTGGGCTAAAAATAGAGTTCTGAGCATGGAATACAAGTTTAAAAAGTAAAGACAATCAAACTAACCTCGGATTACATACATTTGTTTTCGTAGAATAAATTTAGACTCTAATGCGTTGACAAATTGACACAGTTTCACTAAACATTGAACCGTTAATCAATTGTTACGAGTTTTGGTAGATTATGAAATAAAAGAGTAAAATATATCACAAGCTTTTATAATGTCATAAAATCAATCATACAATATTATTTGAGAATTAGCCAAAACTGACCGGAAGTTCATAAACAATCTGTCCACAGAAGTGAACATAAAATGAAAATAAAGTTTTCATAGCGCTCGCTATTTTCATAAATGTAAGAATGAAATATTAAAATGTCCAAAAATTTGTTTACAACAACATGTTTTAGTGGTGAATTAGTTTTAGTTCTTATTAATTGTCTTAAAGGTAATTTTAGGTTTAACAAACTATTTGAGTTATCATCAGCAAAAAAGACATAAGTAAGAACATTTTAACAATAATATTTTAAAAATTTGTAACGTAAAACATTGAAAGTTTTGTGTTCATAAAGCAATTTAAGTGTTATGAGAGTGTGATGGTTCTACATTACTATATTCTATGGCGGTATGGTCAGACAGGCAGAGGGCTGAAAGGTGCCCCGGTGTGAATGAAAACATACCTCCTCGCACAATGGCCAGATTTAATATAACCAGATACAACCAGATAGCAGCGGATCTCCTTCAAATGCTTCCTATTGTATGAAGTTTACCTTTAGTAGAATATTGTTTTGTTATCTTGGGAGAGTTGAGACATTCGATGTGGAAGAAATAGGATATAATATGTTTCACTAGATACGGAATGTTACTATTAAATTCGTTATATTAAACATGAAAAGATGACCAGAAAATTAATCAAAAACTTTTCATTGTAAAATTGTAAATCTATGCGAAGGTATATCCTAGATTTCTTGTGACTGAAGCAATGACACTTATTTTTCCGTTTTAAAACTTTATTATGAAATTCGTTTTAAATTCTATAAGTATATTTCACCTAAATCCATGTCCACGTCTCTCCGATAAATCATACGTATCCTGTTAATATTTGCATCACATTTCTTTACAACGTCCTAAATCACCAATGCAGTAGATTTATGAGCGTTGTCTGTCAATAAATATGAAATTATAAAAAATCTTGTGCAAACAACAATATTTTCTTATCTGGGAAATTAGTGTGATTTACGGGCAAGGTGTTCCGTTTCAAATTAGAGATCCGTGGAGGAATTTATTAACGGGATGTCGGTTTAATTGGAGGGATATAAGAACTTTAATAAATTAGGTATTATCACCTTTCTTCCAGCCAAATATATCTTGATTGACAAATTCAACAATACATACTTGTTATGCCACTTAAAAATGTGCTTTTATCTTGTATTCGTAATTTCCTACACCCAAGTTAAAGTTCCAGAGTAACCTAAAAATACTATTTTATCATTAACTAGTGGCCACCCGCGACTCCGTTCGCTTGGAAGTCGGTTTCCCGTAGGAATGAGAAGTTTTCTCGCGGTAAAAAGTGCCCTATATGTTATTCTGATGTATAACCTATATTACAGTAAAGTTTCATCAAAATCCATCCAGTAGTTTTTACCTGAAAGAGTAACAAACATCCATACATCCATCTATACATCCATTCATACTCACAAACTTTCACGTTAATAATATTAGAAGGATATAGCCACGGAACCTTCGTCTCCTATCCTCTATAGATCTCAATCTCGTCTCGACCGCGATCATCGACGTGCAACAACAAACAGACTCACCGTATTATATTTGTTTTCTTAACACACATTACATTTTTTCACACGTGGAACCAATACGTAGGTATACTATTTCAGTGCTATAAATGTTGATTTGCATTTATTTTTAAACAGATTCAAAGCCGTAGCGATATTTATGCCTACTTTGTTGGTTATAGTGTGTGTTATCGGTTTGATTTTACAAGTAGCAAACGGACAGCACTAGATCCAAAAACTAGCAATAAGCTAGGCAAGATTGATCCGTGTTTAATTGTCAGATAAATTACATTTAACTGATAGGTGGTATGTTTTCATTGTCACTTCAAACTTTCAATATCAATTGTTTTCGTCGTGCAACTACACAGGTACTTGTCAAATATAATTTATAAGACAATTGAAAAAACCAGCCCCCACAAATCAAGTTTTTATCTTAGTGTTTAAACTTAAATTATTTTTATTAAAAAAATATATTATATACCTAAACTGTTGTAACTCTTTTCTCCGCAACATTACCGGTGAGAAGAGAAAGCGGCAGCGGGGCGGTGCGGGGGTGCAGTAAATTGGTTCTGATTGGCTACAATTGGTGCAATAGACTGCGACCGCGCAGAGGTACACTAATGGATGGATACAACGGGTGCTGGCTAATTGACGGGCCTCGAGGCTTAAATAAAAGTTAACTTTTATAAATTAGTTGAGTGTAATGACTTAAAAACGATGTAAGTATTGTAAAGTGCTTAATAATATCAAAACTCCATCTATTCATAAGCACTCAACTTTATAGGAATGAAAACTAAGCCTATGAATTACACAATGGAAACCTACAACGATAGGTTTATGTATCCATTTAAACAATTCTAACTTAACGATACTCTAGATATCAAACGCGAGCATAAGTTCAATCCACTTCATTACAGTTATTAATAAGTCCGACAGAAGGTCCATTCAGATCCATCCTAGGTTCAAGGCAGGTTGAGAGGTAAACGTACCTTTATTGGCGGCAATTGGTGTCTTCCTGGGGTCAGTGACCTGCGCGCGCGCTGTAAAGGTAGCATTGACGGGGTCAATGGATCCTTCGATGTATGAATGTAAGTGAGGTATGTAGGTCAGGTGTATAGGTATAGATGCATAGGTATTGATTGAGATTTGCATTTTGCAGCCGATATTCAAACTTGATACGTAATGGAAAAGATAACGTAGTCGGTACCTTCTTTACAGTTGTAAAGTTTTAAGTCAAAATTAGTGTCTATGTACTTCATTTTGTTCATCATTCGGACATTGTATTTTCGTCCGTCTGCATTAAGCAGAGTAAAAATAATAGAAGGATATATCTTGTGTCACCGATTGTACCAATCAAGTGGACAGGTCTGCCACCTTTTATTGTGACCGTTAACTGTAGTTATGAGCTTAACGATGCTACCAATAAAATGAACGCTATAAAAATCACATTTGAGTTCAGTGTTTTTTCAAATAATATTATGAAATTACTTTTTACCACGCTTTTATTAGCTTGGGTTGTATCTATGTAATGGAATCTTTGTTTTTATATATAGTTACTTTAATTTCATAATAAGTACATGGCAATCAATACAAGCTCATTTTCCTGAAGCCTATCAAAACTATCCTATTTTCAAAACCCTCATATTTCATACATATAGGTAACGTCCACAAACACAATAGGGGAGAGTGGTCCAACTTGGAACTGCCACGTAATAGGCAAAGTTACTTTTTCATAACGCCTTTAATGCGCGTACTTTTGACGTATGACTCGGAGCGGCCACCATTACAGAGTTATGGCGACTCCACGGTTTGTTTGATCAGTTGTCGGAGTGAAGTTGGTCGTTTTTTGGAGGTTATTGGAAAACTGGCGATGTTTTGGTGATGCATTGGTTATTTTGGCTAGTTATGGACGATGTAGGAGGGAAAAGGTAGTTAGCTACCGATGAGTTTACTTATACCTTTTTAGAATGTTCATCTTTTATTAGTAGATACGTAATTAGATTGAGATGAATATTAAACTGATCTAAATCTTAAGTTAAGTAATTAGCTAATCAACAATAATAAAACGAAACACTCTAAAAAAGTTGTTCTTTTCAGAAGGTTGTAACCAACCATAAAACTATGAAACCCACTCAGCCAGCCATTAAGGTCCGACGCTTCGGCCACCTTTCCGATAAGCCTCCCGGATAAAAATGGACATAATCTGGAGATTCGGCCCGTGACCGGAAATTAAGACGCGACCACCGCGCCCCACCCTCCTCACTCCTCGAGGCATAAACAGATGAACGATCATTATCATATCTCGGGCTCGTGATATTCTCGTGTTTGAAAGCATATTCGTTTTATTATGGCCGGAGGTGATCCGCGAGTGGTGAAGTGTGGTTCGCTCGAGGGTGACAGTTCGCTTTGTAAGATTGCTCGGGTCTTCGATTTAGGTATTTTTGTAAATTGGCTTTTAGTTAAAGTATTTTTTTTATTTTAATAAGTTTATCTGAGTTAGTTTTGAAAAAATACTGTTATAAGTACTTATAACTTTAGGTCATTTAGTATTTCAATCTTAGCCTTAGTATTTTGTAAGCGTAGGTAGATAATAATTACATTTTACATGACATGCTTCAAATTATTTTCTTATGGTCCTATGTACCTTCCTTTGTTTAGAATCAATGCTCCAAACACCAATTTACATATAGGGTAATCTGCAGTTCATGACATAGTTAAGTCGTGCATAATAGATAGGTACCTACTTAAGTATCTATACGTACTCTACGAAGCAGACCGTTTCTAAATCTTACAATCATTGTAAACACCTATATTTTCTAAAACTGCTCAAGCTCACATACCTACTTTTCTCGTTTCTCCAAGTTCTGAACAATTGCAATTTTCCACCATTTCCCACTGTCGACCTTAATCTCCGATGGAAAGTCATCTCTGTAGAATCACCTCTCATTCGCAGCGATGGAGTCTGCGGGGGTGAGGCGGGCCGCCGGCGCGGGGGGCGCGGTATATTGGAATATTTTTCATACAAACACGTCTGTACGTGGACAGTACCAGTTGATACAATATTGCTTAGATAAAGCCGGGGTTATGTTGGAGAAGTTCAAAAAAGGAACGTCAAGTTTGCTATGTCGAATTTGGTTTCTGACCTTAAGCGGTTTATGTTAGCTGCATGCCATACAGAACAACTATGCATGCTTTTTGTGCCATATATTTTCGATGATTGAATAAAGTTAGATATCGTGATTCTAATTTCAAGTTTCAGTTTTCCGGAATTGTGCATTGACTACGAGTATTAATGTCACCTACATGTATCAACTACATATAATAAATACTTTTTACAATCTCGTCACAATTTTCTTCTTTTACCTATATTTAAGTATTTTTTTCTTATTACCTACCAAAATTATCGTAAACGTAATAACGTAAATAGTGAAGTCGTTTCCACCACCGTGTAACCGCACCCGAATCCTTAGGTGGTCTATCTGACCGGTGCTCAAACTTTATATATTTTATATGTTTGGGTACACCGCGACCCGCCCGCATTTATTATACGCCGCCCCACGCCAAAAGGTTAAAAAAAACACTGAAATTTTCCTACAAAATGTTTATAGACAAGATGGACCGACGGAGAGGGTTCGTAAAAAAAACAAAAGTTTAAGCTGTCAGCAATTGTTTGTATTTGCAAATGACTAATTTGAGCAAGGCTTGTATTTATTCAGTCATTTGGTTGAGAAGGATTTAATTCAAAGAAAATGAGTTGATGATCTAGCTAGTGAAATGATAGATCGATAGGTGAGTCCCAATCAGGTTCTATGCACCTTTATAATAAAGGCAAATGAAAATAGCTAACATGACCCAACGATCTATGAATAGTTGTAGGTAGGTATAAGGTATAGTTTATCAGGTGGCAGTTTCTCACGATGTTGTAAACATAACGTCATAAGTGTTCCTAAGTTTTTTTTTATTAGTTACATACAAAGGTGCATGATTCCAGCCAGTCAACAAAACAAACAAAACACCGTCGGCCACACGGCCAAGATGGCGTCAGTCGGCGACATGTGCTCGACCACTTGCATTTTTTAAAAATAAAATTAGCATAGGGTCCGAGCGCACAAGGGGACGTTTTTAAAACAATTTCACTTCGACATCCTGGCTGGAATTGGACATTTTATTTTTAAATTGGAATTTAGAAGTCTAATTGGATTGGTTTGAAAGTTCGGTTGAAGTTTAAGCGGTTCATGAGTCTCTTTTATTGCGTACTGGGAAGGTACGCGCGGGTTCAATTGTAGGATAATTTAAAAGAAGTAGACAGATTTGATTACTTACAAGAAAATAAAAAAAGACCAGTGGCTACTCATTTCCTTTTTTTTAATTACTTTAAGGTAACTTTGGTGTTTTGATGTAGGCACTTTCAAAATTCTCCTACTACACTATGAACCTAAATTCTAAAACTTAACATAACCAATCTGATGGGTTTATCACTCTAAAAATACCTTACATTATTCATTTTAGAAACTCTACATCACACCTATTTTTTCGTATCATATCAAATGTTACAGACAGTCCCGTCATCGCTCCAGTATCAATGTCCCATGTCCTGAAGATTAAGTAGTCGTGTTAAGAACCACTTGTTCTATTTCAGGCCCCCTTATATTTTAATCACCAAATTAAGTCTCTCGCAGTGTCCTGTGAAAGTGCTACCGTTAAGTTCACACGTCTGTCACTCGTTGGTATCATTCCATTAAAGTTTTAAAACAAAACTACCTCAAATCAGCCACTGCAAACAAATTTGAACTTTATTGTTATCAGAATAGAGTTGGATTTAGAATGAGTGTTGTGAGATATAACTCCCACGGTGTTAATATGGATAATATTTGCATGTGTTGGTAATGGCTGTAATGTGTGGGTAATGTGATTGATATGAAGTGCATCTGTGGAAAGGTGGGAACTGAAATTTAGCTTCAAGTACTACTACTAGGTTAGTACCAAGTGTTTAAGAGTAAATTAGGATTATCATAAAGTTGCAAAAACATTGTTGATAACGCCTTTGAAGGAAAAGAGTTTGAAACAAGTATCTTCTGCATTATCACGATAGATCCTAAACGATTTATCGTCAAATTTTAACAATTTGATACTAGAACCATTCGCCTTTTACTCATTAAAAAAGAATGCATTTATCATCAGTTTGATGAGTCCAGTTTTTTTCTAATTCTGTATCCCCGCATTCCTGCTGAGTGGTTAGTGCGTTCACCTTGCGCCGGAGTTTTAATATTTCTGGATCGGTAACACTGAAGTGTTAAGTAGACTCGGTTCTGTAGGTGTTTTTACTCTATTACCAAAAAAACATTGAATTTGAAAGAAGTATTCAAGTTTTTACTCCATTAAAAATAATTGTAAAGTTACTATTTAACTTCATTGAATACAATTCATAGTTTTTCAGTCAGAACAATATAAACTTTATAGAAAAAGTTATCATAAAGTCAGGCTTCTGATATTCTTTTACAACTTTTTACTTCTGCTCCAAGGAATACCAAAATATAATTTTTATTTAAATTTCGCATACGGCGCACACGTGAAGCTTTACCCTTTTACGTCACCTAAAGCTGCCACCCACCTACCATTGCTTCGTCCTTATTTCCTTCGCACCAAGATTTAATTTAGCTTGATTTATATTGTGTATGATGTTGTTATACGCATTAAATTAACACAAGTCCAGCGAAGACACGTTTATGAACGTAACGTTAAAAACACCTGGACTTATTCTCGTAAACATATTTATTTGATTTTGTAGAATTATTAATGTTTCCTTTTAAAAATCTGAGATGTATTTCGAGGTGAGTAATTTTTGTTGAGATGGCTTCACGAGAATGCTTTTTGTGATAACGATAATGCTTTCACATCAAGAGTAATATATTTATACAGGTTGATTGAAGGAGAATGCAGGAGAGAAGGAGATTTGTGAGACTGGGGTCAATCGCGGACACGAAAGCTTTCGTTCTCCCTATATATTATTCTATTTGAATATACATTTCATTCTATATTTGGCAGGTGACAACCAAACTTTGATTGATTTCAAACGAAAAATCCCAATTGTTTGAATAACTGTCGGTACGTAATAACTAATCCCGTATTTTGAACAAAGAAGTTAAATTCAAGCACCTAAGTTTAACATGGTTTCAAATTTTGTAACAAAACATAGAGACCTAAGTTTTGGGACAAAAGAAATTTACTCGCTATTGTAAGCTTTATTATGAAGATATTTTTTACATAGGTACCTAAAATTGGACCATTTATATGTTTTTGCTTACCTATATCACCTTTCACAAATGACCTGTCTAATATAATGATGGATGTACCTCAATGTAAGTTTCTGCCGATCACCTCCGATCGACGGCACCTATCATCGGGCGTGTTCCGAAGTGTGCAGAGGACGCGCTCTGTTGTTCTCATTAGTGACGTGTCGCCACGTTCGGCCCGCCACTTGATTAATTACACAGACAGACAAACAGACAGCGAGTACGTACCGGATGCTGGGTACAAGGTGAGGAAGTGAGATTGTTGCTAATTTGTTCATAATTATAGTTCACACTAGCCAAGGAGGCACATAGTTGACTGTAATGCTTTTTAACGATACTTTTTTTTCTTATTAGAGTAAGTACCTAACTTTAAGTCTATTGGTCAATCCCAGAGAAATATGACCGTAGATGAGTATAATGTCTTTAGTATGTAATTTTATTTGGTTACTACCTACTTTTTTTACTTTGTTTTAAGATAGAGATTCCAATTCGCGCAACCTTTCTATACAAACAACACCACATTTATTACAAAAACTTCTTTCATCAGTTCGTCTCTACTACAAAACCAATGATATTCACCACACATTTGTCATAGTCGTCAAAATCATGTTAAAACAGCTTTGATAACACTCGAGCCATTTCTTTCTGCTGACGTTGTAACCACATTAAATATGAGATGAATCCAGAAACCTTTAGTTTTGACGTTGAGATGTATCACCAACGCGCCTCCTACACGAGCGATGAAAAAACGCGTGGAATTAAATAACAAGACGACAGGTAGGTAGGTATTTTACTCCTCTATTTTTAAACCTACGAATATTTTTAAGTTACCTTGGTATGAATGGAAATGTTTTGATAAGTTATATATATGACATTTGTTATTTACAAATTTTATGTTTTTTTTTACAACGCGTAATTTAGTACATTCAAATCTAACATAAAAAATCTGCTCATCCTCGTGTAGTTTTAACCCGAAACAAACAAAATAAAACTATTAGTCCGCTATAAAATATTACACGCCACTTAACCTAAATCGATTGTTTTCTTACCGATTATCGCGAGATTGGGAATCATTCGTTAGCGCAACACTAGCGGGCATCGCGCCAACAACGCTGCCGGCCGGCGAGGTATCTCCGAGCATCCATCAAACTATAGCGGTTTAATAAGGAACACTCAAACAACGATTTAATGGAGAAATACTAGTAATTGTGTGTATGAATGAAACGATATACCTACCTGGTATAGGCAACTACGGCATATTCATAATAGTCAATGCATTGCTTAATAATTAATCTGATAATTGTCAGATCGCCATATCAATACTAACCTATCAGTGAAAACAGTTGTACCTATACGTAAAGTTAAGAAAGAAGTGTTGAAAAATAAAAAAGACTTAACGATGCTTATAGAAAAAACAAAATCTGTCAACATCTTTTTAAAAAGCAAATTGAAAAATGCCATCGAATTATTTAAACTACACATTATAAATGGCCTATAATCATGCTGCAATTTATTTAGTGCGTATCCAAGGTAAACACAGGGCGCGTTCACACGAGGCGTCAGCGCGGCGGGCATTAGCGCGTCGACGCCTGACGCTAGGTGTGAATGAGTCTTAATCTTCTTGTATGATCTTACGTGTGTTTTGGTGGGTCGTGTAATATGCAACGATGATGGAATGATGTTCTTTGTAGAAGCAATCTAGTTATTTAAGGGCAAGTGACTTTAACGAAATCTTTTGTAAGGACCTGAGGCAGTGTTTGGTCGAATTTATTAGAATAACTCTACAAGGTCCTTTTTGTTGTGATTTATTATTTGACTAGATTTTCCCCATATATGTTATAATATATAAAAACCTCTCTCTTGAATCACAATCCGTTGCGTAGTTTTAAAGGTTTAATCATACATAGGGACAAAGAAAGCTACTTTGTTTTATACTTTGTAGTGACGAATATCTTTACCGTTAATATACACAGATTACAATTAAGTATTTGAAAATCACTCCTAAGTCTATTATCTGAACTAGTAACAAGTTGCAAGAATTCTTAGCTGTATTAGTTATTCCGTTATTTACGATCATTCGCATAATTTATTTGCAATTTTCTAAATAACGTGTCGGATGCCGCCATATTTCACATACAACGTTGCGCGCGCGGCTTTGCTTCTCCTAAGAAGATATACGATGCCTCCGGTTTATTATCTCAGATATTTATCAAGAATACTTAGCGATATTGCCTAGATGAGGGAAATATGTGTTAGTCGTAAATCTGGGTGAAGTATTTATGGAAGCTCAAGTTTTTTGGAAATTTGGTTATTTTTCTGTTTCAAATTACAAGTCGGTATGTAAGAGTGAAAAAAAATGTATAAATATTTTCACTCATAGCAAAAATGAAGGAATCTGTTTTATTTATATCACAACTTAGAAAAACATTTCTTGTCTGTAAGTTAATGTTTCATAAAGCCCATATTAAAATTATAATTCTACTAGTGGCCGCCCGCGACTCCGTTCGCTTGGAAGTCGGCTTCCCGTAGGAATGAGAAGTTTTCCCGCGGTAAAAAGTATCTTATGTGTTATTCTGATGTATAACCTATATTAATATAAAGTTTCATCAAAATCCATTCAGTAATTTTTACGTGAAAGAATAACAAACATCCATCCATACATCCATCCACACATCTATCCATACATCCATACATACTCAAAAACTTTCACTTTTATAATATTAGTACGATAAACATTAAATATTACGTATTTAGCGCACTTATGTCCCCAGCCGCGAAATTAATGACTAAACTAAAATAAATAAAAAATAAATACAATTAATACGATAAGGTGCATTCAACTCATTACCGCCCAAAATGACGTTTCAAATAAAAAGTCGCTGATTTGAACAAAGGCTCTTTCAGTCCACTCCCGCGCAGCCGGATGTGCGCATCCGTGCGGATAATGTTACCTACCGGATGTGACGTGATTGGCCAACTTGGATACTAATGTCTGTACCTTTGTTAATCATACACTTGTTTATTTATTTAGTTTAGTTACAGAAAATAAATGATTATTTTCTGTAACATTCTAAAAAATAATTTAAAATAATAACTTTTCTTCGGTAATTCAAGCATAATAAATTTTTTTCGACATACTTTTTGTCAAACACCCGTTAATTATTAAGAAAATTAAAATAATAGAGTCAAAATGTCCGAGAGCGCTATCACGAACTTAGTAATTCTACCCGACAACAGATGGCGCTAGTAGTACTTCGCACGAAGCATGCGCTCGTCTCTATCGAAAAAATATTTACAAGTTTCTTATACTTACAGTTTTTAAAAATAAAATGTACTAAAGAATAACATTAATAGAGGAAACTTATATCCCTGTGATATATCTAATATTTGAAGAGATATTAATAACTTCATAACGTTTTTTTTACATTTCTCTGGAAGAGGTTTGCTCTACACAATGTTTTGGTGTCTGCACAAACGACAATTGTGTCGTTTTAATTTAATATCTTAAGTTTAAACGTTTCCTACCTAAGACTTTGCTAATTATCTCCAGAGTTCTAAGAATGAGCCACATGTGTGTCGGCAGGACAAAGGTCGCTTTTTATATGTTTTTGTTACATTAACAATAATTTTACCCAATGTGACTCTTACTCCACAGTAATAAGATTCATGCTTGAAACATCCTTGATATTTTACCTGAGAAGGTGTGGGACCGCCCTCAACATGTATGAGGTTACTGTCAAAATAATGGCGGCAAGTTTTGAATTAGGAACGCTCTTTTTTTCTTTTGTTTTTGTAAGCGGCAAAGGTAAGGTTTCGTGATGGATATTTACGGCTTCTTCGAAGAAAGAAATCAGTTTCATAAGTTATCATGAATCTGTTTTTGTGCGGTTATAAGTTGTTATCATAACTTGGAAAACCAATAGTATTTTAATGTCGTCAGACGTTCAGAAGTATTCAAAAATATTCTCATTTCAAATTTGCTCACCTTCTAAGCAAATGATACATCTTCATTAAGGTAGTAAGTTAAGTATATATTACTTAAAAGCATAAGATGTAAGAAAAAGAGGTAGAAAGGAATGCAATCAATTACTGTATTATCTTTCTTCCTTACCTATATTATAACAGCTTTACCCTTCAAAGCCGTATAAAATATCGAGTTTACTTGCAAGTGGATTCCAGCAGCTCGCTCTCAAAGCAGGAAAAATACTTAAAAACACATTATGTCTTCCACCAGCTTACAATGTACTATTAATTAACTGAATGGATTCGAAACTCGTTCAGGATCCGGATCTGGAGGTAGGGTTTAAACTGAAACCTTTCAAATATTGAGATTGAAGCTATTTAAGAAAAATAAAGTGTTTAATCCTAGTGATATTTATTTATTGATGTTATTTTGTTTTGTTCTAACGATAGTGTATTGTTAGAATTGAAAATGAAGAACGTAAAAATAAAGATATTGTATTTAATATCAAATAATAAGAATAATTAATATTTAAGTATACCGCGAATATGGTTATGGTATTTTGATAAGAAGCTTATTGTATTATATTGTCTTTAAAATTACATTCAAAACATATTTTGGAAGCATTTGTTGTATTTTTATATTAATAACTTAGATTCTAAGTTGTTTTTATTTAAACTCAATTTTGTTGTGAAGCCTCAGAAGCTACACACCTACATTGTTGTTTAGGTATGTATTCAAATTAACGATCAATCAGTTTCAACACACGATACTCCAGCCCACCTACAGTTTACAATTACACACACACACACACACACACGCAAGATGACGTCACGCGACAACCTGTCGCCTGCCGTGTAATTAAACCCGTCCTTTCTAGTGGTGGGACGCAGTCGATAAAAAAATATCGATAAACATTGTTACGTCGTCATATCATCTAATTAAATTTTTAAACACGTTTAATGACGCTTTGTTGGTTAATGGTTATTTACTGCTAAGTAAATACGACGAGCTAATCTGCAGTTAATCTGAGGTCAGGTCATACAACGTGTCCTAAGTATCGAGTTTCTCGTGCGCGTACTATAATGTTATCGTGCGCTGTTTACCGACCCCGAGTTCATTGATAAAACACCTCACATGTGTATAACTGTTAAACAGATTATTAAACTGCAAGTTTGAATTTTCTAGATTTCAAAGCATTTCGTCAAAACTAGTCTTGTTTATTTATTTCTTTATCGGTGATTTTCCAGTTAACATAAATGTGTACCTATGTTTCTGCTAATTGACCATAGTTTACGTAACTTTATCTTACGTAGCTGTACCTTGCCTTGATATAACATTTGAATAGAATAGAATAGAATAGAATAATTTTATGCTGGCCATCTTACGTCACGGATGACTAAGCCTTAATCCATCTCAAACAATTATTCATCGACACTAGTTATCGACTCGTTGGTTGCCGGGACCCCCGCGGCCCTCGTGTTTTATTAGACATGTTTTTTGTGGGCACATGTGGGCCACACCTCGCCTGTGTCCTCGGTCCCACCACTACCAAGTTATATTAATATGCCAGCTTTACTCACACCTCGGTTTTTTTAGCGTCTGTGTTATAATTGTTTATAGATTTTATACCTTGAGTGGGCATATGTGAACCAAGTTTTTTTAGTGTTTTTTCTTAGTTTTATGGTTGCGTGTGGCTGTGCCGTGCTAGGTATATACTTTGTGTGGGTGATCAAGTAAAAATAAGATCCCTGTACTATTTAGCATTAGATTAACTCTCGATAGAGCTCTCTGTAGACATAATACCTTAATGGTCAAAGCTGTTCCACTTTTTAAATTTAATTTTCAGTATTTGGAAGTTTTCCACGGTTCCAAAGTACGTGCCTACTTAATGTGATATATTTAAAGGTACGTTTACGTGAGCTTAAAATAATAGCTAAAGTTCTTTGGAAGTTTCAGTTAGATTATTTTAAGAAAACAACTACAACGTCTTCAGTTTATTACCTAACCATTAATAACATCATCTATATCCAACAATCCTTCACTAAGGTACTTACAGCAACCGTATATAAATCATGAACCACCACCTACCTACCACAGTGGTAAGTACAAACAGAGGTACCGAGGTAAAGTTGCGCAACTAATGTGGCGCGGTGTCGTCGCGATATTGAAAAACTTGTGCGAGACTTTACGACTTCTGTCCCCACAGTTTGTACCTATTTGATGGAGAGATGCTGAGATATGTCACTGATACAGTGAAGGTTATTTTTGTTTAAATAGTTCTAACTTTTGAGGTAAATGGTCTAATAGGTTTGGTCTTAGGTAATGAGAGGCTTAATTCAAAATTTCAATAAGAGAGTAGAATTATTGTTTTTTTTCATGACATAGGTAGTAAATTCGTTTGTATTAATAGTTTCGTGAATATTTGTTAGCAACAACATTTCTTCTGGATTCCAACCACAATCGACAGTCCGAAAATATGTTTCATTCCTGGCTAGGTGTACCCTCACATCACGTAACATAAAAGTTCATGTTATTAGAAAAAACAGTAGGTAGGTACATTAATAAACATTAACAACGGTTACATTTACAGACGATATAAACGATCGAACCTTATTCTTATTCCCACACCTTTATGTCAGTCGCCGTGCAATCCCGCGGGGTGAGAACAATCTTCGCGAGCAAAGCCGGAAAATTGCTCCTAGTCTCGCGCAAGCAATTAAAATGCTAAATATCCACCCCAGTAGTTACTAGGAGCTGGATACTTCAGCAAGAGATTCATGTGGCAGAGATTATGAAGTGAAATGTAAACAAATCGGTTTAAAAATAAACAACAAAACAACACGAGTAAGAGTTTTAATATCAATGTACCTACTTATAAGAATTTGTTCCATTATTTTTTGAAGTACAATCAACATTGAGATTTTGACTTTTAGTTTTGCATTTAGAATGCTAATTGGTATATTAATTTTTAAGGTTACTCTGACCACTGAGCTACCGCGCCGCTACGGGTCATCTAAGGGTCCTGGGTTGGATTCCCAGACGCGTAATGCTCGAAAAACCGCGTCCTTTTCCCGGTATCTACCTATAACTTCAAAATACAATCAACATTATATTACTAAAATAATTTCCTAACAATTGTAAGAGGCAATTTTAAATAAGATGTTTTACGATAGATAAGATACGCCTATCTAAAGCCATTTATATCAGTCGATGTTCAATATTTTAGAGACATTGATACCATAATGGAGTTTCCTTTAATTAATACAAAAAACTTAAAAATAAACCTCAGTGTTGACATTTTGTTTCTCTAATTCCACATTCCAAAACTCCTCATAAATAACGTCTAGCTGGAAACGTTCGGTTTTTGAATCGGCAACCGTCGCAACGCCACGAGGCGCGTGAATAATTCCAACTTTCCTGAAAAATACACCTTTTTTCAGGAGCCAACTGAATATGAATGCGGGAAGTTGGTCAACACGCTGGGCGCTTCGAGCGACACCTAGGAGTACAAATGTTGCCTTTTGACGGATGGAGTTACGGAAATATTGGGCTTGCTGTTTTTATGGCGACTAAGAGTTTTGTTTGAAAAAAATGTTGTACTTTTCAGTAGACTGGCACGTGGTGAGCACCTAAGCTATCATCCTACTATCCTACTAATATTATAAATGTGAAAGTTTGTGAGGATTTATGGATGGATGGATGGATGTTTGTTACTCTTTCACGTAAAAACTACTGGATGGATTTGGATGAAACTTTGCAGTAATATAGGTTATACATCAGAATAACACATAGGGTACTTTTTACCGCGGGAAAACATCTCATTCCCACGGGAAACCGACTTCCACGCGAACGGAGTCGCGGGCGGCTACTAGTAGTCTATAAAAGCACCGGGATAACTGGCACGTTGTTGTTGAATAATCCAGAGGGAGGCCTTTGCCCAATCAATCCTTACTTTAATATTATAATGTCAAAATGTGTATGTCTGTCTGTATGTTTATGTTTGGACCGATTTTACTGAATTTTGAGATATACATAGTTTAACAGCCTGTGATGAGAATAGGTTACTTTTTAACGCGGAAAAATTTCTCATTCCCACGGAAAAATCACTTTTTCGCAGACGTAGTGGCAGGTAACCACTAGTAGGACTATATTGAAATGAAAGTCTTTGTACCAAATATGTAAATAAACTATGTAAACCTCGTATACGTACCCAGCTACCACTTCACGGTAAATTTCCCGCCACGGAACCTTCCTACCTACGACAAAATGGCGTCTCTATGACGTCACGGCGTATTACCTCTCGCTAGCTACTCCTAATTTGTTAATGGATTGTTACCGAGCGACGACCTTCTTTAACTATTGTGATAGAATAGTGTCTGTTGTTAGTATCAGTAATAGTTATTTCCTTTGTTCTAGGCACCTTTCTAGCAGATGTAAAGCAAAGCAATTTTTTTTTTGACATAGATCCTGTGGAATAAAAAAAAGGTTGATACTAAACAGCAACCACTATTGAATTCAGGACTTTAAAACCCGTTTTCTCACTTCACTTTGGTCTCACCATGCGTTACCGAGGTCGGAATTATAGATAACTAGTGGACGCCCGCGACTCCGTTCGCGTGGAAGTCGGTTTCCCGTGGGAATGAGAAGTTTTCCCGCGGTAAAAAGTAGGTACCCTATGTCCTTTCCCAAGATCAGTTCTTTCATCACACCAAATTTCATCAAAATCGGTTCAGTGGTTTAGGCGTGAAAGCGTAACAGACAGACAGACAGACAGACAGACAGAGTTACTTTCGCATTTATAATATTAGTAGGGATAATTTCTCGTTATATACGAAATCATTAATTACATTAATTTCTGTTAAAGATTTACTGACGGTTTTTGAAAATTTAAGTTAAGAAGTTGAGTCTTTGGTATCTACTTACGCATTGATCAAATATATTATGTACGATCAAATATTAAAATATTGTACATATCAGGTAGGTACTTTAGAAATAGCTTAAACCTGAGAGTTCTCTTCTTATTACGCCACTTAAAATTTTCCATTCAGAAAGTTAATCTTACACTTTAAAATAGTTGACCTTCTCCGCATGGAAGACAGCAACAAAAGAAAGTAACCTTCCTTTCCCTTCAATAAACACGGATTTTATGTAAAATGTCAACATTGCAGTCGGTTCAGTATTTCAGTCATAGGAACCTTGTCCAAAACTGTATGGTTTGTGACCTCATTACTTTTTCTGGACAATTATTTTAAGTATTTATTATGTCTACAATAATGCGTCATCGTAGAGTACGGTGCTATGGTAAGTGGAATGTACATACTCGTAAGTGGCGACGTGGTTGCGCGATACCTAACATCCACACAGCATGACAATCAGGAACAAAATAAGAAAATATGGTATCTATCACTTTATCTTGAGAGAAATATGCCTTCACCTTATTATCAGTCACAATAGACCATATATTTTAGTGGCATGCTAATAAGAAGCAGCGCCGCTTATCCGTTTTTTGAAATTTTCAATTTAACTTATTTCAAGTGTAAATTTACCTGTCACGCCCACGATAAAGAATTGATAAACGTAGGTACATTCATACAAAATTTAAACTTTTAAAATATAAAGGTAGGTATTTTTTCTCTAATATCGTTTACGGCAAACTGTCTGTCTAAACGTTAAGAAGAAAACCGTTCACTTTTTGTAAATCCTTGATCAAATAATAACAAAAAATCTACAAGTATAGGTATGTTTGTGAACAGTTTCAACAACAGAAGCCACGGGCAGGTCGTTACCGCCGCGGAAGTTCCCCAACTTATAACGAGCCGAGATCAAAATGGATGCTTTTCTACCAAAAGATGGAGGCATACCTACTCTACCTTGCTTGGATTTTATTTATTTATAAGTAAGTATAAACCTAGGTAAATAGCATGGTGTAGGTACCTACTAGTAAAAAGTAAGGTAACCCTGAGACGTACGTGGGTAAGTACTTTCCATACAAGATAACTACCTACTCGTAAGTCACTACTACTAAAAGTCAATTAGGTATAGGTATACGTAAATAGGTAAAGTTTTACTGTTTTGGAATTAACCCATTATTTCTTTGTAGGTATATTCAGGCATAACATTGAAACATTATTGCGACACTTATTTCCTCCACTTGCCTCTAAAGCCACCGCTTTAAACACAATCAATAACACCTACCCACCTCTTGGAGGTTATTTTAAACCGCTTGTCCAGTGACGTCACACTCCGCCATTTTTTCTCCCCCCCCCCTACCCCAACCCACCACAATTTGTCTTCAAAGTTAGTCGATCTGAGCCTTCTACAACCGCCCACTCTTATATTAAAAGGAGGAAGGTAATGTAGTAGGCTTTTCCTTGAAACAACAATAATAATACAAAACTCAGCTACCTACGAAGGTTTAAATTATAACTCAAGCGAGCTTTCAAAAACACATTTTTAACGCAAACTGTGAAAATTACTTTACTTATAGCGAAGACGTGTCTGGTAAATAGCCAACTTTACCTCTCGTAAATTCTGCTGGTTCGAAATAAAAATCTTTGGAATACATCTAAGTACAAATGTCACCTAACATAGTGAGGTAAGTAACAGAGACTTAAAGATAAAAGTAACTGTAATAAGAACGCTCACACAGACCTTTGTTTCCGCGATATAAACCCACCCGCGAGGCACATACCCCGTACATAACCTCTGAAACACTTGACCTAGTTCCCGCCTGCGCCAATACACCTGTGATACCAGCCCACCTGTCATTTCCACAGGTAAATGGCGCGCCGTCATTGGAAGACGGCCGACCAACCACAGGTGAGAGTCACCTGTCGAAGGTGCGCACAGGTGACGTTCCACCGCCTCCGCAGTCAACCACGCCCCGTTTTATCGAGCTGCGCAGGTGAGCTGCGCGCTGATTGGTCGCTTTGAGGTAAAGGTGAAATTTACCTGGGCAACAGGTGAAGCCAGCCGGGGTATAGTTTGTGGGCAGTAACCCGGTGATCACAGAGCTGTTCAGGTGCATTTGGAGGTTTTTCTGAGGTGTTGGTGTTAAATATTGTGCGCATGTGTGAGTGCGATTGATGTTTTCTTGAGGTGTGCTAAATATAGGTCGGAGGTGGGTGCGTCCTTCGAAAGGTCAGTACTGGAGTATTGCCAATGTTGTTATTGCTTATTTTGGTGCAGTCTATTGAAATATTATGTTCCGCACGTGCTTTGTGTGAGTTAAGGGCGGTGGATTTTCTGTTTTCTTATTTCAAAATTGTTTAAATTGCAGGAAAACGTAATAATACCAAAATTTAGGAAATGCGAAGGAATACAAACCTTCAAATAAATAAACTGGCAAAGTAAGAGCATTAAGTAAGAAAGAAAGACATTTATTGTCAATACAATTAGGTCATAGCGTAGGTTAACTTGGCAGTGGTGCTTTATTACGAACCTAGAACTACATACCTACCCTTTTGTTTAAGGCTGAATCGTGACACGTTACTCATTGTGTGAAACAATAACGGATTCATTACTGAGAGATTTTTTTATCACCAATCTTTGTTCTATATGCGAAGAGAATCAGGCACAATGTGTTACGAAGTTTTACCTTCAGGTAATTTTATTGCCAAATGCAACCAAATTTGTACTGTAATTAAAATTTAACTATCCGTTTTGTAAACTATAATTTTAAACCCTATATTCCTCATATAAAAATCCCTTCAAAAACAATAAACCAAAGCCCCGTCTCATTTACCATCCAGCAACTTTAATCACGAGAACTCACTAAAATTGGCGGAGTAAAACCTCTAGGTATTACTGGCAGCTAATTACGAAGCCGTGCAAGTACCTCCAGACCTAGAGGTAATGAGTCCCGGCTCAAAGGACCGAGGGGGGGAGGCCGCGGGGGTGAGACAGGGGTGTGGGGGGGTAGAGGCGGGAGGGGGGTAATTATAAAAGAAGATTGAGCGGCGCTAGTTGTAGTGCAGCTCTTTGTGTGGAAATGGAATTATAAGTGGTAAGGTATAGAGGTGGGATTGAGATGGGAGGGGCAAATAATCGGTTTAAGGTTTTCAAACTCAAATCTGAGATTAATAAAACGTTTGTGTTAAAAATTCGAACAATGATAAATTTGACAAAGGTTTATTTCAGTAACAATATATTAGTATCCCTCATGTCAAAAGATCAAAATCTTACCTTCCTATAATTTTGCTTACCTACTCTATTTAGTTCCACATTTCCATTCAACATAGTAACAAGTCGCTGATTGAATTATCAACAACACCAAAGATTGTAACAACTTGCTCACCGCATATTTCTTCCAACCACGGGAAACTTCTTCCAAGTGTAATAGAAAATTTTACGACTAGCAACCGCACACTCGCGATTTTTACCTTCCAACATTTTACACTGGGAGGAACGTAAAATATTGCGTTGGAGGAATTGATGGTAAGTTTACGTGTTGGTTTAATTTGCAATTGGTGGTGAGAGTTTACTTTTAGTAATGAAGTTATTTAGTTATGGTAGTATCATCTATTAGATTTGTATTGGAACTAATAGTAGAGATGAAATTAAGAGCGAGGTAGGTACTGCAAAATTTGGAATTTAAGCGCAAAGTGAGACCTCAAGTTAAAGTTATTTTATTTGAGGTGATCAAGTTCACCATCATAATAATATATTCTTCCATCTATTTAATTGACTGAATTAATATAACTCAAATAATCTCATAAACTCAATTCTTACTCTTCTTTACCTATAAACCATACTCATACATAATATTACTACATAGTATAAAACAAATTCGCTTTTCGCCGTCTGTATGCTTAGATATTTAAAATTGCGCAACAGATTTTGTTGAGTTTTTTTTTAATAAAAGATAGAGTGATTCAAGAGAAATGTTTCTATGTATAATTACATAGTACCTATAGGCAAAGGGATTATACTCCAAATTTAACGCGTGCGAAGCCGCGGGCAAAAGCTAGTTAACTTATGTAATTTAAAATATTTATAATAAAACTAACCACGTTTTAAATTTTGCTCCTATTTTTCGCCTCCTTACCTACACCTAGCCACAGTGTAGTCACACAGCACAACTGCTAACTCATTTTCCAGTTTGAATGCCGTTCAATTTGGCCGCTCGCTCGCTGCTACTTCCTACTGCCAACACTTACAAACAAACATGTTAGTTATAGCTTTTTGAAACTGATTTCAAATTCAATGAAGTTTTTTACCTGTTTTGACATTAGTGACAGTCTTTGCAAAATTGGCGTTTGAATGTTAGACCACATGGTTGATTGAAAAAGTTATGACATTTTCGAGTTAAATTTTACACTTTAAAATTTTGTAGTTAGGTTTAATAGTATTTTACTCATAGCTTATTTTGATGTTTGTAGCACCGTTACCATTATATCACTTTTAAAAACATCAAAACTTGTAGAATTTCGCTTAAAAAAGCGACATTGAAACATTTTTTCCAAAGAATCCAGATCGAGGTAGGTAAAGCTAATTACGTTTCAATGATGAGCGTCAACAAAAACCTCTACATTCCATCAGTGTTGCGCCCAGGCGGCTAGTTAATCGTGGTGTATAATAAAGCTATGATCGAGACGAGTCGAGTGGCCGCGCTAATGTCACTTACATTGTTGGGAGAAATACTGTACGTGGGTATAAATCTTAGTACCTACCTACCTACCTAGTATTTACTTCCTTAAATATTTTCTTGATATTTCAGCTGTTTGTATAAGTTTGTGCATGGTATAAATCGCAGATACTAGCCTTGAGGTTTCATGCCATAAAATGGCTCTGAATTCATATTTCACACAGAGTAATGAGTAGTAGGTGATATCCCTATAGTTATTTTCATAAATTCTCACTCTTACTACTCACAAAATATTAGGTTAACAAGCCAAAAATTTGGACACTAGATAATAATAAAACCTTCATATTAAATAATAAAATAACCACATCAAACTAACTGTGACCAATCTGATCTATTCCCGTAGTTTACGTCAAAATGCGACCTCTTCAATCGTTTTATTTCAATAGGTACCTACTTTTACTCATTATAATCAGACCACACAGACTATTTACAATCAACGTCCACTCTAACAAGTCCACAGACACCCCATCCATCCTCCACACCTTCAACATTGTCATCGTTATTTCCACATAAAAGTCAACTTTTAAAATCCCTCTATTTACCCGATGCACTTGTCCTCATCGCCTTTATTGCTTAGGCATTAAGGTCGAGAGTTTGCGGTTTTATTTATGGGTCAAATGGAGTAAACATTTTAGCTGTACAAACACGTGGTGACCTGCAAACAAAGCAGAGAGGAAGACAAACTGACACCGCGGCATGAGTGGAAGGGACGGCGGAAAAACTATTGAAAACATGACAACACTAAATCGAGTTTAAAGTGAGGGGTTTGAAATCGATGAACGAAACTAATCGAGGTGTAAAGACTACGGCGTAGAGTTGTGCTACGGATATACAGGTGTCGAAATTCGTAGGTAAACGGATTTTTAGCTGGTTGGTTGGGCTTTTTTACTTTTAGAGTCTATTAAAAAAATATAAACACAAATTAATCACAGTTTTTAAATATATTTATTTACCGACCAAGAAGTATACCTTAAAAAATGCCATCAAAAGAAACTACCTTCAATGTTAGATACCTGTTCTTAGAGGTTACTGAATTTATCAAACTTTTTTACTTTTTTAATAAATTTATCGTTACTTTAAAAAGCAAAAGAAATTGTACCATACAAGCAGTGATACCCACTGCACCTTTCCATCTTATGAAAAAGCGTATTACTTTGGACATATTATTTAAACCCTCTTTTTATCTGTCTGGTCATTACTGGGCATCGCTCCGGCGGCATATTGAGCGGTCGGAATGTAATAAAGTAGGTAATATGGCACCGCCCGGGGCAGGTTTTTATGCTACCTCCGGTGGTTCGTTAGAATTGGCGGGTGCGTTGGAGTTATTGGATGTGCCGGTGATTATGGCGTTTTGATGGGATGACGGATGGTGAGGTTGACAGGTAGGTGAGGTAAGGTGATATGGACTTTTTATTATTTTTGAAGATATATTTATTGGCTCATAAGCCTATATAGAAGCCACTTAATTCCAAAATGATAACTATATTTTAGGACAAAAACTTTTTTTTTTAAATAAAATAGGGAGCAAACGAGCATGCGGGTCACCTGATGGTAAGTGATCACCGCCGCCCATGACTACCCGCAACACTGTGGGTGTTGGAGGTGTGTTGCTGACCTTTAAAGTGGGAAAAAACTGTAGATAGACTATACATGTGAAGAAGTGAAATATCATAAACTGGAAAACCATTCACACGTGTTGATTCTAAAGAATAAAGATCGACTTGTATTTTATTAAAACCTAAAATACCAGCTGGGTTTAACATGAAAACTGCAGCTCACATTTGCAAAATAAACATATCCCGACGACAACCATAAACAATTTGTAAATATTTATAAAAATAAAGTGATTCTAAATTGAAATTAGATTAATGAACATAATATTTCGGTCACAAGGTTAACGGTCAGAGAATTTAAACAGTAACTATCAGCTGTTTCCGTTCTGACGTTTTATGTCACTGAATTTCATGTACGGACACCAACTAACCATTATTACCATCCGCATTCAATTCTCAACTAAGTTGCTTAGGACACAAGAGCGTATATTGAATGACAAAGTAAATTGTCATAGAGTAAATAGCCAGTAGAAACGTTGCACACTGTATACCTAATCTACGTAAAATCGTTAATGTCGCTTGAAATATAAAATATGTGTATCCTGTTCTTTGATGCTGAAACTGCGTTTGTATACAAATAGTGAGTTTATAATGTGACATTTTTAATAATGCAAGGTAAGTGATTATTCGTGTAGACGCTGATGTTCGTAGGAGGTGCGCGAATTTGTGTCACGCTAATTAAATACAGGGGACATTGCAGACACTTTTATATGTGAAAAGTTTGGAAAGCTTTGAAGAAAATCTAATTCTTTGAACTGAAATATTTTTCTTCGTTTATGAGATGTTCTTATTGCTGGTATTTTATTATTTTCGTTTTGCATTTATTTTTATAATTATTCACAGATAGTGTAATTAATTTATATGCATAATTATTAGGTTTTCTTGATGAGCCGAATGTTTCCTTTAAAACTTTAATGACATTGTTTAGCGATATTAAATCTGAATAGTTTGACGGAATTCTTTAAAACAACATTTAACAAATGTTAACAATGGCTGTAGTGTAGGTAGATATTTCGGTCATCGACCGGGATTTTTAGATAGGCCACTACATTATTATTTTTTATTGCTCTTGTTCATCAAAATACAGTCTACGCCTACTGAAAACTTAAAACAAATTACCACGTTTGCACATGATAAAGGCATTTAAAAAAAAGCGGATATTTTTATTTACATTTAAAAATAAATGATTCCATCCAATCGTACCAACTATAAGCCTCCACGTATCAAACGAAAGAATAATTACCATGCCCCGCGCGCGCGTTCGAGGCATCTTTTCGTGTGTTTTCATAATAATTTCGGCTCAGTAGGTAATGAAAGCACCTCCCCCCTGTGATGCGATGCGCTTTCACAGATTCACAAACATCATGCTCATATAGCTGCTCGTATCTACTTGTGTTATGGAAATGAGAAAATTAAAAACAGCTTTTGGAAGTGGTTATTTTTGAATGTAGAATTTCGTCAAAGTCTGCGATATTACAGTCAATTATGATGCTCATATTGTAATGCTTTTAAATTGCATTAAGTATTTATGTTTAAATAGCAATGAGTTGTATTATTGTAACTATTCTTTCTATCTGTATATTCATCAATTCGGGCATTGCTCCACTAGAGTCGCAATAGTAGAGTCCTTGAAAACGGTTACTGAAATTCTGACATTAGGTTAATGCCATGATACTTTATTAAGCAATTAGTTCAACAATGTGACAGCATATTTCTAACCCTTTGACATTTTAGTCTTCGAACTAAGCTCTACAACCTAGGCCGCTAGTATTACCGCAACATTTAATAAAGCGGCTGAACAAAAAGTTGCTCGTATGAAATTAGGCAAATCTTTTGATTAAACCACGAATTCTGACGTCGGACCTTCATCAAATGATTCAAAGGCGTGTATTGAAACCGGACTCAATTAATGGAGCACCCTGTGTTGGTTAATAAAGAGCTACGTTTAGGGTCTTTCATTACACGTTGTATAATGGCCCGTACAAATATTTTTAATCCGCTCGCCCATACATCTTCCGCAGTTCATTTTGTTGCCGGGGCTTTTAATACGTGTGTCCACCCTGTGTCGAGCACAATGCGATATGACCTTTACAACCTTGTTGCTAAAGTCCAGTTTAATTTGATGGAGACCGAAAGTGACCGCGATGCAAGGAGACTTTGGAAAGTGAGCGTTATGGAAAAAGAGTTAAGGTTAAAATTTGAATGTGATTACAGCCAATATATTACGTTGAGGTGGAATATGATGGTGATTGTTGCTTTTTTAATGGATATTGCTCTCGTCGACGTGTCCTGACATATTTATGGACAGGTAAATATTTGCAAATCTTCTCTCATGTCGAGTATTAACAACGGGGTTATGATTGTTTTTGTAGATTTTTTACGAAAATATTTCATCGGTGTTTAATGTTCATTCAAGAGATAAACCCTTTGAGCAAAAGTATATAATAAAGAAAACATTACTTCAAAATCACCCCACCTTTATAAAATGTTAATAACGCTGTGCTTTTTAAGAGATTCCGCTTTTGTAAGCACCAACAATAATTTTTAATCTAACTTTAATCTCATTCCGAAACGAAACGGTATTTCATTCAAAATCATTCGAACGTATTCCCGCGCACAAACTCACGTTCATTTGTCACAGTTGCATTTCACTTCACACGCTGCAAACCGTACTAACTCACCAATTAGAACACGCGAACTTCAACCTTATTGGTCGTAGATAGAGTTTAGTTTGGGTTGGGAATAGAAGCTAAGTGAGGGAATTAAAATAAAGAACGCTGTCAATAAGGCAGGCCGCATACGACGCGACACGTGGCTAGCTATAGTCGCAATTAGGCCTGCCATTCACTTCGCAGCGCTGCAAGCGGAAGGTAGCGCGTGGCGTCAGCGATTTGCTGCAGCGCTCTTACCGCTCGACTGGAAATGAATTGCCGAATCAATTGTCTAAATTGCAACGACTAAATGTGAGAAACTAATGTTGATGAGGCACAGGATGTAGCGTAGCAAAAAATAATTATTAGTTACTTATTCGTAAGCCTACACTTCACATAAAATATTGAAGTAGGTACGTACATCTTGCAAATGTTTAGGCAAGTCATTAGAAGCAATAAAAGTCAGTCAATAAACAAACTCATAACTTAACGATACAAAACAGACGAGTCATAAACTCGTTCCTCACTCATTCGTTCTTTCAAACCATTCATTCAAATATTCGGTGATTGAGGAGCTATAGGAAGGTAATGATGCGAGGTCGAGGTCTTATAGAAAACGTTGTATTTATTGTTTGTCGGTTTGTGTGTTAGTCGACACGGGCTATTAGAGAACCGCTGATAAATATTCATCGAGTAGTAATGTGCGGTGAAGACGGAATCAGAAGTCATTAGGCCCACTCGATGTTTGTAGGTAACGTAATAAAACGATTTTATATCTCCAAAGGAAGCCGCGCCAAAAAGACGATTCAATACAACAGAAGCGATACAGCGCTTCATTTGCAAATGTCGGTGAAGAAAAAAAAGTTGTGTAATTTATAAAGGGCAGTAAGAAAGAGAGTGATGGCGGCAAGTGCGGCGCTAAGTGTGTTCGTGTGTCGCCGCCACCTTCAATTTGGTGATGCAAACCAATCATCGTTACAGGAGCCGCGTGGGCAGACGCCCGGGCTAGTTCCAGGGATCCGTGGGTTATTTGTAGTAGCGCTAATGATGATTTGTAGATTAAGGTGTAGGGACCTGAAGAAGTCTTCCAGGAATTTGTAGTGGAAATTATCTATGTTGAATGTTTAAGATATATTCTTATTGGGTATAGACGGAGTAGGGCAAAGGAAGAATAAGAAAAAGCGGTCTGTTGATTTTTTCCTACGAGAAATTTAGCGTTAAAATATTAAACATGCTCTAAGTTAACAAATTTACAAAGGCGGTCAACTATCAAGGAACCCTAAAAGTATTCCAAACACACCTTCTACAAGACAACACAACACATTACTCTCAAGGAAAAGGGACGAAATTAATAAGAAAGGGCCAAAGGCTGTAAACAATTGGGCAAATGAAAGATTATGTTTATCGAGTTAAGGTGTCCCTAATAAAACTCCCTTTTTACTTCGTAGGTCGTAACTTGTACTTTTGTGCTGTTACGTGCAACTTTCGGTTAGTACCTACTTCTTGAAAGTTTTTTCCACGGGGTCTTTTTTACTTGTATTTTTTTTAGTTGGGGTACCTATAACCTATCTTACAAAAAGTTTTATATTTTACACTATCGAAGCTATCATAATAAGATGTTGTTGATATTAACAAACATAACAGTGTATTTAGAAGTCTCAATATGTTTTATATAATTTGTTTGTCACAAACAGAGTGACCTTTTACCACGTGCGACAAGCACCTGCACTCAAAAACGACTTTAAAAAGTAATTTCTTAACTTAACATTCAACTTTAAACCGACGGACAAAAGTTCACAATCCCATGCGCTGAAACAACTATCTTATTCCAGAATGATTTACGTTTGAAGACAATGCAATCTTTTCTTAGAAATCCAGCTGCGATCTACAATCGACTCTCTCCCGTTACAATACGGTTCACTTTCGAATGCTGTTTACTTCAGTACCTTTCTATTTTACTGAAAAATGTGTAAGAAGTAAGGCAAGGAAAGCCGCGAGATCCTTATAAAGACGTATTATTCTTTTGAGAGGAATAGCGCAGAGTCGCAGTAACTCGGCAGTAATCCGCAAGGTGGCGCTTGGACCGATTCCATTCACATTGTTTGGGTGCCTTCTTAATGAAATTTTGCTGTATTTTTTAAAAGGATTTAGCTCTTTGTCTGCAGGATTTATTATGTAGATCTTCGTGCGATAGAAGTGTGTATAAGTAAGTTAACAAAGATACATAGACAAGTGTTCACAAAATAAAACATTGTTTGAGAATAAAACGAAAATCATACAGTTAGGTAAACATAGTCACTGTTTGTCCGAATTCCAAACTCTCCTCCCATTTCCCGTGGACGGAACGAAATAAAAAATCTCCAAAAACTAGCGTGTTGATATCCGGGTAGTGTCGACTGCTCTTGGCGCTTGTGTCCGTGCGAACAAATTCACAACATCGATAAATCAGCGGGCAACAAATAAAAAACTAAGGTAAGCGGTCCTGTTGTAGGCCGGCGGGCGGGCTTCCTGCCGCGGAAACACTACTGTTGCTGGAAAGTTGCGACTCAACCAGCCAGTGGAGGCTTTGTTGGAGGTTTTGTTAAACGCCAGTGGACGTCGGCTTTTGACACAATAACGTATCTGTTACATGACAATGTTATTTTTGATTTTTGCTTTTCTAAAGTACATGACTATAGAATAGACTTAAATTCTGCGAATGTTATCAGAAATAATTTTTAAAAACTTTTGAAGAAGCTGAATAAACTTAATTAAGCACACTATACAAAATCATTATTGTATAAAAAGGGTGAGTATAAGAAAACATAAAAGTTTTAAATCAAACTATACAAAAAACTACATTATGCGATAATTAATTCCCTCACCACAACAATATCTCTGAGACAAATCCGTCTGTCCGCTGCGCACGCGTCGCTTTGATCGCTCGCGTATTGTAAATTAAAAAGCTTTTGATCGGCACACGGCCGGTGATGGGCCTTTCTAGGGACTTTACCCTAGCTGCTTAGCCCCACGTGGGTGCCCGTGAGAAGTGGCCAATTAAAGGTATTGTCTACTAAATTGCATTTTTAAAAGTTTTTATAAAGCTGGACGTGTGCCGTAGATAAACATTGATGGCAAGAATTTATTCATCCGAAAGTGATTTAAATACCTTACTATTTTATAGCTTTTGCCAAAAGAGCTCAAACAGTGGTTGAAATTTTAGTGATAATGTACATTTATAACTTTGATTAAAGTGCCAAACTAAAACTCTTAACTTCAACAATGAAAATTCTCCACACAGCTTTCTTTACTAAAATCTATTGTCAAACCCCGCTAACACAGCCATGTGTAACACTGATCCAATCCCGTATCCTCAGTAGGGTCCAATATGGCGTCGGCGCTGGGAATCGAACCGCGGCATCTGAAATAGGCCCACGTGTCGCGATCGCCGGCTGATACTCGTAATGAAAGATGCTGGCAGATAGCGCGGGGGCAATGGCGGGCCGGTGATGTTGGAATAATGACATTTGTGACGAAAAGAAAGACTCTTTCATATTAACATTCTAAATATTATTTCTATTATAGAACAAATGTGGAAATGTGTATAATTGTTTGCCTGTCTGTATTGTTTTTTTATATCGCAAAGCAGTTTATTAGAAAAAAATATGATAACAGCTCTTCGCAAATGGTAAATTCCTACGGCTGGTTTCTTTCATGCCATTGCTCACTTTTCGTAAGAGTTAATTTAAAAACTAAGCAGTCTGTGTTACTTATTTTTTCAAGTTATTAAATTGCATTGCACCTTTGATTCTACCATTTCTTTTCTACCAATCTCATATCGGATCCCCTAGAATAAACCCCGTCCCTACACTACTGTAGGTAACATAGTTGGTCGATACCGGACAGTTGCGCCTTGGCTGTGATTGGTCCAACTCCTGTCACAGTGACAGATGTCATCTTACGACTGATCGCTATCTGTAGGTACTTAGGATAATGTGCATTTTTGTTTGGAAGATGAAAAAGTTTTGTATGGGGTAGATTCAATAGTTTCAGGTATATTAATCAGTTAACTTGACATAACGTTTCGAAATTAAACGCATCTTAACGGATAATAACGTGTTTATTTTCTTTTTTTCCGATATTTAGTTTTTAAATACTGGTTCCACTATTTAAAACCAATTTAAAATGTATTTTTACAAACTTTTACATTTTTTTAAGTATTAAGAGAAGTAGAAGTCCATAAAGTGTATTAAAAGGGTAGCAGATATTCCATCCAAATTTGAGGGAAATACTTCCAAACCTTCCTGAATATGAATACCTTTTCACGTTTTGTAATAACATTATCAATCTAAACAGCAGTCAAAGCCACTGACGTGAGAAAGCTTCAACCATGGGCATTAATAAAAGCGTGCATAATTCACAATGTGTGTGTATGTGTGTGTGTGTGTGTGTGTGTGTGTGTGTGTGTGTGTGTGTCCACCCTCCGCCAGCTTCCCTCACCTTTGTTTGTGCCCCACGTCGTTAAATCTCATATTTTTCTATGATATTGTAAAATCAACTTTTGTTACTCATGAGGACATTAAGGCAATGGGTAATAGCGTATTTTTAGAGGAGTCTTGAAAAGGTCAAAAAATGGTTTATTTTTAATTAACTTTATTGCTTTTGTTATTAACCTACACACGCCGTATTATTCATAGAGTTTGTAAATATTATGCACCTTTCTTGCAGAAATCGGTATCGGTAATTTAATCTAGGCTAATTCAATTCGTGAGATTTCAAAATACCCTATGTATTTTTCTATTTATGTGCTAAACAAGACAACTGAGTACATTGTAAATAACGGTCTCTACCACATGAATCCCCTACCTACAACTCACTCTAACGAGCACCTACATACATAATTATCATTCACAATCACATGAAATATCGCTGTCATACAAACTACAATAACTGCAATTTTCCACGCGATAAATCTTTTAATAATAATATTTAACCGTCATCGTAGTTAAAGGGCGCAAATCAGCGTCGAACATAACCTTTGCGTGTCCCGAAATGGTCAATCGAAAAAAAGCTTAAAAGCCAACGCGGGAGATCATATAATGGCGCGCATTTGGAATGTCATTTTGACAGTGACAGATCAGTGTTGTGCGCATTGCTGGGTCGGCGAATGTGCTCGGACAATGGCAGAGATTTGACGCGTGCGGGATCACACGCACCTTGCTATTGTGCCTCCCCTTCCCTACCCCAACCGTAGGTGAATGTGGGTACATACGATGCGAAGCTCAGATTACAAAATCAATTAGGAAGTAAATTGAGAAGGTACCAATCTACGAAAAATATATTTTGAATCTAACTCAATTCCATTCCGTTTGATTTCCAATAGCGAGAGATGAAGTCAATTTTGATCAAACGTTGTTACGTTACCTACAGCGAGTAGATACTTGCGCAATTGTATTATCCTACCTCTAATATTTGGAAGATCCCCTTTGATTCCACCCCACCTATATCTGCGTCGTAACCTCTTCGACGAAATATTAAATTAACATAAACAAGAGCATCGCAAATCGACGAGACAAATCTATGTCTTGGAAATCGTTAATTTCAGAATTCGAGGGTTTCTTTGATTTTGTTGTAATGTTTAAACAAGTTTGTTACTTTCACTTTAAAGGTGTCATTTTGAAAACAGTTTGGTATGTTACAATGTAAGTTGAAATACATATATGTATTTGATAGTTATAAAAATCACAGGCTAAATATAACATTATTAATGAATTTTTAATATAATCCTACGGTAAATACTCATCGTTGTTGAACTAGATCATTATTTATTGATCAGGTTATCAATAAGCTGTTATATAGCAAGATGTGCTCTCAAAACACTTGATGTCTGTCAAAATTGTAATTTTAACTCTACTATACTACAAATTAAACTATTTTTCTTTAAATGTTTTGAATATTTTGAAAACTTGATGTAAAATGGTTATTAAAACAATAATTGCTTAGCATCTCGGTGTGTAATAGGTAACACCATGGGGCACCCTGAATATCTAATGAACCATTTTTAACTACCTCTGTCATCGTACTCGTATCCTAAACTTCTTACATAAAACGTATTCATAAAGTGAGCTTTTAGTGGATGCTTTGTAACACAGTAAAAAAATCATGAATATAAGTTTATGGGGTGATATGATTTAAAGGTGTGTTATTATGGGGACTATGAAAAGGAACTTAAATGAATGACGTCATAACTCACGTTTTTCTATCGAGAATAGTTGGGTAAGGAGAGTTACTTACTCTTGTGTAAAGGCTGTGTAATATATGTAGCGGGAGATATAGGTAGCATTAAGACTGTGATTTGAAATAGCAATAAATATGATAGATAAATTTCGGTTAGTCGAATACAAAAAAAAAATTCAAGTAATATGCAATATTTTTGTGAGTACGTGACAACCCAAAACTAAACACCTACCCCCGAAATACGATGAAATAAAAAAAAACTTATATTAACGTAGATTCTTTTTTACCCGAACTTATAACAAACTGTTCAATCTGCCACATAAGTAGTGCAATAGTAGCGGAATCAACAAGTTATTCAAAATTGAATTTAGAAATATTACCTTTTCAAAAGCTCCTTCGCCAATCTCCTTGTCAGTCAACCCTCACTCCACAATTCCTTCATTTGCCTAAATTTTATTTATGACCGAGCATAACTACTAAAGTGTCATTTACACCCCCTCACTAACTATAGGTGCAGAGACAAAATAGTCAAATCGAACTTTATTGAAGGAATAAAAGTGCATATAAACTTTATGAAGTATAAACGCTGCGTTACTCAGAGTTTATGAGGCAGGCTCTCGTGTGAAGGGGACTTTACTAATGTCCTCTATACATAAATCTATTAAAACAGCACTATTGGGGACGAAGGTTAGAAATAGGGAAATCGATTTTTCAACGTGCAGAGTGCCCTTGTAATCTTATAGTGCTCCTTTACGTTATCTTACAACTTATCTCTGTATTCATAATAATGTTTCAGTCAATCTTACGGCACAACTATGGTTACTGACAGGGATTAAACATATTTTAACTTATATAGTTTTAGTATGCGTCAAATCGTTTTCAATTAAACGAGAATATTAATACCGATAACATTCTACTTTTTATCAGTCACTTTATCTTTAGCGCCTTCAGGTGATAAAACTAATATCCAGTGCACACAAATTTTGGTTTACCTTAAACTTATATCCATTGCATTAAACTCCCCAATTTTCACCGGTATGACCTCAGCTTCAGCAATAATACAACATAGCTCATGTTATAAGATACAGAGTACATTAATAAGAAGCTCGCTCGCTCCACATGGCCCGTGTAGTAATGACGTCACACATTACGTCACCGCCGTACCTTGGCTGCAACAGACGCCAGGCATTAGGGCTGTGACAAATCGACGGTTTATGCTAAAAGAGGCTGCGGCGGAACAACCCTAGCTTGATGGGGATGCTAATACCTGATGCAGATACCATGTTGTTGATTGCTGATGACAAGCTAAGAATTATGACGTAAGTTATATTCTGAACTTTGTTTATAGTGATAAAATGTAGTATTCTTCACACTCGTATTAACATGTAAACTTACACTGAACAATGTAACTGACACCTACGTGTATTTAAAACACACAAAATTTTTAGTTAAATAATGAATACGGCTATGTATAGAACTAAAATCAAATAATTTTTACAAATACACGATTGAAGCGGAATATAAAGAAAATCCTAATAACACCTCACATAAACAGGTTAACTTTACTGTCGGCATGATTGCAAACATTGCCGTCCGCGAGCAACCTTCATAAAAGATAAATGACAACATAATTTGATTACATTTTCAATTTTATCCCGAGTGTGACGTAGCATCGCTGTAACCATACTATTAATCAGTGTAGGGTAACAAGATTTGGTGAACATAATCGGACAGTCCCAGCGGGGTACGGGACACTTTATTAGATTGTCACCCTAACCTGCCAACGAGCAACGAATGAAAAGAAAAAGTACAATCGAATTGAAAGCGATCACGATTTCAACTGAGATTCCGAAGTTGGAAGTTTAAAGGAATGATAGTTTAATGGAGCCAGTAAGAGTTAATTTGTCCGATCGGAACCGAAATCTTTTAGTGTTGCTTTCTGATTCGTTGCAGTCGAATTGTATTTGTTTGCAGTTGAGTTCAGATGTCTGGTACAGTTTTAGTACAATTGAGGAAATTGATGAAAATATTGTGATTGTGTTATATACAACAGAAACAGCGTCTGTCAAAGTGAACAAGCCTAACAAATATGTTTTTATCTTAACAAGCTTGATGGCCGTAGCTTACCACGAACTTTACCCTAAAAAGAATTTGGCATAGCTACCTCAAAATTGTGTCTGCAAATAAATTCTGATTTAGTTTAAACAGCTTATATTTTGAATCTCTACTATTCTTTTTGCTCAACAACCGCGGGTAAGTCATTTTAGGAGCTCTATAGTTATAAAAAAGAAAAAACAATTAATTATCTTCATTTAACAATATTAGAGCATATTATTAGCTACTGACGTAAAATCCATGACTGAAATGGATTACTCTATTGATTGCATTTCGCGTCGCTTCTCTCAATAGCGGACTATCTCACGCCGCCAAATGCAAAAGTCGCCGCGAACTAATGTTATCAATTGCAAATGAGCGCACGCGCCGCGCACTGACGTTTCACGCGCTAGGGTGACAACAATGGCGCGATTGGCGCGGATTTCGACCGTTACACAATAGTTCTCCATCGCCCTTACCTTGCGCCCCCCTCACCTTGCCCGTCCACAATAAATTACTCTCTCAATGATTTTTAGTCCGTGCGACACGTATGCTTGATTTATAACACGAGGAACAATACGAACCGGTTACGGTTATGAAATCCGTGGCGTCGAGGGTGTTACTATGAAAAGCTTGTTGTTTCCAAAATGTACGCCTAGTAATTATTACCCACGCATATGTCGCCGTTTCAGGTTTGTGTTGACTTTGGATGCATAAATCTTTTTTACGCAACTTTTTTGGTTTGTTTCGCTCAGAGTTGACTATTCATTTTTAAATGTACTATGTTATGAAATTATGGTTGAAATTTGTATTTTTTATAATCCGATTCAGTTTAACTCATCTTGTGCCATATGTAACATACCTAAGATGAAGATGAAACATGTATATGTCACTATTTAAAGTAACATTGTACTCTAAATGAAACATTAGCTGAAGTTTGTATGTAGACTTCGATTTGTCGACAAAATAAATTTAATACTACTTAAAAAAATTAACCTTGGTTTTGGTATACCCTCATAACATACTACGTTCTCCTTATTTTTGCCTTTACTTTCGTAAACCACTGTTATGACTTTTTCTCTTCGTTCACACTTCCATAGTCTCTAAGCGATGTCACGAATACAAAACCAACACGCTGCATTGCTTCCCGCCGCTCTCGCAACATTGACTCGCCGCATGCGACAACATCCAGGCCTCCTGCCGACTAGTTTATTTCTCCCTACGCATCTCACCCCTTGCCAAGGTATTATAATTAAGCTCATTTGTTATTTTTGCCGCACGGCGCAGGCGCGATAAATCCTGCATAGGTACGTCATTAGAGCGAGTTTTTTGATGCGCACGCGACTCCGGCCCGCATTATCTTTTTATCGTTGCACCCCATGCTTTAGGATTAGTGGAAGTCAGCGGCTGTCAACCTTTAAAATGTAAGCGACTCTTGCTACATTAAATATTTGTATTTAAAATATAGGTTTAACTTTTGGGTAAGAAGCAAGAAAAATGTTTTAGTAGAATACATCTAATTTTAGTAACTTTTACAGTCATTACCTTTTTTGGCACCAATTTCATTGCTAATAAGTAACATATGAAAATAATTTGAAAAAAAAATATATAAACTACGAAAGCTTGAGCATCACTGTTTATAGGTGGTCACAATAGCACCGTGCGCGTGTCACCCGTGTGTCATTGAACAAATATTGCATTACCTCGCCCCCCGCTCCCCGCGCCCCCCGCCCCGCGCCCCCCGCCCCCGGCACACGGCGCGGGGCGCTATTGTCTCGCCCCCGTGAGACCAACATGGTCACCCTCGTCATAATCCCACGAAAATTGCAATCTAAGTGGCGCTGATTTTTTTAATGCTTATTTTGGCTGTGAGAACGTTTGAGATGCGGTGATTGTTTGTTCAACTGCGGTTCAAGAATAAAAATAATTAGAACGAGAGTGTTATGCCAGTCTTCATGATTGATAACTAATTGCTAAAAGCTATGGAACTAAAGTTGATACAAACATTGTCCTGCAAGTGCCTACCTTCATATTAAACTAAAACATAAGTAGATGACTCAACACAAAAGAATTAAAAATAATTCACACTCACATCCCGAATGGAAATAAGGTACAATTATTAAACAAAAGGGCTATTCAGTTATCGCGACATCATGCGGGCCCGCGGAGGAAATTATTAATTTAGACTATTAAAATTACCTCAGCGGCAATTGAGATGGGCAAAAAGGTCCCCTTTGTCTGGCACCTTCGGACAAAAAGATCCCGTATGGGGTCAGTTTTATACCTTTAAGAATAATGAGTCGGACATAGGCGGTCGGCGGCATGACTGATAGCCGCCGAGTCAGATTCACGCAGGAACACTGAATATGGGCTTGTTAATTTCTCTGGGGAGGCTACGAATACTCTGTGTGAGGGACAGATATTAAGAGGTGGGTTTAGCGCATTTGTTTAGTTGAAAAATTTAAATTACTTTTTGATCTGTTACCTAGTAAAAAAAGGCATTTAAGTAATATTATTTTTCCAGTTTTTTATTTTTCTTTTTCCAGTGTTTATAACTTCAAAATAAATAAATTAGCATTTATAATGCAAAATTAAAAGTAAAATCTTAATATTATATTGTTATTGTTTTTTATGTGGTTGCCTTTAAAACCAAGATAACGTTTGAGCCGTCCGGTGTCTTTTTAACTCTTAAGCCAGCTAATTAACTTCTATTGGACAGCTATAAATTAATTATTTATAATAGGTACGTTTAACCTATAAAAACATAAATTCTAAAATAACTACTAGGTAGGTATATCTAACATGAAAAGCTTTTAAACAATTTAAAAAGGGTCCGCAGTAACCAGAGCCGCAACTAAGCATATTCGCCAAAGCCCTTTGTCAGTGGAAACTAAAAACTAGTGTTTAATGAGAGGTGCGGGCTGAACACCCGCATGCCCCGGGGAAGGTTGGTGCATGTACCGAGGTGGTTTACTTCATAATGTGTGTTTAGTAACGGTCGGCCACTTTTGTTGTGATAAAATGTGCTTTGATTCAGAATGAGTGGTGATATGTTTGTTACTGTTTGTTGCACTTATAGGTACATTCCTAATGCAAATAACTGCCTTCGATAATTGTTTTTCCCGTTACGCAACTGAGACTTCGCGTACTTACAATGGCACCTAAGACTGGGAATCAACAAAACAACATCACATTTAAACTATTTGTACCACAATCATCTCACCTTCTGACCTTCAAACCTGTAACTACCTGCCCAATTCATATGGACTTTAACCCGGCGGTATGTGACTTGGCAATTGAAGACCGACGCACGCGCACACCGGCTGCTACTGATGCGTCAATTAGAGACCCGTACCTGGCGATCACCTAAACTGCCGTCAATTGAACGATGTGGGTCGAGGGGACACGACACTGTGGAGCTGGGCTGTGTTGTTCATATATTTGGGAGGGATAAACGAACGAATAGTAGGAATAATAGAAATATTTTTTTATTGTTGTTATCTACTTAATGATGGTGACCATTAGCTAAGAAGAAGTAAACAATCACCTTTGATCTACTTTATCACTCATTTTAAAACCTACAGACATTTAAATAGCTCTGTCGGAGATTCTAAATTGAACATTAGCATTAGAACCTACTAATTTACTCAAGATGCAATTATAGAACTTGAAGACTCTTAGTTTGTAAGTTATGTAAGGAATAATAAATGTATCTTGGTGTCTTAAAATCAATTTATCTTACCAAATTTGCTTACTCCTTCATTATGCCATTAAGCAGTTGCTACGTATAATCAATTTCTACTTCTGTAGTTTACCAAGTCCTCAGGCTCTCTTATCATTTGTTTGTTATTTACCCAGCTACCACATTGACTACGGCTCCACAGGTCCCGTGTCCCGCGTGGGTCCGATCTCCCGTGAGTCACAGGCCACCTGGTGTCCCGCCGGCAACTCGCGCAATTGAAACGTATTGACGAGATTCTCGCTCAATTGATCACGTGGAATCTTCATTACTGATGCTGCGAGTTTCGAGAACGGCTCGAGTTTCGGGTTAAACTGAAATTGTAGAGCCGTTATGATATAAGATGTTTGTAGAGTGGACTGACGAATATGTTGTATTATCCAAGTCAAAGTTTTACGATGATAACAGGACCTAAGTTGGATTTAACTCGTCAACATTTGGAATAGCCCAATAAGAATCTCGTACTGTTTACGATTAAAAACAACAGCTTCATATTTTCTTGAAAAGCATTTTGACACGTATAAGTAGGTATACGTAAAAATTAACTTAATTAATTAGGTGCGCGACACATTAGCACAAACATTACAATATTTCTAAAACTAACTCTTGAAAGGTAAGTGCTCTATATAAGTCATAACACTTCATAGAACCAATAAAAACGCTTACAGCAAATTACACCAAAACCTCTATGACCACACTTACCGTCACCCACCATAATTCACCTTGTCTCGTTGGCGATTAACTTCAATTGACCGTCGCACACGCATGCGGGCTTCCTAGAACACATTCACAGTCCGGGAAGAACGTGAGATTACCATGAACATAAAATTTACGAATGAAGTTAAGATTAGTAAATTTTCCTTGGACAAAATGATTGTCAATTCTGAAATAATCTTAATTTTGTTTCAGTTAAGAATCTCAACCTGTACAAGTGTACTGAAATATATCTACCTAATAAAACGTAATTATTATTTTAAACCACTTATTGCTGGCTGGTCTTTATCATTGATATGTAACAGCTTGTTATACTAGATCTTATAGTAATCTGAATCCGCTTTTTTGCGTCTCAATAAGCTTCCGAATATAACAGAAACAAAAATAAAAAATCTCTGATTGAAACTTTAGTAGTTTAATGAAACTAGCCGTTAGTTTGTTTTACCTCACCACACGGCGGTTACAAAACTATTTACCAACCTTTTGTCTTACCCCTTTGTTGAATTTGCTTCCAATAACCGTTGAAGCGCAAGCACGTGCACGTAACGTATCTGTTGATCCGGGGTCTATCAGACACCGGTAACTTTACACCGCAGTTTGTGAACAGACGCGATCTCCCAGGTGAATAACCAGGCGGGTGTCGCGGCCCCGGGACCGGCAGCTGGGTCTCAGGTGATGGGGGACCACCGGCGAACGGTGAGGGGCAGAGAGCAAAGATTGACATCGAACACTGTTTTCAATGTCTATTGTAACCGTCATTCTATTTTCAAATGTAAAATCATTTATAACGTGATAAACTATAATTCTCGGGTATAGAGAGATACATTAATATCCTCATTACAATTTGATCACTGCATGAGATGGGTTAAACTCAACAATACACTAAAACAACCGTAACTAAAACCGTAATCTGCACATAAACGGGAACCGATGACCCGTTCCGTTTTCGTTTACCTACGTAAAGTGCTTAACTCAAACACGGGTTGAAATTATTAATCGCCGGGTCTGTGAGACCCACGCAAACATTGCAAGGGTTAAGCTTAAGTAATTAGGTACATGTCGAAACTGGATGTTTTAATAAGTTGCCGTCTTTACATCGGGAACAATGTTTGTACACGGTATAGGTAATTTTGGTATAAAGTGTTTGTTCATCACTGGGTTATTGGGTGGAGTTACGTTCTGTATCAATAGAGCGGAATTAATTTGATATGTGGGCTACCGGTTATTTACATTGAGTTTTATTGACTTATTGAATAATTAATTTGCATTGTTGCCTATGATATGTTTATCCTCACGTTAACTGAGACATAATATCATTTTTGAAATCAAACTGGTTTGACGTATAAGTAGTAAATAAGTAAGTTTGTTTGCTTCGTTTATGAAACCACGGGCAGGTTGATACATATTTGTACAGAGCTATATTTAGCAAGTCCTCAGCATGGGGTTGGGTTTCAATCTCGTCTATTGTTTGAAGTAAACATCGGAATACCCTCGAGGTGAAACTAATAACTGGGAGAATACCTCCACCTTGATATTAATACATATTGTATTGAAGATAGTTGTTTTGATGCTATAAATAGTATTGTTGGTGTTGAAGTTGTTGTCTTACATTAAATTTGTCATTATAGTTGTTGGATATAGAATGTGACGTAAGAGAAATACTTGACATTTTTTGGACCATGGGCTTACATAAATTTTTGATTATGAAAAAATGGTAAAACAGTAGAAAAGCTTAAGAGCGAGGCAGTCTGGTCCCTGTCTTTATAGTTATAATTTTTCTAAAACGGCAAATCAATATGCTCTAATATTATTTTGTTTTATAGCATCCCTCCGTACTATTATCTGCCTCCGTACCACGCTCTACCTCGGTAATGTAGTATTATTGCCTGCGTTACTTGTTACCGCCGAGCGCTGAACTCAAGTTATGTTGTCGACACACGGAGAATACACACGTAGCGTGTGGATCTGCTTTATATTACAGGATAGGTGAATAATTGATATTGTTTCAGGTTTACAATAAAGGTTTTTTTTGTTTTTTTTTAAATAAACGCAAATTATTAGCCCTAGGCAATACTTTTTCGTAGTATTAGATCAAATAACGATAGATATATTTTTGGTCCGTTTTTTGTTGCCAATCGAGAACTTATTATTTTCTCGTGTCAGGAAGTCAGGATTCATACTAGGTATTGTTTCTTCTGATGCTAAGTTTAAAGTAGGATGGAAAAAAATCAAAGGATTATCTGAACATAAACCTAAAGTAAATGTCTTCCAATAAACAGACCCTTTGTTATGGTATATTGGTTTAGCTTTCACAACACAAACCGTGATTAGATTCTACTATCTCTTTCATCTGCAACAAAAACAAAGTGTCCATAACTTAATTATGCCCCCATATATCCATGAGCCCTTTCTTAATATTTCCATTATTTTACAAACCAGTGCCCTTCGTCTGGAAGGGATGACTCCTGTCAGTTTCTGCTGCATTCGGTAATTGAATGGGAAGGGCCGAGCCCTGTAGAGCGGTGTAAGGGCTTGTCAACAATGGCTGGAGACCAGATCAGATGCCGGTAAATGGTACGAGTTAGATGCATGAGAGCGTGGCTTTGTTATTAAAGTATTAAATAATATATATTTACGTACAATAATGTGCGTAGGTACCTATTGCCTTGTCTAAGATTAAATGAAATTTATTAAAAATATAGTCATAAGGATAATAAAAAAAAATAAGCCTCCTTCGCTGTAAGCGACAGGAACTAAGCCTTAATCAATAGCTTGTGCTCAGAGAGGTTTGAGCGTAGGTACTTATAATTTTTCAGGTATTGTTATTATCTACATATTTCTCCTAACCTTTCTTCAATGCGTAGAAATATTTTGTATCAAGCGTCGTATCTACGTGGTAATATAAACTTGTACCATTTGCAGCAATGCCGACGTTACCTTGAATTATTTAAACCTTATTCAAATATTCCCACGGCGCGGTGGCGGTTTAGTTACGAGCGCGCCGTGTGCGTCGTACCTTACAACCTATGTGTGCTGCTCTTTGTTTCACAGACTGTAATATTCAGAGACATTTAATTAAGGTACCTAATAGTTTGCAATATTTGGTTAAACATCGATTTATGTTATCACAACTCAGGCTACAACTAATATTACAGCACGAAACTTATGGTAATACAGTGCAAAGAATCACAAAGACAAAAGTTTAATTTTAGCTTTATGATGTAAATACACTTAGAGTGACTAAAAAGAAGTTTTATGTTATTTCAATTTGAGTGTTTTTACTACTTATTTTCATATCTAACAGATAACTAGTCTCATTGACACAGTTATCCTCTATTTGGTCAACTTTTATCCAAGTCCCTATCTTTCCCCGTGGAGACATTAGTTACCGGCAAGGTGACCAGCGAAGGTTCGTACAATGGAGGTCACACCGAGCTACATTACCCGGGCCGTGGGGACCGAATACCTTGACGAAACTTTATAGTGTCCTAACTTCTTGATGGGGCGGCCAGGAAATATTTAGCTCATCATAATATAAGGTCCATATATCCAGCTTATCTAGTTAAAAAGAATAATACAAGGTAAAGACTAACTACAAAAACTATCATACTTCATCGCTTTCTTTAACAAAAATAAGTGCATTCTTTTTTTTCTTATAAACGAAAAATGATAATAAGAGACTTTTAATAATAAAATTACCAATATGAAGTCTTCCAGTATTTTACAGCAATTTATCACAAACATGTACCTATCACTTATTTCCTGGCCCAACTGATAAGGGCATCTTCTTGCATAGTTGTGTACGTTTAATTGTCCCGGGTTCAGTCCCGGCCCTTACCTCGGGGTATGTGCGAGGTATTTCCACATTAAGATATATTACCCAGTTTCAAGTTTGTTATTAATTATCAAAGTTAAAAGTGTCAGTTATTCCAAAGCTAAATTTCAAAGGAGCTAGAAATCATTTTGCTAATAGACAAGCAAGATATTTTATGTCATTCTGTTGTTCGAGACATTTCCTAAACCGCGCTAAAACTTCACCTACCACGTATAGTTCTAAGTTGCAATAAGTTTAGTTTACCTTGTGCCTCACGTATCGTAAGTTACACGTCGTCAGTCAGCCGCAGATCTTCACTGAAGCTCATTAAACTAGTCGCGAGACACCGAAGTCTCTTACAAGTTACAGAACCTGCTCGAATCTATTTAGGAATGGTTATAAGTAAACAAGCTTTGTGGCGGAAGGATAGGAAATTAAACGGTGAGCCCTGTTCTGAGATAGTTTAGAAGACATGTGTGAAGTTGTATTGAACTTTCTAGTCATAAATATTAATCCTGCAGCGGTGTTCACTTGCTCAATATTCGCAATCAACCATCCTTTTATTACATTAACAAATTGTAATGTGTGCGAGTACCAAAATCGGTCTACTTTCTCTAACTAATATGAAATAACCAATACCTAAACTCTAATAGTAGGTATGTTTAATACTACTACTAGAGTAGGTAGCTATTTGTCCTAGTTTGGTAGTACCAGAGCAGCATATTCCCGCAGCGGTGACTGCTTGACTGGTGACTGGTGGCTGAGCACAATAAACACGTCACGGCCATCGTTAATCACCGGGACTCACCTCTGGGGGCGACGGGGGTGACAGCGGGGGGACGGGGCTATCTAGTTTCATTTACGAGGCTATTAAATCTATGCCTGTGTCTAGTATGCGAATCTTTTTGACTGTAGGCACGGTTACGTTGAAAAGGCTTTGCAAAAAGTTCAAAACAGACCTTTTTAAAACAAAAACCTATCACCTTGAAACAACAACACCCCCATTAGGTCACGTGAGGGGGGATAATTAATGACTTCTGACTGGCAGGTGCACAATGACTTGTAGCTGCTCTGGAGGTGACGTGGCGGGTTTTGCCGCGTTTTTACCGGCGCCATCTTGAATTAGGTGATCCGCCATTTTGAGGTGCACGTCAAGGTGACATGGAATATTGAAATGGGTGATTAATTGTCAAAGTTACAGCTTTGTTTCAGTTTTGAAGGTTTTCTGCACGTAGAGAGGAAGTTAATGGAACTATGGAAATAATTATAATGAAATTGTATAGTAGATATTGAGGCTATCAAATTGGCGCGTGAAGTTCCTAAAACAATATGAATTGGATCTTTTTGGACGTTAATATCCTTACTTAAACATACTTTTATTAGGTAATAGGAACCGATGGAGTTTATGAAATACCTATTCTGAGTTATATTTCTAACCTTGTTGGTTTGTATCATACACGCAGTTCAATTTAGCCCGCATTAATCCCTCTGTAACCTGCAATCATTTCATTAACTGCCAGACAGTTGGTGCAACGATCATTAACTACGCTACAAGACGTTTTTTTGGAGGTCCTCAATCAGACATTCTCTGAACTTTAAATGAAAGGAATCTTCATACGTTTGCTCACTTTTAATTAAGCTTATCTCTACCCGTGGAAGTTTTAGGCACGGGCTAGGTGAGGTAAGAACTTGTGTCGTACTATTAATTTCACCAATTTTGTATTTCCAACTGAACTAGGTGCTTATCTGTCAGAGTTTATCTCGACCACAAATAACTGAGTCCACACGTCCGCCGTAATCACTACCGGAAACGGATCCTCCGCCATATTGTATGAAATCGGCCGCTCGTCGACTCTTCCGCGCTGTTGCACCTGCAAATATCCATTCATTAACGTATTGCTTAATCTATTCATACCGTTTTAATCCTTATTACATTACGAACAATGCTCTGATTGCTGTATCAAATTGTTCCAATTTCAATTTACGTGTCCGAACAAAACTCAACCGTATCCCTTACAAATAGAGTTTAATTTGGAATGTGTACCAAATTCAGGTGACAATTTGAATTGTGTTCCATTGCAAAACAGTTGAGCGTGATCATCTTGTTGGGCAGTATTTAATATTGCAGTGTTGGCAAGCAAGTTTGGACTCTACTGTTGTCTGTTTGTGGTTAATATTTGTTTGTGTACTTGGTTGTGCTAGGTGTAAATCCGTGTAAAATCCTCGTGCGGTGTGGGAGGCATTGTTGATGGGTGTCGGAGTATCTGAGTGTCAGGTGGAATGGACAGCAGCCTGATAGCCGGGCGCTTGTTTACACGACGCTCTTGTGACGTCATCATGCGGAATCATTACATTAAACGCTTCTGTTATAGGATTAAGTTATTATTTCTTGTTGTTTGATTTGTACAAAGATTAGTACTATTAAGGTTATTAACTACTACAAAATAATGAATAGTTCACTGGTATCTAAGTATAAGACGTAGCCGACTTATTCGCAACTACCCCCGAAAAGGCTAATTGACAGAGTCACGTGTCGACACTTCCGGCGGAAATGACGCGCGAACTCTGTGACTTATGTGCACTTCCTTCCGGCTACCCGCAGTGCTGTGATATAAGTGTTTTTTGGTTCCCGAGGTCATACACTTGGCTCCTGAAGCACGGCGTAAATCATTTTTATGCAGAAATATGAAAATCCAGTACTTATTACTTACAATGTAATAAAAAATCTTGGCTACTTACATATTACAAGCCTTCTGTTTTAAAGATATTTCATTATGGCATATTGTTGGATCGGTGTATCCGTGAATGGCCAGTAGTTAGATAAGATAAATTATAAAAGTAACCTTAGTGAATGACTTTTTATTCTTTTGATTTTTAGCTATAACTTCGCCTTTGCTGCTCTATATTTATCAACACTAAGTAAGTCGATTAATAGGTATGTAAATAATTACTGGCTAAAGGTACACAAATTACATAAAAAAACAACTGAAAAACGATTCAAAAGTGTAGAAGCAGCAACATTTTGAAACAACAAAGTAGGTTGATCATGTATACATATAACCTCTTTCCTAAACATATTTCTACTAACTACCTACGTCACCGAGTGTCCTCTACGTGGCTGTCTCCGGGTGCGTCCACACTCCCGGCGCGTGCTCATCGCGTGCTCGTGACGTCACGGTTCCGCGTCACCACACACTGCTCGCTCACTCCGCACAATAGACAGTGACTCGTTGCTGATATCGCAGGGAATCGGGGGTGAAGCTGTGTGTGGAGTAGGTATGTTTTAGTGATTGGTTGCTTGAACTGCATTCATTTTAAAGATGTTGAAGAATTTTAAAGTAACTATACCTTAGGCAGCCTGTTTTTTTTTATAATTTTCCGCCATGTAAAAGAGTGGTAAAGTAGCCGTTACCAAATTTATCCAAATCGTTGAGCCATTTCCGACTGATTGAATGAATATAAAGATACTTTTGTTACTTTGTGTGAATCCTATCCGTCTAAATCTACCTACCTCGTGATGTTAGGCTGTTAATTCGATTATGGAAGCAATGCTCGCAGCAGCGTCGCGCGGTGTATTGTCGCCTGCAGACGCGACGCACGCGCCGGTGGCTGCTGACCCTCCCGCCAGTAGCCACATCTGACATAGAGGGGATACAGCATAGAAGAATTTAAAACCATTTTATGATAAAGAGTTACAGTTAGAGCCAATCAATACAAAGTGATATCAGTCGATGAACTAAATTCCGTTTTTTTGTTGAGCATCGAATGGATACTCGTAATTTGAAAAAATGGAAAGGTTTGACGTTTGTTTTTTTATTTTATCTTAACCTAAAACCTTAAGAGATTATACATCAAATATATTTTATTGTGTAGTTAGTCTAAGCATTGTTATGTCTACGTTGGACACACGTCAGTGCCAGTGATCGAACTATTCTAGTGGAATGAACGCAATTGAACTCTGTCCCAGCAGCTATTCACATTTCATTAGAAATTTGCATTTAAAACTGACTTTTTATTATATGAGCGTTCGGCGCAGACTCCACCTTTTTTACCATCTTCGGATAAGCTCTAATGAATATCTTAAGATCCACCCCGCAGTAGTTTGTTCCCCTCCTTTTAAGCATATGACCCGATTATTGGGAGTGTTCTTTGTTGTAAATAAAACGAAGCAATGAGAAGCACAGCTTCCTTGTAAGACCCTATGATTAAAAATGTTCCTTTAAAAAACCTCTTTGGAGTAGTCTATTTATTTCCATCTTTGTTGCCACAACAAACACAGACTGTAAATCTTTGCAAAAACTTTATACTTACTTCAGATTCAGCTGAGTGCTCAAGTAATTAATCCGAAGGCAACTATAAAGGCAATTACAGATAAAATACAAAGTTAGGATTATAGCCACGCTCAAGTTTATCGTCCAACTTAGGCTCTTTTACACTGAAGTTGGGCGGTTAGTTGGAAAATGTATTTACTGTTATAAGTTGTGATGTCAACAAGGCGATCAAAACAAGTCCCCCCACCTGTCAATACGCAATAACGGTCTAATTTCCGTTATTGTTGCGCAGGAGATCGACCAGATCTAAGCCTGACATCTATATGCAAATGGTGACAAACAGCCTCGCGTCTTTACAGACGCACAATATACTTTTATGGTCCAGGAAAAGCCGAAACCTTGCAAATTTATATAAACACATGGGTTTTGCTAAAGTGAACCTTATGTTCTATAAAATAGAGGTTGGTAACAGTGCAAGAGGTGAGGCCGGTGTGGCGTGGTGCGTTCAAGATATTGTTTCACGTGTTTTATGAGGTGGGTCGAGATTTCACGGGGCTTTTGTCGGATATTTTTGAGTGTTTCTTTTAGATGTTATGTTTATTCGTTGGGGTTCAGAGGAAGTTGTATGAAATTCATACCGTATGGAATACATTGTCGGTTGTAAGTGTGCATGCCCCTTAAACAGTTAAAGACATTCATGTCTGTGAGCACTAACCGGTAAGTTGCAGAATCGAACTAAACTTCTATATTGAGGCATTTAAATGTATAAAATGTGTTCAATAAAATTGCGTTTAGAAAATAATGGCACCCAACGTGGGTCTATCTGAATTTTTTTTCTCTTATTTTCTGGACAGATAGGGTAAAAGAGGTACATTCTTGTGTTTATTTGCGTTAAATATGCCTATCAAACTGTATAAAACATCATAAAACACAATTCCACGATTGGCGCCCAGCAAGGGCCCGCGCCCTATTCAACTGGGCGATATCTGTCCATCACGGCATGAATCTGGAATATATTTCTATGTTATTTATATTGACAAGATCCATTAGGCGATGTCCAGCCTCCACCGCCTCGTCTAGCGTCCGGCTCGAAGGACCGCGGTGCGCCTCTATCAAAACAACTGGAACTCTACAAACGAGTTATGAGCTAGGATTCTCAAAGTTTATATAATATTTATGTCATTAATATAATATATAATGTTCTTACTTTATTGATATGTTAATAATCAAAATCAAGAATCATTTTATTTCGATACGCTACAGTATCAAATGATTTAACTAAATCGAACATGTATGATTTCGTTTCTATTTAAAATATTTACCTGCTCGAAGAGATTTTTTAAATCGCCTAATTTCTTTGTTTTTCAAATAAGTTAAATGATAACAGTAAAAGCGACGATTCGCTACAACTTTGACAATCGCTGCACAAATCCTCCGTCCATCACAAATTTCCCTCACAAGGCACAACGCAAAATAAACAAAGTGTTATTGTAGCTTATTTTCATAAGTTAATAGTGGGGAGGCACTGGACTCCTCCCTAGGATAGGACTTTTTATTATTTATGTAAATATATGAAATTGTCGACGATATTATTTGTGACGGAGGCATGTAGCATAGCTCAGGATGTTATCTCCTTGGAGTTAACGGCTGATGAGATTCTGTCTGTATTACTTTATACTAGATTAGATCCTATGAACTCTACGAAAACCAGAGAGTTTTTTACTTTAACAAATGCCTAAATTTTACAATAGTAGCTTACGGTATAAAAGTATTCATTCATTTATCAGTTCACTAACTTCAATGCCAAAATTGAAGACAAAACAAAACTGCCTCGCTACAAACAAGTACCTGATCAGAGATAAACAATCAATATCCGTAAAAGCTAAGCCTCGGTAGTTTGTCATAATGTAAAAAGGTCGTGAGTTGCGTGCAATAAAGTAAACGATGATCCGTCGCCGCGCGCGCATGAATATAAACTGCGCATTACCACGCAGCACTCCGTCGCCACATGGACTAATATAATGGAACTCTTCTGTTTTCGTAATAACTCAAAATAGAAAATATTCGCTGTAAATATTTTTCATTGCAATTATTACGCACTTAATGACTAGGGAATAGTGCCTACTTACTTAGTTTAAGCTTTCAAATCGTATTAAAGACAAAGTTCTTCGACAAATCGTCCCTTCTTGAATCCAGCTCGTCATCGCTGACCTCATCTCGAATGTTCCACTAATACGATATTTGTCCCTTTCTTATTTATGAGAATGCGTTCACTTGTAGAGGTATGAATAAAATAGATTACTTTTTTAGGGAAGGAATCTGGGTAACAAATGACGCAGAAATGTTTCTAGTGTAGGGGATTACGGCCCCTTCAAATCAGTGAGTTGTTGATATAAGTTCAACAGTTCGATAAAAGTTTTAATAAACTTTGCAAGTGTGAGTTTATACTTCAGCTCTGCAAAACGCCACGACTATACCCCGTCGTCACGCGTCTGATTAGACTATTTATTTCAAAGATATCACAAACAGCGCGACTGCAAATAACAAGACAGCGCCATCTCATTACTTGTCTCAATCTCAGACGAAACAAAATTGAAGGTGTCTTTATAGTTGTGTATCGCGAAGAAAAAGTGTATACAGATGACATTTTTATTGCGGTCTTTAAGGTGGATGAATATAAAGTGGATCTGCAGGGATTATGTGGCGAATGGTCTCGGAGGGGAGGGTAATCTGCGAGCACCGTGGGATCCCGGCTTCCACCGATGTGTGGATACAAAATAAATAAATGAAGGCTTACAGCAGACACAATTACTTTATTGGCGTTTTTAGCAGAGTGAGTAATTTTCTTGAAATTTAAAATAAAATTGTGAAGATGGTTTAGAGTTTAAAAAACAAAGCACGCACGTTTGTATTATTAATGAGCAAAGGCTGCATATACGACGATATAAAAATATTCAGCTATTTACGAGGAATAATTTCATGTCTCGAGCCAAGGAAAGTGCGATTTTATTGACAATTATTATTGTACATGTCTTCCTGAATGGCTCACTTTGTTGACTTTGACGTAAAATTTTGATTGCGAGATCGCGATTTCACCTTCGAACGGATGCGTAACGTGTTTTGAAGTCGTATCGTCGGAATTTATTAACATTGTAATGTCTCTTTGAATTCGCACACGTTTTTTTCACCTACATAAAAGATCAAACGAAACAGTTCCTTGCGATATTTATTTGTAATTTAACTAAAAGCAAGATCCTAACCCTAAGTCAATATACAAAACTGTCATAGGATTCAATTTATTTCATGGTATTTTTAGTGCGACGTAAACGCGGTAATATCGTCCATATAAATCGGAATATAGCAGGAGAGTGTTACTGCTAAGCTAGATTAGATCCTTCTCTACGACTCTAATATGTCTTATTTAGGGCTATTAGATGTCTTTGAAGAAGTACTAAAAGTCTGTTTTTTAAGTAAAGAATGAAAATATGCACTTTTAGGATAGGTATTATTGAGTCAGCTTTGTTTCAGTGTTTTTAGTAAATCCTATTCTGGATTATTTTCTCTTTCTCATTTATATCGGCATCTTATTACAGAACGTTTGAGTCGCTCCTTCGGTAATTTAGTCTTTATAAGCAATCGTATTCCTTAATATTCAATTATTTGTAATTGCCTCCGGGATGAAGCGATCCCGCGGCCTGTTTGACGACCTACACATTATTCATTACGATAATGGACTACTTTATGACAAACTGACACTTTATGACAACTGTAACTTTTTTACAGTGGCCGCACCATGGCCGCCCTAATGAGTGGAACAGCAAGAGGACTTTGATTAGCAGTTTTATATGAAATCTTTTTATGAGAAGCATCTGGTGCGGGTGAGTGATAAGTGTTGAGTGTTAGATTACAGGGTTTCGGTCATCAATGGTATTTATTGATGCCATAAAGATGGAAAGTGATTATGTTTAAGATTAATTTATCTTATCTCAAAGTTGGCAACTACTCTTAAATATTTTCTTTAATTATTGCTTTGTTACTATCAAAACATTTCAGGCTATAGAAATAAGTAGTTATCATCACCAAAGTTATTAATCTTCACATTTATGACGTCACATCTATCTGGACTCTCCCTCGTGAGGTGATAACTATACGTTATTGATTGATTTGTTTGAAGATAGAACACATAACCGTTACGTTGATGGTCGAATGTGTTTGCAAGGTGGAAAACTTAGGTAGTTATTTAGAAAATGGCCCACAAACTTTTACTATGTCTATAAGTAAACGACGTACTATCCTTGGACTGTCCCTAAGTGTTCTGCAATCAATATCCTATTCAAATGGATTACAAATAACATGAGTCGATCGACATTCGATTACCTCGAGTACAATCACATCAACCAATCAGTCTCAAGCCACTTGGATTGATCAATCGCAGCCCATCCTGCCCACTACACTGTCGCTAATGACTAATTACGCTTGCACTATTCCGACGTACAACCTCACACTTGTAAAGACAAGCTTAACTGCGAGCAAGCCAATTTGACACTTACCGCTTTGTGTTAAATCACAGAGCTCTGTTACCAGCCTGTGTTATACGACGCTTAGGTTGTGGGTGACCTGAAACGCGCTCATTAGGTATTTAGCCTCATTGTCTCGTACCTGTGTAGGAATTTCAGCTGTAACAGCATCAGGTAGGGTTGGAATTTGATTGTATGAATGTTGTCTAGAGGTAAGCCTGTGTCTAGGAAGCTCAGGACAGAGATATCAAGTGTAATGAGTTGAGAGACATTCAAGACGCCATCGGAGTTAGACATTCCTTGATTACTTTACCTCAACACAAATTCAAAATGAAATAGCTTGTAAATACACAGCCAAAAGGTTGAGATTCTAATGGCATTTTTTCCCAAGCTTTCTTTAAACAATATCACGGGAAGGTGGTCAAAGTAAACGTTTATGTAAAACTCCACAGTATGAATATGCCACGTCACGTTCTATCCTTTTGAGAATATTGCCTGGGAGTGGATACACGTCCGCTTTTATTATTTTATTGAAAAATGGCAGGTGATCAGGAAAATGTGGTAACCATAAAAAATAAGATAAATATTATAATGAGATCAGAGATTAACTCTTCAAGTTTTCAATGTAATGGAAGAAGCAGTAAGTAACCTAAGGACATACAAAATTCTGAAACGCCTTTATAATGATGTTGCTAATACAAATCTTCAAAATTTATTTCAATTCGCTTATAATCTTATAATCTAGTTGCATTTATATGGTAGAGTTGCGACACATCACATACTACAATTTAAAGATCTTTTAAAATAGGTGCTACGTTGTTATAGGGTTTATGACAATCAGGTAAATAACTTGTAGTGTACAATATCCCTGTAGAGTTATTACCCCGTGTTCTGTTGGAGGGTAACTCAATTACGTATGACAGCTCGGGCAAGGGATAAATGCGTTTTGGAAACTTTCGGGTTCATGGCCTACGTGAGAGACGAGAGCGTTGAAAATCTATTTACACTAATATTGTAAACGGAAGAATTTATAAGTTGGAAGGCCCTAATCTCAGTTAGAATTAACTATATATATTTACTGTTGGAAGGCTATACTATCAAGCCACAACTGAAGAATAGCAATAAAAAATATGCAAAAAATATAGCTAGTAATACAATACATATAGTACTGGACTGAATTTTAAAAAAATCTCTAGAAAATACAACAAGCTTGTTTATGTATTTTACATATGCTCTCTAAATTGGTCTTAAATTGCTAAGTTAATATGCTAAGTTTTTCATTAATAAGTTTCATTTCTTCGCAATGAAGTTAAATTGATTAAATTGTGCGATAGACATTTACCTAGCTCCCCTGACTTGCGCCTGCCCATCTCCCTGCGGTCGACATAACTCCTCTACTTCACACCTCGTACTTAGATGATGAATATCTTACTACGTAGCTACACCTGAACTGTTATCAATTAAACTTGTTTTTGGTTTAACAAAATATATTTTTGAAAATTTAAATAATTAAACGTTTTTGCTACGATGCAAAAATGATAGAAAATTAGGTAGGTATTTGCGAAAAATCAGCGCTTATTACTTTTGACCTTTAATATAGTGAAACATGAAACAATATTCTACTTATGAGAATTTTAAGTCAACTTATAAAACACCAAAATAAGTTTTTGTACTAGATTTGTGTTTATGTAGTTGAAAGAGTGTCAAAATGTTGTTACTTATAAATTCTTTAAGTATCAGCTAGTGCAAAACTATGTTTCCGCCCGGGATCGAACCGGGGACCTTCTGCGTGTTAGGCAGATGTGATAACCGCTACACCACGGAAACCATGTCTTTCATTGATGAAATACCATATCAGTACGTCGCTCTCATTAAAAATAGAGATCAGCGAATCGCGGCCGAGTGAAAGTAACCCGACCGGTCACCTGCAACTGATAACATACTTTATTGCCTTACGATAAGGTTTATTATGTTTGATAAGAACTGTTTGTTTACAAAATTAATTTAATTCATATCACTGACAAAGTTGTCACTAGACTAGATCGACAACACATCTCGCTAATCGATTAAATTAAACGACATTGTTAATCACATAATCACCTTAATATCAAAGCACAATAAATTAAATCAATATAAGGCAATAATCTATACTAAGTCAATTATTATACCACCTTAACCCTGAAGTTGGCACGCGCGTGGGTCGTTAAGACCAATTAACCCAATGTGAGTCTGCCGCGTAGGGATCGGCTAATGATGCTTTATTACCTGATAATAACCCCGTATATTACAGCCGTGGGGTCTAAAGTACCCGGTAAGTAATATCTGGAGATACCTTCACCTAAAGTTAGTGAGCCTCGGGTGTGGTAACTTGGATATTGTTTCGATTGATATATTGCTGGTTACGGAGGTAAGGCAGATAGGATAATGTAGGTATCTAATCCACGTTATGCTACATAATAATAATCCAGATAATGCTAATTTCTCGAAAGCTGGTCAGTTTAAATCATTCACAGTAATAATTTTTAAATGTCATGTTCATAAAATTGTTGGGTTGATTAATACCACACAAATGCTTAGGTGCCCTTTAGAAACTGGGATAATGTGTTTACTCCATATTTGAATTTATAGGAGAAGCCTAACAGTAGATAGGTATACCTACCTAAATATGTCAACGAAAATATTTTCTTCAACGAACTGAACTAAAGACGTTTTTTTTTTACTTCATCTTGCAACGTTGTTAATTGTAAAGACCTGAGAAAGTAGGTATACCACACAGACTTAAAATCAAGTAGGACCCCAATCGAACATCTTCTTCCCCCTATGGCGATCTACTCGAGAGGTCAGATAACCGGCCACTGCGCACTAAAACTTAATTGCCCCGATGCCTAATTACTGACCGCCATGATAACCACGATTTATAACACATCGCAAGACTATAATTTAGGGGGTTCCTCTCTAGAACTGACATAGGTAGGTTTTTTTGGTTGATGCAGTTAACTAATAGGTACCAAAAAAGCTATTAAACAAAGGAAAGTTTTTTGCGAATACAAAAAAAATATAGATATGGTTTTTTGAAAATAAAACAGCGTTAATACTTATAACTTTTATAAATTTTCCCTTTTGTTACAATATGGTGCCGTTACTTCAAAAGAATCCCTACAAAAATCCAATCAAAATGTCGCTTCTACTACTTTAGGAGACAGACGACGTCCTATAAAGGAACTCTCATTTCAAGTTATTGTCTTAGATTTCTCGTCTCACGTAATAACCCTCAAATACTATCAGATAGGATGTCTGATAAAGTGTGTCCCTCGCCTCGAGCGGCGGTGGGTCCACCGGTCCCTGGAGGACACTTTCTTGGTCACTCTACGCCGCCACCATTTAGGGTTAACACGCACTTAGGAGATCGTGGGTCCGCACTGACCGCCATCTGTTCCAAGTTGCTCAAATAAGAAGATTTATGTGATAATTGCTGATATCTGATACTAATTATGTTGAATTCTGGACAGTTTGGATAGTCATTTCGTAATTTATATTCAGTTTGTTATCGTGTTTGGAGTTTAAAATAACACTCGACCGTATCCTCTCGGGATGTCGTAAAAGACGTTACAAAGGGTTTTAATAACCTAGAGCTCTATTTACTTGGACAATGTTGCACCACTATAACTAACTAGTGGTTTTTCTTTCCATTTTTTAAATCAGAGATTGGTTAGAGTTCTGAAGTTGTGGTCACATATTACTAATTGTAATTCTTAATAAGGTATGGTATACGAGTAGGTACCTACTTTTCTCAGTCTTTTCCTACCTAAGTCAGTTCCTACTTTAAATATAAAACTGTTTTGTATGTATCTTCAATCTGAAAATTAAACTCCATAAAAGTTCAAATTTTATTATCTTTTTTCCTATCTGTATTTAGGTAGCGTCTTCATCAAGCCGCGCTCTCTCCGTCGTTACCTCGAAGTCGTTTACAGAGTAATTTCACAAACAGAGTTTACATTGAAACGCTCTGAGGTAACGCGAATGGTTTAACAATAACCCCCTTGTAACTCATCGGCTTCTAATGGACCTGCCTTTAATTGCTCTATAAACTGTGCAACTGCCATGGTAATTTAAACATTAAGGTTTTAGAGTTAGAGTTGGTTTTGAAGTGATGGTGGTAGGACTGTCACATGTTGAAAGTAAACAAGGCAATGATGCGCGTCGTTAATCGGGTCAAACTTATTCGAAGCATCGCGAAGGAAGTTACTTACGATTTTGGGTTCAGTTTCAGTAAATTCTAATTGATAAGTTCAACGTTGCATCACTGACTTGTATGGCTGCTACTCCAACTAATTGAATCTATTCACAATGATATACCTACCTATCACTTTTACGTAACTCTTGATGTACCTAGAGTCAAAAGGTTGAAAACGCTTTTATTAACTTAAAAAAAAACAGATAATTTATTTACGCATTAAATCCTTATTTTTTAAAATTAAAATGGTATCTTCTTCAAAACTATACAGAACCATTAAACGTCTGTGTGCACGTCTCAGTCCGGCCGACGTGTGCAAGACTTCGATCTTGACAAGTAATAGCGCGCGGATCTCAACGTGATTTATATCTCTAAAGAAATTAAATTTTACTGGCTCTTTAATCGCTTCCTGCAGATAAACGATCGTAAAACACATAGAGCATTCTTACAGAGTGGTGGAACATTGTTTTAGACAAAAAATGTGTAGACAAAGTTGACTGAATAGCTTTTGAGTTTAACCAGAAGTTTCTCATAAAAAAAAAGTGATCAAAGATCTTTGTTTTCCAATCATGGCAAAACATCGGATGGTGTCATAGATATTAAAAAGCTAAGCTCAACACTGTGTCGTATAGAAGTATTTATATAGGATTTGTGGTTTTACCTCATTATTTATAAACTTTTCCTTGTTTGCGAGCCTCATCCACCGCATTATCCAGCGATCCGCGGCCACGACCCCGCAAGGTGGATTCTAAGTTTTAAATCTCTTAAGTAGAGCCTTGCGCTTCGCCAATTATTCCGCTTCGTTTGTCTTACAGTTAAAAGTCAAACTCCATTCTATTTGGTTGATCCAACAATTAAGTAAATAAATATAGCTATTTACTTCAAGTAATTAGTCTCGTTGTAACGCTAAAATACTAACTGTAGCTACCTATATTCTAAAGCACAACAATTTTATGTCTTTCTTTCCCTCTTGTTATAAAAGCTAGTAAAATATTAACCCACCTTTTTTAATCCACGATGACTTAACAAAGAAAGAGTCACCAAAGACGCCCAATTCAATCCAAGTTTCCCAAACAGGAGATCAGCACAGGAATATCAATCCGCCTTGAAGACTTAATTAAACATGAAATTCAATTATTTCAATTAATAGACTCTGCGAGTTATCACGGAACGAATAAAGTAAAGATCCCTTCTTCTAATTAAAATGTATTGCCTTATTTAACTCATTTTCCACTCTCAGCGACATCGGGAGACCGACTCCAACTTTTTAATCTTAAGATCGATGAACACCGTCTTAAGTGAAGTCAACTGCCTAATCAATTATCAATCCTCATCTCAAAGGTATAGAGTTCAAATTCAAACAGAGGTTGCAACCAAGACTGGAATCAGGTCTACGAAGAGGTATTTGCGGCAGAATTAAGACGCACATTAGTTTTTAAGGGCGTTATTTTGTCGTGGGTTATAAAAGCGGTAGACTTTGATAGAATTAGTGAGGGCAATAACATTAATCGGCTGCAGGAGACTGTCGATACCTTAATTGGCAAACCAGCCAACTCCACATTTTATCAAAATTATTTTTATGTGTGATTTGTATCGTAACGGTCACTAAGCGTGATTTGCAAAAGAGGCAAGTCCAATATTATTTGAAAATTCTGCATAAATCGCTGTAAGAAAAACAGCCAACTCCACGCGACCTGGAACGTTACGATTTTGACAGCTAACTCCACAAAGGCGGCCATTTTGTATGACGCCTCAGCCGTGTACGCTTGCGCTCCGAAATTTCATTGTGGATTTCGGATAATAATCGATAAAAAGTAATACCGTGTTGAAAAATAGAACAACTTGAATACAAGGTATGTTTATAATTTTAGTTTTCACCCAAAAACCAATTAATAATACAGTTATTTTAACTTTTAATGTCTACATGGATTTAGCCGATTTGCTTTTTACTTTTTCACTGTAGTGTTGGGATTTAGCCGTGTTAATATTCTGTTTGGCAGTACTAAAAAAGTTGGTAAATTATAAATTAATTAATAAATTATTATTTTTTTTAATGTACAGTTAGTATCATAAATATGTCACGAAAATTGTAATGCTATTTATAACATAGGTTGTGAAATATGTTGTGTGCTTTTTTTTCGCTTATTTATGCACAATCTTTAGTGGTTACACTGTATGACTAACTATACTTTTATTTTATGAACTACTGCATTGAGGTGGTTATGGTAATGGGCTTTATTTGTTTTCTCATACAGATGTCAAGGTCACGTGCTAAAAAAATATTGCAAATATGTATTCAAAACCAACAGCATGAGCTTGATGAACCTACTAACCCAGACTCTGCTTTGTTTATTAATAACCAATATCCAAAACCTTACGATGACTTGGTTGGGCACGATAGCTTAGCTTCCAATTCTGTTGCATTTTTTGATAATAGCTACATAGATTGTCTTGAAAATAATCAGCCTGGTGTGGATGACATTAGCCCTGAATTATTTAACAGTAAAATAATAATTCATGACCAAATGTGTCACAATGATATGGAAATAGTGGACAATGTTATAATTGAAAACTTAATCGAGCTCGAAAAAGAAAACCTTAGTCCAAGTTTACTGTCTTCTCGCCCTGCGACACCACTGAATAATGCAGCTGACTGTAATACTTTTGAACCAACCAATGAGGGCCTATTTAGCAGTAATGATCAATTGGTGAATGATGTTTTGGTCATTTCTATTCCACACAAACAACCAATACTCCATGAAGCTATACCTGCAAACTCACCTGCTTCAACTGAATTGATGAAAAAGTTAGTCGATTACAGTGATTCTGATTCGGAAACTGGGGCACCATTAGTAAAAAGAAAAAAACGCTGCCAAGTAAAGAAAGATGAATGGGTTAGTGAGATTAACAAAAAGAATAGGGAGAACGGTAAAGAATATTGCAGTAAAAAGAAAGTTGATGGAGAATGGAAAAGGAATATAAGGAGACCCAAAAAAGTAATGAAGCCCCGGTGTACTTGTAAAGAAAAGAAGAGTGTAATTAGGTGCCATAGTATCTCTGAAGATGATGGAAAATTATTGTTTGATAAGTTTTGGGATATGACTTGGAAAGAAAAACGAGTTTATGTTGATAGCTTAGTAAAAGCTATACATACAAATAGACCAAGAGGTAGAACAGATCCTGAGAAATCAAAAAGAGCTAACAGTTTTATTTATTACCTAAAAAAGGGAGAAGACATGATAAGGGTTTGTAAAACATTATTTTTAAATACTTTTTGTATTGGAAAATCATGTGTTTGGGGTTGGAAGTCTAAGGTTACGGGCAAAAATACTGATGAACGCTTAGAAGAATCTACTACCAGGAAAACATTTGAACAAGAAAATAAAACTTTGCACGACTTTTTACAAGAGTTACCGAAAATGCCTTCACATTACTGTAGAAAAAAAACTACACAGACATACTTACAATCAGACATTTCATCCAAGCGTCAACTTTATGAAATGTATATAGATTATTGTAAATCGAAGATCGAAAAACCTTTATCAATTGCTACTTTTACTAACACTCTCACCATCCAAAAAATTTCTCTATATAAACCTAAGAAAGATTTGTGTGAAATCTGCAATGGATATAAGATGGGTCATATTACTAAAGAGACTTATGAAGAGCACATAAATAAAAAGAATGAAGCACGATTGGAGAAGGATAGTGATAAAGAAAAAGAAGAGTTTGTCTTTACTGCAGATCTTCAAGCAGTTCTTTTAGCGCCACGTTCTAATGTATCTTCAAATTACTATAAGACTAAGCTTTGTGTACATAACTGGTGTATATACGATATGAAAACTAGTGATGGACATTGTTTTATATGGAATGAGGCTGAAGGTGGACTGAATTCTGATGAATTTGCAACGATATTAACGAAGTTTTTTATTGACAAAGTTATTCCAAAAATGAGAGATGATAACAGACACGTAATCTTGTACACAGATGGGTGTACATACCAAAATCGAAACGTTATCTTAAGTAATGCTCTTCTCAACACAGCCATGCTGTATAATGTAACAATTGAGCAAAAATATTTAGAAGTAGGCCATACCCAGATGGAGGTAGACAGCATGCATGCAATCATTGAAAAAAAATTAAAAAATCAAGTGATTCATGTCCCAGCCGAGTATATTACTATCTGTAAAAATGCAAAGAAAACTAAACCTTACACAGTTGAATACTTAACCTACCTTTATTTCAAGAATTTCAAAAAAATTAATTTCTACAATTCTATTAGACCAGGAAAGTTGAAGGGAGATCCCAAGGTATAAAATTGTAAACAGTTAATTATAATTGAAGTTACATTAATTTGGTAACTATTACCTACATTAAATTTTGTGCTTCTTACAGGTTACCGATATACGAGCCCTCAAGTATGCACCCTCAGGGGAGATTTTTTATAAACTTAGATTTACCACAGAATATACATTGCTTAACCAGCGTAAGAATGCTAGAATAAATAAAACTCCGTTTGAAAATATACCCGAACTCTACACCGAACGCAGGAAAATAACTAAAAAGAAATACACCGATTTACAGCAACTAAAGAACTCAATGCCCAGAGACTACCAAAATTACTATGACAACCTTCCTCATGAAGACTGAATAAAGTTATGGTTTTTTGGATTTTTATTTTTTTAATGTTTCTCTTTCCAAATTAAACATTTAAAAAAGAAACGAATCTTTTAATTTAGAATGATTCCTTTGAGAAAACCCGCTAACTCCCAGATCATATATTATAACAGGAAATATGAATCAGATAACTCCAAAAATCGTTGTATGATTGTAATGAAAATCAATAAGACCTTTTACATTATCAAATATAATAGCTAACGATATTATATACCAACGGGATTTTAGATTTTGTCAAGAGTAGTCTACAAAAATAAATATGAAGTTTTAACTCTCTCCTGAAAAATTTACCCAAATGGAGTTAGCTGGTTTGCGAATTAAGGTATCGCTGTGGTAAAAGTAAGAAGGATATTACGAGACGCGCTCAGAGGGCGATCATTAAAACTGTGGTCTTGGACGATCAGGTGGACCAATTTAGGGATTCTGAGGGGTTCTTATTCTGAGAATTATTACGAAGAATTCTTCCATTGCTGTTTTTCGTTTATTTCAGTAAATAGTCCAAATTTAAATAAAAAAGAAAAATGAAACACTGAAACATACGGTATTTTTATTTTTGACGTTTTTTTAACGGAAGTTAAATATAGTTACCTAAATAAAAAGATCTCCCGTAGCGCCGACAACACTTGCAGCTCAGTTCCTGCTGAGTTTCTCTGCTGCACTGTGACTTGGCTTGAGAAACATTATAAAAAGTTGTTTATTTTATTGACTCGGGAGGTGAATAACTAACACAGGTAAACCGATAACTTAGGAACACGTTTAGTTTGATCTAATTAAGAATTGGACTAGCTATTTGAAAGACTTGTTTAGTTATCAATTCAAATGAGTTTAACTACTCAAGTAGTGATTAACTACCTATTTTGCTGCTGAAATAACATGAAACATACTCCTCCAACAAGCACATTATCTCACCGTATTATATCAAAACTCAATTTGAATCCCGAGCGACGTCGTCCAAGCCCACAATACATTTTAAACGCAATAAAGATCGTACTTACAGGCACCATGAAAGAAAACTAAATTGCCCGTGCCGACCTAACTGGCTTCTCGACTTACAAACACACCAGTCAAGATAGATCCCCGCGCGTGTTTGGAGCCGGTCGGATTAAGGGTCCGGGTTAGTTGGATGTGGCGGCAACAATTATAAATAAGTAGGTTGGGGCAATAACGCGCTGCGACGTGCATTATATCAAACAAACGGCCGAGGATGCACCGCCACCTACGAGACACTTCGCACAGAACAACAACCAACAGATACTGCATAGACAGTGCTTCATAATCTTAAAGCGATTTTGAAAATTTGATTGTCATGAAAAGAAAATTCCCTTGCCTATTGTACACATTGAAATACACGTATGGAGACTGTCATCTCACTGAAATCGTGTTGTTAAATTTCGAAACCAGGTAGTTTTTTCTCATTTATCTATTTTTTATTAGTTTTTAACTATTTTTTTTATACAAAATACGTTATACCAGAGAGTACTGTTTTCTTAGTGGTGCGAGCATGAAACTTTTGTCGATCGTTAATAACGTTAATTTGTATGAACAATAACGACGGCAACTGTCAAAATAACGAAATTAACGATCGTTATGAGATACATGCTTCGACCATAGGCCAACTTATTTCAATAGTTATATAAAGTATCTTCAGGTACGCAGTTTTCCGTAGGCACATTTCCACACCCCGTACATGCGCGTGCGCGCGTCGTGACGTCACTCCTGTAGGCAGCAGGCACTACATAACCCACTCGCTCCAACAGACGGTTTTATTTGCTCCTAGCGACACTAACATAAAAACACTGGGACAACACCGCTTTAAATGCAGTTTCGCGAGGTTTCAACTCATATTAGGTAGTTAAATTTACATTTCCCATTTGATATTTTCAGTTTTCAACCGTGAAAGTTATTACTGCTTGTATCGGAGTAGATTTATTAAAGCTGTCGCGACGAAGGGCCGCTTTATTGGCTGTGTTGTTTGCGGATGAGGCAGAATGAGAATTTAGTTTAGGACTTGCCAAAAATATGTTGCAAATAAGCTTGTGTAGCCCGGGAGAGAATGTCAAGAGAGTAACTATGAAAATAGTTTCAATACAAACAGTTTCCGTTAGGTAATTGTAGAAGAGTGTACGCCGTTTTCTTTTTATATATCTTTTTAGTGACTTAAGATAGGAATTAAATAGAATTTGCTATTTTACACTGCTCTAGTATTTTACTACAAGTAATATACCATAAACCAAAATTCAAATGTCTTTTCAACTCAAACTTCAAACAGTTATTTCCAGCCATAATTCCAAACTAAAGTGAAATCTCACCGCACAGATAAACGTTTCTCCACTAAATAAACTTCTGAAGGTGAAAGTCTCCAAGACATTTGTTCCGATGGAATTGTTACCTGCGTCCCGGGACATCCCGCGCCCGGGATCTCGGGACCCGCCGGGACAGACGAATCCCGGAGATTCGGGGTAAAGACTGTTTTGGTTTAAATTGCTGAATTTCAACGTGGCATATGTGAGAGGGTGAAGTTCTCTTTTAATTGTTTTATGATTATTTAAATCGTAGAGGAAAGGATAGAGAATATTTTTTTGAATTTAATAAGCACGCAGCTTATCTAGGTGGTGTTCTAGTTACAAATGACAGTGCTTGGTATCTTTTCACGTCCGTTGATAGAAACAACAGTCATTGTGGTAAAAATATCATTTTTTATTTTCTCGTCGCGGCCGCGCTGTAAACAAAACAATCGTGTCTTTCTGTTTGTCTGTTGCCATTCACAACACGATAAGAATACAGATTTGAATAGTTATATATTTTTAATGTTATTTAAATTCTAGTAAAGTCTTTTTTAACTTGCATTATTTGATAGTAGTTAGGTACTTTAATTAAAGTCCAAAATTACTCAGTTTTACTCTTAAAGATTATACGAAACTGTATTCATAATATAACTAACATCAATTGGTTATTCTCATATTATCTAGTATTATCCCGCGTATTTTTTCTTAGTCTGTGAAAACAAGCAATCATCACAACTTGCGAGACAATCGCGGATTAAAAGTGAAAAATTATCGCCGCCACAAACAAAACGACTAATTGTCGCTTCTTTTATTTTTCGCAACAAAACCTTTGTCTTAGAGATCGTTCTATCAAAATGTTGACGACACCTCCGTTGTTAGAATTAAAGGGAGCAACAAGAAAGAAACGGGGATCGAGCTATCGTGGAATCTTGTCTCCTCAACCGAAAACAGGGGTATTAAACATTGTTTTTATTGTTTTAGATGACGCCAAATAAGAACAATGGCGCGCTAATTTAATGACGTTAAGAAATTGATAAATAATGATCTGCAGTTATAACCGTAAATGTATAGTTTGTTTTAATTTTCTATGCATATTCATGAAAATTAACATTATTATTATAACTTTATTTTGAGGCCTCTATTAAAATGAAAAGATACGTTTTCGCGCAACCTATTTTAAAGAACCTTTCTTCATGTTTGTAGGTATTACTTGAAGTTGTCCGTAGCCAAATGACTCTGTGTCAAACTTGATGCTTTTGCATGACAATAGAATATCTTCCGCACATTGAGGGTAGTTGGAAGTTTCCTCCGAGGGTTCAATTCATAACCGAATATTGTTTACAATGTCGCTCTCACATTGATAGTGATGGTGGGGTTTCAGGTAATGTCGATAGAATTACTTAACACTTTTAATAATTATTTATTTTGTTTTTATTGCTATACCTTCTTATCTACTAATTTCGTAATTTCGATAAAAAGAGCATAAAGACAAGCAAAAAAAGGAAAATAGCTTGCAAAATTCTATTATTTTCTTTTGAACTATAATAACTTAAAACTTTTATCGATACCATTTAAAAGATTTATCGATAACTTCATCGACATGATTCCAGCGTTAACCTCGCCGCTCCACCTTGCGGGTCCCGTGAGCCCGCGTCTAATCTCCCAGGTTATAGTCTAAGTTCCACCATTACCGCTGCAGGGTTAACTCACAAGTACTTACCGGCGACTGGACCCGTAACTGATATTTATACCCCACTAAAGGGTTAACGGGATAGGTAACTTTAGTGATAAATAGTTAATAAGGTAGCTAAGGCATATGAGTTAAATATTTACCAGTGTAGTCTGTACGTATTTATAAACTGGCGAAGAAACTAACTTCTGCTTGCAGTTGGAACGTAGAACTTATACAGGAAACTACCCCTCACTTCCGACCCCCGCTGCCTCCATTCGTTAGTTAATTATTATCTACCTACTACAAGCATAGTATTTGTATTCTTAAAGAAGTATTATCAAAGATGGTTTGTTAAAAAAAATTGACTACGATGCTGGCTGGTCAGTATTAAAAATCTTAAAATAAATCATAAGTCAAAACTTAGTTCTAAAAAAGTGTAAACTAGGTCTTACGCAGTGCAGTTATTTGATAGAATGTTAGCTTTATTTTTCGTATGTTTAGAGAAACCATTTTTTTTTCAATTCATTTTGCGCTCCATTTGCAGCATTTAAGAACTAGACTAAAGCGTTTTTAAAGGTAATGATGTACAAAATTCTCATGAATCTAGTTCATCATTTTTCAAATTTCGATTTTTTACGTAACTTTTTTAACGCTTTGCAGAATTCATCCTTAGACTCAAAAATCATTCAAGAATCGACACTGACGCGAGTGAGTGGTTGTAAGTCACCTCGTGATGTAGTCGTGATGACTGGCGGCTTTCTCCCTCCGCGGGGTCGGGGGGGACTATCTATTATGTTGTATTGTAGGCACGGGATAAGTTACCTACTAGGTACTTCGTACGAGGGTAATGTACTATGAGGTATTGTTGAAGAATCTAGGTTTAATGAATACTTCTTATGTTGCTTCTAGTTAACAAGAGCGGGGCGATACCTATATCAAAATACATGATGGCATTTTTTCAGTACATTTATATATAACGATGCATTTAGAAGGTAAAAGTAGAGTCAGAATTCACTACTACACATCCGGTATAAAAAAGAGCTAAGTTAAAAATCGTGTTTCCGTACATTCCCCAAATCTATCGGCTCCATAAAGTTGAGGAGTGCCCCGGGCTGACATCGCGCGTTCCTTCACTTAAACCGAACTTAAACTGAACATCTCACTTAGTCCAGGAAACTCTATATAAAGACGGCTCTAATAAACTTGCCGCTAACAAGCGTAGTAAGTGTGTTATTTAAGACGGACATTTGGACGCGATCACAGAGCAGCTGAGTGCGGGGCGGGCGGGCTGTCGATGCGCAGTGCGTCAACTATGTACATGAGAATTTGATAGACTGTGGCACGCCGGTTTTATTTGTATGAGCGCGTAGAGTTGAGTGCGCGAATTAAGAACACATGTCCAAATTATGAACAAATCATGTCGTTTTACGGTACCTATATTCAATTGCTTACTAAATGTAAGCTAAACTTAAAACGCTAGCTAACCCCACAGCACAAAGTTCTTAGAGACTCGTCGTATGTTCCTGCAGTTAGTTTGTCAGCAAGTGGGGGTAATAGCAATGCTGTGTCTCGTCAGACCACGTCGGAGGCGCACGCTTTTTGCACTGACCGCTGAAGTAGAGGAGGGTAAGGCTTTTTAGTTTGAAACTTTGTTCGCAGTGCAGTCAGCGTAGTTGACTTTTAATTTTAATCTGGATTTTAATGCGGATGTGTATTGGCACGCTTTAGAAGGAAAATTGTAAAACATACAGCTTTCTACTTCTTTTTTATAGCTATTTTACATTAAACTTGCTTTATTGTCAGCCAAAATGATTAACTACATTTTATATAAATATAAATCAAGTGCTAATGCGCCAGTAAATTAATTTTACATAGGTATACAAGTATTTTCTAAAAAGCTCTCACATTTACTTTAGTGATCAAATTAAATATTCATTCAAAAATAGCTCGGATGTATAGAAGCGTTAGTAAGTTGGTAAACATTATTCTGGATGCTGCACAAACATTTCTGAGATGCCGATCCAATAGCCTGCTATTTATAGCACATCAATATTCTGAATTGATTAAATAAAAGTACATAAGTTAATTTACAATCAATCGTTTTTATACCTATAGCAAAAATGAAAATAGAAAATGTAACATCCAAACTACGACATTAATTCTTGGATATCTTTATTCTAATTTCTAAAATAAGTATATCAGACTAAAGAAACCTCAGGTTATTACTAAACAACTCTTTAGTAGACCGTGAACGATCTTAGCGAATATCTGATACACCTACACAATTTTATTAACTTAATCCATTACTACAATAAGAAGAATCAATACATTTTTATCTTACCCTCAATATTTTTCGATAAACCCACCTTACCTATCCCTAAGTATTTTAGTGCAGTATGGCCGCTCCCCGTACAGAGCCCGGGGCGTAGCTCCTAATTGCGTATTGATTGAAAATATTCTGCATAGTTGTAGCCGCGAGTAGCCTGCTTGCAGTCGAGATTATTAGCTATTCTTAGACGAGAGGGTGCAAGCGACGGAAGTATTCTCAGTTCGAATTCTTTTGAGTGAGGTATGTTTAATCGATGTTTTATTAGGTACGGTTTACAACGATCGTGTAAATACGATCGGAGATTTGCTTGTTTACTTTTATCCGACTGCTATAGATGGGAGGGTAATGTTTTTAAGTTACTGTATTCTTTATTGAATAAGAATAACGGATATGAAATGAAATGAAATGAAAATACTTTATTGCATGTAGGATTAAAAACTAATCTCTTATACATTGTCAAAAGCGTAAAATAAAAATAAAAAAGAGGTCACGGGAAACCCCTACATTCATCAGCAATTGCCGTAGTAGACCGAGAGAAAAAGGCGGAAAAAACTCTCGGCACTCTTTTCAAAATTATACAATCATATTTCTAAAAGATATTTCTAAAAGATTAAAATATATTTTTATTTGTTTGATTATTTTAGTATCGAATAAAATATAATACATGGTGCACTGTATATACTCTTCACACTAAATTATGAATAGTAATTATTTTTGCAGTCTTGTTTTTTGTAATAAATACCTATTATTTGAAAATAAAGTTACAGTTTTTTTTCTATTTAAATGTTTATGTATTCATATTGACTTGTACCAACAGTAGGTGGCTATTTTATGTAGGTTTCGGACTAGATATTAAGTTCTTTCGGTACAAAGGTAGAGATACAATGTCCGTAGTTCCTACAAACATCGTGTAGTTGTGATATAGCTCCATTGTGCCGACCGCGGCGCGTTTCCACTGCACTCTGTATCCAGCACCTATTTTATAACTGATGTCATATAATGACTACGACACAATAATTGTTAATTACTCTGTAGAGTAACTGTAGTTAAAACTCGTTATCATTCTTGACCTCTTTTTAATTAATTTCACAAAGTATCACACTGTTAGTACACCATTTTGTAACGGATATTTTCAATCAAGTCACACTTATTTTAACTCATGAAAGTTACTTTATTGAGATTATTTTACTATTTGTCCAATGCTGCAATAAATGTAGAAGAAGTATGAGATCTCAGTCAATGGGCACGGACTGTATTAAGGTAAACATCGCTGTTGTTGTCCCCCACAATTATTATTTATGTAACGGCAGTTGTTTCCAGGTACTCTCTACTTATGCTAAGTGACTGGTTCTCTGTGGAAACTACTCGGCGCTCGTAAAACAGAAAAGTATTTTATTTGAGTTACGAGAGGACATTTTAATGCGTGTTTGGGCGGAGGTTTTATTGCATGAACTTTGTCACCTTCAATAGTAGATGCAGTTGAACGCACTGCTTTAGCAGATTTCTGATTTTGATCGGGAGGTACCTAACTGAATTCTATATACCCAATGTTGCCGATTGAAGTGAAAGGCTAACGAATTTAATATAATTTTAAACATTATGTTTATTTCAACTGTTAAAGTATTTAAGAAAGATAATGATTAAGAAAATTTAAACTTGATGCATTTGTTAACAATAGCCTAGGTCCTTAACAGGCAGGTTTGCTGATATCATGTGTCACTATATCTAAGTGGCTGCCATATTTAACCAGATACGTGTCATAGCCACTGTCCCTTGTGCCGGACAAGGAAGAGCGAGGGGGGGCGGCGGGGGTGCGGGGGGGTGTCCACAGGAGGGACACGGTTCACAAAACTCAGAATTAATTCCACACCGGATTTTAGACCAAGACAAATATGGGCCCTTCAAGTAAGCGAACGGATATTATTAGATTAACTAGATTACGTAGCAAGGCTAGTTGCGGGACACGGAATAAGTAATAGGTGTTCGTGAATTATAAATTGAAGTTACGTGGACGCAAATAGCTTTGATTACGGAATACTAAGTGGGAGTTAAGTGGCGTTTTGTTGCGTAATGTGTCTATTAGGGAGGGTCTGCAGCCAGGACCTGTGTTTGTGGGGAATTATCTGTTAGGAGTGGATAATATTAAATGTGGATAATATCATTGTAGGAGCTTGTAAAGAACTTATTTGAGACTGTGAACGACCAATTTCGGAAGAGTTTTATGAAACAAATAAACTAAACCGCCTTACCTATGTCACATATCAATTTAATTTGTATAGCATAGGTAACCTACCCACAATAGTAAACAGTCCCTATGCCATCTTGTGCCCTAGTTCGCAAGTTGCGTTAACAATTAATCACGGACCCCAAATACCGACCTCCCACGGCCGGGCCTTCGGACACAAATGGCGCTGTTTTTAAACAAACATCAACAACTCCTAAGACGCTGGGACGATTTACATGTTGTAATTTTAATTAGGATTCGCAGCCGGCGAAGGGACAATAGCCGGCCCTGAATAGTTTCACCTAATGTTAAATTAATCCAAGATCCGGCTCGAAGGACCGCAACTTGCGACTTCGCGACTTCTGTTGTGTTGAAGTGAACGTTCATAATTGGATAGGTGTATAAATGAAAGGTATTGAATGTAATATTGCATGTAATAACTATACATTTATTTTTCATTTGGCAAACAGGAGTTACCCACCCTACTAAAATTCACACAGCCATATCAGGGAAATACAATCCTAGCTAAGTTAATTAACATCGTGAACAGTAAAAATTCAGGGTTTTTCGTGTCTTTTATTACATTTTGTTTACAGGAACACGTGTAATTACATAATTTACTTAGTAATGTCTTCTAAGCTCATTATGAACTTATCGGAGACATTTTAAAAGATGACTTTACTCAACTAAACTAATATCTTAATACCCACTAAAGTCGCCCTGTCTGTACACGGTGGAAGGCGTACCACGTGTTAAGCCGAGCGGTGTATAATTAAGGAGCATAATTCTTGTTGGCCACTTGACCGGTCCGCGGGGAGGGTCGCGGGGCGGGGGGGGCTAACCTGTCGCCAACTCCCCACCCTCGGGGGGAACTATTAAACACAAGTTCAATTGAAAAGCTACGACTTTGACTTACCCTTTACTTCAGTGAAGGAAGTGAGCAAACTCAGTTTGTTTAGAAAATGGTCGCCAGGTTTCCAACGCCTTCGAGAGCTACGTCGTAGTCGGGCGTAGTTTAATTTACTGTGAAGTAAGGTTATTTAGTTTTTGCCTTCGATCTTTTGAAGTTTACATTGGTTTTTGGTACAGAATGTACGGTGTAATAAAAAAACTGTGATTAATGTCATTCAAAAAAGGCCGTTAATATCAATTTGTGAAGCTGACAAATGTTGATGCTGCTTACATTTTGGGGAAAGCTATTATTGTGTTCGAAGAGAGTAAATTTAAAACGGAGACGTTTAACATATGATCATACGCCGCGACGTGCTCTGATTTACAACGACAGCAGAAAATATATATCAGAGGTTCCGTTTTTTTACTGGTAGTTATTGTGCAGCGAGTGAAACGAACTTTGCCATTTCCCGACTCTACGTAACTTATTAAATCGTCTCATGCAAAGGTAATTGCACAATAAAGAGGAGAGAAAAAAATGCGAGCACATTCCATAATAGTTATTGCCGTTTCGTGCCCAGACGTGAAAACAATAAAAACCATCGCCGAGGTCCCGCGCAGATTATTACGTTTTTTATTAACATCCAACACCACTAATATGCAAATACACCACCGTTACTTCTTATACCGGCTATTAACTGTTATTTGTTGCCGAAATTAAAAACGCGAAACTGAAATTCCCGAGTGGCAACACCGACGCACTATTGTGATGCAAATTCGCGGCAAAAAGACGCGCGAAACCGCCGCGATTTATAATGTGCGTTTTTTATTCCCCGCTAAGTGTTGTAAGCTATAAAGAGCAGGCAATGACGCAATATCGGGGCGCGGCCGCTGAGAAATGACGTTATTATTTATGTTAATTCGGAGGCTAAATGACGTCTTACGTGCTCGCGGCACCTTTTTGCTGTCGACGGAAAAACTCAGGGTTACCGGTTTAAGGAAATGGCGGCGAAAATTAGATTTATGCGGTTATTTGTCAGAATGAGTGCAAGCTATTTGCAGACTGATTTGCTGTTAAGTGCAGGGGAAAATTAATGTTATGTTTGTGGTTATTAAAAGAAAATGCGTATTAAAAGGATAAGTGTTATGCTTAGGACAGTTTGGGCTTCAATTTTTCAATTGGCTTTCTCTTTCATTGTATCAAACTAAAGGTACCTCAAGTAAAAGTACATTAAGCTGAATTTTTGGACGTGCTAATCTCAGAAACAAATGATTAATTAAATATTTAAATTAATTTAAAAAAAAATGTATTTAATTATTCTTTTATCGAGGACATCTATAGACATTTTTTAATCACGGAAATTTCCACAACAAGCTTGTTGTAAAGTTATCTTTTCCGCTCTTACTTATATAATAAGTTAAATTCTGCAGCAACCCTATGTGCGCGTGGTTCCCTCCTGCTCATTGCGCCACTCTACATAATGTCTATTCTAGTGGCGGCCATTCCTCAAACAACACTAATGAGACGTGAACATCAGCTAATGTCGGATACAACCTCGACATCAGTACAACTTATCTTTCTTCTGGTAATAGCAATATGGCTAATTTGGTGATGCTTTAGTAGTTATTAGCAAAGAATTGTCGGAACAGAACTGTCTTTTAAATGTTCTAAAATGCAAATAAAAAAAATTATCTACGTTTTACCCAAAATACTTTTTTTCACTTAAAATGAGGTGCACTATCGAGCCAACCCGCACCCCGCGTCATTTACCTCTCAGAGTTTCGCCGCAAGATTTATGTGTCAGCTAAGTGAAGTCGACGCGAGCACTTACCGAGCGATCACTGCGATCACTGCGCGCGGTAATGATCGGTAAACGCCCGCGAACGGTAAGAGGTGATAAAAATGCTCGCCCTCATTCAAAATACTGTAATGGGCAATTTGCTACAAGTAACTGACATCCATTTTTGAACGGGGAAAGCTGATTGAGAAATTGCGATTTCACCTACAGTTGAGTAAATTCCATGCGAAAGAGAATTTACGAAGTAAGACGAAAGCCCATAAATCTGGAAGGAAAATTGTCGTTCACGGCCATGCCGGAGCGAAACGAACTGAAATCCGTCTTAAGCGTCTCAATCCGAAGTTTGCGGTCATATTTCAGCAATCTCCATGCTAAGGCGTTAGGTAAACATGTGGCAAGGTGCGTCCGCGCAATAAATATCAGTTAGTTGGATCCGCGGGTGTCTGTGGACCGCCGTGGGGCTCCGCGGCGCGCGGGGGCGGGGGGGCGAGGCTGTGACGCGAATAGCAAATCAGGGATAGCCGCTTTACACTGATCACTTGAAGCACCAGCTTGTTGACAAGATTTAGAAATAAGTACTTGTTACCTACTAAGTTTAAGATAACAACAAACATATCTAAACTAGTGGCCGCCCGCGACTCCGTTCGCGTGGAAGTCGGTTTCCCGTGGGAATGAAAAGTTTTCCCGCGGTAAAAAGTAACCTATATGTTAATCTGATATATAAGCTATATTACTGTAAAGTTTCATCAAAATCCGTCCAGTAGTTTTTACGTGAAAGAGTAACAAACATCCATCCATCCATCCATACATCCTCACAAACTTTCACATTTATAATATTAATAGGATTACTCAGAATTATGTGATTTGTTTTTACTCTAAACATACCTACAAGGAAACCCACAAAGCTTTTGATCATACGACAAGACTATAAAGTCCTAAATAATCTTATTGTAACGTTTCAAGTACGTAATTATCCCAGTTTGTATATCCCGACATCCTCTACACGAAGGTGTCGGTGTTTACCTCTCTCTCGGATGTTCGCGGTACGCAGCCGGCGCCGCCTGCGCACACCTGCGCGCGCAGGAAGACGCAGTAAACATTGTTGACTCTGCCTGACTCTTTGTTTGTACAAGACGGCAAAGGGTACTAGGTCAAAGTAGCCGAAATATTACCAAAAAGAAACACATGTTTCTCAATTTTTTCGTTTGGAGAGATACCTAAGAATTAACATAAAATAACAAGAGTGCGTTTCAACAGTCCTTTGGTAGAATAACAGTTTTTTTGTATCTTCGCTGGGAAGTTAGTTGCAAAGTCATGCTTGAGTGGAAAATACTGAAGTTAGCTTTAAGTTGTCTGTTTTTTCCCATCGACGTGGAATATTACCGACTTTTAATGTAAAGTTTACAAAGAGCTTTAACAGTAGGTATAATAGGTATATCTAATACTAATCATAAATTCATCATCGAACAACAATGTTTTGCCATAGAAATTCGTAAACATCTTTACTCCACTAACGTTTTAAAGAGAAAAACTTCATGAGATAGTTGATTGGATGTTCAAGACAATCTCTAGACTACTGAACCGATTCCAACAATCTTTCATTGGAAGAAAGCTTCGTTATTTGGATGTGGCAAAGGCTACTTTTATTGATGCTGATTTTATATCCCTGCTTGTAAAGAGGCTAGTATAATACCGACATTATATTCTTCTAGCTTTCTGCCCTGCGGTTTCACCCGCAACTAAATGGTTTTTTACGTAGCAATATTTTACGGAATCTATTTTTTTCCAAAATAAAATACAGCCTATGTTACTCGTGGATAATGTAGCTTTCGAATGGTGAAAGAATTTTTTAAATCGGTCCAGTAATTTCGGAGCCTATTCATTTCAAACAAACAACAAAAAAAAGTCAAAACTTTCCTCATTATAATATTAGTATAGATAAACATTTGTTAATCAGAATTTTGTCTCCCCCGGTGAGCTGGTAATCGACGCCCCACAGGTGGGTGCTCGCGGCGGAGTGCGCGGCGTGCCCACCGGCGCGTACGCACTCCGCGGCGACTCAAAGGAATCAAGGGGAATAATTAGCTTTTTCGCAACAAGCAGCCGTACTCAACAACCATCTAGATTTACTACCTATTTTCAAGGATTTTGGTAGCCCACCTTGCAAATGCTTTCTGTGTAACTGTCTATGTTTTCGTTCTGTTTTACAATTCTTAACTATGAATACCTGATTCTTGGTAAAGCTTCTTGTATCTTGGCGTTAACCCTACAGTGACCACAACAAATTTAATTACGCCCTCCTCAAACTGTTCGTGAAGTGATAAACATGAAAGCGTGTTAACCCCCCGGGCGCTGCCGGGTCTCAGAGACCCACGCCGTCCTGACACACCACGGAAGTCCGCGACGGTCAGCTTCCGCCCCTTTGACCTGTCTTCGCTTCTCGCACTAATTACAACATTACTTTAACGTCGCATCAACAAACTAAAGTAAACTTTATGCAGAATAGTTAATAACTAATTTGGTGTTAGAGAGATTAGTGATCGGTAATGAGAGGACATTGTGTAAGACGTATGATTTTGGGAGACGATTGAAATATGTTTTAAATGGAATTTAGTATGTGTACTTGTATCTTATTCGAAACTTGGAAAATATAAGATATTTCTCAATCTACGTAACAGTAAATCTTACTATCATTACCAGTACCTACTACTAAATTGGTATATCCTGAACCTATGTGGAACATTATGTTTTATCTATTGTACACACGCCAGTTAGAAACCCCTAACTCATCAAGCCGTTGGGCCCATTTCTTCTTCGCTACATAATGGTGATTATTTGCGTTGGTCCGAGGAAGCACAATACGTGTCTGCCGTGTAAAGCAGCGGTGACGGAAGTGACGTCACCGGGTGTTACAAACCGTTTCCTGGCCGCTGACAAACTGCCTGAAGGTCGCTGCCGGAGGGTTAACAGCCAGCACAATACCGAGCCATGAATAAAGGCTGTAAGAGGAAGTACTCTATAGTGGAACCCGACTTCGTGACTACCACTAGTGAGGCACATTACTACTTCTTATTAGGGAAAGTAACGGAATACTTTTGGTTAGAAAATCTTGTTAGTTTCTTAGAGAAGTTGAAGATGAATAAGAACGTAGTAAGAAAAAAAACTTCTTAAGAACTAATCTTTCTTGGTATTTGTAACATTATTTCAACTTGTTATTAGCAGAATGAAATTTCAACGCAGCTTGTGCACCTAAGGTCGTCGAGTCCGAATTATGGACTATTAAGAAATGGTTGTCGGCGGCGCGGGGAGGGTCAGCGGGGGGGTATGGTGGAGGAGGGGTGGGGGGTATTTGCGTAAAGTTTCTGCAAACGTGAGTACAGGGGAGAACGAAGCAAGACATGGTACAGGGTGTTTAGGTTATTCTGTTTAGGTGTTGAGGGTTAACTGTATATCGTTTTTTTTTTTTTTACTTCTTACGAATGGATGCTTCATTTTTGGTGGCGAACTAAACTAGTATTTAATTAAACTAGAATTAAAATGTTTGATGAATAATAATTCAGTAGAAATGCATCCAATTTAAAAGAAGTTTAATGCCAATAAATACTTTTTCTATTTTTTTTTTTTGGATCGGATTAAAAAACGAGTGGCACTCTTCTGCTTACTTGTGACTGCTCTTTTCCCAAATCTTTTTTCAACCTCCTAGACTAGTACACCCTGTATTCAATATAAGATTTAAAATCTCACCCGAGCGGGGGCAAGAAGCAAACACGAGGTGTAAAGTCGAGTAAATCGGGGTGAAATGACCAGGGGCACATCTGGGGCCCTATTGTGCCCCACCGGACACTAATCACAAATCCTCGTACAAACAGCGATGTTTGACTTGACCGGTGCGGGGCAAGGAGGTAAAAGCTCTTAATAAATGAAGGACCAGTTATACAAGTTTAGTTGAGAGTATTCTCAAGGAGGTAGTTAAATAAGGTGCAGACTGCAGGATTTGGTCGTGAGTGGGTAAACTTGGTTGACTTGTGGAGTTTGTAAAACAGCGGTCGCCAAGCGAATTAACATGCAGTGCGAGAGATTTTAAAGTTAATGGCAAGTTGTTTTAAATGTAAAATACTTTTTTTTATTGTATTATTTAAAATGGGATTGAAGAGAAATAAGTTTCCTCTGTGTTAATTAGAATAAAGCACAAAAATCTATCTTGACACAATACAATTTAAAAGTTTTATTCATAAAGATTATCTTAAAAGTTAACCTAAACTATCTTCAAGCAAGATCAATGTCCGTATTCAACACACATGAGCGTGTCCGCTGCTCACTTTGCGTTTGGTATCTTACCTCCCCTCCGAGGTAGTTTCTAATTCAGTAATTTCTTAGTCAAAGTTGTCAGGTCGAGTCGGGGGCTTGTCTAGAATTTAATTAATCTGCGAATAGTCGGCGTTAGCTCCGGCCGAGTGGTCACACGCGATGTGATTACCTTTGTACAGGGGATCAGAATGAATAAGATTGAATAAGACACACCAGGCAACTTTGAGAATATTTTATTTACTACTATTAGAATGTATTGAAAAGCATTAGTTTTTGTTAATTATGAAAATATGAAAATTTTGAAGAAAGGTTTAACTTTGAAATAAAAACAAACAAAACCTACTTATTTGAGAAAAAGTTATTAAAACTGAAACATTGATTCGGATACACAAAAGTTGAAACCTTCCTCTAAGTTCGACTCGCCAAAGTTTAAAATCACTTCAGCTTTTTCCGTACGTTATCTAATGAGGCACTAACAAAACGTTTACGTGGAACATGATCGTCCCAATGTTTCCCTGTAGTGGCCCCCGCTGCCCGGCTCCCCCCGCGGTCCGGCGCTCCCGCCCCGCGCCCCCGCCCCCGCCCCCGCTTGTTTGGTGAAACTTCTCAATTGATTACGGAGCGCGCGCGGCGAAAGATCCAAACTTTGATTGCTCGAATCCGCCCATAAATGGATTTCTCGTTAATTTCTCCTGGCTTTACAGAATTTAATGTGATTACTCACTTGAAAAGTGGCTTTAAAGATATTACATTGAAGGGAATTAAGTTTAAAATTGGATGATTGAAAAGGTAGCGATGAAAGTCAAGTTCTGAGAATCATTTTGAATATTTTATTTCTTGGACAATTTGTAACGTATAGGCACTGTCGAGAAACAATCATTCAAGTACCGTGACTAGTAACTGTAGTAATTATTCAAATGAAGATTTATGATCACAATAAAATGCATCAGGTAGGTGTTCCAATTGCCGCAGGTTCCGTCACCTACGCCGCGTCGTCGTTGCTTCACCGTAATTACTTAATGGTGTCTCCCAGTAGGACGCGGTTACGATCGTCAACAATCATTTATTCCATTTATTTGTTTTATTGGTACCTTGCGTTGCATTGCATTGATATTATGCTAGAACTCAAATAGAATAAAATTGAAAGAGAACTTAACTGTTTGAACTGCCAAATTTTGCCGTGGTGGCGATTCTGTGTTTAAACCCAACATTTTAAGTGCAATAAGCCATGACTCAACCTACTTTAGACTATTTTTTTTCTGATTTGAACAAAGGTTTAGTCAGACTAAAGCCCTTCTTTTAACAACATGATGTAAAAAGAAGGAAATAATTATTTGAAATTTGCAGAACGCAAATAGTTTAAAAAAAAAAATTGACATCAAGGTTGAGAATTTATTAAAATATAAAAGCTTTAATGCGAAAACTTCTTACCAGTGTCACATTAGTCATATGTCACGCACCAGGCCCGGCGCCGGCGCGAGCGATGACATCAATGGCCGCCTGTTCAAAGGTCGCTAGGTAGCTGAGCAACACTTTATTTTATAACTAGGAATTAGTTACGATTGTTTTTTCAGTCGCGACCACAACGACATTCCTTTCAAATGATATAAAGGTTAATTGTGTTTTTTTCATTATATTTACAACAAAGAAATATAGTATTTTTGGTAAAAGTATATTTACATAACTGCCAATTTACCACCCCACACATAAAAATTGGCCACGGGTAACTAATCTCAAATGATATTTATCTGCTAATGAAAACAACTCAGTCAATAAATTGATGATTGATGTTTACGTAAACAGATTGCGTGTGATTCCTTTAAGTGCTCCTGATCAAGGCTTCCCTGCACTTTATAGCATCACAAAGAGATTTACTCATTAAATCGTGCGATACAAATATATATTCTCACGAAGTTCTTTCACTATCGAACGGTAAGTCGAACATATGGCGCGTTGGACTCGGAGCATGCGCAATAAGCAGACGTGTGGCTGCGCCGGAGTGGCGTTCACACGGTGCGCGAGGTGGAGGGCAGAGACGGTGTCGTCCAGACAGATGGGACAGGACATTAAAGGATGCAAATATATACAAAAATTTTAGGTTTTAGGCTATTTAAGTTTTTTCCATACAAATTTACAGTAGTGAAATATGAAAATTTGAGTTGAAAATCGACAAAGTGGTTCGCAAAATACAGTTATTTCAGATTGTATATTGCAGCTAGGTTTAAAATTAATTATGTGATCGATAGATGAACATTTAGACGGTAAAAGCTCGTACAATCAGAATTTGATAATATTTCACAATAACTGGTACCTAACTCACAAAAAGCATTAAATTTCAGAAAAGTGCGTTACATTTGCCAGTCTAGGAATGTTTCTTTGTAAATATTCATTAAAACGAATTGGACTTAACAACTATCTATATTTACAACATAAAAAATATATATAAGCATTTTATTATTCTACTCTCATTTAAATTCTCATTAAATTCTCACCGCAGGAACCTTATTAATTAAACAGTATAGAACTAAACTTCATCAAGTCGTATCTGCAAGTGTGAGTGTTCTGTGTCGGATCTCGGCCGCACATGCCTGTGAATCACATCGAGGTGTTGTGAAACAGTTTACTGCAATTACTCCGCTATATTACTAATTTATTTATAAGTAGGTACCTAGAATGTTTTAAGATATATTGTTTAGTCATAGCACAACAACAATGACTAACTTAAGGACATTATTTTACGTTTGCGATATTTTTTCGCTTGCATATTATGTTCAGTAGCTTTGCGTTCGGTAAATTTATTCGGCCTACTCTTCTTCTCGTAACGTATAATTATTGTTGCTATGGCTATATGTGTACACGACGAATTGAAATAGTTATTAATTTGAATTGTAAAATAATTGTAAATAATTATGAATAAAGATTTTAGGGAACAGTTAGGCGGCTAGGGCAATACCTATCGAGTTAGAATAATAACAATTATAAGTAAAAAATAGTTAGAAAAAATAGGGGCTCTCTTTACGGTATTGCTCTAGTCCGGTGTAGGTCATCAAATATTAGGAAAACACACACAGTTCACAGTTCAATCTACTTCGTTCTAATCGTCTCAAGAAAACAACAACGGCATTTTATTTCCACCGAACCACCGCCCACAGGCTCATCTGGATTCCAAGGAAGGCATCCCAGGGTCAGTCGGGAACATTTGGTCCTTCGAGCCGGATCATCGAAAAAAATGCCCGTCACTCGTAGTCAATCGGAACGTGTCACATTGGAGGAGCGCCGAGACGTTTCAGCCGCTGAGCAGCTACCGACGGTGTCGCCGGGCTACCCCGTCCGTCATGAAAACCCGCCTGGATCTCCGTCAGAAGCTCAAGCATCGAAGAAGCAGAAAGCAAAATCTACTACTTCAACCAAATCGGAACGAGCACGCCGTATTGCGCATGCAAAAGCTGAAGTAGCAAGACTAAAACTAGAACTCGAACAAGCGAAACTGGCTATTCTAGAGAATGAAGACTCGGCTGATGAAGACTCCGTCGCATCTGATGAAACCCTTGGTCAAGCCCGAGTAGCTGAATGGTTGGATAAAGTGCCGCCTTTGGTTAAAACTGCGACAGAACAGATTATCAAGGCACCACCGTCGAATACCATACAATCAAAGACGCCTGCAACCAAACCCGTCCTGGCAGAAAATCACATTCATCTTGGAGAGCTGGCAGCTGCAATCACACAGGCTGCGCGATCAAACACAACACCTTCAAGTATCCCGAGGTATATTGGCGAGCTACTTCCGTTCAACGGATCTCACCTCGAGTGGCTCGCGTTCCGTGCCGGTTATCAAGAGACCGCTACTTATTTCTCGGACATAGAAAATACAGCAAGACTCCGAAGATCACTGAAAGGCAAGGCAAGAGAAGCAGTGAGCAGTCTTCTCATCGTCAACACCAAACCTGATGACATCATGCAAGAACTTGAAACACGCTTCGGCAGACCTGAAACTATCGCCCTCGCCGAGATTGACCGCTTACGTCACATACCACGCCCAAGTGACACACCACGAGATGTCATCCAGTTCGCGAGCCGAATCAAGAACAGTATAGCTACACTCCGCGCATTGAACCAAGTCCATTATCTATTCAACCCCGAAGTCGTGAAACAAATCATCGAAAAACTTACACCATCGCTGCGCTACAGGTGGTTCGACTTCAGCCACGAGAAGAGCACAGATGAACCGGATTTGCTTCAATTTTATCGATTCGTCAAAAAGGAAGCCGAGTCCTGCGGACGTTATGCAGACCCAGAAAACATAACTTTCGAAGAACCACGAGGAACACTAAGAAATCGTCCTCAAAGAACCTACAATGTAACAGAACATGAAAATAAAGAAAAAAGCTGCCTTCTATGCAGTCACTCGAGTCACGCCACTGTTCATAAGTGCGAAGAGTTCAAGAATGCTTCCAGTGAAGAGCGGTGGGACATTGCCAAGCAGAAGAAACTCTGCTTCCGTTGCCTCCATCTACGCAAAGGCGCACATCGATGCAACACTCAGAGATGCGGAGAGAATGAATGCAAGAAGACCCATCACCCCCTTCTACATTATACGCCGAGAGGGAAAGAGACGGAAGTAGTCTCTACCGCCTGCACAAGCCGTTCTACAGCATCGAGTTACTTGAAAATATTACCAGTAACAGTCATGGGACCGAAGTCGATCGAAAAGACGTACGCTCTCCTCGACGATGGCTCCACAGTCACACTCATAGATGAAGACCTAGCAAGACGCGTCGGTGCCGAAGGTCCAGTTGAACCACTCAATATCGAAGCGATCGCCGGAACACGAATAAATAGAACAGAATCACAACGCATCACGCTACAACTGCGAGGTCAAGATGAACAACACACGCTGCGTGGAAGAACCATTAAGCATCTCAAACTGGCCAGTCAAGAAGTGACGAATATCGATTTGCAAAAGTATCGACACCTCGAAGATATCGTGCACAAGATCCAGTACGAAGAAGCTCAACCCTCTATACTGATTGGTCAAGACAATTGGGAGCTGCTACTTGCCCATGATGTACGCCGAGGCAATTCAGAAGAACCAGTCGCTTCGAAAACACCCTTAGGCTGGGTTCTCCACGGTCAGATGAATAGAAGTTTGGGCCACGCGGTACACCACGTCTACAAAATCAATGAAGTGGAAGATAGACTAGAGGAGACATTGAAGAAACACTTCGCAATAGAGTCACTTGGAGTGGAACCTCGTTCGACGCGCGCTGATCCTGACGAACGCGCCCTAAAAATACTCCGTGAAGAAACTGTCAAGTTGCCAAGCTGCGGATACAGTACAGCATTACTATGGAAGACGGACACGATCAACCTGCCGAACAATTACGATCAAGCCCTCACACGCATGTACAGTACCGAGAAGAAGATAGACCAGAAGCCAGAATTGAAGCTAGCCTATGAAACCCAGATGGACCGACTATTCGAGATGGGCTATGCCGAAGTGGCCAATACTGCACCAACCCGTGGACGCACATGGTACTTACCTCACTTTCCGGTACTTCATCCGGCGAAACCAGGGAAGGTGCGACCCGTATTCGACGCGGCAGCCCGAACAAGAGGAACATCACTCAACGATCATCTGTTATCTGGGCCGGACCTACTTCAATCGCTGCCGGGTGTATTGATGCGTTTTCGACAATACCCCATCGCAGTGGCTGCCGACATACAAGAGATGTTTCTTCGAATACAGATAAATGAAGAAGATAGAGACGCTCTGAGGTTCCTCTGGCGACCACACCGGCGGGAGGGACCACCCATCGAATATCGCATGAAGTCTGTTATCTTCGGAGCCGCAAGCTCACCGTGTACGGCGTTGTATATAAAAAACCACAACGCTGAACAACATCGCGAGAAGTTCCCGGATGCGGCGGAAGCAATCATCCATCATCACTATATGGATGACTACTTACAAAGCTTCGCCACAATCGAAGAGGCCGTCCGTATCACCAAAGAAGTTCGAGAAGTACACACGAAGGCAAACTTCCACCTGCGCAAATGGACGTCAAATTGTCAAGAACTGTTACAAGCTCATCAAGCCGAACCTGTTCTCGTTCGAGACGTCACACTAGAGCAAGAACCCGAAGAAAAGATCCTCGGCCTGATATGGCGACCTACCACCGACACCCTGGGCTTCAACCTCAACTTCGCCAGGGTGACAATGGAGCAGATGAACGGCGAGTCACCACCTACGAAGAGAGAAGCGCTCCGCACCGTGATGTCTCTTTTTGATCCGTTGGGCCTGGCATCACCTATAACTGTGAAAGCCAAACAACTGCTACAAGAAGCCTGGAGATTGGGAATAGACTGGGATCAACGCCTACCACCGTCGCTTACTTCGCAATGGTACAGCTGGGTACGACATCTAGTACAACTTCGTCACGTCAACCTGCCCAGATGTCACCCGGGTTACGGTCACGCCACGCATCGAGAACTGCACACATTCGTGGATGCGAGCGAGAAGGCCTACGCAGCCGCAGTCTACTGGCGGATAGTAGATGAAGATGGACAAGTACACGTGACTCTTGCCGCAGCTAGAGCAAGAGTGGCGCCGCTAAAACTCGTATCGATACCACGTCTCGAATTACAAGCAGCTGTACTGGGAAGCCGCCTAGCGCGCACCACCGCTGAAGAATACCAACACAAGCCTGATCGAAGATACTATTGGAGCGACTCGAGGACCGTGTTAACCTGGCTCCGAGCGGGGCCGCGTTCATTCAAATCGTTCGTCGCACACCGAATAGCAGAAATAGAGGAAGAAACTCAAGCCAGCGAATGGAGATGGATACCCACACAACACAATGTCGCCGATGACGCCACCCGAGACGCGCCTACCGACTTCACAGAGAAGCATAGATGGTTCACAGGTCCAGAGTTTCTATACAGCCCTGCCGACAACTGGCCACTGGAAAAGAAACAAGAAGTCATCGAAACAGGCGAAGAGCGGGTGCACATCGTTTCGCAGAAACCCACTACGCAACTAGTCGAAGCAATCCCTGAAATTCATCGCTTTTCATCATGGCTACGCCTCATTCGAAGTACAGCGCGAGTTCTACAGGCAGCAGAACATTTTCGCACCTCAGTCAGCAGCCTCCGCCCTACAACTGCGCAGCCACCCCAGCCGACCGACAACGTGAATTATAAGAGAACCATTCGAAGTAAAGAAACTGATCCTGTTTGGCGTAACAACGTTAAGAAAACAGAGAGTAAGAAGAAACGTCACATAGAAGTCGTTGAAGATCGTTTTCAACCGTTACAAGCCGATTATATGATCAAGGCTGAACAGCTTTGGGTGCGTGCAGTACAACAACAATCGTTCACTGAAGACATTGACGCGCTGAGAAGAAAAGAAGACCTTCCAAAGGATAGTCGATTACAACAACTCGCCGTGGTTTTCGACGAAGCCAATTCAACCATCAAAATCAAGTCAAGGATCGCAGCAGCAGCCAACTTGACGGAGCAACAGAAAAGTCCAATCGTGCTTAGCGGCGAACATCCATATACTCGCCTCTACGTAGCTTATGTGCATAGAAAGCTACATCACGGCGGAGTAGAAACGGTCCTGAACGAGATCCGTCAACGCTTCTGGGTTCTCCGAGCTCGTCCCACCGTGCGCAGCGTAATAAAAAGCTGCCAGATATGCCGACTTCGACGTGCAATGGCCACAGTACCACCTACTGGTGACCACCCTCCAGGCCGTCTCGCTCACCACCAGAGACCGTTCACATACGTCGGGCTAGACTACTTCGGGCCGCTCAGCGTGACTGTCGGACGCCAGCACCAAAAAAGATATGTGGCTCTGTTCACGTGCCTAACCACTCGGGCTATTCACCTCGAGATCGCCTCGTCACTCTCCACGGACTCAGCAATTCTCGCTCTGCGTCGTATGATGGCACGCCGTGGTCAACCAACGGAAATATGGTCTGACAACGGGACGAACCTCAGAGGGGCCGACATCGAACTACAAAAAGCGGCCCTCCAAGCAAGCCAAGAAGAAGCCGCTAACCATTTCATCCGATGGCGCTACATACCTCCGAGCGCACCGTTTATGGGAGGAGCTTGGGAAAGACTCGTCCGCTCAGTGAAGACCGCACTGTCTACTAGTCTGCACGAACGTCACCCTCACGAAGAGACACTGGTCACGTTACTATGCGAAGCGGAGTACACAGTCAACAGTCGTCCGCTCACCCATGTCTCTGTGGACTCCGAAGACGCCGAGGCCTTGACTCCTAATCATTTTCTGCTTGGGGGGTCAGGACGTCTGCAACAACCAGGCACCTTCGCTGAAACCGATGTCAACTCTCGTCACCACTGGAAACAAGCACAACAGCTCGCCAACATATTCTGGAGTCGCTGGGTTCGAGAATATCTGCCTGACCTGCAATACAGGAGGGATCCACATGGACACGGACCCCCACTCAAGATCGGAGATTTGGTACTGGTCGCCGATTCAAATCTCCCTCGAAACACTTGGCCGCGAGGAAGAGTGACCCAGATCTACCCCGGACGTGATGGCGTAATCAGGACTGCAGACGTAAACACCCGAACTGGAGTGCTACGCAGACCGACCAAGAAGCTCGTCGTGCTGCCCACATCCACCGTCGTGACAACGGACTGAGTGAAGCGCCGAGTCGACCATCGCTTCACGGCGGGAGAAATGTACACGACGAATTGAAATAGTTATTAATTTGAATTGTAAAATAATTGTAAATAATTATGAATAAAGATTTTAGGGAACAGTTAGGCGGCTAGGGCAATACCTATCGAGTTAGAATAATAACAATTATAAGTAAAAAATAGTTAGAAAAAATAGGGGCTCTCTTTACGGTATTGCTCTAGTCCGGTGTAGGTCATCAAATATTAGGAAAACACACACAGTTCACAGTTCAATCTACTTCGTTCTAATCGTCTCAAGAAAACAACAACGGCATTTTATTTCCACCGAACCACCGCCCACAGGCTCATCTGGATTCCAAGGAAGGCATCCCAGGGTCAGTCGGGAACAATATGAGTAAGAGGTTTCATGATTTTTTTATTTACTAAAAATATTATTTGTAGTGCTATATATCATTAGTACATTCGTAAATTGCGAGCGAAGAATGAAGGCAACACTTTTTATAAAGCTTGCATTATTCAAATGTTTGTTTTTAAGTAGACATATTATTTTCCTAAAACCAATGTAATAGATTCGAAATTTATTGTTCACCTAAAATCTAAAATCTTGCTGTAAAAACAATCTTACCTTCGTACCTTATATAAAGTAAACTACCAACAGAACATTAATTTCGTGACGTCATCCTGATATCAGCGTCTCCTGTTCAACAGCTTCCAGCGGTGTAGCTAATTCAGCGAAAGTGGAGCAGATAATTATCCAGCGCTGTTCCGCTGCAGGGCATACATCACCCGGCCTGAGTGATAACCGACTTTACTGACCACCCGGCGCAGGTTACACGCGATACGTCTATTTGAGAAAGAAACGGCTGATCGAAACGAAGCATAGCACGAGTTAATCGACTTTTATTATTTTCGCGTTAAACGTAAGCTTTAACTTTGACAAAACATATTTTCTTCGGCAAATCGTTTAACATTTTTATAGAAGTAGATTACTGATAGAGCAATAACAACTCAATTTCCTATTGCGTATGTATTTTCAGATACCTTTAGGTGCAAGAAAATTGTAAAAATTAAATGAACCTTAACTCAACCGCTATAAACTCATCGTCGACACCACACGACGTGGACGAAGGGCGGCCGGAAAAAGGCCCTCTTTACCTTCTGCCAAAACTAGTAAATAGTAGGATTAACTGTAGGGATAAATCAAGTACCCTGCGCGGTACCTCCTCAACTTGACTGATAACCATCTGAGGTCGTTGTCTACTGAAACTTCGAGGATTAATCATACGGAACTCGGCCCTTCCACGTAATAACAGAACCTATTAAACATGTTGATGCCGTAAACACAGATATTATACTTTAATACGGAGCACTCTCAGAGTGTATTGTAAACTTCCTCAAATAGTTAAACTCTCTTTGATGTTTTAAAGCTAATTTAATATTGATAGGCAATGAATTGTCTTTGAGTTTCGGTCCAATTTAAAAGGCGGTGTTCCGCTCCCCAAGGCCGCAATCAGCCAGGATCACTCGCCATCTCGGAGGTGATTCTTATTATTTTTCCGAGGGTTCCGCTGAGCTCCTTTAATTAGGCGAGGTATTTTATTAAAGGCAATTTGTAGCGAATACCTGGCAGATTGCCGCCGCGTCGGATTGCGACGGAGAGGCGATTTGTTTGCGTTTTTTTGCAGAGGGGTGACGTCGGCGGCGGGGGGAGGGGAGAGTGATGACAGGTTGTTACTTGAGATTTGAAGACGTTGATGAGAGGTGAAAATGAATAAAGAAAAGGAGATAAATTGAGGTATTTTTTTTCTGAAGCTACAATAGACATCCTTTTTCTGGTAATTCGTTAAGTCGCTATTCGTGTCTGTTTGTCCACTTATTTATCCTTAACCACTAAACGGTTTCATACGCGGTTTTCTTATAAATATAAATAAGTTACCCAAAATTCAATGTTTCGTGAACCAGTCGGCCATATTTACACCAATGCGAATCGTCTGCCGGTCACTCATAATAACAATTAATCTGTGACCATCAAGCACCATACTCCCAACTAATTCCGAGCATCGCTACGTGGAATGTTTTAACGAGTGTACATCCAATTGCGGGTTAAGTGGTATCATAGGCAGCTATTAGGTAAGTAGGTGAGTCAGAGACGTTCCCACAGTGGTCGCAATTGGTGGAATTGAGCGGTATGCGTGCGCGCCGCCCGGTGACCGGAGGGACACGCGGGTCTGTTGATGAACTGAGATAGATTATAATAAGTCGACTGCGTTATATTGAGTACAAACTATTACGCTTTAGAGAAAACATTCATACAATTGAAACCATTTTTTTCAAGAGGTCGTTTTTGGCATGATTTGATTATGTGTATGCTAGCTTTCCGCCAAGTTGCCACACTTGCAGATAACTCAGTTTTTTAATGAGAATTTGGTAAAAAATACTTGTTGTATTATTGTTTTAACCATATACAAAGTGCAATTATAAACTACACAAACGTTTTATATTATATTAATGAAAGTTTGGATATTGATTTAAAATTTAAAAATTAATATAATATTTTTTCCTGGACCAAAGTGGACAGAACCAAGGATTACGACAAGTAAATAGTAGTTTAACTAATTAATTGAGCAACCGTATTGCGTGTGCTCCGAGGTGGATAGTAGGTCGGTGACTCACTGTTGTACAGCAGTTCATATTCTTTATGTATTGAATTAACTGGATGATAGACTGAGGCGTACGTTTCACTTGACTTCATTGAACTGCATAATTGTTTTATTTTTTCTATTAAGGAGTTGTAAAGTCCCTCTAATTTATTCGGAAACTAGTGACCCGCCCACGCTTCGCAATAGTGTAATTTTGGGCGACTTGTTCCCGAAACATTGAATTTTAGTTAACTTAAAAAACTTTTTCTAAATTTATTTACAAATTTAAATGAAAAAAATACCTAAAGGACGGTGAAAACCGCATTAAAATCCCTCAACTGGTTTAGGAGAAGTAAGCAGCCAAACATACAAACAGACAGAATTAGCGACTTGGATTTATTATTTGTAATTTCTATTAATGACGACCTCTGTGGTGCAGCGGTATATATACCGGACTGCTAAGCGGATGGTTCCGGGTTCGATCCCCGGGTCGGGCCAATTTCGTAAAAATGGTTTTTCGATATTGGCTCGTGTCTGGGTGTAACTAGGTGCTCCCCTAGTCCATTGTGTGGTACCTATAGTACACGCTTTGCTTAGTTTAGGGCCACACAGTTGGTGTGTCGATCTGGAGATTTATTTATTTATTTATTTATTATTTATTTATTTATGTATACTATGTAATGATAATGATAAGAGAGAACGTTTCGTTTTAATGACTTAATTAGGTACCTACGAAAACGCTTACAAATTGAAATAAATAAATAAAAATAAAAATCATTTATTTCATCATTAAGTAACTTTATTACATTCGATGAAAGTCAAAATATCGATCATCAGCTTATCATCAGTAGGCCGAGAGAAAAAAGCTGGCGGAAAAAAACTCGGTATTGATTCAGTATTAATTAAAACATGTAAAACTTTTCTGTCGCACCGTAGCTACCTATGACTTACAGCCCACATTCAAACGGTACTGCGCGCGCGGCGGTCATTGCCCCCGCGTCCCGCGAGTGGCGTGACGCGCGGCGCAGACGTCGATGCCGCGTGGGTACAGTCAGTGGCAAGAGTCGCCGATTAGTAGCAAGTAGAGATGGGTAATCACCCGAGTAAAAACCCAGCCTTGGGTTAAAACCCAGTTATCACCCATTACAATCCACCCAAACCACCCGTTGGTCGGGTGATTTGGTTATTGAAATGTTTAATGTATTTTTATTACATTAGCGATAGTTACCTACTTATTTTGATATGAATATGATTAAACAATGCATTAGTATTTTAAAACCTTTGTCAGGTGCAATCTTTAGGTTAGAGTCAAAAGAACAAAACATCCATAAGGTCTTTATTTCGTTTAAAAATATTAAATCTTCACAGGGCCGAGCCGCCCATACGTGCGCAAGAGGGGCGCCGGAATGTTTTTTTTTAAATATAAAACAGTTGAAAAAATTGTCTAAACCGACTAAAAAAGGCGCTTCATAGGTTTCGCACACAGGCGCTGCTTAGGGTCAGCGCGGCCCTGAATCTTCACTACAATTTTTACTGCCAGAAGTCACAATGATAAATGACGACACAAAAGATGAAATTCTTTTCAACGTTGATGAAAGAGTCAACATGTGCTTAAAGCTTGTACATTTCGCGGCTTATATTTTGGATCCATCATCTGAAGGAGTCGAGTTAGAACAAAACCAAGAATTAGATGCCGTAGAGTACATCTATGAAATGGGGCGATATGTTGGTGTTAATGTTGTGCCAGACTTGTCATCGTATAGCCGAAGGTTTTTATGGGAAAATCTGAATGAAATAAGCGCAGTTAGTTAGTGGAGTGGCATCTGCACTTACACTTCTTTGAGCAAAGTTGCGGTTCGGATTTCAAAAGAACCGTGCACTTCTGCTGCAGCAGAGCGATTATTCAGCGCTCACAGTAATATCCACAGCAAAAAAGAAACAGACTCACTACTGACAGAGCAGCCAAAATTACTTTTATTTCTTATAATTGGACGTTGCTGCACAAGCACCAGATGGATGTCCTAGTGGATGATTGTGACTGTGCCTTGGAAGAAGCTCTTATATTCTCCCCTCCGAAATAGCGAGATCCGAAAGAGATGTGTAAAAGAAGATAATTGTGACATGAATTGAGAAAGGTCTGCTTAGATGGTTTGGTCATTTAGAAAGGATGGATGAAAGAAGGAATAGGAAAGAGATACACCGAGCGAGAATGCATGGCAACGTCGGTGCGGGACGTCTTAGACGGATGTATATCGACCAAATTGGCGATATATTAAAAGAGGGCCAAATCAAAAGTACCCGTAATCGACGAGCATGTATGAAGAGATTGATGGGTGTGAAAGAAGCGCAAGAAGTATGTCTGTACCGAAGTAGATGGCGATCCATAGTCTCTGCCTACCCCAATGGGAGACAGGCGTGACGATATGTATGTATGTTATGTATGTAAATAAACAGATTTTGGGATTATTTCAAATCAGAAAATGTTTTCATTTTATTTACATTGCAAATAATGGCCTCGTCACCATCAGCTGATGTGTGTTGATTATAAACGGTGATAGTCGCTTTTTGATCGTTCATATTAGATTATTATTTTATTGAGGTTTTCAGTTATTTTTTATTGACTTTGGTTATTTAGGATCAGCTTTACATAGTTTCAGCTACGGAAATGACTTTTTTATACCCACTAAAATTACTTATCCACCTGTACAACTTTTGTTTAACGATATTTTTTGCCATTTTAAAACGTTAACTAGCGAGCCGCCCACGATTCGCAATGGTGTAATTTTGCCGACTTGCTCTCGAACCCTTGCAATTTTGCTAACTTAAAAAACTTTATACACAAATTTAAAGGAAAAAAATAAACTTATAAACTTAAGATGGCGAAAACCGCACTAAAATCCGTTAAGGAGGAGTTAGCGGACAAACATACAAACAGACAGAATTAGCGACTTAGATTTATACTATGTAATAATGATCATGATAAAGAAAAAAATGAAAAGCTGTGAAAAACTATTTAATTACTTATTGATTTTCTTGTAAAAATAACCTTTAAGCCTATAAGCTATTTTCACCCATCAATTTGGGTGATAATGGGTTAAAACCGGGTAATAACCCAAATCACCAGGTTTTAACCCGGGTGGATTGAATGGGTTTTAACCCTCTACCCATCTCTAGTAGCAAGTTAACAAACAGTTGTGGTATGCTTATTATAAACGTTTGTTAGTTACTAGCTTTTTCCCGCGGCTTCTCACGCGTTAAATTTGGAGTAAAATCCCTTTCCCTAAATGTGTTATTATACATATAAACCTTCCTCTTAAATCACTCTATCTATAAAAAAAACCGCATGAAAATCCGTTGCGCAGTTTAAAAGATTTAAGCATACATAAGGACAGAGAAAGCGACTTTGTTTTATACATGTAGTGAAGATTTTTTCGCTCTTGGGAATACAAAGATTATGATTCATTGAGTGTGCAGAAGTATAGCACTTTTTATTTTGTTCAGCGACTATTGCGGCCGAATGTTCACACTATCGCGATACACAGACCACTTGCAGATGTAAGCTGGACCATTAATGACAAAGCTGAGTGACGAAACTATGGCGGAGACTGCACATGGAGATGGGTTTTAAAGAAGCGATTACGTAACGAGGTACATTGCATTTTGGATTATTTGAAGTGCTTGTGTAACATTAGAAAAATATAACATAAGTAATATAATGAAAAGGCTCTTTTTATCGTGAACCCACGTAATGGATTTGGGATACGATTTAACTATTAATAGTTTCATTTTCTTTACGTTTGAGAAAAAAGTTAATTGAACTTGTCGTCCATAATTGCCCCCATTTGGAGTTCTTGCCGGTCGCATTATGTATTATAGAGCAATGCGTTTTAACCGGCCACTTTAACTTCGCTTGTTTGTGCTACACAAAATACAAGTCCACCGTACCTTGAACTATGACCTTCTAATTCTAGCTCAGGGCGAGTATTTCAGAATACTCGACAGTCAATAACCTGGTCGTATGCAAATGTCGGGTATGCGTGAAGCGCGCCTGTACGGTTTATTGCGGGGACGTGGGACCGCGGCCTAACGCCTGCCGTCGCTATATTGCCGCGCGCGGGGAATGTCATCAACTCACACTTTACGACAGACATGGCTCAGAATTCATATTCGTAATCAACTTTATGAGCACCTTTATTGAGTTGAGAGAGTGATCACTGCAGTGCAGGCCCTGAATGGACAATTGTGGAGGAAATCTGCCTAAGATGGAACCTATACTTAACTAAATGCTATAATTTTATTTATATTGCCAGCAATTTTAATTGTAATTTAATTATTTCTATACTGTACAGTTTTTTTGGTACCTTTTGTCATTAGTTCAGACATACCTTCATACCTACACGTCTAATTGAACACAAATCAGTCCAAGTAGATATAAATCTGCCCCCGCCCCGCCTCCCCTGGACACGAGGGGAATCCTGATTGTTTACACAGTATTCATATCATCATCTATATATAGGTACCTGTATAGCATAATTAATGTTACTTTTACTTACAGATCATATTAACAACAGCAGTATTTTCTCGTCAACAAAACTGTTTAATATTTGCTTATAGTTTAAGAGATAATCAAATATATTATAGATTATAACCAGCCAAATTCCAAACAAATTAGTTATAAAAAGTTTCACGTCCTTACTACGTGTTTAGTTAGCTGGCTTTCCTACACGTCACTGAAAAAACCCTACCTACCTGAATCAAAAACCTGCAAATTAAAAACAAACATCGACTCGCACTGATCACTACTGCCGAATTAATCACCATTACCAAAAAAGCGAAAAAGCGCTGAGTAGCATGTTTGCAGCGCTGCGCGGCAAGTTGTATGGAGGCAGGAGTGGCAGGTGACCGCGGCGCCACACCGACGCCGGGGGTTGAACACGTCATTACACGACAAACTGAATGAGGCTTCAGGAGGTGTGTCAGATAGAATACTTAGATGTATGTGGTGGTAGAAGTTAACAAGGTGAACAAAGTGACTGATTGAATGAGTAACGACGATTATTGTGGATTCTTTTTTACGATATAAGGTTGTTAAGATTTAACATAGATGTGACTTTATATGATTTTTAACACCGAAATTCACTCACTTGAGAGCGGATTGAATTTTAATTGTTTTCCAAATTACTGTTATATCGGTAAGAGGGTTCAAGTTTTTCACAGCGATCCGCTAGGATTTTTATGCGTATTTAAGATTGAAGATTTGGTGTCTTGGTAACTCTGTGTCGTGAAAGCTTATAATTTCTGCCATCGCAAAACCCGAACCTGCCGTATAGTGGTCGCTGGACATTTAGGTGTGCCGCGGGAGAGCAGAGATTAATGTGTGTTTGATGGCGGAAGCATGCCCCAGGTACCGGCTGATTTACGAGGCAGCCGGCAGCCAATCAGGTGACGTCACTGTCCGCCGAGGCTCGTGACGTCACAGAGAGGTGATTTGTGGAGACCGAGCCAGATTACTGTGGGTCAATCACGAATATTTTGCAAATCGCACCGTTAACGAATTGAGCTCTCGACAAGACAGACGTTGACCAAAGAAGCATTCACGAAGCACACGGCTACAGTAAACTCGATACAAAGCCGATGATGACGTCTTTTTCATCACGTTTAGTTAATAAAAGTTAAAAAAAATATACGAGTTTGGAAAAAACCCGCATAAACTAAATCTAGCGAAGATTTGGTTACTTTTACATCCACTATCTTAATATCATACATTTTTGTACAATGTTGCATCATTATTCGATAGTTATTCGTGATAAGGCTACTGCCCTTAGGTGTACTAGAGGTAGGATAGTGTGGGAAGGTAATTAGTAGCGAGTACTAACTAGTACGAGTATGTATAAGATGGCTTCAATGTGTTTCTAATATAAATGCAGACCGATTGAATCATTCTGATACTGGACATTAATTACATATTCAAATTCAAATACGGTGAGGAAATTTAATAGGCTCAAGTGAACCGTTTTTGGTCTACACGCGAGCAATAGCTATTTTTTTTTTAATATTTTTGCAATGAAAAATAAACGTAGTACTGAGTAGCTAAAACTTACCGTAGCAGCCTTTCGTAGCAGCTTACCGTAGCGTTTGCTACGCCGTAGACCAATCCCCAAAACATAACATCAATATCTCCTAATACTTGCCAGCCATCAGTGAAATGATTCGGCCGCCTCCTGTCAGGTGCTGCCATCAATTCCACCTCCAGTAATTACGGCGCCGCTCTGACAGGTGTCAGTAAAAATGTTCCCGCGCCGCTGGTATTAATTTCTGACCGACACGGAGCTAAGTAATGACCGATGTAGGCAGGTGCGGTCATCGGGGAAAGTGTTAAATGGAAGCTGGGAAATTGTGAGGAAATTAGAATGGCCGTGAGCGATGTAGGGTTAGCCTTATGTGGCGGGGGGTAATTAAAATATAGAACTGGAGTGTCATGCTTTAAAGATATTATTTTAATAAAAATTGGTGTTTATAAAGTACGTAACATACACATTGTGTTGAAATTAATCGTTGTTGAAAATAAGATAAGCTTCATCGTGGTCGTTTGGTTCCTTAAAATAACTTCTTTTTTTTTAATATCAGGCTTTTATTCTTATCTTACTTCTACCTAACTTAGGTATATACATACTTAGGCATATAAACCTAACTTTTAACCAGTAACCACGCCTCCGTCTTGTCATCTCAGGACATCATCTCTAAATTATGAAGATATTGATTAGCTGACGATCGATGTATATTAACTTCCATCGAATTTAATGAAATTACTTAATGATGAAATAAATGTTTTTTTTTATCATCACGGCGATACACTCGCGAAGATCGATTACTCGTGTGCTGCGGAAACGTACGGACGTGTTTCTTATGTGTGTGCAAAACATTAAGCAATAACTGACTATTTTACTGTGATTTTGTGAAAAGTTGTTTTGTGCTACGAGGCAAATATTAAAACATGTTACGCTCGCCTAACGGATCTAAAAAATACGGCTCCGATCCTAATATAAATGCCATATCCACCTGGCTGACCGCGGGTGGTTCGAGAAAACGTAATACCGAGGACATTGAAGATGAATTATCTGATTCCCAAGATGTACGACGGCACAAACCATCATGCTGCTCGTCTGACACCCTTGCTGAAACGTTGAATGCCTTTCGGGTTGAAATGAAGAAAACAAATGAACTTCTAACCTCAATGAAGGAGCAACAAGAGACCCGTTTCAAATGTATACAAACAGATATCTCTCAAATTAAATACGAAATAAATGAAATGAAGAAGAATAATGCAGAAAACGAAAAATCTATTGATTACCTTGGAAATAAATATAACCTGCTGGAAAAATTTCGAGATGAGCAAGAAGAGGTTATAAAAAAGCAGAGTACCCAAATAAGAGACATTATACAGAAAAACACATATTATGAAAAGACAAACATGTCGCTGGAGAATAGAATCAGTCAACTAGAGCAAAAACATCTTGAAAAAAAATTAGAATTAATTAATTTTCAGCAATTTGAAAACGAAGACACAATGAAGGAAGTACAAAATATAGCCAATAAACTGAACTTAAATATTACAGAAATAGAAAGTGTTAAAAGAGTTGGAAGTGAAAAGAAAAATACACGACCTATAATTGTAACCTTCAAAACTCGAGCAGCAAGAACTGAGTGGCTAAAATGTCGTAAAATAATATTAACTAACTTTATCAAAACAATAACAATACACGTATATTTATCAACGAGCATGTAACTCATCAGTTAAGACAACTCTTTTGGTTAGCTAAATCAGAATTAAAAGACAAATATAAATACATTTGGATACAGAACGCAAAAATACTTGCAAGAAAAGATGAAAATAAAAAAATACACCAAATAAAGTCGGATGGATTTAAAATGCATTTGTATACTAGAGAGAAAAAAATGGGGGGAGGGGGCATTATAATATATACAAGGAATACTATACACTTTGAACTAAAACACTTTTCAACACATACCTGTGAAGTTCTGGGTGGACAACTGAAGACCGACACTTACACAACAGAATTGATCGTTTTATATAGACCACCACATATGCATAAATTAAGTTTCGTAACAGAAATAAACGAGTTACTATGTACAATACCGCACCATAACAACATAATTATAACAGGAGATTGTAACATTAACATAACATCTGGGGAGCTGGACAGAACTGCGGAAAAATACCTTAACATGTTATCTGAACACGGATTACAATGGGGCATACAAGACATAACGCGCGAAGAAATAATGAAGGGAAAACTAGTGAGGTCGTGCATCGACCACGCCTTCGTTCGTACTGCAGGCGCCAGCGCATCGGACCTGTGTTCCTACATTGTCAAGGTCAAGGTGGCCGACCACTATACAATAGGCCTAGCCATCAATACAGGTCAGCGCGAATGTTCTACGCAAAAGTGTAAAATAGTAATAGACAATCGAATTGTAAGCCAAAATCTTAAATTAGTGGACTGGACCAAGTTATTATCAATTGATAACCCAATTGAACTGTATTGTAGAATATGTAATATTTTCTCTGATATTTATTTAACAGCAAAAAAGGAACTAACTTGTAAAAAAAGAAAAACAGCTAATTGGATGAATAATAATATTAAAAATATGATCTGTACTAGGGATAAAATGTTTAGGGAGTGGAAAGTAGACCCAAGTAACATGAATTTACGACTTAAGTACACAAAATATAGAAATAAAACAAACAAAGTCATAAATATTACAAAAAATAAATTTAGGCAAAATGAAATCAATATGTGTAACGGAGATATGAGAAAAATATGGAGCCATATAAATAGGTGGTTAGGTAACATAAGACAATCGGTAGATGAAGTAGTACAGCAATATTTAGCAAAAAAAGATCCCATTGAAAATGTCTGTAATAACTTCACAAGAAATATCATTAATTAAACATAAATGTAATACAACTATCTTAGAGAGAAATTCCTATGTAAAAAACTGTAATTTAAGTTTTCGCTTTACACCTGTGACACCCAAGGATGTGTTTAACACTATTAAAAAGCTAGATTCCAACAAATCGCCAGGATCGGATGGTATCAGAATGATTGACCTGAAATTAATAAATGAAAAAATATCCCCAATAATTGCCCTTTTTATTAATCTTAGTATAAAGCAAGGTACTTACCCTGATGAACTTAAAATTTCACTTATAAGACCTATTTTTAAACATGGATCACACATGGAATATACCAATTACAGACCCATAGCAGTTCTGAATTCGATCAATAAAATAATGGAAAAATTACTAGTTAAACAAAATCTCTTTTTTTCTCGAAACCAATAACATCTTAACAACCGCACAATATGGATTTAGACCAGAAAAAAGTACAAATACAGCTCTTTCTAAATTTACCGATAACGTAAATAATGCGCTTAATAAAAGAAATTTTGTGGCAGCACTTTTCATTGACTTTAAAAAAGCATTCGATACCCTCGATCATGACGACTTGTTAAGAGCTATGTCAGAATGTGGAATTCGAGGACCAATAAACGACTGGTTCAGATATTACCTTAAAAACAGACACCTTAAAGTGTGTGTCAGTGGGTGTGAAAGTGATAAAGGTGAGATAAAGTATGGTGTACCGACTGGATCTGTGTACGGACCTTTAGGTTATATAATGCATGTTAACTCTATGCCTCAGGTAATCAAACATTGTGAGTGTATTATGTACGCGGATGATACATGTCTGGTATATAGCGGAAGGGACATCCACGAAATACAAAAAGCACTACAGGAGGATTTTAATAACATAATTAAGTGGGCTCATGACAATGGTATTATTATCAATATTGAAAAAACTAAATTTATGATTATTAAATCACCCTACAATAATGCTGGGGATGATACCATTGCCATAAAAGGACATACTTATGATTGTCTCCATGTTAGTGGTAAAAACTGTGAATGCATTAAATTAGAAAGAGTGGGTTCATACAGATACTTAGGATTGACCATTGACAGCAGTTTTTCATGGAAACTGCACATAGAAAATGTTTGCAGTAAATTGAGGTCAGTCCTGGGCAAACTGTATAATCTAAAATTTTCGGTTAAGAGGTACATTTTGTTTGCATTGTATTATTCACTGGCTGACTCGTTAATACAGTATGGACTAAGTAGCTATGGACTAACATTCAAGACACATTTAGAAAAAATCCAAAATATACAAAACAGGTTTCTTAAGCTTCTGATAAATCAAAAACAAAAAATGATTATAAGAGAAAATATTGACCACTTGTATAAAATATGTAACGTCCTACCAATCAAAAATAAAATTAAATGTATACTTTTACTCGAACAATACAACAACAATGAACATAAAATTTTAAGAGTACATAGCTACCCCACCAGACAAGCTAGTCGGCCAAAACTTGTTGTACCTAGAATAACTAACTACTACGGTATGCGCACACGATGTTGGCTAACACCAACACTTATAAATGAGCTTCCAAAACATTTATTGCTAGCTCAATCTCCAGACAACATTTAAAAGTTAAATTAAAAAAATATTTCATGTCTTAGTTAATTACTTTTTTATTTATATAAATATAGATCATATTAATGTACATTTTGCTTGCTTTGTCGTAGTTTTAAATATTTAGAAAGTAGTATAAATAGTGATAAGTTATAATAATAAGATACAATGTAAAAATCATTGGTACGAGAACTGCTGCCGACAAACTGTTGAAACAGTTTGGCAGAAAACATGTAATAAAACATTGTTATTTTCATGAATAAACTTAAATAAAAAAAAAAAAAAACTCTCAATGTGCACAATCGATAAACCACTAAAAATCTATTATTGACCAACACTTCATTCTAAAACAGCAAATGTGTATATATCATAGTTTTGATATAAATCTAGCTGTAGATCAAGGAACCCTTGCTGTTGGTTGTCGCTCGGACAAGTCGCACGCGTCGCAGCAACATCGCCGCGACTTGCGACGTGTGACGTCATCCATCATCTGATGACGTCAATATCACTGCTGCTTAGTTTCACTTTACATATTGCTTTTTTTATTTGTACCTTGAATCGCTAAATACCGGCCACAATAAAGAAAATCTACGTAAGGTAGCTGCGCTGAAAATGTAGTTTAACTAGCGTTTACCCGCGCGACTTCGCACGCGTTAATTTCGGAGTAAACCTCCTTTCCCTGTACTATGTTATTATACATGTAAACCTTCCTCTTGAATTATTCTTTCTACTAAAAAAACGCATCAAAATCTGTTGCGTAGTTTTAAAGATTTTAGCATACATAGGGACAGACCGAGAAAGCGATTTTGTTTTATACTATGTAGTGATTATTGTCATTCCGCATTCATATTGCGATAAGTATAAGTAGTTCAGTATAAAACTTATTAAAACAACTATTAACCACCTCACCAGATGCCCTTCAATTGCAACTATATTTCAACATAACGTCCACGACACTAAATGCAAAGCCCCACGGCACTGGATATAAATCTTGTCCCCACTGTGAGGCAGGCTCCGCCGGGTGGGACCGCGGCGCCCGCGTGGTAGGTAAGTGTATTACCTCGTTCTCACGGTGAAGTCGGTGGGCACATGTGACAGGATTACTGGGATTATCTGTGTATCGCCTGCCAAATATCTGAGTTGCCAAATAAGTAAAAAAAAAATAATGTTTTAACATCTATACTATTGTTGGTCATATTATCAATTAGCAATTTAATATCTTTATGGTAAAGGATAATTATTTATGTCTAATACAAAAGTTTTTAAAGTGGTATTCTATTATTTATATATTCCACTCACTAAAAGTAATGTGGAAAAACCAATCAACAGACTAAATGCATATGGTACATTAAACACTTTATAATATTAATCTTCTAAACTTCTGGCACTCCGCACCTCTCGTCCCACATTTATTAATCCCCCCGCCCCCCCGCACCTGGCTCGCCGCGCACATGTCACTGCCCCTGCGCCGATCTACAATTTGATAAATCGCATCGCCAACATGCGAACTACCCTCTTAGCTTAAATGCTCTCTTACAGCGCCACCATTCAAATTTCAATCGTATTGCACACTGATACAGCTTTATTCATAGGCGATATATCAAAACGTAAGTTATTATCGTTTAGAGTAGAGTTAGTTTTGGAATTTTGCATATATCAGGATTGAAATGAACTCTATTGCAAATGGTGTAGTGCTGAATTTGGTTTGCAAGTAGAGGGACAGTAATTCGTAGGTTTGATGGGTGAGATGGCAAATGCACTTTAGCTCGGCGGTGCACCGTGAGGCAGCGAGGGGCTGCGAGGTAAGATAATGCAGATGTCGAGGGGCCCTCCGACTACAACCAATTCACCGACGGTTTCAATTAATATAAATGTAAGCCCGAGATCCGTACGATCAATTTAACACATGCCGCACAAACGAAAACAGCTTTGAATAAAACGAATTCACAAAAAGAACACCCGAAGAAAAACGACGGCGAAAGTAAGTAAATAAAATAACACCGCAAATAAAAACTCCTCTCAATTTTTTACCGTTGCCGAGACACTCAAAATCAAATTATCGGAACGCTGCTTCAAAACTGTTCATAAAAATTGAATTCCCAACTCGGAGCATTCGTTTACAGCTGAAAATGAATAAAAACGATCCATCAATTCGGAATCGTACCCAACTTTCACTGTACCGGCGAATCGATACTAAATTAGCTAATGGAAACTTGATAGCGAACAAAAAACTCGTTGAAAATCCCCCCGGTATCGAAGCGCCCGCTCTGTCGTCGCGGCAGATGGCGCCCAGGTAACTCTACACCGACCTACATACGTCACGTCGCATTGTCAGGTAACTGCATTACCCGACACAATAACGTTTACTATAATGTTAATGCGGCCACATTTGCATGCGTGTGCGACTCCGGTGTTCGTGGGATTATGACACGCTGCGATATTCACGCTAAAAGGATGGCGGAAAATACTTTCTGCAATGTTGTTTTAGTTTAGTTTATACTAATTGAAAGTAAATATGTCTCGTTTGTACGTGAAAGGTGTTTTGAAACGCGAGCTATTAAGATAACAATACGTAGATTACTCGAACCCTCACGTTATCTTAAGCAAGCAGCCACCTAATGGCGGCGGTACACATTTACATGTATCTTAGCATATTATCTCGGAATTAAAGCTACCTTTGAATGCTCTAATGGCTCGCCAAATGTTAGTTAAACAAACAACATTAATACCGTGTACCTATTTATAATGTGTTTACAAGTACAAGTATTTAGTGTTGTTTTTATTTTATTTTACTTTATTTGAATATAGGTACACACTAACTTACACGAGCAGGTGCAAACACCCTCTAACACACATACACACACATACATACACACACACACATACACACACACATACACACACGCATACATATACACACACACACAAACTTTAGATAGGTAGGTTAGCATGTGGGTCTATCGTGGCCTTTAATATCATTTACTTACTTCTATCTAACACCAAGTCAGAAGTCAGGTGCGACTGAAAAACAGCGCTGTCGTATTTGCGACAGCTCCAAGCTGAGGCGTTACCTTTTGCCATTGTATAATATAATTATTTTTTTGTTTTTATTTTATGTTTAATTTTTATTTTTTAATTGATTAATTGTACCTACCTTACCTTAATGGCAATAAACACATTTTTATTTTTATTTTTTATTTTATTTTTTTAATAGAAATTCGTAACGACGGAACTAGCAGGAGGCACCCATCGTCGCTGATAACTAAATGTTTACATGTGCGTGATCTGCCTTCGTTTGGTTAATTTGATACTCAGCAAGAAAACATTATAAACTTGTCTTATTTTTAAGATCTCTTTAAAAACTTTGACGTTGACGCGTATAACGGGATGAAATTAAACTTTAAAATTATAGAGAGTGATAAAAAAATATGACGTATTTCATTTCTATAAATTTTCCTTTTATCTAAATAAATAACATCACTGGTGATAGGAATAAATAACCGATTTCAGTTAAAACAATTGTTACAATCACGGATTAAATTTCAAATTAAACTTTAAACATTAACAAATGTTTAAAATCGTCATCGCGGACCTCGGGGAGTGTTTCCACCAGTCCATAATGACACTTAAGGCGGAACGACAAAATGACGCGTTGCCGTGCAGCAGCGGCAAATTTCATTTTTTACGATCAAGCGGTTTATTGTCTTGCATCGTGGTCTGTTCAAATGATTATGATTTCGCAACGCCCAGGGCACGAATTAACAGTAATGCAACACGCAGTTTAGCAACTTGTTATTGTTGACAATAATAAACTGTTGACACAACTGCCTCCGTCTCCTGATATTCAGTTGAATTTAGATTAGGGCTGGTAGTTATTATTTGAAGGGTTATGATATTGGTCGACGAGCAATAACACATTACTAATGAATCCGGAATCACCTCGTGACGTCACGCGCGCGTGCTCTAACGCCCGCTCCGACGATATTGACGTATCGCGGCGGCCGCTAATTGCTCGTGTACACCACACCTAATGCCCGCATTGCTCGTCATCAAGCCAATTAATTACTGTTGGACCGTCGGCTATTTACCTTGCTACTGATACGAAATTTAGCTAACATATAGATATAGTGGAAATAATGCCAAGTTAATAATATGTTTGGTAATACATTATATTCTAAATACGATGCTTAATTTTAAGGAATAAACTGCTGACTGAAGTAAGTTATCAAAATGTTTTTTTTAGTCAAATTAGAATCAAGCACTACCTCCATTAAGTGATGTAGACGACAACAAATTCAATTAAACCCTTATACAAAATACTCGATCAAACTGCATTAAATTCTAAATTAATTAATAAAACAATCCACTAAAACCATTGAGCTAAACAATGAGTCCAACACAATTGAATTAATAGAAGCGCTGTGTCCACTAGACGGTCTAATGCTAAACACACACGTATTAGCGAGGCAGCGGTCGCTGTAAATCGTGTCAGCGGCGGCAGCGCTCGAGTGCTGCAGGAGTAGTGGACAGCCGACTGTTCGACCGGGACACGGAACTGTGGAGCGGCATTCGTGTTCATTATTTTTCTTTGTGTTATTGTTTTTTTTTATATAAATATTCTAGAATATTTAAATAGAGAATTACTTTCCAACTACAAAAAATAATTCCTACTATAACAACTTTAAGTAGTTACCCTTAATGTTCCTTTAGAAACAAAGGTCATGATTACCCGTTTTCCATAAATTAATCTAAAAACGAATTACTATTTTCACAGAGGCCCAGAGTTGAGGCTGGAGGCCAGAGAGCCCGAGATCATGGGTCTAAGACCAGAGGCCCGAATTCCTAGCCCCCGAGACCAGAAGTCAGGGCCCGAGACCCATAAGTTTCCTACGTCCCTCATGATATCGCCTCTACCCCTCCAGAAATGAGTCCGCATTACCTCCACTTGGACAGTGAGGGCGGCCATCTTGTCTCTCCGCGCCCGCGACTACACACCATATGTCATTAGAAGCACCATCTGTGAGGTGAAACTCAGACGGTAATTTTCGACCATTTTCCAATGACGGGCAAGTTAACTTGAGGTTTATAAGCAGAAAAATATAGTGAGTGCCAGACAAAAAAAATCATAAGTATATGCAACATGAAATAATTTGTTTAAAAACCAAAAAAAAATTGATATCTGTTGTTTATGTGATCATAACTAGCATCAATAAGCCATAAACCGTACAACATAATCAGCTTCTTGAGTTCACAACAATAAATATATAAACAGTTAACCATCGTAACTGATAGAAGGAACTCTTTCCACGTCTTAGATTGAAACAAAATGTTCAACCATGCATCCAATTTATGTATCAAAATTATACCAGGTAACTAGCAACTCTTCATAAAGCAGTGATTACATGGTTGTTCCCACGTGCCCCACTCGCTAATCACTTCTGCGCGGACGCAGTTTGTCCATCGCCGCCGAACACAACCACTGTCTCCGTCATTTGATTAATTGAACTCACGGCAACCAATCTGCGAACATATACACCTCACTCGTGATTTAGTTTTGATAAGCATTGGTATACATAGTTCTAATCTGAAAGTATAGACTCGCTTTTCTAATTAGTTAGTTTTGCATACGTTAATTATTTACATAGTTTACTAATTCCTACCAGAATCTTTACGTAGAAAATCCAATCTGTTAACATCTCAAATATTCTGCTGAAACCTAGGACTGCTATCATTTTCATTACCAAAAAATCTAAAATTTTCCTAGCGTTAACAAAAAAAATGTAGCTCCTTATAATACTAATACAGAATCTGTATTACCTATATCATATCTGATATTAGACTCGACAATTACACACACACAATTACAACAACTTTTGTCAAAAATAAAACAACAATACAAAAACCAGTTTAAAGACAGAACATTTTCAACGTAGTTCTACGATCGTTTAAATTTTGCTGAATATCTCTGTTCTGTTTATTCTAGAATCCTTTACAACAAGTTCTGTAAACGCTGCAACACCTTGTTTCTACGCCAACATTCCCACTCGGCAGTTACAGCCGCGATAACCTTCGTTCACGGAGAGAGGCGATATCACTTTAAAACAGCTTTCGTAGAATAACACCTTCTGCTTTACTTGTATTTACGATAGACAAAGCCTTGGGTTTCATGTTTCGTGAATTTTGAAATGATTGGGATACTGTTTTAAAGTTTGTTTTTCTTTTTTAATTAATTTTAAAAGTGAGCACTGGTGATAGTAAGTGTGATTTGTATTTACTAATTTTTTGAATTTTATCAACAAAGTTTTTATGAAATAACATCATTTTTATTCCTTTAACGAATTTGTTTAAAAAACAACGTACCAGATTGCGAAAGCAGGCAAATTCCATTAAACGTTTGCATATACAATGTGTCTCGCGCGAGGTATACTCAAGAGACCTGCTCGGTACTAACTATCTTATCTCAGTTCAATAACCAAAAGCTATTGCAGAAACTGTCGACGTTCGGAGCGGCCATCCCGCCGCGGACATCTCAGACGATACACCATATAATCCGTTTACTTTTATCTTTGTACCTTACGTTCAACACCACCTCTATCACCTACGGCGTAGAGTAGAGAATCGATCAGTATAGCAGTATAGGTAAAGTTGTGAGGAATGACCGTCAAAGAGGTTATTACCTGAAGGATATAGGAGCAGCGCCAGAGGCGAGTTAAATGCAAATATGTGTAGTGTGGAGATCGTCTTATCCGGACAAGGAATTTAGCTAGAGAGGGTCGAGATGTACCGGGGATCACAAACAACGAGTTAGGTGATTTAATTAAGTTGAGTATCGATGTATAACGTTTGCCAGACAAGGACTAGTAACTTACTCGTACGTGTAGGTTAAGTTACAGCTCTAAAGATTACTTCAGCTCTCCACAGTGGAGTTTCCAAAAGAAAAATCTAAGTCATCAATTAAAGATTCACCAATATTGTGAAAATCAAAAAACGTTCTTAATTATTCGTATTTTAGACGTAGCCTAGAGTTAAGGTTCAGTTCCCACCGTACTGTATCATCCGCATCATCGACATCGCTACTCCCTCCGCCGCGACCCGCTGAGTCGGTGTTCTTGTCTCAGTTTACGAGGGGCGCTGTAAAAAGTGTGAATTGTTTGTTTATGCTGAGATTGTGGACGAGCGGCGGGGGCGGGGGCGGGAAACTACCGCTTTTAATGAAACACACAACCAAAACGAGTTTATAGTATTCAGTTCAATTAACAACGCATTTTATAAACAGAATAGTAAAAAAAACTCGAACAAATTTTCTACTGAATCGATGATTAGATTTTTCAGATCAAATGTGACACTAATATCAAAACTGATCTTCAATAACATTTTTCATTCAAATCTTCGTTGACAATTTCCAAGTTTAACCACCAGGCTTGTTGTTCGATCGAACTTCTTCAACTGCGGGTCAACCTTCAGAAAGCAATGACCACGAAACCTCGGCTCATAAACAGACCGTAGACGTTTTATAGCCGCTGAAGATTCTCTCCACTTTTAAACTCAATCGGGTTTTACGTGAGCATTTGTTTTTTCAATCGAATTCGACAATAAAAGTACATATGTGCTTGTGTAGGTGTGTACGTATGTTTACGATATAGCGTGGTCCGAGAACAACCGGGGAGTTTAAATAAAGGCAGTTTAAATAGGAGAGTGTTGCGGTCGACGGAACCGCGCGCGGGAAGTTATGTCTTATTTAGTTGTACGGAAAAGCTGTCTTACAAAATATTTAAAATAGTACATTATATATCACCAACGTACAATATAATTTAGGGGACACTTCAAATATTCTAAAGTCCTATAAAATAGCTATTTAAAGCTTTATTTATTCTTTTTTACTACAATTTGTAGTCTGTATTTATAAACGCCAAGAAAATTTTATCGCAAAATATGTAGTTACATTTAAGTATTGTTTGAAAAGAGTTAGGAATCCCTTAAATTTCGGTGACGTTGGTGAAAACTGGCATTAATCTGCGGAAGTTTAAAATAGGCCTAGCAAGGCTTTTGTATATAAATACATCGCTGTATGTGTTGCGCTAGGCGTGAATTTCAAGAACAGTTGAAATCAGTAAAGGTTTTTTTAATAATTAAAACTCGCATATGTTTTTCACTGTATATCTGTTTTTTTTTTTTTTTTTTTTTTATTTATTTAATAAGAAAATACAATTTTTAATTAAACTAAAATTACACACTTAAGTCACCAAGACTTGTCCGTGTGCAAATCGGTTAGCTCTGTGACTTCTTGCTTGTACTGTGACTTGTAGGTGAAGATAGCTCTCAAACCGGTTTGTCCTGGGCGTTCACAGTATGTTCCGAAAATACATTTTTAACTTATCTTTTAAATTACTTGAGTTAATGCTATTTCTAAAATCTAAATCTAAATTATTTATTAAACGAGGAACTATATAGGATGTCAGTCGTTCTCCGTACGTATTATTTATTGAAGTTGTTATATTTAATTGTCTATTTTTAATTTTACGGGTGAAAGTGTTGTGTTACAACATCTAATCTCTAAATCTAATAAGAAATAAAATATAGATATAATTTTCCTTAAGCAAATAAAATGTAAATTAAATAGGTACTTTGCATTACTCACTTTTTGTATAAGAGTTAACATTGATATAACATTCGTTCGTATATCTTATGGACGTATAGCAATAAATTGAAGCACTTTACATGTTCATTGGTATTTGGGTGTAGTTTGTAGTCGAATATAAGTAATGTGTCTTGGTGATTTATTTGTTAATTAATTGTGTTGTATCTGTGTGTGTGTATGTATCTGTGTGTGTCAGCTGTCGTCGAGATCCGCGGATACGATTTATTGCGAACAACAAACAAACATACCGCCGCCGAATATTGCAGAGTTAGAGCGGCTTAGATACGAATGCAGAATAATAATCATTTATCTAAAAGGAATTTCTAATAAAAAAAATATATAATAAGTGCACAAGCTATCCAATGGTTGACTTTCTAGTCATTTCCTGGCTCTGCAACACAGTTTCATAACTACAGCAGTAGCCAACGTGACAATTGTAAATATGTACCCATGTATTTTTATTTTTGAAATAAATTGAATTGAGTCATTGATATCCGGACTAACAATACCCATAATTTAATTCCTGATGATATTGCTTAGTAGTAACTCTGTGAAAATATATTTTTTAAATATTTTTTTAAATTAATTGCTTAACTTCTTATTTTTTAAACACTCTATAAAATGATGTAAATACCTTTTCTTTTAATGCTTACTTTTATGTCTGTCTGCAATTCCCTAGTTCTGTAGTTAGTGTAAGATAGGAAATATGTGTCTAATTAAGGCTGTATCGGCCGCGGTATCGCGTCGCAGTAAACACTGGGCGGCACCGCACGCACCATGGAAGATGTGGAGGTGCTATATAATGTGGATTTCATAATATAAATGACCATTTAGATGTCAAAAACTCGGTAAAGGTCAATAGATTATGCTATTGAAAGATGTTAACTAGTTGTTTTGGTCAATTATTGATAATGTAGATACAACAAACACGTAGTTTCAACAAGATGTTGCTACAAGTTAAAAAGCCAGTGAAACAAGGAATTTATTGCAAACAATTAATTCTACAAAGTTTAGCCGTTAATTTGAACTTAAATTTTAAAATTTGATAGTAGTTAATTAAATTGACCAACCATTTTGTATTTTTTTTAATCTGAATTCGTAGATTGATTAACAAAAGAAAGTTCTTGTGAAAAGTCTATTAAAAACACCTACTTGTATAGTATTCCAGTTTATCTGCGGTTTAATTGTAAAAGTAAATGTGACCTGATATATAATAACATGATGTTAACGTTAAAATATCAATTGTTAAGGTTATATTTCTTATGTTTAAAGATACAATATGAGTTAAAAAAAAGGCTACAAGACTACGTGTGCTACGAAGCCTCGACTACAAAGAACCGTAGCATGAATTCAAATTTTGTTTTAAATGCTTCTTTATCAAAAAGTTACGTAACCTTCCTAATTACCATGTCCGCAGGCTTCTTGCCTCCGCGGCGAGCGCCCAGTCAGCGAATAAATAACGTATAGAGCTAATCCGATACTCGGTGATTTGTTGTCTTATTTGCTTACTTACTTATATTTAGGATGAAGGCCTCCTACTGTACGCCGGTCACGTCTCCTACTTATTACATGGAACACTAGCGTTTATTGAAAGTACCACTACTGTTTATGTGACGGCGGTACTTGAAACGGGTTTGAATAGTTGAAATATTTGCGTACATTTTTTTTTTGTATTTTGGCACCGGCCGGCTAGTGGGCTAATGTGCCTTCAATAGCAGCAAATACGAATTCATTTGGTTTAATCAATATGAATTTAGTGACATACAATGATTTTATTAAATGTTACTTGTTTATGCTTGATGGTCAGCGATCAATGGTTTTAAACATTAAATGTCAATAACAATTCAAATTCCCTTGAGTAACAACAATGTAACGTAACATACGCTATCAACAATCACATGAATACCTTATCTCATTAACTACCTCCTTAACTACGAATATCTCCCGACATCGCTCGCAATCCAATAAAATTTACAGCCACGATCCAACTCCAACAATTCCTAGTTAGAGCCCTTTCATTTAACTATGATCTATCAAATGCTCTCCAAAAAAATGCACACAAATATCGCCCTTATGTTGAGTGAAAGATATGAGTTTTTTGACTAGTTCCGTTTGAGGGGATAGTGCTCCGCGTCGGGGTATAAGCACGGACATAAATAGTATTAACAAGGATAGATTTACATACAAATTGCTTTAGACAATATTGCTGACGGAATGGCGCGCGTGACGTGAGCCATGCGCGGTGGGGCCAGGGAACCGGCGACCCGCTGCTGGGACCTCTACTCTGAACCTTTTTGGTTGGGACTATTTTACACTGCACTAACTAAATCTAACGAAAAATAAATAGCTTCCCAATTTTGTAATAAAGCAGCAAATTTAGGACAATTTAAGGTGTACTATTCGTTTTTTTTGTATTATTTTCTTTGTTTGAAATAAATCATAATATAAAAGTTAAGGTAGTATGATTGTTTCGTGGCCGCGCCCACTCCGCAGTTAAATCTATTCACTCGCACACACCGACTCGCATATGTACAACATAAGTTAATGAACTTTTATATTCTAATATTGTATAAAAGTTGAAATAACTTTAAAAAAAACTTAAAAAAAAAGGTTTTATTTCAATAGCGATATTAATAGGGTAGGTAATTGAGTTAAAAATTATTTACGCCATTATTAATTTCTACCTATAGCATTGAGGTTTTCCTTCCAGTAACAATCGTGACTATAATTAACTTCGTGGTTAATAAACGTTTACCTTGTGATTGACAGGTATTTTAGTGTTGAGGATAAATGGTAGTTAGTCTGGATTTGTATTGATGATGTGTTTTTAAGCCGTCCTTGTGTGATTTAGTTAAAATTATCATAATGTTTAAATTTGTTATATTTTACCTAGATTTTAAAATTGAAGTTAGGGCTATACACAATTTTAAATATTGTAACACAATGCACTCAGCATTTTGTAATAATACATCGTCAAGAAATTAAAATGTGTCACTTAATAATTTAAGATCAATTTTTGTGTCGCCATCGCAATGGCAAAAAAAAGATGCAAATTTTACACATTTTAGTTTCTAAGATGGATAATTTGCATTGTTCAAGCAATCGAACTCATATTCCAGCGTGTATTATTCCTTATTAGATTACCACTAAACTGTCGACGGTACGTACTAGTACGCCCAAGGTCCCGCACCGCCGAGTCAACAAGCCCGTATAATCTGATCTCCATCGCAACTAACTAAACGACCAAAAAAGCTATTTTCCTAAATAGTAAACAACTGGCAATGTGGTCTGTCGCTACCTAAATACCTACCTTCTATACACAATATCAGATAACTGCGGGTATTTGCATAGATATGGATCGGGAGGCAGTTTGTCATCTTTACGACATTATTTTGTCCGCAAGTCCGCGACAACGTAGGGGAGCGAGGGGCTTGTTGTAACAGTTTTCAGTAAAACTAGTATATCTTGAGATCTATTGATTCAATTTCTACTAAATAAAGATTGATGGATACTGCAACTCTTCCTCTACCAAATCAAGTAAAAATAATGTCATAACTATTGGTCATTATTTAACAATCAATTATTTTCTAAAAGAAGTGCGGTGTTACAACTTACCTCGTGCTTGGGGCAAGTTGTAACGTCTACCGGGGCAAGTAGTAACGACCATAAAAACGACATTAATACCTCTAATCATTTATTCTTTATTTATTTTTAACAAAATTGACATCTTTCCAAAGTAAGTATTATGTAATTCTTATCAAAAATCAACTCAAATACACTTTTTTGTAATCAACACTTAAAAATTAAGTAATTAAGAGTTTTATTTAGTTAAACACTACTTATAATCATAATAGCACTTTTAAATCACAGTAAGTAATTAAATTATTTATTTCTAATACACTCTATCCAATCTTTTTTGTTTGTGTCTGTGTAAGTTTCACCACATACCAGACAATGCATGTTGTAACATGTTACAACAAGCCCCGGGATTTTGTTACAACTAACCCCATGGTATGATTTTTAACATTTATCAAGATAACTAATTAAACAATTTAGCAATCATAAAAACTGTTACACAATATCAGAGATAGATAAATTTGAATGGAAATAAGATGTAGAAAATTTGAAAATAGGCAATATTAAAAACACAAACCAAAATTTAACGACAGTACAATTTTATATCACCTGGCAGAAATGAAGGGAATGCTCACATTTGCTCACTGCGCCAACCGGCGGAACACTGGCTATGGCAATATGATGTGGTGCGGTTTATGGGTTAAATCGAGTCAAAGATATACGTTAATAGTGTTGAAGATCCTGGTGAAAAGAGCCTGTTACTACTTACCCCTGTAACAACAAGCCCCTCGCTCCCCTATATACAACTAGTGACGCGAGACGCTAGGTAACTGTGCCTCTACAAAAAGAACTGTCCGTTTCAAACTGTTGATAGTATACAGCCAAATGTCCATAAACATCTAAAAATATATATCTTTAATAATTAAATTTAAAATTAAAATAAACCAAACTTATCTGCTTAATGATTGATAAACTGAATAAGAACTATTATCTTAAAAATGGGAAACATGTTGTATATGGGAAATATCTTTATTTTATTTTATTTTTTTTATTTATTCATTTATTTCAGGCAATATTTACATAAAAGATCTTAAATATGTAAACAGAGGCCCATATCATATATACCTTACAGACTAACATAGATATGAGATTTATGTCATTTAACTAACTATGCTTTACTCACACAACACTCAGTTATTGAACTGTGGTAGTTGGTCACTACAATACGTGTGGTGTTTCTCACGACCGGCCACTGCCCCGGTGCGGCACCACCTTCTTGGCTTCACCCTCGCTCCATGACAATATTATTTTTTTGTTATTTTTGAGTTATTGCTCGCTGAGAATGGACCGAAGATGTTAACTTGTTTTGAAGCAACATTACTGTCCATTTTTATTTTGCCTGAGATTTACAATGTCCAATTACCTCGACTTTGCTTTGTAAATTTACTGTAGACTTTTGTATAGGCATTCAATGTATTTATTAGCTTTATTAATATGGAATGGGTAATAAACACTTTCTTGTATATTTCAACACGGTAACAACCTTAGCAACTACCTTCCAAAAGGTAAAACTGCACATTAAAGCACATTTAAAAAAAACTTTTCATACAAACTTAGATTTTTAATTTGGCCAAATTAGTGAAGTTCAATGAATCGAGTTCAATTTCCAAAGTTCCCTCCAATAGGTGCAGCCATAAATCTAACATTTCGAACAATAAAGAAAACACTAAACCAATAACAGCTTTTAAGCGAAACAATCGCTTGAACAAAGTGCGTCCAGCGCGGTCCTCCATTACTCGCAGTGAGTTACCGCGGAGTCATAAATCCAGCGCTTCAGCGGCAGCGCTGCATCGCTGCAACGTGTCCGCCCCGCGCCCGCCTGTGATATCTAGTCGTGGCCAAGTTTAATAAATTAGATTTTAGACTCATTCATTAATTTGGGATCCTTGGGTGAGTTACTGGATACAACATGTAACATTTATGCTCAAAACAATTTTCATTTTAATGTTATTGATTTCTATATCAACCTTTACGTATTTAAAAATAGATATTTTTAACATTTTAAACGTCCTATAAATTCGATATTTCATTGCCCTTTTTCTTCTTGATGCCGCATATCTCAGTACATATGCTTGGCTCGTCCAATACTTGGTAGACTAGCCCCCGCGCGCGGCTTGTCTCGCGTCGTCCGCACTCCGCCCGACACTGATATACCGCCGCACTACACTAATGCTGTTAACATTACTTCATTGCCAAATACAGAAGACTGTTTAATTTACGTTCGATTCCGAAGAATAAGAATTTACGACTTGCGTGAGACCAATGATAAATTAGTGCCTAAAGTATGTTTTAGGATCTTACTTAGGCAATTTGATATTTATTTGCAACTTACGTACCTTTGAAGTAAATATTGGGAGAACACGATAACACTAGTATTTTCATTTAGCTTTAATTAAGCAACGGCATTTAATCAAAGGAATGCATAAAGACAAACTGAGGGTAAAGTAGGTATAAGTGAACTAACGAAGTTGACCAGATGTGACAAGTGGGAGTCGAGGGTTCGAGTCCGAGCAAACATGGCGGCGCCGGACAATTTGACTAATTGCTGCCCCCGGCCGCACTCGCCGGTACTTACACAACCAACTAACAAGACGGAGGAAAGTGTCTTCAGTCGACACACACTAGGTGGTTTAATTCAAGGTTTGTAAAATTTAAATTAAGTCTATTTTTATTGCAGTACGTTGAATGTTTGCAAGCTAAATTTCTTAATTATAACTACAAATGTATCAGATTTTTATAAAACTCTCTCTTCATCCATTAAAAGTTTACTAAAAATTTGCCTTTGTTATTTTTATAAATCAATTAGCACGATGTTTTCAGCACTTCATTCAAATGCATAAACTCCAACTAAACCTGAAAGTATTACCTTATTCATAAAGGAAGTTCATAATACTAATTACTACGCCATAAGGTAGTGTGACAAGTCCACGACACTCCGCGACACAAGTAGCGACCAGCGGGTCAATTACCGTATTTTATGCAGTGCTGCTTAATTGCGTTTACGTCTTAACCTCTAAATCCGTTAACCGTAATGACACGAAAACCAAAGGATTCGCAAAGTTTTTAACGCTTAAACGTGACGTATAGGTTTTCCTGTCATTAGGGTAATACGGATTTAGAGGTTAAGACGTAAACGCAATTAAGCAGCACTGCATAAAATTACGGTAATTGACCCGCAGCCTCTGTTTACATACACACACGCTACACCGAAACCGCACACGCATACAGACAAAGTCTGACAGTTCATCTATAAATGGAATTTTTAATTTTTCCTCTGAATCTCACACCAACTGCTATAACTTCTTTTAAGATAGGTATGTTCAGTTTTCTATTCATGCACCTATGAAATGTAGGCACGGAAAGTGCTTGTTTGCAATCTTTATCTTTTATTAAGGTTATTTAAATTTGTTTAGAAACTTGTTAAAACTAGAATGCGTTTTGTGACTATTTTGTTTATCGTGGGATGTAAATTGAACTCAATTAGTCTCTTAACTAGTACTTTTAAAATCTAATCTGACATCTCAAACTTCTAATAAAATAATTAAAACAACAATTAATTGCGGTAGCAAAACATAGTTTCAGGCACTCTAGTTTTCAGCCTGGTTATAACCACTAGGCGATTATAACAATTAGTCCCTATCCTACTACCCGGTACATATCGCACTCGGCCGGTGTCAACCTCTCTCAACTCAGATAAAGGGAGCAAGGTGAAGGTACCCACGTGTATGAGTCGGTACTCAGTGACCACACAATCCAACTGTAGGTAGATAACCTCCCCGCTGACGTCATACACGCTGATAAACAACACGCTAGCTAACCTTAGATGATATAAACACCTTTACGTAACTAATTAGTTATTGTTTTTAGCACTTAATTATTGATGAGGGTCTCTTTGGTAACAGAGATACGTAACTAGTTGAGAGGCTAAGCGTTTCTATTAGAGAGTTTAAATCAATGTAATACAAAGAAAAGGTATACTATGTAAGAATCTACCTTGTACATCCGAAAATATGGGGACGTACAAATAACCTCTGAGAGATCGATTACTTAGGTAAGCCTATTTCAAACAAAACAAAATTCTTTCTTAATATATAGCTGAACCCCGCTGTTACACCGACGTTAACTATAGAAAACCTTTAGATTCATCACGACGATGATCAGACAAAGTCTCTTACTCTTTAGTAGTAAGTATAGATGATCATAATATTATATACTGTGATATTAGTATTTATCAATCGGCGCAGTGAACATGTAAACATAGTTATCAGCCCGTGGAGGAAGCGCCCGCGCGGACCTGCGGGGATTTCTGCCGGGAAATATTACTGTAGTCGGTAGCTCAGGTTTATTTATACTTCATTAAAAATGCGGTTAATATGTTCTTTACCTTGGTAAGTTTATTATTGTACTTTTTATATATAGCTTTCCGTCTGAATTTCAGATATTTTAATTTCTCTCGCTGTAAATGATGTATAGACTCGAGTAGTCATAACCAAATTTTACTGTTTCAGCTTCAGCTACAACTTAAACTTCAAATTAAATTATTAAACTTCGAGGGTTCCTGTAAATAAAAAGTGAGATATAAAAACAAAACAAGGGGACAATCCGACATAAAGTTAAAAGTTCTTCCGAAACAATAATAAACACATTACGCCTCCCTCAGTTATACCTGTTTATGGCTGTTGTAAATATTCAAAATAACAAAATTTAGTATGACACAAACTTTCTTATTTCATTTTCTTTTTTACTAGTCTACTAGTTGAAAAAAAAAAGTGCGGTTTATAGATTTAAACATATTTCATAATAAAAATAAATGTTCTTTATTGCATAAGTTGAAGAATACTTTCAGAGGGCATCATTTTATACTAAAACAAATGGTGGCCGCAGTGAGCGATTTCTGTCTGATAAAACAATTTAATTTTTAATCAATATTATTATAATCCATAAATAGCAAATATGAAACATAGTTTGCAGTCAAATCCCGTCAAAATGGCCGCCGTTCCCGCCATCTCAGCAGCAATTATGCATCAATCGCGTCGTTGTTTGATCCACCTTCGAACGGTTAATTCAATCGCTCCCGAGCGCAGGCTTCATCGAACAATCCACCTATTTTGTATGGTAATACATCTTGTATTGAGCAACCTACAACACGGGGTACACTCCATCACACGCAATTGCTTTCATGTTTGGAGGTTATGATTCTGTACGGTATACACCTACCCTGTACACTCTACAACGAGCGGTGCGCTGACTCATGTATGGAGGTTATTCAGATCGAATGGTGTAAGCGTGGTAGGGTGTACGTGGGGGATTACGTAATAAATTCAATTTGCAAACACGGCAGGTTAATAAAGCCTGATGGGTTCGACAAGCTGCTTCATTTCAAACAATTCGTATTAAAGAAGCTCCTATGAATATAATTTTATGTGTCTACCTAGAAAACTTTGCACAGAGATATTGAAATCAGCGTTGACTCACTTGTGGCAATTATAAATATATTATTGTCTGCGGTTTCATTAGCAGTTTGTTATTTATTTTCATAACTTTTAAAATTTGAAAGTCTTTCTTATCATAGATAGTTTCCTTAGCTAGATGGTATATCTGTCCATACAATATTATCTAATACCCCAAACACTTCCATCCTGCTGATGAAATCAAAATCGGCGCATTACCCACAGATTGATAGGAGCGCGGGGGGTGAGGCGCGGCGGGGCGGGGCGGGGGTGGGCAAATATTTGACGAAGAGTAATAAAATCATATCGGATACCTGGAGACGCGCAGTTTATTAGCTGCATCGAGGATATAGCGACAGGAGACGCGAGCGTAGAAAACGCTCAGCATATACTCGTACCTATGTGTTCGTTGAAAGGTCAACCGTTCAAAAGATTAATAAGACCTCTTATCAAATAAAATTGTGATAAATAAAATTATCATACTTGATTCTTCTATTTGTAAAAAAAATCCTTAATTTAGCCGCTGGCAATCTTCGCTTTAGCCAAAAGACGTCCACTGCTTTTTAATTTTTTTATTATGTTTTTTACTTTTCTACAGCTATTGCCACGGAGATAGGTTTGAATTTATAATAATTAATTTGATTATTTCGCACTTTTAATCCATGTCACTGTCCTTGAATTTTTTGTGATGTATAAAATCGCTGTTCCCATGCGTGTGTCCTCTCCCTGCTCGTAGAAGCCGTGAGCCGCGGGGTTCAAGACACCTATCGATTCTATCTTAAAATATGTACATATCCAATATTTTGTCTGATAACACAGAATTTTGATTGAGTTGTAAAATAAAATTATACGAGAACATGAAAATATGCTACGCAACGAAAAATAATGAATGGGGAGGTAAAGTGATGGTTTAGAAGGAAAATACCTACTAATTTTTTTTATTAACTAAACGACGCTTTTACAAGTCTTTTTTTTTTAAATCGTAAATAGAAGTTACAAGTCTAGAAGTTTCCTCATTTTTAACATTTCACAAACCGTTCAATATTTTTTTAATAAAAAACAACAAATCGATTTCGGTACATTTGTTTACCGACTAGGTACGTGACGTCACACTCAGTTCCACGTCACGACAAGACCTCTTCACGGCCGCAGCCCCACATCTTTACCTCGCAAAACAAACATATTTCCATCAAGCACTGGCAACCCTTTATTTACGCTGCGTTGTATCACGTTGGCAACACCGAGCGGTGCCGTCGCAGTGTTGCCAGTACACGGCTTCAATCAGGTGCGGAGTTGATTGCAAGATGGTCTAATCAAATTTATGTTTGCTCGTCTTGAAGTGGCGTGTTGTAGGGCTGCCACTCACTGTTAGTTTATACAACGTGTTTAAAGTTATAAAAGTATTGAAGCACAAAAATGATTTAATTAGGTATAAAAAATTCACCAAATCGTTTAAAGTAAAAAATATAATGGCGCCCAGCATTGGACCAAAGCCTTTTACCTGGCGCCCAACCTTTCTAAAGAGGGTACAAAAAAAGTCAAGAGTAAATATTATATGTATTGAGGAAAATATAGTTGAGTAGGCAGCCCTATTGTGTTCTTCGCCACGTGGATGGGTCGTGGAAATTACTTCATTTGCACTTCACTCCAGGTTCCGCAGGCCTTCGTTTTTACCCGCTCCGTCTACTGATTTGATTGAAAACACCATTGTACGCAAATGTTTGATTTAAATAACTCACAATACGGAAAATTGTACAAGTCTTTTGAAGTTGCTTTGAAAGATGAATTTCAGATTTAGGTAGTGTTAATACGTTTTTATTTAGGTTTTTGAATAATGTGTGTGTTGTTGTAGTGTGAGCGGATACTTGAGTGGCGTCGCGGTGTGTTTACAGAGCGAGTATCGTAATGAGCGTCGGCGGCGCCACCGCGCGCGGCGTGTTTACTCACTTACCTTGTAACAACAATACACTCTCGTTCGAATATCAACACCTATTTATAGGCATGCGAGTTAGAGGAATGTTGACACAGGCTATGATTAAAGTGACTATTGCTTGATGGCTTTAGCTGTGTTCTCAATGTTAGTCCTTCAAACATTCCAAGTTCAGATATTATTTTTAGACTAGCCGCGATTTTAAGGCGTGGATGTAGAGTTTCGTAAATTCCTTGAGTTGTTTTTGCTCGTCGTCGATACATTAGCATAATCGCCACAAAAAGCCACAACAGAGCCTCGAGAGGTCCACGTTGCGAGGTGCGGTCTCGCTGACCCTCGCACTCCTCGCGAGGCACCTCCTCTTTCGTGTACTGGAGGGTTAAGTGCGCAAAAAATTTATGTGTCGCTTTGTTTTGGACCCTTGAAGAATAAGTAGGTAAGGGTTATCGGAAAATTTTACAGTCGAAAGCGAATGTGGCTCGTAAAATAAAGATACGAACCGACTTGGATGAGTTCTGCGACTGAGAATTAAAACAGGCGACTACTGTAAATTATCGTCTGCCCTTTTCATGTTCGTATTTGCTTACATCTACGTCGTTTATTGGGGTCTAAGAAAGTCGTATCATAAAAACGTGACAAATACCTATTATTCAGTCCTCTTTTCACCTTTACATAAAAATTTCAGATTTTAAATCTCTTCACGTCGTCTACGTTTTTCCCAGATCCCGGTGCGTGGTGGGTAGGCGTCGCAGGTGAGGGGGCGTGTCTACCTGCGGGGGGCGGGGCACGCCCACCTGACAGGTGACTCGCTACCGGCGGGACGCCCACCGCACCATTACTACCAAACACCACACTACAACGAAGGATGGGCTTGACAATATTGCGGTTACTAGCTGCTTAACTTTTGAGGTAAAGTTGAAGAATACCTATATACCTCTTGAGAAAAAATGGTTTACGAACTTTGAAGTAATCTTTAATACTTAGTCATATTTTTCTTGGGTATCTGATTGGCGCATATTTTCGTCGGCTAGGATTCAGGCCGCCCCCGCCGCCACTTACCAAACATAAACAAACTACCGATCAATCCGCGGATAACTACAACAAAAATATTGATTGATTTACATTTATACTAGCTTAGACCATGGTTGTGTTCGGTTTTTTGGCATTCTTTTGCCTTTCTTGGCACGTATCTCTATACCTTAATTTTCAGAATTTAAACATCACTTGTCCTGAATTTGAATGCCTATGCCCACTTACAGTACCATTTAAACTACTGTTCCTATTAAAAACAAACAGACAAGCATCGCAGGTTCCTTCCCTCCTCACTGCGTAGGTGTTCCACCCACGCATCCCACATTTTCTCCAATATCTGCAATTAATAGTGAATGTACCGACAGCGGAAACTACTGCTGCCCACTGCCAGATAAATCAGGCTCACTTCCGATGGATAGGTAGTAAATAACTTTGATACTTGCGTATTCTTTAGCAGTATTTGTTAGTGATGGAAATTGATAGCTGAGGTCGTTGGGGATATTTCGATACGAAAATTAAAGGAACAATTTGCTGGAGACGTGATGTAAAAACAAATTTAGGAGATAGTTTTATATTCAGTGAGGATTTGATAGCTAATATGTTCGTACTGAATAGGAGTCTAATAGTATTTAGAGCGTAAAAGCTTTAACATCAGTACATTAAGGAAAAGCTGTTACTTTTTTGACTAATATATAATGGACTGCTTTATATTTACATGTCTACATAGGTACTTAACGTGTCCATAGTTATAAACAATAACAATGTATCTTGTTTCGACAAAGAAAGCTAATCCCCGCTCGCGACGAGGTGGGCACTCAACGTAATTAGCTCTCCTCGCGGAGATTACAGCGAACAGTAAACAACGCCCACGCAGCTAATAGCATCGCAGACGCGGCCATTACACGCGGCTCGCGGCGCAAACAAACACGTCCACCTACCAACTACAACCACACTAGCGTACACAAATAACAGACGAATTATATGAAAACGACTCTCATACCCCATAAAAAACAAAAAACGATCAACCAAAAGGTTACCTCGAGGGAAACCTCCATTTAATTGCAGCCCGACATCTGGCGATCACCTCAACCCTTCCGCCAAAAATTATATAATAATAAAAGACTAATTACTCGAGAAATTCCACCAATAAAGCCAAGACGGCGGCCGTCGAAAAATAATAAAATTAATTAATTAAAAACAACGGGGAAGAGCGATGCTTCGGGAGTTCGACGAACTTCTTGCTCGCTGCATGCCCCGCTAGTCGCGAGGTGCGCTAACGGACTCGCCAATAACCAATCTTAGAATAAATATTAGCTAAGCATTTCGTCTCCACGCGATATAATCACCCAAAAACGAGAAAAGTTTTTCAATTTCCACTCAATACGATCATCTTAAGAAGTGGGCCGTGGATTAGTTCAGTTTTAATTAAATAATCCTTGGAAAGAAACAAAATGGCGATGGACTGTTCATCAGCGTTATTGTTTGATATTCAAATCAGTTCGATTGAATTCAGATTTAGAAATGGCGGGAAGTTGTGAAGGGTTGCCGCGAATTGATTAAAAAGAATCACAAGTGTGGCTGAAGTAATCACCAGAGGATTCAAATTGTAAATTCAATAAAACCTTAAACAATAACAGACTCAGTGGGGGTTGCGGATTAAAGGAGTGGAAGTTAGATAAAGAGTTAATTATTCGTGCGACCAAGGAGGTTCGGCTACTTATTTTATTTAACTTTTGTATCGTATTCGGGGTTGGATTCATTATTCACCTCGGCCGTCGCGGCGACCAAGATTGCTGCGAGAATGCGGAGCTTCCTCCATTAATAGCCAACCGAGCACAAGACGAACGACTCCACAGCCCGGTGATAGCCGACCAAATTAAAAGTATGCAAATACGGATACATTGTCTCTGTAGCGGCATTGTTTCAACCGCGCCGTTTTTTGCGACGCCTTCCTTGGCACCTACAATAGGTATTATGAGCCTTTGCATAAAGAAGCCTTTGTCTCTCACTGGTGCATAACTGTGAACTGCGATCTGAATACAACAAAGACTTTATATTAACTTATATTAAAAACTCCGGAGAAACAAAAATTTCATAAATTCAGTGAAACTTCCATGAGCAACTCTTTGCATTATTTTCTTTAATTTTACATTTCGCTCTGAATATTTCGCTCGCGTCTGTATTTATCTTTACCATGCAATCGAAATCCTATTTAATTAATCGATGCTATCTCAAAGGCTTTGTAAAGTCGGACCAAAGGAGCTGAACTCTAAACAAAACGAAGCTCGGAAGTCATACAAGAAGTTGCAAGATCAATAGCCGGTGAAGAATGAGCAACCTGTGCCGGCAATTAACAGAGTTATCTTGTGAAATAACGCGATTGGGCGAGGGCGGGGGGTGCGGGGGGGTGCGGGGGGGGCAGGGGGCTGTAGTTGAGCAAGAAAGAGGAATCAATCTTTGAACCGACGACCTGCCGGCCGCGACCGCCGCACACCGCGCGACACGATGCTACAGCGACGGATGGCTTTAGGAGTAATTCGTTAGAAGATTTAGAACTGTTTTGGCTTATAGGTTAAACTTTTGTCGTTATTGTTAAGGGTCTGTATGAGTAAAAAAAAATTATATTTTAAAATCCTTAAAAAAATCTTTATCGAACACGTCGTATAAGGTAAACTAGCAATAATTTTCTGATTATTAACTTTCTCTGCGAATTAACAGATAATTTAAAACTACATAAGAAAACGATCGTGTAGTGAGAATATCCTCCAGTGATTGCTGGCGGCAGGTCTAATTTAAATATCAAAACTAATTTGCGGAGAGTGGCGCCGTTTGATTGTGTGCCGAATTACGAGCGGAGCGGAGAACCAGGCGGAGCGGAGTAAGAGCGGAGTTACTGACTGTGGATACCCTGGAAGACTGCTGGTGATGTATCATTGCAATGTTTAGGAATTTAATACAGTAAAAAATTAAAAAAAAACAATTACTATATGGGTAACTAGCTTTTGCTCGCGGCTTCGCAGTAAAACCGAGTTACACATAGGGACAGAGAAAGCTTCTTTGTTTTATACTATGTAGTGATTATGTATCAATTCGTAAGTCGGTAATTATTGTGTAATTTAATTTCAGATAGCGATTTTTGTTTTGTCGTCACACTAGTTAAGTACTTACATGTGTGCTTAAGACAATAAAAATACAAGACAAAAATGCCTAATTTAAAGAAATATTAATTTGATCGAACCTATCTTTCCTCAAATTGTGGAAACGTAATAAAGGTAGGCTAATTATTTCCCTCCGAACCAATTAAAAATAATAATGATGAGAAATTACTTAACGAGTCTTCTAATACCTCCACAGAGGAAGGGTTGGTGCGATCTCCCCCAGTGCAATTATCAAAAATCGCGCGACATTTCATCCGACCTGTCAAACTTCCGGAAACGCGGCCATTACACAAACGGAGGCCGGAAGTCTCCGTCGCCAGTTAATTTGTTTTCCTCCAAATGACCGTCGTTTAATGAGAATTAAGGTGTTTATGGAAGCGGCCGATAATAGAAGTTGATTTAATTTCCGAAATTAATGAAGGCTTAGTCGCATTGGAGTAATGGCGCCGCCGGCCGGGCAGCAGCCACGCGATTTATCGACGCTCAATTCCAAACACCAGGCCTACTTTTAAACTACTTTCAATTTTATTACGACAATGAATATTAATTTCAATTACTTTTTGATTCAAGAAAACAAATAATCGGGAGCTTACAGTTCGTTTCATTAACAAAGTGGACTCGCTTTGCTCGAGCCCCCTCGTACCTTACGGTTAATTCTGTTTATTCTTTCTCCTATTCCTTTAACTAAATAAGACGTGAGGTATGTATCCTTCTTACGGTGGTTTCCGCTAATTAAAGGCTTGTCTAAACAGCCGGGAAGCGAACCCCGGACTCCGGCAAACAGAATAATTCATCCGTTCGTAATCACGGTACCCTTCAAAGCGCATCTTTCTTAAGAACCGGGGTTTTTCTTCGAGGAATGTGTGGTACAAGAAACAAGGCACCAGCGGGCATTAAACATGCACATAGCTAAAGAAAAGAAATTAAATCGGTTACATATTTTTATAGTTCTTTAATTGCCGTTATTTTCGATTATTGCCTACGCATATATTTGTATTTCAATAAAGTACCCGATTACGAGAAAAAATAAAAGAAAGATAGCAAACAAACAAAAAACAAATTGCAGCATTAATTCTCAGATATCAATTCTATAAGCCTTCAGTTCGTCCCCTGCCTCTGTCCCCTGTAGGTAATTAATGCGCGGCGCGGCGACTTGAGGACGTTCAAAAATCGCGTCGTCTAATTAGGCTTTAATTCTTTTTATTGCTGAACCACTCAAATAATGACATTTCCCACTCGGCGGCGGGCGCGCAGCAGTTTTTAATGGCAAACCTTTACAAAGTTACGTTAGCGATTGAAATTGTTTAAATTTAGGTGTAAATTATTTGTAATGGATAGACACATCTATTTAGGTTATTAATAAACGTTAAACAGTTTTACAAATACGAAGAAGAATGATCTTATTTTATTAAAACTTTTTTCTTAAATTATATAGGGCTACATTAACAAAGGTCTTTTTAAAAAGATTTGATTAAGTCGAGATGGTTTAAAAATAAATTTAAAATTGGTAAATAATTTGAATACCTAGATCGATATTTTACCTAAATCATTTTTAATAAAATCATTTCTAAACGTATAACTACGAGGAAGAACTGGGAACTGGTAAACTATCGTGAAGGTAGTGGCGAGGAGGCGTGTCGCGCGGTCGGCGATCGGCGTTTTTCTCGATCAGTAATCGGCCGAGTCATTAGAGAAGCTTGTTTTTTATCCGCGGGGTAATGGCGCGAAAACAGTCGTTAGCGGTCACCGAGACCAAGCCCGCCGTCACTCCGCCACTTATTGAACAGAAATAAAACTCCCCGAGGTAACCGGTAGAAACCCCGGTCACGTCGCACTCCCGGTTAATAAATGCGCTTTCAAACTGCAATAACAAAATGAAAGAAACCAACTATTCCACAAAAGAGTTCAATAGCACTTCTGGATCGGGATCCACGACTAATCTAATTAAGGCTCCACGGCCCTTTGTACCTCGCTTGTTTATTTCCTTTGCTTCGAGTTTTTTTATATATTTTTCGCGGAGTTTGCAAACGCTCAAAGGCGGAGTCGAGTTATGAAATTGTTCAAGCGTTTATTGTAGACGTCCAGCGGCGAATATTAAAGCGGCTGGTGTGCACTCGCCCTTATATAACTAGTTAACCTCCGCACACGCGACCGTCGTACTAATGCTACTTGCAAACTGTTTAAAAAAACATTTAATTTGCAAACTTTGGAAGTTTAAAAACGTGCAATTACTGGCGTGTTTGTTTTCGTGTCTGTTTCGTGGCGATGTTTCTGTAAACTTCGTGGAATATTCAACAGTCGAGTTGTTGTGTGAAATGTAGGTTTACAAAGTTTTGTAACATAGTCGATGATATTTTGCGCTAATTGAACACTAACAACTGTTCTGTAGTAAGGTCACAATAGCTTCATTGACTCCCCCCCCGCGCTCAGAGGTCACCCACCTTTCCTCTGGAACCCTCCATGCAAATACCAGACAACAAGATACATCTAATTTTCATCGCGACTCGTGCCAAACTGTATTCTTTACAGCTCTATTTAAAAAAACATGCGACGAATCACAAAGTTGTTCAATCAGCCGTCTTGCGATAAGTTAATAAGTCCTCTGATAATACGATCTAAGCGCGCGCCGTCTGATGACGTCATAACACGTCGTGTGAGATGGGATTTCATATAAAAAGTGCGACTTGTAAGCGATTCGGAACAATCCCAAATGATATGGAGTTCCCACACCTATATCTGAGAAATTGCGCTGACTCTATTTGATCACAGAGTAAAAAAGTAAGTTAAACCAACTATGCTTCTTTACTTGAGTTTCTTGGCTTTACTAACATAAAAAAATGTTTTTACAGTTAGGTATGTAACTAATAAGATTATGGTAAAAAAAAAACATTTTTACACGTATCTATTCATTAAAGTTTATTTCTAATATTTTTAACAAAGAACGGGTTTCTCTAGCCTACCTAGAAGGAGGCCTTAGTCTTACCATGGTTAAGTTTACTTTACTTTGTGTTAAGTCACCTACCTACTGATCAATCTGCTCTACTGGCGACTCGCTACCCGCGGCCGGCGGCGACGAGTTACTGCGGGAACCTGCCGCGGAGCAACCACCATACACTCACATGCGAACCAGATGAATTTAAGCCCGTATGTAGGTATATATGTAAAAATAAGAATAAAAAAATACCTTTTTAATCCAATAAAAACCGGCCTTGCGTTACAGAGTTTGTTTATAGATAGATGGTTTCAAGACAATGCAACTAATTTTATAATACCTCTCTAAAGAAAACGCGTCACAAGATGGTTCTTCGCTTCGTTTCGTAAACTGCTACTAGCTATAAAATAAAAAAATGCAAAGTCGTGATATCAGATCATTTAGCAATAACATACCTCGACGCCAATAAAATCATTGAAGGCGCAATGTCAGTGCCTCCTGAGGCGATTGTCCCAAATGTTTAGTAGCGAGCGCCGCCGGAGGTACGTCCCCCGGGGCCGTCCTAAACCTGAACAATAAAACTTATCACTCTTCTCCGCCGCACCTCTGATACCAGCCTGCCAACTTTACTTTACCGCCCACTCCACCTCTATTTTCTACACCACACGGTCGATTTTCAGAACATGAAGCAGCAGCGCAAACTTGTCTAGTTTCACACGAAGACAGCAGAGATGATCTAAATCGCTAGGCCGGTTTTATAGAGGTGGTGGGACGGTGGAATTTTCTGCATTTTCCAAACGACTTCTAAACGTCAAATTCAACACGCACCGTCGTAAAGTTGAAGTTTACTGCCCAATACGACTCCTGCGAGGGCGTGCGCCATATTGACAATCTTACGAATTCCATCTGCCTTGTAAAAAGTATACTTTACAATTTCGGAATAGTTTCTGTGATTTGAAGTTTCCATGAACTTATCTATTACGCTAAAAGAGCTACTGGATAATGTCAGCTTTTACAGTGTCTTGTATACTTAATTATTAAAACTACCTTCCAGTCCCATCCCGAGAGTTTCTAATTGATCACATGAGTGTATTTCTGTGTGTGTGTGTGTGGGAGGGAGGTTGACAGTGGACAGTGCACATGAAGAGCAGCATCGGGTGCGGCCGCGGGGTAGCACGACCGACGTCACCGTAGGCTGATGAGAAACTCGATTATACTAATAACTCGATCATAAATAACTTGCAAAAAGTAATAAAACTGACTAGTTTTGATTTTCACAAGAACCATATTCAAACTTTAAGCATTGTTTTGAAACATGCTTTAATCTCTAAATCTTATTACTCTATACATTAACCTCAGAACGGAATATTTTATTATTAATCTAATGTACCTTATATTTGTAACAATATTAATGACAAATAAGTGCGAATCCCCCACGGAACACACGGAAGTAATAATTTTAAACACGCGTGCGACACAACGCGCGACATGCGACACGTCGTCGACGTCGGTGCGACCACTCCGTCCTAATTGTTGTTTGTAATTTGTTGCACGACTCGATATTTCATACTTTGGACTCAATACATGGAGAGAACAGAAGAGCAACTTTGTTTTTCTACATTATTTAGTTATGTTCCTAATCTAAACGTATTCGGCTTACTTTTAGAATGGAAATATGAGGTTTCTCTTGTTCAAGAGAAACTTTAAAAAATAGATAACTCTTCTAGGCAGAGTTGACTTACTGTATCTTGATCATCGCTGAAGTCACATTTGAATATAAATGCACAACTTCGCGACCGCCGACCACCTTCCCACCTCCCCCATGCCCGCTACACCTCCCCCGCACCCCTCCCCGCGACCTGCTCGTTTGAACCTCAACGAATTACTCGCAAACGTGATTAAAAGTTGATGCTAATTCATTTTTCAAAGTCCGAAAGTCATCCCACCTCAAGTGGGCACGCGCACTTAACAGTCGAAGTACGCATCTGCAATTTTAAGTGGTTCGAGTTCCTTTGATGTGGACAGCGGAGGAGCTATTTGAATTTCAATCTGCACTCGTTTGAGGGTTGTTAAATTGAAAGAAACAATAGACCAGGAAGATAGCTTCCGATGTGTATCAGAGGGACGGAGGTACCGACCTTAATAGCCATTGAAACTGAACAGAAACGTGAGTGGACAAATTGGGTCCGGCGGGTCACGGAGGAAGGGGACTCACATAAACAACAGCCGACTCGGACCCAATTAATAAAGCAGCCAACACTGAAGTAGTGCAATTAATTCTGTGCCTTCGGAGATTTTAATAGTTCGCATAAATCAGAGGAGCCGGTGGGTTAATCGGCGTTTAATATGCCGGACCGAGACCTTCCCGCACCTATCTCCTGATGTATGGCGCCTCGGCGATAACCCGCGGCGCGTGATCGGGTCCACTACCTTCCTTACATGTTTCTTTTGTTGCGTAAACTTCGTGCGTTGGCGCCCGACGTGGGGCCACGAGGAAAAGATTTCTCCGAGTTCACCTCATTTCCTGGCTCCCAAACAACACTAACTACCCATTAATACTTCGTGTTATACAAAGTGCTAATGATAGTTTCCATACTTTCGCATTAAGTAAATGAAGTTGCTAAATGGCGCCCAAAGTGGGTCCGTTTGGAGATAACGCAATTACTGTCAAATGTACTGTAGACTGGACCGAACTAAATCTAGCGAAGGTACAAAACTATGGGGATATTTAATGGACACCTCGGCGGGCAGTTCCGAAATTCAATTCAGGCTGGAGTCGGTGTTAAGTGGTTATATCCACGGTGAGGGGGCGCGCGGGGGTGAGGCCGGGCGCCGCGGGAGGGGATATTGAATTTGCGGCCTCAATTGTTATCTGTCGCTGCAAGGTCGGCGCTCGCCAGGTACTACAGCCCTTTCTTTGCAGTAGGGCCGCCAACCTACACTGCATTTGAGGCATTTATTTTCACAGCACGTATACACGTGTAAAGTTATTGAAGTTCAAACTTCTTGTAATCGTAATCATTTTTGCTGTCAATTTTATACTTATGACGAAATATTAAAAAATATTAATAGATTAAAAATAAGTTAGTAATATTAGCAATCAATAATGGTATGCCTCATAAGGAAAACTTTAATTTTATTGCTTTAAATATTTCGTCAACTTTTATTATTCTCTTGAACAATGTAAGAGTTTTTCTGTATCTTGAATTAACTGAATGGTTTCCGCCGTCTTTTTTCCTCTAGTTCTACCTACTACTTACATTTAATTAAATCTGAAGTTGTAAAATACTGCTGTATAAATATTGAAACTCATTCTTTGTAAAATACTTTTAATATATACATTTTTCACAAAATAAAACCTTTAACTACTTGTTCATATTATCCTTACTGCATTTGTTTCAATGAATTATAAAAGTATTTCTAGAGACAACCCTATACAGTGAGAGTTGCCACAGCGGTCATCGGTCAATTCATTTCTCGCGGCGGCATTATCGTGATTGAATCAAACTCCCGCGCATCCCTTCCCTACATTACTACATTGTTCAAAAAGGGAACTTGGAATTTTAATGTGGGAAGTGGCGAGTGGCCGCAGTTTATTTAAGGTTAATTTGAGTTGATTCCGCCGGTCAGTTGATTCTACCGTGTTTGGGTTACCTAACGGTGAATGCCGATTGCGGTTCATTTTACTTACAAACAGTTTGGAAAGGGTTTGTTAACTATTCTATTTGGTTTTGGATTTGATTTTCCTTGTAATTTATCATTACCTACTTGATGTAAGGAATTATTAATACTTTGTATCCTTAATAATTTAAACGTAGACACCGTAGCGACTACACCGTAGCACCGTAGCAGCACGTGCTACGAAGGCTGTCAGCATATTCCCCACGTACAACACATTGTACTACGCTCTATTGAATTTAATAACTTGTAAGTTAATCGAATTAATTTCCATCCAGATAGGAGGACTCTCATAAAAAATCATATCCATCCGAAGCACCAAGACAAATTACCCGAGTATGATAAGAAGAACAAACTGCTATGAATATACTTTCCCCTCATTAGGATTCAGACCGCCGCCTACTTTTATTGGCAGAAAGAACAGAAAGGGCATAATCCCTAATTTATTACAATAACTAGGAGATTGGTAGATTTGCATAGAGCGGGCATCGAAGCCGCCGCGGAACACAAATTATTCCGTTCCATTGTAGCCGAGATGTAAACTCACCCGATACAGACAGAACTAACATGAAGAGGGAACAAAACGAGGCATTGGCGAGTGGTGTGAGTCATAGGTGGTAGCGTTTTAACGAAAATAATTACGTGTGGAATTTAACATTTTTTGGATTCTAAGTGGATCTTATTAAAATTTACAATTGTAAATAAATATTTATTTCACTTCCTGGAATTGAGTTTTACCTACTCATTTTATCAGAAATACATAGGTACCTAAACGACGTTTTTTTTATTAAAGAAAGAATAATTAGCACACACCACACAGTTTCAAAGCTCGTGAGTACCTAATTCTAATTAGTTTTTAATCTTAAAAAGTACAGCCCGTCTTATTGTATCTTAGAAGACACATCGACCGCTTCTTATAATATGACATTAGATTATAATGAGATAAGATAAACAACAGACAAGTTTGCATTAATTTTCTATTAAACTTTTTAACTGAAATTGAAATAATTTTTCATACAGTTTCGACCGAGACAGCATTGGTTTAACAGTGAGCCCGCTCTGACAATTAGTTCACACGAACTGGCTCGCTGTGAAGCAGAAGTGGAATCAAAAATATCATACCTGCTTCAGAAAACTTATTATTATTGTTATATTTAAATGACACAAATATCTTAAATTGCTTACGAAAATAAATATCCAAGTGATTTGATTGTTTTTAGCTATCGTAATTTCAAATAATGGACTATCGGGCGTACCTAAAACAAAAACTGTTAGTACCTACTAAATAGATTCTAAATGAGAACTATTATTACTCTGAGGCAATGGTTATCCCAAAAACCCATACAATGTCAACCAAGATATTTTATAAACCAGAGACTTGTTAGTAATTTTTAAGCCTTCAAAATATTCAATTTAGAATTTTTTATGTTTAGTTACTAAAGATAATGCATGTTATGATGAGGAAAAGGTGTAATTCCTTAACTCATTAGGTTATTTACCCATTAATACTGCGATAATAGAGTGTTGTGTACTCATTACGTGTCTAACGAGGTAGGTGCCAGCTATCACTCGGCCGCTCACGTGGGAGGAAGTGCACACACACACACACACACACACGCACACACTCGCGCCGCGGGGACGATAGCGGCGCGCGCGCAAGTGCCAGATACAAGCGGTCAGAGGCCAAGGCGCCAGAGGCAAGTGTTCGTAAAGGTACTACTGAACAGAGTCAACATTGGAAATACTGATTTCTGGGGTAATAGCACTGTAGGTCTTAGGACATTCGTTGTGTTTTGTTTTCTGCAATGATAGCCAGGAACTTGTTAATCCATATTAGTTGAAGTAATCATAGGACAGGGCAGGAGGACTTATCGACTTAGATGTGACCTCAGGTGTTCCACTTTGTTGCCATTAAGTTTTCTGTCTAGCCTGCCTTTCAAATTAGAATATCATGAAATATAAACGACGGTGATACGAATGTAATTGGACTTTCTACAAAGTGCAATTCTGTACAGATTTATTGTTGCACTTACAGAAAACAAACCAAGATGTTTATTCTCTTATAAATGCAACTATTGAAACAAATAGGAGTGAAAGTAGCAGGTGGAAAACTTAATAAATGCTGAAATCTACGATTTATAGAAAATTAATACGATTTATATGTTCAAATATAATATAGTACATATTTATGTACGATTTTTCCTCTAAAGCACTAACAAAAGGGATAAGGATACTTATTGGATGTAAATAACTTCTTATAAGTATTAATAGCGCAGCAGTCAGAAATTATTTACGGGATCCATATTATAAATATCTGTTAAACTTTTTCGTAAAATAACTACTATGAATGAACGCAATGAGTTGGTTCTAGGTACTTCGATAAACTGTCATGAATGAGAGAAGCAGATAACTCACACAGATGCAGACAGATTACATACCTACACATACACAGATGATCAAGTAAATACAAGTGCCGACAGTTAAATGGTTTTTACCTCGAATTGATAACAAATAATTTACGTACCTACACAAGCTGAACAATATATTACGAATATTTCAACATTGAATCATCATTAAGAGGTAACATTTAACTTGTTATCATAATGAGGAAAAAGGAAACATTTACTTATTTTAAACTGTAAAGTTTGAGGTCGGTACAAAACTTGAATATTATTTCAAATTAAACCTCAAGAAGAAATTAAAAATAAAAAAAACCTAAATATATATTATCAATCACGGTAAAACCTTGTTTAAAAAATATATTATAATGTACTTACATACCTATATTCATTATAATGTCTTTAATACTAGTAATTAACTCATGCGTGTTGTATTGTTTCACCTCGCAGTCGGCGGGCAAAGCTCCCGCCGTTGTTGTTCTTCCTAGAAGCAGATAGCGCGACTCCTTCACCCGCCATCTCACGATAACTCCGCAAATAGGCTACCGTTGACGTCACAGCCTTACCGCGCTACACACAAGGCTCACATTCGCGTGGCACGCGTCGTACCTCTGGCTGACACAACCTCGGCCTATAGCCGACCTCATTTTAAGAGAATCAAATTAAGACGCAGTACCGACGCTCTAGCAGCGTAACTACAGATTAAAAAACCGCGAATCTACCGACACTGTTTTGTTTCTGTGTATCGTAGTTTGAAGGGGGCGGGGCACTGTGACCTACTTCTTGAAAACACCTTCAAAACTACACTTTTCGCTCTAAACATTGACAACTTTCATGAAACTTGTTATTATTTGGTAAATAAATATTTACGTAAACACCATACCATGATACGTAGTAAGCTACCCACGCCATATTGAGCAAAGGTTATCATTGTATTATTTATTAGAGACACGTTAATGTAAGTACCTATTTATTGGCAAATACGCATTTATATTGACAGAGGCTACAAATAACTCAATTCCTGGAACAGTGGTTGGTGCGAGAAATTGTCATAATTTAAAATAAACCATGAACCACTAAATGGTAGTTAGGTATGTACTTCTAACAAATGGTAGAGCAAGTAAAAATATTCAATCTATTTTTGTTACCAAAATAACTGTTTTGTAATCTAGAAACTTAATAAAAAAAATACTCTAGTAGTTCAATTAATTGCCCAAGGTCAGGAAGATTTCGTGGGTAATGGTCCACAAAACAAATTACCTAAGACGCAGTTTATGACATCACCTGAGTGACGTCACAAGATGGCGTCGCCCTGGCTTAGTTGGCAGCTCGCCAATCACCTGACACTGCATCGTCCACCCTTTACTTCACATGTTCACAGTCGAGCAGTACCTTCCAACCTTTGTCCTGCGATATCTTACGAAATGAGGCAACAATAGACGCGAGGTGAAGTGCGTCAAACAGATAAGCGGCGCGCGCGCAGTGTAGTTTATGTAACTACCTAGACTAGACACATCGTAGATCGCGGAGGCATTACGTTCTGCACTTTATGCCACTTACGCAACGCAATCAGTGCTATTGAGTACGTTCAATGTTTATCACAATAACACATCAAATACGAGTATGTGTAGTTTTGAATACTTAATTAGTACGACGTTGTTAAGAATTAAGCACAAAGTTAAAGAGTATAGATACCGGGGTCTTGAGCCGAATAAATACTTTTAGGGATGTTATGAATGTTTAGAATGCTAAAATTTACTATCTTTAGAATGTTTGAATATGATCAAAAACACGAAAATTAACTTAGTAACTACGTTATGTACGTATTTAAATTAATTCATCCTGTATTTAAATTAATTAGTATGACGTAGATTTTGTTTAAACAATTATTTAAATTTGTCAAAATTGCGTCAACACTAAAATAACTTATTCCTTAAAATAATTAGTAGGTACCTCTGCATGACCTTTTCCCTGACTTTAACATAACATTACAAAATTAATCCCTAAAAATGATATATCGGTAAGTGGATAAACAAATAACAAGGAAATACTCGATGTCTTCCTGAAGGATTGCAAATACCTAGATATATGTTGGTATTAAATTTAGTAGCAATTTAATTTAGTTATCTTTGAGGATAAAAAACGTAGGTACCTATACTACATCGCTTAGCCTTAAATTGTAAGTCTTGACATTTCGTTTTAAAATAAAATAAATTTACCATATTTCGTAATATTTGAGTGTAAGGTATCATTTTGTTAGTTTATAATCTCAGTACTTAGGTAATTGTTAACGCAACTGCTCCTAAACGTCGGTTTATCAAATGAAGATAATATGGGATATTATAATATGGGATCCTAATTCACAGACAAATAAATCTAGAATAGACACTTCAAGAAGTCCTCAGATTTAAGATTATTTTTCTTTCTTACGATATTACTTATTATTATTTTAACGATATCACTTAGTAAATTCTTTGAAACTCTTGGTTCCCCTGAAAGTATTAAAATATGTTAAATATAAATGAATGGTATTTAACACTGACAATTTAATTTGACTTGATACCCTCCGTCCACGCTCGCGTTCTTCTAATACTTGGAAACATAGGATTTTACAAAAAAAAAACAAATTAAATAACTTTTAAATGAATATCAAACCTCTATTTTTACCTCTAAGTTTTTGATCTGATAGCAAGCCTATGCAATATTTCTTGATCATTCAAATATAGGTAATATCCTCGAACGTAGACATACCTAATCAAAAACAATGAAATTTATTTTTCCTTTGAATATTATAAGTAGTTTCCTTGTTTGCCAAGTTACAGCAACCACAAACCGCAGTGCACTTGGTCACTAACTTCTTGCACCTGAGGATAAAAATAAATTACTAGTATTTATTTGAGACCTCGGCTAAATGTTCCTTCTTTACAGAGAAATTCAGTAGCTTTGTATAAACAAATGTCGATATATTTTATATTGAATGGAAACTAAGACTTTTAAAAGTAGGTATCCTGTGAATCACGTGCCCGGCTACATAACAAACTTTTTAGTTTTCTAACGACATTTAAAGCTATAAGAAATATATTTAACAATAAAAAGAGATCGTGTGCATTATTAAAAAGAAGCACCTTTTTTTTATCATGCACATGAATTATCATGACAATAACATCAAAAAAAACTGTCAGAACTATCTGTCGCTTCATGACCAGAGATAACTTTACACAAAAACCAAATCCTAAAGTTTTGTCGCCGTTAATCTAATCAGCATGTTTGTAAGCTGATTGGTTTGTCAGTTCAGTTGTTATCTTACAAACAAAGGCTCAGTACAGGTCGAGTGAGTCGCAAGTTTGACACTTTTTGAAATAATGCTGTATCCTGCCATCCCAGACCATCTGGCTGCATCGTGTCGTCAGACCAACTTAGCCTTACACCTCGACGAGGGAATATCGACTCTATTGCGAGTGTAATAACGTCTTCAGGCAAAACAAGTATCGTGGGGAAAGCGAGGACAAAGCAGTAATTGTTAAGACAATTAGCACAGGTCGGTGGTCGCCGCTGGCGCGCACATGCTCCGATGTCCTTCCGACGACTCACAAAAACGCAATGAAGGTGGAATTGTGTGAATAAATCACCGGCCGTCGACGGAACCTCACATATCTCACATCTGGCGGCCGGCGCTCGCAGCAACGTCTTTGATTAAACTTCAACCCGATACAGAACTACTGACGCGGCGCGAGTTGGCGACTCTCATACCTCCTGCACTTGCCACTCTCTAATGTATTGTATGTCCATTGCATTTAAGTTAAATTTGCCTAACTTAGAGTTACAGGAAATATAAAATTAAAAAGGTAAATCATAAGTACTTTAACCTCGATATTTGCTAATCAGAGTAAGCTCCCGGCGGCTTCCCGTGTCGCTATATTTACGTCTCCACATCATTATCTCTTCGTTCATAATTCAACCATATTATTATTTTCTGACGTCTTTTCTTAGAAGTGATAACAGTAAAGTATACAATTAATAATCGTTATCGCGTCAATAAATCGTTGTTTTTCAAAGGTGGTTATCGCTCGATGGTGGACTTACCATTTACCGTCACCGCTTGATAACCTAAGGGCTCACAGATTATACCGTTTTTGTTTCTTATCGCGTATGGAAAAGTATGTGGCTTTTTTTCTGAAGTATCTTTCCGTGGTTTACGATTATATTTTTCGGCACTTACTCTTAAAAAGTTCAAACAAAAATGCTTATCAACCGTAAGCTTATTAACGGGTGTAAAAATATCGTTTCCGAAGCCTGAAACCACATATTCTTGAGCCTAAATAATAACTAAATTCAATAAAAGTATACCCAAAAACTCAATTTAAAAAAGTTATTAAGGTTTGAAAAGTGATATTCGCCGCTTTAGCTAATAGTTCAGGAGCAATGGTTTAGATAGCAAATAAAACTAAGGCACTATTTAATTTGAAATAATTCGGAAATTTGATCGTTTATATGCAATTTGGCACAATTAGATAAAAAAATAAAAATATCATAAAAACATTTTCTTTGCTTTTAACGTAACGAATACCCCTCCAGCAATGTCTAGTTTCTGTTTTCGGAAGCAGAACTTTTACACCTTGTATATTGATTGATTTTTGTTGTAATTGCGCTTAATCCCATGCTCGTACATTGGAACGTAACAGGAACAATAAGTTATTTGACGAAAATATGCCGGTGTAAAGGCATGCATGCGGGTTCAGTCTCCAATGATCGATTATAATCGTAACGAGATCGACTCGATATCGACCCAAAATCGATCTTGATTGTATCAATGGCTCGCTGAAGTATAATTTACTATTGTAGTTGAAACGTTAGCCCACATATCACATTGTACAATTGATTGGTTAATATAACTGTAAAGACTTGTAGTAGGTACCTGCATTTTAGTGTAGAGTACCGTCCATCATTAACTACTTAATAACTATTAAATGAATATTGGATATGCTAAATTTATTTATATTTTGTTATTCGTCTTATTACTACAAGTAGGTACCTATTACTCAAAACCGAGCTTGTGTTTAATTTTTCTCAGGTAATGGTACATATCGGTTACAATCTATGTCCTTTTTGAAATCAATTCGAAATAACCTAATTACCTTAATACCTTAGGTAAAAAGTAAGTGTTTGTATAGTAACCGACTCTCTGTTATCCAATAATTTACAACGGCTATCGTGAGACAATACGGATTTATATTAATTGTAAACATTAGAACAATGCTGGTTGTTTACCTGAATTGTACCCGCGGGGAGAGGGGGGGGGCGCGCCAGATGTGCGCGCGAGTGGCGACGTGGGAACCCGCCGGAGGTACAAACTCATATAAATTACAAAATAAACCTAGATCGCAACATTCGTCATATAATAGGTATGTAGGTAGGGTTTATATACGCATTTAATTAAAACAAAGGTAGTTAATTATAATTGTGATTATTAGTAACCACAAGTTTTATCATCTCGGTATAATTATGAATTATTTCAATTTAATTAAAGCTCGTTTGAATTGTACGATCAATTCTATTACGGGATTCCAGGAATGGCCCTCATTAGAATTGACGGAATATTAACCACACATACCTAAATATAGACCTGAGTAGATACCTGCTAATTTTAAAGCTCTTGTAACTTTTCAGTTAACTGTTCATCTCTTTCATAGGCCTACATATGCACGATCTTTCAAGGTAGTCATATATAACTTTAAGCAACTCAAGGGTTTAAGTGCAACTATTCAATTGTTTCTCTTCTTGTAAGGAAATGCAACGTGTCTTAAGCTTTTCTGAAAAAAGTAAGACAAAAGCGGTGTCTCGTGTCGCGAGACAATGTGACATTGACAATGACAGAGGTGTTGCCCACACGTGTGTCACACGTGGCGGCGAGGTGGCATTGTCTCACCGAGGCGGGATCATTCTTACACGGTAATATGCACTGAATTACAAGGAGATAGGACTCATAGTGCAGCGGTGCGTGCGCGGGTCGCGGGAGGCAGGTTATGGTGGTAGTATGACATTACCACCGGCCTTTGTCTTAAGATTTATTGAGTCTTGTTGAAAATTTTTAAAAATTGTGTCCACTATGTGATATACTGAAGGTATGCAATAAATAATTAACAGTTATATAATTTAATATAATGAACGCGTAAATCTTAGAAGTTACATTTAATATTGAACTATTAAAAATATATATACTTCTAATTTTTCATTTGAAAAAGGTCAAACTTTTTTGTAAAACAAACTAAAACAACACTTTTGAAATTTCCGCATTTTAAATAAAATGCATATTAAAAAGAAAATGTATGACTCTACATATCGATAACCTACGTTTTATAAGTTCAAATATTAAAATAATCACATTTTAAAATACGCACAATTAAAGAGGCTCACTACATTAGATGACCTAAATTCTTAAACACTTGCTGTTTGCGCCTTATTTATTGTATATCAATTTTATTCAAAATTATGATTAACAATTAGATTATTACCTTGGAGACTATAAACAGCGCTGGTTTAAAATTTTTGAATATCAACTTTATTTATTACAGAATTCACCAGTCATTTTTTTTCATTAATACTTAAGTGTGACACAACTTTAAATTCTCAATCCAGAAACCGGCAGCTAGTTTTTACAAACTCTACTAGCGAACGAACATCGCCGCATTTGTAATTTACTACTAACGCCATCTATTGTTGGAAAGCTAAACTACAGCTTTATACAATCTGGATAAAAAAATAATTTGTTTCCTATATGAAAAGAGATGTTAATCAGTTTTAAGTTGCGATTTGAAAACAAAAGTTTAGGACACTAACAAACCCTTAGAAAACTAAATAAAAAATACTTTAAAATAGAAACACTGAATTACTTAGGTAAAAAAATAGTTTCAGATGAATGACAACAATACTCAGTTAAAAAATAAAACTACTTGATGAAGATGATAGACAGGTAAGTAAGAAAGGTGGAGCAAGAGGCATGTAAATAAACAGCGCACTGAGAAGGTGTTGCGGGGCGCGGGACGCGGCGGTGCGCGGGGCGCGGGGCGCGGGGCGGGGGCGCGCGGCCGGGGCGGGGGCGGGCCGGGGCGGGCTCACTCCGCCGCGCGCCGCGACGCCAGCCACACGCTCCGCGCGCGGGCCATGGTCGCGCGAACCGACCAGAGCATGTTCGGGTGCTATGGTGACAGCTACTCGTACCGCCTGTGGAGCCTGGCCAACGTGTGGGGCTGCCGACGTGAGTACCGCGGACTGTGACGGGTGTCGAGTGCGAACAGACGGGTCCGATGAAAGTGCACGACGCGCCCGCTGGCGGCTGGTACTCGCTGCCGAGCGACTGGCTCGCCGACATGCGGAGTAAGCAAGTGCCCACCTCCACCACCTCGGCCAGGCGGCTCGCGGCCTTAAGTAAGCTTCCTTTCCTTTTGTTTTTATTTGCATTTTTTTTTCATTTTCTATTTATTTTCTTGGTTCTTGCTCTATCTCATTATTTAACGCAGTGTTTAAAAGTTTTCGCAAAAAGTTTAGTTTTTAAAGACTTTGATATTCAAGCGACTTAACAGTTTAACGCGAAGTAGGAAAATTAAAGTCGCAGTTAAAGATTCGTTAAACTTCAATCAGTCAATGCAGCAAATATGTTACTCAACACAGATTCAGTTTTTGGTATGTGTTTTGTTAGTTCAGTGAAATTATATCCAAATTAAATTTATAAAGTTAAATAATAAAAATAATTATTTTTATGATAAATAACTATAATACATTATTTAGAATCTAAATAATAATATACTGTCAAGATTTTTATTTTAAAAGCGCTACAAATTGTTTTGATAAAAAATACAAAACCGGCATTTTGTTAAGTTGTGGATTGCAGTTATAAATCATTTAAACAGAGTGCAATCAGTGAAATTAATCAAAAGAATATAATTTCTTAATTTATACTACTAGATTTTAATAATTAATAAATAAAAACACAAAAGTGTAAGTGAATCAAAAAGCAGGTGAATTACCTGTGTCATCATTTAGTGCACTCGAAGCACGTCTTTATGCGTGTATCTGTGTATGTGTGTGTGAAGTGTTCCCCCGGGACTCCCGGAGTCGCCGGCAGGTACATACACTTGAAACAAACTTACCTTTGCCGAGGGGAGCCCGCGCTCTCCGTCACAAATCTTCAATAATTATGTTGTTTTAATTCATTTGCTTCTTTCTCCTCTTCTTATTATTTCATTCTTATTTCGAGTGCCGCCTGTCTGGAGTGGATAAATAGAGTTGTTTGATGCGTTCTGTCGGAACTCAAGGTAGCGGCGCGTGAGACCAACACGCGGATTAATAAATTAGCACAAGTCCGGTGTTACGGCTCTGTTATAACACTTGTCCGATCATGTTTTTTCATATCTACAAATTGTAAACTGAGTGATTTTTTAAAATATTGAGAGAGATATCAGTTTAAGAAGCAGCATCTCTTTACTTAATAAAACATTAGATTATGATATCACCTGAATTTTAAGTAAAGTAATCTAATTATTTAATGTAAGTGCTTTTGCAACTGTTATTTGTTATACATTTGTAGCGGGTAATCTTATTCAAACTACTATAGATTGGTAGCTAATGCCAGTTCACAACTTTTTACTTCTCGTGTACCTATAATGGGTACACAAACAACAAAAACACAAATAAAAAAATTACATCTTTATAGTGATTTTATAGCCATTTCAAATGTGTTAAATTTCCCCTTAATTTTGGGAAAATTGTTGAAAATAAGCCACTCAAAACATACCTATGAGTGTTAATATTTAGAGGACAATTAAATTAACGAACATAGGTGGCTAATTAACGTTATTTTAAAACTTAACGTACCTAAATACAATATTATTTGTAACTTGTTGATAAAAATATAAATGTATCGGTGCCTAGGTAGGTAAAAACATAATTAGTAAAGTTTGTCAAGAACAAAGGATCATTAAAAACTTGTGATTATGGATGTTAGTCTGATAAGTGCAGTGAGCAGCTAAGGTATTAATTAGCAGGAATCAATAGCTTCCCGACGTTATCGCGATCACTAATTGCTTGTTTGCGGAGATCGCATTAACGGCTTCATTACCGAGGATCCGTTGACAAGTCGGGGCCACGTTTACCTCTCTCGTACCTACTTGAGATCACCTTCGGGGATGCTATGACTCATATCTGAATCACTTACAGTTTCACCTCCTAATGTCGTGAGTCAGGGCGCGTTTTGCTGAAATTTACGGGCATGGTTTAATGGTTGGTGACATCTGGAGAAATAAACATCTTGATTAATTTAATGATCGTGTCAATTAGGTACGTCTGGTTTTATTTTAGGACGGACCGACAACTTATTTCAGATTTAGATTATTCTTAAATGTAACGAAATCTATAAAAACCACTTGTTAGGGTTAAATATTAGTAACTTATAAAATTTGAATAGATTTTTAAGGGATTTCGAAATTTTGAACTGCTTTGTAGGTACCCGTACCTACTTTAACATATTACAATGCGTCTATATTGATTGGGTGTTTATTAGCTTAATAGTGAGATAAACACCTCTAATTCAAAATATTTTGGTAGTTAATAAAATATGAAATAAACCTGGTTATTTGCTTTGATAACATGATTACAAATTTGTACCTTACAGCTAACCTACCTACTTATTTGTTTGAATAGCACAATCGTGTTATTTGTCATTTGCTTAAATAAATTTTAAAAAAATAATTTTAAGGAAAAAAATGGCTAATTAAAAGTTTTGTTTATTGAGTTCTTTCTATTCTTAGTGTTACTGCGGTTCATTAGACCCAAGTGTCTTTATGCCTATCTTCATTTATAAAATGCTTAAGACTCGTTCTTTTTTAGGTTACATAAATAATCTTATACTTAACTAATAATTGTTCCGTGCACATCAATAGGTGGAACAAATATAAATTAAAACAAGAAGGAAACCTGCTCGTTGGTTGATCGCAATATAATAATTGAACAAATAGCCTGCGTATAAACATTTCAATAATAATTGTGTCGGCGCGCAATTACGATTCCGCCGGAGACGATACAACATGGTGTCGCGACAGGCGGGCCGCCCCCGCCCCCGCCCCGCGGCGCCCCCGCCCCGCACAGGTGCCGCCAATCACCGCCGATCAACAATCGGCTGCTATCTCTCGGACTACTAGCACCGGTGTGTGCGTCGTGATATCTGCCAACAAACAACGCGGCAGGAAGCGTGTGTGCGTGCGCAGGCTTTATCAGCGACGGACGCTGCGCGCGGGCAGATCGCTGCGAGTAGGTGTCTCATCCGCTCTACCTACACTTACACATTACCATTGTACCTAAAGGGGATTTATTGAATGAAACATTTAGAAGGCAAATTTTACAAAATTTAAAAGTACTTATTTCTTCATGCACTATCTTAAGAAAGACCAACTACAAACAGCCTTATAAAACAGTTTTTGAATAAGGCAATTAGTTAATTGCGTCATTTAAAACGTCTTTTTGTAACGTCGTTATCTAGTGCAAAGTATCTCGTAACGCCATCTAGCGTCCAGCAGCAAAACTATCTAACAACATAAAGTTAAAAGTTTATTCAGTGAGTGCACCTGGAAGTTAAACCTTGGTTTTGTTCAGCAAATGCAGCTAATGTGTTTGTCAAAATTGCTTGTAGGAAAGAATGAGTAATTTTTAAAAGAACCTCATAAAATCCTATTTTCGATATTGGATTGATGAGACAGGTACCTTAGGGATTTTCATTAAGAATCCGGAGCAGAAAAAAGTAAACAAATATTCCAAAATCCAGCAATGTCACGGTTTATCAGTGGTTAACCGCTCGTACCTTTGTCCTTAAGATTTATTCAGAAAAGCAATTATATACCTTCTACCTATTTATCTACTTATTGTAATAATTTTACTAAGAAACAATTCACTGATGTAAATAATGGAGCTCATACAAAGAAAAAGCTGTTTTGTCAAGCCATTTTGTCCGACCTATTTGATAAATGAAAAACTGACTTTGAACTAAAACGGTTTTTTTATTTTATTTTTTATTTATTTTTACAAAACGAAACTTACACTTTTAAAATATAAAAATAATAACATTAAATAATATTATAGTACAAGCTTCTCAAGATGTAAACACAATATTTTATACAATAAGTACAACTTAAGCTAAAATTAAAGTTATATTAAAATAATGAAAAATAATAATAATAATAGAAAATAAAAATAAACAAAAACTTCTTAACTTAAGGCAAAATTAAGTAAACGTTTTTTTAAAGAGACTGTAAGATCATGGAAGATAGGATCATTTTTAAAATAATTTTCAGTTTGGTCTTACTAAGGAAAACGCAAATCTGCTTAATAAAAAATAAAAAATAGGTACCTATGATATAACCAAAAACTAAAAAAATGAAGGAAAAAATAAAAATATATTAATTTTATAATCATTATATAAATTTAATACGCCATACTTAGCGCCATCTACCGACGGATAGCAGAACTAATGACCAACATAATTTTAGAAGATATACTCCAAACACCTTCTTTGTACAGCATCAGAAGTATTTTTGTAACAATAGACTTAAGATACAATAAAGAATCTTAATTTTTGACTAAGTTTGATATGATCCTATCTGGACTGGATCTCGCTCTTCTGAATAACAGAAAATCATTATGTTTTACATTATTACCATGAGTAGGTACCAACTCAAGTTGGTAATATTCTAAACATACAGAAAGTCAGTTTGAATTTGAGAACCATGAACATTTGAATGGCCTCAGTAAACATAGCGCGCTGCATATCTGCCAAATATCGCACTCGCGCCGACGATATGAGGTCGTATTTTCTAAAATTCAATACCGGTGCGCCTGATAGCGGCCCGTGCCACACAATACTAATTAATACCTCCAACAACGCTGTTTTGCTCTTTATTACACGTTATTTATGAGCGGTAGGTAACGCGTTAAAAAACGATATTACCGGCCAGTGCAAATTATTACGCGCTTAAATTGAATCGTCGCTTGTTATACCTGCCGTCGAGCGCAAGCGTTACTGTTTTCTTTCTGGGTGTCCTGCGATATTTTAATCACCAGTGACAATATGATGTTCTGTTGTGATATACGTAATGGATCTGTATATTTAAACAAATGTTTTTATTAGCAGGTGTTAAATAATCAAGAGTACTTAAATCCATTTAATTTACGATAAAATTGAGTTAAAATAAATGGTTTTGAAGTTACCTTTTACCTGTTATTAAGATAGAAGATGACATTACACATGCGTTTTGCTAGAAGTGTTTGGTTTGGTTGTTGCAGTCCGGCCGCTGGCCAGCGCCGGCGACGGCAAGTGCGGCGAGGAGGAGGAGCGCGGCGGCTCCCCGCTGGGCCCGGGCGGCCCCTTCGCCTGCGCGCAGTGCCGCGGCGCCTACCCCACGCGCGACCAGCTCGCGCGCCACGAGACCCTGCACGCGCCCAGCACACAGGTGCCTACTCTACGATATGTCAGTGCCCTTCACCTACCTTATCACGCTTCACACCCCACGGGCATGCTTCTTTACCAAGTTACTGTTCAGTTAACATACAAACCCACCCAACGTAAAGTCATCGTCGTTTAGCAAGCTTCAATATTAACCGTCGGCTTTTTGTCAACAGACGTGCAAGATATGCCACAAAAGCTTCGCAAATGTGTACCGCCTGCAGCGACACATGATCAGCCACGATGAGAGCGCACAGCTCCGCAAGTTCAAGTGCAACGACTGCGACAAAGCGTTCAAGTTCAAGCATCACCTGAAGGAGCACCTGCGCATACACAGCGGGGAGAAGCCGTTCGAGTGCGCCAACTGCGGCAAGAAGTTCTCGCACTCCGGCTCCTACTCGAGCCACATGACCTCCAAGAAGTGTCTTGTCATGAATCTTAAAATGGGAAGAATCAAACCCAATAACCCTGCGCTTAATCCAGAACGCAGCCCATCGCGCAAACGAGCCAATTCGTTGGTTGCATCCCAACTGAATAACAACAACGCTCCTAATGGCAATTCCTATATGCCAATACTACCCAAATACAACGAAGCGGCTGCCTTTTTTGACCTCAACAACTTCCGCCCTCCTCTGCAGCCAACACTAGGTTCGAACCCGTTCTACATGCCCCCGGGGATGCCCATGAGTCCCGCCAGTGGGATCGCACCGTACAGCTTCCCGGCCTCACTTAGCCAATTGTTCGAACAAATTGCATCTGCTCAATACCAACAACGAAAAATGGAATTGCCGTTGAGTCCGAAACAATCCTTCTCTCCCGTCCGCGATCACGACGACCTGATCGAAGAAGTTCACGAAGACGACGATAAGAGATCGGAATGTAGTACTGAACTAGTCATGGATATCGAAGATGAAGAAGTTCCCGTTAAAAAAGAAGTTGAAGACAGAGATAGCGAAGTTCGATCGTCGCCGCAGCATTTAGACTCCATCCCTTTAAACAACAATAGGCCCAATGAATCGCCCAGCCATACAACTTTCAATTCAATTTTAGAATCAGTGAATGCTTCGGTGTCCAAGCATATGCGATCCATAGAAAAATTGTCGCCCGTTTCTGGCAACGTGTGTCCCGGTATGGATTCTCCACCTACACCCCATGTGATCATCAAGGAGGACCCGGATGACATTTATAGATGCAATAGATGTAACATAGACTTCGATAACAAGGAAGAGTTACTCGACCATGAAAAAATGGTCTGTAAAGATTTATTCCGAAAACATGAGGGACTAGCGGCTCAAGTAGCAGAAACTGTGGTACTGAACCGGTTAGAGGCAGAGATGAGGGTATCAATACAAAGTGGTGTAAGTGTAAGTGATGATGACGACTACTGTAAGGAAGAGAGAGAGGACAAAATTTCTATACATGATAATGATCGGAAAATCCGTGTGCGGACAGCACTGTCGGAAGAACAACAGGCCGTACTTAAAGAACATTACGCTATAAACTCTCGACCAAACCGCGAACAGTTTAAACGAATAGCGCAACAAATCGGCCTCGACAACCGAGTTGTGCAAGTTTGGTTCCAAAATAATAGAGCTCGCGAACGGAGGATGACGCAGACGATGTCGGCGGCGGCGGACCAGCCGCTGGACCTGTCCACGAAGCGCTGCGCCGCGTCCCCCCCGCCCAGCCCCGCGCCCTCGCCGCCCGCCAGCCTGGCCGCCACACATTCCGACTCGGAGGAGGCCGTCAACCTCAGCCAGAAGTCGTCCCGCAGCACGACGCCGCACCGGCCCTCCTACAACAACACTTACCCACATTCCAATTGCTCCTCATCGTCGTTCACCGACTTCCGACTGTCCCCGTCCCCGGGCGAGGGCGGCGCGCAGAAGCGACTGCTGCCCCAGAAGATGTCGGTGAACCCGCTCATCCCGATGGACAAGCTGCTGCAGTACAACGACCTGGCGACGGCGCGCTCGCCGCTGCTCAACATGCACCTGTCGGACAGCAGCCGGCAGGGGTCCAGCCCCGCCTTCGAGCGGCCGTGGACCGACGACCACAACAACGACTACGACGACGATCACGCTGTACTTAAGAAGAGCAAGTTGAAGGCCGGAGCCGAATACAAAGAGGGCGAGGGGCAGTTCGTGTGTGACCAGTGCGACAAGACTTTTGTCAAGCAGAGCTCACTCGCAAGGCATAAATATGAACATTCAGGTTAGTAGCTTTGTTTTATTAAATCCTAAAACATTTTTTTATTCAAGACTTGCCTTATCTACAAAAAAATTATAAGACTATGTTTTGACTGGGTATATTTGCTTGCAGGTCAGCGCCCGTACAAGTGCGTGGAGTGTCCGAAGGCGTTCAAGCACAAGCACCACCTGACGGAGCACAAGCGGCTGCACACGGGCGAGAAGCCCTTCCAGTGCTGCAAGTGCCTCAAGAAGTTCTCGCACTCGGGCTCCTACAGCCAGCACATGAACCACAGGTTCGCCATCTGCAAGCCCTACAGGGACTAGCCGCTCCTCGCATACACACAACCAACACATTAAATACTCAAGTATTCGACGCCCGGTATTTTCGTTCAAAGTTTAAGTGGGTCATTTTGCTCAATCTCATATTTTTTATACGATAGCAGTTAACTTTCACCGAGTTTTAAATTAGTTGTACATATTAATTTAGTGCCAAAGAAACAAAACGATCGTGCCATTTGAGATGCCAAAGGTATAAATTATTTTTAATTATTTTATTAGATTATAGTTAACGTGCCAAAGGGCCAGTACCTGTAATTGATATACTCAAACGAATGTTATCTTTTAATTGTCGATGTAGATTTTCTATGCAAAGTGGATTATTTTAAAGGCATATATGTATATTGTAAGAGATATTAGTGCGTTTGCAAGGAACAATGCAAGGCGAGGGGCTGCGAGCGTCCTGCCACATGACAATACTCTAGTGTAACTCCCCCCGCGTCCCTCCTATGTTAGGTTTCCCTCTTTCTTACTTCCTTTCCTAGATAACAAACATATAAACCAGCAGTATTTAGACTCCTTCACTTCATTGAGCATCCATCTCTCGTTAGTTGTATGCGCGCCGTACTTCTCGCGGTTAACAAAATTAAACTTAAATATTTATATTACGATATTCTAAACTCTAAGCTTAACGTATTCTAAGAAACTAAGTATTTAGATAGATCGAATCTTAATTAAGTTTAATTAAAGCATTCCATAACACTCCTATGGGATCTCTGCTGTGTTTAAAAAACTCTTTCTTATAGTCCAAAGATTAGATCAAGTAAGTTGTAAATAGTTACTTATGTACATAGATATAAGAGTTAATAATGTAAATATGGCTTATTTAGTTAATTGTTAGGACAGTGTAAGTAACTGCGGAAATACACAATGATTCGAGACAATAAAACACATCCGATCAATAATGCAACACGATACAAATCGTCTATTTATTGTAATGTAACGATAAGCCTGTAATTTGATAAAATATGATTATACTGATGTAATACTCACATGTTAAAACTCTTTCGCTTCAAGACTACGTTACATATTTTTGATACCTGCCTATTATTTTTACAATTATTTTAAAAAGTACTTAATTTCATTATTTTCGGAACCCTAACATTAAAAATTCTCGTGAGCACATGTTTAGTATAAATTATACAGAAAGTTCCTATACGTGGATATATTTTAAGAAAATCCATACGATTATTTCTATGTTCAATATTTGTAAGTAGATAGTTATTTTGAAGGTTTCTAAACAACGAATTACATTAACTTTCACAGTAAACATAACGTGTCTAGTAAGTAGTACCGCTAAGAGTTCATCACACCGCCATCGAAAGCTTTACAACTTCGCCATTTGATCAAAGCTAGTCACAGTATTGTTTTATCATTTCTCTATCTAAATTGTCACGACATAGTAACTAAATCTTTAGCCAGAGTTATTTATACATATTTTAGTTTAAGCGAGTTCCAGATAGTTCGGTGGGCTAGATCAACCAAAGATTCGTTAGTTTGCAACGCGCCGCCGTGTACCATATAGCGGGCGGCGGTAAGTTAGGTTTAGTTCGCGTGCCAACGTAGCTCTAAGTGATCATTTATATTACTTGTACATGACAAATTTTATTTTTACTAAGGAACGGCATAATGTACTATTATTTAGTGACTCCGTGCAATGTTTAAATTGCGAGATAGTATTTCTTCGTTTAGTAAGTGACAGCGCCGTGCGTCTAGTTGTAAAGTATTGTGTAAGCCACTGTGGATTCCTATTGCCATATTAGCAGATGTTTGTTATAAGTATTGTGTCGGAGCCCCGGCGCGGGGCCTCTTGTTGAGCGACTACTCTACCAAATATATTGTTAAAATTACCTATAGATTAACATGTGTTAAAATATTGCCTATATAAATTATAGTAATTCATTTTACTTGATATTATAATGTATATTGAATTTATGAATATTAAAATATATATTGACATTTCAATGCCAACATTTTGTTTGATTCGAAACACCCTCATTCCTCAGCCTCATCATCTAATTTAACTTACAACTACAAAAAATAAACCAGATTTTCAATTAAATATTACCCCTTTATTTACAACAAAACATTTTAAACTTCAACATTATTAACACTTGATTAGATTCCAACAGAACATGTCAGCTGAACACACACTTGTCAGTACAGAAGGACCATTTGTTGTAGTATATGACCACTACATGTGTATATGAAGCAAGCTGCGCGGGAGTTGGTTGTTAGAAGGCGGAGCGGCACAGCGGGCACGTGGACCGGTTGCTCGTCGCGAACCACTTCCTCTGCACACAGATAACACACCGGCGTTAGATAATATACACACGTCAAATAAACAACACTTGTTAATATAAACAAATAACTTAGAATACGTTTTTAAAGAGAATTTTGGACCAGATACTTTTCATTAAAAGCTTAGGATGATTTTACCAATCTCATTTATAAACAAGTATAAAACGCAATTTCTTTATTTGTGACATTCGCTTTCGCCCAGAGCTTCGCATGCGTCAATTTTTTTTATTTTAAAAACATCAAGCGCCGTCTCGTTAAATAAAGAGTTTTAATCTACTAGTGGCGGCCCGCGACTCCGTTCGCGTGGAAGTCGGTTTCCCGTGAGAGTGAGAAGTTTTCCCGCGGTAAAAAGTACCCTATGTGTTATTCTGATGTATAACCTATATTACTGTTAAGTTTCATCCAAATCCGTCCAGTAGTTTTTACATGAAAGAGTAACAAACACATCAATCTATACATCCATACATCCGCCGCTTCTGCGTGATCAGTTTTAAATATCCAAACATACATACAAATTTTCACAACTATAATGTAAGCAGAGCTTGTTGCCCACTACTACTGTCTTGATTATAAGCAAGTACATACGAGGCACACGGTGTGGTAGCAGTTGTTGCACTGTCATAGTTGTCTTGATTATAAGCAAGTAGTGTGGTGGGGTACGTACGAGGCACACGGTGTGGTAGCAGTTGTTGCACTGTCATAGTTGTCTTGATTATAAGCAAGTAGTGTGGTGGGGTACGTACGAGGCACACGGTGTGGTAGCAGTTGTTGCACTGTCATAGTTGTCTTGATTATAAGCAAGTAGTGTGGTGGGGTACATACGAGGCACACGGTGTGGTAGCAGTTGTTGCACTGTCACAGTTGTCTCGATTGTAAGCAAGTAGTGTGGTGGGGTACGTACGAGGCACACGGTGTGGTAGCAGTTGTTGCACTGTCATAGTTGTCTTGATTATAAGCAAGTAGTGTGGTGGGGTACGTACGAGGCACACGGTGTGGTAGCAGTTGTTGCACTGTCATAGTTGTCTTGATTATAAGCAAGTAGTGTGGTGGGGTACATACGAGGCACACGGTGTGGTAGCAGTTGTTGCACTGTCACAGTTGTCTCGATTGTAAGCAAGTAGTGTGGTGGGGTACGTACGAGGCACACGGTGTGGTAGCAGTTGTTGCACTGTCATAGTTGTCTTGATTATAAGCAAGTAGTGTGGTGGGGTACGTACGAGGCACACGGTGTGGTAGCAGTTGTTGCACTGTCATAGTTGTCTTGATTATAAGCAAGTAGTGTGGTGGGGTACATACGAGGCACACGGTGTGGTAGCAGTTGTTGCACTGTCACAGTTGTCTCGATTGTAAGCAAGTAGTGTGGTGGGGTACGTACGAGGCACACGGTGTGGTAGCAGTTGTTGCACTGTCATAGTTGTCTTGATTATAAGCAAGTAGTGTGGTGGGGTACGTACGAGGCACACGGTGTGGTAGCAGTTGTTGCACTGTCATAGTTGTCTTGATTATAAGCAAGTAGTGTGGTGGGGTACGTACGAGGCACACGGTGTGGTAGCAGTTGTTGCACTGGTGGCACTTGGCGGCGGGCAGCTTGCCGCCGCACACGCGCGAGTAGCACACGTAGCACGCCGCCACCGCCGCCACGCGCGCGCGCACCGACGACGCCCACAGGCGGAGACCGCGCGCCAGCGACCCGTTCTACCAACCACGGGCTTCAGTTATCATGATAATCATAAATTTTGACGACCTCTGCGGTGCAGCGGTATATATACCGGACCGCTAAGCGGATGGTTCCGGGTTCGATCCCCGGGTCGGGCCAATTTCGTAAAATGGTTTTTCGTTATTGGCTCGTGTCTGATTGTAACTAGGTTCTCCCCTAGTCCATTGGGTGGTACCTAAAAGTGCTTAATGCAACTTACTTTAGGGCCACATAATTGGTGTGTTCGTCTGGAGATTTATTATTATATTATAATGGAAGAGAGTGGTGCTCCAGCGCGGTAGATTGCTGCTCTATCCCTCTCGGTATCCGACAACATGAATAACAAAAGAGAGTGGTGTGCCAGAGGTGGATCGCGGCTCAATCTCTCTCGCTATCCGAGAAGGACGATTTACTCAAGAGTGGGACGTATATAGGCTGATATTATTATCGAAAGAGTGAAAATGGCGCATGCAACTGAAATATCGGGTAACAACAAAAAACTATAAACATGGTAGATATGCCTCTTAGAATTATTAAGTTTTTTATGTTCTCGTAGTTTCAGGAATGTAACGAAAACTGTATTGTTATAAAGATAATTTTGATGATTTTCTGAAGTGGACTAATAAAATCCACTCACATTTACAACCAAAACTGTAGTCCAATCTAACTACTTTTAAACAATATTATTGTGACATTTAAATTGTTTGTTTATATAAACAATCAGTATTCTATGACTATGTGCTGGGCAGATTTGGTTTAGCTACTGTTCTTGTAGTAACTTCCCTGATTGTTTTAACAACAGTAAATAAACCATGAAGAGGAATCAAACATCAATAGAAACCTATACGCAAAGATCATATTCGTTTGTCCTTCTTGGCAAGATATTGAAATACTTTACCTTTCTATCTAAATTAGCTCAGCCAGACATAATAGTTTCAGTTATAACTTTTATTTCCCTGTCTTCTTTCTGTTTGGTTAAAACTAGTCCAATAAAAAGACACTCATAGAGTATACTAAAATTATCAATTTTCTTTTCTTTGCGCTTGGAACTTAGGTTCACCTAGACCCATTTTTAGAGAAGGTACTTTAGTTGCCTTTAAGGCAATAATGTTCATATTCAAAATTCAAATAATGGGAACCACATTAAAACAAAACAATCGTCTTGTAGAGTTTTTGGCATTTTGAAATGAATGAATCAATGTAACTGAAAACTTCTCTTTGCACTCCACCAACAACTCAACTCTAACTTCAACACCCTTGAATGTACAAACTGTACCAGTGTGTTATTTCACTACTATAGTTTAATACGAAAGATTAAGCCTAAATACATTTTTCTTTCATTTTTGTCAGTGTTCAACGACTGCTATCAATCTGATTGCTTGGCATGTTGGTGTTTTAGCTGGAAATGAAATAATAGATAAGTAATACGTACATGATGTGCGAGGTAGGCTGGCAGAGATCGCGGCGGCGGCGCTATGCCGCAGTCGGAGTGAACCTACACAGAAAAGGAAAATATACACATAAATCCTGCTTAAAAAGCATGTCATTACATAGTATAGTGTAAAAGATTTAAGCTGAGCCTTTGCAATAGTGTAAGTATATACAGATAGTAAAAATTTGAAACTCACACTAATGCAAAGCTCAGCTTAGATCTTCTGACCTATAACTTATATGGACAACTGAGTTTACGTTATGCACAGAGCTTTGATTCGCTGTCGCAGATGTAAGAAGAAGGATTAAATAAGGTTATATATAATTCTATATAAATAACGCTTTATATAACATGTTATTCAAAAAACTTTAATTGATAACAACATTAACTTTATCAATTCAGAATTCGAATCTCAAGTTAGACCATCTGGATACTGGTGCTATAGATATACTCATCAGTTGTTATTACCTCAGGCGGTGCCAGCGGGTGAGTCTCGTGGAACGTCACTGTCAGTGTCATCGGCTTGTCATCCACCGAACACGTCAGGATCGCCTCGCGCGTCGAGTAGTGCACGCGGATCTACAGACAAACACACTAGTTGTAAGCAGTGGATATACAAACAGGCAAAATAGTTTTATTTTATTTTTATTATAAGATTTGCCAATAGGTTGATATTTACAGGCATATTTTAAGTACACGTAATATAAAAATTACAAATGTAGAAATGTAACCAATTACAGGCAAATACAACATGAGCTTTTTTTTTAATCCAATATAGTGAACGTTCTTAATAAGTTAAAAGTTTACAAATAATGAGTTAAATATAATGAGTTATATAAAACAAAAAATATATTAATTAACTTCACGAAACAAATAGGTGCAATAAAAAAGGTGCTGTTATCTATTCTGGATAAACGCAAATAAGAAATTTTTAAAAACGGCCTCCGAACATGTCAAAATATCTACATTCGTCAAATTATATAAGCCATTTTGCTCACGTCAGATTCTGGCAGTTATTTCGTTCATACCAACATTTATGCGGTGAAATTTAACAAGGAACGGATTGAAGTTTATAAGTCTAGCACTGTGACGAGGAACTATGAATCCGATTTATAAAGGACAACAATTTGATCGGAAATCTAACGAATATCACACAATGAAGTCATTTTAAAATGGGCAAGTCTCTCTTCGTAAAATTGAAGTAAGTTTAGCTTGTGCTGATGAAGTATAAGGAAAAACAAAAACCTTTTCTGTATTTTCTCAATGCATTAATGTGGCATTGATAAATGGGATTCCAAAATACTGAGCAATATTCGATGGCAGTGCGCACAAGTTCCTGCAAATGAAGCCCAATGTATTGCGATCTGCAAGGTCTAGTTTTTTGGTGACTTTTATATAAACGCATTTCTCAATATTAAGTGGTAGTTTATTTTCAATCGTCCACTTATGTATACGATCGAGTTCATCCTGGAGCAAAACACAGTCCTGGGCGGAATTAATAGTTTTGTAAATCTTAAGATCGTCAGCAAAAAATAAGAATTTGAAATTTAGAATGACTGTTGAAATCATTGACAAAAGCTAAGAAAAGAAGAGGGCCCAGATGTGACCCCTGCGGGACTCCAGATGGAGCATGAAATTTTTCAGATTTAAAACCATGTACGACCTGTTGATAACGATCTTTTAAGTAAGTAGCAAGCTAACCAAGTAGAGGACCGGGAATACCCAACATAAAGAGTTTATGATTTACTCTATCAAAGGCCTTGCTTACATCGGTGTAAACAGCATCCACCTGGAGATTGTCACCAACTGCTTCTGAAAGGTCATGAAGGTAGCATGACAAATTCGACACCATTGACATTTTGTTACGGAATCCATTTGGATGGAAAAAACAATTGATAAGGAATAGTTGAAAATTAAAGTCAGAGGTATACTAAATGTTTCTGCACACCGAATAACAAAAGCTGGTATTCCGTCAGACCCAGCACCTTGTTTCATGTGTAGAGATTTCATTGTTTTGCACACAGCTTTTGCGTTGGTGGAAAAATTGCTAATAGAGCTGATACAATTTGCTTCAAATTGAGGACGATTTATGGAAGTAGTATCAGTAGCATAAACGCGAAAAGTGCTTTGCCAATCCGTTACAAATAGTTGTTGGAGTGGACAAAATAGAATCGTTCAACTTCATCACACTGGGGATGGTTTCTGGACTACGACGCTTTGATCTAATGAACGACCAAAATGCTTTGAAAATGTTGTCATAATTTGATAGACGCTTCTATCATTCCTACGTATTCGTTATAAACAGTTTTTATTTCGCGATTACATCTCTCCCTCGTTCTCTCTATAGTTTGAAATCTAAAGTGTCTAGTTTATTCCTGAATTGTTTGAATCTTCGGCGGAATTTGTTTTTTTTTCTTAATTAATTTAATCAAATTTGGAGTGTACCAACATGGATCACGATTTGATTTACATTGAGAGAAAGACACATGTTTGTCAATTATTGTATTAATTTTTGCATAAAAAATATCTACTAATATCATTAATATTTACAAGTGAATTAAGTTCTTGACTCCAGTCGACTCCGGTTAATTTTAGCATAATCTGCGCAATAAATAATTATTTTTTTGGCAGATTTTTTATAATTAAGCCATTTATATTACCTGTCGATAATACACCTGTAAAAAGAGTAAACGTACTTGCTATAATTTTAATAAGGTTTACTCAATTGTCGCTGGTATTCATATTCTTTTTTTTTTATCTAAAATAACGCACCATCCTAAAACAGTAGTCTAAGGGCCGTATTATAGAATGTAACTCAGTAATGAATTTAGTTTTAAAACTAGTTTTAAGTAAAGCTTTTATTTTAGAACCGCTCTTGAAACGAAATTCGTTGATCAACGTTCAATTGAGTATTTTTATATTTTGAATTGACTTTTAAGTTGAAATCACCACTCAAGCGAGGATTTGATCTATGATCACGTAAATCGTGTCAACACCACTCTTCAGAGTAGATTGAACTAGATTCTGTCAAAAGTCTGTAGCTGTAAATATTGTAAACAACAAATATTTTTGACGACAATATCTACAATATCATGGATTGCCTAATATTGATGGTGCAATCGATGCACACATATAAAGAGTGTCAATACTGCTGAAGTGCAGCATCATGAAGTATTCAGAAACCGGAAATCTTATTTTTCTATTAATGTACAAGTAAGTAGGTACCTATGTCAAAACTGAAATCATGTCTCTTATTTTGGAACTTTATAATTTAGTATTACATATGCATTTTTGCTCTTTTTCAGGCTGTAGTACTGGCCAATTTATGGATGTGGTGGCAAGATGAGCTGGCAGTACTCATGACAGTAGAAAATATAATTGTGGTGGCATATGCTGTACTCTACAATATTGCACATTCAACAACTGATGATGCACCTGTAAAGGATGATGAATTCCTCAGTTTGCAGGCAGATAGCTCCCAAGATTCCCAAAATTACAATGGAGGCACTGCAGAGGGTTTCCGTTATCCGTGAAAAATTAATTATTCGTTATTTGTTACAAATATAAAGTACAAAGTGAAATGTCTATCTATTATTTTTAATTCAAAAGTTATTTGTGAAGCTTTAGTACTCTAATCATCATTATGAATATAAGCCTCCATCAATATGTGCGAATACTCATTAAGTCTGACGTTTTGTAAGCCTTATGTTAGTATTCTAGGGCCAAGAGGGGCCTCTGAGAAGAATTCGGAAGTCGTATATGTACTTAACCGCGTTGAAATGTTGATAGCGCGATATAGGATTTGCCATACATTTCGGTGTCATTTGTATGCGTACCGCCGGGAAAGAATGTTGGCGACGATCAGCGCCATCTATGTCGCCACAGTATAAAAGGTTTTTGATATTCTACACAGAACAACAAATAAAACAGTTAAATAAAACATAAAAAAAACTATTTATTACTTGCTTACACTGTTAACATATTAATCAGTCTTTAGTTTAGACTATGAAAAAATCCAGTATTCTAAACTTTGTGTTATAAAATATTTATATATTTTTTAAAACACAATAATTTGTAAATGAAAACCAACTTGAACCATAAACAATATGAGCTTCGCTCAAATCGCCACTCGAGTCAAGTTTCACCTGAACTGAACTTAAAATGCGTTCTATAATAAGATCGATTCTTGAGTGTTGATCTGTATTTAAAACGAATTTTGACTGATTGAAGTTCAAACGACGCTTAAGTCGCCTTCTGTAATACGGGCCATAAAGAATGTCAATACTGCTGAAGTGCAGCATCATGAAGTATTCAGAAACATATGCCATACATTTCGGTGTCATTTGTATGCGTACCGACGGGAAAGAATGTTGGCGACGATCAGCGCCATCTATGTCGCCACAGTATAAAAGGTTTTTGAAATTCTACACAGAACAACAAACAGTTAAATAAAACATAAAAAAACTATTTTTACTTGCTTACACTGTTAACATATTAATTATTTTTAATTTAGACTATGAAAAAATCCAGTATTCTTTTATATTGTGTTATAAAATATTTATATATCTTTTTAAAACACAATAATGTGTAAATGAAAACCAACTTGAACCATAAACAATATGAGCTTCGCTCAAATCGTCACTCGAGTCAAGTTTCACCTGAACTGAACTTAAAATGCGTTCTATAATAAGATCGATGCTTGAGTGGTGATCTGTGTTTAAAACGAATTTTGACTGATTGAAGTTCAAACGACGCTTGAGTCGCCTTCTGTAATACGGGCCTAAATCTAATTATGATGACAGGCATAAAATGAAAGATTTTTTTTGTAATGGTGTGTTTTCGGATCCAGCACGATCCTACAACCTGCGGCGATGACGTGTTATGAAGTAGTTTCGCTAACTTCCCGCCCCCGCCCCCCCGCCAACACTGACCTGCGCGTCGTCGATGTTGGTCCTGGCGGCGGCGTCGAGCTGGTGCCGCACGAGCGCGGGCGCCACGCACTGCGCCACGAGGTCGGTGAGCGCGCGCCCCGCGTCCCGCCCCGCGTTGCTGCGCCACGCCGCCGCCACGCCCCCCCCCCCCCCCGCCCCCCGCCCCACTGACCTGCGCGTCGTCGATGTTGGTCCTGGCGGCGGCGTCGAGCTGGTGCCGCACGAGCGCGGGCGCCACGCACTGCGCCACGAGGTCGGTGAGCGCGCGCCCCGCGTCCCGCCCCGCGTTGCTGCGCCACGCCGCCGCCACGCCCCCGCCCGCCCCCGCCCCCGCCCCACTGACCTGCGCGTCGTCGATGTTGGTCCTGGCGGCGGCGTCGAGCTGGTGCCGCACGAGCGCGGGCGCCACGCACTGCGCCACGAGGTCGGTGAGCGCGCGCCCCGCGTCCCGCCCCGCGTTGCTGCGCCACGCCGCCGCCGCGCCCCCGCCCGCCCCCGCCCCCGCCCCACTGACCTGCGCGTCGTCGATGTTGGTCCTGGCGGCGGCGTCGAGCTGGTGCCGCACGAGCGCGGGCGCCACGCACTGCGCCACGAGGTCGGTGAGCGCGCGCCCCGCGTCCCGCCCCGCGTTGCTGCGCCACGCCGCCGCCGCGCCCCCGCCCGCCCCCGCCCCCGCCCCACTGACCTGCGCGTCGTCGATGTTGGTCCTGGCGGCGGCGTCGAGCTGGTGCCGCACGAGCGCGGGCGCCACGCACTGCGCCACGAGGTCGGTGAGCGCGCGCCCCGCGTCCCGCCCCGCGTTGCTGCGCCACGCCGCCGCCGCGCCCCCGCACGCCCCCGCCCCCCGCACCAGGACGCGGCACGCCAGCCGCGACACCAGGCGCGCTCCGCACCGATCTGACACAGAACACACTGACAGTTGCAAGGGGCTGCCACAGAAAGGTAGTCACTACTTCGGGGGGACTAGCCGCAGTCAAATTGTATCTCGCACATAAAACCTAGTAGATATGAATGGTGTGACCTTATGTCAACGTCTCGCTGTCCTTATCCTCTCTTTCAGCTGTCATCTCGGCCCTCACTCCGATCCTACGCATATCGTCTTTTAATCACCAACACCGACCATCCATTCTCTTAGGTCTACCCTTACTTTTCCATCAATTCATTCATATTCATCGTTCTTCTTGTTACATGTTCTTCATCCCTTCTCATAACATGCCTATATCTCGTTAATCTATTGCTCATCTTATCCGCCATTAGCGCTACTTTCAGACCAACTTCTTCTGACCAACTCATTCCGTATCTTATTCATCCTAGTCACTCCACACATCAATCAAAGCATTCTCCGAAGCATGTATCCTATTTCCCTCCGTCACTTTAGTTGCCTAACACACCGGCTGCAGCTTGTAGCAGGGCGTCGCTCTCCATATTATTGCTTCCAAACCCCTATCCACCATGAATTACTTCCCAGCAACAATTTCACTCACTCTGTCGTTCATCCTCTTTACATCCGTCACACATTTATTTAATTCGCTATGGTAATACGATTCTAACACCATTCCTCTTAACATCACTGGAAGAAATCATTCCCTTCCACTTTGTGTCTTTTTTTCTGACTGTTTATTGCTGTTAGCCACTTGACGGCTTTCACAGCTTCACCGAGCTTGGGCACTTTATGTCTTGCAGACATGCCTCATTTATGCGTCACCTTTCAAGAACATTGACTGACTCTCTTCTCTTCCAGTCATCGTACGTATATTCCAGCTAGCTAGCCATCCTCAGTCTTACTGGACTCACCCAAGTACAATTCTGAGCCGGCAATACACGGCTTGAATATTGGTAATTTATTTAAAACGAAAACTGCATTCAAATCCGTTGCGTGATTTAGGAGAAGTTAGCGGACAAACATACAAACAGACACGATTTGTGACTTTGATTTGATGATATTGATCAATTGCTTATGTATATATTTTATATTTTTATTTATCTACAACATCACCTTAATCGGAGAACTAATTTTGTGGCTTTTAAACATGTATTAGTTTCGTTTATACTTATTGTAACTTAAAAAGTTTGCAAGAAAACATACGTTCGTATGTAAAACGTAAGTAAATAAATTAAACTATTTATAAAATGAGCAACTAAGTATTGCATTTAGAATTGAATATGTAAAAACTCCTGCAGGATATGTTGCAATGACGACTTAAGAACAATGCTCACTGCACATTGCAACGTCTATGCTGGTGTACGATCTACGATGCGTACAGTTAATAATTTATGGGTATCGACCTAGTTTTTGGCAATAAGTCCAATGTTCAGTGACAGTCAAGCGAACTGCACAATTCTGCTTACTCGCAACCTACATTAGACATTAAGTTCTACAATAAATTCAGTTTCTTAGCGGTACTCGTTGGGTTTGGTTATTTACATAACTACACTACAATTTAGGAAAAGAACCCAACCTCCTAACCCGTACAGCTGGACTTCTTAGTGCAAGTCCTGAGTGCGGGCGCAATGAACAAATGTTGGAGACGCTTTAACGTATCCGGAGTGCTCCGCAATCTATTCAGGACAAACACCTTTCAGGACACGGACAATTGTTTAGCTGTAAAATAGACATGACTTTGATACCAACGCGGGTAACTAAGCTTCTCGTCTAACTCACCTTCAGGGTCTATCTGCGGGTCGTTGAGGAACAGGGTGAGGTAGTGCGGCGGCAGCGCCCCCCGCGCCGCGCCCCCGCCCCCGCCCCCGCCCCCCAGCGCCGCCCACGCTCGCGGCGGCAACCAGCGGATCGCCGCGTCTATGATGCGCATCGCACATCCGTCCTCGCTGAACACGAGATATCATACAACAGTGTTAGACGGTGTAAAATATAGCTTTACAACTTTTCATTTCAAAATAAAGTATTTTTAGCTTTAGAACTGAGTGTTAGTTTTTGGATATTCTCTTTATAAAGAAAGCACTTGATTTTCGTCGTAGCTTCATAGACGATCACTCACAATCATATGTATCCAAAAATCGTAATACTAGTCATAAATTTACTCAAATAAATCACAGCCTTTTTACTTCTACAGAGGATAGTTTTTGGACCGATGAAAACTATTTTAAACGATTTCAGTTGTTGCAGTGTTCACTAATTTAAAACAAAACTTTATAAAATAGCTGTGCAAAATATTAAAACGACAATCTAAAAAAGTATACAAAGTCCGGAACTAAATTGTTCTATTCCTTAAATCCCTGTTCTGGTAAATTTCGGAAGTCCGCACTAGACTACACTATCGCCACCAGCCCGTGTATATTACCGCAGCGCGGGCAGCAGGTGTATGGCGCGGTCGTGGCGCGCGCCCGCCACCAGCGACAGCGCCGCCTCGCACAGCAACATGGCGCCCAGGGCGGAGGTCGCGCCCGATCTGGTGGAATACGTGGAAAGGTGGATGTAGCTTTATAGTATACTAGTGGCGGCCAGCGACTCCGTTCGCGTGGAAGTCGGTTTCCCGTGGGAATGAGAAGTATTCCCGCGGTAAAAAGTACCCTATATGTTATTCTGATGTATAACAAATATTACTGTAAAGTTTCATCAAAATCCATCCAGTAGTTTTTACGTGAAAGAGTAACAAACATCCATACATCCATACTCACAAACCTTCACGTTTATAATATCATCATGTAGCGGCGCCATTGAACGAGGGAGGAAATGTTAAGGGCAGTAGGCATACTCCAAGCTGGGGCTACTCAACGGAATATTGCTGAGGAGATTGGAACAAGACAAAACGTGATATCAAGGTTATGGTCATGTTATCGTGCTACTGGTAAAATGGCTGAAAGACACCCAGGCGGGAAACACCTAACCACTCAACGACAAGAACGATTTTTGCAAGTTGCCGCGAGAAGGCAACCAAATGTTACGGCCATGCAGTTGATTCAGAGGCTCCAGTCATAGCACCAGTTGCTTGTGAATGATGAAACTGTGAGGAGAAGGTTGCATCTTCATGCTCGCAGACCGCTTCGTACTCCAGCACTACGCCGAGGAAATCGTGGACGACGGCTAGAGTGGGTTCGTGAACATTTGCTTTGGGAAGATAACCAGAGAGCCGCCTGCAACGAAAGAGCAACTTTTTTTGCCATTTAGCCGGACCTGGGAAAATATACCGCAGCCTGACTTGGATAACTTAATCCAAAGCATAAAAAATAGGACCGTTTTTTACGTCATGGATGGTTTTACTGACTATTGATTTTTCGCAATACCGTTCTGAATAATTCCTTTTTTTTACTCTTTACGCAAAAAAAAAAAATATTTTGTTAGTGTAGTCTGATGAAAGAGCTTTATAAAAATATTTTAATTAATTTTTAGTAAACTTAGTAAATTCAAAATATCCCTAGACAGTGATGATGTGTGTATTAATAGTAAGAACTAAGAACATTATTTTCAACAAGGATTATACAGTTTTTATTAAAATCATGATAATTTAAGCTTGACGTTGACAGACCGCCCTGAATATAAATGATCTCCCAAATGGACTTCCAAACTTTGACAGTTAACGTGTTGGAATGTGGCGTGCGGCAGGGGAATAAAATCTCCAACGCTATTCACCTTGTATGTGAACGATATCATAGTCCAGCTGAGTGGTATGTGAGATCGTGAAATTTGATCCCGTTAGACGTTATATTAAGGGTTTCAAAGTCGCCATGACAACAAAAGACTGCATAAAGGGAGACCCTTTATTATTAACTCGTCTTAAATAAATGTTAGAAAGCCAGTGTAAAAATTAGTGCCTTTTATCAATCGTAATTGTCTCTGAATGAAATTTTGTTATATTTTGAAAACACTACTATAAACATTGTCATTAGTTCCTTAAACTTTGTATGACAAACAGAAAACAAGATATCAATTCTCCAGTTATAATATTTCTCCAGCCATGGTGATTACTATACTCACTCATCGTGCGGGGTGACCTTGCTCTCATCATCCAATGCTTTGGTCAGAGACGGCAGCAGTAGTTGAACGCTGAGTGCTTCCTGGTCGCCCTCCTCCGTGCTGTACTTAGTGAGCTGCTCCTCTGTACACAAGGAAACGAGTTCGATAATGTAGTGAAAAGTGTAAAATGTAAACTAGGATTTTAAAAAAGTGAGTTTAAACCTAATTTTCACTAAACTAAAAACATAGATTTATTATTGGTCTGCGCTCTCAAATTGCCTATTTTTAACTATAAACCACCTACCCAACGTCTCAGAGACCAAATGTTTTATAAATTCATGAAAATAGGAATCATATAGGTTTATCAATTTACAGTCTTTTTTGACTTACACACTTGACATGACAGATATCAAAGTTTACTAAAATACTAAAAGTATATTAGTCTATAAGGCCTACAAATATATAAATAATACAGGGTATTGGAATAAAAATACTTGCTTCGTCTGGGAATCGAACCCACTTAAATATTTAAAAAAAATTAACCCTTATTTTATGGTGCCAATCGAAAGAATAGACAAAAAGTAATAATTCTTCTTAAGTAACATAGTATCTTAAAAGAAAGGAACAACGTGAAATCAATCATTTTAATCAAATTAAAAACATACCTGAAACTGCCGAGGTAAATTAAGTATTTTTTTATAAATTATTTAGAATTTTTTTTAATGCAGAATTACTATATATAAAAAATAAAATAAAGTCTTCTTTCAGCAAAATATCCCATCTACGATATTTAAGGTAGGTACTTTCCCTTCATGGACCATAGACTTGGGACACCCGGTATATGTCTGCATGAGTACGTGTGTACGTGTGTAGTGGTAGTATGTGTGTGTGATGTACCGTCGTGCACGGCGAACTCCCCGTAGGCCGCGTGCAGTATGGTGTGCGCCAGCAGCTTGTGCAGGGGACTGCTGCTGCTATCACTGAGTACAGTGCCCGCCAGCCGCGCCAGCGGGGCGCCGGCGCCGCGCGGGACCAGGCAGCGCCGCGCGCCCCGCACGAGCGAGGACAGCGACCACGACAGCGGCGCGGCGGCGGGGGCGGGGGCGGCTGCGGGGGCGGGGTTATACATACAGTCTTCTTATCAAACAAGTGGGGGAGTCTTTTGCCCAGCAGTGAGGCATTTCAGGTTAAATTAAAACAAAACTTTAAATTAGTCATACTGGTAGGAAAATTCCTCCATATCAATACTGGCGGGTTGAGTGGACTGTATTTTAATTAATTAAATATTATAAGACACGGAATGTGGCAATCTGGCTGAAATAAAAAGAAATTGGAACAATCTGGGACTTACTTGAAAAGTTCAGGCACCACGTGTATGAAGATTATAAAAGTTCGTTTCTACCATAAATCAGCACAAATCCAATGTCCATGGGTTAGATATCACTGCAGTGTTCACATTCACACGGTTTTTGATAGTAATTGACGTAATTAACACCAAATATAATTAAAAAGGGCGCACACAGAGTTACTCGGCAGACATATTTTTTGCAACAACAAAATGCGTCTCCAGTGCATTAGAAACGCATAGGTGTGCGAGCGAGATGCCCAGATTGAGGTTTGGTAATAAAGGAGAGGGAAGGAATGATGGGTTTTAAGATTGCCACATTAACAATAAAAAATAGCCAAAAAATAACCACCATGCCCCCCGCCTTAAAGGTACCCCTTTAAAAGAGCATAAAAATATATACACATATTGGTAGGAAAATTCCTCCAAATCAATACTGGCGGGTTGAGTGGACTGTATTTTAATTAATTAAATATTATAAGACACGGAATGTGGCAATCTGGCTGAAATAAAAAGAAATTGGAACAATCTGGGACTTACTTGAAAAGTTCAGGCACCACGTGTATGAAGTTTATAAATGTTCGCTTCTACCATAAATCAGCACAAATCCAATGTCCATGGGTTAGATATCACTGCAGTGTTCACATTCACACGGTTTTTGATAGTAATTGACGTAATTAACACCAAATATAATTAAAAAGGGCGCACACAGAGTTACTCGGCAGACATATTTTTTGCAACAACAAAATGCGTCTCCAGTGCATTAGAAACGCATAGGTGTGCGAGCGAGATGCCCAGATTGAGGTTTGGGAATAAAGGAGAGGGAAAGAATGATGGGTTTTAAGATTGCCACATTAACAATAAAAAATAGCCAAAAAATAACCACCATGCCCCCCGCCTTAAAGGTACCCCTTTAAAAGAGCATAATAAATATATACACATACAACCTAATCAATATATATGTATATAGGAAAAGAACACACAGCTAAAATAAATGCTGTGCGCTTAAACAAAACTAACACTAAAACTTAACTAGCTAGTAGCTACCTCACCTACTGCGCGGGCAGAGGAGAGAGCTTGACGACAGGTCGTCTGTACGTGCTACTCGAAGTACGGACCTCTACCACTCGAGTAACACCGTCTTTACCGGGAAAGAGTTTGGTTATAACACCTAAAGGCCAATGTAGTGGCGGTGAGTTCTCCATATTTACTAAAACAATTGTACCTACAGTGAGCGTACTAGAAGAAGTATTCCATTTTTCGCGCGTTTGTAAATTATGAAGATACTCTACTTTAAAGCGCTTCCAAAACGATTGAACGAGTGAGTCCATTAACGAAAAACGCGTCAATAAACTCGTCGAGTCTGTATTAACATTGGGTGCTGGCAAAAATTGCAGCGGTACAGTATGTAAGAAATGTGCCGGTGTCAGTGCAGAGGGCTCTGACGGGTCACTACTTAGGACACTTAGAGGGCGACTGTTGAGTACGGCTTCAATTTGAGTAAGTACTGTTAACATCTCCTCAAAGGTCAAAATTTGTTTACCTATGACGCGAAATAAAAGCGATTTAACACTTTTTATGTTAGATTCCCATATGCCGCCGAAATGACTTGCCGTGGGAGGATTCATATGCCACGTTATACGGTTATTTGCAAGTTCGCTTGAAAAACATTGGAAATATTCGTCGGTACATAAAAACGAATAAAGTTCGTTTAAATATGCCTTTGACGCAATAAAATTCGTACCATTGTCGCTATATAAAAACTTGCAAGGACCTCGTCTTGATAGAAATCTTTTAAACGCGTCAAGAAACGTCGCGGAACTTAAATCTGAAGCTAATTCCAAATGAATAGCTTTGGTAACTAAACAGATAAATATACATAGATAAGACTTTTGGCTACGAACGCCGCGCTTTCTAGTTAAAGTTATATATAAAGGGCCCGCATAATCGACACCTGTGTGTGTAAATGCCTTAATAGACTGATCGACTCGACACTGAGGTAAATCGGCCATGGCGGGAAATATCTGCTTGGGTTTAAGACGAAAACATTTAATACATTCGCGTATTCGTTTTTTAATAGAACGCAAACCAGATAAAATCCAAAATCGTTGTCTTATAATTGAAAGTAACAATTGCGGTCCTGCGTGACAATTTACGCGGTGATAATGATCAATTATAAGATCTATAATATGACCTTTCTTAGGTAACAATATGGGGTGTTTCTGTGAGAACTCTAAAGACGCATTTTCTAGCCTACCACCAACACGTACGATGTTATCTGCCAAAAAGGGGGATAATTTACGCAGTGTAGGGGAGCATTGATTTCCCTTTTCAAGAATTTTAATAACATTAAAGAAATGTTTTGTTTGGAGTGCTCTCACTATAGCAAGCTCAGCTACTTCTAAACTATTAGCGGAAATGACATTATCGCGAGGTAAAAATTTAATAAATCTTAAGAAATAAACCGTAGCTCTCAACAACTTCATCCAGGAGGAAAACCTCTCAGATAACTGAAGTAACGGATGAACATCGTTATGGCAAGTAACTACGTGAGAAACTGTTTTTGACTCTGGTAGACTTTTGGACGACGGAACAAATTTTTCTATAGACCATTGACTTACAGGTAAAGATGCCCATGGTGGACCTGAAAACCAAAGCTGATTATCGACTATTTGGGACGGTCGAAGTCCACGGGAAATGAAATCAGCGGGATTTTCTTTTCCTGCAATGTGAAACAAATTCTCAGTCGAAACAAGTGTTTGAAACTGTGAAATTCGATTGGCAACATAGGTATTAAACCTATGTGGGGAAGAAGTCACCCAACATAAAGCGACAACCGAATCAGAGAATATAAAAACATTGTCTACGCAGTGTCGGTCACTGATGGAGTCATAAACGGTACGGACTAGTTTAGCTAATAAAACTAGTGCGTTGAGCTCGAGGCGAGCTAAAGTAACAACCTTCGATGGGGATGAAACCCGAGACTTGGAGCAAACCAAAGACACTAATGGTTTGTTGTCTCCATTTTGAACATGCAAATAGATAACACAACCATAAGCCTTTTCACTTGCATCGGCAAATGCTAGCAAGGAAACCTTCGAGTCTTTAACTATTCCCATATGTCGGGGAAATCTAAGTTGCGAAATTAAGGGCAACTCGGAAATATATGACTGCCACATACTTGAAATGTGGGCAGGTGACGGTTCATCCCATGAATTTTTTAAAAGCCAAAGTTCTTTAATTAGTAACTTAGCAAAAAGTATGATTGGTCCGACAAGACCAAGAACGTCATACAGTCTAGCGGTAACAGATAAGATAGCACGCTTAGTGCATATAGGTTGCGGTTGGGAAATTAAAAAATAAAACTCATCCGTTGATGGAAGCCATCGAAGTCCCAATATTTTAAAAACATTGTCGTCGTCAAAAGATATTGATTCTGACTGCCTGTGAGAGGCTGGTATGTGACTTAACAATTCTGGCGAATTGCTAGTCCATTTGACCAGGTCGAAACCTCCGGACTTAAACAGTTGTATCAGCTGAGTAGCTGTCACTACGGCTTCGTGCAAAGATGAAGCGGAGGAAGCCAGGTCATCCATATACACATCTCTCTCCAGGGTAGCGGCGGCGAGAGGGAACTTCTCTCTCTCACGAGCTGCCAGCTCGCGGAGAGTGCGGAGCGCCAAGAATGGCGACGAGCGGAGCCCAAATGTAACCCGTGTGAACTCATAGGTATCTAGGGTATCACTAGGGGAAAAACGGTATAAAATCCGTTGAAATTTGCGGTGTTCGGGATGAACAAAAATGCATAAATACATTTGCCTTACATCGGCAAAAAAGGCGATTTGAAAATAGCGAACATTTAACAAAATATGAAAAATCTCAGGTTGTAGGTTGCACCCTGAGTGCAAAATATCATTTAAGGAAACGTTTGAGTCTGTGGCGGCGCTGCCGTCGAGAACGATGCGCAGGCGCGTAGTTGACTTGTCGTTACGTATCACCGGGTGATGCGGGAGGTAGAAACCTGAAGAAATGCACTCGTCACCTTGCGGTACTTTTAAAAGAATGCCTTGCGAGATGTAATCCTGAATAACATCGTCATACATTTTACGAAGTTCTGGAGATTTAACAAACTTTTTCTCTAAAAACATAAAACGACGTTTAGCAGACACGAAAGAATCACCTAAATTATCGGAACTTTCCTTGAAAGGAAGCGATACAACAAAAGTCCCATCGTCATTGCGAGTAGTGGTGGAAGTGTAAATCTTTTCACATTCCGACTCCTCGGGGCTCAAAAACTTCTTCTCAGGTAACTCTTCTACTGCCCAAAACTTCTGCAAAGTCTGATCCAGCGGGTCACAAGTAAAAGTGCAAAAAGCGCGGGAAATTAAATTCGATGAAAAAGCGACAGGTGCGTCACCCATGATCACGTAGCCTAAGGTAGTATGCAGTGCGGAGGGAACATTATTACTACCTAGAACCTTGTCTGAAAGTAAAATGTTACAAAATAAATTCACGCCTAACAATAAGTCAATAGGACCGGGATTTGAAAACTCGTCGTCAGCTAGCGGTAAGTTTTTTATCAATTGAGATAACGCCGACTTGTTTACATGTGCGTCGGGCAGCTGTGACGTAATCCTTTCTACTACTAACGGTCGAATGTTGTACACCTGACTATTGTCAAAACGAGAAGTGAATCGCACAGGTGTGACACCGTGGATTGTTTGCGGAGAACCTCCTATACCTTGCACCTCCTTGAAGCGGTGTTCCTTAGAAATTGACAAGGATAAGCGTTGGCAACATTGTAAAGAAATATAATCACTTTGAGAGCCGGGATCAATCAAACATCTCAAAAAGTGTTCGTGGTTGTGTTTGTCAACAACTCTTTCTTATCTTAGCGGTACCTAACAAAGTGATAGTAGCGGGGCCGTGTCGATCGCGGTGATCGCGCGACACAGAACAAAAGGATGCATGGTTAGCATTCGTTAGCGGGGTTGAGAATGCAACACTCGGAGCGACGGAGCGGTCCGCGTGCGCGCTAGCGGGGGACTCAACTTGTGAATCACAAATATCATTGGCGGACGCTGGCGCCAAAGTAGGGTCAGCAGAAAAAGTATCAAAATTAGCGGTTGTAGAAATATTACATTGTTGTTTATTTAAAATATTGAAATGCAAAAATGAGTGATGTCTAAGAGAACAAAAATTACAATTACGATTCGAAGTGCATACCGAAGTTTTGTGTTTAACACTTAAACAATTATGACAAAAAGGATGTCCTTTCATAAAACTATACCTTTGCTGAGGTGTCATTTTCATAAACGAAGTACATTGAAACAAGTGTTCGTGAAAAGCACGCTTACATAAAACACAATTGGAATTACTGTTGGAATTACTATCGGTGTTCACAAATGTTTTTGTTGACCGTACGTTAGAAGAACTTCGATTACGGTTTTTAAAGGGAACTAATTCGGAACAGTTGACATTACGTGACAACACCTTTGTTTGTTCTCTCAAAAACTCAAGAAGATTCTTATACTTAGGTATTTTATCCTTCCGATAAGTAATTTCAAACAGCTTGACCGTATCGCGATCTAAACGCTGAAGCGCGAGATGTAAAAACACAAAATCTAGCAAATCGTCAAGTTTCAACTGCTTTAAAGCTTCAACTGAGGAATTAAAATTATTAATAAAAGAATCTAGTCCGGTAGCACTGTTCAAAGTTAATGGTTTAAAATCTAATAGTTTGTTGAGGTACGCGCAGGCAAGAGAGCGAGGGTCATCGAACTTCTGTACTAGGGCATTCCAAATAAGAACATAATTTTCAGCGGTAGGTGGCAACCCAGCACAGATAGCTGACGCCGTGTCCGTCAGTTTACCTACTAAATAAAATACCTTCTCACTATCAGTTAGCGAAGCGTTCTCATGAACCATACTTTTGAATTGAGCATAAAATAATGGCCAATTCTTGACATCACCATTAAAAGAAATAAGATCAATTGGGGGAAGCCTATGATTCGATTTAACGAAAGAGGAAGCATTATGCGAGGATTGCGGGGTCGGTTGTAAGCGCGACTGTACTCCCTTAACAAAGCAATACATATCTTCGAAGGCAAACCAAGAACTATAATTAACTTTATAAGTAGGTTCTAGTGTTAACGATAAAGAATTATAGTCATCTAATATCTGTTCAAACTTAGTGCGTATTTCATCAACGTTCCTAACTTGATTAAGAAAAACTTCGCGATTTGTATCTTCCGACTTAGATAAGTCGTACAACTGCTGCATACGCTGAAAATATAAATCACGTTTTGACTTCAAAATAGTTAATTCTGGTTGCTCGATACACTCCACAAACTGCTCCTCCGCCTTAGACTTCGGCATATTTTAAATAACTATTTGCGGGAAAAAATATAAAAATTGCGGTAAATATAGATTATCGAAAATAGCGGGTGGAAACGTGAAAACGTTCAAAAAACAAACTTGCGGAATCCTAAAAACAAATACTTCGCGGGAAATAAACTACTTCGCGGTTAGGATATAAAAAACTTAAACTTTCGTTCGCGGTAGTACCTACCTACAAACAAACAACGTTCGAGGTAGAAAAATAATTACCCAAAATCAAAAACTTCGTTCGCGGGGGAAAAAAACTTCGTTCGTGGGTAAACCTGGTAAAATTACCAACTTCACTTCGCGGCAAGAATAAATGTAAACTCCTCCTTACGTTCGCGGGTTCAAAGAAAAAATATAAACAATCGAAAGTCAAAAAACTTTACGATCGAAAATACAACTAGCGGTTAAATATAAAATATAATCTCCTTCTTACGTTCGCGGGTTCAAAAAATATGTAAAAACAATCGATAGCTAAAACTATACGATCAAAAATAGCGGTAAAATAAAATAAAAATGGTTGGTTGCAAAAAATACGTGGCCGTTGTAACTTGTGAGTACCTAACTCGACTAATACCGAGCGCACCCGAACTATCACGAAAGTTGAGCGCGATGTCGAATACGGTTGGCAGCACTGCGTGCGTGCCACACGTTATGTTACGAATCAAAAACCTACCTACAACGATTTATAAAATAAGTACCCTACTCGAAGCTTTGCGATCAAATGGAATACTCGAACTAATGTTATAAATTTTAGATATATCTTATTAGAACCTTGTTTCTAGCTAATAATAGAATAACTCACGCTGCCGTAGTATCTTGCGGGTTAGAAAAAATGAGAAGTAGTTGCTTAAAAACAAACTAATTCCCGATATACGGTTTTGTTGAACATTCAATAGCATAGAATTTACTGGAACTTGATATACTTATTAGCGGAAATCCAAAGTACATAAAAATACTTATATATAAGATAAATACATAAGATATCTATGTAAATGGGTACCTTTAAAACGTTTGTGGCGTTATATTAAACTTTTAGTGAAAAACTACGCAATTTAGTATGAATAAAACTTTAATATGAACTAAAAAAAGGGACTAATCCGGTTCGATTAGGACCAAAAAAGAGATGGTAGGAAAATTCCTCCAAATCAATACTGGCGGGTTGAGTGGACTGTATTTTAATTAATTAAATATTATAAGACACGGAATGTGGCAATCTGGCTGAAATAAAAAGAAATTGGAACAATCTGGGACTTACTTGAAAAGTTCAGGCACCACGTGTATGAAGATTATAAATGTTCGCTTCTACCATAAATCAGCACAAATCCAATGTCCATGGGTTAGATATCACTGCAGTGTTCACATTCACACGGTTTTTGATAGTAATTGACGTAATTAACACCAAATATAATTAAAAAGGGCGCACACAGAGTTACTCGGCAGACATATTTTTTGCAACAACAAAATGCGTCTCCAGTGCATTAGAAACGCATAGGTGTGCGAGCGAGATGCCCAGATTGAGGTTTGGGAATAAAGGAGAGGGAAAGAATGATGGGTTTTAAGATTGCCACATTAACAATAAAAAATAGCCAAAAAATAACCACCACATATAACCTAATTAATATATATGTATATAGGAAAAGAACACACAGCTAAAATAAATGCTGTGCGCTTAAACAAAGCTAACACTAAAACTTAACTAGCTAGTAGCTACCTCACCTACTGCGCGGGCAGAGGAGAGAGCTTGACGACAGGTCGTCTGTACGTGCTACTCGAAGTACGGACCTCTACCACTCGAGTAACACCGTCTTTACCGGGAAAGAGTTTGGTTATAACACCTAAAGGCCAATGTAGTGGCGGTGAGTTCTCCATATTTACTAAAACAATTGTACCTACAGTGAGCGTACTAGAAGAAGTATTCCATTTTTCGCGCGTTTGTAAATTATGAAGATACTCTACTTTAAAGCGCTTCCAAAACGATTGAACGAGTGAGTCCATTAACGAAAAACGCGTCAATAAACTCGCCGAGTCTGTATTAACATTGGGTGCTGGCAAAAATTGCAGCGGTACAGTATGTAAGAAATGTGCCGGTGTCAGTGCAGAGGGCTCTGACGGGTCACTACTTAGGACACTTAGAGGGCGACTGTTGAGTACGGCTTCAATTTGAGTAAGTACTGTTAACATCTCCTCAAAGGTCAAAATTTGTTTACCTATGACGCGAAATAAAAGCGATTTAACACTTTTTATGTTAGATTCCCATATGCCGCCGAAATGACTTGCCGTGGGAGGATTCATATGCCACGTTATACGGTTATTTGCAAGTTCGCTTGAAAAACATTGGAAATATTCGTCGGTACATAAAAACGAATAAAGTTCGTTTAAATATGCCTTTGACGCAATAAAATTCGTACCATTGTCGCTATATAAAAACTTGCAAGGACCTCGTCTTGATAAAAAACTTTTAAACGCGTCAAGAAACGTCGCGGAACTTAAATCTGAAGCTAATTCCAAATGAATAGCTTTGGTAACTAAACAGATAAATATACATAGATAAGACTTTTGGCTACGAACGCCGCGCTTTCTAGTTAAAGTTATATATAAAGGGCCCGCATAATCGACACCTGTGTGTGTAAATGCCTTAATAGACTGATCGACTCGACACTGAGGTAAATCGGCCATGGCGGGAAATATCTGCTTGGGTTTAAGACGAAAACATTTAATACATTCGCGTATTCGTTTTTTAATAGAACGCAAACCAGATAAAATCCAAAATCGTTGTCTTATAATTGAAAGTAACAATTGCGGTCCTGCGTGACAATTTACGCGGTGATAATGATCAATTATAAGATCTATAATATGACCTTTCTTAGGTAACAATATGGGGTGTTTCTGTGAGAACTCTAAAGACGCATTTTCTAGCCTACCACCAACACGTACGATGTTATCTGCCAAAAAGGGGGATAATTTACGCAGTGTAGGGGAGCATTGATTTCCCTTTTCAAGAATTTTAATAACATCAAAGAAATGTTTTGTTTGGAGTGCTCTCACTATAGCAAGCTCAGCTACTTCTAAACTATTAGCGGAAATGACATTATCGCGAGGTAAAAATTTAATAAATCTTAAGAAATAAACCGTAGCTCTCAACAACTTCATCCAGGAGGAAAACCTCTCAGATAACTGAAGTAACGGATGAACATCGTTATTGCAAGTAACTACGTGAGAAACTGTTTTTGACTCTGGTAGACTTTTGGACGACGGAACAAATTTTTCTATAGACCATTGACTTACAGGTAAAGATGCCCATGGTGGACCTGAAAACCAAAGCTGATTATCGACTATTTGAGACGGTCGAAGTCCGCGGGAAATGAAATCAGCGGGATTTTCTTTTCCTGCAATGTGAAACAAATTCTCAGTCGAAACAAGTGTTTGAAACTGTGAAATTCGATTGGCAACATAAGTATTAAACCTATGTGGGGAAGAAGTCACCCAACATAAAGCGACAACCGAATCAGAGAATATAAAAACATTGTCTACGCAGTGTCGGTCACTGATGGAGTCATAAACGGTACGGACTAGTTTAGCTAATAAAACTAGTGCGTTGAGCTCGAGGCGAGCTAAAGTAACAACCTTCGATGGGGATGAAACCCGAGACTTGGAGCAAACCAAAGACACTAATGGTTTGTTGTCTCCATTTTGAACATGCAAATAGATAACACAACCATAAGCTTTTTCACTTGCATCGGCAAATGCTAGCAAGGAAACCTTCGAGTCTTTAACTATTCCCATATGTCGGGGAAATCTAAGTTGCGAAATTAAGGGCAACTCGGAAATATATGACTGCCACATACTTGAAATGTGGGCAGGTGACGGTTCATCCCATGAATTTTTTAAAAGCCAAAGTTCTTTAATAAGTAACTTAGCAAAAAGTATGACTGGTCCGACAAGACCAAGAACGTCATACAGTCTAGCGGTAACAGATAAGATAGCACGCTTAGTGCATATAGGTTGCGGTTGGGAAATTAAAAAATAAAACTCATCCGTTGCTGGAAGCCATCGAAGTCCCAATATTTTAAAAACATTGTCGTCGTCAAAAGATATTGATTCTGACTGCCTGTGAGAGGCTGGTATGTGACTTAACAATTCTGGCGAATTGCTAGTCCATTTGACCAGGTCGAAACCTCCGGACTTAAACAGTTGTATCAGCTGAGTAGCTGTCACTACGGCTTCATGCAAAGATGAAGCGGAGGAAGCCAGGTCATCCATATACACATCTCTCTCCAGGGTAGCGGCGGCGAGAGGGAACTTCTCTCTCTCACGAGCTGCCAGCTCGCGGAGAGTGCGGAGCGCCAAGAATGGCGACGAGCGGAGCCCAAATGTAACCCGTGTGAACTCATAGGTATCTAGGGTATCACTAGGGGAAAAACGGTATAAAATCCGTTGAAATTTGCGGTGTTCGGGATGAACAAAAATGCATAAATACATTTGCCTTACATCGGCAAAAAAGGCGATTTGAAAATAGCGAACATTTAACAAAATATGAAAAATCTCAGTTTGTAGGTTGCACCCTGAGTGCAAAATGTCATTTAAGGAAACGTTTGAGTCTGTGGCGGCGCTGCCGTCGAGAACGATGCGCAGGCGCGTAGTTGACTTGTCGTTACGTATCACCGGGTGATGCGGGAGGTAGAAACCTGAAGAAATGCACTCGTCACCTTGCGGTACTTTTAAAAGAATGCCTTGCGAGATGTAATCCTGAATAACATCGTCATACATTTTACGAAGTTCTGGAGATTTTACAAACTTTTTCTCTAAAAACATAAAACGACGTTTAGCAGACACGAAAGAATCACCTAAATTATCGGAACTTTCCTTGAAAGGAAGCGATACAACAAAAGTCCCATCGTCATTGCGAGTAGTGGTGGAAGTGTAAATCTTTTCACATTCCGACTCCTCGGGGCTCAAAAACTTCTTCTCAGGTAACTCTTCTACTGCCCAAAACTTCTGCAAAGTCTGATCCAGCGGGTCACAAGTAAAAGTGCAAAAAGCGCGGGAAATTAAATTCGATGAAAAAGCGACAGGTGCGTCACCCATGATCACGTAGCCTAAGGTAGTATGCAGTGCGGAGGGAACATTATTACTACCTAGAACCTTGTCTGAAAGTAAAATGTTACAAAATAAATTCACGCCTAACAATAAGTCAATAGGACCGGGATTTGAAAACTCGTCGTCAGCTAGCGGTAAGTTTTTTATCAATTGAGATAACGCCGACTTGTTTACATGTGCGTCAGGCAGCTGTGACGTAATCCTTTCTACTACTAACGGTCGAATGTTGTACACCTGACTATTGTCAAAACGAGAAGTGAATCGCACAGGTGTGACACCGTGGATTGTTTGCGGAGAACCTCCTATACCTTGCACCTCCTTGAAGCGGTGTTCCTTAGAAATTGACAAGGATAAGCGTTGGCAACATTGTAAAGAAATATAATCACTTTGAGAGCCGGGATCAATCAAACATCTCAAAAAGTGTTCGTGGTTGTGTTTGTCAACAACTCTTATCTTAGCGGTACCTAACAAAGTGATAGTAGCGGGGCCGTGTCGATCGCGGTGATCGCGCGACACAGAACAAAAGGATGCATGGTTAGCATTCGTTAGCGGGGTTGAGAATGCAACACTCGGAGCGACGGAGCGGTCCGCGTGCGCGCTAGCGGGGGACTCAACTTGTGAATCACAAATATCATTGGCGGACGCTGGCGCCAAAGTAGGGTCAGCAGAAAAAGTATCAAAATTAGCGGTTGTAGAAATATTACATTGTTGTTTATTTAAAATATTGAAATGCAAAAATGAGTGATGTCTAAGAGAACAAAAATTACAATTACGATTCGAAGTGCATACCGAAGTTTTGTGTTTAACACTTAAACAATTATGACAAAAAGGATGTCCTTTCATAAAACTATACCTTTGCTGAGGTGTCATTTTCATAAACGAAGTACATTGAAACAAGTGTTCGTGAAAAGCACGCTTACATAAAACACAATTGGAATTACTGTTGGAATTACTATCGGTGTTCACAAATGTTTTTGTTGACCGTACGTTAGAAGAACTTCGATTACGGTTTTTAAAGGGAACTAATTCGGAACAGTTGACATTACGTGACAACACCTTTGTTTGTTCTCTCAAAAACTCAAGAAGATTCTTATACTTGGGTATTTTATCCTTCCGATAAGTAATTTCAAACAGCTTGACCGTATCGCGATCTAAACGCTGAAGCGCGAGATGTAAAAACACAAAATCTAGCAAATCGTCAAGTTTCAACTGCTTTAAAGCTTCAACTGAGGAATTAAAATTATTAATAAAAGAATCTAGTCCGGTAGCACTGTTCAAAGTTAATGGTTTAAAATCTAATAGTTTGTTGAGGTACGCGCAGGCAAGAGAGCGAGGGTCATCGAACTTCTGTACTAGGGCATTCCAAATAAGAACATAATTTTCAGCGGTAGGTGGCAACCCAGCACAGATGGCTGACGCCGTGTCCGTCAGTTTACCTACTAAATAAAATACCTTCTCACTATCAGTTAGCGAAGCGTTCTCATGAACCATACTTTTGAATTGAGCATAAAATAATGGCCAATTCTTGACATCACCATTAAAAGAAATAAGATCAATAGGGGGAAGCCTATGATTCGATTTAATGAAAGAGGAAGCATTATGCGAGGATTGCGGGGTCGGTTGTAAGCGCGACTGTACTCCCTTAACAAAACAATACATATCTTCGAAGGCAAACCAAGAATTATAATTAACTTTATAAGTAGGTTCTAGTTTTAACGATAAAGAATTATAGTCATCTAATATCTGTTCAAACTTAGTGCGTATTTCATCAACGTTCCTAACTTGATTAAGAAAAACTTCGCGATTTGTATCTTCCGACTTAGATAAGTCGTATAACTGCTGCATACGCTGAAAATATAAATCACGTTTAGACTTCAAAATAGTTAACTCTGGTTGCTCGATACACTCCACAAACTGCTCCTCCGCCTTAGACTTCGGCATATTTTAAATAACTATTTGCGGGAAAAAATATAAAAATTGCGGTAAATATAGATTATCGAAAATAGCGGGTGGAAACGTGAAAACGTTCAAAAAACAAACTTGCGGAATCCTAAAAACAAATACTTCGCGGGAAATAAACTACTTCGCGGTTAGGATATAAAAAACTTAAACTTTCGTTCGCGGTAGTACCTACCTACAAACAAACAACGTTCGAGGTAGAAAAATAATTACCCAAAATCAAAAACTTCGTTCGCGGGGGAAAAAAACTTCGTTCGTGGGTAAACCTGGTAAAATTACCAACTTCACTTCGCGGCAAGAATAAATGTAAACTCCTCCTTACGTTCGCGGGTTTAAAGAAAAAATATAAACAATCAAAAGTCAAAAGACTTTACGATCGAAAATACAACTAGCGGTTAAATATAAAATATAAACTCCTTCTTACGTTCGCGGGTTCAAAAAATATGTAAAAACAATCGATAGCTAAAACTATACGATCAAAAATAGCGGTAAAATAAAATAAAAATGGTTGGTTGCAAAAAATACGTGGCCGTTGTAACTTGCGAGTACCTAACTCGACTAATACCGAGCGCACCCGAACTATCACGAAAGTTGAGCGCGATGTCGAATACGGTTGGCAGCACTGCGTGCGTGCCACACGTTATGTTACGAATCAAAAACCTACCTACAAAAATTTATAAAATAAGTACCCTACTAAAAGCTTCGCGATCAAATGGAATACTCGAACTAATGTTATAAATTTTAAAAATATCTTATTAGAACCTTGTTTCTAGCTAATAATAGAATAACTCACGCTGCCGTAGTATCTTGCGGGTTAGAAAAAATGAGAAGTAGTTGCTTAAAAACAAACTAATTCCCGATATACGGTTTTGTTGAACATTCAATAGCATAGAATTTACTGGAACTTGATATACTTATTAGCGGAAATCTAAAGTACATAAAAATACTTAGATATAAGATAAATACATACGATATCTATGTAAATGGGCACCTTTAAAACGTTGGTGGCGTAATATTACGTTTTTGTGAAAAACTACGAAATTTAGTATGAATAAAACCGAGAAAAGGTACTAATCCGGTTCGATTAGGACCAAAAAAAAGAGATGGTAGGAAAATTCCTCCATATCAATACTGGCGGGTTGAGTGGACTGTATTTTAATTAATTAAATATTATAAGACACGGAATGTGGCAATCTGGCTGAAATAAAAAGAAATTGGAACAATCTGGGACTTACTTGAAAAGTTCAGGCACCACGTGTATGAAGATTATAAAAGTTCGTTTCTACCATAAATCAGCACAAATCCAATGTCCATGGGTTAGATATCACTGCAGTGTTCACATTCACACGGTTTTTGATAGTAATTGACGTAATTAACACCAAATATAATTAAAAAGGGCGCACACAGAGTTACTCGGCAGACATATTTTTTGCAACAACAAAATGCGTCTCCAGTGCATTAGAAACGCATAGGTGTGCGAGCGAGATGCCCAGATTGAGGTTTGGTAATAAAGGAGAGGGAAGGAATGATGGGTTTTAAGATTGCCACATTAACAATAAAAAATAGCCAAAAAATAACCACCACATACATTACAAATTCTTTGCATAAAATATACCTCTCTTTCAGTAGGTTACAAACCACATCTAATTTGTAAGTCCTTAAAATATTACCTTGTTTGTAACTAGTAACGAGAAAAAAAAAAGTAGTCTTTTGTAACCAGTTACAAAACAAGTCCTTTCCAAAGAAGTTTTATTTCGTTTACTTTGCTTAACCTAATAAAGTCTTGTGGAGATTTCGTCTCAATTAATAGTCTATTACTCTCGACATTAAAAGCATTAACATTATTTCCAAAATAAAAAAATCTTAAAAAATTCACAATTTGTAACAAAGAGTCACGTCTCCCCACTTCACCACACAAAATCTACCACACCACATTACATACAACAGCCACATACCCAGCACATAAGTGATAAGGTTGTACAAGTGTGTGTGCACGCTGGGCGCGAACACATCGTCCCACTCCTGTCTGACGCTGCTGGTGGTGAACTGCGAGTCCAGGAACCGCGCGCTGCTGCAGAACAGGCGCAGCACCGCGCGGCACAGCAGCGACACCTGGAGGAACCAAGGGTAGAGGCCAGGCGAGGGCAGATCCAGTTGTCATCAGGAGGCCTACTGGAACTTCGGATCGTTCGTCTAATAGCAATCGCAAGATTAGTACCGGGTCTTACAACTTTTGAAACGATTCTTATGTCGTCGCGATTATCGTCTTAGAATCTTATCGGGACTTAATTCGTCATCTAGTTGAACTGTCAAGTTTGTCAGTTAATTTCGTCAAAGTGGTCGATAGAGTGCCGGTAAGGCATAACATCAAGTTTCTTCGTACGTCGGTCAGACGTAGGCTATTACGACTGTGAAGTTGGAGTAGGCCTCCAGAGCTGATGACAACAACTTTACTTTTTATCTTAGGACCTAAATCCAAATCTGTATCTTTTTAGAAATGATCTTTCTGCTTAATCACCTTGGAATCAATAATTGACCTATTTAAAGTTTCAAGCTTCCAGAAAAAAAAGAATAAGAATTAACATAACAGACTCCAAAAATAATTTAATGTATTTTTTTATTTATTTACGTAACATACGAGCTGATATCAATACGATAGTGCGTACCTTGGTGCAGCCAAGATGTTCCCGCGATTTATACAACGAGTCCAGCAACGAGCACAGCGTGATGGCGAGGAAGTCCCAGCCGTGCGAGGTCATCGCCCCCGCGGCCGAGGTCGCCGACCCCGAGGTCGCCGACCCCGCGGTCACCGACCCCGCGGTCGCTGACCCCGCGGTCACCGACCCCGCCTGCGACTCGTGGTCGTCCCGCGGCTCGATGATGGTCGCCAGGAGGTCGCACACGGCCGCGTTGTACACCACTTTACTCCACGGGCTAGATGACATGTCCCTGGAACAAACGAAACACATAATATAATCTCATAACTGCTATAATATTCATTATGTTATTAGAGTCACAATCGCCAAGAAACAGCCTTAATACTTATAAAATAACAAGTCCTGACTGACTGACTGATTCATCATCGCTTTACGCTCAGCTAACTGTTAAAGTTAGGGCCATGAAATTTGGTACAGGCGTTCCTATTATGATGTCAGTGAGCGCATAAAATGGATTTTAAGAAATTCGAACGGGACATGCAATTTCGTCCTACGGAAGAAACTGTATAGCCAGTAAACAATATTAGAATTAAACATTTTACAATGCAGGTACACGCGCGAATCTGACTTAACATTGACCACTCACATATCGAACAGCATGAGGTCCCTGTGCCGGTAGTAGGTGTTGACGAAGACGTCGATGTCGCAGTGACGTTGACAGCTGACGGCGTCGGCGGCCAGCTGCGGGTCGGGGGGCAGCGCGGCCAGCAGCGCGCGGAGAGATAACTGGAACTTGCATCGGAGGAGGGGGGCGTGCGCGGGGGGGGGACGCGCGGCAGCGGGCCTGCGGGGGGGGTTACACGACGCGTGTCGCGGACTACACTTTGATAGTGTCTAGGACAGTAACTGTGTCGGGGTAAGTCTCTTCCTACCGCCGACAGCGAGTGTTGACGTCGACACATTGTGGTGCGCAACAAAGGTTAATAAAAAAATATAAGTAGCTAGGATGTGAACTTTAAAACAAACAACTTACTAACAACGCGATATCGAAATGTGGTACATACGCAAACAAATAAAAGCCAAATTTTTAAAACTTTCATAGTACCCATATTGTTTGTTGTAAAGCACCTTTAGGGTCTAAAGTCTGGTATCTGTGCGAAGCATTCACTTCTTATTCAAGTAGTTCTTGTATATGTTACAGAGAAATTACGCTGCAGATGAATTTGCTAGAAAAGGGTCTACTATGCGAACTTATAACTTTGCAATCATCAATTGTTCCAGCAATTTTGTGCTTGTGGTCGAAGTTTTAGTCAAAAATCCCGCACAAAGGATCAACTACAAGTCAGTACAGGAAAGCCGGCTAAGCTAATCTTACTGTGAGTGTATCTTACCTGCATGGTGTGGAAGTATCCGTTCCCAGTGAGCTCGTCCGGCGCAGGGGCGTCCTCCTCATCCCCCGCGCCCCCCGCCCCCGCCCTGGCGCGCCACTCCGCGGCCGCCCCCGCCCAGTAGTAGCCCGCCCCCGCCCCCCCGCGCCGCCAGCCCCGCCGCCACCGCCGCCCGCGCCTCGTCACCGGCGACCGCCACCACACCGTCCACGAGCGACGACAGCTTGTCGTACAGACGCTCGATCGCGGAGTAGCCCTCGTGCTGGAAATTATATCTAATATTAACCTGTGGAGGTAGGAAATTACCAGCTGATGATAAAATGACAAAAGATAACAAAATTGCATGGCGTATAAACCTACTACCTATCTGTACTAATATTATAAAGAAGAAAACTTTGTTTGGTTGTGTCGAATAGGCTCGAAAACTACTGGACCGATTTTAAAAATTCTTTCACTATTCGAAAGCTACATTATCCACGAGTAACATAGAAAATGTGTATGTCTATCTGTCCGTCTGTCTGTATGTTCGCTTCACGTAAAAACGGCTGAACCGATTGTCTTGATTTTGGAATAGAGATAGTTAGACACCCAGGGAAGAAGAAAATACGTTAATTTTACGGCGGGAAAAAGCCTTATTCCCACGGGAAAAACCATTTAGTTGCTGGTGAAACCTCAGGGCGGAAAGCTAGTACTAATATAAACGTGAAAGTTTGGATGTATGGATGGATGTTTGTTACTCTTTCACGCAAAAACTACCGGACGGATTTGGATGAAACATTACAGTAATATATTTACATCAGAATAACACATAGGGTGGTACTTTTACCGCGGGAAAATTTCTCATTTCCACGGGAAACCGACTTCCGCGCGAACGGAGTCGCGGGCGGCCATCAGTGATAATTAAAACTTATTGGTGACATACAAAGGCATATCCTTCGCGTAGAGGCCGCACCATGGCGAGGTCATACAGCACGGCGCCCAGCTGCTGCTCCCAGTACGAATCCCTCAGCAGCACATCACACGTGCCGTCCCTCTCGCACTCCTCCTCGGCGGCATCTCCCGTCCCGCTCGTCAGTACCCGGGCCAGCATCGTCGCGCGGAGAAGCACGCTGTTGGCAAACGTGACGATCTGCGGCGTTGCCAGCTCGCCGGGCCGCGTGTCGCCGGCCTCAGCCACGATCTTCTTGATGACGTCGTCGTCCTCCAGCGGACAGCTGAGGTGGCCCGCGATGACGTCACGCCGCGCCGCGTAGTACTGTATCACACTGTTGTAGTCGTCAGGTAGCTGTAGCACGAGCTGCGAGAGACGGACGACCTCGTCCGAGGATTGTGGGAGGGAGGGGAACACGTCCGCGCACAGTGACGTCACGTACTCGATGCTGGCGTCGTGCAGCGAGTCCACGCTGGGGAACAAACGACTATATTAAACTCTGTGTATATCAATAGTTGATATGTGTGGTTGCAATATGTGTGAGTACGAACCTGTTGAGTACATGTTGTTGTAGATGTGTTGCGATGTGCTGCACGAGCGTGTGTCGCTGGTCGGGGGAGAGTGTGGCGCAGGCGGCGCGCCAGATGGATGACAGGCTGTCTGATAACTCCGGGTTTTGCTATGGACGAATGTTACACTGATTTAGTGATTTGTCAGACAAAGTGATAGATGTAAACATTTTCTAGTTAAACAACTGCAATTTTTTCGTTAAAAAAAGTATATTTTTCTGCCAATCAATCTGTTTCTCGTCCTTTTAAATATACTCACAGTAGCAGTAAGTAAGTCGAAAACGTCAGTAAGTAGTTGTGCGCCGCGGGCCGCGCGACACAGCGCGCGCAGTGCCGCCCCCGCACCCGCTGCCGCCCCCGCCGCCTCCTCCACTGCCGCCCCCGCGTCCTCTGCCGCCCCCTCCTCCTCGGCCGGTTTCTCATGTTGTAGTTTCCGCAGTGCATCGCGCACAAGTGATACAATTCGAGAAACACTCTCATCGCTTATGCTGTATTCTGGAGTAAATAAAAAACGTTTTTAATAGCACATTTAATTATACGACGTAACGTATGCGCGTGTTTTTGTTTGTGACTATATAATAATATGACTCTAGCAATTTTGTTTTTAAAATAGTTTTGCAAATTGGATAATTTCGTTAACAATTCAGTTAAAATTAACCATAATAGTTCTTGCCGCGCATAACCAAACCTTTCTCACTCCAAAATAAATAAAATACCCCAATATTTGCACCACTCGCATATTCCTACAGTCCAGCTATAGTCTGGCCACCGAGAGAATGCGTTTGTGACACATGCCATTAGTGTTGGGGTAAAAAACAACATTGATAAATCATTTTTCAATCAACAGAAAAAAAACTTACTTATCTCATTTATATTTTATTTATAATATAAATATATTTTATGTTGTTACGAGTTAAAATCTAGGTAAAATAATAAAAAACAAAATCGAAACAGTATTGTTTTACTGTAGGAACGTAAATAATTAGATTAAAGACTAGTGGCCGCTCGCGATTCCGTTCGCGTAGAAGTCGGTTTCCCGTGGGAATGCGAAGTTTTCCCGTGGTAAAAAGGTCCCTTAATTCTTTCATACATATATTTTTGGTTCCTAGAACCGCTTTGGCAGCGCACGCAACGGAAGCCCTCAAGGATGAATAATTTTCCCCGTTTTTTTTACCATTTTCCATTATTTCTTCGCTCCTAATAGTTGCAGCGTGATGTTATATAAACTAAAGCCTGCCTCGGTAAATGGTCTATCCAACACAAAAAGAATTTTTAAATTCGAACCAGTAGTTCCTGAGATTAGCGCGTTCAAACAAACAAACAAACAAACAAACAAACTCTTCAGCTTTATAATATTAGTATAGATACTTGTATAACGTAAATTTTGAAGCTAAGCCCAAGGTGGAAAAGAACTAGCAAGAAAATCCAACTGCTGCCTTTTTACAAACGAAACTCAAAAGCATTGTATTGGCAATGATATGGTATAAGTCTCAGCACCCGATGACCGTACTGCAGAGCCAATTCATCTATTTCATATCGAACATTTGCCGATTTATTTTTTTTCACTAACCGCAATAGTTATGCTTCAAGCGTGTCCATATTTACGTCGATATCATGTTTTTATAACCAAGCTACTGATTTTGTTTTTTTATTACAAATTGATTGATAACTTTAAAATTGACTGATATTTTTAGCACATCCCTACGAAAATATCATAAGTACATAAGCTTTTACTGTTTAGAAGTAGTGTTGTTTACATTTTTAAAAATACATATTTTATCAGTAATTATTACCCTTACAGTAAGCCATCAGTTATAAAATTTAAAATCAGTGTGTTTTAATATCATTTTATTGCTTATTATTTGTTTGTAGGGTCAAAATAGACGACTTTTTTTTGTTTGTTTTCGTAAACGGCCTTTCAAAGTTACGTCGTTATTTCAAACACAATGTGTCAGGAACGCATTCTCTCGGTGGCCGGACAATAAGTGTACCCACCTCCGTCGCTCCCCTTATGCCGCAGACAGTCCTGCAGCAGGTCCCCGGCGGCGCCGTCCCCCGTCTCCAGCAGTCTCCGGCACACTGCTATAAGCGTGTCTCTCACCAGCGGCGACCGCAGCCAGCGCTCCGCCGCGGCGGGGGCGGGGGCGGGGGCGGGGCCAGGGGGGGACAGGCACCACGATATGCACCACTCCACTACGGACGGCGCAAACTGGACGGGACGAGGTTTTAGAAGTTAGTGAGAGCGAGTAGATCTAACTGTATCGAGGAAGGTTTTCAAATTTCTGACTAAAAAATTGATAACATTATATCCCCAAGTTTAATGTTAGTTTTTAAAATAGACTTATTGATTTGCGAACAAGGTAGTAAACAGATGTTTTTAGGTATGTTTTGTCTTACAAACTATCTGCTGATCTCAATATTCCTACTTTAGTTTAAACCTTGGTAACTATAAAATGTTTATTTTGATTTTATGACATGTTTCTGACATTGTTATATGAACAGCTATCTACTAAAGTTTATTGTGACGCAAAAACAAAGATAAAAGTTACCATGGTTACACAAATAACAAGGTGTCCAAGGTTTGTAAGAAATTGCATTTGGCCGTAAATAAGTAACATTGAATCGCTAGTACATACCGTGCTGAAGCTATCGAACATCATCTGCTGCTGCTCGTCCGTCATATACCGTGCAGCCATGAGCGCGACGTGCAGCAGCGGCCGCGACCGGCGGTCCGACCGCAGCGCCGGCTGCACCGCGCCGCTGTACAGCGACCAGGGGTCCGCACAGCCGCACTCGGTCGCTACACCCGACCAAACCTCCTGTGACATACGCGATGGAGAGCTAACTTAGTGTATCTATGTCGGCGCAAGCTGAAGTATGTTTTGTTTGTGTCGGTTTAGAGGGACATGCATGGGAATAGCAGCAAAATTGACGGAACAATGAAGATTTTAGTATTTTTAACATCTAAGCTGTACAAATGCAAACACAACTTAAAGTTTAAAGTTTTTAATTTATCCTTAATGTAACTTCTTAGATTTACGCGATCATTATTATTTGAAATTAAACTCATTTTAACGGGTTTACAATACGTCGCTATAAAAAGACTGCAGTCTATGAACATTTCAAGGATAAGCCCAACCATTATCTAAGATTTGATACCGTCAAAATCCTAGCAAAAGAGAAACATTTTATTCCTAGGTTGGTAAAAGCAACTATTAATATTAAAAAACACCCTAACTTCAATAGAGAACATGTTTGGAAACTGCCACCAACGTAGGAAACGTACTAAAATAAAAAAGAACAACCAGCAGACAAAAAAGCAGAAAAATCAAGACACCATCAGTGCCTACTATGTGAACCCGGCAAATGCGAGAAAATTACGGAACAGATGGCGGTGAATTCGAAAATAGTTTTTTACTATACTCTATGCAGACTACAAACATTCAGACAGTCTACCGTGACCACCATCGGATAAATAAAAATAATTTAATAACGCGTAAACCCGTTAAAATGAGTTTAATTTCAAATACATTACAAAAAAATAGTTTTTGTTTTAAAAATTGTGTAACTACAAAGCACCTTCGAACTGCTTTTGTTGATTGTGAAAGTGATTTTAAACAGTCAAATACTCATTTTCGCTAGATTTTGTTACTTTTAAGTTCACAAGGTGCGCTGTCTAAATCAGTGGTAATTCATCTACCACTAGGCTGAGTAGGCTAGAGCCTAGGGCGGCAGATTCTAGGGGGCGGCAGATTTCCTTCTATTTTTTTTAATCAAAAACGTACTTAAAGTAAAAGAGTCTTAACATTTTACAAGTGAGTAATTTCAAGACATTTTGAATGTCATTTATCTCAATTTTTAACTTATTATAATATTCCAAAGTAAAGTTACTCATTATCTTTTTGAATTTGTTTTGTTAAGAAGATTCTAAGGAGCGGCAGATTGCTTCTATTTTTGATTTGATCAAAAACATACATTGAGAAAAAATTCTTGATATTTTGCAAGTAATTTCAAGCCATTTTGATTGTTCCATCTCGATTTTTAAACATTATAACATTCTAAAGTACAGCTATTTATTATCTTCTTGGATATTTTTTTATTGTTTTTGTCTATGGTAAAGCCTTGCTAAAGCAGTTAGGGCATAGACAAACGGTGCCAATCTAAAAAAAAATAAACGACGACACAATCTATGAATTTAATGTAAACAACGAAATACTTTACACGTTCGCTTGCGGTAGCGGCTATTACAGACATGAATGAATGATATTTTATGCTCCTATGAAATTGACACTAAGGCAGTAGCAACATCTGCCAAAACTGTTGAGCCAAAAACTGCGTCTACCAACTTTCATGATACGTAGTCTTAACACAATTGATACTGCTATTAAATTAAAAGGATGACCAGAAAAGTGACGTGAAAATTTTTTTTGGTTCTTAGTATTGAGTGATCCCTGAAACAGCTTCATGTATGTTCTACGATTTTACGTAGTTTCCGAGTTAAGATTTTTAAAGCTTTCTTGCAAAATCAACTGTAACTTCAATAATTTCATTAGGCTGAATAATTTATGCATAAATGCACAGTTCGAAAAGAGTTAGAAGCAAAAAGAGCAATAAAGAAAACCTTTAATTTTTTAAGACATTGGCAAAAAAATTCAAGTAACAATTTTGCAAAAAGTTCTTAACAAAATCGTAACTCAAAAAGACTATGCAAGATCATAGAAGTATTTCAGATTCATCTCAAAACGAGGCACCTAAAAAAATATTTGGGCGGTTCTTTTTTAGCCAACCTGTTTAATTCTTTACCGACGATTCAATATCATAGATTAGTCAAATATAATTTCTCTTCGGAATTCCAGCAAAGATGCTGTTTCTATCAATTTTCTATTCATGAATACCTCCCGCAAATAAGCAGATGGATTAAAATTATCTCCTATGGGTTTTGAGCCATCTGCGTTTTAATATTTGTAGTTTGGCCATAAGATCTTAAGACGAGGCCATAAGATTAAGTGAAAATTTAAAAAAAAAAACTTTATTTATCATAAGTAACAAGGCTGTTAATAAATCGGTATTTTATAACTTCAGCTTTAGAAAAAAGTATGTAACAAAAAGACCGTGCGTAATGTAGTTGCAAACAAGGGCAATAAATTTCTTAGGGGCGGCAAAAAGTGTAAAGCCTAGAGGCGGCAAATCTGTAAATCCGCCACTGGTCTAAATTTTAATACAATTCGGACGATGACGCCACGCCTACTATTCAATAGTGACTTACCTCTGAGTCGAACTGCTGCAACATGTTAATGAGTGGCGGCAGCAGCGCGTGGTCCCCCGCGAGCGCGAGCTGCAGGTGGCGCGCGGCCAGCGACGACGCCAGCGCGTGCAGGCTGCGGAGGAACGAGGCCAGGGGCGCCGCGGGCAGCGTGGGGGGCGCGGGCGGCGCGGGGGGCGGGGGCGCGGGCGCGTCCTCGAACGAGATGCGCGCGGGCGCGGGCGGCGCGGCCAGCACGGCGCCGCGCAGCGCCGCCAGGAACGTGGTCTGCGCGTCCACGGCGGCGGGCGCGGGGGGCTGCGCGCGCAGGTTGTCGGCGAAGCTGAGCCAGAAGGCGCGCGCGAGCTGCTGCGGCCGCCCCCCCGCGCTGCAGCAGCCAGCCGCGCAGCAGCGCCGCCATGTGCTCGGCGGAGGGCCGCGCCAGCCCCGCCCCCACCGCCGCCGCCCCCCACGCGCGCAGGGCCGCCCCCGCCGCCCCCCGCCACCCACCCGGGCTCCAGCGTGCACATGTATCGCAGGCACTCCGCGATGGACGCGATCCACGTCTGACGCTCCATCTTAGACGACATCACGCTCTTCTTCTCTAACCTGGTAGAATTTATTACAAATAAAACACTTTATACTCGTAGGACAACGTTGAAATACAAACACATCGTTAACTGTAAGACTATGCCTAGTATAGATGAAATGAAACTGTCCGAACTTACCCTTTAAAAGCGGCAGTGAAGAACGCGCTATAAAACTGCAGATTGACGAGCGCGGGCGGCAGCGCGGCCAGCAGCGGCAGCAGCAGGTTCTGCAGCGCGCGCGCGTCGCCCCAGCCGCCTGGTGGAGAATATGTACAGTGTGTTTTGTGTCGGGTTTCCGATACTTTACTCACGTGTTCTAGGTAAAATTTTATCGACAAAAAACACCAAAGGGGGGGTCCTACTCATCACCCCTCTGAACTGCAGCCATTTTAAATTTTAATGTCCCGCGTTTGTAACGATTTCATTGCAGCATTTTTTTTAAGTCTCTATACTTCCTACATACATAAAAGTGGTTTTATTTTAAAGGTGATAAAATTTGCTAGCTTTTAAAACCAAATTAGTTAAGCAGTTGCAAAAAAAATCAACAAAAATATGTCGGAGATAGACTATTCTTATGGTTGATATAATAATAATAAATAATAATCGAATGACCTACTGGTAGCCTTCGAGAGAAGATAATTACAGCGCTAAAACAATGTGACCAACTGCTTTTATTTGATTCTAACACATATGTATATCCCACGTACGCCCACAAATGAAAGCACTAGATGTCCCCTGAAGATGGCTCTGATAACGAAGGTATCCTACCGCCGTCGACATATGGTTTTTTATTAGATATTTGGTTCGCAAATTAAAGTAAACACAATTACAGATATAAAAAAAAAACTTAAAACTACTAACACGGTGTCACTTAACAGCAGCGAACACAGCATGCATTGTGTGAATGGTTGAATAGTGATAAAATTAAAATAAAATAATAAAATTAAATCGAATTCTTAAATACAAAATAAAAACCAAAATTAAATAGTAAAAGTGATTCTATTTAATTTTAAGTTATACACGGCAATATTAAAAAGCATGTTTTCTTAAGAAACACATAAATGAATTGAAAGAACTTGAAAAAATATCTAATTTAAATCTGATTGCGTTGTAAGACGATAGCATCCTGTACAATAATTTAGAATCAAACGAACTTACCTTGTGAAGTTTGATATCTGATTATACGAGTATCTTGACCGAAGATGATTACTGTTTACATGCAGCAGCACGCCAGATGATGCTGTCCTTATCACACTTTTAAAGTTATACAAAACCTTAAATAAAAAAACAACAACTAGGTATGTACCCCAAGCCGGCACCCGTCTCCGCGCGACCGCCATCTTGTTCCTCATATTTTAGAGCCTATTTTATTTTGTTTGATATTTCATAGGGCTGTAAAGGGAGGGCGGGTTTGTAATCATCTTCGGTCAAGATACTCGTATAATCAGATATCAAACTTCACAAGGTAAGTTCGTTTGATTCTAAATTATACTTCGCATCTCTCCCGAAGATGATTACTGTTTACATGCAGATGTTTAGAGTATCAAATGAAATAAAATAATTCAACATCAATGAATTCAAGAACATATATTAAGAGAAAATCAGTATGTATTTCTTAAATTACTGTAAATCAGATCACTTAACAAAACAAGGAATGACACTTTTTCATATAAGTACTTATGAATAGTTAAATAGTGAATCAGCAAATTGTGTTTCCGTAGAAACTGCTAGATGTTTGTTGTAATATTTTATAAATACATTAGAAGATTTTGTCCAGCCCGCGGCTTTGCGAATGACTTCCAGATTAACTCCAGCTTTATGAGCTGCCGAGGTAGATGCATGCCGCGTGCTATGCGCTCCGTACATTGAAACATCTATACCACTATTAGATAAAGTTGATTTCACCCAGTTTGACAAAGTCTGAGTCACAACTCTTTTGTGCGGTTTTTGATAACTAATAAATAAAAATTGCTCCTGAAGACGTAATGACGCAGTTCTATCGTAATACACCTGGAGAGTTAAGGCTGGGCAGATTTTAGGGTTTTCTTTAATGTATGGTAGCACTAAAACAGGGTTAGGTGTACCCGGTTTTGATGTTTTCGTTAAGTCGTCTATTTTAATCACAATTTTATCAGAATCAAATATTAAATTTTTTATTTTTATTAAGCTGAGAGTTTGCATTCTTTGTGCAGAGGCTAATGCTAAAAGTGTAACACATTTTAATGACAGATCTTTTAATGAAATAGAATCGTTAGGATAGTGGTTTTCTAAGTAATTTAAAACTTGACATGGATTCCAAGTGGTATCGTACTTTGGCGTAGGTGGTTTTAAACGAAAAACACCTTTAATAAATCTATTAACGTTATCGTTGCAGGTGATTTCCTTTCCTAGCAATATCGACAATGCTGAACGGTAACTATTGATAGAACTATAACTCAACCCACAGTTAAATTTTTCTGTTAAAAAATCAATAACCTGAGTAGTATTACAATCACAGTAATCTAAGTTATTTCTATTACAATATATCCACCACGCCTTTAAACATGAATTGTATTGGTTTAATGTATTATCGGAAAAAGATGCCATGACTATAGAAAGAGAATTACTTGGTACACCTCTCCTTAACATCGACTGCCTGATAATCTCGCTGCCATCAGGGTGAGGTCCGCGTGAAGGGGATGTTTGTATGCACTGAAAGGAGATGTTAGCAAATCACTATGTGGTTCGAAATAAATAATTTGTGAAACTAATAATTTTGACCACACGGGAAACCACGGTTGTGTCGGCCAATATGGAACCACTACGATACCTTCTGCGTGGTCATCTTTGATTTTACGTAAGACCTTCGAGATAAGGCAAAAAGGAGGAAAAGCATAAAAATTGAGGTTTCCCCAGTTAAATGTAAATGCGTCAATAATTTCTGAATTCGGATCTAGCTTCCATGAGGCATATCTTATACATTTATGATTTTGATTGCTAGCAAATAGATCGAACTCTGGGATACCAAACGAATTAACCAACTGTTGATAGGCGAAGTCTGCTAATTCCCACTCAGTGTCTACATTAAACGATTGCCTCGATTCAACGTCAGCAGTGACGTTTTGTTTTGACTGAATGTATGATGCGAATATCATTATATTGCGTTTTTCACACCACTGCCATATATCGCGGGCGATATCATTTAAGTGTGCGTACTGTATGCCACCCATTTTATTGATGTATGCTATGGCAGTGGTATTGTCTATCCTAAGCAAGATGTTATAATTATTCACATTCGACGTAAAAATTTTTAGACCGTAAAATGCTGCTAATAATTCGAGAGTATTTATGTGTAATTCTAATTGTGAGCTATTCCAGTGACCACTAGCTGTTTCATTACCACAAGCGACCCCCCAACCTGTGGTTGATGCATCACTATATATTATAAGATCATAATCGTTAGACTGGAAGGAACAAAATGATGAATCGATATGGTCTCTCCACCAAATCAAATCATTCCTGAGAGAATATGGTAAATTCATACGTCGATTATAATTATCGGAGTAATTTAATGCTGCAAATTTTTGTCTTTCAAAACATTTTGTATACAGCCAGCCGTATGTTACTGCTGGACACGCAGAAGTTAACAAACCAATAAAACTCGCAAACTCTCTGATTGAACACCTTTCTGTGTGTAACATTTTAATAGCAGATAATTTTATACGTTTTTTCTTCTCATCGGGTAATGACAAACGCATTTTCACGGAATCGAATAGAAAACCTAAATATAAACATTCTTGTTTTGGATGTACATTACTTTTACTATCGTTAATTAAGAAACCTAATTTTAATAGTAAGTTTTTTGTCATTTGAATGTTAGCGAGACATCTATCGAAAGTGTTCCCTAAACACAAAAAATCATCCAAGAAATTTATAGACAAATATCCCAAAGCTCGCAAATGATGCAAAACTGGTTTCAACAACTTTGTAAACACATAAGGTGCTGTGCATAATCCGAAAGGTAACACATTAAACTCAAATAATTGACTATTAAACAGATCCGAATTCCAGGTAAAACGAAGGTAAATTCTATCGCTTTTGGCTATCGGTACCAAAAAATATGCGTCCTTCAAATCCAAAGTCGCCATATAGCAATTCCTATCAATTAACTTTATTGCTGTGCGATAATCTTCCATTTTAAAATGATTTACCTGAATAAATTTATTCAGATCTTTTAAATTTAATATAAAACGATGTTTTCCGTTACGTTTAGGTACTGTAAATATAGGAGATATAAATTGATTTTCGTTATAGCTGCAAGGAGAAATAAAACCTGACTCTAAGAGTTCAACAATACATTCATCGATAATTATTTTTTCCGTGTTTGTAAATGACCTATTTTTAGCAACACTTGTTTGAAATGGTTTAGAAAGAAACGGTATTCGATACCCTTGAACCCAAGACAATATTGTTTTGTCGTTCGTTATGTGCAGCCATTCATCAAAAAAATATTTTAATCGACCAGCAGTAGGTAAAGATGTGTCTACCTGTGTTAAATTTAACGACGCCGAGTCGGTGGGTAGGTGGATCTCCCGCGTGACGTCATCGGTGTCGGCGCGGCGCGGTACTCCCGCGCAGGCGCTCGCGGCGGTGGCGGCGCAGGTGCTCGCCGAACATGGTTCGGGTACACTCGCGGCTCGGCGGCAGGTGCCCGCGGTGCCCCCCGTGCGTTTAAAGTCCGTGGAAAACGAGATTGGCTTTGTTGTTGACGTTGGTTCTGGTTGACTCTGTCATAATTAGGTCTTAATTCTGCTGCAGAAGACGTGATAGCTTTAGATGTCTTCAAATACTCGCATAAATTAGATCCAAATAAAAAGTTATCAATCTTAGTCGTCTTTAATGTGTCCCTTTTTTGTTTACTTAAGGAGTTTACCACAGCATATCTTCTTGTGACAGATTCTCTGTAATGTGTATCACATAAGAGACGGCCTGCATCACTTAGTGTTTTGATGATTTCATGTGGTATATTTTCGTTTAAAGCTATGCTCAATGCTTTGCCGATAGCGGAAATGCAACTTGTCATTTGATTTTGCTTCTGTACACTAAATGAGTCTTTTTTGACATTAATTTCGAGTAGGGCAGACTTGACTTCCGGGTTGAGTATCGGCGCTTTCATGAACGCACAGTTCTCAGCGGGTAAATATTTGTTAAGAAGATTAGTTTTTTCCTCTTTTGCTAAGCCGTTCTGTAATATGTGTTGCCATCTAGAAGCTAAATCCTTGTGCAAATCGTCTCCAAAACTTTTTTGTTGTGTTGGGTCTGAACCAAGCAATTCCAGGATATCTGGATCAAGTTCTATATTTTCGTCAGATATCGGTTCCGCCTCAGGTGCTTCGATATTAGGGATCTGCTCTGTAAAATATACATATATATATGTACACATTTTTTTTTTTTTTTTTTTTTTACATTAGTTTTAGAAAGTATAAAATATGTAAGTTTGTAGGTAGGACATAAGTAGATAATGTAACCACACACGATATACGTCGGGTTAATATTGTAGGCATAGAATTCACAGCCGTATTCATCCACACACGATATACGTCGGGATTTTTTGTACACATCTTTATACATATTCGATTTTATCCACACACGATATACGTCGGGATTTTTGTACACATGTTAATACATATTCGATTTCATCCACACACGACTAACGTCGGGATATATTTTAAAGTTTCAAATTAAAAGAAAAAGAAAAAATAATTATAAAAGACGGTAGATCGATAAAACATTACAATAGTTACGTGTGTTATACGAATAACATATTGTATTCACATTGGCTTACCTTGTTGTTCTAGATCACTTGCTAAAATATCAACGCTGGATGGTGACAAATGTTCCACATTTGAATTTGGTACTATTTCATCATCAGATGACGATGATGAAATTCTAATCCTCCGCTTCTTTGACAACTTTTTTACTTTTTTTAGTAATTTTTCGATAGCTTCACTATCCGATCGCTTCCTTTTTCCCATTTTGGTGGCCAATTATATTTCCTATATAAATTAATAATAGTACGTGTGACTTGGACGGCACTAAAAAGCGTAATGAGGAACAAGATGGCGGTCGCGCGGAGACGGGTGCCGGCTTGGGGTACATACCTAGTTGTTGTTTTTTTATTTAAGGTTTTGTATAACTTTAAAAGTGTGATAAGGACAGCATCATCTGGCGTGCTGCTGCATGTAAACAGTAATCATCTTCGGGAGAGATGCGAAGTATAATGAGTGCTGACCTATGTTGGTTCTGTAACGAGGTAAATTGAACGTCAATCTATCTAGGAGTCGGCTACTTGGTCGAGGTACAGCAATACTAATACACTCTTAATAATCTTAAAAAGAAATAGGAAATCTGACATTTTGCGACGAGCTCTGAGGGACCGTACTTTATAAAATCGTAAGCGACTTTTATAGGAAGTAAACTTTTTACATTTATTGTTATTGGAACTTAAATGATAAAGAACCTTTTTTGTATGTTTTCTTATCTTTCAGAATGTACGGCATATCCGTGAGACCGATTAGAACAGTTAAATTCAAGGGTACTTCGAACTATACAGTTGTACAGAGGAATAACGATTTTTGTATCCTTGAATATCTTAATTTGTCTCGTTATGAAGACTGAGAGACCCGACGCTTTGCTTTCTTAACAATGTTATCGGTGTGTTCCCTAAAATTAAAGGAACCATCCACGATAGCACCAAGATCTCTAATGCTTTTTACTTCTTTAAGAGGGACATTGTTTAAACTTTATGTGTACGCATTTGTCAACATTCAAGATCGTTTTGTTTTTATACACCATCTGCTAATTCTTTCCAGGTCACCTTGGAGTTCATTTATGCCATTTATGTTCTTTATTTTCCTATACATTTGATTTAAATCGTTGATAAAAATGACAAAAAAAGCGGTCCCAGATGCGACCCTTGAGGAACACCGGAAAGAATTAGTTATAGCGTTATAGTAAAATTGAGGAATAACCTTTGACTTTCACAAGCTGCCATCGATTCTGCAAATAAGATTTCATTGCAGCAATCTTCTCCAGAAACAAATTGTGATTTATCAAATTAAAGGCTTTGCTAAATACTGCATATATTTCTTCACCATTATCAATGGCTTGTATGATATCATTGATATAGCCATCAAGATTTGTTGTTGTAGATTTTTTTGGTAGAAAACCATGCTGTTCAGGGTGAATAAATTCTTTGTCATGCCAGTAAATCTTGCGATGAACTAATGACTCGAGCACCTTGCCTAGCGCTGGAAGAATAGAAACTGGTCTATAATTAGACGCAGCACTCGCATCACCTTTTTTGAGCAGTGGTGTCAGACGAGCTTGAAATTAAACTCATTTTAACGGGTTTTACGCATTACTGAACGCAGCCATAGACAATCGATCGCCTTCAAAAATCATAGAGACTGATCGGACAGTTGTCAACCTGTCAAAACATAACCTAGAAAGTGATGTTACTAAATTGTTAACAAAAGGCTTAAACTTTGCACCAACTCCAACTAGAATTCCGGTGGAAAACATCATATGCCAAGTAGAGGATTGTCTCTTGCAAAATAAACTTTCTAAAGAAGATTCTGAAAGCATTCGCCAAGATGTCTCCGGCATTTTGCGGCGAAGTCATCTTCCGAAATCGAATCTTTCTAAAGAAGAACGCCTTGCATTAAAGAACTTACGCAACAATGAAGAGTTAACAGTCCTCCGCGCAGACAAAGGCAATGCCACCGTAGTCATGGACACGTCTAATTATAACCAAAAGATCATAGATCTATTGTCGGATGAATCTACGTACAAACAAGTCAAGTCTGACCCAACACCTAAAATTACGAAGAAAACATCCAGTTTATTACAAAAACATAAAGATCGCTTAAGTTTAGACGTGAAATACTTAACACCTTCGTGCACAAAGCCTCCCAAACTATATGGGTTACCTAAAATACACAAAACTGATGTACCATTGCGACCTATAGTGAGCCAAGTTGACACACCAACCTACAAACTGGCCAAACATCTTGCTAAAGTACTCTCACCACTTAGAGGAAAAACCAGTGCATATGTCAAGGATTCCTACCACTTTGTCGAGAACCTTAAAGACCTCCAACTCACCGACAATGACACAATGGTGAGTTTTGATGTTCAGTCTTTATTCACATCAATACCTGTGAAAGACTGCATAGACATAGTGAAAAGGAAGCTAATTGATTGCAACTTGCCTGAAGAATATGCAGAACTACTTGAGCTATGTTTAACATCTGGCTACTTCATGTGGAACAACAACTTCTACATCCAAGTTGATGGTGTAGCCATGGGCTCGCCCGTGTCACCTCTCATAGCTGACATCTTCATGGAGGAGTTTGAGGAGCAAGCGCTCCGACTGGCACCTGTCATGCCGAAGATGTACAAAAAGTATGTTGACGACACCTACACCATACTTCCTAAACATGAGGTTACTGCTTTCCTTAACCATCTTAATTCAATTAATTCTAAAATTCAATTTACTGTAGAATTAGAGCAAGACAATAAATTAGCTTTCTTAGATATATTAATAATAAGAAATCCTAATGGTACACTTAGTCATACTGTATATAGGAAACCCACTCATACTGACCGATATTTAAATGGTAAATCCCACCACCACCCGAGCCAATTATCTGCCGTAGGCTCCTCTTTGTTTCAGAGAGCACGTGGAATCTGCGACGCCCAGCACGTTGAAAAAGAACTCAACCACCTGAAACAAGTGCTTCGGGACAACGACTTAAAACCACCACGTCGTCGTCGCAGAAACCGCGTCAAACCACTCACAGTTGAACGTAGACCAGCTTACATGCCTTACATAAAGGGTGTTACTGACAAAATTGGGGGCATTCTGAAGCGGGCTTCAATAAAAACCATATACAAGCCACACAGCAAGATTAGCCACCATCTTCGTCCAGTAAAAAGCAGCATCCCTTTACAAGACCCAGGCGTATACAAGATTGACTGTGACTGTGGGCTCTCATATATCGGTCAAACGAAACGGAACGTGTCTACTCGAATAAAAGAACATATCGCCGATGTAAAAAACCGTCGCTATACAAAATCTGCAGTCTGTGAGCATTCCATGGATAAGCCCAACCACTATCTAAGATTTGATACCGTTAAAATCCTAGCAAAAGAGAAACATTTTATTCCTAGGCTGGTAAGAGAAACTATTGAAATTAAAAAACACCCTAACTTCAATAGAGAAGATGGTTGGAAGCTGTCACCAACGTGGGATCCAATACTTAGCAAAATAAAAAAGAACAACCAGCAGACCAATAAGCAGAAAAATAAAGACACTGTCAGCGTCTACTGCGTGAACCCGAGCGACTATGCGAGAAAATTACGAAACAGATGGCGGTGAATTCGAAAAATCGTTTTTTACTTAACTCTATGAAGACGTCAAACATCTCAGTCTACCCGTGACCACGGCATTTGCAAAAATGCCGAAACGTCGGAAAATCAAAAATAATAAAATAAACGCGTAAAACCCGTTAAAATGAGTTTAATTTCAAGTAATAATAATCGCGTAAATCTAAGAAGTTATATCAGACGAGCTTTTTTCCACTGTGACAAAAAGTGTCCAAGTTTCAGTGACTGGTTGTAAAGTATAAACAACGGTTTCGAAAAAGACCGAGCACATTTTCGTAAGAAAATGTTAGGTATGCCATCCAAAACTTGATCCTTTCGTTATATGAAGTTGTTTAGAACAGTGAAAAGTTCTTCTTGAGTGATACAAAAGACTGCTCTGTTATCAGCGAGCTCGTGTCGTGCACTCCACTGAAACATTATTTGTGTTTTTTTTTTTAAAAACACAAATTTCTTGCCCTCAATTTGCAATAGTGTCGCCTAAAACAAGTTGGGTCGGTAGTGCGTTACTATTCGGTTTTAGTCCATTTACAAATAACCAAATATACTTGGGATTCGTTTTCATCGTTATAGCAGTGCATTTTGCTTGAAATTATTAAAACAGTGTCCTCATACATACATGAGATAAAACAATTAGCAAGATAGTAGGCCATTGATACTTACCAGTCTCTAAAACTTCGATTATTCTCTTTGATAAAAGTTGCTCGTTTTCTAGGTGTGTGTGCCAGTCCTGGAACAATTATTTATTATTATTTTGATCGTGCGACAGATACCTTACGTAAAAATTCAATTGGTGTGAAAATTCTGATAATTGAGGTTTAAGATGGCTATCGTGACTGCTGAAGGAATTGTCTACCTTTTCGTCAAGATTATTAAGGCAGCCCTGTCACGGAAAGGTTAAATTTGGTTTGACGGTTTATTACAAACCAAGAACCAACAGCTGGCTCTACGTTTCTCCTGAAGCACAGAGAAACTAAAAGTGCTTTTAAAAAGTGTAACAAATCACTTCAATGTGCATTATTACTAAGCTTGTCTTTAACAGTAAATAAACATAAACTTGTCTAGGGATCAGACAATTTAATCATAATATCTAGTTTTTTTCTTACAAGAAAAGATTATAGTTGAGGTTACATAATCACATCAGTCTCATGGTCAACAACAAACCTCCCTAAATTTTCAAACTTACACTTTACATAGTAGGGTCCAACTGGGCAGTTATTTCTCGTTGAGTGTATACAATTATCATTGTGTATACAGGGTGATTGGTAATGCGATACATTCCTTCTAAGAGGTTAAAGTAGAGCTAATTTGCAATCAATTAAGGCATAATATGCTATGTCCGAAAATTGATAATTTCTGAGATATGCAAAAATAAAGATTTTTTATAAAAAACCCTATTTTCGAAGTCCAAATGAATCCTTTTAGCGAAAAAATCAAAATTGAGTTTAATGTTTTGTTGTTTTATGGTAGCTTGAAAACTAAAATTACATTTTAGATTCAAATTTGCTAAAATAATCGTCCTTATTTTAGGAAAAGTCAAGAAACCAAGAACAACTTTTAAAAAAAGTTGAGTCTTGTGGCAATAAAAAGCGATTTTCTAAAAATAAGTCCAAATAATGTTGCGTACAAATTACATAAAAAACTTCCCCAATTCATAAGCTTTTCAAAAAGGTACATTTGTCATACTAAAACTAAGTATTTGATTGACAACTCTACTAATAAAAGAAGTAAACTCTCTCTTAGAACGCCTCTACTTTGTGGTTACAGCGCACTTTTGCAGTGTTTTCTTTGATTGATGTCGCTGTCTTGCACAGGGATAATGCAATAACATTAAGGTCTGTCGTTAAATAAATAAATTTTGTAAAAAGCCAAAGCTTCAAGTGTGCAGCCTTTACAGTCAAATAGAAAAAAATGTGTTAAGCACGAAAAAAGTGACCTCTATTAAAAGAAAACTAACTGCATATTTTCATTAAGAACTCTGGAAATGGTATCATTTAAGATCTTTGCCTTCGCAGACTTAAGTAAACGCATGTTAGTCTAATTTGCAACGCACTACATTATCGCAACTGTATCGATGCAAAGACAATACTAACGCATCGCGACTGAATCGTGGCTATGAAGGCACACAGTCAGCGACTGCTAGCCTACGATATCGATGCGAACACACGACAGCATCGCTACAAAAAGTTGCTGTGGGCGAGGGCCTTTTGTAACGAAGAATACTCAGACATTCTTCTTATTTACGGATTGTGTAACGGCAACGCTGTTACAGCAAAAAAAGTACTTGTTGCGTTTCTGTAATCGACGTGTGTCAAACGTTAAAGTATTTATTATTATTTTTCTGAGACGTCCATACGTCCGGACGTCTCAGAAAAATAAAGCTTGTATCCGCCCGAACAAGTGAATCTAGTAGACCTCGAATTTGGCGAAGTAGACGAAGAAATGATAGATGTTTTTCGCAGAAATCTAGCAACCACCACAAGAGTTGACGACATCGACCAAACAAAAAAACAACAAGTGATGTGATGAAAAACAACAAAGATAGTAGCTTTCTTTCTTTTCATAGAAGTAACTTTTTCCGCACTCAGCATACTCTTTTTTTCTAATTAAACGCAAAAGCTACACACTTGAAGGTTAAGCTTTTCAAAAAAAATGTTTTTAACGGCAGACTTTAATGTTATTGCATTATCCCTGTGCAAAACGGCGACATCAACCAAAGAAAACACTGCAAAAGGGCGCTGTAACCACAATGTAGAGGCGTTCTAAGAGAGAGTTTACTTCTTTTATTAGTAGAGTTGTCAATCAAATACTTAGTTTTAGTATAACAAATGTACCTTTTTGAAAAGCTTATGAATTGGGGAAGTTTTTTATGTAATTTGTACGCAACATTATTTCGACTTTTTTTTAGAAAATCGCTTTTTATTGCCATAAGACTTAACTTTTTTTAAAAGTTGTTCTTAGTATCTTGACTTTTTCTAAAATAATGACTATTAATTTTGGCAAATTTGAATCTTAAATGTAATTTTAGTTATCAAGCTACCGTAAAACAACAAAACATTAAACTCAATTTTGAATTTTTCACTAAAAGGATTCATTTGAACTTCGAAAATGGGGTTTTTTATAAAAAATCTAAAATTTTGCATATCTCAGAAATTATCAATTTTCGGACATATCATATTATGCCTTAATTGACTGCAAATAAGCTCTACTTTAACCTCTTAGAAGGAATGTATCGCATTACCAATCACCCTGTATAAGCATGTGTGTTTGTAATAAGAATATAATTACCGGCACAGCGTGCATGATATGCAGCAGGGCGGCGGCGGCCGGGGCGGACAGCGCGGCGGGGGCGGGGGCGGCCGAGGGGGGCGGGGGCGCTAGCAGCGCGCGCAGCAGCCGCGCCACCAGCGCGCCGCCCCCCGCCCCCGCCCCCTCCCGCGTCGCCACTACCGCGCAGCACGCGCTCGCGGCGCCGCACCACGACGCTCTACAACCACCACCAGCATTACTCTACAGACGATATGAACACCACCACAGCAACAATGGGCTGTCGCAACATGTGTTAGATCCTACGCAGATAGGCCAGGAGTTTAGTTTGACCAGGTGGAACGTGATACAATTATTGGAATTACGTTATACGTGCGGGGAATCGCTTTACAGGCTATCTGATGCGCATTTTTTGGAAGAGCCTACTACAAAGGTATTTTCTTTAAGTATAACGATTTCTATTAATTAATGCTGCTCACACCAATCAGGCATTGATTTATTACTAGAATATGTGTTCGTAGAAATAGCATCTATTACGTAGATAAGTAACATTTACTTTTAAGGTGATTAGTTTGTGATAGCCAAAAACTCTACATATTTAAATACAGCTTTCAAGTTTAATAACACAAGTTACTTTTTATGTTTTCTTTTTTTAATCGGTTGCCGATGTCGTGTTGCAGCAAAATGACCTGTTCCAAAAAACCAAATATTGAGACAATAAAATCATCCATCTCCTGCAGAAACATCGCGCGCTGCAACTAATCTCGTACCACATTACCTGAGCTGCGGGTTGTCCGTGTTGGCCAGCTTCCAGAAGGCGTGGTGCTGCAGCAGCGGCGCGAGGCTGTCCTGCAGCCAGGCGCGGTGGGCCGGCGCCAGACTCTCCGCCAGCCCCCGCGCGCCGCACAGCGCCGCCGCCTGCAGCCGCTGCACCTGCACCCGCCGCTCAGAGGGGTCCGGGATCCTGCACATGAACACCGCTAAACTAGCACAAGTGGGTACTAGCGCTAGTGGCACGAGCACTAGCACTAGTGAGAACGAGCACTTGTGAGAACGAACACACAGGCAAACGCAAACAAGACAAGGGTAATAGATGAAAGTTTAATAAAGTTGCCCGCTGTCATCATATTTTTTAATAACTTTTGTTGTGGTGGCTAAACATTAAGAACATTCAGAAAAAGTGTTCTAAATGAAGCCAAAATTTTATTTATCGTGAACAAGTCGGCCGAAATGACACGGTAGGTACACCATTGCGAAGCATGGGCGGGCTAAATGTAATAAAAGCCAACAAGAAATGAGGCGACCAAAAAACCACTTGATGGAATATGACAATGCTTGTTGTTTTATCAAAATTTTGAACTAGAGTTTTCAGTGTTTAAACTGGAACACAGGAAAACAGTTTAGGAACCAATGGTCAGGACATCAACAAGATTTTGCATAAAACTCTTCTAGCTGTTAGTTATTTACATAATATAGACTCCTGAACTACAGTTTAGTATTGGACTAACTTCTTAGCAAGTTTGTTGTCGAGGTTGGCGGTGAGGGTCTCCGCGAGCGCCGCCATGACCTCCTCCTTGCAGAACGCCATCACCTCCGGCAGCTTGTGCTCGGGGAACGGACACTACAACACACACATCACTCTTTAAAGTTAATGCACAGCCATATGGCAAACATGGACAAAATAAAAGTTTCTGTCAATATTGGTAGTAGGTGCATTTACAACATTAATATTCTATGCAACACATTTTGTGTAATGATGTATCCTATTAGCTTAAATGTAACTGACATCTTCCATCCAATTTAGTAAATGTTTCATTTTTTATTTAATTAACAATAAGCAAAACTTTAATATTTTGACGACCTCTGTGGTGCAGCGGTATATATACCGGACTGCTAAGCGGATGGTTCCGGGTTCGATCCCCGGGTCGGGCCAATTTCGTAAAAATTGTTTTACGGTATTGGCTCGTGTCTGGGTGTAACTAGGTTCTCCCCTAGTCCATTGTGTGGTACCTATAGTACAAGCTTTGCTTAGTTTAGGCCCACACAGATGGTGTGTCAGTCTGGAGATTTATTTTATTTATTTATATTAATAGAGGGCCCAAATCACTAACTAGTTATTAAAAAAAGAAAAAAAACTTAAAGTTTGTTCAAAAACTCATTTACCACTCTTATCTTAAACCAAACTAGAGTGTACTGATAGGAATTGTTATTAATTGGTATAAATAAGGTTAGTTTTAATAATTTATTACTACACTAACTGTGAGGCTCTAAAATTATGCTAGTGTTGTAGGTATCAAACAATAGACTAGTGGTGAACCTAGTTACATCTAACTTCCTACCTAGTTACTTCAGATCAGCTTATCAGTTTGGTATACACACCACTGCGCCACAGAGGCCATCAATGCAATAAAATAAAACTATATATCTGTAAGTGGTTTTCAAAAAGAGTGCTGGGAGTTTTTTTCCGCCGGCTTTTTTCTCTCGGTCTACGGTTAGGTAAAGTCGAAGTTTGTATCATTGACGTTCATTAAGTATATGTTACATATCTATTGATTTTGGTTTGATTTGATTTGATTTGTGTGTGTGTATGATGTATATGTATAGTTACGGCATGCTGCGCGGCGGCGGCGGCGGGCGCGTGGTCGTCGTGGCGGGCCGCCAGCCACGCCGGCGCCCACGAGCGCAGCGACCGCGCCGCGCGCCGTCCCAGCGCCGACACCACCGCGCCGTGGCACAACTACACAACACACTGCACCATGACCCACACACATACACATAACACTGTCATTTAGTGAATTAATGGCATCAAAGCCTTATCAAAGGCTGCAATCGAAAAAAGGTTTTAGTATAGAAAATTGTCAATATACCCATTTAGAAAATTACAGTTGGTAACCAATTATCTAGGACTTATGAACAATGGACATGGACATCAAAAAGTTTAAATAATGTCAATTTACATATCTATGTTTACAAAGTTGACAAGTAAAATAGTTGTTATAATTTTAATTTGCACCCTTCCTTTTACTCTTTCTTTCTCTTCCTTTTACTTATCCGTCGGTCAAAACTATAAATAATATATGACAGTTTGCAAGGAAGCTCTACTATTGCACATGATGACTAGATAGAAGAAATGGGGAATGATAGATAAAAGTAAAATTGTTAAAATTTATAAATTAATTGTATCCATAAATAAATATAAATACAAGCATCCCACCTGTGTACATTCTCGTACTTTCCTATCCACATCAACTGTAAGGATTTTGTAGAAATGTGTCCAACTTGGTAACATAGCTTCTACTTCATCTATGGTCACTTTTTTGACTACATCGCATAACTCCTGTAAAGCCTGGTAACACAAAATAAAATACTATAAAATCTGAAGCTAATTAGACGAAGTAATTAATAAAGTTGGTATATCTTTTAAAATGGTGTAGTAACCTTAATTTTGGTAATTGGATCTTTCTTATTTAGTTTTTTGATGCAAACTGCGATCTCAGGGTTGAGGCCCTGGTCAAAGTTGACGGCAGCGAGCGTGGGGAAGATCGCGGGGAACACCTTCCCGCCGCTCGCCGCTTCACCAGACTCGAGTTTAAACGCACTATTGAGCAGCTCGGCACTCCGACCACTGCTGGAAGGCTACAAACCAAAAAGAAAAGAACATTTAGAACTCCCTAACTCTGGTAAATAGCTTACAAAAACAACCAAATCCACAACCTTTGCATTGTTCTTCGTTCTCTGGCTTTGCTTTTGTTTGCCACCCATCTTGATATTTCAGAAAATAGTATTGGATAATTACAAAATATGCAATTTAATTATTTTTTAACATCACAGAAATGTTTATTTCTAGGAAGGAATCTATGAAGAATACACGACGACGACTGTGCGATGTGCGATTGAGATTTGCTCAAAACATATAAATTCTGTCAATGTCAGTAATCTGTCAGTTACTTCACGTAACGTCGCCATATCCATGCCAGTATCATTTTTTTTTTTTTTGGTTCATTTATTCCATAAAGGAAAAGGCAAAGGAAATTTTTATCCATACAGCCAAGACTTCAGTAGCAACTTTCAACATTTGAACACCAGTGAAACTCACAAAATCAACTCAAAAATACAAAACAAATGAAAGAACAGCAATAGTTAACTCAAGAAAACACTAAACATATTTCGAGTAAAACACTGTACAAAGCACTAAAAAGGTCAATCAAAATATTTATTTTTACTAACTTCCAATTGTGGCAGTTATATAATTAAAAATTGGAACATAGCATTCGGTGTTTCTAAGAATAACATCAATCTCGCGCGGGATATTTTGAGGTGATTTATAAATTTCTAGAAAGTGGTCAATTAGAACCATACGATAAATAGCAAACTGTGGACAATCAAAAATAATATGGTTAAGAGATTGAAGATCACAACCACAAAACGTACAAGAAGCAGAAGCAGCCATTTTAATTTTAAATAAATGTTCCCCAAAATGACCATGACCAATTCTCAAACGACAAAGCGTAACATAGAATTTCCTACATACAAATTTTCTTTTGCTAAACCAAGGGATACCAATGGTATTGTTTATTCTACGATACCATTTTCCTTTAATATTGGATGAGTCTTCCCATTGTTTGTACCATTCTTTCTGTATATTATTTTTAATTATACTTAAACAATCAGTGTACGGAATTTTAACTTTTTTAATTGGTGCATTAATTTGTGAACTAGTAATAATTTTCGCTAATCGGTCTGCTTCATCGTTACCTTTAACCCCAACATGCGATGGAGTCCAAAACAAAATTATTCTTGCTCCTTGAAATCTTTCTAAATTATATATTTTTTCTCTAATGTCATGCAAAATATGAAGGGTATCAGATGAAAACTTGGGATTGTTTAAAGCCGTTAATACACTCATTGAGTCACTTATGATTATCCATTTCTTATTATGACAAAGCATCGTTTCGATGAGATCTAAGGCAAATAAGATTGCACTTGCCTCTGCCGTGTATATGCTAGAATTTTTGAATAATTGATATCCATGCCCAATTTTAAGCTTAATATCATATGCCGCTAATGACACACAATCACCTATTTTTTAACCATCTGTATACATTTGCCTGTAATCTTGCCAAGACTCTAAGTATCTGTTGAAATCATATTTATCTTTTAAATCTTTAAAAATAAGTATATTTATATTATGAAATTTACTTCCATATGAGCCAGAGTAACACGGTAGTATATTGTTTTTATAAATGTTATCATTGTTGACTGCATCTATAACACAGGCTGCATCTTCTTTTAAAAAAGACTCACATTTTAGTATCTTACTTAATAAAGAGCTTTTGGTTTTAGTTGCTAGAAATATCAAAAATTTATATTTTAAATATTGAAATCTAAGAGTTATTGGCATTAAGTTTGTTTCTATTTGCATAGAATTTATAGGAGATGAGGACATTGCACCAAGAATAATTCTCATATTTTTATTCTGGACTTTTTCAATTTTCTCAACTATTCCTTTTTGTGAAGCAAAACAAAAGAATGCATATTCAAAATGACTTCGTACATAGGCTTTATAAAGATTTAACAAAATTTTAGGATCTGTACCCCAATCTTTACCAACAAGACATTTTAACATATTCGTAGCCTTTAGAGCACGTTCAGTTAACCTATTTATATAAGTATTAAAGTTCAGATTTTGATGGAAAATAACTCCTAAAAATGTGTGACTCTCAACAACGGGAACTACAGTACCTTCAATGCTGAAACATAAATTATCGCTAACTTTCATACGACTTCTGTGGAAAATAACAATATTGCTTTTATCAGCACTTATAGATAAACCTATATCAAGAAAATAATTATTTAATTTCTTCAAAGCAATATTCAAGTTTGAGTTCACCGACTGAATATTACTTCCTGAGCAATATACTGCAACATCATCAGCAAATTGCAAACTTGTTACATTTGTACCTAAAATTAAATTTATTTTATGTATATACAATATGAATAACAGAGGGCTTAATATACCCCCCTGATTTACACCTCTGGACGACAAACGATGTCCGTAAAGATGATTGTCATGTTTAACGAAAGTAGATCGACCATTTAGAAAATCAAAAATCCAAGAAACCAATTTATTTGGTATATTTAACGAAGACAGTACACTAGCCAAAATCCTCAAATCAACATTATTGAATGCTCCTACAACATCTATGAAAGCACAAGCAAGATATTGCTTTTCACTTATGACGGTTTTAATATCTAGTAAAAGGTTACATATACTTTCTCTTGCTGACGTACCCCTACGAAAACCATATTGATTATTGGGCAAAATACTATTGGATTCGATAAAGAATTCTAATCTTTGTTTTATTAACTGTTCAAATATTTTTCCAATGCATGAAGATAAAGTTATGGGTCGGTATGAGTTAAAATCTCCAGCTTTTTTATTTGGTTTTAGTATAGGTATAAGGCAATCTTCTTTCCACTCCTTGGGGATAAGATTGTGTTTGAAAAGACAATTGAAAACATCCAACAGTTTCTTGAGATTCTGTTCATTGAGAAAGCGAAGCATTTTATAATTTAAGCCATCTAAACCAGAAGACGTATCTTTACGAGATTTAATTGCAGACTGCAGTTCTTTAAGCGTAAATGGATCTACTAAATAGCTATTTGATTTATTCAACTGTTCTTTAGAAACAAAGGGTGGAAAATGAGCAGAGTCTGGAGTGTATTTTAAGAGGAAGTCATTAACCCAACTGTTTTCAATGGAACTATCGGTAGAAGAATATTTGTTGTTGAATTTACGCATGGTATCCCAGACCCTTGACATGGGCATCAACCTATTTATCTTGCTACAATAATCTTGCCAACTAGCATACTTTTCCCTTTTAATGATAAGTTTTTTCACTGCTTGCAATTTTTTTAAGTTTAAATAGTTCTCTAGAGTCATATTTTGCTTAAAAACTTTGTAAGCAGCGTTACTATTTTTGACAGCTGTGGCACATTTATCATTCCACCAAGGTACAGAATAGGGGATATGCATAAAATTTTAAATGGCCTAAAATATTTTTTTCTTGAATACTTATTATCGTTATATTATAATGCAAAAGTTTTTTTTTAATTTATTTATTATTTAAACCCCTAAAATAATATTTAAAAAGTGCAAAATAAGGGAGCGAAATTCAAACTTCCAAAACGCGCCACCATTGGTCGAACGTAATGTGACGTCATCTGACACGACATTGCATTCATCAGCGTCGAAACTTATACTGTTTTCCAAGTTTTTGTGAAAAAAATAAATAAATTTAATCTATATTCTTGTGCTGATTGTAATGAAGTTTAGTTTAGATTGGTAGTGAATCTTTGACGATGACTGAAGCTGGTTCTGTCATAGCACCTTAGGACAATCTACCGAGAACAGGTGCATTTATGATAGCATATAATTTTGCATCTGTAGCGTCTCCAAGGCGCGATGTGGGTTGTGGTGGTGTAGCAAATGACAACCCCAGATTCTTCTTTGATATTCGATTTAATGTGGTTTACAATTTGATGTTGCGTGTTCAACGGTTGGTTGGCAAGTGAAGTTATACAAAGAAAAGAAACAAAAACTAGACCAAATATGTAGTTGAGACGTATTGCTATAGAAAAGACGTAGGCGCGCAGACAGCATCAAAACCCGATTATACGAGCGCAGAGATCAGAGGATGTTTCATAGTATATTTAAGACCATAATATAGATTTTTATTCACAAATGCACACAGCAGTTTACTTAAAATACACCAAAACATTTACATATTGACACAAAAATATATGAGGCAAAACTCCTTTCCTCAACCGTAGAGTGTTCAATAGCTAATGCAAAACTTACTTTTTACTAATTCACATTAAGCTGTATATAAATAAAGTATACTTTCGTTAAAATGATCTTCACAACAATATGAACAAGATTTAGGAGATATATTATCCCTTCTCATCACCTTACAGGACCGTCTTCGTATTTTCGCATCACTTGAAATACGAAAAATACACTTTTTTGGGTGTTTTTCGAATAGTATTTGTGTACTATGCAATACTTATAAGATAATTTGTTGGCTTCTTCCATGGGTTTAAAGCTATTAAAACTAAATATGTATGAAATTACTGAAAAGTTCATAGTAAAGTCCCACTGGACGTGTCGTGTGACGTCACGCAAAGCGCGCGCAAAATGGCGGCGTTTCAACTGCTCTAATTTTTTCAATGTTTTAAATTTCGTTTTTAAAAATATCTAGAGTATTTTGAAGATTTTTTATATTTTTTTCTATGTTATAATGTTGTAAACTATTAATTTAAGGCAAGAAAAAAAAACATGAATATCCCCTATTATATTTATGAACGCGCCCTATACAATTGACACTATTGACTTTGACAATTCTTTGTTTATTTTTTGTTGGAAACGATTCGTAAATTGCTTCCAACATTATTTTGCTGAAAATTGAGTAAGATTCTAGTGGACTAGAATAATCAATACAAAAACTTTCTAACTTTTGATTTGAAATAAGACTAAAAGATTCCCAGTTAACTAGTCTGGGATTAAAACGTTTATCAACGGAAGGAAGACGTACTTGCTGAGATTCAAAGTCATGAAATGAAACATCTAGACTTATTTCTGTTAAAGTTGGTAAATGATAACTGCCCATTGGATCATCATAAACATACCAATTACAACTCAACGCCAAAGAAGGACTAACCATTGTAAGATCTAAAGCCATGCCAGTATCAATCATAGGTTTAGGCCTTATTATTACACCTTACTAAATTCAGTCGCCTAAATGATTCAGTCACTAAATTCAGACAAGTGCAATCGCATTTAGAAAGGTAGGTATCTAAATTTAGGAAAAAGTACGGCTACTAACTCACTAAACCATTTAGGAACCTAATTAGAATCGAATTTAGGAAGGTGCGATCGCGTTCAGTCGCTTCAGTCAGCTTCATTCAATCGGTGCGCAGCACTTCGCGCGTGTCTGGAAGGAAGCTGTCAATATCGCTTTGTTTCTTCTTTAGAATCTATTTGAATACTATAAAATAATAGCTGCCAGTATTCCAGCAATAAGTTTCCTACATAGTGCTTATGCACATTACAGTATGTGACGTTTGTTTGTTGTTAAACAGAAATTATATTCATATTTGATAACTTGTCGCGAAGTAATAAATATTCCTTGACCCACGTCTTTCTTTTTCTTTTCTTTATTTTGATTGACCCAACGGCTAGGACCACAGTGAGGCCAATTTTTTGTTGTTTGGACAGTACTGGTGCCATTTTATTTAAAGTAATAAACGTCCGCCTTCGTTGCGTTTCAGTAGGCAACTGATTTAGTAACTAAATTTAGAACAGTGTGATTAGAAGCTTCTAATTTCTTTCCTTTTCTGAATCCTAATTTAGGCGTCTGAATTTAGTAAGGTGTAATAAGGCCTTTTATGTAATTCTTGTGGTCCGTTAATAGAATACAGTATCAACGTTAGTAAGCGTGCAGATGTGCGCCCATAAATGATTTCATTACTTACAAAATGAGCACTGAAATCAATTTGGTCCGATAGTTAGTACGAACATGTGCTAAAACGTCGTGTTAAAATCACAGCTGGTTTAATATTGGTCACTGAGATCGTCTTTTTAGGTTTTTCCGCTTAACTTTCTTGGCTCTATTCTTAATATATTTTTACATTAAACAATATAAATATACAACAAAACTAGATAGAAAGTTTAGATACTACAAATTAATTATTAAGTTGACAATTCGGCATTGATTTTGACATAGCTGCACACATAACTAGGTAAGTACCTATCTTTTTTTTGCACCGTTAGCATTGAGCGATGGCTGCAGATTGCTCAGAAAGGTGCCTACGTAATACTGATAGCAGTGACAGTGATTTAAGCTGGCGGTGTAGAAATAGCTCAAGGGTTGGCGTACAGAGGGGAGTCAATGACGCTTCCATTAAACGCTTTGCATTAAATGCAAAGTATTGTTAAATTTCTTTTGCCTAACCAATGGCGATAACAACATCTAAATTTCAAGGACGGGGCACCTTATTTAGCAGTTAAGAGGCATTAGAAAAATTTTTTTTGGCACTTTTATGTTCGTATTTCAGTTTTTAATCATTGTTTAAGCTAATCGATCTAAGGACTTCTATACCTTTTGGTTTAATCGGAAATTACCTCATTAAATGAGAAATTAGTATTGATAAAACTAGATTTTATTTTGTTTTGATCGTAAAAAATCAAAAAAAATATCATACAAATTTCAGACTTTCGCTTTATTTCTAAATCCGACCATTATTGTGGGACTAAACGTATAAGACTTTTATTTAAATTTATTACAAAATTTAGACTTATGCTTAAAAATACACTATGCCCAAATCGCTCCCAAAATCTTGTTGTAGTAACCACTAATAAAATAGATCAAAGTAATAAATTTTAACATAAGTAGATGACGGTATTTAGGGAACTAGTAAATTCATAAAGAAAATAACTTTATGAAGAGATTTCAGGTGCGCGTAGGATACCTTCTCGAGCGGCCTTCCTCTTTCCTGTTTCGCCTGTGTTCCGCGGGGCAGGAAACGGGTTCGGTCCGGTGCAACCTGGTCGCAATAGTCTTCGGATTAATGTTGCGGGATTGCAAAATCCCTTAGGGGCTGGTCGTGGTGTAGACTGACCTACGACTGGGGGCGTTTCAGCTTGGCTCGTATTGTTGAAGGGCTTTTTGCGACAAAACTTCCAGTCGGTGTCCAAAAGAGAATGAGAGGGAGGGAGGCACCGCCGCGCCGCCGCCGTGTCCCGGCTTGATCAAAATGATATCAAAATACGATAATTTTACGGCTTTAGTTAGATAGTTTCCTCGGTTTAAGTTGGAGCCGTATCTGTTTTAATTGATTTCAATGCAACATTCTGTATACTGAAGATATTTATAAAATGCGCGTTTGCGCGCTTGCCAACGTTTGCAGTGTTTTCTTATAACGAACCACAGGGATTGACAATTACCATACGGTTGTGATTGATGGATTGATAGAGTTTTGCTTGTTTATACCAAATATATTTCATTACAATAAATCCGACTGAAATGAACATAAACCATAAATCTTCACTTAAACCATTTCTATTTATCTTGGTTAAAACCAAATGGTGTGCAGTTCCAGTTAGCATGTGATATATATAAATCTTTAAATTCATAAATCAAAATTTTTGAATAACAAATATGGGTGGTGAACGTGAACGTGATAGTAGCCGTCGTCATAGAAGTCGCAGTCGCAGTCGTACTAGGCGACGGAGCCGTAGCGGCAGCCGTAGCCGAGATAAACGTCGCGAGACAAGAGATCGAAGTCGTGATCGACGCCGCAGTCGTGACCGTAAGCCAGTTTCGGCTGACCGAAGACCAACTTCGGCGTTTGGTAGTGGCGGACTTGGTAGTGGTGGATTAGGGAGTGGTGGACTCGGTAGTGGTGGCCTTGGAAGCGGTGGCTTTGGAAGTGGAGGATTAGGAGGAGGTTTGGGAAGTGGGGGCGGCCTCGGCGGTGGAGGCGGCCCAGGCGGCGGGGGGGGCACGGCGCGCTACCGACCGCAGGAGGAAGAGTTCCTGACTGCGCGGCGCCTGGAACGAGAACGCGTTGGGGAGATGGATGCAGCTTCACTTTGGGGCAAATCACCTCTACGACCTGATGAGTATGTATACATTTTGTTTTTGCTGAGGCAACACAAACCGTCCTAAGGTGATAGATAGAGAAGTTTGATAAATTACATAACATTTACAATATGTTGCATTTGCCAAACTAACAAAGACTCAAAATGATCAAATTAGTGGTAGTGTAGAACTCTGAATCATTGGTATAGTAGCAGAGTTCCAAAAATTGTCTGGTGATTTATTTATAAATTAAACTTAGTATAAAACATATTTTACGGTATACCTACAACCCATTGTTGTAGAGAATTGCTAACTTTAACATAGACTTGATTTAATTTTGTGAAGCTAGCTGGGACACAAACACTCAACTGCATTAAGTGTCTGTTTAATAAGTAATATCCACTATCCTGAAGTAAGTGTAACACAATAACATGATCCTGTTTTTTTTTCTAAAGTACCACAGACGAAGAACCAGAATCTGAGAAAGTTAGTAAAAAAAAAGACAAGAAGAAAAAGAAATCCAAAGATAAAGATGATACAAAGCATAAACTGAAAAAACTTAAGAAGAAATTAAAAAAAGTCAAGAAGGCGAGGAAAAAAGCCAAGAAGAAAAAGAAAAATGGCAGCTCCAGCAGCAGCAGTTCAAGTTCCGAGGAAGAAGTGTGGGTTGAAAAAGGAAGTGAGTAATAAACTTTTAGTAATGAAACTGTAAGTTGACTTTTGGCCTAGAATCTATTAAACAACATTAAATAAATGAAAATATGTACAGTATGTAACTCTCAATATCTGACATATTTAACTTAACTGCAAGGAACATTAGCATACAAGATGATTATCTAGGAAGACAATGGTGTTGGTCTCAAGTGGTTCTAGCTATTAGCATTGCGTTTACGCAATTTTGGTGTTAACATACCTTAGCACATAGTGTTATCAAATACTTAAGTAAAATATTATTTGTTATTCCAGAAGAGGAGGAGGTAGTGGGTAGCTTGGCGCCGGCGACCGCGGCGGACCAGGAGCCGGTGGGGCCCGTGCCGCGCGCCACCGTCGCGCTCGGACACAAGGTAGGCTTCACATCACTAGGCATTGTTTACATTTTCGTAGGTTTTATTAATAACTAGGTTAATGACCTCTTAGTTCACAGGTCTTTAAAACGATAAGAGGAAACCACTCAATAGACAAGTTTTAATGCAAACCAAATCCTGATAAAAAAACAATCAATTTGCTTAATCTATACTTCTTTACCAATATTATAAAGAGGAAAACTTTGTTTATTTGGTTGTGTCAAATAGGCTCAAAAAATATTGGACCGATTTTAAAAATTCTTTCACTATTCGAAAGCTACATTATCCACGAGTAACATAGGCTATATTTTATTGTGGAAAAAATAGGGTTCCGTAAGATATTTGGGTTTTTCGGACACAAGGTGTAAAAAATCAACCAGAAAAGTTGCTTATTTTGCGTAGGTACGCTGCCTTAACAATAAAAGATATGACCATAAAATGTTCTAATTAATTAAACATCTTATAAATATCTACAAAAAAGTCCTTTAATTAAAAATCTTGAATTTTTTTGGACTACATTTAAACGCGTTTATTTTACTCATGCTGTTAATCCCTATCAAAATAAATTATTTCATCACTAAGAACAGTTTATGTAGATAATATTTGGTCTTTGAATTATTAAAATTGGACGTTTGGTTTTGAAGTTATGGTGAAACTAGAGGAACGCCCGCGACTTCGTTCGCGTGGAAACACTTTATACACGTAAAAACGGCTGAACCGATTGTCTTGATTTTGGAATAGAGATAGTTCGACACTAAGGGAAGAAGAAAATAAATTTTACTGCGGGAAAAAGCCTCATTCCCACGGGAAAAGCCATTTAGTTGCGGATGAACTTATATTTTTTACTTTTTTTTACTTATATTTTGAGCGTAAACATGATTTGTTTAACATTAATCGACTGGCATGTAACATGGTGATGTTGTGCAGGAGATGGGGTCGGCGCTGCTGCCGGGCGAGGGCGCGGCGATGGCGGCGTTCGTGGCGGAGGGGCGGCGCATCCCGCGGCGCGGCGAGATCGGGCTCACGTGCGAGCAGATCGCGCGCTTCGAGGCCGCGGGCTACGTCATGTCCGGCTCCCGCCACCGCCGCATGGAGGCCGTGCGCCTGCGCAAGGAGAACCAGATCTACTCCGCGGACGAGAAGCGCGCGCTCGCCGCCTTCAGCAAGGAGGAGCGCGCCAAGCGCGAGAACGCCATCCTCGCGCAGTTCCGCAAGGTGCTGGCGGCCAAGCGGCCCGCCTAGTGCCACTGTGTCGTCACCGGGGCTCAATACAATAGCAGGGACGGTTCATTTCTTTTAAAAAGTCATTTTCATATCTGTAACTGTTATTGGAAAGTGATTTTCTTTTATCTATACAATTTCGGCCACTACAATCACAAATTTTGTAACCCTTCAACCCGATTGATGAGTTTTCCCAAGCAAGATAAGAGTATGTACATAGTTATTTGAATTGTCTTTAGTTGGTACAAACCTCTACATTTAGGTAAGAATTGATTGCAAAAAATAAGGCAGGTGAATAAAATTCTATGGTAGAGACATTATTACTAAGCGCAACAAGTGTTTTATAATCAATTTGTAAATTGTGTAATTAACAGAATAAAAAAACAAGAATATAATATATTTTTTTATTTACAAGACAAAAGTTAATAACAAGTAAGTATTATTAAACAATGTTTTAGAGAATACGGGCAAATAACATGCAGAAACCCTGTTGATTTAAATGCTATAAACAAAGATAAAAAATTAATTTACTTAACTTTATTTACATTTGAGGCACAAGTCTACTGCCCCAAGTCATGAGATAACATTTAGTAGGTCCGTCGGGGGCCAGTGGACAATCGCCTTTATGGGTGCTTTTAACACCAATATTAATAATGAATTTGTAAATACATCTTATAATTATTTATTTATGAACTTAAGGTTGCATTTTGGCACTAAAAATAGTTTAGTTACACCTACACTCCAATTCAATCTAACACATTTTAACATACAGTATCGTAATAATAGGCATTTTATATCTTAATTGTCTCTAGCGCAATTTCTTCGAAGCTTATTTACACTGGAAAGTATCTAGCACTGTGTCGGCGGTGGGTCCGGGCTGGTGGTCCCGCCCCCGCTGTGCCGCCCCCGCTGGTCCCGCCCCCGCTGGTGCCGCCCCCGCCCCCGCTAGGTCTGGTCCCGCCCCCGGCCCGCCAGCAGCCGCCGCGCCTCGTGCAGCTGTCCGGTGAGCCGCGCCACCGTGCAGCGCGCCGCCGCCAGCTCCGCGCGCAGCAACGCCGCCTCGTCCGCGCCGCCCGCCGCCACCGTCCCCCCCGCCGACACGCCACCGGTGGTTGCCGCCACGCTTCCCGCCCCGGTCGTTGCCGCCCCAGTAGCAACCGACCCTGCAGCCACCGACGGCACCGCGCCACACTAAAACAAGAGCAGTACAACATTTACGTAAATATATAATGAGAACAACAAAAATTGCTGTACAGAAAAATTATGATGAAATTTGTAAAACTTGAAAGTATATGATATTTTCTTTACTTGTGACCCGCCCCCGCTTCATAATTATGTTATTTTAGCCGACTTGTTCACGAAACATTGAATTAAGTCTAACTAGTTAACTTGTGTTTTAATTGTAGGTACTTTACGAAATGGTAAGAAATAAAAGTTAAATTTAAAAATTCAAATCCTTACTAATACTATAAATTAGAAAATGTGTATGTATGTCTGTCTGTCTGTCTGTATATTCCGCTTTCACAAAAAAGCCTGTTTGTCATGAATTTATGAATGGAGATAGTTTAATACCCATGAAAGAAAATATGATACTTTTTACTGCGGGAAAAATAATGAATACTACGCAATAGTGAATGATGTATGTTAGTAAGTGCTACCTGCGCGCGGTCGGGCAGCTGCAGCGCGGCGTGCTTGTTGGCGAGCAGCCGCGAGAAGCTCGCCTTGTTCACGATGATCTTGAGCGGCTGCCCGCGCGCCCCCGCCCCCCGCGCCGCCCCCGCCGCCGCCCCCGCGCCCACTGCCGCCCCCCGCGCCCCCGACACCACGCGCACGTCGCGCGGCAACACGTACTTCACCTTAACACACACTTTCAGTACAGACCAGGCACTTGTACACTATAAACTATAATACATACTATACAAAGTTATAAATAGGCCTTCCAATCCTGCAACTTATATTCAACCCCGGTGTTTGCGGGATCTGTTAACCTTCTGCTGACCTTACATCCTGAATGCAACCAGGTGATGGTTGATGCCTCAACTGCCTAAGACTGTTACGCGTCGTAAAAAACGTCTTGGTGGAAAGACAAACATAAATTCTAATGTTTACGATTTATTATTTTGTACTTTAATGATCAAAAATGTTTTTAAAAAATAGGCTTGCACGAACGCACAGGCACATCACGCGCAAGCAAATCCCCCTACATGCGATATTGAAAACAGGTGCAGGATCTGACCGAGATTTCAGTATTCCAGAATTGGAAACCCTCCTTATGAAACTGAGGTTAGTTTAAAAATACATTAATTTGAATCAAATTACATAAACAAATAAACATCACCCAAGATGGGATATTCACCAGGAAGTGCGAGATAGACAAGAAAAAAAAACAGACCTGCAAGTCTCCAACGTTGACATTGTTGTTGGCGATCACGATCTTGTGTGCGGGGGCGGGGGCGGGGGCGCGGGGCGCGGCGGGGGCGGGGGCGGGCGCGGGGGGCGGCTCCGCCAGCGACGCCGCGCTCTCCTTCAACATCAACTTACCTGCGTCTACAGACACAACTACTGTTCAACACCTTGTGCAAGTTAACTTGCTTCGTTTGATCGAAAGCGGTCGCTTTTATTAAGCATCAACCTTAAGGCTTATTTGGTATAAGGATAAGGGATTGCTCTTCTTACAATACGAACTAAAGAGTAATGATTGCGAATGTTTTATAGATATGTACTACAGCTGCTGTATACTTAACTCCTTATTCAGGTTATTAGGTAAATAAATAAAAGTATGTTTGTTATTAGTTACGAATGCACATACAATTGACAGTCTCAAGAGTAAGTGAAGAACATCGTTTGAACGGTAAGTTTAGAGTTAGCTTTGGGACTTTTTTTGCTGTTTTTATATTTCGAACCTCCTAGACTGATAACTGTAAAATTTAAAGTGTCTAAAAATGTATTAGTCTGTGTGTGTGTGTGGTGTGTGTGTGTGTGTACCGGAGAGCACGATGGTGCGTCCGTGTCGCAGCGCGCTGGTGACGGTGGTGTGTGTGTGTGTGTGTGTACCGGAGAGCACGATGGTGCGTCCGTGTCGCAGCGCGCTGGTGACGGTGGTGTGTGTGTGTGTGTGTGTGTGTGTGTGTGTACCGGAGAGCACGATGGTGCGTCCGTGTCGCAGCGCGCTGGTGACGGTGGTGTGTGTGTGTGTGTGTGTGTGTACCGGAGAGCACGATGGTGCGTCCGTGTCGCAGCGCGCTGGTGACGGTGGTGTGTGTGTGTGTGTGTGTGTGTACCGGAGAGCACGATGGTGCGTCCGTGTCGCAGCGCGCTGGTGACGGTGGTGTGTGTGTGTGTGTGTGTGTGTGTACCGGAGAGCACGATGGTGCGTCCGTGTCGCAGCGCGCTGGTGACGGTGGTGTGTGTGTGTGTGTGTGTACCGGAGAGCACGATGGTGCGTCCGTGTCGCAGCGCGCTGGTGACGGTGGTGTGTGTGTGTGTGTGTGTGTACCGGAGAGCACGATGGTGCGTCCGTGTCGCAGCGCGCTGGTGACGGTGGTGTGTGTGTGTGTACCGGAGAGCACGATGGTGCGTCCGTGTCGCAGCGCGCTGGTGACGGTGGTGTGTGTGGGTGTGTGTGTGTGTGTGTGTGTACCGGAGAGCACGATGGTGCGTCCGTGTCGCAGCGCGCTGGTGACGGTGGTGTGTGTGTGTGTGTGTGTACCGGAGAGCACGATGGTGCGTCCGTGTCGCAGCGCGCTGGTGACGGTGGTGTGTGTGTGTGTGTGTGTACCGGAGAGCACGATGGTGCGTCCGTGTCGCAGCGCGCTGGTGACGGTGGTGTGTGTGTGTGTACCGGAGAGCACGATGGTGCGTCCGTGTCGCAGCGCGCTGGTGACGGTGGTGTGTGTGTGTGTGTGTGTGTGTACCGGAGAGCACGATGGTGCGTCCGTGTCGCAGCGCGCTGGTGACGGTGGTGTGTGTGTGTGTGTGTGTACCGGAGAGCACGATGGTGCGTCCGTGTCGCAGCGCGCTGGTGACGGTGGTGTGTGTGTGTGTGTGTGTGTGTACCGGAGAGCACGATGGTGCGTCCGTGTCGCAGCGCGCTGGTGACAGTGGTGTGTGTGTGTGTGTGTGTGTACCGGAGAGCACGATGGTGCGTCCGTGTCGCAGCGCGCTGGTGACGGTGGTGTGTGTGGGTGTGTGTGTGTGTGTACCGGAGAGCACGATGGTGCGTCCGTGTCGCAGCGCGCTGGTGACGGTGGTGTGTGTGTGTGTGTGTGTGTACCGGAGAGCACGATGGTGCGTCCGTGTCGCAGCGCGCTGGTGACGGTGGTGTGTGTGTGTGTGTGTGTACCGGAGAGCACGATGGTGCATCCGTGTCGCAGCGCGCTGGTGACGGTGGTGTGTGTGTGTGTGTGTGTGTACCGGAGAGCACGATGGTGCGTCCGTGTCGCAGCGCGCTGGTGACGGTGGTGTGTGTGTGTGTGTGTGTGTACCGGAGAGCACGATGGTGCGTCCGTGTCGCAGCGCGCTGGTGACGGTGGTGTGTGTGGGTGTGTGTGTGTGTGTGTGTGTACCGGAGAGCACGATGGTGCGTCCGTGTCGCAGCGCGCTGGTGACGGTTGTGTGTGTGTGTGTGTGTGTACCGGAGAGCACGATGGTGCGTCCGTGTCGCAGCGCGCTGGTGACGGTGGTGTGTGTGTGTGTGTGTGTACCGGAGAGCACGATGGTGCGTCCGTGTCGCAGCGCGCTGGTGACGGTGGTGTGTGTGTGTGTACCGGAGAGCACGATGGTGCGTCCGTGTCGCAGCGCGCTGGTGACGGTGGTGTGTGTGTGTGTGTGTGTGTATACCGGAGAGCACGATGGTGCGTCCGTGTCGCAGCGCGCTGGTGACGGTGGTGTGTGTGTGTGTGTGTGTACCGGAGAGCACGATGGTGCGTCCGTGTCGCAGCGCGCTGGTGACGGTGGTGTGTGTGTGTGTGTGTGTGTGTGTACCGGAGAGCACGATGGTGCGTCCGTGTCGCAGCGCGCTGGTGACAGTGGTGTGTGTGTGTGTGTGTGTGTACCGGAGAGCACGATGGTGCGTCCGTGTCGCAGCGCGCTGGTGACGGTGGTGTGTGTGGGTGTGTGTGTGTGTGTGTGTGTGTACCGGAGAGCACGATGGTGCGTCCGTGTCGCAGCGCGCTGGTGACGGTGGTGTGTGTGTGTGTGTGTGTGTACCGGAGAGCACGATGGTGCGTCCGTGTCGCAGCGCGCTGGTGACGGTGGTGTGTGTGTGTGTGTGTGTACCGGAGAGCACGATGGTGCGTCCGTGTCGCAGCGCGCTGGTGACGGTGGTGTGTGTGTGTGTGTGTGTGTGTGTACCGGAGAGCACGATGGTGCGTCCGTGTCGCAGCGCGCTGGTGACGGTGGTGTGTGTGTGTGTGTGTGTGTGTGTACCGGAGAGCACGATGGTGCGTCCGTGTCGCAGCGCGCTGGTGACGGTGGTGTCGGTGTCTCGCGGCTGCAGCGTGATCCCGTGCCGCGCCAGCAGACCCAGCGCGCTCTGACGTCATACCACAACATTACACCACTCCACACGATATGAAATACTGATGAAATAAGTATTTTCTTTTCACCAGGTATTAATATTGTTAAACTAGCTTTTAACCCTGCGGCTTTACATTGATTTTTTATTGTATTGTTATTATACAGGGTTATATTGTTGTTATTATACTAGGTTTCGGCATGACGTTGGAAAATGGTGTCCCAAACCTGTGTCATGCCGAAACCTAGAGAGAGAGGCTAAGACCAGACAGCAACCAGTAAAATTTAAAAATACTTTAATCTCGAGTAGTTTTTAAAATATAAGGATCCAAAATTGTGAAACAGGTTCTATACTTAGATATATTCTATGTGACCATTTCAGGAAAAGCTGTACCTATTCATTCCAAAAATGTATAATAATAATCATCATCAATTTATTCATTAATAATACAGACTGATAACAAAAATAATTTGGTAGCGGTGCTTCCTATGGGTCAAACCTGTGTTGGAAGCACCAAAACAAAGAAAGAACATATAGAACATACAATACATAGAAAAAACAGCACGCTAGACGTATTGAAGTACCTACCTGTTCATTGTCAGTAAATGCTGCATCTGGGTCTGGTTTGATTGTTATTCGCTCGAAAGTCGGATTGGGTTTGACTTTTTTGGGCTCTGGTGCTGAAGGTATTTCTTGCACTTCTGTAGAAATACATTTGAGTAAAACATTTAAAAATAATAAGAGTTAGTTAACACAATCCGCAGAAGCATAGCACTTACTTGGAATGGTGACTATTCCCGGAGCTACAGGAGGATCTGGTGGTTTATCTGGTATTTCTGAAACAAAATAATGTGAGTAAATTATACCTAGTTTGTTTTGGTTTTCGGTGTGTGTACTGACTGCGCTCGGTGTGTGTGTGTACTGACTGCTCGGTGTGTGTGTATGTGTATTTATACTGACTGTGCTCGGTGTTTGTGTGTGTGTGTGTATACTGCCTGCGCTCGGTGTGTGTATGTATACTGCCTGCGTCGGTGTGTGTGTGTGTGTATTCTGCCTGCGTCGGTGTGTGTGTGTGTGTGTGTGTATTCTGCCTGCGTCGGTGTGTGTGTGTTCTGCCTGCGCTCGGTGTATGTGTGTATTCTGCCTGCGTCGGTGTGTGTGTGTATTCTGCCTGCGCTGGTTGCGTGTATGTATACTGCCTGCGCTCGGTATGTGTGTGTTTACTGACTGCATCGGTGTGTGTGTGTGTGTATTCTGCCTGCGCTGGTTGTGTGTATGTATACTGACTGTGTTCGGTATGTGTGTGTGTGTGTATTCTGCCTGCGCTGGTTGTGTGTGTATTCTGCCTGCGCTCGGTGTATGGGTGTATTCTGCCTGCGCTGGTTGTGTGTGTATTCTGCCTGCGTCGGTGTATGTGTGTGTATTCTGCCTGCGCTGGTTGTGTGTGTGTATACTGACTGCATCGGTGTGTGTGTGTGTGTATTCCGCCGGCGCTGGTTGTGTATGTATACTGACTGCGCTCGGCCAGCAGCAGCGTCTCGGCGAGCGCGTGGTGCGCGGCGCGCGCGGCGAGGCCGGCGGCGCGGTGGCCGAACTTGTCCTCGAGCGCGGGGTCGGCGCCGGCGGCCAGCAGCGCCGCCGCGGCGGCCGCGCGCCCGCGCCGGGCGGCCCAGTGCAGCGGCGTCATCCGCAGCATGTCGCGGCAGTCCACCGCCGCGCCGTGCTGCAGCAGCAGCGCCACCACGCCCGCGTGCCCCTCCGCCGCCGCCATGTGCAGCGGCGTGCGCTCCACCTGCGAGGACACACTGCAGCGAGACCGAGGCAACGCGGCGACTGACCGTGTCACGAGGGAGACCATCTAACACGGGAGTCTCGCGGTCAGGCCTGGACTTAGGAAGGATCTGCCCCGGGCGGCAAGATAAAGGGCAGCAAATTCAAGGATCCGGAAAAAACTGTCCACACAAAAACACCGACAGGGATGAAAAAAGGTCTATTTTCGGTTTTTGCCCTTATTTTACTAAATCTTAGATACGACACCGCTCGCCGTGATTTACCGAGACTTCACTACCACGCGAAGTACCTACATCATTAACAAGAGAGAGTCTGCCACCCACCTACATAATTAGGGTGAACCTAAAACAGCTAACCAAACTCATTTCATATAAGCATGTTGTCAAGAACTAAAAGGAAGTAATAATTCACTATTAAGAATGAGATAAATGATTATTGCTTACTGAAATATGATATTGTATAAACATATTTATGTTATTGTAAAAGCTTGTTCATTAGTTAATATTAAGTAAAAATTTAAATATTAAGTTAATATTAATTAAATTGTATTAATTTGTGTACAATGGAGGTATGTAGCTAAGCCCGGTATAGCTGAAGTAAAAAGTGAGTAATTTCACAATATAACATTCTCACATTAATACACATTATTAAACAATGCCCAATAGAGGAAGTCTTGCTTGTTCATTAGCATACATTATAAACAATCCATAGAATTATTTTATTTAAGAATTTTAGGGTGGCCCCAAGCATAATAAAAATCAAAATTCTTTTATTCATCATAGAGATGTAACATATATACTTAATGAACGTCAATGTTACAATTTTCGACTTTACCTAACCGTAGATCAAGGAAAAAGCCGGCGGAAAAAACTCCCAGCACTCTTTTCGGAAATTAAGAATGTTAACAAATTTTAATTATTAGCTCTTCATATTCTGTTTTCTATTCATGGGTGCCAAACAAATAAAGCTAAAAGTTCTGCAGGTTCAAGTTTGCAACAGTTGTTGACTCTCCTTTTAATAATTATATACAATATTGAGTTAAGAGTGTAATCTGACCTTTGTCCTAGCGTCCCGCACCCCTCCAGCTCGCAGCAGCACGGCCGCTGTCCTCGTGTGGCCGGCCCCCGCTGCCAGGTGCAGGGCAGATGTACCCAACTGCACACATCATTTTAATAATACTTTCACCGGTACTACATTTACACTTAAATCTGACTAAGTCACATAATATTGACAAGAAACTTTTTGGTTATCTATACTTAAATTGTTATAGGGAGCTGTTTTATACTTTTTTAATGTCTTTATTTGCAATGTGCAAATGAACACTTAATTCTATGAATTGCAATCATTTTCCTACAACCTTAATTCAGTAATTTTTTCAGTGTTCTATAAGGGCGGATCCTTGGGCTGGGTCCAGGACCTAAAGGGACCACTAATCAAAATTATATTTTCGTCGTTTCATTCTTCAGATATGATATAAATACCAGGTAGTCCCTCTACTTGCTAGGCAACTATCGCACATACTTTAGAGATTTAAATCGATACTCAATAATCGAAACAAAATCGTTACTTAGGCAACCCTATACCGTCCTTCTGTACGTCGTTCATTCCTCTTTTGTGCGCGGTAACTAACGCACGCGCAACTCCCTTCGCTTCGTATATTTTCACAATGCCCAAAAGAAGTGCTCAATCCAAGATTGAATCTTATAAAAACAAGATTCGAAAAATCGAAGAAAAAGGAAATACGTAGACGGCGACTTGTGTCGCCCATTGATTCCTCTTCGGAAGATGAAGGTACGTAAATATATTTTAGCACTTTGGTCGTATAGAAGTTATATTTTAAACTATTGCATTACGCAATCAAATTGCTTTTTGAGTGCATTGGGACTGACCGAGAGTTTTTAACTTTGACACTCGTAAACAATTTATTTTTTAAATTAACGACCATATTTTGCATCGGGGTGAACTGCGAGTTCTCAACGATGACTAAGCAGAAAATGCGATAACAATCAAAAAGATTTATCGTTACTGCACACGTAATACATGTACATAATGTACCTACTTACATAAAAGTATTAAAACAAGACTAAAGGTCGTATGATTAAATTTCAATGTACCCTCAAAAAAAAAAAAAAAAAAAAACACAAAATTAAATTACAAATTGTAATTTTAGGTAACGAAAACCGTGGGCAGCCGCCAGATGTTACCTCAGAACAAATTTCTGAAATACCGGACATGACAGCCGAACCCGGCCCACAATCCGATGAACCCGCAGCGGTCACCGACGCTGGCCAGGATGAGTTGGATCCTGAACTTCTGACCGCACTCGGCGAATTCTCATCAGACATCCCCGATTATGGAGACAGCATTCACGAAAACCTGTCGAAATTGTGGCTCCCATTACTAAGAAAGGGTACGGCTTCTGATGTTAAGGACAAGATACTCAAAGAGTACTTAATACCAGACAATTGCCGACTCCTACAAGCGCCGAAACTAAACCCAGAAATTTCCTCTGCCATACCAGATATGGTCCGTAATCGTGACAAGACGCTCATGGTATCACAACAACAACTGGGTCTGGCCATAACGGCCATTAACAGGGGCATTGATATCCTTTTAAAAAATGATAACAAGGCGCAGGCTTTGAAGCATCTAAGCAACGGCTGCCGGCTACTGTGTGACTCACACAACGTAATGACTCGAAACAGAGTAAAGCTTATAACACCTAGCTTAGATAAGTCCTTCCTTCACATCATAAACGAGTCTGAGAGGGACGAAACATTATTCGGCTCATCTTTATCCGAAAAAATTAAGGCTGCCAAGGCCATAGAGAAACAAGGCCTTCAAATTAAGAACCAAAAGCCAGCAGCAAAATCTCGAAAAACCGCAGCTTCTCCGATTGTCGCTCGTTCTAGACCCGCCCAGGGAAACTGGACAGCGCCTCCTCGGTACCCGAACAACAGGGGGGGGCGAGGGGGCTACAGGGGGAAGATGCCCATGATGTCAGGCACACGTCGCCCGTACACAACGGCGCCGCGACCAGCGACTCAACAACATGCAGCTGCGCAGAGTCACCACTAACGCAGGTACATGCAGGCAGACTTACCCACTTTTATGATTGTTGGCTCAAAATTACTCAAAATAGCGTAGTACTTGATTGGATTAAAAACGGGTTTACCATACCTTTTGAGACTTATGTGAGTCAGTCGAATATACCTCAGAATAACTTTACCGACAAAGAAAAGTTAGAAATGTCTGAAGCCATTAATGATTTGAAAAGATTAGGAGCCATTCAGAAATGTAATTTAACCAGAAATCAGTTTGTTTCGAGGATATTTTTAACTTCTAAATCAAACGGCGGTAAACGCTTCATTCTAAACTTAAAACCCTTAAATAAATACATCCGTAAAGACCATTTTAAAATGGAGGATTACCGAACGGCATGTAAATTAATAACTAAAGACGGATATTTAGCTACTATCGACTTAAAAGACGCGTACTTTTTAGTGCCAATACGACCTTATGACCGCAAATATTTAAAATTTCAGTTTCAACCAATTGATTCAAATGAAACCTTAACATATCAGTTTTCAGCATTGCCGTTCGGTTTATCCGTAGCTCCCAGAGTTTTTACCAAAATTATGAGGGAGGTAATTACCCATTTACGACGACGTGGTTTTAAATCTGTTTTCTACTTAGACGATATCCTCTGTCTAGGGGATACTTTCGAGCAGTGTATTAATAACGTAAATGAGACGTTAAAACTACTACAATGCCTGGGATTTATTGTTAATTACAATAAAAGTAAATTGTCACCGCAACAACTTTGTAAATTCCTTGGGTTTGATTTTGACACACGTAACTTAAGCATTAATTTACCAAATGATAAGAGGAGTAAAATCGCAAAGTTAATTACTAGGTTTACTAGATCACCTTTATGTACCATACGCGAATTCGCACATCTTATAGGAACTTTGGTTGCTGCATGCCCAGCCGCTAAATACGGATGGTTATATACAAAGATTTTAGAACGCCAGAAATATTTAGCCTTACTTAAGTATAAAAGCTACGAAACTAAAATTGTTCTCCCTAGCATTATTTTAAACGATTTGTCATGGTGGTCGTTAAATGTTGAAACTACATTTAATTATATGAGACAACCAAATTTCGAATTAGAAATCTTTACTGATGCTTCTAGATCAGGCTGGGGCGCAGTATGTAAAGCTAATAAGAGACATGGTAAATGGAAAAATGTAGAAAAAACAAATCACATTAATTATTTAGAATTAATGGCAGCCTTCTTAGGTCTTAAATCCTTTGCTACTGACCTTAATAACTGTGCAATTTTACTCCGAGTTGATAACACTACCGCTATAAGCTATATCAATCGCATGGGCGGCATTCAGTTCCCGCACTTAAACGATTTAGCAAGAGATATCTGGCGGTGGTGTGAACAGCGCAGTATCTGGATATTTGCGTCATATGTAAACACTAAAGAGAACCGCGCTGACGCAGCATCCCGTATCAATAACCCAGATACGGAATGGACGCTTTCCGATCAGGCTTTTCAAACTATCACGCGGTGCTTCGGACAGCCAACAATTGATTTGTTTGCTTCTCGAGAGAACGCAAAACACTCAAAATTTGTTTCATGGAAACCAGACCCTGACTCAGTATCCGTTGACGCATTCACGCTTGACTGGCAATCCGAATACTTCTACGCATTCCCACCATTTTCATTAACATTAAAATGTGTTAGAAAAATTATTGATGATAAAGCAACAGGCATATTAGTTTTTCCAAATTGGCCCTCACAACCTTGGTTTCCCCTATTGCAGAGTCTAGTAGTCTCAGACGTACTTTACTTAAACCCAAATAAATACCTACTGCAATCTCATTTCAGGGAGCACCATCCCCTTTACAAGAAACTTACCCTGGGTGTCGCGAGGCTCTGCGGCAAGCGTTCGCCAGACGAGGCGTCTGTGCGGAGTCTACCAAACTAATGTTAGCATCCTTTTCTGACAGTACATTAAAACAATATAACTCTTCTTTAAAGCTTTGGTGGCAATATTGTATAGTCAACAACATAAACGTTTTTGAACCTCCAAATTCAACAGTGCTAACCTTTTTGTCAGTTCAATTCAGTAATGGCTGTGCTTATGGTAGTCTGAACTCTCATCGCTCGGCTCTCTCAGCGTTCATAGGAAATAACATCGGCTCAAATGAGAACGTCAAGCGACTACTTAAGGGGGCATACAAATTAAAACCTACTAAACCAAGGTACTCCAGTACCTGGGACCCACAGATAGTTTTAAACCACATCTCAACTTGGTATCCTAATACGCAGTTATCTCTAGAGAAAATAACAAAAAAGTTGTCGATTCTATTAGCAATTTGTACTGCTCACAGAGTTCAGACGCTCTCCTTAATAAAGCTTGAGAATATAAAATGCTCAGAAAACGGTATCCACATAATGATAGCCGATATAATTAAAACATCTGCCCCAGGTAGGGATCAACCCGTGTTATATCTGCCATATTTCAGGCAAAACGAAAAAATTTGCCCTGCCAGCGTATTTTCAGACTATATTTCTAGAACTAAAAATATAAGATCTGAAAATACAGGAAATCTTTTGTTGACATACAAGCGGCCACACAAAGCGGCTACAACTCAATCGATCAGCAGATGGATTAAGCAGGTACTGTTAGAGAGTGGTGTTGACGTCGGTGTGTTCGGCGCCCACAGCACGCGGCATGCGTCCACCTCCGCCGCCAGCCTCGCGGGCGTCAATATCGAGACCATTCGCAAGACGGCCGGCTGGACTACCTCGTCTAGCTCATTCGCACGTTTCTATAACAGAACCATCATCGATGAAGGTGCATATGCCCGGTCGGTTTGCTTGTCCTCGGACGTTTAGTGATTGATTATATTGATTATTGATTAAATTTCACAAGTTTACCTATTTAAGTTAACCAATTATATAAGTTTGTTAATTATGTTACATAATGATACCTGTTATAAATATAAGATTTTGTGTTAACAAATATTTAATAAAACGTTACTTTCAAAACTTTCTTCTCTTAACATCTACCTGGTATTTATATCATATCTGAAGAATGAAACGACGAAAATATAATATGTGATCAAACGAACTTCCCCGATGTGAAGTTCGATCAATATTATATGAGTCGTTTCATTCGAAGATATGATCACCCTCCCACCCTTAAAATCCCTAGTAACAACAATAAATAGGAAAGTTTTGTCTTTAATATACTATATAATAACAACAATAGTTGGAGGTTTACTAATACCTACTAAAAATAGGTAGGTATTATATTACAGAAGTTAAGATTATGTTATCTCTCAAAAAATGAACGACGTACAGAAGGACGGTATAGGGTTGCCTAAGTAACGATTTTGTTTCGATTATTGAGTATCGATTTAAATCTCTAAAGTATGTGCGATAGTTGCCTAGCAAGTAGAGGGACTACCTGGTATTTATATCATATCTTCGAATGAAACGACTCATATAATATTGATCGAACTTCACATCGGGGAAGTTCGTTTGATCACATATTGTTAAACATAATGTTTGGAGCCTGATCCATACTATGTGACCCCCCTGGTGCCAAAGCTGGATTCAGCCTTGGTTCTAAAATTATATTTTACAGTATATTTTAATGTTGGTAGTAGTTAATTAGAATGTAATAGTTGCAATAACAATGATAAAATTGAAACAATACTCACCCAATCGGTGGAGAATGGAGCTCCGGCTGCCAACAGACTGAGCACTGCATCTGTATCTCCATTCTTAGCAGCAAGTAACAACTTCCGGCTTAAGTCTGATCCAGTGGAATTAGAATTTAGTCTATTAGTTCCACTTGCAGCCTGCAATAGGACATTGTTTGTAATAGAAACTGATGTTACATTTTATTTGTCTTTTTTTTGCCAAACTTTATTGGATGCTTTTCTGATTTGGTGCAAACAATTAATTGTTAAATGAAACAATTCACTAGTGTTGACTGAATATTGTATTAAAAACTTAAGGATAGAATCGTTTAAGGAAAGCATATTAAATAAGGGCACTTTAGACAATTGACACTTACATTATTTTCCTCTGGGGATGTTATTTGAACAATCACATCTTCTGTACAAATATCCGTGGTCATTGTTTATCTGAAACAACACCAACATCTTACTTTCAGTTTATGATAAATTATGCTTTTTTGAGTTGAAACTATACTCTCGTCTGCTTTTTGTGTTGAGGAGAGAAAATAAAATAAAAAACATTAAGGAATGTTTAGTTTCGTCGACACAATACTCAATTGATGCATAAATAATGTTTACAATAATGAGTGGTCCATCATATCAAATTAAATTTTAGTTTCTTTAGTTTGGCGCTTAACAACTATTTGCTAACAGGATGAGGATGTTCATAAAAAGATAGACAAACTTTTGTTTGCCATGCTTGATTCGCCACCATGCATTTACCTAACATTTCCTTTTCCTGTCAAAGCGGAAGTGTAGCATAAAAACACACTATTTTAGTAAAAGCACCTCTGATTTCCTTTTTAATGGTACTCACATTAAACCTAATGATGTACAAATCATCAATGATTACAAAAACATCACAAATTATTGTTATTTTGACGTCAATTCTCACTTTTCCACTTCCTACAGATAATAATATCCACAATGGCGCGAACCTAAACGTCAAATCAAATAGATGTCAACTTTTTATGTATTTTGTAATCATTAATTTATAGCTAATAAATGTTGTGGTTTATATCAATATTGGGATTATTAAATACATTTTAAGAATAAGAGATTTTATGTATTAAACAAGTCAAAGAAAAACGTTCAACTCGCGTTTTTGACTGCAGTGACATTTTTCTATATGGCAATAATACGTTTGATACTAGGGCATAGACACGATTTGACACTTTATTGTCGTGGTCCTTTAATGGAATACGTGAAAACGTTGGTAAGCGTGCAAATGCGACGACAGAAAAAAATTTCACTACTCACAAACGTTAGCACTGAAATCAATTTGGTCCATTTGTTGGTACGAACATATGCTAGAACGTTCTGTCAAGATGACAGGTGGTTTAATATGGGTCAGTAAGATTGCATGTTGAGGTTTTCCAGATGTATCTGCTAAATATCTTTATCATTAAACAATATAAATTCAACAAAACTTGTCTGAAAGTTCAGATCTTACAAATTAAAGTATTAAATTGGCAGTTTGGCATTGACTGACATTACTGCACACAGTGCACTACCTATCTTTTGTTTGCACCGTTAGCACTGAACGTATTAATGGTCCACCCGTGTGCACGCAAATAGTGCAGAAAGCGCGCTGACAGCAATTTCGGACCAGTATAAGTCGCACAGAGTACTTTCTCTCTCGATCCAAAAAGTAATAAGCCGTATTTGGTGACCGCTTTTAATTATAAAGTATATTATTAAAATAATTATACTCTGTATTTTATTCATAAAACTAAACTACTGGGAATTGACATCATAAAAAGCAAGTTTGAAAACCTTAACCTCTTTTACCACATGGATGCAATAGGCGCTAGAACTTTATGTAAAACTTTGTAATTCAATGAGACTCTGAAGTTATCTAAACAAATTTAGTAGCTATGTAAGGTACCTAACATAAAATCAAGCACAACCTATTTAATGTAAAACATTTTCATATCAAGAAGATGACAGCTCTAAAATGAAGTTTCATAGTATCCAGTAGATGGCGTTTGTACAGTTTTTTCTTAAACATTCCACTTAATAAAAAAGTAACTTGTCCGAGCTGTCAATGACTATTCAGTAATTGCTGAAACTACAGGGTAAAAAAAGTTTTACCTAACTTAGGATTAATATCATCATTTCCATGTCGATTCTTTTTTGGGTTTTCGATAAAAATAGGACCTTTCGTCCGTCCGTTCTTCTGTCTATCCGTCATCAAGCTATATTTCATGGGGTTTCAAAAAATGGTTTTATGTTGCTTTTTTATTCTTTTATTTTTTTATTCTTATGGTGGATCCACACCACCCGGGGGCACTGCCGGCGGCTTACCGCAAGTAAAGCCTACAAAAAAGCCGCCGGCAAATGCCGCCAGCAGCCGCCGGCAAGCGCAGCTTTCTTCCGTTACAGAATAAGTCGAGGACGCATGGCTGTAGAAGATGCATTTGGCATTTCGGCACAGACATTCCAGATTCTTTATACACGTTTAAATTACCAACCTCAGAGAGAAAAACTTGTCGTGATGGCCTGTGTCTGTCTGCATAATTTTATAAGGCGAGCTTAGAGAAATTACACAGTGGAAGTACCTACACAAATTCATAATATTCAGACAAATATAATACACCGCAAATTTTTTGCCAGCGTTTATTAGAAATTAGCTTCAACTTTATATCTGAACAACTACCTTGGCAGCACCGAAAATAGTGTGGGGAATTAAAATGTATTTTTAAAAAAGTTATTAGGCTTAGCTATAAAAATACAACGAAGTACGAGTACTAAAAAAAACTGAGTCTTTATTAAAATAATTTTAAACGTGTGAAAAGTGTAAAGATTTTGCCCTAATTCAGTTCCAGTCAGTTCAGTCTGAAGACTTTGATTATTATAACTGTTACCTCAGCTATATTGCGCTGCCGGCGGCGGGAACGTGCGGCAAAGTGGCCGCCGGCTTTGTTGCGGATGCTGCGCACAAAGCCGGCGGCCAGGACGGCGGCACGGCCGTCGGCACATGCCGCCGGGTGGTGTGGATCCACCATTAGGCAGCTAGTGTGCTATATCGGATATCCGAAAGATTCGGTTACGGTTAAGGAGCTCCCTAACATCCCTAGTATATAAGTAGGTATATTTATGGGTCGGTGACATTTCGGACCAAAAAAACTCGGACACCTTCGCCAATGTATGGAAAAAAATAATATTAAAATTGAAAATCCATACATTGGCGAAGGTGTCCGAGTTTTTTTGGTCCGAAATGTCACCGACCCATATTTATACTGTCCACCTCACTCATAGAAAGTCTGAAATGAATTTTATAAAATTAATAAAGACAGTTCTAATCATATACCTACTAAGTAAATTCATTAATTCACTAGGTACACCAGCAAACATACCTTTTTTTTTTTTTTTTGTTTGCGCGGTGAAATGCATTTACGCACCGTACCCCCCACCGGGGTGGCGGGGGGCGTGTGTGGGACTCCCACCTGGGCAACTGACACGTCGCCCAGGGGACTACCCACTAAAACACCGCGGCGCTCCGTCTTCGCCTTTGTGGTGAAGCCGTGGGGCCCGGACCGTCGGCCCTACGCCACGACTTCACCGGCGATGGGCCCGTCTACTGCACGACGGGCCCATTTTGACCCCCCCCGCGGTGAAGGGGGGCCTGTGGGAACAACCGGGAGCGCCCGATTGTTCCCACCCGTCGACGGTGGTGGACCGTGCAATGCGGGCAGGTGGATTCCCACGTCCCCCGCCCACTGGCCACCACCAGGCTGGACTTGGGCGCGATCGCGCCTCGTCCGGCCCCTTCGACGTCTGCGGTGCGGGGGCGCGAGAGGATCGTTCTCACGCATCCGCTCCGCAGCCTCCTTCTGCGACATGACGTCCTCGCAGAAAGAGGCCACCGCGACCCAGACCGCCTCGGAGCCCAGCATGGCGTATACCAACCAGCAAACATACCTGGATCGGTTACGACGTAAGTATTTCAGTCATCCACCATCTTCTTTTTTCCAACGCTTTCTAGTAAGTTTCTTGTTTTGGACGTCTACATAGTTATATATTGCCACGGCAAACAAAGTTATTGCAGCAGCAGCTTCTACGTCCATTTCGCGGCAGGTTTAAGGAACGATTGAGAGCATCCCGTGAATGTGGAGGGCACGACTTGTGCCGTGAATTCACGGCACTAATGTGGAGCCGCCAACACAGCGGCCTCTACTCTCCGCGCGTCCCGCGCTCTTTCTTTTTTAAAAGCTTTTATTTAGTTTCACTTGTATGTTAACAAATCTTGCAAGTTTAATTTGACCCACTTCCCGGTATCCGATTGAGCTGAAATTTTGCATGTTTGTCCAAAACCGATGACAATGCATGTTAATCATAAACGTGACCTGATGCTGCTGCGAGGATCGGCTCCGTACGAGAAATCTCCTCAGCGGTAAATAGCACGAACATGAAATTTTGAATACGCATTCGTTTTTGATAGGCAGTTGGTAGGCCCACCATGAAATAGTTGCCAAATACAGGGTTGTCTTCGAACCATGGAACTCCTAAATATTCAACTGCTGGGACTTAAAATTTTGTATACGCATTCGTTTATGATAGGCAGTTGGTAGGCCCACCATGAAATAGATGCCACATACAGGGTTGTCTTCGAACTATGGAACTCCTCAATATTCAACTGCTGGGACTTAAAATTTTGTATACGCATTCGTTTATGATAGGCAGTTGGTAGGCCTACCATGAAATAGATGCCTCATCCAGGGCTGGCTTCAATAAAAAAATATATTTCTAAATATTTTTTTTTATAAAAATTGAAACTTAAATAAAATAAGTAATGATAAAAGACTTTTAATATAATTTCAATTTTGTAAAGTCATAAATGAATGTGGTTAATGTGATTTAAAATTTTATATTGATATTTTTAGGGCACTGAAATAAAAGCTTGTTTTAAAAGTTTTTTATCATTATTTTATTATGATTATCTCTTTTATAATTTAATAATTGTTTGTGTATAAATAGGCCAAGTTTCTCAAATCTATGGTTTTTCTTTGCCAACCAACCGTTTTTGCGTGATTGCCTTACAAAAACCGAAATATACTTACTTTCACAATTACAATATTACTTAGTAGTAGAATGGTACGGAACACTTTGTGCGGAAGTACGACTCGCACTTGGGTGTTTTTTTCAGCCGTTTTGACGAGAACAAACAGAGATCTCTACCTCTTAACATACACATTTAAAAGTCTCTCGACTATCATACACATTTTACGCAAATAATACTAATAATGATTATTTTTAAATTCATTGCCTGGACTTTTAGGAATACGTTGCTACTTAGGTAGATACATTCCATACAAGGAATAGTTCTCGATGTTATTCGTACTTACTTATTTGTTCGAGTTCCGTTCGTTTCGGAATTTAAGTTTATTTTCGAACGGGAATCCGGAGCAATTATCTGGAGCGCAGTGAAGTGGGCAGCAAACATTTCTAGCGCGTCCGCCCGCAGCTGTTTATTTGTTTGACAATTAATCGACGGAACTCACGGGCCAATGATGGTGCCGTTTCAGTCTCCACTAGGTACATACCTAATAACTATCATTTTTTAGCTACATTTTACTCACTACTCACTTGTTTCTATGTATTGTATGCCATCCCCTAAATTACACAGAAAAATAAATTACAGTTTTTGGTAATTTATTCTCAACTAGCTTACCGGGCTCCAGTTTCTCTCGGAGCATGAGTGTTCATATATTTTGTATATTTATCTTCCTGCGGTTAACATTCCAACTTGTACCTACTATATTAGGTTCTGGTCTCGCGTTTAAAAATACATCGTTTTTGCGTGATCGATCAACGATCATTTAAACATCTAAGCTTTTTTAACCATTGCCCTCCTGACAGTATCGCACTTAAATTGTTTAGTTGTCTTATGGCCCTGAAAAGGGTTGTTGAAAAATGTATGACGTATTGTTGTGAGGAGGTCGACTGACAGTTACAGGAAGGTGAGCTGGAGCCGCCGTCGCTTTGTTTGAAGCGATCCCTCTCAGCGGAGGACTGTCTATAGAAACCGAGCGAGGGGACACAAGTACTACTTCATTCTGAGGTACTTAGAGAGGGCCGTTTCTTATTTTAGTATACAGGAGTGATGGGGGGAAATTAAACACCTTATTCAGACCTATTTCTGATAATAGCCATTTAAAACTTGGTTATGCATGATTGACCTAACTCAAACTTCGATTGTTTATTAGTCCGCTCAGTGTTCAATTAAAATGTTGTATATCTGTAGGTATATACCAAGATTCTTATTAAACATTGACCAAGGGACTTAATAAGTATAAAATATATTTTTCTGAATAGCTATACTTAGTCTTAATTAAAAAGGTAATTTCTAAACAAGAAATAAAATAAGGTTTTGACTAGTAACTATAAAATTAAAAGTAACTGTAATTAACTGTGTTTCAAATAAAGTAGGTACATATTTCTATGTATTGTTCGGGATAAAGGGTATCTCATGGTCATCTCAAAGTATGATAATTATGTCGATAATAATTCGGTAAAAACTAGGCATGGAAATAGATTAGCTTTCCCAAAGTATAGGTTGGCCAAGAGCAGCAAGTCGTTTATCGGTATGTCGAAAATTATTTTTAATAAATTTCCGGAGTCAATTCAATCCCTGCCTATTTATAAATTTAAAGTTACAATTAAGCAAGTATTGTGCAAGAAAGCTTACTATAAAATCACAGACTATTTAGATGATCAAAATGCATGGGGTTGATATCTAGACAGGCTATTTCTAATGCTATTCAAGATTGTTTTGTACCTATGAACTACTCTGTAATCAGCTTGACTAGTAGGTACATGATACTTAACTTTGAGTATGTACTTTTATTGTTTTGCGGGCAGGTACGAGACAATAATTTATATGTTCACTGAATGTACACGTTTTAAATTCTTGTATAGTTTCCGAAAAGAGTGCTGGGAGTTTTTTTCCGCCGGCTTTTTTGTCTCGGTCTACGGTTAGGTAAAGTCGAAGTTTGTAATATTGACGTTCATTAAGTATATGTTACATATCAGCTATGATAAATAAAATAATTTTGATTTTTGATTAATTTCTCTGACTAGCCTGTGCCTCGTAACGTGTATCTACATGACATAGTACATACATGATATTACGCATAAAAAAGCGAGCACACATGCAAATGTTATGATCATCGCTGAAATAGACAGCGATTTTGTTAAAACAAAGATAGGTGAAATCTGGAGCCTTACCACAGGTGTTTAAAATTAATTACGATTTCTGGCTTATAATCAAGGTTTTTTTGTGCCTTACAAAGTGAGATGTCATGGTACGAAAAACTTAAAGAAGGCTGTTGGTTTTACTGTAAGAGTTTGTGGCAAGGCTGCAGCTTTATTTCTGTTGGTATTTATTTAATTAAATCCAATGACGAAGTTATAGACACGCTCGTAGGTGTGGAGGGGGTGGCAGGAGTGGCAGGCGGTCGATAGCATCAAATATTGTAATGTGATGCACCGGCGGCGACGAGCGGGACCCCTTGTGACCAACTGGCAACAGACAACTAAATATTGCTGCCACAAAGTGAGACATACCTACTGATAAAGTGAGACATACTAATAAAGTACGTACGCCACCATGCAGAACCTAGTAAGGTAGTGTAGATATGTTCTAATTTTATGTAAGTATTTGCAAAAAAATAATCGGTAAATAAATAAGAGTAAATTCGTATTCGTAGGTAATCACATTGCACATTTAAGATGGACAGATCAATACAAACGGAAAAGTTGATCAGGTGATGCTGGCGCCTATTCCGGGGGCACATTACAAGGGTCGTGTGATGTAGGTCGTGCCCGTGCCGCGTCGGAGCCGGTCCCGGCACGTCGCTCGCACGTGCCGCCCTACATACGACCTGTACAGATTACCTAATATCTATCTACTTGTGTTACTAGCTCCAATACGGCCGAAAATTTACGACGTAGCAGAAATTATTTGCCTGATTGCAAGATCCTCCGTAGTTCACATACACGTACACATTAGTGCGCTGCCGCGGTGTCGGTGTTAGCGACACTCTCTATAGCTCTCATCCCGACTCATCCCCGACTCAACCCCATCTCATCCCCGGGAAATGAAGTACCTACAAGCGCGTAAAGAATGTAATGTTTATTTTACGCGCAGATTTTTGCGGCTTCTGTAATGTAAATGTTAATATAATGTTATTACCTTTTATATGAGTGAAACGCGCAAGTTCTAAACCAGCACAGAGGTTTCGTATAGGCTATGTTAAAAAAGGTTTAGTATCAAAAAATATATATTCCAAGAAACGATGTCAAATAATAATTTTTATCTATAGGTAGTTACTTTTAATAAATCTGTAGAAAGGTCAATTCTGTACATGAAATATATTTCCAAAATAACTATCAGGGGGTGATTAGGGATCGATACTGATGCCAAAAAAACAATCAGTAAAATTTTTGTCTGTCTGTCGGACCGCTATAGAAACAAAAACTACTGGACGGATTTTAACGAAACTTGGTACAATAATTCTTCATACACCTGGGTAGGTTATAGGATACTTTTCATCACGCTACAATCAATAGGAGCAGAGCAGTGAAGGGAAATGTTGGGAAAACGGGAGAAGTTACTCCATGTTTTAAGACTCCGTCGCGTGTGCAACCTTAATGGTTAAAGCTACACAGAAATCATGTATAACGGAAATGTCTTCCTTAAAATTATATAAGAAATATCCCACGACAGCATTATGTCCATAGTTTTTAGTTGACTCACAATAACACGTGTAACTCCCGATAGCAAGCAGTTCGAAGCTGTCTTATTATATTTGTCTACTTTTTCGTTTCAAAGTTGTGTTTTCAATTCGGATTTTTTATACAGTACTTCACTATTACGGCAGATAATTCAGTGGACTCAGCTTATTGAACATAGCTAAACATATTACACACTAGTTTTTGCCCGCAGCTTCGCACGCGTTAAATTCGGAGTAAAATCCCTTTCCCTATACAATGTTATATAGGTATGTTAAAAAAACATGGGCACAGACAGAGAAAGCGACTTTGTAGTGATTATAAAGGAACTTTCTTAAAATGGAAGTTTATCCGCCGATTTGTGAATTAAAAATGTTATGTCGAGTAACTTATGTAGGATATCTTAGTGATAGTGATTGATCATACAAAATACTCAAATATCAATAGGCTTAATAGGTACATGACTAATTTTTAAATTCCTAATTCAGAAACCAGCGGAAAATGGCATGGCATTTTTTTTAAATCCTACTAATAAAATTAACGTGAAAGTTTGTGATTATGTATGGATGTATGGTAGTTTGTTACTCTTTCACGTAAAAACTACTGGACGGATTTGGATAAAACTTTGCAAGAATATAGGTTTATACATCAGAATAACACATAGGGTACTTTTTACCGCGAAAAAACCTTTCATTCCCACGGAAAACCGACTTCCACGCGAACGGAGCCGCGGGCGGCCACTAGTGTAAAAATAATGTATTGAACAATCCTAGTTTCAAATAGGCACCTAACATTTTTAATTATATCATAAACAAGCTGCTCGACCCGGCTTCGCACGGGGACGTGCCTGCATAATGAATGATTTTGGTTGGAAAATGTCTTTATTAAAATTCTAAAAAAGATATTGTCCTGAAATGACAATAAAAAAAACCGGCCAAGTGCGAGTCGGACTCGCGCACCGAGGGTTCCGTACAAACCTGCAAAAACTACTTAAAATTTTAAGCTTTTCGGATTTTTTCTGTTACCTGTGCTGTAAGCTATTGCTTCTTACCAAATTTCAAGATTCTATGTCAACGGGAAGTGGTCTTTAGGTTTTAATTCCCGTGCGTGTAGTTGCGAGTTTCAAAATATGCGGTATCAATGGTTGTACTTTTGCGTTTTGCGTTTTTGCGTTGACTTAGATTTTTTTTTTTCACGGGTTAAAGGCAATTAGATCTAAGTATTAGATATGAATTCCAACTTATAAGTTTATATTTATTAAAAAAATATATATTTTGTAATGTAACTAAAAATTTAAGGTTTTCGGAATTTTTCCTTTATGTGTGCTATAAAACGTTGCTTCATGCCAAATTTCAAGATTCTAGGTCGACTGGAAGTACCCTTTAGGTTTTGATTCCCTTGCGAGTACTTGCGAGTTTCAAAATATGCAGCTTAAATGCTGTTTCTTTTGATTGCGTTGACATAGAAGTTTGATTTTGTTACAGCTTAAAGGTATTATAGACCTGAGTATTTGGTATGAATTTCAATTTAATACCTCTACGCATTTATGAGGAAATGGGTAGTAAGGTTAAAATTATTAAAAAAAATATATTATGTGATGTAACTAAAAATTTATGGTTTTCGTAATTTTTCCTTCATCTATGCTATAAGACGTTGCTTCGTACCAAATTTCAAGATTCTGAGTTCACGGGAAGCACCCTGTAGGTTTTGATTCCCTTGCAAGTGTCGACTTGCGGCATAATTTGCGGCATAAACGGCTGTATCTTTTGATTGCGTTGGCTTAGAAGTTTGATTTTTTCACAGCTTCAAGGGACAGTAGACCTGAGTAATTGATATAAATTTCAGCTTCATACCTCCACGCGTTTTTGAGAAAAAGGGTCTTGACAGACGGACGGACGGACAACAAAGTGATCCTATAAGGGTTCCGTTTTTTTTCCTTTTGAGGTACGGAACCCTAAAAATGAGTAAAGTGTAGTCGATATTATGTAAGCCAATAGTATTAATGGATTGACATTTTCATTAACCGTACCTATAACTTTGGTAAACGGTCGTCGTATGTTTTTTATTCATTTCATAAGATTCCAGCTGAAATATTGCGCGTACACAATACACGCATTGCACATACATAGGTTGCGGTGTTTCTTATATTACATACGATGAGGTTATTTAAAACTACCTATGTTTCGAAAGGTAAAAAGATATAAATCTTCGAAATTGAGGCTGTCATTGTCATCCATGTACAATCTGAAGTGTCTCAGGGAAATTCAGCAATTTATTTATTGTGTTTATACAGATGTGATGTCAATAATAAATTATCTTAGGTAACGACTAACCTTTTTGCAATCAGAGATTTTCTTACTCTATTTACCTAATCCTTTTTCAATAACATTTTGAGCAGTTTCGGTTTCGCACAATTTTATCTCATTCATAATCTATAAGGAAGGGATATCTAACTTTAATTATTTAAATGGTATTTGTTTAATCAACTAGGCTAAAACATGTCCGGTATGATTTTGCGTCGATCTGGCTCTCCGGGCGGGTCTGAGGGACTTGTGTACCAACTTTACATGTAGGTACGTATGTATTATGGTGTTGCTAGATTTTGAATGATTACACATTATATATCTACGGGTGTATAGATAGTGATATGAAAAGTATTTTTATTTTTCTATATGCCAATATATAAAAATATTCAAGGATAAATATTTTAACTAAGGAAGCTCTAAAAGCAACAGAATGACATTAATAAAAAGTGCAAAATTGAAACTTTACAACTTCAATAGCAAGTACTTTGAGTATTCCTGATACCTTCACACTGAAACTTTGTGATTGTAAAGGGGTAACTAAGTGGCACAACCACGCACTTGGCGGGGTTTTTCTGTATTGTTACGGCTCAGTGGTTTGCGTGTGAGCGGGAATCTGTCGAGCCAGCGCGTGCGGTCACCGCCGGCCTGTTGTGTCGAGGCTCGGCTTAGTTCACACCACAAAGCCGCAGAAGCACGTGCTTCAACTAGACTCCAAAATATACGTTAAGTATCCATGAGCAAATCCTACTAATAATATAAACGTGAAAGTATGTATGGATGGATGTTTGTTACTCTTCCACGTAAAAACTACTGGACGGATTTTGATAAAATTTTACAGTAATATAGGTTATACATCAGAACAATATATAGGGAACTTTTTACCGTGGGAAAACTACTCATTCCCACGGGAAACCGACTTCCACGCGAACGGAGTCGCGGCCACTAGTGTAATATAAAATCAACTTCCATGGTTTATCATATTTATAATGAAGAAGGGTACCCTCCATTCGTCTTTAACATGTAGAATACCTGCCGCTTGAAGGAATTCGGGCGGTTTTATGTCATGCAGCATGAGTGAGTTTGGTATGTGGTGAGCGGGCAGCGGGCGTGGGCCGCCGCATACCACGCGCCCCGCACCGCGCGCCGCCGCTCGCCCGTGGACGCTGTACATCGATGCGTCTGCACACAGGCTACAGGTCACACGCGGTACCGAAGCAGCGATGGTCAGCTTCGTGATGGAACATGTCCATCGTAACGGAGCGGGCGAGGGTCGGGGTGCGGCCCGCTATTTGTCTGGATCTTGAACGGAATGCAGTTAATGCTCGAGCGCCGGACACCGACGCGGCGGGGACGCGGCCGCGGTCACGATCGCCGGCACGCGTCTGGCGGAATGATCAGCGACTTTACGACCAATCAAATTGCTGGAGACGCTCGTTTCAAGACGCGGGCCGGACTATAACTAGGAAACAAGTCAGCGACCTTCATTATGTTTATTACCAATCCATTACACCACTAATTTTACGACATTTTCTATTGTTTATTACTAAGCTATAACAACATACCTTTTTCTGCTTGTTATAACTGAGTATTCCTATAGTTGTCTGGCTTTTCTGTATAGGTTTGCATCCTTCAACTTAAGATAAGGAAATTTACTCACTTTTAACTTTCTTCCCTGCCCCGCCTCGTTATTATGGATTTAAGTAAAAAAAGTTGGTAGATAGTATAGTATCATAATTAATATAATTAGGTATTTTTATGTAGATCACTACTCTTATGATTATTTAACTTTTGAAATGACATAGGAGAAGCTACGTAATAGTGATTTTACTTTCAACCTGTTACAATATTTTATAATTGCCCAAATATGCTCTTAGAAAGCTAAGGGAAATATCAATCTTAATAAGTTTATAAGAGTCTGCGGGATTAAATGTAAAATGTGGATAAAACGTAGTTGGTTAAAATTACAATAAGATTCACATATCGAAATGAAGTGCGGATAGTTAGGACATCCTTGAATGGTTGTATCAGGAGGCCACCGCGGAGTGCGGTGCGGGGCGCGGGGGGCGCGGTGGCAGGGGGGCGGCGGGCGGCGGGGGGGGCTGGCAGGGACTCAAGGACCGCCGTGCAACATGCGGCCGCAATCGATTCATAGGTGCCCCTCATTACCAGCCGTCGATCGGTCCCGACGAACACATCATACTAAACGGAACTTCGTTGGAGCACCTCAAGTAGTTATAAAACCATGAAATTTGCCTTCATAATTTTCCCATTACAGATGTTATTTTTTAACTGTCACAAAGGGAGATTTGAATAATGATATAACGTTTAAAATGTTTTCAATAAAAGCCATCCCCAGGCTATTGTCGGCCGGACGTAGCACAAAATGTAAATTTCATTAGCGGTCATAAATCTGTGATGTTGTTCGCGCGTCGCGCCGTGCTGCGCCGTGCGTCCTGCAGCTCTGATTTACTGCATCCATTATACAAAATGCACTTCAAACTCCTACTTCCTGTCGCTAATAAAGTAGGACTGTGCATTAACACTGTTTTGAGCGACTCTACACTGCAGTGTAGCATCGATGGCGTGGCGTGGTGCGAGTGTTGCGCTAACTGCGAGTTGATCGCTTCCTGCTGCAGCGTGCGGCATCCTGGCGACCTACATCCCCCGCGGCCGTGTGTCGCGGCGCGGGACACACGGCCGGCGGGAACTCCCCGCGACGCCCTTGGCACCGACCCGACCGGAAATTATGAACTTTAATCCGCCCGAGCAAGCAAACAAATTTTAATACTCAAGTAAACTCTACAAATGTTTCACTGCAAATTAATTTTCTATCAGATTTGTGTAATTGAAATTCTAGTTATCCCATTAACCTTTTAATGCTATGAGATGGAAATTATACAATTTTTGCTGGAGTGACGTTTGTCACGTGCGCTGGAATCTTTTATGTAGGTGTGTGATCTGCAGGTAGAGTAACTGGTTCGTGCCAGATTCTCGAGTGTAGATAAAGAAGTGGTGACGAGCGAGGGACGACGGCCGCCGCTAGCCGCTCGTAAACCACACGTAAATCTAATTCACGGAAGTAGCCGTACCGAGCAACATCGACTCGGTCTTGTATCTTACGAACACACTTACCCCTCTGCAACTACTTGGCAAACAGAGGCAGTTTCGCACTTAAAAAGTTAGCGGAATTTTCGAAACTATGTAAAACTAACGCTGGTAACATTTGGTGTTGGTTATTTGTATCACGTAGGTAGACATTAGCCGGCGACGTGATTTGAATAGGAAGTTTAATGTGCGGCGCTCCGCAGCACCATCGCACGTCCGCTCACACGCATCGTGCTCTTGTACTGATTGTAGGTACACCCTGAAGATGAAACAGCTTGAAACTACTTACAGCCATAACTAAGTTTGTTGAAAGGCCCACTTGAAGTTAGTAAAGCCTCTCCCAGCTTATAGAACGGCCGGATTGGATCTCGAGTGAGCGACGCTCGAGGACCGGCGGCTCCGCCCGGCGCCGGCCACTCACCGTGACGTCACGGCGCTCTTATCACTGGTATTAAAATTTGAATTACTCGAGGAGTCACTTCATGCGAAACTCGGGAGACTTGTATAATGCAATTTTATGATTATTACAAAAGATTACAAAATTATTTTAATCATTATAAATGTTGCGGACAATGAACACAGTTAGCCTATAGTTTATAAGCTTAGAGTTTTGATTAGTTAAATAACAAAATGTTTGCTCCGCGCATTAGGCGCTATGTGAAAGCCATCAAATTGTATATAGTAAGGACCATTTGTAAGAATTAAGTCAGTCTGAACTTGAGCTTCGATGAAACAAGAAATAAAGAAAAATACAGTCCACTACCAGATCGCGAGTTTTATTGAAGAAACGGAAGACAAAGATAGGTACCCCACAAGTTTGTGGTCCTATCGGAGCCGGATCAAGAACAACAGCTCAGTTCGACTCGAGGCGCTAACAAGCTGCATGCAAGACCGGTACCTCGTCGAACTAAGAGGGACCGTGAGCCACGTCAAGCTTACGCCATTGGAACAAGGGACCAGCAGAACCGGTGCCTTATTGATCACGAAAGGGGCCGTATACGTGAACTACGATCGACGCGTTGTCAAGACCTACGCCAGAGCACGGGGTGCTTGAAGATCACCCAACGGTGCGACGAGCGACGTTGTCAAGACCTGCGCAAGAGCACGGGGTGCTTGAAGATCACCCAACGGTGCGCCGTGTCTTCGTGTCAAGAAACACCTACGCGGTCAAGTCGCGGCTTATGTTCTCGAGCTGCCCTACGGTGACAAAGGGCTCGAAGCATAAGTAACGCCGCAAGGCGGTGTGGTGTGTTTGTGCAGCACCACCAGTCGGTCTTAGACTGAAATCGCACTTTCACGCCAGTAAGGGACTCGTGTTACGGGGGCCGGACTGTAGGCACTGCCGACGCAATCGGACATTCCAGCCGATTGCTGAGCACCTCGTACTGCGTACTCCCCTCTGCTGGGTGAATCCACCCCTTCCTATCCTGCAACATCCATCCCTGAAGGAGCATATACTGGGGTCAAACCTAGTCCCTCCTGACGGACTGCTAGGGCCGATTAGGTAGGTAGGGAATTAGGGGCTTGCAAGTGCCGAAGATGACCGCGCGAAGCCCACCAATCACCAGGAAGAAGGCAGCCATGCAGGCGCAGATCTATGAAGACCCGCCAGCATCTCCATCCGAGACCGCACCCGACCGAACCGCACCCGACCATACCGCGCCCGAACATCAACGAACCGCGACCGAACGAACCGCGACCGAACGTACCGCGCCCGACCATACCGCGCCCGAACATCAACGAACCGCGCCCGAACATCAACGAACCGCGCCCGAACATCAACGAACCGCGCCCGAACATCAACGAACCGCACCCGAACGTCAACACCTACGAACCACGACCGACCATGCCGCGCCCGAACGCCAACGAACCGCGACCGCGGCAATGGAAGGAAGAGAACGCGAGCCACGAGCGCCATCTGTCTGTTCCGGACGATCAACATTATCAACGACTCTGCGTTTGCGCCAAGCAGAAACACAAGCGGCTATACGACTAGCAGAGATACATCGCCAAGAACTACAGATAGAGGCAGAACTAATCAAAAAGAACTTAGCATTGGAAGTTGCAATGATTCAAGAGGATACCGACCAGGAAATAGATTATGGGAACAAAAACCTAGCCAACGAGGAACGCGTGAATGAATGGTTTGACCATCAACAGACACGGGGGGAGTTGAGAGAACCTGATGTAACTCCTCATCCGTCAAGTTATCCTGTGATGAATACGCCAAAACAAGTAACAATCCAGCAAACGCCCAGAGCTAGATCGCCTACACCGCAAAGATCGCGAGATCGAGGAATTGATCGCTTAGCCGAGGCACTGGAAAAGATGACTCGACATCGCGCGCCACCAAGACAAACGCAGGATTTGCCCATATTTAGCGGTGCCTCAAGAGAATGGCTACCTTTTAAAATAGCAATGAAAGAGACGACCGCTCTTCATAAGTTCTCACCGTCAGAAAACTTAGCTAGACTGCGAGCATGTTTGCGAGGAGAAGCCCGGCAAGCAGTATCGGGACTTCTTTGCATGGCATCAGACCCAGCAGTCATTATGCGAACATTAGAGCAAAGCTACGGACGGCCTGAGATGATAGTCGATCAAGCTTTAGAGGATATTAAGAAACTACCTCGACTTGGAACGAGCGCTAACGAATTGAACACGTTTGCTATCAAACTTCAGAACATAGTTATGATAATAACTGGAATCGACGAACATGGCTATTTACAGAACCCTATGTTAGCTCGCTTCGTGACCGAGAAGCTAAGCCCACATGTCAGATCAAGATGGTGTGACTACGCCGATCAGTTTGGAAATAATCATGAGGCAGAAATAGTCACACTGTCAAAGTTTTTAATGCAAGAAGCAGACAGAGCGATGCGACATCTGTATTCTACCCGAACAATGACAATCGCACCTGTGCAGAATACAAAACCAGCGGATCATCAGCCACGAACGAGTCGCCGAGCAGTATTTGCAACCATCGAGGAGGCAAAGAAAAGTAATAAAACTGAATGTTTCTGCTGTGGAGCCGAGCACAAAACTACCGACTGCAGAAAGCTCGCCGACATGCCACTACAAAAGCGATGGGAATGGGCCAAAGAGGCAAGAATATGTTTTCGCTGTTTGAACAGTAAACACAGGCGATTCCTATGCAAGGGCAAACGATGTGGAATTAATGAGTGTAGGCACCCACATCACCCACTACTGCATTCAGAGGTCAAGAACGTCGACCAGGAACCAAAACAGAACGAGGATTCAGAAATAACTGCATCAACACGTATACCAACAGAAACAATGAAAATACTGTTGAAAGTATGCCCTGTCAGGATAAAAGGAAGAAATAATAAAGAAATCGATACGTTTGCGCTATTAGACGAAGGATCAACGATCACACTTGTCGATGAGGAAATCGCATCGATGATAGGAGAAAAGGGGTCAAAACAACCACTGAACATCATCGGTGCAACATCGAGTCAACGCGAACCGAACAGTCGAGTAGTGAATATTTCCATACAAGGGCATAATCAACATGAATACAACTCAATCAAGGCAAGAACAGTAAAGAACTTGACTTTAGGAAGTCAAACGATCAAGCCACAGTTGGTTGAATTGCCACATTTGAAAGAACTAACGCCAGAAGCTGTATGCTACTCGAACGCAAGGCCCCGCATACTCATTGGCGCTGATAACTGGCATTTGATAGTTACGCGTAAACTGTTAACCGGACACAGGAAACAACCGGCCGCCTCCCTAACACGATTAGGATGGATCATACACGGATCGGTCCCACAGAGCATTGTGAGCGAAGGCGAGACAGTTTTACACATACGTACGTCGCAACATATCGAACTAGAACAAGCAACATGTGAACGAGATGACAGCTTATCCGATCTGGTCAAGGCACACTTTAGCTTGGACGCGTTAGGTGTCTCTATGAAACAGAAACCCAGACCTACAGATGAACGCGCCGTTCAAATGTTCAACAGTACTGCTAAGCGAGTAGACGGTCGATTTGAAGTCGGACTTCCATGGAAAACGGAAGACGTCACCATGCCACCGAGCTATGACATGGCACTCACTCGTCTTCGCGGAATAGAACGGAAAATGGATAAGTCACTGGAGTTCAAAAAGGCATATACAGCGGAAGTAAATAAGCTTCTCGATAAGGGATACGCAAAGAGAAGTGCAGACGATCACTCTGACAACAAACGTCTTTGGTATCTACCACACTTCGCCGTGACAAACCCAAATAAGCCCGGGAAAGTTCGCATGGTCTTTGACGCAGCAGCTCGAACGAACGGCATGTGCATGAACGACGCACTGTTAGATGGACCCGACCTACTGCAATCCCTACAAGGCGTCTTGTTTAGATTCCGAATGCGACCAGTTGCGATTACAGCCGACATACGGGAAATGTTTCTCAGAGTGAGGATCAGACCAGAAGATCAAGTGGCCCAACACTTTCTGTGGAGAGGCGACAACCGCGATGAACCTCCTCAGAAATATGTCATGCAGTCCATGATATTTGGAGCACGGAGTTCACCATTCCTAGCACACAGTGTGAGAGATCGCAACGCAACAGAGTACGCACAATCTCACCCCCTCGCATTCAAAGCTATCACGCAAAACCACTACATGGACGACTGGGTCGACAGTTTTGATACCGAAGAACTAGCTGCACATACTATAGCTGAAGTGCGAGAAGTGCATTCACAAGCAGGGTTCGAGCTAGCCAGCTGGAGTTCCAACCGCGAACATCTACTGAACCACATTCCAGAACAAGATAGAGCACACGCGCCAAAAGAACTTGCCGCAAACGCGCACTTATATGAAAAAGCTCTAGGAATACTGTGGATCCCAACTACAGATCAACTCGGTTTTAACACAGCCATGCATAGAGTACCGATAGACGTCAAGGAAGCTAGCCGCACACCAACCAAACGTGAAGCACTTGGGGCTGTGATGTCATTATTCGATCCATTAGGCGTACTAAGCCCCTATACGATTACGGCAAAAATTATTCTGCAAGAGTTGTGGAAAAAGAAGATTGGGTGGGACGAACCATTACCCCCAGAAGAAGCAGTCTCCTTTGGCGAATGGCAATCTGATCTTGAATACATAGAAAAACTGCGACTGCCACGATGTTACGACATCAGAACGAGTGGAGTCACGCGCCAACTTCATGTATTCTGTGATGCCAGCGAACAAGCATACACCGCTGTTGCGTATTGGCGTATTGAAGGTGACAACGGCGTGAATGTATCGATAATAGCAGGAAAAAGCAAAGTCGCGCCGCTGAAGGCACAAAGCATTCCCAGAATGGAACTCCAAGCCAGCCTTATTGGCGCTCGTTTAGCCACCGACATTATAAGTGCACACAAATGGGAAGCGAACGTAGTGTATTGGACCGATTCAAAAACCGTACTTCACTGGATAAGAAACGACGCGGTTAGATACACCCCATACGTAGCGCACCGGCTAAGCGAGATAGCAGAACTAACACGAATCGATCAATGGCGATGGGTGCCTACCGCTCACAACGTTGCCGATGACGCCACACGAGCAGGAAACACTAGATTAAAAAGTGACGATCGTTGGTTCAACGGACCTGCATTTCTCTACGAAAACGAGGAAAACTGGCCACAAGAAGCGTCAATAAACCAGCCACAGTCCGAATGTATAGTAACGCATATAAGACAAAGCGATCCGATGATTGACATGAAGAGATTTTCTTCATACGAACGCTTGATTCGATCATTGGCGTACGTATATGCGTTCATTGATAAGTGTAAGAAAAGAACAAATGCACTGGAATTGAAACACATTAAAAAGGCGGAGCTTCAACTTGTAAAAGATTCACAAAAGGAAAGTTTTGCAAAGGAATACGATCAGTTGAAGAAACAAAAGAGAGTCGACGTTTCAAGCCGTCTGTATAAACTGGATCCTATCAGCGGTAATGACGAAGTGATACGACTAAATGGACGAATCAACGCCGCCACAGTTCCAGAAGATATGAAGCATCCACCAATACTAGACGGTGATCATCATCTGACTCGTCTAATCATACGAGAAGAACATGAACGCAACAGTCACGTAGGACGAGAACAAATTGTAAATAACTTGAGACAACGTTATTGGATACTACGCCTACGGCCTACTGTAAAGAAAGTTCTGCGAGATTGCGTTGTATGCAAAATAAGAAAAGCCAGTCCGTTAAAGCCAGTGAAAGGCAACTTGCCAAAGGTACGTTTAAATACACATACCAGACCTTTCTCTTATAGCGGAATCGACTGCTTTGGCCCTGTGTGGGTGACAATAGGAAGGAGAAGAGAGAAACGATGGGGAATGCTATTTACCTGTCTTGTCACCAGAGCGATTCACATAGAGCTCATCGCCAGTCTGAGTACGGATTCGGCTATAATGGCCATAAGACGAATGGCTGCACGAAGAGGAACTCCAAAGTGTATCATGTCAGATAACGGAACTAACTTTCACGGAGCGAACACGGAACTCAACAAGGCGTACACGGAATGGCTCCCAGAAATGGAAAAATATGCTTTAAAACAGCGTATAGAATGGCGATATATCGACCCTGGAGCACCCAATCAAGGAGGAGCCTGGGAAAGAATGATAAGGACGGTGAAAAGCTCTCTTTCTGGCATACTCACCGACCGAGCACCAAAAGAAGAAACGCTGACTACGTTAATGGCGGAGATTGAATACACCGTGAACTCTCGCCCGTTGACTCACGTGTCCGTTGAGCCTGATGATCAAGAAGCTCTCACACCGAACCACTTTCTACTGGGAACGGCAACTGGATTACCATACGTAGGAAACTGTGAGACAGCAGATAAACGTTCGTGGCGCGCTTCGCAAGCGCTCGCTAATATGTTCTGGAATCGCTGGGTAAATGAATACTTACCTACACTAACTCCACGCGGCGATGCAAGAAAACAAGTGAACAATGTAAAACCGGGCGACATAGTAGTTATAGCGGACGGGCTGCTACCTAGAAACGTTTGGCCGCGAGGTATGGTTGAGCGTGCGTATGAGGGTCCCGACGGTGTTGTGCGGAGTGCAGATGTCAGGACACAAGGGGGAATCTTCAGAAGACCAGTCAGAAGGCTCATCGTCCTCCCGCTGCAGATGAGGGGCTCCGAAGATCTTCGCCGGGGGGAGAATGTTGCGGACAATGAACACAGTTAGCCTATAGTTTATAAGCTTAGAGTTTTGATTAGTTAAATAACAAAATGTTTGCTCCGCGCATTAGGCGCTATGTGAAAGCCATCAAATTGTATATAGTAAGGACCATTTGTAAGAATTAAGTCAGTCTGAACTTGAGCTTCGATGAAACAAGAAATAAAGAAAAATACAGTCCACTACCAGATCGCGAGTTTTATTGAAGAAACGGAAGACAAAGATAGGTACCCCACAATAAATATGTTTCATATACCTAATGAAGGTCAACAAAGTTTGCCTGAGTGTGTAGTATATAATGGCAGCCGTAGTATTGGCTGCTCCCTCAGTATGGTGCTGTAAGTAAGTTTCGTTGTCGCGCCCCCGGGGTCTCCACACGAGGGGGCGCCACGTTTGGGGGCGCTGCACGAGGGGCGTCATCAGCGCTTTACCAACAAATGAACTTGATTTTTATGACCGCGGTATCGAAACACGTTCAAATTGTTATGTAAATGGAATAGAGTTTTGCGTTAGGACGATTGGTAAAACGCTAACACAAAAGCGGCGAGGTTGCTACTGTTTTCATGAATTGTAAAGTTCCTAGCGATTGCTGCTGCAAGACCTTCAGTTAAATAACCATATCAAATGTATTTGGTATACCAATGGGTTTTATAATTGAAAAAAAAAGATAGGAGATAATTAATAATAATGCATTTAAATGACTAGTAGCACAATAGTTACTGATCTGATATTTAAAAACACAAAAAATTGTCTTAACTTTATGTTAAGTTGCAAAAGCTATGAATTCATAGTTACTATTAGCATATTAAAAATATTTATTATATTATGAAGATTATTAATATTATTTGTAATTTAATTTCTTATGTATTATACTATATATATTTTTTGAAAATAAATTACTTGGATTTCTCCTTTAGATTAGACAAAACGTAAAAAACGGTTAAATTTTTGAAAATTGTTTACTTTTGGTCACCTTTGACACAAATGAACTTGAAATGAGTGCGAAATCCGTACCTTGACCTTATAATTTTCTCAAAGCAACTTTAATTTTTTTTAACTTGGTTAGCAAAAAGTATTTACTTTATTTTATTTATTTATTTATTCATTCATAACTTAAACTATCATTACAGGATACCTTATACGATGGTTTAAGTAAATTTTATACAAGTCGGTTACCGTCCGGACAGTCAAAGCGTCAACATTGTTTACGTTTCGCTCGTAGATATTTTGATATTTTTGTGTTTAAAGTCAATTGTTTTTTATGTGAGTTATATATATTTAAAGCTCTGATAACAAGCCTCGTGACTGTGTATCTTCTATAACAATTCATCCAGAAACCAGTGAGTGCAAACTAAAAACATTTCTTCACGTCTATTATTCATCGGCATAACTGACCTGCGCAACTTGTAGCTGGCCCGCTGATAAGGATCGGTCGCCCGCTAACTTCAGACTGGTACTTAATAACAACAAACTATCACAGATTTGTGTTTTTAACCTACATCTTTCTAAAATAAAGTAATGGAGAAGGTCTGCGGAGGATGTAAAACTTTAATAAACGACAAAAAGTTTATGCATTGCTTGAACTGTGACACGAAATATGATCTACAATGCGCAAATCTTTCACCTAAGAGATTTAAAGCCTTGACCGATGAAAACAAGCGTAAATGGAAATGTCAAGAGTGCATTAGTAAGCTTCCAAAAGGTGACAACTCAAACACTCCTGCGCGTCCATCAAACTCGGCGAAGACCTGTGCTATTGATGACTCGGATAGGGAGGGTGAATGTTTGCTAGCTGGTAGTAATGTTACCTTGCGAAAAAAGCCATTGTCATCTAGTTTTAGCTACATAACGGAGGACAAAATGAGGGAGATGCTGAGAGCTGACAAAGACGAAATAAAAAACATCATCGAGTCAAGTGTTAGCCCGCTATCCAGCCAACTCAATATCATTAGAGAGCAATGTACTGGCTACCAGGAGTCTCTTTCCTTTGTGTCTAAGCAATATGATGATATCTGCAGAGAACTTGCGGACATGAAAAAGCTTTTCAGTAGTACCGCCTCTGAGCTGAAGTGTCTAAAGGATGAAAACAAAAACCTCAAGGAATGTCTTAACTCTCAAACAAACAGAATCAAAATTCTAGAAGAAGAAAACCTTAAACAGCAACAGTGGTCTAGGATGCAAAATATTGAAGTTATTGGTGTTCCTGAAGACAAAGAGGAAAATACAATTAATATTATCCAAAACTTATCTAAGCAAATTGGTGTAATAATTCAGCCATCTGACATTGAATTTGCGCACCGTATACAGCCCCGCCAAGTCACTGCATCTAATCGCACCTCTCGGCCTATAATAGTTCGATTTAGGCAACGAGTACAGAAAGATCTTATTGTAGCATCAGCCCGTAAGCATCGTAATATAAATACTAAAGATTTGGGTTTAGGGGGAGAGATTAAACGTATTTTCATAAATGAGCACCTTACTAAAGACACAAAAATGTTACTAAGTTCATGTAAAAAAAGAGCCTTTGAAGTTAATTACAAGTTTATATGGACAAAAAACTGTCGAATTTATGTAAGGAGAAACGAAACTTCTCCCCCAATTATGATTTCATCTCAAGCCGATTTAACCAAAATTGTGTAGTCTTAATCAATTTATATTTTTTTCTAAAATGCTATAATTTTTATTTTCTTGTTGTTTTCATATTTCATTATCTCCATGGCTTTGTAAAAGGTCATAGATATAAAACTCAATGTACTAATTTTAAATTAAGTTCATATAGTATATTATTGTTTCTTGTAACATATGTGTTGAATTGGTGTAATATTTTAATTTATTTTATAAATGAAAAGAGTTTATTTATATATCAAGTTTGCTTAGTTTTTATATATAAGAACAATTATATATTTTATAATAACCTATTTATATTTTTAATGGATACAGTCATTTTTAAACGTTACAAAAACCAGTCTAATTATCTTAACTTTACTAATGGATAACATAGGTAAAAAACTAAGGTTTTTGTACCAAAATGTCAGGGGGTTGAGAACTAAACTCGACATGTTCTATGAAAATATCTTGCTGTGCGAAACTGACATAGTACTGGTAACCGAATCATGGCTTCATGATGGGATTTTCGATGCTGAACTCTGTAACAGTAAATATGCAATTTTTCGAAACGATCGTGGTTCTTTAGGTGGGGGCGTTATGGTTTTATGTCGTCCTGAACTCCAAATGCAACTACAAATATGCGATTGTGGTGACGTAGAATACATCTGGCTTACCTTACCAGCTAAAAGTGTGGGCACACTTAATGACACTCAAATTTTCTTAGTTTATATTCCTCCTAATTCCAAACTTCCAAATAGAATAAAACATATAACACGAATAATTACAGAAGTTCGTGAAAGCTATCCTAATGATAATTTTATAGTTGCGGGAGATTTTAATTTACCATGTATAGATTGGTCATCCGGTGATCCGAAAATAATTAGGAAGGGATCTGTTGAAATGCAGGATGCAGCTTCTGAACTATTATTATGCTTTGGTTATATTGGACTCTCTCAAAATAATATTTTTAAAAATTCGAGTAATAACACCCTTGACTTAATTTTCTCAACATCTGCAATTAATGTTGAAAATTCTAATTTTATACTTGTACCAGTAGACACAGCCCATCCTGTCCTATATTTGACAGCAACAGATTTATTAGTTTCTCCTAGTTTCTCCTATGAAGCCGCGACCTAGACTCAAATATCAGTTTAACCGTGGGGACTTTTTGAATATAAATAATTTACTCTTAGAACAAGACTGGTCCTTTATCAGTAGAGAACCTAATTTAGAACAAGTAACCAATAAATTTTATTCTATACTTTACAACTTGATAGACAATTTAGTCCCTAAAACACAGTGTGGTGGCACTCACCATTATCCAATATGGTATAGTAAAGCACTTATTAATATTATTAAAGAAAAGAGTAAAGTCCACGCTAACTGGAAAAAATATAATAATCCTTCTGACTATGCTGAATTTTCAAACCTAAGAAAAAGACAAAAGATTATACAGGAAGAATGTCGCAGATCTTATACAAATTTTGCTCAGGAAAAAATTAAGTTAAATCCAAAATTATTCTGGAGCTACGTAAAATCTAAACGTAAAAATAATAATGACTATCCGCAATGTATGACATATGCTGACAACAGTTTCAACGACCCTAAAGAAATTTGTTCAGCATTTAACCATTTCTTCCAACATAACTTCAGGTCAGCTACAAGGGATCATGTTTTATTATCTGATACTGCTGACAGCGTTAAAATAAACTTAATGCGCGAAATTATAACTACATCGGAAGCAGTTTATAAACATATCTGCAATCTTGATATTAACAAAGGAGCGGGTAGCGATAACATACCGCCCTTATTTTTCGTTAAATGTGCTAAAAGTCTGTCATATCCTATTGCTTTACTTTTTAATAGGTGCTTTAGTGCTGGATACCTGCCTGATATCTGGAAACAAGCGCATGTTGTACCTATTTACAAAAAAGGATCTAAAACCTCCGTTGAAAATTATAGACCAATTTCTATTCTCAATGTCATAAGCAAACTCATTGAAAGAATTGTTCACACACACATTTACCCTTTAATTTCATCATCTATACCTACTGAGCAACATGGTTTTATGAAAGGGCGCTCTACTACAACAAATCTAGGTGTTTTCATTGATTATGTAGCTTCAAACATGGATGGAGGCTCTCAAGTAGATGTAGTCTACACTGACTTTGAGAAGGCTTTTGATCGCGTTGACCACAATATACTATTACGAAAACTACACGAACTAGGTATTCGTGGTAATTTGCTCAGGTGGTTGAAATCGTATCTGTGGAAACGTTCTCAAGCAGTCGTTATTGGAGGTTTTCGTTCGGATTATATAAAAATAACATCGGGTGTCCCTCAGGGTTCTATTCTCGGTCCACTTTTGTATGCATGTTATTTGTATGACGTTCATAAATGTTTTCACCATGCTCGTTTTTTAATGTACGCAGATGACACAAAGGTATTTATGAAAATCAAAGATCCGACGGATTGCGTTAAGCTTCAAAATGACCTAAATAGGCTTGAAGAGTACTATAAGGACAATCTTATAGGTGTTAATACTAAAAAATGTCACTTTGTTTGTTTCACGCGGAAGAGGAACCCTGTTAAATATAATTATAAATTGCATAATGTAACTTTAATAAAAACTGATCAAATTTGTGACTTAGGTGTACTATTAGATAATAAATTAACATTTAGGGAACATGTAGATGCAATTGTGCATAAGGCATTTAAAAGTTTAGGGTTTGTTTTGCGCGTTTGTAAGCCTTTTTCAGACATTACTTGCTTAAAACTACTTTATTATTCATACGTGCGAAGCATCATGGAATATTGCTGTACAATCTGGAACCCACACTATGTTACTAATATACAAAAAATAGAAACCATACAAGTTAAATTTGTTAAACACTTAAATTTTAGAACACATAACTATTCCTTAAATAATAATTACAACCGCTCATGTAGTACTCATAACCTTACAAGTCTGCAAAATCGACGTACACTTATGTCAATGGCGTTCTTGCATGGTCTGTGTAATGGATACATAGACTGTTCTGAATTGACTACAAAGATTCTTCATTTATCGACACCAAAAAATCGTACTAGACATACTAAATTGTTTGCCATATCTAATTCTTCTACCAATTATGCACAGAATTCTCCTATTAATAGACTGCAAAATGTATATAATAAGCATTTTCACATGTTTGATATATTTCACACCAACAAGAAAAGTTTTAAAAGTGATATTTTATCAGAAATTACAAAAAATTTGACTGTGTCCATTACTTATTAATCTTTTATCAAAATGTGTATTTATGAAACTCATGGTATTTATGAACATTTTATTTTTAGTATCTATTGTGTTTATTAGTTTATTATATTATGTCTTAATTATACTTTTATTTATTTTTATTATAGTAAGTAGATATATATTATAATTACTGACTGTCTGTGTTTTTACAAGCATCTGTGTTATAAAATGTAAATCCTTTATTGGCTGTAAGATATGTTTATACTTATCATTACTCAATATACATTAAGGGCTGTGGATTTTGTAAATAAATAAAATAAAAATAAAAAATAAAATATAACAAAAAATAATAATAATACAAATTCAAAAATTATAAAAACAATAAAGGTAATAATTATAAAACAAAAATTATAAAACAATACCATTAGTTAAATTTAAATAAAAATTAAAGTTAAAATGAGTATTACATAATTTAGCCTAATTAATTATAAGTTAGCACCCAGAGTGCCACGATAGCAAACTGTTGTCTCGTACATGAGAAAAGGTCGACATGGCGCGAGATGTCATTCAGCGTGTGCAGCGCGCGCGTCAGCGGGGCCTCGGCGAGGAGGTTGGTGCGCGCGCGCGGCTCGGCCAGCAGCCGCGGCCGGCGCCGGCGGCCGCCGTGGTTGTCGCACACGCACAACTTTATACGGGATAGCAGTTCAGAGTTAGATATTAAGCCTCTGAGAACCCTAAACATGTACAGCGTTAATGCGAAGTCTCTTCTCGCCTTCAGGGTGTTATACCCTACCATGCCCAGGACAAATAATGTGGGATACATCAAAGGGTAGAAGGGATACACGCCGTATTGCCTCATGTACAGATACCTTACAAACTTGTTTTGGATTTTTTCTAACATTTGGCTATACTTGACTTCATGCGGAGCCCATACTGTAGAATTAAATTCTAATTGACTCCGCACGAGAGCATTATATAATGCAGTAATTGCCGCTATGTTAGTGAATCCGTGAACACGCCGAAGGATAAAACCCAGATTTCTGTACGCCTTTTTACAGATGTTCAGTATATGTTTTCTGAAATGCAATTGCGATGTAAACAAAACTCCCAGATCCTTAACTTCCTCAACCCTTGCCATTTCCATGCTATCCACTCTGTACGGGTGCTATGTTACGAATAGTTCCATTAAACCCAGCTAAAGTCTGAGATCACAAGTTTTTGTCTAAAATAGTTTACCAAGTATTCTAAGTCAAAGTAGTTTGTCACTGACTTAGCTAAGGTACTGCTTTTTTAATGTCTGCGGTGAAAGCAAGAAGCATTTTTTACACAAGAAATATGAGGCTTTCATTTTCCAGCCTCAAATTTTCTTCTGGTAAGAACCTTCCTTGTTCTTCAAGAAACATCAGAAAAAAACTAAATAAATTATTATGAAAACTAAACAATAAGAGCTTTGAAATTAAACTCATTTTATATTGTATATTGGTAGACTACCCGTGACCAATAAAAGGCAATTGTAAAAATGTCGAAACGTTGAAAAATCAAAAATAAATTAATAAACGCGTAATAATCCGTTAAAATGAGTTTAATTTTAAGTAATAATGATGTCTGATGAAAACTCTTCATTGTGGAATCAGGAAAAGTGAAAATCACATTTAGGCATTTTAATTCGGTCTATTTTATACATGCCACCCTGACAAACAATTTGAATACTTTTCTCTCTTTTCCACACAAGAAAATATCACACTTGGTTCTTTATAAAAGATATCAAAACTTGTGAGTACGGTTAGCAAAACTTTAGATGCCAGGCACTTGACGGGATGTGTTCCATCTCCCGGCGGCAGCGTGCGCCGGCGCCGCTCGCTGCACTGAAATATGTAAACTATGTTATGAATGATCGCAGTTGCAACATTTTTCTTAAGTTAAAATGTAATATGTGGTTCATACCACAGCGTGTTACAAAGCAGAGTTAACCAGTTCCAAGTCCCGAAGGCAATAAGTTCATTGGAAATGGAATATTAAATGGAGTTACTCCATCAAGACCTGCTGCTGTCTGCTACAACATTTGTAATATTTTAATGTACTTCTTGCTAATTTGTATTTAAACAAGAGTGTAAGTACATATAATTATGTTCTACAGATGACATGATATCAGTGTGTCGTAAGTGGCGGGGAGTCACGAACAAAACGCGATCGGGTTCCTCGTCGCGAGATTAAAGCTGGAAATAAAACAATGCCGTGGGCCCCCCCGCCGCCCCCGCCGCGGCCCGCTCCCCCGCCGCGACCCATGTACCCCCCGGCCCCCGCGACCCTGACCCGCCGCCGACTCTAATCTATTTCCTCGTTCGGTCCGCGGACGTCTCCGCTCACACGTCTGACGATTGTCTCATTAATACAAATGCTTAGCGAATGCATTATTCCGGGTCGCGTGGTATCAGTATCACTACTCGTTGTTATGAATCCGTAGCCACTCGGCCGGCGAGGCGCCGCGGTCCGCTTGCATCAGTTGGCACATTGCTGTACCTCCCGCAGTCAACCATCGCCCGGCGGCGCACTGAGGCGGGTTGTCTCGCTTCCACGACACGATATACGATGTATTTCACAGCTCACTGCACACTGCGAGATAAAATACCAGAGAACGATTACCTGATACTTCTACACGAGTTGTCTACGGCGTAGCTCGTAGCAACCGCCGTACTATGAAACTATTCACGTGAATGCACCGCGAATGGTTTATAGTTCACTAGTGACCCGCCCAAGCTCTACACGGGAGCTATTTTCAGCAACTTAGTTACGTATATTAAAGTATTATCAAAAAACTTTCTCTAAATGTCCTGAGAGTGTAAGCTGGTAAACTTACAAAAAGACGTAGACTTTGATTTATATTATGTACATTATGTATTAATGGTGATGGTGTTAGCGATTGAGTTTCAGTTCCATTAATGAGTTAATCCTTTAGTTTTGAATAGTTATCTCGAGAGCAGTGCAGGGTCGGGGGTGTCGGCACGCGAGACATTCTTCACTAAGCGATGCACATCAATCGCGCGATCGAAGCGACATCCCTCCACGACCCGACTACCTGAACCCCTTCTATCAGAGTACTCTCATTTAAACTTATATCGATAAAGTTGTTATCGGGTCCCGCGATGAGGCAATTAGACGCTCAAGTTTAATGTACGAACCGATTACTACAACTGCAGACGCCGAGTCGACTAACAGGAATACGCCGCGAGACTTCACTGCGAGGAAACTGTGCAGCGAAGAAACGAGCAGTAAAGTAGCTGGACCTACGGTAAAATAGCTGTACCAACAGAAAAGTAGTTTTGCCTACAGTAAAGTACCCGAGCGTGGATAACAGTGGTATGAGCAGTTACTCAGTAAGTTGAGTTACTGACATTACATCGCGTAAAGTTTCTATTTTCGTATGGTCAAGAATCAATTATAATTTATTTTAAATACAATGTTGAATTATGAACGTAATGCTCAAAATATGCTAAGTGGTCTATCATCTATTTTAACTCTAGAATATTTTGTTGGAAGTCCTTTATTTCATTATCAAATTATTCGATTACTTCAAGTAGAACGGCATTTTAGCATTTTTTATCGAAATGTACAATAGTTTTATTATACTCATTTCAATATAAAGAATATTGGAAATAGATGTTAACTCTCTTAAAAGTTAAAAAAAGAACAGTAACTTTGTGAGTTGTGTATCATTGAGCAAGTGAAGCGCGGGGTCGGTCGGGGCCCTCCGTGTTTGGGGCCCCTCTTCGTCGTCGGCGGGGCCACAGAAACAACTCACAATCATAAGTTCGCAGCGGTTCTCCGACGACATCCAACCATACGACAACCTAGCAAGTTTTACTCTCAATTACTAAAGTTTTTCCACAGTTTCTACAGCTCGGAGTTGTACTGAACTACAAGTTATATTTGTTTTGTGAACTTCAAACGTCTAAATATTCTTATAAGTTAGGAACTTTATCAACTTGATATTACTTTTTCAATTCACCTTTTTATTAACTTTCATGTTTAGTAAATATTTCAGGTTAAATAAGTAAACGAGTACTAGCTCGCGTCGTGAAAAGCGGAATTCAACAATTGCGTTGGGTAAAGGTGTAATGTAAACGGCGTGTCCGGGGAGCGGCCTACATAATGTATGTTCCGGCGGTCGTATAACAATCAAGTGATTGTTCCGACGCGGGGTACACGCCGCGGCCGTGACTCGCCGGGGCTAGTGACGCGGCGCTCGAGGCTTTAATCGCTCATCTATCATGCAAGCCTTCCCCCCCTCCCCGCGCACCCAACCCGCACCCCCCGCTACGTTCCCGCACCTGATATTGGGTACGTTTAGCTTTCCCACGACACCAACAAATACTAATTGCGGTAAACAAATAATAAGTCACACAAATCCGGCATCGATTTGTAGATTCAGTGCTCGGAAGGAGAGCGGAGAGGCATCGATCGTGCCGCGTGTCGATGTCTCTTATCCGCTTTCGTCGTCGTTGATATTTGACACCTATGAGATGCCGCTCAGCAGACATGATGATTAAAAAACTTGGCGGCATCGGCTGCAGGCTTGGCTGCATGCACTAGTTCTGAGCTGACTAAGTCGAACTTAAGCTTAACTTAGTTGTTAGTCAGACCGAGATCCCAAATTGACTGCAAGTTACGATTGAACTTGTCGGAAACTTGCCCCCGCCCCGGCCCCGCCGTCGACATCTCGGGGACAGACAGACAGCACTCTCGTATACACTTCATGTCACAAACGTTTAATTTTCTAACAAACCGTCTATATTCTTTGCATAATTTATCATAAAATTTTATGAAAACGAATATTGACTAAATTAAATCTAATTTTAAAGGCTTAACCCAATTTCAATAATGGCCGTACGTTCAATTTTAATCAGGAAAATGAAATTCAATTAACCTGTCAAAAGGTTTTTTCGGTCCGAGCTCGCTTTATGCTCCACAAATACATAATGAGATTATGAAACCAATAGCACTCTCGCGCCGCCCGGGGCCCCGCGACATGGGGCCATTACTGCAGACAGACAACCAACAAAAATGCAGCTTGAATTTGTTAATGCATTTATATGTATGTAGTAGTAATACTGGTAAGTCTAACTTAGTGAGGATATGCATTTTTTTTTTAGTTTATTGCTCTGTATTGAAACGATTTATATTAAGTTGAAGAATAAAAAATACAATAATTTGACTTGTTTGATACCCCATGACAGTGATAAATGCACAAGGGCTGAGAGAAATCTTACTTAGTTTTTGGCAAGATTATTATTTATGTATTCATACCGCTTTCTATAATCCATTCGAGTGTTTGTCGACTTTTATTCAAATACCCGGAGTGCGTCCTCGATAAGGAAGTCATTTGCATACATCGGAGCAGTTCGATGGTGTCGGGTGGGGGCGAGTGTATGGAGGCAATTACGAAAAACGAAATGTAACTTCCCTTGTTAGTTCACTCGGAAACCACAAACATATGTTACAGATGACAGCGCGGCTTACATTCGGTTGGCAACAATATGGTGTAGCGTGTTCAATACTCAATACTATATTGCAACTTATACTTCTTCTTAATATAAACCTTAACGCGACAGTTTTAAAGCACAAACTATTTTTATAAACTATTGTGGTAGTTAAAACATTTTCTTAAATACGATGATGTTTTTTTCGGATCTACCTACACTCTAACCGACAACATTTATAGGTACTTATTGTTGCGAATTATTCTGAACCTAAATTTAAAAGTCTTAAGGTTCAGGTTCAGTTTCATTTATTTTGCTTTTTAAGTAGTAAAGAAAGAAATAGTAACTAACTAAATGAGGGTAACTAAATAAATACATAAGGTTAGGTAGTAAAAAACGTAGATAAAAAACAGTAATTTATTATAAAATAATAAGCTTATTTTACACTTGTTTACAAATATATTTAGGTATTGCTTGATACTTAATTAAATAATTTTGACTACAAAAAAAACAGTCTAAATTTCAAATTTCCAACAACAAATAATAATGTATTTTTACACTTGGTTTACTTTGTAGCTTAAGTATTCGTTAGCGTAACGAAAAGAAAATTGAAGCTAGCCAACCATAAAAAATTACATATAATTGAAAAATGTATTACTTACAAACTTATATTTAATAAAAGCTTTAATGAAATACTACTGGTATTTAATATAACCTCCCCTGTTATCAATAACCACAGGCTAACGCGCACCGTCACATTGATTGAACTGTATGCGAACAAATCACAGTTCCACTTAAATGGTAGCCAATGCCTCTGTAGTCCTTTCATTCCACATGTCCCATCTCTGCACCTTCAATCCCCATATATTTAGGTTATGTCGGTGTTTTGAACGATTGAAAACCCACCGTTTTACCATTATCTACTGAAACGAAAACAAAATACAAAACACGATAAATTAATTAGAATAATACCCAATCAAAACAAAATAATGGCTAAAAAAACCACTTCTTTCATACTTACAGTAAATCTAGTCTCGTTATAATATCCTACTCTACTAATATTATAAACGTGAAAGTTTGTGAGTATGTGAGGATGTATGGATGTTTGTTACTCTTTCACGTTAAAACTACTGGATGGATTTTGATGAAACTTTACAGTAATATAGGTTATACATCAGAATAACATATAGGGTACTTTTTACCGCGGGAAAACTTCTCATTCCTACGGTAAACAGACTTCCACGCGAACGGAGTCGCGGGCGGCCACTAGTTATGATATATTTTATCAATTTAAGAGTTAGTGTTTCCGAGCAGCGAGCGTTGGCGCGGCACCAGTACCTTGCAGCGACCTGCCCGTCGCATGCGACCGGACGACTTGTCGCGCGCCACACACTGCCCGTATCTGACTAATGAATAGCGGAGACGAGCCGACCATTCTCCGCGGACCTCAATAGATAATTTGTCACTTCTTAGGAGCACCCTCATCACGTACTGCGATGATGGTGAAATGGCAGAGAGCTAGCCGATGTCACCTCAACAAAACTTACCATTTATGTGAATACTAGGGAAGGATATTTTTATAAAACTAATTATATTCATTAAATATATTTGGTTTTCTATCCAAAAAGACGAACAATGCACTTCACAAAACCCAATTTAGGGTCTATTTCTATAGCTTGCGCGTCGTGAGTGAAGGGAAGGTAATATCTCTGTGGTTCGTTACTTTTTCGGTGGTATTGTGGCAAAATACGATATATTTCTTAACATTGTGAAAAGCAAAGTCGCTCTTCGGGTGTTGATCCTATATAACTCCTTCTAACACCGTAATGAATTTTAATGTATATTTTACTATCTTTTAGGCATTGTTTACAAATAATTTATAGACTATTTAAGTATCTAAAATTCAATGTTTCTCGATTAGCACTGGTTGGCGGGTCATCAGTTTGGAATAAAATATTTTGGGATCAGAAAATAAATGAGATCTGATCCAGAAGAGTTTAAAAATGACAAGAACAGTAACAACTAGTCGTCCGTCGATAGTTAACATTAGAACAACACACACACGCACCCGGCCCGTGTGCACACAGCACACGCACACACTCGCGCCCACCACTGCCACTACCACAGGAAAAATACCACCGAAATAGAGCACAAGTTAGTTACCGCACAAGTTTGTTTGCGAGCCTTATCGAGCAGCGGCAGACACCCCGCGACGTATGCCGCCACACTCGCTCCGACACATTACTCTATATTCACCCTTTCTATTGAGATTGGCTCGATAGCGTGTTTTTGTCTGACAAGAAAATATGGATCGTGACAGTGAACGAGGCTATAGTGTCTCAAGTTTTAGTATTATTTAATATTAATGATTAGCCTAATAAAATGAATGTTAAGTAAATAGTGGTGTTTGTAAGATGAAAGTCATCGTGAACAAAGCCGCGGTCCAGGAAACGCTTGATCACGGTCATTAGGAGTCCCCCCCCCCGCGCCCCCCCCCCCCCCCCCCCCCCCCCCCCCCCCCCCCCGCGCCCCCGCCGCGCCCCCGCCTCGTCTCGCCGCGCCCCGCCGCGTCCCCGCCACGCCGCTCGTAGTAGCCTCACAGATTTGGCCGCGCACCAGATTTACCTTATTTATTGAACCCTTTAATTATCACTATCGTTTCGAACGTTGCACAAAATACACATAAAATCCTTACTGTGTTCAGCTGATTACTTTTTATTGTTTGAAGCTTTATGGAAATCAATAAAAGGTAAAGTGTAACGACGAATGTAGTTTATAAGGTAGGTACTTAGATTAACTATGATATCTATATTTAAGCTCGACTTTTTATTTTCACTAACTGTGCTACATAGTACGCTTCTACGTAGAAGTTAACACTAACTGAAACTACACTAGTCTTCACAGTCTCTTGACAAGTGTTATGTCATAGTTTTAAATTATTATGTTTTCGGTATATAAAGCAAAGCCGTATCTGAATGTTTGTGTATCCGCACATATATCACCTCATTACATCAACGCAACGGATATTCTTACGGATTGTTACTATCTTTTAGTAACTGTGTCGAGTAAAATCAATTACAAATAAGTGAAACCAATTTAGTGGCCACATACTGAAAAATTAACAAGTGTACGAAGCTCGGACTGTTATGTTTTAATGGTAATGGCGAACAAACTTTACAACATTACTGTTAGGAATGATCAAAAATCGTAAAGTATGAAATATACCTGAAATTTGATATTTTATATGTTTATCTAATAGCTTGCTTTACGCCCTGCGGTTTTACCCGCAACTTAATATTTTTCCCAGTGGAATTCGGTACTATCCGGCAGTAAAAAATCCTCTAATAAATGCAGAGTAAACTATCAAAAGAATGTTTTTTCTCGATTTTGCAATTCCTCTTAGTCTTAGCTTGATATTTCATAGCTCCTTAGCCTTTATCAGTAAATGGACTATTCAACAAGAAATATTTTTTTATTATATTAGTAAGTATAGATAACCAACGTACAACAACTGAAGAATGTGCTTGACGTGGTATCTATATTCTGAATTATTTCATTTATACGGGGTGTAAAAAGACCGCTTTCGAAAACGAAAACTGGTTATATCTAGTGGGGTACTCGTTACGTTTGGAAAAGTAATATCAAATAATAGCAAGGCTGCAAGGGAATATCAAGCCATTGCCGCTTCTTCTTAAAAACCTTTATTAAATAGTAGTGGCCGCCAACCTCCTCGGTTGTATGGGGGCCTTGAACCTCGAACTACGCAGCGGATATTGGTGATAATACGGTTGACACTGTAACATAATAACAGTATATTTAAGGGTCGGGTCGAGGGTGAACAGCGACGTGTGGTAGTCGGAGAAGGGGCTGCGGTAGACAGATAGTTATGCGATAGTGTTTCGTAAACATATTTAAAATACATTTTATAGTCTAACGACTTGCATCAAATGTTTTTCTTCGAGTACCCATCTCAACATAAGTTTTTAAATGTTTGATAGCGAATAGAAACAAAATGCTAACGAACACGCATTTGCTCTATATGCGGATGAATATTAGATGGAGGCAGCCTGCAGGTAGCTCGTGTGTGACCCTCCTCACCGCAAGCCGCCGCTAATCTGCTCAATCCTTCTTTTGAGCAGATTAAGATGAAAGTAGGTGAGTGTGGCTACTATGCGAACTGGTTTAAATAGAGTTGCTACTATTAAGATCCACTACTTTAATTTACACAGACTGCGGACATTCAAGTTATATAAAAATAAAAATCCGTTAAAAAACGATTATAGCTCTGGTCTGCTACAAAAATAATCATCAGTTGGCATTTCAATAACATTCACGTCATATATATTTAATATTTTAAAAAAATGCACTCATTCAAGTTATAAAATAATGTAATTGCGTTAAATTTAAAAAATAACCATTAGTTGTTTTTTAAATATTAATCATTTCATATTTTAAAGGTAAATGCATATCATTGGTTCATCTTGCCGTTCGTGCCTCAGACTGACGAGGTCTCTTTCTCAAATGTAAATTTTAAATTTTTATCAAACACTTAAATTATCTTCATCAAAATACTGGATATTGTAACAGGAGCAGCCCACAGACCGAACACGCTGTAGCCCGTCACGCGCCGCGGCTGCGGTGAACATTTCATTTAGTTTCGTTTTTTCCCTCAAAGCTTTCAATTAAAAGTTATGCACGTTGTAGCGCGGGCTCGGCAAACAAGGCGGTACCCCCGCACAGAAAACTACAAAGTGCGCCGCTATTGTACTCAACTCCGTTTTATATGCAACCCAGTTGTAACACGATATGTACAAACAGAATTTTATAACTGTAAGGGGTTCGTGTAAATAAAAGATTGAGATTTTACTTCTAGTTTTGCATTTAGAATGCTAATTAAGTAATTTTGAAATTTTGTTGGGTTGCCGTAGCGGTTACGTGGTAGCTCAGTGGTCAGAGCATTAGACCGGTTATCTAAAGGTCCTGGGTTCGATTCCCAGTCGCGTAATGCTCGGAGACCCGCGTTCTTTTTCCAGTATCTATAACTTCAAAAATAAACAAATGATGTCGAGTCGTGTATACGCTGCGCGTGTTGCGGGTTCACTTGATGTTGTTGTCGCAGCTCGTCACTTCCTCCCGCTTCCTACTTCACCGTCTAATGGAACTACTTACGCATCCACATTTTTCTTCTTATTTATAATTTTATGGTAAGATGCGAAGACACTACGAATTTTGCGTACTAGCTTTAACTAAATTTAATCTTTTGAAAAAAAGGAAAGAAATATTTTTTTTATAATACAGACATTACATAAACCATTGTAAAGAAATACATGAACCAACCAATATGATAAATCACTAATTGATAAGAATCCTCGAAAAGTTATCCTCTTTTCGAAAAACAAGAAGTATTTTAATTTAAATCAGTTTATAAATCATGGTTTAGCAAAAAACATATAATCTGGTTGTAGGATTAAAAACTCACGCCTTTTCTGAACTCTGAGTAAAATTGTATTGCGTTTTGCGTAGTTGTCTTAAAAGCACGCTCGATTAAATATTAATCCAACCACACTCACATAATGTTTTTATTACGCTTGTAAGGGGGTTCATAAACTTGAGCAAAATCCATATTCTCTAATTAATCCCACGGTCGATTGTGCCCAAAGGGAGACGAGAAATTAATGCAACCGACTGAAAATTATTAATTCGCTGCTGAAAATAGCTATTAAATAAACGATGACATCGGCCATCTGTCATACTACAAACACACTCAGTCTACTTGTCAATACCGACTGTTTCTTAAACCAGTATGACGACGGGACATTTAGTGCGGTTCCCTCTTTGAAATCCGTGTCTGGCGCACTGTGTGAATTCTCCACGATATAATAATCCCTGTTTGAGGGCTGTGATCCCTTCACGTGGATCTAACGAGGTGGTATTGTAAAAAGTGGTTCGTGACGTGTGTGTGTGTGTGTGTGTGTGTGTGTGTGTAGATGTAGTGTGCACGTGTGTGTGTCCATATGGAGAAAGAACCAATCAATTTAAAGGGTTTTACCGTTTTTCTATAAAATCTTAGTATCTTAGGAATAGAAAAGCGTGTCATCATTTATTTTCAATTAACATTCAGATAAAATTATTAGCAATCGTAACAATCTTACAAATGCACAAACATATTAACGATGCTTATCAACAGAGGAATTAGGTCAACCTCGTGAAGCATAATTTAATTACTTAGTTAAAGTGATTCGGTGGTTATAGATTAAAAATAACGAGTTTAATCCCGAGCCAATATGAAATGAGGCTTGAACTTTATATTAATCTAAACATTTAAATTTAAAATATTTGTTTTCTTTGTTTCCAAAATTTCACACAAAAATAATGATATTCTTGGTGCTTTCTTGTAACTACTTCACATAATTATCTTGTCCATAAATAATTAACTAACCATCAATGATTATGAGTAATAGTTTGTTTATTTATGTCTTGTCGCCGAAAATCATGTTACGCATATTTCAAATGAAATTGATCAAAATATTTATCTATGATTTTTGGTTTCCTAAATGAGACAATTACAGAGTATTATTAATGCCCCAATTTACGCTACTTGAAATAATTTATTAATTTCATAAAAAACGAAGCATGTGCTAGCAGAAAGAATCTTTTAAATGCAACTGTTGCAGATCTGTCATGTATACAATCCCGGGCTGTAGCTCTAAGTGTCAGATGGCTGTCAGAGATAGTATTGCATCGTCCGCGGCCGGAGACTGTATCGCGACGCATCGACGCATCGACGTATCGACGAGCGAGCGGCCTTCTCGCTGGCCGGGACGCGACGACTGCCGACGACACGCCCCGGATCATTCATCATCACTAATCGAGTGTCCGGCTCAAGCGCATAATCAGTAACAAAAAACTTTACAAAAATATATCCGACATAAATCGATATAGTACATCGTCCAGTAAAGTAGCGATCGGCTCAGTCCGACCTGGCAGAGCGTCTCGCCGCTAACCCACTTGCGACGGATTATTTCTGTTCTCGGATATAGATTTACCGGCATGATTGCGCCGGTTCCACTCACCGCCAGCGAAATAAAAGAATGCAAATCCATTTCCATTGCGGCGATCGAATCATCCGGGGCCCGGCATGTCGCCTGTCGACCGACCGCTGTCTGCGGCGAGCCGGTTAATAGAGTTCAGTAGTTTGTGAGTGCACGTGACCCGCGTGAGGGCCTGCCTCGCCGCCGCGGGGGCATTCCGCGCACGTCACGCAGAAGGCTTAGCGTTTTATGAAACACGTAAAATGCCGCTTACATTTATTGGGTGCTCGATCGCGCCACGTCTCGTGTGAAATATTGTTGTCGCAGTAAAGTGGCCGCCGCGACGCTAATGGGATTTACGAGTTCGCTCGCGCCGCCTGCGCTGTCTCTCAGGGGAACATATCAATATGGGCTCCTACGTTACCCATCACTCTTTCTGTTACTGTAGCGACGTTTAATGGCTACATAAGTGAGCTGGTAATACAAATAGTATTAACTTGTTAAAAGGCGGAGCGGGTGATTGGCAGGCGGCGGCGGTGCTAAGTGTCGTCGGTGACATCTTCGCTAAACGCAATCAATATCACAGGCAGGCTTTTAGTGCGGCATTACCGCTGATGGCCGCTATCTTCATTTAAATTGGGGATCAAACAAAAATTGCTCCGCGGCGCTGTGTTCCCCGCGCGCCCCGCCCCCGTCCCGCTGCCCCCGCGCCCCGCCCGCCCCCGCTCTGTCATCTTGGACGTAATTCCCTCTTTTGTGATGTCGAGAAACGTTGAAACATATTAAATTTCAAAACGCGGACTGCTGCTTTTTGTCATACAGTAGCTATTAAAGAATTTTAAATTGAAAGTTAGAGACGTCAGATCCGTGCGGACGCGAATTGCTTTCATTGTTATATCTTACCACCTTTACAAAGCAAAGTAATTTCTTACAAAGCAAATAGAGTTATGTAAGCAATTTACGTTTTTGTCCGAAGATTTGTAGCGTGTTTCGTTGAGATTTATGTAAAGTTGCCAGAATACGTCATTTACAAAGATCAGGGAGCTTCCTTTGGGACGGTTAGAGCGAAGCGGCCATTAGTCACGACGTCCGCGGGGCGAGCCGCGCGGCCGCCGCACGTTCGCCGCGCGGTCGGCGCCGGGCCGCACTCGACGCCTCGATATTGTGTTTATTGTCCTAGCCCCAGAACCATTCGGTAACTGTTAAAGTGGATTAGCATCGTTGAGTAGCAATAAACTGTAGATTTCTCAAGAGAACGAGTGTTTGTTTTGTCGTAACCGCGACGACTACAAGGGAATGTCAAGAAGGACTTGGAATCTTGATATTTGTTAAACTAGTCCAACATTACATGCCTGTATTCTGTATCATACAAATAAAAAACAATTAAAAGCAGCCACGTTCGATCTAGGGTAACGCGCAATTAGAAGGTGTTTAGGAACGCATATATGTAGAACCGATATACTAGTAGATACACACCCTAAGGAAAATAATACACTTCGAATAGCAGAGATCAGGAAAAGCTCCGTGCCTCTTACCTATCCGCAAAGCACAGACACTGACAAATAAATCGGTTGTAATTTGGAACACCTAAAAAAGCTTTAGTGGCAATTTGACATCACACTAACACTTGTGTTTATTACACTAATGGCAGTGATGATGGATGAAGATACTTTTTACTTAATGAAGAGAAAAGAAGGTCTAAAAGACAAATGGAAGAGAAATGATTAAAGTTAGTGTCATTTCTGAAATGTTCAGGATGTGTAGAGCAACATCGGCTGATGTTTTTACTACAGCCTAACCCTAAGTTCAAAAAACTGCATGGTTAGAAATCTTGCGAGCATTTCAGAGCATTACAAAAAAAAATTGGTACTATTTCAAAAAAAGGTCAGCTCTAAACGAAGTTTACCTTCGTTGCACGTTAACAAAATAAACAGGTAGCCGTGTTTGTAGTTCTAACGAGACGTCAGAGTGAGGTGAGAGTGTGACCCCCCGAGCAGCCGACAGCGAGGCACGCGAGATGCTCGCAGCACCAGGCATTCAATTACTAGCAATGTTATGAGTCGATTAACAATACGAGAGCGAGTTCTGTACTCGTTGTGGCGTTATTTTATCACATCACGACAAGTTCTGTTTAAAATGAGAACACAATCGGCTGCAAGCTCTGACCGGACACGATGTAATTGAATCTCAAAATGTTGGTCTCAAAGCAAAATATAGCGACACGTCGTCGCTGACACCGCCCACACACACATGCACGCGGCGCTGACGCCGGCACACACACACACACACACTGCACGTCGGCACACAGCAGCACACACGTGCAACACATTGTGTTTATTGTGCTCACTACGTGAACACGTCCTCTAATGGGAGTTATCTCTGTTTCAAACAACTTTTCTTCTTTTTCGTTTAAAGTTCCCCAAAGGGAATGATTCAATAAGTAGCATCGGCACCTTCATCATTCACTTCATTCAATAGCCGTCACGAACCCTCCTCCCGCGCCCGCCACCCCGCGATCTCCCCGCGGTCATTAGTCAGTAGAATCCCAGATAATAAAAACCTATGAAATTACTTAAGACATTAACTAAAGCTAAGCAACAAAGAAATTATAATTAATCTTTTTACAAACATTTCAATTAGTTTCTTTAACTACGTATCAGTGGAAACGGATTTCTAAAAACTGATAACGAAACATGCTGCATACATTTTGTGGTTGGAAATTAAACCGCTTCGATTTTGGTCCGCAAAAAGTATAATGAATTCGAAACCAATCGCAGGACTGCGCCGCCGGTCCCCGAGGGCGGTCACCGAGTTAGAGTTCCTCACTTACTATACGGATGTATGTTACAATCCACGATGAAGTACAAATGTGAGCCACGCCGGGGCTGAGCCGGCGATGAATAATGCATGCGAGGAGCGAGGGGGCTGGCTTGAAACTAATAGTGTTATCTGCCGTAATGACGCGTTATTGATGTTTCCGAGCGACGCTGAACTACCCGTGACCGATGTCTGCCAGCTTCGTACCCCGTCTCTCAATGAACCTGAGGCTAACACCTCCACCGCATCATAACACAACATTCCAACTGTTAACAGTGTTTAGGAGCGCGTAAGTAGATGTTGGCAGGAGATGTTTGTTTGCGGCGGTGATATTGCGCGGCGGCGATATTAACGTACTTGTCACCGCACTCTCTGCAAACACGCGGCACACCCTCCCCCACGGAGATACACATAGTGCTCACAAGGACAGGGGGGCGGGGGGGGGTGGCGCCGGCAAACATCACGCGGCGTGGCAGCCCTGCGCCCGCGCCGCGCTAGCCCGCCACTACCACCCGGACACTCAATTCTAATCACGTACATGCCAAATATACGCTACGCTTCAGAATTATAGAAACTGTTCTAACGTGAAGCTGACTGATACTTTGGAACCATATATCGGTAGTTTGTTATTGTTGTCAAGGCTCTACAATCATCTTAACTAAAGGCATTTACAAGAATATAGTTAAGGTATCAATAGACGATATCTTAATCCGCGTGGTGTGTCGGTGCAGCGGGTCACGGCCGCCCCCGCCCCTGCTTGACACACATTGCGTGCGGGGGGCGGGGGCGGGCGCGGGGGCGGGGGCGGGGGCGGCTTTGTTCCTGCCAGCTCACACGCGACTTGCCAGCGATCGCTGAACGTTTGTGCCGAACGCCGACACATTTGCACTTCTTTGTTGTGAGAAACTTTCTGAGAAAGGGAAAATGAAAAGAGTGCACTGTCGATGCACTAAACAGTGACTTTGAATACGATTTAAGTCTGCAGTCTATGTCGACGTTTACTTAATGATATTACGGAGGTTGGTGGACGTCGTGACATATTCACGAGAGGCAATATCGCAGCGTCCACGTCGCTCGCAATTTAAATAAGAAAGCGCCGGCGAGGAGCCCGCCGCTGCATCGGTGCTCTGATACTTAACTAGATCCCATCTCTGCAAGTACCCGCGCTGTCTCGATATGCAATGATGGCACCGTTTATACCTAATTATGTAGATACGTATAATAAACGTTTGCCTGGTTATTCCCCCCCACCCCCGCTGTCCACCCCCCGTGTCCGACCTCGCGACCCTCTTCAATTAGTTTTTGCGTTTCTGTTTCTCCGCCGCGAACAGTCTATTCCCCAACAATTAGACAAAGCTTGTTCGCAATTTTAAGATTGCTACTAAAATCATCAAATACTTATACACCTATAAATATTAAATTAATTAAATATTAAATATTTCCATTCTTAACAAAAAAACATTGTCATAAAAATTAAAATGCGCTGCATAACTCATACTGTGCAGTTTGTATAGTTAAGGGAGTTAAAGAGAAAGTCTAGAAAGGTATGAAATTTGTGAATGAATTTCACTTGCAATGTAATTGATTAAGTTTATTTCGGGCGATGCCGGGATGTCAGTGACCCACCTACCGCGTACCACAGTTTGTTCAAAAACATACACTTATAAATTATTCACAACCAACGAAAGTCGTTGTGAAAGTGTTCTGTATTCCACGGCCAGCGCGAGACGGATCGAAATCCATTTCGGATTAAAAAGATAGCGGCATCGATAAATTGGACCAAATCCGTGTCCGGGCCGCCCCGCCCCGGCCCTGGCCCGCCATTTCCCTGGCCCGCGCCGCCACTTCCCTGGCCCACCAGCATCCACCGACCACTCTCCCGCTCGACGCACACCAACCACAACATTCTTTGATTCTTATCTAAATTCGTCGGCTTAACGTAGTTGTTAATTTGTGCGGAGACGGCCCGCGGCACCGGCCCGTCATTAACATCGTAACGACAACCAAATGAGAACCATATTTCATTTTGTGCCTAAATTGTGTTATAATCCGTCGGGCGAGGCGCACGGCGGCCGCCGCTGGTGGCCGTCGTTGTACACCGTACACGAGACACTCACGGTGCCCGACGTAGCGGGAGAAACGAACAAAACCAGACTATCAGTTCCAGCTTTATAAATAAGATATCGCTATCACCCACGCGTTACATTAGCCTCAATTTATTATTCATCATGGTACAAAGATAAACATCTCGCGAGGAAGCCGCCCCCCCCCCGCCGCGACCCCGGCCCCGCCCCCGCACGCACCTGCGACCCAACGACCAGATAACACCGGTATGTGTCGACTTTTACGTTCACGATGTTTTGTGAAAATTGCTTTACGACGATCTAAAAGTATGCTAATATCGAACAACAAAGGCAAGATATAAAAGAAATCTAAATAAAAGCGGGGATTAGATGTTTTCATTATTAATTATGATCCGGCTTTGTCTGATCCGGGCGCGCTGGAAGTTTGTTCTCCCGCGGGGGCTCGATGTTCCCTCGCAAAAACCCCTGCGTCAAACTTTCCATAAATTACAATCATAACTCAGTTCGCACCCGCACCAACAAGTGAATGTCCACGTTACGGAACGTATATCTCATTTAAATCGTAGTTTTTATCCATGTGCGGCTTTTAGTGGAGTCCGCGCCGTGATGGAAACATTACGGAGAGAGCCGGGCGAGGGAGGCGCGGGGCACGCGGGGGGGGGGGGGTCCAGGCAGCTAATTATCTGTAACTGTATCGCATTCTTAAGTATCGTTTCTGTACACCCTTGTAATACGGAACCTACATATAATATAAGAACTTGCTTTTGTTGAAAAATAGTACCTAAGTACATACTTTATTTTCGACGCGTATCCGATTCCCGTTTGCACAAAATTTATAATATGAAAAATCTGATAGTATAAATGCAATTTTGTACAATTAGTAAACTGGTTAAGTAAAGTGCTCTTTACTTAACCAGTACCCTTCCGGCAATGAACAGTTTTTGTTTTCGGAAGCAGTCTTTTCACACCCCGTATGTATTAATTATTACCTACTTTCTAAGAGCTTTGTAGATGGATGGATTATGTGTGAATAAATCAATAAAGAAATAAAAAAGTTGACTGTTTAAAGTCAAACATTTTATACTACTAATAATATAATAAGAAAGTTTGTTGATTGTTGTTGTTGTTGATAGGCGTTTGAATGTCTGTTACTATTGCAAAACTAATTAGCATTTTAATACAACTGAGTAAATTATACATCAACATACATACGAAAGATTTTCTTCGGTAAAAGTCAATTTCGTCAAAAACATAGAAAAGCAACATGCTTTTCTACAAAACAGATTTAGGTTCATTTGGACTCTAGGTACTAATTTTTGACTGTATTCTTCCTTTTCCATGGTTTTCCGCGGATAATCGACTTTTGTGTTAGGAAACCTCTTGGGACCTTTAGGACCATCTATACAATTATAAAGTGGAAAGCTTGTTATAATCGGCAGTGTTTTTTTCTGGGCTATATCCAGAATATTAACATCAAATAATTGTTTACCCTTATTAGATACAAAATGATTATGAATTTATGTAATCATTATTTAAAGTAATTAGACATGAGTGTGAAGCGAGGTGGTGGTAAGAAGACGCCCAAGTTTTAATTGTCGTCAGTTCGAGTCCCGGCGTGGCAGCGCTCCAACTCTCGCTTCACTCGCGTGACGTCACTACTGTGTGTACCGGCCCTTACTCATTCATTGCCACATCTGGAAATAACTTGACTGAATTGAAAAAGTTATAAGATGAAGCAATTTAAATAAGTTATCAAAGATCCGCCGGCGACGCTCACAATGCTGCAATCAGCGGCTGCGCGTGACCAGCATGCGGCCCTCGCTGCTTGCTAACTCACTTAGTTCACTCTCTCTCTTTGTTCCTATGTTCCAGCCGCGCCTAATTCCCACATTCCACTAACACAGTTGCTGTTGTGACAAAGTAAAGCGTATAATGCACTTCATGAGCCCAGTGAGCCGCGTAGCTGCTACGCTCCGTAGACACTCGCTACGCCGTAGCCCGTAGCACCCTGGGGCGCCGCTAGTGTGTGCGTGTGTGAGTGTATACAGACGCGGCGTGCGGCTGTGTGCGTCGCTATACAATTCGTTTTCTTCCCTAGTTCTGATGAGGTACTTAAGTCTACTTAGCGTGCTATTGTAGCTCAAGTTTACGAAACGTGTTCAAACTGTTAACTAATTGGCAAACCAAACAATAAATCAAGATAGCCTTATCATATTTGATTGGGGTTTTGTTGGCATTGCGTATTGTTCTACCGTAACCGAAAGTAATTAGAAATTAATTCAGATTGTACAATCCATTCTGATGGTAAGTACATATATTTGTAATTAGGGATATTATTCATCATCCATATAAAAATAACATTACATAATAATGTAAACTAGTTAAATTATGTAAGTTATGAAAAAACAATAATATATAATATAATATAATAATTAATTACCTCAAGTTGCAAACACTAACGCAATTGCCAATATTTTACAACTTCAGTTTTAAGTAATAGGTCAGCAGGATAATAGATATAGACATGAAGATAAAAATTGAAACTCTCTTTCCAAAATGTTAAGTAGGTAACATTAGTAGAAAAAAAATACTGCTGGCAAACGTATTGATGCCATTTGCCAGGACGGAACCCTACACGGCAAACGATCTCCGAGATAAAAAGCTGAGCAAACAATAAAGATTTATTTTGGTATTGTTTATCAAAATACACGCAAAAAACAGACATTCAATCATAGTGGTTCGATGTGGTGGCGATATGAGAGCTCGGTCGCAGGACACATGCCGCGGCGAGGCGGGGGGGGGGGGGGGGGGTGCGTGGATGTGTGCGTGTGTGTGCGTGGTCGCTGCTGTATTAACCGCGATATTTACAAATTGTCCGCTATACAATTTTAATGTAACCTTTATTTGTGGCCGCTTGGCGTTCACAATTCATATTTTAAACAACCACCGTCCAGATTAATAGTTCACTTAAATTTACAATTTATATTGTATATTTTGATATTATTTTGTGTGTGGTTATTCAATTTAATACATGCTTAACAATAATCAAGGTGTTAGTTTAAGTTTAAATCCCAAATATCATGAAACGCGTTATAATCAAACATTTGTTAATGTGACATGTCTAAGTAATAGGTCGTTATAACTACGTGCTGAAAATATGTACGGATTTCAGTTTAAATACAGGGTTTGTATGGAACCTTTGCATGGAACAAAAAATATGAACGATATGTACACGATTTATATTTCGACGGGTCCCAAGAACAAAGTCGTATCTACCGAATGTTCAGTTTTCAGTACGCAGCTTTTTAGTTGCGAGCAAAGTAAAATGTCGTTTACTCCGTTACAAAAAATATTTGAGTATGGAATTTATTCAAAGCTGATTTGTTTTATTTAATTACATTATTTTCACGTTCTTATATTTATTAATAAATATTATTTCTGTAAAACTCGGTTCCTATAGTAAAATCGGATTTTGTTTTATGGAATGAACTAAGCACTAACTGCACATACGACTTTGTTTAATGAAACCGCAGATGTCTTAAGTATTTTTGCGATGTTTTACTTCGTAATTGTTCCATATAATTACGTCGTATGTTGGCTTTGCCTATAAATTATATAGTAATTGAATGTCAAAAAATCTACTAAAAACTTTAATTTTTGTTTATATTGTCATTAACATAAAACAAAATAAAACTAGCAACTTAATAATATACTTTCTTGTTGTGGTATTACTATATATTATAACAAATAATCATCACGGATTTTTAAATCAAATCGACGGGTCCCAAGAACAAAATCTTATACTAATATACAACAAAATTAGTTTTATTATTTATTTGTATTTGGCATCATATTAGCTATATAAATATGTTTAATTTTTTTTTATAAAACTTATACTTTATTAGATACCCAAACGAACATCATCCTATTTGAATTTTACTTCAAAGAACAATACAGTATCAACATTTACAAGCTTGTTCCTCTGAGTTCGCAACTCGCGCGCAGCAGTGTATCGTCAGACGCAGGTTTGTTCTCGGGGCGGGGTCTTTTTTGACAGGGCGCGACTATTTCTTCTAACAATTCCAATTGATGTCAGTTAAAAGTTAAGATTTATTGTTCATTGCATTTTATACAATGACGGCCTTATCAACGAACCGAAGAATTTTGAATTTAGCCCTTAATCCAGAAAAAAAAAACACCTTCGTTCAACTCTAAGTGAGAAAACAGATAAAGAAAACTTAAATTTAGATGAGTAATGATATAAACATTCACATTAAATTAATACATATTCGTTAAAATATTTTTGTACAACTCAATACATTATTTACTTGGAAAGTACCAATAACTGTAAATTACTGTCGTTTGTGATTATTAGATGTTTTTCTAAGAAAATCTTAAATAATCATATAACAATTTTTTTATTATTAATTTTGAAGTTAAATATAATTAAGTTATTTTAAATATGAACTCCAACTAAGATACAAAATATTTTATTTTTAAAAAAATATTTGCACATACGTCTTTTTTGTCCTAAAATGCATTCAAAATTTACTATCGCTTGCGCCGATCCGACATTGTACTATGGAAAACTTATTGAAAAAAAATGACGCATGTAATTTTAAATTTTTTGTTCCTTGGCATTAATTTTATTATACGATTTTGTTCTACTATAAACTTAATAAATATAAAACTTTTTTTAACAAAAGTCACATCGATAATTTCTTTATAAGTATGGTATTTTGTTTGTTGAATATTTCATTATTAATTTTTACTGGTTCATGACAGAACCCGAAGATTCTTATAACGCTGCCTTGAACTCCCCAGTATCGCTTTAGGCTTAAATATTAGATAAAATGTGTGATGATAGTATCAAAATATCACAGCAGCAAACACAAGTAACATATAACAGTACTCCTCCTCTTTGCCTATTCCTTTACTTCATCAACTCATAAATTATGATGTTACTAGTGGCCGCCTGCGGCTCCGTTCGCGTGGAAGTCGGTTTCCCGTGGGAATGAAATGTTTTCCCGCGGTAAAAAGTACCCTATGGTTTATTCTGATGTATAACCTATATTATTGTAGACTTTCATCCAAATCCGTCCAGTGGTTTTTACGTGAAAGAGTAACAAACATCCATCCATTCCATCCATACTAACAAACATTCACGTATATGAAATTAGTAGGATTACACCTTTATTATATCCTATTTTTATACCCTCCAGTTTTGATAACTCACCAGATGCACTTGGAAGAATTTAAAGGAACTCTAGCTTCCACTCCATCCCTTCTCAAATGGTTTTAGCTACGCCTATGCCTTCTCTACTAAATGCACTTAGTAGAGAAGGCATAGGCGTAGATTCTTGTAGTGGTAGAGTCTAGCTGTAGGCTCTGTCTGCAGCGATTGCTGGGCTGACTCGACCGGTGAAATACCACCGTCGCACAGGAAACCGACGTGAAGTAGGAACGATGTTCCTGCGTTTCGTTCGGTGAGTGCGGTATCCGGTGCCCAATTTTATTTATTTATTTATATATTTTCTTAAAGGTCAGCAACACACCCCCAACACCTACAGTGTTGAGGGTAGTCATGGGCGGCGGTGATCACTTACCATCAGGTGACCCGCATGCTCGTTTGCTACCTATATTACATAAAAAAAAAAAAAAAAAAAAAAAAAAAAAAATGCACACAAAAAAAAATCTATTGATCTTTGTCCCATTCATTGTTCATGTCTAGATCATAAAGTCCTAGGTAATAACACCAACTCGGAAAAAAAGACTAGGAAATGTTAAGTGGTGGATAATAAGTCTGACGTAAAAGGATGAAAACTGAAAATTTGGATAAGAGCGGTTTAAAAAAAAAAAATTGATGATGAAGTTATTGGAATGTTTGACGAAGTTTTGTAAGCTTGGAAGTCGAGAATAGCAGTGGAGTAATTTTGCAAAATATGTTCAAAACATCAATGTGAAATCTGCCGTGCTCATCGCAGTATCTCTAAGCTCACCGATGACCAAATACAGAACTTTGAGAGCCTTGTAAAAAAGCCAAGAAAATTGCACGGGGTTTGAAACAAAAACTTGAACATGAGGCAATAGAATCTAGTGAACCTATTGCTACCGCAGTATCTGACATTGAAAAAGTTTTGACTTGACAATAACGAAAGTAAAATATAAAAATTTTGTAAGCATGTGTGATATTGGTGTTATAAGGTTCATTTACTTACTGGTTTATATTTTAAAGTCTTACTCTATGATTCAGAAGATAATCATCATGAAGAAGACAATGTTGGTGTGAACAAATAGGAACTGGTTAATAATGTTACTCAAAAAAAAGTAGTATAGCGATGAGAAAGATACTTTTTAATTAATTAAAACACAGTTTATGATTTACCTTTTGAACATAATAAAAAAATATTACATTTGATTTAAAAATCCGTGATGATTATTTATTATAATATATAGTAATACCACAACAAGAAAGTATGTTATTAAGTTGCTAGTTTTATTTTGTTTTATGTTAATGACAATATAAACAAAAATTAAAGTTTTTAGTAGATTTTTTGACATTCAATTACTATATAATTTATAGGCAAAGCCAACATACGACGTAATTATATGGAACAATTACGAAGTAAAACATCGCAAAAATACTTAAGACATCTGCGGTTTCATTAAACAAAGTCGTATGTGCAGTTAGTGCTTAGTTCATTCCATAAAACAAAATCCGATTTTACTATAGGAACCGAGTTTTACAGAAATAATATTTATTAATAAATATAAGAACGTGAAAATAATGTAATTAAATAAAACAAATCAGCTTTGAATAAATTCCATACTCAAATATTTTTTGTAACGGAGTAAACGACATTTTACTTTGCTCGCACCTAAAAAGCTGCGTACTGAAAACTGAACATTCGGTAGATACGACTTTGTTCTTGGGACCCGTCGAAATGTAATATTTTTTTATGATGTTCAAAATTAATGTTTTAATTAATTAAAAAGTATCTTTCTCATCGCAAAATTACTTTACATTGTTGAGTAACATTATTAACCAGTTCCTATTTGTTCACACTTCCTATTGATTATCTTCTGAATCATAGAGTAAGACTTTAAAATATAAACCATTAAGTAAATGAACCTTATAACAATATCACACATGCTTACAAAATTTTTATATTTTACTTTCGTTATAGTCAAGTCAAAACTTTTTCAATGTCAGATACTGTGGTATCAATAGATTCACTAGATTCTATTGCCTCATGTTCAAGTTTTTGTTTCAAACCCCGTGCAATTTTCTCGGCTTTTTTACATGGATCTCAAAGTTCTGTATTTGATCATTGGTGGGCTTAGAGACACTGCGATGAGCACGGCATATTTAACATTGATGTTTTGATCATATTTTGCTATATTACTCCACAGCTATTCTCGACTTCCAAGCTTTCAAAACTTCGTTAAACATAAAAATAAGTTTTCTTATTTTTGAAACAGCTCTTATCCAAATTTTCAGTTTTCATCCCTTTACGTCAGACTTATTATCAAACACTTAACATTTCCTAGTCTTTTTTTCCGAGTTGGTGTTATTACCAAGAACTTTATGATCTAGACATGAACAATGAATGGGATCATTAGATTTTTTTTTGTGTGCCTCTAGTAGAGAAGGCATAGGCGTAGCTAAAACCATAATTATGAGAAGGGATGGAGTGGAAGCTAGAGTTCCTTTAAATTCTTCCAAGTGCATCTGGTGAGTTATCAAAACTGGAGGGTATAAAAATAGGATATAATAAAGGTGTAATCCTACTAATTTCATATACGTGAATGGAATGGATGGATGTTTGTTACACTTTCACGTAAAAACCACAGGACGGATTTGGATGAAAGTCTACAATAATATAGGTTATACATCAGAATAAACCATAGGGTACTTTTTACCGCGGGAAAACATCTCATTCCCACGGGAAACCGACTTCCACGCGAACGGAGCCGCAGACGGCCACTAGTAACATCATAATTTGTGAGTTGATGAAGTAAAGGAATAGTCAAAGAGGAGGAGTACTGTTATATGTTACTTGTGTTTGCTGCTGTGATATTTTGATACTATCATCACACATTTTATCTAATATTTAAGCCTAAAGCGATACTGGGGAGTTCAAGGCAGCGTTATAAGAATCTTCGGGTTCTGTCATGAACCAATAAAAATTAATAATGAAATATTCAACAAACAAAATACCATACTTATAAGGAAATTATAGATGTGACTTTTGTTAAAAAAAGTTTTATATTTATTAAGTTAATAGTAGAACAAAATCGTATATTAAAATGAATGCCAAGGAACAAAAACTTAAAATTACATGCGTCATTTTTTTTCAATAAGTTTTCCATAGTACAATGTCGGATCGGCGCAAGCGATAGTAAATTTTGAATGCATTTTAGGACAAAAAAGACGTATGTGGAAATATTTTTTTAAAAATAAAATATTTAGTATCTTATTTGGAATTCATATTTAAAATAACTTAATTATATTTAACTTCAAAATAATAATAAAAAAATTGTTATATGATTATTTAAGATTTTCTTAGAAAAACATCTAATAATCACAAACGACAGTAATTTACAGTTATTGGTACTTTCCAAGTAAATAATGTATTGAGTTGTACAAAAATATTTTAGCGAATATGTATTAATTTAATGTAAATGTTTATATCATTACTCATCTAAATTTAAGTTTTCTTCATCTGTTTTCTCACTTAGAGTTGAACGAAGGTATTTTTTTTTTCTGGATTAAGGGCTAGATTCAAAATTCTTCGGTTCGTTGATAAGGCCGTCATTGTATAAAATGCAATGAACAATAAATCTTAACTTTTGATTGACATCAATTGGAATTGTTAGAGAAACAGCCGCGCCCTGTCAAAAAAGACCCCGCCCCGAGAACAAACCCGCGTCTGACGATACACTGCTGCGCGCGAGTTGCGAACTCAGAGGAACAAGCTTGTACATGTTCATACTGTATTGTTCTTTGAAGTAAAATTCAAATAGGATGATGTTCGTTTGGGTATCTACTAAAGTATAAGTTTTATAAAAAAAAATTAAACATATTTATATAGCTAATATGATGCCAAATACAAATAAATAATAAAACTAATTTTGTTGTATATTAGTATAAGATTTTGTTCTTGGGACCCGTCGATTTATAAAGAGTATAAATCGGAGTAAAACTTCTTTCTCTGTACTTTGTAATTATACATGTGAACCTTCTTCTTGAATCACTCTATCTTTTAAAAAACCGCATCAAAATCCGTGGCGTAGTTTTAAAGATTTAAGCATACATAGGGACAGAGAAAGCGACTTTTTTATATTATGTAGTGATGTATGAATGTAATGTGTATCCAGTAGGTAAGTGGTGAGTTCGCTCATTACTTTCCCGAGCAACTAAGGTGCTGTAGCAATGAAATAAACAGCACAAAGAGCGAGTGCGCGCGGCGGAGCCGCGGGTTGGCAGCCTCCGCCGGGTTACAGACGCTTCAACTTTACCAACATTTATACGAACATTTTAAGTAAAAACTTTTTAGATGCTTAAACCGGTTCTCTTTCTTTAAATGGTTCGCCACGGCTATTTGTTTTGGCTCGTATAACTCCGAGAAATATAAACAGCATTTGGACGTGCATTGTGCTGGGTTTGCAGATACTAAAGTTTCTCCTCCGGGAGCTACCTGCAAATTTAGTATTTTGATTTGATGAATAGCTGGAGCGCGGGAAAGATGTTCTATAACTAATGTGGTGAGATGAGTGACACGTCGCAATAACAGTACAGCCGGGAGTCGCGGCTCGCAGCGCGGGGTCCGGCTCGCGATCCAACTCCTCTTATTTATCTAATTATCAAATCACGACCTCCTTGCCGCCGCCGCTGCTCGCTGCCGCTACTTGAATATTCTTCTGAGCAAACTTTTACTTTAGACGAATATTTCTACGCTCGTGTAAACAGGTGCCCCGCGTTGTGGCATTAACATGATCTATTAATGTATAGTACTTATTTGGGAAACTTGATCAAAGTTGAATTTAAGACGTGCCTACTTAACAGTAATTACTTTCGGTGAAATCAACATTAAAATACAGAGATAATGGGAATAAAGTGAGACGTAGAGTTGAGTGAGGTTTGGAGTGTTTGTACCCTCTGTGGCGGCTTAATTACATCGTTGGAGATAATTCGAGGTTCTCGTTGGAACTAATCAGCTCGCTCGACTATAAAAATCAAGGAATCGCAGCCCGGCCCCTCCCCGCCCCCGCGGCCCGCCTCGCCCCGCGCACCCCCGCGGGCCCCTGCAGCTGCGACTAAAGGGCCGGACCGCTACACTCAACCACTCAACTGTTTAATTATTTGTACGTATTATTTACTGCTGCCTGAGAATGGCTACATTATATTTAAAATGAGTAATTGCACCATCTTAAATGCTGTGAAATAATTAACAGGCAAGCTGTATTCAAATATAGAAGCGGATACTATGACTAGTCGAGAGGACGATGAAATCTGATATTACCAAATTCATTTCCAACACTGATGTTTTATAGAACCTATTAAACTTATTTAAGAGTGTTACTAGGTGGATAACCTAGTCAAGTCCATTGTCTGGTATTTTAACATAGTTGCTGAGATAATACAGTGTGCTGATAATCAATACATTTTTAAAAAACTATACATTTACGGAAAAAATCTGAAGAAACAAAAAAAAATAGGAATAAATATTTCTAAGTCAACGCTTACGTTGTTTGCTGCAACAGGCAATTAAGGAGTTTGGGATAAGCAATTTAAAAGTAAATATTCTAATTTGACCTCAACTTTCAGACATTTAAATTCTTTATTTTGGGTGTTTGTAAATCATTAAATGATGTATACCTCTATAAAAAAAATGTATCAGTATTTAATTTAACACGGTGGCCGCGTCTGAGCTTCTCTTAATCAATCAATTCATGCTATTTCTTGTTACTTTTCTGGTAAAACTTTTATTTTCTGTGACAAAAACGCATATTTAAAAAAAAACATTTAGGTACAATTGATTGAAAATGATGTAATTATAGATAAAATTATAACATCAAAAACTTTATAATAAAATAACAGATGTGTTAAAAACTTTGCCTTTGAAATTAAAGTTTACAATTAAAAATAGGTTAACCAAAAGACGATTGTATTTTTTTGAAAATACGCTGCGAGTAACTCCGTCTCCGCGCCGCCTCGTTACCGCCTCCGGCCGCCGCGTCACTCCGCGCCGGATATTACATCGGCTATCGACTCCGCCATCGATATTAATCACTTTATAAAACCACCGCTTTGGGTTTCCTATTCCTATTTAATATTAGTTTCTACAAACAAGTATTAAAACATGTATGAATTTATTGTAAAGTATTGGTTTTACATTTAAATAAATTAAAAATATATCGGTTTATTTGACAACACTTTAAATAAGCGGATCGCTTATCGAGATAAATGTAATGATATAAATTACATCCAACTTTAACGTCTGTATATATTCAGAGGGGATCGTTCGATTACTCAGAAAGGAGGTCGGGACGTGTCGGGCCGGTGCAGGTTTAGCTCGTGTTGTATCTGGGAGTGGATTTATCGCTCCGTATTATTTACGGCGGAAGTGTTACCGTCGGCGCCGCGTCACGAATAATTAGCAGAGTTCGTTTGTGTCGTGAAGCGAGTCGCGAGTACGGAGCACAACACGCCAGTACGGAGTACAACACGCGAGCACCTACAGAGCACAGCACGCCGACTCATCGTGTGTGAGGCGAGTTTGTAATTACGACGCGGGTCAAAAGCCGCCGCCGGCAAAGCTCATTACTCATTCCCTTTGCCTCTAAAAATTTCTTAATATGTAATTACTGTGATATTGTGGCGCGCTAACGTCATTCATACGTCCCGCCCGGACCTCGGCCCACTCGACACGCTGCAAACACTCCAAACAATAATTGAAAACAAAGTTTGCTAGAAGATTGGATGAATTAGTACAGAGTAGTATTGAAGTGCCGGCTGGTGATTGTCGCGCGGCGGCGTCAGTCCCGCGGAGCACCCTCCACGCTCGCGTCGAGCGCCCTCCGCCCACGCGCCGCACGAGGGCCGCCGCCGGGACTCACCGCTTAACCTGCATTGATTCTATTTGGTTTATGAGGTGCATTTTTACATTGCGAAGGCTTTATCATGCTAATGCTATGCTATAGATAACTTTCAGAGAGTAACACGAGAGTAGGTAGACAGGGCTTCCCAGCCGTCCTGCAGTTGACGTGTTCCTGTCAGAATGTGTCAGTAGGAGATGGTGGTACCCGCAGCACTCACCGCGACGCGTGGAGTCGCGGGGGGCTGCGGGGGGCTGCGGGGGGCGGGGGGGGGGCAACACGAGCCGACAGGTCGTTCCGGAACTCTTGTGAACTTTGTGTTTGCAAAGATAATATGAAATTATAACCTTGGTAAATATTCAAATAATTATCATAAATATATACTTCGTTTCAGCAGTAGCGTACACTGGTAATTTATTCTCGGGTTACAGTTCGGAAGATTTATGTGCACATTACGTGGTTCTAGCTGTTTAATACTTGAGGTGAGTCGAAGAAGTATCAACTTGTAATGATTATTATTGTTCATCTTAAACGTTTTTTATATAGGTGAGTGAGGAAACGATTTATAATTACGAGTATACAGAGCACTCGAAGTTTCGCTACACATAATTGCATTTTACAATTACGATATTACTCTTTGTTGCTAATAGTTATGTTATAAATTGCTAGTTTCGCATTTGCATATAGTTACGTTATTTTAGAGTTTAAAAGTTGGTAAGTAGGTAGGTATCTAAAATTTTAAGAAGATAAGTATAATTAGATCGGTTGCAATAATTAAGACGTATTAAAACATCCCACCTGATATTTGCAACACTGATCGAGTCCTGAGCTACTCGCATGTATAAACAATGAGCGCTACAAGTGTTTCGCCATCTCCATTACACGAGTAGGTCGGTGAGCGGCGCCGGGAAATATTCATGATCAGTTTTTCGTAGGCGACTGTAAGAACTCGTTAAATATTCAGTCACAACAACGCCAAGTCCGTCCGAGACCGATGCTGAGTTACCTTCGAGATGCCTGCGAGCCGAGCCGACTACTTGCTACGAATAATACCTCGCACTCCACACACCATCGCGATATTACTTCGAGAGAAAATCCACTTACAAGTCGTTACTGCATGTATGGATTTTCAATTTTAATATTATTTTTTTCCATACATTGGCGAAGGTGTCCGAGTTTTTTTGGTCCGAAATGTCACCGACCCATGTATTTGCGATAAAAATATGTTAATGTTTATGGACTACGGCGTAGCTGGCACGTAGTAATTTCGTAGCTTGTGCGTAGCTCGTAGTAGTAATGTACAGTAATGAATGCAGCACAGAGAGCAAAATCTCGTCGACCGACGTGTTGACGGACAGCCGCGGAGGGCCGCTCTAATGCAGACGTGTCGACACCTAATTGCACTCGCCTCCTCAATCATTGCCGACGTTGTATATCGCATCGACATCGTGTTATAGTTAGGTGATAGTTGAACAGAATGTGTATTTCGATAGAGCGTGCGGTATGTCGGTCGGAGCGCAGGAGATGGCGGCGTTACGTCGGGAATGTTATGAAACATGCCGAGACGGGATCCAGATTGAGAGGATCCTCGGCAGCATCCGGAGCATAACGACGCAGATAGCGGAGCCGCGTCCGCCGCCTGACGACCCGCGCCGACCACCCTGTATACCGCAGCCATATACCACAACACGAACACTCTCTGTACTTCGCTTACACTCTCTATAAATATCGGTTTATCGCCCCAGCGATGTACACTGGATTTTATATCGAAACGTGGCATAAACCGAGCCAAATCTGCGACAAGTCAGCGTCGATTCTTGAAATTTATGTCCCGCATAAACGAGTCTTCATTGCCGATAAGCCGGCGCTCGGTTTTTCTTCGTGAGGCAGGTGATCTACCGAGAGCGGCGAGCGGCGCGGGGCTGAGCACCCTCGAACCGACTGTGGACAATCACACATTGTTGCAACCGCCCGGCAGGTTTTTTTACAAAAAGATGTGGCAGCGAGACAATTTGCCAGTTTTACTGCAATATCGATTGTAGGAGTTTCTGTTATTACAAAGGAACAGTTTCCACGGAGTTACGTGATTGCAACTTGGATCGCGTGTCGCGTATGAGGGATAGTTTGAGGAAACTACCTCTCGCGGTGATTGATGTCGGAGGACGCCGGCCGCGGCGCGGGGCTGCCAGCTAGCGAGGCGCACTCCACTGTATGCAAGGCAGTCAATCACATTTCTTAAGACACACTTAAAGAGTGCTGAGAGTTTTTACCGACAGCTTTTTTCTTTCAGCTTTCTGATTGTTTAAAGCTGATGTTCGAGGTAATCGTATATTGACTTGCATGGAATGTATTGATATTACTATACATATAATGAAAATAGCTTTCCGCCCTGCGGTTTTGCCCGCAAATATAATTGCCCATTACTTTGATAGTTTACGCGCGGCCATAATTAATCATTCCTCAGTCAGACCCTTTAAAAGTATAGTCGATTGAATTTCATTTATTCACCCTTTCTTTGATTCAAGTTACTAGAGATACAACACTTTCTTAACCTTGTTTGCTTAACTTTGTTATAATATTATGTAAACGGAGTTATCCTATAAGAATGACGACAGATGCAAAATATATGAGATAGTAAACCATATTATTTGCTATTGGTAAATTTTAAGAAGTTTCACAGAATATGTCTTTACTTATAGAGATAGAATGACTCGGTTTAAAATCGGAACTTTACATTTTTTATGAGAATATATCAATATTTCAAAACGATATTTCATAATTACTTTCTAGAATGAAAAATATGTTTGTTCATTAAGTAAAAGTGCTGAAGCGAAAGTTGTTTGTCGGCCAAGTGCCCAACTACTCGAGTTGAAAAAATGGTTCCAGCAGCTGCGAGCCAAGTACAGCGCAGAGTGTGTACTGCGGGAGCTCGCGGGCGGCGGTGTAGCCGTGCCATGCCGGTTCACACTTGCGTTTTTAGATAAATTTTCATTCAAAATTCCTTACTGATCTTCCCAATGTTATATTGGGATGTTTTTTTCTTGTACCTAACCAAAAGACCGAAATGTGTGGACAAGTCAAAAATAAGACTTTGTGGTTATCTTTTATTTTGTAGGTATGATCGAGTATATCGGATTCAGACAGCCACTTTGCTATGAACCATATTAACGCGGTTTGACGGTTCAGTACACTCGTTGGGCGATGTTCACATTTACTGCGATCAGAAACAATGCGGAATTGCCTTGTTTGTTGAAACCGGACTTTTTGATATATAAACAAAATATGTATTCAAAATAAAAGACGTTAATAGCACAATTTTAGGAGTAAGTGACAAAGTAAATTTACCCTCCATTATACTTCGTTCCATTACATTTTATAATTTAAAGTCAATTTCTACGAATTGGGATCGTTTTTCAAAATACTCAGTAAGAGAAAGGACGTGCAGTTAACGCTAATAGTCGTTATAGTAAAGTACGATATACGGGTGTGACTTTTAATGAGTTTAACCCATGTCAATAATTTTTACATTTATTAGGCCCAATTGCAGGGAACGTTTTAACCTCGGTTTAGCTTCGGGTTAGATAACTCAGGTTTAAATGGCGCCACCATCGATTGTAACTACTTCTTATTACAATCGATGGTGGCGCCATTTAAATCTGAGTTAGCTAACCGAGGTTAAAATGTTCCCTGCAATTGGGCCTTATAAAGTCTTTCCTAATGCGTATGTGTATTAAAAACCTCATCGAAAATTTCATTAAAATTACTGTTATAACCATTTTAAAATGAACGAAGGAAATTCTGGATTTTCATACGCATTGCATTGTTATGGTTGTACTCGTGGGTAATTTTTTTCGATAGATTTTGTATGGTTGTACTCGTGGGTAATTTTTTTCGATAGATTTTACTATCAAAGTTTATCTCCATAGTTTTTCCATGGTAGGAATTATCTGTGTTGTGCGCGGGGGGCGGGGGCGCGGGGCGCGGTGGGCGCGGGGTCGCGGGGCGGGCGGGCGGCGCGCGGCGGCGGCGCGGCAGTAGCCGGCGGCGTCCCGAGCGCTCGTGTGGCGCCCGCGGCTCGGCGCCCCCGCCATGCTCTGACCGCGCCCACACCCGCGCCCCACGCCGCTCGCCGCTCGCCCGCCACTCGCCCGCTCGCTCCAGGTGCTGTCCTCGTACTCTGCTAGCTCTCCTCCGACAAGCCGCGTCCGACACGGCTCCGTGCTCGGAGCGTGTTTGTTTTGTGAAACAGTTAAATCTTGGTCCGGTTGTCAGATACGTCTGATCTGGTACGGAGTTGTTTGTTATTCTGATGTTCGGTTTGTTTGTTGTGGAGTAGCATGAACTAAGTTCTAGGTGACAGATGATCAGAATTGTCTAATGTTTTCAAAATGCAATTCGTGTATTTGCTTAGCACTTTAGTTTCTTATCTCATTTATTGCACCATAAAATAAATTAGTGTGTCGAAGTGGTTTTGTTTATCTAATGTATCCATAACTTTAAAAACTTATTTAAATCATAACACCTCAGATTGCTGTGTAAGTTACTTCAAGTTAATTATAATGATAGCATCAGACCGATAATTTTAAGCAGTTTCTTTTAGTTGCTTTTATTAAGGGCCAATGCTTCATAAAAAGGGTTCCTGTATGGTTAAATTGCAGTAATTGTTTTTTTGATTTAGGAACGAAGTAAAGTTACAACAGTAGTGTCGGAGATATGTTTGATGTTTCCCGCGGGTGAGTCAGTGCTGCTTCTGCATTCACTTTAACAAAAAAGAGAGGAATTACTTTATAGTTACCGCCTGTTTCTAAACGGAGCATTAGAAATTGAGTTACGTTAAATTAGGCGCAATAAAAATATATTTGAATAATGCGTATGTCTTAAAAACACTAAATAATATTGTATAATATTTAAAGCATATGGTTTTACTTAATGTAATGTTTAAAAAAGCGATATCACGAATCAATCTGTGGAAGTTGTCTAAACAATTTGACACGGGTATTTGTATGATCCAATGAGACAGCATATTCCAGCTCAGTTCATTGTGGGTATGTATCTATGTGTGTGTGTGAGTGTATGTGTGTAGCCTGGTCTAAGCTCATCAATCATCACAATTATGACTTTGGAGATTTTGCTCGATGAAATAGTTAGAATGATGTAGCATTTGCAGTTATAAGTATGTATGTTGCGAACTGAGGTTAAGGCGTATCCGTATGTGAATAACCTTGAGCGTTGATTCGCGAGTATTTGATGCTTCGGAAATAACTTAAATTATATTTAAAATTGATAAATAAATAAAACATGTTACTAATATAACAATCTTTCTACAATGTGGTTGTTTATAAATATACTAGCTTTCCGCCTTGTCACTAAATGGTTTTCTCGTAGCTTTTTCCCTAAATTAAAAACTCTATAAATATGAATAATTTATGAATGTCTTAAACGTAGGTATTTGTTCATTTTGACTTAATAGTATAACCCATTAATTAAGAGTTTCCTAAAAAAATAAACCATTATTGTACCCTCAAAAAATAAAACATTGTTAGGAGTAGAATTTCTGTAAATAATATACTTATTCATTTATTTGTAATTAAAAGCCTGAAGATAAAGTTCGTCTTTAAAATATCGTACTTCTAGGCTAAACCATTTACGAATTGCACACACCCATTAATTACTCTTTAGTGGAAGAATATCCTGAAACGCTGAAAGACGTATCTAGTCATTTAAATATGCAACTCAAAAATTCATAATTCATGTTTATAACTTAAAATTGACGGACTTTGATACAAAATTTTAACTCTTATTTCACCCGTTAAAGGTAAAAATTCCATATTTTTTTCCTTAGGCGATGTCTTCTCAATAAAATGATACTACTTACCAATACCAAATTTCTTGGCCCTTACTTTAATAGTATACGCTCGGCGATGATCAATTAGTCAGCCAGTCAGGATTTGTTATTTTATAAATACATAAGATAACATTAAAAACGTTAAACTAAAAAAGGAATCTATTCTGTACATTAACATAAAACAGAAATGACACAAAACGTTTTTTTAATAATTGAAATAACTACTTTACGATATTCCAGTAAATTCTTAAACCTAGTGTTAAACAGACATTATTATTCGTTTTACAATGATTTACTTATGTCAAACAAAATCATAATTGCTTGGACTAAACAATGTTTGCAATAACAATAAGAGTTGAGTGTGATGTACAGAGGAAGGATGTAGTCCGGCGACCGCGGCCCGTGTGTGTGTGTGTGTGTGTACTGTTTGTATATTTAGCTCATTTGTTGAAAGAGATTATCTTGACTACTTCCAAGTTGTTATGAGAGGTTCCAAATTTTAACAATTAATTTCATTCATTTACAAAGCAAAATCAGAATAGAGTTTATTTAATTACATAAAATAGTCCAAGCGGCTAATTTAGCATTTTTATAATGTAGCCGTTTGTTAAAATCGACCCACGAGTTCACTAGATGTAAACCGCAAGTACGACCCAAGGGTTTTAAGTAATTAGTTTCAAATAAAATGCGTAAATTTGCCGTCTATATACACATCAAAAATCACTCTACTATCATATAACATTGCAAATCTCATTTAAACTCCCTATGAAAAATAAACTCTCGTTGTATGTAGTATTTATGTACAATTAATGAAAGTTTCCGTATTTTCTGCGAATGGGTGAAAAGAGGTGAAATACATTTTTGCGTAAAAATAGCGATTATTGCTTAGAAACAACAAATTACAGTGATAATATAGGGGTCGAAATATTTTGTCCAATTATTTATTATGGTTCAGTTTCAAAAGTTGATGGACTTAAAAGTGATGAATGCGGCTATTTGATTACTTTTTTCTTTTTTTTCTTATCATTTATGGATACTTGTAGAACATTAAACATTGCTATCATTGCTTCTAATTAAATGTAGTGTTTGATAAAGGAGATACATTTAATGCTAAAGTTTTGTTATTATTTTGAGCAACATAAGGACTTTAATATGATAGTCGAGTATTGTATAAATCGTCATAGGAAAGACCCATGTCTTTGACGCCTATAAATAGCCTTATTCAAAGCCATTTACTAAAAACCGGCCAAGTACGAGACAGACTCGCGCACCAAGAATTCAATATCTATAAGAAACCTCAAAAAAATGAAAGCTATTTAATTCAAAATGTATTTGATGTATTTTGTTTTTAGTATTTATTTGTTGTTATAGCGGCAACAGAAATACATCATCGTAAAAAATTACAACTATCCAGCTATCAAGGTTCATGAGACAACCAAGGGCCTGAGCCTGTAGACAGACAGACAAGCGATCACGAAGCACCTTTGTATCGCTGCAGTGAACTCGATACGTTCATAGATAGTCAACATTATATTAATCAAAATAATAAAGAAATCGAATTTTGAAAAATAGTCGTGATCGCTTAATTAAGGTACCTTTACGTCCACTGTCTAAATTTTTTATATATTTATTCGTTTCGTGGTTAACAATTCTCCAATTACAAAAACTATTACCTAAGAATAAAATCTTTATAATACAAGTAAAATTATTGAATATGAATTTCTAATAGTAAATATTTATTTATTTAAGGACTGGTTAATCTCAATGTCTCATCAAAGTCTCTATTACTCTGTTATGACGATAACCTAACTGCCTCGTTAGGAGGACTATCTGATTATAATAAGGTTTTCGAACGATAATATGATTCTAGTATTTACTGTGTATATTCGAGCCCCGAGACTTAATGTCATTTCATACATGATTTGACATTATACAACTACGTTAATTACCTCCTATATGTATAGTGTTACATGTGGTGTTACATTGTAGGTGAAATAAATCGCAGCATTTCATCACTCACATTTATTATTTATTTATTATTATATACTCATTCATAAAATCACGTATGTTTTTAAATAAATATGTATCAAATAAAATATAAGTATTTTTTTAAACTGAAGATGAAAATCATGAAAATGTGTACATTTATCTTTTATGAACGTAAGTTTCACACTAATAAATAGTAATAAAAACCTAAATACATTGTCAAAGTCGGGCACAGATATTCTACTCTTGATTGAGTGGGTAGATCTATATAAATGGTAACATCTTCTAATTCCTTGATTATTGATAACTAACAGACCTTTCATGTAAGTACACGTCCCGGCGTTAATTAAATTGAAAGGCTAGCCTATAAAGTGAAAAAGCACATGCAAAGTAATTGAAACTCTAATTGAAACATATCTCAGAAAGTAAAATAAAAAGGGAGTAAAAACCCTTTGTAAATAACGTCTATTCATAGCATAAAAACATTATGAGTTTTGATAATGTCATCAATTGGGTAGTAGTGTCAGCGAATGGCTTGTCTGAATGGTCGCGCGCGGTCGGCAGGGTCGTGTGCGGTGGCGCGGCGCGATGCGGTGACGTCATGCGGCGCCATGCGCGCGCTGCTGCTGCTGGCGCTGGTGCTGCGCGCCGCCGCCAACCCCGACGCCAAGCGCCTGTACGACGACCTGCTGTCCAACTACAACAAGCTGGTGCGGCCCGTGCTCAACGTGTCCGACGCGCTCACCGTGCGCATCAAGCTCAAGCTCAGCCAGCTCATCGACGTCGTACGTACTCATCCCCAACACCCCAACACCACTCTCACCACTAACTAGGATTACGTGGCTCAGTTTAACGACACTTTCTGTTGCAGAACTTGAAAAATCAAATTATGACGACAAATTTGTGGGTCGAACAGGTAATTTAGTACTCCTTCTTCTTTTTAACTTTTACTCCTTTCTTTAACTTTTATGTTATAATTTATTTAATGTTTTTAGAGTTGGTATGACTACAAGCTGTCGTGGGAGCCGCGGGAGTATGGAGGAGTGGAAATGCTCCACGTCCCCTCCGACCACATCTGGAGGCCCGATATTGTTCTTTATAATAAGTGAGTCCCAAAACCTCTTGAATGATGTGATACTAATGTAAGTTACTAGTGATATTATTTGAAACTGTTGAACAAAGCTATTACTTTACCCACAACAGTGCGGATGGTAACTTCGAGGTAACGCTGGCGACGAAGGCGACGCTGAACTACACGGGCCGCGTGGAGTGGCGGCCGCCCGCCATCTACAAGTCCTCCTGCGAGATCGACGTGGAGTACTTCCCCTTCGACCAGCAGACGTGCGTCATGAAGTTCGGCTCCTGGACCTACGACGGCTTTCAAGTATACTATCAACACATTTATATAGAAGCCAATCGTGCAGTGCACTATGATAAATGAGCTTTTTTACATTTAGGTCGACCTGAGACACATAGATGAGGCGCGGGGAACCAACGTCATTGAACTTGGAGTCGATTTATCAGAATTTTATACGTCTGTCGAGTGGGATATTCTAGAAGTTCCCGCAGTTAGAAATGAGAAATTTTATACTTGTTGCGATGAACCTTACCTGGATATCACATTCAACATTACGATGCGGCGCAAGACGCTGTTCTACACAGTGAACCTCATCATCCCCTGCATGGGGATCTCGTTCCTGACCGTGCTGGTGTTCTACCTGCCGTCCGACTCCGGGGAGAAGGTCAGTTGCTGCTGAACACTGTGCGACTCGTACCCGGGGGTCCGTAGTAACGTGGCGGTGTTTCAGGTGTCTCTGTCGATATCCATCCTGCTGTCGCTGACGGTGTTCTTCCTGCTGCTGGCGGAGATCATCCCGCCGACCTCGCTGGTGGTGCCACTGCTGGGCAAATTCGTGCTCTTTACCATGATATTAGATACGTTCAGGTAATATTTAATTACTAATCGGGAATAGAATTTTAAACTACATTATTCTTCTTCTCTTCGTGTGATAAATAATTATGCACTTTGCAGCACATATGAATCTAGTGTCAGAGTTTATGGGAATTGCCTTTTTAGGGTCTCTGATTTATAACCTAAACTACTAATATTATATTTAAGGTTATGTGCGACGCTGCCCTAAATTATTATTGAAGCAGAAACAAAGAAAAAAAAGTAATAAAAAAAGTAGAAATATAATGTGTAATATGTTTTATTGATAGTATATGCGTGACGGTGGTGGTGCTGAACGTGCACTTCCGCTCGCCGCAGACGCACACGATGTCGCCGTGGGTGCGGCGCGTGTTCATCCACGTGCTGCCGCGCCTGCTGGTGATGCGGCGGCCGCTGGCGCGCGCGCCCCCGCACCGCGCGCGCCTGCCGCCCCCCGGCGCCGCCCCCGCCCCCGGCGCGCACGACGCCGGCCCGCTGTGCGACGCGCTGCGGCGCTGGCACCGCTGCCCCGAGCTGCACAAGGCCATCGACGGCATCAACTACATCGCCGACCAGACGCGCAAGGAGGAGGACTCCACCCGGGTGCGGAACTATTTCCTTTTAGCCGGCCATAACATGTCACTTTTTATATCATGATTCTGCCTGTATTCGGCACGATTGCACTTTTATATCAGGATGCAATGAAAAATGCAGCTGTCTGCTTTTGGCTAATAATTCCTTAAGCTACGTGACGATATGAAGAGGGTTATTCTTACTAAAACAATGCATTTGGTAAAAAACGCCTTAAATATAAAATAGTAATAGGTAGATGTGGTGCGTAGGTGAAGGAGGACTGGAAGTACGTGGCGATGGTGCTGGACCGGCTGTTCCTGTGGATCTTCACGCTGGCGGTGGTGGTGGGGTCGGCGGGCATCATCCTGCAGGCGCCCACGCTGTACGACGAGCGCGCACCCATCGACGTGCGCCTCTCGGAGATCGCGTACGCCGCCGCCAAGCACCGCCCGCCGCCGCGCTGACTGCCTCCTCCACCGTGTACATACTTATATTATAGATTTTATCTAACTAAGAGATCGAAGTGAGTCGAATTTTCTTTTGATAGAGACGATTAAATCGATTGTTTTTATCGTGAGTGTTTTATTTACTTAACAGTCTATATACAAGTTATATAATAAACCAAAGCCGCCCAAGATGATCTTTTAAAAGTTGTGATTTATTTCAATTATGACAGAACTAAAAAAAGATTATTTAATAAGAGGGATTTAAAAAAATCACTCACTGCTTGCCATTAAATGGAATGCGTGCGAGGGCGAAGAAAGAAAGAAAAAAAACTAATTTATTCCGTTGTGCTGAAATATTAAAAAAAATACAAAACTCTAAACATGGAATATATAACAGGTGTAAAAGGACCACTTCCGAAGCCTGAAACCATGTATTCTTGAGCCTCAATGGTAACTAAATTCACTAATAGTATACCCAGAAAACTCAATTTTAAAAAGTTATTAAGGATTGAAAAGTGATATTCGCCGGTTGAAATCATCGCTTACACATGAACTGTTGGTTCAGGTCCGATTATTTACATTGTAAATTAAATAAAAACAGTATTTAACTTGAAATCATCGCAAAATATGATATTATTAATGAAATTTTAAGAATAACGAAAAAAATAAAAAAACATAAAAAAAAAAATTTATGCTCTAAACGTAACCGATACATTAGCACAGTTTTCGTTTTCGGAAGCAGTTCTTTTACACCCAGTATATGACAAGGAATTCGTAATCTCTGGGTTCGATCAAGGCGGGAATTTCGAGATAAAACGAGGAACTTGATGTAAGGGCGTGTATTAATCACAAAGTTAAGCAATTTTACAATAATCATCAAGAATAGTCAGGGTGTAAATGGATATAGGAAGCGCGGTGAATTCGGTATGTGGTCGTCATTGATTCGTTCACTACACGTCTGCACTGCCCGACGGACCAAATCGGAATGATGTCCGTCCAACAACATAGAAAGGCTAACTAGACACAACGGAAATGACAGAAACTCAACTCATTCATTCATTCATAAAGCCTCGCACCGACTACACCCAAGTTAGACAACTGGTTGTTGTTTTTAAATTCGCTCATACGAGCAGGCAAAGGAACGAAGCCATACAGCTTTTAGACAACTGGACGCAACCAATATTACATTTAGACGTTGACATTTACATTGACGTTACAAAACAGACAAGGTAGATAAGTAGTAAAGTAGTTCTTTAATTGTATAATTTCCAAAAAGAGTGCTGGGAGTTTTTTTCCGGCAGCTTTTTTCTCTAGGTCTACGGTTAGGTAAAGTCGAAGTTTGCAACATTGAGGTTCATTAATTATATGTTATCTATGATAAATAAAAGAATTTTGGTTTTGTTTTTTTTTATTTTGCCAAGTCCATCGAATCTGTGTTCTCTCTGACATATAAATACCAATATAATAGAAACGAATCGAATCGATACGAATAGAATCGAATCGAATCGAATAGAATCAAACAGAATCGAATCAAATAGAATCGAATCGAATCGAAAAGAATTGATTAGAATCGAATAGAATCGAATCGATTAGAATCGAATACAATCGAATCGAATCGAATGGAATCGAATGAAATCGAATTAAATCGAATGGAATCAAAAAGAATCGAATAGAATCGAAAAGAATCGAATAGAAAGAAGAAAGAAAGAAAGAAAAACTTTATTGTATGTAGGATTAAAAACTAATCTCTTATACATTGTCAAAAGCGTAAAATAAAAATAAAAAAAAGATGTCACGGGACACCCCTACATTCATCAGCAATGGCCGTTGTCAAGTGTCATCCAGTTGAAAAATACAAAGCTAAAAAACAGACGTGTCCTTTCATTTAAATTAAACAAATAGTCAACTCAAAGAAAAATAGAACTTATTACCCAAACATATGGTCGAATATCGAGCCGGATTAACGAGTGAGACGAGTGCATCTATTTTGTTGCCGGCCGGACCGAGAACAATAGACGGCCGCATTCCAGAGATAAGACTTGTAAAACTTAGCGTGTGAAATATTAAATTTTTACAAGTTTGTGAGTCAGTGATCATAAAGTGACAAGGATATATTTAAAATGACAACAATTACACCTGAACAGCAACGACATTTAAATACATTAGAGGATATAGCTAAAGTTATTCAAAAATCACAAATAAATTTGAAGAAATGCCCAAAGGCGAGACTTACGGATGGTTACATAACGACGAAAATTAAGTGCATAGAAGAATAATGGAAATCTTTCAAGCAAGAACACGAGTTATTGACAAAGTGCACTCCACGAGAAAATCGTGGTGAAATATCATATTTTTTAAACGAAGATTTTTTTGTTGTTGAAGATTTATACCTCGGTGTACAAGCCGATCTAAGTGACATGTTAAAACAATCGCAACCGACTTTCACAACTATGGATACTTCAAAATTATCTAACAGCGGTCAAGATCAATGTTCGCTAGTAAGATTACCCCGCATTCAACTTCCTAGTTTCTCGGGAAGGTACGAAGATTGGCCTACATATCAGGACTTGTTCACGTCGTTGGTGCATAGTAACAGTACATTAAGTAATGTCCAAAAATTACATTATCTTAAATCAAGTGTCGCTGGTGAGGCAGAAATGTTATTACGACATATACAAATTACGGAATGTAATTACACACAGGCATGGAAAATTTTGTATGATAGATATGGAAATAAAAGGGTAATCATTTTTTCTATATTAAATAGATTATTTAATCAACGAAAAATAAATTCACAAACTTCAAGTACTTTGAAACAGTTGTTAGATACAACAACAGAATGCATAAATAACCTTAAAAACTTACAAATTAACATTGATTCTTGGGATCCTGTTATAATATTTCTGGTAGTTCAGAAATTGGACCAAGAGTCACATAAAGAGTGGGAAACTCATGCATATAAAGAAAACCCAACTGAACTGCCGACATGGGAGGATTTAAAAAGATTTTTAGAGTCGAAGTTTAGAACATTAGAAATGATTAAACCTGTATCAAGTAAGGAGCATGTATTTAAGGAACGACTGTGCCATGTTGTGAATGTTGTTAAAGAAGAAACTTGCTGTCTCTGTAACGAAAAACATACTTTATGTCACTGTAAGGAGTTTATTAAAATGGACGTAACTCAACGTAATAATTATGTAAAAGATAAACAATTATGTTTCAACTGCTTGCTTCCAGGACATTCGGTTTATAAATGCCGAGTGCCAGTTAACTGTCGTATTTGCAAAAAGCGACATCACTCCCTGCTGCATAGAACTGCTACCTCGATAAGTGCAACAGAATCGATACAGGCATCAACAGCTCAGACAGAAGATATCAACAGAGAAACTATTGCAAGTCTTCATGTTAGAGTTGGAGCAAGTGGGAGAGCATTATTAGCGACGGCACTGGTAAAAGCAGAAAGCAATGAAGGACATGCTACGATAATACGAGTCCTTATTGATCAAGGCTCACAGGCAAGCTTTATTAGTGAAAAGGCAGCTCAACTACTGAATCTTCCAAGGAAATCTGTACAAGGCAATGTTATTGGTGTGGGCACAATGAAAACACAAATAAGACACGTGGTTCAGCTTAACATATTGTCGAGGTTTAAACCAAAATTCAACATGCACGTTGAAGCTTACGTCATGTCCAAGCAACTGACCACTAAAATTCCACATCAAACGATGCCAGTTCAACAGTGGCAACATCTAGAAGGTCTCACTCTGGCTGATCCAGAGTTTTATGTACCAGGCCCAATAGATTTGTTACTTGGTGTCAAAGAGTATGCTCACATTGTAGAACAACAATTAATCAAAGGCCCACCTGGGTCTCCATGTGCGCAAAAGACAACCTTAGGATGGATATTGTAGAAAATAAACACAACGCAAAATGACCATTCATTTCTTGTAATGCATCACCAAATAGATGTTGATGATATGCTCAGGGCTTTTTGGGAGATAGATACAAATGGTGATCGAAAAAACACAACAGAAGAGCGGTTATGTGAAGACATATATGAAAAAACATACAAAAGAAATGAACATGGAAGATTCGTAGTAAAATTACCATTTAATACAAATTGCATACAATCAACAGACGGAAATTCGAGAGATATAGCAAAAATTAGATTGTTGCAATTAGAAAAGAGGTTTAGAAAACAGCCGAAGTTAAAAGAAGATTACACTAAGGTAATAGAAGATTACATAAAGTTAGAACATATCGAAGAAGTACCTGAAAAGGAAATATATACTAAAAAGTCAGTTTACTTACCACATCACCCCATTGTACGCGAAGACAAGGAAACTACAAAAACACGCATTGTATTCGACGCTTCCTGCACAGGAACAAATGGTATATCACTAAACGATGAACTCTTACCTGGTCCAGTACTTCAGGAAGATTGTAAGGGATGGCGAGGCGAGAGAAATGAAACGCTCGAATGCTGGTTACTAACTAACTAATTTATTGAGATTACACATTTATATATCATCATTACATCCCCATCGGAGGGAAAAACAAAATTAAAATTAATATACAATTTTTATTTTGTTGAATAAAAGTTATACATACCACATTATAAGAATACATTGATTACATTTTCATTATTTAATATTAACCCAATAGTAATACAGAACATAAAGAGTTAAAATAAACACAAAGTCCAACACGTGTTATGAAAGAGATAGGTACGTTACCATAAAAGACATAAGAATGTAATAATAAGGTTTCAATAAACAATTTAAATTTAAGAGCAATGCTTGTCTATAATAACATTGTTTTTGAATACATACGCTTACAATTACAATGTATAGGTATCGAAATTAAACTAAATACATTTCAATCATGACATGATATGTATGATATAAACATTTAGGTATAGTTAAAATAGTTGATAACAGCTTCACTAGGCTACAAAGAATAAAGAAAAAAAATGCAATATAATGTTTTTATAACTACGAGTATAATAGCGTTATGTACTAATGCAAAATTAAGTAGTGTCAGGTGAAAAATATTGTTTAGTACGATTTTTGTGTACTACGTCGTTTTTACCATTTTTTATAATTTCGACGTTTGGAGGTATTTCTCTCACTACCTTGTATGGACCTGAATAAATGCTCTTAAACTTATTACCAGTTTCGTTTTTTAACAAGACTAAGGGCTGATTTTTCAATAGTCAGAAGAATTTTAACATAATGGCACACTTTCTATATTTTCACTCACACTACTTATTTTTACGCACTGCACTTATTACAGGTAAAAGAATTCCTGTGTTTAGTTGCCCATTCATCCTTCGAGGCAATTCTGCGTAACCTGATGTTCTGCATTGCCGCTTGTCGGTCAATCTTTTTATTAAAACATTTTGCCACGTATCTTGTTAACAAAAAAATAATGATGAGCACCATCAGTATCAGGAATATGAACACATACCAGTTCATCTGACTTAGATAAGTCACCATGGAGATACTAGCATCTTGATTTATTGTGTTCGTATAGCCAACTTGGGTCATTTGGTTTTCGGTTCCTTGTTGTGGTTTTACGGGTGTAGAGCGACACATTTTCACACAAAAAGTAAATAGTTGATACGTAGGTAATGTTCAGTCGAAGACGAATCGTTTATAAAATAATGTTCCATTTTAATTCACAATGACACAATGCCGAAGAAACCCGAGAGTCAAACCGCCAAACATGGCAGGGTCGCCATGTAAGGGATGGCGAGGCGAGAGAAATGAAACGCTCGAATGCTGGTTACTAACTAACTAATTTATTGAGATTACACATTTATATATCATCATTACAAGATCTACGGAGTATAGTAATGCGCTGGAGAATGCATTCAGTGTGCTTTACTGCTGATATAGAGAAAATGTATAGAATGATTATGGTATACAAAGAAGATGCTGATTATCAGCGAATCCTGTGGAGAAACAATGAGCAAGATGAAATGAAAGATTACAGATTACGTACCGTAACATTTGGTACTGCATCAGCTCCATATTTGGCAATAAAAAGTTTGATAAAACTGGCATACGAAGAAAAGCACAACTATCCCGTAGCTGCGGACATTACATTAAGTGATTTTTATGTAGATGATGTGATGTCAGGCTGGGACACTGTAAACCAAGCTATAAAAGCTAGCAAAGAATTAACAGATATGTTGCGTAAGGGAGGTTTCGAGCTAAAGAAATGGTCCTCAAATAACGTCGATTTTCTGAAGTCTATAGATACGGATAACATCTCTTCAAACGTCCAACTAAATATAAATATTGATGGTATTATAAAAGCCTTAGGTATAACATGGAATCTTGGTAATGATCAATTTCTCTATAATTTCAATTTACCACCACCACCATCTATTATTACAAAAAGAAATGTTCTCTCTGACGTGCAAAAACTTCATGATCCGTTGGGATGGATCTCTCCAAGTATTGTACTTGCTAAAATGTTCATTCAAAAACTATGGCTTTGTGGGATGCAGTGGGATGAACCATTAACAGACGAGTTAACAACCAAATGGTTGAAGATTAGAGAAGACTTTCAGAATGTAAACGACATATCTCTAGACCGATGGCTACAAACATACAACTGTAATAAAAGTGCAATTCAGTTGCATGGTTTTTGTGATGCTTCGACTCGAGCATATGCAGCTGTGGTATACATAAGAGTGGAACGAGATGATGGTACAATACATACAAGTATAATTGCATCTAGGACTAAGGTTGCACCATTAAAAACAATATCTGTTCCTCGGCTAGAATTATGTGGAGCCCTTTTATTAGCAAAACTGATGAAACAGGTTACAACCGCGATGAAAATTCCATTTACTCAAACTTGTTGCTGGACCGATTCTATGATTGTCTTAGCATGGCTTAATGGTGAACCTCAAAAATGGAAAACATTTGTTGCAAACCGTGTCGTTGAGATTAAAGACAATACAAATAACACACAATGGTATCATGTAGAATCCCAAGTCAATCCAGCTGATCTTGCTTCTAGAGGAATTGTACTGTCAGAGTTGAAAAAGGAAGAATTATGGTGGAAAGGTCCAAACTGGCTCTTAAACAAAGAAATACTGTTAAAGAGAAAAGAAAACTTAAAAACAGATGAAGGGATAAATATATCTTGTCAAGTGGTAACAACGGAAGAAACAGAACAGGTCAATAGGCCAATATGGGAAAACTTTTCTAGTTTAACCAAAATGAAACGGGTTCTTGCATATTTTAGAAGATTGATTGTAAAAAATGAAGAAAGGAAGAACTATTTAACAACAACTGAAATCAATACAATTCTTGAAAAATGTATAAAATTTTATCAAAACAAAACTTATGGCAGCGATATAGAAGACATAACAAGAAACGGGAGAGTTAGAAAATCAAGCTCATTATCTAGTTTGACGCCATTTATTGATAAAAACCATCTCTTAAGAGTTGGAGGACGATTGGAAAATGCTAATATACCGACGACAACCAAACATCCCCTTATAATACCAAGTAACCAACACATTACGTTTTTGTTGATTGATGAAGCTCACAAACAAACTCTGCACGGAGGTATACAAATTATGATGACATACTTAAGGACTCAGTATTGGATTATAGGCATAAAATCTGCAACAAGAAAATACATAAGGAATTGCAAAGTTTGTATTATAAACAAAGGTACAAGTCAACATCAATTGATGGGCGTATTACCGTCTGCAAGGGTCACTCCTCAGCGAGCATTTCTGAAAAGCGGCGTAGACTATGCTGGGCCCATACTAATCAGAACATCGAAGGGTAGAGGACACCACGCTATGAAGGGATACATTTGTATTTTCGTGTGCATGGCGACTAAGGCCATACATTTAGAGGCTGTGACAGATTTAACGTCACAGGCATTCCTAGCTGCTTTCCGGAGATTCGTTGCACGTCGTGGACGATGTCTTCACATATTTAGTGATAATGGAACCAATTTTGTTGGTGCTGCTAAAGAGCTCAATCATTTGTTCCAAGCAAATAAAGGCACCATATTAAATGATATAATTGACCACCTAGCCACAAACGGAACTACATGGCATTTCATTCCGCCACGAATGCCAAATTATGGAGGCCTTTGGGAAGCAGGAGTACACTCTGTGAAAAAACACTTGATTAGAGTCAACCAAAACACAAAACTTACCTTTGAGGATATGTCAACTCTACTTGCACAAATAGAAGCGTGCCTCAATTCTCGCCCTTTGTGCCAGTTAGACAACACTACTGAGACGCTGACACCTCTTACACCGGGCCATTTTCTAATCGGTGAACCTTTACTTAGCGTTCCTGATAATGACTACGAAAGCTCTAACATCAATTTGTTAAGTAGATGGCAGCTAGTACAAAAAATGACTCAACACTTTTGGCAAAGATGGCACGCTGAATATCTTCACACTCTTCAACAACGTACAAAATGGCAAACTGCACTTGCTGCACCCGTGGTAGGAGATATTGTAGTCATCAAAGAAGATGGTATTCCGCCAACTAGATGGTTATTAGGAAAAATCAAAACCCTGCATCCTGGAAAAGACAATCTCGTGCGAGTAGTTACAGTGCAGTGCAAGGGACAAAGTGAACTAAAAAGACCATTATCTAAGTTAATATTTCTACCTAAAGTTTGTTAAAATAAATGTATTATTGTGTTACTAACCTAATTGAATACCATTTTGCAAAATATTCAATTAATACTATAAGTTAATTAATTTAACAACTTAAGATAAAATACCTACATGTTTACCTTAAAATACAACATTTGTTAAGACACTTGAATGATTTAAATCAATGTACCTACCTACCAGATGTTATTATGTTAAACTTAAAACTAACAGCTACTTACAATTATTATTATATAAAACTAAACTTACAAATATTGTAATTTGCACTTACCTTATTCAGCAACTAAATTTATTCATTATAATTGTTTATTAAAGATACTTACTTGAAATAATACCTATTTGTTATGATTAACATATATACATACAGTCCGCTAAACATACTCTTAATCTTAAAAATAAATTGTAAAAGGGTCATAATGCCCTTTTGGTGGGCGGTATGTCAAGTGTCATCCAGTTGAAAAATACAAAGCTAAAAAACAGACGTGTCCTTTCATTTAAATTAAACAAATAGTCAACTCAAAGAAAAATAGAACTTATTACCCAAACAGCCGTAGTAGACCGAAAGAAAAAGCTGGCGGAAAAAACTCTCGGCACTCTTTTCAAAATTATACAATCATAATTTATATTCATTTAAAATGTGTACATACAGTGAACATATAAATTACTTTCTCGTACGGAGGTACGGTATTCATTATTAAAGTTAAAAAATATTAAAATGCTAGTAACTAATTGAGGAAACTTCCCGCGTCACAATTCGGAACCAGAGCAGACCGTTTCCCGAAGGCGGCACCTGATCACAAGTATGACGTGTGCTCCAGCCATCGTCCTACTCAACCATATTAGAGGGAGTTGGGCGACCCGTTGACACAACGCCACCGCCCCAGTAACTTTCGAGGCGAGCATGACTACTCTGGGCCAAACAAGGCACTAAGGAACCTCACAAAACAGCTAATTTGTTGGGAACAATAAGTTAAAACAGAGAGAGGAGGAACGAGAAAACAGTACAGAAAAAAGTAAAATGAATTATTAAAAACATAAATAAAAACAATAAAAGTACATACTTAAAGTTTAGTATCGTCAAGGTACGTAAGGTAAAAAAAAATATGATGCACGTACAATTACGTCAACCAATATCTTTATACAAAGTATAAATAGTCTTATTATGTAATACCTGCCTACAAGAAACCTGCAAGAGTTTTAATCCCAAGCTTTCTTATCATTTAAAAAGTCTTGGATGCTATAATAGCCTTTACTATACAGTTTGAGTTTAATAGTTTTTTTAAAAACGTTAAAAGGCAGGGACAGTAGGGACTTAGGGATTGAATTATACAGGGTCTGTCGTAATGAATGGATAACCCGTTACCTACAGTTGATCCGGATGTGAGGCTATAAGAAAATGGTGTCTTTTTGCCAGGGTTGTCAACCATAAGAAAATGGCGTAGACTTTTAAACTTTTTTATAAATTTCGCTATTTTTGTCATTTATTCCGCTGCCATTTCTTAAAATTTTGATATATTTGTATAATTTTTTTTGTATTATACTCCTGAAGACGTGTATTATGTAATTTTAATACAATTTTAGGTGTTATTTACGTTGAACATTATCAAAATTCTCATTTTAAGAAAAATATTTCCAATGTTTTTTCTTTGTGTCAACTCTTGATCATCTCCTGTGAAAAAAAAAAGTATGACGTTATAGCTGCCCATGATCTCAATAAATTGTCTAGTATGTGTAGATTCTAAAAAAGTATAACGATGTGTACTTTACAAGCAACATTAAGTTCCAGGAGCGAGAACACTTGTCAAGGTCGGAATTTTTATTTTTCAAGTTATGTTATAAATGGTTTTAAAACTTCGTCATAATGATTTTATTCTATCAAGATACTTTGCACAAACACTATCGGGCCCCTAATAGGATATTCAGAAGTAAACCCGATTGTTTTTGGGAAAAAATAACATTACTCCACGATAATAATGTAATGAAAATGTACAAATGAAAATAGTTGTGCTCTAATAGTTACATGCGACAAACAAGATTATTCGAAATTGAAACGGGTTTTAAAAAATCGAACAAAGACCGCATTACAAAGAAAAAGGTACTCATCACATCAGTGTAATTTTGACCATCATTTGTTCTCATTATTTTCGTCAATTTGTTACTGCTTTGTAATATCGGACTTTGATTTTCCTTGTGATTTGGACTTGATAACGTGGTGATACTGATGACTTTGCTCACATTTACGGACATTGTGTTGTGCTTTCGATTGAACTTGTTGTTTTGGAAAAGTTTTTGTGTAGTTTGTGTATCATGCCGCAACAATACACGCCGGCCGAATACGCGAACGTGCATTACATTTACGGTGTATGTAATGGCAACACCAATAGAGCTGCTAGTGTTTATCGTGAAAGATATCCATATGTGCGACATCCTGATTACCGTGTGTTCATGTGCACAATGCATTTATGGAAGGACGATTTCCTTTCACTTTTTTCCACTTTTTTTTTGTAATGCGGACTTTGTTCGATTTTTAAAATTAAAGATTCAATTTAGAAAAATCTTGTCGCAACATGTTTGTCGCATGTAACTATTAGAGCACAACAATTTTCATTTGTATATTTTCATTTCATTATTATCGTGGAGCAATGTTTTTTTTTCCCAGAAACAACCGGATTTTCTTCTGAATATCCTATTAGTGGCCCGATAGTGTTTGTGCAAAGTATTTGATAGAATAAAATCATTATGACGAAGTTTTACAACCATTTATAACATAACTTGAAAAATAAAAATTCCGACCTTGACAAGTGTTCTCGCTCCTGGAACTTAATGTTGCTTGTAAAGTACACATCGTTATACTTTTTTAGAATCTACACATACTAGACAATTTATTGAGATCATGGGCAGCTATAACGTCATACTTTTTTTTTTCACAGGAGATGATCAAGAGTTGACACAAAGAAAAAACATTGGAAATATTTTTCTTAAAATGAGAATTTTGATAATGTTCAACGTAAATAACACCTAAAATTGTATTAAAATTACATAATACACGTCTTCAGGAGTATAATACAAAAAAAATTATACAAATATATCAAAATTTTAAGAAATGGCAGCGGAATAAATGACAAAAATAGCGAAATTTATAAAAAAGTTTAAAAGTCTACGCCATTTTCTTATGGTTGACAACCCTGGCAAAAAGACACCATTTTCTTATAGCCTCACATCCGGATCAACTGTAGGTAACGGGTTATCCATTCATTACGACAGACCCTGTATATAATTATTGACATTCCTATAAAAAACTTTGTGCTTTTTGCCAACCTACATTTTGGAAAAACTAATTTATGATCGTTCCTAGTCATTGCGTCATTATTATCTATCAAACGTCTATCCTTAAGAGTTTCAAAGCTATCAATATTCTTACGCACAAACATAATGTTCTCAAAAATATACTGTGAAGCAAGGGTCAAATTACTAATCTCCTTAAACAGATCCTTGAGAGATTTTCTTTTACTAAGTTTATAAATTGGCCCGCGAATGGCCCGTTTTTGCAGCGTAAAGATAGTTTTAATGTCAGCAGCGTTTCCCCAGAGTAGGATTCCGTAGGACATTAGGCTATGAAAATAACTGAAATAAACTTACCTAGCAAATAAGAATAGAATTGAATAGAATCGAAAAGAATCGAATAGAATCGAATAGAATCGAATAGAATCGAATAGAATCGAATAGAATCGAATAGAATCGAATAAAATCGAATAGAATCGAATAGAATCGAATAGAATCGAATAGAATCGAATAGAATCGAATAGAATCGAATAGAATCGAATAGAATCGAATAGAATCGAATAGAATCGAATAGAATCGAATAAAATCGAAAAAAATCCAAAGAGTCGTGTGACGAAGGAGATACAAAAAGGCAGTTCTTACTTTAAATTGTTTGGTGCCTGTGAGGAGTGACGTCACACTCACCCATCACTATCCAACCGAAACAGTATTGAGGGCCTTGGGTTGACTCTTTGCACCCTGTCAAAGCCCAAAAATCAATGAATATGCGAAGATGTCTACACCCAACAGCATGTCTATTGGCCCGGACAGGTATAATCTGCATCGGCCAAAATCAATTTCTTTAAATGTGACCAGTCTGAACTATCCAACTTTTCACCTGGTTGGTCCACACAAATTGGGGGCAACACCAGGGCATCAACACTAAACTTAATTTGCTGGTTGTTGACCGATCTAATTTCAGTGGACAAGGTACCAAAGGGCTCAGCCAAAGAATTCCCTATCCCACTAACTGCTCTGGAGCTTGGTGCTATTGGCAGACCTAACTTATGTGCAAAAGGCAACGATATGAAATTGCATGCACTGGCACAGTCTAGTAAGGCCCTACAAATGTGTAAGTTACCTACTCTGTCCTTAACTAAAACTTTTGCAGAAGCGAACAGTACAGTGCTATTCTTTAAGGTGGATGTTAAAACAACATTACTAGGCTGAGTAGGAGGTGAAGTTTCTGTTGCTGGTGTAGTCGACAAGCTATTGCTACCTACAACAAGAGCTTTGCCAAAATGCAAAATTGTGTGGTGTGAATAGTAACACACCTCACAGCGATAACAAGAATTACAATCTTTTACTTTATGATTGCTCGACAAACAACAAAGACATAGACCTCTATGCTCTTAACAAACTAAAACCTTTGGTTTACATTTTGTTTCAGAAAATTAGGACATTTAGCTAGTAAGTGTTGGCCAGAACAAAACTCACAAGTCAGTTTAGCAACGACAAAGGCTGACTTGGGTTTGTGGCTAGGCGGTTTTGATGAAGTTGAAATATTTGTAGCCCTAAATATAGAATTATCCATTGCCCTAACATACTTTTCAATGAAACTCTGAAGAAACTCAAAGTCTGGAATGTCATCAGAGTTGTATTCTAGCTGGGACGCTTCCCTAGTGGACCTATCTAGCTACCTAGTGGACCATAGCAGGTGGAACATGAAGTTTCTGTCAGGCAAGTTATACTTTTCCAACACTGCTAGGTTTTCACAAAAGGTTCTAGACAGTGTTCCAACTCAGAACCAGACCTTGCCCTAATGTTATCACAATTCACTAGTTTTTCATAGTAATGAAAGGCTAGCTGGCGCTTCTTATCAAAGTACTTAGACAGGGTTGTGTTAGCATCCAAATAGCTCTCATCTGACAAAGGAAAGTGTTTGATCAAGTCATAAGCAACACCTTGGACACTTGAATAAATAGTGCAATTTCTCGACATTAGAAATTCCTCTCTTGTGAGTCAGCGTCAAAAAGTTGCTTATAGCTCACCCAATTCTCTAAAGTGCCATCGAAAGGCTTAATATTAATCTTAGGCAGCTTTGCCGTTACTGAATCTGAACTACAACTAACAGGTTTTGCGACGGTTAAAACTTGCTCTCGAACCGACTAAACTAGCTTACGAAAACGTTTTTCAAAGGTCATAGTGACCCGGCACTTTACTGCTGCTCTTCTTTGACGAGAGTAGCTAATAATTTTCGTTGAGTGGCTAACTGAAAATCAGTGGCTAACTCCTTCAATTCTTCCTCCGATGGCCGATCTGAAGGATCAACTAGTTCTAACCGCATTAACGCGTAATCGCGGTCAATTCGATTTTGATCACCTGAAACCATCATTGTATCATCCTTTTTCATCATTGCAATGCTTAACTTAATTCAACTTAAAAACGACGAAAAACAACAACGAAAAATTGTTCGTTCAAAAGTAAACAAACATCAATGACAGATGAAGGATGTTTTTTTTTTTTTTTTTTTTCTTTATTTAAAGCATTGGCTACAAGGCCATCAGCTTAAAGCTAAAATATACAAGTAAAAGCAACACAAATTATACAAAATAGAAAATTAAACAAATTACATAACAAACAAAAAACATAGTAAAACTTTAAAGAGAACCAAACGAATTAATAACAAAATGGAAAATACTATTATACAAACTATGATTTTTAAGAAGTTCCTGGACGTCAGTGGGTACAATATTTGATTTATTTATATCTTGAATTTCACAAATCAAAAGTAAACGTTGTATATTGAATTGCGGACAGTTAAAAAATAAATGATCTAAAGAACAATTTTTTTCATTACAATATACACAAGAAGCATTATCAATTAATTTTAAACGATACAAATGAGATGGGAATTTACAGTGGCCAATTCGCAATCTACTAAGGGTAGAAATAAAATCTCTACCAAAATAAACATTTTCTTTTTCAAACCAGGCCTGCGTTGAAGGCACTGGTTGAATAGCAGCCAGCCATTTACCTTTAATATTTCTAGAGGTAGTTAAGTATGAAGACCATCATTCAAACATATATTTTTTTTTAAATAAATTTAAATCAGTAAATGGCACTTTGTATTGACAAGTTTCTATATTCTCGGTAAACTTACATAAAGAATCAACAATTTCATTGCCTAATATTCCAGAATGTCCAGGAACCCAACAAAATTCAACATTTACTTTACAACGATAAACTAAATTATAAATTTCACTTTTTAAAATATAAATTAAATAATTACAATTTGCAGCAATTTTTTTGTTTTGCAATGCTTGAAGAGCACTCATAGAATCACTTAAAAATAAAACTTTATTACAGTTTGAGTAATTAGATTTAAAATATAAAATTGCATGTAAAAGCGCTAAAACCTCAGCTGAGAAAATGGAAAAAAAGTTAGAACAATTAAAAACTTTACCTACATTCAAAAAAGAATCAAAGAATGCGAAGCTTGTCCTATCCTTAGTTTTGGAACCATCAGTATAGATCTTCACATAATCAGATTTGGAATCAATGAAATGCAAGAACTCAAACTTATTTTCAAATCTTTCTAGAAAAACAGTTATGTCCATCATATTACTGTCAAATTCCTGACTGAAGCAGGGCCATAAGTATGACCAATATATAATATCTTGAAATTCAAAATTTAGGTATGAAATTGATTCGGAAATTGAACATGAAATTGGCCTCGGAACCACATTGTAATTGGGAAAATTGAAAAACTCTAAAAAACTACGTATTAATGGATTATCTTGGCTAATTAAACGCAAGCAAAATTTGTCTGTTAAATAACTTCTTCTAATAAAAAGAGGAACAATGCCAGCTTCTACCTCTAAGGAATTTATTGGGGACGACATCATTGCTCCAGTAATTATTCTTAGTGCTTTGTTTTGTAAAACATCTAATTTACGTAAAATATGAGTTGCTGCACTATTATAAAACATAGAGCCGTAATCGAAATGACTTCTGATCACAGAAATGTACAATAATTTTAAAATCTTAGGATCAGAACCCCAAGTTAAACCAGTTAAAGATCTTAAAATGTTTAAATTTAACTCTACTTTTTTACAGAGGTGTTTAATGTGTAACTCCCAATTAAGTTTTGGATCCAAAATCATACCAAGATACCTTTCTGAAATACTAACCGGAAGTAAAAATGAATAATAATAAATGCGCGGTTCGGTAGCCGGATATTGAGAAAACAACATAACAGAACTTTTGTAAATATTTACTTCAAGCTTTAGTTCATCACTTAAAATATTATGAATCTTTCGTAGGCAATCATTCATCAATCTTTCTCCATCGCTCACATTTACGCATTCCAAGTAAAGCACTAAATCATCAGCATAAAACGAAAACTTTAAAGGCGTCGGAATTTTCAAAATTAAATCAATGAAACTGATAATAAACAACAAAGGAGATAATACAGATCCTTGAGGTGTGCCTTTGTAAGAATGTTTAGGTCCTACAAGCGTATTATTTATTTTCAAAGATACAAGTCTGTCGTGGAGAAAATTAAAAATCCAATTTAAGATATTACCTGGTATACCTAGTTTTGCTAACATTTTGATTAAATAAACGTGATCAATGTTATCAAAAGCGCCTTTTATATCTAAAAAAACAGCTAGAGTTAGTTTATTTTTATCAAAGTTATTGTTAATGTCACCTATCAAACAACCTAAATTATACATAGTGCTCCTGCCTTTCCGAAAACCAAATTGGAAATCAGGAAGCAAAGAGAATTTTCAATAAACCATTCAAATCTGTTTTTTACCATAGTTTCAAAAGATTTTGCAAAACAAGAAGTTAGCGAAATAGGTCTAAAGCCGTCAACAGAGTTCAAGTCTTTAAAAGGCTTAGGTATAGGAATAACATTTTGCAGTTTCCAGCTATGAGGAATTTTGCCTTGGCTCCAAAGTTGGTTAAAAATGTTTAATAATATAAATTTGACGGCCACTGGTAAGTTTTTAATAACGATATAGGGGATCAAATCAGGGCCAGGGGCAGATTTTTTTTTATTATCAACAGCTGCTTTAAATTCGGACATTTCAAAAGGTTTACAAAGCCATTGCGCAACATGTGAACCTTGGGAATTAAAGAGAGTTTGTAGAATTTTGGTATCACAAGGTTCAATGCTGGAAGAATTGGAAGTGATTTTATCTAAAAAAGAATTGATATTATCTATATCATCAAAAAAATTATAATTTCGATTTAATTTTACTTTAGAAAATTTGAACTTTCTAATATAATCCCAAATTATTTTAGACGAAGTGTTGCGATTAAACGATTTGCATAAGGCGACCCAGCTCAGTAGTTTTTGTTCAGCCAATGTTCTTTTCTTTTTTGCATCGAAACGTTTATATAAAATGTAGTTCTCTATTGTTGGATATTTCTTAAATGAAGCTAAAGCATATTTAGCTTTTAAAACAGCTTGTTGACAAATATCATTCCACCATATAAGGGATTTGCGTTTTTTATTTAGGCAATTCTCTTTATTTTTAAAAGTTAACAAAACAATTGTCAATTCGGCTAAAAAACTATTGTAGCAGGCAACAGGATCATTAAAACTATTAAATTCAAAGCTTGAAAACCGTTGTTTACATAATTTTTTAAAGAGAGACCAATCTATTTTATTAAAATTAACTTCGGCTAATGGATTCGATGACCCTAAACGTCTGTGATCATTTAAATCTTCACGCTCAGAACTAAGTATAATCTGAATTAAAATAGGAAAGTGATTACTACTCATGGGATCATCTATTATTGAAAAAATGCAACTCGAACTCAAAGTATGCGAAGCAAATGCTAAATCTAAAACATTACCTTGTTGACCAAAGGGAGCAATTGTAGTCATTTGGTGATCATTCAAACATACCAAGTTGTGATTATCTGCAAAGGTTTGTAACAAATTACCTCTTTTGTCGTTCTTCCGTGAACCCCAAGCATCGTTGTGAGCATTAAAATCTCCGACTATAATAAAGTTTTTACTGACCAGCTTAGAAAAAGAATCTGCTAATTGTTGAATTTGAAATTTACCATTCGGAGGAGGAGGAATGTAGACACTAAGAATATCCAAAGAAATATTATTAATTTTAACTGAAACAAGCAAGTTCTGAAAATGGTAATTAGAAAAAGTGTCAATAACATGAAAATTATACTTGTTTTTAATAGCCAAAGCCACACCACCATTTGGATGATCAGAATCAAACCTAAGTAAATTGTAACCAGGAAGATGAAAGCTTTTTGAAGGAGATAAACATGTTTCATTGATCAAAATAATGTCAATTTCAATTGCAGAATTTGAAATAAAGTTTAAAAGTTGTATTTTCTTATTGGTGATGCTTCTTGCATTCCAATGTATAATATTGAGAGACTGATTTATGTTGGAGAAGAGTAATTAGTTATAAGTAATTCTTTTATATAACTAGAGGTTAAAGGACAAGCATCAGATTCTTTTTTGTTCTTTAAGATGTCTATAACTGTTTTAATTATTACAGAAATAATTGACTCTGAATTAATAATATCTGTAATAGTTGCACGTGAATGAGGAGTTTTAACAGGAAGTGTATTAGGATAAATATTGGAATTTTTGTTGGCAGCTACAGAAGCATAGGATATTTTGCCATTAATTTTGTTTTTTAATTCAGCTAATTTAGCAGCTTTTTGTGGACAAGATGATGAAACTGACATATGAGGTCCATTACAGTTACTACACTTAACTTGATCTCTTTTGTTACAGTCTTTGAAAAAATGCTCACCCGCACAGATGGAACAAACTTGCTTGCTGCGACACGAACTTCGGCTATGTCCAAACTTATAGCAAACAAAGCATTGTTGAAGAGGCTTGATATATTGCACGACTTCGAACCAAATATGGTCATAAGTTACATGGTCAGGAAGTGTAGAGCCTAAAAATGTTACAAGAACGGTAGGGGTTGGCACCTCAACCCCTTCACTTTTCCTGAAAAATCTTTTCACACCAATAACTTCACGTGAAGACTTCAGCTGACTCAATAAATCTTCCTCAGAAATTGATACTGGTGGTTTTATTATTCCCTTCTCTTCAAGGCTGTCATAGGGCACACGAGCAAGCCATTGGTTTTCTTCAAGTAAAGCTTTAGTGAGAATGAAGTTGTTTGCATCTGTTTTCGATTTAAAAAAAGCTTTAATAATAGTTCGACCAACAGGACGAACATGTAGAAGGCCAGGTACTTTCTTCAAGACATTGTTAGAGGCAAGTATATCTAGTTGAGTATTGGCATTTGAAGATGTAATTAAAATCGGATACTCTTTTTTATTATCCTCAGTGTAAATATGGTTATAATCTTTAACCCTTAAATTGGCAAGATGAGTTAAGTCCAAATTTAACTTTCTTTTTGAACTTTCTCGATTTGTTATAACCTAAAATGCATAAAAAAAAATCAAAAAAAAATCCTTCATTTTCAGTTTTCGCGAAAATGAATGTGCTTCACGAATGACATTGCCAGTTACTGAGTAAACTATCTATGTACTAAGAGGAGTACGTTGCCATGAATACGACAAAATTCATTTATTTATTTTTATCGTTATTTATTAAAAATAATACAATTATCCTTAATAATATTACTTATAAATGTGAGAATGTGTATGTCTTTCTGTCTGTATGTGTGTTTCGCTTTTAAGTAAAAGCGGCTGTACCGATTTTGATGAATTAGGAATACAGGTAGGTCGACACCCTAAAAAGAAAATAGGATACTTTTTCCCGCAGAAAAAAGCCTCATTCCCACGGGAAATTCATTTGGATGAAACCGCAGGGCTAATTTTATATAAAATTGAAAAAAAAAAAAAAAAATTTCGGCTTTTGAACGGCGTCCTGGATAGTGAGATCAGCATGTCCCAACTGAGGGTAGTCGACTACCCCTGTCTGCCGGAACCAAAGCTAAAATCTTGTGCGAGCGTCTTAACATTAAGCACTGTAGATAAATCGAAAAATATGCTCTACAATTAAATAAAAACACCCCTTATGTGGTGTTATACAACCACAAAATAAATAAAAACTTATGTATGGAGCTTGGCAATGTACTTCGTGAATACCGAAGTCTGTTGTCCGCTTATTTGGCAATGGTATTTACGGAGTACACAAAATCTTGCGCGCCAATAAAGTCATTATTATGTATGTTTATCATAAAATAACTATAGTAGGCACCCACGTATCTCTTTAGCATGCAATGTAATTCCAAATTAATATTATTTACCAAAAAAATCGTTTAAAAATATCAATAATACGTCACCGGTTCGCAGACACATCAGGCCGCTTCGCAGAAATTTTAATTTTTACAGTTTAATATAAATGCTACCACTGATAAAATTAGTTTCTAACAAAATTAGTGAAATTTCAAGTCATACCATATAAAAATATTTAATAATTTATAAATAAAAAATGTTGTAGATTTTTTTGAAATCAGTGTACTCCGTGTATACCAATATCAATTTAAGGGTTAAATAAACCTCTGGGAGATCTTGAAAAATTTGCCGCCATTTTGGAGGGAAGCAAGTCTTCTTCTACGGGTTCTATAAATTTTCTTTTAACAGCCGACGACATGTCGCCGGCCGTTATAAAAAGTAACACCTATCTAAACAGCAATAAAATTAAGTTTTCCACTTTTAGAAACAACAAGTGAGGGCTTAAAATATTTGTAAAAGTTTTTTCAAAATTTTGCAAAACTTTGTAATTCGCGCCACCCAACTTTTTTTTACAGATAAAGGATGACACAACGACAACGAAAGCGACAGTGACAGATGTTATAACGAACGGTCCGAATGATTGAACGACAAATTGTACGACAGATGATTGAAGGAAATTGGAGCGAAAACCGGTTAAAATAGGCCTACCTTCTATTTCGGTATGACGTCATACCGTTTTATTTCAGTATTTTAATTTTTAAATACACTTAAATATTTAAAAGAGGTATTTCATTTTGCTTTTCATTTTGGTACCGTATTTTTAAGAATATAATAAAAAACCTTTACCATAATATTTCGGTATACTTCTAATGTTATGGTATATCCTTTACATAAATAAAGGTATCACTTTATTTCAAGAATGTGTGAGTCTGCTGTCGGAAAATCGACTTTATTTGTAGCGAGCGAGCGTGTTACGATACCAAAAAAATCATATGGGTTAAACCTCTAATATTGTTCTACCAGTATGAATATTAAAGGTATAATTATGCCATACCTTTATAAGATAGCGGTATCGATTCTGAAAACCTTAAAACAACCGGTAGAGTTTTGGTTCAAGGATTGCGTAACCGGTATAAAATTAAGGTACCGCTTTTTTTATACAGGTTGAAATACCGGTAAACCTTAACCGTTTTCAGTCCCTGGATTGAAACGACCACTACAATGACCTTTTCAAATCAACTGCGGGAAATTTGAATCTTGAAGAGATTTAAAATTACCTCCAATAAAATTATAATTGAAACAAAGGACAAAACAATTTCTATACAACAATTACGAAAAAAATACGATAAGCTATACTAAAATTAAGTCGCGAGACACTAAGATCCGCGCATATGACCAAAAATGTGGTCGCGAGACACTAAGATCCGCTCGAAGGACCAAAAATGTGGGCGATAAGTAGTCGACTGTATCTTAAATTATAAAAACTAACTAAAAGATAGCGAAACGATAGAATATATGCTGTGTGGCCAAATAAAGTTACTGCTTGGATAGCTGGACTCACCTGAGTGTGGGTGAAGATGTGTATGCACCTCTCCAAGTACAAATAACTTCGGATTGATTTCGGCTGATCTAGACTTACCTTGATCGCTCCTACAATACCCGTCTGGTTTGGTGTAAACCGAACTGCCGACTCGGAATCCAGGATCTCCTCTTCACAGTATTTACACACACAAACATATACTAATTAGCTACTACTAATTAACTACGAAAAAGCGATAAATATACGAGAACGATAATGATAAGTTGCTACACAGAGTGGGTGAATTCTCAAACTCAATTTTGTTGATTTTTCGGTTTGAATTTTCAACTCAAACCGAAAAATCAACAAAATTAATTGGCAAGTGTTGCCAGTTTAATTAAACGTGAGCTATTTAGAGCGAACAACAACAATTTTGTTTAAACGCCAAATTAGGTATTTTTAAAGAGAAAAAAAAAGAAAGTTACAATAAAAATTCTAAATGAGTAAAAAATTAGAAAAAAAACAATCGTGAGTGAGCAAATGGCAGGCTTGTTTCCACTAACAAAAAATCGGGTTTATTGTGGTATCTATAGTTTCGTTATTATTAATAGATGTGAATGAAGTTTATTATTTACTATAAAATGTAAAGATTAATGTTATTTTTAAGGAATATAATACTGAAAAAAATATATTTAATCATGTGACAGTGAACACCTATCAGAAAGCGTTACGTCACAGAGTGCGTCCGCCATTTTTGTTGTTGACGTTTTAGTAGTAAACACAGTAGTGATTGAAGAATTCATTCCAATTTTTTTGCATTTTGTCATAATAGATAACCAGTTTTGCCGACTATTTAACCAGTTTAATATGCAGTCTGGGCTTAGCAAAGCAAATTCTACGAATTTACCAAGAATTGACGCTGTTATGCTCGGAACATTTTTCGCGAGTAATAGTGATTTTTGCTCTTCGGAATTTCGCAATGTTAAAACTTCAATGTAAGTAAAAACAAGTGTGAAATGTTAATTAGTAAGTTAATTCAGCTTTCTCATGAAAAAGAGTTTAAATGTCTGGCATGACGACTTAGATTTTGACTTCGTTTTAGGTTAGATATTTTGTGATGTTTACAATGTCTAATAGTTACATCTGCTTTCAGGTCTTCTCGAGCTTCATACGGAGACGACGCCATAAGCTACGTGCAGCTCAAGCGTGACGCCAAATTATGTATAGTGAAGTACAAAATGTGTCCAGAACACAAAGTGCATGCTAAACTATATGGATGCACCTTAATTGTGGACGAAGAGGATGATGTGATTGTTTCCGTAGAATGTGACGACTGTGTTGCTTCGAGAGGTGGATGCAAACACGCAATCGCTTTTTTATTTTGGGTTCACCGTCATAGCGAGGAACCACCATGCATATCAACTGAGTGCTACTGGAAAAAATCCAAGTTGTCAAGAGTTGGCAGTTCTTTAAAGTATATCACGGCCAAAGAATTGTCCCTTATTGCCAGCAAATGATTCAGTAATCCTAAAATTCTTAGAAGAAGGACAGAAAAGAAAAGTGCAAAACTGCGAGCTTTTAATTTATTTTATTTTTATTTCACCTTCTTGTGTTAAAATTTACAGAGAAGTGTGTTGATACCTTTTTAAGTAAAGTCACTATAACAACAGCTTTAATTGAGAAAGTTAAAGAAGAGACAAGTGACCAAGTGAAAAGCAATCTTTGGTTTGAATATCTCAAATGGTCGGATAACTGCATCAAGAGCTTTTGAAGTTAGTCGATGCAAGGTAACTGATGGCACACTAGTATCCCTAATACTAGGAGGCAAAATTCCTGAGACCAAGCATATGAAACGTGGCTCGTGCTAGAAGATGAAGTGAGAAAGACTGTAGAAAAACTGCTGGGGAAAAAAATTAAAAAGTGTGGTCTGGTATTTTTTTATAATATTTATTATTTATTTGTCTAAAACTTATAAAAACTATATTAGGAAAGGCCAGGCTACAGAAAAATATAATGCCCAAATACAACTACAAATGTATCTGACGGGGGAAAAAAGTGGTTATTTTTGTGTAGCTGACCCTGATTATGTAACAAATACAAAAGTAGAAATTATAAGTGTACCATTCAATCAAGATTATGTGGAAAATTTGGTCACTGAGAAATTAGTACCATTCTGGAAAAATAATATATATCCATTATTATATAAGAGTGTAATATAAGATTGTAAAAATGTATTTATTCGGAGGTCAGTAATGTTTTTGAGATAAATAAAACCATTTTTAAGAATTTGTTTGTTTTATTGTATTAAAGAGTCTTCCAAATTAACTAAACCACATGCTATGATTATTATATCGTCAAGTATTTTAACAAAGTTTAAATTTATACATGCATGTGGTTTAAGCATACAAAATTCTCGTAAGCGACGAATTACACATTCTATATGGATACATAAGCTGGCTATTTGTTTAGTAAACCTTGCTTCATTTTTACTCATTTTCACTCTTTCATGTTAACACTTGGAGGTCTCACCACAGTAACTCCTGCCTTACACAAATATTGTTCCACGTGTTTAAACCCTCTATCTGCCAAAACACGCATACCAGGCTTTAATGTGTTTAAAAAATCACATGATTCCACCAAAAAGGTGTCTGTTGTTCTGCCCCAAATCCAGGTGATATATAGTTTATTAATCCATTTGGCTTACAGGATATCAGGTATTTAATTGTACTGGCCTTTTTGTAATCAGACCAGGATAGAGCTTGATTTACTGCCTTCGATGGCTTCTGTACCTCAATTTCGAGGCAGTCAATAATAAAACTCACATTGTGAAAATTGTGTCTAAACGAAATAGGTAAGGCTTGTTTCCGCTGGGGCTGATTTGCGCGAAGGCTCAAGCTATCCCGCAGCCCCGGCACTATGGCGTAATGGAAGGAACATCGACAGGTTTTGAGTGGGTATACCCGGAAGGGGGAGTCCCACACACGCCTCTCGCCCCCCCGGGCGGGAGGTACGGTGCGTAATGCATTTTCCTGTCGAAAAAAAAAAAGGTTTGTTTAGTAATTTCACTGTCTAGATTAACAATAAAAGGACGCATAACACTGGCTATTAAGGGTATATTTTTAATAAATATCTTGCTCAAATATGATGCAGTAATTTCATAATCATCTGCCAGTTGATTAAATGTACTGTCCAACCTGATTTTATGCAAACAAAACAATAATGATGTTTGGGAATATTTAAGCTGTTGTGAGGTTGTGTACTGTGTGCAGCAATGTCAGATGAATGTCAGTCAATGCCATTTGTAAGATCTAAACTTTCGGACAAGTTTTGTTGAACTAATATTGTTAAATGTAAAGATATTTAGCAGATTCATCGGGAAAACCTCAACATGCAATCTTACTGACCCTTATTAAACCACCTGTCATAACCAACAAGTGGACCTAATTGATTTCAGTGCTAACGTTTGTGAGTAGTGAAATCTTTTTCGGTCGACGCATTTGCACGCTTACCGACGTTTTCACGTATTCGATTAAAGGACCAGGCTTGTTTCCAAAAATGTAGTTAGTGTTTGATTCTTTCCTTTATTAGATATTTAACCGAAATAACTAAAGTTTTCTTCAAAAATCGATCAGTAAAATTATTTTTTTTTGTTTTTTATAAGCCTGTTTGAATTTGCCGCGAAAACGCTCTTAAACTAATATGGCGTTAAACGACGTCACACAGCGGGTCAATTACCGTAATTTTATGCAGTGCTGCTTAATTGCGTTTACGTCTTAACCTCTAAATCCGTATTACCGTAATGACAGGAAAACTTACACGTCACGTTTAAGCGTTAAAAACTTTGCGAATCCTTTGGTTTTCGTGTCATTACTGTTAACGGATTTAGAGGTTAAGACGTAAACGCAACTAAGCAGCGCTGCATAAAATACGGTAATTGACCCGCAGTGCAAAACAAAACAAACCATGAACTGTAATTGATACTTTTCTTTGCTTTATTTAACTTAAAACGTGGAATACGTTTTACAAGTATTGTGTAGTGCCTGAGTGTTAAATCACAAGTGTAACTGACACCAAATAAACTGTTTGTAAGAGTTCCAAACAATGAACAAATACGGAGAAAGTGAAGTGGTTGAAACTTGCACGGAGAGATGATGCCTATAGTTTGTCTTTAGATTCAAGAATGTACTTTTGTGAAGATCATTTTGATGTAAGTATTTAAAATAATGATATATTTACAGTGCCTTGTTAGTATATTATAATGACGAAATACTTAGATTATAGCTATTTAGTTTATTGAATTATTTGAGGTTAGTTCGAGGTTAATTTAGTTCTGACTAAGTTTCATGTTGTATTTATTACTAAATACAAGTTTATTTTTGCAGTTGCCGATATGATTAACTATATGCAATATCATATCATGGGAAAAGTATCAAGAGTGTGTATGAAATTCAGATTGCATTCCAACACAATTCGAGTGCCAAGAAGACAGAAGAAAGCGAACAAGCAGCAGCACTGAACGGCCATACATTTTGAAGAAACAAAGAATGATGACCATTGCAGAGTGTCTTAAAGAATATGACGAAAGTTCTGTACCAAGTTCATCTCACAAAGATACTTCT